>OX411736.1:5000000-10000000 GCA_948252095.1 Dicycla oo | reverse complement strand
TACCTTCTCAAGAATGGTATCTTGATACACTTGTGCCGATGTTTTGATACCTTTTTCACAAAAATATGGCTCAGTCACTCCTTCATAGCTAACACCCCACCAAACCATAACTGAAGTCGGATAATGCCCACGTTGCACTCTGTCGACTAATTGGGAAGCTTCCTTAGAGCTTTGAGCATAAATACGGTCATTTTGTTTGTTAAAATGTTGCTCAATTGTAAAGATTTTCTCATCCGTAAACAATTTTTTTCTGTGACCTCTCTTTGCGTACAGCTTCAGTAGTTGTTTCGATTTTACCACCCTATTCTTTTTTAAATTATCAGTTAAAATGACCAGTGCGTCTCTTATAGGCTGCAAGTCCTAAGTCAAGTAAATTTTCTAAAATACGCGACATGATTCTGGGTGCTATCTTCATCTCCCGAGATAAAATCTTTTGCTTTCGGACAGGATTTCTTCTAATTCTTTCCCTTACTTTTTTGACCACCTTTTTCGTACGAACACTACGTGGACGGCCAGATCTTTTTCTGTCAGAAACAGAGGAGGTCTCATTGTACCTATTAATAGCCCGGTACACAAACATTTGACTAATACCAAGCGTATGGAGAGTTTCAAAAATTGCATTTGGCTCCATACCAACTTTGTGTAATGCAATCACAGCGATTCGGTTCTCTTTATCACCCCACTCCATATTAATATCGCAAAATATTGTACAATGTATTGGCAACAAAATTAGAAAACTCAATGAACAATCGTATAAAAATAACAGATTCCAAATTCAAATGTAATATCTTTCTTATTTTAAATTGTAACAGTATTTATGGCCAGACTGTGTATTGTATTGTACTTACGACAGTCACTCACGAAGTGGAAACGATTGTGATGATAAATTATCAATAGTAGATACAGTGCACTATGATTCGATTTCTACATCCATGGACATGCACCATAATACATTGGGAAACCGACTGAACAAATGCTATAAAGAAGGTAAATGTGTCCGCGAATCAATGACCAAAAACATATCTACCCTACATTGTTTTGTGTTACTAATGTATTGAAAAAGCATATCTTCCTTATTACGGCATGTAGGATAATTTAACTTTTACCAAGTTTTAATAAAATTATTCTTAAAACATATGAACTAATTTGTTTTGATTTATGTATTTCAGTATTTAAAATAAAAACGAAAATATTGAGCTCTCAGTTCAGACGCTTCACTATAATTTTAATTCAATGTACTTTGCAACCGATTACTTTCGAACCATTATTTATATTTTAGGAATTGTATTTAAACATATATTATAATATACACTAGGTTGTTTTACGAATTCTTTCAGCCAACCTTAGTTTTGGTTGAGCCCTCAGTGCAGACAAGTACTGAACTGAGGGCTGTAGTTAAACTGCTATAAATCGGTAAATTCTCAGTCTACGGAGCTGAAACTTTTCTAAAAGATTTGAGAAATTGTTTATTAAATTTGGAGGTAAAATCAGTTGCCATAAAGGTTATACGTTTTGAGATTTAAAATATCATGTTTTGTTCTAGCGTCTGAATTGAGAGCACTCTTCATAGGGTGATAACACATTTATTTTAAGTTTTAGAAATTTTTAAAGCTTTGTTTTAGGTTTTTATTATTATTTACTAATTTTCCTAAATGTTTCACTTTATTATAAAGACATTGAAAAATTGAGCCCTCAATCCAGATGCACATTATTTTCAGTACTTCTGAAGTCTCCATGTATCGAGTAAAGTTGAGTGAATGGCTCTGTGCAGCTTTTAAAGGTAAGAAATTAGAAAGAATAAAATAAGAAATTATCAATCTCACAGATTACATTTTTGGCTTCTTCAATACAAAACACTACAATTCGGTTGCAGTTATATGAATAGTCTGCTAAAAGAAAGTCCTTATAATCTTCTGGAACTTGGAATTCTTCCACATTTTTGCATTTAAGCCTTTTTATTCCAGCGATTGTATTTCTATGTCTGCATCTATCTTCTCTTGTGGTGTCTCAAGTTTCAAGTAAATCTCACATATCAGTAGACACAAGAAGCTGTTAAATCGATCTATCTTCTCTTGTGGTGACCCAATTTAACAACTGATTCTAAAATATACAAATCATTATGCAGCGCGACTGTATCTACCTACCGAACTACAGCTTTTTGTGGATAATTAATTAGAAATAAAGCATTTTTTAAAGGTTTTTCTATTTATTTACGTAAGTATCCTTGTAGTAAAATTTTCCAATCCAATTGTCCGCGCTGTTTCTTCATTTTCGCTTAGCGCTCTTGCTGACTTTAATCTTTTTGCTCGGCTTCTAAACGTCATAGTATGATGTTAGATAGCCTATAGCCTTCTTCAAGAACTGGGTGATCAAACGAAAAAAGATTTTTTCAAATCTGACTGGTGGTTCCAGAGATTCGCGCGTTGAAAACAAACATAAAAACAAACTCTTCAGATTTAGTATTAGTATAGGTTAATTATGTTCGGCTGCAATCGAGGATACAAAGAAAACCGATATAATTTACTTAAAGTAGTTTAATTAATGTTTTTATTGCAATTAGAGTGGTAAAATTAAGGTACGCGACAATTGTCCGATGTCAGAAACAAAAGTGATCCACTAATGCACTAAGTTAATATTAGTCACTGCTGTTACACGATCTTCGGTCCCACGCCAACGGATTGCTGAGAAGGCGAATCTCACGGAGCAGCGCGCGATGCGGTGTTAGTCATCGTCTCAAGAATTTAGGGTTCCGCGAGTACCAACATAACATCTCCCTCCACGAGATCGTTGTAAACTTAGCAAGTCAGCCTATGTGTTGCATAATCTATCGCATAAAGTAAGCAATAATATGTACGGTTTACGTAACCGTACATATTATTGCTTACATTCAGCGGCGCGCGGCGTTCGCGCGGCGTCCTTCGAGAAGATGTGGCGACACGGATCGTTGTTCTAGAAAGTCTCGTTGGCCGCGCCGGACAAGCACCGAGGCGGCGCGCCAGTGCGCGCGCACTCAACGTGCGGCGGTAGTCGGACGTGAGACGCGCTGTATGTAGGTATGTCGCTACAGTACTCCCCCTCAAGCGAAGCGTACGTTTGGCTTGCATACTCTGCCGGTCTTGCTGATGTATGGTTGGCGTGAAGGATTCACGATGCTCAGCGTGCTTGTTGCGATCTGAAGCGTCTGTCATGATGACGAGGGTACTTCCTTACATTGGATGTGAGAGCATGGTGGCCTCTGTGATGCTTTGGCGGCACTTCTCAAAGGCTTGCTCTGCGTGATGCTGATTCTCTTTAGGCTGCTCTAGTGATGCTGATTCTTTTTGATGATGCTGATTCTCTTTAGGCTGCTCTAGTGATGCTGATTCACTTTAATGATGCTGATTCTCTATAGGCTGCTCTAGTGATGCTGATTCTCTTTGATGATGCTGATTCTCTTTAGGCTGCTCTAGTGATGCTGATTCTCTTGAATGATGCTGATTCTCTTTAGGCTGCTCTAGTGATGCTGATTCTCTTTTGTCTGCGCCTGTGTCCACGAGGAAAAGTTCGTGAGTTTCTTGCGGTCGTGTACACAAAAGCGGCTACTGGTATGCGGGACACCGACGTCCACCACGGTCGGTGTCGACCAGTTTTCCGACGTCTGCTTCCTTCTGCGCCTGTGTCCACGAGGAAACGTTCGTGAGTTTTTGCGGTCGTGTACACAAAAGCGGTTACTGGTATGCGGGACACCGACGTCCACCACGGTCGGTGTCGACCAGTTTTCCGACGTCTGCTTCCTTCTGCATGACGATTCACAGTGCTTCTACTTGTCTCCGAAACGGTAATGGCAGCGGCATTCCCAGCTTGGGTCTCCAGGTTTTGGTGCAGATCCACGTTGCGTTGACTGCGAGCGTGAACGGGACCAAAAAAAAAATCTTCTTAAAATGTTCCATTTAAAAAAACTCGGGGAATGTTCCGTTTAAAAACTCGAGTGTGGCGGACACCGACGTCCGCCACGGTCGGTGTCGACTCAGTTTTGTAGCATCTTAAAACTCGGGGTTTTCCAATTGTATCACGTCGCATCACGTCGGTTTCAAAATCACGTCGGTTTCAAAATCACAATTGTAGCATCACGTCGTAATTCATCTCGGTCTGGATCTTCCTTCCTTCGATCACGTCGGCCACGGTCGGGATCACGTCGGTTTCAATTGTAGCACGTCGCCCATTGGATCACGTCGGGGTCACCAATTGTACGGTTACGTACGTTAGGTATTGTGGCAGCTATGCGTGCTATGAGGTACTTATAAATAAAAGACGTGTCCTACATAGTGAACGCTTAAGATGAACTATGTTTATTGAGTCAGCGCTTCAGTAAGTAACATACATCTCCTTATATACTGTTACCCGCGCATGCGCGAGCGCGTGCGCGGCGCTTCGAGAAAACGTGGAGTAGCTGGTCTTCCATCTAGAACATTCAGCGGCGCGCGGCGTTCGCGCGGCGTCTTTCGAGAAGATGTGGCGACACGGATCGTTGTTCTAGAAAGTCTCGCTGGCCGTGCCGGACAAGCTCCGCGGCGGCGCGCCAGTGCGCGCGCACTCAACGTGCGGCGGTAGTCGGACGTGAGACGCGCTGTATGTAGGTATGTCGCTACAATACCATTAATAAGTGCAGAGTTAATTAATTCGGAACCTCCCTGAACATTATAAAATTCTTTAACCAAATGATCACACAATTGAATAAACCTAGTCAGCACATTAGGGTTCCCGTCAAACTCGGGTACCAAGACCAACCGTAATGCTTTAAAAACGGTATCTAAATCCAAAGTCAGAGAGTCAGTTCCCAGAAAACGATTCTGTGTCCTCGTATAATGTATCTGAACTAATATCTCTTCTAGAATCTATTACTAATTCTCTACTACTTCTAACTAACCTAGTATTCTTGGATTTTCTTGGAAAGAAAATTTTGGAAGACTATATTAGTACAGGCTAGGAGAAAGCGGTCACTAGAAATAATCTAATGTACTTACATGAACATCATATCAGCCCCTTTGCGTACCTAATCAATGTCTGGATTCCTCGATACAGCACAACATGTAGATTCTGGATACTCTGGAACGACTGGATAGCCGTACGGGCGGCTTTACGATTGCGGAAATCTTCCTTTTTACGTGCAACCGACCGTGAGTATCCTACCGACTGCGCCAATTATGTACGGCTGCAATCGAGGATACAAAGAAAACCGATATAATTTACTTAAAGTAGTTTAATTAATGTAATTATTACAATTAGAATAATTAAAGTAGTAATTTATTTTGAATTTAAATTCATTTGCGTAAAGAAAACAAAATAAACATGCTACGGCCCTTTTAAATGCTACTTTGCATATCATATAAGTGTCACTTATTTAGATATTCATAGTGGTCGCAAACAAACATCATGCGAAGCCAAAGGCTCCTGTGGTAAAACTCAGGTAGGGTAGGTAGTCCTAGTCGTTGGGCCACCGACAGCAACAAGCTGAAAATGGTAAGTTTTTTTTTAGCTGTGCATACCTTGTATGAAATCTCTGTGCACGCCACTGCTTCCAGAACATGATTTATATCGACATTCTCCACATCACTATATTCGTCGTCTGGTATATTTTCATCGTCTGATAACTCGTGTCGTGTATCCTAATTTTACCGCTCTAATTAATTATTAATATCTCAGATACATTATACGAGGACACAGAATCGTTTTCTGGGAACTGACTCTCTGACTTTGGATTTAGATACCGTTTACGGTTGGTACCCGAGTTTGACGGGAACCCTAATGTGCTGACTAGGTTTATTCAATTGTGTGATCATTTGGTTAAAGAATTTTATAATGTTCAGGGAGGTTCCGAATTAATTAACTCTGCACTTATTAATGGTATTGTAGCGACATACCTACATACAGCGCGTCTCACGTCCGACTACCGCCGCACGTTGAGTGCGCGCGCACTGGCGCGCCGCCGCGGAGCTTGTCCGGCGCGGCCAGCGAGACTTTCTAGAACAACGATCCGTGTCGCCACATCTTCTCGAAGGACGCCGCGCGCCGCTGAATGTAAGCAATAATATGTACGGTTACGTAAACCGTACATATTATTGCTTACTTTATGCGATAGATTATGCAACACATAGGCTGACTTGCTAAGTTTACAACGATCTCGTGGAGGGAGATGTTATGTTGGTACTCGCGGAACCCTAAATTCTTGAGACGATGACTAACACCGCATCGCGCGCTGCTCCGTGAGATTCGCCTTCTCAGCAATCCGTTGGCGTGGGACTGAAGATCGTGTAGCAGCAGTGACTAATATTAACTTAGTGCATTAGTGGATCACTTTTGTTTCTGACATCGGACAATTGTCGCGTACCTTAATTTTACCGCTCTAATTGCAATAAAAACATTAATTAAACTACTTTAAGTAAATTATATCGGTTTTCTTTGTATCCTCGATTGCAGCCGAACATAATTAACCTATACTAATACTAAAGCTGAAGAGTTTGTTTTTATGTTTGTTTTCAACGCGCGAATCTCTGGAACCACCAGTCAGATTTGAAAAAATCTTTTTTCGTTTGATCACCCAGTTCTTGAAGAAGGCTATAGGCTATCTAACATCATACTATGACGTTTAGAAGCCGAGAAAAAAGATTAAAGTCAGAAAGAGCGCTAAGCGAAAACGAATAAACAGCGCGGACAGGCGATGTGATGCGACGGGGTGGGTCGGGGAACACGAGGTCTCACGCGGACGAAGACGCGAGCAGAAGCTAGTATTATTGTTGCACGAGCAACTTTGAGCTGATGTCTGCATAACAGTAGGTATGCTGTAGTTTTTGTTATATTGGTAGAGTCTATTTAGGCCTAAATTGACTAACATTGGATTGGAAAATTTTACTACAAGGATACTTACGTAAATAAATAGAAACACAACTTTAAAAAATGCTTTATTTCTAATTAATTATCCACAAAAAGCTGTAGTTCGGTAGGTAGATACAGTCGCGCTACATAATGATTTGTACATTTTAGAATCAGTTGTTAAATTGGGTCACCACAAGAGAAGATAGATCGATTTAACAGCTTCTTGTGTCTACTGATACCTATGTGAGATTTACTTGAAACTTGTCAAAGCGGATTTCTTTCGGTGATGGCCACACAATATTATTATCAGTTTTCAAACCAGATTACACATTTTACAATTAAATAACAGTTCCTTAGAGAAATCACCGCAGGTATTGTACAATAACTACATAAAATTACCTTTTTATAAATACATATGTACTAGTCTTCTAGCTTTCTTTCAGGTAAGGTCAGCCACAACGTAAGCTACCCGTTTACGATTATAGTAAAACCAGGAAGGACAACTATTACCAAATGTTCTCAGTGACATTATGACAATATGCGACTGGCGAGCGAGAGACAGCAATGCGTTAAGGGGAAGTTACTGGGGGAGGAAAGCATTCCATGCAGGTGCAGAGATCCCTTGGTACCTACTATAGAGAAATTGTTAAAAAAATACTTACGAGATAAATACGAGAAAAAAACTGACATAGGTAAACTTACCGGGGATAGCATCAGGGTAGCTCGCGGAATTCAAATTTTCTTACGTTTTTTTTTTAATTTGGAAGTCAGTATTAAGTTGCATGCAAACATTTTTTGATAACCACTACGCAATAAAACGCAATGACAAACCACTACGTAATAAAACGCATTGATACTAGATGGCAGTATCTTCTTTATATTTTTATGCACGGGGAAATCCCTATTTACGAATAACAGCTACACGCCTATTGTATTGCGTAGCGTAGGTATTGTTTTATAGTCACAAGTTTTGAACAGTTTCTTTGAATTGCGGCGTCTATTTTGAAAAAATAATAATTACAAAGTTTTTGATAAAATGAGTAGTGATTCATCGACTGGAAAAAGTCCTCCTAAGAAGAAAAATGTGAAATATGAACAGAAATTCGTAAATTCGTGGTTAAAAGATGATAGGTTCAAAGGCTGGTTAAAGAAAAGCACTAAAGGTGAGACTTATTTCTTTTGTTCTGCGTGTAATTGCGACAGAAAATGTGGTATACACGAACTGTTACGACACAAAGATTCAACCAAACACGCGAAGATTAGTTTGAAGTTACAAAAACAACAAAAACTGACATCAATGTTTACCTCAGCTTCCAATTCACAAATACAAAAATTGATATAAAAAAAAATATCTAAATAAAAAAATTATCTAAATAAATTGATATAAAATTGATATATTGATACAAAAATTGCAGCTAAAGCGGATGAAGTAAAAATGGCCTGCTTTATTGCTGAGCATAATCTGTCTTTTAACATAGCATCTCATTTGAATAAATTGATTTGCGCTGTATGTCCAGATGCGAAAATTGCTGAACAATTATCTATAAGCCGCACAAAAGCTAGAGCTATTATTGTTAATGTAACTGGGCAGACAGCTGAAGAAAATATAATAGAGATGTTACAGAACAATTGCTTTGCATTACTTGTTGACGAAAGCACAGATAAATCTACGATAAAACATTTAGCGCTTGTCGTTAGAATAGTAAAATTAGATTTCAGCGTTGAAGATAGATTTCTGACTTTCATACCAATCGTAGATGGTACAGCAACAGCGTTGTATGGCAAAATAGTAGAATATTTTGATGAAAAAAAATATTCCTTACAAATCAAACATGATAGGCTTTGCTTCTGATGGCGCTAACGTTATGTTTGGAGATAAACATTCATTGATCACTTTGTTTAAAAATGACATACCTCACCTTTTTACTATGAAGTGCATTTGTCATTCTTTTAACCTATGCGCATCATACGCATGTGAGAAATTGCCAAGGGGCGTGGAAGATTTCTGTAGAGACTGTTCTGTGTATTGTTTAATACACTATTAGTTATTCTGGAAGGTCGCCATGGTCACTTTTAATAATTTCGGTTTTCTCTTACAAAATACAAATAATATTTTAATTTTGCTATGTCGTAGCAACCCTAGATAGGCGGAGCCAAATAAATCAATGACCGCAGGCCGTAGGTATGTAGGTATTGTCGCGTCCTTTGACCTGGCAAGCTGTTGCCTCATCGCGCGAGTGAAATGATCAGTACGGTAATTATTAAGTTTGTACATACCATTTTCCTTTTCAAATCCTGCGCAGCTTTACACACGTAGGTACACGTAAGTACACTCATAGTTTTAGCACATGAACTTATTCACAATAAGGACAACAAACACAAAAGGTACACAGAACTTAGACAGTTGTCTTGCTGCTGCAAGATTACCGTCAGTCGCACCTACACACATTATCATGTCATAATATTCATTGTTCGCATATTCGGTCAGGATTCCTCGCAAAATTCACTGCAATCCAACGCGAAACTAGACGACATGCATCCAACTAGAAAGAATGAAGTGAACTAGCGAAATAAATGCCTAATTACTTAACTAGCCTACAATAATAAAAATGTACACAATTTTAGGGATCAATAAGATATTAGGTGAATTCCGATAATACTATTTTTAAAATAAAATATTGTACCTAGTGATAGCAGTGCACCTACATTTTGCTTACGGTATTTCTGTCCCATGATGTGATAAGCGGCCAGTTAAAATTGTATTATCGAGGTTGACTAGTATTTGTAGCATTAATTACAAATCTTAGTGGTTTACCTATTTTCTGTATTTTTTAAATGATAAAGAAATAAAATACATTGCCATAATTATGAAACAAATCTAATTCCAAAATAATCGAATACAGTATCCAAAAACCACAAAAAGATTACCCGGTCTTAGAATAGAATCGCGTTATTATTACACATGTACGGAATCTTTTAGTGATTTTCTTTCCAAGGTGGCGGCGAGCTCAAAGGCCGCGCGCGGCGGCACGGCGGCACGCCAAAAGATTTTTGTAAGCTGAAATGATTTTGAATCTTATTTTTATGATTAAATAACATTCAAAATCATTTCAGTTTAAAAAATCTTTCGGATTTGAAGCATTCTTCAACCGATGCCGATATCCAATAAGAAAGCCGGAAGCAATGGGCGTGCAGTATAGTGTAGGAAATTGCAAGATATTGGTGGCATTTCTACCAATCGGAGGATTAAAACTGCAATTAATTCTTATAAAAATGTATTTCACCAAAGAGTAACGAAAACAGTTAGGTCGTTCGATATCTTACTTTTGAGGATAGATACCTGTTAAACAAATGGAATTAATTTTCATAGGGAGCTAATATTTATTTTATTAAACGTTTTACTAGGTATTTGTATTTTATAAAAACCTTGTAGTTGGGTTTAAACTGCAGTTTTATGCAGATGTATGTAGCTACGTCTACTTCTACTCTGCGTAGGTATTTCGCATATCATACTGGTATATCTTGAAAAAAAAAAAATCAACTTGCCTCTCTGATGCAAGAAAATTATAGGCTTTTTACTATTATGTGTTAAGTGTCTTATCTGACGCATTCATCCCTATATCAAAGAAGAGAGAATAGAGGTCAACCAAATTTCGGGTTGACTCCATCAAAAATATGAAGAAAACTTTGACATGTCGAAAGCATTCAAAAACTTTAATGAACATTGTTGGGGACTTCATCTAATGATTAATAATGCACAACAGAATATGGGGCCGCTGGATCAAAAGAGTTATTCTGAGTCACCCTGTATAATCATGTACAAAATTCTCCAAAACGTATTGGAGATTTCAAAACATTTCAAGCATTCACAAATATTAAACCACACAAATTACTCCACCCTAGCCAAACCAGATGGTTGTCGCTTATTGAGGTAGTAAATAGGCTTCTAGAACAATTACCAGCTATAAAATTGTATTTTCAAGCTGCAGTTCATGTAGATAGATTACTTTCTGCGCAATCAATTCTCTCCAAGGCTCTCGAACCGACAACTGAATTGTACCTGGAGTTTTTGAAAGAACAATGCTCAAAAAAAACCCAGGCTTGGCGCAACCCGAATTTATCTAATTTTTTTTGTATAAATGTGAAATGTAATACCACATAGGTGGTGTCATCAAAATCGATGGCTAAGTGTAAAAAATTGCTATTTGTTTAGTGGCAGGGATTATTTTTAATTAATTGTTTTTCTGTGTGAAACTACGTAAAATCTAATGACTTTCTTTGATTATTGGTACGTATTCATCGTACGCATTACTACAGCGCTCTACAGGGTTATTTGTAAAACACCAGCAACCTCTTAAGGGGTCATTGTACACATCATTATGAACAACTTTTACTATGGGACCAAACCTGAAATCGCGAAAAAAATATCAGCTGTTCAGTACATTTTGACGAATTATGCGAACATAAATGTACTGAACAGCTGATTTTTTTTCTTGTTGAGTTGCTGGTGTTTTACAAATAACCCTGTATAAGACGTCTAAGTTAGAGCGAGAGAGATAACTCACTGGTCACTGTGGGGCTGCGTGTGCGCAACGGCAACAGGTCCCGAGAGGTTCGGCGCGGCACTATACACAACAATGGAAATATCTGCTATCTCCCTCACTCTTCAAGGTACTGAGTATTCTCGTTTTGTTTTATACCTGCGCAAGTCAATCAAATGAATGTAAATGTGCGTGCAGTCCCTCGATAACCTTTGTTGCGATCTGTACTTTCCTTGTTTAACCGATTTTTGACACTTATATTACGACATCAGCATTACTTTGGACTACGGATTTTGTATTGTGAATGGTATCTGTTCAAAATGAACAATTGTGTTACGTGTCATCGTTCATTACGACGGGTTCGGAGACATGTTCTCTCTCAGAGTTTTTTTGAATCTCACCGAGATTTCGTGGAGTACATTCTACTGAACTTAACACCGAACCAAGAGGTAGGTACGTACTTTTTAATTTGTAATTGTATACACAAACAATATTGAGGTACCTATAAAGATAACAATATGTTTTTACCCGACTGCAGAAAGGAGGGTGATGTTTTTCGGTTTATGGGTGAGGGTATGTCTATTTATTTAGCACGCCCTGCAGCCTAAAAGAATTGATAGATTTTGACATACGAGGTTTAAGATTTTCGTGTAATAGCAGGACTAGTTTAGCAGGATTTGTTTTGTAACTGCAACGGCTTTTTTTTTCTTTATAATTATGTATAAAAGAGTACAGTTTATTTCTTTACACTAATTCTGCCAAACTGCAGGGCAATTTAACGGCAGACAGCACTCGCTCATGCTACATAAACATAAGACACTATCTTTGAATTTTTACAGATAGCCTTTAATGGGTCGAGTTCAATATGCCACGTCTGTTGGCACAGGGTCGACCAGGCGTTACGTCGTGGTGAACATCGAGTCCCACAAGACCCTCAAGGTCCCATCGCATTTCCTGTTCCAGGATTCACTAGGGTAGGTAGCTAATACATCACGGCGTTGTATGATGGACGATTGCAATAACGCACAGCTCCGCCAAATTCCTAATAGCATTAAGGTATATCTTCTGAGCTACCACCGATTGCACATACCCCAGCTTGCAAGGATTTGTCAACAACATTTAATGAACACCTCCTTGGAAGACATGCCTCACAGCGTGACACGCCGTCAATCAGACTTTAATGCTGATAGCATACCAGATATTGTGAATATGTATACCTTGGCGCTAGAGTGTAGATGTTTAATGGATTTTAACAATATTAATGAAATAACAGCGGAAGACCTACATTTCTGGATCGGTTTAAGTCACGAGCAGTTCAACATTTTATATGAACAAGTATCGAGCTTGCGTCGCAGATCTAGTTCTCCGCGAGAAGATCTGGGTATTTATCTGAGCAAAATAAGAACTGGAGAACCTAATGTACGATTAGGTACCGTTTTCAATAAGTCTAGGCAATCTATAGACAGAAAAATTCACTTGGCCAGACGTTGTCTTTTTAACGAGTTTGTGCCTCTGCATTTGGGGTTTGATCACCTCACCAGAGAAGACGTGATACAGAGAAATAGGATTCTACCAAACTATATATTTGGAAGTAATGAATCGCCAAGAGCCATTTTAATATGTGATGGTAGCTACATTTTTATTCAAAAAAGCTCGAATTTCTTTTTTCAAAGACTAAGCTACAGTCTACACAAGTTTTCCAATTTAATTAAACCATTTCTGCTTATCTGCGCCGATGGACATATTTTGGATGTAACAGGCCCGTACGCGGCAACAACCTCTGACGCTGTTATTATGGAACAAATTCTACAAAACCATGATGGTCCGATGGAAGAAGCTGTCATTAATTATTTCCTAGTACAGGACGATGTATTTATAGTCGACAGAGGATTCCGCGATGCCGTTCCTACTCTTGAAACTTACGGCTATGTGGTCCATATGCCACCATCTAGAAGGCGCGGTCAAACTCAGTTAACCTGCGAAGAGGCCAATAAATCAAGATTGATAACGTTATGTAGATGGGTCGTTGAAACAATCAACGGAAGATTCAAGAGAGATTTTAAAATATTCCGGTATAGGGTTTTTAATCGTACATTGCTGAGTACAATGACGGACTACAAAATAGCCGCAGCAATTATTAACTGTTTCCAAGAACCGTATGAAGACAGCAGATACACAGAACAGTTTATTGAAACAATAAACACAAAGATGCATACGCCAAATCTTTTAGCAGATTACGTACTTCAGCATAACTTAAACCGACTAAGGACGGCATTTGTGCGGTTGGAAGCAAACAACCCAGAATTGACGGACTTCCCGAGATTTACGCAAGAAGAACTGATTTTGTTTGCAGTGGGCACATATCACTTCAAAATAGCTCGCTCGTATTGTAGCGAGCACATCAAGAGGACGGGCGTGTATGAAATCGAAGTTTTTAGAGACCCAGTGCCCGTCGATTTAAATGGTGAAAACTGCAATTTAATTAGATGTCGCAAACAATCAAGACACGTAAGGAGCAAGACGTATTATACGTACATTTTATATAAAAGAGAAAGTGGCAGGAATGGCATAACGGAGCATTATTGTTCTTGCATTCATGGAAAGAGAACGTTGGGCAGTTGCGCCCATGTGATGTCTGTGATACCTAGGATGGGCTAGATACCAAAATGATTTCGAACACCCTTTTTTTTTTTTTTTTTTCGTGGAGAAATGCTCATGCATACTGCACTACCACGGGGAGATAGTGCAGTTATGTGGGACTCCAACCCACTAAAACTCCACGGTGTCCTCCTCTGCCACTTGTGGCGGGAACACGGGCACGCGTTAGCACTCACCGCGAACCCGCCGCGGCTGTCCGTCACCGGACCCTCCTCTGGGGAGCACCCCCCATCACCGGCGCACAAGAACACGTTGTGCACCGTGACCACCCCATGGACCAAACCAGCACATGGGCGCCAGACGACCCCGTGTCTAGTCACCCTTAGTCCCCCTGCGACCGGTCAGGTCAGTGGCCCGGCCGCCTACCACTTTTCGGCCGCAGAGGATAGGGAGAGCGGCCAACGAAATACCGACACTCCTCCTCCCCTGCGGCCCCACCGCGTCCGCCATCAGACGGTGGGGACCCCGTCAAGGCCGCGGAAGGTAGGGAGAGCGGCGCACCGCAATACCGGCACTCCTCTCCCGCCGCGGCCTCCAACCCTCAGCCGCGATGCCTCCCATACGACATCGCGGCTCGCCTCAGTTGCGATGTCGCCCAAGCGGCACCGCAACCTACCTGTTGGCCGCTACGTCGTCGACTTCCTGGAAAAAGCCCTGACGAGCGGCCCCTCCTCGGGTTCCTCTTCGCTTCACCGTGGGTGACCAAGCCACGGCTACTGAGCCCCCCCGCCTCGACAATGCGGGAACCCCCCGGGGGGGATTTCGAACACCCTGCGCTTTCATTAGAAAACGTTATATTAGACATAGAAAACCAATAAAAGATCTTTCGATTCTGTTTACATTGTTTTTTATTTAAGTAAGAGCTTTATATTTTTTCCTGGTACATTATTTTTGATGGTGTCCATGAAGTCGAAGAGTACTAAAAACTAGTCCAGTAAGTACGCCGGCTGTAACTATTTTTAGGTACCTTAAAGTTACCCCTGCCATAAAGTAAATAGTAATTTTTCATATTCAGCCATCAGTTTCAATGTAAAGCGTTTCATTTTGTTATCTAGTATATGCTAAGTGTAAATATTTTAATTACATATTGAAATACCTGAATGTTAACCCTGCCACTAAACAAATAGCAATTTCATACATTTAGCCATCTATTTCGATGATGCCACCTATGTGGCATTTTATTACACGGGTATACTAAAAATCTGAGATACGTTTCATTTGCGCCAAGCCTGGTTTTTTTTTTCATACTTCGTGAGCATTCTCCTTTGCATTACCTATATTTACCGATCTGAATAAAGAAATGCAATCCGAGACTCCGAAATTATATTTACTATACGACGAAATACTGACCGCATACACAACGATCTTGGAATGCTTTGTACAAGCTGAATATTTGAATCTCACTGAACAAGAAAAAAATGAAGCACAAAATATTTTACACGCAAAAGAAACTAAAATATTAAACCTTGACTTCTCGAGTGAGCAGAAACATTTACCGATGCAACATATATACGTTGGTGGAATGGTGCCAAATTTGATCAGAAGAAAGAAAGAAATAGGAGAACTAGAGGAAGAACAGCTGAAAAATTTTTACTTAAAGTGTAAGGAGTTTTATATCGAGGCTGCAAAACAGATATTAAAAAGGTTTCCTTTTGACGACAAAGACCGTCAAGCATTAAAATGTCTGAAGATGCTAAATCCTAAAGCAATTCTGGATCCTGAAATAAAAAAGAAATTCCCTTCCATTGCAGATTTACATTATTTCTTCCCAAAGATTTGTCCAAATAATATAACGGAACTGGATAGAGAATGGCGAATGTTAAGAAATGTCGATTTTTCTTTCGACCAAAACAAAACTCCCGATATATCGACTTTTGGAAACATGTACAAGAATTAAGAAATGGAGACGAATCTCAAACATTCCCTACATTGTGTGAATTGGTAAAAAAGCTTTTGTGCCTACCACATAGCAGCGCCGCCGTGGAAAGGTTATTTTCTGCTATAAATATTATGAAAACCAAATTACGCAATAGAATATCGACTACAACTATTAAAGGAGTATTACACACTAAATCCGAAATAACTGATTGCTATTCATTTGAAGCTACAGAAAAGCACATGAAGAAATTCAACAAAAACATGTATGATTTTAAAAATAAAAATGAGTGTGAAAATATTGAAGATGAGGCAATTGAAAATGAAACTGAAAAATAATTTTACTTTGATTTTTGTTTTATGTTGCTGTGATTATAAATATATCAATTTATGTGAGTTCTAGTAACTAAGAAAGTTGTTTATTATTTAATTATATGAGCAAAATTATGAAATCTGCCTTTTTTTCTTTACCTACCGCTTTGTACTGTTTTTTTTTAGGCGAGTTGTTGTTTTTTAGTTTTTTGAGGTTGGCGACACTGACTTTAATGATTCTAATTATGTAAATAGATACTTGTTACGACCGCAAATTATAATTTGATCAACGTACAATATAATACCGACTTGTAAATTGCAAGAAACGTAAGAAAATTTGAAATTCGCTGGCTACTCTGACGCTTCCCCCTTAATTTCAGTACATGTTGTTTAAATACATGATAGGGTATGGTACTTCTCAGAAACTTCAAATTACTAACTAGTTTAGTTTTTGACGTAAGTAACAAAAATGGTCTAAAACTGACAATTTTAACATCCCCCAATTTATATATTGTTGATTTCATAATATAATAATATAAATAAACATTTTCGACGTTTTTTGTTTCATTGAGACCTACTCGATAAAATAATACTTACTTATTTCGTCGGAATACCTACATGGTCACCTTATTAACTGTTACAACGTGTTTTGTTTAAGTACCTAGGTACTCGATAAATACTTGTTTTGTTTCAACGGAACCAGCAGTGCTATTCTGTACAAATGTCACCGTGAAAACTTAGGTGAAGTGAGCGTGGAGTGAGCTGTCAATAGTGTCAATCCCTAGCATCAGGTGGAATGACAGTTCACTTTAAGATCACTTCACCTAAATTTTCACGGTGACATTTTTACAGAATAGACCGGCAGTACCTATTTATCGAGTATTCTAATACATGGTCACCCTATTTCAGTCGCCGTCCGCCATAGTGGCATATGATGATTTTGAATCAATAAAAATACTGTCATCATTGCACTGAAAACCTGCAGAGCAGTTACCTATTCTCGACGACTGCAACACATCAGGAGTTTTCGAGTCTTCTAACTTCTTCGTTGTGAAGGAATCGATACCTACTTAATGCCAATGTTTTGGGGTTATAATATTAGGTTGGGGAAAAAGTCTTTTCGCATTATGTAACTTTTCGCGTTATGAACTTGTAATAAAATCTCTTTGGCTATACTATTTGTATCTGGCTGGTTTTGGTATCATTGAAAGTTTAAATTTTAAAGAACATAATTCCAAATTCAAATTAGGAAAATGTGTGATTTTCATTTGTTTTTCGTACCGTCAAGATGAGTGAATCTAATGAAGAAATTCGATACATTTTAAAATTTTACTACAAAAAAGGTAAAAATGCAACGCAAGCCGCGAAAAAAATTTGCGATGTTTATGGACCTAGTGTAGTGTCTGTGAGAGTAGCACAAATTTGGTTTAAGCGTTTTCAATCCGGAAATTTTGATGTTAAAGATGCACGTCGCTCTGGTCGCCCTATTACGGATAAAATGGATGCCATTTTTGAAACGACGTAGCTGAAGAACTGGAAATTGACCACAAAACAGTTTTGGCGCATTTGAAAAAAACTGGGTACACAAAAAAGCTCGACATTTGGGTACCTCACGAGCTCACTGAAAGAAACCTAATGAACCGTGTACTCATTTGTGATTCTTTATTACGACGTAATGAAACCGAACTATTTTTGAAGAAGCTGATAACTGGTGATGAAATGTGGATCACGTATGACAAGAACGTGCGAAAAAGGTCGTGGTCAAAGGCCGGTCAGGCTTCACAGACTGTGGCGAAACCCGGGTAGACTCGCAACAAGGTGATGCTGTGTGTGTAGTGGGCTTGGAAGGGCATTATTCATTATGAGCTGTTACCACCAGGCAGGACCATCGATTCTGAACTCTACTGCGAACAACTGATGAGATTAAAGCAAGAAGTTGAGAGAAAGCGGCCGGAATTAATCAACAGAAGGGGTGTGGTTTTTCATCATGATAACGCTAGACCTCACACATCTTTAGCCACTCAGCAAAAATTAAGAGAGTTTGGCTGGGAGGTGTTAATGCATCCGCCGTATAGTCCTGACCTTGCACCTTCAGATTTCCACCTGTTTCGGTCTCTTCAGAATTCTTTAGGCAGTATCAGGTTAACATCACGAGAGGACTGCCAAAACCACTTGTCGCGGTATTTTGACCAGAAGTCCCAAAATTTCTATAGCAATGGGATCATGTCCCTACCTACAAGATGGCAAAAAGTTATCGAACAAAATGGTACCTACATACTTTAGTTAAATGTAAATAAACTATATTAAAAAATGTTTTGAATTTTCTTAAAAAATGCGAAGAAACTTTTTCCCCAACCTATTATGTTACATTTTCAATTTACTTTTGAATGGGGCCGTCACGAATAAAAATAAAGCAATTTAAACATTCATTTCACTGTCGTCACTAAATCTTTATTCATTGACGGTTTCTCTAAGTTTCGTCGTTGTGGAGGAATCGATAATCCCAATGTTTTCAGGTTATAAGATTAATTTTCAATTTACCATTTAATGGGGCCGTCACAAAAAAAAAAAACCTAAAGCAGTAAAAATTCGTTTCAGTGTTGTCACTAAACATAAACGGTTTCTCTCAGGTCCTCAGTTATGGAGATCACGTTGGTCGAACGGCCTGCTGTTGCTGGAACTAAAATTCATTTTACTTTTAACGGGTGGCATTACGAGTAAAAGTAAAGCATTAGTTGTTTGTCACAAAATCGTCACTAAATCTCTATTCAGTAACAGTTTCTTTAAGGTCCTCAGTTACGGAGATTCAGGTTGGCCGAACGTTCTGATATCAGACCGTTCGGCCACACATAAATGCTTCTAACTTTTAAACTGTTCTGTCACAAATTATTTGGCTGGCATCTTTATGCGTCACAAAATCGTCACTAAAACTGGAGTAGCAGCCAGCTCTCTACCTCGATTGGCCGAACGTTCTGATGTACATGAGAATATTAATGCTGTAGCCGAAAGTGTTGAAGAAAACCCAGGTTTGTCCATTACTCGTCGTTTTTTGGAATTAGGCATTCCACAAACGTTATTACACCGTATTTTGCATAAAGATTTGGGTCTTAAGGCTTATAAAGTTCAGTTAACACAAGAACTCAAGCCGGCCGATCATCAACAACGTCGTGTCTTTGCTGATTGGGTCGTTGAAATGCATGAAAATGATCCGGGATTCCATCGAAAAATCATCTTGAGTGATGAGGCCCATTTCCACCTCGGTGGCTTCGTCAACAAGCAAAATTGTCGCATCTGGGGCTCGGAAAACCCAAGAGTTATTGTTGAAAAGCCTCTCTATCCTCAACATGTGTCTGTTTGGTGCGGTTTATGGTCCGGCGGAGTCATTGGACCTTACTTTTTCGAAAATGAGGCTGGAGCAACAGTTACGGTGAATGGATTGCGCTGTGGAGAGATGATTAATGATTTCTTATGGCCGGAATAGGATGGTACTCGTATTGATCTGGACAACGTTTACTTTTAACAAGACGGCGCTACGTGCCACACAAGCAACGAAACCATTGATCTTTTACGGGAAAAGTTTCCTGACCGTGTTATCTCTCGAAGAGGTGATCACAATTGGCCACCAAGATCTTGTGATTAAACACCTTGCGACTTCTTCCTTTGGGGCCAAGTGAAAGAGAAGGTCTACGCCAACAGCCCAGCGTCGATTCAAGACCTCAAAGAGGGAATTCGTGAGGCTATTGAGGACATAGGGCAGCCACTTTGCGATTTGGTTATGGAAAATTTCATGAAAAGGATGGTCCTGTGTGTGTGTGGTCGTGGTGGTCATTTGCCTGATGTTATTTTCCACTATTAACGGCATACTTTCCTCTTTATAATGAAATAAACATCCGATCATTTATATTAAAAAATGGCATTTTTCTTTGAATATCAAAATAACATCTCTTATTGGAAAACCCTTTAGTTCTGTTGGTATAAAGTACAAGTCAGACCACTCCAATGACTTCATTGTTGGCTACAGTGATGCTGACCACGGCAGTGATCAGCAAACCGGTCGATCAACTACAGGCGTTATATGTTTATACGCTGGAGGAGCTGTATCGTGGTTAAGCTAAAGAAGCATCAGTGGCAATTTCAACAACGGAAGCCGAAATCGTTGCAGCAAGAGAAGCTACAAGAGAGTTAATTTGGTTGCAGAGAATATTTACCAAATTCACATAGCTGAAAGTTTTCCCAACGCTTCTAGTTGACAATGAAGCTACAAATCGCCTGGAACAAAATCCCGAATTCTAGAAGCGAACCAAACATATATATGTTTGGTTCGCTTCTAGAATTCGGGATTTTGAATTAGACATTTCTTTGTGCGAGAATAGCTTCTTGATGGAGAAATACTTGTGAAGAGAACAAGCACAACCAATCAGTTGGCAGACATGCTTACCAAAGCAAAGCCAAGACCAAGACTTGTCCAGTTAAGAATTCAACTTGGACTGATCGAGGGAAAGTGTTACGAGTTTGTAGCAGGCAACAAAGAAAAAAGAAGAAATTAGAATGGTTGTTAGTTACACAGAGTACACCTAGTTACAACTGGTTGACAAAATAAAAAAAAGTGTTTATTTTATAGCTGTGTTTTATAGTGTGATTAAATTATTAGAAGTTAAATTTGAAACGTTCTGTACTGCTGCATAGAGGCGGTGGGATCCTCAAAATCCAACAATGTGAAGAATTTGAATAAATAGGTTGTGACGTCTCGCTGGCCAGACTCTAAGAAACACTTTTTTTAGTATGATTTTCAGCCGGTATAAAGATACTTTTCAAACTGGGCAGCGAAGTGATCCATATTCCCCAATTATACACTAGTATAATTGGGGAATATGGATCACTTCGCTTCGCTCAGTTTGTGATTCAGATCGCCCCAATTATACACGAGTAAGTGACTTCTCACCTGTATCTATTCAACCTCGGTTATCACTTTTCATCTGATTGGAATTGAAATTTCTTTCAAACTGATTTAAATAAAAGGATTTTCATCTTCCGGTAGAATCTGGTAGCTTCTGAATCAGGTATCACTAAATCACGCATTATGTTCCTCATTGATTTTGTGCCTGTGTCCTGACACTTTGCTGAACTCGTTTTCAATTTTTCAAGACCAATCTGCTTATCGTTAACTCGGGGGAGAATGTTAGCTCTCTGTCACCACTTTTAAAGACAATGTGTTGAATGTCGCCCTTCTCCTGTCGAAATCTTTTAGTTCCTCTGTATGATATTCTCCCCCCTAATTTCCCCAGACCTATTAATATTCCATACCTTCTGACACTCGTTAATTCCCCTTTAATTAAAACACTAAAACAAATTATATGATTAAATAACATCAAGCTATATAACTGCAAAGAACCAGATTAATTGATCTTAGTAATTTACTAATAATAATGCATGAAAGTTTAATAAAAGTATCATGGTTGACTGTTTACACAGTCTCAATCAATCAATGTCTCATAATTAAATTAATTTGTGATCTCTGACTACTAACAATAAATTAATACTAACATATATTAGGTTGGGGAAAAAGTCTTTTCGCATTATAGTATGTGGGTGAATATTTGACCTTTTAACCGCCGTCATTACCTTCCGCCAAAAGTTGATGAAGGAGAATATCGTTAATGAAATATTTCATCAATTCCCAGAATCTGCTTAAGGACCAGAATCAGGAATTGCTGAAATATTTCATTAAATATATTCTCCTTCATCAACTTTTGGCGGAAGGTAATGACGGGCGGTTAAAAGGTCAAATATTCACCCATGTATGAACTTGTAATAAAATCTCTTTGGCTATACTATTTGTATCTGGCTGGTTTTGGTATCATTGAAAGTTTAAATTTTAAAGAACATAATTCCAAATTCAAATTAGGAAAATGTGTGATTTTCATTTGTTTTTCGTACCGTCAAGATGAGTGAATCTAATGAAGAAATTCGATACATTTTAAAATTTTACTACAAAAAAGGCAAAAATGCAACGCAAGCCGCGAAAAAAATTTGGGATGTTTATGGACCTAGTGTAGTGTCTGTGAGAGTAGCACAAATTTGGTTTAAGCGTTTTCAATCCGGAAATTTTGATGTCAAAGATGCACGTCGCTCTGGTCGCCCTATTACGGATAAAATGGATGCCATTTTTAAAGAAGTGGAGCAAGATCGGCATATCAGTAGTTACGACGTAGCTGAAGAACTGGAAATTGACCACAAAACAGTTTTGGCGCATTTGAAAAAAACTGGGTACACAAAAAAGCTCGACATTTGGGTACCTCACGAGCTCACTGAAAGAAACCTAATGAACCGTGTACTCATTTGTGATTCTTTATTACGACGTAGTGAAACCGAACCATTTTTGAAGAAGCTGATAACTGGTGATGAAAAGTGGATCACGTATGACAAGAACGTGCGAAAAAGGTCGTGGTCAAAGGCCGGTCAGGCTTCACAGACTGTGGCGAAACCCGGGTTAACTCGCAACAAGGTGATGCTGTGTGTGTGGTGGGATTGGAAGGGCATTATTCATTATGAGCTGTTACCACCAGGCAGGACCATCGATTCTGAACTCTACTGCGAACAACTGATGAGATTAAAGCAAGAAGTTGAGAGAAAGCGGCCGGAATTAATCAACAGAAGGGGTGTGGTTTTTCATCATGATAACGCTAGACCTCACACATCTTTAGCCACTCAGCAAAAATTAAGAGAGTTTGGCTAGGAGGTGTTAATGCATCCGCCGTATAGTCCTGACCTTGCACCTTCAGATTTCCACCTGTTTCGGTCTCTTCAGAATTCTTTAGGCAGTGTCAGGTTAACATCACGAGATGACTGCCAAAACCACTTGTCGCGGTATTTTGACCAGAAGTCCCAAAATTTCTATAGCAATGGGATCATGTCCAGCCCTACCTACAAGATGGCAAAAAGTTATCGAACAAAATGGTACCTACATACTTTAGTTAAATGTAAATAAACTATATTAAAAAATGTTTTGAATTTTCTTAAAAAATGCGAAGAAACTTTTTCCCCAACCTATTATATTGTGTTGTCCTTGCAGGGTACTCAAACAGATCCAGTTTTAACTTAAGGCTGTATAACTGATCAACCTCAGCGAATACATTTTGTTTCCTTCAACCTTGACATTGGCAAAATCATCGATAAAACGATGGAGCCATTACTCTAAGATTGGAATTGGAATTGGAATGTCGCCCGAATTCAATGCATCATGCATGTTTTGATAGAATAGATCTTCTTGCGTTGTATCTCTGACCTGAGGTTTTGATGAATCTGCGCTAGATTTTTTATGAGCGGACTGCATATCATGGGGCAAATAAACCCTCACCATTAGCGTTCTAAATAATAATTTTACAAATGCCTTCAGAAGTATATTTCACTGAATCTTGCATTGTAGCTAATATAATTTATTTTTTTAAATTGTTTAATTCAGTTTAAGATTCAACCTTTTAAATACAATTATAGGAATCGAATGTCGTATAAAATGACCGTTAGTAATTATTAGTTACTTAGGCTCCATTGCTAATAGCATTTAGTAGCTTATTCAGCAGACAATCATCTATCCTCCTACACTTTAGAATAATTTTACCTATATCTTGGTTTCTTTAAAAAAATAGACGTTTTGATTTGTCAACATAATCTGTTCCTTTTACTGCATTTAAATAAAAGCAATGAGGAAAAAATATAGCATGTTGCATCCAAGGATCATCGTAATACTCCCAATCTTCGCTGCCACCACCACACGAAAAGCACATAACTTTATCGTTTAAACCAGTTCCACAGTAAAAAAACCTGCATCAGCCATATCCATCACCAGTCTTCGTTTTGAATCTGCTGTAGCCCAATAATGTCGAAATGAACACAATCGAATTTTATGTTTATTATATATTTCATATCGCGGGTCGAACTAATTTTGAATCATTTTTAAGGTCTCGATATGGGTATTACAATAGAATAATGAAGTCTTGTATCTGGTGTTCTCAATTTATAAAGATGTGGTGCTCCGAGTCTTAATGTAGCAGGAATAACATTGATGATGGGAAGCTTTTTTGTTTTTTGTGTCGAAATTTATAGCACATTTCGTACTACGCCTATATTCTATATCTAATGCATTAATTTGTTGTGAAATAAAACCAGAAAAACATTCACTCACAGAAAAAAAAGTATTTATTCTGATACATTGTTATGATATAAATAGCTAACAAATTAATTTACTTAACTTATGCTTTCTCAGGGCAGCCTTATCTTCTAAATTATAAACAGTTAAAAATACTTTTATTATCAATCCACTTTTTTAAACATGTTAAATTATATACACAGCTAAATATATTACTAGACATTCCATAATCATCAAATAATTTTCAAATTTTTCAAAAATTCAAAAAAACTAGGACAGTTCTTATCTTCTAAATTATATAAGTACTTTATCGTGTTTTACAATGTTTCTTAGCCACGACACTTTTTCACGTCCTTTAACATAAATGTTTTTATCTCTCAGATAAGGTTCAATATATTGCGGTAAGTTTAAGTATGAAATAAAACCCTTTTTCCAGAACATTTTTCTGTTTCTCTCTATCCAATTTACTTGCAATTTTTCTTTTTTTTGTAAGTTTGTAAAATGGGCATGGAGGTTTGATTAATAATACCATAATTTGATTTCCGCATGCTATTGCTATTTCTTTCACGATAAACTCGTTATTATCGGTCTTAAACCCTTGCACATCGACTATGGCGTTCACAACAACTTCCTTACAATACTGCTTAAGGGTTTATACTCGATCAGACGATCGTTGATGATTAGACAATAGGCAGATGTATTTTCTGGTATATTTTCAGAACATTCTATTTCCAGTCTCACATCTACAGCTCCAGTTTTCAAGGCTTCGTTCTGTCTTGAGCAATCAATTACAAATAAAGGAGCCTTTTCTTTAAATTCGCGCAAATCAAGCATCGATTCAGACCGAGTGTTATAATAAGACTGACGAAATTGGGTAAACATTTCATATAATATACAGGGTGTCCCTGGAAGTATGGATCAAATCGAATAGGAGTGTAGGCAAGGTCATTTCCAAACTTTTATACTCTGAGAATGTTGGTACATTTTTTTACGGTTCAAAAGTTATGACCAATTTTTGTTTTTTTCAATCACTTCGAATAATGCTCAATGAAAAAAATCATAAAAAAAACTATCAGGGCTATTATTTTTTTTTTTCAAAACGTTGTAGAAAAGTGGACCTTTCTTTTGTTAATACTTATACGCATCTAGAAAACATGTGTTCAATAATAAAAAACAGTTACTGCAAAGTCTTCGGTCTGGCAGAAGTTTTACTCAATTTTCGAGCGATTTTTATGGGAAAAAGTTACACTAGTGAAAGTTGACCACGTTTTACAAAAACTGGTCCAAGTCATAGAGATTCTTTGGAGGTATGAATCACTGGAATATTCTTAATAGCTTAAAAGTTAGAGATTTTTATTAACAAGGAGGTCGTATTTTTACAATTTTCTATGTTTCAAATTTTCATTTTTTTCAGCTCAACTAACGATTTAATTTCAGTCCCTAGGCATTTGTTACCTATCTGAACACTACTGTTTGATGTGGTTTAGGTTTAAATAAAAATAAAAATAATTTCGGTAAACTTTTTGTTATCTGATGAGTCATGTTATTTGCCCTAGCTACAACCCGGAAAAAACCGTGCACCTGCTGTCAATGACGTCATATCGGCGCTCTGGTACAATATGTATGGCGACGGGGCGAGCGCGGCGAGGTGAAAGAGGAAGTGCGAGGGGCATTGCATTCCAACGAGGTGCTAGGAATGTGCGGGGGAAGGTAAACAAAAGAACCAGCGCCGGCGCACGTTCGCACTCAGGTAGATGTTTTAGTAACTCGCTACCAGCTTGTCACTGCGCACGTACTTAATTCGGTGTTCATCAATAATTATTGTTTAACGTTATTTGGACTGTGTAACTTGGACTTTGTTTTTGCCTGTGATTTGGACACTGTTTGACTTGAGTATGGCTACGTACAACAGCCATGAATATGCAAATATGCATTTCATTTACGGATTTTGTGATGGAAATGCACGCCAAGCTGCAAGAGTGTATCGCGAGCGATATCTTAATCGGGACCGCTATCCGGATTACCGAGTATTCCAACGTGTACACTCCGCTTATGCAGATGGTAGAAATCCAGGAGCTAGGGAAGGTCCACGTAGCGTTCCAGACCTTGGAGTCGAAGATGTGGTGCTTCAGATGCTACGTGAGAATCCAATGACAAGTATTCGTCGCATGTCAAGAATGTCAGGGATTGCGAGATCTGTGGTACATCGTACTGTGAGACGACACATAATTCATCCCTTTCACGTTCAACGTGTGCAAGCCCTTTTACCGAGTGATCATGGCCCGAGAAGGGCTTTTTGTAGGGAAATGTTACGTCGCTATCGTGAAGATTCTCAATTTTTAAAGAAAATTTTATGGAGCGATGAAACAAGTTTCCGAAGGGTGGGGATATTAACATGCATAATCTGCATTTTTATGCGCGCATCAACCCACACATTGTACGAAGTGACCATTTCCAGCATCAGTTCGGAGTAAACATGTGGGCTGGAATAGTAGAAGGACAGCTAATAGGTCCTCATGAGTTACCTGCTAGACTCGATGGCCCCTCATACTTGAGATTTCTACAGAATGACCTAAATGGTTTACTTGGGGAAGTATCACTTGAAACCCGTCGAGACATGTGGTTGCAGCAAGACGGCGCTCCCCCACATTACGCAAGAGTCGTAAGAGACAATCTAGACTTAACTTTCCCTAGTCGTTGGATCGGAAGAGGGGGGCACATTCGATGGCCAGCACGTTCCCCTGACCTGAACCCCATAGATTTCTTTCTATGGGGTTATTACAAAGAGATGGTGTACCAGACAGAGAGCGGAACCGAGGAACAACTTCGTCAGAAAATCACATCTGCAACCTTATAATATACATAAAAAATAATTCCCGTATACGAATAATACCAAATTTCATTCGGCGATGCCAGTTGTGTTTGAGAGTAAGAGGAAGGAATTTTGAACATCTATTGTAATTTCAATTTAATAATACATTTACATATTAACTTCATTGTTTTATTTTATTTCGCCACGTAGTTAGAAAATTTTAAAAGTATGACCTCCTTGTTAATAAAATTCTCTAACTTTTAAACTATTAAGAATATTCCAGTGATTCATACCTCCAAAGAATCTCTATGACTTGGACCAGTTTTTGTAATACGTGGTCAACTTTCGCTAGTGTAACTTTTTCCCATGAAAATCGCTCGGAAATTGAGTAAAATTTTTGCCAGAACGAAGCCTTTGCTGTAAATGTTTTTTCTTATTGAACGTATGTTTTCTAGCTGCGTAAAAGTATTACCACAGGAAAGGACCACTTTTCTACAAAGTTCTGAAAAAAAAGTAATTGATAGCTTTGCTAGTTTTTTTTAATGATTTTTTTCATTGAGCACTATGAGAAGTGATTGAAAAAAACAAAAATTGGTCATAACTTTTGAACCGAAAAAAATTGCACCAACATTCTCAGGGTTACAATGTTTGGAAATGACCTCGCCTACACTCCTATTCGATTTGATCCATACTTCCAGGGACACCCTGTATAATACTTATCTTCAGAAAATTTTGCATTAACCGATTCGTATGGATAATATTGAGAATTTAAAAAAAGAGTAACATTAATTATTTTACCATGGTCAAATATTGAACAGTCTCTAGTATTGATATTTTTTTCTATTTGTCTGCAAACCAAAGATCACATACCTTGGCTTTTCAAGATGTGACGCAGTCTTCACGACCCAGGAATGTTTTGTAGTTCTAGGTAATAAAGGGTATTCGTACATGTCCCAATTTCTAAAGGCTATTTGAATAGGACGATCCTTTTCTAGATATTTAAGTAACGTTAATCTTTCCCGATCTGAAACTTTTATATGAGGCACACGCCATTGCAGTATCTCTATATTTACTTCAATGGAGTCATTATTATTATCAAGTGTAACACTGTTGACATTCGAACTGCTTCTATTGAGTATAAGTTCATGTTTACAGTTAATCATAATTTTATTATAATCTTCCGCAAATCCTAATACTTTATTCAGCGGTATAAGGGCACTAAAAATACCATTATTTTCTTTAAGACCGTTCAAATTCCAACCCCAAATAGCAGCAGCCTTACTTTCGCCTTGCATTTTTTATGCGATCTACCTCAACACCGTTAATTTCATATTGAATGTCTTGAAATAGGAATGATATGATTAGTAGTAAAATTTACATTGTTTCGTGTTAGTTTTCCTGCTGCATCTTTCGAAACCACAGTGGCTCGACCTTCAATGTAAATGTAGCTGGCTGAAGGTAATACGTACAAATCTTGCTGATGTATGGGTATACGTATTTCATCATTTTCATTAAAACTGTTGCTATATGGATTATAAGTATGAATTTCATAACTCACTATAGAGTTATCGATTTGTGGTAAATCATTCACCTGAAGAATACTCATAATTTAAATCCGAAAAATCTTATCTTTAGTTAATTTTTTTATGGTTCGTATATGTCTTTGTCTTTTGACGGTACGAGGACGAGTAAAGCTATTACTGCTGCCACTGATAGTTATGTCGCAACACGGCGTAACATTAAGAAGCCTGTGGTTGGATGGAACAGACATGTTAGTGATTCTCATAGGGAGGCTAGGTGTAAATTTCAGCTGTGGGTATGGTGTGGAAAACCAAAGTCGGGCCGTGTTTTTGAGGAAATGCAAGTTAGTCGAAATGTTTTTAAGTCTCGCTTAAAGTGGTGTCAGAATCATAGCGAACAAATAAAAATGGATATTTTGGCGTCGCACCATTCGAAGCATAAGTTTAAACACTTTTGGAAGTCCACCAAGAGGTTCAATGGCAAGCCTAGCCTCCCAGTGAGCGTTAATGGTATCAGTGATCACAGTTTATACAACTGATATGTTTAGGGATCATTTCACTATAAAATCTCCATTGGGACCATCGCAGTTGGTGAACGATGTTGGGCCGCATGGTCAGGAGATTGGAACTATTATTAAAGCTAAAGATGTTAAAGAAGTTATTAAGGCTATGACACGGGGGAAGTCTCCCGGCCATGATGGCATCAGCATCGAACATTTCAAACACGCAGGCCCTCACCTGCCTAGAGTGCTCGCGATGTTCTATACCCTATGTATAGGACATTCGTACTTACCTCCTGCACTTATGAAAACTGTGGTGGTGCCAATTGTGAAAAATAAGACGGGTGATATTTCTGATAAGTCCAATTACAGGCCGATTTCACTCGCCACTACGGTAGCGAAGGTGCTTGATAGTTTGCTTAACAATCAACTGGATAAATACCTGAACATTAGTGACAATCAGTTTGGTTTCAGGCCGAGACTCTCCACAGAGACAGCCATCTTGTGTGTGAAGCAAACTATCAAGTACTACACAGAAAGACGAACGCCCATTTATGCATGTTTTCTCGATTTGACGAGGGCGTTTGACTTGGTCAATTACGATATCCTATGGCAGAAACTGAAAGATATATCCGTGCCAACAGAAATCAACAGGATGTTTAAATTTTGGTATCTTAACCAGGTCAATGTCGTGCGATGGTCGAATGCATATGCCGAGCCGTATAGGTTGGAATGTGGGGTGAGGCAAGGGGGACTAGCTTCACCCAAGCTTTTCAACCTGTACGTCAACGCGCTGATAGAGGAGCTCAGCAGCACCCATGTCGGCTGCCATATTGATGATGTATGTCTCAATAATATCAGTTACGCGGACGACATGGTGCTGCTGAGTGCTTCTGTATGTGGCCTTTCTAAACTTTTGAGGATCTGTGAAAACTACGCTCACAGCCATGGCTTGATTTATAATGTCCAAAAAAGTGAATGTATGGTCTTTCGGGTCAGAGGTAAATGTCCAACAACGGTTCCTGCTATAAATTTGCAGGGCGTTGTCTGTAAGGGCGAATATGATAGCCCGCAGGTTTGCTCGTTGTACCACTACAGTGAAAGCAACATTGTTCAGAGCATACTGTACATCTTTGTACACGAGTAGCCTGTGGGTCTCGTACACACGCAGTCAGTACAATGCCCTGCGTGTGCAATATAATAATGCATTCAGGGTGCTAATGGGGCTGCCCCGATTCTGCAGTGCTTCAGGGATGTTCGCCGGGTCGCAAGTAGACTGTTTTTATTCTACTATGCGAAAGCGATGCACTTCTCTGGTGCGCAGGGTTCGGGCTAGCTCCAGCGGCATCCTGAGGCTGTTCGCGCAGAGGTTCGATTCTCAGTACCTGAACCATTGCTGTATGGTTCACATACTGAGCAATCGAAGCCTGTAATCGTTGTGTATTTATGTAGTCTTTTTAATTGTATGTGCTTTTGTTTTATTTTATTTTTTGTGTATATGATCCTTTGTTGGTCGAAATAAATGTTTTATTATTATTATTATTATTAACTTTGGCAGATGATTTTATATTATAAACTATCTTTTTTTTTCACTCTAATCTAATTGACATTCGTCTCTTGTAACAGATAATGTTAAAGTGTGGTCTTATGAGTACTACACGTAACATTTAAACCTTTTTTAGGTGATGTTTTGATAAACCATGCTTTTTCCAAAACTCTTTAATACATTAGGCGCGGCAGACGCACATGCGCGTTTTCATAACTTTCTTCGAGTGCGGCGCGCCGCACATGTGCGTTCGTTGTGCATCTCTATTGTTTCGAAAACATCGGAAAAAAGAAGGGTCGGGAAGGGTGTAGCATAAAGAATTAAGCAGAGAATGTGCTAAGAAATTTAATGAATAAATGCCCACAATTGAATAAGTTATTATTTTGAACATTATTGTAATTGTAATTGATATTAAGTATCAGAATCTACATAGCGAACAAATTCTATTGGTGGTTTCAAGTTGCCGTAACTATCAAATTAATCAATATATTCATTTAAAATTACATAGGCTACCCAATGTGTACCAGAATTTTTAGAATTATCTAAATTTATGATTCCACAGTCTTTAAAAAACGGAGACTTCGGTAAGGTATCCCTCATATACACCCCGCGAAAATATGGAACGTCTTTAGTAAAATACGAGTATATGATATCTATATTAGTAAAAGCACGATTAGGTAGCCTATGATTTAGTTTTTTTTCTTTAAATTTGTGTTTATTCCAAGTTCATCCTTGTAACGGTATAGCCGCAGTCCATTTCCAATACATACACCTACTGCATTCTTATTATTACTTTTCATTTCTTTTAAACTTTTTTTTGCAACTCTATATTAATTTATGGTTTTGACGATTCCAGCAATTCCACTTGCAATACTGCCAGCAGCAGACACACCAGCAAATATTGGTATTAAAGGTAGAACACCGCCAGACTTAGGACTTGGTATGATACGTGGAACCTTGGCAGATGAATCACGATTCAATTCTCTAGCAGCCGCGTAGGCCAATTCTATTAGATTTTTTCTACATTTCAGTTTAATTTGTCTAATGCACTTTTTGGAATGGGTTGCTAAACTTTTAGTTTTTTTTGAGTCCAGCTCCAGAACTTACTTTTGTTAGCATTATATTATTAACTAAATTGGCAGCAACTTTGTCACCTGTGCTTGTATCGGAACATAAAGCAGGCTTTTTTGCCATTTTTAATAAAATTATATCTGCTTTGTGACGATCTATCAGACTTTTGGAATTATTATATGCAATATCGTGATTGTTACAATATACGTCCAATTTGTGTACACCTCTATCACCTCGAGCCAATCTAGTCCCTGGACCGCAATAATTATATCCCGGTAAATTATTAATTAAATTGTTGACAAGCCCTTCTCCCTCCATGATGTTATATTGATTAACCACTCATAAAGCATTATTATCACCAATCCAACTGTTTTCACAGGATGATAACCCCAACCATTTCACGAAAACTTTTCTGCCTTTTCGTTTCAAAACTTTTTCAACAAGGTAAATGTCAGGATGTTAAGTTTTTTGTAATTCTTGATCATAAAATGCTCCTAAAATAGGTTGCTCTTTAACATCTTGTAATAAATATGTAACAGGATTTGTGTTCTGAACTTTACTGATCTTAAATATCTCTGTAGACCAATTGTCCGTATTTATGCAAAATGGAACCACACAGCAAACACACACTTTTGAGATATCAAAGGGTTTACAAAAACATGCTGTTGCATTGTTATTGCTGTTGGTTCTGTTCTGCTTTTAATATACCTTGTTTCCAAGGGGGAAATCATGTGGTTCTTTTTTGTATAACAAGTTAGACCACTTTTACATTAGTATTCTTCAAAAAAAGTAAAAAATGAAATTTGTCGAGTGGTTCCATTTTGCATAAATACGGACAATTAGGAGTGTAACCTTTTTCAAAACAACCTTTATGTTTACTTATTCGAACAAAATCGCCTGTCTTTAACTTACGACATATTGTTTTGGTTCGATTTTGATTGAAATATCTCTGTAGTAGTTTAATTTCACTTGAACGGGTGGTAAACCAATTGCTCTGTGTACGGTATGATTATATCTATTAATGATATTTGTGAGTGTCCCGTCCATCCATTTATAATTCCCTTTTAAACTGAATTCCTTGAAAAGCTTACTTTTTATATAAGTGCTGTAGTGATTGAGAGAATTATTTAAAAATATTTTTTTTTAACTTTTTTGTAAAATTCTTTTCCTAGATCTGTTTGCAAGTTTCTAGGGATGCGTTTTTCTCTATTCAACAAAGTATTGAAAGCCTCAGATACAGTTTGTTTCTGTTTTGTTTAAGTGGAATACACATAAGTGGACTAAAATATATTTGCAATTGTTGTTGAATTTGGAAAAACTTTGCATATCCATTAAATCAGCTTGCCAAAGATCATCAATATCTTTTAGTAGGTATTACATGTTTTCGAGGAAATTTTTTTCTTGCACTTCTATGAATTTCGTTTATTATTTCTCTTTTCACTTTGCTCATTCTTTCAACTGTTACTTCTGAATGACCAAATTGAACTAAGTAACAGTTTATATGATAAGCCCTTTTATTCTTGTATTACACCCGCTTCTTTTAGCTCTTCAATAATTGATAAAATTTCGTTGTCAAGATTAGTATTACCTGCAGTTTTAGATGCGATCAAAAGTTTGAGCCTGGCCACGAGTTCATTAGGATCATCCCAATAAACAAGTTCAGTTTTTTTTTTAATATTTTTTAAGATACGGTAGACCAGCCCCTCTTTTTTGCCAAAAAAATATTTAACTTCTGTATGTTCTTGTAAGCGTTTACAAGACTCAGAAAATAACGGTTTGATCATTTGAGAATATTTTAGGCCTTTATCACCTTTAATTTGACCTGCAGGATCAAAGTCTCTTTTATGAGCATTAGTTGTGACGAGTATTCCTTTTTAAACCAATTTATCTTTTAAATTGACCAAACTTAAATCATGCTTTTTGCGAAGCAATAGTTCTTTTATACCAGGTGTTATTTTATACTGTTTATTAGTGATTTGTGTAAGTTAGTTCTCATATGATAATTAAATTTATGCTTTGGTATTTCTATATGACATTTGTCACATTTTATTAAAATTTCATTGGTTGATGCAATGTTCGATGGATCAACTGAAAAAAAAAAAAAACAAGAAACGACATTGTTTACATTTTATTTAAAACAAATCTTAAAAACTATTTGAGTACAGTAAATGATTAATAAGCTTACTATTTATTATTTCCATTTATTAAACATGAGATTACATTGATTATGTATATTATTTTATGTAACTTAAAAAAATATTATCGTAATATTAAACAATTTCGTTAATAATAATTACTAATAAATGTTTTCGGAACGCCATTAAATTCCTTACAGGCGGCGCTAATAAATTTAGTTAAGTGCACCCAGGCCTTAGTGCCTAGTTTGGTTTTTTACTGTAATTACTGAATGCTGCCATCTATTAATCGGCAAAACTTTATCTATATCGTCACACTTATAAACCTTTACTTCGAAAAAGTGCGAACCAGTTTTAGCAGTATGCACTTGTCTGCTATAGCCGTTCGCAATCCTACTGCTAATATAGGAATAGATAGGTGTTTTTTTACCCCTTGGTGCTGATGAAGTGCTAGGCTGGTCTTCATATTCGCTGTCATCGCTCCCGAATAAATCAGCAGCTGTGTGCCGGATTCGTGTTTTCTTGTATTTAGACGGCTTGGGTGTTGATGGAGCCGCGGTTGGCGGCTTACTTCGCTTTTTCTTGGGTGGCACCTCAATCGAAACGGCCTCAGGAACCGTTTCAGGAACGCTTGGAGAGTCGTCCTCTGATAGGAAAAGGTCGTCCGCCAACTGGGATGTCTTAGACCTGAAAATATTTGATTAAACATCATTTACTAAACTTACATAACATATTGGTAGGTAATAAACGGGAGCAAAATATTGCAAAGATAAACTAATCGAACAACCCGGCGTTACCTCAGGATTTTATTACTTTAGTACAGATTAATATTAAGATCTACGATTTATAGTTATATATCTGTACGTGTGGTTGTTACCTAACTCCTCCTAGTGGCTGGACCGATTTGGATGAAATTTTATATTTATATTATGACGTCACGCAAAATATTAATTAGTATCGAAGTATTAAAATACTTTTAAATTAGTATCTACCCATACACTTGCCTTATTTTTTATTCACGTTTGAGATACCTACCCGATGTCAGATATGAGTAAATGAGCGTAGGAAGACAAACAGACATTCCAACTTAATGTATTATTAGGAGCGTAAAGTAAACAATGCAACTGTAGGTGTCAGATCATCGCAAGGGTTAAATTTCATCTAGCCATTTTTGGAAAGTAAGTAGAAGAAATATCCACAACGAAACTATTATTTTCAACCTTATGAACACAATTTTTTTTGATAATTTTTATATAAATTGCTCGCACTTACTCGAAACAACATTCGTTTTTCAAAACTGCAGTGTTCAGTACGCATCTAATCGTGCAGTCTACAATGTCGGTAAGTTATCTTTTTTTTATTTCAGTTGCGCGCGGGCGCTTCATTTCGTTGGACGCGCTGTTCACTCGACGCAAAACCGGTTTGAGTCACTCGAACACGGCTCGAGTGTTATCGTTTGTATTTATTAAACTCATTACGATGCTATTTAAGAATGGCTAGCGATGAGTTAGATGGTACAGCTTTTAACGAGTGTGATAATGTGAGCAGAATGACTAGAGAAAATAGTGAGATGACAAGTAGTATGGAAGAATTAGATCAAGCGAGAGATAATCGGGAGGTAGACAGGTCGAGTGTTGTGTCGCAACAACAGTCGACGATATCAAAGAGGAACCGAGAACTAAGTCAGGACGAGATTTGGACAACAGTCAACAGAAGAGGTAAAAGATATGCTAGAGGGAGTGAGGTAGATGATACAATAAGAATAGCCGAGGACAGAATCGAAGTATGCCTTTCATCAACAAGTGTACTTCCGAAGCAATTTAAATTGGCAAAGATTTTTAAATCTGAGAACATAGGTGATATTACCCGAATTAAATACGTTAACACTCACAAAGTTCTGATAGTATTTAATAATGAAGACAGTTGTGAACGATTAATTAACTCCCAATATTTTAAGAAAGAGGGTTATAAATGTCAAAGAACTTTGGAAACAATTCAGTCTTACGGGGTGGTGAAATATATTGACCTGGATTTATCGGAAGAAGAAATAGTAGAAGGTTTGGAGAGTGATATTCAGATAATAGGAGTGAGAAGGCTAAAACGCAGAAGTAGTTTAGATGCTCGATGGGAGCCATCGGAGGCAGTTCGTATATGTTTCATAGGGTCGTCGCTGCCCTCCTACATACATATATTTAACACAAGAGCAGAAGTTACCCCCTATAAATATCCAGTAACACAATGTGCGCGGTGTTGGCGATTTGGACACACAATGAAATTATGCCCATCCAATAAGGGGATATGTCCAAAGTGTAGCAGGAATCATCCTAATTGTGATACAGTGAATTACAGGTGTAATAATTGTTCCGGCCCTCATATGACTTTAGCAAAGAAGTGTCCTGTATATATTAAGGAGAAAAAGATCAGAGACCTGATGGCTGAATTCAATTGTACCTATAAGCGGGCCCTTACCATGTATGTCCCGCCAGAGCATCCTACAGCGGAACCTGCTTATGGAGAGGAGAATCAATATATATTAAGTGGAGAAAAACAGAAGTCAAGTGAAGATCACACCTTAGCTCATTCCTCAAAAAGTAAGAATACCTATGCAGAAATAGTAAAAAGTAATCTAGGTAACAAAGGCGTTAAGAAAAAGAAGAAAACTAGAGAAAGGACGAGCACCCCCCTCCCCCCCTTTCAAAAACATAGCTCGGAAGATATAACAATAGAAATGTCTCAAGATTCAGACAGCGATATTGACAGTAAAAATTCGGAAGACAGTTATAGAGGGAACCATTCAAAGAGAAGAAGATCAAATATTGGAGGGATATGGAGTCAATTAAAAGAAAAAATGTTGGATACAAATACAGAGTCATCATGGGAGAATAAAATAAAGGGATGTGCAGGTATACTGTTTGAATGGATCAAATCTATTATTATGAAGTACATATTAGAAGTGCCAATCCTTATTAACTTTAAACAATGGATCAACGGACTAACAGACCCTCAATAATCAATATCCTGCAATGGAATGCTCAAAGTCTTCGGCCTAAAGCTATTGAGTTCGAAGCGTTATTAAATCAAGAGAAAGTGCACATTGCAATAATAAATGAGACATGGTTTGATCCTGAAAGCAATTTTCGTGTAAGCGGTTATAATATATTTAGGGAAGACCGTGATGACGGATATGGCGGCGTCGCAATATTAACTCATTGGTCCCTAAGAGCAAGTCGTTGTAACATCAGTATTAGCAATCCGGGTATACAGCTTTTACATGTAAAGATATCTAATTGCGAACATCTAGAAAACGTGATTACAATTTATTGTCCTTCTTCAGTATACTGTAGTAAAAGAGACTGGGACCATATCTTTTCTCTGAAGCAAGAAAAAACAATAATAGCCGGTGACTTCAACGGACACCATACCAATTGGTCATCTAAGACGGACGCAAGAGGAATGCAGTTGTTTGACTCCATAATTGAAAACAATTGCATTGCTCTTAATGATGGCACTTCTACACGGGTTAAACTGGTTAATGGTGTGTTACAAAGTACCTCTCCTGATTTGACCGTAGCATCCCTGGATTTGGCAATGAAGTTTGGATGGCATGTTATGAATGAGAACTTAGGAAGCGATCACCTAGTTATAAAAATTAAAACGGAAATTAATAATATAAACACGTGCAAAATTAAAAGAAATTTTAAAAAAGCAGATTGGACAAAATATAGACAGATTCTTAATGAAAAGTTAAATGATTTAGACATACATATAGACAACCAAACCGCATACGATAATTTTATTGACGCCATCAACGCTGCAGCGGATCAAAGCATACCTAAAATAAAAATGTGTGATAACCCAATTCGACAACAGATGTTTAAACCTAAACCATATTGGGGACAAGACTTATCACGTGCAATTGCTGAGCGACGCCTGGCCTTAGCCGAATTCAGGAAGAACCCTACGCCACAAAATTTAGAAAAAATACAAAGAACTACTAGTAACGCCCAGAGAATGATTCGGAATGGCAGGTTTAGCTCGTTTAGAAAATTCTGTGATAGCATAGATAACACAATGTCAGCATCTGAAGTGTACAGAAGAATGAAGTGGCTCAAAGGCTATAAGACAGCAAGAAGTACAGTGGATCAGGAACAAATGGAACATCTACTATATAGTTTAACACCAGATTACGTGAGCCCCCCTTTACCTAATTTCATTTCAGAAAATGAACAATTGAGTAGCCCTATATCGATCCAAGAGCTCAATAACTGTATTAAACAGACTGATACCGCTCCCGGTGGAGACAATATTTCCTACTCCATGATCAGGCACTTACCGGAAGTAGGAAAAATAGTTCTAGTTACACTTTACAATAGATTTATACTTTCCGGCTTTGTCCCGAATCAGTGGAGAGAAGTCAAAATAGTGCCCATACCAAAACCAGGTCGGGATACTGGTTCTGTATCAGGTATCAGACCAATTGCTTTATTGTCATGTCCTTGTAAAGTTTTACACACAATCTTAAATCGTAGACTTGAATGGTTTCTTGAAAGAAAGAACTATTTCTCACATGAAACAACCGGATTTAGAAGAACACGGTCTTGTGCTGACAACTTAGCTAGATTGGTATCACGCATTCAGGAAGGGTTTTCGAAGGGCATTAATACTTTGGGATGTTTTGTTGATATTGATAGCGCTTACAATAATATAAACTTAGTGGCCCTGTTAAAAATGTTAGATGGTTTGGGAGTGGGAGCTGTGTTGTGCAGATACTTATGGGAGTTCTTACATGACAGGCATCTATCAGTTCAAACTAATGATAGTAACACAACAATGCGAACCACTGGGATTGGCATTGCACAGGGCGATCCGCTATCCCCATTATTATTTAATGCAGCTACTTCAAAGATCTGCCATAATATAGTTGATGTGTTTGTGTCGCAATATGCAGACGACTTTGTGTTATATATAGCTAGGAAACAAATTTCGGACTCCGTTATTAGTATTCAAAACGCGTTAAAATTATTCCAATGTTTAATAGAAGAAGTAGGATTACAGATATCTTTTAATAAAACAAAAATAGTTCTATTTAGTAGGGGTAGAAATAAGAAAATATTTTCGGTAAATATTAACAATCATAATATACAACAGGTGGACAATGTAAAATATCTAGGCATGTGGCTGGACAGATCTTTGAAGTGGAAAAGACATATTAACGAAATACGGGAAAAGTGCTCAAGATTATTGAACATATTTAAAGTGCTAGCGGGATCCAAATGGGGTGTCCACCCGAAACATTTAAGACGTCTGTATATCTCTATGATCCGAAGTAGACTTGATTATTGTAGTTTTTTATTTGGTAACTACGCTAAAAGTCAATTGAATAAACTTGATGGAATCCAAAATGTATGTATGAGGATTATTGGGGGATTTATTAAGAGCACTCCAATCCATGTCATGGAGAACGAATTGTGCTTACAGCCGCTAGCAATTCGAAGAAGATATTTAGCGGGAAAATACTGTCTTAAATCTAGGTCGGTAAAGGATAATGTTACCATAAATATTATTGATGAATTGTCAAACCTGTGTGAGGGTCAATACTGGAGGAATAAAAAGATCCCATTATTAGTAGACACCCATAGACTGACCCATGATTTACCTATTTATTCAAGCTCCATATTGGGTGTATTCTCGTTGGATACATGGCTGTCCAGTATTGACTTATCAAAGAATATCTCTTACGATATCCCGTATGTACACATTCCAAAGAGATCGATGAATGTATTAGATTTAAGACAAAAGTGTACCAAATATTTGAATGATAACTACGGTTCGTTCTATCAACTTTATACAGACGGATCTAAAGATGCGCAGTATGCGGGAGCGGCTGTATTCGACCCTCAACTAAATACTACGCTTAAATTTAAAATTAAGGTTAACATTGCTGTAATGTACTGCGAACTGATAGCTATTTCCGAAGCCCTGTCTTACGCGCTAACTCTTGATATTCAGGATATTGTGGTTTTAACGGACTCTAAAAGTGCTTTATTGCATCTGGCTCGGCTACCCTCGAACTCTCGAGGTTCCCCGATAGCCATTGTTACCCTCCAAACCATTTTAGAGCTGCGTAATACTAATAAAAATATAATTCTACAGTGGATTCCATCTCATATTGGCATCATGGGCAATGAAAAAGCGGATCAGGCAGCAAAATTAGCTTCATCGGAAGGGATCACATACAGTTGTCTACCGCTACACACAGACCAGGTTCAGACGGTCAAAAAGATTTGTAAAGACTTGTGGCAGGAATATTTTGATGAGAGGTCGCTTACCAAAGGCATTTGGTATAGGACAATACAGACAGGACCTTTTCGTTGCCCATGGTTCCAGGAGATGGAGGCACATAGACAATATATTGTGACACTGCTGAGACTTCGGTCCGGACACATTCCATCAAATAAATTTGCACATTTAATGGGTAAAACGGACTCACCTAATTGCACGGAGTGTAACGTGATCGAGGATGTTCACCATGTTTTGCTTGAATGTGTCCGGAATGAGGGTCAACGGCGACAGGCACTCGGCAATTCGCAGTACAACATAGGGTTATGTAGCAGCCTCTTGGCCTTCCCCTTTTCGGAAGGGGCCGGGAGGTTGTGTTCATTATACATGAGCCATTTACGGAGCGGAAGCACCACCCAGCAATAGCTGGGTTCTGCTTCTACTCCATAGTTGTAATATTGATAAGATTTTAGAGGGATAAGAGTGATTTAGCCAGTAAGTTATATCATATTTAGAATTACGGGGCGACATCGTCAATGTTGACCGAGTCCCCTTAAATAAAGGAAAAAAAAAAAAAAAAAAAATCTTTTTTTATTTATTTTTCTTAAAGTGAATTTTGTAACATAGATATCACCCAGCGTTCGTAAGTACCTACTTGTATTATTTTAACCAAAATATGTTATCATTTCAGGATTCGGAAGAGCTGTTTATTTTCATACCTTTAGAAAAGGGTCCTGCCCAAATACACGCAGTAAATCAAAAATATTTGGGTCTTGCTGAAGCATCTCGCAAAATATCAAAGAATAAACGGCATATTCCTACATAAAAAAAACCTATAACAAGACCTTCGAAAATCATAAGAATACAAATTATCGATGCAGAAAACTTCGAACAGAAGGACAGTTCAATCTGTAATCATTACTGTGAAGCAGAGGTTTGTGCTCAACACGTCGTTAAAAGCATTTTGATGGATGACATATTGTCTAGCACTAAGGAATTAAGAAATAAAATTCAGGAAAACATGGAGAACTCATAGTTAATATAGCTAAATGTTTTAATGTAATTATTATGTAAGCCTATCTAATGCTATACTTAAATAAAGATGGTGACTATCTGTTTGAGATTATTTAGTTAGTATAGTAAAAATATTTGTTTTATTATGGTTAGTATGTAAGACTATCAAAACCTGTAAATAAAAATGGTGTTATGTGACTGTTTGGGACTACTGGAAATAGGTAAGAAAGAAAGAAAAGAAAGAAAGAAATAATGTTGTAGGCTCGTAAAATACATGGATATAATAAATATATGGTTTATAGTGTATTTCTGTTAGAATGTATAAAAAATATGTAATTGAGTTGTCTCCTATAAACATGAGTAATTTATATTAGGTTGGGGAAAAAGTCTTTTCGCATTATAGTATGTATGAACTTGTAATAAAATCTCTTTGGCTATAGGTACTATTTGTATCTGGCTGGTTTTGGTATCATTGAAAGTTTAAATTTTAAAGAACATAATTCCAAATTCAAATTAGGAAAATGTGTGATTTTCATTTGTTTTTCGTACCGTCAAGATGAGTGAATCTAATGAAGAAATTCGATACATTTTAAAATTTTACTACAAAAAATGTAAAAATGCAACGCAAGCCGCGAAAAAAATTTGCGATGTTTATGGACCTAGTGTAGTGTCTGTGAGAGTAGCACAAATTTGGTTTAAGCGTTTTCAATCCGGAAATTTTGATGTCAAAGATGCACGTCGCTCTGGTCGCCCTATTACGGATAAAATGGATGCCATATTTGAAAAAGTGGAGCGAGATCGGCATATCAGTAGTTTTACGACGTAGCTGAAGAACTGGAAATTGACCACAAAACAGTTTCGGCGCATTTGAAAAAAACTGGGTACACAAAAAAGGTCGACATTTGGGTACGTCACGAGCTCACTGAAAGAAACCTAATGAACCGTGTACTCATTTGTGATTCTTTATTACGACGTAATGAAACCGAACCATTTTTGAAGAAGCTGATAACTGGTGATGAAAAGTGGATCACATATGACAAGAACGTGCGAGAAAGGTCGTGGTCAAAGGCCGGTCAGGCTTCACAGACTGTGGCGAAACCCGGGCTAACTCGCAACAAGGTGATGCTGTGTGTGTGGTGGGATTGGAAGGGCATTATTCATTATGAGCTGTTACCACCAGGCAGGACCATCGATTCTGAACTCTACTGCGAACAACTGATGAGATTAAAGCAAGAAGTTGAGAGAAAGCGGCCGGAATTAATCAACAGAAGGGGTGTGGTTTTTCATCATGATAACGCTAGACCTCACACATCTTTAGCCACTCAGTAAAAATTAAGAGTTTGGCTGGGAGGTGTTAATGCATCCGCCATATAGTCCTGTCCTTGCACCTTCAGATTTCCACCTGTTTCGGTCTCTTCAGAATTCTTTAGGCAGTGTCAAGTTAACATCACGAGAGGACTGCCAAAACCACTTGTCGCGGTATTTTGACCAGAAGTCCCAAAATTTCTATAGCAATGGGATCATGTCCCTACCTACAAGATGGCAAAAAGTTCTCGAACAAAATGGTACCTACATACTTTAGTTAAATGTAAATAAACTATATTAAAAAATGTTTTGAATTTTCTTAAAAAATGCGAAGAAACTTTTTCCCCAACCTATTATTTAAAATTGAATTGCTCTAAATATATGCGTATTTGTAACTATTAAAATGCTTTTTATTTAAATTGCTTTGGAAAGTACTAGTCATTTCGTACACGTCTACACAAACATAAACAGTCACAAACGCAAACGTAGGTAACATCTGAACTTCACCTTGCGTTTTTGCTAGCGCATACCAATCCAAATAATGAGTCAATGGAGCCCGCTGTACAATTTATAAATAGCTTACTATGAATTTAAGCACCATTCAACTCTTGCAATTGTAGTGTATAGGTAGTGGTGGTTAATATATCATATAGCAAAATAAAGCACCGTGCTTAATACACATAACATAAAGCAAATGCTATCGTGGCTCTCACAAGTTGTTATGCTTTAAGCAGGGGGCGGGCGCCGGGCAGTCGTCGCATGCTAGCGATTCTGGTCGGTTGTGTGCGTAATTGTTTTAAGCACCGCGGACGATATTGTGATCTCGGGCGGCTCACGTAAATAAATACGTAATATAGTTACTGCTTTGCTTCGTGCTTTTTTAGTGTAAATAAATTCAGTGTTAGGACACGTTTGATATTATAAACATAAAATTGTGTAAATAAGGACGATTGATTGAGTGATATATTGTGTTGTTGTTTTGTGATTTTGTGATTTTGTGTGTTTATAGCGGACGAAAATGTCTAGAAGGAACAGTGATTTGCCAATATGGAACTTTTTTGAAAAGCCTATTGATGGCAGTAAAACTGCTACATGTAATTACTGTCGTCGAGAGTTATCTTTTAAAACGAGTATATCAAATTTAAAACAACATTTAAAACAAAAACATATTACGGTGTACAACAATCTAATTAATTTTGGCAAAACCCTCGAGTCAACAGCACCTGAAACAGTGATTAATATTCCCTTGTCGTCTGAAATCGAAGGTTTACATGTGGAAAATGTTGGTGATGGGAATAGGAACACTGCATGCAGTGGTGGTGGAGAGACGAGGAAACGTGTTAACAATAACGGCGACGGTAATGATTATGTACCTCCTAAAAAAATTCAGCGAGTTATGCAAGCGTATATACCAAAAAAGCTTAAATCAGAGGAAAGGAACAAAATTGATTTATGCCTTTTGAAAATGATTGTATACGATTTTCAACCTTTTTCCATTGTAAATGACGTAGGTTTTCGTGAGGTTTTCGTGAGTACACGCATGCATTGAATCCTAATTATGAAATACCGGACAGAAAAACTTTGTCAGTAAATCTTCTGCCAAAAGTTTACGAGAAGAGGCTAGAGGAAGTCAAATCATTCGTCCAGATGAATGCAAAGTCAGTGTGCATCACTATTGATTATTGGACTTCCCGTACTATGGACAGCTATATGGGTATAACGGCGCACTTTATGACGGAAGACCCTATAGAATTAAAATCTGTACTAATTCAATGTGGCGAATCAGAAGGGCACCATACGGGCATAAAAGTATATAGGGAACTGAAAAGGTTATTAGAAAACTGGGGCATTTACGACAAAGTCAACTTTTTTGTCACTGACAATGCCTCCAACATGGAGAGTGCTGCAAAATATTTTGAGTTAGATGGCTGGGATCATTTTGGATGTTTTGCGCATAAACTAAACCTCGTTGTTCAAGATGCACTTGCCGAAATCAAAGAAACTGTAGAGAAAGTGCAAAGAGTCGTAAACCACTTCAGAAAAAGCACTATATCAAAAGAAAAATTATTAAAATACCAAACAAACCAACAGAACGTAAATCAACCCAAAACTGTGATAAAATCGGTTCCAACACGATGGAACTCTGTTTACCTAATGCTAGAAAGGTTCGTTGAAATAGGAGAATCGTTGAGGGCCACCATTCCTAATTTAGGAACCGATCTTCCAATAATCCCTATGGAAGAGTGGAAGTGTATTGAACAAATTTGTGTCATACTCAAACCATTTTATGAAGCCACTGTAGAAATGAGTGCCGAGAATTATTTAGTCGCGAGCAAGGCGATTATTTTAACTTCAAGCCTCATAAACATATGCGACAATTACACCAGGCTGCAAGAATTATACTCCCCAGTAAAAAAACTTGCCATAAAGTTAAAAGAGGGTATGACAAAACGACTAGGGGATTTAGAAAAACAATGACACTATAGGTTTGAGCACAGTTTTGGACCCTCGATTCAAATTAAAAGCCATAAAAGACACAGAACGCATTGAAAACCTTAAAAAAATACTAAAACAAAAATTACATACGAAATAAACAAGAAAATTCAACAATCAACCAATTCAGAACAAGTTCAACCTGTACCATCGACATCAACTGCAAATTCTGTTACGTCTCAAATTTTCGGATGCGAAATGCCGACATACAGTTTGTGGTGTGAATTCGACAGCGAAGCCAACAAAGAGTTTGAACCTAAACCCTCAGATGTTCAGGCTTCCGAAGAGTTGGAAAAATATTTAGCTGATAACTTAATTAAAAGAACGGAATGTCCCTTCAAATATTGGCGAGAACACAAATTCATTTACCCCGAATTGTATACATTATTTATAAAACACTGCAATATCATGGTAACTTCGGTTCCTTGTGAACGCATATTTTCCAAGTCGGGGTATCTTATTAATGAGCGAAGAACACGGTTGTCTACTACAAGAGTAGCACAGATAATGTTTCTGGATGTAAATAAAATGTAAATAAAAATTGAAAGTAAATAGTGTAAAACATAAAAAAACGGCAAAAAAAAATAGTGTTAATATAGTATAGTGTTAGTGTTAATAGTTGATTTTTGTACATACAATCAATGAACTTTTAAATACGCCTATAATTGCTTTAAATACTAACTTATTTTATTTCATAATAACATTTGTTTGTTCAATTATAGACAGTCCTAAGCCTGGAAAGTATGAAGGAAAGTTCATTGTATTTTTAACGGTTCTGTTTTATCGTAATTCTTTTGTCTGCGATAAGATTGTGTACCAAACTATGCAATATGATACTTTCACCAGCCACTTGGCTAACGGAGCTCCGAGAATGAATGCGTAATTGCGTAAACAAACCCTTTTTTTTGTTCGACGTACGGATCGACTACCTGAGCCGAGCTTTTGTTTAACTTACAGTTTGTAAAATAAAGTCACTTGACTTAAAGCAAGCGCGGTGAGTGGCAACATGCCATGCCTACGAGTTTAAAAAAAGCATGCTTAAATAAAGCATATAAAAAAGCTTGCTTAAAATATGAAGCATTAAGCATTAAGCAAGTGATTGCCTTAAAGCAACTTTGAACACCACTATGTATAGGTTGGATCGTTTTATGATGAAAATGATCTTTCAGTCTCGTCGCGGTAATCGTGCGAGGGAGACGCGTGTTTCGCTATTAAATATTATTTTTGCGTTATTAGTGGTTAAAGTTGTGTGCGGTGCCGGGTCTCGCTGTCGGCGCACCGGAGTACCGTTATGTTTCCAACGTGCGAGCGGCACACGGATAACGAAGACACTCATTAGCGTGTTATAATACTAATGGATGTAAACAAACTACATTTAGAGAATGTGAATACAGTAATAATGTCAGGCAGCAATTCTTTGAGCGAACATAGTATGTCTGATGCTGAAGAGGAGCTAAACAGAGAAGAGAACTTACCTACTACAATATAAAATGGAAGAAGACCAAAAATTTAAGCGGGAGAAAAGGGATAGGGAGGAGGATTTTATCGGAGATGATGAGGATAATGAGGGATGGAATTTAGTCCAAAGTAAAGGGAAATGAGTAAAATCACAACTGAAGGAGGATATCGAGATGTACTTATCTAGCAATGAGAAGTTGCCTAAACAGTTTGCATTTGCTAAGATGCTGAATGCATATGGCATAGTTGATATTACCAAAGTAAAATACATTAACCCATTCAAGATTCGCGTCGAAGTTTGCAGTGAGTTGAGTGCTGATAAAATCGAAAAATGTCTGGAATTCATAGAAAAAGGTTGGAAGATCTACAGGGCCATGGAAAGGTCTTCATCTTATGGCGTCATAAAGGATGTTGATCTCGATTTATCTGACGAGGACATTTTGACAAACATAAGGTGTGATAAACCTGCGGAAATAATATCTGTATTTCGGCTTAAACGTCGAGACAGAGAGGGGGAAGGTTGGCAGCCAAGTGAAGCGGTACAGGTGTGTTTTAAAGGTTCGTTTATTCCACAGTACATATATGTCCATGGATTAAGTATTAAAGTTACTCCTTACGTATTTCCCGTTTCGCAATGCTGGAAATGCTGGAAATATGGCCACCCTACAAAGAAATGCCCTTCTAGTAAAATAGTCAGCCCGAAATGCGGTGATAACCATGAGAACTGTGAAACACAGAACTTCAAATGTGGTGGAAACCATTTGGCCTTGCATAAAGCTTCATGTCCAGCCTTTTTAAAGGAGAAGAGGTTGAGAGAGATTATGGTAGAATTTAACTGTACTTATAGAAAAGCATGTACCGCCCTCGACTTCCTTGTCCGGAAAATGTAGCTCTCGAGAACACTCTGGCAACCCTCCTACCAACATAAAATCACAACCTGATATTAGACTTCAACAACGGGAGACCCCCACATTTGCAGAGACTGTAAAAACTGACATAACAGTGCATAAAGAGGATGATGATAAAAACACTTCTGCCAATACTCCATCGAGATTCGACGTACGCGTAGTAGGGACAAGACTTCCTGTAACTTGGAACTCCCGATAAACTCATCAACAATGGATATGGGTACTGAGACAGCAGTCCCTTCTGATACTGCTGCTGGTAACGAGAAAAAGGATGACAATGTTCGTTTCGACGAGCTATTAGACTAAAAGAAATTATATTTTTAAGGGAATTGTCGATGGAAGACGAGATGCATGGGGTCATAAAGTGTTGTTTAGAGTGGTTAATATTATTGAGTGTACAATTCGTGTCAAAGTGGCCTATATTTAAGATTATTTTTGACTATATTTCCCCCAATGGCTCGTAGTCAGAAACCTTTTTTTAGATTAAATATTGCACAATGGAATTGTCAAAGTATTCGACCAAAATTAATATCCTTGGAGCATTCTCTGAGTCAACTGAAAATCCACATTGCGGCACTCACCGAAACGTGGTTGGAACGGGATAGTCAGCTGAAGGTAAACGGTTATACGATAAGTTAACGGTTATACGGTTGTAAGGATAGGATTGACGGTTATGGTGGAGTAGCGGTCTTAGTCCACAGATCACTCAAATCAAGTTATGTGTCTTTTGAAAGCTTTAACCCGGGGATTGAGATAGTTTGTGTCAAGATTTGCAATTGTGAGCATGTTCAATATATATTAACCTTATATTGTGCCCCGTCAGTTCACACGAGCCAAAGTGAGTGGGAACAAATTTTTTCTCGTTTTCACAGTAAGGTAGCGATTCTCGGCGATTTTAATGGACACCACACAAATTGGTCTCATAAAATAGATCAGAGAGGTACCCAAATTTATGACGCACTTTTAGATACTGAACTCGTAACATTGAATAATGGTAACCCCACTCGTATTAAATTAGTAAATAATTCAGTACAACAATCTTCTCCAGACATTGGCTTCCTCAGATATAGCTTACAAAATTAATTGGGGCACACTTAATGAAACGTTTGGCAGCGATCATCTTTTGATTAAAATTTAAATGCAGGTGGATAGTCTATCCATACCTCCGGTACGCAGGAATTATAAAAAAGCCGATTGGTCTCAGTACCAAAACTTAATACAAACGCTTATGCAAGGTTTTATTATCACGGAACACTTACAAAAATCATATGATTCATTTATTGAGTTGATTAATTTAGCTGCCGATATTCCATACATTAAAATTAACTCTGACCCCGAGAAAAATTTCACTCCGAAACCTTACTGGAATAGTTCCTTATCAAAATTAGTGGCCGAAAGACGGTTAGCGTTATCAACATTTCGACGTAACCATACACCTTTTAATTTGGAGAAGTTGCAGGAGAAAATTAGGGAAGGTCAGAGGTGTCTTCGTATAGCAAGAAGTAAGGGTTTTCAAGACTTCTGTACTTCATTAGACGGAACAACATCTCATACTGTTTTATGGAAGAAAATGAAATGGTTTAAGGGATGCTTAGTAAAGAGAAGGCGTTTGTATTATTACAAAACCTGGCGCCGGACTTCGTTTGTACTGATGACCCAATATTTAATTCAAATAACCCTAAGCTTGAGACACAGATTTCTTTACACGAATTGGACAAATGCTTGCGCACTAAAGATACTTCTCCTGGTAGCGATAACATTTCCTATTCAATGCTATATTATTTACCGAATAATGCAAAGTTGATTTTAGTCAGTTTTTATAATATTTTTTTTTCGCGATGGGTTTTGTTCCCCAGCAGTGGCGTAATATCACTATAATACCTATACCTAAGCCCGGCCGGGATCCTCAGTCTGACTCTTCGTTACGACCTATTTCTATGATTTCCTGTGTGTGTAAAATACTACATAATATATTAATTAAAAGAGTAGAATGGTTTATTGAACATAATAACATGTTATCGGCCGATACTATTGGTTTTCGCAAAGGGCGCTCCATTTTAGATAATTTGTCTACCTTGGTGTTGAGAATTCAACTAGGATTTTCTAAAAAACAATCAACGATCGCTTGTTTCGTTGACATTGATAATGCGTACAACAATGTAAATTTAGAACGTTTGTTATATATTTTAGATAGTATAGGGATAGGTAATTAAATATGTACGTACCTACGGTGTTTTTTAAAAGAGAGAAACTTAAGTATTGAGACAGATAATAACTCAGTCAGTCATATAAGTAGGAGATGTTGTTTCAGTTTGGCTCAAGGCGATCCCTTTTCCCCGCTTTTATTTAATATCTTAACAATGGAGATTTGCAAGTAAATCAATAATATCTTTATATCACAGTACGCAGATGACTTCGTGCTATATGTAACATGTAGTAATATAGAAGAAGGAAGGCACCAATTACAATTAGCTTTAAATCAATTTGTTAATATTCTTGCTCTTGCCGGGTTAGAAATTTCAGCACTCGAAAAGTAAAATTTGTATTTTTCAAAATAAATTTGTACGGGACCCTGTGTCTCTAGTTGTGGGTGGTATCTCTTTAGAAGTAGTGGACTATTTAAAATATTTAGTTATTTGGTTAGTCAGGAAGTTACGATGGCCTAAACAAATAAATGAAGTAAGAGAAAAAGCGTCAAAAGTGCTTAATGCTTTTAAAGTTTTAGCGGGGACAGGTTGGGGCATTCACCCAACTAATTTAAGGCGTTTATACATATCGTGTATTCGTAGCAGACTAGATTATGCAAGTTTCCTTTATGGTAATAGTTGTAAGACACATACAAGCAAGCTGGATAAAATACAGAATCAGTTTATGCGGGTAATAGGTGGGTTTATTAAAACGACACCTATACACGTTATGGAGTGCGAACTACACCTACCGCCTTTAAGTGTACGAAGACATTACCTGGCCGGAAAATATTGGTTAAAAGCGAAATCCTTTTCTAACCATAAGATTATTAAAATTTTGGACGACTTAATTCTTTTTAGTCAAAATTCTTATTGGAGGTGCAAAAAAAGCCCATTTTAATTTTAGTTCATAGTTACCTTAAAGATACTGCTGCAGTGTGATAACTACAGCCTCGGAGCGTGGAGTCATGACCTTGGGCGGCCTCGTGCCCTCTGCTGGAGCCGGGCCGTTGGCGAGTGTCGGCAGTGCTGCCTTCTTCTTGCGGCCCCTTTTTACCACCGTCGTCCAGGCCTCTTGGTTGGGAGGCGCAGTCGCCGGGAGCGCGGTTGTGTTGGAAGGGGGCGCGGACGCACCCTCCGCGGGCTTCTTGGGCCCCTTCGCGGGCTTTTTGCCCCCCTCCGCAGGTTTCTTCGCCACCTGTACGGGCTGCGTCCCTGTGGACTCCTCTTTCCTCCGCCTATCTGCCGCAAGCGGCGGCCGGAGGATTTCGGCCAGGAGAAGTCGTGCTTCTATGGCCTCCAGCCGGGCATTCACCATGCCCCCACACTGCTGCATGCAAATTCTGGCCACCCTCTCTATATCATGGTCCGAAAGGGAAGTGCAGGCGGTGAAGCACATGCAGGGGCCGATGAAGACGCGGCAGGAGGGGAGCGGGTGGCTTCCGGAATTGCTTGCCGCGGCCAGTCATTCCTCTGAGCGGCAAACTCCCGCTTGAGGTCCTCCAGCTCAGAGCGGAGACGGCTGTTCTCCTCTCACAGCTTCGCTGTCTCTTCCGAGGTCGTACGATCAAGGAGAATCTCAACCGCCTCCCTGATCCCATCCGCCGCCTCTTTAAGGGCACGGGTGAAGGAGCCCTTCAGGTTGCCGTACTTGGTAGCAACCTTCTGGACAACATCCACACCGTCCAACACCTGGCGGTTGAGATCCTGTGCCGTTAGGCTCCCCCTGTAGCGGCCTGGGCAGACCGCCGCTCCCGGGCCTGACGGGCCATTTCGGCGACCTCTTACCTCGGCCGCGACCGCTCTAGTTTGAGCACGCTTCGCGGCGTTGGCCTCCGCCTTCGTGCCCACAAGCGAGACGGTGACCCCTCCCGGCTCCTCCGAAACGCCCGTCCGAGTCCTGATCGGACATACTTTGGTCCCTTGAGGGACGGGAGCCTCCACGGCACTAGATGCCGTCGCCGGCAAGCGGCACCCCCACCAATAAACTTGGTACGTTCTCAACTTTTGTGTTATTATTTTTAATCATACTGTTCCCACGAGTAGTGAGGAAATAGATTTCCGCCTAGACAGAGCCTCTTGCAATAGGTAAGCCTATATACTGTAGAGTGCGGCAGGTTTCTACAGGGGAAGCGCTAGCGACTGGTCGCCCACCAGCCACTCATCTTCTCGCCACGCTTCAAAGGATTAGATGGTTTTTTATGTTAGAGGTGAAAAAGTGTGATGGAAAATGCAAATACGATAGGTTAGCGCAAAGTTAATATCGTTTCTTATAGTCTATGTATGATAGGTATGATAGCTTCGAGTAGCATAGCTTGGGATGGAGATTCGATCACAAGTCAGTGCAGTCCGAGCGATGACGTAATACGGGGTTTAATGACCCTGGGTTTTTTGGTGGTGCAAACCCAGAACAATTGAGTCGGTATACAGTATGCTTTTAAAAATATTGTAATTTTTGTGTTAGAAAAACTGAAAAAAAAAACTAGCCTGATTATTTGAAAAAAATGCTAGGACCGTATTTCTATCGTATAGATAGACGTTCTGTTTAAACTTTTGTACTTGAAAAATGTTGACCCTGTATATTTAAAAAATTTTTTAGAGAAACAGTATTTTACCAAAATAAAATACTCCAGTTGCTTGTATATCTGAACAGTTAGTCAGTTTGGAGCTAATCTTCGATGGTAGTGACTAGGTGTGCAGTGAAAAGAACCCAGTTTGTCCCATTGTTTACAATAATTGTAAACAATGGGACAAACTGAGTTCTTTTCACTGCACACCTTTGTAAGTCATTACAAAAGAAGCTTTTACCTGAAAATGGGGCGCGCACGCAGATGAGAATGATTAAAACTTTATTTTTAGTGTTCTCTTCCGTGTAAGTAAGACTATGCTTTGATAACAAAAATAACAATAATTTTACTAAAAAATTCCTAACATAATCAATAAAATAATAATAATCTCCGAATGGTTACGTTGTCGAGCAGAGTTTTGACAGTAACTTTTGTTTAACATCCTTTATACAACCTCTATACAAGTTTTGTACGTGCGCAGTGATTTTGAATAAAGCGATTACTTCCATACTATTTCGGACATTGCCCTTTATCAATGAAATGGAGTGATTCCTATTGGAATTGGTGTTTAGTGTGTAAAATGTAAGTATAGTGAAAGTATGAACTCCCCCAACTCGTTAAACAACAAAAATATGTGGTTTTAAGAAACGAAATACCACAACAAATAATATCTATATTGTTACAGGGTGAATATTCGACCTTTTAACCGCCGTCATTACCTTCCGCCAAAAGTTGATGAAGGAGAATATCGTTAATGAAATATTTCAGCAATTCCTGATTCTGGTCCTTAAGCAGATTCTGGGAATTGATGAAATATTTCATTAACGATATTCTCCTTCATCAACTTTTGGCGGAAGGTAATGACGGCGGTTAAAAGGTCGAATATTCACCCTACAATTCAGAATTGAAAAGTGAGATTAACAATGTACCGTTTAAATCATTTAAAAAGTTTATAGTTTAAAAGTTATGCTAAAAAGTTATGCGTGTTTATTACATTTGAAAGATTTTTCGCCATGTTCGAATATGATTTGATTATATTTCACCATGTTGACTAAAACTACACTCACATATATGTATATCACACTTGTAAGGTATTTACACCAGTATGCATTAGAATATAACTTTTTAAATGACAGAATTGGCTAATAGTTTTAGCGCTCACATTCATTTCAAAGGTTTTTCGCCAGTGTGTATACGAGTATGTTTAGTTAAATGAGTTTTTTGATTAAAACTATGCTGACATATATTACACTTATAAGGTTTTTCGCCAGTGTGTATACGAATATGGTTTGTTAATGAAGTATTTTGACTAAAACTACGTTGACATACATCACACTTATAAGGTTTATCACCAGTGTGTATACGAATATGTTTTCTTAAATCACCATTTCGAATAAAATTACGTTGACATACATCACACTTATAAGGTTTTTCACCAGTGTGTATACGAATATGTTCTGTTAACGTACTCTTGTAACTAAAACTTTGTTGACATACCTCACACGTATAAGGTTTTTCACCAGTGTGTATACGAACATGTTTTGTTAATTGACTATTTCGACTAAAATTATGTTGACATACATCACATTTATAAGGTTTTTCACCAGTGTGTACACGAATATGATCTGTTAAATGACTCTTGGAACTAAAACTTTGATGACATATATCGCATTTGTGTTTTTGATCAATTTGGGTACGCGTATGTTGTATCATATTTTTTACTAGATTAAAACTAAGCTGATCACATTTGTAAGGCTCATTGAAATAAGAGCCAGGTTTGGATGTAGGTTTTTCAGTTGTCTGGATAACTTTCGAGTCAGATTTTTCTTTTGTCCTTTGCTCGGCTGTTATTGCATCTTGTAGTTTTGTTCTTCGTGTGTCTAGTTTTGGTTTCTTCGCTATGGTCGCACCTATGATAAAAAATGATAATTATGCTTATGCTTGAATAATTAATCACTTAATCACCAGAGACATGAAGTACAAAATTGTACTAACGTCGATATATGGTCCGTTCCAAAACTATCTGATCAAAGTTTAATACATTAGGCGCGGCAGACGCACATGCGCGTTTTCGGACGTTCACCAGGTGCATGACGGCGCGTATGCGCGTCCATACAATTTACATAACTTTCTTCGAGTGCGGCGCGCCGCACCTGTGCGTTCGTTGTGCATCTCTATTGTTTCGAAAACATTGTAAAATAAGGGTCGGTAAGGGTGTCTACACTCAAGATATTTTTTGCACGCACCCGAGCGTTTGCCACACAGGATTAGTGTAGCATAAAGAAGCGTTTGCATAAATTTCGCTAAGAATTAAGCAGATAATGTGTTAAACATACCTTGTTCAAGGGAATTATTAACATATTCATCTGAATTTAGAAGGTTTCAACTTTATATCTATCGTATCTTTATATCGTGGCAAATTAATAATATTATATTTTATCAACAATACCAACTAGTTATCGGGTCGGCGCAAAATAACAGCGCTCTTGAGACATGAGCTCTTATTTTGTTTAGTTCGCTTGAAACACAGCCAACGTGAACACGTTTCACAATGCCGCAATGTGGATTCAAAAGCTGCAAAAATAATGCCCGAAAAGCAATTTAACGGCCAGAATGTCTTATTTTCGGTAAGTACATGTAGAATTAAACTATATTATAAGCTTGAAACTAACAAATATTATCAAATTTTTAACAAAATTACCGATTTTAAATCATCGCTACAAATGTTTTGTCAAGGATCGCCAATACGACCAATTTTGCCCAAGGCCAAGAAGCAAACAGAAACGGAACAAAACGATGTAGGTCCAAGGCAATAACGGGAAAAAGTACTTTATTTGTTGCCACTTAAGGTAGATTACACATTAAACTGTTTGCGCTGTAGCATGGTGCGGCTGACATTTAACGAAACGTTCCATTTCACTCTTGAATGTTACCGCGATTTTATTTTATTACAATAATTATTGAATATTTTAGCTGCACCCTAAATATCATAATCGTAAACTACAGAATCAGTAATAACTGTAGTAAAATAAATTTACCCTGCCAAAATGTTATGTCTAAAAATAAAATCTAATTAAAAGAAAAATGAAGCAATGTATTACGCGTGGAACGTAACTCCATAGACATGTTTAGTGATGGGATGTATTGCTAGATGGGTAGTCGATATATTTTATAGAAAAGGAAGTTTACTGTGTGTATTTTTTTAATTTTGTTCTTTGACATGGCGCTCCTACTGACTCACAAATGGCCGCCGACACACCGCGCCACATGGCAAAAATGTTACCACAAAAATTTCATTTTTTTTTTTTTAAAATAAATAGTGGTTGTGTTATGGATGTGTTTTTTAACGTTTTAAATACTTACTTTAATATGTCAGACATTTTAAAAATCCTAACTAATATTATAAATGCGAAAGTAGGTTTGTTAGTTTGTTTGTTACCTTTTCACGAGTAAACCACTGAACCGATCATCATGAAATTTTGCATAGACGTTGTCAGGTGTACAGAAACGGACATAGGGTACATTTCACCCCGAAAAGAAGTACTGTTCCCGAGGAAAACAACAATAACGTTCTTAATGATAATAGATGGCTCCACGTGTCTTTCGAATCATGATTGAATTATATTGTCATAGAAACTTTAAGTAGAGTATTTTTTTATTTAAGTAGGTACCTAATACATTTTGTGAGTCTAGACTTCTAGAGTGTCGATATAACGGTTTTTCATAATATTATAAATACAAAAATGTTTGTTGATTACGCTTTCACGCTAAAACAGCTGAACGGATTTGGATGTGATTTGGCACATGGGTAGACCATAACCTGGAGAAGGACATAGGCTACTATTCATACTGCATAGCAGACGAAGTCGCGGGCAACAGATAGTTATAATAAAGAGAACGAGATTTTTGCTGTGAGAATCGTTATCGATAAAATTGAATTCATAATGTGACTGATCTAGTCGTGCGATACTGACATCTGTCACCCGCACCATGCTACAGCGCAAACAGTCTAAATGTTATTTTTAACCTAAGTATGCCTTTTCTTTTCTAAGGCCCGGTTTTTTCATCCATAGTTAACTCAACCAATGGTTAATCATATTAACTAATGGTTGAATTTTGGCTAAATGTGAAAGGCTAAACATATATGAGTTATGCCATTAGTTACTATTTTTAAATATTCATGTTAGCTCATTCGTATTAAAAAATAGTAACTAATGGCATATCTCGTTTAGCCTTTCACACTTAGCCAAAATTCAATAATTAGTTACTATATTTAACCATTGGTTGAGTTAACTACAGATCAACCATTGGTTGAGTTAACTACAGATCAAAAAATCGGCCCTAAGTGACAGGAGTAATTTATTGCATTGCTCGTTTTTTTGTGACGAATGATCTTAAGTATATGATAATGTTTTGAAGATTTGTGACTATTACTAGGTGCCAAGGTTGTAATTCGGTTGAACTTAAAACTGTTTTGAAACTTTTGTTTCAGTTGGTTAATAAACAAATGTAGCTGTTTATGAATACGGACAGCATTTGGCTTTGATTTTGTACGTGACCCGTTATCTAGTTGGTATTGTTGATCTAATCAAAAATAGAAAATGTGGTTTAAGTATTCAAATAATCAAAGTGGCACCACGATTTGATCATTTTTCCGATCCGATCCCATTTTATAGTATTCGTTAGGAATCTGGATAAAGGGGTTCGAACCTTTTTGGCCTCGTCCCCATTCGCCATTTTGATTATTTTCAAAATGGCGTCCCACGATAATACCTATATACATATATGGATAGGGGGCGTAAATTAGTTTGATTTTTTCACAGCTGAAAGAAACCATAGACCTGAGTATTTGATATACATTTCAATTTGGAACCTCTACGCGTTCTTGAGAAAAAAAGTCTTGACAACAAAGTGATCCTATAAGGGTTCCTTTTTCCTTTTGAGGTACGGAACCCTAAAACTGCTGGCAAAGGTAGAATTTCCAAATGATGAATTGATGTTAATCGAATTAATTAACTAGTTTATGTTATCCCTTTACCTTCTCATCACCCAGCAATCCTTCCTACGTTATGTAGCCAGGTCGTTGCGACTAGGTCGCAAGTTGAGACGCCACTTTTTAGTGGTTAGTATTAGTCGCAGTCACACCACAAATATACATAACAAAAAATAACTCAAACACCACAAAATATACCGGCTGCCTTATCGTCTTTACGATATTATGTCGATAACCTGTACCAACTCTTTATTTTCAATTCCATTTATCATTTCATCCACATTGCTTTCGACGAAATCCACGACGAATCCCACAAAATGGAATCGGATCGGAAGAAAATAATTATTTTATCCACATTCCTAACGAATCCCACAAATGGGGGTCGGATTGCGTGATCCGATCAGAATAAGCCTCTCTCGGGTTATTTTAAATAATGTGATAACGCGGACCGTAGGTGTTATTATTCATCATACCTACATGCGACGATTTAGGTTTACACATACTATACATACAGCGCTGACCCTGCGGGTGATACAGACATGATGATGGTTGTAATTACTAAAGCTTTTTATTAATAGGTTATGAGGATTTGCTCCCGGAAATAAGCCGCATGCGTGCGCTTTCAATTAATTGTCCATAGTTAAACGAAAAGGATCCAACCCACATTACACCTAATGTGGGTTGGATTCTTTTCGTTTAACTTCGACAATTATTCTTGTCTGAGCAACTGGCAGCAATCTCGTCATACTCCCTAGCTGTTGACATTGCGTCCGGTAGCGTCGAGGCACAAAAACAGCTAGAGGGTAACGGCTGATCTTAGCGTTATGCTAATAAATGACTGCTGCTTGTGGTGACTGGTCATCTTGCTGGCCATGGTTTTCTTATTGTTATCAGAAAATAAATTTGTGACGAGTTACAGTCCCATAGATAGAATTCAACATAGCATATGTAAGCGGGTACGCCCTTGAGGTAACGCTAACCACTTCCTGACAGGTGAACCATTTGATTGGCCAGATTACCTAACTAATACTTACTTTTAGTTTCACTGTCTCTTCGTTTCTTCTTAGATACTTCTTCTTCTACCACTTCAGTTTTAAACTCCATTAAAGGTACATCATCTTCTAAATCTGATTCAAAATGGGCTCGTGGTATATATGCTGCATCTAGATAGCTATTGTCAAAATTTTCCGGTTCTAGCTCTGTAAGTAAACAAAAACAGTCAAGAGTATTACTTGTTTATTATTAATACTTTTGTTTTTAGGGTTCCGTACCTCAAAAGGAAAATCGGAACCCTTAGGTATAGGATCACTTCGTTGTCCGTCTGTCTGTCTATCAAGACCCTTTTTCTCAAGAATGTCCCTTGGAGCTCTAAACAAATCAAGCCTCTATAAGTCAACGCGATAAAAAAGTTCGGCCATTAATTATACGACATATTTTGATACTCGCAAATAAATCAAAACCTATTGGGTACTTCCCGTTGAAATACAATCATGAAATTTAGCAAGAAGCAACGTCTCACAGTAAAACAAATAACAGTATCCAAATTAAAAGATTCGCGGCGCTGTGATGGAGTAACAAACGCGTCAATCACCAGAGACCGTCAAATCTCGACAAAAAAACGGCACCCACGGAGCACGTTTGCTGAGCCGGTTTACCGTTTACCTAATGAAAGATAAAGGCAGATGATGCACTTCTACTGTGTATTAGAGGGAGATAACAGCCTTTATCTGCTTTGCACGTATTATTTATAATAATAAAAAAAAAAACAAGTTTTTATCCTGGCATCCGAAGATCAGCCAATGCGTCCCGATACACAAATTAGAATTTAAAATAAAATTAAAATTAATTGAATTAGAATTAAAAGGTTTTTAAGGCATTATTGCATATCATAAGAAAGAAGACAGACTAGAGATGTTTTTAAAGAGTGCGAAGAACATGATCCTTTCAGATTTTTTTTTAATTGCTATTGAAAGTTGACCTTTAACTTAATTTTTCTACTCCTAGATAAACCTTGTATGTCAATAAAAAAAAAATAAAAAAAACATGTTACTGCAAGTCAACCAAAAGGTTATGATAGAATAGTACAACATTACACATTAAAATAAAAAATAAAAACAGCCAAGTGCGTGTCGGACTACGCACAATGAAGGCTTCCGTAGTTGGGATGAATCCTAAGAACACACTTAACATTGTAGTTGAAAAACGTGTTCTCCCATACATTCCAAATGCAAATGTAAGTTTGTACGCACAATATTGAGATTTACCATGTTGTTTTAAGACCATAGACTTCTTATAGGTTTTCCTGTAATCTATAGGTATTGAACTATTTTCTGTATTTTTTTCAAAATTTTAGGCTCAGTACTTTCGGAGATAAGGGGAGCGGTCAATTTTCGTCTATTTTTTTTAAATAACTTTAAACTGATTTATTTAAAAAATTAAAAAATATATATACAGGGTTATTGGTAAAACACCAGCAACCTCTTAAGGGGTCATTGCACTCATCATTATGAACAACTTTTACTATGGGACCAAATCAGAAATCGCAAAAAAAAATCAGCTGTTAGTACATTCTGACGAATTATGCGAACATAAATGTACTGAACAGCTGATTTTTTTTTCGCGATTTCAGGTTTGGTCCCATAGTAAAAGTTGATCATTATGATGAGTACAATGACCGCTTAAGAGATTGTTGGTGTTTTACCAATAAGCCTGTATATTTGAGACCCTCACAGTAAGCCCTTTCATTTGATATATAACACGGTACAGTTTGCAAAACTTTTTTTTTTCTTACTTGCCCCCCAAAATTGACCCCCCCATATTCAAAATTCATTTATTTACGTTACACGTCCGTGTTTCGGTCACAGAAATACCGTATGTATTTGTACCAAATTTCAACGTAATTGGTCCTTTAGATTCGGAGCAAATTGGCTGTGACAGACGGACGGACGGACGGACGGACAGACAGACAGACAGACAGACAGACACACGAGTGATCCTATAAGGGTTCCGATTTTTCCTTTTGAGGTACGGAACCCTAAAAATAAAAAAAAGGAGGCTATACCAATAACTTTTTTTTATTCAAGTTGAAAGGCTGACTTGAGATTTTTTTTAAATAATATTAAAAAATTGACATAAAAAGTGAGGAGATTGCACATGACCTTCTCCTATCCACCATTTTCATTAGGCAAACGATGCACCAAACATTGTCGTATATTATGTGGTTACCGTTAAGTTAAATAAATTAAACACTACCAAAACTTTGAAGTAGTTCAAAACGTTTTTGAAAAATTATAAAATATATTTATTGTAAGATTATTATTATTTTCATAAATAATATTATTTTTAAAAGACTTCCTAAAAAAGTAGGAGGTTCTCAATTCGTCTGTATACAGGGTGTCGCAAGCTTAGTGGTCCAAAGGCAAATGGGGTAAAGCGGAGGTGGCCACCCATCATTTAAAAATTTAAAAGTTGGGATATTTTCAACATTTTTTTTTTTTTAATCTGGGCTTAGAAAGTTTCGCTTTTGATAAAAAAGTTAGAAAAGACAACTAAAAATAAAATCTGAAGCGTTGCAGCGCCACACTGAACGTAAATAGGAACATAATCTTGTACCTACACCATCAAGGCATCTTCCAGCCAGACTTGAAGTCGCTACATCGAAAATTTTGTTAACAGGGTCGAAAAATACAAGTGAAAGTGTATTTTATTATTGAAAATGTTTAAATTAGCGAAATTTTCTGAACTGTTGAGAATATTCCAACTTTTAAATGGTAGGGCTTTAGCCTATTTGCCTTTGAACCACTATGTTTGAGAGATCCTGTATACATAATTATATTTTTGTATGTGTTGCTAGATATTTTCGTCAATTGTGGGATTATTCCGATCTCTCAACCTGCTTTGTTTGTGTGTATTTGCTTTGTGTGTTTAGGTGGGCAGATCGGAAAAAGTTTGATCTGTCCCCCTGTTAGTAACTGTAATAACCGTTAGAATAAAGTTCGAACTGTCCCCTCGTTGCTAACAGGGGGACAGATCAAAATGTTTTTTTTTTCGATCTGTCCCTTTAGTCCTTAATTTCATAGTGATAGAAATTTCCATCGTAAAGAATTTTTGTATTTATTTTTGAATGAATTTATTTACGGGCATGTATCAGAACATCAATGTTTAGACAACAGTAATGAACAAAAAAAAAATCAGTACAATTGTCATTTGTCAGTAGTCAATCATCTGTCCAAGTGCGACAATTACTATTTGTTGTGTGTATAAATCATAGACTAATATAATAGGTTGGGGAAAAAGTTTCGCATTTTTTAAGAAAATTCAAAACATTTTTTAATATAGTTTATTTACATTTAACTAAAGTATGTAGGTACCATTTTGTTCGATAACTTTTTGCCATCTTGTAGGTAGGGACATGATCCCATTGCTATAGAAATTTTGGGACTTCTGGTCAAAATACCGCGACAAGTGGTTTTGGCAGTCCTCTCGTGATGTTAACCTGACACTGCCTAAAGAATTCTGAAGAGACCGAAACAGGTGGAAATCTGAAGGTGCAAGGTCAGGACTATACGGCGGATGCATTAACACCTCCCAGCCAAACTCTCTTAATTTTTGCTGAGTGGCTAAAGATGTGTGAGGTCTAGCGTTATCATGATGAAAAACCACACCCCTTCTGTTGATTAATTCCGGCCGCTTTCTCTCAACTTCTTGCTTTAATCTCATCAGTTGTTCGCAGTAGAGTTCAGAATCGATGGTACTGCCTGGTGCTGTACAGCTCATAATGAATAATGCCCTTCCAATCACACCACACACACAGCATTACCTTGTTGCGAGTCAACCCGGGTTTCGCCACAGTCTGTGAAGCCTGACCGGCCTTTGACCACGACCTTTTTCGCACGTTCTTGTCATACGTGATCCACTTTTCATCACCAGTTATCAGCTTCTTCAAAAATGGTTCGGTTTCATTACGTCGTAATAAAGAATCACAAATGAGTACACGGTTCATTAGGTTTCTTTCAGTGAGCTCGTGAGGTACCCAAATGTCGAGCTTTGTTGTGTACCCAATTTTTTTCAAATGCGCCAAAACTGTTTTGTGGGTATTTCCAGTTCTTCAGCTACGTCGTAACTACTGATATGCCGATCTTGCTCCACTTTTTCAAAAATGGCATCCATTTTATGCGTAATAGGGCGACCAGAGCGACGTGCATCTTTGACATCAAAATTTCCGGATTGAAAACGCTTAAACCAAATTTGTGCTACTCTCAGAGACACTACACTAGGTCCATAAACATCGCAAATTTTTTTCGCGGCTTGTGTTGCATTTTTACCTTTTTTGTAGTAAAATTTTAAAATGTATCGAATTTCTTCATTAGATTCACTCATCTTGACGGTACGAAAAACAAATGAAAATCACACATTTTCCTAATTTGAATTTGGAATTATGTTCTTTAAAATTTAAACTTTCAATGATACCAAAACCAGCCAGATACAAATAGTATAGCCAAAGAGATTTTATTACAAGTTCATACATACTATAATGCGAAAAGACTTTTTCCCCAACCTAATATATGGTATAAATATTCTATGCAATTAAGGGCTAAGGGGACAAAGCAGGGTGACAGATCGGAATAATCCCAATTGTAAACCGATGGTAACCATAAAAAATGTATTAACTTTGCTTGAGTAGTTTTCGTGTTAGCTTCAATAACACGTATTTTTTCCATTTAACGTATGTTGATGATGTGATAATCACTTCCTGTCACTGTTACTTACATTATTACATAGCAAGCAGTGGTATACCGAATTCTGTGAATTAGGTATCACAACTAAGCCTCACTTATACCACCCATCACTAAACACGTTTAACGCTAAAGCAGTTTAAAACGGCATTCTTTGTCATCTTCAACGATTAAACGCATTTAGTCAGGTGTGGTGAAAATGAGCCTGAGTGCGAATTTTACCAATGAAACGGAACGCGATCATCTAAACCGAGTTCAAGAGCTGTCAGTGTCAATATTCCAAAGAAAATAATGACACTGACAGCTCTTAAACGTGGTTCACGTGCTGATTACATTCAGTTTCATGGTGAAATTCGCACTAAAAAGTGAAAAATAAAATTTATTGGAAAAAAGGATTTGTTCTTAAAAACATACCATCACTTTGAATTTCCTCCTTTGGCTCAATAACAACCTCAAAAACCACTGGTAATTCTTCTTTGATAGCAATGCTTTCTGTTTGACATTCAACTATACTTATGTGCTGTATTGGAGATTTAATAAGCCCACTGTAACTGTAGCAGTCTTGGTTTATTAAAGGATTGGGCTGTAAACAGATTGTTATAGTATTAGGAAAATATGCCAGTAGTCACAGTCCAACAAGCACAAACTGTTTTTATTATACTAATGTCACTCAAAAGAGTCCCCACAAGTGAGGACACTTAAGTAGGTCCAATGAAGCCTGGAGAGTCAGCCATGCTACCAACCTCACTGACCACTGCTCAAGCTATTGTTGCATAGCTCATGAGAGAGGACCGTTATCAAACTGCCACATCCCAGTTTCATACAGAAGTTGGAGCAGTATTATGTGAAGTACATGTACTAATGTAATAATTTTAAAAACCTATATTTGACAAAAGCATGCATAGTCAACACTCAATGGTATGGTTGGCATGAAATCCAGACATGTATGAGCTTGAGAGATATCACTTCCACATTATACTGAAATTAAAAACTATAAGAATAAAGGTCTGTTGAAGAATACCTCACCTCATAATCCTCATTCATCATCTGAGTAAACTGCTCTTCAGCTTCCAGACATTTTCTCAGCAATCGGCAGCATTGCTTTAGTTTAGTGCAGCAGAAGAAACAAGCAAGAACTGGTCTGTCTTCAGTTACAAACTGCAATTAAACTTGTTTTACACTACTTTTTTTATACTGGATCTTTTTTTACCATTTTGAAAAAATAGGTGAATGAAGTTGTGGCATACTTACCTAGTTTTTTTTATTATTTAATAATATCTAAATTTAAATCATATGCACTATGCATTGAATTTCAATGTTTTTTTAACAATCTATAAAGTTTTTTTTTTTAATTTCTGTTTTTATTGTTCTAGTTTATTTACTTCAAATTTGTAGTGTTTATCGATAGAGCAATTTCTGTCTAAGCTATTGAAGACACAAAAAAATAACCAGGTATGCCATAGGGTTCTCTGTTCACCTACTTTACCCAATTTTTTTCAAGATGGTATAAAAATCCAGTATCAAGAAAATACTTCCAAACTTATTAAATTGTAAAGCCAACAGTTGGTGGTCACTGTGGTCAGTAATGCTTTCTGTATGCCTCTTATACTCCGTATAGATTTAACTCACTTCCACTGCAGTGAGCAGAAAGGTAGACAGGGTAGTGGTCAGCTCATGTTGCTGCCACTGCTACTCGCCCTGCCCGGCACTCCCCAAATAATCAGTTTTTGTGTGCAAGTCAAAGGGCGGGCAGTGCGAGCTGCAGTGCATGTTACATTCAGCTCTGTTGCATCGCTTACTTTTAGCCAAGTTCTATTATGTTACTTTATATTGTATTATTAGTCTGTGGACCGCATTACTGAGAGTATGGTCTGCGGGCTCTCGGAGGGAACTGCTTAAGTAATTTTGCCACAATAAGTGTCCACACATAATATTTGTTTGCAAAACTGTATGTTCCGTTCCTACAGACAAACCGTGAAAACAGTTTTGTAGGGCATAGTTATTAAGACTTTTATAAACTTTGTATTTTTAATAAATAAATAAATAATAAAAAATAATAATACTTATTATACATTATATTACTTCTATTACAATGGATAGATCTATATCATCCACCATCTTCTATGATGATGAATTTTCTTTTTTTATATTATAATATTATTATATAGTATTGCAAAGAAGACACAGCATGGACGCTGTAATTATTTCAACATCTGGCATTGCCGTAAGTTGATAGCGAAATGAGTGGTAGGGCAGTATATAAACACACACTTCTCGCAATCCTACCACGGGTTTATTTAGGGGGTTATGGCTGGCGAGTAGTGGCAGGGGCAGAATGTAAATGAGGCAATACATAGAAGGCATGAGCATTGATTACCACTTACTCAAGCCAGTTTGGTAAATGGGGTTCTTTATCTGATGCCAGTGATATCCATTTACCCCTAGAACCCCTAAGACGACCATGTCCGTAAGGATTGAGGAGCCACATCAGATTTTTAATATCTACCTCTGATCGAAAGTTCATAATTATATACAATTTATATCCTCCTATACGATTCGCATTTAAGACCTATCACACTGATAATTTTATGGTCAGTGGGTCGTATTCGCCCTTATGTATCAAAAGCCTTACAGAGCGACTTAGTCTTGTTGACCAAGCTCCATAAATAAAGATTAAAAAAAAAAATACTTACTGGAATATCTGTCAGCTTCTCGTAAAGTTCTTGCAAATTCCTGTTGACCACTACAAACATTCGTACATTCTCCACTAAACATATTCTACACATTGGCAGTTTATCCATCTTTGAACACAAAACGTTTCGCTTTTAATTTATATTTAGTTCAACTTTACATTTATTGGAAATATAATTGGAAAACACTGCCGTACACTACAAATAACTGGCGTGACTTGTATAAACTCGTAATTATTACAACTTTTAATATTCTTCGAATGCGATTATAATAGCATATAAATAACGTGTGCACTTCTTTAGTGATTGTGGACCACGGCACTGGTTTATTAAGACGCTTAGATAATAAAATAATAATATACCATATTAGTAAGTACACTCGGCAGCAGCCAGAGCACAGCATTAAACATAAATAATAATATAGATCAGGCTAAAAGCACAGCATCATAGAACACTATTATGCTAACGGGTAACGGCACAGCATTCTCCTCACAGAGTACTTTAAACTCCTCAAAGAGTAAAGTAAAGTAATTATAAAGGGAATTATACTAAAATCCTCATTCCTCCTCTTAATAAAAATCAATAAACAAAGTATTATTAAGATTTTGAGAATACTGTACTGAGATATAAAACCACAAAAACAGTGGCACAGAGTCCACAGAATCACAGAATATAAAAGTACTCTGTGGTCAGTGTGGTCACCACAGAACACTAATACCCTTAGCCGGGGTGGTCACACTCCTATGAATTAAAAAAGTACTCTGTGCATCCACATTGCGAGCCTAGCGCGGTACTAATACTCGCCCTAGAGTGATGTATTTTTGTGAGGCGGGCGTTCTCGGGGACTAGAATCAGTCCTCAAGAATATATGCCCCGTGTCACAGAGCGCACTGACTTCCTGAAGCAGAAGGTCTATGCATGGGCAAGCCGTATCCGTAGGTATAAGCGACGGGTTGAACGGTATACCCAGAATCGAATATTCCAGCGTGATCAAAGGTGGGTGTATAGAGCATGGGAGCGTCCTGAGCAAAATGTGGCAGACGTATGCCGCCCGGATGATGATGCCACTAGCATATTCTGACGCAACATCTGGTTGGTGCCCGTCTGCCATACCGAGGCTGAATGGATGCGAGACATGTTACTTCTGGGTGTTCTCGTTTGGCTAACGGCGTAGTATTTGCACAGGCATAACCAGTTGGCCAGGATTATCCATCAGCAACTTGCTCTGAAATACGGCCTTGTGGACTCTGAGTTACGGTATTTGCCCGATCCCAGTTCTCGAGAATAACCATGTCACGTTATACTGGGATCGATATATTATCACTGACAGGACTATTGTAGCCAATAAGCCTGATATAGTGGCAATAGATCATCAGTGCGACGCACAATGATAATCGATGTCACTATCCCGCATGACGAGAACCTTGTGAAGGTTGAGAAGGAGAAACAATTGAAATTTCTCGACTTAGCTCACGAGGTTGTCGCCATGTGGAATGTGAACTCGGCAATCATTGTGCCGATAGTCGTTACGGTCAGTGGCCTTATCGCCAAGAGCCTCGACGCTCAAGAGGCTCTCGTTGGGTGGCTAGGTGAAGGGTCTGATTCAGAAGGCAGTCCTCCTTGTTACGGCGCGTATTGTGAGGAGGTTCCTGTCTCTGGGGCCCTACACCGGCAGCTTGGACCCTGTTGCCAGTAGATTTCTATTTTTTATATTTTTAAATGTTTTTATGTTTGTATTCTCATATTTAAAAATATAATTTATATATAAAGAATTGAAATAAATGAGGTATAAGAATAATGATATCCTGGAACATTATTCATACACGGTCATCTGATCTCAAACTATACAGAGCTTGTACTATGGAAACCAGATAACTGATATACTACATACACTACTTTTTTTTTTAAATACCTACTTACTTATGTATATAAATAGTAACACTCTGAATTATTCGGATGCACAGTGTACACTCGTCCAATCACGTGTTCCTTGAAAACTCCAGGCTCGCCTTCCAGAGCAGTTCCACGTTTCTACGGTTAAAAACACCTTGCTACTTGTTGTAAGTCTAATAATATGGAACCTCGTTATATATAGAAGGGATTTCGTGTAATTATCTGTTTGGCAGAGGCGAAAGAATGCCATCAAGGTGGTTTGTCTTTGATTGTCTAACATTTCAGTGACATTTTCAGATTGAAAATACACTCGTTGCCCGCCTTCAAGGTGTACATCGAGATGGATGACCGGTGGATGTCTCTCATGAATTGGGAAACTTAAAATACGCCAAACTGCCTCAGAGGAGCCTATGTATCGGCCAGATTGATATCTCGTGACTTCATCATATTCATTGCGATTTCTCAGCGCGACCATAGCTTGGTCACTACCTTTATCCTAACTATATATAAAATTATAAATGCGAAAGTAAGTTTGTTTGTTTGTTTGTTACCTTTTCATGCCTAAACCACTGAACCGCTCATTCTGTAATTTTGCATTTACGTTGTCAGGTGTACAGAAACGAACATAGGGTACCATTTATCCCGAAAAAAAAGTACTGTTCCCGAGAAAAACAACAATAACGTTTTTATTAATATAGATTGCGCCATGTGTCTATCGAATCTAGATTGAATTATATTATTAAAGAAACTTTTTGCGGAAACGGCTGAACGGATCTGGATTAAAGTCACATTGGTAGACCATGCCCTGGAATAGGACATAGGCTACTATTCATCCTGCGTCGCAGACGAAGTCGCGGGCAACAGCTAGTTAACATATCGACGGTATGCTGCCAATACCTCCTAAGTGCTTTGAGGGCAAGTTTGAGGATATGTTTTCACTTCAAAGATTACGATACGAGCTAATAGATGGCGCAAAAAACATATTTCGGTAAAAATGTTAGTTAAAAGGTATTGACAGCATACGGTCGATATAAACAACGAATTGGAAACCTTTAAGTAGCCTTACTTTTGATTGGATCATTGGGAGTTATATTCACAGTGTATAGCGTTAAGTTTGCGTGCGAAGTCTGCGAAAATAACCATACTAAACTCTGATTTTTAATTAGGTAGACTAAAATGACAGCTCAAATCGAACTTTTTGTGTCATTTTGACATTTTACGTTAGTATCATTTCGGGTCAATAGACGTCGTTATACCCTGATTTTTAATTAGGTAGACTAAAATGACATTAAAAATACTACTTAATTAAAAATCAGAAGTTACGTGTATCTACGTTATGTAATTAAAAGTTCTTGTTGAACACCATAGATTGCTTAAGAGGCCCACGAAGCATGCGTAGTTCTTACAAATGAAATACCAAAATAATTTGTAAATCAGACATATTCTTATGGTAGTGTGTGTTTATTCCGATTGGATTAAGTACAGAAAATCTAGGTTCCCAAACATATATTTTGAAAGGACACTGATTTAATGACGAGATATGAGGAATTTTAAATTTCTATAGAAAACTTATTTTTCTCATATTTCCTGTTTAAATAAATGTTCTATTATTCTATTATTCTTATTTAATATTATTTAATATAATATATTTATTTATTTAATATAATATTTGGGAGCCTAGATATTATGTAATCCAAACGGAATAAATAAACCCTACCTTTAGAGTAACTTTTTTTTTTTTTGTGGATGGGAAATCATCAAATAACTTCTCCCGCTCTTGGTGGAGCGGAAGGGCGTGTCAGACTTTTACTGACTAAAACCCACCCGTGTTCCTTCTGTTGCCTATGCCAGGGCCACGGTGTCTTTTTCAAACAACCCGCGACCCCAGCGGCACCTTTAGAGTACCTATGTTCGATTTACAAATTATTTTGGTATTTCGTTTGTATGAACTACGCATGCTCCGGGGGCGTCTTAATATCTTTTGATAGAGTGAAGCGATAACATGAATACATGTTTAGTCTTTCACATTTAGCCAAAATTGAACCAATAGTTGCTATGTTTAACCATTGGTTGAGTAAACTACGGATCAAAAAACCGGCCCTAAAAGTTACTCCGAGCTATACACTATATTTGAAAAGTTAACCCTATTGGATTCGTACGTTTTACGTGATACTGGAACAAAAAATCTATCACAGACAAACAGACAAAAATTTTAATAATGGTAGAAATGTCATCTGTTGATTATTCTTTAAGGGTACTTATTGTTTTTTTTTTTAATATGTTCAATGTACAGAAACGCCTCGTCTATGTATTATATTAATTAATTAATTTATGTTAATGCTCTCAATAATTATTACCTTATAATAAGCTTAACTAATGTCGGTCTATAACTGTTAGCGATCTTCATTTTTGTTTACCGTAAAGATTAACGGCAGTCCCCAAACCCCAATGACAGTTAGTGAGTGAGTACCTACTGGATAGGAAACAATAGTTTTTTAAATATTATTGACGTATTTGTATGAACCCACTTACAGAAATAAATATCATTTATCTACTCATTTACTCATTCATGCGATAAAAAATGTCTTCGAAACTGAACTAACATGAAAAATTCCAACTCTGTCAATTTAAGGGTCAAGAGAAAATGGTTTTAATTCAGTTTGCAAGATTTGACCCACAGGTACATTCTAACTAACTAGGCAGAGGCAGTTAAATAAAAACTTGTAAAAATAGTGTCCTCTATTTTTAATTTGTGTTATGGCAGCTATCATGACCAATGCAAAATAACGTGAACTAAATAGTTGAGAACACATTACAATTGCAGTCAATATCACCAGCTGTTTACTGAAATGAATCATGTTTAGATACGTGAGAATCGTTTTACCTTGTGCCAGTAACTGCACACAAGAATATCAAAGTTAGGCAATAGTTGGTCAGCACCAGTGTTGGCAAAAAATATTCCGATTACGATTAATACGTTTCGTGATTGACGATTAATCATTTAATACTTTCAATCGTTAATCCTCGATTAACGATTAATTTAATCTAATCGTTAATCACGATTACGATTAAGAACTGATGTTCCCGTCTCGTCTGTGTTTCATCGAATTTAATTTAATTTAGTTATTTTCATTATTTTACAATACATTAGTGTTAATAATTATTATTATTCAGTAAGTGATTAATTCATAAATTTATTTATTTTTAAATTTATTATTAATTATTATGTCGTTTATTTATTTTATTTCTTATTAAATACATTTTTAAATGTTTCTTATTACAAAAAGATATAAAAAGCATTTCAAAATATAAAAAATATACATTTTGATTGATTAATTAATTTTTAGACAATGCAAAATAATCTGCGATATATTCACAATTATTTTTATTTTTTTTTATTTTGGCATCAAACAGTCATTTTTATTTTGGCATCAAACAGTCATTATGACTGTTTGATGCCAAAATAAAAAAAAAAATAAAAATAATTGTGAATATATCGATATCGCAGATTATTTTGCATATAAAAAAATGAAAAAAATTATTATTATTATTCTTCATTACAAACAATAGAGAATTAGTTCCTTACAATAGACCTATAGTGCCGACAATGTGATATAGTGGTAAAAATAATTACAATAAACTCCTAACAAGGAAAGACGCGCATGAAATACATATAAAATTTTTGTATCAGAACTAATGTTCAATGCAACATAGTTTACAAAGTGAGTGTAGACAAAGTAAAAAATGTGAATTTAGGTTAGGTTAGGGTATATCTACTTACTGTTAAGTTTTAAATTAGAGATATTAAAAAGATCTATGTCCATAAATTCTCTATTATAATTGTTAGTGGAACGGTATATACGTAAATGAATTACGAGTGTATGTTTTATTTAGTCGAGGAGGAACAAAAAGTGGTGTTGTACGTGAGGGGCGTACGGATAGGCCAGGGTGTGCTTTTAGTGATATTTTACCAAGCAATAATAATAAATCAGTCAATGAGTTTAAAATTTTGAACAATTGAATAATGTCGAACATATTACGTCTGTTACGTAGACTTATCAGTTTATGCCTACGCATTGCATCTTCATACGCAGTGTCGTAAGTATTATTGCGATAGTTAAGTGATTTTAAAAACTTTTTGTATCATTTCTATCCTATTTATATGTATGTTAAAAGATGGGCTCCATAGAGTACTACAAAAGTCTAGAATAGAACGCACAAATGAGAAATAAAGAACTTTTAAAGTGATAACCTTTTTAAACGGTTTACTAATTCGCAATATAAAACCCAGGCTGCGAAATGCGGAGCTAACTATGTGGTATATGATGGATAAATGTTAATTTGGAGTCCATAACGAGACCTAGGTCTCTAATGGTGGAAACTCTTTTAAGAGTTAAGCCATTTATGGCCTAGTTGAAGTTTAATGGGTGAGTTTTACGCGTATTTGACAGGCCAGTTGGCGTGGTTGGTTAAGATACCACTTGTATTGGGTGGGTTCGATTCCCATCCTGGACAAACATTTGTGTGCATGAACATGTCTTTTTGTTCTGAGTCTGGGTGTAATTATCTATATAAGTATGTATTTACAAAAAAAAAGTAGTATATGTAGTATATCAGTTATCTGGTTTCCATAGTACAAGCTCTGCTTAGTTTGGGATCAGATGACCGTGTGTGAAATGTCCCAGGTTATTATTTATTTAATGAAACATATCCATGTTGAGAAAGAGTTGATATGTTGTACATTAATTATGCAAATTAATTAAATCACTTTGTAATTTAGAGCAATCTCTAACAGATTCAACCACTCGGAATATTTTTGTGTCATCAGCATAAAGTAAGTGATTACTTTGGTCAAATCCGGTTCCTATGTCATTAATGTAGAGGATAAAGAGCAAGGGTCCCATATGGGAACCTTGGGGAACGCTGGAGGAAACAGGGAGGAATTGAGATGAGTAACACAGACCGGAAATTTAGCATGTTACTATCTACTTTACGATGTTTAAAGAAACCGTGCTGTTGCTGAGAAATGTGATTACGAAAAGCGAATGAGATTTGAGATGTTACTATTTTTTCTAATATTTTCCTAGAACACATAATTTAGAGATCGGTCTGTATTCGGTTATAATGTATTTTCTATTGTTTTTAGGTATAGGGGTTATGATTGATTTTTTCCATCTACTAGGAAACACTCCAGTTTCAATAGACGTGCGAAATATGAAGGTTATTGGTCCTGCAAGTACCTCAGCGCACCTGGATATGAAAACTGGATTAATAATCTAATCCTAATTTAATGATCAACTCCTAAATCCAATCAATATAACGTCTGAATTGTTAATAAAATCAATCGGTAATTATATTACTATTGACGAGAGATAACTTAAATTGATCGATTAATATTTTAATTGTGTTAAATTTAATCGTGATTAATTTAATCGTTTACATTTTTTAACACTGGTCTGAACCAACTTGCTATGTATAGGGACTACTACACTTATTCAGCTCAGTTCAGCTTTTGTCCATAGAAAACACCAGTTTTGTATATGATATTTTATTATAATGAACTGGCATGGAAATTTTAGAAAGTTCATTGCAAGCAAGAACACTTCTTCAGCATATTACACGTGATCAAGGCGTGGTTTTATGTTAAGAGGACCCTTCCCGGCCCATCTATCGTCAACGCGAGCATTGTCGAAAACCTTGTTGTTTCATCCAGCGCAACGCCCGTTGACTAACAAGCAAGTGAGAACGCGATAACATTGAACGAAAAATAGTGTGCGGAAATTTTATGAAACCTGTTCCAGGAAATACGTGTTTTTTAGCAAGCCTACAAGTTTGTGAAATAAATGTTTGTCAGTTAGAATCTCTATTACATGTGCGAGGTTTCTATCGATATGTTTTTTTTTACTTTTACAATTTATGAGTACATTATGAACGGCCAAATTCAGGTAAAAATTGTGCAAAAAAGCAGATTTTTGGACGCTTACTGAATTCGTTTCTACAAATTTTAATTTTTCGCTTTGATAGAAACCTAGATACAGTGTACAAAACACCTATTAGTTCAAAAATTTCTTAGAAAGATATATTTAGACAGCCCATATCGTTTCATATGCCAAAGAGAGACAAACATAGCGGGACAAAGAGGGACACCCTCATGTCAAAACGACCTATAATTTTGTGGCGAGTTTACCGCAGGACCACCTTCAAAGTCGATTTTCTCGAAAACTCCTAAGGTACCAATTTTGTTGTTCGAGTACTAATTAGTACCAATATGGTACTAATTATATACAAAACATGGAAGCGATTGGCGTTGGTGGTCCTGCGGCAGTCACGCACGTGTTAAAACGCTATAATCACGTACGAGCGTTTGTATGAAAAGTATGACGGGTTGGCCCCTCTTAAATAAATATTATAGGATTGTGAGTGTGTTAGCTATAGAGTGCAGCAGTGTAGTGTAGTACTAGAGCAACTAGCAAGTAGCTAGAATTTAATTTCGGTGGTTTATTGTAGGGATACCATAACGTCATTTATTTTTTAAAGAGAGAAATTAAATACCACAATACAGCCATAGGAAAATTTATTAAAAAATTACTAACAATTGTAGCAAGTGGCGTTCTGTAGTTTCTGCCTACCCCCGTGGGAAGAAAGCATGAATTTATGTTTGTATGTAGGCAGTGGTGTCTGCATTGTTAGTAAACAATAATTAAAATCACTAGGTACACGCACGTTTTAAATCAGTCGATTTTTATATTAAGTGAAATTGAATATTATAAAGGGTTTGCAAAGCAAAGGTCAAGCTCACACACAGAGCAGGATTTCTTCTTGTGTTGCAGTCACTTGACGATCACTTAGCTGTTCCGTTGGCGTCGGCCTGGGGGGTTGGCTGGCTGGCAGCATCCTTGATCTCCTTCCTGACTGGTCCAGTCTGAGAGATCGGGACAGTCCTTTCGTTCTTCGCCGTCGGAGAGACTTTCGGAGCAATAACAGTCAGCACACCATCGGAAGACAGCTTAGATTCCACAGTTGCAGGGTCACAGTTCTCAGGCAGGATATAGCGCCTGGTAAACTGACGAGCGATGAATCCGTGCTCGTCTTTCTTCTCTTCATGTTTCCCTTCAATGATTACGTATCCATCAGTCGTCTTCACACTGATTTCTTCGGGAGCAAAGTGCTGCACATCCAGGTTGACTTGGAACTTCTCCTTGTTAGACACGATAGTGGACCCCATGTCCCTGGCTACGACGCCCATCTGTCTCCAGGGCCTGTAGTACTCCCTAGACAGCATCGGTGCGACTACAGCAGTGAGGAGGTCATCAGGAGTGATGCCCAAACCGAAATCCTGGTCAGCGAGGCGGTGAGGGGTGGCTCCGAGCATAAATGGTAACAGAGACATAATTATTGTCGTATTTCACCGAGTAGTACACTTGGAATATTGTAGTTTCACCGGCCGGCTAGTTTATATACTGAACGATTGGTGCGACATCTGGGGTCGGGAGTGTTCGAGTTGCATCGCGATTTTGAGGATGTGTGCGTAACTGTTGTAAAGCCGAGTTTTCACTATACGAGTACTCTCGGACCGAGTCCACTCGGATGACTACTCGGACGCTACGCTACCCGTAGCGTGTAAACACGTGATCCGAGCATACTCGGACAGCGGCATCCTATCAGAGTCGACTCGGGCGTGGTTCTATTTTCACGAGTTCACCCAGATCATTTTATGAGTGAACGTGACACTGTGAGGCAATGACTATATGTGGTTTAATACTCTTTGCTGTGAGGTTAAATTAAATGCTGCTTTGACGTAGAACTGGTAATATGTCAACCAAATTCCGAGTGAACCGAATTCCTATACGATCTGGCTCGTATAAGTGCACTCGGTCCGCGAGTATTCGTATAGTGAAAACCCAGCTTTAATCTACTCAATATTGTATGGCTGTGTGAGCGAGCGTTGGGTGGATATTGATCGTCTGGGAGCCAGACGTGTCCCATTACATACTCTTGAAAACTGCAGGGGTGGTTGACTTGATACACATAAGCATGTTGTTATGATGCGTTCCGAGGTCAGTCTCGTTACAATTGAATGACCTTTTTTTTTGTTGTACTCGTAACAAACATGACAATGCATGTAAAGCCGCTTGTGATGGTCTGATTGTATTTATAGAAAGTTTAATATACATACATAAATAATACATAACAGTAGGTACAGTACTATTTTTAAAATATTGACGACACTATAATATCTAGACCTAAATGTATGTGTGATTGAATTGTAGGCATTTGAATTATATATTACTACCTAACTAACTATATTACGTACAAATAAATACAAAAACTAGGAATTTTAGGCGTCGAAGTACTCGTCGACATCGCTGTCGTCCGGAAACGTGCTCAGACTGGCAGCATTGCCACGTTGAATGGCAATGCTAATTCTTTGACCAAAGAACGAGCCAGCCCTCTGGTCATGTGAATGTCAATGTCATGTTCATTTGAATTAAAATATCTTAATGGATTAGCGGAACAGGAGCAAGTGGGCCTGCAGAATCTGTGACGTCAGGGTTCGATTCACAGACAGTGAAAATTGATAGTACCTAGATAGATCATCAGAGCTGGCAGAACTATGGTTGCAAATTTTGAGTCCCAACCAAGTTCCACCTATGCGACCGATTAAGGCCTGCAGTAGACTCGCTACCTACCATGGGACTGAATACCATCTTAAGTTTCTTATTAAATCCGAGCCACTATGAATTGCCACGTTGAACCTTCTTGAGTCATTTTAATCCAGTTAGAAAGCAGTTGTTTTACAAACAAAGATCTCACCGCGGTGCGCGGCGTACGATTTCATTCAACATTCGTTGTCTCATTGAGAAACAATTATCAAGTTACTTATGAACCACAAGAAGTAATTCAGGCGCCACGACAAACCACAGACATTGAATCGACCACAAGATAGCAGATATGAATGAGAGAGTTAACAATTACGTGAACACATAATTTCAACCTTAGTCATTTTCTAGCACTTGGGTGAATCTCGAGACTACCCTTGTTTTACTATATTGTATTCTTTAACTTGGAACTCAACCCAGTAACTGAGTTGTGGAGGTCAGATAGATAGTCGCTCCATGTAAAATACTGGTACTCAGCTGCATCCGGTTAGACTGGAAGCCGACCCCAACATTGTTGGGAAAAGGCTAGGAAGATGAGCATGGTAGGTACCTACCTATTCATACTATTTTCTGTTACGAAAAATAAGAGTTTTCGATGAGGCGTTTATTAATAAAAACCGACAGTTTTATGAAAATATGTGTATAGATACCTAATTATTGTTTTAGATATCACTACTTTTTTTTTTGTGGGTGGGAAATCATCAAATAACATCTACTGCTCTGGGTGGAGCGGGAGGGCGTGTCAGACTTCTACTGACTAAAACCCACCCGTGTTCCTTCAGTTGCCTGTGTCATTAGTCATTTATTCATGAACAATAAATTGTATCTGAAATTACATGGTATAAAAAAGAAGATGAAATACATAAAGAAAGAAAAAAAAACACGTTAAATATTACAACAATGCATAAATATCGGGATTTCATTATAGATCTTCAACAGCATATAGACACTTATTCAACAGGAAACTTTTAAGTTGCTTTTTGAAAAAGCTTGAGTAGATAGCGCGTTTTATATCTAGGGGCAACTTATTAAATAATATCACCGATTGATATCTGGGACTGTGCTTCACAATATTCAAATTAGGCTGTACCCTGTAGCGTATAATGTCTTGTCTACGTGTGCCTTCTCTAATCTGTCGTTCTTCTTCTGTCTCATATTCATGAATATATTTGGCCATGTTACTTAAAAGTACAAATACATAAATGCTCGGCACTGTAAGTATATTCAGATTTATAAAATGTTCACGGCAACTCTCTCTTTGCGGGATACGGAGTAATGTGCGAATTGCGCGTTTTTGTAACACAAAAGCTCTGTTTATATTATAGTTATAACTTTTTCCCCAAAACATTATACTATATCTAAATTTTGATTCTACCAACGCGTGATATACCATCTTCAATTGCTCAATGCTAATTTCTGTTCTAAGTGCTCTTAACGCATAACATGCAGAACATACTGATGCATTTATACAATTTAATTCTGTTTTCCAATTTAGCTGTTCGTCTATATGTATACCTAAGAATGTAACTTCCTTAACGAGGGCAATTTTGTCATCATTCAAAACAACCTCTAAATCGTCCTTATTACGGGCTGTCGTTCTAAATAATAGTATTTTGGTCTTTGCAGGGTTGATTAACAATTTGTTCATAGTGAACCACACCTGAAATGCTTGAAATGCTGCCTTTACAGTCTCTGTTAATTTATCTATGTCATTTGCTGCTACTATGGCATTTGTGTCATCTGCAAAAATTATTATATCAATGTCAGGTAAAATTGTATTCATGTAATTAATTAAGTCATTAATAAATAGAATAAATAAAACGGGTCCCAATATAGATCCTTGCGGGACGCCCGTAGTCATCATTACTTTTGCCGATTTGTAAACTGTCTTGGAGCCATCTTGCATTTTGTCAATTTCTACGTACATTTTTCTGTTTTTGAGATATGAAGAGAATAATTTCAGGGCCTTACCTCTTATACCATAATGCGCCATTTTTGTAAGAAGTAATTCGTGGTCTATAGTGTCAAACGCTGAACTTAGGTCAAGAAAGATTCCGGCTACTCTCATTTTATTATTTATTTTTCTTATTACGTCATCTAGTAAAGTATATATGGCATCGGAAGTGCCAACACCTTTTTGATATCCGAACTGTCTTTGGTTTAACACTCTATTTACACGCAAGTGATCTAAAAGTCGTTTTTTTATGATCTTTTCAAATATTTTTGAAAAGATCAGTCGTTTTTTTATGATCTTTTCAAATATTTGTCAGGGCCACGGTAACTCTTTCGAACAACCCGCAACCCTGGCGGGCATCGGCCCTAGCGGACCCCTTCAGCTAGTGCTGACATCACTTTAAGGCGCGCGTGGAACACAACGCGCCGTCGACCCGGGCCTGGTCCTTACCGGACGGCAAGCTACCCATTGCACGCCATCCGCAAGCCCGCGCCTACGGTGGCCGGGAATCGGCTATCGATTCCCGAAGCCCAGGGCGTCTCCTGCGGCGACTAGGGGCGTGAGGGCGCAAAGATTGCCTATCCGTCACGCGTTCAGCCTCCTCCTTCGCGAGCATTACTGCTTCGCAGAAGGAGGTGACGGCTTCCCATGCACTCTCGCTCCGTACCATGGCCTGTACCGGGGCCGGACGCGAGAGATCGCCGCCGCCGATCGCCTCCACGAGGACGCGGCGGTGCTCTGCCCAGGCAGGGCAGACCTCCACCGTATGCTCCACTGTGTCCTCCGGGCGATCCACACAATGGTAACACCCGGGCGTTTCCTGCCGCCTTATCCGGAACAGGAACCTCACGAAGCAACCGTGTCCGGTGAGGACCTGCGTCAGGCGGAAGGTGAGGATGCCGTGACGCCTCTCCAACCACTCCTCAAAGAGGGGACTTATCGCCGCAATTGTGGCGTGCCCATAGATATCACTGCTTGACATACAGACATTGTTTGACCTTTGTAGGTATCTATTGTGGGATGGAGGATTAGAGGCACGGGCGCAAGGCAGATGAATGGAGGAGTGTGAGAATTGCGAGCCGGCCAACCTTGGTTGAGGTACATACCCAGGTCATGAACAATGTTGTTACAAACAATTTCTGAATTTATGAATCTATACTGCCGCCCCGTAAGGAAAAAGGACGTGCCTATACATATATATCTACAGAAATATGGAAAGGGAGAAAAAAAAATTGTCCTGTACAAAGGCAGATGCGTCTTTTAATAGAAATAATTATTAGGTTTTCTTTAAGTTTACGCCAATTTAAAAAATACTGGTATATGCGTCTTTTTTGCTGATTCCGAATATGTAAATAAGTCTATTTTGAAAAAAATGTCAGATATGTCTTTTTCCTTATGACGGCAGTATAGCTACGAATACAAGTGTTAAATTTCAAAAAACAATCATGCACGCATTTCATTGTGCTAGTATGTTAGTATTCCACTTGCTTTTATCGTTTTAAACAGTATTACATATAGCTTTTCTCAAACTTTTTGTCGAGAAGAACCTAGAATATAATAATAAAAAACACAGGCAGGCTAGAACTCCTATTCGATAACAGATGGCGCTAACGTAATTTAACGGCTAGAGGCTTCTCTATCCAGTGTCTTTTAGAAGCAGCTAGAAAAATGTTCTGGCGTGAGGTTTTATGAGTTTGTTTGGTTGGTAGATTACACTTTTTTCAGTGAGCAACATTATTTCAACCAAAAAAAAAACACTTTTTGACATTTATTTGTTGACAAAAAAGCAATCTGTCAATACCCACAGTCGCCACAACAAAACTTGCCTTGCTTCGTTATTTGGTTGGTTTCTGTAATATTTTGTTTCATGTTTGCTTTACGTAATAGTTAATTTCTTGAATTTTCTTGGCCTGTTCTTCTTTGTCATAAAATGGTCAACTATTGTTGCGTGTATGGATGCGGCAGGAACAGTAAAACCAGTAAACATCTCTATTATTACAGTCTCCCAAAGGAAAAACACCGGTATGCTTCTTTGTTATATGTTCAAAAAAATTCAAATCCGCCCCTAAGGCTACCCACTGACCAAAAATTCATTTAAGTACATCTTGTCATCATTCTTGCTTATTAGTCGTTCGTCGGGCCGAGCCTATTGCTATCAATGTCACAAATCCAGACTCCGGGCTACTACTGAGAATTCCAAATGGAAAACCCATTAACACTGCCCAACCCGGGCAGGCCTAGGACCTCATGCTCCGCAGTAGTGCTTGTGACCACTAGACCGAACAAGGCAGTCAGTCAGTATTTCGTAGCAGCTTATCAAATTCCTAAGCTAGCCCAGGAATATAGGATAGGTCTATATCTTGTTAGGACTATGTAAGGCACGTGAGGCTGACTGTTATTTATTGATTCATTCCACTAAAACTATAGCATTTATGTCAAATAAAGCAATTACAGGCACTTTTAAATTGTCCAGGGGACAGGGAAGATGTAGCTAGTTAAAAGAGTGTCTGTGGAATTTCTTGCCCATTCTTCTCCATAGATACCTACTACACTTTGGAATGGGTATATACCCATGAAATTCCACGGACACTCTTTTAAATCAGAATATTGGTTACATCATTCATGTTGAAATTATACACGGTGAGAATGATGCAGAATGTTAAAAGCGTCCTAAAATAATTTCGAAAATAAAATTAAACTGCAACTGTTACTAGCGGCCTTATATATTGTAATGTCAACAATATGCTTAAGGTAATAAATTGTGCACAAATATGCAATAAATAAATAAATTGTACCTAGATCAGCACTCAGCAGGAAAGTACACAGATTTGTTTTTAGCATATTGTGTAATTTAACTAAGCAATTTTTTGCTTTTCAGTCTGGTCCAATGGCTAGAAGCTGTAGGCAGAGTAGATTTACTGGAAAAGGATCTGAAGAGGTTAACACACCGTGTGTGTTCCCGCCACTTCTCTCCATCAAGCATTAAGAACAAGCATCTGTGTGCTGATGCTGTGCCTACTTTAAGTCTTTCAAACAATCTGAGTGAAGGTCTGTAATTAACACTGCGGGACAGTAAACGAGACACAATCAAAGTTTTATTGTTAATTACTGCTATAGCCATATACAGGACAATTTTTTAAGCAGTGCTCATATTATCACAGGTTGTTCTACCCATGAATATGAACAACTTTCACTCTGGGACCAACCCTGAAATCAAGAAAAAGAAAACAGCTGTTTCATACATTTTGGTCGAGTAGGTATTGAACTTTTATATGAAACAGCTGATTTTTTTTCGTGATTTCAGGTTTTAGTCCCATAGTGAAAGTTGTTCATATTCATGGGTAGAACACCCTGTGAAAATTTGCGCACTGCTTAAAAAATTGCCCTGTATATAGCATCCTTCAAAGTGTTGAAAGTGCTTTCAATCTTTAACAACATGCAGCAGATAGTTTTTCTTACCCACACAGTAGTCAAGAATTGGATTGGTCGTAGGTTTATGTTATAAAAGTGCATATCCACACCATTTCGCATGCTTAATCCAATACTGTCACTATCCAAAATTTTTCCAAATAAAATATTTCTTTTGTTCCCAAATTTGAGATACTACCTTTACCGATTTTTTCTGTATCAAAGAATAGCTAAATTGTGCATGAATTCTTATGTACCTATCACTCATATTCATACTAACCGGCCTGACGAATCCTGTAGGCCCATATTTATAAAATAGTCAGGCCGCTTGGCTTGCTGTCGCTACTGTCTCTATACATATACGAAACATGTATGTTTGTGAGGAAGCATAAGGAATTATTTAATAATGTAGATGATTTATATCCTCGTAACCGGCGAGACCCCCACAGGCTCGTACTGGATATCCTTCCGAGGCTAGCTAAATATAATAAAAGTTGTATATCTATGTGTGTATGTATATATAAAAAGATGCCAATACATCTCAAAACCTTAAATATGAGATTATTCAAAAATAAATTGCATGAATGGTTGTGTAGTCATAGTTTTTTTTAGTGTCAAAGACTTCTTTGACAATAAATGTTAAATTATGCTGGTGAAAATTTGTACGCCTTTCACTGTTAAGCAAAAACATGTATGCCCTTTTTTTTTTGTTTTGTATTTTACCATGTTTTTATGCTTATTCTATTCTACTACACAGTGTGATAACGAGCCCCAGAAATGTCCGAGTAAAACTCCCAGTTGTTAGAACAAAATACTTAGTTTTTGAAATATGATTTTTTTAAATCAAGGTATCTTTATCCGAACTTTCAGAAAAAAAAAAATATAACTCATAAACTGTAAGATATACTTGAAAATGGTTTAGACAAAATATGTTAAACTATCAATAGCCCATCTATTTGAGCAGCCTGATTAGATCCAAGTCCATTTCTTTCGATTTTATTAAGGAAAAACGGATTTTCTTTTTTTTTTCTCTTGGTAAGTCCACGGTATTATACAATTTTTTTGGCATGAAAAGCGAGAAAAAAAAGAGAAAAAATTAAAATATCTGAACTTTGTTAGTGCCAACCCTAGAGCCGGTAATAAACCATACAATTATGCAAAGATATTTTTAGGAGGTGTAGAGGAGTTATTGAGGAAGCTTTTCACGCAAAAAAAATTGTATAATACCGTGGTCTTATCGAGAAAAAAAAAATAAAAACGAAAATCCGTTTTATTTTTCTTAATGACATCGAAAGAAATGGACTTAGATCTACTCAGACTGAAGAAATAGATCGGCTGTTGATAGCTTAACATATTTTGCCTAAACAATTTTCATGTATATCTTACAGCTTATGAGTTATATATTTTTTTCTAAAAATCCTGATAAAAATACCTCGATTTATAAAAATCATATTTCAAAAACTATTTATTTCTAACAACTGGGAGTTTTACTCGGACATTTCTAACGATGTAGACTATCAGTTTATTGAAATAAAAGACGATGTCCATTTTTAGGGCTCCACATCACACAGTGTACTTCAAAAATCGTTTTTCGGTGCTTCTGAAAAGATAACTTTTTTAGATAGTGACAGTATTGGTTTAAGCATGCGATTTGATTGCAAAATTTCATTACATGTTAAAATAAAATACAGTTTATCAGCTTTTAATACATACGTAAACTCGCGCAGAAACTACAAAATGCCACCTGTCGTACAAAGTTTTATTTAATTTGATGTAATACATATAGGAAACTTTATTTTTATGTACAGACGCCAGCAGGTCAACCTACCCGAAACTGTCAGATTTTCCCAATCAACCTTGAACCTAATGCTTTGGCAATAAAGTCGAAAATCTATTAAAGAAATCTGACAGATTGTAGTAGCTTGATGTGCTGGCGTCTGTACAAAGCATTTACTTTATTAACTAAATCTGTTGGTTTTTCAGGTTCAAATGAAACTGAGAAGCAACAATCCGCTCACAGTGACATTATTTGCAACAGTTGCAACAAGTCAATACTTGGTTTCCGCTACAAATGTATCACTTGTAACGACTATGACCTCTGCTCCAAGTGTGAGATGTTAGAAGCTCATGACCAACATTACCTGCTGAGGATACCCAAGCCTGTTAATTTTGTAACTCACTTTTCGACTTTCTTCTATGCTTGAATGGATCCACCAAAAAAAAAACCAACCGACTTCCAAAAAAACATTATAAAGTGAAAAATAACTGATTTCGGAAGTCGGTGTTTTTGGATCTGTATTTTAGTTTTTGCCACTGGCTTCCGAAATCAAAGTTATTTTTTCATTTTGTAGTGTTTTTGGAAGTTGGATGTTATTTTTTTTTTTGGAAAAAGTTTTTTTATTTATTTCATTGTGACGAACATAAATTACTTAAGTACTTAAATTCCACCATTATTAAGTAAATCGCAACTTCGCAACCCATGAAATACTTATTATAGAGTAGTCCGGTGGCCATCTGTGATCTTCATCATCAGTTCCACTTCACCAATTGGTGCTTTCCAAGAACAAATGCACGAGTTACTACAAAAAAATACCCAAATCGCTATAGGTGTGCCACTATTTGAAGAGTTCCGTTGATTTCTTTCCTTTTAAAACAAAATAAGAATTTTCCAAATCTGTCCAGCAGTTTTAGAGTAATCAGGAAACATACATAAAAAAAAAAGATTTCGACGATCTGAGAACCTCTGATCTTCTTATTTTGAAGTTTGTTAAAAAAATAATTAATTCCCATTTGGTGTAAATCTTAGGCGCATCACCCACACGAGCTAGAGTTGTCGAGTGGTGGGGGAGGGAGGGTGCGGGGTGTTTTCCACGCTACCCCCGCACCTCCCTTCGTAACACCCCCCACCCCTGCACCGCACGCCCGCGCCGCGACGCTGCTTTGACTCTAGCTCGTGTGGGCGACGCGCCTTAGATATTACTTAAGCACAATGTTCAACAGCTAAGTATATTAAATAGTCTATATTTAGATATTATATCCAATTATGATAATATTATAGCTACCTACTAACTGACAGTAAAAACCGTTTAGTAATAGCGAAATATTATCCTAACATTAAAAAAAAATAAAAGATGGATCACTCTAGTTCACAAAATTTTGTCATTGATTACAATCAATTATATCCATTTTCAACAACTTTCCAGACTGTAGCCGATGACCTGATTAAGAAATGGAGACAGTTCTTTAAAGTAGAGAATGTAAGTCTTGGCAACAAAATAGTATTTAAAGATGAATGCAGTAGCGACGATGATGTGCCGATAACTAAATACTCTAGAAATTATGACAGCAGCATAGATCTCACTGAAGAAGAGAAAACAAAGATCCGTGATGAAGTCACACGGGTATTAAACATGAAACGGCCTGATAACCGTGAAGAAGAATTAGCCAAGAAAAGGCAGAAGGTACAAAAGAAGAAAGGGCTTCCAAAAAAGAAGAAAGTTAATGAATCTGTTGATATGATTGTTGAAACAATAGAATTGGAAAGCATTGCACCAGAAGTGGTCTTTGCTGATGTCAATGATATTAAAGGAAATCATAATTTAGATGTAAAGGATGAAATGCCGAATACGCTGACACCTTTAGGTTTGTATTTATTTTGTTTTTATTGGGGAATCCGCATTTGTCCTGTGTAATAATTGTAAGGCACCTGACCCATCGCCGACGAAGATATCTCTTTTACTTATACCTACAATCTTTTACCTCGCCGGCACGGGTGATGCGTGCAGTCAGCGATTAACTATCGCTGACTGCTCGCATCGCCCGTGCCGGCGAGTAAAGATTGTCGCAGCGCAAAAGCTATCAAAGAGATCACTCGCTCACGACGCTCGCTTGGCGGGCAGAACACACGTTGAGAGACTTACGCTTGGTTCATATGCATGCTAGCGAATAATCGCCCGTCGCCGCAGAGCACTCTCTATCTCTACTCGCTCCTGTTTAATCGCCGCCGATGGAACTGGTGCCTAAAAGGCATCTGAGTCGGCGATGTTTTCCGACCAAATTTTGTTACTGTGAAACTAATTTATTCAATACTTTTTTTTTTACAGTTGTGGTACCTCAAATGGAACATAGTATGAAAATAAATGATGAGCTGTCCGAGTTTCTTATAGGCGTTAAGTATCCAGATGCTTGAATAACAAATTGAAGACCTTGATTTTTTAAAGAAGTGATAAAAAAAATCGTGTTATGGTTTGGTATAAATTATGAAGATTCAATATAAAGATCGTGTAAATAATGTATTTAATTAAATTTTAAGTAATAAACAATAAGTGTACGGTACCTATTGTTTCTTATTATCTCATTTTTACTTCTATAGTGCGCGCGGAACTAGTTGGCCGCGCCTTAGGTGGCGACAGGGGTGAGGGGGCGGGTTGCCTACTGCTCGCAACGCACATGAGATTAGACAGTGATGACCAATCTCGAGATATCGTGAACAATAATTGTTCAATTATTGAAAACAATAAATAAAAAACAATTGAACTTTTAGAAGTTTATATTGTACCTATCTAATTATATTGTGATTAATAGTAAAATAAACCAAAAACAAATTAAGTATATGAAATTATTCTGACATATTTTAATGATATAATGAAATTATTTAATTAATATATACTTATATGAAATTACTCTGACATATACTCTGAATCACTTGATTCTGAACTCTCTGAACTTGATTCAGAATCATCTTGTAAGTTTATAATGATTTCGTCCATCATAGTATCAAATCTCATATCATGATTCGTCATCCTCTCCAAGGTCCATCTTTTCATCAATCGTATCATCACCACCTTCATATTTATCACACTCATCAAGATCATCATCATTATCGTCACCAATGTCAGTAGGCGTTGTGTCGGAGGCTACTACTGCCATAAATCTTTCACCAGCTACTGCCAAATCCAATACGCGTAAGAAATGGAGCGAAGACATGAACAAATTCATTTGGAGTACGTATTTAATTATCACCAATTTAGATACTGAAACAAATTCATATCTTACATCATTGCACCAACAATTCATTAACAAATTTCCGCAAATGCTTCGAGACATTCCGAAGCAAAGAATTGGAGATCAACGAAGAGCCATAGTTCACAAAAAATTACTTTCGGCCACTACACTTGAAAAAATGAGATTAGAAGTAAGCTACAAACAGATGCCACTAACTTAAATACACACATCCGGACACGTTATTAAATAAGTATAATTTTCTTTATTAAAAAATAAAACAGTTTTTATTTTTATATATACGTACATACAAGTGCTTAGCTGACACCCTTCAGTATGTGTCCAAAAAAAGTTTCAGTTTAATATATATTCATTATAAGACTGGTGACAAGAACAATGTAGAGAATTATCGGCCCATCTCTATTCTCTCTACTTTGTCTAAAGTTTTTGAGAGTCTTGTGCATGACGCCTTGTATCCCCAGATCCATCAGCTTATTTTACCCGAGCAACACGGTTTCGTCAAACGCCGTTCAACCACAACCAATCTGTTAGTAGTTACCAACTATTTATTTGAAGAACTGGATCAAAAAGTCCAAGTAGACGCTGTATACACAGACTTTCTGAAGGCTTTTGATAAGGTGGATCGTACACTGCTTTTAGAAAAAAATAGCTTTCAACGGAATACGTGGTAATTTGCTTAGATGGTTTGTTTCTTATATTTATAATAGGACCCAAAAAATTGTTGTTAATGGTTACGAGTCTGACCCTATAGTTATTACATCTGGCGTACCCCAGGGATCCATTTTAGGCCCTCTCCTCTTTATTATATTTATTAATGACATTAAACAATGTTTTAATAACTCAAAATTTTTAATGTACGCTGACGACATAAAAATCTACAGATAATGTAAGAATATACAAGACTGTCTACTTCTTCAAAGGGACCTACATTAATTTTTTACATACTGTATCAATAATAAGCTCTTTCTCAGCCTACCCAAATGCCATGCCATCTCATTAACCAAAAAGAGAAATAAAATTGATTTTAATTATTCAATCAATAAGTCGTACTTAGGTAAAGTTAGTTTTGTTCGTGATTTGGGTGTTACACTGGATGCCAGTTTGCACTTCGACATACACGTTGACAATATACTCGTAGTTAACAAGGCGTATCAGATGTATGGTTTCGTCATGAGATCATCGCGTGACTTTGTGCGGCCCTCCACGTTCTTACTACTTTACGAGACTTTGGTGCGATCCCAGTTAGAATACGCCGTTCCAATCTGGAACCTTTTCTACAACAAATACGGCACTAGAATAGAAATGGTACAGAAGCAGTTCTTACGGTCTGTGAACTATAAGTGCTTCCAATCAAAGGTACCTACCTTATGTGCAGTTATTGAAACGGTATGACGTTCTGGATCTGAGAAGCAGGCGGCTGTTTGATGTCATGACGCTACATGGTATATGTAATAACCAATTTGATTGTATGGACCTAACAAACAAATTGTGATTCAAGGTACCAAAAAGTGTTATTCGAAGGGGGAAGCGCGTCCCTCAACTGTTCCATACAAACATATGCAGGACCAACGCTGGGGAACGAGCACCTCTCCCGCGGCTTGTTGATACTTATAACTACACGTGTAACGCCTCGTCATGTGTTCAGCCAACGCCAAACAAACCATAGGGATACCATCAGATAATGCTTGTCTAGCGAGGTAGTCTGCCTCTTCATTTCCTGCTAAGCCTACGTGTGAAGGTATCCATTGCAGTACTATTGTATAATTTTTGGTGGCTAATGTGGAAAGTGACTCCAAGATGCTGTATGCTATCGGTGTGCCTCGACTATTCGAGTTGCATCGAGCAATGTGTTGTAGTGCACTCTTGGAGTCTGTTGGAACAACGTATTTGCCCGGCTGAAAAGATTGAATATTTGAAATTGCTTCTGATATTGCTATCAATTCTATCAACATTATGGAGATGTTTGAGTCAATACGTAGTTTCACTGAACTACCAACTTGCGGGTCATAAATAGCCAATCCACCACAATTACTTTCCTTCGAACCGTCCGTATAAATTTTATAATAATCTGAATATGTGTTTTTAATAAAACTATTACACAATTGTTGTAAGGCCAACGTATTATAACTTGTTTTAGCGTTACTTACGGCATCTATGTTAAACTTAATTATATTCGAAATATCCACATTGCTGACCCAGGTATTAAGTGCAAACATATCTAATTGTGTACTAACATGTACAGCAGTATCTTTAAGGTAACTATGAACTAAAAATAAAATGGGCTTTTCTTTGCACCTCCAATAAGAATTTTGACTAAAAAGAATTAAGTCGTCCAAAATTTTAATAATCTTATGGTTAGAAAAGGATTTCGCTTTTAACCAATATTTTCCGGCCAGGTAATGTCTTCGTACACTTAAAGGAGGTAGGTGTAGTTCGCACTCCATAACGTGTATAGGTGTCGTTTTAATAAACCCACCTATTACCCGCATACACTGATTCTGTATTTTATCCAGCTTGCTTGTATGTGTCTTACAACTATTACCATAAAGGAAACTTGCATAATCTAGTCTGCTACGAATACACGATATGTATAAACGCCTTAAATTAGTTGGGTGAATGCCCCAACCTGTCCCCGCTAAAACTTTAAAAACATTAAGCACTTTTGACGCTTTTTCTCTTACTTCATTTATTTGTTTAGGCCATCGTAACTTCCTGTCTAACCAAATACCTAAATATTTTACACAGTCCACTACTTCTAAAGAGATACCACCCACAACTAGAGACACAGGGTCCCGTACAAATTTATTTTGAAAAATACAAATTTTACTTTTGAGTGCTGAAATTTCTAACCCGGCAAGAGCATGAATATTAACAAATTGATTTAAAGCTAATTGTAATTGGTGCCTTCCTTCTTCTATATTACTACATGTTACATATAGCACGAAGTCATCTGCGTACTGTGATATAAAGACATTATTGATTGACTTGCAAATCTCCATTGTTAAGATATTAAATAAAAGCGGGGAAAAGGGATCGCCTTGAGCCAAACCGAAACAACATCTCCTACTTATGACTGAGTTATTATCTGTCTCAATACTTAAGTTTCTCTCTTTTAAAAAACACCGTAGGTACGTACATATTTTATTACCTATCCCTATACTACCTATCTAAAATATATAACAAACGTTCTAAATTTACATTGTTGTAAGCATTATCAATGTCAACGAAGCAAGCGATCGTTGATTGTTTTTTAGAAAATCCTAGTTGGATTCTCGACACCAAGGTAGACAAATTATCTAAAATGGAGCGCCCTCTGCGAAAACCAATAGTATCGGCCGATAACATGTTATTATGTTCAATAAACCATTCTACTCATATAATTAATATATTATGTAGTATTTTACACACACAGGAAATCATAGAAATAGGTCGCAACGAAGAGTCAGACTGAGGATCCCGGCCGGGCTTAGGTATAGGTATTATAGTGATATTACGCCACTGCTGGGGAACAAAACCCATCGCAAAAAAAATATTATAAAAACTGACTAAAATCAACTTTGCATTATCCGGTAAATAATATAGCATTGAATAGGAAATGTTATCGCTACCAGGAGAAGTATCTTTAGTGCGCAAGCATTGTAAGAAATCTGTGTCTCAAGCTTAGGGTTATTTGAATTAAATGTTGGGTACAAACGAAGTCCGGCGCCAGGTTTTGTAATAATACAAACGCCTTCTCTTTACTAATACCCGATCGGGGTACATAGCATCCCTTAAACCATTTCATTTTATTCCATAAAACAGTATGAGATGTTGTTCCGTCTAATGAGGTACAGAAGTCTTGAAAACCCTTACTTCTTGCTATACGAAGACACCTCTGACCTTCCTTAATTTTCTCCTGCAACTTGTCCAAATTAAAAGGTGTAGGGTTACGTCGAAATGTTGATAACGCTAACCGTCTTTCGGCCACTAATTTTGATAAGGAACTATTCCAGATTCCAGTAAGGTTTCGGAGTGAAATTTTTCTCGGGGTCAGAGTTAATTTTAATGTATGGAATATGAATATCGGCAGCTAAATTAATCAACTCAATAAATGAATAATATGATTTTTGTAAGTCTTCCGTGATAATAAAACCTTGCATAAGCGTTTGTATTAAGTTTTGGTACTGAGACCAATCGGCTTTTTTATAATTCCTGCGTACCGGAGGTATGGATAGACTATCCACCTGCACTGAAATTTTAATCAAAAGATGATCGCTGCCAAACGTTTCATTAAGCGTGTCCCAAATAAATTTGTAAGCTATATCCAAGGAAGCCAATGATATGTCTGGAGAAGATTGTTGTACTGAATTATTTACTAATTTAATACGAGTGGGGTTGCCATTATTCAATGTTACGAGTTCAGTATCTAAAAGTGCGTCATAAATTTGGGTACCTCTCTGATCTATTTTATGAGACCAATTTGTGTGGTGTCCATTAAAATCGCTGAGAATCACTACCTTACTGTGAAAACGAGAAAAAATTTGTTCCCACTCACTTTGGCTCGTGTGAACTGACGGGGCACAATATAAGGATAATATATACTGAACATGCTCACAATTGCAAATCTTGACACAAACTATCTCAATACCCGGGTTAAGGCTTTCAAAAGACACATAACTTGATTTGAGTGACCTGTGGACTAAGACCGCTACCCCACCATAACCGTCAATCCTATCCTTACGATATATAATAATAATAATAATAATACCATTTATTTCAGGCGACATAGGCCCATAGAAAAATACCTTAACCTAAACCTACATATTTTTATAAACAAAATCTTGTGTTAATAAATAAGGCTTAAGACTATGTTAGTAGCACTTCACTTTGCACTAGCTTGACTTTGTGCTGTCCTGTGGAACTTGTCCGCGGAAGCGACGGAACACCACGTCCTGGGGCCAAAAGTCTTCTTCCAAGACGAGGGGCAGATAACAGTTCGGTACACGCACGACGAACGCCTTGAAGTTGACGTTCCGGCGTGATTCCAGTAACTGCACCCTCGGCGTGTACCTCGTCTTTTGTCGCACGTACTCTACGATGTCCTCCGCCTTAGTGGTGTAGTGCAGGCGGGAGATGTACACCGGTGTATTCGGCTTTGCGGCACGCAGGTTTATTTCAGGCACTGTAGGAGCTTTGCCGCAGCGGTTCTTGTTTGGTCGCGATCGGCGCTTCCTCCTTTGCACCGTCACAAAACCATCATCTTTATCAGCCCTATTCAGCGCCTTTTCTGGCATGGGCTTGATACTAGAAGCGCCAGGAGCACTCGCAGTGACGCTAGCGAAATCCCTTTGCAGAGGTTTCGGCAGGGCTTCAAGTACTGGCTGCGGGATGGGGCGAGGGGCTCGGGCGGCGCTGCGTGGAGGAGCCGCGGTGACGAGCGCGGGGCTGCAGGGCACGCGGGCGGGGCGCTCTGCAAGCTCAGCAAACGACGGATGCGCTGGCGACGAAACTGCTGACGCGGAATTCGACGACGATATATCGAGGCCGGCTCCGCGACATGTGTTTACGTTTGACGCATCGACAGGTGACCTAATTACCGCCACACTGTTGCGCAACTCGCTAACTTCTTTGCGCAAATCAGTGACGGTGTTCTGGGATGCATCTAATTTCGTTAGCACATCCGCGAGGCGGGCCTTCAGAAAAACAATGTCCTTCAGCAGGCTCGTTACATCGACGTGGTCGAAGGTGACGGGAGGAAGCTTGTGTAGCTCCTTCACCACAAATGTCGGCACGTCGTCAGGGTCGGTCTCCTTGAACAGCGTGATGATATCCTGCAGGCTCTTCTTAGTCCCGTCACGCCGGCGGGACACCATCTGATCGCGCTTGTTCAGCACACTAAACAACAACAGCTTGGCAGCAGCTATGTCATCCTCGCTGAAGTTCGTTGCGCAGATCTGGACAGCAGACACCTCATCCATCACATCCAGCTTCTGCTGCAGGAACGCCAGCAGCTCATTCACCACTAGTTCACTACTCATGGCGAGTAAATTACGAGCGACAGCTTGCGCCGCGCTACTCGATATATCGAATATGCAAACGCGTGCGCATTACAACGCGGCACAAGTGAGACCGTATAACCGTTTACCTTCAGCTGACTATCCCGTTCCAACCACGTTTCGCTGAGTGCCGTAATGTGGATTTTCAGTTGACTCAGAGAATGATCCAAGGATATTAATTTTGGTCGAATACTTTGACAATTCCATTGTGCAATATTTAATCTAAAAAAAGGTTCCCGACTACGAGCCACTGGGGGAAATATAGTCAAAGATAATCTTAAATATAGGCCACTTTGACACGAATTGTACACTCAATAATATTAACCACTCTAAACAACACTTTATCACCCCCTGCATCTTGTCTTCCATCGACAATTCCCTTAAAAATATAATTTCTTTTAGTCTCACTAATAGCTCGTCCAAACGAACACTGTCATCCTTTATCTCTTTACCAGCTGCTGCTGTATCAGATGGGACTGCTGACTCAGTACCCATATCCATTGTTGATGAGTTTATCGGGAGTTCCAAGTTACAGGAAGTCTTGTCCCTACTACGCGTACGTCGAAATCTCGATGGAGTATTGGTAGAAGTATTTTTATCATCATCCTCGTTATGCACTGTGATGTCAGTTTTTACAATCTCTGCAAATGTGAGGGTATCCCGTTGTTGAAGTCTAATATCAGGTTGTGATTTTATGTTGGTAGGAAGGTTGCCAGAGTGTTCTCGAGAGCTACTTTTTTCGGACAAGGAAGTCGAGGGCGGTACATATACTGTTAATGGTTTTCTATAAGTACAGTTAAATTCTACCATAACCTCTCTCAACCTCTTCTCCTTTAAAAAGGCTGGACATGAAGCTTTATGCAAGGCCAAATGGTTTCCACCACAGTTAACACATTTGAAGTTCTGTGTTTCACAGTTCTCATGGTTATCACCGCATTTCGGGCAGACTATTTTACTGGAAGGGCATTTCTTTGTAGGGTGGCCATATTTCCAGCATTTCGAGCATTGCGAAACGGGAAATACGTAAGGAGTAACTTTAATACTTAATCCATGGACATATATGTACTGTGGAATAAACGAACCTTTAAAACACACCTGTACCGCTTCACTTGGCTGCCAACCTTCTCCCTCTCTGTCTCAACGTTTAAGCCGAAATACAGATATTATTTCCGCAGGTTTATCACACCTTATATTTGTCAAAATGTCCTCGTCAGATAAATCGAGATCAACATGCTTTATGACGCCATAAGATGAAGACCTTTCCATGGCCCTGTAGATCTTCCAACCTTTTTCTATAAATATATTAATTCTGGACATTTTTCGATTTTATCAGCACTCAACTCACTGCAAACTTCGACGCGAATCTTGAATGGGTTAATGTATTTTACTTTGGTAATATCAACTATGCCATACGCCTTCAGCATCTTAGCAAATGCAAATTGTTTAGGCAACTTCTCATTGCTAGATAAGTACATCTCGATATCCTCCTTCAGTTGTGATTTTAATCTTTTCCCTTTACTTTGGACTAAATTCCATCCCTCATTATCCTCATCATCTCTGATAAAATCCTCCTCCCTATCCCTTTTCTCCCGCTTAGATTTTTGGTCTTCTTCCATTTTATATTGTAGTAAGTTCTCTTCTCTGTTTAGCTCCTCTTCAGCATCAGACATACTATGTTCGCTCAAAGAATTGCTGCCTGCCATTATTACTGTATTCACATTCTCTAAATGTAGTTTGTTTACATCCATTAGTATTATAAACGCTAATGAGTGTCTTCGTTATCCGTGTGCCGCTCGCACGTTGGAAACATAACGGTACTCCGGTGCGCCGACAGCGCACACAACTTTAACCACTAATAACGCAAAAATAATATTTAATAGCGAAACACGCGTCGCCCTCCCACGATTACCGCGACGAGACTGAAAAATAAAACTTACCACCCAGCAGCCAATGTATCGTCAATCTTATAGGTTATTGCACACTGAACAACAAATAGTTAATTCTAAAGTTCGTAAGTTACTTGATGCCGGTATTATTAAAGAATCCAAATCCGATTATGCCTCTCTAGTTATCTTGGTAAAGAAAAAGAACGGTGATAGTCGGTTATGTGTGGATTATCGTGCCCTTAACTCGTTCACTATAAAAGACAGATTTCCGTTGCTGAACATCGACGATCAGGTTTCAAAGTTAGTCGGTAAGAATAATTTTACGAGCCTCAATATGGCTAAAGTTATCATCAACTAAAAATTGCACACGAAGACACTCACAAAACTGCATTTATAACACCTCAGGGCCATTATGAGTATTTGCGCATTCCGTTTGGTTTAGCAAATGCTCCTTCAGTTTTCATGCGAATGATTAGTATAATTGTCGATTCCGTTCGTTTCCAAAAGTCACAAACAGACAGTTCAACTAGCGAAATTCTGGCATTCATAGATGATCTATTACTACCCTCAGTTGATTTTAATTCTGGTATAAAAATGTTAGAATCGGTGTTGCAAAAGTTTGAATCTGAAAATCTAAAATTAAACATTGGAAAGTATTCTTTTTTTTTACAAGAGAAAGTGACTTATTTAGGGCATGAAATTTCTCATGAAGGTGTGCAACCAGCAGAACTAAAATTGATTGCAGTTTCGCATTTTCCTGTATCGAGGAATGTACTTGATGTACGTTAATTAATAGGCCTTTGTAGTTACTTTCGAAAATGTATATATAAATTCGCGGTTATAGCTCGCCCTTTAACAGAATTGACTAAGAAAAATGTACCGTTGGTATGGAGTGATAAACAAGTCGATAGTTTTAACGCATTAAAAAAAATATTTATGCTCTAAGCCAGTGTTAGCTTTGTATGACCCTACGTTAGACATAGAAGTTCACAGCGATGCATGCAAATTAGGAATAGCAGGAATTTTATATTATTACAAAAACAGTCTGACGGTACTTTGCGCCCTGTTATGTATTTTAGCCGAGTGACGTCTAGGGAGAAAACTATGTATCATAGCTACGAGCTAGAAACATTAGGAGTCGTGGAATTATAGTAGCTTAAAACGTAAAGGTAGTCACCGACTGTACCGCCGTCCGAGCCACTCTCACTAAACGCGATATCAGTGTAGAATACAGGCCTGGTGAACGAATGAAACTTGTCGATGCGTTAAGCAGGAACCCAAGAGATGCTGTAAATATTAATCGTTTAGAAGTCACTGATTGGTTTTATACGGTTCTATATCAAGATGATAAATAAAAAAATATTAGTGACCAATTAAAAGCCGGGTCGACTGAACGCGATATAATAAACAATTACGTGTTAATAGATGACAGGTTATATAGGAAGACGCTCAGTGGTAATCGACTTGTAGTGCCTGAGGCAGCTAGGTGGAAAATTCTTCAACTGCACTATGACGAAATAGGGCACGTAGGATTAAAACGATGCACCAATTTGATTAAGAGTGATTTTTGGTTCCCTAAAATGACACGGTTCGTTCGTAAATATGTAACCTCTTCTTTAAGTTGCGCTTATGGAAAGGGAGATCATGGCAGAAAGGAAGGCAAGTTACATCCGGTTTCTAAGCCAAATGAACCGTTTAGAATGATACATAAGAAAGGTTAGGAATACATGTTAATTATAACTGATGCATTTTCAAACGTTGTTATTGCATAGTGCAGTCGATCAGTTAATTCAGTAGAAACAATTAGAATACTCAAAATAATGTTTTCGTTATTTGGCTATCTGGATACAGTAGTACTGACCAAGGCAAGGCATTTACTAGTAGATATTTTAAGCAATTCGCGGCAGACAAACAATTTAAACATACGTTGAATGCAATTGCGTGCCCGCGTGCCAACGGGCAAGTTGAGCGCACCATACTAAATGCCCTACGCGCGACTGACCCTAGTGAAGCCGCTAATAGCTGGTCTAACCGTCTACCCGATGTGATCTGGGGAATAAATAATACTTTAAATGAAACTACCGGGCTTAAGCCTTATGATTTAATGTTTGCACGTAGTGGTAGACCAGTGTGTGATGTAACCATCCCAGATCAAGTACCAGAATCGACCCAGGCCAAGCGTAGCAAGGCCAGTGCACGTATCAATAAAACTAGTGCTAGGATGAAACATAATTTTGATAAACGTCGTAAAATTTGCCATGTTTATAAGAAAGGAGATTTGATTTTATGGACGCAGGCACCTACTGCTGCAGTACTGCTAAGCTAGATGACTTGTTTTCAGGCCCCTATATAATATCTAACTAAAGTAGTATGACAGATCCTGCACCTGTGATCAGGAGCATTAAGGGTTTAAGGGGCTACAAAAACTTTACGGGGCTCGTTTCAGCAGATTCTCTGCGACCTTATCGTAGCATAGCTCCTGTATCTGACAGTGCCAGCAGCTCTGATGACCAGCTGGAGACGGAAGACTAAATCGATCTAATAAAAATCTAAAACAAAATCGTGTCCTCCATTGCGGGAGCAATTGTTGCAGGATGGCCGATTGTAACGCCTCGTCATGTGTTCAGCCAACGCCAAGCCAACGCCAAGCAAACACCAAGCCAACGCCAAGCCAATGCCACTTTACGACATTTGGAGCAGAAATTGTCAGCCAAGCCAGCGAGTGACCATTAGTGACGTCACATCCGGCCGCCGAAGTGTATAAGTAGTCGGACCGCTCATTTGGCGGGAACATTTTGCTGCCGTACATGAGATAAGTCGAAACTCTGTTCAACAGTTGAACAGAGTTTCGACTTATCTCATGTACGGCAGCAAAATGTTGAACAGTTGAACTTCAACTGTATAAAAATATCAATAAATAATTGTGATTATTCGTCAAGTGTGAAGTCTATTACTGCTTTCCCGTTTCACACGTATTTTATGAAACTGGATATATTTTCTCAATCTAAGCAATTATTTAAGAAACTGGCTCTTGATGTTTTATCTGGCGAAGTAATATAAGTTAAGCTAATCTAAGCAACATAGCATTATTGTGGTAGCATCTATTGTTTTGTTTATAACACTTGTCTTCAGCACTTCTTTTAGCCTTTAGTTAAAATGTGGACAATGGTGTAGGTTACACGTTTGTAAGTATTAGGTTGGGGAAAAAGTCTTTTCTCATTATAGTATGTATGAACTTGTAATAAAATCTCTTTGGCTATACTATTTGTATCTGGCTGGTTTTGGTATCATTGAAAGTTTAAATTTTAAAGAACATAATTCCAAATTCAAATTAGGAAAATGTGTGATTTTCATTTGTTTTTCGTACCGTCAAGATAAGTGAATCTAATGAAGAAATTCGATATATTTTAAAATTTTACTACAAAAAAGGTAAAAATGCAACGCAAGCCGCGAAAAAAATTTGCGATGTTTATGGACCTAGTGTAGTGTCTGTGAGAGTAGCACAAATTTGGTTTAAGCGTTTTCAATCCGGAAATTTTGATGTCAAAGATGCACGTCGCTCTGGTCGCCCTATTACGGATAAAATGGATGCCATTTTTGAAAAAGTGGAGCAAGATCGGCATATCAGTAGTTACGACGTAGCTGAAGAACTGGAAATTGACCACAAAACAGTTTTGGCGCATTTGAAAAAAACTGGGTACACAAAAAAGCTCGACATTTGGGTACCTCACGAGCTCACTGAAAGAAACCTATTGAACCGTGTACTCATTTGTGATTCTTTATTACGACGTAATGAAACCGAACCATTTTTGATGAAGCTGATAACTGGTGATGAAAAGTGGATCACGTATGACAAGAACGTGCGAAAAAGGTCGTGGTCAAAGGCCGGTCAGGCTTCACAGACTGTGGCGAAACCCGGGTTAACTCGCAACAAGGTGATGCTGTGTGTGGTGGGATTGGAAGGGCATTATTCATTATGAGCTGTTACCACCAGGCAGGACCATCGATTCTGAACTCTACTGCGAACAACTGATGAGATTAAAGCAAGAAGTTGAGAGAAAGCGGCCGGAATTAATCAACAGAAGGGGTGTGGTTTTTCATCATGATAACGCTAGACCTCACACATCTTTAGCCACTCAGCAAAAATTAAGAGAGTTTGGCTGGGAGGTGGTTAACATCACGAGAGGACTGCCAAAACCACTTGTCGCGGTATTATGACCAGAAGTCCCAAAATTTCTATAGCTATGGGATCATGTCCCTACCTACAAGATGGCAAAAAGTTATCGAACAAAATGGTACCTACATACTTTAGTTAAATGTAAATAAGCTATATTAAAAAATGTTTTGAATTTTCTTAAAAAATGCGAAGAAACTAAAAAGTTTCTTCGCATTTTTTAAGAAAATTCAAAACATTTTTCATGCTGCAGATCACAGAGAAATAATAGGTTGGGGAAAACCCCAACCTATTATTTCTCTGTGATCTGCAGCATGTAACTGTTTTTGTCCCTAATAAATAAAATAAAATACGTGTTTTTTTTTCCCAGACTGTTACCCTAACACAAACTTGCTCAAAGAGTATTAATTAATAAATAGATAGGGAGGACTCGTTCGCTACTCATAGTAGGTAAGTATGCATACATATAGGTAGGTGTATTTATTATTATAGCCTTAATTCACCAACAAACTAGAGGTGACAGCACTTTCCATACATGCAAATTAAACCAAAGAGTTGTTTCTCTTTCTCTTAATATTACTTTACTCTTTGCTATAACATAACACCCTAGAGGTCGCCAAAGTAAAGTCGTTCAGAGTGCAAGAAAACAAGTCAATTTTATCCGCTACCCTGTTGAGCGTGCACAACAACACAACACTCTACGTAGTTTCAGTTTGTGAGCGTGCACAAAGCGCGCGCGTGTCAGCGGTGCGCGCTGAAGCAGGTTGGTGCGCGCGGTCGGCACCACCAGCAGCCGCGGCCGCCGTCGCCTGCTCACATACTCATCTGGTACGCACAGCTGAATTGACTGTGGAATGGCAAAATTTGAAATACCCCTCATTACATGGAACAAGTATGTGGCCTAGTAATGCACTTTGTGAATTGATATTTCGACACAGTGAAAAATAGAGGGTCGCGCGCATGCGCCTTTGTTCGCAGTGTGACGTCATAGGCAGATTATATACGGCCTTAAAATTGTTATAAATATTACCTATATTATGAATGCTCAACCATTACTCTAGCATTAAAAGTCTCGTAGTTATTAGCGGTTGTTTTTGTCGGTCAGAAATATTGAACTCCACCAGTACACCGAGCGAAAAGACGTTTTCACGTCAAAAAAAAAAAACTAAATCTCTTTGTAGAAAGTGTTGCCAAGTCAGAGTTTTTATAGCTAGATCTAGCTATAAATCGACTTCATCAGCTACAAAAATAATTAAATCTAGCTCTCAAGCTATTTTTAGCTACAATTTTAGTTTTATTTTATACTTAAACTTTGTCTCATGAAGCCTTCACATTATTATAAAAACGGACTTCAAAAACCTAAAATGAATGAAATGACTTTCATATAAAACTTAACCCATTCGTTGCTACCAACGCACCATTTGCGTTGATCGAGATTTCTACGATTTAAATTCTTTTACCAGTGCCACCAACGCATTTGTTGCGTTTACCATTTTTGGGTGGGTTTTTTTTATTTAGGGTTTTTTTAAAATTGAAAAACACATTCAATTTCGTATTCTCTATTGTAATCATTAAAAATATTAAGTGGCACCCAGGTGATGTTTTTAAAATATAAGTGGCAATGAATGGGTTAACTGCTTCTGAAGTCGGTGCCAAGCTAAGGTGCATTAAATAATTGAATACACCGACTTCATAATCTGTTAAGTTTTTTTATGAAATTTATTTTATTCGTTTTAGATTTTTGAGTTTTTTTTTATTTTTTTTTTATTTAAGATGGGTTTGCCCTTCGGGCGGACGCGACAGAGACAGAGTCGACGATGGAGTGAGCTTACCCAGAAGAAGCCCGTTCAATCTCACTTTGAAGAGATTAGGGTTGTATGCGCTCGGAAGCACAGACGCAGGTAGTGAGTTCCACTCTTTTGCTGTGCGCATAATAAAAGTCATAATAAAATTTGTAAGCGCTTAGTGCGAATCGGTGGAATAGGAACTAGGTATGGATGGTAACTGGCAGTGCGTCTAGATGTCCGATGGTAGAATGAGGTCGTGGAGTTCTTCAGCACACTCACCGAAGTATGGGTTGGCACAAAAGTAATGAGACACTCAACAAAACTCTATACATTTCCTTTTTCAAGTTAATTGTTTTCGATAATATTCTAGAATGTTGTAGAACATTTTAGATACTTGTGATGTGGGGGTATATAAAGCCGCCCTCGCGATCAGATTAGTCATTTTGAAGAAAAAGGGACAAGCTATAAGTTCGAAGACTATACTTATACGAGTAATTGTTAGGCCACAGTGCGCGAGCTGCGGCTGACAATAACATTGCATTGGGCGCTGGAAGTACAAGCCATGCGACGGTGTCCCGATGGTTTGGCCGTTTTAAATCAGGAGATAGGAGCCTTGAAAATCAGCCACGCTCTGGACGACCACCCGCAGTGAATGATGACGATTTACGCCGTGAACTGCAGACGAATCCGGATGCTACCACTCGTGAATTAGCGGACAGTCACCAAGCTGTGGAAAACCATCTGCATGAGCTTGAGGGTCGAAAAGTTTTGCCTCGGTGGGTACCGCACATCCTTACCGACGCCAGTCGTGCAGTCCGTGTCAACCACTTTTGCTGCGACCCCGACGTAAAGTTTGTCTGATCTGGTTACTGGAGATGAATCATGGATTCATTACGAGAACGATACACGTCGTGCTGTTTGACTGCCTCCAGAAGAAACGTCACCAACTCAACCGAAGGTGAGTCAAAAGAACCGCCTAAAAAATCTGCTTTGCTGTTTCTGGGACGCGCACGGCATGCTGTTTTATGAACTATTACACAATAAAACTATAAATTCTGACTAATATTCAACCCAGCTCACCAAACTATCTGCTGTTATCAAGAAAAAATGGCGAAGACGAGTCAATGTAGTTTTACTAAACGATAACGCTCAACTTCATGTCGCGTCTTCCGTTCGCCAGTAGTTGGAGAACTTGGGCTGGGAGACGATACCCCACCCACCTTATTCCCCAGACCTCGCCCCATCAGACTATCATTTGTTTAGAGCCCTGAAACAATATTTGCAGGCCAAACAATTTAATGATGTCTCTCATGTACGAAGAGGCGGAGTTGAACAACTTTTTCGAGGCACAGCCATCAGAGTTCTGGGCGAAAGGCATCTAAACTTTGCCGGGTCGTTGGCAAAAAGTCTTAGATGCTAATGGTGATTACATCATTGACTAAGCTTTTGTATTGTAATAATAATAGAAAATGTAAAACGTAAACCAAGTGTCTCATTACTTTTGTGCCAACCTGATACAATCTGTAGAAGACCGACAAGCAGGCAACCTTGCGGCGATGAGCCAAGTTATGAAGCTTGGAACCCACCATTTTTACGTCGCCAATGAGTCTCTTAGCTCTGCGTTCCACCGAGTCAAGCGCGGCTAGTTAGTACTTCGCTGATCCATCCCAAAGGTAACGTAAATTTATTTTTACATTTTTAGTTTTATATAAAATTACATAAGCCCAAGACAAACGAAAAAAAAAATCATCTATAACCACTTCGAAATGCCATACATACAGTACATTTATACGTATAACTTCGTATATAAGAATCCTTCTTGAAAGTATGTATAACACGTTAGTGAAAGAATCTTCAAAACTGGTTCATTAGTTTTTGAGAAAAATCGTGGACATACAAACATACATACATACGGGTCGAACAGAGAACCTCCTTTTTTGAATTCGGTTAAAAATAGCCACGGACAATGTATAAAATAGATAGATTTCCGGAAGGTAATGAAAGAGATTTCAGAAATAAGTGCTCTGGGTTCATCATGTCACTTATAAAACAGCCGAAACAAAGATTGCCGGATAACTACGAGGTTTTGCGTAAAGTAGATCAGCTATCAGTGACCAAATACCCTTAAGCAATTGAAGGATAACCTTACTCCTCTTGTTATTGGAATGGGTTCTCAAGCAGAGTTTGCAGCTAAACTAGAAATATAATGTAACGAGGATGATATAATGTTCGAATTATAAGTTCTGTTGTATGTGTTTATTGTTAGACTGGTTAAAATATTTAGGAAACAATAAAGTTTTTTATTAATCTAGCTAATTTTTGCAATTTTCACTGCTCATTTAGCTTTCTGTGAAAAATTGTGTTGGCAACACTGCTTGTTTGATTGTTTGCAAGATTGTCAAATATTTTCGAGGTTAAAAAAGTGTTTTTGAAAAATTGCATTGTAAAATACAAGTACAACTAAGTTATGTGCGCGTAGCTAATTAAGAATACTTGCGATGGTGTAGATTAAGTTTTAGCAATATTTTTATTGGATAACCTATTTGGTTCATCCTCAAAATGAATAACGAAGGCCTACTAAAGGTTGGATCGGAGTCCCAAGACTCTGATGAGCCAGCCCCACCAGGGATCTCAAAGGTCGACTTCAAAAAGGTAAGTTTGTAACCCATAAATAATTCAGATTCGCCGATGCATAGGTACACTGCAATTACAGACAAACATTGATATATCTGCATTGATATGTCTTACTGTTGGTATCAGTATTGGTATTGGGTTTTATTAATAGACTTCAGTACATAAAGGAAGTATAGAATTCACAATTTTTGATGGCGCCAAAGTGATTGTGCACCTTGCATTGTTGCATTTTGTTTTTTTTTTTTTTTTAATAATATCTTGCAATAATGTAATGTAGCTTGTAGTTTGTTTGTAGTGCCTAATTAAGCCTGGGATTCAGAATAACATGGAGACAGTAGTAATAATTGTGATAGTGTTTGCAGAAAAATTGAAGTTGATACCTCTTGCATTCACCCCTTGCCCAAAATACAACATTTCAATGAGTATTGGTTTTTTGTCTTATCCAGTTAGACTGCAGATGGTTGGTTTTATGTATTTGAAATGTATAGTGATTATAATATGTTTGATAACATATTCCAAATCTTACTTAATTGAGTATCCAAATAGATAAATGGTAAATGTAATCTGGGAAATCAAAAAAAGAAATTGGGGAAATCGGTTGTCATGGTATGAAAAACGGAATCAGGAAAATGTTGTCAGCAAAGTTTTTAGTATGAATGTGGTTGGCATACGAGTAGGAGAAGACCAAATAAACAATGGAGGGACTGTGTGAAAGATTGTATGGCTAGAAAGGGAGTGACTACCGAGATGATGACTAATAGAGAAGTATGGAAGGAAAAGGTGTTCCCCCAACCCCAAATAAATTGGGACTAGGGTATGATAATGATGATGGTTGAAGTTTCCAAAATAATTATAACAGTGAAAAAATTGATTGTAATTATGTGTGTGAGAGCCTACTATGTCTTTGATGAGAGGTAATTTTAATTAATTTCTAAACAAAACAAATATTCCAACATTTAAAATTTAAATCTTTCAAATCAGCAACTTCTTTTATTTTATTATTTTCAGAGTAACATCAAACTATCTAAATCAGTAACATTACCTAAGCCCAGTCCTACTACAACTGTTGGTTTCAAATTAACTCCATCACTGAAAGGAGTGGAGAATGCCAAGAAGAGATTGAGAGCTTTCTCTATTCAGAAGAAGACGCCCATCACTCCGGTCACGGTGCCTAAAGGACCTAGCGGAGGAAGTGAGTCAATATTTCCTTGTTTTACACTTGTTACTTCATTTTATACTATAGTTCTTACCCATGTGCAGAGGAGCCCAAAAGGAGAGTAATGTTTTTCATTATATAAATGTGAACTAATGTTTCAAATGCCCTAAAATATGCATAGCTAGTGTCATTATTGTGATACTACTACTAACAATTCCAATTCTATTCTATTTGTTTCAATTTCATAAAATCTTTACATACCGAGACTCTTCTGCGTTTCGGAAAGCATGTTAAGCCATTGCTCCCGGCTGTCATTCGTGAACCGTTACGGGTCGTCAGAAGCCGAAAAGTCTGACAACCAGTCTTACTAAGGGGTAACGTATTACCCAGCTACTGGGTTGTCGAGGTCAGATAGCAGTCGCTCTATGTAAAATACTGGTATTTATGTGCATCCGGTTAGACTGGCCAACCCCAACATTGTTGGGAAAAGGCTAGGCAGATTGAATGATCTGCCTTTAGCCTTATAAAATAACTTGTATTATTAAAATACAAGCTTATGCCCGCGGCTTGGCCCGCGTTGAGTTCGGTAATTATTCCATGGGAACGAACTACCGGGATAAAAAGTATCCTGTGTCCTAACCCATGTCACGGTCTACCTGTAGTAAACGGTCTACCTGTAGTGTCAAACGTCATTAATCAATCAAAATGACAGCTTACCCCATGACGGGTTTTTGTTGTGTGTTGCAATTTCAAGTGTAATAAATTGTTGTTTACCAGCAAACAAAGCCATTTTAAAGTAATTGGTCAGTTGAGAACTGTTTTAAATATTTTTACGTATAGTGTACACGTACCTTTTTTTTTTTTTTTCGTGGAGATATGCTCATGCATACTGCACTACCACGGGGAGATAGTGCAGTTATGTGTGACTCCAACCCACTAAAACTCCACGGTGTCCTCCTCTGCCACTTGTGGCAGGAACACGGGCGCGCGTTAGCACTCACCGCGAACCCGCCGCGGCTGTCCGTCACCGGACCCTCCTCTGGGGAGCACCCCTCATCACCGGAGCACAAGAACACATTGTGCACCGTGACCACCCCATGGACCAAACCAGCACATGGGCGCCAGACGACCCCGTGTCTAGTCACCCTTGGTCCCCCTGCGACCGGTCGGGTCAGTGGCCCGGCCGCCTACCACTTTTCGGCCGCAGAGGACAGGGAGAGTGGCCAACGAAATACCGACACTCCTCCTCCCCTGCGGCCCCACCGCGTCCGCCATCAGACGGTGGCGACCCCGTCAAGGCCGCGGAAGGTAGGGAGAGCGGCGCACCGCAATACCGGCACTCCTCTCCCGCCGCGGCCTCCAACCCTCAGCCGCGATGCCTCCCATACGACATCGCGGCTCGCCTCAGTTGCGATGTCGCCCAAGCGGCACCGCAACCTACCTGTTGGCCGCTACGTCGTCGACTTCCTGGAAAAAGCCCTGACGAGCGGCCCCTCCTCGGGTTCCTCTTCGCTTCACCGTGGGTGACCAAGCCACGGCTACTGAGCCCCCCCGCCTCGACAATGCGGGAACCCCCCGGGGGGGAGTGTACACGTACCTGGCCCAAGGTCCATACATTTTGGAACATCTTCTTTGAAACTTTGAATTTTCATATCCCTAACTTAAGAAATGCTGGGTTTCCCATACAAACTTTCGTCCCCTATATCACCACCTGTAAGATTATTTTTGAGACAAAAAGTAGCCTATATCCTTCCCCAAGGTGCATCTATCAAATGGCCTTTGATGGAAATCCTTTCAGTGGTTTAGGCGTGAAAAGGGAGTTAGGATTTCAGAATTCATTTTCCTTGGGTATTTCATTGTGTGAAAACCAAACAAAAAAAAACCGGCCAAGTGCGAGTCGGACTTGCGCACGAAGGGTTCCGTTCTATAAAAACGGCAAAAAATAAATCACATATTCTGTTTTTTAGTATTTGTTGTTATATCGGCAACAGAAATACATCATCTGTGAAAATTTCAACTGTCTAACTATCACGGTTCATGAGATACAGCCTGGTGACAGAATCTTTTTAGGGTCCCGTTTTACCCTTTGGATACGGTACCCTAAAAAGATTTTTATTAACATATTTCCGTGTCGACTTTATTACTATGTTTTGGCCACAATGAATTGACTATAATGCGAAGGCATGTTCAATGGTCTAATTTGCCCAATGTTTTTGCTTCAGGCGCCACAGTATTCATTGGCAAGCTCAGCAATGTGAAGGTGACTCCAAAACCTGAAGATGTTGAGCAGAAGAAGGTGCCGAAACCACCTAAGCCAGGTCATGCTAGAAAGATTTTACAAGGTATGTAAAATAATAACATTAATGTTGCCGTTCTCTGCAAGGAAAGTAATAAGACCATTGCAACACCTACGTCACATCACTGTTTTTTTTTTTGGTGATTGCTGTTTATAAAATTGATTTTTTTTCACTCAGTTTGGCAACTAACTACACTCACAGGCACATTTAACCGCCCACCTATATCTTTCGTCACCCTGTTTGTTTAGCTTAACTATGGCTTATCCACTGTTCTATTTTTTGTCAAGTGGGTACTTTAGCAATAAATTAAACACTTATACCCGTAATTCGTTTGCTAAATTTGTGGCACCGAAGGGTTTTTGGAATTTAGTCGTTGTTTGACATTGTTGCCGATACGTTATCGTGTTAACATTTTTTGTTCTTTTCTGCCATAGTGTGTGAATATTGTTTAATTCAAGTTTCTAGAGTTCGTTTATTGTTTGTGACTCAAAAAAATGCCACTCGATGCAACTGGTGCAGCTAGGGCAGTGGCTTTGGCGGACGTGGGGTACAGCCAACGTCGCATCGCCCGTACACTCGGTGTACCTCGAACCACGGTACGGGATGCCATCAGACGGTTTCGGGAAACTGGCTCATACACCCGTAGGCCAGGTCAAGGCCGACATCGATGCACTTCAGCCCGCGATGACCGTTTCGTTGTCAGCAATGTGTTGAGAAATCGTTTTTGCACTGCTACCGAAGCTCGTACGCGTCTTTTTGAGGTGAGAAATGTCAGTGTGAGTGAACGTACGATTAGAAGAAGACTGGCAGAGAGTAATCTGAGGGCTTTTCGTCCAGCTCGTGCTCCACAACTGCTCCCACAACACCGTAGAGCTAGACTTGCTTTTGCCCGAGAATATGCTGGCTGGACTGTGCAGGAATGGAAGGACATACTGTTCTCAGATGAGAGCAGAATAGCCTTAAGTGGTCCAGATGGACGTCAGCGTGTCTACAGGCGCCAAAACGAAAGGTTTGCTCCATGCGCTATAACCGAAACAGTGGGTTACCAGGGAGGGTCCATAATGGTTTGGGGAGGTATCTCTTACGTGGCTCGTACCGATCTTGTTGTGTTCGATAGAGGCAGTGTGAACGCTCAAAGATACGTGCAGGAAGTTCTTCAAGACCATGTCATACCTTTTGCACCATTCATTGGTGACAACTTCACATTAATGCATGACAATGCACGATGCCATACCGCTAGAGCCGTCTCTCAGTACCTTAATGAAGTCGGGATTCAAGTTTTACCATGGCCGGCACGCAGTCCCGATCTTAACCCAATTGAGCACATTTGGGACAACCTCAAAAGACGTGTGCGAGCAAGAGTACCAGCCCCTACGACCCTAGGAGAGCTCAAGACGGCTGCGGTGGAGGAGTGGCACAATATCCCCCAGTCAGATATCCAAGATATCATGGATGGACTGCCAAACCGGCTCCAAGAAGTCATTAGAGCCCGAGGCGGCAACACCCATTATTAATAAAAAAAAAATCTTTTAATTGCGACCACTTTTTTCAAAATAAATATTGTTAAATTTTCATCAAAGTTTTTCACAAAATCGATTTTTGGTGTGAATGCTCTAATAAACAACTTTTTTTACAAGACATGCTTTTTTTTTAAACCTTAAGGGTAGCTTGCAACGTACCTGTCATCAAATGTGGTATAAGTTTGACGATTTCTGCAAATTGAAAGAAATATAAGGTGGGCGGTTAATTGTGCCTGTGAGTGTATATAGGTGGTCAGTTTTGAAAAAAAAAAAAACAAATTGGTGCTACTTAAGACTGGAAGTATCGGATCTCAATTATATTGTTAAACTACCCGAGAATTGCTAATGGCGCCGATTTCCTTGTTCACAAACTAAACTAATTTTAAGTTCAGTGCATCTCTTTCTTTCTATTTCGTCTAAATTTGTCTATGTAATCGTCCATATTTGTCTAAATTTGACAGGACTAAACTAATATTGATCGTCTGTCCTTTTCTTAATGAAATAAAAGAAAAAGTTGCACTGAACTTAAATTTAGGTTAGTTTGTGAACAAGGAAATCGGCGCCATTACTATGGTCTAACTAACTAGCATTGCACCCTTTCTTGACGAATAAGTACCCTGATATCCTTTTGTTCTATCCCTATAATTTTTTCCACAGACTCATACACTGAGCTTCAAAAGCGTACCCTCACAGAGATTGAGGCTATGAAGCGCAAGATGGAGCTTGTAGAGTTAGGTATACCGCTGGGTCTCATATGTCCGAGCTCGTCTAATGATAAGGCTATGCCTACAAAGGCCATGCCACCTATCAAGACGTTTTTGGGTAAGTTTTAATAAGATTTTAACTATTTTCGATTCAGGAAACCATTGCCAATCCTCTTGCACTGAAAGAAATTTACTATGAGTTCAAAATAAGAATGAGATTTTTTTGTTATATTGTAATGTTTTCGTCTTCATATTTGAGTATTGATATTGGTTAAGATTTATTTAAAATATTTCAAGTGAAATTATTTAAGTTAGATCAGTAAAGTAAAATCCCCATCTTATTTTGATCACATAATAGTCTAGATTTAGAGTCTACAGTCCGGCCGTCGAGAGAACGCGTTCCCCTACACCTGTCAGTTCGACAAGTTCTAGCAGTAATAAGGATCAAATTTGCAAAACACATATTCGTTAGTATGAAACTGAAAGGTGTCAAGAACGCATTCTCTCGACGGCCAGGCTGAAGTCAAAGTTTCACTAAGTTTTAGTAAATAACAACAATGGGGCTAGTACTAGAATGAATATTCATCTATAATAAAAGGTTCCTGTTAAGGGAGCAGCGCTAAGGTAGCCCGCATAATTCAAATATTGTTACGTTTTTTTTGCAATTTACAGGTTTGTATTAGGTTTTATGTTGATTCTATTTCTAATATAATTCGCGACCGAAACATATATTTACAGAATTATAATCATTACAATCAGTAATACAACTTCACTTAGACAAGACCTCAAAGGTCAAGATTTCATGAAATATGCATTCAATAGAGTAATATGAACTTAGACAATTGTATTGTTGATTTTAGTTATTATAATTCTATAAATACAGATTTGTTACGGTCGCCCTAACGGTACAACCTAATACCTAATTGTAGATTGCAAAAAACGCAAGAAAATTTGAATTTCGTGGGCTACCCTGACGCTTTCGCCTTAACTACTTCCGCTAAGTATCATGTTGGAGCTGGGCTCTTCACAATGGTCCATCAATAACGTTAATCTCAACCATTTTGTCATTTAAATAAAGCTTTACCTGTTTTTACATGACTGCCAAAAAAAGAGTGTTGTGCTTTTATATTTAAACAGCTTGTGCATCCAAAATCACTGCATGCAAAATTCTGCATGTTTGGAAAATTTAAGTTGCCAATGTTTTCTTAGGTATTGAAAGACATTTATTTTATTTAAGAAATACCTTTTACTTGGGCATACACATGTAAAGATTCTAAACGAAAGCACATATTAATACAGATGGGAGACTCCGCAGTTTAGGTATGAAGCTTCAAGTACGCGGCGGGCTTATCTCACTGGGCCAATTCAGTAGGACTGCCGCGGTCAGAAGGTATAAGAGTTACGCGTTAGAAAGAGAGGCAACTTGTAGGTAATAAGCGTTGTGCGACCTGAATTGCACTTTATTGTGTCGTAGCAAGAGTAGCTTTTTATTTAAATGATTTTGCGGAGTGTCCCATCTGTATTAATCTGTGACGAAAGGGCCTAAAAATCTACCCTATTAGTTAGTTAAATGGTCGTTCCATCTTAAACCTGCACTACACTACTCGCGAAGTTGCTTCGACGAAGTACTGGTCGAAATTGACCGAAGTCCGAAGTACAATATGTGACTATACACTCTTGCAAAGGACGCTTCGAGTCCTAAAGGAATTATTATTTTCGCCTTTTAACGCGACCGTAACAAGTATGTATTTACAGAATTATAATAATTAAAGTCGTCAATACAACCGTTTAAGACCAGGTAATCCTATTGAACGACTATTTCATGAAATCTTGACATTTAGGATTATACTAACTGAAAGCGTTGTATTACTGATTCTAATGATTATAATTATGTAAATACTTATTTGTTACGGTCGCCAATCAACATACAACCTAAAACTGACTTACAAATTGCAAAACGTAAGAAAATAATAATATGAATTTCGCGGGCTACTTTGGCGATTCCCCTTTAAGGGGGAAGCGTCAGGGTAGCCCGCGAAAATCAAATTTTCTTACGTTTTTTGCTGTAGATTGCAAAAAACGTAAGAAAATTTGATTTTCGCGGGCTACCCTGACGCTTCCCCCTTAAAGGGGAATCGCCAAAGTAGCCCGCGAAATTCATATTATTATTTTCTTACGTTTTTTGCAATCTACAAGTCGGTATTATATTGTACGTTGATCAAAATATAATTTGCGGCCGTAACAAGTATCTATTTACATAATTAGGATCATTAAAGTGATCAATACAACTCTTTAAGACCAGGTAATCCCAAAAAATGATTATTTCATGAAATCTTGACATTTTAGGATTATGCTAACTTAAGGAGTTGTATTACTGATTCTATTGTATATAATTCTGTAAAAACATATTTGTTACGGCCGCAAATCATACTTTATTTAACATACAACTTAATACTAACTTGCAAATTGCAAAAAACGTAAGAAAATTTCGCGGGCTACCCTGACGCTTCCTCCTTAACTCGGGCGCAGAAACAGTGACAAAAACCGACAACGATCGGAAGCCGCCCGAGGCGAGCCGAATTTGCACGAAGCGAACCGAAGTGCCCTTCTATACTCTCATATTCGCGCTTAGCTTCGATCAATTTCGCGAGTAGTGTAATGCAGGTATAATGATTTGGCTGAATGTTGCAAGTGTAGAAAATCTTTCCATAATCACAAATGATTCTGGTAAAGTGATGAAATTAATCAAATTTAGTAATAAGAGGGATTCAAATAACACCACTGCATCTGCCTGACAACTAATAATATAGAATGCACTGCACTTTAGCCTGTTAAGTTTTAAGGGCACTGTTGTCACATCAACTTTCTTTGTAAAGAAAGAAAAAAATCTTTACAAAGTTGTAATGTTTTGTTTGAGAAATGCATGTTACGTCTTTAAAATCTTGCAATTGAATCTTCAGAATTCAGAAACATTGTTCAACGCATTAAGTGTATGCATGTAAGGTTCAATTCAGTTGTGCACATGTATAGTGTTAGTACCAAAAATAGATTACATGGAAACAGTTATTTACTTTAACTAGAATAGAAAGAATTACGAAAAACTCTTACCAGTTGCCATATAATAATATGTATATGACCAATAGTAATTTGTTTTGATATCAGTTTTATTTGTTCGTACTAAGCCCACGTTCGCACGGACGTAAAAATATCGCGGCAGGATTTTATCGCGCACTGGATTTTCAACTCTCGGTGCTAAGCAGAGCGTTGAAAATCCATTGCGCGACTAAAAATCGCCGCGGAAAAAATCGTACGTGCGTACTTGGGCTGGCCGACACACATTTTGGCGGCCGCACTGCAACGCATAAATCCTCCTACATCATTTTGTATAACCATCGCACATTACAGGCGGGCCGCAACACGATCTTTGTATTCAAATGAGATGTGCTACGGCCCGTCGGGGCTATACAGTCTGCCTCAAAAGTATCTGATAAAAGTGTAAACAAACCTAACAGTATTTGTCCACCGCACAACCTCAACGGTACGTCAACGAGAAACGAGGTTATTCGAACCGAATGTGACGTCACGTTCGGTGGACACGCGGCCATAGTATGATTAGTAATTGTATGTATCGCTACTTCCGCGCCGTCGTCTCGTTCTCGTTGACGTTGTGCGATGGACAAACGGCCTTATTCGGGTTAAATTCTTACGCAATCACTCAATAAAGGGAATTAGTAACACATTAATCTGTATTTAGAAGGATTAAACTTAGTTTCTCACTACTATTTAAAAAAATATTCTTTAAACACATAATTATATTGTAATTGAAAAATCATTGACACAAATTGAGGTTATAAAATTTAAATTTCTGGTTTATGTAAGTATTCAAATAATCAAATCAAAGCATTGAATTTGTATGTGTCACTACAAATTGGTGTCCACAGGTACGTTTTCTGTTCCTTTTGTTTACATATTTATCAGATACTTTTGGGACAGACCTTAAATGTGCACTCGCCTTAACACATCACTTCACTGTCCTTTTCTCGCTTGTGTCTGCGCATGTGCATGTAGCGCGCAAAACGCGTGCAGGTGCTAATGGGAAGCCCCTGCTGATCCACCAGTTGAAAAGTGACTACATTAGAGACAACATTATCCACCAAAGTGACATCATTATCCACGATAGTGACCCCTGCTTGAAAGACTGTTTGTATATTCTGTTTTCTTTTTATATTTGAACGAGGCCAGGGTTTGATTAAAAATGCTTGATTTATACAGCGTGTTCGGCGCATGGGCCGTCACTATTTTTTGGGGGATTGGGGGAGTCATTTGCTAGGTTTCACCCAAAGACCCCATGTCCTAAGTGTGACGGTAATTGAGCTATGTTTTTTTTTTGTTTTTCTTTGAATTACTCGAAATCTCGCCTTTTAAACCATTTTTTTTGTTTATGGTTGTAATAGAACAAAATAATTTTTATTATAGTCTGCAAAGTATTTTTATTTTAAATACATTGTTATTTGTTCTGATTTGTAGAAAGGCCAAAGTCTTAATAGTTATTTATGCAACTGTTGTATAATAAGGGGTATTAAAACACGAATGTGGGTTTATAGTATCACATGATTGTTTTAATACCTAATTATGTACAGTTGAGAGTCCTAGAGGCACGAGGCGAGTATGGCGATACGAGTCAGCAGACTAGGACGAGATGCGGCACTTTTTTGCTTCTCATCCATGGCGGCAAGTGTGCGTTTCCTCGGGTCACCCCTCGTGCTGTGTTGACGTGATTTGGTAGGAGATGAAGTATTTTGTTCCATTCTCCGACATCCCGTTCGGTTACAAAACCCGGCCTTGGTATAATGCAGAATGCGCCCACGCTGAAGCCCGAAAAGAGTCTGCCTACCAAGCCTGGGTCAAGGCGCGACCGCAAAGTTAGAGCGCGTAGGGTTCACGCGAAGATAAAAGCCTTTAATTCTGCCGCCAAGTTATGCACGCGGGTTTTACGTAGGGCACGTTTTGACCACGTCGGACGTATGGCTTCGCACCCTCCGGGTAGTAAATCAGTTCTGGTCCCTGTCTAAAGCGGCTGAAACGAATTTCTGTCGTCCCACTTTACCTCCTATGATGAAACCTGATGGGTGGCTGGCTCACTATGCAAGTGAGAAAGCAAATTTATTTGCATCTCTCTTTGCAAGCAATTCACGTCTTGTCGCTGGCTCCAAGCTACCACCTACTGTACCTCATTGTGACTCCTCGATGCCAGAGATAGCATTTCACATTAAAGAGGTCCGAAGAGTATTGAGCAGTCTAGATGAGTACAAGGCCAGCGGGCCTGACGGCATTCTAGCGAGTGTGTTGAGGCAGTGTGCGCCTGAACTGTCTCCTGTGTTGACACGTTTGTTCCGCCTCTCTCTTGATAAAAGAACGGTGCCGAAATCCTGGAAGCTTGCAAATGTACAACCAGCGCCCAAAAAGGGTGACCGTGCAGACCCTGCCCATGACCGTCCGCTATTACCTCCATTCAGTGCAAGGTTACGGAAAGGGTACTGAACAATAAGTTGCTGACCTACCTTGAAGACTGTTTTCCTCAGTGACCGTCAATATAGCTTTCGCCGGGGACGGTCCACTGGCGATCTTGTGTATGTCACGCACTGCTGTGGTGAAGCCATCGAGAAACACGACGAAGCACTTGGTATCGCTTGACATCTCGAAGGCCTTTGACAGGGTCTGGCACGCTGCTTTGCTCAGCAAGCTACCTGCTTATGGCATCCCACCTGATTTTTGTAGCTGGATATCAGATTTCTTTAGTGAACGGTCGATCGGAATAGTCGTTGACGGCTTCTCCTCTGACTTTATGGCTATTGATGCCGGAGTTCCTCAGGGGTCCGTTATCTCTGCAACTCTTTTCCTTCCGCACATCAATGACCTACTTCAGCCTGGTATTGTTGGGTACGCAGATGATAGTATAGTTTCAAAGAGATACTTGTCCAGCGCAAAAACCAGCAAGACCGAAGTTCGTACCTTGAGAGAGGCCATGGTAGAGTGGACAGATTTGACCTTAAGCCTTGTCTCTCAGTGGGGTGATGATAATGTGCTTTATTTTAACGCCACCAAACCACAGGTGTGTCTTTTTAACGCTAAAATGAGTCGTTTCGCTCAAACTCCTACTTTTCGTGGTACATCTGTTCCTGTAACTGATCGGCTTGAACTCCTAGGCATGGAGTTAACATCTGGTCTCAACTTCATTGAGTACAAAGCCCAAACTGCGGCCAAGAAACTGGCATCCTAAATAGGGTGAAGCGATACTTTACGCCTGGACAGCTTTTAACTCTTTACAAAGCGCAAGTCCGATCCTGCATGGAGTATTGCAGCCACCTTTGGGTTGGATCAGCTAAGTACCAACTGCCGCGCTTGACTCGGTGGAACGCAGAGCTAAGAGACTCATTGGCGACATAAAACTGGTGGATGCAAAGCTTCATAGCTTGGCTCATTGCCGCAAGGTTGCCTGCTTGTCGGTCTTCTACAGATTGTACTTCGGTGAGTGTGATCAAGAACTTAACGACCTCATTCCGCCGGCCCCCATCTACAATCGGACATCTAGACGCACTGCCAGTTACCATCCCTATTTAGTTGCTATTCCACCAATTCGCACTAAGCGTTTCCAAATCGCACCTTGATAACAAAAGTGGCATTATCAAAACTATGTTTTCTAAATAACTCCATAATTTACTGGCATATTTTCAGTATATATAAAACTTACGAGTAAGAAAGTCAAATTGCAGTCTTTTATTTCAGTTATTTGCTAAGATATTGACCAAAATGCTGCGTCAAAAAAGCTTTAAATGGACATAGAGAAAAACTTTAATTTTTGTATAAGGCCACTTTTGTTTTCAAGGTGCGAAATGTCTTTTATAATGCGCACAGCAAAAGAGTGGAACTCACTACTAGCGTCTGTGTTTCCGAGCGCATTTTTACAACCCTAATCTCTTCAAAGTGAGAGTGAACGGGCTTCTTCTGGGTAAGCTCACTCCATCGTCGACTCTGTCTCTGTCGCCTCCGACCTAGACTAGAGGCAAGAGCAAACAAGCAAGCAAGCAAGATTTTGGGTAATTCAATGAAAGAACTAAAAAAACCATATCTCAATTACCGTCACACTTAAGACATGGGGTCTTTAGGTGAAATCTAGCAAATTACCCCCTAATCCAACAAAAAATTGTGTCGGTCCATGCGCCGAACACCCTGTTTAGGTCTTAGCGACAAAGTAATAAGGTTTATTATATATTTGGTGTCAGGCCTGGGCGCAAAGACAAAAAATAAGTATTAGGTCTTTGTCGGAATAAACCCTGGTTCCGTTCAATAGGTTTCAAGTGTTGGGTGAAATTATCACGAAAATAAAGAAAATGCTATTAAATAAATTACGTGAAATGCTTGAATTGTATAACAAATAATAATAATTTGATTCAATACTTAGGGATCCATCTTGTTTTAGAAACATTTGGAATCTTTTATAATGCTTGCTTCTTCACATTCCTCTTCTTGCTGCTTTTTAGCTTTGTCATGTATGATTCTTATTAAAAATAATTAATTTTATAGTAATATTGTTATAATATAACTTTACAGACCCAGCCAAACTAGACGAAATAATAAGAGAAGCTAAAAAAGCTAAAGCTGAAGGTAGGGAATTTAAATTCGACTACCAAAAGATATTACCAGATTATGATAACCCTTTCCAACGCAAGAAAGAAGAACTGGAAAGAGTGAGAAAGATGTCTTCTGAAGAACAAGATAGAGAAGTTCGCAGAAAGCTTGTGAAGGATAGAGAACAACTAATAGTCCGAAGGAAGAGTGAGAAATATGAAAAGGAAGCAAGAAGATATTCAAGCCACAGGAAAGATGAAAAAGATAAACGGAATGATGACAGAGAAAAATATAGGGAAAAGCCAAAAGAAAAGACCGAAGAAAAGAAAGATGAGAGAAAAGATAGAGAGCTGACACCAGTCGCTAAAAAGAAAGTAGAAAAAGTAAAAAAAGATGAAAAGGTACCGAAAGAAACCGATGTGAACTTAAGTGATTACGTAGTATGCGATAGTTGGTCTTTAGACAATGACGACAAATCTAACATGAGTCCTAAAATTGATGACAAGATAAAAAATATACCAATTCCTAAAGAAAGTAAACCGAAAGAGACAACGATAGAAATTAAGAAAGAGATAACTGAAAGTCCACTAACCACACCTATAAAAAAGATGGAAAAACTAAAACCCGTCATAGATACATTTAGATACGAAATCGATGAAAACGAGGACGAATTAGACATGTTTGATGAAAATTCAAAATTACAAAAATTCGCGACGAAAACTCGTAAAAGAGATGACATGTTCGACTCTCCTATAGACATGAAGATATTTGATTTCGATCAGCATACTAAGGAATCAGCTGAAGCATTGACGGACGATACATTTTTGGAATCGGTGATTAACGAGATTAAACAGGAGGATATGAGTGATGAAGGGAGTCAGGACAAAGGACTAGTAGAATACGACTCTCCTTCAAGAGAAAGTTCAAGTCCGCCCTTAGATTCTCGGCTGTCAATAACCCCGGAATTAGATGACCGAACATTCATGAACCTACAGTCATCCCGTAGCGATTATTCAGACGGATACAGGTCTACGGAAAGTGGGTACAAATCTACGGAAAGTGGTTACAAGTCTAGTGTTAGTTACAAGTCGGGGGATAGCAAAGGGGATAATTATAGACTGTCAATGGAGAAGGAGGTTGAGCAGATGAATAGGTCAACGGTAGATTCACTTGAAACTTGGAGTTTTGTGCTGAAGATATGTCAGCCGTTGCTATTTCGACATGACAGGAATAAGTGTTATAGGTAAGTGTCAAAGTCAATTTCGATTGTCAATTGTTTTTCATTCAATAGGGCACAAAGTGTTTTTCCGATGTCATCGACGTAAACTCGGTATAGATAAACCATTCTAAAAATTAATGCCCCTCCACAAAACTTGGTTATTTCAATGTGTGAGAGGAAATATTTTTTCTAACACTTGTGTGCATGCGACGATTTTACTGTAAACATGGACTCGTCGCCGCACTTAGAGGTCGATCGAATCGTGCGATCAGTCCAGGCACTAGCATTGTACGGCGGGGAGCGTGCGCTTTGTATGGCACGATACGTTCGCTCTGTTGCGCGTTCGTTTCATTTATACACTAGTTGGCCAACAAATCCGGCTGTTCGGCGTTTGGTCAATCGGTAGGTACCGTTTGCATAAAAAAAACAGTGTTATTGTTTATATTTTTATGTACCTATGTTTGTAAGGTATTCATTTACTTTCATGTCTAGCCGGTGACTGAGCAACCAATAACAAAGACCAATTATGTGTATTGCGTCGATATACCTTCTTTGCATGTGAGCGTAATCGCTGTGGAAGGGCGTTCATTTTTAGAATGGTTTGTCTTTACCTAAAGGCCTGTTGCTTCTGAACTTAATGTTTGGAACATAGCGCGCAAGGACACAATTTCCCTCGCGCTATGTCTAGACGTATGGAATATACGCGCGTGCTGTGCGGCAAAACCGGGACATGTCGCGCATTACAATTTGTTCTGCTTATCATAAGATGTGTCCACAGGATGATTTTTGTCTTCCACGAAGTGGAATGCCTCATAAGCAAACCACTTGGATTAATATGAATCACTCCTCACTGCAGTACCTAATAATTTAATAAGTACATATAAATAACAAAGAAAAATTCATATAAATACTTAAATTAAATCATTATTATATATAAATTCTGAATGCCCGGTAAAAACCTGTAGTTTCATTATACCACATAATGAAACGGAAGTCATTTCGAATTACTAAAATAATATATATACAGGGTATAACTTAAATAACGCACAACTTCTTAAGAAGGGGTCATTGTACTCATCATTATAAACATCTTTTACAATGGGACTAAACCTCAAATCGCAAAAAAAAATCAGCTGTTCCCTACATTTATGTTCGCATAACTCGTCAAAATGTAGGGAACGGCAGATTTTTTTTTTTTACTTTGTCATAATGATTAGTACTATGACCCCTTAAGAGGTTGTGCGTTATTAAAGTTACCTATACCTTGTACCGTAAAATGTGGTTACTTTGATTCTATCGGTTTACTTTGATAACAACTTTCGACTTATGAAAAACTTAATTTTATTCGGAGTGTGAACGCATCCAAAAGTATTTTATGTTTTGGTTGGCACCACTGATAGTTTCTTTTTAATATGGCCACAGTATATCTACCAGTAGTGTGACTCGGCCCCTGGTCTTGAAATAATTACCTACAGCCGCGCGGTACGTAAACACGCGATAACGCAGTTATTAAATAAAAGAAACTGTATTTTTGAATTAATAGCCGTTTTATTTTAACCGACAGACCACAAACTACAGAGAGAGTGTTCCGCTATAGACACACATCATAGAGGAAATAGACACAGTGTTCCCACCTTTTAAAACAGGATAACTAATAAAATGTTTCATGTTGCTACTATTATTCTAACACCCCTTCTCAACATAAAACATTTTTATAAAGAACATGGAATCAAATCAATATTATTCAATCATTATTTTACAGTTGTCTTCATAATGTCACACTTATCTAAATATCTTACAATTAGCTCTTTACCTAAAGCCTTTGTTAACATATCAGCTGGTTGTTCACTCGTGTTGACATAATTAATACAAATTTTATTTTCTCTGACCAGATCTTTAACAAAATGATAACGAATGTCCACATGTTTTAATTGCTTTATGTTATCTGTTTAACATAGAAACTGGATAACATAAGCCAGGCCTAGTACCTGATGCCGCATACATTAAGCATCCTATAATTTGCCTGCATAACTTTTCAATGCCTTTATCTATTGAAACATTATCATGTGCAAGTATTTTGTCATTAAAATTCGGGTCCATTGGAGTGGATATTTCTTTACAGTTTTCCATATTAAATCTTTTAAGAATATTTTCTAAATACTTTGTTTGATCCAGTTCAGTAATACCACTTTCCAAATTCTGCTTCACAGTTATGCCTAGAAATTTTGATATTGGTCCCATGTCTTTCATTTTAAATTCTTTATTTAAATTAGCCTTTAACTGTGAAATATCCTTCTCATTTGTACCAAATATCAAAATGTCATCGACATATAACAACATATACATTCTATCTTTACCATTACACCTCATAAACAAACATGAATCAGAATTTGACCTAACAAAACCTTCTTTAGCCATTACATTATTAAACTTTGTATTCCAACACTTTGGTGAACTTTTTAATCCATACAATGCCTTTTTTAATTTTACAATATTGTTTTCCCCAGAATAAGCCCCTTCTGGCAATCTAATGTACACATCTTCATCTATGTCACCATACAAAAATGCCCCAGTAACATCCATTTGATATATAGGGAGCTTTAACATAGTCGCTACAACAACAAAAACTCTAAAAGTTGGCAACCTAGCTACAGGTGCATAAATATCCCCCAAATCAAAGTAACTATTCTGCTGAAACCCTCTAGCAACTAATCTAGCCTTATATTGCTTATCATTACCACTTCCTTTTAACTTGAAAACCCATTTACTACTAATAACAGATTCACTTACAGGTACATTGCAAAAGTCCCAGGTGTCATTGTCTTTCAAAGTTTGCAATTCTCTATTAACTGCCTCCTTCCACTTACTTGCTTCCCTACTTTTCATTGCTTCTCTATATGAGATAGGCTCATTGTCTTCACTTACAACATTGTGACACTTATAGAATGATGTCTGTTTCCTTATACGCTTGGGTCTTTCATTTTGGACCTCTGTTTGATTATCCTCCGATGATCTGTCATCTGAGGGTTCATATTCACTCTGTGACTCACTCTCACTTTGATTGAAACTAGTATTAGTATCTTGAAACTCTTCACATTCAGCTTCTTCACTTGCTGTCCCAATTTCTGGTAAATTGTCTTGTGTAGATTCACTATTATTGAAATCCAACATCACCGTTAATTCATTACATTCATTTTTCTCTTCTTTTAAGAAAATTACATCTCTCTTTGTATAAACACAATTTTTCTCTGAAAAATATATTCTATAACCCTTGCTATTTTCCCCATATCCGACCATCAATCCTTTTTCACCTTTCTTATCCCATTTTCTTCTTTTCTCCTTTGGAATATGTACATATACTGGAGAACCAAAAGCCTGCAGTTGATGTATATCATAAGTTTTATTTGTCCATATTTTATAAGGTGATTTCCCTTCTTTTTCTTTGCCTGTTCTGTTCAAAACAAATGCAGCAGTATTCACTGCTTCTGCCCACAGTTTCTTAGGTAGGTTCTTAGAATGTAGCATTGTCCTTGCCGCTTCAACCAGAGTTCTATTCTCCCTTTCAGCTTTACCATTTTGTTCGGGTGTATAAGTTACCGTGGTTTGATGAATTATCCCTCTTTTCGAACATATTTCCATCACATCTTTGTTTACAAATTCCAATCCATTGTCCGTTCGTAGTGTCTTAACCCTATTTCCAGTAATATTCTCTGCCTTATTGAAAAAGTCCTCTAGACAATGTTTAATTTCGTCTTTAGCTTTGACAAAGTACACAGTTCGGAAGTTCGAATAGTCATCCTTTAAAACAACAAAATATCTCGACCCGCCGGCTGATTCTTCCTCCATGGGACCACAAGTATCCCCATGTATTATTTCACATGTCCTGGTGCTTACGTTTTCACTTTTCTTAAATGTTAAACGGTGTATCTTTCCCTTCAAACAACTCTCACATTGAGGCACACTAGTTTGTTTAATCTCAATGTTATTTTTCTCCAATACTTTCTTGACGTAATCAAAGTTTTGATGAGCGAGTTTTTCATGCCACTCGTATAAATCGTTCTTTAATATTTTTGCAACACTTGCCACCTCGCATTTAAAACGAAAATCCAAATAATAAGAGTTCTCAATTCTATTTGCGATAGCACAAACAACGCCATTTTTGAAAAATTTGCACGAAGTGTCATCTGTCACCATGACATAACCTCGGTCAGAAGCGCGGTTCACAGAGAATAGATTTGTCTTTAGATCGGGAACGAACAACATATTGTCTATTGTCGTATCAATCCAATCACTTCCGTTTTTGACTTGTACCGCCATCTTTCCACAGCCTTGCACATTAATGGCAGAGCCGTCACCGACTATTGCCGACCTTTCCGAAACGCTTGAAAATGACGAAAACAATGAACGATCACGACACATGTGCTCGCTTGCCCCCGAGTCCACTAACCACTTTGTTTCTTCATATTGTTCATAAACCGAGTTCGAAACTACGAACGCATTACTCATCTTATTTTCCTTTGATTTTTTAAAACGACACTGCGCCTTAAAATGTCCAATTTTACCACAGTAATAACACTTACTATCGTTCATCTTTTTCTCACTGTCCTTATTACTTCTACACTCCGTTTGAAAATGTCCCAGTTTACCACACTTAAAGCACTTTACGTTTCTCTTAGCTACAAACGCCGATGAAATTTCCTGGACTTCTTTTGTCTTTTCCTTCACTCTTTCTTCTTCGATTAATAACCTGGACATCAGATTATCTAATGTTTGTTTATCGTCAGGTGCAGACTCCCACGCTGATACAAAATGCTTGTACTCATCCGGCAAACACATCAATATTTTAGTTATCGTGAACTTTTCTGAAACTTCCTCGCCCATTTGTTTTAACTGGTTCTGCATTTCCTGAATTTTTGACAAGAACACAGACATGTCAATTCCATTCTCATATTTATATTTGAAAAAGCGCTGTTGTAGGATATGGATACTGGTTTCAGACTTTTGTTCGTAAACACTTAAAAGTTTTCTCCACATTTTAGCAGACGTTTCACAGGATATGAGATGTAACATAACATCTTCAGTCATTCTTGTAACCAGTAGTGTCTGAGCCTTAGCATCTGTAGACTCCCAGGCGATGCGTGCAGTTGCGTCTTCTGGTTTTACAGTTCGTCCTTCCACGATATCCAGCCATCCCTGACCCCTCAATAGTACCGTAGTTTGAAACTTCCAAACATTCCAGTTTCTTATACCTTCCAGTTTAATCATATTATTGTGAGTGTTATTTACGTCCATCTTGCCTTCCTGCCTTGTTTTATAGTGACTCAAACAAGTATTTCCTTCTCAACGAAAATTTTACTGACGACCGACGCTAACCTCACTTTTCGTTGATATTCAATCCGCTTGATGTATATTTATCTTCACACTCCAAAATCGAATTTTAATTTAGCTAACAGGTAGGCATATCTGGGCCCATAACCTGTAGTTATTAAATAAAAGAAACTGTATTTTTGAATTAATAGCCGTTTTATTTTAACCGACAGACCACAAACTACAGAGAGAGTGTTCCGCTATAGACACACATCATAGAGGAAATAGACACAGTGTTCCCACCTTTTAAAACAGGATAACTAATAAAATGTTTCATGTTGCTACTATTATTCTAACAGGGCTGCCCGCCTACAGTATTTTAATTTCATCCTACCTACCATCGTCACCTACTTAAGTTTCTTTCTAGATTATTTAAAAAAAAAACAAACTGCAGTCGTCGAACGTTACCAAACTCCAATCCTTACAAATTTCAACACCTACCTACTCAGCCAAAATGCTAGAAGCAGCTGACGAGTAATTATAATATCTTTTTTCAGCGTATTAACGTCCCCATTACCTACAGCACGGAGCAACTAGAAATAACAATTCTTTTGGTCACCCATCCGATGTCGAACCGCTCTGCAAACGTTACTTAATTAAAACTAAATTTAAATTCAGTTCATCTTTTTCTTTCCATTTCATTAAGAAAAGGACAGACGATAAATATTAGTTTAGTCCTATCATATTAAGATACTCCATAGACAAGTTTAGACGTGATTAAAAACTTGGCTATTAAAAATACGCTAATTTACATCAGGCACTGACTAATTTGTCTGGACTAAACTAACATTTGTCTTCTGTACTTTTGTTAATGAAATAAAAAGAAAAAGAAGCACTGAACTTAAAATTAGTTTAGTTTGTGAACAAGGGAATCGGCGCCATTATCAACCATCTCACCGCGTTCTACAAAATCTTACTTATAAAGTAAATTATATACGATTACCTACCATTACCATTATTACCTACAAATTATTACTCTTATAATAATAATAATAATCAAGTTTAGAACTGCCCCTGTCCAACTTAGACCACATTTACCTCGCTTGCCTATGCGCAGAACGAATAGGGCGATGGTGTGTGCCTTGGATTCGCTGCTTGGTTTTTATTTTGAAAGCAGCGAAGATCTCGTAGATGCGCACTCGATCTTGTATAGCGCGGCTATTGCGGCGTGTCGTGTAGCCAATGTCAAATTTCCAAAACACACACGACCAAAACCCGCTGTTCCAGCCTGGCAGTGCAGGATCGAGCAGCGTATCGAGGGGACCAGGGTGCTCATCGGCAAACTATACTGCTTCAGGGAGGGCAATACTCGCCCTAGAGTGATGCGCTTTGTGAGGCGGGCGTTCTCGGGGACTGGAATCAGTCCTCAAGAATATATGTCCCGTGTCACAGAGCGCATTGACTTCCTGAAGCAGAAGGTCTGTGCATGGGCAAGCCGTATCCGTAGGTATAAGCGACGGGTTGAGCGGTATACCCAGAATCGCATATTCCAGCGTGATCAAAGGTGGGTGTATAGAGCATGGGAGCGACCTGAGCAAAATGTGGCAGACGTATGCCGCCCGGATGATGATGCCACTAGCATATTCTGGCGTAACATCTGGTCGGTGCCCGTTTGCCATACTGAGGCTGAATGGATGCGGGATGTTGAGCGCGTGTGTGACGCCATACCAGAGATGGAGGAAGTAATAATTACTTCCTCCGATGTAGCCAGTGCAGCCCGCCCGATACCGAACTGGAAATCTCCGGGACCGGACGGACTGCACAATTTTTGGCTTAAATGGCTGCAAAGTTCACACGCGTGCTTAGCATCGCAATTCCAGTCGGCCTTAGAGTCTGGGTCACTGCCACAGCTCTTTACAACAGGAGTTACTCACCTGCTCCATAAGTCAGGTGATGCCACGGAACCCAAAAATTATAGGCCGATCACTTGTTTGCCGACGGTCTATAAACTTCTTACATCCATTTTGAGAGAGAAAATTAATTCTCATTTAGAAAAGAATTCTATTATGTCTGTCTCTCAAAATGGATGTAGGAATGGGTCCCGCGGCACCAAGGAGCTACTCCTCATTGACATGGCCATAAGCCAACAGGTCCGTCGATCCCGAAAGGATTTGTCGACATGTTGGATAGACTATAAGAAGGCCTTTGATTCGGTGCCGCATACATGGCTCTTGAGGGTGTTAGAGTTGTACAAAATTGATACAACTCTGAGCACCTTCCTAACGACGTGTATGGGGCAGTGGAGGACGGTTCTTCGCTATCCAGGATGCCGACAAATTCAGGGGAGCAATGAACCTATTAGGATTAAGCGGGGAATATTCCAGGGCGACAGTCTGAGTCCACTGTGGTTTTGTTTAGCCTTGAACCCTCTTAGCACGCTGCTGGAGGGTACAGGGCTGGGCTGTCCTTTGCGGAGAGGGGGTCAGGTAATATCCCACCTGCTTTATATGGATGATTTGAAACTGTTTGCCACCAACAAATTGCAACTGCTGGAGTCACTAAAAGTAACTAAAACTTTTAGTGATTCCATCAGGATGGAATTTGGTGTAGATAAATGTGCAGTCATGCATGTAAAGCGGGGCGGGATTGTGGAATCTGAGGGACTACAACTCTCAGATTCTATAAACCTGAGATCACTCTCCGCAACTGATACCTACAAATACCTGGGTATGTCAGCGGGGTTAGGCATTAACGGACCTGACATGAAAAAATCGTTGCAGGAGCGCTTCTTCGGTCGCCTGAAAAAGGTACTTAATAGTTCTTTGTCCGGCGGCAACAAGGTGCGCGCCTTTAACGGTTGGGTCATGCCGGTCCTGATGTACTCCTTTGGCATACTAAAGTGGACCCAGACGGAACTAGACGCCCTGGATAGGAGAGTCCGGTCACTGCTGACTGCAAACCGGATGCATCACCCACGTTCGTCTGTCATGAGGCTGTACATTCCGCGGAAGTGCGGGGGTCGAGGTTTTTTAAATGCTAAGACCCTCCACAACCGCGAGGTGTGCAGTCTCAGAGAATATTTTCTCAAGGCTGACGTGGGTATGCACCGAGATGTAGTTGCAGTGGACAAGGGACTCACCCCGTTGTCCTTGGCTAAAGAGAACTAGCGCATACCTGTGGTGCTTAGTACTAACGACCGCAAGGAAGTATGGCAAAGCAAGGAGCTTCACGGACGCTTTTTCCGGGCCCTTCATGGGCCCGACGTAGATTTCTTAGCGTCCGTGGCCTGGCTACGCTTCGGTGACCTCTCTGGGGAAACCGAAGGTTCAGTCTGTGCGATTATGGATGAAGTTATGCTAACGAATAACTACCGGAAGTATATAATGAACGACGGGACGATCGACATATGTCGGGCATGCCATTGTCCCGGTGAGTCTATCAGACATATTACTTCTGGGTGTTCTCGTTTAGCTAACGGCGAGTATTTGCACAGGCATAATCAAGTAGCCAGGATTATCCATCAGCAACTTGCTCTGAAATACGGCCTTGTGGACTCTGAGGTACCGTATTACAGGTATGTGCCCGACCCAGTTCTCGAGAATGACCATGTCACGTTATACTGGGATCGATCTATTATCACTGACAGAACTATTGTAGCCAATAAGCCTGATATAGTGGTAATAGATCGATCAGTGCGCCGCACAATGATAATCGATGTCACTATCCCGCATGACGAGAACCTCGTGAAGGCTGAGAAGGAGAAACAATTGAAGTATCTCGACTTAGCCCACGAGGTTGTCGCTATGTGGAATGTGGACTCTGCAATCATTGTGCCGATAGTCGGATAGTCGGATAAATAAAGGAGATAATAATCATTTTATTATCAGGCTACTGATGCCCATAGAAAAAATACACAAAATAATATTAACAACAAAAAATAAACCAATACATATTAAAAACCTTATTAAACTATAACTATACACGTAACGTTGTCAGCGTCGTGTGTCGCTGCGCGGTGTCGCGTAACCGTCCTCGGAAACGTCGATATACGACACCTTTCGGCCAAAAGTCCTCCTTCAAGCAGGTTTCTAGATGGTGGGTTGGAACTCGCACCGCGAATGACTTAAAGTTAATGTCGTGGCGCGATTCCAACCTTTGGACCCTCAGAGTCCAGTTGGTCTTCACTTTCATGTACTGCACGACGTCCTCAACTGTTGTGGTGTAATGCAGACGCGATACATACAACTGCGTCGTAGGCACAACAGGCCGCAGCAACATGTTGGGTCCACCCGGTGCAGTACCGCAAAGGTTGAAAAAAAGAAACAAATTACGTACGTAGTAGGTATATAAAAACTTGTTTATAGTCTTACCTTTCGGAGTTTCCAGGTTATTGTTATAAAAAATGTTATCTCTGGGTGCGTTATTAACGAATTCAAGCAACCAAAAACAACAATATTTTATCGTTCTTTGCCATATTAAAGTAATTACTTGTACTTATTTCAATGAACATTTGTCACAAATCGCACGCTTACTGCTTACAAAACATTTACACCGTCTGTTCGTCACTGCGGCGCATTCGCGACTGATTGCTGACTGAGTGCCGACCAAACTCGAGGCGCGTAGGTATGACTCGCGTTCCGACCGTTTCTATGAAGATAAATTACTGTATATATTTGTACTGTGATATGGCGTTGTAGATACTCGGTGTATGCCCGTGCTTTAAGAAAACTAGATTTTTGGAGGCATCAATTTTTTTCTTACCATGAAAATGCCCAGTAACCGGTACACCAACAAAAGATAAAGATAAAGATAAAGATAATTTTATTTTGCAAATATGGGTAACATAAGGATGACAGAAAAAACATATAATAGTACAGCCATATTTTACCACGTAGGCATGCAAAAGATTTAACATCAATTTATAACTAAATACAATTTTAAAATATTAATTAATTATACATAACTAGCTAAAAAACTCTTTCTCAATTAGGAACTCCTTAATAGTATAATATGCTTTAGCCACTAAAAAGCTTCGGAGTTTCTTTTTAAATAATGATAGCGGAAGCTCTTTCCATGTCTTCGGCAATTTGTTATAAATGACTGGCGCCATGCAGTAGACACTTTTGCGCATAAGTGCTGTCTTGGCTGGCTCCAGACATAGCACACTATTATCACGTCTATTGCGAGGTGCTACATCTGATAGTCGTCTAAATCGACTCGGATTTGTCTTTACAAACACGGCTACTTCAAATATGTACAAACAAGGTAATGTTAATATTTTGTAATTTCTAAAGTACGGTTCACAACTGTCAGTGGGTTTAAGTTTAAACATTGCTCGAATGCATTTTTTTTGTACCTTGAAAGCGGTCTCTCTTTCAGTAGAGTTCCCCCAAAATATGATCCCATACCGTAAATGTGATTCTGTTATCCCATAATAAGCAGTCAGAAGAGCATCTGTGTTCAATATAGGTGATAATGAACGTAGAGCGTATGCAGACTTACTCATTTTCTTGCATAAAGTCGCAACGTGTGATTTCCAGTTTAGTTTTTTATCTATTTCGAGACCCAGGAATTTTGTAGTTTCAACTTCTTCTATAGTATCATTATTATAGTGTATATTTAAGTTAATACTAGAGGTCTGTTGTCTAAAATGGATAACTTTAGTTTTACACAAATTTATTTTTAAATTATTTGCATCTAGCCAGTTTACCATCTGCTTTAAACTACTATTAATTTCACTCTCATACGTATCTAAACTTTTACAAGCTATTGTGATCGTGCTATCATCCGCAAATAACGTTATAGGCCGTTCAATAGATTTCGGTAAGTCATTTATGTATAAAATAAAAGCAAAGGGACCTACAACACTCCCCTGCGGTACCCCAAATAACACTTTACGCTCCGAAGACCGAGATATCTCTTCAAGTTTACTTACTATATTAATTTTATTGACTTCTGTTATTTGTTTTCTGTCTTGTAAGTACGAATTAAGCAAATTAAGGACATTGCCCCTAATCCCGTAGGCTTCGAGTTTTTTTAAAAGAGTAGCATGATGTACATAGTCGAATGCCTGGGTCATGTCGCAAAATATACTACAAACAGGATTCCGTTGATCGACATTTTTAATGACATTATAAATAAAATCATAAATAGCCATATTAATAGTCCTGTGTATTCGAAAACCTTTCTGTTCCTCACACAGAATGTCATGTTTATCTATGAATTTATAAAGTTCCTTATAAATATACTTTTCAAAAATTTTAGAAATAACTGGAATTAATGAAATTGGTCGGTAATATTCCATAAGTTCTCTATTTTCTCTTTTGAAAAGTGGCTTAACTATTGATATTTTTAATGCATCAGGGTATATACCTGCGCCAATACTTAGGTTAATAATGTAGCTTAAATGACCGCTTATTTCCACAGACACATGTTTTAGTATTTTTGTAGCAATACCATCATATCCTACACTATTTGAATTATTTAATGAATTGATGATTCTCTCTATATCTTGTGGTGTACTAGGGGCCATGAACATTGTTTTATTATTTGTTTCAATTTTGTTACATTTTGGTTTACTGGTCACATCAAGTTTCCCTTGTACTTTATCGATAAAATAATTGTTAAAAGCTTCAGCAATGTCATTGGGGTTTGAAAGAGTACTATTATTATTTATAATTTTTGTAATACTAGATTTTGGTATGTTATATTTTGCACGATTAATAATTTGCCACGTGGTTTTTGACTTATTTTTCGAAGATTTTATTTTATGATTATTTTGCGCCTTTTGTGTTAGGTGTATAATTTTTTTGTGTAAACGAGAGTAGGTTGAGAAGTTGTACTTATTTTTTTTGTTTGGGTTTAATCTAAATTGCCACAAAAGCTTTCTTTTCTTTTGACTACCTAGTTTGATTCCTTTTGACAACCATTTAGGTTTTTTTAATACATCTATTTTGATCAATTTAGTTGGAAAACACAAGTCGTATATTAATTTAAATAAATCGAGAAATTTGTTATATGCTTCATTCGGATCCACTATGTCATAAATCTCTGCAAAAGATAGATTTTTTATATGATTTTTAAACTTAGAAATATGTTCAAGGCTGTAGTCTCTTTTAGCCGTGTACCAATAATTTATGAGACATTTGGTTTGAACTGGACAGTAAAGCAGCTGTGCGGTATGATCTGACAAAACCCAATTCTAATACGTCAGTTTTACACACTTTACTAAAATTGTGAGCAAAGTTGTCTATGCATGTCATACTGGCCATGCGAGTGGGCTGCTTTAATGCTAGTTTTAAGTTATAGCTCATTAAAAGACACTCAAAAGCATTTGAATGGCTATTAGGTTTAAGCATGTCTATGTTAAAATCCCCAGCTATTACAATGTTGTTGTATCGTGTGCGTGATATTTCACGCAGAAGCGTTTCTATTTTATCAAAGCAGTGATTGAGATTATTTACATTTGGTACTCTGTAAATACAAACAACAATTATCTTAAAATAAGTAAGCTCAATTGCACAACATTCAAATATGCCCGATGAAGATAATTTCGAAATTTTTGGTAATACCTTATATTGAAGACCATTTTTCACGAGAATACAAGCCCCTCCTCTTTTTCTCTCTTCTCTACAGAAATAGGCAGCCAGACTGTAATTTGGTACATACAATTGCTGTTGGCACCCCTCCATAATGAAGTGTTCCGTTATGCACAGAACATCAACATCTATCTCTTTTTCGGACAATTCATCTAAACATACAGTAAGAATATTTGCTTTGTTTGCTAAACCAGCAATATTTTGATGTAGCATTTTAATATATTTATTAGAGAAAAAAATCAATCGTGTTATCTTTTGTACAAGTGAGAGAAATAGGAGGAGACTTACCATAATCCCCATCAACTAAATGAAAAACTTCGCGACTACTGATCTCGTCTAGCATTAAATTAATATTTTTAAATATGTTCACTAAGCCATTATTATTCACTGATAAAGTTCTTGGTGAAAACATTTTAAAGTCATAAGACAAATAAAAGTTAGTATCAAACAAATATGCATATTGATTAGTACAGGCGTCTAAGTATAAGAGACTGTTAAATGTTTCTATCCGTCCATTAAACATCATGGAGTAGTCATCTAATTTAAATGTAGGTGAACATATTATAATATTAGTATAATCAATTTTTAAAAGAGTTTCACGTAAAGTAATTATGAGATCGACATAGTTGTTAGTTCGGCGAAAGTCTGCCTCCCCGATGAAGATCAGGCAGTAATCATCCATAGTGTAGTTCTTCAATTTAAGATCCAAGTTCTTAATAAGCTTCTCTATACCACAGCCCGGTGTTAAATAGTGACAGATTTTGTAATCTAGGAATGTATTTTCTGCAATCGTTAAGATTTTATTTCTGTTGTTTGTACTCAGAATGCATAACTTTTTCTGACGTATTATATTTTTTGGTAGTATATTATGTACAGGAAGTGTCTTATCTTGGTTCTTCTGTTCCATTGCCGGGGTATTTTCGTTCTTGTTGGTCGAGTTACACGTCTGCGAACTATTATTGGGAGTATTCTTTTTCTCATCTTTCTTCTTCTTTTTTCGCGTCGATGTTGGTGGGGTGGACGAAGATTCCCCGTATCCTACCTTTTTGTATAGTTCTATAATGTTCTTACATCTATCCAATTCCCATTTTAAATTAGTATTTTCTGTGTTCAAATTATCAATTTCGTTATTTGCAATTATCAATTCCTCCTGTACAGATGCCAATTTTATTTGCAAGTCACTTACTTCTAAAGTCTTCTCACATGGGTCAGGTAGACTTTGGATCGAGGTATCAAAAAGTGACGAGTCTGTTGTGTTCATAACTGACACATTATTATGAGATTGCGTTTTTTGTATTTTCCTTAATGTTACGTTACTGTTGCCTCCACTCGCCATAATTGGTTGTAAAAAAAAAAAATGTAATATAAAACAGAATTTATGTAAGTAGGTTAGAATCGAACTTAATGTCTAATCGATTCAAATAGAATAATTTGCAAACAAATAAAAAAATGGCCAAAAAGAGATTTTGTTCTTGGGATTCGAAACAGCGGTCAGTCGTTCACACCTTAGTTTGTGTCGGTTCTTTTTAAACTTAGCCACTGGGACAATGTTAAAGTACTTGAAATAGTTAATCTGTTCTAATTTCTAATAATTTTCGAACTTTAAACAGTCATTAGGTGACTCATGCTGCAAAAATGTTTGCACTGTCACAACGATTTATGGCACATTTTAAACACACTTTAAAACACATGATTTTGTTATGTTTTAAATAGTTCACGGAACTTCTTATGTTGAAAGATTGTTTTGAGAGTCAGACACTGTATTCAAATATGGTTTTTTTTTGCACGAAAGTCTTGTTGTAACGTTTTAACACATAACACTTTTAGTTCAATTTATTGCACTTCTGGGTACAGATGGCGTCCAGATATCGATAGGACAGCTATTCCCAGTTGAAATTAACACTATAACACCACTTTCGACCTCAGATAGTCGATATTTCTATTTTTTATTAATTATAATCACAGAGCTAATGTTTACTTGGCGCAGCGCCATCTACCCTCTCCTTCCAAAGCTTTTTATAAACATATTTTAATATTTTCTTAAAAGCTTGAGGCTTATCTTGTAAGTGTAAGAAGGACGTTCACACCTAAAGCTTTAAAGATAATGTTATAGTTCTATGAATGCCTACGTAAGTTTTATTTTGTACTTTTAGTTCAATAACAGTTTGTTTTTAAAAAGAATGTTACTTATATTTTTTAGGGTTCCATACCTCAAACGGAAACATCGGAACCCTTACAGGATCACTCGTGTGTCTGACCGTCTGTCACAGACAATTGGCACTGAATCTAATAGACCGATTAAGTTGAAATTTGGTACACATATGAATTACTGTGATCCAAACACGGACGTGAAACGCAAATAAATTAATTTTGAAAATGGGGGTCATTTAAGGGGGCAAATAAGAAAATAAAATAAATATTGTTTTGCAAACTGTACCATGTGACATATCAAATGAAAGGGCTTACTGTAAGGGTCCCAAATATATAATTTTAAAATAAATGGTTTTAAAGTTATTTAAGAAAATAGATGAAGATTGACCACAGTTCTATACCTATAGATTACAGGAAAACCTATAAGAAGTCTGTGGTCTTAAAATAACATGGTTAATCTCTCAATATTGTACGTACAAACTTACATTTGCAGTTGGAATGTATGGTAGAACTGTTATTGTTATGTTTTGTTATAATAGGTTGGGGAAAAAGTTTCTTCGCATTTTTTAAGAAAATTCAAAACATTTTTTAATATAGTTTATTTACATTTAACTAAAGTATGTAGGTACCATTTTGTTCGATAACTTTTTGCCATCTTGTAGGTAGGGACATGATCCCATTGCTATAGAAATTTTGGGACTTCTGGTCAAAATACCGCGACAAGTGGTTTTGGCAGTCCTCTCGTGATGTTAACCTGACACTGCCTAAAGACTTCTGAAGAGACCGAAACAGGTGGAAATCTGAAGGTGCAAGGTCAGGACTATACGGCGGATGCATTAACACCTCCCAGCCAAACTCTTCATTTTTGCTGTGTGGCTAAAGATGTGTGAGGTCTAGCGTTATCATGATGAAAAACCACACCCCTTCTGTTGATTAATTCCGGCCGCTTTCTCTCAACTTCTTGCTTTAATCTCATCAGTGGTTCGCAGTAGAGTTCAGAATCGATGGTCCTGCCTGGTGGTAACAGCTCATAATGAATAATGCCCTTCCAATCCCACCACACACACAGCATCACCTTGTTGCGAGTTAACCCGGGTTTCGCTACAGTCTGTGAAGCCTGACCGGCCTTTGACCACGACCTTTTTCGCACGTTCTTGTCATACGTGATCCACTGCTCATCACCAGTTATCAGCTTCTTCAAAAATGGTTCGGTTTCATTACGTCGTAATAAAGAATCACAAATGAGTACACGGTTCATTAGGTTTCTTTCAGTGAGCTCGTGAGGTACCCAAATGTCGAGCTTTTTTGTGTACCCAGTTTTTTCAAATGCGCCAAAACTGTTTTGTGGTCAATTTCCAGTTCTTCAGCTACGTCGTAACTACTGATATGCCGATCTTGCTCCACTCTTTCAAAAATGGCATCCATTTAATCCGTAATAGGGCGACCAGAGCGACGTGCATCTTTGACATCAAAATTTCCGGATTGTAAACGCTTAAACCAAATTTGTGCTACTCTCACAGACACTACACTAGGTCCATAAACATCGCAAATTTTTTTCGCGGCTTGCGTTGCATTTTTACCTTTTTTGTAGTAAAATTTTAAAATGTATCGAATTTCTTCATTAGATTCACTCATCTTGACGGTACGAAAAACAAATGAAAATCACACAATTTCCTAATTTGAATTTGGAATTAAAATTTAAACTTTCAATGATACCAAAACCAGCCAGATACAAATAGTATAGCCAAAGAGATTTTATTACAAGTTCATACATACTACTCGTATAATGCGATAAGACTTTTTCCCCAACCTAATAATAGGTTGGGGAAAAAGTTTCTACGCATTTTTTAAGAAAATTCAAAATATTTTTCAATATAGTTTATTTACATTTAAAGAAAGTATGTAGGTACCATTTTGTTCGATAACTTTTTGCCATCTTGTAGGTAGGGACATGATCCCATTGCTATAGAAATTTTGGGACTTCTGGTCAAAATACCGCGATAAGTGGTTTTGGCAGTCCTCTCGTGATGTTAACCTGACACTGCCTAAAGAATTCTGAAGAGACCGAAACAGGTGGAAATCTGAAGGTGCAAGGTCAGGACTATACGGCGGATGCATTAACACCTCCCAGCCAAACTCTTAATTTTTGCTGAGTGGCTAAAGATGTGTGAGGTCTAGCGTTATCATGATGAAAAATCACACCCCTTCTGTTGATTAATTCCGGCCGCTTTCTCTCAACTTCTTGCTTTAATCTCATCAGTTGTTCGCAGTAGAGTTCAGAATCGATGGTCCTGCCTGGTGGTAACAGCTCATAATGAATAATGCCCTTCCAATCCCACCACACACACAGCATCACCTTGTTGCGAGTTAACCCGGGTTTCGCCACAGTCTGTGAAGCCTGACCGGCCTTTGACCACGACCTTTTTCGCACGTTCTTGTCATACGTGATCCACTGCTCATCACCAGTTATCAGCTTCTTCAAAAATGGTTCGGTTTCATTACGTCGTAATAAAGAATCACAAATGAGTACACGGTTCATTAGGTTTCTTTCAGTGAGCTCGTGAGGTACCCAAATGTCGAGCTTTTTTGTAGTAAAATTTTAAAATGTATCGAATTTCTTCATTAGATTCACTCATCTTGACGGTACGAAAAACAAATGAAAATCATACATTTTCCTAATTTGAATTTGGAATTATGTTCTTTAAAATTTAAACTTTCAATGATACCAAAACCAGCCAGATACAAATAGTATAGCCAAAGAGATTTTATTACAAGTTCATACATACTATAACGCGAAAAGACTTTTTCCCCAACCTAATATTATGTTTTTCAACTTTAATGTTAAGTTTGTTGTTGGGATAAATTAATCCCAAGTACGCAACCCTTCATTGCGCGTGGCCCGACACGCACTTGGCCGGTTTTTTCTTGATTCTTCTCTTCTGAACTCGATAAGCGTCATTCATTTTTGTCTTGCAATTCGTTTTTACAAGATTTTATTTAACTTGGCTTGTTAGTTAGTATGTATTGATCAAATCTTGCAAGCTGAATTAAAACCATTTCCTCTTACACTACGGAGTTGAAATTTTACATGCTGATTCTACACCCAGGATTGGCTCCAGACGAGGGAACTCCTCAACGGTCAACAGTACAGACATGAAATTGTACAGTCGCGACCAAAAGTCGATAAGCAAACTCACAAAGCAATAGCTTGGCGTTTAGTTTGACTTAAGACCTTCTATTTCCAAGAACATAAACATACATAATTATTGTCGTCAACAACTGATTGTAGTTCATAATTTCAAAGTTATAACATGTGTAAAGATGACCTAGCGGTTAAGCGCGTGCAGATAGATGCGTGAATCAGTGAGTCGTGAGTTCAAATCTTTGACTTTTTGTAAGGTTTTACTTGATTGGAAGTAATGGGACAGAAATATAATATTCTTTATCTTGTTCGCTTGGTCACTCATTTCGTAAAGTTAGAAAGGTAGATCATAGAAAACTAAATAAATAATTTCGATTTCTGTGAGGTAGACAACAAAAAATCCTATGAACGGTTACAAAAAAAACTTCTTTTATCTAGTAGGAATGTAACGTCACAATTCTCTTAAGTTTGTTAATTTTATAAATAAGTAAATAAAACGAATAAACATTTTTGTTACCATTCAGCACGACTTTTTTATTTCAACCTTCCAACACGAAAAGATAAATTAAAAATCACAAAAATAGTTAAATAATAATACAATAACTAATATTTAACTTCTTATAAAAATAAATAATAAATGAACATAAACATCTAACAAGTTTTTGTTTAAAATAGTACAAATATATTATTATGGTTCCAAAGAAACAAAAAACAGTCCCACATTGTGATTAAGATTCGAACTCAGACTCCATTGATCGTGAAACCATTGCTTAGCCCAAACAGCTACCAGCACATGTTATGTTTATGCGAATTTTAGCAATGCAATGGTAAGAACAGGTCGCCACTATGACGAGTATTCTAAATGCAACAGAAATATAATGTTATTTTGCGTAGTACGATGACATGCGACAGTTCATTAGTATGTGTTATCTGCGGAATGTTGAGTGAGACATCGCTCATACACACACACGTACTGGTTCGTGCTCGCACAGTTCATAGCAATGTAATCCTTAGCACGCTTATGGACTTTTGAGCGTTTACTGTACATATGCTTTAATTATGATAGTTCTTTCTAAACTCCACCATGACCTGGCTGCTGCACCCAGGATTGGCTTTAGACGAGGGAACACTTCAACGGTCATCATAACAGACACGAATTTTTATTTTGTATTAATCTACTGTTTCATTGCAGGGAGACGAGATCAGCTCCTAAGATCTGGTACACAGAGAACCCCAAGCTGTGCTCATGCGTGAAGGATCGAGCTATTGTCTATGAGGAGCTGGAGACCTGCAAGATGAGCCTCGTTGACCGCGTGTACGGATGCGACCAGTGAGTTGATTTCATGTATACATATTAATAGCTGCTCTGTGGCTTCGCCCGCGTGTAGATGGGAAATTATCCCACAGGAACGTACTACTGCAATAAAAAGTACAGACACCAGCACATCAAGCTACCCGAAACTGTCAAATTTTCCCAATCAACCTTGAACCTAATGCTTTAGCGATAAAGTTGAAATTCTATTAAAGAAATTTGACAGATTGTAGTAGCTTGATGTGCTGGCGTCTGTACATATAATGTCCTAACTCAGGTCATAGTCTATCTGTTTGCAAAATTTTATCGAAATCCGTTCAGCCGTTAAAGCGTAAAAAGGTAATAGATTGTCAAACAGACAGAGTTAGTTTCGCAATTATAATATTAGTACGGATTTATTACCTTGTAAGCAAAAACCAATTAAATACTGCTCCAAACTCCTCAACAAATAAATTGGTACTCGGATATTAACTTGCGCAAATATTCGCGTTATTTAGTTAAAAAATCGTTGCGTTAAACTAGCGCCTGTGCTAAAGTTGGTTGCTTTTAGCGCGGGCGCATTTTTTACGCAACTACTGTATTTTTAACTCTCTCCTGTAAAATTCTTTAGTTAACTAAAACAATAGTTTCATACCTAATTTAAATTGACATATTCACGGTTAAATAAGTAAAAAACTAACAGCTTTCATTATACACGAATTTATTAACAAAACTAGCTGTTGCCCGCGACTTCGTCTGCGATCCAGGATGAATAGTAGCTTATGTCATTCTTCAGGTCATGGTCTACGCAAGTGCCAAATTTCATCCAAATCCGTTCAGTCGTTTTAGCGAGAAAGCGTAAGCAACAAACAAACAAACACTCGCATTTATAATATTATTTAGTATAGTTAGGAAGATGAAAAACCGTTCTATTGACACTTCTAGATCTAAATAAAATAAAAAAACTCTTAACACATTACTCAAGTTTCTATAATAATATAATTCAATCATTATTCGAAAGATACGTGGCGCCATCTATTATCATAAAGAACGTTATTGTTGTTTTCCTCGGCAACAGTACTTTTTTCCGGGACGAAAGCTATCCCTTGTCCGTGTCTGTATATATGCAACGTATATGCAAAATTTCAGAATGATCGGTTCCGTCGTTTAGGCGTGAAAAGGTAACAAACAAACAAACAAACAAACAAACAAACTTACTTTCGCATTTATAATATTAAGTTAGGATAAGACAGTTTCTTCAGTCCAAAACATGTTCACAGGATCCCAGAGGTGGAACTACCCAAAGCCCGTACCTGGTACCCTCGCTTCGCCAATTGCTTGACAGAGAACAGTTCCGTTCCATCCCTCGTGCCTGCCTCAGACTGGGAGGCTGATGACAGTCAGACTGAAACCCCTCATCTTAAGGACAAGAGGAGGTCTACCACGCCAGTGCGTAGTGAAGAAATATACCTGGATAGGGAGTATCAGAGGTATGTGGGAAGTAGGTAAGAGACTTGTAGATAGTTGCTTTTGTTTTTAGAATCGTTTCTGTAAGTCTTTTTTGCTTTGGAGATGCAAAGTTGTGCACACCGAGCGATGGTGGTTCGGCCACGGAATCGACCCGCCTAAACTTTGTCCGCGATTTAGTTTCCAAACATGTAAACAAATATGTGTTTTTGGAAAAACAACTTCAATACCCACACATAAAGTTTGCGCTACAACTTCAAACATTTTTGACTTTTTCTATAGTAAGGTCAGGTGGGGTAAGTGCGTCATACATTTCTTCAAGTGCAAATTTAAATATCACTATTTCTTAAACTTATCCACTTACGCGTTTTATAAAATTAAACATATTACGAGTGTAAGTGTAAATAGTGGCATCCTTTTAAGGGGTCATTGTACTTATTTATTTATTTATTGGCCTATCTACAATTGTTACACCGTTTATTCTAATAATACAAGCAACATGATACAAGCATAGTGTACAATATGTTGTGCTATCACAACATGCAAAAAAAAAACTAATTATAACATAACAAAAATTACAATAACAGTGCTTAAATAACACTCAACAACAGTGGATGGCTTTAGAAATACAATAAATACAAAGATGACAGAAAAAAAAATCAATATGGTGGTTAGTTTTGATAGACTTGGCGCTTGAATTTTTGAAGTGTTGTGGAAAAAGATTGATTGATTCATCGCAATTATTAAGAAGCCTGCAGATTCTGGGGATAGGGGAGTTGGATCCTGATATAGTTTTGCGGAATGGGGGACGTCATCATTATGAACATCATATACTATGGGACCAACCCAAAATCGAGAAAAAAAAAGCTGTTCAGTACATTTATGTTCGCATAATTCGTCAAAATGTAGGGAACAGCCAATTTTTTTTTGTGATTTCAGTTTTGGCCCCATAGTAAAAGTTGTTAATAATGATGAGTACAATGACCCCTTAAAAGGTTGACACTGTTTACACTTACCTTGTATAATTTATTTATTTGAGTATATCTCAGTATATATGCTTATATATTTTTAACTTGGCATTTAGACGCATTTCCCAATAAACCGGGTTAATAGGGATGATGCCTGGGTAAAAAGAAAGAAATTCTATTTAGTCCGTCAGTCAGATAATAAAAAAATATTAGACACGTATTTTTTGCTTTATCATATTAATAAAAAATGACTAAAATAACTCGCATTAAAGTTCTGGAGTGGGGGCTTGTTACGTCACTTCTATGTATAAAATCTACAAAGACGTGACGTCATGCCACATTTTAACTCAATGTATCGCCGTAATCTTTTGATTACGTACAAAAAGAAAAAATACGTGTCCAATATATTTGAATAATCTACATGACGGACAAAAAATCATTTTTTAGTCATCATCCCTATTGCATCTACAATTCTACACGAAAGAAAATCTTAATAGAAACATCGTTTTACGTTTTAAACACTATTTCAAGGTACAAATATTTCGAACTAGCCATGATACAAATAAATAAAGCAAAATGTACATAGTTTAATATTAGATATTTGCAATAATGGGGCAATTACGCCGTACTTTTAGGATCTAAGTGGTAATCAACTTTTTAAAAATAAATGTAAAAATCTACACAAGATGAAAAAAAAACTGGCCAAGTGCGAGTCGGACTCGCGCACGAAGGGTTCCGTACCATTATCTATAAAAACTGAAAAAAAAACACGTTTGTTGTATGGGAGCCCCCTTAAATATTAATTTTATTCGGTTTTTTAGTATTTGTTGTTATAGCGGCAACAGAAATACATCATCTGTGAAAATTTCAACTGTCTAGCTATCACGGTACATCAGATACAGCCTGGTGACAGACGGACAGACAGACGGACAACGGAGTCTTAGTAATAGGGTCCCGTTTTACCGTTGGGTACGGGTTATATAGGCTTTCTCATAGATATATTTCATTAAAAGAACACTATGATCTAGATAACAATATGTGAAATCAGTCTAAAATTGGCTCATGATAATTGCACTAGTTGCTGTCTACAATTATTTTATATCTTCCTTGGTATTTAAAATATAGCTGCTGCCTGGTATCTGGAATATTGCTTCGTGATAACCGAGTCAATTACTAGTTGTATAGTTTCTCTATTCCACGAAGGCTTCTTCTATTTAAAATTATAAATAAATATTTTTCGCCAAATGGAACCTTAAAAAAAATGTTGGTAATCTATATATGATTTGGCCTAAGTGCGTCTGCATCCGCACTAACCCCGACTCAAACAGCACACTTCCCTAACGATACTACTTTTAGGTTATGATTTTCACACGTTTACAAAACTATGAAATCCACTTAAAACAAGACACCTGTAACAGAAACTACATAGTAAGGTATTTCCGCAACGGCCTCACCTTATTTGTTTCTTTAAAACTGAATTTATAACTGAAACATATATTTTTCCACGACCTGTCTAACTTGTATACCGAGATAAAATATCACTGGAAACAAAATGGCTTCCCACAAGTTTGCCATCTACAAATTGATTTTGGAACTTTTAATAATCGTTATTGACCGCTAGATGGCGGTTTTCACAGTTACCTGCAAAACATGTAACGATGCACTAACCCATTGACGCACTTTCTCCTCCTGACTTACTAGTCATTCTGAAACCAAATAAATTAACACTAGCATAAAGTTGATATTCGTTTAACTGGAAATAACATCAATTGGAAACAAGCGTTTGAATAGAATTTAAATTGATACCCGCCGATGCCGCTATCGTTTGGCTTTGTAGCAAAAACCATAGTTTTCTACATAGTAACGAATTTAACACTCTTTTTATAAACATCATCATGTTCTTCCGGATCTCTATGGTCATGCATAAGGGAGGTAATACATGGAAAATGTATGCAGCACTTCTGCAGCGACTCATTCACGATGCTTTACCGCTAGAGTAGCGAAGCAATTTGCTGCGCTGCAAAAAGTCGCTGTATGTAACTGCTCCAGTGATAGTGTCACTATCATGCTCCAACATAAAATCTTGTAAAAATGTAAGGCTTTTATTTTCATTCTTGATAGACTCGAACCAAACCTCAAAAGCGTTTTTCGGGTAAAACCATAAGTTCAAGTGAAACAAATTTACCTAATTTTCCAAAGACAATTCTCGGTTTCCCATAATTTTTAAATTCATCAGAAATCCTTCCTCCAGGTTCATGCAAGCAGTATGGCCGGAAGTATCAGAATCCAAGGACGGTACACCACGCAGCACTACCCCGGTCAGACAAGAGACTCGTAAGAAGAAGGCAGAAGATAAAGACGCTGAAGACAAGAAGAAAGCCAAGAAGATGAAGTTGAGTAGTGAGGGGTGGAGCCAGGAGTCGGATATTGAGGAGGAAGTTGAGAAAAGGTATGTCGGAGAGTAACTTCATTATTTATTAATATAATTGACGGACACCTTTTTTTTTTTTTTTGTGGATGAGAAATCATCAAATAACTTCTCCCGCTCTGGGTGGAGCGGAAGGGCGTGTCAGACTTTTACTGACTAAAACCCACCCGTGTTCCTTCAGTTGCCTATGCCAGGGCCACGGTATCTTTTTCAAACAACCCGCGACCCCAGCGGCATCGGCCCTATTGGACCCCATCTTTTGCTGACATCTCTTTGAGGCGCGCGTGGAACACAACGCGCCGTCGACCCGGGCCTGGTCCTCACCGGACGGCGAGCTACCCACTACTCACCGTCCGCAAGCCCGCGCCTACGGTGGCTGGGAATCGGCTATCGATTCCCGCCGCCCAGGGCGTCTCCTGCGGCGACTGAGGGCGTGAGGCTGCCTCTCCCTCACGCGTTCCGCCTCCTCCTTCGCAAGCATTACCGCTTCGCAGAAGGAGGTGACGGCCTCCCATGCACTCTCGTTCCGCACCATGGCCTGGACCACGCTCGGACGCGAGAGATCGCCGCCGCCGGTCGCCTCCGTGAGAACACGGCGGTGCTCTGCCCAAGCCGGGCAGACCTCCACTGTATGCTCCACCGTGTCCTCTGGGCGATCCACACAATGGTGACACCCGGGCGTTTCCTCCCGCCTTATGCGAAACAGGAACCTCCCGAAACAACCGTGTCCGGTAAGGACCTGCGTCAGGCGGAAGGTGAGGACGCCGTGGCGCCTCTCTAACCACTCCTCAAAGAGGGGACTTATCGCCGCAATTGTGGCGTGCCCAGCGCTGGGCTGCGACAGTCGCACTCTCCATGTCGCCAAGAGATCCCGCCGGAGCTCTGTCCGCTGTACCGTGATTTCTCGCGGCAGCGGAGTTACGCCCCGGCGTTTCGCCTCCTCGCGCCACTCCCACACGTGCGCGAGGACTTTCGCCTCCAGATCCCATGGCGGCAATCCGGCAAGGAGGCTCGCCGCCTCACCGGAGACCGTGCGGTAACCCCGGACTAGCCGAATGGCCATGACCCTCTGGGACGCGTTCAACCGGCGGACTGGCCGCAGCCTCAGGGAACGCGCCCACACCGGTGCCCCGTAAAGGGCCATGGACCGCACGACCCCCGCGTAAAGCCTCCGGCAGGAGGCGATTGGACCACCTAGATTGGGCAGGAGCCGCTTCAAGGCAGCCCCAGCCCGCTCCAGCCTGGGAGCCAAACGTCGGAAATGCTCCACGAAGTTCCACCGGCTGTCGAGGACGAGTCCCAGGTACTTCATCGTCGACTCGACTCCAATGCGAACCCCTCCTACCGTTATTTGGGAACCCGACGGTGGCGCATTCCGAGGACCATGAAAACACATGGCCTCGGACTTGTGCAGGGCCAACTGCCGGATCCTCGCAACGACTATCGCAACCCCGCGTGTCGCTAATTCAGCCGCCGCCTGGTGCGACCTCCCCTGCGCCAGGACCAGCGTGTCGTCAGCGTAACATACCACGCTGACGCCGCTAGGGAGGTCGGCGCGCAGCACCCAGTCGTACCCGATGTCCCACAAATGCGGCCCCAGGACCGATCCCTGTGGGACACCGCACGACATCTCTCGCCGGTTCCACTCTCCCTGATGACCGGGGTAGATGACGGCCCTATCCGTCAAATAGGCCTCAACCACTCGACAGAGGTAGGTCGGCATCCGGTGATACCGGAGTGCCTCCCTGATGCAACTCCAGGGCAGGGTATTGAAGGCGTTGGCGATGTCTAGCGACACCGCCAAGACGACCCCACCCCGGGCCACAGCATCCCCCGTCGTGAGGGCTCGCACGCGCATGATGGCGTCCACCGTAGAGCGCCCCCTGCGGAAACCAAACTGGCTCTCCGCCAAATCCGGCCTCTCCTGCACCAGCCACCCGACGAGGCGGTCTGCAATAACTCTTTCAAAGAGCTTGCCCACCTCGTCGAGCAGCACGATGGGTCGGTAAGCGGACGGAGAGTCCGCAGGGCGCCCCGGCTTCTTAATGAGGACCAGTTTCCCCGTCTTCCAACGAAGTGGGAACTGGCCCCTCTCCAAGCATGCGCTTAGGAGCCCCCCTAGTCGAGGCCCGAGAGCCCCAAAGGCCAGAACCCAGGCTCTTCCAGGTAAGCCGTTGGGTCCTGGGGCGGCATTTTTGGCACTCAGCCTACGTACCGCCGCTCTCAACTCTACCTCGGTCACTTCCGGAGCATCGTCGTCGTCGTCGGTGATGTGGTCCGCAACGGGCACCGCAGGAAGCGGAGCCATGGGCGGGGGAGTATGTTCCCCTCGCGAAGGGAACAGAGCGCTCACCACGTCCTCCACGAGCTGGGGCCGGAGACTCTGCGTCAGCGGGGGCGCCCATGGACGGAGTTTATCCCGCACCATTTTATAAGGGCGTCCCCATGGGTCCCTGTTTAGAGTCTCCAGCGACTCCTCGCGAGCCAGATCCCTGGCCCGCAAGATCTCCGCTCGGAGGGCGGTCTTCGCCGCTCTGTACCCCTCGTACAGCTCCGCCTGAATGGCTTCCGTATCCGGAGGGCGGATACGGAGCCTGCGGTGCCTGGTGTACCGGTGCCGCGCAGCAACGCACGCCTCGCGCAGAGCCGTCAGCTCCGGCGACCACCAATACACCTGGCGCCAGGCGCGACCGGGCTGGACCCGGGGCATTGCCACGTCACATATTTCGGACATGGCCTCCCGGAACCACTCCGCCTCGTCGTTGATGTCGGCAGGCCTGTCCGGTGGTGACACCCAGGCCTGCACGATCGAGGCTTCCAGGAGGAGCTCCCGGTCCAGCTTCTTCAGCGCCCACCGCGGACCACTCGGGGCCTGTCGGACCGGCGAGGTCTGGGCGGAGACATCAAACCGGATGTACCGGTGGTCGGAGTAGGTCTCCACCCCCTCTATGACGCGCCAGTCAACAACATGTGGCAACAGAGCGGGGCTGGCGAACGAAATGTCCACCACTGATTCGCCCCGCATCCGCACACACGTGGGGACAGAACCCCGGTTTAGGATGACCAGGCCTGTCTCCAGAGCCCAGTCCTCCACCATCCTGCCCCGTGTGTCCGTATACCGGGAACCCCAAGCCACATTCTTGGCGTTGAAGTCCCCGAGGACGAGCACGGGAAGGGAACGAAACCCGACGACGACGTTTTTCAACTCCGCAAGGGAGTTGTGGAACTCGGCGAGAGTTCGGTTCGGGGAGAAGTATACCCCTACCACGACAATCCCCCCGAACCGTGCTGCAACGCAACCCTGTCCCCTCTTGACGGCTTCGAGGGACAGGGTACCGGCGGCGGCCGACGAAATGAGGGTCACTGAGCCGCTCAGGTCCTCCGCCCAGTAATCACTGGGCGGGACAAAGTACGGCTCAGCGACCACGGCGATGTTAATCGACCACTGCGCCATGCTCTGGAGCAACAGATCCTGAGCGGCGGCGCAGTGGTTGATGTTCGCCTGGAGGAGGCGTAATGGGGCCATTACTGGCACTCCATATTAGCCCCCCCCTGAGCCTCCTGTGAGGACCCTGCCGCAGTGAGTACGGCGGCGACGGCAGTGGAGGCGGCAGCGACGGCGGCCGTGGAGGCGGCTGCGGCCGTGACGGCGGTAGCGGAGGCGGAGGGCTTGCCCCTGCCCCGGGCTTTGGTGGGTGGACCACAGCCCTTGCTTCCAGCCCGGTGATCGGCCGGCTTGCCAGCTGCCGCACATAGATAGCAGTGCGGCGTGGCATTGCACGAGCCGGCCTTGTGACCGGGTTGACCACAACGGAAGCAATGACTGCTGCGATCCACCTCCGAGGTGCATTTTGCCCCCACGTGGTTGCCCACTTGGCAACGGAAGCACCTCAGAGGTCTGGGTTCCAGCAGTTTCACCCGCGTGGAATCCCAGCCCACCTGGAACCTCCGGCCCTCCTCAACTATTTTTTGGGCCGCCGATACGGGGCAGCTCACCGTAACGGCTCGCATCCCCGTGAGGTCAGGACGGATGGTGCCTACCTTCACCTGTTCGAAGGCACACCCCCCAGTCTTGACCACGGCGGCCACCACCTCTCGCTCCGTCACGGAGTCGTCCAGACCCAGGATGCGCAAGTCAACGCACTTGGCGGGTCTGGACACTCGGGCCTCGTCCGCATTTAAGGACGCCCTGAGCCTTTCGGCCAGAGCGTCAGCGGTCGGGCCACTGGCCGCACCGGGGATCTCGAGCATCCGAGCCCCAGTCGCAGTGACCCTTACCCGCATGCCCTCGGTAACACCGATCTCCTCCAGGTTCACCGCCGCCCTCGCCTTGGCGAGCACGTCGCGGTAGGACACGCCCTTCTTCTCCGCTTCCGGCTGTAGTGTGATCACTACAGCTGCGGACTTTGGGGCACGTAACCTCGCCGCGACGCTTCGCTCTTTGCGCCGCTGCCGCCTCTCCCTCCGCTTGGCCGACCTTGCCGCCTTGCCCTCCTTCCTCTTCTCCCCAGCTACCTGCCATTCGGCGTCAGCCGGAGGAGATTTGGGAGGCGGGGGCAGCCGCGTCGTCACCGCCACAGCTGGGGCCCTCTCAGGCGCCTTCGCGGCCGCCTTCGTGGGCGCCTTCGCAGGCGCCTTCGCAGCCACGGCCCCGCCCTTCGCCTGCCCTGCCGACCCTGGTTTGGCCGTGGCAGCCATGGCGGCATACGAAGCCGCCTTTGGCTGGCCCGAGGCCGCCGGTCGGCCTAGCGGGGGCCGCAGGACGATTCCCTCAAGGACCGAGAACCGGTTGTTAAGGGCAGCCAGCTCCTTCCGCACCAAGGCAAGAACTCGGTCCTCTGCAGGCCCGAGGCCGCCCTGCCCCTGCTGCACCCCCTCCTGAGCGCCAGCTCCGCGAAGCCTGGCCAGGTCTGCTCGGAGCTCCTCATTCTCCTTTCGGAGAAGCTCCATGGCGGCTGTCAAGCGGGCGACCTCCGCCCGCATTTCGGACATTCCGTCCGACGGAGGCCCTTGAAGTAGAGCCTCCGCTGCCGCCATAATGGAGGCCTTGGCTGCGGGTATGGCCTTGTCTTTAGAAGACTGCGTCTTCTTCAAGGCCACACCCTTGACTGCAGCGGCCACGACCTCCTCAAACCTGGCCCGCTCCGAATTGGAGCCACCAGCGGCGTCCGACTCATCGCCAGACGCCTCCACGGCGCTCCCCTCGGCCGACCCGGCTGAGCCGTCCTCCGTTGCGGCGTTTACCCGGCTCTTGCTCTTCCGGCCTAGGCCCCGGCGAGCATATTTGGGAGCCTATTTAAGACCGCCGTCCGAGGAAGACTCCTGGGCATCTCCCGGATTTAGGTTCCGCTTCAGGAAAGCATTTTTCCTTCCAGCGGCCCCCACCACTACGCACTCCGGGCTCTTAAAAGTGCCCTTCGCGCCCTTCACTCCCGATGCGGCGTCGGACTTCGACCCCGCATCACTCCTCTCCCTCTCCTCTTCTCGTCTATCGTTTTTCTTTGGTCCCATATTAGTTCCCACGAGTAAAAACTTTATCACTGGCTCAAAACTGTGGTTCGCACTAGCGATTAATTTAGCTACCCATTAATCAAGCTACCAACCTCCCTCACGGTGCGCCGCCGCTTGAAGGTTTGGGGTAATTTTTTATAGAGGTTTTCTTCCTCGCGGTCCGGGCGGTTAAGCCAAGACCCTCGACCCCCGTCAAAAGTCAGAGACATGACCTTGAACAATCTTCGGGGCTACGAGACTAACGGTGGCAGAAGGAAATGACTTCCTCCTGCCTGCCCGGCGACAGGGTTAGTGCACACCGAGCCCGCTGTTACTCTGCCGCTGTGCGTCTCTGCTTAGAGCAGAGGGACACACGTTGGAGCGTACCTCCGACAGGATATTGGCATACGGGCAACAAAACCCCTTAGGCACACGTGCCTAAGGGGAACCATTGCCCGCACCCCAGGGTGCACCGTCCCGGAGACTGGCCTTCCCCCCGGACGTATCCGTAAGGGAACTCCAGCCCACGGGCACTCGGGGAGGTTTCCTGTCCACGCACCCCAATTGACGGACACCTGCTTTGTCAATAATGTGTAAGGGCAACAAACGATAACACCTTTTTAATTATACCAAAGTTTATGACTAAAAGGCATAGGCCGAGTTTCTCGAACGAACGTTTATTATAATACACGTGATTACTGTACGGTCCGTCCGTCATTAACACAATCCTAGTACACTGGACACGCGCGTCGCCTGCTGAGTTCCTTTGTCTAAGACGCGTGAAGTTGCACGTCGTGTGACGTATGCGCACACGCATTCATTCGCCGCGCATTCTGTATTCACCGGTCGCTAGTCACGACCTACCTCATACGTCGGATGCATGCTTGCTTGTGCTATTTTCACGATCTCAAAGTACCCACTCTAAATCGCTGTGTAACTTTTACCGAACTTTGCGCTTACTGTTTGCATCCACGATCGCTATTTACTGTGCCTTCGTAATTGAATTGAAAACATTGTTGTGTAGTGTGTGGATTCTATTATGCAATTAAAGTGTTGGGACTATCAACAGGACTATATTTTCTTCAGACCCAGTAAGTCTACCCTCATACACCACGACATAACCAAACATTTGTAACTTTATTTCATTAAAAAAAGTAAAAAAATCTTCTTGTCTTTACTGTTGACCACTTCTTATTGTTTGGCCATGTACATCGCTGTTAAAGAATTCATCGAAATTTTTTTAAAAAATTGCCAGAATTCACTTCACGCGTATTCATTTACACGATTATAAGTATGCAGATTACGTCAAACAATTAAATTTCAGTTAATTAACTCAAATCGACCTTAGAACGTAAATTTCATTAGGCGCCCGTTTTTTTTGCAAAAGAGTGTATATGGAATAAGAATATTCAGTGATTTTGATGGTATTCGGCGAATACGAATATTCGTATTCGTTGCATCACTAACAAAAACACTAAAACTTGTTTACCGCGACGAACGGATAACATTACCCGCGTTCGCCTGCGTTGAAGCCACTCTTCGTGACATTTTTTTAAATTTTTAAGTTGGTCGCAGCGGACTGGCTGTTTTGATAACATATTTTGTTGGAAAATTGCCGCAGCGGACCCGAATTTACACTTGTAGTTCGAAAACTTAATCACATTTCTCGATCCACAAAATTATGCAAGTAGCTTGCATGCCGTGCCATAACAATTTCTGATTGGTGAATGTCACAATGGCATGTCAGCTACTTGCTTAGTTTTGTACAAACTACATTCATGTGTACTCCCGTCCTTAAATAATCGATATCTTCTCACGCAGAGCTGCGAAAAACTGCGGCAATAAATGTATCATAAATAATCCTCCTCTTACAGTAAAAAAGTTAAAGCCGAAAAGGTGAAAAGGAAGAGGAAGCACTCGTCTCCTGTTTCTGATAGTGATGACACCGCTGCGAAGAGAAAGAAGGTTTTGAAGAAGAAGGCTAAGGTATGTACGTTACAAAACGAGTTGTCATAAAAGGACAATGCTCATGGATGTATGGAATCCCGTACCAAATTGCGTCAAAATCAAACTTTGTTTTTTTTATATACGGGGAGTTATGTCGGGATGAAAAATCGATTCTTTTGCATTCTACATCTCTATGACCGGCTGTGAACGGCCATAACCATAGATAAAAAATATAATCTTTTATAGGGAGTAAAACATTAACAGGCGAGGCAATGGCGACCGAGCAGTGGCGGTATAACCACATTCCTGACCAGAGGTCAGAAGAGGCTATAGGGGCCTTGGGGGTATAAATAACTCCCTAAAATATCTGGTGCAGAAGGCAACGGGAAACCACTGCAACTAACCTCCCGAGAAAATGAAAGTAGACACAAAAGGATCACGATTGCCATGCGAACCGCCTAGCGAGCGGCGCCGCGCCGCGTCCGGGGCGAGCGGTGGGAAATGGACTACCGGCCATGATGGAGTAGGAGACCAGGCTCCGCATGGAAATAATGCTACTGGAAACTCCCTCAAGTTGCGAAAAATCCATAAGATAGGCACGTGGAATGTTCGTGGCTTGCTAAAACCCGGTAAATTTTATATCGTAGAGAAGGAAGTCACCAGATGTGGTTTATGCATTTGTGGACTAGCCGAAACCCACTGGAGAAACAACGGGCATTTCTTTACCGATACCCATGCAGTCTACTTTTCCGGCAACGATGACAGCAGCCAGAACGGAGTAGCAATTCTTATTCCTAAGCATAAAAATAACAGTGTGATAGTTAGCGACCGCATTATGTCAATGAAACTCAAAGCGTCACCTGTATACCTAAACCTAATACAGGCATATGCACCCACCAGTGCAGCTCTACCCTCCGTTCTGGAGAGTTTCTACAAAGAATTACAGACAACAGTCGAAAAAATCCCCAACAGAGAGATGCTTATAATCATGGGTGATTTTAATTCGAAAATTGGCGCAAACGCTGCTCAGTACAGCAAATGTGTGGGAAATTTCGGACTTGGGGTTCGAAATGAAAGAGGTGAAAGATTTATGCAGTTCGCAGACGAGAACAACATGGTGGTAGCGAACAGTCTATTCCACCATCATCCCCGTAGACTGTTCCCTTGGACGTCACCTGGAGGCAGAACTAAAAACCAGATCGACTACATACTGATTAGATCACGCTGGCGCACCTCCGTTCTCAATGCCCACACACTTCCTGGGGCTGATTGTGGTTCCGACCATGAACTCGTCATCGTAAAGATGCGGTTGAAACTCAAAGCTGCCCGATCCTCCAAGAAAATAAGACGGATTGAAGTTGTAGATAACGAAAAGTTCAATACAGCCATTGAGCGGAATTGGAAAGAATGGACCAAAGTGAACCACAATGAAGCTACACCAGACACGCTATGGAATAAGGCTAAACATCTCATCCAAAATGCAGAGTCTAATCCAAGATCAGAAATGCACAAATATCAACATTGGATGACGGACAGTACTCTTGCTCTAATAGAAGAGAGGCGCCATAAGAAAGCCGCGGGAACAGGCATAAGAGAGCTGAATAAGTTGCCTGCTAATATCCAAGCCTGTTGCAGGCGAGACCACAATTCATACCTTCGTAGCATTTGTGAAGAGGTCGAAAAACACGCTATGAAGCATGAGTCTAGAGACCTTTACCACCAAATTCGTCTCATTACTAAGTCTCTACCTGCTAAAACCTGGACTATTGAAGACGACAAAAATGAAGTGGTAACAGAACTCAACAAATCTCTGAAACGTGGAAGAGCTACTGTCAGTCATTATTCCTGGACTCGCAGTCGCAACAGTTTGAAAGTACAGACCCAGAACGAGAGAATTTAGAACCAGACATCCTTCTGTCCGTAGTAAGAGCTGCCATAAAACACCTGAAAAGCAAAAAAGCAACTGGTAAAGATGCAATTCCTATAGAGACAATTAAAGCCTTAGGAGAACGTGGCGACCAGATGTTTCATCTTATCTGTAACAAGGTATGGCAGACAGGAGTTTGGCCTTCGGAGTGGACACATACCGTATTCACACCCCTGCACAAGAAAGGTTCGACGAAGAAATGTAACAACTACCGCCTCATTGCTCTGATATCACACGCTAGCAAAATACTGTTACATATTCTCAACGAGCGATTGAAAACTTACCTGTCAAAGGAGATCGCTCCGGAACAAGCCGGTTTTGTAAAGGGGAAGGGCACTCGAGAACAAATTCTCATCGTACGCCAGATCATCGAGAAGTCAAGAGAATTCAATAAGCCCATATTCCTTTGCTTTGTTGATTTCTCCAAAGCATTCGACTCGGTGAAATGGCCGGTTTTGTGGAAGACCTTGCTAGACATGGGCATACCAAAACATCTTGTACACCTTTTGAGACGTCTATATGAAGAGGGCACAGCCTCAGTTCGCATAGATGATGTCCTGTCAAGTGACTTCCATCCTAGTGCCGGATTACGCCAGGGGTGCATTATAGCACCGCTCTTATTCAATGCGTACACAGAGATAATAATGCGTATCACTTTGGAAGACTGGACGGATGGTGTAACAATTGGTGGATACAGGATTGCAAACTTGCGTTACGCAGATGACACCACCTTATTTGCAACCAGTTCGCAACACTTGGAAGAGCTACTGTCAAAGATGGAACGAGTGAGCCATGAGTTTGGACTAATACTTAATCGCAGCAAGACCCAGGTGATGATTGTTGACCGTGCCAGGAATAATTCGCCTGAAGTGTCGCGAATTGCAACGTGGTCCAATCTTATATCTATCTTGGGGCTCTAATTTCCAACAATGGCGGGTGCATCGATGTGATCAAACGACGTATGGGCATCACAAGAGCAGCGGTGGACAAGATGCGGAAAATATGGAGCAATAGAAACATAACTAAAGCCACGAAGACCAAGCTCGTGAGGACGCTTATATTCCCCATATTTCTTTACGCAGCTGAAACCTGGACCTTGCGAGATGTGGAAAGGCAGAAAATAGATGCTCTGGAAATGTGGTGCTGGAGAAGAATGCTTGGGGTTTCGTGGACCGAGTTTCGCACGAACGTCTCGATACTTCGAGAACTCGGTATCAGGCAGCGTCTGTTCTCGATAGTACAATCTCGCATCCTGACATTTTTCGGACATGTTTCCCGGCGTGATAATCAGTCCATAGAACGCCTTGTCGTCCAAGGGAAAGTAGAAGGCACTAGACCGCGCGGAAGGTCACCCACGCGTTGGACTGACCAGATCAAGTCTGCCATTGGGGGTTCAGTTAACGAATGCAGTAGGATGACCTCTAACAGGCAGTGGTGGCGAAATGTCGTGAAGTGCATCACGTCTGCCCCTTCCAATACTGCTACGAGTACTTAACGATCACGACCGCTCTGTCAAGAGCGTACCGGATAAGAAGAAGAAAACATTTTCAATACTTTTTTACTTTAAATTAAATTCCCTATTCAAAAACCAAATCCCCGACGGGTAATGTCGTAAAAAAATAAGAAAATAATTACTATAAAATGATTATCTTGATGCATGAGACTTGGTGGTACCACTTTTGGTTATTCTCCTTTACGACAAAAAAAAATGTGTTTATTCACAGACATGATAATTGTTCAAAACCATATTAAACTTATTGCCAAACTGCAATTTGGCAGACGTAGGTTTTCACCTATACGCTCCAGAGATAATCAATCAGTCACATTGTGGGTCAGTTTAAAAAAAAAATATGTCGTGGTCATTTTGATAGATGATGTAACAAAGAAGATTAAAAAAATTCCGGTCAAGAGCGAGTCGGACTCGCGCACCGAGGGTTCCGTATATAAAAGTATATAAAAAAGTGTGCTATTTAGAGACATCGTTTTATTTTTCCTGTAATCTTTACTTAAACTTCTATCACACAGAATAATTTCAGATTTTGCTGTGCAAACTTCGGAGATAAGGAGGGGAACAGTATTTTTTTTTACATTTTTCATCAAAAGTCGAAAACTATGCGGCCTAAAAAGTAAAAGAAAAAATGTTTCAGAATGTGCAAACAGCGCTCTTTCATATGATACCCCCATGCCCTTGTAACCCCACTTCGAATTTTTAAGACCCCCTTTCAGTCCCTGTTGCAAAAAATAGATATATATTTTTATTTCTTTCATATTTGCAAAATAGTTGAGAGAACGTTATCTAAAACTATTCCAAAATAGAAGTTGATAGCGTTAGTAGTTCTTGAGATATGTGACAAACGGACGAACATACAGACTAGAGTTGCACCTTATGGGTTCCTTATTACCATTTTGGTACGGAACCGAAAAAATACCTGAATATTTTTTAATAAAGTAATAAAGAAATGATGAAAATGTATGTAATTAACAAAAATAATACAAGTTAGTAATTAATATCTAATAAAGTGAAAAATTTCTTTTTTTTTACTTTTAATACATGTTATTTATTATATATTTGGGAACCTAGATATTCTGTAATCCAATCGGAATAAATACACACTACCTTTAGAATATGTTTGATTTACAAATTATTATGGTATTTCGTTTCTGTACAAATTATTATAGTATTTCGTTTCGAGTGATGAATATACATGTTGATGGATGGAGAGGGAGACGGAAGGCCGAATAAAAGATGGATGGATTGTGTGAAGAATGATATGAAAGAGAAGGGAGTGAATGATAGTGTGACGGTTGACAGGGGAGAATGGAAGAAGAAAACGTGTTGCGCCGACCCCAAGTAACATGGGATAAAGGCAGGAAGATGATGATATATCGCTCCTTTAATCAAAAACCGAAATAACCCAAAATTTCTATTTTGTGGGAAAACGCATTAAAAGTTTGACATTGTCTATCTTAATGGCTTCAATTTATCACAAAAAAATAAAGAAATCTCTGTCATTTTCATCGTTATCGAGTTGGCTGTTGGACTGATTATTCTCCATGCGAAATTAATTCAGTTTATAGTAAAAACTCGAAATATGTAATTTTTGAGTTATTTCGGTTTTTGATTAAAGGGGCGATATGGTATTTCGTTTGTATTAACTAGGTATGCTCCGGGGACGTCTTAAGAACCGCACATAATAAATAGGTCGGCGGTCCGCATCCGGACCGCGATCCGCCGTTTGGTGATTCCTGCGCTAAACCATTCTTGTATTCTTAAAATTTTATCTTCCAAATTTTATGAGTAACAGAGAAACTGTCGTACATGTGTTTAGGTATTCTCTACAGTGAGGCTTAAAGTCTAAGTCTTACTGACTGCTATTACGAGTAGTAAGAACTGACACTCGCATCTTTGATACTATCGTAGTCTAAGAAAAGATAGGAACATTCCAAACTCAGAAATCGCAAAAAAAAAATCTGATCCATACATATGTACGCATAACTAAACAACATGTAGGGAACACCAGATTTTTTTTCACGCTATCAGAATTGTTTCCCTTAGTAAAAGTTGTTCTTAGTGAAGAGTATAATGATCCATTTTTAGGTCCATTGTGTAAGGAATACTTGTAGGCCGCATCCTATCTAAAAGAAATCTTCGCGCGAATACGCGATCGGTTGCGTCAACATGTGCATGTGTCACTTTTGGTTCGAAAAACCGGATAGCGCCCTCTGTCGGCTCGACCACGCGTTCGGGTTCACCAAACAAAAAGTTCGAACGATCGTGTATTCGCACGACAATCGCTTTTAAATATGAAGCGGGGTTAAGCATTTGAAACAGATTGGATTGCCAAGCCAAACAGTCCCTTTTAGACCTTATGGTCCAATGAATAAAATATAATTTAAATTTTGGAGATGTTATTCAGAGGGTTTATAAAATCAGTCAGTTAAATAATCTTTACTAAATCGCTACAGAATGTTGTTATTTTATTAAAATAGTGATTTTATTACAGGAAAGCAAAAAGACGAAAGTAAAGTCAGCCAAACGTCGACGAATAAGTAAAAAATATTTAAAGAAGTTAAAAGAAAAACAAAAGAAGAAGAAGAAGAAAGAGAAACATGTGTCAGAAGATGAGGACTTTGAAAAAGGTAAGTTCGTTGAAAATGTCCCTAAAATTACAGAGTGTTATTATAATTAGTATTTACTTAAACATCGACCTTAATAAGAGACAGCCACACATTATAAGTTACAGGGGTGACAAAGCTGTACCTTTTGTTTAATAGTAATGTCTCGGATTAAATATTCATAAGCAAAATGCTTCCTTTGCGTCTTCTGTTTTTGAATGTAAATCTAGCTATTAAGGTAGACTACAATAAGGAAATGGGAAATAAATAAATAAACAAACAAACCGCGTTCAATAGCTGTCAGTATCAATATTCCACAACAACGATGACACTGACAGCTCTTAACGCGTTTAGATGTGCAGATCGCATTCAGTTTCATTGGTGAAATTCGCCCTGAAGCTTGATAATTATTTACGACTGGGTCCGGTACTTTTGTGTTAAACTGATTTTTGATGGTGCCTCCAATAAATATGCTATAACTAGTGCGCGCGCAAGAGCTAGTCACCGCCTGAGGTATGTGAGTGGTGAGACGGGGAGGCCACGATTGACAAGATTGGCAGACTGCGTTAGCATGGCCTTTGACTACCCGCTCACATACCTCAGGCGGTGACTAGCAATTGCGCGCGCACTATAGCAAATCTCAATACATCTATGCTTGTTTTGTAATCAAAGCTAGGATTACTCATCTTACAAAAAAAATATAACTCTCTAGCTATAGCTGGTTCTTTTAAATTGCCATTCTCTTTCAACAGAAAACAGAAAGAAAGAAAAGAAGCTACGTAAAAAGAAACTACTGAAAAAGAAGAAGGCTCAAAAGAAAAAGAAAGCCAGAGCGAAATCCTTAAGCAGTTCATCATCATCATCTTCTTCTTCAAAATTCACTAGTTCTTCTGAAACAGACTCGGAAGCAGAGAAGAGGAAGAAGAAAAAGAAGAGTACAGAAGTTAAAAAGAAAAAACGGAAGAAGTCTTCTGATTCCGCACAAAGCGAAGAATTATTCGATGTTAACATACTAAATAATATAAAAACAGAAAGATTAACTGACGATGAAAAAAATCTTGTAGATTTTTCACCAAGAAGACAAAAACATAGAGAGATTATCAATGTTAAAGAATTACAGAATGATTTTGTTGGTAATAATAATATTCATATAAAACAGGAAGTAGAAGAGGTAGTAGAAGATGTAGTGAATAGAGATGAGAGTGTCAAAATGGCGGATTTGGAGCTTGAAGAGAAGGAATTTGCTACGGAGAAAGCGCCGGAAGTACCGGATGTGTTTGATGAACCGGAAGTACCGGATGAACAGAAACAGGAAGTACAGGAACAAAAAGTACACGGACAGGAAGAACAGGAACAGGAAGTGCAGGAACAAAAAGTACAGGAACAGGAAGTACAGGAACAGGAAGTACAGGAGCAAAAAGTACAGGAACAGGAAGTACAGGAGATTAAGCAGGAGGTGTCATTTAAGGTTAGTTAAATTTGACTAAGTAGACAGTTCGCTGCTTTGCATGAATACCCGCACAAACCAAAATTTTGAAATGACTGGTTTATAACACAGCCAAATGCATAATAGTCCTTATTTCATGGTCTGTAAGACTCACGTTCATAACGGCATAATCGGCGGTTTTGCCGTTATGAATGTGAGTCTTACTTCCATGAAATAAGGACTATTTTGCATTTGGCTGTGTTATAAACCAGTAATTTCAAAATTTTGGTTTGTGCGGGTATTCATGCAAAGCAGCGAGTTGTTGGTTGTTATGTTGTTGTAGATATAACCAATAATGTGGCGGGGAATTATTACTGTCAAATTATGTGAAGCAAAAAGTACCAATAAGGTTAACACATTCTCTGCTGAATTCTTTATGCAAACGCTTCTTTATGCTACACCCTTACCGACCCTTTTTTTTACGATTTTTTCGAAACAATAGAGATGCACAACGAACACACATGTGCGCCGCGCCGCACTCGAAGATAATTATGAAAACGCGCATGTGTGTCTGCCGCACCGAATGTGTTAAAGAAAGACTCAAGTTAAATTGGCTAACAAATGTGACAGCTCTGTATCTCCTTCCGCATTTACAGCTGTCTGTTAAGCTACGGTTTCTTATAAGAGCGGTGGCCGCCACATAGCGTTTGCAATTTACCGGCGGATGACGTCACTGAAAAGTTATTTATAATAGCGATGGCAGCGGCAGAGGTTTAAATAAACGCTCTCTATGACCACACACCAACAGTAAGATGGTGTGTAAATATGCTATAGTGCGCGTGCAAGTGCTGTGCCCGCCTGAGGTACGTGAGCGGTGAGACGGGGGAGAGCACGATTGACAAGATTGGCAGAATGATTTACCTTGGCCTTTGTCTACCCGCTCACATACCTTAGGCTTAATGGTACAGCTTTGCGTAGGGTGTCTAAATTTAAGAACTTAGGACATATGCTGACCTCAAGGACAATGATGACATCGAGAGGGAACGAAGGGCGCTGGCAGTGCGGGTGAACATGATGGCTCGCAGGTTTGCACGTTGTTCGACGGAAATCAGAATTAAACTTTTTAGATCGTTTTGTACATCATTCTACACGTGAAGCCTGTGGGCCGACTATACTCAAAAGTCTTACAGAGCCCTCCTAGTCCAATTTAATAATGCGTTCAGGGTGCTGATGGGGCTGCGGCGGTTCTGTAGTGCATCAGGGATGTTTGCTGAACATCGCGTAGACTGCTTTTATGCTACGAAGCGTAAAAGATGCGCATCCCTGGTGCGTAGAGTTCGTGGCAGCGCTAACAGCATCCTTAGCATGATCACTAGTCGGCTGGACTGTAGTACATCAGTCATTGCTGCGCCATTTGTCATGGAATGGCGCAGTAGTGATTGTTGAGTTTCTTTTCAGGCAGGCAGGGTTGGCGTGGTTGGTTAAGATACCACCTATCACGCCGCAGGTCGTGGGTTCGATTCCCATCCAGGACAAACATTTGTGTGCATGAACATGACTGTTTGTTCTGAGTCTGGGTGTAATTATCTATATAAGTATGTATTTACAAAAAAAAAAAAGTAGTATATGTAGTATATCAGTTATCTGGTTTCCATAGTACAAGCTCTGCTTAGTTTGGGACCAGATGACCGTGTGTGAAAATGTCCCAGGATATTATTATTATTATTTTTATATATTTTGTTGTGGGTAGTTTTAAGTATTACTAACTAACACTAGTCTATAAGAACATTGTTACTAACAAAATGGACACCATGGTCTGAAATAAAGTATTTATAATTATTAGGCAGCGACTAGCACTTGCGCGCCCGCTATAGCAAATCTCAATACATTTTGCTTATATTTTAATCAAAGCTAGGATTACTCATCTTAAAAAAAAAAAAAAAAAAAAACTATAAGTAACAGTAGGCCTAGCCAAATGGCATTCGCTTCGGAGCGATTCTATTTCTACAATCGCTATCGACGGGCATCTCTATGGAAATGCTGATCTATGGTCACGTGACATTTATTTTTGGCTTTTCTACTAGCGTCATCGCTAATCGAATGTTGCTTTGGCGAGGCCCGCTGCTATTTTAAATTGCCACCTTCTTTCAACGGAAAACAGAACATTAAGTTGGTGTGGTTTCTTAGAGAGCGTTTCTGACACCGTAAACAAAGCCCGCTGCCCAAAGGTTGGCCGCTGCCATCATTTTAATACATTAGGCGCGACTGACGCACATGCGCGTTTTCGGACGTTCACCATGTGCTTGACGGCGCGTATGCGCGTCCATACAATTTACATAACTTTCTTCGAGCGCGGCGCGCCGCACCTGTGCGTTCGTTGTGCATCTCTATTGTTTCGAAAACATCGTAAAATAAGGGTCGGTAAGGGTGTCTACACCCAAGATATTTTTAGCACGCACACGAGCTTTTGCCACACAGGATTAGTGTAGCATAAAGAAGCGTTTGCATAAATTTCGGTAAGAATTAAGCAGATAATGTGCTAATGACAGCCGTCACTACGGCCATTATGCGGCGACTACCGCTGTTCTAGGTAACTGTAGCTTTAATCAAAGATAGTGAACAAATGTACATACAAATACACTTAACGTGATAGAAAGTTAAAAAATCTTTGACAGTCGTTATGGGTCGTCAGAAGCCCGAAAGTCTGACAACCTCTTACCAAAGGGTATACCCAGTAAGTGGGTTGTGGTGGTGCCTATCTAAATAGGCAGTCGCTCCATGTAAAATACTGGTATTCAGCTGCATCTGTTTAGACTGGAATGCGACCCCAACATAGTTGAGAAAAAGCTAGACAGATGTGATAGAAAGTAAAAAAAAATCAACATAACACTGAATATACCTATACAAATATAACGTTACATAATTATATCCTTTATTAGGAGATCCCACTACCCGTTACGGCACAGATAGAACAACACAGAGACATAGAACAGGTCGCAGTTCACATACTACCTGACAACACTACACTCTCGACAGCCGTAGATAAAGTACGTATTTATATTTTTTCTGCATGAGGTTTGCTTATATGTATCAAAAAAAAAAAACAACAAAAAATAAAAAGGGGCTGTGATTATACAACGATAGAAGTGATAATTTACGACTGGAGTCGAGTATACGTGATTCAGCGTCACCGACCTGAGCGTGGCGGTTCAGTTACGTTCACTGTTCAGAAATAACGCAAAGTGAGTCTATTATCTTTCCAAAATTTATTTTACTTTAGCGTTCATGAAGTGTTGCATTTTTCGTCTATCCATCCTGTTCATAATTATGGAACTACATAGGCGTGCTTATGTCAAAAGTAAAATAAATAGTTGTAAAGAGTTTAGCGGCAAGTGGTGGGTTATTTTTTTTCGTTTCAGATCTTTAGCATTTTTTAATAGTGTTTAATGCTGTTGCATTCTTAGATTGTAACACTGAAGAAACTTTCTCCAATTTTTCGTGATTACGATGTTGGTCCCAAGGAGAAAGTTGTTAAGTTTGATGGTCTCTATCACACCCTTAAAAATGACCGACCACACTTTTCTGATAGATGGTGTATAGTACTTGAGGCATGACAATTAAAATCTCATTCAAGACATCTGTATAACACTTTTTAAATTGCTACCTGTGTAAGTCACATTTTTTAAGCAGGATTCAAATCTTTTTGGTGCGTTTTGATGCGTTACTTCGTCATCTAATCCGTAGCGAATTGACGAATTCACTATTAGTAGCTTCACATCATTTTCATGATGCTCAAAAGGCTGGCAGCATCCGGCTTCTACTAATAAAGTTCGCGTCATATAAGTTTGCCGCTCTGAAGTAGGCTACAAATGACTGCGCAGTAGTCAATATCTATACTATAACAGCAGCGCGCCATGCCATGCGCATCGGAAAGCCTAGTTTCAGAGCGGCTGACTTACGTGACGCGAACTATACTGTTCACAAACATCATAAAAATATTATAAAGATATCCCCGTTCTTTAGACGATTCCTGAACCCAGCCCTCTGACAAAGCAGGTTGAGACTAACAATGCTGAACCTCCACTACCTGAATCATCTCTAGACAAAGTACGTTCTTCTTTTTTAAAACTGTTCGCCATTGGGCTAAAATGCACGAATCTGTATGTTAGTGAATAACGCTTACGTACACAATAATACTAAACATATACGCTTTATCTCAGGTTAGCAAAACTATCGTCTTTTTGCGAACCTAATACGTCTGTAATCGACCTTATTTTCACAACATTACTACCTGAAAATAACGCCAATATCAGAATGGCAAGACGAATGATTTAACACGAAAACTGAACTAATGATAAATAATGCACGTTTTGATCGCCATTGCTTTTTTTTTTTCGCAAGCATTGATGCTTCGTAGTTACACTGTTGAACAAACAATCTTAACTAATTAAATAAGGTGCATGTGTTAAAACTGCATATGTAAAAAATAATTAACTAACAAAAAAATAAATAAAATTCACAGGAACCTCAAGAATGCCACATTCCACCACCAGAATTAGCCCCCTTACCCGAAGAATCAAACCTATCCCAGTGTTCTTCCCAAGAGTCTACCACCAGCAAAGACATTCCTTACGAGAAAGACGACAGCCACCTTCGACCTTCATCGCAGAACTCCAACTACAGCTTCAATGACGTCATCAGCGCCAGCCACAACTACCAGAAGGATGAGGAGGATAAGTTTCAGGAGTATGAACAGGGGAACTACGAGATGTATGAGCAGTTGGCTATGGCGTATCAGAGTGATGTGGCTAAACAGGTTGGTGGTATAATCTATAGATTTATTTAGTTTTTTTTTTAGATTGAAAGTTCTTTTGGCTGTCGGTTTTGATATATTATGAACAATACAATTTTATTTTATAAACATTTCTAAACGAATGTTCTTTGCCTCTAAAGAGGATAGGTCTTAGTCAGGCAAAGCATTATAAAAAAAAAATGAAATTTTTAAATTGCTGATTTTCTCGACGATGTCGACACCAAAAAGTACCAACCAGCAAATTAAAGACCAAATTGTTAAACAGCCAAAACGCCTCTTGTTTTTAAGAACTAAATAGTTTCCCCTATATTTTTCTGTACCAGTCGACCATGCCCACGTCATCAACCGACTCAGACCCATTCTTCGTGTCTCAAAGAATAGAGACCTTAGTACGGACGAGATCTAGGGGCGAGATCAAGTGCGACTGGCGAGCAGGGGATGAACCTAGCACACCAGTACCAAGCAGTAACCACCGACCTTCGAGATGGGGTAAGGAATGAAATTCTTCAAAAGGCGATTACCGTATTTAAAAACGTAGCACGCAGTGACAGCTGTCATGAAAAGATGGCACTCTAGGAAAACCATTGAGATAGGAAAAGTATGGAGATGGCATATTCTATAATAGGACGAATAGTTATACAAATATCTACCATATCGACACACACACATGTCAAAAAGCATTTTGTTTCTTTTTAACTAATCAAGAGCTGCGTATGAAAAGAGGGACATCTAAATGTTTGTCATGGACTAAATTTGACAACACTTTTGTGTGACGTCAAAATCATGTCTATGCGTGACTGGTCGCCATGTTGAGTGCCGAAGATGTGCTGTCAAACTGTTGCTTTCTCTCTCTCTCTTGCACTCGCAGTTAGAACCCTATGTAAGTGGCCAAATTAAATGTCCGATATTTGTAGGTTTGGCATAGGAGTGAGGAAAACACACCAACTTACTTTCATAAATAACATTTCAGTGACGTCATTCGCCGGTAAGTTGTGAACATTATGTGGCAGCCAATGCTGTTTCAGGAAACCGTAGTTTTAGTGAAAAACTATATTCATAACTTGTCAATAATGTAGGGAAATTAGAGGCATTTTGACAGAATGAAATGATATTTAGTATACGACCGTTCTTAAAAATACGGGTATTGCCCCTCTGATTAAAATGAACATCAGCGCTTATTGAAGTTAAAAAGTTACAAAAGACAGCCATAAAAATGCCTATTCTTCATCTAATGATCAATTAATTAATTTTGGTTCTGATTGCCGTGTAGTTGCCCATGCCCATTCAAATATTTAAATGCCGTAAGTCGCCAATACGCGACGCAGCACTGAAGCAATGGTTAAAATGCTTGAGTTTCTTGACCTGGTTTTAGTCTACAACATCTGTAATTAACCGACTTCAAAAAAGGAGTACGTTCTATGTTCGGCTGGATGTATTTCTTTTTTATGTATTTCATCGTGATCCGTGATTACAGGGGCCGATTTACGTGATTCTTTTCATTTGGTAGAGGAAGCTCACGCGGTGGTCCCATGTAAATTTTATTAACTTTGCTTTGGGAGCTTTTGCGTAAGCTTCAATAATACGTAGTTATTTCCACTTTGTGTATTTTGTTGATGTAATAAAAGTTACTGTCAATTTTGTTTACATAGCAAGTAGTGGTATACGTTTTTGTCACCTTTTAGTTGTTGTACAGACGCCAGCACGTCAAGCTACTCCAATCTGTCAGATATATTTAATAGATTTTCAACTTTATCGCTAAAGCATTAGGTTCAAGGTTGATTGGGAAAATTTGACAGTTTCGGGTAGCTTGACCTGCTGGCGTCTGTACATACCTATCTCACGGTAGGTACAACAACTAAAAGGTGAAAAAAAAGAAAAAAAAAAACAAATTTCATATTCAAAGTCAATTTATTTCAAATAGGTAATTAAAAGACACATTTGAACGTCAAAAGTAAATAGAAAATTGAATTAATTCTAGTTGCACTTTTCAAAAGCTAGTTTCGTATGGAGAAGAATGGGGAAGAAATACCATAGATACTCTTTTAAAATGTTTTACAATATTTTTCATACATTAATTATACAGGGTGAAATTAAATTAGCTAGCGAAGCTCCGCAGATGTGGTATCTAAATACGACAAAATAAAACAAAAACAGATTAAATTTTATTTCCGCTGGTTAGTGTTGTGACTGAAGTGTGATTTGATAAAATCAGTTTTTTCGTGTTCAGATATTCAACACGTCTGTGAAGTTTACACAAAGAAAACTGACTTTTAAACTGATATTTCAAGTGATACACTACACGCAGTTGATGACCCCAAAAAAAAAATAGCATTAAAATAATTTTATTTTATTTTGCGGAGTCTCGCTAGCAAAAAATTTACCTTGTATAATCATATGTGAAGACGATGTGCTTGGAATGAAATTACTATACTACAATAGGTACAAAGTAATAGTAGGAAGTATTACTGGATTTCGGAATTGTACGTATGTAACTCTTTCTTGATATTATCCGTTTTATATCCAGGTTTAAAGCCAGGCGAGGTGAACATAGTCCTGACAGGAGGTGATGACTACTCGCTCCGTAATGAGGAGCCAGTGTACCAGATACAGACCATCGCTAATAGAAGCGAAAACAATAGTTCAGGGTTAGTGTAATGTATGTATGTATGATTAAAGCTCCATTTACACGGTGCAAGTTTATTGCCTATGACATACCATACAATTGAAGGGCAATTAATTGGCTACGTTAAACAATACGTATATTGTTGCACATTACGGGCAAGTTAGTTGGCGTTCAAAACTGGTATAGGTGTAAACAGCACGTACAATAAAATTGCACGTATAATAAAATCGCACGTACAATAAATTGGCAATTCTGGTATGAAAATTTTCTTTCATCCAAACATGAGCGAACGAAACAAGACGTTCAATAAAATTGAATGAAATATTTGGCAGCGCACATACTTGTAATACTTGGAAATACGGGTAATATTTTAATATACAATATTAGTTTTAGTATATGCAAAACCCGAAACACGTGTCTAGTATTTTTATGTAAAGAACCTATGTACAGTCACAAACCGGGATTGTTTAGCCACTTGCCACTGTTCGTATTTTGGCCGTGTAATGTAAATCGGGTTTAGTCGGTTATACTCGTATGTCCAGTATGTATTACTCGTTACATTCCCGTGTTGCTGTCGCAGCTTGATTGTGTCACTTCACGAATCGGTCAAAGTCGGATACATTCGCTTAAATTAAGAAATGAAATGCTATTACTGTCCTCTTCCATATGACACATGACGTGATTGACGGGGCTTGTCAGTTTGATAGATCTTGGGAATAGTTTTATAAATATTCATACAGTCATTGGCAGTAATGGTCGCTCGCTGATTGTGACCGATTAGTTAAAAAAAAAAAAAATATATTTTCTATAAAAATACTGCATCCAATATTACTAACACTAAAGTACATTTCAGTGTTTCGGTGAAAAATTACATTCAATGATTCAATAAATTTTGTGGAAGTATATTTTTTCCACACACCAACAATCCGCCACCCATGGTTGACTGGTAGGGAATGCTTAAAGCCTTTGTACCTTTTATATTGCATAAAGTGTGATAAACAAATAAATATTATAAGTTGATGGCTAATGTTCTGGAATTGTATAAAGTAATGAAATTTAATGTTATGTGGGTCCTTTTTTCGCCTGTGGTTACACACTATCTTCAATGACACTCATTGAAGAATCTCCAATGTTTAGAAGCTACGATGAAGCGTACGAAGATATGTACGGCGCGTCGGATCGGCTGCAGTACGGGGACTGTTTCAACACGGACATCGAACCTGAGACCGCCCAGGAGAACTGCGAGCCCATACATACTAGCAGGCTGGACGAAAGGATCAACCAGGCGTTGAGGACTACGGGTAAGGCTATACTATCCTATGTATTGTAATGTATTTTGTATTGTAAGTGCGAAAGTGAGATGGTTTGTTACGCCTTCACGCTAAAACGGCTGAACGGATTTGGACGACATTTGGCAAATGGGTAGACCATGACCTGCAGAAGGACATATGCTACTTTTCATCCTGAGTCGCAGACGAAGTCGCGGGCAAAAGCTAATATATTAGGTCATTTCATTTAAACTTGCGCAACTAATTTTTCAAGTTTTATTTTTTTAATATAATTGGAGTAAAGCAATATAACATTAATAGCTATAAATATAGTCCATGCTTTTCATTGACAGTAGCCCATCTCTCTTCCAGTTTACACACACCTTGTAATTTGCCTTTTTTGGTTACCCTCTTGGATTTCTACCTCCAATGCCCCGTACAGGTCTAACCACTCACCGAAGTGACGACCGCTCAATGCTCGTTTTAAATAATGAAAACAACCATAATCCAGAGGCATTAGATCAGGAGAACAAGGTGGTTGGTTCCATGTCATTATGTGGTTGGCCAACAAAAACTCCGAAACAATACGAGCCTTGTGGGGTCTGGCATTATCATGGAGTAGTACAACACTCTTTATTTTATTTGGTTAAGTAAACTCCTTTACCACACCTTCCAGGAGACTAATATACCGCTCTGCCGTCACTGTCTCCCCTTCTTCATACAAGTGCCAAAAGCCGATACCATTATAATCCATGGCTACTATCAGCATACGCTTATGTTCAGCTTTTTGTTGACGTGGTACTTGAGGTGGCTCTTCTTCAACCGAAACCCAAAATCGACACTTATCACATTCAGGGGCTCGGTACAGGTACACCCAAATTTCATCTACCGCAATGTCCCGCGTAGGTAGTGCGGATGTTGTCTTGCTAAGACAACAAGTAGTAGGTTTTGAGAAGCTGCATTACATCGCGGTTCGATATTTTTTTCTGTGGGAACGTGGGGTATCCTCTTGCCAAGCACCTTGTGCATATTCAATGTTTTTGTCAATATACTGTATGCGTTCGCTTCTGGAATCTGAAGTTCACGGGAAAGGTCGGCAGTAGTCCAATCTCTCCTTTCGTTCAGTTTGTCTTACACGGCAGCGACGCGCTCTTCCGAGAGCCAGATTGTGAGGCCCACCTCGGCCCTGTTCCGTAGAAATTCTGCCACTGTGAAATGATTTCATCCAAAACTGCACCGTTCGCAGAGAGTACGCAGCACCGCCTATTACTTTCACACGATCTTTATGAATATCGGTTGCATATTTTCCCAAATGAACTTCAAACTTATTGAAATTCCGTTGGTCAATCTCACTAATTGAATTTATTAGGTCGTTTCGATTCATTTTTAAACATATCGAAAAACGTGTTGACGGCTAGATGCACTAGAGACACTAAATAATAATCAAGCATAGACATGAACCATCCGCTGAACATGTCTCGACAGGAACGAAAAAAGTACGCGCAAGTTTGAATGACCTAATATTATAAAGAGGTAATTTTTCGGAGTTTGGAAAGCGGCCGTTCACACGGCGCTGTCCTGAACGGGTATTTACAAATACTTGCCATGCCAACATTTGTGCCGTGTTGTGCTAAAGAAGCTTTTGGCCAGACAAATTGTATGTGCGACCTACGTATGCTTCTTTAACACAACTCATGAGCTGTGTTGAGACGAAGAAGGAAAAACGTTCTCAAAGGAACGAATTAAGTGAACTCATGCATCGGGTAAAAAAATGTTAGTCTGAATTATCCAATCCAACGTAGTTATAAGGGCTAAGATTCCAAATTACTTTTATATACTCTTTCCAACCATTTATTTTACTTTTGACATAGCACGCCTATGAACTTAGTCATTTATTGACAGAAAAAAAAATACAATACTTCATGGACGCTAAAGTAAATTAAATAGTTGGAAAGGTAAGTATGCAAAAGTTTTGTACTTAATTTTGAAAAAATATATTAAAAAATGAAGAAAATGCCTATGGCTACTACTATGGCGGAGTTAATGTCCGCCTCTGTACATGTTGTGTGCTCAAAGCAGGGACTGAAAGCGTTTACGGTCAAAGGTTTACCTCAAAAATATACCGGTACTGGTAAATGTAAAGTTAAAATATAAAGATATCGGTATAGCCTATACCGATACCTTTTTAAATAAAGGTTGAGCTAAACCGTTAATTAACCATTACACGATTTCGGTACCGAAAAACATGCGAGACAGCGCGGCGTGGGTGCGCATGGGGGTCGAACACGTGAAGAAACACTTTCAATCAAAATTGTTTTGATGAAGATACGTCGTATGGTTAGTGAGATATAGGTTATTTTCGTTTACAACCGCAGAAATAGCCTTATTTTGTACAGTTTCATTGAGTAATAGTATGAAATACAAACTTATTTTTGCCATTCACCGTGCGTGGTCCGACATGCACTTGGCTGTTTGCTGACAGATAACTTTATTTAAACCCGAGTGAACTAACTGTAACTTTATGTATTGAAAATTTGAATTTGAAATAAGACCTCATTTAAACAAAAATATATTGACAGGCCGTTTATAAAAAATCTTTTGCTTTTTTTTTTGTTGACTTGACGTTTTCAAAACTTTTGTTGGTTATGTTTTGTAAAACTTTTCGTCGTTTTTTTAATAGCTTGTATTTGCGTTTTCTAAACATTGACTTTTAGTTATGTCGTGATTTAGATAAAATACATTTTTTTTTTTAATGTGTACAGTTCTCGGTGACGTCGCTAAAGATACTGATGAAGTAGACGGCGATAAGGACGGCCCGGAGAAAGGCATATTGGTCATGTAAGTACTACTTAAATAAAATACATATATCCAATTTTATTGGCCTCCAATCGTTATAGAGCGTGTGTTTTTTGTGCTCTTTATTTTTCTGAGTGTTTTGTGTGTACATAAGAAAATTATAATATGCCTTTATTCGCCGAAGGGTTGGGCAGAGGTGTACCTTTTAGTGCACACACATTTATGTTATGTTAGTTATGTTTATGTCCCAGTGCCATCGTTCGGACACAATTACTAACATCGGGCTGCTACTCAGAAACTCAGGACCTCATGCTTAGCAGTAGCACTTGCGACCACTACACCAAAGAGGGAGTTCAGTATTCTTCTACAACGTGTTCTTTTTTTATGTACAGACGCCAGCACATCAAGCTACTACAATCTGTCAGATTTCTTTAATAGATTTTCGACTTTATTGCTAAGGCATAAGGTTCAAGGTTGATTGGGAAAATCTGACAGTTTCGGGTAGGTTGACCTGCTGGCGTCTGTACCATAACTCTAGGGTATTATCATCATATTGAAGAACTGTTACTATGGGACCAAACCTGAAATCGCGAAAAAAAATCAACTGCCCCATACATTTATGTTCGTAAAACTCGTCAAAATGTAGGGAACTGCTGACTTTTTTTCGTGATTAAAAGTCGTTCAAAATGATGGTCTCATTATTACCCTAGAGTTATGATATATAAAAAAAACACGTTGTATACAGCGTCAAATTAAATTAGCTAGCGAAACTCCGCAGACGTGATCGGTACAAAATAAAAACAAAAAGATTTGCCGAATTTTTTTTTTGGTCGTCGAGCGCTGGTACGTGTAGTGTTGTTACTTGAAGTATGGTTTAAGAAAATCTTGTTTTTGTTTGTTTTATCCTGTTTACGAGATGTCGATACCCATCACGTCTGTGAAGACTACATTACCAGCGGGTGACGACCCAAAAAAAAAAATTACCAGATTGGACCGTGTTATGCACGAAGCAGCCGTGTCGGGAAAAGTACAAACAGAGTTATAAGCATTTTTCTGTCGATGGTTGCATTATGGATGTATGGACAAGGCTGCATTTGACAGCTCATATCTCCGTGATATGGCTATTTTTGCAAAAAATCATGTATGTCAAAATTAGTCGTGACTGTATTTATAACTCATTTTTGGAAAAAGTGCCATATGGCTGCTTTCTGCATAACTAGGTCCAATTAACTTTTTTTTCATTTTATCATGTTTAGATATCGATACCCATCACTTCTGCAGAATTTTGCTAGCTAATTTAATTTGACCCTATATAATAAAAATGAAATGGAGCGGCTCGTGGCTAAGTAATAATAGCCGCACGGGTCGATCAATCAGGTTAAGCTACGCTTGCCGCGGTCGGCCCGTGGATGGGTGACTATCTATACATACCGAGACCTCTCCGTGCCTCGGAAAGCACGTTAAGCTGTTGGTCCCGGCTGTCTTTCGTAGATCTTTGACAGTCGGTACGGGTCGTCAGAAGCCCGATAGTCTGACAACCAGTCTTACTAAGGGGTATCGTGTTACCCAGTAACTGGGTTGTGGAGGTCAGATAGGCAGTCGCTCCATGTAAAATACTGGTATTCTGTTGCATCCGGTTAGACTGGAAGCCGACCCCAATATAGTTGGGAAAAGGCTAGGCATATGATGATAATAAAAATGAAATGCTGTTCCTGTTAAGCGCATTACTTCAGAACGGCTGTACCGATTTGGTAAATTTTTGTTTTAAAATGTTCGTAATAGTCCGAATCAGGTTTTAACGAAAAAAGAAAATTGGAAATGGAAAGTGCTTTTTCTATTGGATTTTGTATGAAATATTGAAAGGACAGGGCAACAACTCGCTGCTTTGCATGAATACCCGCACAAACTGCCGACTATGCCGTTATGAATGTGAGTCTTACTGACCGTGAAATAAGGACTATTTTGCATTTGGCTGTGTTTTGTTTTGTGCGGGTATTCATGCAAAGCAGCGAACTGTCGGGTCAGCGAGTTACAAATAAATATAAGAAAAATATATTTTATTTATATTTGTGTTGTAATGTTTATGTTTTTATAGTAAAGCGGTCCCTGAGAGTCGTGGCGCGAAACGCGTGAGCTTTGCCGACGGATACAAACCTGGTCAAGACTCTGACGTGGAAGAACCGCCTGTTAAAAAGGTAACTTATTTATGTCCTTGAACTCTAAACAATTCCGTAATTAATATTAGTAGAACTCAGACTAAATAAAGAATAAAGACAAAACGCTGTCAACAGTGACACGAGACTCTAACGTGAAAGAACCGCCTGTTAAAAAGGTAACTTATTTATGTCCTTGGACACTAAACAATTCCGTAATTAATATTAGTAGAACTCGGACTAAATAAAGAATAAAGACAAAACGCTGTCAACAGTGACACGAGACCAGTTTCGTAAACATGAATGTGTGCACTTAGTGAGGTGTAGTTTACTTGTAGTTTGGTATAAATGTGTGCGTGTGAGCGTGTATGCACACAGCGAGGTGTAGTTTTGCGCATATTTGGTCGGAGGAGTAAAGTACTAAATATTTTAAGAGCCTAAAACATTTAGGGCCGATTATTCAATGGCCTGATAAGTTTTATCTGTTGAACAAAAATGGCGGTTTGACATTATTTTCTATGCAAAAGCGGTCAAACTGCCATATTTATTTCTCCGATAAAACTTATCTGATGATTGAAAAATCAGCGCTTAGAAAGGTAACACTCAACGATGTTGAGTATTTCTGGATTCGACTTGACATAAAAATTCACTGACAGCGAATTTGTTTCCTATTTTTTTTTGCAGTTTTGTCCACTGGGCAAAGGTCTCCCCCATATTTTTCCAATTTTCTTTATGCTTTGCCTTTTCCGTCCAATCAGTTAGGAACGAGTCCAAATCGTCACGCTAGCGGTTCTTAAGCCTGCCTCGTTGTTTGTTTTCATGGAACATTATTTTTAAATGTAATCTTTTTGTCCATATTTAGAACTTAACCGGCCATCCTTATCCTAACCTTTAATATTAGGATCATGATTCACTGAGAGAGTCGTTACGGGTCGTCAGAAGCCCGAAAGTCTGACAACCAGTCTTACCAAGGGGTATCGTATTACCCAGTAACTTGAGTTGTGGAGGTCAGATAGGCAGTCGCTCCATGTAAAGTACTGGTATTCAGCTGCATCCGGTTTGACTGCAAGCCGACCCAAACATCGTTGGGAAAAGGCTAGGCAGATAATGACGATGATGATTCAGTGAAAGTAAATTCGGAGTTCGCCTATCGGTTCGAGCTGAATGAAAGACTAATATGTGTAGCAACTGCTTCAGGTTGGCTTTGTTGTTCAACAGTTACTGCCGAATTGAATGTGCCGACCCGAACAGGAGCTAGGCCACCAACTCTTAAAACATTGTTATTTTAAGCATACTAGAAAGTGGGAAGGAGATGGAGCTAGATGTCCTGTATAGCTCCATCTCATTCTCACATTGAAGTAACATTAAAATAATACTGCTTTTAGAAGTGGTGGTTGGCCCTCAGGTGTGTAGCACGCCTTATGTTCATCCTCCTACTTTTATTTCCAGAAGAAGAAGACCCGTCGTCACGGATGTGCGTGGCCCTGCCCGGCCAGCCACGTGGACCACGTGCCTCTGTGGGACGCGCTACCGCCGCCCCCGCCGCCCCCGGGCTCGCCCCCGCCGCATATGGGCCTCGCCATGCAGGCGCAGATGATGATGTTACAGACGCCCAACATGTTGCAAGCTCCTAGCATGATGCAACAGCCTAATATGTTGCAGCCGCCTAACATGATGCAGCAGCCCCCAAATATGCTGCAGCAGCCCCCAAATATGCTGCAGCAACCCCCAAATATGCTGCAGCAACCCCCAAATATGCTGCAGCAACCCCCAAATATGCTGCAGCAACCCCCAAATATGCTGCAGCAACCCCCAAATATTCTGCAGCAACAACCACAGATGTTGCAACAACAGCCACCGAATATGTTACAGCAACCTCCACAGATGTTACAGCAACAGCCTCAAATATTGCAGCAACAAGGCGTCAAGTCCATGATGCCTACGCCTCCGTTCTCGATGCCCCAAAAATTGGGTTAGTGGTAATAAAGTTTTTATTTTTATGATTATAGCGCCAGGCGAAGTCTTAAGCCAAATCAATAACTACCATAATACCGTATGTAATGTTGCTCACTGCTGGGAAAGGTCTTTGCTTATGCAGAAAATAAAGGAGCGATGGCATGCATTGATAACCGTGCTTGCTAACTACGGATTGACAATTTTAGGGCAGGGCCCTATACCAAAATTTGTCTACAATTCTACAAAATTGTTAAATTGTACAAAAAATTGCGTAACTCAGAAATCACAAATATGTATGTGTTACAATCTATTCTTCCGCATTTTTAAAAGCGTAACACAAAGCATGACACAAAATGTAACAACAAATGTGAAAACAAATATGTAAAATGAAAGGGCAAGTCTACAATTTATACATACCCCGTATAAATTGTAGACTCGAGTTTTGTGGTACAGTCAGCCCCAAAAAGATGTTACGCTGTTGTGATGATTGTGTTGTGTACACGGATTACACAGACAAGGAATCATTTCATTGTCTACAACCATTGTTCCATAACATTGTATCCACCCCGTCCAGGTACAAAACATAATAGTGTACAATATTGTACCAAAACAAAATAAAAAGGAGATGTTCCAAAATGTATGGACCTTGGACGACAGGTACGTGTGCACTATACACAAAAATAGGGAAATCTATTTAAAACAGTTCTGAACTGTCCAATTACTTTAATATTGCTTCGTTTGCTGGTAAACCACAATTAATTACACTTGAAATTGCAACACACAACAAAAACCCGTGAAGGGGTAAGCTGTCATTTTGATTGATTAATGACGTTTGATATGACGAAGAGGACTGAAGTGATACTGTTGTGACAGCTGACAGTCTTCTTTCTATGATCAATGGTCGATCTATGGTTTACTGTTATCGTTTTTATGCATAGAGTAACTAAATTGGTGAGACGCCATGTTGAAAGTCGATAAAAATAATAGATAAATATCAATTGCCTACCACAACAGTATACATTTAAATGAATTATCTGTATTTTTCCCAAATTCTACGGATTTTTCTCTTTTTTTTTTGAGATAGTGCACACAGACCTGGCCCATTTTGAAACATCTCCTTTGGTGGGACCAAAGGAGATGTTTCATACATCTATGTAATGTACCCTATGACCAAAACAAGGTAATCTACATAAGTCTCACAAACATGTATGCAGTAATCATTCAATAAAGAGGTAAACAAATCTAATAGATAAATGCTTAAAACTTGGAAAGGTGTTAGAAATAAGTATTTACTTAGTTGAAAATGCGGTGTCATAATCAATTGCCATTTACTCAAACGCGTCAGACTGACAAATTATTATTGTCCTGGTAACGATCACACCTTAACGTAGTCGTCTTAACCTCTCGAATGTCTTATGTTACACAGTTCGACATAAGACAAAATGCTCCAAGTGTCTTAAGTCGGACAGTTACACTAAATTGACAAGTGAAAATATTAAAATGACCTTTATGATAATGTAATCCTAATACAGCTTGACAAGCTTGACAATTTCAGTCAAGTCAATTTAGTCTCCGACATTCGAGAGGTTAAGAGCGTTAACGCCAAATCTGCGACACCACACAGATGCGCTCGTGTCTGTGTGCGTAGAATTATTGCGCTCTCTGTCATTATAGTCAAACTAACCCATGTTGATCCATTGAGTTATGTTTAATGATACTTATTTAATCGTCAGTTGATTTTTATTTACTATTATTATACTTATTACAAACTTGTGAAATAAAGAGCAAATCAGAGGAGAAAAGTAAAAAATGTAGTACAAATGTAAAATCCTACAACGATTAATATTATAAATACGAAATTTTGTGACGATATATGAATGGATGTTTTAATTCTTTCCCGTTAGAACTATTGAACGGATTTTGATAAAACTTTACATTAATTAATATCTATGTTAATTAATGGGGATCCTACCGTTTTGCCGAAAAGATTTTGACAAAATTTCAATACCCAAACAAATTTTAGCAACCTTCTTTTATACCAATGCAATATTTGGAATGATTTTAGTACGCACATTTTCATTTGGTAAATTTTTTTACTTGGCAGAATATTACCAAGGATAATGTCATTAAGGCATTTGATCTTTAATCAAATGATTTATTACAGCAAACAATATTTAGACAACAAACGTTTGGTCAAATGATTTGTTATGACAAAAAATATAAAGTCAAAAATAAGATTTTTTGGGAATTATATTATAATAAAAAATTAGGTTTTAGTGACAGATACAAATCGCTGTAAATCCTACTCCACGTAGACTCATCTGCCCTAACCCTAGTGTAATTTAGAATCGCGTAGGGGCGAGGCAGTCCGCGGGCTGAGGAGCAGGAGGCTTTGAGCGAGCCGCCGCGGCTGAGGCTGGCCTGCTGCATGTTGCATGCTCGCTTACATGCTGCATGCTTGCTTGCATGCTGCATGCTTACTGACATAAAGATGCAAATCTTTTATCATTGACTAAGCAATTGACTGAATAGAAATGGTAAATTGAAAACTGACAATACTAAATATTTGGCTTATTTTATTTTGCGTAAAATATGTTATACCAACTGAACTATTTGACTACATTAAATTTGGTAAAAGTACTAGTTGGTAAGCAAGTTATTGTTTAAACGTTCACTTGCCAAATATTAGGTTTGCGTTACAATTATTTGTGACGAGTTTATTTGCTAAGTAATAATTTGGCAAGTGAAAATTTGTATTTTTTTTTTTTTTTATGAAACAGGAGTAACCTTAATTAATGTCATCATCAGAATAGCATACAGACCACATTTTCAAGTAATGTAGGGTTGCTGTTTGTGGAATTAAAGCCCCGTTGAACTTGATGATAATTTATTGGCAATTTAACTGATATTATGTTACACGTTACAATAATTATTATATCATATGACAACCCTAAGTGGAGGGATGAAAGGGACTGCGTGGCTATCGCCCTTCAGACCTCCCCTAGCTGGCTAGTTCCTGAAGACTGCTAGGCTATCGAAGCAGGAACTAGTCGTACTAAGGATCAGAGCTGGCTGCGTGGCTACCGGACTCAGAACCTCTAGCTAGTGAATGACGATTTGTTCCAAGAAAGCTCTGCTTATAAAGGCGAATAGTTGACATATGTGTGCACAATATTTACACGTAGTCGTCTGTAGTTGTAGCGCTTGCGCAGATTGTTGCACACGAAGATTGTAGATGCCGTCACTTGTCTACAGGGATCGTTTATAGTTGCTGTCTTCTAGTTTATGAAGCCAGTCATCTTAGTGCTTTAGATAAATTACAATAGATGGCACTGTATGCGTGTTACAGTAATAATTATAAACGCGAAAGTTTGAGAGTTTATATGGATGGATGTTTGTTACTCTTTCACAAAAACTATTGAACGAATTTTGGTAAAAAAGTAAATAAAAAATCATATTGATATAAAGGCTATAATATATTTAAAAAGACCTTTAGAAGTTGTACAAAGTCGCGATCATCCTCTAGCAAATTATAAAGTACTAGCTTATGCCCGCGGCTTCACCCGCGTGGATGTTGGAAATTATCTCACAGGAACGTACTACCGGGATAAAAAGTATCCTATGCCCTGACCCATGTTTTAAATTTAGAATTTAAAATTCAGACGATACGTCCTCAGTTCTTGATCGATTTGTTTGTTTATTTCTCTTATACAAAATGTTAATTTGTGTATTTCTGTAACTCCATTCAATGTATTTAATACTGTACAATTTAATTTAATTAATGTAATATTTATGTCCTAATTTATTTGTTATTTTTATAGTTTTAATTCATAATTGTTTTTCTATTCCAATTTAATTGATGGTTTTTAAATTTTCGAATATACTGTAATTTAATTTAACTACCTGACATTTTAAATTCAATGTAATTTTTTTTAATTTTTATTTAGTTATTATCAATATTATCATATATTTCCATTTTAATTTTTATAATTGATTATACAAGTGCTGTGCACACCTATAAGTGACGAATTCACCACAAAGCTGTTAAAATAGAATATATTTAATGTAATGATTTAGTGAATAAGTCGTTGGTGTGTCAATAAATAAATAAATAAATTTCATCCAAATCCGTTCAGCCGTTTTAGCGTAAAAGCGTAACAAACAAACTTACTTTCGCATTTATAATATTAGCTTTTGCCAGTGGCTTCGCCCGTGTGGATTTTGGAAATTACCCCACGGGAATCGTTCCTTTTTCCGGGATAAAAGTACCCTATGTGCTATTCTAGACTATAATCTATCTCTGTGCTAAATTTCATCCAGATCCGTTCAGCCGTTCTGGCGCGATTGAGAAACAAACATCCAAACATCTTCACAAACTTTCACATTTATAATATTAGTAGGATAGTAGGATTATATAAGGTTCTAGGGGTCGATTTTGTTGCTCGTATGCAACAACTTTAGTGTGCAACAAACAATACAAAACCGGCCAAGTGCGTGTCGGGCCACGCGCAGTGTAGGGTTCCGTAGTTGCTCGTACTGCCCACAGTATGACCGCTATACTTTGTCCAGGTTCGATATTAAACATTTGAGAAAGACCCTAGAATGTAACTTGGAACGAAACTGAAAGAAACATAAAATAATTAATTACATAGTGTTTTAAAAAAATACTTACATTTTTTGGCGCGTTAAATAATTAAAAAAATACTTACATTTTTTGGCGCGTTAAATAATTAAAAAAATACTTACATTTTTTGGCGCGATAAATAATTAAAAAAATACTTACATTTTTTGGCGCGTTAAATAATTAAAAAAATACTTACATTTTTTGGCGCGTTAAATAATTAAAAAAATACTTACATTTTTTGGCGCGTTAAATAATATGATGGAATATATGGCGAGTATTCTTTTTGCGCTTACTTTAAGCAATTTCTAATTATTACGAAACGTCTCAAAAACAGTTACGTACTCGGTCTTTTTTTTTTAATACTAGTGTTGTAACCAATTAATTACTGAATTTCACCAGCTTCATTTGATTTTAATAGTAATTACATATTGTGTAGTGATCTTTACTGAAAAGAATGAGCTTTGCACTAAGCCACGCGGCCGCTCGCGCAAATTGGCGGTACAAGTACAAAACAAAAAACATTTTATCTTACAATAAAAAATATACAGTACTTACGCATGAAATTAGAAGTTTTTCTTTTCTATCACAGTAATTGTATAATTTATACATCGTCTTTAAACACAAGTAGGCATTTTCTTCACAAATAATTGCTGGAAATTGCGAGCCGCGACACTGGATGGTGCGTGCCTATTTCAACTCGTGGCAAATGCCTCCTTTTTACTTAGCCAATATTGAACGCGAGTAATCTAAAGGAATCAGAGACATCATTGGTATTGATGTTTTGGGAAAATAAATTGTATACTATGTTTTGTACCTACATATACGGTAGATACAATGTTATGAAACAAAAGTTGTATGGTTCCTTGTCCGTGTAATCCGTGTATACATCGTTTTTGGGGCTGACTGTATACGGACTTGAAAATTGAAATTTATAAATTGTAATTGTAAAATTTGTGGTATAGGGACCAGGTCTCTCTTTATGGGGCTTAATTCACCGTAATTTTAGTGGTATCTTATATTAGCTTAGATAATACAAGCCGCTTAAACGGATCTTGAAACCTTATAAACACTAAACTAAACAAAACACACACTTAACACTAAACTTATCTTGATACAGCAATAGTTACTTAATAAAAAAAATATTATTCCACAGATCCCAGTGTATCATTACCAAACTTCCTGCCACCGGAACCACGGCCCGGACTTCTCAGTTTCCCTTAAACTTCATTAAATATAATAATATTACAGTATCCCGCCATAAATGTGACACATTGAGCTTAAGAGCGTTCATCCCGCGCGGGCTGACAACGTCACATTTCTAGAGGTTTTTCGTGATTATTTTAATATATATAAATCAAAGTACTATTTTTTCGCCTATTTTTTTTAAGTGAAAGAGACGACGCGCTCTACAAAGCGATTTTTTGTTAAACTTGATGTATCATATAGTCGGCCTCGTACTGAAAAAAATATCATAAGTGATCATTACGATTATGTTAGTATAAGTTTATTTTATTAAAGACACTGTAAATATATAAGCATATGACTAATATGTGCGTTTTATTTGTTTAATTGATTCTCTGAAATTCATGATTTCAAGATAATATTATTTTTGGAATTTATTCTAAAACCGGTAGTAAGCAGCCGGATATGTGTATCTCCAAATTAAACCTTTATGTTCGAGCTTTGAACCGCGAGCAATAATTAGGGCGTAAGCACACCTCCGTCCCTCCATCTTGACGATAACCATGTTTCGCTGATGTTCCGCTACTCGAGTATAAGAATAGTTGGGCAAAGGCTTTATTTAGCTATAAAGTTCTATTTACGTTTTTTATTTTGTTTGTTTCTGCTTGAGTATAGTTTCGATGTTTTTTTTTTGTATATTGGCGTGTGCTAGCTGAATTATGGCAAATAATTGAATTAAATGTTCAGGTGGTGTGACGATCTGATCATGTTTGCAGGGCCAACATGGCCAGAGATCGCACAAGACAGAAAGGTATGGAAGGGGAAAGGGGAGGCCTTTGCCCAGCAGAGGGACACAAAGTAGGCTAGCAACAAAAAAAAAAAATGATCTGTGTTGCGTAATGTAAATTATTTTGCGTGCTATTTTATAGAATCAAACTTTTTAACTGAACAGACAGCTGTGCTGCTGGGGAGTTTATTGCGCCACTTCTTCCTAGCTAAAGCACTAGGAAGTGATGAAGGGCGGGCGTTTTGGGGGACTGTCTTATGTAATTTTGACGTTCGAATAGTGCTGATTCTCAGCCTAGTTTGAATAAATGACTTTTGATTTTGATTTTTTATTTCGAGTAGCGGAACTTCATGCGAGTCAGTTGAAATGAACTACTGCGGTTTCGCAGCGGAGGTGTGCTAAGGCCATAATAGCTATAAGATAGTCTGACGTATATAAGGTGTATCTATTCATACACGAAATCTCTTAAGGGGTCTTTGTACTGATCATTACGAACAACTTCTACTATGGGACCAAACCTGAAATCGCAAAAAAAAATCGGCTGTTAGTACAGACGCCAGCACATCAAGCTACTACAATCTGTCAGATTTCTTTAATAGATTTTCGACTTTATTGCTAAAGCATTAGGTTCAAGGTTGATTGGGAAAATCTGACAGTTTCGGGTAGGTTGACCTGCTGGCGTCTGTACATTTATGTTCGCATAATTCGTCAAAATGTACTGAACAGCTGATTTTTTTTCGCGATTTCAGGTTTGGTCCCATAGTAAAAGTTGATATAATGATGAGTACAATGACCCCTTTAGAGATTTCGTGTATGAATAGATACACCTTATATACATATCTGTGGGATAAGGTACGTACCAATGTCGTAGATAATTGGTGTTCCCCGCACTTATCGGGTGGCAGAGGTCAGAAGTGATCATATGCATTCTGACAAGACAGTGAGGGGTCAAATAGTACGGTTTGTGGTTTGATATGCAATTTAAAAAAGAAAAATGTTACGGATGCGGATTTACGTTGTTGAGCAGACGAATTTTTCAAACAATTAACGCAACAAAAATAACGGTGAGTTAAACCTGACCTACCATTATTGCAGAGTAAAGTAAAAAGGATTATTAGGTCCGAGCCACATTCTTATTTTAGTGACTAAATGGCTGCACCATTTCACATAAGTTTTTCGAAAAAGGTTACCTATATAAAGTTAATTTACTGCTTCGTTCGTTTAGTGGTCGCAAACGCTACTGCTAAGTCCTGGGTTTGATACCCGGGTCGGGCAGTGTTATTGAGTTGTCCATCTGAAATCGTGAAAAAATTCAGATTACACTCATGTTCGCATAACTCGCCAAAATGTAGGGAGCAGCTGTTTTTTTTTTCGATTTTAGGTTTGGCCCCATCATCATCGTTATGTAAAGGTTTACCCAATCAAACTATACGATGTTATGTATTGGTATTGTCAAAACGTTTATAAAACAATCCTATACGACTTTTCAGTAACATTATACTTGTGTCGTAAAAAAACGTTATGTAAACGTTTACTCAATCAAATTATACGATCGTTATGTATTAGTATTATCAAAACAGAAAACAATCCTAAACGACTTTTCATTTACGTTATACCTGTGTCGTAGAAAACTTTACATAAACGTTTACTCAATAAAACTATACGATCGTTATGTATTGGTATTATCAAAACGTCTACAAAACAATCTTATACGACTTTTCAGTAACGTTATACTTGTGTCACAATAAAACGTTACGTAAACGTTTACTCAATCAAACTACGATCGTTATGTATTGGTAATTGTCAAAACGTCTACCAAACCAATTTTGTACGTAGTGATCACAATAATACAATAGCTGTAAGATGTATAGTCATGCTAGCACCAATTTATTGACTTTATACAACTTAAGTCGCCATTTCGTGGTTGCGTTTTCAATTTGCATTGTGTAAATTTGTTTAAAATGGAGTTAAAAGAATGGAAGAGACTGAAAAGAAGCGTTGGCTTTAGAAGAAAAGTCAGCAAAAATTACGTAGCACTGATGAATTGCACAGCTGCTAGTTTAAATGTAAAGCAGCAGCCGACACACTTAACAGGTCAAGAAGAAAAAAGAATTGAGCTAAATGGTTCCGCAGAATTTTCTGAAGTTTTCTTTCAAAATGAAAATAGAGGTAAAATATTAAACACAGAGTACCTACATTGAACATTTTATTGAGCTTGAACAGTCTGCTTCATGGACTTTGGAGGACTGGAATAAAGTATTGTTTTCTGATGAAGCTAGAATCTCTTTGGGTGGAGAGGACCGATGCCGGCGAGTGCTGCGAAGACCATGGGAACGCTATGCGGAAGTGTGTTTCGAAGAAATCACTCGTTATGGCGGAGGCTCCGTTATGTTTTGGGCAGCAATTAATTCGACGGAGCGTACGGTGTTAGTTTTCATAGAAAGTGGAACTTTAAATGCACATTGGTACATAATGGAAGTCCATTCCATATGCACAACCCGCGTTGAGTGCACTTGGGGAAGATTCCATTATTATGGACGGCAATGCTCGCCCGCACCGATCTGGCAACGTGAAAGCGTACATGCAAGAAGTTGGGATCCGTTGTTTAGATTGGCCAGCTCGAATTCCTGACCTCAATCCAATTGAGCATGTCTGGGGTGTTCTAAAGAGACGGGTAAGATCAGTGCAACCTGCTCCACAAAACATCAGGGAGCTAAAAAGGTCATTGCAGGAGAGTGGGAACGTATTCCTCAAAAAGTTATTAAAAACATCGTGGAAAGCATGCCCAGAAGGATTTAAGCTGTGATTTTGGCAAGAGGAAGTCACACTCGTTATTAGGCTTTTACATTTGTAATTTTATTTTATTTAAAAAAAAAACGACCACTTCTTATTGTTTGGCCGTGTACATCGGTTTTAAAGAATTCATCGAAAATTAAAAAAAAAAAATGCCAGAATTCACTTCACACGTATTAATTTACACGGTTACAAGTATGTAGACTACGTCAAACAATTAAATTTCATTTAATTAACTCCAATCGAACTTAGAACGTAAATTTCCTTAGGTGCCCGTTTTTTTTTGCAAAAGAGTGTATATAAAAATCAATTGCCGAATGTATGTACGCACAAAACTTCAGAACGGTTCCACCTATTTGGGTAATTTTGTTTTGTTATGTTTGATGTCAGGACAAGATTTGTATGAAAGAAAATATTGGAAAAATTTGCGGGAAAATAGGAAAATTCGGGATTCAGCTAGTTTAAAATAGATGGAGGTTTTATGCTAAAACCAAATTAGATTACAGCCTCTAGAGTACCTACATGCTAAAATAGGATAGGTATAAGTACCTATAGGTAATTACCTGCTATATTGTACAGTGTGTTAATGCGCAAACTTTGTAAACGGAAACGACTGTAAAGTTTTTATTACAATACTTCACTATTAGCAATAAAATTAATTGAAAAATTCCCCTGCGTCCAATATAGGCTACCTATCCTGTATCTCATAGTCTATCGGTAATTATGTAAACGTTATGACACGTTTCAATGAATATGTTGTCGGTAGGTACATGACACCGATGAGGAAAGTTTAGTACTTATAAATAAACAATGGTTCGTCAGGTTCTTCCCATTTTCTCAAAAGACGTCTCGTCTCGGGGTAAGAACCGCAGTTTCCTCAAGACGCTGTATAAATACTCGCCTTCTAGTAATAGAGGTATCATTCCAAGACAAGCTTTCGTAAGCGACTCTTCAAAATGACGAAACTAATCTTAGTACTGTCAGTTTTATCGGTGTTTTTGATCGCTGAATCAACATGTCAGCATATGATTCTGCCTACGTACAGACCTCCCCCCGCACCCAGACGGCCTGTCATATTGAGAGCCCGTCGAGAGGCTGACGACCAACCTCTGTGGCTGTGGCAAGGAGACAACATCGACCGCGCGCCATCCACAGCGGACCATCCCTTCCTGCCATCAGTCATCGATGACATCAAACTGGACCCGAACAGAAGAACTGCGAGGAGTCTGAGCACTCCCAGAGCGTCTCGCGGAGGTGGAAGCCGTCAGTCCTCGAGCCGAGACACCGGACGAACTCACCCGGGGTACAACCGACGTAACACGAGGTCGCTCAGGCTGCCAGGGTACAAATCCCTGCCTACGACGCCACCATTCAACCCTCGTCCGAGATACCCCATCTACGTGAACTAATTTGGTTTGCAGGGGTTTGTGGTCTGAGTGTAGATACTTAGTATCAGACCAACATAAAAAGTGCCATTTTGTTTTACTGTGTTAACTGTGTGTTACAACTTGAAGATTATTAAATTGTGTGCCAACTGTTTATGTACCGAATTTTTTTTTTCAAAATTTTGTAAGTAATCTGTACTTATTTCAATACATGACTCAAAATAATCTCTTGCTTTATTAATTCATATCTGTGGTAGGAGTGTATCTAACATCAGTGGCAGTGGTGTGTGCTTACCTACGATAAGGGTAAGCACACACGAGCCACCGGCGGCTGTCGCCTCTTGCTGCGGTGTTGAGTACTGCTGTAGCGGGTGGCCGCCACTGGCCACAATGTCGTGTGCGGGGAATCCATACAAAACGTATAAAAAAGCATGTGACTAAGGGGCTGGGCTACTGGCTGGGTGGCGGTGGCGGCTGGCTCGTTTGCGCCTGTTAAAGTTGTTGTGACCTAAGTAAGCCCTCGTACGTTACCCGCGGCCGATTTTTATCGTGCATTAGAATTTCAACGCAATGCTTAGCGCCGAGAGTTGAAAATCCAACAGTGTATTTTTTGGCGCGCTGGGATGTGCTCCTATCTGCTAGATTCTCAATGCTCATGAAGGAACATAAAAAAAATCTGAACAGGATAACCTGATCAGAATGTTTTCTGTTTCTTCATCAATGTCAATCGCCGTCAAATGTCGTCAATGGTTCTAAACCATCCAGTTATTGTTTTTTAGGGTTCCGTACCTCAAAAAGAAAAAAACGGAACCCTTATAGGATCACTCATGTGTCAGTCTCTCTGTCTGTCTGTCTATCACAGCCAATTTGCTCCGAATCTAATGGACCGATTAAGTTGAAATTTGGTACACGTATACGTATTCCTGTGACCCAAACAGGGACGTGTAATGTAAATGAATGAATTTGGAATATGGGGGTTAATTTTGGGGGGCAAATAAGAAAAAAAAAATATTTGCAACCTGTACCGTGCGATATATCAAATGAAAGGGCTTACTGTGGAGGTTTTCTGTAGCTATATATTACAGGAAAACCTATAAGAAGTCTATGGTCTTAAAATAACATATTAAATCTCTCAATATACTGCGTACAAACTTACATTTGTAGTTGGAATGTATGGTTGGCCGGTTTTTTTCCAATCGTATTACAACAAGGGATCCTATCTAATTTACGGGTCAGTTTAGTATACTAGATGTAGGTGGGTTGTGGTTACACATTGATATTGGTATTGACGTCTAGCAAAGACAGTTCGAATCCCGGGGGAGTAGGCCACTACATGAGTAGTGGGCAGAGCAGAAGGCGCAGAGATATATGAATATCTCTGCGCCTTCTGCTCTGAGCTGCTGAGTCAAAAGGAAGATACGTATGCAGGGTTAAGGGCTAAACTTTATGTTCTATACGTGTGTATAGAACATACCACCGTTAGTCCTGTCGCTGTCCATGCGGTAGACATGTTCAGCGCGTGGGGAATATGGGATTATGGGGTGTACCTTCTTATTATACTGCCGTCATAAGGAAAAACCCGTATCTGACATTTTTTTTTCGAAATAGTGTTATTTAGGTAGGTACATATTCGGAATCAGCAAAAAAAAGACTCATCTACCAGTATTTTTATATTGGCGTAAACTTGACGAAAACCTAATAATTCTTACTATTAGGTAAAAGACGTATCTGCCTTTGTATCTTATAGTTTAAACAGGACCAGATATTTTCTATCTCCATTTCAATATTTCTGTAGATAGGTACGTCCTTTTTCTTTACGGCGGCAGTATAATCTTAATTTCTGCCTACCTCTTCGGGAATAAAGTCATGATGGTACGCGTTACGTAGTATGTGACTGGCGATTACACTCACCCCAAATAAGTGCCAACTACAGGATAAAAAAGATAAAATATTGTATGTACAGAATCAGGTCTAATCATTAGAAACATCAATACAACTCTCTAAGTTAGAATTGGCCTCAAATGTAATGATTTAACTCAATAGGGTATTTGAATTTACAGTTTTTTTTTTTTTGATGGGAATTCATCAAATAACTTCTCCCGCTCTGGGTGGAGCGGGAGGGCGTGTCAGACTTCTACTGACTAAAACCCACCCGTGTTCCTTCAGTTGCCTGTGCCAGGGCCACGGTAACTCTTTCGAACAACCCGCAACCCTGGCGGGGAATTTACAGTTGTTTTAATGAATAGATTCAGTAAATAATATTTTTTTATGATCGCAAATAATATTTTGATCAACATAGGACCCGATAGGACCTGCAAAAACATAAGAAAACTGAATTTCGCAGACTACCTCAGCGCGTCCCCCTTATTTAACTATCTTTTATAGATCCTGTTATCACCAAAATAACTGTCAAAAATACCATACTCAGGTATATCCTAAGCTAGTAGGTATATACCTACCTAGGTACTAGTAACTAGCTGACCCGACGGACGTTGTCCTGTCCAAATTTGATGTATGAGAAAATTAATTTTCTTCATAATTTATTCTTTCGTGTATTTACCAATGTTTTAATAGTTATTCTGCTATTCGGGACGGAGACAAATACAACAAATCAAAAACCATGAAAATCGGTCCAGCCGTTCTCGAGTTATGTGTTCGAACAAACCCGACTTTGTTTTATATATCGCACATCTGGAGCAACATTGACACAACTGTAAATTTATTATTTTATTTTGTGTAATAATTAAGGGCTGATTTATCAATCGTCAGATAAGCTTTATCGGAGGAATAAATATAGCAGTTTGACAGATTTTGCATAGAAAATAGTTATGTCAAACCGCCATTTTTGTTCTACAGATAAGTTATCAGGCGATTGTAAAATCAGCCCTTATTCAGTTTAACATTTTGTTGCTCTAGATGTGCAATATATACATAGCTAAATACCAACGATCTAGTTATTTGACTGAAAAAACAATAGTAAGTTTTGGGTCTTCAGAACCTCTAGAAATGCAACGCTGGCAGACCGCGCGGAGTGAACTTTCCTAAGAAAGTTCACATTGTAGACCCTAAGGCCTATGCACAAGATGCGTTGCGGGGCCGCACTGTATAGATTTCATTCCCTTTCTTCTGCCGCACAAACAACTGAGCAGTGCTGCTCCGGCTGGCGGTGGCACGCGGCGGTGCGGCCGTTGCAACGCTTACACCCTTCCCCGCCTTGTCTCGAAGGTTGCAAGTCCGGTGCGACACGCAGGAACGCACCGTGTCACCGCTCCGATGGCACAAACAGCTTTCTGCTTTTGCACATTGCGAACGGGACTTGCTAATCTATTGAGTTTTATATCGCACCAAAAACGTTTCGGTTCCAACTCAGGATGGATATTTATTTTGTAAAGAAACAATGCTTTCATTTTGAGCTTCGCCGCAGTCGGAGAGGGCTTTTTAGCCGACTGCGGCGAACATATTTTGATATACAAGAACAGTGGCGTCGCTGGGTCTTTTAGAGGGCCGGGGAACTTTTATATACAAGAACAGTGGCGTCGCTGGGTCCTTTAGAGGGCCGGGGAACTTTGATATACAAGAACAGTGGCGTCGCTGGGTCCTTTAGAGGGCCGGGGAACTTTGATATACAAGAACAGTGGCGTCGCTGGGTCCTTTAGAGGGCCGGGGAACTTTGATATACAAGAACAGTGGCGTCGCTGGGTCCTTTAGAGGGCCGGGGAACTTTGATATCCCTTTAAGACCGGGAAAAAAAGTCTTGCGTAGCTTGTTTTCGATCTTATATTCTAAGTACCCATGTCCACAGTCATCCTAGAAAAATAATAAAAAAAATCCCGCCCCCTCCCCCCCTGAGAAAACGCCATGTCACGATAGTGCGATATCGGCGCGAAAATATTTTTGTAAAGTTGAACGAACGATCGTATAAGAGCGTCGTTAAAGGTATATACAAGAACAGTGGCGTCGCTGGGTCCTTTAGAGGGCCGGGGAACTTTGATATACAAGAACAGTGGCGTCGCTGGATCCTTTAGAGCCGGGGAACTTTAATATACAAGAACAGTGGCGTCGCTGGGTCCTTTAGAGGGCCGGGGAACTTTGATATACAAGAACAGTGGCGTCGCTGGATCCTTTAGAGCCGGGGAACTTTAATATACAAGAACAGTGGCGTCGCTGGGTCCTTTAGAGGGCCGGAGAACTTCACAATCTTAACACCAGAAATAAGGACAAATTACGTGCTCCATTTCACCGGCTTCATAAGGTTCATAACTCATTTGTTGGGCTTGGTATATCCTTTTATAACAAGCTACCCTCTTCTTTGCTAGATTTGCCCTACAATGCGTTTAAAGCCAAAGTAAAATCTAACCTTTGTTCAAAGGCATACTATTCTATCAACGATTACTTAAACCACAGATATTACAATACTACGTACAGATACCCAATCCCATACAAAGAAATGACACCTCCCTAAGTCTGGCTATTGAGCTGGCTATTTTTTTTTCCCTTCAATTTATAACAGATGGCTGCATCAGCGACTCACTAATTACCAGATACTGTAGTTTTACAACACCATCTAGGAGTCTGCCTAGACACTAGGTGTCATCGATGCTAGGTGGCATCGATACTACTTAGATGGCTATATCTAGATACCTATAGATTCTCCATCTCACATCGAGTATGTCGTCGTAATCGTACCGTGCGCTCAAGGACAAAAATATCTTGAGTTGGCGTAATTGTTTCGTTTGTGGGATTGATGATTGAGCTAGCATTTTTAGCTTTAGTAGGAGACGACGTGTTTGCGAAGCCAAATAATTATATTTTATTTTTACGCCATGCGGCATATAGGTATGTACATAATAATTCGTGCAGCTGCAAATGGGATTTTTCCTAAACGCGCTTAATTTTACTATCTGCTTATGTCTGCGGTAACTTACTAAAATCTAAGTGGTCGCTATGCGAATGTTACGATAAGTAGGTATTCATATTTTTAAATTTTATTATCTACTCAAATCAATCAAAACTATAAAATTGCTTGTAATTTAACCGGTAATAATGTTACTGCAGCAAGGAAATGAAATTAAATAGGTAAATATGTATTATGAGTAGGCAGAAACAATACAAGTAGGTACAAGCTGTGGTATGAAGTACCTACCTACATAAATAAAATAAAAACGAACGGAATATTTTTATAAAAATATTTTAATAGGTACTTCAATCAAGTAAGTACATAACAATACTGATAGAACGTTGCAAAGTGATCAATAGATAGGTACATACTTACTTATGCCACATTTTTTATTACCTACCAGCACAAAAACATGACAAATGAGAAAACATCTGTGTCTCCAGAAAATATCACACAGTAGAAATATCATACAGTACCTATGTGACTCAACCCCTGTTCTTGAAATAACTACCTACAGCCGCGCGGTACGTAAACACGCGATAGGGCTGCCCGCCTATTTAGTATTTTAATTTCATCCTACATACCACCATCACTTGCTTGAGTTTATTTCTAGTTTTGTGATTGTAAATATTATATCTTTTATTAAAAAAAAAAAATCTGCTGTCGTCGATGGTTACCAAACTACAATTATTACAAACTTCAACACCTACCAACTTATCCAAAACGCAAGAAACAGCTGACGAGAAATTAAATATCTTTTTTCATCTCAGCTTATTAACGTCCTCATTACCTACAGTACGGAGCAACTCGAAATAATAATTCTTTTCGTCACCCTTCCGCTCTGCAATCTTACTTATTATTAACCATCTCATCGCCTGTGCGCTACCTACAGTAATCAAATCTTCTAACTACCTACTACAAAATCTTACTTATAAAAGTAAATTATAATGTTAACCTTACTACGTAGTTACCTACCATTTATTACTCTCATAATCTTTTCCTAACGATATTTCGTCTAAGTCAGTAAGTACCTAAGTACATATTATAAGTAAGTAGATAGCCTAGCTTAGGAAACTACCTACTTGTTTTTTTTTTTAACGCGAGCTCAGGTAGGTCACTCGTGTGTCACTTTTTTCACCCTATCCACTTATTTATTTATTAATCTAGTTATTTTACTCGGTGGAAAAAGCAAAATACCTCCTTCCGACCGTTTGTATGAATATAAAATACTGTATGATATTTCTACTGTGGCTGTAAGTAGCAATTTTGCTACTTACAGCCACAGTAGATCATAAAAAATGTAACAAAGAATTACGTTGGGGATTGTGTGCGTCAGAATGGCTGGTTTATATTTGCTACATATTATATAATAAAAAATTGTTACATAGGATTATAGTTGCAAAACTTCTGAAAAATTCTGAATAATTCCGGAATACTTCTGGGAAAGTTTCTTTAAATCAAAATTATTCAAAATGAATTTAATTAAGATTTTTATTTTCTTTTGCTGAAAAATCGTATTTTGCATCGATCGTCAATCGCCGCCGCCGCTGCCCCTCTGTGCGCCGGCCGCTACCGCCGCGCCGCGCGCGCCCGACTGCCACGAGTCGTGCGTGCAGGCGACGGCGGTGCGGGGTGTGGTGTGGTAAGAGGGGAGATGCTCCCCGGAGAAGTTTTCCCCCCCGCGAGAAAGATTCGTACCCAGCAATCGAATGTTTCCGCCGAATATTTCGCCCGAATAATTCAATGGGAATATACTTTGAAATATTCCCAAAGTTTCGGAATATTTCGGAATACTTCCGAAGTATTCGACGGGAATGATTCGGAATTTTTCCCGCCAGCATCTATACATAGGCAAGACACACTGCAACTATTTGCCTTTATTATTTTATCAGGCACTTTTCCTTGGGATAATTTAAATAATCGCTACATCCTTTATTTAACATATGTTTGAAGTTACAACTAAATTAGATAAATGAAGTAAATATGTAGCAATTATTGACGCAATACATTTCGGGAAACTCTGCATGCTTGACTTTAAACTAGGAGGTGACCAGCCAACCAAACGTCAGGATTGCTGGTCAAAAAAAATATTTTGTTTCTAAATATATATCCTATGTAGCAATTATTTATTATGTGTAGCAAATTATGCAAAGCAATTATGTAGCAATTTTCGAATCAACTCTCATAGACCAACGCCACAGAATCAGCCATTCTGACGCACACTGGGGATTCCCTTTTAGCACTCCAGTAGATCACGAGCGGGCTTGTTTCGTCGAAGTTGAATTTGTTGTTCATACAAAATTAAGACTTATTACAACTGACGAAGAGATGTTATTATTGTACATTGTTTCCGCATAATTTTGAGACACAACAGCAACGACGGATAACTGCGTGGGCACATTCACTTGTGTTTAGGGTTTCGTACCCCAAAAGGAAAAAAAACGGAACCCTTATAGCTCGTGTGTCTATCACAGCCGATTTGCTCCGAATCCAATGGAACGATTAAGTTGTATACACGTATGAATTTCTGTGACCCAAACACAAATAAATGAATTTTGAACATGGGGGGTCAATTTTGGGGGCAAATAAGAAAATTATTAAAAAAAGTTTTGCAAACTGTACCGTGTGATATATCAAATTAAAGGGCTTACTGTGACGGTCTCAAATCTATATTTTTTTATAATTATAAAATTGTTTTAAAGTTATTTAAGAAAATAGACGAAAATTGACCATTTCGCCCTATCTCCGATACAACAGAGCATATTTTTAAATAAAAAACCGGCCAAGTCCGTGTCGGACTACGCACAATGAATCCTAAGAACAAACTTAACATTGTAGTTGAAAAATAAGTTCTTCCATATATTATACATAATATAGGTATTGAACTATTTTCTGTATTTTTTTTTTCAAAATTTTAGGCTCAGTACTTTCGCAGATAGGGTGGAACGGTCAATTTTCGTCTATTTTTTAATTAACTTTAAAATTATTTATTTTAAAATTATAAAAAAAGTATATTTGAGACCCTCACAGTAATCTATTTCATTTGATATGTCGCATGGTACAGTTTGCAAAACTTTATTTTTATTTTCTTACTTGCTCCCAAAATTGATCCCATATTCAAAATTCATTTATTTACGTTACACGTCCATGTTTGGGTCACAGAAATACATACGTGTACCAAATTTTATCTTAATCGGTCCAATGGATTCGGAGCAAATTGGCTGTGACAGACGGACAGACAGACAGATAGACACACGAGTGATCCTATACCAATTAAGTTTTTTCCTTTTGAGGTACGGAACCCTAAAAATACTGAAAGTAGTTATATTATTCCTATAGATTACAGGAAAACTTATTAGAATCTATGGTCTTAAAATATCATGATAAATCTCTCAATATTGTGCGTACAAAGTTACATTTGCTGTTGGAATGTCTTCCATACATTCCAAAAGTTGGAATGTATGAGGGAACATATTTTTCATCCCCGGGATAAATTCATCCAAACTACGGAACCCTTCGCTGTGCGTGGTCCGACACACACTTGGCCGGTTTTTTTCTATTCCGTGGCGGTAAAAGTGATGACAAGTTTAATAAAACGCCATCTATTGCAAAGAGCTCTAAAACAAAATGCATGACAGAAGCCTACTTTGAACTGTTTATAACATACTATTTGGTTCGGATTGAAGTAAAAGGCTTAATGTATCGTTTATGTTGAAAATACGTGAAATATGAGTGTAAATAGATAAATCAACATTAAACAAGGAAGTTTTGATTTTTACTAATCTTACTTCAGCCAAAATCTGCCGTATAACGCTTATTAGTGGTTGTTAATTTCATAATTGTTACCTATGCTGCCATCTATGACTATTTTTCGAGACTAATTATAATTTGTTCTAGTTGAGACCCCATGCTTAAACGATAAGAATATGTAGTTGGTCGCTGTGTTTAACTTAAGACAATGTTTATGTTCTTTCTCCAGAATTAGCTTACCTACTGACAGGTTATAAGAGTTCATATAATTATTTATTTTCTTTGACTGTAAAGGTCAATTTCTTTTAATTTTATTTTTATTTATCATTGACATAATCTACTCATTACAATGTTTTTTATGAGTGGTATTGCAATATGTGGTTAGCTAGTGACCTCGAGAATTGATCATAAATATTCTTGTCTGAGCAACCGGCAGCAAGATCGTCATGCTCCCTTAGATGTCACTGCTTGCGGTAGCGTCGGGGGTCGGGTTGCCTCCTTCCCTCAAATATGGTGAGGGGGGTAATGGCTGATTTTTGCGTTATGCTCGTGAACGGGTGCTGCTTGTGGTGACTGGTCGTCTTGCTGACCTTGGTTTTGTTTTGTTATTAGTAATTTAACTCGTTGTTTATTTTATTTCGATGGTCCTAGTTTATCATTTGTGACTTAGGGTTACGACTACATGTACGGCTATATGTAAGTGGGCACGCCCTTATTACTGGAGGCTTTTAATATAGGTATAAAGCATGGGGTCTCAACTAGAACAAATTATAATTAGTCTCGAAAAAAATGCATAGATGGCAGCATAGGTAACAATTATGAAATTAAAAACCAGTAATAAGCGTTATACGGCAGATTTTGGCTGAAGTAAGATTAGTAAAAATCAAAACTTCCTTGTTTAATGTTGTTTTATCTATTTACACTCATATTTCACGTATTTTCAACAAAAACGATACATTAAGCCTTTTACTTCAATCCGAACCAAATAGTATGTTATAAACAGTTCAAAGTAGCCTTCTGTCATGCATTTTGTTTTAGAGCTCTTTGCAATAGATGGCGTTTTATTAAACTTGTCATCACTTTAACCGCCACGGAATAGAAAAAAACCGGCCAAGTGCGTGTCGGACCACGCACAGTGAAGGGTTCCGTAGTTTGGATGAAGTAATCCCAGGGATGAAAAATATGTTCCCTCATACATTCCAACTTTTGGAATGTATGGAAGACATTCCAACAGCAAATGTAACTTTGTACGCACAATATTGAGAGATTTATCATGATATTTTAAGACCATAGATTCTAATAAGTTTTTCTGTAATCTATAGGAATAATATAACTACTTTCAGTATTTTTAGGATTCCGTACCTCAAAAGGAAAAAACTGAATTGTTATAGGATCACTCGTGTGTCTATCTGTCTGTCTGTCCGTCTGTCACAGCCAATTTGCTCCGAATCCATTGGACCGATTAAGATGAAATTTGGTACACGTTTGTATTTCTGTGACCCAAACATGGACGTGTAACGTAAATAAATTAATTTTGAATATGGGGTCAATTTTGGGGGGCAAGTAAGAAAAATAAAAATAAAGTTTTGCAAACTGTACTATGATGTGACATATCAAATGAAATGGATTACTGTGAGGGTCTCAAATATACTTTTTTATAATTTTAAAATAAATCATTTTAAATTTATTTATAAAATAGACGAAAATTGACCGTTCCCCCCTATCTCCGAAAGTACTGAGCCTAAAATTTTGAAAAAAAAAAATACAGAAAATAGTTCAATACCTATAGTATGTATAATGTATGGAAGAACATATTTTTCAACTACAATGTTAAGTGTGTTCTTAGGATTTATTGTGCGTAGTCCGACACGCACTTGGCCGGTTTTTTATTTCAAAATATGCTCTGTTGTATCGGAGATAGGGCGAAATGGTCAATTTTCGTCTATTTTTACAAACAATTTTAAAATTATAAAAAAATATAGATTTGAGACCCTCACAGTAAGCCCTTTAATTTGATATATCATAGGGTACAGTTTGCAAAACTTTTTTAATAATTTTCTTATTTGCCCCCAAAATTGACCCCCCCCCCCCCATGTTCAAAATTCATTTATTTATGTTACACGTCCGTGTTTGGGTCACAGAAATTCATACGTGTATACAACTTAATCGTTCCATTGGATTCGGAGCAAATCGGCTGTGATAGACACACGAGTGAGCCTATAAGGGTTCCGTTTTTTTCCTTTTGAGGTACGGAACCCTAAACACAAGTGAATGTGCCCACGCAGTTATCCGTCGTTGCTGTTGTGTCTCACAATTATGCGGAAACAATGTACAATAATAACATCTCTTCGTCAGTTGTAATAAGTCTTAATTTTGTATGAACAACAAATTCAACTTCGACGAAACAAGCCCGCTCGTGCTCTACTGGAATGCTAAAAGGAAATCCCCAGTGTGCGTCAGAATGGCTGGTTGTCTGTGGCGTTGGTCTATGAGAGTTGATTCGAAAATTGCTACATAATTGCTTATAATTGCTACATATAGTAAATAATTGCTACATAGGATATATATTTAGAAACAAAATATTTTTTTTGACCAGCAATCCTGACGTTTGGTTGGCTGGTCACCTCCTAGTTTAAAGTCAAGCATGCAGAGTTTCCCGAAATGTATTGCGTCAATAATTGCTACATATTTACTTCATTTATCTAATTTAGTTGTAACTTCAAACATATGTTAAATAAAGGATGTAGCAATTATTTAAATTATCCCAAGGAAAAATGCCTGATAAAATAATAAAGGCAAATAGTTGCAGTGTGTCTTCACTCAACGGTATTGCTACTTTAGGAGGCAGGCGTTTTAAATTGTTAAATGGCATGTTATGTTATGAGTAGGTACGTGGATAATAAACACATTAAAAGGATATCGTAAATAAAAAAAAAATGTGGGTCGTTCATAAGATTCAGTTTAATAATATTACAATTTACTTAAAAAATATTCAATTATTAATTTGCCTTATTTTCATATTATTTTTTCGCATATATTATACAATGTGGAATTAGCTTCTTTTTACTCTTCGTAATTTTTTTCGATTCGTCATCATAACATTTCCATTGTGAATTTCGTCTGCAATGAGCTTTGTAGTAACCAATTAGTGTTTCACATACTGGGGGCTCGAATTCTACTATTGACAGTAAATACACTAATAATAAGACACAATGCAACTATTTGCCTTTATTATTTTATCAGGCATGTTTGAAGTTGCAACTAAATTAGATAAATGAAGTAAATATGTAGCAATTATTGACGCAATACATTACGGGAAACTCTGCATGATGGACTTTAAACTAAGAGGTGACCAGCCAAACAAACGTCAGGATTGCTGGTCAAAAAAATATTTTGTTTCTAAATATATATCCCATGTAGAATTTTTTTATTATATGTAGCAAATATAAGTAATTATGTAGCAATTTTCGATTCAACTCTCATAGACCAACCAATCAAGACAACCAGCCATTCTGACGCACACAATCCCCCGTAATTCTTTCTTTGTTACATTTTTTATGATATTTCTACTTTATTTATTTATTTATTTATTAATTTGGGAAAACAAACAGTTACACAAAAGTTTATTAATTAAAAATACTTAGTATCTAAAGTTAATAGTGTATGTGTAGCTCACAACGTTATCCACATGTTACCCATTCATTTTTCTTTCATAAGAACTAAACTAGGCATGCGAGTGAAATTTACATAACATTATGCTTCGGTTACAGTTATAAAGTAAATTTAGTTTGTTAATTTTTGGATAAGAGAATTTCGAAATTTGTTAGATGATAATGTAAATAGATCAATGTCCGAAAAATTTGTGTTATAATTATCTGCTATACGACGCGACGTAGAGGTGCGCGAACTCCAGCATTGGTGCGGCAAGATGGGACGGCGAATAGCGGGCGTGCACGCACCTCGCGTCTCACAACAGTCCTAGGTACAACATAACTTAATTTATTTACCAAATCAGAGCAGTCATATCTTCTACTGTGGCTGTAAGTAGCAAAAGCAGTAGAAATATCATACAGTATTTTATCTTCATACAAACGGTCGGAAGGAGGTATTTTGCTTTTTCCACCGAGTAAAATAACTAGATTAATAAATAAATAAGTGGATAGGGTGAAAAAAGTGACACACGAGTAACCTACCTGAGCTCGCGTTAAAAAAAACTAGTAGGTAGTTTCCTAAGCTAGGCTATCTATTTACTTATAATATGTCCTTAGGTACTTACTGAGTTAGACGAAATATCGATAGGAAAAGATATGAGAGTAATAAATGGTAGGTAACTACGTAGTAAGATTAACAATATAATTTAAGATTTTGTAGTAGGTAGTTAGAAGATTTGATTGCTGTAGGTAGCGCACACGCGATGAGATGGTTGATAATAAGTAAGGATTGCAGAGCGGTTCGACATCGGAAGGGTGACGAAAAGAATGATTATTTCGAGTTGCTCCATGCTGTAGGTAATGAGGACGTTAATAAGCTGAGATGAAAAAAGATATTGAATTTCTCGTCAGCTGTTTCTTGCATTTTGGCTAAGTTGGTAGGTGTTGAAGTTTGTAATAATTGGAGTTTGGTAACCATCGACAACAGACGATTATTGCGCGGCTGCAGGTAGTTATTTCAAGAACAGGGGTTGAGTCACATACTGTATGATATTTCTACTGTGTGATATTTGCTGGAGACACCATGTTTTCATTTGTCATGTTTTTGTGCTGGTAGGTAATAAAAAAATGTGGCATAAGTAAGTATGTACATACCTATCTACTGATCACTTTGCAACGTTCTATCAGTATTGTTATGTAGTACTTGATTGAAGTATTAAAATATTTTTATAAAATATTCCGTTCGTTTTTATTTTATTTATGTAGGTAGGTACTTCATACCACAGCTTGTACCTACTTGTATTGTTTCTGCCTACTCATAATACATATTTACCTATTTAATTTCATTTCCTTGCTGCAGTAACATTATTACCGGTTAAATTACAAGCAATTTTATAGTTTTGATTGATTTGAGTAGATAATAAAATTTAAAAACATGAATAAGTAGGTACCTACTTATCGTAACATTCGCATAGCGACCACTTAGATTTTAGTAAGTTACCGCGGACATAAGCAGATAATAAAATTAAGCGCGTTTAGGAAAAAACCCATTTACAGCTGCACGAATTATTATGTACCTATATGCCGCATGGCGTAAAAATAAAATACAATTATTTGGCTTCGCAAACACGTCGTCTCCTACTAAAGCTAAAAATGCTAGCTCAATCATCAATCACACAACGAAACAATTACGCCAACTTTTTGTCCTTGAGCGCACGGTACGATTACGACGACATACTCGATGTGAGATGGAGAATCTATAGGTATCTAGATATAGCCATCTATGCAGTATCGATGCCACCTATCATCGATGAGACCTAGTGTCTAGGCAGACTCCTAGATGGTGTTGTAAAACTACAGTATCTGGTAATTAGTGAGTCGCTGATGCAGCCATCTGTTATAAATTGAAGGGAAAAAAAATAGCCAGCTCAATAGCCAGACTTAGGGAGGTGTCATTTCTTTGTATGGGATTGGGTATCTGTACGTAGTATTGTAATATCTGTGGTATAAAGTTCTGCTTACGTTTTTAGTTTTGTATTTTGATTCTGCTTGAGTATAGTTTTCGATTTTTTTTTCTTCTTTTTTTAAGTAAGTATATTGGCGTGTGCTAGCTGACTTATAGCAAATAATTAAATTTAATTTAATACTGTATAATTTAATTTAATTTAGTACTCACAATACAGTGGACGTGAAAAAGGCTAAAGGTCAGTTATTTTTTAATAATTCTGATTCTGACAGTGAATTTTATTTCTTTCATTTTGGGGACTTAAGTGATCGAGATGAACCGTATCTTATTGATTTAACAGTAGAAAATCAGGTTATTACTTTAGAAGTAGATACTGGTAGTAAAATTTCGGCCATATCTAAGCTTTGTTATGATCAATTATTCAAAAATATTAAATTAAATACGGTCAATTACGAACTGAGGTGCGTTTATTGTATCAATCCATGCTATATATGAATGTGGGTAGAATACAATAAACGCACCTCAGTTCGTAATTGACCGTGGTTAATTGCATACACTACAGAAAGAAAGTAAGAAATAACAGAGTAATTGGTAGGCACCAAAGTATAGGTAACGCTAGTTACACAACACCACAGTCTGTGCACAGCACAGTGATACAGCGGCAGTCAATGATATTATAAGTAAAAAGTCGTAGATAGGTTATACAGGCTCCGCAAGTGGTACGTCAAAATGTGGCTAATTTGCCACATTTTGGTCGTCTTGTCTCTTTTTCGCTCCCGAAAATTACGACATGCCATCCTATTTCCACGTGTCATCTAATAGTTCGACGTTGTGCCGTTTTTGAACATCGAATGTTGGGTAGGTAACGTATCTACGTTTTTATTACTTATAATATCATTGGTGGCAGTGATAACTACTTTTATTTTGTTGGTCCGATCTTATCTTATCTTATCATAGTGGACTACGCAAAATCCTGGCAAATTAGTTTTAAACGTAGTTGGGATGGGATATAGTATTTTTATTTCACGAAGCGACAAGCGCTTTACATACAAGCTTTACAAGTGTACAAACACGCAGTGAATGTGTGTAAGCGCAGGAGCTCGCGGTACCGTCCAAGACAATGGCGAAGGCGGAAGTGTGTGTGTTATTTGTTGACGGTACTCTCTGACGTCTTCACGCACTTATTCACAGCGTCTTTGTACACTTGGTAACCACATGTAAAGCGCGTGCCGCTTCGTGGGATATAAATACTATAATAAAGACCGTGACTGGTATCCCTGGGGTACCTAGGACGCGGGTTGAAAGGCGGCAGCGTGGGCAGGAGGGGGAGGTTGGAAGAGTCGTACTCTGGCAGCTTGAGCGTCCTCGTGTTACGTCGGTAGTACCCCGGGTGAGTGCGTTCGTTGTCTGGGCTTGAGGACTGACGGTTTCCACCTCCACGTGACGCTTTGGGATTGCTCAGACTCCTCGCAGTTCTTCTGTTCGGGCCCAGTTTGATGTCATCGATGACTGATGGCAGGAAGGGATGGTCTGCTGTGGATGGCGCGCGGTTGATGTTGTCTCCTTGCCAAAACCACAGAGGTTCGTTTTCAGCTCCTCGACGGGCTCTCAATATGGCAGGCCGTCTCGGTGTGCGGGGAAGGCGGTACGTAGGCTGAACGATACGCTGACATGTTGATTCAGCGACCAAGAAAACCGCTAGTACTGACAATACTAAAATTAATTTGTACATTTTGACAAGATACCGACGATTACTTGCCTTGCAATGAGACCTCCGATTGTAGAAGGCGAATATTTAAACAGCCTCTTGAGAAAACTGAGGTCTTTACCTAGATACGAGACGCTTTGTGAGATAATAATAATAATAATATCCTAGGACATTTTTCACACACGGTCATCTGATCCCAAACTAAGCAGAGCTTGTACTATGGAAACCAGATAACTGATATACTACATACACTACTTTTTTTTTGTAAATACATACTTATATAGATAATTACACCCAGACTCAGGACAAACAGACATGTTCATGCACACAAATGTTTGTCCTGGATGGGAATCGAACCCACGACCTGTGGCATGATAGGTGGTATCTTAACCAACCACGCCAACTGGCCTGTCAAAAAATAATGAGAAGAACCTAATGAGATAACCTGAGATAAGAAGAATATGAGATAATAGAATAAGAACCTGATGATAAGAAGAAAATAATGGGAAGAACCTGACTATATTTACATTAAACTTTCCTCTTAACCTATTCACTCACATTGAATAGGCATGCGATAAGATTTGTACAGTAACGAACCGGGATTGTTGAGTGTATTGTATAATTAATTTTATTTAAATGATTTGGGAAATTGACTCGATTTGATAGTGAGGTTGGAGATGTACGTATATGTAAGTGGCGGTATATGACCATACATACATTATATAGGGCCATTAGAAATTCTATCCCATTCCATAGCACAGTTGTTACATAGGGATGTTATTAGAATCTTCATTTTCGTCTGTCGTTAATAAAGCCGCTGTTGACAGTTGATGATGTTGATATTTGACCTATTATACGATAGAAACAAATTGTTCTGCGTTTATACCTATTTCTGCAAAGAATTTAATGAGCTTATGAGTCGCTTTTCATAAAATTATGAGTACCAAATAAAGTAATTAGGTACGCGCTATCGAATGGCTTACTGGCGGAGAAACTATTTGCTGGTAGAAAAAAGTTGAGCATCAAGTTTTTGGTTGAACTACTAGTACGGAAACTAGTAGAAAACAAACATTTTTATCTTGCTAGCAGCAATATAAAAATGTTCGTTTTCTCATGAAGTAAGTTTTTGTTCAGTATTATTAATTATTAAAAGTAACAAAATGATATCTTAACTAAAACTATTTACAGACTAAAACTATGGCGTCGAAAAATTCATCCGCATCGCTGTCGACTGGTAATGCCTAAGAGACTGGCGGCATTGCCCTGTTGTTGTATGGCAATGCTTAGCCTCTGGCCAAGGTAAAAGCCAGCCCTTGGGTTATGTGAAGTGTCAACTAGCCGTTTCAAGATTTCCTTAAAAAGACCATGAGCACTCGGACCCCACCGGTTATTATACTTACGCCGCTTAAGGTTTTCCGCAGCCGCAACAGCAGCGCTAGCATATCACGCCGAGCCAGGAAGATGGGATAGCGCAAGAGTTTCGACACACGTTGCACCAGCTTCCATGGAAATAAAGGCATGCCGTCCGGTCTCTTGCCATCGTCACGTGCCTTAATCCATTGCGTTCTAATACAGCTGGAACGCCGACAGTGACAAGAGCTCGTCGGATGATGTCATTAATGTTCGCGTGCCGCGCTGACGACCCACACGTTGACTGCAAGACCGGTGGTGTCAGATTTCAGTTGGTATGATACATTTTAACAAGACCAAGAAAAACTTCAACACAAAAGAAAGCCAAATTTTTTTTAAATTATTTTATTATTTACTAAAAAGCAATAAATATATCATATACGAACATAGACTATCAATAAATTAACAAAATTTATGTTAACTTTACATATAATCTTCATATTTGGCATCACAGTACTTTCGAAATGTTATGTAGGTATGCAGCAACACACAAACAAATATTTATTAGTTTATGAATCTATTGGACGTAAACCAGTTAATAAAGTATACTATTACACTGATTGATCATTTTTCTTTTTAACTTATCCAACCCGATAGGCGAAGTTATATTTCAGTCCAAAGATGTGCTAAGCAAAAAATATACTTTGCAACGGACAGAACTTTAGGTACAGGGCTTAGTTAATAAAACTAACAATTATTTACATACCTACAGCAATCGAAGACATAATTATTTTTTTACCATTTCAAGAAGTTAAACTACACATAGATAAAATTTCAAACGATTAATAACTTACACAAATGTATATATAAAATGCAAGTAACATTAATAAATCGTATCCATACAAAACATTTAATGTTAAATAATAATATTTTGAAACATTTAGCTCGAAGCCATGTACACACGGTCAGGTAGGAAGCGGGCCATGATAATATTTCGAAGTTTTCGAACTTTAAAAAAGGCTTTTCGATATTTATTAAACATTAGACTTAGTTTGACATAATAGATATATATATCTAAACATAAATAAAACAATTTCTATATTTATTAAATTCTAGTTTCAATATTGTATTTTCTGAATTCTTCTATATTGTAGCACGCATACATGTACTATGTGTACATAGCACAATACCTAAAATTATTAAAAGTAATTTATCTATGATTGTTACACTATAAAATGGTAAAACTTACATAAACGGTGCACGTAATATCGTAGTGAAGTATGACAAAAATGTAACATGTATCGATAATCTCACTTCAACATCGTCAGAACCAGCACCACTATTATATCGATATTATTTCATCGTAGACAACCAATATAAGCTTTATATATCAAGTTTATTTAGGAAGAGATGTACCGATCTGGGTATTGAAGGGCAGATTAGCCTTTTTGCTTACATCGATAAACTAGCAATTCGCGAATTATTCATATGTTAATCTTATATTGTCTTGAAACAATTTCAAGATATTTTAAGATTAAAAAACAGTTCCGTTACAATTTTATTTTATTACCATACACGGAGAAATCTCAATCTCTCACGCCATTTACAATAGCTGTTGAAGCATCTAAGCTAGATGCTGATTCAAGAATTATTCCTGTTTCTCGGCACTAGTAACGCACTCTACCGGTGGGCATTGACATTGTACTTAAACATTTAAATATTCGTGGCCACCTTTATAAAAGCACCTCTACACTGTAGCTGTAATCATAACTTTTATTTAGAAATACGATCTGACCCTAACTCAATATAGGCTTTTATATATTCCACGCTTTCACACTTTTTAAACACTCAAAATCCCGACATTCTTCAACCGCACACCAAGTTAGCTATCTAAATATCCATTACTCTAAACTCAGAATTTTTTGAAGTTTTATGTCACCTACAGCCTCCAACATCAATGCTATAAGCAAAAAACTATAAAAAGGAACACATTTTCTGGAATTCTTTCGCCTAACTATTGAAGAGTAAGAGGCTCGCCACGGCGTACTTTCTAGACAATTTAAGGGTTTCATGCGACACTGAAGAACATTTTCTTTCCAAGTCCATTGCTTAAGGAATTGACACTTATTCTTTAACTCCTAACATCGATGTTTTAAAAGCAATGTGATGGTAATAGACTAATGTTCTGTTACAGTCAGACTACCATAAATCTGACAAATGCCCCTTATATCGAGATCTACAGCGATAATTTTTAATTGAGTCAATATTACATTATGCTTTCTTTACAGCGCGTTCAACTGGACTTTCTGCCATTTTAAGATGAATGTCACAGAATAATAAATGTACAGAAGGCGCACTTCTCCAATAAAAAATAAAAAAACTTATGGCGGCAAGTCACAACGTTTAAAATGTATAAACACTGAATTGGCAGGTCTCATTTAGTTTTTCTTTAGACTTTTTTATTGCTAAAAGTGGTTCTTCTGTACTTATATACTTTGTGTTATGCTACGTAAGAGTATAAGGTGTTAATGAAGCGGTGCGATGCTTCATCGAGGTTTTCTTCATGGATTGCGCCGAAGTTTTGCGAAGAAGCTGTAACATTTAAACAACTTTTAAAGTAATTATCAAGCTAACATTGTATAAAGATGTCTCACAAGCTCTTTTTAGCAGAAAGCCTAAAATTATAGTAATGTAACGTTGTTCATGTAATGTCATCATATTACTCTTTTTTATAAAAAAATAAGTCACCATTGTCTGTGAACTCGCGTAGACTGTTGTCCCGAAGGTATGCAACGTTCAAATCCTTCATTGGTTACTTTGACTTGCAAAGTTAATCGTTACATTTCATTTATAGTTAATCATTACTTTTGGACGCGCTTAAAGTGCCCATGACTGACTTGAAATATCGCGAAATTAATATAGCAGCCAGACTACAAGAAAGAGCTCGTGAAACCAGCAACGCAAAATAAAATAACTGTAGCGAACATAACTTACCAAAGTGGCTGTGCAGTGCAACATACGATGACTTATGAATGGACATACATGTGGGTAGTGGTTCTGTACACAATGGCCTTTTCTGGCAGGATACATACATATCAATGCTCAACACCTGTCTATATAATACACAAGCATTGCCACAGGGAATATATGGAAGGTCTATACATCATTTAAGTCAGTAGGTATGACTTTCCATTTGTTACATACCCTGTGGTCAAAGTAACAAGTTTTTTTTTGTAATGGGCGTTGAACATGGTCCACTATAGGCGATAATGTACAGCCATTTATGGGTGCCTGTGGTGCGTGTCGTGTACACAGTGGGTTGCAAACCAATGAGACAATAACTACTGATGCTATGTTCAGATCAATATACAAGGGGGATTCTGAAGTGCTGTTATTACAACATTGCGTTGGGGAGAACTGGTAGACAGTCAACTGTTTTTATGTATCATAATTTATAGAACAAAATATATCGGTCGTATTTATTAAGGCCTCGTTCACACCAAATTCGGCCACCTCTTTGGTGTAAACGCGGCCTAAATCTTGATAGTCTTCAAAGTGAGTCGGCAACTTATACGATACAAAAGCAAATAAAAAGACTGTAACTTGTTCGAGAATGATCTCATATAATATCTTATACATGTATAACAACGTACAGAGATGCATCACAAGCAACAAGCTATATGCTATTAATTATCTCCCGTCCCCTCTACTCAGCAAGATGATATTCAGAATTTTACTATTTATATAGCAACTTTACATGGAGATTTCTGACTTTATATACTTTTAGAACGATATAACATTTTTAATTACTAAAATGTCCCTTTGTGACACGGATAGGGCAGTAAGCACTAAACTTGAATGATAAAAAATATAATTAAGCAGAGTGCTTCAGCCGTTGGCGGATTTGACAATACAATAACTAGCAGATCTATTCAGGTTCAATACTACAGCGTAATCTTTTAATTTCTAAATAAAAAAGCGTGTGAAACATGCTCATATGTACCTATGTGTTGACTGTACAAAGCATTGTAAACTCTACAAATAAAACACAATTAAAATAAAATAAATTATGCAACACGAAACTCTGATAATTGTATATCATCTAAGTTATAAATACTTAAACGTTTACCCCCTCATTCATAAAAAAACTAAAACGCTCTAATACGACACTAAATCAATTTCATTCGGATTTGAGTTTGAAGGCAGACAAACACTTAATTAACAAAAATAGGTGTATAGAGCGTTTTAGTTTTTTTATGAATAAGAGGGTTAGAATAAAATGCAAAATGTTATATTTTTAAAAGACAACAATATTTCCATGTTGCAACAAGATTATATTAAATTTAAACAGATCTGTAGACAAATAGTTAAATAAATTCATTAGAAATAATCATTTAAAAAATATATTGATTTAGGCAAGACATGATTAAGTTTACATTAATTATTATTTTATAAATTGTTAAACATTTTATAAATCTCGATTCTAAGATTAATAGTAATCATTCTCGGAAGTTAATTCGTAAAGTTAACGTCGAAAAAAAAAGTGATTTCTTTGAAATCGTGATCATTAGTCAAAAGTGTAAAATATTAAAATTTGACGAAACACTAAACTGTACTCTACGGTACTTTGAGACATACAAATAGAATTACAATGTCTTAAAATATTATAATCGAATTAAATCGATGGAACATTGTTCTTAAATGTACAGTGCTAAGGCGACGAGTCGACCGTTTCGTTAGAACACCGTTATACCACATTTGTGTATATTTGTACAGATTCGAATTGTTTTATATTGATTTAAGATTAAAATTGCTAATAAATAAATAAGAGATCAATGTATGTGTGCGTCGGTTGTGTGAAACGGTCGCAGGTCGCAGGTCGAGGCGTAATCGCAATAAATAATAAAATAAAATTAAACAACTATATCATACATCGTGAAGTTCGCCGTTCGTTCGCCGATTATTTCTTCCTCTTTAACTTCGGTATTCTGTAATGCGTGCATGTGAGTTAAGAGCAGGCATATGTGTCATGTGGATTATATTTAAATGAAAACTGTGAAACTATAGCGTCTAGATAACCCAATAACCCTGAAAATTAAATCCCATGGCCAATAATTTACAAAATATACAATTAATCTTACTTGATAAGCTATAATTATTAAAATTTACAGATTATTATTTTATTTGAGATGGGTTTGCTCCTGACTAGGTCGGAGGTGACAGAGACAAAGTATACTGCGAAAACCAATCCAATTGCTAAACATTGTATAATCAGCCTATTCCTATTTTGGTCGTTCTTTGATTTAATAATGTTACTTAAAAGAACATTGGTAGTGAAATATAACACCCACCAATATCGCAGATCACTGCAACGTAACACTTTTTGTAGAGTCTGGCCGTCGAGAGAATGCGTTCGTGACACATGTAATTTGGTCCATTTCTAGTAGTAATAAGGATCAAATTAGCAAAGCACATATTCGTTAGTACGAAGTTGACAGGTGTCAAGAATGCATTCTCTCAATGGTCCGACTGTATGTTACTTTACTTGATGCATAGTGACAATAAAATCCTTTTTCTTCTAGTTTCACAGTCTTATTCAACAAATGATAAAATGCAGTGGACATTAGGATATAGTAACATATTCCTTAGATTATATACGACAGAATGCCATTGTAGTATTATCTATTTACCGTGAATTAGTCAAGTGGTTGTAGGCGTGCTATTATTTACATTTTAAAGTTTTTTTGGCTTGTGTAGGGAACTATGCAATGATTGTAAAAGGTATTCTTACCCGGAACTCTTCTTGTGGGGAGAAGGAGAAGACTGTGACTTTTCCGACTCCAGTAACTTGGTGCTCGAATCCTTCATAAAACCTGAAAACAAAATGTTATTTTGTTTATTACAAAGTACTTTGTGCCTACATAACACGGCACTATATGTCGCTTTACAGAGAGTAATTGTTTACTTCGTGGTAGCTTTTAAAAATACAGTTTATTGTTTGAATTAACTTTTCAACTTGTGAATTATTCTTCATTATAATTAAAAGCAATTATAATAGAAATATATTTCGATTTCATCAAGTGACACCAGAATTAAGAGCGATAACAAAAACTACCCATAACATTCTGCGAAACACAGGTCATTCTGAAATAATTAATAAATCGAATTAAACTGTACCTTTGCCTGAAGAACCGAAGACAGAACTGCCCAAATTGTTCAAACTGCTGGTGAACGTGTCAGCTTCCCTTGCCACCGTGTCCGCAGCCACGTGTCCCGCTCCCCGCACGCCCTCCGCGACCTCTGCGAGCCTGTCTCCGGCCGTCTCAACCACCTCTTTACCCGCCCCCTTCACCTCCTCTAGCTTATTATCAGCAGATACTTGGAACCCTTCGAAATAACCCTTCGCATCTCCGAACAATTGCTTCGAACTTTCTTCAACATTTTGTTGTGTATCTGATAGAACTATCTTAGCTGAATCATCAAGACTGTCGAAGGTATTTCCTGCTGAACTTTGGAAGGAATGAAGAGTGTCTTCCGCAGAACTGCCCAAACTGTGCACGTCATCTCTCATAGACGCGAACGTATCTCTGGTCGAGCTCTGCATCTCATCCCACTTGTCCTTGGCATCGCTCACTTTGTCCTTCGCCGAACTTTCGACTTTATCGAAAGTACTCAAGGTTGAGTCTTGTACGTGATCGAACGCCTGTTTTGACGACCTCTGCAGGTCGTTTGCTTTGTCAGTAGCTGATTGCTGTAGGTATTCGAATTCTTCCTTCCCTGAATGTTTGATGTCATCGAATTTGTTGTTTAGACTAGTTTGAATTTCTCCTTTTTTATTTGATGCTGCGTTGATTGCGTCTTCTGCGGATTTGCTGATTTGTTCGGTTGCTATTTCGGCTTCATGCCTTATCCTGTCTAGTTCACTCTTTGCGGTATCTTTCTTGTCATGTATGGCTTCAATTCCATCATGTCTAATTTCATCTGTTTTCCTTTGTATCGCGCTACCGAAAACTATCTCGGTATCGCCTACAACATTTGCTACTTCGCTGGCTTTACCGTGTACTGCGTCTTTGAGGTCACTGGCTGTACTTTCAACAGAGTCCTTGATTTCTGTGGCCTTTTCGGTAACTGAATCCTTAGCTTCTTCGACCTTATCGTGATGTCCAAAGCTGAAAGTATCGCTAATAGCATGTCCAATTCCGCTGAACGTATCCGCGATAGCATGTCCAAATCCATGTGATTTCTCATGAACTTCTTTGCTTATTTCTCCAGCTTTATCGTGAATGGCGTCTTTAGCTTCTGAAGTCTTATCTTGGATAGCATGTCCGGCATTTATTGCTTGGTCTTGAATATTGTGTCCTAATTCACTGGCTTTGTCTTTCGCTTCACTGGTCTTATCGTGAACAGCTTTTCCGACATTGTTTGTGGTATCATGAATGTTATTTCCTACATTGCTCGCTGTTTCGTGAACTGCGCTTCCAAAACCGGTGAATTTGTCGTGAATTGCATTACCGAATTCGCTAGCTTTGTCCTTAGCTTCGCTGGCTTTTCCCTGAATTGATTGACCGACTTGGTTAGCGCCGTCTTGAACTGAATGACCGAACTCACTAGCTTTATCTTTCGCTTCGGCTGTCTTATCTTGTATGGTTTGTCCGAATTCACTTGCCTTATCCTTAGCTTCTGAAGCTTTTTCCTGTAATGTATGTCCGAATTTGTTAGTTTCGTCATTTATCGTTTGTCCTACTTCACTAACTTTATTTTTAGCTTGGTTTGATTTGTCCTGAATAGCATCTCCAAGTTTTGACGCTTCATCAGTTACAGTTTCTTTGAATGATACAGTTTTATCATGGATCGCGTGTCCTACATCTGAAGCCGTATCATGGATAGAATCTTTGACCTGTTTCGATTTTTCTGTAACAGTGTCTTTGGTTTGGCTTGTCTTATCTTGAATAGCTTGTCCAACATCAGAAGCGGTATCATGAATGGCATTTCCAAATTCATTGGCTTTGTTTTTGAAGGTGTCCTTAGTTTCGCTCGCCTTTTCCTGGACAGCGGCTGCGGTATCATTAACTGCATCTTTAACTTCACTCACTGTGATTTCGACAGAGGCCTTGATTTCGCCAGTTTTTGATTCAACAGCCTGTTTAGTTTCTGCTGTTTTGTCATGTACAGCCTTTTCCGCTTGCTTTTTCTTGTCATCTACACTCTGTGTTAACTGTTCAGCGCCATCTTTAAGTTCATCTTGCTTCTTAGCCACAGCATCTTGGAGTTCATCCTTTTTAGCAGAAACTTTGTCGACCACTTGGTTAGCGGCTTCCTTTCCTTCTGCGAGTTTGCTTTTTGCTTCATCTTCTAGTTTCTCTTTTTCTCCGAAAATGTTTTGTACCAGTCCCGTGAAGAAGTTCTTGCCTTCTTTGGCCTTCTTTTTAGCTTCTTTAGCCTCCTTTTTCAGTTCTTTCTTTGACTTTTCCTTGGCGCCTTCTAAAGAGTCTCCCATGGATTGTAGTTTCTCATTGGCTGTTGCCTTGGCATTGTCTAATGATTCTTTAGCTGCTGCTTTAGCATCTTGAGCCTTATTGCTGAGATTTTCTTTAGCTTCATGTACTGCTTCTGAGACAGCATTCGCACCATCTTGAGCCTTATGCTTAATGTTAATAGCAGCACTTTCAGCTGCATTTCCAACTTGGGTTACTTTTTCATCTCCTCTGAGTTTCAATTCTTCAGCCCTTTCCATGGCAGCGAAGTTAAGTGCTATCGCTTTACTGTTGACGTCATCTTTGACTACTCCTGCTTTATGTATCAAGTTATCAACAACATCATTAGTTGAAGACTTAGCATCATCGACTTCTGAGGAGATATTATTCTTCAAATTGTTAGCTTTGTCATTAACATCATCTTTAAGTTTTTCCGCAGATTCAGAAATGTCATTTAACTTGCCACGGGCACCATCTTCAAATTCGTGTACCTTATCTTGGGCACCAGATTTCGCCTTTTCGTATTCACCAATCAGATCATCAGCTACTGAGCCAGTCTTTTGTTTAATTTTATCCTTTTCCTCTTCAATAATACATAAGCCTTCTGACAAATCTCCATGAACATTATCAGACATTTCATGGGCAGCAAAATGGACAGTTTCTATCCTATCAACTAAGTTAGAAGTTTCATCATGTCGGTGCTTTTGCCCCTTTTTATACTTCCCTTCACAGCATCCGACGTAGAACTGGAAAGGATCAGTTTTTTTATTACACACGGGTGTGTCGACTGGTTGCATCATTTCATATTGTTCGTATAGATTTTCTTCGACTGGTTTAGGGTTTTCTTCTTCGACAACCAGTTTAGTTGAGTAAACTTGGTTGCTTGGGTCTTCGTCTTCTTTCAAATGAGGCTTAGTTTTAAGATCTTTGAACATGTCATCGACTTTCCCTAGTAACTCTTCGTTGATGAGTCTGGGGGCGGGTTTAGGGGGCGATTTTTCTTTTTCTTTTGTATCTTTGGAATCTTTTTCTTTAGATTCTCTGGGTTTAGGCTGCGGCTTGGGGGAGGATTCCTTTTCTTCCTCCTTGTCCTCACTATGTCCGAATACGTTCTTTACTTTGTCTGCAAGACCTCCGAGGAAGCCTACTCCTCCTTCTGGCTTCTTCTTGCCTTTCTCGAGTGTGTTCATCGGAGTCTTGTCTTCGTCAGAATCGAATGTCGCTTTAGTCTTGTTTGAGTCTACGTGGAGAGTGTCGCCGTTTACTGGAATTACAAGTATCAATTATTTTATTCTATTTTATTTACATTCATATTATTTACACAACATAAAACATAGGGGCGAGCCTATTGTCATCAAGCGGGCACCAATCCTCCGGGCTGCTAAAACCTCAAATATCACTTTACTCGACCCGGCAAACAAACCTAGGACCTCATGTATAGCAGTAGCGCTTGTGACCATATACCATAGGTTCCCAACGGGGGCGGTACTGCCCCCTAGTGGGCGCTGGATCTTTTCGTGTGGCACGATTACAGAAAGAGACAGAGAGAATTAATTTTTAATTTATGTTTATTAATAGATAATAGATAGACATATGAAATTGGTATAATTAACTATTATGTAAATGGGGCGTTGGATTTTTTTCTTGTAAAGGGGGCGGTAGTCCATAAAAGTTTGGGAACCTGTGTCATATGCCACCTTATTATTTTATGATATTTATTTCATATAATTTATCGTTTATTACTTAATTAAATGGTTACCTTGTGGTTTCGTATCTTTGCTGTCTTCTGTTTCTTTTGTCGGGTATTTCACATCGCCATTTGTGATGATCTTGTCCTACAAATGAAAGTAAAATTTTAACTCTATTTTCAACTATTACAAAACCTCAGACTTTCAGGCCAAATATTTTTTTCCTGAATAAGTACAATTGAACACGCTATTTGGTATGCAAACAAAAAAATAACATTTCACTACCAATATTCATGTTTATTGTGTCTGTAATTAGTCTTTAAACCTAGTGATGTATTTTATTTTATTTTATTTTATTTTATTTTATTATTTTTGGAAAACTTACAGCTAATCAGACACAATAGTTGATAGAATAATAGTAGACATCGATAGCATCACATCTGCAGAGTTTCGCTAGCTAATTTAATTTGACCCTGTATATGTAAGTACTTACATGTCCGTTAACTTGTCGGTCATGCACGTATGGCAGGGAGACAGGTCCGAGGCTGTTGTTGTGGTCGCCACCCCAGTGGAAGCTTAGCTCGTCCTTCAGCGCGTCGAAGCCTACGAAGAAGATTTCAAGTTAAGGCGGTACCCCGAACAAAACATTATTCAGATGCCATTAACTCATTAATTAGCAGTTACAAACTACATCTAAAAGCACATTATTAATGTTCGATATCCTATCATCACATTGCACGTTCTTCTTTGTTTTTATTTGTTATAAATACATTTAAAATCGCTATGTAATAAAATGACTAAAATTATTGATTGCATGCATCTTTTGCTAAAGGTGACGTTATAATCATTAGAGAACACACGAATAGAAAAATAATTCACGTGTTATTTTATTTCAAAAGAATCCTATGATAAAGGGGAGCGGGACAAAGCGAGACTGAGCCACGGGACAGAGAAGGAACGCTCAAGGTCTTTTGGTCTGGGAAACACCTTAAATCATTTCTAGATGTGAGTTAGTTGAAATATGTGTTATATCAGATCGTTATCGGCAACTGTGGAAGGTAGGCTTCCTTATAAAAGTTGTCATCAGGTACTTTTTGTCGTTTTAGGTGACGTGTAAGTACACTGTTTGATGAGCTTACATGTCGAAGTTTTCAGAAGCGATTGCGATGAGTCCCGTGAATAATAAACAAACCAAGACAATACAGTGAATCATGCGCAATACTACACCTCGCTCTGCGCACGCTCACATTTACACCAAACTACAACTAAACTACACGTTACTGAGTGCACACATGTTTGCATGAGCAAATTATAATAAATAAGATGACCCCTCATTAACTTAACGTGACAGTGAGACTTTTCGTATTTTGTTCTTAGAAATACGTATTACTTCTGTGACATAGATTTATTTAATTATATCAACTCTGCCAATCATAGTACACTGATGGGCATAGGCCTCTCCTTGGCTGCGCCAGAACACTCTGTTCTCCACCTTCCGCATTCAGTCTGTCGCAGCCACCTACTTAAGATCGTACGAAACCGGCCTCACCTCACTGTTGACAGCGCTATGTATCATAACAGTGAAAAAAAAAAAAAATCTGCTGCTTCCTACATTTTGACGAGTTATGCGAAAAGTTTGAAGGTTATGTGAGTGAAAATTATCAAAACCAAAACGCATCGTTGCTAGATAAAGTCAGTTGTATTTGCATAATGAATGGTATAAGTAGTTAGGTAATCTAATAAGGAAGCCAGGAAGGTATAACATGTAACGTTTAACTGGCTATGTATTAACGAAATCTGCGTTTTTTCGAAGGCTTGCCCAAAAATCAACAAGTACTTCGACGCTTGTCGAAGTAGGCGACGTTTGCGGTACTAGCGCATACAGAGGCCCGACGGTCAAGAGGTTAATGTAAGGAACAGCAGATTTTTTTTCGCGATTTCAATAGTTTGGTCCAATAGTAAAAGTGTGTTATTATACATAAAATTATATTTTAATTATTTATTTATTATACATAAAAGAAACGGTATTATATTATAACACGTATACTAAAGATAAGTCATTAAATTATATTTAAAATAAAATAAAAGGTTTCATAAAAATAAGCTTGATAGTTTTTGCGTGATTCTCAGTTTTTTATCCGCGTTAGACAAAACTTTACAAATTAATTACACTATGTAATATAAACAAAATCTAAAATATTCACAGATTAAGTTATTATGAAAATGCTCTAATTTAAATATATTTTTTCCACATCATTAACACTACACTTTTAGACGTGATCTTCAGTTCAAAGTCATTAAAAGTCGATATATCGTTGCCTTAACTATCAATAAGTGCAGAGTCTTGAGTCCAGCACAAGTGGAATAAACACCTAATTTGCAGATTTGATAATTTCCAGACTTACTCCATTGCCTCCAATGGGGTAAGTATATATAAATAATGATGACAATGACCCTTTAAGAGGATAGGTAACGGTGATTAAAATTACACTAAATCAATTGCCGTGCATTAGTCTCGCAAAAACTCGAAAATGGCTCGACCGATTTGATTTTTTTGTTTTTTTTTTTGTTCGTCTCATTATTGGGGTGGTTTGGGAAAAAGGAAAATTAAAAATTGTCATTGTGACAGGACAAGGTCTGACGGGCCAGCTAGTAATATTATAATAATGCTTACCAGACTGGTCCAAGTTGAGGTAGTCAACTTGACTCTTGCCGGCGCGCGGCGCGATACGTTCAGGCAGTTCCACGTCGAGAACACACGCTGGGGTTTGGGACTGTTCGCCTTTGGGTACCTAAGGTAATTATTATACAAATGATTGAAAAAATAATTTCATAGTGAACATTGTTTTTACAAGTTAAAACAGTCGCTCCTTTTGGGCTCCACTAAAGTCGGGTAAAAAAATAGACTGAAGATTGAATTTTTGTCCTGAATTTTGTAGAATTGTAGACTTAAAGTTTTGTAGTATAGGGCACAAAACAACAATCAATCTACAATTCTACAAAATTGTTAAATTGTAGAAAAAATTGCGTCCTATGGCCGTTACCTATTATACAGGGTTATTTGTAAAACACCAGCAACCTCTTACGTCAAAATGTACTGAACAGCTGATTTTTTTTTTGGATTTCAGGTTTGGTCCCATAGTAAAAGCTGTTCATAATGATGAGTACAATGACCCCTTAAGAGGTTGCTGGTGTTTTACAAATAACCCTGTAGAAACAAATAGATCCGCGTTTCCGGCAGTCGAGTCAATAAAACCAATTAATTATTTTTTGTCTTCTTACCTTAGGTTCATTCATGAAGTAGATCCTGCCAGACGGGTTCTCCTCATGATGCTTGACTCGTACCGTGAACTCAACTCGGTTGTCTTTGAAGGCCTGAAATACCCGGCTTATTTAACTTTTATTTACAACAGTTTTTTAAGAGATATGAGCGAGTGACTGAAATTGACTTTATTTTACGACTTACGATATCACTCTTAGCCAAATGCATGCTAAGCCCTGTTTTAACTGACTTCAAAAAACGAGGAGGGTCTCAGTTCGTAGGATTTTTTTTTTAATTTTTATTTATGTTCCCCGATAACTCGAAGACGGCTGGACCGATTTGGAAAATTCTTTTTTTGGTTGATACTTCCTAGATGGTCCCATATAAATTTTTCTAACTTTGCTTGGGTAGTTTTTGAGTTAGCTTCAGCATTTTTGTCTGTGGGTGATGTTATAACTTCCTGTCACTGTAATTTACATAGCATAGGTAGTGGTATTCGAATTTGTGTGTGGTAGGTACTACAGCTAAAAAGTGAAAAAGCAGCCAAGTGCGTGTCGGACCACGCACAATGAAGGGTTCCGTAGTTGGGATGAATTTAACCCAAAAACAAACTTAATATTGTAGTTGACAAACATGTTCTCTCATACATTCCAACTGCAAATTTAAGTTTGTACGCACAATTTTGAGAGATTTACCATTTAAGACCACAGGGTTCTTATAGGTTTTGCTGTAATCTATAGGTTTAGAACTATTTTCTTCAAAATTTTAGGCTCAGTAGTTTCGGAGATAAAGGGGGAGAATGATCAATTTTCGTCTAGACTCTTAAATAACTTTAAATTAATTTATTTTAAAATTATAGAAAAAATATATTTGAGACCCTCCCTTTCATTTGATATGTCACACGGTACAGTTAGCTAAACTTTTTTTATCTTCTAATTTGCTCTCCAAAATTGACCTCTATATTCAAAATTCATTTATTTACGTTACACGTCCGTGTTCGGGTCACAGAAATTCCCAAATTTCAACTTAATCGGTCCATTAGATTCGAAGCAAATTGGCTGTGACAGACACACGAGTGATCCTATAAGGGTTCCGTTTTTTCCTTTTGATTCGGAAGTTGGTGGCAAAAAACGGAAATACAAAAATCAGTCACCGTCAAGCCCTGTTTTAGATGGACAACTCAATAAGTTGAATATGAGGATGGATATCAAATTAAAAGTATTAGTGACGACAACTTCACTTGCTTAGTCCATATCAAAAGTATAACGGTCGCAACTAGCAACTCTTCGTGATACACTTTTACTATAAAAATATCAATGCTACCTCGAAAGTAAGCATGGGCTGGCTGCCAGACTTGGTGACCGGCACGAGGTTCCCGGAGAACTCTAGGTACACGTCCTTGCCGTCTAAGAACCGCACCGAGGTCGAGTGTGCTACCTCTGTGTAGTGCTCCTGTGAAAAGAAAACATTAAAATATTATATTATATATATATAGTTGATAATCTAAACAATTTTGTTTAGCAATGAGTGAGCCAAGAATGAATGAGGTGTCGAATTCGTCGTGCGTGCGTCTGTCTTTTTGCGAATTAAGGCCATGATTAGTTAGTTGCGTTCAGAGTGGTTTCTGATGCAGAATGTGTTACATTTGCTCACCTGTGAATTTTCTGTTCGTTTGGGATCACTAGTAGGTAAGTCTGATGCAGATTATTGCATTGTTATCTTTTATCGTTCTTATTAAAGCGTTCAGAATGCTCATATTCACTAACCAAATTACCGAGCTGACATAATTAACATGTTTTAATGATTATTTATTTGGTCTATAACGTACCTGTTGCAATAACGTCTCGTAGGCGTATCTGTCGGTGATGTACATGACGAGCAGACGTCCCTCCAACGCGTCCAGTCGCTTGCCCAGCACTACGATGCGAACTTCAAACGGTACCAGTAGCATCTCTCTGTCAAATAAAGGTTATACAAATAAAAATATATATTTTAATTCAGAATCTGACAAAATTATCAAGTTTTGGAAAAACAAACTCAATGCCGTACATGACAAAGTTCAAATTCCATTGCAAACTAATTTATTGGGCTTTTTTTATTACAAACGGTCAATCGTAAATCAAATTAGACTGCATGACCATAAAGTGGCAATACATTTAATTTTTTTTAAGATTGGGTATTCAAGTATAATATAAAAACATTTGCCAGCATCAAGACACATAAATATTATTCTATGAAAAGTGTTACCTGTAAAGTTCTGTAGCCAGTTTGGTGGCATCGCTGACGTTTTGACAGTTCATCATCCAGAATCTGAAACAAAATGATTTTGTTACTTTCCATCGTCGCTGCTTTTGTAGTATAGATAACCCAAATATCAAAGGAAATAGAAATCGATTGAATCAAATCAAGTTATTTATTCAAAGTAGGCTGAGAATCAGCACTTTTCGAACGTCAAAGTTAAATAAGAAGTCCCCCAAAACGCCCGCCCTTTACCACTTCCTAGTGCTTTAGCTGAGGAGAAGTGGCGCAACAAACTCCTCAGCATAACAGCTGTCTGTTCACTTAAAAACACTGATTCTATACGGTACCCAAAAAAATATAGATACATTACAAATGACCTAAATTAAATTAAATTAAATTATTTGCCATAAGTCAGCACACGCCAATATACAAAAAAAAAAATCAAGCTGAAATAAAAATACAAAACTAAAAACGTAAACAGAACTGTTTGCATCGGGACGGCGAGGACATACAAAGATGCGTCTTCTATCGGATATAGAAAAAGTACTGGAGACCTTGCTTTACGAGTACTCAGCAGAAGTTCAATATAATCGTTCACCTTCCCTGACGATTTTACATTCAATCAAAAAATATTTGTAGAGGAAATAGGTTCAATTATTGAATTGTTTACATGGGAACGGAGAGGACATACAAAGATGCGTCTTCTATCGGATATAGAAAAAGTACTGGAGACCTTGCTTTACTCTGTAGAAGTTTAACATAATCTTTCACCTTTCCCTGACGATTTTACATTCAATCAAAGAATATTTGTAGAGGAAATAGGTTCGATTATTGAATTGTTTACATGGGAACGGAGAGGACATACAAAGATGCGTCTTCTATCGGATATAGAAAAAGTACTGGAGACCTTGCTTTACTCTGTAGAAGTTTAACATAATCTTTCACCTTTCCCTGACGATTTTACATTCAATCAAAGAATATTTGTATAGGAAATAGGTTCGATTATTGAATTGTTTACATGGGAACGGAGAGAACATACAAAGATGCGTCTTCTATCGGATATTGTTAACGCAACGCCATCTTGGGCCGACGAACGACACTACCGCAACCGATGTCACTCGTAGGCAGGTGTCATCGTGATTAGCTCGCGTCATTTCGGCTAGATAGCATCGCTTTCGCTAAGAAATCAATACTTATGATTGTGTAGATTTTATCTGTGGTTTCAATTATCTATGAACAGAACTGGTTCAAAAGGTGTCATGTCACTTCACTTAAGAAATTAAACGGAAAAGAAGAACAACGTCTTTTACTCCTACGCCTCTGAAACCAAAAAAGTCTCCAACCTGCTGGCACACTACATGCACACAAACATTGGTCCTTCGAACCTCATCAAAAGCGATCACCAGCGAGAAGCCTGGAAAAGCCTAGAAAATCCTGGAGAATTACGACGACAACCGTCGGCCGGGAGGTGTGACTTCGCTCAGGGGCGTAAGACCTTTCCAAATCCTTAACCCACAGATTCCTTTGTCCTATTTGTACTAAAATCGCCTTATATCTTTATAGGAACAACGGGTGTGGTGCGCATTATTCACCACAGTGGTTGCAGGATAACCGTGAGTACTCTCTCTTTCCATAAATCGTCAATATGAGTGAGGCGTTTAAAGAATTAGTGAGAAAACGGGGTCCTATCAAGGGTAGTTTGACGCTGTTTGTAAAAAGTGTAGACTCATTGTCAAATGCCGCTGAGTTAACTGACAAACAATTATACGAATTAAAGTTACGTCAGCAGTCGGCAGCTAACTTATTACAAAACTTTAATGCTATTCAATATTCTATTGAGGAATTAGTAGATGAAAAGGAATATGATAAACAGTTAATAGAACGTGAAATGTTTGAAAATTCATATTACAGTGCTATGTCTACTATTGAGTGTCTGTTACGAAATCAGAAACTTAGTTGTAGTACTAGCAGTGATAATAATTCTCATAACTACAGAAACAAGTCACTGGTTAAATTGCCCACGATAACGTTGCCTTCATTCGATGGATCATATGAAAATTGGCTAGAATTTAGAGACACATACTTGTCAATGATTCACAACTCTGAAGAGCTAGATGATATTCAGAGATTTCATTATTTAAGATCAGCTCTTACCGGAAATGCCCTTCAGGTAATTAAATCTCTAGAATTTTCTGCCAGTAATTACAAAATAGCTTGGGATCTGATTGAGGGTAGGTATGATAATAAAAATTTGCTTGTACATAACCATGTTAGATCTATTTTTTCAGTACAACCCCTTACAAAAGAATCAGCTGCTTATATTCGTAAAATGATTGATACAGTTTTTAAAAATCTACGTGCGCTGAAAATGTTAGGGGAACCCGTTGAATATTGGGATACTTTACTTATTTATATCATTGTGTCTAAGTTTGATGCGGTCATAGATAGGGACTGGCAGCAGTACAAGATTAATTTTATTAAAACTACCAACGAACCCATAAAATTTGACACTTTGATTACCTTTTTAAAAGAAAAGGCTGAGGTCTCAGACTTGGTTAAAGCAAATCATTCTAGTAATTATAATGGCAAGGTACTACAACAAGATAACAATAAAAAACAAACATCAAAGGTTCAAACTTTTGTGTCTACACAAAATAGTCAGCCTTCGAATAATAATAGCAAAAAAAGATTTAAACGTGTATGTGCTAAGTGTGAGGGTAATCATTCTGTTTATGCTTGCAGTCAATTCTTAAGTCTATCCCCGCAAGATAAACTAAACCTAGTTGAGAGTAAAAATCTGTGCTTAAACTGTTTACGTGTGGGCCACTCCAGTAAAGACTGTTTTTTCGGACCGTGTAGACAGTGTAACGAAAAACACAACTCGTCGTTGCATGAGGTTCTCAACAATAATGGAGAAACAGTATCTGCCGTATCTCATGCTACCTCTGATAATCAGTCACAACCCACAGGTCAGAATTCTTCCACTAGTTTGCACTCTAGTACAATACACACTACTTTAGAACCGGTTTTGTTGTCGACCGCTGTGGTAGAGGTCGCTGCTGACGATAAAGGACAGTATATCAGAGCTCGTGCCTTACTGGACAGCGGTAGCCAGCACTGCCTCATATCGAGTTCACTATGTAAAAAAATTCACGCTAAAACATTACAGTCGACTTATAAAATCGGTGGTATAGGTCAAACAGTTACCAAAACGAATGAAGTTTGTTACATAAAATTACGTTCTTTAAAGAATAATCACACAATACTCATGCATTGTTTGACCATACCGCAAATAACTTCCACATTACCCGCTTCTAGATTAGCTAGTAATTTAAATATACCCGCAAATATCGATCTCGCCGACCCTTCGTTTTGCACACCTTCTCAAATAGATATTTTAATTGGTGCAAACTATTTTTGGGATCTACTACTTGAAGGTAGAATTCGTTTACCTAGTGGTCCGTATTTGAATAATACGAAGCTAGGATGGATAGTTTCAGGTCCGGTACACACTGAGAGCTTGCGCATAAACCAGGTGCAGTGTAATTTCGGCCAAATTTCAGAAGTAGAACGATCAGTTAAAAAGGTTCTGGGAAATTGAAGAAGTTTCGCCATGTACAAAATCGCTTTGTTATGAAGATCGTTTATGTGAACAATTATTTAATGACACAACTAAGCGAGACGACCACGGTCGTTTCTCGGTTAGAATACCGCTTAAGGAATCACCAAATAAGCTTGGTGATAGCTACAATGTAGCTAAAAATAGATTTATGTCCCTAGAAAGTAAATTACAACGTCAACCGCTTTATAGGTCTATGTACGTTGATTTTATGCGAGAGTACGAGAGACTTGGACATATGACTCGCGTTGAGGATTACCCCGTTCCGTGTTATTTTCTGCCTCATCATGGAGTCTTCCGTGAGCACAGCACTACGACCAAATTAAGGGTGGTTTTCAATGCGAGTCAAAAAACGTCGTCCGGGAAATCTCTCAATGACATCCAATGGACAGGTCCTCCTCTTCAAAATGATTTGTTTGTTATTCTTTTGAGATTTAGGCAATATCAGTACGTAGCATGTGCCGATATAGAGAAAATGTTTCGACAGATTTCCATACATGAAGATCAACGTACGTTACAGTTGATCTTGTGGCGTGAGAATGAGTCTGATCCCCTCAGTGTGTATCGCCTTAACACGGTAACTTATGGAACGGCGTCTGCGCCTTATTTAAGTATACGTTGTGTCCGTCAACTGGCACTAGATTGTAATGATCCTGAAATCTCAAGAATAATATTAGAGAATATGTACGTCGACGATTTATTAATGGGCGACGACAATAAATCGCATTTATCTTACCTTTGTAAACAGGTTTCTGATGTGTTCAATTCTGGTTGTTTGCCGTTGCGTAAGTGGGTTTTCAATTCACCTGAAGTGGCTTCAGATTCCATACAGAGTGAAATTTCTAAAGAATTGATGCCAGACGAGAACCAATCTAATAAAACGTTAGGATTGGGCTGGTTAAACTATAGTGATCAACTTCATTTTACTACAAAGATTAAATCTGACACATCAAAAATAACTAAACGTTTTATCTTATCAGTTGTGTCTCAAGTTTATGACCCATTAGGTTTGTTGAGCCCTATTGTAATAGTAGCAAAGTCGCTATTGCAAAAACTCTGGCTATGCAAAATAGATTGGGATGACTCATTACCACCAGATGTTTTGTTATGCTGGCATAAATTCGTTCATTCATTAATTGATTTACATAAACTCCGGATTCCTCGTCACGTGATAGGAAATTCCCCAGATCGTATTGAATTACACGTATTCACTGATGCTAGTCAAACGGCCTACGGTGCATGCGCGTACATACGTTCAGTAAATAGTTATGATGACGTAGCCGTCAGGCTGTTATGTTCTAAGACTCGGGTCGCGCCACTTAAACCGGTAACTATTCCACGCTTAGAATTGTGCGGTGCGCTAATAGGTGCTAGATTACAATCTAAGATAGTAAAATCTATGCACATTAACTTTGACAAAATCGTAATGTGGACTGATTCTACAATAGTCTTAGGTTGGCTAAGGATGTCACCACATTCCTTAAAGGTTTTCGTCCAAAACCGAATAATAGAAATAAAAGACCTAATGGCAGATAAAGGAATTTGGTGTCATGTTGATGGCAAGTCCAATCCTGCGGACTTGTTATCGCGTGGTACTTCTCTGGCTGAACTCGGTAATTCAGATCTGTGGTGGCGCGGACCAGATTTTTTATTGAATGCGGTTGCCAACTGGGATCAACAAAGCGATATTCCACTCGGTGATAACATGCCAGAACTTAAATCGAATACAGTTTGTATGTTTAATAATAATCCTAATAATAAAATAATTAATTTTAATCGGTATTCTTCATTTATAAAAATACAACGCGTTTATGCATATGTGTTTCGCTTTATAAACAATGTACGCGCGAAAAATAAACCGGAACGTAGCATGGGCACGTTATCAGTCACGGAACTAAATAGGTCATTAATGTTTCTAACTAGAACTGCACAACTAGAAGCCTTCCCAAGTGAACATAGTGCCTTAATTAATAAACATAAAATTAAATCGTCTAGTAAACTATGTTCATTAAACATTTTTTTAGATGAAAATAATATAATGAGAGTGGGGGGCAGGTTATGCAATTCAGACCTACCCTTCGATCAAAAACACCCCATGCTGTTATGTAGCAAACATCAGTTCACAATACTTTTAGTTAGGCATAACCATAATGTTATGTTACACGCCGGTCCACAGCTTTTATTATCACATATAAGACAAACATGGTGGATTATAGGTGGTAGGAACCTAGCTAAGAAGGTTGTGCATCAGTGTATCAGGTGTTGTCGAATGAAGGCAAAGTCCATACAGCCTATAATGGGTAATCTACCCAGTGAACGCTTCCAATCAGGTTTTCCATTTATTAAATGCGGGGTTGATTACGCCGGGCCTATGTATGTTTTAAATAAAAGGGGCAGAGGTTCACGGTTAGAGAAATGCTATTTATGTTTATTTGTTTGTTTATCAACACGAGCTTTACACTTGGAACTTGTGACGTCACTGTCATCAGAAAGTTATATCTTAGCTTTAAAAAGATTTATTTCCCGTAGAGGGAAACCCTCCCTTATTTACTCTGACCACGGTAGAAATTTCGTAGGTGCAGCTAGGGAATTTTCAAATTTTTTACAAAACAGCTGTCAAGGTATCATTGATTACGCTTCGAATAATCAAATAGAATTTAAATTTATACCTCCTTACGCACCTCACTTCGGCGGTTTGTGGGAAGCTGGAGTCAAATCCTGCAAGCACCACCTAACGCGCGTGATAGGGAATGCTCATCTAACTTATGAAGAGTTCACCACGGTTTTAGTACAAATAGAGGCCGTCCTGAACTCCCGTCCTATGCACCCAATGTCCGTAGATCCTGATGACATTGCGCCCCTAACGCCGGGTCACTTCCTCATCGGCCGACCCCTGACGGCTCCTGCAGGCGCAGACATCACAGCGAGGCCTTCACACGCTTTATCCCGCTACCTACGTGTCGAGCAGCTCAGGCAGCAGTTCTGGAAGCGCTGGGCCACGGACTACATCTCCGAGCTTCAGAGACGTATCAAATGGAAGGAGAATCAGGGTGCACTTACTCCCGGTTCCTTGGTACTCATCAAAGAGGACAATTTACCGGCCCTCAAATGGCGGCTGGGACGAATCCTGCAGACGTACCCGGGACGAGACAAGGTATCCAGAGTAGCTCGCATCAAGACAGCAGCTGGTGTCGTCGAGAGGGCGTTTTCGAAGATCTGCCCACTCCCAGTCTCGTCACCGTCACCAGAAGATGAAGACAAGGCAGCCGAGGTTGAGACCCAGGGCTCTCAAGGGGGCCCAGTATGTTAACGCAACGCCATCTTGGGCCGACGAACGACACTACCGCAACCGATGTCACTCGTAGGCAGGTGTCATCGTGATTAGCTCGCGTCATTTCGGCTAGATAGCATCGCTTTCGCTAAGAAATCAATACTTATGATTGTGTAGATTTTATCTGTGGTTTCAATTATCTATGAACAGAACTGGTTCAAAAGGTGTCATGTCACTTCACTTAAGAAATTAAACGGAAAAGAAGAACAACGTCTTTTACTCCTACGCCTCTGAAACCAAAAAAGTCTCCAACCTGCTGGCACACTACATGCACACAAACAGATATAGAAAAAATACTGGAGACCTTGCTTTACTCTGTAGAAGTTCAACATAATCTTTCACCTTTCCCTGACGATTTTACATTAAAAAAAATATATTTGTAGAGGCAATAGGTTCGATTATTATTACCTGGCAGAAACAGTAGTAGTGAAGGAAGCACAGTCGTCAGTGACAGTGAGTGGAGTAGAGCCGGTCACATCCTCCCACACGGCGCGCGCCTGGCCGCCCATGATGGAGCACAGTAAGCGGAGGTTGGAGGTAGACGGCTTTTCTGTACCACCCTGTAATGGAGAATAGTATATTATGTTCAGTTTTAGTGGCTTTATTGCTTTATGTTAAATTGTAAATGGAAGTTTTGGGATGAAAAAATAGGAGCAAATATGTTAGGACTTGGCTTGTACGCACGCACACAGGCACTACAAACATACTTTCGCGCAAAAGAAGAAGGAATGTTATTTTAAATTTTATTAAAATTATTTTTCTCTTGGTTTACACATCTTATAGTCTCTTTTGTTTCCTTTTTGTTATTATAAAACTAAAAAAATGTGTATTTTCATTACACGAGGACACTGGCTCCTGCAACACAGTTTTAACTAGCGCAGGAGTCAGACAATTTGATAATTTGCAATACCTACTGTTTTATGCCAATAAATAATTGTTGTATGTTTTGTTTCACTTTCACCATATCCAGCGTCAAAATCAAACTATATGATGAAAAAATCAATTTCTCAGGCTCAGATGGCTTTATACAACTTTGCATGAACTAGGTGTCTGTTCATCCAACGCAAGGAAGAGTCTACCCACTAGGCTAGTGAGAGTGAAGACATGAGTATTATTTCTATTTCTCATCAAACTATGCTTGCGTGGTTTAGGATTCTGCGATTCTGTCATCGATAAATATAGGTACTTATAGTAAGGATTTTGCTGAACTCATCATCAGGTCATTGCTGTGTCGCCATTTTTTCCGCTATTAGACTACGTCACAATAAAACAATTTTTCTTTCTTTCTAATCGGGATAGTGACTAAATTTTTTTATCCGTCGCGGCGTCGTGTAGATTACTAAAAAATATTGGACACGTAATTTTTCTTTTTTCACTTAATCAAAAGATTACGGCGATACATTGAGTTACAAGTGGCATGACGTCAGTCCTTGCTTGATTTTATACGTAGTTTTTTCCCCAACTTTAATGCGTTTTATCTAAGTTATTTTTTATTCATATGATAAAGCAAAAAATACGTGTCCAATATTCTTTTATTATCTGACTGACTGAATAAATAGAATTTATTTTTTATACCCAGGCATCATCCCTATTATCATAGTCGCGTAGGTGTTCCTACAATACTTACATGTATAGCAGGCAGCGGCGCCGTCAGCGTGATAGATCGATGGAACTTGCGGCGTCTGGGCTCCACAGTCAACACGGGCGACACAGCGGCATGTCGCGGCAACACGCGGCGACATAAATCTGCGCCAGCCGCGTGCGCCTGTAGTCCTACGCGGATGCGCTTCGTTAGCGCAGCAGCTGGGAACTGCGCTTGGACCTGCGTGACAAGAAAAATTGGTCCATTACTAGATTTACGACGTGTATAGAAGGCGTGAGTTTATGTATGTACATAAACTCGCGCCTTCTTCCCATGAGGGTAGGTAGAAACTACAAAAGGACAGCTGCTACGATCCTTACATACTCCTTTTGCCTCGTTTACGTTCATACATCTGGTCACACACGCACGCTGGTTGCGAGTACTACGTATCTGACCTTCCTTAAGAACATCACCAATAAGGTCACTATATAACAAATGTGGACAGCAGTTTTAATAGAAAGATAAACTCATTCATCATCTCATCTAATGCGTCATTTTGGCGTAACTAGCGTAGTCTTTTTCGTGATAAAAATCGGCAGGCTTATTACGTATCTTGCAGAAGCCTAGCGATAGCAAAATTTGCGCAATAATTGCTTTTCAATCGCAAATCAGTATGACGTATCGCTGATACATACTTAATACCGATTTGCGATTGAAAAGCAAGTATTGCGCAAATTTTGCTGTCGCTAGGCTTCTGGAAGATACGTAATAAGCCTGCGGATGTGATTGAAACACACAGTTTTAACGATTGAGGTTGATTTACAAATTAAAAACTGTGGATCAATATCAAAATCTCCAATGGCGGCCAATATAACATTCACCATTGGTGTCAATTTCAAGATTTTTCGGGGTGTTGGTGGTGTATATGTGGTCAAAATCAAAATGCAAGATGGCTGCCATGAAAATTGTGTTTACCAATCGTGTTGATGTTTTTTTTTTTCTTTTTGGGTGTTTATTGGTGTTTTGGTTTTTGGTGTGTACCTGCGGGATATGGGCACTGGAGATGGTGCCGCCCTCAGGGCCGATGATATGCACTTCTTGACGCACGCGTGACACGCAGGCTAGGTAGTGAGGGAAGTCGCAAGTTATGATGCGGGTCACACGTTCTCCGTTCTCGCCAATTGTTTCATTGCCACCGTATTCTTGACGTTCACGTTGGAGGGCTTCCTATAATCGAAAACAAAGTATTCTGTTATAAAATCGGTTATGAAACTCTCACTCCTACTATAAATAAGACAGAATACATCCCTCAAACTACGAAACTGTTATGGTATCGAAGCAACACTCTTGTGAGGCCACGGCGTTTATTGTCCGTTCTTTTCGATAGTTCAGAACGCCAAAGCGTAGCTTCGACAAGAACGGGAAGCTAACTTTTACTGAGTAACTAACCGACTCCTATACTCCATAGGTTTAGGTAATTAAGGTAAACAAGAAACCACGTGACGTGGTTAACCGACTAAACGTAATACCATTCGCTTCAGTTGTCATGCTACGTTCGCAGTTGTACTATTCATTTTACCAACGTTATAATTCGTTGTACCTGTCTTCTTGGGTTCTTTACAATAACCAGATTACAAAATATTATATTATTATTATACAGGGTGTTTGGTGCATCGTGTGCCAAATTGAAATGGTCGACTGGGGGGGTCACCTTCTATCCTTTCAGACCCCTAAACACTTCTCATGCCCTGTGGCTTTTTTTTCATCGACTTTTTATTTTTTTATAAAAAAAATACCCAAATTTTGCATTCAATTACAAAATAAAAAAAATGTGTAAGTCGTAGACTCTGAATTTTAATTTTATTTAGATGTGTATTGTATTACAGTACTTTTAAATTAAAAATTAGTGACATTAGCCATCTAGTTTTTTTTTAATTTACTCGCAAAGTTTCGGATTTCAATTAAAGCTGTCCATGTTACAGCTATTTACATGGCTATATAAAAAAAACCAAAAGCGACCGGGATCTTCCAACTCTCTCAAAAATTCTCTAGTCTATCTTCTTGCTAGTGATGTTCCACATGTCATAAAAATCTTTTTACAACTTTATAAATTAGCTAGAATAATTGTGAATCGAGTCACAAAATATTAAATTCCAAATTCAAAAGAAAAAAGTCTTTTTGCGTAATTGTTACTTAAGTAACAGGTAAAATTTGTTTTCTCACTCTCGCGAAGTAAAATCTATCTTCTATCTCTATCTTTCTTGCATAGCGTACCTAAACTAGTTTGAACAAACGACGAACTGCCACCGACGCGGCGACGCCGTCAATCCGTCATTCGTCAGTCAGTCGAGACATCACTGCCTCTGCTACCTGACGTGTGTGTTAGTTCACCGTACTCCGCGATTTTTTCATTTTGTTACTTTGTTTTGTTGAGTTTTTGTTACGTTTTAACTTTTGGTGTTATTGTTAAACTTTGTTGATTTTTTGTTGTTGCAATGGCGACGTTCTCTAACGAGGAATATGCTGACATCATGATGGCTTATGGAGCCGCCAATGGTGTCGCTCGTGCAGCGCAACGAATTTACCAGGAACGTTTTCCTGGTAGACGACTACCTGGCCGCAGAGTCTTCCAAGACACATACCGACGCATACGCGAGACTGGCAGTGTCACTTTTCATGAACCAAGGGGCCATATTGTGCGACATAATGTCGAAGTGGACGAGAGAATACTGGCACTTTTTGAGGAAGACCCTACAAGAAGCATCAGAAATGTGGCAGCACATCTTGATATTTCAATATGGAAAGTGTGGAAAGTTCTTCAGCAAAACGAAAAACATCCATTCCACTACACTCCGGTGCAAGGTACGTAATTTTGAACTAACTTTAAACCCGTACACACTTTGTTTGACGATGCCTTTGTTTAGCAGGTAATGGGTATGACGTCACTACTTCCAGGTAGTGAACCAGCCCATACAAACGGTCCGACGCCGCCGGTCATTAAAAATCTCATTGTGCAATTATTTACTGCTCAACAGGAATTTAAAAGAGTTCTTTGTTTGTAGGTCTTGAGGGTGGCGACTTTGACAGACGAGTGGCATTCTGTCGGTTTATGTTACACACGGATGTGGATGATCCTAATTTCTTAAAAAGAATATTGTGGACGGATGAATCCAAATTTACCAAAGAAGGGATCCTCAATCTTCACAATCTGCATCACTGGACAAACAAAACGGAAAACCCACATGTTAAAAGGCAGAAATCTTTTCAAAGGAGGTTTAGTGTAAACGTTTGGGCAGGAGTGATTGGGAATCAGGTAGTTGGACCGCATTACCTGCCCGATAACCTCAATGGCGATAACTATTTGGAGTTCCTTCAAAATGACCTGCCCGAATTAGTGTCCGAGGTGCCCGTATTTAATGAAAATGTTCCCAAAGTATTCCAGCAAGACGGCTGTCCCGCGCATTGGCGTTTGACTGTGAGGGAATATCTTGACGATGTGTTCCCCAATGCGTGGATTGGTCGCGATGGCCCTATTGCATGGCCGGCACGTTCCCCAGACCTAACTCCGCTAGATTTTTATGTCTGGGGACGTGCCAAAGAGCTGGTATACGCCACGGAGGTTCCGACTAGGGAGGTACTACTTCAACGCATTGAAACGGCGTTTAATCAAATTAAGGAGGAAATACGACTTCGTACAACAACTGTGGAAATACGAAATAGATGTCGGGCCTGCATTCGCAATAGCGGCCAACAATTTGAGCAGAATATGTAAAAAATGATTAAATAAATGTTAACAATGCAATTATTTTTTATTTCTAGTAACCGTCCCCCCCAAAAAAGAGAGATACGAGACAGATTTTACCTTACAAGAGTGAGATAACAGATTAAATGAGTTCTTGAGGTATAATTTAAGTAAAAATATTTTTTTAAATCATAATTTCAAATTTAGTATTTTGTGACTCGATTCACAATTCTAGCGAATTCACAAAGTTGTAAAAAGATTTTTATGGCATGTGGCACATCACTAGCAAGAGGATAGACTAGAGAGTTTTTGAGGGAGTTGGAAGATCCAGGTCGCTTTTGGTTTTTTTTTTATAGCCATGTAAATAGCTGTAACATGGACAGCTTTAATTGAAGTCCGAAACTTTGCGAGTAAATTAAAAAAAAACTGGATGGCTAATGTCACTAATTTTGAATTTAAAAGTACTGTAATACAATACACGTCTAAATAAAATTAAAATTCAGAGTCTACGACTTACACTTTTTTTTTATTTTGAAATTGAATGCAAAATTTGGGTATTTTTTTTATAAAAAAATAAAAAGTCGATGAAAAAAAAGCCACAGGGCATGAGAAGTGTTTAGGGGTCTGAAAGGATAGAAGGTGACCCCCCCAGTCGACCATTTCAATTTGGCACACGATGCACCAAACACCCTGTAGATCTAACTAAAATTGTGTAAACTTTATCATTTATTCTTAGAATAAATGATAAAGTTTAACATACATTAACACAAGAGGAAACTCCCGTAAAAATCGAAAATTATGTAATTTGGTTATAACGTATTTTTAAACAAGATAGTGTCACCCTTTTTACGATTTGTTTACCTTTATTTTATTATCTAAACCGTTGGAGTATAGACAATTTCAAATTATCCGAAAATGGTTTAATTGAATGCTTTGGCACAGATTAATACAGACGGGACACTCCGCAGTTTAGGTATGAAGGTACAAGTACGCGGCTCGCAGGGTCAGTTCGATACTCACTCACACGCCGCATTGTAAAAGAAGACAACCCTAACGAGTCAGAAGGTATAAGAATTACGCGATAGAAAGAGAGGCAACTTGTAGGTGAATATAACTGTAGGTAATAAGCGTTGTGCGACCTGATTTGCACTTTATTGTGACGTAGCAAGAGTCACTTTTTATTTAAATGATTTTGCGGAGTGTCCCATCTGTATTAATCTATGCTTTGGGGAACAGTTACTGGCGTCGCTCTGCAGCGAAGTGAAATCTGTCATCATCACTCTCGAATAAGGCTAGGAAAGTGATAACAGCTACTGACCTGTATAAGCGGGTTGTCATTATTGTGTAGGTAGTGGTCTTGCCAGGTCTCGCCGGTGTCGGAGCGCAGTATCACTATCTCACGCTCGCGGCATGACGATGTGAAGATTGGCACCTCGATTACTACTGGACTGTAAAGGTCAAATAATACCGTTGATTAATAAGTTGATTAATAATTTGTATAGCTGATGAATAGAAATAATCAAGGGAAATAATATTAAATTGAGTGTTGCAATGTGTTGCAATTTAAGGGCGCTTCTCATGTCATTTACATAGCTTTAAATTGCAATTTCGACTGAGTATAAAGTTTATTAAAGAAAAATATGGGTTTCAAAACTCGTAAAAATATGTTTAAATCAAAAGAGAACCACCACGTTTTGCAAGGTCTTAGGAAAAAAAGATAAATATTAATGTTGCAACATGGGAGGTTGCAAAACGTTTAATGCTTTTCTTTTTCATTAAAGTATTTAATATCTTCGAAAATAAGCTGATGCTGTGTTGAAAATATTAGCAAGACAAGGTTCGTTGCAGCAGGTTGCCCAGAGAACTGCGAAACTGTATGCAATTGACCGACTATGATAAAATACTCACGCCAAAAACTTAGCCCCCTGTGGCTGCAACTCCAGCAGCCTGGACGCTAAAGCCTCTCCCTCCATCAGCGGCGGCGGGGCCGCAGCTGGAGCTCTGCGTGTCGCAGCCCTGCAGGTGACCCGCGTGGGCGCGGCGCACGCGGCTGCCGGCACGATGATGCGCACGCCGCCGCGCCGCTTGGCCTTCATGGCGCCGCCGCGAGCGTCCACCACGAATGATACCAGGAAACTGGGGATAAACACATTACAATTGACTATCTGTTTGACTATCTGCTACAAGACGAGTATGAGTAAATGAGAAGAGTTCATAACTATGAAATTTATTTAAACTTATCGATTTAAAATAAACATTAAAGGCGAAAAAAATAGCATTGGTATCCCTTATTTTGTGTTGCTTGAAACTTTACTAAATAACTGGAAGAAGGCAACTAGCAGAAGAGAATTGCTGTGACAGTAATGTATGCCAGTTTTTTCCTAAATATATTCAAGTAGAAACTCCAAGACAGGCCCTGAGGTATAGTCCCGTTCAGCTTACCCGATGTCAAGGGGTTGGCGGTCGATGGTGGCGACCTTGCGGTCATTGTTGCTGGGCCACAAGTGGCCATCTGTCACGGTGTCCTCCAGCGGCTTGGCTCGATGTAACGTGCCAGCTTCACTGTTCATGTAGCGGTATTGTTGCTGCTGTTGGATTGGACACTCCACCTCACCTGCAATGAAATTACGAGATGAGAATTGGCTAACAGTAGTAAAGGAGTGGGAGGGATTTGGTAAACTGCTTGTTATAAAATATTATCAGCATCTTTGAATACCGATGGCGAGAACCAGCACGCGTAGCATGCATCACCGTCATAGAAACGCGTTTTGTCGACGGAAGAATACACAAAATGACAGACTGTAGAGAGATTTCTACGTCTAAGCATGGCGATGTGTCATTTTGTCTATATATTCTTCCCTCGACAACCCCGTTTATATGGTGGTCATGCTACGCGTGCTGGTGAAGCTATGAAGGTAACGGGAATCCGCTGGATGAGAAAAGCACACAACTGATCGATGTGGCGATGCTTGAGGGAAGCCTATTTCCTACAGTGGACGTCTTTCAGCCGGAAGATGAATAAGTATGATGATGATTATGATCATCACTTCAGCCAAAACCAGGCGCCGGTCTAGGTGTTTGCTCAAGAGGGGGCAAATGTTTCTCTCTCGGCACCTACATATTTTCCGTAAACTCAATAATGAACCCTCATTTTGAGAATGACTACGGATACGGCCGTCGCGCGGATGACGTTATGTCTAATTTAGGCTTTTTAGAATCAGTTTGAAGCCGGGGGCGGTGGGGCAACGGGACCCGATGCGCTCCAAAACTCGCCTACTGCTGGATGAGTATAAGCAAGAATTTCTGCATAGCTATATTAAAATCTCAAGTATCAAGGTATGACACGATTTCAGAAACACCATGTAATGAAAGGCCAATGTATTCGACTTGACCTCTTTTAGTGACGTCCACACGTCCGATCGACGTAAATCCGGTCCTTGAATCTCGTAATAAACTTTGAAATTAAGTTTCTACCGTCAGAGAACCATCGATAAACAGATTGAGTAGCTCAGCTTATTTATAATTCCACTCAAACCGATGCAAACACGCAGACTGATCAAGATCGTATTTATTAACAACCGCTGGAATGAAAATTCTCCAGAACTCTTGGAAAGTAAACATCTCATAAAATTTTCTGTATTTTGTGGTTGAATAAACAGATTCTGTAAGATATGAGTACTTTATTACATCACGTAGATAGCTAGCGTAGCCCACATTTTTGTGCAATAATTTTGAATCTGCGCGTGGGTTTATTAGAGATGAGAGGGCCGAGGACCATGGAATACCGAGTAATGGACTACTCATATCACTATTTCACAGCCATAGCGTGTGAAAAGCTCTCTGTGTAATACTCTCGTTCCCACTTCTCTAGCGTGCACATTTTCATTTCATTTGCTCACTAATCTGTGTTCTACATTGTCTAGACTAAATAGTAAATAGCTACACAGGTATAACTCACCTCCCTCGTCTTCCGAGTCGCTCATGAATGTATCCTGCATTAGTTCGGGTGCCGCTACTCTGTATTTGCCTTCCAAGCCTCCTGTAACAATGAGAATAAGTATATTAGTATATTTTTATAGATATTCGTTGAACACCCTTTAGGGGAAGATGTTTATAGGTTTGACTAAGTCATAGTAAAGTCATGATAGATCCCAGTAAATCTTGGTTTTATATTGGTAACGGCCGGTCCGTTTTCAGACTGGATTTATGGTGGATGCCGAAAAGGTAGCCCGCGAAATTCAAATCTTACGTTTTTCGCAATTTGTAGGTCAATGTCAGGTTGTATGTTGATCAAAATATGATTCGCGACTATAACAAATTTGTATTTATTAGGTTGGCACAAAAGTAATGAGACAATTGATTTACGTGTTATATTTTTTTATTATTATTAAGAAAAAGCTTAGTCAATGATGTAATCACCATTAGCATCTAAGACAATCCGGCAAAGTTTGGATCAGAACTCTGATGGCTGTGTCTCGAAAAAGTTGTTCAACTCCGCCTCTGCATCAGAAAAATCAATAAATTGTTTACCCCGCAAATGTAGTTTCAAGGCTCTAAACTAATGATAGTCTGATGGGGCGAGGTCTGGGGAATAAGGTGGGTGGGGTATCGTCTCCCAGCCCAAGTTCTCCAACTGTTGGCGAACGGCAGATGCGACATGAGGTCGAGTGTTATCGTGTAGGAAAACTACATTGACTCGTCTTCGTCGTTTTTTCTTGATAGCAGCAGATAGTTTGGTGAGCTGGGTTGAATATTTGTCAGCGTTTATAGTTTAATTGTGTAATCCTAACTAGCGAGAGTAAGTTTGTTTGTTACCTTTTCACGCCTAAACCACTGAACCGATCATCCTGAAATTCTGCATGTAGGTTGTCATGTATACAGAAACGGACATAGGGTACCTTTCATCCCGAAAAAAAGTACTAGGATCTTAGCTTGTGCCCGACGAAGACTCAACAACGAGAAAACTACTCAGTTCTTATGACGTCTATGAAGAACTTCTAACTGGTACCAAAATGCTACTACAGTTGAAATACCGTTTTGAACCCTATGCTAGGTACTACATCGAGTCCAGTAAGCCGAACACAATGATCACACAGCGACAGGACGCATACAGGCATTGTCAACCGTTTCATTCAGCAGATTTTTATTTTTACAAATCATTCTAATATCTTTTAGATGGTTTTATGATGTGTAAAGAAAGTAACGGATTCGATTTTTATTGTGTGTTAATTTATTCTGTTTTACAGTCCATTCCTTTTACTATATTAACCCAATCGCCTTGGTCTTTTAATGATAGATAGGTTGTTGAGTAAAAAAAAACATTTTTATTTTTTATATTAATAAAAAAAAGTACTTTCACCAGGTTATCGGTACAAGAACCCTATACATGCAGATCAACACATATCAGGGGACGAACTGCCCCAATTTCGTTGCCCGCTGACAAAACCTCATCGTGTTTATCTCGGACACCATCCAGACCTGATTAATACATTCATCAACTCATCAGGTTAAGGACCCTTAGCTTAAGAATCATTATCTCTACCATCAGCTTTGCCTTCATCTCTTCCTCACAAAAGAAGATGACCGATGACTTCCCTAGCGCTCTCGCTTCCATCTTTGGTTACGTCATAGTCGATATTCGTTTGTTTTTAACCACATAATTTTGTATGTAGGTTGCTGCAAACACATGGCAAAAATATGTGGATTGAGTAATCCTAATATTCGTTGAACTAAATTGATTATAAGGTCGTCTGGTTGTTAACAGATCTGGTCATGACACGGATTTGAACGGTTTTCACGTTTTGTAAATGAGCAGTTTTATTGAATGGATCCACCATTGATATCATATTTCTGTTTGTATCGTATTCACTAATTTTGCATACCACGTTGTAGGGAATGAACAATAATGAACATAGATGAATGGGCATAGAAAATTGAGCAAAAAATCTTGAATAACGGAATGTGGATTACAGAAAAATAACTTAGAAGATGAGATTATGTTTATTTTTTGCTCAAAGGTAAGTATTTATATTTACCAATTGTTTACCGACATAATTATTCTAAGGAGAATTTTACAATAAAATATTGCCGCCTACCTACAGACAATGATTTCAAACAAAAACCTTCATCGTAGCACTTTCCAAAACAATACAACACTTTTACTCACACGGAGATAATCGACAAATTTCTTACAAAACCCCGAAACATAACATAACAACGATAATAATATCTTCAAATCAGACACGTGTATCGGAAAACACAGGACAAAGAACTTTCCAAAGAAAGTGCGCCGGAGTAAGGAAGTGGCCACATTAGAATAGATGTATGGTTTCGGCGCAGGAGTTGACTATGCTTGCTTGCATACTTAATCATTGGAAACGACATTAGGTCTGTGATTACTATGAATATGATTGATCGAGGCGGGTTATTGTTTGTTTTTGTTATAAACTAGCGAGTGGCCGCGGTTTCGGCAAAGGATAATTAATTGATATGACTCTAGTAGATCATTCTCAAGTAGCTCTTAGGCCTGAATAAATTTGCTTTAGCAACATCGTCAAACGATTAGAGCTTATTTCCCTCTCACATCACGGACCGACAATTCGACATAGATGCGAATACTGCATGTCTTCGTCCAAAGATTATTCAAAAAGGATGGTAGCAACGCTACTACCTCCGTACTTAAAATATCGTCACATATGAGAAAAACTAATACTTTACAAAATTACAGGTTCAACATGAAATGTTGGTCTATATCCTACGCCACTTTGGAAAATACTCATGGTTTCCTTCGCATGCCCTAAATTCATAGTCAAATGAATATCCCTTTTAGAAATATTTTTATGGTCAAACTTAATGGACAATTTATTATGTATAGCAGTGTTTCTCTTTATCGTTAGTTAGGTGACAATTGAATGCGTGTCGGTGCACAGTTTTGCATTTTGTCAGAGGTGTACAGTTAAGGTCAGTGACAGTTGCCACGTTATGTCTGAATTCTGACCCGTAGTTTGATCGATGACTTCATTGCAGGTGAAAAAGTGTGGCACTAATGCCTGGACTGTCCTCTTAGTTGCTTTGCCGTTATAGTTCTTCCTTGAATGGCATATTTCAGGTACATATATTGGCTCAAATCAAATCTCTAGCTAGGGTATACATCCAGTCTTTTGAAGTCAATAACAAACTCAATAACTCACCAACATTATAATCGCGAAAAAATAATCAGTCGTCCCATACGATGTACCTACTGAAGTTTTGATTTGGACGATTGATTGTTTTTTAGACGTAATATAGAAGATTTTAGAATCGGGATAAAAAAAAAAGTTGATAAAATCAATCAATTAAGTTCGAAGGTTTCAGTTAGACCAGAAGATAAGCAGTGTGTAGACTTCACTAGAAGATAGAAATATGTGTGTGTGTGTGTGTGTGTGTGTGTACCTATACTATATATTACTGTTACGGTTATAGTGCGCGCGCAAGTGCTAGTCACCGCCTAAGGTATGTGAGCGGTGAGACGGGGGAGGTAGACAAAGGCCAAGCTAACTCAGTCTGCGAATCTTATCCTAACCGCTCACATACCTGAGGCGGTGACTAGCACTTGCGCGTGCGTGCACTATAGCCTGCATCATCCCACTGCTGGGCAAAGCCCTCTCCCCATGACCTATGTATTACAAAATTAAAATAATCACAACACAACTTAGCATCATATTTTAAAAGAAGATTACACAACCGATTCTCCTCACTCTCATTTCGATTAGAAAAATTGGTACGAACATAAAAATCGACCTGGAAACTTATTTTAGGTCAACGTGTTTTACGAGCGAGTAGATAAATTGTAGTTAGTTTTACATAAGGTCATTATGGCTGTGCTGTGTAATATTTCATCAGTCACACTTCATTCATGCGAGCAGTAAGACGTATTTCATAGGCTGTTTTACACTCTTGTTTTAAGATACTATTGTTTTCAGTACTTTCAGCGAAGGTAGCTCATGGAAGACTTTGAATTAATTTCAATCTCAAGTCAAGCGTTTGACTTGGGTTTACAGTGGTTTTATGAATGATTTTCAATTAGTTTCGATACACATCATAATACTATATTATTACCATTATAATTACATGCTTATTTGGCATTTATTCATCACGCTTGGATAATAGTGCCATGATCCCGCCATATTGCAGGTCGTCGCTACATATTGTATGTCTTCTTTTAAAATACATAATATATTTTCAGCTAGCTGTGCCCCGCGACTTCGTTCGCGTGGAAGTCGTAAGGTACACAGTTATATTAAAATAACAGCCACATTTGAATAAAACTCCCTCGTACCCCGACTCGCCCCGTTGCATCGCCGGTCATTGCCCGTCATTGTTCACAATTTCATGGATTTTTTTTTTTGCGCGGAACCATAATTCTTATTCTAAAATAAAAGTAACCTACGTTACTCCATGGCATATAACATCAGCTATATGCCAGTGAGTCCCATCAAAATTGGTCCAGTCGTTTCGGAGAGTAGCCGGAACAGACAGACAGTCAGTCGAAAAATTAAAAAATTGTTTTTTTTTTTTTTTTGTTAATAGTACCGTATATTATTATATAGTTTCATATTATTATGCATTTAGAAAAAAAAAACAACTGTTACTTTAACATTACAAACAGAGACTTCAATTTTATTTATTTGTAAAGATGTGTTTCAAACGCATTCATCCTGCCCTTAGCCTTGATGATTTGGAGTCGGCGTAGCATTTTTTTTTTTTTCATACATCTCTAGCAGCCTTAATCTCAGTGTCCAGTAATAACATTATAAAACAATTTAGGACAAGTAAGAGACTACGGAAAATCTAATGTCTATCTTCAACATCAGTCTGAAAACTGACCTTGAAATCTAATAAGAACTCCACGCTTGCACTAGCATACCAGAAGCTGACGCGATATAGTGTCGTGTTGCATGCACTAATTAGATTAAAACTTTGTTTCTGCGTCGTTGTATGTTTTCCATCTCTTTACTACTGATAATACAATATAATTGATCTTCGGAACTGATCAAAATGATGTCATAGTACTACAATTAAAATGTAAATCAGAACATATTATTTCAAAGACTTCGAAGATTGTAATTAAATACTCTCAATGAATGAATTGTAAGTAATGGCAGTTGTAATTGTGTCATAATTAAAAGGGCAAAGTGTATTAATTAATTCAATGTTTTGTTTATCTTAATGTGTCTTTCTTACTATCTTTGAAATGTCAAATTAAATAGTAATAAATGCCTCGTAAAGTCGTAAATAACCGTATAAATACGTCTAATAATGTCATAAATCAACGAAATGCGCCGATATCACAAGTTTATATTGCAGTTAGATCCCATTGACTACCGATAGAGATAGTATTTTCTCACAGAATTTCGATCTCAATGGACCGAAGATGCGGTACGCGTGTCTGCAAGGTATAACTCATTCGGTGAAATAGTGATTACACAACCCGTCAATTGATCGCACGCGACAGCGCACGCGCAACTGATGTCACCGCCTCCTGAGCGTGCGTGGGAGCGCACAAGGGCCAAGTAATTGACTCCATGACACTTCCATCACCTGACTTCTGACTCCTCACATTTTGATGGGCCATCGTGACGAAACTATTACTCTTTGTGGCACAATTGACAATCATTGGCCATTAATCAGTTTTGGACGGTCGTAAAGTGATGTTCAATTCATGCATAGATTTGATTAGATCATCATAGTTAGCATAATGGATGTCTGGCGTTCTTTCAGCTCGAGTAACGATCGTAAGGAGTGTTAAGGTCGGTCTGAATTATCGAGCAATTCATTTAAAAGTTATATACTTACCTACGTCATCGGAATGAAAGCAATTTGTAATCAAAGATTTATCGATTCCTAAGTAAAATACTTTCGTGATCGCACCGCCCTGTCGTTGAAATCGCCGATTTCTTGGCCCTACCCAGAAGCCGGTAAAAAATATGGTCGCTGTGAGTACTTAATCAAACGAATGGTATCATGAAAGAAACGGTAGCTATTTTGTAGATAGACGTGACAAGACAAGGTCGCCTCCTCAATATATATATAGAGCGATCATTATTTTTAAAAGCCTGTAGGTTAGTGAGATAACAAATAATAATTAGAATCGCCGCTTTTATGCACTCAGCATCTTTACGACGCAATTACCACTAAGTGCGGCCGGGATATCTCGATTGTTATATTTTTATGAATCACAAAACGAGAATAGTGTTGATCTAAAGATATAATCGGACATGGCAATGAGGTGGTTCCTTGCATTATGACTGTGTCCGTAAATGATGATGACAAATTTTCTGGCAACGAATCTGCATGAAAGTTGGAGTGTACATTTTGAATGTTTATCACACCAAAACAAAGTGATAGGTTTATTAATAGCGTGTTTTAATCACGGTTAATGACTGCAATGTTTTTGATAGTTTTATACAAAAGTAAGCGAAAGAACAGATGCTGTGTTAACGTATACGAGTACCTTTTTTATTGAGTTTATTTTGGGAAATAGTTGATTGTACTGTTGATGTAAACAAAGTCTATTCCAATCCTTGTTTTTAATTGATTTTATTTCCACTAAGAAGAATATCGACTTTATGCTAGTGTTAATATGATTTCCGAATTACTAAAATTCTTGAAAAGTCATAAAAATGTTTGATGTGAAGTTGTAGCGCGGATGTCAAAGCTGTTTTTTCCAATATTTGTTTACATATTTGGAAAATAAATCGCGAACGCTGCTTATAGTTATTACACACATTTTTTTTATGGAAGTTCAGCTACATTACCCGCCTTGGAATCTAATGTTAGATCCCTAGTAGCTACTGAAGTTATGGCTAAGAAACTGCGAATTTAATTACGATACAACTGTTAATTGGCGTCATTGCCACAAAAGGAACAATAGTAGTGTACATTCCGTATTAATGTGAACAACAACAGTCTTAGCTAAATGTGAATCATTGTGATATATCTCGTTAACATACAGTGCTAAACGTGGGCAACTCAATGGCAGTCAAAGAACTGATTGATAAATGCTGCTATGCTATGTAGCCCATCGTCAGATACTAAGTCTACTACTCGATACAGCACCCTGTTTGTTAACATGCTCATAATCAAAATAGCTCTCGGTACGGTACAGTCCGTACAGTTGAGTTATTGCACCCATGTTTGAAAATTTCCGTTTTCATCGCTTATCAAATAATATAAGTACCTATTTTTTTTATTTGTCATACAGCCGCAGCTCCATTGTATATTTTTTAACCTTATCCAAAAGTCAAGAGCCTACCAAAATGGTTGCACTGGAATAATGTTCGGAGGTTAAAAACTTTATTAGGTCTGCATCATCATTTCAACCAAAGGAGTTCACTGCTGGACATAGGGCTCCCCGAAGCACCGCCACTTCGCCCGGTTCTGTGCTTCCCGCATCCAGCGGATTCCTACGGCCTTCACCAAGTCAACGGTCCATCTTGTGGGAGGCCTTCCAACATTACGTCTGCTAGTACGCGGTAGCCACTCCCAGAACCTTTCGGCCCCATCGGCCATCTGTTTTGCGAGCAGTGTGCAATGCCCACTGGCACTGAAGTTTGGCAATTCTTCGAGCTATGTTGCTTAACTTGGTTTTCCTGCGGATCTCTTCATTTCTGATTCGATTGCGTAGGGAAACTCCAAGCGCCCTCTCCATTGCCCTTTCTAATAAGGCCCATTGTGAGCGACCACGTTTAAGTCTAAGGTATTTTTATGTAGTATTTAGTAGTACGACAACGTTCAAAAGTTCCATCGTTAATTTTCGAAAAAACCGAACTTTGCCGACTTAAATGTGACTTGTCCAATAACGACGGAATTAGTGCGTCAGTCTACATATAATAATTTATGTGGGAATATAAATCCATTTACATTGGTCGATAGTCACATTTTATTCGCTATATTTCGGTTTTACCGAAGATAAATGATGGAACCTTTGAACGTTGTCACACTAGATCGTTATAATACTAAGTGCTACAATAATTACGTAAGAGAAGCACACAAGTAGAGAATTACCTCTACAACACCCACAAAAAATATCCGTTCAGCATTGGAGACAATTCCGTAGCACGCAGCATCAATTCCTTACATTAGGTACCCACGTCCAAATCAGTGTAATATTCTCGTTAAAAGAAACCATTCAACTAATAAGGGTAAGCAGTGACGTGGGAGTACACGGAGTGACGTTATTTACTTAAGGAGCGGCTGCAGTTGACATCATCGCCGGATAAAAAATGGTCGCTTTGCCGTTTGCTCAGGTCTGAAGGTTTTACAGTGTCGCATGTTTATACAATGCAGTTTGATTTATTTCTTTGTTTACCTATTACTGTACCGTAGAGATGAAAAGCGACTGATGAGTTCTATTAAAAGTAGGGTTTCTCTATTACGAAATCTTGTATGCAGCCCAGAGGAGTAGATATGCCTATGATAATATGATAATATTGCAAATGCAATATGATTGCAAATAGCAATCGACTCGCCCTCTATTTCATAGAAAACTGGAGACAAGTTGAACTGTGGACCTCTGCTTACTCCTTTGGAAAGTACAGGTGTGATGTGATTTATTCTTGCAGGTCATCAGAATAGCTACATCAGATACATACCCCCACGCGTCATAACCTAACCTAACCTTTTCCCAACTAAGTTGGGGTCGGCTTCCAGTCTAACCGGATGCAGCTGAATATCTGTATACGTGGAGCGACTGCCTATCTGACCTCCACAACCCAATTACTGGGTAATACGATTGTCAGACTTTCGGGCTTCTGACGACCCGTTTCGACTGTCATAGATCTACGAATGACAGCCGGGACCAACGGCTAAACGTGCTTTCCGAGGCACGGAGGGGACTCGGTATATATCAGAAGAGCTACATCTTAATATTATAAATGCGAAAGTGAGTTTGTTTGTTACGCTTTCACGCTAAAACAGCTGAACGGATTTGGATGAAATTTGGCACATGGATAGACCATGACCTGGAGAAGGACATACTGAATCGCAGACGAAGTCGCGGGCAACGGCTAGTATAAAATAATGTAAGGTTAGCGTGCGAGCAATGAAGGTAAAGCTGTTTCTTTTTAAACGAAGAAAGTGTGCTACAGCTTTTTCACGAGTATGACGTAATCCGGAAGTTTTCACGAACTACACGAACTTCCATTAAAATAATAGGTTAACAAGAAGTTATTTTTAACAATAGGTGTGTAACAATCGATCGGTTCCTGAAATAAACTGTTAGTAAGAATTTTGACCACAAAGTGTCTTATGATAATTACTAAAATGTAAAAATGTCTTCATGTCACCTATTTTATTAATTAACACCAATTAGGAATGCCGGACATCGTTAGCCTATTATTTCCTGCCTACGTATTTAATGTTATTGATCGAGTTTCTGGATGAACCGAAAAATATTTTTGGGTAAACCAAACACCAAAATCGACTTTGATTGTAAATGAGACGTGCCTTTAATAACTACGTTTCCACAATGCATCAGAATATTGATAAATAAATACATTTTTTTTTTTGCAAAACTTCACTAGTCCATTTTTTATATTTTGCCATCTCAGCATGAACCACAACAAAAATATTCTAAGATTGATCCAATCAAGCATTTCTTGCATAACATCAGGTGTATGCAACTGTAACGAACAGCAGACCGCACTAATTAACATCTATTTAGGTTAGGAAACATTAATTAAGCGACGGTAATGTCGGTAGGGACCATTATGATCAGTCAACTCTGGATGAAAATATTGTCAAGAGCGTGCAGTATGCAAATGGACTGCACCTACGAGTACTAGTAAAAGAGCTATTAATGCAGAAGTTTTTCGTTCTTTCTAGTTCGCCACATTTTAGATAGCAGTGAATGAGGAGATCCATGTTCGCGAGTTAACAAATCAGATAGTACTGCAATGTCCTTAAAAAAGGTGGCTATGAAAACAATGTATGCATAAACTTGTACTTTGACAGATGAGCTCAGTTTATTGCACCTAATTTTGGAACCCAGTCTTCATAACCACAAGGAGCAATGGAAATTACTAAACTGCCAAAGATACAAAATGAAAACTATTCCGATTACGTGACGTGATACAAAATTCGAATGCAAAGTAACATAACAATTAAGGACTTTTTTCTTGTCTACAAACGCCATCCCAGCTTTTCCTCTAATTATTATTGGCATCCATTTTTCCTAGTACTAGCTAATTACCAATAAGAAATAAGCATCAGTCAGTAACTATTTATTTTTATTCGTGTGCAGCACAGAGCTACAATGTAGTACCTACTTAAGCTATTATAACAGTTATAACTTTATAATTATTCGCGGTAAAAAGCTACTTTATCGAACGGTAAGCATTCCGAGGCAGGCTGAGCTAGTATTCAAGCTATGCCATAACCCGTTGATCTGACATGATGAACGTCGAAGATGGTTATAATAGATAAAATCTCTTTTTGTTAAGTCTAAAAAATGCTACAAAAACCAGACAGGTCCCGTTCACAGAGGCCTGCAAAAGAAAAACACAAAAAGCAGGCAGCCCTGCTTTTAGTCTGTAAAACAGCACTTTGATTTTAACAAAACTAAACTATTAATGCGCTAATTCACTAATAATAAGTACAGCTAACGTTTTGGGAATCTCGACAGATTTATTTACTTTTATCCTCTTAAGAGAAAATGTTTTCTTTTTCACACTTTTCACCAACTAAATAATACCGAAACACTTTCAAACTATTCAACATCAAAAGCCACTTGTGCAAACGCTCTAACTGTATCGACAGAGGAAAACAAAACAGTTATAAAATCCATTATATGACAACTCACCACTGTTACGCCCATCAAACATAACTTTACCTAAAACCATTCAGTAGATTTGTATACCCAACTGATTGCAACCATAAGTGTAGCGATAACACAAATGTGATACACAGTAACGATACATAGGTGTGTACATAAAGCATTATATTGTTTACATCGTAAAACACATGTGGACTTGATGGACCTTTCATTGTAACAAATTATGCCATTGTCACATCTGATTGTTATCTGTGTTTTATCAGAAAAGGACTGTCATTAAATTAATGAGGTGGTGATCAATGCAGTCTGTTTTAAAAGAGCAGCCTTTGTGTTAAATGTATTATCGTGTAAGAGGGAGCAGATTTGCCTGCCACCTATGGTTCCCACAAAATATAAAATATTTACTTAAAATAAAATAACATCTAATAGAGCGTAAATCACTTAAGGGGGAAGCGTCAGGGTAGCCCGCGAAATTCAAATTTTCTTACGTTTTTTGCAATTTACAAGTCGGTATTATATTGTACGTTGATCAAATTATAATTTGCGGTCGTAACAAGTATCTATTTACATAATTAGAATCATTAAATCAATACAACTCTTTAAGACCAGGTAATCCCAAAAAATACTATTTCATGAAATCTTGACGTTTTAGGATTATATTAAGGAGTTGTATTACTGATTCTATTGTATATAATTCTGTAAAAAACATGTTTGTTACGGCCGCGAATCTTACTTTATTTAACATACAACTTAATACTGACTTGCAAATTGCAAAAAACGTAAGAAAATTTGAATTTCGCGGGCTACCCTGATGCTTCCTCCTTAAATATCGAATTTTTTTTCTTTAGTTTTATCGTTGGTCAGACGTATTGAACGATGTCTAAATATACAATTGTGATGGGAAAGATACACTATGTTGGTCGCAATCGAACGTTTCTATCAAAATATCCATTTCCTGAAGAGGCAATTCAAAGGGAATGCCATAAATGATTGATGATGTTAATATTGTGTGTCTATGATAAATGTGGTGTCTAAAAAGGCTTTGTCAGAGCCTTGCTTAACAAGTTTCTTCAGGATTATATGTCGAACAGTAATTTAAGACCATTTTCGGTGAAGTGCCAAAAGCCTCGTAGATGGTGTCGACAAAATAATGAATTCTAGCCAAGGTCCGGTCCATCATACTATAGGAACCTATAGCAACTCATATAGCATTTTATTGGTCGCATCCTAGTGGTGACAGGATGTAAGCTGTCGCCTACGAGCAGCATATTAACCTGACTTCCAGGCAGCTTTGACAGGTCAAGTGAGCTTACGTTTACAGCTATGTTTTGTTCCCAAGAATTAACCTAAAGCAATATTATCTACTGGCGAATGATTCATGCCTAATTTTCATAACCATGAAAAATTGTTTTCAAACAATACAGAGTAGCCTTTTGCCACAAACTAGACGAGCCTATCGTGGCCCGTGCCGAGCATTCCACGGATCATCCCATACATTCGATCAGACAGACGGCGACAGGCCACCACAGGCCGACTGTTCCATCGGCCTGGCCTGTGAGAAAGCGGGCCGTGGGACCGCGGCATTAGGTGCCAAATAAGAAAGGTTGAGAAACAGAATGTCATTTCTTAATCCAAATTAAAGAGGTCGTAAGACCCATATAATTGGAGAGGTCAATTAGCCATACGCTAAGTGGATAATCCCATACCATAGCTTATTGGAATTTATGAAGATTGTTTCGCCGCGCCTAGCAATACGATACATTAGAATTGACAACTATAATTTACATATACGTTTATATACATTAAAGTCGTCTCTCAAGTTAGATTTCCTCCGGATTGGTAGGATTTCAGAATTCAGACGAATCCGGAGAAAATCTAACTTAAGACAGATAATTATAAGGTTATATTTTTTTAAATACATATTTATTATTGTCGCGAATCACATTCTGGTCAAGTTATCACCTTACCTGCAAAATGCAAAAACGCAAGAAAATGTGAATTTCGCCGGATCAAGATAGACGAGATCCTGCCAGGGTTGCGGGTTGTTTGAAAGAGTTACCGTGGTCCTGGCACAGGCAACTGAAGGGACACGGGTGGGTTTTAGTCAGTAAAAGTCTGACACGCCCTCCCGCTCTGCCCAGAGCGTGAGAAGTTATTTGTTGATTTCCCACACAAAAAAAAAAAAAAAAGATTGACCGAGATCTAAAAACATTTTCAGACAAAATCATTACTAAAGGCGACTAGGAAAAAACACGTAGCTGTACCTAAACAACAAATATAAAACTTACATCATTCAGAACATTAAAATAAAAACATCCAAAACTTGACTCATTACCAAAAAACATTTTTGGTTTTGCCACAATGCCAGAAAATTAGTCTATGGTCCGTTTTAGGCAATGACCTCACTTTTGCGTCCACCGATCTATAAGTACAGTAGTATTGTGTCAAAGTATTGAGTAATTCATCAATGGTTACTGAATTTGACAAAACAAAGGCTTCTGTGTTCCAAAGCCATTAGAATAATGACAGAAACACCCCAATAATGACTTTCGACATGCAAATTATTAACTTTATGGCTTAACATTAGTATTTCGGAGGTTTATCCACGAGTAGTGTGTTTTTCTTTACTTGTCTATTTTCGTACACAAACAATAATGGTGTCCCCTTCCAAAGATTTTTGGAAAATTCATGTGTATTATATTTGATCAGATGTAATTTACCACAGAGCATACCCTACGTTTTCACGTTCTTCATTAACTTAAATTTTATGGTCCGTATTTGTTTACCAAATAACACGCAGGAAAAATACACTTTACAAATAGCTAGGTAACGTGTTGTCTTAACATCGTAATTATGACTGAAAACACAACGAAATCATGTTTGATTAATACATTTACATACGGAATGATCTCATCGTATGGACTTATGTAACTGCGTAAATGAGCGTTAAACTAGACATCCTTACAGCGGAGTTAACGTAGCTACATGGAACTATTTCTGCGCATGATTCAGTGAGAGACCAATTTTTTATGGAGATTAAAATTTCAGATTTTTCACGCTGCGATGCAGTATGATTTCATGCTACCTACTTATTATTATATTTTGTGTTCATTATAACATTGTATCCTAGGTAAAACTTATTTAAACAGGTGCAGGATTTTTTTGATAAAGCTACACAACAGACCATGTAAATTTATTCAAAATTATTCTTTTTTTTCGCAGATCTGTTAACACTTCGCTAGCATTTTGAAGACTTTGATATAGCTATTAACCTGCTCTAATAGTACGAAACACCACAAAAATACCGAAGCAATATTCAATTTTTTTTTTGTAGAGTCAATTTCAGCACTGGAACCTTTGTGTTAAATCCTCTAACGATACTATTTTTTGTCTATGGTGGCCACAGAGTCATAGTCAGTCATCTGTGTCCTAAACCGGCAATGATGATGTAAACCAAAACACTTAATCGACCTTGACTGACAGATTTGGGGCCTCCGTTTTATGATATCCCATTAAAACTATGTTTTAGTAATGAAAGTTATGGTATTATGCATCTGGTTTTCAATAGGACTGTAAAACTTTAATGATGATGAAGGTTTTGCCAATGAAAAACTACATCAATAAATAGTCTACTTTTACAAACGACAGACTTTAAAATCATACTGTGCAATCAACATTGTTGATTTGTGAAAATGATAGCTATTATGATTATGAATAGGTGTGTTTTCAATTAGGCTTCTTAGCATTTTTATTTCAAACTATGTATTAGTCAACATTTGTAACGCGGTATGTGTTTACCAAAACATTGATAACTTGTACCCAAAAACTGTACTAAAGAGGCTCCTGATAGGTCTTACAAACCCAAAACACTCCTGCTAATAACCGTTCTACATGTAAGATGATGTCAGTAGTGTTATTAACAAAAATCTGTTTTAAAAAGATTGATTCCCCAGTGTTCCAGTCATGTTACAACATCTTTGGATATGTGGGACGTAAACAGTTGTATATGGGTCGCTATGACGCTAATCGTAGCAAGTCTGTTTCGCCGATCATAATCCAAATGTTAATCTTACACATGGCTTCGCTGTTTTATTTTTTTTTTTGGCTTTGTTTACTGTTTTTGCGGTGGTGTAAGTTTTGTTTGTTTTTGACGATATTGTGAAAAGGTAGGCGAGTTGTGGATATATCCTACCGAAAAATTTAAAATGTGAAAAACATTTTGGATAATTAAAAAAACAGCCTCTAATTCTGAGTAATCAACATAAAATTACACTAACATTAACCAGATTATAGAATGGACTGGATATTTGTCAGTCAGCGGATACAGGATCATGAATATTGACTGCTTACCAAATGGATTACAACATCATAAACAGCTTGAATTTAGCAACCTCAGTTTTCCGTTCATTAACCACGATTCGTGGAAATTTTCACACAAAAATAAAAGAAAATTATATACCATCCTCTTTTCCGGGCTTGATGCACTGTAAACACGACACAAACTTTTTCTTTTTCACTTTTTTATTAACATCATTTGGCTTTCCATTAGCCAATATTTTTTTCTCATCTTTTTTCGTTTTATTCTTTTGTTGTTTTATGACACCCATTTTTGTTTATCACGAGCGTTGAAAGCGCGCGCTTTTCCGAGTTCTTTTTTCGAATGAGGCGAGGGCGCGCGTCCTACAGATGTGCGTTCAGAAACTAGTGCGAGACTAGCAACGCTAACTGCATACGCGAGCGGGCAAGGAAACACTGGCAGCGTACAATGAATCTGTCTAATGAACACCATTCGCGCCGCGCAGCAGTAGCAGAGTACGGCAGTGGTAGCCCGATGCTTGTCTAGAGGTGCGGCGCGTGAGCTCACGCCAAATCGACCATCCCGATTGGGAATCAAGGCCAATTCATGGATTAATATTCCGTGTGTAGTCACTTCCTAAATGTCATGTTAATTTCACCTAATTAATATTTCGGATATGTGTCCCTAACGTGAAATTATACTGGCAGTTATGAAGCAACTTGTTCTGTTTATAATATTTAAATTGGTCAGTGATAAAATCATTTTAATATAGCATGGTTTTTGTAAGCACTTGAGTTTAATAAAACCGGCCAAGTGCGAGTCGGACTCTAACACGAAGGGTTCCGTACCACCGTACAATAAATACTACATATTTAAAACAAATACTTCAGCTTAAAAAAAAAGACTACCGAGATGCCAACTAATAGAGAAGTATGGAAAAAAAGGACATGTTGTGCCGACCCCAATTAAATTGAAATAAGGGCAGAAGAATGATGAAGACTTCAGCTTAAAATAACACGTTAATCCTTTAATTTTTAACTTTATTTCTTTTTATTATTTGTTGTTGTTATAGCGGCAATAGAAATACATAATCTGTGAAAATTGCAACTGTCTACTATTATTACAGTTCAGGGTTCCGTTTGGCACCGGAGAGCAGAGCTTGTGGCTAAGTAATAACAGCCGCACGGGTCGATCCATCGGGTTAAGCTACGCTTGCCGGGGTTGGTCTGTGGATGGGTGACCGTCTTTTCATACCGATATTTCTCCGTGCCTCGGAAAGCACGTTAAGCCGTTGGTCCCGGCTGTCATTCGTGGATCTTTGACAGTCGTTACGGGTCGTCAGAAGCCCGAAAGTCTGACAACCAGTCTTACCAAGGGGTATCCTATTACCCAGTAACTGGGTCAGATAGGCACTCGCTCCATGTGAAATACTGGTATTCAGGTGCATCCGGTTAGACTGGAAGCCGACCCCAACATAGTTGGGAAAAGGCTAGGCAGATTGATTGGTTCCGTTTGGCACCCTTGGGTACGAAACCCTAAAAAGGGCGTTCAATCGTTCATGGTATGGTCAGCGCAATGGAATGCTCTTAAAATAGCTGTTAATCAGTATTTTTTTTATGTTCTGAAGTGTTACGGTTCAAAGAATGTATATCCGGAACGTTGGGTAATCAATAGTTTTCCAAGGAGGGTATATAATTATAGAGTGGGATATTGCTTTTGTATCAAGGGCGATACCATCAGATATATCTAGTTGGTAGCTATACGAAGTTATGAAAGTCAAGGGGATTCGTGACTTACCGCCATTAGGTCACTACTGATACTGTTATAGCAAGATTAATTTGAACACATTTCGAGTCGAAGTTTTTCATTTGCACTTAAGACGCCCTCGGAGCTTGCGTAGTTCATACAAACGAAATACCAAAATAATTTGTAAATCAACGTATTCTAAAGATAGTGTGTATTTATTCCGATTGAATTACAGAATATCTAGGTTCCCAAATATATATTAAATTAAGAACATTGTTTTAAACATGAAGTATGCGAAAAAAAAGTTTTCTATAGAAATTTTAAATTCCTGATATCTCGTCTTCAAATCAGTGTTCTTTCAAAATATATGTTTGGGAACCTAGATATTCTGTATTCCAATCGGAATAAATACACACTACCTTAAGAATATACGTTTGATTTCAAATTATTTTGGTATTTCGTTTGTATGAACTACGCATTCTTCGGGGGCCTCTTAAGTGTTCCCCAAGTCATGTCTTTGGAACATAAAATAAACATAACACTGTCACCTACATTGATATAAATGTATGAGACAACAATGAAAATAGAATGTTTCAGTAATTTTTCATTTGTTCGAAAAGATTGGTCGTCGTCAAATGTTTTTTTCGAACAATGGTAACAACTAACCCAAAGCTGTGTTATTACGGTCCGCTACCATCAACGACTTTGATTATTATAGTCAAGGACACAAAATGTCGGAAATTGGTCAAACGCGAGCACCATTTCAAGGTCCCATATTATCATGCTTTTAATCTTGTAATGGTAATAGCAGAGAAATCATTCTGATTGACGTTACGCGGGTCTCAATCAATCTGCCAAGCCTTTTCCCAACTATGTTGCGGTCGTCTTCCAGTCTAACCGGATGCAGCTGAATACCAGTATTTTACATGGAGCGACTGCCTATCTGACTTCCACAACCCAGTTACTGGGTAATACGAGCCCCTTGGTAAGACTGGTTGTCAGACTTTCGAGCTTCTGACGACCCGTAACGACTGTCAAAGATCCACGAATGACAGCCGGGACCAACGGCTTAACGTGCTTTCCGAGGCACGGAGGAGTCTCGGTATGAAAAGATGGTCACCCATCCACAGACCAACCCCGGCAAGCGTAGCTTAACCCGATGGATCGACCCGTGCGGCTGTTATTACTTCGCCACGAGCTCCTTCGGTCTATCTAAGATTTATGTTTGTGTTATGCTAATCTATACCTACTAATAATAAAGTTAGAGAGTTTGTTTGTTTGAACGCGCTAATCTCTGATACTACCAGTCGGATTTGAAAAATTCTTGAGGAAGGTTATAGGCTATTAAACATCACGCTACGAGTCTACGACCCTCAGGAGACGAGCAAAACGAAGAAAAGTTAAAGAACGCTAAGCGAAAACAAAGTAATAGCGAGACCGGGCGATACGTTGTGATGGGTAGGATCTATTAAAACAAGAAAATTGAGGCGGACAAAGTCGCAGGCAGAAGCTTAGTACATACCAGAGGAAGTTGCGTGCGTAGTGAAATGCTAAGATTCCTTTCAGACTGGAAAATTTGGCGTGCGTTTGCTGCGCGTTTGAAATGTAAGACACATCGGTGTTTCAGCTGTTTCATTGAACAAGGCTAGATAATTATCTAGCCTTTGTTGGTTTCATTAGGTTTAGGTTAAAACCTAAACCCAACGAATCCAACAAAAACATGAATTGACACGAGTACTTATTTTTAGACTTGTGACTGAGAAGAAAATCCTCACGCACCTATGACTCTTGTCTTATTCCGCTATTCCAAGGAACATCAATGAGAAAGACCGAGATTGTCTTGTAGGCCGAGATTGATGAACGTTACTCAGCACGTGCTTTTGATTATCTATTTATGTTAGCATCACTATCTTGCACTTGTAGTTTGACAGTTATGCGTCAGTGACAGGAATAAGGGCCGGTTTATGATCCGTAGTTAACTCAACCAATGGTTAAACATAGTAACTAATGGTTGAATTTTGGCTAAATGTGAAAGACTCTTTAATGTATTTATTTTAGCTCATTCACATTCAAAATAGGAACTAATGGCATAACTTATTCATGTTTAGCCTTTCATATTTAGCCATAATTCCACCATTAGTTACTATGTTTAACCATTGGTTGAGTTAACTACTGATCAAAAACCGGCCCTAATACTCAGCCAAAGAACGAGCTAAATAGCTTTTGTTTAGGTATTTATATTGATACTGAACAACTGGATCACTGACTGTCACTTCCTACGCACCGTAAACGCTACTCATTCACCAATATGAAACCACCTGTACTACAGCCTAGAGAATCTACCCATACATTATGCACTATGCAAATCCCACTCTCTCAACATACCCGCAGGACAGCGTTGCGTAGGCGCACGTTTAAAAGCATATTTGTCACGGTCACTTAAAGTCTGTTATGTAGTCAGTATCCGTGCTCAATGTCACGGCTACATAGGTACAGCTAAGGGCAAAAATATGTACATAATTATATGCTTAGTGAAATTTGACAACGATTTTCTTCAATAGCATTGATGAAATAAATGAATATGAGGCGTTATGCAAATATGCAGCATCTTCAAGACTCTCCAGTCTTGTGAGGTTTTGTAGGGCTCCCCTCAACACGCTAGACACTGACCGTGGCAGATCCGCGGTCGATGGTCTCCTAAATAACGGCGAGAAGAAGAAGAGACAGAAGTTGAAGGTATGGGGAAGGACTTTGCCCAGGAGTGGGACCGCACTGGCAAAATAAATAATTAAAAACGCATTTCAGAAATTTTACCAATAATAATAATACTTTACCTAGAAACGCGCTTTTGAAGTTTGCTAACCGCATACATATTTCTGTCCTCGACTGTACAGTGATTCGTGCCACTGGGACCGATGACGTCAGCTGTGTATCATCGCGCCTACTCTCGTATATTTGCTTTTATTGTGTTTATATTTGTAGAGGCAAGGACGTTTGTGTGTAAAATGGGGGATCTTTACATTGGTGATGTTGAGGTTTTTTTTAAATGTTTTTTCGACTTTTGTATTTGGAGTTTAGATGTGTCAGCTTTCATTCACCTATTTAGAACCAGTTCCGCAGGAGTATCCACGACATACATAGTACACATACTCATGTAGAGCTACCTTAGTGGCTGGCACGTTTCTAAAGTCAAAAGAGTGTTTTTTTTTTCTAATTTAGTATACAAAGGATCAGCAGAATATACAAAATGGATGTGAGAAGGTGAATTCTGCTTAGTTAAACTGAATGATCTGATATCTTAAAAGGCTGTATTCTCAATTTTTTTTTACCTAACAAATTCTGTCTTACAAGTACCTACGTGGGTAAACTCCAAGTTTAGAACTGACTCATCCGTACGTCAATAACAAGTGTATTAAAGAAAACATTAATTATTTATTAAAAGTGTACCTACAAAGTTATTGCTCAAGTGACGCAATGTTTAATTATTTTCTAATACGTCAAAGGTTCATTCTAGGCATGGGTAATATCGCTTTTAGACTGTAACAAATCGTATCTATGTATCGGTTTAGAATATCGGATATCGCATCTATATCACCATTGTGTGGATCGCCCAGAGGACACGGTGGAGCATACAGTGGAGGCCTGCCCGGCTTGGGCAGAGCACCGCCGTGTTCTCACGGAGGCGATCGGCGGCGGCGATCTCTCGCGTCCGAGCTTGGTCCAGGCCATGGTGCGGAGCGAGAGTGCATGGGAGGCCGTCACCTCCTTCTGCGAAGCGGTAATGCTCGCGAAGGAGGAGGCGGAACGCGTGAGGGAGAGGCAGCCTCACGCCCTCAGTCGCCGCAGGAGACGCCCTGGGCGGCGGGAATCGATAGCCGATTCCCGGCCACCGTAGGCGCGGGCTTGCGGACGGTGAGTAGTGGGTAGCTCGCCGTCCGGTGAGGACCAGGCCCGGGTCGACGGCGCGTTGTGTTCCACGCACGCCTCAAAGAGATGTCAGAAGAAGATGGGGTCCAATAGGGCCGATGCCGCTGGGGTCGCGTGTTGTTTGAAAAAGATACCGTGGCCCTGGCATAGGCAACTGAAGGAACACGGGTGGGTTTTAGTCAGTAAAAGTCTGACACGCCCTTCCGCTCCACCCAGAGCGGGAGAAGTTATTTGATGATTTCCCATCCACAAAAAAAAAAAAAAAAATCGCATCTATATATTTGAATATCTATATATTGGTTGAATCTGTGTGGAACTCGGAATCGAAAGTGGTACTGTGATTTTTAGGTTTCGGCTTTGTTCGATATAATATGTAGTACATAGACAAACATCACTGTATTTTATTTGTAACTGCGAAATCAGTGAATGTATTGTTTGGTAGGTAGTGTTGATAATATATCACTGAAATTATACTAGTACTGTAGTGGTTTCGGTTTTATTACGTATTTATATACCCTAGGTAGTAATCAGTGAATTGAACAGTGAAACTTAATTCAAAACTACTTTTTATTGTGAATGCCATATGATTTTAAATCTTTTGACGTTTATTGGTTTCTTGTTTACAAGTGTTTATAAAATAATGTACTTAATCGGTATTTAACTCTTGTAAATAATGTTTAAAATTAGTATTAGACATAAGCGTATTGCACTCTTTCACTCGTTCATATTATAGTATAGTAGATAAACTACTATACTATAGAAAATCACTCTCGCGCGCATCGCAATCGCTCATGGTACCACAGTATTACAAACGATGTTCAAACTGATTCGGGTACTGTACCCGAATCAGTTTGAACAGAATATCATAGATGAGATAGGATATTTGACTCATACCAACATAAACTCGGTACGCTGATACCTAATATATAGATACAGTGCCCGCCGATATATAGGTATTGGATATCGTGCCGATACATAGATATTGTATCTATATACGATATGTATCGCCCACTCCTCATTCATACATAGTCATCGCTGTAATGGAGCAGTAGGTACCTGGTAGCCAGCTCTCATCAAATAAACATAAAAATTTAAAAAAAAGTGCTATGATATTTATAGGAACTTATCCGGACGTGGTAATACTAGTACATGTCATGCTTATCATACCTACTTACTATTTTATTGACGGTACTATACTTACAAGCCAATGAATCATCGCAAAAACAAACAAATTCCTCATAGTAAAACAAGTACTCACAAACGCCGCTAGAGGGCAGCACGAGTAGGTGGCGGTGTTAAAAATATCTGCTAAAGTAAATAAATGTTAAAATCGTAGTAGAAGTAGATAGACTTGAGCAACCGTTGCGAAACAACGTAACGTATGATATTCAACATTGTTGTTTTAATGCTTATGTTTAATACTAGACGTGACCTTCTGTTGCGAATAATGGGTATGGTCTATTAAATCTTTTTATTACTTAGTAAACAAGTGCAATGTTTGTGATTTTACAGAATTATATTACTAATATGAAATGTAGATAAATAAATAATTCCCACAAGTTTTGCATGTTAGGACAACATTCACAAACTAAACATAAAATTAACACTGTTTTGTCAAGTGGGTATTAGCCAGCTAGTGATAAACATAAATAAATAGTTACCTTTATGTTTTGCTTATGAAGTAGCTATTTTATGTTACTACAGTACAGCACAGGCTAACCGACTAGTAGCGCCATCTGTAGCGCTAAACAAGAACTGCCAATGAAAAGTAGTTCCTATTTTTACCACTATTATGTAGCCGCAAATGCAATGTTGAATAATTCTTAATTTTCTTTTACATTATAAAATTAACAAGTCATATAAAGTTTATCATAAGAGAGGCCCATTTGCTTTCCTACCAATGCGCAATGTCTCAGGCACTTTACCTTAGCTGCCACTAGAGGGCATCCCTGGCTATATGCCCAGGCCTGGCCTAGTGATGCAGTTATTTAATCGTCTAATTGCATCAGCTGACATGACATCGTTTTTTAATTACAATAGCTGACCCCAGAAGTTTAGTTCTACGCATTTATACACGTATTAAGGCTGTCTACATCATCGAAAGAAGATTCAAATTACATTCAGGTTGGGTTATTCTTAAATTTTATAATAGGTTTTATGTTAGCAAGATTTTTTTGGATGCTGTCAAGTATAAGGCACCACCTATTTCCACCTTTGCAGTGCCTAAGTGAAGGGAAACTTTTAGACCTAATCTTTTACTTTTTTTCTTCTTTTCTTTTTCTTCTTTAAATTACTTTCCATCAGGTGAGATATAGGTCGCATTTGCAGCAGAATATATATACTAATCATCTTTATTTCTTCTCCTGGTTTTTTACCGTGTATTAAAAAAAAAAAAATCTTATGAAAATATGCTCACAAATAATGTGTATACCTACATTATTACAAGTATCTGACAAGGAAAATATCGCTATTATTAGGAGCAATAACAGGAAAACTATTAATATTTCATACTTAGTGATGATCAATCAATATGTAAATAGGTGTGCTAAGCTAAGGGCGAACATGAAAGGACGGAAATGAAGACTAAGGTTATGCTAAGACGGATATAACTATGAAATAGATACACACACCGTCAAGGGAGATCGACCAGACCAGCCGGTGTATTCTGCAAAAATCTCACCGTGAAAACTTAGGTGAAGTGAGCTTATATTTACAGAATAGACCGGCTGGTATCGCTATTAAGTTCTGTGGTGACTTAAGTTTATAATGTTGATAATTCCTGTTTTTAAATATAATGATTTTATCTAGTAATGCGAATCCTTAAATTCTCCGCATAAAAAAAAAAACGAAGGTATTATGTACTTACTTTTATTTTGAATTCCTATTTTACATAGTCTTTTTTTCACGCAAGTTTTGTCACATCATTGGTATGGCATTCAAAGAGTATATAAACAATAAAACCTTCTTGACTTACGCAAAATAAGTAAATTACGCATGTAATTATTGATATCATATTTGAATAATTATTCACAACAAATATTAATTAGAACTAATTATTATTATAACATTGTGATTTTAATTACATTCTGTTAATGTGTTAAAAGTAAGTAGGCAAATCTTTTGGTTGAACAAAAGGCACAATGTATTCGGGAACTTTGCTAGTTCAGTTCATCGTTTTATACTTTTTGAAAACAGAACAAACGCGTGCCATAAGGTTCTATGCGCGCATATCCCGAGCAAAATATATGCTGGTGACCGAATGGCGTTCTCTTTATAGCATACCCATATATGCACATCTCATTCGTTTTGTAAGTAGTCTCGAACGGTATTCACTTTTATTATTATTACTTTTTACGTCTCTTGACAATTCTCGGGGCCCTGGGGTCCTGGACTTTTCGAAGGCGTTCGAGGGGTCAAAGCCAACTCGCAGAGGACTGTTACACGTTTTTTAATTAAATGAGGCACCGACCGACGGTTATCTCTGTTCACACTATGCAAGTGCACACAAAGAGAACCCCCGGTTGGTGTGCTATTGTAGGATATGGAAACAAAATGGCTTATGGGTTTGGGTGGAAACAAACATTCTTTTAGAATTAGGAAAATGTTAATATTAAGTATAAACATCTATGTGGATGCACTTTTCTGCTCTTTTGCTCTATGCTAAACAGTAGTAATCATTACAATGGGGGCGATTTATGACTATAATTAGAACCAATTACTGTCTTCTCAATGTTTATTTAGAATATCAGGAAAACCATAAATATTAATCGCAAATAGGTTTTATGCTAATAAAATCTAATCTTTAGTAAAAAGATACCGAACAAATCAAATCGGAAGATGTTCTAATCAATGAAGCCACTTTTCTAGGTCAGGCGTTTTAACAACGCCGTCTGTTGCGAGATTGAAGAACTAAAAGAAAATATAAACGACGTAATTTTTTTGCTGTATATAATGTGCATCAAACCTATAAATATAAGTAATTGAAATTAAACTATATTTCGAATAAATATTCAGTCAAGAGTATCTAATCAAGAAACATATACATATTTCATTTGAGTGTTTTTTCTTCCACGCACTACAGCCCACTGTTGGACTTAAAGCTATCCCACATTTATGCAACTTGATAAGCGTGCGTAAATAAAACACTACCAATAAACTAAAACTCCAATTCATAAACGCTGACTCGTAAAAACAAGCAATTAATTACAAAAGCCGTCAAATCAATCGTAACCAGTGTAATGGCGAATAATAAATAAACTATAATAATAGTTAAATGATATGCGATTATTTTGAAGTCGCGTGAATAGCGGTGAGTTCATCTTCTGGCGACCTTCCAGGTAGTTGGTAAAGCGTGATGTTTGTAGCGAGGTTCCGTAGGTGGAAGGTAGAGGGCGTGCGTGTTCGTAAATAAAAAGTTTTGAAGATTTTTTTATTGTTTTTTATTTAGGGATTTATTGCTGACGTATGTAAGTAGGTCTTGGTCTAGTTTGCTTTTCAAGCTCAATTTAAAGTAGAACATTTAGAAGCCAGCAGTAGTGGAAACTTTTATGACAGGCTTTGTCTTCATCTAAAATAAGAGTTCACGAACACTTTTAAAAGAGAGATTTAAACACAAGATACCTAAACAATGATATCCCTGGTTTTCCATTGATAGGAGAACGCAGACCATTGTCAATAGAAGACATTAGACTGGATGTGGTGGAAGACAGAAGAAGTGTGATAGTTTAATTTTCCTATTGCTTTTTTAGTTATCTTTTTTATTACGGACGCTTTTAACGTGCACGTCTTTCTATATTGTTTTCACATGTATATTTTGAACGTCAGTGATGTAACGAATATTTTGTAACAATGTTTTGATTTCAAAGAGTGTCCATGGAGTGTCTTGCCCGTTCTTTTCCATAGGAACGTAGTACGCTTTGGAATAGCTAGCTAGCTTCATCTTTCTCACTGACCGACCCCTTGACTGACAACTCAAAATTGCCGATAATTGTTTTATTTTAAGTAAATGCTTTGTTTGATCGAGATGTAGGTATGGCACGAAGTTTATGTCGTCTATGTGATTTGTGAAAGTCCTATGACGGTTTAATTATATGAAATAAATCTCCTACCAATTTTCCATACCTGTATGAAAAGAGCACAGGTTGTATATTAGGTGTTTATCTATCATGCTCTAATTGGAAAGTCAACCGGTGGGGAATGGGTAGCCGGCGTGTTTACTCACGATAAGCTTACTAGTTTTTGGAAGCCATTTTTATTAAAAATGCATCCTGATATAGACGCGATAGTGCGGATCGGCTGATTGACGATACATAATTTAGGTTTGGAGCGTTTTTATACATTTTATGGTGGTTTTTTTTTGGACTACAAGAGGGGCTCGTGACTAAATAACAGTCACGCGGATTAGTCGATCTGCGAGTCAATATTTACAAATCGTGACCTCTAGGTTAGCGCTTTAAACCATCGAACTTGGTTTAACCAAGTCAGAGGCCCGAAAATCTCGATAACTGGTGGTTTAACTGATTGTGGAGACCAGATGTTCACTGAATGTATAGTACCTAGGTACCTATTGATATTAAAACGCATCTGGTTAGATTAGAAGCCGACCCTAACCTAGTTGAGAAAAGGCTAGGCAGATGGCAGTACACTGCACAGTTTATTACGTATGTTTGGATGCTTGTGCTTTCCTTGTGTTTTAGACAGGGGATGAGTAGGTAGTAATGACGTCAGATATAAATGTGTAGATGAAGAAGACATGCCGTGTCGACTCTAAATAAATTGGGATAAGGGCAAAGAGAATGGTACTTTTCAGTTTTAAATTCTGTAGTATGAAGGGATTTCTACTTTCCACATTTGTCGTCTCTCAAACAGGAAGGAATCTATGCTATATCTGTACTTCAAACTGTAGTCACAGAGGCTAGCGGTTTAAGTGACCACAAAACATTACTCTCTACGCAAGCCTATACACACACCGGTTAGCACATTTCATCCTAATCATAATTTAGAGCCTTTACTTTGAAGGTTTTGGTAATACGTATATATCCAAATTATAATAATAAAACGATTACGAAAAAAACAAAATCTTATAAGTACTTAACTATCGTATTACTACTATAAACTTTTTTCGTTAATGTCAAAAGCTATTCTGACTATTTTTTCCAAGGCTTTGCACAGCTATGAAATCTATGATTCATATTATACCTCGAAAAAAAGAACCTCAGGCCAAACCATTATGTCCAAACAGATGATTAACTATGTAGAGGAAAAAAATAAAATCGTTCTCTATTACAATAATTACGGCAGCAATTTAGTTGGCTTCACACTGCCACTCAACAGAGCATGCCATTGGATGAAAATGGAATGGAATATGAAGTTCAAAAAGGTTATTAACCGTATTAAAGAGGTTTTAGTTGAGAATATAGATTGTTAACTTTATGATACTTAGCACTTATTATTATTATTGGTTTATTTATTTGTTGTTTGTTTAGTTATTGTCGATAATTAGACTTGCCTAAAAGAAGTTTCTATATATAGTATAGTTCACAGAAAAAGTTGACAATAATTTATTAAAAAGAAATCGACACGGCCTTTGGTTGTATCAATGTTCTACACTCACTCAATGAACTTGTAAATCACAACAACGGTACTTACCTACTAATTATGCAGAAAATGCAAACACTATTGTTATTTTTCAAAACAACATCGTTGACAGAAAAAAAAACTGTCATTCAAAGATCACCTCAAGAATGTGACTCTCCCAGAAGGACATTCTTTCAATGGAACAAAATATCGATGCAATTTTTTCGGAGATACTACATGATAACATGATCAACAAAATAGCCGAACACACATCGCTAGAAACGGAGTGACCTAATAGAGAAGAGAGGAAAAAGAAATTGATGACATAAAATATAAATTTAAAAAATATACACACGCTTGCAGAACCTCCTCTTTTTCCAAGTCCGTTTAAAGCGGCAACATAAAAACAACATTAGTAATGAACAAAATAAGTGCAATTTTCTAACGCACGTAAACCCACCGTTAACTGGCAACGGAGATTAAAGGAATACCGATAAGGTTTCCTTATCCAGTTCATACTATACTATTAGAGAAACAAAAGGAGTATATGTTTTACATTACACTAAGATTTTCTTCGCTTAGTATTCACAACGGCGACGTTGCATTCGTCAAACTATGTGTTGAATGTTGGGTATTGAGTCATCAATGCCGTGCCTTGCTTTATTTATGGTTGTTTGTTAAATGATTGTAAACTGTATGCCATACTATGTAGCATGTACCTATATACCTTCGTAATATGACCACCAGGGTCATGTTATGAAACCGTTAGCCGTAAATGTCCAATGGCTGAACACGAGCCTAAATATTGCAGGCAGCTATAATGATTAGTGGGAATTTGTTCATTATCACCATTCAGACTTTGTAAGCGTACAGTACAAGGAATAGGATGCTACTGCCAATTCTGATGACTGGAACTTTTGGGAGCCTTTTGTCATACCCATAGGGACACCAGTTGGTTCAGGTGTCAAAGAGCTCAGCAGCTACTTTGAGTGGCTTTCCACGTACCTATCTTTTCCAAATTGCTTGCTCCAGCCAAATTTCGCGAAATAACACGCCACAGCAGCAACGCCGAACAAAATACCTTTCAATATCATAAAAAATAATAAAGAAATAAAATTATTAGAGCCTACACGGGCAAACACGATAACGGTGAACTAAAAATAACTTAAAACGATATTTATACTCCAGCGGGCAACGGGTATGGTAATTTCTAAGCTGTACTGGATACTGCTATATCATACCTATTTATTTTATAAAGGTGGACTGGGCCTTGGATGATAGAAACGGGGAGGTCACATCAAAATACTAATTCTGGTATCGATATTTACACCGATGTCATCCATTAATTGGATACCCTAAGTGGTGACTTTATTACGCTTATCAAGCTGTAAATTATTGTTGAAAATCGATTAATTTTATGTCGATTCCCTAGCCTCATGTTTATGACCAATTACCACATATCGGTACATCAAATTAAGACAAACAGAGGATTCTATTTGGCTGGGTTGGGACTTTGGAATATGTGTTCAAAATCTTAAGTGTCATGCCGAGAGATCTAGGGGACATTAATGATTGAATAACATTATTTTTCCATGGATTATTATTACAAATTACTATTGCACTATAGCTTCACTAATCTGATCATAACAAAAGACAGACAACATTCACTGCTGAGGCATCACTAATTTGTAGCAAAGCAGAGTCATCACTTCATCAAGCAGGCCAGATGGCGTGGTTGGTTAAGATACCACATATTATGCCGCAGGTCGTGGGTTCGATTCCCATTCAGGTCAAACATTTGTGTGCATGAACATGTCTGTTTGTCCTGAGTCTGGGTGTAATATTATCTATATGTATAAGTATGTATTTACAAAAAACAGTAGTGTATGTAGTATATCAATCTAGTTTCCATAGTACAAGCTCTGCATGGTTTGAGATCAAATGACAGTGTGTGAACAATGTCCTAGAATGTAGTATTATATTATTATCTCCTTTATTTATTTTTTGAAAATATTACATTTTTAAATATTTTTATAAAAAAAAACATTTAAAAAAGCATTTAAAATATAAACGGATTAATTTAAAATTATTATTATGAGCGAAATCAGCACATAAGTAGTTTAAATGCTGGCGATTATAGAATAGTCATTATAGAAGAGAAATGCTTCTTTTAAAGTCGCTACCGTAAAATGGGTTTAGTTTGAGACTACGGGGTTACTTTGATAACCACTTTCGACTTATGAAAAACTTATTTTTATGATATCTACAACGCCATATTAAAAAGAAACTATCAGAACTGCCGACTACCAATAGTATGTTTTTAATATGGCGTTGTAGATATTATAAAAATAAGTTTTTCATAAGTTGAAAGTTATTATCAAAGTAACCCCGTAGTGTCCACTAACCCCATTTTACGGTAGGTACTTCTTGGATCTGAGGTTCTACACTCTTCCAAAATTATATTACGATTCCCATAGCTTGTCAAATCCGCTTCATTCTATGCTCCAAGTACAACCTACATAAGAAACTGGTTCCTATAATACGTGAGATAACTCATACTCATACGTAGACGGAGGTCAATTTAGCCGTACGTATTACATCATCAAATACTATAGAGGCCCATATTTTAAGTTTTAATTTTCTGGTTCATCGAGATTTTTTATTTTTATTTATTTAATTAAGGTTCACCAACAGTTGTTACAGATATACTACAGGTAGGAAAATACAAGTATTTGTGTCTTAAATCTAACTGCACAACCAATTATAGGCGAACACCACATGCAAGTGTTCTTTGTATCAACATCTGCTGTATAATTTATAGACTATTTATATGTATTTAAATTCTAGATAATATATTAAATACTAATTACTACCTATCATATTTAACACGTTTGACTTGTCTGACAAATGTCGACATCGAATCAGAGTGGACGTCAACCAGGTCGCTGTTTTCGTTTATAAGTTTGCACATGCGGGGTATAGGCGAATTAATACATTTGAAATAGTGATTATATTTTTTTTTTAACAATTTTTTTTTTAATTTTCTTATTTTGTGTGTCTTGTGTCTATCGTATAAACATAGTTATATATAATCGTAGTTTGACTAATAATGAATTGCTAATGTAATATTTGTATTTTAATAATGTAAGATGACTATAATTTTATTAATATGCTTCGATTATAGTTACAATGTCACTTAAAAATTTGCGACTAGACTGTCGAATATAGTGAAACCTTTGTCACTTTTACCATGATCAATGTACCTATTAGATACTCTGGCAAATATCGATGTTATATTATAGGTAGGTTTGCGAATTTATTTAATAGTTGTGGGAAGTCAATGTGTATTGAGCAGTTTATACGCGAATCTCAAATCCAAGAGATCCCTTCGGGCTTTCAGGGTACTCATTTTGTAGTAGCCTAGTTTATCGAGGTAGGAGAGATATTTAAATTGCCTTCCCTTTCAGTACCCTATTTTGAAGAGTGTTGTCTCTGTCATTCATACCTGTTCTACAGTTTCTTTCTAAAACGATGTGACATAATCATTTTATGTTTAGCCACATGTTTTATTTTCCTTGGTTAGCTATTTAAAAGTATCATCTTTCCAACCATTTGTTTTGCATTTTTTCGTCTTTGGTTGGTTAGAATGGTGGACTATATTTTATTGTTAAGCAAAAGGAAATACAGTATAATGAGCATTAACATTTAAATCGGAATATTATAATATTTGGTCGTAAAGTCGTACAGGAAGTTGTAAATCAGGGAATTCTGAACACAGATTTTGTTGAGGACAAATCAAACGGAAACTGCTACCAAAATTGGCATCAAATTATATATCAAAACTGATTTATTAAAATTATTTTAAATAAGAATAAAATATATCTTTTTTATTAGTTTTTATTCATATGGTTGGCCTACCTACTTGGCCTTTCGTGGCTTTCACAACTTGTTCGTGTTTCTGAGGCATCTCGCAAACTTAATTTCGCTATCATAATAAGTTTCTTTTTTTACCCCAATGGTGTGCAATATTAAAATAAATATTATTTTCTGCTTGATCGAGTGCGTTTGGTCAAGGTCGATCTCGCATAGTTTTTAAGTAAACTACACTTTAGACGTTGCACGTTAAATTCTAGGCTATCTATAACAATTTGTTTACTTAAAATAATCTAGCAAGTACCCAAGTGTGAACTCTGCTAAATTTAGCATACTATAGGTAATTAGATGTATATGTACTTTATGTACTTATTAGGTGTAGGAAAATGTGTTAATTAATAACTGCGATGCAAACAACATAACTGTTGGCAGGTCGTCATCACAATTGCATACCTAATTATTTTTAAATACTAAATGTTACTAACATTTAGTATTTAAAAATAATTATGTATTGTTATATTGATCGATCCATGAATCATTTTCTGCTTGACCAGCTAGATTAGTCTAGTTTATTAGTCACAGCAATAATTATTGATCTTTCTAAAAAGAGACTGGCCTCCTTATCACAAGTTTAATTGACACGCTCATTAAACAAAAAATCGTGTGTATCTGTCGCTAAAATAACCTTCGTTTTCTCGTACTGAGTAAAACTTCAGTTTCTGCTACGAGTTTAATAATAAATTTTGGCTTTTCGCCACAAACGCACCAGCACTGCATATACACACAAAAATGATGAACAATTAAAAGGATTATGTATGAATATTACATGACAAGAATTTGTAATTTGACGTACCTATAACCAGCAGGAAATGATCCGGCAATTAACGTGTCACTGTAACACTTTCAGTTTTGTCTGAGAAATCACTGTTTGCAGAGCTTGATCACGAAACAAAGGAACCATACAGTTCACAGTTACATCATCGCATATTCGCGGAAATTAACAACGTACACTAAACACCATGAATTAGCATAAGCACTCGAATTTTGAAAAGTAAACTTTGAATAAAGTTCGCAAGATTTTGTAGATTTTTTTTATTGTTTTCGGCCAGCTGTACGAGTAGTGTCGTCCTCCGGTCGTATGTGAATCGAATTAACTTGATTGGTTAATTGAATGCTGTAGTGTTGTGCGTCGTGATAAGCGTCGAGAGGTCGCGCGTTGACTGTCGCTCGCTGTATCATTGACGCCGCCTCACGTGCGTTTCCATGCAAAAAACAGACATAGCACACGAACTCTCTCACAGACTACTATTCCTACGTAAATTATTCGATCATGACTGGGAGTTGGGATATTTCGGGATGTATCTAATTTTGGGTGCAACACATTAATAAGTTCCAGCCTACACTTCCACAGGTTAGAGAGCTTTAACGGAGTTACAGTGTTTGTAGCTAATAGGTCCGAGTACGAAGAGTCGACAGGAAAATCATAAATACAAAATATAGTTTATTGAATAAATAAGTCACGTACTGAACCAGTCATATCGTTATTTATTTCTAAAGAATAATAATAAGCTAACCATGAAGTTAATGAATCAAACAATAATGATGGTTCAAACTAGTCGGTATGAGCTCAATGAGTTTGCAAAGCCGTACAACGATAGAATTCCATTTCTATCAGGCACAATGATGGGAAAGTTTTCCCATTCTCACGAGTAAGAAAATCGAATCTATGGTACAGCACAAACTTATTTGCTCTATGGTTAAAAAAATAAATATAAACAACGCAAAATTATAAGTTCCAAAGTATTGGCTGAATTTATGTTCTATGACGTCATCACACGATATTTCGCGAGCAGTTATTCATTGATACATACACGTGTCGTAGTATTTTCGTAGAATGATCTAATAGCACCTTTAATTCATGGAAACCTATTCTTAAATCGAAGTAGTGAGTGGTCAACAATATCCAAATGCCTCTTGATACTGATGACTCTACCAGTCATCTGTATGTCAAGAATCAAATTGGTTTATGACCGATTTGAATTCGAAGAAAGCTGTAATGATATTGATGAATGATGATGACACGAGAGATGAGAGTAAGAAAAGTTCTTAGAACATTAGGTACTTGAAAATAATAAATAAGTTGTGAGACATGTGATACTAAGTCTACTCAAATGTGTGTAGTTCTTTCCTCAAAAGACCATTTCAAACGCGGATCTACATGGTCCTCTAATGTACTGACCAAAATAATGTCTGTACTAGGGAATCCGATCCCGCATCAAATCTCAATCCCGCAAGTCTGCGGGATCGAGGTCATCAATCCCGCGACTGCAAATAAAATCATACTTTTTGTTGTATCAAAATCAAATCAAAATTCATTTATTCAAACCAGGCTGAGAATCAGCACTTTTCGAACGTCAAAATTACATAAGATAAGACAGTCCCCCAAAATGCCGGAACTTCGTATGTAGTTTATGTTCATGAATTTAGGAAGTGTTATAAGAAATATACATCCACATGTACATAGTTACTATACCAGTACTTACCACAAAATTGCATTGGAGTAATGACGAAATTGCCTTCATCGCGAGATATCGTCCAAACATTGTGTATTTAAATGTTCCCTAAAGTTATTTTATTTTACCGGGAAGTCCCTGAATTAGAGATAGACCAATTCGTGTATCGAGTAAAGTGAAAAGTATTATTAAAGTATCGAAACAAAAATAACGAGTACGAAAATTCTCGGTATCATGATCGTAACCAAAGTATCGAGAATCGATTATTTTTCCGTATCCTTAGTTGTTTCACTCAAAAGTACAGTCGCGCGGTGTGCATCCTTTTAAAGACTATAATGTCGCCATTTTTTTTTAGAATTCCATTATTTTTCAGTCCCGCAAATCACGCGGGTCCCGCATGTGTAATCCCGCATTACAGATCCTGCAAAATGCGCAATCCCGCATATGCGGGATTGGATTCCCTAGTCTGGACTTTAAAAGAGACTTTGACCCCTGAGTTTGTTTCGCCATTTCTTCTCAGGGATAGTCAGATAGGAAATATCGACTCCATCTAGCTTATTTTTTTTAATATGACGTATAATAGTGATTCTGGTATCCTATTTACAGAATAAACCATTTCATTTCACTAGAAACTTTATCCTAAAGCAAAGCTGCAGTAAATGAGATTGATCAGACAAACACGATGAAAATCAATGCAAGCAGTTTATTAAATTGTTGGAAACACATCCAGATATGACGAAGAATTTTGTTTTTGGGACGTAGAATTGGTATCCATAATAAAAATCTGGCACTACCAACACGAAAATAACGACAAAAACAAAAAACAGACTCCAAAAAAGTCCTTCACCCTGTCATAGGACATTCTAAAAATATCCTCGAGAGAATAATTTTCATAAATAATCCACATGCCGGTTTCCACCTCGACCCGCACGTTAGAATGTGAAAACAATGGCATTTCGCCAAGTAAGCTGTTACGTATACCCGCTATACCATCGGTATCGGCGTAGGTACTTTGATAGCCCGACAGTTATACGGTTATTTTAAAAACAAATAAAAACCGGTTATTTCTACTTCGCTTTCCATGTTGGTGTCAAAGTCCATAATTTATGATTAGCAGCGTCCGAAAGTGAAATATTCTAATGGTCTGGGATACCTACTCTACAATCTTCACCCTTCTCCGTGTTTTGAGTCAATCATATTCGTAATGTTAAAATCATCAACAAGATCTTAAATCATCATTATGAAGTTTTGTGGAGGACAAGAAACATGTCAACTTTGAAGGATTGGGTTATATTGAGGTTTCTCTGGAAAAATTTGCAAGTATTTGCAGAGGACAAGAAACGGTCCAGCAGGCTTAGCACGAGAACCGTAGAGAAGTGTCTTGTCGACGGAAGAGTAGACAAAAATGACGTTACCGTGTAGACAGTACGACGGCAACAAAGTAGAAAGAGTCAACTGCACTTTTACGAAATTCACTTTTTTACATAATTCGACTCAGAATTCTTTGTTTTTCATAGGATTTCTTTTCTGTTTAATTCTCAAATTTTACAAATATTTAGTCACGCATATAAATACAACTGCGGAGACGATGCGATTCGCAACGTGTTTTATATGGAATATATGGAATTTTTCCATTTTTGTATGGAAAACTATGAAAAATTATTACCTACCTTTATGGGTTTACTGGTTCCGTAAAGGAGGGCAAAATTTTCATTATTTTTGCGATAGGACACACCGTTTTCGAGATAAAAGCAAAAGAAGAGAAAAAAGAAATGATTTTGTAGATCACCGTATATACTTTGCGGCCGTCGAGTAGAAAGTTTTCTACTGTCTTTAGCATAGCGATTACAAAATCAAATTGTCTTCACTACCCTAGACAACTTTCTTCCAAAATACGTAGTCTACACAAAAAAGGACCTAGACAAAGATCTACGAGATTTCTACGGTGCGATGTCAAAAACGGGGAAACGAAATATCTCTTAATATAGAAAAGTTTGCCTACTCTTCGTAGAGATAGACAAGCGGTCATGCTAAGCCCACAGTGGGTCTACTCCTTAAGTCCGTCCGTCCGTCTGACATAACGATCCGTTAAAACAAGTCTAAAAGTTCAATTTTTCGTACCAAAGTCAAATCGTGTTGACATACATTCTTCTCTTCCGTAGGATATACGGAATAGGAAACGTAACAAAGGCCGAAACTACAGACTTCGTGCTTAGGGTGTAAACCCCCAGATATGCGGTATTGTAATCTACAAAATCTGTGATGGACTTGAATTCAGTTTGGTATGTAAAGAAGATGTAAATCCTCAGTAATTCCTCTCAAAGTGGGTGAAGTTTAAAGTGTGGTAGATATCAACCATACTTTACGCTTTACTTTTCAGGAATCATTATTAGTATCAGAAACAATACGAGGTAGGTAACATAAAACTATTTCTCAGACAGACAAATAAACATATCGTTTAATCAATGGTGGTATTAAAATTGACGGGTGGCGCGTACGGCTTGGAAAACAAACCGAAATAAATGAATGAGTTACGGACGTATGACGCATGTGCCGTAATTATCCAATTGTAAGTACTTCTTTTGTTTTAGAAGAATTCAAGATTAGCCAGAAATGTATTAGATCTAGCGCGGCAGCATAGAAATTAATAAAGTATTGGCGCAACTACGATTTTTAGGTAATGTCCAGTTTTTGCGCATTTGAACCTAACGATCTGCGCTTAGTTGATTTTTGAGTGTTTGGTTCACAATATATGATATTTTATTTTTATTTGTTTTAGTATATTTTATATATTTTATTTGCTTTAATGTGTTCGTGCAAGAAGAAAATAATTTTTAAAAAACTCTTGAAATTTCCCTCCTGAGGATTTCAAAATCTCTGTTGCCAGCCGTTTATTATACCAAATATTCATTAAAATTCGTCTTTTAGTAAACCTATTGACGTCTTCAGGCTGTAATATAGTGATATGTAATATATCTAGTTATTAATTCTAATTCAAGCGCCCACTAAAATTAGAAACAGTTATCAGTCCAAAAAGCAATCGTGTGTTTAAACTGTTATTGGGTCATGAAGTGTCAAGGCACCAAGCGCCATGTGATGTTGCCCAATCATAAATTCTAGATCGGGAACACTGAACTACTTATCAATAAATGGCATAGATGATTATTAGGATGCATTCACCCAGAAGGACAAATGCAATGACCCAAAGGAAACCAGTAGAGTCGATAAATCCGGAAGGCGTAGGCTCGGGTGTAGGAGCAGTGTGATTTTGAAGCGTAAAAATCGGCAAACGGTATCATAGGCCACTGAAGAAGTTTGTCAAGAGAACAGGTTATTGGCAGATAATTATTTTGTATGATGTTGATGACTAACTATGAAGAACGATATGGTCTTTGTAGAAAGGGGAGGAAAAATTCGCTCGTGGGCTTAAATAAATAGCGTATATGAACTGAGAGAGTCGGGCTGAGAGGTCTAAATGGTGTAGACAACAACAAGCTAACTTGGCATGTGTTTCAAACTGTTTTCAAAAGCGAAAAGCGCAACTAGTAAGCACTAACTTTGAAGAAAGTCTGAAGCTTGGCACGAGTCAGAATCATAAAGTCCGTGTCGGTGTACCTGCAAGCGGAAATGAACGTCTTCAATGTAGACGGGCTTCGGGTTTAGTTCGCCTGATACGTTAGCTGATTTGTTATTATGCACCGAGATATATTGTGAGTAGAATCTGTTACCGTTCCGTTGTATACCATCCTGTTTATGATATTATTGGCTTGAGTGATGATGGCTAGGAACTGTTTACAGCCACCATTAGATTTAACTTCTTCTTTCTTATTACATAGGTGACGTAAGTGATAGTCGAATTTTGAGGAAACCTGGATTTTTAACAGTCTGAAATCACCACCACCTGGTGCGCATGCGTGGTGATGTGGTGATCAATGCCGTTCGTATGGTAAGAGGATTTTGTCCTACAGCGCCTGCCACACCTGTTGCTGGGGGCGTTGCAGTCTACATTTGCGTATAAACCAACAATCAAATGCATTTGACTACATTACAATAGTACATACATAACAACAAATACTAAATAGGGAGAGTGTTATAAATGGAACTCGTTCCCAGCGAGTGGCACACTGACTTGTGACAGGCATTGTGCATTGATTAGATAACGATTGTACCGCAGATGCGCACGGGCATACGAAGGACGAGAATTAAATAGATATACGGCCACCATCTCGCTGGAAGTTGTGGGACAGTTGGTTATTCTTTTTCAATGATATTCTACTTTTAAGTCTATGAATTAACTGGCTAGCCTGTGAGTTAAGTAAGGAAGACGAAGCTATCGAATTCTTTAGATATAAAGAGATTTTGAAGTTTCATAAAGTAGTTTCAGGCATCTGAATTTTACCTCCTTTTATTTATTTACACGATGCAAGTTTCTTGCTTATGGCATACAATAAAATTGAGCAACAAATGGTTTAGACGATGCATCTTTTAGTGTTGCTTCAACTGATAGTATGCCAGGGGCAATTACATCGCTTGGTGTAAATCAGGATTTAGGAAAGGCCTTTATAGGCTTTCACACATAACACACGTCACTTTGGAGACCCGTGAAAAGATTCGTTAGGAAACAACGACCAAACTAGTACTACAGCGAGCTATGCACATAGAATTCAACAAGAATCTCAACTATGTAATAGCATCAGATTAGGTATAAATGTTGATGATTCATAACAGATATTGGGCACTCGTCCAGCTCGTTAATTAGTTACTGGTTTGCTTATTCAAGTGGTGAACGATTCAAGCTCCCTACGCCTTCGCCATGATTTTTCATGGCATAAGGGAGCCTGAATCGGTCCTGGCCGCTGACCTTTCGGAAAATCAATAGAATCATTACTCCATATTTTTTTCGTAAATTTTGACTTTCAAAAGTGCCTTTTAAGTGGTATTTTTTTTTATTCATTCCAAAATCGGTGTAAACAAAAAAAAAAACAAACATAATGTCTGCCAAACTGCATAGCAGTTTTGTCGGCAGAAAAAGTTATCAGTTTTTTCTTATTTCTTCTTTTTATTTGAAATAAATTATTTGACTTTTTCATCAGCGGGAAGTTAGTTAAGAGTACAGACGGGATGGCTACTATTTGAGGGTAATGATTGTGTTATATCATGTCGATGGTCCAAATGTAGGCAGTTTCTTTTGACTCCCCATTGTTATTACTGATTATCTGACATCTCAACGTAGTGCATGCATCTTCATGACAAAATGACGGCAGTCCTAAAACCATAATATAGTTCTTTCTTCTTCTATTTTTTGGGAAGTTATATTCAATTTTACGAAATACTGTCTGATGCCTGGTGTCTGAATAATTTTTAAACGGAGTTTAAACTCTTGATAGCTATTGATTCGACAAAATCATCAAGCGAATTCCTTCCTTATGCTGGGTTTTTGAGGTACTCAGATAAACCCTCAATAGTAATTCACTCTACTTTTAAGCTAAATTCTTCTTTAACAAAGTGTTCAGAAAAACGATTCCGAACCCAGGTCAGTTGGCGTGGTTGGTTAAGATACCACCTATCATGCCGCAGGTCGTGGGTTCGATTCCCATCCAGGACAAACATTTGTGTGCATGAACATGTCTGTTCGTTCTGAGTCTGGGTGTAATTATCTATATAAGTATGTATTTACAAAAATAAAAAAGTAGTATATGTAGTATATCAGTTATCTGGTTTCCATAATACAAGCTCTGCTTAGTTTGGGATCAGATGACCGTGTGTGAATAATGTCCCAGGTTATTATTATTATTATTTGTTGGTATACATTTTTGTATCTCGGCGCTGATGTGCCGGTTTTATAGGATACCACGGGCCGAAGCCAAGTGCTAACCTAAGTGATAGATGATAATATAACATTATGGCGTGATGATATGTTTAGGTTTTATGTTGTTGATGATGTTTGTGGGCGTGATATCTGTGCATCATTGTCATTCTGAAGGAATTTTCGGACAATTCTGCAAGTGTTCAGGATAGCAGCTTTCTGTAAAGTTTGGTGGGTAGAAGGAGACAAGTCTAGCGTGTTTAACACATTCTCTGCTTAATTCTTTATGCAAACGCTTCTTTATGCTACACCCTTACCAACCCTTTTTTTTACGATGTTTTCGAAACAATAGAGATTCACAACGAACGCACATGTGCGGCGCGCCGCACTCGAAGAAAGTTATGAAAACGCGCATGTGCGTCTGCCGCGCCTAATGTATTAAAGATTGGTGTAGTTGTTTGGGAATGACACCCGTGGAATCACTATCGAATGGATAAACTCCATTTAAAAACCTCAGAAACCGGGCATGACTGACTCGAGCCACTTAAACTTACACTTAAGTTTTATTTTTATTTAAAGGTAAGCAAACAGTCTGACGCTCTAACTGATGAAAAGTGGCAGGATTGAAAAGAAAACGCTAAGAATGATGCTCGTGATGACGTTGGTTATTTTAAAATGTGAATAACAAATAAGGTAAGAGAATTGGAAGAGTATGGGGGAGACCTTTGCCCAGCAACGAACCAAACAGGTTAATAAACAAAGCTGTCTGCCCAGACTTTTTCCAAATATGTTGGGGTCAGCTTCCAATCTAACCCTCCACAACCCAGTTACTGGGTAACACTATACCACTTGGTAAGACTGTTTGTCAGAATAATATTAAAAAAAAACAGGTACCTATGTTATTTGTAGAAGTAAAATTCGTGATGGTAATCATTTCTAATCTAATGTCGTAAACCTTGAAACAGGTGACATTTAAGAATAGTATTTTTAGACAAAACATCATTATAAGGAAGTAGCAATATATCCGAATATAATCTCTAAAATTAAATTTTATTTTATTCCGTGTTTGCAGTCGGAACAAAAGCGATGGCCCTGACTTCTTCGGTATTTGAAATCGAATTTATTTATATTGAATCATGCTTCAGAAACATGCTGCAAGACATACATATACGTAGATAGAAAATGTGCAATAAAACATAAATATTTATAGATAGTAGTTTTAAATCACAGTGTACTTTTATATCTGCGGTTATGTTTTCGGTTTGAAATGTCATTTTTCCCACCAAGGGTATCATTATACAACAGAAATAGAACAATACAATTTTAATTCATTTGTCAACAACGGATGAACGATTTATACCTACTGATAACCTAACATTGCGACCCGATAAATTAATATGTATCTGGCAATGACGTAAGGCTAGACCTACACGAATGAAACGAACGAAGACTAGGCTCAAGCGCATACGTAGGTAAATCGAATGATCTAACTATCATATAGTTGATCTAGCGGAGGATCGGCTTCCTTGTTCCTTGTTGTTCCTTGGCACCTAGTTCGTAATATAGCTAGGGAAATCAGTGATTTTATCTAAAAAGACTTCAATAGGTTGTTATTGATGCCTGGGTGAGATAATTTTTTTATACAGAAAAGGTTAGTTTAGAAACCGCTCTAGTTGAACTAGTCTCTGGTTTTAGAGGAGTGAGATAGACTAAGACTGTAGTTTATACTTTGCCAGTTCAGCAACATTTAGTGCAATATCGAAAGACATTGCACTAAATAACATCCGCAGTTTAGTACCTCACCATAGTCTAGCTATTTAAATAAATCTATCGAACAATAATTTAGCTTCTATGCGGTTTCGGTTTGCGCGTTTTATTGTACCAGTGTCCTAAGTCTTGTAAGTATTCATTCAGGACCAAACTCATGGTCAACCCACAATGACAAATAACGAGTACACGATCCATACGGTGCATCATTCAGCTGCAATAAAAGATCGAACACGTATGAATAATGTATCGAATAGTAGGCTCATCATTGTGGGCAAATATCAGTCGATTTGCTTACAATGGATGCACCCATAACCATGGGCTAGCTAAACTATACTCATATCGGTATTGTTGTCTGTTTATATGGTAACGTAAGATTAGATTTACTTATGTGATGTACTTGCTTGTTTAATGACGTATTTAATGCATGTATGCAGCCAAACCGCAACTCCTAGCTAAATATGGGGCTCTTAAAAACTGAAGAGTGTAAGAGGAAAATCTCCTTAATCCGCATTTGGCAGACGGATTGTTGATCGCCATTATGATCACACACTCACACATAACGTACGTTAACTCACGCCTTTTCCCATGGGGGGTACGCAGGAACTACAGAATCCCAAAAAAAGAAGAAAAAAAGTTGCTTCGCATCCTCTGGATGTTAGTTATTATTATATGACAAATTAATACTACGGGAGAAGATGGAAGCTATGTCGAGAACCACACTGGAACAACCTTGAATTGCAAATCGAACCTGACGAGTCACAAGTCAGTCACGAAAAGAGTTCTATCTAAATTCTAAACTAGGTTTTATATCCTCTTTAACCTTGATCTTACTTTTAACACACAGTGCGCAAATGAAATGCCAGCTCTTACGCTATTAATATTCATTATTTTCGAAACATTTCAAGTTTTCACCTCAACATTGTCATTTATAAACAAAATGTAAACAAATAGATGCTTTTACAACGTCCTTACCCGACGTTGGCATCGAATGTTGTCCAACCAAATTCAGTGCAAAGAAAAGGTCAATTGCACTGGCCAAGGTCACTTATAATTATTTAAATTGAATAAAAAGTCACAAATAATAATTACCTATACTTAACCTGTTATGCCCCATAGTTGGACACAAATATCTCCCCCAAGTCTTTCAAATTTTTATCGAAGGTATTTTCTGAACAATCTCTTAGAAAAACGGTCATACAATATTAAAAATCATGGATTAATCCTAGGTACATTTGGGATAAATTTTTACCTTAAATAGAGAATTCGACATAGGAAAGAGTTAAATTATAAGAATAAATTAATAATCATCGAATTGACTAATAACTGCATAATGAAACCCTAAAAATGATTTCAGGAAAAATTCATTACTATATAAACATATAATGAAAATCTTGATATTAAAGTAAATTTTCCTGCAATACATATCTGTACTAATAATAATAATATATATAATTATAATTATCTATACTAATAATGAAGTTGAAGAGTTTGTTTCTTTGTATGTTTGAACGCGATAATCTTTGGAACTACCAGTCGGATGTGAAAAAATCTTTTTTTGCATTTGACAGCCCAATTCTTGAGAAAGGCTATAGGCACTGAACATCACGCTAGGACCCTTAGGAGCCAAGTAAAAAGAAACAACGCTAAGCGAAATCGAAAAAAAGCGATGCGATGCGACGGGATGACAAGCTCGCGGACGAAGTCGCGGGCTGACGCTAGTTTACTATTCTCAACGAATTCATCAATAATAATCATCTAATAACAGAATGATGACGTGCACATATCTGTTTAATAACACAAACAAGATACCGGTTATGTGTTAGTCATACTTAACTTCTCATGTACATTTTAATGTATGGTATTGTATGTAGGTATATAGGTAATAATTTTAATGTAATTCGTCTGGTCACCACACGTTTAGGATGATGACTAAGTCTGGACCTTGGACACACGTGATTTTATCATGTAATGATGAAGCTTTGAATAGAGACTTATGCCAGTAGGTAAAGAGATACTATTGACTCATTTCATACCTTTGTAGAACAAGTACTGATAAGTAGGCACCTAAATGGTGGTATTGTGCCAGCGTCATCAAGAAAATTCAGAAGACAATTTGCTGAATCAAACATAAATCTAAATCATAAATATTAAACATGCGCGCACGCACATCCCGCCCTCTTCGCCTTAACTCACATGCACACTCCTCCACACAATACTCACCCGCCACTACATGCACACACACCTCACACACATCACAATTATTACAGCATCATATAAATTATTGCAGCGGTAGATCGACACTGTTTGTAAATAGTTGTAACAGTAATAATGTATAAGAATTATGTGGCCGTAGCCGTACGCTGTCTCCCAAATACAGGTTATAACCTACTTTGAGAGGCAGGCGTTTTAAAGTTTTAGTACAGATTTTACAACTAACCTAATTAAAAGTATATCTAACTACCCACTCTGGTTGCTGTAACTATCTGTAATTTTTGATGAATAAACATATTATTTATTTTTTTCTTACATATCTCGGGACCCTGGGGTTCCGGACCTTTGGAAGGCATACGAGGGGCCGAAGACAAATCGCAGAGGCCCCTCAGATAACTTTAAATGATGAGGAGGTACCAACCGACGATTATCCCTATATGCACTATGCAAGTGCACCGAAGGACAACCCCCGGTTGGTGCAGGACTATTGTTGTACGTGGAAACAAAACATATTGGGCTATGGGTTTAGGTGGCTAAAGTGGATTGGGTAATTTGAACTATACTTGTCCCCTGCCTGACCAATGTTATATAATTATACACGGATAATATGGCAGGGGGTGACTTGCACACTCAATAATGGGCCCCCGAAAACGGCCGCTAGCACATAGTGACGTAGCCACAAGGGGGCAACACTTCCTGAGGTGCTTGAGGAGTGGAGAGATCCCTACCAGCACCTTACTGGAATACTTCCTTCCTCCGAGCACGTTTGTTCTTGCGAATTTCCACTCAAGCTGGCCAATAAAGGCAAGAAAGAGGTGGGAGCTCTGTTCCTCGTCAGTATTCACTCCAGCCGGCCAATAAAGGCAAGCCAGAGATGAGGACAAGATTTCTCACAGGAGATAGGGTCCGTGGGGTCGCTACTGCCCAACAGCTCGCACATGCTGCCCTGCGGGTTTCTGTATCTGTCTTGGTCTGGCTCCTTATCTAGACCCGTTCCGGCAAAGTAAACTCTACCGGCACAACATGAAAGTTCGGAGCGCGCAAGCCCCACCACGACGTCAACGACGTAGAGATACAGCGGTGGGGTATTATTATTATTATCTCAGTTAGGTATATGAACGCTGTCTCTATCCACCAATTTTATTGAGAGCAATAAAAAAAACTCCGAATGTATAACCTGCTCCTTTTTAACCGACTTCCAAAGAGGGGGAGGTTATGTATTCGTCTTTATGTATTGGATTTTATGTAAGTATATCCACCGATTTCTCCGACAATTATTATTATTATTTATCCTTTGTTGCAGGCAACTATGGCTCACAAAACACGATACATATATATACGTAAGTATAAAAACAATTGGATCCACATTATTTTCTCGAGGTGGTCCCATTGTCACCAAGTCAGAACCCTGATAAGGGAATCCCATGGAAATCGAGGGAAACCCTCAAATTTTATAGGCACTTATAGCGATTTGAGTATTGTTATAGTAACTCGCGCATTTGCTCTCGGAAAGCAGCATTTGGTGAAGTGGAACTGATGATGAAAACCACAGATGGCCATCGGAACTACTCAATAATAAATAAGTATTTCACGGGTTTTGATTCGATTACTTTAATATGGTTGCTAAACAATGTATGCTCGTCACAATGCATATGATGAAGTTCTCCTGTTTTTTACTAGGTGAAACTCTTCAACGATTAACGTTGCTGCATCGGGAAAAGCAATATTTTGTAAAAGGTGATGAGCAGTTGGCTATTTTAACTTAGATAAATTACAAAGTTACCAAAAGTTATTTTTCACTTTGTAGTGAAATCGTAGTGTTTTCACTACAAAGTGAAAGTAGTTTTTTTTTATAAGTCGGTTAATGAATTTTTGCCAACAACGGTGAATTTCCAAAATAAATCTTTTCGAAACCTTGACCTGATGCCCTGAGATTGTCCTGTTTCAGTAAAACCCGATGGCCCAAATTATTTCAGGTTACAATTTAAAATGGTGTTAGAATTCCAAAAGTATTTCTTAATGCAAAATCTGTATTATAAATTGATAAACTTATCACGCACTAAAATTAAGTTGATGACATAACCCACCTTAAGGTTACAGTGATAAACACGTACATACAGATAAAACAAAAAGAAATATTTTTAGATATTATAAATCCACCTATCATCATCATCTGCCTAGCCTTTTCCCAACTATGTTGGGGTCGGCTTCCAGTCGTGCAGCTGAATACCTTACAGCTGAATAATTTACATGGAGCGACTGCCTATCTGACCTCCATAACCAAGTTACTGGGTAAAACCATACCTCTTGGTAGACTGGTTGACACTTTTTCGGGCTTCTGACGACCCCTAACTAACGAATGACAAAGATCCAAGAATGACAGCCGGGACCAACGGCTTAACAAGCTTGCCAAGGCATGGGAAGTCTCGGCATGTAAATATGGTTACCCATCGACGACGGACCGATCGCGGTAAGTCGACCCGTGCGGCTGTTATAACTTAGCTACGAGCCCCTCTTCATTATAAATCCACCAATCGTGAGCGCTTATTACTACTTTTTATAACTTCACAATACATATTGTATTTTGTCATCGACGCAGTTATATAGGAATATATACATAGTAAGATTACTACATATTTAATTCTACACTATTTACGTACAGTAAACTAACAATAGACAATAATGTGAACAGGTAATTGTCCATAAAGTACCATGATTATTGTGTACTGAATGGTGAGCATTAAAATAAATACTTTGTTTACTGTGACTTGATCGTTTTCCTATTTATTGTACCTTTGTAGTATTATTCGTGTCAATACTCTAAAAGTGTGTCATAATTTGTATTTTATGCGTTGTTGTGGGAGTAAAGAAATAAAGTATATGTTTACTACTAGGTTTTATTTGCGCAGGAGTTGCCTAAAGGAAAAGGAGTGGCATTATTGGTGACAAGACTGACTTGATACAATTTAAACTGCACTTTAAGCGTCGCCCACACGAGCCAGAGTCGAGGTGGCGTCGCGGCACGGGCGTGCGGTGTAAGGGTGGGGAGACGGGGTGGGTAGCGTGGAAAACCCCCGCACCCTCGTTTCCCCCCACACCCCTGCACAGCACGCCCGCGGCGCCGCGCCAAAAGCAGCCTACTTATGTCAGAGCACTTATTAACTTCAAACGACTTTATTTATCTCAAAAGTGACTTTAACGGACCGTCTCCACGAGCGAAAGAATCGCAGCGATATTATCTTTGTGCTACGTATTTCTATGCAATCCCGATTCTGCTACGAGTCGCGACGAAACACTGGCGGAATAATCGCTCGTTCGTGGCGATTGCCCGACGGATTCGTCGCGATTCTCTCGCACGTGGAGACAGCCTCCAAGCAATATTTTGCCACTTTTTTTACTTTATCCCCTCTCCTATGGCACGTCATTCAATAATGGCGTGCCACAGACGAGGCCTCTGTGCAGCAGTGGAATGCGTTAGGCTGACGATGATGATACACTATTTGGGATCATAACTGTGTTATTAACAATCCAATTTGTTAACAAATAAAATGAAAAATCAAAGGAATCCAAATCAAAGGAAACGAAGTTCAAAATACTTTATACCTACTAATTGAGTCACTAGATACATACAACTTCAATGTGATTACAAAAATATGAAAGATTGATGTTTTCTAAATAAAGTAAAGCAAAGTTTATGTACCCTGAAAGTCAGCAAAACAAAAGTTTCAATCATTTAAGCCAACTTTGTAAAGATTTGAATGCTAGGCCCGGTTGGAACAGCGGTTGAAAGAGTGGCTTCTACGCTATGGGTCGTGATCGTGAGTTTGATTTCCATACAGAACAAAAATTGTGGCCTCTCTAAATAAGTTGTTCCTAATCTGCATGTTATATAATTTAATAATCGCATAGATAACTTTGTATTTCATACTGTGAATAACAAAGTTATTTTTTGCAGGTGCAGAAATTCGTCCATATTTAAACAAAATACCTTACGAATCGGCGTTTTTAGTATTTGATGATTAAATGCAGTCAAGTTAAATAGAGTCAGTTAATGACATCCCACATGCAAGAGTAAGAAGTTTTTTTTTTTCAAAATCAATTTTAATGTTCATTGAATGCCCCCACTTTAATTTTTTACTTTATTTTATTTTTATTATTCGTTGTTATAGCGGCAATAAATACACGATCTGTGGAAATTTCAACTGTCTACCTACTACGGTTCATGAGATACAGCCCGCTCACAGACAGACGGACGGGCAGTGGAGGCTTAGTAATAGGATTCCGTTTGGCACCCTTCGGGTACGAAACCCTAAAAACAATACGACTCTTTTTTCAAGGAATTCAATAAAACGTTGAGACGACGTATACAGTCGTAGGTACGATACCATTTCCAACACACGAGTAATACAATGAACTACATAACTGAATGTTGCTGACCTTACTCAAATACTTCGCAAAATTATATCGATGATGTAATTCACAGAAACAGGTTACGGTGTCGAGTTAGTTTCGCAGATTTGTCGTGTTTTCGTCAACTGTAGGTTTGTGGGTAGGTATTATTTACCTAGATACGTGTGATCGTTTTCAGTTTCAATATTTTGTCACTAAAAATAATAGATTTGTTAATATTTACCTGTTTTTAAGAGGATAAAAAGCAGTTTTATGATATATTTGTTTTACTTTAAAAAAAAAAACCTATTTAATACATATATTCACGCCTTTTTCTATGGAGGTAGGCAGAAATTACAGAACGCCACCTGCTACGATCCTTACCTTATATTTAATTCGCCTCTTATTTGTAAATATCAAGCAACAATGTACTCAAACAAGAGAAAATCTGTAAAATAAACCGTTTCAAGTTTTGTAAGTGTTTTATTTGTAACTTTTAATCAATTGTCTGCGAATTTTTTACAAAAGAACACCACAACAATCTCCCTTTCTCCTAATCCTTCCTAACTAATATTATAAACGTGAAAGTGAGTTTGTTTGTTACTCTTTTACGCTAAAACGGTTGAACGATTTGAATGAAATTTGGCATATGGGTAGACCATGACCTGGAAAAGGACATATGCTACTTTTCATCCATGGGTCGCAGACGAAGTCGCGGACAACAGCTAGTCATTCATAAACAAAAGTTCGTGTCAGTGAGCGCAGTTCGCGTAGCTTAATTTTGGGCCCAAACATATTATATAAACCTTTTGCCATAAAGAACATTAATAACAAAATAACAGCATTTAAAACAAATATTAATGCAGCTTGACGCTTGCACCCAATTGGCGCGCTCCCAATTCTTGAATACGCAAATTTTGACGGATATCGTCAAATCCGCCGCCGCGCAAACGACTGCCTTGCGTAGGCGCCCATATTTAGATCAAAGATACAGTTGCAATATGTCACTGGAGTGTTGCACTGATTAAGTGGGTATACTTGCTATTTATCAAATTGAATCGCATGATGAAGTAACCGTAGATTCCCCGAAAATATTAAACTGATGAAATATAAGTTAAGTTGTGGTAATTCAGTGCGGTTTCTTTTGACCGTTGCCCTGTTCTACTTATTTCTTAAATATTGTATTGCACTGACACCAGCACATCAAGCTACCCGAAACTGTCAAATTTTCCCAATCAACCTTGAACCTAATGCTTTAGCGATAAAGTTGAAAATCTATTAAAGAAATTTGTGAAATTGTAATAGCTTGATATGCTAGCGTCTGTACATCACATAGTACAAAAAAAGGACAAACATTGATAAAACTGGCGTACAATGGGCGGTCTTATCGCACAAGGTGATCTCTTACAGATAACCTTTGGATGAACTGAAAAGGGGAGACATTTTGCATTACAAAATGTCTCCTGTTTTGTCTACACAATTTAACGTCACTTGTTTGCACAGAATAAAATATGGTTAACCAAAATGAAATACCTACATTTATTAGTTAAATATAAGGTATGTCACTTATAGATAAATAAATAAATAACTTACCAGTATCTCCCACAGCTTGGCTAAGTGTATTCTCCGTCACTGGGCGCAACGCCTCAACAGCACTAATGTAGCCCAAACGGTCAGCGATCGCGCAAGCTGTCTGCCCATTCTATAGACAAGAAGACTTCTTCACACCCTTCTTCTTATAAATAGAAGACTTAAAGCCCTCAGAAGTGGACTAAACATGGTACACGAGTTTGTTATGGAGTCCTTAACGATCCAATGATTATAAATCACGTAAATTGATATACAATCAGTGTTTTCCTGCTGTAGACTACTCTCTAGTAAACGAAGTGGTCATTCTGAGTGGTATGACGTATGAAATTAAGGCGTGTATGCCTCGGTAGTTGTTAATTACTTACTTAAATTAATGACTTTTATTTTATTTTATTTATTAGTCTTTTGTGTGCACTCCCAATATCGTAAGAATTCTAAATCGAATCTTATTTGTTGCAGAGTATTGTTAGTTTGACATGAATTAGAAATCTAGTTTTTTTATTATTCGACTAGAAAATTTCAGGAGGGAGCTCTAAGATTAAGATGTACCTGCAGTGATAGCCCGCGAAATTATTATTTTCTTTTTTTGTCAGGTCAGTCAGATTTGCCCCGGATTGGTGCTGATTTCCGAAATCAGACAAATCCGGGGAAAATCTAACTTAGAGAGATGTATTGATGATTCTTATTAAATACATATTTCTTATTATCGCGAATCATATTTTGATCAAGATACAACCTGATACAGACCTGCAAATTGCGAAAAACACAAGAAAATTTGAATTTCGCGGGCTACCACTGCGCTTCACGTTAAGGGCTTGTTTCAATGTCTAGATAGGCACTATCTACCAGATTAAAGGAAAAAGAAGTCTTGAAATTATCTGCCAGAAAAAATTAATCGGAACTTTTCTGTGGTTTAACAGAACAATTTTTACTCGTCAGAAGACTCAGACTTTTTTGTCAACGTCAAGTTATCTGACGACTTCAAAGTCAGTTTTATTTTAGCTAAGCTAAATTTTGTAATACATAAGTTTAACACAGTGTGTTGATTGCGCGGAACTTTTGTATTAATTGTTTTAATTAAATGTTTACAGATTTTTATAACGGTCACATCAATCGCTTTACAGTTAAAGTTGGGTAACCTGGAAGTCTTTAAACAGACTCCGGACACTGGTTGGCTGGAAAACCTGCACAGGTGGAGATTCATAGACGACTCCGTGTTGGAGCGTAAATGTGGTGCGTTTCCACAAAGAATGGGACTCTTAATATCATGTCCCGCGTGTCCTGTCAGCTGCACGTTACAGGAACTGATGGACGCTAGTGATGGCGCCTAACATGTAGCCGAATTCTGGGCTGAGACCATTTAGATTACCACCGACACACTAAGAATAATTTGAAGTATTTTCGATGCTCCAAACATCTGCATGTAAGCAACAATCATCTTTGGGAGAGAGAAGGGATGACACCTCACCTGAGTGAAGTTTGATGTCTAATTTGTGAGTTGTCTCCCTTTTCTTTCTTTAAAAGTACTTAAACTTTCGATACTTACAGCAGACAGTGCGTTAGGATCGGCGCTCTGTTTCAACAGCAGTTGGAGGATCAGCGTGTGACCTTGTTGCGCCGCCTGGTGCAGTGGCGTGAACCTGTGTACAATAAGTTATGATTAATATTCAAGATGGAAATGGCCGCGTATGGTTTTATGCCATAAGTATCTGAGTTTAATAATAGGTAATTGTTTTTGAGTTCAAGATAATACAGAATGCAAGCTTTTAGTTTCCTGTGAAAATAATCACAGTCATTGCATATTTCGCTGAATGTTGTGTTTTAGTGCAAAAAAAAAACCATAAAGTGCTCGCCCGGAAAGAGAAGTCCGTCGAATAGATTTTTTTTATATCGATGTCGATATTCATTCGGAATTTTGCTCGAGTTTATGAAATAAAACATATAAAAAAATGATGATTTTAAATTTGAATAATAAGTACCTAAATATAACTACAATTAAATAAAAGTAACATTTATAACAATTTCAATAAAATATTGGTTAAGTTAAAAAAAAAACAATGATTTATTAGAAATGAATTTTTATATTTCAATTTAACGTAAAAAAAAAAAACATTTTTTTAACAACAAATATTACTAATTCGGAAATTATCGACAATGTGTTAATTTTGATTTCAAACATAACCCCATCCCAGCGGTAGTCTCGCTAGCTTTTTTGCTAGAAAACAATCGCGTGACAAAGTGAATGTCGATTTTGCTGATTGAAGTATATTTTCGTAATGCAAAAGAAAGATATTTTAAACCTTATGAACATAAAAACGAGGTGTAGCGAGACATGGTGACGTTACAACTGAAATGTGAGGAAAAATACTCGATTCATGCCGTCCGCCATGTTGAGTGATGGTAGAATAGAATAAACAATCAAAATGTATTATGAGGTTAGGATTTTAATTTCAATAAAAACATGACTAAATATTTAAAAAAAACTTAGGTATGGAAGCTTGCACTTTTTTGACAAAGGGGAAAGTGTTTGTAAGACTTCTCCAGTGTTATACACTCTAAGATTAATAGAGAGCCATCTAGTATGGTCTCAACTATCAAAAGATTTTCTTTTTGTACCAGGTGGGATAAAAGTAATGTCATTATGTGAATGTACCATATTTTTTGGAAATGGCGTCATAATGTCATTGTGTATTGACACTTCTGTTGTAGACAGATAGAGAATAAGTTGATAATACAATGGAGCAGTACACACAGCTCAGGCAATAACAGAGATTTTGAAACACAAATTTCCAAGCCGTGTAATCTCGCGTTTTGCCGATTGAACTGGCCAGCCAGATCGCCAGATCTGACGGCGCCAGACTTCATCCTTTGGGGCTTTTTAAAATCTCGCACCACAAACCTTGCAAGACTTGAAGCTAACATTGAACAGGAAATCACCAAATTGGAGCCGGATTAATTCAAAATGCCGTAAAACGAGCACAAATGTGCATCAAAACTCAGGAAATGGTAATTTGACCGACATAATTTTTTCGGAAGTTTTTGGCTACACTGAAAACAAGGCAATTTTTTTTTTAATTTTCAACAAAATGACAGCCAATTCACATTATGACATTATTTTTGCCCCACCTTGTATTAAAAATATGGAGTCAACAGCCGAAATAACGCTTTTTGGTTACGTCGCATTTTTGCCACTTTACGAGTACTCCTACCACAAGCCGCGTTAAAGAACTTCGTTCATCAAACGTGCAAGCAAAAATTATCATCATTCATCAGTCATAGCTAGCAGCTTTAACAAGGTCAATCATCACACGGTATTTCTAAGTCACATTGGCATCGGTGACCTTGTTGTTTTACAATATTCTTACCCATGTGCAGCCCTCGCAGTAACATCAGCGTTAGCTCCTAAGAGAGCGCGCGCGGCCGCGTGATGTCCGTGATGCGCTGCCGCGTGTAGAGGCGTGTAGCCGTCGCGTGTTCGTGCGTTTACTTGTCCTCCAGCCGACATTAGGGCTTTTAGGACCCCGGTGCGACCTTCTGATGCTGCTAAGTGGACTGGGGTTAGACCTGGACGAGAAAAAATGGGGTTATAAGATAAACGATTTTTGATTACGGCAGTATAACAAAATTAGGCAGTTTGGCCAGTCTCGTCTTAAATTTCAGGGGCTATGCCAGGATCTACCAATGCCCAACAAAAATTAGAACAATTCTGCCAATTAAGCTTTACTTTTAGCCTCTGGACCATCTGAAGGACTAATATACATAAAAAGATTCAGCGAGGTAGATATAGCCACTGCATCAACACACTTAGGGACTCTTTTAATTCCAAGACCTTTCGAACTGTCCAGTTATTGAATTCGATTAAAATACCAAGTATATTCAAATAAATCCTACCATTATTAGCTGGTACATTGACGTCAGCCCCTCGTTCGATGAGCATTTCCACGCAATCCTCATGACCTTCCTGTGCCGCCATGTGTAACGGTGTGAAACCTGCCTTGGACTTAACGCCGGGATCCGCATCTGTACGGAAAAAAAACATCTTAACTTGTTATCATCATAACTTACGAATCCCTACGAATCCTAAAAGAGTAAATGAATTTAATAGATTTCAAGATTCGCGTAGGAGAAGTGTCATTCGGGACTGCTTACGTACGTTTTACGTTATTTATCGTCTTACTGCTTTATCTTTAATCGGCAAATTAAAAGAATATCATAATCTACTTAGCCTTTTCCCAACTTTGTTGGGGTAGGCCTCCAGTCTAGTCGGATGCAGCTGAATACCAGTATTTTACACGAGCGACTGCCTATCTGACCTCCACAACCCAGTTACTGGGTAATAAATACGATACCCTTTGGTAAGACTGTTTGTCAGACTTTCGGACTTCTGACGACCCGTAACGACTATCAAAGATCCACGAATGACAGTCGGGACCAACGGCTTGACGTGCTTTCTGAGGCACGGAGGGGTCTTGGTATATAAAGATGGTCAAGCATCCACGGACCAACCGACATTAAAAGAATGCAGTATGTTACTTTAAACGAGGGACGTATTCAAACCCACAATAGTTCATGCTTACACGGTACTAATAAAAATATAAACAAAAAAATAAACACCGATAAATAACAGATAGAACCATACTAAAAATTTCGCAAAAGTCTTGCAACGTGTATGCACCCTTATGCTAGCGATTAGGAAACATCTCTCGGTACAAATTAATGGCTCCACGCACACATTAGACATGCGGACAACACAAAAGAAAGGGGCGGGGTTTACGAACGGGCTTCCTTTTCTGCAGGATCGACACGTGTTTTGCCGCGTGATTATATTTTACTGTTTACAAGTACACTTCTTGCGCGCTCAGTATTCATGAATAATGTATTTAATAATGTATTTATTTTATTGGACAATTACGTCACAAATAAGGTTTTTTACATATAACATTACGGTTTTTTACATTTTTGGGACGAAAATCGAATACTGAATACCCTCCCTCAATAAGTCCCTCGTTTAACCTAACATACTGTATATTTTTGTTTCAATATTTAAAGAAGGCAAGAGATTATGTATGTTCATATAAAAACATCTGAATACTGCCTAGTATTCAGATTCTTCAATGTTGAACTAGAAAATTTGAACAGGGCTCTTAAAATTTTGTGTTCAGATATCAATGTCCATTACGCACTTAACAGGAAGGCCTTTTACCTCTGCCATCATAAGGAAAAATGACGTATCTGACATTATTTCGAAATAGAATTATTTACACATTCGGAATCAGCAAAAAAGACGCATATACCAGTATTTACTTATTTATTTTACCATAGTACAAGCTCTGCTTGGTTTGGGATTAGATGACCGTGTGTGAAATGTCCCAGGATATTATTATTATTTTTACATTTCTCGGGACCCTGGGGTCCCGGACCTTTGTAAGGCGTACGAGGAGCCGAAGCCAACTAGCAGAGGCCCCTTAAATAATTTTAAATGATAAGGAGGCACCAACCGACGATTATCCCTGTATGCACTATGCAAGTGCACCCAAGGACAACCCCCGGTTGGTGCAGGACTATTGGTGTGCGTGGAAACAAAACATATTGGGCTATGGGTCTGGGTGGCTAATGTGGATTGGGTTACTTGCACTATGGAAGAACTATGTCCCCTGCCTGACCAATGTTATATATTATACACGGATAAAATGGCAGGGGGTGACTTGCACACTCAATAATGGGCCCCCGGAAACGGCCGCTAGCACATAGTGACGGAGCGACAAAGGGGCAACACTTCCTGAGATGCTTGAGGAGTGGAGAGGTATTCCACGGCTATCAGGACAATCCCGGAAGTACGGTCAAGATCCCTACCAGCACCTTACTGGAATCTTCCTTCCTCCGAGCTCGTTTGCTCTTGCGAATCTCCACTCAAGCCGGCCAATAAAGGCAAGAAAGAGGTGGGAGCTCTGTTCCTCGTCAGTGTTCACTCCACCGGCCAATAAAGGCAAGCCAGAGATGAGGACAAGATTTCTCTCGGGATATAGGGTCCGTGGGGTCGCTACTGCCCAACAGCTCGCCACATGCTGCCCTGCGGGTTTCTGTATCTCTCTTGGTCTGGCTCCTCATCCTAGACCCGTTCCGGCAAAGTAAACTCTACCGGCACAGACCTAAAGTTTGGAGCGCGCAAGCCCCACCACGACGTCAACGTAGAGATACAGCGGTGGGTTTTTATTATTATTATTTTAAATTGGCGTAAACTTAACGAAAATCTAATAATTCTTACTATTAAAAGACGTATCTGCCTTTGTATCTTATAGTTTAAACAGGACAAAATATATTTTTCCTCCATTTCAATATTTCTGTAGATACGTCCTTTTGCATACGGGCGGCGGACCTGGTCGACCTAGCTCTGCACTGATAAAAAAAGATGGAATTTTTACAGTTAAGAGACCTAGCTAGATCGATAGTTCGCCCCCGTAAACTCCTATATTGCAACTTTCATCGAAATCGTTAAGAGCGGTTTTCGAGAACGTGATTACAAATATAAAAATATTGCCCACTCAACAGTATAGGACATAGGATCATTTCATTCAAGTTACAACTTTTTATTTTGGAAAAATATCTTACCTTTAGCTTGTACAAAAAGTAATATTTAAGAGGTCGAGCCTCTAAAAACTTGATAATACACCTTCTAAAATTTGGTTTTTACTAGCAACAAACACAAGCAAATGCACGTATTAAACTCACCATGTTCAAGCAATGCGAAGGCGATATCTGGATGGTTGTGTCGACACGCGATGTGCAACGCCGAGTGTCCATTCTTCGCCAGTGAGTGTGGGGACGCACCTATAAGTAATATATTCTAGCTTACTGATACTAGCACAACTACAATTTACTTATGTAGGTCTAAATGAGGGATGAATTAGCATGTACAGACGCCATCACATCAAGCTACCCGAAACTGTCAAATTTTCCCAATCAACCTTGAACCTAATGCTGTAGCGATAAAGTTGAAAGTCTATTAAATTTGACAGATTGTAGTAGCTTGATGTGCTGGCGTCAGTACAATGTCTTGAAAATGTTGAGATTATGGATTATTAGTAATTATCTTCTTTACAGGAAAGTCGAAAATCTTTAACTCATGTTGGTAATATATTGACAGGCCAGTTGGCGTGGTTGGTTAAGATACCGCCTATCATGTCGCTGGTCGTGGGTTCGATTCCCATCCAGGACAAACATTTGTGTGCATGAACATGTATGTTTGTCCTGAGTCTGGGTGTAATTATCTATATAAGTATGTATTTACAAAAAAAAAAAAGTAGTATATGTAGTATATCAGTTATCTGGTTTCCATAGTACAAGCTCTGCTTAGTTTGGGACCAGATGACCGTGTGTGAAAATGTCCCAGGATATTATTATTATTATATGAAGTGTCTAATTTCAAAACCTGCTAAAACAATTTTTCTTGAAATCGACTTTTTCTATCTTTTTTTTCAATTCTGTACTAAGTGACAAAATCATTTCCGAGCAAATCCCTCTATAACAGGACTAAAATGAACCTTTTGAAACAAGATCCACTAATAAATGGCACGTGTAAAATTTATATTCCTCTACAACGTAATCAACCAATCACAGCGCTTGCTTCTGCGTCAAGAGACCTTACGAATAGTATGACGGACCAATGGCGACTTGTGTAATTGGGTCGTCCAGCAAGGAGTGCGATTAAATTTTATTGAATTTAAATCTCATCAATAACTTGATTTTCCCAAAAAACGTCTTAGCTGGTTTTAAAATTACTTATACATCTGGCTAAGACCACAAGAGGAAGTCTGAAAGTGATAGCAGCGTCTGAAAAGTTGTGTGGAAATCGGTTGTGATGCGGAGGGATGAGAAAAGTCGGGAAAGTTTGTAAAGAGTATGAATGTGGATGGCTATACGAGTAGGGGAAGACCAAAGAAACGATGGATGGACTGTGTGAAAGATGATATGGCTAGAAAGGGAGTGACTACCGAGATGACGACTAATAGACTTCTCTATTAGTCGTCATCTCGGTAGTCACGGTAGTATGGAAGAAAAAGACACGTTGCGCCGACCCCAAATAAATTATGACCAGGGCAGGAGAACGATGATGATCTGGCTATATATAAATCAGTCTCAGCTATTTTACTGAATGAAATTCTGAGATACAAAATAGCTATGTTATCGATTATCTACTTCAAATATTTTCAAAGGATCAGGTGAAAATGCATTTAAAACTATATCATACACTAGTCGTTAGGGTTTTGGTCCGATGTCGCTGCCTTTATCTGTCAGCTAAAAGTGTTCAGTTCCCATTTTTCAGTGTTTCCTAGATCTAGGGAGCTAGATGCACACAAAACGTTGTCTTACCTTTGTCTAAGAGAGTGAGCGCTATATCAGGGTGTCCGTAGTACGTGGCCATGTGTAGCGGCGTGATGTGGCTGCGGCCGGGCGCGTCGGGGCTGGCTCCTCTAGCCAGCAGCAGGCGCGCCACGCCCGTATCTCCGTACTTGGCCGCTAGATGGAGTGGAGTGAAGCCTTTGCGGGTCTCTGCTTCTATGGGTGCGTTGTGGTCCAGGAGGATTGAAGCTACTTCTTCTTTGCCTGTTGAGGAGAAGTTTTAGTTGGATAAGATTTTGTAATATTTTGAGACCGTTATACACCTCATAAGGGCTTTGAGAAGGCGGCAAGCTAATCTAACAGCTGTGCAAGCGTATGAAATGAAAATCGACTACTGGGGCTATTGGTACTGATTTTTAGGGGTCCGTACGTCCGAATGAAAAAACAGAACCCTTATAGGATCACTCGCCAGTCTGCCTATCTCAGCCAATTTGCTCTAATCTAATGGACACGGACTTGTACGTAAATAAAAAATAAAAAAGTTTTGCGAACAGTTATTTAAGAAAATATATGAATATTGATCATTGTCATGTTTATCATTCCGGGATTTTATAGGAGGTATTATCCACTCTTGTTACTTCTTTCCTCGAAGTTTAGGTATTTATACTCTACCTATTCCTATCTCTGAATTGATGACATACCTTCTTTAGCAGCAATATGTAGAGGAGTGTATCTGTCCTTAGTAGTGGCGGCCACGTCAGCGCCATGTTGTAGCAACAAGGCTGCGATGTCGGCGTGTCCCAGTCGCGCGGCCACGTGGAGGGGAGTTTGTTCTTCACGGGCGCGGGCATCCACCTAAACACGGAGATTTGATTAATGTTTAGTTTTTATTCATTCAGATATGTGAGGAAGAAAATATAAAATTATTTTTTGTACACCAGAATAAATAAGAACCAGAAACTTAAAAAAACCGGTCAAGAGCGTGTCGGACCACGCACAATGAACGGTTCCGTAGTTGGGATGAATTTATCCCAAGAACAAACTTAACATTGTAGTTGAAAAACTTGTTCTCGAATACATTCCAACTACAAATGTCCATAGTTAAACGTAAAGGATCCAACCCACTTTAAACCTAATTTGGGTTGGCTCCTTTTTTTAACTATGGACAAATGTAAGTTTGTACGCACAATGGTTACAGATTGGTTTACGACAAATAACTTAGTTCTCAATGCTAAGAAAACGAAATGTATAAAGTTTGCCTTACCGAATGTTAGAAATCTAGGACCCAACATCGTTTTAGATAAAGAGATGCTTCAAACTGTAGACTCGGCAGTTTTTTTGGGTATAACAGTAGATGCCAAACTTCAGTGGGGCCCACATATATCAAGCCTAGCGGGAAGGCTCAGTTCAGCCGCCTACGCCGTCAGGAAAGTAAGACAATACACTGACGTTGATACAGCTCGGTTAGTCTATGTTAGTTATTTTCATAGCGTTATGTCATACGGTATTCTGCTCTGGGGCAAAGCCGCTGACATTCAAAATATATTTGTTCTTCAGAAACGAGCTGTTCGAGCAATTTACCAGCTCGGTGCCAGAGTTTCTTTGAGAGATTTTTTTAAACAGATTGGCATTCTCACGGTGGCATCACAATTCATTTTCGCCAACATCTTATATATTAGACAAAATATACATTTATACACTAAAAACAGTGATATTCACAATGTTAACACCAGAAATAAGGACATATTACGTGCTCCATTTCACCGGCTTCATAAGGTTCATAACTCATTTGTTGGGCTTGGTATATCTTTTTATAACAAGCTACCCTCTTCTTTGCTAGATTTGCCCTTTAATGCGTTCAAAGCTAAAGTAAAATCTAACCTTTGTTCAAAGGCATACTATTCTATCAACGATTACTTAAACGATAAGAATAGTTGTTCGATGTGTTTAACTTAAGACAATGTTTATGTTCTTTCTCCAGAATTAGCATACCTACTGACAGGTTATATGAGTTCATATAATTATTTATTTTGTTTGACTCTCAAGGTCAATTTATTTTAATTTTATTTTTATTTATTATTGACATAATCTACTCATTTCAATGTTTATTTATTTTTTATGAGTAGTATTGCAATATGTGGTTAGCTAGTGACCTCGACAATTGATCATAGTTTTTCTTGCCCGAGCTACCGGCAGCAAGTTCGTCATGCTCCCTTAGATGTCACTGCTTGCGGTAGCGTCGGGGGTCGGGTTGTCTCCTTCCCTCAAATATGGCGAGGGGGGTAATGGCTGATCTTTGCGTTATACTCGTGAACGGGTGCTGCTTGTGGTGACAGGTCGTCTTGCTGACCTTGGTTTTGTTTTGTTATTAGTAACTTAACTCGTTGTTGATATTACTTCGATGGTCCTAGTTTATCATCTGTGACTTTGAGTTACGACTACATGTACGGCTATATGTAAGTGGGCACGCCCTTTATTACTGGAGGCTTTTATTTGGGTATAAAGTTCTGCTTACGTTTTTAGTTTTGTATTTTGTTTCTGCTTGAGTATAGTTTTCGATTTTTTTTTTTTTTTGTATATTGGCGTGTGCTAGCTTACTTATAGCAAATAATTAAATTTAATGTTTTGTATTGCGTAATGTACCTAAATTATTATGCGCAGTGTTATAAAGAATCTTTTTTTTTTTTAACTGAACAGACAGCTGTGCTGCTGGGGAGTTTGTTGCGCCACTTCTTCTCCCCAGCTAAAGCACTAGGAAGTGGTGAAGGGCGGGCGTTTTGGGGGACTGTCTTATGTAATTTTTGACGTTCAAAAAGTGCTGATTCTCAGCCTAGTTTGAATAAATGACTTTTGATTTTGATTTTGAATATTGAGAGATTTACCATGTTGTTTTAAGACCATCGACTTCTTATAGGTTTTCCTGTAATCTATAGGTATTAATCCATTTTCTATATTTTTTTTCAAAATTTTAGGCTTCTAGACTTTCGGAGATAGGGGGGGGGGGGGGAAATGGTCAATTTACCATTTATTTATTTATTTCTATTTTCTATTGTCTTAAATAACTTTAAAATGGTTTATTTTAAAATTATAAAAAATATATACATTTGAGACTCTTACTGTAAGCCTTTTCATTTGATATGTCACACTCACGGTACAGTTTGCAAAACTTTTTAAAATTTTCTTATTTGCCCCAAAGGTGACCCCCATATTCAAAATTTATTTATTTAAGTCCAGGAATGTGTGACCAGCTTTGGGTTTCATCTCTCGGTCTCTTCACTGCATAGAATGTTGCAGTGAGATTTACGGTAGACCTCAGGAAGAATCTCAGATTTGTCTTGTGAGAACCCTGCGATATTAATCGAGACTACGCACAGAGTCGCTTTTGTAAGTGGACTTTGGATTTCCATCGTGGTGAAAGGATTAGCCAATCAGCGTGGAATCCTTAGTTCCACTTGCTGAAGATCTCCCACCCGAGGTGCCTCGGGTAACCTTCTTTTTTGCGCTACCACGGGGAGATAGTGCGTTATGTGGGACTCCAACCCACTAACACTAAAAGTCCACGGTGTCCTCATCTGCCACTTGTGGCGGGAACACGGGCACGCGTTAGCACTCACCGCGGCTGTCCATCACCTGACCTTCCTCTGGGGAGTACGCCCCCGTAACCTGGAAGTCTTTAAACAGACTCCGGACCCAGATTGGCTGAAGCAAGGAAAACCTGTTCAGGTGAAGATTCATAGACGACTCCGCGTTGGAGTGTAAATGTGGTGCTGTTCCAGAAACGATGGGACACTTAATATCATGTCCCTCGTGTCCTGTCAGCTGCACGTTACACAACCTGATGGACACTAGTGATGGCGCCAAACATGTAGCCGAATCCTGGGCGGAGACCATTTAGATTGCCATCGACACGCTAAGTTCGTGAGATACTACATCCCGCTGATACGGACAGCGGAGGATTAGTAATAGGGTTCAGTTTGGCACATTTCGGGACCGGAACCCTAAAATTACAAAGGGCGTTTCCCTTTTCTTCTGTCCACACGTCTAGGCGTCAAGCTAGTCCCGCCATCTTCGCCTGGGCCTGCAACGCTGCTGTTATTGTTTTCCGGGACCCACATTGTGCTAGATTTAGCCCATAATCCGTTCGACATGTGGCAAACTTGTCCAACCCAGTTCCACTCAAGCTTGGCTGTTTTTTGGGTGACGTTGGTTGAAGATATTATGTCGAAAAATGACTATATCTTACCTTAGCATTATTCCTAAGGAGCACTCTCACTAGATCAGTCTGATGCGCCCTGGCGGCCAGATGTAATGGCGTCTCGCCTCTCGCCGTGGCCGCGTCTGCAGTTGCGCCTGCGCCAACCAGTACGAGAGCTATGTTCATGCAGCCCATGAATGAGGCCACGTGGAGCGGGGTGAGGCCGGATTCTGTTGTTGCTGATTTGCCTGCGGAAAGAATAATTAATTATTTTAAAGTTTCAAGTGAAAGGAAATGTCTCTTCCCATTTTACTTCTCGTATTCCCTGGTTTGAAAGCTTATTCCATTTAGGGCGAATACAAACTTTTATACCAAGTATAACCTGCAAATAAATTATGAGATTTTGAAAATTTCTTCATACAAAAACAGACGTCAATTTTATTCCAGGTATAAATAAAAAACTTTTTCCAAAAAACACAACCGACTTCCAAAATAACACTTCCAAGTGAATAATAACTTTTATTTCGGAAGTCGGTGTCTTTGGATCTGTATTTTAGTTTTTTGCCACCGACTTCCAAAATTAAAGTTATTATTCACTTGGAGTGTTATTTTGGAAGTCGGTTGTGTTTTTTGGAAAAAGTTTTTTTGACAAGCATAAATTACTTAGCAAGCATTAACAAAGTACCTAATCGAATCGCAACCCGTGGAATACTTATTATTGAGTAGCTCCGTTGGCCATCTGTGATCTTCATCATCAGTTCCACTTCACCAAATGGTGCTTTCCAAGAACAAGTGCACGAGTTACTATAAAAAATACCCAAATCGCTATAGGTGTGCCTATAATATTTGAAGAGTTCCGTCGATTTCTCCAAGATCCCAGATCATCAGATGACAATGGGACCAACTATTAAAAAAAAAAACCCCTTTCAAACAAAACAAGAATTTTCCAAATCAGTTCAGCCGTCTTCGAGTAATCGGGGAGCATACGTAAAAACAAATAAATAAAAAGATTCCGACGAACTGATAACCTCCTTTTTTTGAAGTCGGTTAATGATAAAATTAGTTCTTATACGGTTGTCATGACACATGTAGTAAAGTAATTTTATTGGCTGTTGTTGAGACATGACCAATCACAGTCGGTAACATTAGACTTGAGTCAAGCAAGAAGACAGTGACGTCAAGCTTTTAGAAAACGAAGGTTCAACTGATATACAGTACTAATTCCAGATTGTTTGCAAAATATGACGGCGTTTGACAATGTTTTTTTTGGCTATTATTTCTTTTGTTTTAGTAATCATATCTTTTGTTTTGGCAATTATTGCTATAAAATAAGGTTTGAATACTCACTAGCTCCATATTTGAGTAGCAACTCGACCACTTTAAGCCTGTTCTTCTTGCACGCGATGTGTAGCGGAGTGAACCCGTTTAATGCGCGGGCGTTCGCATCCGCGTTCCTATCTAGAAGGAGTTTTGCGACCTAAAATAAAAAAAAAAGATAATCTATTATAATAACTGTCATTCTAAAAAATACGTTACTATTGTTGTTATTGTGATTAGTGTTGTTAGGGATTAGGTTGATATTCTCTTGCCCACTAATTATGGGTAAAGTCTGGATTTAAAGTGAATAATTTTGTTCGTCATTTATGAATTTCGTTTCAGCTAACGCCACTGCAACCTCGTCCTTATCTAGTTACTAGTAAGATCGATCTACGATACAGAGCTTGTTATTAATATTCTTCAATCTGAATCCCACTTTATTGCCTACCTGATAAGATTGAGTTTACCTTTACATGTCCACAGTGTGCAGCAACATGTAATGACGTGTGACCAGTAGTACTTTGAACTTTATTATTTTATAAATAAGGTTGCATTTACCTTAACATGTCCGCAATGTGCAGCCACGTGTAATGCCGTTAGGTAGTCTACAGTGACGTCATCGATGGGCGCGCCCTCTGCCAGTAGAACTTTGGCCGTCTCCACGTGTTCGCCTTGCACGGACATGTGGAGAGGGGTCAGACCGTTCTGAAAAAGAGATAATATAGATTAGAATTTAATCCTTTCATTATAATAACATAAAACCATAATTATGGCACTTTTGACAAAAAATCGCTACCATAACTTTTGACACCACCGCCACACCTTACCACATTTGGGATGCGATTGGATTTTGCGTTACAAGTTAAAAGACGAATTTTAATAGCTGCTTTTTAGGGTTCCGTAGTCAACAAAGAACCCTTATAGTTTCGCCATGTCCGTCTGTCCGTCCATAGCTTAGCTCAGAGACTTTTAGTACTAGAAAGTTATAATTTAGCAAAAAATTTAGGGTAAAGTGGGGTTGTTTTTTTTTTTTCTCGTCTATCCCATCTAGATCATCTCGTCTATTTCCTTTTATCGAGTTCCATATCGCTGCCCTAGTTCAATAGTAAGATATCTTAAAAAAATCTGAGTTCTACATGAGGTTATCTTACTATTAAAAGCCTTAAAATTATTATTAAAAAAAATATATTTTATTCATATTGAAATATAAATAACTCCCAGAAGCATTAAACTAAATTATCATTTTAATAAATCAACCACATTTAAAAAAAATAACAAGTGAATTGAATTAGCTCAACTCATACCTCGATCAAAATATCTTACTATTGAACTAGGGCAGCGATATAATCTTTGCAACCATTTATTTTACTTTCGACAGTTCGAGTACATCAATTAGTGATGTCCTAATGCATTACCGATTCAGTTTCTTACAACAATCGACTATGAAGAAGTTTTAATCGATTTAACACATTGATATTTCATTTTAAAGAAAAATGTAAAGAAAACACAGCGTCCATGAGGTGCATTTATTCGTTGCCTGTCAATAAATAAGGAACTTCATAGGCATGCTTATGTCAAAAGTAAAATAATGGTTTGATAGAGTATAGCGTGATCCTTCATTGGCCAGATTTTAGGAGTATCCTAAAATATAATCAATAAAGTATAGTAAACTACCTTAGTTTTGCTGGTGATGGGCGCGCCATGTTGCAACAAACGTGATACAACGTTGCTGTGTCCCGACCGCGCCGCACAGTGCAGAGGCGTCAGGCCGTCGCGGGTTACAGCTGCTATGTTAGCACCTGAAAGTAAAAGGTTATTTGTGTTATACATAACATTTATGAAACTTTATTGTACACCACATAAAATAAAACAAAAAACCGGCCAAGTGCGAGTCGGACTCGCACACAAAGGGTTCCGTACCATCCTACAATAAAAAAAATACGTTTCTTGTATGGGGACCCCCTTAATTTTTTTACTTTATTTAATTTTTATTATTTGTTGTTATAGCGGCAATAGAAATACACAATCTGTGAAAACTTCAACTGTCTCCGACGGTTCATGAGATACAGCCCACTGACAGACAAACGAGTGGACGGACGGACGAACAGCGGAGGTTTAGTAATAGGGTTCCGTTTGGCACCCTTCGGGTACGGAACCTTAAAAAGGACAAACATATTTAAAACTAGTGACTGCAACGACGGTGTTATCGACAAGACAATCTCTTAAGACAACCTTTGGATGGACTGAAGAAAGGACAGACATTTTGGCCAAAACGTGTGTTTAAGGCGTAGGCGCCAGAATAGCTCGCGAAATTAAAATTTTCTTACGTTTTTTGCGATTTGCCGTTTAGTATTAAGTTGCATGTTGATCAAAATATGATTCGCGACCGTAACAAGTATGTAGTTACAGAATTATAATCATTAGAATCAAAGTCCTTAACTTAGAATTCATAAAATAGGTATTCATTAGGATTGCCTACTTTTAAAGAGTTGCATTAACGACTGTAATGATTTATAATATTATGTAAATACATACCTCTATTTGTTACGGTCGCGAATCATATCCACAACCCGCCCAAACCGAGTCTAAAAATACTTTAAAGTAGTTAATAAATCACATAGGTGACCATTTAATTGGACCTTAAATGCTTGCTTTAAATTTGACAAAACGCGTTTATTAAAGCATATCAAGGAGCCAGAAGAATGCACTAGTAACTAGTTTACAGTGAGTGACAGCAAGATAACTGCGTGTGACCTATCAAACTTTCATACACTATTAAACGGTTTAATGATGCTGAAATTACTGGAATATTTTCACAAAACAACATGTCGGAACTTTCATTAAAAAAAAAACAGCGTACAGAATAATTTTTCAACCTCAAATTTCACGACAGTAGCGCTTCACGCGAGAAAAATTGCCGAATTATTGTTGAAACAATCTAAAATTCCAGTTTATTATATCTGTCATTGTCTACAGCTGTCAAACCGGTCTGCGAATGATGGTTGATTGACAGCATATCGTGAAGAACGCCCAATTAAAACGAAAATTTCTACAATATGATATTTCAATCATATACGAAACATAAATAGATGGTCGCGTGTTTACTTAAAAATGTGAACATATGTAATTATTGAGTCATACCGATGAAAATATTACGTTTGATTTATGTGATGATAATACAAATGTGTTTTCGTTACTTAGTTTTAATTGTCGGCTAAATAGCGCGAGATTCTTCGGATGCCTGCTGCATTGCAGTGGATACCTATACACATCAATCATATTACACATGAAAGCCTAAATAGTAGGCAGACATGCAATGTGCTTTTAATGATTTATGATATGAGCACTTTAGTATCGATTTGTAAACATCGATACTGAAGTGCTATTTGGTCCGTAGGCACCAAATATGCTGTCCTGGGCAAATCAAACGTATCAAACACATTGCAGCAGATGTCTTGATTACGTCATGATGCAATTAAGTCTTTTAACTAATAGAGAAATAATAATAATATAATAATATCTTGGGACATTTTTCACACACGGTCATCTGATCCCAAACTAAGCAGAGCTTGTACTATGGAAACCAGATAACTGATACTACTTTTTTACATATACTACATATACTACTTTTTTTTTGTAAATACATACTTATATAGATAATTACACCCAGACCCAGGACAAACAGACATGTTCATGCACACAAATGTTTGTCCTGGATGGGAATCGAACCCACGATATATAATATAAGTTCTGACTTATTTAAACTCATCCAAAAGACACAATTGCGAGAGCATCTTGATTATAGCAGTCTTTTGCTTGTACAAAATCTCTCTAAGAGTCGATATCATTCCAGCCTACTCTTTTAGGGTAGTCTAAGGGCCAGTTTCTGGAATGAAAATTATCGCAAGATTTCGATTGTCGACGAGGTCTAAAAATCGATCCTTTCTTATGTGTTATTATTTGAAACTTTCAAGATACTGTATAAGTTGTGTTACGTGTACCAACTTGTTATAAGAATGACTAAGAGTTCAGTAGGAAGTATCATTGTTGTACTTTGAAAAAACTCAAAATGATGTTAAGTTTACTCACTTAACCAATCGCAAAATTTTTAAATTGGTAAAATAATTGGTGTTTGTATCAATAGGAAGAAAACTAGAGATAGGATTTTAGGGTGTAATTATATATGTACGAGTAAGTATGTTTTAAAAACTAAGGTAGTGTATGTAGTATATCAGTTATCTGGTTTCCATAGTACAAGCTCTGCTTAGTTTGGGATCAGATGACCATGTGTGAATAATGTCCCAGGATATATTGTTATTATTTTTAAAGTAATTTGGCTATGGGGGTCTGAGGTATCAGTTCATTTTGGAAAAGGGGTATCATATCCAAAATAGTTTGGGAATCCCTGATCTAGATCATCCTAGCTTTAGTTAGCATCAGTATCCGAAAAAAATCTACCTTTAAAACATCGGGACATCGCCAAGCGGTTGGTTGACTCTTCACGGGACCAGAGGGCTGGCCTATTTTTAGCCCAAAGAATCAGCATTGCCATCCAACGTGGCAATGCTGCTAGCCTTTTGGGCACTTTTCCCATTGACAGCGATGCGGACGAATTTTTTGATGCCCAATGAGCGTTTCCCCTTTATATTTGTATTTTATACTTGTACATAATGTATATATTTAATTCAAATAAACGTCCTTAAAAACACTATGCAAACATGGGTGTCAAACGTGTCATTCAATAACATTACCTTCCTTCTATAAAAATCTGATACTTCCGTACTTATTTAAAAATAATGTCATCTTTTGCACCACCAACATTTACGCGATGCAAGTTCTTCCTTGTCGCAATAAATAAAGTTGAAGCAACAATTGACGGTGCTACTTTTATTGTTCCTTCAATTTAAGAGACGGATTTGCATTACAAAACTAGTTGCGTAAACTTAGTTATTCATTGATAGGTTCACGTGTAATTAGATCATTATTAAGACGTGAAAGTATTTTAAGTTTGCGCAACTAGTTTCGTAATGTAAATCCGGTTTAATATGACATGCCACAGGAAATTAAATCGCACCATGTAAAATAGGCTTCACTCAACAGCCTTTTGTTTATTATTAATTTTTTCGCTATATTAAAAGAGTACCCTACCTGTCTAACTCACTATTCCCCCGAAACAGATCCAACATAGCGAGCTGCTGTGTATCGGCATGATGTTAAATAATGTTGCCGATTCTCTTATTCAATAACTAAATTAAAATTATATCTTTTACTAAAAGGCAGCGCGAGAAAAAACTTTTTAGCAAAAAATAAAACCGACTTCTAAAACAAAACACTACAAAGTGAAAAATAACTTTAATTTCGGAAGTCGGTGTCTTTGGTTTTGTATTTTCGTTTTTTGCCACCGACTTCCGAAATTAAAGTTATTTTTCACTTTGTAGTGTTTTGTTTTAGAAGTCGGTTTTATTTTTTGCTAAAAAGTTTTTATTTTTCACTTTTTAGTTGTGGAACCTACCCCACACAAATTCGAATACATAATTGAGCACAATAATTGTAGATATAGCCATGTAAATAACAGTGATAGGAAGTTATTAAAACACCATCACAACATCCATATAAAATAAGTGGGAAATATACGCATTATTGAAGCTAACTCAAAAACTCCTCGAGCAAAGTTAATAAAATTTATATGGGACCACCTCGGAAGTATACCCTTTCAAACAAAAAAAGAATTTTCCAAATCGGTCCATCCGTCTTTGAGTAATCGCGTAACAAACATACAAAAAAAAAAAACATACAGACGAATTGATAACCTCCTCCTTTTGGAAGTCGGTTAAAAAGGACGGCTATAGCTATGAACTAAGTTAGAGATGTTAAACTAGCTTACGCCTCGCACTTCACCGTTTTGCAGCCGACATGTTTTTACGTGTCATCTAATTTGTATGGAAATATTAGTTCCAACTAAATTTGACAGCTCTAATTTACTTCAGTCTCTTTCTTGTTTTATTAGAGAGAAAAAGTTAGCAATAGCTTAAATTTAGTTTGCGTACAACAGTATCGGCACCAATATCATCTTTAACTCGAACACACTAAACAAGGGAGTACCCCATTTTGCTTATTTCATTTGTTTTCAAAAACAGAAGCCTGTCTATTTAACTCACCATTCCACACAAGCAGGTCCAGCATGGCGAGCTGTCCCCACTTGCTGGCCACATGCAACAGCGTGATGTTGTGCTTGGCGGCCCGGCCCGCGTCCGCGCCCGCGACTAGGTGCGCGCGCGCCACCCCCACGTTCTTCTAGTGCGCAGCTACGTAAAGGGATACCTTATCTATCTAACTCACCATTCTCCACAAGCAGGTCCAGCATGGCGAGCTGTCCCCACTTTCTGGCCACATGCAGCAGCGTGATGTTGTGCTTGGCGGCCCGGCCCGCGTCCGCGCCCGCGACTAGGTGCGCGCGCGCCACCTCCACGTTCTTCTAGTGCGCGACTACGTAAAGGGATACCTTATCTATCTAACTCACCATTCTCTACAAGCAGGTCCAGCATGGCGAGCTGTCCCCACTTTCTGGCCACATGCAGCAGCGTGATGTTGTGCTTGGCGGCCCGGCCCGCGTCCGCGCCCGCGACTAGGTGCGCGCGCGCCACCTCCACGTTCTTCTAGTGCGCGGCTACGTAAAGGGATACCTTATCTATCTAACTCACCATTCTCCACAAGCAGGTCCAGCATGGCGAGCTGCCCCCACTTTCTGGCCACATGCAGCAGCGTGATGTTGTGCTTTGCGGCCCGGCCCGTGTCCGCGCCCGCGACTAGGTGCGCGCGCGCCACCCCCACGTTCTTCTAGTGCGCGGCTACGTAAAGGGATACCTTATCTATCTAACTCACCATTCTCCACAAGCAGGTCCAGCATGGCGAGCTGGCCCCACTTTCTGGCCACATGCAGCAGCGTGATGTTGTGCTTGGCGGCCCGGCCCGCGTCCGCGCCCGTGACTAGGTGCGCGCGCGCCACCCCCACGTTCTGCTAGTGCGCGGCTACGTAAAGGGATACCTTATCTATCTAACTCACCATTCTCCACAAGCAGGTCCAGCATGGCGAGCTGGCCCCACTGTCTGGCCACATGCAGCAGCGTGATGTTGTGCTTGGCGGCCCGGCCCGCGTCCGCGCCCGCGACTAGGTGCGCGCGCGCCACCCCCACGTTCTTCTAGTGCGCGGCTACGTAAAGGGATACCTTATCTATCTAACTCACCATTCTCCACAAGCAGGTCCAGCATGGCGAGCTGCCCCCACTTTCTGGCCACATGCAGCAGCGTGATGTTGTGCTTGGCGGCCCGGCCCGTGTCCGCGCCTAGGTGCGCGCGCGCCACCTCCACGTTCTTCTAGTGCGCGGCTACGTAAAGGGATACCTTATCTATCTAACTCACCATTCTCCACAAGCAGGTCCAGCATGGCGAGCTGCCCCCACTTGCTGGCCACATGCAGGGGCGTGATGTTGTGCTTGGCGGCCCGGCCCGCGTCTGCGCCGGCGGCCAGCAACGCGCGCGCTACGCCCACGTTGCCGTAGTGCGCGGCTATATGAAGGGGGGTGAAGCCAGACTTTGAGCAGGCGTCGGGGTTGTGTTCGTTCTGGAAACAGAATTTAGGAAATTATTATAAAAAAATACTTATCCAACGATGAACATCTTAACTTTGGTAGGATTTATTGAAAGGTCCAATTATTTGCCATTTATTTGACAAGTATTTTAAGCCAAAATAAGTACTAGAAGACAAAAGCTCGAGATACTTGCTAAGACATGGTTTAAGTAATTTTTGAGGTCCTTGTTTTTCTTTTTGCAATTTCCTTTGCCAGTCCCAAATAAATAGTAAGAAAAAATACTTGTCTTTCTTTCGTTCTGTAAACCACAAAAAAAAAACTTTCTTTACTTCTTCCATAGCCCACATTTTGTAAGCATCGTAATTTTTTTCAGAGACACATTTCTTATGGCAACATTACTACGATCAGTAATCCACTTGACACGCATATATACATTAGCTGTTCAACCATAACTGTTGATTTACTTTGATTTTAGTTGATCTAACAGAACCCACGGTTTCTGTATTTTACGAACTGATTAGGAAGTTACGAAAGTTACCTCAAGCAGCAACGTGGCAGCTTTGACGTCATTTTTCTTGGCAGCGATGTGCAACGCCGGCAGTCGCACCTTGCCTCTTGTGTCTGATTCTAGCAGCTCGGCCACCACTCGGTCGTGGCCTTGCTGCATTGCCACCGCTAGGGGGGTGAAGCCGTCCTGGAAAGATAAAAATACCAATTAATGTTACGACATAAATAGTGTTTAGTATTTCATAGATTTTAATAAGCTATCCTCAACAGTGTTACATCTGGAAATAGTAATTTCTAGATGTAGCTAGCTGTGTAATCATCTATGAATAGGAACAAGATGTTGTTGAAACTAAAAACGACTTTTTGAAAGGTTTCTGCAGCTTCTAAGCACAAGTTGCAGAGAGACGAGTTATTTTCAAAAAGACGTACAGTACAACTATTTTCTTAATGTCCCTAGGTGATCGGATAATCGGGCGCCAATATACCTAAACTTCACTTTTAGTCCCACGAAAGTATAATATGGACATGCCTTTCAGAATCCCTTCTGTTCTGTCTGATAGATAGAATCTGTTAGATAAATAAATGAATTTCCACTACTTGACCACATTGTGCACATTATCATTTTTATTGATATTCCATTTGTTTGGAATAAAATAAAGATACTAAACCAAAATAACCACTGCTATAAATTCATAAGTTTGTTTTAGTTGTTTTTACAAAATTGTTCAATCCCGGGAGCCCGGGATTGCTTATTTATTCAGAAAAGAATGTCCTTATTATTCTTTCGTGTGAAGAAGCTTAGGTATATAAGCGCCCGATTATCTGATCACAGGTAATCATCGCGTTTCCGAATACAAACGAAAATGCTAATTTCCATGTCCATCAATTATTAGATTTATCGTGTATAATAATTAGTTCTGAATTCAAATTATTATATTATACAAGAATACACGATAAATCTAATAATTGATGGACATGGAAATTATCATTCGTTTGTATTCGGAAATACGATGATTGCCGAGGGGCATTAAGAAAATAGTTGTACTGTACATACATATGTTATATGTTGAAATTGTGGTATTGTTATTGGCATGGTTTCGTTTATTTAATGATCTTATCTTTGTAAAACCTACTACCTAAGTTCACATTGTGTAAAGCAATAAATATATTGAGTATTTGTGCTACAAAAATGATATTTTCGCGTTTCTCACCTCTGTAGCAAGAGTCTGGCTGGCCCCCGCGGCCAGCAGCATCTTGACGCATCCCGCATGGTTCTCCTGCGCGGCCATATACAGCGGGGTGAACCCTGCCGCGGACTGCGCGTCGGCCTTCGCCCCCGCCGCCAGCAGCGCCCGCGCCACCGACTCCTGGCCGGCGAGACATGCTATGTGGAGTGCTGTGTTGCCTGGAAATAAGACAAAGATAATATGAATACAGACTATTGCTTTTATTGTATACGTTTTATTTTCTATTAGAAACTGAAGCGGTTAGGTACAGCTGTACCTAATAAGCACGTTCGGTTAGCATAGTTCTAAGTTTGGAAATGTTTCAGCCAGTTTTCGTATTTCGAACCAGGATTAAAATCAGTTTTTTAATTTAGAACGTTATTGTTGTTGGAATAAATTTCGAAATTATCAAATGGCTCGGAAGTTTAAACCTAGGTCTATAAAAATTTTGTTTTGTAGGCAGTAATAAAGCCGAAATAGTTTACCTTTTTTAGTAGCGGCGTCGACAGTGGCGCCTCGTTTTAGTAATTCCTCGACCACGGAGATGTGTCCATCTTTAGCGGCCAGGTGAAGCGCGTTCAGCCCATTCTGAGGAAGGACAGACAAGTTGCGATTACTACCATGTAGCAGAAGAGTGTAGTGAGTAGCACAGAAGTGGAGAAGGTTAGCAACCAGCAACCTTTGCATTGGCACCTCCTGCGTATGGTCTGTTCCAAAATTATCTGATTAAAATGTAAACAAATGAATTAGAAAATGATGCCAATTTGTAGTGCCACTTACAAATTGAGTACTGTGATTTGATTATTTGAATAACCATAATAACCAAAAATTCTAGGTTTTGAGTCACCATAACGATGTTTTTCACTTGACAATTGAGGTTATTTTTAGAACCCTGACGCCGATGATTTTTCAATCCAAATTTAATAATGTTATTCAAACAATAATTGTTGGAAAAAGTGGTGAGATTTAAAAATGAAACCTTCTAAATACAGATGAATGTGTTACTAATTCCTTTTAGTGAGAGATTGCATAAGAATCAGGGCTTGTTTTTGAGCGCAGTGGTAATGGCCCCGACTTACCGAGTTGTATAGGTCATGAGTTCCAACCCAGGCAGTCGCTTTACTTTGTGTAAATGAAACCATCATCACTGCTCTCAAAACGGTGAAGGAAAATATCGTAAGGAAATGTCCTAGAACCAAAAAATCGAAGACATGTGACATCTACCAACCCGCACTGGGGCCGCGTGATAGATTACGTACTCGTATAGCTCACTCGAAGAGAGGTCTGTGTCCTAGCAGTGGTAACATTATAGGCTGATTACCTATGCAGCCGCCGCCGTAAGGAAAAAGGACGTATCCACAGAAATATTGAAATGGAGAAAAAGAAATGTCCTGTTTAAACTATAAGATACAAAGGCAGATGCGTCTTTTAATAGTAAGAATTATCAGGTTTTCTTCAAGATTACGCCAATTTAAAAATACTGGTAGGTGCGGCTTTGTTTGCTAATTCCGAATATGTAAATAACAATTTTTAGAAAAAAAAAATCAGATACGTCTTTTTTCCTTATGACGGCAGTATGAAGAGGGTTTGTTAACACTCCCATCAGATTCTTTTGGAACAGACTATAGGGTCATCGGTAAATTCTTAGTAGGAACGATTGGCGTATCAAACTATTAGGCGCCGCCGCCGTCCTATTGTCATCGCTCGAGCGATGATGCGATGCGATTTCATCGTGCGATGAAACCGCTCGCGCGATAAGGAATTGTATGTCCTGTTTTGGAGCGAAGCGATCACACTCGAAATGGCTCTTAACAGAGATGCACAGTTTTTGCATGATCGCGCGATCTTCAATAGGACATTCAGTAGATATCAGTATGTTTGAACGCACGGTCGCACGATCATTTTCCTCGGACGCACGCATCATCGTACGAGCGATGGCAATAGGACGGCGCCTTATGGCACAGACGTCGCACGAGAAAGTGGTGCAGTTAATGACAATTATTATATTTTGACATATTTGCAGTTAGAACTTTCTAAAAGCCACATATTAAGTCATTGGTGCCGATTCTCTTGTTCCAAAACTAAACTAAAATTACAGAATCGCTATCTTTTACTAACAGGCAGCACGAGAAAAGTACGGCTATAGCTATGAACTAAGTTAGAGATGTCAAACTCGTTTACGCCTCGCGCTTCATCGTGTTTTTAGTCGACATGTTTTTATACGTGTCATCTAATTTGTATGGAAATATTGGTTCCAACTAAATTTGACAGCTCTAATTTACGTCCGTCTCTTTCTTGTTTAATTAGAGAAAAATAGTTAGCAATAGCTTAAATTAAGTTTAGTTTGCGTACTACAGAATCGGCACCTATACCGATCATGTACTATTAAATGAGCAATAAAAATAAATAAAATGTTTATTCAGTATTCAAAAAAATATTAACTTAAAGTTATGCCTGTTATGCCTGTACTAGGATAAACCTGTATCACAGGCGGCATGAGCTTATATTTTCTGGTAATATGGACTATAAAATTCTTAACAATATTAAACATTACTTAGAAGTCTTAAAATAATGACTATATTTAATTAATTCTTAATTTTATACCTAGTTTGCTTAAATACTGTATTGTGTGTATTTGTATATATATTTGTAATCATGTTCACGAAAACGGCTCTAACGATTTCGATGAAAGTTGCAATATTGGTGTCTACGGGGGCGAAAAATCGATCTAGCTAGGTCTCGTAACTGGGAAAATTTATTTTTTCTATTTTCACCCGAGCAAAGCTTACACACACACATTTGATTCTGTTGTCTATTGCACACTTTATTCCTAAGTTGTAGGTATTGGAAATGATGAAAAACAGAACAGGTTTCAGCCTGGCAGAAACAATAGATAAACGATAGATGCTAATATGACAACACAATGGGTAATTATACTGAGAGATTGTTGCTAGATAAAATGTGAAAGGCGTTTTGGCAGGATTCGTCCTAAAAATGTTAGTTTTCGTAAATAAAAATATGTTTTTATTATAGATTTTTCTCAAACGTAACAGTGTAGCAGCAGCGGTGAGGTTTGGTGAAAACTTAGACGTTCTTTTTAGATTGTGTAGTGGATTTAAATAAAAAACGATGCGTTACTTTTACGAGCAAATTATGTATTCGCCATCTTACATTATTCAAGGAGAGGGGTGTAGGAACAATATTTTAAATAGAACCAATCACGGTTGAAAGATGGTATGACGTAGTTTTGGTTTCATTCCTTGCCCCAAGATGTCGCCATCAGTAGAAGTTCGCAACAAACAGCAAGCAATGTTGTGTACTCAGTGCTACTCCGCTCTAATTATACGCACTCTATGAAATTTCAATAATATATCAAATTAATCAGAGCGAATAAAATTAATTATTATACTTTAGATTCAAAACGATAAAGTTGAATAGTTCTACTACACCACGTTTAATTAAAAAGCTTGTCTATGTACAGACGCCAGCACATCAAGCTACTACAATCTGTCAGATTTCTTTAATAGATTTTCGACTTTATTGCTAAAACATTAGGTTCAAAGTTGATTGGGAAAATCTCACAGTTTCGGGTAGGTTGACCTGCTGGCGTCTGTACTTACATGTTTTTAATTACACAACAGTAAATTTCTGTTGAAATAATTCCGATTCCAATTTTAAGTAAAAGTAGGTATTCCCGGTTTTAGTCATCAATAATCAAACGTTAGCTGTTGTAATTCGCAGATCTAAAGAAAAACCGACCCAAGTGCGTGTCGGACAACGCACAACGAAGAGTTCCGTAATTTAACAAAAAAATGAAAAATACCACGCGTTCCTGAGAAAAGGGTCTTGACTCTTGACAGATTGACAGTTAAAAAATGGACATCTGGTATCAATGGTAATTTTGAATAGACAGACAGTGAAATGATCTTATAAGGGTTCCGTTTTCCTATTAAGTAACAGAACCCTAAAAACTACGAATTTCAAAGAAATAAATAAAGTTTTCATTTACACTTCAGTTTACAAACAAGATTTTAGTGTTTGAAGCCTCCTTTTAAGCAAACAATAAATTATAACTGGAACACCGTGGAAATCAATGGAAGTAGTAGAAAAGTAGAAAAAATAATAGGTACTGACTATTACTTCCATTACAAATTGACAGAAATATCCACGGACCTTGAACGTGGCCCCCTTATATCACCAACCAGCCACGCTGATTAGATGACGCGATTGGCTCGCAGTTCCGCATACAGGTTGCATTCGATCTACTCAATAAAACTGTCTAAGCGTTTGGATACAAAATGAACCACATCATCGGATGTAAACATTGAAAATAACATGACGTCACGCCTTTATTCCCCAAAGGTTTACAGATATATGTATGTAAATAGTACACCCACATTTCGCCAGTTATGGTTTTAAGTGTTATGAGTATGAGCACAGGGAGCAAGCCTCTTGCCATTACCACCACCGAGGCACAACTCCAGACTGCGAATCCGAGCTGCTTCTAAGTATTTATAATAATAATATATTGGGTTGGCACAAAAGTAATGAGACACTCTACAAAACTCTATACATTTCCTTTTTCAAGCTAATCGTTTCCGATAATATTCTAGAACATTCTAGGTACTTGTGATTTGGGGGTATATAAACCGCCCTCGCGCTCGGTTTTGTCAGTTTGAAGAAAAATGGAAGAGCAACAAGTTCGAACACTATACTTATACGAGTACTTGTTAGGCCACAGTGCGCGGGCTGCGGCTGACAATATCAACACTGCATTGAGCGTTGGAAGTACAAGCCATGTGACGGTGTCCCGACGGTTTGACCGTTTTAAATCAGGAGACAGGAGCCTTGAAAGTCAGCCACGATTTACGCCGCGAACTGCAGTCGAATCCGGATGCTACCACTCGAGAATTAGCGGAAGCACTTAACTGCAGTTACCACGCCGCCGCGCCGTGGAAAACCATCTGCATGAGCTTGGATATCGTAAAGTTTTGGCTCGGTGGGTACCGCATATCCTTACAGACGCCAGTCGTGCAGTCCATGTCGCTATCGAATCCGGATCACTTTTGCTGCGACCCCGACGTAAAGAGTTTTTGTCTGATTTGGTTACTGGATGAATCATGAGTTCATTACGAGAACGATACACGTCGTGTTGTTTGACTGCCTCCAGAAGAAACGTCACCAACTTAACCGAAGGTGAGTCAAAAGAACCGCCTAAAAGATCTGCTTTGCTGTTTCTGGGACGCGCACGGCATGCTGTTTTATGAACTATTACACAATAAAACTATAAATTCTGACTAATATTCAACCCAGCTCACCAAACTATCTGCTGCTATCAAGAAAAAATGGCGAAGACGAGTCAATGTAGTTTTACTACACGATAACGTTCGACCTCATGTCGCATCTGCCGTTCGCCAACAGTTGGAAAACTTAGGCTGGGAGACGATACCCCACCCACCTTATTCCCCAGACCTCACCCCATCAGACTATCATTTGTTTAGAGCCCTGAAACAACATTTGCGGGGTAAACAATTTAATGATTTTTCTGATGTAGAGGCGGAGTTGAACAACTTTTTCGAGGCACGAGTTCTGAGCGAAAGGCATTCAAACTTTACCGGATCGTTGGCAAGAAGTCTTAGATGCTAATGGTGATTACATCATTGACTAAGCTTTTTGTATTGTAATAATAATAAAAAATATAAAACGTAAACCAAGTGTCTCGTTACTTTTGTGCCAACCTGATATTTATCATCCCATACCGATTTCAGCTACGATAACTATTTTCGTTTCCGACGGCTATAGGTTACGGGCGTGTGCTCTGTGGATGTGGCAATCATTCTTCTCTCGATGTGGCAATCATCTTTACAGTAAAAGTACATGCACATTGTGTTACTCTTGAGGTGATCTTGCCTGCAAGACCTCTCCTCCGCTGATCTTCTTAACAGTAAAGGCAAGTGCACAGTGCGGACACGGAAAGCATCGAAGCCATCAGTCGCTGAGTCTCACCAGTTCTTGAAAATTGTGATAAGCTAGTTAACTTTTACATTAAACTTAGTGCTTAATATAGATTGGAACGAAGTTCCTTAACGAGTTGACTGGTAGAAATCGTCACGTAAGGAAAGAGCGTTATACCCCCTCCATGCGATTTTCTCTCTCTCTCTCTCTCTCTCTCTCTCTTTCTATTATATACAAATATGCGTGTGCGTGCAAGTATCGCGTAAGGAACTTTGTTCCTGACGGGGGATCCCCCGACAGCACACCTTTTTGTTCTGTGGGAATGACATGTCAGATAATTTGTGGTTTTACACGACATCTGAATCGATGTTTAATCGATTAATATTGTAGCTCTATGCTACAATTAAAATTATCTTTCCAAACCAACTTAACAACGTAATTAGAGTAAATAAAATAGTTACAATTCTATCAAAAATACGTTTGCACGTACGTACAATGGTCTTTATTGTAATTGTGTGGAACAATTAAAATACCATTATAAGTGTAGCGAGCAAACATTAATGAAGAGAATTTATTGACTTGCGTTTCAGATATCTAGACTTGGACTATTTATGGAAATTTTATATAAATACATTGTTGTTTATTTCCATAATTATCGACTAAACGAAGCAAGTTTGTGCCCGATCTTTGTGGGCTCGTCATGCGACGTTTCAGAATTCAGGGGACATGTTATTCCATATTTACACTATCGCTTCGCATTATCCTATCCCTTTTTAGAGCTATGTTGACGTGTTAACTTCGAACAATTTTATTTGAGCCATGATCCTATTTAGGAACTGCGCTTAGCCTATGGCTTCACTACTTACTTTTAAGAATAGTCAATCCCTGGAGACGCAATAACCCCGATTGACAGGATGGTTTGGCGTCCTTCCCATTATTTAAATTTGATTGTATATTAAGCCTTGGTTTGTTTAGGAAAAAAAATCTAAAGTTTTAAATCCTAGCCTCTCAATTGCCGATTGGCCTCCAAGAGGTCAGTAACAATAGAAATTTAATTGTGTCTCAATTACTGCTGTTTTCACATTAAATATTATAAATACAATCCCATTTCTACACGATATTCTAAGCCACCACTTGTAGCCAGGATCACGGATAAGCGCGTTACACACACGTGACAGCTTGTTCCTATAATAAAAGTTCCTATATAAGGTTGTCTGCTTGTCGGTATTCTACAGATTGTACTTCGGAGAGTGTGCCCGAGAACTCCACGACCTCATTCCACCGGCCCCTTTCTAACATCGGACATCTAGACGCACTGCCAGTTACTATCCCTACCTGGTTGCTATTCCACCAATTCGCACTAAGCGCTTCCAAATTACTTTTATAATGCGCACAGCAAAGGAGTGGAACTCACTACCTGCGTCTGTGTTTCCGAACGCATACAACCGTAATCTCTTCAAAGTGAGAGTGAACAGGCTTCTTCTGGGTAAGCTCACTCCATCGTCGACTTTGTCTCTGTCACCTCTGACCTAGACTAGAGTCAAGAGCAAACCCATCACAAATAAAAAATAAAACTGGAAAACGCAGCCTACACAGCTCATTTATATTCAGTATACCCTTTTACGGAATGAAAATTTGTATGAAAATCATGGGGAGATTATATAAGTTGTTCACATAAATAAGGCAACAAAAGATATGTAATATCTTGGATATGATGTGTAGTAAAATTGAAGATAATCTACTGTCATCAAGTTTATAAGACCCACAATTTAGCGAAATTATATGAAACGATAACCAAGAAAGAATATACTCGTATATCATACACTTTAGCAAAAAGTTTTGATAAATGATATTTATCATAATTATTACTGTAATTGGGTTTGTAAGTACAGACGCTTTTTCAAAAAAAATGTTTAAATTAAATGATATCTACCGATGTGTCTGACTTCTCTGAGAAGAAACTCCGAAGCAAACCCAGAGGTCACAATCTCTATAAAGTCCAGACATTGTCTTGGTCAGATCATACGAGGAGGACCATGCAGATTGTGTAGTGTTTGAGATGGTCTTTTGAGGAAAGAACCACACAGATTTGACTGAATCTCTCCAGTGCATGCAGCACGCATTTGTCAGTAATCGTGTAGCTCAACTCAGTCCTTGGAGCTCTACGATTCGACGAACAATACCAAAGAAAGGAAATTTGGGCAAGCCGCATAAAGAACTCAAACTGCCAGATTTTATTAATAATTGTCGCATATATCCAATCATATTCTTTTCTGTCCTGATAACAATTCACCATGCCTATACGCAGTTGCAAAAAAAAACAGCAATATCGAATCACCACATCGATTACAATAATCGATCTTGCCACAAGATTATCTGTTGCCTGTTGCAGTCACAAGTGTAAACCGATCCTTACTCTTCGTTGGCGCGGAACACGGCTTGAAGCGAAGGCCGTTTACTGACAATGGATAAAATAGATATTATTTTTAAATTACAGGTCGATGCTCGTTACGGTTCATTAATATGTCGTTTTGTTATTAATATTTTTAATAAGTATTAAATTCCGTATCTGCAATGTCATTGCTACTATCTGGACGTAGGTATGATATAGGTTTCAATGGGCTTAGCTGACCACTTGTCACATCTCTACGAAGAGTAGACAAACTTTTCGATACAAAGTGAAGTATAAATCCTTACAATTTGTCATTTTATCTTTCGTTTCTAGCGAGCTTTGTCTAGGTCCATTTTTATGTAGACTATTTCGGAAGAAAGTTGTCTAGGGTAGTGAAGACAATTTGATTTTATAATCGCCATGCTAGACAGTAGAAAACTTTCTACTCGACGGCCGCAAAGTATATACGGTTATCTACAAAATCATTTTCTTTTCCTCTTCTTTTGCTTATGTCTCGAAAACGGTGTGTCCTATCGCAAACATAATGAAAATTTCGACCCCCTTTACAAAACTCATGAACCCCTAAAACTCTACATAAGAATTTTCCATATTTTCCATACAAAAATAAAAAAAACCATATAAAACACACTGAGAATCGCATCTTCTCCGGGGCGCTACGGGCTCATCTCCGCAGTTGTATTTATATGCGTGACATAGGTAATATTTGTAAAAATTGAGAATTAAAGAGAAAAAGAAATCCTTTGCAAAACAAAGAATTCTGAATCGAATTATGTAAAAAAGTGAATTTCGTAAAGTGCAGTTGACTCTTTCTACTTTGTTGCCGTCGTACTGTCTACACGTGACGTCATTTTTGTCTACTCTTCCGTCGACAAGACGCTTCTCTACGGTGCTCGTGCTAAGCCGGCTGCAGTGCTAAGTTTATAAGATGCGGAAGGCGGAAAACCGTTCCTCAATACAACAAAGGCTTTTTATAAAAAAACGAACACTATAGCCTATAATCCAGGCTTATCTATGTATAAGGCAAAAATATGGCGAACAAACAAACTGCAGTCTAGTTGGTGCAATTGATGAAATCAAACACAACAAAAAATTTATTAAGTACCTATTTTACTTGACGAAAGTGTCTTTAACCTATTTAAATACACATAGTGTTTTCGTGGACCGTATATTTTCAGGTAATTTATTGTATGCTTTGGTATTCTGGGCTATTCAAGCAGACCTACCGTTATGCGATACCTAACCTACCTGCGATTATGAATGATGATGATGATAGACATGTTTCGAAAAAGCCGGTTAGTCGTCATCTCAGTAGGCACCCCCTTTCTAGCGATATCATTTTTCACACAGTCCATCCATCCATCATTTTTTTTTTGTTTTCTTCTAATCTTATAAACTAAAAAAAAAAATAAAGTAGAAAATTCTATTGAAGACAGGTATTCTACATTTAAACTAAACATTTATAGCAACTCTATTACTTAGTTCAGTATGTCTAACGAACCGCCAATATTACTTTCCTTCTAACTACCAGAAAATGAAAGCTCTGCCACTCTACTAATTAGTAATAAATACAATTTCATTACTTAGGTTTAATATCAGGTTTCTACTCCGATAATGAAACTCAAGAATATGTCAACCACGATGTCGAACGTTTATCGCTCAGTATACCGAGGGAAAATTTAATTTATTGACTCGATTAGGGACATACAAAGTTAACAAACTGTCTAGGATAAACTCGTTTATTGCCCGTGGTTCGACCGCGAAGTTCTACTAGTAGGACCAAGGGTATTTTTCGTTTCGGTGGTCCTATCAATCGGACCTTCTTTATAAAACTATCACATTGTATTGGCACTAGATCTACTGGTCGAGTTCTATCATCATCTGCCTAGCCTTTTCCCAACTATGTTGGGGTCGGCTTCCAGTCTAACCGGATGCAGCAACCTACTGGTCGAGTTCTATATGTATCTTTAATTTATATTTAGGAGAAGATCGGTAACTTTTCTCTGTTTTTTGGTAGAGACTAGTGAGATACCAGGGGAGCTGAAAAGTTTTGAGTCTAAGTACCTTTAAGTGTCATTATTGTCTCGTTCTGCATATTACTAATTTGTGAATACCCTCTTTAGTACAAATACAGAGTTTCATGTCATCAGCATCAATACGGTTTTAGTAATTAATCCGTAAACACCATCATGGCTCAGTCATCCGCAGCCCATCCCAAGACTCATAACTTTTCAGCCCCCCGGTACGTTAAGTTTTTAAGCCCTACAGCAAATCTGAACAAATAGCGCTCTTAAGAGTGTTATATCCGGTATACCAGGGGGCTGAAAAGTTAGAGCCTAGGGTTGGGCCGGAATGATGCTAATGACATGAAACTCTGTATTTATACTAAAGAGGCCATTCGCAAATTAATAATATGCAGCACGAGGAAATAATGACACTTGAAGGTACTTAGGCTCAAAACTTTTCAGCCCCCCTGGTATCTGAACTGATCACTGCATTCTGAATTCAAGTATAATTTCGTCCCGCGTCCCTTCGCTTTCGAAGAAGAGGCTTTCGCTGTCAAATCGAACGGCTACAGACCGGATATTCCTTTTTGACGGACATCGAGGCTCATGAAAAATTATGAATTGAATATACCATAACCCGTTCATTATGTTACCCTTGATTAAAATGACGTAACCAACCAACATTTTACAGTACATGAAAACAAACGCATATTCAGTTTCACTAGCCTGTTCACACAATAAAACAAACACGCATTCCATGAAACGCCAACCACAGATAAGTATTGTTATCCTATGACATAAGTCAACAACAAAAACCCTATTTCACTCTGTAAAGCCGCCGTAATGTCGACCATGAAATGTATAATGCGAATAGATGCAACGAATAGTTGTTATCTATTTTTATGATGATGATTACCCCACCTGTCAGGATGTCCTCAATGTATCAACGTGTATCTGATGGCATGGACGGCGGCCAGGGTTGGCAAGAGCATCACTATTCAATTTGAGTACATGAAATGAGCTTGACAGATTTACTATAGTTTGACCACTACCGCTGTACCGCGGGGAGCGGGACGCCGTGAGCGTTAATAAATGAGCGGCCTGCCTAGCTGCTCCCTACATTTATGTTCACATAACTAGTCGAAATGTAGGGTTCGCGATTTCAGTTTTGGTCCCATAGTAAAAGTTGTTCACAATGACTCTCGTGGCAGCGCCCTAGCCAATAAAAAAACAGCGTGTATAAGGCGCGGTACAGCGGTATCGGTTAAACTATAGCTCGTAACTTTTAAATCAAGCTATTTTAAATGTCTCATAAATGTGATTTGCATTTCAAATCATTAAATGTTTCTATTTGGAAAAAATGTGCCTGAAAATGACAAGACAGTCAAGATAGTACAGAAAACTGGCAACCCTTAAAAGAAAGGGCCTCTTTTAAACTAGCGATTTGCCATTTTCTGTCGATTAACCATCAACACTACCGCTACATTAATTTATACTTATAATTGCAATTAATTTATAACCCATTCCATTACATTCCAATTTCCCACAGTGAATGTCATTTATTTAATGCTTCCGTCAGCCCTAAGCGCAAGTACTATCTGTAACAGTACCATATTAAATGCGTGTGCGCATTTCATTCAATTTGCGTCGTTACCGTTGCAACAATCAACTCCTAAGAGATTAAACTGAGGGAGTGAAGGTAACACGGTTTTTGAATCACTTGGGGCCAAGAAAACTGCGTTCCGTAATGTAGGTCTTAAGACCTGTGTGTGTATTTGGAAACAAAAGTTGCACAACATGTTTCAGCGACACGGTTGTGTTGCGGGAAACAGGCAAACACTTTTTGGTTTGTGTAATTTATTTCATCACCACGCATTGGGCTTGTGTGGTGGATTACGGCCCAGTCCCTCTCACAGAGTGGAGGCCTGTGTCTCAACAGTGGGAACGTTATAGGCTGATTCCGCTGCCAATATACACTCTCCAACACATTTATGTTTTTTGTTATTTTTGTTTTTTATATTTTTTTTATTGTATTTAAAATTGTCCTTATGACATTAGGTTTTTAAAACAAAAATGCACTTGTGGGCTTAATTTTTTCTTTGTATCTAAATATCTGAGAGGATTGGCGCTGTTTGCCGAGATACAGGTTTACACCTAGTTCGGCTGCAGATGCTCCCACTATGTTTTGTTTTAATATAGCCTACTAATAATTTATGAATATTTGTTTGTAACAAACTTATTAATCTCAATAAATGATTTATGATTATGAATATGTTAAAGGACCGTATCAACAAAAATCAATCAATCTGCCTAGCCTTTTCCCAACTATGTTGGGGTCGGCTTCCAGTCTAACCGGATGCAGCTGAATATCAGTATTTTACATGGAGCGACTGCCCATCTGACCTCCACAACCCAGTTACTAGGTAAGACTGGTTGTCAGACTTTCGGGGTTCTTACGACCCGTAACGACTGTCAAAGATCCTCGAATGACAGCCGGGACCAACGGCTTAACGTGCATTCCGAGGCATGGAGGAGTCTCGGTATGAAAAGATGGTCACCCATCCACAGATCAACCCCGGCAAGCGTAGGTTAACCTGATGGATCGCCCCGTGCGGCAGTTATTACTTAGCAACGAGCTCCTCATCAACATCATATTTATTTTAAACAAGACTGGCGCAACACTGTTTCCAACGACATTTTTTTTGATCGCAGGAAAGAAGTTTAGCAACTATTTATTGCTCAACTTTTGTTTCCTGTGGATACGGCTTTATATTATTTTTGATATGTCTAGAAAGGGCTAGACAATTATATTAGTTACCTGTCTACCTTTCTGCAGAGAAAAAGCATTTCCGAAAGTGGTTTAACGCTTGATAGCTACATCCCACGTTCCATTTATTTTCTATTCCGTTTATAGAAGTAATGCCAGGTTTTATCCAGATTGGATTAAGATTAATTTAAAGATAATATGAAAATCCTTTGCGAAAGGAAGTTAGTTATCTACCTACTGGAAGATTATTATAACAATACAATTAATTAAGATAACAGAACTGGATTAGAAGTTTGGGAACGGCATTAGATCAGATAATTCAAAAATAGGTGAAAAGGTCAAAGGTCAAAGGTCCGAAAACGAATTTCTCAGCAAAGAACCTTTAATAATACCCAAGATTAACCTTTAAAAAACCGGAGAGTTCAAGTAGATACTGTTGAAAAAAATATGAAGGAATCTGACATTGTTTACGGGTCCATTACTCAAGTTTGAATCCCAGTAAATGGCCAGGAATCAGATATTATGAGCCTATTAGGCCAGCCAGTGCAGCCATAAACTAGAAATACTAAAAGCGGCACCCTGTACAATTATAATTACGATCAATGTTCTAGTTAGAGGAAACGGGGAATATATCAGTAGGATTGCTTACAAGACTAAATGTTGCATTTAACAAACATTTTGTTACGGTATATTTCTAAGTATAATTCTTGTTAGAACAATGTTCTTCGTGAATGGTCATCAGAGATCGGAATAGGTAGAGTTTGTTGTACTTTGAATACTTTCGTAACAAATTAAATATTTATAATAAAATAATAAATAATTCGCAATTTCTAAATCCCGGGAAATACCCGGGCAATAAGAAATTGCAAATTATTTATATCACTCTGAATATCTACATTCGTAACAAATTAAATATTTATAGAAATAATTCACAATTTCTGAAATCCCGAGATTTAATCGTCATGTTTATCATTCCGGGATTTTATAGGAGATATTCTCCACTCTTGTTACTTCTTTCCTCGAAGTTTAGATATTTGTAGTCTACCTATTCCGATCTATGCTAATCATATTTCCACGGGGCGGAATATGCACGCTTTTAAAAAGTAAAAAATAGGAACCCAGATTGCAGTTGCATTAAAATACAGACTGACATTCTGCCTCATCATACTGCGCCTGCAAGCCTGGTAGATGATGGTAGAAATATAGTGTGATTCTGTATATGTGTCGCAGCCATCTGGTTTAATTAGCCATTTAGTTAACCGCCTGGCCTTTGGAAGTAGTGCTCGCCGGCCGCTGCCACGGCACCGCTCGATTCGCTCGCTCGCCACGCGGTTAATCACAGTTCTATCCTTTTTTTTTTTGGATGGGAAATCATCAAATAACTTCTCCCGCTCTGGGTGGAGCGGGAGGGCGTGTCAGACTTCTACTGACTAAAACCCACCCGTGTTCCTTCAGTTGCCTGTGCTAGGGCCACGATAACTCCTTCGAACAACCCGCAACCCTGGCTGGATCACAGTTCTATCCTAACGTTCGGTTAGGTTAGTTACTACTGTGACCAAGCATTTTGTCGTAGTGGGTCATAGGCTCACGCGGTTGATCACAGTTCCAACTTAACCTATAATTGAATATCATTCAGGCCGCTAGTTCAACGGCCGTCGTTTAGTTATAAGGCCAGACGGTTAACTAAACGGCTAATTAAACCAGCTGGCTGCGACATCATAGAAATGATATACGCTTTTTGCCGATAAAAAGGCACGCATCAAAACTAAAGAGCAAAATATGCTTTCGCCAAGAGGGTGAATACCAGCATCGATTTTTTTTTTTTAGTCATAGGTATACTCATCTTTAACAATGGGTGTTACGAGCTGAATTAACTGAATGCAATACAGAGGACTAAACTTACCGAATTGCATGTGTTTATATCCTTGACGGCGCCGGAGTCGAGCAGATCGACAACTGTGTCGAGCTGACCGGCGCGCGCCGCTCGTAAGAATGCTGTGTTTGGCTCTATCTGTAAATAACAAAAGGATTTGATTAGTATTTATCCTAGTAATAGCTTGACAATCCTGAAAAACATAATCCAGCATGCAATGGCGAAAATTCAAACAGACATCTCCACTTGTTTTCAAAAGACTAAGACAATACTGGATGGAATGCCTCAGGGGAAAATATTTGGGCCAATTGAATCATAGCGTACACAATGCAGAAACATATGTCTAACATATTTACTAGAAAACTGATACGTAATTGGAGGCAGAAGGCGGAAAAGCGTGGTAGGAAGAAACTTTGCCGTCGATATAATAGAAGACTCGCCCTACATCAAACAACAAAGTAGAGATGATTGATTAAACCATTAGCTACTTGAACTTTAAGCAATACAAACATTGAGTATTGGAAGACGATCAAATATTCATTAAATCTACATTGCGTGACTACTGACTGACTGGCCATTACAACTTACTACTTACAATGAATATTTTACGTCTATACATTCATGAATGAAGGGTAAACTTGACGCTCTCGACGTTTGATTGAACAAAATACTTGTAGTTATTTATCTTAAACGTAAAGTAAGACCTTGACAATGTGTTTTTTATAAGTATACCATAATTCTAGAGTATTAATGAGACCATCATTTTGAACAACTTTTATTATGGGACCAAACCTGAAAGTGCGAAAATAAATCAGCAGTTCCCTACATTTTGACGAGTTTTGCGAACATAAATGTATGAGACAGCTGATTTTCTTTTCGCGATTTCAGGTTTGGTCCCATTTTGAGATGGGTTTACTCTTGACTCTAGTCTAGGTCGGGGGCAACAGAGACTACGTCAACGGTGGAGTGAGCTTACCCAGAAGAAGTCTGTTCACTCTCACTTCGCAAGAGATTAGGGTTTGTATGCGTTCGGAAACACAGAACGCAGGTAGAGTCCCGCTCTTTTGCTGAGCGCATTATATATGACATGTGGAAACGCTTATTGCGAATTGGCGGAATAGCAACGAGGTAGGGATGGTAACTCGCAGTGCGTCTAGATGTTCGATGGTAGAAAGAGGCCGGTGGAATGAGGTCGTGGAGTTCTTGAGCACACTCACCGAAGTACAATCTGTAGAAGACTGACAAGCAGGCTGACTCTTTTTTAATAAAAAGAGACGGCAAGTCGTCTATTTCGCTTGTGATTATCCGAATCAAGCGCCCGTTAGACTGTACCTACTCTTTACGCGGACTTAGTTCGTTTTTTGAAACTCGTGTTTTTTAATTATCTCGGTTTATTATTAAAGATGCGATATATAAAAATGAATCACCGAAATGTATGTACTCGCATAACTTCCGAACGACTGCACCAAATTGGATAATTCTTTTTTTGTTGTGTTTGTAATTGTCAGGACAAGGTTTGTATGAAAGAAAATGTTTGAAAAGTTGCCGAGAAAATGGAAAATTCGAAGGAAAACTGAAAGTGCATTTTCTATGGGAATTTTGTATGAATTATTGAAGTTTTGAGAGACAACGTTTGTCGGGTCAGCTAGTTTAAGATAAAAAAACACAAACAACGAAAAGTCACTAAAAATAAAAACTAAAAAATCCTTCACTAGTTATTTCTTTTCCTGTTATGTAATAACGCGTATGGCCCTCCTCTTTTAGCTATGCAATCCTGAAGACTGGAATGACCTCTTCCTAGACAATTTTCAAAGCATCCATCAGTTGCTGCTGGTTGGAGACCTCTTGCTCGCTCTCTCTAACCCTTCGTTTCAATTGGTCCCACATGTACTCGGATTCAAATCCGGACTGATTGCTGGCCACGGTAAAACCTGAACTTCCAGCACAGACTGGGTCGCTTGAGCTGTGTGTGCACGAGCATTGTCCTGCATCAAGACGAACCCAGGGCCCATTTGCAGTGCAATTGGGATCATATGAGGCCTGATGACTTTCTCAAGTAACACTGAGCAGTTACCAGTGCCGTGTAAGCTAATCCCACCCCAAATCATTACGTTGGGACCACGAAACGGTCAACTTCATGTATGCAGGCTTCCGAAAATCGCTCGCCGCGTTCGTCTCCACGCCCTAATACGCCATTCTTCATTAAAAATAATTTGCACTCGTCGGTGAAAACCACCATGCCTGCTGCATGCATAACCGATTGGTACGTTGAGCTCTGGACAAAGGAATTAGAACAACTCGTCGTTTTAAGTTTGCTGGTCTTCGTGCAATCGATTCCGGATAGTTTGGTCACTGACACGAGTACCCGTTGACAACCGTAGGCCATTTTGTAACTTATAAGCCGTCACTTTGCGTTCTCTAAAAAGGGTTCCAATAAATAAAAAAAAACCGGCCAAGTGCGTGTCAGACTACGCACAATGAAGGGTTCCGTAGTTGGGACCAATTTATCCCAAGAACAAACTTAACATTGTAGTTGAAAAACATGTTCTTCCATACATTCCAACTGCAAATGTAAGTTTGTACGCACAATATTGAGAGATTTACCATATTTTTCTTAAGACCATAAACTTCTAATAGGTTTGCCTGTAATCTATAGGCATAGAACTATTTTCTGTATTTTTTTTTTTTTTCAAAATTTTAGGGTCAATAGTTTCTGAGATAAGGTGGGCAATTTCGTCTGTTTTCTTAATTAACTTTAAAACAATTTATTTAAAATATATATATATATATATATATATTTGAGACCCTCACAGTAAGCCCTTTCATTTGATATGTCACACGTCCGTGTTTGGGTTACAGAAAATCATACATGTACCAAATTTCAACTTTATCGGTCCATTAGATTCGGAGCGAATTGGCTGTGACAGACGGACAAACAGACAGACACACGAGTGAGCCCATAATAGTGTTCTAACGAGATAACTAAACACAATTACGATAATTTTCAGAATTCCAAGCCGCTTATCGAAAAAAAACTAGACAAATCGAGACAAGGTTACAAGAAAATTTTACAATTATGGGCTGCATTTAATCTCAAGCATAACATCAAAGAGGTTAGATATCGAAGAGTTCGTAACATCAATATTTTGCTTTAGTAATTAGTTAAATTACACAGAAATGTAAAAACAAGTGACCCTTATTTTGTTTTGAGTAGTATATTTATGGACACTAGAACTTTAGGCTCGTTTTCACATAACAAACAACGGCTTTCTTTTGGAGTCTACTAATAATGGGAAACTCATCTGCCAAGAAGACAACCACAACAGAGTCAGGCCATTAACGACTTTCAAATTAACAAACACCCACAACCTACCCACGCTTTACCTACAACAGGCCATACAGGAACTCAAAGCTGATACCGCACCATTATCTTTAACTAAATTATGTTAGTAAACTGTTGTCGTGTCTGGACTTAGGACTCGTTTCCAGCTTTCTACCGATGCTAATTCACCATTGAAACATTCGAAGACTGTACTACGATTATAGCTAGCTATTGGATTGTCGATTTCACTACGATTAACCAGATGTTTAGGGCCTGGGACCCTTTTAGCTCGTGTATCGTAAATGCCTGATAAAACGTCAGCCAGTGAAAGCAAATAAATAAAGCTCTTTAGAATTGAATAGATACTTATGAGAAAAGTGGGAGCACGTGTACTAAATAAATTGCCGCTTTTCTTGGTAGTACCTAACAGTTCAGTATTTTATTTTCTCATTACCTACTTTCGAGGAGAGTATTCGCTTTATTAGTAATGTTAACGCAAGTATTGGCACTAAAACAATTCCAATTTTTGGGTCTTTTCAAATAGGGTTGTCAAAAATATTCACCGTCATCGAATTTATCGTATGAGTTGCTTTTTCTCTCGAAATTCCCATGAGAAAATCAGTTTCATGGTATTAAAAAGCCAATGGGGAGTAATACCGCAGATTTGTCGACACTCGTGTTCGTGCCCTAAGATTTCACGCCTCGATCGTCGACCCGATAGCTTATCCATCGGTAGTCGGAAAAAGTCTCATTATGCGCTCTATTTCGTTTACACGAAGGGCCGATAAATCTACTTATTGATAATGGTATGCTGATGGACCCAATACCTGCTCAAAAAAAAAACTCAGTTTTATAAGTAAAATGGAGACCTTGCTTTAAGCTTATATCCGTAAATGGTATGCCGATAAAAACATTCAATTAACCATGTTATTATCTATCTTAATGTAAGCAAAATTAATGGTAATTTTATGTAGCCTTTCTCACTTCAGTTGAGATCAGTAATTATTGGAGACTTAGATATATAAGTAATAATGACCGTGTTGGGTAAGGGTTTTCTCATTTCTGTTTGCAACCCAGAAGATTATAATAAAGAAGCATGGGAGAATAAGCTGTGGGTGGACTTCATGAAGATAATCGTAAAATAAAAGTATAATCCGCTAATCGCAACAACTTACAGCAAAATTGGCCGTGAACAAAACAATGCAAAAAGCAACGAATGCGAAGGACATTTCACACACTTAAACACGGTTTACAACAAAATCACATATTCATTAACCTCTAGATGAAACAAACACAATAAAATTATAAAGAGACAAAGCCAATGCACGCTTTACAAGCAATTTACTTAAAAGCTAAGTGCTGCAAAAGACAGCGCAGCAATGGAGAATGAAGAAATAATTTCACCGCTTCACCTCACTTAAAGAAATTAAAATAGTGGACGGAATTCAATGAACGAACACAAACGGTATAAGGGGTAATAACCTCGATGAAAAATACGATGATATGATTGTATTTTCGCATGCCGTGACAACCTACGATACGTATGCTGCGATACTAAGATAACAATCGTTTGAATTCTTACTATTCCAATTTACTCTGATGCATTTTTTATTTTCATCAATCTGGTAGCATCTGTATAATTACGTTTCATGCATGGAATATGAAACTACGGTAGATGCCATAAAAGGAACGCTAGTAAATAATTATGTTTTATATGAACGCCACGCTGATGCTGCAAATTATATTTGTCTTAATTACGAGTTATATTACTCCCCAACGCAGATTCTTCAAAGAAACGTAAAATATGTTATCATCCAACGCCACTGGCGTGGGAGTGAATGATAGCGTGACGGTTGACAGGGGGGAATGGAAGAAGAAAACGTGTTGCGCCGACCCCAAGTAACAGTAACAAAGTAGTATAAGGGCAGGAAGATGATGATGATCCAATGCAACTGGCGTTGAACGTAAAATTCGAGCAAAGGAAAGGGTCACTGTTATTGTAAATTAAACAGATCTACTCAATTCCTCTACTTAGCTAACTAAAACAAACAAACGTGAATAAAAAACAGATGCTTTAAATGACACTGATTATAAAAGTAGTATTGAGGAGAGAATATTTACAACTTATAATTTCATAGAAACCAATGCTATTGAACTTAAGATGAAGTCAAAACAGAAAACGTTACAAAAAGCTGCTACGGACTTCAAAGTATCCATGGCTCAAGAGAATAAACCATCAATGACACACAATACGATTCCGAATCCGATACCTGGATAATATTTCAATCAACGCGATTTGAATGGAGATAAAACACAATTTATAAATGAAGAAACTTCCGTAAGGCAGCCTCAAGATATTGAGATAATTTACTTCGTGACCGTAACTTGGGAATATATATAATCGAATTCTCAAGACTTTGCGGCTAACTTGCCAAGTAATGGAGATCATCAGATCTGTAAGTTTTAGTTGGTTTTCCAACAAGCAGCATCTTTGTTATATCCATCCTTTCGGTACAAAATTTGAGAAATGTCTCATTTCTCGTGCTATAAGTGGGCACTATGAAACAAACACTACCATTAAAATTCAGATGGCTTTCAGTAATGTTTATGGAGTTTTGACGGGCTATTAAAATCGTTTTATGGAAAATGATCCTTGAAAGCGGCGTAGACAGACAGGCACCACTGCTTTTTACAGATCTATATTACCTACATAATTTGCAAACCACGAATAAAATTATTCTTTTTAGCAACAGTTTTTTTTTTTTTTAAGAAATAGGTAATAAGTATACGTAATAAGACAAGTTCCATGAACAACTCGGAAATTCAAAATAAAACTCATCCAACGTTCCCTTTCCAAAACTTAATTTCCATAATCAAGCACATCGAAAAAGCACACACAAATTGACACGCACGCAACGCAGCTGACGTAAATTGATCAATAAATAATAATTGACATCAACGCACCACAAGAGTGATGGAATAGACGCGCCGTTCGAGCGGACGAATGCGCGCGCCGCACCACACCGCCATGGCGGCACTGGCTGCGCCAGCGCAAGCGTCATGCGCTATCGACCACACCAGGTGACAACGACAATGCTCACTGGCCACTGACGAGTACTGACGACCAACAGTAGACCAACTAGGGTCGTGATCTAAGTTCTAAAGCCCGGAGGCACAATAACAGTAATTGCGTGTTCCTTTGAAGTGTTAGAAGCGCACGATCGAAGTAAGAAATGATAGTGCAAAATGTCATTCTGACAACAGATACTATTAGATACAATAGATAAAATTAGATGCGTCTCGGGACTCATAATTTTCGTAAAGAAAATTTTTAGCGAATTAATTCAAAACCTCAGGAATTTAAAACCCACGCAATAATTATGCTTACATTAATAATAAACCGAAACTACTATTATTTTACAGTCGCACAAAAAATCTATAAGCAATATCAATTTCAATGCTCAAACAAAAAAGTATAAGTTATAATCTACGTTCTCATAGGCAGTGTAACACACAAAAGAACATGCAATTCATGCACGACCTATGCACGACATACAAATTGCTGTGCCGCGGCAAAAAATTCAAGGTTGATGTTGAAACGGTGATATAATAGTGCGATCTATATCAGTCCTGGCGCTATAACGGACATCCCATCGTTTTGTGCAATGTGCACAGCTAAGCGTTTAACTGCAACGGGACGAATTAACGGGACGGTCCATTTTATTAAACGTCTGCGTCTGTACATGTGCCTGTTTAGATATACTTATTAGATATAGATGACAAAATCGGAGCGAGGGAGCGAAAAATTGTAGAGCCAAATTAAGAAGCTTTGTCATCGTGATTTGTAATTCAAACGATTATTGTATTTCAGAAATGGAATCTGGATTCTGAATTCTTTTATTTATTTTACTGTTGCCGTTGTCACAGGATTAGATCAAATTCCAGTTCCCGGAATCTCCTTGTGATATATTTACCTATCAACGCAAGTTAAGCGATTCGAATTCAGATTGAATTCATAGGTCTAATTGCTGCTAGAAACATTAATATTAAAAATAAATTACCTTGATCAAATTTTCTTGTTCAAATTACTTGGAGGACATGAACACCGACTCTTTAAGAGCTTTTTCGAAGTACCACACCAAAAATTACAAGCTAAATTAGATACGGAGTTCTGTTTACTCACTTTTTGCAACCGAATACGAAAAAACATCTCAGAAACTGCCAAAACACAAACTATTTCAAATTCGTCACAGAGAAGCAAGTCTGATAACAATTTTCAATTACTTCTCCCAATGTACAAATATTGCATGTTAACAGTGTAGCTGAGCGGGTCCGAAATCATCGAGGCACAAGTAAAAATATGTAATTTGGTACAATAAGTGTGATTATTGCAAGAGAATAGTATGTTCCGTTAGAAAGCAGTGTAATAAGAGCCACGGGTCGCTGACGGCGAGAATTGAATGGATGATGGATGCACGGGGGAAATTATCGAGAATCTTGTCTAATCATGATTTGAGAAAAACCGGGACTCGACTCCAATCAAAATATCAGTTTCATTAAAAATAAATCATGGGAATTTATTTCAAGAATGCGATAAAGCGAAATGACAATGGTTTTGTCTTTGTTTTTCGCATGGCTAGAATTCGATTCACCTAATTAAGGATTTGACTGCGTAAAAAAATTTTCTGAAGTCAAGTGGTTAATTAATTAAGCGTAACGTTTTATTGAGATGTAACCATGTTACTTACCAAAAATCTTAATTAGCTACAGAAGCAGACAATTAGGTATACACAAGTATCAACACAATGCGATAGCTAAACTAGTTATTGAATCTGGAGTCTACTATACTGAGACTGCTATAGAACTGCACACAGAACAGATGAATTTTATCTGTTCTGTGGAACTGCAGAACTTAAAATCTGTCCTTCCTATAGGTACCGCACAGTGTGTGCCAACGAGCCAACACTTGGAACAAATATCTGTCGGAGGGCAAGCAATACAAACATTAATCCCGATCGAATATTGATTAACGAATTCTAATTCAAACAACAATCCTCGAAACTTGGATAATAGGCAAAGGCCAGAAATGTCATTATAATATCATCAAATCAAAAGTACGTCCTCTTCCTATTTTGAAGCAGGCGTTTCAACGATACAGCAAATTTTACGAAAAAGATTATCTTGAAGGGTCTCGCAAAGTAAGAGCATCTGAGTCGCGCAACCGTTAACTAAGCCATATTGTGGTACAAAAAATCTATAGAATCTCAAATGCAATCTAGGCCCTCGTCAGCATGTAGGGCGTGCAATTGTTCATAGTTCATTCTCCACTATACTTTGCTTTTCATTGTTTGTTTGATACACTTTAAAGGGGCCACGGTGTTTGCCAAAGCCCGATTGATTCGTTTTTGTGCGACTACGCACAAGAATGAGTTCAACTTCGATAATAGTTTGAATTGAAATTGTACCGACGTTACTCAATCGTTTTGTTAATTTAATTAAGTTTATCAATAAATTCAATCCATATGATAAATTAGTTAGGGCTTATAACACCCACGGAAGTAAGGTGACGTGTGATGAATTATGATCAAAAAATAAAATTAATTAGTGCTGGAGTGCTATACCAGCACTGGATGGACTGTGTGAAAGATGATATGGCTAGAATGGGGCCACCCCCTTTCTACCGAGATGACTACTAACAGAGAATTATGGAAGAAAAAGACATGTTGCGCCGACCCCAAATAAATTGGAATAAGGGCAGGAGAATGATGATGAAAAATAAAAGCACTAAAAGCCTTGTCTTAGTTGCTCAGACAAAATCATAAGGAGCCGCAATTGACCCGCTTACGTAAATACATGGGACAAGCAGGCCTTCCCGATCACTTTTTAAAAATATACGAAATTTAGTGAACAAGATGGTTCGGCAAACCCGATAGATGTAGTTAACCTTAGCTAACCAAAATATTTAGAATAATACATAATGCAACGTTAAGGTTATTAATATGAACAACAATTCAAAACTGTAATTGAAATGGCAAAAGGGAAAAGTCAACACAATAATATGACCGAAACACCTGGTTTTGACCCTTTCGGAGCTCCGAAGTTACAGCTTTGGAACGCGAAATTGAATGTCCAACGCAACAACTTCGTTCCAATACTGTCATTCACAAGTATTCGATATAGTGACCACCCACGAGGTTATGAAAAGCTTAATTTAGTTCCAATAAATTGCGAAGCTCGAGTTTTAGCACTACCTTACTACCCAATAAAGAACGGAAACTTTTAGTACCTACTGATTACTTTCGCAGTTTACAAATGCTTTATGAATCAATTACAGGAGGAAAGCTAATAGCAATAATTTCTAGTAGTAGTGATGAAACAGAGAGTTTCTTTACAGAAAACAGAACAAATGTTGGACACATTTGTTCTGTTTTCTGTAAAGAAAATCTGGGAGTCGAAAACGACCCCATTTTCGGCTCTCGTGCTAGTGTTGCTGCTAGTACCAACTACCAACTACGCGTTATACGAAATGTTCGTAATATCCACATAATTATTTAATTGAATTGATGCTACATTTCCATTTGCAATTTAATTGCTTCGACAGTTAGTCATCCGGGAAAGGGTAATTATAGATGATTTATCTTAATTAATTAAAATATCTGAGTAATAAATAACGCATGCCGTCTGGTTGCTAGCAATGATGCGAATGATTAAGCCAAAAGGATGGACATCAGTGTTCTCTTCGTCGTCATCTTAGCTGAAAGACGTCCACTGCTAGACATAACTCCCATGGATAGCTATTACAAGCCCTCGATGCATATATTTCCATACAAAATAAATTGCCAAGATCACCATCAACCGTATCTCAAGCGTGGTGATTATTAGGAAAATCACAAATGCACAATCTTGATCGATCGATACAAATCAATCTTCAATGTTATTTGGCCATTTAAGAGGAGATCCATGTTCAACTATGGGTACTTTTACCGGCTCTTATGATGATAATTAATTACCATTTGTTCAAACATGATTACCGGGTGAAATGAGCGGGAACGCATAGCCATTCGAAATTAAAAGTGAAGCGGAGCGGAATCATTGAACAGTCATTACAAACTGATTACAAAGTTAATTAAATCTTTGGTTTCACTGCCGAACTGTTATTACTGTCTTCAATTAACGCTAAATTGGATAAAGTGGGCTGTACTGTGTTTACACATGTCTTTAGCCCGAAATCTTTGAGACTGAGATTTGATTGAAAAGAAAAGTCTCACAGTTATTGGATTGAAATTGGAATCATTTATCATATTATATAAATACTATGCAATATGCATACTAATTAATGAGTATAGAATTGTCTGCTATACATAGAATATGTGTGTAACTGTCTATTGGACTGGAGTGATCTGAAACGGAATTAGTTACAGTTAATCAAAATTTCTGAAATGTTGGAAAATCTGACACTATACATTTTGTAATTCAGTTATCGTTTTCCCAAATCCAAAGTACACATCCAAATAACATAGCAATAAATAAGCTGTCACCGGATAAAGCCATTTGCTGCACAATTCAAATTCGCTCTTAAAGGAGTCATTTGGCCCCCCAAAGCGTTTTGTAAGTACGCATAATACGTGACAAACGTACCTCCTACGCTTCCAATCTGAGATTCGTACGAATGTACAATAGATTCTGCAGTGAACCACAGTTCAAGGAAACAATCAAGCAATTGGATAAATACGCTAAAGCGACAATTGAGCAGTTGACCTACTAATGTGTGTCAGTTGTTCTTATCTTAAGAAATCATTACGCATGAATCTTCATGCTCTTTTTACTTAATGTCGCTTGGTGATATCCGACTTCCCGTATATTCTGCTGCAACAAATGTTGCATCATGTATCACCAATTCATCATCTACCCCATTAACCATCATCTATATCTATAGTTCTATACTAATAATAAAGCTGAAGTTTGTTTTTTTTTTGTGTCTTTGTTTGAACACGCTTATCTTTGAAACTATAAGTCGGATTTGGAAAATTCTTTTTGCATTTGATAGCCCAATTCTTGTGGAAGGCTATTTCACATCACAATAGTCACAATATTCATCATCATAATAGTGTGGGCAGGCAACGTGATGCGACAGGGTGGGTCGGGGAAACAAGAAATTTCACGCGGACGAAGTCGCGGGCAGAAGCTAGTAATGTATATCTCTTTATCAGAACACAACAGAGAATTATCTGTTCTATGGCCATCTTTTGACTGAATAGGTGCCTTAGCAATTGGAGTTGGGTTCGAATTACTTACTCATAGAACCTCCTAAATGTTTATCTACGTACTTCTTACAAATCTCAAGACGATTCTTGTGTTGGATGGAGTGATTTATTAGTAGCTTATAAGCAGCGATCGGATAATCGGGCGCTTCTATACCTAAACTTCAAACTTCTTCACCCGAAATAATGACATTCCTTTCTGAATAAATAAGTAATCCCGGGTTCCCGGGATTAAACAATTTTGTAAAAACAACTATAACAAACTTAATGAAATTATAGGAGTGGTTATTTTGATTTAGTATCTTTATTTTATACAAAACAAATGGAATATCTATAAAAAATGATAATGTGCACAATGTGGGCAAGTAGTGGAAATTGATTTATTTATCTAACAGATTAGTAATCGAATCGACAAATTTATTGTATTTTATACGAATAAGAGGGATTCTGAAAGGCATGTCTGTATTATTTTTTCGTGGGAATAAAAGTGAGGTTTAGGTATATTAGCACCCGATTATCCGATCACTACTTATAAGCATCCACTTTTTACAAAAACATGAATTCCATTCAATATCAATCCATTAGTGGTTTAATACCAGTGGCCGAAGCTATACACTGCACTAGCGTGTTGATTTTAATGACTTCGGACAAGTTATTAGCTCATACACTACAATCATCATGACAAGCTGTTCAGATGACGAAAAAAGTGTAATGAAATCTCATAATAAGAATTAAAGTAGGTAAAGAACTACTACTCTTCATTCAATAAGCTGGAAAATGTAATCCCCGGGCACTATTCTGAGAATCCGTCCCGAAGGAATGAAAAGATCTAAAAGATTTACGATTTTTTGCGCAAAATGTGAATCTGGCACGTGTTTCATCTCTATCGGAATTCTGAGAACTACTTTCAGGAAAAATTATTCGTACCTAGAAGTTATCGATCAAACTCGCGTTCTCACGGAACGGGGAGAATCGGACAAGACGATTTACAACGGTTAAGAGCTTTGAACCATTTATCAAGGATTTTACTGCTCTTCTTTTGCCAGTAAATGCATTAAAATTACGATATATACGACCGTTTTAAAGAGCAAATGTTACAAGCTCAATACAACAATATTGGATGCAATGCATATGTCCTGAATATGAATGTGTCCTAGATTCAAAATGTATGGCGCGCGCGGCCCAACCTATTGATTTGTGGTTCTGAATTAATTCGATGCAAATTCTATCCTATTCCACAGACATGGTATGTGGTTTAATATATGAAAATTCAAAACAAAATGCATGATTTGTAGACATATATATCGATGTTTGTAGTTAACTCACGTGTGATCTAAACTAAGTTGTAGTACAGCTTTTGTGGGCATACAAAGTATGTACTCACTGACAAATTTTATGCTAGGATGCTTTTATATCGTGTAACTTTAATATTTATCTGCCTCACTAATTTAAGCATAGATTAATAACAAGCACAGATCATAATAATATTATAATGTCACAGTATTCTTGGGCTTAACTTTGGATGTATCTCTCAGAGAAAAATTAATGGAGATTAATATAATGACTGTGCCTTCTCAGTATATTTTTGAAAGTATTTGATATGTCGATAAAAATATAAAACTTTTTTTAAAATACATTGATATCCACAATATAAATACTAGAAACTAACACAAATTTGTTGTACCTTCAACAAGGCTCAAGAAAATAGGTGGCTCATTCAGGTGTCTATGTATACGCTTTTATAATAAACTTCCAAGCCACGTTCACGATCTAAGCTTTAATAAATTCAAATCATTCATTAAACGCAAGTTGTGTCAGAAAGCTTTTCATACCGTTAAATATTATATTGAGGATAAAAAGGCGTGTGATTGAGCGGCTCCAAATTTTCATTTTTCTCTTTTTTTATTTTTGCATACTGAATGCTGACATGAATATTTACTTTGTAAAGTATTATATTATTTTAATTATTGTGAATGTGAAGACTATTTCGGTCATTGCTTTTTTGTTTGTTTTATTTTTCTCTGTTATTTTTAATCATGGTCTGGCAGTTTGAGTAATTTATGCGGCCTACCCAAATGTCCTTTCTTTGGTATTGTTCGTCGAATCGTTGAGCTCCTTAAGTTCCGAGTTGAGCTGCGCTATTACTGACAAATGCGTTCACTGACTGGACCGGTCCTTTCAATCTGTGTGGTTCTTTTCTCAAAAGACCATTTCAGACACCAATCTACATGGTCTTCAGATGAACTGACCAAGATTATGTTTGGATTTTATAAGAGACTGTGACCTCTGAGTTTGTTTCGGCCTTTCTTCTCAGATTAGTCAGATAGGAAACGCGGACCTCATCTAGTTTAAAACAAAAAACATGATTAACGTGTATGTTTGTACAAACCTACTTACAGAAATAAAATCATTTATCATCATTCATCTTTATTATGTTTACTTTGAAACGACGAAAAAAATGTGGTGTTTAATTAGAGCTGCGCAAAAAATCCTACAGAATAATCCTATAAGTACTAGTAAGTTTTGCTGAAACTTAAGCACCTCGTTAGCATCAGACCCAGTTGCTATTGCTATGCTGTTGGCTATAGCCATCATTATAATGATCCTTTGTAACAAAACCCAAGAAAATAAAATCAGCAATTGGGGAATATCTCTCGGCAAAAATAGGACGCTACAATAACAGAATATTGGACGAATATCGAACACCTGTCCTGTTTTACTTAACATCCCTTACAATTCTGTCGCCTCCACTTTAGGGGCGACTCTTTCCCCAATTCTGAATTTTAGCCATAAATTGGTCAGCCCTCCATAACCTTTCCAAATATTTTTTTTTTCCTCTTCTAAGTGATAAGGCTTGAATATTGCATGTAATACAGTAGGTATCTATATTTTCTGTAAAACTAGATATAATCGTAACGTTACGATACGGCTCAGTGGCGGGGTCGACGTGGTCGTGTCAGCATTAAGTTACCTCCCATAGGTATCGATACCCACCTGCCGGTATCCGGTATCGTTTGGCTTCTACGGACCAATTGCATTTTGCAATCGATATCTTTAGGCGATCGTCAACTTTGGAGAAAAAATACCGTTTGTACGAAACCGAAACTAATTAACAAGCCTATTTTTACATTTCATACTAATAAAAACAAATTGAACCAAATAAATTGGGATGCCGCAGGGCTGGATGAAGGACTAATGAAACTCGAAATAGTTTGATAATCAAATTCTCATATTATAAATATCAGCATCTTTAGATGGCCATGAAATATGGTTGTAGGTATAAAGAGGGATGTGCGGCTATGTGCCTATGTGGTAGGTTAATGGCGTAAATCGATGACTGCAAGTGTGAATAAGTAATGGGTCTATAGGGCTTGACCGTGACCGTGGTACTACCGTGGTAGCTGGCTCCCTTGAACCTACGAAAAATAAATAAACAATTAGGTACCATTGACTATATTGATTGATTTATCTACATATAGTATTTTGAAGAATTGTGCGAACATAAATGTACTGAACACTGAACTGCTGATTTTTTTTCGCAATTTCAGGTTTTGTCCCATAGTAAAAGTTGTTCATAATGATGAGTACGATGACCCCTTAAGATATTGTTGGTGTTTTACCAAGAACCCTGTATACTCATATATGTACAAAAGTTATAATTAGAATATAATTGAAAAACATACGTTAGCGCATCGCATTTCCAGTACCAGCTCTTTATCAATTTAAAAGTTTCCCCTTTCTGATAATAAGTAATGAAAGATGAGATGGGAAATAATTTGGTGACAGCTGCTTGCAGCTGTCATCAAATTATTTCTACTAGGTCAGCATTTCACTCCAAAATAATTTATAGACTAAAGTACTCCTCTCCTACATTTTCTTTTTATTCCCACAATTAGCTTTTAATGCTGAATTTTGAGCTGAATATTTTCAGCAAAGAATATTATTCATAGGTACCAGCATCTGAGTTCGGAGTGCCTGTATGAAATAACAAAACGAGGTTCATCTGCGCTTGTTTCGCATTTTTTTACAAATACCACTGCACTGTCTATACAATACAGAAAATGCTTTCCCTGATGCATTATTATATAATTTCAAAGCATAAATTTAAAGCAACTTTTGAATCTTTTATTCGTAAAAACAGTATCAGCAGTTTTGAATGAGTGAAATAAGAATTGAGACAGATCTTGCCTCAAACTCTTTATAATAGATCGGCGCTTAAAATTCCTTAGGTATTTTTAAAAAATCACCTCATACCTATAGATACATAATAATCACACAAATATGGGAGTAAAAATTGTTTTATTATAATGTAAGCTGTCGGTTTTGCAGCCCATATTTCATTCCAAGTCACTGAAACGTACAATCTTCAAACGGGGACCATTAAACGAATGCAACAAAGGAACTATAGCAACAATAACAGGCATGTCTGCGTATTTCCTGCTAGGTAGGTACGACTCATCACACATTCACACCGTCTCCATGTTCCTCTATACAATACTAATTAAATTCGATCGAGCAGCCTGCGGAATATCAGCAGTGGTGCACTGCGGCTGAATCTCATTGCTAGTAATATTTTCTCAGGCGCTTGAACGAAGCTAACTCGTTTATGGAAACTCTAATACAGACCCATAATATAGGGCTTTGACTTGCACGAGAGTATGTTAAAGACGAGTAACTTAATTTTGTTATGGAAACCACCTCTCATGCTTGGTCCACCTACGTAGGCACTGCATTTATGTTAGTTAAGTTAGTTTCTTCATGATTGCAGATCGATAAATGTAAGGCGAATTATACAATGAGAACGAAGAAATAGCGGGATAAATTATGTAATATTGCTATTCAAGGGCAGCAAAACTAGGGTACCCTTCGAAGGCGCCGTGAAAGTTTTATTTGATGCACAGGTATTATTTGAGGTACCTACTTACTTAACTTCCTTTAAGATACTCGTATACAAAGCTTCGATTTTATCTATACCTACTAATCTGTAGGTACTAATAATAAATAACGGATATTCATAAGATTTGAAGGGCAGCATAATCAATATTTACATAATCAATTTAGGGTGTCGTATGTCGTCATTCTAGGGTCCAATTGGATACGATAGCGAGCCGACGGAGGTTCGTGTGTTGGAGTCCAATTGGGGACGCTTTCAAAGGAAACATTTCGAGCTATTCCAACGCTTTTCAGATTTTCTTTGCAGCTTCCCGAAGCTGCATCGACCACGTAATAATACATTTTGAGCTTTATCGGAATGGAACGATTCAGTGATTTTTCCAAAGCGAATTCTGCACTCATTTTAAGTCAGCCTTTTGAATTGAATTCTTTTGAATAAGAATGTTTTATTTATCTATATTTAATGAAAATCGCGTAAATATTTCTGCATGCTTTATACGCTCGTCTTTCCTTACCGGTAGGTATCGTCCATCAAGATGCATTGATTATTAATTCAGACAATCATAGCATGCTGATGAAAAATGTGTTCATTGATTGCAGTGTTCCAACCGGTATTTATAATGCACTTACTTAATATATTATTAGCCGTGGAAAATTCCATGGTATTATTACCACAAATCGGTTATCGATAGTCTAGACAAGTTTATATCACTATGCGAAAGTGTTCTCTGTCTGACTTTTATGTTTTCAAGGCTAAGCCGCTGAACCGATTTTGATGGAGGAATAGGGATACTTTGGAACCTAAGTAAGGCCAAATGTAGGCTGATACGTTTTTTAAACCAAGCTCTGAGGTGAAAGGTCAATTGGGTGTTGAAATTTGGTAAATCCGACATAATGCAGATGAAGTCGTGATACGGACGAAGTAACTCGATGTTTTTCAGATGGATTGGTGATTACTGACCGCCTGTCTGTCTTAGTACAGACGAGGATACTACCGTGATCCTTCAGTCTCCTTTTTACGACACTTACAAATTGCGAATGTCTTTCATCCTTCTGGGAAATCACGTCAAATCTAGTTAGTTTAATGTTTATTTTTAACTACCTATATGGGAAGCTAGCTTTTTAAGAAGATTAAAAAGGTTTAACCAAAACCCTTTATTATATTTTTACTGTTAGGAAGTAGCGTATTAGCTCAAGTACCAAGTAGTAGTAGTAAGTAGTAAGTGTACTTATCCAGTGTTAGCACAGCTCGTGTTCGTAAGAAAGCTGTGTAATTGGGTCAGGTCATGCAGACAGAACGCCTGGGATTTATTGCTTTAGACTTAGAGCTTGTCCATTTGTCGACTTTCATCCACAACTTAGCTATTACTTAGCTTAACTTAGTTTAGAGATCGTAATTATACCTTCGCCGAGATTAGGCTTGATAGTGGACAAACACATGGACATGTTCCGAAGCTGATTACTATCTCTTGTGGTTTACGAATTACCACGAATTAGGTTGCTAAATTGCGTGAGATGTTATTCTGTAAGTGCGCTACTAAGTAGGTACATTCTATAAGAAAATATTAGGTTAGCGACTAAAGCGTTACCAAAAATCCTTTAGAGGTCGAAGGTCAAATACTATGAATAAACACAAAAGGGCTTTGTATAAGTAAATCCCCTCATAACAGATCAATATTTTCTGAAAAACACTGATGTGTTGATGTGATTACGTACGCGTACTTATCTCCATATTTTCCTTAATCACGGGGTTTCCCAACACACAGTCGAGAAAACCGCAAACAAAGGCAAACTTTTGCACGACTACCCGATATCTCGTTCCAAAATCCATTTCAAGTCGATAAAACAATAGTTTACTCAGCAAGTTTGCACCTCGCCATTTCTCAGCATATTTGTATGCCACCGCTCTTATTTTAACCTTTAAATTACCATTTACTATTGCAATCACAATACACGGCGGACGTGTTTTGGTTTTGTAAACACAGCGGAGTCCTTGTAGGCGGCTATTACGTCATTTGGTTAGGTGGTTCTTTATTTCGTGACTTCAGCAAGTCCTTTACAAGGCAATTTTGCGATTTTATTTGACATGAAACAATACTAAAGCTTTTGTATAGCTTCATCTAGTCTTAACTAGTCCTCGGTCCTCGGCAAGGTGAATGCGTTATATGACATGAACAGCATTGAAAGGATTTAATAGCTTTTCGGTGAGAACGTAAAGTTTCTAATAGCATAGGTTACTCAGAGCCTTGGCGGCATCCATAATTATTTATTTTCGAATATCCTTTCACTTGCAACGCTAGTACAGCATGATCAGTAAATACTAGATCTAAAATACATCACTACCGAAAGAATTAAAACCCTCAAAGAACCATAAGGAAGCACAGATGCACTTAATGAACCAAAATAGCCTGCAAATCATGAATTGTATATAACATGTAGGTAAGTTAATCCTTTAAGAGTTCAAGCCGCTTGACCAGCACAGCTCGATATAGATCTGCTCTGGAAATAGCTTTAGCACTTGAGCTGGAGTTTATAATGGAGTTGGCACTTACAGTTCATTCATCATTGACGTCAAATACTTCCTGGAAATGTTGCTCTGGATAAAGGAGTATTATTTAATCAAATAGGTAGAGCTTCGCCATACATAATTTGTTTGCTTTGACTCGAAGAGTCTTGAGGAAAACACGGCTTTTGAAAGAAATTAAAAAAAAACTTGACTCAGTCTAGGCATTATTCACGTTATGCATAATAAGTAATCAAATGTTAGCAGATTATTAAGTCTCTTTATCAGGCTTTAAGGGCTTTTATTGTCTAAGCTCTTTAGCAGTACACAAAGCTTGCCTTTCTACTGCTAACATTTTTGTTGTTCATAAGCCACCAAACATATCCAAGAAACAAACCGGGTTAGGAATACGGCCATCCGTTCCATTACAAAGATAACTGGAAAGCTATCACGCTAACTAAAGTGGAATTGGGTTGGACACATCTGCCGCATGTCAGACGACCAATGGGCTAAACTTACGACCCAAATGGAGCGACATCTCGGCAGACCCAGACGGAGATGGTGAGATGAGCTAAACACCTTCAACAAGAACTGGTCCTTAGTAGCTCTAGACAGGGAGAGAAGTGGAAAGAGAGTAGGGAGTCCTTTGCCCTGAAGAGGGACATCACACGCTTTTAATAATGAATGAATAATAATAAGCCACCAAAAATAATTTTAATAATAACGGGATCGCAAGAAAATCTCGACAATACTCGGAAAAGTCTATCATCACTAGTTTCTCTTATCCATTCAAAACTTTTCTGTTAAAAGCTGAGATGATACGGCCTAATAATTTAATTACCAAATCGTAACTTCGCTAGTTTACTAGACAATGGTGCCGAGTTGTGCACTAACTAAACTTAATTAAGGCTATTGCTAACTTTTTCTCTCTAATAAAACAAGAAAGAGACGGACGTAAGAGCTGTGAAATTTAGTTGAATTAATACTACGCGTAAAAACTGTCGACATCTCTAACTTTATTCATAGCTAATAGTCGTCCTTTTCTCGCGCTGCCTGTTAGTAAAATATAGCGATTCTCTAATTTTAGTTTAGTTATTGAACAAGAGAATAGGCACCATCTCTTAGATATTATAGAGCGCGTTTTGTTTTAAAGCAGCTGACGATAATGTGAAAGAAATAAAACCCGTCAAGAGCGAGTCGGACTCGCGCACCGAGGGTTCCGTACCATCATATACAAAATAAAAACTGTGCTATTTAGAGACATCGTTTTATTTTTCCTGTAATGTTTACATAAACTTCTATCACACAGAATAATTTCAGATTTTTCTCTATGCAAACTTCGGAGAGAAGGAAGTCAGTATAAGGTTGTACGTTGATCAAAATGTAATTCGCGGCCGTGACAAGTATGTATTTACATAATTATAATCATTAAAGTGATCAATAAAACTCTTTAAGACCAGGTAATTAAAAAAAAAATTGACATTTCAGGATTAGACTAACTAAGGAGTTGTATTACTGATTCTAATGATTATAATTCTGTAAATATACCTATATTTGTTACGGTCGCGAATCATACTTTATTTAACATACAACTTAATACCGACTTACAAATTGCAAAAAAAGTAAGCAAATTTGAATTTCGCGGGCTACTTTGACGCCTCCCCTTTAACACGGTGGAAGTTTCTAGCACGTTCAAGAACAATAATCGCATGTCATAAAGCAGGTTGACAGAGGAAAATGGAAGAGAAAAGCACCGACCCCAAGTAAGTAACTTCTTAGGGGGTGGGTAAGCGCCAGGGTAGCCCGCGAAATTATTTTTTTCTTTCTTAGGTTTTTTTCAATTTGCAAGTCAGTATTAGGTTGTATGTTAAATAAAGTATGATTTGCGGCCGTAACAAATATGTTTTTACAGAATTATAAACAATAGAATCAGTAATACAACTCCTTAAGTTAGTACAGCGTCGGACTGGCCATACAGTCGAGGTGGCATTTGCCAGCCGGGCCCCAGCCTGCACGGGCCCCCCCACAGGCCTGGGTTGAGAGGCATGCGGCAACTTCAGCACAGGGGGGGGGGGGGCCCGCGCAGCGTGCCCCCTGTGCTACGGTTGCCCGCGTGCATGTCTCGTAAACTATGCGTCTTACAAAAAATTTGAAAGACAAAATAATTTGCTACAAATTATGACTTGACGAATTTTTTGTAAGATGCATAGTTTACGAGATATCGCGAAAAAAGTGTTTTCACCCCTTTTTTCAAGATGGCGGCCGGGGGACCTGGGTGGCGACCCCACAAACTTGAGATTAAGCTTCTATTGACCCCCCACACATGTCCCAAAAATAAAATTGCATCCTGTAATAAATGCAATACTCTGTCCTTAAATTGTAGGTAACATTTCAATGGGCTAAAATTGCCGGAAAATTATGGGAGTTTTATTTCGCTTTCTTTTATGTAAGTATTATAGTGGTTATTATTATTATCAATAATAATAGTGTTTATTCCGCCGTTTATAAAATAAACTAAAGCAAGAAACCCTACAGGAATCGGTCATGATTTCGAAGGACTGAGACATTTTTGCTGTTGTAAGGTCGCGGCAAAAACGCGTAAAATTCGCAATTTACGCGGTTTTCTAGATCTAGCTAGCAGGGCGCCAAGCATACACTAGGGCTATAGAGGTTAAAAACTCGATGAATTCGGAACTGCAACATTTATAAATAACAATTAAGAAACGTAACGTATTTATTCACTCTCATCTCATAATTTTGATGAAACGGAACGCATTACGCAAGTAAAGAGTCTGTGGTTTGGGGAATCCCCGACGCGTGCGTTCGCTGCTCCTTGAATCGCATTCCATTGTTTAGTCGGTTTGTATTGCCCTTACCGCCGATACTCTAGTTCAATTACGTTGTTTTTAAATATTATACTGACTTACGTTACATCGAGAAACTGTTACAATGGAAAAGGTAAGTTGCATAATATTATTTTTATTGCTTTCTGAAAAAAAAGTCACTTTGGAGCATTTGTAATCTAATATTATATAGGTACCTAAGTATTACTCAAATTGATATATACTTCACGGTTTCAGTCACGTTCAGCGGCATATAAACCTAAATCTGGTTCGGAGAAACGGAAAAATAAAAGAAAGATAGAATTACAAACAGCGGCTTCGAACCCAAAGCAATCCAGGCTTTCCTTCACGTCTACATCTCAAGAGCTTGAAGATCCTCAAAATCGGAGCGAATCGCAACCAGGTAAATAGATTTAATTTAATACAGTTTTTTTTTTTCTAATTTAACAAATCTTTACATATTTGTTAGCTAGTTTTACCTGTAGTTTCGCTTTTTAATTCCTTCTTTACATAGAATTATAACGCCTAGGAGGCCAATTCTTAGTCAAATAGAGATAGAAATATGCCGAAAAAATTGAGGAATGTCGGATGAGATTGTATGGGGAACACACGACATCGGCCATTTTTTTTCGACATAAGCATATTTCTATCTCTATTTGACTGAGAATTGGCTTCCAGAAGGATAGCCTTACTACTGGCCGCTGCGTAAAATTTGAGGCACAAAACGCACACATCGTTTTGCTTGGTAGTCGCACGCAACACAAACGTAAAATAATGTTACCAGTCAAATGACATTTCCCCAAAAATATGGGAAATGGATATATACTTCTGTACAGTTTTAATAAGGCTTATTAACACAAATTAAAAATAAAAATAAAATTTGTCAAATTTATCTGTTCTAAGCCAAAATTACGTCTTTTTATATATTGACTTTGATGTATGAATTTTAAGCTACAGATAGGTACGGAATATTGTAGGGAATGCTACATTTTTAGAAATCTTAATGTTATTATAAACAAGAGTCTTGGCTGATTAACTCATTAGTGCCCCGGCCATACCCTTGAACGTAGATAGATGATTTTTGTAATGAAATGAAATCCCTTTACGCATATTGCAGACGAAAAACGGACTTTTAAAATTTCTGAAACCCCTCAACCGATTTCAATGATATTTTTTGAATGTGTATAGCTATTAAATATTTATACAATATTTTATTTTTATAGGACCCTCATCATCATCATCAATGTTAGACGAAAAATTGGATTCACTTTCGTATGCAAGTAATTCAGAAGAGAACATAGCAGCGGCGACTCTACCCATAATAATCACGCAAGACACAGCACCACAAGGAGCAAATGAATGTGTTTCTAATCCTAAAGACACAATTACTTCAATTACGTCCAGCGACACTGGATCTGGTGGAAATATTGATAACGTTGCGTTAAAGCCACTAACATTAACAGTCGATGATTGCAGTCAAATTCAAAAACTTTCTGAATTTGCTGCGCCAAGGAAAAATGCTACGACTGCCGAGAAATTAAGTATCTTATCTGTTCACCCTATCCAACCTTCGGGTGATAAAAACAGTTTGCCTTTCGATGCAAATCGGGTTTACTACCGAAAATTACCAACAGGAACTTTAATTCGACGAGAATCTGTCTCTTATTCTCTTGAATTAAACAAGCTATTTTGTACCACCTGCATGTGTTTTGCGTCTGACGCCACGAAAGAAGAAGGAGGAGGAAGAAGTCCATTTATTGATGGCGTTACTCCATCCAAAAAACATATTTATGAACAACTTGTCAAACACGAGGAAAGCCACAGTCATCAGTTAGCCGTAGTTGCCTTGCTTACAGCAAAAAAAGAGGAAATGTGGAACAACATCTCACGCTAAAGAATATGCAAGAGATTTCCAATAGGCGTCTGGTCCTGAAAAGAATAATTGATATAATACTATTTATATCTAAACAAGGCATTGCTTATCGTGGAAAAAGTGAGGCCTTGTACTCGTTAGCGGATATCGCAGACGACAACCAGAATCACGGAAACTTTTTAAATTTAGTTGTCCTATTGTCGAAGTATGATCCAGTTCTTAAGGCGCACATGTCCGAGGCAATTACTGAAAGTAAAAAAAGAAAAGACTCAGGAAAAGGTAAGGTTACCTTTTTATCAAAAACCACTATAAATAAATTAATAAATATATGTGCACGTCAAGTTAAACTAGAAATCGTTAAAGAAATCCAGGCGGCGAAATCTTTTAGCCTTAATGTGGATTCTTGCCAGGATGTTGGCGTTGTTGACCAGGCTGCAATTTGCGTGCGCTATGTTAAGAGTGGGATCCCACAAGAGCGGATGCTCAGCATGGTCCCTGTCCGGAAATCAACAGGAGAAGATTACCGAGCTCTTGTAAGCAATGAACTAGCCCAGTTAGGCTTAAATTTGCAAGATATTATTAGCGTGTCATTTGATGGCGCCGGAAATATGGCGGGAAGGTATAATGGTCTTCAAGCAAAACTGAAGGAAGAAGTGCCAAAATTAATTTTCACACATTGTTATGCACATGTTTTAAATTTAGTGCTGGGAGGCGCGACGTCAAGCTGTACTGAAGCCAAGAATTTGTTTGGGCTCTTGGAGTCTACCAGTGTATTTATTCATGAATCATTTAAGCGCACATCTCTATGGGTGGAGAAAATTTCAGAATTAACAGCTGGACAAGACAAATTGAGACGATTACAGAATATCGGAAAAACAAGATGGTGGGCTAAAGACAAAGCCTTGACCACTGTTATGGAGAAAACTCGATATGTGGCGTTGATAAAAACTTTAAGTGCCATATCTTCAAGCACGGAGTTCGAGCCAAAGGTTTCGTTCCAAGCAAAAGCTTTGATGGATTCTTTTTTGAAATTCGAAACTATCCTGACAGCCTTCACGTTCAAGAAAATATTTGACCTATCAACCCCAGTAAGCCAATATCTCCAAACCCCTACATTGGATTATCTTAAAGCTTGGGGATTCATCAAATGTTTAGACATGGATTTACGAAGACATTTAGATACTTTTGATGATGTTTTCAAAGCTGCAAGTTTATTTGCATCCGATGTTCAAGACTTGATGCACGCTGAAAACATTGATCTCGACGTACAAACCACGTTACCGTTACGAAGAATTTCTAAAAAACCGAAGAAACATGAGCAGTTATGTGAAGATGAAGTAGCATTATTGGCTACAGACCCAAAGAGATTTTATTCTATTTCTGTCTACAAAGTCATTATTAATACAGCTTTAGTTAAAATAAACGAAAAATTCATGTGCAACGAAGATTTAATGAAAGATGCCGCTTGTTTGGACCCGAAAAACTTCAATAAAATCAAAGAAAATGGAATTCCTAATGACGCGCTAAAGTCTATCGCATCAATTGCAAATGTCGATCGAGAGTTACTGTCAAAAGAACTGGAATCTTTTGCAAATAAGTTTAGTGAACTGTCTAAAACTCTTTGGGATGAGCACATTTCTCCTAGGCAGCATAAGCAAGATTCAGATTCACAAAGCGACGAAGAAAACGACGAAGATGTTTTAGACTTAGACCAGGCAGCAAAGGACGCCATGTGTTTTTCCAGAAGTGGTTTGGACGTCTGTCAAAGTTGCATACCATGTGCATGTAAACTTTTATCACAGTATAATATGCATATCAGCACGTACACCACCTTATATGTTGCATATTGTGTAATTCTCACAATTTCATTCACGCACGTGACTTGTGAGAGACGATTTTCAGCATTGAAGCGCATTAAAACGAGACTTCGTTCTTTACTGGGGCAAGAACTGTTGGATTCGTTGATTATATTAAATACAGAATCGGATCTAATCAAGGATGACGAAAACAACAGCTTTTACGATCGAGTCATTAACTGCTTAGCTGAAAGTTCTCCTCTTTTAAAAAAAATGTTGATTGGCTAGCTTTATATAATTTATTCTAAGTAAATACCTACTTACTATTGTATTGTATTTTAGTATAGTAATAAATTTTTTATAGTTTGTTTATCTCAATTTGTGTATCTCAGTATTTTTCGATAGTATCCCATCACCATGGTCTAGTCTCGGGCCCCGGGATTGTGATCAGCCACCCGGGCCCTTCCGGCCCAGTCCGACCCTGAGTTAGTATAATCCTAAAATGTCAAGATTTCATGAAATAGTCATTTTTTAGGATTAACTGGTCTTAAAGAGTTGTATTGATCACTTTAATGATTTTTATTATGTAAATACATACTTGTTACGACCGCAAATTATAATTTGAGCAACGTACAATGCAATACCGACTTGTAAATTGGAAAAAAGTAAGAAAATTTGAATTTCGCGGGTTTCCCTGACGCTTCCCCCTTAACCTTCCTCTACTCGCGCCAATTTTTGTTACACCTATACTCGCGCACGGTGTCACAGACCGATAGATTCATCCCCCTACAATATTTTTTTTTTTTATATTTTTTTTTAAACATTACAATTATTTTAAAGTTTAGGATATAATGAAACAAAATAGTATGGATAGTACTTAATTTATTAATTATTTTATTGACTTTCAGTCTATCACAAATCAGTCTTCAAATTTGAGATATTTTTCTTAAGTAATAGGAAAACGAAAATAAAACCTGAACTTCTTCTTAAAAATAAAATAAACTTCTAAATAATAATAAAAAACATATCAAAGGACATATTTATCTATGTTTGGCTTAGTTTTGAGCTTCACCATAACAATCAGGGCAAACATTATTACTTACACTAAAAGTTGCACCTATACTCGCGTCGGTCTCACGGACCGTTTTGCGCCAAATTCTACCACACGTACGCTTCGCACGAACGCATGGCGTGCACTAAAATGAAGTAAGCCACAAATCCGGCAGCTAGCAAAGAACTCGACTTCTCAGGATTTTCGTGCATAAAAATAATTACGAAAATGTGTTTCGTCGGTCTCAGAGACCAACGCGCGAGTATAGGAAGGTTAACCCTTAAATGCATAAAGTTGTAAAACTGCAACATACCATTCAAACGACCATAAAATTATTAGTATGAGTTCATTGCATGCTGTTGCAGGATTATCACTATCATGGTTATATATTTAATCGAGTGGCAACACACTTTTTTTCTTCACGACTGTCAAATTTAAACTATACATTGACAAATCAAAGCCGATCGTCGTTGAAATGGAAATACAAGCAAAGAAAAGGAGAAGACCAGCTCAACATATTCCTCCTAAGGACTGATAATGTTGGTCACTGGCCTGGTAATTGTGTTCGCAGCAGATGCAAAATGCCTGGATGCAAGGGATACACGCAAACAAGGTGTGAGAAGTGTGGAGTAGCTCTTTGTCTTACCACGACCAAAAATTGTTTTAAAAATTTTCATATGTAGTTATTGTCTAGTGAGTGCATGGTGTTGTAGTTCTGCAACATATGGTTATTAATAAAAAATATTAAATTATTTTTAATTAATTATTAAATTAATAAAAATATTTACGATTTTTTTTAATATTTTTCCCTGAATCAGCATATTCATGGCTCCAAAATATATTTTTTCTCGGTCTAAAAATAAAATCATGCATTTAAGGGTTAAAGCATTGTGTTTGTTGTTGCCAAGACATAGTTATGTTATTGTTAGTGTTATGTTTCTTATTACATAGTAAACACAATAGTCGTGCGTTCTAGGACATTGTCTTCACAATCTGATCGGCCGTCCTTGACAGTGACACAGTTACGTTTGTTGATAGACTCATTACGACGCGTTAGGTAATCGCAATAGATAATGATTCAGCAGACCACACTACGCTATGTATAAGGTTATTGTCTGTTGTTGTTTATCTATTAATTACTTATTCAGTTTGTAAAATATTATGTAGGTACTATCTACTTATAGAGTTAACAAAACAAGCGTGCAGAGCAAATTTAAAAGTTTAACAATAAATTGTTCATGATCATCAGTCGATATACAGAAGTCTTATCACACGCAGTTTATCTTGCTCCTCTCATACAACTGAGTACTACTTCTCTGTAAAGAGCCACTCCACCTAGGCAAATTGTGGTTGTTGTTTCAGCAAGAGCATCAATTAAAAAAAAAAGAAATGTTTTGTGAATTCTTCAGAGTCCACAATCCCAAAAAAGTAGGATAAGTACCCGTATTTTAAGTCTGACTAGCAAGAATGTGACTTTCAATTCCTACACTCGCGGAACCCTAAATGTATGCAAATCTATCGCGTCCCGTGTCATCCATAATGTATAGCATAGCATACAAGATTGATAAGTATCAGCAATTAAGTGGAGGCACGTATATGATGCCTGAATGTTTGCCTTCATTACAACGCCGCGCCGCGAGTAGTGAACATGATTATGATAATTTTAGACAACAATATCACTCTACTGCAGTTTCTGCTGATCAATATTCATGGTGTGTCTTTCGTTAAGTATGTTTTGAGGTGATATTATATCAGGGTGGAGATGATTTAAATCAGTGATTTAAATCGCGATTAAAACCAAGTGATTTAAAAAGATTTGACGAGTCATTCTGTACACTTTTTCATTGCCATCTTAAGTAACCATGAAGGTCTCCGTAGCAACGTTGCAATCGGATTTCCGGATTGTTTTCCTCCTTAGTTATGCTTATGTAGGTATAGCTTCGAGCCATGGATCAATCTTCCAACTATCCCGAAAGTAGTCAACTACTTATGATTCCGGTCGTTCACTTAGGTGGTTCGTTTCGAAAGAATTTTGCAGTTATTTCATTATTATTATTATTATTTAGTTATTTAGTTACTATTTAATCGTGCTTTTCTATGTTGTGCTAAGTATGTATTTAGTGTGCACCAAATAAACATCTATCTATCTTAAGACTTATCGTCAACTTGACTCTCGACTATTTCATTGCCTATTTTACTTCGAGTTCACAAAACTATCAGCCAGATTTCCCAATCAGACTGTCCCCCTAAATATCTGGAACGACCGCTCGAAATATGTGTGGCTTCTGAATATACCTACCAAACCCGAACTCACTGAAGCACGGACGGGTCGCGATGTGTAAACTGTGAGTAAAGAACGGTCTTGGTCACCCATCCAGAACTGAGAGCAATTTTTACGGAAGTTTTGTGCTATTAATACCCGTGCAAAATCGCAAGCGTGTACAGTTTATTAGATTTCCCGGAATCCGTAATACATATTTATTTAACGCTTTACTTACGAGTACATCAAGCGAATGCAGATAATAAAGGCATGACGCTGATTGCAAACGCAAACCATAAAATATAAGCCATGGACGTTACACACCTTTTAATCCCCTCACGCTGGGAGCCAAGAATCGCAAAAAAACTCGTAGAATACTATTATTGACACCTATCGTCTTATTATTAGAAGCTGCATAGTAACTAACGTCGAAACCGGTCGAGAGACGTTCGGAATAAAGCATCACTTATTCATACACCATGTATTAATATTGCAGTAACAATAACTCATGGTTTCCCAGCCTGTTTCGTGGTACCTACACAACAATCAAAGATACCTGAAAGATACAAAGAAGTAACAAAAAAATATGAGACAATGGGGAACGCCTACGTCCATTTGCTAGACTTCCTACGTACAACCCACTCGTAGGCTTGTCCGGGAAAACGAACTTACATAATGTTCCACAGAAGTTGGACGTACGATTAGAAACTTCAGGAAACTGGGGCAAGGCAAGACGTAGTTTTGAATTGTGGTGACGAACCACAGATTGTGTGTCTAGCAAGTTTAGAGCACTTTGCTTGCTTGCCACTATCAAATAAACGCTACCTACGATTAAATACTTTAGTCCTACTTTTCTACTATCCGCAGTGAAAATACGGCCGCCCTGCATTGTGTTTTTACTGAAAGAAACATTATGGTTTCGCGAGATATAATAGCTCTGCTTTTACTCTGGACGAAAAAAAAAACAATGAAACCAGTGCCTCCTTCAACTCTAAAGGTAAGAGAAATGTTAATATACTATTTTCTGCGAACCCAGCAATACTCTAATAAAAATTTCTGAAACAATCAATCTGCCTTGCCTTTTCCTAACTATGTTGGGGTCGGCTTCCAGTCTAACCGGATGTAGTTGAATACCAGTATTTTACATGGAGCGACTGGTTATCTGACCTTCACAACCCAGTTATTGAGTAACACGATACCCCTTGGTAAGACCGGTTGTCAGACTTTCGGACTTCTGACGACCCGTAACGACTGTCAAAGATCCACGGATGACATGCTTTATGCTTTCCGAGGTACGGAAGGGGATTTAAAGATGGTCACCCATCCATAGACCAACCGTGGCAAGCGTTGCTAAACCCGACCGACCGAGGAACCAGGTCTGCAGCTCGAGACGCGCACAGCAGTAGGATGTAGCTCTGCTACGACGCGTTAACAGCACGAACGGTGAATCTGCAGCTCAGGGCGCTCAGAGTCACTACCATGCAGCAGGAATCAGCAGGCAGCAGGAAAGGAATGAGGACGAAGCTGCAGCGCCTTACTCCAAGGAGTATAGCGACGGTTGGCAATGGCCTACGTCACTCCGTTAGAGGTATTGTCTCTGTCGCCTCTGAATTAGACTGAACTCAAGAGCAAACCCACCTCAAATAAAAAATAAAATTGTAGGAATCCCTCTGTCCAAAGAGGACAATAGAGAAGACGGCAGTGACTTAACCATACCACTAGGAGTTCCAAGTGTCCGAGGAGGACAGGAGAAAGGGCTCAAGCCATGTCACTAGAGGTTCAGAGTGAAGCGCGTACTTGGACTGGTTGCCGAAGTCCACCGGAAAATAATACTGACGGTGATGACTTCACATGATATTTAATAAGCCTCCTCTACACGTCGACAGACACGTCTGCAGATGTCCACAGATGCAACAGCAGATAGATCTCTACGAGCCGAGCATACGCCTGTAGGTCATTCAGTCTGTGTTAATTCTCAACAGACGCAACACGCACGCACGCAACAAAAAATGGATGTTGAGACTGTAGAAATAAAAATAACATATTCGCCATTCCAGTAAACGAGATTAACAATCTCGAAAAAAAAAAACGGCAAAAAGCACGCGTGCACTCTCATTCGCAACTCCGATATACTGATGCGTCGTCAGACGTGTGGACAGACGCGGTGCGCTCGCGCTGGATCCCTTTGTTGCGTGCCACAAAAACCAACAACAAACGGATTGGCATCTGCGGATGCATCTGTCGACGTGTAGAGGAGGCTTTAGACTGCTTCGTAGGTAAAGATAGACCTGGTTCGAAGGTAAAAATAGACTGATCTCTACAAGCAACGACGGGTCCCTTTATAGGACCCCGTCTCGTTCTAGAAATACAAATACTAAATATTTTAAAGATACGTCAGATTAGATGAGTAACAAACATAGCCAGTGACTTATTAACATGAGAACTCGGCCTTAACACATAGCTTACAATGGAGACTTAGCTTTATAAAAGAAAATAAAATCTGACAATTGACATTTGAGTTTTGACAATTAAAATAGAAAAAAGTATTGGAAAAAGTAAACGGTGCGGATTCCAATGTAATAGTGTAAAATTATCCTGGGACATTATTTTACACATGGTCATCCGATTCCAATCTAAACAGAGTTTGTACTGACTGATATACTACATACACTACTTTTTCTTGTAAATACATACTTATATAGATAATTACACCCAGACTCGGGACAAACAGACATGTTCATGCACACAAATGTTTGTCCTGGATGGGATTCGAACCCACGACCTGACGTCAAAAATGTAAAATGTATGTAACATGTAAGTATAAACTCCAACTCGTTGAATGTAAATAAAAACATGTGGTTTAAGAAACGAAATACCACAAAAAAGAAAAAAAAAGAAAAACTCTTCAAAGAAGTAAAACTCTTTTAGTCGTCCCAACCCCAACTAAGCTGTCGCAGTGAATCATTTGCACATTACCTTGGCAATGATATTGGCACCTCCATGGGAGACTTCCTAGTAACATTTTTCAAGCACAATTCACGTCTCTAATTGTTGTTATTGATCTGTCCATGATTGATATAACGTAGGGACTCTACTAAGTAGTGTTGCATGTAGAATTGTAGAGACCCAACTCTACAATGAACAATACATGGTAACTTCAAAGAACCGTTGTTACAATCCCTAGATACCTATCTACACATAGTCATTCGTCATTTTCTAGGCTTAATTTGCCATCTATATTCATTATTACTACGCCTATCCAAGCTTACACAACTGGAACCAAAACAACAAAACCATTCCCTGGGTGAACTGAAAGAGCATGTTTTTGTTGATTCGGAAGCTGTAGTTGTTTGCTCCGGAACAACAAATATCTGCCATACATCACAGTGGAACGACGAGACTGGCTCTCAAATATTGAACATTCCTCTTTGTGCTGTTTATTCACGGTCCTACATCGATCACTAATAAATAACATTAGTGATAGATGCGGTCCTAAGAGAAATGTAGCACTCGCTTTGATGTGGAATACTTATTAGAAAGAAGACATTTGGAATTAGAGCTTAAACGGAGATTTGGCTTTTTAATCAACTCAGCAGTCCACTGCTGGAATTTTCTCTTCCAAACGAATTTTTCAAGCTATAAAATTGTTTCATGCAAAGTATTGTCAACAATGTTTTTAAATGGCCTCTGCTATATAGCTTTTTCACGATGATCTCGAGTATTTTACACAACGAATTTAATCCTAACAATAGTACCCTATTAACAATTTAAACTGCCTCGGCATCGGCAATGTGACGGCAGAAAAACTGAACGAATTAAAAGGCATTGTCTCACCAACTGGTTCAGATTTCTGACGCATAAAAGCTCTCGAAAAGGATTAAAAAAGAGTCAGGAATTCATTATACCTTTTTGTCCGAGTTAATAGTAGTTCCGAGCCTCAGTCCCGCTTCGAACAATATGGGAGAGAGTTTTCAAAAGTATAATTTTAATTGCCCCACAAAGTACAATTACTGAGAGTTTCATAATAAAGTTTAATTCCGTAAATATTAAATAGGCGGCTCTTTCATATTTTATAATCTGTTACGGACATTTGGAGGGTATTAAGTCCCCGCCCCCACGCGTCCCAAATATATAAACATTTGGGAGTTCCTAAACGATGTGCTTCGGTTTCGAACTCAATTTATGGATGTATAACATTATTTATTAAAATCGGGATTTGTTGAGATGGTACGATTTAGTATCTTAATTTTACCCTTTCTGGTTTGTGAAATAAGTCAGCCGCAACTAGATTAGTTGACAACATTTAGGTAGCACTTTCCCAAGCTCGGACTCACGCAACACTTTAGTACCATCGTTTCGCGGCAACCCACCAATTGCACTGAACTTTCGTCCTAGCGGCGCACGCGCGTCTGCGTCCCATCAGCCGGAACCGGTTCTGAGCATTTCACCCGTCTAGTCCGCCTACGTTGGACGTTACTTATAAAGCTTTTGAAGAAGTTACCATTCATGTGGTTAAACTTTAATGTCGGTTTGAGATTTGAGTTGGTTAGTGTTAAATTGGGTTTGATTGTTGTGGAGAGAACAGTTTTATTGATGTTTCTTCGTTGAGGAATTAACAGGATTATCTGTAGATTGCTTAACTGTTGTGATCTTTTGTACTGATTGTGGTTTTAATCAGAGTTGCCGCGAATAGTCGCTATTATTCGGTATTCGGCATTATTTGACATTTTTTTGCTATTCGTCGAATACCGAATAATAAAGTCTATTATTCGACATTCGGCGAATAGTTGTCTAAAATAAACTTTTAATGAGAAAAACAACTATAGACTTCCAAATAATCACTTTATTTTTTCTTAAAAAACAAAACACACTTAGTTTAGTATCAATTATTATCATTATTATTAAATGTCATACAAAAATCAGTCATATTAAAGTTAGGCTTTTTAATTAATATTGAACATCCAAAAGGGGCAGATTGTGGTGCAAAAAAAAAACAGTTTTCTGCACGATTGGGATCAAGTCGGTTGCGCTTTTTTGCATACATCAAACTTGCCTCAGAAAATAGTCTTTCTGAATAAACAGAGCTTGCTGGTGTGATTAAAAATCGTTTAGCAAGCTTTCTTAAAATGGGGAATTCATTTTTACAAGCCCACCATTCATATGGGTTTATATTTCTGTCAGCCTTTGCTGACGCGATGTAATGAGTTATTTCTTCAGCTTTCCTAATTTCATTTTCTTTTCTACATTCGATAACAAATAAACTATTTTTTTTTATATTCCTATGTTAATGTCGAATAATAATAGTGAATTATTCGACTATTCGCCATAGGGAATGGCGATTAATCGGTATTCGACGATTCGCTATTACAACTATTCGCGGCGACTCTAGTTTTAATGCCACTAATCGAGATTGGCAATCAAATCTAGTAGGGAAATCTTATCTACAATTCTACATTATACATTATTTCTTATCTTATAGGATGGTGAAAACCTAAATAATCACTAATAGCTACAATAAATTCTTAAAACTTCGTTAATTTTGTCATAACAAACACACTTATCGTGAGGAAACCGGCAAGCCCAAGAACCAAAAATTCGAAGACACTTGTGACATCTACCATCCCACACTGGGCCCGCGTGGTGGATTACGTCCCACTCCCTCTCCCGGAGAGGACTGTATCCCAGCGGTTATAACTGCAACTAACGATACTACTCGTACAACCCATACCTGTGTGTGACATAATCCCTTAACCACCTTTCACGACACGATCCTATTACGAGTTCAAAAATAGGACCAACACATTCCCACGCAAGATTTATAAAAAGACAAATGGATGTTTACGGCTAATTTAAAGTTAGCGTCATCTCGTAAACTAGTTGCGAGTATAAAATTACATATTATTCGACGTGATTAGACCGTGCTTATCTGACTCACAAGACCACAGCCCCAAGACCAGTCTGCCCACGCGGACTTGCTAAGATGGCTGATGACTATTTGCTTTTAAACTTGTTATGTTCGTCAAATCCTTTTGTAGTAAACGGATGAAACATTGTAAATAAGATTAGGAAGACCGGCTTTCTATAATTGTGTATGCTTTCTTTTGTTGTTGCTGTTCTTTTGTAGTTTGTTGACGTCAACACTTAAAGATACTAAAGAAAGAGGAAGATTTTTGAACGATACACTAACTAAATTAGTTTTTAATTAGTCGTCATAGTGTGTAGCAGATAAAATCAGTCATAAATGCATGCCATGGAATTCCATTCTATAAGTTGGTTCAAACTCAACAACAAAAACAGCTGCCCAGCATCCAAAAAAACTCCCAATAAATAAACCACTTAGTCAGCAACGTGACATTCCAATCCAACATTATTGTTCCCGGTTAAAGACTACGCTCAATCATCAGGATGAAACAATAAAATAAAACAGGGACACCATCGGTGTCACGGAGGCGTTAGGAAATGGAGAGCTCTCGTGCCGATAAAATAGACGCGACAATCGCAAAAATGGGATTGTTATCCAACGCGAAGTGATTTTTATTACCACGAGGACGCTCCTAGATACCACAGTAAGATAAATATTTGCGTATGAGCATTCCGTTGACTTTCTACTCCATGACCAGTGACGTGACTGCACACACCCAATAGCCCTTAACGAAAGGGCTTGACGTCACACGGACATCCACCATAAGCCCATAATGGATGCCATTTGGAATTAAATTAACTGGGTCGAGTCAAGTGTGAACCATTAAATGAAATAGTTTCATGTTTCTTGTTAATTAAGATTAACAAATGAGCCGAAAGATTAAACAAGCTTGAAAAGCTGTAAATGTCAGGAAGACGGGGGAAGACGGAATGTCGGGAACCATTCCTAAAAAATGTAACAACGGGAAATTCTTTGAAAACTTTTCTACATCGGTATGAAACAGAATGGAACTCGCGAGTAGAGAGGTTTGCATAATATATTTAAAAAGTACTTTCATACACATTCTTCAGAATCTTCACTATCTACTCAAAGCGAAACAATCTTGCATTCTTACAGTCGCAAATTAGCAATTATTTTAATTCGACCTTTACCGACAACTTATTACTTATTTATCAGAGAACACAATAACAGCCGCACGTGTCGATCGATCAGGTTAAGCTACGCTTGCCACGGTTGGTCCGAGGATGGGCGACCATCTTTACATACCAAGACCCCTCCGTGCCCCGTGAGTTCCCGCTGTCATTCTTGGACGTTTGACAGTCGTACGAGTTGTCAGAAGCCCGAAAGTCTGACAACCAGTCTTTCCAAGGGGTATCGTATTACCCAGTAACTGGGTTATGGACTTATGGAAGTCAGATAGGCAGTCGATCCATGTAAAATACTGGTATGGCTGCATCCGGTTAGACTGGAAGCCGACCCCAACATAGTTGGGAAAAGGATGCAGATGATAGCGGTCTTACCTACGTACTTTGAAGTATAGGTAGGTATTTACCTAATCGTCTATTAATAATGCGGAATTAACACTCCTAAGCGGTTGCAAAATCAAGATGTGAAACATCACATAACTTTGCCACAACAGTAAACAAATGTGACGTCATACGGCCTTGGTTACCAACCTTCATGACAGGTAGCAAAAACACCTTTATGCTCGATCAATATCAATCACTGAGGAGTTTGAATTTAATTCTAATGCGTTGGCCGGTAGCTTAATTATTGGTGAAGGAGCGAACTATAGAGATGGACGATAGAGGTCGCTTTTCCAAGTTCAAATTCCACCCTGTTTTAGTATTCCACCCCAATCTCAGTTAAAGCATGTTTAGTTTTAATTTATAAGGGTAATTGTCACCTTTTTGTAATTGGCACCACGCAAGGGTGCTTGAAAATATTTAAATAAAACAGAGCTAACGTTATGTCAAGTCTCGTAGGTACACTCTCTGTTCGTTCGTTTCTCTTTGAACACTTAGGTGCATGGTTTAAAAAAAGAAGTCATTTTCACGTCCATTTCACCTAGCGTTGTAAACGGACGGATTGCTCGATGTCCTAGTCCAGCTCCATTTACGCCAAGATCCGGAGATCCAGTTTCAACCGGTCTTTTTCGAGCCATATATCCACTTCTGAACACACCCAGTTAGGTGCAGCATCATCTACATTAACAATGGACATTGGTACAATCATATAAAAAAATTCAATGCTTCTGTCTACCTTGAAATAAAACCAGCAGATGGCCACATGCAACTTTATTTGAATCAACTAAGCAATATTATTGTCAATAACACTAGATGACTAGACAGTCAAACCTTTTATAACAATTAATAAAAAAAAATGCTTAAACGAGCTATGACATCACAACCACACAAGTTTTATTACTTTAGTTTATTCCACATCAAAAATAAACCAACCGATAATATTAATAGAGAGACAAGTTATGTTTTGATCGTGTGACACGCGACATCAATAGTCAACACATTATAACTCGTAATTCAATTACAAGCACATCATTCATGTATACTATGAATTATTTATTTGGGTGACAAGCCTTAGAAGAACAGATAAGAAAGAAAATGTAGGTGTATATATATATTTTTCTATGAAGCTTGAAACTTGGTTGAAGTAACTGTAGGTAATTGCTCGTTGTTTTTAATATAGACTGTCCACAACAGGTGCCACTGACGCAGGTTTCTTCGGAATTCTATATGCCTATCGATTCCATATCACTAGTGTACTTCTATATATAAATAGCGATGTAAGTCTATGTATATTATAATGGAAAACCTTGACCCGCTGTGTATGTCACCAAATTAATGCATACGGTAGGTATATGAGTCACGCAAACTGTAATTATAATTAACGTCCATGTTCTAATGAATAGTATTCATTATAGCGTGCATTAATTTTCACCATAAAAGCATACCTAATGAAAATTGTGAATATTTTCATAGACGTCACGACGAAAATCGTTAGGACAGATATGAATCAATCATCGAAATATAAATCCAAAAATCTATATTATACTTTTATGTTAGCTGCAGCAGTTTCAACGTTTCTTCTCATTGACTCCTAAGAATACTTAAAACAGCAACCCCTAATGTAATACAAGAGGTGTCGAATCGATCGGTCTGTGTCAGCAGCACGGTGAAGCGGTACTTTCATTCATACTATACAGATCAACTGACACTTCATCGCGACCTCAATTTTACCAGGTACGATGAAATTCTTCAACATTTAAGAATTAAATTGTAATTTTGCTAAGAAAATTCTTGGGGGCTGGTTTAATCTATGCAACCATCGCGAAAGCTTTCAAAGGAATCTATCATCCACGTCAAATTCACGTCGGCGAAGCACTTAAAGCTCTTAACGAAAATAATCACTTTCAAGCCCACACCATATTGTAAATACTTACATAACTTTCACTTTAGCAACTTCAATTAAATATAAAATCTTTAATTAATGTTCGACCAACGCTTATGTGCAGTTACTATCTGATAAAACAAACAATGGGCACGAGGGTATTGAAGAGGAAATATCATGTAAACTGTGGGTAGTCTACGATACGGTACGGCACTGTCACATGTCACTTCAGTTGATAACTGTACTCCATACCTTTCCTTACAATGATAGTGGTCGAGAACAGTCGCACGGATGGCTTGTCACCTAATATGGCGGTATAATTTTGCAATAACGCAGCGTCTAAGGTGCGAGAGCGATGCCATACGAAGAATAATTCATGAGCTTTTCTTAATTTCAATAAATCTGTCTCGTCAACGCGGTATATGAACTTTCGAGGATGATTCTAAGTGATTTGCATATATTTCTTATTCACGACGAGAACGTAAGGAACTCACTTCAATCTCCTGGGAGTTATTTACTCTGTTTTACCTTTTATTGACAATGCTTCTGGCTTCTTTATTTACCAAAAGGTCGTGAACACAATATTTGCTTCAAAGCCAGTATGTATTTGTGATTGTTTTTTTTTTTTTTTTTTTGAACTCACGTACTGAATATCTTCAAGGTTTTCCCGAAGGGAGAGGAGGAAGGTTTCCCATTCCGGGACTAGCTCACTGTTGGATTTCAACTCTCAGCCCTAAGCGGTGCGTTGAAAGCCCAGGGCGCGTAAAAAACTCACCCCGATAAAAAAAGACAGCTCAAAAGTCAAAAGCCCGAAACTCACAATTAATCTAATCTTGCAAAGTTGCAATATCGGTACAATACTGATTGGATCAAATAAACCATTACGGTAATAAAACACGCAGTGGAATGAGTGATTAGAAACAATGTTAGTCCTTCCAACGCCTGCGGTAAATAAATGGAAATAAATTAAGATCTAAGTTTACAAGTTTCTGTCATTAGGTTGATTACATAGGATGAAGCTATGGTATATCTATTTGAAGGATAAACCCTGCGATTCATTTAATTCTGCGGTCACCGACTCGAAACTGCAAGCACTATCTCCTTTTTTAGAAAAGCTTACGTCTTCTGCGATGGCTGATTGACTGATTGATTGAAGGCGGGCAAGAAAAATAACTCTTGATCAGCTATGTTAACTGGCTTGCCGATCAGCCGATGGTAAACTAGACTACAACATTATGTCTAGTGATGTGAATCACGCGCTGTTATTATACTTTGTGAAGGCGAAAGTGATCAGCGAAAGCACTTCACCTTTTTTGTGCACTACAAGATTCCAAGCGTCCAACTGACAAATTATGAAAAGGTCGAATTTCACTGACATTTCTTTTAAACGCACCACCACGCTATACCGTGAGGTTTATACATTTTAATATTTATTGCCCTTTAAAAAGTAATTCGTTGGTTTTATTTATGATGGTTAACAGTGTTGCGGTGTGCAAGTATGTAATTCTTTGAAACATTTTGTTGTCACGCATGTCAGGACCGCGTGTCACGTGAAACTGTCACTGACAGTCCTAATGGATTAATTACATTTGTTTCGCGTTTCCATTAGGTTTAACACGTTTTTTGTAATTACGTTACACACCAATTCACATCAGCAAAGTAATTGTAAACTGGTGCAAAAATACTGGACTCAATGGACTGACAAGACTGGGGAAGATGGTAAAGAAGAGTTTTACCCTTATTGACGGATGCTTATACTTGGTTAGGGAAAAGTGCACAGAGATTTGGAGGGAGCATTTTGACGAGAGGTCGTTAGTTAAAACCATCTGGTATAAGATCATACACCCTTGCCTTACGCGTTCATCGTGGTTCGCAGAGTCCAGTTTGTCTAGACAAACTGGACTCTGCGAGGTATGTGCCCGGAACGAAGGCTTAGAGCAGTCACAATATCTGTTCTAGAACAGATATTGTGACTGCTCTAAGCCTTAGTTCCGGGCACATACCGCTAAACAACTTTGCTTTTCTGATGGATAAATCCAACTCACCAAATGGGCTGAGTGTGGCGTGCCTTGGTTGAGGATGTTTACCATGTGTTGGCCGAGAGCGCCCGGAACGAGATTGAGAGGGTCAGCTTAATGCCCGAATATGATGTGGATCTGCAGGAAACGGGCACGTGTAACTTGATTCTGGCCCGTCCTCTGTCAAATGAGGCAAAGTCAGTTTGCAGATTAGTTAAATTAGCTATTAAGCGTAGATAAGTTAATTTTTGTGAGGCCTATGAGGGTGGCATGATCATATTTGATCAACCCTCTAAACTAAACTAAAATACATAAAGAATTAAAAAAAAAAGTTTTCAGAAATCGTACAGGATGCCAACATAAATTTTATCTTTCAGCTACTAGAACAGTTAGGTAACCCGTACGATGACATTTACGATACCAACCGAAACATAAGCAAAATACATTTTGTTTTTACTTTAGACTTTCAGACTACCGTCGTTCTAAGTCTAACATGGAGACGAAAACGTATTACCAATAAGTAAGAGATAGTAGTTCACTGTTGACAGCTGATTTCTGGTTTAGATAACGCAATGAAAGACAATAAAGAGAAAGGACCTAATGATCAACATGAAAGTGCAAACCATGGATCGCAATAACAATTTATCATGTTTATCTGATGGCTAGACAACTCCTTGTTAATAAAACATGGTGTTACGGAGAAAGTAAGGTACAGACGTCATTTCGACTTGAATTGTTATGTCGTATATTGTAAATTATAATTGCCATGATTATCCTGTCAGTCATGGCGAAGATAATTTCGGTGGAGAAAAAATTGAAGCCTCAAAATGATTAGTTATACCAATTACCAATATACCACAAATTATTCAGTAGCTAGAGTTGTATCTAATTAGAGTTATCAAACAAATTATTAGATACCCGATTGAGTTAACAGCTGGTTTGGTTATCAGTAATTAAAATGATGTCTTCATGCAAGTAATTTGCTCTTAATTCAAACCTTTTCCTAATAATTCAATTACAATATTTGCAAGTTATTCCCACAGACTTCCTGTAATCCATAAACAATTTTGACCTAACCCAGAACATACCCAGAACATCCTGTCCCTTTGCCTAAATGGCAAGCTTCTTATCAATATGCAGTGGAAAGCGATCGCCGATGCAGTTTGCATGACAATGTACCACCCGCACTGCATGCGTGAACGTCGCTTAATAACAGGGTTAGTTTGTGAAGTCAGGAGATTAACGAGGGCACGGATCCGGCGAACACGTTTTTTCGAAATGCCTTTCGTGAGAAAAGTGAGAATTTTAGCCCAATCAGATGAAATACCTGTCAAAGTCGTCACTGGATTATCAAACTGAATCATCTAGGCATTGATTTAACAGAGACCAGTAAAACCAATGACCTAGACAGTTTTTATTTTAGTAGGTGTGGTTGCCGGCACGAGTCGTGAGCACAAATTCCAAATGAAATGTAGTTGCCATCGTCAACGGGCTCTTGTATTCTGTGTTCTACCTGTACATAATTAAGCTTGATCTTATATTAACCTCATTGCCCCTGCCCGTGTACGAATCGCCGTAATAGGAAAAAATAAGGTAAGGTTTAAAAGTTGCATTTGTGCTCACGACTCGTGCCGGCTACCATACGCATACGCAGTGTATCAGTAACGTTAACCTATAAACTTTTTGAACGAACAATTTCTTCAAGAAACCGCGCATGGCCTGCGTGAGCGCATCGTCCTACATTCGCGAGTCGACGCGCGTGTTCTGTGAGCATTGCCATAAAAGATCGTAAGGCGTCGTCCTATTGCCATCGCTCGTACGATGATGCGTGCGTCCGACGAAAATGATCGTGCGACCGTGCGTTCAAACATACTGATATCTACTAAATGTCCTATTGGAGATTGCGCGATCAAGCAAAAACTGCATCTCTGTTAAGAGCCATTTCGAGTGTGATTGCATCGTTCCAAAACAGGACATACAATTTCGTATCGCGCGAGCGGTTCCATCGCACGATGAAATCGCATCGCATCATCGCACGAGCGATGACAATAGGACGGCGCCTAACGTTTCGTCTCAACACGCATTAGTAAAAATGGTCAACAGGCTAACAACGGAACTTAAATGTAGAAAGTTAGAATTACGAGACAAAGAACTTTTAAACATCAAATACTTAGAACGCAGATTCGATAAAATCGAGTGTACTTTTACGAGTATCATAATATCACAGAAATAGACTAGATAGGTTTCTACGTACAAAATAACAATACAATGTGTAAGTCCAAATCGTGAATAACAACAGTATATGCCAAACAGCCAATACACAATAAAAGGAACGTCAAAATAACACACTAATTTTATGGTAATGCTCACGAAAATCGATTCAAACAGTGACCTAACCCTAACTTTCGGAACAGAAAAACACTGGCAAAACACAAATAGCAATAAATAACTCCGAACTGCCAAAGCCGAAGCAGTTTCTTTCACCCACCATAAACATAATGCTGTAGACACAACAATATAATAGGTACCATATACATAAGTACCTAACATATTCAAACTGAAACGCTATTAGATACCCGAAGTGTTATTAATTCCGGATTAATCGTAAATCCTAATTAATAATTCCCATAATGGCCAGCCAACGGTTTATTACGAAGTATTAAAACACCTAAAATGGTTGTGGATATCGTATCAAATTCATTTTGGTTTTACCAGAACTTGTAAAATGATGGTTTGGAGGACTTAGTTTTTTAAGAAGCTAAGTAACGATTCGAGAAAATTTCTAATGGCAATATTGACTTTAGTTCAGAACCTTGACACTTGTGCTCTTGCGTCTCCAACGAAGAATTATTTCAGTCTAGACTTTTAGTGGCAGTAAAATTGTTTTATGTACTACCTCGAAATCTAGAGTAATTAATACTAACCCTTTTGTTTTGGAAACGCGAGTTGAGTGCTCGAGTAATGTCACATAATGACGGCCATATGTCCAAAGAAATATTTCCAGCACAACGTGTGGGAAATAAAAATAGGAAAAAACCCATGTGACTTGATGGACCAAGTGCAAAGAACAGGCAACGCTATTAATTATGTGAAAAATATTTTTTGTCTCGGACACGCTATTTTCCTAAATATAAAGTTTTATCTTTAGTAACGTTTTATCATACGTAAGGAAGCTTGACATAATCCTTTAGTTTTTGTAATTTATAAAGAAAAAAATTGATAAAAGAAGGAACTGTTAAGTCCCCACCATAGACTACACATGTCTGACCTACTTACGTCAGAAATCATGATATATTTTTTTAATGAAGTTTGGAATGCTACCGCTGGCTGTATTAATTTGATAACGTCTCTCAGAAATTCGGCAGTTCGAAATTCAAAGCAATTTAATTAGAAGTTCTTGCGCAAAATTTCTGGTCCTTGCTGCCCGAAAAAATACGAAAACCTGGAGCTATCTAACCAAAATTGTTTTGCATCCCAAGCGTTTTGTAATGATTACTTGACCTACATATCATAACAAGAGGAAAAATAAAAGTATTTTTCCCGGTATCTTCTTTAATATTCCGAATTCCCGAACTGAACAACCAAATAGCATGAATAGAAAACAATGGGTATTGATTTCACCTTTGTATAAAGATGGGTACCTACAGTAACATAATGGGTACAAAGAATACCAGAGGAATTTTATTAGCTTTTATTGTGTTGACTGCTCTATTTTATTAGTATTCAACATTTTAGATGTAATAAATACAGCAACGATGAAAGGTAAACCAATTAACTGGCTTTCTAACAAACATATGATTTTTTCTAATACATACATACATAAACACACGCCTTCTTCCCATAGGGGTAAGCAGACACTACAGAACGCCACCAGCTACGATCCTTACTACTCCTTTTGCCTTGTTTACGTACATCTGGTCATACATGCACGTCGGTTGCGAGTACTACGCACTATAATTGTTTTTTCAAAACTTTGCGAAAAACCATTAATCAGTCTTTATTATAAACTCCGCTAAACAAGCTGCAGATATTGAAAACTAGCCGACAGACGGTTGACAGACAACATAAATCAAATCGCCGGAGCTTTCTTGAACTTATCGACAGCAGGCCTAAGGCCTCTTGAAAATTAGGCCTGGTCTAGCTATATATACAAAGCGGTCGAGCGCAGAGCTGCCATCTTCGAAGGCCGAGATGAAAAAGTAGGTTAAAAGTAGTGTTGTATCTTTCCATTTATCTAAGGAAAAGCTACATAGCATACATGAAACATTTCAGACTAGAATAGATTGATATTATCATCAGTGCAAGCTTACAAAATGATTAGGCATTCATAGAATAGAACAATAATTATCTGGGTCTTCCCACGGCTGTCGTCCATTCCCCTTTAGTGACCCTGCCAATTACAATGGGAATTGGGAGCGGTTTTAATTTTAGATATGCATACATATCTGATCTTCCCCACAGCTATAGTTAAGATAGCTCGTGTTTTAGAATGGAAATAAATATTCAATGAGTAGAACATCGTCTAACTAAGAAATATCACATTCTTGCGTGTGCGTATCTCGGAAGCGAAAATTCATCTAGATGAGGTAAATGCTGATGTGAGCCTATATTTATTCTCTATTGTTAGAATTGAAGTATTCTGACTAAGACCAGACACCTGCCGGACGCGGGTACCCGATACAATGTAACACAAATTCGAGACTGGACGAGAAAGTGCAAATAACGGTTACGCTAACATATTGTGTGGATCAATGGAGAAATGCGTGCATTAGCGCTGCAATTCAGAATGAAAAACTATTTAACTCATTTCTTATACCTAAACAAAGTGCAATTTGGTAAGGCAAAGTGGTAAAGTGAGTTGACCACTTTGCCTTACCAAATTGCACTTTGTTTAGGTATAAGAAATGAGTTAAATAGATGGAAAAAGAATTAAAGCTCCCGAATTCACACGTTGCTTTCATCGCCCCAGTTGTACAAGATGTCATTTGACCCAATAAATCCCATGACAAACGTTCGGTAAATAATAGCGTGCGTGAAAGCAATAGACTGTGACGACATATATTCAATTTTCGATTCTTTTGCATGGACCATGGCACAATGAAGACTGAATGCAATTGTCGCAGCTGTCACGCAACGCTGGGCCACACATGTGAAATTAATACTACAGTCATAGATGATGCGGTGTTGCATATTAATATTTAATTTCCCAGTGCTGCATATTATGGTAATAAATCCAAGTGTGGAACACAAATTAAGTATTTCTCCGCGTGGAATTAAAAAAGCGCTTGCTGTACTTACGTAAGTAATGGTAAATTAAAAAGGCATGGCATTTACCAATGCAGTATTTAAAGAATTAGATACCTAGTAAAAAGACTAGACGCGGAAGGCGGAGGAGAGGGTGATGTGGCGCAGCCTGGGAGGCCCATGTCCAGCATTGGACTGCGATAAGCCGAGTTGATTGATTGAGTTATAAGAAATCTGAGTTATCTATCAATTTTTGTGATCATAGAGCTCGACAGAAAATACAAAGCTTTAACCATTAGAGAGATTCTCTCGTGAGATCTATCTCTTTCGCAGTTTATATTTGTTGTTATTTCGCACCCCATTGTTTGATTATACAAAAGTATACATAGAAAAATCTTCTGTTTGGTAGTACTACTTGCTACTTAAACATGTAAAACCCGTATCATAATGCCATTACGTTACGGTGTCCGCCGAAACAACCGGTTATGTTAAACTGTTTACATCATTCGCTCGAAATACATTTGTTTTGCCATACAAAACTGTATGTGTTCATTCTGCTTTTCTTTAATACAAATATCGTGACCTGCTGTGTTTTCTTCCTGTATGTTTACAAATTGAGATGTTTCACTTGGCTTTTGTAATTGTTTTTTATGGAGCTGTTCGACAGTGCCTCCAGGACAAGTTGGCGACCTTGTCGGTTATCTTAATTTATTCAAACATGCATTCATACTCAGGAAAAAAAAAAACGTGTCCGATAAACTGAGTAGGTATGAACTGAGCAAATTCTTTGAACAAAGCACGAGCCATAATATTCTATACACAGTCGATACATCGCATTTACAATATCTCTGGTGTGACCCATATGTTATTTAGGTACATTTCAATATTATTAGATGCGAAAAATATTTTACAAATTCATCCATTTGGTAGGCAAGCATTTATAAGTTCTAAATGTGTATTGCATCACAAGTTTATTTGCGGACTTGACACGGCCGAAATGTTACTGATTGGGCTGTGCGGGCGCTGCATCAAGGATGTCACTGTTTATAGGATAGGAATTTAGGAAATAAATAAATTATGATTAATAGCAGATTAGCAACCTTGGAGAATACGTCACTGATGACAACATTTTAATACCTACCACTAATTTTCTCTTCGCATAAAAAATACCTACAATGACTGGATGAGCTGATGTCTAAAACAACACAGAAAATTCAATAACAGGAATATTACAGCGAAAATTGATTAGACTGGGATATGTGAAGCAACTAACAGCAGCCCAGTACTTACCATAATATCCGTTCGTTGATTAAACTCTGATGGTATGCGTCGTAAGTGGCGGCGACAGACAACTTGCTGTGACTGCTTATGTATGAGGACCTGAATTAACATCGGATAACACTTATTCATGCAAGGAATATGCTCATAAATGATGCTTTAGAAGAAAATGATACGAGTTTCAGTAGTTTCTATGTAAGGATAGTCGCTGAATAGGTAGTCTTAAACTGAAATGATTCTGTTTTCAGAGAAGTGAAGTTGGTTCGGTACTGCTAGGTTACGATTCATAAAATTTTATAGGTGTAAGTGATATGAAACTCGAGATCTGATTCGGAGACAGGGACTTACGATTACGACTAATAAAACAAATGACCAAATTGTGCACTAGGTACATGAGGTCCTGGTAACAGGATGAAATAATTTTTCTTATGATCAAGCACACGATGGGGTCGATTTATTGTCCTCCCACTCCGGTGGTTTTCATTAATTTCCGGCCAAATCTAGAGCAATTTATTGTAAATAACTCCCATTCCCTGCGAGTTACCCCTCTCTTTTCAATAACTGCATTGTTAATGGTGACGGCTCACCGCAGTGAGATTTTGTCAAATTAAAATGCATTCTGTTTCATTGTTATGCAAATTGTGTCCCGGAGCTTTAATTCTATTCGAGATTGCCACGATACTATTTTATTTATCTGAATGCAATTGGTAGCTTTCGTGCTTCGTGTCCGGACATGATTTCCTTTTATTAGTGGTGTCATATTTATTTCAACTCGATGATCACACTAAACTACAAATTGCATGCACGGTCACGAACGTGCATACGTTACAAATATCGTATGACCATTATAATCATAATAATACCAATCATAACACACAAAATATCAATAATGCGTAATCATTTTATTCAAAACCTCAATAACGATCTAATTTATCATGCGAAATCAAAATCAAAATCTTTAAGAAAACAAAAAAACAATCAAAACAAAACTCAAGGTTGACCCTTGCGACACTCCACCAATGTTTTGTATTTTCATATTATTGGATCTTCATTCACGGACCATTTCTCTACATAAAAAGAGAGTAAGCAACGAAGGCGGCCTGGGGCGGCAGTCTCGACATTCGTAACGATAGCTGTACGAATGAAATCGCTCGCTAAGTCCTAATGGAGTACTAAGACGGTCAAAATTGCTTGACAAGCACGAAAAATACCATTTAGTTTTAAACCAGTTGCGGCGAGAACCTTATTTTTTTTTAATTTAATCATGTTCTCCAATTTTCCTCGTTATTCAAGGTTAATTTGAAGTGGCCAATAATTATCTTTGAAAAAACCTAACTATTTCCATTTTGCCCGTCTAGGTACCCCATTAGGACTTAGCGAGCGATTTGAGTCGTAAAGCTATCGTTACGAGTGTCGAGACTGCCGCCCCAGGTGCTTAGGATGAAAAAACGCAGACAAGTCTATTAATCGAAAATAAGGTCAGTCTCATCTCCATGGCTTCTATAAAACGCCTTGTCCAAGTCAAAATATTATAATGAAGAATACATAAGACGGCGTCATGGCCGAATTTACAAACGATGTAATTTTGGGCATAGCATGAATTTTTTTTGCCGTTTACGAACTTGGTCTTGAAGCTCGTGTCACCTTCACATCACATTTATGGTATAATTTGATGATGTTGTGGAAGGGCGACAATGCTGTTACAAATCTTAATTTGTGGTTTTGCTCACGCAAAGGGACACTCCCTTCCATAAAATTTATTACGCAATTAGCGACATTAAAATAAACGTTTACTGTTGCGCATTGACCTTAGCTTCCAAGTAATCCAAATATTTACGCCAGCAAATAGCGTTGTATACACCTATACCGCCATCATAACAAAAATTATGTTGTACGCAAATGGACATATTATATACCTACATATTATAGAACAAAGTCATTTTCTGAATGTGGCTAAATAACGATTAGCTCCGCTAAGAAAACAAACAGTGTGAAATCATGTGCGCGGCAACGGTAAAGTTCTATTAGCGGTGGCCGGAAAACATTACGTGACCGGTGCTACCAGTAGCCGTCTCAATGCACTCTCTGAGGATGACTTGGCTTGCAATTTTAGCTTACACCGTCGCAGAGCAGCACTTCCGTAGTACTGTGAAATGAGACTCAAATGAAAACGCCGTCGCTGAAATAACAAATAATTTTAAAACGGCCTCCGTTATTTGCTCAGATGCCAACGGGTAACAAAATTTTGATCTTTGATGCAAAGGATACGAGCAGGAAAGGATTTATGTTCAATTTTATGACTAGTCAGAATTGATTAGTTCTCGCCTTGAAATTATGCGTTAGCTTGCGAATTCCCGCTAAAATTATTTCATGCTTCCTAGTCAACATTATAGGATCTCTTAAATGAATTTTGGCATAGAAGCTTATAATCTCAGTAGTAAACATATTATAGTATTGAGTAAATAACTATATAGTGATCATTTGATGGCAAATATCATCACCATCGCCAAGACATGAATTTGGTTAGTATGACGACTGTGATATTCAAGTGCATATTACTCCTGAACGGAAATAATTCTTGGCACTGTTATAACTAAGTCACCAGCACAAAACTGGCATCAGAATATTTAACAACAAAATGAAACAAGTCTCTTCACTTAGGATGTTAAAACTCAGTGGGTATACAAAAAAACAATCTAGAGCGGTAATACCATGGGGCCGGTAACCATGGTGTATTGTTTTATTTCCACTTGGCTGGCCATCAGATGACGTCACGCTCTGCCACCTTCCGCTGGATAAAGTGGAGACCACGGATGCGGTCAGTAACAGGCAGAGCATGGTTTTACATTAGGAATTTGTAGTAGGTTATGTAGTGATTTACTACTCTTTGTATAAGAAAGAAAAATATAGGTACTTGTTAGTGGTCTATGTTTCTATAGCAAATACACTCAGCGGCACAGAATGTGGGCCAAACATAAACAACCCGAAAACAGCTGAATTTTAATAACGCGTATGGCAACTTGATTGAAATGGCAGCGTAAAATAATGATCGTTTCTTTAACGTTTTTGACACTTTGCTTCTATTTGTTGCTGGAACGCGTAGAAGACGAGTTATAATTTGATATAAAAATGGGCGTGCATTAAAGTCTATTGTTTTATTTTTTTAATTAATTTGCACAAATTTCTGCTTCCAGAATTAAAAAAAAATCCTCTAACTTCAGCACAAGTCGCTCAAGCTGTACTGCTTCGGAATCAAGGGCGAACGCAGCGAGAAATCGCTGCAACATTACATGTACCGCGTAGAACTCTCAGGTACACATTAACCAGGTACGTTCAGACTGGTCTGTACACGAGTATACCAGGAAGTGGCGGAATTAGATGCACTTCAGCACAAGACCGATTTATTGCTCTCGCAATTTTGAGAAATCGGTTCCTGACTGCAGTCGACATACGGCAGCGCCTACAAGCGGCCAGAGGGGTCAACGTACACTACGGCCAAAATATCTTGGCGAGTCTGAACATAGGCACTATGAACTTTCGCGCATGTTCTCTCACTCACACTCGCCTCAAGTCACCATTTGTTTCCTAAAAAATGTTACTGCGCAGCCTTCTGCGCGAAGTTCGGACTCGCTAAGATATTTCGGCCGTAGTGTAAGTGAGCGGACAATTAGAAGGATAATAGGGGAACGAGGCCTGTATGCTCAAAGACCAGCTCAAGATCCAGAACTCCTCCGGCACCACCGTGTAGCTCGACTTCGGTTTGCTCGCGAACACGCAAATTGAACTCAAATCACGACAGATGAATGCAGAATTCCAGACGCCTGAGAACGGGTGAGGCGCGGAGAGCGGTTTCTACCAATAATCACTAGGCAAACCGTCAGTTTTTGTTCCCGTCAGTGGTCCGTCACAACCGTCAGTGGCTGTTATGATTTGGGGAGGAATAAGTTCGGACGCTCGCGTAGGGTTAGCTTAGCCGGAGTTGAAAGTCGTCTTACAGCAGTGCGGTACGTTGAAGAGATGATCCAAGAACATGTTTTACTATACATGAGGTTCTTTGATAGTGAAGAATTTCATTTAAAGCAGCATATTGCGTGGATCGACTCTCAGAGGCTGGAATTGCTCAGACTTGATTACCATAGAACATGTACGGTACATGCTTAAAAAGCGAATCCGATCAAGTCTCAACCCTCATCAGACCCTCCATGATTTGAAAACTACTCTGGTGCAAAACTCCCCTAGTAAAAATTAAGAACATCATCCAGAGCGTGCCTGATCGCATGCAGGCGGTGATCGAAGCCATAGGCAGAAACACGTTATTATTTTTTTATTTTGTTTTTTTTTTCTGTAACTAAACCTTTATTTGAGTGTTTGTGTTATTGCCATTTTTGTAACGTAATTAGGTTAATTTTTTCGGTATTAGTGATTTAAATTTAGGTTAGGTATCAGACCATCCTGTAAATCTTATGAAACAAAAACATGTCCTTCGTGTTTCATTTTGACAATAAACTACATAACATGCTTGGGCCAAATTCAGTGCCGCTGTGTATAATGCTTCCATGATTAAATTTAGTCTTTTGGCACTTTTTTCTTACCTGAAAAGGTAAAATTGAGTAGTTAGCCATGAACGATCCGGCGAACTAACGCCCTCATTTGGCATTGCTCGCGCAAATAGCAACCATCTGTCTAGCAAAGGACGCTCGACAGCTATATTGGGCTGAGTCGAGGCCTAACGCGAGCAGGTTGACAAATATTAAAACTATAACTTTGTACGAGTTCATTTTCTCTCTCCATTTATTCAATTTCATTAGTTTTATTATCTACACTATTTTATTCTAGACTTCACTAGGTGGATTTGATAGAGACATAATTATTGGACAAGTAAACTTGATATAGGTACAACTACGAAATTGGGATCGTACATAAAATGTCACTTCCAATAGTTCGAGCAGTTAACATTTATTTATACCGCTATAAAGAAAGTACTTGATCGTACTCGTATAAAGTTACATGAAACTATAGATGATGATCTAACAATTTCGGCGCCTCACCAATTAATATTTGGCCCATATTAGTCACGTTTAAAATAGCCTGAAATACAGTTCTCAGTACATACTAATTATTAATAAAAACGTTATCCAACTGCACAAAGAACGCGTTAAATCGATACTAGGTCAGTAGACAAACTATTTCCCTCGTGTAAAAATGTAAACAAACCGGTCGTAAAAGTAACGAAATTAGCCAGGCAGGCACCGCCATTACAGACGAGACCAAGTTCTCAACTTGCAGAATGACTCGGTGAAGAGTCGTGAAAACAAATGTGAATTTAAGGAAACCGGATTACGGTTGTTGGTAGACATAATAGTTCTTTCGGTTGAGCACTCAGTCACTTGAATGTATCTTTCGTAGTCACGCATACAGTTATATCACGACACTTTATTACACAAATTGCTAGATATTGTTAGAGAAGTTGGGATGGGTATGTTTAGTTTTTATTTTTCATCGTCAAATATGGGTGTGCGATGACAGATAGAACTAGCAGGTGATTAAGATCAAGTTATATCTGAAACGGTTATATCTGAAATTGTGTTTAGATAACAATACCGAAATAACCCTCCACTTGTGTGCACGCGTACGGGTGTTGGTATACGATCGATTATCATCGACGTACCATAAGGTACGTCATGGAATTTTTGTTTCGTTACAATTTTGCATGGAAGCTATTATATACCTGTCTGAATTTGTATAACAAAATTAATTGTATCAAAGTTTGTTTTTATTGAAGTCTACCTTCACTGAGACTTCAATCAAAATACCATTGAATAATAAATTCAACTAAGAGGGCAGCTGTCTCGGCATTTTATAAATGTCGTTTGTTAATCTGCTCTACCTTTTTACTTTCATTTTAGTACTAAAATAAGCTGCCGGCCAGCCGACAATAACAAAATGTCAGAGAACACTTTCACTTGAAGCGAAACATGTTAGATAGAGCATCGGACAGAGTATACCAAAACATAAGACAAAGGGTACACTTGAATAGACGCCTTTATTTACTGATTAATAAAAGCATTTACCAACACTGCGCAGTAATAAGAGAAAGTTAATGAAACAAAAAGTCTCAGTTATTATGAGAAGTCACTTAGAATATGCTTCTCAAATTTGGAACGCGCGTTATGGTGTGCATATCGATCGCATAGATGGTGTGCAAAAAAGATTTGTTCGGTTTCTGTGTTATCGTTTGCGCATACCTTACCACTGTTGTGATTATTTGGATCTTTGCAGGAAATTTCACCTACAGCCACTTACTAACCGTCGTCGATTAGCAGATTGCACATTTTTCCTCAAAATTGTGTCCAATGAGGTGAACTGTCCGCAGCTTCTGCGTAAGCTGTATTTTAATGTTCCCAAGAGATCACTCAGTTTTAATCCACCTATCGCTATTCCGTTGTCTTCTTCCAACTACAGGCAACTCTAATATTTAGTGCGAGCGAGTAAGAACTTTAATGACCAAGGGCTCAAACGTACCCAACAGGCTGAACGTTGAATTCTTCAAAATTAATTCTTAGTGTAAATAGTACTTCTAGTCCTTATTTAATTTTATTGTAGTTTATTTCTTATGTTTGGCGGTACCGATTTGACGATTGGTGCTCTTGTTTTCTTCATTTGTCGTGTATATCTTATTATATTGCTGTATAGCTAGCCGTGAAAACCTATAATGGGCTTCATGTTTCTTATTGTAGTATATTTACGTATTGTATCTAAGTAAAACTGTTGGTTTTCCACATTATTTTTAAATAATAATTTTAATGTTTGTCTTGGGTACATTAACAGTTATCAGATAAGGTGTTAACAAATTCATTAACCGCCAGATGACAGATAACATCGGATGCGCTCGCGCAGCGTTCAATGTAGTAGTTTGTCAACAATGGATCTACTATCGTTTTCTTAATAAAATCGTCTACTTTTACAATGTTTGTAAATATGTGAGCACTGAGCACCATGTATAACATAATTTATTAATTTACCTGTCATTGCTTTATTTGTATATTTTTTTTACCTATTGTGGTTATATAATAATTTTATTATAAATGCATCGTCTTCCCATATAATTATTATACAATAATGACAATACAATTAATGTACAGACGCCAGCACACCAAGCTACTACAATCTGTCAAATTTCTTTAATAGATTTTCAACTTTATCGCTATTAGGTTCAAGGTTGATTCGGAAAATTTGACAGTTTCGGGTAGCTTGACCTGCTGGCGTCTGTACTTATACATAATTTTGTGAAACATTTTAAATGAGTAACGGTGGAGTTTCTTCCCCATTCTTCTCCATACGAGACTACCTTTTGGAAAGGGCAACGAGAATCAATTCTACTTTTTTGCAAATTTTGACGTTCAAAACTGCCTTTTATGTGCCTATTTAAGATAAATGATTTGACTTTGATTACTTGTTACGGCTTCAATGGATCAATATTGATATGCATAACTGCTCTGCATCTCGGCCATACATTATTGACTTCGTTCAAGTGAAGCTCGTGTTATGTAGCCAAAATTTCTTATTCAAATCTTCTAAACTCTAAAGAATATGTCTTCTAAACTCTAAACGAAAAGGATCCAACCCCCATTAGATGTAATGTGGGTTGGATCCTTTTCGTTTAACCTATGGGCAATTGATTTACTGTGCATGCACATCTTTTATCTTCGTTTTCATATCTTGATCACTAAATAATACAGGTTTTATAACGACTTACGAAGGAATTTTGGTAATCACTTCGCGGAAGAAGTTGCAAGCGGAAGCTAAATAGTTATTTAATTAAAATATTTCAGTCATTTTTTATCACTAAGCTGCTAACTGGTTGATAAAGTGAACTTCATTGGCGCATTACAGGGGGTGTCATGAGCTCTAGTGGAATAATCCAATTCATTTACGCTACACTCTTCCTCTTCGCTATGGAGTGTGGCGTATTTATTTATAACCTTTCACCAATATTGTACACAATTTCCAGTTCGTGTTCAGCACTATCAAGATAGAAAAGATAAATTTTGTGGGTAATTTATGTGTTAAACTTTAACCACCGTGTGATGTACTACTCCTTGGTAAGGCTTCTTCATGGCTTAGTATTTCGTGGAAATAAATTTAATTTCCTTTCTATGGAGAACACATGTCATGCGAACCTAATTTCGATATAAAGGCGACGATAACCAACTTTGAATCACGCCTAAACTATCAAGCGTATTTCTATGAAACTTTCACCATTTTAATGATAATTTAATTATTTATCTTCTAGTATACCTTTTATGTACGTAAATTAATAATGCGTCTCATTTAGGAACGCGCTTCTTGATGGGCGAGTCCCATTACTGGCTGGACGTACGACGCGTTGTGTGAGCTCAGCACAGAACACGCATGCTAACTGGCATTTATCTGCGCCTTAAATTGCCACATCAAAAGAGTAGCTATTATACTGTTACTTTATGTATGATACTTATAACAAAGAGAACACGAAACTAGCGAGTTCACCCCTACAGTTAAATGCATTAATCTTTTTCAGGCTAGTAGGCAATTTGTGTTTTTGGCAACCATTCTTTCGTGGCCTCCCCTGCATTGTCGGTTCCATATAAAATGTTCACCAACGATACTATTTATAATCACTTATGACAGCTCTTCAGTTGTCGGTTACAGAGCTCGGGGATGGTACTTATGTAAAAATTCGATGCCTCCGGTCCCTCCACCCTCTCTAGGGATGACGTCATGACAAGCGGAGAAACCTCGCAAGGTCGCTCGAACTGTTTTGATTCGATAAACGTCTTGCAAATGTTGAAGGGGAAAAAAGTCGGTCACGTTTGCTGAAATCTAAAATTGTTTTGGGTGGTTTACAGAAGTCTTCTTTAATGTCGGTTAAAGAAGTCTTCTTTAATAGTTTCTACGGTTCATTAATGTCTACTACCAGCAATTTATTAATGACTAAGGTTATTGTATTGTGATCGTCATTTAGTTACCAACTTCATGGTTCCATTATGGCTGGAATAACGATTTTTCTAGTGAATAAACCGCAAGGTGGGTCGGCCACGCCTTGTGGTGGGTAATCACAGTATCTAAATAGCGTCATCATAACGTCATGGATCTGCGACGACCTTGACCGTAGAGGTAGAATCATAACAATCGTTGTGGAAATTAAGGATATGTTCTATTTAGATAATGAGGTCTCTACTAGACACTGTTTACGCTAGTGTAAAACGGAATCTAGTCTCGTATCGTCTGACTCAGAGCGACTGATCTAGATACTAGCTGTCTATAAAACATCCGCAAATCGTTACAGAAACAGGTAACGGCATCGAATGAAACAGTTCGAAACTGCCAGAATTCTATAGCTCATTCCAACCAGTTTCTGAGACATTACATCATTTTGTTAAGACGAGTATTTGTCATGCTAACATTTCCTTGGAATTCATCATCTGTACCATTTTTAGCTTTATTAAACGTAACAAAATCACACCTCTAATGGCTAGTTTACACAGTGCGAGCTAGCGTGCGAGTCCGCCTACCGAGTAGCTGCAGTGCAGCAACTCGCACTGTGTAAACAGCCAAGGCAAGCCAAGCTATAGACATGTGAGTACACAGTGGGAGCAGTCAGTAGTTCGCACTGTGTAAACCAGTCCCAATAGCTAGTTTACAGGGCGAACTTGCGTGCCAGTCGGCCTACCGAGTAGATGCACTGCAGCAGCAAATCGCACTGTGTGGGCGTATCATACGAGTTACTCGCATTTGCGAGTTGGACAGTAACTCGCAGGCCGCAGCCGAGTAACTTCAACATTTTTTGTTTTCGTACGCGCAAGCGTGCGAGTCGGCCTACCGAGTAGCTGCAGTGCAGCAACTCACACTGTAAACAGCCAAGGCAAGCAGAGCTACTGGCATGCGAGTACACAGTGCAAGCAACTGTCTACTAGGTAGCAGCTCGCACTGTGTAAACCAGCCATTATTGGCCACATAAACCCAAACAAAAGGTTACAAGGCCCGTGACCTACCCACCATGCAATATAATAATTCATGAAAAAAATGAATGAATTAGGACAAGCTACCCATATTGCGACATTACTCGAATTGTGTAATGTAGATAATAATGCAGCAGATGTGGTTTGATGCCGCCTTTTTGCGTCATCCGTCAGCCTTATTCGTCTTTTGTCGTGGAAGAATATATAGTTCATTGTACGTTTTTTATGGGGTCGCTTCACTAATTATTCTGTGGCTTATTTCCATTTCATTCTGTTATTGTCCGGAAAAAATATGTTATACAAGAAAGCCATTTTAGTTTTTACAGAATAATGTACTTTAAAATAAATGTAACGTCAAATTTTCAAGTATTGTATTAAAGCTCTCAGACCAAAAAAAAATGGTCTGAGCTAAAGCCATGGAAGGTCTGAGCATTTTCTTATACATAGTTTCATGATTTGCCTACCTTCTAAGAAGTAGTTCCCTCTCATATTTTCTAAAAGGACAAGTCATTGAAGGCATTGAAACAATTCGAACGGTCGTACGCCCGGAATTTTCCGATGAAGGTTCCGCCATCAAAGGGAGGGGGTCTGAAGTAGGTACTTTTGGTGCCTACAGGATCACCAAGTACCACGAAGCTCTCGAACAATCTAGCATTTGTTGACTTTTACACTAGAAAGCTCCGCTTGCAACGACCAAAGGTATTTCGGTTATTTTTTTGTATTCATTTTGTTCAATTTTTTGTAAGGATAGAAGAGAAGGGGGAGAAAATGGATGAATAGAGTTAGTGTGAGTTTAAATGTAAGAAATTACAAAGGTGATGGTTGACAGCAACAGCCGAAATATCTTGGCAGGTCCGAACTTCGCGCAGAAGGCTGCGCAGTAACGTTTTTTTTTTTTAGGAACCAAATGGAAACATGAGGCGAGTGTGAGTGAATGAGAAAACTTGCGTGAAAGTTCGAGGTGCCATGTTCAGACTTGCCAAAAATATTTCGGTCGTAGTGTAACATAGGACTAAAGCGCTTATTACATTATTAAATTTTAGGAAACCTAAATCGTAAACATTATTTAGAAAGTAGTGCTCTAACTTCGATTAGGTACATCTTTCGATTTCCTAATTAGATTACCTACAAATTGTATAGTGTAATAAGCATTTAAGGCAGGAAGAAAGTCAAATCCTAACTATCCTAACCTCCTAACTAATATTATAAATGCGAAAGTAAGTTTGTTTGTTTGTTTGTTACCTTTTCACGCCTAAACCACAGAACCGATCATCCTAAAATTTTGCATATACGTTGTCAGGTGTACAAAGAAGGGCATAGGGTACCTATCATTTCGAAAAAAAGTTCTGTTCCCGAGGAAAACAACAATAACATTCTTATGATAATAGATGGCGCCACGTGTCTTTCGAATTATGATTGAATTATATTATTATATAAACTTTAGTAGTGTGTTAAGAGTTTTTATTTCTTTTTATTTAAGTACCTAATTTATTTTGTGAGTCGTAGAGCGTCGATAGACCGGTTTTCATCCTCCTACTAACTATAATATTATAGATGCGAAAGTAAGTTTGTGTGCTTGAAACCTTTCACGCCCTAAACCACTATTCTAAATTAACGCGAGCGAAGCCGTGGGAAAAAGCTTGTACGTATATAATTTCGAATTTCTTACATTGCTTTGTGGATACAAGATTATTCAAAAATACCTACTGATTGTATTTCAGACCTAATGGAAACAAGAAAGAGTGAAATCATAGCTGATGACGAAGTGGCTATAATTAAGTATTATAATTAGTTGCAATAATAGCAAGGATCACACTATGAATGCTGGCAAGCCTTGAGAGTGATGTCATGTTAGTATAAAATATGAATCTTTATAGCTATTTGTGTAGGTAATAGAAATATAACATATTTTATTGTGCAGGTAAATCTGGTAATACAGTAAGCAGGTTCATACTCACAGGTTAACATCAAGTTCAGACGACATGAGTAGGTAGCTTAAAATATTACCTATAGCTAGATTACAATATCGCACAACTAGATAATGGTAAATGATTATACAAACACTTTACACGTCAATCATGTTTTTAAAAACTAGATGAGGTCGGCGTTTCCTATTTGACTACTGAATAAAAACTTTTTAGCAAAAAATAAAACCGACTTCCAAAAAAACACTACAAAGTGAAAAATAACTTTAATTTCGGTAGTTGGTGTCTTTGGTTTTGTATTCTCGTTTTTTGCCACCGACTTCCGAAATGAAAGTTATTTTTCACTTTGTAGTGTTTTTTTTTGGAAGTCGGTTTTATTTTTTGCTAAAAAGTTTGAATTTTGGCTAAATGTGAAAGGCTAAACATGAATGTATTCATCTTAAAAAATAGTGACTAGGTACCTAATGTCATTTTGACAAACACATTTAGCCAAAGTTCAACCATTAGTTACTATGTTTAACCATTTGTTGAGTTAACTATGGATCAAAAAACCGGCCCTTACTAAGTTTTTAATGGGTCTCAAAAAAAAAAAATGTTATTGAAGAGAGTTTTGACTGACGTTTGCAGTCAAAAGTATTATAAGTTTTAACCCATTAAGAGTTTTGACTCAGCTGACAAAATTTGTGTGACATCTCTATGATCAATGATAGGTATTTGTATATCAACATGTGTGATGCATAATTCATTTGAATATAGTTGATCAGATTTGTTTATAGCATTTGAATTTTTTTCATTTAGATTAGACCAGGATTTAGTGGTGTTGTGTTCTGTCTGTTATAATTGTATTTCTCAACTATTCTACTGACTAGTGGAGCTGTACTCTTGTTTCTTAAAACTTTCTCACTCTATTTCACTAATGCTTGTGTACAAGAAGTTTTCTATGCACAGCAATTTTTTCTAGCTTCTTTAGGAAAGTCTACATTTCTTAAATATCTACAATCAAAATCTACAATCCTTCAATGAAAATCATGACTTTGTTTAAAAAGCCATTATAAAAATCAGCTATATACTTTATAGTAAGCATGTAGAATATTGAGTGGGTGATGGATGATGATTTGACATCTCATTGTGATGTCCATAGTTCTAATTGGGTCGACAGACTGGGTCAATTAGAGTGGCCTTTTTAGCACATGCCTTAGAAATATTCTTCATAACATGCTAGCTATAATAGGTGGGAAAAAATACCATTTGTTTTAATTGGTAAGTAAATTCAATCAAGATAATTAAGCCCAATCTTGAAAAATCATTAGGAAATCAGTGTAGGTGTACACTGATTTCCTAATGATTTTTCAAGATTCAGCTTAATTATTTTGATTGAATTTATTGATATTTTTCATACAGCATCATTATAAGATTTGAAAGTAAAAATGCTAGTAGAGCAGTCATGTCTCTTAAATAGTAAATATTTTTATTTTTTTTTTTGTTTTACGAAATTGTAAAAAAATTAATACTTCAATTTTTTGTCTCTACCAAGTTCTGTATCAAATTGTTTACAACTCCCAAAGAAACCAGTTCACATTACATGAGCAGCCGTGATTCCTCAAGCAGATTTATTAATGAAATATTAGGTTGATGTTATCAATGAGAAGAATATTATTATTTAACATGTGACAGACTAGTGAACTGATGAATAAGCTTCGTACCAGCAGGAACCATGTATCAATGACATATCAACATAACATACAAGGGTATGTTGAAAGATTTTCTTATAAAACGCCGTCGAAAAATGTGTGAAAAAATGTACGAAGATACCACGTAGGTCGTATTCTACAACCGGACACAAAAATATATTTAGGTATGATCCCCAATGACATCATAATTTGACCGAAAATCGGCAGTAACCCAGAAAAAGACGCGGTGTAGTTGCGCCTGAAATAGGTCATATCCCCGTTTAGAGTGACCACCTATCCAGAGTACCCCGGTCATACATGATGCGCGAAAACACCCTTGCCTTCCGCACTGTTCCGATTAACTGGTATTATTACTTAATGCCAGCATTATGGAAGCTCCAAAAAATATAAACATAACCTATAGGTCTTTCTGAATTTACGGTGAAGCTATGAGGTTAGAGGATGCGAAAATCGCAGTAAAAAAAATAAATTAAAAAGTCATATCGGTACCTGTTTACTTTTGTTGTCGATCCCGTTTGCCTTGCCGTCTGGTACGTTGCCGTTGCTTTCCTCACTTTTTTCACTTATCACACCCTCCAACGCCATATTCAAACGCTTATTTTATTCACTGTCATGCGAGAAATGTAATAATTTCTCGTATTTCACCGAACATGAAATATTTCGTCACAAATTCAATACGAGCAAACACTCCCATAGACAACGAGCTGTCACAACCCACAACGCGTCGCAGTAGCGGCCGCATTGAGCGCTAATGAAAAATGAAACGACGGATTCGCTACGGGAAAGAGAGAGCGAACGAATCGTAGAGCCCGCCACAGAGTACATCGACCAACCGTCGCATTTGGGCTAACTGGGACTCGCATCAAACCGAAATCAAGAAAATGGTGAAAACATGAAAAATATCCTGCTTATTAAAATTATATTATACATTCTATGTAGAATTTTGTATCATGGGGCATGATGCAAGGGGCTGATCAGCTTTTATGATTGGAGGTGCAGAGAAGTTTTAAAATTCATTGCGATAATCCGTAATAATTTTCCGAATTTTTAAAAAAGGACAATTAGTCTAAATTACTTTTGCGGAATTATTATTTTAGATGGAAAATAGAATAAATACACTAGATATGTACTATAAATAACCTGATGCTATAAAATAATTTCAACGAAAGTAAAGATAGAGTGGATGAAATGATAATTTATTGTTGCTACTCTTACTCTTGTTTAGCAAGTGATTAATATTATGCGGGCTATTAGCTCAAAAAAAAACAAGGAATTATGCTACTTTTTTATTATGGTTTCGCACAGTGAATGTTAAACTTTCCCGCCTTCAAGTCCTTGGTTGATTTGATTACGATTATGGAAGCATAGACAATAATTTAGAACTAAGCAAAACATCCAAAAGTCTAAACTTTAACAAAACCAAGTCATGGTGCTAAACAACTAATTAAGAAAAATATTAATGCAAGTACAACTAGCACACTACATAGTGATAATGAGGCATAAAAAAACTTTAGACAATCGGCAAATTGACACAGTATTATGAAGGACCTAAAACAGTGTCATCTAGAACCGTAGTAGAGTACTAGAGGCAGCGTTATTTTCCCTTAACAATCAATAGATGGCGTAAGCTTTCGTCTTTCAGTTAAAATTTTACAAAAAAAAAAAAATATTGGGCTGCGTAGAAGCTGAATAGCCCAGTTTACAGCTACAACAAAGTGGTCGTAAGGGATCCTTGCTCTAGTACAATACTGTAGGTGCATACATTCGTTCGATCACATTGTTGTTCTTGCTGTTGTGTCCCGAAACGATAAATAAAATTGCAATGTCAATTTTGATAAACATTGATGCACAAAATGATCGTCTACAGTTGACAATAAACTCACAAAACAATGACAATTACAATTGTTCGTTTCGGGGACCGTTTTAGATACAATGAAAAAGGACGGAATTTGAACGCTATGTAGGTGAAGATTATAGAATGTACTACCTAATAATAATAGATTTTTTGTCATTTTTTAAAATCCTTTATTAAAAGGAACCAGGTTCTTAATAATTAATTACAATCTAGCCTACAAGACTAATAAGCAATTTAATCTAACTTAATTTTTTACGCGATAATTATTTTAAAACTTAGAATAGTGTTGGTTGTAGGTACTTTACACAAGTCTGTTCCACGTTCTTAGAGTCTGATATGATAATATTATATAAACACTTTGTTCACGTGTTATATATTTGTGTCATTGTCACTATTATTTCTACACTTTTTACACTACACTAATTCAAAGGGTTTTGTTCATTTTAGTCTTCGCACTATATTTGTTTGGTCTAACAGGTGAATTGCCCCGATGTTCACATGTTGGTGGAGTCCAATGATATTATCTAATAATAATAATAACCCGCAGGGCAGCATGTGGCGAACTGTTGGGCAGTAGCGACCCCACGGACCTTATCTCCCGGGAGAAATCTTGTCCTCATCTCTGGCTTGCCTTTATTGGCCGACTGGAGTGAACACTGACGAGGAACAGAGCTCCCACCTCTTTCTCGCCTTTATTGGCCGGCTTGAGTGGAGATTCGCAAGAGCAAACGTGCTCGGAGGAAGGAAGTATTCCAGTAAGGTGCTGGTAGGGATCTTGACCGTAATTCCGGGATTGTTCTGATAGCCGTGGGATACCTCTCCACTCCTCAAGCACCTCTGGAAGTGTTGCCTCCTTGTCGCTACATCACTATGTGCTACCGGCCGTTTCCGGGGGCCCATTATTGAGTGTGCAAGTGGGTGACTTGCACACTGCCATTTTATCCGTGTATACCTAATAATATCTATAACATTGGTCAGGCAGGGGACATAGTTCTTCCAAAGTTTAAGTTACCCAATCTACTGTAGCCACCCAGACCCATAGCCCAATATGTTTTGTTTCCACGTACAACAATAGCCCTGCACCAACCGGGAGTTGTCCTTGGGTGCACTTGCATACTGCATAGTGCATACAGGGATAATCGTCGGTTGGTGCCTCCTCATCATTTCAAATTTAAAATTATTTAAGGGGCCTCTGCGAGTTGGCTTCGGCTCCTCGTACGCCTTTCAAAGGTCCGGGACCCCAGGGTCCCGAGAAATATCAAAATAATATCCTGGGATATTGTTCACACACGGTCATCTGATCCCAAACTAAGCAGAGCTTGTACTATTTAAACCAGATAACAATAATAACAACGGAACAATACAGAACGCCGCTCAGTATGAACGTAGCATATCTTTCCTTTATTTATAATATCATTGGTGGAGTCGGTGTTCATGGGCCTCAACGAATTTTTGGATTATGTTGGTGACGGATTCCATTTTTAGGTCACGATGGAGGTCGTCATTTCTTATAGGCTTATGTTTAACTTACCACCAAATAAAGTAAAATACTGCCAAAAATAGTAAATGATCACCAAAGTTAAAACTCCATTTTATTGTGAAATTATAAACAAATTGTTTAACATCTTGCTATCCTAGACTACCGACTAATCATTATTAACCTAACCTAACCTAACCTAGAAAGAACATTAAAAGCAAATCAAACAAATATAAAAAAAAAACCTAACCTAACCTAACGCAATAATTCGCTCGTTAAGATTTGGTGATCATTTACTAGATTTGGTGATCATTTACTACATTTGGTGTTTGAATACAATTTGAAGAGCAAAAAGCTTAGGGTATCAAAGTATTTTATGGTGATCATTATATTTAATCCCTTTCTTATACAGGGTGGCGATTAAGTTATCACATTGATTGAAACCACGTATTCAGTACATGATTCCGGAACCCACTGCGTTGAAATTTTTCGTCGGTTATTATAAAAAAAAAAACTGTTGTTTCCTACAAAAGTGCAATACCTACGTGCTCAAATGTATGGAATAGCATTTTTTTTTATAATAACCAGCAAAAAATTTCAATGCAGGGGACCACAGTCATGTCCTGAATATGTAGTTTCAAATAATGTGATAACCTAATCACCACCCTGTATACCAGGGCGAATTAACAATACTCATCATCATCTGCCTAGCCTTTTCCCAACTATGTCGGGGTCGGCTTCCAGTCTAACCGGATGCAGCTGAATACCAGTATTTTACATGGAGCGACTGCCTATCTGACCTCCACAACCCAGTTACTGGGTAATACGATACCCCTTGGTAAGACTGGTTGTCAGACTTTCGGGCTTCTGACGACCCGTAACGACGACTGTCAAAGATCCTCGAATGACAGCCGGGACCAACGGCTTAACGTGCTTTCCGAGGCACTATACTCCTGAGTACCTTATTCTGGAATGTTTGTATTGGGTTGGTAGGAAAGTCTTGCGACACAAACAACACTTTCTTTAAATAAACATATTATTTTATTAAGATAGTATTAATTACTGATATACTCTCCTTCTTCATCTACAACTCTTGCCAAACGCCCCGGTAAACTTTGAATCCCATCCATCCAAAAATCCTTTGGTTTTGAATGAAAAAACTCTTCTAGGGTATTTTGAAGGTCATCAAAATGTTTATCGCGTAATTAATTTTTCAAAGCCCGAAACAAATGGTAATCAGACGGAGCTAATTCTGGTGAGTATGGTGGATGGGGTAAGACTTCCCAACATAGCTCTGAAATATTTTGTTTAACTAATTTAGTTTTGTGTGGCCGAGCGTTATCATGAAGAAGACGAACATGTAAACGTTTTCACCGTTTTTGTTTAATCATTGCAGACAGATTTCGTAGTCATGACGAGTAGTTATCTGCGTGAGCGTAAGAAAATCTGTTGCAAATAGCAAAAAAAATTAATATGTCGTCTCATATTGGCCGTAAATCTGCTCAGAACTGAAAAATATCAAAATCGGTGAAAGCTTACTTTATAAGGAATGCAATGATCCTACTAAGTCTAGTGTCGAACAAACACAAATGGCTACGGCAGTATCGGAAACCGTAGTAAAATTTCAATCAGTTTTAACGAAAACAAACGGCGTGGACTGCGCCTACAATTTTTTTTTTATTATTATTATCAGTCATTATTATTCTATTAGGTTGGGGAAAAAGTCTTTTCGCATTATAGTATTGTATATTGTAATAAAATCTCTTTTGTATCTGGCTGGCTGGTTTTGGTATCATTGAAAGTTTAAATTTTAAAGAACATAATTCCAAATTCAAATTAGGAAAATGTGTGATTTTCATTTGTTTTTCGTACCGTCAAGATGAGTGAATCTAATGAAGAAATTCGATACATTTTAAAATTTTGCTACAAAAAAGGTAAAAATGCTACGCAAGCCGCGAAAAAAATTTGCGATGTTTATGGACCTAGTTTAGTGTCTGTGAGAGTAGCACAAATTTGGTTTAAGCGTTTTCAATCCGGAAATTTTGATGTCAAAGATGGACGTCGCTCTGGTCGCCCTATTACGGATAAAATGGATGCCATTTTTGAAAAAGTGGAGCAAGATCGGCATATCAGTCGTTACGACGTAGCTGAACAACTGGAAATTGACCACAAAACAGTTTTGGTGCATTTGAAAAAAACTGGGTACACAAAAAAGCTCGACATTTGGGTACCTCACGAGCTCACTGAAAGAAACCTAATGAACCGTGTACTCATTTGTGATTCTTTATTACGACGTAATGAAACCGAACCATTATTGAAGAAGCTGATAACTGGTGATGAAAAGTGGATCACGTATGACAAGAACGTGCGAAAAAGGTCGTGGTCAAAGGCCGGTCAGGCTTCACAGACTGTGGCAAAACCCGGGTTAACTCGCAACACGGTGATGCTGTGTGTGTGGTGGGATTGGAAGGGCATTATTCATTATGAGCTGTCCACCAGGCACCAGGCTGTGACCAGGCAGGACCATCGATTCTGAACTCTACTGCGAACAACTGATGAGATTAAAGCAAGAAGTTGAGAGAAAGCGGCCGGAATTAATCAACAGAAGGGGTGTGGTTTTTCATCATGATAACGCTAGACCTGAACAGTCTCCTGTATTGACACGTTTGTTCCGCCTCTCTCTTGAAAAAAGAACGGTGCCAAAATCCTGGAAGCTTGCAAATGTACAACCAGTGCCCAAAAAAGGCGACCGTGCAGACCCTGCCCATTACCGTCCGATCGCCATTACCTCCATTCTGTGCAAAGTTTTGGAAAGGGTACTGAACAATAAGTTGCTGAACTACCTTGAAGACAATGATCTCCTCAGTGACCGTCAATATGGCTTTCGCCGGGGACGGTCAACTGGCGATCTTCTTGTGTATGTCACGCACTGCTGTGGCGAAGCCATCGAGAAACACGGCGAAGCACTGGCTGTATCGCTTGACATCTCGAAGGCCTTTGACAGGGTCTGGCACGCTGCTCTGCTCAGCAAGCTTCCTGCTTATGGCATCCCAGCTGATTTTTGTAGCTGGGTATCAGATTTCCTTAGTGAACGGTCGATTAGAGTAGTTGTTGATGGCTGCTCTTCTGACCTTATGGCTATTGATGCCGGAGTTCCTCAGGGGTCTGTTCTCTCTGCAACTCTTTTCCTGCTGCACATCAATGACCTGCTTCGGCCTGGTATTGTTGGGTACGCAGATGACAGTACAGTTTCAGAGAGATACTTGTCCAGAGCAAAAACCAGCGGGGCCGAAGTTCGTTCCTTGAGAGAGGCCATGGTAGAGCGGACAGATTTGACCTTAAGCTTTGTCTCCCAGTGGGGTGATGATAATCTGGTCTCTTTTAACGCCACCAAAACGCAGGCGTGTCTTTTTACCGCTAAAAAGAGTCGTCTCGCCCAAACTCCTACTTTTCGGGGTACATCTGTTCCTGTAACTGATCGACTTGAGCTCCTAGGCATGGAGTTGACATCTGGTCTCAACTTCGGCGCCACCATCGAGTACAAGGCCCAAACTGCGGCCAAGAAACTGGGCATCCTAAATAGGGTGAAGCGATACTTTACGCCTGGACAGCTTTTAACCCTTTACAAAGCGCAAGTCCGATCCTGCATGGAGTATTGCAGTCACCTTTGGGATGGATCAGCTAAGTACCAACTAGCCGCGCTGGACTCGGTGGAACGCAGAGCTAAGAGGCTCATTGGCGACGTAAAACTGGTGGATGCCAAGCTTCATAGCTTGGCTCATCGCCGCAAGGTTGCCTGCTTGTCGGTCTTCTACAGATTGTACTTCGGAGAGTGTGCCCGAGAACTCCACGACCTCATTCCACCGGCCCCCTTCTACCACCGGACATCTAGACGCACTGCCAGTTACCATCCCTACCTGGTTGCTATTCCACCAATTCGCACTAAGCGCTTCCAAATGTCTTTTATAATGCGCACAGCAAAAGAGTGGAACTCACTACCTGCGTCTGTGTTTCCGAACGTATACAACCCTAATCTCTTCAAAGTGAGAGTGAACAGGCTTCTTCTGGGTAAGCTCACTCCATCGTCGACTTTGTCTCTGTCACCTCTGACCTAGACTAGAGTCAAGAGCAAACCCATCACAAATAATAAAAAAAAAAAGACCTCACACATCTTTAGCTACTCAGCAAAAATTAAGAGAGTTTGGCTGGGAGGTGTTAATGCATCCGCCGTATAGTCCTGACCTTGCACCTTCAGATTTCCACCTGTTTCGGTCTCTTCAGAATTCTTTAGGCAGTGTCAGGTTAACATCACGAGAGGACTGCCAAAACCACTTGTCGCGGTATTTTGACCAGAAGTCCCAAAATTTCTATAGCAATGGGATCATGTCCCTACCTACAAGATGGCAAAAAGTTATCGAACAAAATGGTACCTACCAGGGCTCGGATACCGGTATATTTTTCGAAACGGTTTCGTCTTAAATACCTAAGAAACGATTTGTTTTGGTTACGTTCGAACGGAACGTTATAAATAACGTTTTTGAAGAAGAACAAAATTTTAATCATTTTCGAGTAATAAAACGTTTTTAACCGTTTTTATTGCATTTCTTGGGTTTTTCCGATACGAAAGTTTTACGATTTCATTTAATGGTATTTCAAGGCCACGCGTCTTAGTTTCGTCGTTTCACAAGTACTAAGTATTATCTGTGACTCTGTAAGTACGCGTAGGTAAATAGTGTGTGGTAGGGTAGGCAACTATCGAACTGGAGATCCCTGGTGTCAACAGCGGCCCTCAGCGTCGCCCGACGTAGTGGACATTAGAGTGTCCAGGCAGGTCAAGTGCGCAGATCTGCGTATAATGCACCTGGGGGACTCTGCAACTTCGGAAGAGGTCGCAGCTGCTGTTGCAAAGGCCGGAGAATGCCCGCTAGACCAAGTTAAGGTGGAAACAATTCGTCCGGGCTTCTCCGATCTGCGGACAGTACTGGTCAGCTGTCCGTCACGGCAGCTCGAAAATTAAAAGATGGTCCCAGACTGGTGGTGGGCTGGAATTTGGCATTGGTCAGGCTTCTGGCAAATAAGCCCCTCAATGCTATAGTGGGTGCATGAGAGAGGGACACTTTGGAGTTCGATTCACCTCAGAGGTCGATTGCTGCGGTCTTTGTTTCCGCTGTGATCAGCTCGGTCACAAGGCCAGCTCTTGCGATGCCGCGCCACACTGTGTAGTGTGTGCGGCATTGAACAGATCGGTTGACCACCAGACGGGCAGCAAGGCATGTACCGAGGGATAAAAAAGCTGACTCAAATAGGAAAATTGGGCCCTCGCGCCTACTGACCGCTGGCAATAAAGCCGAAGAAAGGGTTGAGGGGGAGGCGATTGTTATGGACACCCAGGAATGGCCCCACACCTTCGTCTTCTCCAAGCGAATATCAACCATTGCGCCAGGGCTCCGGACCTTTTGCTCCAGAGCATGGCGGAGTGGTTGATCAACGTCGCTATCGTTGCCGAACCATACTTTGTTCCTCCCAGGGATGACTGAGTGGGTGACATTGATGGCTTGGTGGCGCTTATCTCGAGGCCGGCTGCTGGCACTCCGCCCCTGGACACCGTCACCCGGGGCGGGGCTTTGTAGCGGTCTTAGTCGAAGATATCATGGTCGTGGGGATTTATTTCTAACCCAACTGACCTCTCGCCGACTTTGAGAGTTTCATCACGAAATCACGTTTGCTAGCCCCGCTGTCGCACGCCGTGTTCAGGACTGGCGTGTATTGGAGGACGTGGAGACGTTGTCGGATCACAGATACAGTTCGACGTTTCCGCCCAGCCCTGAATGGCCCGGCACAAGCGGCCCCACCCGGTGTTGAGGATGGCTTACGATGGGCGCTCAAACAACTGAACCAGGAAACCCTTCTGGTTGCCTCAATCGTGAAGGCCTGGTTGGACTCACCAGTCAGGTCTGTCGATATTGACGAGGAGGCAGAATGGTTCCGGGAGGCCATGACACAAATCTGTGATGCTGCGATGTTCAGTTCAGTCTCCATCTGCCAGGCGCCAGGTGTATTGGTGATTGCAAGACATTGCATATTTGCGCATCGCATTTGTGGCGGCGCGACGCCCGTACACCAGGCAGCGATGAAGGCGCAGACGAATATCAGAAGCTATGGTAAGAGAGGCGGAACTGTACGAGGTGTGTAGAGTGGCGAAGAAGGCTCTTCAGCTGGAAATAATAGGCTTGGGCTCAAGCCCATAAAGAATTGCAATCGGATAATTTAGTGGAGACACTATCCCGTAGCCTCCATCGGCAACTGCTAGAGAGAGTAGTGAGCGCTTTATTCCCCTCACAAGGAGAGCACACCACCGCATATGGTTCCGCCTACTATGGTGCCCAACTCGGAAAATTACGATGGCGACGCGCCTGAAATGACCCAGGTAGAACTAAAAGCGGCAGTACAAAGGCTTCAGGCCAAAAACAATGCTCCAGGAACTGACGGCATTCCTGGCCGTGCATGGGTTCTGGGCCTGGCCATCAGGGATCTCTGGCCCCGATTAGTGGGACTCTTGAGCACATGTTTGGAGAGACTGGAAAGCTGGTCCTGTTGAAAATGGAAGTGCGGCTTGCGGACTCACCATCCTCTTACCGGCCCATTGTGTAGTTGGGTGAGGTGGGCAAACTCTTCGAGAGAATTATTGCAGACCGCCTTATCTAACACATGACAAGAGAGGGGCCAGATCTGGCAAATAACCAGTTTGGTTTCCGTCAGGGGCGCTCTACAATAGACGCGATCATGCGCGTCAAAGTCTTGGCGGAGGAAGCAATGGCCCAGGGTGAAGTCGTCTTGGCAGTGTCTTTGGACATTGCCAATGCCTTCAACACTTTTCCCTAGAGTAACATTAGGGAGTCACTGATATCATAGGGTAAAACTACCCGATAATGCGGCGGAGATAGTTTGGCCATGGACCATCTACCCGGATCGAGAAGGATGGGGTCGGCGAGAGATGTCGTGTGGTGTTCCACAGGGTTCGGTTTTGGGGCCACTCCTGTGGAACATCGGATACGACTGGGTGCTGCGCGGTGCACTCCTCCGTGGCGTCGGCGTCATCTGTTACACCGATGACACGCTGGTAATGGCACGGGGGAAGACGCTCCGGCAGGTGACAGTCTTAGCAACAGCTGGGGTTGCGCAAGTCGTAGGCAGGATCCGGCGATTGGGTCTCCAGGTCGCACTGCATAAATCGGAAGTCATTTGTTTCCACGGGCCCCGGAAAGCGCCATCCTCAGGATCCAACACAATAGTAGGAGGTATTCACATGGTCAATCAACCACGTCAATCAATCAATTTCAAGTCTAGGAAATAAATACTTTCGGAAATATAAAATATCAAACTTTGATAAAATAACCTCAACTTTTGCACTATTTTGTTGGTTTTGACGTAATTTTGACAGCAGGTGTTGCTATTTTATGGAGTTTTAATAATGCGTATTGATTTTGCAAATAATAATATGACGCACATTTTTTTTAAATTAGCATTATTTTGCGTTATCTTATTTTGGTTTAACAATTTCACAGTGATTTGAGTTTTTTTTTTTTGGGTGACTACGAAATTAACTACGAAAATTTTGATTTTGTGACAATGTAAAATTATTATTTTTATCCTAATGGTATCTGCTAGAGGTGAAACGAAACACAATATCTATAATTTGCAGCCATTCTTCATCCATCTTTATACGTCGAATCTGTTCAAAAACCGAGTCAGGCTCAGGGCACCCGACTCTAAGTAGTCTTTTGGCTGCTACCCCTAGAGTGTATATAAAAATCCGGAGGCGCGAAGGGAGAGCAGCCCCCGCCCGCTGTAACAAAGCATAGGCACCGGTGCGGGCCATAGCAGCTGAAGCAAGCCAAAGCTGCGGAGGTGAGCATGGGTGTCTATCCTTTGTTACACAAGGGCGAAGGGGCTGCACTTCCCGCAGCGCCGGAGACGTTGCAGAAGCAACATTAAAGTTTTTGAGGTTAGGTTACAATCATTTGTTTTTCTCAACAAGGGGTGCGTTATCTTTCATGGGAGTGGTGCCAGGTGAGAGGTTGCACCCCCCCTACCCCCCACCCCCTCCTCCTTCCAAACGATACTAATTTTTTACCAAAAACTTAACAAAACATAAAAAAAGATTTTTAAAAATTCATAAAAAAAACTATGCATTTCATGCCATGCAGGGAGGGGATCTCCACCTCTCCCTGCATATACAGGGTTATTGATAAAACACCAACAACTTCTTAAGGGGTCATTATACTCATCATTATGAACAACTTTTACTATGGGACCAAACCTGAAATCGCGATTTATGTTTGCATAATTCGTCAAAATGTACTGAACAGCTGATTTTTTTTCGCAATATCATTTTTGGTCCCATAGTAAAAGTTGTTCATAATGATGAGTGACCCCTTAAGAGGTTGTTGGTGTTTTACCAATAACTCTGTATATATACCCTTATATAAAACTCCTTACAAATACATAATTATATGCTTTAGTTTTTAGCCCACGTTCGCACGAACGTAAAATTAATGCGGCGGGATTTTATCGCGCGGCTGCGTCCTGCATTCCGCAGGACGCAGCCGCGGAAAACGGTTTTTGAAAACGTTCTCATATCGTTTTCGTTCCGAACAAAATGTTGTACAAAGAACTGTTAGAAACGTTTTAAAAACGTTATTTTAAATAACGTTTCCGAGCCCTGGTACCTACATACTTTAGTTAAATGTAAATAAACTATACTAATAAATCTCAAAAATAATTTATTAAAAAAAAAAACAACAAAATTTTTATAAAAATATAAATCACTGCTTTGATATTTTTAAGAAATATAATTAGAGCAAATAACAAAAGGGGTTATTAAATACTAAATAAGAAATTCGACACGCGATAATACAACGTCCGTCCGTCTCTGGAGTCGAAGCAAAAAAGAGGCTTCCAACTGGCGTGCATGTCCTTTTACGCGGCGCACGCCCCGCCACACTCGCTCTCCACTACTCGGCTGTGACGTCGGCAAGCTCCACCCATAAGTAAGGATTTTTATCCTAATTCGGCCTCTCCTGACGGCGGTGCGTCCACGCCCGCGGAGTCATGAGTGCGGAGAAGTGAGTGCTGCTGCAGATCTTCATTTCCGTGGGGTGGTGATGCAGAAACATGTACATCTACTTCAACCACTTCACGTTCGCCACCACATGATTGATTCGGAGCAGAATCTCCACCTTCCTCGTCTTCATCATCTGAAAGTTCACATTGTTTGCATTAATTCATGGTTAATAGTAAGGCCGAAAGTAATAGAGCAACTCGATTACTTTCGAAACTTTTGACAGAGCCCTCAGGAATATGCAGAAAGAACAAATTGATTCAATCTCATTTTGTTCTTGAGATAACAAACAAAATTCGGCAGTGCCCTCAGGATGCTCAGGATATTTACTACACAGGAGTATCAGTCCTTTACTTTCGCAGAGCCCTCAGGGTGCGACACGACATGAGTAGAGCCCTCAGGGTACTCGATATTTACTACAAAGGAGTATCAGTCCTTTACTTTCGCAGAGCCCTCAGGGTGCGACACAACATGAGTAGAGCCCTCAGGGTACTCGATATACAAGTGCAGAGCCCTCAGGATGCAAAAGTACAACCAAACCGTATTTTAAAAGGGTACAAGGTTATACTGACTTTCAAAAAATGCGGTGCACACATCGGGGGTCCATTCCCCGCGCCATAGCGTAATGTATTCTGCAGCAGCTTGCGTGGTTTTGCCATAGGAGCCAGAGATCAATTTGAGCTCATAACGTCCATGTGGCAACACTTGCGTGATCACGTATGGGCCGCGCATGCCAGAGTCCAACTTGCCCGTAGACTGACTCGTTTTTCGAACGAACACACAGTCATCCTTCTTGAATACACGTGGTGCTTTGCGCCGCTCATTAACACGAGCATCTTGGTGAGAACGGTTTTCCTCTAGCAAGTCTGAAGCGCGTTGCCGGGCAAGCTCGCGCAGTGATTCGCGATTTGGACTTGTCGCTTCCAGAGCCACATCGCGCACCAGGGACAGTATAACGGGCGTTGTACCATCGCTGCCGACTAACAACTGCAAAGGTGAATATTTAGTTGATTTTTGCGTAGTAATATTTAAAGTGAGTTGTACTTTCCACAAAATGTATGACCAACTTTCTTGTCGGAAATTTGACTCTACACATATCATATTCATCACAGTACGACAATACCGCTCAACTTGCCCATTGCTCTGATGCATTTCGGGCGTAATAAAATGTATCTCACAACCCATTTCTTTGATCCAATTAACAAAAGTTCTACTTTCATACATCCGACCACGATCACTAACTATTAATCTAGGGGAGCCAAAAAGGGAAATCGCGTTTTGGAAAGTCTTTATCAACTCTATAGCATCTTGTTTACATATTGGGTAAAGAAGGCAATATTTAGTAAACGCATCTACAATCAAAATGACATACTTAAAACCCCTAGAGACTGGAAGTGGCCCCAAAACACCGCTGTGTATAATATTAAACGGTAGACCTGGCTTGTTCCACGATTCTATGGGTTGTAAAGGCTGACGCGGTGTTTTTTTATGAGAAAGACATACAACGCAATGTTGTATGTACTTTCGCACAAACTGTCTCAATTTCGGGAACCAGAAATGTTTCAAAACTAAGTCAGTTGTCTTGTCTATGCCAACGTGTTGGTGCTCATCGTGAAAAACACGCAGTAAGCTAAGACGGTGACCCTTAGGCACATAACATAGAAAACGCGGTTCTTCACCGACTACCTCCATCTTGTAATACAAGATGTCATTACGCTTAACATACCGAGACGCATCTAGGTCTCCGTCCTTAACCTTCTGCAATAAGCTTTGAGTTTCCTCGTCAGCGGCCTGCGCTATCTGAGCCCAATTTAATGGCTTTCTAATCTCACACATATTGACGGGGTTTCGGCTCAAATAATCAGCATGAGATAGCGCAGACCCCTTCCGATATTCAAGCTCAAAGTTATAATCCTGAAGATACATCCACCACCGAGCAATTCTCGGTAGGAGGTCCTTCTTGCGCTGAGTCAGTTTCAATGCGTTACAATCGGTTATAACTTTAAATTTCAAACCAATTAGGTAATGTCTAAAATGTTGTAACGCCTTGACTACTGCCAACGTTTCCAATTCATATGAATGGTAACGTGGTTCAGCGCCTTGGCTCACCTTGCTAAAGTAGGCAATAGGTTTCTTGTGTCCACCATCATGGGTCTGCAGCAGGACGGCACCATACCCCTGAGCTGATGCATCGGTGTGCACTTCAGTGGGGAGATAAGGGTCGAAAATAGCCAATATGGGCTCACTGGTGAGTCGTTGGATAATGTCCATACGGACGTTCTCCTGTTCCTCACCCCACTTGAAGGGAACACCTTTGCGAGTTAGATTTGCAATGCATGCTGTCTTCAAAGAATAGCCCGGGATGTACCGTCTAAAGTACCCTGCAAGTCCTAAGAATTGCCTTACCTCTTTCACATTGGTTGGCACTCGTGCGTTAACAAGGGCCTCTATCTTGTGCTCGCTCGGCTTCACCTGACCATTACTAATAATTCTTCCTAAATACTCAACCTGTGTAGTAAGAAACTTACATTTTTTTAAATTGATGGAGAAACCTGCCTTAGTCAGGGTCTTAAGAACTTCACGGAGCGTCTGTAACCCTTCATCAACTGTGGTGCTCGGTAGCAAAACGTCATCGATGTACACACATGCCCTACCTGTATTGATATAAGGACGCAACGTTTTTGATATTATGCGTTGGTAAACGACGGGTGCATTTGCGAGACCGTAAGGCATTTTGAGGTAGGGTCATGTGTTCAACAATGAAACACTAAAAATTCAAAGTCTCGTACACCTTTTGTTTTTATAGATAGAAGTGTAATTTTTTACAGGTATATAGGCAATTTTATTGGGTATAGGATGTCATTTATGGTTTTTTAAATTGATGTGTAATTAATCTGCAAAAAAATTAAAACAATAACATTGGAAATGTTTCATTGTGTCCACAGTAGTGTACACAATAAAACACCACAAATTCAACAATGAAACATAATTAATAGTGTGTTCAACAATGAAACACTAAAAATTTAATGTCTCGTACACCTTTTGTTTTTATAGATAGAAGTCAAATTTTTTAAAGGTATATAGGTAATTTTATTGGGTAGGTATCGGATGTTATTTATGTATTTTTTTTATTTATGTGTAATCAATCAGCAAAAAATAAAAACGTAAAAATTGGAACTGTTTCATTGTGTACACATTGAAACACCACAAATTCAACAATGAAACAAAATAATTATGTGTTTGTCTCATATTTTGTGAAATTTATGGAGTAGGTGAATGATAAAAAATGCTTGAGTTCAATCAAAAAGTTTTTATTACTAATTTAACTTTAATCAGACTCTTCAGGTTACCTTTGAAAGGTAATAATGAATTATGATAATGCCTAATAAAGCTTAATTTCTACCCACAAAAATGATTAATTTGCACGGGAAGTAGATGATATAAGGTTTAAGGTACACAATGAAACAAGACAGTACACAATGAAACAGTGTGTCACTGTGTCCATAGCGAAACTGTTTCATTGTTGACTACATAGGGTTTCTTTTACTAACCTCAAAAAAAAACCACCAAATTGTAACACTTTTAACATATGATCTATTCCACTTAATCTACGCAATATGTTTAATGCCAGGTTAACATGAAAAATATGAATTTTTCAACCATAATTTAATGAAAAATCTTTAAAGAACGACGAAATACTTACATTTTTGTCGAAAAACTTAAAAATGCTCCACAGATACGTCTTCTCCCGCGTGGCGCCGACGCAAACTGGGGTGGGGTGAGGGGTTCTCGAGAGTGTCCTTACGCGATATAATGCACGATCTGGCAACGCAGCGTTTTAGAAATATTACAGTGTTTTATTGTGTACCACTGTTTCATTGTTGGACATCTGACCCTACTCATAATGTCCTTCTGGGGTCACGAACCCTGTTCGATGAATTGACTCTTCACTTAATTTATATCATATCAAGGCTTGTAAAATATTTAGCTTTGCCTAAGCGATCGATATGGTAGTCTATTAAAGGCAGTGGAAAGTGATCCTTTACAGTATTCGCATTTAAGGCTCGAAAATCAACACAAAGCCGGTCACTACCATCTTTCTTTTTAACTAGCAAGATTGGGCTTGAAAACTGACTCGGACTCTCTAATAATTTGTTTATGTAAAAGATCTTCAATGATTCCTCTAACGCGTAGCTTTTCGTCATGAGACATTTTATACGGACGGTAAACGATTGGGGTTTCATTATGCAGGCGAATGTGCATAGAACCCGTTTGAACAGTAGTAGTAGCAGTACCTATTACCAGATTAGCCGCAAATTCGTTAACGATGTTCATCAGTCGCTTCCTATCCTGACCAACTAACGGTGAATCAATCATTGAACACAAATCAGACTTACTATCGAGAACGTTATGAACTCTAGAGAGCCGTTGTATACCACGCATACGAGTAAACGTAACTCCATCTCTATTTAGAACATCAGTACCTACAATGACAGGCGTGTTCATAAATTTATCTGGAACAACATGGAAGTCAATCTCCAGGGTAATTTCGGAAAACTCAACTGTCAAAGTAGTGCGGTAGGATGTTTCTACTTCCTGACTACCTATACCGCGTAAAACTCGAAATGATGGCTGCTGAGTACATTGGAAATGCTTCGTGACTGACTCGGAGATTAAAGAAATAGTTGAACCACTATCTATAAGTATGTCAACGGGCACCCCTTGAATAACTGCAGTAGTAATGTCATTTTGTTTAAACGTGTCCACATTTTCGTGACAAAAATTAACATTGGACTTGCCACGCGACTCTGTACGCTGTTTGGCAAAACAATCTTCAACTTTATGACCTATTTTCTTACAGAAAGAACAAGGCTCTAATTTTGTTGCTTGTTTGCTTGTACTCGAAGTATTTGCCCTATCACCGGTTGGTTTTTCTGATTTTACACGTTTAGGACACGTTGCCTGCTTGTGGCCAAAATTTTTACAAAGAAAACATCTAACTTTCGAATCGCCATATTCCCGTTTTCGCGTATTCGAATTAGATTCATTTTTACGAAAACCACTACGTTCACGAACCGATGTGTTCCGAGTAGACTTCACGTATATCGACAAAAAGTTAACTAAAGTATCAGGCATTAACTTAGCGTTGGTAGCAGCTGCGTGAATTTGGGGATCAGTAATACCGCGTATAACAATAGCCGCGATCAGCTCGTCACTCAATCCATTGACAATACGTAATCGTAACAAAAAACGTCTAGCATATTCGGCATATGTAGGGTAGTTATCGGAATTAGTTTTCATAACGTCGAACAAAATGTTCGCAATATCTAACTGAAGTGGGCACAATGTTTTAAATTCCCGCTTGAAATTAGACCAGCTACGATCGTTGCTAACCCACTCGGTTAACCATAACCTTGCATCTCCTTTCAAACAATTACCGATTCGCGCTAAACACTCGCGATCGTCCCAGTGATTTATTGTACGCACATGATCAACCTCACTACACCACACATCAAAATTATGCAATGATGGATCAAAGTTGGATATAAAAACATGGTTAGATCTTACCGGAATGGCCTTGATTGCGCTTACAAGCTTCTCTGTTACCTCGCTCATAACCACCTCGGTGTTGGGATGCGACACGCTAGAACCGGGCACCGACGTCAAGTCCGAACTCGTACCGCATAACTCAGCACTTGACGGTACAGCTAACACGCCGGGCAGCTCGTTGGTTGGAGCAGGAAATGCCGTTGCTACTGCTGGTTCTGCTAATGAGATGCATGGTGTACCTCCACCTTCACTAGTACTGACCCTGGAACTATCTTCCAATACATTTAAACGGTTCAAAATAGTTTGAAGAGTTTGCTCCAAACCAGAGACTGGCGTACGATCTCGTTTCCTACTTTTACGTTTACTTTTGTCAGACATAATTTTAAAATAGCAGAAACCCTCTATGAACTGGGAAAGAATCCCACTTCTGAACTAATAAATCTCAAAAATAATTTATTAAAAAAAAAAAAACAACAAAAGGTTTTACAAAAATATAAATCACTGCTTTGATATTTTTAAGAAATATAATTAGAGCAAATAACAAAAGGGGTTATTAAATACTAAATAAGAAATTCGACACGCGATAATACAACGTCCGTCCGTCTCTGGAGTCGAAGCAAAAAAGGGGCTTCCAACTGGCGTGCATGTCCTTTTACGCGGCGCACGCCCCGCCACACTCGCTCTCCACTACTCGGCTGTGACGTTGGCAAGCTCCACCCATAAGTAAGGATTTTTATCCTAATTCTATATTAAAAAATGTTTTGAATTTTCTTAAAAAATGCGAAGAAACTTTTTCCCCAACCTATTATAATCTAAGGGTAAAGATAAGTAAAGTCATTCATCATCTATGTACATGTCAAAATAAATTTTTATTACAAATTATTTTCAGGGTGATAATTAAAAGATTTAAAATAGCTCCCGCAAACAGGCGCGATGCGGCTCTCTTGGATCAATTTTTATGAAAACTTCATGGAAATTATTTTACCGGAGTCGCGACGCGCCTGTCTGGGGGAACCTTGGCTCACGGCATAATTAGGCACTCACTATCAGTGTTATTGTGTTATTTGGTCTAGGGATTTCTTGATACTGACGTTTACTTATTTATCAGTGTAGTGGTATGGAACCACACATGCACACACATGCGCTTAAGTGCCTATAACTTCGCATGTCTGCGAAGTTCAAACACAGTAGACACAGTCAACAGTCGTCAGTCGACGTCACAGAGTACATTATAGTCGACGTCACGACAACACACAACACTGTCGTTCCCTACCGCGTCATTCGCGTCATTTCATAATTAGCCTAATATCAGTTATTGTACCGTGTTAATTTTAATATCATTTTATTAAACTCATGTGTACCACTGAATGAACATTTAATTTCATAGAACCTAAATCACGTCCCAACAAAAGTTCTATAATCAGTAACATTAAATAGTAGCTAACTTCTTCATAAACATTACTCACACAGTCTGGCACGTGAGTGAACGAGACGGCGGCAATAGTCTCACCAAACTCCAGCACCCACCGATCGCGCATTATTTAGCACTTATAGGTATACCTCACAAAGCACAGTGGCCCGCCAGTCTCGGTGACACCCATGGAATTAATATATAACTACTCGCAAGTATGTACTAGGCTCTGTCTCGTATGGGGTCGCGGCATTATGATGAGCGACGACGGCCATTTTGCGTGAATGTGACGCATGTTTTCCCCAAACTTGTTCTTTAATTATTTTATTTTGTTATTTTATTTCTTTGCGCCATGTTTATCGCAAATAAACGTATTTTCTTTCTTCTTCTTTCTTTCTTTCTACTATATGTATAGACGCTATAAATGATACAATCAATGTCCTACGACAAAAAGGCAGACACAGTTTTCCGACAGCTTTTTGAAGCTGAGCTATGCTATATGCCCCAGAATATTGTCAAGACAAAGCGCCCCGGGCCTTCAGTCCTGGGGGAGGGTTCCAAATCTTAAGAACTGGGTACTTTTTAATCAAGTCCCAAATACGGTCAAAATTAAGTAAGAAACAGTTTAGAGTTGGAGGCCTCGTGCTAAAATCGCGCTCACTGCGCTCGGTTTATGCAGCCTACATTGTCAAAGATTCTGCGCAAGTCGAAAAAGGTAACTCCGATTTATGTATGACTGTTCAAAAGAAAACCTTACCTACACAAGGCAGTGTACTAAAATATTTCAGCTCGCTTCGCTTATGTAGGTATCCTAAATTCTTCTGACTCTCAAACTTTCCTGCATAAGTCGACAAAGCAGTTGCATTCATATTTCATTACATTCTAACCGAAATAGGAGTTCCTATTACCGTAAGAATGTTGAATAGAAACCTAACCGCGAATTATGAGAATATCTCATAACGGTTAAGTTTTGGAAACCTTATTACAGAATTAAATCTATCAGAAATGACCTGAATAATAATTTCCTTTAATATTCAGTAGGTACGACTTTCCCTGTAAGCCTGTATACTGTCTATGGAGTATCTTAATTTGACAGTACTAAAGTAATATTTATTATCTGTCCTTTTCATTTGTTATCTGTCCTTTTCATAATGAAATAGAGAGAAAAAGATGCACTGAACTTAAATTAAGTTTAGTTTGTGACCACCATTTATCACAAAAAAAACTTAAAAAAAAAAAACAACCGACCCAAAGAAAAACAACAAAGTGAAAAATAACTTTAATTTCAGAAGTCGGTGTCTTTGGATCTGTATTTTAGTTTTTTGCCACCGACTTCTGAAATTAAAGTTATTTTTCACTTTGTAGTTATTTTTTTGGAAGTCACTTTTTTTTTTTGTAAAAAAGTTTTTTTTTTTCACTTTTTAGTGGGTCAGTTTGTAATTTATCTAAGTTACAATAGCCTAATGACAACTGCTCATCACCTTTTACAAAATATTGCTTTTCCCGATGCAGGGCCGTTAATTGTTGAAGAGTTCTACTTGTAAGAACCAGGAGAACTGGAGCTGATGGTGAAGTCACCATTAGCTCCACTTCACCATATGCATTGTGACGAGCATAAATTGCTTAGCAACCATATTAAAGTACTTAATCGAATTATTGAGTAGCTGCGATGGCCATCTGTGGTCTTCATAATCAGATCCACTTCACCAAATGGTTCTTTCCGAGATTATAATATCTGTGCCGAGAGTTGAATTGCTATAGGTGTGCCTATAAAATTTGAAGGCACCCCTCGATTTCCATGGGATCCCTATATCAAATTCTGACTTGGTGGCAATGGGGCCACTTTGAGAGAAGCAACTAAAACCCCTTTCACCAAACCAAAAAAAAATTTTCGAAATCGGTTCACAGTTGACGGAGAAAAATCGGTATACATACATTAAAAAAAAAAAATGCGATGAATTGAGAACCTCCTCCTTTTTTTGAAAGTCTGTTAAAAAAGTAAAGAACTATTATAACTCTGTCATAATTACATCGAATCGAGGCCGCGGCTGTTGGACTGAACGTATTCTCTGTGCGAAGTTAATTCACTTTATGGTAAAAACTTGAAATATGTAAATTATAAATAACATAAACAAAAAAGTGGCCAAGTGCGAGTCGGACTCGCACACGAAGGGTTCCGTACATAGATATATAGTCTTTGGTTCCGTACCACCGTAAAATATTTAACACTACGTTTTTTACTTTAGTAAATAAAACACGTTTCTTGTATCGGGACTCGGGACCCCTTAATTTTATACTTTATTTTATTTTTATTATTTGTTATTGTAGCGGCAATAGAAAACAATAGAAATACTTAATCTGTAAAAATTTCGACTCTCGACCTATTAGCGGAGGCTTAGTAATAGGGTTCCGTTTGGCACCCTTCGTGTACGGAACCCTAATAACACCAAGCATGTATTTCTCGAAGGGGTAGGCAGAGGTACACCTACATTTCGCAAGTTAAACAAACTACATACATAATATTCAACTAAAAAAAACGGACAATGAAGGGTTCCATAGTTGGGATGAATTGTATTTATCCCAAGAACAAACTTAACATTATAGTTGAAAAACATGTTCTCGGGTCTCTTAATCGGTCCATTAGATTCGTAGCAAATTGGATGTGACAGACACACGAGTGATCCCATAAGGGTTCCGTTTTTTCCTTTTGAGGTACGGAACCCAAACTAGCATTTTCTTTGGCATTTAAAATACCTTTAATGGATCTGGATCCTGGTGTTGGTTCAATGGATGACTGACATGGGTTGATTTGCCGCTTAAGGGACTACTCACACTTATTCAGCTCCATTCGCGTTTCGCTGAAAGATTTTGGTCACACTCATACAGTTCTGCTTCTATCAGCCGCGTACAGCGTCGTAAGAATGAGAAAAGCCGTCATAGCGTGTTATCTCCGCTGAAACGCTTCTATCTACTACGTACGGCGCTGAATATGCTGCGAAGACGGTAAGCTACGAGTTTTAGGAGGTAACGAGTTTCAAAGCGGGGCAAAATTTTCATTATTTTTGCGATAGGACACCGTTTTCGAAATATTATAAGCAAAAGAAAAAAAGATACAATAGGTACATTTTTTTTTTTGAGAAATGTGTTTTGTAAATTCTAGTTCGTGACAACTAATTTTAAGTTAGTTAATAATAGTTTGACAATCAGAATCAGAATAGCACAACTGCCATTTTCACTAAATTAACTAACTTAGGGCCATCTTAGTGCTGTCAAACTATAATATATGTAGTTAAGTTGTGCACTTAGTCAATTTCAGAATGTGATATCGTCGTTTGACTAACTAAATTTTGCTGATTTTTGGTCTAGTTTAGTGAACTTTGTGACAAGGAATCGGCACCATTTGTTAGATTTATGACTCTCGAGAGAATTAGAAATTAAGTTACAAGTAACAGCTAACTTCTGCTTCAATGACAGGCCAGTTGGCGTGGTTGGTTAAGATACAGATCGTGGGTTCGATTCCCATCCAAACATACAGACAGACATTTGTGTGCATGAACATGTCTGTTTGTTCTGAGTCTGTAACATTAATAACGTACAACCTCTTAAGGGGTCATTGTAATCATCATTCTGTGTATCCTGAGTCTGGGTGTAATTATCTATATAAGTATGTATTTACAAAAAAAAAGTAGTATATGTAGTATATCAGTTATCTGGTTTCCATAGCACAAGCTCTGCTTAGTTTGGGATCAGATGACCGTGTGTGAATAATGTCCCAGGTTATTATTATTATTATAATGATCTGAGAGCCATCTAAATTATGTGACGGTAACGCTGAATTCGTAAGCATAAATAAAAATCGTAAAATGAAATTGGTACGTAAGGTACAGACAACCACACAACAGTGGTGACATTAACTCTACGAAAATAGCTTGTTACCACTGCAGTTGACTGTACCTACCAACAGTTAGGTAAAACATTAATAAACGAGTTCTGTAGGCATATTATACCTATGTAGCTAGAGAAGATTATATTAACGAATCCAGTTGAAAGTCCACGTTATCATAGCTAGGTATAAGGGCCGGTTTTGTGATCCGTAGTTAACTCAACCAATGGTTAAACATAGTAACTAATAGTTGAATTTTGGCTAAATGTGTTTGCCAAAATGCCATTAGTTACTATTTTTTAACAAGAATACTGTAGAAGGCCGGAATCCAACTGTGTGGAAGCTCCGAGTTTCTACCGGGGTGTGTAGTTGGATAATGAATTAAACTCAAGCGAAGCACTACGAGAGATATATTTGATGAAATATTTAGGCGAATACAATAACACACTTCTTAAAATTATCCCGACTCGTCTCTAGCTAGGATTCAAGTGCCGTCAGGCAGAAAACATCCGAACTATCTCTTTTTGAATATTTACAAAAGAGACAGCTCTAATACACTGGTGCAAGTGCTAGAATGTCAGCCAGTACAACATAAGGTTAAAGTCCATTCCATGGAACCTTTACAATACTTTCATGTTAACTCATTCATATTCAGCCTTTCACATTTAGTCAAAATTCAACCATTACTTACTATTTTTAACCATTGGTTGAGTTAACTACGGACCAAAAACCTGGCCCTTAGTAGCTGACGGACTGATAAAGGTCACATTAGCAGGACACAGGACAGATATACCAGATAACACTATCAGTTACCTATCAGTACACTCACTGCAACAATCACTAACTGTTTAACTTATTACTTACTTACATTTAAATTAAAACTTATTCATGTTCGGAATGAATTGTTTATTAATTCCTAGAATTAGGTAGGTAGTTAGGATAGTTTGACCAATACCGCTATACCGCGCCTTAGGTGCAGACGCCAGCGCATCAAGCTACTACAATCTGTCAAATTTCTTTAATAGATTTTCAACTTTATCGCTAAGGTTGATTGGGAAAATTGTACAGTTTTGGGTAGCTTGATGTGCTGGCGTCTGTACGTGCGCGGCGAGACGGGACGGCAGTGCATGCCGCTCATTCGTGAACGCTTACGGCGTCCCGCCCCCCGCGGTACAGCAGCATCGGTCAAACTATAGTAACAAAGCACAAAGATCTTGCTTATTTCATCAGAAAGCCGTCGAATATTTTGTACCCTAAAATTTTAGCGCCAGCCAGAAAATACTTCGGTAGGTAGGTACTGTTTTCTTACAGAAATTAAAAATATATACCTATTCAAGAAAGATGTTTTAATTGCTAACTACAAAGTCTACGATTAACTCCAAAATTCTTTGTTGGCCAAAATTATATTCTCACATGTGGTTTAGAAAAAAAAAAGAAAATTAGGAAAGACCCAAAGGAACAGCCGAAAAATCCAAATTTAAATTTTGACAGGACAACGTCTGAGGGGTCACATTAAGCTTTCTACTGCATGAACTTGTTAGATAGCTACTTTAATCAACATATCTGTATAACAACAACTCAGACACGTTGTCTAGTGTGAGACAGATTCCAATCAGCTTCAATTTAAAAGAAGAGTTTGCAATAAACTAAATAGACTTCAAAAGTTCACAACAGACAGGACAACCAAACAATTATTTATCATTATTCCTAAATTAAAGCGTGACGAATATAGTTATCATTAATAAATTATAATGTATTTATCCTCAAATGATTATTCATCCTGCCTGTACCTTGTATCGCATTAGGCTCGCCCGAGCAATGCGTGTGTTTAGTTACAAATGCACGCGACATGATTACAACGCCTCACAATAAATACTACGTTTATTGTTATTATTTTTAAATGATAAATAATAGTAGAATAATAAGTGTAGTGTAATTAAATAAATTAGGAGTGAACGAGCTTGGAGTGTGTGTGGTGTCTATTCATGAGAGGCATTAACATTTGTTTAATCTAGTTGCCTAATTTGGAAAATTAGCAAAAATGATTTCAGGTAAGTTCTATATTTTTTTAATTATATTTTTTTCAATTAAGAATATTAAAAAATATATATTTTACATGAATAGGTACTTACATATTCATGTAAAATATATTTTTAAAATAGTAAGTACCTGCTTAGGTACTTACTATTTTTAGGTCGTCATGAACAAAGAGCTCTAAAATGTTCGAAATCATTGAAATTTTACTAAGACTTGTTGCTTTTTTATACTTACTTATTGGTTTTTTTATGTATTTTAAAAATACAAATATAAAAATAAGCAATTCAATAGATTTTTCAATCATTTTCTCAATGTCCCTTAAACAACCTTAAATACGATGTATTTCATTTTGGTATTGAAAGTAAGTATAATATTAATCTTTCCGAGAAGATTAGACACCTAACTTTTTACCACAAGCCAACCACATTCTTCACCACATTTCCTTTCATAAAAAATTACAAAACATACTATATTTCATACCCAGACTGGGATGGTACGAGTGTATTTTAGAAATGGTTTGTGTTCCTTAATCAGAGAGTATTTGCAATATACTACCACAGTTTTAAAACTGTGATGCTACTTATGATGATGACTGTGCTGAAGAGCACAATTTATTAATTTAGCATCCACTACGTATACCATAATTACCATATAGGAGCTCGTGGCTAAGTAATAAAGCTGCACGGGTCGATCCGTCAGGTTAAGCTACGCTTGCCGGGGTTGGTCCATAGATGGGTGACCATCTTTACATACCGAGACTCCTCCGTGCCTCGGAAAGCCCGTTAAGCCGCTGGTCACGGCTGTCATTCGTGGATCTTTGTCGTTACGGGTCGTCAGAAGCCCGAAAGTCTGACAACCAGTCTTACCAAGGGGTATCGTATTACCCAGTAACTGGGTTGTGGAGGTCAGATAGGCAGTCGCTCCATGTAAAATACTGGTATTCAGCTGCATCCAGTTACACTAGAAACCGACCCCAACATAGTTGGGAAAAAGGCTAGGCAGCATATTTTATAGAGTCCAAACGAAAACAATAGAGGTACCTACCTACTTAATGTTTAAAAAAATAATTAAAAGCTAGATAAATACCTCCTTGTTTACCACAATCTAATAATAAGTTATGTAAATCGATACAATTTGCATGTAGTTTATATTACTTGCTGATATTATGTCAGAACAGTGCATGTCGCTGTTTGATGACGCCCGATCAAGGTCCAATGGCGACGAGATACGAGAAAATCATATTTATTAAGAAGAGACAAGTAGCAGTCGCGTACTTACAAATAACATTATCAACAGGGCTTAAAAGATAGAAATACATTGGAGATAAAAACGAAAGAAAATGAAATGTAACTGTCTGAAGCCCTTGAATGTCTTAAAATTAGATCGATGCTCTTTTGTTTGGAAACTCTGCGTGTTCGGAATTTTGGATGGCAATTAGTTAGCACGCAGAGTGTAGTTTTGCATCAAAATAGATCTAGATACGAAAATAATGTGCAGCGAATTAAATTAGTGTGTTTAACTGTATTTTAATGGCATATAGTTGACCATTGGCAGGAGCTGTCGTAAACTAGTTTTGCAGAGCAAAATAAGTAAGAAGTTTGTAACTTCTAAGCTTATAACTTATTAATATTAATATAAGACGTTTACCTACTGGTTGACTTCAGATGCATTGAGTTAAGATAGGAAACTTGTCAGGTTGTGAGGGCTAAGATTATGATCCATCACTGGGAAACTCATCAGCTCATCACCGATATGAATATAAATTAGCTGGACATCACTATTCCCCACGACACCACTGTTGGTGTCATTTTCAGTGGTGTCATGGGGAGTGAACGATTTTTAATACGTAGTACTTATACAGAGCGTCCCAGACCAAGTGGTCCAAAAGCAAATTGGGTAAAGCGGAGGTGACAACCCATCATTTAAAAAAATTAAAGTTCGGATATTCTCATTTTCTTTTTATCTGGGCTAGAAAGTTTCGCTAAAGTTTAATAAAAAGTTAGGAAAGACAAGTAAAAATAAAACCAGAGGCGCACTGAACGTAAATGAACATAATCTTGTACCTACAATATCAAGGCTTCCAGGCACTTCCAGCCAGGTTTGGACTCACTACGGCAATTTCCTGATTAACAAGGAGACCTTACTTACCTTCGGGTCACCGATTTGGCTGCAGCTAACTACGGGGTATGGAAAGAGATGTCCTAGTGTTGTATATTCCTCAAGTCTTAAGGTGCACAACTCAAAAATAAGGGAGAAATTCTTCTCTAAAGAGTCAGTCTCACCAAGTTCCAATAATAATAACTCACGAAAATTGTAGTGTCGAAATGTGTAGCTTGTAGGCTTCTATATTCGTATTTTTTATATATTAATAATATTGGTAATAATTTCGATTTTATATAATAGGTATATAAAAGTCACTATGATTCAATACGAAAATTTTTCGAAGAGTTATAAAATTGACTTAGGTACCTACGTATTGTATTTATCGAGAGAACAAAAAGATCAATGCGTTCAAATTTTGCATCTTTTTTTATGTCACAGTTTTGTCACGGCGTCTGGTGATGCATCTAGTCTGTTAACTTGTACGGACGTGTCTCGACACGTTCTAATATACCTAAACCCTAAACCTAAACTTTTCTCACACCGGTGTGATAATATAAACTTTACCTACGCCCGTATATCTCATTCTGCCGTACGTTTAACCAATTCCATTAAAAAAACAACAGCAATTTTGCAAATTCATTACCTACTTACAATTAAATTATATATTGACAAATAATTACTTTTGTAAAATCACATCACTTAAACCTTACAAGCTGCCTATTTTGACACAACAATTTTTATAAGTTTCGCAAGAAATTTCTGCCTTATTAGGGTTCCGGACCAAAATGGTAAAAAGGAACTCTTCTTATGGTGCGACTCAGTCTGTCTGTCTGTCTGTTTGTCCGTCTGTCACAGCTGGAAATCTCAAGAACTACTAATACTATCAACTTGAATTTCGGAATAGTTTTATATGACGTTTGCCCAACTATTTTGCAAATAAGAAAGAAATAAGTTAAAATATATTTTTTTTACAATAGGAACTGACAAGGCGTCTTAAAAATTCGAAGTAGGGCTACTAGGGCATGTGTGATATCATATGAAAAGGGCTGTTTGCACATTCTCAAACATTTTTTCATTTTTTAGGCTGCATAGTTTTCGACTTTTTATGAAAAACGTAAAAAAATACCGTTACCCCCCCTTATCTCCGAAGTGTGCACAGAGAAAAATCTGAAATTATTATATGTGATATAAGTTTATTTAAAGATTACAGGAAAAATAAAATGATGTCTCTAAATAGCACACTTTTTTAATATAGATATGATGGCACGGAACCCTCGGTGCGCGAGTCAAACTCGCTCTTGACTGGTCTTTTTTGAGTTGTGCACCTTAGGACTTTAGGAATACGACACTAGGAAGTCTCTTTCAATACGTAGAGTTGAGGCCAAATCGGTGACCCGAAGGGTGTCTCCTTGTAAGATTAAATTAGCAACATTTTCGGAACTATTGAGAATATCCTAATTTTAAAATTTTAAATGATAGGTGGTCTCCACCTGTTTACCCCGTTTTCCTTTGGACCCATCGGTCTGGGAAACCCTGCATGTCTAGGAATTAGGTTATTTTATATCAATTTTTTATACCTACGTCCACATAGAAACAACGAATAATAATACAAAACTGATAATGTTACGATGTTACGATCAATTAAAACTGAATTTATAACTGTTAAACAACTTTATAAAATGACCAAGTAGGTAATAAAACAAAGTAATGTAGTCCATAGCATAAAATGTTTATGGAACAGAACAAATAAGTCTACTATCGTTTACTATCGTTTATATCATCAGTTGCACGGTAAATTATCCACAAGGCTGAATGCGACGGGCTAATTGAGCCAATAGACAATATTTACAATTGAGTATGTTGTACTTTGTTTAATATTTATCGACGTTATTGCCAATATTGTAATCGTTTGAACACTATACCTATAAAAATAATAAATACATAAATTATAATGTATGTACCCGTAGATAACAGATTAAAAAAAAATAGAACCGACTTCCAAAACAAAACACTACAAAGTGAAAAATAACTTTAATTTCGGTAGTCGGTGTCTTTGGTTTTGTATTTTCGTATTATGCCACCGACTTCCGAAATTAAAGTTACTTTTCACTTTGTAGTGTTTTGTTTTGGAAGTCGGTTTTATTTTTTTGCTAAAAAGTTTTTATGTTTCACTTTTTAGTTGTGGTACCTACCTCACACAAATTCGAATACCACTACCTGCTATGTAAATAACAGTGATAGGAAGTTATTAAAACATCATCCACATCATGCTTCAATATGATTGTGCATTATTGAAGCTAACTCAAAAACTACCCAAGCAAAGTTAATAAAATTTATAAGGGACCACCTAGGAAGTACCCTTTCAAACAAAAAATGAATTTTCAAATCGGTCTATCCGTCTTTGAGTAATCGCGTAACAAACATACAAAAAAAAACATACAGACGAATTGAGAACCTTCTCCTTTTTGAAGTCGGTTAAAATAAGGACAAAAGTAGGTGCAACAATTTAGCGCTCCGATTTTTTGGGCAACTTGGGAGATGTGATAATGACTTAAAAATAATAAAAACTTTATTGCTAAAAAGATTACAAAGGTTTTACATTGGCCCCAAACTAGGCAAGCCTGTATCTTGGGTGGGGCAGTGGTCACGATTGTGTTGTGAATGAGGATGAGTGTGTGTGATCATGTGTTGTGAATGAGTGTGAGTGGAAGTGTGTGATCAAGTGATGGTGGGTTTGAATATGAGTATGTGTGTGTGAGACAGAACGTGAGAGTGGTACGAACGTATGTGTACAAAAATTATTTTACCACTGTAATTACCTTTTTGGCTTTTTAGCTTCGTCTTACGACAACTTTAACAACCAGCACCCTAATTGCGTAACACACTATCGATCGAAATCTGAATGATTTTGAAGCAAATTGCTAATCCATTGCTTCATAAATCATAAATATGTTCGAAAAAATTGTCTGCTCGATAACGTAAATAACGTAATGAATGATGTTGAACTGTCAAAATGAAACCGATTCCGATTGATATTGTGGTACGCAGTTGCCCCACAGGATGTTAGTCTATGTTTAGGGTTCCGTACCAAAATGGTAAAAAGGACCCTTATGGTGCGACTCGACTCAGTCTGTCTGTCTGTCGGTCTGTCACAGCTGGAATCTCAAGAACTACTAATGCTATCAACTTAAATTTTGGAATAGTTGATGACGTTTGCCCAACTATTTTGCAATTTTTTTTTGCAACAGTGACTGAAAGGGTCTTAAAAATTCGAAATGGGGCTACTAGGGCATGTGGGGTATCAGAAATAACGTTGTTTACTCATTCTCAAACATTTTTCTTCTTTTTAGGCCGCATAGTTTTTGACGTCCCCTCTTATGTCCGAAGTTTGCATAGAGAAAAATCGGAAATTATTATGTCTGATACAAGTTTATGTAAAGATTACAGGAAAAATAAAACGATGTCTCTATTTAGCACACTTTTTATATGATGGTACGGAACCGTCGGTGCGCGAGTCCGACTCGCACTTGACTGGTTTCTTTTATTTGTGTGCGAGTGCAATTTCTTATATTGCAGTGTTTGATCACCGCGTTACGTGGACGTGAACATGAAGAAAAAAAAGTGGGATCCTTTGTGCATAATTATGCGGATTTTATTGTGGGAGTTGGAACTCTGAATCTGCGTTTGGCCTGTAAAGTACCTAACACTTCTTTTAGAAATTTTGATGTGGGTCTTCATTGTTACGTTCAGTAGGTACTATATATAATTTACTTACGCTCAGCAGGGAAGCTTCTGCGAACAGGATTTCTGTAGGAAACGCTAGGGTTTGTGTACCTAATAGAGTGTTGAGGACTGCGCGTTGTGCTCTTGCGAAGATTATTAGAGATTTTGACGCTCATCACTAGATTACAATACAATATTGTCAGCGCCTGACAAGATTTTTTACATCCACAGGTGTACTGTCCCGTATCATTTTCATTACTTCCGAATGCGTTTGACAAGTTCCCTAATTTGGGGTATGAATGAAAGGTGTTGGTCTATGATAACTCTTAACTATTTTATTTCATCTACTGTATCGATGTTATTGCATCAATATTGAGTATCAGTTCTGTAGGTGAAAGGGGAAGGACCTTAAGTCCATTTTTGGCCGTTTTTAATGTTTTTTACAGATTTCGATTCGAAAAACTCGAATTTATACAAAGGTAAAAAACATTGAAGACCTAACGCCGTATCATTTTAAATTAGCAAATATAATTGGACATTAAGTCCCTGTCACAAGTTTTAGTCATCAATATTGGGGTCTACTGTAAACTTTATAGATTGTAACTTAAGGTTTCACTTTTCACCTACAGAGTTGAGTATGTCAATGAAGATTGACATACTCAACGGAGAAGTCCTCGAATCTTTAAATTACATACTCGTAATAGTACTTTGGTAACTCGAGTTTACCTGAATGTTATATATTTGGCCTTTTTGATATTTAATGTAAGCAAATTCGTGTTGATCCATTCAGCGATCCGGATCATTCCTGCTTCTGGTTACTTGTATAAGTCTTCCCAATCGATTCCGTGAAATAGTATCACAGTGTCGTCTGCGTAACAAATGAGGTCTGCGTTTGGGATGGTAATATTGAGTATATTGTCCATGTATATAGTAAATAGTGTTGGGCCAGTTATACTCCCCTGCGGCACTCTAAAGCTGATTTCCTGTTCATCATCAAATTATGAACTCTGATATATTGCCGCCTGTCGCTCAGATAACTACGAAGACAGTCAAGCGCTGTTCCACTTATTCCTAACTTTTCGAGTTTTCTAAGAAGGTTAGGAATAAAGATGGTGCCGAACGCCATAGCAAGGTCTAAGAATATTCCAAGACAACGTTAGTAATGGGTAGTATATTTGTTAAGTTAAATGTTAAGTTATTTATGTTTATTACTAATAAACTGCTGTTTGTTCTCCCTTTTGAAATTAAAATAAAAACGCTCGCCAACATTTGTGTGTTCGTCAGCAGTTCAACCGCGTCAGTTGTCGGTTTTCCTTTTCTAAACCCAAATTGCCTTTCTGAGAGAAGTGAGTGGTTTCCTAGGTAATTAACTATACGGTTGTTCATTAATTTCTCCAGGACCTTACAGAAGATGCAAAGTAGAGATACAGGTCTCTAATTATCCGGGCAGTTCGTAGGTCCGGCTTTATGAATCGGATAACCTAGAGCTATCTTCCAATGTTCTGGGAAAACCCCTGACGACATACTCAGATTGCAAATCAATGTAAGTGAAAGGTTCCAAAATAATTGTCCTTATCACTTTGAATAGAGACGGTTTAATTCCATCTAGAACACCAGCATCTAGCACTATTGTGTTTGAAGTTTCTTATAATAGAGTCAACCTCACACATAATCTGTAGGCGTTGTGAGTGAACATAGAACCAACGGGTGAGATGTTTGTGTCGATATCAGCAGATAGTACATCTTCAGAAGTTGATAGTCGCTGAAATATCCGCTCATACAGGATTTTGCCCACCTTTGTTAAATAGTGATTGCAGTAGCTAAGTTAGAATACATAAATTAGAGAATAAGGAAGAACTGCACAGGAAAGTATTTTTCGCCTTTAGTAGATCAGCAGAGTCACTTCTTTTCTGTCGTATCTGACATGTCTTTTTTTGTGTGTATCATTTTCTTTGAGTTTCGTTTCTACGGCTTTGCTTTCGTAGTCTTTCTTCGCTTTTCGTAGAATTTCTATAAAGAAGTCTCTTTACTTACGTATAGTATACGAAAGTTTAAGAGTGTCATTTATACACAGGGTCTATAGTCACCTTTAAACTATCTATAAGACGCATTCATCTCATCAAACCGGCCGTGATCCACGGCTTTTGGCTGTACTTCGAGCGGCTTCTTTTGAAGAAATTAGTATGAGTGTAGAACTGATGAAGTATTATTAAAACATTCTAACGCCTCATTTACATCGCTCTTACTGGTAAGGTTGGTCCAATCAAGCTTTTGTAGATCAGCAGATACAGCGTAAAAATCTGTCTTCCTTTTTTCTTATTTGGTTTTTCGTTATGATTTGGACATTTTTATTTTTTGGTATTTTTTTTTATAATTTTTATTTTTGGACAATTTTAAATTTTGGACATTATTATGATTTGGACATTATTATAGTAACCCATTGCTTCATATATGCGAAAAATTTGTTAGCTCAACAACGCAAATAAACCGCTTCCGCTTGATAGTGTGTTACGTAATTGCCCCGCTGGAAACTTATTACATGAAAAAACCGCCTCACAGTCTTGGGCATTAATCAATTAATTTGTCAATTATCTTGTTAATTGACTAAAAAGTAATTGCAATTAAATTAATTACAATTAAATTAATCGCAATTAAACTTTTAATTGCACCTTGCAATTAAATTAATTTGATTAACGTATGTAAATTGTAACTCACAATTAAAATAATTGCAATTAACTTTTTTAGTTGTTTTATGAAACAATTAAAACTAACAATTAACTTTATGTATCAAAACGAAATTAGTAAAAGATTTAGGAAAATTAAGCTGTAAGTCTCAGACGAACAAAAAAGTGGTCAAAGGCTGTAACTATAGCTTAATTTTTCTGAATCTTTTTTTGTCATTGTCATTGTCTGTCTAATCAAGTTTAATTAAAGGTATTGATGATTATTTGAATCGGTCTTTTATTTCTTGCCAACATGTGTATTTAACCACAAGAATAGATAGGGGAGGGGGGCACAATTCTACTACCCGGAGCCACACGGTTATATTATATATTTATATATACCGGCTGTATATTATAGGTACAGCAGTATTTTTATAATTGTTAGTTTTAATTAAAATTCACAAAACAATTGAAAATTAATTAATTGTTAATTTAGTAAATCACAATTAACAATTAATTAATTGTTAATTGTTACTACTACAGTTAACAATTAAATAATTTGTTAATTGTAAGTTTCCACAATTACAATTGATTAATTGTTAGTTGTTGTGGTTACATTTACCAATTAATCAATTGTTGATCTTTAATTGTTCTTGCAATTAAAATTTGCCCAACACTGCCGCCTCACAATCAACAGGGCTGACTCTCGAATCTTTTCTATATTAAACTATTTGATCCGACAAACGTTGTCCTGTCTAAATTTCAATAATTCATACAAAATTCCCATAGAAAATGCACTTTCAGTTTTCCCGATTTTTTTAATTTTCCCGGCAACTTTTGCCCTGACAATTACAAACATAAAAAAAAGAATTAGCCAAATAGGTGCAACCGTTCTGAAGTAATGCGCCTTGATTTTTATTTATATAGATAGATATGATTCAGATGTGTGTTTTGTTGATAAGAATTTATCTCAAAGTTTCTTCGCATTTTTTAAGAAAATTCAAAACATTTTTTAATATAGTTTATTTACATTTAACTAAACTATGTAGGTACCATTTTGTTCGATAACTTTTTGCCATCTTGTAGGTAGGGACATGATCCCATTGCAATAGAAATTTTGGGACTTCTAGTCAAAATACCGCGACAAGTGGTTTTGGCAGTCCTCTCGTGATGTTAACCTGACACTGCCTAAAGAATTCTGAAGAGACCGAAACAGGTGGAAATCTGAAGGTGCAAGGTCAGGACTATACGGCGGATGCATTAACACCTCCCAGCCAAACTCTCTTCATTTTTGCTGAGTGGCTAAAGATGTGTGAGGTCTAGCGTTATCATGATGAAAAACCACACCCCTTCTGTTGATTAATTCCGGCCGCTCTCTCTCAACTTCTTGCTTTAATCTCATCAGTTGTTCGCAGTAGAGTTCAGAATCGATGGTCCTGCCAGGTGGTAACAGCTCTTAATGAATAATGCCCTTCCAATCCCACCACACACACAGCATCACCTTGTTGCGAGTTAACCCGGGTTTCGCCACAGTCTGTGAAGCCTGACCGGCCTTTGACCACGACCTTTTTTCGCACGTTCTTGTCATACGTGATCCACTTTTCATCATCAGTTATCAGCTTCTTCAAAAATGGTTCGGTTTCATTACGTCGTAATAAAGAGTCACAAATGAGTACACGGTTCATTAGGTTTCTTTCAGTGAGCTCGTGAGGTACCCAAATGTCGAGCTTTTTTGTGTACCCAGTTTTTTTTCAAATGCGCCAAAACTGTTTTGTTGTCAATTTCCAGTTCTTCAGCTACGTCGTAACTACTGATATGCCGATCTTGCTCCACTTTTTCAAAAATGGCATCCATTTTATCCGTAATAGGGCGACCAGAGCGACGTGCATCTTTGACATCAAAATTTCCGGATTGAAAACGCTTAAACCAAATTTGTGCTACTCTCACAGACACTACACTAGGTCCATAAATATCGCAAATTTTTTTCGCGGCTTGCGTTGCATTTTTACCTTTTTTGTAGTAAAATTTTAAAATTTCTTCATTTCTTCATTAGATTCACTCATCTTACGATACGAAAAACAAATGAAAATCACACATTTTCCTAATTTGAATTTGGAATTATGTTCTTTAAAATTTAAACTTTCAATGTTACCAAAACCAGCCAGATACAAATAGTATAGCCAAAGAGATTTTATTACAAGTTATACATACTATAATGCGAAAAGACTTTTTCCCCAACCTAATATGTCATTGCCTTTTTAAATATTCGTGGAGGTCGACTGGCAAAACAATCCAAGTTAAAACCTCTACAGTAAGTATCTACTAAAGCAACGGAAAAACTAAAGAAATCTCTCCACCTTGTTAATAAACTGACTACTTCTAGCATTACAATGATTAGTAGGTACCAATACGTACCTACCTGTTTAAATGACCTAAGTATAATATATTTTGTATAGGATGTCAGGCACTGTGGTACTTTTAAACACTGTACCTACTTGTTGGCTCCGAACAGTCCATTGCTCTGTTTGTGATCTTTAACACCAGGTAATTGCATAACTAGCTATGTAGCTTTGAGTTAGCAATACGTATATATAATAATAGACAGGTACCTACATATTACAACTTGTACTGTAATGTAAGTTGTATTATAAGTAAGTGCTTATGTCTCACAATATTATACACACTTCAGAAATTTCTAAGTGTACGATCCGAGTGAAAAAGCGTCCAGCGGGGCGTTCAGCGTTGCGTGCAAGCGGCGTAGAGCGTTCACCGAGCGCCGCTCGGCCGTCACTAAGGACACTCGCGAGTGTTTGCATGTGTCGCACGCCCCGCCCCGCCAGACGCTCGAATCGAGCGTGTACTCAGGCCGTACACTTAAGCTATTCAGCCCCGGATTTGATCTCTAGGTTTACAATTAGGTAGGACTGAACTCAGAGAAGCAAATCCTCGAGCACATGCTATAAGAAAAACAAACAATGCACAGTCTGCATTGGAACATAAAACCTTGCATCGATTCTGATCGAAGGCCATCAATATAAACAGTCCTACAGAAAACCAAAGTTAATTATTACCAATTGAACCCGTTTTAAACCACTTGTTTCCCACTGGTCGCATTCATCAACCTTGGAAACTAATAAATCACTGCCAATGGCGAAGAAAACTGTCAAATTAGTTCCGCGGCGCTAAATGTTTGGTATTAACGAAATGTCAAACTGCAAAGAAATTAAACAATTTATTTTTTTGTGTCTTATATCAATATGTCGTTGTGTAGCCTGCGGATGCAAACAAATAGGTGTTGATAAATTCCCAAGTAATTTTCACATGAAGAGAAAGTGGGAAAAGGCACTGATATTAATAAATTTCAAATCAAGTGATTTTCCAAGGCTATGTGGGAAACTTTTCAAAGCTACAGACTACGAGACCACTTCTATGACGACAGATTGGTTCGATACCTATTATTAATGATGACGTTTTTATTACTAATATTGTAGTAAAAAAAGCTTCCAACCTTTGAAGAAAACAATGGTTTCTTTTGAAATAACCATACATTTTGTAAGAAGTAACTTTACATCTTGTTTATCATTAAAAAGAAAAAAATAATGAGTTAAGTTTATTTTATAACTTAGGAAAAATATGTTCTTACCTACAGCCAATTTAACTTTTCAGAAAGCATCTCTAGAATGTCAACTGTCAAGTCACTGCTGGATTCCACAACTGCTCAACTACAGTTTTACCGAAATAGACTACCTACTCGATATCCACTCATCTACATCATTCCTTAGAAAAGAAATTATCTAAAACTTTTCTCAGATAATATATCGTCGTTGCGACTTTAAGACCTCTTATGTATAAAAATCAATTTTGTGAGAAAATCGATAAAAACCGTCGTATCAGTTTTAATTAGCAAGAACATTGGAGATCTTGAAGTTTGTAAACAAATTACGATTGAAACGTCGTATACACATGAGAGTTTTTGCATTCGATAGAGCTTCAAAATGTAGAATCGGCTGGCGTAAAAAAGTGATTTTGCCAAAAGTGACACATAAGAGGTCTTAAAGTCGCAACGACGATATACTGCCGCCGCACGCCGTAAAAGGAAAAGGAAAAAGGACGTCAATCAATCTGCCTAGCCTTTTCCCAACTATGTTGGGGTCGGCTTCCAGTCTAACCGGATGCAGCTGAATACCAGTATTTTACATGGAGCGACTGCCTATCTGACCTCCACAACCCAGTTACTGGGTAATACGATATCTCTTGGTAAGACTGGTTGTCAGACTTTCGGGCTTCTGACGAGCCGTAACGACTGTCAAAGATCGACGAATGACAGCCGGGACCAACGGCTTAACGTGCTTTCCGAGGCACGGAGGAGTATCGGTATGAAAAGATGGTCACCCATCCACAGACCAACCCCGGCAAGCGTAGCTTAACCTGATGGATCGACCCGTGTGGCTGTTATTACTTAGCCACGAAAGGACGTGTCTACAGAAATAATGAAATGGAGAAAAAAAAAAAATTTGTTCTTTTTAACCGACTCAAATAAGGAGGTTCTCTATTCGACCCGTATGTATGTATGTTTGTATGTAGGTAAGTTTATATGTCCGCGATTTTCTCAAAAAATAGTGAACCAATTTTGATGATTCTTTCTCTAGCGTGATCTACATACTTTCAGGAAGGTTTTAGTATATAATACATTAAGTAATTACACTGATGTATGAAGTTATATACATAAATGAACTGTATCTCTGGCAACTATAAGCGGATTTTGATGATTCTTTTTTCGTTCGTCTTGGGCTTATGTAATTATGTAATATACTAGCTTCTGCCCACGATTTCGTCCGCGTGAAATTTCTTGTTCCTCCGACCCAACCCGTCGCATCGCATAGCGTAGCTCGCCCGCGTGATTACTTCTTTTTCGCTAAGCGTTCTTTCTGATTTTTTTTAGTTTTTATTTTTGCTCGGCTCCTCTCGTGATATTAAATAACCTTCAAAAATTCAAAAATTCCTCAAGAATTAGACTATCAAATGCAAAAATATTTTTTCAAATCCGACTGGCAGTTCCAGAGATTAGCGCCCTCAAACAAACACAAAAACAAACTCTTCAGCTTTAAAGAAGTTATAGTGAGCCAACCTTAAAAGATAGACATATGCTGTCACGGACTTTTTTTTAGAACTTTTCAAGAGGAACAATTCCGTCATACATGATTGTTGCGTAACTTTAACCTTTTACGCAGCGCACGCAACGGAAGCTCTCAAATGGGATAAAATTTCCCCGTTTTTTGCAACATTTTTCATTGATGCTCCTATTGGGCGTAGCGTGATGTTATATGTAACATCACGCTACGGGTAGCCCATTTAGCGAGGAATAGGAATTTATCGAGGAGGATTTATAGCCTATAGGCTATTCCTCGATAAATGGGCTACCCAACACTAAAAGAATTTTTCAATTTGAACCAGCAGTTTCTGAGATTAGCGCGTTCAACCAAACAAACATACAAACGAACTTTTCAGCTTTATAATATTAATTCAACTAAAAATGGAAAAGTTTTACTTTAAAAAAGTAAGAACTGATTTCAAAAATCTAAAACGAATAAAATAACTTTCATAAAAAAAAAACTTAACAGCTTCTGAAGTCGGTGAACGAATAAAATAACTTTCATAAAAAACTTAACAGCTACTGAAGTCGGTGTCCACAACGACTTCAGAAGCTGTTAAGTTTTTTTTTTTTTTATGAAAGTTATTTTATTCTTTTTAGGGTTTTGAAATCGGATTTTACTTTTTAAAGTAAATTTTAAAATACAAAATACAACGACAAATGCGCCTTTTAATAATAAGAATTATTAGGTTTTCGTTAAGTTTACGCCAATATAAAAATACTGGCTTTTTATGCTGATTCCGTATATGTAAGCAACTCTATTTCGAACAAAATGTTAGATACGTCTTTTTAGGGTTTCGTACCAAAATGGTAAAAAGGAACCCTTGGAAGCTGTGACAGACAGACAGACCGACTGAGTTGCACGCCTCAGTCGGTCTGTCTGTCTGTCACAGCTAGATATCTAAAGAACTACTAATGCTATCAACATGAATTTTGGAATATTTTAGATAACGTTTGCCCAACTATTTTGCAAATAAGAAAGAAATAAAAATGTATATTTTTTTTTGCAACAGGGACTGAAACGGGGTCTTAAAAATTCGAAGTGGGGCTACTAGGGCATGTGGGATATCATATGAAAGATCGCTAATTGCACGTTCTCAAACATTTTTCTTTTTTTTTAAGCCGCATAATTTTCGGCTTTTGATAAAAATGTAAAAAAAAAACCGTTCCCCTCCTTAACTCCGAAGTTTACATAGAAAAAAATCTGAAATTATTCTGTGTGATAGAAGTTTATGTAAAGATTACAGGAAAAATAAAACGATGTCTGTAAATAACACACTTTTTTATATATGACTAGCAGCGCCCCGCGGTTTCACCCGTGTAAGTCTCGGACCCGTAAAAATATCGAGATAAAAAGTATTCTATGTATTAATCCAGGTTATAAACTATCTGTGTGCCAAATTTTATAAATATCCGTTAAGTAGTTTTTGCGTGAAAGAGTAACAAACATCCATCCACCCTCATAAACTTTCGCGTTTATAATATTAGTAGGATAGTAGGATGGAAGTAGGAAGTAGGATGGTACGGAACCCTCGGTCCACGAGTCCGACTCGCTCTTGACCGGTTTTATTTCCTTATGACGGCATTATATGTGACCATTGCTGTCATTGCTGAGTATACTTATTTCTATTTCCCGTTTAGAGAGAGACACTGTTCGGTCTGATGCTTTCCAATTGTCGTATTTTTCAAATCAGGTAATATCAGGTATAATTGTGTACACTCCAAGATTAGATCACATTATCTCTCGCCGAATGCTATATTATGCTAGATGTTTCTTGCATTCTATACTTGCGCAGTTGCGTACCTATCAATACTCAATACTTTTATTGCATTCCACATGTAGGTATTCTTAGGTAGATCATGTGGACCCTGTCGGGCACAGCAAAATAAGTGAGTTTGGAGAGAGGAAACATTGGTAAATTATCTAATATTACATAAAAGTATATTATAATAATGATGCAAATAGGTAAGTATTTTCTGAGATAAATATATCTGTTGAGAAGTTTTTTTTTTAAATATGTTGTTTTTCTCTTCTTTTTTTTTAGTGCGGTTAGTTTATTATATAATTTAATGGACATTGCATAGGGACTTGTAGAGTGCCTTTTTATTCGAGAACTTGGTAAGTTTAGCCTAGTTTGGTGTCTGAGTAGATAGCGTGTCCGGGTGTCTTCACGTTTTGAAAAAAAAATCTTGATATTTCCGCATAAATTTGCAAGTTTCTAAAATATACAGGGAAGGGTTAAGATATTATGTTTTTGAAAGAAAGGTTTGCAACTAGGTATCTGTTTGATCAATGTTTACCAGGATTCTTACCAATTCTTTTGCAGGGTGAAAAGTGTTTGTGCACCTGTCCTGTTCCCCAAAGGGTGACACCATAGCTAAGCCATGCATAGGCATAAGCATAATAGGTAGAGAGAGCTGTTTGTAAATTGGTGGTCTTTTTTATTTCATGAATGGCGTAAGAGAATTTAGAAATTTTTGAGTGAGTTTTCTGTATGTGTGATTTCCAGTTTATATGTGCGTCTATAACTAGTCCGAGTAAGGTAAATTCGTTAACGGTTTCTAATTTTGAATCGTTGAAAATAAAATCTAAAGTTAAAGGTGTTTTTTGGTAGGGGTGGAAAGTTATTAATTTGGTTTTGGAGTAGTTTATCTCGAGGTTATGTTCGTTCATCCAGTTGCATGTTTTAGATGGAATTGAGAGTTTCTTCTATATTTACATTGTTTTGGCATGATACTAATATGGATATATCGTCCGCGAATAAGACATAAGGCCCTGCTATGGTCTTAGGTAGGTCATTAATATAAAGTAAAAACAAGAGACATCCTGTGACACTTCCTTGAGGAATTGAGGCGTTAATAGCTTTATTATATGATCAGATTTTTTCGATTTCATTATTTTATCTGTAAACAGCTTTTGACAGTCCCCCTAATCCCAATCATCTTCACCACCTACTTAATAATACATATATAGGTGGTGGTGCACGGTTTGATCGATCACGTTAAGCTACGCATGCCACGGTTGATCCGTGGATGGGTGTCCATCTTTACATACCAAGACCCATCCGTGCCTCGGAAAGCACGTTAAGCCGTTAGTCCCGGCTGCCATTCGTGGATCTTTGAAAGTCGTTACGGGTCGCCAGGAGCCCGAAAGTTTGACAAACAGTCTTACCAAGGGTACCATATTACCCAGTAACTGGATTGTGGAGGTCGGATAGGCAGTCGCTCCATGTAAAATACTGGTATTCAGATGCACCCGGCTAGACTGGAAGCCGGAATCAGGCTAAGGAATTGTTTTTCACGATCTTAGGGATGACCTACCTTGGTTACGACAAAAAAGATTTAGGTTTAACTAGATATCCATTTGTGTGGTAGACATTAGTTAAGAAAAAGAGGAATCTAAAGACTTCAACTGAAGGAATTTATACAGGGTTATTGGTAAAAAATCAGCTGTTCAGTACATTTTGACGAATTATGCGAACGTAATGTACTGAATAGCTGATTTTTTTTTCGCGATTTCAGGTTTGGTCCCATAGTAAAAGTTGATCATAATGATGAGTACCATGACCCCTTAAGAGGTTGCTGGTGTCTTACTAATAACCCTGTATACTACATACCAACTCCCATTTAGATCACAATAGCAACGAGTTAAGTTTGTCCATGTATTGATCGCAGTGTTTGCCACTTTGCGTCGATAAGTGATGTGATAACACTGATAACACGTAACCCCTTAGCTCACAGCTCAGTCGACAGCTGTGCCTTGCAATTGACACACGTGGACGAAAGATTTTTCATATTTTTGCCACTTCTTTTTACGTCAGAGACAACGTGAGTTTCGTAATGTCCTATTTTTAGTTACTTTTTTTTTTTGAGGAATTTCTAATTTTAGTTCCATCACTAGTATTTTTTGGCTGGTTTCGCCAACATGTTGGTTAGGTCCACTGAAGAATTATTGTTTTCCATTTGAGATTTATTTAGCTTTGTTAATTTGTAGCAACGAAATTCATTTCATATTTCTGTATCGTCAATTCATGCAAGCCTAGGACTGTTTGTTAGGTTTACTGCTCAGAAATTGTGCACAACGTGTCGTGTGTTGAATTTGATATACTAACTTGAATTCATGCAATCCTAGTATTTTGCGACTTGGTAGGTTTTTTAGAGCATTTTTTTTTTCATTTTTCCAAACTGTCATAATTTTCTTATTTATGAACCAATAGAAATAAACCAAACACTAAATGTTAAGGGACCCTTACCATAATACATTAGTAAAAACCGCACCGAAATCAGTTAAGCCGTTTCTGAGATTAGCGTGGTCAAACGCACAGACAAACCAACAAACAGACAAACAAAAATTCTAAAAATCATTGTTTTGGGTCTCCCAATAACAGTTTTCCTCAAATATCTTCCATGCACAGAAATCCATCAATTACACTTTTATTATATGTATAGAAGATGATGATGATGAATGACTCTTTCTTTACATCAATCAAAAACATCATTATATCTTACGCTTTTTAGAAATAGTTTCCTCTTCTAGCTTATTTGTAGATATTATGGAGACGGTCTTACAACATGATCATCAGGAATCAGCATCAGCATTTCTTTATGAGTTTGACGAATGATTTTGTAAATTTGCCAAGAAAACGTAATATTCCCAATATCCACGTAATGCTTACTTATAATTTTCACTTCTTTTAAACTTGGAGTAAAGTTAAAGATTCAGATTTACCAAAGGTACATTTTTTGACGTTTAAATTTGGGATATATCGATGGTCTAGAAGACAAACGTGCTGAGTGCATAATTTAGAATTTTTAACATTTAAATGCCAAATGTATAGTCACGAACCGGGATTGGTGAGCCACTAGCTTATCATCTTAATTTGGTTGTGTTACACGAATTCCGCCCGTGAAATTTGACATGTGACATTTCAATAACGAAAAACTTGCGGCATTCGTGTAACACAACCAAGTTAAGATGATAAGCTAGTGGCTCAACAATCCCGGTTCGTAACTGTACTAAATGAGCATGCTCTACCCCACCGTTTGGCATTGAAATATTCAAAATTCAAAATCTTGCACTTAGCACGTTTGTCTTCTAGACCATCGATTATAGCTCTGCGTTTATTAATAAGTGGACCAATGACCAAACTTAATTATCTCACAAATTATCACCAACATATTAATATTTATCTCATGTTTTTTGTTTCAGTAGGAGCAATAATGAAGATTGGTTTCATTGGCGGCGGCAGATTGGCCTTTGCCTTGGCCAATGGCTTTATCTCAGCCGGTAAATATTGCTTCAAACAATTCAGTAACTAAGTTATATAAACTGTACCTACAAGGTAATAATAGAACGGCTTTAGTACCTTTGATAAGACCATTCAGGTATTATATGATGTGTGTTGTGTACTTAGTATGGTCATCATTGACTGTATACAAATCATCATCATTCTCCTGCCCTTGTCTCAATTTATTTGGAGTCGGCGCAACATGTCTTTTTCTTTCATATTTCTCTATTAGTTTTATCTCGGTAGTCACTTACTTTCTAGCTATATCATCTTTCACACAGTCTATCGATCGTTTCTTTGGTCCTCCCCTACTCGTATAGCCGTCCACATTCATACTCAAAAACTTTCCTACCGAAATTTTCCTCATTCATCCGCATCACATGCCCGTATCGTGACAGCCGATTTCCACACAACTTTTCAGTCACCGGTGTCACTTTCAGACTTCCTCTTATAACTCATTCCTTATTCTATCTATTCGCGTTAATACCACATATCCCTATTAGCATTCTAATCTCAGCTGCATGCAATTGCCTTTCATTCATTCTTTTTGTGGCCCAACATTCTGATCCATATAAGAAAGCAGGTCTAACCATTTTTTTATAAATCATCCCCTTGAGTTTAAGGGGAATGCGGGAGTCGCAGATTGTTCCTGTGACCTGCCGCCATTTCATCCATCCAGTGTTAATTCTGTGCTTAACCTCAACTGCGTACAAAATGACTAGATATTCTTATTCCGGCTCAAAAAGGACTCAATTCATCAATAAAAAGGATCAATTAAGATGTTGCCTTGGATTTTGTAGAATCCATTTTCTACAAAATCCAAGGCAACACTGCGACATGTACTATCCATAGTTAGCTCTAGCTATGCCAAACTTCTTTGCGGTCGTCAGATAGAAATGGCTCCGTGAGACATTGTATCTGCTCTTGTTTATGCTAGCTAGAAGCAGACTCGTACGTATCTAATATGTACCTAGTTGTAATATGTACCTAGAGTAGTATGCAAATGAGTTTTGATGACACGCTGTCAGCTTTGGAAACATAAACAGACCTGTTAAAAAAGTTTGGGATCAGCAATTTCAGTAGCACTACAAAATTAGTTTGACTATAAAGAGAAAAGTATTTCTTGTCTTACCAGTGTGGTATCTATGGACTATGTTCTGTAGAATGATATAAAGTCTGGCCACGCTAACTAATTAAGGGATAACCCCAAAAAGCTTTACATAAATGGTATATTAAAAGTGGACGTGTAAGTAGATCTAATAATTTTGATATTTTGCTATTTGATTTTTGCATAATAGATTATTTATCGAAGAACATTTTTTCGAATAGGTACTCATATGACTGTGATGTTGTTTACAAGAAGATCGTGTCGAATTACAACATCATCAAGCAAAACAACAAACTTAGTGGTAATGCTTTGTATAATCACTCACGGTGAAATTATACCTACAGTAAATTTATAACAAGTAGAAATAGTGATAGTGAAAAATTAAAACTTAATAAAAACTAAAAACACCAACCAGTATCAAATTCTTTTTTCCATAGTACAGACGGTGTTGCCGTCTATAGTTTTTCAAATTCCTCATGATATATGGGATGTGGTTGCTGGTTTGGACCAAGCCTAATTATAATTATAGTTGAGTTTCGTTTGATTATTCTACAAAAACTCTTTAGACATCCCTGTAATATACTAAGTTTCAAACAGTTACGGGGACTACGGACCTAAAGCGCAGTCACTGTCGGACGGCATAGAAAAGAAAGAGAAGCACGATGACACAACGCTGGTAATTTATTGCAAAATATGAACCAATTATCTATTTACAAAAAATCTACTGATTGGACTAAACAATTAAAACACGTTAATCATTCTGATTTTTCGTCAGATTATTTGTAAAATAATCTGACGAAAAATCACAATGATTGCATGTATTTTTTTTTTTTCTATCGTATGAAATTAGCTGTATTACGTTTTCAACACACTATCTAACTAGCGTAAATCCTGAAGAATATCATATATTTTTTCTGATTTTGTTTACTGCGGTAGATCAAATCCGTCGTTCCATTCGTTCCGTTCCACCGTTCTATTTAAAATAAATAAATACTTTTAGGCATTATAAAACTTGCGTTTAGTTGCGTTTAGGTCTTGTAGTCCCCTTAATTCACTGTTGCGTTTAATCAGCATCTTGTTAATTAAATGGGCATTGACTTTAGAAACACATGATATCACTTACTATAGATTACGCTATAGTCAGCTGTAGATATATTTTCAGTCTCATTATTATCTTTATCTATGTTGACTCTCACAACACGTTCTGTGAAGATGTGACGCAACGTTCACGTTGCATATTTTAATGACGAGATGATTATTTTAATTAGAAAATAAATAAATAGTAGTATAGTTTATCATTAAAAGATTCTACTTATTTTTTAATGGAATTTTTACGAAATCACGTAGACATTATGTTGACAATATGTGCGGTTTAAAAAAGTACGTACAGACTCCTGCTGATAATGTTAATATCGAGCTAGTAGCTACCCACTTACTCCTGTTCGGTAGATACACTTTGTCCTCCTTGTCAAAAATAATAATGCAGGTACGCAGGATAATAAATATAATGGATAATTGACAAAACAGAGAGGATCTGTATCATAAGACAGGCTAGCTGGCGTGGTTGGTTAAGATACCGCCGCAGGACAAACATTTGTGTGCATGAACATGTCTGTTTGTCCTGAGTCTGGGTGTAATTATCTATATAAATATGTATTTAGAACAAAAAAAAAGTAGTGTATGTAGTATATCAGTTATTTGGTTTCCATAGTATACAAGCTCTGTTTAGTTTGGGATCAGACTACCATTTGTGAAAATGTCCCAGGATATTATTATTACAAGAGAGGCTGGTGGAATCTATTTGTGTCTGTCGTATGATGACGGTAAATATCCACGCTGATGTTCATCATTTAAAATCGTCAGCAATAACTTTGGAAAGCACTGAAAGAAATAATGAGAAAGAGGACCAGGGGCCGTATTATGAACATTTAACGTCATCATTTTTCCAGTGTTAGAGAGAGACGGAGCTATACATGACCACCATCCCTTTTTCGCATCGGAATTATGATGGCGTTAATAGTTCATAATTAGGACCTAGTTCTAATTATCCATATGCAATATAATGTATAGGCAGATATATGTCGTTGTTTCCATCGAGTGTAGAATCTAGATGAGGCTCAAGACTGGCAGGATTGGCCAAACAAAGACAGGTCTATGCCCAGAACTGGGTAAAGTCAGATGATGAAGAGTACTAGTTAAATAGGCATCTAAAACAACAGGTTGTTTTCACACAGAATTCTGAACCACAACCATTACATACAAGTTTTAATGAGTTTAAGGTAAACGTACGATATCCATGGCAAATATTATTATAACCTAATTTTCGCAGGTTTGGCAAAACCCGATGAAATCACAGCGAGTGTTCACCCAGCTGATGTCGTCAGTGCTGAGGCATTTAAGGTAAATCTAAATCGTAAACAAATCATTAAAGCTATTGTTTTGGCAACATATAGGTAGGAGAGTCATTTTAACCTAAGTTATGGATTAGTCATCAATTCATCATCCTATACATAGGTACAAAATATTATAGGTATATTTTGCCTGTAATAGTCATGGTCCACGAAACAGGGACAAAATACACAAACAGTTGTCAAAAAATAAACCCACAATTCTTTTTTCGCGATTTCAGGTTTGGTCCCATGGTAGAAGTTGTTTATAATGATGAGTACAGTGACCCCATTAAGAGGTTGCTGGTGTTTTACAAATAACCCTGTATATTATTACACTGTTGGATTTTCAACTCTCGGCGCTGCTAACCCTTATTATTTATTCTGTGCCCAAGGGTTCAAAATCCACCCGCCCGGTGGGTTCCCGCATTGTTGAGGCGGGGGGGCTCAGTAGCCGTGGCTTGGTCACCCACGGTGAAGCGGAGAGGAACCCGAGGAGGGGCCGCTGGTCAGGGCATTTCCCAGGATATCGACGACGTAGCGGCCATGAACATGTAGGTTGCGGTGCCGCTTGGGCGACATCGCAACTGAGGCGGGCCTCGATGTCGTATGGGAGGCATCGCGGCTGAGGGTTGGAGGCCGCGGCGGGAGAGGAGTGCCGGTATTGCGGTGCACCGCTCTCCCTACCTTCCACGGCCTTGACGGGGTCGCCACCTTATGATGGCGGACGGTGGGGCCGCAGTGTCGGTATTTCGTTGTCCCTATCCTCTGCGGCCGAAAAGTGGTAGGCGGCCGGGCCACTGACCTGACCGGTCGCAGAGGGTCGCAAGGGTGCCTAGACACGGGGTCGTTTAGCGCCCATGTGCTGGTTTGGTCCATGGGGTGGTCACGGCGCGCAATGTGTTCTTGTGCGCCGGTGATGAGGGTGCTCCCCAGAGGTGGGTCCGGTGACGGACAGCCGCGGCGGGTTCGCGGTGATTGCTAACGCGTGCCCGTGTTCCCGCCCCTAGCGGCAGAGCCTCCTCTGCCGCCGTGGAGGACACCGTGGAGTTTTAGTGGATTGGAGTCCCACATAACTGCACTATCTCCCCGTGGTAGCGCAGTATGCATGAGCATTTCTCCACGAAAAAAAAAAGGGTTCATAATCCAATAGTGCACTTTTATTTAAGGATTCACTAAGTGTCAGCATTTGTGACAACGGGCATTAGATATACCTACACAATATATTTTTTTCTTGTTATTTATTTATTTATTGACCAACTAATTCTAACAGTTTAAATACTACACAAATAAGTTAATTATACCTATATAAATGATACAGTACACACGAATACGTAATTACTTTAAATCGATCTTGCCTTGACTTTCTGGTTATTGTCATGTAGATAAGGAATTACGTCTTTTCTGTAACGATGTAAAATAACGTAAGTATAATTTTATAATTACCTATACTAGCTGTTGCCCGCGGCTCAGCCCGCGTGGATGTCAATATTTGTCAATTGGAATCGGGTTTTGTCCACAATTTCATTGGTTTTTTTTTTTGCACGGACCCCTAATGACTTTTCTAAAATAAAAGTAACCTTACTTACTCTTTATAACATCAGCTATCTGACAGTGACAGTCCCGTCAAAATCAGTCCAGCCGTTTCGGAGATTAGCCGGAACAAACAGACAGATAGACAGACAAAAATTTAAAAAAATTGCATTTTCATTATAAGTATCGTATTAGGTTGGGGAAAAAGTCTTTTCGCATTATAGTATGTATGAACTTGAAATAAAATCTCTTTGGCTATACTATTTGTATCTGGCTGGTTTTGGTATCATTGAAAGTTTGAATTTTAAAGAACATAATTCCAAATTCAAATTAGGAAAATGTGTGATTTTCATTTGTTTTTCGTACCGTCAAGATGAGTGAATCTAATAAAGAAATTCGGTACATTTTAAAATTTTACTACAAAAAAGGTAAAAATGCAACGCAAGCCGCGAAAAAAATTTGCGATGTTTATGGACCTAGTGTAGCCTTTTCAATCCGGAAATTTTGATGTCAAAGATGCACGTCGCTCTGGTCGCCCTATTACGGATAAAATGGATGTCATTTTTGAAAAAGTGGAGCAAGATCTGCATATCAGTAGTTACGACGTAGCTGAAGAACTGGAAATTGACCACAAAACAGTTTTGGCGCATTTGAAAAAAACTGGGTACACAAAAAAGCTCGACATTTGGGTACCTCACGAGCTCACTGAAAGAAACCTAATGAACCGTGTACTCATTTGTGATTCTTTATTACGACGTAATGAAACCGAACCATTTTTGAAGAAGCTGATAACTGGTGATGAAAAGTGGATCACGTATGACAAGAACGTGCGAAAAAGGTCGTGGTCAAAGGCCGGTCAGGCTTCACAGACTGTGGCGAAACCCGGGTTAACTCGCAACAAGGTGATGCTGTGTGTGTGGTGGGATTGGAAGGGCATTATTCATTATGAGCTGTTACCACCAGACAGGACCATCGATTCTGAACTCTACTGCGAACAACTGATGAGATTAAAGCAAGAAGTTGAGAGAAAGCGGCCGGAATTAATCAACAGAAGGGGTGTGGTTTTTCATCATGATAACGCTAGACCTCACACATCTTTAGCCACTCAGCAAAAATTAAGAGAGTTTGGCTGGGAGGTGTTAATGCATCCGCCGTATAGTCCTGACCTTGCACCTTCAGATTTCCACCTGTTTCGGTCTCTTCAGAATTCTTTAGGCAGTGTCAGGTTAACATCACGAGAGGACTGCCAAAACCACTTGTTGCGGTATTTTGACCAGAAGTCCCAAAATTTCTATAGCAATGGGATTATGTCCTTACCTACAAGATGGCAAAAAGTTATCGAACAAAATGGTACCTAGATACTTTAGTTAAATGTTAATAAACTATATTAAAAAAATGTTTTGAATTTTCTTAAAAAATGCGAAGAAACTTTTTCCCCAACCTATTATATACTTTCATATGCATTTATTAAAAAGCGGTTATTTTGACATGTTTTTTTTTTAGATTTTCTACCAGAAACGATAAAGATAATTTATTTGTCATAACATGCGTTTACACACAAATTAAAGCATGCAAGATCTTATAAAAATTATGATGTCCGTACATGTTTTACCTGTCGAGGCGTACAAATGTTTTTTTTTTTATTTTCACATAGCAAGTAAGTTAATCTTAATCATAGTTTTTTACGTACATACATTCATCTTTGTATTGTCATTCAAATTATTTGTTTGCCTGCTTTTTTTTTCAAACTAAATTATTAAAGTTTAAGGAAATAACAATTTATAAGTAAAAAGAAAAAAAAATCGATAGATCAGTATCTCCTCTAGACTCATTAGTTCGACCTATTTCTAAACTCCCAGACCGGTTATAGAATTCTAGTGACTTATGTATGAGATAAGAACATTGACTTATATATAGGTATATACGTACGACGTACGTATTACGGTATTATCAATGGTTATGTATAGGGCCGGTTTTCTGATCCGAAGCTAATTGAGCCAATACTTAAATATAGTACCTAATGGTTGAATTTGGCCTAATGTGTTTGCCAAAATGCCATTAGTTACTATTTTTTAACATAAATGAGTTAATATGAATACATTCATGTTATAATGTTTACAAATTCAACCATTACTTACTATGTTTAACCATTGGTCGAGTTAACTACGGATCAAAAAACCGGGCACTAAGAAAGAAACAGATTTAGAAAGACTGAAGAATTATAAAGTTAATTTAATAACTCAAGTTTCCACCATCCCCAGAAACTCGGAGCGACAGCAGTGTTTGAGAACAAACCAGTGGTGGAGAGGTCAGAAGTGGTAATAGTGTCAGTGAAGCCTGATGTGGTGGTGCCAGTCTTGAAGGAGGTGCAGGGCCTGCAAGCTTCGAAGAATAAGCTGTTCATCTCAGTTGCCATGGGAGTTTCTACTGCTGCTATTGAGAAGGTAAGGTGCTTTTGTTTTGAATCGGGTATTTCAGAAAGCCCAATAATCACACTTTTTCTGTTTTCACATTTTGCTGTTATATAATCTATGGACCTAGACAAAAAAATTGAGTTAACACGTTCTGTGCGGCCAACGCGCATGCGCGATTTTCGAACGTTCACCATGTGCTGGCGGCGCTTATGCGCGTCCATACAATTTCCTTCGAGTGCGGCGCGCCGCACCTGTGGGTTTTTTGTGCATCTCTATTATTCTTGGCGTAATTGTTTTATGACTCATAAAACTCGAAAATTTTCAAACACACATAAGCGTCTCGCCGCACTTGGGACAAGTTTGTATCATAAAGCAGCATTTTGGAACAAATTCGCAAATAATTCAGCAGTTAATGTGTTAAGCAGAAACACTAATACTACCTACACCTTTTCTTCTATTAAAATGTATAAAACAAAAACTCGTTCAATGCAGAAACCTCAAAAATCCCTGGAGTATTGGTGTTTTTGGAATACATTTATTGGTATGACTTTGTCTCAACTTGACACTCATCTGTGGTTGTAACTCGTGCTCTATATTATCAGATGCATTTATGGCCGGTTTTATTGATCCGTAGTTAACTCAACCAATGGTTAAACATAGTAACTAATAGTTGAATTTTGCCCAAATGTCAATGTGAAAGTCTACAATCATGAATGATGTGTGAATACATTCATGTTAACTTATTCATGTTAAAAAATACTACACAATGGCATTTTGGCAAACACATTTAGCCAAAATTCAAACATTAGTTATTATGTTTAACCATTGGTTGAGTTAACTACGGATCAAAAAACCGACCCTTAGTTAATTAATATAAAATTTAAAAACTTTTTTTTTATAATTTATCCCCTTACAAATGTTATGTACCTACTTTAGAAACACCAAAAATCCTCAAGCTCAGAAAATTAATAAAAAATATCTAACCAATTAATTTTCAGATTTTATTACTCTTATCTTGCTAGGAATACCAAAAAGCATATTTCATAGAATAAGTAGTTAAATAAACAAACAAGTCCCTAAAAAAGTTTACAGGATTTAGTTTTTTTTTTCAAATTCTCACAACTTTGCTGTAATGGCGGGGTTTCTGAAATACTTGATTCTTTTATAAGTTGCATGATCTTTTTGGATGTAGGTAAAGCGGGTTTCTTTCTTACTGCTAGTCTTTGGTAGTTTGTCGATAACTGATTGATGAATTTTAGAATTTTGTCTGTTAAATTATAGCTCATTTAATAAGTGTTGGATCTTCTGTCTTGCCTCTGCCTTTTCTTCCTTATAAGATACGACAAATATTGGAACCGTGAATTCTATCTGTAATTTTACAATACCTACGATTACAAGCCATCACGTCATAAAGACGTGATGGATTTACTCCTATCGATTCTGATGAGTGATGAGCAGTGATCGGATAATCGGGCGCTTATATACCTAAACTTCTTCCCACGAAAGAATGATATGGACATTCCTTTCTGAATAAATAAGTAATCCTGGGTTCCCGGGATTGAACAATTTTGTAAAACAACTAACTATAACAAACTTAATGAAATTATAGCAGTGGTTATTTTGATTTAGTATCTTCATTTTATTCAAAACAAATGGAATATCAATAAAAATTGATAATGTGCACAATGTGGTCAAGGAGTGGAAATTGATATATCTATCTAACATATCAGTGATCGAATCGACTAATTTATTGTATTTTATACGAACAGAAGGGATTCTGCCGATTCTGGATAACTCTTTCGTGGGAATAAACGTGAAGTTTAGGTATATTAGCGCCCGATTATCCGATCCACAGAACAGGTAAAAAGGTCTGTTCTGTGATCCGATCGCTGGTGATGAGTCTATCGACTGTACATTATGTAAAGCAATTATATTATTGTGGTTTGATGGATTTAGTAATAGACCTGTCAGAAACACGTGTAGGTATCATGTACCTAAGTATATAAATAATTTATCCTCCTTAACTTACCTGTGGGTATTTTAATTTTGTGTTAGCTACTTACCTGAATTGGTACTACCTACCTACTTATTATTATGATCTTGATCGAGTCGCTATGTTTCATACTCTCTGTATGACTATACAGGGTTATTGGTAAAACACCAACAACCTCTTAAGGGGTCATTGTACTCATCATTATAAACAACTTTTACTATGGGAGCAAACCTGAAATCGCGAAAAAAAATCAGCTGTTCAGTACATTTATATTATATGTTCGCATAATTCGTCAAAATGTACTGAACAGCTGATATTTTTTCGCGATTTCAGGTTTGGTCCCATAGTAAAAGTTGTTCATAATGATGAGTACAATGACCCCTTAAGAGGTTGTTGGTGTTTTACCAATAACCCTGTATAAGGTCATTAAGTAATAAGTTTACAAGGGCATAAATCTACTTAAAGACGTGTATGGCATAGATGTGGATGGCTAATAATTTCAGAAAATCATAGAGAGATCTTAGAAACGATGGCGATGGAATGTGGAAAAGATGAAAGGGGTGAATACTGAGATAAATATAAGTATTCCATACTTTGAAGAGAAAGATTTGATTTTTTGTTTGTTTGTTACGCTTTCACGGCTGAACAGTTAAACCGATTTTGATGAAAGTTATGGGGTGGGGATACTTGGAACCCTGAGAAGGAGGGCTACTATTAATCGACATACCACGCAGACGAAGCCGGGGGCGGGAACTAGTAAAATTTATTCTAATTAATTAATAAATTATTAATTAATTAATATTATTAATTCTTTTTTTTTTACTCTGTTTGTCTTTAGTTCTTTACCTTTCACGCCTTAACGACTGAACGGATTTCGATGAAATTTGGTACACTGGGTAAACTATGACCTATACTCTAATTGAGTAACACACTATCAATCGGAATCTGAATCATTTTGAAGCAAATTGCTAATCCATTACTTCACATGTTCGAAAAATTGGTCTGCTCGGCAACGAAAATAACGCAGTGATTGAAACCGATTCCGATTGATCGCAATTAGGGTGCTGGGATAGGAGATAAGATATTTTTTATTCCAATAGTACGTTCCTGTGGGATAAAAGCTATTAATTTATAATGGCTGATAGAGATGTGTGGAAAGAAGAGGACGAAAATGTGCTGAGCCTGCCCAAAAGAATTTGAGTTGCGTCAAGAGGATGATGCTTTGTCTAATATTCAAGCTGAATCCATTTGTGCATTACACCACTTACCTTTTTGAATCATCGTTATTGTCAATAGGACTATGAAATGAAGTAACACATATCATAAACACGAAAGATTGGGGGGATGGATGGATGGATGGATGTATGTTTGCTACTCTTTCACGCAAAAACTACTGAATGGATTTTGATGAAATTTGATATACAGATAGTTTATAACCTGGATTGACACATCAACAATTTCTATCCCGATATTCTTACGGGTTCGAGGCTTACGTGGGTGAAAGCGTGGGGCGCTGCTAGTGAAAAATGATTGTTGATTGTAAGTAAATAAGTTTTACGTACTTTAATTGTCTTTAGGTACCAATACAATAGTGTTGTCAGCTTCCTTATCAATGCAATAAAAAGCTTATTAAGATTATTATAATCGTAGTGTTTACTTAAAGTGGACAATTGATTGTCGATAAGATAAGCGATCGACACACTTTAAAACGTACGTTACGAAAGACAATGCTAATCATTAGAGGTGATCTAAGTTAAAACAATACCAATAAGTCTAGTTTTATGATAATTCAATGGTAACTAACTACTTATATTAGAACGTCATTCTATTAGGAATAGGTAGGTACTAAGTATACAATATATTGTTTATTTCAAACAGAAACTAGATTATATGTACAAGCTAAAACTAAAAGATATATATGTATATTATGTACAGGTATATAAAAATCATAAAAATAAAAAGGTGACAAGCTCATAGGGCATCAAAAAATTCGTCCGCATCGCTGTCAATGGAAAAAGTGCCCAAAAGGCTGGCAGCATTGCCACGTTGGATAGCAATGCTGATTCTTTGGGCTCAAAATAGGCCAGCCCTCTGGTCCCGTGAAGAGTCGACCAACCGCTTGGCGATGTCCCGAAATACTCGATGAGCACTCGGACCCCAAGGCCCTAGAGTAGGTAAGTATAGTGGAGAAATTATTATTCACCTAAGCTGTAATTACTACAAAGGTAACTTTTATTTAATTCTTGGAAAAGTTTGCCAGAACATTCTTTTTTCTTTCGTAGGTATTGCAAAGAAAGAAAGAAAAATGTGTTTAATTGGCATTACAGCATAAAATAAATACACCTTGCAGTGCTCGTGGCTAAGTAATAACGAACGAGTAGAACGATTTCTATGAAAACTTCATGGAAATTGTTCTACCAGAATTGCGTCGCACCCGTCTGCTTGCCTTAAGGGATTTCGTATTTCATAATATTTTTGTGGATGATATTTGCACTAACAGAACAGCTGACGTCTACGTGTTGGGTTTCTCTCTCTATCCTAATGAACTAAATAAACTATGAGGTGGGTATCGCACCTCCACCGTGAAACCGCGCGAAATCGCATGATGTTCCGCCGAGTTGAATTGAACTACTGCAGTTTCGCTGCTGTGGTTTCGCGACAGAGGTGTATTACCCGCCTTGAATGAATTAGTTTTATTTTAGTTTCTATAAAGATAAGATTATTTTAAGATGTTAAGTCCTCGTGTTTTATGTGTTTGAATAAACTGTGGAACATCAAAGAGTCCTGCGTCACTATAATGACAAGCACAATAGGTATTTATAGTGTAATGATAACGTATACCCTTGTGGAGCACCACTTAACGTGCTTATTTTCTGCATTTTCATTCTAAAATAAAAGAAATAACCAAACAAACGATGAGGGCGCCACTGCGCGCTCGATACCCATTTTCAATTGTATCTACTTAAATTCCTTTACCATGATTGGTTGTTATAACAATACCTATTGACATCATTGTTTTAGTAGCAGTGTATCTGTCATAGCCAATTAGCTTATACCCTTTAGTTTAATAGCCTAGCATCTTAACTAAACGGCGACGTACAACTAGCGGCCTGAATGATATTCAATTACAGGTTAGGTTGGAACTGTGACCAACCACGGCGGCAAAATCTGACGGTTATGAGTATTTTGTAAGTGGCTTACGCAAATATTCTGCAGATCTGGTTGCGTCGTGTGATGGATCGTTGAGCTCCCTAAAATAGACTTGAGTAATACGATGACTGATGCAAGCATGCCAGCGCCATCTAGTTTTAAAATATTCCAAAATATTGACCTGTAAAAGGAAATAAATATTTCATTTCTTTTCAAGCACGAACTGAATAAAATTGGACGCAGTAACTTTAGCTGCACCATCTTAAGATGGTGCAGCTAAAGTTATTTTTTTCAATTTGTATTAAACGACTAACGATTAATCGTTATCATCAACTGAAGTTCAACTGGGCCTGTGTCTACTTAACAAAGTCTGTGAAACATGCTCTCGATACACTACGGTGCAAGACACGAAGATAATTAGGTAGATTCCTCAAGAAAAGTCTGCGCTTCGGGGATCACCGTTCTTCGGAAATACGAGCGCCTGATGATGAGATCTACAGGGTTATTGGTAAAACACCAACAACCTCTTAAGGGGTCATTGTACTCATCATTATGAACAACTTTTACTGTGGGACCAAACCTGAAATCGCAAAAAAAACAGCTGTTCAGTACATTTTGACGAATTATGCGAACATAGATGTCTGAACAGCTGATTTTTTTTTCGCGATTTCAGATTTGGTCCCATAGTGAAAGTAGTTCATAATGATGAGTACAATGACCCCTTAAGAGGTTGTTGGTGTTTTACCAATAACCCTGTATGTAGAGTTGTTACAACCATGGAAGTACTTGCCGTAATTCAACCTTCTTCCTTTTTGCATTCCAGGTGCTACCCTCAGAAGCCCGGGTGATCCGGGTAATGCCGAACACGCCGGCACTCGTCCAGCACGGAGCCGCAGCCCTCAGCCGAGGCTCCCGCGCTACCGCTGACGATGCCAAGCTGACGTCACAGCTGTTCCAGGCCGTGGGGACCTGTGACGAGGTGCCCGAGTATCAGATGGATGCTGTCACCGCGTTGAGTGGCAGTGGGCCGGCTTATGTGAGTATGGACTTCTGAGATTGATGGTAAAGGGGAATGAGTTTGGCAGAGAACCAGGGATAAAGACGCGTGAAACAGGAAGCCTTCGTCAGGTCAGTAGAAGTTGATACTAAAGCACCTATAGGACTGCTGCACCGTAGATCTTCAGGCTTCAAGTCCTCAAAGGGACAAAGTATTAAAGTCATCATCATTCTCTTAAATTGTTCTCATCGCGATTTATTTGCGGTCGTTATGTCGGTAGTCAACGAAGCAAAAGTGCTCTAGCCAATGATTTCAAAAGGAAGGATACGCCCATCGGAACATTTTACCCAACTCTTCTTCATACAAGCAAAAAGTAGTGCCATCTGTGATAACTCACACGAACTACGTGAGTTCCGGGTTGCATAGGCGCGCGACATGACCGCCATTGTGGATTTCGGTAGTAGAATTATCGCTTTAGAAATGTGTTTATTTAATAGTTTTTATTGCAACAAAAGTAATGTAAGGTTACGTACCGATGATACGATATCTCATGTCTCTTTTTCACCTTTGTATCGTAATTTTTGCATCCTTTTGCAATGCAACTTGGCATCAAGTAAAGCTTCCGCACGCGGACCGCGGTCGAATGAGTTGCGTTGGCCCTAAACTGCCATTTTAGGGCCAGCGCGCTGGTGCCATTTCGTCGTGCGGTAAGCCCGGTTCTTACGCAGTAATATACAGGGTGTTCGGTAATGAATGGATAACCTTGAAATGTCTTATAGTATAACTTATGGCCGTTCAGAAAAAAAATTGAAACAAAATATATCATAAGTAGTACCTAAGTTATGATTTTTTTAAAAGAAAGGTCTAATTTTTTTTACATTGTTTTACTTTTATGAACACTACGATCAGAAATGAATGGATTCCATCGGTTTGTTGTTATTTTATTATTATACACGAACTATGCTAATAGATAAACAGTCAATAGTATGACTAGCTATTGCACTTTTTTATTAAAAAATTAGCAGATTAATTAATTTTAGAAAAACTTTGCAAAATTTATTTTTTAAACTATGTTTAAACATCTTGGGTATAAAAAAAATGTATGAATACATGAGTGGCCAATAATTTTAAAATAATGTCACTTTCAAGTAGATTTTATAATGGTACAATTCATAAATGTATCTACAATAAATAGTGAATTATTGCGATTAATGTAGAAAAGGAGAAAATTTTACTAAATATCAAAATTTGTAATATGGGAACATTTTTTAAATTTAATTGTACCTGAACTTTGGGGATTAATAAAAAACAACATTTAACATAAACAACACTTTATTATCATTCGTTTATAATAAATGTTCAAACTGCCGGCCTCCCACTCTTATGCAGGCCCTACATCTACGGATAAATGATCTACGGAGCAGTCTTGTGTACCGTCGTTCACTAATTTTTGATGCGGCTGCTCTGACTCGTCTTCTTAATTCTTCTAAAGACCTTATAGGCTTACAGTATACTTCCTCTTTAAGGCAGCCCCAATAAAAAAAATCCAATGGATTTAGGTCCGGTGAACGTGGAGGCCACAAAATTGGCCCTAGCCGCCCGATATATCTATCTGGGTACGTGTTATTTAAAAATGCACGAACAGATACAGCATAATGCGCAGGACAGCCGTCATTTTGCAACCAATATGACTCCCTCAGCTCCTCGGGCACTTCTTCTAATAAATTGGGGAGATCATTTTGAAGAAACTCCAAATAACTTTGCCCTGTTAAATTCCCCGGTAATTCAAATGGCCCGATTATTATTCCACTTAATATTCCAGTCCAATAATTGATTTTAAATTGGTATTGGGATCTATCTTCACGCATAAGATGGGGATTTTCTAATTCCCAACCGTGTAAATTATGAAGATTCATGTATCCATCTCTTTTGAATGTTGACTCGTCGCTCCACAGAATTTTATTAAAAAATTGCGGGTCTTCTTCGATTTTTGCCAGCATTTGTCGGCAAAAACGCAATCTAGCTGCATAATCTCTTGGTTGGAGAGTTTGCACGCGTGTAACGTGGTAAGGGTGGAATTTATTTTTTTTCAAAATATCGTGCACGGTCGATTTTCCGATACCTGTGCGTCGAGCTATTGTTCGTGTAGAGGTAGAAGGATCGTTTTCGACTTCCTCAAGCACGGCTTCTTCTACATCAAGACGAGCGATTCTTCCACTGCTTGTACCACCGACACCACTACCAGGCAATCTTCCTTCGGAGTAACAACCGTGGACACGAATAAATACGCGGTAGTCTGGGTGGCGCGCATTAGGGTATCTCTCCCTATAGAGCGCTGCAGCTGCATTTGCGTTACCTCTGCATTCTCCATAAATGTAATGCATATTTGCATATTCTTGTGCCGTATACTGACGTGGCATTTTGATACACAAAAACACAAAAGTCCAGTTTAGTCCAAAAACAAACCAAATCGTCGCAAATATCACCAAACAAAACAAGTCCAAATCAGTAAGCAAAACGAATAGTCCAATAAAATAGCCACGTGGTCGTTTTAACACTGATTCAAAGTAAATCACGATAATTGCAAACGGAAACTAAATAAACACATGCGAAGTCGAGCAAGTCGAGAAACGCACTAAAAGTATGAGTGCTTACCTGATGTTTTACATTTATTTCCTCTCTCTCGCACCTAGCCGATTCAGACCCTCTTTGTCTAACATAACACAAAAGAATGACAGCACGGCGTGCGCGCAGGTAGCAAATATGAAGGTCACACGACCCATTTCACGCTTTTAAAGTAACTATTTTAATCATTATGAGTATTTGTAAATTTCGGACAATTTGGTTTCAATACGCAATTTTTATTCACTACAAATTCCTTAAATGTATTTTTGATTAATCTTCAGTGGTCAGAAGCAATTTAATTTAAAAAAAGTTCCTACATTACTTTTGACATTTGGTAAAATTTTCTCCTTTTCTACATTAATGGCAATAATTCACTATTTATTGTAGATACATTTATGAATTGTACCATTATAAAATCTACTTGAAAGTGACATTATTTTAAAATTATTGGCCACTCATGTATTCATACATTTTTTTTATACCCAAGATGTTTAAACATAGTTTAAAAAATAAATTTTGCAAAGTTTTTCTAAAATTAATTAATTTGCTAATTTTTTAATAAAAAAGTGCAATAGCTAGTCATACTATTGACTGTTTATCTATTAGCATAGTTCGTGTATAATAATAAAATAACAACAAACCGATGGAATCCATTCATTTCTGATCGTAGTGTTCATAAAAGTAAAACAAGGTAAAAAAAATTAGACCTTTCTTTTAAAAAAATCATAACTTAGGTACTACTTATGATATATTTTGTTTCAATTTTTTTTCTGAACGGCCATAAGTTATACTATAAGACATTTCAAGGTTATCCATTCATTACCGGACACCCTGTATAAGTCAATGGCTTTAGCAAAATGTGCAATTGTGCAGGTACGATTCAATTGCTGGGTTTCTGAAACTAACCGCTTACCCGCACCGCACAGTGATGATTGATGAAAATACAAAGCATAAACTGTCATTGGAATTATTGAAGAAAATAAATCTTATCGAAGGTTCACAAACTCATTCCGCTGTCCTCCTTCTACCATCGGACATCTAGACGCACTGCCAGTTCTATTATCTATCCCTACCTAGTTGCTATTCCACCAATTCGCACTAAGCGTTTCCAAATGTCTTTTATAATGCGCACAGCAAAAGAGTGGAAATCACTACCTGCGTCTGTGTTTCCAAGCGCTTACAACCCTAATCTATTCAAAGTGAGAGTCAACAGGCTTCTTCTGGGTAAGCTCACTCCATCGTCGACTCAGTCTCTGTCGCCTCCAACCTAGACTAGAGTCAAGAGCAAACCCATCTTATATAAAAAAAAGAAGGTCTTCTAATTAAGGTCTTAATAGCTAATAGGTTATTCACATTGGAATTTAAGAGTATCGTTAACTTAATATTCAAATATGGTACTTACGAAATACCTACGTAAAATTGCAGGTTGTAAAACCTTTCTTTATTTAGGTACTTTGCTGGCCTCACAAAGTTTAAATGATAAATGATTTTATTTCTGTAAATTGGTATAAGTATAGGTACCAATTCTCTGTGTACGGTTTATACAAACCAAACACTTTTACACGTCAATCAATTATTTTAAAAACTATTATGTTTATGAGGTTTGTGTTTTCTATCCGACTAGTCTGATAAGAAAAACCAAAACTAACTCAGAGATCAGTCTTAAAGTCCAGACATGATCTTGGTCAGAACTCGAACTGTCGGACCAAATAAAAAATCAAGACATAGTGCTGACTTGAGGCCGTATGTTTAGGGTTTCGTAAACATGTGTGCACGTAATGAGGTGTAGTTTCATTCTAGTTTGGTGTAAATATGTGCGTGTGAACGTGTATGCACAGAACGAGGGGTAGTTTTGCGCATGCTTCACTGTATTGTTTGCAGCGCTATGTCTGGGTTTTTTATTTAGTCTGAGGGTCAGACTCAGACCCCATATATATATATAATAGTGTCTGAAATGGTATTTCGAGTAAAGAACCACACATGGCAGATTTGAGAGGAATCATTTTACTTTCCAGATCTACATGATGATCGAGTCCTTAGCAGACGGCGGTGTCCGCTGCGGCCTGCCCCGAGACCTGGCTCTCCGGCTGGCTGCACAGACCACCCTCGGGTCTGCAGCCATGGTGAAGACCGGCACCCATCCAGCTGTACTGAAGGATAACGTAACCAGTCCTGCAGGGTCTACCGCTGACGGGACTTATCATTTGGAGCAGAACGGTATGTGGGCATTTGAATTTGTTTTGCTAGACTGAGTCTCTCAGATCAGCAGTGGTGGCCTAGTGGTAACGGCCGCGACTTACGAATTGTAGGTCGTGGGTTCAATCCCAAGCAGACTTTTTACTTTGTGTAAATTATTTCATCACCACTGCTCTCAAAACTGTGAAGGAAAACCATTGTGAGGAAGCCGGCATGATGCAAAATGTGCCGCAAATGGGCCGGCAAAATGTGCGTATTAGGTAATTGAAAACTCTAGCTGAAAATATTTTTGATAGATAGCTTAATTTATTTTTAAACAATTTTTATTTGGTTTGGCGCTTTTATATGTGTGCCTTTCATTCAAGTACCTACTATATTAAAAGCATAACACTAATGATTCAAACAATATCGGTAGTTCATGCAACTTTTTGTTAGGTTCACTGCTCAGAAGGTGTCCACAACGTGTCGTCTTGAATTGATATAGTATCTTGAATGTATGTAATCCTAGTAGGTACTTTTTTAGGTTACTGAGTTATTTCTTTCCGACTTGCTAGCTATTTTTATAGCACTTTGTTTCCTTTTTTCCAAACTGACATAACTTTCTTATTTATGAACCTATTGAAATAAAACAAACACTACCCAAATGTCAAGTGAAGCTTACCCAATACATTAGTGAAAACCGCACCCAAATCAGTTAAGCCGTTTCTGAGATTAGCGCGGCCAAACGCAAAGATAAACAGACAAAAATTCTAAAAATCATTGTTGCGGGTTCTATGCGGTATCTAATAAAGACCCCCCATAATAGTATTTCTCAAATATCTTCCATGTACAGACAGCAATCAGTTACACTTTTATAATGTATATGGTACCTAGATTATCGAAACCAAACTATTATCAAATAGGTCTCTTCTTAAAGTTACAATTTTTATTTCACGAGAAAAACGCTTTAGAGTTTTGCATAAATGTAAGGTATTAATGCACGTGATCGACCACATTTTGTCCAATTGAGCTGGCCAACCATAAAGGCTCCCGCAGACAGGCGCGACGCGACTCTAGTAGAACAAATTCCAGTAAATTGTTCTGTAAGAGTCGCGTCGCGCCGCCGTTCTGGGGCTGCAATTTCGACTTAGATAGCGATCGCTTTATGACCGAATTCGGACGCAAAGTCCTAATGGGGTCTATAGAAAATTGCTTAATAAGTACGTGATTTTTCGTGATAGCGCTCGTCATCTGAACTCACTTTAAATTTGATCGTGCATTGACGCGCGTTAACGCGCGTAACATGTAAACTTAGCCTTAGACGCAGGCGATCGCGCGTTGTCGCACGCTTTGTAACGTCCGTTTGCTGTTCACTTGAGCGCGCGCTTTCATCGCGATTGCACATACTTTTATCTAACTGGAAAAATTTTGGACTTATCTAGTGATGCTCGCGTGAAAAATGATGGACTACATGGATACATTACTGCGGTACCCGGTACAATATTTAAAAAAAACCTTACCCGATTCTGCAGTTATGGGGTCGCGAGAATCTAGAAATAAGTCCTCATAAAACGCCCCTTTAATCAAAAAACGAAATAACTAAAAAATTACATATTTCGAGTTTTTACTATAAACTGAATTAATTTCGCACGAAGTATCGTTCAGTCCAACAGCCGACTCGATAACGATGAAAATGACAGAGATTTCTTTATTTTTTTGTGATAAATTGAAGCCATTAAGGTAGACAATGTCAAACTTTTAATGCGTTTTCCCACAAAATAGAAATTATGAGTTATTTCGGTTTTTGATTAAAGGGCGAAAAGTATCTTTCCGATTCGGAAACAAATTCTAGCAATCGCTTGAACTTCGGCTTTTATAGTCAAATGTGAATAATAATTCTAACATCTATCGCGTCTTCCATTGACCTACTTTTAATAATGCATACGGCCTCATAACTTGACCGTTCATAGAAAAAGAAAACTCTGATTTACCTTTTTTTAAATTACTTTACGTCATTTGAATAAAAAATGTACTGTACTTAGTAATTTCTTGGTTTTTATAAATTGACGATGCTGGATATCCTTTTTTTTTATAATACGAAAAATACAGTGATTTTTCCGAAGAACCTCAAATGAGTGAATTTCAAATACCTAAATCATAGTTTTGAAATTCACTCAAATAGACCATTCGAAAGAGAATGAATAGATAAAGAAGTCAGTGTTGCTAACTCAAAACTGTAATAAGTGATATTATGTTATTGGATCACCCCATTTGATTTGTGCACGAGCGACCGGACTATAAAAGCCAGCATCGATTTAGTCGGTTGTCAGCTTTTCAACGTCTCCGTACAACTCTTGTATAATACCTATGTCTACAGGTTACCTACTTAGATTCAAAAACTGAATCAAACTCGCCCAAATTGCATTATCAATAAATTAACGTACCTACCTATTCATATATTTTTCTTTCGTTTTCCCAGGTTTCCGATCAGCAGTCATCGGAGCCGTGGCGGCAGCCGCCGACAGATGTAAAGTTGTCAACAGTCAACTCAACAATAACCCATCATAGTGATATTGTGATAATTCTGCTAATTTTAATGCAACGCCAATTATATTGTTCTAAGAATATGTCAACAATTATTTTCGTAAAATTAAATGGCTTTCGTAAATCTGTTGTTATTAATTGAGTACTAATTAATACCTTAATTTCTAGGCTTAGCAGTAAATTACCAACTTCCACTATATAGATATTATTCACAAATCTGTCGTCCACTATACTAAGTAATCAAAATCTAAAAAAGTTTAGTTGCCGCAGCTCGAGTCCGCGCCATTTGCTTTCGTGAAAACATATTACTTTATTACGGTTTCAGATTACTAGACTTAGTAGGCTCACTGCGTACCTTATAAATAAATATAATATAAATAATAAATATTTATTCAGTTTTAAAAATTGGTAAAATGTTATCATAAAATCTTAGAAATAATTTACAAAGGTAATATAATGTTAGGTGCCTGTACTAGGATAAACCTGTATCACAGGCGGCATGAGCATATATTTTTATGGTAAGGAATTAATTAGAGGAATATAAAATTCTTAACAATATTAAACATTAGAAGTCTTGAAATAATGACAAAATTGAATTAATTCATAATTTTATACCTAGTTTACTTATATACTATTTACCTTAAAGATAAAAATAACAAAAAGTCTAATATATCTACGTAATTTCTTAAAATAGTTTCTTGCACTTTATAACCTTGTTAAACACATTACATAATTATGACATTGCGTCAGCAGAATTAGTAAGTGGAGTAAAGTCCATGTTGCACAAAATTAATCGATTTTTGTAGCGGGTGACTAATGTGTATAGACATCAACAAAATCGAGGGTTTTTAGGCCAGTGCAGTGTTTTGTTGAGTCGGCAGCAGGCATTCAACACGGAAGTCTGGCCTTATGACGCTCTAGGCGCCCTCGTAGTCGATAGAGTTGATATACCTGTATTCCGCTATTTTCCTAGCAGGGCACTCGGCATCTCCCGTTTTGTGGTTATTGGGCTTCTTAAAGCGCGAGCAAGTTGCACATTTCGGTGTATCAGCTTTCTTCGCGCACTCTGACATCGAGTCTCCTTCACCGCAGTGACCACACGTAGATTTCAGCTCTCTGCATGTTTTTGCTGCATGACCATATTGTTGGCATTTGTAGCATCTGGTAACCAAGGTGAAGTCCCTGACAGGGCAGGACGTCCAATTTATAAAAAGTCTAGATTGAGATAATAGGGCTTTACGTATATTGGCTGTAACTTCAATGACGTAGTTACAGGTCGATGCATCTCTTTTTCCCGATTTGTGGCTTAATTTAATTAAGCTCAAAAAGGACTCCATGTGCATTGCTGGAAACTTGTCGGCTACATTTTGTTCGTAAATGCACCTGAAGACTTCAGTTTCAGCCAAAGTAGTCGGCACACCTACAACCACGATCCGAGGTTTGCGCTTGTTGGGTTCATCGGCGGTAAGTCCGGATGTAGAGAGCTGGACTGCGTGCTTCAGTTTATCAGCGTCATGTTTCATCTCGGTACTAATAACAACGACACCATTTTTGGTCTTGCGGACACCACGTACTTGCAGCTTCATTTGATCCGGGCGAATGATTTTTTTCACGAGGTCTTTTGTTTCGTCACTCGACTTTAATTTATCGTTGGGATAAATAGCTACAGAGCTTAAATTTTGCGGTCGAATGAAATCATTTGCTCCCTTCTTCACCATATCGGAAAACGAAACATTTCCCGCAGAACCAGAGTCCTTAATTGTCTGCTTGAGCTCCGAAATATGTTCCGTCAGGTCGCGCTTTTCTTGAAGGGAATCAACCATGTTATACGCGTGAATTGCTTTCTGCTTGAGCGACTGATAAAGGACTGCCATTTATGATGTTCCAGATCCTACTTTACGGCATAGGGTAGAAATTTTCATTTTCTGCTCCGAGTTGAGTTTACCTTCCGCCGCAATAGAGCAAACTTCATTTAAGTGCTCTTCGATGGCTGACATCCATTTTTGAATTTCAGGTGTTGTGACCGATTCCAGGGCTGGGATTTGCGTTATCGTCTTTGACGGTGAGGCGGAGGGGTGCACTGGCCCCCTTGGATTAAAGGGGCTGCTATCCATTTTGTATTTTGACGAGTTCACTATTTCGAGTTCATTATTTACTGAAACTACACACTAAGCAAAATTACAGTTGCATTACGTTAGTAATGCACTAAAGGAGGTCACTATTATTAAAGAAATAATTAAATATTGCTAACGGACACGTCTGTACTCTGCGAATCTCTAGTGTTTCTATGAATAAAGTACCTAAGCTTTCACCGACTATAATATTTTTCATTTCTGAACAGATTTACGGCCGATATGAGATGACATCTGATGCTCAACGATTGTATTCTAGCATTTAAAATCTCGTAATTATTAGCGGTTGAAATTTTACATGTTTTTGTCGGTCAGAAATATTGAACGTACAGCCAGTACCTACACCGATGGGCGCGTTCCCTGAGGCTGCGGCCAGTCCGCCGGTTGAACGCGTCCCAGAGGGTCATGGCCATTCGGCTAGTCCGGGGTTACCGCACGGTCTCCGGTGAGGCGGCGAGCCTCCTTGCCGGATTGCCGCCGTGGGATCTGGAGGCGAAAGTCCTCGCGCACGTGTGGGAGTGGCGCGAGGAGGCGAAACGACGGGGCGTAACTCCGCTGCCGCGAGAAATCACGGTACAGCGGACAGAGCTCCGGCGGGATCTCATGGCGACATGGAGAGTGCGACTGTCGCAGCCCAGCGCTGGGCACGCCACAATTGCGGCGATAAGTCCCCTCTTTGAGGAGTGGTTAGAGAGGCGCCACGGCGTCGTCACGGCGCAGGTCCTCACCGGACACGGTTGTTTCGGGAGGTTCCTGTTTCGCATAAGGCGGGAGGAAACGCCCGGGTGTCACCATTGTGTGGATCGCCCAGAGGACACGGTGGAGCATACAGTGGAGGCCTGCCCGGCTTGGGCAGAGCACCGACGTGTTCTCACGGAGGCGATCGGCGGCGGCGATCTCTCGCGTCCGAGCCTGGTCCAGGCCACCGTCACCTCCTTCTGCGAAGCGGTAATGCTCGCGAAAGAGGAGGCGGAACGCGTGAGGGAGAGGCAGCCTCACGCCCTCAGTCGCCGCAGGAGACGCCCTGGGCGGCGGGAATCGATAGCCGATTCCCAACCACCGTAGGCGCGGGCTTGCGGACGGTGAGTAGTGGGTAGCTCGCCGTCCAGTGAGGACCAGGCCCGGGTCGACGGCGCGTTGTGTTCCACGCGCGCCTCAAAGAGATGTCAGCAAAAGATGGGGTCCAATAGGGCCGATGCCGCTGGGGTCGCGGGTTGTTTGAAAAAGATACCGTGGCCATGGCATAGGCAACTGAAGGAACACGGGTGGGTTTTAGTCAGTAAAAGTCTGACACGCCCTTCCGCTCCACCCAGAGCGGGAGAAGTTATTTGATGATTTCCCATCCACAAAAAAAAAAAAAAGTATCTACACCGAGCGAAAAGACGTTTTCACGTCAAAACTAGAAGATAAAAGTAGGTACTCCGTGTGTAGACGTTAGCAAATTACGCAGGCAGAACTGCGTGAGGTCTGCCAGTACTGCCACAGAGTACATTTAGTACCGCCAGCGCCAGCCAGCAGTCCAGTCCAGACTGTCATTTCATCATTTGAATAATCCCTTTGACCGCCACGTCAGTAACGTAAATCTGAGTTCTCTACGCCAAGCAAGCGAAAAATTCATTCTTTCATACCTACAAAATAATAGTCACGGCAAAAGTATAATACTTATATCGATAAAACATCGATAGGTACATTTTACTTGCGCATGGTTTACGAATAAAAAATGCTTAAAACTACCATTGAATTGTATTATTTCACCCATGTTTCACATTTTATCCCAACTTAGTAATCATTACCCAGAAGTTACAGCGTTAGATAAGAGCAGATTTTATAATTGGACCGTGTTATGCAGAAAGCAGCCATGTCGGGAAAAGTACAAACAGAGATAAAAGCATTTTTCTGTCGATGGTTGCATTATGGATGTATGGACAAGGCTGCTTATGACGGCTCATATCTCCTTGATAAATAGAGATATCGACATGGCTGTTTTTGCAAAAAAATCTTGTATGTCGAAATTAGTATAACTGTTTATATAACTCATTTTTGGAAAAAGTGCCATATGGCTGCTTTCTGCATAACTAGGTCCAATTAAAAGGTAATTCAAATATTTGAAACAACGAAGCCACAGCACTAATCTCGTTTGTGATGACATCCACTGACGTTAACAGCCGTCACTGGCGTGGCCAGCACTGCGCTTACTAATTTTGCCGCCTCTGAGTTAGAGATGTACCAGTGTAACATCGATATTATTCCATGTTAAGTAATATAATAATAAGCTCGAATAAATAAGCATTAATTTAAAATCTAAACACATTCAACAGTGTTTGTAGAAAGTAGTTTTTCATTTGGGATTTGATATTTAAAATGCATAGGTAATAAAACTAAAAATCATCGATGTTTAAAGATTCTGCTGCAGAAAATGTATCATTGTCTTCTACACCTTCTAACACTCGAAGCAGTCGCTGTCGCGAACCCGTAGCGTACGGTTGAGTTTACCGATCCGCTGCTCTGTTTATTCGTTTCGCGAATAGTTTACCAATCCTTATAATCTAAAATGGAGAGTGGAGAAGACGAAGATGGAAGTGATATGGAAATTTTACTTAATTGTGAAAAGGACCGAGACAAATCCTTGGAACCTAAAATTACGCGAGTTGAAATACATAAAGAAAGTGAAAAAAAATTACCTGAGAAGAGAAAGGAGAGAGAAGATGATTTTAACGATGACGATGGCTTTATTACTGTGAATAGGAGAAAACCTAAAAGATTAATTAGAAGTAACTCGGCAGAATCACAAAATCAATTGTGGGTAGATGGGGAAAAAAAAGATGATGACATAAATAACATTGAAAATCACGAAGTGTGCGTAACTTCATTAGAGAGCATGCCTAAACAAATGGCATTTGCACGATTATTGAGAAGTGAAAATATTAAGAATGTTACAAGAATAAAATATAAAAGTTATAACAAAGTTTTAATACAGTTTAAAGATATGGGTTGGAGATGCCAACTAATACATGAGTGGTCCCTGTCGTACGGTGTGGTGAAGGGGGTGGATATAGATTTAGAAGAAAAGGATATAATGGACATTTTGGAATGCACTACAGAGATAGTATCCGTCAAACGACTGAGACGCGTTAATTCGGAGAACAAATGGGTTGACTGTGAATCTATAAGAGTCTGTTTTAAAAGTAATAACCCCCCATCCCATGTTTATGCGTATGACTGTCGGTTAAAAGTTGAACCGTATGTGTTCCCCGTGACACAGTGCTCTGGATGGTGGCAATTCGGACATGTATTAAAATACTGTCCAACAAAGAAGAAAATATGTCCCAAATGTGGTGGGGGCCATGAAAATTGTGATATAAGTAATATTTCATGCTTAAATTGTAAAGGAAATCACTTTGTACTCGAGTTAAAAATGTCCCCTATATTTAAAAGAAAAAGATATAAGAAATATCATGAGCGCAGAGCAGATACCCTACAGAAAAGCACTTCAGCTACTCCTTGGTAAACAACGAGAAGACTCTATTTCTCAAGATATGCTGCAAAAGTCGTCGCCTACTACAAGTACACTAAAGGAATCTCAAACATATAGTAGTGTACTTATTCATTCTCTACAAAAACGTGGGCCGGAGACATCTACACACATTGTTCAGGAGAAGGAAAGAAATGACGTTCAAAGGAAGCAAAACACCGCAAAGAAGTCATCTGAGGAAAAGGAAACCAAACGTATACAAGGGAAGAAAAGCCAACTATTCACTGAAAAGGATAATAATTATGAGAGTTTTCCATCGCAAACTGAAGAGAAAGACTACCAAAAAGATGAACAATTACTTGAAAGATTTGAATTTAAGAAATTTCTGATCAAAATTAAGAGAATATTCAGATCAGAAGGAACATTTGAAGAAAAGATATTGTTGTTGTTTAAAAATATTTATGAAGAACTGAAGAAATTATTACTAAGTTGTCTGCTAAAAGGAAACTGGTTTGATAAAATTATTAATGTTATAAATGGATAAGGTAGACAAAAATATCGGAATCAACATTTTTCAGTGGAACGCACAATCTCTGCGACCCAAAATGATTTCATTTACAGATTTGTTAAATAAAGAAAAGATTCATATAGCGATCTTAAGTGAAACATGATTAGACAATGAAGTGGACTTAAATGTAAGTGGCTATAACATTTATCGAAAAGACAGATATGACTCCTACGGTGGGGTTGCTATTTTCGTTCATAAATCCATCCGGTCACATTTAAATTTTATTCAGGTTTCAAATACAGGAATAGAAGTAGTAAGTGCTAAATTAATTAATTGTAAAGATTTAGAAAATGTTGTTGCAATTTATTGTCCATCTTCAGTCGTTACACAACCTTCAGACTGGGACCAAATTTTTTCTCATTTTCCAAATAAAACTTTAATAGCCGGTGACTTCAACGGCCATCACTCTAACTGGTCAATCAAAACCGATTCAAGGGGCACTCAAATAATGTATTCCTCGCTTGAAAATGCCTTAATTTCGCTTAATAATTGCTCGCCAACAAGAATTAAACTAGTTAATGGGACTTTACAAAAAACTTCACCGGATATATCATTTGCTACATCAGATATCGCAATCAAATTTGACTGGAAAGTTCTCAATGAAAATCTTGGTAGTGATCACCTAATAATTAAAATGATAATCACAATACCTGATGATTTCACTATAAATAAAAAAAGAAATTACAAAAAGGCCAATTGGAAAGAATATACGGATTTTCTATCTAAAAGTTTTGATGTGCAGAGCGATGACTCAGATGTTCAAGAGATGTATAACTTTTTTATAAATCAAATAAATTTAGCTGCTGATAAATATATTCCTTTCATTAAATTTAGTTCTAAGCCCACAAAAGAGTTCAAACCAAAAAATTATTGGACACCTGAGTTATCCCACATTGTTGCGCAGCGAAGGTTGTCTCTAGCAAAGTTTCGTCGTAATCCAACCCCTGATAACTTGTCCAAATTAGAACAAAAAATTAAAGAATTTCATGAAGCAAGGAAAAAAGCGAATTCATTGGGTTGGCGGAGATTTTGTGATTCCATTGACCGTGTAGTATCAGTTTATGACATGTGGTGACGTATGCGGTGGATAAAGGGTTATAAACAGTCTACCAGCTACCCTCCTATCGATAAACAGAATGAGTTACTGAGGTCACTGACTCCTGACTATGTAACAAACAAAACACCTATGTTTGTATCTAAAAATGAAACTTTAGAGTGTGATTTTAGTATCCAGGAACTGCAAAATTGTTTAAAAAAGAAGGATTCTGCACCTGGTGAGGACGGTATTTCATACTTCATGATTTATAATCTTCCCAATTCCGCAAGAGCTTATTTACTATATATATATAATAAAATCTTTAGTTCAGGTATTGTACCTTTCCAGTGGCGTAACATCCAGATAATACCAATTCCTAAAGCGAATAATACAGCTGCTGATCCTAAACTAAGGCCCATATCTCTAATCTCATGTTTATGCAAAATATTTCATTTAATGTTGGTACGACGTCTGGAATGGTACACTGAGAGGGGAAAGATATTATCACCACTCAACATTGGATTTAGAAAATCACTGTCCTGTTTGGATTCATTGAGCCGCCTAGTTACTTATGTACAAAATGGTTTTTCTAAAAATTTACCTACGTTAGCGTGTTTCCTGGATATTGAAAATGCATATAATAATGTATCTATTGATGCAGTAGTTAAAATTTTGGATGAACTTCAAATTGGAGCAAAATTCTGTAATTATATATGGTCATTCTTGAATGAGAGGCATCTTAAAATTAAAACAGAATACAGTGATTTAATAACAGATCGATGGAATAATAAAGGTTTAGCTCAAGGATACCCTTTATCCCCGCTACTATTTAATTTAATTACATATAAAGTATGTCAACAACATCTTAATACAGTAGTAGTGTCACAATATGCAGATGATTTTGTTATTTACGTTAAGGATAAGGACATTATGAAATGTGAAATGTATATTCAAAATGCGTTAGATCATATTGTTACGTCTTTAGCCGAACTTGGTCTCGAATTATCACCCAATAAGTCTACATATTGTGTATTTAGTAGGTGCAGACGCAGAATACTACCTTCTCTTAAAATCAATGAACAGTCGGTAACATTTTCACCATGTGTTAAATATTTGGGTATCTGGTTGGACCAAAGTTTGCGTTGGAGTAAACACGTAAATGAAACCATCGCGAAAAGTTCAAAGTTTTTGAATATTTTAAAACTATTAACAGGAAACTCATGGGGTATACATACTAAACATATACGTAAACTGTACATATCCTTAATTAGAAGTCGACTGGATTATGGTTCTTTCCTCTATGACTGTAGTGCCAAAACACATTTATTGAAACTGGACAAACTGCAAAATCAAGCCCTAAGAATAATAGGGGGTTACATTAAAAGCTCCCCTATTCATGTGATGGAATCAGATTTATGTACATCTCACCTTTATATTTAAGAAGAAAATATTTAGCATACAAATATTGTCTAAAAAGCCGATCGTGGTCAAATAATGTCACAATTACTCTTATATCCGAGTTGAGCGACTGTGACAACAGTAACAATAACAATAATTCTTATTGGCAAAACAAAAAAAAAAAACCATTACTAGTGAAAGTATACAATGACGTTAGACATGTAGAAATTATAGCATCAGAATATCTGAAAATGTTTAGCTTAGAAATATGGACATCCTATATTCAAAAAAATATTTTAATTGAACTTAAAAGTTTAAACACCTAAACGTAATTATAACCCAAATATGTTACTGAGTGATATTGTAGCAGAACTGAACACAATATATTTCGGATAGCATAAAATGGAGCGGGGTTATTTGATCAGAGTTTAGGAAACAAGTTTGGATATAAAATTAATTGTGATATATCAATTATGCCGTTGGTGCTTATAGCAATTTATAAAGCAATTAACTACGTCTTGACACAAAATTTAAATAAAGTAGTAATTTTTTCAGATAGCAAAAGTGCACTCCAGCATATCGCTCGATGCGCCTCTGGCTACAGCAGAGGTACATCGATAGCGTATGATATTTTAAAACTCATAATTATACTTAAAAACAATAATATAGAATGCAGATTGCAATGGGTTCCAGCACATATTGGATTAAGAGGTAACGAGGAGGCTGACCGTATATCCAAATCAGCGGTAATAGACGGATATGTAATTAATTATGTACCTGATTACTGGGAATATACAACTAAATTTAAATATGCATGCTTTGATTCCTGGAAAGAACATTTTCTCAAAATATCTCTGAATAAAGGCATTTGGTACAAAAGCATCCAAGGTCAATTACTCTCATCTCGTGTTCCCTGGTTCGAGAATACTAAATTAGATAGAAATTATGTTAAATTGATATTAAGACTCCGTTCTGGGCACTATCCATCGGCAAAATTTGCATTTCTTATGAAAAAGGCTGACTCGCCTAATTGCACAGTTTGCAATAAAATCGAAGACGTACAACATTTGCTGATGGAGTGTGCTCGGAACGGAGTAGAACGTGAGGTATTCGTAAAGGATTTTAAAATAAATAAATTTGATGTAGGCATAATCCAATCCATCTTATCTATACCATCTTCGGAGATTATTAAAAAGTTGTGCCAATTAATTATTGTCCTGCACGAATAACTCTAATTCAATATTATAACTAATACTACAGCCGCGAGCAAAAATATTAGGCACCCTATTGAACTGCTAGTTTTACGATGGTTTAGTATAGGAGATGTAAATAAAATATATTTTGTAACTTGTATGCTGTATCATAATAAAATAATGAATATTTCGTCGGTCCAACTTTTGATTTTATAACAGCAGCCACTCTTTTCGGCATTGACGCTACCAACTTTAAGCAATCTTCTTGGGACAATTGTTGCCACTCTTTATTTAAAGCAGCCAGTAGTGAGTTTTTATTTGTTATGGAGTGTCTCCGTATCTTTTTCTTCAAAATAGAGCAAATATGCTCAATTGGATTGAGGTCCGGCGGCTCCACTGGCTCGACTGGCCAGTCTAAAAGGTCTATGTTGTTTTGAGCCATCCACGCCATAGAATGAGCAGATTTGTGGCAAGCGGCGTTGTCTTGCTGGAATTTTATTCCGTCACTATTTGTATCGCCGAAAATCTTCGTTATTGACGGAGCTAGAGCTGTTTCTAGGACTTCAGTGTATTTATTACTGTTCATTCGCCCCTCACACAACAACATTTCACCCATGCCGTCGGTAGCCATGCAACCCCAAATCATAATTGAGCCTCCACCGTGTTTAATAGTGGGCACTACACATTCTGGGTTATATTCTTCGCCCACTCGGCGCCTGACATAGGTCGCACCGGGAGTTCCAAACACCTGTGTAGAGACAAAAAACTGGTTAAATTTATGATTTCATTATTTTCTTTACAGAATTAGTTTTCATAGATTTCGTGTAATTTTAATGTAAAACATAAAGTAAATAACCTTACCTCAAAGTTAGCTTCGTCTGACCATAACACGTTGGACCAATCTTCCACTGTCCAATCTTTATGTTTCAGGACCCACTCCAACCGATTTTTCATATTGTGTTCCGATAGCCATGGCTTCTTCCTTGCTTTGCAACCTTTTAATCCAGCTTTTAGAAGCCTTCTTCTAACGGTATGCACACTCACAGTTCTGCCTTTTGCTTCAGATATACAGGCAGCGAGGTCAATAGCTGTTATTTTGCGGTCCTGTAGAGACTGCCTAATCAACAATCGTTCATCACGATCGGTAGTGACTCTTTTTCTGCCTGTTCTTGGCCTGTTTTCATGGGAAACAGGTCTCTTTGAAGCGATTTATTGCATATTGCACTGCACAACGCGAGCACGTCACTTCTCGGGCTATCTTTACTTGTGACATGCCTTGTTCATGCAAAAACTTAATTTTTAAGCGCTGTTCTGCACTAAGTTCCGATTTTTTTGGCATGGTTCACACTAAAAATATTATTCTCTAAGAATATGACAAATATTTGCGCACAACACGTGTATTCACTTCAAACTCTGACAACACAATAATATTCGACATTTTTTAAAATTGCTAATTCTAAGAAATAATGTGTTATTGCACAGCTGCATGTCATAAATATTTGTTACAATGTTATTTCTACGTAAACGCACCCCCAAAATAATAATAAGGCCATAAAAAGCTCATCTGTACATGATTTTTCTATACAGGTATAAACAATAGAGGTGCCTAATACTTTTGCTCGTGGCGGTATTTAAGTGAGCCTATTAATGTAAAAGGGTACGATGGGGCTGACATATCTTTGATAAAAGCCCCTAAATAAATATAGATAAAAAAAAAAAAAACACTCGGAGCTATTCTGTTGTCATTTCACTTGAAGACATTTTTATTTTGTGGATTTAGATACTAAACGACACATTTAAGACCAATTATTATTTCCTATTAAAATATTGCACTGTACTATCAGTGCTCGGCACCGCGGTTGACGTCATAGCACGCCGTCTCATGAAGTCTCATCCCGTCTGTGGCGAACTAAGTACTTTACAGGATTCCGCTGACTGGGTGTGCGAGAGTTGCCACAAAATTATCGATTTGCACTATTTACTCATGAGTTTATATACGGTAGTTTTATTTTATATTTTGCTTTGTATTTAATCTGATGTAAAATGTAGCGACGTAGACGAGAAATAATTTTCATCATGTAGTGTTGAAGTATTTAGATTGTTTTCGTAAAATGTGATATTTCATAAAGCTTTTATCGTAGGTAAGTGTTTTCCTTATCCATCACTAGCTGTCGACTGTTCACGTCTGTGGCGTGGAATTGTGCGCCAAATGATACATGTTGCATGATGTTCTTACATTGTGGTCCTTTCCCGTTACAGGGGGCCTAGTTGTTATATATCTTTGTGTAATATCTATAATATAATAAATATGTCTAAAGAATATTAATAGGAAAAAAGTAACACTACAAACATATTTTTGTATGATTATTTTGAACTATAAAAATGGTATATTCGACATGCCATGCAGTCGGTGGCGTCGTCGTAAGCACGTTTTAATTTGACGTCAATAGACGTCCGTGGCGGTCAAAGGGTGTAAATGTAAAGCAAAGGCAGCAACATCCATTTTTCAATTATTTAAATACAGTCTATCAATGCCAAATCAGATTCGTAAGCTTGTAACAAAAACAAAAAAACAACATAACATCTCTAACAAACTGAAAATAAAAGAGAAATAAAAAATAAAATAGTTGAAAATAGAGATTTGCAGCAAAAACAACAATATCCAATAGTAACTCAAAAATATTGTTTACCGCCATTTTGGTTTAATCTGGAACTTGCAGCCTTTGCAGACTTGTATAAACAATTCGTCAAAATGTAGGGAACAGCAGATTTTTTTTTCTCGATGTCAGGTTTGGTCCTCTATTAAAAGTTATTAAAATGATGAGTACAATGACACTTTAAAAGGTTGACACGGTGCCGATTCTCTTGTTCAATAACTAAACTAAAATTAGAGAATCGCTACCTTTTACTGACAGGCAGCACGAGAAAAAGACGGCTATAGCTATGAACTAACAATAAGTTAGATAATGGTGCCGATTCTCTTGTTCAATAACTAAACTAAAATTAGAGAATCGCTATCTTTTACTAATAGGCAACTCGAGAAAAGGACGGGTATAGCTATGAACTAAGTTAGAGAGGTCAAACTAGTTTGCGAACCTAGTGTGCGCTTCACCGTGTTTTTAGTCGACATGTTTTTACGTGTTGTCTGAATTTGTATGAAAATATTAGTTCCAGGACAGCTCTAATTTGCGTCCGTCTCTTTCTTGTTTTATTAGAGAGAAAAAGTTAGCAATGGCCTAAATTAAGTTTAGTTGTGTACATACAACAGAATCGGCACCACTGTTTACACCATAGACATATAAATGCATATATTTCCTATCTTTAATGGTTTACACCTACATTCTATATAGCGACAGATCACAGACCTATAAAGTGCAGCTGGTATTGCTTATCCCATTTTGGAAAACCAGATGGCACAACTAGCGTAGATACCTAGTTGTGCCATCTAGTTTCAGAATCATTACATAAAATCATAGAGAATTAGGTCCCCAATCATACCACATCAGAAAGTTTTCATAGTAACATACTGGATGGCGCTGTTCGTCTGACAGCATATTTCTGATATTTCATTTATCATCTGTGTTAAAAGTTGAAAACGAAATGAGTAGTATATCGTCTTCCGTTTTGATCCCAACGGCTGCGCCAGTGAATAAAATAAAATGAAACGTCACTCTAAATGGAGAGGACGGAATTGAATTAAATTGCATTCAGGCTATACGTGAATTCGCGACCTTGTGTCGCCTCAGCCAATCGCATTGTGGTCTGTTGTTACGGCCGGTGCTTCTGTTTACATCTTATCACACGAATAGACAGTGCAATTCAGTCTTACGAACACCGCGATTGTCGGCGTATGCTTATTAGAACTACAAAAATAGAATGCAAACGTCGAGTTGTGATGTGAAGACTCCGTGGATTCGGTGCGAGCTGAGCTGACCTTACATCTGAGTAAAGACATCGACCCACGCCGTCTAATAAAGAGACTCCTACGCGGCAGCTACCAATACGAGCTGCGTCGTCTAAACATTACAATGAGCGAAATTATGAGAAATACTAGTCCTGTCGTGTCGTTAACTTATGCTGTGCAAGTTTAATTATAAGTTAAAGTGTTTATTTGTACAAAATCTGTGCATGAGTCAGTGCGAAGGCGTCGTATAATGAGTGTTTGCTGGCCAAACTACCGAATTCCGTCTACAATCAAGGCTACTTTATAAAGAAACTTGATGTTCTTCAACTGTGCAAACTGGTGCGTAACATTGTACTTATTTATAGTTATTTTTTGTATCTCAGTCATTGAGTAGTTTTGTTGATGTAACATTCGTTGATGTATTCGTTTGTTGTTTTTTTGTAGTTACTAAGATTTAAATTTGTTACCTACATAATCAATTCTAATGTGGCTAAATCTGCATGCAGTTGTTAGAAATTGCATCTAACTCGATCAAAACTTCTTCCAATAGGTTTGTTATTGGAAACAGTTCCAATAGGTACTTTCAACAAAACGTTTGTGAACATTAATCTTGACCACAGTATCATTTTCCATCATTCACTATTCTTCACACTGGTAAGCTTATGAATACGAGATTATCATTAAGTTTTGTAGACCTTGACAGTCTATGTACCTACCTACTTACATATTTTGGCTGTTTTTGGTCTCTTTTATTACCTTGACCATGGATTTATTTATTTCAGATGCTTAAGTTGTATGAATGTAGCAATTTTTGTCATTTCCCTGGCTATTCTAGGTAGATAAACATTCAACTCACTCATTAAAACATTTAACTCGAAATGTTTTAATGAACCTATTTCTAGTTCATACTTCTGTTACTGCTATTAAAATGCAATTATGATTAATCTCTACTTACCATTTATATCTAATCAAGTTTTTTTTTATTACTAGATGAAAACTACTAAGTATTAAAAGAAATCTTTGAATAAAACCTCATCAAGTTTTACTAAGTAGGCTTTGGTACAAAAATAAAACTAACTAAATAAGTATTACTACTACAAATCTAGATACTGATCACAAGCAGCCAGGAAATGGCATTAGACAACCAGTAACCTGATTGATAATTAGTTGATTGGGTCACTTTCTAAGTTAGAGTCATTTAAGGAAAGTTAAGTATACAACTGGTGTATGGAATGATCTATAAAAAGTTGAGCTTAAGTTACTCCCACTATAGCCTTACAGAGAAACAGTTGTTTTTGCAATTTTTGCATTCTGCTTTTATTTTAATTTATTACTAGGTTAGAGAGTTAGAGGGGCTTGTGCCTAAATAATAACAGCCGCATGGGTCGTGGAGTTGATGCCCAGTGCTAACGGCCACAACTAGTGAGTTCAGCTGCATCAGGTTAGACTGGAAGCTGACCCCAACATGGTTGGGAAAAGGCTAAGCAGATGATGACACATTTATGAAATGGCGAGGGTTGACTTACACAATCAATAATGGGGCGAAAAGTAGTTTATAGTTATCAAGGTATTTATTTGGCCTGTAATTCTGTGTTCGATGTTGGGTGGTCTTACAGTTTCTAGTCATGGAAAACAGCAGTAGACTATTTGTAGTATTTTTAGAATACTTCTCTGGTTATGAAATTAATGAAATTGTTTATTTGCCTAAAATGTGGTAGATGCAAAAGAAAATTATAAAATTCGCAAAGAATCATTCCGCCATGCAGTGATGTCATGCAAATATTTAATGGATGTCATTTAAACAGTAACATACAATTATAGACAAATTAATAACAATTTTAGGTATTAAATTCGAGTTTTAGCATTCTAAATTCTATGAACGAAAAGATCTGAAAAAACAAACAGTTAATCACAAGTTGACATAGGATTTAAAGAATTTGTTACATAAATTATTAAAGTTATGAGATAATGATTTAGAATTAATAATAACCAGTACATGTATATGTTACGGTAAGTGTGATTAATTGAAAATTATTAATAATTATCCATCATTATTAATAATTACCTCATGATTTGGTAAAGGTGAATATAAAATTGAAATTCATCACTTTTAGCAGTTGTTATTAATAATTCACTAAATCGTCGGTAAAAGTAATAAAATAAAATAAGACTTGAATTTATATTCACTTATAATACCAAAGTACTTACAAATACATAGGTAACTAAAAGAAACTTACTTGCAAAATCGTTTATTCTTTGGTTTTGCTTAAATCAAACAAGAACAAATAAAATAAAAATTATGCAATCATAGACTCCGTAAAATAGCATTATTTAAAATCTTTCTTCTATTTCTTTGTTCAAGAAGTATTTATTGATAATACCTACCACAATACTTATAGGTAAGTACTTAACTAAAATCCTAAATAAACTCTTTTAGTTTATTTAGGATTTTAGTTAAGTACTTACCTAAATTAAAATAAAACAGTCACAGACACATCATAAAATCAACATTAAAATCCTAATAACAATAATTATTGTTGCTCTATCGAACCGAAAGACGCTAATAATACGTTATTTTTGAAAATTTATTACATTTATCAGTTAGTACTGATAAATGTAATAAGGTTACATTATTAATAATCACCGATAAATGTGATTCATTTCTTACTTTTACCTTGACTTTCGGTAATTATTAATAATGATAGACAATTATTAATAATTTTTAATTAATCACACTTACCCGTAACATATACATAAAGCGTTACTAAAGTCTGAATTTTCCCATTAAAATAATCACCATAGTTTATTACGGAATCGTCTAGATTTACATCTAAGAACAGTACACGATTATGTAACTCAGTATTACCTTGTATTGGTACATAAAAGTTGATGAATAACAGTATGTTCTTGTTCTTAGGTCAGCACTAAAATGATTAAATGAAACATTCATGTTCTGAGAATAAATACAAGATGACACTGGAATTCACCTGATTGCAATTGTGTAAAACCTTTATTAAATTTCAATGTAATAGGTAGGTATGTTATTTTTTTTTTTATTGGGACTAGCTTCTGCCCGCGACTTCGTCCCCGTTATATTTCTTGTTTTTACATAAAATATATTCCATAACACTGCGATACTGTAGCTTTCCATTAGTGAAAGAATGTTTGAAATCGGATCAATAGTTCCGAAGATTACACACTACATACAAACTCAATTTACCTATGAACTATAACTAAACTGTCAACATGAATAAATATTGGATAAGATTTTAATTATAATATTTATATTATAAATATAGGACTGTAGATAGTAGTAATAAATTCCATTTATTTTGACTGTATTGATTTGAAACAATGCTGATTTTAAGTCATTTTTTTTTTCGGGTTTCAATAAGAAACAATTCTAAATAACCAGCTAATAAGTTTAATATCAACTAAGTACTATTCTACTTTGATTTATAATAACTTGTACTCTTAATCATTTAACCTGCACAATTTACAAATAATCATTTTTAAGTAAATACTTTGTAAATATTTGATAACACTTTTTAATTAAAAAAAAAAAAAACAATAAGTTCTTTTTCATTTTCAGATGCAATTCTTCACCCAATAACCAACTTCCAATTCTGATACTCTACTAGACCATTATCCCTCCCAAAATGGCGGGAAAAGCCATAAGATAATCAAAAAGCACAACTTATAGAGATGTTCCTACTGAGTTAAGCAAAATCTTTCAAAATAAGGAAGTCAGCAGGATTGCTGTGCTACAAAGCGAGGATGGATGAGAGTGACGTCATCATATCATCCACGGAGATCATTAAAGGTTGGTCAACACCATTATTACCTATTTAAATGTAGCCCTACACCTGCAGTTTTGTGGATCAAAGTAATGAATGCCACTGATGATGTGACATACAATATATGTACCAAGTAATTCTAAAACCGGTCAAGCGCGTGTCTGACCACACGCTATGAGGAGTTCCGTAGTTGGGATGAATGTTTCGCATGCACATTGTACAAGTGTTTCTTGAAAACACAGAATCACAAAGTTATTACTGCGGTTGTTACTGAAATCGATAGGTATACCTTTTCCAGTATGAATATTTCTGTATTTATGTTCTTGTTTAATTGCTTAATATAATATCAAAAATTTGACTTCTTGAAGACAACCTTTCGGTTCCGAGGCTCGGTGAGAAAACCAAATAATTTAAGGCAAATCTAATACTCTTTTTTTTTTTTGGATGGGAAATCATCAAATAAGGTTGTCAGACTTTTACTGACTAAAACCCACCCGTGTTCCTTCAGTTGCCTGTGCCAGGACCACGGTAACTCTTTCAAACAACCCGCAACCCTGGCAGGCATTGGCCCTAGCCGACCCCTTCAGCTAGTGCTGACATCTCTCTGAGGCGCGCGTGGAACACAAGGCGCCGTCGACCCGGGAAAATCTAATACTCTAAATATTATTAAAAATCACGACAAATCTTATTCATATTTGGAAATCCTGATATTACCAAAAATATCCCATCATCGCAAAAACTATTTACTTAAATAATAAAAGCAAAAAAAGTCACTTAGGAATATCATAAGCTTTTTAATTATGGAATTCAACGATACCTCACACGCTTTTGTGCTATGATTTTTTTTGTATCTTTCGGTTACATGTATGGGGAGAGTTTATTGTCATAAGTGCACTACACCATTGTTTATCGGTGTACAGAATACACCTCGTTCAAATGTTCATCGATATCTATAGTTTAAATAGTCTCCGTGTAAAATGGCTGTGTAACATCCGAACGAACGGATACACTGACAGAGGGATGTCAGTGGTTTTGCCATTTGGCTACGGAACCCTAAAAAGTGAGAAAGTAAAAATGAGGAGAGGCCCAGAAGAGTCTGGTTTTGTGACCGTTTAGTGGCAATAGCTACATGGGACTAAAAATATCAGACAAAATCGGGGCGTATAAGCGTGATGAATAGAGCAGTATTTTTTATATTTTTTTATAAATGCTAAAGATACCTAAATGTGCGTCATATTTTACTCCAATTATTTACATCATTCATATTTCATAATATTAATTCATCAATGAGTGATTTATCTGCAATTATGATGAATTACGTGTTACATAGGATTTCCCTAGTTTATGTGGTTCTTCAGCTGCATCTTCTTTGCGTCATTCATCAAATAATTTGATATCTCATGTTTTGTTAGTCAGCCATGTATGAGACCCTCCCCGTCGTATCGCTTACTTATTTTCGCTTAGCGTTCTTTCTGCTTTTTTTATTTTTTTTTCTCGGCTGCTAAGGGTCCTAGCTTGATGTTAAATAGCCTTTAGCCTTCCTCAAGAATTGGGCTATCAAATGCAAAAATAATTTTTCAAATTCGACTGGCAGTTCCAGAGATTAGCGCATTCAAATATACAAACAAACTGTTCAGCTTTATTATTATTAGTGTAGATAGATAGAAAAATTAACGCCTTTTTTCCATGGGTAATGCGAGTAGGCAGAAACTATAAAACGCCACCTGCTACGATCCTTTTTCACTTTTTTATCTTACACATTTATCCGTTACTCAATAAATAAAACTTAAAAAAGAAACACCCTTTTTGCCCCAAAAATTAATTGGTAATGTAATCCTTTTATGTCCGACGTCGCATGTCAAAAATTCTCGCTAACTAGGGATTGGCACAAACAGTGAAACAGAAAGTTTGTTAATTAAACTTGCTAGCAGCGGCTCTGGTGGATTAAAGTACCAGATGAACTGTCGCGAGCCGACTCCCACTTGACTCATTTAAATAATTGAATAATAAATATGTAAGTATGATACTTTCCGTTACCAAATATAGCAGGACTGACCATCTGGTGTAACACGGCATGTTGAAAAGAGTGTTTTTGTGGTCGTTATATAAAAAAAATTTTTTTTTGCTCGTGCCTCAGTAGATTCTCGGAAACACTAGAAGTCGGTTATCGGTAATAGGCTCGTCCAAACCAAACCAACTCAGCCCATCGCAGTTTACTGCTGGACATAGGCTTCTACCAAGTTGTGAACAACACCCGGTTGTCCGCCTTCCGCATCCAGTCTGTCCCAGCCCAGCTGCCTTCTTAAGATTGAAGCTCCATCAAGCCCTATTACAGTTACAGCCTCCTTCCTATTACATGGGATGGGAATAACTTGGGGAACGTGGGTGGGTACATTTCTACCTACTCTGTCGAGGAATACAGTTGTGATGTTATGTTATTTTCATTACTTACATTTTCTCGAAAACCTAAGTGGAATTGCCAGAAGGTCGACCTTCAAGGATATACACTGACTTTATGATTTATTGGTTGAAGTCCTTCAAAAAGGTTGGGTCTGAGATTGCCTAAAATCAATCTCAACCTTCACAAAGTAACTGGCCTTTCTGTACTATTTTTGGTTACCAATATTCATGCGAAAAGACGTAATAATAATATCAGCCCCGTATTGGGCTAGGGACTTAGAGACAAAGTAATACAATTACCTATATACATACACGTACAACTTTATGGCATCTACCTAGTCTTGCCATAAATATTGTCACGAAGAAAAAAAAAAAATATTGCAAATAATATTTATTACTTTTACAGTGTGTTAGTTTAATACATAAATATAAAACAATTTAAAATATAAAAAGTTTATTCGAAGTGGTCTCCATTGGCTGCTATACAGTCCTTTAAACGTTGAGCCAGTTATCAATAGAAGCACGCACTCTTTCCATGGGAAAATTCTTCACTGCTAATCGTATGGATTGTTTTATTTTAGGGACTCCAAATTATCATGGCGTTTAGAGCAAGCCGTACTCTCCAAAACTGACCATAAATCATAATCCAGCGGATTAAGATCGGGACTAGACGACGGCCAGCCTTCAGCTCTGTTGAAGTCCGAAACGTTCACTTCCAACCAAGACTGCGTGGACCGAGCTTTATGACCCGGCGCCGAGTCTTGTTGGAAGGACCATACTTGGTTATTGAACATGGTGTTGTTAAGGGGCTTAACTACCTTCTCAAGAATGGTATCTTGATACACTTGTGCCGATGTTTTGATACCTTTTTCACAAAAATATGGCTCAGTCACTCCTTCATAGCTAACACCCCACCAAAACATCACTGAAGTCGGATAATGCCCACGTTGCACTCTGTCGACTAATTGGGAAGCTTCTATAGAGCTTTGAGCATAAATACGGCCATTTTGTTTGTTAAAATGTTGCTCAATTGTAAAGATTTTCTCATCCGTAAACAAAATTTTTCTGTAACCTCCCTTTGCGTACCGCTTCGGTAGTTGTTTCGATTTTACCACCCTATTCTTTTTAAAATTATCAGTTAAAAATTACCAGTGCGTCTCTTATAGGCTGCAAGTCCTAAGTCATCTTTTAAAATACGCGACATGGTTCTAAGTGCTATCTTCATCTCCCGAGATAAAATCTTGCTTTCGGACAGGATTTCTTCGAATTCTTTCCCTTACTGCTTTGACCACATTTTTCGTACGAACACTACGTGGACGGCCAGACCTTTTTCTGTCACAAACAGAGGAGGTCTCATTGTACCTATTAATAGCCCGGTACACAAACATTTGACTAATACCAAGCGTATGGAGAGTTTTAAAAATTGCATTTGGCTCCATACCAACTTTGTGTAATGCAATCACAGCGATTCGGTTATCTTTATCACCCCACTCCATTTTAATATCGCAAAATATTGTACAATGTATTGGCGCCAAAATTAGAAAACTCAATGAACAATTGTATAAAAATGACACGATTCCAAATTCAAACGTAATATCTTTCTTATTTTTAATTGTAACAGTATTTATGGCCAGACTGTGTATAATATTTGTCGATGTCGATTTTGAATATTTGAAAAATAGTGTCCGTATTGATCGGAGGAGCTCGTGGCTAAGTAATAACAGCCGCACGGGACGATCCATCAGGTTAAGCTACGCTTGCTGGGGTTGGTCTGTGGATGGGTGACCATCTTTTCATACCGAGATTCTTCCGTGCCTCGGAAAGCACGTTACGCCGTTGGTCCCGGCTGTCATTCGTGGATCTTTGACAGTCGTGACGGGTCGTCAGAAGCCCGAAAGTCGTCAGACTTTAACCAGTCATACCAAGGGGTATCGTATTATCCAGTAACTGGGTTGTGGAGGTCAGATAGGCAGTCGCTCCATGTAAAATACTGGTATTCAGCAGCATCCAGTTAGACTGGAAGCCGACCCCAACATAGTTGGGAAAAGGCTAGGCAGATTGATTAAACTTAGAGACAAATGAACGGAAAAACGCTCGATAATAGGGTATAATAAAATACATAATAAAAATGTTTTATTGATATAAAAAAAATGTAACATTTTCAATTGAAGCCCTATCTCCTGAGATAGGTGGTACCTGTGTAAGGTTTTTGGAACATTAACAATCTATGCAATAAAATAAAATATCATAAAACGGAGGGAGAGCACTAAGCATGCATGCTCTTGAGTGGTGTGACTGTTTGCGTTTTGTGTGTATACGTGTGTGTATGTGTGTGTGTGTGTGAGAGAGGGTGTGCGTGTGTGTGTGAGTGGTTGTGCTTGATGACAGGACTTTGGGTTATATCTGAGAGTTTGTTTGTCTAAATTTGTCTAAATTACTATTCAGTTATCACCATGTATACTTCTTTCAATAAGTTTTCAATAAGGATCCATCGTAGCAAGTTAAATTTTCAGAAAGTTGTCTAGGTCTAGGCGAAAATCCACGCGTCTGCGACGCTTGTCACGTCTAGCAAAATTCCTCATCGTCATCATCCACAGGCCAACTTCACTCACTGCTGTGACCCAGCAGTACAACAATCCTGTGCCAGCCAAAATTACGAGCGAAAAATGCCGCCTCCTTTGTGCGCTCAGATTTGTCCCTAGCTAGCCTAGTGTGGCACAGGACTTCACGGGACGCTCAATATTTCTGCTTACCCTAATGTGCGTTTTCCTGTGTACGCATATTTCTTAACAGGACGATAAGATATTACCATTATCAGAGGATAAGAACCAGTATTAATTTCTGAACTGATAACATTACCGACACGAATCAGACATAATCCGTCTTACAAGCGTGTTTGATAAATTATATCGAATACTACTGTTTTCAAGTATATAGGACTGATTTTGTGTTAAGGCCAATGGCAGACATGTTTGGACAGTCCGACTAAGTACACCAACGACTGAAAACTTCCTTTAACTTTTAGACTAACTGACGAATTCCTGGACAGTTCAAAAGTGCTTGTAAACAGTGATGTATCTTCGTGTAAGTTCAAAGCATAGCAGAGGACTGATATAACATGCTGTATCGTTAACAAACGTTCTGTGATGATTACCTTCTTCCTTTGTATCAAGACATCACGCCATAGTGCTAAAATTAGGCAGCTAACGGAGATATCAGGTAATAGTGCTGATTTTATATGGTTCCTTAACGAAACTTTACCAAAGAAGTGATTAGTAGTATTTCTTACTGAAGCCTGTGTTTCCCGATCCCGATAGCAGCTATCGGATAGAAAGAAAAGAAATAAAGAATAACGTTTATTTGGACACAGTGCCTGAAACAAAAAAACACAAATAACAAAACAAAAGTTAAAATTATGTTTTAACAACAATAGTGTGTGCGTCACGGCTCCGCCAAAAAGGTTCATTTCAGCATTAATGCCAGACAGATGCTGTCTGACTCTGGTTTTCTAATGAACCTTTAGGAATAAGTGACGGGAAGTGCAAACAAGTTCAACATACCTAATTAATATTTTGATATATAAAAATAAATAAATAAACAAACTAGTAATCAAATATAATTACAAAAACAACATGAGCTGTCTCAGCAAACCCTGTTCTTAGCGATTATCTAGATTGATCTGGGCCCGGCGCATTCACAAATCGCTACAGACTGCCGAGCGTGACGGACAATACACCGAAAGTTATTAATTTAGTTTTTGGAATTGTGTTTTAATCTAAGTACTGTAGGCATTTCATGTAAGTGAAACATTTAGGGCGACCATATCTAGTTGTATGTCGCGAATCTATCAGATACTGCCATGCCGTAAACGTGTTCGGAACATGTGGATTGTGTCCAATACCCTTAAGGGTGGCGGCTGTTGGAATCTCAACACTAATATGTTACTAAATAATATGGACATCACTAGCGTGCGCACGCGGTACCCAATTTTTATTTTAATATCTGGGCCGCGACAGGTCCACAACGAAACATGCTCCTGCCAGACAGATTGATGGTGAATTGGTTGGTGAGAATATACTTCCTTATTCAAAAGGACTAGCTGTTTCCTTTACTCATCCACTACAACATATCCCTATAATGGTCCTTCGAGCCGGATTATTATATTATTACACACCTTAGATGCAGCGTATCGGAAAGTGCTTCTGAAAACTGTTGGCATATGAGACTCTGTTGAAACTTGAAAGTAATGGATAGCTATAACTTAGGTCTCATTCAAGTCTTCAATGAAAAGGTGACTTCTAGACAAGCGTGCACCAACGTTGACCTACACCTAGTTCTAGCCGGCTAAAACTAGGTGTAGCCGCACTTCGGGTTTTAGCCGTAATATATAGATCCCAGAAAAAGTAAAGGTCCCTCACAGCCCTTTTACAGTACTAACAATAGTATTTTAAGTGCAAACCTTTTATTGACAATTTTTGGATCTCTTATACTCGGTTTCTGAAGAGTTTAAATTCTCAATAGCTATTGATTTGACTAAAATATCTATTTAAGCGAATTCCTTCCTTATGCTCGGTTTTTGAGGTACTCATATAAACCCTCGATAGTAATCACTCGACTTTTAAACTAAATTGTTCCTTAACGAAGTGTTCAGAAACACGATATCGAACCAATAATCACTATTGAATGGATAAAGTCCGTTTAAAAATCTCAGAAACCGTGCATTAGTTGTCCGTAATGAAATTATTTATTCATTTTTAGGTTTCTGTCATGGCCTTCCACTCTTCCCTATTTGTTAGTAGAAAACGCGGGCTCATCGAAGAAAGCCTTTAGCGGAAGCTGGTCTGAAATGTTCATTAAAATACCAGGTCCCCGTTACCCTTTGCTTAAAAAGCTTATTAAGTTATAAACGAGCAGCATAATGCTACGTGTCGTGGGCGTCGCCGTTACCCAGCATGACGTCTGCGCAGTTTATTGTGCATTACGTTATATGCATGTACAGTAAAAAAAAAAAGTATCCAGGCCAACTTCAAAGCTGCAACTGCTTCTAATCCATATTGTGCGTTTGCTGAGTATTACAATTCTGGTTAAGGCCTAATCCCTTCACACTTCCCTGTGTGTTGCCTTTTCTGACCAACTATCAGCCATGAACGTTTCTAAGTCATCACGCCAGCGATTCCTGACTGGCCTCGGCGGCTATGCCCGTCTTCCGGAACCCGCTGCGTGTTCCTGTCGAATCTGTCCCATTGACAGCATAGCAGAAAGTTGTCTTTATTTTTTATGGCCGCATACTTATCTTTTTGTCGACTGTACTATTGTAGGCGCCGTCAAGTCTGACCTTCGCAAAGTGATTGATACAATGATATATTACGTATTAAGTGCTAATTCAATTTTACTATGTTTGATGTAAACAAACATCGAGTCAGTTTTGTTATTGTGTAATTTCTGGTATTGTGGGTGCAATTCGAATCACAATAAATACTACAAGTTATCTTCATCAACATCAACTCACTCATCAACTTATCCCAACTATGTTGGGTTGGGGTGGGCTTCCAGTCTAACCGGATGTAGCTAAATATCAGTATTTTACATGGATCCACTGCCTATCTGACCTCCACAACTTAGCTACTGGGAAACTCGATACCCTCTTATTAAGACTGGTACCTACTCAGTCAGCTTATCGCAGTGCAGTTCTTCTTTTCGAGTCAATGCTGCACAGGTTTTATGTTTCTTCATCACAAACTCCTAATGTGAACTTGAAAAACAAAACTAAAAAAATATTTTGTTTTATTAAAATCAAAAGTTTCCGTCTGAAGAAGAAAAATAAAAAGAACTTTATATACTTAATGTAAAAATACTTTCCATTACCTGTCAAAATTTACTAAGCGCCGGTTTTTTGATCCGTAGTTAACCAATGGTTAAACATAGTAACTAAATGGTTGAATTTTGGCTAAATGTGAAAGGCTAAAGATGAATGTATTCATGTTAGCTCATTCATATGAAACAAATGGCATAACCCATTCATGTTTAGCCTTTCACATTTAGCCAAAATTTAACCATTAGTTACTATGTTTAACCATTGGTTAACTATGGATCAAAAAACCGGCCCTTAGCCTCTAGAAAGAAAAGCATTCAAACTGATCTGAGAGAATTTCGGAGGAGCTTATTAATAAAGATTTACTTAGCAAACACTGAAGTATGAATTTGAATGAATTTCTAAGTAGGCAGGTAGGTTATGAAATTAAATTCCAAGATTTAGCCTTGAAAAGGCCCTATGTCAAAGTTATTTATGCCCTTCAGAAATCAAGGGCAATCCTGATTAAGTACTTGGATAACAGCCATGAAAGCCTAAACGTTACACACTAAAATATTATATTTTAATTGAATTATTTTGTACACATGTAGTTTCACATCGGTATTAATAATAATCTGTAAGGGTTCGAACACTTAATTGAACATATTGTTAGCGTTTTCTAGTAGTTAATCAAGACGTGTTCTCGATTTTTAGTGTCGGTGTTTTACTAGTTCAATTGGCTCGAACTAATTACCTAAAATAGTGTTTTTTTTGGTAATCATGTAGTCTATTCTAATTATTAGTAGCATTTAGGTTCTAAGATCATAAAAGTCCAACACCGCTTTGATGATCGTATTAAAAATATAGTAGGTAAATTTCCCCTATATTTTCACTTTGGGAATTAATCAATTAAAGAGTACTGTAAAGAGCTGAACTCCACAGGGCGGAAGCTAACTATAAATAACAGATGGTAGAGCAATAAAGGATTTATAATTATAAGAAATCAGTACAATCTTCGGACAACCGTGCACTTCCTAAAACGATCCTAACTCGTCGTCTCTACTAGACAGACTTAAACCCTAAAACAAAACTTCTGGGACTACCTTTTTTAGCCAAAAGGTAGTTCCATCTATGCTTGAACGATAGAATGTCAGCCAGTAAAGTATAAGGTTGCCCATTGCATGAAACCGTTACAGTACCTATTGCAAGGATTTATGGCCTACTTTTTACGAAACTTTTGAAGAGAGAAAAATATAAGCGTATTATACCTACCTCTCGATGACCTTTGTCTAGGGACGTAGTTGATGTATGTAATTTAAAAGATAGAATATAGCTATTTCAGTCTTCTTCTCAACTATACTACACGTACAGTATATAACAAACGAACAAAGAAACTGCGAACGGAGAACTAAATTTTTTGCCAGGAAGATCTGATAAATGGTTATCTATCAGGCTCCGGAACAAAGGAAGGCTTAAGTCCGGGATAGCCCACTTATTCTCCATCCCAGATAGGCATTGTTCGCTTGTTACATTAATTACAATGGGAGCTATCTAACTTATCTGGAATATGAGAAATCTGCTCTAAAAGCACATTTGTTTGTAATAGATAATAATTTATAATGTAGAAATTATCTTAGCTTTGTAAAACGCTGTTCAAATTAAGTAGGCGTCAGTAAAAATAAAACAGATTTTTTTCCTCATAGGTAAGTGCCTCAGCAACTTGAGAAATTTGGAATTCAGTCAGTATAAACTATAAACATGATCTACTGAACCCTAGTTGTACATCGAAAGAAAAATTCTCCTCCCTCTTTTAATGGCGCTTCAAATTCCTTACCTCCTAATTCATCAATACCTAGTAATTACCAAACCGTAAAAGCAATTCCAAGAATCGCCATAAGTCTATAAGGAGGCGCCTTTGAAATGCCGTTAAACTTAACCCTCCGATGGAAAGTGAAAGAAATGCGAGGTTAACCCCTTCGTCACCCCTCAAAGGGAGTTATGTACCCAATGTTTAGTATTTCATACCCCTGGGGTACCTTATGAAATACTTGCACGGAAAACTTATTTTATCGTCTTATTACGTGAGCTGCCTTTGTAAGGGCTGTTTGTATACTCATTTACGCAGGAGCGATAAAAATATTTGTAATAGTATGTGTGTGAAGTTTCTAATGTTGTTGTTTGAAGTTGAAGACTGAAGTTTGAAAGACGTTTTGTTGATACACAAGAAAATATGCATTGGAATGATTGTAAGTAATTCTTATTTAATATTTTGCATTTAAGTAATTTAATTTCAAATTATACTCAGAAATACAACGGTAAAATAACAACCGATTTGAGTTCCACACCGCATAGCTTAAGTTCTGAGTTGATACTGACAAATGCGTGCACTGACTGGACCAGGTCCACTAAGGGTCCACTCAATCTGTGTAGTTCTTTCCTCAAAAGACAATTTCAGACACCAATCTACATGGTCTTTACATGATCTGACCAAGATTATGTCTGGACTTTAAAAGAGACTGTGACCTCTGAGTTTGTTTTGGCCTTTCTTCTCAGAGTAGACAAATAGGAAACGCCGACGTCATCTAGTTTTAAAAAGATATGATTGACGTGTAGTGGGAAACTTAAAGGAATGGTATGTACCTACTTACCATTCCTTTAAGTGCCATTTCTTCACTTAAAGATCATCTTTCTGTAACCTAAAAAGTAGTCCCATTATCCCACCAAAACATTAACTGCTCCTCATCACAACCTACTCAAATAAGGACATTAACCTGACAAACCGAGAATGACATTAAAACACGCTTAAGCACAAGAAAAACCGGCTAAGTGCGAGTTGGATCTCGACAGGGCTAGCTGGCGTGGTTGGTTAAGATACCGCCTATCATGTCGCAGGTCGTGGGTTCGATTCCCATCCAGGACAAACATTTGTGTGCATGAACATGTCTGTTTGTCCTGAGTCTGGGTGTAATTATCTATAGAAGCATGTATTTACAAAAAAAAAGTAATATATGTAGTATATCAGTTATCTGGTTTCCATAGTACAACCTCTGCTTAGTTTGGGATCAGATGACCGTGTGTGAAATGTCCCAGGATATTATTATTATTATATAAGTTCAATAGTTCGCCCATCGAAGACTTTTCCGCTTTTCCGAGTACCTATGTTTTAAGTTTCCCTTTTATTGTTATTAAACTACATATTTGCGGTTTTCAGATTTTTTCCTTTACGTATGCTGTAAGATATTACTTCTAGCCAAATTTCTTGATTCTAGGTCAACGGGAAGTGCCCTATAGGTTTTAATTCTTTTGTGAAATCGCAAAATATGCGACATAAACGGTCATATATTTTGATAGCGTTGACTTACAAGTTTGATTTTTTCACAGCCGAAAGAGATCATAGACCCGAGTAATTGATATATATTTCAACTTGATTCCTCTATGCGTTCCTGAGAAAAAAAGATCTTGACAGACAGACAAACAGACGGACAAAAAGTGATCCTGTAAGGGTTCCGTTTTCCTTTTGAGTTACGGAACCCTAAAAATGTATCAGCCATATTTGCAGAGCGTGGGGTTGAAACGACTGTTTTGAAGCGGGGGCGTGACTGTGTTGGTACCCACTTTCTGTTATGGATGCATATTGCACAGGGTGAATATTTGACCTTTAAACCGCTGTCATTACCTTCCGCCAAAAGTTGATGAAAGAGAATATATTTAATGAAATATTTCAGCAATTCCTGATTCTGGTCCTTAAGCAGATTCTGGGAATTGATGAAATATTTCATTAACGATATTCTCCTTCATCAACTTTTGGCGGAAGGTAATGACGGCGGCGGTTTAAAGGTCGAATATTCACCCCACAACTTGAGTGCTCTTCATACTAAGCTATTTACTCTAAAATGCACGTACTGTGTTGCTATTACTGGGAGTAATGTTTCCAGATAGTGCCTCAGGTGTTTCTATGAAATATTGGTCATTGTATTTAGGAGTTGACCCATTTGCTCGTAGGTTAGGTTAGGTCTTTGGTACGTGAGGCAATTTTGGCGATCCCCATCTGTGCTATAATTCGTTGGATTTATTTAATTATACATAATTTGTTTAATATTTTTTTTTTTTATAAATATATAAGTTCGTACCTAGTTTTCTAGCAATTATACACTGTTTCTTGCGAAAAAAACGTGATATTTGCCGAGACCCTCCTGTCCCCCCCACGTGAGATTGGGTGAGCTTCGGCTCGACCCCCTCCCCCATGTGAGATTGGGTGAGATTCGGCTCGACTCCTCCCCCCCCTTTTAACGCCACACGTAATTAATGAACGCCCCCTTAGTCGTACTGGCATAGTAAGACCTGATTTATTTGGTTTAGACCGGGGATATCGATTTTATCCTAGGACAAGCGATTCGGTTTTTCTTGGTCGGCACAAGTGACTATCTACTTTCTATTTTCACTGAAGCTAAATGCATTTGCCGTCTAATTCCGTAAAAGGAGAAACAGGATTGTGAGATTGCGTTTAAAGATCACATTTTAAGCAAATAATAAAACTTGCCAGACGCTTCTCATTACCCACATTACGCTTGATAATGCTTTTCCAATATTACCTTTCACCATTTAACAGTCACTTTGCCAATCCGAAGTCGTAAAACTGGGAATTTGTTTGATATAAAAACTCAAATTTGTCTTTTATAATGTCTGTTTTACATGTAACATTTGACTCAGTATTTGGCTTGACATGGTGATCCTTATATATGGACTTCACTTGGTTGTCACATGTCTGCTTCGATTGGAAAAGTAATGTTGGTGTCATTGGAAAAGGATTTAGCCAAAGAAGGGAGGATTTTGAATACATTCATGTTAACTCATGAACACTTTGCATGTGGTGTTCGCCTATAATTGGTTGTGCAGTTAGATTTAAGGCACAAATACTTGTATGTTCCTATCTGTAATAACTGTTGGTGAACCTTAATTACAAAATAAATAAACTCATTCATGTTTAGCCTTTCACATTTATCCAAAATTCAACTATTAGTTACCTATGTTTAACGATTGGTTGAGTTAACTACGGATTAAAAAACCGGCCCTAAGCAAACAGTAGCCAGTCAAAAGGGTCCCCGAAACGATCAATTGCGATGGTAAATTTTGACGTGATTGATACACAAATGATGCGCATATTGATCGTCTAGCAAATGCAATTGAAGCGATTGACAATACAAATTGATGGGACCCCCAAAGAGACGGTTATTAAAACGGGTTTGCACATAGATCGAAGTGATTTTTAAAAATATGAGTATTGACATTTCAAACCTAAGACCTCCTCAGCTTCGTTTCTTTGTTTGTAGGGCCTTACAAACAAAGGTAATCTGTCTAATCGAATTCCAATTTCAAGACGAGATAGTCTCTGGATTTCAAAGGTCAAGTAGGATCGTTTCCAATTATCATCGAAATTACATTACTCCGACGAAGTTACATTTGAGCCAGACGGCCTTACCCTGAGAAAAAGGTGATGTTTCAAAATGGGCCAGATCTGTGTACACCACCTCAAAAAAAAAAGAGAAAAATCCGTAGAATTCGGGAAAAATACAGATATGTAATTCATTTAAGTGTATACTATTGTGGTAGGGAATTGATATTTATCAATTATTTTTATTGACTTTCAACATGGCGTCTCACCGATTTAGTTACTCAGTGCATATAAACAATGACAGTAAACCATAGATCGACCACTGATCATAGAAAGAGGACTGTAAGCTGTCACAACAGTGTCACTTCAGTCCTCTTCTTGAGTATTAAACATGTCAAACGTCATTAATCAATTTAAATTACAGCTTACCGCCATGACAGGTTTCTGTTTTGTGTTGCAATTTCAAGTGTAATTAATTGTGGTTTACCAGCAGACAAAGCCATTTTAAAGTAATTGGACAACTGAGAATTGTTTTATATGTTTTTCTCTATTTTTATGTATAGTGTACACCCACCTGGCCCAAGGTCCGTACACTTTGAAACATCTCCTTTGGCAAAAAACTCAGTCCCAAAAAAGTTAAAGGGTGAATATTCGAGCGTTTTATCCGCCGTCATTACCGTTCGCCAAAAGTTGATGAAAGAGAATATATTTAATGAAATATTTCAGCAATTCCTGATTCTGGTCCTTAAGCAGATTCTGGGAATTGATGAAATATTTCATTAACTATATCGCACACCTATATAAAGAGTAGCACAACTCAAAATAATCCAAAATCGAGTTATTGCGATTATCGGACTCTGCGTCGAAAACTACATTGACTGATTGACTTCAAAGACACATGGGTACCAATCTCCATTAATGAATTACAACATCATACAAAAATATTTTAAATTGATCAAATAGAAAACGAGTAAAACGTTTTTTACTGTTCCTAAAAAAAGAGGTACCTATTTTGAGTTGTGCTACTTTTGATCTAGGTGTGCGATATTCTCTTTCATCAACTTTTGGCGAAAGGTAATGACGGCGGTTAAAACGCTCAAATATTCACCCTAAAATTGGATATGTTTAGAACACTGTCAGAAGAGTCTGATTAGTCATATTAGCCCTAAAGCCGCGTACCAACAAAAAGAAGAGAAACGAAAGAAAAACCGTGTTGAAAAGTTTCATCAATGCTTGTTAATCATTATTGTGGCGTGGCGCCATTAGGTTTTAGAACTTCAACCTTCGCCCTTGTACAACGACACCTAGCTTACACTTACATACCCATAAACTACAACTTTATTATCAGACAAAATAATGAAAATGTGCTTTCTTGAAATATAAGCTCACTTGCAATGATTACGAATATGTCTCCGGTAACCTTCGCGTTTGATTGTAATCAGATGTTTTTCAGCCAACGGAACCATAAACATAAATTTAAACGATTCCATACGATTTGCTGATTTATGAGAATCCACTTTTGGAGCACATGGATGAGTTATCGGTTTAGCGTTCTATATGGACAGATTGACAATAAAACTTACCATTAATAGTTGGGTTTGGGTGCCCAATTGAACGCTGTCCAAACTTTTGGGAGATATATTTATTTTAGTGACGGGAATAAAAATAGAGCTGAAAGTATCTGGGTAAGTTGACAGGCAGATTATTGGAGGTTTTATTTGATTAATACTTTTTGAATCGATTGATTGAGAAGGGCATTGTGGCTAAGTAATAACAGCTGCACGGGTTGATCGATCAGGTTAAGCTACGCTTGCCGCGGTTGGTTTGTGGATGGGTGTACATACCAAGACCCCTCCGTGCCTCGGAAAGCACGTTAAGCCGCTGGTCCCGGCTGTCATTCGTGGATCTTTGACAGTCGTTACGGGTCGTCAGAAGCCCGAAAGTCTGACCACCAATTCTACCAAGGGGTATCGAATTACCCAGTAACTGGATTGTGGAGGTCAAAAAGGCAGTCGCTCCATGTAAAATACTGGTATTCAGCTGCATCGGGTTTGACTGGAAGCCGACCCCAACGTAGTTGGGAAAAGGCTAATCAGATGATGACTTTCAATAGATGGTTCACGTAAAGGTATCTACGTATCGTACGTTGTATTTTCAGGACTTAAAGCGACAATTTCCGATATCGGTTAAAGAAACAACAATAGTTTATTAGTTTACAAGTACCTATCTGATTAACGCCAAAGGCCCGAGGAAAGCTGGATTATAGCAGAAAAAGAAAACAATGACTTGCGAGGTCTGGCAAACCTTCGAGAAAAAATATAACAATATTATTTTTCACTCAACAAAGGGTATCCTCATCAAATATCCATCTGCAACGAGAGTGGTATTACATCAAAAATATACAAAGCAATATCGTAGCGTTCTTACATTATGAAAATATTGTCACGGCATAGCGATATGAAACATATAATAATATATCAAACTTGGTTTAACAGCCGCTCTACATTAATGCGTTAAGCAAAATCTGCATATTTCATCGTTTGCATGAATTGTAACGCTGTTCTGCACGCTTGCCGCTCAACTTAGAATATTAATATGTGTTTAACGTGCATTTTCAACCCTCTTATAAGCACTGTTTAGTTCTTTATGTATTCACGTGAGTTCGTTGTTATGTGTTGCGAAGTTCGTTTTATCGTAATTTTCCTTCGGGGTTAGCTGCGGTGATTTTCATTATGTATTCCAATTTTAGTTCTGCTCTCTTATCCATTGAATCTTGTTTAGTGGCTTAGCGATATAGTCTGCCTTCGATTATACAAGGTCTTCTGATCATACTGGGTGACTTTTTATCGTCTTGAAAAAAAATAGGTATAACAGGTGAACGGAGTAGAAGTCTATGGCATACCTAGTTTTTTTTTTTTAAACTAATATCGAAATTCAAATTATACGTATCCGATATTTTTTAACGATCTATAAAGTTATTCAAAATTTCTGTTTTTATTGTTCTAGTTTACCTACTTCAAATGTGTAGTGTTTATGGATAGAGCAATTTCTGTCTAAGCTATTGAAAAAAAAAACTAGGTATGCCATAGGCTTCTACTCCGTTCACCTGTTGTACCTTATTTTGTTTTAAGACGGTAAAAAAAATATCCACTATAGTAGCAGCTATATACCTTGCAGAACCACATTTACTCAAATTACTCATTAATTCCAAATGGCAATTCCAAAACATGAGAAGTTAATCAACATTCCTGAGTCTGGGTGTAATTATCTATATAAGTATGTATTTACAAAAAAAAAGTAGTGTATGTAGTATATCAGTGATCTGGTTTCCATAGTACAAACTCTGCTTAGTTTGGGAACAGAACCGTATGTGGAAAATGTCCCAGGATATTATTTTATTATTTGTGCCAGTCTCAGAGCTTAAATACACACCAAATCCATTTGGATTCGTGTAAAGAAGTTATCACAGTTGTGTTAATTTTGCTTCATGAAACTCGACTACCTAGTATTCATAAAACAATGGTGACGGTCGTAATAATTGCTGAAGTCGTAACATGATGATTTATGCCCACGTCTCACTTCGCTATAAACCGGGAGACTTCACAGGATTCCTTGAAAACCAATACATTTCAGGTCACTTCAGTCAGGTGACTACATTTTGTTACAGCTTTGTTGATTATTTCGGCCTTGCGCGTGAATTTAGATGAGTTAAATGTTTTGTAGCCATCTTAATAGGGATGATGCCTGGGTAAAAATAAAGAAATTCTATTTAGTCCGTCAGTCAGATCATAAAAAAATATTAGATACGTATTTTTTGTTTTATCATATTAATAAAAAATGACTTAGATAACTCGCATTAAAGTGCGGGAGTGGGGGCTCGCTACGTCACTTCTACGTATAAAATCTACTAAGACGTGACGTCATGCTACATTTTAGCTCAATGTACCATCGTAACCTTTTGATTACGTAAAAAAAGAAAAAAATATGTGTCGAGTATTTTTTGCTATTCTACATGACGGACAAATAAAAAAAAAAAATAGTAATCATCCCTATTCTGAAGGCCATGTGGTCTTTTGTCAAGATGCAGTTTGAAATTTCGTTGTGGCTTAGTAATGAAGATCGTTTCTCTAGCAAGAGGTTTCGGTTTGAACGTGGCAAGTACCAATGTACCTTTTCCCAAAATTCGTATGTAAATTAATCGTTAGATATCAGACCTGCACAGGCAAGATTGTGACTAAATCGGAAGTATATGCTTTGATTTCGTCAATCGGTACTAAGCAAGTGTTATGATACCTATTCAGTAAGATTACCACCCTGTGTAGCTATGCTTAAAAGATCCTTCATTTTCATTGACAAAAGCACTAACAGCTTGTCAGGAGAAATTGGATCAAGGACAGACAGCAACCTCGGCAGCTTCATAAGTTTCCTTTAACCCTAAATTTACCGGTTCCTTAGGTTCTACTTAACGGGGTGCGTGGACAGGAAACCGGGGTGCGTGGACAGGAAACCTCCCCGAGTGCCCGTGGGCTGGAGTTCCCTTACGGATACGTCCGGGGGGAAGGCCAGTCTCCGGGACGGTGCACCCTGGGGTGCGGGCAATGGTTCCCCTTAGGCACGTGTGCCTAAGGGGTTTTGTTGCCCGTATGCCAATATCCTGTCGGAGGTACGCTCCAACGTGTGTCCCTCTGCTCTAAGCAGAGACGCACAGCGGCGGAGTAAGAGCGGGCTCGGTGTGCACTAACCCTGCCGCCGGGCAGGCAGGAGGAGGTCATTTCCTTCTACCACCGTTAGTCTCGTAGCCCCGAAGATTGTTCAAGGTCATGTCTCTGACTTTTGACGGGGGTCGAGGGTCTTGGCTTAACCGCCCGGACCGCGAGGAAGAAAACCTCTATAAAAAAATTACCCCAAACCTTCAAGCGGCGGCGCACCGTGAGGGAGGTTGGTAGCTTGATTAATGGGTAGCTAAATTAATCTCTAGTGCGAACCACAGTTTTGAGCCAGTGATAAAGTTTTTACTCGTGGGAACAAATATGGAACCAACTAGAAACAATGGACGAGAAGAGGAGAGGGAGAGGAGTGATGCGGGGTCGGAGTCCGACGCCGCATCGGGAGTGAAGGGCGCGAGGGGCATTTTTAAGAGCCCGGAGTGCGTAGTGGTGGGGGCCGCTGGAAGGAAAAATGCTTTCCTGAAGCGGACCCTAAATCCGGGAGATGCCCAGGAGTCTTCCTCGGACGGCGGAGTTAAATCGGCTCCAAAATATGCTCGCCGGGGCCTAGGCCGGAAGAGCAAGAGCCGGGTAAACGCCGCACAAGAGGACGGCTCAGCCGGGTCGGCCGAGGGGAGCGCCGTGGAGGCGTCTGGCGATGAGTCGGATGCCGCTGGTGGCTCCAATTCGGACCGGGCCAGGTTTGAGGAGGTCGTGGCCGCTGCAGTCAAGGGTGTGGCCTTGAAGAAGAAGCAGTCATCTAAAGACAAGGCCATACCCGCAGCCAAGGCCTCCATTATGGCGGCAGCGGAGGCTCTACTCCAAGGGCCTCCGTCGGACGGAATGTCCGAAATGCGGGCGGAGGTCGCCCGCTTGACAGCCGCCATGGAGCTTCTCCGAAAGGAGAATGAGGAGCTCCGAGCAGACCTGGCCAGGCTCCGCGGAGCCGGCGCTCAGGAGGGGGTACAGCAGGGGCAAGGCGGCCTCGGGCCTGCAGAGGACCGAGTTCTGGCCTTGGTGCGGAAGGAGTTGGCTTCCCTTAGCAACCGGTTCTCGGTCCTTGAGGGAATCGTCCTGCGGCCCCCGCTAGGCCGACCGGCGGCCTCGGGCCAGCCAAAGGCGGCTTCGTATGCCGCCATGGCTGCCACGGCCAAACCAGGGTCGGCAGGGCAGGCTAAGGGCGGGGCCGAGGCTGCGAAGGCACCTGCGACGGCGCCTGCGAAGGCGCCCACGAAGGCGGCTGCGAAGGCGCCTGAGAGGGCCCCAGCTGTGGCGGTGACGAAGCGGCTGCCCCCGCCTCCCAAATCTCCTCCGGCTGACGCCGAATGGCAGGTAGCAGGGGAGAAGAGGAAGGAGGGCAAGGCGGCAAGGTCGGCCAAGCGGAGGGAGAGGCGGCGGCGGCGCAAAGAGCGAAGCGTCGCGGCGAGGTTACGTGCCCCAAAGTCCGCAGCTGTAGTGATCACACTACAGCCGGAGGCGGAGAAGAAGGGCGTGTCCTACCGCGACGTGCTCGCCAAGGCGAGGGCGGCGGTGAACCTGGAGGAGATCGGTGTTACCGAGGGCTTGCGGGTAAGGGTCACTGCGACTGGGGCTCGGATGCTCGAGATCCCCGGTGCGGCCAGTGGCCCGACCGCTGACGCTCTGGCCGAAAGGCTCAGGGCGTCCTTAAATGCGGACGAGGCCCGAGTGTCCAGACCCGCCAAGTGCGTTGACTTGCGCATCCTGGGTCTGGACGACTCCGTGACGGAGCGAGAGGTGGTGGCCGCCGTGGTCAAGACTGGGGGGTGTGCCTTCGAACAGGTGAAGGTAGGCACCATCCGTCCTGACCTCACGGGGATGCGAGCCGTTACGGTGAGCTGCCCCGTATCGGCGGCCCACAAAATAGTTGGGGAGGGCCGAAGGTTCCAGGTGGGCTGGGATTCCACGCGGGTGAAACTGCTGGAACCCAGACCTCTGAGGTGCTTCCGTTGCCAAGTGGGCAACCACGTGGGGGCAAAATGCACCTCGGAGGTGGATCGCAGCAGTCACTGCTTCCGTTGTGGTCAGCCCGGTCACAAGGCCGGCTCGTGCAATGCCACGCCGCACTGCTATCTATGTGCGGCAGCTGGCAAGCCGGCCGATCACCGGGCTGGAAGCAAGGGCTGTGGTCCACCCACCAAAGCCCGGGGCAGGGGCAAGCCCTCCGCCTCCGCTACCGCCGTCACGGCCGCAGCCGCCGCCACGGCCGCCGTCGCTGCCGCCTCCACTGCCGTCGCCGCCGTACTCACTGCGGCAGAGCCCTCACAGGAGGCTCAGGGGGGGGCTAATATGGAGTGCCAGTAATGGCCCCATTACGCCTCCTCCAGGCGAACATCAACCACTGCGTCGCCGCTCAGGATCTGTTGCTCCAGAGCATGGCGCAGTGGTCGATTAACATCGCCGTGGTCGCTGAGCCGTACTTTGTCCCGCCCAGTGATTACTGGGTGGAGGACCTGAGCGGCTCAGTGACCCTCATTTCGTCGGCCGCCGCCGGTACCCTGTCCCTCGAAGCCGTCAAGAGGGGACAGGGTTGCGTTGCAGCACGGTTCGGGGGGATTGTCGTGGTAGGGGTATACTTCTCCCCGAACCGAACTCTCGCCGAGTTCCACAACTCCCTTGCGGAGTTGAAAAACGTCGTCGTCGGGTTTCGTTCCCTTCCCGTGCTCGTCCTCGGGGACTTCAACGCCAAGAATGTGGCTTGGGGTTCCCGGTATACGGACACACGGGGCAGGATGGTGGAGGACTGGGCTCTGGAGACAGGCCTGGTCATCCTAAACCGGGGTTCTGTCCCCACGTGTGTGCGGATGCGGGGCGAATCAGTGGTGGACATTTCGTTCGCCAGCCCCGCTCTGTTGCCACATGTTGTTGACTGGCGCGTCATAGAGGGGGTGGAGACCTACTCCGACCACCGGTACATCCGGTTTGATGTCTCCGCCCAGACCTCGAGCGCGCCGGTCCGACAGGCCCCGAGTGGTCCGCGGTGGGCGCTGAAGAAGCTGGACCGGGAGCTCCTCCTGGAAGCCTCGATCGTGCAGGCCTGGGTGTCACCACCGGACAGGCCTGCCGACATCAACGACGAGGCGGAGTGGTTCCGGGAGGCCATGTCCGAAATATGTGACGTGGCAATGCCCCGGGTCCAGCCCGGTCGCGCCTGGCGCCAGGTGTATTGGTGGTCGCCAGAGCTGGCGGCTCTGCGCGAGGCGTGCGTTGCTGCGCGGCACCGGTACACCAGGCACCGCAGGCTCCGTATCCGCCCTCCGGATACGGAAGCCATTCAGGCGGAGCTGTACGAGGGGTACAGAGCGGCGAAGACCGCCCTCCGAGCGGAGATCTTGCGGGCCAGGGATCTGGCTCGCGAGGAGTCGCTGGAGACTCTAAACAGGGACCCATGGGGACGCCCTTATAAAATGGTGCGGAATAAACTCCGCCCATGGGCGCCCCCGCTGACGCAGAGTCTCCGGCCCCAGCTCGTGGAGGACGTGGTGAGCGCTCTGTTCCCTTCGCGAGGGGAACATACTCCCCCGCCCATGGCTCCGCTTCCTGCGGTGCCCATTGCGGACCACATCACCGACGACGACGACGATGCTCCGGAAGTGACCGAGGTAGAGTTGAGAGCGGCGGTACGTAGGCTGAGTGCCAAAAATGCCGCCCCAGGACCCGACGGCTTACCTGGAAGAGCCTGGGTTCTGGCCTTTGGGGCTCTCGGGCCTCGACTAGGGGGGCTCCTAAGCGCATGCTTGGAGAGGGGCCAGTTCCCACTTCGTTGGAAGACGGGGAAACTGGTCCTCATTAAGAAGCCGGGGCGCCCTGCGGACTCTCCGTCCGCTTACCGACCCATCGTGCTGCTCGACGAGGTGGGCAAGCTCTTTGAAAGAGTTATTGCAGACCGCCTCGTCGGGTGGCTGGTGCAGGAGGGGCCGGATTTGGCGGAGAGCCAGTTTGGTTTCCGCAGGGGGCGCTCTACGGTGGACGCCATCATGCGCGTGCGAGCCCTCACGACGGGGGATGCTGTGGCCCGGGGTGGGGTCGTCTTGGCGGTGTCTCTAGACATCGCCAACGCCTTCAATACCCTGCCCTGGAGTTGCATCAGGGAGGCACTCCGGTATCACCGGATGCCGACCTACCTCTGTCGAGTGGTTGAGGCCTATTTGACGGATAGGGCCGTCATCTACCCCGGTCATCAGGGAGAGTGGAACCGGCGAGAGATGTCGTGCGGTGTCCCACAGGGATCGGTCCTGGGGCCGCATTTGTGGGACATCGGGTACGACTGGGTGCTGCGCGCCGACCTCCCTAGCGGCGTCAGCGTAGTATGTTACGCTGACGACACGCTGGTCCTGGCGCAGGGGAGGTCGCACCAGGCGGCGGCTGAATTAGCGACACGCGGGGTTGCGATAGTCGTTGAGAGGATCCGGCAGTTGGGACTCGAGGTGGCCCTGCACAAGTCCGAGGCCATGTGTTTTCATGGTCCTCGGAATGCGCCACCGTCGGGTTCCCAAATAACGGTAGGAGGGGTTCGCATCGGAGTCGAGTCGACGATGAAGTACCTGGGACTCGTCCTCGACAGCCGGTGGAACTTCGTGGAGCATTTCCGACGTTTGGCTCCCAGACTGGAGCGGGCTGGGGCTGCCTTGAAGCGGCTCCTGCCCAATCTAGGTGGTCCAAACGCCTCCTGCCGGAGGCTTTACGCGGGGGTCGTGCGGTCCATGGCCCTTTACGGGGCACCGGTGTGGGCGCGTTCCCTGAGGCTGCGGCCAGTCCGCCGGTTGAACGCGTCCCAGAGGGTCATGGCCATTCGGCTAGTCCGGGGTTACCGCACGGTCTCCGGTGAGGCGGCGAGCCTCCTTGCCGGATTGCCGCCGTGGGATCTGGAGGCGAAAGTCCTCGCGCACGTGTGGGAGTGGCGCGAGGAGGCAAAACGCCGGGGCGTAACTCCGCTGCCGCGAGAAATCACGGTACAGCGGACAGAACTCCGGCGGGATCTCATGGCGACATGGAGAGTGCGACTGTCGCAGCCCAGCGCTGGGCACGCCACAATTGCGGCGATAAGTCCCCTCTTTGAGGAGTGGTTAGAGAGGCGCCACGGCGTCCTCACCTTCCGCCTGACGCAGGTCCTCACCGGACACGGTTGTTTCGGGAGGTTCCTGTTTCGCATAAGGCGGGAGGAAACGCCCGGGTGTCACCATTGTGTGGATCGCCCAGAGGACACGGTGGAGCATACAGTGGAGGTCTGCCCGGCTTGGGCAGAGCACCGCCGTGTTCTCACGGAGGCGATCGGCGGCGGCGATCTCTCGCGTCCGAACCTGGTCCAGGCCATGGTGCGGAGCGAGAGTGCATGGGAGGCCGTCACCTCCTTCTGCGAAGCGGTAATGCTCGCAAAGGAGGAGGCGGAACGCGTGAGGGAGAGGCAGCCTCACGCCCTCAGTCGCCGCAGGAGACGCCCTGGGCGGCGGGAATTGATAGCCGATTCCCGGCCACCGTAGGCGCGGGCTTGCGGACGGTGAGTAGTGGGTAGCTCGCCGTCCGGTGAGGACCAGGCCCGGGTCGACGGCGCGTTGTGTTCCACGCGCGCCTCAAAGAGATGTCAGCAAAAGATGGGGTCCAATAGGGCCAATGCCGCTGGGGTCGCGGGTTGTTTGAAAAAGATACCGTGGCCCTGGCATAGGCAACTGAAGGAACACGGGTGGGTTTTAGTCAGTAAAAGTCTGACACGCCCTTCCGCTCCACCCAGAGCGGGAGAAGTTATTTGATGATTTCCCATCCACAAAAAAAAAAAAAAAAAAGGTTCTACTTAACGCGCTTCATGTCAATTTAACACCTAACGGGTCTATTGTTTACGGGTTAACTGGAAGTAACCCTGCTTGATTAAACCAATAAATTCTCACTTTATCGTCGCCTAATCCTCGCAAGATACGATAGACGGTTTTTGCATAATCCTGTCTTTTAATGAAGTATTTTCTTGCCTTCTTGCGTGTACTGGTTCTAGTTTATTAAATCCTATTACCGATACGCTTTTGCTACCTTTTGTGGTCTTTTTTGGGACTCCCTTACAACTATACTGCTTTTGTTAATTATTAAATGAGACTTACATCAATCAATCAAACTGTCTAGCCTCTTCCCAACTATGCTGCGGTCAGCTTTCAGTCAATACCAGTATTTTACATGGAGCGACTGCCTTTCTGACCTCCGCAACCCAGTTACTGGCTAACACGAAAGGGCGAAGACTGGTTGTAAGACTTCTGACTACCCGTAACGACTGTCAAAGATCTACGAATGAAAGTCAGGACTAACAGCTTAACGGGGTCTCGATTATGTTATGGATGGTCACCCATCCACAATCCTAGCTTTTAACCTTCGATCAACCCGTAGGGCTGATATCATGTGCCGAGCATTCCTAGGGATCATCCCATACATTCGATCGGATGGGTGACGGTAGGCCACCGCAGGACGACTGCTCCCACGGCTTGTCGGCCTGGCTTGACGCGGACTGGCCTGTGAGAAAGCGGGCCGTGGAACCGCGGCATTAGATGCCAAGCCTCTAAAAGTTTGAAAAGCCTTTTTATTACGACTTCAAATTCTGTTTCAAAACTCATTAAAAAGTCGTAGCCTCTATTACTTTTTTGCTCCAACAAACCGAAAGTTTGACGCAATAGCACGGTGAAGTTTCAAGGTCGCTCATCGCTCAGTTGCAAGTGGGTAAATACAAACTACCCAGCTTGGCAGGTAGGCAGGCTAGACCACTGAAATAGCTGTAATTTCCTCTTCAAGTGCTACACATGCAATAAAGGTGCGGTACGAGTATCAGCCTGACCTTGGAGCTACGTTACGTAAGTGTATGCAAACTTGGGGTGTGCCCCAAGGGCGAGCGCGCGCGATTCCTTTCATTAGCATCGGAGTATTTATAGTTTTTTGTAGGCGTTGGTTTCTGAATGGATGTCGGTTTTTTTTCCGATTGTCGAAGATGTTGGCGATGTTGTGATATTGCGACGTTGATCGTGCATTATTAAACCATATGCAACTGAATTTTTGCTATGAAATTGCCGATTTTTTATACTGGCTAGTGTGAAGTTCAATATCTTTAATTCTATTAGAATTCCAAATTCAAATTAATTTTATAATATAGCATGATATTAAAAAAAAAAATCAGATGTTCATTTGTTTTCCCGCCGTTCGATTTTTCTGTGATATCGATGTTTCTTTAGCCATGGAAAAATCGAAATTGCGCGCTATTTTCGAATAGGAGTTCCGTCGTGGCACTAACGCAACACAGACAGAACGCAATATTAATGATGTGTATGGACAAGGTACCGCTAGTTAACGCACGGTGCGTTTTTGGTTCGATAGCTTCCGCACCCTAATTGCGTAACACATTAATCGGAATCTGAATGATATGGAAGCAAATTGCTAATCCATTGCTTCATATGTTCGAAAAAAATGTCTGCTCAACAACGTAAATAATGCAATGAATGTTGTTGAACTGTCAAAATGAAACCGATTCCGACTGATAGTGTGTTACGCAATTGCCCCGCTGTTCTGGAAATTTTGATCTCAACAATGAGCCCCGGAGAAAGATTTCAAATCCAACGAGGCGGTGAAAAACGCCTTTAAAGAATTTATCGATTCCTGTTCCCACTGAGGCATCAACGAACTTTCATTAAATTGGAAATTTCTTAAAAAAAAAAGATTTTTTTTCTATGTAAGTCGGCAATTTGTTATTTGATTTGCGGTAAAGTAGTGGCGGCGACAGTTCGATAGCATAAAACAACTTAACGTAGACTACGTTAAGTTGTTTTATGCTATCGAACTGCTAGACATGGTTCATTCGATGCATCAAAAAACAAAACCTCTGCTTCCTTTTGCACTCGTGCCTTGTCAAGAGTTTCCCAGAAAATCTCGATTGCTTTTGACAAATTTTTTTTGTAAAATACTTACTATGGGAGTTAGTAAAAACCGCTGTCGCCCGAGTACACCATACTGTATGTTCCATAATATATACAGTATGTTAAGAGGGCGTTCCCGTGCAACTGCATAAAGTAAAAAATTCACTTGCTAACGTTTAATGACGTCATTATCATTTCAATCCTAGCCTAACTGTCTAATACTATGTATTTTAATTTTAATGTTATTGAAACGTGGTTTAGATAGGTAGGTACATGAATTTATGTTTTTTTTATTTACCTAAAAAAAAAAAAAAAACCATTTTGTTTTCGAATGGTAATATTTTTTTAGCATGTATGGATGCTATACTATTGCGGGTTAACGGAAACGCCCTCTGTTGGTTAACATACTGTATATACGTGAAGCATTATTCATACCATGAACTAAATAATGTCATTGTGCTATGTTGACAAGGACCGGACAACGTAAACACCACGCAACCTTGGACACGGAACTATTTTCATACAAACTGATTGACTGATGACATCAAAGCGTGTATAACCTTTCGGATGGTCAGGGGCATTTAACACATCATCATTAGAAGTCATTGCATGGAACGGAATCGAATTTTCAACTTCCCGTGTCTTGGGCGACAAATAGCGCTGGTGGCAATTTATCTACCCGACGTGCCCGTCTATCATTGTTTTAGTTTTAAAGCGCTGCAGGAATAAAACAGCGCTTTTATCTAAACTTAAGGATTGCTCGTAGTTTCCTGAAAGTAATGTTTTACAGCGCAAAGGCTCGCTGTAAATTGCAAGAGATTAGATTGTTTTAACTTGAGGTGTCTTCCTTCGAAAGTATTTTTATAACGGCCCGAGGCTTCCGTCTTCGCTGTTTCCGTTGCGTCCTTCGCTTTCCCGACTGTATAAAATTAAAATATCTTTAGAATTGCCTTCTGGATGGAAGAGCCCTTTGTACTATTTTATTCTTAAAACAACTGATAGATAAGGCACTAAGGACCGCCATTTGTTTTTTATTTTCTCTTTTTTTTATTTTTTGTAGAGCTACTGCCAACGGGTTCCATACTTGATTTCGAAAGTTGATGATTCGATTTTTATTATATCGAACACGATATAATAAAATTTATTCCATCGATGCTTTATTGGTGCGATGTATCGTTTGTGCGAAAAATCCTGTTGCGAAAAACCCTACAGCGATTGCTTATTAGTTCGATAGTATGTCGGTTCGAAACGCCTACTGTTGTCCGCTTGTTGCTTTCTTTTCCCTGCATTTCGAAATAGACGATTGAAGTATGACAGTTTTGGCTTTTGCGGGAAGGCGATTGGCTAGCAACCGGTCACTGATAATGTCTACGTTATCTTTGACTCATGCAAAAGCTAAACGTGGTGAGTTTGCTACCTGTCTTCCTCATTTTAGGAGAATAGACGTGAAGATATGTATGGTATTTAATGTATTTCCTTAACGTCTATAATGCAAAACAAGATTATTAATTCAATGTCACGGACAACAGTAGGCGTTTCGAACCGACATACTATCGAACTAATAAGCAATCGCTGTAGGGTTTTTCGCAACAGGATTTTTCGCACAAACGATAAATCGCACCAATAAAGCATCGATGGAATAAAACATCGTACAACGGAATTATCGACACACCGTGTTCGATATAATAAAAATCGAATCATCAACTTTCGAAATCAAGTAGGGAACCCACTGCCAACGTTAATCTCTTTGAAAAATAGGTTATCGCTATCATTATAATTTATTATAACTTTCAAAGTACAAAATGCTACCATTCTTTGCTCTATAATAATTTGGTTGACTTTATGAAAATCTCAGTAAAGGGCTAGCTATTCTTAGTCGCCTAGACGAGACCTAATCACCCCTCCTCAAATATTTTATAGCTATCAACTTAATAATACTTGAATGAATATTCTTGAGATAATATTTTAAATTTATCTGTTCATATGAGAAAAGTCGAGTACCATTTTCGTTTACAAAAGCTGACAAAAGCTTTACGACGTAGCCCGCATGACGGCTATGAGATCTTTCCACAGATTTATTTGTTTAATCAAACTTTCCTCCGGTTTGAAAAGGTCCTTCTTCAACGTCCTCATAAGTCTTTACAACTGCAAAGTAGAAAAATGTACTTAAAGAAGTCGTTTTAATAATTTTGTCGTTGATTTTTTTTTTAGTGACGAACTAGTTCTTTAGACTGATTTTATTCAAAATGAAAATCAAAATCAAAATCAAAAGTCATTTATTCAAACTAGGCTGAGAATCAGCACTTTTTGAACGTCAAAATTACATAAGACAGTCCCCCAAAAACGCCCGCCCTTCACCACTTCCTAGTGCTTTAGCTGGGGAGAAGAAGTGGCGCAACAAACTCCCCAGCAGCACAGCTGTCTGTTCAGTTAAAAAAATGATTCTATATAATACTGCGCATAATAATTTAGGTACATTACGCAACACAAAACATTACATTAAATTATTTGCTATAAGTAAGCTAGCACACGCCAATATACCAAAAAAAAAAAAAAAAAAAAAACGAAAACAATACTCAAGCAGAAACAAAATACAAAACTATTATTACCAAGTTTAGATTATTTATGTTGTACTAACCTTTGTCCTCGTTTTTTAGCGACTAGCATCTGTAGATCTAGCACAAAGTGCAAAGTCGACGGACCGTCTCTCTGCGCTGCCGTCTAAACGTGACGCTCTGGCAGAATTGTCGACATCGGCTTAATTGCCAAAAAAAAACCTAAGTATTGGATTCAGGAGTATTCTAACAAAATTTTGCTCGTGATTCTGTCATCATTCATTATTCTCGGCTTTAATCTAGCTGAATCTATACGTATATTTATACACTATCCGCGTTTTTCTTCTAGACTACTCGATGGATATTGATGCGCTTTTCACCATCATTTCGAGAATTTTTTCTGGAAGGTTTGTGTGTACAAATATACATTCATGTTAATTTTAAAATTAATAAAGAAATCTTGACGTTTTGTCAAATGGTACAAAGCGTGCGAATCAGGTGCGGGTCGCTAGTCACTAACTACCACTATAGTTCGCGTCAAATCATTAGCCGCTCTGTAGTTTGCGCCAATGACTGCGCAGTAGTCAATGTCTATACTAAAACAGCAGCGCGCCATCCATGCGCATCGGAAATCGGAATCGAATCGGGTTTCAGAGCGCCAAGTTATTTGACGCGAACTATAATATTTAAATTATAAAAAAAAAAAACCACTGAACGGATGTTAATGCGGATTTTATCAATAGATAGAGTGATTGAAGAGGAAGGTTTATACGTAGTTTTCCGACATCCACGCGGGTGAAGCCGCGGGCAAAAGCTAGTACTAAAAATAAGTTACTTCCCTTTTTTAGGGTTCCGTACCTCAAAAGGAAAAAACGGAACCCTTATAGGATCACTCGTGTGTCTGTCTGTCTGTCTATCTGTCTGTCTGTCCGTCTGTCACAGTCAATTTTCTCCGAATCTAATGGACCGATTTAGTTGAAATTTGGTACACGTATGTTTTTCTATGACCCAAACACGGACTTGTAACGTAAATAAATGAATTTTGAATATGGGGGCAAATAAGAAAATTAAACAAAAAAAGTTTTGCAAACTGTACCGTATGACATATCAAATAAAAGGGCTTACTACTCGTATGAGGGTCTCAAATATACCTATATTTTTTTATAATTTTAAAATAAATCATTTTAAAGTTAGGTATTAAAGAAAATAGACGAAAATTGGCTATTCCCACCCTTTATCTCCGAAAGTACTGAGCCTAAAATTTTATACAATACCTATATATTACAGGAAAACTTATAAGAAGTATATGGTCTTAACATGGTAAATCTCTCAATATACAAACTTACATTTGCAGTTGGAATGTATGGGAAAACATGTTTTTCAACTACAATGTTAAGTTTGTTCTTGGGATTCATCCCAACCACAGAACAATAAAAGAGGTTATAAAAGACCTTTTTTACCTGTTCTGTGTACGGAACCCTTCATTGTGTGTAGTCCGACACGCACTTGGCCGGTTTTTTCATAACTATGTAATCTGTCAACAACATAGCTCAAATTGGATTTAAAATTCGGAAAACTGAGCCAACAGACTAAAATTTCTACAAATCTAATAGTCGAGTAATTGAGCCACAGTCTGCAAACATTATTGGATACCCTTTTGTTTGACATCGCAGATTTCTAGGTCAAGAGGTCTCAACCAGTGAGTGACCTTAGCAAAGTTATACCCGTTATCACTAACACTATGCGACATCTAAATCAAATCGCGCTTTTGGATATTCTACTTTAGGTGCTGAGCCGAGCGTTGAAAATCCAACAGCGCGCTTTTATTAATCACATTCATTTAGATGTCGCCTAGTGTCAGTGAAAACGGGCACAAGTGTTTTTAGAGCGAAACCCTAAAGTCACAGCCTTTAATAATTAAACACCAAATTCTCTTTTTCTGTCTGTGACTATAAAATAGATATTTTTATTCGCTATTCGCTGGGACATTTTTACGATAAATGTTATTTCTACCCGAGAGACGGAGGAAATAATTTGTGGATGTCTCGGCTGCCTTCAAAAGGCTAAATATCAAAGTTAATGTTTTAGGTATCTAGAATATATCAGGCTTTTTATAGTGTTTTCGGAATCATAATCAATCAATCTGCCTAGCCTTTTCCCAACTATGTATGTTTGGGACGGTTTCCAGTGTAACTGGATGCAGCTGAATACCAGTATTTTACATGGAGCGACTGCCTATCTGACCTTCACAACCCAGTTTCTGAGTAATACGATACCCCTTGGTAAGACTGGTTGTCGGACTTTCGGGCTTCTGACGACCTGTAACGACGGTCAAAGATCCACGAATGACAGCCGGGACCAACGGCTTAACGTGCTTTCTGAGGCACGGAGGGGTCTCGGTATGTAAAGATGGTCACCCATCCACGGACCAACCGCCGCAAATTATAGCGTTTTCGGAATCATCAAATAGAATAGAAGGACATACATGACATAACGTCAAGTCTATATTCCCTGGTGAGGCAGATAAAGGTGAATAGTACGGCCCAAACGCAAGTCCTAGGCTATAAGGAGCACAAACAAATCAAAACTCCGGTTTACTATTGAGAACGTCCTAATAATATCAAACCGAGACTTAGATGCTATCAAAAAGTGGTCTGACAGTTTTGGGGTGTCAGTAAACCCCTCGAAAGTATCAGGCCATTATAATCTGGCGTATGATGGGTAGGGTGACGCTTAGCTCTCTTCCTCCTCTTTTTTTCAGTGGTACCGTCATACCCATTACCTCTACTGTGAAAGATCGCGGTTTGCATCTTGACTCGACACTTAGCTGGCAACGTCAGGTCTCTAGTGTTAACTAAAGGGTCAACGGTACTCTGCGATCCCTGTATCGTCTGAGAAACGTTTTGCCTGCAAAGACGAAAACTATTTTTGTGCAGACTTTATTTTTCCCTATCGTTCGTACGTTCACTGCTGAACTTAGGCCGTTCGGGGAGCCCAAGCATCGCTACTTTATTCAATTATGGATCTGAGCTCAAATGGATGTCCATTCGCCAAAGAAGTTTGCGCGCTTTGACCATGCTTTTCGCCCTTCTTGATTCTCCCACTCCTCTTTCTTATCTTGTGCCTCACTTCCAATATATATGTTCTTCACACGATAAGAATCTGCGTTCTTCTAACAGTCTTCTCCTACTCTGTCCTTCTCATACTTCATTCTTCATTTCATATTCAGTCCATTCTTCTTTAGAATGCGCTTCCTCTTGATATCAGGACGGCCACCAGTCGTTATGCTATTAAGCGGAAATTGCAGTTATTTTCTAAATAAATAGCGTAGTTATTTTAATACCTCTCTCTCTTTATTTTGTATATATGTAGTATAGGCATATAGTATAGTAAATATGTATGTGTATTATAAGTTTATAACCTATTTATGTACTTGTGTACCTTATCTATTTATAATTCATCAATATTTTTTTTTTATCATTGTTCCGCTCAAACAGAGCACCTGCCATCTAATCTCTTTACCACCCTTGGTAGAGAATGCCTAAGGCATTAAGTCCGCCTTTGCATCTTTTGAGTGCGAAAAGTTTAAATAAATAATATCACTGCGAGACCCGCGGATCGAACTCACGCGCAGCAGTCGTGCTGGCAATCACTATGAGGCAGGTTACGAGTAAGAGAAGCTAATATGTACGAGTACATAATTATAATAAAAAATAGTAACGAAGTCAAAACTCTACATTGATCATTAAATTTTTGAAAAAAAGTTATTGCTACGAGGCGTGGGAACAAGTATGTTACCGAAAATGTAGTTTTTTAGAATTTTTGTCCGTTTGACTGTTTGTCTGAATGCATGTTCCGGATTGGGGCAAAAACGGTTGAACGGTTTTTAATGAAATTTGGCACATAGATCGTTTAAAACCTGGATTAACACATAGGGTACTTTTAATCCCGGTAGTACCTACGTTGCCGTGGGCAATGCCATCCACGCGGCCGACGCCGCTGGCAAAAGCTAACTAAAGTTATTACTGTGGCAGCTATCTGTAATTTTAATAGCTCTCTATGGAGCGACATCTCCTCAACTTTACTAATATTGACAAACTCTGTATTATGTATGGAATTAACTGTGTTAACTTGTGTGGGATCCCTTGAGAACTTCGGATATAAATAACAATGTTTTTCTAGCGTATTTCCGAAAGATATTGCTTTTCTCTTATTATTGAGTTTTCTATTTTGAGGCTATCCCAAGCCTATTTTTAGTTAAGGATTGTTTTGTGAAATTCTGTCATGTGTATACTTAGGTACCTAATCTTCGAGGCTATGCCTATTGTTGTTACTGCTACCACCTTTACAATTCTAGTCCACTGCTGGGAATATGTATTCTTCTCATAATATATTAGGCTTATTCTCTCATTGTGTCTCATATGACAGTTGAAGTTATACCTGGTGAAATTTAAATCAAAGGCATCCTTTTAAGGGGTCATTATTCACAACTTTTACTATGGGACCAAACCTGAAATCCCTAAAAAAAAGTTAGCTGTTCCCTACATTTATGTTCGTCAAATTTAGGGAACACCTAACTTATTTTTCGTGATTTCAGGTTTAGTTCCATAGTGAAAGTTGCTCATGATGATGAGTACAATGACCCCATAAAAGAATGCCCATGAATTCAATTTCACCCTTTATAGGAACTGTAATGTTCAGGAGCCAGACTCCTTGTCATTACTTTGTGGATAGTGGATAATCATTTGCTTACAGTCTGTTGTTTTTTAAATGCCATGTTCACCGCAATTTTAAGTGGCTCTGACATTGGCTCTATCATCAGTTTGGGCTATGCGTTTTGGAGATCTTGCTATTTTGCCTGTCCTTAATATCATCTGTGTTTCTATAGGCAATGTGGTAGAAAAAGCTGCTGGGCATAGCCTTCTCTTATGCAGGCCATCCACCTCAGGTAGCCTGACGCCAAGCTTTTATCAATACTAAAGGCTAAGCTTGACAAATAAACTACGGGCAAAACATATCATACGGTCTTTTTTGCCAAAACCGATCGTATGACAAAACATTCGCCCATAATACTTATAAGAGAAATAGTTTTACACTGAACTATATTATATTCTTGTAGTTGATGAAAAAAAATATGGTTGCCACGGGCAGTTCGTTTGGTTTAGTTACAACACAACTGTTCCTTAACATGCAACTACCCTCTTTGTCACCCTACCTTGTAGAAAATTTAATTGTCGTTCTCACGAAGCCATGTTTTCACTTCAACTTTGTAAAGGGGCTGGTATATAAAGAGGTACTTCAACATGAGCAAGTTTAAAGAGAAGTTAGATTGAATAGACAGGAGAAGCAATTTTTAATATTGCTTGCAAATCCTCATCATTGTCAGTCTTTTACTGACTCCATATCGTAGCGGTACTCAACACTTTTGGAGTGAACACGCCATGTTGACTGCTAGTACTTTAACATGAGCAAGTTTAAAGAGAAGTTAGATTGAATCGAGAGGAGAAGCAATTTTTAATATAGCTTGCAAATCCTCATCATTGTCAGTCTTTTACTGACTCCATATCTTAGCGGTACTCAACACTTTTGGAGTGAACACGCCATGTTGACTGCTAGTACTTCAACATGAGCAAGTTTAAAGAGAAGTTAGATTGAATCGAGAGGAGAAGCAATTTTTAATATTGCTTGCAAATCCTCATCATTGTCAGTCTTTTACTGACTCCATATCGTAGCGGTGCTCAACACTTTTGGAGTGAACACGCCATGTTGACTGCTAGTACTTCAACATGAGCAAGTTTAAAGAGAAGTTAGATTGAATCGAGAGGAGAAGCAATTTTTAATATTGCTTGCAAATCCTCATCATTGTCAGTCTTTTGCTGACTCCATATTGTAGCGGTACTCAACACTTTTGGAGTGAACACGCCATGTTGACTGCTAGTACTTCAACATGAGCAAGTTTAAAGAGAAGTTAGATTGAATCGAGAGGAGAAGCAATTTTTAATATTGCTTGCAAATCCTCATCATTGTCAGTCTTTTACTGACTCCATATCGTAGCGGTACTCAACACTTTTGGAGTGAACACGCCATGTTGACTGCTAGTACTTTAACATGAGCAAGTTTAAAGAGAAGTTAGATTGAATCGAGAGGAGAAGCAATTTTTAATATAGCTTGCAAATCCTCATCATTGTCAGTCTTTTACTGACTCCATATCTTAGCGGTACTCAACACTTTTGGAGTGAACACGCCATGTTGACTGCTAGTACTTCAACATGAGCAAGTTTAAAGAGAAGTTAGATTAAATCGAGAGGAGAAGCAATTTTTAATATTGCTTGCAAATCCTCATCATTGTCAGTCTTTTACTGACTCCATATCGTAGCGGTACTCAACACTTTTGGAGTGAACACGCCATGTTGACTGCTAGTACTTTAACATGAGCAAGTTTAAAGAGAAGTTAGATTGAATCGAGAGGAGAAGCAATTTTTAATATAGCTTGCAAATCCTCATCATTGTCAGTCTTTTACTGACTCCATATCTTAGCGGTACTCAACACTTTTGGAGTGAACACGCCATGTTGACTGCTAGTACTTCAACATGAGCAAGTTTAAAGAGAAGTTAGATTAAATCGAGAGGAGAAGCAATTTTTAATATTGCTTGCAAATCCTCATCATTGTCAGTCTTTTACTGACTCCATATCGTAGCGGTACTCAACACTTTTGGAGTGAACACGCCATGTTAACTGTTAAACCTATGACGTGTCCTGGGAAAAACATTGACCAATTTCTTCGATAAAGTTTCAGTAAAATAGCAGCCTTTACATAACGACGATTGTGAAAGTTTCTTTATTCTCGGGAATATGTCAAAAGTCGTGAATTGGAGGCAGCAATCTACAATTCATGATCAACCAAACCAAATTGGTGTATGGTATCCTGGCCCACTGCTGGGACAGCCCAGCAGTGGGAACGCTATAGGCTGAATATTTGTAACAAAATTCCAACCAACAAGAATGAAATAAATAAATGTGTCGTTGAAGTTATCAAAACGTCTCGAAAGTTGTTTAATATGTTACTAAATTACTTTGTGAAGTCTTGTTTCGTTACACGAAAGTTGGTAATCGTTCTAACTTTGACGACATAAAGAGAACTCAGGATTACTTAAGATTCTTTCAGCGTTTGTTAGGAGTACGCTAAATTATGATGATATGGCATAAATTATTATTGTTAAAATCTTTAATTCTGAAAGTTCTTCGCTTAGAAAGCACACTTCAAGAACAGCCGAGCTATTCTGCAAGAATCTCACCACCCATATTGAATCAAAGAAATTAATTCTGTTTTAGGGAATAATGCCCGCCAGTCTATTCTGTAAACATCTCACCGTGAAAACTTAGGTGAAGTGAGCGTGAAGTTGATCTGTCATTCCGGATTGACACTATTGAGAGCTCACTTTATGCTCACTTCACCCAAGTTTTACGGTGAGATGTTTACAGAATAGACTGGCTAGCATTGTTCCCTAAAACAGAATTATTTTTTTTGATTCAATATTGCTATCGTTCCGATTGAACGACAAAATAAAGATTCCATTTCCATAGTTCTAATAACATGAAATTAGGCTTCGAATCACGCAAACACTAAGTATTTATTACTTAATGTCTCCCTATTATAGTTCTACAAAATTTATTTGTACTATATTATTGTAAAATTTATATCTAGCCATCGAGTCTATCGATTAGACCAGCTCTGCCATTTCTTTAACTACAATCTCTCATTCATTTGTGACAGTTGTGACAATAAACTTTTTACTTTTTTACAATAATAGGTAATAACTACAACTAACACTTGATTTGTCCTTTAGTTGTAAGTTATACTGCAGTATTTATAGGTATGATTCCGCTGCATGAGGGACTGCTGCCGCAGTAGTTCTGCCGCGTTTATACAGGGTTGTAGCAGTGATGCCGCTATATTAATGATATATATAATAATATAGATGACATAAATAATACCTTGAATAGTATCATGAAATGGCTAGATAATAATAATTTAAATGTGAATATTAATAAAACCAAACTTGTCCAATTTCAGACTTATAATAGTAACCCAATAGCTATAAATATAACCCAAAATGACAAAACTGTCGAAAAAGTAGAGTCAACAACATTCCTGAGTCTAATAATAGACAAACACTGTAATTGGAAGCAACACATAGACAAAATATACTCCAAGCTAGACAGTTACGTATACGTGTTAAACAGGCTTCGACAAGTCACCACACTCAACGCTACTCTTTGCGCATATCATGGATACGTTTCCTCGGTTTTGCGATATGGAATAGTCATGGGACAACTCAGTTGATCTGATCAGAGCATTCAGGGCACAATAAAAGTGTGTGAGGGCAATTAATGGAGCAGAGTACTCAGACAGTTGTGTACCGTTATTTAAAAAAAAACACCGTATTTTACCACTACCTAGTCTGTACATTTATCAATGTTGTTTATTTGTATACAAAAACCCAACTCTCTTCAAAATTTATAATAAATTACCAAATGGCTTAAAATGCCTTAATTTAAGCACGTTTAAGAGCAAGCTTTTTGATTTATTACTGAGTAAATGCTATTACTCAACAAACGAGTTCGTGACTGACAAAGAATGACAAAATATTGTTTTCTAGCTATAAGAAAATATTTGTACACCAGAAATGGTAGAATGTATGAGACCATGACAATAGCAACACCTTATTGTAATATATTCTTACAAATAAACTGTTCTTTCTTTCTTTATTGCTGCCGTGCTCGGTATGTAATCTCATATAAACCTATTTAAAAAGTATGGGGACCACTAGTGATGCGGCAGAACTGCTGCGGCAGCACTGCCGTTGCAGCAGAGTTCGGAACCATACCTTAAAGCTTCTCAAAGATAGTTGAAGGAAATCATGGACTAGCTGACAAAATTACATTACGTCCTCTAAGCCAAAGTGATTATGATAATAGTTCGGAAAAACCCTAAAGATGAGGAAAGGAATGTAGAGTATTTAGCCACAACCGATATGGCAAAGTCCCTGCTACCGACATTTAACAATATATCCGTGCCAACAGTTTCCCAGCACGCAATGCAGAAGTTAACAGGGCAAACTAACATTCAACCATTGGCAACATTGATATTTATTAAAAGAACATAAACAGCTTAATGTTCCCAACTTCCCACTGCTGGGCTGGGACTCGGGCTTCCTCTTTGTCAAAGACAGCAGACCGTAATCAAGCACGCGGGCCCAATGCGAGTTGGTGGAGGTTACGTTATAGAGGTATGAGGAACAGGGTGTAAAGTTCACTCATCCTCCATAGAAAAGGGAGGATGCTCCGACCAGACGGGTGTTGTGTCTGATGGGCTACTGCCTGACGGTTGATGTCGGGACGTTGTACCTATAAGCAAGTCGCGCGGTAAACTCTGATTGCGCGATGCAGGATTTTTGCGTGACGTCAGTGTGATGCGTAGTTCGCATGTGGCGATGTAGATGCCGCTACAACGTCTTAGAATTTTAGTTTTTTTGTATGTTTCTTCCAGTGTCTTTTTCTTCATCTTTTATTAATCAGATCTATTATTCTTCCAGACAGACTCTACTTCGCTACCCTGAAAACCGGCTACAAACCGAAGCCGACTCGAAACAGCAAGTATTTCCACATAGAAGATGAAATCGTCTACGAGAACTTTTATTTCGACTTCGGGCCTTACCACCTCTGTCATCTGTACCAGTTCTGCAACAAACTCAATGAGGAATTGGAGAAGAATCCGAAGAAAAAGATTGTCTTCTACACCAGCAATAATGAGACTCTTCGACTCAATGCGGCCTATCTTATTGGGAGCTATCAGGTATTGTATCTTTTTCTATTCATCTACTTTGTTGATTAAAAGTATGTTTCTGATATGGGGATGACGATAGCAGGTCTCTCTAAAGTTGCACCTCAACACCTGGTCAATCTTCTGATTGTCGGGTATCACTCTGTTTCTCGTATCAGCACTCGTCAAATCTTCTTCAAAAGCTACGCGATATCATCTGCCTAGCCTATTCCCATCAATTTTCGGGTCGGCTTCCAGTCTTACCGGATGCAGCTGAATACTTTAGACATGGAGCGACTGCATATCTGAGCTCCGCAACCTAGTTACTGGGTAATACGATACCCCTTGGTAAGGGCTGGTTTTTTGATCCGTAGTTAACTCAACCAATGGTTAAATATAGTAACTAAACTCGCCACAAAATAATAGGTCTGTTTTGACTTGAGGCTGTACCTCTTTGTCCCTCTTTGGCATAAGAAGCGATATGGGTTGTCAAAATGGACCTACTGTTTTGTGGCGAAGTTTAATGGTTGAATTTTGGCTAAATGTGAAAGGCTAAACATGAATGAGTTATGCCATTAGTTACTATTTTTAATATGAATGAGCTAACATTATTAATACATTCATGTTTAGCCTTTCACATTTAGCCAAAATTCAACCATTAGTTACTTTTTTAACCATTAATTGAGTTAACTACGGATCAAAAAGCCGGCCCTAAGACTGTTCAAAGATTCACGAATGACAGCCGGGACCAATAGCTTAACGTACTTTCCGAGGCACGGAGGAGTCTTGGTATGTAAAGATGGTCACCCATCCACAGACCAACCGCGGTAAGCGTAGATTAACCTGGTTGATCGACCCGTGCGGCTGTTATTACTTAGCCACAAGCCTCTTCAAAAGCTACGCAATGGTATGCACAAATAATCAAAATGCCTTGGAATACGACATTGAATTTGTGTTTCTCCAATTTCTTTTCTTGACAATTCTACGGCCATATAGGAAAATCTACTTATTGTTAACTGCTGTGAAATTACGAATTACTTGCTTGCCAAAAACCTTTTAAATATTAAGATGGATTTTCCTGTTCATCCATCCAGGAAAATACGATCCCTTGGGCGAGTCTTAGGACGATACCGAGACGAGAAATCATACGCCATATTAAGTCCCGATGTTATTACCACAATTCGCGGAAATATCTACATCCGTCTTGCAATATCAGGAAGACTTACAAATTCAAGGTTCTAGGTTGCTTAACTTGTCGGTGTGGGTAGAATACACGTGTGTGTGCTTAGCTGTTGTAGTAGGTATGCCCTAATTAGCACTTGTAACTGTTATGTTTTTAAAGAAACATTTTTCTGCTTTTACAACAATTTTGTTAGTAAAGCGCTCATACACACGAGCGGCACTCGTCAACGGCAGTGGCAACTGCAGCCGTCGACAAGGCCGTCACACGTGTATTTGAGCACCAAATACACGAGCGGCACCTTGTCAACGCGTGTCGATGCATGACCACTAGATTAGCGGGCGCCTCATTGATCTTGCTTGATTGCCTTAAAGAATGGCTGCTAGCTGTGGTATTCTTAGTTCTATCCCCATTTCAGTGCAATAATTGGGTTTTAATTTTTGTTAATTCTCAGTTTCAGTCTTTAGTTGATATGAATACAAATGAAAACCTTTTGTAACTAAAGTCAAAGTCAAATAAAATTTATTTCAAACTAACCGACAAACGTTGTCCTGTCAAAATTTCACTAATTCGTACATATTTCCCATAGAAAATGCACTTTCAGTTTCCCCGAATTTTCCAATTTACCCGGCAACTTTTCAAACATTTTCTTTCTTTTTGTCCTGACAATTACAAACACAACAAAAAATGAATTATCCAATTTGGTGCAGTCGTTAGGAAGTTATGCGCGTACATACATTTCGGCGATTCATTTTAATTTTTTTAAATTTTTTATAGATAGGCACAAAAAGCACATTTAAATGTCATATTTACAAAAAAAAAAAAAATAATAATTGATTCTAGTCGCAAAGAAACTCGAAGTTGGCGAATTTATAATAGCGATCCAATCTTTTATGACATAGGACCTATTACCGCTATGAATAAATAGTAAGGGAACGACATTTATACCAGCCTTATAGGATTACAAGAGAGACGGATATGTTACGTAACGGTAACATTAATACCTCGACGCCTACGTGAGTTACACAACCACCATTTAATCAGTTAAAAATACATCGTATAACGCAATACTCGGTGGAAGTATAACCCGCACGTTATTAGGGGTAACCGGACGATTCCCACGCGCACACAATTATTCAATGATGGGTAGATACGTTCCGGCTGGTGGAAATTGTCTGCGGGATGCACTGTAAGGCCATTCTCATGGATATGAGTCTTTAGAAGATTGCAGGATTTCAGTACAGGATCTGGTTCATCCTGATTTGATTCTGCAATTTTCTGATATTGGCGAGTAGTAGTGCAACGAGTTATTCAGATTTGAGGACGTAACATGAAACTTACAGTATTAACATCAGTACAGCGTTTCTGGAGACTAATATGAATGGGAAACTTTAACTATCCCACCCACTGAAGGTAAAATTAACTTCCCAAGCAGGGAAAGAGAACAAACTTTGTTCCTCTTCTTCTCTTTCTTTTCGAATCGATGATACAACATTCGTCAAGTTAACTTTGGTTACCTCATTTGAGTTGGCAATTTAAGACAATTAAGTCCAGCACCCCAATTGCGTAACACACTATCGATCGGAATCTGAATAATTTTGAAGCAAATTGCTAATCCATTGCTTCATACGTACGAAAGTTTTGTCTGCTCAACAACGTAAATAACGCAATGAATGTTGTTGAACTCTCAAAATGAAATCGATTCCGATTGATGTTGTGTTACGCAATTAGGGTGCAGGTCCAGCGGAGCAATTGTGTCGAGCAGAAAAAAAATTGGAATATATGAAGCAATGGATAAGCAATTTGCTTCAAAATGATTCAGATTCCGATTGGTAGTGTGTTACGCAATTAGGGTGTACGTTTCCTTAAAATGTTTTCGTCCACCATTACTGGTGTGCCAGAAAGTATCCATAAAGAAATATAAGAACTTCCAGGTTCCGAACCTCCAAAACACAATGACCACTAGAGCGTTGAAGGCCACTCCATGACCTTCATAGCCATTACATATCAGTATAGTTGTATCCATAGATTCACCTGTAAACTCGGTTGTAAATTAATTCCACATGAATACCCTTATATTCATACATGATTGAGCACGTTGCCTTATCCCGTGAGGGACGTAAACTTTATGGCGGTTGTTTTTATTTTCGTAAACCTGTTCTTAGGGGAGCCGTTAAAAAGATTGACAGTATCGCTTGGTTACAAATGGATAGGAGTTTGGTGGACATTTTTTATTGTTTGTATGGAGACTATTAATCATTGATGTGCTAGTTGGATTTGATATGTAAGGTTAACTGTCTTCGAACTACTAGCTATTACTAGTCTTCGTCCGCGTGAAATTTCTTGTTCCTCTGGCCCACTGCGTCGCATCGCATCGCTCGCCCGCGCACTTACTTCGTTTTCGCTTAGCGTTCTTTCTGACGTTTTTTTTTCTTCTTTTTGCTCGGCTCCTAAGGGTTAAAACACCCAAAAAAAACCAGTGAAGTGCATCAGACCACGCACAATAAAGGGTTCCGCAGTTGAAAAGAATTTATCCATAAAACAAACTTTTACCTTGGCTAGAGGCTAAGCGACATTGCCATACATCGAGGCAATGCCACCAGTCTCTTTGGTAACAGTCGGCAGCGATGAATCTTGCGACTCCATAGTTTAGTTTGTGAATAGTTTTAGTTAAGTTAGGATATAATTTTGTTATTTTTATTAATTATTTAGGTAGAAGGTATTATTTACGTAAATATTATTTTAATTCTGAATAAAACTTTACAAAAACAAATTTAATATTGTAGTTGAAAAACATGTGCATACATTGATATACATACGTCACAACAGCAAAAACATTTTTTTTTTAGCGAAAAAATACAAATTAACGATATTTGGACTTTTCCTTTACTGTGTGCTGTGTTGCTTCTTGCAAAATTTCATGATTCTAGGTGAATAGGAAGTACCTTATAGGTTTTGATTTACTTGCGAGTAACAAAGTATGTCGCATAGATGGCCGTATTTTTTTATTGCGTTGACTTAGAAGCTTGATTTTTTAGAGCTTCAAGGGACCATATACCTACGTATTTGATATCAATTTGATACTTCCACGCGTTCCTGAGAAAAAGGTCTTTGACAGACAGACGGAGAACAAAGGGATCCTATAAGGCAGGGGTTCCCAAAGTTTGTTTTATCACGCCTCCCTACTGCCTAAAACGAAAATGCTCACGCCCCCGCAACCAGCAGCAGCAAGTGTGGGTTGCCACGCAATTATAAAATACAATAAGGGTGAAAAAGTTCAATTTTGTACTTAAAAAACAACAATATTTTTTTACACACTTGTTATAAAAAAAGTCAATGTGACGGATGAGCTTGCATGTTTTTGACCAGTTATCCAATTCTGGGTTCAATAGCAGAAAGACCACATCGTAGATCGGGTGGTACGGTCAGTACAAGGTGCGCAGGCGACCGGAGTGCTAACCACTCGCGCCACGCCGCCCGCGCTCCCCTTAGCATGTCGTCACGCCTCCCTAGGGGGGGGCGCCCCCCACTTTGAAAATCAATGCTATAAGGGTTCAGTTTTTCCTTTTGAGACACGGAACTCTGTAAAGAACTCTTCAGTTTTGTTATTATTTTATGATATTATATATTTCAGTATTTTAAGACTAATCACTGGTTTGTCTTGATCTTTATCGAGAAAAAAAGTATAAATACTAAACGCCATACCGTTTAGTATTGTCTTGTCAGAGATTAAACGGTCAAAAACCAGCTTAGAACAGTTCTTAGGGAACGACTAGCCACGATGACTTCCGATTTACAAACTAGTAGAATCCAAAAAATTACAGAATCCTTTAAGAATATTTGATTGTAACCAAGCCTTCCCTACCAATCGTCATCATCTGCTTAGCTTTTTCCCAACTATGTTGAGGTCAGCTTCCAGTCTAGCCGGATGCAGCTGAATACCAGTATTTTACATGGAACGACTGCCTATCTGACCTCCACAACCCAGTTACTGGGTAATACGATACCCCTTGGTGGCTGGTTGTCAGACTTTCGGGCTTCTGACGACCCGTAACGACTGTCAAAGATCCACGAATTTCAGCCGGGACTAACGGCTTAACGTGCTTTCCGAGGCACGGCAGGGTTGTAAAGATGGTCACCCATCCACTGACCAACCGTGGCAAGCGTAGCTTAACCTGATCGATCGACCCGTGCGGCTGTTATTTACTATGAAACCTATTTCAATAGAATTTCTGCTTCTTGATCCTCAGATAATCTACCTGGAGTCCAGCCCAGCAGCAGTCTACAAGCAGTTAACGGACGGATCAGAATGGTCACTTCTGAACTTCCGCGACGCTTCTGGCGGGCCTCCACTCTTCGACATATCTCTTTTGGATGTACTGCATGGAGTCAAGGTGGCTCATGACGCTCGCTTCTTTGACTTTGATAGCTTTGATGCGGAGCAGTATCTATTTTATGAGGTGAGTGGGGGTGTACGAGCACTGTAGCGCGGTTATACGAGCCCTGGTACCAGAATAGACATGGCGATGCTTTTACTTACAAGAAGAAATACTGAATTTTAGATATGTATTTCAAGAGGACTTATTTACTTGCCTAAAACGAATCTAATCCAACTAGCCTGTACTGTCCCACAGCTGGGTAAATCTGTCTTTTGCTAGTGTCGACCAGACCTTTCGGTAGGAGTCAAGCTCGTCCCGCCATCTTCGTCTCGGCCTGCCGCGATGTCGTCGTGCGTTTAGTAGGACCCAATCGGTGGTTCTCTTAGCCCATTTCGACAGTCCCTATTAACAATGTCGGATATACATTTTTACCAATATTCACTTTTTTACATAAATCGAATTACAATTTAAAAAAAAATTCTTCACTGTCAAAACAAACTTTGAACTGAGGACAGTTCAAAGTTTGCCCTAATGATAAAAAAGAATCTTTATGATATTAACAATGTCAGTTCGGCGAAAAAGACCACTGTTCAGTAAGAACTAAACAGTAGTCTCCCTGCAGAACCGATATTGTTAATAGGGACGGTCGATTTGTCATTTGACATGCGGCAGACAGTCCGGCCCAGTCGAATTAAAACGAATGTCTTGTTCTAAAACAAAACGCTTCTTTTAAAAATGACGCTCTTTTATTATTTCTGTAAGTTCGTTTGTACAAACACTTTTACACGTCAATCATATTTTAAAAACTAATCATAGCATTCCTATCTGATTACTCTGAGAAGAAAGGCCCAAACAAACTCAGTGATCACAGTCTCTTTCAATGTCCAGACATAATCTTGGTCAGTTCATGTGAAGACCATGTAGATTGGTGTCTGAAATGGTCTTTTGAGGCAAGACCCACACAGATCGAGTGAACCTGTCCAGTCAGTCCACGCATTTGTCAGTAATCGTACAGCTCAACTCAGAATTAAGGAGCTCTGTCGAGGTTTTTCATGTGAACATGTTTTTGGAAACGATAATGTTTTAATTTTTGTTGACTATTGTAACTGAACCTTGGCGAAATTATAGCACAGTTCACGAGAATGTCGTCGACCTTTCCCGCATTGAGTGGGTTGTCAATCCGCGACACAGTTCGGACATCCTACACAAATAATAAAAATTATATTCATTTGTTTAGGTACTGCAATGATCTTGATTGTACAGTCAATAAAGAAGTTTGCTTGAAGAGGCGGGAATATAAAATGTATTCGCAATACGCAGGATTATATTTATATTGCATAACATTAGTGATGTCAGCCTGTATTGTCTACAGGATGTTCGGCGCATGGACCGACACAATTTTTTTGGGGGATTGGGGGGAGGGGGGTTATTTTCTAGGTTCCACCTAAATAACCCATGTCCTAAGTGTGACGGTAATTGAGATATGATTTTTTTAGTTTTTTTTTCTTTCTTTGAATTACTCAAAAAATCTCGCCCTTTAATCGTTATATTTGGTTTTTAAGGTTCTGTACCTCAAAAGGAATAACGGGGCCGTTATAGGATCACTCGTGTGTCTGTCTGTCCGTCTGTCACAGTCCATTTGCTCCGAATCTAATGGACCGATTAAGTTGAAATTTGGTACACTTATGAATTTCTGTGACCTAAACACGGACGTGTAACGTAAATAAATGAATTTTGAATATGACGGTCAATTTTGGGGGCAAATAAGAAAATAAAAATAAAGTTTTGCAAACTGTACTGTGTGACATAATAATATCAAATAAAAGGGCTTACTGTGAAGGTCTCAAATATATATTTTTTTATAATTTTAAAAGAAATCGTTTTAAAGTTATTTAAGAAAATAGACGAAAATTGACCATTCCCCCTCCTTATCTCCGAAACTGCTGAGCTTAAGATTTGAAAAAAATACAGAAAATATTTCTGTGCCTATAGATTACAGGGAAAACTATAAGAAGTCTTAAAAAAACATGGTAAATCTCTCAATATTGTGTGTAAAAACTTACATTTGCAGTTGGACTGTATGGGAGAACACGTTTTTCAACTAGAATGTTAAGTTTGTTCTTGTAAATTCATTCCAACTACGGAACCCTTCATTGTGTGTGGTCCGACACGCACTTGGTTTTTTTATGGTTGTAATAGAACAAAATAAATTGTATTATAATCTGCTCTAAATAAATTAAAAAATAAAACATAATTACCGTAATAAGTATTTTCTTAAAACACTCCCTAAACTCCTCTAACTTTTCACTACATAATGGATTGTTTTCTATGGCAAGCAGCATACCGTTTAAGAGTCTACGCTAAAGAACTTTTTAAAATAAAACTAAGTTCAAAATGGCTTTCAGTTTTTTTTTTACAATGAATTTAGAAGTTGTATTTTTTCATACATTTAAACATGTTTAAAACTGACAGCACACAGGTCATTTTCTACAAATCAATTAGATCAAATAACAATTTATTTAAAAGTAGATTGCAGACTAATGACCATTTGGGTCATTAGTCTGCAATCTACTTTTACCCCCAAAAAATTGTGTGGGTCCATGCGCCGAACACCCTGTATACATGTATTGTGTCTTTCCTCAAGAACAAAACCATTTTTCAAAAGACCATTTCAGACTCCAATCTGCATGGTTTTCATATGTTCTGACCAACATTACGTCTGGACTTTAAAAGAGACTGTGACCTGTGAGTTTGTTGCGGCATTTCTTCTCAGAGTAATCAAATAGGAAACTCCGACCTCTTCTAGTTTTTAAAATATGACTGACGTGTAAAAATGTTTGTGTAAACGTCGAACCTACTTACAGAAATAAAATCATTATCTTTTATCATTCGCACTCTAGGGCAAAGGCCTCCCTTCATTGTATGCACTAACTAATATTATACATGCGAAAGTGAGTTTGCTTGTTTGTTACGCTCTCACGCTAAAACGGCTGAACGGATTTGAATTAAATTTGGCACATGGATAGACCATGACCTGGATTAGCACATAAGATACCTTTTATCCCGGTAATACATTCCCTTGGGATAATATCCGACAACTACGCGGGCGAAGCCGCGGACAAAGTATAGTATTTTTAAAACTGCTTCTTTGATCTAGTAGTCGCAACAGTGACTGCGGAGCTTGAAGTCTTGGGTTCGACCCTCATGTCTGGTAAAGTGCTAATGGTTTGATGTGTTTAGGAATTTCTCAGTTCTCGTTTTTTACAATTTGCAAGTCCATGTTGATCAAAATGCGATTCGCGACCGTAACAAGTATGTAGGTATTTACAGAATTATAATTTTAGTCTCAAGTTAGTATAATCCTCAAATGTCAATATTTCAAGAAATAGTCATTCAGTAGGATTACTTGGTCTTAAAGAGTTGTATAGATGACTTTAATGATTATATTTCTGTAAATACATACTTGTTACGGTCGTGAATCGCATTTTGATCAACTTACAACCTAATATGGACTTGCAAATTGCAAAAAAACGTAAGAAAATGTGAATTTCGCGGGCTACCCTGGCGCTTTCGCTTTAAATTAAGTTTACAATTTCTCTTTCCAGAAAGTCGAAAACGGCGACCTAAACTGGATAATTCCAGGAAAAATGTTAGCCTTCTCCGGCCCCCATCACCGGTCGCGATTGGACCGAGGCTACCCGCTCCACAGCCCCGAACACTACCATGACTACTTTCGGACTCACCACGTCACGACCATCGTACGACTGAACAAGAAGTCGTACGACGCCCGACAGTTTACGGCGCATGGCTTCGAACATCGGGAGCTGTTCTTTGTGGATGGTTCCGTACCTTCGGATTTGATTGTGAACCGGTTTATAAGGATCACTGAAGCTGCGAAGGGAGCTGTTGCTGTGCATTGCAAAGGTGAGATAAAAGATTTTTGTAGATAGCAGCAACACATTGGTTAATCGTGTATGGATCTTTATCATACTTTGCGACTGTCATACCGAACTTCGAAGTTTAAATATCGATGTACTGTATTCATAAAGTTTAAAAGTACGATTTACATGAGGTAGAAAGTACGCTATGACGAAGTATTTAATTGAGTTTGAGAATGTTCATAATCGCGATGTACGGAACTTCGAACGCTTGTTATGACGAATTCTGAATTTCGAACGTTTGATCTCGATGTACTTCGATCAGAATCGTTATTGTAGCTGAAAATGCATCACTTGGTACTCGTTCATACGTGCCCCCATTATAATATTTGTAAAACCAGTCTGTCACATTTTCTGCATCATTAGGAATAATTTCATCGCGAATTATCTTTAAAGCTTCAGGAATTTCACCCGGATCTAAATAATCCAACGTTGCTATGTGGTGTCGCATTTTATGAGCATAATAACTGTCGCTGGTATATTTTTTTGCTTATCCTTCCTTTTGAATGTGCTTGAAAATATTCTGTGTCAAGTGAAAAAAAAAGTGTTGTGCATCTGGGAAGCCACTCGCACAAGCTTTTATTGTTGCTAATTCAAAGTCTGTATAATTAATTGTGGGCTCAGGTGAATATTTAAGTTAGTAATGCGTACCTTAAAACCATTTCTAAAAATACATTATGATTGATTTAGGCGCAGCATACCTTCATACTACTACACATATTAATAGTACCGTTCGCTCTGAATCATTCTGACCGATGTACAGACGCCAGCAGGTCAACCCACCCGAAACTGTCAGATTTTCCCAATCAACCTTGAACCTAATGCTTTAGCAATAAAGTCGAAAATCTATTAAAGAAATCTGACAGATTGTAGTAGCTTGATGTGCTGGCGTCTGTACATCGAGATCAAACGTTCGAAATTCAGTAATTCGTCATAGCAAGCTTTCGAAGTTCCGTACATCGCGATGATGAACATTCTCAATAGTCAACCACAATTTACATGAAATAAAATATACTGATAGAAACATATATTCAATATCACCTTTATCCCATTTATTGTTCAAGCGTAGCAAACTTATGCGAAGAAAAACCAATGCTTGTCTTTAAATCTTAGCAATTTGAAACCTGTTTCAATGTAAATTAGCTGCAAATTATCCCATTTTTATTTCCAGCGGGCCTAGGTCGTACAGGCACACTAATCGCCTGCTACTTGATGAAGCACCACGCGTTCACTGCGCGGGAGTCGATTGCGTGGCTGCGCATCTGTCGTCCCGGCTCTGTCATTGGCCATCAGCAGTGGTTCTTAGAGAAGTAAGTATCTGTAACTGCTTTTAATGAAAGTTTGGAATGAATCCTGCGGGAAATTGAATTTCTAAAGAAGTGGTTCTTAAGTGATATTGTAAGTTAACCTAAACGGGGTGGTGCACTTTGTCGCTGTCTAAGGGTCAGTTTCAATGCTTGATGTCTACGTCGAATTTTATACTTAAAAACAATATTGATACAGTTACTTATTCAGTGAAATTTAAAAAGTACTCGAGCATCCACGAGAATTTTTCTATTTGGGGGAAACAGACTGATGGCGCTCTACGTCTAAAGAAAGATGGCGGATATGAAGACCATCCTGATTGCTAGTAGCTGCGTGGGATTGCACAGCACAGTGGGAATAATGATGACTCTCAGAATACTTTGTCAGTTTATAAATGATTAATTAAAACTTAAAGGGCCCCGGGAGCATGCGTAGTGTGTACAGAATAGGTTCCCAAACATATATTCTGAAGGGACACCGATTTAAAGACGAGATATGAGGAATTTCAAATTTCTATAAATAACTTATTTTTCTCATATCGCTGCTTTGCATGAATACCCGCACAAACCAAAATTTTGAAATGACTGGTTTATACTCGTAACACAGCAAAATGCAAAATAGTTCTTATTTCATGGAAATAAGACTCACATTCATAACGGCAAAACCGCCGATTGTGCCGTTATGAATTTGAGTCTTACTGACCATGAAATAAGGCCTATTTTGCATTTGGCTGTGTTATAAACCAGTAATTTCAAAATTTTGGTTTGTGCGGGTATTCATGCAAAGCAGCGATATTTCATGTTTAAATCAGTGTTATTATTTAATATATATTTGGGTACCTAAATATTCTGCAATCCAATCGGAATAAATACTTACACAATACCTTAAGAATATATTTGATGTACAAACTATTTTGGTATTTCGTTTGTATGAACTACGCATGCTCCGGGGGCCTCTTAAGCTGCTTAGTATGAAGTCACATCATCTCTTGATCATACCATTATCTCTCAAATTAGTTTATTCATCAATATCGACATAATTTCTTCCAGCGTCCAGCCTCGAATGCACGCAGAGGGCGAGTCGTACCGCCGCCGACACAACATCACCTCCCTCCCCATCTTTGAGCGAGGAATCTACCCCGAAGCGCCAGAACAGGACGATACCACAGACGCACCCGTCGACAACAATCCCGTCTCGCTACAGACCATACTACACACTAGCAAGATTATCAACAACAAGGTAATACTAGCTACTACCATAGATCTTGCTTACTATGGGAACCGAAAAAAGCGTGCGCCCACCCGTTGGGATTTCCCATCTAGGGATGAAAATTGCCGAATGTTTCCGAAACTTACCAGAAAAGTTTCCAATGTTGCAGGGAATATTGGGCAATATTGCCGGAAAGTTGCCAAAGCTGCCAAATTATAAAGGGTTTTTCAAATGCCATTTTCAATGTTTATGCGCTCATGGGGTTTTATGTAATGGTGTAGTTATACGTATTACTAGTAAGCCTTTTTAATTGATTGTTCATAATAATTAATTTATAATTATTCATGCATATATGTGAAGATAAAGTTAAACTATGACACTGGTAACTTCTTGATAGCTGACCCCATAGTTATTTCAGAATTCCACTTATAAAATTTATAAAAAAGAGGGTATTGATACCGAATGAAATAAATATAAATCATACAACTGTGTAGTATATGATTAATATAGCACAAATAGTGCCGTCAAAAGAATTTTCAAAATTGGGTCGGTAGTTTTTGAGAAAATCGCGAACATACATACATACATTCGGATAGAATAAAGAACCTCCTTTTTGCAGTCGGTTAAAAAGGTCAACTTGTTGTTGCTGATCAATTCGTCTTGCAAGGTTTGACCCTTTTATACATACAGATACACACATACATACACACACATACATAGACGTATTGTATACTTTCTTACATACAAGTGAAGTTAAATTATAAGAACGTAGCAAAAAATTATTATGATATCTCTAAAATAGTTATGGTTTCATCACCAAATGAACTATCATGGATAGCTTGTTTCTTTTCTTTAGTTTATCAGTAAGAAAATAAATGTAAAAACAAAAAAATTCGGTTGGATATTGTAGATAAGCATAAAAACTACCACCCTGCAGACCGCAATTTTACCCTACTAAGCAATTATATTAGTAAAAGTTGTTTTCTATTTATACATTTCTTGCCCAATGTTGCCGGTAAGTTTGGAAACATTCCCGGCAGTTTTGGCAACTTTGGCAATATTGCCGGCAATTTTCATGGCTATTCCCATCGCAAAAAATGACAAAATTCCGTACAAACTCAACCCCTTTAACGGAAAGAATCTTCAAACGTCCTTTCTTATAGCGTGCGCGCAAGTGCTAGTCACCGCCTCAGTGAGACGGGGGAAGTAGACGAATGTTCAAGCTAACTCAGTCTGCCAATCTTGTCAGTCGCGCCCTCCCCATCTCACCGCTCACATACCTCAGGCCGTGACTAGCACTTGCGCGAACACTATAGTGCTCACTTTCTTTATTTAAGGAACCCTTGTGTATATTTAGGCTGTGCATTTTCTGCCAGTGAATGAATTCAAGATTTTTATTGCGTAGAATAGATAAGTAAGCCATAAGGCACTCGCGTGTGGTGTAAACAGAAATATATCTAGCCCTAACAATTGAAGTTACGGGAAATTGGACGCTTTGCGTCCACCTACCACCTGAATTCCGTGGCCACTACATATAATTTTGGACGAAATATCACTTCTTAATTTATAAAGCGTCGCAAATTTTCCTGGAGTCGCGCAACAACGTGAGTCTCATTATAATCTTTCCAAACGTTTATTTTAATTTAGCGTCCATGAAGTATTATATTTTTTCGTCTATGGTTGCCCGTCAATAAATAAGGAACTTCATAGCGTCCATGAAGTATTGCATTTTTTTCGTCTATGGTTGCCTGTCACTAAATAAGAAACATCATAGCGTCCATGAAGTATTGCATTTTTTCGTCTATGGTTGCCTGTCAATAAATAAGAAACTTCATAGCGTCCATGAAGTATTGCATTTTTTCGTCTATGGTTGCCTGTCAATAAATAAGGAACTTCATAGCGTCCATGAAGTATTGCATTTTTTCGTCTATGGTTGCCTGTCAATAAATACGAAACTTCATAGCGTCCATGAAGTATTGCATTTTTTCGTCTATGGTTGTCTGTCAATAAATAAGGAACTTCATAGCGTCCATGAAGTATTGCATTTTTTCGTCTATGGTTGCCTGTCAATAAATAAGAAACTTCATAGCGTCGATGAAGTATTGCATTTTTTCGTCTATGGTTGTCTGTCAATAAATAAGGAACTTCATAGCGTCCATGAAGTATTGCATTTTTTCTTCTATGGTTGCCCGTCAATAAATAAGGAACTTCATAGCATCCATGAAGTATTGCATTTTTTCGTCTATGATTGCCTGTCAATAAATAAGAAACTTCATAGCGTCCATGAAGTATTGCATTTTTTGTCTATGGTTGCCTGTCTATAAATAAGATACTTTATAGGCGTGCTTATGTCAAAAGTAAAATAAATGGTTGGAAAGAGTATAGTTGACACTTAGGGCCGGTTTTTTGATCCGTAGTTAACTCAACCAATGGTTAAACATAGTAACTAATGGTTGAATATTGGCTAAATGTGAGAGGCTAAACATGAATGTATTCATGTTAGCTCATATTAAAAAATAGTAACTAATGGCATAACTCATTCAACCATTAGTTACTATGTTTAACCATTGGTTGAGTTAACTATGGATCAAAAAACCGGCCCTTAACAAGTTTAATAGACTATTTATTAACCAAATTTTCATGCCGTAAATAACGAATTTCGATTTCTATTACAGTTGGACAACGCCCACGTGCTAAACGCGAACGAGACTGACTCCGAAAACAACGTGACCTCAGTGATCGGCAAGTACAAGACAACTGCTACTCCCATGCTACCCACTAAGACAGTGTTCGCGCCCAAAATGAACTACATGATGCCCACAAACAACATACGTAACGCCAACAACACCAACTTGAAACAACCGCCACGAACCATCAACTCTACGTTAAAATCTCACTACGCGTCCAAAACTTCTACGTTTCCCCCAACTAGAAATGCCAACTCGGCAGCCAATAAGTTAACAAGCAGTGTTAAACCATTTACGGGTAAGAGCAGCTTTCATGGCCAAAGAGCCAACCTCGCACGGCCACCGTTAGGGTACACACACGGCGCAAGCCCCTTAAAAACCTTCACAAGAAAAACTGTCACCGTCAGCAAAATTGGCAACAATGACAGTGCGGTCGTCACAACCCTCAACAATGTAACATCAACCTTGTCAGCCCTGACAGAAAACTGTCATTTGAATGGCAAAAACCGTCTCCCATCTGAGCCAAATCTCAAATCTGTAGTTCAGAATAAACCTACCAACTCAAACTTGAATGCTCGAAAGAAACTCATAGTCAGATCTAACTCAAGTTCTCGGAAGAAGCTGCCTAAAAGTAATTTGCCTAAAACTGGTCTCGAATCTACACAAGATCTTTCGTCTAGTGATACTAATGTCACTAATATCTCCGCGGATTCTCTTGAAGCTCCGTTCAGGTTCAGACGGAAAAGGGACAAGTCGAACAGTCCAGAGCCTATGGACTGTATCACTAATTCTGTAATCACAGCTGATGTGACACCAGACAATTTCGAGGAAACTAATAACTCTCAAGGAAATAAGTTATATAAGATTAAAGCTTTGCGGAAGAAATGCCCCGCGTTCGGCGTCAGTTTGCTGAAGAAGGACGGTGTCCAAACTCGGTCGAGTAGTTGCGCCAGTAGCTCGACCGTCAAGAAGAAATGATCTCTGTGAATAACCCCGACAACTAGCGAGTAGTTCGTGTGTAGTCTAGAGTTTGTAACGATGTGCATAGCACACGACGATGTTGTAATCTGTGTAATTTTTACTTTTGATGAATTTGTTTAGATGCTTCCTAACAATTTTTTAACAATCGACTGAACTTTTTTATTAAACTCATATCAAGTTTGAAAATAATCTGCTATAAAAGACACTATAATATCTAAACAAATTTATCAATGTTTTTGATGTGTAGTTGTTAAATGCTACTCGACCCCGCGGTTAGCGAGCCTACTATAATCTCATTCGTACTAACTAATATAGTACAGTCAGCTGATTGTCGATTAATTGACTAGTGATGTGGCTGATGATATATTTACATATTTGTTGAAATACTTGCGTTATATTTTTGTTTATGGCATTAATTTGCGTCCGTCTCAACAAACGCTCTGTATGTGAAATAGTGTTCAGTGAAATATATTCAATTGATCCTATCACAATAGTTGAAAATATATATTTTAAATATGCCTCTGTTATGTATTGCATTTACATAATGTAGTATTACAACGACATACAGATTTAAAATAAGCTTATAACTATTATATAATATTAGAGAAAAAATATTTTTGTAGTGTAAATTAATAAGTGATTACAAAATGCCATTTTCTTTAGCTTTTATTGAGCTCCTGTGTGTGTTATATTTTGTTATCGGCGAGTGATCATTATTCGTTTATACAGGGTGAATTTGAATTAATTGGCACAATTTTAGGGGTCGAAAATATTCATGAATAATATAACAATTTATACGAAGAGACAGACTCCAGAAAGCGGAAAAGCATCTGTTTCATACATTTTGACAGGGTGGTGTTGCATTTTTGTATGAAACAGCAGTTATTTTTTGTTGATATATCAGAGTCGGTCCTATAGTAAATTAATTCATATTATTATGTCTTATTATCAGTGATCGGAGTAGATAGAGCTATTTTGGTTTAAGAGGAAGGCCGAAGAAAAGATGGATGGATTGTGTGAAGAATGATATGGAAGAGAAGGGAGTGAATGATAGTGTGACGGTTGACAGGGGAGAATGGAAGAAGAAAACCTGTTGCGCCGACCCCAAGTATCATGGGATAAGGGCAGGAAGATGATGACCGCAAACGTTTATGTTAATATGGACATCCCCGGGATTCTAACTGAAACTCAGGGGTTCGAAAAAATACATTGTTTTTTATTAACAAGGATAAAAGGATGCTTGTCTTATGTATAGGCAGTGACCGCACGACGTTGTCAAACTAACATCAGCGCAAGTTCCAATGCGAACACGCGCGTTGTTGCCGCTCAGGTGTAACGCGCGATGTTTCCGCTCAAGTTTAACGCGCGACATGACAAGTGGAAACAAAATAATACAATAGCGGGCTGCGCCGCTAGAGCAACGCACCTGTTTTTGTCTGTTTCTACCACATTTTAATTGTGTTTATAACTTGTTGACTCACTCCATGACGTCGGTTCCCATCGGAGGAGGAGGAGCTGGAGGGATATGTGTTCGTTCATAATTCCTTGAGACGTGAATAGCTTTTTACAAAGTAATTTCTAACTTATTTAATAATATATATTTCAAATCCCGGGATCCCGGGAATGCCCATATTAAGACTACGTATCGCAAGTACAAAAAATAGCTCTACCTACTCCGATCACTGCTTATTATGTCTGCACCACATAAATTGCCAATGGATTTAAAGTCAGCCTGTCTAATACATACAGATATATATGACGTATGTATAATATAGTTACGTTTATATTAGTCATGCTCAGATATTTATGACGTGCAATTATTATTTTTATTAATGCTTGATGTACACTGAGACTTAGAATAATGCAATATAAAATATTTTATACAGGGTGTAACGGACAGCCCTTTTTTAGGCTGAATAGTTTTCGTCTTTTGATGTAAAATATAAAAAATAGCCCCCCCCCCCCCCCCCCCCCTTATCTCCGAAGTTTGAAAAATCTAAAATTATTCTATGTGATAGAAGTTTATGTAAAGATTACAGGAAAAATAAAATGATGTCTCTAAATAGCAACATACCCTCGGTGCGCGAGTCCGACTCGCTCTTGGCCGGTTTTATTTCAGTTATTTTTCCTTTATTTCAATGTAAAATTACATTCTCTGTAAGCAGCACTCCATTTATGTAAAAAAACAGCTAAAATATTTAAAAAAATCAGTAATGGATGTTGAAATACGCTAACGAACGACGCATGAAATCAGCTGTTCACTTTCTGCCTTTCTGTTTGTTTTCTTTGCTTACAGAGTTCATCGAACTCACCGCATACCTATTACTTACCCCTTCCAACCAGTAACAGACGCTTCGTTTGTGCACAAAATCACAAACAAATCATTTTTATTGGATTCTCATAACGTCCCTGAAATAATTTCAAGTACTGGTCATCTCAGGGCCGGTTCTTTGATCCGTAGTTAACTCAACTAATGGTTGAATTTTGGCTAAATGTGTTTGCCAAAATGCCATTAGTTACTATTTTTTAACATGAATACATTCATGTTAACTCATTCATGTTTAGCCTTTCACATTTAGCTAAAATTAAACCATTACTTACTATGTTTAACCTTTCGTTGTGTTAACTACGGATCAAAAAACCGGCCCTTAGTTATGATATACTGATTTCACCTCATCAGTCTGCGGAGGACTGTCCCTTACACCCTTTATAAACTAGTGGACATTATGACCTGATATTGCCTTGGATATATTTACTTGATAGTTTTTTATTGAAATAGTATATTAAAACAGTATTTAAACAATAGTAATATAGTTTAATTTTATACAGCAAAGTATAGTTGTTACGTTTCTCGCTCAATCATTGCAATTGTGTAGTACAAAACCCAGTATGTCCACTCAAAGTGAAAAGTGGGAAATGGAAGAAATATGTTTTTGGCTATAGATTATTAACTTGTGAGGTTTTTTTTTTTAAACTATCACTCGTAGGTATAGGAGATTGTGTTTATTAGAATATAAATAACGGATTAAACTAAAATAATCAAGCTAAAGTACGGACACGATGTTTGATATAAACTAAGAAGCGCAACGTACCGTACTTTAAAAAAAATCACTTTGAACTTGCAAGGTTCACTCGCGATAAGTCATGGAAATGGCAGCCATCTTAGACTTCATACTTTACACTGATTGGTCGTCGCGGACGTTCTTAACATTGGATAAACACACATGTCAATGGACATACCGGGATATGAAATAAAATCATCGATTTTAACCGTTATTTCAGTAGTGTTTTAAGTGACTTACCTTGATTTCGAAAAACAAACAAATGCATGCAAGCATGTTCCAATTTCAAATTTGGGCCCATTTACAGTTCAATTTCGAGTACGGGTGTGACTTACCGGGTTTTGATATTTAACTGAACTCTTATTTTTTATCATTTTGATATTTTAATCATGATAAGTTATGTCATTTTAGTCTAGCGAATTAAAAATCAGAGTATACACATTTTATACCTTATGACAATGACATAAGAGTCGCATGACGCATGACGGCGCGCTCGTGAATTGTAAGGACTATACTTCTTAGTGTGCATTGAGTCAACTATATGAAGGTTATGTTTGAAACTTGTCACAAAGAGGATGGCTTCATGTTAACATTGATCAATGTTAGTTTAGTATGTGTAAAGTGTTTATACGTTTTTAGATGAAACTATTATATTGTAGCGTTTGTTTAGTCACAAATATCTGCAGTTGCGGTGGAAATATAATATCTTTCACCCTACCTTTGCTCTTGTAAAAGTTACGGTGGGAATCACAAAACATTTAATTCTTTTTTGTTAATCAAAACTTGTTTGTTATATTTTGAACTAGATGTGCAAATAGCAATGTAGCTGTTACTTGTATTATTTATTGGATCTAATTATAGTCTCGACTGTCGCAACGAACTGTATCGAACCTACAAATCACGTACTTTACAGTAGAGTAGTTTAAAGTAAGTTTGTAGTTTGATCTGTAATGATAACTGTCCATAGTTAAAAGAAAAGGATCTAACCCTGTATCGAACCTACAAATCACGTACCTACTTTACAGTAGAGTAGTTTAAAGTAAGTTTGTAGTTTGATCTGTAATGATAACTGTCCATAGTTAAAAGAAAAGGATCTAACCCTGTATCGAACCTACAAATCACGTACCTACTTTACAGTAGAGTAGTTTAAAGTAAGTTTGTAGTTTGATCTGTATTGATAACTGTCCATAGTTAAAAGAAAAGGATCTAACCCTGTATCGAACCTACAAATCACGTACCTACTTTACAGTAGAGTAGTTTAAAGTAAGTTTGTAGTTTGATCTGTAATGATAACTGTCCATAGTTAAAAGAAAAGGATCTAACCCTGTATCGAACCTACAAATCACGTACCTACTTTACAGTAGAGTAGTTTAAACTAAGTTTGTAGTTTGATCTGTAATGATAACTGTCCATAGTTAAAAGAAAAGGATCTAACCCCCATTAGATGTAATGTGGGTTGGATCCTTTTCGTTTAACTATGGACAAGTAATAATGATGTTACCGCCACGCTCTCAACTTTATCGAACTTGTAACATTCGATGAAGTTAGTTGCTCAAAGTGTGAAGTATTGATTATATTCCGCTCAAAACTTGTTTAAATATTATTTTTTTTTTTTCAGAAAGTTTTAATGTTTTAAATACTATATTGTACTAATCGATAGTGCATTTAGCACTATCGATTAGTACAATAAACGAAAAATAATAAAAGTTTCAGAATCGATAGTGTTTGTTGCGGCAGTCTGTCTATTTATGTATTGTTCATTATATTATGTCTGTTACTTTTTTTTACAAATATGTTTTTATTATTTGAATCCCTCATTTCGAAAACTGTAATAGAGCATAATTATTATTATTTTATATAAAGAATATTATATGCTTTTAGTATTATATTTTGACCGCGACTGTGCTATAACTAAGCCTGTCAGAAGTTCCGTGAAACTGTACGAATTTACAGTGTCATATCAGATTTGTAAATGCTTGTGTGTTGTGCTCGAACTGTAAGCTTCTTTAAAACATTATGGTGCCTACAACTCGATTATCTGCTTAGTCGACTAATGGAGTATTGTTTTCGATAAATTACCAATTACCGATCGCGTCGATTCACGCTGATTAGCTCGTGGCTAAGTAATAACAGCCGCATGGGACGATCCATCCGGCTAAGCTACGCTTGCCGGGGTTGGTCCGTCCATCTTTACTTACCGAGACTCCTCCGTGCCTTAGAAAGCACGCTAAGCCGTTGGTCCCGGCTGTCATTCGTAGATCTTTGACAGTCGTTAGAAGCCCGAAAGTCTGATAACCAGTTTTACCATGTGGTATCGTATTATCCAGTTACTGGGTCATTCCCTGTAAAATACCGCTTTTCAGCTGATCCCGTTTGACTGGAAGCCGACCCCAATATAGTTGGGAAAAGGGGTGTATTCTCGTTCGTCCCCCTGCCGTCGTCCCACCGGTGGTACGAACGAGAATAAATTATAAATCTTATATTATTTTTTAAATTCCTGTTCGTGCCACCAGTGGGAAGACGACCTGGGGCGGAACGGGAAAACACCAGGAAAAGGCTAGGCAGATTGATTGATTGATTGACTTTGTTGAATTTGATTCCATTACTTATCGACTTACATCGACTACATTATCGATAAAATTACATTCGTGTGATCTAAGTATAGCCGATTTGTAGGCACTAAATGGTAATAGTATAATTAATTACTGTTGAATGTTGTGAAGACTGTTGTCTATGTCATTTATCGTAAAAGTATTATTAAAAAAATGTGTACTTACAGTTCGATTTCTATATATTTGCTTTATTGTTGACTTGTTATTTTTAATAACACTAGGCTTACCAAGCTATTCTGTTAATTTTGTCGCTTTTCTGTGCCATTAATTTAAATAAAATTATAAATATTGCAATAGGCTCGTCCCTTACATGGGACGTATACATAGCTGGCGAAATGTGGGTGTACTATACTGCCGTCATAAGGAAAAAAAGACGTATCTGACATTTTTTTCGAAATTACGCATCTACCAGTATTTTTATATTGACGTAAACCTAATAATTCTTATTATTAAAAGACGTAAGTACCTTTGTATCTTACAGTTTAAACGGGACAATTTTTTTTCTATTTGAATATTTCTTTAGATACGTCCTTCCTTACGGCAGCAGTATAGATACACCTCTGCCTAACCCTTCAAGGAATACAGCCATTATGTTATGTTATATTATTTTGCAATTAAATTGTAAGTACAGTAAAACAGTATAATATCAATACCTACGCTTTTGTGGTGCGGCAGCTAAGAAAGGTGACTTTTAATAATAAACTAATAAGTCATAAGACTCGATATTTTGTTGTAATGTTTAATAACTTGTAAATATTGGTATTGATTTCTTTATTTTAAAAAATATAACAATATTTTTTTTCGGAATTAATTTAAAAAAAGCATTTTTTTCCTTTGCAATATTTTAATTGTAACGTTTTTGTAGAATGTATATTTGAAAGTTTTATTTTACATTAATTTTATAAATATAATTTTATTCATGTCATAAGGTCCAAAATTATCTTTATTAATGTCGAAATAAATCGTTCCTTTTATTTGAATAAAATTTTGCGTAAAACCCATGTTATAAGCAATTTAAGTTATTTAAACTGGTTTGCCTCACTTTCGAACTTTACCAGTGAGGCCTTTACATCATAGAATGCAGCTATATGCAGTGTTCAGTCAAGCGGAGGCGGTGATAGTAATGAGGGTTTGCATGAAAATTCACATCACCAGATGGCGCCACTTTGACAAGAGGTTTCTATTTCGACCACGAATATAAAATATATGATGACGTTCATCATTCGTTCATTATTCAGTCACGACTAAAACAGAGTATAGGCACTTTGACGCTTTTGACAGATGCCAGGACCTGACGTCACAGTGCTGCCACCTAGTGAACGTCATTTCAGAAAACCCTCATTGTAGTAATTGTTTTATCTGACATTATTTCAGATAAAACAATTACTGTCAAACTGTCCGCTACCTGAACAACACATTACTCAGATTACTAAGGCTTGCTACACACACACACACACACACAATATGTTCGGGTGGGTTTAATTTGGCACGATTCGGCAAAATTGAATTCGATTTTGCAGCCTGGCTGTGATTCGATCGCCGATTCGAATATGTGTTTAGCACCCCTAATAAGATAAAGTATTGGCAGCTATCAGACAGCTATGTCAAAAAAAAGGATCTTTTGATCTTTTGGGTGCTAAGCGATAGCCCGCCGTCTTTAATATTTAATATAACAGTCATGATTTTTGTGACCTTATGACAGAAAATAGTGCAATGGTGCATGGCAAGTTGTTTTTGGCAATCGTTATTTTTTAAATCACAATTAATGACAATAAACTTTGATTAATAGACGCGTAAATAAAATATTTTGCAGAATTAAATTATTATAACGTGCAATGATGAATAAATTACTTAGATTATAAGTATTAGTTACATATTATATTATTTGTTTATGTTTGTTTAATACGTATTTGTATTTGATTATATTTTTAAATTCCTCATGACATCTATTAATCCAAGTTTATAATCAAATAGGCGAAATATTTTAATTTGTAAGAGTTGTATTTTAATTATTGAGGATATTTTTATAACGATATGTTGGTGCGCAGGAGTGGATCGGATCAAGGGACCAGAGCGTTGTAGTGATACAATAGTATTGTAATTGTTTTGCATCTGTTGTCTAGATATAGTTTAAAATATTAATTATGTTGTGATCTTGAGATCTAATCAGTTACTAATGTAATGCACTATTACCTATAGGTATTTATGTATATAACCGAGGTAACACCATCATTTCATGGTGTACAAATGCTTATGCTTAATAAAATTAAAAAGATATATTCCAATTTATTTTGTTGTTTTATTTACAATGTCCATAACAGAAGGTGAAAGGGTACAAATAAGGCGAAGGCAGATTATCCTTATTTATAGGTATTTAATACCAGATATATAAATATTAAGTAGTCTACATTTTACACGTATGTCGATAAAATAGTAACGAAAATTAATTACAAAACAATATTTTTACAAGCAAATAGTTCATCCTTAAAACAAATCAACGTTCTCAAATCGAGCAATCATGACGCTATCTAAAAGCATTATCTTTCTTTTGGTCTTAAATTCAGAAGATGAGACTAACGAGTCAATTGCAGGATTTGTCTTGTATAAACTTAGGTAGTGTGGGGCCGAATATTATGAAGTGTTGAAAGTCATCATTTGTCCGTTACGAATGAGATGACGCTTTCCGTACTGTGTAGCTCCATCTCTCTCACACTGGAACAATCATGGTTCTAAAGGTGACGATCCCTTTCAGAGTTGATATGTGTGCTATGACCTTAAAACGTCATAATACGTCCTTCGTTGATCCGATATGCACCCTAATTGCGTAACACTATCGATCGGGTGATCTGAATGTTTTTGAGCTTATTGATAATCCATTGATTCGTATGTTCGATTTGTCTTCTCAACACCATAAACGTTGTTAAAATTGTCAAATGAAACCGATTCCGATTGATAGTGTGCTACGCAATTAGGATGCTGGACCCTGTCCCCCTAGCACGAACGTCATAAAACGGAGTACAGTGCAATGATATTATACACAACATATGTATGTTACGTTCTTAGTAACAGACGTTTAAAATCTTTTCGTGACACGTGACTACACAGCGTTTTGTTTTGACGCGCGGACTAAAGAAGACAAGATGTCCCAGTGGGGAAGTACTTTCATTCAACGCCAATGCAGTAGCTTGTTGAAAACTGCCGCGAGATGGCACTACGCGTTTTTGTTTGTCGCTTTTTCTTCAAGACGACTTTGTCAAACGGCGTTCTCTTGCCGCGAAGCTCTCGGGAAACAACCATATTTGGACGTTTTCGAGACCTCACGACGCGCGAGCTAGACATACATATCTGCCTCTTTTTTGTATTATAAAATATCATTGGTACTTACTTACAGTGGCATAAAGTGGAAAGGCATAAAAACAAAACACGTTAAAACTGGTTTTTATCACCCATAATTTTCTAATCATTTGTTTATTTATTTTGGTGCTGCTAATATTTCTATTCGATGGCGGCACGTCAATAACTAAACTATTTTACAAAAACATCGTACCAGGGGTACACAACACAGCTAGAGTGCTACAAGGATATTTTGGCGCCTGAATGACATTAAAAGGGGGACGTTGTTGGTTTGTTAAAAGGTCACAGAAATTTTATGGACACAAATAGATGGCGGCGTTAGCCCAGTTTGCACGGACGTAAAAGTATCTCGGCGGGATTTTATCGCGCACAGGATTTGGAACTCTCGATATTAAGTCGAGCGATGATAATCCAATGAGAGTGCATCCCAGCGCGTCAAAAAACACACTGTTGGATTTTAAACTCTTGGCGCTAAGCAGAGCATTGAAAATCCAGTACGCGAAAAAAATCGCCCATGTAAACCTGGGTTATGTATGTTCCGATTTTGATCACGCACTAAAAGAACCTTGTAGCGTTGTACACACTGTCCCAAAAGTCCTCACAGCACTAGAACTCGTACTGCGACACGATAACGACCAGCCTAGCCACTGCACTGCCAGCGAACATGGTGCGTTGGTACAGAGACATGGTCAGCTCGAGTTCCACCACCTGTGGCCCTTGGAGCGAGCATAGCAGGGAGATCACGCAGATGTTGCCTGAAGGACGCATACTGGAAAGTTGGAGAAAGAGTTCAGTAAGTTGTCAATACTCAATCATTTATTGCTTTAGGCAATGTGTACCTACTTAGATGGTAACTTAAAATATAATCAGAGACCATTATGGACCCTGTCGGGCTCAGCAAAATATAATCAGAGACCATTATTGACCCGGTCGGGCTCAGCAAAATATAATCAGAACCCATGATGGACCCTGTCGGTCTCAGCAACATAAACATAAACTCACGCCTGTAATCCCTGAAGGGTTACGCAGAGGTGTACCTACGAGTATATACACCCGCATTTCGCCAGTTAAGTCCTAAGTCCAGGGGGGCGAGCCTATTGCCGTCAACCAGGCACAAATCCAGACTTCGGGCTGCTTCACAAACGCTTTGCCCGACCTGGGAACCCAGGACCTAATTCTCAGCAGTAGAGCTTGCGGCCACTAGACCAACAAGGCAGTCCTGTATATACGGGCGCGGTCGCTGCCCGGGATTTTAGGGGGGTTACCATGTCTGCCGAGGAATATTAATAAGGAGGTAGACGCATGAGGTCCTGGGTTTGATTCCCAGGTTGGGCGAAGTGTTGTTGGATTTCTCAGAAGCAGTCTGGAGTCTGCATTTGGAGGATGATATGGGACTTAAAACATAACTGGTGAAATGTGGGTGTACTATTTGAAGGTACGTGTAAGTGAATTCCTGGCTACGGCCGCGGCCCTGGCCGTACAAGGGTTGCCAACTTTTGTTTAGAAGAAATAGAGAATTTCTGATTACAGAGAGGATAAATAAAGAGTACAGCATTTTTAGCCCAGTCATGTTAGCGGTCAACCTCGGAATGAGAGATAATAAGCTGGAAACTCGTATACACCTTCATTTTTGCTTTATAAAAGTGGTCTTAAAGGATTTATTCTTCGTTTGGCCCACTGAGTTTTGTCTTGATTTGTTCCTGTTTCGTCCCAAGTTTTCGTCTCACATTCCTATTTTTAGGAATGTGAGACGAAAACTTGGGGCTTAAAAAATTGCTGGTTCGTCCAAAACAATATGCTTCCTTCGTCCCAAAATATAATTTTAAATATTTTATTCCTGCTTCGTCCTATTTTATATTCCTTTTACGGCCCATTTTTTTTTTTTTTTGTATATGCCAAACTTACTTTTTTGTACAATCGGCATAAAAGGGTTACGTATTATTAAATATTTAACATCAATCAACTATTTAAAACAACCGCTCCTCTCTTGTCTTCTCCGCGAGAAAAAATTTACTCGTGACTAAAATTATAACAATGACTGTTTTTAAGACCTTTTGTTTTGATACTCTCATTTAATTGTTGGTCGGTAAATTTTTCAATAATTAAATTTATCTTGTCATAAATTTTGTTTAATATAGATCTGTCTGCTCTGTATTATTTAAACTGTAGTAATGATAAGATGATTATTTGATTTCTTTGATTTTAATTTTGATACTGGATAATAAAGTTGATTCATACCTAAAAGTTTAGGATTGTTTTTATTATTGAATTATTCTTTCAAAAATTTCAAATAAGTACTTTTTTTTTGTTGACTGTACCTTTAAAGTACTTGTAATTTGGGCCGAAGCACAACTTCAGTAGTGATATGGGAAGAACTAAGGTTTTTTTTGGAATGTGGGACAAAACTTCGGGACGAACGAAGAATAAATCCTCAAAAGTCTCGGTGAAATCTCGTGTCTGCGTCGTAAGTTATTCAAGGTCAAAGGTTACAAAGGTCGGTTTTTGGCGATTATCTCGGTTTGTTAAAATACAACGATCTAGTGCTTGGCTGGAATAAAATTGTACATTGATTTAAATTTAGGTAATAAAATAATCAGAGATCTCGAAACGCGAATTCACCAGCCCGCGTGGGATGAGCGCTCTTAACGAAAAATAAACCTCCATTCGAGTGTATAGCGTCTGATAACGGATTTAGACCACAAGGGCCATTAAGAGAGAATGTAAATAATTTTGCCAGAACTTACTCGAAACATCTAAGATCAGCAGGCTTAACTCCTGGGGAGGCTTCCACAGCTATCATGCGCATCTCGAAGCTCACAATAGACTCTCGCCATGAGGGACCATGCATCGTGAATAGATCCACCTGGAAGATACACACGTACATTAATGAATACTGAAAATGAATCATTTTGGACTTGCTGTACCACCGTCTCTTTATCGGAGTATTATTTTAGTCTTACGTGAGCTCTTTTCCACTGTAAAGTAATATTAAAATAATACTGTTACTCTCTTGTTGATGGTTGGCGCCTGGACCAACTATGGCCATGTGCTACCCTGCACCGCAAGGGTGTTGAGGAAAACAAATATGAACCTATATCCCGAAGATGTAGCCATTGGTCAAGTGAGGAACCAGTGGTATTCATTCGCCACCACATGTGCTGAAGTCGTCACGGTCCTTGTAGTTTTAATCGGTAGCAATCTGGCATAAACCCTCTTGTCTTCTCCAGAAGAAATCGTCTGGAGAAGACGTCGTCGTGTCGTGTGGAAATCCACAATTGTGGCGAAGCGCGAAGGGCGGGCGTTTTGGACAGTCTTATGTTATTTTGACGTTCAAAATATGCTGATTCTCAGCCTAATTTAAATATATGACTTTAGATTTTTTAATTGATATCTCGGAATGTCCGGTATATGCCGTTGATCTCGACAGTCGTTACGGGGTATCGTATTACCTAGTAACTGGTTTGTAGAGGATAGATAGGCAGTCGCTTCATGTAAAATAATGGTATTCAGCTGCATCCGGTAAGACGGGAAACTGACCCCAAAATAGTTGGGAAAAGGCTAGGCAGATGATGATAACTCATACTCTCACTTGCCTTCTTCAACTTATAAGTAAGTATTAAACAGAATAGTTACAAGTTGAAGAAGGCAAGTAAGACTTATGTAACTATTCTGTTTGATACTTACTTATAAGTTGAAGAAGGCAAGTAAGAGTTATGTAACTATTCTGTTTGATACTTACTTATAAGTTGAAGAAGGCAAGTAAGAGTTATGTAACTATTCTGTTTGATACTTACTTATAAGTTGAAGAAGGCAAGTAAGTTATGTAACTATTCTGTTTGATACTTACGCTGCCCGAAGGTAGATAGATGTTAGCTACGAAGGTGATAAAGTTGTAACTGTAGGTACTGGGCTGCTGCAGACATGTCCAGTCGCCGACCTGGCATGAGCGCTGTACGCGAGCGCAGCGGCTGGAAGTACACATTTATTTATTGAAACTTTATGCACAATGCACAACTCACAAGTAAAAATATACTCAGTGCCTGTGGTATTTTCTACCAGTCAACCTGAGGGTCAGCAGAGACCAAACATGACAGGTAGAACACAAGGTATAGCTCGAAACTATATAATACATATTTATGCAGAAATAACGATCGGGTCAGAAAATAACATCTCCAGCAAATCAGCGCATACATTGTCAATTTTTAGGGTTCCGTATCTCAAAAGGAATAAGAAACCCTTATAGGATTACTTTGTTGTCCGTCTGTCTGTCTGCCAATACCCTTTTTCTCAAGAACGCGTATCAAGTTGAAATTTATATCAAATAATCGGGTCTATGATTGTTGGGAATCGAACCCAACACCTTGCGCGTAGTCTGCATGAGCAGGTGGCGTGCGCGTCATCGGCAAGCTGAGGCGCGCCGCGGTGGCGGTGTCAAGCCTCGGCCCGACGACCACTCGCTTCCACGGACTCCACCGCGACGGACGATTTTCCCAAAGAATTAAATCATTTTACTGTTTATCCGGGAAAGTTATTAATGTAATAAGGACGGTATTAAACCATTGCCTATATATTTCATACAGTCCACTTTTTTTATGGCTCCCCGCGCTAACATTGGTCCTTCAAGGATCGCGCCGTCTTATTTACGAAAGTAACGGTCTCGGAAACAATCTTCGAACTCGAAGCTCTTCAGTAGCGATCTTCAGTGGCGACAGTTCCTGCAGGAGTCATCAATGTCCTGTAGAAGAAACTTCGCGTAGCACCTGCACACGCCTAGAGGAAGAAGTCATCCAGAGGTTGACCGCCGTCGGACTTCGGACCCGTTTTTTATTTATAGCCTTACATTTCTCTGAAATCACTTTTCCGCTTATAAAGCCCCATCTGTTTACGCAAATCCTTCGCTTCTTATCTATAGGTATCGGCTGATCGTTCGTTGATATACCTACTTGTTACATTTGCATCAGCTGTTCCTTTGTTCGCACAGTCGAGTCATTCATAACTCATTAAGAAGTTAAGTACATTTATTGCTTAAAAAAAAGCCGGGTTTGTTATCTCATTAGCTTATTTACTAGAAAGCTACTGGTTTAAATCGCTATGGCTGACGAAAAAGTTAAAAACTCATTAAAAAACGCAGCTGTATGAAGTCCAAACTCAGCATTTTTAGCAATTACCTTCACGTGCTTAAAAGTTGCACCGAACTTAGCAGCTTATAACTTTTAGATTTAGAGGCCAGGTTCAATAAATTTGAAATCTTATATGTGGATTTCGACAAATTGCAGTGTAACATCGAGGTATTGTTGGATAACCCCGATGACGAGAGCGAGGAGCGTGAGCAGTTCGAGAACCAGTATTATAAGCTGGTGGCGACGGCGCGGAGTCTGCTCGATGCTCGTCCCCTCCAGTCTTGCAGTCTTCGAGGTGGTTCCATAACGGGTGTCGAGGATGTACAGGCAGGTGGCTTTAAAAATAATTGTGAAGGTTGCCAAAAAATTTTTTACCTGTTTTCAACGGTCACTATCAACACTGGCTGGAATTTAGAGACACTTACATTTTACTTATTCATTCACGGTCGGACATTGACAACATTAATAACCTGCACTACCTTCGTGCTTCTCTTAGAGATAGTGCACTACTAGTTATTGATAATTTAGATTTTAGATCTCAGAATTATGAGTCCGCTTGGAATTTATTGTGTAGTAGGTACGACAACAATAGATTGCTCGTAAATAAACATGTTCATGCATTGTTTAACGTTGAACGTATGGAATGTGAATCGTATTCTTCTATTCGTAACCTTGTAGATGTCACGAATAAAAATCTTCGTGCATTGAAGACTTTAGGTCAGCCAACCGAATATTGGGATACCCTCATTATCCATATGTTGGCAGAAAAACTCGACAATGTCACACGAAAGGAATGGGAGGAACATAGATACACGCATAGCGATCAACCATGTTTAAATATTTTAATTAATTTTCTTAGCAACAGAGCTGATTTATTGGAAACTGCAAGAACATAAAACACTAAGCAATAATATATAAAAATCAGACACTTGAAAACACGATTCTAATCTAGTTACAATTACAAAATCTAGTAAAGGTAAAAATGACAGTAACACTACAAATAAAAAAGACAATAATGATAATAACAAAACTATTTACATGTCCTATGTGCAACCAGCATCATTTCTTATTCAATTGTGAAGCATTTAGAGCCCTGACTATAGAAGATCGTCTTCAAAAGGCCAAAGAAGCAAAGGTCTGTCTTAATTGTCTTCGACCAGGACACGTAGGATCTTAGTGGAATCATGTTCCTTGCAAACATTGCAAGAAAAAGCACAGTACTCTGCTTCATTTACATGAGGTAGATGTAAAAACAACCCCTACTCTTGAGCCAGTTATCCCCGTCAATAACTTTGCCGGTAAACGAACGTTCAGTAGTTTACTACTCCGAATATGTTGCTTTCCACAGCGCTCGTAAGAGTAGTTGGCAGCAAGGGTGACATCCACACTGCCAGAGTACTGCTTGACAACGGTAGCACGGGTAACTTCGTTGCTGAGTCATTTTGCGGTAAGCTGGGTTTGTCGCGACGTAGTGCGAGCGCCACCGTGACAGGAATAAATCTCATAGCACACAGTCTTGCAGCCTTACTATTATGTCCATCCGTAATGATGTCTATAAATGTACTGACTGCTATATTTTACCTCAGATCACTAAAGCTTTACCGTCTTCTTTCATAAACATCGATAACTTTCCTCTTCCTATGGGAATAAGTCTATCTGACCCTTCTTTCAATATACCGTCAGCAATAGACATCTTAGTTGGGGCCGAAGTATTTTGGTCCGTCTTATGCAATAATTCTATTGACCTGGGTAAAAATCAGCCCAAGTTACATGAAACAAAACTGGGTTGGCTGGTGTCAGGGTACGTCGCCCGTCATAAGTCACACTCTTCCGTTTGTCATTTTGTAAACGTGGACGCCGATCCAGTCTTGTTTCCCGGTATCAGATACCATCGCAGCTAAGCACTCCCTATCTCCTGAGAAGCGTTCTTGTAAGCGTAAGGACGACGGACACTTAGTGGTAACCATGCCGCTGAAGGCAAATCCATCAGTCTTAGGCGGTTCACTTCAAAACACAAAGTTCTGTTTACAAATATAGGTACAAAAATAGGGAGCTTTCGCCTAGCTATCTTCTTAGTAATTGTTACTAAATATGTAGTAGGTATATCAGTCACGCGTGCTAGCTAACTACCGTCGGCACACGAAGGGGCGGATCTTGTTTCCTGCGGGCTGAAGTCTGATTCCATCAGTGTTCATCCTTGTCGTGGGCTGGTTCCACTTCGCTCAAAAAGTACTTGTTACTTATTTTGTTGTAGGTACCTACCTACATACCAACAATATTTCTTATGTAGATTCTACTGGTAGTGTAGTTAATCAGGTCTTAGTTTATTATTGTTCATAACATTTCATAGTTTTAAAAGTAATATCTTATTTCCTTGTCCCCGTTTTTGTACTCCTTCAACCTATGTGTTGATGGTGCATTACATATTATTATCATGTGATACAAAGTATACATTTTTGTTTTGTAGCGTTATATATGATGAGCCAGTGATGCTAGCGGACAGAAGAAGCAGATATTGCAATAACATTCAATCATTTTTGGCAATTTTATATGCAATTTAACACAAGCCTGTCTTATCGAACTCGTTGTTGCTATCTAGTGAAGCTTGCTAATTCGCTCTTCAATCATTTGTCGGAATTCTTTATACGCTTCTTACCTTCTTATTCTGTATTCTCCTATTCATGCGTTATCATTACTTGCTAGTTATGAGAAATGGCTACCTGTCTCACTTAAATAAAATCTGGCTTAAACTCCCAACCTCATATTCCTCTTCCCTCAGAACCCCTCAACTTTTCCACTTTTATTCCTTCAGTTTCCATTGGACGGCCACTTAATTCTATTCTCATCCACAGGTCTCTGATGGCAACGTGAAACACCTGGCAGCACACCATACATATTTTCGAAGAGTCTTGAGTGTTTACCTGGCAGTGAGGTGAATACAACGAGGGGCATCATTTAGAGGGCACGCACTGATATTTGCCCCCTTCCAGATTTTTGAAGTCTACGCTTCAACCCGGGCAGCATGTTGGGAATCGAACCCAACACCTTGCGCGTGGTCTGCATGAGCAGGTGGCGTGATCAGCGCGTCACCGGCAAGCTGAGGCGCGCCGCGGTGGCGGTGTCAAGCCTCGGCCCGACGACCACTCGCTTCCACGGACTCCACCGCGACGGACGATTTTACCTCCGAATTAAATCATTTTACTGTTTGTCCGGGAAAGTTATTAATGTAATAAGGACGGTATTAAATCATTGCCTATATATTTCATACAGTCCACTCTTTTTATTGCTCCCCGCGCTAACAATGATCTCTTCCAGTTGTGAAAAATTCAAACTTGTAAGATCAAAAGATATGACCGTTTATGTCGCATATTTTGTGATTTCACAACGGAATCAAAACTTATACGAGTACTTCCCGTTGACCTAGAATCATGAAATTTGGTAAGAAGCAAGGTCTCACAGCACATGTAAAGGAAAAAGTCCAAAAATTATTAATTTGTAGTTTTATCACATAAAAAGATTTTTTTTGTGATTACAAACTTAATTTTGCAGTTGGAGAATTGACCGTTACGTATATCGATGTATGGGCGAACATGTTTTTCAACTACAATGTCAAGTTTGTTCTTGGGATAAATTCATCCTAACTACGGAACCCTTCATTGTGCGTGGTCCGACACGCACTTGGCCGGTTTTTAGGTTACTAGCGCACCTCGTACAGCGGCAGCGCTGCTTCACACGGGTGCGATCAACTGGTATAGCGAGCGACTTAATTTCTTTTAAATGATCGTAAAACTTGCATCAAAATCTAATGTGAAGTTTAGAAAAACTAAGCACACAGGCGACTGTTTTATAATATCTAGTATTTACGTGCCCGTGTGATTTAGAGCATTTAAAATGCTTTAAGTCGTGTGATGATAATTAAGTACCTATCTAAGACCTGTCTAATCAGCCCCGTTGATAAGTACATAACCTTATATGTACTGGAGGATATTACTTTTTACAACGGCATACCGAAGAATATCAGTTTGCCAGTGTTATGTAATATGGGTTTTACCTGAATTATATCATAGGTCTCGAGTTCGAACCCAAGGCAAGGCACGCACCTGATTGCGTACCTATTGTATAATATTATCATTTTCTTAAAAAAAATGGTGAAGGAAAACATCGTGAGGAACGCATGCCTGAGAGATATTTCTCGACGGCATGTGAAGCCAAGACAGAGGCCCATGGGCGACATAAATACTCTCACGCCAGGTTAGTCCCTACCATACGATAAAGAAAGAATGTGTAGCTAGCTACAAGTTTCCGTTATGACATATGGCTACGAAACCTTAAAAAACATAAGCGTAACTTACTGTTTAGCCTCAAGCCTGTACCCTGGAGGGCAGTCGATGTGATGACAATGGTAACTTCCGCGCGTGTTCTGACACACGTAGCCCGCGTCGCTGCCACAGCGTGCCTCGCCTGATTCACACTCGTCTACGTCTGTAAGTTAAAGACCTTATCATTAATTTTATGCTTGATAACTTAAAACTGGTTTTCGTGAAAAACCATAAAAAAAGTTGAACCAGAAGGTACCTTATGCAAAAAAAAACAAAAAACGGGAAGAAAAAGTGACTCTTGGCTTCGTTAAGGATGTTTTATGCATCCGTTATATACAGCTACTTACCGACACAACTCTTGCTGTCTTCCGATAGTCTGTAACCAGCCGGACAAGAGCACCGGTAGCTGCCGGGCTCGTTGACACACTCGCCACCGCACAGCTTGCCGCGCAGGCGCGATGATGAGAACTCTTCACATTCGTTCACGTCTACACAAGTCCTGAGAAGAAATAATTTTGTATGTAAGCAAGTACGTGGACTTGGAATCATCTTCAGCAATATCCAATGGATTTATTCTTTATACAGGGTTAAGGGTTTCATTCAGTATATCATACTAAGAAGACCGGTACCTATATGAAATTATTTCAGGAACGTTATGGGAATCCAATTAACTTGATTTGTTTGTGTGTCTGTTACAGGTTGGGTGGGGTAGGTATGCGGTGAGTTCGATGAACTCTGCAGCTAGTCATAAAGTGAACAGCTGATTTCACGCATCGTTTGTTAGAGCATTTCGACATCCGTTGCTGATTTTTTATTTTAGCTGTTTTATTTTGAAAAATGGAGTGCTGTTTACAGAGAATGTAATTTTATATTCAAATAAAGGAATAGTACCTAGCTGAAAAGACGATAAATAAATTAAAATATTCCTAAGAAATTTTCCGGTGGAATTTGATTAAAAATAAGGAGCTGAATGCACCTTGTTTGTTTGCGGAGGGCTGTCCCTTTCACCCTGTATGTCGTACCTGTTTTGTAATGTCCTGAATTCCTTATGGACACTTATTCAGATGTAGGGACTCAAGCATATTCTGTTCATCTTATGGCACCGTTTCTACTGAACCCAAAAGTAATAAAACTGAAACTTACTTGTTATCATTATCAAGGCGGTACCCCCTCTTGCAGTAACACCGATAACTGCCCCAGGTGTTAGAGCAACCCTGGCTGCAGACACCAGGGTTTTCGGAGCATTCGTCCAGGTCGACACACACCTTATCGTTTGAGGGAGCGTTGCGGAAACCTTCACGGCAGGTGCAGCGGTAGGAACCCCATGTGTTTAGGCATTCGGCGTTGTATGCGCATGGCTGGAATGTGAATTATGTATTTTTTTTAGTTTACGGGTAAAGGACGGTGTCTTGGTAAAGGATAATGCGTAATAGTGTTTGAGCTTCGATCAAACATACCTACTACATACGGGTGGTTAAACCCTCTTTTATCGTAGGCGATCCAAAGTAATAAAAAGAAGAAAAGACCATCTTCACGGTTCAAGAAAAGAATATCTTGGAGAGATATTTCGGGAGAAAAGGACCAATAACCAATAATGTGTCAAAAATTCAAATAAGTTTTAAGCCTCTATTAAGATCTAGAGCTGAAATCGAAAGCTGGCTACGACTTACATTGCCATGCATGCACTCGTTGATATCCTCGCACTGGTTCTGTCCGACGAGGCGGTGTCCGGCCGGACATTGGCACGAGTACCCTCCGTAGAAGTTCTCACAGCGCTGGTCAGGGCCGCACTCCGACATATTGCGGGCACACTCGTCAATGTCTATAAATTAAAATAAGGATGATCAATTATGTTAGGATATTTGCAGGTATGGGGAACAGGGTGGATAGTTTCTAATCCTCCATAGAAAAATCAACCTTACAACTAAATTGATAATGAAACAAAACACAGGTAAGTTACGGTTGGTTAATATGTAAAACTCATGTTCTGCTGCAAGGGTCTGTAGACAATGGTTTACCATTGTCAGATTGAAGAACCAAACAATAAATAACTCTGCTCCATCAATCCCAAAGTCTTACCAAAGCATCTCCTGTCAGGCGTTAGCTTGTATCCCCATGGACATGAAGCTATCATGGCTCCAACATCAGGCACCCTGGTGTAAGTAGGTCGCGGGGAGTACGGTCCTCGCTGCCCGTATTGAGCTCCCACCGTGATCACGTTGCGACCCTCGTTGGAAGACGGTGCTACCGCTGTTGATGGACGAGGCGTTGTGTTTGCAGGAGCTGGGGCTGGAAAGATTTGTTTAGCTAAATGAAGTTGGAAACAATTGAAGATCTTGCTAGGAGCCCAGTGGAAATGGAATCCCGCGCTCGATGAAATTAAGTTTACCTAACTTTGCTTGAATTGTGGCATGATTCTGTTCTGTTCGTTGGGTTTACAATTAAAGAAAGATCAGATCTTGAATGACATAAAACCAACCGCAACCAACAGGCTAAAACCAATGGCACAAACGTCAAATTTGTAATCCACTTACTTACGGTGCTTTTTCCAATGCATGACACAAAATAGTAAGTCATTGTAATGCAAGTTTTACGTCGGTAAAGTAAGGTATAAATTAGAATGATTGCCGAGAGTTTCATCAAACTCACGACAATCATTCTAATTTAACTTTATTACAATGACATTAGAGTTCCCTTTTTACTGCAGCTCGGTAAGATGCCGATCTTACCGAGCTGCAGTAGGTAAGTAAACCAGCAGCAGTTTGTAGGAACTTTTTAGGGTTCCGTACCTCAAAAGGAAAAAACGGAACCCTTAGAGAATCACTTTCGTGTCCGTCGGTCTGTGAAGACCCTTTATATCGGGAACGCGTAGAGGTACTGAGTTAAAATTTAAACCAAATACTCAAGTCTATAGTCCCTTGAAGCTGTGAAAAAATCAAACTACTAAGTTAACGCAAAAAGAAGATAGGGCCGTTTATGCCGCAAACAACGTATATTTCGACACTCTCAAGGGAATCAAAATTTATAGGGTACTTCCCGTTGACCTAGCAAGGTCTCACAGCACAAGTAAAGGAAACAGTCCGAAAATCTTTTATTTGTAATTTTATCACATAATTCTTTTTTTGGGTTTACAAACTTAAATTTGCAGTGGGAGAATTGACTGTGACGTATATCAATGTATGGGAGATCATGTTTTTGAACTACCTACAACGTTGAGTTTGTTTTTGGAATAAATAATTTTCAACTACGGAACCCTCCATTGGGCGTAGTCCGACACGCACTTGGCCGGTTTTGTCTTCCACTTACTATACGTCGGCTTGTTGTCGATCTCTCCTCTACATCTTCTGCCGCACTCACAGCGGTAACCTCCCTCAACATTGACGCAGTCCTCGCGTGGTGAGCATCTTGCTGTGTTCGTTGCGCATTCATCGATATCTGGAAAAAATAGTTAGGCCCTTAGCATTATTATCACTCATTAACGTTACCGAAACACGTCGATGCTGGACACAGGCCTCTCCCGTGTGGGACCAGAATGGTGATACTCAATGCGGGACTTATCTCGGTTTAAACCAGAACGCTCATCGGGTTGCATGTTTCTTTTTTTTTCAGAAAGAAGTAAAAATACTTTTTTTTTCGTTGATTCATAATATAAAAAGGGTTAATCAGCCCAATATTGCAGGTTTAAATTGTTGAAAAAATGCATATATCTTACCCACGCATTTGCGGACAGTGGTGTCGTAACTAAAGCCCAGTTCGCAGGCTACTGGTGGATACCTGGGGCCTGGTCGAACAGGAGTGTACGCCCATTCAGGAGTTACCACTGCAACCACATTTTATATTGTTATTTCAGTTACTTACATATAATCAGAGCTTTGTGATGTAACCAAAGACCTAAAGAATGTACAGACGCCAGCACATCAAGCTACTACAAATTGTCAAATTTCTTTAATAGATTTTCAACTTTATCGCTAAAGCGTTAGGTTCAAGGTTGATTGGGAAAATTTGACAGTTTCGGGTAGCTTGATTTGCTGACGTCTGTACCCAAGGCATCAATCAAACAGGACAAGTACTTAGGTTAACTATGTAGATAGACAGACGAGTAGCTTTGTGACTAGTAAATATTTTTCCATTAGAATGTGGGGGACAATAATTGTACCAGACAAAATTGCGACACTTTCAGGTGCTTGTATTTTTATTTATTTATCTATTTTATTATTTATGTACACACAGTAAAAACATAGGGGAACGACGTTATAACTTTTGAGTACAAAGCCTACTGCTTATTTCCTGAATATTTTTGGAACGAAGTTCTTTAACGCGGCTTGCCGTAGGAGTTGACTGGTAGAAATAAAAGTAAGTAAAAAACGTCCCCTCCATGCGACATTCTCTCTCTCACTGTCTCGTTCTATTATACATACATGAGTGTGTGTGCGCGTGCGAGTATCGCTAAGGAACTTCGTTCCTGACAGGGGTCCCCCGACCGCATACGTTTGACTCCTTTTTTCTTCAAAACGGAAGAAGGTAAATGCTGATGACTGAGATAAGAAGGAAAGGGGTAAAAGTCCACTCACATGCATTTCTTTCAGTAGTAGTGGTAGTAGTAGTCGATGTGGTGGTGCTAGTTGTCCTGCTGGTGGTCGGAGTGGTCCCGACATTGCAGTATCCTGAAGGATCTCGGTGGAACCCAGCCATACACTGACAGGTATACCCGCCAGGCGCGTTCACGCATACTTCTGTGTTCTTACACGAGTGCGTTCCTAATCTACACTCGTCGGTGTCTAGAAAATAAGAGAATACAGATAAATTGATGTCATTTTGTTCAATAAATCATTAACCCGTAATTAACCATATGTTTGTTGACACTCTCAATTTATACCTATTGATTCGGGAAATTAGTGAAGTAGTCAAACTTTGAATCAAAAACTCTCGTTACAACCTCCGAAAAGCAAACACAAAACTTTGCGTAGTTTTTGAGAATTTCAGAATTAATACTTATAAGTCTGTTTCAATAATAAGAAGCAATATTTAATTGCAGATTTTACAAATTAATTTGATCTCACCTTCACAATTCCCATCAGCATTTTTCTCATATCCATCCAAACATAATCGATCTAAGTCAGGATAATCATAATCAGGATTTTCATCACCAGGTTTCTCCCCTCCTATTTCATTAGTTCTCCTATCATCTGGCACTTCTGGAGTGGGCTTAGGTGGAAGCTCTGGCATGGGTGGTGGAGTTTCTGGCCTAGCTGTAGGCCTGGTGTATGTAGTACTACTATCATCTGGCACTTCTGAAGTGGGCTTAGGTGGAAGCTCTGGCATGGGTGGTGGAATTAGTGGCCTTGCTGCAGGCCTGGTGTGGTCGGGTCTGTATGGAGGTAATGGGGCAGGTCTTCTATTAGCTGGAACTTCAGTAGGCTTAAGTGGCTCGACCGGTCTGTACGGTGGTAATGGTGCAGGTCTTCTAGATGGACTTTCAGGTCTTCTCGAATAGTCCGGTCGCCTCGATGGATTGGTTATGTTGGAATATGGAGGGTAGGGATAATTATTCCTCCTGGGCTTGACGGTAGATGTTGTGGTGGGTTTGGAAGTGGTGGTCGACGTGGTGGTGGGCTTCAGTGTAGTCGTAGTTGTGGTCGTGGTTGAGGTAGTGGTGCTCGATGTGGTGGGAACTGTTGGCACTGTTTCTGGGTCGCCGCTGTCTGTGGTTGAGTTGTCTTCGCTGTAAAAGTAGAGAATTAATAACAACCGCACAGGTCGATCCATCAGGATAAGCTACGCGTGCCGGGTTTGGTCCCTGGATGGGTGACCATCTTTATGTACCGAGACTCCTACGGAGGAGTCAAGCCGTTGGTCCCGGCTGTCCATCGTGGATCTTTGACAGTCGTTACGATCGTCAGAAGCCCAAAAGACTGACAACCAGTCTTACCCAGTTACTGGTTTGTGGCAGGCAGTCGCTTCATGTAAAATACTGGTATTTAATCTAAAAATAATCAGAGATCTAGAAATGCGAATTCGCCAGTCCGCGTGGGATGAGCGCTCTTAACGAAAAATAAACCTCCACTCGAGTGTATAGCGTCTGATAACGGATTTAAACCACAAGGACCATTAAGAGAGAATGTAAATAATTTTGCCAGAACTTAGGTTTGGGTTGTGCGTTGTGTATCAGTGAATTTAAGATTTTTCGAGAAGCCGTGTGCCCGATAGGATTCCCCGTCGGCAAAAATGACTAAATTCTATACAAACTTTCATCCCCCATTAAACCCTTATATGGGGTGAATTATACGTTTTATAAGGAACTCTTGTGCAAAATTTCAAACTTCTAGACGCACAGGTTTAAGGTGTATGTTGTCTGTCAGGGAAATAAAGATTTTATTATTTAGTTGTTGTGAAAAAAATGTCGAAGTACTTACTCAGAATCATAGTATTCGTACTCATATATCGGCTGGTTGGTGGTGCTGGTGGTACTGCTGGTGGTGACCGGTCGTCTGGTGCAGGTGAACGTGCCCAGCAGGTTCAGGCAGTGTTGTCCATTGCCGCAGTTGTCCAACTTCAAGGAACACTCGTCAATATCTGGTGGAAATGTTATTGATCAATTTGGGCGCGTAAAAGTAAGAACAAGCAAAGAAGAATCAAACTAACTAAGAATTAAAAGATAGATAAGATAAGATAATTTTTAATTTGCCAGAAATATGGTATGTTTACAAGGTGTTCATAACATTGCGTAGTGCTACATGTGTCACCGTTTTAATGGTATGCAAAATTACGTAATTACAATTACATATTTATAATATTAGTTAGGATAGAAATCAAATCAAAACTCATTTATTCAAACATAGGTAGGTAGGTGTTGCAACCAGCTCCCTTACTAAGTTATAAAATAACTTGTATTAAGGGCAGTGGTACAAGCCCATACATAGTTTAAAAGAATTGCAGGAGAAAATGTTTTGAACAATTGTTTTAACCAAAGTTAAACTAAGACCATAATTGCAGAATTCAAAAACTACAGTTTCCTTATTTGACACTTGGATTATTCGCGCGCGTGTGTGTGTGTGTGTGTGTGTGTGTGTGTGTGTGTGTATTATGGTGGCTCTGTGTGATTGTTTGTTATGCGTGGTATGGTGATAGCGTGTGTTATGTCGGTGCAGAATGTGTGTTATGTTCTCGGTGATAGGGCTTAGGGTGGGTTGTTATCAGAGAAAAGCAGTCGTTCTGTATCCAGGTAAGTAGGCAGGCAGGTAGGTTGGTAAAAAAAAGTTTGTCACAGATTTCTTGAGGTACGAGGTTGAAAGAGAGTAAATACTCAATTTCCTATTGAGTTTATTATATAATTGTGGCCCTTAACATAAAAACAATGAAGTGCATTAATTTTCAATTTACATTATTTACAATACTAAATAATATTAAAAATTAAATATTATTTCAATTATTATATTATATATACTACACTTTTCCATTTTTACCATATTATTAAATAAAACAATCAATATAACATATTATCACTTACCTTAAATAATTACTTATGCCTGTATTTTGATGCCAGATCAAGAGAAAAAAAAAACAGGGATATTATACAAAAAACTCGTGAATTGAGTAAAAACATTCCTGCAACAACCACTTCCACAGTGCCGAACAAAATTTTTAAAGGTAGTTGGGTAATTGACTTCGGCAAAGCATTATGAATTAGGGGAGCTAATCAGATGGGCTATGGTTATCAGCCGCTAATCCCATATATTCCTAGATTCTAGATACTTACCTACACAGGATCCAGATGAGGAGTCCAGCTCGAATCCATTCTTACAGCGGCATTCGTGTCCACCGAAGGTATTGATGCAGTTCTGGAACTGATCACAAAGGTGCGTACCCTCGCGACACTCATCGATATCTGCAATGGAAATAAATCAAAAGTTTGAAAGGAATAATATTGTTTATACAAGATCAAATTACGTTCAATTAACTAATCCCCTTCCCCTCGGACCGCCAACTGGTGTAAACGTGTGCACAATCCATATTCCTTCATTTAATAGTTATTTAAATTAAAAATCGAGTCAGTTAATTCGCACGTAAAAATAGGAACTCATAAACCGAAGGACATTCGTTATTGAGAAACGCGCCCAAGTTGCGGAACTTAGTCGACCTCTTCGGTGCTCCTGGTATCCTGGTACGCGCAAACAATTTCGGCCACTGACAAGGTACGACTAATTACTTTACCTGCCCACGCGCAACGCCACGCCCTCGAAGAGTGCGAAACCCCGCCCACTCACATGTCATTGGGCCGTTCAAGGGCGACCTACCGCAAGTACAGACGCTGTGTGCGTAGTCAACTTTCACTCCACACTGCTACAACATTCACTGCGCACTTAGCCCGTGCAATACCTGTATGCGCTTATACTCTCCTGGTACTGGCTAGACTTTACTTGGAACTGGCGACGCGGACCATCGTTTAAAATAGCCAATATAACAAGTTCAGCTGCGGACCCGACTGTTCAACTTACTCGCTTTTATTATCTCCTGGTACTTATAATGGAAAACTTGAATAAGTCCCTTTCTGAACCGAATATTCCTGGACTAACAGAACAAAGCACCCCTTCTAACTACCGATCTCAACGCAGTAAAAGACAAAGAGAATGCTACTGCGAGTCTGATTTACTTTCATTCAAAGAGGAAGTCAAAGCATTGATATCAACTCTAATGACACCTCAGCAAGAGGAACTCAAGAAAATTTACCCGACCCTAATGGAAATCAAATCTACTAATAACAATATAGAAACTGCCATGGCATCTCTGTCAGCACAAAATGAAGAGCTTAAAAACAAAATACTACAGCTCGAAACTCAAACAACGAAAGATAGAAACTATATCACTATTTTAGAAGACAAAATAGAGGATCTACAAAGGGGCAGCCGTAAGGCAAACTTTGAAATAAAAAATGTACCAAAGCTGGCGAAAGAGTCTAAAGAAGAACTAATAAAAATGGCCGTTTCTCTATCTAATGAAATAGGTTGCAATATCGCAAAGACAGACATTAGTGACATTTTCCGAGTTCAAAACAAGCGAGCTAAGACTAGAAATAGTACTATTATAGTTGAGATGACATCAACCATCCTGAAGACCGATTTCTTAAAGAGTGCCAAAGACTATAACAGGAAACATAATGAGAAATTATGTGCCAGACATCTCGGATTTAAGACTGAAGAATCCACTCCAATATATGTCTCGGAGCAGCTAACTGCTAAAGGAGCTCGACTTCACTTTCTCGCGCGTGACCTGGCAAAATCCAATGGATACAAATACTGCTGGACAGCCTATGGCAAAGTCCATGTAAAAAAGGATGACAACAATCCTACTATCATCATAACAAGTGAGTCGCAGGTCCATAATCTTTTGCAACTTAAATGACTAGATGCTTTGTTACTGATTATCGTTTGTCGCACTTACCATGTTTTACTATTTTATTACCCCTATTGGTTTCGATCCTGTACTAGTAAGACTAATATTAGGCTTAAGATAATTACTAACCCATACTATGTACTACTATTGTTGTTTATTCGTCGTACCCAACATACTTCCCTCTGGTGTTACCCCTACTTGTTTCGATTCTATTGGGATTCTAGTTGCTTAAAAACTATTAGTTTTAGGATAAATATGGAGCGTATAGTTAAGTTAAATATGTATCTACCATACACCCGCACACAATTACTACTCAACACAACACTAATTCAAGTTATCACACCCTCAACAAATACACATACTCTCACTCGCACACTAAATGTCTGCCTAGCTGAGTTCTTCTGCACTTATAAAACCGATACTTATGGATAGCACTTTACAGACTTTAAATGACATAGACAATCATGAATTAGCCCAAGTGTTCGACTGCGAACTTAACGACTTTAGTAACCATATTAAACCTAACTCCTCCGGTTTTATCATTGTTTCGCAAAATATTAGGTCAATTTACTCTAACTTTGATGATCTTCAACTAAACATAACTAAGCTTAAGACGGATATTGACCTGATAATCTTAACTGAATGTAGACTAAATCCAAATAAACAGATACCACAAATAACCAACTATAGTTCACATCAATCTACCAACCATCTTAACAAAGCTGATGGAGTGGTCGCTTATATTAAGAACACACATAATTTTAAAATAAAAGAAATAAAGTTAACTCACGCGTCGTGCTTGGAGATCCGTATCTCACCGGACATTGCAGTCATTGCGATTTACCGGTCCCCCTCAACCGCAAATGCTGACGAATTTATTCTTTCCTTAAATAATCATCTCACTACCCTTGCATCAACTAAAAATGTAATAGTCACTGGTGACATTAATATTAATTTGATTATAAATCAGGGCGAGAAATCACATGAACGCGCGAATCGACTTAATTATCTCAACATGCTGGCTATGCATGGGCTTCTCCCTGGTCACTCGCTACCCACGAGAGATAAAAACTGCCTAGACCACTTCATCATAAAGCTCAAACCTGCTAGTAAAACCGCGGTCATTGCAATTATACACACAACTATCACAGATCACTTCATGACGTTCCTAAAAATCACGAGCCAAACACACATAATAAAACCTACTAAAATAAAATCAGATTTTAACTTAGAGAAGGGACTCGCCCTCTTAAAAGATAGTAACCTGGCAGACCTTCTAAATCTAACTAACCCTAACGTTTTTGTTAATAATCTTATAGAAATTCTTCAAAACTGTATTACGCTTAGTACTATCACTAGGATGATCCCAGTTAAAAATAGAACCCTAAAACCGTGGATGACATTTGGTTTATTGCGCTGCATTCACAACCGAAATAACATGCAAAGGAGACTGAGACTCGACCCGTACAACGAGATACTAAAAATTACCTACAAAAGATACCGAAACTACTGTAACTGCATCATCAAAAAACAAAAGCGTAAACATGATAGAGACCAACTTGCTAAATCGCGCAAAAATCCTAAAAAAACATGGGATATTATTAACAACATCACTCAGCGAAAGCCCAAAAAAGTGAATAACTTAGATCTCCTAGAACTATCCTATAGCCCACAGAACTCCATTAACAAAGTGAATAGATTTTTCTCTAACATAGGAAAGCTACTTGCGGATAACATCACACCACTTCCATCTGCCACACCCTATAATAGCGACCCAAATCCATCCCTAGCTGACTATGCACCGGCCTCTTCGTTTGCACTAATCGACACAGACCCTGGCGAAGTTCATGCTACACTAATGGGCTTAAAACTAGACAGCGCCCCTGGTTGGGACAACATCCCAGTTAAATTTCTAAAAGCTGCACATGAACAACTAGTCCCAATCCTAAGCCACTTGACAAATCTATGCTTTGAGCAGGGACTTTTCCCGGATGCCTTGAAAATAGCCGTAATAACGCCTGTGTATAAGTGTGGAGACAGGTCAGATCCATCAAACTATAGGCCAATTTCAGTACTGCCATCTATCTCTAAAATCCTAGAAAGGCTCATAAACTCACGCTTAATTAAATACCTCTCTAAGCATAACTTTATATCTCCGTCTCAGTTCGGTTTTCGACAGGGTAGATCTACTGAGGATGCAGTACTGTCACTGACATCTACCATAGCTGACAACGTGGATAAAGGAAGCAAATGTCTGGCGGTTTTCCTTGACCTGAAAAAAGCTTTCGACACTGTATCTGTCCCCATACTCCTGTACAGGCTCGAAAGCATCGGCATGAGAGGGCCCCCTCTCGAGCTACTCAAATCCTACCTGAATAACCGCAAACAAACAGTGAAATTAGGGGAGCTTACTAGCTCAGTGGAAACAATTTCGTACGGCGTCGGACAAGGGAGTGTACTCGGTCCAACATTGTTCCTTATTTACATTAATTACCTGTGCAATATGAGTATTGACGGGGGTCGCATTTTCTCATATGCGGATGATACCGCCATAGTATTTGCTGATAAGACATGGTCAAAAGTTAGAAGGTCAGCCGAAACAGGCCTTTCAAAGATTGCAAATTGGCTCAATCGTAACCTCCTCACGCTAAATGCCTCCAAGTCCAACTACATTTGCTTCACCAAGTATGCACACACTCAACCTCCATCCGATTTCCAAATTAAGATCCACTGCTGTGCCAACCCCCCAATTCCCGACTGCTCTTGTACACTGATTGATAGGTTACATTATACAAAATACCTGGGCGTCATGATTGACCAGCGCCTATCCTGGCACATGCATACTGAACTGATCATGAAAAGGGTTAGGAAACTAATCTGGACTTTTAAAACATTGCGACATGTTGCCTCAAAGAATCTTCTGCAGAAAGTCTACGTATCACTAGCCCAATCGGTTCTTACTTACTGTTTGCCATGCTGGGGTGGGGCAACAAAAATGAAATTTCTGGAACTTGAGAGGGCGCAGCGTTCTCTCCTCAAGGTTATGCTCTTTAAACCCTACAGATTCCCAACCCAAAGCCTGTACCTAACCTCTGACCTCCTATCTGTTAGAAAACTTTACCTACTCCATCTTGTCCTAAGAAAGCACAAATCCCTTCCGTATGATCCCACAAAGACGAGTATCAGTAGCAGGAGAAACTACTTAGTCGCTCCAACTGTCCCTGTCAGATCTGTTTTTGCCGAGAGGCAGTATGAAAGGCAATCTTCCCGCTTATACAACCTTCTGAATAAAGAGTTACGCATTTATCCTTTGAAACTCCGTGACTGTAAACTAGCTATCACTGAATGGCTTAAGAAAAAAACCTACGACGAGATTGAGGCTTTAGTATCTTCGCTTCCATAACCTGTCCAATAATTAAAAACACCGTGGCAGTGAAATTGTTAGTGGAGGAAGCTGTGCCTGGCTTCTTCCGATCCCAAGACATTGTCGCAGGGCTAACCCAAACCTAAACCCAAAACTAAAACTAAACTCAAACCTGAACCTAAACCTAAACGAACACCTAAAACTAATATACACAACTAAAGTAAATGCAATTTAAAAAAAAAAAAAAAAAAAAAAAAAAAAAAAATCAACCTACACTACAGCAGTCCTTTTACACAACTCACTCACGCCACTACTCACACACACACACACAAGTGCACACAACATAACCTACTCTCATACATCACACAAGTGCGCTCCTTCCTTCATATTTTTATTTCCTCTTTGCTTAATTTTGCTTTATTTTTCTGTTTTATTTAAATTAGATTATTTTTATTTTATTTTCTTATTCTTGGATCAGTTCATCAATTGCATACCTGTTAGTTATGATAGTGGAAGAGCGGAGTTCACCTAACACAAGCATCTTCTTGCTTAAAAGGTGATCTCCAACTCATTGTGTGTTAGAATTGTATGTAATCGCAATAAACATTTTTATTTTTATTTTTTTTAACTGGATACACTTCACAGACACGACGGGTCACATCACAGCTACATCTGTGGTCCACATAAACATAAAACCCAGTAACTATACACTACCAGCGGCCGTTGACCCCGTAATCAGCTGTAGTTGCTTGAAATTGAATGAATGAGTTTAGACGTACTTTTTTTATCGATATCCATCCGGTCTGTAAAGTTTCGCCAGTTAATTTAATTTGACCTTGTCAAAATTATTATTAAGGCCTTACCTTCACAAATTGAACCACCAGGACGAACTCTAGTTCCTTCTTGACATGTTTTGGTCGCCAGTCTAGAAAACACAAACATTTATTTTAATACTAGCTTCCGCCCTCGGCTGCGCCCACGTGGTATGTCGATAAAATGAAGCCTATGTCCTTTTCCAGGTCATGGTCTATCCGTGTGCCAAATTTCATCCAAATTCGTTTAGCCGTTTTAGCGTGAAAGTGTAATCAACAAACACACAAATACACTTTCGCATTTATAATATTAGTTAGGATAGTTAGGAGGATTAATAAAACCCGGTCTATCGACACTCTAAGTCACAAAATGTAGTAGTTAATAAAAATAAAAAATACTCATAACACACTACTCAAGTTTTTATAATAATATAATTCAATCATAATTCGAAAGACACATGGCGCCATCTATTTTTCAAAAGAACGTTATTGTTGTTTTCCTCGGGAACAGTACTTTTTTCGGGATGAAAGGTAGGGTCATGTATTGTACCTATGGACATTTCAGACTATCTCCAAATCTCCTCACACTGCACACAACACCGATAGCGTCACGCCACTCACACATGTTGCTAGAAAATAAAAATGCCACCACAGTATTGCAATATTATATTTTTAGTACTGCCAGTTTTGTTTATTATAATCATTGTTCAAAGGTAAAAGCGTCCATAGGTACAATACATGACTATACCCTATGTCCGTTTCTGTCCACCTGACAACGTATATGTATTTTAGGATGATCAGTTCAGTGGTTTAGGCGTGAAAAGGTAACAAACAAACTTACTTTCGCATTTATATTATAATATTAGTTAAGTAGTAATCCTAACATCCTAAGATGTTAGGATTACTATATACTTTATTGTACACCAGAAAATACATAACAAAAAACCCAATCTTCGTTCTCATAACGTAAGTTTGTTACTCGTATATTTTTATTATCTATGCTAAGTATCTTACTTCGGTAGGGTGCTTATTTTGGACTTGCAGTTGTATGCACCTGGCAGATTGATGCAAACCTCAGTGCGCTTGCACACTTCTTCAGAACTCTCTTCACATTCGTCAATATCTGCAATGAATACGTCAAATTTATATTAAAAATCGTGAGGAGTTGTGCGCCGTAGATAAAGAGGTAATATTAGTTGATGGGCAGCATAAGGCACTTAGTTAATAATCACCGTACCTGACGTTACTTGTCAATTCTTGTTGGTTAACACTACAGTAGCAATGGCTTTCATTTTGACAGTTCAACAACATTCACTGCGTTATTTACGTTGTTGAGCATACAATTTTTTCTAAAATATGAAGCAATGGATTAGCAATTTGCTTCAAAATGATTCAGATTATAATTGAAAGTGTGCTGATGCCAAAATCAAAGCCATACTTTCTTTGAACTCAGTTTTGGTAATCTACGCAAGAAGCCAGATTTGGCGCTCTAATTGTAACTGAAAATATCTGTATAGTTCCAGTTGGTAGACCGTCAATACCTTCACATATCCCAGTGCGGCTGTTGACCTTGAACCCGGGGGCGCAGCGCTTTGAGACGTGGTCCTGACAGAAGAAGCTACCGTGCGTGTTGATGCAGTGCTGCGACAGGTGCTGGCAGTCGTCCAGCTGCTCGCCACACTCGTCGATATCTGAGAGAATGTTATCATTAGTGGATATGAACAAAATTATTCGAAACCGTAGATTATTGTGGATGAAGATGTGAGATTCATAGGTTTATTTTTCAAGAAACAATACCAAGGCTTCCACAATGATTTAGAATTCTGCTCTTTATTAGTGGGTTTTGTGGAAGAGTCACCACAATTAATAGACATTTCACTTCGCCTGAGGTCGATGCGGATGAAAATCGGTCAGATGGGACCCAAAAAACTTAACAACAAGAGGAGCAATCACAAAGAATTGATAAGTAGTTGGGAGGTAGTAGATACTTTAGATATAGCTGGGTTTAGACCGTCGTGAGACAGGTTAGATTTACCCTACTGCTGGCTTGTCGTTGCGATGGTAATACTGCTCAGTACGAGAAGAACCGCAGTTTCGGACATTTGGTTCATGCACTCGGCCGAGCGGCCAGTGATGCGAAGCTATCATCCACGGGATTATGCCTGAACGCCTCTATATTGAAGGCCGACGCCAGCCTAGCCGAATCTGGCAAGGATATACTCACTGTTGAGCCCCGAGGGTCGGGAGGCTCTAAATAATGTGACTTTACTAGTCACGCTTCACCACGTGTGGTGCGACGTCGAAGCCCATTTGAATCGCGGAGATCGATGCTGTCCATTTAACGCGTGCATCACGGCTCCGGAGGTACGAATTTACCTCAGTTCGATGTCGGGGGTCGGAATAGTCAGAAGTACTTCGCAACTGTTAAATGAGAAAACAGTAGGCTCGCCCTCTATTACAGGGACTTAAACATAATTGACGAAATGTTGGTGTATGGTGCACCTTCTGCCTAACCCTTCGGGGAATACCTAGGTGTGATGATATGTTCGAGGCTATTTGCTGTTTTACTTACCAACACACTCATCATCAGGTCCTGCCCTAAACCCAGGTGGGCAGATATCGTTCTTGGGTGAAGCAGTGGTGCTGACAGTGGCCTCAGTGACGGCTCCAGGCAACGCTTCGGTAAATGGCTTGCCTGACTTCCCGGCACACTTGTATCCGCCAATCGTATTCTCGCACAGGTACTTTGGGCAGGGAGGACGAGGTAACTGGCATTCGTTGATGTCTGTCAAGATGATGAACAGTTTTCAATAACATTATGTCCGAAAACTTGCCTTGACATACGGTGAGATTTACTGACCGCACTTTCCCTCTTATGAACGAGGAGTAAAGTGACAAACAGTATGAACTTCCGAAAAAACCGGTCAAGAGTGAGTCGGACTCGGAGGGTTCCCGTGCCATCATATATTAAAAAAAGTGTGCTATTAAAACACCGTTTTATTTTCCTGTAATCTTTACATATATACTTCTATCACACAAAATAATTTCAGATTTTTCTATGCAAACTTCGGAGATAAGGGGGGGAATGTTATTTTCTTTTACATTTTTCATCAAAAGTCATAAACTATGAGGCCTAAAAAAAGCAAAAATGTTTGAGAATGCGCAAACAGCGCTCTTTCATATGATACCTTAAATGCCCTAGTAGCCCCACATCAAATCAAATTTTTAATTATTTTTTTCATATATACATATATATATGTATATATGTTTCTTATTTGCCAAAATTCAAGTTGATAGCATTAGTAGTTCTTAATATATCCAGCTGTGATAGACAGACAGAAAGACAGATAGACTGAGTCGCACCATAAGGGTTCTTTTTTACCATTTTGGTTACGGAACCCTGACCATACATTTTCGAGGATTAAGTTTGGCATAACTTACTGGCGTTTATTGATAAGTGCCAAGTGTGTTTGAGTTTACATTGCGAATTAAAGTAAGCGCCTATACAATTATGAATACGTCTTTGACAACGGCTGCCAAATTATAACAAAATGGATTGTTTTTATTCCATGTGTTTCAATTAATATTACAGGTTCAAAGTTCCCAGAAACAGTCCCTGGCTAGAAATTCCGAATCCCACACGATGTGATTATAAGATGATAGTCAAAGATGCAATTGAAAAAGAGTCTTTGAGAAACTCGGTAACTATTCTGAATAGCTAAAGAATGACACAGATTAATGTCCAACTCACCATCGCACACCTGGTTGACGAGGTTCCTCTTGAAGCCAGGTGGACAGCTCAGCCCCACTTCCCTCTTCTTAAGAGAGACGCACTTGAACGCGCCTGGCGTGTTGTGGCATACCGTATCTTCCGCTGTACACAAATCATCCGTTGCTTCTGCACACTCATTTATATCTAAATGGTAGATATAATATAATAAATACATACATAAATACGAACAATGTATAGTAAATAAATATATAGATATACATTATAACGACAGATAGTCATACTCGTAGAAATGGGCTCAAGAACGCTACATATCAAAGATATAGGAAACAGTTAGGTATGTTACATAATTTTCGTAAAGAGCAATGAATATCAACAATATGTAGGTATTGAAAAGATGATTTGATTGACGACACTTCATGAAAGAACGCAGTCGTAATTACCAACAAAAGGATTACTGTGGAAATAATGAAAATAAATAAAAATATAGAAGAAGAAAGAAGAAGACCAGCGGTGACACATATCTATGTATCCTTATAAGTATTACACGGATATACATAGCTCTAGATCCCAGAACAACCAGGTCATTTTTAAATAATGGTTAAAACAGAAGCTACAAAACGCTTGCTCAAACAAGAGCTCTATTTTAAACTACTTGTTCCTATTATCCCTTACCTTTACAAGATTTCTTGTCTCCCTGTAGCCTGTACCCCTCTCGACAGGAACACCACACCACTCCATCCTCATCACTACACTCATGATCACACGAATCCTTCTCACATTTCTTCTTCTCCTCCACCTTTTTCTCAGTCGTGGTTTCTACCTTCTTCTCTGTTGTGGTTTCTACCTTCTTCTCTGTTGTGGTTTCTACCTTCTTCTCTGTTGTGGTTTCTACCTTTTTCTCTGTTGTGGTTTCTGGTTTTTCTGTTGTAGTTGTTTCTGGCGTTTCTGCAGCTTCCTAGAATTACATAAAGGGAACATTAGTATATATATAGTATAATATATATAGTAGAACTTGGCCATATCATATTGATTCCGAGTAGCTTAACGTTACCATTACTAGAAATATGAGTAATAATTATGTTTATCTACACCCGTGCTATAAATCCTCCAAACGTTATAATGTTGTACTAAATTTCATTATGCAACTCCCACAAAGTACTATAATATTTTATATAAAGGGTGACTGGTAATTAGTGACCGATAATTAAACACATGATCGTACTCATGATAACAAATAACTTTTACTATGGGACCAAACCTGAAATCGCGAAAAAAAAATCAGCTGTTCCCACGAGTTATGCGAACATAAATGTAGGGAACAGCTGATTTTTTTTCGTGATTTCTGCTTTGGTCCTATAGTAAAAGTGGTTTGTTATCACGAGTTATGCGAACATAAATGTAGGGAACAGCTGATTTTTTTTTGGTATCTTTATGAATTTCAAAAAAGAACATTATCATGCACGCGCGTTTCACTATCACAGCGCCGTAATTAAAAAAAAACTATGTAAATTCATGGAAAGCATATTTGCTGAGTACCTATCTAATACAAACAAACTATATATGTTTGTTTGTATTAGATAGGTACTCAGCAAATATGCTTTTCATGAATTTACATAGAGTTCTTACAACACTGTAAAACACCCTATGGTTTCAGAACCTTTTAATAGAGGATTCATAATCATGGATGTAGAGAAAGTCTTGTATGCAACTGTACATAATAATTAGGTATTAAAACACTCATGTGATACTATTATCACACTCGTGTTTTAATACCCATTGTTATACTACAGTTGCATAAATAACTACACTCTTTTGCAAAAAAAAAACGGGCACCTAAGGAAATTTACGTTCTAAGGTCGATTTGAGTTAATCAAATGAATTTTAATTGTTTGACGTAGTCTGCATACTTATAATCGTGTAAATTAATACGCACGAAGTGAATACGAGCAATTTTTAAAAAAAATCGATTAATTCTTTAAAACCGATGTACACGGCCAAACAATAAGAAATGGTCGGCAATAAAGACAAGAAGATTTTTTACTTTTTTTAATTAAATAAAGTTACAAATGTAAAAGCCTAATAACGAATGTGACCTCCTCTTGCCAAAATTACAGCTTGAATCCTTCTGGGCATGCTTTCCACGATGTTTTTAATAACGTTTTGAGGAATACGTTCCCACTCTTCTGCAATGACTCTTTTTAGCTCCCTGATGTTTTGTGGAGCAGATTGGTCTTACCCGTCTCTTTTGAACATCCCAGACATGCTCAATTGGATTGAGGTACAGGACTTCGAGGTGGCCAATCTAAACGACGGATCCCAACCTCTTCAATGTACGCTTCCACGTCGTCAGACCGGTGCGGGCGAGCATTGTCGTCCATAAATATGGAATCTTCCCCAAGTGCAGTCAATGCGGGTTGTGCATATGGAATTAGGACTTCCATTATCTACCGGTGTGCATTTAATGTTCCATTTTCTATGAAAACTAACTCCGTACGCTTCGTCGAATTAATTGGTGCCTAAAACATAACGGAGCCTCCGCCATAAGGAGTGATTTCTTCGAAACACACTTCCGCATAGCGTTCCCGTGGTCTTCGCAGCACTCGCCAGGGTCGGTCCTCTCCACACAAAGAGATTCTAGCTTCATCAGAATACAATACTTTATTCCAGTCCTCCAGAGTCCATGAAGCACAGTTTCGAGCAAACTTAAGTCGAGCAACACGGTGCTCACGGAGAAATTTAGGGCCCCGAGCCGGGCGGTAACTCCTGATATTGGCAGCCAAAAGCCTCCTCCTGGCCGTTCACAAGCTAACTTCTACTCTCTTACTTCTTCAAGGCTCTTCTTCAGGTCTAGACTTGACGCCTTACGATTCCGCAACGCCTGACTCACCAAAAAGCGGTCATATCTTGGTTCTGTGCATCGTGTTCTTCCCGAACCGGGTCTTCTTTTGACCGAACTGGTCTCTTGATACCGTTGTCAAGTCCTCTGGACAGTTGAACGACTCACATTTAGCCGCTGAGACACGTAAGTTTGCGAACAACCTTCTTCAAGTCAACTTCTATAATTTTACCAGCCTTATCGCTTTAAAACTCATATCAAAAAGTATCAAAAAGAAAGATTAAATTGTTTAATTTGCAGAAAATATCCAAGAAGTTTTAAAATTTTAGTAATCAGTAAATAAATCGTTTCAGCAATTCGCGCCATTAGTAAAGCAATTCAACAATAATACCAATAATCATTATTTTTCTTTTGTTAATTTCAAAATTTAAATTTGGAACGTAAAGAATCATACCAGGATGCTTTAAATAACATGCCAATACATCGTCAAATTAATAAAACCTCTTTCTTGTTCTTCTTCATTGAAGTAGCGAAAAAAATCTAAAGCGCCCGTTTTTTTTTTTTGCAAAAGAATTAAGTAAAAATTATTAAATAGAATTATATTATTAATATCTGGATCAAACTGAACATGTTCTTAGCTTGTTGATATTAACTCGCTCAACAATCTATAGGTAAATTCTAGTATGTTTCAAAGTTTGGAAAATTATTTTACAGTATTAAAAAAAGTAAAAACCGTCTCCAAATAATTAAAAGTAAATTTATTTTCCATTTTTAGTTGAATACATATACATTTACATAAGCCCAAGACGAACGAAAAAAGAATCATCAAAATCCGCTTAGAAATGCCGGAGATACAACACATGTATGCATATAACTTCGTACATAAGAATAATTACCTAATGCATTATACGATACTAAAACCTTCCTGAAAGTATGTAGATCAGGACAGTGAGAGAATCATCAACATTGGTTCATACGTTTTTGGGAAAATCGCGGACATTCAAACATACATACATATGGGTCGAATATATAGAACCTCCTTATTTGAAGTCGATTAAAAAATAGCCCCTTACTTACCAAACAACAACTGTGGAAAGCACCCTTCCTGAGCGCAGTGGAAGGACTGACGTCTTCAGGTGATGGGGCTGCGCCACAGCCTCCCTTGCCTTGAGATTCTCCCGTCCATCTTCCAAAGGAACATTCTTCACAACACGTCTGTAATAACATAGAACCATAATTAAAATCCAATCTTCATGCCTTGCAGCCTTCATTACATGAAGAAAGTAAGGGATACTAGTACTCGTATATTAAGTACCTTTCCAATTTCTGAGTCCGCAGTACTACATTTCTTCGCAGCGGCTAACTCCGTTCCCGCAGAACACGAATCTTTGGTTCTGAAACCATAAATAATAACTTACTTAATAAATATGAGACAGGTAAGTGTACCCCTCATTACTTGAAAAACTTAAGGAAAAAAATTACAGCAACAGATTACTCGATAAAAGGACATAAAAGAAAGACCGTACGAAATGTCAGCATTCCATCTTTATAAAGAAGAATTACTTAAGTAGTAAGGATTTCTGACACTCCATCTTGTGCTTCTTCCTTTTAGAGAAGACGAAGGGTTTATCGCCATATCATCAGCATCATTTGCCTGGCATTTTCCCAACTGTCTTGGCGTCGGCTCCCAGTTTAACCGGATGCAGCTGAATATCGCCATATAAAAGCACCAAAAGAGCTGAAGACTGCGGGGTAATAGCGATACTTACGAACTGCAGTGATCCCTTTCATTTTTACAGTTCAACACTCATTGCGTTGTTTACGTTGTTGAGTAAACGAATTTATCAAACCTATGAAGCAATGGATTAGGAATTTCTATCAAAATCCTTCAGATTTACGCAATTGGGTTGCTGTCCCTCATAGGACTAGTTCCTTACTTCATCTGCTTCTCGCAGCAGCTGGCCACTGCTGCAAGGCACACATCCATCTGTTCTGGCTCGATGTCTTCCGGGGGAGCGACTCCTGCGCATGACGCTGCCGTCACGGCCGCGCTCTCGCCGTACGCGCAGCATGTGTCCGTTACTTCTTCTATCTCTTCAGAGGTTAGAGCTGTAGAGAGTTTTTAATGTTTACTTTAATAAATAGTCAAACGGCAAGTCCTAATTAAAGCTCAAAAATAGTCTTGTGCCACATCTCAGACAAGACATTGTCAAGTCAAAGGCAGTTTGCTTGTTATGAACAAATCGTTATTTAAGTGCATTTCATATAGACTGCAGGAGGTAAGCTGAATTATCCAATTCAGAGGAATCAGCGCGAATATAGGCGGGGGCGAGAACATGCGTTATCGTGATCGACAATGTTCATCATTGCGCTTAGTTTAGTTAGGTTAGGATATTAGATACATTTTTATTTTAATAATTTCTTAGCCATATATTATATGAGTGATATTGGAAGGTTGAATTCATTCATTAATTATTATGCTGTTTCACTTAGTTTTTCCACAATTTTACAATCTGTTGATTTGGTCCTTTGACTCGCGCCGTGAGTTTGGAATGAAGTATCAAATTGTATTCCCATTTGGTAATTTAACCGGTTTTTAATAATCAAATACAAACATGTTGTATGTGCGTTGGCGAGGAAATAAAATAGCATACTTTAAGTAGGTAAATAAGTAGAATATTATGAGAATTTTTAAACCAATCCACACTGGGCTCGCGTGTTGGGTTACTTTCACAGAGTACTTTTATATATAGGGTCTTACTGACACTCCGTCAGTGAAGAGTTCAGGATTTAAGGTTATTTGAATTTGTGAGAATTTTGCAACATTTTTTTTAATATCCTATAAGTCACTGTATTTTAAAGTTATTGCCTAAAAGCACAAATTATTACGATATTTTTAAATTATCAAGAATCATAGACCGCGAAAATTATCCTCATGACGTAATTATTGGTCTCAGAAGTTATAAAGAAGGAGTAATTACTTTTCAAGTAGGTAATAATTTACATAGGATATTTTAAATTTGCAATGACATGTTTTGATTTTTGTACCTGCCTAAGCATCAGGAGGCTCACATAATATAATAAACTCCTAAACAATTACAGCATAAACAAATTGAATAAGACATAATTTAAAGTGCCTAATTAAACCAAAACATAAATATTTAAACACATGCTATTTCACTCAGCACCTCATTAATTCAGGGCAGGTACACGATAAAACCATCGTTAGGCTACGAGCACGTTTTATAGTCCGTTTAGAAGTACAAACATCGTCGCCATTGCATCGGTGATCAGCGTGAGGTCACTGGGATTATCACCAAACATGAATTATAAACATTATGTTGATAGCGATTGAACGCGCGGAGATTGATTTCAATAGCAGAGTTTAATTTGTTGTTTAAACATACCTACTTACAACGGTACACCGTATAGTTGCCCGCACGCGTCTTGAGCACAAACTCCACTTTTAAACCTTACAAATCTTTTTTCCTATTACGGCGATTCGTACACGGGCAGGGGCAAGGAGGTTAATACAATATTATCAAGCTTATTTATGGACAGGTAAAAAACAGAAAACAAGTGAATAGCTCTATACTTTTAAATTACAGGAAAACCTACAAGAAAAAAAATGTTTTTTGCATCAACTTAGCGACAAGGAGGCAACACTTCCTGAGGTTTTTGAGGACTGGAGAGATAGTACGGTCAAGATCCCCACCAGCAACTTATTCTAAGTTATAATGGGGAGAATCCTTTTAAGCAAATAAGTAGTTTGATTGTGTTAGGATGCTTCCTCAGGTTATATTTTTTTTTTTTACATTTCTCGTCATCCTGGAGTCCCGGACCTTTGGAAGGCGTACGAGGGGCCGAAGCCAACTCGCAGAGGCCCCTTAGACAATGTTAAATGATGAGGAGGCACCAACCGACGATTATCCCTATATGCACCATGCAAGTGCACCCAAAGACAACCCCCAGTTGGTACAGGACTATTGCAGAACGTGGAAACAAAACATATTGAGCTATGGGTTTCGGTTGCTAAAGTGGATAGTTAACTTGTTAACTACACGGATAATATGGCGGGGGGTGACTTGCACACTCAATAATGGGCCCCCGGAAACGGTCGCTAGCACATAGTGACGTAGCGACAAGGGGGCAACACTTCCTGAAGTGCTTGAAGAGTGGAGAGATAGTACGATCAAGATCCCTACCAGCAACTTACTGGAATACTTCCTTCTTCCGAGCACGTTTGCTCTTGCGAATCTCCACTCAAGCCAGCCAATAAAGGCAAGAAAGAGGTGGGAGCTCGGTTCCTCGTCAATGTTCACTCAGGCCGGCCAATAAAAGCAAGCCAGAGGTGAGGAACAAGACTTCTCCCGGGAGATAGGGTCCGTGGGGTCGCTATTGCCCAACAGCTCGCCAAGTGCTGCCCTGCGGGTGGTCTCTACTGCTTTGGCTCCTCACCCTAGGCCTCTTTCGGCAAAGTAAACTCTACCGGCACAGACCCAGAATTCAGAAGCGCGCAAGCCTCATCACGACGTCAACGTAGGGGTACGGCGGCCCCGCCAGGGTTGCGGGTTGTTCGAAAGAGTTACCGTGGCCCTGGCACAGGCAACTGAAGGAACACGGGTGGGTTTTAGTCAGTAGAAGTCTGACACGCCCTCCCGCTCCACCCAGAGCGGGAGAAGTTATTTGATGATTTCCCAACAAAAAAAAAAAAGGGGTACGGCGGTGGGGACGTAGGGATACGGCGGTGGGGCGTACGGATACGGCGGTGGGGTTATTATTATTAAGTTATTTAGTCTACTCACGATATGTGAAATGGAAACGGCATTTTATGAAAAGCAAGAAACGCCGTGGGATGTGTGTGTAATGTGTGTAGGAGATGGGTATGGAGGTGAATGTGTATGTGAGTAGTGGGTGTGAGTAAGTGTGGGAGTGAGTTTTGTACCTACACAACAGGTACAAAACTATCTACTGTAATTTGAGGTAAAAAGCAGACAAATTTTTGCTAGCTAGCCCTACGACTAGTCTTGAGATCAGAGACGTAATGTAGGACATTATCTTCCATTAGCGGCAAAAACGATCATAACGTAAAATATTATATTATGTGTTAAATATTATATAGTCTCATCGATTGCACCATATTTTCCACTTCGTCATAGGTGTTTGACTTAAGCCACTTAGACAAAGCGTTTTTGCATTCGCGATAGGTTAGTGGTTATACATCAAGTTCTTTATTAAGAAGATTGTATAAATGGAATGATTGCCTAAGATATTGTCTTTTTGCAAATGTAGACTTTACTGAGACGGTGGGAGCAACAGTGTTTTTTCTTCTGCCTTTTGTCTTCTGTGGGATGAACGACAGAGCTTTATGTTTAGTTAGAATTATAATATTAAGTACGTAAAGATTTAACGGTCAGAACATCTGAAGTCCGGTAAAGGTTCTCAGTTGAAAATATGAAGGGATTAAAAAACGTAATTTTCAGTCCCTACTGAAAATTATGTTTTTTTAAATTAAATTCCTAGACCTCAATAGGGCTCTGAGGTAGGGACCTCAGAGCCCTATTGAGGTCTAGGAATTTAATTTTAGTGGCACCTCCCCAGATAGGTAGGCAATATGCCAGGACGGACAAGTCTGACTGAGACTGAGCAAGTGAGATGTAAATCTGTATCAGGAGTTTTTCAATGTTACATGGCGTAATGTCTTGAAAATCCATGGTAAATTCCGTATTCGCTTCATTATTAATTCCGTATGATTGTGCCGGGATAATCGTTGATCAACCCTAATACCTAGGTATTTGATGGAATCCACTCTATTAATTTATGTGCAAGAATAATTTGGGTTTACAATATAATGGCATTTATGAATCTTAATTTTGAATTCTGGAGGGGGTTGAGAGGTGTTGTACTTTGTAAAGCAGATGAAGTTGGTTTTGGAAGTATTTAAAGTTAAAAAGTCAAGCCAAACTGCTATCCTTGCCAGTCCTCGCTCGGCAGTTATCCGGACATTGTCTCATGTAGCAGCACTGAACACTATAGTAGTGTCATCTGCGTATGAAAGAATGTGTCCATCATCCACGATTCTCATGCTACATAGGGTATTTATAAGGAACAATGTCGGTCCGAGCACACTACCTTGGCCAACTCCGAACTGGACGGTCTCTTCAGAGCTAATGGTATTGCCTATCTTAATCTTTTGTTTGCGTTCGTTTAGATAATCTTTGAGCAAGGCGTGGGGAATGCCTCTTCCTCCAATTTATTCCAGCCTATCCAGCAGAATGGAGACAGAAACCGTGTCGAAAGCCTTTTGAAGATCTAGGAAGACAGCGAGGCACTTGCCTCCGCTGTCCATTTGACTGGTTACAGCGGAGGCAAGCGACAGTACTGCGTCTTCCGTAGACATTTTTTGTCTGAAACCGTACTGCGAGGGCGATAAACGGTTGTTTTTGTTAAGATACGATAAGATACGTGAATTTATTTATCTTTCCATTATTTTAGATATTGATGGCAATACAGAAATATACCTATAGTTCGACGGATTAGCTCTGTCTCCACTCTTATGCACAGGTTTTATAAAAGCTAGTTTTAAGGCGTTCGTGCTCAAAGCACTGGTTCGCTAAGTAGGTTATAACTGGGACGGCCAGAGCATGAGTGGGCTTTAGGAAGTTGACAGGTATGCCGTCCCATCTCGGGGCATCTGATTTCAGAGACGTTAGAACGCTGTGAACTTCATCCTGGTCAGTGTTTAAAAGTACAAAATATGAGAGAGGTAGAACATTAGGTGAGTCATAACTATAGTTTGGCCATATCCTAGTGGTGCGTGCAATTATCTCGTTCGCAAGAATTTTACCTATGTTGGAAAAGTATTTATTTACAGTGTCAGCTGACTCGTTTAGAGTAGCCTTAAGCTCTAATGGATCCAAACAAGACCAGAAATCTGTGATTTTAAATTAACATGGTAAATGTCCCAATATTGTGCGTACAAACTTGCAAATGCAGGTGGAATGTATGGGAGAAAATGTTTTTCAACTACAATGTTAAGTTTGTTCTTGGGGTAAATTCATCCTAACTACGGAATCCTTAATTGTGTGTGGTCCGATACGCACTTGACTGGCTTTTTTAATACAATTTCTGTGACAATTTCACAAACGTTTGGTAACAAGGGGGGCGTTGTTAATGTCATTCAGGCGCCAAAATATCTTTGTAGCACTCAGTACTTACATTTGAATAACATATTAGGCGTCCAAATCATTCAGATAATTCTCCTCCTGCCATAATCTTAATTTTTTTGCGGTTAGCGAAGCATTACTACAAGGTCAAATTAAATTAGCTAGCGAAACTCCGCAGACGGCATAACTAAACATGATAAAACAACCCATCACATCTGCGGAGTTTCGCTAGCTAATTTAATTTGACCCTGTATATGTCAGTCATTTCAGCTTACTATTACATAACATTTTACCTTCCATATCATTTTGCACACTGTCCGTCCATCGTTTCCTAGATCTTACCCTACTTTTAATTATTATTTATCACATAATATGTTCCATCCTAAAGTCCGAAAGTCTGACAACCAGTCTTACAACCCAGTATAGGGTAGAGTATAACACAGTAACTGGGTTGTGGAGGTCAGATAGGCAGTAGCTCCATGTAAAACACTTCTATTCAGCTGCATCCGGTTAGACAGGAAGCTGACCCCAACATAGTTGGGAAAAAGCTAGGCAGATAGCGATGTTAATCCATCTGCAGTGATAAAATAAAATGTAGAAACTATTTTATTTAGAGTCCTTTGAGAGTCCAACGATTGATGAGGGTAAGCTTACTCCAAAATTAGCTCAATTACTTAGAATATCATGATTGCTTCCTCAATATTTCAAAGATCCCGAAGGGCCTCTACTCGTATGCTGAAAATTACCACGAGGACTATAGCACATTTAATTCATTCAGTGACCGACCACGCACAGGCTGGGTCTAGATCACAGAACTTTTTATCTATTCTGTGTTCTAGAAACATGAAATCTTGCACTAGAGTTCCTGTTATAACGAAAGTTAGCCCTAAGGAATGATGTTTGAAAACGCATTAGGGTATGAAAGTTTGTATGGAAGTTTGTAATTTTTGCTAATGGGAAATCCCATCGAGCTCACGTGGCTGCACGCCTCTAAGAAGCTGGGATTGGGAACCTAAACATTTCTAATTTTTTTTAACCGATTTCAAAAAAGGAGGTTCTCTATTCGACCCGTATGTATGTATGTTTGTATGGCCACGATTTTCGCAAAAACTAATTAACCAATTTTGATGATTCTTTCTCTTGCGTGATCTACATACTTTCAGGAAGGTTTTAGTATATACATAATACTTTAGGTTGTTAAACTTATGTACGAAGTTATATATAATACATAAAAGTACTGTACCTCCGGCATTTCTAAGCGGATTTAGATGATTCTTCTTTTCGTTCGTCTTGGGCTTATGTAATTGTATAATCAACTAAAAATGAAAAAATAAATTTACTTTAAAAAAAAGCGATAACCGCCTTCAAAAACCAAAAATTAATAAAATAACTTTCATTAAAAAAAAAAAACACAACAACAGCTTCTGAAATCGGTGTTTAGCTTTAACTTTAGCTTGACACCGACTTCAGAAGTTGTTCAGTTTTTTTATGAAAGTTATTTTATTCGTTTTTGGTTTTTGAAGTCGGTTTTTACTTTTTCTTCTGAAAATCTTAGTACTTGGTGTGGCCTCAGCGAATAGCAGGAACATGACGCTCGCAGTGCAACAGTGCCCAAATCAGAAATATTGTGTTTATGCCAGATGATGGCCCATCCATACGAATATTTATGAGACAGGGACCATCATAAACTGGACTTGACTTTATCCTAATCAGACAATTAGTAAACATACATCAGCTGTTTGGATAAACATTAAATTAAAATGAACTGGAATAAGCAATCATGAGTTTGCGTGGAAAACTTCGTAGCGAATTAATACAAGAATCTTTAATGTGTGTTCATTCATTAAATGTTACGATACGACCTTCTTACTTATCTACAGATACGAAATTGTGAAATGAAATTCCTGTCCAAAATTCAATGAATCGTACAAAAAAGGAAGCAGTTAGGAAAGGGGAATTGGTTGGGAGGAAGGAAAGAGGAATGGAAAAAAGGAAGTCGTAAGAACCTAATTCGAACTTTAAAACCAAAATTAGCCTAATTGGTCCAGCCGTTCTCAAGTTATGCGCTTACCAACGAACAGCATTTCATTTTTATTACTAGCTAACTCGACAGACGTCCTGTCAAAATGTCAATCTATACAAAAAAATCACTTTCAGTTTTTCCCAACTTTTCCAATTTTCCCGGCAACTTTTAATTTTTTTTCGTTACGTAAGAACTATTTCCAACATTTTAAAACGAAAATTTGCCAAATCGCTGAAAATTTGCCGATGTGCTTATGAACGAACAGCGTTTAATATTTATTATACATAAAGCGTTTCAATTTTTATTTTATTTTATCTTATAAATGCCAAAGTTTATGAGGATGGATGGATGTTTATTACTCTTTCACGCAAAAACTACTGAATGGATTTTGAGGAAATTTGGCACACAGATAGTTTATAACTTGGATTAACACATAGGATACTTTTCTCGCGGAAAAATGTACGGTTCCCGTGGGATAATTTCCAACATCCACGCGGGCGCACTCGCTGGCAAAAGCTAGTATTATTATAGAAACCAAAGGAAACCTTTCACAAGTTTTCGCAGAAGTTCTGATGATATAAAAGAATTAAAACTTATATACAAAACAAAAAATCAACCGACTTCCAAAAGAAACACTACAGAGTGAAAAATAAATAATATCGGAAGTCGTTGTCTTTGGTTTTGTATTTTCGTTTTTTGCTACCAACTTCCGAAATTAGAGTTTTGTAGTGTTTCTTTTGGAAGTCCGTTGTTTTTTTTTTTTGTAAAATAAATATTTTTCAGTTTTTAGTGGTAGCACCTACCCCATACAAATTCGAATACCACTACCACAGTTTAATACAGATGGGACACTCCGCAGTTTAGGTATGAAGGTACAAGTACGCGGCGGGGTCAACTTGCCGCCGTAAAAGAAGACAACCCTAACTAATCAGAAGGTATAAGAGTTATGCGATAGAAAGAGAGGCAAGTTGTAGGTGAATATGACTATAATCACGAAAAAAAATCAGCACATTTTGATCGAGTATTGAACTTTTGTATAAAACAGCAGATTTTGTTTCGTGATTTCAGAGTTGGTCCCATAGTGAAAGTTGTTCATATTCATGGGTAGAACACCCTGTGAAAATGTTGCTAGTGGTTTAAAAACTGCCCTGTATACTAAGTGGGAAAAATACGCATTTATTGAAGCTAACTCAGAAACTGCCTAAGCAAAGTTAATAAATGTGACATGGGACCAACATCGACGTATACCCGAATAAAATAAGAATCTTTCAAATCGGACCACTCTGTACAAAGTTAAGTGTGGCCATACATTAAAAAAAAAAAAGTGTCTTTGAGAACCTCCTCCTTCTTTCGTCGTTTAAAAAAAGAAAGAACGAAAAGAAAAAGAGAGTACCTAGTTAATGTGAAAATTACGGAGTCTTCTTCTATCTGTCTTTTATTTTAAATCGCTTTAGTTAAGAATTTAGCCAACCATGCATAGTCCTTCTTGGATATATAAAGAAAAATCATCACCGCCTGTGCATTTGATTAACTACTTCCTAAGCATGAGCAGTGAGCGACCTTAACACACTTTTGAAAGGGCTTCCACCACCACCTAGTCTTTTCATGACAGATAAGTTCAACTATTAAACGATGCTAACAATATCAACTTGTATCATCAATTCATCATTCTCCTGCCCTTCACCCAATTGATTTGCCTTTTTATTCAGTCATTCTCTATTAGTCGTTATCTCGGTAGTCACCCCCTTTCTAGCCATATCATCTTTCACACAGTCCATCCATCATTTCTTTGATCTTCCCCCATTCATGTAGCCATCGCCATTCATACTCAAAACTTTCCTCACGACATTTTCCTCATTCCTCCGCATCACATACCATGACAACCGATTTCCGCACAACTTTTCAGTCACCGGTGCAACTTTCAGACTCCATCTTGTGTACTCATTTCTTACTCTATCCATTCGTGTAACACCTCACATTCCTTTTAAAATTCTCATCTCAGCTGCATGGAATTGCTTTTCATTGATCCCTGTTGTGTTAAAAGACCAGTTATTTATTACCGTCAGGCCTTACGTGATTCTCATTTATAACTTATCTTTGTAATGAAACTTAATTCAGTAGGATCTATTGTTTATTTAAATATTAGTAACTGTGTTTTACCCGTTGTGTTAGATTTAAGTTATTGATTGTTTTTCTCTACGGGGGTGACATTATCACTAAGTGACAAAACCCCTTTAAATCAATAAAGATTTTAAAAAAAGGATAGCGTGCCATTTATACAGTTATCCTTTTAATGATTCCGTGACTTGTTTGATAAACTTTAGCTAATAAAACTCAATAATAATTAATTGTGTCTTCTTGATCTTCTTCCCAACCTATTAGTTAGAGTTCAACTAAGTCATTCACAAAACCCCTTGCGCATCAGCACATGACATTTCGTGTCTTTGTAATTAACATCTACATTACAAAATGGTTGTGAGTTTCAGTATTTAGATAGGTAGATAAATATATGCTAGTATACTTGATCAATTTAATCAAAGACAACAGTCACAAAACGTAAAGAAACTTCACACATTTTGGTTCTTAAGAGGATTGTGAAGTGCCGATACGCGGCGCGATTTTTGGAGGCAATTACCTACATTTCATACAATTATCTACATAAATATTGTTTCGGGCGATAACGTTTTCACTCCCCTAAACCTTTACGAAATGAGACAATTTTGGTCTCATTAATATTCAGTACACTTCAATCTAGGTATGTACGTTTTTCGTTTTTAGTAATTCAATTTAATTTAATAAAAAAAAATAAAAATGCTCGAGGATGTTTTTATGTCAAAAATATAGATATTTAGATGCTAATAACTTATATCGTATGCAATATTTCTTTATAATAAAAACGTACGGACCTAGTTTTTTATTATACCTACAACATTGCCAAAAAATATGAAAATTAGACTATGTTTACGGGGAGAAAAACGTTATCTCTTTTTGTATGAAAATTTACAGCTTCACAATCCTCTTAATTCCACAAGGAAAATGTTATTTGGACCTACAAAACTTAATGCAAAACATAGTTATAAAAATCTTATTAATATAGAACAGGTTGGCTTACGTTATTATCCCATTCCGTTGTGAAGCCGCGCAGGCAGCCAACACGGTGTTTAATTAAATATTTAATCATTCCCAACTTGCCTTCACACAGCTTCCTAAGCCCGTCTACTACAAAGTTAAATAATTCTGCCAAGCCGCTAGTTTACGTCATAATGACGCCATTTTCATGGTTCAGTTGGAGCCTTTGACGTAAAAAGTTTAATATTTTTGTATCTATCTATTACCCATCGATAAATATTGTGTTTTTTTTTTTCTTAATTCCTTTAAAACCAAATGTATATAGTTAAATCAATTGGATTTTCCATATATATTGTGTACTGCTGTACTAAAACCGAAACATTATTACTTGAAATTTCCGTCTACTTTCTGTTTTATTACTGATGGGTAATGGAAAAATTTCGGAAGGAAAAGAAAAGAAAAAAAATATTTTTCCGAAATTTTTCCAATATTTTTCCAATACTTTTCCGATATTTTTCCAAATCAAAAAGCTGACTGTGATTAAAGATTAGAAAAAAATAAGACTATTAATGTGTACTCTGACATCAAGCAATGAACTGACAATCAATGATGTCACGAGACTTTTTGCTGCAGTTATTATTCTAAGGTCTTTTGCCTGCTTTGCATGTGTGTCATTACTTTAGGTCTTTTTTTTTTTGTAACGTGCGTTTTGTTTGTGCAGAATAAACAGTTTTTCTTTCTTTTCTTTTTTTTCTTTACTGAAAAATTATAAATATGTATCTAATCTTTATTTTTTTTATTTATTTTGCCATAATGTTCTCTTATTGGAAATTATATACATAAATAAGAAAGAAATTACAATGTGCACTATAAGTATGTACACAAGTAGTTCTTTTTGACCGGGTAGACGTGAGCCGACGACGATGCGCAGAATGCACAATTGGGAAAATACCATGTGCAGATGGCGCAAGATGGCGGTTGCGCTCATTTCAACCCGCGGAGCAAATTGCGTCATTGGAATCAGTTTCTTTTTGACAGTTCAAAAACATTCACTGCATTATTTACGTTGTCGAGCAGATAATATTTCGAACATGCGATGCAATGGATTAGCAATTTGCTTCAAAATGATTCAGATTTGATTCATAGGTTGTAACGCAATTAGGGTGCTGGCCAAAAAGATTGGGGACTAATTGGACTACTGTACTTAATCACGTCCAGGCGGAGCATTATACTGAACTGTTACTTGGTCCACATTCACATGTTTTCCTTTATAACCGTCTACAAGTTTTAAAAGATAGGAAGTTTCTCATGTACGGTAGTACATATTGCAATTCTTCTAACATTAAAAAGCAAAAATCATTTTCTTTTGTCAATATTTTCTTGTTTCTTGGCACAAAAATCGGGGCATAATTAATCATACCTCTAAAATGAAAGTGTATGAATTTCATACTCTTTCATTTTAGAGTTATGATTAATTTTGCTTGTATTGCGCTGTTCTTCTACAGCTGACTTAATTTTGGCGGGTTCTTTTCCTGGGTTTGGTTGATTTTCGGGTTTGTATAACTAGATCGGTTTTTCTCTGAAACTTGTTGGTGATATAAAACCCACCAACGGAAGATTTATTGTTTGTGTAGATGCAGTAGAAAATATTGATCATGATACTTTTCGCCAGTGATGATTCGGATTCTTCAACAGAATAGATGTGTTAATGCAATAAAACCCTTTGAATGTAAATAAAACCCTTTAAACTCTGTGTTATTTTACTTCCTGAAGTCAAAATTTTACAGTAAACAATAAAAAAACACATCACAATCACTCCACTTCTAGTTCTCCACAATTCAATCAAACGCTTCGCAAAATAATAATAGATCGCTTAGTTTAAGAGGATTGCGATTAAAATAAAACGTCCACCGACCACGAGTTCACTGCTCGTTTTACAAGATGGCCGCCTCACTAGTTCTCGATGTTCGTTTTTGAGGTTGACATTTGTACAACAAGTCAATTAAGTCTAGAAAAGCGGAGGCGCCGACCATGTTCAGGTAGGCGTGGATTATCGGGTAGAAAGGCAGTATTTAAAAAAATAACACCTATCACAATCACTCCACTTCTAGTTCTCGACAATTCAATCAAATTATAGATCGCTTAGATTAAGAGGGATGCGATTAAAATAAAACGACCACCGACCACGAGTTCACTGCTCGTTTTACAAGATGGCTGCCTCACTAGTTCACGATGTTCGTTTTTGAGGTTGACATTTGTACAACAAGTCTATTAAGTCTAGAAAAGCGGAGGCGCCGACCATGTTCAGGTAGGCGTGGATTATCGGGTAGAAAGGCAGTATTTAAAAAAATAACACTTATCACAATCACTCCACTTCTAGTTCTCCACAATTCAATCAAACACTTCGCAAAGTAATTATAGATCGCTTAGATTAAGAGGGATGCGATTAAAATAAAACGACCACCGACCACGAGTTCACTGCTCGTTTTACAAGATGGCTGCCTCACTAGTTCTCGATGTTCGTTTTTGAGGTTGACATTTGTACAACAAGTCTATTAAGTCTAGAAAAGCGGAGGCGCCGACCATGTTCAGGTAGGCGTGGATTATCGGGTAGAAAGGCAGTATTTAAAAAAATAACACCTATCACAATCACTCCACTTCTAGTTCTCCACAATTCAATCAAACACTTCGCAAAGTAATTATAGATCGCTTAGATTAAGAGGGATGCGATTAGAATAAAACGTCCACCGACCACGAGTTCACTGCTCGTTTCACAAGATGGCCGCCTCACCAGTTCTCGATATTCGTTTTTGAGGTTGAAATTTGTACAACAAGTCAATTAAGTCTAGAAAAGCGGAGGCGCCGACCATGTTCAGGTAGGCGTGGATTATCGGGTAGAAAGGCAGTATTTCAAAAAATAACACCTATCACAATCACTCCACTTCTAATTCTCGATAATTCAATCAAACACTACACAAAATAATAATAGATCGCTTAGATTAAGAGGGATGCGATTAAAATATAACGTCCACCGACCACATGGTTGCGTGCGCACCTTACAAAAAATCCGAAGTTACCTACCTGCTCATTTTACAAGATGGCCGCCTTACCAGAGTGCTCGGTGTTCGTTTCTGACGTTGCCATTTGTACAACATGACAATTGACAGTCTAGAAAACCGGAGGCGCCGACTAGGGCTTCCATTACGTAATTACGTAATTACGCAATTACGTAATTACGGACAGATTTTAGAAATCTCACAAATACGTAACTGAAGAGTTGAAGTCCGTAATAACGTAACTATAGGATAATATTAATTAATTAGGTACCCATTTATTTAGTTCTATAGTTTCTGCCTACTCCATGGGAAAAAGGCATGGGTTTATCTGTGTATTTACAATTTACCTTAATTTAGGTTAACCTACGACTTACATTATGACAACACCCTTACTGTGGGTATCCCCCGAATTCCCGGGGTGTATTTTATAACTTCCAATTTGAGTCCGCAAGATTTTATTTCTTAGTCGTACAGAATAGAGTTCATTGTTGACCAATCGGGAAACGAAGGGAATCCCCGTTGGTTGTGGATAGTTCGGTACGTAACACAATCAAAGTTTATAAGTGTTTCGCAAGTATTTGATCTAACTCGTAGATAATAGAGTTTAATATTGTGGATTGAGCAAGCTAAGGGAACTCCCTAAATGTTTCTATACTTTCGTGAGTTTAGAAACAATCTCAATACTCGGTACTCAGTCGTCTTACGTACACCTGCGAGATACTGTCCTGGTCTAAGCTTAATTTATTGAGTTTTGTGATTTTGTGTATGTGCCGCAAAGTTTGACGCTTGGTTTTCAGAAGCTTTTCATTACAATACAAGTTTCTAAGTAGATATCACCATACACGAGTAGAGATACTTCAACGAAAATGTAAGTACCTATTTTAACATTACTTTACTTGTCTACTTACTTTGTTTCTAGGGTATTTGTGTGAGAGTGTATACATATAATTTAGTAGTTGATTTTATATTGTTGACGGCACGGTTGGCGCAGTAGTTGAGTGATTGGCTGCTGCGCTGCGGGTCACGGGTTCGATTCCCGTACGGAACAAATATTTGTATGACCTACAGATAGGTGTTCCGGGTCTGGGTGTCTTGTGTATGTTAGTTTACATGTTTGTGAGTGCACCCACGACACAGCAGTAATTCCTAGTGTGGTGCGTCGTTTAAAAAAAAAAATGAAATGAAATATGTGCGATTTTATTTTATTGTTGCTTGTTAGATGTCTGTGCAAATAGACATTGATTATGAGTTGACGGTACGTATGTAAATGTATCCCATTTTAAGTGTAGTGCCTAACTATAGATGCTATTTATATATATTACCTAACTATTAAATTATGAAATATTTATATATTGTTTTAGGTCTGCAGTAAAGAAGACTATTTATAAGGAGTTTTTGAACAAACGCACACAATCAGCTATATGGGAACACTTTTTGAGGGCTGAAAATGGGCATAGTGTCCAATGTAAACATTGTCAAAAAATTTTGAAGACTCCTGGTGGTGCTACTGGAGCACTACATACACATATGCGTGCTAAACATATTGGCGAGATGTCACAAGAGCAAGATGCGCAAAGGGCAAGTACTTCATCGTGCTTTCAAGCAAGAAAAAGTTTAGAACCTCTATCGAAGAAAACTAAACTAACGGATTACTTTTCCACTGATTATTCCTTGGACATTATAGTGACTAGAATGGCAGCATTGGATGGCATCCCATTAAGCAAATTTTGTACTTCTGAAGATCTAAGGTATGTTTTCAAAAAATCTGGCTATGATCTACCGAAATCTCCTTCAACTATTACCAAAATTATCCTGGAACAGAGTTGTGCCATAAAAAACCAATTAATAAATCAGTTTAATGATATGAAGTCCAAAAAAAAACGATTTACTATAACGTTTGATGAATGGACCTCTACCCGGAACCGGAGGTATATGAATATAAATATTCATAATAAAGACCTAGAGCCAGCTAAATATAAAAATTTAGGACTAGTAAGGATAAAGGGTTCAATGCCAGCTCACGTTGGAACTGTACTGTTAGAAAATCATCTAAATGACTTTTATTTGAAACTTGAAGATATAATTGCATTCACAACGGACGGAGCCAGTGTTATGGTTAAAATGGGCAAAAATTTTGATGGTCACCATCAGTTGTGTTTTGCTCACGGAATACAACTTGCAGTGCTGCAGGTATTATATAAGACACGGAAAAGTACAACTACTGATCCAGAACTAGAAGATGAAGCTTCAGATACTGACACTGAAGAAATTGAAGAAAACGATGGCGGGCTTTTCATAGAAGTACCTAGAGTTCTAGAACCAGAGTTTCTGTACAAAGATATTATAGTAAAAGTAAGAAAACTTGTTAAATCATTCAAAAAATCACCACTGAAGACCGATTTGTTGCAAAAATATTCTTTAGAAGAGTATGGTAAAAGCCTTGATCTTATACTAGACTGCAAAACGCGATGGAACAGCTTATCAGATATGGTTGGACGATTTCTGAAATTGAAATCAAGTTTATTTAAGGCTTTATTAGACTTAAAATCAAATATAAGTTTCACAGACCCAGAAATACAAGATCTACATAACATTCATCATAGTTTAGATATAATAAAAACTACAGTGATGGCATTGTGTCGCCGTGACTCGAATTTGTTAGCAGCAGATGCTGCGCTTCAGTTTATGTTAAATAAACTTGATGCTCAGTCCAATGAGCTCAGTGACAAGCTTGCTGTATCCCTTAGAAAAAGAATAAAAGAAAGGCGAACAAATGTGTCTGGTGTCTTGCAGTATTTGCATAATAATGAAGAATATTATAAAACCGAAGAAACAGAAACTTTCACAAAACCGACGTCGGATTATATTAGAACATATGTTGCAAACTTATTAGGAAGGCTCAAATTTACACCGCCTACAAGTACACAAATGAGTTTAGATTCCGAAGCAGATGACAATGATGCTAATGATGGTTGTGGCGACGAGTTGACTGTTGCACAGCAACTAGAAAAAGAAATACAGAAAACTATGTCTACAGTAAACAAATCTGGAGTAACCACAGATCTTGAATCCATCATCAGAGTTGAAATGTGTATCTACGATAGCACTGGCGGCGGTCGTGAAGTTTTCCTAACAGCAGCTTATAATTATTTACTATCTATAATGCCTACTAGTGTTGAAGCAGAACGGGCATTCTCTTCAGCCGGCTATCTTTGTTCTAAACTTAGAAGTTCCCTTGGTGACAGAACATTGCATTCGTTATCATTTATGAGATCATATTATCAAGAACAAAGATTGGAAAAATAACCGTATTTTATTTTGTTTCTTACTTTTAAACCATTTGTGCGTGGTACATGTTTTGTTTGAATTGTTGATTGAGTTTAGTCGTAATATTTTGATTTGATTGATGATTTTGATTTTGAGTTTAATTTTAAAATTATCATTTTAATCTGTAATTTACTTTTAATTCCTAATATAATATTTTTTTTCATTTGAAGTTGTTTGATTTTTTACTTCTAAAATACCTAATAAGCCCAGAAATTATCGTGCTTTAAAAAATCAAAACAGTTACGTAATTACGTAGTTACGTAATTGAAGCATCAAAATGCGTAACTAGTTACGTAATTAGCAAATCCGTAATTTTGGAAGCACTAGCGCCGACATATTATTTACCTCATGTAAATAAAACAACAAACTAAAAATGCTAACAACACCACGACAATTATGCTGTACCTACTGTATAGGAAAATAAACATAAAATGACAATTTTAGTTTAGTATTGCCAATCCAACCAACAATTTCCTAACCTTTTAGAACGAAGTAGTAAAAATTTTCATTGAACATATTTTTTTATTTGGCCTTAATTAGATAATATGATAGCATAAAAGAACATAGATAATTAATTGAATTTATTTTGTATAAATGTCACTTTTAGACGTTCAAATAAGAATTCGCCATTGTTCTTTTCGAGTTAATCAAGCCACGTAGTATCCTCCCCTGCAAAATTTACTGCCCATTTTCACCCCGTAAGTATTCTTTATTTTTAGTCTTATGTATAAATAGTGAGTTTAGAGTTAATTGGTCAGCGCGTTAAAATTTTGACACACCCAATTCCCCTATAGCCCCCTAAAGGGGAATTCGGTGTGTCAAAATGGGTAGTTTAGAAAAACGAAAATTAAAAAGTTCATAATTAACATAAATATGTATTCGTGCCAAGTTCAAGTTTATTAACTCAAGGAATAACATTTTTCATACAAACAAAAACCCCCCTTTTCACCCCCTATAAGATTGAATTTCCAATAACCCCTTCTTAGTGCTCCCCTAAATTATAAAAGGAAGCCGTGTGCAAAATTTCACGTTCCTAGACCCAGTAGTTTCGGCCGTGCGTTGATTTGTCAGTCGGTCAGTCATTTTATTCAATCAATCAGTCAGTCATTCATTCAGTCAGTCAGTAAATATGTTCAGTATAAATAAAACCCTTTAATTCATATGTTATTTTAATTCCTGTAGTCAACATTTTACAGTAAACAATATTTTTCCATTATTTTTCCATATTGAAATTTTTCGGAAAAATAAACGGAAAAATTTCCAAGTTTTGAAAAATTTCCGAAAATTACCCATCACTATGTTTTATACGATTATACGTAAACAGTTCCTTATTGTGCAGTAAAATTTGTTTTAAATCGAAGGTATTTAAATAATTTAAGAGCTTACTAAGCTAAAAATTGTTTAAAGCAAGTATAGCATTTTGTCATAAAACTACATATAGGTACACGAAGCGCGTTTATTTCCGGTGCGCGTGTCTTCTATCTCGCGCATAAAGCTAGGCAGCTAGAAGCGAAGAATAACGTTTGCTTTTGACTATACGTATGTAGTCTAGGTCTGAGGTGACAGAGACAAAAGTCTTTTGTTTTCTATCGATATTTATCCTTATAGCCACCATCATAATAACTAGTAGATGTCTGTTGTGAGGGGCTCGTGGCTAAGTAATAACAGCCCCATGCGGGGTCGAACGATCAGGTTAAGCTACTCTTGCCGCGGTCGGTCCATGGATGGGTGACCATCTTTACATACCAAGGCCCCTCCATCCCTCGGAAAGCACGTTAAGCCGTTGGTCCCGGCTGCCATTCTTGGATCTTTGACAGTCGTTACGGGTTACGGGCCCCTTGGTAAGACTAGTTGTCAGAAGCCCAAGTCTGACAACCAGCCACCAAGGAGAAGGAGTATCATATTAACCGGTAACTGGGTTGTGGAGGTTCGATAGACAGTCGCTCCATGTAAAATACTGGTATTCAGCAGCATCCAGTTTGCTTGGAAGCCGACCCCAACATAGTTGAGATAAGGCTAGGCAGATGATGATCTGTTGTAACTTGTGCTCCTCGCAATAAAAGAACTTAGAAGTTAACAAAACTTTTCCGCAACGGGGTAAGCTACCACTTAAGATATTGTTACATCAATCATTCATAAAATATAACAAAAACAAATCAATACTGTCCAAGTTTTGCCTGCAATCTATCTAGCACAAACAGATAGAGATCTTCTTCAACCCGTTTATAGTGAAGTAGGCAAAATATCACGAAAACCACTCAAGGTAATTTGTTCTAATCGACTATTATATACCCGAGTCGCTTTACCGTGGCAATAGCGGTCATTAACCCACCTACATTTTCTAGCATTCTTTACTTCAAAGAAAAGGAAAGGGCAATGACCGCTATTGCCATGCTAAAGCGACTCGGGTATACTGAGTTATTCTAGAACATTCAAATATGTATCGGCTTGAAAATAAACCGACACAAACAGCACTTATACACAAAACATCACGCCTGTAATCCCCAAAGGGTTCGGCAGAGGTGTTGCTATCGTACATCCGTATTTAGCCATTTATGTTTTTAAGGTCTATGTAATGGGGCGAGCCTATTAAAATAAACTGACTGGGCGTAAAAGTCGCTATAATACTCGCTGGAAAACCTGAAACTGATCATGATGAAGTAAGTTGGTAAGATAGCTTCTACGAAATAACAAGTATCTAACTAGACCTAGACCGACAAGTAGGTAATTCTAATTAACTGAATAAGCGACAATTTATAATTGATTGGATTAACTGCAGATTACCATTATTGACCGATTTTGTTAGAACGAAAGAATCAGTTAAGTTTATTGAATTAGGTGCTTAATTTATATGTTGGTGTTGTATACTTTGTAAGTAGTACCTGTATATTTATAATTATTGATGTAATTGCGGAGGTATTATTCGACATCATATTTTAGTTCTTTAATAAAGAATTCTTAACAAAAAAAATATAAGAAATTATGCTCCTACAGTCCGCATAAAAAATTTAGTCTTTCATGCCGTAAATTGTGCAGAAGTTGGGCAATGATGCCTACTTAGTTCAATATGGTTTGTCACAAATATTGGTAGGTACAGACGCCAGCACATCAAGCTACTACAATCTGTCAGATTTCTTTAATAGAATTTCGACTTTATTGCTAAAGCATTAGGTTCAAGGTTGATTGGGAAAATCTGACAGTTTCGGGTAGGTTGACCTGCTGGCGTCTGTACAAAAGATAAATGTAAACTGAAACATAATGTAAGTATGTATGATGATTTTCCGTTCTGAAGACAGTAGGACTAGGCTGTTGCATTTGGTCACCTCTCTCGCTCACACGTGACCTAATTTTTAAGAATATTAAATGAAATGATTCTTTTTTGAAAAATGTCAATTATCAAACTAGTAAATAATATTAATTTAATTGGTAATTATTAAAAAGACATTTTTATTGTGGCATTTATTTAAGGGGGAAGCGTCAGGGTAGCCCGCGAATTCAAATTTTCTTACATTTTTTGCAAGTGAGTATTAAGTAAGTTGTATGTTAAATAAAGTATGATTTGCGGCCGTAACAAATATGTATTTACAGAATTATAATATTAGAATCTGTAATACGACTCCTTAAGTTAGTATAATCCTAAAATGTCAAGATTTCATGAAACCGTCATTCGTTAGGTTTACCTGGTCTTAAAGAGCTGTATTGATCACTTTAATGCTTCTAATTAAATAAATAGATACTTGTTAAGGCCGCAAATTTTATTTTGATCAACGTACAATATAATACCGCCTTATAAATTGCAAAAAACGTAACAAAATTTGAATTTCGCGGGGTACCTACCTTGACGTTTTCGCCTTAACTCGTCCTAAAAACAGATCATAATAATTTTTGAGCCGAGTTCATTAGATAACACAATAGAAATGTGTCTTTAATAATTACTTATTAAATTAATGTTATTTACTAGTACGATTACATTTTTCAAAAAAAAAAACATTTTTTCATTTAACAATCTTAAAGATTTGAGAGAGCGAGAGAGGTGATAAAATGCGACAGCCCTCTTAAGTGCGATGACTTTATCCAAACTCTTCAACTTAAATAAATAAGCTAAGTTCGCGAATAATGAGCACCATCAAATCCTAAGTAGGTATTTCTAAGAACCAGATAAGTAAGTAGCAGATAACTGTTTGTTGTTTAAGCGTTAACCGACAGATTAGTGGAAATATGACACGTTGACGACCCCGAGTTACTACGGGTTCACGTGACCGAGTTATCCGCCTGTGACGTCACTCGATAAAGTTTCGTAAGTTTCTTGTAAACGCTGATTAGACGGCAGTAACTAATTCATTATTTGAAGAATTTAGTTTTACAATTAATACTATTTTAATGCTCGGTTTGCAGCAATAAGGTTAGCGGGATCGGCTCTATACGTTTGCACCTTTGCGTTAATTTATTTTAATTGATTTTTTTTATCCTAGCGTCCTCTAGGCATATACTTAAATAAGAAGCATACTGTAGTGCTATTGAATTGTGTGAGGAATGATATGAAAGAGAAGGGAGTGAAGGATACCTATAGCATTGACAGGGGAGAATGGAAAGAGAAAACGTATTGCGCCGACCCAACGTAGCATGGGACAACGGCGGGAAGATGATGACCACAGTGCTATTTTTCAGGACTTTCAGAACTGTCGCAAAATATTCAGTTAATTTGGTCAGAATTTTCTGAAAATATTGAGACAGAAGACAAAGTTACTATCCTACTAATATCATAAATGCGAAAGTTTGTATGGATGGAAGGATGTTTGTTACTCAATCACGCAAAAACGGCGAACGGATTTGGATGAAATTTGGTATACAGATAGTTTATAACCTGGATTAAGACATAGGATACTTTTCACCCCGGTAGAAGGTTCCCGTGGGATAATTTCCGACATACACGCGGGCGAAGCCGCTGGTAAAAGTTAGTAATATTATAAATGCGAAAATTTTGGATGTTTGTTACTCAATCACGCCAAAACGACTAAACGGATTTGGACGAAATTTGGCACAGAGATAGATTATAGTCTGGAATAGCACATAAGCTACTTTTTATCCTGGAAAAATATAGGGCTCCCGTGGGATAATTTCCGACATCCACGCGTACGAAGCCGCTAGCCAAAGCCAGTTTAGAATATTCTTTTGGCACCTAAGGTTCTTTAAAGTACACCGTTCCATAGCTCTCTATGGGACGGTGTAGTATCATCTGCCTAGCCTTTTCGTAATATGTTGGGGTCGGCTCCTAGTCTAACCGAGTGCAGCTGAATACAAGTATTTTACATGGAGCGACTGCCTATCTGACCTCCACAACGCATGAGTTACTGAGTAATACCCCTTGGTAAGACTGTTTGTCAGACTTTCGGCCTTCTGACGATCCGTAACGACTGTATCTACGAATGACAGCCGGCTTGCTTTCCGAGGCATGGAGGTGTCTCGGTATGTAGGTAAAGATGGCCACCCATGGATCGACGGACCAACCGCGGTAAACATAGTAGCTTAACCTGATAGATCGACCTGTGCGGCTGTTATTACTTAGCCACGAGCCCCTCTTAGTACTAGTGTTGTATTTTATTTATAGCCAGTGTTGTCATATTGCAGTGCAAAGACCTCCCTTTCTCCTTTCCACTACTCTCTGTATTGAGCTAGTGTGGACCAATCCTGTCTGTAGTCCTGGTTGTACCTATACATTAAAGATTATTTAACTTAAGGTTTAGTAATAGATAAGTTTACGTCTACTTCATAGAAGCTTGACCCGTCTACATATTCAGCAACTTCATAATGATCTAATATGGACGCTAACAAACCTAAATCTAACGCGAGTAACAAGTTTTAGTCGAACACATGACCAAAGTTAGGCACTCATCCCACCGCCAAAGATGAGCCAGAAGCGAGTAGAGCTAGAAACTAGAAACGATTTGGCGAGCAACGAGAAGCGAGTGAACGTCGACGGCGACAAGCTCACTGGTATGCGTATGTAGCAAGCGTGAGTCTCTCAGCAAGTGCTCTAAACCCCAGCGACCGTCGCTGAGCGAGTACTCTCTTTGAGAGCTCTTGTCGCTGCGACAAACTAACTCGCGCGTGGTGTGAACAGTTACCGATCTACTATTAATATATGCACCTCTTTTGTTTACACGGAATGTATATCTATTGTAAGTTTCGTGAGCGAGAAAATAGCCGATAGTCAGTCGCTTCCTCGCCGGCGGTGGGATAACTGCCTTAAACATAAGTAATCGATAGACATCAAACTTCGCTCTAATTCGAACTGACTGGGGAATGGGGATGTTTCTAAATTAAGACTTTAGTTTGTAATCAATTAGGATAGTATTCGGGTACCTAGATTGTTTATTTATTGACCCCGAAATTATGCTCACCGACTGTAATTACTGATACCTACTTTTGGTTACAGGTGTGTACTTTTGGTTATAAAGTGTAGGTACCTAACTTTTATTTTAAAATGATCCTAAGGGCCGGTTTTTTGATCCGTAGTTAACTCATCCAGTGGTTAAACATAGTAATTAATTGTTGAATTTTGGCTAAATGTGTTTGCCAAATGCCATTAGTTAGGTAGGTACTATTTTTATTACAATTTTTTTTTGTTTAGCTTTTCACATTTGATTGGTTGTTTAACCATTGGTTCAGTTAACTATGGATCAAAAAACCGGCCCTTAGTTCTGAAAGATTTGTAGGTACCTGCTAGGTACAAGAAAAGTTTTATTAAATTATGGAAGATGTTTTGGAGTTACCTATTTTGTTAAATATTTACTTTTTTAAAATTAATCAATCAATCTACTTCTGTCACAATAAATAAAAACAAAAAAAAAAACTAATAAAATAACGATTTTGTGATTATAATGATTTCGTGTTTGCCATGAAAAAAATTGAATTTTCACGAATAACTGCACGACGACAGTGCACGTTATTTTTAAATAACTAGCCAATATTTATACATATGTTCTGCAATAAAATATCTTGACTCACCTCTGACAAAACTCGCCGAAAATAAGCACAGCACTAAATTAAACACGAATAGAGTCTTCATTTTAAAAATTTACAAAAAATCACGCACGAACTAAAGAAAAAGTGTTGTCACTGTAATATTTTTACTATTTATAGCAATCATAGTTTAGTATTTAGTTAGTTGATCGTTGTAGCGAAGAGCAGCGATTCCGCGCTACTTTGGCACTGTCTTACTTGGTAATGATAGGAGCACACGACGGGTCAGCAAGGCTGATAAGATTTCTGCGCATGACACCGCGGCCGACTAGGGTTTTAGTTCAACGGGGAGAACTTATGATAACAATCTTCTTTTTTTTTTGTAAACAGTATGTTTTGAGAAAAAAAGGACTATGTAAGAACTAATACAAGTATAATATACCCACGTAGTAGGATTCAAATTGTTTATTTAGAAAGCTCGGTGGTAAATTATCCAAGAAAAATTGTTATTAGTAGGTATTATACTTTATTTCAAAATGAGAGCTGCGTAACACACTATCGCATCGATCGGAATCTGAATCATTTTGAAGCAAATTGCTAAATCATTGCTTCTATGTTCGAAAAATTGGTCTTCTCAACGCCGTAAGTAACGCTATGATTGTTGTTGAACTGTCAAAATGAAACCAATTCCGATTGATAGTGCGTTACGTAATTAAGCTGATTTTAAGTTATACACTTCAGCGGTCAAGTGAATGCGTTCCTGACACTGTCAGTTTGATAATTTATAGTTGGAATAAGGACCAAATTTGCAAAACACATAGTTCACGTCATGTAAGTTTGCCGCTCCGAAGTAGGCTACAAATGACTGCGCCGTAGTCAATATCTATACTGTCGTAATAAGGAAAAAAGACGTATCTGACATTTTTTCGAAATAGAGTTTTTTACATATTCGAAATCAGCAAAAAAGACGTATCTACCAATGTTTTTATATTGGCGTCAACTTAACGAAAACCTAATAATTCTTACTATTATAAAACGCATCTTCCTTTGTATTTTGTATTATATTAGGTTGGGGAAAGTTTCGCATTATAATGCGAAAAGACTTTTTATGTATGAACTTGTAATAAAATCTCTTTGGCTATACTATTTGTATCTGGCTGGTTTTGGTATCATTGAAAGTTTAAATTTTAAAGAACATAATTCCAAATTCAAATTAGGAAAATGTGTGATTTTCATTTGTTTTTCGTACCGTCAAGATGAGTGAATCTAATGAAGAAATTCGATACATTTTAAAATTTTACTACTTACAAAAAAGGTAAAAATGCAACGCAAGCCGCGAAAAAAATTTGCGATGTTTATGGACCTAGTGTAGTGTCTGTGAGAGTAGCACAAATTTGGTTTAAGCGGTTTCAATCCGGAAATTTTGATGTCAAAGATGCACGTCGCTCTGGTCGCCCTATTACGGATAAAATGGATGCCATTTTTGAAAAAGTGGAGCAAGATCGGCATATCAGTAGTCACGACGTAGCTGAAGAACTGGAAATTGACCACAAAACAGTTTTGGCGCATTTGAAAAAAACTGGGTACACAAAAAAGCTCGACATTTGGGTACCTCACGAGCTCACTGAAAGAAACCTAATGAACCGTGTACTCATTTGTGATTCTTTATTACGACGTAATGAAACCGAACCATTTTTGAAGAAGCTGATAACTGGTGATGAAAAGTGGATCACGTATGACAAGAACGTGCGAAAAAGGTCGTGGTCAAAGGCCGGTCAGGCTTCACAGACTGTGGCGAAACCCGGGTTAACTCGCAACAAGGTGATGCTGTGTGTGTGGTGGGATTGGAAGGGCATTATTCATTATGAGCTATTACCACCAGCCAGGACTATCGAGTCTGAACTCTACTGCGAACAACTGATGAGATTAAAGCAAGAAGTTGAGAGAAAGCGGCCGGAATTAATCAATAGAAGGGGTGTGGTTTTTCATCATGATAACGCTAGACCTCACACATCTTTAGCCACTCAGCAAAAATTAAGAAAAAAACTGGGTACACAAAAAAGCTCGACATTTGGGTACCTCACGAGCTCATTGAAAGAAACCTAATGAACCGTGTACTCATTTGTGATTCATGTGTGGTTAACATCACGAGAGGACTGCCAAAACCACTTGTCGCGGTATTTTGACCAGAAGTCCCAAAACTTCTATAGCAATGGGATCATGTCCCTAGTGTCCCTACCTACAAGATGGCAAAAAGTTATCGAACAAAATGGTACCTACATACTTTAGTTAAATGTAAATAAACTATATTAAAAAATGTTTTGAATTTTCTTAAAAAATGCGAAGAAACTTTTTCCCCAACCTATTAAATAGGGCAATATTTTTCTCAATATTTCTGTAGATTCGTCCTTTTTTCCTTACGGGTGGCAGTATAGTAAATACAGCAACGCGTCATGCCATGCGTATCGGAAAGCCTGTTTCAAAGCGGCAAACTCACATGACTCATATTCGTTAGTATGAAACTGACAGCTGTCAAGAACGCATTCTCTCGACCATAGACTACTACATACAAAACGCACTCGACGACGGCCGCACTGTAGGCACATTGATTTAATTTCGCGACATTGCTAATTAACAGGTAACCTAAAGTTTGCTTATGTTAGTTCATAGTAGCCACAGGCTCATCAGCTTGTCCTGCAGTTTTTAATCAGCTTACACCAACGACAATTACAATTCTTAGCAAAGTGCAGGCAGACGCGTTGCTAACTAGGAACTAAGTATTTTATCTGCCTACTTACTACAAATTGGGCTACCGAGTCATTTAGTAAGCTGCACATAATATAAGTCCAACAGTACCTGCCAGCTCCAAGAGAGAGCACAGTGTGAACAATGTATGCTTAATTACTTACTAATTAATACCAGCGTATGCACAGACACGCTCTTGTAATTGTAATGCACCTTTTTAAAGTACACGATCCTGGAACAGAAAGAAACGTGCAGCCTGCCCTAATTACTTACAATTAATGAGTTTACCACAATTAGGTAAGAGAGAGCCGCTGTTTTAATTGTGTTTATTTTTGAGAAGCTGTAACCGTGGCTGCGCCCGTATTAAACTTTAATTTGAGAGGACCGCGTATCTGTTTCAAAGTAGCGAGTTAAACCTATGATACAATGTATCAAATCTCTAAATGCTAATTTAACAGAACCTAAATTTGTCCCTGAAGCGAATTACTTTAGGGACAAATTGCTTTGATTTATGGTTTATCGGTTTATTTTTGGTTGTAACTTCTGTACCGAAAGCCAAAACAGACAATTAAAAAATATTTTTATCTTGTTTTTCTTTACCTAGAGTAATTGAAATTACTGAACTCATCAAAAGGTGTCATTGCAGTCATCATTAAGAATAAATTTTACAATGGGTCAAAACGAAAATCACGAAAACAAATACATACATTTAGGTAGTTAGGTACATATATATATATATATATATATATATATAAGTAATTTACATGTAGCGACTGCCTATCTGACTACCACAACCCAGTTACTGAGTAATACGATACCCATTGGTAAGACTGCTTGTCAGACTTTCGGGCTTCTGACGACGCGTAACGACTGTCAAAGATCCACGAATGACAGCCGAGACCAACGACTTAAAACGTGCTTTCCGAGGCAAGGAGGGGTCTTAATATGTAAAGATGGTCACCCATCCACGGACCAACTGCGGCAAGCGTAGCTTAACCTGTTCGATTGACCCGTGCGGCTGTTATTACTTAGCGACAAACCCCTCATTATTTACTTTCAGCCCATTTATTAAATTATTGAGTCACTGTGAACAATACAATTTCGACTCCCGACGATCACTGGCTTTTGAAGCATTTCGTAATGCTAAAATTATAAGTAGTTTCTTTAATGTATTTGACATAAATCTCGAGACCCTGGAGTCCCGGAATTTTGGAAAGCGTACGAGGAGCCGAAGCTAACTTGCAGCGGCCCGTTAGGCAATTCTAAGTGTTGAGGCACCAGCCGAAGATTATCTATGTATGCACTATGCAATTGCACCCAAGGACCATCCCCGGTTTGTGCAGGATTATTGCAGAAAATAGAAACAAAACATACTGGGCTATGGGTTTGGGTCACTATAGTGGATGGGTAACCTAGAACTATGGAAGGACACATAGTCCTAGAACACATAGCCATAGAGAGCATATCCCTGCCCGATCAATATTATGTAATACACAGATTAAATAGCAGGGGGTGACTTACACACTAAATAATGGGCTCCAAACGGTCGCTAGCACATAGTGACGTAGCGACAAGGGGCAACACTTCCCGAGGTGCTTGAGGAGTGGAGAGGTACCTAGTCCACGGCTATCAGGACAAACCCAGCAGTATGGTCAATATCCCTACCAGCATCTTTAAGTAGTTTATTAGTAATGTTCATTAACCTCATATTCATCATCTGCCTAGCCTTTTCCCAACTATGTTGGGGTCGGCTTCCAGTCTAACCGGATGCAGCTGAATACCAATATTTTACATGGAGCGACTGCCTATCTGACCTCCACAACCCAGTTACTGGGAAATACGATACCCCTTGGTAAGACTGGTTGTCAGACTTTCGGGCTTCTGACGACCCGTCACGACTGTCAAAGATCCACGAATGACAGCCGGGACCAACGGCTTAACGTGCTTTCCGAGGCACGGAGGAGTCTCGGTATGTAAAGATGGTCACCCATCCACAGACCAACCCCGGCAAGCGTAGCTTAACCTAATGAATTGACCCGTGCGGCTGTTATTACTTAGCCATTAACCTCATATTACCAAACATAAACAATTCAGTATAGCCAGTTCAGCGTTTTTAAATTCGAGAAACAAAATACATTTGCTTCTATTTCATCCATCAAACGGAACGAGCTAACTTAGCTAAACTGTAAAATGAGTTAAAAACAATTTAATGTTGGCCTTTTAAACCTATTTTTTTAAAGCAAAATTGATGCCTTTTCTTGAGAAAGAAACACATTATAATATTGAGTGTTGAATAAATCGATTAAGCTAACATGATTATCTAAACCTCACCTCATTTTCTAAAAAAAAAACATCTTCTATCTAAGTTAGGACACACTCAAATTACATAATCAATTAACAAATAAAGCGTGCTATTAGAGAAATGTACACAACACATGAAATGGTGCGTACGCGCATCGTTGCCCGGCTGGAAATTGGGCACGGCCAATGGGTCAAGTGCGACCGATAACACGCAGTTACCCAACTGTACTTGTTAGATCTCATTTGCTATCTATCAAACATGACTTAAATTGTCTTAGTTAAATCAAAACGTAGGTACCTTCTGCAGAGGTTTCATTCAAGCCCCTGTCTATTTACATCAGGCTGGCGATATCTTTGACATTCTTAGACTTTTGATAACAGGCGTTTTGTAGCTTTTGTTATTTTTAAATAGAAAGATTATAAAGTCTTATAACATTATAACGGAGTACAACGCGAGTTCGTTTAGTTAGTGGCCCCAAATAAGTAAAGGTCCTTCGAGACTTTTACAGTACTTACCTGCCGTCGAGAGAATGCGTTGTAGACACCTGTCAGTTTTATACTAGGCAATAAGTGTTTTGCTAATTTGTTCCTTATAATTGCTAGAAATTTTCCAATTGACAGGTGTAGGTAAGGAAAGCATTCTCTCGACGCGACGGAGAATCTTTTGACACTTTAATGACATTGACAGGGGAAGTTGTTGGTGAACATTTGTTTTTTTTTTTGTGAATGAAAAATCAAGATGGCGGCATTAGTACCGACTTTGGCACGTGGCAAGAGGTCCCCGTCCTCGATATGCAAGTATAACTCGAACATCTTTAAAAACACACACTCTCATCACTGTCATCTTTCGAACATTTAAAACGTTACCCAGCTCCTTGGGCAGAGTAAAAAGAGTGAATGTTTGTGAGTTTGTAAGTTTATTACTCAATCACGCTATATCGACTGAAATGATTTAGACTAAATTCGGATACTCGGCACGGAATCGTATCATTTTGTGACAATTTGCTAATCCATTGCATATTTATTGCTAATGCATTGCTTGCTTATTTTTACATGTTCGAAAAAGTCTGCTCGACAACGTAAATGACCCAATGAATGCTGTTGAACTGCCAAAACGAAACCGATTCACATCAATAGTGTGTTACTCAATTAGGGTGCAGGTTAGCTGGAGTTATGGAGTACTGGAGTACTGGACGAATACAATAGGATACTTTTTATTCGGATACCTGAAGTAATTTTCCTAGGATGCAAGTAAACCGGGGGCATTAGCTTATAGTGTAGGTATAATACGTAGTTAGTATTTTTTTAATAATAATCTTTGTATTCTTTATTTCGGACTACACATACCTACAAGTACCTACACACAATCCATATACAGGGTTATTGGTAAAACACCAACAACCTCTTAAGGGGTCATTGTACTCATCATTATGAACAACTTTTACTATGGGACCAAACCTGAAATCACGAGAAAAAAAATCAGCTGTTTGTACATTTTGACAAATTATGCGAACATAAATGTACTGAACAGCTGATTTTTTTTCATAATGATGAGTACAATGACCCCTTAGAGGTTGTTGTTGTTTTACCAATAACCCTGTAGTATTAGTAGGTAATGACTTAAAAACGTTGTTAGTAAACTTTTACAAACTAAAACAACTAATAACGACGTTGCCCAACACACGTTGGTATATACGTGCCTCCGTACCCAGTGCCTTATAAAGTGACTGTCCACTTTGCCTAATAATATGTTTTGAATGCTGTTGGAGCTTCCGCGCCACCTACCCATTATTGACGCTGTCCCCTTCCTCATAATGAAAAAGAGAAAATCGTCAACATGGACTTCCGCGAACATCTGCAAAGCGCATCTGAAGCCCCATCAACATCCTAAATCCATTAATAATGTATATTCGAACTTTATATATATAAAGTTCAAATAAAAGTCCAATTAAATATAATAAAGCCTATCAACAGTGCAACAAAATTTCATATTATTTTTTTAATAACCATTCGCTCTTTTTATCGCCTTTCTTTTACAGTTATTAGAAGTACAGTTATACTTAGGAGCCATCGATATTATTATGGTAATAAGTCCTGTTCCACCTGTGACAAACAATAAAGGAATTTGCATTTGAATGATATTCTAGGTTCTAGGAAATCATACTAAGGGCCGGTTTTTTGATTAATAGTTAACTCAACCAATGGTTAAACATAGTAAATAATGGTTGAATTTTGCCTAAATGCGAAAGGCTGAACATGAATGAATTAGGTAACATGAATGTAGGTATTCATGTTAACTCACTCATGTTAAAAAAATTGTAACTAATGGCATTTAGCCAAAATTCAATCATTAGTTACTATGTTTAACCATTGCTTGAGTTAACTAGGGATCAAAAAACCGGCCCTAAGTACGAGATAAGTGAGATAGTTATCTGCAACGATTCTTCTATGAACTAAGATAATTAGTGACTCTAATGCCTAGGTTCCAATCATGAAATATAGTACAGTAAAGGTGTCATACAATGGGCAACCTTATATTTTACTGGCTGACATAATAATTCTCAAAAAGAATGATTTCGTCGGGAAATGTATGTCTGCCTGTCACAGCCAATTTGCTCCGAATGTAACGGACCGATTAAGTTGAAATTTGGTACACATATGAATTTACCCAAACACGGACGCATAACGTAAATAAATGGATTTTGAATATGGCGGTCAATTTTGGGGGGCAAATAAGAAAAAAAAAAGTTGGAAACTGTAGGTATCGTGTGACATATCAAATAAAAGGACTTACTGTGAGGGTCTCAAATAGATATTTTTTGTAATTTTAAAACAAATTGTTTTAAAGTTATTTAAGAAATTAGACAAAAATTGACCATAGACTTCTCATAGCTGTAATTTTTTTCTAAAATTTAGTCTCAGTAGTTTCGGAAATAAGGGTGGGCCCATATAAGTCTATGGTCATAAAATAACATGGTAAATCTCTCAATATTGTGCGTACAAACTTACATTTGCAGACGGAATGTATGGGAGAACATGTTTCCAATTACAATGTCAAATTTGTTCTTGGGATAAACTCATCCCAACTACGCGCTCCGATACGCACCCTGCCGGTTTTTAAATAAAAAAGTAGTCGTAGTTTGTTTTATGAGTAAGTAATATTAGCCAGTAAAATATAAGGTTGCCCATTGTATGAAACCTCTAGTACCTAGGTACCTAACGTATTTATGACTAATCGAAGATGCGTATTTCCCGGATCTGCACAGGGTAAGCCATTTTATTTATAGTCGTACCTAAGTACATAGTCGACCATGGTCCTATGATAAACTAATGACCACGTAATCACACACAACGCATTCTGAATAACTAATCTAACCTTTAACTTCTAGAAGTTTATAAATTATCTGATTTTGTAGTCAGTCTAATAAAGTATATAAACTGGATTTTATGGCCCAAAAAATCACAGTGAGTGACTGACGGCTCCCAGTGTTAATGGAGTATGGTGAGAGGCAATCATCATCTTCATCAATGCCTAGCCATTTCCCAACTATGTTGGGGTCGGCTTCCTGTCTAACTGGATGCAACTGGATTCAATTGCCAGTATAACCTATATTCTTACGCGATGGTGAGGAACAAAAGTATCTCTATAAGTTACTTGTACCTGTTTTCATCAACACTAAACGATATCTAAGTGAATGCTTAAATAAAAGCGCACTGTTGGACGGCGGTGAACCGAGCTTGAAAATCCAACAGCGCGCTTTTAAAATAAAAGTAAACTAGAATCATTCATCGACTTTTGCAACTGAACCTTGACCCGTGTGCCTCTGTGAAATGGTTTTTTTTCTCTCTTAAACCGCAAAGAATGTGACTCAAAAACTTTTTAAACTTAGTCAAGGACTTTTACGCCGAAAATGTTGACATGCCACACTGAATCATCAATTCCTAAGTGCAAGTTGGTAATCTTCGAGGAATTGAGAAGGAGATAAAATTGTGCAAGAGTTCATAAGTCATATTTAGTCATGAGTAGGTGATTACAAAGAAATGTTAAAACGTAAATGCAAGTTATTATTATTATTTGGTTAGGCACACTAGCAGCTAATATCAAATAGCTTGGAGATACTAGAGATAGGTCTCTTTACCTATGAAATTGACGTTTAGTATGCAGAAAGTTTTATTCATTTTTATATAAATATTTTTTATTTCTATCAATCAAAATATGCACCCATGCTATCGATGCATCTCTGCCAGCGCAGTGGTAATTTTTCAATGCACTTCTTGAAGAAGTCTGGTGTACGGAAGCCAAACTCTTCAAAGGCATTTTGTACTGCCTCTCGGGTATTGAAATTTTGGCCCTGCCAAGGAGTTGTCAAAGTTTTGGAAAAAGTAGAAGTCTGTCGGCGCAAGGTCTGGTGAGTACGGTGGATGACGCAAAACTTCTATCCCTAGCTCTTGTAGCTTAGAGACCGTCTCTTGTGCCATATGAAGTCGTGTGTTGTCGTGCAGAAGCAGCGGGAACGAGCGATTAACCAAGGCTGGCCGGAGATTTGCGAGCTTCTCCATCATTGTGTCCAGTTCCTCACAGTACACTTCCGCAGTAATGCTGGTGCCATTTGGTAAGAAGCTGTGATGAATTATACCAGCACCAGACCACCAAACAGTGACTATGACTTCGTTAGGTGTATGTTTTCGTTTGGGGCATTGCCTAGGCGCTGAACCAGGGTCTTAACCAACATGATGTCCGCTTACTATTATCAAAACTAATCTATTTTTCATCGCAAGTGACAATGCGGTTCAAAATCCCTTCGTTTCTGTGTCTGTTAAGCAACACAAGTCATACCTCAATTCATTCGTTGCGTTGGCGATTTTTTAGTTCGTGCGGCACCCACTTTTTTTTATTGGACGCAAATGGACCAATATTGTTTTGATGCTGACGTTGAAAGCTGCTGCTAACTCAGCCGTAGATTGAGTATCGTCAGCTTCCACTATCGCCTTAAATTCGTCGTTGCTGACTTTAGTTTTCGGGTGACCACGGGGTTCATTTTTAGACCAAGATTTTCAGATGCCGGAAGCGTTCAAACCAATAACGAGTCGTGCGTTCGTTTGTAATATTCACTCCGTACACGTAATTAATGTTACAAGCCATTGGTGCGGCATTGCTACCGCGACGGAACTCGTATTCCAATACGAGTTCCGTCGCGGTAGCACGGTAAACGATAAAAATACGAGTTGGTATACTCGTATTTTTATCGTGTCCAAATTGATGAAAAAGATACAAATGTAGTGAAAACTAATCAATAAACAAATGACTGAATAGAATTCCATATTTTTAAAATAAAATTCATTTGAATTTAGAATTTATTGCATAAATTACGTTTCAAATTGCCAGTATTGTAAAACGGCAACTTCATAGGTATAGACTTAGCATACTCTTCTTTAAACGAATATTTTTAAGGCATACAAATTAATTAATACCTATAATTATTGTTTGGTCGAATGTTTATATGTCCGAATTTAAAATGGACGGCAGAATTTTATTTGGCCCAGAAACGAATCGCTGCAAAACCGACTCCACGTACGTAGTCTTGTCTGCCCTACCCCTAAAGTGTAGGCGCGGAGGGGCGAGGCGGCCCGCGAGCTGAGAAGCAGGTGGTTTAAAACCACTGGTTTTAAAGCCCGCCACCGCGGCTGAGGCAAGCCGGCCAGCAAGTCGAAGCTGCGGTGGGCTGTCTGTGTTGCGTTGGTGCCACGACTGAACTCGTATTCGAAAATAGCGCGCAATTTAAATTTTTCCATGGTTACAGAAACATCGATATCAAAGAAAAATCGAACGGCGGGAAAACAAATGAACAACTGGTTTTTATTTTACGTCATGCTATATTATAAAATTCAATTTGAATTTGGTATTCTAAATAGAGTGAAAGTGAAAGATATTGATCTTCACACTAGCCGGTATAAAAATCGGCAATTTCATATGTAAAGACTTATGTAAGATTATGAGGTTTATTATACTTCAAGGGCCGTTCTTATTCTGATAAATTATAATTACCTACTTAGTAGAATAATTCAGCTAAATATTCCGGAGTAATCTGGAGACTTTGCACTTTGGAATATTCTGGCCATTATTATAGGCAGTAAACGTATTATGTCTGTTTGCTGAATGTTAATGTAGGCAGGGGAAATGCCAAGAGAATCGTTTGTAGCACAGAATAAACGTAATATACTGTGTTTGTAGGGTAAATTGTTATTACCTACTTACCTAGACTGCCTGATGGTCTATCTCATCATCTTCATTTCAGCCGAAAGACATCCACAGCTGGACATAGGCCTCTCCCAAGCTCCGCTACTTTGACCGGTTCTGTGCTTCCCGCATCCAGCGGATTCCTGCTGCCTTCACAAGGTCATCGGTCCACCTTCCAACGTTACGTCTTCCGGTACGCGGTCACCCTCCAGAATCTTTCGGTCACATCGGCCATCTGTTCTGCGAGCAATGTGCCCTGCCCACTGCCAGTTAAGTTTGGCAATTCTTCGGACTATGTCGGTTACCTTGGTTCTTCTGTGTATCTTCATTTCTGATTCGATCACGTAGGGAAACTCCAAGCATAGCCCTCTCCATTGCTCTTGGGATGACTTCTACCCTTCTAACAAGGTCATTATGAGCGACCACGTTCATTGCCTTAGGTCATCACTGGGAACACGCACTGGTCAAAGACTTCCATCTTGAGACACTGCGGTATGTGAGACGAGAAGATATTGCGTAGCTTCCAGAACGCTGCCTAGCCGAGTCGGATTCGACGATTGACCTCTTTCTCGAAGTTGGACCTACCTAACTGGACAGTTTGCCCTAGGTAAACATACTCATTCGAGTGTAGCGTGTCTGATCTTCATGAGAGTGAAGATCAGAGACGCATTTGACAAGGCATTTGACAAGACCTTTGTCAATGTTCATTTTAAGACTCACTCTTTCGGAAGCTCTACTAAGGTCGTCGAGCTTTGTAGTGAAGTCCTCTATAGCCTCAGCCATGACTACTATACCGTCGGCAAACCGAAGGTGAGTGACGTACTCGCTATTGATGTTGATGCCTAGTCGTTTCCAGTCTAGAACCTTGAAGACATCCTCCAGTGCCGCGGTAAACAGTTTCGGAGAGATAAAGTCTCCCTGTCTCACACCTCGCTGCAGATGGATAGGTTTCGAGGTCTGGTCCTGGTGTCGGACTGGCATAGTAGCGTTTTCGTACTGACACTTCAGCACCTCAGTGTACCGATAGTCGATCTAGCACCGTTGAAGAGACTACAGTATAGCCCATGTCTCGATCGACTCGAAGGCTTTCTCGTAGTCCACAAACGCTAAGCAGAGTGGCTGGTTATATTGTTCGGTCTTCTTATAACCTGCCGCAGCGTTAGTTTTTGTTACGGTCTATGGTGGTACAGCCTTTACAGAATCCGGCTTGTTCGGGAGGTTGTAAGTCGACAAACTTGCGCGCGAGATGGTTCGTGATGAATATTGAAAGCAGCTTGTAGACATGGATCAGAAGCGAGATGGGCCTATAATTCTTAACAAGGGCATTATCACCCTTCTTAAAGAAATGTATCACCACACCTTTGTTCCATGCCTGCGGCGGCGGCGTTTTGCCTTCGAGTATGACGGAATCAAACAGCTTCTGATGGGCCTTAAGAACGGGTTTTCCTCCAGCCTTCAAGAGTTCGGCCGTAATTTCATCATCACCGTACGCCTTATGGTTTTTGAGCTACTTATGGTCTATCTATTGGTTGCAAACGTAGGCCTGTATCCTGAGTGTGGTGTTCGATTTCCAAGTCGGGCAAACTGTTAATAGGTTTTTTCACTAGCAAATTCGCGCCGTCATTGTTAGTTTTAATGACAGTAGGCTCACGCCCACATCGGGTCTACGGTCTATTCCCAAATCACTTTAGCGTGACAATTGCAATCATTGAGCCACCTACATTTCTAGCATTCTTTATTTCCAAAACTAGTATGTTAACGTCCTGAATCAAAACCTAACGTTATCATCAACATGTTTCAATAACAAAAAACCATACATGATTTAGGAAATGGCAAAGACCGCTATTGCCACGCTAAAGTGATTCGGGTAAACTAATAACATGAAGGAATACAGGCTTGATGTAGTACCTACCGGCGTTAGGGTAGGGCGCGACTGGGCGACCGCCCAGGCCGCCAGGCATGAACGGGCGCCTAAGGCGAACCTTAAGTGGCTGTTTGGAGTTAGCAACCCCATACGTAACGCAAAATATAAACGTCAATCAATCAATCAAATTAGCCTTTTACAGTCCAATGCTGGACATAGGCCTTTAGGCCAGGCTGCGCCACAATGCCCTGTCCTCCGCCTTCCACATCCAGCCTATCCCAGCCTCCTTCTTAAGGTCGTCGGTTCATCTATGTAGCTGGGGGCGTACCACACCACGCTTGCCGATGCGCGGTCTCCACTCCAGGACTCGTCTGCTCCACCGGCCATCGGTCCTCCGACAAACATGGCCAGCCCACTGACACTTTAGTTTGCTTACTCTGCAGACTATGTCAGTAACTCCGGTTCTTTTCCGGAAACTTTGATTCTGATTTTATCCGTCAAAGAAACTCCGAGCATAGCCCGCTCCATAGCGCGTTGAGCTATCTTGAATTTGTGGACCAGCCCAACTGTCAGATCAAATATAAACGTAGAGAGCTAAAATTTTCGAGCTCGCTGCGCTCGTTCTTGCCTCCTGCATTTTCCTAATTCCAAAACGTTGAAAAGATTTAACATAATATACAAGCAGAGTCCCAAAAAAATTCGACTTGCAACCAGATTTGTGCCTTTTCTGTAGAAGTTCACAAAGTATCTCCTATTAACTGTGTACAAGGACTAAAAACCTTAGTCCTTTTACTCTCCCAGTATATTATTAATCTCACCCTGGTTGCTGGTAGTGCTAAACCCCGGCACTGGCATATGCTGTCATCTATTATTTCATATTGCATGCAACTATATACATATGTAGGTATGTCTTGCTAAACAAGGCATATAGTTGCGTGCAGGTTAATCTTGAAAACTGAAGTGCTGAGCGGATTAAATTATGGTTTCTTATGATCGCCACTTATGTAGAGCGCATTCTCAAGCAGATTTGAAGTAAGTAGAGTAAGTATAGGTACCTACAACACGTGCGCGACAAGGTGAGACCTGAGCGAGGTCTATTCCCGAGTAACATAGGTTATGTTAAAATATCCGCGTTTTTTTGAACACAGCTTAAATTACTCGTGAAAAGCGCAGTATTATAATATCAAATTTTTTATCTTTAGTATGAGTATATTTGGGAAACATAGTTAGGAAAAGGCTAGGTAGATGATGACAAGGTGTTAAAAAATTTACTTTACAAACTTTTATGAGGTGCTGTAGATCATCGAACTAAATAAGTTTTAGCAAGGAACCAACATTGAAATCGCGAAAAAAAACTTAATTAAACTTTAGTATGGAGTAAAGTTATCCGGTAAAGTTAATTTTTTGAACCTTATTTATATTCAAATATCAAGTGTGAATCTTTGACAGTTGTATGAAATGGCTATAATACAACAAAATTTGCTTAACAAATAATTTAGCTGACTTTACCTTCAAATTCAGCATTAGAGTCCTTTAGTTTGTTGAAGAAGGAATGCACGAATTCAAACTCCTCCTGAGGAACGAAAGTAGGGTAATTAGAATGCATCGTGTTGCACTCAATTCCTGCATCACTCGCAAATAGGTATAACGCATCGTGGACCCTGGAGATTTTGCCGCAGCCGCAGAAGATATTATCCTGGTTGGGTAGTACTGATAAATAAAATCACTTCATTCTAGAAACATAATTTGTTGTGATAAGTATGATCATTGAGATTTGAGAATTCTGGAAACTTCTAAATCTAGTCTGTTATTTCTGTGACTCTATTTCTGCTGCACATCAACGACCTGCTACAGCTGGGTGCGCAGATGACAGCACAGTCTCTGAAAGATACCTGTCCAGTGCAAGTGCCAGCAAAGAGAAAACAGCTACTCTTAGAGAGGCCATGGTGGAGCGAATGAATTTGGCCTTAGATCTCGTTTCCTAATGGGGCGACAACAATCTGGACAAATTCAATGCTCTGACAACAGGCGTTTCTTTTCACTGCCAAAGGAGTCAGTTTCAGTTATCTCCTACTTTACGAGGTCCATCTGTACCAGTTACCGACTGCCTAGAGCTTTTGGGCATGGAGTTGACGCCTGGTCTCAACTTTGGCTCAACCCTCGAATTAAAAGTACAGACTGTAGCCAAGAAGCTGGGCATCCTAAACAAGGTGAGGCGATACTTCACATCTGGACAGCTTTTAAGACTGTACAAAGCACAGGTCCGTTCCTTTATGGAGTATTGCAGCCACTTATGGGATGGCTCAGCAAAATACTAGCTTGCTGAACTGGACTCGGTGGAACGCAGAGCAAATAGGCTTATAGGTGACGAGACGTTGGTGGCTAGGCTTTACTCCTGGCTCATCGGCGTAATGTTGGTTGCCTGTCGGTCTTCTACAGACTGTACTTCGGAGAGTGTGCGCAGGAGCTCCACGACCTGATCCCACTATCGCCCTTTTACTACCGGACTACCAGAAGTACTGCTGGGTACAATAATTATGCACTTGGTTGGTATCTCGACCAGTCGTACTCAGCTATTTCTCCACATCTATTACGCGCACAGCCAAAATGTGGAACTGACTGTCAGCGTCTGTATTCCCTTCCACATAATCCGTCTGCTTACTGACATTTTCTGGGCACGCTCGTTCCTTTATATACCTCATCGCTTTCCATCAGGAATGATCGGGGTCAAGAGCAGACCCAGTGAGCAATAAAAAAAGAAGATAGGTACATAACTTCTAATCAGTTATATATGACATATAGTCAAACTACGTGGTTTCTATTGTTTATACAGTCTAAATTTTGAGACGAGGGCAGTAAGGGCAAGTACCTTAACCGTTGTAGCTACTGGAAAACGTTCTTATGAAACTCTCCAACTTTTTGAAGAACTGCAATTCAGATTTTGGAAAAATGGTACAGTCGGCTAGAGGATCGTGAATTCTCACGTTTTTAGGGTTCCGTAACTCAAAAGGATAAAACGGAACGCTTACAGGATCACTCGTGTACCTGTCTATCTGTCCGTCTGTCAGAGCCGATTTGCTCCAAATCTGCTGGACTGATTCAGTTGAAATTTGGTTACCCAAACCCGAACGTGTTACGTAAATAAATGAATTTTGAATGTGGAGTTAACTTTGGGGGGAAAATTAAAAAAAAAAGCTTTGCAATCTGTACCATGTGAAATATTAAATGAGGGCTTGATAAGAGGATTTAAATACCTACCTATATATTTTTTTTAGATTTTTAACATAAAATAGTTTTAATGTTATTAAAGAAAATTGAGGAATAGTGACCATTCCCTCCTTATCTCCAAAACTGCTAAACCAAAAATTTTGAAAAAAAAATCAGTCTAGGGTCTTAATATTGTGCGTACAAACTTATATTTGCAGTTAGAATTTATGGGCAACATGTTTTACTACAATGGTTGACACTTTCCGTGACCAACAGGGCTGACCTTTACCTTGGCCAGAGGCTAAGCATTGCCATAGAACGTGGTAATGCCGCCAGTCTCTTGGGCACAGTCGACAGCGGTGCGGACGAATTTTTCGACGCCATATTTTAGTTTGTGAATAGTTTTAGTTAAGTTATGATATAATTTTGTTATTTTACTATTGTTAATTTAAAAGACCATAAATAAATAATTACGCATTTCCAAAAAAAAAACTACCATGTTGTTTGTTCTTGGGATAAATTCATCCCAACTACGGAAGCCTTCACTGCACGCATTTTTATTTTTATGAAGCTATTCGATGTAGTTTCGTATGCGGACATAAGGATTAAAAGACTCTTCTGGACTAACTGAGATTAGGGTACTAGAAAAGCCACATATCGCAAACAAATTTTCCCATAAACGTTGATTAATCATGGTTAAGGTACCTACCCTTATTGCCACATCTCAAAAATAAAAAAGTAAGTAAAAGAAATTAACTCTAAAATAATATAGGCAATAATATAGGAAGTAAAATAAACTCTAAAGCAATAGCTTTAGAGTTTATTTTACTTCCTAACTTCCCTATCGGTCGTCCCGTAGATCTCGGGGAAGGCTTCCTGGCAGCGCGGCAGTGTCCCTCACGCTGTCATATAGGATGTGCTCGAGCATGTGGCGGAACTCCGAGAGCGTAGTGTAGTCTGTAATCTGTATAACATCTGGAAGCCGCGAGCCCTCGTGTTGGGAGACGAAGATGATGCTTTATCGCCTGTATCTGCTGCCAATTGCATTTGCTGCCTACTTGCTTTATCTTTTGCCTAGTTATTTCTCCATCATTGCTCATCAAATAGTATATCCATACTATTTCTGGTTTAATGGTACAAAACAAATATGGAACTGTATTGTTGAACAAATAAATTTTTAAAAGATCTAATGCTCCTCGATTGCTCCATTCATTGTTTATTCCATATCTATTGCTCCATATATTGACAACTGATGAACTTTTTGAGACCTGCGGGGCAATTGCACAACAATCAATTGGAATCGCTTTCATTTTGAAAATTCAACAACATTCATTGCGTTATTTACGTCGTCGAGCAGACAAAATTTTCGAACATATGAAGCAATGGATTGGCAATTTGCTTCAAAATGATTCAGATTCCGATTGACAGTGTGTTACGCAATTAGGGTGTTGGTTAGTGTTGTTTTGATATAGCGTTTGGAGACAATCTTCTAGGTAGGGTAGATAAATAAAAGCATTTATTTCTAGAAAAACATTTTATTATGATATGCGTACCTAAGTGGTTTTGAGAATCATTGTAACCCCCGAGTACAGAAAATTATAAAAACAAAATATGATTCTGCAATTTCACTAACATATTTTGACATTTGTTTTCTGTTATTACTTTCTAACTTTCCTATTGACCTTCCCGTAGATCTCGGGGAAGGCTTCCTTGCAATGAGACAAGCTGTCCCGGACGCTGTCATACAGGGTGTGGTCGAACATGTGGCGGAACTCGTCGCGGCTCGTGTATGTGTCTGCGTACAACATCTGGAAGCCGTTGTGTTTGGCGACGAAGGACTCGATGCGACGGGTTGAGGGTATCTGTGGGTAATGGTTTTGATAAGATTTGGGTTTTTCGGGCTCCAGGCCATCAGGGCTATAGTTGCAAAACTTCCGAAAAATTCTGAATAATTCCGAATACTTCTGGGAAAGTTTCTTTAAATCAGAATTATTCAAAATGAATTTAATTAAGATTTTTATTTTTTTTTTGCTGAAAAATCGTATTTTGCATCGATCGTCGATCGCCGCCGCCGCCGCCCCTCTGTGCGCCGGCCGCTGCCGCCGCGTCGCGCACGCCTGACTGCCACGAGTCGTGCGTGCAGGCGATGGCGGTGCGGGGTGCGGTAAGAGGGGAGATGCTCCCCGGAGAAGTTTTCTCCCCGCGAGAAACATTCGTACCCCGCAATCGAATGTTTCCGCCGAATATTTCGCCCGAATAATTCAATGGGAATAAACGTTGAAATACTCCTAAAGTTTCGGAATATTTCGGAATACTTCCGAAGTATTCGACGGGAATGATTCGGAATTTTTCCCGCCAGCATGTATAATCAGGGCTCCGTCTCCCCGTCGGGCAAAAAACTGGTAAGTAAACTTACCCGTAAAAAAGTTTGTTGTATGGCCAAGTCGCGTTATTTGAGTTCGAAGATTAAAAACAGTAGTAATGTAATTAAAACGACTTGGAATATTATTAATAGTGAAACGGGAAGGTCTAATAACCGAAGTGCTGACTACAGCCTGTCTATTAATGACAATATAATAAAATCAGACTCACAAGTCGCCGCGGCCTTTGAAAATTTCTTTTCGGATATTCCCGTTTCAACTACTAAATCCCTAAACTCATCAACTTCTGTTGCTGAGTCTTTGCTTAAGGAAAATGTTAATGCTTGCGATTCGGAATTTAATTTTGAACAAATTACCTGTAGAGACATAATTAAAACCTTTCACACTTTAAATGTAAAAAAGACAGCAGATCTGTGGGGTAATTCTGTAGAAGTTGCTAAGTCTATTATTGACATTGTAGCACCTACTTTAGCTCTTATCTTTAATAACTGTATCGACTGTGGGGAGTTTCCTGACCTCATGAAATATAGTAAAATAATACCTTTGTTTAAATCAGGTAGTACATCAGACCCCACAAATTATAGACCTATTTCAGTACTACCTACGTTTAGTAAAATTTTTGAGAAATTAATTTTAGACCAATTGCAAAGATTTTTTAATAAACATAAATTATTACATAACAAGCAGTTCGGTTTTACAAAGGGTCGTTCAACTTCTGATGCCGGTGTTGAACTTTTAGGACATATTTATAATGCATGGGAAGACAAATGCGATGCCTTGGGCATCTTTTGTGATTTGTCCAAGGCATTCGATTGCGTTCTTCATGAAACGTTAATCAGGAAACTCCGCCATTACGGGATCCGGAACACCGCTCTGGATCTTCTTACTTCATACTTGAGTAATAGGATTCAGAGCGTTGACGTTAATGGAAAAAGATCGCCCGGATCTATAGTAACAATGGGGGTCCCACAGGGCTCAATTCTTGGTCCTTTCTTGTTTCTTATTTATATTAACGATTTGCCCTACCTCATTAAGGATAATCATGATATAGTTTTGTTTGCGGATGATACTTCACTTTTGTTTAAACTTAAACGTCAGCAGCTGGTTACTGACGATGTAAACAGAGCGATCTCAAAAGTAGTTCACTGGTTCAGTGTTAATAATTTACTCCTTAATGAAAAAAAAACCAAATGCATTAAGTTTACACTACCTCACGTTAGGCAGGTGAAAACTAACGTGTTGATAAAGGGCGAAGAGTTGAATCCTGAAGATAGCACAGTATTCTTGGGCTTAACTTTGGATGCTAAGCTTCAGTGGGGCCCACATATAGATAAATTGTCAAAAAAGCTAAGCTCCGCAGCATACGCTGTTAGAAAAATTCGTAATTTAACCAACATAGAGACAGCCCGTTTAGTGTACTTTAGCTATTTTCATAGTATAATGTCGTACGGTATTCTGTTGTGGGGAAATGCAGCCGACATTCAGACTATCTTTGTTTTGCAGAAAAGAGCTGTTCGATGCATTTATAAATTAAGTCCGAGACAATCTCTCAGAGAGAAATTTAAGGAGATTAATATACTGACTTTGCCTTCTCAGTACATTTTTGAAAATCTTTTATATGCCCATAAAAACATTAAATTGTTTAAAAAATACAGTGATATCCACAATATAAATACTAGGAACAAACACAAATTTGTTGTACCTCCAACAAGGCTCAAGAAAATAGGTGGGTCATTCAGGTGTCAATGTATACGCTTTTATAATAAACTTCCAAGCCACGTTCAAGATCTGAGTCTTAATAAATTCAAATCATTCATTAAACGCAAGTTGTGTCAGAAAGCTTTTTATACCGTTAAAGATTATATTGAGGACAAAAAGGCTTGGGATTGAACTGCTCCAATTTTATTTTATATTATTTTTATTTTTGCATACTGAATGTTGACATTAATATTTACTTTGTAAGTATTATATTATTTTACTTTATTGTGAATGTAAAGACTATGTAGGTCATTGCTTTTTTTTTTGTTTGTTTTATTTTTTCTCTCAGTTATTTTTAATCATGGTCTGGCAGTTTGAGTAATCTATGCGGCCTACCCCAATGTCCTTTCTTTGGTATTGTTCGTCGAATCGTTGAGCTCCTTAAGTTCTGAGTTGAGCTGCGCGATTACTGACAAATGCGTGCACTGACTGGACAGGTCCTCTCAATCTGTGTGGTTCTTTCCTCAAAAGACCATTTCAGACACCAATCTACATGGTCTTCACATGAAGTGACCAAGATTATGTCTGGACTTTATAAGAGACTGTGACCTCTGAGTTTGTTTCGGCCTTTCTTCTCAGAGTAGTCAGATAGGAAACGCCGACCTCATCTAGTTTAAAAAAAATATTGACTTGTAAAAGTGTTTGTACAAACCTACTTACAGAAATAAAAATCATTTATCATTTATCATTTATCATTTACCCAATATCATACATCAATATCTTATACAGGGTTATTTGTAAAACACCAGCAACCTCTTAAAGGGGCATTGTACTCATCATTATGAACAACTTTTACTATGGGACCAAACCAGAAATCGCGAAAAAACAAATCAGCTGTTCAGTACATTTATGTTCGCATAATTCGTCAAAATGTACTGAACAGCTGATTTTTTTTACTACCGAAATAAAATGTATCAAAATGATACATTTTATTTGGGTAGGTAAGTAATATATGATATAATTAACAAATCTCTAATATTTACAAGAAATAACAACTGAATCCATAATTTTATTTGATTTAATGATTAGTATAATACCTAAATGATTGATATAACTTCAAAATAAACAAATTTTCATAAGCATAACATATAAAACTCAATCAATCTGCCTAGCCTTTTCCAACTATGTTATGGTCGGCTTCCAGTCTAACCGGATGCAGCTGAATACCAGTATTTTATATGGAGCCACTGCCTATCTGACCTCCACAACCCAATTACTGTGTAATACGATACCCCTTGGTAAGACTAGTTGTCAGACTTTCGGGCTTCTGCCGACCCGTAACGACTGTCTAACATTCACGAATGACAGCCGGGACCAACGGCTTAACGTGCTTTCCAAGGCACGGAGGAGTCTCGGTATGAAACGATGGTCCCCCATCCACAGACCAACCCCGGCAAGCGTAGCTTAACCTAATGGATCGACCCGTGCAGCTGTTATTACTTAGCCACGAGCTAAGCATAACATACATTGAATATAAAATCGTTTGATATACCACTCAAAAGACATAGAACCTATTAAATTTAGTGTAATAAATGCAGCGATTCATTTCTGTCACAAAATTTATGAAAAACATATTTTAAACGATAGACCTAATGATTTTCGATTAGATCAAAGAGATTAAAATTATACTAGCAAATTTAATGTCTTTGGATTAGATAAACGTTATATATTATATGTAAAGGAATTATATCAACAGTTGGTATATCTCACGTTTATTACATCTTGTGGACGTTATTGAAATGAAAATATACCAAATAACTTTAAGACGCACCCATTTTATTTTGTATGGTACATCAAGGAAAAGAAGCCCGAATAACTTTTGTATGTAAGCTGACAACCATCATCGCCATTCTCCTGCCCTTATCCCAATTTATTTGGGGTCGGCGCAACATGTCTGTTTTCCATACTTCTCTATTAGTCGTCATCTCGGTAGTCACTCCCTTTCTAGCCATATCATCTTTCGCACAGTCCATCCATTGTTTCTTTGGTCTTCCCTTACTCGTATAGCCATCCACATTCATACTTAAAACTTTACTGACGACATTTTCTCATTCCCCCGCATCACGTGCCCATAGATGTCCACACAACTTTTCAGTCACCGGGGCAGTGCCGCTTACAGACTTCCTTTTACATACTCATTTCTTATTCTATCCATTCGCGTAACACCACACATCCCTCTTAGCATTCTCATCTCAGCTGTAAGCTGACAACTTACTGAACCTTAACTAACGAACCTTACTGAACCTTAACTGAAGAACTTAATTTGACCCATGTTCGAATTCTTCCGGGCCATCAGGGTTACGTTACGGAACCCTGATGTCTTTCAAGACTCTGGGTTTTGTTTAACGGGCCCTCAGGTTCTTTTTGGCAGTGGGTATTTGCGATCTATTTTAATTGTCCTTTATCATGGTATTACGGGCTGATATGGTCTATATATTCATACACGAAATCTCTTAAGGGGTCATTGTACTCATCATTATGGACAACTTTTAATTGCGCGCGAAATTGCGCCAAAGAAATCAGCTGTTCTCTACATTGATGTTCGCATAACTCGTCAATGTAGGGACAGCTGTTTTTTTTTTCGCGATTTCAGGTTTGGTCCCATAATAAAAGTTGTTCATAATGATGAATACAATGACCCCTAAAGAGATTTCGTGTATGAATAGGTAGACCTTATAATACTGATCCATAAGAAATTATTTGAAATCACAAGGCATGAACTTGGACCACTTCACTAATTGGTTTTCTCTTTAGAAAAGATATCAATTAATGAAGGTCTCCAGTAAACGAGCCCTCAGTGAACGGGTTTTTCCGGGAAAAACATTACAAAACTGAGTTTCAGAAATTCCGATGGTGATGCAAATGTCAGTCTCCGCCGGGTAGGCCATTAGTTTCAGCGGTTCTGCAAACCCTATACAAGTAATCAAAACTTACAGTTTCATATTTTTTAGCTTTAGGCACGCCATAGACGCCGATATCAACGAACATCTGCCACTCCGCTTGAGTCTTGATCTTCAGCTGTCCGGGGTGGTTGAACACCTTGAATGGACACAGCCAAATAGGGTACACCTGGACAAAGAAAACAAATTATTAATTCAGTAACTGGAACTTACAATAGAATGATTTCTTTCGTGTATGTAGATATCAATATATCGCGCTACAAACCGATAACAGTATTGTGACGTAACCTCGGGCGCGTACGTCGCTTGGTTATTAATACCGGTCAGAGTGGCGGGGCGGGCAGCACGCTTAGAGGAGCTGCGTACCGCTGGCTAGGAAAAGATGCTGAGCGACCTAAAGCCTACCCACCTAGTCTTCTGGCAACTCCAGAGGAAACTCAGGTCCCAAGATTCAGCATCTATAGCCCCCCCCTAATCCGCCCTGACAAGACCATCGCTTTCGATGATGTCGACAAGGCTGAATGCCTAGCCGACAGTCTTGAGGCCTTATGCTCACCCAGCTCTCAACCTGCAGACCAAGCTCACCTCTCTGAGTTTCACGCGGAAGTCGAACGTAGAGCCTCCCTCCCTCCTGTTGAAGACCCTGATTATCCTCTGCCTCCGGTCAGTCCAAACGAAGTGCAGTTACCGCTCCATCAGTCTGCTCAATGTCCTCGGCAAAATTTATGAGAGGCTTATTTATAAGCGCCTAAGAGACTATGCCGAGACAAAGGGTATCATCCCTAACGAACAGTTTGGTTTTCGAACGCAGCATTCCTGCGTTCATCAGGTTCACCGCATCATCGAACACATAAATAAACGTTGATTTCCAATGTGGTTTGATGACGGGTGCTGTCTTCTTTAATATAGCGAAAGTATTCGACAAAGTCTGGCACAACGGCTTATTATAAAAGCTCTACCAACTCGGCGTGCCGGACCGTTTCGTGCTCGTCTTTTGTGCAATCACACCTTTGGCTATCGCATAGAAGGAGCGCTATCCTCCCCCCATTCGAGCAGGAGTCCCTCAGGGCTCTGTGCTCTCTCCCCTTATTTTCACGCTGTTCACCAGCGATATCCCGAAAAGTAAAAAGGCGGAGTTTGCTCTGTTCGCAGACGACACGGCCATTTACTATACGGGCAGAGACCAGCACCCGATATCTCGCACTCTCCAAACCGCAGTCGATAATCTCGGCGCCTGGTTTAGGAAGTGGAGAATCGAGGTCAATCCCGATAAAAGTCAAGCGGTCCGCTTCCTGAGACCACGTCGCACTTGACTCCCCATCCCGACCGATCACCATGTTTGGCAAGCCCATCCCTTGGGAGAAGCGAGCCAAATACCTTGGTGTGACTCTCGACCACCTTTCCATTTCTGAGCACATAAAGCAAGTTCGTACGCGCGCCGCTTTCGCTCTCAGTAGACTCCACTCCGTTCTGAATGCACGTAGCAAATTGTCACTTAGGTGCAAATTGCGCATTTATACAGCGTGCATTCGCCTAATCATGACCTATGCGGGTTCACTGTTTGCGCACGCAAAACTTCACCTCATTCATAGGATGCAGGCCCTACAAAACCGTTTCCTCCGAAAGGCAACGGGAGCCCCTTGGTTCGTTCGGAACGAAATCCTCCACCTAGACCTTGATATTCCCACCATCTCTCAGTTCTTGAAACGCAACTCCAAACGCTTCTTCGACTCAGCCACCAACCATCGCAACCCTCTGGTTGTCGAGGCGGCTAGTTATATCCCCTCCTGTATCAGTAAAGTCCGCCGCCCCAGGCTTGTCCTCTCAGAGCCCGATGACCTCATAACTCTTCTCCAGGAGAGCAGTAGGGACCATAGGAACAAAAACAGATCGACATTCCGACCTTGCCGCCGAAGTCCCTCGTGACGACCACGAAGTAATTGTCCTCCCCCCGTCCCTTGCTCGGTAATGAAGTGCTAGCTGATGGCGTAGCTAAGCCAGAAGCTTTAAATTCCCCTGATAATAATAATTACCATGATTTGATCCAGCCTGTCCCATCTTGCTGTCCTGCCCCCAGCGACGCCCTAAGACGAGGTTCATTCCCCACAGGGGGTGCCCTTAGCGTGTAGTCGCTTAGTTTTATAAGTTTTATGCCCTGGCTGGAGGCTTTGAGTTCACTTAAGGCAGCCACAGGATTGACCGGTTAAGTAGTCACGGCCTCTCTAGGCCAACTACGAGAAAAATTTCACATTCACAAAAAAAAAAAAAACGGGGCGGGCAGTCGTTGTCGGACTCTCGGTCTGTGCGGTGGTGCGTTGCGAGTCAAATAAATGAACATATTTTACAATTTCAATTAGGAGGGAGATTCATGGGACGCTGTGCCCAGTAAAGCTAGATAGAAGGGAGAACCTAAAAAATAACAGCCTCGCAAAAGCCACACTAAAAAGTAGTTAAGTTTAACTTAGCGATCGTGTGATACGGTGTTTTATTTGGACCAATTAAAACATCAATCGAGAGAAGTGATTGTCGAGGATCTGTTTCAGAATCATCGAGAACCTCGAGGTCCGTTGCCCGCCCCTTTACACACTCCAAGCATTTACCAGTATCAAAGTTAAAAACCGGCCAAGTGTGTGTCGGATCACGCACAATGAAGGGTTCCGTAAACCGTAGTTGGGATGAAGAAAGAAGAGAAAGAATTATCCCAAGAACAAACTTAACATTGTAATTGATAAAGATGTTCTCCCATACATTCCAACTGCAAATGTTTGTATGCACAATATTGAGAGATTTATGTTATTTATGGCCCTATACTTTTTATAAATATTCCTGTAATCTATAAGTATGGACCTATTTTTTGTATCTTTCTTTCAACATTTTAGGCTCAGTAGTTTCGGAGATAAGGAATGAATGGTATATTTTCGTCTGTTTTTTATACAAAAAAAAACCATTAAAAACATATATTTGAGACCTTCACAGTAAGCCATTTCATGTGACATGTCTAACGGTACAGTTTGCATTTTTTTTCAGATTTTCGTATTTGCCCTAGGGATGCCCGATCTAAATCGATCTTCTGGAAGATCGATTCAGATCGGGCATCCCTGGCCATACGATCTATCGATTTTTTGAATCGATTCAACGGGATGCAATCTTCACCCAGATCGAATCGTATGCGCCAAGATCGTATGAAAAAATCGTATCAACTAAAACCTAAACGTCAAGCGAAACGTACCGTACGAACTACAATAAACATAAACATTGAATGAGATTAGTTTCGACTGTTTCGAGTTACATTATTTAAAAGCGATATTGTATGAAATATGAAGGTAGGTGATACTTTTGTTTATTTTATTGTCGGGTATCCGGTATGTTAGCATTCTCTGATTTCGTTTTCTTTCATTCTTTGTAATTATATAATTGCTTACACACCGGATCGCCTATCACGGCTATCTGTCACAACGGCGTCCGTGGCTCAGTTTGTAATAGATCTCTAAAATTATTTATTTAATTTTGGCATGCATGCATACTGTGCCTTTAATTAATATTTTAATAAAATTACGATACAATCTTCCGAGATCGAGTAAGATCGATTCAAAACAATACGATTAAAATTGTGAATCGATTCACGAGGTTACGGTCCATTACGATCCAGAAGATCGATTCAAAGCACAAAATCGGGCATCCCCAAATTACCCCCCAAAAGTGACCCCCATATTCAATTTTTTTTATTCCGTTACACATCCGTGTTTGGGTCACAGAAATTCATATATGTACCAAACAACTTAACCCTTTTACTGGTGGTTGCAGTATGTGTGCCACCAACATTTTCGTTTTGTCGTTTGGCAATATAACTAAAAATTAAAGAAAGTGCCGCCTCTGTGTGAAAAGGAACGCATCTTACATTATTAAAAAAAAAAACACATATCTGACATTACTACCCACAATGATTCCATAAAATGAGTTTTTAGTTCTCTAACATAAAAAAATGCTTTTACCAGTAAAAGGGTTAATCAGTCAATTAGATCAGAGCAAATTGGCTGTGACAGACGGACAGACAGACACACGAGTGATCCTATAAGAGTTCCGGTAAGTGCTTGATACGAATAACTTCAACATCAAGTTACACCACCAACCAACATCCAATTAATGTGTCCTACCTCCATAATAGATACATATAAACTCACGCCTTCTTAAGAAACTACAGAACGCCACCTGCTATGATCCTTACATACTACTTTCCTACCTCCATCTCCTCATGGAACACGTCGATGCTCTTCTCCAGATGTTCAACAGGCACCAGCATGTCCTGGATGACGTGTGCCTTGTCATACAGCTTGGTAACAGCTTCTGGTTGGGTCAGCTTGAGAAGGGATACTTCTGGAGGCATCAGCCAGCCTAGGAGGTAGCGGAAGATCAGGTGGTTGCCGAATGGGATAATGTCCTGTAATCGAGAAAAATGCGTCGTTCAATTACTCAGTTACCCACACCACACATCATCATCATCATGGGATCATTAAATGATCCCATGATGTTATTTCTTATTCTATCCATTCTCGTAACACCACACATCCCTCTTGAAACGCCTAATAAATAAATAAATAATAACACGGCTCGCATCTTCTCTCTGGAGATCTGACCGCGGGTAGCTTGGAGCCTGTTCCCGATACCGGTGGGCTACTATATTTTATATTTTGTAAATGCTTTTTTTTAATTTAATATTTATCGCCTGTCGGTAATTAATATACTGCATAGTTTATATGTATAGCAAATGAAATAAAAGATAATAATAAACAAATAAATCATCCGTCCCAATTAACTTCGGGTTGGCGCAGCATGTCTTAAAAGATAATTTACGCCCCTAAAAGTAAGGGCGGAGTTTACTGACTTTTTAAACGGCTGTTTAGATATTTAATCCGTTCTTTCCTTAGGAAATTTGACATAAACTAGCTGTTTAAATACCTAACCGGTGGTTTGCATGTTGGTGAACACAGGCCTAAGTCGCCCAAATTACACATGCAAAGCCGAATGCGTAATTTGGGCGACTTTCTCTTCTCATTTTGCGTCAAATAAATGTATTTGACGCAAAATGAGACCAACCGAAATCTGTGCTTATAAAAAAATATAAATTCAGGCTTTCAAACCACACAAATTACGCCGATTTACACTTATTATAAAGCCCTGAAATAAGAAAACACGTCGTGGGTTCCTGTGACAAGGCACCAGGGTAGCCCGCGAAATTAAAATTATCTTACGTTTTTTGCAATTTGCAAGCAGTATTAGTTTGTATGTTGATCAAAATACGATTCGCGACCGTAACAAGTATGTATTTACAGAATTATAATCATTAAAGTCAGTAATCTTTAAGACCACGTAATCCTATTGACAATTGCATAAAATCTTGACATTTGAGGATTACTTATATGTACATATAAACTAACTTAAGGCGGTGTATTACTGATTTAATGATTATAATTCTGTAAATAAGTACATACTTGTACCTAATAATGACTTGCAAATTGTAAAAAAACGCAAGAAAATTTTAATTTCGCGAGCTACCCTGGCGCTTCCCCTTAAACCATAATGCTGGTAAGCGGTCATCTCTGGTAATTCCCTGGCCTTTTCCATCGCGTGAAATAGGGGAAATGCCTCTATTTCTGATATAATAACTGAAACTAATGAAGATTACCTGTAACTCCCAAAAAAAGCTTCTAGTATGTCTGTGGTAGTAGTCCCTCAGCGGTATGTACTCGACGGCTGGGCGGTTGTTGATCAGGTGTCGTTCCACCTGCGTGAAGAACCACTCCGCATACCACTTGCCGATGGGGTTAAACTAGAAAAGATATAAAATAATAATATACTCAAATTGAGGGGCTTGTGGCTAAGTAATAACAGTTGCACGGGTTGATCGATCAGGTTAAGCTACGCTTGCCGCAGTTGGTCCATGCCTCAGAAAGTACGTTAAGCCGTTGGTCCCGGCTGTCATTCGTGAATCTTTGACAGTAGTTACGGGTCGTCAGAAGCCCGAAAGTCTGACAACCAGTCTTACCAAGGGGTATCGTATTACCCAGTTACTGGGTTGTGGAGGTCAGATAGTCAGTCACTACATGTAAAATACTGTATTCAGGTGCATCCAGTTAAGTCTAACCCGACCCCAACATCGTTAGGAAAAGGCTAGGCAGATGATGACTGTAAGTACTCAAATTACAAATACGTAATGGAACTCGGAAGCGTAATGGAGCAGTGGTAACGGCCGCGACTTATGTCGTAGGTTGGTCGTAGGTTCGAACCCAGACAGCCGTTTTACTTTGTGAAACAAGATGAAATTTCAATCACCAACCCCAATTCCCACTTAAGAGGCAAGCTCCAGATAGCACGCGAAATTCAAATTTTCTTAAGTTTTTTGCAACTTGGAAGTCAGTATTAGGTTATATGTTGATCAAAGTATGATTCGCGACCGTAACATATGTATTTACAAAATTATACTCATTAGAATCAGTAATAAAACTACTTAAGTTAGTGTAATCTTAAATGTCAAGATTTCATGAAATATTCAATAGGATTATATGAACTTAGAGGGTTGCATATTAGAATATCAAAACTTTCTCGAGCAAATTTCAAAAGAACAATAAACGAAATAACAAAATTTAAATGACCAAATGTTTTATTTAGAAAAAATTTAAAATCCCAATGTATGTGACATCAAATGAACGACTGATCAAAAGTTGCTAGATATAATTTTAAAATATCAAATCATTACTAATCAAATTACATAATCACAAATGACGACTGAATAAATTTGCTAGATGTAAAAACCTACCAATGAAAGATATTTAATCATTTAAACATTTTTCATTTCTCATTTAGATTCATGCACGGGGCTCCTATTTCTGTCTGCAGGGTTTTAAGGAACCTAACCAACCGAACCTCGGGGTGCCCCTGACGTCGACCGTCTAGGGATAGTGTTTCCGTTAGCTGGTCGACGGAGCCCCGCTGAGCGGGGCTCCTATTTGTGTCTGCAGGGTTTAAAGGAACCTAACCAACCAAACCTCGGGGTGTACCTGACGTCGACCGTCTTAGGGTTTAAACGATTTGGTCAATAGTGTAATGAATAATTTAAACATTGATATTCCAGACTTTGGTCAGCTGAACTTTTGATCAAATGACCTTCGTTATTTTAAACTTTGTTGATTTGTACGTTGTTCTTTTGAAATTTGCTCAGGAAAGTTTTGATTTTCTAATATGCAACCACTTAGAGAGTTGTATTGATGATTTTAATTATTATAATTCTACATACAAAGATTTGTTACGGTCGCGAATCATATTCAATTCAATATACAACTTGATACTGACCTGCAAATTGCAAAAACGTAAGACAATTTGAATTTTGCAGGTAGCCCTACCTGGAACTTTCGCCTGAGTAATATAAAACAATCTCATGCAGTTAGTTAGGATTATTTTTCTCTCCGGACATTTGCTATGGCAATAAGGATTTAAAGCGGTTCACCGCAATCCGCGATGGTATGTAGGTGGGTGAATATTCGACCTTTTAACCGCCGTCATTACCTTCCGCCAAAAGTTGATGAAAGAGAATATATTTAATGAAATATTTCAGCAATTACCTGATTCTGGTCCTTAAGCAGATTCTGGGAGTTGATGAAATATTTCATTAACGATATTCTCCTTCATCAACTTTTGGCGGAAGGTAATGACGGCGGTTAAAAGGTCAAATATTCACCCAGGTACCGAACGCTTTATGTTGGTAACGGTCGTTAAAATTGTCTTTCAAAGCAGTAAAATTGTGGGCTTGCCACTCGATTTTAAGAGGCCTATCACAATATTGCGTTTTGACAGATAGATATATTGATTGAAGTATGGCGACGCATCACATTATTTAGCAATTTGGCAGTCGTAATTACCTACGTTAATTTTGAGTCTTAAAATTTAATCATTTTTACTATTTTTATGTTTGTATACAAATACAATATTTAGAAATGTAAATAATATGCGCGTGGAAACCAACAAAGTACAAACATAATAAGTAAATAAATAACATAAGTAGATACATAAATTACTAGGTATTTATAAAGGTTTTTTTTAAAGATTTTATAAAAATATTTAGAAATGTAAATAATATTAGGTACTTAAGTTAATAGTAGGTAGGTTCTTAATTTTTGTATTTTTTACTTAGATTATTTAATTATTTATTTTGGTTTCCACGCGCAATTCTCCACACAAATTAACCACCACCACAATCTGGAAAAACATAATTATAATAATTGATTGCCATTTGGTGCATTAATTAGCAGGAACATTTTTGATAAATGTTGGATGATGGATGTTTGTTACTCTTTCACGCTTCTTGTTTCTTGTTTATAACCTAGATTAACACATAGAATACTTTTTATCCCGATACTCCTGCGGGTTTGAGACTTACGCGAGTGAAACCGCGGGGCGCTGCTAGTACTATATCACTAGCTAAATTTTCACAAGGTGTTCTACCCATGAATATGAACAACTTTCACTATTTGACCAACTCTGAAATCACGAAAAAAAATCAGCTATTTCATACGAAAGTTCTATACCTATTCGACCAAAATGTATGAAACAGCAGATTTTTTTTTCGTGATTTCAGAGTTGGTCCCATACTAAAAGTTGTTCATATTCATGGGTAGAACACCCTGTGAAAATTTAGCTAGTGATTTAAAAATAGCTCTGTATACATAGGTACAGGTCAAACACATAACCCTCCGTTTTTTGAGTTCGCCGCAATCCGGTTATAATACAGCTACAACCAGCTTGTCAGATTGTTATAATCCCTTTGACTCGTGTTTCGGTAAACTTTTTTTGAAATAATATATTATTTTTCCGGGGTGTGGCTTTTACACATTTTTGGGATATTGAATAGAAAAGCATACTAAACAGTTACCCTACCTTTCCATCATCTCCAACCTCGTCAACCATATCTCCAGTCATGAGAACTCCTGACTCCTTGGTGTACAGCAAAGCTTCGATGAACTCATGCGGCTTGTCTTTCAAGGACTCCTGAATGAAGTGGCTTGATAGTTCCGACAATTTGTTGTGAGGGTAGTATTCGAGGCGGATGTATCTGATAGGAAAGACATAATATTAGTTGGCAAAGAGCATCAACAAACAGAGACATCGAGAAGAATACAGCTTGACATTCTGAGATCAGCCAAAATTCCACAATGTCTGAAGTCTCGTCTCCATAACCAATTTGTTCTGCTCACCATGACGTACGGCGCTGAGACGCGGACGCTCACGCAGGAGGCTGTGTACAGGCTGAGAGTTGCACAGAGACCCATGAAGCGTTCCATGCTTGGCATCAGGCTAATAGAGCTAGTTTCAAACGTTGACATCCGAAGACTTACGAAGATCTTCGATATCGGAAAGCGTATTATGGAACTCAAATGGAGTTGGGCAGGACACCTGGCAAGGTGCAGTGATTACAGCCTGACAGGCGCACTAAGACTGGCAGAGTGAGCGGCGAGAGGGGCGGACGACGTTGTTGCAATCGCGGGCAAAACCTGGATGAGGCTGGCACAGGAGCGTGGGTATTGGCACAAGAAAAGAGAAGCCTATGTCCAGCTATGGGAGACGTCGGCCTGTGGCTGATGATGATGAGGCAAACAAAAATCTATTAAATACTATTATGATAAATGCGAAAGGAACTCTGTCTGTCTGTTACCTTTTTAGGATTTCGAGGAAATTTGACACACAGGTAGACCGTGACCTAGGATATTTCTTATCCCGGTACTACGTTCCCGTGTGCCTTAGGCAAAAGCTAGTGGATGATAAATGTGGTCATAATTACTTTTTAGCAGGAACAACTTTGATGACTGCCGATGTTAGGAAGCCGAGCGTGCCGTAGGACCAAGGAATCGCATAGAACAGGTCTGGGTTCTCATCCTGGAAAATTTAAAAATTAATTACATTAGGTAAATACAGTGTTTTTTTTTTTTAACTACAGGGGCCGTACGGATAGTATGGGTATATCAGAATCTATAAGACATGCGAGGAAACTATCTTAGGGTGTAACTATCAATTACCTTTTTTTTTTAAATAAAACTGGCTCATTTAGTTTATTTGGTAAAGTGCGAGCTGTTCATAAAAATGACTAAAATTGACCTATTTTTTTAACCAGCTTCAAAAAAGGAGGAGGATATTATGTTCGTCTGTATGTATTTTTTATGTACGTTCATCGATATTTTCGTCAATTGGGAACCGATTTTGATAATTCTTCTTTCATTTGGTAGAGGAAACTTGCGCGGTGGTCCCATATAAATTTTATTAATTTTGCTTGGGTAGTTTTTGAGTTAGCTCTGACAATACGTGTTTAATCCACTTTGTGTATCTTGATGATGTTCCAATTATCTTCCTGTCACTGGTATTTACATAAAAGTAGTGCAAGGTTATATAAATTGGTGTTGGGTACCATAACTAATAAAAAATGAAAAATAAAATCCTTTTTACAAAAAAAAAAAAACTTTCATGATACTGAGTCGATCAGCATAAAAAAAAAATTGTAATTTTAATCATTTTTATGGACAACTCGCACATGACCAAAAAGTTTATGCCTTATGTCAAAATTGTTTTCATGAAAAAATACCTCTCGACCAAAGCGGAGACGAGACTAGAGGTGAGGAAAAGTGTTGGAAACAACCAATAGGATTTCGTTATTTACATATCTCGCTTAACTTCAGTGGATACGGTTAAGCAGAGAGGAGGAAATGTCTCATATTTGCTTAGAGCTAACAAAACAGAGATGTGAGCTATGCTTTGCCTCGCCAGCTACCGACACGCGGACGGCGCGCAGGGAGACGAGAGATGTGAGCAACGTGTGGCGACCGGCACCGCTGCCGCTGGTTCCCCCACGTCGCACAACCCGCTTTCCCGCTTTAGCCAGTACACATCTCTGTTCCGATCTAGCCAGTACGCATCTCCGCTTCGATGAGAGATGTATTGATGATTCTTATATGGTTATGTAAATACATATTAGTTAGTCAACCTACAACCTGACACTGACCTGCAAATTGCAAAGAACGCAAGAAAATTTGAATTTCACTGGCTATAACGTTTAACATAATTATTTCAAATAACATTCTATCTTCATTCCATCTTCAAACCGAACGAAAATAATTGTTTTATCTAAATGCATTTAGCGCTAAACACATTTATAATACCTATAGTGATAAGTGGTGTAAGCGGGCCTTAAAGACTGGTTGACAGTTATGTACCTTGCTGCATGTAACAACAGATCCATCGGCTAACACCAGCTCGTATTGCAGACAGAAGTGCTGGAACAGGCCGTAGATGTGAGAGGAAGACTCCACGCCGGTGCCCATGACGAGCCCGCCAACCGTCAGCTGGTCCAGTTCGGGTACTACTGCTAGTGCCAGGCCTAGTGGCTCTAGAGTGCGGGAGAGCTGGCCCATTGTGACGAGAGGTTCGCAGCGAACCGTCTGAAAAAAACAAGTAGAATTTGGTCTTTGGCGAAAGCTCCAGGTAGCCCGCGAAATTCAAATTTTCTTACGTTTTTTGCATTTTGCAGGTCAGTATCAGGCTGTATGTTGGTCTGAATTGATTCGCGATCGTAACAAATCTGTATTTATAGAATTATAATCAATAAAATTATCAATACAACTCTTGGCTCATATAATCAATCCTAATGAATGACCATTTCATGAAATCTTGATATTTAGGATTACACCAACTTAAGGAGTTGTATTGCTAATTGTAATGAGTATAATTTTGTAAATACTTATAAATATATGTTACGGTCGCAAATCTTAAGAAAATTTGAATTTCCGCGGGCTACCTGGAGCTTTCCCCTTAACCACTAGATTTACGGGCCTGCCAACTGACAGCTGGTCTAATTCGGGCACTACACTACTACTAGTGCTAAGCCGAGGGGCTCTAGAGTGCGGGAGAGCTGGCCCTCTGTGACGAGAGGCTCGGAACTGACTGTCTAGAAAAAACAAGAAGATTTCTTTCTTTGCTACGGCATATATTTAAACGATCTTCAAATAATTCCCAATTCCTATTAACCAGTCTTGCCAGGAGTATCGTGATACACAGTAACTAGGTTGTGTAGGACAGATAAGCAGTCGCTACATGTAAAATACTCGTATTCAGCAGCATCCGGTTAGAATGGAAGCTGACTCCAACATAGCTGGGAAAAGGCTAGGCAGATGAGGCCCCGGTTTTTACGACTTGACAAAACGTCGAGATTTCTTTATAATACGGGGTGTCACAAACGTAAGGTCTAAAGGCAAATGGGGTAAAGCCTATCTAGCATTTAAAAATTTAAAAGTTGGGATATTCTCAACAGTTCAGAAAATTTATTGGGTTGGCACAAAAGTAATGAGACACTGTACAAAAACTCTATACACTTCCTTTTTCAAGTTAATTGTTTTCGATAATATTCTAGAGTGTTGTAGCTTAGAACATTCTAGGTACTTGTGATGTGGGGGTTTAGCGCGATCGGTTTAGTTAGTTTGAAAATAAAATGGACGAGCGACAAGTTCGAACACTATATTTATACGAGTACTTGTTAGGCCACAGTCCGCGGGCTGCGACTGACAATATCAACATAGCATTGGGCGCTGGAAGTACAAGCCATGCGACGGTGTCCCGATGGTTTGACTGTTTTAAATCAGGAGACAGGAGCCTTGAAAGTCAGCCACGCTCTGGACGACCACCCGCAGTGAGTGATGACGATTTACGCCGCGACCTGCAGTCGAATCCGGATGCTACTACTCGTGAATTAGCGGAAGCACTAACTGCAGTCACCACGCCGTGGAAAACCATCTGCATGAGCTTGGGTATCGAAAAGTTTTGGCTCGGTGGGTACCGCACATCCTTACAGAAGACGCCAGTTGTGCAGTCCGTGTCGCTATCTGTCAATCACTTTTACTGCGACCCCGACGTAAAGACTTTTGTGTGATCTGGTTACTGGAGATGAATCATGGGTTCATTACGAGAAGGAGACAGCGGAGACAGAGGAGGCAGCCAAAAAGCACGACGTGTACCACGTCGTGCTTTTTGGCCGCCTCCAGAAGAAACGCCACCAACTCAACCGAAGCTAAGTCAAAAGAACCGCTAAAAAGTTCTGCTTTGCTGTTTCTGGGATGCGCAAGGCATGCTGTTTTATGAACTATTACACATTGAAACTATAAACGCTGACAAATATTCAACCCAGCTCACTAAACTATCTGCTGCTATCAAGAAAAAACGACGAACACGAGTCAATGTAGTTTTACTGACTGGCCTGTTGGTCTAGTGGTTAGTGGCCCTGACTGCTATGCCGGAGGTCGTGGGTTCGATTCCCACCCAGGACAAATGTTTGTGTGATGAGCATGATCATTTGTTCTGTGTCTGGGTGTAATTTATCTATATATGTATGTATTTAGAAATATATAAGTATGTTTATCAGTTGTCTAGTACTCATAACACAAGCTCTGCTTAGCTTGAGGCTAGACGGCGTTGTGTGATAGTTGTGGAATATTATTATTATTATTATTACTACACGATAACCCTCGACCTCATGTCGCATCTACTGTTCGCCAACAGTTGGAGAACTTGGGCTGTGAGACGATACCCCACCCACCTTATTCCGAGACCTTGACCCATCAGACTATCATTTGTTTAGAACCCTGAAACAACATTTGCGGGGTAAACAATTTAATTATTTCTCTGATGTAGAAGCGGTGTTGAACCACTTTTTCGAGGCACAGCCAGTTCTGGGTGAAAGGCATCCAAACTTTGCCGGATCGTTGGCAAGAAGTCTTAGATGCTAATGGTGATTACATCATTGACTAAGCTTTTTGTCTTGTAATAGTAATAAAAATGTAAAACGAAAACCAAGCGTCTCATGACTTTTGTGCCGACCTGATAGTTAAATTCATGAAATTTTACACTTTCACGTGAAGTTTTCGACCCTGTCAACAAAATTTTCGACGTAACGAATACAAATCTGGCTGGAAGATGCCTTTGATAGTGTAGGTTACAAGATTCTGTTCCTATTTACGTTCAGTGCGGCTCTACAACGCTTCAGATTTTATGTTTACTTATCTTTTCTAACTATTTATTAAACTTTAGAGTAACTTTAATAAAAAGTTTTTTTTTTTAATGATAAGTGGCCACCCACCTCCGCTTCACCCCATTTGCCTTTGGACCACTACTACGTTTGAGACATTAATGTTTATTATACACATAAACCATCCAACCATCGTATTACCCAGGTACACCCAGTACCGTCGTGGCTAAATAATAACAGCCGCAAGGGTCGATCTATCAGGTTAAGCTACGCTTTCCGGGGTTGGTCCGTGGATGGGTGACCGTCTTTACGTGCCTCGGAAAGCACGTCAAGCCGTTGGTCTCGGCTGTCGTTCGTGGATCTTTGAGAGTCATTACGGGTCGTCAGAAGACCGTCAGAAGACTGACAACCAGTCTTACCAAGGGTGCCAAGGGGTATCGTATTACTCAGTAACTAGGTTGTGGAGGTCAAATAGGCAGTCGCTCCATGTAAAATACTATCCTAGAAGATCAACGCGGATACACAGACTGACTAACGACTTTGTAATAGGTATATATACATAGATTCAACCGACAATCGCCACAAAGTTGAAGCCAAGGATTAATTTTTGAAAACGTCTAAAAACACAGCAAGTTTTTCTGGTTATTAAGATGCACAAAATATTATTATTATAGCATTACACGCCTGACCTTTACCTGTAAGTAACAAGTTCTTGACTTCATAATTTTATTATAATTCTGTAGGTAAATAACCTTGTAATTTAGCTATTAGTCTGGTCATATTTTAGTTAGATGTTTTATGTACAATCCCAGACTATTTGAATTGACGTTGGTAAACTGTTTTGCATTTTTATTGGTTCCATAACAGTAGATAGAGTTACGGGCATTATTTCATTCATTGATACAGATTTTCTCCGATTCTGATTTGTAATGCAGTGTTTTTATACCTACAGGCAAGCCTGAGCTCACTGGGAAGCTTGACTTGAACGTAGTTGACGTTCTATACTTGGGCTCAAGCATCAGCTCCATAAGATATGGATAGACAAAAACATCTCCATGAAAACGAGGAACTTTGTACACGCTCTGGTGTTTTCCATTTTCTTGTACGGCGCGGAGACGTGGACCCTGAAGAAAGCTGACCGCAACCGTATCGATGCTTTCGAGAGTGGTGCTGGCGAAAGATGCTGGGGATTCCCTGGACAACACATCGCTCCAACGTGTCGATCTTGCAAGTACTGAAGATACAGAAAAAGCTTTCTACCACCTGCCTAGGTAGGATCTTGGAATACTTTGGCCATATTTTCAGAAAGAGTGACGACAACCTGGAGAAGTTAAGAGTCACTGGCAAAGTGGAAGGAAAAAGACCACGTGGTAGAAGCCCTACACGTTGGACCGACCGGATCCGCACCAGTCTCGACACCACAGTCCACGATCGAAACAGATGGCTGTGGCAGTGATCCGCAACTAACTCTTTCTGCGAGGAGGTGGTCACGAACTCACGACCCTCAGCATTGAGGAAACCGGGGAGGAGGAGGAGGTTTTCATGCCTATATATATTTTTATTTAAGGATATTATAGTAGATAGCAACAGCTAGGTACCTTCTGCAAAGGTAAATAAGTAGGGTTTGGCTCGGAAATATTGCTTAGAAATTAAGTTCACTATGTTACGCCATTCAATATGAATGACGTAACTAATATTTTGTGAAAAAAAAAATTATTTACGAGTGTCTATGGAGTTTCTTGCCAGTTCTCCATAGGAACGTACTACGCTTTTCAAATGGGCAGCCAGCTTCATCTTTCTGACTGACCGACTCCTTGATAATTCAAAAGTTCCAGTAGATAATTGATTTACCTAATTGAAATAAATTAAGCTACGCTTGCCTCGTGCGCTGCTTGGTCCGTGGATGGGTGCCCATCTTTACATACTAAGACCCCTCCGTGCCTCGTTTACGGGTCGTCAGAAGCCCGAAAGTCTGACAACCAGTCTTACCAAAGGGTTATCGTATTACCCAGTAACTGGGTTGTGGAGGTCAGATAGACAGTCGCTCCATGTAAAATACTGGAAGTCAGCTGCATCCGGTTTGACTTGAAGCCGACCCCAAAATAGTTGGGAAAAGGCTAGGCAGGTGATGATGAATTGAATATCTTTGAGCTTGAGTTGAGTTGTTCATGAAGTACCTATTTGCAGGATATTAACCTAGATCCTAGATTCAAGTTTTGGACGTTCTTTAAAAAATTATAGATTTGCGCTTGCGGCTATTTTTATACAAGAAACTTGAGACAACTTGACGTGAGCCTCGTAGCATGTTGTTCGTGCATGTGGTCCGTGACTTATTGTCAGTTGAAATACCTAATTGATTTTACCCTCTTCATAGGTCACATAGTCGTCGTATCGTGAAATACTAATATTCAGCTTCAGCTGACCATTACCATAGATTTGAACCCAAGAATAAGGATAGAATTTTAAAAACAATATTATCATTCCCTAGCTTATACAATACGCATATTATTTCTCCTGCTTCAAGTTTTTGACTTCACAATTTAAAATCTATTACTTAGGTAAATAACCTCCTAGCCCAAACCATTTTTTTACTAGCCATTATTGTCTGACTGCTGGGCAAAGGTCTCCCTACTCTCTTTCCACCTCTCTCTGCCCAGAGCTGCCTAGGACCAATCTTTATTAAAGTAGTCCAGCTCATCCCGCGATCTTCGGCAGGGCCTGCTGCGATGTCGTTTGCCATTAGGCCGGATCCGATGGGTCGTAAGTTTGGCGCATTGATCGGCTGGCATGCGGCAGATGTGTCCAGCCCAATTCCATTTAAGCGTGGTAGCTTTCCGTGTGACATCAGTTATTTTGTTATATTTGATTGTTGTATTCTCAACCCGGTCCACAAGTTTGATACCCAGAATACTCCGTTCCATAGCTCTCTGGCAAACCCCGAGCGTGGACCTCTGCTGAATTATCAAAGACCACCATAGTCTGATTATATTGATTCCAGTCTCGTTATACCTAATTCGGTGCTGTTTTATTCACAATCCCACATCCATATGTATTGACGTAAGATGTTTTGTATTTTGCTTCGATCACAGTAAACAAAGTTATGCACATAATTTCACATTTTCTCTGGTTCTGATTTAATGCGTTATTTAACAGTAAAATTTTGTTTGACTGTGATTTAAAGAATATTATTTAATGCATGAACCGAAAATTTACTTAGAAAATACAGTTACCTTTTAAAGCGTAGGTAGGTAATATTCGCAGATGATGTTGCGGTCGTAAGAAAATCCTGATAGGTGGTGCCAAGACTGGACATCAATAACAATAAGCTAGCGTTAGATATTATAGAGTCTTCACAGCAATTCACAGGTGGACACAATCCTTTCGATACAATTTAACTTGAATCTTGATCACTAGAGCTGATGATCGCCTCACTACTTAGCCTGTGGGCGCCCTACCTACCCTACGTCTTGTCATTCTCCCTCCATTCTACTTCTCATTTCAATATCAATGTACATACTTAATCAAGCAATTAGTATTAAAACAAAGTCGCTTTTTGTGTCTGTGTCACCCACAGGTGTCACCGCTTAGATCTCCTAAACTGCACAATGTATTTTGATGTAGATTTTACCACCGTTTAGAGCATTTATTTCGGTTTTATGCGAATATTACATTAATATTTAACTTAGATGTCGTACAGATATCCCGATGTTTTGACATGACGCCATTGACCTGTGCAAAGCAGAGGGCGGGTCGTTTTTATATAAAAAAATAATTATAATAAGCTTGTTCTCGTACCATATTATCCATATCAACTTCCAGCACATCGACGAGGTTGACTTTGATGTTGGTGAAGGTCTTCTTGTAGATGCCCTGGCGAAAGGACATAGCCTGCCAGGCGGGGCGAGCGGTGCAGAGGCGGGTGCTACGGTCGCCTGATAGCCAGGCCTTCACCTGGAAGTGAGGATCGGTGAGTGTTATAGAGCGGTGGGGAGTAAAAAAGTAGAGGAGTGTATGTAAAAAAAAATCTCATATAATTATGAAGATGGAGCCACTGGCACACTAAAGGGGGTGGCAGGTGGGATATCTAGAAATACTTTAAACTTTTTAATACTTTTTTTGAAATCTCTAGAAATACTTTTCAATCAAATCCTAAACAAGCCCAAACTATGTTCAGTAAGTAAAAGGCAGTTTGTAGTTGGAAGCCCCTTACGTATGCGAAATTAAACACCTACGTTTATATTTGTATGAATAGTCAAAAGATAACCTTAACTATCCGGGGCGGGGTGCAAAATTTTCGAGCTAAGATTGTACTTGTCTTTGACCAAGCACCAAAAACTTTTGACTCCTTCTTCTTTCATTTCAGGATCCATCGCACAAGAACACTGACTCACGAAAACCCACCTGCTTCTGAACATCCTTGACTTTCCTATCATGCATTTTAGGCGCGCTGTTCAGCTTGAAGACCACATAGTTCCTGAAGGTAGACCACACCTTCCACAGCGCAGAGATGGGTAGCAAGGCCATCATCACCACAATCCAGCGGTGCTCCACCAAGATATACTCCGCAAACGACTCCGTTTCTATCATCGTCATTTCGAAGATTTCGGAAGACCCTGGTGAATAACACATTTTTCCTTTGATTAGCTTATGTTCTTCGATTCATACTAATTTACATTGTTCCAGTATTTTTAATCCAGTGCTGAAATCCTGATGTGTCCTGAACTTATACCTATATAAACCCTATCAAACCTATCAATCGTGTACAACATCCTACGAATCCTGGTCTTTAAATAATTGTCTGTGACGGAAAGCTTATACAGGGTTATTGGTAAAACACCAACAACCTCTTAAGGGGTCATTGTACTCGTCATTATGAACATCTTTTACTATGGACCCATCCTGAAATCGCGAAAAAAAATCAGATGTTCAGTACATTTATGTTCGAATAATTCGTCAAAATGTACTGAACTGCTGATTTTTTTTTCGCGATTTCAGGTTTGGTTCCATAGTAAAAGTTGTTCATAATGAAGAGTACAATGACCCCTTAAGAGGTTGCTGGTGTTTTACCAATAACCCTATATCAAGAGCAAGAGCGAGAGCCATGATCTCTGAGTGTTTTCAACGCGCAATCGGGTATCTGTTGGAAGCCAGATCGATACAGATTCTGTCAATTTTCGAATTAGAAAAATCAACAATGAATCGACCCAGCCAAACGTAGGTAATCCATTGCCTACTTAATAAGAGTGTGGGAAGACTGATGGCAAGATGGAGCAGAGTTGGTCGAAAACAAAGTTAGCGCAAATAAATACCTAGGTATGGCCCAAAAAGGAGGGTATGACAAAGGTTATGATAATTCCGACTCAAAACTTTATACGTTAGGTAAGTACGGACGTAAAATTAGCACCATCCCATTTCTTTCCGTGGGTGTCGTAAGACAACTAATGTACCTTAAGAACTAGTGCATACAATTTTAGCCGCTTGGGTCACCCGCGCTGTGGCGGGTAAACCACGAACAAAAAAATTCCCACGAAGAAGAATCAAAAGACCGGACAGACATTGGAAATGCTTTTGATGATGAGTTTTAGCTGTAATCATGTTGAGCAGTTTGACCCCGGACTTTCACCCCCTTATTATGGCTTTGGAGAATGCTAATACAAAGTTGACAAGCAATATGGTTAAGTCTACGCTTTTACAGGAGCAGCAGCGACGCGATGGTAAGCGTGATGATCATGCAGATCTCAATGCGTTGGCGGTAAAGAAACCTCCAAAGAGTTTTCGCTGCAAGAAAGGTGATCATAATATTAGGTTGGGGAAAAAGTCTTTTCGCTTTAAACTTTTCCCCAACCTATTATATTACTAAGTTCAATGTTGACATCATGATAATTTATCATATTTACCGTCCTTAATTATTATAAAAATTTTGCCGTCAATGTTTGTTATGGACTCATTAGTAACAAGTTCAATACTATCAGAAGAAACATTGGAATCCTCCATAATGTCTGTATCTATGTAGAAGTATTAACTAGCTAGGACAATAGATAACTGTAGACAGATTGGTAAACGGAGTACCTATACGTATAGTTTATTGAGTATCGAACCACGCACAATGAGTTGAGAGGTTGGGGAAAAAGTTTCTTCGCATTTTTTAAGAAAATTCAAAACATTTTTTAATATAGTTTATTTACATTTAACTAAAGTATGTAGGTACCATTTTGTTCGATAACTTTTTGCAATCTTGTAGGTAGGGACATGATCCCATTGCTATAGAAATTTTGGGACTTCTGGTCAAAATACCGCGACAAGTGGTTTTGGCAGTCCTCTCGTGATGTTAACCTGACACTGCCTAAAGAATTCTGAAGAGACCGAAACAGGTGGAAATCTGAAGGTGCAAGGTCAGGACTATACGGCGGATGCATTAACACCTCCCAGCCAAACTCTCTTAATTTTTGCTGAGTGGCTAAAGATGTGTGAGGTCTAGCGTTATCATGATGAAAAACCACACCCCTTCTGTTGATTAATTCCGGCCGCTTTCTCTCAACTTCTTGCTTTAATCTCATCAGTTGTTCGCAGTAGAGTTCAGAATCGATGGTCCTGCCTGGTGGTAACAGCTCATAATGAATAATGCCCTTCCAATCCCACCACACACACATCGCCTTGTTGCGAGTTAACCCGGGTTTCGCCACAGTCTGTGAAGCCTGACCGGCCTTTGACCACGACCTTTTTCACACGTTCTTGTCATACGTGATCCACTTTTCATCACCAGTTATCAGCTTCTTCAAAAATGGTTCGGTTTCATTACGTCGTAATAAAGAATCACAAATGAGTACACGGTTCATTAGGTTTCTTTCAGTGAGCTAGTGAGGTACCCAAATGTCGAGCTTTTTTGTGTACCCAGTTTTTTTCAAATGCGCCAAAACTGTTTTGTGGTCAATTTCCAGTTCTTCAGCTACGTCGTAACTACTGATATGCCGATCTTGCTCCACTTTTTCAAAAATGGCATCCATTTTATCCGTAATAGGGCGACCAGAGCGACGTGCATGCCGTCACCTCCTTCTGCGAAGCGGTAATGCTCGCGAAGGAGGAGACGGAATGCGTGAGGGAGAGGCAGCCTCACGCCCTCAGTCGCCGCAGGAGACGCCCTGGGCGGCGGGAATCGATAGCCGATTCCCGGCCACCGTAGGCGCGGGCTTGCGGACGGTGAGTAGTGGGTAGCTCGCCGTCCGGCGAGGACCAGGCCCGGGTCGACGGCGCGTTGTGTTCCACGCTCGCCTCAAAGAGATGTCAGCAAAAGATGGGGTCCAATAGGGCCGATGCCGCTGGGGTCGCGGGTTGTTTGAAAAAGATACCGTGGCCCTGGCATAGGCAACTGAAGGAACACGGGTGGGTTTTAGTCAGTAAAAGTCTGACACGCCCTTCCGCTCCACCCCAAGCCGGAGAAGTTATTTGATGATTTCCCATCCACAATAAAAAAAAAAAAAAAGAGCGACGTGCATCTTTGACATCAAAATTTCCGGATTGAAAACGCTTAAACCAAATTTGTGCTACTCTCACAGACACTACACTAGGTCCATAAACATCGCAAATTTTTTTCGCGGCTTGCGTTGCTTTTTTACCTTTTTTGTAGTAAAATTTTAAAATGTATCGAATTTCTTCATTAGATTCACTCATTTTGACGGTATGAAAAACAAATGAAAATCACACATTTTCCTAATTTGAATTTGGAATTATGTTCTTTAAAAATTAAACTTTCAATGATACCAAAACCAGCCAGATACAAATAGTACAGCCAAAGAGATTTTATTACAAGTTCATACATACTATAATGCGAAAAGACTTTTTACCCCAACCTAATACGAAAACTTTTTGCTTCCGCCATCTTGGATTTTCATTTTGACTTCACTATCGGCTTTTTCGTACCGTCAAGATGAGTGAATCTAATGAAGAAATTCGATACATTTTAAAATTTTACTACAAAAAAGGTAAAAAAGCAACGCAAGCCGCGAAAAAAATTTGCGATGTTTATGGACCTAGTGTAGCGTATGTGAGAGTAGCACAAATTTGGTTTAAGCGTTTTCAATCCGGAAATTTTGATGTCAAAGATGCACGTCGCTCTGGTCGCCCTATTACGGATAAAATGGATGCCATTTTTGAAAAAGTGGAGCAAGATCGGCATATCAGTAGTTACGACGTAGCTGAAGAACTGGGAATTGACCACAAAACAGTTTTGGCGCATTTGAAAAAAACTGGGTACACAAAAAAGCTCGACATTTGGGTACCTCACGAGCTCACTGAAAGAAACCTAATGAACCGTGTACTCATTTGGGATTCTTTATTACGACGTAATGAAACCGAACCATTTTTGAAGAAGCTGATAACTGGTGATGAAAAGTGGATCACGTATGACAAGAACGTGCGAAAAAGGTCGTGGTCAAAGGCCAGTCAGGCTTCACAGACTGTGGCGAAACCCGGGTTAACTCGTAACAAGGTGATGCTGTGTGTGGTGGGATTGGAAGGGCATTATTCATTATGAGCTGTTACCACCAGGCAGGACCATCGATTCTAAACTCTACTGCGAACAACTGATGAGATTAAAGCAAGAAGTTGAGAGAAAGCGGCCGGAATTAATCAACAGAAGGGGTGTGGTTTTTCATCATGATAACGCTAGACCTCACACATCTTTAGCCACTCAGCAAAAATTAAGAGGATTTGAGGGTGCTAAAGCTGACAGAAAAGTAAAATTAAAATCCAAGGTGGCGGCTGGGAAAAGTTTCATATCTTTCATCATGGGTATCGTTTTCATGGTTATTGAGGTTGCTAAAGCCAATAGTGAAGTCAAAATGAAAATCCAAGATAGCGGCTGCGAAAATTTTCATATTTTTTATCATGGGTGTCATTTTCATGGTTTTTGAGGGTGCTAAAGCCGATAGTCATAATAAAAATCTAAGATGGCGGCTGCGAAAAAGAACCATGACGAATTATTTTGAAAAATTTTGCAGCTGCATCTTGGGTTTTCACTTTGACCTCACCATCGACTAGATACTTAAATACTAGCTTTGAAATAATATAAAATTATCAATAGAATAGCATAAAAAAATATTATTCAAATCTAGATTATGATTGTATAAATGTGCTTGGTCCATCCCTAGCCTCAGGTAGGATGACATTGACAGCTAACTCCACGCTCATTTCACCTAAATTTTCACGGTGAGATGGTTACAGAATAGCATAGCAGTACTTTTTTTCGGGAATAGATGCCTATGTACGTTTCTGTACACCTGACAACGTATATACCAAATTTCAGGATGATCGGTTCAGTGGTTTAGGCGTAAAAGGTAACAAACAAACAAACTTACTTTCGCATTTATAATATTAGTGTTAGGAAGATAGGATGGTTAAACCTGCAGTCTTATATGGATTATTATGTTGGGCCAAAAAAGAATTAATAAAAGGCAATTGCATGCAGCTGAGATGAGAATGCTAAGAGGGATGTGTGGTGTTACGCGAATGGATAGATGTTATTCTATCTATTCGCGTAGCGCCAAATGAGGAAGTCTGAAAGTGACACCACCGGTGTCACTTTCAGACTTAAAAGTTGTGTGGCAATGGTTGGCTATACGAGTAGGGGAAGACCAAAGAAACGATGGATGGTCTGTGTGAAAGATGATATGGCTAGAAAGGGAGTGACTACCGAGATTACGACTAATAGAGAAGTATGGACGAAAAAGACATGTTGCGCCGACCGCAAATACATTGGGACAAGGGCAGGAGAATGATGAAGTACTGTGAAGGAACTTATCCACAAAATTGTACTTTAAATTACACAGGCCTGTTACAGTCTATGGAGAGGCATCCATTGATAAATACAAAAATGAAACATCATTTGTTTGAATTGACCTGCCAGTCAAATTAACCGCCACATATTCTGAGTCACATATTCTGAGGTCGTGAAACAGACATTATATGATGCAACTACATATTAATGAATGTTAAATAATTTCAGTGACCGATACAGTATTGGTCACGTAAAGTTAGAATTTTAGATTACATTACTTATGAAGATAATTTCCTATCAATTCCGCAGGTGTTCATTTAGTTATCTTTACAGGAATTAATGGATTAACGCGTCATCTTCACTGACTCATCAACACACAGCCAAAACTACCGGGACTAGGAACGTGAAATTTTGCACACGGGTTCCTTTTATAATGTAGGCACTAAGAAGAGGTTTCTGGAAATTCAACCTTTAAGGGGGTGAAAATCTTATTCTTTGAGTTAACACGTTAACCGCCATGGTGGGTCAAAGTGACCGGCACCTAAACTTGAAATTTGGCACACATACTGTTCTTAGTAAATTATAAAACTTATAATTTTTTGTTTATCTAAACTACCCTCTAAGGGGGATTGGGGTGTCAAACTTTGTATGGAATAGTTTTAGCGCGCGGTCCGATTAACTCGAAACTCAGTATTTATACTTAAGACAGAAGATAAAGACTAACGTGTATCAGGGTTTTTCGAAAATCTACCCTTAACGGGGTGAAAAGGGGTAGTCAATTTTACAGAGCAGGATTTCACTATGTGGCTTGAATAACTTGCAAATTTGTTTAAATAGGTAACCGATAAGTTAACTAATGGAAATGTCATAAGACTTTTCAAAAATTATCCCTTTAGGGGGTGAAACGACAGAATACAGTTTATAATAAAAATCTTATTCCTTTGATCTAAAAACTTGAAACTTGGCCCAAATGCCAAATAAATAATAAAGACCGTAATCATTAATTTTCAAAAACCACCTTTTAAAGGGGTGGAGGGGTTTTTAGATACGAGTAAGTACCCTGATTACACTAATAGTTTGGTCCATAAAAGGGATGCATGAAGGGCATTGCATTTCATGAAGCTAAGATTAGAATGGGAGGTGTCATGTAACGCTAATGGATAGGTTGTAAGACGTCTGACAGTGTTGCTGATCTGAATGACCATTTTTGTAGTATAAATAAGGACGAAGAGCATAAGAAGACCAAAGGAACTATAATATCCTGAGACATTTCACACACGGTCATCTGATCCTAAACTAAGCAGAACGTTTACTAAGATAACTGATATACTGCATACACTACTTTTTTTTTTGTAAATACATACTTATTCGTATATAGACACCCAGACTCAGGACAAATAGACATGTTCATGCACACAAATGTTTGTCCTGGATGGGAATTGAACCCACGACCTGTGACATGATCGGCGGTATCTTAACCAACCACGCCAACTGGCCTGTCGTCTATGGATGGATAGTGTCAAAGATGCTGACGCTATGAATGAATGAGTGATGAAGCTGCTGATGAGGCTGGCATGGCTGCTAAGCGGCAAAAAGAGATGTATGTATGGAAGAAGACATGCTGCGCCGACCTATATAAATTAGGATGAAAGCTGGAGGAAGAGATGACGATGACACCAATAGGACCAAAGAGTCATTGAATAGGACTAACGAAACAAGAGTAAATTCTTACCTACTTACTTAGCTTGGCCAAACTTTCGCGGACTTTAAATAATGAACCTAAGAATATCGTATATTTAAGTAACATTGTTATTGATTTATTTGAGCTTTTAGACAGGATATATGACGACACTGGAACCAGAGTGATCTAGGGCACAAAAGTATGTTTCTAAAAAAATTAACTCAGAAAATTAACACTTTGCAAACCACATCAATTCTATAGTGAGATGTTGTGATCTCTCAAGGAAAAAAGTACTGGGAAGCGCTTAGATCAGTGTGGCCTGAAAGAATTGTGATTTTTTTTATGCCATTGTGTAACAAACCCATTATTGGTAAAAATGTCACTTAGATCACTCTAGTTCCAGCGTCGTCATATATAGGTTGCGTCATTCATAAAAGAGAAAGTCAACTAAAACAATCTCTTAAATCAATAAATTTTGTAGGATAAGTAATAAAAATATAATAATCGTAATCTGCGTCTTTTGGATATGATTTTTGTTTCTCTTATTTTGTCAAGTTTTTTCTACCTAATGGTAATAAAATGATAAACCTAACCTGCGTCATGCACAATGATTGTTTATTTGTAAAAATAAATATATTAGTATCATGCTGTATATTTGTAAGTTTTATTTAAATTCGATGAAAAATTAAATAGTTATCATTATCTTATTTCTATTGTTTTTGCTATTTATTGAATTGTTTTGTTTTGTTAATTTTTATATGTGTAGCTGACTATTTTATTACTATTATGCTTTATGGATTGATTCTGAATTAAACGTTTTTATTATTATTATTATTGTTTTAAAATAAATTTAAAACGAAACGCAGCCGTTATCTGAACTTCAGCTTTTACTGAGCGCATATTTTCAGTGATGAATATAAAATGGCTAGATGAGCGCAATAGGGCCTATTGTTCTCACAAAAGCTGAATTATAGTAATTGTTACGAGACAACGAAAAAGCACATGTAAATGCTCAATGCTCAATGTAGCAAACAATATGCTTTTTTTTTAATTTTTTTTTTAAACATTCTCTACCTACTATATTTTTTATGTTTTCGCCATTTACTATGTTTTTACTGGCAATGCGTTCGAAAATACTTTATCTATTTAGATAAAAATCAATTGCCGAATGTATACGCGCATCACTTCAGAACGGTTGCATCTATTTGGCTAATTCTTTTTTTGTTGTGTTGGCGATTGTCAGGACAAGGTTTGTATGAAAGAAAATGTTTTAAAACTTGCCGGGAAAATTGGAAAATTCGGGAAAACTAAAAGTGCATTTTCTGTGAGAATTTTGTGTGCAATATTGAAATTTTGACAGGACAACGTTTGTCGGGTCAGCTAGTTTGATATAAAAAAAAGTTGGTAACCCTGTAAATACCTACCTCACCATGTTCCACTAGGAAAGCTTGATCCTCACTCTAAGGTCTGTCGTGATTGAACATTTATTCCAGGTAATTTACACCCATTGCCAAACATAAAAAAAACTTTTTAGCAAAAAATAAAACCGACTTCCAAAACAAGACACTACAAAGTGAAAAATAAGTTTAATTTCGGTAGTCGGTGTCTTTGGTTTTGTATTTTCGTTTATTGCCACCGACTTCCGAAATTGAAGTTATTTTTCACTTTGTAGTGTCTCGTTTTGGAAGTCGGTTTTATTTTTTGCTAAAAAGTTTTTATTTTTCACTTTTTAGTTGTGGAACCTACCCCACACAAATTCGAATAGGTACATAATTGAGCACAATAATTGTAGATATAGCCATGTAAATAACAGTGATAGGAAATTATTAAAACATCATCACATCATCCACATAAAATAAGTGGGAAATATACGCATTATTGAAGCTAACTCAAAAATTACCTAAGTAAAGTTAATAAAATTTATATGGGATCACCTCGGAAGAATAAAATACCCAAATCGCTATAGGTGTGCCTATAATATTTGAAGAATTCCGTCGATTTTTCCAGGATCCCATTATCAGATCCTGACCTGATAACAATGTGCAATGGGACCAACTAGAAAGCATACCCTTTCAAACAAAAAAAAAGAATTTTCCAAATCGGCCCATCCGTCTTTGAGTAATCGCGTAACAAACATACAAAAAAAAGCATACAGACGAATTGAGAACCTCCTCCTTTTTGAAGTCGGTTAAAAATAACATAAATACCTAGCGGTACTTCTGGACGCAGTGCGTATCGTTAGGAGGTTACTTTCCAGAAACCCTGACCACCAGTAGCATGAACACTGCTCGTTATGGGCTGTGGGCTTCCCGGTGGGCTTCCCGACTTCAAAAAAGGGAGGAGGTTCTCATTTCGTCGGGATCTTTTTTTTATATTTTTCTTTTTTATGTATGTTCCCCGATTACTCGAAGACGGCTGGACCGATTTGGAAAATTATTTTTTTGTTTGAAAGGGTATGCTTTCTAGTTGGTCCCATTGTTATCAGGTCAGGATCTGATAATGGGATCCTGGAGAAATCGACGGAATTCTTCAAATATTATAGGCACACCTATAGCGATTTGGGTATTTTTTATAGTTAGTATCACGTTCTTGAAAAGCACCATTTGGTGAAGTGGAACTGATGATGAAGATCACAGATGGCCACCGGAACTACTCAATAATAAGTATTTCAAGGGTTGCAATTCGATTAGGTAGGTACCTACTTTAATAATGGTTGCTAAGTAATTTATGCTCGTCACAATGCTTATGGTGATGTGGAGTTCTCCTGGTACTTACCAAGAGAACTCCTCAACAATTAACGTCCCTGCATCAGGAAAAGAAATATTTTGTAAAAGGTGATGAGCAGTTGCCATTAGGATATTGTAACTTAGATAAATTACAAACTGACCCACTAAAAAGTGAAAAATAAAAACTTTTTCCAATAAAATCAACCGACTTCCAAAAAAAAAACACCACATACTGAAAAATAACTTTAATTTCGGAAGTGGGTGTAAGTAACATACAGATCCAAAGACACCGATTTCCGAAATTAAAGTTATTATTCATTAAGTACTTATGTGGTATTTTTTTTTTAAGTCGGTTGATTTTTTTAGAAAAATGTTTTTTAGACTTATATTGTTTTTTTAATAAGTATTTTAAAATATTATACCTAGGTAATTAAATTATACTTATTGTTAGTAGGTATTTGGTGCAAAGTGAAATAAAGGGAGATAAATAAAAATTAGATAAATCAAATTAATCTCAACTCAATGCAATAGACGTGGGACCATAGAAATATAAAAAACCTGGGACTCAATAAATAAACAAAGAATGTAGTCTAGAGCCGCGAGATCGCGAGATACACAGTTTTTCTGGTTTTTAATTGGCATAGGTAGCGCAATTGAAACGCCACGGCTTTAGTAAAGAGAATATTATCTTAAGCAATTTTTTCACAACCCTGCAGGACTAAACTAATATTTATCGTCTGTCCTTTTCTTAATGAAATAGAAAGAAAAAAATCCACTGAACTAAAATTTAGTTTAGTTTGTGAACAAGGGAATCGGCGCTATTATTTACTATTTACTTACTATGTACAAACAAGTAACTGGTTACGTATTCACCCCTAAATTATCGGTTTATAAATGAAACCTTCCTTGAACCGAATAAGGTTCGACACAGACACTTAAAAAAAACTTAAACATCTAAATATAAACCACTTTCAATATAAAAATCAACCTTCTCACACACCTTTAAATCAATTAATTATTTCTTATCACAGCACGGAGTCTGCTGCATCACTTCAGCTCTACCGGCAAACTGAATTCAAGGGCAGAGATATTAACATCAGGGTATCGAGCCAACACCACCACAAGCAAAAATAAACCTTACTACTTTGCAACAAGGAAATAACGGCTTACAAACAGGCTACTGGAATTTAAATTATGTCAATCATATCATTGGAGCATAGACTTCATTTGAAATCCGCAGCTGAATCAGATTTTATCAACTAAAATAATCAGAGATTATGTTGTCTTTATCTTTTTAGAAGTACAATAAGCCGGTTAAACGTAAATGATTTATACCTAATTGTTGCCAAGCCTAACACAATTTACCAGACGAATTAAACAATGGTATGTACCTACATGTACAGTCATCATTAAGTACTTACTATTCATTGCTTTCGGGTAAAAATTATAATAGACTAGCTGACCGTACAGACGTTGTCCTGTTTCTTAGACCTCGATCACAGCGCCACCTACCTGATCCAATTATAAATCTAAACCATCCAAACTCAAACTCACACAAAAAATTTCATCATAATCGATTCAGCCGTTTAGGGGTTCAATGACATACACACGTAATAAGTGAGCCAAGTAAGAATAGTACTTTCAAGACGCCATTTTGTTCCGCAATACTCGCGAACTGCATTACCAAAGCGTAAGGTGTTCAAAAAAATAAATAAAGAAAAATTATACTTAGTTTAATTATTTTTTGTTCACTTTTTTGGTATTTCTAAATAATTTTACGCCAAATTAATTACACATAAGTAGGATTTGAAAAAATGCATGGTAATAAAAACGTTTAACTACTATACCACTGCCTGTCTTGAAATGGAGAAAAAAAATATTTTATCCCGTTTAAAATACAAGATACAAAGGCAGATGCGTCTTTTAATAGTAAGAATTACGTTTTCGTTAAGTTTACGCCAATATAAAATACTGGTATTTATGCGTCTTTTTTTTTGCAAATTCCGAATATATTAATATATATGAATATACTATTTGGAAAAAATGTCATTTAAGTACTTCTGTCCTTATGACGGCAGTATATACTATTTCAATATATTATTAATTTATCCAAAATTATCTATTTATGGAAATCAAGAAATAACATTTTATAATAATGAATAGTAATGATAATGAAACCTATGAATAAAAAAATAAATTTGTTTACTGGCTTTACTAACTTGACAGCTATCGTGTGAAGATGGTAGCAAGCGCGATCCTATTCTTAGTTGGCTCGCATAGTACCACAGATCTTAAAAACACAGGAGATAATGGCAAGGAGGCGTGGCGCTTGCGAACGCAGTGGCTTGATGCCAGTTTCAGTCATTAGCCGAATGTCAACTTGCGACAGCTGCGCTGCTTATGATTTCGAATGAATCGGCTGGTCTAACAGCTCAATGGATAAGTGTTTTACTGATACTCTCACTCACACAATAGTTTGTGCCGGCTTTTGTCAGTTAGAGATGTAATGTGAGGTTTGTGGTAGTCGATATTTTACACGATTCTATTGTACTTAGTACGATTGATTATATGTATGACACAATTAATTATTGAAAAATACAATTTGTTACTATTTCTTCATTACTCGACCTATCTTTTATTGAATCAATAGCTAATGGAGATATAGCTAACTAGGAATTTTAGAAATCTTTTATTTCCATCCAATGACGTAATAACCATAATTATGTAAACGCATGGACGTAATAATAAAATTGTTATTATTTCATTTTATATTTTCATTTTGATAACACGTTATCACGAAAATTGCATTAAAAAATATTAAACAGGAGCTCATGTCAAAATCCTTACCGCATTTTATAGGTATGAATCTTTTTGAAAACATAAATTTTCACCAATACAAACAATTGCCAATGAATAACCATTTATTAATACTTATAAAAGCCGTAATGGAAAAATATATAAACGTAAGATTACACTATTTAACTAAGATCGCAACACCTAAACTGTCTACACGGCAAGTTTTAAATAAATATTTACATTTTACTGGCCAATAAAATCTATGTCAATAAAAATCTTGAAGTTTTACTTGTGTTCTCCTAGTCTAGATTCGAGTTGACTTAAATTTCACTAACTTTAGTTAGTTAATATTCCAATTCTTTCACTTGTATAGAGTAGGTATATTGAGGGAAACTCCTGTATCATTTTATTTTCCCAGTCAATAAAATCTTTAGGAAAAGAGCAGATATTATAGGTAACTGAATTTCATCGACATTTACTATGATAACACCACTTAACGTCACTAGTTGCGTAATTTGCGCATGTGTGTTTATTCTGAGTCCGTAGCTGCAGGTAGATGCGCCGCCCTCTTTTGTTGCGTGTGTTTTTTTAGTGAGTTTATCATGTCATGAGTACAATCATGTGTCGGTCAGTGATCGGTCGGGTAAGTATCGGTAAGCAGTGGCAACTTTTTAAGGGGTCATTGTACTCATCATTATGAACAACTTTTACTACGGGACCAAACCTGAAATTGCGAAAAAAAATCAGCTGTTCAGTACGTAATGTTCGCATAAATCGTCAAAATGTAAGGAGCAGCAATTTTTTTTTTTTTGCGAATTCAGGTTTGATCCCACAGTAAGTGTTGTTTGTTATCATGAGTACAATCATATGTTTAAATATAGGTCACTAATTACCATTCACCAAATATAAAGATACGAGACATACACAGAATACACAATTAAAATCTGTCTTGGCTTTGCTTTCAAGTAGGTAGGTCCAGACAGAGATTTAATTCATCAATTATAATATTTAATCGTCATCTAACAAGGGATTGTTGTTGTTGATTGTACTTAAACGACTTTTAATGATTTTAAACTGAAGATCACGTCTAAACAAGTAGTAACAATGATTTGAAAAAAATATACTGAGTATGTTAAATTAGAGCATTTTTTTACTAACTTAATCTGCGAATATTTTAGATTATGTTTATATCTATAGGGTAATTAATTTGTAAAGTTATGTCTAACGCGGATAAAAAACTGAGAATCACGCAAAAACTATCAAGCGTATTTTTATGAATCCTTCACCATATTAAAAATATTAGTTATTTATCTTTTAGTATACTTATCTACGTATTCTGTTTCTCAAAAGTTTCAACTCAGCTCATTATCACCAATGTGGGCAACAAGCCTGCTAGGCTGAAGTGGGATTGAGCGGGCCATGCATCGGGCCAGAGTCGTCACGCAGTGAGGCCCAGAAGAAGGGCGTAGTCACCGATGGAGGCCGAGGAAACGCTGGCGTGATGACTTACAGGCGTTTATGAGAGATTGGCCGGAGAAAGCAACACTAAGGGAAAAGTGGAAAGTTTTGGGGAAGACCTTTGCCCAGCAGTGGGACAATACAGGTTGATTAAAAAAAAACCGGCCAAAAGCGAGTCGGACGCGCGCACCGAGGGTTCCGTATCATCAAAAAAAATGTTTCATTTAGAGACATCGTTTTATTTTTCCTGTATTCTTTACATAAATTTCTATCACATAGAATAATTTCAGATTTTTCTCTATAAAAACTTCGTAGAGAAAAAAATACCGTTCCCCCCTTGGAACGGTATTTTTTTGCATTTTTCATCAAAAGTCGAAATCTGTTCAGCCTAAAAAAAAAAAAGTTCGAAAATGTGCAAACAGGGTTCTTTGATATGATACCCCACATGCCCTAGTAGCCCCACTTCTAATTTTTAAGAACCCCTTCTGTCCCCGTTGCAAAAAAAAATTAAATATTTATTTCTTATTTGCAAAATAGTTGAGCAAACGTCATCTAAAACTATTCCAAAATTCAAGTTGCATTAGTAGTAGTTCTTGAGATAACCAGCTGTGACAGACGGACAGACAGACTGAGTCGCACCATAAGGGGTACAATAAGGGGTACCATTTTGGTACGGAACCCTAAAAACGAGTTTTAATATGATACCTTTTGTTTTATGTATAATTAATAAAGCGTCTAATTTGGGACGGCGCTCCTTGATGGGCGAGTCCTATTACTGGGTGGACGTACGACTCGTTGCGTGAGCTCAGCACAGAACAACCAAGCTATGCCGCCCCAGCGCCCCAACCACTCAAGGCCGTTGGCGTATATCTGAGTCTTAATAGAGCTAGTTTTATATAATCCGCGGTAGAGCACTTTGTGAGGGAGCTTTCAGGAAGTAATCTTCAGGCACATGAGACATTCCGCTTTGTCTCTGGGAAGGCGAAAGCAATGCCTCTGATTTTGCAGATGGCCATACTCGACAGTGACGTAGGTACCAACAAGTGGGCCGCTACGCTGGGCCCCATGCTTCTTAGCCGCCTACCTACATAACAGCATAGACCAAAAACATAGAAATAGGATTGACCTAAATCGGCTGCCATGTTTCAAAACCTAGTAAGGAATTAAAACGAAATTTTACAGGAGAGCGCAAAAACGTAAAATGGTCACGGGGCAGGGAAGGGGGGCACTTAGGTTTGGATGCTTAAATATATCTGCTTATTTGTGAGTTTTTAATGCTGGGTTTTTTGCATTTGGTAGGGACTTAATAGGTTAACAAGATTATGCAATAAAACAATTTTTGTAAAAAGTGTCCCTTACTAGGTTTTGAAATGGGGCAGCCGAAAGGTGATAATAATATGATGAATCTTTTTTTTTTCTTTATAGGTATTTATTCCAAATGATTAGACATCTCATTCGCCACCCAATCTAAGCTTATTAAAAATTGTACGTTATCTAAGATACTGAAAATATCGTCACATATCAATGCAGATAAGGGTTTTGGGACAGAATAAAATTACACATATTGGCATTGAATAAATTTAAATATCACACAATTCAATTAATGAATTAAAACATAGGTATAGGTAACATACATATGTATGTAGGTAACCTACACATATCACCACTTTGCTTTGAAAATAATCACCAGAAAAACAACCAAGTGATCAATCAAGAAATACAAAACACAAAAAATCAAGTCAACACAATTACAAAATATCACAATTTACTTTTCGATGTGACCTCATGTTTAACAGGTATCACAGTATCTTTCTTTAACACTGGCACTTTTGGAACCGAGACTATCAGCAAGCCATCAGGAGTCAACCTTGACTGCACTTCTTCAATCCGACACCCTTCAGGAACTTGAAACCTCCTCATGAACTGTCGAGCAATAAAACCATAATCGTCCTGTTTCTCTTCATGTTTTCCCTCAACCACGATAAACCCATCAACTGTCTTGACCGATATTTCTTCCGGGGCATAGTCCTTCACCTGTATACATATTTCATACTTGTTATCTTCCTTTTTCATGGCGTTTTCTTGATTCCAACGTAAGCCTTCTAACCAATCTATTGATCGTAGTAGCGTGTCGTCCCCCAATAATGGAGGTGTGAATATCGTTGGTAGCTGAAGCATTACGTCGAATTATTCTAGAATTTTCATGAATAACAACAACACTAGGTTCACTACGCTTATTGTGGTACGTTACGCTAACGCGCGGGTAAACAAAGTTTCCGATTGTGACTGGCTAAACCTGTTTTATTAGTTAGTTAGCGTTAAATATAGATGGCGCGGTTTAACAGCTTGGCAACCACTTGTTGCTTGATGTTCTGTGGACAAAATTTCCACAGAACGGCGCCAAAACCAAACGTGACTTACAAGTTTCCAAGTCAAGATTTTGCCCACTGACTTCCAGGCTTCCCTTCACCTATGTAGCCTTTAATCGACTGAATTTATTGCGTGGCTACATATAAGAGTGACGGTAAGTTCCCTTTTAAAATGGTGATAATACACTAGAAGGTTAATAAAGTCTAGCATGAATTCTTGATGAATGGTAAATCACCCTAACATCAGGACCCATCAATTATCCTATTTCCGCCTCATATTCTCGAGCGACCTAGGGTCCCAGATTTTTAAAGACGCTTTCTTGATTTTTTCTAATGAGTTAAGGATTAGCATTTCACATGAATTGAAAAATAAAAATAGAATACAGCTGCCCGTGATTCGTGTTATTTAAGCAGTTGTTCCACTAACCCACTTTCGTTATCGCCTGTACTTTCGTTACTTAGTTCGTGAAAGTTAACCCCAGATGTCGCTTTCAAAAGAATTGTCAATCAATCACAATAAGTTAGTGTGTTTATATATAACTTTAATCTTCTCAGTAGTTCTCAGATCAATCATTGATCAGGGGAATATATAAGTCCCGAATAAGATTTGACGTTATAAGGTAGGTTCAAATATTTTTTTAAATACTACCCCTAACTGTTGTAGTGTTTGTTAAACATTTAGTTTCATTGTTTCCTGGTGTACAGGTTATGTTTATATTTCGTTTTACATCTCGCCATGCTCAAACTACGCTGTCATTGAACTGCTGTCACATTATGATGCCTAGATATAGGTACGGTCAGCAGCAGGATACAGATTCTTTATTCCTAGCTGTGGCAGCTACCAACTGATTGGAAATGTTTCTAAGGAATTACATACCTATTTGGGATGGCTATATTAGCTTAGGTATAGTAGAAAAACATTCAAAATGAAACTTACCCGAGTCTGCAGGTACCTATTCGTTATTCAGTCATATATACCTATAGTGGCGAACTACCGGGCTGCTGAGCAGAGATCTTCTCCATAATATTTATTTATTAATATATACCCCCACATCTCTTTTCGCTGCCTTCTTTCTTGCCATTCGTTAACCCAAAGAATGTCGCCCCGCTAAAGTTCATTATACTAGAGAATTTGTAAAACCAATTTTGGCAATACGGATAGGTTACCTACCTAGCAGTTGTCACAATATTTGTTTTCTATGATAACTGCTGTTATCCATGAACTTTATTGCATAATCAATGGTGCCGATTCTCTTGTTCAATAACTAAACTAAATTTAGAGAATCGCTACCTTTAATAAAAGGCAGCACTAGAGCTGTCAAATTTAGTTGGAACTAATACTTCCATACAGTCGACACGTATAAACATATCGACTAAAAATACGGTGAAGCGCAAGGCGTAAACTAGTTTGACATCTCTGACTTAGTTCATAGCTCTAGCCGTCCTTTTCTCGCGCTGCCTGTTAATAAAACATAGCGATTCTCGTAATTTTAGTTTAGTTATTGAACAAGAGAATCGACACCTATAGCTATGAACTAAGTTAGATATGTCAAACTAGTTTACGCCTTCCGCTTCACCGTATTTTTAGTCGACGTTTTTACGGGTCGTTTGAATTTGTATGGAAATATTAGCTCCAACTAAAGACAGCTCTAATTTACGTCCGTCTCTTTCTTGTTTTTCAGAGAGAAAAAGTTAGCAATAACCTACACAAGTTTAGTTTGTGTACAATCAGAATCGGCACCAGTGTCCGAGTTAATAACTTGTACTTACTATGGTTTAATTTTATAGTTGCCATAAAGATGTCGAAGAAAGTAGCGGTGGTTACAGGAGCAAATAAAGGACTCGGATTCTCAATAGTTAAAAAACTTTGTGAACAATTTAATGGAAAAGTCTATTTAACATCGCGAGACGAAAATAGAGGAAAAAAAGCGTGTGAAGAATTGGAAAAATTAGGACTCGATCCTATATTTCATCAACTTGACGTCACAGATACCGAAAGTGTTAAAACCTTCGTGCAGCACATCCGTGATGAAAATGAAGACGTGGAAATTCTCATCAACAACGCTGGAATTCTTTTTTTGAAAGACGCGCCAGAACCAAAATCTTTCCAAGTGCAACAGACTGTATCCATAAACTTCACGGCATTAGCTGATTTTACTGAAGCCATCTTACCATTGGTGAAAAGTGGCGCGAAAATCTTGAACATCACCAGTTCGTCTGCTCACTTGTCTAGAATACCTTCTGAAGAGTTGAGAAAGAAATTCAGTTCGGAGACTTTTACTTTGGAAGAACTAAAGAGTTTGATTAGCAGTTATGTTGAAGATGTGCAGCAGAACCAAGAAGTAAATAAAGGATGGGGCGATTCGTTATACGTTGTTTCGAAGGTTGCAGTCAACGCCTATACCTTTATGTTGCATCGGAGATTATCGCCGAGAGGTACTTACTTGCATCTTTATTAAAACACTAGCTGACCCTACAGACGTTGTCATGTCCAAATTACAGTCAAAATGCACTTTCAGTTTTCCCGCATTTTCCAATTTTCCTGGCAACTTTTTCTTTCCATAAAAACTCTTGTTCGGACTAATATGAACATTTTAAAACAAAAATTGCCAAATCGGTCCAGCTTTTCTGATGTGGCGCTTACCAACTAACAGCATTTCACTTTAAAAACATAAAAACATGAATTTAATTGAGAATTTATCTCTCTCGGACATTTCTAAGGACTTTAGACCGATAAAACTAAAAGTATATTACACATATTAATAGAATTTTTTTTTCTTGGAAATTTTTCGTGAACTCTTCGATCTAGCTCTTGGACTATACCTTACTCATTGAACTCATTATATCTCCTAAACTAAGACCCGACTAAATCTGTAACTTGGCGACTGATGCCGACTAACTGGCGACTAAATATGGGAGAAAACAGATCTTCGCTAGGTGTCCTAGTTTTTGAGATATAAATGTGGCCCTGCTGGAGAGACTCTCTCCAGCAGAGCCTCCTATAAACCCTTATATCTTTTGAACCAGTGATCGACTAATTCTGATATTTGGCGACTAATTCCGACTAATTGGCGACTAAATATGGGAGAAAACAGATCTTCGCTAGGTGCCCTAGTTTTTGAGATATAAATTTGGCCCTGCTGGGGAGTCTCTCCAGCAGGGCCACCTATCAACCCTTATATCTTTTGAACCAGTGACCGACTAATTCTGATATTTGGCGACTAATTTCGACTAATTAGCGACTAATTTTTTGCGTTTTCAAAATTAAAATCCCTGATGGTGGCCCTGCCAGAGTCAGTGACACGTATACTTTCTAGTTGGTCCACTTGTCATCAGGTCAGGATCTGATGATGGGATCCTGGAGAAATCGACGGAACTCTTCAAATATTATAGGCACACCTATAGCGATTTGGGTATTTTTTATAGTAACTCGTAGTTTTGTTTTTGGAAAGCACCATTTGGTGAAGTGTAACTGATGATGAAGATCACAGATGGCACTCAATAATAAGTGTTTCAAGAATTGCGATTCGATTAGGTACCTACCTACTTTAATAATGGTTGCTAAGTAATTTTTGCTTGTCACAATGCTTATGGTGATGTGGCTCAACAATTAACGTCCCTGTATCGGCATAAGAAATATTTTGTAAAAGGTGATGAGCAGTTGACATTAGGATATTGTAACTTAGATAAAATACAAACTAACCCACTAAAAGTGACAAATAAAAACATTTTTTCTTTCCACAAAGTGAATAATAACTTTAATTTCGGAAGTCGGTGGAAAAAAAGTAAAATACAGATCCAAAGACACCGACTTCCGAAATTAAAGTTATTTTTCTCTTTGTGGGGTTTTTTTGGAAGTCGGGTTGATTTTTTTGGAAAAAAGTTTTTTTATACGTATTTTGTGCAAAGAAATATCGTTGTCCTGTTTAGGCAAAGCCTTACTTACGTTCAGCATTTTTTACTCGACGCCAAGCCCAAAGTAGGATAATGCTTTTATATGTTCATAACGCTGCGTATCCGCAGGTAAGTGCGAAAGTCATTAAGGAGGAAGCGTCAGGGTAGCCCGCGAAATTCAAATTTTCTTACGTTTTTTGCAATTTGCAAGTCGGTATTAAGTTGTATGTTAAAGTATGATTTGCGGCCGTAACAAATATGTTTTTACAGAATTATATACAATAGAATCAGTAACACAACTCCCTAAGTTAGTATAATCCTAAAATGTCAAGATTTCATGAAATAGTCATTTTTGGGATTACCTGGTCTTAAATAGTTGTATTGATAACTTTAATGATTCTAATTATGTAAATAGATACTTGTTACGACCGCAAATTATATTTTGATCAACGTACAATATAATACCGACTTGTAAATTGCAAAAAAACGTAAGAAAATTTGAATTTCTCGGGCTATCCTGACGCTTCCCCCTTAAATATCGACACACTTGTCTGTAATTTATGTTTTCTGTCCTACACAAATAAAACCATACAAAATGTTTACCTGACTACGGAGAAAACAAAAGGAGAGTAATGATTTAATCTCGTTTCAGGTATAATAGTTAACTGCGTGCACCCAGGCTATGTGATGTCAGACATGACTCGCGGAGGTGGGTCAATAACCCCGGAAGACGCGGCGGCTTTACCGGTAAAACTAGTCCTAAAACCTTGGGGCGCAGGCCTATATGTGTGGCACAATGGGAAAGAAGTGCCATGGGACGGACCAGATCCCCGGGTGTATATTGATGGGATAAAAGCTTAGACAAACTAACCTACTCCTACCTGATATCATAGACAATTTTGTTTATCCATGCCGACCCAAGAAGTTGGAAAGGCAAAACTGGAGTTTACGGTGACATTGGACTGTCCCGCAGTCAAATGTCACCGTAAAGTCGAAAAAAATGATTGTTAATACAATCATTTTTTTCGACTTTACGAATAAAAATCTTACCTAATGGTAAAAATCTTACCTAATGGTAAGATTTTTATTCATTTTAAGTGTCTGAAGTAAATATCTGCAGAAGTTTTATTTGTTCAGGGCTTGAAACTTCAGGTTTTTTCCCTATAATCTTCTTAGGCCTCTGTTCACCAACATTCAAACCACCGGTTAGGTATTTAAACAGTTGGTTTATGTCAAATTTCTTAAGAAAAGAACTGAGTAAATATCTAAACAGCGGTTTTAAAAGTCGGTGAACTCCGCGGTTAGATGTAATAAAAATAAAACACCTGATGGTTGAGTCAGCACATTTTTATCTAACACCTATTGAATGTCCCGACTAATTTCGTCGTCGATGTGTCGTCGTGTTTTGTTTTGAATGAAAAGGTATGTCATTAAAAGAGTGAATGTATAATTTCTTGCTTTAATTTTAATGATGTTTCTCATGGTTAATGGCTCAATAAGGTACAAATGGAACAGCGAGTTATTGGCATCTCTCACTTTAATATATAAAAAAATATTCTGTCATAACAGGGATATGATTCTAGTAAATATATAATATATAACGAATATACATATAATACGCCCAGCGAAACGTAGTAAAGAACGGAAAATGAATTCACTAAGAAATATGATAAATCCTGACAGGGGGGAGCAAGCAGAGACCGAACGAAAATAAATAAATCAAACTTTTTAAATAAAACAAATAGGTTAATTTATTTTACAAATTCCTTTGTTATCATATTTCTCTCGTTAAAATATGCTCTTTCTTAATACAAAGATTTTTCGATCACCACCAACGGAAAGAAACAATAATATTACTGAATAGAAAATATAATATCCGCCGTTAAGGACCAGTCGAATTGCACATGTGGGGTCTACTTCGCGTCGATGCACTCTGTGGGGTGTTGCGCCGGCTTGGCGGGCGCAAAGCCGGGGGGTAGTGGGATACCGGCGTAACCCACGCCCCAGCCCAGCTTCTGGCCCCAGCCGGTGCCCGTGTTGGCCATGTTGCTCATGCTGCCCAGGCCGCCCATGCCCGTGTTGCCTGCGTGTAGCTTGACACCGTTGGGCTGCACGCTGAGCTGGTTGAACCGCGCGAACAACTCCTGTTGCTGCTGGCTGAGCGACGCGTTACTGTTGCTGTTCGTCACGTTGCTGACGCCCACGTTCTTCCCGAAGTTCACCGATGTCGACATTATCGCGGGGTCCATCTGAGTCCAGTCTGAGAACATGGCGCTATTTGAGTTATAACCTGAAAAGGACACAATGCGACGTAAGGACAACTGTTTCTTGGTTATAACAGAAATGTCCTGACTAGTTTCTAGCTAAGTCATCGTCGAGCATTGTGGCTCCCCATTGACTTAATAACAACATAATTAGTTCGCTGTTTTTCTTACAAAGATAAGTGTAGGCTGTAGTTTCATCAATAAATAAAATAAAAGAAGCAGCCGTAAATCTAGGTAACTGGTAGTGCAAACACAATCCCGTTAGCCGACCAAGACTCGACCCCTTCAAACTCCTTTTTCAAGTCATCATCTGCCTAGCTTTTTCCCAAGTGTTGTTCGGCTTCCAGTCTAACGGAATGCAGCTGAATACCAGTATTTTACATTGAGCTACTGAGACTGGTTGTTAGACTGTCGGGCTTCTGACGACCCGTAACGACTGTCAAAGATCCACGAATGACAGCTGGGACCAACGACCAACGGGGGGTCTCGGTATGAAAAGATTGTCACCCATCCACGGAACGACCGCAGCAAGTGTAGCTTAACCTGATCGATCGACCCGTGCGGCTGTTATTACGTAGCCACGAGCCCATTAAACTTATTAAAAGTATTGTATAAATATTTAAGTACCAGTACGCGGCCGTAAATATGGCACATTTAGTTTAGAAAAATCCTATGTGACGGTCTCTTTCTAAACCTCGTTGTGTTATGTTTACGCCCGAGTACAATTAGAGATGTTGCATTTCACGAACGAGAGTCAATCATTTTAATTCGTACCTTATTACAATGTAATAAGAGTCATGACGCGCGCTCGTGATTTACAACTACAAGGGCTCTACTATACAGGATGTATCAGAAAATTGCGGTCAAAGTTAAAGGTGTGGTACAGACAAACCATCAAACTGAACAACTTTCTCCATGACCAACACCGTAATCGCGAAAAAATAATCAGTCGTCCCATACAAAACTTCAATACCTACTCGACCCAAATGTATGGGACGACTGATTATTTTTTTGCGATTACAATGGTGGTCCCATGGAGAAAATTGTTCAGTTTGATGGTCTGTACCACACCCTTAATTTTGACCACACCTTTCTGATACATGCTGTATAAGTATAGTTGGTTTCAAAAGTATCAGAAGAAAATGTAAACAAATGAAACAGAAAATTTGTAAGTGGCACTAAAAAATATTTGTAGTGTCAGTGCCACTTACAAATTGAGTGCTTTAATTCGTTTATTTGAGTACTTAAACCTGAAATTCACCTTAAAGATATTTTTATTTGACAATAAATTGAGGTTAATTTTATAACCTCAAATTATCGTCGATGATTTTTCAATTACAATTTAATCATATTGTGGAAAAAGCTGTGAGATAAGTTAGAAAAACAATAATTGTTGGAAAAAGTGGTGAGATAACTTGTAAACCTCTAAATACAGGGTGTATTCAGAGGTTTAACTTATCTCACCACTTTTTAGTGACTAGTCAGTGATTGCGTAACAATTTAACCTGAACAGGGTTTGTTTACACTTTCACGAGATACTTTCGGAACAGACCATAACAAATAAGAAATAACAATTACTTTGATGGTGTGTCTGTTGTGGGCGGGGCTGTCCTAAACCGAACGCGTTCATATGACTGAAGCCGGGCGGTGCGAGGCGGGAACGACGAACACGGTCCATATTGTCACTGGAAATAGAATACACGTATGTTAACCTAACTAATATTATAAATGTGAAAGTTAGCTTGTTTGATTACACTTTCGCGCTAAAACGGCTGAAAGGATTTGGATAAAATTTGCCACATAGGTAGACCATGACCTGGATTAGGACATAGGATACCTTTTGTCCCGGTAGTACGTTCCCGTGGGATAATTTCCATGGGCAAAGGCTAGTAAAATACAATTATTACACTTGCAACATGTGGGTTGTAAGTATGGCCTTAATTCAAAGCCAATTTCACTTTTTCTATTAGAATCATCCATTTGTAGATAAATAACATGAAAAATCGTAAGATTTTCTGCCTGGTATCTCTAAATACTACATTAATCATCTGCTACCTGATGGTTCTCCTATTTTTTGGGCATTTAATGCATAACACTGTAGCTCTACCGAGCTTCTACAATGAACAGTATACAGCATGGCAGGGACATTGACGCGCACCTGTTACCATGGATTCTGAACCTGGATTTTTGTTCAGTTAATTAAAATATCTCGTAAACGAGGCAGGATCGAGGCAGTATGTAAGGATCGTAACAGGTGGCGTTCTGTAGTTTCTGGCTACGCCATGGGAAGAAGACGTGGTTTATGTATTATTAAAAAAAAAATGCTGTTCCAAACATTTTGACTGCGTAGGTATTGCACTGTTGTATGAAACAGCACTTTTTTTTATAACCGACGAATAATTTCTGCACTAGGGTTTCTAGACTGGAGTGCTGCATTCATGGTTACAGTTCGCGCGTCGATGTCACTGCCACCGTGTATTATTCTCCTTTCTTGCACACGAAACAATCTACAACTTCATCTGCATGCAAATTCAAAGAAAAATCATATAACATAAATTCCGCTGTGATTGAATTTGCAACCGGTACAAATTGTGCAGGGGCCCTAAACAACGTAACACGATTAGGGATAACGCTAGTAGAAGAGCCAAAAATGTATGGGGTTGATAAGCTATCTAAATGTCACGTGATCATAGGTCAACAAATTGACAGCGTCCAATGATAACTTCCATAGAAATGCGTCGATAGTGATTGTAGAATTAGAATCGTTCCGAAGCGAATGTCATTTATCTAGGCCTGCAGGTACACTATTCAGATTTGTTACGGACACATTGGAGGGCCCGCTGTAACCAACAATCACTAAATACATTTAGCTGCTACGTTTACACTATCGGCCATTTTCTCGAAAGAAAATTATCGCAAAATGAATGTGAGCGCTCGTAAACTGCTGCTATTGGCTGTTGATAATCCATTCGACCAATCGCAAAAGTTTACGCGCGCTTGATAATAGGCTAGTTGATAGTTTTTAGGAAACCGATTAAAAATGTTCCTTGTGGTCTATTTTCCTTAAAACATGAATATTTCATGAAAATACTAACATTGCCAATTCATTTATAAAACTCAATTTAATTTTAATAGTCAAAACGGTAACGTTTTTGACACATTTGTGACAGATTGACTGCTGTCAAACAAGTAAAAACAAATTCAATGTTTCCCATGAAGGACGGCGCCACCATCGAGTACAACGCCCAAACTGCGGCCAAGAAACTGGGTTTCCTAAATAGGGTGAAGCCATACTTCAGGAAGAAAATATCCTGAAACAATGTTATTTTGTCAAGTGACATTATAAATTGACGACTGATGATCGTGACGTGTCGCGGTCTGATTCGCGGTTAATGTCACGTGACCAATGGCTATATTTTTACGTAAACATTTCTCGAAAATGATTTACAAATCTAAGTTGAATTTTGATACTTTTAGATCGCAACCTTACATTAATGTTGCGATAATTTTCGTTCGAGAAACTGGCCCATGTATACGGTAGTTTCGACTTACCCGCTTGAAACTGTGTTTTGCTTCATTTCTGTTTCCATAAGTTCTGCGAACGCCTTCTGTGTTTCCTTGAAGGGGTCGAAGTCTAGGTCATCGTCACCGTCGCCGGCCGCGCGACCGCCATTGCCTTCATTACCACGTATATTGTTCATTCTGGAAAAGTAAAGTTATAGATTAACACATCTTAACAAGAATGAGTGTTTACCACTTTACATTTCGACAATGAATGTAAAATATTATGATGACGTTTATCATTCGTTTTATTCATTCGTTCACCATGACTAAAGAAAATATAGTCGCTTAGACACTACAGGTGCCCGGACCTGACGTCTCAGTGCTGCCACCTAGTGAATGTCATTTCAGAAAACTCTCATTGTAGGACTAAATTGCAGATGGGATTATCGTTGGAACATTTTAATGACAGAGTCAAATTCTGATTATATTATTAATTATTCTATATGATATGATGCGTGCAAACGTGTTGTTGCCGACTTTTTTGCACAGATCCTTCTCTCCAGCTTGAACAGTAGGAAGCGATGATGCCTTGACAAATTCAACTCACCCTAGTTGAATTTGATAATGAAAGATGTTAGAGAAGCACGAATTCTGTAGTGCGCGCGCAATGGTTAGTCACCGCCTGAGATATGTGAGCGGTGATACGGGGGAGGGCGCGATTGACAAGATTGGCAGACTGAGTTAGCTTGACGTTTGTCTACCTCCCCCGTCTCACCGCTCACATAACTCAGGCGGTGACTAGCACTTGCGCGCACACTATAGTACATTCGGAATAAGGGACTAATTACACTCATTCAGCTCAATTCAGCTTTTATTCATAGAAAACACCACTTTTGTAGGCATACGTTCAGATTTCCGCGTTTGAACGGGCTTTCCGCGTGAGATTGGATGCGTACGCATCTCCATAGAAAACTAGTGTATTATAATGGACAAAAGCTGAGTTGAGCTGAATAAGTGTAGTTAGTCCGTTAATGGATCAAAAACTATCGTCGGATATACAATGGTGACTCGCCACTAAGATTTAATACTCTAAAATTTTATTTGACCCAGTTTCAGTGATTCCTTTAACACGTTCTGTGCGGCCGACACGCATGTGCGATTTTCGAACGTTCACCATGTGCTACCGGCGCATATGCGTGTCCATACAATTTATGTACTTCCTTCGAATGCGGCGCGCCGCACCTGTGGGTTTTTTGTGCATCTTTATTGTTCTTGGCGTAATTGTTTTATGACTCATAAAAAATGGGAAAATTTTCAAACACACATAAGCGTCTCGCCGCACTTGGGATAAGTTTGTAACGGCGCACATATGTGCCCAGCCGCACTGGGTAGAGTTTCTTCAATCGCGCCTGCGCGCTCATAGCACCACACGAAGTATTTTTTGGGCGCGCATGAGTGTTTGCCGCACAGGGTTTAGTGTATCATAAAGCAGCACTTGGAGCAAGTTCGCCAAATAATTCAGCAGTGAATGTGTTAATAAAGACTGGTTCTTGGCAGCACTGGACAGAGAGAGGTGGAAAGAGAGTAGGGAGACCTTTGCCCAGCAATGGGACAATAATGGCTAATATAAAAATAAAAAGTTTACAAGTATAATACACCCTAACATTATGTTGGTTTTTAGTATTACCTTTGTTTGTGCTGCATCTCCAGGCTCTGCGCGCTGAGCATGTTCTGTGGGTAGTGCGCGTGGTCTAGGCGTCTGTCGTCTGTGCCTCGTTGCAACTGTAGCCTCATCTGTTGTGCCTTGTGGAAGTCAGTGAAGAACTTGTCCATGTTCTCAGCTAGATACCGCACTTCGTTCTGAGGTAAAGATATAATGTTAAAACGAACACATAACATTACGCCTGTAATCCCCGAAGGGTTAGCCTGAGGTGTACCTGTAGTACACCCACATTTTGCCTTTCACTTTTTGAATTATTCGTTGATAACTAGGCAACCAATTAACGGACTCACAAGATTTTCGATTGGCCACTCGACATAGTGATCTCGCACCAAAGTAATTATTTGTGAACCATCGTGCGTTAATAAAGCGATAGGTTCTTTTCTTTCTTATTACATTTATGTGTGTAAATAAAATAAATTATAAGCTTATGGTACAGTAATAGTACTCACTGCCGACTGTGGTGTATCGAATCCGTTGACAAGGCCAGTCTGTTGCATCTGTTGTTGATTCTGTTGCAGTAACTGTTGATTGTGCATCATGAACCCGCCCATTGAGTTGACCATTGAGTTGCCCATTGAGTTTCCCATCGTGTTGCCCATCGAGTTTCCCATCGAATTGCCCATTGAGTTGCCCATTGAGTTGCCCATTGAGTTGCCCGCCAGAGAACTCGCCGACATTGAACTACCGCCCATAGAACTGTCTACGCGCATACCGAACGGTGGAAGCATATTGGGATTTTGATGAAAATTAGCACCTGCACAAAGATTTTAACTATTATACGCATAACCAACACAAGTGAAACATCGTGAAAAGATATACAGCGTTTATTTTATTAGTTGGCGAAACTCCACTGAAATGATGGGTATATATTATAATTGCAAAAACAAAAAAATATTATTTAAAATCATACTTTCAAGTAAACAAACAGTAATCACGGACTCAACGCCCGGGTGTCGCACGAAGTTACTTGAAAACATGTTTTTAGGAAATCACTTTTCAGTCTGTGAATTTTCACCAATGAATAAAAAAAACCCCTGTATAGAACCTTACCTAACATTTCACTAGCTGACTCGAGTCCTATACTAGATTGCATATAGTGTTTCGGCTCGACCATAACATTGTGTTGCCTCGCCAGTAATTCGTTTTGTCTCATCAGCATTTCACTTTGGCTGCGTTCCCTTAGCATGAGTTCCTTTTGATCCATAAGGCCTTGATTAATTTGGCTAATTTGTCTGTCGTTGGATAAATATGTGAGGGGATCTCTGTCTAGAAGGCCATAACCATTGAGCATGGGGCTCTTGTGGATTTGGTGGAGGTGATCAAGGCCTGTGAGCAAGCGGCGCTGGTTATGCTCTGGTTCGAGCAGACCGTGTTGCTCATCATCCAGTAAAGAGTGTGAAGAACTGTCTAGGAGAGAATGCTTTTCTAGCAACGAATGTCTTTCTGACTCGAGCTCATCTAGCTCGCTTGACAGAAAACTCTGCGAGTCATTGTCAAACACCGACGCGTGATTCGTATTCGTGCTACTATATTGTTTGGTATCTAAAGTTTCGGTATCGTTATAATTATCATTATTAATACTATTGCTAGACTTTTGTTTAGATTTGTCAGTTTTACTTTTCTTGCTACTTTGGCCGTTTGTGCTATTTGATTCCTTGCTTCTTTTGATGCTGCTGTCTGTATGTGTGTCTTTACTCTGTTTTGTTTGAGCCTGTTGGTGTACCTGTTGTATGGGACTGGAAGATTCTGATGTGCTGTTTTCTTGTGACTTAACTGGAAACATAATAAGGCGATATTATTCATTTTTTCAGTTAGAAATAAAACAGTAAGTAGATTAAAGTCATTTTTAAAAAGAGTGGATACGGTAAAGGATTAAAGATGCAAGGGAGTACGCGACTGATTGTTGATCTGGCAAAAACAAAGTTATTTCTAAAATATGCGTTAACACAATCAGCATTCCTTAATGTGTCCGAATGCACCTGTAAAATAGGAGGAACTGTTTATGTCTTAAATCAATAATTAACTAGTTTGAACTAAGTACATTCAATTTCTGTTCTTCATTAGAAGTTGACAAAACAGAATGATGTTGATAAATATGTTTGTTTGTGCTAAATATATTCGGTGATTTGTTCTACAAGTTAAAATGCTTACTGGCATCACTTTTTTCACCAAATATTTCTTTTATAATAATCAGTGATCAGAGTAGGTAGAGCTATTTTTTGTACTTGCGATACGTTGTCTTAATAAGGACACTCCCGGAATCCCGGGATTGGAAATATATTTTATTAAATAAGTTAGAAATTAGTTTGTAAAAAGCTATTCACGTCTTAAGGAATTATGAACGAACACATATCCCTCCACCCCCTCCTCCTCCGATGGGAACCGAAGTCATGGAATGAGTCAGCAAGTTATTGTCGAAATACAATTAAAATGCTGTAGAAACAGACAAAAACAGGTGCGTTGCTCTAGCGGCGCAGCCCGCTATTGTATTATTTTGTTTCCACTAGTCATGTCGCGCGTTAAACTTGAGCGGAAACATCGCGCGTTACACCTGAGCGGCAACATCGCGCGTGTTCGCATTGGAACTTGCGCTGATGTTAGTTTGACAACGTCGTGCGGTCACTGCCTATACATAAGACAAGCATCCTTTTATCCTTGTTAATAAAAAAACAATTTATTTTTTCGAACCCCTGAGTTTCAGTTAGAATCCCGGGGGATGTCCATATTAACATAAACGTTTGCGGTCATTGAACCAAAATAGCTCTACTCCGATCACTGATAATAATACAATGCTACTTACCCGTAGACTGTTGTGGTTTGGGGCTGGACTGTTTTCTGGCGGGACTATCTGATGGCGGCGACGATCCGAGACTGGGCCACGCTTCCTTGCCGCTCCCATTGCTGCCCAGCCCGTTACTGCTTCCCGCACTGCTCGAACCACTGTTGCCGTTTATAGATTCTTTTTTATTAGATCTGCAAGCGATATCATGTATTCAACTATTGGTTTCGGGGTGTAGGTTTAACGCTAAGGGACGAGTTTTGTATTGAGTGGCTGGCTTTGGAACGATACTTTTTAGTAGTAAAAGGATAGCAAGTGGTCATAGACGTCTGCAATGCCAGAGGCATCAACGGTCCGAGACGAAGATCAAATGTGTTATCTGTAATACTTCATTTATCTATTCATGCTGCCTCGTTGGTGGTAGCTCTACTGCTGAGCCTGTCCTGATTTTCAGGTTGGGCAAAGTGTTATTGGGTTTTTGCATCTGGAATTGCTAAGTAGCAGCCAGGAGTCTGGATTTCGTGTCCGGTTGATAGGTTCGCCACCTATTACATGGGACTTAAACGTAACTGGCGAAATGTGGGTGTACTATAGGTACACAACTGCCTAACCCTTAAGGGAATACAGGCATAATGCTATGTATGTCTATTCATCTAACTATCAACGCTGCCTGGCGGCCAAAATAGGTAACTTTATTTAATTGTATTCATTACAATTTACTACTAGTTGAATGTAGGTGTTTCCCAAATATAGTATTACTAATTTAGCGAATGGCTTATAGCCAGAGATCAGAATAGGTAGAGCATACATACCTAAACTTCGAGGAAAGAAGTAACAAGAGTGGTTAATACTTTCTATGAAATCCCGCAATAATCAACATGACGATTAAATCTCGGGATTTAAGAAATTGTGAATTATTTATTGTACAGTCATGAACCCGGATTGTTGAGCCACTAGCTTATCATCTTAACTTGGTTGTGTTACACCATAGGTTTCCAAACTTTTATGGACTACCGCCCCCTTTACAAGAAAAAAAATCCAATGCCCCCTTTAAATAATAGTTAATCATACCAATTTTATATGGCTGTCTATTATCTATTAATAATCACAAATTAAAAATTATTTCTCTCTCTCTCTCGTATCTGTAATCGTGCCGCACGAAAAGCTCCAGCGCCCACTAGGGGCGGTACCGCCCCCTTTGGGAACCTATGTGTTACACGAATGCCGCCCGTTTTTCGTTATTGAAATATCACATGTCAAATTTCACGGGCGGCATTCGTGTAACACAACCAAGTTAAGATGATAAGCTAGTGGCTCAACAATCCCGGTTCGTGACTGTACTTTAAATACATTCGTAACAAATTAAATATTTATAATAAATAATTCGTAATTTCTAAATCCCGGGAATTTCCAAGTAAGAAATTGCGAATTATTTATTTCACTTTGAATACATTCGTAATAATTAAATATTTATAATAAATAATTCACAATTTCTTAAATCCCGAGATTTAATCGTCATGTTTATTATTCCGGGATTTTATAGAAAGCATTAACCACTCTTGTTACTTCTTTCCGCGAAGTTTACGTATTTATGCTCTACCTGTTCCGATCTCTGGTTATGAAATCAGACAAGTGAAAGTAGAATGTTTGATAAATTACATTATGACGTAATGGCATTTATCACACATTTTACTTTCTATTTGTTTATTCTATTCTATTTATCGTATTGGACTATATAGCGTTTCTATTAAGTATTACGCCAAAATTATCAAAGAGTTAGGAAGAGATAAACTGATGTAAACCCACATTCAGCCTACAGATTCAAAATTATCCACATGAAATAGAGGTGAGTATAAAAGATATTTGGGGCCATATTTTCAAATTCCATATTCATACTGCGATTTTTCAAACAGATCTTAAGAGGCCTCCGGAGCACGCGTAGTTCATGCAAACGAAATACCAAAATAATTTGTAAATCAAATTTTATTATATTCTTAAGGTAGCGTGTCTTTATTCTGATTGGATTACAGAATATCTAGGTTTCCGAATATATATATTAAATAAGGACACTGAATTAAACATGAAATAAGGGAAAAATAAGTTTTCTATAGAATTTTGAAATTCCTATAATAATAACTCGTCTTTATATCAGTCAGTGTCCTTTCAAAACAAATTATTTTGGTATTTCCTTTGTATAACTATGCATGCTCCGGGGGCCTCTTAAAGTCTGACAATCAATTTGATTGTCCAAATAAGTGAGGTATTGATCCCAGACCTCACTTATCATTTTTAGCTTTAATGAAACAGTGGCGATCCTCGCAATGATTTTATTCTTATCATGTATATTTCCCTCTTGTCTTGACCAGAGGATCGAACCAGGACTCATAAAATTGAATCGTCCAATGCAAGCCGCTCCATACCAACGAATCTAGCCCCTAAGGACGAATACAGCTAGTGTCTATATTTAGTGTTGTGAAACAGTGCGTGAAATGTGATTTAAAAGGTATAGTGATATTTAAGGATCCCTGAAATAATAAACTACTAAATAAATATTACTGTTTTCAGCTGTATACGCCCCATTAAACCTTTCACTGAACGGTACTCACTTAGAAGAATTGACTACGTTTATATGAGACGATGTGACCACTGTCGTTGGTATAAAGTTCGATTGATTACCTGAAATTTCCAAAAAAGTATATTAGAATTTTCTGGAACTTTCCGATGCATAGTTTCTTTGAGAGAAATAATGATACGTACCATCTTTTGAACTACTTTTTTCTGCATTCGTACTAGAATTACCTGTAAGTTAAATTGTGTTGTGGGGTTAGTATAATGTTCGAGACTTTTTGGCAAAATTATATTAACAATAACATTAGCAAGTTTTTGCAAAACAGTATATTGACACGGTGAACAAAAAAGGTAGAATTATGGGTAAACAAGTCATGGCAACTGGTTTTTGCTTATGGTATCAGAATATTAACCTAAAATGATGTCATGCGAAGAAGTTTATTTTATTTGTTAGTCCGCCTACAAGTTTCTACCGACACTTGTTTAACACATGTATGCAAAATCTTTGCAATTGCATCTCTATTTTAAAGGTAACGACGTTGACGTAAAAGGTTCGCGGCTATACAGGATGTAATTTTAATCACTGTTAACCTCTTAAGAGGTCATTGTACTCATCATTATAAAAAACTTTTACTGAAATCGCGAATAAAAAATCAGCTCTTCCCTACATTTATGTTCGCATAACTCGTCAAATTGTAGGGAACAGCTGATATTTTTTCACGATTTCAGGTTTGGTCTCATAGTAAAATGTGTTTATAATGATGAGTACAATGTCCCCTTCGGTGATTAAAATTACACCCTGTATTATGAAAAGATCTCGTAATAAGGTACTGCTGAGCTAATACTATTGAATTTGATTTTTCACATCGGCATCGTGCCTCCATGCTTGTTTTGCCTCGAGAGCTACACTGCAGTAGCATAGAGAATAAGTCCTTGCGTGTCGTATGAACCCCATACGTTCAGACAATATGGCGTTTTAATTGTTCCTGTAGTTACGACATGCGACAGGTTATTTAAATATTAGATTATACCTTCTCTTCTAATATAAAGCCCTCTTATTACCAGTCGTGAAAGACATAAATCCCGTGACACATAATAATATCCAAAATATTATTATATATTACGTTGCATGGCCCGTAGAGTGTGCACTTTATAACAGTTATCACGCTATCAACGAAAGGCACTTACCTGAACTATTGAGTTTTTCATCTGGTTTGTCCCGCTGTGACTGCAACAGTTGGTTGTGAAGCTTCCGCTCGTACACCTGGTGCAGGCCAGCGTGCATCTCCTCCTTCGTGAACGACGCTTTCGGATCACCTGCAATCACACACCATTAACTTGTTATACAACAACGTATTCACTACTACCAAGGGGTATCGTACTACCCAGTAACTGGGTTGTGGAGGTCAGATAGGCAGTCGCTCCTTGTAAAATAAAGGTATTTAGCTGTATCTGGTTAGACTGGAAGCCAACTCCAACACAGTTGGGTAAAGGCCAGGTACGTGATGATAACAACTACTGTGATTAAATCCCAGGCATTGGTGACAGAAAAATGCTTAGATTGTCTTGTAATATTGCCTTATAAACATAATTCATTGAGTAGAACCAGTAACCTGAAAACGATCACCTGCCTAATAAAACATTAACCCTGTGTCACTAACCATTCGTCAAAATGACGACGCGTGCCTTGCGCATTTAGTGTTTCGGTAAAATTCCGACCCCCGCCACCCCGCCCGTCTCTAATACCTTCCTAATTCGCATCGCTATATACTATATAGTGACCTGCAATCACTCATTGCAGGCGCACGCTTATTAGATCGGGATATATCGTGTGATCGTCGTAAAATTTACGAAAGATTAGTATCTACGTAACTTTTTTTTCAATGTTGTGCATTTATTTTTTTGTCAATTATTTTCAATAATTACTATTAGAACATATTATTTTTATGTTATAATAAGACGCAATAATTACTATATTTTATGAATCACTAATCGATTTCAATGTTATTTGCAACTTTTTGATCACTATTTTGTATTTTGTTGTTTTCGTATTACCACTACCTTCTGCATGGGCTGCAAAAGCGATTTGCAGGGAGCATATTGTTTCTATGTGCAATCATTGTTCAGTGTAGCTTATTTCTAAAACATATTATGTTATTTGATTAAGAGAAAACTAAGACTGCTAATAAGGGTGGTTTTGTGTAATAAATAAAGTTGATTAAATAAATATTGATGTTTTAATCCGTCGTAAAATTTACGAATGGTTAGTGATAATGTTACTGGAAATTAAGGTTAGTGAGCTAGGGTTAACACAATAAAAATATTAAGGCCATAAAGCCTGAATGACTTCAAAAAGGGGGCAGTCCAACACAGACCTCTCGTCATATTATGTAGTGTCAAACTCGGCCAGTCTAAATAGTTTGAAGACTGGAATGCATTTGCATACACTTATCCCAAGAATAACCGAGAGCAAGTTTTTCATTGTTTTTGAGTCAGATCATTGAACTCCTCACCTTATGTGCTGAGCATAGCCAACGCGTGATTAGAGTAACTAAGGGGCCGTCTGCACGAGCGAGAGAATCGCGGCGATATTATCGTCGCGACTTGTACCGGAATCGGGAGTGTATAGAAATACCGTGGCGAGACGATAATATCGCCGCGATTCTCTCGGCCGTGGAGACGGCCCCTAAGGGGTGAATGGCTCTTCTAAAAAATATCTCCTATAAGATGATAAAAAAGTAATTCTTGGACAACTAGACTCCAAAATATCAACGTCGACAGTACCTAGCTCGTGCAGATACATGCAGTCTGGCTTGGGACAGGGCTGGTTCTTCATAAAGTTGGCGCAATACTTGGTGGTGCCCAGCGAGCCCTTTAGGACCCGTCCGTCCAACGTCACGTTGTTCACGCCCTGGATCGCTCGCAGCGCATCCGAAGGCGACACGTACGTCACATACGCTGACGCTGACGGACCCTGGAGAGGACAATTTACACTTTTAAGTTTATCTAGTTTGAGGTAAGAATCTTGTCTAGACTATAATGTTTTGACAGCTGGGAGAAGCCTCCTCTCTGTGAGAGGGAAGGTAATCCACGACTAGGCGGGCCTATTGCAGGTTAGATTGCAATCATAATAGACTGTCTTTATTGTAAGATGTAAATAACAACAGAGAAGGAACAAGCATCAATCTTTTCTTTGTAATATTCACCCTCATGCTTGACCTTGGCCCATTTATTTGTATATCTACAAAATATTTATAAGCGAAGGTTTTGGACGAAAACCTGACTTTTATAGTAACTTAAATTGTATATTTCATTATACAAGAAGGAATTTAAATAACTGACCACCTTGAGGTCATTGTACTCATCATTATGAACAACTTTTGTACTCGTCATTATGAACAACTATGGGACCACACCTGAAATCGCGTAAAATATCAGTTGTTCCCTACATTTATGTTCGCACAACTCGTCAAATTAATGTAGAGAACAGCTGATTTTTTTTCGCGATTTCCGGTTTGCTCCCATAATAAAAGTTGTTCATAATGATAACTACAATTACCCCCTTAAGAGATAGCCAGTGATTTAAATTACACCTTGTATAGTTTTAGCATAGATTTCCCCTTAAAGTTGTCGTAATTATCCCCTTTAACGAGAAGGAACAAGCATATTGAGCACAGGCCAAGCCTGGTGATTGGTTTGGTTCCAAATGAAACGGATTTATTTCTTGTCGCCGGTGATAAAAAGAGACCCAAATGGCCTGATGAGCTTTTATTTAAACCAGTATCGCCGCAAGACTCAATCATGCAGTCTTAAAGTCAAATACTTGACTGTTACTTGGTATACTTACCTCAAAATAACCTCCAACGCCATCTTTAGCCATCTTTTACAGGCCTTCTCTTTGCCAAAAATCTTTGAGCAGTTAGTATGTCTTAATATTTCTCACCTGTGACCCTGCATACGTGGTACTCTGGTTTATAACTACTTTGTGAATTTTGCCATATTTGCCAAAGTACTCTTGCCGTTTGAGGATCTGTAACAGTAAAGAGAACAAACTTTATTTCTTTTTTTAGCAAACAGTGATACTTATTTTATATTGGCGTTGGCGTGGTTCGTTAAGATACCACCTATCATGCTGCAGGTCGTGGGTTCGATTCCCATCCAGGACAAACATTTATGTGCATGAACATGTCTGTTTGTTCTGAGTCTGGGTGTAACTTTTTGTAAATACATATAAGTATGTATTTACAAAAAAAAAAGTAGTATATGTAGTATATCAGTTATCTGGTTTCCATAGTACAAGCTCTGCTTAGTTTGGGATCAGATGACCGTGTGTGAACAATGTCCCAGGATATTATTATTATTATTATATTATGGTAAGGCACTAATGGTTTTGTGATTGATAGAAGTGGAACTTTGTTTGTCTTTAGAATACGCATGTTACAAATAGTTAGTCTTCAAAAATGAAAGTGGGTCGCTGCCCGATTGTAGGCTCGATCGTTTGATAGGGGTGAGAACAATAAATCTCCTATCACACAAATGATTAATTGTTAGTAGTGGGCTCTGATAAGTATGATATAATTGTGCGACTGATCTCAATGTTCACAATAGCCTACCTGATGATGATTGGTCACCACCATGGACTAAGCGTTATGGCCGGTTTTTTGATCCGTAGTTAACTCAACCAATGCTTAAACATAATAACTAATGGTTGAAATTTAATGTTAGCTCATTCATATTAAAGAATAGTAACTAATGGCATAACTTATTCATGTTTAGCCTTTCATATTTAAACAAAATTCAACCATTAGTTACTATGTTTAACCATTGGTTGAGTTAACTATGGATCAAAAAAACCGACCCTTAGGACGGAGTTCACAGACTTTTAAACGGTTGTGTAGATATTTAATCAATTCTTTCCTTAGGGCAGTGTTCACTGACTTTTAAAACGGCTGTTTAGATATTTAATCAGTTCTTTCCTTAGGAAATTTGACATAAACCAACTGTTTAAATACCTTTTTTTGGGTGGGAAATCAACTGTTTAAATACCTAACCGGTGGTTTGAAAGTTGGCAAACAGGTCTTAGGAAATTGAACATAAACCAACTGTTTAAATACCTAACCGGCGGTTTGAATGTTGGTGAACACAGCCTTACAAAAGTGAACACTCTCTAGAAAGAGACAAAGCGAATTTGCGGACAACACCTGTAGTACTACTACTAGCCACTCTACTACTAGCCAAAAATTCTCTTTCTCTCTCTCGTACTTTTCGGACCGTATTCACTGCACAACTGAATAAGGAATGCTCAGTTCACTCTCTATGTCTATGGTCATCGCTGGCTATGGACATCAATACCAAAAGCATGGCCGATACTCGTACGTTGTTACATTCTAGAGACAAAGCTACAAAGTCGCATCCACAACAATGCTGATTTGTGCAAGAAATTGGTATAGCGGGTAATAGTTCCCCATACGAGTTGAAGGAACTCAAAGAGCCCTTACTAAAGCTTGCTTATTCTTTTGTTATTAGTACGTGTGTGACGTGTGCACTTACCTCTGGGTCGGCAAGCCGCACGGGTAGTCCTACCACGAACACGAGGTTGTTCTGCACGACGCGCACGTTGGCAAGCGCGCGTCGAGACTCGAGCGTCTTGTTCCGCCGTTTCTGCTCGCGCGCCTTCTTCTCCGTCTTTATTGCTGCCACCTACACAATAATTATGTTAAATTAACTTCAAAAAGACTAGAGACAATTAAATAATGTTATTCAAACAATAATTGGACGTAGTGAAACGAAAAGGATCCCGCAATATGGGGCGAAAATCAGTTGTGTGTACCAAAACACTCGTTATAGTTAAAACTCTAACTCAACAAAAAAATATCCACACAATAAAATTCATACACAGTAAAATTAAGCACGAAAACAAAAAAAAATCAAATGCGACATATTTCGCGTTTGAATTTTAGGATCGTCACCCACACGAGCTAGAGTCGTGCGTGCGGTGCATGGATGCGGGGGGATGGGGAAGGGAAGGTTCGGGGGATTTCCACGCTACCCCTCGCACCTTCCTTCCCCGACCCCCTACACCGCACACCCGCGCCGCGACGCAGCCTCGACTCTAGATCGTGTGGGCGACGCAGCCTCGACTCTAGATCGTGTGGGCGACGCAGCCTCGACTCTAGATCGTGTGGGCGACGCGCCTTACCCCACACAACTTATTTTCGGCCATATTGTGGGTTGGATCCTTTTCGTTTAACTACGTCCAATTGTATTGGAGGAGCTTGTGGCTAAGTAATACTAGTATAAGGTCGACCCTTCAGGTTAAGCTACGCTTGCCGGGGTTGGTCCGTAGATGGGTGACCATCTTTACATACCTAGACTCCTGCGCGCCTCGGAAAGCACGGTAAGCCTTTGGTCCCGGCTGTCATTCGTGGATCTTTGACAGTCGTTACGGGTCGTCAGAAGCCCGAAAGTCTGACAATCAGTCTTACTAAGGGGTATCGTATTACCCAATAACTGGGTTGTGGAGGTCAGATAGGCAGTCGCTCCATGTAAAATACTGGTATTCAGCTGCATCCGGTTAGACTGGAAGCCGACCCCAACATAGTTGGGAAAAGGCTAGGTAGATTGATTACGTCCAATTGTAGGAAAAGTGGTGAGATATAAAGATGAAACCTTCTAATTACAGATGAATGTGTTACTAATTCCCTTTAGTGCAAGATTGCGTAAGAACCTGAATAAGGTTTGTTTACACATTCATTACATACATTTGGAACAGACCTACTATACTAGTACAACTACAAAAAAGGTTACCTGCTCTTGACTGAGCGGAGTGAAGTCTGCCGGGTTCTCCGGGTAGGCCTTCCGACAAGCCGGACATAGGCCGTTCTCGCCTTCTCGAATTCGATTCCAGCAAAACCGGCATATCTGTAATAGTAAATAACCCCTTTTAAACACAATATAGGGTGAAATCCTTCATGAAATAATAGTTTTGTACTGGAAGGTGCTTTTTGTGCTTCTTCATCACCATTTTACCCTGGAATCACCCACTGCTGGGTATATACTTCTTTCCTTTTTGCCATACTTCCCGGTTCTGTGCTAACCTTGTCCAGGGGCGGCAGTCTCGACATTCGTAACGATAGCTTTACGAATGAAATCGCTCGCTAAGTCCTAATGGAGTACTAAGACGGTCAAAATTGCGAAAGCACAAGCACGAAAAAACCATTTACAGTTTCAAACCAGTTGCGGCGAGAACCGTTTTTTTTATTTAATCATGTTCTCCAATTTTCCTCGTTATTCAAGGTTAATTTGAAGTGGCCAATAATTGTCTTTGAAAAAACCTAACTATTACCATTTTGCCCGTCTAGGTACCCCATTAGGACTTAGCGAGCGATTTCAGTCGTAAAGCTATCGTTACGAGTGTCGAGACTGCCGCCCCTGGGGCTGCAGTCTCGACATAGATAGCGATCGCTTTACGACCGGATTCGGTCGCAAAGTCCTAGTGGGGTCCCTAGACGATCAAAATTGCATGATGAAGATGAACACGAAAATATCACAAGCTTGTCAAGCAATTCTGACCGTCTAGGTACCCCAACTAGGACTTTGCGATCGAGCGATTGCTATCTGTTGTCGAGACTGCTGCCCCTGGTCTACTTAGCATAATCAGCCAATAATGTACTCACTGCTGGTACACAGGCCTCCTCTTTTCGAGAGGGAGCGGGCTATCTGCCACGCGGGTCCAATGCGGGTTGGTGGATGTCACATATCTTGCAACTTTTGGTTTCCTCACGTAAGGTTATCCCGGTTTCCTCACGATGCTTTCCTTCACCGTTTTGAGTAGTGGTGATGAAATTATTTAAAGTAAAGCGCCTGCCTGGGTTCGAACTCACGACCTACAACTCGTAAGTCGGGCCCGTTACCACTGGGCCACCACTGCTCTAGGTTTAAAGGACTAACTCCTCAATTCGACTTTGTCTATAGAAAAAAAAAACAGTTTTGTATGAAAGACGTGGAAAGCTGAACGCATCCCATACAAAACGGTTTTTTTTTTCTAGATAAAGCTGAATTGAGCTGAATAACTGTAGTTAGTCCATAATACGCGTCTACCATACTCACTAGTACATTGCTGACTGGATAATATTATAATCAGGGCATGACCTTTTCTTTTATATAGATCGTGATCGTGCTTTTAAGAGAAGCAGAGGTTGATAAGGTTGGATTTACGGTTATTCCACACCAGAACAAACACACTTTGGGAAACCTGCATTTCTATTTACCCAATACTTGCTGCCCACATTTGTTTATTTAACCTTATCGCTATCACCTTATCAGAAAGATAAATCGACAGGAAGTTTTCCAATAGTGAATGAAAATATATTTTAAAGTCGTTTCCACGGAAAGTTCAAAATATTGCTTGCGAAATTGCATTGTTTTATTTAAGCAAACTATATATACGTTTTTAATAAATAAATTAAAAATAGTATAGTTGACAGGCCAGATGGCGTGGTTGATTAAGATACCACCTATCATGCCGCAGGTCGTGGGTTCGATTCCCATCTAGGACAAATATTTGTGTGCATGAACATGTCTGTTTGTCCTGAGTCTGAGTGTAATTATCTATATAAGTATGTATTTACAAACAAAAAAAAGTAGTATATGTAGTATATCAGTTATCTGGTTTCCATAGTACAAGCTCTGCTTAGTTTGGGATCAGATGGCCGTGTGTGAACAATGTCCCAGGATATTATTATTATTTTTTCTAATATGATGTTCTCAGTAGCAGCCCAGTCTGGATATAAATATTATACCTGGGTATAGTATCATAAGACTGATTTCTGAAAGTGACACCGGTGACTGAAAAGTTGTGTGGTATGGGCACGTAATGCGGAGGAATGAAGATAATGTCGACAAGAAAGTTTTGAGTATAAATATGGATGGCTATACGAGAACGAAAGACCAAAAAACGATGGATGGATTGTGTGAAAGAAGATACGGCGAGAAAGGGAGCGACTACCGAGATGACGACTAATAGGGAAGTATGGAAGAAGAAGACATATTGCGCCGACCCCAAATAAATTGGGATAAGGACAGGAGAATGATGATGACGTACTTCTATTACACATATGCTAGTGCAGTTATTTATTTAAGTATTTAATTAAGGTTCACTAACAGTTGTTACAGATATACTACAGCTAGGAACATACAAGTATTTGTGTCTTAAATCTAACTGCACAACCAATTATAGGCAAACACCACATGCAAGTGTTCTTTGTATCAACATCTGCTGTATAATTTAAAAGACTATTTATATGTATTTAAATTCTAGATAATATATTAAACACTAATTACTACCTATCATATTTAATATGTTTGACGTGTCTGACAAACGTGTCGTTATTGTGTCACCATATCGTCGAATTTTGTATAGAAATGGTAACAAAACCAATTTGTGTGTGAGGGTGAGTCAATTTGTTTCTCATAAACATTTATCTTGATAAACAAATTATACGTAATATATATATATTACCATTTTGAGTATGTATCTCCATGGCTAGAAGAGTAGAGGAAGACTAAAGAAACGATGGATGGACTGTGTGAACCGAGATGACGACTAATAGAGAAGTATAGAAGAAAGGGACATGGTGCGCCGACCCCAAATAGATTGGGATAAGGGAATGATATTCATAACTATGTTAGTGCCTGGTCGACATAACCCGAATACTTTTCATTGTTGAAATTATCTTATAAATGTTTATTTACACTTTCATTATCTATATGATAAACATGCACTGAAGCAACTTTTGTATGACATTAACTACTGAAACGTAGATTGATAAACAATGATACCCATAAGCAAATAAATACTATTTATTTTATGTATTTACAAACTAACGACCTAACTGAAATATGTATTATACCTACATTTATACCTTCCAAATTAAATTCTATAAATTATGTTTAAAATCGCATCAATATCCGTTGCGAAGTTTAGAAGATATAAGCGGACAGACAAACACGAAAAGCGACTTCAATTAATAATAAATATGGATAAAGAAACGTCAATAAAATTGTTCATACAACATAAATACCTACTGGTTTATCCTTAGCAATAATAATCTTGGGGCAGGTCGAGAAACTTCAATTCTTGTTTATAAAAACGCTTTATAAATGCGTACTATATGCAACTTTTAGTACAGCGATGACTATATCATTCAATAAAGGTCACTTGATATTTAACAACTGAGGAAACAGTAGGCAAAAGGGCAGAAGTATTTTTTTTTATTTTATAGATTACTTATAATGTTTTATAAGGTTGCCTGCTTGTCGGTCTTCTACAGATTGTACTTCGGAGAGTGTGCCCGAGAACTCCACGACCTCATTCCACCGGCCCCCTTCTACCACCGGACATCTAGACGCACTGCCAGTTACCATCCCTACCTGGTTGCTATTCCACCAATTCGCACTAAGCGCTTCCAAATGTCTTTTATAATGCGCACAGCAAAAGAGTGGAACTCACTACCTGCGTCTGTGTTTCCGAACGTATACAACCCTAATCTCTTCAAAGTGAGAGTGAACAGGCTTCTTCTGGGTAAGCTCACTCCATCGTCGACTTTGTCTCTGTCACCTCTGACCTAGACTAGAGTCAAGAGCAAACCCATCACAAATAAAAAAAAAAAAAATGTATTTATTGCTCGGGGCTAAGTAATAACAGCCGCACGGCTCGATCGATCAGGCTAAGCTACGCTTGCCGCGGTTGGACCGTGAATGGGTGACCATCTTTATATACCGAGACCCCTCCGTGGCTCGGAAAGCACGTTAAGCCGTTGATCCCGGCTGTCATTCGTGGATCTTTGACAGTCGTTACGTGTCGTCAGAAGCCAGAAAGTCTGACAGGAACTGGGTTGTGGAGGTCAGATAGGCAGTCGCTCCATGTAAAATGCTGGTATTCAGCTGCATTCGGTTAGACTGGAAGCCGACCCCAAAACATAGTTGGGAAAAGGCTAGGCAGATGATATTAAATGTATCTTGCATATCGCTAGCAAGCTGGATAACTTCCACTAAGAACGTAGTCATTTTTTGACGACTGACAGTTTTTCCATACGAAAAATGCAAAAATTTCAAAATTTATTAGCAGTATAAGACTAGGTATAAAAGCTTGACGAATTCGCCCTTACTAGACAACCGTCGGGATTGAACTCACGACCTCTTGGCTCGGCAGTCCGCGTCTTATCCATTTATTTAAAGCCGTCTTTTAAAGTAGTGCTCTGACGTCATTCAAACCAGGTTGGCTTGGATTAGCACGCGACCACTATCTCACCTGATAGTATGTTGCGATCTATACGATAGTGCACGTTTGCATAACAATACCAGCCCCTATTATTGTCTCACTGCAGGGCAAAGGCCTCTTCTCATACGAACATTGATCACCACGCTTGATCAAGACAGATTGGCATTTCCAGACTTTTAGTAACTATTAGGTTGGGGAAAAAGTCTTTTCGCATTATAGTATGTATGAACTTGTAATAAAATCTCTTTGGCTATTTGTATCTGGCTGGTTTTGGTATCATTGAAAGTTTAAATTTTAAAGAACATAATTCCAAATTCAAATTAGGAAAATGTGTGATTTCCATTTGTTTTTCATACCGTCAAGATGAGTGAATCTATTGAAGAAATTCGATACATTTTAAAATTTTACTACAAAAAAGGTAAAAATGCAACGCAAGCCGCGAAAAAAATTTGCGATGTTTATGGACCTAGTGTAGTGTCTGTGAGAGTAGCACAAATTTGGTTTAAGCGTTTTCAATCCGGAAATTTTGATGTCAAAGATGCACGTCGCTCTGGTCGCCCTATTACGGATAAAATGGATGCCATTTTTGAAAAAGTGGAGCAAGATCGGCATATCAGTAGTTACGACGTAGCTGAAGAACTGGAAATTGACCACAAAACAGTTTTGGCGCATTTGAAAAAAAACTGAGTAAACAAAAAAGCTCGACATTTGGGTACCTCACGAGCTCACTGAAAGAAACCTAATGAACCGTGTACTCATTTGTGATTCTTTATTACGACGTAATGAAATCGAACCATTTTTGAAGAAGCTGATAACTGGTGATGAAAAGTGGATCACGTATGACAAGAACGTGCGAAAAAGGTCATTCATTCATTCAAGGTCAGGAGATTAAAGCAAGAAGTTGAGAGAAAGCGGCCGGAATTAATCAACAGAAGGGATGTGGTTTTTCATCATGATAACGCTAGACCTCACACATCTTTAGCCACTCAGCAAAAATTAAGAGTTTGGCTGGGAGGTGTTAATGCATCCGCCGTATAGTCCTGACCTTGCACCTTCAGATTTCCACCTGTTTCGGTCTCTTCAGAATTCTTTAGGCAGTGTAGTAACCTGAGTTAACATCACGAGAGGACTGCCAAAACCACTTGTCGCGGTATTTTGACCAGAAGTCCCAAAATTTCTATAGCAATGGGATCATGTCCCTACCTACAAGATGGCAAAAAGTTATCGAACAAAATGGTACCTACATACTTTAGTTAAATGTAAATTAACTATATTAAAAAATGTTTTGAATTTTCTTAAAAAATGCGAAGAAACTTTTTCCCCAACCTATTATAAAGTCCAGGGTTTCCTTATGGTGTTTTCCTCCTCCGATGCCAGTTATTAGAAGTGTGACTAATATATTCGTAATAGGTACAGGTATTATAATACAAGCTATGTTATATATTAGGATATGCGAATATAGAGTAATAGGTTACCAGGTATTAGTCAAATAATAGGGACAGACGCGTAATAGGCCGAGTCGCCTCGCTATTACTCGCTATGCTATTATTATTTGTCGACCGCGCGGCGCGGTCATCTCACTCACTGACGGGTGAGCGAGATGACTAGACTCGCCTAAACCGACCCGAGGCGGGCGAGTGAGCGAGATGAATATTGTATTGTATGAATAGAACCTGGCTGCTTGCTTATCGTTATTATAAAGACATACACGTCGGGCTTCGTATGAAAGCTGCACGAGTTGGTTACCAAGAAAGCAAGCAATGTCGCATTGTCTTAGTATGCTAATACTGACATTAGTTTATAATAATATTTGTAGTGACCAAAGCTCACAGCAGTCACAGCGACTTCATAATGTAATCACCGTTTCACTTCTGTAATAGGCATACGTGATCATATTCACGAGAATCTTGTATTTTATATTAATTATTATGGAGAATATTACGCAGGTATCAATATTTTATTTTTATATTAGACTGAATATAACTATTTGACTAATATTCAGTAATAGGTATCGTATCATAATATGCGAAAACTAATACATTCAATAATAGGATTACCTAAAAATGACCCTAACCAGCCACAATGACCCTGACCAGTTATGTCCAAGATAAACTCGAAAGTAAATAATTATGAATTGAAAAAGTCAGGTCCCTGCCCGGATTTGAGCCCACAACCTCGTGCATGAAAGGCGAGGCCTTAACTGCTGGGCCATCATGGCACGTTTGTATAGATGTGAGCTATTCACTCAAGACTTAAAGACTCCCATATAATCTGGGAGTCAAAGTGTTCATTATTACCGCAAAGAGACCAGCTACCGAGATAAAAGCGTTTTTTTTTTCACCATGCCTATTCTGTGCTAGGATGAAGAATTCGTTGTTTTTCATTTTATGTGAGAACTAGTGACCCGCCCTAGCTTCGCACAGTCTAATCTAGTATGGCGACATGTCAAAACATCGAGATTTCTGTGCTATATTAAAATTAAATATTAATATATTATCTAGTCAGGGATGGGCAAACTACGGCCCGCGGGCAAACTTCAGCCCGCCTAGGGTTTTATTGCGGCCCACCAATGTAATATTGACGGTAAGAATGTATTGCTCTCAGAAATATGTTTTGCCGTGTACAACGACATCTATGGGTATTCCAAACTATTTACTAAACATAAGTTAACATAGCCAAATTCGAGTCGCTGCAAGATTTTTTTTTTTTTTGAAATTGCGCTGTTGCGCTCCACGCTTGTCACCGCGGCCTGTGTAGCATTTTAGCCTTTTAAGATTCTTACCGTAAATTGCAACATAAAAACACATGCATTTTTTTATTATGGGCCAAAGATGAAAAAGTTTGCCCACCCCTGCTAGATAAACCTTCCTTCTCTGATGGTGAAAACGGCATCAAAATCCATTGTGTAGTTTAGAAGATCAGTCAGTGATATCAAATATACAGCCCGCGGGTCACATGGCCCGCAAGCATGACCTTAATATTGTAACAGGCCCTATAGAGAATCCATTTTGATATCCCTGATCTAAGTAGTCACAAAAGCGAATTTTTTTTATATTACGTATAAATAATATATTATGTAAAAATGTGCACATACTTGATATCCACATGTGCACGGGTAGAAGTGGAGATCGTCCACCTCCAAGGGTTCCATACACAGGGGACATTCCACCTGGAAGAAAGAGGTTTTGTGTTAAATATAGGCTTTACAGGGTGTAAGGGACAGCCCTCCACAAACTAACAGGGTGCATTCAGCTCCTTATTTTGAATCATATTCCACAGGAAAATTTCTCAGGAAAATTTTATTTTTTTTAAATTTTGTTTTTCAGTTACTATTCCTTTATTTCAATGTAAAATTACATTATCTGTACGCAGTACTCCATTTATGTAAATAAAACAGCTACAATTAAAAAAAAAACGGCAATGGATGTTGAACTACTCTAACGAATGACGCGTGAAATCAGCTGTTCACTTTCTGCGTAGCTACAGAGTTCACTGAACTCACCGCATACCTATTACCTACCCCTCCCAACCAGTAACTAATGCTCCGATTTGTGCATAAAAACACAAACAAATCAGGTGTATTGGATTCTCATAACGTTCCTGAAATAATTTCAAGTACCGGGCATCTTAGTATGATATACTGAATTCACCCCATCAGTCTGCGGAGGGCTGTCCCTTACACCCTGTATAATTAACAGTTTAATCTAAGTATTTCTTAGCTAATTGTTTTGACATTATATGCACTGTCACAATAGTAATTAAATAATCATTACAGAATGTTGTTGTTTTTTCCTTATGAAATTATTATTTCTTTGTTCTACCACATTTGTAAAAGCAAAATGTCGATGAACTGCTTCCATATTTTATTTTCGATAAGAAAAAGTTTGTTGTTTTTTCGTATCGAAAATTAAATATAGAAGCAGTTAGTTCATCGACATTTTTTACTCAAAAAATCACAAATTATATATTTTTTTCAATTTTAAGTATTGTGTTATATTTATTAATTAGTTATTTATGTCTCCATAAATGCCATTGCTGTATGGCGTTCCAGTGCGAGGATAAAGAACTCTAATCACATTCATTCATCATTATGAACGAATTCATACAAAAATATGCCAGAAATATTTTTCTATAGCATCACTGAACCTGGAAAGCCTTTACACTGTTTTATGTAGATAAACCCTTATGTTGTATGTAGCCTAGAGCCAAATAAGCTTTATTGGATATGTTAAATAAAATTATATTTTTATAGGATTAACCTGCTCTTCTCCACTCTGGTTCAACACTGACATCCTAGCCCCAAGAGCTAATGGTTCTGCACCCTCCTGTAAATGGCGAGCGATCTTCAGTGTACACTAGACAATACTCTACTGCAACCTGAAAGGAAGAAGAAGAAATTATAAGGGTTAGGAAGCATGTGTGTGGAAATATAAGGCATGGTACACACGGCTACAAATCAAGCTATATATTTCCAGTATAAGCTGATCTCGCATTGTATAAGATTTCCGTACAATGAGAGGTCAGTTTACACTGGAGATTTATAGCTTGATATGTAGCCGTGTGTACATTGCTACTTTTACATAATACCTAAATTAGTATTCCATACATTATAATAACTATTTAGAAAACAGAGATAATCAACTTTTTTTGCTGACTGTACGAAATAATAATATTGATACGATTTTCATTGAAGGACACAGTTTCATGAGACGTGCAGTTCTTCTTGTCTTAGATACTTTTTTGTATGTTGGACAGACTACAGTATAGTAGAAATATAACCAGCTTCTTTTTGGAAGTCGGTTAAAAATATAAGCTATTAGTTTACTTTGGATAGTATACCAGTAAAATATTCAAACATATTATATTTTAAATGAATTAATTACCACCCAATGGACCCCGCTTAATGGCAAAATCAAACCCATCTCAAAAAAAAGAAAAACGATCTCGCGACAGGCCCAGACGAAGATGGTGGGATGAGCTGGACTCATTTAATAAAGGTTAGCCTTTGCCCAGCAGTGGGATAATAATGGCTAATAAAATCAATTACAAATTTTGCAGCACTATCGACTCTATAAAACAAATAATCACATTGGACCAAAACATTAAAATAATTATAAGATCGTTAAGAAAGAGAAAGTTTAATGTAATTTATTTAAATTAGTAAATGGATACTTATAAAGTTCGTAATTACGTAAATAAAAAAAAAATCTATAGACACATGTCCTTGTTATCGATTGTAAATAAGTTTATCGAATATCATCTTGTATTGATTACGATAACACGCAGATTATATTTTTGCAGTTTGTATGACATTTTTGAAAGTCACTACAGACCTATAGTTATATAAAAAAAAAACTCAAACGTTTAATAAAACAATTTTTGTTAAAAACATTTCTTTCGAATTATGTATGATTTGAGCTCGAAAGAAGAAGACAAAACACTTTTTAACTAAAATAGGTTTAAAAAGCGTTTTGTTTTTTTATGATTAAGAGGGGATAACATATAATCAAAGTAAATATTTATACGTAGTTTTATCTACATTTGTAGGTAATAAATTAATATTAGTTGAGTAGGCATAATCGTGTGATACAATGATCGTTAAAAAAAAAAAAAATGAATATATTTTGCATAGCGAAACGATGATTGCCGTGGACGTCACTAAATAAACGTACAAAAATATATTAAAAAAAGAAACAAGTTACAAAGATAATAAAATACATGTGTGAACGGCAGGAATGCGTAATCGATGCCGCATTAAGAGGATTGTGAAGCTGTAAATTTTCATACAAAAAGAGATAACGTTTTTCTCCCCGTAAACATCGTCTAATTTTCATAATTTTTGGAAATGTTGTAGGTATAATGAAAAATTAGATCCGTACGTTTTTATTATAAAGAAATATTGCATACGATATAAGTTATTAGCATCTAAATATCTATATTTTTGATATAAAATCATCCTCGAGCAATTTTATTTTTTTAAATTAAATTGAATTGAATTACTAAAAATGAAAAACGTACAGACCTAGATTGTCTCATTTCGTAAAGGTTTAGGGGAGTGAAAACGTTATCGCCCGAAAGAATATTTATGTAAATAATTGTATGAAATGTAGGTAATTGCCTCCAAGATACGCGCCGCGTATCGGCACTTCACAATCCTCATAAATGCAGAACTTAGTTGATAAGAGGAAGGCAATGATCGACTGGGATGGTGAACATTATGCAAGTCTGTATTAGAAAGGCAGATTTACACTGAGGTCAACACATTTCGTTTTTTTTATATACCAATGTATTTTAACATACTAGAGATAACATTTACGTTTGTTGGTTCCGAATTTACGATTTATACGCTAGTGTAAACAAAGCTTTATAAGCCTACAAAATTGGCGTAAAGAAAGTGCAACATTGAAATACCAACGGAATTGGAAAATCATTTGCATGCATATTTTCGCGCTCCTCGATTTAGCTAGCGTTTATCAATGATGTGCAAGCGCCACTTGACTCTTGAGACGCGCAGGTAGTTTACACTTTATAGATTACAAAACTGATTTAGTGAAAGGTGAATAGCCCATCTTTTATGACCACCATAGATTCCCACAGTGACTCTCACCTTGCGTAAGCCGTAATTTATATTTTCAAGCTCTGTTATGATGACTAAATATACTTCATATGCATTTTTCATTTTAATCTAATATTAGATGTCTTGTAAACTAGCTACAGGCTACAGCATAATCCTAACTATAATATTATAAATGAGAAAGTGAGGTTGTTTGTTTGTTACGTTTTCACGCCAAAACGAATGAACGGATTTGAATGCAATTTGGCACATGGGTAGACCATGACCTGGATTAGGACATAGGATGCTTTTTATCCCGGTAGTACGTTCCCGTGGGATAATTTCCGACCACTATGCGGGCGAAGCCGCCGGCAAATTCTAATATAACATAAAATATAGTCTATAAGTAATTAATCATATTGATTTCTTTCTCAAGAACTTGATAATACTCAGTAAATTAATCATTGTCATGAAACATCACATTTGAAGTGAATTGACTAAATAACTAAGGACATTAATAAAACAATGATGTACAGACATAATTTATAGGATATAAAAATATACCTATTTTATATACAAGGCTTTTAAATCACTAGCCAAATTTTCACAGGGTGTTCGAGCCATGAATATGGACAACTTTCACTATGGGACCAACTCTGAAATCACGAAAAAGAAAATCAGCTGTTTCATACATTTTGGTCTAGTAGGTAGAGAACTTTCGTATGAAACAGCTGATTTATTTTTCGTGATTTCAGAGTTGGTTCCATAGTGAAAGTTGTTCATATTCATGGTTCATTCATTCATTCTCCCTGTGAAAATTTAGCTAGTGATTTAAAAATAGCCCTGTCTTATATATTTACAGGATATATAAAAATATGTAGGCTATAAAAAATATTATTGTACAAAAAAAATTAAAATTTTATTAAAAGAAATGAAACCAAAGATTGATATCGAAATGTGGTAGTGACTAGAAAAGGATCACATGGTTTGGCCTTCCCTTTTAAGTTCAGCGTACCTCCAGCTGGACGAATAAAGATGAAAAGGTGTCCACATGGTTTTAAGAAAACTTATCAATTATTTTAGTGTTTATAAAAAGTTATAAACATCTGCATTATTATGCAAACACACTTTATCGCAAATCGTAACTGATACGAGCGAGATATGTCGATACAGCGCGCGCCCGAATTAAGAAACGATAAAATAATGTAGTTTATTATTATCTATTATCTGTGAGGTAGTCTCCCGTTCACCAAATTAATTGTAGTGGGCCATATTTGTCAATGTTGAACGTAAATATTTGTTTAAGATATCTACTACGAAACAGATTTTTCCAGTAAAGGATGCCTATTTTGGTACCCCCTTCCAATAGCCATGTGTAATACATCGTTGGATAGCTCTTTTTAAACTGAATAGAAGTTACTATGGCGCCTAATTTCAAATCCTTATCCGTTCAGAGTTATACTGTACCAAACATGTCCGTTTAAACAATACCCATTTTTTTTTAAATATGTAAGTTCATAAATCGCTGCCATTTGGAGCATCATTAGGAATGCGTCGACATCACACGCTCCCAGTAACCAATCATGGGTTCACTCCTCCCCACCCTCTTCCTTCTTTCGGTAAATCTTGGGTTTCTATCGGTAAGTGGTGTCACAGAATAAAGCTTGCAGTAGTTCAACTCGGCACCGAATCGGAATCGCCATGAAACTACATTCATTCTGCCTGGTTGACAGCGTGTCGACGAGGTGAGGCGGTGCTGATCCGATGCTAGGCTGAAATGTGTGTAACCTGAAGGGCCTTAGCACATCTCCGCCGCGAAACCGCATGATGTTTCGCTGATGTTCCGCTATTCGAGTAGCGGAAATATGGCGAGGGGGGTAATGGCTGATCTTTGCGTTATGGTGCTCGTGAACGGGTGCTGCTTGTGGTGACTGGTTGTCTTGCTGACCTTGGTTTTGTTATTGTTATTAATAATTAACACTTTATTTTACTTCGATGGTCCTAGTTTATCATTTGTGATTTCCGAGTTACAGCTACTTCTAGCTATATGTATGTGGGCTTTATGCCTGGAGGCGTTTATTTACATAGGTATAAAGTTCTGTTTACGTTTTTAGTTTTGTATTTTTATTAACTGCTTGAGTATAGTTTTCAATTATTTTTTTCGTGTGTTGGCTTGTGCTAGCTGACTTATGGCATATAATTAAATTTAATTTAAAATGTTTCGTATTGCGCAATGTACCTAAATTATTTTGTGCACTTTTGTATAGAATCTAACTTTTTAACTAAACAGACAGCTGTGCTGCGGGATTTTGTTACACCACTTCTTCTTCCTAGCTAAAGCACTAGGAAGTGATGAAGAGCGGACGTTTTAGGAGACTGTTTTATGTAATTTTGACGTTCGAAAAGTGCTGTTTCTCAGCCTAGTTTGATTAATGACTTTTGATTTTCATTTCATGCGATGAATTGAACTACTGCGGTTTCGCGGCGGAGGTGTGCTAAGGGTCTAATGGCCGAAAATAACAGTTATCCTGTAAATCCTTCATTTTCACCAATGTTATGATATTATGGTTTCAAAAAAATATTAATTGACGGAAAAAAGTCAGTCGATCGTTTGTATCGCGTGTGACTGCGTTCTGTTTCTATTCTGCGAATGTTTAGGTATTCGCACTCTGGACCCCAATTACAGTTTTTCTTGTTGACTCCGGCTATCTCTTGGATTTTCCAAGCTATCACACTGAACAACAGGTTATCTATTGGGGAACATACTAAATGAAGCTGGCAAGGTCTTTCTGCAGCGAACATTAACACAATGGTATAATTATCCAATAGAAGTTTAAAGGGAAAATGCACTGGAAGATGTACTTGATTACGGGATTAGTGAAGATGCTTGGCTCTTACGTGGTCGCATCCATTCACGACATGTAACAGCTAGAAAGTACTATTTGTTACTTATTAATTAATACATGCTTAGCTGGAAGAAGCACTGTGTACACAGGCACCTGTACTCATATACCTAAGTATTATAATATCAACCGATTGGTACGCCAGACATTCGCGATGGACCGCCCCTGCCTTATTTCTTAAAGATATAATACAGATCATAGTTGACGATGAAAAATCATTCTGCCTAGCCTTTTCCCAACTATGTTGGGGTCGGCTTCCAATCTAACCGGATGCAGCTGAATACTAGTATTTTACATGGAGCTACTGCCTATCTGACCTCCACAACCCAGTTATTGGGTAATACGATACCCCTTGGTAAGACTGGTTGTCAGTCTTTCGGGCTTCTGACGACCCGTAACGACTGTCAAAGATCCACGAATGACAGCCGGGACCAACGGGTTAACGTGCTATCCGAGGCACGGAGGAGTCTCGCTATGAACAGAAGGTCACCCATCTACGGACCAACCCCGGCAAGCGTAGCTTAACCTGATGGATCGACCCTTGCGGCTGTTATTATTTAGTTACGAGCTCCTATGAAACATATTTTATTTTTAATGGATGACTACATTAAATGGTTCGTGGCTATTTAATAACAACCGTACGGGTCGATCGGAGAAGTTACGCTTGCTGAGGTCGGTCCGTAGATGGGTGACACTCCATTACTAGACTTACCAAGACCCCTACGAGTCTCGGAAAGCACGTTAAGCCGTTACTCCCGACTGTCATTTGTAGGTCCTTGACAGTCGTCACGTGTAATCAGAAGCCTGAAAGTGGGACATCAGTCCTGCCAAGGGGTATCATGTTACCCAGTGATTGAGTTATGGTGGTTAAATAGGCAATCTCTCCGTGTAAAATACGTATATTCAACTGCATCCAGTTAAGATTGTAAGATGTCCATTACATAGTTGGGAAAAGGCTAGGCAGATGATGAATGAATACATTACATGTTTAAATAACACTACGCCTTTCTTTTCATAATTAATAATTAAACGTCGTAAAAGATCGTGGATAAAATGTTCGGTTACTACGAATTGTAGGTGTGGGATTTGTGACTTTTCTGACACTCTAAAAATGATCCAAAGACCGAAGAGGTTTTTTGGTAAAAAAAAAAAATAGTCTTTGAATCCTTATACGAAACTGCACCGATTGGCATCGTGAAAATAAAATGTAAGAATCAAAGTTTTAGTATCTGACTGTACCATTTTTCCAAAATCTGTGAATGCAGAGTTAGTAATTACTCAAGAAGTTAAGGACAGTTTCCTAAGAATGTTTTTCTGTAGTTACAACAGTTAAGGTAGCTTCCCTTACTGCATAACTTCAATCCTGTATACTCCGATCGGACAAGAAATCGAGACAAAGGCCATTGGAATTCTTGTACTCAATCTTAATACCTTTCTAATGATATATAATTTATTCCTGTTGTAGCCGGTACCAGACTTCATACATTTCGTGGCATCATCTTTTAATTTATTATGGAAGTCTTTTACTCATCAACCACAAAAGACGCAAGTTCACCAAAAATAATCATAATAATAATACAAGAAATTCTAATCAATTATTAATTTAGTACAACAATTAGTCACTATTATTAATATTTTATCTATGGCTAATTGCTGTACTGAATATTATGTAATAATATATTAATATATTATTCATTTATTTTCAGTCAACCCCCCCGCCCAGCAATTCTGGTTGTGTTATGTCAATGCAAGTCAACAATCCAGATTGGGGCCCTCAATCTAGCTTACCTTAAGTCCATTTTTGGCCCTTTTCATGTTTTTTTTTTATTCTGATTCGAAAAACTCGAATTTATACAATGGTAAAAGACATTAATAATAATAATAATAATTATCTTTAATTCAGACAACCAGGGTCCATAAAAAAAACAACAGTGCACAAAATAATTACATAAAAACGGCGTTAGTAGGGTTATTAGTAGTACACACAAACTTAAAAATAAAATAAAAAGGTGTTAGTAATTTGTTAGTAAACAAAACAAGTTACACAATAATTTACGTTGACTATTTCCTATTCCTGTGCAAGTGTACACCTGTCCAGTACACAGCAAACGGGCTATCAATTTTGCACGCTAACGTTCTGAGGACAGTGTTGGTGCTACCACGGACCCTCATCATCGATGCAGTTCTTTTCCTTATGATGGCATAGAAATCATCAATGGATGCATCCGCAAACATTGCGGACGCACTGCAGTACCGGGGTTTTCTCAACACTGCCCTCAGAGCGTCGTTGTACTGAAGTTGTTAAGTCCTAATGCCGAATCATTTTAAATTAGCAAATATAATTGGACTTTAAGTCCCTGTCCCAAGTTTTAGTCAACAATATTGGGGTCTACTGTAAACTTTATAGATTGGGACTTAAGGTCCTTCACCTTTCACCTACAGAATTATAGGTCCTTCAGGATCAAATAAATCAATCAGCTTATGAAAAAAGAACTATCAACAAGAAGCTACAATAAAAAAACTTGTTTTTCTAGCATGTTTTGTTGTAGAAAACCAGTTGAACAAACAGACAATAAACTGTATTTATTTCCTTTTGAAAACGATTACTATTTTAGTGTTAATTTACATATCAAAACATAGAGATAGTGTTTAATTCAGCTTTCTGTAATATCTATGATTATAAATAAATCCTGCTAGAGCTTTGCAGTATGGTGATACCCAGGAAGGTAATGAGTATTAGTTTCCAACTACTAAAACTAGCTGCAATAATTGATTGCCTCTCTATTCAAAATAATATTTCAATGTAGAATGAAAATCACCTTACATTTATATATTTGTAAACTAATTACTTAGGTACTAATTAGGTAAACTATTTAGCTTTTCAAACATTACTTTGCTGAAGAAAACACATGTTTTTATGTAAGAGAAAAATCACTTGGTAGAATAAAACATAAAAATGATTAGGTAAATTAATAAAGATATTTCCTCAAAAAGACTCCATATATCAATGGTGTATAATTTGCACGGTCCGCTAGTATATAATATAAAAAATAAAAGCTTGTAAAATCAATTGCCGTGCATTAGTCTAGCAAAAACTAAAATGACTCGACCGATTTGAATACTTTTTTTTTTTTGTTTTGTTCGCCTCAATACTAGGCTGGTTTAGAAAAATTCACACGAATACGCGAACCCACAAGTGTAGGGCGACATTTGCAAATGATTATGTAAAGTTTTCGCTGCATTTTTTCCACATGCGTGCAAACATTCATACAAGTTTACGCACATGTGAGTGACCGGGGTAAATACGCAACGGATTTTCATGAGTGTTGCCAACTTGAAAGATTTACCGTCAGTTATGGCGGGATAGATGAATAGTCTGACGGCTGACGGATTCTTTTATAATAATATAATAAAGTGCTGTTAATATTGGTTTAACAGTTGTAGACCATTAATTATTACCTGATCCCGCTATTTTCGGGAAGAAAATGACGACTGTGGATTCGATTTTCAGAACACTACAAACTTACAGCCAACCGTCGACATCTTCTGTCGAAGACAAATGCACCAAAGATCATGTCGAAAGTGATGATGAGTTTAATTTAATGATTTAATATAAATTACCCCAATTTAGTGTTTAAAGCTTGTTTACTCTGTCAGACAATAAACTTTTCTTAATATAGGTACATTGTTACGTTTTTATTTACGTACCTATTTAATTACTAGAAATGTTTTGACTAAATGTTTTGTTTTTTTTTTTCTAGTTTAGGTCAGAGGTGACAGAGACAAAGTCGACGATGGAGTGAGCTTACCCAGAAGAAGCCTGTTCACTCTCACTTTGAAAAGATTAGGGTTGTATGCGTTCGGAAACACAGATGCAGGTAGTGAGTTCCACTCCTTTGCTGTGCGTATTATAAAAGACATTTGGAAGCGCTTAGTGCGAATTGGTGGAATAGCAACCAGGTAGGGATGGTAAGTGGCAGTGCGTCTAGATGTCCGATGGTAGAAGGGGGCCGGTGGAATGAGGTCTTGTTTATGTTGACGGAAAACTGAACATTTTTAATGGAATTTCTTAGTTAAGATGACGGAATTGAAAAATTATTGTTGGCAACACTATTGATGCAGTTTTCACCGTAATTTAGAGAATTTAATGTGTCAGGTTTATATTGTGTAATAGATTAATATTTAACTTAGATAAAACACTGAAATCTTCATGTTTTATCAAGTCATAAAAACCGGGTTACTAGTTGAAAATATTTTGAATGGGATAACCTTGAAATACTATGCATTCAGCAGATACCATAGTTTATTTATTAATATGCTTATGGATTTATAATCTGACAAAGAAAAGTTCCATATTTCATAACTTGAAGAAAGATATTCACCCCATGACAATAAAAATAAAGTATTGCCAACTATTGCAATGCTAAGTTATTGAGACATTTTATGTAAATGTCCTGTACAGTGACCAGTTTCTTTGTTATTGATTACAACATTTACATTCACAACTTTTAAATACATCCAAATATTCTGTTCACTTACTTTGCAACCTTTGCTACTTATAAGGATACTAACATTTAAACGAGTATGGTTACAAATCTGTCCCATATTTAATTTAAAAGTTTAATATTAATGAAAAAAATGAATTAATGGAAGAGCAGTGGTGATGCAGTGGTAACAGGTTGTGGGTTCGACCAGACATGCATTACTTTGTGTAGTTTATTTCATCACCACTGCTCGAAAAACTGTGAAGGAAAACATTGTGAGGAAACCGGCATGTGACATGAACCAACCCGTACTAGGCCTGGGTGGTGAATAAAAAGCCCACTCCCTCTCATGAGGAGGTCTAGGTCCCAGCAGTGGGAATGTTATAGGCTGATTATGCTTATGCTATGATCGAAAATGATTTGTTTAAAATACAAAAACAAAGAAGTTGTTTTCATGGACATATTTTACCTTTGAGTGGGTTTGAGTAGCAAAATTTCTGATACTTATAATAACTAAACACTATGATGAATGAGAATAGAAACAAGTAGTCCCAAATAAAACCTCATCAACCCTACAAGATTATCCATCCACACATGTAGAAGAATATTAATTGAGTAATTTATCTAATATATTTACTTGTGTTGAGAGAATTAAGAGTGAAGACACTTCAACTTTTTAAGAATTAATTTATTTAGAGAAGTTGTAGAGAAGTGATTCTACCTACTTTTAGATACTCTATAACTTCAAAGTAAGTTGTTTAGAATATAGCTTAATAATCTGGCAGAGATCCATAAATTAAACAGTAAACATGTTAAAAACTTACACCAATTACATAGTGAAACAATGACCTATTTAGTAAGGTTGTGTAAGTGTGTATTGCATTATAATAAACCCACTTAGAACTTTATTATCAACTGTGGGAATGCCACTACAGAATTTAATAGAGAAAGATAAAGAGCATTTACTTAGAAATTACCCAGTCTATGTGACCCTCTACCTGTTAACAAGATATGTTTGTAATAAAACCTTTTGTTGTTAATTAAGTGATTCATATATTATAGGAAATGAACAAAAAACTTTACACTTTAAGAATAATAACAAAAAAAGGCCAGATCTACGCAAAAACTGAATGAAAACAACTGAATGGGCAGTAGAAAATATATTATCTACAATCAGTGGGGATTCTTTAAATAATGTTTTATTCAGGTAAACAATGAAAATACGTATTCAAGAATAAGTTGGGGCGATAAATGGATCGCAACAATGACTCAACCCAGTTGACAAGATCAAATTTGACATTTTACCTAAGAAAAAACAATTCAATCTACTGCTTTCGTAAGCGTCTTGTAATCACTTTGAACACCCAATCGTCAACATATTTTTGAAAATAATACGTTTACAAGCTCACAACACAGTTTACGTTGCATATTATGTACCTACTCTCGTAACTAGATGTACGTCGGTCAGCTGCCATTCAAAAGAATATGTGGCAAAAGTCAAACTTTCATTTCGTACAAGGATACACTAAAAATACATTAAAAACAGTCAATATACAACCACTTACGCGTAGAAATATGCAATCTTTACTTTCATTACACGATTCCATTTTAGGAGAAAAAAATTAAAATCGATGTTTACCTTACGTCTCCTCTCAATGCAAATCTTTTCTATTGCAGAACGAGACTGCTAACCCTTCCGCTAGAGTCGACGATGAATCCTTTCCAACGGACCTACAATGCGGTTCACGAATCAATTTTAAATAAAATGCAAAGCTGAAATAAATACAACTGTCCCGAAGATATTTTCTGCGAGTTACTATACATTTGTTTTATGAAATGGCCTAATCTTTTACAAGATTCCGTTCTGTATTTCCATAGACAAATTCATATACTTTTTAATTTAGAATAATGAATGAGTAATTTTCCACTTTTGTCAAGGATGCTACTTTCTCTCTTACAAAATATTTTTTAATTTAATTTTTTATAAAACATCGTAGTTGAAATGTTTCAGAAATATCAAATTATTATAAAAACAACATGAATCTTACAAAACTTTTCAAATGAACTAAGGGTCATTTAGCAACATTCCAAGCGATGTAAGAGGCAATGCGCTGTTTAAACATTTTGATTGGTTGAAAAATGATAACCATAGATAACTTTAAATTTTGAACTAATCACAGCGTCCAAATACAAATGTTTTATTGACGTCGCATTACAGTGAGCCATGGTGGAGCCATCCATCACATTATTTAATTTTCGATTGATTGCCTAATTATGGCATTTGGAACTATTAAAACTTTACAAAGTTTACATACAATTATATAATATTTCGAATCCCAATTTAAAAAAAAAAAAACAAAAATAATTTGCACCACAGTATGTTGACAGCAACAGAGAATAGCCACAGGACGATTTATAATCTGTGCCACTCTGTGTTACTTCTGTGGTTTCTGATTCTGGCATTCTTCTACAGACTACAACATAGACTACGTATCATTCTTCCGTCACAACCGGGTTACGATAAAATTGCGGGAAATTCAAAGTTAACCAAAAAGTGTTTTTGTTGCGTTTTAAAAACAATCAATGGAGTATTAAACAATATGTAATTGAACACGAATAGAATTGACTTTTAGGAATTGTTGTTGCAGGTGTTAACATTGAATAGAATGGCATTTATGGCTCAAATTGTGTTGGTTTGCTCATTACTAGTCTATTTCTACCCCTTCCCACTAAACGACGGACTGGGGTATGGTATGATAATTCTGTAGGTGAAGCTAAAGGACCTTAAGTCCATTTTTATTTTTACAGCCCTAAGAAACAATATTTGTCAAAAAATATCACAATATAATAGCTTAATAAACCTTCATAATCATAATTTTTTTCTACAACGATACACTATTTACTTTTTATACACGGTCGATTTTAATATCTAATTTCGGGTACCTATAGACATCTTTAATGTGCTCTACTGAATAATTTATAAAATGTGACTTAAGGTCCTTTAGCTTTCACCTACAGAATTATTATACTTAAGTAACTTTTATGTTATAAGTCGTGTGTTAATACCAGGCAGTAGGCACAAAACCGAAACTTGTCTGTGTTGCCTAATAAACTGGAGTTAGGCGCGTATAGACCACTGTGTTGTCGCGAGCTGTAGGCACTTATCTCGAGCGGAATATACCAGTGCAATGGTACTGACCTAATTTTGAAAAAACAAAACAGAATTTTTATTTGATTTTGAGGCTGGAATAACTTAAAAAAACACACACACACAATCTTTGTAAGTGGAGTTCAGGCAAGAAAAAAAAATACATTTAATTATTGTAACGAAAATATACATTTTCAGTTACTAGTAAATTACGCATGAACGTTAAGATGACGGGACCCCGCCAGGTTTTTCGAATATCATGTGATTATGATTTAATACAATATTTCTACTATTTTATATTTTTATAGTAAATTTCTCCACTCATAAAATTTCAAAAAAATCCATAAAGAAAGAGGTCTCGCTATTTTGATAAAAAACACGGCGTGATCTTAAACTGAACACACCAAATTTTAATACAATTTAATACGACAACGTTTAAATCGTTATTATACTTTTAAAACTGTAATTTCAATAAAAAAAGTGTATTATATTTATATCAGAAAAGCGCCTGTAGAAAAATTATCATTTTAAGTCAAGTATCATTTTATGGCTCTTATTACAATTTGACTTGCAGCTTTACCGACATTTTACTGTAGCTGACGCGGGTTCTGCAATTGCTGCTATGAATCATGATCTGGCTTGCATCAGCGTTTGGGCAAAGCCAATTGGTTTGCAAATTAATCCAACTAAATCTCAGGCCATGCAATAATAACCCCACCGCTGTATTATACTTAACGTTTACATTGACGTCGTGGTGGGGCTTGCGCTTTCCGAACTTTAGGTCTGTCCCGGTAATTTAGTTTGCCGGAACGGGTCTAGGATGAGGAGCCAGACCAAGAGAGATACAGAAACCCGCAGGGCAGCACGTGGCGAGCTATTGGGCAGTAGCGACCCCACGGACCCTACCTCCCGGGAGAAATCTGGGCCTCATCTCTGGCTTGCCTTTATTGGCCGGCTGGTGTGAACACTGACGAGGAACAGGACTCCCACCTCTTTCTTGCCTTTATTGGCTGGCTTGAGTGGAGATTCGCAAGAGCAAACGTGCTCGGTGGAAGGAAATATTCCAGTAAGGTGCTTGTAGGGATCTTGACCGTACTTCCTGGATTGTCCTGATAGCGGTGGAATGCCTCTCCACTCCTCACGCACCTCAGGAACTGTTGCCCCCTTGTCGCTACGTCACTATGTCCCATTATTGAGTGTGCAAGTCCATCCATGTATAATTGTATAACATTGGTCAGGCAGGGGACATAATTCTTCGATAGTTCAAGTTACCCAATCCACTTTAGCCACCCAGACTCTTAGCCCAATATGTTTTGTGTCCACGTACAACAATAGTCCTACACCAACCAGGGGTTGTCCTTGGATGCACTTGCATAGTGCATACAGGGATAATCGTCGGTTGGTGCCTCCGCAGCATTTAAAATTAACGAAGGGGCCTCTGCGAGTTAGCTTCGGCTCCTCGTACGCCTTCCAAAGTAATAACTTCTCTGTATCTTCATAGGACATAGTTTGAAGAACTTCCATAAGGATTTTCTTACAGTTATCAGTCGAAAGGTACTAGTGTCCAACCGAACTTTCGGTCGGACACTAGTACCTTTCGACTGACCAATGAGGTCAATGAGACCTGAGCACGCCACGAAAGCTTGGAATCAATAATTACACCCAGATCTTGGCAGTTTCGGTACAATCTATGCGCCATCCAGATATAAAGGCATCAGAAATGTAACATCAGCCGCATTGCGAACGAATCTGCTGCCTATGATCATGGCCTGAGATTTAGTTGGATTAATTTGCAAATCAATTGACTTTGCCCAAACGCTGATGTAAGCCAGATCATGATTTATAGCAGCAATTACAGAACCCGCGTCAACAGTAAAATGTCGGTAAAGCTGCAAGTCATCTGCGTAGAGATGAAAACTAGAGAAAATTACTCTGGTAACAAAGTTGATGAAGATTGAAAAAAAAGAGGAGAGAGAACGCTACCCTGTAGAACAGCCTCAGTGAGGAGGTTTTATTTGTTTTTTGTAGTGTAAGTTACAATGTACCTACATCCAAAGCGATCATTATGGTTGGCAATTTTATTTACACTGTCACCATAATACAATTTACTTTTTCGGCTCATCACCTAAAACATAAAAGGATTTAATAGATCACCCACACACACACCTAGTTGACACTACGCTGACACTGACGCGGTTGCGGACGTGATTCGGCAGGGGATGGAATATTTTATTCCATTCTCCGACATCCCGCTCGGTCACAAATCCCGGCCTTGGTATAATGCAGAATGTGCCCACGCTGAGGCCCGAAAAGAGACTGCCTACCAAGCCTGGGTCAAGGCCCGCGACCGCAAAGTTAGAGCGCGCAGGGTTCGCGCGAAGAAGAGAGCCTTTAATTCTGCCGCCAAGTTCTGCAAGCGGGTTTTGCGTAGGGCACGTTTTGACCATGTCGGACATATCGGGGCCAGGCTGGCTTCGCACCCTCCGGGTAGTAAACAGTTCTGGTCCCTGTCTAAAGCGGTTGAAACGAATTTCTGTCGTCCCACTTTACCTCCTATGATGAAACCTGATGGGTCGCTGGCTCACTCTGCAACTGAGAAGGCAAATTTATTTGCATCTCTCTTCGCAAGCAATTCACGTCTGGACGCTGGCTCAAAGCAACCACCTACTGTACCTCATTGTGACTCCTCGATGCCGGAGATCGCAGTACACATTAAAGAGGTCCGAAGAGTATTGTGCAGTCTAGACGTGAACAAGGCCAGCGGGCCTGACGGCATTCCAGCGAGAGTGTTGAGGCAGTGTGCGCCTGAACTGTCTCCTGTATTGACACGTTTGTTCCGCCTCTCTCTTGAAAAAAGAAAGGTGCCGAAATCCTGGAAGCTTGCAAATGTACAACGAGTGCCCAAAAAAGGCGACCGTGCAGACTCTGCCCATTACCGTCCGATCGCCATTACCTCCATTCTGTGCAAAGTTTTGGAAAGGGTACTGAACAATAAGTTGCTGAACTACCTTGAAGACAATGATCTCCTCAGTGACCGTCAATTTGGCTTTCGCCGGGGACGGTCAACTGGCGATCTTCTTGTGTATGTCACGCACTGCTTTGGCGAAGCCATCGAGAAACACGGCGAAACACTGGCTGTATCGCTTGACATCTCGAAGGCCTTTGACAGGGTCTGGCACGCTGCTCTGCTCAGCAAGCTTCCTGCTTATGGCATCCTAGCTGATTTTTGTAGCTGGATATCAGATTTCCTTAGTGAACGGTCGATTAGAGTAGTTGTTGATGGCTGCTCTTCTGACCTTATGGCTATTGATGCCGGAGTTCCTCAGGGGTCTGTTCTCTCTGCAACTCTTTTCCTGCTGCACATCAATGACCTGCTTCGGCCTGGTATTGTTGGGTACGCAGATGACAGTACAGTTTCAGAGAGATACTTGTCCAGCGCAAAAACCAGCGGGGCTGAAGTTCGTTCCTTGAGAGAGGCCATGGTAGAGCGAACAGATTTGACCTTAAGCTTTGTCTCCCAGTGGGGTGATGATAATCTGGTCTCTTTTAACGCCACCAAAACGCAGGCGTGTCTTTTTACCGCTAAAAAGAGTCGTTTCGCCCTAACTCCTACTTTTCGAGGTACATCTGTTCCTGTAACTGATCGACTTGAGCTCCTAGGCATGGAGTTGACATCTGGTCTCAACTTCGGCGCCACCATCGAGTACAAGGCCCAAACTGCGGCCAAGAAACTGGGCATCCTAAATAGGGTGAAGCGATACTTTACGCCTGGACAGCTTTTAACCCTTTACAAAGCGCAAGTCCGATCCTGCATGGAGTATTGCAGTCACCTTTGGGATGGATCAGCTAAGTACCAACTAGCCGCGCTTGACTCGGTGGAACGCAGAGCTAAGAGGCTCATTGGCGACGTAAAACTGGTGGATGCCAAGCTTCATTGCTTGGCTCATCGCCGCAAGGTTGCCTGCTTGTCGGTCTTCTACAGGTTGTACTTCGGAGAGTGTGCCCGAGAACTACACGACCTCATTCCACCGGCCCCCTTCTACCACCGGACATCTAGACGCACTGCCAGTTACCATCCCTACCTGGTTGCTATTCCACCAATTCGCACTAAGCGCTTCCAAATGTCTTTTATAATGCGCACAGCAAAAGAGTGGAACTCACTACCTGCGTCTGTGTTTCCGAACGTATACAACCCTAATCTCTTCAAAGTGAGAGTGAACAGGCTTCTTCTGGGTAAGCTCACTCCATCGTCGACTTTGTCTCTGTCACCTCTGACCTAGACTAGAGTCAAGAGCAAACCCATCACAAATAAAAAAAAAAAAAAAACTACACTATTACGTTTATAATTTGGATCAAAATCAATATTATGAAAAAAAAAAAGAAAAACTTAAAATTACCTATCCGTGGTATCGATCGATGGCAGCGTGAGCGACATAGGTCCTACCTCAGAGAGCGCCACAGCGCGATTACAGAACATAAACCCTAAAGGCGCGACTGGCCGCCACCACTGCCACTGCTCGGTGCTGCGTAATTATGAACGTCAAGATGACGGGATCACCAGGTTTTTCGAATATCATGTGACTATGACTTAATACAATATTTCTAATATTTTATACTTTCATAGTAAAATTCTACACTCATAAAATTTCAAAATATTCCATAAAGAAAGTAGTCCCGCTATTGATATCAAACTGACGGGACCACTAATCATATAATGAAAAACACACGGCGTGATCTTTAAACTGAACACACCAAATTTTAATACGATTTAATACGACAACGTTTGAATCGTTATTATACTTTTAAAACTGTAATTTCAATAAAAAAGTGTTTATTATATTTACATCAGAAAAGCGCCCAAAGAAAAAATATCATTTTAAGGCTTTTACAATTTGTCTAGGCGTTTAATGCCCGATTCCTATATTCAACGGATCGTCATTGTATAACAGCTACCAACCGTTTATAAGTTACTAATAACGAGACGTAATTTGGTGTTCCACAAAGTATTTATCTAGCATAACAGCTACGAACACTCGTCGGTTACTTGTTAACAAGTGCAGTGCAAGCCTACAAACGTGTTGCCAAGCGCGTACTAATTCATAGAAACCGAGTGGCGCTACTCCGCATATTAGCGGGGCCGGCACCCCGCGCCCTGCTAATTCGCGGAGCTGGCATCCAAAGTGTTAGGGAGGAAGCTCTATGTAGCCCGCGAAATGCAAATTTTTAAAGTTTTTTTGCAATTTGTAAGTCAGTATTAGGTTGTATGTTGATCAAAGTATAATTCGCGACCGTAACAAAAAAAGGCAGTTTTGATTTTTCTATATTATTGGTGATATTTTAGTTTTAAAGAGGTTTTAATAGCCAAACTATGTTACTGGCACTAAATAAAGAGTCTGGGTATGAATAAAAGTTAATTTCAAACTTTTGTTCGACCGCGCCAAGCGATTACTCGCTGGTATGCGTATGTACAGACGCCAGCAGTCCAAGCTACCCGAAACTCAAATTTTCCCAATCAACCTTGAACCCAAAGTTTTAGCGATAAAGTTGAAAATCTATCAAAGCAAATTGACAGATTTCAGTAGCTTGATGTGCCACGTGCGAGTCTCTCAGCGAGTGCTCTGCCCTCCAAGCGAGTGTCGCTGAGCTCTCTTTGGTAAATTATTATTAATAAATTAAGTAATTAAATTTACAATATTAAAAGAGATAATTATCTTGTTCAACATTTTGGCTTTGTATTCAAACACTTTTAATTTTTAGCAAACAAATTAAGATCATTTAGCACTTTAGAATAATCCTCCCAAAGTAAAACTATAACAAACTAAACGCCCTAACAAATTATAAGAGCCAAAAAATGATACTTTTTCTTCAGGCGCTTTTCTGATATAAATATAATAAACATTTTTTTTATTGAAATTAGTTTTAAAAGTAAAATAATGATTCAAACGTTGTCGTATTAAATTGTATTAAAATTTGGTGTGTTTTGAAATTTTATGAGTGGAGAATTTTACTATAAAAATATAAAATAGTAGAAATATTGTATTAAATCATAATCACATGATATTCGAAAAACCTGACGGGGTCCCGTCATCTTGACGTTCATGCGTAATTTACTAGTAACTGAAAATGTATATTTTCGTCATAATAATTAAATGTATTTTTTTTGCTTGCCTGAACTCCACTTACAAAGTGTGCTTTTTTTTTAATTTATTCCAGCCTCAATATCAAATAAAAATGGTCGTCATTATGGTCAATAATAAATAAAATTGTTTTGTCAAAATTAGGTCAGTGCTATTGCACTGGTACATTCCGCTCGACATAAGTGCCTACAGCTCGCGACAACACAGTGGTCTATACGCGCCTAACTCCGCTATATTGTATTATACAAATACAATATAGCGGAGTTAGAAGAAATAAAAGCAAACAGCAATCCACACAGCTAATTTCAATAGACAATCCTATTGAATCAATTAATAGAGTAAATTCTTTTTTTGCAAATGTAGGTAAAAATTTGGCAGAAAAATTACTCTCACAAAATATTAATTTTCCTAATACAGAACCCGATCGTCAGCCAACAAATTCTTCTCAAAATTCCTTTGTTCTACTTCCTACCGATGAAGAAGAAATACGGTCATTAATTATTAATTTAAAAAACGAGTGTGCTGTTGGCATTGACAATATATCTGGATCTTTTTTAAAACGATTTGTTGATATTATTGTTCCTCCACTTACATACATATGCAACCTTTCTTTCTCCTCTGGAATATTTCCGCGTGCCTTTAAAAAATCCAAAATAGTACCTATATTCAAGTCCGGAGACAGATACTGTGTCAATAACTATAGACCAATCTCAATACTAGCAACGTTCTCAAAAATTTTAGAACGATTAATGAACACCAGACTGACTAAGTACCTTGAACAGAATTCTCTTTTATCTCCATCACAATTTGGCTTTCGATCTGGCAGGTCAACAGCTGATGCCGTCCATGAACTAACAGATCACATAGTCAACAAACTAGATAATAAAAGAAAGACCTTAGCCATTTACCTAGATTTAGCTAAAGCATTTGACACAGTATCTGTTCCCATTTTGATAAAAAAATTAGAGAATATGGGAGTTAGAAGTTTACCACTTCAACTATTCATAGACTATTTGTCTGACAGAACACAATCTACTAAAGTAGATAGTTGGATTAGTGAGGAACTTCCTAATCAGTATGGCATTCCACAGGGCAGTATCCTTGGTCCAACATTATTCTTAGTTTATATAAATAATTTATGTGACATAAAGCTGCAAAACGGTAAAATCATCACTTTCGCCGATGATACTGCCTTGTTATTCAATGGTAACACGTGGGAAGAGGTAAAAAAGTATGCTCAGCAAGGTTTTGATACTGTTTGTAAATGGTTACATTCCAATTTGCTTACTCTCAACGTGGATAAGACAAAATACATGACATATTCCCTTAGACCCCAGGACCAACCAAATTTCAACTTGAAAGCACACTTATGTAATTTTATCAACCATTGTTCTTGTCCTGTGTTAATTAAAACAAATTCTATAAAATATCTTGGCATCATCATAGATTACCGTCTCAGCTTCCAACAACACATTGAAACCCTAGTTAAAAGAATCCGAAAATTAATTTACATCTTTAAAAATCTAAGACATATATCTGATACATCAGTTATTAGAACAGTTTACTTTGCACTATGCCAATCTCTGCTAGTATATTGTATTACCACATGGGGCGGTACCTCTAAAACTTATATGATAAATTTAGAGAGAGCCCAAAGAGCTATATTAAAAGTTAGTTGCTTTTTACCAATCCTCTATCCAACTTTTGAACTTTACCAACACTGCCAAGTTCTAACGGTCCGGCAGTTGTTCATTCTCATGACAGTACTAAAAAAACACTCTGAACTTCCCTTAGCTCACGATTTCCCAACACAAAATAGACGATCAACTAATGTTTGTTCAATCATCCGCTATAACACTGCTTTCTGCCAAAAGTTTTTCTGTTTTCTTGGTACTTTTCTTTATAACTCAATTAATCACAAAATATCTATATACACGCATACAAAAGCTATTTGTAAAACAAAATTACGCATATGGCTATTAAACCTTGACTACATTGCCACTGAAAACTTATTAAAACCAGTGTCTTAAGACCCACATATTACCTCACACTCCTACACATACAAACATTCATTCACTCACCATTTTTCATTTCCATTCTAATTTTATTTTGTTATGCTCATTTTTTTAATTTTATTTTGTTTTATACATTTCTTTGAATTTTATATTTGATGTGCTTTTCTTTAAACTAATGTTTTATTTTTTATATTCTGAATTTTGTTAACTAGTAGTTACTGTAGGTACCTACTGCTTTCTTTAAATTTATTTTTTTTAATTTTATAGGTTTTGCTTCTACCTAATTGCGATTTCAGACTTATATCTTATATATATCTTATAAATATCTTGACTCTAACCATTTTGTAAATTTAACTTGTCCTAAGTATCTAAAAGAGCCGGGTGATCTGTAACTCAGGACCCTCCTACCTCAGACACCTTTCTCTATTTAAGATTGTGCATTCTAATAACTTGTGCCTGTAATAGGATGTTGAGATAAATAAAGATTGGATTATGATGATATATACTATACGCGCTCAGCGAGACACGAACGCGTCGTTTTTATTTTATTTTTGATTTTGTGCACCCTACTCAGGCCGGCAGCAACCCCAACTGCCCTAACGTGGTCAGAAGGAATAAGAGTTACGCGATAGAGAGGCAACTTGTAGGTAATAAGCATTGTGCGACCTGAATTACACTTTATTGTGTCGTAGCAAGAGTCGCTTGCGGAGTGCGGGATCTGTTAATCTGTGATTACTTGATTAGGTTAAGACAATTTTTTTTTTGAGGTACTAAATGAATTAAAATTACTTTTCTATTTTATACAAAAATAAAAACGGTAACTTTCCTTTTTCCACATATTTTGTCCAGACTTCCAAGACTGTGATTCACATAGAGCTATACGGATAGAGAAGCTATCGTAAACAAAAGATTTGCTCCATTTTGGAAAGAATTAAAACTAAAGTTCGCTGCAGCGTTAAAACATTAGTTATGTCGTCTAACCAAACTATTAAAACATGAAGCGCTAGATCGCTTACAGAGTACAGTTTTCTCGCGACCAATACGTCGTAAGCGCCGGGTATTTCATGGCGCTTACGCGTTTCCTTCAACGTAGTGAAGCAACGTGAAGCCCTTATAGATAATACACCGCAGAAGAGATACAGCCACGATATGGCTTTTGTACCTACGAAACTTCGTTAGAGTAAATTCATACTCTATTTCAAAATTTGTAAGTGTTTAAATAAATAAAAAAAAAATTGGTAAAGTAGAAAAGTAAAAGACCACTATCCACTAGCTACTACAGTAAAAGAACACTATCTTTCCATTTCGTCAGAGTTGATAGTTTATTATAATAATATGTTTTATTTGCTAAGTGAATTGTTTTTTTTTAGATTTTATGTATTTGATTTTCTCTTCTACTCTTACACGTTGTCTACATCTCTTTTTATCCTATGTCCTATCGCAGGTATGCTGAAAGAGATTTTTTGTGAGCATATTATTGATTACTACAAGGAATAGCTGACTTCTTAATAAAACGCTTTCCAGCTTTAGTCGTATAAATATCACCAGCTCGAAAGTGTGCAGAGCACACAAACGAATATTTTGTAGGAAGCCAGGTGTCTTCGCTTCTATCATTTCGAAGAATTTTTATCAATTTTTCTCTTTTCGGATGACCCGGATGAACAAACCTGAAATATATAGGTATATATGTGAATGACTGAAAGGGACGAGATCTTAGTAACAGTAAAAATAATGCAATATCACCTACAAACGTGCAAAATTAAGTACGAATCTGAATACCTACTAGCTCGCGTAATACCTAAGTGCTAACGAATGACCAAAATTATTTACGATAAAAAATGTCTAGTATTTAACTGAGCACCAGATCTAATGAAATATTGCACCAAAATATACTTTTTACCACCAAAAATAATAAATGTGCACCAAATTTTTAATGCCAGTTTAAAGTGAAATTATAACCAAAAATATTACATTTTGCTCGTATGTTATAGAAATAACACCAAAATTAATTGTTGTTTACCCAAAAATAATAAATAACCACCAAAATTAGAACCCACTTTTAATGTGAAACTGTGACCAAAAAATTATGTCCCCGTGTTTAGCAAATTATATAAAATAATTACTACTACTACTTCTACTTTTAATATATTATATAAAATAATTTCGTAATAAATTTTCACATTTTTCCCAGTAAATACTCGAATAAACATAAACTTACCTATGAAAACAGACACCTGATGATTCGCTGACACTTCTTGATGTATTTTTGCAGTATCCAAATACGCACGTTCGTCATATTTTCTGAAATTTGTCAAAACTTATTTGATATTATGAACTAAAAAGAAAGAACGTAAAATAATTATTCAAAAATATTAAACTGGTTTTAAAACAATTAAACAAATTAACACACTTTCTAAAAACGCCACGTGAAGCCTATGTTCAGACGTTTATTTTTACCTACAACCGGTTTTGTAATGGAACATCTGCATGTTTTTAGTCTATGATTATAGATGGCGTGGCATTAAAATGAAGATTTATCTTTTCTCTTGTGATATTACGATATTATTACCTATTTATTCACTTAAACAACAAATTATTTTACATACTTGCCTTCTGAGTCGTTATTTACGTCCAGGTTCACACTTTTCTTCGAATGATCGTGTTTTAACCTATTATTAGCACCGCCTCATACGCATCCACTCTCCATGAATGTCAAAGTCGTACTACAGTAAGGTGTACGGATTGCAGTACAGTTCAGTCGAACACAGCGAGTGTTCGGATCGCGATATCTAGTGCGTAGTACATATATATCGATGGTGATTCATAGTTTCATTCCAAAATTCAGTCTTCCCATAAAATCTCAAATATATGAGTTCAAAATAAGCTTTTATAAATAATTAATAACATTTTTCAATTTACATTCTATACAAATACAATATGAAGAGATGTATAATGCGGTACTTAAATTAGTTTTTAATAATATTCTTGCCATTTAGTAGTAATTTAACCATAACAACTCCGAATTTATGTTTATTGTCATTTTTAACGATAACACTCTTAATTGTTGGGGTTTCACAAGATAAGAAATAAAACATGAGTTTACAAGCATATTATATATTTTTTTTATAATAATTAAGAATAAATTCTTACATCACGAGTTATAAAATAAATACATTTATTGCCTTAAATTAAGTCCAAAAGTACTCTGTACAATTATTGTTAGCGATGTACAAACGAGAACGACAAGTAAAAAATATCCAAAAACAAAAAAAAATTAAATTAAAAAGGGCCTTATCGTGAATCAGTAAAGTTTCCACAATTCTCCGTGTGACAAATCTACGAACAACTTAACAAATTGTGTCAGAATCACAACCAATAGTTTGCATCTTAATTTCATCTCTTATCAATATTACACAAACTATTTTATATCATTGCTCTTCGCTTATTACTAAAACAAGAACCATTCTTTACCTTATATTATAATTACAATTAAATTAAGACTATCTAATTGCTAGCGGGTGTTTCTTACTGGACTGTTTGCTGTTTCCTCACAATTATTCCACGCCCTCTGTAATCTCGAGATCAAGAGCTGTGTGCAGACTGTTCTACGTTGAGCTGACACCACGGTGCATAAATCTTTATAATAATTTCGTTGGAACGCGCTTCGTGTCTCCGAGACTATTTATTCGACGTGTTACGTCACCAACGCTACTTGGCAATTGGCACAAAGCAATAAATGAGATCACGGGAGTACTGGACTAGTATCTTTATGATACTCAAATTTAGCTTAGACCTTACGTTTAGACACCTATTCATCACGCCCTAATACAAGTAATTAATTATTCTCGAAGTGTTTGCAACATTAAAACAATTTAATACATCGGTGTCATAGACCATTTGACACAGTTCTTGACCTTATTAAATGAGGATCATATTTGCGCGATTTGTCAAATACTATGACCGTTTTCGAGGTTTTCGATGCCGATATTATTAATAACACGTCTTTTTTAACAAGTTGATACTATTTTAAACGTGAAGCTAATTTGGGTTATCTTGTGTGCTACACAAATTAGCTGGCCACGTTTAGAAATACGTAAGATGAGAGGGATTTGTTTATGTTATGATTGAGTTTCGTAACTTTGTAGAGTTTAGTATGAATGTGTACGGTAGTGCAGTCTGCACGCAGGTCCGGTGTGTGATCGCTCATCCTCGCTTCGCATCCGCCGGGGTTCATCGCTTTTTAAACAAGGCATGACTTAACCAAGGCCACTGTGTCAACCACAGTGTGCAAGTACTAGCCTAGCATATTAATATGCCCTATGTACTATGATTAAAACGAAAACTGTTGCGATCAGATAATCTTGGCATTGTTCATACAGAATTACAGACGATAATAAATTAAATAAGACGGTTAAAAATATCACGAAATTAAATTCATGTGGCAAATAATATGGCATCAGATTTTAAGTACTTTTAATTATTAAAAGTAAAGACTACTAGCACTTGCTTGTTGCAAGTTTTAGCTTTATGTAGAGTATAAAATGATAATGATATACTCGATACTAGCGGTATTGTAATATTAAGAGCCTAGTAAAGGTATTGGAAGACAGAAATAACATTGCTATTCAGATCAAATGAAACAGCTAAAAAACTGATACATTAATTTTCAATTTATACTGACCATTAAGCCAAATAATTATAATAAACCAATTTCACTAATTAGATTAATTAATATAAAACTAAAATGGACAAAACATATAAAATTATGTACTTCTGTGTTATTAAAGTAACCAAAGTGCGGATTCAATAGTTTAAGATTACGTTTTAACACAGGGTCGGGCTCCATTAATTTCAAAATTGACTAGATATCTGTGTGCATAGGAATCATATATAAAAAATAGCTAAGTAAAGGAACCGATACACTGAAATTCTGGCATGTCTGTGTAAAAAACCATCTAAAACTAATTTATTGCCATAAGCAAAAAATTACGTCTAAAAACTGTACTTTAAATTATGTAGAGTACACAATAACACGTCTAAATTTTGTACAATTTGTACAAACGCATCTGCATTCACTAACATAAACATCATGCTCAGTCAAGAAACCTACAATAATGGCCTAAAACGAAACCGGTACGCTACAATAAACAATAAAATTAGTTTGAAAAACTTCACAACATTGAAAAATCTCACAATAATACGCGGACTAACGAAAATCACTAACAAAATATTTGATCTCTCATTTCACTGGTGAACAATTTATTAAGTACGGTCGCGTTTCTCGCCGACGGGAAACACAAACTCCACCGATCAGTCTGCAATACAAAAGAACGAACGGTCGCTAAAACTGAACAGCTCGTGTGGGCCCGCGCTACAGCGCCGCGGCGCCGGTCATCACTTGGACGGCTGGTAGGGCGGGTACGCCTGGTGCGGCTGCGCGGCCCGCGAGCCCGTCGCATACAGCTGTTGCTGGAAGTTGTGGAACTGCGCCGCGTACGTGGGGTCAGCCGTGGACGGCACGGCGAAGCCCTGTCCCTTGAAGCCGGGGCCCGGCCCGCCCATTGACGGCGGCAGCGCTTGCGCCGAGCCCATGCGCACGTTGCCGGGGCCCATGCCACCCTTCACGCCGCGGAAGCTGGGCCCGCACATGGGGTTGGGCCCCGGGCCGCCGAAGGGGTCGGGCATCTTGGGCGGCGAGTTGAATCCGGCGGGGTAATGGTGCGGCATGCGAAGCATCCCGGGCGCGCGCATGACGCCGCGCATGCCGGGCTCCATGTCCATGCCACGCGCGCCCGGGAAGTACGCCACGCCGCCTTTGCCGCCTTCCATCTGCATTTGAGGGTTCGTCACTCGCTGCAGGAAGTCCAGGCTGGGGGGTCCTCTGGGCCCCGAGTTGCAAGGCATCTGCGGCCTCGTGGGCAGGTACTGTATCGTGTTGGGTGCGCTCGCTTTCACTTGCACGTTGGCACCGTTGAAGGGTGGCATCTTGCCGGGGCCGCCCATCCTAGGTCCCATCATGCCCGCGTCAGGCCCCATCGGTCCCATAGGCCCGCCCATAGGCCCTCCACCCATTTTCGGACTAAGATTCATGTCTGGTGGAAAGTCACCGCCGCCCATCATGCCTTCCATTGGTCCTCCCATTCCTGGGCCTCCCATGTTGTCCATATGGCATCCTGGGGCAAAAAAATAATGGTAAGGAAATTCTTGAATAGTGATGGTAAATTCCTGGGAATATTCTCCTAGAGAGGACTTTGTGCTGTTATTTTCTCGAGAATATTGTTTTAGAACAAAACATACCGAGAATTTAAAAATTGGATTTCTCTATTGTATCGTCTATTTTTATAATAGTTGAGTGCATCTGTTGTGTCACTCTACTCCACAACTTAAATTCTCTTTAAAATAGCGAGAACATTCTCGAGAATATTTCCAAGAAAATTCTCATACATTTTGTATGGTAGGTATTAATGTTAAATTAAGATTTCTGTGTTAAAACAAACTTTATGACTTGCAAATAATCAGCTTCAATAATAAAAACTTTTTAGCAAAAAATAAAACCGACTACAAAAAAAAAATACTACAAAGTGAAAAATAACTTTGATTTCGGTAGGCGCTGTCTTTGGTTTTGTATTTTCGTGTTATGCCACAGACTTCCGAAATTAAAGTTATTTTTCACTTTGTAGTGTTTTGTTTTGGAAGTCGGTTTTATTTTTTGCCTAAAAAGTTTTTATTTTTCACCTTTTAGTTGTGATACCCCACACAAATTCGAATACCACTACCTGCTATGTAAATAACAGTGATAGGAAGTTATTTGAAGTCGGTTAAAAATGTATAATAAAAACATTATAGGAAAGGTAAGAAATATAAAATAACAATCACGATTTTTTGAAAGACTGATTTAGTAATTTAACACGTTTTTGTTCGTTACTTGGTATTGGCAGTTGCATTTATTGCCTTCGGCCCATCATAATGAAGAACGAACTTTTAAATTATTTCAATTTTAAATTCTCCACGTTTCGAGAATATTCTTCGTCTAAAAGAATATTGCAGAATATTTCGACCCATCACTATTCTTGACATAACATTAACTTAAAATTCAAAATGAAACAACTTTTAACAACTTAAACCGCTCACCTAATTCATTCATCATCATATGTGGATGTCCATGCGGATGCATCGAGTGATGGTGCTGCATATGGTGTGGTCCCGATCCGAAGGGGCCCATGTTGCCGCCGTTGGGTCCCATGGGCCCGCCGGGGCCCGGGCCGCCGCCGCCCACCGTGTTGGTGAGCTGTTGCGACATTTGTGCCAGTGAGGAGATGGGGTCGAAGGAAGACGTGGAGGTCATGGGCCCGTTGGGGCCCTGGTTCGGGTTGATGGGAATGTTATCTGGCCTGTTCATACTGCACGGACCGGGGAAAGGTCCGGGGAGACTCGTGCTGTTAGGGCCGCCGGATAGTGTCGTCTGTTGGTGAATGAGATTTCTATTTAGCATTTTATTACAACAGCTTTAGTGTTTTGAACTTAATTTGATCGAGTTCAAAACACTGGAGCTATATTTTTTTTTTTTGCGCTATCAGCCCCCGAACCGTCGTGCAAACACGTACGATATTTACGACATTCCAGTCCATGATGAAGTTTTTCAACACCTAAAAGTGCCATAAAGTATGGCGATCTTGCAGGAGTATTGCTGTAGACCAGTTTGAAGGGTACCGGTGCCAATGTTCAAGCACATAAATGAATTCATCTTTGTTTCTTGACAACGCCCTGCTATACTTACAGATGTACAGACGCCAGCACATCAAGCTACTACAATCTGTCAAATTTCTTTAATAGATTTCCAACTTTATCGCTAAAGCATTAGGTTCAAGGTTGATTGAGAAAATTTGACAGTTTCGGGTAGCATGACCTGCTGGCGTCTGTACGTAGGCGGCGGTGGGTACAAACACAAAACTCAAAACATTTATTTTAAATAAACCTTTACAGGCACTTACAATTTATAAAGGGATTACAGTCAGAAAGTTAAAGCTAATTGCCCGTTTCAAAGCGTAGATTCCGATGGACAAAAACGGACAAGAAACTCCCCCGGTACTAATGACTGTTCCTAAAGTATGTGAATTTATTATATTTATTCATTTCTTTCTTTAATTAAGACGGTTTAAAACCAAGTAAAAAAATTAAAGACAGAGTGAAAGCGTACACAAATCCTATTTAGGTTAAATTCTTACGCTATCGCTCACTAAACTTTAAAGGGAATTCGAATAAAAAAAATAGTGACATATAAAGTAGAAGGAAGTCACAATTTTTTCCAACAATGATTGTTTGAGTAATATTATTAAATTGTAATAGGCTAGAAGAAGAAGGAAAATGCCTTATGAATATGTAAAATGGTTGTGAGCTGAAATTATCAAAATTCAATATAATTTTGTGAATGATTTTAGATTAATTAATATTATTGAGAAATAATTACGTAAAAATATAGCAACTGGTCACATGATATTGAACACGAATCAAAGCGCGACACGTCACGTCTTCAGTCATGTCACTTTGACAATATAACATTGTTTCAGGGTTCCCACCTCAGGATATTTCCCCTACATTTAGGGGATTTTTTAGAAAAAGTAAAAAAAAATCAAAAAATACGATTGAAATGACAGATACGTTTTGAAAAACGAGCTCAATAGCTCAATAGTGCACGTAGAGCGGAACGGACACTCAACAGTGTCCATTCCGTTTGAGTTTTTGCTATTTAGATCACTGTCATCACGGCTTAAAACGGCTGTTTACCTAGTACGGCCGATTCGCGCAGAAGGCTGCGCAGTAGGATTTTTTAGGAACCAAAAGGGGACATGATGCGAGTGTGATGACATGATTTTCTTGCCCGAGCAACCGGCAGCAAGTTCGTCATGCTCCCTTAGATGTCACTGCTTGCGGTAGCGTCGGGGGTCGGGTTGTCTCCTTCCCTCAAATATGGCGAGGGGGATAATGGCTGATCTTTGCGTTATACTCGTGAACGGGTGCTGCTTGTGGTGACAGGTCGTCTTGCTGACCTTGGTTTTGTTTTGTTATTAGTAATTTAACTCGTTGATTTTACTTCGATGGTCCTAGTTTATCCCTATCTGTGACTTGTGAGTTACGACTACATGTACGGCTATATGTAAGTGGGCACGCCCTTTATTACTGGAGGCTTTTATTTAGGTATAAAGTTCTGCTTACGTTTTTAGTTTTGTATTTTGTTTCTGCTTGAGTATTGTTTTCGTTTTTTTTTTTTTTTTTTTGGTATATTGGCGTATGCTAGCTTACTTATAGCAAATAATTTAATTTAATGTTTTGTGTTGCGTAATGTACCTAAATTATTATGCGCAGTATTATATAGAATCATTTTTTTAACTGAACAGACAGCTGTGCTGCTGGGGAGTTTGTTGCGCCACTTCTTCTCCCCAGCTAAAGCACTAGGAAGTGGTGAAGGGCGGGCGTTTTTGGGGGACTGTCTTATGTAATTTTGACGTTCAAAAAGTGCTGATTCTCAGCCTAGTTTGAATAAATGACTTTTGATTTTGATTTTGATTTGATTTTGTGAGTGAGAGAACATGCGCGAAACTTCTTAGTGCCTATGTTCGCACCTGCCATGATAAATCGGCAGTAGTGTATTCGTTGCTTTCCTTAGGAAATTCGACACCAACCAATTGTTTAAATACCTACTTAGTCGATACTCGATTTTTGGGACCACTTTTATACCGAATAAATTTCATGCCTAGTTGTTGTTTAACATTAATTAATCATGATTGTAAGAGTCAGCCGCCGCACCTAAGGGGGAAACCAAATATACAGCTAATCAAAGTTGTATTTTTTAAAAATAAATATTGTCATTTCATACCGCGCCCATACCTTACGGTTTTTAGGCTCATCTTCAACCCAAAAAAAATAGTCAGCTGCATGGAAGTGGGGGGAATATTATGTCAGCCACGTAAATTAACATTATTGCTGCGACGGCACATCAGGTTATATTCGAAACTATGGGTAGTAGGACAAAGTGGTCAAAGGAACCATGATCTCAATATTGAAGGAAAAAAAAACTAGTTTTTTTTTTTGTAAAGCTTTTGCCTGACCCAGGAATCGAACCCTGTTTTTATTGCACTGATCGATAGTGTAGGTGGTATGGATCAAATGTTGTGAACAAACCAGCTACCCACAGTTTAGAATGTGGCCCTGATGTGACATGATAACAATCAAGTTCATTTACGCGACTGACAATATTCCCCCCACTTCAAGGCAGCTGACTTTTTTTTGGGTTGAAGATGATCCAAAAAAATCGACCCTTTATAAGTTTTTTTTTTAACTTTGACATGCTCTAACTTCGGATACCCCCACTACTGCAACAGCTGACTCTCAGATCTTATAAGCGCTATAGAAAATCTATTTTTGGTACGATTTTCAGCCCGCACTGGGTGGTTTGAATGTTGGTGAACACAGGCCTATAAAGATGGTGACATTACTCGAGCCGCCATTACTGTGCGCCCCGTTTTGTCTATGAAAATTAAATTAAGTTTTATAAATGAAAAAATAGTATTGTTAATGTTAATTTTGACAAAATATGTATGTTTTAAGGAAACTATACCACAAGTAACATTTTTAATCTGTTTCATAAAAGCTGTAACTAGACTATTGAAAAGTATCGGAAATTAACCTATACAATATGTAACAAAAACCCTGTTGTTCCTTTTAACACACGATTGTTGTACTCAGGATAACAAACAACTTTTACTATGGGACCAAACCAGAAATCGCAAAAAAAAAAATCTGCTGCTTCCTACATTTTTAAGAGTTATGCGAACATAAATGTGTGGGACTGCTGATTTTTTTTCGCGAATTTCGGTTTGGTCACTTTTTGTTTGTTATCATGAGTACAATCATGTGTTAAAAGGAACAACAGGGTTTTTGTTACATATTGTACAGGTTACCCGAAATTATAAGATGTTTTTCATTTGACAATAGTGTCCAAAAACATCTTATAATTTCCGGATCAAGTATTCAAATATTCAAAATGGCACTAGAAATTGGCACCCACAGGTACTTTTCTGATCCATTTGTTTACATATTCATCAAATACTTTAGGAACAGGTCATACATTAGGTGGGCTACCTTTTTTAAGACAACTTACTTCATTATTCCCTGCCATGGAGTCTTCCATGGACCCGCTGGCGGTGGTGATAGCGCCACTATTAGCGACGCTGCAGCTACTCTTGACACTGCCCGCACAAGATGACGCTGACGATGCTGGTGCATATGGACCTTGGTTCAGGTTCGGCGTGTCTCTTTGTGGGGTTTTTGAGGCGCTGTCTTGACTCGACCGGTTTGATTGCGGACTTGGGCGTGATTTTTCGTCTAAACAAGTCCAGAGTTATTAGGGATTTAGCATGTTTGAATGCAATGATCAATGCGAATATTATCGTCAGACGTCACGATCACATTAAATTTTTCATAAAATGACAACACTACCTAAATTGAGGTGTTTGTGGCTAAGTAATAACAGCCGCACAGGTCGATACATCAGTTTAAACTACGCTTGCCGCGGTTGGTCCGTGGATGAGAGACCCTCTTTACATACCGAGACTCCTCCGTGCCTTGGAAAGCACGTTAAGCCGTTGGTCCCGGCTGTCTTTCGTAGATCTTTGACAGTCGTTACGGTTAGTCAGAAGCCCGAAATTCTGACAACTAGTGTTACCAAGGGGTATCGTGTATACCCAGTAACTGGGTTGTGGAGGTCAGATAGGCAGTCGCTCCATGTAAAATACTGGTATTCAGTTGCATCTGGTTACGACTGGTAGCCGATCCCAACATAGTTGGGGAAAGGCTACGCAGATGATGTTCTGTTTCTGTCAATCGTTTGAAGATGACAAAGACAGAATAACGTTTTAAATATGTTCAGCGTTAAACGTATTTCGTATTCCAGGTGTAGAGCAACTATAAGTTGAGTTACCTTGGCACTTATTGGAACGAAGTTCTTTAACGCGGCTTGAGATGATGATGAGATCTTCACTAACGAAAAAGCGTTTATACATGTTAATCTCGATAACTCGAACCTCGTTAAGTTGTCCTCAACTCCTCAGTAAGATTGCCATTCCCTTCCTTTGAACTCCACAATACGCGGTATCTCGAATAAACTTTGTAACTCGAACAAAATTTTATTTTCCTGTGAGGTATTGATAGTACATCTTTATATTCTATAACTCGAATTACAAACAGGTAGACTCCGTAAGTAGAAGTTAGTAAAACATAATGACGTCTTACTTGGAATTCCTCGAAACGTTTGGTGCTTTTGTTCTATTGCGTCGTGAATGAAACATGAGACCATACTAGATGGTTCTGTACATATATACATACCATAAACTCACGGCTTCTTGCCATGGGGGCAGACAGAAACTACAGAACGCCACCTGCTACGATCCTTACATACCCCTTTTACGTTCATACATCTGGTCATACACGCACGCCTGTTGCGAGTACTACGCATCTGACCTTTCTGAAGAGCATCACCAATAAGGTCATTATGAATCAGGATCACATAATCCAACGTCAATGTCACACTCACTCCCAACTTTTTGTACTAACACTTCTACTGAAGAGCTCTATCAAAATGATGACTTCCTAGGGCGTCCCCTCCCGGCGTTTCCACTCACATCTTCCTTGCCTGGCTCTGTATTATTACATAATGCAGGATTTCATACAGCAAAAGGAACTTCATTCCAAGCGAGTGTCCCACACATCTCCCGCCTTTTTTTTTAGTTGAGGTGGGATCAGAGAGACGAATGAGCCCACATACGCCATGCAATTTCCCCAAATATACAACGTCTATTATTAGACTTAGTCTCAATAATGATGATAAAACTTACCCTGGCACTTAGTATTGGAGGCAGAGGTGGGTGTCTGTGGGTTATTGAAGCCGGGGCTCTGCTCCATAGAGAAGCGTCCTGACCTTGCTTCTGACAACGACCCATGAGGCTCGGGGGTGCCCGGCATCATGCTATGGAAAATTAATATAAAATCAAGGTATTGCAGCTTCAGTCGCCTTCTCGTCTCTATTCCTTTTTCTGCCTCCTAAGTAGCCTTTAGTGTCCTATTGCTAGGCCAAGCTTATCACTTCTTTCTTCCACTTATCTACTGCTGTCCAATCTTTGAGAGTTGCATTTATTATGAATTTTTGGGCGTATTCATCTAGATATCTTAGCGACTTTGAAATAGACTGAGAAGGGTGATTCATTAAGGAGTAAATTGAATTGTAGATAGTTTTTGTCGGAAGCGTTAGAATACTACACTTTATATACCTCTAAGGTACAAAGTGAAAACATATGACATCATTGCGAGATAAGGTCAGTTTTATCTGCTTATTGAATAGTATAAATAGTTAGGTAAACTCATAACGAAGCCAGGAAGTTATAATATAAAGTGTATCTATTCATACACGAAATCTCTTAAGGGGTCAGTCATTGTACTGATCATTACGAACAACTTTTCCAAACCTGAAATCGCAAAAAAAAAAAATCAGCTGTTCAGTACATTTATGTTCGCATAATTCGTCAAAATGTACTGAACAGAGGATTTTTTTTCGCGATTTCAGGTTTGGTCCCATAGTATAAAAGTTGTTCGTAATGATGAGTACAATGACGCCTTTAGAAATTTCGTGTATGAATAGATACACCTTATATATACCATGATAATGGCTATACATTGCCGATTTCTCACTTTTTTTGAAGGCCTACCCAAAAATCCTCTAAACTTGCTCTACATGAGGGGCGTCGATACGTGTGAGGGGTTAAAAAAATGTAGTTGAACACACAAATAACTCCCCACTTTAACACTTATGACTAAAAGATAAAACCATATAACAGTGATACATACCCGGCAGGTGATTTTTGATTAGAATTCGATTGTGGCGTTTGGCCTCCACTATTTGAAGGCGGGCCGTTGTCTTTTAGCGACGTATTCGGCTGTTTCTGTATCGTTAACTCTTGACCTGTCATAGTTAACAATAAAATATTACATAACCAGTACAAAGGACAAACAGGATGTTTTTTGGACGAACAATGTAGAATGAAAGAACGAATTAGCCATAGAGTATGAAAGTACATTTATGTTAGCACATTTTCACCAACCACCACCAAAATGAAAACATAAAAATATTGAAAAACATACAAATGTCTACTATGAAACACATGATACAACCAAAACATACATTCAAGGGGTAGTTTCACATCTTTTCATGTCATTAAAATGTGTAGCTACCCTCAAATATGAAACAAAAATTGTAAGATGACTACTGACAAGTTAGTTGCAAAGAAACTTGGTAATCCTATAGTTATTACGGAGAAAACATTGAAAAGCTTAATAAAAATGCATTCTTAATTAGAGTCACAAGCAGAAATAATACAAATGTAGTCATAAAATTAGCCTGGGGTTACACTTACATGTCAGAACATACCTTAAAATTATCCTAAAGTGTATTGCAATTTTTGTACCATGTATTTTTACTAAAAAGACATGCATGCGAGGTGAAGTCAACTGTATTTCTTTGGATTAAAAGTTATAATAATTCCGCGCATTTTTCATAGAAAACGATCAAGTGTGACCCCGGGTTTGAAGTTGTTGATTATTTCTGTGGTCATCCAATCAAGTTACCTTCGAACTGGTTGAGATACGATATTTGCTGCGGCGACGGCACGGGCATCAAACTTGGCTCCTTGCCGTGCGAGCTACCCTGTTGATTCTTCTGTTGCTGCGCCGCCAAACATTGGAGAGTACGGACAAACACCCCGTCGTCTAGTTTCTCTAGTATTTCTTTTGTGGCCAATGTTTGATCCAATATTTTGGTCCAATATCCAATTTGATATGGCCACGTATGTTAGTCCAGTGTCAACGTATTCCGTATTTTTGAAGGATTTTTTTTTATGTTATTCGTTGTTATTCATCACACGGTGGGATTTCAAGCGTCAAGCGTTTTGCGGAGGGAGGGGAGGGAAAACAAAAAATACGCATTACAACTACAGAAAAACAAAAAAAAAAAAGGAAAAATAATTTCGTTCCATGCCAATGAGTCGGGATGAAACGTGTCAAATAAAAACTCTGTCGTGGTTGGGAAAATGTCTAACACAGATAAAATATATGAGCATGCTCCACTACTTCTATGGCTTGATTTCATGTATAACTTTTCATGCGACATTTGTTGACTTACCATACAAATTATTGTTATTATTTAATTATGAATTAAAAGGACAGTATTCTGATCCATAAACCCCCCACTTTATTTGAGGGTTCCTTTCTCTATTTCGACAATATCAAATTGTTAACTTTGTAACCCGGTCGTTAAATTGGCACATCAAGTTTTAAGCACAGACCACACTGGGAATGAAGCAAAGTTCGTTTAGCATTCGTCAGCGTCTTTTCATACTTCCGTTCATAGTAAGCGGTGTGAAGGTGAACCGAAGTATGAAAAAATATATAAAGTATGAAAAAAAAAATACAGCTTATTTACGTACCGTAATTTATGCTGTAAAATAGCAATCCTATCACACAAAAACGATAACGACAGCACACGAGTGTAATTTAGAAATGAGACAGAGAAAGAGAGCAGAATCCAATCTCTCCCTTTCACTTTTTGTGATCAAATATCCTGCACTGTCATTTACTACGATACAATGTCCTTTGAATTCACTCTCCTATTATCTATACATCGAATTTGTAACATAAAATAAATGTAAAAAGCATTGGTACCGACCTGGAGCGTCGTTCTTAGGACCAGGCTTGCAATGCGCAGGACTATTGAGTCCCGAACCTGCCCGAGACGCTTCGGCCGACATTGGCATTTGAACCGAACCGTGGCCCGGAGATTGCGTTGCTGCGGACCGTGAATAACGATCATCTAAACAATATAAGAAGCCGGTCTATAGATTTGTAAATACAGTATGTTAACCAACAGAGGGCGTTCCCGTTAACCCGCAATAGTATAGCATCCATACATGCTAAAAAAAATATTACCATTCGAAAACAAAATGGTTTTTATTTTTTTTTAATATTAAAATATTCACTAAAAATGAAAGTGGCCTAAAAAAAAAGGCAAGGGGCTCTTAGCCAAGTAATAAAACCCGCACGGCTCATTCGACCAGGTTAACTGGATTATCTGCTTAATTATTAGCGAATTTTATGCAAACGCTACTTTATGCTATACTAATCCTGCGTGGCAAACGCTCGAGAGCGTTAAAAAAATAGCTTGAGCATAGATAACACCCTTACCAACCCTTATTTTACGATGTTTTCGAAACAATAGAGATGCACAACGACACGACACGTTTCAAGCACAGACATATAAAGAGTAGCAGACCAAACATTAATCCATAGTTATATTTATATAGATGGGCATGATTGGTCTTATATCTTTTTTTTTTTTTGCTAAGCGGCAAGTCGTAAATATTGTCTCGTTCCGTCACCTGTTGTCACACTGACTCATATATAGACAAAATTTGACGCGTGGCTTGTTTATCCTGCGCCGCCATATTGATAAGCAACATTAATTAGTCAGGGACGGATTTGGCCACAAAGACGTCATTTTTTTTTTGTATGTGTAATATTATACCGTCAAGCCGGTCGTCAAAAGGGAGAAAGTGGATTGCTGCCCATCGTCCTCTTAAAATACTCCCTTAGTCGTTAGTCGCCTTTTACAATAATAATAGATATAATGTATTTAGGGAATAGATGTGTGGTTCTATTCGTTAAGACTTTATTGATAATTAATCTACACTTCTTATACCCAGAGAATATCGATTTTCGCAGATTTTGAGTAGGTAAGTATATGGGTTGTTTCAATATCGTCAGATAATACCAGGAACCGGCCCTAGTTCGACTCTGTATTGACAACACTATGTGTGCGTATTGGTAACGCAATTTATAGCGAATGTTTGGTTTGCTATTCTTTATAAGTCTGTGGTTTCAAGCGTCAACAAGCTAAAAACTTATACTAGATGACTCTGTATAAATATACAGCGAAAGGAACTACGTCCAATAGGGTGCCCACGACACCTCCCCAATTTTTATTTTTATGGGCCTCCCTACTCTCCTTCCACCTGTCCAGAGCTGCCTAGGACCTATCTTTATTATCTTTCTGACTTCTTCAGTTTGTGTCAAATATCAAATTCACATCACATCAAAATTGACAACTCGATGCAGCGAAGAACTGGATACGAGTAGGTAGATGTCCGACAGTGATCGTGTTTCAGCTAAAATGATGATGGCAAAGTGTTTATAACTTACCTATAGGCACAGAGGCGGAACGATGTAAGGGCGAGGTCCCATAAGGCGGCGGCGGGAGGCACCCGCCCCTCTCGGAGCAAGGCGACTTCACTTGTGTGCCTGTAAATATTTGTACATTACTAGTCAGTGAAAATTTAAAATATAATCAACTAGCTTTTGCCGCGTGGCTTGGCCCGCGTGGATGTCGGAAAACTATACGTATAAACCTTCCTCTTGAATCACTATCTATTGGTGAAAATCGCATTAAAATCCGTTCAGTAGTTTTTGAGATCATCGCGAACATACAGACAGACAGACAGACAGACGCGGCGGGGGACTTTGTTCTATAATATGTAGTGAAACCTAAATCACGTAAACATGATTAGTGGTTCTGCTCGAGTTCTAAGGGTAAGGATACACAGACGAAACTTCGATTTGTCATAATCTGTGCATTAAGGCATCATTTTGACAGATCGAAGTTTACGGTAAGTTTCCCTAAGCCGTGAAAGCTCTAACAGATAGACAAGGAGACATTGTTTTCTCAGCTTCTTGTGAGTTTATTTTCATAAAAACAAATACAGTAATTACTTTGACATTTGCCGCTATGGTTGATTTGCGTAGCAAACAGTAAACAACTCATCGGCAAATAGCTTCTGTAAGCAGTCAACTTAGTTAATCATAACTTACTCATATCATTATCCATGGACTTGGGGTCATCGAAGAACTGGTGGTGTATCTTCTGCCAGTCGATGTCTGCGGAGGCGGGACTCTTGGGGCTCCGCAGCCCCGGCCCTGGGCCCCTGCCACCGGGGCCCAGCCCGCCAGGGTCGCCCGGCCCCATCTGCATACGAACATAAGACTGTTTATGTTGTAGAATCAATCTAGTACAAAATGTAAAGTACACCCTAACTTGATATTCTATTCAGCAAAATTTAAGTATTTTTATCGAGGAATTCATTGTGGTTGATTGTGAATGAAGAATCAATGTATTTTCCGAAATTCGGCTGCAACTTGAAAATCTTATATATCCTATAGATAACTTGGTATACTGGGTGAAGATAAGAATAAATTATATTCTTCGTCTTATTTTATTTTTATCAAAGGTAAAAGTCGGAAAAGTGAAAGAAGTTGGAAACTCACATACACAGTCATAACATCACGCCTGAGTCTGCCCAACCCTTCGGGGAAACAAGGCGTGAAGGCACATCCCACATTTCGCCAGAAGTCCCTTGTAATAGGGGTAGAGCCTATTGCCATTGCCATCACACAGTTGACTCCAGGCTGCTACTGGGAAATTCCAGATTGAAAAACCCAATAACATTATGCCTGATTCGGGAATCGAACCCAAGACTCGGCAGTAGCGCTTGCAACTCTTTTTGCATAGTCTAGTAACATCAAAACCTTTATGGCCTTATTATAAAACAAGGTTTATCTTTAGACCGTAGACATTCAAAAATGCTCGATTTCGAACTCTATTCCGACACGGATAAGGTTCTAATTACAAAAACTGACGTCGAAAATGGGTCTTAGTTATCAATTTTGTTTTAAGACCTTTACCGCAGTTAGAACAAGGTTCGAAATACGAAAATGGGCTCAAAGTTTTCAGCTTTGGCCAAAGTTAGAACTCGTTTTGGCATAAGGCGAAGGGTTCAAAATCCTATGCTCTAGAAAAGACAAATAAATTTTAATCAAACTCCACTCACGTTTCTCCCGCGCCCATACTCGTCGCACATAGGTCCGTTAACCGGCATACCATGGTGGTCGGGCCCGCAGTCACCATGCTGTACCATGCCGCCCATCATACTGCCGTCCATCATGATGCCTCCTGGAAGACGCGGCACTTTGTACCATCGAACAAGGTATATAAACAGGTAGGTATAGGGCGTTGGTTGCGCGTATGTCAGTGCATGCAGAAAATCATTAGGTTTTGCATGCAGAAATTCACTTTTTACTATCGAATAAGGCATATAAGCAGGTAGCCGTATTTCAGGGCATGCAGAAAATTATAAGGTACCGGGTTTTATCGCAAGCTCTGATTTAAATAATTAAAAAAGTTGTAAGTTTTGATGGAAACTATATCTCAATGAAGTTGTTTGTTACGTCAATTCCACCTCAGAAAAGTTTTCAAAGTTTGCATGCAGAAGTTTTTGATTGCAAGTTTTGATTTAAATTGTTCCGAAAAGTTGTAAGTATAAAAGAAAACATAAGCTCGATCAAGTGGTTTGTTAGATTCAAAATGTTTACAATAAAAAATGTGAATGAAGTTAGCAGTCATGTAAATTTAGTGTATTCAACAAAATTCTATCAGCTGGTTGAATGCATTATTTCGGATACCTACATATGCATTTTTTAAACAGAAAGAAATAAAAATGTTTAAAGGCATCGAGACAGCTGCTCGCACTTTGTACTCGCATGTCAGTAGCTCGGCCTTGCCTTGGACTGTTTTCATTATGAGTCTTCGATCAACAATACCAACTAGATATCGGGTCGGCGTAAAAAATACGTCTCGGTAAATAACAGCGCAGTTGAGACGCTCTTATTTTGTTTAGTTCGCTTGAAACACAGCCAACGTAAACACGTTTTACAATGCCGCAATGTGTATTCAAAAGTTGCAAAAATAATGTCCGAAAAAGCAATTTAACGGCCGGAGTATCTTATTTTCGTTAAGTACTTGTAGAATAAGTTATATTTTAAGCTTGAAACTAACAAATAATATCAAATTTTCAACAAAATTAACGATTTTAAAAAACCACCGCTACAAATGTTTGACCAAGATTGGCCCATACGACCAATATTGGCCAAGAAGCAAACAGAAACGGAACAAAACGATGTAGGTCGCAAGACAATAACGCGAAAAAAGTACTTTATTTGTTGCCACTTAAGGTAGATTTCACACTAAATGTTATTTAACGTCTTTTCCTTTCTAAGTGACATGAGTAATTTATTGCTTTGGTCGTTTTTTGTGACGAATGATCGTAAGTATAGGATAATGTTTTTAAGATTTGTGACTTTATTACTAGGTGCCAAGGTTTGTAATTTGGTTGAACTTAAAACTGTTTTGAAACTTTTGTCTCAGTTCGTTAGTAAACAAAAGTAGCTGTTTATGTATATGTATATTAACGCGGACAGCATTTAGCTGTTGTTGATCGAAGATGAGAGTAGCTGTCTAGTCTCTTGCAAGATGTGTGGTTGGAAAAATTATACAGGATCCTCTTTCGACTGACTGCCGAAAGCGTCAAAACGATGCGATTAATGTGCGAGCTGCTGCCATGCGAGTGATGGTCGCCCATCACTTGCATGGCGAGCGAGGAGAGCAGGCGAGTGAAAACAAAAAACGTTGAAGTTACTCGGCTACGAGCTACTTCCAACTCGCAAGTGCGAGTAACTCGTATGATACGTCCACACAGTGCGAGTTGCTGCACTGCTGCTCGGTAGGCCAACTCGCACTGTGTAAACTAGCCATAATATTAGTAGTAAATTTATTGTTGCTAGAAGATTTAGAGCAAACCTATTCCATGCGTTATTTTTTTTTTTTTTTTGAAAATTCCTTCTGTGTACACACAGAATATTTTATGATTTTAAGTAAACTAAAACCTTCACCAGCACAGCACACAACTGAAAGTTTCTTACCGTTCATAGCATTGAGATTAGGTCCTGGCATCATTCTGGGTCCCATGTGTGGTCCACCCATCATACACGGCTTAGGCCCTCCCATACCACCCATGGGGTTTGGCATCCGCTAAAATAAAGAAACACAAGTCAGAAAATGTATTTCAATCAAATCAATTTAGCTTATTTTAATTTATTTAAAGATTATATTGATTCTGCCGTCTTGTATAGATCAGAATGTTGGGCCACAAAAGGGATAAATGATGAATGAGGGATGACTATGCTAAGAGGGATGTGTGGTGTTACGCGAATGGATAGAGTAAGAAATGTGTACATAAGAGGATGTTTGAAAGTGGAACCGGTGACTGAAAATTGTGCGGATATCAGTTGTCATGGTATGGGCATGTGATGTGGATGAATGAGGAAAATATCGTGAGGAAAGTTTTGAGTATGAATGTCGATAGCTATAAGAGTAGGGGAAGATCAAAGAAACGATGGATGGACCGTGTGAAAGATGATATGGCTGACTACCGAGATGACGACTAATACAGAAGCATGGAAAAAAACAGACATGTTGTGCCGACCCCAAATAAATTGGAATTAGGGCAGAAGTAGTGGTGGTGATGATGATGATGATGATGATGATGATTGATTCTGCTTACCCCCATTGGCCCTCCGCATCCTCTCCCCATATGCATATCTGTACACATTCCAGTCTTCATATCTGGACCTCCACACGGACCTCTGATGCCCTTCATTCCACAAGGGCCCATCGGACCCATCGGGCCGTTAGGACCCATACCTGACATCATAGGCCCGTTTGGACCCATCATACCGTTAGGTCCCATACCCCCGTGCCCTCCCATCCCCATACCTGGCCCACCCATACCTCCCATTGGTCCTCCCATAGGTCCGTTTGGACCCATCGGACCCCCAGGACCCATTGGACCTCCCATAGGGCCGTTGGGGCCCATCGGGCCTGACATTGTGCAGCTCGGGCCCGAGTTCATGCTGTTTGACATGGAAACCATAGGGCCGTTGGGTCCAGATCCCATGGGGCCGTTTGGACCCATAGACATAGGAGGGAAGGGCGACATGCTCATGTTAGCATTGGAGTTGGGTGGGTTAATGTCGTTGGAGGCCTGTGAGCCATCGTTGGGGCCCTGGTTGGGGTTATTGCCCCCACTTTCTGGGAACAACATCTGTTGCATTTTGCGTATTGTAGCCAGTTGTTCCTCACGATGTGCACGTTGTTGTGGAGTAAGGTTCTCATCTGGTATTTTCACACCTGCACAAACGTTAATATTGATATTTTCTTAGATGCAACGATTTACGTCACGTTTGCGTCCGAACAATGACGTGCACACATTATTTTACTTGACAATAGAAAGATTTCCGAATTACATTGTAATAAAATTTGCATATAATCAAGGTGGTGATAAGATATTATGTAACATAGTAAACTTTCGGTTGACGCAATTTGGTGTCATTGTACTGGAATTAAAGACAGGTTTATACGAAGCCAGCGCTGGCCGTCAGTTAGACTGGCAGCCAGTGTTTGCTTGGTATTAGCCCTGTGTAAACAATTTTTCTTGCCAGGCCAGCACTGACATGAATAGAGCACCCGTCTATTCTTCTAGCCAATGACCTCCGTCTACGTCTCGCTCATACCCCGCGCCAGCGGTTGTACTCGGTGGAAACGCATCGAGCCAGTCGTTGGCGCATCTCCTAATGTGCACGTGTTTGGTATTTAGGTATTTCAACTCCTCTCGTAATAAAACCAATTAACTTCTTTAGACATTTCATTTTCAACAGGCGGATTTGTCCGGAATTCATTTTTTATTGAGACAAACGTGCGTACACAAGAAAAATGTAGAAATTACTGGTCTTGTGTAAACACCGGCAAGGCCAGCGCAGGCAAGTCTGTGCAACTAACGCCAGCGCACTGGCTTCATGTAAACCTGCCTTTCAATTAAAGGAGGTATATGGACCAATAGCGATATGGTTGTGATATTTATGTAAGGATTGCCACTTTGCATAATGGTAAAGGTGAGGTACCTTTACCATTGTGCAAAAGTAGCATCGAAATCAGACCCCGCAATTTTGAGGAAAATACACTTTTATAATATACAGGGTGGATATCCGGACGAGTCGTAGAGGTACCTAGCAAAATCAACAGTAATTTATTCAAAGTAGCCTGAGAATCAGCAATTGTCAAAATTACATAAGACAGTCCCCCAAAACGCCCGCCCTTCAATACGTCCTAGTGCTATACCTGGGGAGAAGTGGCGCAACCCCCCCCCCCCCCCCCCCCCCCACCCCCACCTTAACCGTGGGTTGCAGCTACAGGAAAACATTTTAGGGAGGCTGTCCTTAACTTTTTAAAACATTTTGATCTACATTTACATATTTAAAAAAAGCACCTTCAGCAAGAAAATGAGCAATTAAAAAAAAAAAATCTTTTTTTAATGCCAATCGATCCTGTTTCCTACTACTACTACTACTATTCCGAAACTAGTTATATCGTTATTTTCAGTTAATTTATTTTTGAAGTAATTTTTTTGTTTCGTAATTTTTAGTTTTAAGTAAAAACTGGAAGGACTGGTTTGGGAGACGTCGATGCGAACGATCGTGTGCACTCCGTCACAGATTTTTTTTTGCTAAGCGTGTATGCAGCGGGCACGCCACATGGGCCACAATATTTTGTTCCTACTAGTTTAATTATGTACTAACTAGTGTATCTACCTAACGCCATAAACATGAGTGCTTTGCGTCGCGAAATTGAACTCTATGGTGCTGTGGGCAGTGTTTGCAAAATTGGGGTGAACTAAGCCTACGTGCGCTGCTATCTCTTACGAGGGACTGATAGCCTCCCAAAGGATCCCGATGCCCCGAGCAAGCTGATCTGGTGAAATCCATCCATATTTACCCTTAGACTAGCATCTGTGCTTATGTGAACCCCATACATTTTTGCTTTTTCTACAAGCGTCATCGATAATCGAATGTTACTTTGGCTAGGCCCGCTGGTCAGATTTTAGATTTTTCCGGGGTGTAGTTGAGGTTTCCTTACAGAAATACCACTACAGTATCGCTATTGGTTCATAGACCACTTCCCATACAAATTTAAACAGTCTCCTCAAGTCTGGTCAAATCTGGTGGGTCCAGTTTAGATTAGAAAGTTATTGTTCATAGCTAATTTGCTATATTAAAAAAAAAAAACTAGTTTACTTATACTTACTTTTATCGTTTAGAATATTTAATTTCAAGAGGCTATGTTTAACTGATGTTTTAAGTTTTATATAAATGTTTACCTTTAGGTCCAGTCTGGCAAGGCTGATCAGGGCCTGAGTCAGAATTGGCCTGACTTGTGGGCGCGTCTTGGGGCGTAGGCCCGGCCTCCGAGCAAGCCGGCATAGAGCCCGGGCCATTCGACATACCGTTCGACATTACAGAGGGGTTTTTCTGCAAGAGTGTATGAATATTCATTAGTAAACAATAAGTAATTGTGACAAAAGGAATAAGTAAGATTGTCAGTAACTCTCGGTTTTTAAAAGGTAACCTAAACATGAGATAATAAACTAGACAGTCAAGCTCATGTCAAGTGAATTGATAGGCAGTTAACAACAGTAACCAAACACAGGTAACAGCAGATGATGCATTTTTAGCAATCTGTTAGAAATTTTTTGTGTGGATTAAACTGTTCGAAACTGTAGTACCTGCATAAACTGAAGTACACTTACGGTGTCCCAGGGCATTTCACCATCAGCACCGAGGCCGTCCATGACACCACAGGACGGGGTGCCCCCTGGAAACCCATCCATAGGCCCCATGCCTGGTCCCATCTGACCCATCTGTCCCGGACCACCCTTCATCATCATCATCTGTCCGCCGGGCCCACCCATTCTGTTTGGACCCATCATATTAGGCCCCATGTGTCCCATCCCGCCGTGACCCATCGGACCCATGTTGGGGCCCATGGGTCCGCCCATCATGTGTCCCATTTGGTTAGGTCCGCCCATCATGTTAGGCCCGCCTCGCATTCCACCTCGGGTTTTGGCCATAGCGAGATTATTGAGCCATTGTGCTGGGCTTTGTTTGTTGAACTGTCCCATTTTTAGAGGGTGTTTCTGTAAAACAAACAAGTATTTATTTAGTCTTTTATTCCATATACAGTGTAAACTCTTTATAACGAAACTCCAGGGACCGAGCAATTTGTTTTTCGTTATGTAGAATGAAGAAAGAGAGACAACGAAATACCTAATCACAATACTTTTTAACATTTTTATTAAATAAAAAAAAAATGTTAAAAGTATTGTGATTAGGTATTTCGTCAATAAACAATTATTGGTTTAGCACTGATATTAGAAGAGGCGCCTGTTTTGTGTGTTTAGTAACTGGGGCCAACATTCCTAAAGACAATGTAATCCAAGAGTAATGTCACACGTGTTCTAGGCAATTAACAATAACAAAAGCAAGGCGGCTGTTTACGACCTCAAGTGTCTTTCTTAGTTTCGACACCTCGAAGATTTAGTTGTGTTGTTGCGAGTTTAGTTGTGTTTAGGTGTATGTAATGCTGATAAAAATATTTACTGACGCGACGTCTAAATATGAACGTATTTCTTCGTAATACAGAATGGCTGTTGTGCTATAAAAAGTGTATAAAGTGTGCAAAATAAATTTATTCAAGAATATAGTAAATTTGATGATTTACATTAATTACAACGAATAAAACTTAATTTTAACTGTAATGTAGACCTGCCTGATCTAGGTTTTTTATGAAAACCTGTGTTTCAGGCAATGTATGGGTTTTAAGGTAAAACCAGCCAAATCGAAGTAATTTCTATGTTATAGCACAGATTAATACAGATGGGACACTCCGCAGTTTAGGTATGAAGCTACAAGTACGCGGCGGGCTCGACTTGTCGGGCCAATTCAGTGCGGGCTGCCGCGCACCGGCCGGCTCGCGCGGTCAATTCGATACTCACTCACACGCCGCGTCATAAAAGAAGACAACCCTAAAAGAAAAAAAATAGAAAGAGAGGCAACATGTAGGTGAATATAACTGTAGGTAATAAGCGTTGTGCGACCTGAATTGCACTTTATTGTGTCGTAGCAAGAGTACCTTTTTATTTAAATGATTTTGCGGAGCGTCCCATTATAGGAAGTTTTACGTTATATCGAAAGACGTTATAAGCAGTTTACAATGTACTTACTTCAAAAATTAATGTTTTAAATCAATCTGCCTAGCCTTTTCCCAACTATATTGGGGTCGGCTTCCAGTCTAACCGGATGCAGCCGAATACCAGTATTTTACATGGAGCGACTGCCTATCTGACCTCCACAACCACAAGTTACTGGGTAATACGATACCCCTTGGTAAGACTGGTTGTCAGACTTACGGGCTTCTGACGACCCGTAACGATTGTTAAAGATTCACGAATGACAGCCGGGACCAGCGGCTTAACGTGCTTTCAGAGGCACTAGGAGTCTAGGTATGTAAAGATGGTCACCCATCCACGGACCAACCCCGGCAAGCGTAGCTTAAACTGATGGATCGACCCGTGCGGCTGTTATTACTTAGCCACGAGCTACTTTTTTTTATTTTTATTAAAAAATTAATGTTTTAATAAGAGTCAAATATTACCTCCAGATATTTCTTAGTGCCTGGTTGCGCGCAGTGGTACGATATAATAGAGTGGTGTTGTCCTGATATAACGGATTCCGCTCCTTTGTTAGCCAATAGCGTCGAGAACACGAAGATTTGGCTTTGCTGCTGGGAAAACATCCAGTATTTAATATATTTTTTGCTTTACACAGACAAAGAATAAGACCACAACTCCAAAGTTTAGAAAAATAATATTTCCAAAGATGGCGAATTAAATCTTAGTCTGATATTGGTGCCGATTCTGTTGTACAGTCACGAGCACAAATATGTATACACAAAACAAAATTCAAAATCGTTTTTCTCGTGTAATAACGATTGCAACTTTAAGATAAGACCTATTTCATAATAGTATGGGTTCCAAAATGTTATGTTTGTAACAACATGAAATTACAATCAATACAGTAGGAGACAATCAATTTTAAAAGTTGCGCAGTGCGTACACATGTTAGTGCACAAACTAAACTTAATTTAGGCTATTGCTAACTATTTCTCTCTAATAAAACATGAAAGAGACGGACGTAAAATAGAGCTGTCAAATTTTGTTGAATTATTATTTCCATACAAATTTAGACGACACGTTAATAAAACATGTCGACTAAAAACAAACTAGTTTGACATCTCTAATTTAGTTCATAGTAGTCTCGCACTGCCTGTTGGTAAAAAGATAGCGATACTCTAATTTTAGTTTAGTCATTGAACAAGAGAATCGGCACCAATATTTACATCTTAGAAAAGATGAATTGATTTTAATTTTAGCTATGAAAAATTTTACTAAGCTATGTTGTTACCTCCATACTGCCAGCTTGCTTGCTTATGACATTAGAGGGCAGTGTCTGCGCCTCACTTGCCGACATGGAGCCCATCGGACCCCCTGGGCCCATTGGACCACCTCCGCCCCCCATGCGACACGACCCCATGTTTTCTGGACCTCCGTTGGGGTTGCGACAGTTTTGATTTTGATCCTATGGGTAGAAAAAGAGAAATGTAATGTTCTGAATATTTCAGGAAAACCTGATATTTTAAAAGGAGCAACAGTCTTTACTGGCAAAACTGCAATAAAATAATTAAATTTACATTGTTATTCAATTTAATTGGCGGCTTTTAACTTTGAAATGTATTGTTTAAAAAATAATACTATAAAATAAAACCTCTACGTGTCATTACCTGCATTCTTACCTGAAGATTACTTGTTGGGCCCCTGAGACCTGTTTGTGGATCCAATATATCATTTGAGTCTGAAGAAAGTCGTTCCGACTTTAGAGAGCCTGGCCCGCCCAGTTCGCAGGAAGGAGATTTTGTGGGGTCACCTGAATCAAAATATTTTTTTAACTACTTGTTCTGAAGTTTTTTGTTTCCTTGGTAAGTCGGTAGGTAGGTACCATCGTGGACATTTGCGGTGACCCACTTCTCAACCCATCACCTTATTAATAACTAATAAGGTTGAAAAGTGGTTCACCGCAAAATGTCCGCGGTTGTACGAACGATCTGACGAAGCCATTAAAGAGGCCATCAACTAAGCCCAAGCAACATTAGGAAGTTAAAATAAAGTACAGCCGTTGCAAGTCAATATCTGGGTCTACACTGGACTATCCTGTACGCTCTGATCAGGCGCGGCTGGAGCGCGATCCAAATGCGCGGTATGCACGAGGCGCGCGCGATCCGAGCACACGCGATGGAGCGCGCGCTATAGTTCGCGTCAAATAACTTTGCCGCTCTGAAGTTCGCGCAAATGGCTGCGCAGTATTCAATATCTATACTACAACAGCAGCGCGTCATGCTATGCGTCTCGGAAAGGCTGGTTTCAGAGCGGCAAGTTATTTGACGCGAACTATAGCAGCCGATCTGAGCGCAACTGATTGATTGATTGTTTGTTTGAGACAATGTTCAAAGGAACCTCAGTCGTTTGTTTGGCGCGCTCGGTGTGGACGGTTTTGAGTGGATCGGGCGATCAGGCAATATGGATAATGAGCAAAGTCGCCGTTTCATATCCATTTTAAAGAACATTAGTGCTTATGGGAATCATGGGATTCAAATGATAAAAATAATATAGCTCCATATTCCAACCAGTTTCTATATATCTTTCTCAACCAGAACCTTCTTTACAATTCGTGTTTGCTTACGCAAAAGATCATATAGGTTACAGCTGCCACTGCAGTGTGACGGCGCTACCGTACGTGCGGTTCCATATCGAGCGTGTGTTCAACTGAACTAATCACGCTAAAACGTGCATCGGCACTGGAGCGCGCGGCAGTTTCGCGGGTTTCCTAAAATGAATCATGTGAAATAATGGAATCCCGATCCACGATCGGCGTTCCATGATCAAGCATCATGAAGCACCGATGCAAATTTGGATCGCCCGGTGTGGACCCAGCTATTGACATAAGGTGAAATGCAACAACCATTCTGTCCATACAAAAGTTGAAGAAGTTTAAAAAATATTGTACTGACTCCATCAGTCCCAGGTGATGTTGTCAAAAGCAACAAATGTTTATATACCTGGTAAATAAGAAAATTAATAAACGGCAATATCCTCAATAATGCTAGAAAGAAAGAAGGTCTTACCGTCACTGTCCATAAGGCCGTCAATCTCAGTCTTGATACCGTCAACACCAAGATCGGCAGTAGAATCTTCGCCACCTGATTGGCTGTGGGGTTCCAACTTGACTCTGTGTGGAGGCTCGTCTGGTTCCTTTTTCAGCGCCGCCGGAGTTGGAAGCGACGCTGATGGCGGACGCGACCCATGTCCTGATTCACGACAGAAAATTACCATGAAATATGTTGTACATTATGGGCGATAATTCATGGGTAATCCCGAAATAAATAAGTATGTGAAATAACCCTAAATATTAGAAAAGATTAAAATTATCAATTTATTATATGTATTTCAGTAATTTGTTAATAATATTACGTGTGATTCCTGTAAGAATCTCAACAAAAGATTAATTCAGTTTTGAAGATTTGTCTCTTGCTAGTTACATTAATTGAATACTCATTATGTCTGTGCTCAATAAACAACAGTAACTGTGTTAAAATGTCGAATGAATTTGTAAAAATTACCGAGTTTTCTGTGACAAACGCGATACGGCGCTTTAATGAATGCATTATATCTGTGAAAAGCGGCGATTTAAGATTTAATAGTATATATATCTAGATTCCTAATTATGTGTGTGGTTGATAAACAAAGCTGAGCGGGATTATAAATGAGATGAATCAATTACATGCATAACTGTGCATACTGCTTTGACTTTCACCATAATTCTCAGTTTTACTGTATGGATTTTATGTATTTTAATTCTTACGCACTCCTATAATAGTAGGCTTAAATTCGTTTTTATTCAAAGTCAAATTAAATTAGCTGGCGAACTTCCGACGACGTGATGGGTGTCGATATCTAATTATAATAAAACACGTATATTTAAATTCTTACGCATTTCTATACGTATAATAGTAGGCTTAAATTTGTTTTATTCAAGGTCAAATTCATTTAGCAGGCGAAACTTCCACGATGTGATGGGTGTCGATATCTAATGCCAAAAAACACGTATACATCTTTAAATTCTTACGCATTTCTATAATAGTAGGTTTAAATTTGTTTTTATTCAAGGTCAAATTAAATTAGCTGGCGAAACTTCGACGACATGATGGGTGTCGATATCTAATGACAATAAAACACGTATACATCTTTAAATTCTTACGCATTTCTATAATAGTAGGTTTAATTTTGTTTTTATTCAAGGTCAAATTAAATTAGCTGGCAAAACTTCCGACGACGTGATGGGTGTCGATATCTAATGACAATAAAACCTGTATATTTTATTCTTACGCATTTCTATAATACTGCCGTCATAAGGCAAAAAGACGTATCTGGCAAATCCGTTTTTAAGGCTTAAATCCGTTTTTATTCAAGGTCAATTTAAATTAGCTGGCGAAACTTCGAAGATGTCATGGTTGTCGATATCTAATGACAATAAAACATGTATATTTCTAAAATGGTAAGTTTGTAAAGTATCTAAATGATTAGTAATTTAACTAACAATTGTTTTTTATTTGAAACGCGCGATTTACAGAAGCAGTAAGTACTAAAAATAATCATATAAATTATGCAGCAGACAATGCAGATTAAGTTTTGTCTGTAGAGACAGTTTTGTCTATAATTTTTATAAGTAATTCCATTTTTCAGAATCATTTTTGACAGATGATGCAATAATACAAAAATCACATGGTTTAATTAAAATTATTTTTATCTGGAGTCCAATCTTCGATTTTTTTAAATTATTAATAGGTTTATAGGGTATTGTTCTGGTCCCGCAACTGGCGCGACGCGACTCTAGTAGAATAATTTCTATGAAAACTTTATGGACATTGTACTACCAGAATCGCGTAGCACCGTTGCGTCGCGTCTGTCTGAGGGAGCCTTTACCTACAACCATTGCGTTTAGATGCATGCAGTTTGAATTTGAGAGTTCCTTTTAAAAGCGGAAGTGAGCACTATGAAAGGATTTTTGAAAATTCACCCCCTGTATGGGTTCAATATGAAGGTTTGTATACAAATTCGTCATTTTTGCCGACGGTAAATCCAATCGGGTGTGTACCCAACTTATTAGGCAACAAGCTGTGTAGCTTGTTACCTAATAAGTTAATAATAAATTCAATACTTAGTTTCTTACCGGGCTCAGCAGGATCGCTGGGCTCGTCCTTGAGGCGGGCGCCTCCGCCCTTCTCCTTCTCCTTGATCATACCCCTGCGTGCCTTCGCCAACTTGACTGTACACACAACATTACCAGCATTATGCATAGGTTATTATATCTAAATCAGCATTCCCAACCTTTTTTAATGTTGGACCCTTGAGAGATAAATCATAGATGCTAAGGATGCCTTGAAAAAAAAAAAAATATCACAGCCATCGGACCCAAAGAGGTCTGTGAACCAAACAAAAGGGAGACACTGATCTAAATCACATATTATTTTGTAAATTTGATATAGTGAATAAATCAGTAAATGCTACACATTAATATAATTGTAATTTAAAGTTTGTTTTGATGGATTTTTTTATTTTATTTTATTTATTCAGGGACAATAAACAGCTACAATATGTATTGGTACAGAGAAAAGAAAATACAAAATATTATGTTCTGTGTTCTAGTGTCATAGTACTTAAACTCGCTGTAAAACTGATATGTACTATATAAAATCACTAGGAAACAGATTCATGTGATTTTGGTCTAAGTTTTGATTATAAGTTGACATTGTCCCTCAGGACTCCTCATCATAGACTCCCATGGAAAAGCTTTATTGTTGTATTGCAAAAAATATTTTTAAATTCCTTTTTGATATTTTATTTTTTACTACTGTCACAGATTAATACAGATGGGACACTCCGCAGTTTAGGTATAAAGCTACAAGTATGCAGGAGACGTATCTCACTGGGCCAATTCAGTAGGACTGCTGCGGTCAGAAGGTGTAAAGGTTACGCTTTAGAAAGAGAGGCAACTTGCAAGTGAACGTAACTGTAGGTAATAAGCATTGTGCGACCTGAATTGCACTTTATTGTGTTGTAGCAAGAGTTGCTTTTTATTTATATGATGCTATATGATTTTGTGGAGTGTCCCATCTGTTTTAATCTGTGTTTGTGATTGGTAATAGATTTGATACATTATCCTCCTTAGCTGCAATACAAAAAGCTAGTCATGGAATGTTGTATTTAACCGAAACAAACCTAGTTTTCGGCAATATCAAAATAGTGATGTTTTGTTTGCTCAGAATAAAAAAAAATCTTTCTTTGTTTCAATGTAATTGTAATCTGAATAGATTTTTGTGTTTTTTTTTTCTAACATTTAAATAATTACAAAAACAAATTGCTCTACAGCTTGTTTTTGTAATAATTTTCTACAGCCGTCCACTGTCTCTTAAGAAACAGGTATACCCTAGTTTAAGAGACAGGGTATCAGAAATTGTCAACAGATGTACCATGTAATTACATCACCATGTTCTACCATAATAATGTAGTTACATAACTTTATATATCTTGATTGTTACTATTTTTAAGTTTTGTTTTTCTCATCATCTGTACTTTCAAGATCACTAAACAATTTATTATTTATTTATTTATTTTTTCCAGCACAAGCTCTACAAAATGATTAAGGGTAGGCCTTGTAATGTTTGCTGTTCACAAACAATTATTCTAAACCATCCCTTAATTAGATATGTTGCAGTAGTTACAAATAAGCACTCAAGTGTTATTTAAATTATTATTTATGCCTGTAAGACCTGTCCCCGCTCCTGGACAAAGGCCTAATAAATATTATATTGTAACCAATGTTTTGAAAGTCATGTTGCATTTCAAAAACTTGGTTCGGAAAACTGGTATTGAAATATAATTCATCTGATAAACAGAGGTAAGATAAAAGACCTTGATGCTACACATTAGACACAATACCTGTCATGAATAAATTATTAGAATAAGATAATTTTATGCAATGTTATATTTATATAAATTTTTTGCAACCATTATACAAACAATATTATTAAATGTTAAAATGCATCTTGTTTTGATTATTTTAAATAGGTAAATAATAATCTATTTATGAATGTACCTGTTTGTCCAATAATGTGATAAATAAATAACACATTCACAGGAGTTTACCACATCCAAACATGGTCAGTGTATAATACAGAGCATGACCATGGGTCAACACTGAGTGATATAATTCCATGTGATCCCATATAAGTCAAACAGTTGTGCATTTGTATACATACAAAACTAATCCGCGGCGCGTTTCGTCACGGGCACAATAATTGGCACATGTCCCACAAATCCACAGAACGGCACTTCATTACAAGAATGTCATTATGCTGCACCAAATGATCGAGAGATTATTATAAATAGAGATCACGAAAAACCTTGGCGGTCGGGGGGACGCCGATGGCGCGGGCCAACCCCACCGTCGCTACCAGGCGCCGAGAAACCCTGATCGTTTCCAGATATTCAATTAAAACGAGAATACACAGCGAATCCCCATAAAAATTCCTGGCTTATTCTCCATACATAAACAATGAGATAGGTCGGGTGTAGACGGGCGCGAGCACACGAAACGCACGTTTACTATGGCCGATTTATTGCCTCGGGAACGCTGTTCGAACGAGATGATACTACGGGAGAAAGCGTCTAACATTATTTTATATCATTCGTGTGATCTAATTAAGGTATATCGATGGGTATGCAGCAAGAAACAAAAAATCGGGATCGCTGACATTTTTGTTTATGGTACATCGACGAGATCCAGAATCCACAAATAGCGAAAGAACGTACACGATTACCGCCTCCCGACGGATTCACTATCACTTGATAACACAAAACACTGTGTTTCTTCACATTTATGTAAGTTTCATCGTCAAAATATACCTGATTTTATTTAATTTCTTTTTAGCAGCATTAACACAAATCACCACGCACACACAACACAACATACATATATGTGCACAACACTAGAGCGATGAGCCGATTATCATAATCATTATTGATAATGATTAGTCGACTAATTTTGTAAGTGGATAAAATCGATTAACTTGATAGGAAAGCTCAATCATTAACTGTCATTAAAGAAATGAAAAAGATTAATGGTATGTTATATAAAAAGATATAGAAAAAATAATATAATTCTAGTTATTACTTACAGTACACTCAGTTTTTCCAAGCGGCGTGGCGACTCAAAACTAATTTAGCCTCACAAAACATTTTATAACTGACTGCTAAGAAAAATGAGCTGATGAGATATGTCTTTAATTTGCGAACATGCCGACAATTTAGTAGAATGAAGACTAGGTATTCAAGGGAAGCAATGCATATATAAATTTAAATTAAATTAAACTATTTGCCATAAGTCAGCTAGCACACGCCAATATAACAACACAAAAAAAAAATCGAAAACTATACTCAAGCATAAATAAAAATACAAAACTAAAAAAGTAAACAGAACTTTATACCTAAATAAAAGCCTCCAGGCATATAGGGTGTGGCCATTTACATACAGCCATGTGTAGCCGTAACTCGAAGTCCAACATGATAAACTAGGACCATCGAAGTAAAATAAATAAAGAGTTAATAATTATTAACAATAACAAAACCAAGGTCAGCAAGACGACCAGTCACCAGAATTATAACATTAATACTAATTTAATTACTAGTATATTACAAAGCACAATTAAGGCTAGCCCACGTTTCAGCAGGTCGCACCGCATCCCAACGCATTGCAAAAACCCTCCTGCATAATTTTAAACTAACCATTGCAAACTACAGGTGGGCCGCACCTCAACGCACTGGCGTATCGCTCAGTAGGCGTATTTTTGTAACCGCTGTGCGATGCGATATAGCCCGCCTGTGGTGTGCGATGGTTAATACAACATTTACGAAAGTGTTGAAGGAGGTATTGTGCAACGCGTTGCATTCTTGTGTCGTGGCGCGGTCCACCCATATGTGCGCAGACTCATTGCACTGAACTGGTCACAGTTCAAATTCTCATTCGGAATCTGTCTGAAACAATTCTTGCGTTGTAGTGCAGCCTGCCGCGGCGCCTATTGTGCTGTCGCGCATTTTTCAATTGCAGCGCGTTGCGGCTATAATGTCGCTTAGTTTAATACTGAGTATTTATTTAATATTGATGTGCAATGTTTACCTAAATGATTAGAAAAGGTTAATTATCCTCCTAGTTGTTCGATCATTTGAACAGTCAGTTCGTATCTTGACGCTGACTGGCCCTAATCATAATTTATTTATTTTTTATACCTTCTAATAATTATTGGTATGTGGATCACGATTTTTTAAGAGAAAATAAATATTATTATGGTTTAACAAATGGTTTCATCTTTTTAAGTGTACGACCCGAGTTAAAAAGCATCCAGCGGGGCGTTCAGCGTTACGTGCAAGCAGCGAAGAGCGTTCACCGAGCGCCACTCGGCCGTCACTCAGCACACTCGCGAGTGTTTGCATGTGTTTAACACGAACATAGCACGCCCCGTTCTGCCGGACGCTCGAGTCGAGCGTGCACTCAGTCCGTACACTTAAACATTTTGATTGTAGTCGATTCTATTTTAGTTGTTTTGAATCGATTTACTATTTTGGTAAAGCTGCGCTTCACTATTGAGTACAAATAGAAAAAATCGGATACATGTACCAAAGGTAATTTACAGATAATTTATTGCCTTGCTGTTTCTTTCCTTGTTTAATCCATTGCACCAGAAAGGGATGAAAATCATTTATAAGAAATGTGAGATATTTTTTTAACCATTTCATTTAGTTTATGAAGTTCTATTCGGGGTTTATTACTAACCAACCAATCCTTTGTTACTATGATCGTACTCAGTTGTTGGAACATCTTGTGGATATAACACGTCGAGTTGTTATTTTAGAAATGATTTTATATAGATGGGGACTTAAATACATAACCATTTAAAATATTGTTAGGTCAACAGGCAATTAAAGATTCAAGAGTATAAACCTTTTTTTGTTTTTCATTAGGCTGAATCTGATTGTCGTTGCCAGAACAAAGTCAAACCTACAAAAAAACATAATTGTCTATGATTCATTTACGGTGAAGGGAGGAGGGACGAATTCGCTTCGTTGTCGCCCAAATTATAATTTCATGGTGATTTGTGATAAGATCTTCGTGTGTGGATTGAAATAAGTGACGTTATTTGGTGCTTTAATTGTGTGTAAGTGCGTATTTAACACATATTTGTTTACTCGTTCGGCGGAAAAGATTACATTTTGACCGCTCCCTAGGCGTAGAGTAGTACGTCAGTCGTCAAGTATTTTTCATGCCCGTTTGTACTACTTGTATTAGTAGGGGGCCGTAATAGTAAAAGCTGTTGGAAAGTGCAATCGTACGGGAAACTGATGGTGTAAAAAACTATCTCACGTTCCATTTATGAGGCGTTTGCCGTGTTGGTGCATTTGTTAAGTTTGTAGCCATTTTCGGTGAGTCTTCATACATTTCGCTATTTACGTGTCGATGCCGACAATAATGTGTTTTACGTGAAGATTGACCGCGAATAATGCGATTTGTGAGCTTTGATAACAGTGCCACAGAGATTTATGTCATAATTGTGTAAAAATGTTGAGATTCTTGAGTCTTATTCATTGATGTGGCCTAAAGTGAAACTTGTCATGTTTTCTCACATATTTTGTTGTGGACACCGTATATATGTATGCAAAGTGTGTCAAATTATCCAAGAAAATGTTCTGGTCTTTAGTGTCAAGAAATCTTAAACATTTGCCCAAAGGATGCTGTAAGTAGGTAAAATTGAATAGCTTATCTAGAACTTCCACTACTGTTTTTCTTTAACCTAAATTGGCCAGTTAGTGATAAGAAGTAGTGCACACTATTACATTGTTAGTCTCTCATGAGAAATGGTATAAAACACAATCTGTGTAGAATATTATTAAATTGTGAACAGGTAAGTTCAGATTTACCTAAAATATTTAATTTAATTTTGATAATCCTTGTCAAAATCTTATTTTGAACTGAAATCTTCTATCTCCCTATATTTCTGTAAGCTGTTCTGATACTACAACTGTCATTAGTAATTAAGCCAGTAATGGAGGCTTGAGCTCAGGTTATGGTCAAAGCTTAGCTTTCCATTACACCATCTAGTAGAATAGAAATGAGATCATCCATGGTCACTGCACTAAACAGCAGCTGAAAGGGTGGGTAGTCTTACAACATGTACCCATTTTCAGTATTTGTTGCTAAACTCGGCAAGCCCTGCAATGCATCTAAAGAAAATTCAATGAAAGACTGAGGTATGTCATAGTTACAATAAAAATATTCTCAACACTAAATATCTCATAAAATTGTGTGACAATTCACACTCAATTACCGTTTATCATACATCTGGGACATCCTACAAAGGTAAATGCAATGCTTGATGGGTACACCTACTCACACACATAATGCCCTAGTACATGTGTGTATACAGTGGTGTTGTAAACCTATTGTGATTGCTAGTACTGTGTGACTAATCAGTTTGTGACTGAACAATAAAATTGTAGGATGTCCTAGCCTAGCCCTATATTGTTATCGGGTTTATTTTCATTCATGTATGTTAGTGCAAGTTCCTAGTGCTCATTGTAGGTTTATGTTAAATGTGAGTAATCAATTATTTGTCTTTGTAAACTTTAAAGAATTGAACTATTGTAGGTAGTTTGTTACAGATGATTAAGTGTTTTTACGGTTTCTAAAATAATTGGCTAAAACTTAAAATGATTGAATACAGCATTAGTATTGTGTCAGCTGTTTGTCATCACTATTGAAAATACAGTAATCACATTATCATCGTTCTGCCCAATTTATTTGGGATCAACGGTGCAGGTCTTTTTCTTCAAAACATCTTTACACTTTGAAGGACACTGTATAGTGCTGACGAAGAATTAGAGAAAGTTTTATTGTACAATAAGACTACTAAATTGTGTCTTGTTTAGTGTCCTTTAAAGCGTTAAGCAACTCTTTCACTATTCACCCTCTTTCTAGCCACATCCATCTATCACACAATTTTAAGTTTAAAATTGCCACAACATATGTTTACACATATCATCATGCCTGTAATCCCCGAAGGGTTAGGCAGAGGTGTACTTATAGTACACCCATGTTCAAGTCCTTATGTAAAATAATAATAATAATAAGCGGGCACAAATCCAGAAGCCAGACCACTACTGAAAAATTTCAGATGAAAAAACCCAATAACACTGCGACCTGGGAATCTAACCCTGGACCTAATGCTCAGCAGTAGGTCTTGCAACCACTAGACTAATGAGGCACACAATATTTATTAAAAGTATTTGCAATCAAAAGTGGTGTTCTCCTCTATTAGATTAAAATACACAATAAGTTATTGACAAAATAGTTAATTAAATGCAAGCAAATTCTCATTTGAAGCTCTCTTCCTTCATGAAATTGTATTAATTAATGATGTGACAATAGTGTTTTTGTTATTGTATTACAATCAACAATACAAATACACATTGACTGTCACTTCCCTATAACCATTGTACTTTTATTCCACAATTGATTGATTTGAGAAACACATTATCATGTACAGGTTGTTGTTGTTTTTAGGGTTCCGTACCCAAAAGGTAAAAAGGGACTCCGCTGTCTGTCTGTCTGGCCGTCTGTCACCAGGCTGTATCTCATGAACCGTGATAGTTAGACGGTTGAAATATTCACAGATTATGTATTTCTGTTGCCGCTATAACAACAAATAGTAAAAAACAGAATACAATAAATATTTAAGGGGGCTCCCATATAACAGACACGATTTTTTGCCATTTTTATAGGTACATTATCGTACGGAGCCCCTTGTGAGCGAGTCTGACTCGCACTTGGCCAGTTTTTTAAATTATTGTGAAACTCATTTAAATCAAGAAAGTCATTCAGTCATAATCATAAGTGCTAAAATAGTTAACTACATTACAATTACTGTAATTTTTAAAAATAAGAGCCTTCCCACTATCTAATTGTTTGATGAAATTACCATTTATGCATACCAAAACTTGGCAGAACTTATTCACATACATACAAACCATTGTGTGTGTACTTTCACTGAATTCTTTGCACATTTTAGACATTTTGCTTGGTCATTCTACACATGTTGTAGAAAGTAATACAATGTAAACATGTTGGTCTATGTTCAAATATGTATTTACTTGTACTCAAGTGGGTAGGTATAAACAAGAAAATGTGTCCAGGTTTGTTATTGTATTTGGTATGCTTACTATGTTTTACATTTAACTTGATGATTGATCAAAAACAATTGCAATTCCACCGGGCCCCTTCTACCATCGGACATGTAGACGCACTGCAAGTTACCATCCTTGTAGAAATCGCCCAATGCGCCTAAATATTTTTTTTTGGCTTGACAGTCGTCGTAATTCGTATCAATTGATAATGGCACCCCGAAAATTATTCAGCCACATACCTATTTGGTCATTAATACATTCCTAGACTGTCAAGTCACGCAAGTGGCAGGAGTCTCTAAAAAAACGAGTCTGAGGAACTATGCCTACACTATCACTTTGGCACTTTAGGTAGCCTAAGATTCGATAATATTTGACCTTTTCAACCCTTTTGCTGTGTAAAGGCATCTGTCCAATTCATACCTTAGTTATTTGTCGTCATTCTTTACCGTGGACTTAAGAGATCATCCCGCCATTTCGGCTCGGTCTACATAAATTACCTCGTCGTAAAGTTCTTTTTAGGATTCCGTATACAAAGGGTGCCAACGAGACCCTATTACTAAGGCTCCGCTGTCCGACAGTCAGTCACTGGGCTGTATCTTTTGAACCGTAATATGTAGACACTTGAAATTTTTACAGAGTATGTCTTACTATGGCCGCCAAAAATATCTATCAATCTGTCTAGCTTTTCCCAACTAATAGGTTGGGGAAAAAGTTTCTTCGCATTTTTTAAGAAAATTCAAAACATTTTTTAATATAGTTTATTTACATTTAACTAAAGTATGTAGGAACCATTTTGTTCGATAACTTTTTGCCATCTTGTAGGTAGGGACATGATCCCATTGCTATAGAAATTTTGGGACTTCTGGTCAAAATACCGCGACAAGTGGTTTTGGCAGTCCTCTCGTGATGTTAACCTGACACTGCCTAAAGAATTCTGAAGAGACCGAAACAGGTGGAAATCTGAAGGTGCAAGGTCAGGACTATACGGCGGATGTATTAACACCTCCCAGCCAAACTCTCTTCATTTTTGCTGAGTGGCTAACGATGTGCGAGGTCTAGCGTTATCATGATGAAAAACCACACCCCTTCTGTTGATTAATTCCGGCCGCTTTCTCTCAACTTCTTGCTTTAATCTCATCAGTTGTTCGCAGTAGAGTTCAGAATCGATGGTCCTGCCTGGTGGTAACAGCTCATAATGAATAATGCCCTTCCAATCCCACCACACACACAGCATCACCTTGTTGCGAGTTAACCCGGGTTTCGCCACAGTCTGTGAAGCCTGACTGGCCTTTGACCACGACCTTTTTCGCACGTTCTTGTCATACGTGATCCACTTTTCATCACCAGTTATCAGCTTCTTCAAAAATGGTTCGGTTTCATTACGTCGTAATAAAGAATCACAAATGAGTACACGGTTCATTAGGTTTCTTTCAGCGAGCTCGTGAGGTACCCAAATGTCGAGCTTTTTTGTGTACCCAGTTTTCTTCAAATGCGCCAAAACTGTTTTGTGGTCAATTTCCAGTTCTTCAGCTACGTCGTAACTACTGATATGCCGATCTTGCTTCACTTTTTCAAAAATGGCATCCATTTTATCCGTAATAGGGCGACCAGAGCGACGTGCATCTTTGACATCAAAATTTCCGGATTAAAACGTTTAAACCAAATTTGTGGTACTCTCACAGACACTACACTAGGGTCCATAAAAATCGCAAATTTTTTTCGCGGCTTGCGTTGCATTTTTACCTTTTTTGTAGTAAAATTTTAAAATGTATCGAATTTCTTCATTAGATTCACTCATCTTGACGGTACGAAAAACAAATGAAAATCACACATATTCCTAATTTGAATTTGGAATTATGTTCTTTAAAATTTAAACTTTCAATGATACCAAAACCAGCCAGATACAAATAGTATAGCCAAAGAGATTTTATTACACAAGTTCATACATACTATAATGCGAAAAGACTTTCCCCAACCTAATATGTTGGGGTCAGCTTCCAGTCTAACCGGACGCAGCTGAATACCAGAATTTTACATGGAGCGACTGCCTATCTGACCTCCACAACCCAGTAACTGGGTAATACGATACCCCTTCGTAAGACTGGTTGTCAGACTCGTGCTTCTGACGACCCGCAACGACTGTCAAAGATCCAGACATGACAGTCGGGACTATAGAGTAAATCGGTTGATAACCGATATTTATTCAAAATAGCCGATACCAACAACCCATAAACAAGGGGTGTCTCCCGGTCGTTTATCCGACTGCAAGCTAAAAAGGTTGGTTATGTTTTGAGCCTAAATTATTTTATTTTTGTAACTTACGGTGGCGAGATGACCTAGACGCGTACTGCAAGGGTTGGATCGAGGTGGCCCTGGAAAAGGATGCTTGGAAGGATTTGGGGAAGGCCTTTGCTCAGCAGTGACGGACAATGTAGGCTAACATAAAAAAAAAAGCTTTAAAATGGTTTTGTCACTATAATGAAAATGTTGTTTTACTACCTTGTTTGCTTGTCCTACTCACACGCACTTCGCACTTGGCTGCTTTTTTTAAGACCTGCGAAAAATATGTAATGTGACAAGTAGAAAGTATTATTTCGACATTTTCTTTTTCGTATAATTACACGAAAACGCGCTTAGTGCGTGTCTCGCCGTTGGTACGTTAAGCCGTTCGTCCCGGCTGTCATTCGTGGACCTTTGACAGTCGTTAAGGGTCGTCAGAAGCCTGAAAGTCTGACAACTAGTCTAACCAAGGTTATCGTATTACCCAGCCACTGGGTTGTGGAGCTCAGGTAGTCCGTCCCTACATGTTAACACATTATCTGCGCGAAATTTATGCAAACGCTTCTTTATGCTACAATAATCCTGTGTGGCAAACGCTCGGGTGCGTGCAAAAAATATCTTGAGTGTAGACACCCTTACCGACCCTTATTTTACGATGTTTTCGAAACAATAGAGATGCACAAGGAACGCACAGGTGCGGCGCGCCGCACTCGAATAAAGTATTGTAAATTGCATGGACGCGCATACGCGCCGTCAAGCACATGGTGAACGTCCGAAAACGCGCATGTGCGTCGGCCGCGCCTAATGAATTAAATACAGGTATTCAGCTGCATCCGGTTAAACTGGAAGCCGACCCAACATCGTTGAGAAAAGGCTAGGCAGATAATGATAATGACACGAAAAAGCGTTTCTAGTTTAAAATGGAACTTTCCAGCCCAATTAAAATAATGAATTTGTAATTCTATCTAAATTGCGTTTATAATTCATGAAATGGAATCTTATAATGTTTAGTAAATCTTAAATAAAAGCCTAATTTTATGGTAATGACGTCGGGCTCATAACTTGAAACCCTAGCGATCTATTGGTTTTATTAGTTAAGCTGGATAAATGTTCCAAGTGATAATTCGAAAACCTAGTTATCAAAATCTATTTTCTACCTCGGACAAAAAATATCTTTGAAAAAAAAAAATGACTTAATTCCAAAATCTAGTGGCCCAAATATATTTCTTCCCTAGACAAAAACGATGAAAATATCTTTAAAGTGAGTATAGTCGTCGCACGGACCCACTAGCGAATATTTCTATGTATCCGCTGTTAATGTTGTTTTGTAAAAAATAATAATAATTTAAAAAAAAAAAAATCTCAGCTTTAAGATAAGTGATTTACCAATATTATCGTCGCTAAGCCGTGAAAATATCACTTGTAGTTTAGAAGCAGTAGCGAATTTAAAGTTGAAAATAACTTTATTTAAATATATATTTTTTTGCATGATATTTAATGTTGCTTAAAATTTTGAAGTGCTCAGATTGAAGTTATCATATCAAAGTTTCATAATATATTTTTTTTCTGGAATTTTCTGTAGGCTCATTTAAAAGCTCTCAAAAACAACCATTTCACGACTATACTCGCCTTAAATGAAAATGACTCGCGATTCGAAAATCTTAGTGGTCAAAATCTATTTTCCTTAGCTAAAAAATATATTGCAATTGTAGAAACGGTTGTCGTCCTTATCGGAAGTCCTATCATAAATATTTTGAACTGCCTCCAAGTCCGTACTCTGCTAATTGCCTGGACAATTAACCCCGTTATGAATAAAGTGTACTGCGAGCGAATGCACCAAACGGCGACTGTGTCTTCGCCAGATTAACAATGAGATATAGAGCTTTCTTTTATTGCTACAGTACACTTATTTCTTTGATAAATTGAAGTTAATTCATTCGGGCGCACTTTTTGTTTGGCCGTCCCACGAAAGTATGGTTCATTAAAAAGTCAACGCGTTCTTAAATAAAATGGTTTCAATGTTTCAGTTATCATGGTATAAAACCTTACATAAATTATCCTTGTTATTGTCAGAAATAGAATAATTTAATGTTTTAAGTATAGACGCCAGCACATCAAGCTACTACAATCTGTCAGATTTCTTTAATAGATTTTCGTCTTTATTGCTAAAGCGTTAGGTTCAAGGTTGATTGGGAAAATCTGACAGTTTCGGGTAGGTTGACCTGCTGGCGTCTGTACATGACTTATTACAATTATTAAATTTTCTCGAATTTCTTTTTTTTTTTTCTTTTTTACCTAGTCAGAGGCTAAGCATTGCCATACAACGTGGCAATGCCGCCAGTCTCTTGGGTACATTACCAGAACAGCGATGCGGATGAATTTTTGGACGCCATATTTTAGTTTTTTTTTTTTTAATAGTTTTAGTTGGTTAGGATATTACTTTTGTAACTTTATTTTAGTGTTAGATTGTTTGTTAGAGTGTAATTAATTTGTAAAGTTATCTTATAATAAATAAAAAACTTCATTTTCTCGAAAGGTTACGAAAATAGACAACGTTAATTTCTTGTTTTAAAAAAGGACCAGGTTATTAATGTTTCTATTCCAGAAAACTTATGTATTCCTATATTCAAGACTAGCTTCTGTTTTATGTGAAATTTCCCCCGTCGCATCGTATTGCATGCCCGCGCTATTATTTCGTTTTCGCTTAGCGTTCTTTCCGACTTTTTTTCTTTTTGCTCGACTCCTAAGGGTCCTAGCGTGATGATAAATAGCCTATAGCCTTCCTCAAGAATCAGGCTATCAAATGCAAAAATATTTTTTCTAATCCGACCGGTAGTTCCAGAGATTTGCTCGTTTAAACATACAAAAAAAAAATACTCTTCAGCGTTATTATTAGTTTAAAATATAGGATAACATCTATATAAATAAAAGTCAATTGCCGAATGTACGTATATCAACGCATCACTTCCGAACGGTTGTACCTATTGGGCTAATTCCATTTTTATTCTGTTTGTAATTGTCAGGATGAGATTTGTATGACAGACTTTCTTGAAAAGTCGGAAATTTGTATGGTATTTTGGACAGCCTAAACCACTGAGTGGAGATAGAGACATGAAATTCACCATTCACCATCATTTTGTAGTAAAGATTAATACAATGTTAGAAATAAACCAAACTTTAACAAGATTACAGGGTTTATGCGGGTTTAGGGAAAGGGTCGTGCCTCGACTAAATGCACTACAAACTATGCAAGATGACGGGATAACAAATTATCCAAAACAAACATCACGCATTCCATAAAGCCGCCGTTTATTAAAGTAAATATTTAACTTTTAAGTAAGTATAATGTATCAGAAAACAAACAAGCATACACTTGGTATGTTTGCTTATCCAACTAACAAAGTTCGCACAGTGTACACGTTGCGCGGTGTTGTGGCCAAAAATATAATTACTTATACATTCGTGAAGTTATTATTGTGTCGTAATCTCACGTACCTTTCTCCTCTGTATTGTTATGGTTATGAGCGATAGTACATGTTTCCCTTAGCCAACTATAACGGTTTGTGTGGAAAGATGAAGAAAGCACGTTAAGTCGTTGGTCCCGGCTGTCTTTCGTGGATCTTTGAGAGTCGTTATGGGTCGAGAAGCCCGAAAGTTTGACAATCAGTCTTAAGAGGATTGTGAAGTGCCGATACGCGGCGCGATTCTTGGAGGCAGTTACCTACATTTCATACAATTATTTACATTAATATTGTTTCGGGCGATAACGTTTTCACCCCACTAAACCTATACCTACGAAATGAGACAATTTTGGTCTCATTACATTCAGTACACTTTAATCTAGGTCTGTACTTTTTTCGTTTTTAGTAATTCAATTTAATTTAATTAAAAAAAATAAAAATGCTCGAGGATGTTTTTATGTCAAAAATATAGATATTTAGATGCTAATAACTTATATTGTATGCAATATTTCTTTATAATAAAAAAGTATGGACCTAGTTTTTCATTAAACCTACATTTCCAAAAAATATGAAAATTAGACTACGTTTACGGGGAGAAAAACGTTATCTCTTTTTGTATGAAAATTTACAGCTTCACAATCCTCTTAAGAGTCTGACCTACCTCAAATGGCTTAGCATGATCCTCCGTTGTGTCAAAAATACTGCAGCATTAATTTTGAAATAAATATATGGTAAAGTTGAGGATTAATGTCAAGTACTATGTTTGACGAAAACAAAATTTTCTCGACAGAAAAAAATTCCAAAGTTACCTCCAAACCGAACAATAAACCGCTGGTATTTAAAAAAAAATCAAAATAGATCATGAAACTTTGCATACTAACTGAACTAACTATAAAGCAGGTCCTATGTTTTTTTTTATGTTTTAAATTACCAATATTTTCACTGTAAAAAGAAATTAGGTACCTAAATTATCGGCGTCTTGAAGTTTGTTCCCTGCCGCCCAACACCCCCGCTCAGTCTCGCTTCGACTTTCGAACGGGAGAACTGTGTCGCTTGCGCTCAGAACACTGATAAAGAGTGAGGTGGCGCGGGGAAGTGGGGGCGAAATTAGAATTTGAGCTGAGGTGGTATAGGCTCTTAACAAGGGGTATTGTGTTACCCAGTAACTGGGTTGTGGAGGTCCGGTAGGCAGTCGATCCATGTAAAATACTGATATTCAGCTGCATCCGGTTAGACTGGAAGCCGACCCCAACATAGTTGGGAAAAGACTAGGCAGATGATAATGTGGAAAGATGAACAGTCGATGGTCTGTGAATATTCTTCTAACGTGGTATATAACATAATATGAACAGTACAGATAGAGCGATAATTCCAGGAAATTACTTTTTTTCTCAAACGCTAGGTACAGCTAGCGTAAAGGCCCCTACAAACAGGCGCGACATGCGACTCGTCACTAAGGCACCGCGTGTCGTGCGTGGCAATGAGCGCCTCCTTAGTATGTAATATAGGAGCTTTTAATAACGTCTACTGTGTGATTATTAGGTTTACAATTAAGTTTCGAGGGATTTACACAAGATGGCGTAAATATTATGAAATCGCATCAGACCATCTCGTACTTATATTTATGTCAAAGGATCACCATTTTGCTCTAATAATCAGTATGTGTCATTTAGCTGAAGTGTAAACAACTTACATTATTTGTGCTCTGACTATGTCAATTTTTGTGCCAACAAAACAATATTTGCGGGAAGCGCTGCTTTGTTGCTTCAACTTGAAGAAAAGTGCAGCTCAAGGACATCGATTGCTATGTGAAGCATAATTATGGGGAACGTGCTCCATCAATAAAAAACATGATTGTGAGTATTAGTTCCGGCGTATCAAAAGTGGCGATTTTGACACCAGTGATAAAGAATGCGAAGGGCGGCCAGTAAAATTTGAAGACGCCGAGTTGTACGCATTATTGGACTAAGATTCATGCCAAACTCAAGAGGAGCTTGCTGAAACCTTGAGAGTGACTCAACAAGCGATTTCAAACCGTCTCAAGGCCATGGGTATGGTGCAAAAACAAGGATATTGGGTTTCGCATGAACTCAAGCCAAGAACCGCCGAACACTGTAATTTCCTACCCCACCCGCCGTATTCACCAGACATAGCTCCTTCCGACTACCACTTGTTCCGGTCGGTGGCTCATGACCTGGCATAGCAGCACTTCTTACGAAGAAGCCAAAAATTGGTTCGATTCTTGGATCGCCTCAAAGGATGAGGAATTTTTTAAACGCGGTAAACATATGCTGCCTGAAATATGGTCAAAGCCAGTAGAAAGCGATCGCCAATACTTTGAATAACATACAGTGTAGTTACCAATTTTTGTGAATAAAGAACAAATTCGAAATTACGAAAAAAAAACCTCAAACTTGTTGTACGCCTAATACCCTTACCTTTGAATCTACAGAGTCAAATTAAATTAGCTAGCGAAACTCCGCAGACGTGATGGGATGGGTATCTATATCTAAACATGATAAAACGAAAAAATTAATTAATTTGATGATGTTTTTCTTTTGGGGTCATCAACCGCCAGTAGTGTTACTTAAAATATCAGTTTAAAAATCTTTTTTTTTTTTGTGTAAACTTTACAGACGTGATGGGTATCGGTATCTCAACATGATAAAACAGATTTTATCAACCCACATTTCAAGTAACAACACTACAAGCGGTCACCGACTCTAAAAATAAAAATCGTCAAATCTTTTTTCTTTTTAATTTGTCGTGTTTAAATAATTATCCCATCACGTCTGCGTATTTTTGCTAGCTAATTTAATTTGACCCTGTATATAAGACTAGCTAGGCGTTACAATGAGAATACTAAGAGGGATTTGTGTTGTTACGAATACGAATGGATAGAATAAGAAATGAAAGAGGAAGTCTTAAAGTAACACTGGTGACTGAAAAGTTGTGTGGCAATCGGTTGACATGGTATGGGTATGTGATGCGGAGGAATGAGGAGAATGTCGTCAGGAAAGTGTTGAGTATGAACGTGGAGGGCTATACGAGTAAGGGAAGACCAAAGAAACGATGGATGGACTGTGTGAAAGATGATATGGCTAGAAAAGTAGTGACTACCGAGATGACGACTAATAGAGAAGTATGGAAGAAAAAGACATCGAGAACGCCAGAATTACCTAGTATTTTTTCCTAATTGGTGACCTAAATTATACACTGTCCAATTAACAGATGTGCAATTATCAGTCATCATTGATTTAGGATCATCAACGTGATGGGCCTAAATCTAGACTAATTGGTTTAGATAACTAATATTAAGTATAATTGGTTCGGATTAATAACTCAAATGCGGATAGGGATTCTGATTACCTTACATGATATGAATCATAGAAAATCATGAGAATATCGTGTGATAGAACTCTGAAGTACTTTAATATGTAGGTACTTATTTTCTAGAAACTTACACTTCAGCTATAACGTTTTAATTATATTGATTGAAACGAGAGTTCTTGTCCCGTTCCTCAAGTAAACTCCTTGCCTTTTATTCGTGGATCTTTGACAATCTTTACGGGTCGTCAGAAGCTGAGTCTGACAACCAGTCTTACCAAGCCTTTTCCCAACTAATATTATAAAGGCCTAAACCACTTAACCGATCGTTATGTTTGAGAGATAGGTAGCCTGGGGCCTGGAGAAGAACATTATAGGCAACTTGTCACCCTGAATATTTGTTTAAAAACATGATCATCATCAATACCTAGCCGTTTCCCAACTACGTTGGGATCTACTTCCAGTCTAACTAGATGCAGCTGAATATAAGTATTTTACATGGACCGACTGCCTATCTGACCTCCACAACCCAAACTGGGTAATACGATACCCCTTGGTAAGACTGGTTGTCAGACTCGGCTTCTGACGACCCGTAAAGATTGTCAAAGATCCACGAATGGCAGCCGGGACCAACCACGGATCAACCGCGGCAAGCGTAGCTTAATCTGATCGCTCGATCCGTGCGCTGTTATTACTTAGCCACGAGCCCCTAAAAGAAATATCATATACAAAATAAAACGAAGTCCCGGGTCAGCTAGTAAGTGAAATACTGCTGAAGAATCAGCAAAGTTTACGTAACTTAAAAAGCTGTAGTCCGGTAGACTGAGCAGCGATTAAATAACTATCACTTTTTGCTGCCAATGAAAGTTCGCCCGATTTGCAATGGTAATCTCTTGATAATTTTATTCTGCATACAAAGGAAAGGCATATCGTATGCAAGCAACCTTCGCCTTTATAGTCTCGTTCATTATTCTTAATTATGAGGGCCATGGCGTCACTATTTTGGATAATTTCCCTTGATAATTATATTATATAGTATGACTTTTGATGTCTACAGCATAATAGGACTTTTGTTTTACGAACATTTGACTTTTAAAACCGTATTTATTGTTATAGGTACTCAAGATAAATAAAACAAGTACTCGACATTGTTCTTATTTATCTAGGTTAGTAAATATATGTACTCTCAAAGACCGCTCATTGTATATTATGATTAAAGAATATTAATGACAAATTATTAGCCTCGTATCACTTGTTGAATACATATAAGTTTAATCGTTCTATTGTTATTATTAAAAGACACAATACTTACCTACATAATTATGAATAATACTTGTAAGTAACAGATCTTAACCGCAAATAAGTATGCATACCATACAATGTACCTAAAGAATAATTCATTATGATTGTATACGAATAAACAAATAACGCAGGTCGAACACAAAAGTGAATACTTATAACGGGATTATCAACCACACACAACCATCATCTTGGATCCCTTCAAATTTTAACCAAGAAACACTTTGTGATAGTCAATGGCATTCAGCTTCATATTCGAATCGGTTTCTCCATTAAGTCCACTTACGTAAGACATTACCCTCGTTACCATAGTCATCGTCACGTAAAAACTCGAAAAGTAGCCAAACAAGCATGTGGCAAGAAATAAAAAAAAAGTGATATTTCGAAGCAGCATACATTTCTTCATTATTACCAAAAATACGTATGAAAACCACAAAGTTTCCCTCGTTAATTCCAACTTTTATTCAAGTTATAACATTTTTATTCGTGCAAATGGCCATGCTAAGTGGCGAGACCTAGTTTCCAGTTTTCCCACTTTGTTTTGATCATAAAATTGTTTGTTACAGGTGAATTGAATCAACGTCAGTATTATAAAGAGCAGCTCATAATGACATTACGTTGTTATACATTAAGTTGCCATTAGGGTATCAGCCGTCGAGTTTAGAAATGATAAGAAGACCACAGCAGACATGGACAGCGTGAAGAAAATACATTCTGGTACACTGTATCGGTAAGTGGAACCTTTTTTAATTATTTATTCGGATGTAGAATGGCTTTTGTGTAGACAGTACGACTGCAACAAAGTAGAAAGAGTCTTCAAGTCTAAGGCACTTTTACGAAATTCACTTTTTTTACATAATTCGACTCGGAATTCTTTGTTTTTTCATAGGATTTCTTTTTTCTGGATATTTCTCAATTTTTACAAATAATAAGTCACGCATATAAATACAACTGCGGAGGCGAGCCCATAGCGTCGGAGAAGACGCGATTCTCAACGTGTTTTATATGGAATTTTTCACTTTTTGTATGGAAAATATGAAAAATTATTACCTACATGTAGCATTTTAGGGGGTTATGGTTTTATAAAGGGGGTAAAATTTTCAATGTTTGCGATAGGACATCTTTTTCGAAATATAAGCCAAAGAAGAGAAAAGAAAAATGATTTTGTAGTTAACCATCCCTGCCGACCAGTAGAAAGTTTTCTACTGTCTTTAGCATGGCGATTACAAAATCAAATTGTCTTCACTATCCTAGACAATTATCAGTGGTAAGTGTGATTTTGACAGTTGGGATAGAAAACTTTCTTCCGAAATAGTCTACATAGAACCTAGACAAACATCATTAGAAACGAAATATAAAATGACAAACTGTAGTAGAAGGATTTCTACGATGCGATGTCAAAAATGGAGAAACAAAATGTCACTTTATATAGGTCTGTTCTTCGTAGAGATAGAAGTGGTCATGCTAAGCCCATTTGTTATGCATAACGTAAGTCGTATAAATCCCGGCATGGCGATTACAAAATCAAATTGTCTTCACTATCATAGACAATGATCAGTGGTAAGTGTGATTTTGACAGTTGGGTAAGATAACTTTCTTCCGAAACAGTCTACACAGAAGGGGACCTAGACAAAGATCATTAGAAACGAAAGACAAAATGACAAACTGTAGTAGAAGGATTTCTACGATGCGATGTCAAAAATGGAGAAACGAAATGTCACTTTATATAGGTCTATTCTTCGTAGAAATAGAAGTGGTCATGCTAAGCCCACTGGTTATGCATAACATAAGTTGTATACCTTAAAAATGTGAATCCGGCGTAGCACTTTGCTGGCTCATATTTTCTCATATAGCCAAGAATAAGTCCGCTCATACAGTTTTTCTCAGCATTACCTATATTTTCAGGAAAGCATGTTGAAATGAAAGTAACCTTGTGTCTACAAAGCCCGATGACACAGTAGCCTTGTCACTGACCTAGACTAAGGTACTAGATGGAAGGCTATCTTGCCACTTGTCAGACGTCAGACTTTCGTTGTTTAGAAGTAGCTTCCACAATTTGCATGCGGCTGAACGGAACGCTTACGGAGAAGTTAGATTTTGCACCAGAGGGCTAGACAAAGTAACATTCGATTAATAGAAAAGCCAAAAAATGTATGGGGTTGATATAAGCTATCGAAATGTCACGTGATCATGTCAATGTCATTTTGAAGCTATAGCGATTGTAGAAATAGAATCGCTCCGAAGTGGTGAATGCCATTTGTCTAGGAGGCCTTCAGTAAGCTAGAGAAACATGAAGGAGAAGACTTATGCAATGGCTTTTAATCTTAAACGAAATCTGATAAGTGAATTTTTGATGGTTGAGATTAAGTATATGAGATCCCTGTTCCGCTATAGATTGTACCAGTAAGATCCAAGCTTACTCTTAATTGCACGATAGAAAATATTCATAAAGTTTACTTTAATTTTTTTTTCGTCTTTCAAACCCTATCCCAGTTTGGCAATATTTCAAGGATAAGGCACACGTAAACGCCAATACAGCTCGAGTTTCCATTTCTTTCTGAAAAGGATCGAAACCTGAGATACTATCTTTCTTTATAAGTTTCGCGTTGAATGGCGGTAATGGCTTTTTCGGTTTCTTATTTAGCTAGAGTGTAAAGCTTTACATGAGGTCTGCTATAAATAAATTCTGGTCATGACAGGTTCTGTAGGTAGGCAAAAATAGTTTCTTAATGTCTCCTATCTATTTATACTAATAATAAAGCTGAAGAGTTTGTTTTTTTTTTTGGTTTGTTTGTATGTTTGAACGCGCTAATCTCTGGAACTACCAGTCGGATTTTAAAAATTCTTTTTGCATTTGATAGCCTAATTCATGAGAAAGGCTATATAAACTAATTAACTTGTCTGTGATTCTGTTGTTTTTCATTTCATTCGATGCTATAATGCAAGTCTTCAGTGTTATTTCTTATTTATACCAAGTTGATAAAACCCTTCTTACTCCTCAAACTTGGATTTTGTGAACTCGAAAAAGTCTAGTGAACCACGTTCGGGCACGATAAAGCGATTTAGTTAGGTTTCATCTAAGGAAAACTCATTTTAAGGGTCAAATTGGTGATCAACTAAATATGTTAGAGCCAATGAAAAAAGCTAAGGTTCTTGCCTTTTTCCTGAGCCTAGGTAAAAGGAATATTAACTAAACCTCGGACATGCTCCGTATTTTTTCTAGGCTTTTACGATTATCATTTGTATGGTCTATTCTAAATGGTTGCTTTTGGATATGTGAAAAAATTCAGGGCAGTAGTAGTATTTATAACGAAATTAAAAGAAAATCTATCACAGCTAAGTAGGTTTTACGGCGGCGGTAGGTTTTGCAGTGGTTCTTTTTTTAAAATTATATTTTATTTCTCTAATCCTCTATAATATCATAACATCACGCCTGTATTCCCCGAGCGGAGAATTTATTTTTAACCTTCAAAATTTGCAGTGGAGTTGAAAATTTTCCGGGGTTGTAAAGGCATTCGATTGCGTTCTTCATGAAACGTTAATCAGGAAACTCCACCACTACCAACTTATAAAATGTACTTGGAAAAGTAAAAATTTTGTACAAATTCCATTGAAAATATACTTATTCAACTACAATGTTATGTTTGCTTATCCCATTTGTTAACACTTCATTGTGCGTGGTCCGACATGTACTTGGCCGGTTTTTGATCCATTTGTTTACATTTTTATCAGATACTTTTGGATCAGACTACATACTACTGTATTAAGTTTCTAAGGCTTCAAAGTGTCTTTCCTACAAGCATAATCTTTAACATTATCCTATTTCATCTTACCTTGCACAACAGCGTAACATAGTCAAAATTCCATCAGTCCGGTATCTGGCTCCGTATCAACGCAAATACATATTAATGTACATAACTTGGAACTATACAATTGTACCTGAATTATACAGTAACCGCTGGAAGCTGTCGCGTTTCAATGGACAGCTTACGTACCCCGGCATTGTCACAAGTTTCCGCGTGTCTAGCCGGAAGCTGAACATTGACTTGTTCGTTGCTACTGTAGCTCTAGTTATAACCAAATAACTACTGTTTATGTTTGTTAACATCTAGTTTTAATTCGGAACTAACTTTAGCCGTCGCAAGTGGAATTTAGTGGAGTTGTATCTACTGCTCCGTACTCGTTACTAATGTTAATGTTCTCGTATTTTACTGCTAGGGGAATCTGAAGAATCCGCTCAGGACCTCCTTTATTTTCAACTCATTGTGTTCGAGTATTTTAGAACAAGTTCGCAAGTTATTGCGCTTGCAGAATTTTGTCCCTAATCCATTTTGTTTCGCAACACGCGACACAATCGTGTCGTTTTCGATCCCGATTTAAGTAAGGAATTGATACGAAGCAGGTATTCATGATCTGATTTCCATATTATGATTATATTGAGTTAGGTAAGATCTGGTCATTGCGAATTTCCGGTCTCGATAACTTGGGTGACACAGAATCGATTAAGTAGTAGGTAGTAATGTCGCAGAACCACTCGATATTTTCATCGTATAAGGAAAAACTGCATACTCAAGGTTTAAAAAAACTTTAAATCGTACTACAGCGAAGATTAATTCATTCGGTTAATTAAAAACGAAACTGTTTTTAGCTATCAATGCTGTTCCAAAACTGTCAGAATGGTAGTTATTGGAAATCCGATCGAAATCGTTAGCTGTCTTTTTTATTGACGTCTCGCTGGTCTATCGGATTTCCGAAACTTCTGATTCAATTCTAGCTAAAGGTAAGGCTACCGTTGCATTTTTAATTACCATTCCAAGATATGTTGGCTTTGAACATTACTGTACCTAAATCACTGAAGCAATTTCTGGGAAGATAGGCTTTCTGACATTTACGGTTATTCAATTATACAGGATGACACGGAAATTCGACCTATTCCTTGAAAAGGGTTATACTAGAGGTCATTAGCAACATATTAAGTCTACAGTTAACTAGGAGTCAAAAATGGATGCTTACCGAGCTGTGACGTTTCCTCGATTTTTTTTCTATTTTCTGACTTGTTACCAAAAACAATTAATTATGAAAAAACTATTCCACTCTAAACATTTAATTGATACTTTTCTGAAAGCTGAAAAATGAGTGATCGGAAAAAAAAATGCTTGCCCAAAACTTACATAATCTCGGAAAGAAAGAGTCTTTAGTGGCAATAATTTTTATTATTACAAATTAGTAAAATGACTAACTGGTTTCATAAGCTTTCCAAAAAGGTAGAAATGTTAAGCGGTTTTTTTTAACCCCCTAGTTAACTGGACTTAATTTGTTGCTTGTTGTTGACCTCTAGTATAACCTCTTTCAAGGAATAAGTCGAATTTCCTTGTCACTCTGTATATTCAATCCCAGCAGTGCCTTTGATAGTCAGTTTGTTGGAATAATCCTCAAAAACAGATCTAACATTCAACAATAGATTTCCCGAAAATCCTTCAACCTATGGGACAAAACGCCTATTCAGTCTACTCAACTGCTCCAACCATTACACATTTTCACAGGCTGTTAAAAATAGATGCTCGCATTGATTCGCAGGACAAACCACAATAGTCTATTGTGGAAACCTATATACTGTTTGCTCTGTGTATGTAAAAACAATAACTGACCGCACAGATAGGCCGGTGTTCCATTTCCATCCCATCTCGAGTAGTGAGATCACTTTATGAACAACACGAAACCATTTACGCCGACACTTGTATTGGTTCAGTGTACTAGCAACACAATACCCTGAACACTTGACACAACAATTTGTACTCGTAATTATGGCAGATTACTTTCCTGAGTGATTCACATTTTCCTGCGTATAAATGGTACATTTGTAGCTCCGTTTTTTCGACGCCTATTTAGTATTCTTATCACCTTTGTGCCTGGGACTCAATACAAGGAAGTGGCTCCGGATTCTTCGGAATAGGTTCAGCCGACCAATTTTCTGATTCTCTACTACCCGTTTCTCGACGCCTTATTTTTTATTTCCAAGCTAAGTAATTGATATGTCTCGGGGGTCACAAAAAACGTATATGTCTACAATAAGTAACAGAATCGCGTTTGTTTTCGTATCGTATCATTTCCACAGTACAAGGTTAACCACTCCAAATACGGGATTTATTTCACAGAAATGGAGGGTGGTACGAGAATTTGTAATCATATAATCACGTTTTTGTTCTTTCGTTTTCATTGTAGTTAGGTAATGTTGTCCCGCTTTTCGTTATCGAACAAAATTAATAAAGTGACAATCGATATTTCTAAATGCTTATGTAAGAAAACAACAGCAATCTAAAAATTACTACATCTTTCTTAGGAACTGCTCGTGATTTCGCGGTGGGCCACGTATGAAGAAATCAAGAAGATTAAAAATAACCCAGTTGTATACAGATGAAACACCAAGTGGCGGCGGTGGCACACCTAACGTGCGATATGTGCCTATTTCTGCCTTTTTTATTTTACCTTTGCTGCTCGTGTGTCTGCCATCGTGACTGACTTATTCCATTCCCCGTACGGCGACTCCGGTCCCACGCCTGTGCTGCTTTCAGCGTAAACTACTGCTTTAATATAAAGTTGCCATCTCTTTCCATTCCTATTCGGAATAAATCCAGGCACTCGGCAGGCAGACGGCCATCGGGGACATCCTTTTTCAAAAGAACCGAACACAACCGTAATCCAAATACAATTAAGCGAACAACGAGTATGTTTTGACCAAGTTTGTACCTTCGCGGACAGTTTGACCATTTGTGGTTGTTATGTAATCAGATGCCGTACCCAATGTCTTGGCTCGAAAGCGTTCTAAAATAATATCCGAATCGCGAAAACTGGAGAGTAACGGAAGAGTTGAACACGGAAGTTTCTCATTACCTTTAATATTTCATTAGATACGTTTGCAGTTGTTTTCATTTTATTGGTGATAATCATCGTAGCGCCAAAGAAGCCCAAATATTGATATCAACAATCGATATTTAATGCTGTTAGCATTATTTTGGGTAGGCATTACGGCAAGGCAGCTTTGTTTGCTAAATTATTGAAGGCCCTGCGTATTCTATCTGAATTTTAATAAGCGACGCGATGCTGTCTCCTTATTATCGATTCAGAATCAGGATTCATAAAACGAGAAATAAATTTCAATAGACTGAATACTGAATAAAAATAAGGATCGGGTAACTTAGAATAGTTTTAATTATTCCGTTACTGTGTTACTATAATCAAGTTTAGAATGTAGTTCAGATTTCGGGCACTACTGTTCCGGATATCATGTTATTCTCCTTCTATGAATTCTGTCTAACGCCTGTTGGCAACGTGGCTTTGTGTGTTGCCTTGCCATCTCAACCGTCAAGGCTTTCTGTGTGGTACACACAACAAGGGATTAAAAAGAAGAGCTGGTAGGTATATCTTTGTTTGTTATTCAACGTTTCTCGGGAAAAACATATGCCCAACCATTAAAATTTCACACACGATATTTCTATTCTTGTTGATGGGCGTACCCTTTTACTTGTGTTTACATAGACGTCACATAAATTCTCTTTTCTCTTATTTCTAATAGAATATCGTATTGATGTGTGTCTGTTTATTCTGTTTCCGGAAATATTTAGGCAATCCGCGAAATTGAACGGTTGAACAATAATTTTTGCTTTTGTGTAAGGAACTAAGGACCAATATCTGGGCCATGAGGATTTTTGCCGGTTTGTAATTTATTTCCGTAGGAAACCACAATGGAGTTCTAATATTATAGTGTTTTTCACACTTCCAAATAACTAGATAGCACTACCTAATTGACCAAGCGAGTGAAGCGTCTCTGCTTCAAGTCTGGCAAAATTTGCTTTCGTCTGTCAGTTTGTTGTTACTCCTCTACAGGTTGTATTTTACAACCGATCTAGACGAAACAGTTTTTACGACTTTCTCCAAACAGGGGTAAATAGGGGGCTACTGGATATCTCCGTATTATAAGATCCGATTTCGATGATTCTTATTTTATTTGAAAGGTAGTAACTTTAAGTTGATCTCATAAAAAAATAGTGAAGATCTGATGAAGATCTTCGCCCTGATGAGCAGAATAGCTCCTCAAAACGGAGTAAATTGCTTACTTTTAGATTTCTACCAGTGGAATCAGCCTTTTAACTACTAGGTAGGGATTGATGGAGCACCTGGGACCATATTCTCACCACAAAAAAAAAATCTGAAAATAATTATCAGAATCCTCTAAAACGAGGCTTTAAAAGCAATATTAATGTTAGTTTTACAATAAGGTCACTAGATGGCGCTACTGTACACCGCTCTTTTTGAGGTCTACTGCTCGCAGAACTATTAGTGTTATTTTAGCCAGTGCAAACACCATCCCCTAAAACGTTACAACCTTGAAGACAAGTCAAAGCCATGTCACCCTACTTTTCTGTCTAGTATACCTATTGAAACTATGTATGGAGTAGCTACATAGTTTATTTTAATCCAGAATCAGACACACAAACCTCGTCCCAACTTAACTTAGCACTAATAAATCACGACCGTAATCTATCTTCATTTGATTGAATCTGAAATAGAGATACACCAAGTTCGAACTCTCTCTAAACGGATTACCGTTCAAGTTAAGGTGTAAATCAGCATGTATACAATAGGAATCTCGAACGGGAGCCGCATTGCCAATTGGCAGGAGGGAATGCAATCGATACCTGAATACTACTATTTCTTGCTACATTGTTAGTTTTAGTAAATTCATTAGTAGGTAATTCTTTCAGCGGCATATTGAATAGGTCTTACGTAAACTGCATTTCTTTGTACTACGTCAACTACGTGTCTTCAATGGTATTGCCTTTGAGCGATAAAAGTATTATTTATTGCATTGATACTTTTAAGAGGCGATAAGATAAAATAATGGCTTCGCACCTTGATATTAACATTTTTATTTTGCCGAATTTCCGCTTGGAGCTGCAATAGATAACTCTGAAAGTAAAAGGCTGATTACTGCCGAGTCCTTCATTCTTCTTGGCCCAGTATTATTTATCATCTTTTATTGAGGCAGTAATTTTGGTTATGTGCATTTTGCGGAATTTTTAGCTACTTGGTCTTTCATCCTTCTTTACTCAGACGAAAGATCTGATTGCGTGCAAAGTTTGTTTCCGCAATTTTCACCTCATTATCTGCCTTTTCTGTTACAGTGTCGTAGTTCACCTTCTTTAAATACTATTATATTTATTTAAATACCCTCCTACTAAATAGGTGGCCTTTAGTTCAGCATTGTAGTCGTCTGACGTTTGGATGCACAGAGCAAGGGTTTCCTGTCAGTTGCAACGACTTCCCAATTGCTCCTTTGTTTTGAATTTCTGACTAATTGTCTCTGCCTTTGGTTATGTTTCACTATTAGTACGAGTATTTCTCTGACATAGTGAGTTATTATAAGTCATATTAAGTTTGAAAGTGGCACCGGTGACTGAAAAGTTGTGCGGGAATCTGTTGTCAAGTTGTCATAGTATGGGCATGTGATGCGGAGGAATGTGGAAAATGTCGTGAGGAAAGTTTTGAGTATGAATGTTGATGTAGACCAAAGAAACGATGGCTGGACTGTGTGAAAGATGATATGGCTAGAAAGGGGGTGACTACCGAGATGACGACTAATAGAGAAGTATGGAAGAACGGGACATGTTGCGCCGACCCCAAATAAATTGGGATAAGGGCAGGAGAATGTGCTTCGGAGAGTGTGCCCGAGAACTCCACGACCTCATTCCGCCGGCCCCCTTCTACCATCGGACATCTAGACGCACTGCCAGTTACCATCCCTACCTGGTTGCTATTCCACCAATTCGCACTAAGCGCTTCCAAATGTCTTTTATAATGCGCACAGCAAAGGAGTGGAACTCCCTACCTGCGTCTGTGTTTCCGAACGCTTCTAGCATGGCTTCTTCTGGGTAAGCTCACTCCATCGTCGACTTTGTCTCTCACCTCTGACCTAGACTAGAGTCAAGAGCAAACCCATCACACAAAAAAGAAAAAAAAGAATGACGAGTGTGTTATTATAAACATGAACTTGGTAGTAAAATTTCTTGAAGGAAGATAATCAATATAGAACTCTAGAATCTGACAATACTTTTACAGTCTTTTTAGAAGTCCAACTCTGAATAATGGAGGGGAGAAGAAATCCCTATCGTAACATTCTTAACACTAGCAAGACACTCACATAACATAGTTACCACAGAACCAACCACATATCTTCCTTTACTTATAAGAAATTCCACACTAATTTGTAGAAACGTACTAAAAATACACTTATACTAAATTGTTTTCTTAAATAACCTACGTATTCAAATTCTTGTGGATATAACACAGTACAAGAAACTAAACTCAATATTTAAATTAAAGCACGGGTTATCTACATCTCATTATAATACGCATATGAGGTTCGTGTTATCGCACCTACATAGGTACAGATATTATACACTATGGATTCAGGGCTAGAAATGTACTTTATCGAATTATCGGGTTGTACGCTACGTCCGAAATATCTTTTCGAGTCTGACTCTGAACAACGTAGTGCCTACACTACGAACTTGCATATTCGCGCCGAATCCCTTGTTCATAAACTAAACTAATTTTAAGTTCAGTGCATATTTTTCTTTCTATTTCATTAAGAAAAGGACAGAAGATAAATATTAGTTTACCCCTGTCAAATTAGTCAGCGCTTGACGAATTGACGTATTTTTAGTATCCAATTTTTAAACTTGTCTATGGAGTATCTTAATTTGACAGGACTAAACTAATATTTATCATCAGTCCTTAATGAAGTATAAAATGAAGTAGATGAATGAAGTAGAAAGAAAAATATGCACTGAACTTAAATTTAGTTTAGTTTGTGAACAAGGGAATCGGCGCCATTCTCTCACTCACACTCGCTTCATGTCACCATTTGGTTCCTAAAAAATGTTACTGCGCAGCCTTCTGCGCAAAGTTCAGATTCGCCAAGATAAATCAGCCGTACTGTAAGTTAGAAGAGAATCTTAATTGGACAAGAACAATTACACAAATATTTAGGAGGTAATAGAAAAGAATCTGCAAACGCAAATTCTGACGGATAGTCATAGACAGTATGAGTTTGTGGCTAAGTAATAATAGCCGCACGGGTCGATCCATCAGGTTAAGCTACGCTTGCCGGGGTAGGTCCGTAGATGGGTGACCATCTTTTCATACCGAGACTCGTCCGTGCCTCGGAAAGCACGTTAAGCTGTTGGTCCCGGCTGTCTTTGACAGTCGATCTTTGACAGTCGTTACGGGTCGTCAGAAGCCCGAAAGTCTGATAACCAGTCCTATCAAGGGGTATCGTATTACCCAATAACTGGGTTGTGGAGGTCAGATAGGCAGTCGCTCTATGTAAAATACTGGTATTCAGCTGCATCCGGTTAGACTGGAAGCCGACCCCAATATAGTTGGGAAAAGGTTAGGCAGATTGAGTCATAGACAGTATGAAATAATTAATTTATGGATAGATGGAGAGGGAGAGGAAGGCCAAAGAAAAGATAGAAATGATATGAAACAGAAGAGAGTGACGGTTGACAGGAGAGAATGGAAGAAGAAAACATGGTGCGCCGACCCCACGTACCTAATAAGGGATAAGGGCAGGAAGATGATGATGTTCTCAAACTTAAGTCTATTGTGTTTGTGGAGGCAAAATACAATCATTCATTCGGAGGGTCTTGATGGTGGCAGAGTTAATTTCTTGGTAAAAGATTGTGTGTGAAGTAGTAGTTGAGCATAAGACGTACAGACGCCAGCACATCAAGCCACTACAATCTGTCAAATTTCTTTAATAGATTTTCAATTCTATCGCTAAAGCATTTGGTTCAAGGTTGATTGGGAAAATTGGACAGTTTCGGATAGCTTGATGTGCTGGCGTCTGTATATACAACCCTAATCTCTTCAAGGTGAGAGTGAACAGGCTTCTTCTGGGTAAGCTCACTCCATCGTCGAATTTGACACCTCTGACCTAGACTAGAGTCAAGAGCAAACCCATCTCAAATTAAAAAAAAAAAAACTCTATTCCATACGGTGTCCTTATTAGGTATTCAACTAGCAGCGTCTATTTTTACTCAGATCAGTCTAAAATTTCGGATTATAGAAGTAGCAATCTAAAAATTATTGATTTCTCGGGAAACCTAAGTTTTAAGGCACATAATGCTGGTCAAGTGGCAAAGATTACTTCAATTCCAGAAAAGACTCCGAGAATCGATAGAAGAAAATGGGTCCCTACGGTGCAGCTAGACCCATCGTGATTTATACATTATGCGGTTTTTCAACCCTCTCTCTACACTACATAGCAAATAGCATTTTCTAACAATAGTTACTCCGTCGTTGTACTTAGGCTAGATTTACTTAGGTTAGAAGAGAGATTTTAATGAATCTAAATTAAAAATTAAACACTCCTTTTAAACCTCTATGCTTGTTTAGAAGGAACACGTGGCGTAAGCGCAGGTTCGCACGGGCGTACTTTTATCGCGGTGATTTTTTAGTTGAAAATCCAACAGTGTGTTTTCGTGACGCCCTGGGATGGATTCTCAATGCTCGGCTCTATAAAAACAGTTGAAAATCAAATGCGTGCAAAAAAAATCGCCCGTGTGTTCCTAGGCCTAAGAAAGGATTATTGGAGAGGCAAAGGTCAAATTGTAGTGGCTAACTCGCAGCTTTAAGGACTCCATTAAAAATTCAACTTTCACTTCGTGTCAGCCAGCCAGTCTGAGGCAAAAAAATCTAGATTTAAAGAAGACTAGAGAAATTTCTTTTGGTTTGTAAAGGCTTTATAGGTCGTTGACTCGCAATGGGTAGGTGTCCTTCTTAGCTGAATGTGGACAGAGCTTAATTAGGATATCGCACAAGTACCTTTTCAATTTCGGGAGGACACGAAATGTTGAAAATTTGCTTGGTGTAAAGAATTTTCCATTCAAAGCGTGGCATCTATTTCTCAAGTGTGCAAGTCAGTAAAGATTCCTTAAAAACAGTTCATTTAAGAGGTTTTTTAGAGATCGAAGTTTGAAAATATCACGGTAAAGTATAATGTCATGTCAGGTTGGTAACCCAAGCCCTATCTACTAGTTCAATAACCGTTTCCTTCGTTCAACTTTTACGACTTTCGCGAGATGATAACAACGACATTTACACATTCTATACATTTCTTTTACCAGCAGACCAGAAATAATTTCTCTCCACTTAGTAAGTACAACTGTAGAACTCTAGGGCATAGACATAAAATTTGTCTGATTTCAAATGCAAATGTGAGTATAATACAGAAGTTGGAATGGTTTTAAAAGTTTCCTGTGGGGATGGGAAATTCGGAAACGAGATTTTGCAATCTGAACAGAGGTATCTAAAGTTCGCCACTATGGCTTGATCCCTTCGATCCGGCTGATGGCACTGAATATTTGCTCGAATTTTTACGACACTGATTACGACTGGCCTGCCATAATGAGAAAACGGGCACCAAGCTTGCAAACTTCGTGAAAAACCTTTTTGGTTGCGAAGAAAAAAAGTTTTTACGGAAAATCAAAAGGGAACCCTTTTGATTTTCCGTAAAAACTTTTTTGGCAAACGGGCCGAAGCCTGATATTTACGTGTACATTAACTGAAACAAAGGTAATTATTTTATACATAATTTTATTTTGTGCCGTGTTTCGTGTGTTCGCTGGGTCGCGAGTGGCATAAAAGTCTTATATTACATATTGTTTGAATAATTAAACAGTTAACGCGAAATAATCTGTTCTTTATATTTGTTTTGTCCACGTTTACGGCTTGTAGAAATAGCATGGATTACTTCCTAATTTCCATGGATTTCAATGAAGGACAGCGGTTCTCGTAGGAGCTTGAGGTTAACGCAATCGCCGATTTATTGATGAAGTGTGTTGATTACAGTTTCTACCTTTTAAGATCATCAAATTTTGGTCTCTGACAGCGATACACACCGCCGGCTTACGCTGAAAACCAGCGCCGTGGATTCTTGCCTTCGTGCACGGGCCGCAGCATTATGCTGAGCGTGTAGCCGTTTCGCGGGGTAGTGACGCACATTTCCAAAAACTTTATTGTGTGTACTTATGTTTTTTTGTTTTGTGTGGTTTGTTATGTTTTATTATTTTGTGTTTCGCTTTTCTTGTATGGTTTGTGTGCGTCATTTTCACGCGAATAAACTGTTTTTCTTTCTTTTTCTTTTTCTTTTCTTTCTTTCAAATTCAAAGCATTGAAGTATTTTGAAATGAACATTTAGCGAATTATCAGTTTCGTGACGGACGGTCTGTTGCATTTGATAATGTTGTATGTCGATCATAAAAATCCACTTCACTGCTATTGCAGCTAAATGGTGCTCTAGGTATCCTGTTTATCGATTGTCTTATCACAGTATCAATATGCTGGCACTGATATTGGTGTCGTTCCGTTATCAGTGCAATGCCGATCCTAATTTATGTGATGTTTGTTCAAGACCAACGCTGTTGACTTGTTTACTCAACTTGCTATACTATCAATAATATTGTGATGTGTTGCTGGTACATCGACTAGCGATATAAAAGGTACTGCTTACAATATAACGTATTAATTTCTATAGTTTATAATCTATCCATGACAAGCAATGGGCATTGTTCATATTTTTTTTAAGTTATAATTGAAAAACCATTTCGAGGAATAGCGGACTAATAAATCTTGTAAAATATTCATATTTTATTGATATTTTCGATAAAATACTATTGACCTTGTTTGCCCTTCAAATTGCGTTAGCTTTGGCCGTACAATTTTGTATAATTTTGCGTACATGTCTTTCGAATCATGATTGAATTATATATTATTATAGAAACTTTAGTAGGGTGTTTTATTTTATTTAAGTAGCTAATTATACATTTTGTGAGTCTAGTGTGTCGATTGACCGGTTTTTCATCTTCCTAACTAACCTAACTAATATTATAAATGCGAAAGTGTTTCTTTGTTTGTTGAGTACTCTTTCGCGCTAAAACGGCTGAACAGATTTGGATGAAATTTGGCACTTGGGTAGACCATGACCTGGAGATGGACATAAAAGACATTGGCTACTATTCATCCTGGATCGCAGACGAACTCGCGGGCAACAGCGAGTTATAATATAAATGTCAAAAATATAAACATATTATTTACAGTATAAAAATTGTATTTTTTATTTTATAAATTATTGCAACTTGCCTCAAAATCTCGTATTATCTCAACACTCGACAATATTTAATGGAATACAGGAAGTGCTTTGTTCCAACTTGCAGCAATAATAGTAATAATAGTCCAAACAAAATTTTTGTTCATATTAGAGAAGACTTGCGAGAAAAGTGGTGTCGTGATGTAGGCGTGGAATATTACAACGTTTATACAATGAATTGTTGCGAAGATTTACATTTTCAAAAACCACTTTCCGTTTAAAAGCTACTGTTTTAGTCTAAATATGTTTGTATTTGTAAATAAGATAAGACAGATTCGATTGTATGACGTCTATTGAGATTGACACTTTGACAGATGTGTGATGGATGATGTTGTGTTGACAGATTTAAATTTTTAATTATGTACTAGCAAGGCAACGGCACAATCTTTTGTGCCACTGATAACGCGACCTACCTTAAAAATATAAAATATCTAAATATTAAAAAAAAAAAAAAAACTTGAGCCAATCATCAAAATATTCAAATTAGTTTCTCAAAATGCTCTAAATTTTCAAAAAATAAAGTAAAACCTAATGGTTGAAAATTTTAGACATTCCCCATTGTGGACGACTCTATACTTACCATCAGGGTTCATAATTTGTCCTACTTTTATCACTTGTAAAATTGTGAACCGTCCTTGACTCCTTTGGGGTAGCCGAATTGGTCGCAGTAACTAAGCCAGGGCACCCCGACGAACAAACCGCGCGCGAGCCGAGCGAGTAAAGCGAGCGATGCCGCGGCAGCGGCCGGCGAACGCTTCTTCCAAGTTGGTCGCATTTACTTGGCTATTTAGTATTAGCGCAAGGTGCGTTCGTCGCGTGCAAGTTTGATACCAGTTTATAATTTTTCGGTGTGTCATGGATATATTATAATTTAATAAACTATCGAAAAAGAATGCTTTTAATTGTAAATGGTTTGTTGTTTTCACAATTTTTCGATAGTTTTTATTCTCGCGAGATAGATTATACGAACTAACGAAGTTCTTAAGCGTAAGGATCACCTTACGACTCTCTCCACCACTAGACCAACAAGACAGTCATCATACATACATATCAGACATGGTGGTCGAATCAATATTCGTACCACCATGTCTGCTATGTATGTATGACGACTGTCTTGTTGGTCTAGTGGTCGAGAGAGAGGTCTAGTCCTGTGATTTCATCCCCAGGTCGGACAGAGTGTTATAGGGACCTTCCATCAGGAATTTCTCGATTACAGCCTGAAGTCAGGATTTGTGCCCGTTTGAGGGCCACTGCCTGGCCCCCTGTTACATAGGGCTTAAACGTATCTAGCGAAATGAGGGTGAATTAAGCGTGTACGTTCCCAGATCCCATTTACCCGTTGTACATAATCCGGGCACAATCTGCCCTGTCTTATCAAGTAATTAAAGTCATCTAGCTTGTCCCTTGAGATCGGCTTCCAGCTTCCGTAGATGCAGCTGGATATCAATATTTTATTCAACGGTAATGCCTTCGCCGTTGGAAATCCTTTGTCTTGTCCATTAATGTACCTGTGAACTTAAAAATTGACTTGGCAAGGAAAAAGCAGACTAAAGTCATCCTAAAAGTAGGTAGCTTTTTCCACAAATTCACAACTGAATAGCACGTGAATAAATTAATTTATATTGTATTATTAAATTAACAACGGATGCACCAATAAAAAACAATTAAAACAAAAGTAACGCGCGGTCGATGCGCCGGATCAAGTCTGACGTCACAAGTTAGGAATGCGTCCGGAGATTGCAATGCGGTGCGGCATCGATACGACCTCATGACGTCACTTGTCATATTGTCCTTTTTTTAGAAACCCAAAACGGAAATAGTTATAATTGTTCGGATCGCAACTCAGTTACCGCTTTACGGTTCCCGCTTACAATAATCCGTTGGTGTGCTTGCGTAGTTCTGGCCAGATTTATCAATGAAGCAGGTAATAGTGTATGCTCAATTACGTGTTTTATACTACACTCACAGGCACAATTAACCGTCCACCTACATTTTTCGTCACCCGGTTTGTTTACGTGGACATGGACGAAAAGCTCTCAGATTTATTTCTGTCAGTCTTCTTCTAATCGTACGTTCGCTCACATTGACATTTTTCACCTCAAAAAGCCGCATACGAGCTTCAGTAGCGATGCATAAACGATTTCTCAACACGTTGCTGACAACGAAGCGGTCATCTCGGGTTGAATTGCATCGATGTCGGCCTTGACCTGGCCTCCGGGTGTATGAACCAGTCTCCCGAAACCGTCTGATAGCATCCTGTACCGTGGTTCAAGATACACCGAGTGTACGAGCGATGCGACGTTGATTGTACCCAGCGCCAGCTAAAGCCACTGCCCTAACTGCACCAGTTGCATCGAGTATTCGAGTGGCATTTTTAGTGTCACAAACAATAAACGAACACTACAAAGTGAAAAAAAAACTATGGCAGAAAAGAACAGGAAATGTTCAAAAAACGACAAAATTCCAAAAGTGCTTCGGAGACACAATTTTAGAAACGAAATAATATACCTAATAGTATATTATTTCGTTTCTAAAATTGTGTTTAATTTATTGTTAAAGTACACACTTGACACAAAATAAAACGGTATATAATAGGTTGGGGAAAAAGTTTCTTAGCATTTTTTAAGAAAATTCAAAACATTTTTTAATATAGTTTATTTACATTTAACTAAAGTATGTAGGTACCATTTTGTTCGATAACTTTTTGCCATCTTGTAGGTAGGGACATGATCCCGATTGCTATAGAAATTTTGGGACTTCTGGTCAAAATACCGCGACAAGTGGTTTTGGCAGTCCTCTCATGATGTTAACCTGACACTGCCTAAAGAATTCTGAAGAGACCGAAACAGGTGGAAATCTGAAGGTGCAAGGTCAGGACTATACGGCGGATGCATTAACACCTCCCAGCCAAACTATCTTAATTTTTGCTGAGTGGCTAAAGATGTGTGAGGTCTAGCGTTATCATGATGAAAAACCACACCCCTTTTGTTGATTAATTCCGGCCGCTTTCTCTCAACTTGTTGCTTTAATCTCATCAGGTGTTCGCAGTAGAGTTCAGAATCGATGGTCCTGCCTGGTGGTAACAGCTCATAATGAATAATGCCCTTCCAATCCCACCACACACACAGCATCACCTTGTTGCGAGATAACCCGGGTTTCGCCGCAGTCTGTGAAGCCTGACCGGCCTTTGACCACGCCCTTTTTCGCACGTTCTTGTCATACGTGATCCACTTTTTATCACCAGTTATCAGCTTCTTCAAAAATGGTTCGGTTTCATTACGTCGTAATAAAGAATCACAAATGAGTACACGGTTCATTAGGTTTCTTTCAGTGAGCTCCTGAGGTACCCAAATGTCGAGCTTTTTTGTGTACCCAGTTTTTTTCAAATGCGCCAAAACTGTTTTGTGGTCAATTTCCAGTTCTTCAGCTACGTCGTAACTACTGATATGCCGATCTTGCTCCACTTTTTCAAAAATGGCATCCATTTTATCCGTAATAGGGCGACCAGAGCGACGTGCATCTTTGACATCAAAATTTCCGGATTGAAAACGCTTAAACCAAATTTGTGCTACTCTCACAGACACTACACTAGGTCCATAAACATCGCAAATTTTTTTCGCGGCTTGCGTTGCATTTTTACCTTTTTTTGTAGTAAAATTTTAAAATGTATCGAATTTCTTCATTAGATTCACTCATCTTGACGGTACGAAAAACAAATGAAAATCACACATTTTCCTAATTTGAATTTGGAATTATGTTCTTTAAAATTTAAACTTTCAATGATACCAAAACCAGCCAGATACAAATAGTATAGCCAAAGAGATTTTATTACAAGTTCATACATACTATAATGCGAAAAGACTTTTTCCCCAACCTAATATAAGCCATAGTTACCATAAAAAACACGGTGACGAAAGATATAGGTGGGCGGTTAATTGTGCCTGTGAGTGTAGAATTTATCGACTTCAGCGATCAGAATAGGACATTTTGTGAGTGTTATCGCGCAATTGTGGTGAAGATTGGGTCATTGTTGCGCCATTGATGATTGATTGAAGACTTATAAACGAAGCCTGTGTTCTTGAGTGGAGACCGCGAAACGGAAAACGCAGTGTTGGTAGATTTAAGGCTAGGTGGAGCGACGATCTTCGCAGGGTGCCTGGTAGTAGCTGGATGTGAGTGGCTGAGGATTGAGTATCATGACTTGCGATTCGAGAGGCAGGAGTAGACGGCATTCGTTGGCCGCTCTCCCTATCCTCTGCGGCCGGAACACGGACCTGACCTGGGGGTGGTCACCGCGTGCAATGTGTTCTGGTGCACCGGTGAAGAAGGGTACTCCCCAGAGGAGGGTCCGGTGACGGACAGCCGCGGCGGGTTCACGGTGAGTGCTACGGCTTGCCCGTGTTCCCGCCACAAGCGGCAGAGGAGGACACCATGGAGTTTTAGAGGGTTGGAGTCCCACATAACTGCACTATCTCCCCGTGGTAGTGGTGCAGTATGCATGAGCATTTCTCCACGAAGAAAAAAGGCTGACAACAAAACACAAACTATGACTATAAAATTATACTTATCGGAGAGTAAGGGCCCATAATTCCAGCTATCTCCAGTGATCATTGAATAAAACGAGGCTTACATAAAACAAACAAATTTCTCTCTTAAAGCTTTTACTAGGACTCAAACTAATTATTCTCCGCCCACAGCAGGGTGGGACAGGGGGACCCTTTGCGGGTCACGATTACGAGAATTCTTCAAAAAATAAAATTCAAGATATTTAAATTAATTAAATCAAACGATTGATTGATATTAAGCCAATAAACAATTTGAGGAAAACAACTTTTAGTGAGTTCAGAGAACCTGTTTATTCGATGCGTCTTTGTTTAAAATAAAAATAGAGAGTACAAAAGGTATTTTTGAGATATTTCCGAGAAACGGTTTCGTGGAAGCAGGTACCTACTGAATTCTCTTCTTACGTTCTCGTCGTCTTCAATCAATCTGCCTAGCCTTTTTCCAACTATGTTGGGGTCGGCTTCCAGTCTAACCGGATGCAGCTGAATACCAGTATTTTATATGGAGCGACTGCCTATCTGATCTCCACAACCCAGTTACTGGGTAATACGATACCCCTTGGTAAGACTGGTTGTCAGACTTTCGGGCTTCTGACGACCCGTAACGACTGTCAAAGATCCTCGAATGACAGCCGGGAGCAACGGCTTAACATGCTTTCCGAGGCATGGAGGAGTCTCGGTATGAAAAGATGGTCACCCATCCACAGACCAACCCCGGCAAGCGTAGCTTAACCTGATGGATCGACCCGTGCGGCTGTTATTACTTAGCCACGAGCTCATTATTAATATTATGTGCCTGTAGTCTCCCATGGCTGGGAAAAAGCCCATCCACCATTTGGGCAAAAACGTTCACTGCGTTTGTTCCATACGTCGTAATTGTTTGCTTCTTCTTAACAATTCAAGGAAAGGCATTTAAAGTTGTTGCACCATTTCCTTCGTGGTCTACCATGACGTCGTAACTCTTCCTTTGGTCTAGTCTTGTCATCAAGATAATACGTATTTACAATATTAGTTCTATAAATTACGTATTTCACACGATTCTATTTCAATCCCAAACCCTACTGTTTTCACAAACAAAAATCATACCAGCCTACCATCAATAATCACTGATAATTCCACAAAGCGTTCCATTTCCGTGACATAGCGGTTACTGTCTATTACCTGCTGAGCCTAAAATTATCCGAGTCATAATTATACCCCGTCATGCATGTGGGAAGGCTAATATGAGGCTTATAGTACCGTACGTTTGATAAGTGCACGGTGATATAGTTATTGCGTCTGCTGGAGCAATAGTAGATTAGATAGGGCTAGAGAAGCAAGATTACCACAGAGACTTGAATAGATTTTTTTTGAAATCCTAGTGAAGGTGAGCTTTTAAAGGAAGACGGTTCAAAACGTGTGCAAACACAGATAAAGTAAATATGATACTACTGCAATGATGGTGCAGGGCAGTGGTAGTAGTCAAACGGGAGACGACAAAAACCTGGTAAAAGAAGCAGAAGCGTAGGCAATCCAGGATGCACTAAGAAATTCACTGCGTGAAATTACTGTCTGCGTGTGACTTATGCTTATTACAGCTTTATTTTCCACTTAACACTTTACAAATATACATGCAGTTATCATTATTTAATTTCCGTTTCATTGTTATGTGGCCCCCGTTTCATTGTTATGGGTAAAAGCCTCCTCCATTCTTTTCCACCTTTCCCTGCCTTTGGCCATATGCATCCAAGCTTTTCCAGCTATGTTCATTATGTCATCCGCCCATCTTTTCTTCTGTCTTCCCACTTTCCTTTTACCTTTTGGGTCCTGTCATTTAGTTCTTTGGTAAGTACATCTCTTATCTTTGTATCTTGACAGGGTGCCCTGCCCATTTCCACTTCTGTTTTAAACCAAAATGAAGTGCATCTGTTAGTTTAGTTTTCATGCGGATGTCTGCGTTTCTCGTTTTCTGCGTGTGACTTACGATTGACGCCAATTATCGTATTGATATTCTAGATATCAACTGATCTGATCACTAATTACTTCCATTGAGCTTACGGAAGCTAGTTGAATCAATTTGCACCGTTAGCCTTGTCTTAATCCAAGCAACTTAGTGTCATATCTACCAGCGTATCGGATGCGGCAGAGTATCAGTATTTTACAATGAATAGGACCTCAGTTTTGGTATAGCTGTATTATTAGTTTGTAAAGATAGTGCAGCAATAGGATATTAATTAATTTTGAATCATAATACATGAGCAACAGTTGTAATTTACAACAAAATAATTGTCGTTGTATGACTTCCACGTACATGTAGCTATGTGGCATTAGTATTATAACTGCGTTATTCCACAGCTATTACAGTCGAGATAATAATAGCAATGTCGTCATGACTTTCATTGTAATTAAAATTGTTCACGTGGATCGTCTAATTTAAGGTTAAAGCTCTGCATTCGCACATTCGCCAGAGCTGGGCATCGATCCTCTGAGCGTTCGATTCCAATTACTTCGCCTCCTTTTCGATGTAAAAACAGTGGAACATTTTCATTTAGAATTTTCCACTAACACATTTAATTATAAAATCAATCATTTGATTTTACTGTGATGGCGTTGTTATAAGGATTCACATTAATTAAGCAAATCGCTCGACGGCGTTTTAATCGAGCCTTGTTGGAGGGTAAACTGTTACGAGCGGCTCGCTCTAAACTCAATCATTGTAATGCATTATTATAACAATGTTAGTTTAAGAGGACGTATGAACAAACTATGCTTTGATTCCATTTGTGCCTGGACAATATGCAGCGTGCCGATCGATAGACGAACACGATACATTTGATATCTCCCTCGTTAAGCCACTTAAATTGTTTACAAATACGGATTATCAGTATTATTGTACAACCTACTTGTTAAATGTCTTCGATATAATTATTGTTACGTGAGTTCGGCTACTTCTAAACACGGGCTTCTTCCCTGTTGATCTTCGTAGGGGACGAATTTGAAGGGGAATGTAAATGTTGATTTCTGACGCAATTTCTTCGAGTGATTCGCTGAATTCATGGCCTTAGTTTATTGTTTTAATTGTTGTACAAACAATGAAACGGCTGTTATTGGCTATGAACATAAATTTTTAGCTGGTTTTGAGTTTTTAGTAGATACTATAAATCAGATTTTTGTCTGTCTATCTGTCAGAAAACTCACGACTCTTGCAGTGGATTTCGAGATAAATCCTAAGTCTTAAAGCCTTACCGCTGCTCCCCACATCTGATCGGCCATCACAATTTCTGCCACAATCTTAATTAAATCAGTGCAGACCGAGTATACAGGATGGTGCACTATTTTATACGCGTTCAAATTCAATTTACTCTCGAGTCACTGACCTCCTAGTACGTCTGGTTGTCAACAATGTGTTTATTGATTGTTTTATTTTTAGAAGAAAAACGTATCAATGAACCATGCAGTTATGTCAACGATAGGTCCTCCCATTATGGCATGTGACGTGTATCACACACGACACATGCCATAATGGGGGGACCTATCGTTGGACACAATAATTAGTGACGCAAATTGATACTTAATATACTTATTAATTTTATATCATTTCGGTAAAACATTTCGTGGACTAATTAATTGCATTATTTTAAATTAAAGAATTTACTTCACAGCGGACGGATGTGTGTAATTGGAATTAATCGACCTTGTAAGAGAAAATAACATTTATTTTTAAATGAGATCGATAGTCAGGGCTTCAGGAGAGATTAATGCTGGCTATCTACATTTTTATGATCAGCCTGGGTCTGTTAGCCTGTCTTTAGCTTTAGCAAAATCTGGTTTTCCTTCGTCGGCAATTTAGATTTTTTCTTTACGTCTTTATTAGAATTCGATAATGATTTATCGGCTATTTATGCTAATCTGAGGCGACAGAAGTTCATCATAGGTACTCTGTGAATTTTCATAGGTAAGTTGTGAAAAATCGATAATGTCGATGTCTTGTAGATGACGGTCGACGAGATTATTTCATTTAAATGACATCGTGCAAAATACAATAAAGTGAGTAATGAAACTATAAAGCGAGATGTGCCTTATCATGGACATGTGCAGTTATCATGGACATTAAAATGAGTTTCATCGTGACCTTTTACAATTTCATTTTTTGCCATCCGTAAAAGTGATTTCGATACTTATGTCGAAATCACTTACGCGTCATACTAAAACTAACCGTAGTCGGTGTTCTTGGTTTTGTATTTTAGTTTTTTTTTGCCGACTTCCGACATTAAAGTTATTTTTCACTTTGCAGTGTTTTTTGAAGTCGGTTGTTTTTTTTTTTGTTAAAAGTTTTATTTTCCACTTTTTAGTAGTACCTACCCCATACAAATTCGAATGCCACTACCTGCAAAAAAAATAAAACCGATCAAGAGCGAGTCGGACTCGCGCACCGAGGGTTCCGTATCATCATATATACAAAAAAAAAAAAAAAACTGCTATTTAGAGACATTGTTTTATCTTTCCTGTAATCTTTACATAAACTTCTAGCGCACAGAATAATTTCAGATTTTTCTCTATGCAAACTTCGGAGATAAGGGGGGGGGGGGGGACGGTATTTTTATTTACATTTTTCATGAAAAGTCGAAAGCTATGGGGCCTAAAAAAAAATATTAAATGTTTGAAAATGTGCAAACAGCGCTCTTTCATATGATACCCCACAAGCCCTAGTAGCCCCACTTCGAATTTTTAAGACCCCCTTTCAGTCCCTGTTGCAAAAAATATATATACATTTTTATTTTTTTTCTTATTTGCAAAATAGTTGGGCAAACATCATCTAAAACTATTCCAAAATTATCACACAAAAGAATCGCACAGATTTGAGTGGACCTGTCCAGTTAGTGCAAGCAATTGTCAATACTTAATCGTAGCTCAACTCAATTACGGAGTTCAACGACTCGGCTAACAATAGGTAGCAAAGAAAGGACATTTGGGTAGGCCGCATAAAGTGCTCAACCTGCCAGACCATCATTAAAACTAACTGAGAAGAATTAAATAACATTACCCGTAAGTGAATAAAAAATCTACTTTTAACATAATATTACCACCTTTACTCTCCCTATATTATATTTATAACAATAATAAAGATCCTCAAGTAGACACGTAAGCACAGAACCTACAAGTATGACAAGCAACCCAAAATTAAACCTTCCAGCATCTCAGAAATACGAGATTCCCTTTTGATGTTTTCCTCTTCACCGTCTCGTCTTAAGATAATAATCTATCTCCTTTAATTCTCTGAAGGGATATTTCAGCATAATTTTAACGAGATTAATTAATATTTACTAACTACAAAGTTATTGTATAAATACGACGTTGTATGACAAAGGGTCACGCAGAATTCTGAATAAGCTCCGATTTTCGTAACTAGAATATGGGACAATAGATTCGTATTGAGATACTTGGGTCAGTTTATTGATTTATAACTACTAGTACGGTTTCGTAATCTTGTGTTTGTAACGGTCTCTGGAGACATTTTATGTCTGGCTTATTTATTTATATAATTTAAATATTACGGCCGAAGCCAATTACACTATTTAAACTTATATTAATTTATTTAACACAGTCATGCATTCCTCTCACAAAAATTCAAACATTCTGAAAGTATCATCTTCCATTCATTCGCAAACATTTCAAGATCTGTGTTTGAGTCCGAGAGCGTTAATAGCGGCTAGTGTCCAAGGAATAGGTGACTTGGAGTGTGCAACAGTATGAAGAGTTGGAACAGCCAGTAAGCTGTGTTTTCTGCTACGTCAGTAATTGTCTGGGACAAATAGATTGCAGATTTCATTGTGGCAGATCAGGAACATCAATAATCCCCCTAAGAATTTTAAATATTACAGTCATCTGATCGCGCGACCGTCTTACTTCTAGAGAATTGAAACTCAAGCAACTCAACAGACTTATTGTCTTGATGAATTGTACAGGAGGCAGTAAGGCAGTTGGTGTCACTTGGGGTATATAAGGCGCCGTCCTATTGCCATCGCTCGCCTCTCAGATCCCGACGACCCCATAACTCTTCTCCAGGAGAGCAGTAGGGACCGTAGGAACAAAAACAAATCGACATTCTGACCTCGCCACCGAGGTCTCTTCTCGCGACAACCCCGTAGTAATCGTCCTCCCCTCCGTCCCTTGCTCGGGAATGAAGTGCCAGCTGGTGGCGTAACTGAGCCAGTAGCTTTAAACTCCCATGATAATAGTAATTACTCTGATCTGATCCAGCCTGTCCCATCTTGCTGTCCCCCCAGCGACACCCTAAGCCGAGGTTTGTTCCCCACAGGGGGAGCCCTTAGCGTGTAGTCGCTTAGTCTGTAAGTTTATGCCCTGGTTGGAGGCTTTGAGTTCGCTTAAGGCAGCCACAGGATTGACCGGTTAAGTAGTCACGGCCTGTCTAGTCCAACTACGAGATGCCATTAAAAAAAAAGCCATCGCTCGTACGATGATGCGTGCGTCCGACGAAAATGATCGTGCGACTGTGCGTTCAAACATACTGATATCTACTGAATGTCCTATTGAAGATCGCGCGATCATGCAAAAACTGTGCATGTCTATTAAGAGCCATTTCGAGTGTGATCGCATCGCTCCAAAACAGGACACAATTTATTATCGCGCGAGCGGTTTCATCGCACGATGAAATCGCATCGCATCATCGCACGAGAGCGATGACAATAGGACAGCGCCTTAGACCGAATGTGAATAATACAATATTGGAATATGTTTCTTTATTGCCAGCAGCGAACTAGTATAGGCTGATTATACAGGTTTTTTTTTGTATTTGCTAGCTAAACTCTGCAGAGGCGACGGGTATTGGTATCTAAACAATTATGATAAAACAAAAACCGGTCAAGAGCGAGTCGGACTCGCGCACCGAGGGTTCCGTACCATCATATATAAAAAGTGTGCTATTTAGAGACATGGTTTTATTTTTCCTGTAATCTTTACATAAATTTCTAGCGCACAGAATAATTTCAGATTTTTCTCTATGCAAACTTCGGAGATAAGGGGGGGGGGGGGTATATAAGAAAATAAATACAAAGCAATATTTTGTAAAAAGGTGATGTGCAGTTGACATTAGGCTATTGCAACTTAGATAAATAACATACAAACTGACCCACTAACAAGTAAAAAAAAAAAAAAAAACCGACTTCAACTTCAGTAAAAATAAACACTACAAAGTGAAAAATTACTTAAATTTCGGGAGTCGATGGCAAAAAACTAAAATACAGATGCAATGACACCGATTTCTGAAAATAAAGTTATTTTTCACTTTGTAGTGTTTTTTTTTGGAAGTCGGTAGTTTTTATTTTATCTTGTTTCGATATCGATTCCCATCGCGTTTGCGGAGTTTAGCTAGCAAATTTAATTTGACCCCGTATTAAACTATTTCCTATTCTTGAGATCGATTCCAAGATCTTCTAACCCAGCAACCTTATAATTCATTCATTCATTTCCTTTCTACCATACTTCCCGGATCCATGCGAACCTGAAATGCCAACTTTTAAAACATGAAATCCTTCATGTTTTCCTACAATTCTCATATCAGCATCCTAAGTAATGTTTCCTTTGGTTTTACGAGGACGCACTTTTCGCCTGCCTAGTTTTATGTCTACCCATTCTTCCGTGTCACATAAAATAGTGTAATGCCGCGGTCCCACGGCCCGCTTTCTCACAGGCCAGACCATGCCGCGCCAGGCCAGGCCGACAGACCGTGGGAACAGTCGCCCTGCGGTGGCCTGTCGTCGCACTTCCGATCGAATGTATGGGATGATCCGTGGAATGCTCGGCACGGGCCGCGGCGGGCCTCGATGGGCCCTGGTATCGCAGCATAATTTGATCTAAGTATCTTGAAACGTGTCTTATCTTCTCAGTTTCTCACATAAGTTGTTACTTATACAGGGTGACTTTGAAAACATGCGTCAAAATTTAAGGGGGTGTTCTACCTATCTACCATTGGTAAGCAAAACGATTCGTTTTGGTTTATACTTTATAGGAACCAAGTACAGGGTGAATTTGAAAACATGCGACAAAATTTAAGTGGGTGTTCTACCCATCAATATGAACAACTTTTACTATGGGACCAACTTGAAATTCGCAAAAAAATTTCAACCTTATACAAAATGGTCCAATCAATTCCAATCCAATCCAATGTATGTACTTTTACATGGGAAGGTCTATTTTTTTTTTTGCGAATTCCAAGTTGGTCCCATAGTAAAAATTATTCATATTGATGGGTAGAACACCCACTTAAATTTTGTCGCATGTTTTCAAATTCACCCTGTACTTGGTTCCTATAAAGTATAAACCAAAACGAATCGTTTTGCTCACCAATGGTAGCATTTTTATTGCCAAACTGGCCATATAAATAGATAATTTTACCTGTGATAGCTACTTCCATATGGGAGGGTCTACTATGCAAAGCGATGAGGTCTTTGCTTCATTATACAAGAGAGTCGTAAATTATAGGAATCGGCCATTAGAAGTGTTGGTTATTTAGTTATTTCAATGGTGCATTAAAATAGCCTCCACGTGTGGCATACTGATTTATTTCCCCGACGTAAAGGCGAAAACCAAAGAAACGATGGGCGGACTGTGTGAAAGATGATATGGCTAGAAAGGGGGTGACTACCGAGACTAATAGAGAAGTATGGAAGAGAAAGACATGTTGCACCGACCCCAAATGAATTGGACCGTGTTTTGCAGAAAGCAGCCATGTCGGGAAAAGTACAAACAGAGTTATAAGCATTTTTATGTCGATGATTATATTATGGATGCATGGACAAGGCTGCATTTGACGGCTCATATCTCCGTGATAAATAGAGATATCGACATGGTTGTTTTTGCAAATAATGTTGTATGTCGAAATTAGTATGACTGTGTTTATAACTCATTTTTTGGAAAAAGTACCATATGGCTGCTTTCTGCATAACTGGACCTAGTTTAATTGTAATTGGGATAAGGCCAGTAGAATGATGATGATGATGATGATGACGATGATCATGTCTGGTCAGTCAGCCCCGCTATCGCCTTGCCTTGCTTTGTCTGGCTAATATTAATATATCCGTACAAGGCGTGAATAAGTTGATAAGTCGACTTGCAAAAAAAAATTGAATTGTATAAAAATGGCAGAATCTAATTCATATTAACATACACAAGTGCTTTTGCTGAGAATTATGAACTTATCGATTTACTCATTTTTATTTACCATATAAATTAGGCATTCCATGCCATTTTTATACAATTACAAGTCGACTTATCAACTTATTCACGCCTTGTACGGATATTGAACCACGGTAAGAGACATGGAGAGGCCTGTGGCTAAGTAATAACAGCCGCACGGTTGATCTATCAGGTTAAGCTACGCTTGCCTCGGTTGGTCCATAGATGGGTGACCATCTTTACATACCGAGACTCCTCCGTGCCTTGGAAAGCAGGTCCCGCCTGTCATTCGTGGATCTTTAACAGTCGTTACGGGTCGTCAGAAGCCCGAAAGTCTGACAACCAGTCTCACCGAAGGATATCGTATTACCCAGTAACTGGGTTGTGGAGGTCAGATAGAAAGTCGCTTAATGTAAAATACTGGTATACATGTGCATCCGGTTAAACTGGAAGCCGACCCCAATGTAGTTGGGAGAAGGCTAGGCAGATGATGAATGGTGCATTAACACGTTCTGTGCGGCCAACGCGCATGCGCGATTTTCGAACGTTCACCATGTGCTGACGGCGCTTATGCGCGTCCATACAATTTATATAACTTCCTTCGAATGCGGCGCGCCGCACCTGTGGGTTTTTTGTGCATCTCTATTGTTCTTGGCGTAATTGTTTTATGACTCATAAAACTGGAAAATTTTCAAACACACATAAGCGTCTCGCCGCACTTGGGACAAGTTTGTAACGCCGCACATATGCGCCCAGCCGCACTGGGTAGAGTTTCTTCAACCGCGCATGGGCGCTCATAGCACCACACGAAGTATTTTTTGGGCGCGCATGAGCGTTTGCCGCACAGGGTTTAGTGTATCATAAAGCAGCACTTGGAGCAAATTCGCCAAATAATTCAGCAGTTAATGTGTTAAAATAGCCTCCACGTGTGGCATACTGAAATAATTGTCCGACGTACCGTGGTCAGCCAGCCCCGCTATCGCCTTGCTGTCTGGCTAATATTAATATATTTACAAGCTACTGCCAGCGACTTCGTCCGCGTGTAATTTCGGCCCCCGACGCGCTATTACTTCGTTTTCGCTTAGCGTTCTTTCTGACTTTTTTTCTTTTTGCTCTGCTCTTAAAGGTGCCAGCGTGATGTTAAATAGTCTATAGTCTTCCTCAAGAATTGGGCTATCGAATGCAAAAAGAATTTTTGAAATCCGACTTGTAGTTCCAGAGATCAGCGCGTTCAAACAAACAAACTCTTCACCTTTATTATTAGTATAGCTATAGATTGAACTCATTGAACCATGGTAAGAGGTATTCTCCTAAAGCTCATCATACCGTACGAGATAAGAAGAACTTCAACCTTTTAACGATTAGTATTCTCGAGCTAATCAACCACTAGTGGTTTTCTCCGATTGCTGGATGTCTGATTAACAAATTATTTATTGGTAATAAAACTGTAATCTAATACAAACATCGCAATATTGCAAAGAATGCAGAACGCAATATTAAGAACAAAAGCTGATGTTCCGTGGTTTATTACTAACTCCGAAATCCAAGCACACTTAAATATTACCACTATGAAAGAGGAAATCCAGGCCTCGTCACAAACATATCAAAAGCAGCTGGAAGATCATCCAAACGAACTTGCGGCGAGTCTAACCACGCGCAGTTATCAAAAACGTCCATAGTGTAGTGAACATCACCGATTGTCATTGCGTAAATACAAAGAGTAACTATCCTCCCTGGAAGGATGCACTTGACGTGACTAAACCGCACAAACGGTCTGCTTATGGTGGATTAGCACAAAAAAAAAAAATGTAATCTAGGTTCTAATAATATCGTTTTTATGATGAGGTAGGTGTCCAGATATAAATCATCATATTTGTTAAGCTCTCATGAGATTTGTTAACAGTTTCATTTGGATAGTAATTTCTTAATTGTTTGCGGTTTTGTTGAAATGCATGTTTCGGGATTGGCCGAATTAATCCGAACTCAATCCCTGATTTAGTGACGAATGATTCATGATCATCATGAGTCTGAAACTCCGAAAGTAGTTAGGGAATCAACTGGATCATGTACACTGACATAAAAGTCAACATTAATTTCTATTGTCAGTTTGTGAACTATGGGTTTACGACTTTAGGGGGCGTTCATTAATTACGTGAGGTGATTTTGGCGATTTTTTGAGATTTGGTTCGAGCCCTCCCCCTACACTCCTACCTCCTCTCCCTCTCCTCTACACTCTTTCAATGCATTCAAAACTCAACTTAGCCAGCACATAATTGCGGATCGATCACTTCTGGAGAAATGAATGCATTGGATGGGTAACTATTAACCAACCTGTAATACTACGACTGTGACGAACTTTTTGTTATCTGTGTATGTTTTAGTATTGTTCTCAAGTAAGTGACATATATGTCTTTATTGGGAATAAAGTTTCTTTAAACCGAAACCGAATCTCACGTAAGATGTTTCAAAATGCGTATTTTTAGTGTAAATACGTTCATCTGTGCTTGATTGCGTAGTTTCTTGCAAAAAAAACCTGATATTTGCCAAGAGCCCGTCTCCCCCACGTGAGATTGGGGGAGATGGGGAGACTTAAAAAAAGATGTATTGACAAAAAATTAAAAGTCATGTCATGTCGAGAGGAGAAAGGCGGGAGGGACGCCCTAGGAGGACATATATAGTGACCTTATTGGTGATGTTCTTCAGAAAGGTCAGATGCGTAGTACTCCCAGCGCCGCGTGCGTGTATGACCAGATGTATGAACGTAAACGAGGCAAAAGAGTATACTGCCGTGCCAATCCAAAAGACTGACTCAATTTAGTGTTTTAGCTCAACAACGCCCAATCTGTTTCTTTAAGTCTGTTTAGTACCCAGGGGTGGGTGAATATTCGAGCGTTTTAACCGCCGTCATTACCTTCCGCCAAATGTTGATGAAAGAGAATATAGTTAATGAAATATTTCATCAATTCCCAGAATCTGCTTAAGGACCAGAATCAGGAATTGCTGAAATATTTCATTAAATATATTCTCTTTCATCAACATTTGGCGGAAGGTAATGACGGCGGTTAAAACGCTCGAATATTCACCCGGGTACATTTTTTTCATTTGAATGTATATTTCAATGTATGTATTTTGCAAGATAAGGCAAGCTAAAAAACACTGTATTACGTTCAAGTTCAAAGCAATTAATTGTCAAAAATACCACATGTGGTTTTCAAAAGTTACAGTGTATGGCATGGGCAGGGCAGTATAGGTGGCATTCTGTTGTTTTTGCCTACCCCCATGGGAAGAAGGCATGAGTTTATGTATTAACACAACAGTCTGGCTTATATTACTTACATAATTTATGTATTGCACATTACGTTGTCGCATAATATTTCTCAATATAATCGATATTTAAGTTGGTACATCTTTGCAATTCCTTTGAAATAAGTGGCAACGATGTATGTAAGTGAACTACATTGAAATCTATTGAAACCTGTTGTATTAATTGTCAATGTCTAGAATAGTGATACTTAGTTAAACTGTAGCATTGAAATAGATCTGTGAGCGGTGTGTCAGTGTTTCTGAGGAAGTTTGTTTCTTAATTTTGTGGATCTAATTAAATTCAGTGTATCAATGTTGGTCGTTCGTGGTAGCGTTTTGCCCATACGCCAGTATGACAGAAGGCGGTTTTGTATTTACCAGTCGTCCACCATTGGAACATGCAGGTTAGATCTTATATAAAGAGAGCTGTCTGAATCTATCACAAGTCTCAAGGGGGCTTTTCTTGTTATAGTGTTCGATGAATTTAGGTTCGACTGTTTATTTGTGTCTGTCGTTATCTTTAATTCATTAGGTGCGGCAGACGCGCATGCGCGTTTTCGGACGTTCACCGAGTGCTTGACAGCGCGTATGCGCGTCCATACAATTTTCAAATACTTCCTTCGAGAGCGGCGCGCCGCACCTGTGCGTTCGTTGTGCATCTCTATTGTTTCGAAAACATCGTAAAATAAGGGTCGGTAAGGGTGTCTACACCCAAGATATTTTTTGCACGCACCCGAGCGTTTGCCACACAGGATTAGTGTAGCATAAAGAAGCGTTTGCATAAATTTCGCGCAGTTAATGTGTTAACATTCTGAGGGCTTACCTCAGACATCTTCAAGACGGCAGTTGGCAGTTTAGCGTGCACCTGCTACAGTAGTGTTGCTGTTGTAGCTCTAAACTTGTCTTCCCACGTAGGTTTAGATACAATAAAGAGTATTTTATAGGAAATTGGTCTTGGATTTAACAGCACCCTGCTACAGCCCATTAACGTTACACGTGTCCTTGTTACAGCAACGGGCCCGTGGAGGGCGCGTACGGTTCGCAACACAGCCCGGTGTCGCGGTCGGACGCCTCCACCGAGGACGCCGAGCTGTCGGCCGCGCTGGCCCACCAGCACCACCTAGCAATGCAGGTCAGTTACATGGTACGATCACACAATGGTCCATGCTCCTTATACAATGTTTGAGGGCGATCTTATTCAAAAGAGGACTGGCATGAACATGGCCTTTTGAGCTGCAGCCTGAGATAATATATGGATGGAATGGACTGCGAATCGTGGCATCGGGTCCTGGGTTCTTCAATCTTCAGATCGAGGAAGGTGTTATTAGATTTTTTCGTTTCAAGAATTTCTCAGTAGCAGTCAGGAGTCTGGATTTGATGGCCGGTTAATACACACCTCTGCCTAATACTTCGAGGATTACTGGCGTGATGTTGTTATTTTTGGAATGTATGCTAAATTCGCAGCCCAAACCAAAACAAACTAAACTGTGCGCGAATTTCCTAGAATCAACCGACGAATTGACCTTTACTCTCAAGTCTTAATAGATATAATGAGATCATCATCAAGCTAATAGGATTACAACGTAATTGGTCCAATTTTAGTTTGGATTTGTGTGGTTCGCGGTCTTTCGGTCAATGCAGAATTTTCTAAGATGACCCGGTGAACTTCGTACCACCTTCCTGCCTTTATTTATTTTTTTTTATTTTACCAACTATGTACACACAGAAAAATACATAATAAGATACATAATTATAATTAGTAGTACAAAGGTACTGCTTATTTCTTAAGAAATTTCTTCCAGCGGACCTGCGAAAGGAGAAATAATAATAATAATAATAATAATATCCTGGGACATTTCACACACGGTCATCTGGTCCCAAACTAAGCAGAGCTTGTACTATGGAAACCAGATAACTGATATACTACATATACTACTTTTTTTGTAAAAAAATACTTATATAGATAATTACACCCAGACTTAGGACAAACGGACATGTTCATGTACACAAATGTTTGTCCTGGATGGGAATCGAACCCACGACCTGCGGCGTGATAGGTGGTATCTTAACCAACCACGCCAACTGGCCCGTCAAATGAAATAGAAATGTAGAGATGTGTGAGAACAAGATGAGAGCCTTTGTGTTTTTCCTAATTTTATTTTTTCCTAAACCTTCCCAGTATTGAGGCGAACAAAACAAAACAAAAAAAAAAAAAATATTCAAATCGGGCGAGCTATTTTCGATTTTTTTTTACAAATGAAGTATAGATTATATTAATATATCAAGTCCCATTTAATTGTCTCACTCGAGATTTTTTAATGGCCGATCATCAGTAAACATTTTGTTATGAAAATTAAGTAAGTGAGGTAATAACCTTACTTATTTAATTTTCATGATAATTTTCTAACTATAATAGTTATTGTTATTTTCGACCACAAAAGCAACAACAAATTGATTATACAATGTCAACAATAGATAAGCTTCTGTAACTGGTTTTGTGATAAAAATATATCGTAAATTATCTGCCTGACGTCGCGCGTCGTTGGCAACAGGTTAGCTTTCTTGTATTTTTATTTTTCTTTTTTGTAAAATCAAATTTAAATTTTTGTTTTCTACAGGCTGGTGAATACCCGGTAGTTGGTGCGGGCGTAGAGCCTGACTACGGACAGTATGTGTCGTCGCCGGCAGCGCACTATAATCACATGGGACATCTCACCATGGCACCCTCGCAAAAGTACCCGCACGTAAGTTATTCACCGCACAGAACTGAGGGAAGATCTGGCAAAAATCAGAGCCTTAGGAAGAACCTCAGACCGATCACGACGAGATAACACGTTTTCTGTTACCATTACGCAAGTTCGATGGCAAGCACATCGACTTGATGTAAAGTTTGCCTACTTAAACTCCCAAAAAAATACATTTCTTGCGCAAGCGCAAGTTGAGTCAACTTGCGCTTGCGCAAGAAATGTATTTTTTTAGCACTTGCCATTTGGATGAAGTAAAGGATTTCTCTGTTATCCAGGTAATGGACTCGGTCTCAGTCAGCGGTGGAGGCAGCTACGCGGGTGCCGGGGGCGCAGGCCACTACGGTACCTACGGCCACTATGGCACCGCGACGTACCAACCGCAGACAGCTTACATGGTCGAGACCACACAAGTGCCGCAGTATATGGGACAGGTTTGTACTTTATACCCGTAGGAATAGAGTCGATAATTGAACAGAATATCAACAGCAAACAGTTAACATAAGAGACGACTCAGATTAGGCAGTAGGTATGTGGGGATTGAATCGGTCAGTTAGTGCCTTATTTGTATGAAAGTGAGGATCATTTTCGTGATCACAATAATACTTTGGTTGTGTTGTGCAGAATTATGAAATAAACTCAGACTCGAGACGACAACTGTCAGCTCCAAGATTTGGTGGTTTGGTGGTGGAAGGTGTAATTTAAGTAAAAATCAGCTGTTCCCTACATTTTGAGTATGACAAGTTATGCAAACATAAATGTAGGGAACAGCTGATTTTTTTTAAAAGTGGTCCATAATGATGAGTACTATGACCCCTAAAGTGATTATCAGTTATTTAAATTACACCTTGTATAGTTAAGGTATAGCATTCATTTAGGATTTCATCTTTCAGACTATAAAATTCATTGTTTTTTACCTTTTCCTTTGTAAAGTATCACAGTTGGTGATACTTTATTCACATTACAAACTAGCAATAAGTAATTTAAATTAAATTTAAACTGCTAACTGCTGAGTAACTATAAAATAAAAGAAATCGTCCAATAACGTCTTTCTAATTTACTTTTATGTTCAGAGAAAGACACTTGATTCACGTGTTCTTTATATTAGTCAGAAATGGACAAAATTTTCAAACTTTAATTGTTTCAATACGAGGCTTTTGGCTACTTTGTATGTGTGTATTTTGTGTCACATTTTTGTAATGTGCGTTTTGTTTGTGCAAAATAAATAAATTTTCTTTCTTTTTTTTCTTTCATTGTTTACTCGCACTGCACTAAACTCACTCAAAAAGTTTTACCCTTTTTAGTCTAAAATTAAAAAGTGTTGGTTCTCAGGAATACGTGGAAGGCGGGGGCAGCGCTTCGCCCCGGAGCGCGTCCCCAGGTGCTCTGCCACAACACAATCTACACTTACAACAAAGGTTTGTTACAGTTTGTTTGTCTACCATCATCATCTAACTAGCCTATTTCCAACTATGTTGGGGTCGGCTTCCAGTGTAACTGGAAGCAGTTGAATACCAGTATTTTACATAGAGCGGACTGCCTATCTAACCTCCACAAACCAGTAACTGGGTAATATAATACCCCTACACTGTTTGCGCTGTAGCATGGTGCGGGTGACAGATGTCAGTATCGCACGACTAGGTTAGTGCAATGACTACATTAAGGGCCGGTGTTTTGATCCGTAGTTAACTCAACCAATGGTTAAACAAAGTAATAAATGGTAGAATGTTGGCTAAATGTGAAAGACTAAACATGAATGTATTCATGTTAGCTCATTCATATTAAAAAATAGTAACTAATGGCATAACTCATTCATGTTTAGCCTTTCACATTTAGCCAAAATTCAACCATTAGTCACTTACCGGGGTTGGTCCGTGGATGGGTGACCATCTTTATATACCGAGACTCCTCCGTGCCTCGGAAAGCACGTTAAGCCGTTGGTCCCGGCTGTCATTCGTGGATCTTTGACAGTCGTTACGGATCTCAGATAGGCAGTCACCTCCGTCCGTCAGTTCTTGTAAAATACTGGTATTCAGCTGCGTCCGGTTAGACTGAAGCCGACCCCAACATAGTTGGGAAACGGCTGGGCAGATTGACTGACTGGGAAGATATGGTGATTTTTTTCAAATGTAAATCACCATAGATAATTGCGTTTATTAATAAATAAACTAGACACAGCTTGTTATCAATTTAATCAGCTTTTGATTGCTAAAAACTAACAAATTAAGTAACTCATTTTAAGAATGTCTGTTAATGTCAATATACCTCTGTAACAGCAAGATGATGTAACTAATAATAACTGATGCATACTGTCTTGTAGGTACGACTCCGCTTCGCTGGAGCAGCTAGGGCGGCACTACTGCGTGACGTCACCGCGCGGCGAGTATGCACCCGACGCGTACGGTTACCAACACTACCCCACAGCCTACGAGCAGCCGCACCAACCGCCGCCCTTCAAGGTACGTTTTATAAATACATACTCACAGCGTATGATATTGACAGATCGACGCGACGATGTATTCTTATCATCGACTCTATCCTCACAAACTAATATCAACTATCCCTTTGGCACAATTACATAGTCTGTAGTAAACTAAAAGACACAGACAGAAATTTTGGCAGCAAACCGTCAAGTGCGTTTTCAATCAGACCAACTACATTTCTTTCTTCTGAATGACTTCTTAATGGCAGCAAACCAACAGCAACCTTATTGCAACGACAATAAAGATCACTGTGAGTCTGACAGACTTAATGGCAGTAAAGCAACAGCAACCTTATTGCAACGACAATAAAGATCACTGTGAGTTTTACAGACTTAATGGCAGTAAAGCAACAGCAACCTTATTGCAACGACAATAAAGATCACTGTGAGTTTGACAGACTTAATGGCAATAAACCAACAGCAACCTTATTGCAACGACAATAAAGATCACTGTGAGTTTTACAGACTTAATGGCAGTAAAGCAACAGCAACCTTATTGCAACGACAATAAAGATCACTGTGAGTTTGACAGACTTAATGGCAATAAACCAACAGCAACCTTATTGCAACGACAATAAAGATCACTGAGTTTTACAGACTTAATGGCAGTAAAGCAACAGCAACCTTATTGCAACGACAATAAAGATCACTGTGAGTTTGACAGACTTAATGGCAATAAACCAACAGCAACCTTATTGCAACGACAATAAAGATCACTGTGAGTTTTACAGACTTAATGGCAGTAAAGCAACAGCAACCTTATTGCAACGACAATAAAGATCACTGTGAGTTTGACAGACTTAATGGCAATAAACCAACAGCAACCTTATTGCAACGACAATAAAGATCACTGTGAGTTTTACAGACTTAATGGCAGTAAAGCAACAGCAACCTTATTGCAACGACAATAAAGATCACTGTGAGTTTGACAGACTTAATGGCAATAAACCAACAGCAACCTTATTGCAACGACAATAAAGATCACTGTGAGTTTTACAGACTTAATGGCAGTAAAGCAACAGCAACCTTATTGCAACGACAATAAAGATCACTGTGAGTTTGACAGACTTAATGGCAATAAACCAACAGCAACCTTATTGCAACGACAATAAAGATCACTGTGAGTTTTACAGACTTAATGGCAGTAAAGCAACAGCAACCTTATTGCAACGACAATAAAGATCACTGTGAGTTTGACAGACTTAATGGCAATAAACCAACAGCAACCTTATTGCAACGACAATAAAGATCACTGTGAGTTTTACAGACTTAATGGCAGTAAAGCAACAGCAACCTTATTGCAACGACAATAAAGATCACTGTGAGTTTGACAGACTTAATGGCAATAAACCAACAGCAACCTTATTGCAACGACAATAAAGATCACTGTGAGTTTTACAGACTTAATGGCAGTAAAGCAACAGCAACCTTATTGCAACGACAATAAAGATCACTGTGAGTTTGACAGTGATGCATAATTAGAGCTAAAATAACTGTGAACGGTCTGTATGTCAAAAACCCTTGTGGAAGTTACTGGCTCCATTGAAAATAGGACCATATTACCATAGCCTACAGTATAAAATTGTACAAATATCAACACAGTGGGAGCCATCTGACAATTTTATACTTTAGCTTATGGTAATACGGTCCAATTTTCAATGGATGTTGTAAATTCCGCGAGGATATTTCCGCTAGGTCTGAACTGACCCTATGTTTTGACCCGAGTGGCTAAGCTTTTGAAAGCTTTGCTCGTTTTGCTCTGAGTAAAGGCTGGTTTACCTTACTATAGACTTTTCTAAAGTATCAGCAAGTAAGAATAACTAAATAGTTCAAATGTATTAACAAATGTTGTATAAAAACATATAAGGAAATAACCATGTAGTATTTCCTTATATGTTTTTGACAAGAGGAGTTCGTGGCTAAGTAATAACAGCCGCACGGGTCGATCCATCAGGTCTACGCTTGCCGGGGCTGGTCCGTAGATGGGTGACCATCTTTACATACCGAGACTCCTCCGTGCCTCGGAAAGCACGTTAAGCCGTTGGTCCCGGCTGTCATTCGTGGATCTCTGACAATCGTTACGGGTCGTCAGAAGCCCGAAAGTCTGACAACCAGTCTTACCAAGGGGTATACGGGGGGGGGGGGGGGGTGGAATTTAAGGGGTTATCGTATTACCCAATAACTGGGTTGTGGAGGTCAGATAGGCAGTCGCTCTATGTAAAATACTGGTATTCAGCTGTATCCGTCAATAGTTAAAAAATAAGTGTAATAGCATCTATTATCAGTTCAGTACATCAGTTGTGCTACTATTAACTATTGTATTATCTCTATATTAAACGATTATTTTGTCTGCAGGATTCACAAAATGGACTAAGTCTGGGAAGCGCCGGTGGTCAGTCAATGTATGGAGACGAGGAAGAGTTACAGAAACAGATGGCGAATATGGCATTAGGTGAGATAGGTACTTAAATCGACATCACTAACTTACTGTTTTGCTTATTCTATTACTTTTAAGGTGGTCGCACATATTTCTTATACAGGGTTTTTGGTAAAACACCAGAAACCTCTTAAGGGGTTATTGTACTCATCATTATGACCAAACCTGAAATCGCGAAATAAAAATCAGCTGTTCAGTTCATTTATGTTCGCATAATTCGTCAAAATGTACTGAACAGCAGATTTTTTTTTACGATTTCAGATTTGGTCCCATAGTAAAAGTTGTTCATAATGATGAGTACAATGACCCCTTAAGAGGTTGCTGGTGTTTTACCAAAAACCCTGTATAAATATATTATAACGGCATAATATTCTACTAATTAATAATCATGAGGACGTTATTGTATCATTGCCTATTCTACTTTTTCACTATTATTTGAGACATCGATTTTGGACATTTGTTTTATAGAATACATGCCTGATTTGTCTGCTGGCAATATAATAAACTATATTGTAAGTGTGTTACCCAGTAATTGGGTTGTGGAGGTCAGATAGGCAATCGATCCATGTAAAACACTGGTATTCAGCTGCATCCGCTTAGACTGGAAGCTGACCCCAACATAGTTGGGAAAAGGTTAGGCAGATAATGATGATGATGATTCTAAGTGTAATAAAATGCAAAGTTGTATGAATATCGAAGCGGATATCTAAAGGCTCTGCTTTTGTCATCTTCGAACGCACTTTAAGACACTAATAATAAAGTTTACAATTACGTGCTTTAAAAAAATTCTTTATTTTGCGCATCACTGGCGCGATTGGGACGCCCACCGCGATATCAAAAATCAACATTCAAATCTATGCTCCTTCTTTCTTCCACCAAACCTTACCAATCAAACAGCATTCTCATTTTAAATCCTCCATTCACAGTCCACGGCAGCGTCGGCGGTCGCGAAGAAACCGGTGGCTTACAATGGCGCGACCCGAACTTACCCGAAGTCATAGGATTCCTCAACTCGCCTTCGGACGTCGTGAAAGCTAACGCGGCGGCCTATTTACAGCATCTCACCTACATGGACGATCCTAACAAACAGAAGACTAGGAGTTTAGGTAATTTGGATTTTATGTTGTAAGACACAAGGTTTAAAATAGGAGGTCTATGGGAACGCGACTCGAACTTACTCGAAGTGATAAGATTCCTCAGGTTGCCTTCTGAGTTCGTGAAAGCCAATGCAAAAGCGAACAATCCAGACTTAGAGTTTACGTAATTTGATCTTTAAGTTTTATGCAACAAGATTTAACGTCATGTAATAACTACCTTTCTAAAAGTGTCTTTTCAAGTCAGCAAAATAAAATGATAATGCGTGAGGCCACCATTATCTGTACTTTCTAAAATCCTAGGGTAAGCTAGCCGAAAAGTGATATTTCCAGTGTTATTTTTAAAGAAGTTACTTCACAAAAGTGTGAGAGGCTTCTTTAACAATGCCTAATAAAATTAATCTTAACAAAAACTATGTTTATTTATTCCTCATTACAGGCGGCATCCCACCTCTAGTACGCCTAGTATCCCACGAGAACCCCGAAGTATGCCGCAATGCCTGCGGGGCCCTCCGCAATCTGTCGTACGGGCGACAGAACGACGAGAACAAGCGCGCCATACGCGACGCGGGCGGCATCCCGGCGCTCATGGCGCTTCTGTGCCGCGCCACTGACATGGAGGTAATCTATATATACAAAACAAAGTCGGGTTTGTTCGAACACTTATAACTCGAGAACGGCTGGACCGATTTTCATGGTTTTTGATTTGTTGTATTTGCCTCCGTCCCGAATAGCAGAATAACTATTAAAACATCGGAAAAATACACGAAAAAAATGTATGATTATTAATAATAATTTATTTCATAAGCCTAATTCTTAAGGAGAGAAAAAGGGATACATTGATTACTTAAGAGGCCCACGAAGCATGCGTAGTTCATACAAACGAAATACCAAAATAATTTGTAAATCAAACATATTCTTAAGGTAGTGTGTATTTATTCCGATTGGATTACAGAATATCTAGGTTCTCAAACAAATATTTTGAAAGGACACTGATTTGAAGACGAGATTTGAGGAATTTAAAATTTCGCTAGAAAACTTATTTTTCTCATATTTAATCAATGTTCTTATTTAATATATGTTTGGGAACCTAGATAATAAGTAATGCATGTTGTGCTTACCTGTAAAAAATTGGTACACTAGTCCATAAGTCTACTCGATGTATCTCATATTTTTGTATCAGTGTATTCAATTGTTGGTGAGCCAAATAAATAAAATAAATAAAAATTCTGTAATTCAATCGGAATAAAAACACACTACCTTAACATATGTTTGATTTACAAATTATTTTGGTATTTCGTTTGTATGAACTACGCATGCTCCGGGGGCGTCTTAAATAACTTAGATCCTTATAGAAATTAGGCTAAGTGCATGCACTGGTAAATATGTAGACCAAAATGGCCTAAAGAAACATTAAGGGGAAAACTGAAACAGCATTTTTGTTATTTTGCAAGCTTCTAGTTATGACAGAAATAAAAAGTTCTTCATGTGCTAATGAAGTTTTTTTTTTTTTTAATAAGGATCCGCCAGGCACATCAATACTACTAAATATTATTATTTGGTCTAAAGTTGAAGGATATCACATTTTTATTTCAGTTTCCCTAATTTTAAATAAAATTCTGCTAGTAAATTTGAAAGACCAAAATTATAGTGGTGGCAAGGCACTCATAATCCAAGTAAACATTCTTCATAGAAACTTAGCTACTTATATTTCTAAAACGGATGAAAATAATTTTAATACATTTATCATTCCCACAGGTGAAGGAGTTAGTAACAGGCGTAATCTGGAACATGTCGTCATGCGAAGACCTGAAACAATCCATCATTGACGACGCAGCACAGGTCATCGTCAACAAGGTCATCATACCGCACTCTGGATGGCATCCCACCAACCCTGGAGATACTTACTGGTCTACTGGTAAGAAACCATCATCATCACTGTCTATAGTCTGCTCCAAAAGTATCTGATCAGTAAACGGATCAGAAAATAGTATCTGTAAATGCCAATTTGTAGTGCCACTTACAAATTGAGTTCTTAGATTTGATTATTTGATAAATGTTTTTATTTCTGTAAGTAGGTTTGAATGTACAAACACTTTTACACGTCAATCATATTTTGAAAAACTAGATGAGGTCGGCGTTTCCTATGTGACTACTCTGAGAAGAAAGGCCGAAACAAACTCAGAGGTAACAGTCTCTTTTAAAGTCCGGACATAATCTTGGTCAATCATGTGAAGAACATGTAGATTAGTGTCTGAAATGGTTAGAATACTTAAAGCCGAAAGTATAATTTTAAATCACCTTGGAAGAGGTTTTTCATTTGACAACTGATCTTAAATTTATAACCTCAATTTTAGTTGATGATTTTTCAGTTGCAATTTAATAATATTATTATTCAAACAATAATTGTTAGAAAAAGTTGTGAGATATAAAAATGAAACCTTCTAAATCAAATGACTGTGTTACTAATTCCTTTTAATGAGTGATTATGTAAGAATTTAACCTGAACAGGGTTTGTTTACACTTTTACGAGATACTTTTGGAACAGACTTATCTTTTCCTAACTATGTTGGGGTCGTCTTCAAGTCTAACCAGATGCAGCTGAATACCAGTATTTTACATGGAGCGACTACCTATCTGCCCTCCACAACCCAGTCACTGGGTAACACAATACCCCTTGGTAAGAGAGATTGTCGAAACATTTAAATTTCAACATAACGGCTGATACAAGATTTGAAGCAAGTCAAAAGATTTCATAAGTATTTTGGGAATCAGTTTCACAGGACATATTTGGCTTGTGAAAGTGTTAGTTATTAAAATTAAATAATTTGTCCCACAGTATTCCGCAACGCATCAGGTGTGCTCCGCAATGCATCGTCGGCAGGTGAATACGCGCGGCGGCGCCTGCGCTGTCTGGCGGGACTTACTGAAGCATTGCTGCATGCTGTGAGAGCGGCGCTGCAGGCCAATGCTATCGGCACCAAGATTGTGGAGAACTGTGTTTGTGTGCTCAGGAATTTGTCATACAGGTAATATGCTAAATTGTTAAAACTTTTGTAGGCTATTTGAGTTTTTTTTTTTTTTTTCAATAAGCTACTTGTTGTTACTATAGTTTAACCGATACCGCCACGGAATAGAAAAAAACAAGTGAAGGTACCCGGAGCTATCCGCTATCCGGTTGTCACAATTATGCGGAAAAATATTTAAAATAATAACAACCTTTGTCAGTTGTAATAAGTCTTATTTTTGTATGAACAACTAATTCAACTTTGTAGTATTGCAGTCACCTTTGGGATGGATCAGCTAGTACCAACTAGCCGGGCTTGACTCAGTTGACCGCAGAGCTAAGAGGCTCATTGGCGACGTAAAACTGGTGGATGCCAAGCTTCATAGCTTGGCTCATCGCCGCAAGGTTGCCTGCTTGTCGGTCTTCTACAGATTGTACTTCGGAGAGTGTGCCCGAGAACTCCACGACCTCATTCCACCGGCCCCCTTATACCATCGGACATCTAGAAGCACTGCCTGTTACCATCCCTACCTGGTTGCTATTCCATCAATTCGCACTAAGCGCTTCCAAATGCCTTTTATAATGCGCACAGCAAAGGAGTGGAACTCACTACCTGCGTCTGTGTTTCCGAACGCATACAACCCTAATCTTTTCAAAGTGAGAGTTAACAGGCTTCTTCTGGGTAAGCTCACTCCATCATCGACTTTGTCTCTGTCACCTCTGACCTAGACTAGAGTCAAGAGCAAACCCATCACAAATAAAAAAAAAAGCTTATTTGTTGTTTATACAAAATTAAGAATTACTACAACTGACGAAGGTTGTTATTATTTCACATTTTTTCCCCCATAATTGTGACACACGCGCGAATAGCTGCGTTGACACTTCCAGTTCTTTTTGCTGTTCTGTGGATACCGTAGTACCGTGGGGGAAAGGACGCCGTGCGCGTTCACGATCGGCGTGAAACTATACAAATACGTCAATAGATAATAATAATAATAACCCGGGACATTTCACACAAGGTCATCTGATCCCAAACTAAGCAGAGCTTGTACTATGGAAACCAGATAACTGATATACTACATACACTACTTTTTTTTTTTTTTGTAAATACATGCTTATATAGATAATTACACCCAGACTCAGGACAAACAGACGTGTTCATGCACACAAATGTTTGTCCTGGGTGGGAATCGAACCCACGACCAGCGACATGATAGGTGGTATCTTAACCAACCACGCCAGCTGGCCTGCCAGATGAAGGCAAAATTAATGTACTTGGAATTTATTGTGCATGTATGCCTCTAGTTACCCAGCCCCATCTAAAACTTTAGCTAGGGCTTAAGTTTACATTCATTTTTAGCACTACAGCAGACATGTAAATATACTAATTTCTGTTATACAGAGAAAAGCTAACGAATACATTCAGGTTCAAGGTTTAGAGCTTTCTCTTTCGACGGCCGAAAAATAAGTGTTTATCTAAAACCAAATATCGATGTTTTTGCAGGTGTCAAGAGATCGAGGACCCGCTGTACGACACGAGAGCGCCGCCCACTCAGTCATCGGGACAGGCGAGGATAGCTGCCAGCGCTTCTAAAGGTACGCATAAAACTATTGCAGAATACTTTTTCTACATAATAAGTGTACGCGGCCCAATTAGGAACTGGCTGCGAATATTTTATCTCTTCATCGTTTACATAGCTGACGATGGCTCGAAATAATAATGTTGGTTATATTCATAACTAGCTGTTACCTGCAGCTTTGCCCGCGTGAATGTCTCGAATTCAATGTGTCGAATTTAAAACTTCCCTATTTGAATCGGATTTTGTTCACAATTTCATGGGTTTTAATTCTTTTACGTGGAACCGTAATTATTTTTCTAAAATAAAAGTACTACTATTTTAGTTACTCCTTATAACAGCTATATGCCAGTGAAAGTCCCGTCAAAATCGGTCTAGCCCTTTCAGAGATTAGCCGGAACAGACATAATTTTTTTTTTTTTTTTTTTAATATACTTTCATAATTATTATGCATTTAGTAAAAAGGTGTTATTTTGACATTACAAACAGACAGTTTAATTTTATTTACTTGTATAGATGTAAAGATAATACCAGCCCGTTAGTGCACACTGGATCACCACGCTTGGTCAAAGTGCGTTGGCGATTTCAGACGAGTAATATTGTTTTATCGGTTTTAAGTGTAATGCAGAAACTCATCAATCTTTAAAGACAGCGAGTGCAATATCCTCTTCAACAATCTCGGCAATATTTTGTCATTTGTTTGGGATTTACTCTTGGGTCTCTCTCAATCTGCCTAGCCTTTTCCCAACTATATTGGGGTCGGCTTTCAGTCTAAGAGCGATGAATATAATACGACATTAAATCCTCACGTCTTTTAGAACCGAGCAAGCGTCATTGAAATGTGACGATGCAACGCATTGGCAATGCCCTAACTCTTGGCATCCCTAAAAATACAAATAGAACTTAAGGTTTGACAGTACATACAAGATACATGCAAGATGCAAGATACATTGTTTTTTTTTTTCTTTCAGGCGAAAACCTTGGCTGTTTTGGCGGCAGTAAAAAGAAGAAGGAAGGTTCATCATCTTCAAACTCCACCAGTCCTCTGGGCAAGAGTGAGCCGGAGGCACAGCCTCTAGGTGAAACCGGTACTACACAGCTGGGTTACTCTGTACCCAAAGGCACCGAGATGCTGTGGTCTCCAGAGGTAAGCATATACATTATGTTACTGAAGGCTTCAACTACATTCTCTACTCTGCTGGTTACTGGGACTGAAGTCCAAAAAATATGATATTTTAATTTATTGTATAAATAAATTAAAATATCATATTTTTTGGACTTTGGATTAGCAAAAGTCCGTTGTAGTCCACTGCTCGATAAAACTACGGTTTTAATTTGTTTGACTGAACACGATACCACCATAATTGCATAAATGGAAGTGTTATGCTACAAGGTCACAAATAAGCCAAGAACCAAATGAAGATGCTTTAAGGCGAAAGCGCCAAGATAGCCCGCGAAATTCAAGTTTTCTTACGATTTTGGCAATTTACAAGTCGGTATTAGATTGTACGTTGATCAAAATATAATTTGGGGCCGTAACAAGTATCTATTTACATAATTAGAAGCATTAAAGAGATTCAATACAACTCTTTAAGACCAGGTAATCCTAATGAATGACTATTTCATGAAATCTTGACATTTGAGGATTATACTAACTTGTATTACTGATTCTAATGATTATAATTCTGTAAACACATATTTGTTACGGCCGCAAATCGTACTTTATTTAACCTACAACTTAATACTGACATGCAAATTGCAAAAAACGTAAGAAAATTTGAATTTCGTGGGCTACCCTGACGCTTCCCCTTAACCCTTATGCCGCAGATCTACGCGAGACACAATGGATTTTTAATTGCTTCTGTAATACATACGACAAGTTAAGTTTCATGCAAGCAGTTCCATTATTTAAGACGAACCAATTTTAAAAGCTGTTCAGGTTCCTTTACGATAATTATATATATTAGGAAAAGGGAAGGTTGTTGTTTCAGCCAAACGTGAACATAGGCCTCCGCCAAGCGTCGCCATATCAACCCGTCCCGTGCTTCTCGCATTGAGAGGATTCCCGAGAAGTATATTTAATATATTTCTTGTCATAACCAGGTGGTACCCCTCTACATGGCATTACTGCAAACCTGTTCCAACCCTGAGACCCTTGAAGCAGCAGCGGGAGCCCTACAGAACCTTGCTGCCTGCTACTGGCAGCCCTCCATCGATATACGAGCCGCTGTCAGGAAAGAGAAAGGTTGGTTCACGATTTTGTAGCTTATGTTTAGCGTGATACAGTTGAATTTTCATTTTATTTTGTTGCTCAAAAAGTGTAGATTAAACAGTAGCGTATTTTGGATAAGTGAGGAGTTTAAACTAAGACAATTAGAAAAAGGAATAATGACGGGGTGGTGGTGGTAGAGGTGTCAATAATTCAGCTTTCCAAAGATAAGTATGCGCTTAGGGAATCATCGTCTCTATCTTCGGAATTACGAACGTGCTATGATGAGATGTATTATAGAGTTGTTACAGCCATCGATGTATTTGCTTATTTTTAACCGACTTCAAAGAAAGCAGGAGGTTCTCAGTTAGTCGGATTTTTTTTAAATGTGTGTTCCCCGATTACGCAAAGACGGCTGAACTGATTTGGAAAATTCTTTTTTTGTTTGAAAGGGTATACTTTCTAGTTGGTCCCATTGTCATCAGGTCAGGATCTGATGATGGGATCCTCGAGAAATCGACGGAACCCTAGGTGGTCCAATACAAATTTTATTAACTTTGCTTGGGTAGGTTGTAGTTTTTGAGTTAACTTCAATAATACGTATTTTTCCCACTTAGTGGAGGATATTATAATAACTTCCTGTCACTGTAATTTACATAGCAGGTAGTGGTATTCGAATTTGTGTGGGGTAGGTACAACAAAATTTTTCCAAATCAGTCCAGTCGTCTTTGAGTAATCAGGGAACATACTTAAAAAAGAAAACTAAAAGATTCCGACGATCTGAGAACCACCTCCTTTTTTTGAAGTCAATACAAATTTTATAAAGCCCGCTCTACACTCGCGTGCGATTCTTACTGTGAATTCACGCCGCGGTTCGCGCCGTGAACTCCACGTGAAAACGTGTCCCTTCACAATCGCAGTTTCGCAGTTTCATTCGCGATCTCAAAGAAAATGGACGACGATTGTGTCTGTTGCTGTTGCTGTGACGCTATGTGCTGTAGCGTACTACAATTATCTTTGTATAAAAAATAATAAACAAACGGGAATGAGATGGAGACAAAGAAGATGGTGGATGACGAAAATAGACTCACTGCAAGTTACCATCCCTACGTCGTTTCTATTCCACCAATTCGCACTAAGCGTTTCCAAATGTCATTTATAATGCGCACAGCAAAAGAGTGGAACTCTCTACCTGCGGGAACTCTCTACCTGCGTCTGTGTTTCCGAACACATACAACTCTAAGTCTCTTCAAAGTGAGAGTGAACACCAACAGGCTTCTTCTGGGTAAGCTCATTCCATCGTCGACTTTGTCACCTCCGACCTAGACTAGAGTCAAGAGCAAACCCATCTCAAATAAAAAAATCCATTGCAGTGGAACCAGGTGAATTAATAATTTACCTGCGAAGAATTGCGAGTGTAGATGCGTTCGCGTTCGTGCGCCGGGCACCAAGTGTGAAACCTTTGTCGCGGCACAAAAAACTGACACCGATCGGGGAACGGTGCAAAGCGCAAACGCGTAGGCGCGAAACCATCTACACTCGCGCTTCATGTGGTTTTTGCGGCCACTCGCGCCGCGGGTGTAGAGCGTGCTTAAGCTTTGCCACTGCGGGGGTTATTCTGTGGCGCGACGTTCGTGCTAATTCGGAAACACGAAGATTACCGAAGCGCAAACCTTTTCTGGTTTAACTGTACTTTGTATTATTGTGTGTGAGCTGAAAATACACTATTATCATTTTAAGCTAGCATGTAAATGATGCGCTTTTAAAATTGCCTTATTTTCAAGCTAAAATCTTGTCGACGACAAATAAAAGAAATATAGGATTGACTGACTTATATTATCTAAATTAAAATTACAATGGTCTACAAATATTTGGTAAGTTGTGTTAGGTCAATTTAAAGCAGTCAAGATATGAAATTGAACCTAGTTCTCTACGCAGTAAAACTTACTATTCGCTATCAACGCATGCTCTTTACGGTAATGGGCCTATTTCTTCTTTTACTTCCCGTAGTTGCGCTAGTATAGCCAGGCCCAGAAAACGACAGTGAACAACGCTAACATCCTCAGCATTTTCAGGTCTACCTATACTTGTGGAACTCTTGCGGATGGAGGTAGACCGTGTGGTCTGTGCCGTGGCTACTGCTCTTAGGAATCTGGCTATAGACCAGAGGAATAAGGAGCTGATTGGGAAGTATGCCATGAGGGATTTGGTGCAGAAGCTGCCCAGTGGAAACCACCAACATGACCAGGTTAGTGCTAAGGTCTGTATGCCGAAAGTAGTGATTGATGACTTGAAACATGTTCTTGGTCTGATGTTTTTGAAAGTGTCAGTCTGGCGTATTAGGTCGAAAAGTCTTGTTGATTAAAAACGTTCCAACGTAAAAATTTTGTTCAAAAGAGTAACTTTAAAAAAAACCTGTCAAAAGTTAAATTGATGTATATTCTTGTGAGTTTTTTAATGTCAGAACAACAATGTTCTTCAAATATTTTTATCAGAAACCAAGCAGACGGCTGTTGTTACATTTAACACAAAAGTGGCGTACCACAAGGGACTGGAATCTCTCCACTGTTATTCATAACATACATCAACTCCCTGCCTAATTTAACGGACCAATACACCATTTTGTTCGCAGACGACACCACTATTTTGACCAAAGAGGACACTTTTGAAAAAGCAGAGAACGCCACAAATAGGGCTCTAGGAAATATACATGACTGGTTAAATCAAAATAATTTACAAATAAATACAGATAAAACCAAATTTATGACATTTAGTACGTATAATACCAAATCTAAATCTAATGACACAGTTGACATAAAAATAAAATACAATAATAATGACATTGAAGAAGTAAATAATATTAAATTTTTAGGTATACATTTTGACAAATTTTGCAATTGGAAATCACATATATCATAATTGGGAATCAGATATAGTATGTAAAAAAATAAATAAATTTATTTATGCACTAAGAAGAATTAAAAAATTAACAAATGTTAAAACAGCCCTACTGGTATACCACAGTCACGTATGCTCTGTTTTGAGATATGGGATAATCATCTGGGGAAACTCCAGGGGTGCACAAAGAGCATTTATAGCTCAAAAAAAATGTCTCAGGGCGATTTATAATCTAAACTGGACGGACTCCTGCAAACCAGTTTTTACAAATAACAGGATACTTACATTTCCATCACTATACATTTTTGAAATGTGTAAATTCGTTCGAAATCATTCATCGCTCTTTGAAAAGGATGCTAACGCCCTCTCAAAAAGGAAAATTCGGCAAAAGCCGCTAGTAGTGCCGCGAAATCGTCTTAAGCTGTGTGAAAAAAATTGCTACGCGATGGCAGTTAAGCTATTCAATAACCTTCCGGATTCAATAAGAACACTTAATGATTTAGAATTTAGTAGAACACTTTTTCGTTGGCTATGTGACAGATGTTTTTATTCGATTGATGATTTTATAAATTTGAAATCTTCTGATATTTCATAAGTCATAATTATAAGTTTATTAAATAAGTATATTGATCGTGCTCTTAAATGTACTCAATTACTACCTACGTATTATGGTTTTATTTTATTATCATATTGAACCATTATGACATTTAAATAAAAATAAATATTTATTAAAAGACATACCTATTAAATATAAAAATAAATTGCACTTAAATTAATAAAATTTTAACTGATGTATATATCAGTCACAATATGAATTTAATTGACTATTTAATAAGATAACGCTGACATTATATTTTTTAATTATGTATGTAATGCATGTTTAAATATGTATTGTTTTGACCCAATTGTCACTAAATATTTGCACGACTTGATGTATGTCGAATATAGTGAAACTCTAAAATTATCGTCACCATGTATAACCTATATTCTAGCAAATAAAGCATTCATTCATTCATTCATTAATGCAAACAGACTGCCGCCTTAAGGTGAGCGTCCACTGCTCCGCGCCGGATTCAACGCACGCACGGCACGCAACGTATTGACCGGATATGTCGATGGCATGCGTCCACAGTGTCCGGATTTCTTTATTTAGTCTGACTTTTAAGTTGTTGTTGTTAATAAACGTCGTCTGTCATGTAGACTGACGAAGATATTATTATTATCTGTTGCTTGTTAGCAGAAGAGGAACAACGTAAAACTAAACGTAGAATGTGGGCTTATGAAATAAACTTTATGATTGGAAAATATCATTAATTATTTGTTACTGATTTACTTCATGATGAACAAAGATTTTTTGATTACATTCACCTGTCAAGATCTAAATTCATGAACCTGCTTGATATACTCAAACTTTATTTGACGAAACAAAACATTTTATTTAGAAAAAGGCACTGACACATCAGTGGGATGACACTGACAATTCACTCCAAGCTCACAGTTTTCACGGTGACTCGGTGAATTAAAAAATCCGTTGGGTGCCGGTGACGTCACAAAGAATAACTTCTGACGTCACCGGAACGCAACGCCTTTTTTGTTCATATATGGCGCTCGGTGCGGGCGGTACCGATAGTGGACGCAGTGCTATATGAATTCATGCAGAGCAAAACAAAATCCGTTGCCTGCCGTGCGTGCATTGTGGCCGGCGCGGGCCAGTGGACGCTCACCTTTACAGTCCGGCCGAGAATGCGTTCCTGACACTGACACTTCAGTTGGACAATTTCTAGTAATTATAAGGATCAAATTCGCAAAACACATATTAGTTAGTATGAAACTGACAGTTGTCAAGAACGCATCCTCTCGACGGCCGGACTCCATACCCCAAGTCTCTAATTCAGATAATTTATGTAAATAAAGGGGATAACAGATCAAAACAATATCTTCTTATTGGTAATTCACAAAAAATGGCGGAAAAAGCGGTTAGATCTTCTTTTAAGTACCTACTGATTTAAGAAATAATAAAAAATATGTTGTGATACTGGTAATCATAATCATCATGAAAAAAATATTTCTTAATAGCTAATCTTAATCGGAGCTGCAAATTTGAAATCAGATTCATGTAATTTTAACTGACTGATGTATATGTGGTTTAATAAAAATGCAATAATGTATTTTTGTATCTTTTATTTATCTACTTACATCTTCAACAAAACACATATTACAACTCTCATTCATAGAATCATATTGTAAGTAGCATTTCTAGCCATATTTTGGATGAAAACGGCTGTAAACTGTTCCGAGTGGAAATCGTTTTTGGGAGGCCTACGTCTAGCAGTGGGCTTCAAAGGGCCGATTATGATGATCAATAGCCGCGTCTCCGACACACCACACAAAACATTGTTTAGCTACGGTATTTTGTTTGCATAGTTCTTAGAATTAACCAACTTAGATGATTACTTAATAAAAATTTAATGACAAAATGTTTTGCACCACTGTCCTGTCATTTTGACAGTGACATTCTTGACGTTTCTTTGTTTACATAAATCATCTGAATTAGAGACTTAGCTAAGTGATAAGGAAAGGGGTCGAAAACGTGTAAAAAAGTGGAACGTTTTCATGAACACTTTGTTGGAATTGCAACAGTTATAAGCTATTGAAACTTCGTTACAAAATGTAACTATTATGTCCTTAGGGTACATCAGATGACACGATAGCCGCCGTGTTAGCTACCCTCAATGAAGTAATAAAGAAGAGTGGCGAGTTCTCCCGCTCTCTCCTGGAGGCCGGTGGTGTAGAGAGGCTACTCAACTTGACCAAGCAGCGGCACCGGCACACACCCAGGGTGCTCAAGTTTGCAGGTCAGAACCATGTGCTGAGCTTTTGATAAGTAAAGTTTCCTATAAACGCCTTATAGCCGTCCCATACCGTAACAACTTAACGTTAACTCGAGTCATTAGTAAAGTAATCGACATGGAACGGAATGGACCGTCTGCACGTCAAGAACTTATACTTACTAGGCTGATCCAAAAGTGAAAATAAAAAAAAAAATACTATTTAAATAAATCTATTCAATATGAATAACTATTCAAATGAACGTACCTCCCGGGAATTGTGGTCTATTTATATGATTTTTTATGCTGACTTAATGGGTAAATCAGCAAGCAAAAAAAATATAATAACCGATTATCAATGCTTTTGGATCAGCCCTTGTAATTTTGGAAATATCACTCTATCATCATCTGCTTAGACTTAGTCTCAACTATGTTGGAGTCGGCTTCCAGTCTGACCGGATGCAGCTGAATACCAGTATTGTACATGGAGCGACTGCCTATCTGACCTCCACAACCCAGTTCCTGGGTAATACGATACCCCTTGGTAAGCCTGGTTGTCAGACTTTCGGCCTTCTGACAACCCGTAACGACTGCCCACGAAAGACAGCTGGGTCCAACGGCTTAACGTAATAACAGCCGCACGGGTCGATCGATTAGGTTAAGCTACGCTTGCCGCGATTGGTCAGTGGATAGGTGACCACCATAAAACGTTAAACCGTTGGTCCCGGCTGCCCTTACCAAGAGGTATCGTATTACTCGGCAACAGGGTTGTGAAGGTCAGATAGGCGGTCGATCTATGTAAAACACTGGTAATCAACTGCATCAGGTTAGACTGAAAGGAAAAAGGTTAGGTAAATGATGATGATGATTATTAATACTGTGCGGTGTACAGGTCAAGTGTTGATGACGATGTGGTCGCACGCGGAACTACGCGAGGTGTACCGCAAGCACGGCTGGCGCGAGGCAGACTTCCTCACGCCAGCGCGCGCCGCGCAGCCGCGCGCTCCATCTACTGCCAGCGGTACGTAAACATGCTTAGTAAAAAAAAAAATAGAGGAAGAGAGAAGAAAGCTGTGCCGGTGAAAAAAAACCGCCCCGAGCATAGTGAAATATTGCTTTTTCTATTTATACCAAAACGGATGTAAAAAGACGCATAACGAAGCCGAGACTCATTTCTTTTTCCCGTCATTGTGTACATTTTTTGTTCTGGATCATAGCTGGGAAACTTCTGGTTACGGAGATACTAAGGTCAAAGTTCCAACTTTTGCTGACGTTTTTTTGCAATAATAAGTTTTAAATGTTATTGACTTAACTATAAATACCCCCACGACCCCTGTACCGTTGCATGGACCAATTCGCATAATGTTTTGTGTGCGTTACATTGTGCGCTACCGAAAATAGTGATTTTTCAGATCAAAAATAATAGTCATTTTCGAGAAATTGTTTTTGTGTAGCTTCTTTGTTTGATGTACTGAATGCGTAGGCGATGGCTATGGTCTTTTTACACCCTGTCACAGATTAATACAGATGGGACACTCCGCAAAATCATTTAAGAGACTACCGAGTGCACAGTGGCGCCCTCATCCTTTGTTTGGCTATTTCTTTTATTCTAGAATGAAAATGCAGGTAAGTTGTGCTTCACAAGACTATAGGTGTTTATCATTACAAACAGTAGTTTTAAATTGTTAAGTTTTATTGAAATTGTTAAAACGGAACTTAGTGGCCACTATTTTCCGTTTTAACGATTACAATAAAACTTAACAATTTAAAACTACTGTTTGTATTGATAAACACCTATAGTCTTGTGAAGCACAACTTAACGTGCTTATTTTTTGCATTTTCATTCTAAAATAAAAGAAATAGCCAAACAAAGGATGAGGGCGCCACTGTGCGCTCGGTAGCCTCTTAAATAAAAAGTGACTCTTGGTACGACGCAATAAAGTGCAATTCAGGTCGTGCAACGCTTATTACCTACAGTTATATTCACCTACAAGTTACCTCTCTTTCTAACGCGTAACTCTTATACCTTCTACCGCGGCAGTCCTATTGAATTGGACCAGTAAGATAGGCCCGCCGCGTATTTGTAGCTTCATACCTAAACTGCGGAGTGTCCCATCTGTATTAAACTGTGACCCTGTTATCATTCTTACTAGATTGTAATATTGAGCACATAATCTCTTCAATACAACAAGATAAGTAAAAGTTCACATCACTAAAATAGAATCTCTTTCTTGACATAACATTTCAAGTATCTACTTTGTAAATACCTAAACTGTGTATATTATGTGTATTATTGTGTACAGTCGTATGTACTGTGTGTCATTGTCACTCATAACGCTATGTGAATCTCACGCTAACAATGCTTACGCTACACTATCGGAATACGTCGATTATAAAATATAAATAAAATATTGTTTTAAGTAATAAAACCCGCCCGGGTCGATCCATCAGATTACATTTGCCTGGGTTGGTACCGTGGATGGGTGACCATTTTTACATACCGAGACTCCCCCGTATCTCGGAAAGCACGTTAAGCCGTTGTTCCCGGCTGTCATTCCTCTTCTTTGATCTTTGACAGTCGTTACAGGTCGTCAGAAGCCCGAAAGTCTGACTACCAGTCTTACCAATGGGTATCGTATTACCCAGTAACTGGGTTGTGGAGATCAGATAGGCAGTCGCTCCATGTAAAATACTGGTATTCTGCTGCATCCCCTTAGACTGGAAGCCGACCCCAACATAGTTGGGAAAAGGCTAGGTAGATTGATTGTTTTTCGATGAAATTCGCCGATTCTCGAAAGTGTAGCCCAAGCATAATAACTCATAGTGAACTTATAGTCACATACTAAATGTTACATATCGAGCTAGTTATATGTTGACACGCTTTAATAACTAGCAATTTAGATTTAAATCCCGGCGTGGTAATACAATGTATAATAAACGAAAGAAAAAGGATTTCGCAAGTTTTAATTTGATAAAGCATTTCATTCTGTTTCAATAAATGATGAATTATATATAGAAAATTATTTTGTTCCGTGGTATCTTAAATAATACTGTTTATTTGGATCGTTTTATTTTTATATCAATAACACATTTAATGACAGACGAGAATGAGCAAACTATAATCAATTATAGGAAAGAAAGCAGAACACAGATAGTTTCGTGGTAAACATATACAAAATAATCCGTAAAAATCATTTGTTCATCCGTAAAAATCATTTTTAATAATTTTATTCTAATTATGGATAACGCACAAGAAACTTCATAGCTAAAACTCAACAACTTTAGCAAAAATGTTAGCGTCGAGATTCCATCCGTTACAACTCGCTTACGGTGTGGGCTGGTCGCGTAGGTCAGGGCACCCCATCATCGGGCGCAGGGGCCCCGCACTCGCCCAGCAACGCCAACAGCACTCTGAGCCGGCCCATGGCCAGCACGGGAGGGACCCGGTACGAAGACAGGACTATACGCAGGCATCGGGAGGTAATGCACCGCTGAATTTGCAATGCACTTTTAATTAGTTTTTTAAGGTCTTGTTACACCGCCTTCAGATAAATTAACTGGCTTATAAAAAAAAAAAAAACACCTGGCCTTTTACTCCGTAGTTTCAATACTGCGGCTGTCTGTGTAGTTCTTTCAATACGGCTGGTATTCTGTATAAAAAAAGAAGTAAATGTATATAAATAATTTCATGCACATTCTGTTCAATTTTTTGAGTTTATTTGGTAAATAGTGGTTATTCGGTTGCTGTGAAACAGATCTTTTGGCGTGGGTAGTTGACTATTTTGCTTCTAGAAGACATGAAAATGATGAACTAAGGAATCAATAGCAATGGGCGTTCTTATGCCACTTCTACAATATTACCATTATTATGATGCAAAAAGATTTGTGATTAATGTCACTTGTGAATATGAAGTGTCCCTTCTTTACCATAGCCAAATAGTCCACTATCTAGGTTATCTAGGGTTATTTAGGGTTATCTAGGGTTCCGTTTTTTCCTTTTGAGGTACGGAACCCTAAAAATCATCTTGTTTATTAAACAAGATTATAGGATCGCTCGTGTGTCTGTCTGTCTGTCAGTTTGTCACAGCCAATTTGCTCCGAATCTAATTAGGTTGAAATTTGGTACACGTATATATTTCTGTGACCCAAACACGGACGTGTAACGTAAATAAATAAAATTTAGAATATGGGGATCAATTTAGGGGGCAAATAAGAAAATTAAAAAAAGAAGTTTTGCATACTGTACCGTGTGACATATCAAATGAAAGGTCTTACTGTGAGGGTCTTAAATATATATATTTTATAATTTTAAAATAAATCAGAGAACATGTTTTTCAACTACAATGTTAAGTTTGTTCTTGAGATTCATCCCAACTACGGAACTCTTTATTGTGCGTAGTCCGACACGCACTTGGCTGATTTTTTTTGTACTCTAATGACTTTGCCTTTACATTTAAAATAATAGTGTTTATAGAGATTCACTGGCTAAATATTTTTCTCTCCCACTTTCAGCAGACAGCTTAGAACTGTTGAGCAGACAAACCCCAATTCTGGCTTTACTTAATAATAGAGCACAACATTCGCCAAAGCCAAGCTTTATAATATTTAAGAACCATTTTTCAGCATATGCACTGTTCGTTACTTTATGTTTGCTCCGTTCGTCCGACTCTACAGTCGGAATAACAGTGGTGATAACTGTCCAGTAAGAAAAAAACAATAATTATTTATGCATATTATTATAATTACAATTATTATTACTGGCTTGTGTAAAAAATGGATTCTGACTGTATAGTTTTATTTAAAATATTGCAATTTGTTTTATGTTTTTGTGTGCTGTACATTGTTTGCCTATGCTGTAACTTGCAAGCACTGAGCATTTTCAAATCACCGGCATTGTTAACTCTCATCCCCATTTTTAACTATAATACCTATCGACTTGAAATATTTAGTAGAATTGGTTATAATATATCATTGATTTCTGTGTCTGTGGAAAAGTAATTTTGATTGAATTACCCCAATTCACAATTTCTTAGTCCGCATAAATAAAATGTCACTAACTTGGGCTGTCGCAAATGTAAAAGCTAGGGGTATAAACTTAATAAATTGGACTTGTAGAATATGGGGGAAAAGAACAGTAATTGATCTCGGAAAGGACATTGGTTTAGGTATAGTTTAAAAGTCAGAGAGAGTGAAGTTACTTTATTATAATATTATAATAAAATAAAGTAACTAATATAACAAAGTAACTAATATATAATATAATAAAGTAACTTCATTCTCTCTGACTTTATACCCCCTAGCTTTTACCCGCTTGCAACCGGTATAAAAATGACCTATGTCCTAAGCACGGAATAGAAAAAACAAGTGGAAGTGCCCACGTAGTTATCGGTGTCTCAAAATTATGAGGAAACAATGTAAAATAATAACAACTTTCGTCGGTTGTAATAAGTCTTAATTTTGTGTGAACAACAAATTCAACTTTGTCGAAAAGCTTATTTGTTACATTTTTTCCGCATAATTGTGACGCACGCGGGATAGCTGCGTGGGCACTTCCACTTGTTTTTTCTATTTCGTGACCCTAACCCAGGTCAGGGTCTAGCCGCTTGCCAAATTTCATCGAACTTTCAGCCGCTAAGGCGTGAAGAGGACACAGACAGAGACAGAGGAGAGAGACAGAGTTTCTTATTTATAATATTATTATGTACGGATGGATTTAACAATCCTTTGTCGCCCACAGAACGATGACATACCAGCGATGGAGGTGAACAACTACCACGACGGTCTCGGCATGGGCAACCCCAACGGGAGGCCGATGAACCTGCAAGGTGTGCAGGCGCAAATGCCCATGCCGCCGAGCAGTCGTTAGCGCGGAGCAAAACTTGGCGGTGAATGTTGATGTAATACTGATTTGGGGGCTGTCCTTTTCTTGAGTCGATTGGTATTTTAGTTAGTTTTGATACTTGCGGTGAACGGTTGGTGGTTTAAGGTGGTTTTCGTTCAAAAGACTAACTAATTGCGTAATACACAGTAGGAATGGGTTTCATTTTGACAGTTCAACAATATTTATTGTGTTATTTACGTTGTTGAGCAGATACATTTTTCGAACATATGAAGCAATGTATGAATGATTTCGGAGCAATTTGCTTCGAAATCATTCATATTGTGATTGATAGTGTGTTACGCAATGGGGTGCTGGTCCTTGAGTCGAGGCGATTCTTACAAGTTCTCATTCTTGAATAATTTTGAGTAGAATAGAGGATTTTTTTTAAGAAATTGCATACGGGGTGAGTCTTTTGGACGAACTTCATGTTATTTTTTACATTTGTATATCTGTAGTTTAAGATAAAAAAAGTTTTTTTTTTACGATATAAACAACATTTATCTTGCATACAGATAGTCCTTCATAATCTGGTGTCTGCAATGACAGGGCCTGGGTGCTGTTAATTTGTTCAAGCACAACATGAGATTTGACAGTTTCTGATTGACTTGATTAAGCTTTCAGAAACCGATTGGTAAAGTGTTAGATGATGACAAGATGTGATGGAAAAGGATAGCAATACTGAATCAGTATTTATTTAATTTTAATCGGCAAGAGATATTCAGCCAGCTTGATAGAAATGTTTCGATCGATGAAGCCAAGGATCAAGATATATTGTGCTGCGTTCACACTCGCCAATGACGAAAGGTTATTTAGGGAATACCTTGAAAAATGTACTTGTGTACTGAAATCGATTTTAAACGCAGCATAATATCTACATATGATGATATTGTACATCTTATCTATCTACTGTGCTCGAAAGATTGGCTTCGTGAGATTTTAAATGGCAACATTGTTTAAACATTTTTTATGCTGGCAACTTTTCGGTTGTGTTACATTTTGTATTTAAGGAATAAGAACAGTATTATCGTTGTTGTGTCAAGAAAATAGCATTTTTAAAAGCTTTTGTAATCTGATATTAGTTGGATGGATTTTTATTAAATGGAAGTTTCACGAAGTCAATTAAGTACTGAATGATATTTATTATGGTGTGAGAGGACATGCACAAGCATTTATGTTAAATAATCATTAAAATGTAGTGGTCGCTCGTTGAATGTGGTATACGCTGGTTCAACGCTCATTTTGTACAGTCATCAACAATATCAACTTGTTATAATGGAGGTTTGCACTTTTTAAAATGAGAGTTTTTGTTAATATTAATTCCTCGTCAAGTTAATTATAAGAACATTCTGTAGTTATGTTTCTGTAAACAGGCAAAACAGAGAGATATATATAGATAATTATGTCATGGGTTCGTATTCTAAAACAATAGGTTAGGTATTAAAAGTGGTACCCTGAAGTTATTGTTGTATTTAATTTGCAACCGTGAAAGTTTGAATAACAGAAGACACTCCTCAGTTTTGTATTATAAATGCTAAAACTTTTGTCTTTTTACAGGTATATTACTATATTTAAATAAGCAATTGTCATATTAATTATTATTTTCTAAACTTGTTGTGATTGACTGTACATTAAAATTAATTAGCCTTGAGGCCTAAAATTTTATCATCGCATTCGGATGTACGTTTTATACAATTATATTATTGCCATTTTGATTTGTAAAGATATCATGTCAATTCCCTTTGTAAATAGTCGTGCCATTTCTGTATTTATAATAAAATAAATCTTAAAAAGGGTTTCCTGTAGGTGTGTTGTGTATTTTCTATTTAAAAGTTGAGGCTCACCGTAATTGGAAAAGATTTGTTTTGTTGAACAATAAAAATGGGACATTTTAGAGTGGAAATGGCTGTGCGGTACTCGAATTTGAATTAATGCATGAGATAAGAATCTGAAGTGAATAAAAAAAAGTTTTCCAATTTCAAAAATAACGTTTACAATGCATGTGTTCGAAAATGGCGTTTTGCAAGCAGTCAAATTGTGCGGAAAGTGCCACTATTTCGCACTAATGCTTTTATTATTCAGTTTTATTTTTTAATTTTCAACTCCGTCGTCAGCCCGACGCAGAGTTTTTATTATTTGAGAAAAGTTTTCTAAATTAGTCAAGTACAGATAGATTATCACTCATATTTGCAATAAAACTAAATAGTTCATTAAACGCGTTATTAATTACTCTAGATGTAGATTTTTATCAATAAGTTAATTTTAAATATTCAATAAATATGTTTGGCTGAATGTATATTACTCGTGCCTTTTTGCTATACGACGTGACAGCTATTTGCACATGCGCAGTAGTAGATATGCTGAGCGCGCATGTATTAAAATAAGCCCGCCATTTTACAAATTTGTTATTTAGTTCGGAGTCGATCTTTGGAAATCTGCTAAAAATGTTGGGTTCAAGTGACGAATTAATTATTTTAACGCCGGAAAATTTAATAAAGCAGCACAAAATGCCAACAACAGCTTACCGGCTAAATCAATGGAAAAATACTTTTTCAATATATATATTTTTTATTTTCTCGAACAATGTATAGTAAAACGTTTTATGATACATGTGCGTAAGATGATTTCCGACTCGTGTCGCCTTATACTCGTCGGAAATCTCCTGCTTTCCGCACTTGTGGCATAAATAACTATTTATCATTCAGTGAATTCTCTCGATGTTAAAATTAAATCTTTGCCTGCACATAAACCCAGGTATATGATTCACATTTGGTTGTTCAACAAAACAAATCCATTATAATATTCTAATATAACCATTTATACTAAAAACGTCAACTAACGTTTACATTGATAAAAATACATTTCAAATATTCGGGATTTGAACATAATTGTTATTATTTATAATGATTAGTTTAGACACACGGTGTTTTTACTCGAAATCGGTCATTTTCTAATTAAAGCACGGAATACACATGCTTGTAAATTGCACTAAAGTATTCGACGCTTGCATGCCATTGCGACATTGATCAATCAGAAGTTGGCAATAATGACGTGCAAGCTACTTGCTTCGTGCAAGTTAAAGGCATGTGTATTTGTGGCTTTATGATTTCGCAGTAAGGTCTTAATAGTATTTAACGATAATTATAGAAGTTTTGTAATATTTTGTATCCATTCCAGACCCTCTACGGTAATATAATATAGGCGTCTATTGTCCTCTAACGTATGTTAAGTGATATCCGTCTTATATTTAGCGTTAAGATGCATAATCGTGGGACGTTTGCGTTTGTTTGTATTTGTTTTTAAATTATTGATGGGGGGGGGGGGGATGAGTGGGATCCTTATAATTGACTCTTGAGGATATCGGCAGCGAAATTTTTTAAGAAATAATATGGGAAATTCTCTGTTAACGATGCTGCAAGGCTTTCTCAGTAGAAAAGTACATTGCTTAGCGTTATAGTGGTGATCTATGGTAATCTAGGTTAACAGTGGTGCCGATTCTCTCGTTCAATAACTGAACTAAAATTAGAGAATCGCTATATTTTACTAACAGGCAGCGCGAGCAAAGGATGGCTATTAGCTATGAACTAAGTTAGAGATGTCAAACTAGTTTACGTCTTGCGCTCCACTGCGTTTTTAGTCGACATGTTTTTACGTGTCTAAATTTGTATGATGATATTAGTACAACTAAGTTTGACGGCTCTAATTTACGTCCGTCTCTTGTTTTATTAGAGAGAAAAAGTTAGCAATAGCCTAAACTCAGTTTAGTTTGTGCACAACAGAATCGCCACCAGTGTCAATTATATGGAAATCGCCACCAGTGTCAATTATATGGAAACCACTCTTAGTTCACAAAAAGATGACGAAGTTACAATCAATTATAGATACCCTCTTTAGTATAAATAGAGTTTCATGTCATTAGCACCATTACGTTTTTAGTAATTAATCCGTAAACATCATGTCTCGATCTTCCGCGGCCCATACCTAGGCTCAAAAATTTTCAGCCCGCCGGTACATCGGATGTAACACTCTCTTAAGAGCACTATTGTTGCTCAAACTAGCTATAGGGATTAAAAAAATGCGTACCGGGGGGCTGAAAAGTGTTGAGCTATCAAATTAAACTCTGTATTTATACTAAAGAGGGTATTCGCAAATTAGTAACATGCTGCGCGAAATAATAATGACACTTAAAGGTACTTAGCCTCAAAACTTTTCAGCCCCCCTGGTAATATATTACTTCCTTGCATTTACCTTATAATGTCAGTTATTGAAAAGAGGACCGCTATTCAAATCCTCATTATTTGCAAACGAACCTACCAAAAAAATAGTTTATACAATCACACAATACTACACTCTGTATCTATAGTAGTAATGACAGTTATCGCGTATAAAGTTACTGTGCAGCGACTGTACCCATGACCACGAAAATTGTGTATGACGGCAGCTTTAAAATATAAATTTTTCGGTTATTTCCCTCCGTTCTTTATTTTAAATGTTAGCGTAACTATTTATTTTACATTATCTCGTAAGATTATTGTAGGTATAATAAAATAAATAAGGGGTTTTGTGAGAATAAAATGTTTTTTTTTTTTGGGAATATATTATATGCACAATAATGCATTTTGATACGTCCGCGGCAGGATAACGTTGACTGATTAACCTAACCTGGTACAAAACGAACCTCATCCAGTGCATTATATTGATTTAAGTACCCACGTATGTAAGTTTTTGTATCATATTTTTTTATTATAAAAATGTAAGCAAATGTACAACAATGTTTTCATTACAATATGCTTGCCACGGCGTCGTTGCTTCTATGAAGCGAACAATTTTAATTATATTTCCACATAAAACATTACTTTCATTGTGTTCGATTTGTCTAGATTTAAGTATATTATTTACGCATAATTTTATAATTTTATTTATCGTGTCTTTAGACGGGAATTATTAGTAAATAGTAGGCATTATTAGATATATTGTTTATATTATATATCTATTAATATTAATGTCTATATTAAATTTTATAGGGATCATCCTTAGGCTTTGTATAGTTGTATGAATTTTACTTTATGGGGCTGTCTTATATCGTTTATGTACTTCCACTTCACAGTAAAAGATCTCTAGATGTTTCCAAATTTTATTTTTAAGACGTATAGTTTCACCATGTTGTCGAGCGTCTTAGCGCTGTCGTTTACTGATTTGTGACGTCACCGATTCATCAGTGCAGCCCTTTATAAGAAACGTCACATAAAACACAGATTATATTACAAACAACTGACGTGTTAGTGACGTCATATGACAGTAAACAGCCGGACTTAGTGTTAAACCACAAGTAAAATATATTAACGTCTATGGTCAACCATAGGTTATAGTTGTTGGAACAGTAATACTCGATTATTTATATTTTATTTAAAAAATTATATTGAGAAAATAATTAATATTTAACGAGATCGTCTGCGTTTGTCGTTGCGACAGTTTAGTAGTTAAATATAATGATAGTTTGTCTTATGTCACGTTGTATGTAGTTTAATAGAGCATTATTCTCTTACATAAAGATACCTTATCATTAAACAAATTATATTATCAAAGAGAATTAAACAAATGATTTTTTTATTTTTGGTTTTTCTTTTTTTTTCTTTCCTTATTTTTCCTTTTTTGTTTTTTTCAGAATACTGTTATACTAAATAATTATTCGAATGTTATGGCCTATGGAGTGCATCAGAATGGGTAGCTCATCATATTGTTACGAGTAGGCTCTGTTTATTAAAAGGGACTATTGCTAAGTGCGTAGAGTATGGATTTGTGTACCACTGTACGAGACTTTGTAATGGAATTAAAACATTTTGTATACATTTACAACAAGATTTACAGCTGTTAGGGGATAGTTTCATTCATGGCTTCCAACTTTGTTTTGGTATCATTGTAGTTATCTCACAATTTTATAGTTGAATTAGAACATTTTTTACCGAGTGACGATAACTGGGTACTAGTTCATGTAGCAAATAAATAGTAGAATTGTTTTTATTTAAATTGTTATTTGTACTGTCGAAACGTACAATGTTTGAAACGACCGACGAATTAAAGTTACGAAGCGGATTTAAATTCATGTAAAGTCTAAACATTGTCTGGTTGTTCTTTAAAGACTAAAGCGGGCTGTTCACGAATCGTTTTATTTCTAAAGTTCATGATTAGCACATTCCTAAATTGTCTATGGACTGGACAACCAGACGGGAAATGAAGGCTTTCGATAATGTTAAGTGAAATCTCCTATCTGTATGAATGCTCACGTTTTATATTTATCAGTAGTGACATTAAAGTATTGAAAAAAAAAACCAGTTATTTAATTGAATTTATAGGTGTGATAGACGCGTAATAAACAAAATTGTAATGAATTATCGTAAGTTGCATTTTAGGTGCGAGCACGGTTTATCGGTGATAAAAATGTCTTTTTTTACTTAATGTATTTAATAAACACTAATTGTTAATAGTGTGGGTGTTCTGCGGACTCGCGGTGTTACAATATTCCACAACAATATTATTCAGTAATCTCATGTACCAATGTTGCTAATACACTTACATACATTTAAAGAAATAACTGAGTTTTATTTTTATACCTTTTTACTACAAAATATTTGGAGGATCGACCTGTGTAAAGCCCGCTGTACACAAAGGCCAAGGTATTGGGCCAAAAAACGAATCGCCAACGGTCGCTGTTTACACATTGCCGTATTAATAATTCTGCATTGCCGCTTTGAAAAAGATGGAGGTGGAAACTTTTGCATCGCCATTGAAACTAGGTACAGCCCGCGGCACGTAAGTTGGCAAGAGTCGTTAGATGCGCAGAAGTCATTTTTTAGAACTCTCTGGTCGCGAGCGGGACGCGGGGAACGAGGTAGCATCGTTCCGAGCGCGCGATTGGTTGGTCAGTCGACCCTTGTCTCTCGCGTCGCTTCCACGTTCCAATCGCTCCCGAGTACACTTGCGTGCACTAAAATTGTAACATTTGTTTTTGTTGAGCTTTTGTTAACGATATTACTTACAATATTTTGTTTTATTATAAATTTCTTAACCTATAATTACTGTATATACAGGGTTATTGGTATAACACCAACAACCTCTTAAGGGGTCATTGTACTCATCATTATGAACAACTTTTACTATGGGACCAAACCTGAAATCGCGAAAAAAAATCAGCTGTTCAGTACATTTTGACGAATTATGCGAACATAAATGTACTGAACAGCTGTTTTTTTTCGCGATTTCAGGTTTGGTTCCATAGTAAAAGTTGTTCATAATGATGAATAGAATGATCCCTTAAGAGGTTGTTGGTGTTTTACAAATAACCCTGTATATTTTATTTATTACTCCTAATATACTTCACGAATCCTTCTCCTTTCTTTAACTTTCTTCTAAATAATTATGTTTAAAAATAAATTATGGCAATAACCACAGAATAATGACAAGCAATAAAAGTGACCATTTTTTTGTTGCAATAAGTGTAGGATGCGCGAACTTACCCCCACTACGCCAAAACCTTGCCAACTTACGTGCCGCGGGCTGTACCACTAGGTACAGTCACGAACCGGGATTGTTGAGCCACTAGCATATCATTTTAACTTGGTTGTGTTACATGAATGCCGCCCGTGAAATTTGACATGTGACATTTCAATAACGAACAACGGGCGGCATTCATGTAACACAACCAAGTTAAGATGATATGCTGGTAGCTCAACAATCCCGGTTCGTGACTGTACCTTTGCTGCCTTTGCCTTTGCTGACGAATAACAACAAACCCCCAGTATTATAGACTAACTTTTGCCCGCGACATAGTCCGCGTGAACTTTCTTCTTCTCTAACCCACCCCATCGCATCGCCTGCCCGCGTTGTTACTTCGTTTCCGCTTAGCATTCTTTCTGAGTTTTTTATTTTTGTTCGACTTCTAAGGGTCCTACGATTATTTATTATGAATCCTAGCAAAAGCTGTTTCTCTCGGCTGCTTGCTGGTAGGTACTAATGATTAATAGCCGTAAGCGCAGCCGCTTATCGTCCTAGGTTCAATCCTTGGGTCGAATAATGTTATCGAGATTTCCGTAATTCTCAGTTACAGCCTGGAGTCTGGATGTACGTCCGGATTATGGAGGACTAAACAAGCGAGATTTTATTATGTATGTAGTACAATGCTATAGGCACACTACCTAATAAGCACACGAAAATGAAAAAGTAAATCCTTAATAAACCCTTGCATGTCCATAAGACTCCCGACTCCTAGACTCCTAAGAGTTCAATGTCAAGGAGCGCGCATCTGTCAAGCCGACTTCTGGAGTTTGGTCCGCTTCAACGACAGATTTTTTGACCGATAATTCAAAGAAAACTAAGGTAGTGCAGTACCCTTTATTGCTCTCACTTGGATAACGAGTAGGGTGGAAAACAAAGATGCAAGCCTTTAAAACTCAGCATTAGCGGGATATGACGAGAATTATAGCAGCAGAGCTGTTTTCGAAACAGTAGTTAGTTAGTAGATTATGACTGATCTAGCAGTGTGGCAATAAAACGTTACCTACAATTTATAATCCAATGTAAGTACGTACTTACATTCAGTAATAAATGCTAAGTTATTGCTACATAGTACCGAATGTTTTTATTGAAGTAATTATAACCTCAAAATCCGAAAGTGATTTGATTTTTTCCGAACTCTCAAAAGTGTGCGTTGTTTTAATTTAGGTTCAATCGAATATATACATTATCTAAAACGTAAAAAGTAAATACACCTCCCTGTTGGATCTTAGGCGAGCTACGAGTATGTATGGACGACGAGCAATGTCCTTTGTTGTATCTCCAACAAGGCTCAAGAAAATAGGTGGCTCATTCAGGTGTCAATGTATACGCTTTTATAATAAACTTCCAAGCCACGTTCAAGATCTAAGCCTTAATAAATTCAAATCATTCATTAAACGCAAGTTGTGTCAGAAAGCTTTTTATACCGTTAAAGATATTGAGGACAAAAAGACTTGGGGAGGAACTGCTCCAAATTATCTTTTTTCTCTTTTTATTTTCGCATACTGAATGTTGACATGAATATTTACTTTGTAAAGTATTATATTTTAATTATTGTGAATGTGAAGACTATGTAAGTCATTGCTTTTTTTGTTAGTTTTATTTTTTCTCTCGGTTATTTTTAATCATGGTCTGGCAGTTTGAGTAATTTATGCGGCCTACCCAAATGTCCTTTCTTTGGTATTGTTCGTCGAATCGTTGAGCTCCTTTGAGTTGAGCTGTGCGATTACTGACAAATGCGAGCACTGACTGGACAGGTCCTCTCAATCTGTCTGGTTCTTTCCTCAAAAGACCATTTCAGACACCAATCTACATGGTCTTCACATGAAGTGACCAAGATTATGTCTGGACTTTATAAGAGACTGACCTCTGAGTTTGTTTCGGCCTTTCTTCTCAGAGTACTCAGATAGGAAACGCCGACCTCATCTAGTTAAAAAAAAAAAAACATGATTGACGTGTAAAAGTGTTTGTACAAACCTACTTACAGAAATAAAATCATTTATCATTTATTTATCATTTACAGACCCCGAAAAGTAGGAGTTTGGGCGAAACGACTCCTTTTAGCGGTAAAAAGACATGCCTGTGTTTTGGTGGCGTTAAAAGAGACCAGATTATCATCACCCCACTGGGAGACAAGGCTTAAGGTCAAATCTGTCCGCTCTACCATGGCCTCTCTCAAGGAACGAACTTCGGCCCCGCTGGTTTTTGCGCTGGACAAGTATCTCTCTGAAACTGTACCGTCACAATTTGCACTAACTTACTTTCATTAGCTTAAAGGTTAAGGCTGTTGTCCCAACGCCGGCGAGGAAGCGACTAATTGTCAGCTATTTTCTCGCTCAAGAAACGTACAGTAGATATAATAGGTTGGGGAAAAAGTTTCTTCGCATTTTTTTAAGAAAATTCAAAACATTTTTTAATATAGTTTATTTACATTTAACTAAAGTATGTAGGTACCATTTTGTTCGATAACTTTTTGCCATCTTGTAGGTAGGGACATGATCCCATTGCTATAGAAATTTTGGGACTTCTGGTCAAAATACCGCGACAAGTGGTTTTGGCAGTCCTCTCGTGATGTTAACCTGACACTGCCTAAAGAATTCTCAAGAGACCGAAACAGGTGGAAATCTGAAGGTGCAAGGTCAGGACTATACGGCGGATGCATTAACACCTCCCAGCCAAACTCTCTTAATTTTTGCTGAGTGGCTAAAGATGTGTGAGGTCTAGCGTTATCATGATGAAAAACCATACCCCTTCTGTTGATTAATTCCGGCCGCTTTCTCTCAACTTCTTGCTTTAATCTCATCAGTTGTTCGCAGTAGAGTTCAGAATCGATGGTCCTGCCTGGTGGTAACAGCTCATAATGAATAATGCCCTTCCAATCCCACCACACACACAGCATCACCTTGTTGCGAGTTAACCCGGGTTTCGCCACAGTCTGTGAAGCCTGACCGGCCTTTGACCACGACCTTTTCCGCACGTTCTTGTCATACGTGATCCACTTTTCATCACCAGTTATCAGCTTCTTCAAAAATGGTTCGGTTTCATTACGTCGTAATAAAGAATCACAAATGAGTACACGGTTCATTAGGTTTCTTTCAGTGAGCTCGTGAGGTACCCAAATGTCGAGCTTTTTTGTGTACCCAGTTTTTTTCAAATGCGCCAAAACTGTTTTGTGGTCAATTTCCAGTTCTTCAGCTACGTCGTAACTACTGATATGCCGACCTTGCTCCACTTTTTCAAAAATGGCATCCATTTTATCCGTAATAGGGCGACCAGCGCGACGTGCATCTTTGACATCAAAATTTCCGGATTGAAAACGCTTAAACCAAATTTGTGCTACTCTCACAGACACTACACTAGGTCCATAAACATTGGGCACGCCACAATTGCGGCGATAAGTCCCCTCTTTGAGGAGTGGTTAGAGAGGCGCCACGGCGTCCTCACCTTCCGCCTGACGCAGGTCCTCACCGGACACGGTTGTTTCGGGAGGTTCCTGTTTCGCATAAGGCGGGAGGAAACGCCCGGGTGTCACCATTGTGTGGATCGCCCAGAGGACACGGTGGAGCATACAGTGGAGGTCTGCCCGGCTTGGGCAGAGCACCGCCGTGTTCTCACGGAGGCGATCGGCGGCGGCGATCTCTCGCGTCCGAGCCTGGTCCAGGCCATGGTGCGGAGCGAGAGTGCATGGGAGGCCGTCACCTCCTTCTGCGAAGCGGTAATGCTCGCGAAGGAGGAGGCGGAACGCGTGAGGGAGAGGCAGCCTCACGCCCTCAGTCGCCGCAGGAGACGCCCTGGGCGGCGGGAATTGATAGCCGATTCCCGGCCACCGTAGGCGCGGGCTTGCGGACGGTGAGTAGTGGGTAGCTCGCCGTCCGGTGAGGACCAGGCCCGGGTCGACGGCGCGTTGTGTTCCACGCGCGCCTCAAAGAGATGTCAGCAAAAGATGGGGTCCAATAGGGCCAATGCCGCTGGGGTCGCGGGTTGTTTGAAAAAGATACCGTGGCCCTGGCATAGGCAACTGAAGGAACACGGGTGGGTTTTAGTCAGTAAAAGTCTGACACGCCCTTCCGCTCCACCCAGAGCGGGAGAAGTTATTTGATGATTTCCCATCCACAAAAAAAAAAAAAAAAGGTCCATAAACATCGCAATTTTTTTTCGCGGCTTGCGTTGCATTTTTACCTTTTTTGTAGTAAAATTTTAAAATGTATCGAATTTCTTCATTAGATTCACTCATCTTGACGGTACGAAAAACAAATGAAAATCACACATTTTCCTAATTTGAATTTGGAATTATGTTCTTTAAAATTTAAACTTTCAATGATACCAAAACCAGCCAGATACAAATAGTATAGCCAAAGAGATTTTATTACAAGTTCATACATAATATAATGCGAAAAGACTTTTTTCCCAACCTAATACGTTCCGTGTAAGCAAAAGCGTGCTATATTAACAGTTGATCACTGACTGTTCACACTGCCGGCGAGGACTCGCTCCACTAGTTTGTCGCTGAGAGACAAGTGTTTTCATAGGTAATACTCGCTCAGCGATACTTCAGGGATGCTCACTTGGCGGTCAGAACTCACGCATAGAGAACAACAAGGGGTCATTTCGCCCCGAGCGAGTGGTGCGAGTAATCGCCCGTCGCCCAGCGACTAAACTATCGGAACACACTGCTTCTCGCTGCTCGCCAACTCGTTTCTAGTTTCTAGCTCTACTCGCTTCTCGCTCATGGACACGTGCCTGAAGGGTAAAGCATAAAATAAACCACACAACCTTCTGCTCCATCGTATCTAAGATTAAAGTCAAGTGAGTGATGTGTATCTTAGCGTAGTAAGTACCTACGCTAAGATACACATCACTCACTTGACTGGTTTCCGACTTATTAGGTACGGAATATTGGAAATTAAGTTTTAGTAATATGGCATGTTATTAAGGGAAATGCCAATAATTTTAAATTGTAATTAAGTGTTCGTGCAAAATTTTAATGTGGAGGTCCTTTATTAGGTAATTACGGAAAGAGTTATTGTTAAGGTGTGGCCTTAACTCTCAGGAGTTCTTTCAGGTTTCAGGGAATGACCACCAAAATGAGTGTTTTACTCTCTGGATTATAGATATGTATTGTCTATAATATATATATATATATATATAGTATACTTAAGTATATACATATTTTAATGTAGGTACTTACGTATTAATTTTCCGCCTATAATAATAATGCCTCCTTATCATTTAAAATTATTTAAGGGGCCTCTGCGAGTTGGCTTCGGCTCCTTGTACGCCTTCCAAAGGTCCGGGACCCCAGGGTCCCGAGAAATGTGAAAAAAAAAAAAATATAATAATAATCATGATTTAAGTAACAAGACTCTAGTGTTCGTAATAGTACTACAAGGAATTTTACTGTCCGGCAGTCCGATTTCTTACGGTCCGATGTGGCATGAAAAAAACGGATGATTGGCTTGTGCACTTGTCCGTCTTTACTCGGATCAGTGCGGCGCAGTTCAGGGTAGCTCTTTAACACATTAGGTGCGGCAGACGCACATGCGCGTTTTCATAACTTTCTTCGAGTGCGGCGCGGCGCACATGTGCGTTCGTTGTGCATCTCTATTGTTTCGAAAACATCGTAAAAAAAAGGGTCGGTAAGGGTGTAGCATAAAGAAGCGTTTGCATAAAGAATTCAGCAGAGAATGTGTTAAAACTACACGCTCCGTACACGCACGCGTAATTACGCTAGGAACGATGAGTACGGCCCGGAATTGAGAAAAGTAAAATGTCGGACGGTAAAATTACGTGTAGTGCACAAACTAGTATATACATTTATGGCGTGCCATATTGGACTGCCGGACAGTAAAATTCCTTGTAGTGCACAATCACCTTTACAAACTATGTTAGTAAAACATTATCACAGAAACACTTTGTGACATCACTGCTGCAAGGAGACAGGCGCAGCCGATACCTTGCAGTAGTGGTTCACAAACGCACAATCCAGCCTGCTTGCTACCATAGACAGGATGCTGTTGGTGCTGCCCCGCACCCAACTAGCCAGGGATGCGCACCGCTTTCGCATCACAGCGTAGAAGCAGTCAACGCGAGCTTCAGCAAACATCCCTGATGCGCTGCAGTATCGGGGCAACCCCATCAGCACTCTGAATGCGTTATTGTATTGAAATCGAAGGGCGCTGTATGATTTCTGAGTATAATGAGCTCACAGACTGCAAGAGTAAAAAGACGTGCAGTAAGCACTGAATATAGTGCACTTAACCTCTATAGAGGCACGCCTGAATCTGCGAGCAATCATGTTAGCTCTCACACATAGCGCCGTCCGCTCCCTGTCAATATCCTCATCATCTTTGAGGACAGTGGTCAATAAGTGACCCAGATATTTAAATTGGTCCACCCTCACAAGGGGCATACCGCTTAATTTCTCAGAAGGTACTATAACAACGTGTGCTATGCTTTACAATATTTGTTAAAGAAGAGTTAAAATTGAACATACTGCATCGTTGGTCTAGTGGTCGCAAGCGCAGTAGCGCAGCAGTAGCTGAGCCTGAGATCCTGGGTTAGATTCCCAGGTCAGTCAAAGTGTTCTCCCATCAAGAATTTCTCAGTACCGGTTGGTGGTAAATAGGCTCGCCCCCTATTACATAGGCCTTAAACAACTGGCGAAATGTGGGTAATACAAAAAATTTACTTTACAAACTTTAAGGAGTGCTTTAGACCATCGAACTGAATAACTTTTACTGTGGAACCAACTTTGAAATCGCGAAAAAATTATTAGTAACCGCAGTTCGAGTCCACGCCGTTTGTTTTCGTGAAAACTGATTGAAATTTTACTACGGTTTCCGATACTGCCGTAGCCATTGTATTTGCTTGAAACTAGACTTATTAAGCTCATTGCATTTCTTATAAAGTAAGCTTCCACCGATTACTCAGTTTGCCTGAGCTTTTACGGCCGATATGAGACGACATCTTAAGAGGCCCCCGGAGCATGCGTAGTCCATACAAACGAAATGCCAAAATAATTTGTAAATCAAACATCTTCTTAAAGTAGTGTGTATTTATTCAGATTGGATTACAGAATATTTATGTTCCTAAACAGCGTTTTATGTCGTTCACGAACAAAATGAAAAGCACTGGGCCCAAAATGGAGCCCTGAGGCACCCCAGAAGTAACGACAACGGAATCAGATTCAAAACCGTTGATAGCCACTTTTTGGGTTCTGTTGTAAATATAGGACATGAACCACCGCAGTAAATTACCCCGAATACCATTATAGGCGATCTTGTCCAAAGGCAGCTTGTGGTTCACCTTGTCAAATGATTTTTGAAGGTCGGTGTACACAGCGTCAACTTGGGTTTGGTTATCTATGTTTTCGAATAAATGGTTTGTAAATAACATAAGTTTAGTAGTAGTAGAACGGAGTTTAACGAATCCGTGTTGTTCGGGTATTATGAGGTGATGAATGTGAGAATATAACTTGCCGTGCTCTAGTCTCTCAAAGAGCTTTTACAAGGTGGGCAGCAAGGAGATGGGACGGTAATTCTGTATGTTGTTTATGTCGCCATTTTTGTATATGGGCACGATGTATGCGCGCTTCCAGATATAAGGGAATGTACCTTCACGTAGGCAATTATTAAATACTATGTGAAGCGGGGTGCAAATGCTATCTGCGGTGTTTTTAAAAAAAAATGGAGGCACACCATCAGGGCCAGACCCTTTATTTGAGTCCAGTCTCTTTAATGCATTGAGTATATCGTCTAAATATATGTATGTCTGAAATACACAAAGAGTTATGTATGTTATGTGAGTTAGGTATGTGGTGGGTGTCTGCCAAGGGGTCGAGGAAAGAAGGCTCGTAGACAGAGGTAAAGAAGGCTGAATACATGTTGCATATTTCAGTGGGACCGTTAGAGATTTTGTTGTCAAGGTACATGCTGGCTTACATATAAATATTGACATATAAATATATATGAATATTGTGTGTTTCCGACGGTTCCCCTTAAGTTAAATATTTTGCTCGTAACTCAAGTAACTACTGAATAAATTAACATACCTACTCACTTCTCATTAACCCCTCACGAGTCGTGATGGATAATTTATACATAAACAGTTAAACACATTACTTAACCCTTAAATCACGCCAATACATGAGATTACCGTTCTAAATACTAGTTAAATTCATTAAAAGGGATAAACGATCGGCGTAATCCTAAATGTCAAGATTTCATGAAATAGTCATTCATTAGGATTATATGAATTTAGACAGTTGTAGGTATTGACGATTTTAATGGTTATAATTCTTTAAATATATACTTGCTACGGACGCAAATCGCATTTAGATCTACATAAAACCTGATTATATAACCTGTAAATAGCAAAAAACGTAAGAAAATTTGAATTTCGCGGGCTACCTGGAGCTTTCGCCTTAAGACAAGCAAAATACACCTACCTACTCTAAATATCAGATATCTTAGAAAAGTACAATGACCTGTAGATCAGCATTATTGACAAAGTAAGGATTAAATTCGGCCCCTTGTTTAATTGTTACATGGGACAAGGCTATAATTGGAATCAAAACCTCTGCCAAATTTTCTATTCGGAGAATTTAGGCGTAAATGTTACGTTATTCACACTCCGTTCGTCGTCTTCGTTTACTTGTGTTTTGTCAAATTTGTTGTTTAAAACATGATTTCATTTTTTTTTAAGTAATTGTATTTTGTGTTTCAGGAACTGTGTCCAAATAAACTTTATTCTTTCTTTATTTCTTTTATTTTAAATTGTTACATTATATAGGAACAACAGACTTACCGTAACTTACTTACTTACATAGGTAGCTAACTTATGCAATATTACAAACAGAAAAACATAAATACTTAGCTTAAGTAATACCTAATGTAGCCCACAGCGCTGTTTACAGATTACCATATTAATAAATAAAACCTTACAGTTACTAGGAGGAAGATGAGGAGAAGGTTATGCAAGGAAAAGCATTCGATCGGTCTAAAATCAATGCCGAGCCCTGAATTCCTATCCCCTGCCAAGCAAATCCAAGCAAATCTTTGGCAAGTGTGCCAAAGGTTCGCAATCCCTGCTTAGACTAAAGGCCCAACCATACTTGTAGCACCCGACGCTCACGCGTGTATTTTGGTCGCATTACAGAAGGTACTATTATTTATTCTGTAGCATTACGAATATTACGAACTTGCATGCTCACAGTGCATGCTACTTTCACGTTCGCGTAGAGCTAACGTGTTACAAGTGTATCCTGAGCTTAAGTTATAGTAGTGTGTAGTCTAGGTATTAGGTTTCCGTAATCTAGATTGTGAAATGCTCGGTTTACGGAATATTTGGCCGTAATGTTAGCTTGATGTGTGATTTATGATAGATAGAAATAAGTTATTACTGTAGGTAGGATATAGGAAGGTAATGGTGCCGATTCTGTTGTGCATAAACTAAACTTAATTTAGGCTATTGCTAACTTTTTCTCGCTAGTAAAACAAGAGACGGACGTAAATAAGAGCTATAGTTGAACTAATATTTCAGACGACACATAAAAACATGTCAAATAAAAACACGGTGAAGCGCACACTAGTTTCGCAAACTAGTTTGACATCTCTAACTTAGTTCATAGTTATAGCCGTCCTTTTCTCTCGCTGCGTGTTAGTAAAACATAGCGATTCTCTAGTTTTAGTTTAGTTGTTGAACCTAACATATTTGGTTGTGCCTGCTAGTATTCGCTTTTATTTCTTCATCAAAGTTCATACTTATTTGCTATAAGCAGAAGTCTATCAGACTTGTCTTTGTTGTCTTTTGAATATGGTCGAATACCTACTTAATACTTTATAATGGCACGTTCCCATGGCCTGTCGCGGCCCGTGCCTATCGAGGCCTATCGCGGCCCGTGCCGAGCATTCCACGGATCATCCCATACAATGGATCGGACGGGCGACGACAGGCCACCGCAGGCCGACTGTTCCCTCGGCCTGTCGCGTCGGCCTGGCTTGGCGCGGACTGGCCTATGAGAAAGCGGGCCGTGGGACTGCGGCATTAGTGTGCTTATGAGAATCTGATTCATTGTTATCATTTCCGTCAACAAATCACTAAATCACACACATATTGACAGCAGATTTAAGTATCTAAGTACCCACTAATCTTAAATCATTCTTTATGACAGCGTGTTATAAAACCTGAATAAGCCCATAGTATTAGGGTCTATTATCACACTTTCTTTCAAACGAAACTATAGTTTACTAAGAATAAGGTAATAATAAAATAATATGTCAATTAGCTTCACAACTTGACCAATCCAACATGCAAGCCAATCCTAACTTAACATTATAAATGCGAAAGTGAGTTTGTTTGATTGTTACGCTTTCACGCTAAACCGGCTGTACGGATTTGGATGAAATTTTGCACACAGGTAGACCATGACTGGGTTAGGACGTAGGCTACTTTTCTTCCTAGATCGCAGACGAAGTCGAGGGCAACAGATAGTATACCATAAAAATACCATTTCTAGACACTAATCTACATGTTCCTCAGTCCTCTCGTGATCAGCACCCTAATTGCGTAACACACTATCAATCGGAATCGGGTTCATTTTGACAGTTCAACAACATTCATTGCGTGATTTGCGTGACAAATTAAAGCAATATTTTGTGCAAAATATAAATACCTAATAATTAACTATTACAAATTATCTATTACTAAAAACATTTTACTTTGAGGAACAACCTGTATCAGTTCAAAAACATTCCTCCTCCACTTTTGTTTTCAAGACGGACGGTCAGATTGGTTACCCGTGTTTGCTCGCTAGTAGTATTGGATAACTGCTACTATTTAGCTCACATCCTCATTGCAATTTTAGTTGTTAACCAAGTACCTTCTTAATTTGTTGAAATTATATTGTCGATGGTTTTGGTGCACGGTAAAACTCTAATGAGTTTATGTTGGCACCAATTTAAATGTATACGTTGTGGCGTAGCGGGTTCAATGGGTAGAGCAAATGAGACTAGTAGTCATTTATATAGGGTTTATTTATGGAGTAGGTTCACAAGTCGTAAGGTTCTTTCGTGAAGATAGTTAGGTTAGGTACTGCCCTGGTTGGACCGTCCGACAGGCGCTGCGGCGTGGTCAGCCTTAGTTCGGCCGTCAGCCGTAGTTGCCGGTGTAGCGTCTGAGGTGTAGGCTGCCGGAGTAGTCAAGCCTGTAAAGTAGCCGTCAGCCGTAGTTGCCGATGTAGTACTCAGCGGCCGCCGGTGTGGTCAAGTAAGTTCAGATTGAGTGTTCTGGCCGGTAGCTGGCCGGTGTAGTGCGATAGGTCTGTCGCTGAACTCAAGCTATAATCCCTGGAAACAACACAAGGGGGCGTCCTTGAGCTATGAGGAAGATTCGGTAAGCCTCTGTGATGTGCGTAGTTTCCAAACCAGACGAGGTCCGTAGCCCCAAGACAAAGGAAGGGTCAAAGGAGAGGAAACTAGCATCACAGTGGTTTACAAGATAAGAATAATCATGTAGAATGAACACAAGATAAAACACAGTTATAGTCTGTTATAGTAATATAGATTCGTCCTAAGGACACAATGAGTAGGTACTCACCCAATTTCGGGGAACCATTTACACTTCTGCGACTTATCGTAGAATAGGGCCGGATTTTTTTTTTTTAAATGGCATCTCGTAGTTGACCTAGAGAGGTCGTGACTACTTAACCGGACTATAAAGGGCCGGATTTCTCTTGTCCGTTCTATTTATAAACAATTACATCTAGAAGCTTCTATAGAGACGTGAAAGTGGTAATGTCGTAGACTATTTGACACTCCCACAGATAATTACTTTTTAGCAAATCGACTAATTATAATATGCTACAACGTACATAATGTGAGTGAACTATGGAACGAATAAATAAATAAATAATAAATAATTTACCTTGTCCAATAGACAAATTTTTCGAACATATGAAGGGAATGGATTAGCAATTTGCTTCAAAATGAATCAGATTCCAATTGATAGTATGTTGTGACGCAATTAGGGTGCAGACATCTGACCAAGATTTTGGATTGGTTTGATTCGGTGTTTTATTCTCAGAGTAGTGATAGGAAACACCGACCTCATCTAGTTTCTAAAATATTACGTATAAACCTACAGTTAAATACAAAATAAAACATAATTTATCATTTACCGATCATACTTTTGATCCACATACAAAACCTATCCTACATTTCTGCCTGATATTTACGCTGCCTAGCTATTTCGCCAGACTCGATCAAGATCTGCAGGTCACAGCACAGCCATTATTAGTAATAAAGGCCTTGTCGACTATTAGACACGTTAAAATTACACCTCTACTGCAATGGTTTGCCTTTTAGTGAGCACGACACGACTGCGATACGGGTTTGCTGAAATACGATTGTAATAATTAATTTCCTTTTGTGAGAAGTCGAAATTGTTGTCTTAATTTTATCTGATGGAGGATACGATTATGCCACTGTCTAGCTAGCATGAAACAAACACACCAACACAAAAAAAAAATTGGTTCAATGACTGCTGGTAGTGTTGTTACTTGAAGTGTGAGTTGATAAAAGCTGTTTTATCGTGTTGAGATACCCATCACGTCTGTGTAGTTTACACACAAAAAAAAAACTGATATTTTAAGTGACTACGCTACTGGCGGTTGATGACCCCAAAAACACATAATCAAATTAACTTCTTTTTTAGGGTTCTGTACCCAAAGGGTAAAACGGGACCCTATTACTAAGACTCCGTTGTCCGTCTGCCTGTCCGTCTGTCACCAGGCTGTATCTCATGAACCGTGATAGTTAGACAGTTGAAATTTTCACACATGATGTATTTCTGTTGCCGCTATAACAACAATACTACAAAACGCGTACTTACGCGTACGCATACGCGGGGGCCGTTTACCCGAGTTCGCGTTACATTGCGCGCAATATAAAATAACTACTTTTTTATACCCAAAAATAAAAGTCATTTCCCAGCAATAATTTTTGCGCAAAACTTTGCGCAAAAATTATTGCTGGGAAATGACTTACCTAGTTAGATGTACAGTATGCATAGTTGATGACTTTGTGATGTGTCTTTTGACACCCTGTATAATATTCGTGCATGGTACGTTCGTCGCACGCAAGTTTGATACCAGTTCACAATTTGTCGGTTTCCCACGAATAGATTATAAACTAACGAAGTTCATAATTATTATATGGTAATATATAGGTACAGACGCCAGCACATCAAGCCGAAACTGTCAAATTTTCCCAATCAACCTTGAATTCTTGAGCGATAAAGTTGAAAATTTATTAAAGAAAGACAGATTATAGTAGCTTGATGAGCTGGCGTCTGTACAATACAAAGGCTGTCAAACAGCCATATTTGTTCCTTAGATAGAAGTCATCTGACGGTTCAAGAGCGAGTAAAACTCGCGCACTGAGGGTTCCATACCATCATTTATAAAAAAAACTGTTATTTAGAGACATAGTTTTATTTTTCCTGTAATATTTATATAAACTTCTATCACATATACACAGAATAATTTCAGATTTTTCTCTATGCAAACTTCGGAGTTACACTTACATTTTTCATCAAAAGTCGAAAAATATGCGGCCTAAAAAAAAAAAAAGAAAACATGTTTGAGAATGTGCAAACAGCGTTCTTTCATAAAAATCGGTGAAGGAAAACATCGTGAGGAAACCCGTGAGTGTAATTCTCTGACTTAGCATGTGTGAAGCTAAGTAAGAGGAACCCCCTCTATGATACCCCACATGCCCTAGTAGCCCCACTTCGTATTTTTAAGACCACCTTTCAGTCACAGTTGCAAAAAAAAAAATATTGCTTTTTTATTTGCAAAATAGTTGGGCAATCGTCATCTAAAACTATTCCAAATTTCAAGTTGATAGCATTAGTGGTTCTTGAGATATCCAGCTGTGACAGACAGACAGACTAAGTCGCACCATATGGGTTCCTTTTTACCATTTTGGTAAACGGAACCCTAAAAATCGGCCATAATGTAATTAGGAGGAGGATTACCAATAAATTGTCATTTATGTCCTTGTCTCATGTAGCGTGATATGTAAAACCCACTAGTTAGAAAGGGTTTAACTAGCCGTGTCGTAGGCGTTAGATAATTTTGCTATAACTTTAACACGATTGCGATGATTTAGCTGATATTTAGAACCAGTGACGAAAGAAACCATTATACAGGTACACAATGCACATAGAAAAACTGAGTAAGTATCCCAAGGTTCTGGGCGATGTGGTCGCTAAGCGACAAAGCCCTTTAAATAAATAAAAAAAAGTATCCCAAGGTTACAAAAAATAAATATATTCTGAAACCTAATAAAAAGCACGTTGCCACCAACAACGAATTGATTTTTAGGGTTCCGTGCCCGAAGGGTGCCAAACAGAATCCTATTACTAAGCCTCCGCAGTCCGTTTGTCTGTCAGCGGGCTGTATCTCATGAACCGGTAGACAGTCGAAATTTTCTCAGATTGTGTATTTCTATTATTGCAGCTATAACAACAAATAATAAAAAAAAAACCGGTCAAGTCGGACTCGCGCACCGAGGGTTCCGTACCATGATATATAAAAAACAAGTGTGCTATTTAGAGACATCGTTTTATTTTTCCTGTAAACTTTACATAAACTTCTATCACTTAGAATAATTTCATATTTTTCTCTATGCAAACTTCGGAGATAAGGGGGAAGGTATTTTTTTTCAAATTCATCAAAAGTCGAAAACTATTCGGCCAAAATAAAAATGAAAAAATCTTCGATAATGGGCAAATAGCGCTCTGTCATAATAAGATACCCCACATGCCCTATTAGCCCACTTCGATTTTTTGAGACCGCCTTTCAGTTGCACCTGTTGCAAATTTTTTTTTTATTCTTTCTTATTTGCAAAATAGTTGGGCAAACGTCATCTAAAACTATTCCAAAATTCAAGTTGATAACATTAGTAGTTCTTGAGATATCCAGCTGTGACAGACGGGCAGACAGACAGACAGACTGAGTCGCACCATAAGGGTTCCTTTTTAACATTTTGGTACGGAACCCTAAAACAAAGGGGCTCTTCATACAACAAACTTTTTTTTTACTAAAATATTTTAAATATGTAGGTATGTATAGTGTGTAAGGGAAGACCAAAGAAACGATGGGTGGACTGTGTGAAAGATGATATGGCCAGAAAGGGAGTGACTACCGAGATGACGACTAATAGAGAAGTATGGAAGAAAAAGACACTTGTGACAGACGGGCAGACATACAGACAGACTGAGTCGCACCATAAGGGTTCCTTTTTAACATTTTGGTACGGAACCCTAAAACAAAGGGGCTCTTCATACAACAAACTTTTTTTTTTTAACTAAAATATTTTAAATATGTAGGTATGTATAGTGAGTAAGGGAAGACCAAAGAAACGATGGGTGGACTGTGTGAAAGATGATATGGCCAGAAAGGGAGTGACTACCGAGATGACGACTAATAGAGAAGTATGGAAGAAAAAGACATGTTGCGCCGACCCCAAATAAATTGGGACAAGGGCAGGAGAATGATGATGTATAGTTAAATACTGTACGGAACTCTTCGTGTGCGAGTCTGACTCGCACTTGGCTGGTTGTTTGATTTGTCGAATACTAGGCTTTTTAAAGTGCTTATGATTTGAGCAGAATAAACAATTCATATTACCTTTTTATTTCAACAAAAATTGATTAAAACGATAAACCAATGACTGATTTTCTTTCCAAAACCCGCAGATTGTAAAAACAAAACTACTACACAGGCGATTGAACCACAAAATGATTTATTGACGAATTATGTGACCGCCGACGTCTTAATTAAGTGCACGTTACATTGTTATAATAAAAGAAAAATGAAAATCGCCTCACTACGTAACTTTATGGAGGAATACTTTATGGTTTTGTTTTAAATTGCGTTAGTTTTTGTAGTATTTTTATACAGCGAGGGGTGAACATTGAACATAACATTGAACACTTGAAAAATGTTTTCAAGGGAAAATTGGAAAGTAAATGGTTTACTTTCCAATTTTTCCCTTTGGTTTTGATGAACGTTTTTCTTTGAAGAAAATGGATTATTGAAAGCAACTGGAAACTCAAATAGTTACCTACTCTTTAGATTTCCTCAATTACATATCTATTCTGGTTTATCCGTGAACTTTAACTGATGGTCTATCCATTTTGGTCTATTTGTTGGCGAACTATTCAACGCTCCGCTTTCCAGACTTTCCCTGTTTGCCCTTTTGCCTCAACGGTGGTCGGTGCGGCACACTACGTGGCGTATACCCATTGCCACTCCAGGTTGCTGATAAGAGTTATCAGTGCAGTGAGTACCTGGACGACCAAGCTCTGCTCGGGTGAAAATAAAGAAAACAAATTTTCGCAGATGTGATACCTAGCTAGATCGATTTTTCACCCGTTCGTATACAGGCTGAGTTTTTCAAGTGGGCGTGGATGGCTAAATCCGAAACTATGAGGAAAAGCGAAAAGTACTCAAAGGAGTCTCGGGCTCGATTTTGATGAAAACTAAAACTTAATCATTGGATTTTTGAAAAATCAATATCAAGGTTTAATAGGTAGGTAACATAAGAAAAATAAAAATAAAGTATTTTGTTAAAAATGAGCTCTTTCCTTTAGTTTACCGTATGTCATTACTTCCCAGAATTCGATCCTTATCAGCGACACTATCGAATGGTGTAATAATACAGTGTGCGTGTGTTTTTTTCAAAATCAGCGGTTTCAAATCCTGGCTAGAAATATTGATTTTTCAAAAATCCAATGGTGCTGTTTTAGTTTTCATCAAAATCGAGCCCGAGACTCCTTTGAGTACTTTTCGTTATTCCTCATAGTTTAGAATTTGGCCATCCACGCTCACTTGAAAAATTAATTCTGTATATCTATATATGTAGGTATATACAAATATTGCTCATTTAATCAGTGCAAATACTTGTGGATACTTTAATCATTTCGGTTTATCCTATCAAGTTCGCATTCCACTACCTACCCTTTTTTTTTCTGTGTGGAAACCCTCATGGATACCCTCCGTCTGGGAAGAACGGAGGGTTACGTCGAACTCCTACTGACTAAAACCCCACTGTTCCTTTTAGTAGCATGAGTATCCGGGATGCTTGCACATTCGCTGCACCCCCGACTGGTATAAACCATGCCTAGCAGGCCCCATCACCAAATGCGGCCGATCCATGTAATACTGAGTGCGGGCGTGCCACATTTTTGAGCCTGACTGCTCGAGCGACGACACATCCCCAATTTCGCCGCCCGAGCTAAAAATAGCTAGGTACCTGAATGTCAGCAATATTATCAAAGCTCTATATTTCTCCTATTCTTGTTGCGACGCAAGTTTACACCTTGGTTTAATAGCTTTTAAAAGTGCTCGTTGGTAAGATATTAACAACTTTATAGCTGCCAACATTTGTTTATGATTTACTTATACTTATAGCCGCGATTTTTATGTACAAACACGTGTAATTCTGCTTGGCAATCAAAACTTGTGGTGAAGTCTACGGAATGACCTTTGATTTTATCTGCAAAAGCTTTTAAAGTATGTATGGAAGTCCTTCTACTCCTTTTATTCATACTCAGGCCTGACCTAACCTTAAGGTCTTAATTTGGTCTTCATATCAATGAAAATCAGGTTCAGACTAGGATTGAATACCGGGGCTATACTCGTGGCTAAATAATGTCAGCCGCATAGGTCAATCAAAGGATAAGTTACGCTTGCCGCGGTCGGTTCATGGATGGGTGACATATCGAGACCAGTCCGTGCCTTGGAAAGCACGTTAAGCAGCTGTCATTGGTAGGTCTTTGATAGTTGTTACGGGTCAGTCAGAAACCCAGAAAATCTGACAACCAGTCTTACCAAGGGGTACCTAAGTATCGTTTACCCAGCAACTGGGTTGTTGAGGTCAGATAAGCTGGATTTTCAACGCTCGGCTTTGCGGCGTGAGTTGAAAATCCAACTGTGCACTTTTTCAACGCCCTAGGGATGCACTTTGTTGGATTCTCAACGCTCGGTTCGACGGCGAGAGTTGGAAAGCGCTTGTGCGCATGTGGGATAATTGAAAAAAAAAGCTAGGCAGATTTACCAGGATGGAATATATATTAGCAAAGATAGGTAGGTACTGTGAAGAGTTGAATTCCACGGGGGGAAGCTAACTATAAATAACAGATGGTAGAGCAATAGAGGGTTTATAATTATAAGAAATCAGTATAATCTTCGGACAACCGCGCACTCCTAAAACGATCCTAACTTGTCGTCTCTATTAGACAGACAAAAAAAAAAAAACAAAACTTCTGGAACTACCTTTTTTATTCAAAAGGTAGTTCCATCTACGCTTGAACGATAGAATGTTAGCCAGTAAAATATAAAGTTGCCCATTGCATGAAACTTTTACAGTACTGACCTTAAGTTTTAACTAAGTCCGCCGTTTAAACCTTATGAATTATGTATTAGACAGCTGATTTTCTAATGATTTAAGGCAGTTGTCCCACCGCCAGCGAGGGAGCGACTAACTATCGGCCATTTTCTCGCTCAAGAAACGTACTATAGAAGTATATTCCGTGTAAACAAAAGAGATGCGTATATATTAATAGTGGATCGCTGACTGTTCACACCGAGACTCGTTTGACGCAGCGAGAAGAGCTATCAAAGCGAGTACTCCACTCGCTCAGCAAGGCTCGCTTGGCGCCCAGAGCACTCGCTGAGAGACTCACGCTTGGTACATAACCCAAACCACCAGCGAGTAATCGCTTGTCGCCGTCATTCACTCGCTGCTCGTTGCTTGCCAACTCGTTTCTAGTTTCTAGCTCTACTCGCTTCTCACTCATCATTCACGGTGGGACAAGTGCCTTAAGCACATGACATGTACCTAAGCTTTTCAAGCAAGCAGGGCTATTCCTATTATCTCCAGATGCTGTGTAAAATATATCTGCTGCCTTTACAGACACAGTCCGTTTATCCTGATCGGTTATTTACACTATGACAATCTTTCGGAGTCAAAAATTGCAGATTTCAGAGTCATAAAATCCGGCTAGTCCGAGGATACCGCACGGTCTCCGGTGAGGCGGCGAGCCTCCTTCAAAAGTCCTTGCATACACATGGGAGTGGCGCGAGGAGGCAAGACAAAGGGGTGTAATTCCACTGCGGCGAGAAATCACGGCACTGCAGACAGAGCTCCAGCAGGATCTCATGGCGACATGGAGAGTGTGACTGTCGCAACCCAGTGCTGGACACGCCACAATTGCGGCGATAAGGCTTTGAGGAGCAGTTGGAGAGGCGCCACGGCGTCCTCACCTTCCGCCTGACGCAGGTCCTCACCGGACACGCTTGTTTCGGGAGGTTCCTGTTCCGGATAACACGGGTGGAAACGCCCGAGTGTTAATTACCATTGTGAAGAATGCCTGGAGCACCGTCGCGTCCTCGCGGAGCCGGTCGGCGATCTCTCGCGTCCGGCCCTGGTACAGGCCATGGTACGGAGCGCGATTGCATGGGAAGCCGTCACCTCCTTCTGCGAAGCAGTTATGCTCGCCAAGGAAGAGGCTGAACGCGTAAGGGAGAGGTAATATTTATGCCCTCACGCCCCTAGTCGCCGCAGGAGAGGCCCTGGGTGTCGGGAATTGAGAACCGATTTCCGGCCACCGTAGGTGCGGGCTTGCGGACGGCGAGCAATGGGTAGCTCGCCGTCCGGTAAGGACCAGGCCCGGGTCGACGGCGCGTTGTGTTCCACGCGCGCCTCTAAGAGATGTCAGCACTAATTGATGGTGTCCGCTAAGGCCGATGCCTGCCAGGGTCGCGGGTTATTTGAAAGAGTTACCGTGGCCCTGGCACAGGCAACTGAAGGAACACGGGTGGGTTTTAGTCAGTAGAAGTCTGACACGCCCTACCGCTCCACCCAGAGCGGGAGAAGTTATTTGATGATTTGACCCACCCAAAAAAAGGATAGCCCGAGAAATTTATACTTTCTTACATTTTTTGCAATTTGCAAGTCAGTATTGGGCTACTTGTATATGTTGATTAAAGTATGATTCGCGGAATCGCGGTCGTAACTAATATGTGTTTTCAGAATTATAATCATTAAAATCAGTAATACAACTCCTCAAGTTAGTATAATCCTCAAATGACAAGATTTCATGAAATAGTCATTCATTAGGTTTAGGCTTGGTCTTAAAATGTTGTATTGACGACTTTAATTAATATAATTCTACGGTCACGAATCATATTTCGACCAACATACAACCTAATACTGGTTTGCAAATTGCAAAAAACGTAAGAAACTTGGAATTTCGCGGGCTACCCTGGCGCTTTCGCCTTAATGCAAAAGCTGTTGGAATCAGCTAACGAGATCAGACAGACATTCGCATTACCAACCTACGCACTGCCATTTCCTTAGCTAACCTCAAGATTAAAACGTCGAACTAATATCTTCCTGTGTAATTAAAATAGAAATCCTCTGAAGAAATATGTGTAACTAGTTTCTGTCCGCGACTTCGTCCGCGTGCACTTTCTTGTTCGACCCGTTACATTGCATCGCCTACCCGAGCTATTTCTTCGTTTTGGCTTAGCGTTCTTTCTGACTTTTTAGGTTTCCATACCTCAAAAGGAAAAAAAACGGCACCCTTATAGGATCACTCGTGTGTCTGTCTGTCCGTCTGTCACAGCCAATTTGCTCCGAATCGAATGGGCCGATTAAGTTGAAATTTGGTACACTTTTGTGACCCAAACACGGCCGTGTAACGTAAATAAATGAATTTTGAATATGGGGGTCACTTTTGGGGGCAAATAAGAAGATTAAAAAAAAAGTTATGCAAACTGTACCGTGTGACGAAATCAAATGAAAGGGCTGTGAACTTTTTTAAAGTTATTTAAGAAAATAGACTAAAATTGACCGTTCCCCCGTTATCTCCGAAACTACTGAGCCTAAAATTACTTTAGCAGTAAAAACTACTTTAGTAGTTGGAATGAATGGGAGAACATGTTTTGCAACTACAAGAACAAACTTAGTTCTTGGGGTAAATTCATCCCAACTACGTAATCCTTCATTGTGCGTGGTCCGACACGCACTTGGCCTATTTTGTTTTTTGTTTTACTCGGCTCCTAAGGGCCTTAGCATGATGTTAAATATCCTATAGCCTAGCTTCCTCAAAAATTGGACTAGGTATCAGATGAAAAAATAATTTTTCAAATCCGACTGGTATTTCCAGAAATTAGCACCTTCAAACATACAAACAAACAAAACCATACTCTTCAGCTTAATTATTAGTATAGAATCTATACGTACTATGTAATAAAGCTGAAGTTTCTGTTTTAATGTCTAGTATATCTAGAGATATACTGGTACTAGATATTGTGTCAAAGACACTAAGGCCATTATTATTTTAATAATGGCCTTAGTGTCTTCGACTTATCAGACCATGTTTCAAAATATCTGAGAGAAAAATAAAACAAACAAAAAAGCAATGGCCCACATAGTCTTCACATTCACAATAATTAACATAATATAATACTTTACAAAGTAAATATTCATGTCAACATTCAGTGTGCAAAAATAAAAAAAAAGAGAAAAAAGAAAATTTGAAACAGCGCAACCCCAAGCCTTTTTGACCTCAATATAATCTTTAACGGTATAAAAAGCTTTCTGACACAACTTGCGTTTAATGAGTGATTTGAATTTATTAAGGCTTAGATCTTGAACGTGGCTGGAAGTTTATTATAAACACATTCAACTTCATGACAATCAGTTCGGCTTCCGGGGCGGACTATCCACTGAAGGTGCAGTTTTGTGTGTTAAGCATGCTGTCAAATACTACACAAGACGTCAAACTGCAGTTCACGCATGCTTTCTTGATCTTTCGAGAGCCTTTGACCTGGTTTCCTATGATATTCTATGGAAAAAGTTAGAAAACACTAATCTACCAATAGAACTCATCAACATCTTTAAGTACTGGTATGGAAATCAGGTCAATGGCGTGCGATGGTCGGTAACCATGTCGCAATCGTACAGGTTGGAGTGCGGGGTGAGGCAGGGGGGATTGTCCTCGCCAACCCTATTCAACCTGTATATGAACGATCTGATTATGGCACTCAGTAGCACCCGGGTAGGTTGTCACATAGACGGAATTAATGTAATCAATATAAGCTATGCTGATGACATGGTGCTACTGAGTGCATCGGTATGTGGTATCAAGAAACTGCTTATCATCTGTGAAGCATATGCTGAGCAACACGGATTAAAATATAATCCACTCAAAAGTGAAGTCATGGTCTTTGGGCCAGAGGAAACAGTACAGGTAATATGTTTCCCAACATTACGCTTAATGGTACAGCTTTGCGTAGGGTGTCTAAATTTAAGTACTTAGGACATATGCTGACCTCTGACCTCAAGGACAATGATGACATTGAGAGGGAACGGAGGGCGCTGGCAGTGCGGGCGAACATGATGGCTCGCAGGTTTGCACGTTGTTCGACGGAAGTCAAAATTACACTTTTTAGATCGTATTGTACATCATTCTACACGTGCAGCCTGTGGGCTGACTATACTCAAAAGTTTTACAGTGCCCTCCGAGTCCAATTTAATAATGCGTTCAGGGTGCTGATGGGGCTGCGGCGATTCTGTAGTGCATCAGGGATGTTTGCTGAACATCGCGTAGACTGCTTTTATGCTACGATGCGTAAAAGATGCGCATCCCTGGTGCGTAGAGTTCGTGGCAGCGCCAACAGCATCCTTAGCATGATCGCTAGTCGGCTGGACTGTACTTACATCAGTCAGTGCTGCGCCATTTGTCACGGAATGGCGCAAAAGTGATTGTTGAGTTTCTTTTTATATATTTTGTTGTGGGTAGTTTTAAGTATTACTAACACTAGTCTATAAGAACATTGTTACTAACAAAATGGACACCATGGTCTGAAATAAAGTATTATTATTATTATAAAAGTGTATACATTTAAATCTGAATGAGCCACCTATTTTCTTGAGCCTTGTTGAAGGTACAACAAATTTGTGTTTGTTCCTAGTATTTATATTGTGAGGTTGTGGTGTATCTTTCTTCTGTCAAGAGTAAAGGTTACCTTCGCTATGACTAGGTGGGTGCTAAGGTATTTAGGGAGTCCACCTTTTAATTCTATATTTTATTCTTTGAAGAATCATTTCGAGTAAATTGAAACTGGTGCGGATCTATTGTGCACAAACTAAACTTAATTTAGGCTATTGCTAAGTTTTTCTTTCTAATAAAACAAGAAAGAGACGGACGTAAAATAGAGGTGTCAAATTTAGTTGAACTAATATTTCCATACAAATATGGACGGCACGTAAAAACATGTCGACTAAAAACAGGAGTTTGACATCTATATCTTAGTTCATAGCCATAGACGTCCTTTTCTCGCGCTGCCTTTTAGTAAAAGATAGCGATGCTCTAATTTTTGTTTAATTATTGAACAAGAGAATCAGCACCATTATCTAACTGTCACCACTAACAAATAGACCTCATAAAATTGTACTATGTGTTACGTACAAGTGACATTCAACTTAAGGGTGATAAAGCATTTACGAGATCGACTATTCTGCCAGTGAGGACCTTTGTCCAGCATCGACCAGGAGAGACCTTTGTCCAGCATCGCTTTATGGTATTTCTTTCCTTTTTAGAACGAAGTTCTTTAACACGGCTAGCAGGTAGGAGTAAACTGGTAGAAATGGTCACGTAACGCAAAAGCGTTATACCCGATAAAGTCTGTTGCGAGTGTCAAAAGCTTTTGTTTTTGTTTTATAATTTGCTCTGTATTAAATAACGAAACAAAAGTTTTGGCAGAAATTGTGACGTAACGAAAAAGCGTAATGCCGTTCAGTTTCTAGTGTCAAAAGTTTTGACACTAAACTTGACACTTGAGACCATACTAGATGGTTCTGTATTAATAAATAATATACAGCGAAAGGAACTTCGTTCCAACCGGGTGTCCCACGACGACACCGCCCGACATTTTATTTTTATTAGCCATTATTGTCCCAATGCTAGGCAAAGGCCTCCCTACCACCAACATCTCTGTCCAATCTTTGTTTAAGAGGATTGTGAAGCGCCAATACGCGGCGCGATTTTTAGAGGCAATTGCCTACATTTCATACAATTATTTACATAAATATTGTTTCGGGCGATAACGTTTTTACTCCCCTACGGCGAAATGAGACAATTTTAATCTCATTATATTCAGTACACTTTAATCTGGGTCTGTACGTTTTTCGTTTTTAGTATTTCAATTTAATTTAATTTTAAAAAATAAAAATGCTCGAGGATGTTTTTATGTCAAAAATATAGATATTTAGATGCTAATAACTTATATTGTATACAATATTTCATTATAATAAAAACGTGCGGACCTAGTTTTTCATTATACCAACAACATTTCCAAAAATTATGAAAATTAGACTATGTTTACGGGGAGAAAAACGTTAACTCTTTTTGTATGAAAATTTACAGCTTCACAATCCTCTTAAGGAGTCCAGCTCATCCCGCCATTTCTGTCTGAGCCTGCCGCAATGTCGTTTGCCATTAAGTGGGAACCACTGGGTCATAAGTTTGGCCAAGTTCTTTCCAATAAGCATAAAAACGACGTTAAATAGTACCATCTTTTGTGTTTCTCATGTTGGCATAAGGCATTAGTATGCTTACGCCGGGAGCAGCAAACACAGCGTTACGTGCTTCAGATGACAGACTTCGGCGATAAGCCTGAGTCCGGGAATGGTCCATTCATTCCACTTGCTGAAGATCTCCCATCTGGACATAAGTTGCCTTGGGTAACCTGGAAGTCTTTAAACAGCCTCTAGACCCAGGTGGCCGAAGCAAGGAAAACCTGTTCAGGTGGAGATTCATAGACGACCCCGTCTCGTAGTGCACCGTGGTGCTGTTCCACAAACGATGGGACACTTAATATCATGTCCCGCGTGTCCAGTCAGGTGCACGTTACAGAAACTGATGAACGCCAGTGATGGCGCCTAACATGTGGCCGAGACTGTAGACGGTACTGATGGTCGAGGGTACGTCAGACGTACATCAGGCCGCCCATCAGTGGCAAGGTAACAATACGTGCGGCCTGCTGTTGTCTGTTCCTACTTGATTTGGTTTCGTAACTTGAGGATGCTCTACAAAATAGATTAGTTAGATCTATTAGAACCCGCTCTGCAGGTTGGTATGGAATGACCTTATTAATACGTCCATCAATACTGCTGAGCGTGCCCGCCTGCTGGCTGTGGTAGAATGGAAGTAGGGCTTCCGGCTTTAGGCGCTACCGTCACCCAACATAGGGACTTTGCTGGGTGACACCACTTTCCAGCTCGCTACAAGTCTGCGTCTGGGCGCACCTTGCGAGGCTCCACATAGTTGTCAGTGCGGTGAAGCAGTCGACCGCCTCGGACACCATGGCCTTTCCTGCAGCAAGAGCACTGGTCGGTTGGTATGGCACGCAAGTATTAATGACATCATCCGTCGGGCTCTTGTTACCACCGGGGTGTTAGCTGTTTTAGAACCATGGCTTGGCACGCGACGATGGGTAGAGGCCAGACGGAATGACCATAATGCCTCGGAAGTTGAGTAGGCCTTTGCTGTGGGATGCAACCTGTGTGGACACTCTCACGTCACCCCATCTTCCCAGCACGGTGGCATGTGCTGGGGTGGCTGCTGCAGGTGCAGGAAACCTCAAACGGTGCAAATATGACAGCCTTATTGGGAGTTTTATGTTTGAGCCGTTTTGGGTTGAAACACTAGGGCCGTGGAGTCCGAGTGCTCATCGAGTACCTCATGACATCGCCAAGTGGTTGGTCGACCCTTCACGTGACTAGAGGGCTGGCCAATTATTAGGTCAAAGAATCAGCAATGCCATCCAACATGGCAAGGTCAACGCCTTTTGGGCACTTTTTCCACTGACAGTGATGCGGAAGAATTTTTTGATGCCCTATGAGCTCTTCCCTTTATATACTTGTACTTACATAATATGTATATATATTTTAGTGTTACATTGTATATTATATTTATTATAGCTAAGTAATAACAGCCGCACGGGTCGATCCATTAGGTTAAGCTACGCTTGCCGAGATTGGTCTGTGGATGGGTGCCCATCTTTTCATACCGAGGCTCCTCCGTGCCTTGGAAAGCACGTTAAGCCGTTGGTCCCGGCTGTCGTGGATCTTTGACAGTCGTTACGGGTCGTCAGAAGCCCGAAAGTCTGACAATCAGTCTTACCAAGGGGTATCGTATTACCCAATTACTGGGTTGTGGGGGTCAGGTAGGTCAGGGGGACATGTAAAATACTGGTATTCAGCTGCATCCGGTTAGATTGGAAGCTGATAGTTGGGAAAAGGCTAGACAAATTGATTTTATATTATATTTAAGATTTACGTTTTATATCGTGTAGAAATAATAACCATCTGTAGTACAAGAATTTAGGTACGTAGTTGATCAGGTCTACATATAAGATGAACGAAAAAGGAATATTTAACTTAAATATTACTTTATATCCTACATTTGAAAATTACAGGAACACTACTACTAGAGTAATAGTTATGAAAGTAAGGTTGCCTGCTATAAATCATTTTTTGTAAGCCACCCTCGTCATATGAGTAACTTTCATAATATCTGAACGGGTTTTTTGTCTAGCCTTACACCGTACACGTAGGTACCAACGAACTGTTCTCGTTCACGACTTCAATTATTATTTACGAAACTAGCTTGCCAAACTTGCAATCAGCCTGAAGTTCTACTCGATGGATAGTGATTATACAGGGTCAAATTATATTAGCTAGCGAAACTCCGTAGACGTATATGTAGGTACTAAACAAGATAAAAAAAAAAGAAATTAATTTAATGATGTTTTTTAGAGTTCCATAAGGTCATGCGGGGCTATCCCGCCGGCGGGGTTATCCCGTCGTTTGGCTGTAACTTTTATAAATAAAATGATTTATCATAGCGGCATCTATAGGCGGATAGCGAAAACTCTTTTTCGTAGATCGACATTTAGATGGCACTGCTAACGCGTAAACTGTTTGATCGACAGCCATGTTTGTTTAGGACGCCATTTTTGACAAGTTTAGTGAAAGCAGCGTTGTTATTGATACGGCATTCCACGATTTTTTTTTCAAATATACGGTATACGGCAGGCCTCTCATTGCCGTATCACAAAATACGGCAATTGGCTAGGGGTGAAACGAAACGTTTTTTCACTAATAATATTCTAAACAAGGCAACACTAAAAGAAACCTGTAACACAAAATCAATGCACGCCACCTTACGTAGTCTGTGCTGAGGGGACTTCCCAAAATTTCTCACAGCATGTCCTATTGGATGGCCATTCAACTTCGCGGTATGCCGAATGCTTAATACAATTTGAACTTAAATACCTTAAAATAGAGATTATTACTGTCTGGTAAGTGTACGGGTTGTTTCCGGAATTGAGTTAAATTGTTGGGTATTGTTTCGAATACTTCCGATTGTTAGTTCATAGAATTGCATGGCACATTGCGTCTTCTTCCTTCAGTCTGTTGTGTTGTGAACTTCTAAACGTTATGATCTGCCGCTCATTAGTAATTTAACTGATCAAAATTAGTGTTATGTAGTTACGGTTGTTTGTTAGTGAAACAATTCCGTATTCAGTGTTTAGTTGTGATTAATAACCGATAATATGAGGGAATGTGACTCTGAAGGCCCGTCTACGCCAAAAAAGACCAAAAAGGGTAAACATATTAAACAGAAATATCGACAACAGTGGGACAGTGACGATTTATTAAAAAACTGGATTGCTCCTGTTGATAATGATCCGTATAGAGCAAAGTGCACCGTGTGTGACGTTAAATTATCGTGTGAACTTTCAACTTTACGACGACATGTGACAAATACCCAACACAAAACAAAGACATTTGCTGCGTCTTCTGCAAAATCTGTTAGTGTTTATTTTAAACCGCGTGAAAAGGACACGAACACCCTTGTTGCGGAAGCCGAAATAAAACTCGTTGCATTTGTGGCTGAGCATAACATTTCTTTCTTGGCAATGGATCATTTATCGGAGGTCCTAAAATCTTGTTTCCCAGATTCAAAAATAGCAGCTGATTTGGCGATAAAAAGAGGCAAATGTACAGCAACTGTTAAAAATGTAATAGGAGAAAGCCAGAAACAATACCTAGAAGATATTTTAAAACACCAAAAATTCAGCGTACTTGCCGATGAATCGACAGACATTGCTTCTACTAAGACAATATGTATCCTTGTCAGATATTACGATAAAAATTACAAAAAAATTATAGCTTGCTTATGGCAATTGGAACCTTTGCACGAGATAGGTATATCTGAAGGGGCGTCATCTTCACGAGGATGTACAGCTGAAGCGCTTTATACTACGATTATAGAAACGTTTAGTAAACGTGGTGTGCCGTTAGACAATATAATCGGCTTTGCATCGGATGGCTGCAATGTGATGATGGGTCCTCACAGCTCAGTTGCCAGTCGTTTGCGTTCCGAATTGCCAGGTATACAAATATTCAAGTGCATCTGTCACTCATTGCATTTATGCGCCAATGAAGCTTGCAAAAAACTACCAAGACGTTGTGAGGATTTAGCAAGAAACGTGTATGCATTTTTCAAGCATAGTGCCAAAAGACAATCGGAATACATTGAATTTCAAGTATTTATGAATACAAAAATTCACAAATTACTACACCCGTCGCAAACTAGATGGTTATCGCTGTTGTCTGTAATAAATAGGCTGCTAGAGCAATGGGAGAGTCTGAAATTATTTTTCAGCCACCAGTGGCTAAAAGAACGCCCCATCGCTGCTGAGCTGATCCATCGTGAGTTAAACGATGATTTTGTGAAACTCTATATCTTATTTTTACAATGGATATTACCTAAATTTGTGAAGACGAACGAGTATTTCCAAGGAACAGATTCTAGACTAATAGAACTGGATGATAGTATGAAACTACTTTATAAAGATCTCTTGGAATGTTACATGACCAGAGATTACGTCAACCAAACTGAAATTTGTTCCATTGACCCGGAAAATTCACAATATTTCCTACCCCAAATGTATTTGGGTGTTAAAATCATGTGTGAAACTCAAAAAACTAGTATCTTTAAACAGAAAGAGCTCCTGGCAGAATTTTATACTCGTTGCCGCGACTTTTTAGTTACAAGCTGCAAGGAAATTCGGAAGCGTTATGATTTTTCCAATGAAATACTTCCGCTCCTCAAATATCTCTCACCTGAAGGCCTCTTCAGGTGAGAGATATATGTGCGCCATAGTAATAGAGATACTTTTCCATCAATTTTGCCATTAACCCAGAAACTACCACGAATTGTCAAAATTGAAAATGACCTTCAAAAAATCGATGATGAGTGGAGACTTCTACCACATATCAACAAATTTTCGACCTTAGACATCGGCACCTGGAAAGCTCACGAATTTTGGGAAAACATCCTTAATACGACCGACTGCAAAACTCTAGCAAAGTTTGCTCTAGATGTTCTATGTCTTCCACATAGTAACGCAGACTGTGAAAGGATATTCAGTCAAGTTAACAATATGAAGACCAAGTTGCGGAATAAGTTAGTAACATCGACTGTAAATAAAACTTTATTAGCAAGACAACTGATTCAAAATCAAGGAAACTGTATGAATTTTAAGGTGTCGCGCGACATGTGCAACAAAATCAGAAGCAAGGACAAGTACGCACTAGATAAACATGAATCTGAAATAATAGAAACGATAAGAAACCTTTATGCAGAAGAAACAAATGAGGAATAAACATTTTTTTATATAAATAATGTAATACGGCAATTTAGTATTTTTTTCCCTTAAATACGGCAATCCAGACTGTGACATACGGCAGCTAAGATTTTTACGATAACAACACTGAGTGAAAGTCAAGCTCCACGGATTTGGTTTCAAAAGTGAGTAAAATTTATCATTTTTTGGTGTTTGTAAAGTTAAATGACGATTTGAGAAACAAGAAATTCCGTTGTGCTATTCAGTTTTACTCTGCGCTTTGTTTTTACTGAGTTATTTGATGCGGCATAATAGCCCCACAAATTCAAAGAAGGGGGTTATTCCAACCAAAATGATATGTCGTAATAGCCCCACCATTTTAGTACGATATTGAAAAAAGTTAGTGATGTCCTGGTGTCGAAAAAATAACGATGAATGTTGATTTTTTTACTTATTTCGAGGGCACTGTAATGTGTTTACGAAATAAAGATTTTTCAATTTAACTTTTACTAGCAGAGTGGGGTGTGAAACGCTGTCATGATGAATGTTGCAAAAAGTTGATAAAAATGACCAACGTAACCTACGTTTTGCAATATCAGAATAGCAATTGTGGGCATAGCATCCACGGCAAATACGAAGTGTTAAGCCATGGTGGAGGCCTATGTCCAGCAGTGGACTGACAAAAGGTTGATGATATTCCAAAATTCGTTACGTTTGTACATTTAACTTGTATTGCACCTACGCTGCTTTTCATATTATCATGCCATAATGTTATTGTTGTAGATGGTCCGTCATTACAAGCGGAAAAGAGAAAAGACGTATTCGGAACTTACAATTCAAAAAGCTTTAGAAGATGTCCGAAGCAATAAAATGACCGCGTACGCAGCGGCGAAATATCATGATATACCTAGGTCAACACTTAACACGCGACTTAATTATTTTCACGCCTCTGCGGGTCATCCGACGGTATTTTCATCTGAACTTGAAAAACGTATGGCTAATTGTCTTCATATAATGGAAAAAAATTTCTTTCCTTTGACACGCAAGGAAGCTTCTTTATTAATTTCAGAATTTGTACGCCGAAACGGTATCAATACTCCATTTAAAGGAGATTTGCCAGGAAGGGACTGGTTTTATGCGTTCAAGAAACGTAATGGGCTTTCTATTAAAAAACCGCAAGGGGTTGAGATATCGCGGCGAAAGGCTAGCGATCCTTTTATAGTCTACGCGTACTTCGACTTATTAGAGAAAGTGGTGGAAGAGTTAGGCCTACAAAACAAGCCAAATAAAATTTATAACCTTGATGAAACTTCGATTTGCCAGGATCCACTAAAAGGAAAAATAATTGGAAAAAAAGGATTTCAGGCAACCAGAACTACTAGTGGACCTGGACGTAATAATACAACTATTAATACAACTATACTACTACATATTTTTAAACTACGTAATTTAAGATAGAAGCTATAAAAATTAAGACTGTTTAGAAATTCATTAGTTACCTAAGTTAATTATGAAGACTACTTGATTTGCCTCATTATTTGATAATGAATATAGTATTTTAATACCTATATTATTATCTTTTATTACTATACTATACTATCTTATATATTACCAATCACCGTTAGGTACACTTACTACTAGAATAAAACATTTATCGATAGCTTAACAATTTCAAACAGATTAAAATTTGTCGAATGTTCGGCACATCACTAGCATGTATGGAGGCTCGGCGTAATAGCCCCACAATTTATTAAAAATGTTTTCGAAGGAATTTAGATCCTCCTAGCTTAATGTAAAGCTTAGAATAGTATGTATTCCGCCGTGAATTTTATGAGCAAGTTAGTATTTTCTATATAGATTCATAGATGGCAGAGATAAAATCAAACGTCGGAAAAGCCCCTCTGCGGGGTTTTCCCGCCGTTTTCCAGTTTTTTTCATAAAATACCTTGGTTGTAACATAAAATATTGATTTTCTATAGAAGTAATACAGCGTAATCATTAACAAATAAATGCTTTTTATGATGCATTTACTAATTTGTTGTTATTGCTTGCTGTAGCAAAATCACAACTTTTTGAATTTCGCAAGTCACTTTTTTTAGGCGGAATAGCCCCGCAAGACCTTACCTCAAAAGGAAAAAACGGAACCCTTATAGGATCACTCGTGTGTCTGTCTGTCACAGCCAATTTGCTCCGAATCTAATGGACCGATTAAGTTGAAATTTGGTACACATATGTATTTCTGAGACCCAAACACGGACGTGTAACGTAAAAAAATAAATTTTGAATATGGGGGTCAACTTTGGGGGGCAAATAAGAAAAAAAAAGTTTGGCAAACTGTACCGTATGACATATCAAATGAAAGGGTCACTGTGAGAGTCTCAAATGTATTTTTTAATAATTTAAAAATAAACCATTTTTAAAATATTTAAGAAAATCTTATCTCCGAAAGTACTGAGTGAGCCTAAAATTTTGAAAAAAAAATATAGAAAATAGTTCAATACCTATAGATTACAGGAAAATCTATAAGAAGTCGATGGTCTTAAAACAACATGGTAAATATCTCAATATTGTGCGTACGAACTTACATTTATCCATAGTTAAACAAAAAGGATCCAACCCACATTAGGTGTAATGTGGGTTGGATTCTTTTCGTTTAACTATGGACATTTTTGTAGTTGGAATGTATAGGAGAACATGTTTTTCAACTACAATGTTAAGTTTGTTCTTGGGATAAATTCATCCCAACTGCGGAACCCTTCATTGTGCGTGGTTCGACACGCTCTTGACCGGTTTTTTTTGGGGTCATCATAAAATATCAGTTTTTTAATGTTAACTTCACAGGCGTGATGGGTATCGATATCTCAATAACAGATTTACGTAACAACAGCGGTCATTGACCCCAAAAAAATCATCAAGTTGTTTTTATTTTATTTTGTCGTGTTTAGATATCAATACCTACCCATCACGTCTGCGGAGTTTCGCTAGCTAATTTAATTTGACCCTGTAGAAACTGTAACACCAAGGGGTTTGACTAATGTTATAAATCCACAACATATCCATACTTCCGTACTCCATATTATTCATACCTACTAATTTTATAAATGAGAAAGTAACTCTGTCAATCAATAAGACGGAAAAGACAGACAGTCAGACAGACAGAAATTTCATAATTATCGGTTCAGTGGTGGGGAAAAGGTTCCGCTACGTTGTTGCTTAGGAACAAAGTTGAGTGATCCCAAGTACTTATGATTTCACTGACCCCTTCAGCACCCTAATTGCGTAACACACTACCGAACGCAATCTGAATAATTTTGAAGCAAATTGCTAATCCATTGCTTCATATATTCGAAAAATTGGTCCGCTCAACAACGTAAATATCACAATGAATGTTGTTGAACTGTCAAAATGAAACCGATTCCGATTGATAGTGTGCTACGCAATTAGGATGCAGAAAGGAATACTTACCACAATTTTCTTGGAGGCTGTACTACTGGAACTACTTTGACGAATTTCTCTGGATCCCTGTATCCCTTGAAATTCAGTTTTACCGTTGGTGGTGCCAAGTGATATCATATCAAAGGGTTTATGTCAAGAAGATAAGTTACCGTAATTTGGTCCTACTTTGCTCCAATATTTGCTCCAAATGTTGAAAATTATGATTATTTTTAGAAAATCAACTATACAATTTACTTAATGTATTATTTTATGGATATATAGCTTATTTGACAAGTATTTATAGGGAAATAGATATTATGAAGTATATTATGAATTTATTTTTGACAAATAATACTGAGCAAAATTACCCATGGTGTTGGGTATCTTTGCTCCTAGATATAGTTTCTATGTAATCTCCATTGTTAAAGCTGTTGGAGCAAATTAATGCTTTCCTAATTCAAACTCTGCTCCAGTTATAATATGTTTTGCTATTTTGGATGATATAAATTGGTGAGATATGGGTAAAAACGAAAAAATGGATAAAACCGGATGCGTTCATAATTTAATTAATTGTTGCAAAATTTTTAACGTAGAATAGGTGAAAACATTTTACAGAACAGGAGCATAATTACACGTAGAGGAGCAAAGTAGGACCAAATTACCAGTTCAACTTACAATAGATATCTCCTTCTGCTTAAAGTAACATAATGCAATCTCCAATCATATTGCCAATCTTCTGCACAACCGCGTAAGCCAACATTTATGACGGAACCAAAAATGGCCGACCATTAATTAATTAAAAAACATCATCCAACAAATTACAATTATCGCAGAAACGAGTATGTAAAATATCTGCACATTTACTTTAAACAAGCTGATTGCAATCACAGCTGTGCTAAGAAATAATATTGTTTTTCTTAGCAATCGCCATAACATTCGAGTAAATGGTTCCATTTGCAAAGGTAACGGGCCTGGAATGGTCGTTCGGACGTATAAGGGACCTCTGTGGACCTCCGAAGTACTGTAGGGTGGCTAAGAAAGCTGGTAGGTAATGTAAGGATTATAAAGATAATTTCTCTTTACTTTGTGTAAATTATTTCATCATCACTGCTCTCAAAACGGTGAAGGTAAAACATCGTAACATCAAATAAATTAAAAAAAAAGTCGTGAGGAAACCGGCATGTCCTAGAACAAAATATTCGAAGACGTGACATCTACCAACCCGCACTAGGCCCGCGTGGTGGATTAAGGCTCACTCCCTCTTATAGCGAGAGTAGGCCTGTGTCCCAGCAGTAGGAATTTTATAGGTTTATTATGCTGCTATGTTATTGACAATTGTGCTGTAAAATGTATTGACAGTGACAGGTGTATGGTTTGGGCCCCATGCATGCAAATGTTTTACGGGCACTAATTTAAGTAGCGAACAGTATCCAAGTGTCCTTTGCCTTACAATTGAAGACTATCAGCGGAACCTATTGGGTTCTATGTTCTATGTTCTATGTTATTGGGTTTGGTTTCCGCACTTAATCCTTCAAGTGGACCATTGTGCGTGAGCCATAGCGGCCGTCGGGGTTTATTCCAACCAGCCCACTTCCCTCCAGAAGTTGGTCACGGCTTCTGGTCTGTTCAGAACATCTGTTAAAGATTTGGGTGTCCCGAGGGTTTCTGTTCTAATCTGGGCAACGCCTGTGCACTCGAAGAGCACATGCGGAACGGTTTCCTCAGCCTCCATGCAAGCTCTGCACAGAGGGCTGTCCGTTATGCCCATTGTGTAAAAGTGACCTATTGGGTTTCATATCTTTTAATAAAGATTTTATAAATTGCCAATGTAATTAATGATCGACTATGAATTCTATCTTGGTAGTTTATTTGCTTTGGAAAAATCAAACAAAAAAAGCCTAAAGTTGGCCATGCCTTTTTTTCGCAGTTCTTCGCTTTCAAACGTTGAGACAAGTCTTGTGTTAAGTTTTGAAGTCGGCCCCAGTTGTGAAAAAGTTCTGAACAATTTTAGGTATGTTCCACAAAATCCTTCCTCATGGTAACACTAGCAGGTCGTAATGTAGGTAACTGGAGGTTTTATTATTTAGTAGAATATGGTAAATTCAATTATGTGTAGACTTTAGTCCGTCTGTCCGCTGTCGCCTGCGGGCTCTTTCTAGGCCTTTGCCCTGGTATGTCGAGCTAAACGCTTTGGAGGTTCTGCGCATATTCCTGCGTCACTGCAAATACATTTTGGCACGAACCATTGCGTGATTGCGAATTTGCGATGTTGATCAACACCGCAATAGTATACAAATCGTAACATGTCAATCTACCAGCGGCGAGGTGTGCATTTTTGTAAGAGAGAAACCGAAGCAAAGCCGGTCTTAACTTACTTACTTAAAAATAAAATATTTTCTTTACTTCATTTAACACCATCTATCGTCAAGTAGCAGAACCAAAAAGACGTTATCACTACACAAACAAAACTTTTAATGTTTTAGAGAAATAAAGTCAACTAAATTAGGGACTATTATTCTAAAATTATAACGAATCGAATACAATACAGTTGAGCAAGTGAAAACTAAATAAATTATGCAATATTCCTCCATTTCATTTTTTCTATTTCTGTCTCTATCGTAACCCGTTGTACACCGGCTTGCTCTTGTCCATATCAAGCGATGCCACGTGACCTAAAGTGACGTCATAACGGGATCGCTATTGCATGAATTTTTAGCTCCCGATTATGACGTTTTGCGCCGGGTTATTTCAGAACATTTTTTTGTTGTTGTTGTAATTCAAAGCTAATAATAGGCATTATTGTCGTTTGAATATTATGGTTAATTAAATACCCATAGTGTAACTATTTTTTTTTTTAATACTCTTTCTTTAATACTTTTTCAATAGCGGTAGAGTTGCTGATTCGAGCCTCCGAAGGGAAGCAGGATCGTGTTGGAATCGTGTTATACGGTGCTTTCCCCACTGCAATCTACCTAGCCTTTTCTCAACTATGTCGGCTTCCAGTCTACACGAATGTAGCTGAATACCAATATTTTACAAGGAGCGACTGGCTATCTGACCGTCACAACCCAGTTACTGGGTAACACGACACTCCTTGGTAAGACTGGTTGTCAGAATTTTGGGCTTCTGACTACCCGTAACGACTGTCAAAGATCCACGAATAACAGCCGGGACCAACGACTTAAGACGGCCCTGGAACGTAATCCTACTATCATACTTCCTACTATCCTACTAATATTATAAATGCGAAAGTTTGGATGGATGGATGTATGTTTGTTACTCAATCACGCCAGAACGACTGAACGTATCTGGATGAAATTTGGCACAGAGATATAATAATAACGTATAGTCTTGTGGAGCACAACTTAACGTGCTCATTTTCTGCATTTTCATTCTAAAATAAAAGAAATAACCAAACAAACGATGAGGGCGCCACTGCGCGCTCGGCATGACACTACAAGTACGCGGCGGGCCTATCTCACTGGGCCAATTCAGGACTGCCGCGGTCAGAAAGTATAAGGATTACGCATTAGAAAGAGAGGCAACTTGTAGGTGAATATAACTGTAGGTAATCAAAATCAAAATCAAAAGTCATTTATTAAAACTAGGCTGAGAATCAACACTTTTCGAACGTCAAAATTACATAAGACAGTCCCGTAAAACGCCCGCCCTTCACCACTTCCTAGTGCTTTAGGGTGAATATTCGAGCGTTTTAACCGCCGTCATTACCTTCCGCCAAAAGTTGATGAAAGATAATATATTTAATGAAATATTTCAGCAATTCCTGATTCTGGTCCTTAAGCAGATTCTGGGAATTGATGAAATATTTCATTAACGATATTCTCCTTCATCAACTTTTGGCGGAAGGTAATGACGGCGGTTAAAACGCTGAATATTCACCCTTTAGCTGGAGAGAAGAAGTGACGCAACAAACTCGCACAATAAGCGTTGTGTGACCTGAATTACACTTTACTGTGTCGTAACAAGAGTCACTTTTTATTTAAAAGATTTTGCGGAGTGTCCCATCTGTATTAATCTGTGGTTTAGGTAAGTATTTTTGTAGTTACTAGGTATTGTAGGGGTTGTCATCGTGTCAGCCATTTATCCTGCCTACTAATGTCAGTTAAGAATGAAAGGTATCATGAATCACATGAATACCTTTTACCGCACCCAATAGTCTAGGGCAGGGATGGCGAACCTCAATAACCACATACCATTTTTCCAAATAAGTATTGAATGTGGTCATTACGTGCCAACAAACTCTTGCACTTAGTGACTGCTGAAAAAAAAAAAAAAACTAAATTTAAAAGATCAAAAAACCCGACTGCGTAAAAAGTGAACTTTGAAAAAGATGGAAACTAGATGACCTATTTTGTCTCCCAACAATCTCATGGAGGCATCTTCTTTTTAACAAGACCAGGTATTGTTAAAAAGAAGATGGCAATAGCCTCCGGCTGCATAATTACTACAGATTGTTGTGTGACAAAATAGGTCATCTAGTTTCCATCTTTTTTATGGTTCACTTTTTACGCAGTCGGGTTTCTTGATTTGTTAAATTAACTTTTTTTTATTTTACACTATTTAGTTAGGAAGGGTTACTTTCCCTTACTGTATTAAGCAACGCTTTAAGTAACGTCATCAAAATTGTCTTTCAAAGCACTAACATTTTGGGTTTGTTATTCGATTTTTTTAATCATACGTGAGAAGGAACTTCGTTGCTGACGGGGGTGACGGGGGTCAGTCGACCATACATGTTTTTTTTAACATTTCTCATTCCAAATTACATTTAAACATAATTTGTATATATTTTTGTAATCACCTTTTAAAAACCCTTCATTTTGATAGGTACCCCACTCGATAAGTTTGGGAGATTTTCTTTAAAAAACATACATTTTGGCGCCAAAAAGCCACTATTTTGATTTATATAATTTTAATATGCCCAGTGACATTCGTGCAATAAAGACGAATCTAACGACATATCATTCATCAAAGTCGGTTAAGCCGTTTAGACTACAGAAGGTCAGAATGGAACGGACAGACATACAGGTCAAAAACATAACCCTCCTTTTTTGGCTTCGCCGTAGTCGAGTAAAAAACTAACTAATACTTTCACAATAATACTCTTTATTTGCATATTGTAGTGTTTGAAAAATAAAAAAATACGTATAAAAAATACAAAGGTTGATTATATAAAAAAGGTACAAAAAAATATAAAAGGAGCTATCAATACGAGTAATATACCGAATCTTTTGTTTCTTTTAAATAAAATAGGTAAACTCGTTTTTTTTTTTGTTGCTGGGTGAAATTGTACACAAATAATAAAAAATGAACACGGAATTTGTATCAAATCTAAACGACGTAGGCTACAGAATTCGAATTCCATTGGTTCAGCAGTTTAAACAAATCAAATACGTATTGTTATTATATCGGTATCGGTACGCGACTCAAATAAAAAAAAAAAAAGAACAACTGACATGTTTCCGGAAAATCATTTACAATACTCATACGTATGATTAATAATAAAAACTTTTTAGCAAAAAACTACCGTAATTAAAGTTATTTTTCACTTTGTAGTGTTTTGTTTTGGAAGTCGGTTTTATTTTTTGCTAAAAAGTTTTTATTTTTCACTTTTTAGTTGTGGAACCTACCCCACACAAATTCGAATACATAATTGAGCACAATAATTGTAGATATAGCCATGTAAATAACAGTGATAGGAAGTTATTAAAACACCATCACATCATCCACATAAAATAAGTGGGAAATATACGCATTATTGAAGCGAACTCAAAAACTCCCCAAGCAAAGTTAATAAAATTTATATGGGACCACCTCGGAAGTATACCCTATCAAACAAAAAAAGAATTTTCTAAATCGGTCCATCCGTCTTTGAGTAATCGCGTAACAAACATACAAAAAAAAAAAACATACAGACGAATTGAGAACCTCCTCCTTTTGGAAGTCGGTTAAAAATTACAAAAGAGACGCAATACTTTAACGAGCAAATAAGAATTAAGGTCTAGTTAGTATCCACGACGAACGAAAGCACAGGCGATCGAGTCACTCCTTGAGACGAAGTATAGATGGAAGTTACTTCTCTTCTCAAATCTGGCCGGCTGAGGGAACTACGCGGCAGAACTTATATAGATGGCAGATTACTGCTGTACCTACTTAACCAACGCTGTGAACAGATGCCGTCGGTTAGGCCTCCAGGCCAAACCATAATTCTAAAAAATCTTTCAAAAGATTTTGTAGAATGCATAATTCTACAATATACACACTTTTGCAAAAAAAAAACGGGCGGTTTTGATTTTTCTACATTATTGGTAATCATTTAGTTGTAAAGAGGTTTTAATAGCCAAACTATGTTACTGGCACTTAATAAAGAGTCTGGGTATGAAAAAAAGTTGATTCAAAATTCGAAACTTTTGTTTTAAAAAATAATAATCCTTTTTCAGTATGTGACTTTTTACTTATTTACTTTTCGCGGGTTTGCGGTTAAAAGGTTATTAGGCAACTAAAACTAACTTCTCGTTATTTTTAGTAGAATACAACATGTCTGTCGCATAATCCTGCTTTATTGTGACTTAGAACAGATATCTTTGTGTCGATTGGCAGAAAAAGCAATAAGAGCTAGAAAAATAATAGCGCTGTTGGAAAAGGGGTGTAGCCAATGTTACGTCTCACAGCGGTTAAACGTGAGTTGTTCAACCGTCCAAAGAACCTGGACTCGATACCAAGAGACAGGTTCCGTTCAGAGAAGGCAAGGTTCTGGGAGAAAACGTTGCACACAGCCACGAGACGACGCTTTTTAGTGACCGGCGCTGAGGAACCGCAAATGCAGTTACATAGACCTCAAACGAAACCTTAAAGAGGTACGAGGAGCACAAGTTAGCCTATAGACAGTGAGGAGGAGGCTTTTAGCGGCTGATATACGCAGTCGACGACCAGCGCGGGCCCCCAAGTTACTCCGTGAGCACCGGATTAATCGATTGAGGTTCGCTAGAAATTGCCTATCTAGGACACTAGGTAACTGGAGTAGCGTACTTTACTCCGATGAGGCTCGAGTCTGTCTGAATGGTGAGGACCGACGTCGGCGAGTGTTACGAGGACCAGGGGAACGCTATGCCGACGTGTGTTTTGAAGAAATCATCCCTTGTGGTGGAGGGTCCGTTATGTTTTGGGCGGGCGTGACTTCCAGCTATCGTACCGAGATAGTATTCATTGAAAATGGCTCACTAAATTCGCAAATTACATATCAGAAATCTTTTGTCAACATGCACAACCCGAATTGGTGAAGATGCCATTTACATGAACGATAATTCTCGGGCCTACCGTTCTGGCGACATAGATGCTTATATGCAAGAGATCGGTGTTCGTAGTTTGGATTGCCAACGTGGAGCGCCGACCTTAACCTCATTGAGCACGTCTGGGATCTCCTAAAAAGGTGAATACGATCTGTCCAACCACTTCCACAAAACATCAGGGAGCTTAAACGTGTGATCTCGCCTGAGTGGGAACTCATTCCACAGGACACCATCAAAGGCCTGGTGGAAAGCATGCCAAGACGATTACATGCCGTAATCCCTGAAAGGGGAGATCATACTCGTTATTAATTTTTATATTTTAATGTCTTTTTATATTAAAATACCATAAAAATACTCGTAGTCTTAATTTAATTATACCCATAAAAATTTCCATTTTAACACGGCTCTCTGTTTACATTGACTAAAACACCGATTCCAAATTTAAGTGTTAAAAACTATATTCTCATTGATAATAAAAAAATTGTAGTCATTAAGCTAATGACATACTAAAAATATAAATATTTATAATATTATACAGTAATGTTAACATTAACAGTTTTATATTAAAATTAATTTCAATTAAAGAAAAAACGTAGTGTGACGTCTGCTGTTGCAAACTAGATGACTTAGGTACTTACCTAAATTCCTGGAAAATGCCTTGCCCAAATTATTTTGTTACGTGCCATTGGTTCGCAATCCCTGGGTCTGGGGCATAGCTTGAACCTTTTATAATATTACCTAGTAATAACATTCATTGTAGCGAATGGTATTCTGTCTGATATAGAATTACTATAGTGACCCGCCCCTGCTTCGTACAGTTTTTACGACTTGACAAAGCATCGAGATTTTTTCATTCTAAGTAAGTTTAATACTAAAGTGAACAAATGAACCTTCCAGAATAAATTCTCTAAATGATGGTGAAAACCGCATCAAAACCTTTTGCGTAGTTTTGAAGAACAATGCAGTCATACAGACAGACACTAAAATAGACTTTATTTTATAATATGTACAGGGTGTAAGGGACAGCCCTCCGCAAAGTAACAGGGTGCAGCTCCTTCTTTTGAATCATGTTCCATCAGAAAATTTCTCAGGATTTTTTTTTTCAGTTACTATTTCTTTATTTCAACGTAAAATTATATTCTCTGTATGCAACACTCCATTTGTGTAAATAAAACCGCTAAAATAAAAACAATCAGCAATGGATGTCGAAATACTCTAACGAACGACGCGTGATATCAGCTGTTCACTTTCTGCCTAGCTACAGAGTTCACCGAACTCACCGCATATTACCTGCCCCTCCCAACCAGTAACTTATGCTCCGATTTGTGCATAAAAACACAAACAAATCAGGTTTATTGGATTCTCATAACGTTCCTGAAATAATTTCATGTACCGGCCATCTTATTATGATATACTGAATTCACCCCATCAGTCTGCGGAGGGCTGTCAGTTACACCCTGTATATTTACGTATATACCTATATACTAGTCAAAACAAAATAAGGACCACTTAAATGAAAATATTGAACGAAGAAAATTATTTAATTTATTAATTGTTTAGTTTTAGTAAACGTAAAACAATATTACTGTTTATTGTTTAGGCTGGTAACCCTTTAAATAAATTATCAAAACACATGTTTATTTAACTTTAAGTAAAAAATAAAGATAAAAAAACAACAAAAAGTCACTAAAAACTAAAAAATTCTTCACTTTTTATTTGTTTTTTAATAACGCGTATGCCCCTCCTCTTTTAGCTATGCACTCCTGAAGCCTGGAATGCATGCCCTCGATCAAATGCCTCACGTTTTCTGCTGGAATTTCTTCCTTGGTAATTTTCAAAGCGTCAATCAGTTGCTGCTGGTTGCGGACCTCTTGATTACTCTCTCTAACCCTTCGTTTCAATTAGTCCTACATGTGCTCGATTGGCTCTAAAAAAAATCCAAAAATTTATATATCCCAGGAAGTACAAAAGATTTCTTAGAAAAAAAAATTAAACTTTTTTACATTATTTTTCACCACGACCACAAATGAATGAATTCCATCGGTTATTTGTTGTTATAATATTATACGTTGACAGGAGGCGGTAAATAGTGTGACTAGAAATTGCACAGTATTTAAACAAAAATCGTATTTTACGTACTACTTGAGATATATATTTTTGTTGTATTTTTTTAGAACGGCCATATGGTCTATTATACTCGTATTATATGCTATTTTCAAGATTATTGTATAACGAGACTTGTGTCATTTTACATTCCTTTCCATTCAAATAGATAATTTCGCAACTCGGTCACTGAACCCTCATAGTTAATCAATTAACATAATCATAGATATATTAAAAGCAGTTCCATCAATCATCTGACATATCGTGGGTGTCTATAATATTGTAAAATGTGTAAATCATGATGCTTGTGAGAATTAAATAGGAATTATAAGATAATTTTAATGAGGCAAGCGCCTTAAACTGTGTCAGATATCGCCTTTTAGAGATTAACTAATGTTTTAATTTGTTTGTATTGTTTGCTTTGTGATTTATTACAACAAGGCTCTTGAAATGTTTGATGGGTGACGTTTTGCATTTAGAAAAAAAAAAACGTTCAATCCGCACACTGGTTTTAAAAATGGCTTCAATTTTTTTTTATTGGTAATGGTAGGTATAAGTACATCCCGCCAGGGTTACGGGTTCTTCGAAAGTGTTACCGTGGCCCTGGCACAGGCAACTGAAGGAACACGGGTGGGTTTTAGTCAGTAGAAGTCTGACACGAAGAGCGGGAGAAGTTATTTGATGATTTTCCATCCAGAAAAAAAAGGTATAAGTACATAGGTAGGTACTTCAATGTTATTTTTCTAACAAATACTCGTACTCGTATGTTGACACGGTAGAAACAACATAACAATTAGCTATGTTTTTCATGTCATACACCAATTAGGGGCTCTCTAGCCAAAGTGCACTTCAAATCATTACAAACATTGTTTCAGGTGCTTAAAGCAGGGATGGCGAACCTTTTAAATTCTGAGAGCTAATTACAAAATAATAAAAAATATGGTCAAGGTGTCACCAATAAGTAAGTACCTATCTGAAAAAAGCTGGACGAAAATGAAACAAAAATTACTCACATACTTATGTACCAGTATTTAATTACTGACGACGATTTCTAACAGAAAACATATGAAGTACACAAGGGACCTGCATCTTGTTGCATGAAATATGACTAATATTCTACATTTTCGGGGTGCTGATTTTAGATATGAAGTCAGATTTTTTGTTTTGTATCAGCTTTAGTTCTTTCTTGCTTGACTTGGTTCACAAGGGCTGTTTTTAATGCTCCAACAGTAGTCCGCCATCTTGTGGGCATTCCAGTGACCCTGGTACAGCTCCTCCATAGTCCGAATATCTTGATGGAACCGTTCCCCATGTTCTTTAATCAGATCACCAAAATTTTCGGGGAATAACAGCTGTATCTCAACCACTAGAGGTGTTAAATTGAGTAGTATAGGTAGATTTGAAATCAGTGACCTAGAATTAGTAAATAACAGCCACAAAATTCTATGCATCATAAAAAAGTCGAAATCGGTGTCTTTGGATTTGTATTTTAGTTTTTTGCCACCGACTTCCGAAATTAAAGTTACTCGTATTATTCACTTTGTAGAGTTTTTTGGAAGTCGTTTAATTTTTTTTTGAAAAACTTTTTTATTTTTCATTTTTTAGTGGGTCAGTTTGTAATTTATCTAAGTTACAATATCCTAATGTCAACTGCTCATCACCTTTTACAAAATATTGCTTTTCCCGATGCAGGGACGTTAATTGTTGAGGAGTTCTTCAGGTACCAGGAGAACTCCACATCACCATTGTGACGAGCATAAACTACTTAGCAACCATTATTAAAGTACCTAATCGAATCGCATCCCGTGAAATACTTATTATTGAGAAGTTCCGGTGGCCCTCTGTGATCTTCATCATCAGTTCCACTTGACCAAATGGTGCTTTCCAAGAACAAATGCACGAGTTACTATAAAAAATACCCAAATCGCTATCGGTGACTATAATATTTGAAGAGTTCCGTCGATTTCTCCAAGATCCCAGGTCCTAACCTGATGACAATGGATGGTTCCATAAAACCATACTAGAAAGTATATCCTTTCAAAAAAAAAAAAGAAATTTCCAAATCGGTCCAGCCGTCTTCGAGTAATCGGGGAACATACATAAAAAAAAAAGATTCCGACGAACTGAGAACCTCCTCCTTTTTTGAAGTCAGTTAAAAAGTAATAAAATAAAAATCTTTTATTAGCAGGCATCATAGGCCCATAGCGTGTTAATTAAAGGTAACTTAAAAACTATGTATTGTCGTAACAAATTAGGCACATAATACAATATTAGAACATTAAAAAAAAAAAACAAAACAAAGCATCCAATTACAGGAAGGTTAAACACGTCCCAAGTTGATAAACCTATCCATTGTAGGTCCCTCTAACCTTTCAGCAAATACCTTCAGAATGTATTGCAGATCTGTATTATTAATTAATGGAAATTAATAATTGTAAGCTACTACCTACCTACCTTTTTTTTTTTTTGTGGATGGGAAATCATCAAATAACTTCTCCCGCTCTGGGTGGAGCGGGAGGGCGTGTCAGACTTCTACTGACTAAAACCCACCCGTGGGACTACCTACCTACTTAGTACTTAGATTTCGTCAGTCAATGCCGTGCCAATATTTTTTTGCCCTGTAGATACCAAAGGTTCGCAACCCCTGCACTAGAGCATCTAGAACTTTCCACATAACTCTGATTCCCGCACTTTACGGTTCACAGTTATATTTTATTCAACTTATAACAAGTTTCTGAGGGAACGAAGCCTGTTTAACGTCATTACTATAATAAAAACGGGAGAAACACAGGCTATTGGGCCAAACTTTAGGGAGTTTCTCAGGATTGCCTACATTTCAGCCTGGACTGCCTACTTGTACAATAATTGGTTCTCGAATACATAGTACATGAATGAGTTTTCTTGAAGTGGTTTCGAATGTGTTGTCATTCTGCCTAGCCTTTTCCCAACTATGTTGGGGTCGGCTTCCAGTCTAATCGGCTGCAGCTGAATACCAGTATTTTACATGGAGCGACTGCCTATCTGACCTCCACAACCCAGTTACTGGGTAATACGCCTTGGTAAGACTGGTTGTCAGACTTTCGGGCTTCTGACGACCTGTAACGACTGTCAAAGATCCTCGAATGACAGCCGGGACCAACGGCTTAACGTGCTTTCCGAGGCACGGAGGAGTCTCGGTATGAAAAGATGGTCACCCATCCACGGACCAACCCCAGCAAGGGTAGCTTAACCTGATGGATCGACCCGTGCGGCTGTTATTACTTAGCCACGAGCTCGAATGTGTTGTATTACTACTTTATGTAGTTGTTTTACGCATGATTATAAGAAGTTTGGTAAGGGCGTTTGTCCACCGCAGCCGTCACCGAGAAACGAGACACACACGAGCCGAGCCTACAACATCCTGCGTGTGCAATATAACAACGCCTTCAGGATGCTATTGCGGCTGCCGTGGCGTTGTGGTGTGTCGGGTATGTTTACGGAAGCACATACGGATGGCTGTCATGCCTTTATGCGTAAGAAAGCAGCATCCTTACTACAACGTTTACGTAACAGTCGGAATGGCATCCTGAAAATGAATGTTGCGAGACCAGACTGCCTAATCGAAAGGCATTTGTTGGAGGTCGTTTTAGGTTTAAGACGATAAAGAAACTCAATTATCTACTAACATTACTAACATAGCAGATAAGCACAAATTGTTACTAACTTATTACTACAAATCTATGGACTGTAATGTCTGAATTAAATCATTTTTAATTAAAGGAGGAAGCGTCAAGGTAGCCCGCGAAATTCAAATTTTCTTACGTTTTTTGCAAATTACTAGTTTTGAATTTCGCGGAAGAAAGTTTGAATTTCGCGGGCTATCCTGACGCGTTCTCCTTAATTTAATTTTGAAACAAAAACCGGGCGAACGGGTGGTGTGACGACAGTGTGTGGAGATCAAACGAGACACTTCGGCTGTCGGGATGACGGCGCGGCGCGGCGCTCGGGTGACGGACGTGCGGTGGACACGCGGCCAAATGTATGTATCGCTACTTCAGCACTATCACCTCGGTCTCGGTGACGTGACGACCCGGTAACGGCGGTGGTAGACAAACGCTCTAATTGTCTACGTATTTCACTGAATTCTTACTAATATTATGAATGCGAAAGTGAGTCTGTTTGTTTGTTCCGCTTTCACGATAAAATGGCGGAACAGATTCGGATGAAATTAGGCACATGGGTAGACCATGACCTGGATTATGGCATAGAATACTCTTTATCTCGGTAGTACGTTCCTGTGGGATAATTTCCGACTTCCACGGGGGCGAAGCCTTGGGCAAAAGCTAGTGGTAAATAAACTAGAAAAGGTATTTTTTTTAGGTAATGCCGCATACTAAGGCTACACGGTGGCTGCCCTCAGTCAGTACATGCGGGACCCGATGAAACGCAACAGTCTCCCTGAAATAAGGGAATCCTATAGGCTACATGTAGATTTTGATTTGATTTAATTTAGCGAACCAGTCAGCTGTTGTCACAAATCATATTATTAAATCGAGTAAATGTCATGGAAATTAATTTCTAATTAATTTCCATGACAGTTACTCGATTTCGATTCGAGGCAATTTGAAATTAATTTGTAATTAATTTCAAATTGCCGTGCATTGCACAACGGGGACTATAGATCACTGTAGTAGCTAGGTTGAAAATGAAAAAAAAATAATAATATTCGAGCGCGTCAGATATTCAATAGGGATGTTAAGGAAACCCTAAAGAAACTCCTATTCAAAAGACTGACGATTTTTATTTTTAAAAAGTCAAAGTCAAATTCAAAGATGTTTATCATATATATTATATGTTTATAATATTTATATATTCATTTATTCCAGCATATCCTGCCATAATATGGAGTAGGTACAAATCCTAACTAATATTATAAATGCGAAAGTAAGTTTGTTTGTTTGTTTGTTACATTTTCACGCCTAAACCACTGAACCGATCATCCTGAAATTTTGTATATACGTTGTCAGGTGTACAGAAACGGACATGGGGTACCTATCATACCAAAAAAATGTACTGTTCCCGAGGAAAACAACAATAACTTTTTTATAATAATTATGAAAACAACAATAATAATTATGAATTAGAGAATAATAATAATATGAATCTATAATATTTAAATAATAAAATTTGAGATTATTTATTGTGGTAATAATAAATAACAATAAGTATGTTGTTTTTGCATGTGGTGGATTAAAGACTATTCTTATTTTATTATGTTACTAACGTTTTATCCTCTAAGTATTCTTGAACACTGTAATATTTTTTTCTAATAACAGTCTGAACAATACCCTTTTGCGCAACGGCAAGGGCAAATCTTGAGTACTATTTGTCAAATCTTTGTATATAATAATTACCATGCAGTAAGAATTTCTTTTTAATAGCATTCGTTTTATTTGGGGTAATTTCAATTTGTCTTTGTACCGTGTTCTACTATTTATTTTGTAACTGTTTTTTTCGAATAAATTATATTTTTTAAACATGGTAAGCGACCATTGCGATATTTAGATTAATCGTTTGTCTTATTTTTTTCAGGACATACACAAAGCTATCTATTTTTTTTTGAGTATTTTGTCTATGTGTGGTTTCCAACTGCAGTTTTGGTCCACGGTTATACCCAAGAATACACATTCATTCACAGTGTTTAGGAGGGAATTGTTATACTGGATGTCTAGACTATCTGTGTTTGTGTCAAGTGCTTGAAATTTTATATTTGTTTTTGTCATGTTTATTTTTAAGTTATTATTTTCTAGCCAATTGATTGCCATGTCTAATGCTTTATCAATTCGTTTGTCCAAGTTAAGTGTGTTTAGCTTAATTTGTGATCTTCCTGTGTGAGTGGTTATGGCTATTCCATACATCTTCCAAAAAAGGACAGTTGTGATTCGAATACTCGGACAAATTATGTTGGTAGCTCGTGACTTAGTAATAACAGCCAGTTCTGTTAGTGATTTGGAAAAAAAAACATGTTAAATTAGAGCATTTTCTTAGTAACTTAATATGTGAATATTTAACATTTTGTTTATATTACGTACTGTAATTCATTTGTAAAGTTATGTCTAACGTGGATAGAAAAAATGAGAATCACGCAAAAACTATCAAGCGTATTTTTATGAAACCTTTACTATATTAAAGATAATTTAATTATTTATCTTTTCATGTACGTGTTTTAATCCTACTTAATACCTTTTGATTTATGTATAATAAATTTAAAATGCCTCTAATTTGGGACAGCTCTCCTTGATGAACGAGTGCTATTACTGGCTGGACGTAAGACGCGTTGCTTGAGCTCAGCACAGAACACGCAAGCTAACCACTCAAAGCCATTGGCATACATCTGCGTCTTAATAGCTAATTAACAGATAAAATCTAGACTGAAGCAAGGATTAACAGAAATTAGAACTTCGCAATTTTATTAAGTTCCGTCCTAGTTCACATAAGATCCGCTTATGTCTTTAGTGTAACTAGAAAAGTAGTTTCAGAGTTATGTAGGTACATATTAGAGTTTTAAAACTTTGCGGTTTGTTAATAACTTTCAGATGAAACTCATACTGCTGAGAAAATCGTAGTTATGTCACAGATTAATACAGATGGGACACTCCGCAGTTTAGGTATGAAGGTACAAGTACGCGGCGGGACTATCTCACTGGGAGAATTCAGTAGGACTGCTGCGGTCAGAAGGTGTAAGAGTTACGCGTTAGAAAGAGAGGCAACTTGTAGGTGAATATAACTGTAGGTAATAAGCGTTGTGCGACCTGAATTGCACTTTATTGTGTCGTAGCAAGAGAAAATGGTATGAATTAGGATGACAACAGCCGCACTGGTCGATCGAAGGTTTTAATCTACGCTTGCCCCGGTCAGTTCGTGGATGGGTGGCCATCCATTAGATATCGAGACTTCTCCGTGCCTTCAGAAAGCACGTTAATAAGCCATTCGTTGTCATTCGCAGATCTTTGACAATCGTTACGGGTAGTTAGAAGCCCAAAAGTCTGACAACCAGTCTTACCAAGGGGTATCATGTTACCCAGTACTTACCTGGGTTGTGGAGGTCAGATAGGCAGTCCCTCCATGTAAAATAATGGTATACAGCTACATCCGGTTAGACTGGAAGCCGACCCCAACATAGTTGGAAAAAGGCTAGGCAGATTGATTGGATTATGAAAAACATACCCACCTAATTTGAAACAGTCAATCAACAATACCTGACTAAGTATTGAGGAATTTTCTCCATCGTTTGCGTAAATTCAAAACAAAATTCAAAAAGGAGGATATAATACATTTTATGTCTATGGTACCTAAATCAGTGGCAATCAAGCTTATGCAACTATCGTCCCGCGAAAATTCAAATTCCGAACACATGATATTCGCGTTCGAGTCGGCGAGTGTCGGTGGAAACTTTAAATTTGAATGTGGAACGCTAAACTTTGAAAATGGAGGCTGACGACTGGGAACTATGCAGTCGAATTAATGTGGATTGTATTGCATTACATCTTGGGGATTGTATATCTATATAAGATCTTGGTTCTTGAATGTCAATGGTAAGATCACAGAATAGATAATAGACGTACTAGTCCAAGATCCCAGAGCTGCCAGACCTTACGTATTTTCTGATTAACAAACTGCGTGGGTTATAAGGGTAGTGTTAGTATGTACTTTGAATGTGCGCATACCTGCTAGCTTGGGCCGACAGCGAGGATTCGGGTTAGTAGCATTAGTCCCCAATTGTGGTTTCACCTACCACTTACCACACCACCACCCCACACCACCACCACTATCACCACAACCACTTACCATACCACTTTTAAAAACAATGAAACTGTTAAAAAAATGGAAGGTACGGATGGCAAGAAAAAGTTTACAAAAGTGAAAACAGTCTTTATTAAAAGATTTTTTCAAAATTAGAATGTTCTTTTTACCGTGTTAGGTTAATCAGAATATTTCCTATAATAAATAAATACGAGTATACAATCTTGCTAATCAGGCACTAATTAGACACAAGGGTGCCGGGATTACTGGAATATGGAATGGAGCACGCCCAACGTCGTATTCCTTCGCAAATTTTCGCCTATTTCTAACCTCTTTAAAATTTCCATCTTCTCACCCAAGGTCAAAGTATTACATATGTTTTTTTTTCTTGTAGTAGCGATAATGACAGATTAAGCGTATGAAACTGAATTATTAGTGAAAATCCATCTTAATCAATCTTGTATTCGGTTTTGAACTTATAGCAGTACAAAAAATGCGAACTAATATTGTGCCGAATTACTTGACGTGCCGGTGTATTGTAATGTAGTGTGTATCCATACAGGGTGTAACTGTAAACAGTGTCACCTTTTTAAGAGATCATTGTCATAATTATGAACAACTTTTACTATAGGACCAAACCTGAAATCGCGACAAAAATGAGCTATTTCCAACATTTTCACGAATTATGCGAATTTCAAGTTTGGTCCCAGAGTAAAAGTTTTTCATAATGAGGAGTACAATGACGCGCACAGCATTACAATATGAAATACACAATAAATATGGCGTGCCACAAGGCAGTATCCTCGGCCCGCCCTTGTTTTTAGTTTATATAAAGCAACCTATGTAACATTGACCAATGGGAAAATAATTACATTCGCCTATGATACTGCATTACTTTTTTATGGTGATACGTGGGAAGAAGTTTATAAACACGCGCAAAACGGGTTCAACATAGTGTCTAAGTGGCTTTGAAGACAACATCCTCACCCTAAATGTAGACAAAATTAAGTTTATGACCTATACACTTAGAAAGCAAGACCTACCAAACCTTCCCGTCATCTCACACAATGGAACAATATACAAATTACACACACTTACCCATCACACCATAACCTACACTCTCACCAACACACTCACTCACTCACTGTGTTTGTGATTATGAGAGAAAAATATATATATTTTTTGACATTTCTCGGGACCCTGGGGTCCCGGCTCCTTGGAAGGCGTACGAGGAGTCGAAGCCAACTCGCAAAAGCCCCTTAGATAATTTTAAATGATGAGGAGGCACCAACCTACGTTTATCCCTGTTAGTGCGCCCGTAACCACCGCCCACTGTAGACGCGCCAATTAGCTACATAAGTATTAAGTTGGCACAATAGTAATGAGACACTCTACAAAATTCTATACATTTCCTTTTTCAAGTTGATTGTTTTCGATAATATTCTAAAATATTGTAGAACATTCTAGGTACTTGTGGTGTGGGGTTATATAAAGATCGGTTTAGTCAGTTTGAAGAAAAATGGACGAGCAAGAAGTTCGCAATATACGAGTACTTGTTAGGCCACAGTGCGCGGGCTGCGGCTGACAATGCATTGGGCGCTGGAAGTACAGGTCATGCGATGGTGTCCCGATGGTTTGACCGTTTTAAGGGAGGATGGTTTGACCGTTTTTAGGAGACAGGAGCCTTGAAAGTCAGCCACACTCTGGACGACCACCCGCAGTGAATGGTGACGATTTACGGCGCGAATTGCAGTCGAATCTGGATGCTACTACTCGTGAATTAGCGGAAGCACTTAACTGCAGTCACCACGTCGTGGAAAACCATATGCATGAGCTTGGGTATCGAACAGTTTTGGCTCAGTGGGTACCGCACATCCTCACAGACGCCAGTCGTGCAGTCCGTGTCTGTAAATCACTTTTGCTGCGACCCCGACGTAAAGAGTTTTTGTCTGATCTGGTTACTGGAGATGAATCATGGATTAATTACGAGAACGATACACGTCGTGCTTTTTGGCTGCCTCCAGAAGAAACGCCACCAACTCAACCGAAGCTTAGTCAAAAGAACCGCTTAAAAGTTCTGCTTTGCTGTTTCTGGGACGCGCAAGGCATGCTGTTTTATGAACTATTACACAATGAAATTATAAACGCTGACAAATATTCAACCCAGCTCACCAGTTGCTCACCAGCTTGTTTAGAGCCCTGAAACAACATTTGCGGGGTAAACAATTTAATTTAATTATTTATTGAATTAAAAGCCAACATTGAACAATTATAAAATAAACTAATACAAATACAATTTCAATACAAAAATTACAATACAAGTCAAAACAATTAAAACAATATTTCCACATTAGCCCGTACATGTACCATGTCTCAGTGATACATGTACTGGCAGTCGAATTGCTGGGCGAAGGCGCTCAGGATACTGTTCGTGCTGACTCGCACCCTGCGTACCAGGGATGTGCACCACTTGCGCATGGTTGTATAAAAACAATCCACGCGCGCTTCGGCGAACATCCCCGAAGCGCTACAGAAGCGAAGCAGCCCCAACAGCACCCTGAATGCATTATTGTATTGGACGCGTAGAGCGCTGTATTGCTTTTGCGTATAATTCACCCACAGACTGCTCGTGTAGAAGGACGTGCACAATGCCCTGAACAGGGTGATCTTGACGTCTCTTGAACAGCGAGCAAATCTGCGTGCTATCATATTCGCACGAACAGACAGAGCTCTACGCTCCCTTTCTATGTCATTATCAAGGTATTTAAACTGTTCTACTCTACTAAGGGGGTAGCCATTCAGTCTAACTTTAGGTGTTTGACTTAGGGACCTTCCCCGAGCCTGACAGACCATCCACTCACTTTTATTTATGTTGTACACCAACCCATGTTGTCCAGCATATTTTTCGCAAATGTCAAGCAGCTGCGACAGTCCACCTACAGAGGCACTCAGCAGTACCATGTCGTCCGCGTAACTAATATTATTAAGGCAGACTCCATCAATATGGCAGCCAACATGTGTGCCGCTGAGCTCCTCCACAAGCGCGTTCACATAAAGGTTAAAAAGTTTCGGCGATGTCAGCCCCCCCTGCCTCACGCCGCACTCAAACCTGTATGGCGTTGAATACGCCCCTGACCACCGAACAACGTTGATCTGGTTCCCATACCAATATTTAAAAGTACGGATTAATTCGTCGGGCATCGTTGGTTGGTGTAATTTTTGCCATAGAATATCGTAAGAAACCAGGTCAAACGCTTTCGATAAATCAAGAAAACACCCAAAAATGGGCGTATTTTTATCCGTGTGTACTACACGGATTGCTTCAGACACAGTTTAGCCATTTCAGTAGAGAGACCTGATTTGAAACCAAATTGGTTGTCGTGTATATGTAGATGTTTATCAAGCTGAGTGTTCAGCAAACTGTCAAGCACCTTTGCGATTATAGTGACTAGGGAAATCGGTCGATAATTACATTTGTCACCAATATCACCGGTTTTGTTTTTAACAATTGGCACCACCACAGTCCTCATCATCGGCGCAGGCAAGTATGAATGACCTACACACAAGGAGTAGAACATCGCCAGTACTCTGGGCATATGATATCCCGCGTACCTTAGGTGTTCAATGCTCAGGTCGTCATGGCCCGGAGATCTGCCCCGTGACATAGATTTAATGGCATGCCTTACGTCTTTGGCCGTAAACCGGTTGCCGACCTCCTGACCACTACAACCATCATCGCTCGTGGACTGTGTCGACGCCAAAGGTGACTTAACGGTAAAATGGTCCTTAAATAAGTCTGCTATTCCCGACAGGTTACAGGCACCATTGACACTCACAGGTAGACCTGGTTTACTATTAATTTTGTTTGTAGACTTCCAGAAACTGCGGCAGTCGCTCCTGGAATATTGCGACGCAAGGTTGTCCATTTTTATTTGGTCGGTATGATTCAGACACCAACGTAAACGTGATTTAAAAATCTTACGAGTCGTCTTCATGTCATTCCACACGCGACCTTCCGCCGGCTTGCCGTACAAAACCCACAACTCAAACTTTTCCCTGGCCGCCCTGTGAGCATCACTTACGTGCCTGCTCCAACCGAGAACCGGCTTCTTGTATCTGGGAACACTTGACGAATGACTATCGGAAGCTGCCCGGCATAATATTTCAATTATTTCATCGTACATATTGTCAATAACAAGTCTGTGATCCACATTATTACATACATAATCACAACATTCGGTCATTTCAATGGGAAAATCAATTAATTTTAAATTATTATTACATAAATTACTATACATGTCACATTTTTCAGAGTTTCTATCACCCCAGCGCAAATCGTTATATTGCATAAAATTGTTATGAATGAGTTAATTATCTTTTTGTATGCACGTGTTTCTGTGACAAACAAACTTATTTTTCTTTCTTTCTTTCTTTCTTTCATTGATTTAATAATAGAATATAATAGAATATTCTTCATTCTGTACACCCCACACCCACCACAATGGGCGGTCTTATCGCTAAAAACGATGTTTTAAAGACAACTTTTGTATGAACGGGTGAAAGGGAAACAATATTGTAGGAAGTCTATGATGTACCATTTACATCATCATCATCATCAAAATCAGCCGAAAGACGTCCACAGCTCAACCTCCACAACCGAGTATACCCCTTGGTATGACTGGTTGTCTGACTTTCGGGCTTCTGACGACCCGTAACGACTGCCAAAGATCCACGAATATCAGCCGGGACCAACGGCTTAACGTGCTTTCCGAGGCACGGAGAAGTCTCGGTATGAAAAGATGGTCACCCATCCACAGACCAACCCTGGCAAGCGTAGTTTAACCTGATGGATTGACCCGTGCGGCTGTTATTACTTAGCCACGAGCTCCTCGGACGTAGGCACCTATGATACAATTCTAAAGGAGCTGAAACTTTCTCTCAGTGTTATGTCATTAATTTCGTCATCACTACTATTATAATAGCATATTTATTTGGATAAAGATTAATACCATGTTTATGAAAACACCTTCGCAAATAATTTTATAACTTTAATTATCATTTAAAAAGGTATAGCGAGCCAACCTTAAAAGATAGACATAATTATGCTATTGCGGACGTTTTTTTTTACAACTTTTTAAAAGGAACAATTCCGTCATACAGGATTGTTGCGTAACGTTAACCGTTTACGCAGCGCACGCAACGGAATCTCTCAAAAGGAATCAATTTTCCCCGTTTTTGCAACATTTTCCATTGATGCTCCGCTCCTGTTAGTCGTAGCGTGATTTTACTAGCCTTCCTCGATAAATGGGCTATCCAACATTAAAATAATTTTTCAATTCGAAACAGAAGTTTCTGAGATTAGCGCGTTCAACCAAACAAGTAAACAAACTTTTCAGCTTTATAATATTAAGTGTAGATAGTGTAGACGTAGTCTCCTAGATCGGATAAAGTGCATGCTATTGGTGTTCCATAAATAATTTCTCAGTAGTAGCCCAGGGTCTAGTTTTGAGCCTCAACAGCCTCAACAGGCTCGCTTCTAGTATATGGGACTTAAATATAAACGGCGAAACCTAGGCTCCTCCTCCGTTTACCCGTTAGGGAGGTTCAGGCGTGATGTTATGTTGAAATATAAACGGCGAAACCTAGGCTCCTCCTCCGTTTACCCCTTAGGGAAGTTCAGGCGTGATGTTATGTTGAAATATAAACGGCGAAACCTAGGCTCCTCCTCCGTTTACCCCTTAGGGAAGTTCAGGCGTGATGTTATGTTGAAATATAAACGGCGAAACCTAGGCTCCTCCTCCGTTTACCCCTTAGGGAAGTTCAGGCGTGATGTTATGTTGAAATATAAACGGCGAAACCTAGGCTCCTCCTCCGTTTACCCCTTAGGGAAGTTCAGGCGTGATGTTATGTTGAAATATAAACGGCGAAACCTAGGCTCCTCCTCCGTTTACCCCTTAGGGAAGTTCAGGCGTGATGTTATGTTGAAATATAAACGGCGAAACTTAGGCTCCTCCTCCGTTTACCCCTTAGGGAAGTTCAGGCGTGATGTTATGTTGAAATATAAACGGCGAAACCTAGGCTCCTCCTCCGTTTACCCGTTAGGGAAGTTCAGGCGTGATGTTATGTTGAAATATAAACGGCGAAACCTAGGCTCCTCTTCCGTCTACCCCTTAGGGAAGTTCAGGCGTGATGTTATGTTGAAATATAAACGGCGAAACCTAGGCTCCTCCTCCGTTTACCCCTTAGGGAAGTTCAGGCGTGATGTTATGTTGAAATATAAACGGCGAAACCTAGGCTCCTCCTCCGTTTACCCGTTAGGGAAGTTCAGGCGTGATGTTATGTTGAAATATAAACGGCGAAACCTAGGCTCCTCCTCCGTTTACCCCTTAGGGAAGTTCAGGCGTGATGTTATGTTGAAATATAAACGGCGAAACCTAGGCTCCTCCTCCGTTTACCCCTTAGGGAAGTTCAGGCGTGATGTTATGTTGAAATATAAACGGCGAAACCTAGGCTCCTCTTCCGTCTACCCCTTAGGGAAGTTCAGGCGTGATGTTATGTTGAAATATAAACGGCGAAACCTAGGCTCCTCCTCCGTTTACCCCTTAGGGAAGTTCAGAAGTGATGTTATGTTGAAATATAAACGGCGAAACCTAGGCTCCTCCTCCGTTTACCCGTTAGGGAAGTTCAGGCGTGATGTTATGTTGAAATATAAACGGCGAAACCTAGGCTCCTCCTCCGTTTACCCCTTAGGGAAGTTCAGGCGTGATGTTATGTTGAAATATAAACGGCGAAACCTAGGCTCCTCCTCCGTTTACCCCTTAGGGAAGTTCAGGCGTGATGTTATGTTGAAATATAAACGGCGAAACCTAGGCTCCTCCTCCGTTTACCCGTTAGGGAAGTTCAGGCGTGATGTTATGTTGAAATATAAACGGCGAAACCTAGGCTCCTCCTCCGTTTACCCCTTAGGGAAGTTCAGGCGTGATGTTATGTTGAAACATAAACGGCGAAACCTAGGCTCCTCCTCCGTTTACCCGTTAGGGAAGTTCAGGCGTGATGTTATGTTGAAATATAAACGGCGAAACCTAGGCTCCTCCTCCGTTTACCCGTTAGGGAAGTTCAGGCGTGATGTTATGTTGAAATATAAACGGCGAAACCTAGGCTCCTCCTCCGTTTACCCGTTAGGGAAGTTCAGGCGTGATGTTATGTTGAAATATAAACGGCGAAACCTAGGCTCCTCCTCCGTTTACCCCTTAGGGAAGTTCAGGCGTGATGTTATGTTGAAAGCACACCAAACCTCAGTCGCCAGTTGAAACCACAAACTGCAACCGGAATGTCTTTTCCGTCGACAATTTAGCAGGAATTAGGGAAGTAGGTCAACAACAAAGAGGAGTGTAGCCATGGAGTTACAAGGTAATTGTAAACACGTTGCTTTGGTTAATGCGAAGATAGTCCACAAATTGACCAAACACGACCTTCTCATTCGCCACGAACTGATGTATAATTCTTTGAGAAAAAATTGGCTGTATTCATCGATTCCTATAGCATGCTGAGAAGTAGTTAGAGCTCGTCTAAGCTGAAACGACGTGCCCCACTACCGTATTTACTCTAAATTTAAAAAAGTAGCGGGGCGCGTCATTTCAGCATAGACGAGCTCTACTTGTTCTTGGAATAATATTTTTATAGCAATGAGACAGAATATGATTGTTATAAGGATACAAACACGTACAGTCAGAGGAATTAATTGTTTATCCAACTGATGCCCTAGTTAAGGGCATAAGTTAAGGGCAAGGGTAAGCTCTAGGTAGCCCGCAAAATTCAAATTTTCTTAAGTTTTTTGCATTTGCAAGTCAGTATGAGGTTGTATTTTGATTAGTATGATTCGCGACAGTAACATTATATGGAGGGTTCACGGGCTATTTGTATTAAGCGACATGTTTGGAACTTTACAGGAGATCATTTCAAAGTTTCATTATTCGGAAAAAAACATTGTAAAAAAGTATCAATATTTTTTACGAAAAAGTGGCCTTATCAACGGTTAATAATCAAGTGTCCATCTCCGATTTTTTACATTTTCACTTTTTAATGCAGGTAGATATGATAATAACTCAATATCGGTCAGGATGTCGCTTAATACAAATGGCCCGTGAACCCTCGATATGTATCTACAAAATTATAATCATTAGAATTAGTAGATAGTACAACTCCTTAAGTTATTAGAGTCCTAAATGTCAAGATTTTATGAAATACTCATGAATTAGGATTGTATGAACTTAGAAAGTTGTTTTGATGATTTTAATTTCTATAATTCTATAAATACCAATTTGTTACGGTCGCGAATCATATTCAGATCTTACAACCTGATAATGACCTGCAAATTGCAAAAAAAAACATAAGAAAATTTGAATTTCGCGGGCTACGAGGAGTTTTCGCCTTAAGTCAATTGGCTGTGTTATAGCCATTTCATACAAGTGTCAAGGAATTACAGTAATTGTGATCTCGTACGGAAAATTTAAGTTATTCAAATTATTATCCCGGACTTTATTGGCCCCAAAACTTTATTTTTTAGAGGTTTCTCAAGCGCGTACTCCATTAGCTATTAAATCTGTGGTCCATACTTCGAGAGACCAGAGACAAACCCTTCAGTTTTATTGCAACGCGAGATGGACCATAAAAATGTAATGGCCTTATTCATAAAATATAGAAGTTCTAGATATAAAAAATGTTGTAGTAGAGTCGTCTTGTTTTATTGAAGGGAAAGTCGCTGAAGCTGCACACTTTCATATTTATCGTTTACTAGATTCTGGAAGTCATAAGATACACAATATCTATACTAAAATAACAGCAACATTTTTATAAAACTCTCACGGACGCGTTGCATCGCGTCGCCCACCCACGCTTTTACTTCGGTTTCGCTTAGCGTTCTTTATTTATTTATATAATTACTTTATTGTACACCAGATTATACATTACATAAAAATAAATTATTAACTACAAAACATACAATTTGCGGCCTTATCGCTTACTGCGATCTCTTCCGGGCCACTTTGGAATGGACAGTGATTTTCTGGAAATAAAATAGGGTTGTTTTTAATACTCTGTACTGTTTTAATACTCTCCGGTAAGTTCTCCTGGCTATAGGTAGCCGCACGCATTCTCCATTATAGACCGTCTATAACTGATAGGTTTATCTTGTTAAATATCCTCATCCAGATTTGTGATTGCATTGATGATCCGTAATATCTTAATGAGTAACTTTTGCATAGGTACTTAATTTACTTATTCTATTTATTTCAGTTGTGAATTATGTAATCAATCAATCAAAATTATCTATCAAGTAAAGCCAATTTCATGGATATAAAAAAAATCAATTTAAAATTCTCCCCTCTAAAAAAAACACCCGATAGCTTCCATCTTTCTGACTGAGCGACTCCTTTACAAAAAATAAACAGAAGAACACAAAACCAAAAAAAAAAAAAAAAAACAAATAAACACCTTGAATACAAAAGTGCCTCTTATTGGTTTAATTGAAATAGGTAAAAGCTTTGAGATTGTAAGCTGACAATTGGATAAAAAATTGCCGCCATTCGCGTGCCACGTTGTTGCAGCGGTTGTTATGTATACTGGTCTGCAAGTAGATATTAAATATAGCCACTAAGTCAAAAACCTAAGTTGCCCATTACAAAGCGTAGTAGATTCCTATGGAGAAGAACGGACACGAAACTCCATGGACACTCTTTTAAATCATAATACATACATACATAGGTACATAAACTCACGCCTTCTTCCCATGGGAGTAGGCAGAATCTACAGCAACCATAATTATATTGTATTAAATACATACCTTCATTCTTTAGAGGCCTCTTTCTGCCTGGAGTTACAAGTAAGTACTTAACGAGTGAAAGGTATGCATCTCTTCCGAGTCCATAATTTACAACCAAATATCCACTGAATAACAAAACATTAAAAAAATTCAAAACCACTTTCTAAATAACCGTCCCGTCTTCTTCGTTAAGGAGGAAGCGTCAGGGTAGCCCGCGAAATTCAAATTTTCTTACGTTTTTTGCAATTTACAAGTCAGTATTAAGTTATATGTTAAATAAACAAATATGTATTTACAGAATTATATACATAAGAATCAGTAATACAACTCCTTAAGTTAGTATAATCCTAAAATGTCAAGATTTCATGAAATAGTCATTCATTAGGATTATCTGGTCTTAAGGAGTTGAATTGATCACTTTAATGATTCTAATTATGTAAATAGATACTTGTTACGACTGCAAATTATAATTTGATCAACGTACAATATAATACCGACTTGTAAATTGCAAAAAACGTAAGAAAATTTGAATTTCGCGGGCTACCCTGACGCTTCCCCTTTAAACAAAAGCTTTTGTTATTGACAGGCAAGGTTATGCATAAATATTATGTCTACAACGCTACCGTCTGCAGGTTGCAGGCAAACTCGGGGGCGCTAAACACCGAGAGACTTGGCGGCTGCAAATCGACCATTGCACCGCGTAACTGCTTCGACAACCGTCGCGACAGGGTGGCCATGATAGTTGAATATTTAAGACAATGGGTAAACCCGACAGACGTTGTCCTGACCTCAATAGTTCATACCAAATTCCCATAGAAAATACACCAATTTTCCCGGCAACTTTTCCAGTTTTTCATTCCCTAAAAACCTAATTCGGACTATTACGAACATTTTAGCACAAACAATAGCCAAATCGGTCTAGCCATTCTCAAGTTGTGCTCTTACCATATTGGTGGATTGCTCACAGTTTTGTCGCCCACTGCGTCTTACTAATTGATTTTGGTGGGGCAAATAACACTCGCATAAACTCTGAGTTCACTTTCTCTAGGGCTGGCACTGTTGGATTTCAGCCACTTTCAGCTATTCGGATCAGACGTTGTCATGTCAAAATCTCATAGAAAAAGGGACGTTCTGCTTTTTCGAATTTTCTATTTTTACTGGCAACTTTTAAATATTTTTCTTTCCATAAGAACCTGACTCGGACTATTACGAATGTTTTAGCAAAAACAATAGCCAACTCGGTCCAGCCGTTCTCAAGTTGTGCGTTTATCAATGTACAGCAGTTCATTTTTATTATACATAGACCAGCGGTTCTCATACTGTTTTGGCGACGGAACCCTTTCGGAAAAACGAATTATTTCACAGAGCCCTAACATAATCAACAACTGCGTTTTATGGATTGTTCCACTTTGCCCCACCAGTGGGACTTTCCTTCACTTTCTCTAGGGCTGGCACTGTTGGATTTCAGCTATTTTCAGCTATTCGGGTCAGACATTTTCATGTCAAAATTCCATAGAAAAAGGGACGTTCAGTTTTCCCAAATTCTCCAATATTCCTGGAAATTTTATTTTTTTTCTTTCTCTATGAACCTGATTCGAACTATTACCACAGATTAGTACAGATGGAACACTCCACAGTTTAGGTATGAAGCTACAATTACGCGGCGGGCTCGACTTGTTGGGCCCATTCAGTGCGGGCTGCCGCGCACCGGCCGGCTCGCACGATCAGTAAAAGAAGAGAACCCTAACGAGTCAGAAGGTATAAGAGTTACGCGATAGAAAGAGAGGCATCTTGTAGGTGAATATAACTGTAGGTAATAAGCGTTGTGCGACCTGAATTGCACATTATTGTCTCGTAGCAAGAGTCGCTTTTTATTTAAATGATTTTGCGGAGTGTCCCATCTGTATTAATCTGTGCTATTACGAACATTTTAAAATAAAATTTGCCTGTTCGGTCCAGCCGTTCTTAAGAGATGTGACATTTTTATTATATAGAAGTTAGAAGACAGACATAACAGCTTATTAAGCAGACAAGAAGAAAGGAACTGAAAAATACATCTACGAGCTAAGTATACGAGAGTATTAGGGTTTTAGTTCATGCTGTAGTAAGAAGTTTAGTTAACAGGCCGGTGTTGTATTTTCTAATCTCTGTACACTCAAATTACTAACTTGGCTTAATACAGTTTTTTAAGACAGTTAAGTTCTTCATTCCACCTTGCTTCCATTCGTTTTCGCCTTCGGTGGCAATATTCTTACAAAAAAAAGTACTTTTTCAGTATTGAGACCAACTTTCAGCAAAAATCCCACTAAAATCAAAGGAAAGTCCCACTTAACACGTTAAGTGCGAAGCGAGGCCTAAATCACCCCTGATGCAACTTCCCTGTGGTGCGGCAAGCAAAAAAGTGAATTTCTCTGTCGTGCAAATGGCATAGCTTTGGTTTGGTCCAGTGTAGGAAAGAGATAAATATATATTTGAGATCACTAATGGTTCCGGACTCGGTGGTGTACCTACCTTGGTACCGGATGTCTTAGGCCTCGTGCCGCACTGAATTAATATAATTTTAATGCAGTGCGGAACGAGGCTAAAACGTCCCATATCCCCCCTGACCTCGTACCGCACTCAACGCGAGCTTCCCGCGACCAGTGTTGTGCATCACGTCGATTGGAGAGCACGTCCTTTTACAGCGCCGAACATGTCTAAACGATGTCGGAAGAAGTTAATTTTAAAAAACCCAGAAACAGAGCCAAAACAGGTAAGTTTTTAATGAAAAAATCTTCAGTAAGTACCTAGTTTTTTCTTATCTTGGTAGCTATGTACCTAAAGTAAGTGTAAGATATTATTACTTAAGTATATTATGCCTAAAGATATTATTGGTAATAACGATTATTGACGTACCTAATACTTTGCAACATATCTAGAATTACCTATTATTCTATATCGTGATAATAATGTTATTATTATTAGGACTTAACACTTAATTGATATTTTTGTAGGTAGTGAAAAACTCCACAAGAAACGCAAAGCAGCCGTTGACAAAACAGGTAAGTAATATAATTAATATTTCAGTAGTTCTTTGTCTAGGTTTTGAAAGTAGGTATATAAATATTAAAGATTTTTAGGGTTCCGTATCGAAAGGATAAAAACAGGACCCTCTATTACTAAGACTTCGCTGTCTGTCCGTTTGTCGCGATAGATAGATAGTTGAAATTTTCTCAAATTATGTAGGCCGCTATAATTACAATAATACTAAAAAGTTAAAAACAACAAAATACCTATGTAAAGGGATATTTTTAATCACCAAGTTTGTTAAGTGTGTTAGATTCGACTTATGTAAATTTTACGATATATGTCACGTGGTCGGAAGAGAGCACCAGGCGGAGTATATTATTGTACGATGGTAAAAGTACAGAAATTATTGTGTTAGTAATTTAAGAAACTCAATATTTTAATATGAAATGTTTTGTTTTTAGCCATCTTAAATAAAGGATTACAGTGTTTGTAAGTACGTTTTGTATAAGCATGCGTGGATATATATAAATATAGATATATATATATATATATATGGATATATATATATATATATATATATATATATAACCTAAGTAACAATGTCAGTTTTATTACGTTATCTTTACATTTTTGTTATTTTTCAGCACCTGAAAGCGCACGCCATTGCCTCGAAAAGGGTGAAAAAAGGAGAAGATGTGTTGGTTGTTACCAAAAACTACGCACATGTTTACCATCTCGTGAAGCTGATAAAAAATCCAAAAAGATTTTGACTCAGTGCACTCAGTGCAAAAAATCTTATTGTCTAACCTGTTTCAATGAAAAACACTCATAAATAAGTACAACATATATATTGAGATTTTTATAAAAAAAAGTATATTGATACTGATTTTTTAATGTTAATTCAAGTTCTAATAATTGTATTTTTAAAGCCCGAGGCAGAATAAATAGGACAGTTTCTTTTCTACTTCTGGTTGCCTTTTTTTTTCTATTCTGTGAACCGCATTAAGATTTTCATATACAAATAGAAAGATAAACCTTATGCATAAACCGTAATCCATTATTTTCCAATAATAAGTCTGTAATAGGTGCCTCTTAATGGTATAGAATGGAACGCTTCGTGCGCGAGTCCGACTCGCACTTGGCCGGTTTTTTTTTCTTTATGGCGCCTTCAAGCACAATTTAGATTATTTAAAAAAAAATGTATCCTTTGATAGCTTTGTGTTGTTTTGTCAGGTTTTGCCCTTAAAACGATCTAATGAGATATAATTGATCAAAATCGGTCAAGTCGTTGCGTAGTTAAGACAGTTTAAAAACGTCGATATTATTTTTCCCATCACTAATCGCAGCGAAAATTTGCCCTATTTCAGTGCGTTACGAGGTGTATAAGATCCCATATTTTGTTTTGCTAATAATTCCTAAACTAGCCATCAGATCCCGGGGCGACGGTGGATTAGGGTTCATCAATTCACTGTCTATATCAATAAGGACCAAAATTCTCATTTATCTTTGATTTCGCGCCAGAAAATGGATTTTAGTCTGTAAAAGGAGGTGGGGTCTAATAGACCGCGTGTCGCCCTAACGTCTGGTCACGGTACGGGCCGATTATACCTCGTGCCGCAGGAACGGAAAGTATGCAAAAATTGGTGCCGCAGCTAACGTGTTAATCTCGAATTCATAGCCCCCAGTGGCGAGTAGTAACAAAAGCTATTACCTGCTCGCGCCCGAGTCGCGAACTTGTGTGAAACGGCGGCGCCTTACCCGGGATTATCCCGCACCGCGCTGTAGCGTGCTCACACGAGTTTACGAACAGCGGCCATTTTGTTGTACCTACTCGCGTTATGGCGGAATTGAGATTCTTTTTTAGAGAAAATAAAATTCAGGCTTTTCAAAACAAAATCTTGTTTTAATTTAGAAAAAGCCTGAAAATTTGAAAAAGGTGGTTGTGTTTTATGAAAAGTCGTAAGCTTTAGTTATGTACTTCTGTATAACTATGTAATTATCCATATAATATGCAATCAATCAACTTCGTCTATCGCAGTCCACAGCTGGACATAGGGTTCTCCCACGCCGCGTCACAACACCCTGTCCTCTGCCTTCGAATGAAACGTGCCAGGATCATCACTGGTTGCCTAAAACCGACCTCGTTTTAAATGCTGTATCTACTAGCAGGAAGTGGCGCTACTAGTAATTTGCAGAGTGGTGACAAGCTCCAGGGAAAGAGCCATAATGGTCTCCGACACACGACACCCTATGCACGACAACGTCCTTGTGCCACAAAGGCTGAAAAGCCGAAACAGTTTTTTAAAGTGTGTCGTCCCACTCATTGGCGAATGATCAAAGGAAAGACAGAAGCTGTGGCGATACAGTGCTTCCTTACCCAAACCATTCGTTCCTCCTGCTGACGATCTCCCATCTGGACATGAGTGGCCTTGGGTAACCTGGAAGTCTTTAAACAGACTCCAGACATAGGTTGGCCGAAGCAAGGAAAACCTGTTCAGGTGGAGATTCATAGACGACTCCGCCTTGGAGTGTAAATGTCGTGCTGTTCCACAAACCATGGGACACTTAATATCATGTCCCGCGTGTCCTGTCAGCTGCACGTTACAGGAACTGATGGACGCTAGTGATGGTGCCAAACACGTGGCCGAGACCATTTAGATCGCTATCGACACGCTGAGAAGAACAAGCATCCAGTCTGCCCCAGCCACCTTTCTTTCCTTTTTAATATGGTGCATAGAAGGCCAATTATTATTCCGGCTTTAGGTAAGTTCCAACTAGGGAAGACCGGGGCTGGTTGTCTATAGAGGTAGACTAACTCCCAAAAACTCGTCAGCTGTTAGTACTGCTGATAGGCAAAATTGTTGACAGTTTTGGGCCACCCGAGGATGCATCTCAATACCCCCACATTTGCGCAAAGCTCGGCATCGTAGTCGTGCGCCGTTTCGAAGTGGTGACGTTTTTGATTTATTATACCTACTCAAAAGTGTTCCATCGCGATCGATTGCCATTTTATATGTCTTGCGCAATTATCCCGCACCCTTTTTTTTTTTTTTTTGTGGATGGGAAATCATCAAATAACTTCTCCCGCTCTGGGTGGAGCGGAAGGGCGTGTCAGACTTTTACTGAGTAAAACCCACCCGTGTTCCTTCAGTTGCCTATGCCAGGGCCACGGTATCTTTTTCAAACAACCCGCAACCCCAGCGGCATCGGCCCTATTGGACCCCATCTTTTGCTGACATCTCTTTGAGGCGCGCGTGGAACACAACGCGCCGTCGACCCGGGCCTGGTCCTCACCGGACGGCGAGCTACCCACTACTCAAGCCGGGCAGACCTCCACTGTATGCTCCACCGTGTCCTCTGGGCGATCCACACAATGGTGACACCCGGGCGTTTCCTCCCGCCTTATGCGAAACAGAAACCTCCCGAAACAACCGTGTCCGGTGAGGACCTGCGTCAGGCGGAAGGTGAGGACGCCGTGGCGCCTCTCTAACTACTCCTCAAAGAGGGGACTTATCGCCGCAATTGTGGCGTGCCCAGCGCTGGGCTGCGACAGTCGCACTCTCCATGTCGCCATGAGATCCCGCCGGAGCTCTGTCCGCTGTACCGTGATTTCTCGCGGCAGCGGAGTTACGCCCCGGAGGCCGGCACCCTAATTGCGTTATTTTATTTACTTTTTAGGAAACTCAAAATTTTGAGTTTCCTAATTCATTGCGTCACAGGTTTGAAAAATTCGTCTGCTCAACAACGTAAATGACGCAATGAACGTGGGTGAACTGTCGAAATCAAAGGCATTACGATCGATTGCCATTGTGTGTGTTACTTAGCAATTACCCCACCGCGCTGGTCAACCCCTACCACGATCTAAAAATTCTTGTTCTAAAACCAGTAAATAACAATAACTATGTTAAATTATGATAGATCCTATACTGTTAAATGATCAATATTGTAATTGGCCATATTTTGTTTAAACTATTACCTACTGTATCTGTTTAGCTGTAAGTTTTCCTAAAAGAAATAAAATAAAATAAATAAAATAAAATATTTGTATATACAGAATGAATTTTTCAAGTGGGCGTGGATGGCCAAATCCGAAACTGTGAAGAATAGCGAAAAGACCTCAAAGGAGTCTCGGGTTTGATGAAAACTAAAACTGCATCATTGGATTTTTGAAAAATCAATATCAAGATTTAATAGTTAGGTAACATAAGAAAAATAAAAAGTGGTTTGATAAAAATGAGTTCTTTTCTTTAGTTTGCCGTATGTCATTACTTCCCACAATTCGATCCTTATGAGCGACACTACCAAATGGTGTATTAACACAGTGTGGGTGTGTTTTTTTTTTTTTTTTCAAAATCAGCGCGTTCGTTTCCTGGCTAGAAATGATTTTTCGAAAATCCAGTTAAATATCCAATCCAATTAATACCAGGAATAACGATAATTTGTAGGAAATATAATATTCATACCTAATCAATATTCTGGGTATCAAACTAACTGACCGGCTTAGGAATACGACCATCCGTTCCATCACAAAGATAACTAATGTCACTTGGAAAGCTGCCACGCTAAAATTGAATTGGACTGGATACATCTGCCGCATGTCAGACGACCAAATGGGCCAAACTTACGACACAATGGGTTCCTCTTAATGGCAAGCTACATTGCGGCAGGCCCAGACGGAGATGGCGGGATGAGCTGGACTCCTTCAACAAGAACTGGTCCATGGTAGTTTTAGATAGAGAGAAGTAGAAAGAGGGTAGGGAGGCCTTTGCCTTTGCAGTGGGACATCACAAGCTTTTAATAATGATAATAATTAATCAATATTCGACAAAAGCAATAATTTGAAAACGACTGATGAAACGACTCTTTTTTCTATTTTTTTTTCTATGAGATGGGTTTGCTCTTGACTTTAGTCTAGGTCAGAGGTGGCAGAGACAAAGTCGACGATGGAGTGAGCTTACCCAGAAGAAGCGTGTTCACTCTCAGTTTGAAGAGATTCGGGTTGTATACGCTCGGAAATACAGACGGAGGTAGTGAGGTCCACTCTTTTGCTTTGCGCATTATAAAAGACATTTGGAAGCGCTTAGTGCGAATTGGTGGAATAGCAACTAGGTAAGGATGGTAACTGGCAGTGCGTCTAGATGTCTGATGGTAGAAGGGGGGCGGCGGAATGAGATCGTGGAGTTCTTGAGCACACTTACCGAAGTACAATCTGTAGAAGACTGACAAGCAGACAACCTTGCGGCGATGAGCCAAGCTCTGAAGCTTGGCATCCACCAGTTTTACGTCGTCAATGAGCCTCTTAGCTCTGCGTTCCACCGAGTCAAGCGCGGCTAGTTGGTACCTACTTAGTTGATCCATCCCAAAGGTGACTGCAATACTCCATGCAGGATCGGACTTGCGCTTTGTAAAGGGCTGAAATCTTATTTTGTTTAAAGTATAGGTATTTAGGTAAGTGCTTAAAACATCTCAATTTCTTAATATATTATATTAATAAGCGATAAACTTCAATTTAGCCATTATTTATACACATAAAAGCGGCCAAGAGCGAGTCGGGCTCGCACACGAAGGGTTCCATACTAATATTTAACACTTCATTTATTTTTAAACTACGGTTATTTTAAGGGGGGTCCTCATACAAGAAACCTTTGATTTATATTATTTGTTGTTATAGTGGCCACACTACACAGTGGAGTACACACTCTGTAAAATACTTTTTTTTCCAAAAAAAAAAAAACAGTCGACTTCCAAAAAAATAACTTTAATTTCGGAAGTCAAAGCCACTTTTTTTTTTTTTAAAGTTTTATTTTTTTTACTTTTTAGTTGTGGTACCTAACCTACCCCACACAAATTCTAATACCACTACGTGCAAAATAAATGTTACCATCATCCACATAAAAAGTGGGAAAATAATGTATTATTGAAGCTAATTCAAAAACCACCCAAGCAAACTTAATTAATTTTAGATGGGACCAACAACTTCGAGGCACACATCAAAAATCATTTGAATACAGCAAAAGTGGTCTATGTGTGTAAGAATTTATAATAAGTTACCTAGAGAACTTATAAAACTTAAATAATAGACTGTTTAAGAATAAATTCTTGGAATAGCTGAAAGCCCACAACTTCTACTCCCTTAAAACATTCTTTGAAAATAAATGATGACTCGATTTTGCATGCTTATAGTTCCTATAGCTAAATATGTTTGTACTCCTGTTTAATTGTAAGACCACACACAGTAAATAAAGAATTTAAATTTGAATTTGAGGTACATATACCCTCCCGAATAAAACAAGAATCTTTTAAACTGGACTACTCTGTAAAAAGTTATGCGTGCTCATACATAAAAAAAAAAATACGTGTCGACTCGAGCACCTCCTCTTTTTTTTCGTCGCGTAAAAATTTCAAGTGTTTGTATTTGTTCAAAAGATACAGACTTGTGACAGACGGACAGACGGACAGCGGAGCCTTAGTACCTAATAGGGTCCCGTTGGCACCCTTTGGTTACAGAACCCTAAAAAGGTAAAGGATTTTTCAATATTCATTTAAACACGTTTTAAAAGGTAACAAATCATTAAAAATAATATTGAATTCAAAAATGATGTTTTAATTTAGCATAAAACAATACTCGTACTTAGCTTTAGCGAAATCCGGAATGATCGATAGATTTGCGGAGGACAAAATAAGTGTGGTATTAACGAAGTCACTCGATATAATTTATACATTTATTAGCTTTTGCCTGCGGCTTCGCTCGCGTTAATTTAGAATAGCGGTTTAGGGCGGGAAAAGGTATCACCGCATCTGTAATAAACCGGTCTATCGACACTCTACGACTCACAAAATGTATTAGGTACTTAAATAAAAAAAATAAATAAAAAAACTCTGAACACACTACTAAAATTTCATAATAATATAATTTAATCATAATTCGAATGACCCGTGGCGCCATCTATTATCATAAGAACGTTATTGTTGTTTTCCTCGGGAATAGCGGTGCTATTCTGTACAAATCTCACCTTGAAAACTTAGGTGAGGTGAGCGTGGAGGGAGCTGTCAATAGTGTCATCAGGTGGAATGACAGCTCACTTCAGGCTCAGTTCACATAAGTTTTCACGGTGAGATTGTTACAGAATAGACCGGCAGTACTTTTTTCGGGATAAAGGTACCCTATGTCCGTTTCTGTACACCTGCCAATGTATATGCAAAATTTTAGGATGATCGGTTCAGTGTTTTAGGCGTCAAAATGTAACAAACAAACAAACATACTTTTGCATTTAGGATGATGATTTTTTGCAAGTTAGGATTTCTGTAAACTTATGATTTCATAAGAAAGCGAGTCCGTCGTACCTATTGTAACGGTCGGGTCGTAATCAAAATCTGTCATTTCCACGAATATTTGACATTAAGGTGTCAAAAATCGCTCCGTATTTGGACAGCCGATAATGGTGTCTATTCTGTTGTACACAAACTTAACTTAATTTTCTCTCTAATAAAACAAGAAAGAGACGGACGTAAATTTGAGCTGTCAAAAGTTGGAACTAATATTTCCATACAAATTCAGACGACACGTAAAACATGTCGGCTAAAAACACGTTGAAGCACAAGGCGTAAACTAATTTGACATCTCTAACTTAGTTCATAGCTATAGCCGTCCTTTTCTCGCGCTGCCTGTTAGTAAAAGATAGCGATTCTCCAATTGTTGTTTAGTTATTCAACAAGAGAATCGGCACCAATGTATATCAGTTCGCTCACCGCAAGTTTCCTTAGGTAGGTTTGACGTTACACTTCAAAAATATTTTGATTTTTAAACTAGTTGAGGTTAACGTTGTAAAAAAACGGGGATAATTCCCATTTCTTTCGAATTCCGTTGTTTTTTCAATATTTTATTCGAAAGTTTCAAGAAAATTTGCCAGTATATTTCATGTTTTTTTTCAAATAAAACCGAAAAATATGAAAGAAATGGGGAATATTTCGTTGTTAGGGTTACGTACTAAAATGGCAAATAGGAACCATTATGGTGCGACTCAGCTTTGCATTATGGTGCGTCTGTCACAGCTGGATATCTCAAGAAGAATTGAACTTTGTCGTACTTTACCTACTTATGTATTATCTATATGTTAGTAACTACTGTATTTAAAGGTTAAACACAAATAACTAGCAATTATTTTACTTAAGGCGAAAGCGCCAGGGTAGCCCGCGAAATACAAATTTTCCAACGTTTTTTGCAATTTGCAGGTCAGTATAATCTTGTATGTTGCTCTAATATGATTCGCGACCGTAACAAATCTGTATTTATAGTATTGTAGTCGTTAAAATAATCAATACAACTCTATAATCATAATAACATATCGTTCATATAATCCTAATTAATGACTAAGTATTTCATGAAATCTTGACATTTCAGGATTGTACTAAATTAAGGAGTTGTATTACTGATTTTTATGATTATAATTATGTAAATACATATTTGTTACGGTCCCGAAACACACACCTAGACATAGAGCTGCAAATTGCAAAAATCGTAAGAACATTTGAATTTCGCGGGCTTCCTTAGCGCTGCCCCCTTAATGTGTAAGTCTAAAGCGCGGTCACTGTCAGACTGCATAGAAAAGAAAGAGAAGCGCGATGACACAACGCTGGTAATTTATTGCAAAATATGAATCGTTTATCTATTTACAAAAAATCGATTTATTTCACTGAAAAACTGAAACACATTACGTTAATATGTTGCTTGTAGAATAATCTGACAAAGAAACCATTTCCAACCACAGATATTTTTAGAGGTATCTTCGAGATTTTTTTTCTATCGTATCAAATTACGTTTTTTCCACACACTATATAACGAGCATATACCCTGAAGAATATTATATAATTTTCTGATTTTGTTTACTGCAGTACAGGAGTTCATGGCTAAGTAATACCAGCCGCACGGGTCGATCCATCAGGTTAAGCTACGCTTGCCGGGGTTGGTTCGTAGATCTTTACATACAGAGACTCCTCCGTGCCTCGGAAAGTCCCGGCTGTCTTTCAGATCTTTGGCAGTCGTTACGGGTCGTCAGAAGCCCGAAAGTCTGACAACCAGTCTCACCAAGGGGTATCGAATTACCCAATAACTGGGTTGTGGAGGTCATATAGGCCGTCGCTCCATGTAAAATACTGGTATTCAGCTGCACCCGGTTAGACTGGAAGCCGACCCCAACATTGTTGGGAAAAGGCTAGGCAGTTTGTTTACTGCAGTAGATCATATACTTTATCCTCTGGGGCCGAAAAGTGGTAGGCGGCGGGGCCACTGACCTAATCCGTCGACAAGGGGTCGTCTGGCGCCCATGTGCTGGTTTGGTCCCTAGGGTGGTCACGGCGTGTAATGTGCTCTGGTGCGCCGGTGATGGGGGTACTCCCCAGAGGAGGGTCCGGTGATGGAAAGCCGCGGCGAATTCGCGGGTGAGTGCTAACGCGTGCACGTGTTCCCGCCATAAGCAGCGGCACCGTAGAGTTTTCGTGGGTTGGAGTCCCACATAACTGCACTATGTCCCCGCGGTAGTGCGGTATGCGTGACCATTTCTCCACGTAAAAAAAGGCATTATAAAACTTGCGTTTAGTTGCGTTTTAGTCCTGTAGTCCCCTTAACGGGAGACAATCTCAAAATAATGAGCATTATTTCAACATGACCTTATGGAAAATGCTAGCCTAGCCTAGCTGTTCTAAACGTAATAACATCAATAAACTGTGTTGTTGCCTTGAACTATTTTAACTAGAAAAGAATAGAATATATCTTTTTTTTTTTGCATAAAATATGGTACTGTAAAGGTCTCATACAATGGGCCACCTTATTTTACTGGCTAACATTCTATCGCTCAAGCAAAAATCGAACTACTTTTTCCTACTTAACTAGTCCTAGTTTTGTTTTAGGAGTAAGTTAGATTGAAGAGAGATTCGGTTTAAGAAGTGTGCGTTGATCCTAAGAAAATATGTATTTAATTTAAAATATAATATCTAATTGCTTTACCCTTTTTTATTGCTATCATTTATTAGTTGAGCTTCCCCCCTGTACAGTTCGAGTCTTCACAGTACCTACATAAAAAGGTCTTTTAAAGATAATTAGTTCCCACATATTTTGCTTACCACTTAATTCAGCATGCAAAAAATACCATAAAACAAAATTCTAAACTAAAACACTTCAATAATTATTTATTACATTACACTAAATGAGATCGAAATAAAAAAAAAAAAAATATTTAGAAAAGGTAAATTGACTTCAAAAAGAAATCAACTCAAAATTATGAAATAACTTTAATTTCGGAAGTCGGTGTCTTGGGATCTGCATAATTTTGAGTTAATTTCTTTTTGAAGTCGATTTAACTTTTTTAAATGATTTTTTTATTTCGTGATTTTTAGTTGTTAGTAAAAATTGGAATATTTGTAATAAGTAGTTTATAGTTTTGTTATAAATATTGCACTAGACTTCACAGTCTAGTGCAATATTTCAAACCTTGGTCACCCAAGGTTTTGAGATAATAGTAATATTATAACATAATATCCTGGGATATTTTCACACACGGTCATCTGGTCCCAAACTAAGCAGAGCTTGTACTATGGAAACCAGATAACTGATATAGGTACTACATATACCTACTAATTTTTTTTTTTTGTAAATACATATTTATATAGATAATAAGATGTGTTCCCTTTGACACCTCACCCGTAGCTTGTAGCAATAAGACACTTACACGTAGGTATTATTCCACCATCTTGAAAAATAGTGAACCGATTTTGATGAAACTTGCTGAACAGTTCGTTTCATCAAAATCGGTTCAGTAAATGTAAGCCAATAAAAATAATATGGTCACGATCCGATTAATAGTTTCGGATAAAATTGCAAACATACATACATACAAACGAACATCTATAAAATTTTATGTGTAAGTTTCATGTAATTATATTTTTGGGTTGGAAATCATCAAATAACTTCTCTCTGGGTGGAGCGGGAGGGCGTGTCAGACTTCTACTGACTAAAACCCACTCGTGTTCCTTCTGTTGCCTGTGCCAAGGCCACGGTAACTCTTTCGAACAAACCACGACCCTGGCAGGCATCGGCCCTAGCGGACCCCATCAGTTAATGCTGACATCTCTTTGAGGCGCGCGTGGAACACAACGCGCCGTCGCCTCGGGCCTGGTACATACGGCGACGGCGAGCTACCCATTACTCGCCATCCGCGAGTTCCCGCTCCGCTCTCAATTCCCGACACCCAGGGCGTCTCCTACGGCGACTTGGGGCGTGAGGGCGCAAAGATTGCCTCTCCCTAACATGTTCCGCCTCCTCGTTTGCGAGCGTTACTGCTTCGCAGAAGGAGGTGACGGCTTCCCATGCGCGAGATCGCCGCCAGGCAGACCTCCACCGTTTGCTTCACCGTGTCCTCCGGTAGGGGGCGAGCCTGGAGGCGAAACGCCGGGGCGTAACTCCGCTGCCGCGAGAAATCACGGTACAGCGGACAGAGCTCCGGCGGGATCTCATGGCGACATGGAGAGTGCGACTGTCGCAGCCCAGCGCTGGGCACGCCACAATTGCGGCGTCCGCTCTTTGAGGAGTGGTTAGAGAGGCGCCACGGCGTCCTCACCTTCCGCCTGACGCAGGTCCTCACCGGACACGGTTGTTTCGGGAGGTTCCTGTTTCGCATAAGGCGGGAGGAAACGCCCGGGTGTCACCATTGTGTGGATCGCCCAGAGGACACGGTGGAGCATACAGTGGAGGTCTGCCCGGCTTGGGCAGAGCACCGCCGTGTTCTCACGGAGGCGATCGGCGGCGGCGATCTCTCGCGTCCGAGCCTGGTCCAGGCCATGGTGCGGAGCGAGAGTGCATGGGAGGCCGTCACCTCCTTCTGCAAAGCGGTAATGCTCGCGAAGGAGGAGGCGGAACGCGTGAGGGAGAGGCAGCCTCACGCCCTCAGTCGCCGCAGGAGACGCCCTGGGCGGCGGGAATCGATAGCCGATTCCCGGCCACCGTAGGCGCGGGCTTGCGGGCGGTGAGTAGTGGGTAGCTCGCCGTCCGGTGAGGACCAGGCCCGGGTCGACGGCGCGTTGTGTTCCACGCGCGCCTCAAAGAGATGTCAGCAAAAGGTGGGGTCCAATAGGGCCGATGCCGCTGGGGTCGCGGGTTGTTTGAAAAAGATACCGTGGCCCTGGCATAGGCAACTGAAGGAACACGGGTGGGTTTTAGTCAGTAAAAGTCTGACACGCCCTTCCGCTCCACCCAGAGCGGGAGAAGTTATTTGATGATTTCCCATCCACAAAGAAAAAAAAAAAAAGGGGGCGAGCCTATTGCCATCAACCGGGCTCAATTCCAGACTTCAAACTGCTACTGAGAAATTCCAGATGGAAACTCCAATAACACAGCAAGTTAGTAGTAGCAGTTGCGGCCACTAGACCAACGAAGCGGTCAACAACATTCAATTAATTTCTAAAAAATGATACCGTTTAAAATAACGCCGTGTAAAATCGTTTTCTTTTTTCATCATATTTCACCAAAAATTTCGCTCTCAATTTCACCCGTTCACTGTTCAGAATAACCGCCGCATGCTGGATTAATGTCGCGAAAGATTACAGCGGTCGCACGCATGATTTATACAATTTAACAAACCGGGCGCGGATTACCGAATTTACCGGTGTAGATAATGGACGGCTACTCATTTACTACGGTCACAGATTAATACAGATGGAACACTCCGAAAAATCATTTAAATAAAATGCGGCTCTTTCTACGACACCATAAAGTGCAATTCCGGTCGCACAACGCTTATTACCTACAGTTATATTCATCTACAAGTTGCCTCTCTTTCTAACGCGTAACTCTTATACCTTCTGACCGCGGCAGTCCTATTGAATTGGCCCAGTGAGATAGTCCCGCCGCGTACTTGTAGCGTCATACCTAAACTGCGGAGTGTCCCATCTGTATTAATCTGTGCTACGGTGGCAATACGTGGATTGACTGGTTTAAGTTAAAGTGGGGAATATTGTTCATGAATGATAGGTTAATATGTCATTGTGTGTTGGGAATGGGATTGGTAAATGGTGGCTGTAATGTTCAATTAATTTTTGAAGGATAGCTTGGTTTAGATGTTTGGAACTACAGATTTCTAATGTGTAAAGGTGTCTTTAGATTTGCATGATATTCAACAATCGACACTTATGAACAAACAAACTCGAGTGAAATTGTGAGAGTGTAAGCAACAGACGATCGAAATCGTATTTTTGTGAGCAAATCTGGAAGAAGTTGTCTGATCTTCATGATCGTCAAAAGACATCATATCAAACGACAATAACGATCGTCAATAATGCTAAATTAAACAGGCCTAAGGTAGGCCGCGAAATTCAAATTTAGCAATGATCATAATAATGATCAGCAGAATCCATTTCTAGCCAAAAAAGGACCCTTAAAAATTCAAGGCTCTATGTCTATGAAAGGCGATTTGCAGCCAGCAAGGCATGAGCAAAATATACGTTCAGCCAAACATATTTAATGAATATTTAAAATATTTTTCTTTTGATAAAAATTTAAATCTAGAGTAATTAATAACGCATTTAATGAAGTAATAGTTTTATTGTACCTTTTATATGAATGATAATCTGTACTTTACTAATTTGTAAAATTTATCTCAAATAATAAAAACTAAAAAGTGCGAAAATGTGGCACTTACCGCACAATTTGGCTGCTTGGAAAACGCTCTTTTCGAGCACATGCATTGTAAAAAAATAAACTGTGTTGCCACATCTAGATATCTAGTAGCAACATTGAGAATAGCATAATAGTGACGAACACAATACCGAGATATCTGCCGGTGACTCGACGACCTGAGGTTGAGGCGGAATCCATTTGACGTCGACACAATTGGACAATGGATAACTTGCTGGAAATCAAACTGAGTTTTGCTTACCTATGGGATATGTATTCGTAGGATAGATAGGTTTTGATGATATTACATTAGGATTGTTTGATGGTAGCTTTGGAAAGACGAACCTACAATGAAATATTAGGGGTTTAAATACGAAATTGCCGTTTTATACTGAAAAATTCAAACAATTTTTTTTCTAAAATATATCTATTTAATCAAAGTTTTTCTCTCATTGTCTGTACATTTCTGCCATCCCATGGGAAGGTGCCTTTGCGTTAAATCTTTGGGTACCTGAACTCAACAAACTATGTGAAGGCATTGTACAATGCATGTGCTCGAAAAGAGCGTTTTCAAAGCAGCCAAACTGTGTGGAAAGTGCCACTTTTTCGCACTAGTGCTTTTTTACTTTTCAGTTTTTTTTAATATTTAGTTCCGTCGTCAGCCCGACGCAAACAGTTTTTTTTTTATTTGAGAAAAGCTTTACAAATTAGTCAAGTACAGATTATCATTCAAATAAAAGATTCAATAAAATTAATACTTCATTAAACGCGTTATTAATTACTCTAGATTTAGATTTTGTTCAGTAAATTAATATTAAATATTAATTAAATATGTTTGGCTGAACGTATATTTTGCTCGTGCCTTTTTGCGATACGACATGGCAGCTATTTACACATGCGCAGTAGTAAATATGCTGAGCGCGCATGTATTTAAAATAAGCCCGCCATTTTACTAATTTCTTGCTTACTTTGGAGTCAATTTGTGTAAATCTGGTAAAAATGTCGATTTCAAGTGACGAATCCATTAAATTAACCCCGGAAAATGTTATTCAAGAAGCACAAAATCCCAACAACTGCCTATTACCGGCTAAATCAAAAGAAAAGTACATAAATACTTATAATGACGTTTTGCGATGGAAAGAAAAAAAGAAAGCCAGCTAGCTCCTTTTCTGTAACTGTCCTGTTGGCATACTTCTACGAATTAGCCAAGAAGTATAAGCCAAGCACATAGTGATCTCTATATTCTATGATAAGGAGTAGGTACAATGAAATGTAAGAATGATATTGACATAAAAAGTTACTCAAAATTAATTGCGTTTCTGAAACGGCAAAACGATGGCTTTAAATCAAAAAAGTCAAAAGTGTTGACAGCAAACGACGTGGAGAAGTTTTTAAATGAGGCTCCAGATAATAAGTACCTAGAAACCAAGGTACCTATGTTTTAACTTTGTACGTGCCTAAGTATTTTAGTATTTATTCTTAAGTATTTTGTTTACAAAATTTTATTTACATTAAACGTTGTTGTTACCAGGTAGCATTGATTTTCGTCGTTACAGGTGCGTGCAGAAGCCGCCAATAGAACTGTAGATGACATTGAAAATCACGGTGAAATGCTTTGATTAAAACCGAACACCAAAACTAAAATCGCAAGATCTTTTGTGATTCATGGGCAATTCTACAAAATCGTAAGAAAAATGAAGAAATATTACACGAACATACTGTAAGCCAGACAATACAGTTTGCTGGCAAACCAATGAGTCGACTTCGAAAATTGTACAAATATATACCTTTCATTTTAATTCATAAATAAACGCCTTTTCAATATATATTTTTTTTATTTTCACACACAATTCATAGTAAAACGTTGTATGATACACGTGCGTAAGATGATTTCCGCCTCGTGTCGACTTCGAAAAATGCCAGTCGTCGGGAATCATCTACTTCCCGCAATTGTAGCATTAATAACTATTGTATTTGATGAACTATTGTATTTGATTTTGATTTGATTTGATTGCTTCCTGGTAAGGAAATTTTTCACCACGAAATAAATTGTCCAAATCGCGGAAAAAATGGTAGTCGGTCGGCGCCAGATGAAAGAATGATGGAGGGTTTCTAACTGTAGGTCCAGTAGTGTTAAAACAGTTCCTTGAGCAGTGTGAGGTCTTGCGTTATCTATCATGGAGAAATAGTGGTAAACCAAACCTGAAATCGCGAAAAAAAAAATCAGCTGCTCCCTACATTTTGACGAATTATGCGAACATAAAAAAAAATTTAAAAAAAAAAAAAATAAATGTACTGAACAGCTAATTTTATTTTCGCGATTTCAGGTTTGGTCCTATAGTAAAAGTTGTTCATAATGATGGGTACCCCTTAAATTCCCTTTCAATCTGCCTAGCCTTTTCCCAACTATGTTATGGTCGGCTTTAAGTCCAACCAGATGCAGCTGAATACCAGTATTTTACATGGAACGACTGCCTATCTGACCTCCACAACCCAGTTTCTGGGTAATACCCCTAGGTAAGTCTAGTTGTCAGACTTTTGGGCTTCTGATGACCCGTAACGACTGACAAAGATCCACGAATGACAGCCGGAACCAACAGCTTAAGTGCTTTCTGAGGCTCGGAGGAGTCTCAGTATGAATCGTTTGCTCATTGCCGTAGTTACAAAAGGTGTATTATGTGTCCTGATTTACCTAATAAGGGAAATAATAAAATCTGAGGAAGGTATAAAAAAAACCAGTCAAGAGCGTGTTGGACCACGCACAATGAAGGGTTCCGTAGTTGGGATGAATTTATACCAAGAAAAACTTAACATTGTAGTTGAAAAACATGTTACCCCATACATTACAACTACAAATGTCCATAGTTAAACGAAAAGGGTCCAACCCACATTACACCTAATGTGGGTTGGATCTTTTTTGTTTAACTATGGACAATGTAAGTTTGTACGCACAATATTGACAGATTAACCATGTTGTTTTAAGACAATCGACTTCTTATAGGTTTGCCTGTAATTAATATGTATTTTCTATATTGTTTTCAAAATTTTAGGCTCAGTACTTTCGAGATACTACAGTATACTACAGTAGAGATAAAAAGTCAATTTTCGTCTATTTTCTTAAATAACTGTAAAATGGTTTATTTTAAAATTATAAAAAAAAATACATTTGAAACTCTTACAGTAAGCCCTTTCATTTGATATGTCACACGGTACAGTTTGCAAAACATTTTTTAAAATTTTCTTATTTGCCCCTTAAAGTTGACCCCATATTCAAAATTTATTTATTTACGTTACACGTCCGTGTTTGGGTCACATAAATACATATGTGTACCAAATTTCAACTTAATCGGTCCATTAGATTCGGAGCAAGTTGGCTGTGACAGACGGACAGACAAACAGACAGATAGACACACGAGTGATCCTATAAGGGTTCCGTTTTTTCCTTTTGAGGTACGGAACCCTAAATAGACTTGATTTTACGTCCAAAGTATAAGGATCACTGGGTCTACCTATTTCTCACCAGTAAAACGACAAGCGTCAGAATTAGGTGAAGGAACCCATTCGAGTCGTGGTATGTCGGTCGTGTTAGGTTAAAAGATCACGATTGTGTATAAGTAATGTAACAGGTTTCTACGCGAAAATGTAGTGAAATTCCTGACAACATGGAAAAGTAGGATACTCGAACAATACAATAAGATCTTCTAGTTCCTACTGTATTCAGGAGTCCGCTTGATTTTATTATACTACTATACAGCTAACCTAAGGAACTACATAAAAAAAAAGGTATGTAATTGTGAAATCATATGAACTTAGAATATAGTTATTTAATCAATCAATCAGCCTAGCCTTTCCCCAACTATGTTGGGGTCGGCTTCCAGTCTAACCGGATGCAGCTGAATACCAGTATTTTACATGGAGCGACTGCCTATCTGACCTCCACAACCCAGTTGCTGGGTATTACGATACCCCTTGGTAAGACTGGTTGTCAGACTTTCGGGCTTCTGACGACCCATAACGACTGTCAAAGATCCTCGAATGACAGCCGGGACCAACGGCTAACGTGCTTTCCGAGGCACTGAGGAGTCTCGGTATGAAAAGATGGTCACCCATCCACAGACCAACCGCGGCAAGCGTAGTTTAACCTGATGGATCGACCCGTGCTGCTGTTATTACTTAGCCACGAGCTCCTAGTTATTTATATAAAGTTATTTATGATATATCATGTCGTGCTGGCCCAGTGGTGAAAGCCTCGCCTCTCATACACGAGGTTGTGGGTTCAAATCCGGGCAAGTACCAATGTGACTTTTTCAATTCACATGTACAGACGCCAGCAGGTCAACCTACCCGAAACTGTCAGATTTTCCCAATCAACCTTGAACCTAATGCCTTAGCAATAAAGTCGAAAATCTATTAAAGAAATCTGACAGATTGTAGTAGCTTGATGTGCTGGCGTCTGTACTTTCTGAGTTTATCTTACACATTACTGACGTCGGTGAAGGAAAACATCGTGAGACAACCTGGAATTATAGTTAATATAAGTCTGACATCGGCAACTCGTCTTCAGCAAGCGTGGTGATCAATGCTCGTGCCTTCTCTGTATGAGAAGAGACCTTTGCCCTGCAGTAGGACAGTAATAAGCTGCTATTATTATTAAATCTATATCAATTCTAACTTATGAAGATTTGCAACACTGTAATGTATAATTTTGTGCTAGTAGCATGTAAAAGTGTGTTTAAAATTTTAATTTAATTGGTATTGACTTGAATAAATTGTTCTCTTCGTTTATAGAATTATTCCTAACGCTAAAACTTGAATTGAATACCTAAAAATTGTTATTAATTTGTCTATAAATATATGTTACTAGTGCCGATTCTATTGTGCACCAACTAAACTTTATTTAGGCTTATGCAAATTTTTCTCTGTGATAAAACAAGAAAGAGACGGAAGTAAATTAGAGCTGTCAAAGGAGATGTTCCAAAATGTACGGACCTGGGGCCAAGTACGTGAACACTATACATAAAAATAGGGAAATATATTTAAAACAGTTCTCAACTGTCCAATTACTTTAAAATGGCTTCGTTTGCTGGTAAACCACAATTAATTACACTTGAAATTGCAACACACAACAAAAACCCGTCATGGGGGTAAGCTGTAATTTTGATTGATTAATAACGTTTGACATGACAAGAAGAGGACTGAAGTGACACTGTTGTGACAGCTGACAGTCCTCTTTCTATGATCAATGGTCGATCTATGGTTTACTGTCATTGTTTTTATGCATAGAGTAACTAAATCGGTGAGACGCCATGTTGAAAGTCGATAAAAATAATTGATAAATATCAATTCCCTACCACAACAGTATACATTTAAATGAATTATCTGTATTTTTCCCGACTTCTATGGATTTTTCTCTTTTTTTTTGAGGTGGTGTACTCAGATCTGGCCCATTTTGAAATATCTCCTTTAGTTGAACTTATATTTCCATACAAATTCAGACGACACGTAAAAACATGTCGACTAAAAACACGGTGAAGCGCAAGGCGTAAACTAGTTTGACATCTCTAACTTAGTTCGTACTTATAGCCGTCCCTTCCTCGTGCTGCCTGTTAGTAAAAGGTAGCGACTCTCTAATTAAATTAAAGCGAACCATCGGACATCTAGACGCACTGCCAGTTACCATCCCTACCTGGTTGCTATTCCACCAATTCGCACTAAGCGCTTCCAAATGTCTTTTATAATGCGCACAGCAAAAGAGTGGAACTCACTATCTGCGTCTGTGTTTCCGAACGCATACAACCCTAATCTCTTCAAAGTGAGAGTGAACAGGCTTCTTCTGGGTAAGCTCACTCCATCGTCTACTTTGTCTTGTCACCTCTGACCTAGAGTCAAGAGCAAACTCATCACAAATAAAAAAAAATAGTTAATTATTGAACAAGAGAATCGGCGCCAGTGTTGAACTGACTAACATCATTTAAATATATGCATGCCATCACTGCATGGTGGAATGTGTCTTTGCACTGAATTTTATATGTAACATCTTTTGTATCCCCCACATTTTATGCAAATAAACGATTTTCATTTGATTGATAATGTCAAAGCTGTCACTTGTCATTGTCACTTGATAGAATGTAGGGAAAAGTTAACAGCGTGCTTGTTTGCATTTTAGATTATCTCACGTGGATGCCAATCAATTTTAGATGGAACAGACGTTTATAATAGAAAACTAACTGAGAGCCTAGTTACTAGAGCGCTGCTAAAACACTATTCAACATAAACAAATAGCTCTACATTTCGCGCTTATACGTAAATCAAAGGCTCATTATTACACAGAGATTCAAGCTAATAAACTTCAAGACTAAACTAGACACAAATATTTTATACTTTAATTAACAATTAATAAACCCAAACGGCAAACGGACGTAATCAATTTGTAACCATTTCTAAATTATTCCTTGTATGTACTTACGTATTTCAAGGAAATCAAATAACTTTTCGATATTGAAAATGTAGGTATAAAGCCAGAAGCGGGTAGTCCGAAGCCATGCTACCATCTACCATGCGAACCATGTTACCATCCTGGTTATCGTCGATCCATGTAAAATACTGGTATTCACCTGCATCCGGCCAGACTAGAAGACGACCCCAACATAGTTGGGAAAAGACTAGGCAGAATGATTGAAAATTGATGTGAAAGATGTTTGTATCTCACTCAATCACGTTTAAACGGCTGAATAGATTTGGGTGAAATTAAGCATACCTACTGGTAGACTATGACCTGGATTATATGTAATATAGGATACTTCTAAAACGGGTACACGTACGTAGATTTTAAGGTTTCACTAGTCAGTCATTCCTCCATACTAACGTCGTATGGAGTTTACTCCACTGTTTGACAGCGTACATTAAAAATGAAAAAATATATCTTGGTACTTGTCTCGTTATTATCTAGTCCTTTATAGAAACAAAATTAAAAATTAAAAAAAAATGGTTTGAAAGTTATGAGCGTCGAAACTTCCATATTTCAACACAAATTTTAATGCACTTTTGGGCGTAAAAAAATAACTGCCGATGTATGAAAATGGCAAAACTGTTACCGTACGGGGATAGATAAATTATTTAAGAATTCAAATAGGGTTAATTTGTATATATAAATCAAGTAGTTTTTTTCATAATATCTATATGCCTAAAGGTCGGTTCATTAAATTTTACGCACTCGTTTTCGATATAGATCATCGTCTATTTCTCTAAATAAATAAATAAAAACTATAAGTATAAATAAATAAAATGGGGTTACTTTGATAACAAATTTCGACTTATGACAAACTTAATATAATATCTACAACACCATATTAAAAAGAAACTATCAGTAGTGCCAACTACATATTAGCCACGCCCACCGACGAGTTCAAGCCGTCGACTAGTGGCACCTTAAGGCTGCGAGTGAAACCGCAGGTAACAGTTAGTAACTTTTATATTTGACTGGCAGTTCTCGACAGTCAATAACCAGTACTAACTAGTTAAAACTAATAAGTATAAATCGAGTACAAATTGTGGTTGGGGTCCTATTATGCTGTCAATTCGTCTGTAGCGACAATTTCTTAATGAGGAGTTAATTCCGAAGATAGAGGAATCTGGCAACGGTTGCCCTTTTCGAATGATTGCTCGCTAAGGTATGGTCGGGAAATTATTGAGTGGATTGCGAAATGGGGTATGTATACGTATGTGCTTACATATACGAGTAGTATACAGTAGTATACAAGTTTATAATTAATAATACTGGAATCCTATCTAATTTTATAAATGCGAAAGTAAGTTTGTTTGTTACCTTTTCTCGCCTAAACCACTGAACCGATCATCCTGAAATTTTGCATATACGTTGTCAGGTATACAGAAACGGACATAGCGCACCCTTTATCCTGAAAAAAAGTACTGTTCCCGAGCAAAACAACAATAACTTTCTTAAGATGATAAGATGAGATGGCGGCACGTGTTTTCGCATCATGACTGAATTATATTATTATAGAAACTTTAGTAGTGTGTTATGGTTTTTTTTATTTTTATTTAAGTAAGTACCCAATACATTTTGTGAGTCGTAGAGTGTCGATAGACCGGTTTTTCATCCTCCTAATTATAAACTAATTTTGTTTGCTTGATACCTTTCACGCCCTAAACCGCTATTCTAAATTAACGCAAGCGAAGCCGCGAGAAAAAGCTAATTAAATGATAAATGATTTTATTTCTGTAGCAACTGAACTGTGTACAAACACTTTTACAAGTCGATCATGTTTTTTTTTTAAACTAGATGAGGTCGGCGTTTTCTTTTGACTACTCTGAAAAGAAAGGCCGAAACAAACTCAGAGATCACAGTCTCTTATAAAGTCCAGACATAATCTTGGTCAGTTCATGTGAAGACCATGTAAATTGGTGTCTGAAATGATCTTCTGAGGAAAGAACCACACAGATTGAGAGGACCTGTCCAGTCAGTGCACGCATTTGTCAGCAATCGCGCAGCTCAACTCAGAACTTAAGGAGCTCAACGATTCGACGAACAATACCAAAGAAAGGACATATGGGTAGGCCGCATAAATTACTCAAACTGTCAGACCATGATAAAAATAACTGAGCGAAAAATAAAACAAACAAAAAGCAATGACCCACATAGTCTTCACATTCGCAATAATTAAAATAATATAATACTTTACATTATTCAGAATAATAATAATAATATGAAATGGACTCAACAAATGAATGAGAACGTCATGCGCGCATATTACGGGGCAACAGAGGGGGGAACTAACCTCACTGCGTACCGCGATAGGATGCTGTCTCTGTTCCAGGCGCTTCAACCAGCCATCAACGTCTCGGCCCAACGGCTGTCGGATCAGGCGCGGGTTATCCAACGGAATCACAGATTGGACGACGCTGCGCTTGATAGGCTGCGCTTAGAGGTACTGAGCAACCGTATCGTCCCTGTCCCATCACAGACCGCGGTGCAACCTCCAGTAAGTGGTATAATCCAACTGCAGTCTTATATTAATGATGTGGAGGGGGGCGATGAGGTTGTTACGGTAAGTAACCAGTGTGACGACCGATTGAGGAGCGCGCTGGAGGATGCGATTCGGGAGTTTAGAACTGCCCCCGTCCAACTTAGACCTCGTTTACCTCGCTTGCCTATGCACAAAACGAATAGGTCGTTGGTGTGTGCCTTGGATTCGCTGCTTGGTTCTTATTTTGAAAGCAGCGAAGACCTCTTAGATACGCACTCGATCTTGTATTGCGCGGCTATTGCGGCGTGTCGTGTAGACAATGTTACATTTCCAAATTGTGACATAGCTACACGACCAAAACCCGCCGTTCCAGCCTGGCAGTGCAGGATCGAGCAGCGTATCGAGGGGACCAGGGTGCTCATCGGCAAACTATACTGCTTCAGGGAGGGCAATACTCGCCCTAGAGTGATGCGCTTTGTGAGGCGGGCGTTCTCGGGGACTGGAATCAGTCCTCAAGAATATATGTCCCGTGTCACAGAGCGCATTGACTTCCTGAAGCAGAAGGTCTGTGCATGGGCAAGCCGTATCCGTAGGTATAAGCGACGGGTTGAACGGTATACCCAGAATAGCATATTCCAGCGTGATCAAAGGTGGGTGTATAGAGCATGGGAGCGACCTGAGCAAAATATGGCAGACGTATGCCGCCCGGATGATGATGCCACTAGCACATTCTGGCGCAACATCTGGTCGGTGCCCGTCTGCCATAATGAGGCTGAATGGATGCGCGATGTTGAGCGCGTGTGTGACGCCATACCGCAGATGGAGGAAGTAATAATTACTTCCTCCGGTGTAGCCAGTGCAGCTCGTCCGATACCGAACTGGAAATCGCCGGGACCGGACGGACTGCACAATTTTTGGCTTAAATGGCTGCAAAGTTCACACGCGTGCTTAGCATCGCAATTCCAGTCGGCCTTAGAGTCTGGGTCGCTGCCACAGCTCTTTACAACGGGAGTTACCCACTTGCTCCATAAGTCAGGTGATGCCACGGAACCCAAAAATTATAGGCCGATCACTTGTTTGCCGACGGTCTATAAACTTCTTACATCCATTTTGAGAGTGAAAATTAATTCTCATTTAGAAAAGAATTCTATCATGTCTGCCTCTCAAAATGGATGTAGGAATGGGTCCCGCGGCACCAAGGAGCTACTCCTCATTGACATAAGCCAACAGGTCCGTCGATCCCGAAAGGATTTGTCGACATGTTGGATAGACTATAAGAAGGCCTTTGATTCGGTGCCCCATACATGGCTCTTGAGGGTGTTAGAGTTGTACAAAATTGATACAACTCTGAGCACCTTCCTAACGACATGTATGGGGCAGTGGAGGACGGTCCTTCGCTATCCAGGATGTCGACAAATTCGGGGGAGCGACGAACCTATTAGGATTAAGCGGGGAATATTCCAGGGCGACAGTCTGAGTCCACTGTGGTTTTGTTTAGCCTTGAACCCTCTTAGCACTCTGCTGGAGGGTACAGGGCTGGGCTGTTCTTTGCGGAGAGGGGGTCAGGTAATATCCCACCTGCTTTATATGGATGATTTGAAACTGTTTGCCACCAACAAATTGCAACTGCTGGAGTCACTAAAAGTAACTAAAACTTTTAGTGATTCCATCAGGATGGAATTTGGTGTTGATAAATGTGCAGTCATGCATGTAAGGCGGGGCGGGATTGTGGAATCTGAGGAACTACAACTCTCAGATTCTATAAACCTGAGATCACTCTCCGCAACTGATACCTACAAATACCTGGGTATGTCAGAGGGGTTAGGCATTAACGGGGCTGACATGAAACAATCGTTGCAGGAGCGCTTCTTCGGTCGCCTGAAAAAGGTACTTAATAGTTCTTTGTCAGGCGGCAACAAGGTGCGCGCCTTTAACGGTTGGGTCATGCCGGTCCTGATGTACTCCTTTGGCATACTAAAGTGGACCCAGACGGAACTAGATGCCCTGGATAGGAGAGTCAGGTCACTGCTGACTGCAAACCGGATGCATCACCCACGTTCGTCTGTCATGAGGCTGTACATCCCGCGGAAGTGTGGGGGTCGAGGCTTTTTAAATGCTAAGACCCTCCACAACCGCGAGGTGTGCAGTCTCAGAGAATACTTTCTCAAGGCTAACGTGGGTATGCACCGAGATGTGGTTGCAGTGGACAAGGGACTCACCCCGTTATCCTTGGCTAAAGAGAACTGGCGCAAACCTGTGGTGCTTAGTACCAACGACCGCAAGGAAGTATGGCAAAGCAAGGAGCTTCACGGACGCTTTTTACGGGCCCTTCATGGGCCCGACGTAGATTTCTTAGCGTCCGTGGCCTGGCTACGCTTCGGTGACCTCTTTGGGGAAACCGAAGGTTCAGTCTGTGCGATTATGGATGAAGTTATGCTAACGAATAACTACCGGAAGTATATAATGAAAGACGGGACGATCGACATATGTCGGGCATGCCATTGTCCCGGTGAGTCTATCAGACATATTACTTCTGGGTGTTCTCGTTTAGCTAACGGCGAGTATTTGCACAGGCATAACCAAGTGGCCAGGATTATCCATCAGCAACTTGCTCTGAAATACGGCCTTGTGGACTCTGAGGTACCGTATTACAGGTATGTGCCCGACCCAGTTCTCGAGAATGACCATGTCACGTTATACTGGGATCGATCTATTATCACTGACAGGACTATTGTAGCCAATAAGCCTGATATAGTGGTAATAGATCGATCAGTGCGCCGCACAATGATAATCGATGTCACTATCCCACATGACGAGAACCTCGTGAAGGCTGAGAAGGAGAAACAATTGAAGTATCTCGACTTAGCCCACGAGGTTGTCGCTATGTGGAATGTGGACTCGGCAATCATTGTGCCGATAGTCGTTACGGTCAATGGCCTTATCGCTAAGAGCCTCGACCAACATCTCAAGAGGCTCTCGTTGGGTGGCTGGGTGAAGGGCCTGATTCAGAAGGCAGTCCTCCTTGATACGGCGCGTATTGTGAGGAGGTTCCTGTCTCTGGGGCCCTAACCACCGGTAGCTTGGACCCTGCACCCGCTACCGGCGGATCACTATTTTTTATATTTTTAAATGTTTTTTTTAATGTTTTTATAAAAATATTTAAAAATGTAATAAAATAAGTTTAAAAAATAAATAAAGGAGATAATAATAATAATAATAACGTTTATTTTCTCCACCACATAATGAAAAATTTGTAGGTACTATACATAATTTGTGTATACAAACATACATTGATGTTGTGGAGACTGGAGCCTGTACTAGGAATACCTGTGTTACAGGTCTCCAGGCCTCCAAACTACACGGACAAGTCACAGTAATATAAATAGATGATTATGTTGGGATGGCAATTAAAACAATTTAAGACAAGGAAAAAACAAATAATTAACTAGACAGCAAAGTAGGGTGTGTTGGTGTGGGTGAGTGAGTGTGTAGTGAGTGTGTGTGTGTAGAATGTCGGTAACATACTTAAATTATAAAAACATAACATATTTGAGACCCTTACAGTAAGCCACTTCATTTGATATGTCACACGGTGTAAGTTTGCAAAACTTAAGTTATAAATATTCATGTCAACATTCAGTATGCAAAAATAAAAAAAGAGAAAAAAGAAAATTAGAATTAGAATTTATTAAGGCTTAGATCTTGAACGTGGCTGGGAAGTTTACTATAAAAGCGTTAAACATTGACGGTAAGCATTGACACCTGAATGAGCCACCTATTTTTAACCAACTTCCAAAACGAGGAGGTTCTCAATTCGTCTGCATTTTTTTTTTTGTGTTTGTTACGCGATTACGCAAAGACGGATAGACCGATTTGGAAAATTCTTTTTTTGTTTGAAAGGGTGGTCCCATATAAATTTTATTAACGTTGCTTGGGGAGTTTTGGAGTTAGCTTAAATAATGCGTATATTTCCCACTTACTCGTATTTTATATGGATGATGTGATGATGTTTTAATAACTTCCTATCACTGTTATTTACATGGCTATATCTACAATTATTGTGCTCAATTATGTATTCGAATTTGTGTGGGGTAGGTTCCACAACTAAAAAGTGAAAAATAAAAACTTTTTAGCAAAACATAAAACCGACTTCAAAAACAAAACACTACAAAGTGAAAAATAACTTTAATTTCGGAAGTCGGTGGCAAAAAACGAAAATACAAAACCAAAGACACCGACTTCCGAAATGAAAGTTATTTTTTGTTAAAAAGTTTTTTATTGAGCCTTGTTGGAGGTACAACAAATTTGTGTTTGTTCCTAGTATTTATATTGTGGATATCAGTATTTTTTAAACAATTTTATATTTGTATGGGCATATAAAAGATTTTCAAAAATGTACTGAGAAGGCACTCTCATTAATCTCCTTAAATTTCTCTCTGATAGATTGTCTCGCACTTAATTTATAAATGGATCGAACATCTCTTTTCTGCAAAACAAAGATAGTCTGAATGTCGGCTGCATTTCCCTAGAAAATAGCTAAAGTACACTAGCTGTTTAATAGTTCGTCATAGGGAGGCAAAAAAGACGTTAACGACTAATAGAGATGTATGGTGCAAGACATGGTTCCCTTATGATATGTAACAAACTTTCATTCCTGCCAAATTCTATAATGAACTTTAATATTTTGATAAGCTTCGTTTGGTAAAATATGGAATAAAGGCAATACCGTAATAGGTCACATCTATTTGTACCCGTAATTAACTAATGAAGTGATTGATTGATTGATTGACAATGAATACATTTATCTTCTTAACCGATTACCACGCAAAACTAGTAAAAGTGAAGGGAGATATAGCTGCAATAAGGGCCGGCTTTTTGATCCGTAGTTAACTCAACCAATGGTTAAACATAGTAACTATTGGTTGAATTTTGGCGATTTCCACGCAAAACTAGTATAATTGAAGGGAGATATAGCTGCTATAAGGGCTGCTTTTTTGATTCATAGTTAACTCAACTAATGGTTAAACATAGTAACTAATGGTTGAATTTTGGCTAAATGTGAAAGGCTAAACATGACTAAGTTATGCCATTACTTACTATTATTTAATATGAATGAGCTAATGCATGAGCATGAATACATTATTCAACCATTAGTTACTATGTTTAACCTTTGGTTGAGTTAACTACGGATCAAAAAACTGGTCTTAAGTCAGCTTAGGTATGGTCAACTTCGTAATTTTTGCATTACCACCTTGACAGCATAATCAGCCTATAATGTTCCCACTGATGGGATTCAGGCCTCCTCTCTGTGAGAGGGAGCGGGCTGTAATCCTCCACGCGGGTCCAGAGCGGGTTGGTGGTTATCACAGATGTCAACGAATTGTTTGGTTCTAGGACATGCCAGTTTCCTCACGATGTTTTATTTCACCGTTTTGAGAGCAGTGGTGATGATAATACGCAAAGTAAAATGCCTGCCTGGGTTCGAACCCACGACCGTAAGTCGGGGCCGATACCACTAGGCCAACCCTGCTCTCTTTTGACAGACACTAAATTGAAACTTTACTAAGATTGGTCCGGTTAAACTGGAAGCTGATTCCAACATAGTTGGGAAAAGGCTAGGCAGTTTCTGCTTAGCTGGCTAGCTAAGCAGAAAGAATCAACTGCCTAGCCTTAGCTGGTTAGCTAAGCAGAAAGAATCAACTGCCTAGCCTTTTCCCAACTATGTTGGAATCAGCTTCCAGTTTAACCGGATGCAGCTGGTTACCAGTATTTTACGTGGAGCGACTGCCTGTCTGACCTCCACAACCCAGTAACTGGGTAATACGATACCCCTTGGTAAGACTGGTTGTCAGACTTTCGGGCTTCTGACGACCCGTAACGACTGCCAAAGATCCACTAATGACCAACGGCTTAACGTCCTTTCCGAGGCACGGAGGAGTCTCGGTATGTAAAGATGGTGACCCATTTACGGACCAACCCCGGCAAGCGTAGCTTATCCTGATGGATCGACCCGTGCGACTGTTATTACTTAGCCACTAGCTTCTAAGCAGAAATAATAAAAAACAAAAGTAAAATGTAAATTAATAATAAATACAGAAAGTCCCATACAAGACCAAAAGGTTCCTATCTTAGCAAGTGTCGCAGTGCTGATATTCTGATAGGGCCCACTGTAATGTCACGGATACATACAGAAATAAATAATGACTGACACAAACAAATAGATCTTGTCGTTTTATGGATCAGGATGATAAAGCAAATACCGTAAGAACTTCATCGTCATCTACCTAACCTTTTCCCACCCAACTATATTGGTGTCGGCTTCCAATCTAACCGGGTGCAGCCGAAAACCAGTACTTTACATGGAGAGACTTCCTATCTGACCTCCACAACCAAGTTACTGGAACTAATGAACTCATTGAGTACCTACATAGTCAAATCCGAATACCAATTAACGCCTCCGGCTGAGTTAATCAAGTAACTTCCACACAATAGTTCAACGAGTAGGATAAGAAGTCATGGTCCTTCAACCTACAAACAATAATTGTTGATGCTGCTGTGCCATTGTATTTAGTTTTTTAATCGACTTCAGAAAAGGAGGTTATCAATAATAATAATAATAATAATACTTAATAATATTCCACAACTATCACACAACGCCGTCTAGCCTCAAGCTAAGCAGAGCTTGTGTTATGAGTACTAGACAACTCAATCCAATACGTATGTATGTAATATTATTGGAACTGCAATATATTCACATAAGATAATCGATTAGGGCTTCCAAACAAATATAAAAAAAATTATAGATGTATGGAGGAGCTTATGGCTAAGTAATAGCTGCCGCACGGGTCGATCCATCAGGTTAAGCTAAGCTTGCCGGGGTTGGTCTGTGGATGGATGACCATCTTTTCATACCAAGACTCCTCCGTGCCTCGGAAAGCACGTTAAGCCGTTGGTCCCGGCTGTCATTCGTGGATCTTTGACAGTCGTTACGGGTCGTCAGAAGCCTGAAAGTCTGACAACCAGTCTTACCAAGGGGTATCGTATTACCTAGTAACTGGGTTGTGGAGGTCAGATAGGCATTCGCTCCATGTAAAATACTGATATTCAGCTGCATCCGGTTAGACTGGAAGCCGACCCTAACATAGTTGGGAAAAGGCTAGGCTGATTGATTGATTTGGTTGTTTGTATGTATGTATGTCTGTCCACGCATTTCTCATACTTATTACAAACAAATATTCCATTTTTTACTAAAAACTATAAATTACGTACTTAATAAAAAAAATATTTACAAAAATTAAAACGATTTCAAAAGAAATTAACTCAATGAAATAACTTTAATTTCGGAAGTCGGTGGCAAAAAACTAAAATTCAGATCCCACGACACCGACTTCCGAAACGAAAGTTATTTCATAATTTTGAGTTAATTTCTTTTTGAAGTCGATTTATTTTTGTAAATTATTTTTTTATGAACAATACCAAAGCGACATGTACAGACGCCAGCACATCAAGCTACTACAATCTGTCAAATTTCTGAACTTTATCGCTAAAGCATTAGGTTCAAGGTTGATTAGGAAAATTTGACAGTTTCAGGTAGCTTGACCTGCTGGCGTCTGTACACTCAATATAATATCTATACTAATATTAATAAATAAAGCTGAAGCGTTTGCTTCTTTGAACGCGCTAATCTCTGGAACTACGCGTCAGATTTGAAAAAAATATTTTTGCATTTGATAGCTCAATGATTTGTTGAGCAAAATAAAAAAAGGCAAAAAGAACGCGCTAAGAAAAACGAAGTAATAGCTCGGGCAAGCGATGCGATGCGACGCGGTGGGTCGGGGAGAAATAAATTTCGCGGGCAGAAGCTATTTAAAAAAAAAAAGAAACAAAAATAGACCCGATATTTTTATAGAAAATATACTTATTAATTTAAAAAAAAAAAACTCAATACCTACCTAAAGAATTGTTGATATGAATAACACGATTGGCTCAGTGGCGGAGTATGGATTTCGGGATCGATTACATCATCAACATCAGCCCACAACAGGACATAGGTCTCTCTTATTACACGCCATTCAGCTCGATTCTCGGCCACTCTCATACAGCTGCTGCCACCCTGCAAAGATCGTCGCTCCACCTAGCCTGCCTGCATTTACCTTACGTTTATATTACCTTATGATACAATATTTTAGTACGAGTAGTATTGGGACTGAATATTTCTATCTAGGAATTTCTGTACAGTACCTAAGCTATAGTATCTGCAAGCTCATGAAGATGGCAGTGATATCCAACTTTGAATAAGTCATTATAATCACTCAGCACGCACAGCCGCATGGGTTGATCAAAAATTAAGTTACGCTTGAAGCGGTCGGTTTGTGGATGGGTGACTATTCATCCGTTGCATTTGTATCCCTTTTTGCTGAAATAATACTTGTCGAATTAGGCCTGAGTCACACTGAATCCCACAGTAAGATACTCTGTGTCTCAGGAGACACAGTGTATCTTAGCGTGGGAACCAGTGTCATTATTTGAATAATGTAACAATTTTATGGAAGAACAAGCCGTATACCTGATGGGATTTCTCTTCAGCAAAAATGAGGAACTTCCCCACAAACACTCATCCCCTAATTAACAGAGGATGAATTTTCGAAAAGCCTTCCTCAGTGCTCACCTTGTTTATGGGAGGGACTCTTGCGCATTCATGCTTCTAAACACAGCGGTTTAGGTTGTTGTCTGTCAGTGAATACATTTAAGATTTTTATTACCTAAGTAAATATTATTAAGTTGATAAGCTGTACGCCCATGTGCTAGAATGTGATGAGACAATCTATGTAAACTTAAGATCATATAATATATATATATACATATATATAAATGATTATGATTATGATATGATTAATCTATCTACAACATTATTTTTAGTATAAAAATATTAAAGAAACCTGAATAAAGTTTGTTCAGAATAAGTAACTGAATCGAATCCAATAATTTTTACACCATGTTATATTTTGTCCCAAAAATATTTAAAAAAGGTTCCAAGTTGGACACCGAGCGATATAAGTCAATGACCGAATGACACTAAGTACCTATCGGCAATCACGCACACCGGCGCACAGGCCTCTGCCTCGAATTTTGCGGGCAGCGGGGCGGCGGCGGCGGCGGCGCGGCAGCGGGGCGGGCAACGCATACCTGTTCTCCAAACTAGCGGGCAGATCGCGCGGCACTATAGCGGTGTAGTGTTGTGTTCGTGGTTGTGTTGTCGAGATATTTGTTTTTATTCGCGAACGAAATGTCTGAAAAACGGCGACATCTTTTTGATTCAAATTTATTCCTAACGCTCGATTTATTGTGGGCAAAAGAAGAAGTGGATCCCTACTATAGGGCAAGGAAAATAAATGGCGAGTTTTATCGAAATTATGAAGAACAGAGACAAAATCCCGACAAATTCTACGACTACACCAGAATGAGTGTAGAAACTTTTGACTATATTCTTGAAATTGTCAAGAGTGATTTAGAGTCTGGAATTAATCCAAAACGATTTAGAGGTATATCTCCAGCAGAAAAATTATACTTGACGCTTGGGTAAGTAAAACAACGAAATTGTAATTTGTAATTGTATTTATTGATAGTTTCAAAAAGGAAATTGTGTTGCACTAATTTAGTAAATAGTTTGGCATCGGTCTTAAGTTCCCAGATACAATCATTTTAATTAAATACCTACTACACACTAATCAGCCTTAATTATTTATCTTTGACGAAAACATTTATTATATAAAAACGTTTCGTATGAAATAAGTAACATAACAGTTTGTCATTTATTTTTAAAATCACAGTTTTCATTTGTACGATGATTAATTATTTCTACAATCACAGTTTTCTTACTCATTGACAGTATTTTTATTATAAGGTTGACATACCTAGTGTTCAGTATTATTCCACGCATATTCTAATCTTATAACTAAAAAAAATCACAGTTACTTACAGTCATTTATCTCTAAAATCACAGTTCTCATTTGTACGATGATTAGTTATTTGAATCACAGTTTTGTTATTTATTGACAGTATTTTCATTATAAGATTGATATACCTAGTGTTGAGTACTATACCCATACATATATGATTCATTAGAAGGGTACATGCTTTCATTTACACTTAACTCATCTAGAAGAGCTTGATTAATTTTTTGTCTTACTCTAAACTTTTGTACTGGTGTGAATTTTTCCATTTGTGGAAGCAAACTCATAAAAAAGTAGTAGTCTTCTGACTTATTCTCATGTCTAGAAGCCTCGTTTCTACTTTGATTTGATAAATCATTTTCCAGCAGTCTTATCCTTTTCCTTTCCAATTCTAAAAATTCAGTTCTTATGTCATTCGCTGTTTTCTTTTTTCTTGATCGTTGTGAAGTAGACGCTTCTCTGGAAGGCGTAGAAGTTTCTTGCGATGATGTAGAAGCTTCTAGAGAAGAAATAGGAGCCTCTTGTGAGGATGTAGAAGTTTGTTGTGGATAAATAGAAGATTCTTCATCATGACCGGTTGTATTTTCTTGAGAGCTTTCTTCAGAGATGTCTTCTATCTCAAAAGAATCATTACTTATCTGATTACTTACTTCAGTACTGCTTAAATTACCCTCAGTAACATTTGGTACAACTTCATCACGCAAAAACCTCAATTGAGAAAAATATTGCCAATTCGAGGGTTGATTAACATTTCCGGCATCTCCTGATCTAGGAGTAGGATTTTTTTTTAATTCCTTTCTATAGTGATCTTTTATATTTTTCCATTTTTTCTTTAAATCGGTCACTGAAACAAAAGAATGAACAGACTATTTATTACATACATAACTTTATCATACCTATGCTTTAATTTTCAGGTTTCTGGCGAGTGGGCAGCCTTTCAAAAGACTGTCGTTGTCATTCAGAATGGGAAAAACAACGGTGGCCAACATAGTTTATAGCACTTGTAGAGCTATATGGAAAAATTTGGTACATTTACATATGCCAAAACCGACAGAAGAATTATTGAAAAAAATAACGGAAAAATACTATGAAAAATGGCAATTTCCTAATTGCATCGGAGCTATAGATGGCAAACATTGTCGATTAAAAAATCCTAAGTTTGCTGGATCATCGCATTATAATTATAAACATTTCTTTTCGATGCACTTGCAAGCGGTCGCGGATGCTGACAAAAGATTCATTTGTATAGAAGTTGGAGGAAGAGGAAAACAAAGCGATGCAGGGACATTCTATTACTCTAATTTGAACCATTTACTTCAAAGTAATAACTTCAATATACCCCGTCCACAATATCTACCCAGATCAGATATCATTCTACCAATGGTTTTTATTGGAGATGAAGGATATCCACTCAAAACCTATTTGATGCGACCTTATCCTCAAAGCGTACTTAATGCACAAAATGAGTTATTTAATAAGCGATTATCGCGGGCTCGAAAGACTATTGAGTGTGCTTTCGGAATTTTAAGATCCAAGTGGCATATTTTCAGATCATATTTGAGACAAACAGATGTCACGCAAGATTACTCATCAAAACTTGCTGTTTGCTTGCCTATATTACTGTCAATACGAATCAACAAAGAATACAAACACGATTACAAACAAACGCCCGGACGTCTTATCAAGCACAATATATACGTGAAAAATTCAAAGAATATTTTGTAAATAATCGCATTAGTTACTAATTAATTTGTAGAACATAATAAATATTGTATTTGACATAATAAATCATTTTTATATTTACCTTCAATATTCAGTTCGGTTTTTATTTCTTCCCATAATTGGTTAATTATTCTTCTATTTTTATGGTTCACATCTTTGCTGTTCCATATGGGTGTCCTCTCAAAGATTGCCGAAATAATTAGCTCTTGCACGTCCGAAGACATTTTGATACGTCACAAAAAAAATGTACAACACTATACCTACAATGCAGACGCGCAACGCGGGCGGTCACCGCTTGACTGGAGTGCACCGCTCGTTGCCCGCCCCCGCGCCGCTTCTGCACCGCTGTATTCGAGGGCCGGTCCATTTGATTATGCGCGTAAGATCCTGCCGCTCCCACGCCGCCGCCGCCGCCGCCCCGCTGCCCGCGAGATTCGAGGCAGAGGCCTTACCTAGGCGCGGGCGCACAGCGAGGCGGGGGTAAAACCACCCCTTCAGTCGCCCGGATGATACAGATTGACGCGCACGTGTTGATGTGTCACGCTCTCCGCGAATGCGCGACCACTGTGGGCCTATAGTTGTGTTTTGGTTGATCATGTGTGTACCTATCGTATGTAAAAAGTATCGTGTAACCGTGTCTTTCTCATACACAAACGTCCAATACAGAGAAATGGATGGATGGATGGATAGATGTGGTACGTACGCAGTTTGTGGTGTTAACAAATCGACACCTGCAAGGAATAACATCGTAACTCAGTTTTAGGCCGCTTTGAGTTACAATCGTATTCTGGCTGTACAAAAAATGCTGATTTTTTGGAAAGATTTTGTCATAAGTAGTAAAAATAGGAATTTAGAAACAGGGTTAAGTGCAAAAAATCTGCATTTTTTTTGTACAGCAACAATACGATTGTAACTCAAAATGGCCCGAAACTGAGTGACGATGTTTTTCCTTGCAGGTGTTGAAATCCCTGGCAGTGCGGCGCTCTGACCAATAAAAATTGGTCTAAGGTGCGGCGGTCCTAGGAGTAATTCGGCATCAGAGTATCGTGGAATACATTACACAATGCTTTTCGTTATACAATGATCTAGGGACTACGGTACCTTTCAGCCTCCGACTGCCGCTAGCCGTGATAACTGATAACTCAGTCGCCAATCATTCGTAAATAGTGATTAAGTCAATTATTGTAAATAGTGATAATTAATATTTATAAACACGCCAAGATGGTTAATTGTAGAAAGTTATGATTTGTACCTACAGCCTGCTTTGGTTAAGTAATGCGATGTTTAACACTTTTCATCCACTTTGAACTTTAAGTGGTTGGCTTAAGGTGCAACAAATCGCATTTACTTCATTTTATCACTTACGGCTGCATTTACGAATAAAGTACATAATAATATCTACCTACACTTGACCATTACGACAGTACAAAGCCTGCAAGTGTGATGGAAAATGTTATCACAAGTTAATTACAATACAATCGCCGTACGGTTAGCACCTACTGCCAAATTAATTATCAATGAGCGAGCGTAGCGCGACGCTCTGGAGGTACAGGCGCGCGCTGGTGGTTCGGGGCGAGGGATGAAAATTGCCGAATGTTTCCAAAACTTACCAGGGAAGTTTCCTATAATTCCGGCAATATTGGGCAATATTACCGCAAAGTTGCCAGATTACATAGGGTGTTTCAAGTGCCATTTTCAATGTTTATGCGCTCATGGGGTTTTATGTAATAGTGTAATTATACGTATTACTAGTAAGCGTTTTTATTTAATTGTTCATTATAATTAATTTATAATTATCCATGCATATATATGTGATAGCAGACGCCATAGTTTTTAAGAATTTCACTTATAAATTTTATAAAAAAGAAAGAGGGATTGCCACCGAATTAAATAAATATAAATCATACAACTGTGTAGTATATGATTTATATAGCACAAATCATGCCGTCAAAAGAATTTTCAAAATTTGGTCAGTAGTTTTTGAGAAAATACCGAACATACATACATTCGGATAGAATAAAGAAACTCCTTTTTGAGGTCGGTTAAAAACGTCAACTTATTGTTGCTGATCAATTCGTCTTGCAAGGTTTAACCCTTTCATACATACAGATATGTATACATATAGATGTATTTATTTTGAACGTAGAAAAAAATAATTACGATATCTCTAAAATACCAATGAACTATCATGGATAGCTTGTTTATTTTCTTTAGGTTATCTGTAAGAAAATAAATGTAAAAACTAAAATTTTCGGTTGGATATTGTACATAAGCATAAAAACTACCACCCTGAAGAGCGCAATTTTATCCTACTAATCAATTATATTAATAAAAGTTGTTTTCTATTTATACGTTTCTTGGCCAATGTTGCCGGGACTCTTGGAAACATTCCTGGCAGCTTTGGTGACTTTGGCAATATTACCAGCAATTTTCATGGCTAGTGGTGAGCATGTTTTTGTACGGACAACCAGGTAACATAACAAGCTTATAACAATGTCATTTTTCATGATACAGTTTTGAAATTGTGTACATAGGTTCTTTACATAAAAATACTAGACACGTGTTTCGGGTTTCGTATATACTAAAAATAATATTGTATAAATATACTAATAATAAAGGTGAATAGTTTGTTTTGTTTGTTTGTTTGAACGCGCTAATCTCTGGAAATACTAGTCGGATTTGAACAATTCTTTTTGCATTTGATAGCCCAATTCTTGACGAAGCCTATAAACTATTTAGCATCACGCTGTGTCCCGAAGGAGCTGAGCAAAAAGAAATAATCTGAAATAACGCTAAGTGAAAACTAAGTAAATGCGGGTCGGGGAACAAGAAATTTCACGTGAACGAAGGCACGGGCAGAAGCTGGTATTATTATAGTATTTACCGGATATGTGGCCCTTTAGCACCTATATTGTGTCTACCGCGCTGATGATTGACCGGAGATTAACGCTGCCATGTTGTGACGTCACAATCATGACGTCAGTGCGATTCAATTCGCCCTAGTTTATACATGTGCAGGTGTTGGCACAATTACTATGCAACGGTCTGGAATTGACCTGTGGGTAGGGGGCGTAATTGTCCTGGTAATCTAATTTCTGAGAAGGATAGTATCTATGAGAAGAGAATAGGAATCAGTATGTTTTGCAGAAAATGAGCAGTTTTCATATTATAAGTGTGCCTTGAAACAGCATTTACGAGAGGTGAGGTTTGGCCCACTAATTATGTGAAGAATATAGTTACTCGTAGATGAAAGCTGGAATCGACCTGAAAGCGACGATAAACGACATTATTGATGATTTTTATCTGAAGATCACGTCTAAACGAGTACCTAGTGTTAATCAATCTGCCTAGCCTTTTCCCGACTATGTTGGGGTCGGCTTCCAGTCTAACCGGATGCAGCTGAATACTAGTATCATGGAGCGACTGCCTATCTGACCTCCACAACCCAGTTATTGGGTAATACGATACCCCTTGGTAAGACTGATTGTCAGACTTTCGGGCTTCGTAACGACTGTCAAAGATCCACGGATGGCAGCCGGGACCAACGGCTTAACGTGCTTTCCGAGGCACGGAGAAGTCTCGGTATGTAAAGATGGTCACCCATCTACGGACCAACCCCGGCAAGCGTAGCTTAACCTGATGGATCGACCCGTGCGGCTGTTATTATTTAGTACTTTACTTAGTTATTACTTATTATACGGAAAAATATATGTTAAATTAGAGCATTTTATTAATAACTTATTATGTGAATATTTTAGTTTATGTAAAGTTTACTTATACGTGTTTTAAAATTATACCTTTTGTTCTAATTTGGGACAGCGCTCCTTGATGGGCGAGTCCTATTACTGGGTGGACGTACGACCCGTTGCGTGAGCTCAGCACAGAACACGCAAACTATGCCGCCCCAACCACTCGAGGCCGTTGGCATATAACTGCGATTGACGTGACAAGACTGAAAATCTTCATTCTTCGAGCAATAAGGCAGACAATTATATTTTTAACACACGCACAGTTTTATAAGAATAGAATAGTTGGTCGCTGTGTTTAACTTAAGACAATGTTTATGTTCTTTCTCCAGAATTAGCATACCTACTGACAGGTTATATGAGTTCATATAATTATTTATTTTGTTTGACTCTCAAGGTCAATTTATTTTATTTTTATTTATTATTGACATAATCTACTCATTTCAATGTTTATTTATTTTTATGAGTGGTATTGCAATATGTGGTTAGCTAGTGACCTCGACAATTGATCATAGTTTTTCTTGCCCGAGCAACCAACCGGCAGCAAGTTCGTCATGCTCCCTTAGATGTCACTGCTTGCGGTAGCGTCGGGGGTCGGGTTGTCTCCTTCCCTCAAATATGGCGAGGGGGGTAATGGCTGATCTTTGCGTTATACTCGTGAACGGGTGCTGCTTGTGGAGACAGGTCGTCTTGCTGACCTTGGTTTTGTTTTGTTATTAGTAACGTAACTCGTTGTTGATTTTACTTCGATGGTCCTAGTTTATCATCTGTGACTTTGAGTTACAACTACATGTACGGCTATATGTAAGTGGGCATGCCCTTTATTACTGGAGGCTTTTATTTGGGTATAAAGTTCTGCTTACGTTTTTAGTTTTGTATTTTGTTTCTGCTTGAGTATAGTTTCGAATTTTTTTTTTTTATATATTGGCGTGTGCTAGCTTACTAATAGCAAATAATTTAATTTAATGTATTGTATTGCGTAATGTACCTAAATTATTATGCGCAGTGTTATATAGAATCATTTTTTTTTTTAACTGAACAGACAGCTGTGCTGCTGGGGAGTTTGTTGCGCCACTTCTTCTCCCCAGCTAAAGCACTAGGAAGTGGTGAAGGGCGGGCGTTTTGGGGGACTGTCTTATGTAATTTTGACGTTCAAAAAGTGCTGATTCTCAGCCTAGTTTGAATAAATGATTTTTGATTTTGATTTTTGATATATTATTTTTGTTGCTTATTATTTCCACATTTCTCGGGATCTTGGAGTCCCGGACCTTTGGAAGGCGTACGAGGAACCAACTCGCATAGGCCCCTTAGATAATTTTAAATGATACGGAAGCACCAGCCGACGATTATCCCTGTATGCAATATGCAAGTGCACCCAAAGACAACCCCCGGTTGGTGCAGGTCTATTGTTGTGCGTGGTACCAAAACATATTGGGCTATGGTTCTGGGTGGCTAAAGTGGATTGGGTAACTTGAACTATGGAAGAACTATGTCCCCTGCCTGACCAATGTTATATATTATACACGGATAAAATGGCAGCGGGTGACTTGCACACTCAATAATGGGCCTTCGGAAACGGCCGCTAGCACATAGTGACGTAGCGACAAGGGGGCAACACTTCCTGAGATGCTTGAGGAGTGGAGAGGTATTCCACGGCTATCAGGACCAGCACCTTGCTTATTATTATTATTATGTAACGATTTCCTTTATCCACGTTTTTAATAACTCAATTTCTTGGTAATATATTTTTCTGCATATTACTATTGCAGATAGAAATGGGAAAACTGAAGAAAATTACCGATCACACATAAAAATAAAGGAAGATTTAAAAAATATACAGTGAGGTAGATACAGGTTTTTTTAAATCTTCCTTTTTTTGTGAAAACGTGGTAGAATAATGAAAATCGTCACCTACTAATAACATAATATAACACAATACGTAACAAAAAAAAAAAAAACGGTGAAGTGCGTGTCGTACTACGCACAATATAGGGTTCCGTAGTCGGGATGAAATTATCCTGAAAACAAACTTAACATAGTAGTTGAAAAACTTGTTCTCCCATACATTAATATACGTCACGGTCAATTCTCCAACTGAAATTATGTAAGTTTGGAATCGCAATTTTTTTTTTTTTTTGTGGACTTAACGTAACTAGAAATTAACGTTTTCGGACTTTTTCCTTTAGTTATGATGTGAGACCTTGCTTCTCACCAGATGATTCTAGGTCTACGGGAAGTACCCTATAGGTTTTGATTTATTTGCGGGAATCAAAATATGTCACATAAATGCCAGTATTTTTTATTGCGTTGATTTTTTTTAAAGCTCCAAGGGAGGGAATCTACTGGGGCTAGGAACGTGAAATTTTGTACATGGCTTCCTTTTACAATGTAGAGGGAGTGCTAAGAAGGGTTTAAAAGGGGCAAAAAGGGGGTTATTGTTTGTATGAAAAATCTTATTTATTTGCTTAATAAACTTGAAACTTGGCTAGATTTGCCTTAGTAAATAATAAAGATCGACACTTTAAGTTTTCTAAGACAACCCCTCACAGAGGATTTAGGGGGTGTCAAAGTTAGTAAGGAAATATTTTACCGCACTGTCGGATTAGCTCGAAACTCGGTACTAATATAGTCTGGCAGTTTGAGTACTTTATGCGGCCTACTTAAATGTCTTTCCTTTAATAACGTTCGTCGAGTCGTTGAGCTCCTTAGGTACTAAGTTGAGCTATACGATTACTGACAAATGCTTGCACTGAGTGGACAGGCCCACTCAAATCTAAGTGATTTGTTTTGTTGTGTTTAAATTTATGAAGTGGATTTTACTGCTTGCTTCAATTAACTTGAAAATGGTTATAAACAATGTTTAAGTCATACCATGGAAAAAGCTTTTTTAAAAACAGGCCCTGTTGTGGTAAAAAGGGAGGACACAATTATTTGACTAATCTTATTCCTTTGATCTACAAGGTATAACTTAAATAACGCACAACCTCTTAAGGGGTCATTATGAACAACTTTTACTATGGGACCAAACCGGAAATCGCAAAAAAAAAAAATCAGCTGTTCAGTACATTTATGTTCGCATAATTCGTCAAAATGTACAGCTGATTTTTTTTCGCGATTTCAGGTTTAGTCCCATAGTAAAAGTTGTTCATAATGATGAGTAAAATGACCCCTTAAGAGGTGTGCGTTATTTAAGTTACACCTTGTATAACTTAAAAATTGGCCCAAATAAGTACTTATTTATCTTAATAAATGATAAAGATCATAAAATAATTTTCTAAAACTACCTTTCACAGTGGGTGGAAGGGGGTGTTACATTTTTTTAGAGGGAAGTATGAAATCCATGCGGATCAATTTGCGGGCAGTACTAGTAATATTTGACAGGCCAGATGGCGTGGTTGGTTAAGGTACCACCTATCATGCAGCAGGTCGTGGGTTCGATTCCCATCCAGGACAAACATTTGTGTGCATGAACATGTCTGTTTGTTCTGAGTCTGGGTGTAATTATCTATATACTTATATGTATTTACAAAAAAAAAAAAACAGTGTATGTAGTATAGGTATCAGTTATCTGGTTTTCATAGTAGGTACAAGCTCTGCTTAATTTAGGACCAGATGACCGTGTGTGTCCCAGGATATTATACGTATATTAATATAGTAATTTTTCCTAATTTTATATCGAACAACCGATTACACTGTGAACCCACCCTTTGCTCTAACTATGGGCACGCGGGCCTCGCGGTGCGATGAATAAAAGCTAATACATTACGTGTTTTTTGCGACATACTTAGTAGTCCTTCAGAAGCGAACGCGCATTGAAGGTATATTTTGCTTGTTACGCCGCATAATTTTTCGTTTGTTTTTCGGTATGTGTACTTACACTATACTGAATGATGCAGCTGTGTTAGTGGAAATGTCGATGTGGGGGTTCTAAAATAAGTTCTCACGCTCGCAAACTTTCCTCTTGAAATTTTTTTTTCTCTTTTTTTATTTCTGAAACAGTAGTTTTGTATTCCAACAAAACAGACCAAAGAGATTGAACCTCATACTACAGCTATGAAACAGACAAATTTCTGAACACACCTGTAAATATATGACAACCAAGTGACAATTTATTATTTCTAAAAAGACAAAAGACATCAAATGTTTCACAACTAGGAACATTTTGTACTGAAAAATTAAATTGTCGCTTTTAGTATTTTCCGTTACTTTATTATTTATGTTTCTCATCGTTTAAACCTTCCCTGAACTTCCACAAATATTTTAACATCAAAATTAGCCAAATCGGTCCAGCCATTCTCGAGTTTTAGCGAGACAAACGAACATCAATTGATATATAAAAATATATATGTATTGTGTATAGATGAACACTGAGCTATGTGGAGTGAGCTTACCTAGGAGCCTGTTCACACATATGTATATATGTACTATCATAATCAGCCTATATTGTTCCCACTGCTGGGACTCAGACCTCCTCTCGGTGAGAGGGAGTGGGCCGTATTCCACCACGTGGGCCCTGTGTGGGTTGGCAAATGTCACATGTCTTCGAATTTTTGGTTCTAGGTTATGCCGGTTTCCTAACGCTGTTTTCCTTCACCGTTTTGAGAGCAGTATACAAGGTGTAACATAAATAACGTACAACCTCTTAAGGGGTCATTGAAATCATCAGTATGAACAACTTTTACTATGGGACCAAACTTGAAATCGCGAAAAAAAATCAGCTGTCCAGTAAGTACATTTTGACGAATTATGCGAACATAAATGTACTGAACAGCTGATTTTTTATCGCGATTTCGGGTTTGGTCCCATAGTAAAAGTTTTTCATAATGATGAGTACAATGACCCCTTAAGAGGTTGTTGAAATAATTTAAACAAAGTAAAGTGCCTGCTGGGGATAGAACTAGTTTCCTAGTACTAACCTGTTATTAATTATTTATTATAGACGACAGTATTTATGCCTACAGGTTGTACTTGTCCTCGAGCGATACTACAGTTCTTCAATGTCGGAAGTGGTAGATAAATTGGCAATAAGACGCAGTAGCTATTGCTTGTCATATCTGAGAGGAAATTAATTTCTATATTGGTATTTGGAATAGTTACGTTCGTTATTAATACATCCCTTAGAAAGATTTATGTCTAAGCATAGTAATAACAGTAGAAAGGAACGAGTTATTACCGAAAATATTAATAAAAAAAACGAATACCGAACATATTTATTTTTGCATTTATTTTATTTTATTTTATTTTATTATTTTTGGAAAACTTACAGCTAATCAGACACAATAGTTGCTAAGTTTAAAACAAGATGATGGCCAATTACAAGTTTTCACACATAGAATAACAATTAACATTATACTAGGTAGCAGACAGTGTAATTTTCGCGTTCTGTATATTTGTATATAATGCGTAATGTACGTAGTCCTTACGTTATTTTGTCGAAGAAGTGATTGCAAAGAGCCTTCTTTAATTTAGGCACACTAGTATTGAAAAGATCTATGTCAACTTTCCGACAGGTTTCATTATACATACGGCTCGCCCTTATCATGTAGGAATTTTGTCTGTAAGTTGTTCACAAGAACAACTGGTACGTGCAACAAACGAGGTTTACGCAAAAACGAAGAACATACTCGCAGCCCAATTTTGCTCAGCAGCTCGGGGACGTCATTAGATCCGTTTGCAATTTTAAATAAAAATGCTAAATCAGAAATTTTTCTTCTTTCATAAAGTGGAAGAACATGGAATTTTTTACACCGCAAGTTGTAATTAGATAGGTATGTTTTAGAACGGAATTGAATGTACCTAAGGAATTTTCTTTGTATGCTCTCTAAACGATCGATATAAATATTATAGTTGGGGTTCCAGACTTGAGAGGCATACTCGAGGTGACTACGAACAAAGGAGCAATATAAAATATTATGAAGTCTGTTTTGTTTAGAATGAAAATATTTAAACAATTGATTACTTTATTACAAGCTTTTTTTTCTGTATATTGTGTCACCTGTACCCAGTGTCTAATCTTGCAGATTAAATTTGACCCACTTCCCGGTTTCCCATTGAGATGAAATTTTACATGCATATGTAAATCGGATGACAATGCAATGTTATTATGAAAAGAAGCTGATCTGATGATGGATCCGGAAGGTGGCCGTGGGAACTCGGTAATAAAACGACGCAACCCTATCGAGTTTGTGCTCGTTTGATTCGTATTGAAAAGGACTCTGGTCCTAAGTAATATCCAGATGAATAAAAGCTTGTTTTTTTTTTTAAATATAATCTATAATATAAAAATGAATCGCTGAATGTGTTGCTAAGCGCAAATCTCGAGAGCAGCTGAACCGATTTTGCTAATTCTTTTTTTAGAATATTCCTTGAAGTACGAGGATGGTTCTTACGGAGAGAAAAATTTTTAAAAAGGCCTAAAAAGGTCTAAAAACAACACTTTTCTGTAGTCCCATACAATCGATTCGTAATAATACTTAAAAGTCAATTTGAACTTTAATACCATAGCATAAAGTTTAAGTGTTAGTAGAGAGGTTCTGGGAAGGCAAAACAATTGAGTGAAGTTAGTATTCCTGAATAGTAGTAGTCCTGAATATAGCAGAATAAGTATTAAAAAAAAAAATAAAGAATCGCCTGTTAGGCGGTACGAAGTTCGTCGGGTCAGCTAGTTATTAATAAAACAAAAACCCTTGTTTTCTAGAGCGATTTTTGCTCGATATCTATTGTAAAAGATAGTTAAAATATTGGAAGTACCTACATAAAGAAATACTCTCTCATCAGTCTCGTCTGAATTCATCGTCCTAGCCTTTTCCCAACTTTGTTGGGGACGGCTTCCTGTCTAACCGGATGCAGCTGAATACCAGTATTTTACAAGGAGCGACTGCCTATCTGACCTCCACAATCCAGTTACTGGGTAATACCATACCTCTTGGTAACACTTGTCAGACTTTCGGGCTTCTGACGACCCGTAACGACTATCAATTGTCATAGATCCACGAATGGCAGCCGGGACCAACGGCTTAACGTGCTTTCCGAGGCACCCCTCCGTGCGTGGTATGTAAAGATGGTCACCCATCCACGGACCAACCGCGGCAAGTGTAGCTTAACCTGATCGATCGACCCGTGCGGCTGTTATTACTTAGCCACAGGTCTCAGTCTCATCTGAACTATTCTACTAAATAAGAAATGCTACAGCTTTTCCTGCTTGTTCTTTAAGGTACATAGTACTAACCTAACAATATCTCACTGTACCAAACTAGGTACTGTAGAGACATTTACATCAAAGGCTTTTGCATACAACTTTCGTGGATTTAAAAATTAGATTATGAGACAAACGATCTAATTAAAACAGTAGAAAATGGTTAGACGTCAGATTGGCGGTGCACAGCCGACAAGCTAGAAGGAAAAATATCTTAGTGTAAAAACGTAGAATCAATTCTAGGAAAAAATCATAAAAGTTATACTTGTCGTCACGTAAAAAGAACGCTGAGCCATAGTGGAGCTGATGTGTCTACGCACGGGTCCAGTCTTGTCAATGTAAGTGTACTTGTTGTATTGTAGAAGCATAATAGCTAGGTACTTCACTAGTTAGTTAGTACTTTGGAATAGGCTGGAATTCGAAAATCGCTCAGTGCACAGATAAACGGCCTGCGTTCTTTTTACCTGTATTCCATAAACTAGTTGATTTATCCCGGGTACCGTCAGCGCTCTGCCGACCTTTTACAGTACCATAATCAATGACCATGATAATAATTATTATTGTGCACTTGATGGACTCACGTAAATTGTCAAGCCAGGGTTTGTTGCGCCATCAGAACTGTTAATCGTTCGTCTGCGTGGGCCTTAAACCAATAATTTAACGATAATGTTCTGTATCAGGATCCATTCGTTGATATATTTTACGATCAATATACCTTTATGTATGCAGGTGTGTCTGGAAACTGCTTTAACGTTTAGTAATCGGATTTAGAAAGTATTAGTACGTAGTGTTATTTATGAATCCTTATTGCGTTTGTAACACTTGTGAATAATTTAAACGTCTGCGATCTCTAAAGGGACAATACATGCTAAACATTTTCGAATTTCAGCAGTTGAGTCAGGGCTCAGCAATAAACATAAATCAAAATCAAAAGTCATTTATTAAAACTAGACTGAGTACCTATCAGTACTTTTTGAACGTCAAAATTACATACAAAGTCGCCCAAAACGCCCGCCCTTCACCACTTCCTATAGATAGTGCTTTAGCTGGGAAGAAGAAGTGGCGCAACAAACTTCTCAGCAGCACAGCCGCCTGTGAAGTTGGAAGAACTTGATTCCATACAATAGACAAGTGAGGAAACAGACAGTTAACTTACATACGGCGCATCTGAGCAGACAGTTCCGCTAGACCGCTTCCAAAATTACAGACTAGCTAAGATAGACGTGCTAGGATGGGAGAAGAAGGACTTATTTAACTCGAATCCTGGGACACGCCAAATTATAAAAAAGCATTTTTTTTTAGAACCCGCGGGGTAATTGCAAAACACATTAACAATTGCAATGCCAAATAAAGATCTGGCATATATGTCAATTCACATTAATTTTATAAAAATATTCTATACTTATCGATCGCAGGACATGCTCTGCAATCGAACCAATAAGGCGATCTTTAACATTTAGATGGACTTTTGCAATTAGATTTAGCAATAATTTGACCGAGGAGCGTGCATTAAGTACCTTGTTTAATTAATATATCTCTTCATTGCAGGTGCGTTTAATGGCTCCTTTCAAATATATTGACTTACTACATTACTTTAAATTATTTTAGTGATTATTCTATCTTGTAATATTGTTTATAGAGGTATGAACAACAGGGTATAAAGTTCACTCATCCTCTATCCGCTGTGCTGAACCACTGTGCTCACCCGCGCGCGGGGAAAATTGTTAAGCGCCCCACCCGCGGTAATCTTGTAAACAAAACCGATTTGCATCGTAGCTTCTTGGAATTTTGTGACCGTTGAATGTTTCTTAGAATGCTAGTGAGTAGGGCTTTATAGTAATGTACGTTTCGTTTGAAAGTATGACTTGTTTTCATTTTCAAAATTGATTGTAAAAAATAACAAAACAATTTTTAGTTACACTTTCAAAGAAATTACTCTAGTAAAAAAAAAACAAGTGATGACCTATATGTTTTATGGTTTAAAATGCATGGTGTGTTTATTCTTACGAAACATAAATAAAACCACTTACCTTAATACAATTTTCATTAATTACAAGCATTCCAATTTGAACTAAAACCTTTTGTTTACAAAAAGATTTGCAACTACAGACTAAAAATAATCTTTCCATAGACGATTGACTAGTCGCATAGAGGGTTGGCGTACCTCAAATTCCTCGGAAATAGATAGTGCATCAAACTAAATGTATGGAATTAGAAAGGACTCCTTAATATTGGTGAAACAAGGTTCAAACCAAAAGCAGATTTGCGTGGGATGACTTTACTCCCACGAACCACTACTTAAATAAAAAAATGGGATGAATTTCATCCCATGTGCAATTAGCGGTTATAGAAAAGGGAAGATCCTCCGACCAGACGAGTGGCTCACCAGACACAATACCCGGTCTGGTCATCAGGAAGAGCTCATGAATTCATTTCTGGTGCTCCAGCATAGAGGTATGAGGAACAGGGTGTAAAGTTCACTCATCTTCTTTAGAAAAGGGAGAATCCTCATACGGGTGCTCAGTCTGGTGGGCTAGTGCGCGACGGTTATTATTGGGATGTTCTACTTATATGTATATGCCAGTCGTGCGGTAAACTCTACTTGCGCGATTCAGGATTTGTGTGACGTCAAGTCTTTGATGCATAGTTCGCAAAGGGCAATTAGAAAGTATCATCGTTTTAGGCCTCCCTTCAAAAATGACGGTCTTGCGCTTTTCACAACCTAATTTATGTAGGTACCTTAAATATTGAGGAATATATCCTCAATATTTGGCTACATTCCCTTTTAATGGATTCTCAACATGTGAGAACCATACATTTTTTCGTTTCATTTAAATTGGTTATTATAACTAACAACGACAGCAACACAATAATGACAGTTTAGGGAACACTCAACAGTGCTGCCATCTCACGAGCAAACCTTCAGTTTTTAACTCCATTCCGATTCGCTTAATTAGACATACTAATGCCTCTATATCTTACAAATATTTTGCGTAAAGGAAGCGGCACCGACACGCTTGTCCCAGAATGTTCATAATATAATAAACATTATTGTAAATGCCAGCCTTCTATTAGCTGTGTCTATTACCGTCTCGGTGCGTAATCGGCCTAAAATCTAAGGCTGGAGCCCCACGGCCCACTATTTATAAGTCATGGCTATACATTGTGGTAATTTATTGTTAATCTCCTTACAATTATGTGGGTATTTTGTGCCTGTGTCATAGGTACAGTCGAGATTTAAGTACTTAACTGAATTAATGAAGCAAAAGCAATTTGCTATGATATTTAGACATTTTTTTTCAACAAATCATATTGTTGTAGACGCGTAGCACAGAGCTTTAAGACAGAAAATTTTAAAAGCGTCGTCCTGGTGTACAATGACCTTTCACCATGAAATATCTGAAAACTATAAACAAGTGATCGTGAAACTTTCACGATCACTTTATTATCACTTGTTGAGAATGGATAACTTTTTTTTATTTTCTCTTTCACAGTGAATATAACACTATTATCAACGTTAAAATCTTAATTATAGCATACATATAAACATTTACACGCGAATAGTTTGTGTTTTTCTCGAAGCACACAGCGGCGCTAATGTAGCGGAGTAGGCATACTGTTAGTATCGATGATACTAACTTCATGATACCAACGACACTCGACAGGTGGAGCTGATTCATGATTTTTTTAGTAAGAATTCGTAAATAAACTGAGAAGAGTCTTTCCGGAATGCCAGAAAAATTAATGTAGGTAGGTTATTAATTTTTTTGGAATTCCGGAAAGATGATTTTAGTTCATCCCAACTCCCAGGTTTTATTTGTTTTTCTTTTTAGGGTTCCGTACCTCAAAAAGAAAAAACAGAACCCTTATAGGATCACTAATGTTTCTGTCTGTCTGTCTGTCCGTCTGTCACAGCCAATTTGCTCCGAATCTAATGAACCAATTAAGTTGAAATTTGGTACACATATGAATTAATGTGACCCAAACACGGACGTGTAACGTAAATAAATCAATTTGAATATGGGGGTCAACTATGGGGGGCAAATAAGAAAATTTAAACAAAAAGTTTTGCAAACTGCACCGTGTGATATATCAAATGAAAGAGCTTACTGTAAGCTCAAATGTAATTTTTTATAATTTTAAAATAAACCATTTTAAAGTTATTTAAGAAAATAGACGAAAATTGACAATTCCCTCTTTATCTCTGAAAGTACAGAGCCTAAAATTTTTAAAAAAATATAGAAAATAGTTCAATACCTATAGATTACAGGAAACTTTATAACAAGTCGATGATCTTAAAACAACATGGTAAATCTCTCAATATTGTGCGTACTACCTTACATTTTTCCACAGTTAAACAAAAAGAATCTAACCCACATTAGGTATAATGTGGGTTGGATCCTTTTCGTTTAACTATGGACATTTGTAGTTGGAACATTTGTAGTGTATGGGAGAACATGTTTTTCAACTATTGTACAATGTTAAGTTTTTCTTGGGATAAATTCATCCCAACTACGGAACCCTTCATTGTGCGCGGCCCGACACGCTCTTGACCGGTTTTTTCTATGCTAATTATTTTCCAGCAGTTTCTGCGTCGTATTGCTGTAGCAGACGTAGACTGACAACTTTTCCATAAAATTTTATCTTGTCGTGAGATGAATCTAACACTGGATTAACACCTAATTAGGACAGTGCGTTATCTTTAGCAAAAGGGACCCTTTGTATCTGATTACCTATAACTTGTGTCCGTTCAGAATTCTGCAGGCACATTATTATTAGTTCTAGACCTATGTGTATAATACAATCTCCTATAACTCAGGCTATTGTCTTTAATGTTCTCTTGGGCTATATAAAGGACTTATAAGGAATATTTAGTACTTATTGATAATCAATTATTGAGTCCTAATGCAATTTCTGAAATCGGTACTAGGTTTTAATTGCAAGGCTTTGAAATTAGCGACATGCACTGTCCTTATTGGAACATTGATGAAAATATCTAATTTGAGACGAAATCACGAGTGAACACAAATCTTATAGTCGTCAATAATGCTGGTTTCTTATGGTTCCATTAATAAAGAAGTAAAAAGTGGTGAAGTACGTCGAGATCCGAAGACGTACGAAGGTCTTTGATATCGGAAAGCGTATTATTAATGATTCCAAGGACTGCATTGCGTAGGCGGACGACATTGTTGCCATCGCGGGCAAACACCGGGATGTGGCTGGCACAGGAGCGTAGGGATTGGCACAAGAAAATAGAGGTCTATGCCCAGCTGTGGATGATTGTTAAGATGAAGTCTATGGGAGAAGTTGTTTGTAGGTCCTAGAAAAAAGTAGTTGCCGTTTTTAACCGACTTCCAAAAGGAGGAGGTTCTCAATTCGTCTGTATTTTTTTTTTGTATGTTTGTTACGCGATTACTCAAAGACGGATGGACCGATTTAGAAAATTCTTTTTTTGTTTGATAGGGTATACTTCCGAGGTGGTCCCATATAAATTTTATTAACTTTGCTTGGGGAGTTTTTGAGTTAGCTTCAATAATGCGTATATTTCCCACTTATTTTATGTGGATGATGTGATGGTGTTTTAATAACTTCCTATCACTGTTATTTACATGGCTATATCTACAATTATTGTGCTCAATTATGTATTCGAATTAGTGTGGGGTAGGTTCCACAACTAAAAAGTGAAAAATAAAATCTTTTTAGCAAAAAATAAAACCGACTTCCAAAACAAAACACTACAAAGTGAGAAATAACTTTAATTTCGGAAGTCGGTGGCAAAAAACGAAAATAAAAAACCCAAGACACCGACTACCGAAATTAAAGTTATTTCTCACTTTGTAGTGTTTTGTTTTGGAAGTCGGTTTTATTTTTTGCTAAAAAGTTTTTTTAATTTAACGTAGAAGCTCCCCCTTGTTGATTTATGACTACTTTTTCAATCGCTCAAACTCAAATATCGCCCATTCTATGCCCCCAAATTTAATTCGCAAACAGCCTATCGACCTTTGTCTCTTTCCGCCTACTTATTTAAATTATTGCCAAAGTTTTGTCGAACTGTAGGTAAACTAATGAATTAACTAAAAGGTGTTACGGCCATAGACTAATAAAACCACGATAGAAGCGAAACTCATGTACTTTTGCCCCTGAAATATTAAGGCCTGAAGTAAAACCTTGCGATAGTGTGTTATTTAGAGGATATTAACTCATTAATTAAGAGAAATAAACTACATTATAAGCACATTATTAATGTTCTTGACGTGTTAAAGCAAATAATTAACATTGCATGTTCTTATTTGTTTATACATTTAAAATCTCCTTGTAAAAAAATGACTAAAGTTGATTGATTGCATGCATATTTTGCTAAAGGTGACGATTAATTTGACGATTACACTAATGGATAGATAATTTAAAAATGAAAATAATTAATGTTTTATTTTATTTCAAAAGATTGCTTTCAAAGGGGCGTGTGGAGGGAGTTAGACAGAGCGGGTCAGAGAAGGACCGAACGCTCAAGGTTGTTCGCTCGGGGAAACACCTTAAAAGGATTACGGGACCTAAACGCAAATAACGCAAGTTTTATAACGCCTCCACAAATTTACCCAAGTTTTATAATCCACTGCAGTAAACAAAATCAGAAAAATATATGATATTCTCCAGGATTTATTCTAGTTAGATAGTGTGTGTGAAAACATAATACAGTTAATTTGATACGATAGAAAAAAATCACGAAGATACCTGTAAAAATTTCTTTTAACGATTAAAAACCATACATATGCAATAATTCTGATTTTTTTTTTCAGATTATTCTACGAGCAACATATTAACGTATTAGTGTTTTAATATTTTAATCCAATCAATAGATTTTTTGTAAATAGATAATTGCTTCATATTTTACAATAAATTACCAGCGTTGTGTCATCACGCTTTTCTTTCTTTTCTATGCAGTCCGACAGTGACCGCACTTTAGGTACTGTAGTCCCCTTAACCTACAGTTTTTCATCAGTCTTTTACGACACCCCCTAAGCCTAAGCCAATACATCATCAGTCATCATCACCACTATTCATCCGAAAAAGGAAAGATGAGACTTTCTCACCAACCAACCCACACTGGTCCCTCGTGGTAGATCGAAGATAGTCCACTCCTCGATGAGAGGAGGCCTGTATCTCAGCAGTGGGTACATTATGAGCTGATTATGTAGGCCTTCTCACAGCATCACAACAACGACCGGTCCTGAGCCCCATATTCAGCAGATTCCCGCCACCTTCATCAAGTCGGTGGGCCTACCCACGCTCGCCACGCCAGAACTTTTGCGTAGGACTACCCAGTGTCCAACATTCTCAAAACTGTAGTCTGTTCGAAAAGTATTTGTGGATGCTAATTTGTAGTGCCACTTACAAATTGAGTGCTTCGATTCGATTATTTGCTTAAACCCCAAATTATAATTTGAAATCACCATAAAGATGTTTTTCGTTGGACAATTGAGGTTCATTTTATAACCTCAATTTTTATGACTGTTAAAAAACAATAATTTTACAAAAAGTGGTGAGATAGGAAGTTGAAACCTTCTAAATACAGATGTGTCCCTAATTTCCTTTAGTTTAGCTTCGTTCTTAATTTAGTCAGTGATTGGGTAAGAATTAAACCTAAACAGGGTTTGCTTACAATTACATCTAACACTTTTGGAACAAACTATAGGCATTTAGAAAGCGTTTGGAGCGAGAGTGTCGCATCTATGTAGGTATTCATTCTTTGTCTATGGCAACGGTCACGGAGTAACTTTGATTTGTTACTGCGTTTGCCGACCTGTATGATAATTTTGCACATAAATTCGTTATTTGCATTCGTACACTATAATTTTTGGTTGTTACATGTTTAATTTTGATATTTATAGCTGTTTAAATTAGACGGTTGCGTAAGAAGGGTGAGAGGAATGCTGATTAATCTTCTCCTCAGCTAAAGCACTAGGAAGTGGTGAAGGGCGGGCATTTTGGGGGACTGTCTTATGTTATTTTGACGTTCGAAAAGTGCTGATTCTCAGCCTAGTTTGAATAAATGACTTTTGATTTTGATCGTGATTGAGCTTCCGTAAGATTTCGTCATCAAATCTGCCTTAATTTTATGCCTTTTTATTAACTTCACGCTTTGGAAGTGTACTATTTAGAACTTAGTTTGGTTTCGCCTTGGCTATATATAAAAGGTATAATTTATATACTGCACCACCTTTTAGGGGTCATTGTACTCATCGTTATGAACAACTTTTATTATGGGACAAATCGGAAATCGTGAAAAACAGCAGATTTTTTTCGGGTTATAGTAAAAGTTGTTCATAATGATGAGTAAAATGACCCCAAATTACACCTTGTTTATTTATAGCTTATACTTATATCTAGCTTGTAAGATACAGCTTCGTTTGAGACAAATCTTGTATTTCTGTTTTATAATTAAATGATTTGACAATGGTGCTGATTCTGTTGTGCACAAACTAAGCTTAATATATGCTATTGCTAACTTTCTCTCTCTAATAAAACATGAAAGAGACGGACGTACATTAGAGCTGTCAAATTTTGTTGAACTAGGTACCTAATATTTCCATACAAATTTAGACGACACGTAAAAACGTCGCCTAAAAACACGGTGAAGCGCAATGCGTAAACTAGTTTGACATCTCTAACTTAGTGCATAGCTATAGCTGTCCTTTTCTCACGCTGTCTGTTAGTAAAAGATAGCGATTCTGTAATTTTAGCTTAGTTATTGAACAACGGAATCGCCACCATTATTCCTTCCATTCCGCTAACGCTAGTAGCGTTTGCGTTTGCAAATGCAATGAAGGACCCTAATTCAACAACATTCATTGCGTTATTTACGTAGTCGAGTAGACAAATTTTTCGAACATATGAAGCAATGGATTAGCAATTTGCTTCTGATCGATAGTGTGATACACAATTAGGGTGCAAGTAAGTAAAATATGTCTTCCCTATGATCATATTTTAGCACCCAGAACAATTACCCACTGTCTGCGCACTTAAATCTTTTAAAGACACACAATCTTGCGTTATCTACTGCAACACTTGCGTTATGAAAGAAAATAATAGGTAATATACACATGTAGGTACTGTAATAAAGCATCATTACTCTAAAAAAACCGGTCACGTGTGTTGGACCACACACAATGAAGGGTTCCGTAGTTGGGATGAATTTATCCCAAGAACAAACTTAACATTGTAGTTGAAAAACATGTTCTCCCATACATTCCAACTACAAAATTGTCCATACTTAAACGAAAAGGCGTAAGGTTACCTTTACGTTTAACTATGGACAAATGTAAGTTTGTACGCACAATATTGAGAGATTTACCTTGTTGTTTTAAGACCATAGACTTCTTATAGGTTTTCATGTAATCATTTTCATGCTATAGAATAATTTGCTGTCTATTTTCTTAAAAAAACTTAAAAACATTTTATTTTAAAATTATAAAAAAAAAATGTATTTGAGACCCTCACAGTAAGCCCTTTCATTTGATATATCGTACGGTTTGCATTGTTTTTTCTTATTTGCCCCCCAGTATTGACCCCCATATTCAAAATTCATTAATTTACATTACACGTCCGTGTTTGGGTCACAGAAATACATACGTGTACCAAAATTCAACTTAATTGGTCCCTTAGATTCGGAGTAAATTGGCTGTGACAGACGGACAGACACATGAGTGATACTATAAGGGTTCCGTTTTTTCCTTATGAGGTACGGAACCCTAAAAAGATGTAAAGATTAACTTTAATTCGTCCTTACAGGGAGCGAACCTACCATTACGACCATACCAACCAACGGCAAGCAGACAGATGTCAATCAGGAATATTTTAACCACATTTAACTAACGACTGGTTTTGCATTACAATTGCACCGGTGTCGTACGTATCGCAAATGCGCATCGACTCCTGCGCAGGTTGCATTGCGGCAATGAGAAAAGTTATCCCCCGTCCCTGTCTTAAGCAGGAGAATTCAATATGCGTGAGCAAGACAGTGATGTTATTATTTTGCAATGTGCGGATAGCCATCAAAATGTCAACACACGATACAGGGCGGGGTACCCGACTCAAACACTTGCGGACAAAATAGTACACCACTGTTATTTTGCAAACGAGATTGTTCTTTTAAAAATTTATTTTCACATTTACATAATAAGCAAAGATATGCATAGAAAAGGTCCGCTTGAATAGTGATATCGAAGACATTGTATCCCCGCTCCGTTCCGACGTATACTCAGGTAACAGAATTTCGTATTATTTTAACTCGCACTGAAATACAATTAGGTTAAAAGCATTTTACTTAGAATTCAGTGTTTTTCTCTCAAGTTTAATCTGGGCTTAGTATCCTTTGCAGCAATGTATGTCACTGGCTTGGAGTATTTCCAGTTGGTCTCGTGGACTTTATCGCGTTAATTTAGACTTCCGACGATGCTAAACACTTACCTATGTTATATACAATGTTATTTGTTAATAGGAGTCTTGTTAGAGTCGGTATAAATTGCATTATAATTGCATCATTTCCTCCATTCCTTTTAATTCTTGAGTTACGATAGCTAGCAGAAAGCGGCGATTCTTCGCATTGAATAGAATTGACTGTTCCCTTATTTTACCAGGAAGTGTACGGTTTGACGATCGGAATTAGATTGTAGCGGGATTATTTCTGTATTTGGTATAAGCCGTACCTCAGCAATTGTTAGGCAACATTTGCAAATCGTGGATAGAAATGTAATAATTAAGATATTGTTTTACATAATTAAGGGCGACATTCAGATTTAGTACAACGCGGTTATGGAAAGCGGTGTTTGCTTTCAAGTCGAGTAATTATCTTCGATAGGCAATAAACTTTGTTATGCCTGGTAAGTATTTGCTTGACACTGCTATCGACTGTTTTAGCCGACTATTGCAATAGCGGTATGATAAGACACGGATATTGAGTGCATTTTGTCATAGACTAATTCCATATAGATACAAGATAAAATAGTTTATTGATGTAACAGTTTTGTATAACAGGATTTTCTCACGAGTTGTGTGGTCTGATAGAGTTGAAACATTTCTTTCGTTGTGAGTTCTTATAAGCTTTAAACTGCAATTAAGCCCCGCTTTACACATTAATGAATAAATCAATATAATATTGCGAATTTAAAGACAAACGGTGAGTTGCACAATACCAAAATTAGTTTAATGGAGACTTTAAATAGATGCTGTCACTTTCTTTTTGATACAAAATGTAAGGGATGACATGAATTTAAAGTCTCCGTTAAATTAATGTTGGTTTCGTGCAAGTCAACGTATGTCAACAAGTGATTATTTATTTCTTCCGTCCAACGAACTCTGTGCAGTCAGCCCAGCTTGCTTCCAACATTGCTTTACTCCTCGTTGGTCTAGTGGTCGCCAGCGCTAGCAGTAGCGCAGCTTGAGGTCCTGGGTTCGATGCCCGGTTCTGGATTTGTGTCCGGTTGATGGCAATAAGCTCGTCTCCTATTACATGGGACTTAAACATACCTGGTGAAATGTGGGTGTACTATATGTACTCCTCTGCCTAACCCTTCGGGGAACACAGGCTGATGATGCTTATTTTTACCACGACATGCTGGTAATCTCCTAAAACTCGGTATCGAATTGAAAGAAGAGGAAAAACACTGGAAAATAATGGTTCCAGTGGTTGTCCTTGTACTGTACCTAGGTACTATAACAGTCAGAAGTCGACTAGCAATCTCACAAAACTATGGCATAGCAATATTAGTTGCACTTATGACCTTCTTCTATAAGAACGTTTGACAATACTACCTACACATTGGCAACTTTGGCAGCCCGTATAGTGCAGGCGATAATGGTCATTGCGGTGTAAGTGGACTTCTAGACGTTGACTGTACAAGGACTTCATTATTGTCAGGAGCGAAAAGAGACAAGCATATATTGCTTTCAAAGTGGAGTTCATGTTTCATAACTAGCCAAATTGCGTGCCAGAGAGCGCATATAACCTATTACCTCTTTTTACTTACCATCATCTGCCTAGCCTTTTCCCAACTATGTTAGGGTCGGCTTCCAGTCTAACCGGATGCAGCTGAACACAACATGGAGCGACTGCCTATCTGAGCTCCACAACCCAGTCACTGGGTAATACGATAGACCTTGGTATGAGTGGTTGTCTGACTTTCGGGCTTCTGACGACTCGTAACGACTGTCAAAGATCCACGAATGACAGCCGGGATCGACGGCTTAACGTGTTTTCCGAGGCAAGGAGGGGTCTTGGTATGTAAAGATGGTCACCCATCCACGGACTAATCGTGGTAAGCGTAGCTTAACCTGATCGATTGGCCCAACTTTACAAAAATATAACAATCTTGTGTCTTAGATTAGTTTTCATTCCATTTTCTCACAAAATTGTAACGATAACTTAGAGGTCGTAAAACGTAATATTTTCTTGTTTGGTTTCCAATTAGCCTAATAGCTAGTGCAACTATGATTAGAACCGTGTTTACCCTCCACAAGATGTAGGTAAGAATTATCTTGAAGGTTGTTATGCAAAATAAATTACATAAGGATTGAAGATTCATACATATTCTCGTCTTTGTCTGCGTATAAGACGCAGTAAGCAATTAGTTCATTCAATTATATTATAAGTAAAAAACAAAAGAATGAGGGGATTGTGGCTAAAGTAATAACAGTCGCATGAGCTGATCGATCAGGTTAAGCTACGCTTGCTGCGGTTGGTCTGTGGATGTGTGACCATCTTTACATACCAAGACACCTCCGCGTTGCCTCTTGGTCCCGGCTGTCATTCGTGGATTTTTGACAGATTTTACGGGTCGTCAGAAGCCCGAATGTCTGACAACAAAGGGTATCGTATTACCCAGTAACTGGGTTGTGGAGGTTCAGATAGGCAGTCGCTCCATTCGCCTCCTTCTGCGAACACGTCATCTCCCAGAAGGAGGCGGCGGAGCGGGCGCGGGAGGAAGACCCTCTCGCGGTGCCGCTCCGAAGGCGGAGGAGGGGTCGAAGAAGACGTCAGTATGACAGTCATCTCCGACTCCTCCCAGGTGGAGGCCAGCAGGCAACGGGTGCCGGGGCACCCTCGCCTGTATTGCACAGGCCTCCACCAGTGTCGGAGGGGAATGGCCAGGTGTGCCCGGCCATTCCCGTAGCCCCCCAGCCTGGGGGGCATGCGGGGCCCGCCAGCTAGGCGGGCATGCGCCGGGAGGGTTGTGGAAGTAAAGGCTGAGCCGGTTTCCCATGGCCCTCCCATCACGGCGATGTGGGAACACCGCAGAGTTTTAGTGGGTATACTGCCACTGGCAGGGAGTACCACATACTCCGTGTCGTCCCCCGATGAGCGGAGATGGAGATGCGTAATGTCATTTCTCAGCGAAAAAAAAAAAAAGGCGGTCGCTCCATGTAAAATACTGGAAGTAGGTTATACGCGCTCCGCAAATGACACGTTAAAATTGGGCTAGTTATCAAACCAGAACTCAACTCTGAAAAGCAACATATGCTTGTCTCTTTTTCATTCTCGATAATTACGACATGCCGTCCTACTTCCACGTGTCAGAATTCCGATATTGCGTTATTTATGTGTGCCGTTTTTAACCGACTTCAAAAAAGGAGGAGGTTCTCAGTTCGTCGGAATTTTTTTTTTATGTATGTTTCCCGATTCTGACATCAAGTCAGGATCTGATGATGGGATCCTGGAGAAAACGATATAAATATTATAGGCACATCTATAGCGATTTGAGTTTTTTTTTTTATAGTAACTCGTGCATTTGGCCTCGGAAAGTACCATTTGGTGAAGTGGCACTGATGATGAAGATTTCAGATGGCCATCGGAACTACTCAATAAAAAGTATTTCACGGGATTCGATTCGATTAGGTACTTTAATAATGGTTGCTAAGCAATTTATGCTCGTCACAATGCAAGGGTTGAGTGGAGCTGATGGTGACTTCATCAGAGATGTAGAATTTCTCCTGGTAAGTACCAGGAGACTATTCTACATCGCTGCATCGGGAAAAGCAATTTGTAAAATGCGATGAGCAGTTAACATTAGACTATTGTAACTTAGACAAATTACAAACTGACCCACTAAAAAGTAAAAAGTAAAAACTTTTCCAAAAAAATAACCGACTTCCAAAAAAAAAAACACTACAAAGTGAAAAATAGCTTTAATTTCGGAAGTCGATGGAAAAAAAAACTAAAATACAGATCCAAAGACACCGAATTTCAAAATTAGAGTTATTTTTCACATTGTAGTTTTTATTTTGGAAGTCGGTTGTTATTTTTGGAAAAAAGTTTTTATTAAAGATCGAATGTTGCTTAGGTAACCACTTCTTACTAATTATAATATATTGCATAAATTAACTGTCACTTGATATTCTTGATTGTCTTGCACTAAGTAATCATCCAGAAATACATAGGTTGTACCAGAAAGGTGATTTAAGGGTGAGGTACAGACCATCAAACTGAACAACCTTCTCCATGGGAGCAACATCGTTTTCGCGAAAAATTATCAACTCTCCTATATAAAACTTCAATACCTACTCGGCGCAAATGTATGGGACGCCTGATTACTTTTTCTCGATTAAGATGTTGGTCCCATCGAGAAAGTTATTTAGTTGAATAGTCTGTAACACACCCTTAAATTTGACCACGCCTTTCTGGTGTATTAGAAAGATTAATTAGGTATTGAATTGCAACATGGGTTGCAAATTAACCATTCCTGTCACAACCCATGCTAAAAGATAGGTAGGTATGCTAGGTGGGAGTGGCTTCAAGTCAATCAACATTGCTTTGCGTGGGGTTCCAAATCACGAACTACCACACACTATTGGCTGTCCACACCTGAACGGTTTGGTTTTGGAGCTATAGCTAGCTTTATAGTGATCTTATTTATTTATTTCAAAATATTAATATTAATATTTATTAATTTTGGTAATGCTTGTCTAGTGGCTACCACCGATCATTAAATATGTTTTATCTGTGGATAATGCAGTGGACTGCAACATTACTACCTAAGTTGTGTTAACCTTATGTTGTTTATATGTTGTAGTTGTTTATTATCCCTTAATAAATAAAATAAAACGGTTAAATTGTTGCCGCTTGAACAGTACGTACAGTAGTTTAAAGATCTCTTCACTAAGGAGAAATGAGACATTTCAAAGAACAAAACAAAACCGTCCAAGTGCGTGTCGGACCACGCACAATGAAAGGCTCCCTAGTTGGGATGAATTTATCCAAGAACAACCTTAACATTGTAGTTGAAAAACATGTTCTCCCATACATTCCAACTGCAAATGTAAGTTTGTTTGTAAGTTGTTCTTAAGAGCGTAGACTTCTTTTAGGTTTTCCTGTAATCTGTAGGTATAGAACTATTTTCTAAAATTTTTGTTTCAAAATTTTAGGCTCAGTAGTTTAGGAAATAACGGGGAATGGTAAATTTTCGTCTATTTTCTTAAATAACATTTCAAAATTACAAAGAAAGTATATATTTGAGACCCCCACAGTAAGCCTAATAATATATATAATCGTATTTTTATTGTTATTAATATTATAAATTGTGAAAATAAGTTCGTTTGTTAGTTTGTTACCTTTTCACGCCAAAACCACAGAACAGATCATCCTGAAATTTTGCATATATGTTGTCAGGTGTACGGACACGGACATAGGGTACCTTTCATCCCGGAAAAAAGGACTGTTCACTAGGCAAATAACAATAACGTTCTTATGATAATAGATGGCGCCACGTGTCTTTCGAATCATGATTGAATAGAAACCTATAGAAAAACTACTACTTACTTACTTTATTATAGAAACTATAGTAGTGTGTAAAGAATTTTATTTAAGTACCTAATACATTTTGAGAGTTCTGGAGACCGGTTGTTCGGCTTCCTAACTAACCTAATTAACAATATAAATGCGAGTGTTTGTTTGGTCATGGTCTAAGTGCCAAATTTCAAATCCGTTCAGCCGTTTTAGCGTGAAAGCGTAATAAACCTGGAGAACCTGGAGAAGGACATATTCCTGGATCGCAGACGAAGTCGCGGGCAACAGCTAGTATGTAAATAACTCTATTTCGAAAAAAAAATCAGATACGTCTTTTTTCCTTATGACGGCAGTATAGTTAGGTAAAGGCTAGGCAGAAGAGGATGACATCGATGACTCTATCGTTTGTTAAACTTTCGACATAAAAAAGCGCTCTTAGATTACTAATTAATGAAGCTTTATCTAATAGTAAGTAATAAATAATACCCTTGCAAACGGACAACGACGAAAAAGCGCTCATGCAAATTATTCCTCATTAGCTTTGGTCGCGGCTACGCCCGCGTAGTTGTAGGAAATTATCCCACGGGAACGTACTACCAGGATCAAAAGTATCCTATATCCTAACCCAGGTCATAGTCTACCCATGTGCCAAGTTTCATTCACGTCCGTTCAGCGGTTTTAGCGTGAAAGCGTAACAAACAAAGAAACAAACTCTCTTTCGCATTTATATCTAGTATTATATAAAAAAACCGACACTCTAGTCTAGACTCACAAAATGTATTAGGTACTTAATTAATTTAAAAAAAAAAAACTTATCATACTACTAAAGTTTCTATAATAATATAATTAAATCATGATTCGAAAGACACGTGGCGCCATCTATTATCATTAGAACGTTCTTGTTGTTTTCTTGAGAACAGTATTTTTTTCGGGATGAAAGGTACCCTATGTTCGTTTCTGTGCACGTGACAACGTATATGCAAAATTTCAGGATAATCGGTTCAGTGGTTTAGGCGTGAAAAGGTAACAAACAAACACAGGATTAAGGTTTTATAGTGTTGTAACTTACAAAAGTACCTACGTAATATCGAAATTCCAGTTGATAAAGAAACAACACTGGTTCTCAGGTAATATGTTAGTTAAATATATTAGAATGGTTTAGCGTTATTAATGAACGCGTTCAGATAATGTTTAATTACCTGTTGGTTCAGCTCCTCGCGGTTAGGTAACGTACAGTCCTGCGGTTAAGTTTAACCGAACTAGTGAAAGTCTGTTAAGACGGTAATCAGATCTCCTTTCAATAGTACAATGCGATGGTTAGTGACCGATACTTAAACAGATGATTGTACTCGTGATAACAAATAACTTTTACTATGGGACCAAAGCTGAAATCGCGAAAAAAAATCAGGGGTTTCCTACATTTATATTCGCATAACTCGTCAAAATGTAGGAAACACTTGATTTTTTTTTCGCGATTTGAGGTAGTAAAAGTTGTTTGTTATCATTACTACAATCATGTGTTTAAGTATCGGTCACTAACTAACAGTCATCCTATATAAGTATTTAGTTACTTGAACGGTCAGGTAGTATTCTTGTATCTTATTGAAGGAAATAAAAGTATACAGTTTCACCAAACAGAATTTTCTGTCCAGAAAAACTCTTACCTGTTGATAGGTAAATTCCGGACCTCAGATGGATACCACTCGAAGTGATAAGAAAACTGAATACTTTTCAATACCATACCAACACCATATTGAGGCTGATATTAGTGCCGACTCTCTTGTTCAATAACTAAACAGAAATTAGAGAATCGCGATCTTTTACTAACAGGCAGTGCGTGAAGTGGACGGCTAGAGCTATGAACTAAGGTAAGGATGTCAAACTAGTTTACGACTTGTGCTTTACCGTATTTTTTGTCGAGATGTTTTTACGTACTATTAGTTCAACTAAATTTGACAGCTCTAATTTATGTTCGTCTCTTTCTTGTTTTATTAGAGAGAAAAAGTTAGCAATTAGCCTAAATTCAGTTTAGTTTGTACACAACAGAATCGGCCTTGGATCGAATATGATAAAATTAGACTGGTAGTAGGCAGAATTTTGGACTTCTGTCTCATTGTCTATCAACCGAAGCTTTAGCATGCCTTTGGAGAGACAACAATACAAAAATGTTAAGGACTTTATAGGAAAGCTTAACCAAGAAGATCAATCATCTCGGTTGATAATTAACCACCATTCTGTCATTGGAGTTAGTACAATGATGATATTGCCTATTTCATAAAACTGACAGGTGACAATCCAATGGGCACGCCACAATTGCGGCAATAAGTCCCTTATTTGAGGAGTGAATGGAGAGGCGCCATGGCGTCCTCACCTGGCTTCGGGAGGTTCCTGTTCCGGATAAGGCGGGAGGAAATGCCCGGGTATTACTATTGTGTAGGATCGCCCGGAGGACACGGTGAAGGTCTGCCCGGCTTGGGCGGAGCACCGCCGCGTCCTCGCGGAGGTGATCGGTGGCAGCGATCTCTCGCGTCCGGCCCTGGTCCTGGCCATGGTACGGAGCGAGAGTGCACGGGAAGCCGTGACCTCCTTCTGCGAAGTAGTAATGCTCGCGAAGGAGGAGGCGGAACGCCTGAGGGAGAGGCAAGCTTTGCGCCCTCACGCCCCTAGTCGCCGCAGGGGACACCCTGGGTGTCGAGAATTGAGAACCGATTCCCGGCCACCGAAGGCGCGGGCTCGGACGGCGAGCAATGGGTAGCTCGCCGTGCGGTAAGGTCCAGGCCCGGGTCGACGGCGTGTTGTGGCCTCAAAGAGATGTCAGCACTAACATATGGGGTCCGCTAGGACCGATGCCTGCCAGGGTCACGGGTTGTTTGAAAGAGGTGAACTGAGAAAACTAGTCAGAAAAAGTCTGACACTTTCCTCCACAGTTCGCCCAGAGCAGTAGAAGTTATTTGATGATTTCCCGTCCAAAAAAATAATAATAAAGACGACAATTCGACCATTTTACTAGTATTTTTCATAGTTTTAGTGTTTTATTAAACAGCACCAGTCGTGAAATTATATCAGTTTTGTCATCTTTTACTTAATATGTCGCAATGTCAGTAAATATTAAATAGGCGCGAGGAAACAAACGCATAAACATTACGTTTCTCACTGTACAAAACAAGAATGTGCTAACATTTACACCGCAGAGGTCAGAATGTCACAACGATACCATTAGACCGCACCAGCTCGGCAGATCTACCGCCGACATGTTGGCCAACTTGCAATCGGACCGATGTGGTGGTGCAACCGATGGTTAACGTTGATGATAACGGGGGTTTTGCATGTGTGCTGAGGGGAACCAAATGGTATGGGTGTCTTTTAATAAAGATTAATTTTCACGGTCGATTATTTTTTAGAATTTTTGGTAACGTGTCTTGTCTACGTACGATTGAAGAAAATAATTAAGTGGCTCAAAATAATGGACTAGAAGGTTCAGCACAAATACTTTCTCCGGTTTTATAGAACTTATAATTGTTCCTATCTTGGGCCCCGTGGCTAAGTTATAACAGCAGCACCGGGCGATCGACCAGGTTAAGCTACGCTTGCCGCGGTCGGTCCACGGATGGGTGGCCATAGTTACATACCGAGACCCCTCCGTGCCTTGGAAAGCACGTTAAGCCGTTGGTTCCAGCTGTCATTTTAAGATCTTTGACAGTCGTTACGGGTAGTCAGAAACCCGAAAGTCTGACAACCAGTCTTACCAAGGGGTATCGTATTACTTGGTAACTGGGTTGTGGAGGTCAGATAAGCAGTCGCTCCATGTAAAATGCTGGTATTCAGCTGTATCATGTAAGATTGGAAGCCGACCCCAACGTAGTTGGGAAAAGGCTAGGCAGATGGTGATGATTTTTCTTTTCTTTTTTTTTTAGTTCCTATAATCTTCTAGTCAAACATCGAGACTCATATGTTTGACATAGTCAAACCTTATGTCTGACAAGAAGTCTTCGTCAAAGTCCAAACCAATAGCGTAATTCGGCCTTTGACTATCGAATTTATGTTTAATCCCAGGAGAGACCAACTTGGACAGTCAAACGCCGCGCCGAAACTCACGATCAAATCGGGGTTTGACCAGTCAGACATAAATTAGGCACAGGAATGTGTTTTGTTAGACTTAGGTATACAAAAAACATATTTCTTAAGGGGGAAGCGTCAGGGTAGCCCGCGAAATTCAAATTTTCTTACGTTTTTTGCAATTTACAAGTCCGTATTAGCTTGTATATCGATCAAAATATAATTTGCGGCCGTAACAAGTATCTATTTATATAATTAGAATCATTAAAGTGATCAATACAACTCTTTAAGACCAGGTAATCCTAATGAATGACTATTTCATGAAATCTTGACATTTCAGGATTGTACTAACTTAAGGAGTTGTATTACTGAATCTAATGATTATAATTCTGTAAATACATATTTGTTACGGCCACAAATCATACTTTATTTAACATACAACTTAATCCTGACTCGCAAATTGTAAAAAACGTAAGAAAATTTGAATTTGGCGGGCTACCCTGACGCTTTTCCCTTAATTTTAATGTTTATTGTTTCAATACTATAAGAATGGAATTTCGAAATTTCGATTCCGATCGAATTCGTTTTCGATCGATGGATTCGATTTCGATTTTGAAATTTCAAATTTTTCGATTTTTCGATTATTCCTTTGGGTTTTCCCTAATTTTCTTTTTTTTCTAAACCACCCTAACATCGAGGCGAACAAAATAATATATATCCAAATCAGTTGAGCCATTTTCGAGTTTTTAACCGACGAAAAAAAAAGAGGAGTTTCTCAAGTCGATACGTATATCTTTTTATCCTATATTCTGTAAACACAGATTTCATACGGTCACGAATCATATTAGGTTGGGGAAAAAGTCTTTTCGCATTATAGTATGTATGAACTTGTAATAAAATCTCTTTGGCTATACTATTTGTATCTGGCTGGTTTTGGTATCATTGAAAGTTTAAATTTTAAAGAACATAATTCCAAATTCAAATTAGGAAAATGTGTGATTTTCATTTGTTTTTCGTACCGTCAAGATGAGTGAATCTAATGAAGAAATTCGATACATTTTAAAATTTTACTACAAAAAAGGTAAAAATGCAACGCAAGCCGCGAAAAAAATTTGCGATGTTTATGGACCTAGTGTAGTGTCTGTGAGAGTAGCACAAATTTGGTTTAAGCGTTTTCAATCCGGAAATTTTGATGTCAAAGATGCACGTCGCTCTGGTCGCCCTATTACGGATAAAATGGATGCCATTTTTGAAAAAGTGGAGCAAGCATATCAGTAGTTACGACGTAGCTGAAGAACTGGAAATTGACCACAAAACAGTTTTGGCGCATTTGAAAAAAAATGGGTACACAAAAAAGCTCGACATTTGGGTACCTCGCGAGCTCACTGAAAGAAACCTAATGAACCGTGTACTCATTTGTGATTCTTTATTACGACGTAATGAAACCGAACCATTTTTGAAGAAGCTGATAACTGGTGATGAAAAGTGGATCACGTATGACAAGAACGTGCGAAAAAGGTCGTGGTCAAAGGCCGGTCAGGCTTCACAGACTGTGGCGAAACCCGGGTTAACTCTCAACAAGGTGATGCTGTGTGTGTGGTGGGATTGGAAGGGCATTATTCATTATGAGCTGTTACCACCAGGCAGGACCATCGATTCTGAACTCTACTGCTAACAACTGATGAGATTAAAGCAAGAAGTTGAGAGAAAGCGGCCGGAATTAATCAACAGAAGGGGTGTGGTTTTTCATCATGATAACGCTAGACCTTACACATCTTTAGCCACTCAGCAAAAATTAAGAGAGTTTGGCTGGGAGGTGTTAATGCATCCGCCGTATAGTCCTGACCTTGCACCTTCAGATTTCCACCTGTTTCGGTCTCTTCAGAATTCTTTAGGCAGTGTCAGGAGAGGACTGCCAAAACCACTTGTCGCGGTATTTTGACCAGAAGTCCCAAAATTTCTATAGCAATGGGATCATGTCCCTACCTACAAGACGGCAAAAAGTTATCGAACAAAATGGTACCTACATACTTTAGTTAAAAGTAAATAAACTATATTAAAAAATGTTTTGAATTTTCTTAAAAAATGCGAAGAAACTTTTTCCCCAACCTATTATTTAGAACGACAGACAACTTGATACTGACCTGCAAATTGCAAAAAACTTATCAATAACAGACAATCTAGACTTGAGATTAAAATATAAAAATCAATAGATACATCTTTCATAACTTTATGGTGAATATTTAGATCTTAGCACGGCCACGTCGGTAATGGTCATTCTGTTGAAATGCGTGGAATCAGTGCTGCCAGATCAAAGTACTCATTCAGCGCTAACAGGAGATTCAAAAGCGCTGAACGCGCAAAATTTTTTTTTTGGTTTTGACTTTTGTCTCAAATGTCACTATTTCATAAAAAAGTCATCCAATTGACCAATTCTAACGTATAGAGATGTATTAATTATTATTCAAAAGATTCGGTAAATCCATATTTGTTATGGTCGCGAATCATATTTTGATCAAGAGACAACCTGACACTGACCTGGAAATTGCAAAAAACGTAAGAATATTTGAATTTCGCGAGCTACCTCTGCGCATCCCCCTTAAAACATGTCGCTAAAACTCTCTGAGTGTTACCATCTTAGAAATCAAAACGCGCTAAATTATGGGCTAGGCGCTAAAATTTTTAGTTGCGCGCTACCCTCATTAAAAAAACGCTAGATCTAGCGCCGAAAGCACTTAAATGGCAGAACAACCTTATGGTTTACACAAGCCATTAACAGAATGTTGTAGTAATTAGTAAACACAGGATGTTGTTCCATTCATTTGTTGAAGCGTGACGCGGTAAAAACGTTCATAATGTAGGTTTATTTAGTTCTTTTTGTTTATGGTTATCATTAGTACCCAGTGTTTTTATTTATTTTGATAAAATGTAAGTATATTTGGAATTATAGGAGTTTTGTCTTTGCCATCAGTCTATCACTCAATTTAACTTTTATGTACGGTATGTACAGACGCCAGCAGGTCAACCTACCCGAAACTGTCAGATTTTCCCAATCAACCTTGAACCTAATGCTTTAGCAATAAAGTCGAAAATCTATTAAAGAAATCTGACAGATTGTAGTAGCTTGATGTGCTGGCGTCTGTACCTACACAAGGAAATAGCTTAATTATTTTTATGAAAATATCGGTCAGTAGGTATCTTACATTGCTAGTTTCTGGTTATTCAAGGTTGCATTCGATTTAACCCGTTTTACGATGATAATTATATATATTTTTTATTTGAGATGGGTTCTAGGTCTACGATGTAGTAAGTAAGTAAGTCTACGATGGAGTGAGCTTACCCAGAAGAAGCCTGTTCACTCTAACTTTGTAGAGATTCGGGAACACAGACGCAGGTAGTGAGTTCCACTCTTTTGCCGTACGTATTATGAAGGATGTTTGGAAGCTCCTAGTGCGCATTGGTGGAATGTCAACTAGGTATGGATGGTAACTTGCAGTGCGTCTAGATATTCAATGGTAGAAGGGGGCCGGTGGAATGAAGTTGTACTCGTAGAGTTCCTGAGCACATGAATCCTTCATATTATTATACTGTGGTTTCTTTTTGGATTTCTTCGTGCTTATGGTGCTAATAAAAGAAATTGAACATGTTTAAATAATGAAATCGAGGTCTAGCCTCACTAATGAGATGTTCAGTCTCTGAACAGCTAAGTTATATAGTGCCCTTTACCGATTAATCATTAATATTATCTTAAAATGTTACACGGAAGTCTGCACAAGATGGAAGGCGCGTATTAACGGCTTAGGGTCAAAGGGCCGCACTCGAACTCACGACTTAACATCTATCCGTAACATAGGCTTAGTTTATCGCTATATTACGAGGATTTAATACGTATTCGATTATTAATGAGACAGATTATATCTATGCTGGGACTTAGCCTTTTCCTAACTATGTTGGGGTCGGCTTCCAGTCTAACCGGATGCAGCTAAATACCAGTGACCTCCACAACCCAGTTACCGGGTAATTCGATACCCCTTGGTAAGACTGGTTGTCAGACTTTCGGGCATCTGACGACTCGTAACGACTATCAAAGATCCACGAATGACAGCCGGGACCAACGGATTAACGTGCTTTCCGAGGCACGGAGGGGTCTTGGTATGTAAAGATGGTCACCCATCCATGGACCAACCGCGGCAAGCTTAGCTTAATCTGATCGATCGACCCGTACGGCTGTTATTACTTAGTCACTAGCCCCCATCATGCATATGTTTGTATGAAGAGACATTTGCAAACAGGAAGACGGTAAACTTGAATGCATGATAGAAAGTGGTTACACCGCCTACGGACACCGGCTACATGAAAGGATTTGCGCATGCGTGGCCGTAATACTAATGTACAGATGCCAGCACATCATCCTACTACAATCTGTCAAATTTCTTTAATAGATTTTCAACGTTATCTACTATACTATACTATACTTATTTTTTTGTTCTTTTCTCGAAAACAAGATGGCGGCGCTCGTTCCTATTTTTGAACAGTTGTTTAGCTCCACCATTTTGTATATAGACAAACACTTACAAAAAACAAAAACCAGAGTCAGCTCATGGGGACTGCCGTACAAGTGAAAACTTGACAGCGCAACAAGCAAGCAAGTCGCGTGACGTGACGCCTACCAAAAATCGCTCAACGCGCCTAAAGAAGTTTTCACTTCAAAAAGCAACATTTTACAGTACCCTATTAACCACTATTTCTATTTGAATATGGTTCGAAGCCACTGTTATCTAAATAAGGCTCCCGCTTAGCGAATCTAATCTGACGTTAACCATAAGGGTCGTATTATATGGAGAGGTGCGCACACGCAATGCAGATGCAACGTCAGATACTGCTGAGACGATTTTGATGTTGTACCCTAAGTGCCTGATAGGGCTGTTCCTGCTTTGGTAAACAATGAGATGGTTATCTGGGGCAAGATAAAATTGGTTGGTTTAAATGTTTTGTTTTAGTTTTTATATACGATTTGTACTTACGCGATTTTTGAGGAGTAGACCTTTGTGAGTTCTAAACCAGGAACTCTTTGAATATTCTTAGTTTGGGTAGAAACCGTGAATCTGGAAATGTAGGGTAGAACGCCCTCAGGCTAGATGGAGGGACGATCTTTGTAGGGTGGCTGGTAGCAGCTGGATAAGAGCAGCCGATGATTAAGATAAACGGCGTGCAGCTGCAAACGGAGATGCCTATATGCAGCAGTGGACTGTCATGCTTCTGTTGATGATGATGATGATTATGTACAGTCACGAGCATAAATATTGTATATTACTACGTACAGTTCGGCAATAATATCTGATTAGATGATTCATACATGACGGCAAATATATCTGATAATTTGAGGAAGCATAAATATGTGACATCGAAAGAACACTAAAACTATCTGGTGAGATAAGCGACGCCAAAATATAGGACGCTGCATTGGCTTCAAACATAAGTTTCAATGCAATATTAACGGACATGTCTTGCTTGATAAATATCTGCCTACTCAGTTAAATTCAGAAAAATGTGACACCACGTTGTAACCGAAAACATCTGCCATCACTTTAGCAGCATAAAAACTTCACAGAATAATATTTCGAATTTTATTCTATATCGCAATCAGTGAAAATATGTGACATCCCACTGGAAACATAAATATCTGACTGTCATGATTGAAAGTAAAAATGTTAATATAAAGCGATTTTTTTTCTTGTTGGCAACTGAGCCGATGTCGACTATTCTGCCAATATCAATTACCCATCTTAAAGTAGATGAGTTTTAATTTAAATATACGAGTATACTGTTAGGTTTTGTTTGCTGCCAAAGTAATGACAGATATTTTCCATTACAACTAGGCATCACATTCTTCTGAATTTACATGTCCGCTAATTTTGCATTGACACATATTTTTGAAGCCGATGTTGCAGGCGTCGCTTGTCTCGCCAGATAGTTAAGCAACACAAATTCTTTCGATGTCACATAAATTTATGCTGCCTTCCACAAATTAACAGATATAATTGCCGCGTTAATGGCTGAATCATGCAATTAGATATCCTATTATTGCTGAGTTGTTCATAGTATAATATATTTATGCTTGTGGCTGTACCATACCTTCCAGTGTAAGACATGATTGACTTATGGTAAAGAAAATACGACTGGTACAAAACTAGCCAATGCATTGTAAGCAAGCGTGGTGGTTCTAGCTCTTTCTCTGCTCGCCACTGAAACTTGCGTGAGGTGTCTACGCAGTTCAGTTCGCGACCTCGCCGTGGAACCAGCTCATGACTCAGAGCTCCGGTTGAGAACGATACTGGTCGGACCGTCCCAATAACATACACATGAGTAAAATCAAAAAAGATATGGGTACTTTTTATATTAATCTGATATTTTAGCGATTGATTAGACAAAGTAGAGTAGCGGGAAGGAAGTAAGTATTTTGTGATACGTGGCTTTTAATAAATTTACTTTAAAAAAAGTAAAAACCGACTTGAAAAACCTAAAACGAAAAAAAATACTTTCATAATAAAACTTAAAGCTTCTGAAGTCGGTGCCAAGCTAAGGTGCATTGAAGAATTGAAGACACCGACTTCAGAAGTGTTAAGTTTTATTATAATAAATATAAATATCCTAGGACATTGTTCACACACGGTCATCTGATCCCAAACTAAGCAGAGCTTGTACTATGGAGACCAGATAACTGATAAACTACGTAGCCCAGCAACGGTACCCAACGGCGAAGCTCATTTTTCTGGGGGACTTCAACGCCCATCATAAAGAATGGTTGTTCCCATACCAGAAAACTGACCATGCTGGGTTGGAGGCGCGCAATTTTGCTTTAACGCTAGATCTAACCCAGATGGTGAATGTGGCAACGCGGGTACCGGATGTTGACGGCCATACACCCAATTGCTTGGACCTTCTGCTGGCATCTGATCCGGACAGTCATTCAGTATCGGTCTCAGCCCCGCTGGGAACGTCTGACCACTGTCTGGTGAAATCCATATCAACCTGCTCTCCTCCAGATGAGAGCCCTAGAGGCACGAGGCGAGTATGGCGATACGGGTCAGCAGACTGGGATGAGATGCGGCACTTTTTTGCGTCTTATCCATGGCGGCAGGTGTGCTTTTCCTCGGGTGACCCCTCGCGCTGTGCTGACGCGGTTGCGGACGTGATTCGGCAGGGGATGGAATATTTTATTCCATTCTCCGACATCCCGCTCGGTCACAAATCCCGGCCTTGGTATAATGCAGAATGTGCCCACGCTGAGGCCCGAAAAGAGACTGCCTACCAAGCCTGGGTCAAGGCCCGCGACCGCAAAGTTAGAGCGCGCAGGTTTCGCGCGAGGAAGAGAGCCTTTAATTCCGCCGCCAAGTTCTGCAAGCGGGTTTTGTGTAGGGCACGTTTTGACCATGTCGGACATATCGGGGCCAGGCTGGCTTCGCACCCTCCGGGTAGTAAACAGTTCTGGTCCCTGTCTAAAGCGGTTGAAACGAATTTCTGTCGTCCCACTTTACCTCCTATGATGAAACCTGATGGGTCGCTGGCTCACTCTGCAACTGAGAAGGCAAATTTATTTGCATCTCTCTTCGCAAGCAATTCACGTCTGGACGCTGGCTCAAAGCAACCACCTACTGTACCTCATTGTGACTCCTCGATGCCGGAGATCGCAGTACACATTAAAGAGGTCCGAAGAGTATTGTGCAGTCTAGACGTGAACAAGGCCAGCGGGCCTGACGGCATTCCAGCGAGAGTGTTGAGGCAGTGTGCGCCTGAACTGTCTCCTGTATTGACACGTTTGTTCCGCCTCTCTCTTGAAAAAAGAACGGTGCCGAAATCCTGGAAGCTTGCAAATGTACAACCAGTGCCCAAGAAAGGCGACCGTGCAGACCCTGCCCATTACCGTCCGATCGCCATTACCTCCATTCTGTGCAAAGTTTTGGAAAGGGTACTGAACAATAAGTTGCTGAACTACCTTGAAGAAAATGATCTTCTCAGTGACCGTCAATATGGCTTTCGCCGGGGACGGTCAACTGGCGATCTTCTTGTGTATGTCACGCACTGCTTTGGCGAAGCCATCGAGAAACACGGCGAAGCACTGGCTGTATCGCTTGACATCTCGAAGGCCTTTGACAGGGTCTGGCACGCTGCTCTGCTCAGCAAGCTTCCTGCTTATGGCATCCCAGCTGATTTTTGTAGCTGGATATTAGATTTCCTTAGTGAACGGTCGATTAGAGTAGTTGTTGATGGCTGCTCTTCTGACCTTATGGCTATTGATGCCGGAGTTCCTCAGGGGTCTGTTCTCTCTGCAACTCTTTTCCTGCTGCACATCAATGACCTGCTTCGGCCTGGTATTGTTGGGTACGCAGACGACAGTACAGTTTCAGAGAGATACTTGTCCAGCGCAAAAACCAGCGGGGCTGAAGTTCGTTCCTTGAGAGAGGCCATGGTAGAGCGGACAGATTTGACCTTAAGCTTTGTCTCCCAGTGGGGTGATGATAATCTGGTCTCTTTTAACGCCACCAAAACGCAGGCGTGTCTTTTTACCGCTAAAAAGAGTCGTTTCGCCCAAACTCCTACTTTTCGGGGTACATCTGTTCCTGTAACTGATCGACTTGAGCTCCTAGGCATGGAGTTGACATCTGGTCTCAACTTCGGCGCCACCATCGAGTACAAGGCCCAAACTGCGGCCAAGAAACTGGGCATCCTAAATAGGGTGAAGCGATACTTTACGCCTGGACAGCTTTTAACCCTTTACAAAGCGCAAGTCCGATCCTGCATGGAGTATTGCAGTCACCTTTGGGATGGATCAGCTAAGTACCAACTAGCCGCGCTTGACTCGGTGGAACGCAGAGCTAAGAGGCTCATTGGCGACGTAAAACTTGTGGATGCCAAGCTTCATAGCTTGGCTCATCGCCGCAAGGTTGCCTGCTTGTCGGTCTTCTACAGATTGTACTTCGGAGAGTGTGCCCGAGAACTCCACGACCTCATTCCACCGGCCCCCTTCTACCACCGGACATCTAGACGCACTGCCAGTTACCATCCCTACCTGGTTGCTATTCCACCAATTCGCACTAAGCGCTTCCAAATGTCTTTTATAATGCGCACAGCAAAAGAGTGGAACTCACTACCTGCGTCTGTGTTTCCGAACGTATACAACCCTAATCTCTTCAAAGTGAGAGTGAACAGGCTTCTTCTGGGTAAGCTCACTCCATCGTCGACTTTGTCTCTGTCACCTCTGACCTAGACTAGAGTCAAGAGCAAACCCATCACAAATAAAAAAAAAAAAAAAAAAAACTACATACACTATTTGTTTTTGTGTAAATACATACTTATATAGATAATTACACCCAGACTCAGGACAAACAGACATGTTCATGCACACAAATGTTTGTCCTGGATGGGAATCGAACCCACGACCATGGCATGGCAGCATGGCAGGTGGTATCTTTACCAACCACGCCATCTGGCCTGTCAAACTATTATGAAAGTTATTATGTTCGTTTTAAGTCGTTTTTTACTTGTTTTTAAAGTTCATTTATTTTTCTACTTTTGGTTGAATGCCTGCAGGCACAACTACATAAGCCCAAGACGAACGAAACGAGGAATCATCAAAATCCGCAAATGCTACTAGCATTTGCGGATTTTGATGATTCCTCGTTTCGTACAGTACAGTACATTTATGCATAAAACTTCGTACATAAGAATAATTACCTAATGTTTTATATACTAAAACCTTCCTGAGAGTATGTAGATCAGGTTAGTGAAAGAATCATCAAAATTGGTTCATGAGTTTTTGAGAAAATCGCTGACATACAAACTTACATACATACAAACAAACATACATACATAAATATCCTTTTTGAAGTCTGTTAAAAAAGATAGTAAGTCCATATTACATAATTATTATGTAAGACTAGAAATGTCAAACTATAATCTACTTAGGTAAGTATTCGTGTCAAGTTTCAAGTCTTTAACTCAGAGACTAAGATTTTTCATACAAACTGTCTTCCCCTATTTTACCCCCTTAGGGGTGGAATTTCGAAAAACCCTTTCTTAGTGAATACTTACTCTTCATAAAGAGCACACCCTCCAAATTTCATGTCTCTAAAACCAGCGGTTTAGGCTGTGCGTGGATATATCAGTCAGTCATGACTTAGAATTTTATGGGATATTATTAATTGCACATCAAATAAATAATCACATATCAATTTATTTTCATCAATTATATACTTTTTTACATCAAAAATACTGACTGCACAGCAAATCAACCAGAGCGTACGTATACATAATCTCACACTCATAGCAAAATAACATGGCGACTAATATTAAACCCGAAGTTAGGTTAGCTTAGGTTACTTTAAAACCTTTATACAGAAATAGGAGCCCCGCGAAGCGGAGCTCCGTCGACATAGGATGCAAGAGCGAGCGAAGGGCACGAAGGGTAAGTTACAATAATTGGTTTTTCTCAAGAATGGTAAAAGGCTTTAATGTGTGCTAGACATTATTAGCTATGCATTAATAAAAATAAAAAATAAAACTTTAAGATAAATAGCGGTGCGTTACGAATATAAATTGTTGTTTATTTAGTTATATTTTGAGTTGAGTGTTTTGCTGTGCAATTAGTAATTTTGATTGGAATTTGGATTATTTTTGGATACAAAAAGTAATGTTTTTGATTTGAATTTAAATACTACCCGAATTTTATATGTATAAATAAATAACATAATAGGAGGAGCTCGTGGCTAAGTAATAACAGCCACACGGGTTGATCCATCAGGTTAAGCTACGCTTGCCGGGGTTGGTCTGTAGATGGGTGACCATCTTTACATACCGAGACTCCTCCGTGCCTCGGAAAGCACGTTAAGCCGTTGGTCCCGGGTGTCATTCGTGGATCTTTGGCAGTCGTTACGGGTCGTCAGAAGCCCGAAAGTCTGACAACCAGTCTTACCAAGGGGTATCATATTACCCAGTAACTGGGTTGTGGAGGTCAGATAGGCAGTCGCTCCATGTAAAATACTGGTATTCAGCTGCATCCGGTTAGACTGGAAGCCGACCCCAACATAGTTGGGAAAAGGCTAGGCAGATTGAAATAGATAACATAATAACGAGTTGAAACTGGATGAGGCTGGCACATGCGCGTGGGGATTAAAAACATAGGCCTATGCTGAGCAGTGGGTGAAGTCAGACTGTGGATGGACTATGATGATGAGATAACATCATTGAAAATCTCGCTTGGACCTTCGCTTCTGCATTAAGAGGATTGTGAAGCTGTAAATTTTCATACAAAAAGAGATAACGTTTTTCTCCCCGTAAACATAGTCTAATTTTCATAATTTTCGGAAATGTTGTAGGTATAATGAAAAACTAGGTCCGTACGTTTTTATTATAAAGAAATATTGTATACAATATAAGTTATTAGCATCTAAATATCTATATTTTTGACATAAAAACATCCTCGAGCATTTTTATTTTTTTTTAATTAAATTAAATTGAACTACTAAAAACGTAAAAAGTACAGACCTAGATTAAAGTGTACTGAATGTAATGAGATCAAAATTGTCTCATTTCGTAAAGGTTTAGGGGAGTAATAACGTTATCGCCCGAAACAATATTTATGTAAATAATTGTATGAAATGTAGGTAATTGCCTCCAAAAATCGCGCCGCGTATCGGCATTTCACAATCCTCACACAAACTTACTATACACTAAAAAAAAAACATAAACTTGAACAAACCCTCGGCTCCTCAAAGGCCTACTTATCACAAACAAATACAACACCATATTTATAGTTAGAACCACAAGCTGAACCGTAACAGTTAATCTTTATATCGTTAAAGTATTCGCAATGATAGCGGGATAGAATACTACAGAAGGATTGTTCCATACAAAAAGCGACAACAGGCGGACGTAGACGGTGATATCAAACAAAATGACAGTCGCGAATGCGCTTGCGCTCGCTGTAGGTGTACGTGAAGCGTGTCTATGTGTGTATCTATCTATCCGTTCCGTGTTTAAGGCGACGACAGCCGACTTTTAATGATTTTAAAATAAAGATCGCGTCTAAACGAGTAGGTACCTAGTGTTAATCATTTAGAAGAAAAAAAACCGGCCTAATGCGTGTCGGACCCCGCACAATGAAGGGTTCCGTATTTGGTATGAATTTATCCCAAGAATAAAACTTAACATTGTAGTTGAAAAACATGTTGTCCCATACATCGATATGTGTCACGGTCAATTCTCCAACTGCAAAATTAAGTTTGTAGTCACAAAAAAACATTTTTTTTATGTGATAAATCTACAAATTAACAATTTTCGGAATTTTTCCTTTACTTGTGCTGTGAGACCTTGCTTTTTGCCAAATTTCTTGACTCTAGGTCAAGGGGAAGTACCCTATAGGTTTTGATTCCCTTGTGAAATCGCAAAATATGCGACATAAACGGTCATATCTTTTGATTACGTTCATTTACAAGTTTGATTTTGCACAGCTGAAAGAGATCATAGACCCGAGTATTTGATATGAATTGCAAGTTGATACCTCTACGCATTTCTGAGAAAAAGGGTCTTGACAGACAGACAGACGGACAACAAAGTGATCCTATGGGTAAGGGTTCCTTTTTTTCCTTTTGAGGTACGGAACCCTAAAAATACATATATGTTAGAGCATTTTCTTAATAACTTAAACTGTGAATATTTTATATCATGTTTATATTACATACTTATAGTGTAATTAATTTGTAAAGTTATGTCTAACGCGGATAAAAACTGAGAATCACGCAAAAACTATCAAAGCGTATTTTTATAAAACCTTCACCATTTTTAAAGTTAATTTATATATGTATCTTTTAGTATACGTGTTTTACTAAAATAACTTCTGTTTTATGTATAATAAATTAATAATGCATCTAATTTGGAACAGCGCTCTTTGACGGGCGAGTCCTATTACTGGGTGAATGTACGGTGCGTTGTGTGAGCTCAGCACAGAACACGCAAGCTAACCACTCAAGGCCATTGGCATTTATCTGCGCCTTAAAAGAACTTCAAGACTTCTTGATACGTCAACTTTTAGCTTTTGAACGCTTTTTATTGGTCAGTTTTTGTGACGTCATCTCGGATTTTGCAAAGTACTTACGGTTTACAGTTCGTTGTATGGAGGCGGCCTTCTGCACCTATCTATTTTGTGATAGCGGTGATCACCGTGCCTATTAAACGCAACGATAAATAACTTGCCCGGGTCAGCGCATGTTCTGCGCAGGCGCAGGCTTCTAGTAAATGTTGAAAGTCGACGGTTACTCATTCTGAAGGGACTAAATTGTTGTATGTTGCTAAGTTATCGAGTCGAGCTGGTGTGAATTTGGTTTCGTTTCTGGGGTTTAAATAAGTTTTTGATAACACTAAGTAGTAAGGTAGGCAACCAGTCTTACCAAAGGGTATCCTATTACCCAATTACTGGGTTGTGGAGGTCAGATAGGCAGTCATTCCATATCACCTACCACCTGACTTACTCTCATCCGGTCGCAGTAAACATATTTGGCGAAAAGTTACATTAATTACAGATCGTGTCAAATAACTTTGCCGCTCTAGAACCAGGTTTTCCGATGCGCATGTCATGGTGCGCTGCTGTTTTAGTATAGATATTGACTACTGCGCAGTCATTTGCGCGAACCTCAGATGCGGCAAAGTTATTTGACGCGAACTATACACATAGTTTAGAATTATAATTTCTTTGTCTTAAATAATCAAACGATAATGATTAAATCTAAGTTAGGTATATTATACTATTGTAATGTTTTATCCCGCGCTACAAATGGTCACTAAGTAACTAAGAACTAAGACTTAGTACTAAGACTTGTGTTTTCGAATATTAATTATATTACTGTGTAATATTATTGCCAATCAACTGTTAGCATTTTGGTGTAATTAAGGACTACTTGTATTTTTTAAATAATATTTATCATCTTTCATTATATACATATATATATAAATGAATCGCCGCAATGTATGTAGGCTCATAACTTCGAACGACTGCACCAAATTGGATGGTTCTATAAATTCTATAAATTCAAGGTTTATATGAAAGAAAATGTTTGATAAGTTGCCGGGAAAATTCGGGAAAACTGAAAGTGCATTTTCTATGGGAATTTTGTATGAATTATTGAAATTTTGACAGGACAACGTTTGTCGGGTCAGCTAGTTTACATTATTACGTAATTCATTGTGCGTACTCACGTATTAGATGGTGTATTGACTAATATATCATTCCCTCCAACACTTCACTCTGACGTTCGTTCGTTCGTTCACTCGGGAGTTAGAAGTGTGGCACACGCGTACACGGTTATTCTAGTTTGGTGTCTAGTCGAGGAAGATGGATTTAAAGTGTTAAACAAGAGTGAATAAACGTGCATATACTGAAAAATGTATTCTCATTTCCTGACCTTGGCCAAACAATCATGTAATAAAGTACTGGTATTCAGCTGTATCCGGTTAGACTGAAAGCCGACCTCGACATAGTTGGGAAAAGGCTAGGCAGAGATGATGATGATGGTAAGTCAATAGATATTGTCTAAATCCAAAAACATTGTGTGTTTAAGAAGCTTTTCAGCATAAAGACTAATGCCCGTTTTCACCAACCCTTAAGTGATACCTACTTAAATGAATCCCTAAATATTATTGCACTGTTGGATTTTAACTCTCAGTACTGTTAAGCCTAGCGTTGAAAATCCAACAGTGCACTTTTATGAACACTTTCACTGACGCTAAGATGAAGTTGACATTTTGAAAATGACACTAAAAATTTTCATACATAATAATAACACGCCTATAGCCGTAATGTCGTCAAAAAACAAATCTACGTACTTGTAATATGGTATATTTTATTGAGGTATTTTTGTGCCTTGACACTAGAAAAATTTAAATGAGTGCAATACGACACTGGATGACGTGGCTCTTAGTAATGTACACAAAACTCGGATATAGGCGGTTTGTCTGTTCTAACTTGGTAAAGTTAACCGCCTGTGGGCCTACGCCCACAGGCATATTAAACACGAAAAAAAATACGCCTCAGCTAGGCCGTGACGTCAGCGTTAAGGATTAATTTAAGAGTTACTTAGGGTTGGTGAAAACGGGTATAAGTAACCTAATCTTAAGGTTACGCTAGTCGGTAATTTTTCCATACAAACGTACATAGTATGGTGCTCGTCTGTTTGATGGTGTACAGTCGCGACCAAAAGTCGATAAGCAAACTCACAAAGCAATAGTTTGGCGTTTAGTTTGACTTAAGACCTTCTATTTATTCTATTTCCAAGAACATAAACATGCATAATTATTGTCGTCAACAACTGATTGTAGTTCATCATTTCAAAGTCATAACATGTGTAACGATGACCTAGCGGTTAAGCGCGTGCAGATAGATGCGTGAATCAGTGAGCCGTGAGTTAAAATCTCACGCAGTACTTGACTTTTTGTAAGTTTTTACTTGATTGGAAGTAATGGGACAGAAATATAATATTCTTTATCTTGTTCGCTTGGTCACTCATTTCGTAAAGTTAGAAAGGTAGATCATAGAAAACTAAATAAATAATTTCGATTTCTGTGAGGTAGACAACAAAAAATCCTATGAACGGTTACAAAAAAACTCCTTTTATCTAGTAGGAATGTAACGTCACAATTCTCTTAAGTTTGTTAATTTTATAAATAAGTAAATAAAACGAATAAACATTTTTGTTACCATTCAGCACGACTTTTTTATTTCAACCTTCCAACACCGAAAGGATAAATTAAAAATCACAAAAATAGTTAAATAATAATACAATAACTAATATTTAAATTCTTATAAAAATAAATAATAAATGAACATAAACATCTAACAAATTTTTGCTTAAAATAGTACAAATATATTATTATGGTTCCAAAGAAACAAAAAACAGTCCCACATTGTGATTAAAATTCGAATTCAGACTTCATTGATCGTGAAACCATTGCTTAGCCCAAACAGCTACCAGAACATGTTATGTTTATGCGAATTTTAGCAATGCAATGGTAAGAACAGGTCGCCACCATGACGAGTATTCTAAATGCAACAGAAATATAATGTTATTTCACGTAGTACGACGACATGCGACAATTCATTAGTCTGCGGAATGTTGAGTGAGACATCGCTCATACACGCACACGTACTGGTTCGTGCTCGCACAGTTCATAGCAATGTAATCCTTAGCACGCTTATAGACTTTTGAGCGTTTACTGTACATTCAAAACTAAAAATTATATCAATTTGTCTCGTCATTATCTAGTCCTGTACGGAAGCAGAATCGGAAAATAGATATTGCTTTGGAAGTTATGATGATAATGAAATATGGAAGTTATGCTTCGAAACTTCCATATTTCAACACTAATTTTAACGCATATTAGGGTGTAAATAAATAGCTTCCGGAGTATGAAAATGACAATTGTTAACATACAGGCATGATAATTTATTCAAGAATTCAATTAATTTTATTTTGAATAAATACATCCCGTAGTTTTTTCATAATATCTATACGCCCAAAGGTCTGTTCATGGAATTTTACGCGATCGTTTTCATTATAAATCTTCGTCTATTTCACTAAATAAATAAAACTATATAAATAAATACTTTATAAAAAAATGAAATAAATAGACATATTATAAACAAAATAGCATGCATATTAGCCACGCCACCAACGAGTTTGAGCCGCCGACTAGTGTACCCTTAAGATTAATACTAAGGGCAACATTAGGTACACGGTTCAACAAAATGTATTCATTCTGATTGAAAGAGACAGTCAATCTGCCTAGCCTTTTCCCAAACACGGTGGGGTCGGCTTCCAGTCTAAACAGATGCAGCTGAATACCAGTATTTTACATGGAGCGACTGCCTCCACAACCTAGTTACTGGGTAACACGATACCCCTTGGTAAGACTGGTTGTCAGACTTTCGGACCCGTAACGACTGTCAAAGATCCACGAATGACAGCAGGGACCAATGGCTTAACGTGCTTTCCGATGCACGGTGTGTTCTCGATATTTAATGAATGGTCACCCATCCACAAACCGACCGCGGCTGTTATTATTTAGCCACGATCCCATCCTCACTTGATTGGATTGAAAGGCACAGAGATGACTCACTTGTTTGCTTACCTGCTCAATTCAACACGTAATTACTTCATCAAAATTAGCAGACATAGTGATTGAAGTGAACTGTATAATGTAGCTACCTTGATAACCATTAAAACATCACATCTAAACACGAATTGCTTACACACAGCTTCGATCGAACTTCATCTAAACCCAGAACCCCGCGAACTTGCAAAATGTGAGAGGACTACTCTTCTCTTCTTCTTCTTCTCTTCTTGTGGATCTTTCTTTACTTATCAAGGACAACCGGGGTGAATGTTATGTTATATTAGTAACATGCCTAGGGTTACCATGTCCGGCATTTTGGCCTCCCAGACTTTGTCTAGTCTTGTAATTTTCCGGACTTTTTGACTTAAGAGGGAAGCGTCAAGGTAGCCCGCGAAATACAATTTTTTTTACGTTTTTTTGCAATTTGCGAGTCAGTATTAGGTTGTATGTTGAATAAAGTATGATTCGTGACCGTAACAAATATGTATTTACAAAATTATAATCATTAGAAAGTATAACCCTAAATTTAAATGTCAAGATTTCATGAAATATTCATTCATTAGGATTACATGGTCTTAAAGAGTTGTTTTGATGACATTAATGATTATAATTCCGTAAATACATACACGTTACGGCAGTGAATCACATTTTAATCAACGAAATACTGACTAACTAATACAACCTGTATAGGCCCAGTTGGAAATGAAGCAAGCGGACTGTATTATAAAATGGTTTAATAGGTGGTTCACAATAATAGCAACGTAAGTAAATTCAAAAAAGTTATGAGATGATGTTGCGTTCCCTGGCTGGTCCCCGAGCTGCGCCGTCTCCCCTCACTCATTGACGACGTCGTAGTGTGATGGATGTATGTGTGTGAACACAACCTAACACTGACTTGTAAATTGCAAAAAACGTAAGAAAATTTGAATTTCGCGGGCTACCCTGGCTCTTTATTTTAGAAGGGAACCCCGCCCAATAATTCTTCTGTCAAACGTAGTTCATATTTAGTTCACAAGAGTCTCAGAACCGTTTAGGCAATACCAAGGTATTGCTACGTAGAATATTGGAATCCCACAGTGTTGCAACCTTCGAGCGCGGAAAACCTCCCATTATGAAAGTTACCAGTGACGGGATATAAACCCAGTAGCAACAACCGTTGGTAGTTGCGTAGTTATGATCTTTAGCCTCAGTACGTTGTATCCGTTATCGATAACACTGGGTGGTACTAGAAGTCAGATGGGCGGTTAATATAAATGAAACTTCTGGATACGCTCGTTCCATAATAGACCTCATCAAGAGGTCAAGAGCAGGCCCATTATGCAATAAAGAACAAAAATACTTAATGGAGGTGCATTGGCTGAGCAATCCCATTTCTGCCCGCAGTAATCTTCCTATGCCTTACGTAGCTATAGAGTCGGGATTTTTCTTTCGATATTCTTCAACCTATTTTGTGTCACTGCTGGAATACCTAGTCTCTCATAATTTAACATCTCTCTTAGTTTCGGCATTTCCTAGACCCGACGACGACGTTCCTGATGTAAGTCAAAACATCCTTCATAATGCGCACCACAAAAGAGTGGAACTCACTACCTGTGTCTGTGTTCCCGAACGCATACAAACCGAATCTCTTCAAAGTTAGAGTGAACAGGCATCTTCTGGGTAAGTTCACTCCATCGTAGTTTTTGTCTCTGTCACCTCTGACCTAGACTAAAGTCAAAAGCAAACCCATCACAAACAAAAAAAGTGCAAAATAACCAGTCGCTAATGCGTGCGTGAGTGGTTTTTTTTGCATAATCCTAATGATTCTAGTTAAATTACGCCAATCAATTCTGCCCTATCAAAATTATGAGTGTGACGGCCTAATTTGAGTTCAGCTTTCATAGCTTTGATTTAAAACCGTCAAGCCCAAATCAGCTTCCTTGTCGTAGATACCTTTAGGATACCTTTTTGTGTCTTTACATTATTCCATTAAAACTCCTAAAACGGTACCTAGTAATCATTATTTCACGTACGTCCATCGTCTAGCGTTGCATGTTTCCTAGTTCACAGTACCTCTAGTCGATTGAGAGTAGGCGTATTCCCGCATGATGACCCTTGAGCCCGTGACGTCACATGGTCCCATGTCGTCGATAAGCGGTTACATCCGCGTCCTAACTGCGCAGGCGCAAGGTTGGGGAAATGTACGAAATTTACGAGTATAGTGTTTGTGTGTTTAGTGAAATGTAGGTGCGTGTAGTGATTTTATCGAGTTTACAGTTTTGTTTAACAATTTTCTCGCTAACTAACAAAACAAAATCATGTGAAAATTTTAAATACAGTAAGGGCAGGTTACTTTGATTAGGGTATATCTTTAGCCCAAATCGAGGCAGATGTTTAGTGTCATTAATTTTTTATTTTTTATTATTTGTGATGGGTTTGCTCTTGACTCCAGTCTAGGTGACATGGACTGAGCTTACCCAGAAGAAGCCTGTTCACTCGCACTTTGAAGAGATTAGGGTTGTATGCGTTCGGAAAGACAGACGCAGGTAGTGAGTTCCACTGCGTTGCTGTGCGCATTATAAAAGACATTTGGAAGCGCTTAGTGCGAATTGGTGGAATAGCAACCAGGTAGGGATGGTAACTGGCAGTGCGTCTAGATGTCAGATGGTAGAAAGGGGCCGGTGGAATGAGGAAAAAATCCACACAAAGTTCCCCAAGTACGCGTCTATATCGCCATTTATCAGTTACCGAAGGGCATACGACGTCCTTCGGGCAGTTTAAACATTTGTCTCGATTTAGGCCAAAGTTATGCCCTAGATCAAATTAACCCTCCCTTACCTTCCTTTCTTGCGGGATCATAAATACCTTTGAAAGAAGTTAAGTCTTTAGTGAAGAAGTTATTTTACGTCTATGCAAGCGTGAACTTGCATCTTCGAGCCTTTCCTTACATCTAATAAGATTGTGGAAAAGTACAACTAGTGTATCTTTTCGCTTGATCAATATTAAGAAAAACTCCCATTGAGTTCGATTTACAGGCATAGAAATGCATCGGCTATGCTACATCTCTGTCATTCTTTAAGTTTTACGCAATATCCAGCATTTCTTTGGTGTTTCCCTTTTTATAGTCGTCTACAAAATATTTGCAAAATATTTCAGCCTACATTATTTCCCTCTGTCTAAATAACATCCTTTACTTCAGACACCGACTTTCTCTGAACAAATGTCACACTACTAAATGATATAAACCTGTTTGCACTGAAGCCTCATTAAACTCGGATAGTGACGGTATCGTCACGCCGTACGTCGCGCTGACGTTGCTGACGTGACACGATAACGTCGCGGCTACATGTGCGCGCACGCAGGGCAGGGTATTTTAAATGATAAAGTAATAACAGCCGCACGGATCGATAGACCAGGTTAAGCTACGCTTGCCGCGGTTGGTCTGTGGGTGGCCATCTTTACATACTAAGACTCCTCCGTGCCTCGGAAAGCACGTTAAGCCGTTGGTCCCGGCTGTCGTTCGTGGATCTTTCACAGTCGTTACGAGTCGTCAGAAGCCCGACAGTCTAACAATCAGTCTTACACAGGGGTATCGTATTACTCAGTAACTGGGTTGTGGAGGTCAGATAGGTAGTCGCTCCTTGTAAAATACTGGTTTTCAGCCGCATCTGGTGAGATTGGAAGCTGATCTCAAAATAGTTGGGAAAAGGCTAGGCAGAGGAGGTACTTAGAGATTTTTATTTTAAAGGTTACGTAGAAAAAAGCTGTCAATGGCTAGATATGTACGTACTTGTGAATAAAGGAACAAAAAGTGCTGAAAAAACTGGAAGTGAGCCCAAAACTTAGTTAACTACAGACCGATATTTCACTCACTGCAATAATTCCATGTAAAATATTGTACCTACTTCAGGCAAATCTAGCTCTAGCCAGGTACCCGAAATTGTACTTATTAGATATGAGTTTCACCAGAAGATTTTGCGAGATATTAACTGGCTGTTAAAAATAATGGGCACTGGATTTCCCCTTTTATTTTTCCCGTTAAGGGAGAAGCGTCATAGTAGCCCGCGAAATTCAAATTTTCTTACGTTTTCTGGCAATTTGCAAGTCAGTATTAGTTTGTATGTTTAATGAATGAAGTATGATTCGCGGCCGTAACAAATATGTGTTTACATAATTATAATCATTAACATCAGTAATACAACTCGTTAAGTTAGTATAATTCTCAAATGTCAAGATTTCATGAAATAGTCATTCATTAGGATTACCTGGTCTTAAAGAGTTGTATTGATGACTTTAATGATTGTAATTCTGTAAATACATCCTTGTTACGGTCGCGAATCATATTTTGATCAATGTACAACCTAATGTTGACTTGTAAATTGCAAAAAAACATAGGAAATTTGAATTTGATTCTAAAGGAATTGAGCTTTAAATTTTCATACAAAAAACGATTTCCCCCCCGTAAACATAACCTAATTTTCATATTTTTTGGAAATGTTGTAGGTATAAAGAAAAACTAGGTCCGTAAGTTTTTATTATAAATAAATATTGCATAGGTACGATATACGATATAAGTCTAAATATCTTTGACTCAAAAACATCTTCGAGCGTTTTTATTTTATAAAATTAAACTTAACTGAATTACTAATAAAGAAAAGATTAGACTAGATTAAGGTGTACTGAATCTAATGAGACCAAATTTGTCTCATTTCGTAAAGGTTTAGGGGGGTGAAAACGTTATCGCCCAAAACAATATTTAAGAAAGGAAATGTAGGTAATTGCCTCAAAGACTCGCGCCGCGTTTTGGACTTCATTCTTATCTTCCATGTGAACAAACTGTTCTTATGTCTAACGGCGGAAAAGATATGAATGAACTATCCGTATAGGTAGGTACTGTATTCTATAGGTACAGCATGTGTCTCGTTAACGTTATCGATCGTCACGTGATCGTCTCGCTGACGTAACGCGATAGCGTCTACAGTTGGACCCCTAACTATGCGCGCACGCAACTTTGGTATATTTCGTGTTTATGGATCGAGGAGATGATTGTGTGTGATCGATGTTATCTTGTAGCTTTGTGTGGTTAACAGGACTCATTATTGAAACTTACTAAAGTTTTATGTGATATGAGCTTTTAGAAAAGATTTCCGATATTATTTCGATTTATTTATTTATTTAGTAATTCATGGACAAATTATTTAACCTGACTTGGTTTCCGTACCTACGTCATTTTCGGGTGACCACTGAAAATCAGCGCTGTGCTGTGGGCACCCCATAGCACAGCATCATGCTGAGTGGAAGCCTTCTTGTCACAGTCATGACGTGCCAGCAGCTGCCGACTTTTATTTTGTGTTCGTGTATGCAGATCTATCATATTTTGTTTTATTTTTCTTTTTGTAAAATTCGAGTTACTTATCTTTTTGTATGAACGTGTTTCTGTAACAAATAAACGTCTTTTTCTTTCTTTCTTTCTATATTTGATAGTGATTCAAACGTGGGTTTCTAAAACCGGGGGTTAATCTCGGTAAATAACAAAATAAAAAAAATCTAAAAATGGCAGTCACCTCGATGAAGCTTACTCTTAACTAAAATTTTAATTATTCATTTGCGCTATTTTTAGAGTTACGTACTTATTCATTAGTATTGATTGTCTTAGAACAAAAAGTGGGATTATAATGTGTAACATGTTCAATATATCCCTCGGTATTTCATTCGAACTGTGTTCACCCCGTTACAAAAGGCGTGAACATAAAATGAGATGGTGGATGTCACCATCAGTACGGTACAGAGACCCAAAGTGCAGACATTCGACCTTTCGGTCGTGGGTTGTAATACCTTTACTGCCTGATCGATACTTAATCTAAAACGACCATATTTAGCCAATAATGGGCGTCTTTTACAATCAAGTTTATGTAAGTAAAGCTAGGTAACGTTATGAGAACGTAAACTAAATCTGTGGCAGGTACGTATAAAGGTCTACAGTTTAGCAGAGTCAAATCAACTGAAGTCGCTCGACGTAATCCTTAATTGACGGTTCCAGTCACAAAACTTTTATTGCCATAAAAACATAACTTAAGTATAGTAAAGAGTTAAGGCGAAATCTCCAGGTAGCCCGCGAAATACAATTTTTTTTTACGTTTTTTTTTTCCATTTTGCAGATCAGCATCATTATATGTTGATCTGAATACGATTCGCGTTAACGTAAGTAAATTTGAATTTGCAGGCTACCTGGAACTTCCCCCTTAAGACTATGAACAGTATAAAAACGAGCATAATAAATATGAATTGACACAATACCTACTTGTTATGAATACTAACAAAATAAATAATATTATGCAAATTTTCATTCATTCCCTTTCTCCGCAAATATCTAGATCGGTATATCTAATTTTAAATAAACATAGATGTTTATACAAATATAACATTTCTTATCAATTTGCTTTTAGTAAAATAATGTCTACGCCACAATATAGGTACTTTTGTTACATGTTAGTCATACATGGCTTCTTCTTGGAACTGTTAATAACTTAGTTGCATTGCTAGCTAAGCTTTTAACGCATTTATTGGAAAACGTTCTCAATGTTGTGAATGATGTCAATGTGAAATGTCAATAACATTGTATGCTTCTATATTATTGGTTAAAAAGAAAAGTTTGCTGAGTGTACGAACGATTCCCAAGCTGACCAAATTACGTAGGATGTTGACTGAACAAAAGAAAACGGATCCTAAAGAGAGAAACATTTTTTAAAACAAGACTTGCCATACAATTTATTTCTCCTGTATAAGGTGGGTGCATGCTTTATCAGACCAAAAATTCACTCAAACTCGGAATCACTATACTGTTTGCGGTGTAGCATGGTGCGGGTGACAGGTACACTGGACTGTATAGGGACACCGATTCCGTATTACCGATGTACGCAATCACGTATGTACGTATCATAATCGTAAAATACGGAATCAGTAACAACTGTAGTCATCATCATTTTCCTGGCCTTATCCCATGGTACGTCGGGTCGGCGCACCACGTTCTCTTCTTCCATTCTCCCCTATCAACCGTCACGCTATCATTCACTCCCTTCTCTTTCATATCATTGCACATACAATTCTTCCATCTTTTCTTTGGCCTTCTTCTCCCTCTCCATCCATCAACATGTATAATATGTTTATCACTCTTTAAGTCACATGCGATTCCTCCCAGTATACAATAATAACTGTAGTTAATTAAATAATTATACCCTTTCTGTCACCTGTCACCCACACATGCTACACCGCAAACAGTATAGCTGCTTTGTGTGGGGATCGAAGCCGCGACCCTTTTTTTTTTTTGGATGGGAAATCATCAAATAACTTCTCCCGCTCTGGGTGGAGCGGGAGAGCGTGTCAGCCTTCTAATGACTAAAACCCACCCGTGTTTCTTCAGTTGCCTGTGCCAGGGCCACGATAACTCTTTCGAACAACCCGCAACCCTGGTGGGCATCGGCCCTAGCGGACCCCTTCAGCTAGTGCTCACATCTCCTTGAGGCGCGCGTGGAACACAACGCGCCGTCGACCCGGGCCTGGTCCTTACCGGACGGTGAGCTACCCATTGCTCGCCATCCGCAAGCCCGCGCCTACGGTGGCCGGGAATCGACTATCGATTCCCGACACCCAGGGCGTCTCCTGCGGCGACTAGGGGCGTGAGGGCGCAAAGATTGCCTTTCCCTCACGCGTTCAGTCTCCTCCTTCGCGAGCATTACTGCTTCGCAGAAGGAGGTGACGGCTTCCCATGCACTCTCGCTCCATACCATGGCCTGTACCAGGGCCGGACGCGAAAGATGGCCGCCGCCGATTGCCTCCGCGAGGACGCGGCGGTGCTCTGCCCAAGCCGGGCAGACCTCCACTGTATGCTCCACCGTGTCCTCCGGGCGATCCACACAATGGTAACTCCCGGGCGTTTCCTCCCGCCTTATCCGGAACAGAAACCTCCCGAAGCAACCGTGTCCGATGAGGACCTGCGTCAGGCGGAAGGTGAAGACGCCGTGACGCCTCTCCAACCACTCCTCAAAGAGGGGACTTATTGCCGCAATTGTGGCGTGCCCAATCCGCGACCCTGTAGTCCAAAACTGATCACCCCGACATTGTGTTTACCATATTAGTTTAGTTTCATCGGTGCCAATCAGAATCGGGGCAACAATTTTAATAGTTTTATAACCTACCAATTTACAATTTCTCTATGCATACCTTGAATCAATAAAAAAATAAGCCGCAACTCTACCAAAATCCACAATCCCTATAACGGTTTCACAGCCATTCCGATTCGATCCGATCTATATTAGCATAAACTATAAAATAATAACGTTATATTATTATTTATTACTCAATTTCGTTTTAATAATTAAGCTTTGACATCGCTACGTTATTTGATCAACTTTATATAGTAATTAAACAATTTTATCTGGTCGTAATATCTGAAATGTTTATTTTAACAAAATGAAAATATTTGCAGAAATGGAGTAAGTTGTTTATTTTATTGCAAATAGGGCCATCATTTTAATGAGAGATATTGTTTTATAGGAGCATGTGTAGTTGACATGTTTTCTTATAAAGACCTTTCAAGATATAATTGAGAAGGAGAATAAAATTATAATTGAGGCAAATGTACGCAAATAACTGTTCTAGGTAAATTAGAAATTAGACAGACGCGATTTATTAAGCTGATGGAGACTTAAATAGTACTACGAACAAACAACATGCATTGGCATGGTATGGACAATATTGGATGATTTGATTTTGTTTTTACCGGGCTCAATTTGGTACCTTCACCCAAATAGGGATGATGACTAAAAAATGTTTTTTTGTCCGTCATGTAGATTATTAAAATATATTGGACACGTATTTTTTCTTTTTGTACGTAATCAAAAGATTACGGCGATACATTGAGTTAAAATGTGGCATGACGTCACGTCTTCGTAGATTTTATACGTAGAAGTGACGTAGCAAGCCCCCACTCCCGAACTTTAATGCGTGTTATCTAAGTCATTCTTTATTAATATGATAAAGCAAAAAATACGTGTCTAATATTTTTTTATTATCTGACTGATGGACTAAATAGAATTTCTTTTTTTTTACCCAGGCATCATCCCTATTGTAAGGCATTAAGTGAAGCATATAATTTTACATTTATTAAAAAAGAAAATTAAAGTTCTAACAGTATTCCTGTTAGAACTTTAATTTTATTTTTTTATTTTTATTTTTACAAGATAGTATATTAGCTCTGCCAAACTGCAAAGCAGTTTGTTGGCAGACGTAGTATTATTCAAAATAGACTGTGGGTTTATACTACACATCATCGCCGAGCCTTTTCCCAACTATGTTGGGGTCAATTCGTATGCAGCTGAATACCAGTATTATACATGGAGTGACTGCCTATCTGGCCTCCACAACCCAGTTACTGGGTAACACGATACCTCTTGGTAAGACTGCTTGTCAAACTTTCGATCTTCTGACGACCCGTAACGACTGTCAAAGATCCACGAATGACAGCCGGGACCAACGGCTGGCTTAACGTGCTTTCCGAGGCACGGAGGGGTCTTGGTATGTATGTAAAGATGGTCACCCATCCACGGACCAACCGCGGCAAGCGTAGCTTAACCTGATCGAGTATTTACTACTAACAAGCTTTTATTTAGTTTCAGCTGTCCCTATGTCTGTCTGTAATCTAATCTTGCAAGTTAGAAACCCACTTCCCGGTATCTGATTGAGCTGTAATTTTACATGCATATGTAAATCGGATGACAATGCAATATTATTATAACATGGATCTGATCTGATGATGAAGATTGAAGGTGGTCATGGGAACTTAGTAACAAAACGACGCAACCCTATTGAATTGGACCTCTTTGATTCGTCTTGACAAGGACTCTGGTCCTAGATGAAATTCAGACTAACAGAAGCTTTTTAATAAAAAAAAAAATAAAAAAAAATACACTTCTTGTTTTTAACTGGTTTTGTAAAAAAGGAATAGCTTCTCATTACTTTGTGGTATAGTGACTCCAACCACAAAAAAATCACTAACTACAATTGCGTTTTAAATTCTAGTTCAAATGAAGGTACTTAGTACCAACACATATGTAAATGATGTTCTATAAATCTAATTGCAAATATCCGTAGATGGGTGAAACTTTCATAACCGGTTGCAAACATTGCGAGGCGGCACCACAAAGCGCATTAATAATTTATCAATACTCATAAACAACAATAATGTTTGCAGAGTCTTCATTATTTATATTCATTACTTTTATTTTAGCCTCGAGGACGATCGGATAAAGCATAGTGGTATGACAACCACCGGTTGAGACAAGGGGTAAGAGAGCCGGTTTTTTGATCCGTAGTTAACTCAACCAAAGGTTCTAATGGTTGAATTTTGGCTAAATGTGAAAGGCTAACCATGAATGTATTCATGTTAGCTCATTCATATTAAAAAATAGTAACTAATGGCATAACTGATTCATGTTTAGCCTTTCACATTTAGCCAAAATTCAACCTTTAGTTAGGTACTATGTGTAACTATTGGTTGAGTAAACTACGGATCAAAAATCCGGCCTTAAATTGGAATGAAAATGCATTTTTAATAGGTCTTTACTTATGAAATTGCCGGTTTTTGGTATCGGCTAGTGTGAAGATCAATATCATTCATTCTATGTAGAATTCCAAATTCAAATTAATTTTATATTAAAGCATGACATTAAAAAACAATAAGTTTTCCCGCCGTTCGGTTTTTCTTTGATATCGATGTTTCTGTAACCATGGAAACATCGAAATCGCGCGCTATTTTCGAATACGAGTTCCGTCGTCGTTCGTCGTTGTCGTCGTGGCACCAACGCAACACAGACTGCACGATATTAACGACGTGTATGGACAAGGGATATACTTACCGCAAGTGAACGCACGGTGCGTTTTTGGTTTCATCGCTTCCGTTCTGGAAATTTTAATCTCAACAATGAGCCCCGGGGAAAAATTTCAAATCCAACGAGGCGGCGAAAAACGCCTTTTAAGAATTTATCGATTCCTGTTCCCAGGATATCTATAGCAGCGGCATCAACGAGCTTTAATTAAAATGGCAAAAGTGCATCGACAATATTTCTGTTTAAAAAAAAAAAATGTTTGAATTTTTTCTATATAAAACGGCAATTTCATAGATAATTAATATTATTTGATGGGGCTGTGTAAATCTGAGAAGAAAAGAGGTTTTCTGTCACGACTAGAATGAAGTATATGTCGTGAGGAATGTTTAGATTAAAGCCAGTAGGAAAAGACAACGATGGACTGATTGTATGAAAGTTGATAATTATGGATAGAAAGAAGGCGACTGCTTCTTTGGTCTTGTGGTCGCAAGCACTACTGCTGATCATGAAGTCCTGGGTTCGATTTCCGGGTCGGGCAGTGTTATTGGGTTTTCTCCATCTGGAGTTCCTCAGTAGCATCCCGGAGTGTGGATTTGTTCCCGGTTGGTAGCAATAAGCGTGCTGCCTGCTACATGGGACTTATTGGGCGAAAAGACGTAATGTTTGATGTTGTCTTTGCTTAGCTTTGCGTTTTGACAGTTTAGATGTATTGAATTACGGCGACGCATCACAGTATGTAGCAATTTGGCAGTTGTAATTACTTACGTTTATTGAGGAGCTCGTGGCTAATTAATAGCGGCCGCACGGGGTGATCCATTAGGTTAAGCTACGCTTGCCACGGTTGGTCCGTGGATGGGAATCTTTATATACCAAGACCCCCTGTGTCTCGGAAAGGACGTTAAGCCGTTGGTCCCGGCTGTCTTTCGTGGATATTTGACAGTCGTTACGGGTCGTCAGAAGCCCGAAAGTCTGACAACCAGTCTTTCCAAGGGGACAATTAGTCAATCAATCTGCCTAGCTTTTCCCCAACTACATATCGCACGCTTAATAATAAACTGACCGATTTTAAAATGAGTTAAGCGTACAAAGAAATTCATTTTAACTAAATATGTTCAAAATATAATTTCTGTATCCATAATCAGTTCATCAATAATTCCTGCAAAACATTGTTTATTTATTGTTTCATTATTATTATGCTTTTTGACTAAGTTATATGCCATTTTGTAAGACAAGTCAGTGATTGCGATTTTTTTAGTTAGGTCAGTTTATTATTAAGCATGCGAATTATGTTGGGGTCGGCTTCCAGTCTAACCGGATGCAGCTGAATACCAGTATTCAGCTGCATGGAGCGACTGCCTATCTGACCTCCACAACCACAGTTACTGGGTAATACGATACCCCTTGGTAAGACAGGTTGTCAGAATTTCGGCCTTCTGACGACCCGTAACGTGGACTATTAGTATTGCACAGTAATTACGTTGTGAAGGTGAGATAGGCAGTCGCTTCTTGCAAAATATTCAGCTGCATCCGGTAAGACTAGAAGCCGACCCCAACATAGTTGGGACAAGCTATGGTCCCCGGTACTAGAAGTAGGTTACAAGGCTGGCTGGTGAAATGTAGGACATACCAGGATGACAGTCCCATCCAGTATTTAGGACAGGTCAGTGGCAGCTACGTCACGTGAGGTGATTCACTTGTGATGTGAACACAGGTCCGGTATCTATTACTGGGTTTTGTACCCATGTTAGTGGACTTCGAGAGATCTTTTCAGAGCTCTTTGTAGCAGCTTTCAGGATTCAGTGATGATTGTGAGTAAATCATTTTCGAACACGTTAACTCATTGTTAACTTGTTGTATGGTATTTACCTTAACTAAAGAACAATAAGCTACCATGTCAAACCTGGACATTCCATTTCATATCTAGGTATTTCATGGGACTTAAAAATAACTGGCGAAATGTTTACATAATGACGATCTACATGTTTCTTTATATTATACTAGCTTTTACCCGCGGCTTCGCCCGCGTGGTTGTCGGAAATTATTCCACGGGAACGTACTACTGTGGTAATAATAAAAGTATCCTAGGTCCTAATCCAGGTCATAGTCTACCCATATACCAAATTTAATCCAAATGCGTTCAGGTTTAGCGTGAAAGCGTAATAATTCAATCATGATTCGAAAGACACGTGGCGCCATCTATTATCTATAAGAACGTTATTGTTGTTTTCGTCGGGAACAGTACTTTTTTTCAGGATGAAAGGTACCGTATGTCCGTTTCTGTACACGTGACAATGTATATGCAAAATTTCAGGATGATCGGGTCAGTGGTTTAGGCGTGAAAAGGTAACAAACCAACAAACAAACTTACTTTCGCATTTATAATAATATATTAGTAAGGATTAATCCTGTAACATTACAACTGTGCAAAGAGTAAATATCATCACACCACTCTCTTTTCAAAACTTACATAAAATAAACAAACCAAGAGCTACACGATCTTATCAACCTTGTAATGCGTAGATAAAAGATAACTATCTAGCAACCAGTACATTTACGTGGATAGCGGTTTTGCTTGTGCCCCATTCGTGCGAATTATATCCCATGTACCGGGTTCAGTGCCGTGTTGGACATTCTTTACAGTTACTTTATATCACGCGTTATTTTAATAAGGTCAGATTAGGGCTGGTAATACGGGTATACTAAAGGAAATTGTGAGAATTGTTTTTTGTGATGTGATGCGGAGGAATGAGGAAAATGTCGTCAGAAAAGTTTTAAGTATGGGCTTTACAAGGAGGGGAAGATTAAAGAAACGATGGATGGACTGTGTGAAAGATGATATGGCTAGAAAGGGAGTGTCTACCCAGAGAGAAGTATGGAAGAAATAGACATGTTGCGCCGGCTCCAAATTCAAATTCAAATTTTCCCGCGAAATTCAAATTTTCTTTCGTTTTTTGCAATTTGGATATCAGTATCAGGTTGTACGTTGATCTGAATATGATTCACGACCGTAACAAATCTGTATTATAATCTTATAAAATCATCAATACAACTCTCAAAGTTCATGTAATCCTAATGAATGACTATTTCATGAAATCTTGATATTTAGGATTATACTAACTTAAAGAGTTTCAAATTATTATAATTTTGTAAATGCATTTACGTTACGGTCGCGAATCATACTTTAATCAACATACAACCTAATACTGACTTGCAAATTGCAAAAATTTTAAGAAAATTTGAATTTCGCGGGCTACCTGGAGCATCCCCCTTAAAGGGCAGGAGAATGATGATGTTGAATTTGGTGTGGGACATGTAGGACACTTTTTTAAGCAGTGCGCAAATTTTCACAGGTTGTTCTACCCATGAATATGAACAACTTTTTTTAAATCAGCTGTTTCATACATTTTGTTCGAGTAGGTATTGAACTTTTATATGACAGAGCTGATTTTTTACGTGATTTCAGGGTTTGTCCCATAGTGAAAGTTGTTCATATACATGAGTAGAATACCCTGTGAAAATTTGCGCACTGCTTAAAAATTTGTCCTGTATATTATGGAAGTATGGAACAAAAGGAAGGAGGCCTATTCTGCCGTCGTAAGCAAAAAGGGCACAACTAACATTTAAAAAAAAATTGAGTTACATACATATTTAGAATCAGAAAAAAAAGGCTAATCTGCTCAATTTTTTGTAGATTTTTTTTTAAATGTTAGTTGTGCCCTTTTTTCTTACGACGGCAGTATTCTCTGTTGCAGTAGTGGGTCGACAACCAGTCTTACCAAGAGGTATCGTGTACCAGTAACTGGATTGTGGAGGTTAGATAGGCAGTCGCTCCATGTAACATACTGGTATTCAGCTGCATCCGGCTAGACTGAACACCTAATATAGTTGGGAAAAGGCTAGGCAGATGATGAGTGGTGGGTGGAACACGGCTGTCAATCTGCTGATAGGTAAAGGTTTGGTAATTATGACGTGGGTTATTTGGCTATCAGGCTATTTGTAGGTTGTTATTGGGCTTTGTTCTTATTTTCGAGTCCATAGTAAAGGTAAAAATGTTGTACATTATTATGTTAGGTTGAAAAAATTCATTGGAAAGTTCCAAGAAAATTTGCCAGTATATATATTATTTCATGTTTTTTTATTCAATAGAACCGAAAAAAAATCGATGAATATGAATGAAACAGGAAACATTTCATGTTTTTTTAGGGTTCCGTACCAAAATGGTAATAATGAACCCTTATGGTGCGACTCAGTTTATCTGTCTGTCCGTCTGTCACAGCTGGATATCTCAAGAACTACTAATGTTATCAACTTGAATTTTGGAATAGTTTTAGATGATGTTTGCCCAACTATTTTGCATATAAAAAAGAAATTAAAAAAAAAATGTTTTGCAACAGGGACTGAAAAATTCGAAGTGGGGCTACTAGGGCATGTGGGGCATATGAAAGAGCGCTGTTTGCACATTCTCAAACATTTTGTCTTTTTTTAGGCCGCAAAATTTTCGACTTTTGATAAAAAACGTAAAAAAAATATCGTTCCGTTATATCTGAACTTTGCATAGAAAAATCTGAAATTATTCTATGTGATTGAAGTTTAAAAATTTTTGTAAAGATTTCAGGAAAAATAAAACGAGGTCTCTAAATAGCACACTTTTTTTCAAATATATGATGACTCGGAACCCTCGGTGCGCGAGTACGACTCACTCTTGACCGGTTTTATTCAAATACGTAGATACTTAGTATATTAACTTAGGATATCTATGCTTTCACTCTTTCCATAATAATACAAAACTATAAAAATATTTCAATAAAACTTGTTTTTTTTTTTCAACTTTTCAAAACATAAAGCGTTTTGTTTCTTTCCAAAGGATTCTTTCTGTTAATTTTTCTAAGTAACTTGCGTAAAAATTAAAAAAAGAAACAGTAGTAGGTGGCCACGTCAATCGCGGCATCGGTGGCGTTTTTTGGATCCTCACAAGTGCAGCTGTATGGGCACTTTGGACCCTTCAACTTATTATGGGTCATAGTTTTGTCAGGAGCACCGCATTCACAATGAGTGTCAGTTGAGTCAATAATCTCCCATTTCACTAGATTGTACAGACGCCAGCAGGTCAACCTACCCAAAACTGTCAGATTTTCCCAATCAACCTTGAACCTAAAGCTTTAGCAATAAAGTCGAAAATCTATTAAAGAAATCTGACAGATTGTAGTAGCTTGATGTGCTGGCGTCTGTACTTGCAGCGGCCTACTTGGGTCCGCAGTAGATTGTTTGCTTTCCTTAACCTATAAGGAAAGCAAACAAGCACGTCCGGGTGGCAGGTGTTCCTGGGGCTGGATGAAATTGGCGGGTGATGTTTTTCCCATAACAGTGTGGTCTTACCTTTGGCGGTTGGTCTTGGATGACTGAGTTATTGAGACATTACCAATGAAACTGAACGCGATCAGTACTTCTAAAACGAGTTCAACAGCTGTCAGTGTCAATATTCCATAAGAATTTTGCACTGACAGCTCTTGAACGCGGTTTAGATGTGCTGAACACGTTCAGTCCATTGGTGAAATTCGTCCTAAGTTTAAATGGAGTATGTGAGGAGCATAGCAGATGGCGTTGGCGTTCTGTACATTCTGCCTACCCCTATGGGGAGAAGGCGTGAGTTTATGTTATGTACCTATGTTATTACAGTCCGGCCATCGCGACAATACATTACTGACAGTTGTCAATACTTTGATCCTTATAGTTACTAGCAATTGCCCTATTGACTCAATAGTGCAATTGCTAGTAACTATAAGGATCAAATTTGCAAAACACATACCTATTCGTTAGTACGGAACTGATGGGTGTCAAGAACGCAATCTCTAACGCCGGCAAGACTGTAAACGGTTGCACAGCATTTTTCAGTTTTTTTTAGGGTTCCGTACCTTAATAGGAAAAAAACGGAACTTCGAATAGTTAAATAAGATTCATTGTGTTACATACTTTTATTTGCTAATTATAAAAATATTGTGATAATAAAGTTTTCCAATGTTGAATAATAATAAGATTAATACAATACAAACTTACCCCATTTCTTCAATTATGCATTAGACCATAACTGCTTCTAATCGAAGCAATGTAAGATGCTATGTATCTCTTTACATAGGCAAAATAAATGATAAGACACACTTGATATGGATACAATTATATAATTGTGCTATTTCATATTATATGCTTATAGACTCATAGAGGCAACTTTTTATCACAGTAGGTATAATGTTAATATAACGGTTGAATGTTCGGCATTTTTGCCGAATATTCGGCCGAATACGAATGTTCGCTAAACCTGCCGAATATATAATACCGAACATTAAATGAATATTCAGCCCATCCCTACATAAAATAACGTGGTAAATCTCTCAATATTGTGCGTACAAACATACATTTGCAGTTGGAATGTATGGGAGAACATGTTTTTCAACTACAATGTTAAGTTTGTTCTTGGGATAAATTCATCCCAACTACGGAACCCTTCATTGTGCGTAGACCGACACGCACTTGGCCGGTTTTTTTTTTCATTCCGAATAGCCAAGTACCTATATTTTTATTGCAATCAGTTCTACTTAACCTGTGAAATAAGATGCTTTTTTGCTGTCATTTCCGATTTTTATAGGTAGTAATTTACTCCGCAAAGCATAAACTAGTCATATCAGACACAAATATCCATGCACTTAATCCAATATCAAGCACTAAAAAAAAAAGTCGCACTTAATATCACCCACAAGCACTTAATACTTATCTCCCGAGACAAAAGTCATGTGCGAAACACAGCAATAACTTCAAGAAACCCTTTTAACTTTAACTACAACTGTGCAAACTAACCTATAGATATAATACTATATCGCACGCATTTAGAAAACAGATCTAGCCTAAACGGCTAACGTACATACTTACAAAAAGCCCTATCTTCCAACATGCTGTACCTATATTACATCACCCTGTTTAAAACTTAGAACGGTTATTTTTTTTGGATTTTGAACTTTAACTTTGAGAGCTAAAGTTAAATTTCGAATGCGGTTAAGATTGAGACATACGACCTTCTGGAACAGTTGCTGTGATTCTGAAATCGACTTTCGTTATGCTTGGTTAGAGTTGAAATTTCTGTGTTTTCGCCAGTTTTAGCCTTTACTATACCATGCTGATCTGCTATAAAGCGTTGTTTGGTCTTAAACCAGTCTTATCAGTACAATAAGGTTCCGCAATCAGGAGTCAAAGAGCGCATTAGTCGGCCTTTGTAGGCCTTTCTTATATTAATGGTATTGGATGTAATTAGAATGAGGTATGGTCTTATTGGTTGAAGGGTTAGCGTGTGAATGGTCATTGATTGATAAAGAAATTAAAATTAAAATAGGAATAGCGTCCATTTTTGATTAGCAGCCTCGTGCTTGCCATGTTTGTAAGAGATAATTCATAAGGAAGGAATATCAGATTCTGATAAGAATTCTAAGGAATAGGGTTCCAGAACAATTTTTATTCAAAATTGACAGGTTTAATCAGTCTTCTGCTCTGGGGCAAAGCCGCTGACATTCAAAATATATTTGTTCTTCAGAAACGAGCTGTTCGAGCAATTTACCAGCTCGGTGCCAGAGTTTCTTTGAGAGATTTTTTTAAACAGATTGGTATTCTTACGGTGGCATCACAATTCATCTTCGCCAACATCTTATATATTAGACAAAATATACATTTATACACTAAAAACAGTGATATTCACAATGTTAACACCAGAAATAAGGACAAATTACGTGCTCCATTTCACCGGCTTCATAAGGTTCATAACTCATTTGTTGGGCTTGGTATAACTTTTTATAACAAGCTACCCTCTTCTTTGCTAGATTTGCCCTTTAATGCGTTCAAAGCTAAAGTAAAATCTAACCTTTGTTCAAAGGCATACTATTCTATCAACGATTACTTAAACGATAAGAATAGTTGGTCGCTGTGTTTAGCTTAAGACAATGTTTATGTTCTTTCTCCAGAATTAGCATAGCTACTGACAGGTTATATGAGTTCATATAATTATTTATTTTCTTTGACTCTCAAGGTCAATTTATTTTAATTTTATTTTTATTTATTATTGACATAATCTACTCATTTCAATGTTTATTTATTTTTTATGAGTGGTATTGCAATATGTGGTTAGCTAGTGACCTCGACAATTGATCATAGTTTTTCTTGCCCGAGCAACCGGCAGCAAGTTCGTCATGCTCCCTTAGATGTCACTGCTTGCGGTAGCGTCGGGGGTCGTCGGGTTGTCTCCTTCCCTCAAATATGGCGAGGGGGATAATGGCTGATCTTTGCGTTATACTCGTGAACGGGTGCTGCTTGTGGTGACAGGTCGTCTTGCTGACCTTGGTTTTGTTTTGTTATTAGTAATTTAACTCGTTGTTGATTTTACTTCGATGGTCCTAGTTTATCCCTATCTGTGACTTGTGAGTTACGACTACATGTACGGCTATATGTAAGTGGGCACGCCCTTTATTACTGGAGGCTTTTATTTAGGTATAAAGTTCTGCTTACGTTTTTAGTTTTGTATTTTGTTTCTGCTTGAGTATTGTTTTCGTTTTTTTTTTTTTGGTATATTGGCGTGTGCTAGCTTACTTATAGCAAATAATTTAATTTAATGTTTTGTGTTGCGTAATGTACCTAAATTATTATGCGCAGTATTATATAGAATCATTTTTTTAACTGAACAGACAGCTGTGCTGCTGGGGAGTTTGTTGCGCCACTTCTTCTCCCCAGCTAAAGCACTAGGAAGTGGTGAAGGGCGGGCGTTTTTGGGGGACTGTCTTATGTAATTTTGACGTTCAAAAAGTGCTGATTCTCAGCCTAGTTTGAATAAATGACTTTTGATTTTGATTTTGATTTTGATTTTGAGTCTCTATCCAAATTTAGTTGTAATGCTTCAGCTCTTTTTCGAATACAGAACATTACCATTATGTTCTGTACCATTTAAACAGTGTGATGAGAAGGAAAAAAGATCAGGGTATTTGGATAAAACGGCCATAAATAGGCTTGAAGCACATAGTTACATACCTATTTTCCATGTGTGTAAGCAGAAACGGAATGCCACGTGCTACGGTTCAAAACAATTCTACAGGGTCAAATTAAATTAGCTAGTGAAACTTCACAGACGTGATGGGTATCGATATCAAAATAATTTGATGATGTTTTTTTTTTGGGTCAACAACCACCGGTAGTGTAGTCGCTTAAAATATCAGTTTTTTTTTTAGTGAACATCACAGACGTGAAACATCAAAATATCGATTCGAAAAAAAATCAGCTGTTCAGTACCTACAAGTATATTTTGACGAATTATGGTAACATAAATGTACTGAACAGCTGATTTTTTTTCGCGATTTCAGGTTTAGTCCCATAGTAAAAGTTGTTCATAATGATGAGTACAATGACCCCTTAAGAGGTTGTTGGTGTTTTACCAATAACCCTGTATAAACATGATAAAACAAATTTATTCAATGAAAATATATGTATTTATTTATCATTGACATAATCTACTCATTACAATCTAACATTAAAATAAAGTTACAAAAATAATATCCTAACCAACTAAAACTATTAATAAAAAGAAGTAAAATATGGCGTCGAAAAATTCATCCGCATCGCTGTCGTCTGGTAATGTACCCAAGAGACTGGCGGCATTGCCACGTTGTATGGCAATGCTTAGCCTCTAGCCAAGGTAAAAGCCTGCCCTTGGGTCACGGGAAGTGTCAACCAGCCGTTTGGAGATTTCCTTGAACAAACCATGAAAAAAATAGGGAGACTTACTATGGGACCAAACCTGAAATCGCGAAAAAAAATCAGCTGTTCAACAAATTTTATCAACTCACACTTCAAGTAACATCACAATCAGCTGTCATTGACCCCCAAAAATCACCAAATCTTTTTTTATTTGCGTGTTTATATATTGATACCCATCGCGTCTGCAGAGTTACAATATTAATTTAATTTGACCCTGTACAACAACCCAAGCTGCTTACAAAAGCTCAAAGCTCTACTGCAAGATCTAAGTTCTATTAAGTACCATATGTAATTAGAATGTCTGTGCTATAACTTAGTCTGCAATAAACGGCATTAGATTTAGCGCTAATGTTGCCTACAACAAATCAAACGAGCCGCACTATGTTATCTACCGGACAATATTGCTTTTGGATAAAGGTGGCTGTTCATGGGACGGAGGATTGTCGATAGATTTAATTTTTGGAGTTATATTATTATCTTCCTTAATTTATATTGTAAGGGGTGCATACTCGGTAGGCTCTTTATCTCCTCCATATCCTAAGCGCACGTCTTCCCTACCATTATCGCGGCCCCCGGTCTACTCCTTGATATGCAATGTTCTCTGTTGCACCATGTAACATGAGGCAACAGCGGCTAGTGCGAATTTTGAGTTCATTTGAGTTATCGAGTCTAGTCAAACCAGGCTGGGGTCGGTGCATTTCATTCATTCATTCATTATATTATTATCTTTCTTCGTTTATATTGTACTAGCTTGCTTAGGTCGACAAAACCTGTAAAAACCTCATCGTCGTCATCATCGTTTGAGCACAGAATCACACACTACTGAGTAAAAGCCTCCCCTTTCTTCTACCATGCTTTCCGGTTCCGTACGTCTCTCATCTCGTTGTTTCTCGCAAAATCTTCTCCATCAAAAATACATATAAGTACCTATTGTGCCAACTTTTATGGTGATTCAGTCAAACCCTATACTACACCAACGTCCATTTATTGATTTGTGTAATATTCACGACACAGTATTTTAATTTGAATTGAAATCAGAGAAGGAAACCTTCAGAATTTTAATGAAATGTAAATAAATAACAACTTATACCTAGTTAATTAATAAAAATAGTAATATAATATCCTAACTTCACTGAAACTATTAGCAAATAGGTAATGTACCCAAGAGACTGTCGGCATTGTATGGCAATGCTTAGCCTCTGGCCAAGATAAAAGCCAGCCCTTGGGTCACGAGAAGTGTCAATTAGCCGTTTGGAGATTTCATTGAACAGACCATGAGCACTCGGACCTCACCGCACAGTGGTTTTAACCCCAAACGGCTCGAAAATATAATTCAATAACTACTTACCGGTAATGTTATTATACTTATGCCGCTTGAGGACCTACGTCCTAAAATCTGCGTAAGTTAGGTAGGTATTGTCTATACAAAAATTAAATCAAAATAATAATAAAATGGAGACCAAAGTTCAATAAACTGAATCTAATATTAAGCAAATGTGTGTACAGAGTCAGTTCAATGAAGCATGCACAAAAATAAATTGCAATAAACCACTCATTATCTCATACAAAATTGGCAACATAACAATCCTCATAGAATATTAAAAAGGTTATCAAAAATCTCATTTACAGCGACATATGTTCAGAAAACAAATACAGAAAGATTTGCATGCAAACTGCTCGCAGGGGCGTGTTCGTGTTCGAAATAGTCGTCGATATGTGTCGCAGTGACGCGAAGCAGTCGACTCGTACCGTGAATGGGACGCCAAGGCCCGCGGGAGAGTTCGCGGTGCATTCCCGTAAATCGGAACAAGATCCATGGAGACTTCCACTTTGAGATTGCGTTAATAGGGTTTTACGTTATAGAAAAGTGTGAATGTTGAGGCATTTTGATTTTAAAGTTTTTAGTTTTAGAGAAGTTATATTTAGCTTGAAGCTCTATTGAGTTTGATCAATTACTTCTCCATTAAGATAAATGAGTATGCTATCTATCTAGGCAAGGACTACGTTAAAGTCAATAGAAGAAATAACGGGTCGGGATCCATTTTTCCATCCGTCTTGCCGTTCGTCTGACATAACGATCAGTCAAAACAGGTTTAATAGTTAAATTTATCGGGCGGGCAAAATACACAGGGAGTAGGGTCAACAATCATTCATTCTTCGTTCGGGACCCCAAAGAATCATCCGTCCATAGGTGATACGGAGTCTCATTAAAAAGCTAGGGCGCCCTGCGTATTCTCCGTCCGCTAACCAGCTCATCGTGCTGCTCGACGAGGTGGGCAAACTCTTTGAAAGAATTATTGCAGACCGCCTCGTCGAGCGGCTGGCGCCAGTGGGGCCAGATTTGGCGAAGAGCCAGTTTGGTAAGCGCAGAGGGCGCTCTACGGTGGACGTCATCATGTGCATAAGAGTCCTCACGACGGTGGATGCTGTGGCCTGGGGAGGGGTCGTCTTGGCGGTGTCACTAGACAACGCCAATGCTTTCAATACCCTGCTCTGGAGTTGCAACAGGGAGGCACTACGGTATCACCGGCTGCCGACCTATGTCTGTCGCGTGGTCGCGGCCTATTTGACGGACAGGGCCGTCATCTACCCCGGTCATCAAGAACAGTAGAACAGGTGAGAGATGTCGTGCGGTGTCCCACAGGGATCGGTCCTGGGGTCGCATCTGTGGGATATCGGGTACGACTTGGTGCTGCGCGCCGATCTCACTAGCGGCGTTAGCGGGGTATGCTACGCTGGCGCCGCTAGCGCTAGAAGTTATTTGACAATTTCCCACCCAAAAAAAAAGATGATTTATGTTATTATTAGTTTCTTTTCTTTCGTTTTTAGGGTCCCGTAGTCGAAGGTTATCAAAGGGAACCCTATTACTAAGCCTCCGCTGTCCGTCCGTCCGTCCGTCTGTCAGCGGACTGTGTTTCATGAACGTTATAGGTAAACTGTTACAATTTTCACAGATTGTTTATTTAAAAAATAAAATAAAGCTAAAAACTGAAGCTAACATACAAGAAACGTATTAAAAAAAAATATGAAGTCTTTTCTTTAAATATGTATGGTTAAATATTGTCCGGCCGGCGGCATGCCCTAGAACTCTAAAATTCGAAGACGTGTGACATCTACCAACCCGCACTGGGCCTGCGTGGTGGATTACGGCCTACTCTCTCTCATAGAGAGGAGTTCTGTGTCCCAGCATTGGGAATATTATATTATTAATATTGTATTGCGGTACGCAACCGAGCCAGACTCTCACAAGAAAGCCGGTCTGTTTTTGGTCTTGCAGATCATACCTAAGCTATTATAATGCGATAAGAATCGATTAAAACATTACCCAGCATGACTCTAAGCCAACCATGTTCATGTCATAATTCCCTAGCTCAAGATCCATACAAATTTTCTTAATATTTACTTTGTAATATGTGCTGAAGAATTAGGTCAACACCAAGCATCTACGAAACAGTAAGTATAAGAAAATGCAAAGAGCAAATTCCTCTAGTTTCTCCTCCGTTGAGCTGCCAGGCGCCAGCATATTTTCTAGGTCATGAATCTTCCGTCAATCTCGCGATACGAGTAAACAGTGAATTTTCCAAGCTATTTCACGATAACTTGTAAGTTTTGCATTTTAGTACGAGTGTTTATTTATTTATTCATTTATTTATAAAGAATTTAATTTATTCTAATTTTATTCAGCATAATAGAAGAACGCATTTAGTGCATTATACAGGACAATTTTTTAAGCAGATTTTTTTTTCGTGATTTCAGGGTTGGTCCCATAGTGAAAGTTGTTCATATTTATGGGTAGAACAACCTGTGAAAATTTGCGCACTGCTTAATAAATTATTCTGTATATGACAAGAGAGCTTATTACTTGCCATCATCATTCTCCTGTCCTTGTCCCAATTTATTTGGGGTCGGCGCAACACGTCTTTTCTTCCATACTGCTCTATTAGTCGTAACGCGATAGTTACTCCCTTTCTAGCCATATCATCTTTCACACAGTCCAGCCATCGTTTCTTTGATCCAGTGCAACTATTTAGTTAATTGTTTGATTTTAGGGCGAGCAGTCTTAAATTGTAAATGAGCAGCAGAATACTTACTCACTAAACGTGAATTAGACAAAAAACACAAAACAACAATTAAGCATCACATCCACGCAAAACGGTCATTCACTCAGCATATATCATCATTCTCCTGCCCTTGTCCCAATTTATTTGGGGTCGGCGCAACATGTCTTTTTCTTCCATACTTCTCTATTAGTCGTCATCTCGGTAGTCACTCCCTTTCTGGCCATATCATCTTTCACACAGTCCACCCATCGTTTCTTTGGTCTTCCCTTACTCGTATGAGGGCTATACGTTCATACTCAACACTTTCCTGACGACATTTTCCTCATTCCTCCGCATCACATGCCCATACCATGACAACCGATTTCCACACAACTTTTCAGTCACCGGTGTCACTTTCAGACTTCCTCTTACATACTCATATATAATGGTCACTATACGAGGCAGAGCCACAGCGCTGGTTTTCAGCGACATAATTACGGCATTGAGCTCTGTAAAAAGGTGTAAGTTCTAGAGATGCAACAAATATTCGGCAACTATTCCGTGTTCGGCCGAATACTACCTACTATTCGACCGAATACCAAATATCTAATAAAATGAAACAAAAACGCAATTTAATCAAAAACATATTTATTTATCTTATAATCATTTATTTGTTTGTCTTGATATTAAAATTAATCAAAGGTAGATTATGGTGAAAAAAACAAGTTTTTTTGGCATTTTTGGTAACAGACGATTGCACTTTTCTTTGTACACCATACTTGCTTCTGAGAATAGTCTCTCACTGTATACACTACTGCAAGGTGACGGAAGGTATTTTTTCACAAACTTTATAAGCTTTGGGTACTGTTTAGAGTTGGTGGTATTTCGCTTTTTAAACCACATGTTTTAGTTTGTTTACATTGAACGAGTTGGGGTTTCATATTAAATCTACGCTCAGATCATATGACTTTCACTTTACTTACATTTTACATACTCCCACATTTCTGAAACCATGGTATTTCTTGCCTTTTACATTCAATATCATTTCCTAGATTTTTTATAAGGCTAAGTCTCCATTGTAAGCAAGCTGTGTTTAATGCCAAGTTCTCATTCAGTCAGTCATTTTAGATGTCACTGGCTGTCTTTATTACTCCTGGCTGTCATCTAATCTAACGTACCTTTAAAATGTTTAACATTTGTATTTCTAGAATATTCGACAGAGGCCTATAAAAATGGCCGTCACTCAATGTCATGGGGTCTATCTTCAGCAGTCTATTCCTAGCAGTATATCTCTGGCGGTCTACCAGATCATCTCCAACAATAAATAATATGAAGCCTCAAGAAGTATTTCCTACCCGGTGGGTTCCGAAGAACAGCACAGTAACTTAAGGAACCCTCAAGAAGTATTCCTATTCTGTGGACTCCGACTAACAGTCCAAGTACTTACGCGTAATACTCCAGATGAATCGGGAGGTTTCTATGAACTGAAAGTCACTGCCTCCTTCTCTGTTGTCCTCCTTGGACGGAGGGACCTCTAAAGTTCCACCAACGGAGTGACTTAGTCGCCGTCAACGGATGTCAGGATCATATTTGCTGATCCTGTTGCTGTTCGCGTCTTGCGCTGCAGACCTCGTCCCTGCTTTCCTGATTCTGTTAATGCGCGCGTCACGCGCTGCAGACCAAATTCCTGTCATTGAAAACTGAAACTATCACTTCTATCTTTGTGTTTCTTACTGATCCCTTGTATTTTCTACTCTATAATTTTTATTATGAGACTAACTAATAGCCCCGGCTATTCGTTACGTTACATTGGTTGACCACCAGTTGTAAGGATCTGCCATTAGGAAATTATTTCCAAATAGGAGAAATTTTATTCGTAACTGAAGCTATATTAGAAAATATGACTTAATCTTTAGCTGCAATAACATAAAACATAGCACGTCATGACACAACTTGCCGGCTACTGAACAAAATACTCCCGCGCACGCACGCACCGCACCGAAATGTTTCGTAACCTGCTCGCATGAAATGCACTGGATGTCCTGCCGAATATTCGGCGGCCGATTATTTAGTATTCGTCTGAGAGTGCCGCCGAATATTCGGTATTCGGTCAAATCACTATTCGTTGCATCTTTAAAGTTCCGTTACTTTTACATAGGTCTTGATTTCATCTGCGAAAACGAAATAATAGCGAGGGCAGGCGATGCGATGCGACGGGGTGGGTGGGGGAGACAAGAAATGTACGCGGTCAAAGTCGCAAGCAGAAGCTAGTACATGATAAAAAAATAAAAAAAAGATTTAATGGTTTTTTGGGGGGTCAACGACTGCTGGTAGTGTTGGTACTTGAAATAGGAGTTGAGAAACCTGGTTGAATAACTTTTATTGTTTTAGTTAGACGATGCATTTGAGCAAGTTATTTGGCAGACAGAGTAGTCTCATGCACTCATGCTAGTCCACAGATGTCTATATCTACTAAATGGGTTAACTAATACTCTAAAGGTTTTTATGGTCTTAGTTCTTACGAAATCACCATCTTCATGATTTCAGCCAAAAGACGTTCACTCGCACCGCCAATATAAAATAAATTTAAAAAATGAGTTTTATGGGTACTCAAAAGCAAAAAAAAAAAAAGTTTGGATGTCCTCTCCATCTTTCGCTACAAGTAAATACTAAGCACCTCCAATCTATGTTGCCAAGAAGAAATATTCACTAATATTTTACACAACAAACAGCTAAGTGTATATAAAGGGGCTTGTGGCTAAGTAATTACAGCCGCACGGCTCGATCGATCAGGTTAAGCTACGCTTGCCGAGGTTGGTCCTTGGATGCGTGACTATCTTTACATACCAAGAACCTCCGTGCCTCGGAAAGCACGTTAAGCCGTCATTCGTGGATGTTTGACAGTCGTTACGGGTCTTCAGAAGCCCGAAAGTCTGATAACCAGTCTTAACGTCTTACTTACAATAGGTTAAAATCTAGTAATAAAAGTATAATTTTATGTGGAGATTTTAATATTAATATTGTAGATGTTACTCCATTTAGTATTAGACTTCTCAATCTTTTTAGGTCTTATAATTTTTTTAACTTGTTTTTTGAACCTACTAGGATCACGGCATCTTCGTCCACATGTCTTGATAATATTTTTAGTGATTGTGATGCCACAAATAAATTAGTGCTAAGTGACTTAAGGTCTGACCACTGTGGTTTATTAGCAGCTTCCCTGTACCATTACATAAAAAGCCGCGTAAAATAGAATGCAGGCCCTATACAGCTAGTCGTTGCAACAAATTTAAAAATAATGTAGCCCAAAGAATTAGACCATCTATAGTAGAACATGACAATCCTAATGAAATCTATGGAGCCCTTTTTGATGTTGTGCAAAAAGAGTACCAATCTACCTTCAAGACTAAAACCGTTAATATTAATGGCACTACCGTTGGCTTTAACCAATGGGCTACTCCAGGTATTTATAAAAGTAGAGCGAGACTATACGAATTATATGGTTTGAAAAAGCACAGGTTTGATACTCCTTTCCTAGAGTATGTCAAAAAATATTTCAAATTATTTAAAAGTATTTGTGTTTGTGCTAAATCTAAATTTTTAAGCGATACAATAAAAAAATCTAAAGACAAAGTAAAAACCACTTGGAAAATTATGAACAATGAAACGGGTAAGTCGGTTAAACAAGATAAACAACTTGAAGTTATGGTCGACAACAAATTAGTTAATAAAGCAGCAGACGTTGCTGAGGCGCAAGACTAACCTGAGTTTTTTGCCAACATACCTATAACTACGACTCGCTCCTTAAATTCATCCCCGTCTAAAGCTGAAAACCTTTTGCATAGTAGTGTGCCTAAATGTAGTCGCTTATTTAGCTTCGAACATATAACACCTCGTGATGTAGTTAATGTATTTAACACACTTAAGTCTAAAAACACTGGTGATTACTGGGGCATCTCCATTAAACTGTTAAGTAATATAATAGACATAGTAGCCCCCTATCTAGCTGTTACTTTTAATAAATGTGTTGATGTTTTCCTGACCTCATGAAAAGTAGTAAAGTCATACCTTTATTTAAATCAGGTAATAAAAATGACGTTGGCAATTTTAGGCCTATTTCTATCTTACCTGCATTTAGCAAAATATTTGAAAAGTTAATACTCAAGCAGTTGCTAAGACATTTTAATTTAAATCGCCTCCTTCATGATGAACAATATGGCTTTACTAAAGGTCGTTCGCCTACAGATGCGGGTGTTGCTCTGCTAAAACATATATTTAACGCATGGGAGAACTCGCAAAATGCTATTGGAATTTTCTGTGACCTTTCCAAAGCCTTTGATTGCGTGCACCATGACACGCTTTTGCGTAAAATACATCATTACGGTGTACAGAACGAAGCTCTTAAAGTAATAAATTCATATTTACATAATAGGTTTCAATGTGTAGATGTAAATGGTGTGAAATCTTCCGGACTACCAGTTCAGTTAGGTGTATCTCAAGGTTCAATACTGGGTCCATTCTTGTTCTTAGTGTATATCAATGACTTACCATTCTATTTAAAGGGTATCTGTGACGTTTTACTGTTTGCAGATGACACTTCTCTTATTTTTAAAGTAGACAGGAATAGACAAGATTTTGACGACGTAAACAGTGCACTCTCAATGGTTACAGATTGGTTTACGACAAATAACTTAGTTCTCAATGCTAAGAAAACGAAATGTATAAAGTTTGCCTTACCGAATGTTAGAAATCTAGGACCCAACATCGTTTTAGATAAAGAGATGCTTAAAACTGTAGACTCGGCAGTTTTTCTGGGTATAACAGTAGATGCCAAACTTCAGTGGGGCCCACATATATCAAGCCTAGTGGGAAGGCTCAGTTCAGCCGCCTACTCCGTCAGGAAAGTAAGACAGTACACTGACGTTGATACAGCTCGGTTAGTCTATTTTAGTTATTTTCATAGCGTTATGTCATACGGTATTCTGCTCTCAGGGGCAAAGCCGCTTCCATGGCCCTTTACGGGGCACCGGTGTGGGCGCGTTCCCTGAGGCTGCGGCCAGTCCGCCGGTTGAACGCGTCCCAGAGGGTCATGGCCATTCGGCTAGTCCGGGGTTACCGCACGGTCTCCGGTGAGGCGGCGAGCCTCCTTGCCGGATTGCCGCCGTGGGATCTGGAGGCGAAAGTCCTCGCGCACGTGTGGGAGTGGCGCGAGGAGGCGAAACGCCGGGGCATTACTCCGCTGCCGCGAGAAATCACGGTACAGCGGACAGAGCTCCGGCGGGATCTCATGGCGATATGGAGAGTGCGACTGTCGCAGCCCAGCGCTGGGCACGCCACAATTGCGGCGATAAGTCCCCTCTTTGAGGAGTGGTTAGAGAGGCGCCACTGCGTCCTCACCTTCCGCCTGACGCAGGTCCTCACCGGACACGGTTGTTTCGGGAGGTTCCTGTTTCGCATAAGGCGGGAGGAAACGCCCGGGTGTCACCATTGTATGGATCGCCCAGAGGACACGGTGGAGCATACAGTGAAGGTCTGCCCGACTTGGGCAGAGCACCGCCGTGTTCTCACGGAGGCGATCGGCGGCGGCGATCTATCGCGTCCGAGCCTGGTCCAGGCCATGGTGCGCAGCGAGAGTGCATAAGAGGCCGTCACCTCCTTCTGCGAAGCGGTAATGCTCGCGAAGGAGGAGGCGGAACGCGTGAGGGAGAGGCAGCCTCACGCCCTCAGTCGCCGCAGGAGACGCCCTGGGCGGCGGGAATCGATAGCCGATTCCCGGCCACCGTAGGCGCGGGCTTGCGGACGGTGAGTAGTGGGTAGCTCGCCGTCCGGTGAGGACCAGGCCCGGGTCGACGGCGCGTTGTGTTCCACGCGCGCCTCAAAGAGATGTCAGCAAAAGATGGGGTCCAATAGGGCCGATGACGCTGGGGTCGCGGGTTGTTTGAAAAAGATACCGTGGCCCTGGCATAGGCAACTGAAGGAACACGGGTGGGTTTTAGTCAGTAAAAGTCTGACACGCCCTTCCGCTCCACCCAGAGCGGGAGAAGTTATTTGATGATTTCCCATCCACAAAAAAAAAGGGGCAAAGCCGCTGACATTCAAAATATATTTGTTCTTCAGAAACGAGCTGTTCGAGCAATTTACCAGCTCGGTGCCAGAGTTTCTTTGAGAGATTTTTTTAAACAGATTGGTATTCTCATGGTGGCATCACAATTCATATTCGCCAATATCTTATATATTAGACAAAATATACATTTATACACGAAAAACAGTGATATTCACAATGTTAACACCAGAAATAAGGACAAATTACGTGCTGCATTTCACCGGCTTCATAACTCATTTGTTGGGCTTGGTATATCTTTTTATAACAAGCTACCCTCTTCTTTGCTAGATTTGCCCTTCAATGCGTTCTAAGCTAAAGTAAAATCTAACCTTTGTTCAAAGGCATACTATTCTATCCGCGATTACTTAAACGATAAGAATAGTTGGTCGCTGTGTTTAACTTAAGACAATGTTTATGTTCTTTCTCCAGAATTAGCATACCTACTGACAGGTTATATGAGTTCATATAATTATTTATTTTCTTTGACTCTCAAGGTCAATTTATTTTAATTTTATTTTTATTTATTATTGACATAATCTACTCATTTCAATGTTTATTTTTTTTATGAGTGGTATTGCAATATGTGGTTAGCTAGTGACCTCGACAATTGATCATAGTTTTTCTTGCGTGAGCAACCGGCAGCAAGTTCGTCATGCTCCCTTAGATGGCACTGCTTGCGGTAGCGTCGGGGGTCGGGTTGTCTCCTTCCCTCAAGGGAGTAATGGAGGTAATGGATGATTGTTAAGATGAAGTCTATGGGAGAAGTTGTTTGTAGGTCCTAGAAAAAAGTAGTTGTAACCGTTTTTAACCGACTTCCAAAAGGAGGAGGTTCTCAATTCGTCTGTATTTTTTTTGTGTGTTTGTTACGCGATTACTCAAAGACGGATGGACCGATTTAGAAAATTCTTTTTTTGTTTGATAGGGTATACTTCCGAGGTGGTCCCATATAAATTTTATTAACTTTGCTTGGGGAGTTTTTGAGTTAGCTTCAATAATGCGTATATTCCCACTTATTTTATATGGATGATGTGATGATGTTTTAATAACTTCCTATCACTGTTATTTACATGGCTATATCTACAATTATTGTGCTCAATTATGTATTCGAATTTGTGTGGGGTAGGTTCCACAACTAAAAAGTGAAAAATAAAAACTTTTTAGCAAAAAATAAAACCGACTTCTAAAACAAATCACTACAAAGTGAAAAATAACTTTAATTTCGGAAGTCGGTGCCAAAAAACGAAAATACAAAACGAAAGACACCGACTTCCGAAATTAAAGTTATTTTTCACTTTGTAGTGATTTGTTTTAGAAGTCGATTTTATTTAATGCTAAAAACTTTTTATGTTATTAGTAACTTAACTCGTTGTTTATTTTACTTCAATGGTCCTAGTTTATTATCTGTGACTTTGAGTTACGACTACATGTACGGCTATATGTAAGTGGGCACGCCCTTTATTACTGGAGGCTTTTATTTAAAGTTCTGCTTACGTTTTTAGTTTTGTATTCTGTTTCTGCTTGAGTATAGTTTTCGACTTTTTTTTTTTTTTGTTATATTGGCGTGTGCTAGCTTACTTATAGTTAATAATTTAATTTTAGTGTTTTGTGTTGCGTAATGTACCTAAATTATCATTAATTCATTTTTTTTTAACTGAACAGACAGCTGTGCTGCTAGGGAGTTTGTTGCGCCACTTCTTCTCCCCAGCTAAAGCACTAGGAAGTGGTGAAGGGCGGGCATTTTGGGGACTGTCTTATGTAATTTTGACGTTCAAAAAGTGCTGATTCTCAGCCTAGTTTGAATAAATGACTTTTGATATTGATTTTGATTTTACCAAGGGGTATAGTATTAACCAGCAACTGTTTTGTGGAGGTCAAATAGGCAGTCGCTCCTTGTAAAATACTGGTATTCAGCTGCATCCGGTTAGACTGGAAGCCGACCCCAAGGCTAGGTAGATGATGAAACAGCTAAATATGAACAAGGAGATTTAGATAATAATAATATAATTATCGTAAAGACAATTATCCAGTCAGTGAATTTAATAAACGATGTAATTCAATCTTTACTCATAATGATGTTCCTTCCGACATCTTAGTATAAATAATGAGCATATCCTGGGAAAATAAATTGTATTGTGTGGAGCCTACATAATTATTTAGTTACGTTATTGTAATTAATAGATAGAAACGTAGGCCTTCGCCTGAGTGTATCATCGGCAAATGCTAAACCTTTCCAATTTTGAAACAATTTTGCTAGCAAGCTGCAATTATTGTACTTATGACAAAGTAAAACAAAGGACCATAGGGGCAGGGCTTTTTCAATTAATCAGTGTACCTATTACAAAAACCATTTTAAGGTATAAAGGCGTCGGTGTTGTCGATAGTAGGTACCTATCTAACTTTTAAAATTTTGCTAGATAAAAATAACCTTATGTCCAGGCTTGGATGAACTGGCTCTGCATTAAAATGGTTTGGTCTATCATCAATCATCAAGTCAGTAATAAAAACCGAGTAGTTTAGTCAGGACCTCAAGGCTATACAATGCTGCCAGTTTATTCTTTAAAATTCACAATGTGAAAACTTAGGTGAATTGAGCTTGAAGTGAGCCGTCAATAGTGTTAATCCCTAACATCAGCGTGGAATGACCTTGGAAAATTACTCCCAATCAATGTGCCTAGCCTTTTCCCAACATGTTGGGGTCGGCTTCCAGTCAATCCGTATGCAGCTGAATATCAGTATTTTACATGGAGCAACTGCCAATCTGAGCTCCACAATCCAGTTACTGGGTACATAAGATACCCCTTGACAAGACTGGATATCAGACTTTTGGGCTTTTAACTACCCATAACGGCTGTCAAAGATCTACGAATGATATCCGGGACCAACGGTTTAACGTGCTTTCCGAGGCACGAAGGGGTCGGATATGTAATGGATGGTCACATTCATTTGGAATACTTCTCTCGTAAGTATAAAAGCTTCGCCAATCTAGCAAGGTGGTAGGTGACTGCACCACAGAGTACTTTTTATATATGAGCTGACCAGGGCACGCGCTGACTTTCGTACTGAAGCACTGACAATCCTAGACGCTCTTTTACTGCGCTTACGCAACACAGAGGCAATGTTTTTTGTCAAATTGTCTTTGGTCCCTCTGCCCCTGACATCAAGTAATGTCTACTAATAGGCTGCTTGAATACGAGGCCTTTGCTTGCTTTGCATGTGTGTACTTTATGTCTTTTTTAGGGTTCCGTACCTCAAAAGGAAAAACGGAATCCTTATTTTGCTCCGTATCTAATGGACTGATTAAGTTGAAATTTGGTATACCATTATTCTTCTTGGTATACCATATTTCTATGACCCAAACAGGGACGTGTAATGTAATTTAATGAATTTTGAATATCGGGGTCAATTATGGAGGCAATTAAGAAAATTAAAAAAAAAGTTTTGCAAACTGTACCGTGCTGTAAATCAAATGAAAGAGCTTACTGTGAGGGTTTCAAATATATATATTATATTTTTTTATAATTTTAAAATAAACTGTTTTAAAGTTATTTAAGAAAATAGACGAAAATTGGCCATTCCCCCTGTATCTCCGAAACTACTGAGCTTAAAATATTGAAAAAAAATACAGAAAATACTTCTATACCTATAAATTACAGGGAAACCTATAAAAAGTCTATAGTCTTAAAATAACATGGTAAACTCTCAATCTTGTGCGTACAAACTTACATTTGTAGTTGGAATGTATAGGAGAACATGTTTTTCAACTACAATGTTAAGTTTGTTCTTGGGATAAATTCATCCCAATTACGGAACCCTTCATTGTGCGTGATCCCACACGCTGCTACTGAGAAATTCCTGATGGAAAAATCCGATGACACGTTGCCCGACCTGGGATTCAGACCTCATGCTCAGGAGTAGTGCAAGCGATCTCTAGAAATCTAGATCAACGAGGCATTCAGAATTCTCTCACTCATGAAACAACTGCCCATTCCGAGATGTTGGACATCATAATTACTTAAGAAGTAAAAGATTGAACATTTTAAAAGAGTAACGGTGGAGTTTGTTGCCCATTCTTCTCAATACCTACCTTACGTACCTTTTGGAAGTAGCAATTCTATTTTCTTTTTTGACATTCAAAAGTGACTAATTGAAATACGTTGAAGAACCATTTAAAATTTGAGCGTCGAATTTGGAATAGAAGGATATTTTACATTCTCCCTCCTTAATCCTTGCAGCCAGTTTTAACGAGCTTCGTGTAAAGTAAATACTTCAGCCTGAGTTTTAAGACGCGCTTAATTTTGGTTATCTAGATTTTTTTACGATATCTCTCTTGGCGTAATTAAGATACTTTCTTAAGAGACGGTCTTTAAACTTTATTTCCGGTTGTTTTACAATTTACCTTTTTTTTTTTCTTTTTGAAGTTGAGGACGTAGATATTCTGTAAGCATTCTTAGGAAGCTTTTAGTGGTTAAACGGTCAATGTTTCGTTTTTGGATATCAGAATTCCCTAGGCATTTTGTGAAAGGAAAAAGGACATATTTATTACCTTATTGGTGATGTTCTTCAGAAAGGTCAGGTGCATAGTACTCGCAACCGGCGTGCGTGTATGACCAGATGTATGAACGTAAACGAGGCAAAAGGAATATGTAAGGATCGTAGCAGTTAGCGTTCTTTATTTTCTGCCTACCCCCACGGAAAGAAGGCGTGATTTTATTTATGCTATGTTATGTTTTCTATACCTACGAGAAATTCGCAATAGGCCCAAAATACCTTTGACCTTGGAATGTTGCATAGGCTTTTCTTTTTTTTTGTGGATGGGAAATCATCAAATAACTTCTCCCGCTCTGGGTGGAGCGGAAGGGCGTGTCAGACTTTTACTGACTAAAACCCACCCGTGTTCCTTCAGTTGCCTATGCCAGGGCCACGGTATCTTTTTCAAACAACCCGCGACCCCAGCGGCATCGGCCCTATTGGACCCCATCTTTTGCTGACATCTCCTTGAGGCGCGCGTGGAACAAAACGCGCCGTCGACCCGGGCCTGGTCCTCACCGGACGGCGAGCTACCCACTACTCACCGTCCGCAAGCCCGCGCCTACGGTGGCCGGGAATCGGCTATCGATTCCCGCCGCCCAGGGCGTCTCCTGCGGCGACTGAGGGCGTGAGGCTGCCTCTCCCTCACGCGTTCCGCCTCCTCCTTCGCGAGCATTATCGCTTCGCAGAAGGAGGTGACGGCCTCCCATGCAATCTCGCTCCGTACCATGGCCTGGACCAGGCTCGGACGCGAGAGATCGCCACCGCCGATCGCCTCCGTGAGAACACGGCGGATGTTGCATAGACTGGGATTTCATTATTATATCAGGCCGGTGCTCTTAGGGTAATGCAGCATAATAACTAAAATCAAGCTGTCTCAATCCCACTGGAGAGCATCTCGATCAAATGATCAAGTAGAAAAGTATAACGCAGCTGAATACCAGTATTTTACATGGACAGACTGCCTATCTGACCTCCACAACCCAGTTACTAGGTAATACGATACTCCTTGGTAAGACTTTTGGGCTTCAGACGACCCGTAACGACTGTCAAAGATCCACGAACGACAGCCGGGACCAACTGCTTAACGTACTTTCCGAGGCACGGACGAGTCTCGGTATGTAAAGATGGTCATCCATCCACAGACCAACCCCGGCAAGCAAGCGTAGCTTAACCTGATCGATTGATCCGTGCGGCTGTTATTACTTAGCCACGAGCATATAAATATTGTATCTATCTCAATGCGTAATATAGGGTTATTGGTAACACCAACAACCTCATAAGGGGTCATTGTACTCATCATTGTGAACAATTTTTACTATGGGACCAAACCTGAAATCGCGAAAAAATAATCAGCTGTTCAGTACATTTTAACAAATTTTGCGAACATAAATGTATGTACTGAACAGCTGATTATTTTTTCGCGATTTCAGGTTTGGTCCCCATAGTAACAATTGTTCACAATGATGAGTACAATGACCCCTTAAGAGGTTGTTGGTGTTTTACCAATAACCCTGTATATCGCAACGAGAATTCTTATGAGTTTCTTCATGACATCTAATAAATGGTAATTTCAAACTTTAATAATCTCCCCACACACACACGACTCCTCACATTCCCTGTGTGCAGTTTGCAAAACTTATTTATATTATATTCATTACTATAACTTTAAATCGACGCGCGGTAAACCGTGGAACGTGACTCTGTCTTCTCGCTCGCACACTGCTGGCATCTCACTCATGCATTCTGATCGTGTGATAGATGCGATTGCGCAGATTTCGGTGCAATTCTCCGTAAGAAATTTGATATTTTCCCTGGACTTCGATTTCCAGTTGACGATTTATTTGATGGGTGTGCGCCTCTAAAACCCTTTTCTGTCAATTACCAAAGAAAAATATTGTATTTATAATACAATATAATATAAAAAAATGTTTATTGTATTTATTTATACATATATTTTTTTTGTTTTTATTTTTGCGTTATTGCCATTGAAAAGTAAAACAAGCAGTTATTACTGTTTTTAGACACGAGAATGTGTAACAGTTTTGTGATTGGAGACAACGAAATACTTAGATGACTGAAAAGCATCAATCTTGGTAACTTGGTATTTGTATTAAAATTGTATGAATTTTACAGAACCCACGACGAACGTACGATTAAGTTTAAAGTTTCAAAAAACAGGTGTTAATGTATCCAAAACCCTGTTTTTTTTTTGTTCTAAGACTTCCTTCATACCTAATAGTAATTAACCAATAAAAACTTGAAGTAAACCGACCTGGCTTGAAACATTCAAATTCTAACCTCCTTACGCTCACCTAACATACGTATAATTCCCCATCCGACATGGTGTCAGAGTAGTTCCTTAATACTGCAGCACTGCCCATGGAATGTTATTGCTACCAACGTACCTACCCGTCGCATGATAGCCATTTATTATTATTAATTAATTACTTCCTGTTTATTTAATTTATTTGGGAAAATAAACGGTCACACATTACAATATTACAGAGAATTTGAGCTACAGAGTGAGTAGATATTTGTATAACCCACGGCATTTCCCACATATATTACAAATACAAGATATAAAACTAATTCGATGTGCGCTTACAAGATAGGTATAATAACATTATATAATGTTTTACCAGGCATACTAATAAAAAATAAAACAAGACAATATCCAGACAATTTCCAAAATAGTTCCACGAACAAAGCCGTTTAAATTTACTAGTTGGAAAAGCATGTTCGTGTATTATCTTGGAGTTGAGAGCGTGTTTCCTGCAAATATTATCTGTTGTTTAACGGTGTTTTATTCAAATATGTTATTCACTCCAGCAGTTGAAGTTTACCCCAGATGGCTTCATCAGTACCTAAGCAGAAAATCTTTAAGCAACCTGACCTGCATCATTCACCTTCCTTCCTTTCGAATTTATAATCGCCACGTAACTTATTTTAATAGGACTCGCCCATCAGTGAGCACAGTCCCAAAATAGACGCAAGGTAAGGTTAAAACAAAAGGTATGATATGAAAACACGTATACTAAAAGCTAGATAATAAAATTATCTATAAAATGGTGAAGGTTTCATAAAATATGCTTGATAGGTTTTGTGTCAGTTTACAATTTAACTCCACTACCTATATAATTTAAACATAATCTAAAATATTCACACATTATATAACATAAGAAAATGCTTTAATTTAATATATATTTTTTCCAAATCATTAACTCTATCAAATCGTAAAGACGTGACCCTCAGTTTAAAATTAATAAAAGTAGTTTATCGTCGCTTTAATAATCCGTTTGTAAGTCCATACATGGTGTCAATTGGTGTGGACGATGGTCTTCATCGCAATACCGCCCATGGTATGTGACTTCCCAACCTTGAACCCGTCGAATAAAACCCATGAGAGGGGCGGACCGTTATCCGATCTGTTTGTTACTTCCTGTTCGTGTATTAATCTTGGAGTTACCAGGATTTTTCTGTCTGAATGTTGGTTTTATTTTTGATCTGTTTTGCTGATTTGATCTTTAGGGATGAATTTATTTTTGGTTTGGTTCTTGTCATCTATTTTTCGATTCATTCATATCCAAGCGTAGTCTTCATAATTTTACATAAACAAGTGGAGACCATTTAATTTATAAAAAAAGTTTTACAACTGGAATAGCGGAGTCAGGCACAGCCAACTATTTAGCAGAAAAATATGGTTTCGAATAGAGGCTTCTTCAAATATACATTCTAGCATTCTTAAAGGTTGGATTTTTTTCTAGCTGCATTGTCTACCTACTTCAAGTCTGTGATATTATTGCTTCATACGCAACAATGAAGCAGATTAAAACTTCCTCTAATTAAAAGCATATTAAAAGCCGACGAGAAGTTGTAGGCGTTAAAAGTGGATATTACTTACACGAAAGTTACCATCCGAAGAAGAACTCATAACTCACCCATTCAAAACTACAACCATAACTAAATACTGCCGGAAGCCTCCAAACATTACGAACAACAACAATAAAACTTTATTATAAATAAACACGCCTACGCCATATTTTATCCACTGTCACCGATTCAAAATAACTGTAAACCGTACTTTATAACGTATGCGATGACGTCACACAAAAAGCGACCAATAAAAAGCATTCGAACGCCATAAATTGGCGTATCAAGAAGTCTTGAAAATCGAACGTTGCGTTTAAACACAGAATAGATAGATACAGTAGGTCAGCTCCAAAACAAGTAAAAACGCACGCACATTTAGACACGCTTCACGCATTCGAGTGCAATTTATGCACTTACGACCAGCAATTGTTTTGAGAGCGCCTTACGAACAACCATGTATGCGTGGCTCTCGTTGTATGGACCTTCTGTATTATTCTTCTTTAATGTGGTTTAAAACCGAGACGCGGAGATATAAGATATATGAAATTAATATCAGAATCCTCGAGATCTGATATATATCTTTTTATGTGTTGAGAGGAGGATTTATCGGAGTTTATTTAAATATAACTTGTGGCCGTAAACGTTGGGTATTCGGCACTGAATGAATTATGGGAGGTGTATTGAATGTCGTAAGTAACAGTGCTCTATCGTTTTTGTTGGATCGGTTCGCAATTTCGGGGACATTTCTTTGAAGGATTTTGGGTGAGTTATATCCGTATTGGTTTATGGTCTAGATTTGATTGATCTGTTTGTGTAATAGCAGTTTCTTGGAGTTTTTTGTTTCTGCTATGAACAGATACAAAAATCATTGTCAATTTGTTATTTTTTTTTTCAATTTCAACGATGTTGTCATCTTCAAAGTCCTAGTCGAAAAGGACGATGAGCACAATACAACGGTCAAAGTGACTAAGTATCAGGTCAGACAGAGCATTCATGAGGTAAATTTTTCTATGAGTTATTGACTAAGTACAATAACAGCCGCACGGGTCGATCGATCAGGTTAAGCTACGCTTGCCGCGGTTGGTCCGTAGATGGGTGACCATCGTTACATACCAAGACCCCTCCGTGCCTCGGAAAGCATGTTAAGCCGTTGGTCCCGGCTGTATTCGTGGATCTTTGACAGTCGTTAAGAAGCCTGACAACCAGTCTTACCAAGGGTATCGCATTACCCAGTAACAGGGTTGTGGAGGTTAGATAGGCAGTCGCTGTATGTAAAATATTGGTATTCAGCTGCATCCGGTTAGACTGGAAGCCAACCCCAACATAGTTGGGAAAAGGCTAGACTTACTTTCCTTTATGTCAAGGAAGCCATACGGTCAGTCTCGGGACAAAACTAATGAGCATTTAAAAGGACGGTGACATTAAGGGATTATTCCGATCTGTCACCCTGCTTTGTCCCCTTAGAGGAACAGGTCGGGAAAAAAAATGATCTGTCCGCCTGTTAGCAACGAGAGGACAGTACGAACTTTATTCACTCCTATCTGGGACAGTGGGACTGATCAAACTTTTTTTCGACCTGTTCCTCTAAGGGGACAATGCAGGGTGGCAGTTCGGAATAATCCATATTAAGGGGAAGCGCTAAGTAGCCCGCGAAATTCAAATATTCTTACGTTTTTTTACAATTTGCAGGTTAGTGTTAGGTTTTATGTTGATTCAAATATAATTCGCGATCGTAACAAACATATATTTACAGAACTATAATCATTAGAATCAGTAATACAACTTTATAAGTTAGAAAAGACCTCAAATGTTAAGATTTCATGAAATAGTCATTCAATAGAGTAATATGAACTTAGAGAACTATATTGATGGTTTTAATAGTTATAATTCTATAAATACAGATTTTTTACGGTTGCGAATTATATTCAAATCAACATACAACCTAATACCGACTTGGAAATTGCAAAAAACGTAAGAAAATTTGAATTTCGCGGGCTACTCTGAAGCTTTCGCCTTAACAAGATAAAGAAAGTAATCAGTAAGTTACTTAAGCCAAGTACCACAGTTAGTAAAGTCATTAATTCTTAGTTCTTTGGAACAGTTTATGGTTGAACAGCCAACGGTCAAGGTTCAAGGGAGAGTCAGGAAATAGTTACTTTTGTTAGTAAAGCAAAGTAAGCTGATAAATAATGGACACATTTGCCACAATATCCGTTGTTTTAGTACCAACTTGGCGGCAAGTTAGCCTTGTAGTTGAAAGTCTTATTGTAGGAATTTTGTTTATCTTTCTCTGTGCTTTGTTAGCGCTCGTGTACTATCGACAAAACGGACGCCTTTACACCTTAAAGTTGATTTTTGTGTAGGTACACTGATTCAATGAAAAAAACCTGCGGCTATGGTCTTTTGTTTTACTTTGTCATAAGTACAGTTGCAGCTTGCAAGCAACATTGTTTCAAAATTGGAAAGACGTAGCTTTTGTCGATCGTACAAGATGCCGCCACCGCACATCTGAAATTATTTTGCATTTTGGACCCTATTTTGGTGAATATTTCTATTGTTTCTCTTTAGCTCCCAGTAGTGCTTGCAATGACGCCAGAATTATCATTCTAGCTGAACACGTTTTTGTACTATACAAATTGGAATTTCGACACAAAGTGAAAAATAGAGGGTCACGCGCATGCGCCGCACTCGCGATGTGACATCGTAGGCAAATGAAATCCTGCTTCAAAATTGTTACAAACGTGACCTATCTTTTTATGCTCAATCATTCTTCTAGCATTAAAAGTCTCGTAGTTATTAGCGGTTGAAATCTTACATGTTTTTGTCGGTCAGAAATATTGACCTTAGGTACTACCAGTACACCGAGCGAAAAGACGTTTTCACGTCAAACAACTTTTAATCTGTCCCCCTGTTAGCAACGAGGGGACATGTCGAACGTTATTCACTCGTATCTATCTGGAGTGAAAAAAAGTTGCTCCCTGTTAGCAACTTTTTTTCACTCCAGAAAGATAATTTTTTTTTTCGATCTGTCCTCGAAGGGGCTAAAGCAGGGTGACAAATCGCAATAATTCATAACGATACCTAATCCACCTAATCCTAGTAGGTATTTAAAAATACCCAATCCATTTACCTAATCCGAATATTTATTCAATATAGCCGCTGGCCTGTTCCCGATATTATGTATCGAATGTGGATTGGGAAAGAAATATTTGGCATGGAGTATGGACGTTCCGTTACTGATATACTGTGGAACGGTGGATTATGGGCAAACGGTACTTAAAGTCCACGTGAATACTTTTGTTTTTATCGTTTAATAGTGTTACGACAGACATATCGCTAGAGCACTAACTAGTTCAGTGGTATTCTACATAGATGGCGCTGACGGCAGTGCTAATTTAACTTGAATAATCCTCGACGCTTTGGATTAGGTACGGACTCGCATCGAAAAATACCTAATCAACATATCTAATCCAATATTTATGCCTATGCTTATATTTATAATTCAACCTTATTTCAATGACCCAAAACTCTTTTTTGAACGCGATAAAAATGTACTCTCCTTTCTGTGTGACCGGACAAGAGTGTAATCTGGTAGATTGGTTGATCATGCATTAAGTTTACAGTTAGATCTAGCATTTTTTTAAAGCGACCACACTTGGTCAGTTTTACCTTCAGGTCCGTCGAACAGAATCCTAACCGTGTGTGGCTGTTGATCCGATGAGATCACAAAGCGTCGACGCTTATTTTTAAAAGCAAATCGTTAAAACTGTACAGTCCGAACGTTTCGGTTCCCTATATGTGCAAGGCTTATCGTATTAGATTCGTCTGTTCAGTTTTGTCTTCGTATTTGATAAGCTTAAGAATCTATAAATGAGGAGTGTCTTTTCAAAAGGGTATAAGTGCATGTTGTCTTATTTTTCAAAAAAAGGGTTACAAAGTAACAGGTTGTGAAGTGGTGATTTTCTTTCAGAAAATATCCTGTTTTGTTCTGATCACGGTTTTTCAAGTCCAATTTGCTGGGTTGAATATCCCTTTTTGCATTCATTCAAGATGTATAATGATGTATTTTAGCCTAAGTAAAAAGACCTCATATTCAGTTGAAAAAAAAAAAAAAAATTTGAAGATATCCGCTTTTGAAAAGACTCTCCTGAAATGTTATACCCGAGCAAATATTTTTAACACGATTTTTTTCTCATATTTTCACTTTGTTTCTCCTGTTTTACGTTAACCATGATTCTGTTTTCAAAATTATCGATAAAGTTAACATCCCTATCCATTATTCGATAAAGCAACAATCAATTTCAATCTTTACAATCAAAATCTTACACGTTTTCATTCCAATTCCAAAAACATGGAAATCTAGAGGATTTTAATTTTAACTATGAATTGGAACTGCCAATAGCGAAAAATATAATTAATTCTCAAGAATTAAATTCTTAAACGTATTAAGAACTAGCTGTGCCCGCGACTTCGTTCGCGTGGCTGTCAGAAAACAGTAATGTGCCGCTTAGAGAAGAGCCATAAGGTTGCTGAGAGGGTGTCCATTTAAAAAGGGAGAATCTTTCGCCTAGGCCTGGTGATATTTTTTAGTAAGAAGCTGCCAAAAACCTGTGTTATTTAGGAAAATGCTTCTCTATGTACAATTTTAGCGGTGGAACCACCAGGATCGTACACAAAAAGGTTGCAAGGGTTGGTCATACGCGAAAGAGCTACATAGAAGGAGCTGTAAATAGTAACACTCTGAATTATTCGGGTGCACAGTGTACACTCGTCCAATCACGTGTTCCTTGAAAACTCCAGGCTCGCCTTCCAGAGCAGTTCCACGTCTTCTACGGTTAAAAACACCTTGCTGCTTGTTGTACATACGTGTATAAGATGGAACCTCGTTATATAAAAGGGACTTCGCGTAATTGTCTGTTTGGCAGAGGCGAAAGAATGCCATCAAGGTGGTTTGTCTCGGATTGTCTAACCTTTTGGTGACATTTTCAGATTGAAAATATACTCGTTGCCCGTCCTCAAGGTGTATATCGATGACTGGTGGATGTCTCTCATGAATTGGGAAACTTAAAATACGCTAAACTGCCTCCTTATGTATCGGCCAGATTGATATCTCGTGACTTCATCATATTCATAGCAATTTCTCAGCGCGATCATAGCTTGGTCACTACCTTTATTAACATATAAACAACGAATTGGAAACCTTTAATTAGTCTAACTCTTGATTGGATCATTGGGAGTTATATGCATAATGTATCGCGTTAAGTTTGCGCGTGAAGTACGCGAAAATAACCACACTAAAACAACACACGATCTCAAAAACTTTACGTTAGTATAATTTCGGGTCAATAGATGTCGTTACATGTATCTACGTTACGTAATGAAAAGTTCTTGTTGAACACAATGATATTATAAGTAAAAAGACGTAGATAGGTTATACACGCTCCGCAAGTGGCACGTCAAAATGTGGCTAATTAGCCACATTTTCATCGTCTTGTCTCTTTGTCGCTTCCGATCTCAGACTAAATATCCTGTAGACGGAGCCTTTAAGAGAGACGCGTGTCCTTTTCTTGTTAGTGTGCGGCTCTAGAGTAGTATTAGTGTGCGTGACTAGGGAAGGGTCGACGCTTCAAAGCATACTATGGAATCTGTGGTACATCGATTTTTTGCTTAACGAAAAATGCACAGGAGTGAAACTGCGGATAGAAGTTAGTACCTACCTACTATAATAAAATGTGTGCTTTGTTAAATAGAAATTATGGGCACATAAATATGGTATTATGTAACAATTTATTACCAATTAAGGGTCCAACTTAAATAAATAATCAGACGTATATTTTTACGATTTTATTTATTGTAATATTTACACAGGTACATATATTGTATTGGATTACAATGAAATGAAATGAAATTGTTTATTTTGCAAATTGGATGTTGGCAATATTCTGGATATCCTTCGAATACTGTTGGCACCGAAACAGACTTTAGTTTTTTTTATAGATAAACCCGTTATGAAGCAGGATAGCTGTGGCTTTCTTTGGAGCAAAGCCTTGAATATTTCATGTTCCTAGTTCTGACGTCTAACAGCTTTAATCCACTCACTGCTTATTAATTTCACAATATTATGGAAACCTACAACAGTAAGCAAAAATTATTATACCATATCAACAACAAACGTCGATAGATTTTGTCGATAATATTGTACACATCCCTGCAGTTCACGCCTAAAACAATGCCTAGGTTAAACATTAATTTAGACTATAAAACTTGGTTTTTTATCAATATGATATAAGACAATCTTAGTCTTAATATGTAAATCTTCAATGTTTATCAATTTTCTAACAGTTAACCTCTGTAATTAACGATAAAATTGTTGTCATAGACTTACGTGTGAAATGATAATTCTAGGTCTATTACGCTTTCTTTCGTTATTCTTGATGAATAATATACAGCCGCACACAGCATATTTTCACTTTACTAATTTTGTCCTAGCCAAACCACTGATATTATTTAATATTTCGCAATTAAACTGCACCAAGTCGCAATGTTTTGACCGACTAAGTCGGTCACTTGTTGACACGATTTACACAGACAGTGCGACGTTGCCAAACTTACATGTGCTGTACCTTTTACTCGTTCCTGAACTCTGTGAAATAGACAAAGAGAACAATACTTTGTTTGACACACGGATACAAGAGCGGCAACAAGTTATAGCTCCGTCTACAGGATACTTAGTCTGAGCTTCCGATAATTACGACATGCCGTCCACGTCATCTAATAGTTCGACATTTGTGCCGTTTTTGAACACCGAATGTTGGGTAGGTAACGTATCTACGTCTTTTTACTTATAATATCATTGGTTGAACACCAAAGATTGGTTAATATCTTTAGATAGAGTGAAGCGATTGCGATGAGTCAAAAACTAAACGTTACTCCGAGATAAACACAATATTTGAATATAAAAGTAAATCCTATTGGATTCGTACTTTTTACGTGATACTGTAACAAAAAATCTGTCACAGACAAAAATTCTAAAAATGGTAGAAATGTCATCTGTTAGTTATTCTTTAACACCCCAACTATTTTTTAATATTTTCAATGTACAGAAACGCCTCGTCTACAGATTTATTATAGATATAGAAGATGGATGTGTGTGAAATATGATGTTGAAGGTATGGGGGCTGACAGGCTGACTACCGAGATGACGACTAATAGAGAAGTATGGAAAAAAAAGACATGTTGCGCTGATTCCAAATAAATTGAGACAAGGGCAGGAGAAAGACAATTAGATTATCGTTTCTTTCAACACCAAATACAGCTTCGTGGTAAACATTAGTATGTTTTACGATGACATTCAATCAAGGAGTCATTACGATCAATTTTACATTTGATACGCTCGGCTGGTGATTAACTACGTTTGAGAGTGATTACAGCTAAAGACGAAGTACTTATATCTCCCGTTGGATTCTTTGAGAATTTATGTGAAATACTTAAATTTATTGTTGCTCATTTACGAAGCTTTGTCTCTTACGATGATGGGAATTGGAAAAAATATCGTTGGGGTTCGAGTGTTCTATTGTGTTGAATGACTACTGTTTCGTGGTTTTTGAATTAATCATTTAAGTTCAGTATAAATTTACATTCCATACATGTTTTTCAATAATACTTTTGTTACTTTATGTTAGTAAAATTATTAATTATTTATTCAATAATATTTTCAAAGGATTTCTTTGACATATCTTGGCATCCTGGGGTCCCGGGCCTTGGGAAGGCGTAGAAAAAGCCGAAGCCAACTCACAGACAATTTTAAGTGTTAAGGCACCAACCAATGATAATTCCTGTTTGCTCTATGCAAGTGCACCTAAGAACAACGCCCGGTTTGTACAGGACTACTTACTGCATGAATGAATATGGGACCAAAACAGTAGGATATTATTGGGCATTCTACCCCACCTTCCGTTCCATCGGCTCACTCCGTTCGCCTCGTCACTCTCGGTGGAGTAGAATGCCCAATAATATAAATGAAATCCACTGGTTCGGCGCCTATTCCACCCGATGGAATGATCATCTCCGTCACTCTCGGTGCAGTAAAATGTCTAATACTGGTTCGGCGCCTATTCCACCCGATGAAACGGAAGGTGGAGTATGAATTCCTACATAGTGCAGTAAAATACTGGTTCGGCGCCTATTCCACACCAAAAGTGCGCACCGTGACTTACAGCTTAGTACGGCCGTTATTCTAAGTGCGTACGATGTGGCTATGTAGCCCCCTAGTTATCCTAACGCCCTAGCCTACCATACAAACCACACCAAACGTAGGTTACGTTGGTTTTACGTGAGGGAAGTCTGTTACCAGGAGACCTACGGGAACAGACGGAACTTGGGTAGGAATAGGGGTTTGTGTACGTCGTGCAATGTACACAGGAAATGGTTTTCTCACCGCCGATCCCACAGACTCATAGGATCGATGACGGCTAAAGGTGTCTTGGCCACAGTGAGAGGAACACTTTATTTCTAAAACTCAATATTAACTTACCGCGTTACCGTTATTTTAATTAAGTCATTCAGTCGACACTAGTTTACTTATTAACAAATAAGGGTGCTCGCTACTTGAACTGGTATCCTAAAATTCAGGACAGATTGTCACATGTCTCTCCACAAAATTAGAGGTAGCTCATAACCTTAATAGGCTACACACTTACTCCGCTTAAGTGACCAGATTGGCTCGAGGATCATCTGAACTTTAAGTTACCCTACATTAAACTAAAATCCAGGACAGATTGTCTTATGTCTCTCCACAAAAGTAAGAAATAGTGCATACCCGGAGGCACCCACACATTCTATTTTCTGTGACCAGATTGGCTCGAGGACATCCAAATTTTAATTTAATTAATTCAAACAGAGAGCACTACCTTGCTCCACTTCCCTACTAACTGTTACTAACTAACAATATATCGCTTTGTAATCGACACCAGCAGTTAGCAAGGTACCTTTACACTCGACGATACCCGCGCCGTTCTCAGTTGCGAACCGCCTGACGGCAGCGTCGGAAACCGTGATCAGTTAGTCAGCCTAATAAAAACAAGTAATACTGTGTATGCTGCGTGTGCATCACGTTTTCACAGTCGTTCTCAAAACAGTACACACGTATTGTCCGGCGTCACCGCAACGTTCTTTATCCTGAACGCTTTCATCAGACAGTTGTAACCACGTAGTGTAAATGGTATTTTATATGTGCAAGGCTGCAATCTTGCAACATGCAGTCTAAGCAGTTTTGAACTTCATTGCATCTTGAGTAGGTATGTGTGTGTGTTAAAAGAATTATAATGTTGAATGTAACATGATCGTCGTTCACGTTGTAGTATTTAATTAAATTTAGGTTTATACAGAATTGTCTAGGTACTTCACATACCTACTATGTCTTACCTAGATTTGTTGTAATCTAGTTTATATAAACTATAATAAAATAATACTTATACCTTCTTATTCTTAATAAATCTTCACTGAATTCGTCTTGTATAGAACTTCCTAAATATTGTTTTCGTATTTATATTTGAAGTTTGTAATCGCTTCTAATTTATTGTGTTTCATTCTTCTAGGTAATAAGATTATATAATCTTATTTATATGATATATTTTTTATCAAGTACAACATGTATTATTGGTTGAACCATTACCCACTTCGATCGGGCGCGATTTTAACTTAGATAAAAGAGAACCCTGTGCACAACAAGATTATTTGGGAGCATTATAATAGTACCTATGCTAAAGTTAAACTAAAGTTATTATCGATAAATTAGACAACTATAAAACCATAACTCAGACATGTGTGTTCGATTCCCACACGATACAGTTTCTTGGATTCTTTAATTGTGGGTTTAAGTGATTATTTAATAATACGAATTAAAATTTTATTTGTGAGTATTTTTAAATGAACTTATTCCACAGTAGTATTTTTATGTGATTATAATATTAGTCCCGAGTTTAACTGCAACTTAACATTAACAACCACACGGATTGGTTTGTGCGTATTACAAAATGGTTTATTATCAAAATAGTTACGATTATTTTCAACTACATACTTACTTCTTGAGTCAACTATGCTCACAAAATTTACTTTCAACGACGCGATCTACCTACGAGTTTCACCTCTCGCATAAACGTAATTGTGATGATAAAAATTCTCAACAAACATACATCAATTATTCAATTAATTATACATATTAATTCAGTATTGAGTCATAAAGAATAACAGGGATCGGGTTCACTTTGTCGGCTTTATTTTGCGGTTCTCATGAACAAATTGCAATTTAGCGAAATTGGTATGCGATCAATATGGTTCAATATGACATAAACGACATATTTTTTTATACAACTGTAAGACATGTACTTAGAGTTTAAAATTGAAACGATCTATTTTATGCTTAAATTGTATTTTTTGTGAATATAAACGAATTAATTTCAATCAATAAATTACATTCGCTCCAGAATCTTCAAAGTGACAAGTAGTACTAGCAGTACTTTAAAATCAACTTTAAAACATGTAAGTGAGTACTTCTTAATTTTAAATTTGTAGTCATAATGCACAGCTACGGACCTGGTTTTTGCCTGCCGGCTGTTGTAATTAACATGTTATATCTATCCATCGTGATTGCTACTCAGCTACGGACCTGGTTTTTGCCTGCCGGCTGTTGTAATTATCATGTTCTATCTATCCATAGTGACTGTTACTTAGCTACGGACCTGGTTTCTGCCTGCCGGCTGATGTAACTGTTCTCATCCTGTCATAAATTGATTATTGTATCTCAAAAAAAGACCTTAAACGGTTATTTGTTTTGTTATATAAAATATTAAGTACTTTTTATCTTGTGTAATAGGTCTGACTCCGACGTTTCCCGTGTGTCCGACTACATAAAGAGCCCGCCGACTGCTACAAAGGTCGTGCCGAGCAAGAGCCAGCCTACGAAAAAAACAACAAAGCGCAAAGCTTCCTCGGTCGTGGAATTAGGATCAAGGTAGTTTATGACTATTTTTATTTTCTAAGTTATTACTTTCACATATTCTAATATAAAGTAGATTTCAATAGAGAACTTTGATTTGCAAAAATAATTTTAAGTACATACTTATTTTTCTCTCATCATAAGTTTGTATCTAGAAAAGTGTTTCTTCTAGATTATTAAAATAAAATTTAATTTGTTTACAGTAACAAGAAACCAGGGAGCACCGATCTTTTCGGTTTGGAAGACTTAGATGGCCTTCCTCCGCAGTCGGAGTTAGGTTCATCCTTGCTGTCCCGCGTCGCCAACGGGAAGGTACGACGGACAGCGGATCTAAGGGGTGCCTTCTTTGTGGAACTGAAGGTGTACCATAAAGAAGACATCATCTCCACTGCTCCTGAGGAGCGTTGGAAGAAGTCCCAAGTTGCATTAAAACTGCAATTGGATAAAGGTAGCTCGCAGTGGAACTCACTACAAAAATTCATGCATAAGGCTCACGAGTTGTTCAATGACTCAGAGCCGGTATATTATAGCGATAAGATACATTTTAAATAAGTTACACTATTAATTTAAAATTTTAATTTGAGGCATCCAAAATAAAGATTAAAACTGCAACTGGATAAAGATAACTCGCAGTGGAACTCACTACAAAAATTCATGCATAAGGCTCACGAGTTGTTCGATGACTCAGAGCCCGTATTTATAGTGATAAGATACATTTTAAATAAGTTACATTATTCATTTAAAATTTGAATTTGGGGCATCCAAAATAAATCTTTATTTTTAAACTTAGCAAGTAATTAATTACGATAGAATGCCTTTCTGCACTGTTTGTAACATATCTGTTGAGCGCAGTCATTGGACAGGTCATCTACGCAGTACCGATCATAAAAATAAAAATATTTCATACGTTTGCGAAGGTGTTGAATTAATTCATTCTGCATTTCTAAATCGTATAGCTTCTTATAGAATTATTGATACTAATGAAAATTATTCTTTAGATTCGTTTTTTAATAACAGTCAAGAAAAAATCAAGACATTAATAAACAAATCTCTTAAGGATCATATCTGTCTAAAAATTAATTTTGAATATTTTGCTTTGTTTTTGATGGTTAAAAATGATAGTCAGGAGATGAAATCATTTGCTACAAAGAATTATGTAGTACATCAGAATTATGATTATGATTCATTAGCATCTCAGGTTAGAAACACGTTGAAAAAAAAGATAGAAGAATTTCAAGATCGTGACAGTGGGTGGACATTTTTAAACAGTTCGTATTTGGAAGTTAATGTTAACAAATACCAACCTTTGCGCGGCTCAAGCTTTATCGAGTTGCCGACATCAATTAAATCAAAAAAAGCATGTATTAATATTCATAATAAAGATAATTATTGCTTTTTATGGTCAGTTGTTGCTGCTTTATATCCAGCTAAAACTCATCCTGAAAGAGTATCATCTTACCCCCATTTTCAAAGCGTGTTAAATATAAAAGACATTCAATTTCCATTGAGTTTCTCAGATATTGCTCGATTCGAATTAAATAACCCTGAAATTTGTATATATATATATGGCTTTAAAAATAATTCCGTGATTGGACCGTTTTATAAACCAAAATCTTTGAAGAGAAAAGTGATTCATTTACTTTACTTAGAAAAAGATGATTTATCACATTACTGTCTCATTAAGGATTTACCTCGTCTTGTTAAAAATCAAATAACAAGACACCACAGTAAATTATACTTTTGTGATGTTTGTTTAATGTTCTTTGATTCATGTGATGATCTGAATTCACACAGTTGTGGAGGAGTTGCTACTGAACTACCTCCAAAGGGTTCTTTCATTCAGTTTGAAAATTATGGTAGAAAGCAATTTGTGCCATTCGTTATATATGCAGATTTTGAAACAATGCTAGAGCGGTACGACTCCTGCGAACCTGACCCAACTCAGGCGAGCACCGTTACGAGACAGCGACATGTGCCCATCGCTTTCGCTTATCATATTACATGCACTCTAGATGAAACCTATAATCGTTACGTTTCGTATCGTGGTTTGGATTGCGTTTCGAAATTTGTGAAGTCTATCTATAAAGACGCTAAAAAGCTTTATAGAATTTTAAATAATACCATTCCTATGATTTACACGAATGAGAATGCTCTCGACTTTGAAAACTCTGATACATGTCATATTTGCGAGAATTTCTTGTTTGGTGATAGGGTTCGCGATCATTGTCATTTGACTGGTAAATATCGTGGCGCAGCTCACAGTTACTGTAACCTACAATATAAAATGCCTAAGTTTCTGCCTGTATTTTTTCATAACTTATCGGGTTATGATTGCCACCTTTTCATAAAAGAATTAGGTAAAGCTCCAGGATCTATTAAAGTCATACCTAAAACAAAAGAAAATTATATTTCTTTCACGAAGTATATTCCGATTTCCGATAATGAAAGCATACAGGTACGATTTGTAGATTCTTTCAAGTTTTTAGGAACAAGCTTAGAAAAGTTGGTTAGTACAATGAAAAAACAAGAATTTAAACAATTAAAATTTTATTTTCCCGAAAAAACACAATTCGATCTACTTACCCGTAAAGGAGTTTATCCGTACGACTATATGTCTCAATGGAAACTTTACGAAGATACGTGTTTACCCTCCAAAAAATTTTTTTTTAACTCTTTAACTAATGAGTCAATTACTGATGAAGACTATGAACACGCTCAGTCCGTTTGGTCAGTATTTAATATTCGTAACATGGGTATGTATACAGATTTATACCTTAAAACCGACGTTCTTTTGCTTACAGACGTGTTTGAAAGTTTTAGAAAAACATGTAAACGACATTACAATCTGGATCCCGCGTTCTATCTTACAGCACCAAGTCTATCATTCGATGCAATGCTTTTGAAAACTAGAATTAAATTAGAATTGATAAGTGATGTTCAAATTTATAGGATGATACAAACAGGTATTAGAGGAGGTATTTGTATGTGTTCCAGAAGACATGCCCAAGCCAATCATAAATACTTGGATTCTTACGACCCATCCCTTCCGAATTCATTTATTATTTATTTAGATTGTAACAATTTATATGGCTATAGCATGTGTCAATATTTGCCTCATTCGGATTTTAGATTCATGAGTAGACAGGAAATAGATGATTTGCAGTTGAACTTAATAGATATAAGCGATACTGCGGAAAACGGTTATATTCTTGAAGTTGATTTATTATATCCTACAACATTGCACATTGAACATAATGACTTTCCATTTTGCTCAGAAAAATTCGTCCCACCCGGTGGTAAGAATAAAAAATTAATACCGAATTTGTATGACAAATACCACTATATTATTCATTACATACATTTAAAAAAATGCTTGCAACACGGATTGGTATTACGAAGGATTCATCGTGCAATTGTTTTCAAGCAAAGCTGTTTTTTAAAACAATATATTGATATTAACACCCAGTTACGTCAAAAAGCAGAGTCAACGTTTGAACAAGATTTTTTCAAATTATTGAACAATAGTATTTTTGGAAAGACTCTGGAAAATAATGAGCATCGAATAGATGTTAAGTTAGCAAACAAGTGGTGTGACTTGAACAATAAAACAAAAAAGACTACTTGTGCTGAGAAATTGATCGGCAGTCCATATTTTCATAGCGCCTCAGTATTTTCTGATGATCTAGTGGCAATCCAAATGAAGCCTTCTCGCGTTATTCTTAATAAACCAATATATATAGGATTTACTGTATTGGAATTATCTAAGAGTCACATGTATGACTTCCATTATTCAATCATAAAGCCTTTTTATGGTAACCGAATTGAATTGTGTTATACTGATACGGATAGTTTGGTTTATGATGTAAATACTGATGACATTTATCAAGATATCAATGAACATTTTCTAAAATATTTTGATACCAGCAACTACGACTTAAACAACGAATTTAACTTACCAATTATTAATAAGAAGGTTCCAGGGTTATTTAAAGATGAAATGGGTGGTAAAATTATCAAAGAATTCGTAGGACTGCGCTCAAAGCTTTATTGTATTAAAACTTTAGACAAAACAATAAAGAAAGCAAAAGGTATAAAAAAATGTGTTACGAAAAATTTAAATATGTTAGATTATAAAAACGTTTTGTACAATTGTAACGTCATTCGCAAAAAAATGTTTTGTTTAAGTCGATAAAACATGAAATTTTCACTCAGGATGTAAATAAAGTAGCACTTTCAAGCAATGATGATAAGCGGTTGTTATCGATTGATAAGATATCTACTTTAGCTTGGGGTAATGCAACTATATTTAAGTAATGAATTGCCATTATTTTTAATGTAAGTAATTACAGTAGATACATTTTTTACAATGTATTTAGATAACGTTCAAATGTAATGATAATTACCTAAAGTAAGGTCAAATAATGTGTAATGTAATTGTAAAAATTTAAATTTTCTTGGTGCCTCAAATAGATATTATTATTTTAACTGTTACTTATAACAAAATATGTATAAACTTTGGAACTTAGTAAGTACTTAATTAGTTTTAAGAGCATTTACGCGACACAGCATTTCGTAAAATTCCTAAAATATAATCTACTAACTTTTTGTGACGTATCCTGCTTAGACGTATCAAGTTTTATTAAATCATATTATTCATTTCCAAAACTTCGGACTTAAGTTTGTATGAAATGCCATGTCGCTATGTGATAAGTTTTCTTATATTGGTAGTAAATAAATAAATAGTATTTAATGGTTATAATTATATCTGTTTTATTTCCATTCCTGATTGATTACAAAGCACACAGGTTCCAACTTGATAAACATATAATGTTCATTTTTGATGACAAAGGACTCGTGCCTCGAAGTTCGCACGCGCATTGTAGAATTTGACACCGAACAGGTGCTCGGACATGTTGAAACATGAAATTGATTCACAGCGTATGGTTTTATGGAGTCTAATTACATATTAGTCACGTTCCACAGTAATATTATTGTGTAGAACGTCATTCTATCATTACACAGTCGGCCGGAGCGGTCATATCACGTTGAATAAAAACATAACAAATTGTAAGTATTGCACAAGCTTATACGTATTTATAAAATTATTTCATAAGCTGTTAAACATAATTGTTATCAATAATTATAACTTTGTTTGTTTCAGATCATCAATAATGTGCGATTCTCCTGATTTTATCTTCTCACAATATGGTCAAGGTTGGCCAACTCCAAGTTTAAGCTGGCATGTTCCAGAGCAACAAAGACCTGAACCAACCAACAAAAAGCCTAGACCAAGACGGGAGGGTTTAAAACGGAAGGCACCTGAACATTCTATAAGTCAATCGTTCGTTATAAACAACGAAAAGAAAAAAGGTTTACGACTGATCCAGATACAAGTATTAGACATCAGTGAGCGACAAGAAGCAAGTGTTGCAAGTTCAAGTGACAATGAGAACGTGGTATTGTTAAGTGCACAATATGTAGTTAGTGAACCGGTGGACAATGTTATGGAAGAGACACAATCATTGATAAATAAAATTTCAAAGAAACTTTGTGGTGATGATTATTATTAGTAAGTAAGTAATGTATCTACCTAGTTTGTATATTCAGTAGAAATAAATAATTAGTTTAATATTGATATTATAAATTCATTTGTTAATCTGTTAGTGTAATAAAATGATTCCACATAGATCATCACAATTTGTAAATAAAAAATAAAATATTAAGAAAACTTTAAGCCCTTAGTTAGGTTCTTAGTTAAGGTTTTTAGTTAATATGTAAGTTTAATGTATAAATAAATGAAATATCTAAGGTGTAAGTTTTATTGTAATTAGAGAGAATAAGTTAGAAGAAATAAAATAATTTATTTGTTAATGTAGTAGTGTATTAAAATTCTCAAAATACATCATAGTTCATAGTAGATAAGTTTCATGTACATACATAAAATATTAAATAACAAGGACAAGTGTATTTAGTTTGTAATTGTAAATAATGTGAAAACTAAATAAATAATATATTTATAATTTAAATTATCTTTTATTGACGTTATAATCATACTCCCACTTTAAATTAGCTCTAAAGAAATGTTCTCATTATAGGTTTTAATTATGTTTTCAATATTTTAAAATTAATAGAATACTTACTCAATTAAATTCATTTTATTAGAGCTAATTTTAAGTTTGTTATGTAGGTTACCCAGATTATATTATTAAATAAAACAACCTTATGTACATAATCATTTTTATTAACTGAAAATTACAAAATAATTTAAAATAGATTAAATATAGACATATTATTATCAAGATACCATTTTCTAATACACACCGCATTATTTAATGCACAATTCACTTTATGGTTCACACAATTAAAATCAGTTTTATTTTTACAGAACTTTTTTTTTAATGTCGCAAAATTAGGACACCCTTTCTCACCTATATCAATCACTTCACAGTTTGCACATAACTCTTTAATCCACTTAATCTTTTCCAAACCCTTTGTAATATTTTTTTTATTTTCTAAATACGGTACGATGACATGTTGAAACTCTCTGTAGTCTATAAAGCCCTCACTCCAGAAAATTCCACGATTTCTTTCCAACCACCGCACCTGCTTCTTTTCTTCTTGAGTTAAGTAATAAAACGTATGCGGTGGTTTAACCAAGAACGTCTGTGTGTGCTCATTACTTACGATAGCCACTTCTTTAACAATAAAATTATTATCTAAATATTTAAATCCTTGGAGTTCGACAATGATAATATCCGCGTTCATGATAACTTCTTCACTGTGTTGCTTAGTGGCTTGTATTCAACAATGCAATCGTTAAGAATGAGACAGTATGCTGAAGTTTGATCTGGTATTTCTGAATCACTCTCAATTTCTACCCTTACATCCACAACTGGTCCAGTCTTCAGATTATCGATCTGTCTAGAGCAATCGATAACAAACAACGGTGCTAATTCTTTAAATTGTTTCTCGCTTAATAAAGACTCCGAACAACGGTCGTAATACGACTGCTGAAATCTGATGTATTGCTCGTATAATAAAGCAATTCTGTTATTAGCGAAGTTCACATTGAGGCTTTCATACGGGAAATATGTTGAATTAAGGTACACTCGAACATCACGAACATAGCAGTGATCAAACTGCGACATGTCAGAACTTGCATTATTTTTTCTACTTGTTTGTAGTCCGATTATTACATATCGCGGTTTTTCTATTTGAGATGATGTTTTGATAGACCAGGTGTGCTTTGTAGTTCTAGGTAAAGTGGGATATTCGTATAGATCCCAGTTTCTAAATATCATCTGGAGCGGTCGATCTTTTTCCAACAGTTTTAATAAACTTATTTTTTCTTTGTCCGATACTTTCACATGGGGTACGCGCCATATGATTTTATTGATTTGAATGTCTTCCACTATTTCTCCGGTATTCAATTTTACAGCGTTCAAATTAGTGTTGCTTCGTAACAATATTAGTTCATGTCTACTATTTATTACAACTTTTTTAAAATCTTCTGCGAAACCGATGATATTCCGAAGTGGTATAGACGCAGAAAAACTTCCCCCATTAATATTTTTTATACCATCGATACTCCAACCCCAAGCTCTAGCTACTTTTGATTCATTCTCATTCATTGATATTAACGATTTCATGGTTGTAGTTATACCAGCATTTTTTATTTTATCAATCTCCACTCCGTTTAGTTCGTACCTAATATCTTGGAACAAGAAGAGTAGTCCATTGTTCGTAAAATTAACACTAGTAGCTTTCTCTTTTGAATCTTTTTTGCTAACGATAACGGTTCCTTCCAAATACAGAGTGCTGGCTGATGGTAATATGTAAAGATCCTGTTGGTTGATAGGTATGCGTATTTCATCGTTCCTGTTGAAACTTGTTACATAAGGTTTGTACGAATGAAATTCGATTCCTTCTATACTGTTGTCGTAAGTCGGAGTGGATAAAACGTCTAAGATATTCATTTTAACAATCCGATCGCTTTGAGAAATATCTTATTGTCTTTAGTTAATTTTATTTTGCTCTTAGAACGACGTCTTATTTGGTAGGTAGCTTGAGTAGAACTGGTATTTTTAATTTGTTGAGACATATATTTATTGTAGTCAATCATTTTTTCTTCTAAGATGTAAATACAGCTGTACTTCTTCACCACGCAAGTTAATTAAGCGATTGTTTATATCTAGTAGTCGGATATGTATGCAGCTTATGTTGTTTTGATTGATTGGAAAATATATTGCGTTCTTCGGGATTTCTATGATTCTGTAACCAGGTGGTACGTTGAGTGCGAATTCATGAATTATGTGACTTGGTTCACCGTTTATGTAAGAGCCGCTCACAATGTCACATTCGATCCTTACCACAGTCGTCGGTAAAATGTTGACTGGATGCTGTGACACATGCCATTTATTTGCTTTTAAGACCTGCTTATCAAACCCTAACAGTCTACTGAAAGAGTATTCTTTCTTTAAATTAACGTCTTTTGAACAATATATGGCAGTTTTTAAAGTATTGTTATTGCATTGTAATTTAATTGAGGCATCTTTTATTTCGGATTTTAAATAATCATAAATATCTTGCAATTCATAGGTGCCTTCCGGTATTTCAATAACTTCGTTTGAACCATAATAGAACTTGTTATTACTTTTATCAATATTTGGTATAGAATTAAATGTTGAAAAATGCAATAAAGCACACTCATATTCTCCATTTAGTTGCAACGTATTAGGATAGTACGTAGATAAAATTGATGAGTTTCCAGTTATCGACAAAGTGAGTGACATCTTGCAAATGATTGAAATAAAATAAAATCATTTATTTTATACATTTTTATTCCAAAAAGTCCTCAAATATTTTAAACATAAATGACCACAGTTCACAGTGTTAAATTTTTGATATCTTGTGTAGTTATATGAAACTTTACAATTCTTAAAATATCGTAACAGTTCTAATGGAGTTTTTAAATTTCCATAGCTATCAAAATAATCACAATAGTCATATACTTTTACATAAGCTACCCAATGCGTTCCTTCGTTTTTAGAATCGTCTAAGTTAACAATACCACATTCCATACGTTTCGGCTTCCTTGGCAATTGATCTTTCATATATACTCCTCGGAAATATGGGATGTCTACATTAGTTAGTGCGCGATTTGGTAGCTTCTTGTTCAGTTTTTTGTTGATTTTATAAACAATCCTTTACCGTTTTTATAAGGTTTTATGTATAAACCCTTACCCACTGCTAAACCCTCCATAGTTCTATTATGTCGTTCCGTCTCTCGCAAGTTTTGTTGAGCAGATTTATAATCATTCACCGTTTTTGCAATTCCAGCTGCACCACCAGCTAAAGCTCCTAAAGCTGATAAGCCAGCAAAAATTGGAATTAAAGGTAGAACTCCACCAGTCTTCGGTATGGGGATTACTCTCGGTACTCTGATTTGGTGTAATTTGGGGCATAACTTTTTTGCAGCTAAGTAAGCCAAGTTTATTAAAGACTTACTATCCTTGGGTTTTAGCTTTTTTATTTTAGATTTTATTTTTGATACTAAACTTTTAAATGTTTTGGCACCAGAACCAGATTTCAATTTGGCTTTCATGACTTTGCTTACTAACCATGAGCTTAATTTTTCACCTTTTCCTGCATCTTTTGATTTTAGTCTCTGTTTAGCCATGTTCAAAAGCTGTAAGTCGGCTTTGTGACGATTAGGTAAATCTGTATGATTTTCATATGCTATATCGTGGTGCATACAAGCTTCGTCTAGTTTATTCACACCTCGATCGCCTCGCAACAAACGTTTATGAAGTTTAGTTCCTGGTCCGCAATAATTGTATCCAGGCAAATGAGCTTCGAACGGTAGATTATTAATTATACTGTTAACTAGTCCACCACCTTGCATTACTTAAATAATAATGATACAAATTTCACAAAGTATTTCTTTTATATCTTAATTTATTAATGAGGATTTATCAATCCAACTGTTTTCATCATTATTGAGACCTAACCATTTAACGAATAGTTTCTTTCCTTTCTTTTTAAGTATTTTTTCTACTAAATAAACACCAGGATAGTTAGATTTTTGAAGTTCTTGCTCGTAAAAAGTTCCTAATATATCTTGCTTTCGTTGATCTTCTATGTGGTATGTTACTGGTATAGTTTTATTAATCTTTTTTATCGTAAAGAGTTCAGTTGACCAATTAGGAGTATAACCTTTCTCGAAATTGTGTTTGTATTTACTGATACGAACACAGTCACCTTTTTTGAACTTAGGCTTCCGCTGGATGGATACATGATTACATATGTTTTTAATATTCTCTTTTACGATGGGTTCATTCGATTTATTAACATCATTCGGTTTAATTTTAATAGTACGATGTTTTGTGTTATTATATGTATTAAATAAATCTTCTAAAGGTGTTCCTAACCACTTATAATTTCCAACGAGATTAAAATATTTGTACAAATTATTTTTAACAGTTTTAATTAGTCGCTCTACAATTGAAGCTTTTTTAGTAGAGAAAGATGAGTAATGGTTTATGCGGTACTTCTTCATTAGCGTTTGGAATGTGTTGTTATAAAACTCTGTGCCCATATCAGTTTGTAAATTAACAGGATTTTTATTGCTGCTTAGTAGTATTCGTTCAAAAGCTCGAGTTACTTCAGATTTATTTTTAGATTTTAACGGTTCTGCCCAGGCATACTTTGAGAAGCAGTCAATCACCACTAAAATGAAATTGTAACCTTTGTTATACTTTCTTAGGTTTTGCATGTCCATTAGATCTGCTTGCCACAAATCATCGATCCCTTTGAGAATAACAGAACGTCGAAGGAAGTTTCTTCGTGCCGCTTTGTGTATTTCATTTACTATTTGTTGTTTTGCCATTACTGAGATTTTCAAGTAATTTGTCTATATCTGCTTTGGAGTAAAACTTCTCTTCCAAATGAATCAAAACCTCAGGTTCCTTTACTTTTAAAGTAGTCTGAATAGACTTTTGTGCATCTAATATGATTTGAGCACGCAATGATGCAATCAGCTTATTAAATTGTTTTATCGTATCAGCACACATTCGATCTACATAATCCTTGTTCACAGCATCGTCTGATTCTAATGGATGTCTAATTCCTCTCAATCTAGAAGACTTTAAATCAAAATCTCCACTTTCTGATTTTAACAACGCGTTATCATTGAAATTAATCAGTTCTGACAAACGCATTCTTTTATGAATAAAATGTCCAAATTTATCTATATTCATGTTTAAGGTGTACTTTATGTAAAGGCTGATGATGAACTAAACAATAGTTAATTTTACACCTATTTATTTATAAGTTTACTTTCACGTAATTCTTCAATAATGGATATTATTTCATTATCTAATCCTGTGTTGCCGGCATCTCGAGATGCTATTAATAACTTTAACCTTTCCACCAATTCATTAGGATCATCCCAATACACAAAATCTACGTTATTTTTCCAGATTTTTGTTAATGGTAGTCCTTTACCTTTCGAATGATGACCCTGAAGCGTACTTTGCAGATTAAAAAGAGGTTTAATAACTTGTAAATATTTTTGTCCCTTATTACTTTTTATTGGTTTACTTGGGTCATTATCACGACGATGTGCATTTGTATCAAGTAACATTTTCTTATAATATTGCAAGTCATTTTCAGTAACCAAACTTAAATCAATATCTTTCTTAAGCAGTAGTTGTTTTAAACCAGGCGTATGTTTGTATTTATGACCAGCCACGATGATATAACTATCGTCGATTGTTATATGAGCAGAACCTAACATCAATTTTCCGCGTTCTACTCTGACACCAAATGGAATGTCTGTTAACGCTTCTGAAGACACTGACCAGGATGATGTATCACGACCTTCACTTTTTTCAACTGATTTATACGAAGATTCACTGTTGGTGTCAGACTCCTCTACATCACTACCAATTGCGACTTTTTGCAACGTTTCGTCTCTTATCAGATCTTTAGATTCTTCATCTTCATTACTATACAGCAAAGGAGTTTGCATACTGGCTGTAGCAATTTGGTTGAGAGGCTCTGTTACAGGTTTAAAAACTGTTTCCAAGGCTTGCTTACTCTCATTCTCAACATCTCGCATTTTTCGCACCTTCTTCTTTACAGCTGCTGCAGCATCAACAATTTGTCTCTTTAAAGATTTTTCCATAATTGTTAAATGTATTGTAACCGGTTAAGCTCTGTTTGTAGAGTAATGTAAATTCAACGGTGACGTCTTAATATATACTCGTGCTCTTAATCAAAAATTACAAACGTGTCAAATTTATTTCTATAACATCCTTTATTTTTTGCACAATCTTTATTAATTACAACATAACTGAAGGGCTCACTCCATATTTTTGAACACATTTCACGAAATTCAAGCCATGTCATGTCAGTGTTGACGTGTTCTTCATAAACATGTCTCATATTTCTTTCATCTTGTTTAAAAAGTATGATTAGGTTTGCGTTGTCTCTTACTAACTGCTTAGGGATTTTACTATACGTCTGATTTAGATAAAAACAATCGATGAACTTGTGTCTCCCCATAGCAAAATAATCACGCATACCACTTTGATTTTCACAAGCAACATCGTCAAATATAATTACAGAATTCGGTTTTGCGGTCTGAACACTCAGTACTTGCTCATTTTCATGATATTTCTGAAATGAAATGCCTGGTACCCGTTGCAAGACTTTTTCTAAAAAAACGTACTTGGGCTGTTGCAAGGTTTTCGAATAAACATAAACATTTTGAAATCTTAAACCATTCTCGTGTATAAGAAGACCGATTAATAAATTAGTTTTTCCACAATTTGACGGTCCGCAAATGATGCATCGTACCGATTTAGGTAATAATTCTCCATGGCGAAAACCAGTCTCCTGAGACTGAATACAAAGTTTGTTTACATGTAACGATTGCGGTTGTTTTACAAATTTCATGACGACTCCTTGAAACGGTTATATTAATAATGAGTCAATTAATGTATTACATCGACATTTATAACTCATTGTCGCTAACTCAATCAAATGTTTCAACCTAGTGGAAAAGGCGCCGAACCAGTATTTTACTGCACTATGTAGGAATTCATACTCCACCTTCCGTTTCATCGGGTGGAATAGGCGCCGAACCAGTATTAGACATTTTACTGCACCGAGAGTGACGGAGATGATCATTCCATCGGGTGGAATAGGCGCCGAACCAGTGGATTTCATTTATATTATTGGGCATTCTACTCCACCGAGAGTGACGAGGCGAACGGAGTGAGCCGATGGAACGGAAGGTGGGGTAGAATGCCCAATAATATCCTACTCAAAACATATTGAGCTATAGGTTTGTGTGGTTATAATGGATTGGTTACCAAGACCTATAGAAGGACTACCTATGTCCCATGCCTGATTAATGTTATGTAATACACGGATACAATCGCAGGGGATGACTTGCACACTCAATAATGTGCCCCCGAAAACGGTTGCTAGCAAATAGTGACGTAACGACTTCCTAAGGTGATTGAGGAGTGGAGAGGTATCTCACGGCGTAAGTACGTTAATAGGTTGGAGGTGGAAAGTGGCAAATTAGGGCTTGCTATAAATAGGCAGAAAACCAAGCTTATGGTGATAGATCGCGCGGGAAAGCTATCGGGCGCCTATAATATCCAAGGCATCGATATTGTGGACAGTTTCATTTATCTGGGCTCTAATATTAATAATGAAGGCAGCTGCGTCCCAGAAATAAAACGTCGGATAGCCATGGCTAAAGATGTTATGACACGCCTCCAAAACATCTGGAAAAATCGCTCTATAAGTTATAAAACTAAAGCCCGTTTGGTCAGAGCATTAGCTTTCCCGATTTTCCTATATGGAGTTGAGACGTGGACAATCCGAGCAAGAGAAAGACAGAGGATAGATGCATTCGAAATGTGGTGCTGGAGGCGGATGCTCCGAATACCATGGACAGCCAAACGCACAAATGTGTCTATCCTTTCCCAACTAGATGTCAAGACCCGATTGTCTACAATATGTCTACAGCGTATTCTGACCTATTTCGGCCACATAGTGCGAAGGGGAGATAGCAGCCTTGAAAAGCTGGTTATTGTTGGCAATACCGAAGGAAAGAGAGCACGAGGCAGGTCGCCAACACGATGGTCCGACCAAGTAAAGGAAGCTACGTCCTCAAGCAATTTTCAGCTGGTGGTGATGGTAACTTTGGACCGGAGTAGATGGAGGCAGATTGTCCGCTTAAAAGCGTCCAGTGACCACGATCCTCAGTAATGAGGGACCGATTGAAGAAGAAGAAGTACGTTCAAGATCCCTACCAGCATCTTACGGGAATACATCCTTCCTCTGAGCACGTTTGCTCGTGCAAGTATCCACTCAATAGAGGCAAGAAAGAGGTGGGAGCTCTGTTCTTCGACAATGTTCACATGTGACCGGCCAATAAAGGCAAGTCAGAGGTACAAGACTTCTCCCGGGAGATAGAGTACGTGGGGTCGCTACTGCCCAACAGCTCGCCACATGTATGTGTATACAAATGTAGAGATCGAACTGAGCAACTGCAAGCATCTTAAACTGCCGATGATTTCATCTATGTCTAACAAAATTCAACAAATTGATTAAGTTCATTACGCTTTTATAAATTAATGAAGCATTCAAGTTTTATTCTTTAATTTTTTCAGGTAGGTACTAACAACCACTTATCCGAATAGAGAGCTATGGGAATGAACCTTCTATCTAAGAAAACAATTATTTTTCACTCTAAAAAATAACTTATGACCTGAAACTGAATATTGAGAGACAAAATATTTTTCTTTAAACTTGTTTTGTCTCCTGAGTTTAGTCACCTCAGTTTTGTGGCGTTGATCTGTTAGACACTAATTAACATAATATTGTTTTACTAATGGCCCTTAGCACTAACAATAGGCGACACCTAAATGAAACGACAGTAAATAAAAGCGCGCTGTTGTTGTTCAACGCCCGGCTTAGTGCCGAAAGTTGAAAATCCAAAAGCGCGCTTTTATTTAAGCATTCATTTTGGTGACGCCTTGTTTAGTGAAAACGGACATCTAGGTGAAAGGTAATACCTTTCTTGCTGAAGAAAAGAGTTGTTGTGCTATAGGTATAGAACTATTTTCTGTATTTTTTTTTTAATTTTAGGTTCAGTAGTTTCGGAGATAAGGGGAGGATGGTAAATTTTCGTCTATTTTCTTAAAAAAACTTTAAAACAATTTATTTTAAAATTATACAAAAAATATATTGGAGACCTTCACAGTAAGCCCTTTCATTTGACAGACATGTCTCCAATAATTTTAGTTTTGCAAACTGTACCGTGTGACAACACGGTACAGTTTGCAAAACTTTTATTTTAATTTTCTTATTTGCCCCCCAAAATTGACCTATGTATTCAAAATGTATTCATTAATTTACGTTACACGTCCGTCTTTGGGTTACAAAGATCCATATGTGTACCATCGGTACATTAGATTCGGAGCAAATTGGTTGTGGCAGACGGACAGACAGACAGACACACGAGTGATCCTATAAGGATTCCGTTTTTCCTCTTATTTAACACAAAAATAAAAACCTGAACATACAAATTGTATCTACTGCTATTATATCTATAATAGCTGTAGTTCTAGCTCCAATAATATTATTAATATAGATATACTAGTTGCTAGGTAGATGCTGTGGTAAGTCCCATTAGTGACATGTTTATTTATAAGCTATGAGAATCTATTATATCAACAAGGTGATAGATGAAGTTTACTGGCAAAATCAGAGGAAAATTGGAGTAGGATGTACCATTATATACATACCAGCGGCGAAGTGTGAATTTTTGTAAGAGAGAAGCCGGTTTTAACTTAGATACCAATAAAAAAATGATTAAGAAACTTAAAACTTATACTTTTTTTTACGGAATTTAACACCATATATCGTCAAATAACAGAAACAAAAAGACTTATAAAAAATTATATTGTTTACTTATAGAAAATTGTATTAATATATATATATATATATTGCAACAGGGACTGAAAGGGGGTCTTAAAAATTCGATGTGGGGCGACTAGGGCACGTGGGGTATCATAATTATGACAGAGCTCTGTTTGCACATTTTCAAACATATTTTCTTTTTAGATCGAATAGTTTTCGACTTTTGATGAAAAATGTAAAAAAAAAAATACACCCCCCCCCCCCCCCATCTCCGAAGTTTGCATAGAGAAAAATCTGAAATGATTCTATGTGATAGAAGTTTATAAAAAGATCACAGGAAAATAAAACGATTTCTCTAAATAGCACACTTTTTTATGGCACGGTAGCCTCGGTGACCGAGTTCGACTCCGTTTTATTTTTTAAAATATATGCATAGAATAAAATAAATACTTATCTTGTAAGCTGGCAGGCAGCGTAAGACCGGTTGTAGTGCCACAATGTTATCCAGGCCTACGTCCAGCAGAGAACGTCATTCAGCAATGATCAGCACCCTAATTGCTTAGTAAATTGCTAATTCATTGCTTCATATGTTCGAAAAAATTGTCTTCTCAGCACCGTAAATAACGCTGCTGGGGTTGCGGGTTGTTTGAAAAAGATACCGTGGCCCTGGCATAGGCAACTGAAGGAACACGGGTGGGTTTTAGTCAGTAAAAGTCTGACACGCCCTTCCGCTCCACCCAGAGCGGGAGAAGTTATTTGATGATTTCCCATCCACAAAAAAAAAAAAAAAATGCACCGTAAATAACACAATGAATGTTGTTGAACTGTCAAAATGAAACGGATTTCGAATGATAATGATAATGTGATAATTAGGGTACTGCTATCGACTATAGGTTTCAGAGCAAGGATAGATTTCGAATCATTTTCTCGTTCCTGCATGAAAAGAGAAGTTGAACGATCAGGTTAAGCTAAGTTTGCCGGGGTTGGCCTGTGGATGTGTGAAGATCTTTACATACCGAGACCCCTGCGTGCCTCAAAAAGCACATTGAGCCGCTGGTCCCGGCTGTCATTCGTAGATCTTTGACAATAGTTACGGGTGCTCAGAAGCCCAAAATTCGGATATCCAGTCTTGCCAAGGGGTATCGTGTTATCCAGTAACTGGGTTGTGGAGGTCAGATAAGCAGTCGCTCCATGTAAAATACTGGTATTCTGCTGCATTCGGTTACACTGGAAGCCGACCCCAATATAGTTGGGAAAAGGCAGATTGATGTCTCCAATAATAAATGTTTAAGAATGTGAAAACAGCGCCCTTTCATATGATGCCCCACATGCCCTAGTAGCCCTACTTCGATTTTTAAGACCCCCTTTCAGTCCCTGTTGCAAAAAATAGATATATTCATTTTATTTCGTTCTTATTTGCAAAATAGTTGGGCAAACGTCATCTAAAACTATTTCAGAATTCAAGTTGATAGCTTTAGCCGTTCTTGAGATATCCAGCAGTGACAGACAGACTGAGTCGCACCATAAGGGTTCCTTTTTACCATTTTGGTATGGAACCCTAAAACAAGAAAAAATAGAAATAATTCTAATTAGATTACCTACCAACGAAATAATTACAATGATACCTTAGGACCGGTTTTTTGATCCATAGTTAATTCAAGCAAAGTTACTATTTTTTTTAACATGAATGAGTTGAATACATTCATGATTAGCCTTTCACGTTTAGAAAAAATTCAACCATTACTATGTTTAACCAATGGTTAAGTTAACTACGGATCAAAAAACCGGCCCTTAGTAATTTTAAAACTGAAATTAGATTTATTAAACTTTCTTATAGCCATTATAATGTTTACACGGATTACATTCGTAAAGCACCAAAAAAAAAAGATATTATCGGGTACATCACTAAAGTCTGCAATTCGACTATCTATATTCACATCGCTCGATGCGCCCCCCGCGAGGCACCTCAAGATAATTAATTTTAATCATCTTTTTTATCTGTAGCGGCAACCGTAATTCTTATTAGTAATTACTTTTTATTAAAAATACAATGTTTGTTTAAGTTAACGTATTAATTAATTGAAACATTTTAAACGATTTTTATAATTTGAGAAAATGATCGTAAGCCATCAGTTTCTTGAAAACAGACGTCACATTTGTATCATATATTGTCATGTAGGTACAATTACGATTATGTCGTTAGTACCTACGACTAAGGGCTGATTTTTCAATACTGCCACCATAACGAATCTACAGAAATATTGAAATGGGGCAAAATAACATTTTGTCCTGTTTAAACTATAAGATACAAAGGCAGATGCGTCTTTTAATAGTAAGAATTATTAGGTTTTCGTTAAGTTTTCGCCAATTCAAAAATACTCGTAGATGCGTCTTTTTTTGCTGATTCCGAATATGTAAATAACTCTATTTCGAAAAAATGTCAGATATGTCTTTTTTCCATACCCCCTCAAACGTTTGGCCTGTATTGCGCAACTCCGCGGAGCTGTCAGTGCGCCCGGCCGAAATCGTGTAATTTAGACTCTAGACAGGCAATATTTGGCATTTAATCCGACCCGGTCCACGAAATCTCCAGGAGATTCCCACCAGACGCGCGTTTTTTGACAGAAATCTCCTGGAGATTTATTAGCGGACGGGAGGTTATGACGGAAGAACAGTCAGATAACTTTTATGTGAAGAATAAATACTTTTTGTCAGTTTGGCCTGTTTTCTATACAAAAACTGTCAAACCGCCAAATTGATTCCAAAAGTTATCTGACGATTGAAAAATAAGCCTTATGCAATACAAAAAACCGGCCCAGTGCGTGTCGGACCACGCACAATGAAGGGTTCCGTAGTTGGGATGAATTTATCCTAAGAACAAACTTAACATTGTAGTTGAAAAACATGTTTTCCCATACACTCCAACTGCAAATGTAAGTTTGTACGCACAATATTGAGAGATTTACCATGTTATTTTAAGACCATAGACTTCTTATAAGTTTTGCTGTAATCTATAGATATAGAACTATATTCTGTATTTTATTTCAAAATTTTTGGGTCAGTAATTTCGCAGATAAAGGAGGGGAAGGTCTATTTTCTTTAATAACTTTAAAACAGTTTATTTTAAAATTATAAAAAAATATATGTAGGATCGTCAGGATTTACTCCGTTAGATTAGGACATCATGTGGGCAGAAGATGGGTTTCGTGCAATGAAAACACACTGGGTGCGATACACGACGTTTATTAAAATCACAATCTAACACAATAACTCCGAATTATAATTAACACACCAACTGAGCACAACGAATCGAGTACAGTTCGGCGACGTCTTAATTCCGATGCGATCAGACACTACAAGGTCCTCCTCGCCGTGGGCTTAAACATCACGACTCTGGAGAAGCACGCTGTAGGTGTGGGTAGATCACCTGATGTCTCCAGTGGTGCGCTTGCGATTCGTTTTGTATTCGTACTAATGACTGGATCCGAAATATTATTTATTTATTTATTTACTTATTTATCCTCTCACTGGAACGCCATACAGCAATTACACCAACAGAGCAAAAAATTTCTTCATGTGCTGCTTTCCATCCATCCTGTGCGCGGTGGACATCGAACGGGCGGCGATGGATCACGCACGCTCACGCAGCGTCAAAACATTTCTCCATAATTCTATAACTCCATATTGCGCACATTCTTTGCAATTTTTGAGACTTGATGATTTTTTAAATGAATACATACATTAAAATTGAAAAAACGGAAAATTTTGGTATGTCATCCTGCCTGACAGATGACATATATATTTGAGACCCTCACAGTAAGTTTGATATGTCACACGGTACAGTTTGCCAAACTACATACGTGTGTGTGTCTCACAGAAATGTACCATATTTCAACCTATTCGGTCCATTAGATTCGGAGCAAATCGGCTGTGACAGACGGACAGACGACACGAGTGATCCTATAAGGGTTCCGTTTTTCCTTTTGAGGTACGGAACTCTAAAAATTTGCCGTATGTAATAAAAAAAAAAGATGTATGTAAGTATCTCGTGTGTGGGCTATAAGAAGTAATTAAAATTACATTACTTAATTAATTACTGTAAAAACGAAATCTTTTGTTAATATTTTGAAGTAATTTCTCAGTAGCAGCCAGAAGTATAAGTAGTAATAGTAATAGTATCCTGGGACATTTTCACACACGGTCATCTGATCCCAAACTAAGCAGAGCTTGTACTATGGAAACCAGATAACTGATATACTACATATACAATTTTTTTTTTTTTTGTAAAAACATACTTATATAGATAATTACACCCAGGCTCAGGACAAACAGACATGTTCATGCACACAAATGTTTGTCCTGGATGGGAATCGAACCCACGACCTGCGGCATGATAGGTGGTATCTTAACCAACCACGCCTGCCAAGTATTTCTGCGGTTGCGGCGGATGACAAAAAGCCCGCCCTCTATTATACAGGGTTATTGGTAAAACACCAACAACCTCTTAAGGGGTCATTGTAATCATCATTATGAACGACTTTTACTATGGGACCAAACCTGAAATCGCAATAAAAATCAGCGGTTCAGTACATTTTGACGAATTATGCGAACCTAAATGTACTGAACAGCTGATTTTTTTTTCGCGATTTGAGGTTTGGTCCCATAGTAAAAGTTGTTCATAATGATGAATACAATGACCCCTTAAGAGGTTGTTGGTGTTTTACCAATAACCCTGTATATGACATATCGCTGCTTTGCATGAATACCCGCACAAACCAAAATTTTGAAAATACTGGTTTATAACACAGCCAAATGCAAAATAGTCCTTATTTCATGGTTGGTAAGACTCACATTCATAACGGCAAAACCGGCGGTTTGCCGATGCCGAATGTGAGTCTTACTGACCATGAAATAAGTACTATTTTGCATTTGACTGTGTTATAAACCTGACCATAAGTATTTTCAATTTTTTTTTTTTGTGCGGGTATTCATACAAAGCAGCGATATAGGTAACTGGCTGATACACGTATGGATACACGAAAATTACAGGCTTAATACAACACCACACAGGGTGCAAAAAGACACATCAGAAAGCCGTCAACATACTGCATATGCATACTGTACATCTAACTAAGTAGCTTTGCGCAAACAATATTTGCTGGGAAACGACTTTTATTTTTGGGTATAAAAAAAATAGCTATTTTATATTGCGCGCAATGTAATGCGAACCCAGGCCAACGGGCCCCGCGTACGCGCACGCGTAGGTACTTGTGGTAGCGTGCGTTTGATATTCATTGCCTTTTTGTAACATCAATTACGTAATTGGTTAAGAAAAATCGACAGTTTAGGTAATGGTTGTTTGGAAAAAAGTTTAGTAACTTGTTAGAGGTTAGAGGAACTTGGAATCGATTTCGTAAAAAAGTAAAAAAAAAAATGGCGACTTCGACTTTCAATATCTCCAGTGGATTCCCAGGTATGGTCTAGTGGAAAAAAATATCCAAATAATAAGTAAAATACGCGACTTTCGGCTTCGGACAGTGACTTTTTAAACGCTTTTTAAGTTATTTTATCATTTATCAAAATATTTATGATGAAATTACAGAAAAATACAATAAGTTTTTAACAGAAAAGATGGACTAATAAATTAATTCTAATAACGAGTACTTAAAACAGTCTTTATTTACAACTAGCTTTCGCCCGCGGTTTCGCCCGCGTGGAGGTCGATAATTATCCCACGGGAACAACCGGTAGTAACCCGGATAAAAAGTATCCTATGTGTTAAGCTAGGTTATAAACTATGTATGTGCCAAATTTCATCCAGGTCCGTTCAGCCGTTTTTGCGTGATTGAGTAACAAACATCCAAACTTTCTCTTCTATAATATTAGTAGGATATAAGTGAGAAGTTAAAAGAAAACTGGTAGACAGGCAGGAAACTAGTCCCCAGTACGAGTGGTACGAGCTAGTTTATATGACAGCATGACATGTGACGTCACTTATAATCGTAATTGCCATCAAACTGGTATACAGAGTGGCCATAGTCCAAGATACCAGGGCCGCCAGACCTTACTTATTTTCCGATTAACAAAATGTATACGATAGAGTTGAACATACGCATACCTGCTAGCTTGGGCCGACGGCCAATTTTCAAGAATCAGGTACTATAGAGGTATGAGGAACAGGGTGTAAAGTTCACTCATCCTCTATTGAAAAGGGAGGATCTGGTGGGGACACAATTAAAAGGCCGCTGCCGCGCTATGAGTATGAGCGCGAGCGTGATAATTAGATGGTTTGTGTTTGGGGGATGTTTGGCAGCTACGATTGGTCTGGCTGCTTACAAATAATATTGAAACAGTTCCCCGAGTATCATTATGTATACCTATAAATAATAAAAGCGTGTTAAAATTAAGACTCTAACTATATGTAAGATGACATCATTTTTGCAAACTTCTGGCGGAAATACCGCTTACGGGAAGTGTCGGACAGTATTGATTATTAATTATTAACAATATACTGTAAAACATAAATACAAAACAGCAGTCAGACTTTAAGAAAAGTGAGTAATATTTTTACGTAACTTTAGTAGGTACCTGATACATGAAAATTGACCGTCGGCCCAAGCTAGCAGGTATGCGTACGTTAAAAGTACATACTAACACTACTCTATCCCATATAATAGATCTTTACCTATTAAATTGCCGATTTTTGATACCGGCTAGTATGAAGATCAATATCTTATATTCTATTTAGAATTTCAAATTCAAATTAATTTTATAATATAGCATAACATTTTATTTTATTTTATTTTATTTATTAGGGACAACAAACAGCAGTATATTAAATATTACACATGATTGGAGTACTAAACTAATAGAATTAGCAAATACACTACTCACGACGTTATCCACAGATTACCATATAAAATAATTAGCATAGGTACTGTTAATAATAACAATAAGGGCAAACTAGAAGATACTCAATACAAAGTTAAAATTATTACTCGGTTTGTTATTAAAATGTATCTCGGAGAGCATAAAATAAAGTGAAAAAATCTAATCTAATGGATATTCTGGAATCCCGGGATTTATATAAGAAGAAAAAGAAATATTAAGAAGCCGCTTCCATAATTTCATAGCCAAAAATAAGTTTAGGTAAAAATACATCCAATTATCCTATCTAAGCCTAAAATGTTGATTTTTTCGTATTCTTCTCTGACCTGTAAAGACAGCCTGAAGTGCTGCTATACAACGGGGGCCAAAAGTATCACGGAATCTCTGATCTATGGATCCTCCATTCCCTGTTCTTGAATGGTTACCCATCTGTAGGCTGACCGAGGTAAGCGTTGCTCATCATTGCAGATTGACAATCAATTTCTACGGTTTTATTTAGCTACAATCCCTCCTACATACTGGATAATCCGTGAAGGACATTTTCATTCATTGCCTTTTTTCTGTAATTTACGACATATTATTATGATTTCGTTTTCACTCAGAGAGATTTCTATGAAGCAAGAGGCCATTCAATTCCATAAATCAGGCTTAGGCCATTTTTTGTGGACATAAATCAAATGGGACGCTGATCGGCGTACATTTTAATCAAATTTTAATATTTATTCGTTTAGTAGCGAGCACTCGTGTATCTACCTATAGGATTTATTATTTTTAAATCTGTGGTAAATCTACGATTTATATTTTATCTGTTGTTATTTTGAGATATTATCGTTTATTGCAATTTAGAAAAATTCTAATGCATGTTCTTATTTACGGTTAGTCCCCCTATGCTCTAGTGCCGCTATGCTCGACTCGAAAAATACCTACTAAAAAGTTTCGCTATGCACGCAATTTTTCGATTCTACGTAAACAATGGAAGGTACAGTTGGAAAAAAAAGTGTTTGAATTCAAAAAATTTTATAGCGTTAATTCATATATGCGTAAGCTAAAATAAATGATTAGTACTAATTTAAAATTAACATTTCTTTCTTGATAATTAGGTTTTGGTTTCAATATTCTTTACATTATCTTTCCAAACAAAAGTTATGTGGGACATGGCGTCAAAAAGATTTTCAGGCCGATATCTTTCTTTTTAACCGACTTCCAAAAGGAGGAGGTTCTCAATTCGTCTGTATGTTTTTTTTTTTTTTTTTGTTACGCGATTACTCAAAGACGAATGGACCAATTTAGAAAATTCTTTTTTCGTTTTTTAGGGTATGCTTCCGAGGTGGTCCCATATAAATTTTATTAACTTTGCTTGGGGAGTTTTTGAGTTAGCTTCAATAATGCGTATATTTCCCACTTATTTTATGTGGATGATGTGATGGTGTTTTAATAACTTCCTATCACTGTTATTTACATGGCTATATCTACAATTATTGTGCTCAATTATGTATTCGAATTTGTGTGGGGTAGGTTCCACAACTAAAAAGTGAAAAATAAAACCGACTTCTAAAACAAAACACTACAAAGTGAAAAATAACTTTAATTTCGGAAGTCGGTGGCAAAAAACGAAAATACAAAACCCAAGACACCGACTACCGAAATTAAAGTTATTTTTCACTTTGTAGTGTTTTGTTTTAGAAGTCGGTTTTATTTTTTGCTAAAAAGTTTTTTCGTAGGATCTTGTCAAGTTTTTAATTTGGTTGTCGATGGCAATGCTTGAATTTTTTCTTGAATTTTGATTTTGAATGTAAAATTAGTTTTTAAATGGTTAAATAAAATATTACACTAACAGTGTTCTTCATCACTGCCCGCGAATGTGATTTCGTGCATAGCGAAACTTTTTAGTAGGTATTTTAAGAGTCGAGCATAGCGGGTCTAGAGGATAGGGGGACTAACCGCTTTTTTAGACCTAAATGATAAATGTTTAAAGCTTCAATCAACATAATTATTGTTAAGTTTGTAATCATCCGCTATAGAAAGCAGTGGTGGCTCAGTGAGAGCAGTGATAACAGCCGCGGCTAGAGATGGGTCTCTACCCGGTAAAAACCCGAACTTTGGGTAAAAACCCATTAATACCCATTTTTACCTCCCCAATTTTAATTTATACCGGGTAAAAAATAAAAAAAATAAATTAAACAAATTACATTTTAGCTTTCACGACTGTTTGTAGTGTTCACAAATATTCTGGACAACCTCACAATAAAATACAGTTTTCTCAAAATTATATCGTAAAAATAAAAACAAAATTATAACATGTACATATTATTCTTAATTTTATTTTAAATTATTCTAAATCAGAACTATTAATCATACTGAACACAGCAACTACTAAATTACAACATTTTCATTCTGCCTAGCCTTTTCCCAACTATGTTGGGGTCGGCTTCCAGTCTAACCGGATGCAGCTGAATACCAGTATTTTACATGGAGCGATTGCCTATCTGACCTCCACAACCCAGTTACTGGGTAATAGGATACCCCTTGGTAAGGACTGGTTGTCAGACTTTCGGGCTTCTGACGACCCGTAGCGACTGTCAAAGATCCTCCAATGACAGCCGGCACCAACGGCTTAACGTGCTTTCCGAGGCACGGAGGAGTCTCGGTATGAAAAGATGGTCACCCATCCACGGACCAACCCCGGCAAGCGTAGCGCCGGATGGATCGACCCGTGCGGCTGCTATTACTTTTTACTGTTATTACTTATTACAGCTACTAAATTACAACATGGAAATAAAATACCGAGAACACGGTTTACTTTACTTTCCATTTCATCTCTTTCTTTCCTATTTTTACCTACCTACCCATTTTTTACCCACCCGCCCATCTCTAGCCGCGACTTACGAGGTCGTAGGTTCGAACCCAGGCAGACGCTTTGCTTTGCGTAAATTATTTCATCACCACTGCTCTCAAAACGGTGAAGAAAGACATATTGAGGAAACTGGCATATCCTAGAAGCAAAAATTCGAAGACTTGTGACATCTAACGCGCTACAACGCGTGGGACGTAACACGGTGGAACGTTTCCAACAGTGTGTGTGACTGAACGGACAGCATTTGGACGAAATTATTTTTTTAAACTGAAATCCGCATGATTCTTGTGTACTTTAAACTATTTAATACGCCCATAAGTTTGTAAGTTTTTGTTTCATTAGGTTTTAAAATCATAAATCTGCCACCGGACACACTTTACCAACCCGCGCTGCCGGCGTGGTGGATTACAGCTCGCTCCATCACACAGAGAGCATCAGTGCAGCTCAGCAGTGGGAACATTATAGGATGTCTATGCTTGTAATCATCCTAAATGATAAATACTAGAATAGCAATCGTAACAGACCGACTAAAAGATAGCAAAATTATTAGCCTGATAAAATGAATTGTTTTACATAAATAAAACTGTTTCCCGCCTTACTCCGTTACCTATTACTTACTACCTTTCCGTAATAAATTAAAATAACAAGGTAAACGTTTCAACAACAAACAAAGAAATAACAATTTACTAAAACACGACTTAGTTCAGACTGATATACGAACGAAAGGCATACTCAATCACTCAAGCACAACTAAACAACACAACCCTAGTTTTCTCGGACTAAAACAGACTAATAAATAAACTAAAAACACTCGATAAACATCACTAATACATTTTATTGTCTCGGTCCAGATGTCGCCAATTATGTCGATGGATATGTACTGGGATACAATTAAGAGCCCGATCACACAGACCACACCACATCGCAACGACAAAATGTGGGCAAGCAGTGGTTATGCGTAAATAGTGTCGCTGTAACTTCTTACAGCACGCGTAGCATTACGACGTTTTGTCGACGGAAGAATAGACAAAATGACACATTGCCATGCTAAGATGCGTAGTATGCGTAGAAATATTTCTACAATCTGTCATTTTGTCTATTCTTCAGTTCTTCTCCTCACTTAAAGCACTAGGAAGTGGTGAAGGGTGGGCGTTTTGGGGGACGGTCTTATATAATTTTGACGTTCGAAAAGTGCTGATTCTCAGCCTACTTTGAATAAATGACATTCGATTTTGATTTTTTGATTTTACAAAACCCGTTTCTATATGGTACAGTTGCATTGTGGTAACTATACAATTTCGATGTGGTTACGTTCGTTGTCGCTAGTCGTTGCGATGTGTGATTTGGCCGGCCGCTAGTGCGCGGTTTTGCTGGCGGTTGCGTTGTGGCTGCGGTGTGGCTTTGATGTGGTCGATAATAATCGATATCGCTCATATGGTTCATTTTGAGGGCAAAATGTGTACGTGTGAATAAACTATTCATTTTCAAATGAAAATTCTAATTTATATAAATTAGCGCCCGTCCACGTGTTGTCGTTGTGGAGTTCTTGTGGTATGTGTGATCGGGCCCTAATACAATACATCGATTTAGCAACGTTTTTGCTAGTGATGCAGTCCAATTAGGCCATTTCTCAGTCTTCGCTACTGATATGAATATGAATAAAAGATGGCGGCTGATGAGACAATAAATCTTTGACGAGTGACAGTCAAGTAGTTGGGCTCGTTATTAATGCATGTGATGGGACATCAAGTATCGATATCGATAGTTTTGACATTGATATTAACATATCAAAATCAATAGAGGGAAAAAATACGATTCTTCCTAGAATATAATATAATAGAATACTTTTTATTATGTACAGATTTTAATTCTAGAAATTTTAATTCTGAAGAAAAGTTTCTTCCTAAAGTTTCAAGAAATATAGAAATATAGGCCCTAGCCTATCTAACCATAGATTTTTAAACATCGTTCTAATTTAATCTCTTGTCGAAGTCTAGTAAAATCAGTTTTGGAATTTCAGTCTAAAAACTTAAACAGGAGAAATTACAGCGGATGTATTATATCGATATAATTATGTTTAGTGAAAATCGCACTAAACCGAAATACGACCTGGCTTGAGTTTTGTAATAAGTTCACGAGAAGTAGAAGAAGCCTGTAAATTCTTTAATCTATCAAAATAAAAAGTAATTTATTCAAATTAGGCTGAGAATTAGCAATTTTTGAACGTCAAAATTACATAAGACAGTGCCCTAAACGCCCGCTCTTCATTAACATTACTAAACAAAGAAATAAGCAATAAAACATTGAGGGACACATCAATAGATTTTGTGTTTTTAAAATTCCTATAAAACCAAATCAATATGGTTAAATCATTTGGATTTTCCATATGTGTTATTTCTATTTGACTATATTGTGTACTGCTATATTGCTTCCTATTGGCGAGACCGCTTTTCTTAAGCCCGTACTTTTGATGTGCTTTGCAGGTCACATCTTAGAAATTTCCTAAAATTTCCTTTCCCTTCCACTGACTTCTCCTCCTACTCCTTCACTGTGCACGCGGTTCGGTTGTGGAATTCACTTCCACCTGACATTAGGGACTGCCAAACTGTTGCAGTATTTAAGAGTGAAAGAACACTGTCTTTCCATTTCGTCAAAGTTATTAGTTATTTTAGTGATATTTATTCTAGAAGTATGTATGTATTTAAGTATTTATTATATGTTTTATTTGCTTAGTGCAAGAATTGTTTTTTTTTTTAATTTTATGTACCTACCTATTTTTATTTTCTCTTTTATTCTTACACACGCTGTGTCATCTTATCCTCTGTCCTATCGCAGGTATGCTGGAAGAGATTTCTTTAGAAATTAGCATCATCTTTACACGTAATTTTCTGTTCCTTTATTCTTGTCTGTTTATTTGTGTATACATAAATGGTTAAATAAATAAATAAAACTAAAAATTTATTTAATTATAGCATTTTGTCTACAATCTACATTTAAACGAAGCGCGTTTAGTTCCGGTGCGCGTGAGAGTTTTTTACCTCGCGCGTCAAACTAGACAACTAAAATTTGCCATAATATGTCAGTATATCATATCGATATTGTGTGATTTTTCCCACCACTACTCTCTACTAGTCCTGTCTAGTGTTCATATTATGTTAATGTATCTGTACAGACGAAGGAAGAAGATTAATTCCCAACCACCTACCCGTTTTATTGTCTTACAATACAAGTTAATTACTGCATCAATATTTAACGTTTACTACTAGTTTTTCTTACAAATATGACTGGTAGAATGTTAATTATTGTTGCGATGCGATATTATTGTTGTTTAATGAATTTTTTTTCATCCATGAGCCTTGTAGTTGTTTTAATTAATTTTCTCAATGTCATTATTACCTTGAAAAGGTCACTAAATTCACTAGTGGCTCTAATGAGCTTTTGGTTAGGCTCTTTGTGTAAGTTGTTTGGATACCTAACGCTTCTTCCACGTAGGATTCAGATTTTCCAATACAAACTTTAATAAACCATTCCATCTACGACTTTTGCGCACCGAAACAATGATGGCTTATACTGCACTTCACTCACAGCCCCTGTTGAGTATCAAGCTCCAGGTGTACAGCTACTGGTCTTGACTTCGTAGTAAAACTACTTGATGTCGATGATGACTGTATTTCTTAGCCTAGGTATACTGATTACATTATGAGACGCTCAAGGTGTCGGCGAGCGAGTGAGTGGCGGTGGAAGGCCGCGATCGCGGTGTGTGTCTTGCGACGTCAGGAACAGCAGCCAGCATCACACCTGGAGCTTGATACTCAACAGCCCCTGTATGTCCTAGAACCAAAATGCAAAGACTTGTGACATCTACCAAACCACACTGGACGTGGTGAATTACCCTACTCTCTCTTACAGATAGGAGGCCTGCCCCAGCAGACTTTATAGGCTCATTTTTCTATACAACCCCCGAATCTGATGTAGTTGTTACACGTGCCTTCTATTTATTTATATAATAAATAAACACTGTCCTCTGTCCAAGGGCGCACGTAAATATTTTTATTAAAATTAACATTGTGTAAGAATTTAATTACAAACGTTCTCTCCATGAATTTTTAGGGCTCTACTGCACAGTTGATTGCGTTAAACTAATTATTGTTGAAAAGTTTGTTCACGCTCGTCTCTTGTGGGATGAGTAGAAGTGGTATAAAGTGTCAATTATCTTGATCTTTATGTAAAACGTGTAAATTGAATTCAATTTCGTCGCAGACAGAATAATTTGGAGAGCAATGACGTAAGCAATGACGTTTATTAATGTAATTATTGTATGAATGGGGTTCGTACGATTGGACCTTGCGTCAACCTTTTGTTTCGACATCAAATTGACTAATTTTTGCATTAGTGGACGGAACGATTTGTCGTTGTTTTTCGACATACATACTCGTACCTATATATTTTCCTCAGATTGCGTAGCTCTTCCACACTAAATCTACCTAATTATAGGAGGAATAAATATTGGAATGGAATGGAATAGGAAGTAAGGCAAATGCCATACCATCAACGAAAAATATATTTACCGATCTCTATATTTTATTGACGTGAAAACGTCTTTTCGCTCGGTGTATCTACTGGTGGTAAGTTCAATATTGCTGACAGACAAAAACATGTAAGATTTCGACCGCTAATAACTACGAGACTTTTAATGCTAGAGTAATAGTAAAACATTAAAAAAATATGTCTTATTTATAAAAATTTTAAAGCCGGATATAATTTGCGTGTGACGTCACACTGCAAAAGCTCGCGCATGCGCTCAAACCTCTACTTTTCACTGTGTGTCGAAATATAAATTCGTATAGCGCAATAACGTGTTTAGCTATCAGTTATTCTGATGTGTGTCAAGAGTTGACTAAATGCTACCAGGACATAAATAGAAACCATAGCAGTATTGAAAAAAAAATAGGGTTAAAAATTAAAATTATGAATTTGACAAGAGCAAAATAATGTCAGATGTCGTCTCATATTGGCCGTAAATCTGCTTAGAAATGAAAGAAACCGCAATCGAAAAAGGCTTGCATCAAAAGGAATGCAATGAGCCTAAAATGTCTAGTGCCGAGTCAATGACAATGGCTATGGCAGTATCAGAATTTGTTGCAAATAGCAAAAAAGTTTAAGGTGTCTTCTCATATTTCAAAAATAATATCATAATTGGTGAAAGCTTACTTTATAAGGAATGCAGTGATCCTACTAAGTCTAGTGTCGAGCAAATACAATGGCTACGGCAGTATCGGAAACCGTAGTAAAATTTCAATTGGTTTTCACGAAAACAAACGACGCGGACCCGGAACTGCGCCTACAATTGTTTTTTTTAGGTTTAAAATTCGAATATAACCTAAATCCATACGTAATATTATTTCATTCGACTCCAACCTTTAAATCCGTGTTAATCCACGAGTTTCCTCCAAACATAACACCTATTGTTTCATAACCAAATATTTCATTTAATATACACAAATATATTTTTGTACAAAACGGTGTCGTCGCTATCTTGCCAGTGTTTTCATAAGTATTCGTGGGTGGACGGACAAATTTATTGCGCAAGGATAAGCATCGCGTACAAAATGCTTGTAATTTTAGCAATTTTTCTTTTTAAGTGGACCCCGCTTGTTTCGAGAATTGGGACCCTAATATTGTTGAATAAATAAACACTTATTGTACTATTTTTGTGGATTTGAAGCATTAACGTTTATGTTATGGAAATAGGCGTGATAATTTAGATAATTTGGGGTGTTAGAAAGAGTATGTGCATGCGTTTGTTGGTGTAAAGGTCTAAAAGGACAGCTTTTTTCAACGGAAATTGACCTAGACTGTTCAAATGACCAATAGAAGGAATGAAACTGGCAACTGGTCTGTATTTTACAGATAACATAATATCTACAGCTTTCGGTATGCGCTTCGGGAATTATCGTCTATATTCAGAAATACGAACGATCTAGGACTTGCATATTTTGTATTACCATGGTTACAAAATTATACAATTTCCAAAAACCTTTTCAAAACTTTTGAAATAAAACTTTGTACAAATGGGCAATAATGGGTACTTAAAACTATAAAGCGCGACAGTACAAAACTTACAAGCATTGTCTCTGTTGGGGTTACTGTGTGGCGCGCCCATACATTTTCTGGTTTACCTATAAAAGGGGTGGCTGTTTCTAGTCTGGCAACACTACTTTTTAAAAGGATCCTTAAAACTTCAAAATCTCATCGGAATTGCAATATTGATTACATTCTAGTCAATTGTATCGAGAAACGAAAACAGATTTTACTTTTGACAATCAATTGGCTTACATCTCGTTCCAATTTGTTTTTGACATCGTTCTTCAATCAATCTGCCTAGCCTTTTCCCAACTACGTTGGGGTCGGCTTCCAGTCTAACCGGATGCAGCTGAATACCAGTATTTTACATGGAGCAACTGCCTATCTGACCTCCACCAACCAGTTAATAATAATATAATACCCTGGGACATTATTCACACACGGTCATCAGATCCCAAACTAAGCAGAGCTTGTACCTACTATAGAAACCAGATACCTAACTGATAAACTACTTACATACACTACTTGTTTTGTAAATACATACTTATATAGATAATTACACCCAGACTCAGGACAATGAGACATGTTCAATCAATCAATCAATCTGCCTAGCCTTTTCCCAACTACGTTGGGTCGGCTTCCAGTCTAACCGGATGCAGCTGAATACCAGTATTTTACATGGAGCGACTGCCTATCTGACCTCCACAACCCAGTTACTGGGTAATACGATACCCCTTGGTAAGACTGGTTGTCAGACTTTCGGGCTTCTGACGACCCGTAACTACTGTCAAAGATCCTCGAATGACAGCCGGCACCAACGGCTTAACGTGCTTTTCGAGGCACGGAGGAGTCTCGGTATGAAAAGATGGTCACCCATCCACAGACCAACCCCGGCAAGCATAGCTTAACCTGATGGATCGACCCGTGCGGCTGTTATTACTTAGCCACGAGCTTAGCACGACAATGTTCATGCACACAAATGTTTGTCCTGGATGGGAATCGAATTACTGGGTGATACCCCTTGGTAAGAGTGGTTGTCAGACTTTCGAGCTTCTGAGGACCAGTGACTTCTGTCAAAGTTCCACGAATGACAGCCGGGACAAACGGCTTAACGTGCTTTCCGAGGCACGGAGGAGTCTCGGAGGAGATGTAAAGATGGTCACCTATCCACGCACCGGCAAGCGTAGCTTAACCTGATGGTTCGAACCGTGCGGCTTCTATTACTTCGCCACGAGCTTCGAACATCGTACTTGCTTTAAATAATAATAACTTGAAAGTATTTTTTTCTTTTAGCCCACCTTAATTTGTATAAAATCATTATTAAACAGTACGACAGTGCTACAACTTGACTGGCTCGTTAGTCTAGTGGTCGCAAGCGTTACGCTGAGCATGAGGTCTTGAGTTCGATTCCCAGGTCGGGCAAAATGTTATTGGGTTTCTCTATCTGGAATTTCAGCCCGGAGTCTCGATTTTTGCCCAGTTGATGGTAATATGCTCGCCTCTATTACATGAGACTTAAAAACAAAGGCGAAATCTGGGTGTACTATTGGTACCTCTCTGCCTTTGCACTAACCTCAATAATGTTCTTAAGACATTATATTTGGATCACATGCTGATCGTACCATACAAAGCCAAAGTTTACCAATCCAATGCATACCACTACCTAATTGGCCACAAATGAGACGTTGCCTCATGATAACCTGCTTGCGGCTACACTTGAGGATTAGCAACGGACTCGCATTCCTGCATTTAACTATGATTGTGATTGCTATCAATGACTAACGGCTTCTTTGTTTCTATATTAAGTACTTGTTACGGAGTTTCCCTTCGCTGAGTTAAATGCTACTTGTGTGAATGTTTTGGATATGAGCAATAGTTTTTAAAGTCTATAATAAGATCTCCAGTTGAAAATTGGAATAGAATGTTTCAGCCGAAAGACGTCTTCTGCTGGACATAGGCCTACCCCAAGTAGAGCCACTTCGACCGGTTCTGTGCTTCCCGCATCCAGCGGATTCCAGCGACCTTCACAAGGTCATAGATCCACCTTGTGGGAGGACTTCCAACGTTACGTCTTCGGGTACGCGGTCGCCACTCCAGAACCTTTCGGCCCTATCGGACATCTGTTCTGCGAGCAATGTGCTCTGCCCACCGGCACTTAAGTTTGGCAATTCTTCGGGCTATGTCGGTTACCTTGGTTATCTTGATGGAATACAAATGGGTAAAAACTAGACCTTCCGAGAAAGAGAGTGTCTAATAAGTTTCTTGCCCGTTCTTCTTCATAGGCCCCTACTACGCTTTGGAATGGGCCACATCTTCAGCTTCATCTTTCTGACTGACCGAATCCTTACCTGCGTCTGTGTTCCCGAACGCATACAACCTGAATCTCTTCAAAGTTAGAGTGAACAGGCTTCTTCTGGGCAAGCTCACTCCACCGTAGAGTTTGTCTCTGTCACCTCTGACCTATACTATAGTCAAGAAGAAACCCATCTCTAATAAAAAAATCTTTGAGTTTGAGGTTGGTAGGCCTGCAACAGCCGAGACGGCCCAAAGAAAGAAGCTATTCTTCAAGAGCTACTAGAATCTGTACCTAGGATAGAGACCAGATAGGTACAAGTTTGGTTACAAAGAGAACTAAAACTAATCGATCCTGATAGTTTTATCAGGTAACTCGCAAACTCGTGATCGTCAAAGTCCTGTGTGATCCGACAAGCATTCGACATTTGAAAGTGATAACTTCGCACGAGCAATTCAAAAACAGAACTCCCGAACGCTTCCGATCCGTAAACGAACGCAAATAAAAATTCTGAAGTCGTAACAAATGTCGTCCAATCAAAATTTCACGACGCACATCGTTGGAAACACGTTGGAAACCATAATTAAATTATACATTCATGCATAAAATAGCAGTTACTGTGTTATGGCGGGCCGTGCGTGCGATTAACAGATTACACGATCCCATCCCGACCAAAATCTGAGCATTCTTCACATTTAAATGTATTCTTTGCATTAAAACGACGGCAAGTTTACATCTGTTAAAATCTCTGCAACCATTTCATATTTTTAATGGTGGCAAAGTTACATGTGTTATTAAGGAAGATGGCTACTAATGGCCGTTAAAATTTAAGTTGATTTTGGGTGCTTGTACTTTGTTTTATGGTAGACGGGACTCGGGAGTTCTTTTATTAATAAATTAAACGTTTATAATAAGACTTGTTTTCAAGCAAAAGGAGTATGTAAGGATCATAGCAGGTCGCGTTCTGTAGTTTCTGCCTTTCTGCCTACCCCCATGGGAAGAAGGCGTGAGTTTATGTATGTATTATGTTGTTTTCAAGCAAAAGGAAGGCGATATCGTTGATGCAACTTGATGTAAGATGCACTGTAACAGTTAATTAGATAAAGAAGACTTTTTATTATAGTATGTATTTACAAAAAAAAAGTAGTGTATGTAGTATATCAGTTATCTGGTTTCCATAGTACATGCTCTGCTTAGTTTGGGATCAGATGACCGTGTGTGAAATGTCCCAGGATATTATTATTCATTGCGTTATTTACGTTGTTGAGTAGACAAATTTTTCGAACTTAAGAAGCAATGGATTATCAAAATGCTTGAAAATGATTCAGATTCCGATTGATAGTAGGTATGTTACGCAATTATGGTGCATATTAGACTTAGAATTGATCATTTCTTGAAGTGTTCGGTCATTTCATGAAATGGTTGTGTTTCATAAAATGACCAGCTGAAATTGACCATATCGTACGTGATATGTCAGTCGACGTTTGGCCATATCATTAATGTAGAGTATAGTTCGCGTCAAATAACTTTGCCGCATCTGAGGTTCGCGCAAATAACTGCGCAGTAGTCAATATCTATACTAAAACAGCAGCGCGCCATGCCATGCGCATCGGAAAGCCTGGTTTCAGAGCGGCAAAGTTAATTAACGCGAACTATATCTAAAAAAAAAATAAAAAAAAGCATCCTATTTATCGGCATTCCCAGCTGATCACTGTGCATATCGCAAAGTAGTTGCATTTCACGCCGCTAGTGGCACCCCGACGAAATGGTTTAGGTTAGGTTGCAACTGTGACTAAACGCGCGAGCCGAGCGAGCGAAGCGAGCGGTCCCACGGCAGCGGCCGGCGAGCGCAACATCCAAGTTAGTCACAGCTACTTGGCTATTTAGTATTTTTCGAACCCTAAAATAGGAATTATTCGAGTAGGAATAAATGCACAACAAAAACAAAATGATATCAAGGCTCTACCGGCGGATAGTTCTATTTTACGATACCTATTATGATCACTAATGTTTGGCCATATCATGAGGTAGTCGTGCGTTTAAACGCACGACAAAGGTCGAGTATTCAATGAGCTGGCCAGACCACATCATGATGTGACCAGCGGTCGATATTCTATTTCATGAAATGGTCGAACACTTCATGAAATGATTAATTAAAGATCTGCTTACGATATCGATACAGGAGTCAGTTCAGTTACCTATGTGAACATTTTCATTCATATTTTGTGAATGAACACCGAGAAGTAAAAATAGCACTACTGCTAGTGCTGTTTTTACTTTAACTAATAACTGAGAATAATAATATAAGGGATAAGTAATTAATTTGTTGAATGCCTAATGCATATACTAACTATAAAAAAATATAAACACAGATGCTTTTGAATGAATATGTTGAATATTTTGTCTCGATTCAAATCTATTAAAAATCAGTTCGATGTTCAAAAAGGCGGAACATGACCTATGACCGAATCTGCCACAGATAACGCAAGATTAATGACCGACACATGAACGAATTGAACGAATGTTTTATAAGAACAAAACTTTATTGCATTTCCTTTCTCGAGCGGGGCGTGTAACAAAATTACAATTAACATGATTTACTAACTGCATAAATAACACTTCAAATTATTAAATACGATGCCCCGAGACATAACACCAGTTTTACCGTTCCCCTTCAGTGTTGCTAGCTCATGAATCGAGAATTCCCAGATTTTTTGTTTTGATATCTTGTCGTTGACAATTTAACGCATCGATGGGTTCTGATCGATATGTATGATTTTCAGATCGTATTAATTACTAAAGATCTTGTGGGTTTTTATGTTTGGGACACAGACATCCGTGATCGATTCTCGTAAATAAAGGTCTCAAGACAACTTTACATCTCCCGTACTTGGAGGAAAAATTTCAAATAAACTTGGGGCTCCATTAAACTGTCGCTAAACATTGGTATTTATATTTTTGCAATACCACACCGTGCGAGCGTGAGAGAGACGTCTTCTCTGTCCTTTTCTCAAAGTTATTGGTTTGTTAAAGATTATCTCAACCACATCTCAACAGTGAAGAGTGCTTTCGATATTGCTTGTTTAACATCGAATATTAATTCTTTGAGAATACCTATAGTAAACTTTATAAAGTAATGCAGTACACGTGATCGCGATCTCTAATATTTCAGACTTTAGTGAGGGATAATTTTTATTGCAGAATTTATTTTCGCAAAGGTTACAAGGATTTTAATACTTAATGAAAGTTATGAATTTTAGTTTGCATTTTCATTTTATTTATTCAAATCCGAGCAAGCAATTTCAAATCCGAGCAAGCAAGTAATTTTTTAGATACTTTTTAAGTTTATCTTGGACATTACTGACATCGGTGAAGGAACACATTGTGAGGAACCGGAACTATACAGGGTTATTGGTAAAACACCAACAACCTCTTAAGGGGTCATTGTACTCATCATTATGAACAACTTTTACTATGGGACCAAACCTGACATCGCAAAAAAATCAGCTGTTCAGTACATTTATGGTCGCATAATTCATCAAAATGTACTGAACAGCTAATTTTTTTTCGAGATTTCAGGTTTAGTCCCATAGTAAAAGTTGTACATAATGATGAGTACAATGACCCCTTAAGAGGTTGTTGGTGTTTTACCAATAACCCTGTATATACATCTGAAATCGCCAACCACTCTTCAGCAAGCGTGTTGATCAATGCTCGTGCCTTCTGTGACTAGAGGGCTTTGCCCTGCAGTGAGATAATAATAGGCTCGTATTATTATTTTTATCAAAACAAGGTTAACTGTCCACAGACCACATATGGTATGTAGAGAGATTTCCATACCAGTCCACAGGCCGTACAGTACGGCCGATTTATCTTGGCAGGTCCAAACATAGGCACTAAGGATATTCGCGCATGTTCTCGTACTCACACTCGTCTCATGTCACTATTTGGCTCCTAAAAAATCTTACTGCGCAGCCTTCTGCGCGAAGTTCGAACCTGCCGAGATAAATCGGCCGTACTGTATGTGGTATGTTCTGACACTGTGGATTTGAGAAGAAAGTCTCATCTTAATGCAGACTTGGCAGCACACCGATTTTTAATAAAAACATAAATGGACTTGTGGACTATTCCTGTTAAAAAAAAAAAAAAAACGCAGCCCATTGTCATCACGACAGGGTTAAAGTCGCCTCTGGTCATGGCTCTAGAGAGGAACCTTCTGAATATAGGAATAGAAATAATAATAATAATATAATAATAACCTGGGACATTTTCACACACGGTCATCTGATCCCAAACTAAGCAGAGCTTGTACTATGGAAACCAGATAACTGATATACTACTTATACTACTTTTTTTTTTTTTTTGTAAATACATACTTATATAGATAATTACACCCAGACTCAGGACAAACAGACATGTTCATGCACACAAATGTTTGTCCTGGATGGGAATCGAACCCACGACCTGCGGCGTGATAGGTGGTATCTTAACCAACCACGCCAACTGGCCTGTCGCTGAAATGAATAATAGTTTATTGTTCAGGTAATACAGTAAGCAGGTTTACAGGTTATCAACAAGTTGAGACGACATGAGTAACTTAAAATATTACCTATAGCTAGGTTACAAAATATTATTTACCAGTGAGCCCCAAACTAGACAGTCTGTATCTTGGGGCTCGGGGTACGGATTCCAGAGTGGAGACTAGAGATGTGTTTTTAGGTATTGTATGTTGTATGGTATGTCTGGTATGTTTGTGTATGTGTGTATGTGTGAGTATTTGTTCCCATTGCGCGTCGTTTGATTCAGTGTCAGGTCAGGATATTTATATTAATTGTTCCGAGTCATGATAACCAGAGTTTTGCAAACAATTTCTTTACTATTTTTTTTTTTAATTCACAGAGATTGCAGACTTTATTTAACGTATTAATGAGAGAGTAAGCTGGAGAGCGTCTAGCTAGCAATGAGGTGTTGTTAGGTGTTAATCTATAGTTTCTTTTGCTTATGATTGATATGTAGTCGGGTCTGCTTTTAATAGTTTTGTTAGTTTTGTTGCAGGCAGAAAGAATGAAGAGCTGACGGAATCATCGCCTCATCATAGCTCATCGCTGCAAGGTTGCCTGCTTGTCGGTCTTCTACAGATTGTGCTTCGGTGAGTGTGCCTAAGAACTCCACGACCTCAGTCCACCGGCCCCCTTCTACCATCGGACATCTAGACGCACTGCCAGTTACCATCCCTACCTAGTTGCTATTCCACCAATTCGCACTAAGCGCTTCTAAATGTCTTTTATAATGCGTAGGTACAGCATAAGAGTGGAACTCACTACCTGCGTCTGTTTTTCTGAGCGGATACAAATTTAATCTCTTCAAAGTGAGAGTTAACCGGCTTCTTCTGGGTAAGCTCACTCCATCGTTGACTTTGTCTCTATCACCTCTGACCTAGATTAGAGTCAAGAGCAAACCCATCTCAAATTAAAAAAAATATATCTGAGAACTCTCGTTTCATGATAGAGTAAGTCAGTACCGGTAGGGTTTCTTAAAAGTTACTTTAAAAAGCGCTCTCTGTGCTCGTTTTACTTCAATCAAGTAGGTCTTTCCACCACTACCCCACATACTGATGCAGTACTGAATTATGGATTGGCATAGCGCTAGGTAAACTTGTTGTATAGTTCGCGTCAAATAACTTTGCCGCTCTGAAGTTCGCGCAAATGACTGCGCAGTAGTTAATATCTATACTAAAACATCAGCGCGCCATGCCATGCGCATCGGAAAGCCTAGTTTCAGAGCGGCAAAGTTATTTGACGCAAACTATAGTGTGTCTGTGGGTAGACCGTCTCGTAGTCTACACTTGGTGTGGATGAGTTTTCTTATTCTGCCAGAAAGGTTGGATATATGTTGCTTAAATAATAGGTGGCCGTCGATAGGAATACCACCACCTCCATTAGATACCTCATTTAATGGAGATGGTAGTTCAAGAGGAGGACATTCACAAAGGGAAGTAGGAGTGCTAGAAGAACACTGATGCTGTATGAGTTTTAGGTGTACCGGAGCTTATGAAGCGGTGGTCTTGGAGAACACATTATATTGCTTGCCATGTCCAGGAGTTACTGCTGTCTGGATCAAGCCCTTGCCTCAGTCGCGCAATGAGAGCCTCCTGTGGTTTTAGTCGAGGCTGTTGCAGACGTCCTTACGTCCCACATGTCGACAACCTCGTGTGGTAAGTCAAGATACAAGATTTTTTTATTATTATTATACTCATTTACGGAATTTCAGCTTAGCACAAACGTGTTGTGTAAAGTATTAGAAAATATATATTACATCTTAATTATACCATCAAAAGCTGCTTGCTTATACTAATCTGTACACTTAATATTAGCATTTTAAAACATAATCGATATCGCATACGTACGTTGAGTCATTAATCGCCTACACTTTATCGAACGGCGCGAAAATGTACACAAATCACACCTCTCGAACCGCCATTTTTTTTTTACTTTTTTATGTGAACCCAACGCACCGAGAACGCGTTCTTCCAGCCGCGGTTTTTTACTTTTTCTCGCCTTTAGTGTTTTTTTTTTCGTGTAGACGAAGTTAATGTCGTTTAGGATGCAGGGTTAAGGTAAGATGTCTTAAGAGGAGCGTAAAATGGTAATTTTGTGTAGATGCTTGTGTTGCACAGTACTTACGTATTATTCTTACTTAAGAAGCACAATTCATGTCCACTTTGTATTTTGTAGGCATGATAGATATGTTTATTACCTTTGGGATGTGATGACTGTGATGATGAGTAGGTACAGCCAGTCTATTCTGTAAAAATCTCACCGTGAAAACTTTGGTGAAGAGAGCTTGAAGTGAGCTGTTTGTGTGTGTGTATTTTATTTCTTTGCGCCATGTTTATCGCAAATAAACGTATTTTCTTTCTTTTTTTTCTTTCTGTTATTCCACCTGATGCTCAGGACTGATACTATTGACAGCTCACTCCACGCTCACCTCACCAAGTTTTCACGGTGAGATTTGTACAGAATAGCACTGCAGTAGCGGTCATAAGTGGAGTAGCAATCTCACAAAGCGATATATTGACACTGCGGTTTTACTTACGACCTTCTTATAATAAGTAATTTCTATACTATAGACACACACACTCACATTCGTTTGCAACTGATTGTATTTCATAAATTTAATCAATAGGGTTTATGACATGATAGCTTAGTGGTTGTCTTATTTGGGTAGGTAAGCGCGTGCATGAATAGCGAGCTGTGCGTTCAAATCTCACGCGCGGTAATCAATCAATCTGCCTAGCCTTTTCCCAACTATGTTGGGGTCGGCTTCCAGTCTAACCGGATGCAGCTGAATACCAGTATTTTACATGGAGTGACTGCCTATCTGAACTCCACAACCCAGTTATTGGGTAATACGATACCCCTTGGTAAGACTGGTTGTCAGACTTTCGGACTTCTGAAGATCTGTAACGACTGTCAAAGATCCACGAATCACAGCAGGGACCAACAGCTTAACGTGCTATTCGAGGCACGGAGGAGTCTCGGTATGTACAGATGGTCACCCATCTACGGACCAACCCCGGCAAGCGTAGCTTAACCTGATGCATCGACTCTTGCGGCCGTTATTATTTAGCCACGAGCTCCTCGCGAGCCTCTCACGCGCTGTAATATAATGCTGTAATGATTCCTATGCTAATAAAACGAATTGTTTTTTGTTCAAGCAAAAAATTTAATATATTTTTTATTAGTTGTATGTCGTTATTATTACTTTAAATATATGTACAAATGAATGATCACTACCTTTTGTACCGCGATATTATTTTTAACTATACTTAGTAGTTAGGTTTATAACGTTTATATTAAAAAAAAAACGCTTCAGCTTGGACTAATTTACGTTAAAAAAAGTTACGATTTTGTAATAATACGTTCACGCTACTGACTTTTGCTTGTTATGTTGGTCTTGTTTGATTTACTTATAAAACTTTATGTCACTTTAGTAATTAAAGCACAAAATTAGTCTATTACTAAGATACAATATTTTAAGTCTGATTGTCGTAGTAAATTGTTCTTTTAAAGAAAATAAACTGTTTTAACTAGAAGTTTTGTTGAAATGTAATGAAACATTGAACAATTAAATAATAACGTAGTATGTTAAATATGAGGTGCACACCATTGTCAGTACATAATATAACAGAGAGTGACAGATACGAAACAAACTATAATGTCAAAGTACAAAGAGTTTGCGTTTCAACTTAAATTCCAACATCCTCTCCTGAATGCAAACCCATAGCTTTGGTGAAGAATTCATGCTTTGGTCGATGCAATGGCTTCGTAAGTATATCAGTAACCATATCTTGACTCTTCTTGTATATTAGAGATATTTGATTGGTTGATACTCTTTCTCTCACAAAATGATAACGCACGTCTATATGTTTGCTTCGTGCGTTATAACTTTCAGTACCTGCAATACTAATAGCACTGGTTATCGCAGTACATAATGATTGGAATATTTGCAAGCTCAGACCAAAAATTTTCTTCTAATTGTTGCAAATGAGGCTAAAGACATATATTCTGCTTTAGTGCTGATAAGGCTATTGTTTGCTGCCTTTTAGAGTACCAACTTATGGCGGAACACTGAAAAAGAATGACGTATCCTGTACAAGATCGTCGATCTTCAGAATGACTGGCCCAATCAGTATCGCTGTAGCCAGTAAAATTTGCCTTCATTTCTTTTAAAGATTAACTTGTAATCTACCGTAGCCTTTAAATATCTTAAAACTCTCTTCAATGTAGTCCAGTGTTGAGCCTTGCCTTATAGCGTGAGACATCAGCGTATTCGTTTGGCTTTGTTGTTTTGAAGCCCTTGTCAACCAATGACCAAGTGTTATTTTTTATCAAAGACTGATATTCCTCGTTCATTGCTTGCTTCCACTCTTCTGCTTTCTTGCTTTTCAGAGCCTCTTCAAGGTTTTGTGGGTCACTGTAAAGCAAGCTTGGTGTTGACTCAGCATTCATGCAAATATATGATGTGGGACTTCTATAATTTAATTCAAGTCGTCAGCGTGATCTTGAATTTCTCTGGAATATCGGTGTAGAGTCGTCGTCGCTTTCGTTTGATACCTATGTCTCGTCTAAAGGATCATCATATGTACTAGAACTTGAGGTGTCTGAAACACTAATGACTGGAGTTCTCGGTGTAGGAAGTATATCCTCATGAACATCATCACTTTCAGTTCTCACTTAATGTAATTGTTTGCTGTGACTGTTCTTGATTATTTGTTTTATTTTTTTCTGTTTCATTACTTATATTTGTTTTTGTTTCAGGTGCAGTATTTATCATGTTTCTTTTTATGCTTGCTTCAAGGAATGTAACATCTCTGCTCAAAACTACTTTTCTAGTTTTAGCTTCTATGAACGTTATAGGTTATAAACCTTTAGTACAGTCAGAATATCCAACAAAAATTAACTCAGTTGACTTTGCATCCAGTTTTTTTCCGTTTCTCCTTTGGTATGTGCACCATAGCTCTGCACCCAAATATTCTCATGTGACTTAAATCTGGCTTGATGCCTGTCCATACTTCTTGAGGTGTTATGTTGGAGAGAGCACGTGTGGGTGAACGGTTGACAATGTAAGCAGCTGTTGCCACCGCTTCAGCCCAAAAATCTTTCTGTAACTCAGCATTTAAGATCATGCATTCGGCACGTTCTATAAGTGTACGATTCATCCTTTCACTTAAGCCGTTTTGCTCCGGAGTGTACGGATTTGATGTTTGATGCAGTATACCATGTTTTTTTTTAAATAAACTTCAAAGTTTTTATTAATGTATTCTTTCCCATTGTCGCTTCTTATAACTTTTATTGTTTTATTTAATTCATTTTCTACACGACTTTTAAATTCCAAAAAAATATCAAATACCTCAGCTTTACTTTTGATAAAATACACGAATACTTTATGTGAATAATCATCAATAAAAGTTGTGAAATACCTTGCACCTCCAATTGATGTAGTTTGCTTAGGTCCACAAACGTCCGTATGGATTAACTCAAGCAATTCCTTTGCCCGGGAGCCACTACTAGGAAAAGGTTGCCTGGTTTCTTTACCTTCCAAACATGAAATACATTCACAACTTTCCGTCTGCGGTGACAATTTTACACCGGTAGCAAAGTTTGGTATTTTATTGACATCATTGAAGTTCAGATGGCCCATACGTTGATGCCACAAGTTGGTCTGCCTCTGTAGTAGCTGTCATTGCTCTCATTTTACAATTGTTGACATTTAGTCTATAGGTATCATTAGTAAGACTTGCACAAGTAACTTTCTTCCCATGTTGATTGTATACTAAACATCCAGTCTTATCAAATTCCACTTTGCAACCACTTTTTATTATTTTACTAACTGACAGTAAATTTGTCGATAATTCCGGTACAAATAATACATTTCTAACCTGTATTGCACTACTACTGCCATTCTCATTTGGTACCAATAGTGTTACGTTACCACACCCTTGAACGTGCAGCACTTTGTTCTCAGCAATCCTTATGCTGTGAACAGGCGGAGTAGTCTCATCTTCCAACCATTCCCTGTGCATGGTCATGTGAATAGATGCCAGAATCCATGTACCAATTCACTGAATCCTTCAAATTCATGGCTGAAAAAGCACCTATAAAACCATATCTATCATTATTGTTTTTATTTTCAGATTTATTTTTCTCGTGCCAACAATTTTTGCTCAAATGTCTATACTTATTACAATGAAAACAACGGGGGCCTTTTGACTTTGACCGATTGGTTTTTGGGTTATTATTTTTTGAGTTTGTGTAAAATGCGGTAGTGTCAGATACTTTTACTTCTTGTAAGAGTTTAGTCTTGATCAGGTCTGCACTAATTTTTACACCCGAACTCTCAATTGCCATAATCATGGGCTTATAAACAACCGGTAAGCCCGCCAACATCAATGTCCCGAGCCACTCTTCATCCACATTAAACGATATATTTCTTAGTTTATGTGCCGATGACATTACCTTGTTGACATATTCTTCAACAGTACTGGAAGTTTCTAGTGTTGTATTAACCAAGTCTTTTAATAAGCCAACCTTCCGGAGAAGACCTGAATCCTGGAATGCGCGTGACAGATTAGTCCATACCTCTTTTGCCGATTTGGCGTCTTGGATGTGAACATATATTATTGGATCCACCAATAATATTAACTTGGACTTAGCCTTCAAATCTTCCTTTGAATCAGCGGGTCCCTCTTCCACACACTCCCATAATTCCTCATGTTGTAAGTATGCTTTTACAGCAAAACTCCAACTCGACCAGTTATCACGGCCAGTAAGTTTTTGAATAGACAGTGCAGCAAGGAATTGTTTGCTGACATTTTTAATAGTTGCTGAAAAAGCTGAAAAGTCAAAAACAACAGACAACCGCGTGTAACTTATTGAGATTATGTCTTCCTGGTCAACTTATTACTTTAAACACCCGTTATTTTACACAGGCGGCCTTTTTTTTTGTGTATGGGAAATCATCAAATAACTTCTCCAGCTCTGAGTGGAGCGGGAGGGCGTGTCAGACTTCTACTGTCTAAAACCCACCCGTGTTCCTTCAGTTGCCTATGCCAGGGTTACGGTAACTCTTTCGAACAACCCGCAAAGCTGGCGGGCATCGGCCCTAGCGGACCCCCTTCAGCTAGTGCTGACATATCCTTGAGGCGCGCGTGGAACACAACGCGCCGTCGACCCGGGCCTGGTCCTTACCGGACGGCGAGCTACCCATTGCTCGCCATCCGCAAGCCCGCGCCTACGGTGGCCCAGGCGCCCAGGGCGTCTCCTGCGGCGACTAGGGGCGTGAGGGCGCAAAGATTGCCTCTCCCTCACGCGTTCAACCTCCTCCTTCGCGAGCATTACAGCTTGGCAGAAGGAGGTGACGGCTTCCCATGCACTCTCGCTCCGTACCATGGCCTGTACCAGGGCCGGACGCGAGAGATCGCCGCCGCCGATCGCCTCCGCGAGGACGCGGCGGTGCTCTGCCCAAGCCGGGCAGACCTCCACCGTATGCTCCACCGTGTCCTCCGGACGATCCACACAATGGTAACACCCGGGCGTTTCCTCCCGTCTTATCCGGAACAGGAACCTCCCGAAGTAACCATGTCCGGTGAGGACCTGCGTCAGGCGGAAGGTGAGGGTGCCATGACGCCTCTCCAACCACTCCTCAAAGAGGGGACTTATCGCCGCAATTGTGGCGGGCCCTACACAGGCGGCCTGGGTTACCATAACCTGTTGAAATGTATTGAAACAATGAACAATTAAATAATAACGTAGTATATTAAATATGAGGAGCACACCTAATAGTACATAATATATGTGTATTAGTACATAATATACATGTAAAAAGTACTCTGTGATAATATTATAGAACAGGGAGTGACAGATAAGAAACAAACTATAATGTCAAAGTACAAAGAGTTTGCATTCCAACTTAAATTCCAACAAGTTTATTTATTTATAACCCTTTACAAAATTATAACGGATAAACATTTTGTAAAACATTCTTATTCTTAACCCCTTATTTCAATAACAATATAATAAAAACAATAATTATTACATTATTATTTTCGTTTATTATTTTATCGAATAATAAAAGAACAGAATGAAGATTATTTCAGACCTGTGTTACCCAATCCAATATACTACCAGCTATCAAAACTTGATGTACAGTAAACGCTCAAAAGTCCATAAGCATGCTAAGGATTACATTGCTATGAACTGTGCGAGCACGAACCAGTACGTGTGCGTGTATGAGCCAACATTCCGCAGATAACACACACTAATGAATTGTCGCATGTCGTCGTACTACGTGAAATAACATTATATTTCTGTTGAATTTAGAATAATCGTCATAGTGGCGACCTGTTCTTACCATTGCATTGGTAAAATTCGCTTAAACATAACATGTGCTGGTAGCTGTTTGGGCTAAGCAATGGTTTAACGATCAATGAAGTCTGAGTTCGAATCTTAATCACAATGTTGGACTGTTTTTTGTTTCTTTAGAACCATAATAATATATTCCTATTTTAAGCAAAAACTTTTTAGATTTTTATGTTCATTTATTATTTATTTTTATAAGAAGTTAAATATTAGTTATTGTATTATTATTTAACTATTTTTGTGATTTTTAATTTATTTTTCGGTGTTGGAAGGTTTAAATAAAAAAGTCGTGCTGAATGGTAACAAAAATGTTTATTCGTTTTATTTAGTTATTTATAAAATTAACAAACTTAAGAGAATTGTGACGTTACATTCCTACTAGATAAAAGAACTTTTTTTTTAACCGTTTATAGGATTTTTTGTTGTATACCCACTTAGTCAATTCATAATAACATAACAAAGAAATGATATTCTAATAACACATATATAATTGTCAATACCTATTTAGTTTTCTATGATCTACCTTTCTAACTTTACGAAATGAGTGACCAAGCGAACAAGATAAAGAATATTATATTTCTGTCCCATTACTTCCAATCAAGTAAAAACTTACAAAAAGTCAAGTACTGCGTGAGATTTGAACTCACGGCTCACTGATTCACGCATCTATAAGGTCATCTTTACACATGTTATAACTTCGAAATTATGAACTACAATCAGTTGTTGACGACGCATGTTTATGTTCTTGGAAATAGAAGGTCTTAAGTCAAACTAAACGCGAAGCTATTGTGTGAGTTTGCTTATAGACTTTTGGTCGCGGCTGTACAGTTTTGAATTTCAGCAATAGTATGAACCGACCAAAGTCATACGTTATTACGAAGGTACTCTGCGTGTTTGAAAGAGCGACGGTATATATTTTTGTTTCGTGTGACGCCAGTGTGTGAAATCTGAAATGTGCATTCTGTGTTGATACATCACTTATACACACGTAGGTACGGCCTGCACCGCGAGATCACAGCAATAGTAGCGCCTCAACGTGCTAATGCACTTATGACCACTTAACGTACCTACCTACATAATACAGTCAATGAAAAAGTAATGTTATTTTTTTTTTAGGCACACGTCATAATTACAGACATAGGAAAAGATCTATGGAACCAAAAGAAGAACTTTCTTTACCTATAGTTCAGTGGTAACATAGGTAAAAAAAGTTCTTCTTTAAAAAATTAGTACGGGATACTGTTCTATCAGCATTTTGCTTCAAGTTGGATCAAAATGGCGGTTGAGTCTTTCCTCTTTCCCGCCGCATATTATTAGGTATAAACTTGTTATCCTCTTCACTGGTGTAGTAGAACTGGTAAAAATGTAATGTTGCAAATCAAGTATTTTTTTTTACAATTAGCTAAATTGTGAAATCTTAATTGATTTTATCTCCTTGGGCCAATTCGCTATTGTGTGTTAACGTTGATTATGTTGGAGATTTGACTATGGCTACTTTTGAAATTCGAACATACAACGTACGTCAATTCATTATATTATAGTAAGAGAAATTAACAGTTTCTAAGTTTCTGTTGCTATTCTGACAGATTTTAATGAATGAATGAATGAAATGAGAATGAATTTTTTTTATTAGATAAATCTGCTGTGTAGGCAAGTACAAAAAGTTTGAAAATACTAATCTATAATATGTTCAAGGTTGACTTTAATTGCACTTTAGAAAATACTAACAGATATAGTGTAATACGCGGTTCAAATATACTAATTAAAAATCATGGTTTTCAAAGAACCTTACCTTAGGTCGTTTAAAAAGCGACCAAGTGCGAGTCGCACTCGTACACGAAGGGTTCTTCCACCTCGGCACCGTACATAACAATCACGCAATTAATACTACATAATTTATTTAAAACGTTTCTTGTACGGAGGGGGCCCCCTTAAATTTTTAACTTATATTTGGTTTGCCGCCGTTGATCCGTGGATGGGTGACCATTTTTACATACCAAGACCCCTCCGTGCCTCGGAAAGCACGTTAAGCCGTTGATCCTGGCTGTCATTCGTGGATCTTTGACAGTCGTTACAGGTCGTCAGAAGCCCGAAAGTCTCACAACCAGTCTTACCAAGGGGTATCGTATTACGCAGTTACTGAGTTGTGGAGGTCAGATAGGCAGTCGCTCCATGTAAAATACAGGTAATCAGCTGCAGCCGGTTAGACTGGAACCCAACCCCAACGTAGTTGGGAAAAGGCTAGGCAGATGATGATGTTTACAGCGACCATAGTAAGTACCTAGTACCATAGTAGTAGTTCTCTGTGAAATTTTCAAGTACCTATATTAAGGACGAACGGACATCAGACCCTTAGTAATAGGGTCCCTTTGGCATTCTTTGAGTAGGTACGGAACCCTAGAAAGGACATTCACATTCACCATTTTCACTACCCGTTCATATTTGTAAGGTGTAATTTAAAGCTCTAAACTTTACCTAATGACTCATAAAGGGAGATGAAGATTTAAATTGTTTTGTTCAAGGGAGGAATTTTATAGTCTGGCAACAAATCGATACTTCACAAGTTTTACAGTCTTGCAACGCTTAGGATAATTGAAACGCATATTTAGAAAACGCATGTCTGTTTCGCTAAGGTGAATGCGCAATGGTAGCCCGCGAAATTCAAATTTTCTTACGTTTATTTCAATATGCAGGTCAGTATCAGGTCGTATATTAATCTAAATATGAATCGCGAGCGTAACAAATCTGTATTAGAATTATAATCATTAAAATCATCAATACAACTCTCTATATGTAATAAGTTGCTTTCTGAGCTAAAGATCCTGATTTATAACACCCATTTGTTTAAAACAAAATTAATAGCCTTTTTGTTAGAAAAATGTCTGTATCGGCGGAAATAAATGATTTACATTGAAAATCTGTTTGACATTATATTCATAACTGTTTAGCACTATATTTGAATTTCACTTTAAATGTTAATTAAGAGTATGTATAATGTAAATTGCATGTGTATGTATTCAACACAATGTAAATTGTGTTATGAATAAATGAAATTAAATTAAATTAAAAACGTTCAAATCAACGTTCAATCTCATCTTTGTGACAGTCAATGTCATAAACTTGTCAAAAATTTAGGGAAAATAAAGATATTTTTGCCAGATTGAGTTCAGTCTTAATATGTCGAAAATACCTTTAATTTCAGAATGTGAACGTCTGGATACCGTTTTAGATGTGTTCTAGATCGGAGACCGCGAAACGACAAACGTAGGCAGGATGCCTTCAGACTAGGTGGATCTTTGCAGGGTAGCTGGTAGCAGCTGGAAAGACTGCTGTACCTTAGCAGTAGACTGCTAGTTCAACATCTGCCTAGCCTTTTACCAACTACACACCTCAAAAAAGTCTAAGCAATACGCATCATTTACAGAAACTGCATGTTTTAATAGTTGAAACTTTATGTTATTGTTAACAAAGTAGATTAGTATACAATCTTTTTGTTCTCGGAAATATACTGGCTGTTTTTAAAAATAGAAACTTTTCGATTATGTTTTGTTTTCAATAAAATAAAAGCTATAAACTTGACATTGGCTAAATGCACAAACCGTGCGAAGCCAAAAGTAGAAAAAAAAAAAAATATTCCCGATTTTGTGTGTTTCGTTGCTTGATGCTTTTATCATTTTGAGATATATATTTTTTTTAAATCACCACTCATTCATTTGAGGTGAGTCATTTTTTATGTCATGGAGCAACGCCATTTGACTGCTGATGAAATGCAGAGAGCTGTAGAAATACTACAAGAAATCAGTCCCAGGTATCTCGGCATTTTGGTGTCAATAGGAGAGTGATAATACAGGGGATCCTGCTGACCAGCATCTAGGACGTGGAAGGACCTACCTACAACTGCTCGACAGGATCGATACCTACAATTGACTGCAAGACATCAGTCGATGTTAACCGCCCGGGAGATATGTATTCTCAAGCGGTGTTGTTGGTAGCCACCAAACCATAAAACGAGTATTATGAGTCCTACTAATATTATAAACAGGTACTAATATTCTACTAATACGAGTAGTCCTACTAATATTATAATTTGTGAAGATGGATGGATGTTTGTTGCTCTTTCACGCAAAAACTACAGCACGGAATTTGATGACATTTGGCAAACAGATGGTTTATAACCTAGATTAACAGATAGAATACTTTTTGTTCCACATTTTTACGGGTTCGAGACATACGCCCCGGTGAAACTGTGGGGCGCTGCTAGTCATTCATAAAAATAAATAAATAGCCAAGTATCTGCGACCAACTTGGAAGTTGCACTCGCCGGCCGCTACCGTGGTACCGCTCGCTTCGCTCGCTCGGCTCGAACGTGGTTGATCACGGTTCTAACCTAACCTGAGCCAATTCAATTATATATGGTTCGCGACAATAACAAATAATATGTATTTACATAATTATAACCATAAGAATGATAACGGAAGCTAACTTAGAGAGATGTGATTTTTATGGATAAAATTATGTAAATATATATTTCTTAGATACAACCGTAAACTGACCAGCAAATTGCAAAAAACGCAAGAAAATGTGAATTTCGCGGGCTACCGCAGCGCAATCACCTTAACGATAAATCCTTTCCGAATGGAATCTCCAACGACTTAAAGTGAACTTAAAACTTAAATTGTCTTAAAATTGAAAATGCAAACTAGTTTGCGACTCTCAGCACCCGAACAGCATTGCTTATATCTTTTGTATTTCATTTAAACGCTCCTTGGGGACACTTGTAATTTTTATGCTTAGTTCAAAATTTGTGAATCGGTGGAAATAGGAAAACCGTGAGTAAAAACATCCATCATCATCATCAGCCTACTAACCTTTTCCCAACTATGTTGAGGTCGGCTTCCTGTTTAACCGCATGCGAATGCCAGTAATTTACAAGGAGTGACTACCTATGTGACCTCCACAACCCAGTTACTGGGTAATCGATACCCCTTGGTAAGACTGGATGTCAGACCCGTAACGATTGTCAAAGATCCACGAATGACAGCCGGGACCAACGGCTTAAGATAAAGGCACACCTATTAGAGCCGAAGGAATCAAAGGAGCCGAAAGAATCGAATTTTAGAATTACTTGTATCCTATGAAATCTCGCACACTTATCCGCGCTGAATCGGACGAATCGCCGGCGCCGGAAGAATTACTAGGAATCGTTTCGGCGCGGACAAGTTTGCGTTTACCTTTAACTTGCTTTCCGAGGCACGGAGGGGTCTCGATTTAAGTAATGAATGATCACCCATCCACGAACCGACTGCGGTAAGCGTAGCTCAACCTGCGGTCGACCCGTGCGGCTGTTGTTATTTAGTCACGAGCCCCCAAAAAGTAAAAACTACCGGCTTCCAATAAAAAAACATAACAAAGTGAAAAATAACTTTAATTTCTGAAGTCGGTGTCTTTGGATTTGTATTTTAGTTTTTTGCCACCGACTTCCGAAGTTAAAAGTTATTTTTCCTTTGTAGCGTTTTTTTTTTTTAATTTTGAATAATGGTACCTACGTCAAACCAATTCGTATACCACTACTTGCTATGGCTATGTAAACAACAGTGACAGGAAGTATTATGACTTCATCAAGATACACGAAGTGGATTAAATACGTAATATCGACGCTAACTCAAAAACTACCCAAGCAAAGTTATTAAAATTTATATGGGCCTTAAGCGTTTTATGGGCACGCGAAGTAGTTGCTATTGCGTTATCTAGGTCTATCTATACCTTTGCCACAGCCCCTTTGATACTATACGATTTTATTTGTCAACGTTGAATAGAATAGATTAGAAAAATGTTTATCTTTAATTTAGAATAGAAATAGAAATAGTTTATTTTCCAGGTAATACAGTAAGCAGGTTTATATTTTAACAATAAGTTGAGACGATAATGTATCTTAAAATATTATTTACTAGTGAGCCCCAAACTAGACAGTTAGTCTGTATCTTGGGGCTTCGGGATACAGATTCCAGAGTGGAGACTAGAAGGTGATTTCAGGTGTTGTATGGTGTGTTTGTGTATGTGTATTGTGTGTGTGTGTGTTGTGTAGGAGTGTGTGCGTATTTGTTCCCATTGCGCGTCGTTTGATTCAGTGTCAGGTCAGGATATTTATATTAATTGTTCCGTGTCATCATAACCTAAATTTTGCAACATTTTCTTTATATTTTTTTTTTACAACTGAATGAGGTAGTATTTTTAATTTCACAGAGTTTGCAGACTTTATTGAACGTATTAATAAGAGAGTAAGCTGGGGAGCGTCTAGCTAGCAATGAGTTGTTGTCAGGTGTTGGGATTCTGTAGTTTCTTTTGCTTATGATTGTTGTGTAGTCGGGTCTGCTTTTAATAATCTTGTGCGTTTTGGTGGAAGCAGAAAGAATGAAAAGCTGGCGGACTCTGAGAACTCTAGTTTTACGATAGAGTAAGTCAGTGGAGAACCGGTAGCGCTTCTTAAAAGTTACTTTAAAAAGCGCTCTCTGTGCTCGTTTTATTTCAATCAAGTAGGTCTTTAATAGATATATAATTTTAAATTAATTAATAGGTAACTAATTTTTAAATTTACAATTATTTATAAATGTAATTATTAAATTTAATAATAGATATCTAATGTAACAGGTTTTGGTATAAAAAATTCTTCATTCTAATAAAACCTATAGGTACCTAAACTAAACGTAGCAAAAAGAGTATGTAAGGATCGCAGCCGATGGCGTTCTGTAGTCTCAGCCTACCCCCACGGGAAAAAGGCGTGAGTTTATGTACAGACGCCAGCACATCAAGCTACTACAATCTGTCAGATTTCTTTAATAGATTTTCGACTTTATTGCTAAGGCATTAGGTTCAAGGTTGATTGGGAAAATCTGACAGTTTCGGGTAGGTTGACCTGCTGGCGTCTGTACATAATTTACGTCATGACATTCACACACGATCTCGTCAAGTAATGTTCCACGTTTGAGGATTGACTACCAAAATAAAAGCTCTGGCTTAGTTTGAGTATCTGTTTCAGTAAAGTAATGGGTCTATTTCACGATGTCCGAATAGCCACTACAACTTACCGGATAAATTCAAAAATGGAACAGAATTTGTATGAAATTATCTGCCAAGTAAGTTAATAGGAACTTCATCGTAAGTGGTGAAACAGGCCCTAAGTAAGAATAAATAAATACTGTAATCTTACCTCCAAAATTCTTGTAAATGTTCTCATTTGTGACGAAAAAAATGTTTTTTTACTATGTATCCACCGCCGCCTTCGACCATCGAACATCTAGACGCACTGCAAGTTACCATCCATACCTAGTTGGCATTCCACCAATTCACACTAAGCGCTTCCAAACATCCTTCACAATGCGCACAGCAAAACTCGCAACCAGCAAGTGGAACTCACTACCTGAATCTGTGTTCCCGAACGCATACAACCCTAATCTCTTCAAAGTTAGAGTGAACAGGCTTCTTTTGGGTAAGCTCACTCCATCGTAGACTTTGTCTCTGTCACCTCTGACCTAGACTATAGTCAAGCGCAAACCCACCTCAAATAAAAAAAAAGTATGTGTAATTTCATTCGTCTCGAGAACACAACGACATAGATTCCGTCTCACTGTCCCATTTGCGCCACCAGCGTTGGAGTAATCATGCATCTTTAATAGCTACCATGTAGCTACCCTAGTCTTCAGGGTTGTTAAACACTAACTGCCGTGTAACATGCGAGGGAATGTCGCGAAGGTGTCAGGAATGCGGTATGCCCGCCAATTAGCGCGCTCGAATGAGACCGGTCGTATTGGCGGGTTTAATGTGCCATCCGTGCCGATCACAGTGAGGTTATGTCATGGAGCGGAGACTTTTTTAAGGGAAACGTCAGTGTAGGCCGCGAAATAAAAATTTTCTTACGTGTTTGCAATTTGCAAGTCAGTATTAGGCTGTATGTTGAATAAAGTATGATTCGCGACCGTAAAAAATATGTGTTTACAGAATTATAATCATTAAAATGAGTAACCCTCAAATGTCATGATTTCATGAAATAGTCATTCATTAGGATTACCGACCAGGTAATCCTAATGAATGACTATATGATATATATGATATTAAAGAGTTGTATTGATGGCTTTAATTATTATAATTCTGTAAATACATAGGTACTTGTTACAGTCGCGAATTACGTTATGATCAGCGTACAACCTAATACTGACTTGTAAATTGCAAAAAACGTAAGAAAATTAGAATTTCGCGGGCTACCCGACACTTTCGCCTTTAGGAAAGTTGTGTGTGGTGTTTAGTAATGGATTTAGAGCTAGTGTGTCGGGATTGTATTGTTTGTTATGAGAAATTTGTAAAGTTCCGAAACCAATTCCAATCAGTCCAATGGTCTTTTAAGAGGTGGTCGTTGAATCAATAAACCGTTTTTTTTAACGACTTTTCATTCAATATTCAAAAGCTGTTAATAATTGAACAGCTTTTTTAAACTGTTAACCATTGATGATTAACAGTTAAATTACATTAACCAAACCGTCAATGACCCATCCCTATTTTAAACCTATTATTATTATATTTTTATTTCATGAAATTATAATACAGAGGTGTTACTTAATTCTAAACTCGCCAAACTTTTACGTTTGATGGCGAGAGGCGCTCTTTTACAACAATAAACCAACTTACGTACATACCTACTACTTTTACATAAATTACACTGTTAGATATTGTTTAATCTTATACAATATAATTTATTTCAGCTAGCTGTCCTGTCCTTTTCAATTTGGTCCTTTACTAATTTTTACTTTTTCTCTTAATAAATCTATTTTATTGAATACTTTAGGTACCAAATACTTAGATGTTCTCTTACCATAATAATTTGTTATCTGTGGTTGTACCAATTTGTTCTCTCTAACCCTACGTGTGTTGTACTTGTTTTTAACATTAGCTTTAAAGGCGGTGCTATATGTAAATTGGGCTGGAACTGAAGAAGTTTAAAACCTTTTTTCTCCATAACCCGTACCATAATGATCTTAAAAAAAATATATGTTAAACTACACAATAAAACACATGTCCCCTTCACTTAGAAAAAAATAAAAAATAATTTTAAATATCATTAACATACATGAAAAGTAACCCCTGTTTTAGAAATATAAAACCGTTTTTCTTCGAAACTATTAATCGCTAGGTTTTTTTATAGTCATCAGGATATTACACAATACAATATCTAGGGAATCCTCGGCTTATTTTTTTAAATAACTTTTCTAATTACTCTTAGTCATTATTTTTTACATAAATCGACACTCAATCGCGTGAGCAACCCCTCTGTCGCCTATTAATTCAGTGCGGGACGAGACGCAGTGCTGAACGGACCTGTACCACTTTTTCCCGCATTTTTTCGTTGGTGCCAATACCATTGGAAAGTATTGTAAACAAATTCCTACCTACTTATTTTGTTGATTTTAATAGTTTTTTGTGTGTGTAAATATTAGAGTAGTTTTTAGTAGGTATGAAGTTAGTAGTACTACATAGAAAATATTTGTGTTATTATAAGTTTATTTATAAATTGATTTTATAAATAAACTTATAATAACACAAATATTATATGGGTGACAATAAAAGACGCACTAAGCGTAATTTGAAAATAAAATACAAGAGGAGAATAAAAAGAATGAAACGGTAAGTAATTTGAGTACCTATCTAACATTTTATTAGTAACCATCAATCAAGCGTTTTGATAAAAAGATATAGGTAGGTACGTATAAATAATATGCGTATCTAAGCAGGTACCGACCTATCAGCTGCTTATACTTACCTAGGTACCTTTCTTCGCCAGAACGAGAAACTGTTTTCGTTTTGAATTTGCCAACGGAAATTCGTACGTGTTTAATGGCAATAAGGTATAGATTCCAAACGACCTGGTGGCATTACGACTCGGCGGCACAGTAACGAGCTATAGATTCGCATGCAGTGAATCTATAGCTTGTTACTATTAGACACGTACGAATTTACGTTGGCCGGAGTTTCGCTAGCTAATTTAATTTGACCCTGAATATGTGTCGCAGCTAACTAGTTTATCATGTTTAGATATCGATACCCATCACGTCTGCGGAGTTTCGCTAGCTAATTTAATTTGACCCTGTATATGTGTCGCAGCTAACTAGTTTATAATGTTTAGATATCGATACCCATCACGTCTGCGGAGTTTCGCTAGCTAATTTAATTTGACCCTGTATATGTGTCGCAGCTAACTAGTTTATAATGTTTAGATATCGATACCCATCACGTCTGCGGAGTTTCGCTAGCTAATTTAATTTGACCCTGTATATGTGTCGCAGCTAACTAGTTTATCATGTTTAGATATCGATACCCATCACGTCTGTGGAGTTTCACTAGCTAATTTAATTTGACCCTGTATATGTGTCGCAGCTAACTAGTTTATCATGTTTAGATATCGATACCCATCACGTCTGCGGAGTTTCGCTAGCTAATTTAATTTGACCCTGTATATGTGTCGCAGCTAACTAGTTTATCATGTTTAGATATCGATACCCATCACGTCTGTGGAGTTTCACTAGCTAATTTAATTTGACCCTGTATTATTACTCATCGCAATCAGATTGCTAATAAAGGGTAATAATTAGGCCATCCACATACAGTCGGAATTCCGTCCCGGAATTCCGTTTCGAAATATCGTTTCGGAATTTCGAAAGCAGCAAATCTATACAAAGTCACGCACGACTACCATGCGTAATTTTGAATCGGAGATCGAACGGAGGACTACTTGTACTTGTGTGATAGATCCTTGATCTTTCATGGATTTGCTGCATTCGAAAATTCCGAATCGATGTTTCGAAACGGAATTCCGACAGTATGTGGACTTTTTTTGCCCATCCTCATCCTGGCTCCTCATCCTAGACCCGTTCCGGCAAAGTAAACTCTACCGGCACAGACCTAAAGTTTGGAGCGCGCAAGCCCCACCACGACGTCAACGTAGAGATACAGCGGTGGGGAAAAAATTATTATTATTATTATGAAATCAAACTTATTAAAAATCAATCGAATGGAATTATTTTGAAATCAAACTAAATATCTATTATATAAAAATGGTAGAGGTAACCCATTAGAGAACTAAAGCCGTAATATAGGTTTCGTATACTGAAAGCTACATTATTATACTTTTTGTCTTCATTTACAGGAACAATAATATGGAAGAAATAAATGATGCAACACATGATGCAGAAGTGCAAGAAGAAATTATTCCCATATCTTCAAAAAGAAACAAAAGAAATTAAAGTGACGACGATGAAGTAAAATACATTGATGGTTATAATGTAGAAAACGCAAATGCAAAAAAAAATGTGTTGTAGACAATTAAACTTCTCAGAATTTTGAAACCAAATTGTGTCAGAAAGCTTTTTTTTTTATTGAGGACATAAAGGCTTGGGATTGAGCTGCTTCAAATTTTCTTTTTGCATACTGAATGTTGACATGAAAATTTACTTTGTAAAGTATTATATTATTTTAATTATTGTGAATGTGAATACTATATGGGTCATTGCTATTTTGTTTGTTTTATTTTTTCTCTCAGTTATTTTTAATCATGGTCTGGCAGTTTGAGTAATTTATGCGGCCTACCCAAATGCCCTTTCTTTGGTATTTTCGTCGAATCGTTGAGCTCCTTAAGTTCTGAGGTGAGCTGCGCGATTACTGACAAATGCGTGCACTGGCTGGACAGGTCCTCTCAAACTGTGTGGTTCTTTCCTCAAAAGACCATTTCAGACACCAATCTACATGGTCTTCACATGAACTGACCAAGATTATGTCCGGTCTTTATAAGAGCCTATGACCTCTGAGTTTGTTTCGGCCTTTCTTCTCAGAGTAGTCAGATAGGAAACGCCGACCAGAACTAGTTTAAAAAAAAACATGATTGACTTGTGAAAGTGTTTGTACAAACCTACTTACAAAAATAAAATCATTTATCATTTATAATTTTGAATGTGTTTTTATTTTGCTTTTGTCAATGTATAACCTGAACAAATTTAATCCCAACATCAGTCACTGACATGCAATAAAAATGGACCAAAAAAAAACCATCAAAACCAAAAAAAATGGACCCTGTAAATGGACGACTCTGTATATTATAATTATATAATAGGTTGGGGAAAAAGTTTCTTCGCATTTTTTAAGAAAATTCAAAACATTTTTTAATATAGTTTATTTACATTTAACTAAAGTAGGTACCATTTTGTTCGATAACTTTTTGCCATCTTGTAGGTAGGGACATGATCCCATTGCTATAGAAATTTTGGGACTTCTGGTCAAAATACCGCGACAAGTGGTTTTGGCAGTCTTCTCGTGATGTTAACCTGACACTGCCTAAAGAATTCTGAAGAGACCGAAACAGGTGGAAATCTGAAGGTGCAAGGTCAGGACTATACGTCGGATGCATTAACACCTCCCAGCCAAACTCTCTTAATTTTTGCTGAGTGGCTAAAGATGTGTGAGGTCTAGCGTTATCATGATGAAAAACCACACCCCTTCTGTTGATTAATTCCGGCCGCTTTCTCTCAACTTCTTGCTTTAATCTCATCAGTTGTTCGCAGTAGAGTTCAGAATCGATGGTCCTGCCTGGTGGTAACAGCTCATAATGAATAATGCCCTTCCAATCCCACCACACACACAGCATCACCTTGTTGCGAGTTAACCCGGGTTTCGCCACAGTCTGTGAAGCCTGACCGGCCTTTGACCACGACCTTTTTCGCACGTTCTTGTCATACGTGATCCACTTTTCATCACCAGTTATCAGCTTCTTCAAAAATGGTTCGGTTTCATTACGTCGTAATAAAGAATCACAAATGAGTGCACGGTTCATTAGGTTTCTTTCAGTGAGCTCATGAGGTACCCAAATGTCGAGCTTTTTTGTGTACCCAGTTTTTTTCAAATGCGCCAAAACTGTTTTGTGGTCAATTTCCAGTTCTTCAGCTACGTCGTAACTACTGATATGCCGATCTTGCTCCACTTTTTCAAAAATGGCATCCATTTTATCCGTAATAGGGCGACCAGAGCGACGTGCATCTTTGACATCAAAATTTCCGGATTGAAAACGCTTAAACCAAATTTGTGCTACTCTCACAGACACTACACTAGGTCCATAAACATCGCAAATTTTTTTCGCGGCTTGGGTTGCATTTTTACCTTTTTTGTAGTAAAATTTTAAAATGTATCGAATTTCTTCATTAGATTCACTCATCTTGATGGTAAGAAAAACAAATGAAATTCACACATTTTCCTAATTTGAATTTGGAATTATGTTCTTTAAAATTTAAACTTTCAATGATACCAAAACCAGCCAGATACAAATAGTATAGCCAAAGAGATTTTATTACAAGTTCATACATACTATAATGCGAAAAGACTTTTTCCCCAACCTAATATTAATTGATTAGGCCTGCCACATACAGTCGGAATTTCGTTTCGAAATATCATTTCGGAATTTCGAAAGCAGCAAAGCCATACAAAATAAACGAAGAACTACTTACTGTACGTGTGTGATACATCCTTGATTTTGTATGGATTTACTGCCTTCGAAAATTCCGAATAGATATTTCGGAATTCAGTCTGTGTATGTGGCCGGCCTTATTGAACTAATAAGTTCCGGGCCCACGACCGCTTGTGACTTATAATTATAATAATAAATTGAACTGAGGTCACGGGTCGTATGGGGCCCACAAACCTTATGGGACGCATTGTGGTTCATGGACCCCATGAACCTAATATGGCATTTGAGCTTCGTGCAAGCATATGGCCGGCAGATTTGTATATTGCTCAGATTTTCCACTTGATTTATTTTGCGTTTTTTTTTTAATATTTGAAGTACTTAAAACAACTACTAGTAGTAGTTTTAGGTACTAACTTATTCACTTTTATATAAATAAAAGTGAATAAGTTCGCTCATAAGAGCGAAGTCGCGGGGAAAGCTAATAATAATAACTGTCTATATTCTGCCGCCCATTTTCTGTTTTAGTAATATTACAATGAGTTCTTAGTCATTAAAAAAATATATTTTCTTAAAATATAATAATTTACACAAGTGTTGTGTTTGTTTTTCTACAACATACAAGTTTTTACCTAAAAATGTTCTGCACCACTGCTCTGAAATATGCAACAGGCTACCTATGCGTGCGTCGCGCGTCATGGCTCTGTGGCAGTCAGCGGTGCAAAATAGAATAGTAGTGATCGCTTCGCGCGTAATTATAATAAGGGGGTGCGCGGGGCATTCTCGGCGGTAACGCCCATTTGAGCGAGGTCAACGGCGTAATGCCAAGCCTTAAATTCATCATTGTAATAATATTCCAGACCTACCAAATAATCAACTTTTTTGTATTTGGGTAAAATTTTACAGATGGGAAATAACTTATCATACTCTTTGTTACATTTATCTTTAACATTTTTACTAACTAGAAACTTTATTAGTCTTACTTGTATGTCTTTAATATCTCTTAGATTAGTAAAGGTTCGCCCGTACACAAGGAGTCCATAGCTTATTAGCGAATCAGCAAGTGCGAAATACACCATTCTTAACGTCTGTTTGTTCACTACATTTTTTAATTGGTAATTTTTTTAATTATATATTATCTATACATTATTTTTATTTAACACCTATAAGGCATTTAAACTTAACTGGCGAAATATGGATGTACTACATACCTCTGCCGTCATACCTGCCGTGTACCCGGGGATTACAAGCGTGATGTTATAAAGAAAGAAAGAAAATACGGCAAACATGACCCAAATAAAGAACACAAACACGCAAAAGAACAAGTTGGGGGGAAATATGCGTCACATCCACGCAATACGGCCATCGCTCAGCATAATGCTGGCTGGCGCTAGTTTTCAGCGACAGCCAGCGTTGACGTGATGGCGTCAACCGATGCAGGATATTAATGAGATAAAGATAACAAAATAAAATCAAAATAATAATTAGTTCTAAATGTATGATATGATTATATTTATAAGATGCCTGCCAACTTGATTAAGCTGGAATCAATTAAAATTTCGTATATATACAGATATTATTGAAGGGATTAAAGGTACAAGAAACCGGCCAAGTGCGTGTCGGACCACGCACTATGACGGGTTCCGTAGTTGGGATGAATTAATCACAAGAACAAACTTAACATTGTAGTTGAAAAACATGTTCTCCCATACATTAAAACTGCAAATGTAAGTTTGTACGCACAGTATTGAGAGATTTACCATGTTATTTTAAGACCATACACATCTTATAGGTTTTCTGTAATCTATACAGGGTTATTGGTAAAACACCAGCAACCTCTTAAGGGGTCATTGTACTCATCATTATGAACAACTTTTACTATGGGAGCAAACCTGAAATCGCGAAAAAAAATCAGCTGTTCAGTACATTTTGACGAATTATACAAACATAAATGTATCGAACAGCTGATTTTTTGTTTGGTCCCATAGTAAAAGTTGTTCATAACGATGAGTACAATGACCCCTTAAGAGGCTGCTGGTGTTTTACCAATAACCCCGTAGGTATAGAACTATTTTCCGTATTCTTTTTTCAACATTTTAGGTTCAGTAGTTTCGTGGATAAGGGCAATGGTCAATTTTAGTCAATTGTCTTAAATAACTTAAAAACAGTTTATTTTAAAAATAAACAAAAATATATTTGAGCCCTTTCACTTAATATGTCACACGGTACCGTTTGAATCTTTTTTTTTTACATTTTCTTATTTGCCTCTCAAAATTGACCCCCATATTCGAAATTCAATTATTTATGTTACACGTCCGAGTTTGGATCACAGAAATTCATATGTGTACCAAAATTCAACCTAATCGGTCTATTAGATTCGGTGCAAATTAACTGTGACAGAAAGTCAGACAGGCACATGGGTGATTTCATACAGGTTCCGTTTTTTCCGTACGGAACCCTAAAAATATTTAGTAAACTTTGCTAATCAGCAAGAGTTTTAAGTGTCTATCTAGTTGCTAGAAACATATTGCTACGATTCCAACCAAACAGGGTTCGGAGCTGTCCTTTAATTTCATGCTTAAATAATGAGGTCGTATTTAGTGTGTTTTTAGTTAATTACGGATTCGGTACATGTACTTCAATTACCTACTTCAGGTTAATGTGAAATCGTTAAATATGCAAAGAGACGTTTTAAAAGACTAGACACTTTCAGAGGTTCATAGATTGAAAAAGAGGATGAGATTTTAATACCATAAGCTTTTATAGTAGTAATTTTCATTAAAATGCCACACTATCAATCATCATTCTCCTGCCCTTGTCCCAATTTATTTGGGGTCGGCGCAACATGTTTTTTTCTTCCATACTTCTCTATTAGTCGTCATCTCGGTAGTCACTCCCTTTCTGACCATATCATCTTTCACACAGTCCATCCATCGTTTCTTTGGTCTTCCCTTACTCGTATAGCCCTCCACGTTTATACTCAACACTTTCCTGACGACATTTTCCTCATTCCTCCGCATCACATGCCCATACCATGACAACCGATTTCCACACAACTTTTCAGTCACCGGTGTCACTTTCAGACTTCCTCTTACATACTCATTTCTTATTCTATCCATTCGCGTAATACCACACATCCATCTTAGCATTCTCATCTCGGCTGCATGCAATTGCCTTTCAATAATTATTTTTATGGCCCAACATTCTGATCCATACAAGACAGCAGGTCTAACCATTGTTTTATAAATCTGCCCCTTGAGTTTAAGGGGAATGCGGGAGTCGCAGATTGTTCCCGTGACCTGCCGCCATTTCATCCATCCAGTGTTAATTCTGTGCTTAACAGTTCGGTCTACTTCGCCATCGCTTTGCACGAGTGAACCAAGATACGGAGATACGGAAATCGGAGCAGACCGGGAGAGGCGCGCCATCAAGCGCTATGGCTCCAGCACTGGAGAGACCGCCGAAATCGCAGAACATATACTCGGTCTTGGTTCTGCTGATTTTCAAGCCGACATTCTCCAGTTTCCGTTGCCATTTCTCCAATCTGCTCTGGATCTCAGGTCCATCTTCACCGACAAGAACGATGTCGTCGGCAAATGCTATTTGCCAGGGTGCCTCTTCCTGTATGTCCGCTGTCAGAGCGTCCATAATCAACAGGAAGATGTAAGGACTTAAAGCCGACCCCTGGTGCAAGCCTACCGCCACACTGAACTCGTCGGTGTTGCCAGCAGCCGACCAGACGTAGGTACAAGATTGACTGTACATAGCACGAATTAACTCTACATACTTCCCGGGCAAACCTTTCTCTTTCAAGGCCCAGCACAAGACATCCCGAGGTACCCTATCATACGCTTTTTCCAGATCAATGAACACCATGTGCAAGTTATTGTGTGCACGTCTGTAAAAGTGGCGTCCATTGTTCCTCGACCTGGCATAAACCCAAACTGGTTTGGAGTAATCTCACTCTCCTCTCGCAATCTTTTCTCTATTATTTTCTCCCATACCTTCATACTATGGGACATAAGCTTTATCCCTCGATAGTTGTTGCAGTCCTGTACGTCACCTTCATTCTTGAAAATGGGCACTAGCGAACTATTGCACCATTCTTGTGGGATCGCTTCTTCATGCAACAACTTATTGAAGAATAAAGTCAGCCACAAACATCCATCTTCTTTTAAACACTTCCATACTTCTACTGGTATGTCATCTGGGTCCATGGCCTTTCCCTTTTTCATACTTTGAACTGCCTTCATTACTCCATCCATGCTAATTTCCCTCACCATACTCATATTTGTTTGTACCTCTTTGAGCGCACCATTCCATTTATTCTCTTCGTTCATTAGCTTTTCAAAATAAACCTTCCATCGTTCTTTTATCTCGTCATCTTGGGACAGAACCTTACCGGCTTCATCTTTCATACACTTAATATGAATTATATCTCTCGTTCTCTTTTCTCTTGCTTTTGTAATCCGGTATAGCTCCTTCTGGCCACTTGGGCTGTCCAGTGAGTCATACAACTTCTCCTGCGCCTTAGCCCTGGAAACTGCTACCACCTTTTTTGCCTTCCTCTTCCATTCTTTATAAATTCTCTTCTTATCTTCTTTCAGACTATGATTCCTGTTTTCTACACCCTGCCATTCTTTAAACGCAACTTTCTTTTCTTTAAGCATCTTTTGCACTTTTTCATTCCACCACCATGTATCCTTTTCTATCATGCCTTTCCCTTTCGATTCTCCAAACACGTCTTTTGCTACTCTCCTTATACAATCCGCCATCTCTTTCTAACTTTCATTTACAGTTTTTCCTTCCATATCCTTCATTTCGATCATTTTGTCTACCACTTGACTCTTAAATATATTGCACATTCCTCTTTTTCTATTATACGCCACCTGGTTTTTAGTGGGGGCCGTTATTTGTACTTACTGGACGAGACACTGACTTTTACTTCCATTATTATTAGTCTGTGTTGTGTGACTAAGCCTTCGCCTGGCAGCACTTTACAATTTTTGACACATTTTAGGCTGTTCCGTCTTACCAGCAAGAAATCAATTTGTGTCGCGTGGCGGCTACTTTTGTAAGTAATAAGGTGTTCGTTTTGCTTTTTAAACCACGTATTTGTTATTGCCACACTATCAATAATTAAGGAATAACAAGAATTAGCGAACTAAAAATAAAATTTAAGTTTTATATTGAAGGGGGACTGACTCCTTGATAAACTTTGTTGCTACTATATACATATATATCAATCTGCCTGCCTAGCCTTTTCCCAACTATGTTGGGGTCGGCTTCCAGTCTAACCGTATGCAGCTGAATACCAGTATTTTACATGGAGCGACTGCCTATCTGACCTCCACAACCCACTTACTGGGTAATACGATACCCCTTGGTAAGACTGGTTGTCAGACTTTCGGGCTTCTGACGACCCGTAACGACTGTCATAGATCCACAAATGACAGCCGGGACCAACGGCTTTTAACGTGCTTTGCGAGGCACGGAGGAGTCTCGGTATGAAAATACTATATACATATATATACATACCTAATTTAAAAGCTTAAAATAATAATGTGTACAAGTATATAAAAAAGAGGGGCTATAATCATCAAAAAAGTCCATTAATCGCGGTCAACAGGAAAAGGGCCTAAAAGGCTGGCAGCATTGACACGTTGTATGGCAATGTTTTATTCTTTGGCCAAAAAATAGGCCAGCCCTCTGGTCACGTGAAGAGTCAACCAACCGCTTGCCGATGTCTCGAAAAACTAAGAGGGCACGCCCCATGGCATTTAGTAAATATACTGGGTGATTTTATTTACCGTCTTGAAAAATAAGGCATAATAGGTGAACGGAGTAGAAGCCTATAAAATAAATAAATAAAAAAAAAGCTAGGTATGTAGCTTTTTTTTTTTATTTATTTATTTTATTTGTACGCACTACACACCCTGCGTAGTGCGTATGATTTGAATTTCGATATTTTTTAACGATCTATAAAGTTTTTTTCAAAATTTCATTTTCATTGTTCTAGTTTACTTCAAATGTAGTGTTTATTGATAGAGCAATAAGGGTTTTACCTATTGAAAAAAAAAAATTAAAAAAACTAGGTATGCCATAGGCTTCTACTCCGTTCTCCTATTGTACCCAATTTTTTTATAAGTGTCAATAATATTAGAGTATTTGCGCCGTTAGAGGTTTTCCGCACCCACAGCAGCCGCCCCAGCACAGCCCGTCGTGCTAGACAGTTGGGATGGCGCAAGGGTGTCGACACACGTTGCGTCCCACACCAAAGGCCTACACGCACTACTAAAATTATTTAAAAACTCAATATATGAGGTTCTATTTTTATTATACGATCAACAAAGTCTGTCTATCATTCATCAAACTTATTATAAGCAACCAAAGACTTCGTGTTTTCACGACATTTTAATTCCCCGCGGAATTTGACAGCTGTCATGAGTGATTGACGTTTAAGAGAGAAATTTTGCTGGCAAAGGAAAATCATTATGAATCCTATTGCTAGACTATCAGTCTGTATTATTATTACGATGAATTATATGTTATAAGAACTGTGTTACAATAGAATAATCTTTTGAATGAGTAATCATCCGATGATGTAGAACTTTCTATTTCCTTTGTCTAATATTTTTATTGTTGCCAATATATTTAAGCGCCCTTTAAATGCTATCATGACTTTTATGGCAGTAGTCTTAAGGTTCAAAATTAACAGAGTAAACTTAATAGCAGTGCTTAGTAAAAAGTTAACATCAAGTACTCTCGTGTCAAATTGTTCTTTCCGTTTTAACAAGTGCTGTTACGAAATGTGCTTTATTCAAAACTTGTTGTTGCCCACGACTTTGTCTGCGATTTAGATAAAACGTAGCTTATGTCGTTCTACAGGTCCCAGACTACCTATTTGTCAGATTTCATCCAAATCCGTTCAGCCGTTTTAGTGTCAAATTATAACAAACAAACAAACTCACTTTCGCATTTAATTTGTTTTCTACATTATTATGTGCAGACATTTTTTTATGCTGGTAACATTGTTTAGTAATTGCTGGTAATGTTTTCGTTTCACTTTTTAAACAATTTAAATATTGCTCTTGTTATTATTAGAATTACAAATCTGTTTGGAGATTATATCTTTTATCTTTAAATCTTGTGTTTAGTAAACGGTTTACAAATTATTTAATTTGTTTTAGAAAGTTTTTATACCTACTGTTACACTTATTGTTTTTTGTCCTCCATTTATATATTTATATAGTACCTGGTCGAACGAGCACTGCTCGGGTGAAAATAGAGAAAACGAATTTTTCGCCCCCGTGCAGCTTTCATCGAAATTGTTAGAGCCGTTTTCGAGAAAGTGATTACAAATCGATACCTCCCACGTAAGTTGTTGTATCTTGAAAACTTCAATTTTACAGGAGAGCGTTTTAAAGATACAAATAAGCCTAAAAGCTGCATTTATTTTCATATCTTTATAAAAAAATGATATGAGTATAAATCCTTTATAAAATCGTGTTGTCGTTTTTTTTTTTAACTTTTAATGCATAGATTACTACAAATTAGGCAATTATTTACTAAAAACGCTAAAAGGCATTTTTGTGGGATACAACAACATAAGTGGGAGGTATTGAAATATGTACAGGTTAGTCGTAGACAGTTGTCCACCGTTAAGGGGTCGATACACCGTATATTCAGCTATCACATACCACAATTTGAACCATTTTTCCAGACTCAGAATAAAATATTTTTATATTATTATCTATTTGAAGAATTGGTACCCCTTGCTTTACTAATTTCAACGAAGATACCTCTAAAAAATTCTTTTAACGATTGAAAACCATACTGATTGATACAAATGCAATCATACTGTTTTTATGTCAGATTATTCTACAAGCAACATTTTAACGTAATAGTGTTTTATTTTTTTAGTCTAATCAGTCGATTTTTGTAAATAGATAATTGCTTCATATTTTCGAATAAATTACCAGTATTGTGTCATCGCGTTTCTCTCTCTCTTTTCAATGCAGTCCGACAATAACCGCGCTTTAGGTCCTGTCGTCCCCTTAATCTGTTTGAATTAGGTAGGCTTGCAATGAATTCGTATCGCAATAATTTATAACCCCTTTAGTGTCGATGATACCGCATAGGTTGATATGAAAAAGCGTTGGAAGTCCACAGATAACATATGTAAACGTAAAATATCATCGTCCAATGGCGACCTATAAAGTTCGTTTGACATTCGACACTTTGCATATCACGTGACACTCAAGGGGACAAATATTGCGTTCAACCGATTTAATAGCCGTTTTAACTATTTAATTTTAGTTAGAAAGTTGCTATAATTAGGCCATGCAACGTGAACATCTAGTTAGTAGAGAATAATGTACAAAATAAGTATATTTACGGATTTATTTTCATTACAGAATAACTTAAAAAGAACTGAAATCTAGAACACTGTTATCTGAAATCGTTATGAAAGCCAAAATGACCACCCATCCTGACACAGAACTGGCCTGCCGCCGCTTTTGTCAGACACATTTAAAAGTAATAAATATTACAATGTATTTGATTACAGAACGGAGTGTCATCAATTTTAAATTTCGAACGCAACAAAACAAATTTAAATTTCGATTCGTCGAATACGAGCGCTGGATTGGATAAAAGGTATTGCCAAGGACGAAATTTTTCTTTTATTTATGGAAACTCGAACTCGAAGAAAATTTTCAATGTCGGAGGGAAGATATAATATAATAATATATAATATGATATCCTAGAACATCATTCACACACTATTGGTCATCTGATCCCAAACTAAGCAGAGCGTATACTATGGAAACCAGATAACTGATATACTACATACACTACTTTTTTTTTGTAAATACATATTTATATAGATAATTTCACCCAGACTCAGATGCACACAAATGTCTGTCCTGAATGGGAATCGAACTCACGACCTGCGACATGATAGGCGGTATTTTAACCAACCACGCCAACTCGCCTGTCAGATAGACAATAAGAAGTAATACCTATAGCGATAGGAAGTTTAAATATAAAAGTTACCTTAGATTTAATATCAGGTCCTTATCCATAATATATATTTCATGTAATAAAATTAAAATTAAAAGATTTTTCTGGAACTCTTTACTAAGTAATAACTAAGTGCAGAGAGCGAATCACGATAATGGACAGCCACAATAATGACGAATAATATGTAAATAATATTGATTCCATTACTGGTATACCTACCTGCCGAGGTTGGTCCGTGGACCCTTCCGTGGCTCGTTGGTCCCGGCTGTCATTCGTAGATCTTTGACATTCGTTACGAGAAGTTAGAAGCCGAAAGTCTGACAACCAGCCTTACCAAAAGGTATCGTGTTACCCAGTTACTAGGTTGTGGAGGTCAGACAGGCAGTCGCGTCATGTAAAATACTGGTATTAAGCTGCATCCGGTTATACTGGAAGCCTACCCCAACACAGTTGGGAAAAGGCTAGGCAAATAAATGTAGGTACTGTTCAACTGGTGTATCTGATTATGCAATTTCCTGGAACATTAGAAACATTGCAATTGATAAATCACCTAAAATCAGTTTCACAATAAAATATTTCATTTAAAATGTGCACTTTAAAATTTCACTAAGGCAACCTTAAAACAAAATGGATGGCCAAGATGACAGCGAATAAAGTGTCGCCAACGTCGTTTGTTTAGTATTTGCATATTTTGCCCGACCTCCTGTTATCCGATACTCAAAATATTCAGTGTGGGAGTTTATTTTTACGGTTTTATATCGATACATTTTATTTTTGCGAAAGTGATTTTGATTTGTGGTTATTTTGTACGAAAATGGTGTCGTAAAAGAGTATTATTGGAGGTACTTTATTAGTGTCTTAAGTATTTTATTAGTTGGGCAACATTTTTTGAGCTTAAGGGTCTGCACCCACTGGCCGCACGGCACGGCAAGGGATTTTTATGCGACGAATCCTAACTTCCTAACTAATATTATAAATGCGAAAGTAAGTTTGTTTGTTTGTTTGTTACCTTTTCACGCCTAAACCACTGAACCGATCATCCTGAAATTTTGCATATACGTTGTCAGGTGTACAGACACGGACATAGGGTACCTTTCATCCCGAAAAAAAATAGCCGAAAAAAAAGTAGTGAGTCTAAAGTGACGACAGACCGGTTTTTATCTGACTAACTTATAAATGCGAAAGTGTTTGTTTGTTTGTTGATTACGCTTTCACGCTAAAACAGCTGAACGGATTTGGATGAAATTTGGCACTTGGGTAGACCATGACCTGGAGAAGGACATATGCTACTATACATCCTGGATCGCAGACGAAGTCGCGAGCAACAGCTAGTAGGATTATACACTTCGTGGAAATAGTCCTAAGTACCAGAATCGCATCGCACCTGTCTGCAGGAGGTCCCGCCTTTATAGTATGAAAATAAAAAAGAAATTTCAATGACTCCGGCATGCATAGGCATACCATACCTCAGCTTTGTTTTTGTACTTACGATGAATTTATCAATGAAATTTCCATTTCATTGTCATACTATTCGGAAAGCACGTTAAGCCGTTGGTCTTAGCTGTCATTCGTGGATCTTTGACAGTCGTTACAGCCTACGGTTCGTCAGAAGCCCGAAAGTGTGACAACCAGTCTTACCAAGGGGTATCGTATTACCCAGTAACTGGGTTGTGGAGGTCAGATTGGAAGTCACTCCATGTAAACATGTACTAGTATTCAGTTGCATCCGGTTAGACTAGAAGCTGACCCCAACATAGTTGGACAAGGCTAGGCAGATTGATTGTCATACTATAAGTTATACAGGATGTATCAGAAAGGTGTGGTCAAATTTAAGGGTGTGGTTGCAGACCATCAAACTGAACAACTTTCTCCATGGGACTAACATCGTAATCGCTAAAAAAATATCAGCTGTTCAATACATTTGGGTCGAGTAGGAATTGAAGTGTCGTATGGGGCAGTTGTTCATTTTTTTTGCGACTATGATGTTGGTCCCATCGAGAAAGTTGTTCAGTTTGATGGTCTGTACCACACCTTTAAATTTTACCATATCTTTCTGATACACCCTGTATTCCTGTTCGTCGGTCGCATAAAAATCCCTTGACGTACCGTGCCGCCAGTGGGCACAGACCCTTATTATTTCGGCTACCTTGCTTAAGTGTCGAATTGATTCGGAGAAAAAAGGTTGTTGTACTGTAATCCGTGTTTATGGTTTCTTATCCTATTAGCTCCTGTTTTTTATGTTCATTGCTTTATTATTGGGTAGGAGGTAGAACAAAGTTCTTTGTAAAGCGTCAATGGACTTTAATTAAATTTTAATGCTTTCGCGAATAATTAGTTGAATATTCAATTAGTAAATACATTTTAAGATAACACATCCTGTGTGAATCAATGTGATAAGCTCTGTTCCCAACAAAGAAGAAGTTAGTGAATTAGCCATAACAGATTATTATACTGTAGAAGATTGTACCTAGCTGATTAAGGACCTACTTTTTTTTTAAGTTTTTTTTTTCACGAAAAAAAACAAATTGTGTTTTTTTTTCGTTTTTTTAACAAAAAAAAACTTAATTTACAAAACCCCCTTTACAAAAGCCACTCGCCCCCACTTCCTCTTCTGCACCCACACTTCCCCTTCCCCCCAACTCCCTATACTAAGTACCTACGTATTTGAAAAAACAACGAAATATTCCCCCTTTCTTTCATATTTTTCGGTTTTATTGGAAAAAAAAAACATGAAATATATATAAAAAAAAAAAAAAAATGTTTATTTCAATTACAATGGGCATTTAGATACATATTTTTGGAGATCTCCTTTTAAGCAAGGAATTGCTTGTATTAGGAGTCTCCGCACTTCCACTTATCATTAATTACTATGCAATTGAAATGTAGACAAAGTAAACATGCAAGACTAGAAATAAAAATAAAAGCGGTAAATTAACATTATACAAACGGCGCTACGAAAGATTAAGAAAAATATATACTGGCAAGTTTTCTTAAAACTTTCGAATAATACATTGAAAAAAAAAAACAACGGAATTGGAAAGAAACGGGAATTTTCGCTGTTTTTTTTCAACGCTATCCCGGAAATGCATGTCCATACAGGAGATAAATAGAAAAATGGATCAGAATAATGCCTCGGTGGTATAGTGGTTACTGTAGGAGAGTTATGGAAGGAGAGGATAATCCAGATTTTAGTTGGAGAAAATACACAGTATATTATAACCATCTTACGTTATCAAAAGACCTGTCACAGTGTACAAAGATCAAAAACGTATTCAAAACAAACTACCTTTCAAATTTAAATTTACTCTTAATAAACAAAACACAAATAAGTTTGTATATCCAACAGTTACAAGCGCCACTGAGCATGAGGTCCTGGGTACGATTCCCAGATCGGGCAAAATGTAATTGGGTTTTCTATTTGGAATTTCTAATTAGTGGCCCGGATTCTGAATTACGTGGAACATAGGTTTAAAGAATTTTATTCTCATAAGAACATAACAGTTCACTTAAAATGAGATACATAGTGCTTACAATTCTAGTAAATTAAAATAATATAACAATTGCCTCTGATGTGTTGGTGACGTTATAGGGTACCTACGTACATGTTTCTTGAGTCTCGCCTTAAATATGTTCATACTATCACACTTCTTTAAATCTTCAGGTAAATTATTGAACAGCTGTGCTCCCTCAACCAATATTGTTTTTTTACCGTAACTAGTCCGTGCACGTACGGTCATTAGTAGAAACTTGTTTTTACTTCTTGTGTTAAACTTCTTGTCTTGAACTTAAACATAGCTGACGAGATGTGCGTGTACTATTAGGTACACTGCTGTCTAACCCTTCGTGAATTACAGGTGTGATGTTATGTGGATCAGAATAATTGGAATTGAAATAATCTGCCAAATAATTTAACCGGATGGTGGTGAATTATAAGCACTGAATAGTAGATTCGACCAGCTGTACTCAAAGTGTACTCCGCGGAACCCTAAAAGCCTCTGTGAAGCCTATGGCCTATGTCCAGCAGTGGACGTCATTCCTTTGTGGTATCTTAGCTGCATCAGAACCAAAATCAATTAGTGGGACACAGTGGACGTTGGTCCTAGCAATCTGAAGTGGATTGTTTTGTAACAATCCACTTCAGATTGGTGGGGCCAAGTGGAATAATCCATAACACGCAGTTTCTTTATTATTTTAGGGCTCCATCAAATACTTCGTTTTCCAAAAGGGTTTCGTCGCCAAAAAAGTTTGAGAACCGCTGGACTAGACCAACGATTAATATCGTAAAATATAGAAATATCCACTTTGAATGAGTCGCATTCCCGTCTTTAACAAATCGTGTAATATAATCGCATGAACTTCTTAAAGTATTTAATTCGTAATTCTTATAAGAATAAGATATTTTCTTAAATATTGCACTTTAATTTACATACAGATATAATGGCTTGGTTTATTATAAATGCATATTTAAATAGCAGATTAAAGTAAGGACATAATTAACTTAACTGAATTGAGGATTAACTAAGTTGAGATAAAAATGCTTGCCGAAAGGACCTTAAAAGTGTGCTAATAAAAAATATGAATTTCGTATGATCTTGGTACGGTGATTTGATAAGTAAGATGGGACTACTGATATTAGGCTGCATCAGGACTGAAAGTCGACCCAAGCATACTTAAGACAAGGCCAGACTTATACTAACTAGCTTTTCCCCGCGGCTTTGCCCGCGTGGATGTCGGTAGTTATCCCACGGGACGTACAACCGAGACACATCCTAATACAGGTCATGGTCTACCCATGTGCCAAATTTCTTCCACATTAGTTCTGCCGTTTTAGCATGAAAGCGTAACAAAGACACTTTCGCATTTATTATAATATTAGTTAGAATACACACATAAACTCACACGTTCTTCAAATGGGGGTAGGCAGGAACTACAGAATTCCACCTGCTACGAATACGATTCTAAGGGCGCTTACAGACCAACGACACTAGATCGACGACGAGCGCGGCGGCGTAGTCGCCTTGCTGAAGACCGTGGACGAGGACGTCGTCGCCTAGTTGTGGCGTGTGTAGTAGTTGTCAAATAGTCTCGGAGACTAGACGTATTCTTGCTCTTGTTAAACATTACTGCGTATTAATATGTTTTTTTTTTTTTTTTAAGAAGAATTGTTGCTTTTGCTTTTGATGCGTCGTCGTCAACAAAAAAGAAAAATGCGATCAGTGTGGGTGCACAATTTCCTATCATACAGGGAACACAAAAATACATTCGTGTTTTTTAATTGAAGAAATGAATAAATCTACACTAATTTCGTCGTCACTCATTTTACTCGTAATTTACGTGTGTATTCTAGACAATTTGTTGCCAACTGCACGGACTTACTGCAACGACACAACTGGGCGACGTCGCCGCCGCGCTCGTCATCGATCGAGTGTCGTTGGTCTGTAAGCGCCCTAACATACTCCTTTTGCTTTGTAAGGCAGATGTGAGTGGAAACGCTGGGAGTGGGAGGAGACGCCCTAGAAGGACCTTTTAGGTGATGCTATAATTAATGTAGTATTATTTCTAGTTAGGAACAATTTCAGTGGGCGTAGAGTCTACACTCTGTAAATAAATGTTTTCTCTGACAAGGCTTTTCTCTACAGAAAAGCCTTGTCAGAGAAAACATTTATGTACAAATAGCGACCCGCCCCGAGCGAACCAACCATCCATGGCATGATGCATGATAACCATAACAAACCATCTAATTATCACGCTCGCGCTCTTACTAACAGCGGCCTTTTAATTGTGTCTGGGGGATGTTTGGCAGCTACGATTGATCTGGTTGCTTACAGATAGTATTGAAATAGTTCCCCGAGTGTCATTAATGCATTATACATATAAAAATTAAGACTCAAACTATAAGTAACATGTCTTTTTCGCGAGTTTTAAATCGTTTGGCGGAAAAAACCGCCGACGAAGTGTCTTGCACTATTGATTATTAATTATTAACAATATTCTGTAAATCAGACTTTAAGAAAAGTGAGTAATATTTTTATGTAACTTTAGTAGATAATATCTGAAAATTGTCCGTCGGCCCAAGCAGCGTGCAGGTATGCTTACGTTCAAAGTACATACTAAAGGTCTTAGCCCACTTACACGACTCCGCTCGCTTATTTAATATGGGCTTTAAGTATTGTTCTTTAGATATACTTTACATTGGCAACATAAATTAGCTGAAAGCTCGCTGTTAGCGAGCTTACCGCCGTCAGACTGCTCGGTAGTTGAAGCCTCGCTTACCACGCGTTGCAAGCAAGCGGTCGCCACGGTGTCTGCGTGCTGATTGCTAGCGGTCGCCGCGCCCCGGTCGGTGTACGACAGTGTCTTCAACCACGCCGTAATTACAGTAGACCTTACTGTAATTACAGCATGGTTGGAGACACCGTAATTTTTCTAGATCTACCACCTACCGTAGACATGCCACGTTCTACCGTAATTTCGCGTGTCCTTATTTCTATAATGGCAACACTTAATTTAGTTAAATATTACTATTTTATTACGACAACTGCGTGTGGACAGCTAGGTGCCTGCTAGCTGTCGCCGCGTGGTTTGTGAGCAGTAGCCTTAGTTTAGGGCGGTTTTGGAGCAGAGTCGTGTAAGTGGGCTAAGACCTTTAGACTACTCTATCCCATGCATTTTGTTAATCATAAAATAATTACCTAAGGTCTGGCGGACCTGGGTTCTTGATCCATATTATGTAAACAAATAAAATACTGTTAGTTTATAAGTAGCCAGGCTATGTATTGGAAATTCCTATGCAAATAAAACATTACAATATGATATTCGACACCGCTGCATCTCATTAAGTAGATCCAATGATACGATATTTTCATACTTTAATAAGCGACACGAACATCTTATACTTACAATTTGTATGTATGTAATTGCCGTCGCATTCTCGAAAACATAGCGTAAGAGCGAAGTATAAGTTACATTTTAATGTATTCAACCAGCCCAGAAGGTGTAAATCAATTATAAATCGTTCCCGAATGCAAACGACAGAATGAACGACTAAACTTATCTTGGGACAAGTTCAAAATATTTTATTTGGGTTCCTTGGGTTTAAAGTTATTGATTTGTGTACATATAATATAATTTTATTTATTTTGTTTTATTTTATTTGTTGGGACAAAAAACAGTTACATGCCAAGCTTAACTAGAGATTCTTAAATTAGTACAATACTTAGAAATACATTTATACACAATCATTCCATATTTATGTTACTACACATGTAACCCACAACATTGTCCACGAATTCACAAAAAAAAAGTTAAAAGAAAACAGACAATTAGTGTGCATCGTAAAAGACTAGTAAGAAGAAGAAGAAGAAGAATATATATATTATGAATTTAGTAACTCTATTGCTCTTGCCTTGAAATGATTTTTGGAAAGAGTAAATATGTCAAGCTCCATAAAGTGAGTGTTGTACGCATCAACGAGGCGACGAAGAGGCACGCGCACCCCAGCGTTAGACCTGCACGAATCTGTGTGGAATAGTCGAGGCACACGTACCCCACGAAGCATGACAGATCTAGGTACTATATAATGTATACTATTTGATAAAGGAATGCAGTCGAATCTATTATTACATATACCATGCAACATCATTACGCCCACAAGAATTCGTCTAGACTCCAAACTAAGAACATTATAACGTTTCAGTAATTGTTCATATGAGACTTTAGGACGATAACATTTATAATTCATTGTACGTAAATACCTTTTCTGCACAGTTTCCAGCCTATCCTTGTACTTATCATATAGAGGATCCCAAATTTGGACGGCGTATTCTAGTTGCGACCGGATCAGGGTTTTATATAATATTAAGAATGTAGAGGGTCGTACAAAGCTACTCGAAAATCTCAATACTCAATACTCAATTCTTTATTGCATTCCACAATGTAGGCTTAGGTGGTAAACATTTGCCAAAAGAAACAATCATGGACCCTGTCGGGCACAGCAAAAGATATATAGGTATGTGGAGAAGAGGACTTATCATTTATGTAATCTAACTTATTGTAAACTTATTCTAAACACACTTTTATAATATAATTAATGTATACTAATAATAATTTAACATTTTACTTATTGTATACTTAATTTTTTCAAGGATTTATCATTTAGATATTCGTTAACACTATAATAAGATTTGCTTATTAGTAGCTTATTTAATTTGTTCGTGAATATATGAAGTTTTTTTTCATTTCTTATATATTCGGGTAACATATTGTAAATTTTGATTTACATAACTAGAGGGCTTGTCGAGTGTATTTTTAAGCGGGATGGTGGTGTAAAGAAAAAGACAGAAAAAGGCAAAAGCTCGGTGTGCCCTCAACTAAATCGGACAGATTTATATAAAACTATTTTTTGCCAGCGGCTTTGCCCGTTTATAATAGGTTGGGGAAAAAGTTTCTTCGCATTTTTAAAAAAAATTCAAAACATTTTTTAATATAGTTTATTTAGATTTAACTACAGTATGTACCATTTTGTTCGATAACTTTTTGCCATCTTGTAAGTAGGGACATGATCCCATTGCTATAGAAATTTTGGGACTTCTGGTCAAAATACCGCGACAAGTGGTTTTGGCAGTCCTCTCGTGATGTTAACCTGACACTGCCTAAAGAAATCTGAAGAGACCGAAACAGGTGGAAATCTGAAGGTGCAAGGTCAGGACTGTACGGCGGATGCATTAACACCTCCCAGCCAAACTCTCTTAATTTTTGCTGAGTGGCTAAAGATGTGTGAGGTCTAGCGTTATCATGATGAAAAACCACACCCCTTCTGTTGATTAATTCCGGCCGCTTTCTCTCAACTTCTTGCTTTAATCTCATCAGTTGTTCGCAGTAGAGTTCAGAATCGATGGTCCTGCCTGGTGGTAACAGCTCATAATGAATAATGCCCTTCCAATCCCACCACACACACAGCAGCATCACCTTGTTGCGAGTTAACTCGGGTTTCGCCACAGTTTGTGAAGCCTGACCGGCCTTTGACCACGACCTTTTTCGCACGTTCTTGTCATACGTGATCCACTTTTCATCACCAGTTATCAGCTTCTTCAAAAATGGTTCGGTTTCATTACGTCGTAATAAAGAATCACAAATGAGTACACGGTTCATTAGGTTTCTTTCAGTGAGCTCGTGAGGTACCCAAATGTCTAGTTTTTTTGTGTACCCAGTTTTTTTCAAATGCGCCAAAACTGTTTTGTGGTCAATTTCCAGTTCTTCAGCTACGTCGTAACTACTGATATGCCGATCTTGCTCCACTTTTTCAAAAATGGCATCCATTTTATCCGTAATAGGGCGACCAGAACGACGTGCATCTTTGACATCAAAATTTCCGGATTGAAAACGCTTAAACCAAATTTGTGCTACTCTCACAGACACTACACTAGGTCCATAAACATCGCAAATTTTTTTCGCGGCTTGCGTTGCATTTTTACCTTTTTTGTAGTAAAATTTTAAAATGTATCGAATTTCTTCATTAGATTCACTCATCTTGTCGGTACGAAAAACAAATGAAAATCACACATTTTCCTAATTTGAATTTGGAATTATGTTCTTTAAAATTTAAACTTTCAATGATACCAAAACCAGCCAGATACAAATAGTATAGCCAAAGAGTTTTATTACAAGTTCATACATAATAATGCGAAAAGACTTTTTCCCCAACCTAATAATATAATAGTAAGCTAAGCTGAGCTAATGAGGTTTTTTTTCAGAGGTGAGAGAGCCAAATTCGACGATGGAGTGAGCTTACCCAGAAGAAGCCTGATCCCTCTCACTTTGAAGAGATTAGGGTTGTTCATTACTTTCTTGGCCATCTTACTACATAGTCTGAATCTTACCACCTCTTTCTAATTCTTGCCGTTAAACTGTGTTGCTGTGTTATAGATCCTTCAGGTTTTTTTTTTGTATGGTAACGCTTCTGGTGGCCCTGGGAAAGTATGCTTGGAAATATTTGGGGGAGCCGTTTGCTTAGCAGTGGGATAATGTAGGCTAACATAAAAAATAAAAAAAACTTTTGACCTTCGTATACAAATTAGCCCAATCGGGTATGTATTTTACATGGGTAGGTCGATTTTTTTTTGCGAATTCTTATTTGGTCCCAAAGTAAAAGTTATTCATATTGATGGGTAGAATTAAACCCCCCTCCACCCCCTAAAATTTTGTCGCATGTTTTCAAAGTCAACCTCTATAACAAAAATTGTACGGAACCCTATCTCAATCTCCCACATCGTATCACGACCCATTATTTAACATATTTGATGCCGAACTCATATCTAAGTCATTTTATTGGCTATCTGCTATCGTCTGTTTTAGACGTTCGATGTCAAACGCATGTCGGTACCAAATAGTGATTATTTCGGTACTTTAGTGACATCATTGTATATAAATTGCTGGTAATGGGGTCGGTTACCTTTGGAAGGTGAGAGTGATTGCGAGATGGTTCATTTAAAATGTATTGGAATGTGTTTTGTATTGCAACTAAGTTGATCTTCTTTTGTTTTTAGGGTTCCGTACCTCTAAAGGAAAAAACGGAATCCTTATAGGATCACTCGTGTGTCTGTCTGTCTGTCTGTCACAGCCAATATGCTCCGAATCTAATGGACGGATTAAGTTGAAATTTGGTACACATATGTATTTCTGTAACCCAAATACGGACATGTAACGTAAATAAATAAATTTTGAATATGAGGGTCAATTTTGGGGGCAAATAAGAAAATTTAAAAAAAAGTTTTGTAAACTGCACCGTGTGACATATCAAATGAAAGGGCTTACTGTGAGGGTCTCAAATGTATTTTTTTACAATTTTAAAATAAACCATTTTAAAGTTATTTAAGAAAATAGACGAAAATTTACCATTCCCCCCTTATCTCCGAAAGTACTGAGCCAAAAATTTTGAAAAAAATATGTAGAAAATAGTTCTATACCTACAGATTACAGGAAAACCTAAAAGAAGTCTACGGTATTAAAAACAACTTACAAACAAACTTACATTTGCAGTTGAAATGTATGAGAGAACATGTTTTTCAACTTCAATTTTAAGTTTGTTCTTGGGATAAATTCATCCCAACTACGGAACCCTTCATTGTGCGTGGTCCGACACGCTCTTGACCGGTTTTTTTAAAGTTGTTGGTTACGCTTTACGCATTGTTTCCTAGGTACTATCGAAAAAAGTTATATCATCTATACTGTCGCCGTAAGGAAAATGGACCTAACTACAGAAAAATTGAAATGGAGAAAAAAAAAATATTTTGTCCTGTTTAAAGTACAAGATACAAAGGCAGATGCGTCTTTTAATAGTAAGAAATATTAGGTTTCCGTTAAGTTTACGCCAATATAAAAATACTGGAAGATGCGTTTCTTTTTTGCTGATTCCGAAATTGTAAATAACTCTATTTTGAAAAAAATGTCAGAAAAGTACGTCTTTTTTCCTTATGACAGCAGCTTATGATACACCGTTAGGACTATACTTGCTTGCAGCGCTCGGCCGCTATAGCAACGCTTGCTAACATAATTATAATATGTGTTCATCATGAGCACGGGATTTTGTTTTCAAATTGGTCAGAATGTTTGTTTTCTCGATAGTATCTACATCCACGTTTCGCTAATTAAGTTTAAGTCATTATATTGCCATCAACCTGGCACTAATCCAGACTCCAGGCTACTACTGAGAAATTCCAGGTGGAATATCCCAATAACACTTTGCCCGACTCGGGAATCGAACCCAGGATCTCATGCTCAGCAGTAGCGCTTGCGACCACTAGACCGACGAGGCAGTGATTATATAATAATTAGTAGACAGGACTCCATATTTTCAAATATTTTGTACAAGACACTCAAATCCTTAAAGCATTATTTTAATGTATATTAGTAACATAAAAAATCAGGTTAAGCTACGATTGCCGCGGTTGGTCCGTGGATGGGTGACCATCTTTACATACCAAGACCCCTCCATGCCTCGGAAAGCACGTTTAGCCGTTGGTCCCGGCTGTCATTCGTGGATCTTTGACAGTCGTTACGGGTCGTCAGTAGCGCGATAGTCTGACAACCAGTCGTACCAAGAGGTATCATATTTACCCGGTAACTGGGTTGTGGAGGTCAGCTATGCGGTCGTTCTATGTAAAATACTAGTATTCAGCTGCATCCGGTTAGACTGGAAGCCGACCCCAATATGGTTGGGAAAAGGCTAGGCAAGTGATGATTAGTAAGGTAATAAATTGGCTAAGATACCTTTGTTTTTAAAACTACATATAATATATTGTTTGATGTTCTCAGAACTAACTGCATAGAGCTTTATAAATATTTAAACACATCATCACCCATTCTTAGATAAGTACCTATATTTTAATTGTTAAAATTTATGTAGATAAGTAATGCAATAAAATGTATAACTTTTATGTTTTATTTTCCATTCAGAATCAATTATGTCCTTATTTTATAACACAATTAGTAATCGTTAAATGGACTAAGTGATTATTTACATAAAATATTTCCTTTTAACAATAATCTTTGCTAAAATCTTGGCAATAAAATTTTATGTCTTATTACAATAAAAGTCGTAAAAAATATGTTCCTATTAGTAATCTTGCGATCAGGACTAGATAACAACATAATTTTGGCTAATGGCTCCTTAATTATGTCAATTTACATGACATAACATCACGGCTGTAGATGCCCGAAGGGTTAGGCAGAGGTAGGGTTGCCAACTTTTTGTACAAGCACTAAGGTATACTACTAATATTATAAATGCGAAAATTTGGATCGATGGATGTTTGTTACTCAATCACGCCAGAACGGCTGAACGGATCTGAATGAAATTTTGCAAAGAGACAGATTATAGTCTGGAATAGCACATAGGATACTTTTATCCCTGAAATATGTGCGGTTCCCGTGGGACAATTTCCAACATCCACGCGGGCAAAGCCGCTGGCAAAAGCTAGTTTTAAATAGTTATAGTCAAAGTGGGAAAATAAACGGCATATTTTAAATCGATTCATAATTAATTAGTGCTGTTCGCGCAACTCATCATTAAATAGGTATATTGCAGCTATAGAGTGAAGCTCTATTTCTGACATCCCACGCCGGAATTAGTTCCGGCGTGGGATGCCAGAAATAGAGTTTCACTTTTTTAATTGAACCGTATTGACACGGGACACCCCAATCTTGACGAAATAATAATCCAAATTATTTACTAAATTTCATCTTGACATGGTAAACTTGTATTGATTTCAATATATTGAATGAGTCTTTATCGCGAAATTCAAATTTTGTTACATTTTTTGCAAGTCAGTATTAAGTTGTATGTTAAATAAAGTATGATTCGCGGCCATAACAAATATGTATTTACAGAATAATAATCATTAGAATCAGTAATACAACTCCTTAAGTTAGTATTTATAATCCTCAAATGTCAAGATTTCATGAAATAGTCATTCATTAGGATTACATAGTCTTAAAGAGTTGTATTGGTCACTTTAATAATTATAATTATGTAAATACATACTTGTTACGACCGCGAATTACATTTTGATCAACGTAGAACCTAATCCTGACTTGTAAATTGTAAAAACGTAAGAAAATTTGAATTTCGCGGGCTACCCTGACGCTTTCGCCTTAAACTGTTTGCATGCCTTCGTTAAGGTAGTTAGTATAAGGATAATTTTAAACTTAAAATCTGTAACTTTATGTGCAAACAAAAAACAATTGTTTTCTTAGGATTCATCACTGGAAACACTCATTATGTAAATACTGAGGTAGCAGAACTATAATAGTAATAGATTAACTATACTAGTATCTAAATGATATTCTGATAACAATTACCTATTTACAATGCCCCGAAAATTCAAGACATTAACAGTTTCTTTCTGAAATGAAGGTTAGCTGAACCACCGCACTCAAATTTTCATTTAGCTCTGAATATCAGTGAAAACAGTATATTCATATACTTTATATTGGTTGAACAGTATTATACAGTGAAAAACAGTGTAATAAGTACTGTTTTTAGGATTCCGTACCTCAAAAGGAAAAAATCGGAAACTTTATAGGATCACTCTTGTGTCTGTCTGTCTATCCGTCAATTTGCTGTGAATCTAATGGACCGATTAAGTTGAAATTTGATGCACATATGAATTTGTGACCCAAACACGGATGGGTGATAAATAAACGAATTTTGAATATGGGGCTCACTTTTGGAGGGCAAATAAGTATAAAAATAAACGGGCTTACGGCTTAAATCGCAAATATATATATTTTTTACAATTTTAAAATAAATGATTTTAAACTTATTCTAGAAAAAGCCTAAAATTTTGAAAAAAAATTACAGATAATATTTCTATACCTAGATTACAGGAAAACCTATAAGAAGTCTATGGTCTTAAAATAACATGGTAAATCTCTCAATATTGTGCATACAAACTGTAAAATTATATTATGTGTACTATATATTAGCACTCCATTTATGTAAATAAATCAGCTAAAAAAAAATCAGCAATAGATGTTGAAATACTCTAACGAACTACGCGTGAAATCAGCTGTTCACTTTTTGGGGTTCATCGGACTCACCGCTTACCTATTACCTACGCCTCCCAACTGTCAGGTTTATTGGATAGCCCATAACGTTCCTGAAATAATTTAATGTACCGGTCATTTTAGTACGATATACTGAATTCACCTCATCAGTCTGCGGGGGGCAGTACCTTACACCCTGTATTATATATAAAAAAGAGGCAGATATGTTTTAGCGCGCGCGTCGTGAGGACTCGAAAACGTCGTAATTGGGACGTTTTGACTTCTTTAGTCCGCGCGTCAAAACTAAACACTGTCACGACCAGATTTTAAACGTCGCGGTTACGACCAGGGCGGCTGAAAAGTTTTGACCTTCAAGTGTCATTATTGTTTCGCACTGCATATTACTAATTTGCGAATACCCTCTTTAGAATAAATACAGAGTTTCATGTTATTACGCTTTTAGTAATTAATCCGTAAGGTGAGGGTTATCGTGAGGTTAATTAATTTTAAAAAGTGTGCACCTAAATTTATAGAGGATCAGTTAAATACTTTCCTCTTAGTACTAAGTAGACTAGTTCATCAAATATTAAGTATTAGCGAAAATACAAGACCACACAAGTCACAACCTCGCTGTTACAATACGAGTACAATTAGGGTTGGCAACCCTAGTTACAATGTAGATAACTACATATAGTAAAATAGTGCCTTAAAGTGTGCAAATTGCGACAGGATAATATAGTTCTAGCCCGAAGGACCTATTAACAGATCTATTTTCGTGTAAATATAACTAAAGGTCAATCTTTTCTACATACATAGTATAATCTGATCCTTAAACGAATGATCACAATCGAATCTAAGACAAAATGGTAAATAAGAGTGTTTTACGTTTTACGAAAGTAAAATATTGAAAAAAGCTTACGAGTTTTAACCAATATTAAGAGCGTTCACGCCGCGCATCACTCGCTTTCCTGCGATCTGCGGGAGTAACTTTAGTGAAAAGAGACGGAAGTGTGTAACAGGAAGCCAGGGAAGCATGCGCTATTTGATTTGACAAATAAGCGCGCGCGGTACTAGAGTTGGCCGTCAGATGATACCAACCCAAACAGATGTCAGATGTTACACATCATATGTGACTACTGTAATTTTCAGTCATCGTTGGTATTTAGACTAATAAAAATATACCTACATTTTTGTCAATTATTTTCTATTTGCAATATTACCATTAAATATTTTTGTTTAATAAATGTTAAAAATAATTATAAAATACACTAATAATTAAAAAATTGTACCCTCTAGAAATGCAACGTTGCTAGCCCGCGCGGCGTGAACGCTCTAAGAGAATATTCCTCTAATACCGGCTTAATCTAAAATATGTAAAAGGAGATGTTTCATTTTTGGCTAGCACTTGTACATTATATCAAAAAACGTAGAAAAATACCTTGAATTTAGGAAAAATATTCATCCGTGAATTTGAGAATGATACCTTTTGTACAAACAAATTAAAGTTTTTCAATTATTGCCATTGTTATCGTTATAGCCACTATGGCGGCGTCTTGGCTACAAACATGCGTTCTGAAATCAGAATGGATCTGAAGTGAATGTGAAATCGTAAATACAAAATTTACAAGCGATACCTCACCAACATCAAGATTTTTTCCGAAATAAACTCATACGTGGAATAAAGCAAAGAAGTAGTTGTCATGGCTTCTTGCATCTTACGTGCATAAACCGCTTATAATGTTCTCACTGCTGGGACACAGGCCTCCTCTCTGTGAGAGGGAGTAGGCTGACATGCCGTTTTCCTCACGATGTTTTACTTCGCCGTTTCGAACCCACGACCTAAGGAAAAAGGACGTATCTACAGAAATATTGAAATGGAGAAAAAAAATATGTTGACCTGTTTAAAATACAAGATACAAAGGCAGATGCGTCTTTTAATAGTAAGAATTATAAGGTGTTCGTTAAGTTTACGCCAATATAAAAATATTGGTAGATGCGTCTTTTTTTGCTGATTCCGAATATGTAAATAACTCTATTTAGAAAAAAATGTCAGATGTGTCTTTTTTCCTCATGACGTCAGCATACAACTCGGAAGTCGCAGCCAATACCACTTGGGCCACCACTGCTCCTTACTTACTACTCCTTACCTTACCTATGTGTAAAAATAAAAGACTGTAAAAAGCCTTCATGGTAGAAATAATGGTTGATAATTAAAACTACAGTCTTTACTTGTGACCACAGGTAAAAACAAAATAATAACCACTGAATACGTGTCAGTGTGACATTTTATTACACTGTCGGACATATTTAATGGCACCTGTCGATAGGGCTGCCACGTTTCTGATTTATGTTGGATGACATGTGTGTATTTAAAAATCCCGGAAAAAGACGAAAAAGCGATTAATATTATTGTACTATTATAGTAAGTAGGTACATAATTTTGCAAAACTGTATTGATTTTGGTGTTTAGTGTAAAAAAACTCTATATACTTAACTGAATGTTTCAAAAGTGATACATACATAAACTCATGCCTTCTTCCCAAAAGTGATATTGCTTAAAACCCAAAACTCCTTCCTAATCCTGCAAAAGTACGTACACGCGTACGTGCACTGGTAGCCCTACGCGTATCTAATTTTCACTGACAGCTAATGGCGGATGGGACGCGCAGCGAATCGGTAGACCGGTTGCAGATTATAGAAATACCATTATTACTACACAGCATTGATCTTGTGAAGACGTGTAATGATTTATATCTTGCAATCCAGGGGGAAAATAATTGAAAACATCATCTCTCATGGCTATAAGCGTATAATATTGAACTAAAAGTGTTTCTAGATGACAAAAAAGTGTATTTAATTTGTAGTATCTTTGGCGATTTTCATGTGATCCCTGGCAAACAATAGTCCAATCCTTTCTTACTCTCATACCTCTCTCATTCTTCCTAACTTTAGTCCCACATAGTAGAAACATCGCTGCTATCAGGACTGCGAAGCTATGCTGGTTCTGGGGATTCTCCTTCCATGTCCATATCCACCACTGTCATCAGCATACTGTATGGGGACCGTAGCTAACCTCTAGCGACTCCTCAAAGATACTGTCCTAATGGTATATGAGGTAATACAGTGGTATTTAAAAAGTTACCTACAATCATACAGGCCGTAATCACAATGTTCAATTTTCTTTGTATAGGTCATTGAGAGGAATGTTCATTGAGAGGTGACGCGGCTTTAACTTTCACTAGAAGAGACGCTTTGTCATGTAGCTTAGAAATATTTAATTGTGAGCGTAAGTGAATAAATTGTGAATGAATTTTAATTTATTATCTGTTTTTGCTTTCACTTGTTGAAAGTTTAGCGTACGATGATCATGCCAAACCTTTAGCATAAAAAAATAACTCTTGGGAGAGGTGCATTCTATAACATTAATTAATCACAAGTTATCTAATGTACAGGGTGTAATTTTAATCATTGTTATCCTCTAAAAGGGGTTACTGTACTCATCACTATGAACAACTTTTACTATGGGACCAATCCTGAAATCGCGAAAAAAAAATTAGTTGTTCAGTACATTTATGTTCGCCTAATTCGTCAAAATGTAGGGAACAGCTGATTTTTTTTCGCGATTTTAGGTTTGTTCCCATAGTAAAAGTTGTTAATAATGATGAGTACAATGACCCCTTTAAGAGGATAACGGTGACTAAAATTACACCCAGTATAAATTGTTTCACTATGCACGGGCACCACCACATCACCACCACCATGCACCATGTTTTGTTTCTGCATCACGCTAAGGTAGACTGGTAGAAAAAAAATGCTGAGAAGAAAGTGATGAAGTTTAAAATGCTTGTGGCATTAAGGCTGACGTTGCACAATTTTTTTTTTTGTTTTAAATAAATTGCCAATTATCCAAGTCAGGCATTAGTGAAACTACCTACCTAGGTATTAATACATTTTTGAAACCCTTACAATATTTTGTAATTCACGTAAAAAATCTGTTTTTATAATGTCTTTTCCAAATTAAATAGGTCGGTGTTCATAGAATACATTTAATGTCAAGACTATGTTACACTGCGGGGGACTTGAAATAATTGGTTAAATCACTTAGACGAGTGGGTTCCAACATGAGTTTAGTGCAGTTAACCATATCAAATTACAGAAGAAATAAAGATTAAAAGAATGTATTCGAGATTATTTTTCCGATTTAGACTAACATTAAAAATTAATGCCCAATTAAATTGCACTACACTGTAAACTTGATTATATTAAAACCGCTGCATGTTTCTTTTACTAATTTAAGAAAGAGAATTCTTAAAGATTTTTGAATTGAAAAGTTTATTGTGTCGTTTTCTTTATGGTTTTCTGTCATTAAAAGTAATAGTGGGTATATTTTAAGATATTGTTTCACTTTTGTATAGTTAGGCAATAGAGATGATGAGTTTTTTTTTTTTTTATTTAAACTCGGGTACTTAAAAGTTTAAAAAGAATGCCAATTTATAAACGTTTTAAAATGACTGCTAGACAAAGACGGCACTATCACAGAAGTGACGTCACGATTATAATAATAATAATAATAATAATATCCTAGGACATTGTTCACACACGGTCATCTGATCCCAAACTAAGCAGAGCTTGTACTATGGAAACCAGATAACTGATATACTACATACACTACTTTTTTTTTGTAAATACATACTTATATAGATAATTACACCCAGACTCAGGACAAACAGACATGTTCATGCACACAAATGTTTGTCCTGGATGGGAATCGAACCCACGACCAGCGGCATGGCAGGTGGTATCTTAACCAACCACGCCATCTGGCCTGTCAGATGTAATTATGATTATGTAACTACATACCAATTTCCATCGATATTACAGATTTTTTCGATTACTTATCTCATTTTACTATGCCTCCTTTGAATTAGGCATCATCCCTATTGTAGTAAAGCATAGCATAATCAGCCTATAATGTTTCCAATGCTGGAGCACAGGCTTCCTCTCTGGGAGGAGTGGGCTGTAATCCACCACGCGGCCCAGTGCGGGTTGGTGGATGTCACATGTATTCGATTTTTTGGTTCTAGGACATGCCGGTTTCCTCACGATGTTTTCCTTCACGATTTTGAGAGCAGTGCTGATGAAATAATTTACACAAAGTAAAGCGAACCTACGACAGACAACTCGTAATAAAAAACTTTAACTTTTATTTTCAGTTCGAGATTTCTAACACAATTATGTTACTCATTTGAACTTTAATAATTACGTCACCGTATGTACCAGATATAAGTGTATTTCACCATACAATGATTAATAAATATCTAGATATTCCACCTTTAAAGTAACTGGTCTTTGTGAGTCACAAAAAAGGTGAATATGCACAACATACGCATAGCGTGTCAAGCGACACTTTAGCGGCCCGGAGCGCTAATCTGTCGCCAGTGCTGCATCGTGTTAACTCGTTTCCCTCATTTACTCGAACAACTTGTAACTTGATAAGCTGCTGATATCCCCGGCACTTAGATTTGCTTTTAAATTAAGGGAATTACAAAATTGCTGGGTATGTTGCCCAAAAGTAACAAAGTAACAATGGCAACACCGTAGGCGTCGAAATGAAATGTGTATAAAAATCTAGTTAAGTATGTTCTTTCTTACCCGTGATCAAAATTATTTCCTTTGGTATTCCAACCCAACAAATCTGGAACAGGTAAACGGTTCTAATGAAGGTAGGTTAGGTACCGCATGTTTGTGGTTATTCTTAAGACCTTGAGCTGGTTTAGAGAGGTACGGAGGTTAAATAGAATAAGAGGTCAGCTTACATTGGTTTTGTTACGAGTGATGTGTGGCCTACCGTACTTTAACATTGTCAAAAAAAATTTTTTTGAAGTAACTTTTAGCACAGATTAATACAGATGGGACACTCCGCAGTTTAGGTATGAAGCTACAAGTACGCGGCGAGCCTATCTCACTGGGCCAATTCAGTAAGACTGCCGCGGTCAGAAGGTATAAGAGTAAAGAGAGGCAACTTGTAGGTGAATATAAACTGTAGGTAATAAGCGTTGTGCAACCTGAATTGCACTTTATAGTGTCGCAGAAAGAGTCGCTTTTTATATAAATAATTTTGCGGAGTGTCCCATCTCTATTAATCTGTGCTTTTAAGAGATTAAATATTGGCCCGAAAACACAATTAGCGCCACTATTTGCTTGGTGTCTTGGAGATTGGTATGGAGCGGCAGTTCTTCCAAGCCTAGATTGGTGTTTGTAACTGTAAGACACCCTCGTTATAGGAGAAACCCCGAATCAACGGTACAAAACAAAACGACTGCCTCGTTGGTCTAAATGTACGGCCCGAGTGAAAAAGCGTCCAGCGGGGCGTTCAGCGTTGCGTGCAAGGACGCCAGGACACTCACGAGTGTTTGCATGTGTTTAACACGAACGTCGCACGCCCCGCCGGACGCTCGAGTCGAGCGTGCACTCAGACCGTACACTAAGAAAGAATGAACAATAAGTTTTATTTGTCACAGACACACATGCATAAAAAAAAGATAATTAACTCGATTGATAAAAAGAAAAATAAAACAAAATATATCTATTATACATACAATTCACGAGTACAAAACAAAAGCCGGCAGATGACTGTGACAAGAACTGTTAGTGAAGACTGTGACTGTGTGTCTAGTGGTCGCAAGCGCTACTGCTAAGCATGTGGTCCTGGGTTCGATTACCAGGTCGGGCAAACGGTGTTATTGGGTTTTCCTTCAGGAATTTCTCATTAGCAGCCGGGAGTCTGGACTCCGGATAGATATATTTTGTATTATTTTTCTTTTGTATCAATCGAGTTAATTATCTTTTTTTATGCATGTGTCTGTGACAAATAAACTTATTGTTCATATTTTCTTAGTGTACGGCCTGAGTGCACGCTCGACTCGAGCGTCCGGCGGGGCGTGCGAAGTTCGTGTTAAACACATGCAAACACTCGCGAGTGTCCCATGTAATAGGTGGCGAGCTTATTGCCATCAACGTTAGCGTTAGTGCCGGTTGATGGCAATAAGCACGCCACCTATTACATGGGACTTAAACATAACTGGAAAAATGTGGGTGTACTGTAGATACAGGTCTGCTTAACCCTTGGGGATAACAGGCGTGATGCTATGTAATGTAGACAAAAAACGAAAAACTTTCAAAAGAACATCTTGAGTACTTACTGAATGAAGACAGATAGCTGCACAAAGTGTGCTCAAGAACTCCACGACCTCATTCCGCCGGCCCCCTTCTACCATCGGACATCTAGACGCACTGCCAGTTACCATCCCTACCTAGTTGCTATTCCACCAATACGCACTAAGCGCTTCCAAATGTCTTTTATAATGCGCACAGCAAAAGAGTGGAACTCACTACCTGCGTCTGTGTTTCCGAGCGCATACAAGCCTAATCTCTTCAAAGTGAGAGTGAACAGGCTTCTTCTGGGTAAGCTCACTCCAACGTCGACTCTGTCTCTGTCGCCTCCGACACATAGACTAGAGTCAATCAAACAAACTCATCTTATATAACAAAAATAAAAAAAAACGATTGTTTTCGTAACGAAAATTCACCAAAAGTTCAATGTAAAGGCGCAGACCCACTGCGGCGCACGAAGAGGCCACGCACGTGTGTTAAGCGTCGCAAGAAAATGTATGTGATTGTGTCCACTGCAACCCACGGACACGCTACGCATCAATTGGCGTCATTATTACATGAGTGGCTTGCTCGAATATGGCGCTCACATAGCTCAACGCTGTCAACGCCATGCACGCTGTGCATGCAGTACACACTATACACGAATATTAACCCACAACTATAAACTGTGTGTGTAAAACAAGTGCGTAGCCTCTCCGTGTGTACTGCAGTGGAAACGTAGACTCACGTTGTCAAACAAATGAATCCACGCAGCTAAACTGCGCCGCGTCCCGTATGCAGCATGCGCCGCGGTGGGTTTACGCCTTTAAGGTGAACGCCAGGATAACTCGCGTCTTTTTGTTACGGTCGCGAATCAAAATATGATTCGCGATCGTAACAAATAAGTATTCATAGAATTATAATCATTAAAGTTATCAATACGCCTTTTTAAGATCAGGTAATCCTACTGAATGATTATTTCATGAATTCTTGACATTTGAGGATTATACTATAAATAAGGAGTAATATTATTGATTGTAATGATTCAAATTATGTAAATACATATTTGTTATAGTCGCGAATCATACTTTAATGAACATACAACCTAATACTGACTTGCAAATTGCAAAAAACGTTAGAAAATTTGAATTTCGCGGGCAAATCACGAAGCTCCAATGTCTTAGCCAGGTGAGGCGATGGGGCTCATAATGTTGTCTTAATAGCCACAGAGGTTGCTGTAGGTCAACTGGGATGAGGATATTGATTGTTTAGTGGGTACAGGGGTGGTTGTAACTCGTGAGGGCCTGGGTTCGATCTTCTGGCTAAGCGAGAAGAAATTTCATTTTTTGGGGAGTATATTTTATTTATGTAAATGTTTATAACCGATTCCGGTATAAACCGGAACAATAATCCGGAACATACATCCAGACAAACGGAAAAAAAATCTAAAAACTATATTTTCGGCATCAGTCTCGTTCCTCGTGGGAATTACTTTTCTTTTTTTTTTCAAGAATATTTAAGGTAGGGACAGTTTTGATTTCGTTACTATTTTATTATAATAATATGCATGGATATAGAAGATGCATAATAAAACCTTTTAAAGGAGTAACTGAGGAGTTTCTTGTCCAAACTACCTTTTGGATGGGGCATCTAGAATCAAGCATGTTTTCTTGAAATTTTTGTAGATCAAAAGTGCTTTTTAATGGCCTACTTGAGATAAATCATTTGACTTTAAACGAAGTCGACCTCAAATATAGTTAGGAAAAGGCAATGGCTCATAATAAGCTACCAAAAAAAGTTAAATCAGTTGGTTTATAAATTAAACAACTTTTTAACCGACTTCAAAAAGGAGGAGGTTCTCAATTCGTCTGTATGTTTTTTTTGCATGTTTGTTACGCGATTGAAAAATTCTTTTTTGTTTGAAAGGGTATACTTCCTAGGTGGTTCCATATTAATTTTATTAAATTTGCGGGGGTAGTTTTTGAGTTAGCTTCAATAATGCATATTTTTTTCTCATTTAGTTTATGTGGATGATGTTTTAAAATTTCCATCTTCTCACCCAAGGTCAAAGTCTTATGTTTTCTCTTATTACCTACTTGTAAGTACTAGTAGAAGCCATGATGACAGATCAAGCGTATGAAACTGAATTATCAGCGAAAATAAATCTAAATCAATCTCGTGTTTACGTTTTTGGCGCACACTCGCGTTATCGCCCACAAGGAAACTGGCTTAGCAATACAAAAAATGCGAACTATGTGCCCGATTACCGAGATTGTACTGTACATATTTGTTACGACCGCGCATCATACTTTATTTAACATACAACTTAATACTAATTTGTTAATTGCAAAAAACGTATGAAAATTTTAATTTTGCGGGCTACCCTGACGCTTCCCCTTAAGAGTTTAAATTCCGTTTAAGAATTCTTCAGAAACCGGGCATCAGACGACTGCTACGTTGTCCACTGTACCTACTTTAAAATAACAGTCCATCGTCTCCATAGTCTCATCAATCACGGGTGACAAGGCGACTAAACTAAGTGTCTGCTGTTCACCCATCCGACTTCCAAGCGTGCTGATATCTCTTCATAATATAACATCACGCCTTTCACCCCAAAGCTTTAGCAGAGGTGTAGGTACCTATAGTACTGTAGTGGTTTCATTCTAGCCCCTGTGTAATTTATATCAGGCCGATATCTATGACATTCCGACGGTCACTTTAAGAAAAAGGCGGCGGAGAGATGTGTGCGAGACGTGCCCGCTGAGCGACTGATAGGCGCGTTGATAGATATAAAATGTGGTTTACCAGTTTCACTCGCGTAAGTCTCGAAACTGTAACAATATGGGGATAAAAAGTATTATTTGTATTAATCCAGGTTATAAACTATCTGTGTGCAAAACTTCATCAAAATCTGTTCAGCAGTTTTTGCATGAAAGAGTAACAAACATTCATCTAAAATACTAGCAGCGCCCCGCGGTTTCACCAGCGTAAGTCTCCAAACCGTAAGAATATGGAGATAAAAAGTATTATATGTGTTAATCCAGATTATAAACTGTCTGTTTGCAAAATTTCATTAAAATCTGTTAAGCAGTTTTTGCGTGAGAGTAACAAACATCCATCCATCCTCATAAACTTTCGCATTTATAATACATACCTATATATTTAGTAGGAGTATGATTCGTTAAATAAATCAGAGTACAACCGGAGTTCATTTATCATTATTAGTACCTATAGATCACGAGAAAGCAAAGGTTTACCACCACCAACTCACAATTTGACGGGGCGAGCTATTGCCGAGAATGCCCGACATAAATATTTACTTTGTAATATATTACATTACTTTTATTATTGTGAATGTGAGGACTAAGTGCGTCATTTCTTTCTATTTTTCTTTCGTAGTTAGTTTTACTGATGGTCTGGCAGTTTGAGTACTTTATGTGGCCTACCCAAATGTCCTTTCTTTGGTATTGTTCGTCGTGTCATTGAGCTCCTTGAGTTCTGAGTTGCGCTACACGATTACTGACAACTGCTTGCGCTGAATGGACTGGTCCACTCAAATCTGCGTGGTTTTTTCTTTGAAATACCATTTCAGACACTAATCTACTTGGTCCTCACATAATATGAAGGTTATGTCTGGACTTTAAGAAACCACATAGGATCACAACTACTGTAAGCTCGCGATCGCCATTGTCAAATCGCAAAGAAAAATCTGCTGATCCCTAAATTTTGACGAGTTATGCGAACATAAATGTCATGTGCATGGATCAGCTCATTTTATTTTCGCGATTTGATGTTTGGTCCCATAGTAAAAGTTGTTCATAATGATGAGTACAATGACCACTTAAGAGATAGACCTTATATACATATTATAGATTTTTTCTTATGCACACATGGGCTTGCAATCGACGTTCAAGGAGAAGAGACTTTGACCCTTTTTTTTTTGGGTGGGAATTTATCAATCACCTTCTCCCGCTCTGGGCGGAGCGGGAGGATGTGTCAGACTTCTACTGACTAAAAGCCACCCGTGTTCCTTCATTTGCCTGTGCCAGGGCCACGGCAACTCTTTCAAACAACCCGCAATCCTGGCAGAGACTTTGACCCCTGAGTTTCTTTCGCTATTTCTTCTCAGGGGTAGTCAGGAAATGTCAACTCCATCTGGCAATTTTAATAATACGACGTGTAAAAGTGATTCCGATATCCTTTTTACAGCATAAGCCATATCATTTCATTTTCATTGCCACCAACAGGGCACAAGTGCAGACTGAGGGCTGTTACTGACCAAATCCTTATGGAAAAACCTCAACAGCACGTTGTCCGACCTTGGAATTGAAGCCAGGACCTCATGCTCAGCAGATGCGCTTGCGACCACTTGACCAATGTGGCAACGAGGCCAGAGTCTCTTCATTGAGATGCTCATTTTACATTTTACTCCAGGGATTTCTTTCTATCTTTCTATTTGTCCGACAGTTTACCATGTAATTGTCTGACAGTTTACCATTTAACTTTCAATGTCTTAGTTCAGGCAATCAGGTTCGCAATGTTCACTTAATAGCCTAGAGGTCAAAGTACAAAGTCACAGAGGTCAGGGGCGAGGATGGAGCAATTCTGGGAAGAGAAACTTAGTTAATTTTATTAAGGACGGGACTTGATAAGTTTCTGGTTCGATGGGTTCAAACTTCATTTTTGTTTTGATCGTAGGTTTTACGAGGGAAGTTTAGGGGTGAAAGTTCCCATGTAAGTATAATCGTAATTAGCTTAAGTATGAGGGCACATCAAACAAGGACTGATAAATCATAGACAATTTATGTTACAAACTCCATGCGTCTATGAGATTTCGATGGACACTTTCGTGTTGAAGCGAGGAGCTCGTGGCTAAGTAATAAAAGCCGCACGAGTCGATCCAGTTAGCTACGCTTGCCGGGGTTGATCCGTGGATGGGTGACATACCGAAACTCCTCCGTGCCTCGGAAAGCACGTTACGCCATTGGTCCCGGCTGTCATTCGTAGACCGTTGACAGTCGTTACGGGTAGGGCATACTATCCGGATATCCGAATTATCCAGATATCCGCGATATAAATTATTCGGATATCAATTGCATTACTATTCGGATAATATGAATACAACGGATAATTTTTGGTTTATTATTTTTACGTATTTGAACATAAAATATTTATTTTAACCAACTATTCGGGTATTTTCGCAAATGGAAACACTGAACTGAACCCCGCTGCCATGTTGTGGACGCTTCGTCCGCCGTTAGTTGCGGCTCTGTATGAAATTTGTACAGACGTGTTCGTTTGTGTAGTGTTATGGTACTATACAAAAAGGATAGTAGTGAGACAGGTCCATCTGCAAGTTCTGCAACGATCCAACCAGCAGATCCCGCTCATCACAGTAGTGATGATTCGGATAGTGAAAACGAATACTACGAAGAAGGGTTTATTATGCTCCCAGAAAATACTATAAACATTCGGCTGATTGTCTACAAAGATTTAATACACAAAGTCAAACAAATTGTAAAGTTGTACTTCAAGAATTCACTTACTAGAACGGATCTTTTAAGACTCAGACAATGACAACAAGAACTTGCAAGTCATTTTGCTGAAGAAGCCTCGTGGACATGAAAACAAGATTTTTTTGATTGAAAGATGGAATAATGAAAACACTGATCGACTTAAAAAACGACTAAGTTTTCTAGCTCTGAAATAGAAATATTAAAAGATCTGTCTATTTCTTTGAATGTTATATAAGCAACCGTAGAAGTAATCTGCATGGAGGATGCTAATTTGCTTACTGCCGAGACTGCCTTGAAATTTATGATTTCAAAACTTGAATTGATAATACTTACCTACGAGTCCTATTACTACCGATACTACGACGGATAATATTAACTATTATGATGACGTAGCAATGATACACTTACAACAGCAAACATCTGAGGAATCTTTGTCAATTAAAGAAAAAATAAGCAAAGAGATTGAAAAATCCTTATCAAACATACTATCAACATCCACTGCAATCGCAAAGTAAAATGTCACTTTTAAACACTTAGGTAGAGGTTACAGATTTTACAGAGGATTATAGATTTGATCTCGTTATGACGATAGTTATTTATTATTGCATAGTTCTGATTTTAAGATTTGTTACTAATGTGAGTACCTAAAATTTATAAAAAATGTTACGAGATGTTACTTATGTGTGCAATTTTGACTTGTTTTGTTGCTTAATTAGGTTTGATTATTTTATTTTTGCCATGGTTCGTTATACTGATTATTGAAGATAAATGATTGATGATATTGTGGTTAAATTTTATTTTTATCACTCCTATCCAAATTATCCGTATTATCCGGATTTATCCGGATAACGTTATTCAAGTATCCGAATTATCCGAATACTATAGTGAGCGGATAATTGCATGCCCTAGTTACGGGTCGTCAGAAGCCCGAAAGTCTGACGACCGGTCTTACCAAGGGGTATCGTATTACTCAGTAACTGGGTTGTGGAGGTCAGATAGGCAGTCGCTCCATGTAAAATATCATACGCATCCGGCGGAATAGCATCCAGTTAGACTGGAAGCCGACACCAAAATAGTTGGGAAAAGGCTAGGCAGATTTTTTTTTATTTGAGATGGGTTTGCTCTTGACTTTCGTCTAGGTCAGAGGTGACAGAGACAAGTCTACGATGGAGTGAGCTAACCCAGAAGAAGCCTGTTCACTCTCACTTTGAAGAGATTCGGTTTGTATACATGCGGGAACATAGACGCAGATAGAGAGTTCCACTCTTTTGCCGTGCTCATTATGAAGGATATTTGGAAGCACTTAGTGCGAATTGGTGGAATGGCAACTAGGTATGCATGGTAACTTCCAGTGCGTCTAGATGTCCGATGGTAGAAGGGGGCCGGTGGAATGAGGTTGTGGAATTCCTGAGCACACTCACCGAAGTACAGTCTATAGAAGACTGACAAGCAGGCAACCTTGCGGCGATGAGCCAAGTTGTGAAGCCTGTCATCCACCAGTTTTACATAGCCAATGAGCCTCTTAGCTCAGCGATACACTGAGTCAAGCGCAGCAAGTTGGTATTTAGCTGAGCCATCCCGGTGGTTTTTTATTTTTTATTTGGGATCGGTTTGCTCTTGACTCTAGTCTAAGTCAGAGGTGACAGAGACAAAGTCGACGATGGAGTGAGCTTACCCAGAAGTAGCCTGTTCACTCTCACTTTGAAGAGATTAGGGATGTATGCGTTCGGAAACACAGACGCAGGTAGTGAGTTCCACTCTTTTGCTGTGCGCATTATAAAAGACATGAAGCGCTTAGTGCGAATTGGTGGAATAGCAACCAGGTAGGGATGGTAACTGGCAGTGCGTCTAGATATCTGATGGTAGAAGAGGGCCGGTGGAATGAGGTCGTGGAGTTCTCGGGCACACTCTCCGAAGTACAATCTGTAGAAGACCGACAAGCAGGCAACCTTGCGGCGATGAGCCAAGCTATGAAGATTGGCATCCACCAGTTTTACGTCGCCAATGGTTGCAATACTCCATGCAGGATCGGAATTGCGCTTTATAAAGGGTCAAAAGCAGTCCAGGCGTAAAGTATCACTTCACTCTGTTTAGGATGCCCAGTTTTTTGGCTGCAATTTGGGCTTTGTGCTCGATGGTAGCGCCGAAGTTGAGACTGGATGTCAGCTCCATGCCTAGGAGCTCGAGCTGATCTGTTACAGGAACAGATGTATCCCGAAAAGTAGGAGTTTAGTCGAAACGACTCCTTTTAGCGGTGAAAAGACACGCATTTATGTTTGTTTCATGGTTTTCAATTTTGTGATGAAAACAGGATTTTTTGTGCTGGTTCCTCTAAGTATTAGTTTACTCTAGACTGGGGGCTTTTTTATGTGTAGGTATCTAAAGGGTTCTCGTAGATCATTGACAGTCGTTACGTGTAGTCAGAAGCCCAAAAGTCTAAGGCTGCCATCAGACGGACTGTACAGCAGCAACCGCGCGAAGACGATATATTCAACTGCATGCAGTTGTACGTTTGACTTCGTACAGTTGTGACTTCAACTTCACGCGGTTGATCGCTAACCGTATACAATTAGTGTGCAGTTCACGCGGTCGGCTGCAGTAGTATGGGGTCGGCAGTGACTTCAATTTCACGCTGTCGGCTGCAGTCGTGTAGTATTGACACACGCTGTCCATCCCTAACCGCATACAGTTATCTGTTCCTTGATTAACTGCACACTAACTGTATGCGGTTAGCGATCAACCGCGTGAAGTACGTACAACTGCATGCAGTTGAATATATCGACTGCATGCGGTTGTTGCGGTGCAGTCCGTCTGATGGCAGCCTAACAACCAGTCTTACCAAAGGGTATCGTGTAACCCAGTAACTGGGTTGTGGAGGTCAGACAGGCAGTCGCTCTATTTAAAATAGTGGTATTCAGCTGCATCCAGTGAGACTGGAAGCCGACTCTAACATAGATAGGAAAAATCTAGGCAGATTGATTGACCTACTTGTATTTACTGATAACTTTGTTGTGCGTGTTATGTTTAGGGTCCAGATTAATGATAAGCAAATTTAGTTGATACTGAATATGATAACTGTTTAATAAAGGTTCACAATAACTTGTTTATAATTAATACAGTAACTTAGGACGTGGCAAGGCGAAGGTAAGTAAGCGACTGGCGTGCCCGGCGCTGGCGTTCCTTAACAATATCAAAACTGCAATTCAGCGAATCGCATCGCCAGGGTCGCTACAACTTTTGGAACGCATGGTGCAAACTGTTGGTTATTAATGAAAAAATAAAAATCAATAAATATACAAAGTTTACTCGATAACACCCCTTTGTAAGACTGGTTGTCAGACTTTTGTGTTTCTGGCGATCCGTAACAACTGTCAAACATCCACGAATGACAGCCGGGACCAACGGCTTAACGTGCTTTCCGAGGCACGGAGGGCTCTCGGCATTTAAAGACGGTCACCCATCCACGGACCAACCGCGGCAAACGTAGCTTAACCTGATCAATCAACCCGTGCGGCTGTTATTACTTAGCAACGAGCCCCTAAACAAAAAACCCCTGAAATACAAAAAAAACGCGAAAACAATATAAAAATCAATTTACACAGACATTCGCACTAGGATATAAGAGATCAACAGATAACATAGGTTTAATTACAGCTATAAAACAGGCGGGCTCTTGGGCCACGTCTTAAACGCTCATTAAAGGCCATTACGTCGAGCTATGGGCCACGGAGCGATAAACTGTGAAGAACGGAGAATACTGGCGAAGAGCGAAGAAACGGAGAACTGAACCTTAAAATAATACAGAAGGTTGGCTCCATACGACGATCAAAAACGCACGCAAACAGGCCATTGGTTCATCGCCACGTCAACAAGACGCCAACGAGAATGAGATGACGGCGCCGAAGTAGCGATATTGTACAGACGCCAGCAGGTCAAGCTACCCGAAACTGTCAAATTTTCCCAATCAACCTTGAACCTTGAGCTTTAGTGATAAAGTTGAAAATCTATTAAAGAAATTTGACAGATTGTGGTAGTTTGATGTGCTGGCGTCTGTACATTCTCAATGGCCGCGTCCACAGCACGCCGTCACCGGGACTTCCCGTTCGGTTCGAATAATCTCGATTCTCGTTGACGTGCCGTTGACGTTGTGCTGTGGACAAACAATGATAGACATCTTCACGTAAAACAAGCCTTCTCGCGATCTCAAACAAATGACAGTTGTTCGAGATCGCCGTACGTCGTAAATGGTCTGGTCCAAAAGAAGCTGTGTGGTGTAATATATAAGTATACGTATACAACAGTAAGAGTGTGTGTGTGTGTTTATACAATCAACGAATGGAACAAATATATGCAGTGTCTAACTAGCACTCGAGATATTTTATTGTGTTTAAATCCCTTCCTTATATTGCGACACTGCCAGGATGAAAGTGTAAACAGACTGCTTAAGGTGAAAGCGCCACGGCAGTCGCGAAATTCAAATTTTCTTACGTTTTGTGTAGTATTAGGTTATAATGTTAATTTAAATATGATTCGCGACCGTAACAAAAATGTATTTACAGAATTATAATTATTAAAGTCATTAATACAACTCTATATAAGACCAGCAACCTAATTGCATAATACACTATCGATCGGAATCTGAATAATTTTGAAGCAAAGGCGATGTTTCAAAATGGACCTGGTCTGTGTACAGTACCTCAAAAAAGAAAGAAAAAAATCCATAGAATTCGGGAAAAATACAGATAATTCATTTAAATGTATACTATTGTGGCAGGGAATTGATATTTATAAATTATTTTTATCGACTTTCAACATGGCGTCTCACCGATTTAGTTACTCTGTGCATAAAAACAATGACAATAAACCATAGATCGACCATTGATCATAGAAAGAGGACTGTCCGTTGTCACATCAGTGTCATTTCAGTCCTCTTCTTGAGTATTAAACATGTCAAACGTCATTATCAATCAAAATGACAGCTGGCCCCCATGACGGATTTTTGTTGTGTGTTGCAATTTCAAGTGTAATTAATAGTTGTTTACCAGAAAACAAAGACATTTTAAAATAATTGGACAGTTGAGAACTGTTTTAAATATATTTCCCTATTTTTTATGTATAGTGTACACGTACCTGGCCCAAGGTCCATACATTTTGGAACATCTCCTTTGTCTGCTCAACAACGTAATCAACGCAATGAATGTAGTTGAACTGTCAAAATGAAACCGATTTCGATTGATAGTGTTACGCAATTGGGGTAGGTACGGGTAATCCTATTGAATGACTATTTCATGAAATCTTGACATTTTATTATTATACTAACTTAAAGAGTTGTATTACTGATTCTAATGATTATCATAATTCTGTAAATACATATTTATTACGATCGCGTATCATACTTTTATTAACATACACCAAGAGACTGAGGTACAAATTGCAAAAATCGTAAGAACGTAAGAAAATTTGAATTTCGCGGGCTACCCTGGCGCTTCCCCCTTAAGTACTCGATCGCATTTACTTTAACATTAACTTACCTCACTTTGTATGGAATAATTATGTTTTCCATTATTGTCACCAGTTTTAGTACAAATTGAAGTTTTCGTTATCGTGATCGAGTAAGTCTTGTATAAAAATTCGCACTAAGGGCTCTGTTCAGGTTCAATTCTTATAAGGCATTAATAATACATTGATCTGTATTCAGAAAGTTTGAACTTTATATCTCACCGTTTTTTTCCTGAAATTATTGTTTGAATAACATCATTAAGTTGTAATTGAAAAATCATAGACGAAAATTGATGTTATAAAAATAACCTTCAATGGGGTTGTTTCCCGGAATCTTCGCCGCAAGGTGGCGCTGTGTGTTTGTGTAACGATACAGCTGTCAAAGTTGTTGATAATGACGTGTGCATTGTGTGGACGATTTTTAAGTATTTGCGTGTTTTTTTCATCTATTTGTGTTGCTTCACAATGTATTCTACCTGGCGTATAGCGCCCAGTTGAAGGAGAAGTTGAAAAAAAGCGGAGTATCGCTATAAGGAAGGAAAGCCAAACTTGTCGTAAGGTACATTATATTGAACATGTTATCGACTTTCAGCCGTGTTCCGGACAATATTATAGTTTATAAGTTATAAAATAAACTTAACTCATAACTTTTTCTGTCGGTCTGTCCGTCTGTCACAACCGATTTGCTCCGAATCTAATTGACCGATTAAGTTGAAATTCGGTACACGTATGTGTTTCTGTGACCCAAACCCGAACGTGTAACGTAAATAAATTAATTTTGAAATTTGGGGGGTAAATAAGAAAATTAAAAAAAAATGCTTAGCAAATATAGCAAATGAAAGGGCTTACTGTGAGGGTCTCAAATATATATATATATATATTTAAAATAATATTAAAGTAATTTAAGAAAATAGACGAAAATTGACCTTTGCCTCTGTTATCTCCGAAATTACTGAGCCAAACATTAAAAAAAAATACAGAAAATAGTTCTATAGCTATAGATTACAGAAAAACTTACAAGAAGTCTATAGTCTTAAAGCAATATTGTGCGTACTAACTTACATTTTCAGTTGGAACGTACGGGAGAACATGTTTTGCAACTACAATGTTAAGTTTGTAGTTGGGATGAATTCCGAACTACAGAACCCTTCATTGTGCGTAGTCCGACACGCATTTGGCTGGCTTATCTTTTTAATGATACTAATGATAAACAAGAGGTAAAGTTACTTGTTACAAAATGTATGGTTATTTGAAAGGAAACCATTTTTTTTCGCAGGTTGTAAGCTTTTTTTGCTATTATTAATAAAAAAGACATCATTAATAACAATAGGTATGGTACCAACCTGTTGTCTTAGAAGTGGTCTCGTAGTCTGTTTCCTTGAAATGTTTCCCACATAACCTCGAAAAAGCACTAGATTTAAAGTTTTTTTTTTTCAATTTCAGTGCCTTTTCCCACTTTCTCTTCATGCGAAAATTACTTGGGAATTTGCCAACGCTTATATCTTTGCATCCAAAGACTACACAACTATCCATTATATTGATAAACGTCACAAAAACACAAAATATTGTTTAATTTCTATGGAGTTGGACAGTTCATTTGTAATAAACACTCAGCGCCATCTACACGGAACTCATTGACAGTTTTCTTCCCCATTGTCAAATGAAAAACATATAAGAATTTCTAATCAAAATAAATAATTTAAAATCAGATAATCCACAGATACGTTCTCTGACCCACTTGCATACATTTTCATCGGATACTTTTGGTACAGACGGCTAAATAATAACAGCCGAACAGGTCGATGCATCAGGTTAAGCTACGCTTGCGGGGTTGCTCCGTGGATGAGTTACCATCTTTACATACTCCTCCGTGCCTTGGAAAGCACGCTCAGCCGTTGGTCCCTGCTGTGATTCATAGATCTTTGATACTCGTTACGGGTCGTCAGAAAAGCCCGAAAGTCTGACAACCAGTCTTACCAAGGGGTATCGGTAACCAGTAACTGGGTAGTTACTGGTTTGTGGAGGTTAGGTCACGCTCCATGTAAATTACTGGTATTTAGAGGCATCTGGTTAGACTGGAAGCCGACCCCAACAGTTGGGGAAAGGCTAGGCAGATTGATTTTAAATTTTGGAACAGATTATACGCGTATGGAATCGACCTTCTGTCTCAATCTATTTTGTGGCTGAACAATGGTTCGATTCGATTTTCGATTGTGTGATAAAGCGTTGTCTTGTCTGTGATTGGGTTAGACAGTTGTGAATCGTGGGGGGAGGGGGTTAGGACTGGTGGAGTTATGACTGTTTTTATAGATATTACGTATTGTTTGAGGCGCTGCCAGAGATAGCTTTGATGTTCAATGCGCTTAGATACTGAATATGGATTTCCAATTTGGTAATTTGGAGATGGAGAATCGAATTAAAAGTAACATTAGTACCTACTACATTAAATACTGCTTCGACTTTAGTCTAGGTCAGAGGTGACAGAGACAAAGCCTACGACGGAGTGAGCTTATCCAGAAGAAGCCTGTTCACTCTAACTTTGAAGAGATTCAGGTTGTATGCGTTCGGGAACACAGACACAGGTAGTGAGTTCCACTCTTTTGCCGTGCGCATTATGATGGATGTTTGGAAGCGCTTAGTGCGAATTGGTGGAATGGCAGCTAGGTATGGATGCTAACTTGCAGTGCGTCTAGATGCTCGATGGTAGAAAGGGGCCGGTGGGATGAGGTTGTGGAGTTCCTGAGCACACTCACCGAAGATCTTCGGAAATGGCGGTCCAACTCCAGTCAGCTGTTGCACGCCTCCACGCACGGCTGCACTTACGCGTCTTTTTTATTCACTTTTTGTATTCAAATTCTTTTTTATTCATTATACTCGTACAAATTTTATATGTTATACAGTCCACTCATTTTTAAATTTGCTTCACCAAGACCTATCGTCGCGATCAACAGTCTATAAAAGACCGACAAGCAGGCAACCTTGCGGCGATGAGCTAAGCTGTGAAGCTTGGCATCCACCAATTTTACGTCGCCAATGAGCCTCTTAGCTCTGCGTTCCACTGAGTCAAGCGCAGCAAGTTGGTATTTAGGTGAGCTATCCCAAAGGTGGCTGCAGTATTAAAAAGTTTTGAATTTGGGAGTCCACAAACAACAACTAACACAGATTACACTGCAGTGACAATAAGCACAGATGGTTATTTTTCATTTCATATTGCGACGCTACCTGTTCCCAATTCTCTAGTCACAGGAAACCACATTTCGGTACAAAGCAAATTGAGAAGGTTAGGAACAAAAAGTGATAAATTACATGTTTGCTTTTTCCGAGAAAAATGAGAATTACTTTTAAAGGTAAAAGGAAAATATCAACAAATTATCACTTTTTGAATCAAACTTGATATTTTATTACTATCATTTTAACACGTTTTGATACAAAAACATGCCAAGAGTGGATAGAAACCAAGGTGCAGAGTAGAAAAATAAATAAAAAAAGCATTTTAATACGTTTTAATACGAAAATATACCAAGGGTTAATAGAAACCAAGGTGTAGCGTAGAAAAAAAAATATTTTGGAAAAATACTGAATTATCACTTTTTGTTCCCAACCTTCTCAATTGTTAAATATTCCCAAAACTTCATCTTTTCCAACTTTTAAAACCCACAATTTGACTAGTACGTATTACTTTCCATGTCTCTCCAACACCATAAATTGAAAATGGTCGTAAGTAACAGATTTACGGCGTTGTACCCGTTTCACATCCCATAAAACTGGACCCACGACTAATTACTAACACGTTAGAGGCACTAAAAGGAACAAAGCAATATTTTACGCTTTAAACATGAACGATAAATTAATTTTTGCGATTTAGTGCAGCTCGATCTTTACCGACGAGCTATAGAAAAAATTGTTAGAGGATTCTCTTTAAAAATGTTGTGATAATTAATTTCTGTCAATTTATGACATTTTCAAATGCCTTTTAAACAGAAAGAAAGGAATCAGGTTCATTACATCAGAATGTAACAAATGTACAGTCAGCAACGGCAAACGGATCGCCGAATTTCTTTGCGCATTGTTTTGTTAGAAAACATTGCCACCAATGTTTGCCACCAATCAATCTGCCTAGCCTTTTCCCAACAATGTTGGGGTCAGCTTCCAGTTTAACCGGATGCAGCTGAATACCACTGAGCGACTGCCTATCTGACCTCCACAACCCAGTTTAAGTAACACGATACCCCTTGGTAAGACTGGTTGTCAGACTTCTGGGCTTCTGAATTTTCGTAACAACTGTCAACGATCTACGAATGACAGCCAATATTTGCCATCATTTTTTTTTTAGGTGGGCAATCATCAAATAACTTCTCCCGATCTGGGCGGAGTGGGAGGGCGTCTTAGACTTTTACTGACTAAAACTCATCCGTGTTCCTTCATTTGCCTGTGCCAGGGCCACGGTAACTCTTTCAAACAACCTGCGACCCTGGCAGAATGTTTGCCACCATGCGATCAAAATTAGAATAGAACTGGGTAATACTAATTTCACCTCTTTGAAACTTGTTCAACTATAACCTAAATGTAACCCCAAATAGAACCCATTCATGCAATCTAAATGTAATGTATCGCAATCAAAAGCAACACCAAAAGCGTCGAACATTACAATAATTCGTCAGGGGGCCGTGTAAAATATTTGTGTGTAAAAATTAATCCCTGTCAGAACAATATTTATATATCCAACAGAAAACAGTAGTAACCCTTACAAAATATCAATTGGGGCGGCAGCCTGTCGTTTTTTATAGCAAAGTCTGTAAAACATTGGTATAGCGTGTGTACGAGCCTTATGCTCGCTTGACACGCGAAGGTACACTTGTAACAAAAAGTGATTTAGGTAATTTTTCTGGCAGTTTCCTATTAACTCTTAATATGTGCCATTTGCTACTACCTACGGTTTTATGTTTCCCTTTACATTTAATGTTATGTAGTTAAATGGCGAAATTGTTGTTATATTTTTGGGCGACCCCGATATTGTGTTTTTTTCGTTAAATTCTTATTTATGAAAATGTTTTCGAGTGATGCTGACATTTTTGTTTTAGTGTTAGGGTTTTGGGCCTATAAAATGTTATGGTAACGTGTTCTTTACCTAAATTCTTATTGTAGAAAAATAAAAGAGATTTAGTTTCTTATGATTGACCACAGATGGTGTAATAAAATGGGAATAATCTGACTGGGTAAATATTTAATTATAAATACCTATTGAAAGTTTAGTTCAGGTTTATCATAATAAATCAATAATTAATGAATAAGAAGAAGTAATAAATAAACCATAAACAATATGCTTATGATTATACTTATTACAGAATAATAATAAAATAAATGTTCCATGTTCTGCAATAGTCCTGCACCAACGAGGGTTGTCCGTCACATGAACAGAATAAGAAGGGATAATCGTCGGTTGGTGCCTTAACACTTAAAATTGTCTAAGGGGCTTCTGCGAGTTGGCTTCGGCCCCTCGTACGCCTTCCAAGGGTCCGGACCCCAGAGTCCCGAGATATGTATAAAAAATAAATGCAATCAGTCAATTAGTATCAATACATACGTGTAGTATCAATACATGAGTGTATAAGCTCAAAACTATGATAAATTAAAAAAAAAAACCTCTTATTTTCCTATTAAAATTAAAATGTAAGTAATTTTTTCAGCCGCAAATATTCCCTCAATCATTTAATCCGTGTAGGATTAAAACAGCAAACAGGACACCGCCACATCTACGGCTAATTACAGCCGTATCCTCAGAGACCATTAATACCACAAACGACCTTCATCCAGCGGCCATTACTGGCAGATTCTCAGGCAAGAACAGAGATGAAAGATCGCACATTGTTTTACACTAATAGATATAATTTTATTTCAGCAATAAAGGCAGTTAAATAAACAAATAACACAGCATCTTAATTTAAGGATCATTTACGCGATGAGGGTTTCTCGCCTCGCATAGATGATTATCGAAAGAGATAAAAAAGTTGGGTGGTGTAAATAGTATTAATTTATGTTAAGACGAGAATAAATAATAATAATAACCTGGGACATTATTCACACACGGTCATCTGATCCCAAACTAAGCAGAGCTTGTACTATGGAAACCAGATAACTGATATAGTACTTTTTTTTTTTTGTAAATACATACTTATATAGATAATTACACCCAGACTCAGAACAAACAGACATGTTCATGCACACAAATGTTTGTCCTGGATGGGAATCGAACCCACGACCAGCGGCATGATAGGTGGTATCTTAACCAACCATGCCAACGGGCCTGTCAATTGCCTAACCTTTCAAAATTGAAAAGGTTTGTGAAAACAAAACTTCTTGTCTTTTAAAATCGCCTGATCAGTCTTGTATGACATAAGCGTAGTCGAAGTTTTTGTATACGATAAACACTATGCGAGTCTCGCCTATCGACGAGCGAGAATATGTTCTCGCATAAAATACCCACAACACAGCATCTCAATTACCGTAAACAAAATTAATTTCCCATTTTAAAAGGTTAATTAAGCCCAAGACTTGTCTCCGCAGTAGTACAGGCCTCTTTTATATTTTTTTAAAGGCAACATCGAGCTCGACCGCAAATGATGGAGCGGTGTGTTTCTGGTATACTACATTTAAATTTATCCTGATCAAAAGTGTAGTAATTTGTTAACTAGTATTTCTATGTTGAATAGAATTAAAGAAATATTTTTTTTAAGTGGTTTGTAGGTCAAATGTTTTAAAGGGTTAGGGCAGCATTCGCGTGACTAAAATGCTGTTATGTAAAAACTTGCATTGTAGTTGGAAATAAATTGCCCTATCTCTTTCTGATGGGTGTTAAAGGAGGTGATTAAATTAATTAGATGTTGACCGGTAGTCTTTTAGGAAAGAAGTCATACTAATGATACGTCATATCATTTTTTTTTTTCATTTTATCTTTAGAGGGGGCTTATGGCTAAGTAATAACGATCGGTCGATCGATCGCTACGTTTCCCACGGTTGGCCCGTGGATAGGTGACCATCTTTACATACCAAGACCCCGCCGTGTTTCGGAAATCACGTTAAGCGTTGGTCCCGGCTGTCATTCGTGGATCTTTGATAGTTGTTACGGGTCGTCAGAAGCCCGAAAAATCACAGTCTTACCATGGGGTATCGTATTACCCAGTAACTGGGTTGTGGACGTCATAATACTGGTATTCAGCTGCATACGGTTAGACTAGAAGCTGACCCCAACGTAGTTGGGAAAAGGCTAGGCAGATGATTAGGTATCTTTAGATTTTTGATTGCTATTTCTATTTTTCCTTCAATTACAAAATACATATATATTAAAATGTAAAAAGAGTCTTGCTTATTTATTCGTATACCTACGTATATCAGGAAGCACAACCTACCTATTTGGTTAAGTTCTAGCTAATTAAATTTATTTTGCAATAGTTAAATCAATGTGCAATAAAATCTTGCAAGCTCAAACCTTATAATCGAAAGAAGAAACTGTTTCTTTTTCATTAAAAAAGCATTAAGTATATGAAATACATGAATCATTATCGTTTAACTCCTCAAAAGTGCCAATAAAGCACTCGAGGATTCAAAGACCTAACACAAATTTAATCAAGCGAATAATTTCAATTGTTAATTAGTAACAAATTTCTCTGAACCAGCTCACATGCCAATGTGGTATAAAAATTAAAAGTGCAATTTAACACCACAGCAGTATGTCGTGTTGTGCCAACATAACACGCAGTGAAGCCTTTAAAACTAATTATTTTTATTTAATTTTATTTATTGAGAGATCCGACACGCGAGAATCGAACCCGGCTCGGCGGGAGTCGCCAAACCTGTTACGCATAAAAGGCAAAAATTTTAATTTATGCATACTGTATATATCCTTAAAAAACATAGGAATTTACACCTTATTTTCTTGCAACATACATTCTAAAGTTCCTTGCACATTACTGGTCGTTGTATCACATGTGTGCACGACTGTACGTTTATATTACGAATACACCTATCTAAGAAATGTATTCAGTTTTAATTACCTACCATAGGTTTTTATTGTGTATAAATTTAGTTTTTATGTGTTTCTAGTGAAGTATGCTAGTTATTTTAGTATGAAATATAAGTAAGTTTTTCGCATTATTGTATCATAGTTTATTCTTGAGACTTTAGTATTAATTCATGTAAGTTTATAGGTTATATTGCACAGAGTAATAGGCCAATCGAAGGATAACAAAGCTTCGTTGATAATACATAAATTGGTGGTGATTTGTGGTCTATGAATATTTTATGGCTAAGTTATAATTAGCATTAGTAATTAATTTTGCACCTGGGAAAGTTTGTTCTAGTATTTAGGTACTGAAACTACATAAATCTTGGCTGACTTTTATACCAAAACGATCAGAGAATTAATTATTGTTTGTTACAAGAAACCGGTTTCTCAAGGATGCGTAAAGAACTCTAGTTCGTTGAACCTACATAAATGACATGTAAACGTGTCAATATATAGATCATTTTTTAGACATCCTGTTTTAAACAGTCTATCACATTTTGCCTCAATTGGGGTCACTCTTTAAAGAAAAAGAAAGGTGACAGAAAGATTTCATGAATAAAATGATTGATTTAAGGAAATTTTTAATCACAAAAATCATAATTTTCTACCGGTCTTCTAATAGAAAAGGCTTTTATAAGCTTCTAGGTCTAAAATATGACGATTTAATCGTTTTATGAGCACATCTTCGGCACTAAATTGACGAATGAAGAATCCGCTTTTTGAATCATTTTGTGATGATTCATCAAACGATCACGATGACGAAACTGATGCACTTTTTAAATGAATAATGACAGAAGAATCCAGCTATGGACAATTTAGTGATGATTCATAACCAAAGCACAAAAATAGAGCTGATTAAAATGGCCACGGTCCAACATAACTTTTAAGCTCTAAGTACGCATAAAAGTTTGCCCACAATGTATAAGTAAGCATTCTGATATATTTATCTCTGCACGATCTGTATTAGCGTTGTTCTCGGAACCTTGTGAGCGATACCCTCGATATATATACATGTATATGTATATAGATATATGTAACGAATTGGAGCCGGCGGCGAGTGCAGTTGAAAAGCGGCTTCCTACAGAACTGGCACCAGTTGCGAAGGCGAGTAGATTCATGAATGGGAATGGAGGAGGCATTTGTATTTCTATACATTTTTTTTTGCATTCATTTTTTTTTTCTTTACTAGCTGACTCGTCAGGCGGTGTCCGGTCAAAATTTCAATTTTGATTTTTTGGCTGTTCATTTGAGTTTTTCCTAACTTTCTGTTTTTGACTACGCTTAACGCGAACAAAAAGAAAAAAAAATATATATATATACAAGTCGGTCATGCCATTTTCGTGTTTTTGGACGGCTATATAAAGATAGAAGATCCAGATATTTTTCTGCAATATCCTGAGGTTTAATTGTTAAATGGTTAAATTCGTTCCTTTATGAGCTCATGTACCCAGATACAGTGCAGGTTAATCATCATTCAGATATTCCTTCCCCGTAAAAGCGGTAAACTTGACAGGCCAGCTGGCGTGGTTGGTTAAGATACCACCTGTCATGCCGCAGGTCGTGGGTTCGATTCCCATCCAGGACAAACATTTGTGTGCATGAACATGTCTGTTTGTCCTGAGTCTGGGTGTAATTGTCTATATAAGTATGTATTTACAAAAAAAAGTAGTGTATGTAGTATATCAGTTATCTGGTTTCTATAGTACAAGCTCTGCTTAGTTTGGAACCAGATGACCGTGTGTGAAAATGTCCCAGGATATTATATTATATATATATATTATTATATATTATATTAAACTGGTACTTAATGTGAATTGTGAAGTGAACGAGTAATCATTATCATCTGCTTAGTCTTTGCCCAACGATGTTGGGGTCGGCTTCCAGTCTAACTGGATGCAGCTGAATACCCTTAAATTACATGGAGCGACTGCCTATCTGACCACCTTAACCCAGTTACTGGGTAACACGCTACCACTTGGTAAGACCGTTAGACTTTCGGGCTTCTGACGACCCGTAACGACTGTCAAAGATCCACGAATCACAGCCGGGACCAACGGCTTAACGTGCTTTCCGAGGCACGGAGGGGTCTTGGTAGATATGTAAAGATCCACAGACCAACCGCGGCAAGCGTAGCTTAACCTGGTCGATCGACCCATGTGGCTGTTATTACTTACCTATAATATATTAGCCACCAGACTGACTGCCCAATTGATGGAAAGTGCTACCACTTTTGATATCTGCCTGGACAAGATGATTGTATTTTTTATAAGTTTAATGGTTTGTCATCATCATCATCATCTTTTGCACCCTTGTTCCACCCGCTGTTGAGTACAGACCTCCTCCCTTTTGTTCCATGCTTCCCTGCTCTGTGCGAATCTCATCCAGGTCTGCCCTGTGATCTTCTGTAGGCCGTCCCCACCGGCTATTGGTCTGCCACACGTAGAAGTAAAGTTATAAAAAATCAAATCAGTTATTGCTTTAAATGCCTCACTTGCATATTATTTCAACGGGCAATAGCAATGCTACTCTCTGTCTTCAATCATGCATTTAAATATGAGTTCGTAACCGTTCCAAAATGGAATAAGTATTGTACCTATGGACATTTCAGACTATCTCCAAAATGACCTCACACTGCACACAACACCGATAGCGTCACGCCACTCACTGGTGTTGCTAGAAAATATAAATGCCACCACAGTGTTGCAATATTATATTTTTAGTACTGCCAGTTTTTTTTATTATAATCAATGTCCAAAGGTAAAAGCGTCCATAGGTACAATAAATGACTATAGTTGGTCCACTTAGTAGACCGTATTTACCAGCATCTTGACAAGCTAGATGCTGTCCTTCTTGATTTTTCAGGGACAGGTAATCTTGATTCTTTCTACTTTATTATTTTTGCAAGCATTAGCATTAACAATATACCACATCCACGCCTCCCTGATCCAGGTTGCCCACATTGCCCACATATTACCGATCTGCTACGCGCGACGCGCTGCGTCGAGCCTCCCAATAATAGCATTACGCTAATTACGATAATACCCTACATGTGTGCGCTTTTATCCCTCCAGGTACCTCGAGGTACACCTTCTGGCGAGTGGCTCTTAGAAAATGTTTGTCGGTATTAACGCGGTTTAAGAGTAATGAGTGCGTCAACGTATTCTTATACGATTAGGGATCTGTCTGGGCGCTTAGGGGTCCAACTCGGCCTATTAAGAAGCCTTGTTGCGTCAGGACTTTACTTTATAATAATAATAATAATAATAAGCTGGCAACACCAACGTCAACACGTCAAAATTTATTTTCATATATTTTCAGTTTTATATTATTTTCAGTTTAATATTAGTCGCAGTTTTTTTATTTTATTTCCTGAGAAAAACCCACACGCCACTGCAAGAAAAAATAATCAAGATAATTTAAATACAGCAATTACCAAAATGTACAAAATACATAAAAAACTGCCAAATCGGAGGTGACATTTGTCATGTCACCTCCGATAAAACAATACAAACCCCAATGAAAATAAAAAAATGTTGACGAGAGCAGCTGCAAGACGAGCACGCCTACCACCTCCGGACTCTTAGCTCGGCTCCGCCTCGCTGCCGCCGGTACCCAGCCCCACCATGAGCGCTGTGACGACACCGGCCGCGGTAGTTGCGTCGAGCTCGAGCGACGAGTATTTTTCCCCGCCGACGTCGCCAACACCTGTACGTCGGCAGGGGAGAGGCCGGCCACCGAGAAGCTTGGGACTTAGGGGCCATCCAGCCCCGAGCCGGGTCCCCGCTGCCGGTGGTTGTGTGCAGCGCATGAGATGGACTCAGTCCATGAACGAGAACGTCATGCGCGCATATTACGGGTCTACAGAGGGGGGAACTAACCTCACTGCGTACCGCGATAGGATGCTGTCTCTGTTCCAGGAACTAGAACCAACCGTCAACACCTCGGCCCAACGACTGTCGGATTAGGTGCGGGTCATCCAACGCAATCACAGGTTGGACGATGCAGGTTGGTAGGCTGCGCTCAGAGGTACTGAGCCAACATATCGTCTCGACTCCAGCACAAACCGCGGTATAAGCGTCGACTATAGATGCAATCCCGCCGCGGTTCAATCATGTTGAAGAAGAGGAGGATAGGGTTGCCACAGTAAGTAGCCAATACAACACCCGGTTGAGGAGCGCACTGGAGGATGCGATTCGAGAGTATAGGTCCACTCCGACCGAACTTAGACCCCGATTACGACGCTTACCCATGCATATGAAAAATAGGGCGCTGGTGTGTGCCTTGGACTCGCAGCTTAAGAATTTTTTCGAAAGCAGCGAGGATCTCGTTGATACACACTCGATTCTGTATTGCGCGGCTGTTGCGGCATGTCGTTTAGCTAACGTCAAGTTTCCTAGCTGTGACGGAGCTACTCGACCAAAACCAACCGTACCAGCCTGGCAACGCAGGATCGAGCGTCGTATCGATGGGGCCAGGGTACTCATCGCCAAACTATACTGCTTCAGGGAGGGTAATACACGACCACGAGTGATGCGCTTTGTAAGGCGGGCATTCTCGGGGACTGGAATCAGCCCTCGAGAATACATGTCCAGTGTCACAGAGCGCATCGACTTCCTGAAGCAGAAAGTTTATGCATGGGCGAGCCGTATTCGGAGGTATAAGCGGCGGGTTGATCGATACATACAGAATCGCATGTTCCAGAGCGATGAGAGGTGGGTATATAGAGCTTGGGAGCGACCTGAACAAAATGTGACAGACGTGTGCCGCCCGACTGATGCCGCCACGAGCGCATTCTGGCGCAGCATCTGGTCGGTGCCCGTCTGTCACTCTGAGGCTGACTGGATGCAGACTGTTGAGCGAACGTGTGGAACAATACCAGAAATGGAAGCAGTTCTAATTACGCCATTAGACGTAGCCAGAGCAGTCCGTCCGTTACCGAATTGGAAATCACCGGGACCGGACGGACTGCACAACTTTTGGTTGAAATGGATAACTAGTTCACACACTCGCCTGGCATCTCAATTTCAGTCATCCTTAGAGTCTGGGTCGCTACCGCAGTTTCTAACAACAGGCGTTACCCACCTGCTCCATAAGTCAGGTAGTCCCGCGGAACCGGAATTATAGACCGATCACATGTTTGTCGACGATCTATAAACTTCTTACATCCATTTTGAGAGTGAAAATTAATACGCATATTGAGAATAACTCGACTATGTCTGCCTCTCAGAATGGATGTCGGAACGGGTCCCGTGGTACTAAGGAGCTACTCCTCATCGACATGGCCATAAGCCAACAGGTTCGTCGATCCCGCAAGGATCTGTCGACATGCTGGATAGATTACAAGAAGGCCTACGACTCGGTGCCACATACATGGCTCATGAGGGTGCTGGAGTTGTACAAGATAGGGGGCAATGGAGGACGGTCCTTCGCTATCCTGGGTGTCGACAGATCCAGGGGAATGATGAGCATGTATGGATTAAACGGGGAATATTTCAGGGCGACAGTTTGAGTCCACTTTGGTTCTGCTTAGCCCTGAATCCTCTAAGTACACTGCTAGAGGATTCAGGTCTAGGCTATCGGTTGAGGAGAGGCGGTCAGGTCATATCTCACCTCCTCTACATGGATGACTTAAAACTCTTTGCTCCCAACAAATTGCGACTGATGGAGCTACTGAAAGCAACTGAAACTTTCAGTAGCGCCATCAGGATGGAATTTGGTGTGGACAAATGTGCAGTCATGCATGTAAAGCGAGGTGAAATCATGGAATCCGAGGGAATCCAACTGTCGGATTCCATACACCTTAGATCCCTCTCCTCATCCGAAAGCTATAAGTATTTGGGTATGTCGGAAGCGTTAGGCATCAACGGTGCTGACATGAAGCAATCGTTGAAGGAGCGATTCTTTGGTCGCTTGAAGAAGGTATTAATTAGTCTTCTTTCAGGCGGAAATAAGGTGCGCGCCTTCAACGGGTCATGCCGATCTTAATGTACTCTTTCGGCATACTCAAATGGACTCAGAACAAACTTGACGCCCTGGATAGGAGGGTCCGTACACTGTTGACCGCAAACCGGATGCATCACCCACGTTCATCGGTGATGAGACTGTACATCTCGCGGAAGTGCGGGGGCCGTGGCTTTTTGAATGCTAAAACCCTCCACAATCGCGAGGTGTGCAGCCTCAGGGAATATTTTTTAAAAGCCGAATTGGGTATGCACCGTGATGTGGTCACAGTGGATAAGGGGCTCACCCCGCTCTCCATGGCTAAAGAGAACTGGCGCAAACCTGTAGTACTTACTACCGATGACCGCAGGAAGGTACCTATGGCAAAACAAGGAGCTTCACGGGCGCTTCTATCGGGCCCTTCATGAGCCCGGTGTAGATTTCTTAGCGTCCGTATCCTGGCTACGTTTCGGTGACCTATTCGGGGAAACTGAAGGTTTTGTTTGTGCAATTATGGACGAAGTTATTCTGACGAATAGCTACCGGAGACATATTATGAAGGACGGGACGGTTGATGTGTGTCGGGCATGCCACCGTCCGGGTGAGTCCATCAGACATATTATCTCTGGTTGTTCTCGTCTGGCTAACGGCGAGTACTTGCACAGGCATAATCAAGTGGCCAGGATTATTCACCAGCAACTTGCTTTGAAATATAAACTTGTGGATTCTGAGGCACCGTATTACAAGTATGTGCCCGACCCAGTTCTCGAAAATGACCATGTCACGTTGTACTGGGATCGGTCTATCATTACTGACAGGACTATTGTCGCCAATAAGCCTGATATAGTGGTGATAGATCGATTAGTGCGCCGCGCAATGATTGTCGATGTTACCATTCCACATGACGAGAACCTCGTGAAAGCTGAGAAAGAGAAGCAAATGAAGTATCTCGACTTAGCACACGAGGTTGTTGACATGTGGAATGTGAGCTCGGCTGTCATTGTGCCGATTGTAGTAACGGCCAATGGCCTGATGGCCGAAAGTCTCGATCAACATCTTTCGAGGCTCTCGTTAGGCGGTTGGATCAAGGGCCAGATTCAGAAGGCAGTACTTCTTGATACGGCTCGCATTGTGAGGAGGTTCCTGTCTCTGCAGCCCTAACCACCGGTAGCTTGGACTTTGCTCCCGCTACTGGCGGATCACTATTTTTTATATTTTTAAATGTTTTTTTAATGTTTTTTTTTTTTTTAAATATTTAAAAATGTATTTAATAAGTTTTTAAAATGAATAAAGGACATAATAATATATCCTGGGACATTATTCACACACGGTCATCTGATCCCAAACTAAGCAGAGCTTGTACCTACTATAGAAACCAGATAACTGATATACTACATACACTACTTTTTTTTGTAAATACATACTTATATAGATAATTACACCCAGACTCAGGGCAAACAGACATGTTCATGCACACAGATGTTTGTCCTGGATGGGAATCGAACCCAAGACCTGCGGCATGATAGGCGGTATCTTAACCAACCACGCCAACTGGCCCGCCCTTTATAATACAAGTTTCTTTATTAATGACTTAAAAATTCAATCAGCCGCTACCAGGGTTGAAGCGTTCGTAAGAGGTGTCAGATAAATGACTCTAGGGAGAAAGACAGCTTGTTGTAGTGACGTAGACGATCAGTTCAAAGCCACACGTGGCTGTGACCGCCGAGATTTGAAGAAACGAAGTTTTTTTTTTTCTCCCGGGACGTATTTAAGGTCTCCCTGCGTATGAACCAGTGTAATCGACCACCTGTGTTCCTGGGCCTTACGAATGGTTTTAGTAAGAAGCATTTTCTTTACTCCATAATAACTACTCTTTCACCATCTCTAACTCGAAGGAGACATGTCACTAATACCTAAGTATCTACAAACTCTACAAATGGCGCTAATCTTCGGAACGGACAAACCTTCTAAAAATTAGGTTTGTATGTAGGTAATCCAGCTCCTAAAATCTTCGTACATCCCTCCGTCCGCCCAGGGATACAATACAGCTACTAAAAGTATCGCAAAGAAAAAATGTCGACTTGTGGGTCATGTACGGGAGTTCACCTAATTTTGTTTCAATGAAAACAACATTTTTTTTTTTTATAAAAGCAGTCGTAATACGTTAATGTATGTGTATTAGGTTACTCTACTATGTAAATAGGTATATCAGTAACATTATCATGAACAATCCAGTGCTGGATACTCATCTTTTTCTTCCAATATTATTTTTTTACCTTAAGTAAGTAGCACGCAGGAGCGGCTCGTAGAACAGCTTTAAGTAAAAATAGCCGCACGGGTCGACCGATCAGGTTAACCTATGCTTTCCGCGGTCGGTCCGTGGATGGGTACCGTGAGCCTCGGAAAGTCCAGGCTTTGACTCGTAGATCTTTGACAGTCGTGAGAAGCCCGAAAGTCTGACAACCAGTCTTACCAAGGGGTATCGTATTACCCAGAACCGGTTTGTGGAGGTCAGATAGGCAGTCGCTCCATGTAAAATACTGGTACTCACCAGCATCCGGATAGACTGGAAGCTGACCCCAACATAGTTGCGAAAAGTCTTGGCAGATGATGAAGTAGCGCGGACAGTAACAGCTCACGCTAAGCTACAAATATTAGGTTATAGCAGCGGCACTATCTAGACATCCAGCAGGGCTGTCCTGACTGCCTAGGGTTACCAACAATTAATTATCTACCACTACGTGGTGGTCTTTTAAAGACAGACAAGAGATGGTTTGCTGTAACAAATGGACGGCTAATACCTGTATTTTCCTTATAAGCCGAACAACAAGCGCAGGAAAGATATAGTGTGTGAATTACAGTCGCATAGAATTGCTCTTGCCATTAGAAATTTTAATATAAATAGCTCTCGTCTCTACAACCTTATTAATAAAATAGAATTCTTACATAACCTAACAAAAACCAAATGCAAAAACAATTACAAAGCCTACTCGTATTACTAAAGTTAAATTATTATTAAACTGAAGATCTTCTCAAAACTATCAAATGGAGGAATTTCAATACCGCAGATGCATACGTACACTCACATATACACAATCACTCACCCGTGCACTCTCGTGCACGCACGCACAAACATTTCAATATTAAGTAAATAAGTGGCTTAATTATAATTATACTTTATAGAATTAGTTTTCTTTATACCTATATTATATTGTTTTAATTATTATTTTTTAAACTACCTCCACTGTTACACATTTTTTATACGTTTACCATGTAGCACGTCTGAGAATTTTTCTATTTAATGAAACCTAATTTGGAAGGCGCTGGTGTTTGTGATACAATGATTTTTTCATTAGTCCGGACACCAACGATACACTTCTTTCTGGAATACTCTATTTTTACTTTGAAAATTGTTTTTGTGAACCATAAATGTGTTTTTTCTGAAATAAACATTTATTATTGTATTTATAATTTATTTGTTATAATCTCAGTAACGGAAGTAGTATTTCCTAGTAAGTATCTAGGCTACTATTTTATTTTGTATAGACAGTGGATTGTGAAGCGACTGTGACTAAATTGTCGACTGTCAACCGCTGGGCAGGGTTTGACATAATCACTTTAAAATTGGATCCATTTTTGCAAACAAGAACCAAGCCACAGCACTCAAATCAAACTCTGGGTTGGTTCTTGTTTGCAAAAATGGGGCCAATTAATCTGAAAGTGGAATCATCAATGGAAGAAACAATACAAGGTGTAATTTAAATAACGCACAACCTCTTAAGGGATCATTGTACTCATCATTATGAACAACTTTTACAGCGGGACCCAACCTGAAATCGCAAAAAATCTGCTGTTCCCTAAATTTTGTCGAGTTAAGCTTCGGCCACTCCTGCACCGTAATTGCATGACACACTATCAATCGGAATCCGAATAATTTTGAAGCAAATTGCTAATCCATTGCTTCATATGTTTGAAAATTTTGTTTGCTTGATAACGTAAATAACGCAGTGAATGTTGTTGAACTTTCAAAATAAAACTGATTCCGATTGATCGTGTGTTAGGCAATTAGGGTGCTGCCTGACTGACGCTGTCCGTGTTATCTTATGGCGTTACGCGACCGTGACACCGGAAGACTGCGTTTGCAAAGCGGGACGCACGCGTTTTGTGGTCAGACGTGTATGTGTGTGAATTTTATGAATAGTGACAATCATATGTACTATGTATGATGTTAATAGCGCTTTACAATGTCAACCCTTAAATAATATCACAAAAAAATCCAGATTTTTATATTTCTCCAAATACGGACTCAATGGATCGTGTACGGGACGCAATCTGAGTCTGCCATGAAGTATTTGGCGAAATACGCTCATAGCGTACGGCTATCGAGTATCTTGTATCTACGAGTACCTATTCTAGTCTATTCATATCATGCAAAAATAAACCTAATTATTGTAAATGCACGTTAAATGTAACTTTAAACGGAAGAATGCTTCTTGATGATTGATCTTGGACAAGTACTAAGTTGTTTAGTTCACAAAATCTTACTTGTGTGTACTTAGTACAAAAACTAAATGAATTCATAAGAAGGTATGCTTAATTTAGCACAAAATACTTTGATGCATAATAGAGACGTCATTTCTCGCAATCGAAACGATTGAGAGACGAAATATGAAACCGACATAACACAACAATTTCGACCGTCCCTATTAACAATGTCGGATATACATTTTTACCAATATTCACTTTTTTACATAAATCGAATTACAATTTTAAAAAAAATTCTTCACTGTCAAACAAACTTTGAACTGAGGGCAGTTCAAAGTTTGCCCTAACGATAAAAAGGAATCTTTATGATATTAACAATGTCAGTTCTGCGAAAAAGATCACTGTTCAGTAGGGACTAAACAGTAGTCTCCCTGCAGAACCGACATTGTTAATAGGGACGGTCGATTTAGGTGTTAAACTAAGCTAAATACTAAACCAAGCTATAGACGTGCGGCTTCAGTGACTATTCACTAAAAACTAAGTTCGCGGTTCGCGCTGTAATCGTGCACGTAAAAGTTTCGCGTTGTTGACGCTCGCGCACCCTAATTGCGTAACACATTATCGCTCGGAATCTGAATCATTATAAAGCAAATCGCTAATCCATTACTTTTTTTATTTATTATTTATAAAGGTACACCAACAGCTTCTGTTTACAAAATATTAATTAACAGTAGGTATTAAAACAGTTTTGGGCTTATACAGTTGCCAATGACAGGTGAACCAACATTCTCAAATACAATGATAACCTAAGCTAAAAAAGAAATGTATAAAAATTAAGTAATAATAAACTATAGAAACAGAAGTATAAAATGACACAAGTTATGTTACAGGGGTTGTTAGAAATACCTACATAAATACTAAATACATAAGTCTTTAGCTTGTGTGGGTTGCGTGCTTAGGGACCTTAGAATTTGACCGAGGTAGAGTTGAGAGCGGCGGTACGTAGGCTGAGTGCCAAAAATGCCGCCCCAGGACCCGACGGCTTACCTGGAAGAGCCTGGGTTCTGGCCTTTGGGGCTCTCGGGCCTCGACTAGGGGGGCTCCTAAGCGCATGCTTGGAGAGGGGTCAGTTCCCACTTCGTTGGAAGACGGGGAAACTGGTCCTCATTAAGAAGCCGGGGCGCCCTGCGGACTCTCCGTCCGCTTACCGACCCATCGTGCTGCTCGACGAGGTGGGCAAGCTCTTTGAAAGAGTTATTGCAGACCGCCTCGTCGGGTGGCTGGTGCAGGAGGGGCCGGATTTGGCGGAGAGCCAGTTTGGTTTCCGCAGGGGGCGCTCTACGGTGGACGCCATCATGCGCGTGCGAGCCCTCACGACGGGGGATGCTGTGGCCCGGGGTGGGGTCGTCTTGGCGGTGTCTCTAGACATCGCCAACGCCTTCAATACCCTGCCCTGGAGTTGCATCAGGGAGGCACTCCGGTATCACCGGATGCCGACCTACCTCTGTCGAGTGGTTGAGGCCTATTTGACGGATAGGGCCGTCATCTACCCCGGTCATCAGGGAGAGTGGAACCGGCGAGAGATGTCGTGCGGTGTCCCACAGGGATCGGTCCTGGGGCCGCATTTGTGGGACATCGGGTACGACTGGGTGCTGCGCGCCGACCTCCCTAGCGGCGTCAGCGTAGTATGTTACGCTGACGACACGCTGGTCCTGGCGCAGGGAAGGTCGCACCAGGCGGCGGCTGAATTAGCGACACGCGGGGTTGCGATAGTCGTTGAGAGGATCCGGCAGTTGGGACTCGAGGTGGCCCTGCACAAGTCCGAGGCCATGTGTTTTCATGGCCCTCGGAATGCGCCACCGTCGGGTTCCCAAATAACGGTAGGAGGGGTTCGCATCGGAGTCGAGTCGACGATGAAGTACCTGGGACTCGTCCTCGACAGCCGGTGGAACTTCGTGGAGCATTTCCGACGTTTGGCTCCCAGACTGGAGCGGGCTGGGGCTGCCTTGAAGCGGCTCCTGCCCAATCTAGGTGGTCCAAACGCCTCCTGCCGGAGGCTTTACGCGGGGGTCGTGCGGTCCATGGCCCTTTACGGGGCACCGGTGTGGGCGCGTTCCCTGAGGCTGCGGCCAGTCCGCCGGTTGAACGCGTCCCAGAGGGTCATGGCCATTCGGCTAGTCCGGGGTTACCGCACGGTCTCCGGTGAGGCGGCGAGCCTCCTTGCCGGATTGCCGCCGTGGGATCTGGAGGCGAAAGTCCTCGCGCACGTGTGGGAGTGGCGCGAGGAGGCAAAACGCCGGGGCGTAACTCCGCTGCCGCGAGAAATCACGGTACAGCGGACAGAACTCCGGCGGGATCTCATGGCGACATGGAGAGTGCGACTGTCGCAGCCCAGCGCTGGGCACGCCACAATTGCGGCGATAAGTCCCCTCTTTGAGGAGTGGTTAGAGAGGCGCCACGGCGTCCTCACCTTCCGCCTGACGCAGGTCCTCACCGGACACGGTTGTTTCGGGAGGTTCCTGTTTCGCATAAGGCGGGAGGAAACGCCCGGGTGTCACCATTGTGTGGATCGCCCAGAGGACACGGTGGAGCATACAGTGGAGGTCTGCCCGGCTTGGGCAGAGCACCGCCGTGTTCTCACGGAGGCGATCGGCGGCGGCGATCTCTCGCGTCCGAGCCTGGTCCAGGCCATGGTGCGGAGCGAGAGTGCATGGGAGGCCGTCACCTCCTTCTGCGAAGCGGTAATGCTCGCGAAGGAGGAGGCGGAACGCGTGAGGGAGAGGCAGCCTCACGCCCTCAGTCGCCGCAGGAGACGCCCTGGGCGGCGGGAGTTGATAGCCGATTCCCGGCCACCGTAGGCGCGGGCTTGCGGACGGTGAGTAGTGGGTAGCTCGCCGTCCGGTGAGGACCAGGCCCGGGTCGACGGCGCGTTGTGTTCCACGCGCGCCTCAAAGAGATGTCAGCAAAAGATGGGGTCCAATAGGGCCAATGCCGCTGGGGTCGCGGGTTGTTTGAAAAAGATACCGTGGCCCTGGCATAGGCAACTGAAGGAACACGGGTGGGTTTTAGTCAGTAAAAGTCTGACACGCCCTTCCACTCCACCCAGAGCGGGAGAAGTTATTTGATGATTTCCCATCCACAAAAAAAAAAAAAAAAAAAGGGACCTTAGAATTTGGGTTTTAATTGTTTAAATTGCTTCATATGTTCGAAACATTTGTCGTCTCAGCACCGTAAATAACGCAATGAATGTTGTTGAACTGTTAAAATGAAACCGATTCCGATTGATAGTGTGATACCCAATTAGGGTTGCCGGTTCGCGTCCCGCGTCCCGCTACTTGACGCGCACGTGTGGCCGTAGCATTATGTAGAGAGATAGCTGATTTTTTTTGCAATTTCTGTTTTGATCCCATAAAAGAAGTTGTTAATAACTATGAGTATAATAACCCCTTAAGGGGGAAGCGTCAGGGTAGCCCGCGAAATTCAATTTTTTTTACGTTTTTTTTTGCAATTTACAAGTCGGTATTAGATTGTACATTGATCAGAATATAATTTGCGGCCGTAACAAGTACCTTTTTACATAATTTCAATCATTTAAGTGATCAATACAACTCTTTAAGACCAGGTAATCCTAATGAATGACTATTTCATGAAATCTTGACATTTCAGGATTATACTAAAGTAAGGACTGATTCTAATGAGTATAATTCTGTAAATACATATTTGTTACGGCCTCAAATCATACTTTTTTTAACATACAACTTAATACTGACTTGCAAATTGCAAAAAACGTAAGAAAATTTGGATTTCGCGGGCTACCCTGACGCTTCCTCCTCAAGAGGTTATGCGTTATTTAAATTACTCTTTGTATTTTATTTGAATCTTCCCACGCTGGATTATTGACCTGAATTTCAACCTAGCTGTCACGAGATGTAGAAGCAAACTATTTCAAAACAATTGTTATAATATGTCTGTCAAAATATATAACCAAATACCTAAACAGATCAGAAGCTACCATTAAATTATTTCAGAACAAAACTTAAAAAATGTATTAATGTGTTCTACACTATAAGTGAATTCCTAAATTATAAGCTAAGTTGAAAATAATTAAGGTATCATACCTAAGGTATTTAAATTAACACCAATACATAGATCTCACTATTCTCACTAGCAATTTATATAATTTAATTTTTTAAATATTTTTTGACCACATGATCTCAGTATTTTGTTTATAATTTTATTTTTAAGGTGTTTTTTTATGCATGCTGAAAAAAGTAAGCAAAATATGTGGAACTATTTATATTTAAGACCTCTTATGTACCATATTTTATGCAAATAAAGATATTCTATTCTATTCTATAACCAATCTTTTATGTATCGAACATAAATTCACCATGTATTTTATAGGTCATATTGCCGTGGGCAGTATATATTTAATGTATGTATGTTACGGGATTCAAGATGGGTCGTAACAAGATATCCTATGGTACACCTGCGCTGTGATATTTATTAATTTAAAGTTTCCCAACTATGTTGGGGTCGGCTTCCAGTCTAACCGGATGCAACTAAATACCAGTATTTTACATGGAGCGACTGCCTATCTGACCACCACAAGCCAGTTACTGGGTAGTACGATACCCAATGGTAAGAATGGTTGTCAGACATTCGGGCTTCTGACGACCCGTAACGACTGTCAAAGATCCACGAATGACAGCCGCGACCTATAGCTTAACGTGCTTTCCGAGGCACGGAGTAGTCTCAGTATGTAAAGATGGTCACCCATCCACGGGCCAACCCCCATCCTGACTCTACATCTACATAGATACTTAAAAACTTCATAGGTACTTGTCTTAGATTGAATTTTCAATCAATTCTCAGTCTGTCTGATACCGGACGCACTCCATCAATGCATGCTACATTATCTATCATTCACATGACTTCTATTTACATAGATATAAAGCTGCGAGTGTTTTAAGTCTTTTTGGCATAATATCCTGGATAAGTAGCTAGACTTGGTACCTCTGTAAAGATTGATCTAAGACTGTTGGCCTTAGGTATGTGATCATCCTTTACACGTTGAGAGTTTTCCTTGTCTCGTAATCCTACCATTCTACATACCTATCGTACTTATGCTAACTAATATTATAAATGCAAAAGTGAGCATGTTTGTTTGCTACTCAATCACGCAAAAACGGCTGGACGGATTTAGATGAAATTTGGCATACAGATAGACCATGACGACCTGCCTAGGACAAAGGTTACCTTTTAACCCGGTAGTACTTCCCGTGGGATAAGTTCCGACGCCCACGCGGGTGAAGCCGTGGGCAAAAGCTGATACTTATGAACACTTTGCGGGACACTAAACACCGCTAGACCCACCCATCTATTTTGTGTCCTTCAGTGGGACACGTTAATGTAATGCCTATTTTGAGTTACGTCAAGATAAGCAACGTCTAGTAAAGGCTGCCGTGCACGGACTTCTCGAGCAGTTAGCCATTGATTAACATACACGGACCGCTCTTGAAGTCATAGGCAACAGCTGACATTGATAACTGCTGGAGCAGTTGATACCAACTGCTCGTCATTCAAATCAGTAGCAACATGGATATTTCCAAATAAGTTCTTACGATTTAATTGCACTGATTAGCGCGTCACAATCTACGTCGTCCATTTTGCTCAAGAAACAAAGCAAGAAGCGTGCGGGCTGGAAGCGCGTGCGATGTGGAATGAAGAGCGCGGGTGGAGGTAACTGCGCGAGAGCAGTCGACTGCTCGAGCAGTGAGTGTATGCCTGGCGACTGCTTGACCGCACGACCGCCCGAAGCAGTTGCAACTGCTCGAGCGGTTTCGTGTATGTATGTACCTAGAAGACTGTAGTTCACTATGCAGTCGCAGCTTGAAGCAGTCCATCCTGACTGCTTCAAGCAGTCCGTCCTGACTGCTTCAAGCAGTCCGTGTATGGCGGCCCTAAGGTAACGCCTAACCTAAGCATCGTTTCACTTGTAGTGGTATGGAACCCACACATGCACACCCATGACAATAAGTGCCTCGTCTGCAAGTTCGACGACAGTCGACGTCACGACAACACACAACATACGTCCTTACTTACCGCGTCATACGCGTCAATTCGTAATTGTTATATATTTCGTTATAATACCGTGTTAGTGTTAATAACATTATTATTAAACTCTTACCATCTTATTACAAAACGAGTTCAAACTTTAGTCCAAGCCGAAACCGTTAACTCGTTATTGTATTATGAACTTTATTCAGAACACGGTAAAGTTCTTAATACAAAATTGACAACTTCGACTCAGGTTTGAGTTCAGTTTTTGTAATTAGAACATTAACTTTGTCGGAATAGTGTTAGAAATTATAAAATAGCTGATGTTTTAAGCCTGAGTCTAAAGATAAACCTTGTTTTGTAATAAAGCCGATTGTGTACCACTGAATGAACATTTAATCACGCCCCAACAAAAGTTCTATACACTATTCGTTTCTCAGTGGGCAACTTGTAAGCTTCGAAATCTTCATTTATGACACTTATCTGTAATTTTTATTTCATCCTAACTTCCTAACTATATAATATTATAAATAAGTTTGTTTGTTTGTTTGTTACCTTTTCACACCTAAACCACTAAACCGATCATCCTGAAATTTTGTATATACGTTGTCAGGTGTACAGGAACGGACATAGGCTACCTTTCTTCCCGAAAAAAAGTACTGTTCTCGAGGAAAACAACAATAACGCTCTTATGATAATAGATGGCGCCACGTGTCTTTCTATTCCTGATTGAATTATATCACATATAGAAACTAGTAGTGTATTAAGAGTTTTTTTTTTAATTTAAATTTTTATTTAAGTGTTTATTTAAGTCAAAATCAATTGAACGGACTGTAAAAAAGGTTTATTTATATGACATGTCTAATATTATTTAAAATTGAGTATAGAAAATGCATAAAATGACACCCATTCGCCGATGCGTGATGCTTAATATTTCTTGCTGGTTGCCAAGCAAGATTTATAATAATAGTAGCTCTTGCCCGCTGCTTCGTTCGCGTTCATTTAGAAAAGCGGTTTAGGGCGTGAAAAAGTATTAAGCAAACAAACTTACTTTAGCATCTATAATCTTACAGTTAGGAGGATGAAAAAGCGGTTTATCGACACTACGACTTACAAAATGTATTAGGTACCTACATAAATAAAAATTTAAAAATAAACTCTTAATACACTACTACTTTTCACGTAATAATATGTAATATAATTCAATTATGATTCGAAAGACATGTGGCGCCATCTATTATCATAAGAGCGTTATTGTTGATTTCCTCGGGAACAGTACTTTTTTCGGGGTGAAAGGCACTCTATGTTCGTTTCTGTACACCTGACAACGTATATGCACTTGACAACATACATGACCATCATAGCACCATCTCTTTTTCGCAACGGAATTATGATGGCGTTAATAGTTCATAATAAGGACCCAGGATTTGTTTACACTTTCATTAGATTACTTTTGGAACAGACTATACGAACGGGGATCTCAAATAAGTGCGCTTGCGCTCGCTGTACGAAGTATGTCTGTTTGCGTGCGTCCTCGCTCGTTGTATGAAGCCAACCAATAGAACAAACAAGTGGAAGTGCCCAAGTAGCTATCGAAAAAAATGTAAAATAATAACAACCTTCGCCAGTTGCATTAAGTCTTAATTTTACAACCAATAAGATTTTCGTCAAAGTTTAATTTGTTGTCCATACAAAATTAAAACTTATTATGTTATTATTTCACATATTTTTCCGCATAATTGTGACACACGCCGGATAGCTGCGTGGGCACTTCCACTTGTTTTTTCTATTCCGACAAGCCAACCTACTTGTTTTTTTCTATTCCGTAGAGCCAACCTTCTGTACTATTAGCTATATGTGTTCTGTGGTTTTACACAATGGCAACAGTAGTGTCCGCGGGTCAAGACGGAATGCCTAATTAATTGCTAGCAGGAACTTGACAATGGGAGTCAAAGAAACGACGCGGTAGGGTTGGCGATATTTAAATTAATAGGTTGACAAAAAAAGGTTTAGAAGATTTTAGTTTCGAATATATTATTATTGATCTGGAACCAGTAACACGAGCTTTTTAAATCAATTCAAATCAACACTTGAATTGATGCTTAAAAGTAAAAGTTGTTCGTATTTTGTTTCCAACAATCGCAATCGCAAATGCTTGTAATTAGGTACGTTTTATTTTCATCAGAAAGTTTTAAAACTTGTGTAATAGTTGTAACAGATCATAGACTACAGATCGTCTAGAGATTTGACAGTGAATTTGAAATGAGACATTAAGAAAAGTTTTCACTTTTTAAGCGTACTTAGATAAGATTCCGGTCCGTTGGCTTTATAAGCTCATCATCTTTTCCCAACGATGTTGAGGTCGGCTTCCAATTTAACCGGAATGGAACCGGAGGCAGCTACCATAATTTACATGAAGCGATTGCCTATCTGATCTCCACAACCCATTTACAGGGTAACCTCTTGCTGTGATACCCCTTGGTAAGACTGGTTGTCAGACTTTTTGGGCTTCTGACGACCCGTAACGACTGTCAAAGATCCTCGAATGGCAGCCGGGAGTCTTGGTATGTAAAGATGGTCACCCATCCACGGACCAACCGCGGTAAGCGTGACCCGTGCGGCTGTTATACTTAGCCACAAGACCCTTGGTTGGGTTTATAAGCTACCTAATAAATATTAATTTGATAAACCGGTGTAAAATCTACAATTAAAATCGTATGTTATGTGTCCAGCATATGGTACACCCAGACTTTAAGAGCCGCAAATAAATCCAAGAGCCAGTAGTAAAATTAACACAATCTTACAATAGAGTTTTAACACAAATAAATAAATCGTCTTTACCCCTCAAGACGACCAGTACTTAGACCATGTTCTAAGACCTAGCGCCTATGAGCTAGTACCAGTAATAAAGTTTTACTTTAATAGTTGCAATAACCCATAAACACACCGAGTCTGCTCCATAACCTGCGCACTGCCACCACCACCATAAGGATTTAATACACTATAAATATATAAATCTCTAATTAAAATTATAAATTGTATTTTAATATTTTTTGCGGACAAGTCGCACCTTAAATAATAAAGTGAAATAATTACAAAATTACGATTGTTGGGAAATCGCGTTTAAAGTTTTGGAAATACGACGCAGCCGACATTAAAAAAGAGACGGCAAGTCGTCTATTTCGCTAGTGGTTGTCCGAATCAAGCGCCCGTTAGACTGTACCTTAGAATAATAACTAAAGTTCTAAGGACTGTGCCTACTCTTTACGCGGACTTAGTTCGTTTTTTGTTTAAATGTCAAAAACTCGTGTTTTTTTTTAAATTATTTCGGTTTATTATTAAAGGTGCGAAGTGTTAGTTGGCTGTCAAGGTGTTATTAAAGCTATGTATGTAACTTTCCTTGCGGCTGGTAAAATCAAATGTCTTAATAAAGGTGCTCGTGGCCAAGTAATAACATCCGCACGATTCGATCTACCCTACGCTTGCTGAGGTTGGTCCGTGGATGGGTGACCATCTTTACATACCGAGACTCTTCCGTGCCTCGGAAAGCACGTTAACCCGTTGGTCCCGGCTGTTATTCGTGGATCATTGACAGCCATTACGAGTCGTCAGAAGTCCGAAAGTCTGACAACCAGTCTTTACAAGGGGTATCGTATTACCTAGCTAGGTTGTGAAGGTCAGATAGGCAGTCACTCCTTGAAAATACCTGTATCCAGTTAGACTGGAAGCCGACCCCAACATAGTTGGGAAAAGGCTGGGCAGATTGATTTTTATAAGGTGCTGAAATTTAAATCTGTAACTAAAACACGCTCTCTTTCTTTTTTATTAGGGATGCCATCCCTACCTGGTTGCTATTCCACCAATTCGCACTAAGCGCTTCCAAATGTCTTTTATAATGTGCACAGCAAAGAAGTGGAACTCACTACCTGCGTCTGTGTTTCCGAACGCATATAACCCTAATCTCTTCAAAGTGAGAGTGAACAGGCTTCTTTTGGGTAAGCTCACTCCATCGTTGACTTTGTCTCTGTCACCTCTGACCTAGACTAGAGTCAAGAGCAAACCCATCACAAATAAAAAAAATGTTTGTCTCTATTTTTTAAGTCATCATTTCAGCCGAAAGACGTTCACAGCTGGACATAAGCCTCCCCGAAGCACCGCCATATCAACCGGTTCTGTGCTTCCCGCAAGATGGACTGATGACCTTGTGAAGACCGCAGGATTTTTTTAAGAGGATTATAGGACCTAAACGCAAATAACGCAAGTTTTATAATGCCTAAAAGTATATGATCTACTACAGTAAACAAAATCAGAAAAATATATGATATTCTTCAGGATATATGCTAGTTAGATAGTGTGTTGAAAACATAATTGACAGGCCAGTTGGCGTAATTGGTTAAGATACCACCTATCATGCCGCAGGTCGTGGGTTTGATTCCCATCCAGGACAAACATTTGTGTGCATGAACATGTCTGTTTGTTCTGAGTCTGGGTGTAATTATCTATAAGTATGTATTTACAAAAAAAAAGTAGTATAATGTAGTATATCAGTTATCTGGTTTCCATAGTACAAGCTCTGCTTAGTTTGGGATCAGATGACCGTGTGTAAAATGTCCCAGGATATTATTATTATTATTATTTTTATTCTTCACATTTCTCGGGACCCTGGGATCCCGGACCTTTGGAAGGCGTACGAGGAGCTGAAGCCAACTCGCAGAGGCCCCTTACACAATTTTAAATGATGATGAGGCACCAACCGACGATTATACCTATATGCGCTATGCAAATGCACCCAAGGACAACCCCCGGTCGGTGCAGGACTATTGCTGTACATGGAAACAAACCATATTGGGCTATGTGTTTGGGTTGCTAAAGTGGATTGGGTAACTTAAACTATGGAAGAACTATGTCCCCTGCCTGACCAATGTTATACAATTATACACGGATAGAATGGCAGGGGGCAAACGGCCGCTAGCACATAGTTACGTAGCGACAAGGGGGCAACACTTCCTGAGGTGCGTGAGGAGTGGAGAGGTATTCCACGGCTATCAGGAAATCGGCAAGATCCCTACCAGCACCTTACTGGAATACTTCCTTCCTCCGAGCACGTTTGCTCTTGCGAATCTCCACTCAAGCCGGCCAATAAAGGCAAGAAAGAGGTGGGAGTTCTGTTCCTCGTCAGTGTTCACTCCAGCCGGCCAATTAAGGCAAGCCAGAGATGAGGACAACATTTCTCCCGGGAGATAGGGTCCGTGGGGTCGCTATTGCCCAACAGCTTGCCACATGCTGCCCTGCGGATTTCTGTAACTCTCTTGGTCTGGCTCCTCATCCTAGACCCGTTCCGGCAAAGTAAATTCTACCGGCACAGACCTAAAGTTCGGAGCGCGCAAGCCCCACCACGACGTCAACGTAGAGATACAGCGGTGGTTATTATAATTATTATAATACAACTAATTTGATACGATAGAAAAAAATCACGAACATACCTCTAAAAATGTATTTTAACGATTAAAAACCATACTAATATACATGCAATCATCCAGATTTTTTGTCAAATTATTCTACAAGCAACATATTAACGTGATAGTGTTTTAATTTTTTAGTCCAATCAATAGATTTTTTGTAAATCGATAATTGCTTCATACTTTGCAATAAATTACCAGCGTTGTGTCATCGCGCTTCTCTTTCTTTTCTATGCAGTCCGACAGTGACCGCGCTTTAGGTCATGTAGTCCCCTTAAGTAATCACCACTTCTATGATCTTTTTCATTTCCTTCCATTTCTGTAGATACTTACTAAACTCCTCGCAAAGTTTTAAATGTTTAAATTCCGATTGACTTATCGCAGTCCGCCGTTGGACATACACAACGCATGTTTATCTGTCTTCCGCATCCAGTCAGTCAAAGGCGTTGGTCCATCTAGTCCGTATGTCGTAGCCAACAGCCATGCTGGCCGATACGCAGTCAAAACAAGACAAATTATTATTATTTCTTAATTTCCATATAAAATCAATCAATCAATCTGCCTAGCCTTTTCCCAACTATGTTGGGGTCGGCTTCCAGTCTAACCGGATGCAGCTGAATACTAGTGTTTTACATAGAGCGACTGCCTATGTGACCTCCACAGCTCAATTACTGGGTAATACGATACCACTTGGTAAGACTGGTTGTCAGACTTTTGGGCTTCTGACGACCCGTAACGACTGTCAAAGATCCACGAATGGCAGCCGGGACCATCTTCTTAACGTGCTTTCCGTGACATGGAGGAGTCTCGGTATGTACAGTTGGTCACCCATCCACGGACCAACCCCGGCAAGCGTAACTTAACCTGATGGATCGACCCGTGCGGCTTTTATTACTTAGCCACGAGCTCCTCTTCTTAATTCTTAATTTCCATATAATTATATCTAAGACTGCCAGCCCTACCATTAATTCACGAAGGGTGTATTGTAATGGGGATTCTAACAAAACTGAGGGTATTAAGGAAATATTTTGACAAATATTTTCGACTGCCTGACGGAAGAATGTCGAAGGCTCTCGTTCTGATTAGAATGGAAAAGGCTTTCGTTTTTGCTAACTAATTCGAGTTGATGCGTTCTGCATGATAATTCCGTTGATGAGATTCGATTTTTAAAATAAAATTCTTTTTGTTTTGTTGGTTTGCTTGGGAGAAGACATTTATTTGGTAATGTTTTAGATTGCGGCTACTTTACTAGATTTAGCTAGCAATGTAATTTACAGGGTGACTGGTAATTAGTGACCGATACTTAAACACATGATGGCAGGCACTCATGATAACAAACAACTTTTACTATGGGACCAAACATGAAATCGCAAAAAAAAAAAAAATCTGCTGTCCCATACATTCATATGCGCATAACTCGTCAAAATGTAAGGAGCAGCTGGTTCGGTCCCACAGTGAAAGTTGTTTGTTATCATGAGTATAATCATGTGTTTAAGTATCGGTCACTAATTACCAGTCGCCCTCTAATATAGGTCTGAACAAAAAATTTGTCATTAATATATCGACGTTTGAAAGGTAAGAATTACCAAGCGACATGTTGGGCGATATGAGAGAGTTTATTTATGGGTTTATGTTTATTTATCTTTTTGTTTTTTTTTTTTATCTTTAAATGCCAGTTTATTAAACCTTTAAACTGCATTTAAAATTCCTTGGAATAAAGTAGTTATGACTAAGAAGCGATTTTACACGATTTTTTTCAAAAAAAAAACCGGCCAAGTGCGTGTCGGACGACGCACAATGAAGTGTTCCGTAGTTGGGATGAATCCCAAAAACAAACTTAACATTGTAGTTGAAAAACATGTTATCCCATACATTCCAACAGCAAATGTAAGTTTGTATTTTTAATTTTTTTATTTGTGATGGGTTTGCTCTTGACTCTAGTCTAGGTCGGAGGCGACCGAGACAGAGTCGAGATGCACAATATTGGGAGATTTACTATATTGTTTTAAGACAGTTATTATTTCTTATAAGTTTTCCTGTAATCTATAGGTAATGAACTATTTTCTGTATTTTTTTTTTAATTTTAGGCTCAGATCTCAGACTCGTCAGGCTCGAAGATACTCGTAAGGGGGAATGTTCAATTTTTATCTATTTTCTTAAATAACTTTAAAACTATTTAATTTAAAATTATAACAAAAATATATTTGAGACCCTCATAGTAAGTCCTTTATTTGATATGTGACACGGTACAGTTTGCAAAACTATTTTTTATTTACTTATTTGCCCCCCAAAATTGACCCCATATTCAAAATTAATTTATTTACGTTACACGTCCGTGTTTGGGTCACAGAAATACATACGTGTACCAAATTTCAACTTAATCGGTCCATTAGATTCTGAGCAAATTGGCTGTGACAGACAGACAGACAGACACACGAGTGATCCTTTAGGGATTCCGTTTTTGCTTTTGAGGTACGGAACCCTGAAAACTTTAAAATGCTCTAGGGTAAATATTGCCTTTCAAGCGTCGATATTATAGAAAATGACCTGGGTTTGCATCAAGAAGATAATCAGTACACTCTTGCCTGAAAATAACTGGCCGAGAGTGATAAATTATTTTGAAAAACTAAGTACAGACGCCAGCAGGTCAAGCTACCCGAAACTGTCAAATTTTCCCAATCAACCTTAAACCTTAATATTTTAGCGACAAAGTTGAAAATTTATTAAAGAAATTTGACAGATTGTAGTAGCTTGATGTGCTGGCGTGTGTACATACACATGTATTAAAAGTTCAAAATTAGTAAACAAAACTTTAAAACACGTCAACTTTAACTTAGACGATATTCTACTGTGGGTTATTTCTGTAATGTTCGATACTTCTTATAATTTCAATCTTTGTAAATTCATCTAAAACATTGAACAATGCAGGACATATTGTATCTCTACCGTTTCCCGTTATAAGCGTATAGCCGTAAATAGCGCCGACCTTCCGTATACCCCTGCAAATCTATCTATAGAATTCCGGCAAGTATCCACTCTAAACTAGCTCTATACTGTTAGTGAGCTGAGAGCCTTCGTTGCTAAGACCTAGTCAGCTGGAATGGTGGAAACAACTCTATTGGAAACAATTACAAACGTTCTACAAAGGCTTGGATCCAGTTAGCTTTGATTCTGCTCCAACGTCTGACGTGGCAGTTACTACATTGACGCATTGACGTCTATCATTTTACAAATACCTAAACCCAGAAATCGAATTCAAGATCAAAAATGTAAACACAGAAATGTCATTGTCAATGTGAGAGTTTAGCGGTAGTCAACATTTTCCTAGTAATTCAAATAAAGTTTTTTTTTTTTTAATTTAGTGTTTTTGGAAGAACGCTAAAACAGCGTGTCAAAATAAAAATATGATAGCCATAATATTATAGGTAAGGTAAACGAAATGAAAATAAAAGATTTATATTGTTATGAACAAGTTGCTCATGTTTATTTGAAATTAGGATTTATATAATATTATGATTCATTCACTTTGTGATTAGGACTCTGATCAGCTTAACACAACCAATAAATACTCAGAGGGACACAATCAATCACGACAAACATCAGAAACTGAATGACAGTATTACTCTCATATCATCATCATCATTCTCCTGCCCTTGTCCCAATTTATTTGGGGTCGGCCCAACATGTCTTTTTCTTCCATACTTCTCTATTAGTCGTCATCTCGGTAGTCACTCCCTTTCTGGCCATATCATCTTTCACACAGTCCATCCATCGTTTCTTTGGTCTTCCCTTACTCGTATAGCCCTCTACGTTAATACTCAACACTTTCCTGACGACATTTTCCTCATTCCTCCGCATCACATGCCCATACCATGACAACCGATTTCCACACAACTTTTCAGTCACCGGTGTCACTTTCAGACTTACTCTTACATACTCATTTCTTATTCTATCCATTCGCTCATTCATCATTCGCATTACTTTGAATGACCAAAACCAAATGGCGTTTCGCTAGTTGAAAACACTAAATGAAGTCCAAACGTTTAAGACCACTGCCTTATTGCCAGTAGCATAAAAATAATTTGCACGATTTTATTTCAAACAGTTATATTTTATTCTTGGATCGTAGTCTACGTCACTTTAAAGTTGTGCAATACTATATTTTTACTGTTTAAGATATGCCTACAATTTTAGCACTATGTTATAGTAGTTTTCGGCAAACTGCACAATTGAGGTTATTATTTAAAATTGGCAACACCTTTGTTTACATTTTTGATCACGAATTCGATTTCTGGGTTTCTATTACACCATTCGCCATGTAGTTTCCACACATGTAAATAAATATGGGTTTTTGGATAAATAAATTTAATACTTACACTTAGAGTTCAGTATGTGCTAAAACTTTTTGATGACTTTTAATACTGTGCCTCCTGTGATAAGTGATACAAGTCAAAAAACGTCATTTTACAGGACAGCAAAAACAAGATTTAAAAAAATCTAGTTCGTTAATTAAGTGGGCTAGGTAAAATATCAGTGCACTCTTTTGTAGAACAAAACATTTTCTTTCTCTATATAATTTAGATTTTTTGATAGATATTTAATTTTGGAAGTAATTCATGAAAAACCGGCGACTTGTAACTTTTACTTAGTTTTTATGTGCTAAAATTAAGTTATTAATGATACTTGTACAGTTATATTACATTGCACCAAGCTTGCACCAATAAATTGTCTTAGTGTAAACTGATATACATCAAGTTAAAACGTCTAATAACTCATTAGAATAATGATTCTAGCAAAATGTGCTAAAACAAAAGATGAAGATATAACCCTTAAGATTTATTTTTTTTACTTATCAGTCACCTCTTTACATATTTTAGTTGAACTGTATCAATTTACTAAAATCCTAGTCTTTCAGAAGATATGTTAAATGATGTAAGTCAAGATGTACCCCTCAAAAAAAAAAAAAGATAGTGATATGTGTAAATAAATACAAGTTTTAGAAAAATAAAAATCAACGTTTATTAACCTAAAAATACAGTCGTTAAGGCACATTTTTATCAAAATTCTTATACAACTAAATGGAGATCAAATAATCACAATCTGACAATACGATTGTAACTAGGTATTCTCAAAAGGAACATATCATAAACAAAAGTTTGAAACTTAAAACTAAGTAATGGCACAGATCAGTTTTGATGAGCTATCACAGCAAGCAATTGACCTACTCAGTGTAATACAAAGTATCACAATAAAGTTTTAATCTATAAAAATAACAAAAAAAAAAAACAAAACTTTAAACTTTCTTTAGAGGTAGATAATCTCACATAGTTTTTAAAAGTACAATTAAATCAAAAACCTGTAATAAAACCTAAAAACCTTTTAAATGTCCACCTGTAGGTAGACTAACATTGTAAAGAAAAAAAATAGTCTTTCCATCTATTAATTAAGGGGCCTTTTACAGTCCACTAGCGCCTCCAATCGAAAAAATGTCATAACTCGTAAATAGAATCAAAAATACAAAATGTGGTCTATTATTACTATAGAAAAGGCAATAACGTAATTGTATAACACATTGTCAACACTTGAAATATAGCTGTTTAGCTAAATCGTGCATTTGTAACAAAAACGGCCGTTTATGTTTTGAATGCACGATTTAGCTAAACAGCTATATTTCAAGTGTTGATAAGGTGTTATACAATTACGTTATTGCCTTTTCTACAGTAATAATAGACCACATTTTGTATTTTTGATTCTATTTACGAGTTATGACATTTTTTCGATTGGCGGCGCTAGTGGACTGTAAAAGGCCCCTTAATTAATAGATGGAAAGACTATTTTTCGTCGTCATCATCAGTGGATGAACACAATTCATCAGTATTGCAAATATATTCATCACTGCTAGAAGATCCAAAATCGCCATCATCAGATGATTCTGAAATTCTCAAATCATCGAGTAGATTTTTTGAAGAATTTTCTTGAGTCTTGTTCGTCTTATTATTATTGAAAACTGTTTCCGCAACAATTGTAGGGTTCCGCGATTCTTCAACTGGTTCTTTTCCTTCTTGCGTCTCTATTGACTCGTTACCTTCTTCTTGGATATCATTAGGTTCTTCTTTTTCAGTGACCGTTTCTGCAACTACTGGACCTCGGTGCCATGACCCGTCAACCGTTTTGCTTGTTTCTTGCTCCTCTCTTGATTCGCAGCCATTTTCCGGGGTATCAAAATGTTTTTCTTCAATATCCGATTTAGTAGCCAATTTCATTATTTTATCAATTCGAGATTTAAGCTGAAAAAAAAATAAAGAGTAAGAAAACCATAGGTATTCTTTAAATAATATCATATAATAAAATTAAATGTCTAGATTTATTACAACGAGGGAAAATTACTTTGACCTCCTACTTAAAAACAATACTTACAACTTAGCAACATAATATTTATTGTGTCAACTTTTCGTTATTTGGTGTAAGGTGATTTAATTCAATACAATAACAAAAATCTCAATATTATTGAATTTCGTGTAAAATGATACATCTATCAACTTACGCATCGATCCATGGCGCATTCGGACGTGAACACACTCCATTACAGTCGCAGCGACACTGCGGAGCGCACGAGTGAGCTAATACGGCTCTACGTCCCGCGCACCTCCGATTACCCCCTCGAACCCCCGCCACCTGCACTTGTATCACTTAGCACATTTATTATTTTGTACCATGTTTTTACAATTGGTTGGAATTTTAGATACAACTACATTTATATCTGTTTACACATAAAAACAGATTTGTGATTTAAGTCAAGTTGTATCACTTTTCACAAAAAAGAGCATACCTTACATTCAGATTTGTAGATACATGTCGATTTGTATCCTAGAGGCATATCGAAAGAATTAGTTTAAAGGGATATTACTCTAGTCACATCAAAATTCACGATAAATGAACTGAAAAATAAAATGTGAAGTTAAATACAATAGCATTTAAATCACGAAGCACGAAAAATTGTGTGTTAAGTGACCGGTTTTGGGGTTACATCTTGACAAATATCGATTGTAACGAATTTTTTGCCAAAATCCCTATAGTTGTATCACTTTGCACAAAATTATCTCCGAAACTATAGCAGATAGAAGAACGTGAGTTAGACCAAAAAAGACGTATTTTTTTTTTGATAATGCTCATGTGAAAATCACAAAAAGGGTACAACTCGAGTTATATCACTTATCACAGGAGGCACAGAATAGTAAGTACTCGTCATTCTGAAATCAATTTAATTTACAGTGATTTATAAAGTTAATATTTATTTAAGGCGAAAGCGTCAAGGTAGCCATGATATTCAAATTTTCTTACGTTTTTAGTAATTTACAAGTCAGTATTAGGTTGTACCTTGATTAAAATGTAAGTCTCGGCCGTAACAAGTATGTACGTATATTTACATAATTATAATCATTAAAGTGATCAATACAACTTTTTAAGACCAGGTAATCCTAATGAATGATTATTTCATTAAATCTTGACATTTGAGGATTATACTAACTTATGGAGTTGTACCTATTACTGGTTTTAATGATTATAATTCTGTAAATACATATTTGTTACGGCCGAGAATCATACTTTATTTAACATACAACTTAATACTGACTTGCAAATAGCAGAAAACTTAAGAAAATTTGAATTTCACGGGCTACCCAGACGCTTCCTCCTTAAGTGGAAATAACATTCATTTGAAAAGAAGGATTTGAATATGGAATACTAGTTTTCCTAGGTTGAAGTCACACAGTACCAGTGAGGTCAGTTTTTAAAAAAATGTTGTTTTTGGTTCATCACCACAAACGAAAATTTATACAGCGGAGCAATGTTGCTTGGCGACAAAAAACATTATTTTGGTAAATTACCAGAACTCCTTCACAATGAACTCTGTTGCCACATAATATATTATGAATTTATGACTAATAAAAAAAAAAACTGTAAGTACTCGATACTCAAGTATCGATACTATAACCCCTTTTATCGATATTTTTCACTCGATGTCCTTGAAAAGGGTTATTGAGCCCTACTCAAGGACATCAACAGGTGGTAAAATACACGTTTCCAGTTCTGCGGGGCGAATGATGGATAGTTTACCGATCGATCGCTCATAGGGAACGATCTACGAGTGGTTATATGTAAACTAGCGACTGGATGTCTTCATCCGATAGTAGCTCATACATAGTAATGAGATCGGGTTTAGAATGTAGATGGTAAAATAAACAGTAAAGGGATGAAGATGTTTTGCATTGTGTGTTGGATTTGAGATATAGGATATTCGGTTTTTGACCAGAAAATAATAAGTACCCAAGGTAAGTAAAGACCCAGCACATCAGGTTGCCTTTTTTTTTGGATGAGAAATCATCAAATAACTTCTCCCAGTGTCAGATTTCTACTGACTAAAACCCACCCGTGTTCCTTCAGTTGCCTGTGCCAGGGCCACGGTAACTCTTTCGAACAAACCGCAACCCTGGCGGGACATCAGGTTGCCTGCTTGTCGGTCGCCTACAGATTGTACTTCGGTGAGTGTGCTCAAGAGCTCCACGAACTTTTTCCACCGGCCCCCTTCTACCATCGGACATCTAGACGCACTGTCAGTTACCATCCCTACCTGGTTGATATTCCACCAATTCGCACTAAGCGTTTCCAAATGTCTTTTATAATGCGCACAGCAAAAGAGTGGAACTCACTACCTGCGTCTGTGTTTCCGAGCGCATACAACCCTAATCTCTGCAAAGTGAGAGTGAACAGGCTCCTTCTGGGTAAGCTCACTCCATCGTCGACTTTGTCTTTGTCGCCTCCGACCTAGGCTAGAGTCAAGAGCAAACCAATCTTAAATTTGAAAAAAAATCAAGGTACTACTATCTAATCTGTCAAATTTCTTTAATAGATTTTCAACTTTAGCGCTAAACTATTAGGTTCAAGGTTGATTAGGAAAATTTGACAGTTTCGGGTAGCTTGACCTGCTGGCGTCTGTACATTATTAATTAGTTCATTTTGGGTCAAATTAAATTAGCTATACAAGGTGTAACTTAAATAACGCATAACCTCTTAGGGGGTCATTGTACTCATCATTATGAACAACTGTACTATGGGACAATAACTGAAATTGCGAAAAAAAATCAGCTGTTCCCTACGTTTATGTTCGCATAAATCGTCAAAATGTATGAAACAGCTAATTTTTTTCGCGATTTCAGCATTGGTTCTATAGTAAAAATTGTTCATAATGACAAGTACAATGACCCCTTAACAGTCACACCCTGTATTTATCGTCATTAGATATACCTATCACAACGACAAAGTTTCGCTAGTTAATTTAATTTGACCGAGTATTATTTGGAAAGGATTATGCCTTATTTTTGATAATTTGTGAATTAGTGATATCTTAACAAGCACGGATAGTACTCTAATAGATTTTTGTCAGATTTTAAAGCTATGCAATTTTATTATTTTACTAGCTACCCACCCCTGGCTCGCACAGTTTTTACGTCTTGAGAAACATCAAGATTCCTTTATTATATGTCAGTTTAATAATTATATTTTAAATACATTTTCTAAATAATAGTGAAAACCGCATCAAAATCCGTTGTGTAGTTTAGAAGATCAACACAGTGACACAGACATACACAAAAAGCGACTTGAATTTATGTGTAGACGTATAGGGCCTTGTGGCTAAGTAATAACGCTTGCGTGGATGGGTGACCATCTTTAAAGACATACGAAGTCCCTTCCGAGCCTCGGAAAGCACGTTATGCCGTTGCGCCCGGCTGTCATTCGTAGATCTTTGACAGTCGTTACGGGTCGTCAGAAGCCGAAAGTCTGACAACCAGTCTTACCAAGGGGGTATCGTATTACCCAGTAACTAGGTTGTGGAGGTCACATAGGCAGTCGCTTCATGTGAAATACTAGTATTCAGCTGCATCCGGTTAGACTGAAAGCCGACCCCAACATAGGAAAAGGCAGATGATGATAGATGTAGGTATAGACATGGATTTGGGGTTAAGGTTAAGTTAGTTTTGTTAGCACAAACTGAACTTAATTTAGGCTATTGCTAACTTTTTCTCTCTAATAAAACAAGAAAGAGACGGACGTAAAATAGAACTGTCAAATTTAGTTGAACTAATATATCCATATAAATTCAGAAGACTCATAAAAACATGTTGACGTAACACCATGGCTGCGGCAAGTAAAATCATAAACCTTCATCTGGTGCGACGGCGGGTCGAAATGCGCCCCCAATGGTATTTCCGCCAGTGCATGGCAGGTCTTTCTCGACCCACCAGCACTAGGGTAGATTAAAATGCTATAACTTTGCGAAAACATGATGTTTACAATTTCTTTTTGTATTGTTAGCATAATCTTGGACCCAAATTCCTTAGGTTCGATTCGCCTCGAAATGAGAAAAAACCAGGGAAAGCGGCAGGCCGATATCTACCTGAACCGCATTAGAAAGTATTTTTAGTAGTGATGGGGCAGACAAAATTAAGGGGATATCGAAAACAAAACAGAATTACCACCTACCGTGTCAAATTGTATTTTCAAACCATCTACAAATCCATTGTTATATTCACACAAAATTTCATCCAAATCGGTCAAGTCGCTTAGGAGGAGTAGGGTTACAAACCCTCTTACAGAAGAATCATACTTTAATCAACATACAACCTAATACTGACTTGCAAATTGCAAAACACGTAAAAAAAAAAAAATAAATTCGCGGGCTACCTGGAGCTTTCGCCTTAAGATTTTGCGTTTTTTTTACAATAAAGTGGGTAGGTATGCTAGTTATTAACTGGGCACAGCCAGCAAACGTCAGTTAGGAAAATGGATCACTGCGTTTTATAATGCTTTAGTACTAAATAATCTGACATTTCATGCATAAATAATAAGTGCCGGCTAGTTATTATTTTGTCTAACCAGGCAAAGCCCACTTCTCATACAGAAAATAAACGGCCACTGATAAACATGTTACAGTACGACAACGTTCAAAGGATCCATCTTTTTTTTTTTATATAATCAACCTGTATTGCCCCACTGCTGGGCAGAGGTCTTCCCCACAGCTTTCCAGTCTACCCTTTGTGTTGCCTTCTCAGCCAATAGTAGTTTAGTCCATAGTAGCCTCAGAATTTTGAAATTCGTATGGAATATCTATAAAAAAAATTAAAAAAAAAAACATTTAAAACTATAAAACTACTAAAAACGCTCAGAATTAACTGTAAATTTCTTCTTACTACAATAATATTAGTACGTAAAATTTATACCAGAATAAACGGTAGGTAGTTCATAAAAGTTAAAATTTCATACATTCAACACAAAAAAAAAAAAAAACGACTCAAAATAAACGTATTGCAACTGCCAAAGTGTTACATAATCAGATGCGTCGCCGTGCTTTAATACATCTAAACTGTCAAAACGCAATTTTGTGATAGGCCTCTTAAAAGTATGTGACAATGATAGAGGAAATGATGGTATTTTGGAATACTGTTGTTAATTTGGGATAGCAGTGTTTCACAAAAATGATTTTTTTTTTTTTTTTTGAATGGCATCTCGTAGTTGACCTAGAGAGGTCGAGACTACTTAACCGGACTATCCTGTGGCTGCCTTAAGAAAAACTCAAAGCCTCCAGCCAGGGGCAAAAAACTTACAGACTAAGCGACTACACGCTAAGGGCTCCCCCTGTGGGGAACGGGCCTCGGCTTAGGGCGTCGCTGGGGGGAGGACAGCAAGATGGGACAGGCTGGATCAGATTTGAATTATTATTATCAGGGGAGTTTAAAGCTACAGGCTCAGCTACGCCACCAGCTGGCACATCATACCCGAGCAAGGGACGGGGGGGGTCACAAAAATGAAAAGCGCTATCTCGTATTATCGATCATAAAATGTTCACAAGTAGCGTCATCTATCGTATATTTACACGGATAGTCTGTCATTTTACTAAGATGGCGACCAGAGATTAAAACGTGGAACAGCGCGTGAGAAAGTTTTTGGGGTATGTGTTTAACCCATTCCCATAGCTAAATTTAATTATGATTGTGCTGTTTAGCTTTATGTGTAGTGTAAAATAGATAATTAATTTTGCATATTAGCATTGATTTCAACAATTAAATAAATTAAATTAAATAACTAAGTTAAGCATGGTGAATATAATTTAGAATACTCCTATACCAAAATACCTGCACTCCAACTCCGAAACTAAATTGTGCCATTTAGCATTCAACCTAAAATTTTAACTTGTTGGGATATTGAATTGTTTTTGATAGCTTGCACATTGATAGTAAGATAATATTGCTTCAATTTAATCAAGGTTTTATTTCTTAATACCTCACGGAAAAACAGTTGCAGGTCTGAAACAAAATGGTATTCCAAGTTACCATCCTTTCCTCTACCATTTAAATTCAGTTTCGTTTGAGAATTTGGCTGCTAAGTAATACAAAATAAGGGCTAATTAAAAAAAAAATGTCATCACACAGTGGATTCCCTCCACTGTGGGATACGTAGGCTAATAGCTAACAAAAGGGTAGACCAATTAGCAAGATTAGTTTCAAGTGATGACATCCAGCAATTTTATACAGATTGCAAAAGAACGCGAACGTTGTCTTTTTTTTAAACTGGATGGAACACTTTGGTCAGAGGTCTGTGGAGAAAGGGGTGTGCATGGAAATAGCCATGGCTCGATTCATGTTTTTTTAGTCAGAGCAGAAATTGTGACAGCTCTCAGACTTCGTTCTTGACATATCACCTGAAATAAGTTCACATATTTAATGAAAAAAGTTCCTTCACACAAGTGCACCGAATGTGAGAAAGTGGAAGACGTTCTTCACATCATGGTGGAGCGTGACCGGAACGAAGGTCTCAGAGCTGAGTTATTAATACACTTTGGTGCTGATGTTAAAGAGGTGGGAAGACACAATATTCTAGCATTTATTTTGTCAGAAACAGCGAGGCTATTGTATAAACTTGTGCGGATTGTTATTCGTAGAAGATAGTTACTCATAAGAACTGTATTTTATTTATAAAATGGTGTTTAAGAAAGCCTTACGGAGCAACTTAGTCTTGTTGACCAAGCTCCTTAAATAATGACATTTAAAAAAATGGGCCAAGTATAAAATAAAAAGGCATTGTCTTCGAAACAGAACCCACATGTAGAATTTCATCTCCGTAGGATCAGAGGAAGTGGTTTTTATTCAGCTTGCAAGATTTGACCCTTACGTACTAACTAACTAACAAGGCAAGTTAAATAAAAGCTTGTAAATTATCGCCTTTACTACCTATAAATATGACAAAACCCAGCCCGTTTAAGTTCTCATTCCGCGATCGTCAATCGTTGTCGTGTGTGGCACTTTTTGCACTCAGCTGCATTTCACGGATAACTGTACCAGTCACAAAGTAGATAGGCACAGAAGGCCCGCTCCATACGACGAGCGAAAATCCACGCACACATACAGAGTCAAATTAAATTATCTATCGATACTCCGCAGACATGATGGGTATCGTATCTAAACATGTTAAAACAAAAAAGAAATTAATTTGATGATGTTTTTTTTATAATCATCAACCGCTGGTAGTAGTGTATTCACTAAAAACTTTTTCGTCATTAAATGTTCACAGACGTCATGGTTATTGATATCTCAACAAGATAAAACAGATTTAATCAACTCACACTTCAAGTAACAACCTTAGCAGAGGTCATTGACTCCAAAACAAAATCAACAAGTATTTTTTATTTTTATTTTGTCGTTTTAAGATTTTATATATACCCATCGCGTCCACAGAGTTTCGCTAGCTAATTTAATTTGACCCTGTAGACACGCTTCACACTCAGCGAGTGCAACTTGCGACTGGAATTCGTTTGACACTAGCGCATATTATACTTGGCTGAATTTTGTCGTATGTTTACAATAATAATTATATATATTTGGAAACCTACTAATCACACTATTCTGAATTAGTTACGTACTACTGTATCAGTTCCTGAATCCGTCAGCAGGTGCGGCGGAGATGACGTATCGCGACCGTTTTTCTTTCTAATGGGGAAGAAAACTGTCAAATTAGTTCCGCGTAGATGGCGCTAAGTGTTTGTTACTTTCATTCAAGTTTTTTTACTTTACTTGTCAATGGAGTTCCTTGCTGAAAACTTTACCGTATATATTTTTCTTGTCGCCGATTGATCGCTCTGTCTTCAAGATGACTTTGACAAGTGACAAGTACACAGCGCTCTCTTGCGGCGAAGGTTCCGGGAAACAAACTCCATTAGGTTACGTTTTTGGAGGCTAACTTGCTGAATGCGATTACACTTGTCTTAATTCATTAGTTTAGCCTTTTAGACGCCAAAATTTTGCCAAGTGTAATAAGCTTTTTAGTAATAAATGGCCGTAGGTATGAATGCGTCTATGTGTGCGTGCACCCGTTTCTGCTCGTAGTAGTGAGCTGGCCTTCTGTATACTTATCTATTTAGTGCTAAAGTCGAGCGAGCGATGCAGCAAGGGAGAAGAGGGAGGAGCGGTCAGCGCCTAATTAGTACTAAAAATAACTCCAGAATACCTTTGTCTTGTTCAGGTTCAGGAGGTGGTATTACTGTGGGATGTCTGTTAAACGTGGAGGGTGGTTATTGTGAATGATAAATGAGCTTATGGTTTTTTTTTTTTTTTAATAATTATCAGACAGTATTTTTGAATTTTAAGGTACTCCGGGTTGATTTATTTAGAGGAGATATTGAAGTCACTGGCGGACTAAGGGCGCGGGGGGGGGGGGCAGGGGAGGTTCGCACCAGGCCCCCGGTCCGGGAGTCCCCCAAATTTTGAGTAGGTTTTAATAATCATATACCAAACAAGGTCAAAATAGTCGCCCCTTTAATCAAAAACCGAAATAACTCAAAAATTACATATTTCGAGTTCTTACTATAAACTGAATTAATTTCGCATGGAGAATCATTCAGTCCAACAGCCGACTCGATAACGATGAAAATAACAGATTTTTTTTTTTTTTTGTGATAAATTGAAGCCATTAAGGTAGGCAATGTAAAAATTTTAATGCGTTTTCCCACAAAATAGAAATTTTGAGTTATTTCGGTTTTTGATTAAAGGTGCGTAGTAATGATAAGTCCATCAAGCTCGCTTAGCTCTCTCTTATTTCCTAAAACTATCCGATAAACCATCATCTTTGGCTAGCCATGACTTATCATTTCAAGCCAACATCCAAGGTGTGTGCGACCGGGCGCATACGCAGCAGCGCATACAAAAATCCTGCCGAGCGCGAGGCCTAACAGGAAGTGGAGTACAATTCCGCGCGTTAAACTTGATTTTATTTGTCGTTATTTATTTTTTGCAAAATGATACTAGTAATCACTCACTATCACTACATATTATAAAACAGAAACCCCCGCCGCGTCTGGCCGTCTGTATGTTCGCGATGATCTCGAAAACTACTGAAAGGATTTTAATGCAGTTTTCATCAATAGATAGAGTGATTCAAAAGGAAGCCATATACGTATAGTTTTCCAACATCCACGTGGGCGAAGCCGCGGGAAAAAGCTAGTAGTTACATAAATTGAGAATACCGGGGGGCCTCATTTAGTTTTGTCGCTCCGGGACCCCGGAACAGATAATTATCTGTTCCGTGCTCCGGGCCCCCGACAGACTTAGTCCGCCACTGGGTTCAATAGTGCAAAGGGCGGAGTACTAGCTCACGTACTCTGGCTTGTCAATCCAACATCCTGCAATTGATCTCTGAGCTTAGTACTAGTTACGGACTGACAACCACGACAACAAAAACAACAACCAGATCTACATATATACAGATAAAGTATATACACATAAGTACAGATAAAAGTTGCTTTTCGTGTCAGTCTGTTTGACCGCTTAGAACGGTGTGTTGTTATTTCAGCGCAGAAGTTTATTTATAAACAAACCGAATATTCTAACTAATAAAATAACAATGAAAATCTATAAAAAGTCGATCGAGACGGTAATTTTCTTCGTTACTCATATATAATAAAGGCAGCGACGATCTTTCGTCTGATTTGAATCTAATTTGGTTCTCCGCTCCGCTCTATATCTGTATAGGATGATTTGATGTAAAGGTGTTTCAGATGAAGTGAACGTTAATTTTGAAGTGACTTAGAGTTAAGCAGGAGTAATCGTGACTAATAATATATATAAAGTAATAGTAAAAGCCTCTCATGATAATATCCAGAGTGATGATACTTCAACATTGAGTATTTGGCATAACAATGCTTGAAAATAATAAGTAGGTACATGTAGAATATCAGGCAAAGCTCTTACATTACCAAAACAAGTGTATTTTTATTAAACAATATATTATTAATCTGGATAATTGTTTATGACCGAGTCCTTGTCAAGACAAATCAAACGTGCTCAAACTCGATAGGGTTGCGTCGTTTTATTACTAAGTTCCCATAGCCACCTTTCGGCTCCATCGTCAGATCAGCTCCATCTCTTAATAATATTGCATTGTCATCCGATTTACATGTGCTTGTGAAATTTCAGCTTAATCAGAAATCGGGAAGTGGGTCAAATTTAACTTGCAAGATTCGATCACAGACAGACAGACACCGGGGCAGGTGAAACTAAATCAATCAATCAATCTGCCTAGCCTTTTCCCAACTAAGTTGGGGTCAGCTTCCAGTCTAACCGGATGCAGCTGAATACCAGTATTTTACATGGAGCGACTGCCTATCTGACCTCCAGAACCCAGTTACTGGGTAATACGATACCCCTTGGTAAGACTGGTTGTCAGACTTTTGGGCTTCTGACGACCCGTAACGACTGTCAAAGATCCACGAATGACAGCCGGGACCAACGGCTTAACGTGCTTTCCGAGGCACAGAGGAGTCTCGGTATGAAAAGTTGGTCACCCATCCACAGACCAACCCCGGCAAGCGTAGCTTAACCTGATGGATCGACCCTTGCGGCTGTTATTACTTAGCCACGAGCAGGTGAAACTAAATAATAGCTTGTAATATTCAGCCGTGTTAAAAATTAATCCCTATAAAAAACAAAGGAGGAAACGTTACGCGAACAAAAAGCTTAAAAATAAAATCTTTCCAAACAACTCCATTTTCACTGAAAAGAGAAATATTTGAATGGGTATTAACATGCGTGATCGAGAAGCAAAATCTTTTTTTTTTTTTTTGAGGTTCGAAAAGTGAAACATGATTTTTGACTGAAACCTGGTACGGACAGCAAATAATGGCTGTATAGCATAGCTCATACACGAAATAATTAATCAGTAAAACAGTCGAATTTCATTAAAAACTGTCCCGAATTTTGCGGCTGGCCTCAACGATGCAGCGGATAAATTCACAATGGATGAATATTCGACTTTATGTGCCAGAGTTTGTTTATATACTGTACGTATATGTGCTCTCTTGTCAACCTAAGAACTACTATCAATGTTTTTTTTTAGTATTTAAAATATAAAGAATATACGTATTCAGTGTGTATTGCTTGTTAAGGTATTTTTAACATATTGAAAGGCTAAGTAACAAAAGCTGCATGGGTCGATCGATCAGGTTAAGCTATGCTTGCCGTCACGTCGATTAGTGGATGGGTGACCATCTTTACATACCGAGACCCTCCGTTCCTCAGAAAGCACGTTATGCCGTTTGTCGCAGCTGACATACTTGGATCTTTGACAGTCGTTACGGGTCGTCAGAAGCCTGAAAGTCTGACAACCAGTCTTACCAAGGGATATCGCGCGTGATATCTAGTAACTGGGTTGTGAAAGTCAGATAGGTATTCTGCTGCATCCGGACTCCGGTTTGCCTGGAAGCCGACCCCTACATAGTTGGGAAAAGGCTAGGCAGATGATGGGGAGATGATGATGTTACATACTGAAGTTACAAACGACATTTCAAATCTTTTCACACGCACTTTCTCCAGATTGAGTTTCGACAGTATATTTGATTAAAATTCCTGTAGCTGTAACAACGTAAAACTGGTGGATGCCAAGCTACATAGCTTGGCTCATCGCCGCAAGGTTGCCTGCTTGTCGGTCTTCTACAGATTGTACTTCGGTGAGTGTGCCCAAGAACTCCACGACCTCATTCCACCGACCCCCTTTTACCATCGTATATCTAGGCGCACGCCAATTACAATCCCTACCTAGTTGCTCTTCCACCAATTCGCACTAAGCGCTTCCAAATGTCTTTTATAACGCGCTCAGCAAAAGAGTGGAACTCACTACCTGCGTCTGTGTTTCCGAGCGCATACAACCCTAATCTCTTCAAAGTGAGTTCTTCTGGGTAAGCTCACTCCTCACTTTGTCTCTGTCACCTCTGACCCAGACTAAAGTCAAGACCAAACCCATCTCAAATTTATAAAAAAGCTGTTAGAAATCGCTCCATAGAAAAGGGGGGATCATAGCCCAATATGTTGTGGTTCCACATTCTGCAATAGTCCTGCACCAACCGGGGGTTGTCCTTGGGTGTACTTGCATAGTGCGTATAGGGATAATCGTCGGTTGGTGCCTCCTCATCATTTAAAATTGTCTAAGGGGCCTCTGCGAGTTGGCTTCGGCCCCTCGTACGCATTCCAAAGGTCTGGGATCCCAGGGTCCCGAGATATGTCAAATAATAATAATTTATTGAATCCATTTTATTTTCACATAACACCTGCCAGTTTGTCGGCAGTAGGTTCTCGTGGATTTTGCACAAGTCTATGCTTAACTAAACATTAAAATTAACTCTAAGTGACCACGACTCTGTCGGCAAAGACTGTATGTTAATACAGAGTAGCTACCCACGCAACCATAGATCCTACAACCACAGTTACTACTCTCAGCGACATCACTTAACAAATGTCAAAAGACGATGTAGGATACGCCAGTGCAGTTCGTGTGTGCGATGTCACCACAATCATAGGAACCGATTTTGTGTCCAAAACAATAATATTGGGGATAAATAAAGAACAGTATCTAAGTATCTACCTTCGCTAGATCAAATGTTAAGGGTTAATTTCACCAAACTTTTCATAATCAGACATTAATAAATCAGCCATAACTTAGAGAGATATATTGATGATTCTTATGGATATAATTGTATACAGTACGGCCGATTTATCTTGGCAGGTCAGAACTTCGCGCAGAAGGCTGCGCAGTAAGATTTTTTAGGACCCAGATGGTGACATGAGGCAAGTGTGAGTGAGAGAACATGCGCTAAACTTCTTAGTGCCTCTGTTCGGACCTGCCAACGTGACCCTGACCTGCAAATTGCAAAAAACGCATGAAAATTTGAATTTCGAGGGCTGCCACTGCGCATTCACCTTGATGGTATTTACATTCCACTCGAATGAAGACGTTTAATCATGGATTAGCGCATAGTAAAACACTCGCTACTCTTAACTCCCCGTTTACATTTTAACAGAAGATTAAACTAACTAACATGGTTGAATGAAACTCCAAGAAAAGTAAAATCAGTCCTTATTTCAGTTTCAATCGTACCGCAGAAATTCGATTCGTATAAAAACGCAGCGCATCGCTACTTCTGTCTGGAAGTGCCACTCTAGACACAGCCAGACGAAGCTGCGATCGATCAAATTGCAAGCTGTAACGTGAGCGTAGCTTGATATCAGCTGTAGTTATCATAGTGGTGTCAGTTCACTGTTTATTTATACGTACAATGTTTGATCTAGGCAAGCGACTTATCTTGGGTAGACTTTTATTTTGTTCAGTAAACTGACTTCTTCTTAGCAAATAAGCTTGTGAAATTTTAAATATTATGTTTAGCCCAAATTCTGCCACGCGAACTCCGTTCGCCGACGCAGTCATAAGATCCTCAAGTGCACAGGCATGCGACGCAAGATGGCGCATACACATTTGAGGCCTGAGTCTTTCATAAACCCACATCTGTAATGATTCTTTTTGCTACGGCCGATTTGAGTTCGCAGTCTATTTAGGGATTTCCAAGTCAGCCACGGTAACGCGCGCCCTGGTGGAAGGCTCTCAGATGGCTCGATAAAAATGTCAGGGGGTTTAAGCAGCTCCAGAGGTCATGTCTTGCTGTAGAGGAATTGCCATTAGCTGGATCCAAGCGGCCGGTAAACTTTTAGATCTTCGGACTGACCGTACCAGGGCAAATAAATTGATCTGTGCTATTGATTTATACTTTATACAATAGAGAAGCTACGGTACGAGCTCCTCGACGCGGACCGCATAAATTGTGCCAATTGGCAGAATTGACCTCAGTCACAATTCAGTCAGAACTAACGTTTGTGTAGCACGTTAAGTAAAATTAGCGTAATCGTCTAAATAAACAGCAACAATACCTTCCTGTGTTTTCAAAATATGCAGAAATAGTTCACAAAAAAAAAACAAGTTCCACGGGATTACCTTTCATTCGTAAGTACAGACGCCAGCACATCAAGCTACTACAATCTGTCAAATTTTTGTTATAGATTTTCAACTTTATCGCTAAAGCATTACGTTCAAGTTTGATTGGGAAAATTTGACAGTTTCGGGTAGCTTGACCTGCTGGTACATTAAAACATTTTGTTTTAAATTCTCCTTATTAATATTGCCACCGCCATTTGCGGAAAGTAATCCTTACTATCCTTATCCTTACTAATATTATAAATGCGAAAGTAAGTTTGTTTGTTTGTTTGTTACCTTTTCACGCCTATTTCACTGAACCGATCATCCTGAAATTTTGCATATACGTTGTCACGTGTACAGAAACGGACATACGGTACCTTTCATGCCGAAAAAAAAGTACTGTTCCCGAAGAAAACAACAATAACGTTCTTTATGATAATAGATGGCGCCACGTGTCTTTCGAATCATGATTGAATTATTACGCTTTCACGCTAAAACTGCTGAATGGACTTGGATGAAATTTGACTCATGGGTAGACTATGACCTGGATTAGGACATAGAATTATTTTGACCCCGGTAGTACGTTCCCGCGGGATAATTTCCGACAACCACGCGAGCAAAGTCGCGCGCAAAAGCTAGTAGGAATATAATGCCCTCGTAATATGTCTCTGCATTCCGTTTGTTTATGCCTGTGACGCACGACATCGGGAAACGTAGGTGTGTGGGTGCATTTACATGTAAGTACTTAATTGTTTATAGTCCAATAATATTTACGTGACATTAGAGCGTACCTTATCTTGCCTATTTTATAAATCAATGATCTGTGCGGCTTTATTTAGTCAAACTTTTGATGAGGTCATCAAAAGTTTCTACAAGATTGTTTACGGAGGTTTCTGGATGCAAGGGAAATTGCCGTATGTACCTACCTCACATATTATGGAACGTTGCAGTCATTTTGGCATAATTACATAGCACAGCATAAGACCTGCATTCCTCGAAGAGTTAGGCAGAGGTGTACCCATGGCTATAGTACGATCCATTTTGCCAGTTATGTTGGCATAGTTTATTTCATACTTGCTATTTGAATTAAACGAATAAAGTAATCTAAAAAAAAAACACTTTTCTACTCTGTCCACTAGGTTATTCACTTTTTGACACCTGTCAAATGGACAATTTCTAGTTGTAATAAGGATCTGATTCCCAAAACACACATTCGTTAGTATAAAACCGACAGCTGTCAACAAGTATACCGAACCTAGTGGACAGAGTATAAGCTCCACATAAAGAACACTACTCAAAGCCCCAAAATTAAAACATAATCCACAGCTCAAGCTTAGTTCAGAACTAATCTTCAGATTAATAAGAGCGAAGCCTTAACAAAAACACGCATTGTGGACTTTTCTATTTAAACCGAAAGCCCAATATGATCCATTAGTAATAACTTCATGTTCTTAGCTAAAAGGCTGAGAGTCCCATTGTCTGACCGCGTTCACCCCAAAATGGCTTTTGTAATCGCAAAAAAAAACCTGCCAAGTGCGGCAAGTGTGTATTGGACCACGCGCAATAGGGTTCCGTCGCAGAGTACTTTGTATTTCTATTGGGCACATAAAAGGTACTTTTGACTGTCAACATTTCCAAGAAAATTTTATTGATGCCAGCATTTGCTCGTTCCAAAAGATAGTTTCGTGAAAAACCAAGCGTTTTCACCAACTTTTGGGTCAGCTTCCAGTTTAAACGGGTGCAGCTGAATACCAGTATTTTACCTCGGGTTAGATAGGTATCTGACCTCCACCACCTTGTTATATGGTTACGACACCTCTTGGTAAGACTGGTTGTCAGAATTTCGGGCTTCCGACGACCCGTAACGACTGTCAAAGCTCCAAGAATGACAGCCAGGACCAATAGCTTAACGTGCTTTTCGAGGAACGGAGGGGTCTTTGTATGTCTTTGTAAAATGGTCACCAATCCACGGACCCGTGCGGCTGTTATTACTTAGCCACAAACCCCTCACTACGATACTGATAACGTATAGAAATGATGGCTTTAAATGGCGGCCTTGACAGAAGTAATGCGCTCAACGCACTTTCATTGCCACAAATATTAGATAGTACTGCTGTGTCTAAGCGCTGTCGGCAGCGCGGCGTTTCGGTGCTCTGAGGGTTCCGTAGTTAGTACGGTTAGGTATATCTTGATATTTTAGTCTAGAGTCAGGTCTTGTCTATATTTTATACTACCACTTGAACAAGCAATTTTTTCCCTCAGACTTAATACAAAGATTATTTAAAGACATATTTTAAATTTTAAAAATGAGTCGGGCGTCCTCGCTTCGTCAACCTTCTACCGTTTTTAATTCAAATACGTTTATTGTTTGTTAGATGTAGAAAAAGATCTTATAGTTATAATAATAGTTATAGCACTGTAACATTAGTTTAGCTATACAATATTCTATTACTTTATTATTATTATAAACATTCTTAGTTGGTCTAGTCACTCTTTGCATTAATCAAATTATACCTTAAAAATATTATAAAAATTAGTTAGCTTTAGTCAAATTATACATTAAAAATATTTATACATTAGTCAAAATATACCTTAAAATTAAAATTAAATTAAAGTCGGTCAAAAGTAAAAAGTATTTTTTTTTTATTTTGTAAGTCATTTTTTTATGGAATATTTACTGACCCAACTAAATTCATAAGCAGGTACAGCGCTTGATAGAATATTTTAATATAAATGATTGAGAACCCAGATATTAAGTAAAAGTAAGTAAGTAAAAAGTAAGTAAGTAATTACGTATATATGTACCTAGTTAAGTATGTTCTCATAGTATTTGTTTTATTTAAATAAGTATTTTTTTATTATTTATTATTTAATTTCTCTTCTACTCTTACACACGGTGTCTACGTCTCTTTATCTAGCATAGATTCCTATCGCAGGTATGCTGGAAGACATTTCTTTAGAAACAAACATCGAATATATTTTTCTGTTCCTTTCTTCTCGTCTGTTTATACAATATGTAACAAAAACCCTGTTGTTCCTTCTACCTACATTTTAAGAATCTAATAAGAATATACATACGTAATAAAGCAAGTCATTTATAAAAATAAACTGTTCAACAAAAATAATTAAAATAACTATTTAATTATTAATATTTGTAATGTTTAACTGATTTCTTACGCGAAACCAGAAAGAGGTAGAACGTTCCCGCCATTCCCTTTGATTTTTCTACACAAGTTCATGACCTTGTCAGCTGTTGTATCACTTTAATGAATGAATCTTTCAAAATATTGGTGTACACGGTATTTTTATGCACAATTGATAATTTGATTTTGACCTCTCGACTGGCCAATGCTTAATTTTTTTTTAAATTATAATTTCATCATTGTTGTGCTTGTAGGTAAATGTATACGTCCTTATAAGGAACAACTGGGTTTTGGTTACATATTGTATATGTGTGTACATGAATGGTTACATAAATAAATAATTAATTAATTATCACTTTAAAAAAAGAACCAGAAACACATTAGAAAAAAAAGTCTGTGACATGCAGGCGGACATGGAAAAACTGTGAACGTTCTTATTTAACCACGGAACCCTAAAAAAAGAAGCTTTTCTTTCTTTTTTCTTCTAAAAGGAATCCTATCGGGCACTTTCTCTTCATTCGTTTTGTCAAAGCCAGCAATTTTGTCCAGGAGACATCGTTTTGACCCAGTGTGCAATTACAGCTTCAGCTTCAATGGGGAGACGTAAATCAGCGTGTGTGCAACCTTTCGTAGCGTTTTATGAAGTTTTCTTGCTGTAGCACACTGTGCAATGTAGATTGGGGATTGAAAACGAACAGTGTTTTGGTCTTTGTTTGATACGCTGCAAACAATATATCTGTTTACTTGCTTGCTTGATTTATAAATGAAATGTTTTTCAGCCTGATCAATTCGGAAGTAACTATTTTAGCTATGCAGTGTTTGTTTTTTGTTTATTTTGGTTTGTACGGTGAGATATAAATTGCAAAGTATACTTTCACTGGGTGACAGGCGTAATATTTCTTTGGGCGTATAATAAGATATTATAAAAAAAAAACTCTGGATGTATTTATTCAAAATAAAGTTATTTGAATTCCTGAATACATTATCTATGCTTGTACTGTAATTATTTTGCCATTTTCATACTCCGGGAGCTATTTATTTACGCCCAAAGATGCGTTAAAATTAGTGTTAAAATAAAGAAGTCTAGACGCTCATAACTTCCAAACCATTTTTTTTTTTCCGATTCTGCTTCCATAAAGGGCTAGATAATGAAGAGGCAAATTAATATAATTTTTAGTTTTCAACGTACACCGTCAAACAGACGAGTAATCACCATACTACGTTTGTATAGAAGAATGACCGACTGGCCTTTTAAAGGCGCTCCCTCACGGGAACATTCGCCTGTAATGTAACAGTCCAAAATCACATACGATTCTAGAGTAAGTAAGAGTAAGAGTATCTCGGGTGCTTCCACTCACCACTGTTACATTACAGGCGAATGGTCCCGGTGAATGTAATGCTACAAATTATATCACTGTATGCTCGGTTCTCCTCACTCACTGATGTAATGCTCGAATCTGAACTGTTACGGTCCTGGGCGCCTTATATCAGACCACGCAGACCCGTAGGAAGTAATAATACAAACAAAGTATTGTTTTGTTATTTTTAGTTTCTTTTGTTCTTGATTTTGCCCTGACTACAGTTAAAGTTTACCATCAGTTTGTATACGAGTATATACATATTTAAGTTGATCTGTGAAAATGTAGAGAGTAGAATATTTGTTATTTCCGTTTATTTTAATATATTAGGTTGGTGCATATGAAATAGGGATGATGACTAAAAAATGTTTTTTTGTCCGTCATGTAGATTATTAAAATATATTGGACACGTATTTTTTCTTTTTGTACGTAATCAAAAGATTACGGCGATACATTGAGTTAAAATGTGGCATGACGTCACGTCTTTGTAGATTTTATACGTAGAAGTGACGTAGCAAACCCCCACTCCCGAACTTTAATGCGAGTTATCTAAGTATTTTTTTTATTAATATGATAAAGCAAAAAATACGTGTCTAATATTTTTATATTATCTGACTGACGGACTAAATAGAATTTTTTTTTATTTTTACCAAGGCATCATCCCTATTGCCGCTTGCGCAACAATGTAAAAGAGTGGGCTCGTATTACCGAACACGTTTCGACTTGTTCATTTTCGTTATTGTCAACAAAGTATCGACACTTGTTTAGTATTTTAAACACCATCAGAAGATCCAGACGTTAGACGTGATTTAATTTAAGTTAGGATAACTTACCATGGATCCGCAAAAAATTAGTAGGTATTATGTTTTATGAGTTCAAAGGTGGATTAAGTGCACGTGAAACAGCAAAAAAAATAAATAAATGAAAGATTAGGGGAAAATACAGTTTCTGAAAGGACAGTGAGAAATTGGTTCCGAAAATTTCGGTGTGGAGTAGAGAATTTTGAAAATGAGTCTTGCGGACGACCTTCGCGCGTACTGGATCTGCAAGTTTTACTACAATTCGTGGAGTCCAATGTGCATATAACCACACGAGAACTTGCACAAGAACTCGCAAAGTAAGGAAGCTTTATCAGTGGATACCACACGAACTCTCAGAGCAAAATTATCTGTTTAAATCGGCAAATTCATATGCACCAACCTAATACTTACTACTGTTCGTAAAGAAATATTCTCACTTGTTCCCATTATATGAGCACGTTTCCAAAAGAGTACAGAACCGAAATCCAAACGAATTACTGGTACCTAGACAGAGACTACATTTATACAGCAGAAATTCTTATTGCATGGCAACCAAAATTTTTAATAATCTACCTGGATACATCAGAGTGTTGCCTACTAATAAATTCAAGAAAATAATTTTCGATTGGCTTTTGGGCAACTGTTTCTATTCAGTTAATGAATTTTTAAATCGAAAATATTGACATTGCATAAGGAAATACATTGTATTAGTAGTAGATATTGACATTGTATTAGTAGTAGATATTGACATTTTTAGTAGTAAGAAATATTGACATTTTATGAATATCTTTTGACATTATTATAATATTCTTCGATGACTTTTTATTGCATATTGACATTATATAAAATAGTTGACATTGAAAACATCTAATTTTTAATTATGTATGCATAAAAATAACGTAGTCCATAAAGTTACAAATATTTATTTAAAAACTGTCACAATTAATTTAATTTTTTTGATCTTATTTAACATTGCATGAACTATAATTATGTGAATTTGTAAATTAGATACCTACTCACTTAATATTTCTACACCGGCGAAGGTAGTATATGTGATTCCTTCTAATATTAAGATCTTCGTGAACCATGTACTCAGAAATAAACGATTCTATTCTATTCTATTCTGTTTGTTCCCTTATGATATAAAATTAAATTAAAGAACACGTGCCAGTTTCTTCTATTACTATCTCTGGGGCCTAAGCCTACTAATTTACAAACGATGCAATGGTCTCTCCCTTGTGAGTTTTTGACAGATTTGCCATAAAAAATCTGTCAAACAATGTACCAGAACATTGTAACGTTTGTAAATTAGTCGACTAGCCCCCTGGTTTGTGCGGTACACCTGGTCGAAAAACAACATCCAATCAAACTGAAAGTTACCAATAAGAGATTTGCCAATAGATAAAATTGAATTAACTTTCAGGAACCGAGGTTTAAAAACCACAAAAAGTCCCATGGCAATAAAACAAAAAACTAACCATTTCCAACAAGGACCAGAAAACGAAGAAACATAAATAAATAAAATCCAACACAGCTGAAACAATCAGCCTAATGAATTCACTTAAAGATTCATCGTACTCATTACTGAAAAGGACGTATAGGTAGGTACAGTTCGACTGGTTAAACGAAGAACATTATCTACTGAAGGATTCAGTAACTATTTGATTTTGGTTCCAAATATTTATAAAAAAAATACTTAGAACTTTGATTTTTGACCTAACTATCCAATGAAACACATTCACTTAGATATTCAGATTTTTGCCTGAAAACAAAGGAAGTAACATAAATAAATAATTATCTATTTATGTCAACAATCAGGAGGGGCTCGTGGCTAAGTAATAACAGCTGCACGGGTCGGTCGATCAGGTTAAGCTACGCTTGCCGCGGTTGGTCCGTGGATAGGTGACCATCTGTACATACCGAGATCCCTCCGTGCCTCGAAAAGCACGTTAAGCCATTGGTCCCGGCTGTCATTTGTGGATCTTTGACAGTTGTTACGGGTCGTCAGAAACCAAGGGGTATTGTATTACACAGTAACTGGGTTGTGGAGATCAGATAGGCAGTCGCTCCATGAAAAGTCCTGGTATTCAGCTGCATCCGGTAAGACTGGAAGCCATTCAGGGAAGAGGAAACAATCAGATTAATGAATTCACTTGAAGATTCATCGTACTCATTACTGGGAGAAATATTCCTGAGCGTCGTATGGAGCCCTTCGTGTTCAATTTAATAACCGCGTTCAGATAACTGATGGGGTTGCCATGGCGTTGCAGGGCGTCAGGGATGTCTGCGGCGGCGCGTGTAGATAGTTTTTACACAATAATGCGGAAGCGCGCAGCATCGATGGAGGTTCGAGTCATGGCTAGCCCTAACAGGGTTCTGAAAATGATTGCTGACAGAGTGGATTGTCCGTATTTGATTCACTGCTGTCAGTTACAATACAAGTGTTATCGTATCGTGTGGTTTAACACCACTTAGTTTTAAGGACAATGTAACTAACGCTATACCAGGACGGCTGAAAAGTTTTAAGCCTAAGTATATTTCAGTCTCATTATTATTTCGCGCTGCATATTATTAATTCGCGAATACCCTCTTTAGTAGGAATACAGAGTTTTTTAGTAATTAATCCGTAAACATCATCATGTCTCAGTCAACCGCGGCCAATCCCTAGGCTTAAAACTTTTCAGCCTCGTACGCTAAGTATTTAAGTTATATAGCAAATCTGAGCAACAATAGCACTCTTAAGAGTGTTACTTCCGGTGGCTGGGGGGCTGAAATGTTTGATTAATTACTAAAAAACTCTGTATTCCTACTAAAGAGGGTATTCCCAAATTATCAATATGCAGCGCGAGACAATAATGACACTTGAAGGAACTTAGGCTCAAAACCTTCCAGTACCCCTAGTAGGGGTCTTCGCTCGCTTCGAATTAAAGTTTTTGAATTTGAATTACTGAAAAGGACGTACCTATACGTCTATCGTAGTTCGACTGGTTAAACGAAGAACGTACCTACTGAAGGATTCAGTATTTGATTCTGGCTTTAAATATGTATGTCAAAAATTACTTAGAACCATGATTTTGGACCTAATTATCCAATGAAACACATTAATTTGGATACTCAGATTTTTGCCGAAGCTGCTGGTCTCAGTTCGAAGAGTTTAAAGAGAACATTTATCAAGCATTCCTGCCGCTGCTGCTTTATTCTAAATTCAGAAATGTGGTTTACTCGACGATCTTATCATAATACTATTTTCATTTGAGTTTTCTTTGCGATTTATAGGTACCTATATCATGTTTTTAGGGTTCCGTACCCAAAGGGTGCCAAAGAGACCCTATTACTAAGATTCCGCTATCCGTCCGACCATTTTTCACAGGGCTGTATCTTTTGAATAGTAAAATAGTTAATATAGATAGGTTGGTTAGGTATAGTGTAGTTGTGAAATTTAATTTAATTTTATATAATAATTATGGGTTTCGCCTGAATTATTATTTTTTTATTTTAGTAATAGGTAGACACTAGAACTTTTCGTAGTGTTTACATATAAACAAGGTCAAATTAAATTAGCTAGCGAAACTCCTCATACGTGACAATAGGTTATCACCAATCTTCAATACACCTTTGTATTGAAGATTGGTAATTACCTATTGTTACTATCCTTGTAAAAATGTCGTTGCCTTGCTTAATGAATAAATGATAAAAATTTAGTCAATATTCATGTTCTATTTTTAACGTATTTGTAACTAGAATCAAATACTGAATTTCCTTTAATATGTCCCTCGTTTTACTAGTCATACCGCACGCGGTGATGTGTGAACCGACCCTTACTATCGAACGGCTAAACACGTCCTTTAGTCGTTTAACCGGATTGATGACGTCACTATGTCCCCTTCGCTGCCACATTTGGGCTACGTGAGCTGTCCTGCCTTGTGTACTCTGAGTACATAAATAAAGTACATAAATACACAACTGCGTACAGTTAAGGGTTTGGGGCCGTAATGGAATGTTTTGGCTTTTAGATGCTTTGACTGAAAGAGTATTGATGCAGTAGTAAGGCGAAGATAACAAACAGACTATTATTTTTTTTTTAAACTGAAGATCATTTCTAAACGAGTAGTGTTAATGATTTGGAAAAAATATATAATAAAATAGACCATTTTCTTAATATCTTATTATGGGAATATTGTAAAGAATTGATTTGTAAAGTTATGTCTAATGCGGATAAAAACTGAGAATCACGCAAAAACAATCAAGCTTATTTTTATGAAACATTCAACATTTAAAAGATAATATAATTATTTATGTTTTAGTATACGATTTTTCATATAATACCTTTTTATGTATAATAAATAAATAATGCGTCTAATTTGGGACAGCGCTCTTTGATGGACGAGTCCTATTACTGGCTGGACGTACGACGACTTTGCATGAGCTCAGCACAGAACACGCAAGCTAACCACTCAAGGCCGTTGGAATATATCTGCGCTAATGATACACACTACATGGAGAATTAAAAGTGTTTTCCTCAGCTGTCAATTCATGTCGTACCAATACGTCAAAGTTGTAATAAGAAGTAAATGAAGAATATAATAAAATTGTGTCTTGTGAAAAATATTACTTACGTTGCTAGGCCAAAATGCTCTAAACAAACTATGAATTAAACAAGTGTAATTGAAATAACTGAAAAAAGTAAAAGTTGGTCAATATGATGAGTACAATGACACCTTTTTTTCGTGGAGAAATGCTCATGCATACTGCGCTACCACGGGGAGATAGTGCAGTTATGTGGGACTTCAACCCACTAAAACTCCACGGTGTCCTCCTCTGCCGCTTGTGGCGGGAACACGGGCACGCGTTAGCACTCACCGCGAACCCACCGCGGCTGTCCGTCACTGGACCCTGCTCTGGGGAGTAACCCCTCATCAACGGCGCACCAGAACACATTGCACGCCGTGACCACACCAATGACCAAACCAGCACATGGGAGCTAGACGACCCCGTAAACTAGGCACCGTTTGTCCCCTTGCGACTGGTCAGGACGGTGGCCCGGCCGCCTACTAGTTTTCGGCCGCAAAGTATAGGGAGAGCGGCCAACGAACTACCGACACTCCTCCCCCTACGGCCCCACCGCATCCGCCATCAGACGGTGGCGACCCCGTAAAGGCCGTGGAAGCTAGGGAGAGCGGCGCACCACAATACCGGCACTCCTCTCCTGCTGCTGCCTCCATCCCTCGGCCGCGATGCCTCCCATATGACATCGCGGCCCGCTTCATTTGCGATGTCGCCCAAACGGCACCGCAACTTACTTGTTGGCCGCTACGTCGTCGGCTTCCTGGGAAAAGCCCTAACAAGCGGCCCCTCCTTGGGTCGGGTGGGCCCCTCGTCGCTTCACCGTGGGTGACCAAGCCACGGCTACTGAGCCCCCCGCCTCGACAATGCGGGAACCCACCGGTGGGGGAGTACAAGAGGTTTTTATTTTCAATTAAATTAAATTTTGTATGAAGTGTAATCTTTTGTACTTCTTGGACCTAGCTAAAACGAGTGTTTTATCACCCCCAATTCAAATAACCAATTGTAATTTCAGTAAAATAGCAGTCTTGCATTTTACAACTGAAATTACGCACATTCATCTTTGTCCAAAAAGGCTTCAAAGAAAAAATGTGGCAATTTAAAAAGAGTTAATATCTTAGTCCCTAGATTATTTGCCTAGAACTACAGAGACAAAGGCACACTCTTTGAGATTAGTCTAGATTCTGTTTGACATAACATTCTATAGTTTATAGCCTTATGATGTAATGAAATTAAAACAATTCAAGGAATGATGAAAATGTTTTTAACCGACTTCAAAGTATGTATGTATGTTTGTCCTTGCATTTCTCTGAAACTATTTATCGGATTGTGACCATTTTTTTATTGCCTTATATTTTCTTCAACTTGGGGAACAGTGCAAGTTTCATCAAAATCGGTTCGGGGTTGTCAAGATATGGACTAATACGTATATCTAAGTGTAACGGCCGGGCTTATTGGTATCAACAATCCCGGCCGTCACACTTGCTCTCCCGTAGCCCGTATGAGCCGTGTGACCCGTAGCTCGTATGAGCTACGGGTCACACGGACGCCACGTAACGAATGTCAAAGGGAAATCAACTCAAAACCTTGGTCAAATTCTCTAGTGCAATGTTTACAACAAAACTATTAATTACTTATTACAAACAAATGGGTATTCCAGTTTTTAATTACGAAATAAAAAGTAATGTAAAAAAAACGACTTCAAAAAGAAATTAAGTCATAATTATGAAAGTCGGTGGCAAAAAACTGAAATACAGATCACAAGACACCGACTTCAAAAACTAAAGTTATTTCATAATTTTGAGTTAGTTTCTTTTCGAAGTCGTTTTTTTTTTTAATTAAGTACTTTTTTACTTGGGCTTCTATTTTTCGAAATATTTGCACTGGCATTGATACATTTCGAAATACTTTTGTAGTAGTAAAATGCCTATTTTAAATTACACACTTAGCTGAAATTGCTGACATGTGACTATGTATTTGTACTTACCCGAGTACGAAAAACCGGCCAAGTGCGTGTCGGACTACGCACAATTAAGGGTTCCGTAGTTGGAATGAATCCCAAGTACAAACTTAACATTGTAGTTGAAAAAACATGTTCTCCCATACATTCCAACTGCAAATGTAAGTTTGTATGCACTGTATTGAGAGATTTACCATGTTGTTTTAAAACCATAGACTTGTAATAAGTTTTCCTGTAATCTATAGATATTGAACTATTTTCTGTATTTTTTTTTTCAAAATTTTACGCTCAGTACTTTCGGCGATAAAGTGGGGAATTGGCAATTTTTGTTTTCTTAAATAACTTTAAAATGATATATTTTAAAATTATAAAAAATATATATTTGAAACCCTCATAGTAAGCCAGGGCTTACTATATATGTTTTATATGTGTTTTTTATACTAATAATCAAAATAATGCTGTCACTATTTAATTTTGCTTTTATGTCAAATAAGACCATTGAAGCTCGATTGATATACCTACAGCTTTTTTCACTCATTAGCTCTTATAATTTAAAACCCAATTCCTTATCTAAAACACTGCAAATAATTTCATCTGTATGTCAAAATATTGTCAGTGCCTTGTGGCTAAGTAATAACAGCCGCACGGGTCAATCGATCAGGTTAAGCTACGCTTGCCGCTGTTGGTCCGTGGATGGGTGACCATCTTTACATACCCCTCCGTGCCTCGAAAAGCATGTTAAATCCTGGCTGTCATTCATGGATCTTTGACAGTCATTACAGGTCGTCAGAAACCCGAAAGCCTGACTACCAGTCTTACCGAGGGGTATCGTACTGTCGCTCCATGTAAAATGCTGGTATTCAGCTGTATCAGGTTTGACTGGAATTCGACCTCAACATAGTTGGGAAAAGGCTAGGCTGATGATGATGCCAAAATATACATATTAAGACGTGAAAGACGCCAGCCACATTAGTATCTAAATTACCTCTGACTAATAGCGGGCTACAAATCCGATGAAGACACTAAACGTTGAACTAACAGACTATATTGGCTTAACAAATGCTAACATCTGTGTCTGGACCACACTGTAAGAAATATACAGAAGAACCATTGAAGGAAAAAACTAGGGAGCTGTAGCAGCTATGCAAGCTATGAGGTACTTTGAAATAAAAGACGTGTCCTTCATAGTGAACTGCTTAAGATGAACTGTCTTTTATTTTTTTATTTAACAACAAACATCTCCTTATATATTGTTCTCCGCGCATGCGCGAGCGCGTGCGCGGCGCTTTGAGAAAACTCGGAGTAGCTGGTCTTTCATCTAGAATATTCAGCGGCGCGCGGCGTTCTTCGAGAAGATGTGGCGACACGGATCGTTGTTCTAGAAACAGTCTCGCCGCGTCGGCGTTGCTCCACGGCGGCGCTCAGCGCGCGCGCACTCAGCGTGCGGCGGTAGTCGGACGTGAGACGCGCTGTACATAGGTATGTCAGCGGCGCGACAGAGCTAAACTAAACATTAGTATTTCTCGCTCGCAAACGTTTGAATGGACTTCCATTTAGTGCACTAGCACTTTGCTTTCAGAAGGGCAATTTATTCAACTAAAGCTAGCAATGATTAGTTAATTCATTATATCTTATTAAAAACTTTATGCATATGTGAAAAAATAACCGAATTATTACGTCACAGTCTGACTTATCGTGGCTGCAAAAATATTAACTTGCCTTCTCCTTTCCTTGCCTAGAGTTCTCGCATCTTCTTTAACACGAATTCTTGGTACTTATTTGTTGAAACATCGCACACTAATTCTGAGGAGTTTTTGTTTAGAATGCACAATCTTTTTTAGAAATTTAAATCACTTTTGGAGTATTTGGCGCGATGCCATCATCGTCGTCGTCGTCGCCATGCTGTTCCTCCTGCTCCTTCATGAAGATATTTTGTTGATGTGTTTTAATTTAGTCATATTATCGCCTTAAAGCGTCAAGTGGTTCTTCTGTCCTTCTCTTCTCTGTACCTAGATCTCACAGGGACAAAACGCTCTGTCGTCCAAAACAAACATCTTATGACGCGTTTATCTTCTTGGAACGAGAAGATACCCCATGGAATAGTGTAAGCGTACTCTGAGAGAACTGTCAAATTTATCCAAGACGTGATGTCTGGTGTTATTTTGGAATGATTCTGGAATATTTTGATATTTGAAGAATTTAAACTGATGTATTTAATTTCTTCTAGTTCTTGTTTCAAATAGAGAACGGTCAAGTAGCGATTTTCATACAAAATATTTGCAGTATCAGTAAAAGCTAATCTTAAGGTGCTCAAAATATTTATTCATTGACTGTACACACACAGGATAGGCATTATCTACCCGAAAAACATTTTTTTTTTTACAGAATTTGTACGATTTTTTCTGCTGGATAAGTTAGTTTCGACCTATCCGGAGATGTAGAAGAGGTGTTGAATAGGCCATTGTAGTTATTGGACTAAATATACATAGATAATAATATAGCTGTATATATTATGTTGTTTCTTGTTTCTCTCAAAATTAAAAAAAAACTGCTCGGTCCTTGGCTAAATTTCGCATATTGAAAATTCCACCTCGATTTTTCGTCGATCGAATGATTGACACTTTCCATTGACGACGTTGAGGGATGCCATTCCAGGTCTGACTCAATAATCAAGATGGACGTTATTCGCCTGTGTGAAGGCAAACATAGCCACGATGGCAGTTTGATTATGTACGTGAGTCGACTTCGTAATTAATTTATCAATTTTGACAACGATCAATATGCCCAGCCTTTTCCCTACTATTTTTGGGTCGGCTTCCAGTCTAACCGGATGCATCTGAATGCCATGGAGTAACTGCCTGTCTGACCTCTACAATCCAGTTACTGGACAATACGATACCCCTTGGTAAGATAGGTTGTCAGACTTTCGGGCTTCTGGTGACCCGTAACAACTGTCACAGATTCACGAATGACAGATAATAGCTGTGTTAATATTCTTTTAATTTATTTCAGTTCCGATTTTAATTAAATACTTTGTTCAATAAATAACATTTAGAAGGCTGAAGTGTTAATCGACCTTGTGAAATACGAGTTGTCATCACAATCTTTTTTGTTGTCGTCATTGAATCCCACAAAAGTCGCAGCGAAAACTTAAAAGTTCACAAAGAAAACCCCTAGACTTTTTCTATCAGTTTTATTTAACGTTGTTTGTCCTCGCCGGGGCTTAAATTGACTACGTTACCGTTTAAAAGCCAGAAAATAAAATTGTTCCCACTAAGTGCACTCATTTCCCTGTCTCCGTTACTTGTAACATTGAATTTTCTGCGGAACCCGCTTGTTCTGTTATTTTATTTTATTTCTAGACGAACTCACGATTGTTGCAGTTTGTCCCGACTCCAGTACGGTCGTATTTTAAATCGAGATTTTTTTAAATATCTTTCTGCTATCAGCAAATAGATAGATCAAGCAGCTTCATGTAAAATTCTCGTACTCAACTGCATCCGGCAAGTGGGCCTTTGATCATCATCATTTACTTTTTTAATTCAATATCATTTTTTATTTGTCATTTACTTGCACTACAAATTACTAAATTCATGTATTGCTAAAAGTATTTAAAACATCGTTATCTGGTATTCAGCTGCATTCGGTTAGACTGACAGAAAAGGCTAGGCAGATTGATTGATTTAAAATATCGTTCTGGTCTTTATCAACTTCAAAGATTCGTTTAGTGACATACGTTGCCAGTCGGCCTAATTTGTCTATCAACCTACCTAGCCTTTTCCCAACTATGTTGGGGTCAGCTTCCAGTCTAACCGGATGCAGCTGAATACCAGTATTTTACATGGAGCGACTGCCTATCTGATCTACACAACCCAGTTACTGGGTAGTACGATACCCCTTGGTAAGACTGGTTATCAGACTTGGGCTTCTGACGACCCGTAACGACTGTCAAAGATCCACGAATGACAGCCGGGACCAACGGCTTAACGTGATGGTCACCCATCTACGGATCAACCCCGGCAAGCGTAGCTTAACCTGATGGATCGAACCATGCGGCTATTATTACTTAGCCACGAGCTCCTAATTTGTTAAATGACTGCCAAATATACTCTATATTTATTTTCCCAAAATCCAGACTTGACAGATATCTGTCGTATTAAATACTTACATAGATTGCAATCATAGTGTTTAGATGAACATAATTTTATTATGATTTATCAAGATTAGCACTGACGTTCTTAGTATAAAATCATTATGAAAGAAGATTTCAGAATGCCAAAGAACCGTTCCTCACGTTACAAAATATAGTGCAAGAAAACTACAATTTCGTAGCACTCCATTTGGCCTTTTACTGCGGACAATATGTATGATAAAATTCTCCTTTCATATATTCTTAAAACCCAAGAAATCCTTCGCTTCGCTCTCAAGTTATGAAATACGTAGATACAAAGTAAAAAATCAAACAGAAAAAAGTTGGAAAGAAATTACTTTAGTAGTTCACAATAGTACCTACCAACCTAACGTAGCTGATTGCCCGTCGGAAGTTGGTAATTTGACAGTAAATTGTCAATATTTCTACACGTAATTGTAGTAAATTACCTTTTTTTCGAATTAATAATAGTCATAGGGAGTCCCTCTTTTTATTATTAAGTACGGTCACGTTACGTAACTTGGTAATTTGTGTTCGAATTTCGAAATAGTTTGAAGAAGAATAATATTATTGTAAACAGAAAGTTCTATTTTTGAATTCAATTTTGATTTGTTGATAAACAAGATGGCGGAAACCCTGCAATTTTTCTTGACGTTTTCACTAATCGCCAATCCGTTTTGTGGAATTCAAATTTTGCCCATTTCTAAACTGGGAGAAGGCTAATATTTTATTTAGTTTAACAAGCTCAAAACTAAAAATATGTTTCATTATTTCTGTAGTAGAGAAAGTTTTGGAATCATGACCGTAGCCCGTTATTTCAGTGGGATAGGCTGAACAAAAGACGAAATATATCTGTTTATTTTATTCGTCTGAGTATACATAATGTTATAGAGCGATAGATTAATACAAAATCAAGTGCACGTATTTACTGCTTTTGGGACTCAATTCCTATATCAAAGCAGTGACAAACTAGAAAAGTTCCCAGGCAATAAACCATGGACTGCGGTTTTGTCCGAAAAGATAATTAAAGGTAAGTTTCCACCATTATAAACCATAGCACCCAAGCAAATGCCAAAAATGAGTCGCAGACGCAAAATGACGTTTCACTCGGCTCATAGGTAGTCTTATTGATACTTAGCGTTACAATCCATTGTTTACAAGGCTAAGTAGTATAAATAACTGTTAAAATTTCACACCGTAAGTAAAGTCCGGACTTAATTCAAACGCGTCTAGGTAACTAATTCTAAGCTCTAAGTTTATACGTAAATCTTTTGTTTTGTTTCACTCACTTGTACGGTGACAGGCGGAGTTTGGATTTGTTTTAAAATTTATTCCCGAGAACAGCGAGAACACTGCCATTCTGTTTCCTCTCCCAGTCGTTGTTTGAATTCTAAATGGGCAGAAGTTTGCTGTGCGTTCGCCATCTTTTTAACGGACGTAAAAAGTCGCTCTAATGGTTACGGAAATTAAATTTCTGGTGAATTGATATACATAATGAGTTTTTATGAAGAACGGTGTAATGCAGACTTGAAATGGTTCTGAATTTTCGACTGAATTCTTTTGGCACGCTTTCTGGGATGGGCTGTTAAGTAAATCTGTGTTTTAGTGTAGTATTTTACTGCTAATAAGGATATATTTTTGCTCTAAACTGTTTGCGAAATTGCGAGTAGATTTTGTATCTGAAGCCATTTTTCATTTAAACTGAAATGAATTGACGCGTCGCTTCGTAACGTTTGTAGCCTAGGACAAAATGTTTCCATTACGGATTATGGAATTGATTTACTTAGCCTAAAGTGAAATATCCTATTCTTGAATTGTTCTTTGCAATAAGGAGGCGGTCATTAATTACGTGAGGCGTTTAGGGGGTGAGGGGTTCGAGCTGAATCTCACCCAATCTCACGTGGGGGAGAAGGGGTTCTCGGCAAATATCTCGTATTTTTTTCCTATGAAATTGTGCAAAATTGCAAGAAACTGGGTAATTATTATAAACAATAAATTAAAATAAATCCAACGCAATCAGGAGGAAGCGTCACGGTAGCCCGCGAAATTCAAAATTTCATACGGTTTTTGGCAATTTTCAAGTCAGTATTAGATTATAAATGTTGGTAGTAGTATAAATGTTGATTAAAGTATGATTCGCGACCGTAACAAGTATGTATTTACATAATTATAATCAATAGAGTCATCAATACAACTCTTTAAAAGCAGGTAATCTTATTAAATTACTATTTCATGAAATCTTGACATTTGAAGATTATACAAACATATTAAGGAGTTGTATTACTGATTCTAATGATTATAATTCTGTGATTCTGTGATTATATTTGTTAGGGGTCGAGCCGAATCTTACGACATCTCACCAAGTGAGGTGGGGGGGGGGGGGGGATGTTCTCACGTAATTAATTAACGTCCCCTAAGTAGTTACTATTGTTTCCATTTTCGTTAGTTATATATTATTTATCGGGCTTTAATTTTTTATGACTTTAATTGTCAAGCCTAATAATATCAGAATGGTAGAGTGGTCATCAACTGCTCAATTTCAGAATTCAGTATTTCAGTTCCACGCTATTTTCTTTATTCTTTTCAGATATTATGGTCTAACAGAAACGTATGATTTTCACTCCCAGTATACAGAAATATGAGGATTCATACGATTTCAGGGAGTGCTTACCGCTGTTGCTTGTCAGTCACAATCGTGGATCCAATGGTTTTTATTTTCTCGTGAAAATCAAAGCCCAGTTGTTGAAAATATATTGTCTAGTTTGATTGCTATTATACTGTATTCGTGAGTGGCCATTGTTATTGATTTTGGAAAGTTTATTCTCATTTAGTATAATCCTTTGGTATCTATACAAATAAATAAAATTATAGTGTCTGTATGTAACGATGTCAAAATAACAGCTTTTTATTAAAGCATATAGTGTACGGTACAAAAAACTTTATTTTGCCTGTCTTTCTGTTCGTTCCGGCTAATCTCCGAAACGGCTGGACCGATTTTGACGGGACTTTCACTGGCAGGTAGCTGATGTTATAAGAATTAACTTATGCTACTTATGCTTTTAGCTTTTTATTTGAGATAAAGAATTAGGGTTCAAAAAATTAAAACCCATGAAATTATAAACAAAATCCGATTCAAATAAGGAAGTATCCACGCAGGTAACAGCTAGTGTTTAAGTTTATAAATGAAAAAGTACCTAACTCTGCTTGTCTGTCTGTTGGTCAGTCGATATTTTACCTTTCACGGCTTACCGGCTGAACAGATTTCGATGAAATTTGGTACACAGGTGGCATTAAGGCATGACCTTAATTATAGGACATTTTTATTCCGGAGTAGGTAGGTTTCAGTGGGATGATTTCCGACCTCTACGCAGGCGAAGTCGCGAGCAAAAGCTAGTAGTATCTTAATTAGTAAAGTTACCTGGGGGTATTTACTGGTCTGCTGGTAATGGTGATGGTGTGGTAATTATCTGGTACATCCTGGTCAGTCAACACGTTACAAAACTTGCTAAACAACTTAGGGCGAATTTCACCCATGAATCTGAACGCGATCAGTACATCTAAAACGCGTTCAAGTTCTGTCATTTAAGGATAATTTTTAAATCGTCAGATAACTTTTATTTATGGAATATATATGGCAGTTTGACAGCTTTTGTATAGAAAATATGGTGTAGAAGACAAACGTACAAAATTTTGAGTTTTTACATTTAAATGCAAAACGTAGGTACTAAATGAACATTTGGCAATTAAATGATAAAAATTCAATATTTTGCACTTAGCACTTTTGTCTTCTAGTCCATCTATATGTCAAACTGATTTATTCTTCAGATAAAAGTTATCTGATTATTGAAAAATAAGCTCTAATAGTTACGAAGTGGATTATCAGTGAATAGTTCGTCCAGAGAGCTACACTATCTATTTATGCCAAATTTATTTATTTACTTTAATTAAATCGATTAAAAAGCAAAGCAATTACAATAATAAAAAATAAAACAAAATTTCTTTTTGGAAGTCAGTGTCTTTGGATCTGTATTTTAGCTTTTTGGCCACCGACTTCTGAAATTAAAGTTATTTTTCACTTTGTAGTGTTTTTTTTTTTTGGAAGTCCAATGTTTTTTTCTTCGGAAAATAGTTTTTATTATTCACTTTTTAGTAGGTCTGTTTGTAATTTACATAAATTACAATAGCGTAATGCCAACTGCTCATCACCTTTTACAAAATAGATATTGCTTTTCCCGACGCAGGGATTGTTGGTTAGATCGTCTGGTAAGTAGGTACTAGGACAACATCATATGCGTTGTGGCGAGCATAAACTGCTTAGCAACCATTATTAAAGTACCTACCTGATTGAATCGCAACGCGTGAAACATTTATTATTGAGTAGTTCCGGTGGCCATCTGTGATCATCCTCTTCACCAAATGGTGCTTTCCGAGAGCAAATGCACGAGTTACTTTAAAAAATACCCAAAAAAAAATTACAAATCGGTCCAGCCGTCTTTGAGTAATCAGAAAACATACATAAAAAAAAAAGATTCCGGCAAACTGAAAACTTCATCCTTTTTTCAAAGTAGGTTAAAAAACAGTTCATCATCTGCCTAGCCTTTACCCCACTATTTTGGGGTCGGCTTCCAGTCTAACCGGATGCAACTAAATACCAATATTTTTACCCAACTGACCCAGAAGGAGGATAATGTTTTTGTAATTAAGACGAATCTAACGACACCTCAATCCATCAAGCCATTTGGGCTACAGGAAATCACAGAAGAATGGACATACATACATACATACATGCGCGCATACATGGAGCGACTGCCTATCTGACCTCCACAACCCAGTTTACTGGCGATACCCCTTGGTAAGACTGTTTTTCAGACTTTCGGGCTTCTGACGACCCGTAAAGATCCACGAATGACAGCCGGGACCAACGGCTTAACTTACTTTCCGAGGCACGGAGGGGTCTTGGTATGTGTAGATGGTCACCCATCCACGACCAACCGCGGCAAGCGTAGCTTAACCTGGTCAATCGACCCGTGCGGCTGTTATTACTTAGCAACGAGCCCCTCCTTAGCCACAAGCCTCCAAAAACACCCCAAAGAAAAAATAGAAGAACATAAATTTGAGTTCCACACATGATGTATCCAAACAAACCTGCCTAGAAACAATATGTAACAAAAACCCTATTGTTCCTTTTAGGGACGTATTTGGTACGACATTTACCTACAAGCATTGGTGAAATTATAATTTAAAACAATTTAGCATTGGCTAGTCGAGAGGTCAAAATCAAATTATCAATTTTGTATAAAAATATCGTGTACACCAATATTTTGAAAGATTCGTTCATTAAAGTGATAAACAACAGCTGACAAGGTCACGAACTTGTGTAGAAAAATACACAGCGGGCGCAGCGGCAGCGATCAAAAGGAATGGCGGGAACGTTCTATCTCTTTCTGGTTTCGCGTCATCACTTCATGCAGAATTGCAGAGGTAAGAAATCAATTCAACATTACAGTATTAATAATTACATATTTATTTTAATTATTTTTGTTGAGCAGTTTTTATAAATGACTTGCTTTATTACGTAGGTATGTACATACCGATTTTTAAAACGTAGGTAGAAGGAACAACAGGGTTTTTGTTACATATTTATATACCTACGGATTAAATTACAAACACAGGAGACTTTACAACTATGCCACAATAACGGTAACGCCCCATCGTATTACATATTTGCCGTTGGCGACAATCTGGAGGCAAACCAATGACACAAAACAAAAAAAAAAAAAACAATTTACGCTTTCATTTTCGTCTACGATATTTTTCATCTCTCATTCCGAAGTCTTTTGATCATTCTCTGTCCATCTACATAGGCAGCCGGTCGCGACTACAATTTAGCGGTAAGTATTGTCGTGTAGCAGTCCCTACAATCAACGGTTCGTTCGTGATGAGAGTAGTTCGGTTTACTCACGGATGGTTGTTTTGACGAGCAGTTATTTTGCGAGATTTTTTAGAACAGTTGCCTTTTTTTAAGCAATTAGAACAGTATTTTCTTTGGATTATTTTACCTATGAAAAGTAGAACTGCCTTGTTGGTCAACTGCTGAGGTTCTGGGTTTGATTCCCAAGCTAGGCAACGTGTAATTAGTTTTTTCCATCAGGGATTTCTCTAGAGCAGCCCGGAGTCTGGATTTGTGCAACATCTCTCATGTAACAACATGGAGCTGGCGAAATATGGGTGACTGCATAACCCTTCAGGGATTATAGTTTGACCAAGACCGCTATACCGTGCCGTAGGTACGTGCGCGGCGAGACGGGGGACAGGGGGACCGCTCATTCGCCAGCGCTGCACCTTGCCTCGCCGCGCATTCCTAAGGCGCGGTACAGCGGTCTTGGTCAAACTATAATAATATATTTTAGAGATTTTAAGAGGAAAGAAAGAAACACAGAAACATATTAACACTCCTTCATCATAAACTATTATCACCAACTTCCCGTAAACCGATTCAGGTAACTATATTACCGGGGGACTCAAAATCGATTATCATTATTGTCTCGCGTTGCATTGACTAATTTGCGAATACCCTCTTTAGTATAAATACAGAGTTTCATGTCATTAGCATCATTACGCTTTTATTAAGTAGTCCGTAAACATAATCAAGTCATCCGCGGCCCATCCCTAGGCTCAGAACTAATGACACTTAGGCTCAAAGCTTTTCAGCCCCAATTACCTATTTTTAAAACTGACCTGCAGCTTCTAAATAAATATATCAACATCTCTATCATACCAAGTGATTTCAACATTAATCCTAACTCCACTAAATTAAAACACTAAACTACTAAATATCGTAATTAAGACACTTTACCTTGACAATTGGGAGGGAGGGTCTTGTACAGTTAGTCGCACGTCTATGGTATCAATTTGACATTGATACCGACTTTATTTCGTACCAGTATGGCCGTTTTTCCACCGCTACGTCAACGAGAACAAGATGGCGGCGCCGAAGTAACGATACATGCATTTACTATAGCCGCGTGTCCACCGTACGTTCGTCTATCAGACGTCACGTTCGGTTCGAATAATCTCGGTTCTCGTTGACGTCACGTTGACGTTGTGCGGTGGACAAACAGTGTAAGGGTAGGATTCATAGTCCGAGTATTATCACTGTATGTATTTTTGCAATTCGGTAGGGAATGGTCATGTCTTAGCTGCTAAGAAATAAATTCGTTAAAAAGTAACGGCTTAAAGGCTTATTACGCTTTTAACGTGCACATCTTACAAGTATAATTTCAACATAAATTATGAAGCCAATATTATGTAACACTAAGAGTGTCCATGGAGTTTCTTGCCCGTTTTTCTCCAAAGGAACCTACTCCGCTTTAATAATAATAAAGAGGAGGCTCTCGTTGGGTGGCTGGGTGAAGGGCCTGATTCAGAAGGCAGTCCTCCTTGATACGGCGCGTATTGTGAATAGGTTCCTGTCTCTGGGGCCCTAACCACCGGTAGCTTGGACCCTGCTCCCGCTACCGGCGGATCACTATTTTTTTATATTTTTAAATGTTTTTTTTTATGTTTTTTTTATAAAAATATTTAAAAATGTAATAAAGTAAGTTAAGTTTAAAAATCAATAAAGGAGATAATAATAACTTGGGGCATTATCACACACGGTCATCTGATCCCAAACTAAGCAGAGCTTGTACTATGGAAACCAGATAACTGATATACTACATATACTACTTTTTTTTTTGTAAATACATGCTATATAGATAATTACACCCAGACTCAGAACAAACAGACATGTTCATGCACACAAATGTTTGTCCTGGATGGGTTTCGAACCCACGACCTGCGGCATGATAGGTGATATCTTAACCAACCACGCCAACTGGCCTGTCTTTAGAATGGGCAATTTGTAACACTAAGAGTGTCCGTGGAATTTCTTGCCCGTTTTTCTCCATAGGAACCTACTACGCCTTAAAATGGGCAACTAGCTAAGTACATCTTTCTGTCTGCTCCTTTACAATTCAGAAGTGCCTGTAATGATTTAATTGAAATAAATGCTATTACTATACTATTAAAACATTAAACTCATGAACATATAAAGTCGTTTCTAACTTCACAAATTTATTTAACCCTAAATATCGTAGTTAAGACACCTTACCTTGACAAGTGGGTGGGTCCTGTACCTATAGACACTAAATAAAGCAACACTTATACTACGAAAGTCACCCTTACTGCAAGGGAATAAAGGCGCTGTCAATGACAAAAAGTGATTATGTGCGTGCGGTTGACTTTACCTACAGACAAGATATAGTGATATTGTGCCAGGCTCAGGGCGTGTGACCGCACCGGCTTACTTTCGATTTAATGTGCACTGTTTACTGTTCTACCGAATTAGGTAAATCGTTTGTTGGTTAGAACGTTATTTAGGTTTATGGCAGGACTAATAACATTAGAAAAATACGGAGAAAATATATTACAATGATATCCTTTATTGGGAAGGGGCTCGTGGCTAAATGATAACAGAAGCATGGGTCGATCGCAGCACTACGCTTGACGCGGTCGATTCATTACATATCGAGACCCCTCCGTGCCTCGTAAAGCACGTTTAGCCGTTGGTGCCGGCTGTCATTCGTAGATCTTTGACATACGTTACGGGTAGTCAGAAGGCCAAAAGTCTGACAACCAGTCTTACTAAGGGGTACAGTGTTACCCAGTGGCTGTCGCTCCTTACGAGTATAAAATACTGGTACCTACTTAGCTGCATCCGTTCAGACTGAAAGACGACCCCAAAGTAGTTAGGACAAGGCTAGGTAGATTTGATCCTCTATGGTTTTGACTAAAGCTGCTGTGATCATGGATTTCCAGAAACTCTCCATGCCGGCAGGTGTAGAAGTTTGAAGGCGTGCCCGGAAAATGGCAATAGGCTAACCCACTACTCTATACGTATAGTTGGTTAAACCAGGGTGCCATAGACATCTTTTTACGCAGAGGAAAACCTATATTGGTCTTATTCTCACATCATCATTATACTTCCTGAGCAAAGATTTTCACTCAGAACTCTTCTACCTATAGTTTGACCGAAACCGCTGTACCGCGCCTTAGGTATGTTCGCGGCGAGAGGGGGGGCAGTGCAAGCCGCTCATTCGTCAACGCTCATGGCGTCTCACCAACCGCGGTACAGCGGTGGCGGTCAAACTATAATTACAAGTAGCTGCCGATACCGCTGTACTGCACCTTAGGTATGTTCGCGGCGAGAGGGGGAGCAGTGCAGGCCGCTCATTCGTCAACGCTCACGGCGTCCCGCCACCCGCGGTACAGCGGTAGCGGTCAAACTATAATTACAAGTAGCTGCCGATACCGCTGTACCGCGCCTTAGGTATGTTCGCGGCGATAGGGGGGGCAGTGCAGGCTTCACATTCGTCATCGCTCACGGCGTCTCCCCACCCACGGTACAGCGGTATCGGTCAAACTATACTACAAAAATATCTTCCCAACAAGTCTCCCAACAGAACTGTCCAGCCCACAATTTCCGCCCCTATATCCTGCCTCCCGAAGCCCCTCATAACCCGGTACCACGAGCCCGAGACGGGACGTACCTGCTAGTACCGTATTGTTACCGCGATGCCTTTTTTAAAAGCACAACAAAGCCGCAAGGTATGCATCAGCCTATACTAATAGACATGCGTTTTGATATGTACAGGGTGTGGGGAATTGGTTTTTGGAAAATTCTTTAACGCGTCTTGCAGTAGGAGTAAACTGGTAGAATTCGTCACGTAACGAAAAAGCGTTATTATGAGTTTAGAATTCGAGATACCTGTTCCTAAGTTGCAACTCCTCTGAAAGAGTTGTATGCACCAGCACATCAAGCTACTACAATCTATCAAATTTCTTTAATTGAATTTCAACTTTATCGCTGAAGCATTAGGTTCAAGATTGATTAGGAAAATTTGACAGTTTCGGGTAGCTTGACCTGCTGGCGTCTGTACATGGCTCCCCTAATTTATAATGCTTTGCCGAACTCAATTACCCAACTACCTTTAAAAAAATTTTTTTGGCACAGCGGAAGTGGTTGTGGCAGGAATGCGTTTACTCATTTCACGAGTTTTTTGTAAAATGACCCTGTATTTCTTTTTTCTCTTGATCTGGCATCAAAATACAGGCATAAGTAATTATTTAAGGTAACTGATAATATGTTATATTTATTGTTTTATTTAATAATATGGTAAAAATGGAAGTGTGTAGTATATATAATAATTGAAATAATATTTAATTTTAATACTAATGTATTGTAAATAATGTAAATTGAAAATTAATGCACTTCATTGTTTTTATGTAATTGTAATTATGTAATTTTGCATACCGTTAAGACGGTGACACATGTAGCACTATGCAATGTTATGAAAATCTTGTAAACATACCATATTTCTGGCAAATAAAAAATATCTATCTATCTATGCCCCCTCCTTGCGACTTTCTCTGATGATCAAAATGATGATGGCGGCTGCGTAAATTTTCAAATTTTTATATGTGTATAGTTTTTGAAAGTGCTGAAGTCGATAGTGAGGTCAAAATTCAATCCAGGATGGCGGCTGCGAAAATTTTGCTTTTGTTTTAAATCTTACGCGAGAAGGAACTTCGTTCCTGACGGGGGATCCCGACCGCACAGGCTTTTTTATTTTCTTTCGTTTTCTTCACGGCTGGGAATAGTATTTGCCCGGGTGAAATTTAGCAGCCAGCTAGCTCCACCTGCCTTGCTGAAAGGCTACTATTGTTACCACAGCAAGCAGCTCTTGGTATGGTAATCATTTATAAGTGGTGCCAAGACGAGAACAGAAAGGTTATATCTCACGAAGCGACGTCCGCTTTTCTTGTGTTTACCGAGTGTACAAACAAACACGCTGTGAAAGTGTGCGTGAAAACGAGTAGCGTCAGCACATAACACACACGCACACACTTCCAACTTCGCCATTGTCTCGGACGGTACCTAGAGCTCCTGCGCTTACACACACATTCACAGCGTGTTTGTACCCTTGGTAACCACAAGCAAAGCGCGAGTCGCTTTGTGAGATAAAGAACTGGCAATGGGCACAGCCATTCGAGATAACTAGACGCTTGCCTTCATTTCAGAGGAACATCAATGTAAAATCAATAATCATTAATATCTTTCTTTTTAGTTTCTTTTAAACATCTCTAAAGAGCTCAGTTTTAACCATTGTTAAACATTCCATTATGAAACGTAAACACGCTTTACGTCATATTCATATTTTCACCAAAACAAATTCGATATATATAAGATGAAGAGGTAGTTATCCTTAGAGGAAATTCCATTGTTTGAAATTCTAGCCGTATCTCATGTGTCTAAATGAGGCAGTAGAAAAGTCCCGAGCGACGTGTGATCAATTATGTACGGAGCTTTTTATAGAAATAGCTTCCAATACCTTTTAGGTCTATAAATAAATTTTATTTTTATAACTTTTGGGATCGTACCTGGCTGAATATGGGCCAACTGAAGACCACTCTTGACTTGACTACGGCAGACATGAAGAATTATAAAAATTATTTATTAATGACGTGACCTAGGTGACAGTCATTGAAGAAGTTGAGAAAGAATTAGAGGACACTGTTAATAAATCAGGTTGACTACAAAACGACAAGAATCAGCATACTTAACTCCTTTATTATAAGTCTATGTTTTAATAAGTCGACAATAAAGTAGAATAGGCATACAAAAAAAAACCTACCTCCCGAAAAGGTTTTCAAATTATTTGAATTTGGAAACCTTCAAAACGTAAAAAATAAAGTTGACATCTTTCCCCGCGTGCTTGTTAGCACACCCTGTATACAGCAATAAGGCAAAGTGCAGACAGCTTTGTGTCGCCATTGCGATGCACGGCCATGTGTACAGGCCTACACTGTTTACGTCATTTGTGTTTAATTATAGAGGGAGCGAATGTAATGGGTGATACCTACACGTGATTGTAAGCCTAGTATAATAGGTGGTCGTAGCATAATTCCAATTATCCATAATTATGTGAAAAAGGTGAAAACCATTCTTCAAGATACGCTAAGACGGATAACTAAAATGAGCAATATTGCGTGGCAATTGTGATTAAATATAACGTCTTGGGAAAACCAAGCAATTTACGGAAATACCAATTTCTGTGTTTAGCCTTTCACATTAAGCCAAAACTCAACCATTAGTTACTATGTTTAACCATTGGTTGAGATAACTACGGATCAAAAAACCGGCCCTTAGGATATCCGTTGCCTATCAGTGATTTTTATTAAATATATATTATTGACATCACAAGTCTTCTAAGCCTCAAGATAAAATAGGAATAACTCTGACAGTCGCCTCAGACTTGTAATGTAATACAAAGCGTGCCTGAAAACTATCTAGCAATAACTTAGAATCTAAGTAATTGCCAGACACATGTTGTTACGATTTGCTTAGTTCAGAAACCATACGTTTTTAATTTAACGTGAATATTTTATTAGGAGAAGACCGTACCACTAGAAAACAGATTATTGTGTATCTTTACAATACTTAATTGTGCTTCTTTTATCTCTACTTTACTTATCTACTTATTCGAAACCCTCCTCCAATTTTTTTTTTAATTACTTCCTTCTTCATTACATATGTAGTCAACAGTGTCGTCATAGTTATTCGTATTACGTCATGTTATTAATTAGAACGTTACGAGTCGGTGTAGAAGTATAGGATACCCAAGAAGAGTATCTATTCATGGAAACCATAAGAAACGTAAAAAAAAAATCATCTGATTCCGGGCTCCAACTGACACATTCTTAATGAAAATATTCATGAAGAGTTAATAATTCGTCATCATTAATTTAGCCCTTTTTCCAAATACTGCTAGACATCCGACCTTTAATTATAAACAGCGGTTGCAAACGGATATTTATCGAAATTAGCCGAGAACAACCGTACAATCAACGGGTGCTTCCCGGTCGTTATCCGATTGCAAGCTAAAAAGGTTGGTTACGTTTTGAGCCTAAATTATTTTATTTTTGTAACTTTAAAATGGTTTTTCAATATAGTGAAAACGTTGTGTATTGCCCTTGAAACCCCGTTTAAAGTTTTGTATCTTTTTTTTTTGACGCCCCTTTACCACGCTTTACCTTCCTTCCTTAATAATACGAAACTTGTAAATAATTAGGTACAAACTAGTGAGCGACGTTGCCGTGTCGTGCATCGTGCTTCCGATGCCATTTCAAATTTACATTTCAAGCAGGCGTAAATGGTATTCAACGGTTGTTATCGAAAAAGAAACCGTTTTAAAAAGCGCGCTTAAAAACTTTGCCAAACGGCATCGCATCTTAACACCGCAAGCGTAAGTGCGCGTGTCAAAATAAAACACTCGTACACAGATACAGGTTGCTTGGCCTCTTAACTGTATAACACAACATAACATCAAGCCTCCCAAAGGAGTAGGCAATAGTATGGTACATCCACATTTCACCAGGTATGTCTTCGGCTCATGTAACCGGGCACAAAGCCAGTATCCAGAAAATTTAAAGGTCTATGAAGATTAAGTCATAATCATAATAAATCTTTAAAAAAAAAACATTCTTTCTTTCTGTAATTATCTCAACAGCATATTACAAACACTGGTCAATAAAATGCACAATCTTAAAGAAAGAGAAATTGATCACCCTGCTCTCTTAGATACGACATGCTAATTTACTAAATGGTTATTTCTTTATTTCCTTTGGAAGGCTTACAGCTAAGCAAAACAGACTTAGAAATCATAAAATATGACTGACAGCCAATTACAAGTCTTTACATATAATTATCAGAATAATAATATTTATGCGAAGACGATGCTCCTAGAATAAAATTACTACACGACAATAAGTAAAAAGACAGACTATACGTATAGATAAAAATAATTAAAAATCAAGAAATAACAGATAAATTAATGATGCTCACATATTTACAAACATTGTAAAAGTAGGTATACGATTTTCATAAAATTTTATCAAGTAGTCAGTGTGTGAGTTCATCACAGAATGTAAATAAAAATAATAAATTATACAAATCAATTAGTAACCAGTTTGATTTTGTCTCGACTCTAGATTGTCTTATGGAGCAGCATGTTTGCAAGCAAAGAGATAAAAAAAGCAAATCAAATTAAACATAGAACGGATTTCACCAATGAAACTGAACGCGATCAGCACATCTACGCCGAGTTCAAGTGCTGTCAGTGTCAATATTTCAAAGAAAATTTTGACAGTGACAGCTCTTAAACGTGGTTTATCTTGGATCGCGTTCAGTTTCAATTGGTGAAAGTGCCCACGAAGATACAGTCAAACAAACTTTGCTCACAGTACAATAATAACTCTAAAAATAAATAACTAACATTACTATATCTCTATGTCCTACACAACATTTCGTGTATCAAGTTTATTCTAAGACTATATTATCACCTCGCTCGTTTATTTTTACGAGGTGGGCAGAATGCAGGCTAAGTACGTGTTGCCATAGAAACCATGTACTACAGGCTAATAATGGGTTATTTATTGGTACTGTACCATATTGTACTGGCCGTGTGGTCTTAGTGAAGTGTGGTTACATCGTATGTCAGACTATGAATGTGCAAAAGATTAATTTTGGCTCGTATAGGTCTTCTTCTCCTCAGCGTGGCGACGGCAATCTAAATTGACTCAGCCTAGAATTCAGATGCGTGTTAGGCGCCATCGCTAGGGTCCATCAGGTCGTGTAACGTGCAGCTGACAGGACACGCGGGACATGATATTAAGTGTACCATCGTTTGTGGAACAGCACCACGTTTACACTCGCAAGGCGGAGTCGTCTATGAATCTTCACCTGAACAGGTTTTCCTTGCTTCCGCCAACCTGGGTCCGTAGTCTGTTAAAAGGCTTCCAGGTTACCCAAGGCAATTCATGTCTAGGTGGGAGATCTTGAGCAAATAACGAATGGTTTGGGTAAGGAAGCACTATCTCGCCACAGCTTGTCTTTCTTTTGATCGTTCGCCAATGAGTGGGACGACACACTTTAAAAAACTGTTTCGGCTTTTCAGCCTTCGTGGCACAAGGATGTTCTCGTGTAAAGGGAGGGAATATGTCGGAGACCATTTTGGCTCGTATAGGTGATGTTAAAATTAACTTGCGTGGTAAAAGTAAGAAAAGCTTATAGATATTTGCATTCAAAAGGTTGTTGCTGCTAATCTTCTAGGCCAAAATTTACCTGCCCATGATTTTTTGACACTTATGGAACCTATTAGCATTGTAGTATGTTTGTGATTTGACAGCTACCAAATGGCTATAAATTTAATGCTATTCTTATATTTTAGCGTTAAACCCATGGTATACCATACCTAATCCATTATATCTATTATTCTAATTACTTACGGCTTTAATCGGCTTGCGACAGCAAATAATTAGCATTTTTAATCATTAAAATTCATCGAGTCGCCAACGATATGTAACCCTCCTGTAAGTAAAAATGTATGACGAAGGAGAAATGGGATGACTACCACAGGCCAGAATGCGCCAGGCCAGGCCGATAGGCCGTGGGAACAGTCCGCTTGCGGTGGGCTGTCGTCGCTCGTCCAATTGAATGTATGGGATGATCCGTGGAATGCTCGGCACGGGCCGTGGTTGGCCTCGACAGGCACGGGCTGCAAGTGGCCTCGACGGACCGTGGGACCGCGGAATTAGTCCTTAACGCTTTCATGGACACTGAGCGATACAAAATAGAAGTTTTATGGTTATGGCGTCTATGGCCGTTTACACCTTTAACATCCTCAGCGCCATGTGTATCATTACTGCACACATTCTGTCTCAACACTTGTGTATCATGTTAGATACACAGCCTTCTAGTTAGTTTCGACTTTGTGTATCGCTCATGTACACGCTTTCTATACATTAGACAAAGTCGTTTGTAACTTTTTTTTTCTAAAATGGATGAGACACTCACCAGAGGCTTGGCGTTGAGGGTGTTAAAGCCCTGGGCACGCCACAATTGCGGCGATAAGTCCCCTCTTTGAGGAGTGGTTGGAGAGGCGTCACGGCATCCTCACCTTCCGCCTGACGCAGGTCCTCACCGGACACGGTTGTTTCGGGAGGTTCCTGTTCCGGATAAGGCGGGAGGAAACGCCCGGGTGTTACCACTGTGTGGATCGCCCGGAGGACACGGTGGAGCATACGGTGGAGGTCTGCCCGGCTTGGGCAGAGCACCGCCGCGTCCTCGCGGAGGCGATCGGCGGCGGCGATCTCTCGCGTCCGGCCCTGCTACAGGCCATGGTACGGAGCGAGAGTGCATGGGAAGCCGTCACCTCCTTCTGCGAAGCAGTAATGCTCGCGAAGGAGGAGGCTGAACGCGTGAGGGAGAGGCAATCTTTGCGCCCTCACGCCCCTAGTCGCCGCAGGAGACGCCCTGGGCGTCGGGAAGCGATAGCCGATTCCCGGCCACCGTAGGCGCGGGCTTGCGGATGGCGAGCAATGGGTAGCTCGCCGTCCGGTAAGGACCAGGCCCGGGTCGACGGCGCGTTGTGTTCCACGCGCGCCTCAAAGAGATGTCAGCAAAGATGGGGTCCAATAGGGCCGATGCCGCTGGGGTTGCGGGTTGTTTGAAAAAGATACCGTGGCCCTGGCACAGGCAACTGAAGGAACACAACACGGGTGGGTTTTAGTCAGTAGAAGTCTAGCAATTGTTTTACCGGTGTGGCGTCGTGCCAGTCTGCACGAGCCATAACAGTTAAATCTGCCAGTAACGGGTTTAAAAATTTACCACAAAGGCAGATATGATTTTATCGTTCATCTAAATATGTATTTTTTTTTTAATTACACAAGACATAAAGATCAAGATAACCGCATACAAACGAAATAACAGTTTGTCGAATAAATGTTGACAAGCTGTCAACATGGATATAATAACCACAATATAGAAACGCCAAAGAAGGTCGGCTCTATACAACATACGCAAATAGAGGCGTACGTGCGGCGATCTCAAACAAATGCCAGTCGCGAGTGCACTTGCACTCGCTGTACGTGAAGCTTATCTATGCGTGCGTGCGGTTCCGCTCATTGTATGCAGTTAACCTTGTGTGCAAACTGTACCTATCTAGTTTGTGGCACATAATATTTATAACTGTTGTGAAGTCAAAACTATCGATACTACGATAGGGATCCGAGAGGAATGTTGAGCTTAGCCGGATGCCGGGAAAATCGACAAAATCGTACTTATCTATGTTGTTTATTAATATTAGTAGCCATTGAAAATTGTTGGCGTGTTTCGGAGTGAGGTTTTGTTGCATTTATAATTACATATCATCACTGCCCTTATCCCAATTTATTTTAGGCCGCCGCAGCATGTCTCTTGCCAAATTTCTCTATTAGTCGTCATCTCGGTAGTCACCCCCTTTCTAGCCATATCATCTTTCACACAGTCCATCCATAGTTTATTTGGTCTTCCCCTACTCTTGTAGTCATCGACATTCATACTCAAAACTTTTCTCACTCCTCCGCATCACATGCCCATACCATGACAACCGATTTCCCCACAACTTTTCAGTCACCGGTGCAACTTTCAGACTTCCTCTTATGTACTCATTTCTTACTCTATCCATTCGTGTAACACCACACATCCCTCGTAGCATTTACATCTCAGCTTCATTCATTCCTTTTATCGCTTAACATTCCGATCCATGCAAGACAACAGGTCTAACCACTCAATGGTTAGGTTAGGTTAGGTTAATTTCCATTTGGAAACCAATTAGGACAACGCCCTTGCGTCAACGTTGCGTTGTCTTGCGTCGACGTGGTCAAAACTGTTGTAGGGGAACTTTTATAGAAAAAGTAATAACAGCCGCACGGGTCGATCCATCAGGTTAAGCTACGCTTGCCGGGGTTGGTCCTTAGATGGGTGACCATCTTTACATACCAAGACTCCTCCGTGCCTCGGAAAGCACGTTAAGCCGTTGGTCCCGGCTGTCATTCGTGGATCTTTGACAGTCGTTACGCTTACGGGTCGTCAGAAGCCCGAAAGTCTGACAATCAGTCTAGTTATATATCTTCTCCTTGGTTTAAGGGGAATGCGGGAGTCGCAGATCCCGTGACCTGCCACCATTCATCCATCCAGTGTTAATTCTGTTCTTAACCGTCCGGTCTACTTCGCCATCGCTTTGCACGAGTGAACCAAGATATCGAATGTCGAAGCAGACTGGGAGAAACGCATTATCAAGCGATATGGCTCCAGAACTGTGGAGACCGCCGAAATCGCAGAACATATAATCAGTTTTGGTTCTGCTGATTTTCAAGTCAACATTCTCCAGCTTCTGTTGCAATTTCTCCAATCTACTCTGGATCTCAGTTTCATCTTCTTCGATAATTAACATTTATAATTACATATATTAATGATTAATATTAATTATGTGTAGGAAGGAGGTATCTATGGCAATTTAATTAGATACATATTTTGAAAAAGTGTATTTTTACATCATTTTAGTTTGTTCTTTGGTCCCATAAGGGCTTGTATGTAGTGATGAATTGAATTGGTAATCAAAATCAGCACCCTAATTGCGTAACACACTATCAATCGGAATTTGAATCATGTTGAAGCAAATTGCTAATCCATTGCTTAATATGTTCGAAAAATTTGTCTGCTCAGCAACGTAAATAACGCAATTAATGTTGTTAAACTGTCAAAATTAAACCGATTCCGATTGAAATTGCACCGCCGGCCATTTACAGAAAATACGCTGAGAATAATTACTTCCCCAATCCGGATGATAACAATTACATCCGCAAAGTAAGACTGTCCCCCTTCACCGAATAACTGTGCATGTGATATTTCTTTAAACAAACTCTTACTATTGATAAGCAAAACTATACTATACAAAAAAATATACACAACACGAAATGACGTAATCATTATTAAAATATTCTCCCATGACAACACGCTTTCAAAGTGTTGCGTACAATATTGGCGTGCCTATAAACATGTTCCAGCAATGGGAACAGGCACAGTGAACATGTCCAATCAGTCGATGACATGTCGTTAAATGTCACTGTCACTTTTTCGATAATATTTTACACGGCCCTAGTTTGTTTGGTTGGGTTGAATTCATCGGCTGTTGCACGTGATGTTAGTAAGAGGAACTTTTTTTTAATCGAACGACTTTTTAAAAGTACTTCTATTACAGATAATTAATTCAGATATTCAGTTCATAGTAGTAGGTGAAGGTGGCTAAATTATAACAGCCGCAATGGTCAAGCTACGCTTGCTGCTGTTGGTCGGTGGATGAGTGACCATACTGATCATCTATTACATATTGAGAACCCGTCGTGTCTCTGAAAACACGTTAAGCTATTGGTTCCGGCTGTCATTTGTAAATTTTTGACAGTCGTTACGGGTAGTTAGAAGCCCAATAGTCAATCAACCAGTCTTACCAAGGGTTACCCAGTAACTGCGTTGTGGAGGTTATATAGGCAGTCGCCCCATTCAGCTGCATCCGGTTAGACTGGAAGCCGACCCTAACATAGTTGGGAAAAGACTAGGAAGATGGTGATAGTAATAGGTGCTGCTATGATGCTGTGAATTGCTGTGGACGATAGAATATAGAAAACAAAAAAAAAACCGGTCAAGTGCGTGTCAAGGGTTCCGTAGTTGGGATGAATTTATCCCAAGAATAAACTTAACATTGTAGTTAAAAAACATGTTCTCCCATACATTCCAACTACAAATATCCATAGTTAAACGAAAAGGATCCAACCCACATTATACCTAATGTGGGTTGGATCCTTTTCGTTTAACTATGGACCAATGTAAGTTTGTACGCACAATATTGAGAGATTTACCATGTTATTTTAAAACCATAGACTTCTTATAGGTTTTCCTGTAATCTATAGCTATAGAACTATTTTCTGTATTTTTTTCAAGGGGGGGGGGGGGGGAATGGTCAATTTTCGTTTATTTTTAAAAAACTTTGAAAATAGTTTGCTTTAAAATTATAAAAAAAATATATTTGAAACCCTCATTGTAAGTCCTTTCATTTGATATATCGCACGGTACAGTTTGCAAATACATATTTTTTAATTTTCTTCTTTGCCCCCCAAAATTGTTCCCCATATTCAAAATTCATTAATTTACATTACACGTCCGTGTTTGGGTCACAGAAATACATACGTGTACCAAATTTCAACTTAATCGGTCCATTACATTCGGAGCAAATTGGCTGTGACAGACGGACAGACAGACAGACAGAAACATGAATGATCCTATAAGGTTTCCCTTTTTTCCTTTTGAGGTACAGAACGCTATAAAACAGATAGATGTGGAAGAGAATACGAGTAACAGAGAGGACTAGTTTTTTCAGCAATGGGAATTGCTGACACATTGTTAAACTCTGCTAAAATATCTGAATTTATTTTTCCGATATCCATTCCTACGTCTGCCTCCGAAATGGAACACAATGTGGTAAGTACTGAGAAAATCTTTCTTTCTTTCTTTACTGCAAGTAAATGGCTAACTAGATAGTTCCCTTCTAAGTAACACTAAAGCTTACAATCTGTACGTAATCATTTCTCTAGGTAGTTCGAAAATTAAGAGGGCGGTCACATTTTGTTACCTTTCTCGCTCACACGGGATCAAAATTTTAACCAACAAAAAACACATTTCTATTGTGTTATCTAATGAACTCAGCTCAAAAAGTATTATGATCGGTTTTTGAGATGAGTTAAATAAATGCCACAATAAAAAAGTGTTTTTAATAATTACCTATTAAATTAATATTATTTACTGGTTCGCTAATTGATCACATTTTACAAAAAAGCATATTTTCATTTAACATTCTTAAAAGTTTGGTCACGTGTGAGCGAGAGAGGTGACAAAATGCGACAGCCCTCTTAAGGGGGAAGCGTCAGGGTAGCCCGCGGGGGATCCCCCCACAGCACATACGTCCTCGTCGTGATCCCCGGGCAACGCCGTGTCTGACCACCGAAACGGAGTGGCAGACCGGCGGCAAAAGTGTGCTGTGACTTGCAGTCAAAAGGCGGACGACTGCAAGGATGCCGAAACTGAGGCGAGACGCCTCCAGGCTACGTTTATCCCAGGATGACACAAACGGCCCTTCTCAGGGCCTATGCAGTGGCCCTCCCCAGGGCCAATCCACCGGCCCTTCTAAGGGCTACGCTGAAGCTGGCCGCGCACCATCTGCGGCCAGCTTATCCAGTCTACAGGCGGAAATTTCGGATTCAGACGAGTCCGCCATGGACACGTCGGCGGCCGAAAATGACCGCCTTCAGCGGAAGCGGGCCTACCTGAGGCTCGGATCCGGAGGCTCCTCGGGGTCGGTGGGCAAGTCGGGGAAGAAGCCGAGGTCAAAAAAGGCTTCGACTCCAGCTTCGACTCCCACTCACGATGTGGGCCTGGTGGACGCCGAGCGTCAGTTAGGCCTGGCAAGGAGGGAGCAGCTCCAGCAGGACCTCGAAGAGAAGGTCGCTGCCAGGGAGCAGCAGGCTCGGGCCGCCAGGTCGAGGGCTGGCTATGGCACATCCATAGTGCTGTACGCCGACCACTCCCTGGCGGAGCTGGAGCGCATGGCGCTCCAGGACAAGGAGGAGGTACTGGAGGTCGCCTCCAAGTCCTCAAACCTGAAGGGGACCTTCCAGAAAGCCCTCAAATGCCGGGCTGTGAGCATGCACGGCATCATTACCGAGCTGGTGCAGCGCACGGCCACAGACGAGACGCGGCAGCTGCAGGCGAAGGTGGATCGCCTGCAGCTGGAGGTCAGCCAGCTGCACCAGAAGCTGGCTGAGGCCACGGCCCGGCACGCCCAACCTGTGCCTGCCCCTGCCCCTGCTCCGGCAGAGGGAGGCTCCTCCTCCCCTGGCAACCTCGTGGAAATAATCCGCGGGGTTGTCATGGAGGAGAGGGCCTTCATCAGAGGCTGCTTCGCGGGCATTGAGGACCGGCTCTTGCCGGAAAAGCGGCTCCGCCCGCCGTTAGCGGCGGATAAGAGTCCGCCACCGACGGAGCCGGTACCTGTACCTGCGCGGCCTGTGGGAGACCCGCCATCGGGTGCGCAGACCCAGGCCCCGAGGCCCTCCAAGGGCAAAGGGAAGGGCAGGAGGAGCACTGTGGCCCCTCAAACCCTCGCCACAAGTGCGGAGGGAGCGTCTGCCACTCCGGCAGCCCCCCAGAACACGCAGCGGGAGGACGCCATGCTTCCCTCCACCACCCCGTCCAACCAGGCGTGGACGGAAGTGGGCAGGGGGGGAAAGGCCAAAAAGCCTAAGCCCGCTGCGACTGCTCCGGCAGCCCAGAAGGCTCCGGTGGGCGAGAGGAAGTTGGTTCCTCCCAAAACTGCGGCGGTCGTAGTGACCATCACCCCGGAGGCCGCGGAGCGGGGCGAAACGTACGAGTCCATCCTAAGACGGGCTCGTGCTAACGCGGATCCCTCCCGGCTGGGGATCGGCAACATTACGTGCCGCCGCACCCTGGCCGGAGCCCGAATTTTTGAGTTCGGGGGGGAGCAGCGCGGCGCAAACGCGGACCTCTTTGCAACTAAGTTGCAAGAGGTCATCGCGGATGTGGCGACGGTCGCCAGACCTGTCAGGACCGCATCCTTGGAGGTGATCGATATGGACGATTCGGTCACCAAAGAGGAGGTGGTGGCGGCCGTTGCCGCCGCGGGAGGCTGCAGTGCTAGCGCGGTGAAAGGGGGAGTCATCAGGCCCGGCCGCCGCGGCATGGGCACCATCCGCGTCGAGTGCCCAGTCGCCGCAGCGGCGACCGCCCTTAAGGCAACCAAGGGACGGCTGCCCGTGGGCTTCAGCTCGGCTGTGGTCCGGCCGCTTGAGGACAAGCCTGCGCGGTGCTTCAAGTGCTTCGCGCTGGGCCACACCCGATCTACGTGTCCCTCCAAGTCCGACTGGGGAGAGTCTTGTTTCCAGTGCGGACAGGAGGGACACAGGAGTGCCACCTGCAGCGCCGCCACACCACATTGCCCGGCGTGTTCTGCCAGTGGCCGCCCCGCGGGGCACAGGATGGGGGGCAGGAATTGCCAGCCACCTACGAGGAAGGGCATAGTGCCGGCGCAGGTTCGCCCTGTCGCCGCCACCGCCGTTGTCGCCGCCGCTGTAACTCCAGCTCCAGCGGCGGTAGCTGAGGAGGGGGGTGCGATGTCGGATTAATGATTTCCAATCACAGCATCCTCCAGGCGAACACCAACCACTGCAGAGCGGCCCAGGACCTGCTGGTGCAGGCCATGGCTGAGTGGTTGGTGAACGTAGCGGTGGTCGCCGAGCCCTACTCGATCCCCGGCAGTTGGCTGGGTGACGAAGACGGCTTGGTGGCACTAGCGGCGCGGTCCTCCACAGACTCCCCTCCCTTCTCGCTATTAGAGAGGGGACCGGGATACGTGGCCGCTGCGTGGGGAGAGATAGCCCTCGTGGGCGTCTATTTCTCCCCAAACCGCCCTCTCCAGGACTTCGAGAACTATCTCGGGGTCCTGGCCGCCGTGGTCGGCAGGGCGGCGCCGCGTCAGGTCTCCGTATTGGGAGACCTGAATGCCAAGTCGGTGACCTGGGGCAACTCGGCCACCGACCATCGCGGGCGGGCAGTGGAGATGTGGGCAGCCTCCTCTGGGCTCTCCCTCCTTAACAGAGGAAACGTCCAGACATGCGTGCGGCGGCAGGGTGGCTCGATAGTGGACGTCACTTTTGCCACCCCTGCGTTGGCCGCGCGCGTGCTGAACTGGCGGGTGGATCTGGTGGAGACCATGTCGGACCACCGCTACGTGCGGTTCGACATCTCCACCGGTGGCGCCGCAGGGACGCGGCCCCTCTCGGGGCGGTCAGCGTTCCCACGGTGGGCACTCACCCACCTGGACAGGGAGGCGGCGGCGGAGGCGGCGTTTATCCAGGACTGGCTTTCGCCGCTTCCCGCTGGCTTGGACGTGGACACCGTGGCGGGACACCTGAGGGAGTCTCTGACCAGGGTGTGCAATTCTAGCATGCCACGTTCCGGCCGACCGCTGCCCAATCGGGCAGTGTACTGGTGGTCGGTGGAGCTGGAGGGGCTTCGAGCGGCATGCGTGGAGGCCAGGAGGGCCTACGCGCGGAGCCGGCGTCGGCGCCGACGAGACCGCGCCCACGAGGACCACCTCTATGAGGTGTACATAGAGGCAAAACTGGTTCTCGAGCGGGCCATCACTGACGCCAAGGACTCGGCGAGAGCGGAGATGCTGGAGGGTCTCGACAGCGATCCCTACGGGAGGCCATACAAGGCGGCGCGCAACAAGTTGCGACCCTTTGGTCCCCCGGTGGCCGAGACCCTGGAGCCCTCATTCCTGGATGGGGTGGTTCAGTCCCTGTTCCCGTGCAGGGACAACTTCACCCCGCCAGTGATGGGCCCTCCGCGGGGGATAGCTCCACCAGCTGAGGAGGAAGAGGAGGCCCCTCCTGTCACGGAGTCGGAACTCAGCGCGGCGATTGTGCATATCCGCGCCAAGAAAACGGCTCCGGGCCCCGACGGTGTCCCGGCGAGGGTGGTGGCAATTGCTGCCACTCAAATGGAGGAGCGGTTTCGGGACCTGTTTAGCGCATGTCTTGCGTCTGGTAGGTTCCCGAAACCGTGGAAGGAGGGGCAGTTGTGCCTCCTTCGCAAGGAGGGCCGCCCCGCAGACTCCCCCTCGGCATACCGACCCATCGTACTGCTCGATGAGGTCGGCAAAATGTTCGAGGGGATAATCGCTGCCCGCCTCAAGGGCCATCTGCGGAATGTGGGGCCGGACTTGTCGGACGCTCAGTTCGGTTTTCGGTCTGAGCGTTCCACGGTGGACGCGCTGGCCCGCCTTAAGGGCCAGGTGAAGGAGGCGATGGAGGCGGGGGACGGATTGTTGGCGGTGTCATTCGACATAGCTAACGCCTTCAACTCTGTTCCCCACAGCACCATCCTAGAGGCGCTCCGATTCCACGGGGTGCCTCAATACATGCGGCGTCTACTGGCCAGCTACCTGGAGGATCGGACGATCGTCCTCGTGAATAGGGCTGGACAAGTCCGGCGGTACGCAGTCGAGGCCGGCGTTCCGCAGGGGTCAGTCATAGGACCTCTCCTCTGGAACGTCGGCTACGACTGGCTCTTGCGGGGAACTCTCCTCCGAGGCACGGGTGTCGTCTGCTATGCGGATGACACTCTCCTGACCGCCCGGGGGGAGAGTTTCAGGGAGGCAGCCAACTTGGCCTCGGCGGGCGGGTCCTTGGTCGCAGGGAGGATCCGCCGCCTAGGATTGACGGTGGCGCTGCACAAGACCGAGGCCGTGTTCTTCCACGGGCCTCGGCAGCGCCAACCACCTGAAGCCCATATCTTCATAGAGGGCGTCCGAATTGAGGTGAAGGCCCAGATGAAATATCTGGGCCTTGTACTCGACAGTAGGTGGCGTTTCGGCCCGCATTTCAGCGGGCTGTCAACGCGCCTGCTGAAGACTGCGGGCGCCCTCTCGTGGCTACTGCCCAACTTGGGGGGGCCCAGCGTGCGATGCCGGCAACTCTACGCCGGCATCTTGAGGAGTATGGCCCTTTACGGGGCCCCTATTTGGGAGGACTCCCTCCGCAGGAGGGAGAACGCCGCCGCATTACGGGCACCCCAAAGGGCTATAGCCCAGCGGGTGGCGAGGGCCTACCGCACGGTCGGCTTTTCAGCGGCATGTGCTCTGGCCGGCACCCCGCCTTGGGAACTCGAGGCGTGGGTGCTCGCCAGAGTATATGAATGGACGGCGGGGCGGAGGGCAAGAGGAGAACGCCCAGCCCCGGAAGAGCGGGAGGCCGTCCGGCGGGAGGCGAAGGACGCCATAGTCGTCCACTGGACGCGGGACCTCGCCGCAGCAGCCTTCGGCCGCCGAACCCTCGACGCGATTGGGCCGGTCCTGCGAGACTGGCTCGAGCGACCACGCGGTTTCCTCTCCTTCCGTCTAGTGCAGGTGCTGTCCGGACACGGTTGCTTTGGATCGTACTTGCACCGTATCGGGCGGGAGGAGACGCCGTCGTGTCACGACTGTGGCGCGGCGGAGGACACGGCGCAGCACACTCTCGAGGTGTGCACGTCGTGGTCCGAGCCGCGCCGCAGTCTCACGGCGGCGATCGGAACGGACCTTTCGCTCCCCGGCTTGATCAACGCCATGCTGGGGGATGAGGGGTCCTGGGCGGCAGTCGCCTCCTTCTGCGTACACGTCATGTCCCAGAAGGAGGCGGCGGAGCGCGCGCGGGAGGAAGACCCTCTCGCGGCGCCGCTCCGAAGGCGGAGGAGGGGTCGAAGAAGACGTCAGTATGACAGTCATCTTCAACTCCTCCCAGGTGGAGGCCAGCAGGCAACGGGTGCGGGGGCACCCTTGCCTGTAATGCACAGGCTTCCACCAGTGCCGGACGGGAATGGCTAGGTGTTCACAGCCATTCCCGTAGCCCCCCAACAGGGGGGGACATGCGGGGCCCGCCAGCTAGGCGGGCATGCGCCGGGGGGTTGTGGACGCCGGATTCCCATGAACCCCCATCAAGGCGATGAGGGAACACCGCTGAGTTTTAGTGGGTATACTGCCACTTTGGCAGGGAGTCCCACATACTCCGTGTCGTCCCCCGACGAATGGAGATGCGTAATGTCATTTCTCAGCGACAAAAAAAAAAAAAAAAAAAAGGGTAGCCCGCGAAATTCAATTTTTCTTACGTTTTTTGCAATTTGCAAGACAGTATTAAGTTGTATGTTAAATAAAGTATGATTTGCGGCCGTGACAAATACGTATTTACAGAGTTATAATCATTAGAGTCAGTAATACAACTTTAGTTAGTATAATCCTGAAATGTCAAGATTTCATGAAATAGTCATTCATTAGGATTACCTGGTCTTAAAAAGTTGTCTTGATCACTTTAATGATTCTATTTATGTAAATAGGTACTTGTTACGGCCGCAAATTATATTTTGTTCAACGTACAATCTAAATGCGACTTGTAAATTGCAAAAAACATAAGAAAATTTGAATTTCCCGGACTACCTTGAAGCTTGCGCCTTAAGGACAAAACTAACGAAATAATGAACCAACTTTCCACTTTCTAACTACCGTGCACCCAAAAATAGAATCATTCCCTAGCAACATTACGAACAATATCTAATTACAAGAAACACAATCATCTTTATCCGTCATTTTGTTTAAAACTTAACAATACTTCCACCCGGCTATTTGAGTAACGACCGGCCCGGGTATTCCGGATAAGTGAAAACAAAGGGTATCGGTCGCCATTGTTATCCGGGTGAAATCCGCAAACATCGCGCTAGTGGCGACCTCTGGTGGGTGTAAGGGGCACGTTTCAGGCGGATTTGCGTGCATGTTTGATTTTGTTATGTTTGTCTGTATGGGTGCTATTTTAATTGGTGGGAAAGTATTTGTTTCAGAAAGGATTATGAATTGATAATTATAAAATCCACATCTCTTGAAGATTATCTGCACTCTAAGCAATCAGCTTTTCACATACAAATTGCTGGTAATCTTTTCGATAAGATTTTGTAAAGGTCATACAAATACGAAAATAATAAATTTCCGTTTTCCTAATCCTCAGAGTTCAAATAATTCACAGCGTAAAAAAATATCGCAAGAAATCGCAAACAGTTTATAATTTTATCTCGACTTATAAAACTAATTAGAATCTCGATGTATTGGGAGTGAGATGGGATGCTATTTAAATGAGATTAAAAGTATTTTCATTTACAGAAGGACAAAGCAAGCAAACCAGGCTGCTTCGTAAAGTTTTCAAACCCAACTTGAATATTTCGTGGCTTAGGCTGACCACTCCAACTTTTCCCATGGCGAAGAGGGACTAAAGGACTATATCGAGAGGATGGACACCAGCGCCCTCCTGCAAATACTTATAAAATGATACGCTGATCCTTTTGTCAAGTGAGGCGTATTTATTGTTTTGGTTAAAATATAAGAATGTATTTCGTGAAAAAGGTAGAAATAGATTTCTGGATGATTATCATACAAATAACAACAATCCAGTTTCCAGCTATGTCGGGGTCGGCTTCCAGTCTATCCAGATGCAGCTGAATACCAGTATTTGACAAGGAACGACTGGCTATCTTTTTACGGTTCCGTACCCAAAGGGTAAAACGGGACCCTATTACTAAGACTCCGCTGTCCGTCTGTCTGCCCGTCTGTTACCAGGCTGTATCTCATGAACCGTGATAGTTAGACAGTTGAAATTTTCACCGATGATGTATTTCTTTCTGTTGCCGCTATAACAACAAATACTAAAAAACAGAATAAAATAAATATTTAAGGGGGCTCCCATACAACAGCCATGATTATTTTTTCGTTTTTATAAATAATGGTACGGAACCCTTCGTGCGCGAGTCCGGCTCGCACTTGGCCGGTTTTTTCTTTTTTGGATGGGAAATCATTAATTAACAATGTCAATGTCAGACTTTTACTCACTAAAACCCATCCGTGTTCCTTCACTTGCCTGTGCCAGGGCCACGGTAACTTTCGAACAACCCGCAACCCTGGCGGGCATCGGCCCTAGCGGACCCCTTCAGCTAGTGCTCTTTGAGGCGCGCGTGGAACACAACGCGCCGTCGACCAGGGCCTGGTCCTTACCGGACGGCGAGTTACCCACTGCTCGCCATCCGTAAGCCCGCGCCTACGGTGGCCGGCTATTAATTTCCGACGCCCATTGCAGGGCGTCTCCTGTGGGGACTAGGGGCGTGAGGGCGCAAAGATTGCCTCTCTCATGAGATCCCGCCGGAACGACTGCCTATCTGACCTCCAGAACCCATTTACTGGGTAATATACTTAATCCCTTGGTAAGACTGGTTATCAGACTTACGGGCTTCTGACGACCCGTAACGACTGTCAAAAATCCACGAATGACAGCCGGGACTTGGGATGTAAAAGTCTTAACCACCCATCTACAGACCAACCGCAGCAAGCGTAGTTTAACTTAACGATCGACCCGTGCGGCTGTTACAAGCCCGCTCGAAAGAAGAGCAATCCGTGATAAAGAATTAGTTCAGCCAATGCTCTGTACGCCGTAGGACCACGAGGGAGACCAGTTTCTGTTCGTCCTACTATGACAAATTAGAGCTGTAATAATTTATTTATACCACCTCTATATAATTAATACCTTTGACACAAGTAATAGAAGGAAGAAAAAAAAACAGTCATTTGTAACAAACTAAAAATATGCTCCTATTATAAATATCTTACACATACTATGGGTAAGCTCACTCCATCGTCGACTTTGTCTCTGTCACCTCTGACCTAGACTAAAGTCAAGAGCAAACCCACCTCAAATAAAAGCAATGCTCCTATTATATCATTTTCTCTAAGAAATTATGCCATTTAAGTAAGTAAGTAGTCACATGTACTTAGAATCCCGGTTCGAAGGTCCGTAAACAGTAAAGCCAACTCAATAAAACAACAGACATATTTACAGTAAGATTAAGGGCACATAACACGTAGTTTATCTCCCTAAAGAGAATAACCAACATAAAATGTATCAGGTGCGTATCAGACGGTTAGTCGTAAACCGTGAGTAGGGAAGGGCTTATAATGTAGCCGTTAAGAGGCCGGCAACCTGTCTCTGTGGAGGACTGTTTTATTAGGACACGAACTTACGCAGCGCGTATAGCGGTATATAAGGAAGTCTTGGAGAAAGGCTAGCTGATGTGATTAAGATCTCAGTCAAATTATTGTATATGTATCAGTCAATATAATTAGAAATTTTCCCCAGTTTCATGATAATCAAAAACAATATGTACAGACGCTCAAATCCTAATCAACCTTGAACCTAATGCTTTAGCAATAAAGTTGAAAAACTATTAAAGAAATTTGACAGATTGTAGTAGCTTGATGTGCTGACGTCTGTACTTACTTAATTTAAAAAAAAAAATGCTTTTAATTTTGTCACCATTATCATTTCAGCCGAAAGGACGTCTTTCGGCTGAAATGATAATGGTAACAAAATGCTGGACATAGTCCTCCCCCAAGCACCGCCACGTTGACCGGCCTCCTACGTCCTTCACAAGATTATCGGTCCACCTCGTTCCGGCCTTCCAACGTTGAACGATGCAAACGCGCGTGTATCGATACAAACGCGCTGGCATTTTGCGTTTTTAAGCAGAACCTCGTCAACAGTAGCAAGATGGTGTCGGTCGAGACAGCATTGATTGCATGCGCTTTGTTATTATTTTTTTAAAAAAGGAAGAAGAAAAATTACCGACGTTTTTGAGTACATCCATTTACAAGCGAGAGAATATGAATCGATACAAACGCTATACTAACGCGCATGTGTATCGTTACAGACGCGCCGGTGCCGCGCGTTTGAATCGATACAAACGACAACAAACTGCTCTGTAGGATAAAAGCGCGCCGCGTCGACGCGCGTTTCTAAAACGCGTGTCGACGGCGCGTTTAAAAAACGTGGCGTGCACTGGCCCTTAAGTTTGGCAATTCTTCGGGCTGGGTTACCCTTGTTTCATCGAAAAGCAATTGACAAATTATCACTTCCCAAACAGTTTTCCGCATAATTTCATTTGCCAAATTATTACATAGCAAATAAACTCTTCACAAATAATTGTAACGCAAATCTAATGTTTGGCAAGTACATATTTCACGCAAAATAAAATAAGCCAAATATTTAGTATCGTCAGTTTTCAATTTACCATTTCTATTCAGTCAATTGCTTAGTCAATGCTAAAAGATTTGCATCTTTAGGTCAGTTGCACAGAATACACAAATTAAATTACAATGTGTTTTGTCATGTGGGCATGCAGCAAGCATGCAGCATGCAGCATGCAAGCAAACATGCAGCATGCAAGCAAGCATGCAGCAGGCATGGTTATTGTCACGGGGCCGGCGCTGCAGGGCTCCGGTGCTAATCGTCGCAGACGGCTTTCGCTCACCACCGCAGCTTCGGTCCTGCTCCTGCTCCTCAGCCCGCGGGCCGCCTCGCCCCTACGCGCCTACGCGATTCTAAATTACACTCAGGGGTAGGGCAGACAAGACTGCGTGAAGTCGGGTTTACAGCGATTCGTTTCTTTCACCAAAACCTAATTTTTAGCAAATGTTTTAAAATAAAAAGATAAAAATAAAAAACAGCAAATGTTTTAAAATGTGTTAAAAAAATTATATTAAATAAATTATTAAATTAAATTAAAATAAAATTGCATTTTTTAATTATATAATTTCCAAAAAATCTTATTTTTGCCTTTATATTTTTTGTCATAACAAATCATTTGATGTTGTTCATTCATTCATTTGTTCATTTGATTTGTTTGCTGTAATAAATCATTTGATTAAAGTATTCTAAAATAGTTTTAAAAGGGTAACGGTGGAGTTTCTTGGATGGGTGACCATCTTGACATACCAAGACCCCTCCGTGCCTCGGAAAGCACGTTAAACCGTTGGTCCCGGCTGGCATACGTGCATTTGGTGGTTACCGGAATACAGAAGCAGTTAAATGGCATGAAAACCATTGCTGTGGGCCCCCCATAGCACAGCATCATGCTGAGTGGAAGCCTTCTTGTCACAGTCATGGCGTGCCAGCAGCTGCCGACTTTTGTTTTGTGCTCGTGATTTGTTTTATTTTTGTTATTGTAAAACTAGAGTTAATTATATTTTTGTATGCACGTGTTTCTGTGACAAATAAACATATTTTTCTTTCTTTTCTTTCTTTCTTTCTTTCAAAACCTCGTTTGGCAGCACACAGCAAACCACACAATGATGTCCACAAAAGTAGAAGTGACATATTTATTCTCGTGGTGATTGCAAAGAAAAGCTGCAGCGTAATAATGTGACCATCACACCACTCCAGCGAAGCTTTAATCCAGCATGAAGTTTACCAATATGCAAGAACATGGTGTTGAACATCTTTTTTTAATCCCGAAAGTCTAACAACCTGTCCTATCAAGGATTATTGTGTTACCCAGTAACTGGGTTGTGGAGGTCTAATTGACAGTCGGTTAATCGTCATTCAGTCGGTCATTCGGTTAGTCTGGACGCCAACCCCAACATAGATAATTGGGATGGCTTGGCAGAATCAGAGGATGATGATTCTTTTATTCAAATAAGCTAAGATGTCAGTATAGATAAATCAGTAAACTACCTACTATACTCATATAAAATCTTTATTTACGTAAATAAATATGTTAATTATTTCGCAAACACAAAACGTATTGTAGTAAAGCAATAAAACAGTAGACGATAACAATATATTTGCAGCAATAACTGAAGTGAAATCGTTATTATTTGACGCTGTAACACTTATAGCTACTGAATCTTCTTTGATATCGGACACTCTGCCTTTCCCGGGCTCAAAAGTATGGAGATCGACTTCTTTAAAATAAATGACAGCGACCCGCCCATGTTTTGCATGGTTTTTACGACATAACAAAACATCGATATTCCTTTATTATAGGTAAGTTTTTATTACCTATGAAATTTTTTAAAAGAAATATTGCCGATGCACTTTTGCCATTTTAATGAAAGTTTCTTGATGCCTCTGCTATAGATATCCTGGGAACGGGAATCGATAAATTCTTTAAAGGCGTTTTTCACCTTTCGTTGGATTTGAAATATTTCCCCGGGGCTCGTTGTTGAGATCAAAATTTCCAGAACGGAAGCGATCAAACCAAAACCGCACCGCGCGTTCACTTGCGGTACATTGTCCATACACGTCGTTAATATTGCGTGCTGGCTGTGTTGCGTTGATGCCACGAAGGAACTCGTATTCCAAAACTTTTTAGCAAAAAATAAAACCGGCTTCTAAAACAAAACACTACAAAGTGAAAAATAACTTTAATTTCGGAAGTCGGTGTCTTTGGTTTTGTATTTTCGTTTTTTTGCCACCGACTACCGAAATTAAAGTTGTTTTTCACTTTGTAGTGTTTTGTTTTAGAAGTCGGTTTTATTTTTTGCTAAAAAGTTTTTATTTTTCACTTTTTAGTTGTGGAACCTACCCCACACAAATTCGAATACATAATTTAGCACAATAATTGTAGATATAGCCATGTAAATAACAGTGATAGGAAGTTATTAAAACACCATCACAACATCCATATAAAATAAGTGGGAAATATACGCATTATTGAAGCTAACTCAAAGACTCCTCCTCAAAAACCTCGGAAGTATAACCCTTTCAAACAAAAACAGAATTTTCCAAATCGGTCCATCCGTCTTTGAGTAATCGCGTAACAAACATACGAAAACAAAAACATACAGACGAATTGAGAACCTCCTCCTTTTGGACGTCGGTTAAAAATAGCGCGCGATTTCGATTTTTCCATGTTTACAGAAACATCGATATCAAAGAAAAATCGAACGGCGGGAAAACAAATGAACAACTGATTTTTTTATCAATGTCATGCTGTAGGTATTATAAAATTAATTTGAATTTAGAATTCTAAATAGAATGAAAGATCTTCGCAATAGCCAGTAACAAAACTCGGCAATTTCATAGGTTATTCATGTTTTATATGCATATAAACCTTCCAAAATAAATTCTCTAACTAAATGATGGTGAAAACCCCATCAAAATCCGTTGCGAAGTTTAAAAGATAGACAGACACAAAAAGCAAGTTTGTTTCATACTACACATCTATATACAGGATGTATCAGGAAGGTGTGGTTTAATTTCCAACCATCAACCTGAACAACTTTCTCCATGGGACCAACATTGTAATCGAGTAAAAATTATCAACTATCCTGTATAAAGCTTCAATACCTACTCGACCCAAATGTATGGGACGGCTGGTAATTTTTCACCTTTCTGTTACAGCCTGTAGATAAATTCGTTAGAAAAAAAAAGAAAGTAAAGAAATATAATATCTTATTTAGGACACGAATTATATGACAATTCTTCTTGATAGCGTATCGATGGCAAATAAGTTTGTGAAAATTTAAATATAATGTTTAGTCCAAAATTCTGACACTCGAACTCCGTTCAAGACGCAGTCATAAGATCCTCAAATGCTCAAGTGACGGCATGCGGCGCAATATGGAAGGTGGGCCATTGTATGCGGAGAGACGCCGCATATACACTTGAGGTCATCGTTCATAAAGCCCCCATCTGTGCAGATTCTCTTTGCTACGACCGACATGGGTCTGTTTAGGGATTTCCAAGTCGGCCACGGTAAGGCGTGCCCAGGTGGAAGGCTCTCAGATGGTTCGATAAAACTTTCAGGGGGTTTAAGCAGCTCCGCGTACCATCTCCCGGTTCTTGAAAGTTTCTTCGACTCGGCCACCAACCATCGCAACCCTCTGGTTGTCGAGGCGGCTAACTATATATATTATTTGGGCTTCGGCTTTTAACTCTTTTGGAAATGTGCTCATACAATGGGAACCTTTTTATAAACATACAAAGTTCAAAAATGTAAAGGCAAGGAAGTGGAAGAATAGATGGCGCCACGTGTCTTTCGAATCATGATTGAATTATATTGTTATAGAAACTTAAGTAGTGTGTCAAGTTTTTTTTTATTTTTTTTTTATTTAAGTACCTAACACATTTTGTGAGTCTTAGAGTGTCGATAGAGCGGTTTTTCATAATACTATAAATACGAAAGTGAGATTTTTGTTACGCTTTCACGCTAAAACCGCTGAACGGATTTGGATGAAATTTGGCACCTGGATTAGGACAGAGGATACTTTTAATCACGATAGTGCATTCCCGGGGCGCGGCACGTGCTACTAAAATAATAACTGATCATGCGTAACGTGCAATGATCTGATTGTTTTTAATTAAACAAATTTTGATTACAGTAGGTAGGTAGATTTGATTAATTCACTGCCTTATTAAATTCCTGTCAATGAGCAATTAATCAATGTTAATTCAATTACATTTATGCGTGAGTGGAAAGGCTCCACCGCTTTTTCGATAACATGAAATTGTTTTGTGATAAATTCTGTATGAAGCATTATAAAAATATTATTAAACCTCTTACCTGAAGCTTGGTAATCCTACTAATATTATAAATGTGAATGTTTGTATGTTTGGATGTTTGTTACTCAATCACGCAAAAACGGCTGAACGGATTTGGATGAAATTTGGTATACAGATAGTTTATAACCTGGATTAAGACATAGGATACTTTTCATCCCGGTAGAAGGTTCCCGTGGGATAATTTCTGACATTCACGCGGGCGAAGCCGAGGGCAACTGCTAGTAGTTACCGCTTATATTTACCTATGTACAGACGCCATCACATCAAGCTACTACAATCTGTCGAATTTCTGTCAACTCTATCTCTAAAGCATTAGGTTCAAGGTTGATTGAAAAAATTTGACAGTTTCGGTTAGCTCGATGTGTGAACAGATAGACCCGGTTCCCATTAGGTCGGACCGACAGTTTTGCCGCGGACAGTCGTCGGGTCTTGATAATGATAATGTCGATTTACCGCGAGCCGGCTCATCACAAAGCAGTTGTGAGTTGACTGATTGGCATGTGTAAAGAGAAGACAGGAGAAAAGAAAAATATTTTTTTGGGTGCATCCAATCAATGCCGCGCGAAATGAAGCTGAAACATTTCAAATGTTAATAAGCGAATTAAGAAGTGATGAGCTACCGCTAATGCTTACAGCTAATTTGCAAACTGTGGGCGAAAGCGGGGAATGCGCGGGTGGGTGGGGTGCGGGCGCTCCGTTCCAACAAGTTTAGTTTGAACAGCGTAATAAAAAACAGTATGCCAATATTATATCCGACACTTTATATATATTTTTAGCGATCAGAAGTGAAAAACAAATAAAAAAAAACAATTACAAACAACCTAAAACTAATTTATTTCAAAATAGACTTAATTTTATTCAGCTGCCCTACATTTATGGGTGCTGCTTGTGGTGACAGATCGTCTTGCTGACCTTGGTTTTGTTTTGTTATAAGTAACTTAACTCGTGGTTGATTTTACTTCGATGGTCCTAGTTATCATCTGTGACTTTGAGTTACGACTACATGTACGGCTATATGTAAGTGGGCACGCCCTTTATTACTGGAGGCTTTTATTTGGATATAAAGTTCTGCTTACGTTTTTAGTTTTGTATTTTGTTTCTGCTTGAGTATAGTTTTCGATTTTTTTTTTTTTTTGGTATATTGGCGTGTGCTAGCTTACTTATAGCAAATAATTTAATTTAATGTTTTGTATTGCGTAATGTACCTAAATTATTATGCGCAGTGTTATATAGAATCATTTTTTTTTAACTGAACAGACAGCTGTGCTGCTGGGGAGTTTGTTGCGCCACTTCTTTTCCCCAGCTAAAGCACTAGGAAGTGGTGAAGGGCGGGCGTTTTGGGGGACTGTCTTATGTAATTTTGACGTTCAAAAAGTGCTGATTCTCAGCCTAGTTTGAATAAATGACTTTTGATTTTGATTTTTTTTGATTTTTTGATTTTTTATGTTCGCATAATTCGTGAAAATGTACTGAACAGCTGATTTTTTTTTTTTCATCATCATGAACACCTTGTAAGGCTAGGCAGATTGATTGATTGATTGAACACCAGGCCAGTTGGCGTGGTTGGTTAAGATACCACCTATCATGCCGCAGGTCGTGGGTTTGATTCCCATCCAGGACAAACATTTGTGTGCATGAACATGTCTGTTTGTTCTGAGTCTGGGTGTAATTATCTACCTATATAAGTATGTATTTAAAAAAAAAAAGTAGTATATGTAGTATATCAGTTATCTGGTGTCCATACAAGCTCTGCTTAGTTTGGGATCAGATGACCGTGTGTGAATAATGTCCCAGGTTATTATTATTACCTTGTATATAATAATTATATTATAACGTCCGGTAAAAGTGTCGTAAGCCATATGAGAACAACGCTATTGAAATACATAATGCCGATATGTATCCGACAATTTTGTCGTTGCGATAAAACTATCAGTCCGACCTAGTGTGAAGCGGGCCTTAAGGACACTTAAATTTAATGCCTAAATATTATAGCACGTTGGATTTTCATCTCTCGGCGCTGCACCAAGCGCTGAAAATATAACAGTGTATTTTTGTTAATTACATTTAAGTGTCGCCTCGCGTTTGGGCACGCTACAATTGCGGCGATAAGTCCCCTCTTTGAGGAGAGCCTGGTGAGGTGTCACGGCATCGTGACCTTCCGCCTGAGGCAGGTCCTCACCGGATACGGTTGCTTCGAGAGTTTCCTGTTCCGGATAAGGCGGGAGGAAACGCCCGAGTGCTACCTTTATTCGGATTGCCCGCAGGTCACGGTAGAGCATTCGGTGGAGGCCTGCCCGACTTGGGTGGAGCACCGCCGCGATCTCGCGGAGCTGATCTCTCGCGCCCGGCCCTGGTCCAGGTCATGGTACGGAGCGAGAGTGCATTGGAAGACGTCACTTCCTTCTGCGAAGCAGTAATGCTCGCGAAGGAGGCGCTGCCCTGGGCGTCGGGAATTGAGAGCCGATTCCCGGCCACCGTAGGCGCGGGCTTAAAGATATATGTAATAATAATAATAATGTTTATTTTACCAACAATAATACATAGATACAAGAAAAGAAAAGAAAAACCAAAAACATAACTGAGGAGCTTAACTCTAGAGGACATAAATCTATGTGCAGACAATGTAAACCCTGCCTCTTACACTGGAAGACCTGTATTGTAAGAGACAGTGATTCGGCCATTAATATGTTTTTTTATTTTAAGATGTCATGTCAGCACTAACTGATGGCATCCTCTAGAGCCGATGCCTGCCAGTGTCGCGGGTTGTTCGAAAGAGTTACCGTGTTCCTGGCACAGGCAACTGAAGGAACACGGGTGGGTTTTAGTCTGTAAAAATCTGACACGCCTTCCCGCTCCGCCCAGACTGGGAGAAGTAATTTGATGATTTCCCACCCAAAAAAATAAAAAAGGTGTGGCCTCGCGTTACTGAAAACGGGAACAAATCTCTTTAAAAATTCCTGTAGGTATATTTTACGAATATTCCAAAGAAAGTCATCTCCACACTAACCAGCCGTCCCCGAGTGCCAGTAATTGAAATCGTCTGCCCAGGAAACGTTACGTTGGTACAATAGATATTTTACAAATGGAAATATAAAAGCAGCGAGTGCACTTCTAATTCCTGCAGCCGTGCTACTAATTCACAAGCTAAATTGGTTTTTAAATAAAACTCCTGGCTGGAAAAAAGTAGAATGGATGAAGGACTTCGTTATTTAGATTGCTTGGTGGGTATATTTTTAGAGGGGTACAAAGTTTATGAGGAACATGTCATGAGAAAAGATTTGAGAATGAATATTTGTAGGTGGACTATGTGAATGTTGATATGGCTAGAAGGGGATGAATAAACTGAGATGACGGCTAATAGAGATGTATGGAGGAAGACATGTTGCGCCGACCACAAATAAATTAGGATAAGCTGCAGGCGTATTTGGTAATTATGATCCTCACTATAGTGATAATAATATAATTATAGTATTCATGCGGCAAAGTGGAGTATTTGGTGGTAGTAGTGAAAGTGGGTGTTATGTACTCGTAATAAGGATTGCAAAATGTATAAAAAAGATATGGTATACTTCTCTTGTGAGATACATCTTGTTTACGATTTTAACTGAAGTATGTAGTCAACACTTTCCAAGAAGGTGAACGACGACTACACGTCACAGTAATAGAACTTCTATTTTGTTGTGAAAGTGGTCCCCGAAATGATCAATTGCAATTGTCAATTTTTACGTGATTAATGCGCAAATTGATCGTCTACCAAATGTAATTGTAGCAATTGACAATATTATTACCATAGAAATTGATGGCAATTGATCAATTGCGATTGATCGTTTCGGGGACCCCTAATTCCCATGTAATAGGGGGTGAGCCTATTGCCATTAACGGGGCACAAATCCAGACTCCGGGCTACTAGAAAAAGAACTTCTTTACAAAAAAGAAAACAACAACAACCGACTTCCAAAAAAAAAAACACTACAAAGTGAAAAATAACTTTAATTTCGGGAGTCGGCGGTGTCTTTTTATCTGTATTTTAGTACACCCAGATTTCGCCAGTTTCGGTGATAGATACATCCCTGCCTAACTCTTGGAGGAATACTGGTGCGAAGTTATGTTATTTCTAGATAGTGATTTACTATTCCCATTTTTATGTTCCTCCCAGATCCCTTCCTTTTATTAACTTCCTTACAAAACCTTCACGAGGCATCTAAATATGCAATACAAAACACGTCGTGGCCGCCATTTTTTTATCCAAAACTCATAATGACGGACAATACGTGACTGGCTTTGATGCCATTTCAAGAATGTCATTAATTTGACATCCCACGTGAATAGACAACCAAGAGGGTAGTTTTAACACACCGTCTTTGGAGATCAGTCTTCAAGATATTTGGGAATGACCTGGGTCAGCTAGACATACTTTAGATTATTGAATTTGAAGTGTTCGAGCTTTTGATTAAAATTGAGGTCTGCATTCTTGCACGAACTTCTAGTTCAATTACTGTAGTGGTCACATGGCATGAAATAGCGTGATGACCTATAATTGCATGATAGCCTATATTTGCGTGATGGCCTGTAATCTGGTCAATAGAATCTAGATAATATTAACTACCTGGTCTAGTGGTCACAAGTGCTACAGCTGAACAGGTCCTGGGTACGATTCCCGGGTCGGGCAAAGTGTTTTCCATCTGGAATTTACATTGGATTTAGACATAACTGGCGAAATGTAAGTTTAGGTCCAGACCGGCTCGAAGAGGAGATTACATTTTCATCGCGTTTAAAAAAAAGTTTTGGGTCATTGAAATAAGATTGATTTTCATTTCACTTCTTTTTTAAATGATAATGCTTAAGAGCCGACCTAACGCGTTCAGAGTAAAACAATAATCAAGCTTATTTCAATGACCCTAAAAGTCTTTTTTAAACGCGATAATAAAGTACTCTCCTCTATGTGAACGGATCACTTAGTACTATTATAAACACCTCTGCCTAGCCTTTCAGGGACTACAGGCGTGATGTAAACTACTTTTTAGGGTTCCGTAACCGAAGGGTGCCAAAGGGAACCCTATTACTAAGCCTCCGCTGTCCGACCGTGTGTTCGTCCGGCTGTTTGTCAGCGGGCTGCATCTCATGAACCGTAAAAGGTACACAGTTTAAATTTTCACAGGATGTGTATTTCTATTACCGCTCTAGGTACTTATATCACCAAATAATACAAATCAAATAAAGTTAAAAATTAAGTAAAAGAAACGTGTATTAATAAAAAATATATATAAATTTTAGTAGCTCGGAGCAAAGTAATAACAGCCGCACGGGTCGATCCATGTCTTGCTGAGAGACCATCTTTAAATACCTCATCCGTGCCTCGGAAAGCACGTTAAGCCGTTGGTCCCGGCTGTCATGTGTGGGCAGTCGTTAAGGGTCGTCAGAAGCCCGAAAGTCTGACAACCAATCTTACCAAGGGGTATCGTGTCACCCAAAACTGGGTTGTGGAGATCAGATAAGTAGTCGCTCCATGTAATACACTGGTATTCAGCTGCCTCCGGCTAGACTGGAAGCCTACCCCAACATACTTGGGAAAAGGCTAGGCAGATTGATTGATATATAAGTAGAGTTAAATGTACGGTAGCTTTTGTGCGCGAGTTCGAGTTTTGTGTGTGAAGTAAGCAGCCAGAATTAAATACACACACACAGTCGACACTGGAATCTGCAATACAAGAAGCATCTCAGGATTCTCAGGTTCGTTATCGTCTCACAAAGTAAGCTGAAGTGTCTTATGTGTTAATTACACCGGTATCCAAACTATAACTTCCAAACTGGATACCAATGCTTGGCACCAGGAATAAGAGCTGGTGGTAGTACATCTAGCCCCTTCACCAAAGAGTTCTACGATAGGACTCAGGGGTACCATCGTTGATAGCTTCGGATAACCCGAATTAAATTTGACTGATCCATTATGGGAGTTACGGTATTAGTGCGACGATCTATAATAAATAATTTAGGTGAGAATAATAAATCAATTTCTATTGGTCGATATATTTCGTTTTTTCTGAAGATAAACGATGGTACCTCTGAAGTCTGAGTCCTGTCGTACTGTATTATCGCAGAAACAAACATAAACACCGTAAGGACTATTCTTGCTTGCAGCGGTCGGCTTCTATAGTAAGTAACGCTTGCTAATAGATGGGGTCATCGTGTGCACGGGATTTTGTTTTCAAATTGGTCAGATCCAATGATACAAGATGTGTTACGTTCATAGTAACCAACGTTTAAAATCTGGTCTTGCTCAATGTCCAAAAAAAAGGGGCGTGCTGTATTAATATTACGTCTTGCTTGACGCGGACTAAAGACCCCAATGTGCCCCAATTAGAACGCTTTCGAGTCTTCATAAAACGCGCGGTAGTAACATATCTGCCTCGTTTTAATAATTATAATATCATTGGTCAGATGTAAGTGTCCTCGACAGTACCTAGACTTTCTATTATTAATAATCGATCGACCAGCTGCAAAGGGTAGTATTAGGTATTCCTAATATACCTACGTATGTATATTTTTATAACAGGTACCAGTTTTTATAACGGCGATGTAAATGTCGCAGTTACTGTAATCCCGCGGCTAAATTGTTATTATTTATTACTATTTTACAAGGAAATTGCTTTTTACAAAGAAGAGAAACCTTAAGGTGTTGGGCTAATAACTCAATTCAGATTCTAGTGATGGGACATTTTTAAGTGCTTATCGATAAAAAGTTCAAACTTTTTTTTTTTTTAATTTGGCTTATAAAATCGCGCTTTTTTATAGAAACTTATCTACAACGAAGCTTTTACAAAACGCAATGCGCAACGTTTAAACATTCCTACTCTGTGACTGTCTTTTCTTTCTGATTTGATTCACAAAAACGGTTTTGTTTTTCCTTCGCTCTAGCCTTTTCCAAACACTGTTGGGATTGACTTCCAATGTAACTTGATTCGGCTCATTTCGTTTCTAACGTTATTCCTCTTTCAGCTTTTTAGAACATTTTAAATGGTACAGTATTTATAGGTGAGTTACGGTTATTTAATAGAAAATAAGATATAATTAATCGCAGACATTCGTTATTTCTGTAAGCTTTGTATAAGTACCTAGTTTACTGATCAAAACTTATTGTACCTACAATATTAATAGGTACTTTTAAATTCTTTTATTCAATATACAAGGTGTAACTTAAATAACGCATAACCTCTTAAGGGGTCATTTTACTCATCATTATGAACAACTTTTACTATGGGAACAGACCTAAAATCGCGAAAAAAATCAGCTGTTCAGTACATTTTGACGAATTATGCGAACATAGATGTACTGAACAGCTGAATTTTTCGCAATTTCAGGTTTAGTTGAATTTCAGGATGAGTACAATGACCCCTTAGGAGGATGTGCGTTATTTAAGTTACACCTTGTATAACACAACTGACTATGTATTTACACTAATTATCAAATTAAAATACTATACAAATAAATACAAAAACAAAAGGACATTAACGTCGAAGTACTCATCCGCATCGCTGTCATCCGGAAAGAAACGTGCCCAGAAGACTGGCAACATTGCCACGTTGAATGTCAATGCTAATTCTTTGGCCAAAAAACGAGCCAACCCTCTGGTACTAATTGTAAATAATATCAAAGTTATTTAGTGAAGTATTAGGAAGCAAATCGTTGTAAAAGAACGAAGACTAAAACGTGTATTTAAGCATAAACTTCTCATGAATAGTGTCTCCATATGGGACAAGTCAAATACATATTTAATAAACAGACAACGCCATAAATTACACACGAAACGTTTATATACAGAATACTCTAGCTACCGTATTATGCTAGCTTTATTTCGTAGAACATTATCACAGAATAGTACAGAAGGTTGAATTTTTTTTGGCTTCGCACGGTTTGTGCATTTAGCCAATGTCAAAGGTTGTATTTATGCAACGAGCGGAACAGACGCACACGCACATACACTTGCGTGCAAAAACCCACGCTTTCAATCTGTGAAACGATATCTCAAAAATATTAATTTATATTTTAATTATTTTAAGTTGTTCCCACAACTTAACTTGGTAAGATAAAGATTATTTACACTTACACTTTTTTTTGGAAAAACTGGGTGACATTTTTTGTCGGTGGAGTTCAGTTGACAGAATTATTATTTTGTTTATTAGTGCTCGTTTAATAATAATTCAATAATAATCAAGTATTTATGTGACTTTAAAAAAATGGGTCTTTATTCGACCAGTATGTTCGTAAGTTCGCGATTTTCTCAAAAACGAATTAATCAGGTTTGATATTTATTTCACTAACGTAATCTACATACATTCAAGAAGGTTTTTGGTATAAAACATATTAGGTTATTGTTAATTAAACTTGATGAATTATCTTATTTCAATTCGAAGAGAACGGGGTGGATCGATTTTATTGCACGCAAGTGTAGTTACGTACGTGTGCGGCGATCTCAAACGAATGCCAGTCGCGAGTGCATTTGCACTCGCTGTACATGAAGCTTGTCTATGTGTGCGTGTGTTTTCGCTCGCTGTATGGAGACGAAGCTGACCTTCTGTACTGTTCTGTGAACATATTATTCTAGACTACTCTTAGAACATCGTTGTGACCTATATCCTTTAGCAAAGTCTAATAACTTTGGTGAACGCAAGCGACTGATGCGCTCTGTTGTAATTTTCTACTCTCATCTTAGCTTTAGACGGTTGTTCTTGAAATTGGAACGAAAATTCTGAACTGGAGTTTATTTGTTTATTTTAATTTTATGCAAGGGTACGATGTTTTTAAACTTATTGACGATTTCGCATATCATAAATAGTAAATGATAAACGATTTTATTTCTGTAAGTAGGTTTATACAAACACTTTAACAAGTCAAAAATATTTTTAAAAACTAGATGAGGTCGGCGTTTCCTGACTGACCACTCTGAGAAGAAAGGCCGAAACAAGCTCAGAGGTCACAGTCTCTTTTAAAGTCCAGACGTAATCTTGGTCAATTCATGTGAAGACCAAGTAGATTGGTGTCTGAAATGGTCTTTTGAGGAAAGAACCACACATATTAAGTGATTGACACCTGTCCAGTCAGTGCACGCATTCGACAGTAATCGCGCAGCTCAACTGAGAACTTAAGGAGCTCAACGATTTGACGAAAAAACTGCCAGATCATGATTAAAACTGAGAGAAAAAATAAAAAAAACAACAACATATATAGCATAATCAGCTGTTCGTCGGTAACGTTCCCCCTGCTGGGACCCAGGCTTCCTCTCTGTGAGAGAGAGAGGGCCGTAATCCACCACACGGGCCCAGTGCGGGTTGGTGGATGTCACATCTTCGAATTTTTTGTTCTAGGTTACATACCGGTTTCGCCTCACGTTGTTTTCCTTTCATTTCATTTATTTATTTATTTTGTGAACAGAGGTGATTACAGGTGTTTTTCAATATAAATGTCTATTGCACAAACCATGTCCTGCCAATAGGCATACTCGTACAAAATCAGATTAATAAAATTAGTGTAAAAAAAAACTTTGCAGTAGAAAGAAACAATGTCAAAGATATGCAAGCATGTCTAATTATATAAAAAATAAAAATCCTTCACCGTTTTTAAAGCAATGGTGAAGAAATAAATTAGACAAAGTAAAGCGCCTACTTGGATTCGAACCCACGACCGACTCTCTGTTTGCACATTAGCCAAACGAAAAAGAGAACTGCGGACTTGACGCTGCAAAATAATGTGTCACTACAAATTTGGTGCCTTATTTTTAGACTACTACAACTATCGATACTACTCCACGCACATCACTACCCCGTAAAAATAAAGCTGTTAGTTTTAGGGTGGGGCTATTTCGCAATCGTAAAGCGTCGTCGAGTCGAACGCGTCGAAAGCTTAGCCTGGGCCTAATGAGGTACAACAATGTAGGTACATAACAAGGTGTTCAGTTGTTGAGAAAGACCGGTTTTTTGCTACCTAGTTTTTTTTGGGATAAGTTCTGTAGTAGCTGTGTTTTGGCAAAACATATTCTCTACAAGAATTTCCGAGGTATACTGCTACCCTTACTATGATCATTACTTGTTTCAGTGAGCAGTTCTTTAGCTCCTTATTTTGTGAAACTCGCATTTTTTGTAGCATCATACAATATATACCACCATTTCATTCGATCTCTGACTACAAACTAACCTAAGTTTGTAGTTTTTGGTTTAGGTTAGTATTTGGTTTTCTACGTATATTTGAGTTACAACAGTAAATTGCACAATTTTACAATGGTAAACCAAAAGTAACACCTTAAATCTCGTTTCCCAATGGGGCGACGACCATCTGGTCAAATTCAATACTCTGAAAACACCAGGCGTGTCTTTTCACTGCGAAAAGGAGCCAGTTTCATTTAACTTCTACTTTCCTGTGCCAGTTACCAACAGCCTAGAGCTTTTGGCCACGGATTTGACAGCTGGTCTCAACTTCGGCTCAACCGTCGAGTCAAAAGCATAGACTGCAGCCAAGAAGCATGGGCATCCTAAACAAGGTGAGGCGATACTTCACATCTGGACAGCTTTTATTAAGTCTGTCTGTAGGTCCGTTCCTGTATGGAGTATTGCAGCCAGTTATGGGATGTCTCAGCCAAATACCAGCTTGCTGCACTAGACTCCATGGATCGCAGAGCAAAAAGGCTTATAGGCGACGAGACGTTGATCGTTAGGCTTCACAGCCTGGCTCATCGGTGTAAAGTTGCTTGCCTGTCGGCCTCTACAGACTAAACTTCGGAGAGTGTGCGCAGGAGCTCCACGACATGATCCCACCATCGCCGTTTTACTACCGGACTACCAGACGTACTGCAGGGAACCATCCGCATTTGGCTGATATCCCGACCAGTCGTACTCTGCGCTTTTCCTCCAAATTTATTATGCGGCCAGCCAAAGTGTGGAACTCTCTGCCAGCGTGTGTGTTCCCTTCCACATAAAACCCGTCTGCCTTCAAAGCAAGAGTGAACAGGCATCTTCTGGGCACGCTCGTTGCATCATAGACCTTATCCATAGCTTTCCATCAGGCGTGATCGAGGTCAAGAGCAGGCCCAGTCAGCAAAAAAAATAATTAAAAAATTGGACCGTAGAAGAGCAAGGATTATCAAAAGTTTATTGTAGGATACATGGAATACAAATAAAAACTATAAAAAAATCGACAGGTACATACATGACATGACATAATATCACGCTGGTTTATCCCCGAAGATAGGCAGAGCATAGGTATTACGCATATTGCACCAGTAGTACTTAGGTCCCATGTAATAGGGCCAACGGACGGGCTCGTGGATAAGTAATAACAGCCGCACGGGTCGATCGACCGGATTAAGCTACGCTTACCGCGGTTGGTCCGTGGATACGTTACACCTCCGTGCTTCGTAAAGCACTTTAAGCCGTTGGTCCCAGCTGTCATTCTTGGATTGGTTACGGGTCGTCCGAATCCCGAAAGTCGGACAACCCAGTCTTGCCAAGCGGTATCGTGTTACCCAGTAACTGGGTTGTGGAGGTCAGATAGGCAGTCGCTCCATGTAAAATACTGGTATTCAGTTGCATCCGGTTAGACTGGAAGCCGACCCCAACATAGTTGGGAAAAGGCTAAGCAGATGATCTAATTGGCCAACGGGTTGTTGGTAGGTATTCCATAGACTTTCTGCTCATAACCTTCTTATAATCTTTACCCCTTATTACATGCGATATTCTTTGGCTAATCACACATTATTAAGAGGGCTGTCGCATTTTGCTACCTCTCTCGCTCTACCTCACTCGTGACCTAATTTTCAAGAATGGTAAATGAAAAGATGTTTTTTGAAATATGTGATTATTTAGCGGACTAATAATAATATATATGTAATAGGTAATTATTAAAAACACATTTTTTATTGTGGCATTTATTTAACTCATCTCAAAAACAGATCAAAATACTTTTTGAGCTGAGGTCATTAGATAACACAATAGAAATGTGTTTTAATAATTACCTATTAAATTAATATTATTTACTAGTTTGCCAATTTATGACATTTTTCGAAAAAGCATATTTTCATTTAACAATCTTAAAAATTTGGTCCCGCGTGAGGGAGAGAGGTGACAAAATGTGACAGCCCTCTTAACAGTGAATTCATATTGGCATTCAGTCAACCTTCCAAGCAATATCGTTTGGAAATACCAGGAGCACATGCCTTCAAAGAGCGTTCATTACCCCGTTACTTTGTATCTCATAATTTATTTGTACCAGGTATCGCGTGTCATAAGTACAGATGTTGAGTACTTACCTGTATAAACCCGCTGAAGTACATGGAGCCCTAGTTAGGGGCCTGCATTAAAATGTAATGTTTCAATCGTTGTTCTAGGAAACAAGTCTATTGGATCGAAAGGGTGCAGTGGCCTTACTAAGGGTACGCTATGGAAAGCTGAAACACTTTTCTTATTACATTATAATAATTTAAAATGCAAAAGTTTTAGAAGAAGTGGACCGAGATTTATAGAAATCCTACGAGGATGTTAGTCAAGCCAAGCAATGTGGAAGTTTTAGACAAATACTAAAGATTGAAGGGTTTGTTTATAAACGTTCTATTTTTCTCTATGGCAATTACGATATATCGACATTTCTGCCATGTCAGTGTTATAGCATATCTATTTATTACAATTACCTACAATATCAATTAAAGTACAGTAAGGGGAATAAAATAAATAAAGGATTAATAAAATATATTTTGGGGCATCTTTTGGGCCTTTTCTGGCACAGCCGTGAGGCAAACATTTCTGCATACATTTTATTTGTTTTTTTTTTTTTTAATTAGTATTGCAATCTGCTTTGTATTATTTTTGTATGCCTTTTAGTCTGTGCTAAATAAATGTATTTTCTATCTTTATATCGTATTCGGAGTGAATTTATAAACGTAGCGTAAAGTTAAGAGACGTTTAAACATCAAAAAGTATACGGTTAGCATTGTTTATTTAATAAAATCCAGAATTGTGAGCAACACCTGAAAAGCTAAACACGAAAGGCCATGTCTTTAAACCGTATTTAGTGACATCCAAGGAATACCTATAGAAATATATAAAAAACAGAGAATACCAAACAGTTATTTGCTCCCCAATATTATCCATTGCTTTGCTAATATATAGTAAAAACCAACCAAGAGCGTACTGTATCACACACAATGAAGGGTACCGTAGTTGGGATGAATTTTATTTATCCCAAGAACAAACTTAATATTGTAATTGAAAAACATGTTCTCCCATACATTCCAACTGCAAATGTAAGTTTGTACGCATAATATTGAGAGATTTACCATGTTATTGTAAGACTAGATTTTATATAGGTTTTCCTGTAATCTGTAAGAAAATAACTATTTTATTTTAATATTAGGCTCAGTAGTTTCGGAGATAAGGGAGGAATGGTCAATTTTCGGCTATTTTAAATTATTAAAAAAATCTATTTGAACCCAAAAGTAACCCCCATATTGAAAATTTATTTATTTACGTTACAAGTCCGTGTTTGGGTCAAAGAAATTGATATGTGTACGAAATTTCAACTTAATCTGTCCATTAGATTCGGAGCAAATGGCTGTGACAGGCGGACAGACTGACAGACACACGAGTGATCCTATAAGGGTTCTGTTATTTCCTTTTTAGGCACAGAACCCTAAAAATGTACAAAATAGATAAAAATGTCTTATTTGATTTCTCATGATTTAACGGCCGTCACTTAAGACGTAGATATATGCCAATGGCCTTGAGTGGTTAGCTTGCGTGTTCTGCGCGTCGGCGTCGTACGTCTCGACTCGACCATCAAGGAGCGCTGTCCCAAATTAGACCCATCATTAATTTATTATACATAAAACAAAAGGTATTCTAATAAAACACGTATATATACTTAAATATAAATAATTAAATTATATTTAAAATTGTGAAGATTTCATAAAAATAAGTTAATAATATTTATTAATAGTTGATAATATTTTGCGTGATTCTCAGTTTTTTATCCGCGTTAAACATAACTTTGCAAATGAATTACACTATGTTGTATAAACTTAATGAAGCTAGAATATTCACATGTTAAGTTATTAAGAAAATGCTGTAATTTAACTTAAATATAATATTTGTTCCAAATCATTAACACTACTCGTTTAGACATGATCTTCAGTTTAAAATCATTAAAAGTCGGTTATCATCGCCTTAATCCAATACAACCTCGAATCAAACATCCATAGTAGTGGTTCCCATAGCGTGACTGCCATCCACCGCTAGATGGCGTGACCCAACTTAATAGTTTGACACCGCTGCCTTCTACGATTCTGATTGCATTCTAAAAACATGCACATTGCTAATACTTGCACATAAGATCTGAATCTCTTCAAATAACACAGTTGGTCAAATTGCTAGGAAATTTAAATAGGCTAATAAGGTAAAGTATGAACAGTTTGAATAATTCATGGTTGTTGCTAGGTGATTTTGTATTTTATGTTGTTTTCCAAAGTTTGTAAAGTAGCTCCATTTTGTTAAAACAAAGAAAGGTGCACATTGTAAAGAAAGGTCAAATTTTGTAGTTAATTTGTCCTCAAGCAAAGCTCAAAAAATTGTGGTAAAATTGGTACAACAATGGTTAACCCCGTGTCCTAACCAAAGCAAACCTCGCGCAAGCACGCCTTCGAGGCAATAGTTTGTATGAATTGTACGAGTACAAACGCGACTTTGATCGCGCGACAGTCATTTTATATTCCTAACTTAATATTATACATGCGAAATACAGTTTGTTTGTTACGCTTTCACGCCAAAACGGCTGAACGGATTTGGATGAAATTTGGCATATGGGTAGACCATGGCCTGGGGAAGGACATAGGCTTTTTTATCCTGGATCGCAGACGAAGTCGCGGGCGATAGATAGTATTCATATAAAAGAGCGTGACTATCAATTTTGGTTAGGACGCGGCCTGAAGCGTTAATGACTATTTACCTAAAATGCACGGAATAGTTTAGTTTTGCATGAATTGCGAGTATTTTTTAGCCTAATATATTTATTTCCTACATATAATGAATTAATTACTTTAAAAAGCTTTTTTTTCATAGCTCAGGGTGCATACTCGGTAGGCTCTTTATCATCTCCATATCCTCAAGGCAAGTCTTCCCTACTATTATCACGCCCCCCGGTGTACTCCTTGATATGCAATGGTCTCTGTTGCACCATGTAACATGAGGCAACAGGAGCTAGTGTGAATCTTTGGGTTCATTCGAGTAATCGAGTCTGGTCAAACCACGCTGGGGTCGGTGCCTTTCATTCATCCATTCATTAGAAAGCTTTTTCTGAGCTTAATATATTTATTTTCAGCATATCATTACTTTTATTTGTAAGTACTTATTTTAACTAAAGCGGGATTTACATGAACAACATTAATTGCATGCATGGTAAAATTAATTTCACAAAACTAGTTCCAATACAGTGCAACTTATTTCGTATAATAATAATAATAGTGTCGTGAAGTTTATAGTATCACCGAAAACATGGCCCCGTCATCATCAAAGCTTCATTTTGCAATGTTCAATATTATCGTACAAATCGCACGCTTAAAAATAAACTGATCGATTACGACTCAAATCCAAAATGAGTTAAGCGTACAAAGACATTCGTTTTAACCAAATTTCTTCAAAATATCATTTCTGTATCAATAATCAGTTCTTCAAGTATTCCTGCAATACATTATTTCATTATTATTATGCTTTTTGACTGAGTTATAAGCAATTTTCTAAGACTAGTCATGATTGCGATTTTTTAGTTAGGTCATCGTTTCACGTCGCATTTGATATGGTCTGTTTTTTACAAATTTAATTTAATCGGTTTTTTAATCTCAAACATTTCAAATGTTCCAATCTGCCTAGCCTTTTCCCAACTATATTTGGGGTCGGCTTCCAGTCTAACAGGATGCAGCTGAATACCAGTATTTTACATGGAGCGAAAACATTTCAAATGTTCCATGTATCATTTTTTCATTTCATAGTTTGACATTTGCACCTGTCAAATTAGTCTACGAGATTAAAAAAACAGACGATAGTGGCTTTTATCAAAAATCGTGCTTGGCACGAAAGTATTGAGATTACTTGTAATTAATGCATGCATCTTGAAATTCGAAGTTTACCCGTGAAATTGTTAATGAAGTTAATGTCAAGAAAATAATTGTGTCACTAATTTCTTCATGTGGCCCATAAGTCCTTACACATGTAAATAATTAATAAATAAAAAACTAATTACAAAAAGAAATATCTTTATATTTCGTATTAACCTTTATAAAATGGGAATTATTTTTTGAAAATAACATCATCCAAATGTAACCCGTTACGATCACGGCACTCCTGTAAGCGACGTCTAAAACTATCGAAGACTGCGCGGCAAGTCAGTTCTGTGATGATAGCCATTTCTCTTTGAATATTTTCTTTTAGGGCTTCAATTCACCGCGGGTTTGTGTCATACACTTTAGATTTCAGATAACCCCATAAGAAAAAGTCCATCGGGGTTAGATCCGGACTACGTGGTGGCCAGGAAATGTCTCCTCTTCGAGAGATCACTTTGTTGGGGAAAAGTTCACGAATGACGGGCATAGCGGTGTTAGAGGTATGGGCCGTCGCGCCATCCTGTTGAAACCAGGTCCGCGTATTGTAGCCTGGAAAATTCTGCAACGCTGGTGTAAAAAACTCCTTGATCATTGCTACATATCGCTCTGAATTAACTGTAATCGCGCGACCTCTGCCGTCTTCAAAAAAATAAGGGCCTATGATGCCACGAGCTGACATAGAGGCCCATACTGTCACTTTAGGGCTGTGTAATGGCTTCTGATGTTTACGTTTTGGATTTTCGGGGCTCCAGTAGCGGCAATTTTGTTTACTTACATGCCCATTAATGTGGAAGTGAGCTTCATCAGAGAATAACACGTTATTGAACGAAGAAAAGCGGCTAAACATTTCATTCGCGTAATTTAGTCTCTGGATGGCGTCAGTGTCTTTTAATTCCTGTAGCAACTGAATTTTGTAGGGGTGCAGACGTAAATCTTTCTTTAAAATCCGCTGTAACGATGTTCTGGATACGTTTAATATTCTGGAACGCTTACGAGTAGACTGGGTAGGATTTTCACGAACAGACTGTAACACTACTATGTCGATGTTTTCTTCCGTCATTGATGTCCTTGGTCGACCCGACCGCTTTTTATCTAACGTCGAACCAGTCTCTTCAAGCTTTGCAACCCAGTTCTTGATCGTTTGAACAGTTGGAGTGTCATCAAAGTTGTGTAGATTGTGATGTTCTCGAAATTTACGCCGCGCAATGGTTGCCGAAAAATTGTTCCGATAAAACTCGCGCACACAAAAAGCACGGTCCGCACCGGTGAAACGCTCCATGGTGACTGACTTCCCAGAAACTGAACGTACTGTTTTTGCCCCGCCCGCGCCCCTCCCGCGCGTCTTATGCATTTTATTCGAAATTTACATTTTAAAGGACTTATGGGCCACCCTGTATAACCGACTTTATTCCTACGTAGTGTTAAACTGAAATTTCCCGGAAAGTTCGGCTTAAGTCTTAATCCAAATACATAAGCTATAAGTATTCACTAGAATTCCTACCCTGGTTTAGTCGTTTACTCGTTTCGTTCTACGAAACCCTATTCGTATAAATAAAATAAATCATGATTTTTTTATAAGCTTAGTGCTTGACTTATTTCTCTGCTAATTTGTTTGTTAATTGAAGCCGATTGCTCTTTCTAAAAATAAACTCTTAGGTAACTATCGTTCCTAAAGTAAGTCTGGAGTTAAGGCGATACCAAAATAAGTTGGGGGCTTTTTCGTGACCATTTATTTCACTATTACAGAATGTATGGATTTATTTTTTGGATATATGTTTAATGACTATTTGATTAATACTCTGACTGAAGGAAAACATGATTGGGTTAAATTTCCTCGATAAAATTTAATTCCGAAAATACCTCTACTTTTTTATATTTTTTTTTTCTGTAATTCTAAAATCCTAAGTAATTTCATAGCAAAATTGCATTCAAAATGTGCGACAATTATTTAATTAATTATTATTAGGTAATTGAAAACTCTGGCTGAACATGTTTTTGGTAGATAGCTTAATTTATTTTTAAACAATTTTTATTTGGTTTGGCGCTTTTATTTTGGTTCCAGCGCATTGTTGCGCTCTCTTTTTTCGCATGTGGATGTAATTGACTCTGTCACTTTCTTATTGCCGCTCAGTTAGCTTTTTACATATCGCCTTAATTTACATTTATTAAATTGGATATACCGGACAATTTTTTAAGCAGTGCGCAAATTTTCACAGGGTGTTCTACTCATGAATATGAACCACTTTCACTATGGGACAAACCCTGAAACCACGAAAAAAAAATCTGCTGTTTCATATAAAAGTTCAATACTCGACCAAAATGTATGAAACGGCAGATTTTTTTTTTTCGTAATTTCAGGGTTGGTATTATAGTGAAAGATGTTCATATTCATGGGTAGAACAACCTGTGAAAATTGGCGCACAGCTTAAAAAATTGTCCTGTTAAGGACATACGCACTGAGCCCACGTGGTAGATGACAGCCCACTCCCTCTCACAGAGAGTAGGCCTGTGTCCCAGAAGTGAAAACATTGTAGGGCATACCTAACTATTTATCTACCAACGCTTTGATGTTTGACGGAGATGCAATACTTCCCTACAGTTAGGTTTAAGAGGCCGCATAAGAAATTTTGCCGATTTCGCTGATTTACGTGATTTTACATTTAAAATACTGTATTTCTATAAGTTTTAATGCACAACATGAAAGATAATTTCAATTATGATCTAATGAATGAGCAATTTTTTATTTTGCATCGAAAATTATAATTCCAGATTTAGATTGTTTTAAATGATTTTTATTGACAATTTTTTTTTTAATTTTTGCATTTTTTTTTCTCAGGAAATTGATTTTGAACTTTAACGTTCTAAGTAGCCAAACCCAAAAGCTGTTCTTTGCCCATTTTCTCTAAAATTTGACTAAGTTTAATATGTTTTAACTCAAAAAAATTGTATGAAAGGGTTACAAAATGATGACTTATTATATACCTACGACTTTCCCATAATACACTGTACTCATACTGACCCTTTAGATGTCAAAATTATTCGTAAATATTTGTGATCCCATCAAAAACATAACATGTACAAAAATGCACAACTTTCACAACGCAGTTTTTCTGCCATAAAAAGTTGTGAAATCGAATGCAAACCAAGTCGGTTAATTCAGTGCCTACCTATCTATGGGAGCAGCTATCCAACCACTTTGTCATAAATTGTGACCTTGTTAGTTAGCTAACAACATTTTATAGTAACCATATCAATATTACATTTTTCATTTCTCTAGTAAAACGAGTGACTTGGCAATTGCACACGGCAATATAATCTACACAAAACAAAACCTATCAAATATTAGCGCTTTGTGCTATAATTTGTTTGAAAGTACCTATATAGAGAGCTATGTGATATTCTAAACCTCTTACAGCAAAAATTCACAAAACAGTCGTCGGTTTTAGATCGATTAGTAAAAATTATATAATAAAAATAAAAAAAGTAGATCACTCATTACATCATAATTGAAATGATCTTTCTTGTTGTGCTCTAAAACTTATAGAAATATAGTATTTTATCTGTAAAATCACGGAAATCAGCGAAATTGGCAAAATTTCGTATAGGTACGGCCTCTTAACGATAAAACAAGACTTTCTAATTTTTTTTATTTGATAAATTTAATTTATTTAAAGACATTTTTATTCTTTAATTTATAACTATTTACACTTTGGAGGAGCTCGTGGCTAAGTAATAACAGCCGCACGGGTCGATCCATCAGGTTAAGCTATGCTTACCGCGGTTGGTCTGTGGATGGGTGACCATCTTTTCATACCGAGACTCCTCCGTGCCTCGGAAAGCACGTTAAGCCGTTGGTCCCGGCTGTCATTCGTGGATCTTTGACAGTCGTTCCAGGTCGTCAGAAGCCCGAAAGTCTGACAATCAGTCTTACCAAGGGTATCGTATTACCCAGTAACTGGGTTATGGAGGTCAGATAAGCAGTCGCTCCATGTAAAATACTGGTATTCAGCTGCATCCGGTTAGACTGGAAGCCGACCCCAAGAAAGTTGGGAAAAGGCTAGGCTTTACACTATGTACAAAATTATATTACTAACTAACTATATATACAAATAAATACAAAAACCAGGAATTTTAGGCGTCAAAGTACTCGTCCGCATCGCTGTCACGGACACGTGCCCAGAACATTAAAAGCAATTTATTCTTATCTTTTTGCGCGAAGTTGATATTCTGTGAAAGAAGATCACTGACACATCATAGCTTGTGAGAAGCCATGTTCAGTGGACATTTACAGAAAGATATTATGTCAATTATGGACTAAAAACCGACGAAATCGATGTCTTTCATTTCACAAAAACCTAATTCTTCATTCCGATTCCGATACGCCTTCAAAACGGAATCTTCAAAATGTTCCAAGAAAAAGTTCACAATAAGCACTTGATTATTTTTATTGGCGAAATGTCTCATTGAGGATCTGCCGGTGACGCATAGTCTACCTTCATGCTGTGAGGTCGCCGCGGGTGGGCAGACCACCATCATAACATGACCTCCTCTGCCCCTCTTCCATAACCACAAACTGCGGTTTGAACGCAACGTAACCATTAGCCAGAGCTCTTCACACACTGGTCACGCAAAACTTTTGTTCCTGGCCCGTCGAGCTCCATCAGTGGTATTTTGGAGCTAACTAAACACAAGCTAAATTGAACCTTATGTCTTCGTGATAAAGAACGCTACTTTTGTTGCAGTTCCGCGAATGAATTGAGTTAATAATTATTGCATTTTGACCTGCTACCGTCAGCTGTCGTGATTTAGGAGGGTAGTTGGTACATTTGTCATCGCTGGTCGTGCAAACAGGATGTCATTTGTTTTAGAGCAAGTGATCTCTGATAGAATACAATTTATTGAAGTTTCGAAGATATATAGCAAATGCCGGTTGTAAATTATCTATCTATATAACGTCTATGTATGCATACACGAAATCTCTTAAGGGGTCATTGTGCTCATCATTATGAACAACTTTTACTATGGGACCAAACATCGCGAAAAAAATCAGATGTTCCCTACATTTATGTTCACATAACTCGTCAGAATGTAGGGACCAGCTGATGTTTTTAGGCGATTTCGGGTTTAATCCCGTAGTAAAAGTTGTTCATAATGATGAGTAGAATGACCCCTTAAGAGATTTGGTGTACCTATGAATAGATAGACCTTATATAGGTAAATAAAAATGAAATACGATTCTTTGGTAAGGCGCATCACTTGAGCACGGCTGGACCGATTTGGCTATTTTTGAAGTGAACAGTTCTATATGTGCCATTTTTGTTAGCGGGAAATCTTACGGGCTCGCGTCACCGCGTCACCTATACACCGTGACATGCTATGCACAGTTTCACTTCTGTTGGCAGTTATCATGACTGCCAATTTTTTATTTAAAATGTTATATTATATAATAGTCCAAATTAGGTTTTAAGGAAAAGAAAAATTGGAACAGTTTCCCAGAAAATTGAAAAATTCGAGAAAAACCGAAACTGCATTTTCTTTAGGATTAGGACAGGATATCGTCTGTCGGGTCAGCTAGTACAGACGCCAGCACATCAAGCTACTACCATCTATCAAATTTCTTTAATAGATTTTCAACTTTATCTCTAAAGTATTAAGTTCAAGGTTGATTGGGAAAATTTGACAGTTTCGGGTAGCTTGACCGATGATATTTTTTAAATTTTCCTGTAGGTAAATAGCTCTTGTTTAATGCACATGTTGTGATTATTATTCTATATCATAACTTACCTTAAGCTTGTGGCTAAGTAATAACAGCTGCACGGGTCGATCCATCAGGCTAAGCTACGCTTGCCGGGGTTGTTCCGTGGATAGGTTACCATCTTTACATACCGAGACTACTCCGTGCCTCGGAAAGCACGATAAGCCGTTGGTCCCGGCTGTCATTCGTGGATCTTTGACAGTCGTTACGGGTCATCAGAAGCCCGAAAGTCTGACAATCAGTCTTACCAATGGGTATCGTATTACCCAATAACTGGGTTGTGGAGGTCAGATAGGCAGTCGATCCATGTAAAATACTGGTATTCAGCTGCATCCGGTTAGACTGGAAGCCGACCCCAACATAGTTGGGAAAAGGCTAGGCAGATTGATTTGATCATAACTTACCTTAAGGGGAAGCGCTAAGGTAGCTCGCGAATTTCAAATATTCTTACGATTTTTGCAATTTGCAGCTCAGTGTCTGGGTATATGTTGATTAAGGTATAATTCGCGACCGTGACAAATATGTATTTACAGAATTATAATCATTTTAGTTAGTAATACAACTCCTTAATTTAGTATAATCCTCAAAATATCAAGATTTCATTAAATTGTCATTCAATAGGGTAATATGCAATTTGAGAGTTGTATTGATGATTTTAATGATTATAACTCTATACGCAAATCGCGAATGATCAACATGCAAATTGATACTGTCCTGAAAATTGCAAAAACACGTAAGAAAATTTGAATTTCCGGGGCTACCCTGGCGCTTTCGTCTTCAACCTTATCAATTAATTTACTAATCTTTGATTAATGAAGGTATTAGAATCCAGGGGATTAAGGTTAAAGAACATCAACACAAGAAATATAGGTACTAGGAATACCAGATATTATAAAAAAATAATAATGAAAAGCAAGTGGTTTTACATAACCTTAGTTTTTACAAACATCATTCTTTTTACCATAAGTGAGTTACCGAATCGATACGACAACCTGTTTCTTTAGTCGATTGCATATCAAACGCGATACCTTGTAGACTTACTATGAATTAATATCGAGTATTCACTCCATGTCGAACTGTTTAATTCTTTGTAGTAAGGCTGTATGCAGACATGAGTCAAGAACTCAACACCATCTTTAGAGATTTTCTTTGATAATAAGTACATTTTTAATATATTTCTTAAAATCAATCAATCTGCCTAGCCTCCCAACTATTTTGGGGTCGGCTTCCAGTTTAACCGGATGCATGTAGCTGAATACCAGTATTTTACATGGAGCGACTGCCTATTTGACCTCCATAACCAGTTAATGGGTAATTCGGTACCGCTTGGTAAGACTTGTTTGTAAGACTTTCGGGATTGAGACGTACCGTAACGACTGTCAAGATCCACGAAAGTGAGCCGGGACCAACGGTTTAACGTGCTTACCGAGGCACGGAGGAGTCTTCGTTTGTAAAGATGGTCACCCATCCACGGACTAACCACGGCAAGCGTAGCTTAACCTGATCGATAGAACCGTAAAATATTTCTTAAAATAAAAAAAAGCTCTCTAAAAAGAAAGCTACCAGTGCACCGGTCTTATTAAATCTTAAATATTGACTATTTAAATTTATATATAAACAGTACATATTGTACAGTTTATTGTATATTATGTAGTAAATTATGTAAATAAAGCATTAATGTACATTTTGTGAAGTATTTTTTATTATTTACCTTCAGAAAAATCTCATTTAATAAAGTAAGGTATTTATGACCGCGCTTGTAGGGCGCTTGGACCACCGTGCGGTGGTTAGGGCTTCAGAGACAGGAACCTCCTTTTGATGCGAGTCGTATCGAGAAGTATTGCCTTCTGAATGTGGCGAAGAGATGTTGATCAAGGCTTTCGGCTATCAGGCCATTGGCCGTTACGACAATTGGCACCTTGACAGCCAAGCTCACTCACATTCTACGTGTCATCAACCTCGTGTCCTAAGTCGAGATATTTGATATTAAAATAGTTTATTATTATAATCCAGGTAATACCAAGAGTGAGCAGGGACATAGGTTATACTTAACTTAACTAAGGTTGAGTAAACATATTTATTCTTTATTTGGCTTTATTACAAAACAAGGTTTATCTTTAGATTCAGGTTTAAAACATCAGCTATTTTATAATTTCGAACACTATTCCGACAAAGTTAATATTCTAATTACAAAAACTGAAGTCAAACCCGAGTCTAAGTTGTCAATTTTGTATTAAGAACTTTACCCTATTCTGAATAAAGTTCATAATACGATAACGAGTTCAACGGTTTGGGCTTGGACTAAAGTTAGAACTCGTTTTGTAATAAGATGGAAGTAGTTTAAAGTATTACCTACAACTAGGTTATCATGTATTATTTGCCCCAAACTAGAGACTTAGTCTGTATCTTGGGACTCAGGATACGATTTCCGAACCCCAAGCAAAATATAGACTATCGCTGTATGGAGACAATGATGGTGTGCGCACTCGCAACAAAACAGACTGTTTTGTTGCGAGTGCGCACACCTGCATAGTCAATGAAATAACAAATCAAGTCAATGATTTAAGACAAAGCGGTTTTGTCAACAGCACACCTGAATTTAGTTTTGACTCTGATGCCATCATCATCGTCATTTGCCGGACCTTTCCGCAACTATGTTGGGGTCGGCTTCCCGTTTAACCAGATGCAACTGAATACCACTATTTATTTTTTAATTAAGATTGGTTTGCTCTTGGTTGCTCTTGGTTTAGTCTAGGTCGGAGGCGACAGAGACAAAGTCGACGATAGAGTGAGCTTACCCAGAAGAAGCCTGTTCACTCTCAGTTTGTAGATATGAGGGTTGTATGCGCTCGGAAACACAGACGCAGGTAGTGTGTTCCGGGGTGCGTGGACAGGAAACCTCCCCGAGTGCCCGTGGGCTGGAGTTCCCTTACGGATACGTCCGGGGGGAAGGCCAGTTTCCGGGACGGTGCACCCTGGGGTGCGAGCAATGGTTCCCCTTAGGCACGTGTGCCTCAGGGGTTTTGTTGCCCGTATGCCAATATCCTGTCGGAGGTACGCTCCAACGTGTGTCCCTCTGCTCTAAGCAGAGACGCACAGCGGCGGAGTAAGAGCGGGCTCGGTGTGCACTAACCCTGCCGCCGGGCAGGCAGGAGGAAGTCATTTCCTTCTGCCACCGTTAGTCTCGTAGCCCCGAAGATTGTTCAAGGTCATGTCTCTGACTTTTGACGGGGGTCGAGGGTCTTGGCTTAACCGCCCGGACCGCGAGGAAGAAAACCTCTATAAAAAAATTACCCCAAACCTTCAAGCGGCGGCGCACCGTGAGGGAGGTTGGTAGCTTGATTAATGGGTAGCTAAATTAATCTCTAGTGCGAACCACAGTTTTGAGCCAGTGATAAAGTTTTTACTCGTGGGAACAAATATGGAACCAACTAAAAACAATAGACGAGAAGAGGAGAGGGAGAGGAGTGATGCGGGGTCGGAGTCCGACGCCGCATCGGGAGTGAAGGGCGCGAGGGGCACTTTTAAGAGCCCGGAGTGCGTAGTGGTGGGGGCCGCTGGAAGGAAAAATGCTTTCCTGAAGCGGAACCTAAATCCGGGAGATACCCAGGAGTCTTCCTCGGACGGCGGAGTTAAATCGGCTCCAAAATATGCTCGCCGGAGCCTAGGCCGGAAGAGCAAGAGCCGGGTAAACGCCGCACAGGAGGACGGCTCAGCCGGGTCGGCCGAGGGGAGCGCCGTGGAGGCGTCTGGCGATGAGTCGGACGCCGCTGGTGGCTCCAATTCGGACCGGGCCAGGTTTGAGGAGGTCGTGGCAGCTGCAGTCAAGGGTGTGGCCTTGAAGAAGAAGCAGTCTTCTAAAGACAAGGCCATACCCGCAGCCAAGGCCTCCATTATGGCGGCAGTGAAGGCTCTACTTCAAGGGCCTCCGTCGGACGGAATGTCCGAAATGCGGGCGGAGGTCGCCCGCTTGACAGCCGCCATGGAGCTTCTCCGAAAGGAGAATGAGGAGCTCCGAGCAGACCTGGCCAGGCTCCGCGGAGCCGGCGCTCAGGAGGGGGTGCAGCAGGGGCAAGGCGGCCTTGGGCCTGCAGAGGACCGAGTTCTGGCCTTGGTGCGGAAGGAGTTGGCTTCCCTTAACAACCGGTTCTCGGTCCTTGAGGGAATCGTCCTGCGGCCCCCGCTAGGCCGACCGGCGGCCTCGGGCCAGCCAAAGGCGGCTTCGTATGCCGCCATGGCTGCCACGGCCAAACCAGGGTCGGCAGGGCAGGCTAAGGGCGGGGCCGTGGCTGCGAAGGCGCCTGCGACGGCGCCTGCGAAGGCGCCCACGAAGGCGGCTGCGAAGGCACCTGAGAGGGCCCCAGCTGTGGCGGTGACGACGCGGCTGCCCCCGCCTCCCAAATCTCCTCCGGCTGACGCCGAATGGCAGGTAGCTGGGGAGAAGAGGAAGGAGGGCAAGGCGGCAAGGTCGGCCAAGCGGAGGGAAAGGCGGCGGCGGCGCAAAGAGCGAAGCGTCGCGGCGAGGTTACGTGCCCCAAAGTCCGCAGCTGTAGTGATCACACTACAGCCGGAGACGGAGAAGAAGGGCGTGTCCTACCGCGACGTGCTCGCCAAGGCGAGGGCGGCGGTGAACCTGGAGGAGATCGGTGTTACCGAGGGCATGCGGGTAAGGGTCACTGCGACTGGGGCTCGGATGCTCGAGATCCCCGGTGCGGCCAGTGGCCCGACCGCTGACGCTCTGGCCGAAAGGCTCAGGGCGTCCTTAAATGCGGACGAGGCCCGAGTGTCCAGACCCGCCAAGTGCGTTGACTTGCGCATCCTGGGTCTGGACGACTCCGTGACGGAGCGAGAGGTGGTGGCCGCCGTGGTCAAGACTGGGGGGTGTGCCTTCGAACAGGTGAAGGTAGGCACCATCCGTCCTGACCTCACGGGGATGCGAGCCGTTACGGTGAGCTGCCCCGTATCGGCGGCCCACAAAATAGTTGGGGAGGGCCGAAGGTTCCAGGTGGGCTGGGATTCCACGCGGGTGAAACTGCTGGAACCCAGACCTCTGAGGTGCTTCCGTTGCCAAGTGGGCAACCACGTGGGGGCAAAATGCACCTCGGAGGTGGATCGCAGCAGTCATTGCTTCCGTTGTGGTCAGCCCGGTCACAAGGCCGGCTCGTGCAATGCCACGCCGCACTGCTATCTATGTGCGGCAGCTGGCAAGCCGGCCGATCACCGGGCTGGAAGCAAGGGCTGTGGTCCACCCACCAAAGCCCGGGGCAGGGGCAAGCCGTCCGCCTCCGCTACCGCCGTCACGGCCGCAGCCGCCGCCACGGCCGCCGTCGCTGCCGCCTCCACTGCCGTCGCCGCCGTACTCACTGCAGCAGAGCCCTCACAGGAGGCTCAGGGGGGGGCTAATATGGAGTGCCAGTAATGGCCCCATTACGCCTCCTCCAGGCGAACATCAACCACTGCGTCGCCGCTCAGGATCTGTTGCTCCAGAGCATGGCGCAGTGGTCGATTAACATCGCCGTGGTCGCTGAGCCGTACTTTGTCCCGCCCAGTGATTACTGGGTGGAGGACCTGAGCGGCTCAGTGACCCTCATTTCGTCGGCCGCCGCCGGTACCCTGTCCCTCGAAGCCGTCAAGAGGGGACAGGGTTGCGTTGCAGCACGGTTCGGGGGGATTGTCGTGGTAGGGGTATACTTCTCCCCGAACCGAACTCTCGCCGAGTTCCACAACTCCCTTGCGGAGTAGAAAAACGTCGTCGTCGGGTTTCGTTCCCTTCCCGTGCTCGTCCTCGGGGACGCCAAGAATGTGGCTTGGGGTTCCCGGTATACGGACACACGGGGCAGGATGGTGGAGGACTGGGCTCTGGAGACAGGCCTGGTCATCCTAAACCGGGGTTCTGTCCCCACGTGTGTGCGGATGCGGGGCGAATCAGTGGTGGACATTTCGTTCACCAGCCCCGCTCTGTTGCCACATGTTGTTGACTGGCGCGTCATAGAGGGGGTGGAGACCTACTCCGACCACCGGTACATCCGGTTTGATGTCTCCGCCCAGACCTCGAGCGCGCCGGTCCGACAGGCCCCGAGTGGTCCGCGGTGGGCGCTGAAGAAGCTGGACCGGGAGCTCCTCCTGGAAGCCTCGATCGTGCAGGCCTGGGTGTCACCACCGGACAGGCCTGCTGACATCAACGACGAGGCGGAGTGGTTCCGGGAGGCCATGTCCGAAATATGTGACGTGGCAATGCCCCGGGTCCAGCCCGGTCGCGCCTGGCGCCAGGTGTATTAGTGGTCGCCGGAGCTGGGGGCTCTGCGCGAGGCGTGCGTTGCTGCGCGGCACCGGTACACCAGGCACCGCAGGCTCCGTATCCGCCCTCCGGATACGGAAGCCATTCAGGCGGAGCTGTACGAGGGGTACAGAGCGGCGAAGACCGCCCTCCGAGCGGAGATCTTGCGGGCCAGGGATCTGGCTCGCGAGGAGTCGCTGGAGACTCTAAACAGGGACCCATGGGGACGCCCTTATAAAATGGTGCGGAATAAACTCCGCCCATGGGCGCCCCCGCTGACGCAGAGTCTCCGGCCCCAGCTCGTGGAGGACGTGGTGAGCGCTCTGTTCCCTTCGCGAGGGGAACATACTCCCCCGCCGATGGCTCCGCTTCCTGCGGTGCCCATTGCGGACCACATCACCGACGACGACGACGATGCTCCGGAAGTGACCGAGGTAGAGTTGAGAGCGGCGGTACGTAGGCTGAGTGCCAAAAATGCCGCCCCAGGACCCGACGACTTACCTGGAAGAGCCTGGGTTCTGGCCTTTGGGGCTCTCGGGCCTCGACTAGGGGGGCTCCTAAGCGCATGCTTGGAGAGGGGCCAGTTCCCACTTCGTTGGAAGACGGGGAAACTGGTCCTCATTAAGAAGCCGGGGCGCCCTGCGGACTCTCCGTCCGCTTACCGACCCATCGTGCTGCTCGACGAGGTGGGCAAGCTCTTTGAAAGAGTTATTGCAGACCACCTCGTCGGGTGGCTGGTGCAGGAGGGGCCAGATCTGGCGGAGAGCCAGTTTGGTTTCCGCAGGGGGCGTTTTACGGTGGACGCCATCATGCGCGTGCGAGCCCTCACGACGGGGGATGCTGTGGCCCGGGGTGGGGTTGTCTTGGCGGTGTCTCTAGACATCGCCAACGCCTTCAATACCCTGCCCTGGAGTTGCATCAGGGAGGCACTCCGGTATCACCGGATGCCGACCTACCTCTGTCGAGTGGTTGAGGCCTATTTGACGGATAGGGCCGTCATCTACCCCGGTCATCAGGGGGAGTGGAACCGGCGAGAGATGTCGTGCGGTGTCCCACAGGGATCGGTCCTGGGGCCGCATTTGTGGGACATCGGGTACGACTGGGTGCTGCGCGCCGACCTCCCTAGCGGCGTCAGCGTGGTATGTTACGCTGACGACACGCTGGTCCTGGCGCAGGGGAGGTCGCACCAGGCGGCGGCTGAATTAGCGACACGCGGGGTTGCGATAGTCGTTGAGAGGATCCGGCAGTTGGGACTCAAGGTGGCCCTGCACAAGTCCGAGGCCATGTGTTTTCATGGTCCTCGGAATGCGCCACCGTCGGGTTCCCAAATAACGGTAGGAGGGGTTCGCATCGGAGTCGAGTCGACGATGAAGTACCTGGGACTCGTCCTCGACAGCCGGTGGAACTTCGTGGAGCATTTCCGACGTTTGGCTCCCAGACTGGAGCGGGCTGGGGCTGCCTTGAAGCGGCTCCTGCCCAATCTAGGTGGTCCAAACGCCTCCTGCCGGAGGCTTTACGCGGGGGTCGTGCGGTCCATGGCCCTTTACGGGGCACCGGTGTGGGCGCGTTCCCTGAGGCTGCGGCCAGTCCGCCGGTTGAACGCGTCCCAGAGGGTCATGGCCATTCGGCTAGTCCGGGGTTACCGCACGGTCTCCGGTGAGGCGGCGAGCCTCCTTGCCGGATTGCCGCCGTGGGATCTGGAGGCGAAAGTCCTCGCGCACGTGTGGGAGTGGCGCGAGGAGGCAAAACGCCGGGGCGTAACTCCGCTGCCGCGAGAAATCACGGTACAGCGGACAGAACTCCGGCGGGATCTCATGGCGACATGGAGAGTGCGACTGTCGCAGCCCAGCGCTGGGCACGCCACAATTGCGGCGATAAGTCCCCTCTTTGAGGAGTGGTTAGAGAGGCGCCACGGCGTCCTCACCTTCCGCCTGACGCAGGTCCTCACCGGACACGGTTGTTTCGGGAGGTTCCTGTTTCGCATAAGGCGGGAGGAAACGCCCGGGTGTCACCATTGTGTGGATCGCCCAGAGGACACGGTGGAGCATACAGTGGAGGTCTGCCCGGCTTGGGCAGAGCACCGCCGTGTTCTCACGGAGGCGATCGGCGGCGGCGATCTCTCGCGTCCGAGCCTGGTCCAGGCCATGGTGCGGAGCGAGAGTGCATGGGAGGCCGTCACCTCCTTCTGCGAAGCGGTAATGCTCGCGAAGGAGGAGGCGGAACGCGTGAGGGAGAGCAGCCTCACGCCCTCAGTCGCCGCAGGAGACGCCCTGGGCGGCGGGAATTGATAGCCGATTCCCGGCCACCGTAGGCGCGGGCTTGCGGACGGTGAGTAGTGGGTAGCTCGCCGTCCGGTGAGGACCAGGCCCGGGTCGACGGCGCGTTGTGTTCCACGCGCGCCTCAAAGAGATGTCAGCAAAAGATGGGGTCCAATAGGGCCGATGCCGCTGGGGTCGCGGGTTGTTTGAAAAAGATACCGTGGCCCTGGCATAGGCAACTGAAGGAACACGGGTGGGTTTTAGTCAGTAAAAGTCTGACACGCCCTTCCGCTCCACCCAGAGCGGGAGAAGTTATTTGATGATTTCCCATCCACAAAAAAAAAAAAAAAAAGGTAGTGTGTTCCATTCATGAAGCGACTGCCTATCTAGTTTTGACTCTGATGTGCATTGTGCACTCTTATTATTAACCGACTTTTCAATTGGTCGGAATATTTTTATAATAAAAAACTTTTTAGCAAAAAATAAAACCGACTTCTAAAACAAAACACTACAAAGTGAAAAATAACTTTAATTTCGAAGTCGGTGTCTTTCGTTTTGTATTTTCGTTTTTTGCCACCGACTTCCGAAATTAAAATTATTTTTCACTTTGTAAGTAGTGTTTTGTTTTAGAAGTCGGTTTTATTTTTTGCTAAAAAGTTTTTATTTTTCACTTTTTAGTTGTGGAAATTTGAATAAAAAATTCGAATACATAATTGAGCACAATAATTGTAGATATAGCCATGTAAATAACAGTGATAGGAAGTTATTAAAACATCATCACATCATCCATATAAAATAAGTGGGAAATATACGCATTATTGAAGTTAACTCAAAAACTCCCCAAGCAAAGTTAATAAAATTTATATGGGACCACCTCGGAGGTATACCCTTTCAAACAAAAAAAGAATTTTCCAAATCGGTCCATCCGTCTTTGAGTAATCGCGTAACAAACATACAAAAAAAAAAATACAGACGAATTGAGAACCTCCTCCTTTTGGAAGTCGGTTAAAAATAAGGGTAATTAAATAATGCGTACTCGAGAGTTACGTCTTTCTCCTGTTGATCCGATTTATGACCGCATAGGTACGAAGCCTGTGGCTAAGTAATAACAGCCGCACGGCTCTATCGATCAGGTTAACATCGCACGCCGCGGTTATCCGTGGATGGGTGACCATCTTTATACGTAGTTTATAAGATGCCTTTCGTGAATGACTGCACGAAAGTCTGACAACCAGTCATACCAAGAGTAGAGTAGAGTATTACCCAATACTCAGTAACTGGGTTGTGAAGTTCAGATAGACAACCACTCTATGTAAAATACTGGTATTCAACTGCATCCGGTTATTTCCCAAATGTGTTGGGGACTACTTCCAGTGGAAGTAGTCCCCAACACATTTGGGAAATGGCTAGGCAGAGTCCATCAGTCTAGGCTTTTCCCAACTGTGTACTGGTATAAACTGTAGGAGCCAAAAGGGAGTACATCTAAGCGAACCCCCTGGGGGAAAAAGACATAACTTTCTGTATTTATTTATTAGTGTATTAAAAACTTCTTTGCACTAAGTCAGCCCCAGGCACTCCTTATAGCTTCACTCGTATATTTTCTTCGTAGAAACAATTTTATTGTCTACAATAGTTCCGTAATGGGTGGTCGTTGGTGAAACACTGTAAACTTCTTTATTTATGCACTGCTGCATGTTTTCTGCTAAACGTTGCCTTTTTAAGAAATAACTACGTATTTATAGTTATAAGAAAGTCACGCCTTTTTATCACACTGGATGGTTGAAATGGCGGCAGGTCACGGGAACAATCTGCGACTCCCGCATTCCCCTTAAACTTAAGGGGAAGATTTATAAAACAATGGTTAGACCTGCTGTCTTGTCATCATCTTCCTGCCCTTATCCCATGTTACTTGGGGTCGGCGCATCGTCACGCTATCATTCACTCCCTTCTCTTTCATATCATTCCTCACGCGTTCCAGCCTTCCTCTCCCTGTCTTTCCCACCACACCTCCAATCTGCTCTGGACCTCTCAGCCGTTCTTGGCAACCAGCACAACGTCATCGGCAAACAAAACCTGCTGTCTTGTATTGCCACAAAAAGATTGAATGCTGAAGATGAAGCTGAGATGCGAATGCTAAGAGGGATGTGTGGTGTTACGCGAATGGATAGAATGAGATATGAGTATATAAGAGGAAGTCTAATAGTGACACCGGTGACTGAAAAGTTGTGTGAAAATCGGTTGTCATGGTATGGACATGCGATGCGGAGGAATGAAGAAAATGTCGACAGGAAAGTTTGAGTATGAAAGTGGACGGCTATACGAGTAGGAGAAGACCAAAGAAACGATGGATGGACTGTGTGAAAGATGATATGGCTAGAAAGGGGGTCACTACCGAGATGACGACTAGTAGAGAAGTATGGAGGAAAAGGACATTTTGTTTGGGATAAGGGCAGGAGAATGATGTAGAACAGAAGAAGAAGCTAGAAGAGTATGTATGCACTCGTCTAGCTTCTTGATTATGGTGTTTTGGAGGGGTTTGTGACTAATTAATAACAGCCGCACAAGTCGATCGACCAGTTCAAGCTACGCTTACCGCGGTTGGTCCGTGGATGGGTGACCATCTTTATTTACCAAGACCTCCCTACCTCCCTGCCTCGGAAAGCACGGCACGCCGTTGGTCCCGGCTGTCATTCGTGGATCTTTCACAGTCGTTACGGGTCGTCAGAAGCCCGAAAGTCTGACAACCAGTCTTACCAATGGGTATCGTATTACACAGTAACTGGGTTGTGGAGGTCAGATAGGCAGTCGCTCCATGTAAAATACTAGTATTCAACTGTATCCGGTGGTATCCTGGTTAGACTGGAAACCGACCAAAAATTGTTAGGAAAAGGCTAGATAAATAGATAAATGATGATGACGAGTAGGCAGTAAATAGTAAGTAAGTAGTAGTACCTATATATCATGGGTCTAGTGGTCGCAAGCGCTGCTGCTGAACATGAGGACCTGGGTTAGACTCCCAGGTCGGGCAAAGCGTTATTGGATTTTTCTATCAGGAATTTCTCAGTAACAACCTGAAGTCTGGATTTGTGACCGGTAGATAGCAATAGACTCGTCCTCTATTACATGGGACTTAAACATAACTGGCGAGATGTGAGTGTGCTATATATACTATCTACCTCTGCCTAACCCTTCGGGGATACGTGTGATGTTATTTATGATCTTATGTTACTACATAGGGTTTTTTTAGGAACCGTGCTTGTGTTGCCCTCGAAAAGTAAGAGATCCAGAGAGAGTAGTTCTGCCCATGGCACCAAGAACTTCTCTTTATAGAAATAACAATTTTTTTTTTTTAACTTTGGTATATATAATAAAATACCAAAGAACTTAAAAGATTTACCTAATAATTTATTTTTTTAAAGTAAAAATTATGGCTGCTGGAAAAACGATTTTATTCTATAAATGAATTTATAAATTATGTAATGTGATGATAATGTTTATTGAATGTATTGGAAAGTAAAGATTGATAGATTAGTTCTTATAGCATGCATTGGACGTAAATATACTCCTATACAGGACAATTTTAAGCAGTGCGCAAATTTTCACAGTCACTCATGAATGTGAACAACTTTCACTATGGGACAAACCCGAAATCACGAAAAAAAATCAGCTGTTTCATACATTTTGGTCGAGTAGGTATTGAACTTTTATATGAAACAGCTGTTTTTTTTTCGTGATTTCAGGGTTTGTCCCATAGTGAAAGTTGTTCATATTCATGAGTAGTACACCCTGTGAAAATTTGTTAAAAAATTGTCCTGTATTGTAAAGTTTTGCATGTCAAATGTCTGACTATGTATTAGGAAACTTAATTACTGACCTTAAGGCCAACACTGGACCAATACTTATTGCAAATAAAATGATTATGATTATGTATTTTAATAGTCAACCCGACCGAATTTCAGCCACGGCGACCAATCTCAGCGGTGACCAGCCTTCGGCGTTGGAGATAGTACAGTGCACAAGTGTATACGCAGACACATGTGCACTCTGTGTTCCCTGACTCTCATAGTCCGATGGGACGGCATTCCGACACAACCCGAGTGAGATCAGGCGCAGGACCAATGGCTTAACGTGCTTTCCGAGGCACGGGGGTATCACACCGCCAACAATACCCAATAACACTTTGCCCGACCTGGGAATCGAACCCACGACCCCTGGCTCAGCAGCCGCGCTTGCGACCACGGGACCAATGGGGCAGTTTATATTTTAGAGACAAGTCTCAAAGTCTAAATTAAAAAAAAACTACGTAGAACTTGAAATTGGAAAAACTATTGCCTAAGATCACAGAAGCTCTTTCCATTTCCCCCCCGGTGGGTACCCGCATTGTTGAGGCGGGGGGCTCAGTAGCCATAGCTTGATCACCCACGGTGAAGCGAAGAGGAACCCGAGGAGAGGCCGCTCGTGAGGGCTTTTCCCAGGAAGCCGACGACGTAGCGGCCAACAAGTAGGTTGCGGTGCCGCTTGGGCGACATCGCGGCTAAGGGTTGGAGGCCGCGGCGGGAGAGGAGTGCCGGTATTGCGGTGCGCCGCTCTCTCTACCTTCCGCGGCCATGACGGGGTTGCCACCGTCTGATGGCGGACGCGGTAAGACCGCAAAGGAGAAGGAGTGTCGGTATTTCGTTGGCCGCTCTCCCTATCCTCTGCGACCCTAAAGTGGTAAAGGTGGTAGACGGCTGGGCCACTGCACACGCGGGTCACAAAGGGACTAAGGGAGCCTAGGCGAGCCCGTCGTCTAACGCCCATGTCAATAGTGTCAATCCCTAGCATAAGGTGGAATTACAGCTCACTCCACGCTCACTTCACCAAAGTTTTCACGGTGAGATTTTTACAGAATAGACCGACAGGTTTAGTCCCTAGGGTGCGCCGGTGATCCCCAGAGAAGGGTCCGGAGACAGACAGCCGCGGCGGGTTCGCGGTGAGTGCTAACGAGTGCCCGTGTTCCCGCCACAAGCGGCAGGGGAGGACACCGTGGAGTTTTAGTGGGTTGGAGTCCCACATAACTGCAGTATCTCCCCGTGGTAGTGCAGTATGCATGAGCATTTGTCCACGCAAAAAAGGAGTTATTTCCATTTAATAAAGCTTCTAAAAGTGTGCCTAAGTTACACTTCTGCTGACCCGTCCAAAAAATACAACCAGAATGTAACAGTAACATTATCAAATCAAGAACAAAAGCTCAATAATTCCCATACACACACACATCCTTACATAAAAGATATCACGTAAACAACCCTTTATTTATCCTTGAACGCAGCGCAAAACTATTCCGACAAAAAACACTTTCGACAATGGAGATTCTTACTGGACATAACTAAGTCCTGAAAGGTTTCCTCGAGGCCCATTACACAAAATCCCGGCAACCTTGAGGCTCTGAGGCCTGAGGCCGATCCTTTGGCCTGTGAATGATTTACGAGTTATGCCTGTTTTATTCTTCATACAATACTGGGACTAAAACTGTTTGGGTACAAAGTGTTCATGATACGTTTGACGCGATTGATTGAGTTAGCGTTTCGTAAGCTTTGGCGAGACGATAAATAACTTTGTAACTTAATTTTGTAGGACTGTTGAATGAATCAGTAAGTTTATCTATTGTATGGAATGCTTTGTGTTATGTTCGTATTTTGTGAAAGATGTACTATCGACAAACGTCAGGCCTTTCCAATTTCGAAACAATTTTGCTTGTTAGCTGCAATTGGAGGACAAACAAAGGACCGTAAGGGCATGGTGAATCAGTGTATACAAAAAGCAACTTTAAAAGGTGTAAAGGCGTCCGTATTGTCGATAGTACGGTCAGCAACAAAAGTCTATTAACACTGTTACTTTTACACATCATGAATAAATTGACACAAAACGATTCTATAATCTGCTTTTTAGCATTTCATGTAACGGCTAAGAGCTATTTTTTTTTTACCTCTGTTCCGATTCATTAAAGCATTTTGCTCAAAATTAAGAATTACAAAACTAGTGTTTATCGACTTTTGTTGCTGACTGTACGTGGGTACTTACTTACAAAAGAATAGCAAGGTTCACACGGCTACATATCAATCTATATATTTCCAGTTTCAGCTGACCTCTAATTGTATGGAAATCCTATACAATGCGAGATCAGCTTATACTGGAAATTTACAGCTTGATATGTAGCCGTGTGTTCAATCGATTGACGATAATTCATCAATCGATTGAACGTTACTGTTACTTTTTCAACAATAAAAGAGAGATTTATTTTCACTCAAGTTACAGCTGTGTATTTCATGAATCATCAATGAATTAAGCCCACGTACGCACAGGCATAAAAATTGAATCGGTGTTAAGAGGGCTATTTCGTTTAGTCACCTCTCTCGCTCACACGTGGCCAATTTTTTAAGAATGTTAAATGAAAATATGTTTTTTGAAAAATGTAATCAATTAGCGAACTAATAAATAATATTAATTTAATAGGTAATTATTAAAACACATTGTGTCATTTATTACAAAATCATCAAAAACAAATCACAATAGAAATTTGTGTTTTTATTATTAATTACCTATTAAATTAATATTGTTTACCAGTTCGCTTATTGATTACATTTTTCAAAAAGGCAGCCTTTTATTTAATAATCTTAAAAATTTGGTCCCTCGTGAGCGAGAGAGGTGACAAAATCGTTGAGAATCCAACAGAGTGCATCCCAGCGCGTCGGAAACACACTGTTGGATTTTCAACTCTTGGCGCTAAGCAGAATGTTGAAAATACAATGCGCGAAAAAAAAACACCCTCGCGTACCTGTGGACTTAGCCTATCGCGGAAAACTGCTGGACATAGGCGTCTCCCAAACTGCGTCACAACACCCTGTCCTCCACCTTCTACATCCAGTCTGTTCCAGTCTCCTGGTTAAGAGGCCCACGAATCATGCGTAGTTCATACAAACGAAATACCAAAATAATTTGTAAATCAAACATATTATTAAGGTAGTGTGTATTAATAATATGTTTGATTTACAAATTATTTTGGTATTTTGGTAGTGTGTATTTATTCTAAATGGATTACAGAATATCTAGGTTCCCAAACATATATTTTGAAAGGACACTGATTTGAAGACGAGATATGAGGAATTTAAAATTTCTATAGACAAATTATTTTTCTCGTATTTCCTGTTTAAATCTATGTTCTTATTTAATATACAGAATAGTATATGTTTAATTTACAAATTATTTTGGTATTTCGTTTGTATGAACTACGCGCGCTCCGGGGGCGTCGTGAGGTGCTTTTGTTAAGAAAAGAGTATCTGAGGTGTATTTTTAGTACCAAAGACTATTTTATAAAGGAGCCAAACAATAAAAGCATTTACCGTGGTGGAATAATTAGTCAATCAGTATGTGGCAGCGTTTTTCGTGTTCATCGGACATGTTTAAACACCGGGTAGTCTTTTTTAGGGTTCCGTACCTCAAAAGGAAAAAACGGAACACTTATATTATGAATTTCTGTGACCCAAATACGGACGTGTAACGTAAATAAATGAATTTTGAATATGAGGGTCAATTTTGGGGGCCAATTAAGAAAAAAAAAGAGAGTCACAAATATAGATATATATTTTTTTTATAATTTTAAAAGAAATTGTTTTAAAGTTATTTAAGAAAATAGACGAAAACTTACCATTCCCCCCTTATCTCCGAAACTACTGAGCTTAAAATTTGAAAAAAAAATACAGCAAATAGTTCTATACCTATAGATTATAGGTACACATATAAGAAGTATATAGTCTTAAAAAAAAACATGGTAAATCAATCAATATTATGTGTACAAACTTACATTTGCAGTTGGACTGTATGGGAGAACATGTTTTTCAATTAAAATGTTAAGTTTGTTCTTTGGATAAATTTATCCAACTACGGAACCCTTTATTGTGCGTGGTCCGCCACGCACTTGACCGGTTTTTTATTAGTCATTTACTTGCACTACAAATTACTAAATTTATGTATTGCTAAAAGTATTTAAAACATCGTTATCTGGTATTCAGCTGCATCCGGTTAGACTGAGGGAAAAGGCTAGGCAGATTCATTGATTTAAAACAACGTTCTGGTCTTTACCAACTTCAAAGATTCGTTTAGTGACATACGTTGCCAGTCGGCCTAATTTGTTAAATGATCAATCTATAGTTAAGTTTCTTCTTGTAAATTCATCCCAACTACGGAACCCTTCATTGTGCATGGTCTGACACGCACTTGGCAGGTTTTATTTTATTTAATATAGTCTCTTTGGCAGGTTGCTAATAAAGCTCCTAACCCACAGGCGTTTTACGAGCGTTGGCGTTTCTCCAACGATATGGAAGACGAAGACATGCCGAAACTTGCGAAATTGTGATGAGGGCAGAAGATGATGTGAAAGGCATTGTTTTATCAGTTACAGTAAAGGTTATTCACTTTAGGCCGCTATCGTACTGGCATTTTACGAGCGTTGGCGTTTTTCCTACGTCTGCGCAGCGTCAACGCTGCGCCGACGTTGACGTCGATAGTCTCTAGTAGCATGCGTTCGCACTACGACTTCGCAACGTTAACGTCACATCAACGCGACGTTAACGTTGCGTTTTTTGCAGCAGGTACGATCACGCCGTCACGCTCAGTCCGTGTCCGCAGCATGTGCGCGACTTTAATGTTGCGTTCAGCGGATGCGCAACGTTAACGCTTGCCACTAGAGACTCGCGACGTCAACGTCGCGTCTGCGCAGCGTTGTCACTGCGTAGACGTAGGAGAAACGCCAACGCTAGTAAAACGCCAGTGCGTTGTGGCCTAAAGTGAAAAACCTTTACAGTAACTGATAAAACAATGCCTTTCTTCTGCCTTCATCACAATTGCCCAAGTTTCAGCATGTCTTCGTCTTCCATATCTCTATAACTTAAACGTCATTACAATAGCCACCCCCTTTCTAGCCATATCATCTTTAACACAGACCATCCATCGTTTTTTGGCAATATTCAAAGCAATAGGTACCTACTACCTACTTTTCAAATCAATCAATCTGCCTAGCCTTTTCCCAACTACATATATTGTAGTCGGCTTCTAGTCTAACCGGATGCAGATGCCAGCATTTCACGACACGACGATTTCAGACTTTCCGACTTCTGACTATACCCGTATCGACTGTCAAAGATCATGAACGACAGCGGGGACCAACGGCTTAACGTGCTTTCCGAGGCACGGAAAGCGTCTAGCTATGTAAAGATGGTTATGGTCACCCATCCACGCACCGACCGCGGCAAGCGTAGCTTAACCTGATCGATCGACCCGTGCGGCTGTTATTACTTAGCCACGAGCCCTACCTTATAAACGTAATCAAAGCGAACCTGTGATATATCGTAATTCTCGACCCGAACATTCAATACAAGATATCAGTGAGCCGAGAAAAAATGCCTACAATGGCAGGGCAAGCAAATAAATATAATAAATGTCCCATTCTTTACTTGGGGCTGTAAAACTGTCAGAGGCACGTGCCCTTGAATGACCTGGACCCTGCGCCGATTGATGTCAGGGGTGGGTGAAGTTTCGTCGACGATTTTTCGGTAGGGAGATGACCAGAGTTAGCGGAAAAGTAATTAAAAGTTTGGTGTTGGTCACTCTGTAGATCAACATGATCAAAAATTTGCTTGTCTTTGTCATCGAATGTTGTTGGGAAACATTATGTAGGTATGTACCTACCATAAGGACCTCAGTCCCATGCAACAACGCCTACCACCCAAAAAATAAACATAGTAAGTAAATCGTTGACTATATTTTTTTCTGCCGTAAACTTTGTCGCGCCCTATATAAGAAGCTTCTTTTACTTCGATCACCGGTATGTTTACCTAAAAGATATAGTGTTTTGTGGTTGCTTGGTATTCATTGTATTGTAATGGATAATTATTAAAATAACCCTTCAAAAGGTGCTGTTTTGTCTCACAAAAAAATCCCTTTGGATCAGCAAGAGAAAGGAAAAAGGTAAATTGTTTATCTTGTATTTTTATGTTATTTTTTCTCACATAAAACCTTTTCTAATTCCGAACAACGATCTATCAATAAAGATTGACAGAAAGGAACATTTTCTCCTATACCATCGACGGTATCTGTCTCTCCGGGGACTCGAACTTGGGAACTTTAACACAAGACCTGGGGGGTTGTGTGTCATCGCTAATTATTTAGGACAGACAGACGAATCTATCAGTCAAATTGTATAGGATTTGTCGATTTTGAGTTATTTTTGGGAAGACTATAAGGATTTTTTGAGTAGTTTTGGTATGGTAACCATGCTTGGGCAGAGGGCTTGGTGATTCTAGTTTGTTATATTTATACGCCACACATTTTTGAGTAATTTCGAAGTTCCCAGACATGAGCACATACGTTTTCTTTATTCAGTAGGTCATTATTTCAGAATTTTTAACAGTAGGCTTAGCTTTGAATACATTATAAGTTAAAGTCGCTTTTTTATCTGTCTTTGTGACGATTTTCTTCCAAACTAAACAATAGATCTTGATGTGGTGTTCACCATTATTTCAAAATTATTATCCTGATCTTATCGCATTTTTTTTCACCATCATTTAAGATATAATATATTATAATATAATATATTTAGATATAATTAATTAATATTCAGCTTCCATAATTGGACCGTGTTATGCAGAAAGCAGTCATGTCGGGAAAAGTACAAACAGAGTTATAAGCATTTTTCTGCTGATGGTTGCATTATGAATGTATGGACAAGGCTGCATTTGACGGCTCATATCGACATGGTTCTTTTTGTAAAAAATCTTGTACGTCGAAATTAGTATGACTGTGTTTATAATTCATTTTTGGAAAAAGTGCCATATGGTTGCTTTCTGCATAACTAGGTCCAATTATAATAAAGAATTTTCGATGTTTTGTCAATTCGTATAAACCGTGCATAGCAGGGCCGAGTCAGTTAATAAAATTATATAGGAATGGGGCATGAAACCTCTATTCAGCAGAACGAATAGATATGTAGGATACCTTTTTTTGCGTGGAGAAATGCTCACGCATACTGCACTACCACGGGGAGATAGTGCAGATATGTAGGACTCCAACCCACTAAAACCCCACGGTGTCCTCCTCTGCCGCTTGTGGTGGGAACACGGACACGCGTTGGCATTCATTCGCGAACCCACCGCGGCTGACCTTCACCGGACCCACTTAGGAGTACCCCCCATCACCGGCGCACCAGAACACATTGCACGCCGTGAACACCCCAGCGACCAAACCAGCACATGGGCGCCAGACGACCCCGTGTCTAGGCACCCTTAGTCCCCCTGCGACGGGTCAGGTTAGTGGCCCCGCCCGCCGCCTTTCACTTTTCAGCCGCAGAGGATAGGGTGAGCGGCCACCGCCATACCGTCACTCCTCCTCCCATGCGGCCCCACTGCGTCCGTCATCAGACGGTAGCGACCCCGTCAAGCCCGTGCATGATAGAGAGAACGGTTCACCGGATTCCAACACTCTTCTCCTGCTGCGGCCTCCAACCCTCAGCTGCGATACCTCCCATACGACATCAGTTGCGATGTCGCCCAAGCAGCACCGCAACCTACTTGTTGGCCCACACGTCGTCGGCTTACCGGTAAAAGCATTAATGAGTGCCCCCTCTCGGGTTCCTCTCCGCTTCACCGAGGGTGACCAAGCCACGGCTACGTAGGTCACTCAATAATTTTTGTCGTTTGGTAACAAGTTCGAACACGCATAATACAAACACAGACTCGTAGTACCTACACAATTACATTTACTCAGAAACTTTACTCAGTTATCGGTTCGCTTTACTCTGGAGTGCACGCGATAAAACTAAAAACATGGCTTCACTTACGAGATCCCAAATTCGAGTGATAATTTTTTACAACTTTCGACGAGATCTTTCTAGACAACAGTGTCACGAAGAGATGTAACGCATATTGGGTGATATTGCTCCATCCGCCGTGGAAACAATAGTTTGGGAAGATCGTCGAATCACTTATGTGCAAATTCAGGTGATACTTAAGATATGACTGGCCTGTTGGTCTAGTGGTTAGTGGCCCTGACTGCTATGCCGGAGGTCGTGGGTTCGATTCCCACCCAGGACAAATGTTTGTGTGATGAGCATGATCATTTGTTCTGTGTCTGGGTGTAATTTATCTATATATGTATGTATTTAGAAATATATAAGTATGTTTATCAGTTGTCTAGTACTCATAACACAAGCTCTGCTTAGCTTGAGGCTAGACGGCATTGTGTGATAGTTGTGGAATATTATTATTATTATTATTATTATATTATTATCTGCAGGGACAGTAAATAAAATATTAAAGGAACATTTATATAAAAAAAAGAAAATGTTCATTTTTTGTACCACAGAAGTTAAAGGACGAACAGAAAGCACGTCGAGTGGACTGGTGCAAAAAAATGCTTATAAAGTTTGAATCCGGTAAGTCTCGTGATTTATTTTCAATTGTGACAGGTGACGAGACTTATTTGTATTATTATGATGTTCCAACTAAGTCTCAGAATCGGTTATGGGTGTTTGAAGGTGAAGGTTATCCGACAACGCCGAAGCAATCCCGATCGGTAAAAAAAAATATGATTGTTGTTTTCTTTACCGTTATAAAACGATACCATTAGATACTTGCGTATCTAATGGTATGGTTAGATACTTGCGTATCTAATGGTATCGCACTGGAACAGCAAACTGGTACATTGAACACAGCCTGCAGCTACTTTTCAGTAAGCTGATGGAAACTGAACGTATGTTTTGGTGGCGTTAAAAGAGACCAGATTATCATCACCCCACTGGGAGACAAAGCTTAAGGTCAAATCTGTCCGCTCTACCATGGCCTCTCTCAAGGAATGAACTTCGGCCCCGCTGGTTTTTGTGCTGGACAAGTATCTCTCTGAAACTGTACTGTCATCTGTGTACCCAACAATACCAGGCCGAAGCAGGTCATTGATGTGCAGCAGGAAAAGAGTCGCAGAGAGAACAGACCCCTGAGGAACTCCGGCATCAATAGCCATAAGGTCAGAAGAGCAGCCGTCAACAACTACTCTGATCGACCGTTCACTAAGGACATCTGATATCCAGCTACAAAAATCAGCTGAGATGCCATAAGCAGGAAGCTTGCTGAGCAGAGCAGCGTGCCAGACCCTGTCAAAGGCCTTCGAGATGTCAAGCGATACAGCCAGTGCTTCGCCGTGTTTCTCGATGGCTTCGCCACAGCAGTGCGTGACATACACAAGAAGATCGCCAGTTGACCGTCTCCGGCGAAAGCCATATTGACGGTCACTGAGGATATCATTGTCTTCAAGGTAGATCAGCAACTTATTATTCAGTACCCTTTCCATAACTTTGCACAGAATGGAGGTAATGGCGATCTGACGGTAATGGGCAGGGTCTGCACGGTCGCCCTTTTTGGGCACTGGTTGTACATTTGCAAGATTCCAGGATTTCGGCACCGTTCTTTTTTCAAGATATAGGCGGAACAAACGTGTCAATACAGGAGACAGTTCAGGCGCACACTGCCTCAACACTCACTGAAATGCCATCAGGCCCGCTGGCCTTGTTCATGTCTAGACTGCACAATACTCTTCGGACCTCTTTAATGTGAACTGCGATCTCCGGCATCGAGGAGTCACAATGAGGTACAGTAGGTGGTTGCTTGGAGCCAGCGTCCAGACGTGAATTGCTTGCAAAGAGAGATGCAAATAAATTTGCTTTCTCAGTCGCAGAGTGAGCCAGCGACCCATCAGGTTTCATCATGAGAGGTAAAGTGGGACAACAGAAATTCATTTCAACCGCTTTAGACAGGGACCAAAACTGTTTACTACCCGGAGGGTGCGAAGCCAGCCTGGCCCCGATACGGACATGGTCAAAACGTGCCCTACGTAAAACCAGCTTGCAGAACTTGGCGGCAGAACACACCAAGACAAGAATCCACCAACCAAACACCAACAAGATCTACACTCTGATTCATTTTGGCTTGCTCTTTATCATCAAAAACCAGCCAATTGCGTGTCGGACCACGCAAAATGAAGGGTCCGTAGTTGGGACGAATTTATCCTAAGAACCAACCATTGTAGTTGAAAAACATGTTCGCCCTTACATTCCAACCTGCAATTGTAATTTTGTACGCACAATATTGAGAAATTTACCATGTTATTTTAAGTCCATAGACTTCTTATAGGTTTTCCTGTAATCTATAGGAATAGAACTATTATCTGTATATTCTTTTTAAAAAATTTAGGCTCAGTAGTTCCGGAGGTAAGGGGAGAATGGTCGATTTTCGTATACTCGTATTTTCTTAAATAACTGTAAAACAATTTATTTAAAAATTATAATAAAAATCTGTTTGAGATCCTCACAGTAATTGACACGGTACAGTTTGCAAACTTTTTATTTTTATTTTCTTAGTTGCCCCCCAAAAGTGACCCCATATTCAGAATGCCTTTATTTATAATATTTATGTTACACGTCCGTGTTTGGGTCACATACATTCATATGCTTACCAAATTTCAACGTAATCGGTCCATTAGATTCGGAGTAAATTGGCTGTTACAGACAGACACACGAGTGATCCTATAAGGGTTCTATTTTTTCCTTTTGAGTTACGGAACCGGAACGGAACACGCCGAATTCCCTTCAATCCCACTCATTACCAATAATACTGAAATAAAAAAGTCACATTACAATATGAACTTAGTGACATTAACATCAATACTTAAATTACCACTGAAATGTAAAATTAATATGCAAATTGGGATCGGGCGCCAATTGCCGCGTCACCGATAAATCTATTAAAACATTGTATCTGGCTATGACACTGAAATATCTCATAAATGCATTATATGAGCAGGGTATAACTGACACATTTTGGATGATTAGGTTTGGCCGATGACGATGCAGTAATCATGGCAAGCACTAACACCAGGTGCAAAATTGGTAAAGGCTTTTATAGTTCAAATGCTATGAAAAGCAAGGCAAGGGTAAAATAAAAAGGTCGGCTCTAAAGGTGCATTCAGACCAAACGAGCCAATGCACCATTTTTTTTTTTAGATTTTTAATTTCTCAAAGACGAGTTATGGTTACAAAATATGAACAAAAACTAGAACGGACAATACTAGTACGGCATATGATATGAGTAGCATTGTAATTTTTAATTGTAATTTTTTCAATACTGATTTTTTTAACCGTTTTTCCTTACTATTGTAATTATATTGTTAGGCCTCTCTGGCTCTCATGGCCTCATATCGCCGCCTAAAAGACGTGTTATGGTAACAAAAACCGGCCAAGTGCGTGTCGGTCTACGCACAATGACGGGTTCCGTAGTTGGGATGAATTAATCCCAAGAACTAACTTAACATTGTAGTAGAAAAACATGTTCTCCCATACATTCCAACTACAAATGTAAGTTTTTACGCACAGTATTGAGAGATTTACCACGTTACTTTAAGACCATAGACTTCTTATAAGTTTTCCTGTAATCTATAGGTATAGAACTATTTTCTGATTATTTTTTCAAAATTTACGCTTACAAGTTTCGGAGATAACGGGGGGAATGGTCAAATTTCGTCTATTTTCTTAAATAACTTTAAAACCATTTTATTTTAAAAAATAGCTGTTGCCTGCAGCTTCGCCTGCGTGGATGTCAATACTTCCCTATTTAAATCGGATGTTTAATTTGTTTACGCGGAACCCTAATGATTTTTCCAAAATAACTATGACATCAGCTATCTTCCAGTGAAAATCCCGTCCAAATCCGTCTAAACTTCTCGGAGATTAGCCGGAACAAACAGACAGAGACCCGACAGACAGACAAAAATTCTAAAAATGGTTCTTTTGTTATAAGTACCGTATATACTTTTTTCATATGCATTTAGTAAAAAGCAGTTATTTTGACATTACAAACAGACATTTTAATTTTATTTATTTGTATAGATTATAAAAAATATGTAATGTATTTGAGGCCCTCACAGTGAGCCTTTCGTTTGATATGCCACACGGTACAGTTTGCAAAACGTTTTTTTAATTTTCTTATTTGCCCCCCAAAATTGACCCCCATATTCAAAATTACACGTCCGTGGTCGGGTCACAGAAATTCATAAGTGTACCAAATTTAAACTTAATTGGTCCATTCGATTCGGCGCAAATTGGCTTTGACTGACGGACGGACAGACAGACGGACAGAGACAGGAGTGATCCTATAAGGGTTCCGTTTTTCCTTTCGAGGTACGGAACCCTAAAGATGAACGATCACCTGGAAGGTTGATCCTTATATAGTATTAAAGTAGGCAGAGTACCTATGTATGTGAACAGTATAAAAATTGACGATATTCGTCGGCCATAGTTACCTAACCTAACCATAACTCCAACTCGTTTTTGAGCGGCGGCACATAGTCATTTTTCCAGCCGCATGCGAGCAGACCGTCACCAATCTCACCAGAGGAGAGCCCTACACTCACGAAATACTGTATCAGCTGAATAGTTACCAAAAATACGGTTATCTCTTAAATACACCATTCAAGTTTAAAGCGTCAAACCTCCATCGAGATTTAATTGTTACACAATCAAAATGTTTGTAAACTCACGTATCACGCTCCGTTGGTTCCTGAAACCTTTTCAGCATGTCTGTCAGCACGCTGTGACGTCACTGCCTGCGTCTGACGGCTACGTAATTGCCACAAATGTTACCAGTTATAAAAATACAAGGGTTGCCATGTGTGATTATGGAAGTGGGTTAGTGGAAACGTGTTTGTTTTTGGGTCGTTAACTTGTTTTGCAGATTTGTGTCTATGGTAAAGAATCTCTTGATATTTCTTTAAAAAAAATCATGGAGATGACCTTGAATGACCTAATTATTCTACTCAAGGACGTCGAATTTTTACGGTGTTACCTACTAGATAATCCCTGACAATTCTATTGGGTTGTTTTAAAAAAAGAGCCTATTTAGATGAGTAAGAGAAGAAAGGCGTGAGCTTTTGTTTGTGTGTATGTACGCCATTTTATTGTTAGTTTTTTTATCAGGATACATAAGAAATAAATAAATTATTTTTTTTGCAATTTTTTAAATTTCATTTATTTATTTTTAGATATTGTGTCAGGAGGCTTCTTTACTAGGAAATCAATTTGTCTGCCAAACAGACTTGGTTTTATTTTATTTATTTAATAAGAACATCAACAGCATATATACGTATATACATGGCAATATCCTTACGTTGACTGATCACTTTTAAGAGCGACCTCGTAATAGAATACGCTGAATGCGCTGAGGTAGCCCGCGAAATTCAAATTTTCTTACGTTTTTAGCAACTTTCTGGTCAGTAATCAGGTTGTATGTTCATGAAAATATGGTTCGCGACCACGGAGTCTTTCTGTACTCCGTGTTCGCGACCGACCAAATTTCGCGAGCTACCCTAAATACTAAAAAAATACTAAAAAAGATCATCAAATCTTTAGATTTTAACTGTTTTAATTTGACTGTTAGGTAAGTCCTTCAAACTTCATGAAAAATAAACAAAATAAGATTAAAGTCCAGAAACAGCACCCCCAAAAATTGCTTGAACTTTTCTATGCTAATAACTTTCATTCAAAACACAATTAAACGTATCGCATAACAGTGGAATTCCACAAGAGAACCGTAATATCTAGGTGCTAGGTCAGTAGGGCGGGCACCACCATAAATAGTAATAAATCCCACACTTGACTTTGACAAATGATGGTGAAATACCACCACCATGGCGGAAACCAGACGGACTAACAATAGAAAATATAATGCTAACCCGTGGAGGTTTCTTATTATGTAACGTAAATAACGGCTTTCAAGGTTAGTTGGTGGGTAAGTGAGGTAAGGTGGTTTTGGTTGCAAGTTAAAGCCAGTTTTTGTAAAAATGCGAAATTAGGAAAAAAAATTAAGGCGAAAGCACCAGGATAGCCCGCGACATATAAATTTTCTTTCGTTTTTTTTTTTTTGCAATTTGCAAGTCAGTATTAGGTTGTTTGTAGATTAAAGTAATATTCGCGACCGTAACAATTATACAGTATGTTAACCAACAGAGGGCGTTCCCGTTAACCCGCAATAGTATAGCATCCATACATGCTAAAAAAAATATTACCATTCGAAAACAAAATGGTTTTTATTTTTTTTAATATTAAAATATTCACTAAAAATGCTAAAAATATTCACTAAAATATTCAAAAAAATATCAAAATATTCACTAAAAATAAAAACTAAATTGCGATGTTTCCGTCCTTCAAGTACGCGTGTACAGAGTGTTTCTTTTACGTATCAATTTAACATTTTTAGTGAATATTTTAATATTAAAAAAAATAAAAACCATTTTGTTTTCGAATGGTAATATTTTTTTTAGCATGTATGGATGCTATACTATTGCGGGTTAACGGGAACGCCCTCTGTTGGTTAACATACTGTATATTTATACAATTATAATCAGTAATATTACTCCTTAAGTTAGTATACTTAATCCTCAAATGTCAAGATTTCATGAAATAGTCTTTCAATAGTAGTACCTGGTCTTAAAGAGTTGTATTGATGACTTTAGTTATTATAATTTATGTAAATACATACTTGTTACGATCGTGAATCATACTTTAATCAACATACAACCTAATACAGGCTAAAGCACCAAGGCAGACCGCGATATTTAAATTTTCTTAGGTTTTTTGCAATTTGTAGGTCACTATGAGATTGTGTGTTGATCTGAATATGATTCGCGATCGTAAAAAAATATGTACTTATAATCATTAAAATCATCAATACAACTCTGTAAGTTCATATTACATGAATGACTATTTCATGAAATCATGATTTTTGAGACCAATTCTAACTTAAGGAGTTGTATTACAGATTCTAATGATTGTAATTCTGTAAATACATATTTGTTACGGTTGCAAATCACAGTGAGCTACAAATTGCAAAAATCGTAAGAAAATTTGAATTTCGCGGGCTAACTTAGCGCTTCCCCTAAAAATAAGTCAACCCTTGTACATTACTAAAGTAAGAAGCCTTTATCCCGCCATAAGTTGAGTTGATTGATATCGTAAAGAAAGTAGTACTTTTACCTATACCATATTTTATCCTTTTCCTCTCAACGTCTAATTTGCAATTATAGAACAAAAAGAATACCGAAACAATAAAATTAGTTTATATTGACCTCTTAAGGCGTCATTGTACTCATAATTTTATTATGAACAACTTTTACTTTAGGACCAAACCAGAAATAGCGAAAATAAATCAGCTGTTTGACATTTTGACTAGTTATGCGAACATTAATGTAGGGAACAGCTGATATTTTTTTTTCGCGATTTCAGGTTTGGTCCCGTATTAAGTTGTTCATAACCCCGCTAGGGTTGCGGGTTGTTCGAAAGAGTTACCGTGGCCCTGGCACAGGCAACTGAAGGAACACGGGTGGGTTTTAGTCAGTAGAAGTCTGACACGCCCTCTGACTGTTTATGTGTTACTACTGCCTATCTGACCTCCACAACCCAGTTACTGGGTAATACGATACCTCTTGGTAAGACTGGTTGTCACCGGGATCAACGGCTTAACGTGCTTTCCGAGGCACGTATATAAAGATGGTCACCCATCCACGGACCAACCCCGGCGAGCTCCTGTCTCAAGTCTCCTCGATCATCCCTACTAATTCCACCTACAGACAACTGGCAATCATGCTGGCCAGCAAGAAAATGAAGCTTAATTAAAACTGTCATCTTTATTGCTGATTTCCCCGACTACATTCTCCACAAGGATGAGCTGGGCAAGCAGTATGAGGAACCCCGGCAAGCGAAGCTTAACCTGATCGATCGACCCGTGCGGCTGTTATTACCTCCTTAGCCACAGGCCCCGTGTTACTAATAAACTTACATATAAAAAAACCGGCCCGAAGCGAGTCGGACTCGCGCACCGAGGGTTCCGTATTATAAAAAAAAAATCTTCTATTTAGAGACATCGTCTTATTTTTACTGTAATCTTTACATAAACTTCTATAACACAGAATAATTTCAGATTTTTTTCTTTACAAACTTCGGAGAAAACGAGGGAAAGGGGGGAACGGTATTTTTTTTTTTACATTTTTCATCAAAAGTTGAAAACTGTTCGGCCTAAATAAAAGAAAAAATGTTTGAAAATGTGCAAACAGCGCTCTTTCATATAATACCCTACACTTCGAATTTAATACACTTCGAGTTTTTAAGGCCTCCTTTCAGTCCCTGTTGTAAAAAAATATGTAAATATTTATTTCTTTATTATTTGCACAATAGTCGGGCAACCGTCATCTACGTAAAACTATTCCAAAATTCAAGTTTATAGCATTAGTAGTTCTTGAGATAACCAGCTGTGACAGACAGACAGACATACTGAGTCGCACCCTAGAGGTTCCTTTTTACCATTTTGGTACGGAACCCTAAAAGGAAACCTCTATAAATTATCAAGTCGTAAAAACATTGCGAATCATGAGCCGTTCGCTCCTCCTCCTCCTAACTTCGGTTTCCTCAATGCTGAGGGTCGCAGCAAGATTTTGTTGCGGATCACTCTACTAGTAAACTATAAACAACAACCACCATTTAGGTACCTAAATAATTCGTCTCAAAGAATCGAACCCGCACAGAAAGCGGACATTTATCCACTGTGCTATCAAGTCCATCAAACTCACTTACTCCTAATCAGGTTTCGTTATAATTGCTTTTATGAATACCTCCATTTAGGGACCGTGAATAGGGAACCATTAGCGCCCATTTGTTATTCAACTGTGATGGTTGAATTTTAATTATTTTACACGCATAATAACCCAAAACCCGGGTAAAAATGGGGCAGTGGTGTGGGTGATTTAATAAACAATGATGGGTTTTAGGATAGATAGGAGTTTCTGACTGTCAATAGGTAAACGAAAATACTGTTGTGAAATTCTAGGACATGTTCTGGCTGGTGGATGATTACCAATCTCTTAGGAAATCGTGGTGATTATGATGTCAGCCTCTAGTTGGCTGCTGAGCTTGAGTTTAGGCAACTCAAGCTCAGCAGCCAAACCGCCGAAGTGGACAGCCAAAAGTGAAATTGTTATAATCAACACTGATGACTGAAACTTTCAAAATCAAAATCAAAATCAAAAGTCATTTATTCAAACTAGGCTGAGAATCAGCACTTTTCGAACGTCAAAATTACATAAGACAGTCCCCCAAAACGCCCGCCCTTCACCACTTCCTAGTGCTTTAGCTGAGGAGAAGAAGTGGCGCAACAAACTCCTCAGCAGCACAGCTGTCTGTTCAGTTAAATAAAAAAAATTAAAAAAATATATATATTCTATACAACACTGTGCAAATTACATGCAAGTACATTACGCAACACAAACATTAAATTAAATTTAATTATTTGCTATAAGTCAGCTAGCACACGCCAATATACTTAAAAAAAAAAGAAAAAAATCGAAAAATCGAAAACTATACTCAAGCAGAATCAAAATACAAAACTAAAAACGTAAGTAGAACTTTATACCTATATTAAAAGCCACCAGTAATAAAGGGCGTGCCCACTTACATATAGCCGTAACTCGAAGTCACAGATGATAAACTAGGACCATCGAAGTAAAAAAAACGAGTTAAATTACTAATAACAAAACAAAACCAAGGTCAGCAAGACGACCAGTCACCACAAGCAGCACCCGTTCACGAGCATAACGCAAAGATCAGCCATTACCCCCCTCGCCATTTTTGAGGGAAGGAGGCAACCCGACCCCCGACGCTACCGCAAGCAGTGACATCTAAGGGAGCATGACGAACCTGCTGCCGGTTGCTCACACAAGAATAATTATGATCAATTGTCGAGGTCACTAGCTAACCACATATTGCAATACCACTCATAAAAAAAACATTGTAATGAGTAGATTATGTCAATGATAAATAAAAATAAAATTAAAATAAATTGACCTTTACAGTCAAAGAAAATAAATAATTATATGAACCCATATAACCTGTCAGTAGGTATGCTAATTCTGGAGAAAGAACATAAACATTGTCTTAAGTTAAACACAGCGACCAACTATTCTTATCGTTTAAGTAATCGTTGATAGAATAGTATGCCTTTGAACAAAGGTTAGATTTTACTTTGGCTTTAAACGCTTTGATGATTACAGTCTGATGATTCCTTAACCTCTTCATACAATCCCTTCTTTTAGGTTAGGTATAAAGATATTTATTCTCAAAAAAATAATTGACTATAAAAAAGTAAAACCCGACTTCTAAAACCTAAAACGAATAAAATAACTTTCATAAAAAAAACTTAACAGCTTCTGAAGTCGGTGCCAAGCTAAGGTGCATTGAAGAATTGAAAACACCGACCGTTTTTTAGTAGTAAGGTATTTTATTCGTTTTAGGTTTTTGAAATCGGTTTTTACTTTTTTTAAAGTAAATAATTTTTTCCATTTTTGTTGATTACCTATTCAATTACATAAGAAGACGAACGAAACGAAGAGTCATCGAAATCCACTTAGAAATGCTTCGTACATAAGAATTATTAGCTAATGTATTGTATAGTTAAACCTTTCTGAGAGTGTGTAGTTTAGTAACAGACATTAGTTACAGACGTTAGTGACAGAATCCTAAAAATTAGTTCATTAGTTTTTGAAAAAATCGCGGACATAGAAACATACATACTTACATACATACGCGTCGAATACAGAACCTCCTTTTTGAAGGCGGTTAAAAAGACACAAAGTCACTTTCATGATAAATAATAAATGCACAGTTCTTCACAAACGTCACGGTAACAATTATAAATTTATGATACACCCATTCAATGCATTCAGCTTAAAGGAAAGCTGATATTTGTGATTAATTATTATTCAGCTAATAGAGTTTTGAATGAATTGAATGAGTGTAATTTTTCTTTATTTCGTTTTATTATTTGTGCTCGTGCTCCCCGTGCCTCGGAAAGCACGTTAAGCCGTTGGTCCCGGCTGTCATTCGTGGATCTTTGACAATCGTTACGGGTCGTCAAAAGCCCGACATCAATCAGTCTTCAATCAGTCAGACAGTTCAGTTCAGTCTGACAAGGGGTATCGATTACCCACTAACTGGGTTATGGAGGTCAGATAGGTAGTCGCTTCTTGTAAATTACTAGTATTCAGCTGCATCCAGTTAGACTGGAAGCCGGCCCCAACATAGTTGGGAAAAGGCTAGGCAGACTGATTGGTTGTATAATTTGTGCTCCTTCAAAAGTTATTTTTTTTTTTTGTCAAACTTGCCTTTTGCGACATCCGTGTGGATCTAAAACCGGTTGTCATGGTATGAGCATGGCATATGATGCGGAGGAATGAGAAAAATGTCGTCAGGAAAGTTTTGAGTGTGAATGTGAATGGCTATAAGATTAGGGGAATACCAAAGAAACGATGGATGGACTGCGTGAAAGTTTTATGTAAGTATTCATTACATCATCATTTTCCTGACGCCATTGATGTTCAGGCTTACATAACTCCAATTCTCGTGCGATGTGGTTGGTCGGACGCATGGCTCATTTGTCAAACTGTTGCGCAACGCAAGCACAGAAAATAAAACCTCTCTCAAGACACGAACGATGACAGACAAACTTTATTGTCTCTGGTTTGAGACGCGTTGAAATGTTGCCACATATTTTATTATTTATGTCTGTACATATTATATATTTTTATTGTTTTTTTTAGTTACTTATTTTAATGGTCTCTGACAGCGATACACACCGCCGGCTTACGCTGAAAACCAGCGCCGTGGATTCGTGCCTTCGTGCACGGGCCGCGGCATTATGCTGAGCGTGTAGCCGTTTCGCGGGGTAGTGACGCACATTTCCAAAAACTTTATTGTGTGTACTTATGTTTTTTGTTTTGTGTGGTTTGTTATGTTTTATTATTTTGTGTTTCGCTTTTCTTGTATAGTTTGTGTGCGTCATTTTCACGCGAATAAACTGTTTTTCTTTCTTTCTTTCTTTTCTTTCTATTATGGTTAGAAAGGGTATGACTACCGAGATGACGACTAATTATGGAAGAAAAATACATGTTGCGCCAACCCCAAATAAATTGGGACAAGGACAGGAGAATGATGAAACTCTGTACCAACCGCGTAATGTGCGAAAATCACTTTTATTTATTAGGATTCGCGCCTAATTACAGAATATCTCAACACAATAATTTCAAACTTCTCTTGAACTAGCAATCAAATCAAATCAAGTGTAGCACCACAGACAAATGTTCGCACGTCCGTGGCAGGGTTGTCTCACAATACCTTACAATTAACAGACAGTTCGTAGTAGCCCGTACCTGTGAATGTATTGTGACGTCACGAGTTCAAATACTACTCCTTTGACTGTGTTCCTGGTAGCGTTTAGCTTAAAAGGTGTTAACAGGAGTATTAATTTAATAGTCAAAATAGTATTTTATTCTAAGATTACACAGTAGAAATACCAAGCCTCTTTGTTCTAGTTGTCGTAAGCGCTATAGCTGAGCCACCACCAACATATCAATATCGAACCCAAGACCTCATGTCTTGGGTTCGATTCCGGCTCGGGCAAATTGGTCGTCTCGCTGACCTTGGTTTTGTTTTGTTATTAGTAATTTAACTCGTTGTTTATTTTACTTCGATGGCCCTAGTTTATCATCTGTGACTTCGAGTTACGACTACATGTACGGCTATATGTAAGTGGGCACGCCCTTTATTACTGGAGGCTTTTTTTTATTTATATTTAGGTATAAAATTCTGCTTACATTTTTAGTTATGTATTTTGTTTCTGCTTGAGTATAATTTACGATTTTTTTTTTTTTGGTATATTGGCGTATGCTAGCTTACTTATAGCAACTAATTTAATTTAATGTTTTGTGCTGCGTAATGTACAGACGCCAGCACATCAAGCTACTACAATCTGTCAGATTTCTTTAATAGATTTTAGACTTAATTGCCAAAGCATTAGGTTCAAGGTTGATTGGGAAAATCTGACAGTTTCGGGTAGGTTGACCTGCTGGCGTCTGTACCTAAATTATTATGCGCAGTGTTATATAGATTCAATTTTTTTAACTGAACAGACAGCTGTGTCGCTGGGGAGTTTGTTGCGCCACTTCTCCCCAGCTAAAGCACTAGGAAATGGTGAAGGGCGGGCGTTTTGGGGGACTGTCTTATGTAATTTTGACGTTCAAAAGGTGCTGATTCTCAGCCTAGTTTGAATAAATGACTTATGATTTTGATTTTGTTATTGGATTTTCCATCTGGAATTTCTAAATAGCAGCTCGGAGTCTGGATTTGTGTCCGGTGTTTGGTTCGTCTCTTATTACATGGTACTTAAACATAACTTACGTATTTTCTTTTTGTAATATCTATTTGGGGTGACTGGTAATTACTGACCTATAGTTAAACACAATGATTGTACTCATGGTAAAAAACCACTTTTTCTATGGGACCAAATCCGAATTCGCGAAAAAAAAATCAGCTGTCAATTCATGTTCGTATAAGTCGTCAAAATGTCAATCACCTAATTTTTTTCCGCGATTTTAGGTTTGTTCCCATAGTAATAGTTGTTTGTTATCATGAGTATAATCATGTGTTTAAGTATCGGTCACCAGTGATCCTATATATTTTCTGATGTGCAATAAAGTGCGAATATTTTATTAAAAATTAAATAAAATATGCTGATTCTTAGCGCTCTTGTATTTTGTATCGAGATTTTAATAGATTGAGGAGGTGTTGAACATTTTGCAATTATTTTGACAGTGGCACCAAAAATATCAATCTGCCTAGCCTTTTCCCAAGTATGTTGGGGTCGGCTTCCAGTCTAACCGGATGATGCTGAATACCAGTATTTTACATAGAGCGACTGCCTATCTGACCTCCACAACCCAGTTACTGGGTAATACGATACCCCTTGGTAAGACTGGTTGTCAGACTTTCGGGCTTCTGACAACCCGTAACGACTGTCAAAGATCCACGAGAGACAGCCGGGACCGACGGCTTAACGTTCTTTCCGAGGCACGGAGGAGTCTCGGTATGAAAAGATGGTCACCCATCCACAGACCAACCCCGGCAAGCGTAGCTTAACCTGATGGATCGACCCGTGCGGCTGTTATTACTTAGCCACGAGCTCCATGGCACCATGGCTCCCAAAAGGATGCTTTTTCTTAACGCTTATAATATAATTAGAGTTCATGACTCTTGGCTATGTTTTCTAGCAATCATATCTTTAGTTCATAAATGGTAACATAGCCTAATAATGTTCTTCAGAGTGCAGCAATATTTACTGGTGGGATATTCCATACGAAGTACAGATGTAATGAAAAAAGTGTTTAACTCTTGTCTAGATTTAAAAAAGGCTGGCACAATTTAATCCTTTTTTCATTACGTGAGAGCCGAAAATAATTACACCCCACCCCTCCTCAACCCCTGCGTAGTTTATACTGGTTGGTTACAAAAATGGTATATTTTTAATATAATAACTTGTGTTCAGTATTCAGATTTAATTTCGAAGTAATAGCTTTGAATTAAGTAGTTCTTTGTCTGATTTTATTTAAAGCATTTAATTCTAATTACCTTTGTTTAGCTATAAATCCATAAATACTATTTTGTTGTCATTTATGTGTTTATGTTTTGAAATAATTTTAGAATTTGGAATTTAAAATAATATGAGAAGTTCAATCAAATCAATCTGCCTAGCCTTTTCCCAACTATGTTGGGGTCGGCTTCCAGTCTAACCGGATGCAGCTGAATACCAGTATTTTACATGGAGCGACTGCCTATCTGACCTCCACAACCCAGTTACTGGGTAACACGATACCCCTTGGTAAGATCGGTTGTCAATCTTTCGGGCTACTGACGACCCGTAACGACTGTCAAAGATCCACGAATGACAGCCGGGACCAACGGCTTAATGTGCTTTCCAAGGCACGTAGGAGTCTCGGTATGTAAAAATGGTCACCCATCCACGGACCAACCCCGTCAAGCGTAGCTTAGCCTGATTTTATTTTATTTATTTATTTAGAAAACCAACAGCGTTACAAAAAGATACTTACAAAATTTCATATTACATATAGGTTAGGCCAATTATAGGTTTTCCTGAGTAACCATAAGAGTGTAATAGCTTACGAACAGACAATAAACTGTTAGAGGAGTTGGCAAAATAAATGTTAACATAAAAAGGTCTACGTCCCAAATTAAATTAATGCTAAATTTAAAGTAATAGGTACATCTGATTATGCCTAAAAGAGTTGTTGTTTTTTTTTAATCTTTACAATTTGCTTCCTGAATGTCATTTTGGATGTGCTGAAAATATCCACATCGCAAAATGAAGCGTTATAATAGGTTCGAGCAATGCGCGTGAGTACACAGTTCCTGGCGTAGTTCGTGGCATGTCGGGATACGTGCAGCAGTGGTGTGTGACGCGTGCGACGGCGCTGAGTGTTGAATGTCACCTGTGACACTAACTCTGGGCAGTCAAGTCGTCCGTTGAGTATGTCGTACAATAAAATCAAAATCAAAAGTCATTTATTTAAATTAGGCTGAAAATCAGCACTTTTTGAACGTCAACATTACATAAGACAGTCCCCCAAAACGCCCGCCCTTCACCACTTCCTAGTGCTTTAGCTGGGGAGAAGAAGTGGCGCAACAAACTCCCCAGCAACACAGCTGTCTGTTCAGTTAAAAAAAAAATCTATATAACACTGCGCATAATAATTTAGGTACATTACGCAACACAAAACATTAAATTAAATTATTTGCTATAAGTAAGCTAGCACACGCCAATATACAAAAAAATAATAATAATACTATATAAAAAAGAGAAAGCGGGCCGTAGGACGGTGGCATTAGGGTGATGCAGAGACAAAACATGGCAGGTGCAATATTATATTTATTTCATTTCATAAATTCTTACATTACGAGTAGAATAAGCACAAAATATAACATGGATTCGTTGAGGTGCAGACATTATAAATACTTGTTGTTCACGTAAATTCCGCGCAAATTCCCTGTATTCTCTCCATTCCTATCACCTTTTAGCAAATAGATTCTACCTTTGACCCGATTAGTGGAACGTAAAAAGCGTTTGTTGATTTTGTCCGGACAAAGCTGTGAAACGAACTTAAAAGTGAACACAAACGTTTTAACTGTTAAATCAGCGAAAACAAAGGCTTGATTCGTTAAATAGCTTACTATTTTACGATTTACGAGTTCTAGTTTCATTTTGAATCGGTTAAATAGTTGTTTGCAGATTTAGAGTGATGCAGAGGATTTAAATTGGAATTATTTTAAGCATAGTAGGTATTTCATTAAATGAAAATATAGAATTTGCAGTGTTTATCTTTTTATGTACTTTTATGTTCAAGCTTAAATATTTATTTAATAGAATGGAGGCTGATAAATAAATTCAAAAATACTGTAAATACATACAGGGTGTCTGAGAAAGGGTGTCGCCAACTTAAGGGTGCTGTACAGACCATCAATCTGAATAACTTTTTCCCGGGGACCAGCATCGTAATCGTGAAAAATAAATCTGTCGTCCCTTACAAAACTTCAATAGCTAGTTACCAAATGTATGGGACGACTGATTTTTTTTCATGATTACGATGTTGGTCCTTGGGAAAAAGTTGTTCGGTTTGATGGTCTGTATCATACTCTTAAATTGGCGACACCCTGTCTCAGACACCCTGTATGTGGAAACAGAATAAAACTACCAAAAACGATTAAATAACCCTGACTGTTGCCTACCTAAATATCGAAGATTTAGCAAAATAAACTGAAATTCACACAACGCCGTAACATAAAACGAGGGAAATAAAATCAAGATTATAATTTTATCACGTTTATTATACTTAGATACAGTTAGACACAAGTCAATGTTAACAAAACCACTATAATTTAAATTGACCTCTTATTCTATTGAAACTCCGTAAAGGCTCCCGTAGACAGGCGCGACACGACGGTGTGACGCATGACGCGTTTCTATAGTGTGCGTGCAAGTGCTAGTCACCGCCTGAGGTATGTGAGAGGTGAGACGGGGGAAGCCGCGATTGACAAGACGCACATGCTTGACATAGATTGACGTTTGTTTGCCTCCCCTGTCTCACACTATAAAAGAATAATTTCCATGAAGTTTTCATAGAAATTGCTCAACTAGAATTGCGTCGCGCTGTCGCATCGCGCCTGTCTGCTGGATCCGTAACACACTTAACTAGTTCCAAGTGTTAAATGATAAATGATTTTATTTCTGTAAGTAGGTTAGTACAAACACTTTTACAAGTCAATCATGTTTTTTTTTTTTTTAATTAGATGAGGTCGGCGTTTCCTATCTGACTACTCTGAGAAGAAAGGCCGAAACAAACTCAGAGCTCACAGTCTCTTATAAATTCCAGACATAATCTTGGTCAGTTCATGTGAAGACCATGTAGATTGGTGTCTGAAATGGTCATTGGGGAAAGAACCACACAGATTGAGAGGACCTGTCCAGTCAGTGCACGCATTTGTCAGTAATCGCGCAGATCAACTCGGAACTTAAGGAGCTCAACGATGTGTGACTAAACAATTATATCTCTAATTCTATTAACCATTTAAAACTAATATGACGATTTATTTACTTAACAATTCACATAATACCAGGATAGCCCCAGAAATAGTGCATTTACGCAAACGGCCACAAAAAAATCTAGCATAATCATAAATATGACCATTAAAATGGCCGTAAAACCCGCGGTAGTGAAATGGCGTTAAAATTCAGCTTTTTATGACATCAATAAAATATTTATGTCTTGCTCGGAAACAGGATCAATCCAGAAAGTGGTCTGTTTTGAATCGACTACTGGAACAATTTAAGTGTATATTCAAATTAAATCAAATCGTTTATTTGTGTTGGATGGGTTACCTATAGGTGCTCATGTTACTTATTAATTTATTAATCACAGAATCCACAGCCCTTAAAAATACCTTAACACACTTATTTTACTAGTATTACAGCCAATTACGGATTCACAATTTAATTATACTGGATGATTTTTTTACCGTCCTGAAAAAAATTGGGTACAATAGGAGAATGGAGTAGAAGTCTATGGCATACCTAGTTTTTTTTTGTTTTTTTTTTGTTTTATCAATAGCTTAGACCCAAATTGCTCTATCAATAAACACTACATTTGAAGTAAACTAGATCAAAATCAAAATCAAAAGTCATTTATTCAAACTAGGCTGAGATTCAGCACTTTTTGAACGTCAAAATTACATAAGACAGTCCCCCAAAACTCCCACCCTTCACCACTTCCTAGTGCTTTAGCTGGGGAGAAGAAGTGTCGCAGCAAACTCCCCAGCAGCACAGCCGTCTGTTCAGTTAAAAAAAAAAATGATTCTATATAACACTGCGCATAATAATTTAGGTACATAACGCAATACAAAACATTAAATTAAATTATTTGCTATAAGTAAGCTAGCACACGCCAATACACCAAAAAAAAAAAAAAAATCGAAAACTATACTCAAGCAGAAACAAAACACAAAACTAAAAACGTAAGCAGAACTTTATACCCAAATAAAACCAGAAATTTTGAAAAATCTTTATAGATCGTTATAAAATATCGAAATTCAAATCATATGCACTACGCAGGGTGCGTAGTGCGTATGATTACAAATAAAAATAAAAAAAGATTTTTTTTTTTAATTATCAGATTTATTCCATTATCAGCCACTTGGGCAAACAAATTCAATGTCAGAAATTACTAAAATCTAAGGTCCATCGTCATGGTTCTAAGTAAAAATTTATTTGTGTGTGTTAACTTTAAAAATTTACTTAATAAAACCGGCCAAGTGCGTGTCGGACTACGCGCAATAAAGGGTTTCGTAGTTGGGACGAATCCCAAGAACAAACTTAACATTGTAGTTGGAAAACATGGTTCTACCATACATTCCAACTGCAAATGTAAGTTTGTACGCACAATATTGGGAGATTTACCATGTTGTTATAAGATCTTAGATTTCTTATAAGTTTTTCTGTAATCTATAGGTACTGAACTATTTTCTGTATTTTTTTCAAAATTTTAGGCTCAGTACTTTCAGAGATAAGGGGGAAATGGTCAAATTTCGTCTATTTTCTTAAATAACTCTATAATTATTTATTTTAGAATTTCAAAAAATAAATATTTGAGACCCGACCAGTAAGCCCTTTCATTTGATATGTTACACGGTACGATTTGCTAAACTTTTTTTAAATTTTCTTATCCCCCCCCCCCCCCCAAAATTGACCCTAATATACAAAATTCATTTATTTACGTTACAAGTCCGGGTTTGAGTCACAGCAATACATACGTGTACCAAATTTCAACTCAATCGGTCCATTACATTCGGAGCAAATTGGCTGTGACATACAGACAGGCAGACACACGAGTGATCGTATAAGGGTTCCGTTTTTCCTTCAGAGGTACGGAACCCTCAGAAGTAAAAACCGACTTCAATAAAGAAAACTTAACAGCTTCTGAAGTCGGTGCCAAGCTAAGGTGCATTGACATTGAAGAATTGAAGAAGCTGAAGAAGCAACTTCAGAAGCTGTTAAGTTTTTTATGAAAGTTATTTTATTCGTTGTAGGTTTTTGAAGTCGGTTTTAACTTTTTTTAAATAAATAAAAGAAAAATTGTTTATTGACAGACAACGATGGTCTATAATGTTAGTTACAAAATACTTAGCTATGTTAGTAGGTTGATAAATATAATATAAAGTGACCTGTTGATACATCAAACCGCACCTCTCACATGCAGTTTGATGAATTTGTTGCACACAGACGCGTCCAACCTATCCGCTATCATTTTCAAGATGCCGTTGCTACTCCCCCGTACAGCTTTCATGACCGACGCGGATTTCTTACGCATAATTGCAAAGAAATCATCTATCCGTGCTTCCGTAAACATGTCTCAAGCACTACAAAAACGGGGGAGTCGCAACAGTGAGTAAGAGTTTAAAGTATATTTATTTTTCCATTTATAGTTGAATATAGAATTACATAAGCCCAAGACGAACGAAAAGAAGAATCGTCAAAATCCCCTTAGAAATGCCGGAGATACAGTATATTAATGCATATAACTTCGTACATTAGAATAATTACCTAATGTATTATATACCTTTCTGAAAGTATGTAGATTACGTTAGTGAAAGAATCATCAAAATTGGTTCATTCGTTTTTGAGAAAATCGCGGACATACAATCATACATACATATAAACTCCGTTTTTGAAGTTGGGTAAGAATTAATATTAGATAAAAAGTATTTTTACCCTAGACTTAGTAGTTACACCTTAGTTTATTTTCTCTTTATTTCCATTTAAAGCCAACTTAACTTGAAACTAAAATTCCGTTTAGAAGTTACAACTAAAACATTGTCAAATGAAATGGCTTCTTTGCTACAAAATAAACAGACATCTATGACATTTGTATCTTTTACTTTAACATCCTTTGATGTTTATCAAAGAAGAAAATAACATGACATTTCTATCAACATGTCAACCTTGTAGGTATATAACGTAGCTAGTCGAGATTTTTGTTAAAGAATAACTTTAATAGAAATATCTATCGTCAACGTCATCTTCCACAAAAAAAAAAAAAAACAATCGGCCTAGCCTTTTCTCAGTTATGTTGGGGCCGGCTTAAACATAACCAGATGCAGCTGAATACCAGTATTTTACACGGAATGACCTCCACAATCCTCCCCCCACAATACGGTATCCCTTGATAAGAGTTGTTGTCAGAGTTTTCCACAGTCCATTCCACAAATACAGATCGAAAAAGAAACCTCCATTTTATCACCTCACATCAACGGTCGTCAGCAATACAGTGGCAGACAATCACAAAAACTCATTTACAAAAATAAGTGTTTTTTTTTTCATAATTTCTTAGGCACTTGCTTTATGTAATTAATTATCCCCACCCATTGATTAACTAAGTTCAAAAGTGATGAAGTCATAGATGGCGATTATACTCAACACCTTTTTGGCACCAAATGTTAATAAATACGACACAAGGGGTCGTGGCTAAATAAGGACAGCCGCACGAGTTGATCGATAGTTAAGCTACGCTTGCCGCGGTCGGTTTATGGATGGGTGATCCCTGTTGTCATTCATAGATCTTTGATAGTCGTTACATGTAAAATACTGGTATTCAGCTGCATCCGGTTAGACTGGAAGTCGATCCTAACGTAGATACTTAAAAGATACCCAAAACGTACAATTTCAACCATATAACTGTAACATCAAGTCCAGGGGATCTACTCCATATAAGGCACGAAGTCCGTAGTTTCGATCGAAGTTACGGGACTTTCCTACTCTGTATCACTTACGGACATAAAATTAGTTCGGAGCCTGAACTAAGAATTAATGACAATATGATTTGACTCTAATCCGGCAGTCTTATTACGTATCTTGCAGCAGCCTAGCGATAGCAAAATTTGCGCAATAATAGCTTTTCAATCGCCTGTCAATCGCAAATCAGTATGACGTATCGCTGATACATAATACCGATTTGCGATTGAAAAGCAATTATTGCGCAAATTTTGCTAGCGCTAGGCTTCTGCATGATACGTATAAGCCTGACGAAGTGTTTTTGTCCGTCCGAGAAATTTTATCTGTCACTTGTTTTGACGGATCAACTACTATCGAACGGGCACGTACAGTTACCGGCCGTAAGTATTGCACAAAAGCACAAGAAACAAGTATCTACCTAATATGAAACATCGAGCATTAGACTAAGTCTGTCACACACAAGTACCTACCAATGACGAAGACGACTCTCTACAAAGCCCAGCATTTTCTAACAATCCCATGTGCAATATATACGGCCGGTTACTGTATCTTCGTTGATGAACTTAGAGCGTAGACCCCCTTTGTTTGGGTGGCAAATTATCAAATAACTTCTCCCGCTCTGGGTGGAGCGGAAGGGCGAGTCAGACTTCTACTGACTAAAACCCACCCGTGTTCCTTCAGTTGCCTATGCCAGGGCCACGGTAACTCTTTCAAACAACCCGCAACCTTAGAGTAGACCCCCTGGTACGTCATTCTTCACAAAGAATCTGCATCTTTCTATTCTAAAATTTCTAAATCAAAGCACCCAAGTCCCACCAATTCAGGTTACTTCTTTGAAAAATCCTGTAAAAGGCAGGTTTTGCGTATTTTTCAAAGCGCTCTCTAACAATCTTTCTTTGTCTCCACTATCTGGGACGCTTTCTCAGAACTAAAAGATATTCCAATAAGGTTTTGGACTCAGTGGTCTAAGAAAAGCGTTTAGCAATAGCGTTGTTCTGAAAACTGTGTCCATACCAAATGATAATAATACTGAGGAAGGATAAGTTAAAATATTTTAATTTGCAAATATGGGTACAAAAACATGGGCTTAAAGATATAATTAGAACGGCCATATTTAACCAGAAGGCATGCAAAAGTACAGAATACAGATAAACAATGTCGATATAAAGATTGATTAACTACAATATAATTACAATTTAATTATGAAGTACTTCATTAGGTACAGTAATCGACACGAGTCGTGAGCACAAACTGACGCCGGGGGCCGCCGAATTGCACGTGATTGGTTCGTCAATCGATGCTCGTTGTCTATTGGACTGTCGCGTGTCATGCGGCTACTGTACACTTTCGTGCAATTTTAATGACTTACGTTTTGGATTTCAAAATAGTTTATTTTTGTTATTTCGTATTTGTTAAGTGTCCTCCGGATTGAGACGACTTTTTGCCTACAACCAAGAATGCTGTAAATTATTCAAAACGTTGTAAAAACATAAATAGACAAAAAAGAAAACACTTATTATAATAATAATAATAACTTTATTTTCCAATTTCAAAATTTACTTATAGGCGATATGTACCATATATTGTGGCTACCACAATATTGTTTTAAATTGCATAAATCGCTGACTATCTCCACTGGCACCCAAGCTAAGATTAAACTTGTGTTATGGGTGCCAGGGCTCTCTCTGTTACAAGGCACATTTTCCAATGTATACGTGCTAGTACGGAGTTACATTGAGAAAGTAACTACAGTTGAGTACAAAAAGAAAACAAAGTTAACAAATAAAGAAACAAAACAAATTAATAAATATAATCAAATTATATTGTTTTATTGAGATAATTATATTTTAGTCACGAAGGCCTACAACCAAAGTAAAATTTCAAGTGCCACTTATTTTAAATTATAGTTTGCGTGTGTACCTATCAACAATTTTCGTAAAAACGAAAATCAATAATTTTGGCCGAAAGTGTAAATGCGCGAGCTTCCCCCCATTACTGCCCATCTGTGCTCACGACTCGTGCCGGTTACTATATTCATATTATAGTCATTTATTCTGCACTGAACTTATTTCGTAGTGAAATTAAATTTAAATTAAATAAACTAAAAAAAAATGATTTTTTTTTCTAACTTCTAACCGTTATAAAAAGTACCTAATCAAGAAATTCTTTTCTCCATTAAAAATTCCGTCACACTATAATACGCTTTGGATAGTGAAGAGGTGTTTTTCTTGTAAAGCAATAGCACACATTGGGCTTAAAAAATGTGCCTTGTTTGAAGAAACTTGTTCCTATGCCAGCTGAATGCAGAATAGTGTAAATTGTGAAACACTGTTCTACATGGAATTAAAAATAAGTCTTATTTCTGGAGAAAAAAATACCTACTGCAGTCGCTGTTAGGGTATAGGTACCACAGATATAAGAAAAAATACGCTCCTTTAATTAACCCTTCGTATGCCGAACGCAGATCTACGCGAGACACAAAGGCTTTTTAATTATTTCCGTAATTACTAATGTAATTTTTATACGAGTGGTTAAATGAAAATTTTATTAATGGATATGTCTTAAAAATAACACAATAATGCGCAGGTTTATAATGAAGCTCTCTGTGGGCAAATAGTTGAAAACTTTAGTTTATCTAGTAAAAAAGTTTTCAATAGAAAATTGCCCCGCTTTTCTCACCTCGCTACCTTACAATGTCAGCCCGCAGAGATATCGCTCGGGGATATTTTCTTTAGATTAAACTAGACGTAATCTTTGTTTGAAACGTGTAATTTATTTTAGTTAGGTACTATAATTAGTAACAATGTTGAAATAATCCGGTATTCCAGGTATACTTATTACAGATTTTTTTGGGTAAATAAAAACTTTATCTGGTTTCAATAAAAATACACACCATTCATAACCAGTGTTTAGTACATTTAGCCTTCAGTAGGTACCTGGTAACTTGATGAGCTTTTGCCCGCGGCTTCGCCCGCGTGTAGGTCTGAAATTATTCCACGGGAACGTACCACCGCGATAAAAAATATTCTATGTTCTAACTCAGATTATTGTCTCCTCATGTGTCAAATTTCAACCAAATCCGTTCAGCCGTTTTAGCGTGAAAGCGTAACAAACAAACAAACTTTCACTTTTATATAATACTAGCTATTGCTCGCGACTTCGTCTGCGATCCAGGATGCATAGTAGTCTATGTCCTTCTCCAGGTCATGGTCTACCCAAGTGCCAAATTTCATCCAAATCCGTTCAGCCGTTTTAGCATAAAAGCGTAATAAACAAGCAAACAAACAAACACTTTCGCATTTATAATATTAGTTAGGAAGATGAAAAACCGGTCTATCGACACTCTAGACTTAGGTACAAAATGTATTAGGTGCTTAAATAAAAATAAAAAAGTTTTAACACACTACTAAAGTTTAATAATATACATAATTCAATCATGATTCACGATACTCGTGGCGCCATCTATTATCATAAGAAAGTTTTTGTTGTTTTCCTTGGGAACAGTACTTTTTTCGGGATGAAAGGTACCCTATGTCCGTTTCTGTACACTTGATAACGTATATGCAAAATTTCAGGATGATCGGTTCAGTGGTTTAGGCGTGAAAAAGTAACAAACAAACAAACAAACTTATTTACGCATTTATAATATTAGTTAGGGTTAGTTAGGATGATAAGGATTAGTTTGACATATATGGCGAAACAAAGCAAAAAGCTTGGTTCGGACAGACACCTAAACCATATAAACAGTTATTCTCAGTCCACATTCATCAGTTATTAATAATATATTAAAATATTATAAGCGACGCCAGAACCCTGCTACTTTGATACGGCGATAAACGCAATGACCTATAAACATGGATTTATCTATGTATGTATATCGATGCCACGACCTCACCCACTGGGCTATTTTTGTATTTGTTTCATGTACAATACTTTTAAGATTGCTTTGAACTTCAAAGTAAATGGAATGCAGAGTTATGTACTTATTCATGACTAGGTTTTGCCCGCGGCTTCACCCGCATCGAGGTTGGAAATTATCCCAAGGAAACATCAACACCCAGGTCTCATCTCACTCTATCATCAGCATCATTATTTCAGCCGAAAGACCCACAGCTGGACTTATAATAATAATAATAATAATAAAATTATTAGTTATTAATTATTATTATTATTATTATTAATTATTAGTTATGCTAACGAATAACTACCGGAAGTATATAATGAAAGACGGGACGATCGACATATGTCGGGCATGCCATTGTCCCGGTGAGTCTATCAGACATATTACTTCTGGGTGTTCTCGTTTAGCTAACGGCGAGTATTTGCACAGGCATAACCAAGTGGCCAGGATTATCCATCAGCAACTTGCTCTGAAATACGGCCTTGTGGACTCTGAGGTACCGTATTACAGGTATGTGCCCGACCCAGTTCTCGAGAATGACCATGTCACGTTATACTGGGATCGATCTATTATCACTGACAGGACTATTGTAGCCAATAAGCCTGATATAGTGGTAATAGATCGATCAGTGCGCCGCACAATGATAATCGATGTCACTATCCCACATGACGAGAACCTCGTGAAGGCTGAGAAGGAGAAACAATTGAAGTATCTCGACTTAGCCCACGAGGTTGTCGCTATGTGGAATGTGGACTCGGCAATCATTGTGCCGATAGTCGTTACGGTCAATGGCCTTATCGCTAAGAGCCTCGACCAACATCTCAAGAGGCTCTCGTTGGGTGGCTGGGTGAAGGGCCTGATTCAGAAGGCAGTCCTCCTTGATACGGCGCGTATTGTGAGGAGGTTCCTGTCTCTGGGGCCCTAACCACCGGTAGCTTGGACCCTGCACCCGCTACCGGCGGATCACTATTTTTTATATTTTTAAATGTTTTTTTTAATGTTTTTATAAAAATATTTAAAAATGTAATAAAATAAGTTTAAAAAATAAATAAAGGAGATAATAATAATAATTCTTTATTTCAAATAGCTAAGCCTTATAGCTAAGCTTATGCCTCCCCAAACACACTTCGACCGGTTCTGTGCTTCCTGCATCCAGCGGATTCCTGCGGCCTTCACCAGGAGGTCTTCCGGTACGTGGTCGCCACTCCAGAACCTTTCAGCCTCATTGACCATCTGTTCTGCGAGCAATGTGCCCTGCCAACTACCACTTAAGTTTGGCAATTCTTCGGGCTATGTCGGTTACCTTGGTTCTCCTGCGGATCTCTTCATTTCTGATTCGATCACGTCGGGAAACTCCAAGCATTGCCCTCTCCTTTGGGTGACTTTTAGCCTTCTCAGGCCCATTGTAAGCGACCACATTTCAGTGCCGTAGGTCATCACTGGCAACAAGCACTGGTCAAAGACTTTCGTCTTAAGACACTGCGGTATGTGAGACGAGAAGATATTGCGTAGCTTCTCGAACACTGCCCAGTCAAGTCGGATTCCACGATGCTCTGTCCATGTGCCTAATTTCGTCAAAAGCCGTTTTGTCACTAAGGAGAGGAAAGGTTACTTTTGCATATAATATTAAAAGTCGAGTACTGTTATGCTTCTATCTCACAATACAAAGGGACTACGTCCAGGAACAGCTACAGAAATTGCTGAAACTGACCCCGTCTCCCATAACTTGGAAATGGAATTCTAAATTAGCCTTTCAGATTTGCAAGCTTCTCATCCATAACAACTATCAAAGTTTTTGTATTGCAACCTAGGGCTCAACCGTTGGCCCATTGAAAAAGCATACTAGGAAGTTAAACACGCAGATAGACTTGTAGTTTTACCACTGGATGAGCTATTCTCGTATACCTAGAAGAAGAAAACTCTTGAAAAATTCAAAAGTGCACGCCTCAGAGACAGATACATGTTGACGGTAAATACGCAAAAAAATCTAAGAAAATTCATCGATTTTTATTAATATCATTTGAATGGTTATATAAGAGTTTGATAACGAAAATCAATAGGGCTTATTCAAAGGATAAAAGAAAACTTATAAAAGAAAAGTTAGATTAATCCACTGTGTGTGTCAACGTGAATCGTGATGACAAACAGACACACTTCCCAACAGAAAGCACAACTCGTAATTTTTTAATTATTTTTTTTTTGTATTATCTAAAAATATATTAATCCTATAATTTGAAGTATCTAATTTTTAAACTTCTCTGCTAATATGAATTCCATGCCATAATTGAGAGTATAGAAATGATTTTATGTTGGAAAATTTTGACACGACAACATATCGAGAATAGACAACTCTCATACTCGTACGCTGAAGCGTTGTGAGGCGTGCAAAAGCAGTTTAGTTACCCTTCGAGGATCAGCGTGAGAGCCTAGACATAGTGAAATTTAATCAGCGATAATGATGATGGTAAAGTCAAAAATATATGGGACTGACATAAGCTTATGTCAATCCTACCCGCTTATGTCAAGTCGATGTAGAAATACGAATCGCTTTGAAGGCGATCTCCACTTCTCTAGACCCTATGCGGGGCAATTGCGTAACACACCATCAATCGGAATCGGTTTCATTTTGACAGTTCAGATAGACATTCATTGCGATATTTACGTGGTTGAGCAGACAAAAGTTTTGGAACGTTATGAAGCAATGGATTAGCAATTTGCTTCAAAATAATTTAGATCCCGATTGATAGTGTGTTACTTAATTATATCAAGATTGGTCACTCATCGACACACTTGCCAGTCAAATATGTATTATATTATCGATCGTTATCATCTACAGCCTAGCCTTTAACCCAACTATGTTGGGGTCGGCTTCCAGTCTAACCGGATGCAGCTGAATACCAGTATTTTAAATGGAGCGTCTGCCTATCTGACCTCCACAACCCAGTTACTGGGTAATACGACACCCCTTGGTAAGACTCGTTGTTAGACTTTCGGGCTTCTGACGACCCGTAACGACTGTCAAAGATTCACGAATGATAGCCGGGACCTACGCGAGGCACGGAGGGGTCATGGTATGTAAAGATGGTCACCCATCCACGGACCAACCGCGGCAAGCGTAGGTGCACTGCAACCTAATTAAGTAACACACTATCGATCCGAATCTGAATCATTTTTAAGCAAATTGCCAAACCATTGCTTCATATGTTCGAAAACTTTGTATACTCAACACCATAAATAACGCAATGAATGTTGATGAATAGGGATGATGACAACTTTTTTTTATTTGTCCGTCATGTAGAATAGTAAAAAATATTGCACACGTATTTTTTCTTTTTTTACGCAATCAAAAGATTACGGCGATACATTGAGTTAAAATGTGACATGACGTCACGTCTTAGTAGATTTTATACGTAGAAGTGACGTAGCAAGCCCCCACTCCCGAACTTTAATGCGTATTATCTCAGTAATGTTTTATTAATATGAAAAAGCAAAAAATACGTATCTAATATTTTTTTATTATCTGACTGACGGACTAAATAGAATTTCTTTTTTTTTACCCAGGCATCATCTCTATTGTCAAAATAAAACAGATTCCGATAGATAGTGCGTTACGCAATTAGGGTGCTAAACGATCGAACTGTGCTGCTGTTATTACTTAGCCACAAGCCCCTTTCGACTGTATTATCGATTGATCAGACATTATTTTATCAACAACCCACCCATCCATACGATGTTTATATCTATCTACCTTCACATAACAATGTTTAACGCTAGCCCCCACGGTAATCTACCGTGTAATTAAACCAATAATTGTGCAGCTCAGCAAGAAATAGGGCGACCTCATTAATACGCTTTTTTTAATTTGATAAACCTGAGGAGATGCTTCATAGTTAACTTTTCTCTTTGCATCATTATGAGCTAGCTTGCACTTGGAACTATGTTAATTATGGGTAGGTAGTTTTAACCTTCCAGAGGCTACAAGGGATGACGTCAGAAGTATGAACGTTAAGAAAAGACTGCCTTGTTGGTAAAGCGCGTCTACTGAGTATGGAGTTCTTGGTTCGATTCCCAGGTCGAGCAGTGTTTTACTATTAGGAATTTATCAGTAGCAGACCGGCCTCAAGGATTATGTGTGCGGTAGCTGGCTCGGTTCTATTAAATGGTACTTAAACTAGTAACGTTTGAAAAAAAAATATTAAAAAAAAATACCGCCGACAACAATCTTTTTAACCGACTTCCAAAAGGAGGAGGTTCTCAATTCGTCTGTATGGTTTTTTTTTTATATTTTGTTACGCGATTACTCAAAGACGGATGGACCGATTTAGAAAATTCTTTTTTTGTTTTTTAGGGTATACTTCCGAGGTGGTCCCATATAAATTTTATTAACTTTGCTTGGGGAATTTTTGAGTTAGCTTCAATAATGCGTATATTTCCCACTTATTTTATGTGGATGATGTGATGGTGTTTTAATAACTTCCTATCACTGTTATTTTTATGGCTATATCTACAATTATTGTGCTCAATTATGTATTCGAAATAGTGTGGGGTAGGTTCCACAACAAAAAAGTAAAAAATAAAAACTTTTTAGCAAAAAATAAAACCGACTTCCAAAACAAAACACTACAAAGTGAAAAATAACTTTAATTTCGGAAGTCGGTGGCAAAAAACGAAAATACAAAACCCAAGACACCGACTACCGAAATTAAAGTTATTTTTCACTTTGTAGTGTTTTGTTTTGGAAGTCGGTTTTATTTTTTGCTAAAAAGTTTTTTAATATCAAATAATCGTTTGATTATCACTTTCTCCTCTAATTGCAACGAACTCGGGACCTCTGCAAATTGACAGTTTGATGATAAAAACTGCCCCAAATTGCAAACCCTTTTGCTCGGGAATTGCTTTTTAGAAACCATCTTCATTACGAAAAATGTCGACGTTAAAATGGCTAAAGATTCGCTTCAGGAATGTACTGGAACCTTTTAAGACTGCGCTACACAGGCGCGACAGGAAACGCGTGACGTTTCCAGATTTTGACACACCGGCCGTGGCACCGCAAATCTTTCAAAGTCAAAGTATTTATTAGTCTGTTTTTTTGGTGATACAATAGGTCTTATAATTAGGATATGGTAACTCAAAAAAGTACCCATTGGGCATACACTATTTAGCAATTTAAGAATATAAGATCAATATTACATACAAATTAACATAAATTTCAATAGGTATTTCGAATACAATCTATTTTTATAATAATCATTTTGAATACAATTAATAAGTCAGGTTTTTGAATTGTCAAGCATAAATACATAATTATCATTTAGTTTACTTATTACATTTTGTCAAAAAGGAATTCGTCAATGGTATAATAGCATTTTTCAGTCAATAAGTTATTTAATCTCCGTTTAATTGTGTCAAGTTAAGATCTTTAATATCATTTGGTGTTTTGTTGAATATCTTCGGGGCCATACAGAGGATGCTTTTGTGCATAAGGGCGGTTTTTGAGGGTCTTAGACATAATTCATGACGATATTCTTGTCTTGTCGATCTATATCGTTGCTCTGAAGCTTTCTTAAACAGTTCGCTATTTTTCTTGACAAACAATGCTGTCTCGTAAATATAAATACACAGTAACGTTAGTATTTTAAGTTGTTTGAAATGCGGTTTGCATGAGTCATAGACATCGCTTATAGCATCATTCTACCTAGCCTTTTCCCAACTATGTTGGGGTCGGCTTCCAGTTTAACCGGATGCAGCTGAATACTAGTATTTTACATGGAGCGACTGCCTATCTGACCTCCGCAACCCAGTTACTGGGTAATACGATACCCCTTGGTAAGACTGGTTGTCAGACTTTCGCGGTTCTGACGACCCGTCCGTCAAAGATTCTCGAATGACAGCCGGGACCAACGGCTTAACGTGCTTTCCGAGGCACGGAGGATCTTGGTATGAAAAGATGGTCACCCATCCACGGACCAACCCCGGCAAGCGTAGCTTAACCTGATGGATCGACCCGTGCGGCTGTTATTACTTAGCCACGAGCAATAGTATTAAATAGCATGAAATAAGTGGAAGTGGACAGGTCACATATCCCAAAGATCGGAAAGTAGATGGCGTAAGAAAGGAGACCAAGAACTGGTAGTAGAGCAGGCCAGCTGGGAGAAGACCGACAACCTAGTCAAGGTAACAAGAAAGAGTTGGATACGGGAGGCCTAAGATCGTTAAAAATGGCGTGCAATGGAGGACACCTGAATGTACAGTCCGCGTGCGAGCTCTAAGGAATCGGGGGCTGAGGAAGCGGGCGGTTTTCATTCCTCGGAGCTCGCGCGCGGACTATAGGTACCAATCAGCTGAGGGTGGATATGGCTTGATGGAGATAAATAGCAAAGTCGTGTCGTGTTCCCGTCGCGTCTATGTGGAGGGGCCTTTAAATGGTCCTGTGATTACGTTTTTAGTTTTAAGTACTGATTGCTTAACATTTTTGTGTGATTGTTCTTAAGAAGTTGAACTAAACCTGGGCTTAAGAGGTTGTAAGATATCTACTATGATAGTTGTTCAGAAAGTATTTTTCTTTAGGAATTTTCGTAATTATACAATATGTAACAAAAACCCTATTGTTCTTTCTACCTACGTTTTAAGAATCAGTATACATAAGTAATAAAGCAAGTCATTTATAAAAAAGCTGTTTAATAAAAATAATTATTAATATTTGTAATGTTTAACAGATTTCTTGCCTCTGTAATTCTGCATGAAGCGTTGACGCGAACCAGAAAGAGAGAGAACGTTCCCGCCACTCTCTTTGATCGGTGCCGGTGCACCCGGTGTGTATTTTTCTACAGAAGATCGTGACCTTGTCAGCTGTTGTTTATCACTTTAACGAATGAATCGTTGAAACGGTATTTTTATGCACAATTGTTAATTTGATTTTGACCTCTCGACTAGCCAATGCTTCATTATTCTAAATTATAATTTCACCAATGTTATACTTGTAGGTAAAATGTATTCATCTCTAAAAGGAACAACAGGGTTTTGTTACATATTGTATAAAGTCAATTTACATTTGTGAGGGATGTACTGAAAATAGTGAACCAAGCTTTGGTATAATGGGAAAAATCTGGGCAGCACCTATAATAGTCCGAAATAATAAGGCTATAAACGCAAAGCCTCATTAAAATCAAACGAAATTCAAAATGGCAGACGCCATCATCATTTGCCTAGCCTTTTCCCAAGTATATTGGGGTTGGCTGCCAGTCTTACCGGATGCAGCAGAATTCCAGTATTTTACATGGAGCGACTGCCTATCTGACCTTCACAACCCAGTTACTGAGACATACAATACCCCTTGGTAAGACTGGTTGTCAGACTTTCGGGCTTCTGACGACCGTAACGACTGTCAAAGATCCACGAATGACAGCCGGGACCAATGGTTTATCTTGCTTTACGAGGCACGGAGGCGTCTTGGTATGTAAAGATTCATTCACAGACCAACCGCAGGAAGCGTAACCTAAACTTGTCAATCGACCCGAGCGGTTATTATTACGCCATATTAATAATAATATATATATGCATACAGGGATAATCATCGGTTGGTGCCTCCTCATCATGTAAAATTATCTAAGGGGCCTCTGCGAGTTAGCTTCGGCTCCTCGTACGCCTTCCAAAGGTCCGAGACCCGGTCCGAGACATTTCTCGGGACCTTGGGGTCCCTAGAAATGTCAAAACAAAATAAATAATAATATATTTATTGATACAAAAACCTTTGACATTGCTTAAGACTAGGATACATAACTTGGTTAACTAAAGGTCATACGGATAAGGTAAACTCTGACTCCTAAACTAGGTGATCCTGTGACTTAGGAGTCAGTGTTCCTCTGTCACTCATCATTCTCCTGCCCTTGTCCCAATTTATTTGGGGTCGGCGCAACATGTCTTTTTCTTCCATACTTCTCTATTAGTCGTCATCTCGGTAGTCACTCCCTTTCTGGCCATATCATCTTTCACACAGTCCATCCATCGTTTCTTTAGTCTTCCCTTACTCGTATAGCCCTCCACGTTCAGTGTTCCGCTCTCACTGTTATACCATTACAAAAATAGTCATTGACATTGCAGGTTACAAAGTATGTATATTAAATTTAACAATGAAGGAATATTATGGGATATTGGAAACGACTTTTAAGGTGTAAAATATGCGTATGTAAGTTAGAGTGAGGGTGTGTATGTAGAGGTGTAATAATGTATAATGTATGTCTGTGTGTGTGTTTTATATACATATAAAATGTGACTATTTATAATTTTCAGTTTATTAGACGAATTATATATTATAATTGGTATTTGATGTTCCATCAAACGTATCGGCCTTAGCGTTACTCATGAAGTCATGACAAACCAGAAAACAGACAAACCCATACCTGAAGAACTATCTGGTTTCATTTCTAAGCTTATAAAAATCAATATCTATAGCACAGTCAGCTTTCCGACTAATTAGTTGCCTAACTAATCAAGCTCATTTACTAGAGTAGGTAATCACCGCGCCCTTTGTTTTCGCGATCAGATTACTCATAATATAATCTGTAGGGAGAAAAAACTGGCTTTATGATAATACATGATGGATGACCGGCCTCATGGTAGAAAAAACGTTAATCGTAGTCACAAAAAAATCTTTTGTTTAAGATGATTATATTCTGAGTTGTTTATGTGTATCTACGTCGTTATTAGATATAAGTAACTTATAATTGTTGTCTTCAACAAGACTGATAATAAAATAGAGATTTTTTGATGTGTAACACCTTTCCTCTCGCTTTTCTGCAATCTGTGGGAGTGATTTCGTAAAAAGGGACGGAAGTGTGTAACAGGAAGCCGGGGAAGCACGCGCTATTTGATTTGACCAATGAACGCGCGCGGTGCTAGAGTTGGCCGTCAGATGGTACCAACCCAAACAGATGTCAGATGTTACACATCATATGCGAGTACTGTAAGGCTCGTTCCTTTTTTTTCTATTCTTCTAACGTGGAGCCCTTATTAAGGTGCTTCCTATAAGAAGAAAAAAGTTCAGGTGAAAGTTCTATCTAGGTATTATTCCGCCATAGGTTCTTACTAAGGAATAGGGCAATATTACATTAGACCAGTCACATTTTGTCTCCTAAGATACAGGACTACCTAGTTTAGGAGATAGGGTTACATGATCTATGTAGATTTATGTAGATATTCCATGTTATTTTTATGTTATTATATTGTACTTCTGCTCTTGTATAACAGGAATCTTGTATCATAATAAAGATTATTTTTATTATTACACTAGCTTTTGCCAGCAGCTTTGCCCGCGTGTATGTCGGAAATTATCCCACAGGAACCTTCTATCGAGATGAAAAGTATCCTATGTCTTAATTCAGGTTATGAACTATCAGTATACCAAATTTCATCCAAATCCGTTCAGCCGTTTTTGCGTGATTGAGTAACAAACATCCAAACATACAAACTTTCACATTTATAATATTAGTAGGATTCTAATGCATGTATGAAGACAAATCACAGTGGAGACCAGCCTTCGGCGTGGGAGATAGTATTATAGTGCACAAGTGTATGCGCAGACACACAACGCACTCTCTCTTTTCTCACTCTCGTCTCAATCCGACCCGACCGGTATTAGGCGCAGGAGGCACGACCGGTATCAGGCGCAGGAGGCACGGGGGTATCACACCGCCAACTTCCAAACTCCAAGCTGTTACTAAGAAATTACTAATGGAAAAACCCAATAACACTTAGTCCGACCTGGAAATCGAACCCAGGACCTCTGGCTCAGCGGAGACCAACGGAGCAATCAGCAGTTTTTTTTTTTTATGTACATTTTTGTATTTTTTTAATTTGAGATGGGTTTGCTCTTGACTCTAGTCTAGGTCAGAGGTGACTGAGACAAAGTCGACGATGGAGAGAGCTTACCCAGAAGAAGCCTGTTCACTCTCGCTTTGAAGAGATTAGGGTTGTATGCGCTCAGAAACACAGACGCAGTGAGTTCCACTCTTTTGTGCGCATTATAAATGACATTTGGAAACGCTTAGTGCGAATTGGTGGAATATCAACCAGGTAGGGATGGTAACTGGCAGTGCGTCTAGATGTCCGATGGTAGAAGGGGGCCGGTGGAATCAGGTCGTGGAGTTCTTGGGCACACTCACCGAAGTACAATCTGTAGAAGACCGACAAGCAGGCAACCTTGCGGCGATGAGCCAAGCTGTGAAGCTTGGCATCCACCTTCTACGATTTCAGACGCAAAAAACACTCAGCGTCAATTACCAATTTTCTACCTCCAATAAATATCCATAATTACAAAACATGATTAAATTCAGAACTGAACACAGAAAAGGCAATAATTGAAATTGGAGGCAAAAAAAAAACTGACTAAAATTTTCACAAGAAAAATCTAATACGAATGCTTAATAAAGTCTTATACATTTGTACGTTCATTTCTGCCCGATCTTTTTTATTATAATAGCCCTTGAGGGTAGGAAGGTATTTTGGAGTGACCCTCCGTAATAATGCTAGGTAAAAGATATTATCTTGTAGGTACTTTGCTAACAATAAAAATCGCGTTTAAGTGTCGTTTCAGAAATACTGAGCTGGTATTTATGGTGGCAAGTGTAATGGACAGAAGTTGTATTTATTTTGTGAAAATTAGGGATGTGTTCGATAAGGTTGTCGTTTGAAAACCGTTTAGTAGTAAAAGCTGAGAAAATTTCGCGGAAATACTACCTAACAGGCAGCGTTACTATGTTTTATTATGAAATGCTAGGTTCCGGTGAAATTTCAGGCCTACCCATAAAACTTTCCAATATCTATAACATAATCAGCCTATAATGTTCCCATTGCTGGGACACAGGCTCGGTGAGAGGGAGTTGACTGTAATCCACCACGCGGGCCCAGTGTGGGTTGGTAGATGTCACATGTCTTCGAATTTTTGGTTCTCGGACATGCCGGTTTCCTCACGATGATTTCCTTCACCGTTTTGAGAGCAGTAATGATAAAATAAGTTACGCAAAGTAAAGCGCCTGCCTTGGTTCGAACCTACGACTTACAAGTCGTAAGTCGCAGCCGTCACTGGGCCATCACTGCTCTCAAAATCAAAATCAAAACTCATTTATTCAAACTACGCTGAGAATCAGCACTTTTCGAATGTCAAAATTACATAAGACATTCCCACAAAACGACCGCCCTTCACCACTTCCTAGTGCTTTAGCTGGGGAGAAGAAGTGGCGCAACAAACTCCCCAGCAGCACAGCTGACTGTTCAGTTAAAAAATTTGATTGTATACAGCACTCCGCAAAATAATTTAGGTATTACGCAACAAAACATGAAATTAAATTAAATTCATAGCCATAAGTCAGCTAGCACACGCCAATATACCAAAAGAAAAAAAAATCGAAAACTATACTCAAGCAGAAAAAAAATACATAACTGAAAACGTAAACAGAATAAAAGCCTCCAGGCATAAAGGGCGAGCCCACTTACATATAGCCATATATGTAGCAGTAACTGGAAGTCATAAATGATAAACTAGGACCATCGAAGTAAAATAAACAAAGTTAATTACTAATAACAATAACAAAACCAAGGTCAGCAAGACGACCAGTCACCACAAGCAGCACCCGTCAAATATTCTTCATTACTAATAGGTTGGGGAAAAAGTTTCTTCGCATTTTTTAAGAAAATTAAAATCATTTTTTAATATAGTTTATTTACATTTAACTAAAGTATGTAGGTACCATTTTGTTCGATAACTTTTTGCCATCTTGCAGGTAGGGATATGATCCCATTGCTATAGAAATTTTGGGACTTCTGGTCAAAATACAGCGACAAGTGGTTTTGGCAGTCCTCTCGTGATGTTAACCTGACACTGTCTAAAGAATTCTGTAGAAACCGAAACAGGTGGAAATCTGAAGGTGCAAGGTCAGGACTATACGGCGGATGCATTAACACCTCCCAACCAAACTCTCTTAATTTTTGCTGAGTGGCTAAAGATGTGTGAGGTCTAGCGTTATCATGATGAACAACCACACCCCTTCTGTTGATTAATTCCGGCTGCTTTCTCTCAACTTCTTGCTTTAATCTCATCAGTTGTTCGCAGTAGAGTTCAGAATCGATGGTCCTGCCTGGTGGTAACAGCTCATAATGAATAATGCCCTTCCAATCCCACCACACACACAGCATCACCTTGTTGCGAGTTAACTCGGGTTTCGCCACAGTCTGTGAAGCCTGACCGGCCTTTGACCACGACCTTTTTCGCACGTTCTTGTCATACGTGATCCACTTTTCAGGACCAGTTATCAGCTTCTTCAAAAATGGTTCGGTTTCATTACGTCGTAATAAAGAATCACAAATGAGTACACGGTTCATTAGGTTTATTTCAGTGAGCTCGTGAGGTACCCAAATGTCGAGCTTTTTTGTGTACCCAGTTTTTTTCAAATGCGCCAAAACTGTTTTGTGGTCAATTTCCAGTTCTTCAGCTACGTCGTAACTACTGATATGCCAATCTTGCTCCACTTTTTCAAAAATGGCATCCATTTTATCCGTAATAGGGCGACCAGAGCGACGTGCAACTTTGACATCAAAATTTCCGGATTGAAAACGCTTAAACCAAATTTGTGCTACTCTCACAGACACTACACTAGGTCCATAAACATCGCAATTTTTTTTCGCGGCTTGCGTTGCATTTTTACCTTTTTTGTAGTAAAATTTTAAAATGTATCGAATTTCTTCATTAGATTCACTCATCTTGACGGTACGAAAAACAAATGAAAATCACACATTTTCCTAATTTGAATTTGGAATTATGTTCTTTAAAATTTAAACTTTCAATGATACCAAAACCAGCCAGATACAAATAGTATAGCCAAAGAGATTTTATTACAAGTTCATACATACTATAATGCGAAAAGACTTTTTCCCCAACCTAATATATACGTACATATATTATTATAAATTAAAGTCGTATTTCGTGTGTCTCTATGACCGCATTGTTCTTCTAAACTGCACAACGGAAAAATATATACATTATAATAAAGAAATCTTGATGTTTTGTAAAAACGTAAAAACCTTACGAAGCAAGGGCGGGTCGCTTGTTGTCTATAAAGATGACATCGCATCAGTAAACCCTTAGAAACCTGCCTCTGTTAGCCCATTTGACGATGCAGGCGTTTCATAATAATTGATATTCCTTAGAACTGACTCTCAGTAGGCAAATCAAAAACAACGTGGCTTCCACCAAGCAACCAGCCTACATAAAAATCACTCAATCTGCCTAGCCCTTTCCCAATTATGTTGGGGTGGACTGGGGTCGACTTTCATTCTAACCGGATGCTGCTGAATACCAGTATTTAACATGGAGCGCCTGCTTATCTGACCTCCACCACCCAGTAACTGGGTAAGACTGGTTGTCATACTTTCGGGTTTCTGACGACCTGTAACGACTGCCAAAGATCCACGAATAACAGCCGGGTCCAACGAGTCTCGGTATGTAAACATGGTCACCCATCCACGAAGCAACCCCGGCAAACTCAAGTTTCCTCGACCATCCCTACTAATTCCACCTACAGACATTTGACAGTCATGCTGGCCAGCAAGAAAATGAAGCTTAATTAAAACTGTCATCTTCAGGTTTCCCCGACTATAATCTCGACAAGGATGAGCTGGAAAAGCAGTGTGAGGAACTGGACGTGAATCCCAACGAGTCCTTCGAGAAAAACATAGCTTTCAACGTGTTCAGTTTGAATAAACTGGATAAACCGACGCGGTCCGATCTGGGACAGCTTTCGGCGACCCGTAACGACTGTCAAGATCCACGAATGACAGCAGGGATCAACGGCTTAACGTGCTTTCCGAGTCACGGAGGGGTCTTGTTATTGTAAAAATGGTCACCCATCCATGGACCAACTCCGGCAAGCGTAGCTTAACCTGATGGATCGACTCGTGCGGCTGTTATTACTTAGCCACGAGTTCCTCCAAGGCTTATAAATCTTTTCATTGTATTTTTTGTGAACTCGGCTTAGTAGCAATCAATATCTACTGGCTTTGAATCGTGAACACTTCCAGGAACGTAGGCTCAATTCGCTAATCGGACAAAAAATGTAATCGGATATTTTTCTAAAAAAAGTGTTATAGATAAGCAAAGATAAAATTAAAAATAGGATTCACCGGTGAAGCTGAACTTGAAGGAGCCTGGTGGCGACATTGTTAAAAGAGCCCATCCTACTAATATTATAAATGTGAAAGTTTGTATGTTTCTTACTCAATCACGCAAAAACGGGTGAACGGATCTGGATGAAATTTAGCACCGAGATAGATTATAGTCTGGAATAGCACATAGGATACTTTTATCCCGGAAAAATGTACGGTTTCCGTGGGATAATTTCCAACATCCACGCGGGCGAAGCCGCTTTCAAAAGCTAGTCCATATATAATAACACTCGTCTTTCCACAATTCCATTAATTACTTTACGGTGCATACTGGGTAGGCTTTAATCCTTATCCATATCCTAAGGGCCTGTCTTCCCTACCTTTATCGCACCCCCCGGTTTACTCCTTGATATACAATGGTCTCTGTTGCACCATGTAACATGAGGCAACAGGGGCTAGTGTGCATCTTTGGGTTCATTCGAGTAATCGAGTCTAGTCAAACCACGCTGCGGTCGGTGCATTTCATTCATTCATTCATTCCTGAAAGGTAACGAAAACTCCGGAAGCCACGACCATTGTACAGACGCCAGCAGGTCAACCTACCCGAAACTGTCAGATTTTCCCAATCAACTTTGAACGTAATGATTTAGCAATAAAGTCGAAAATCTATTAAAGAAATCTGATAGATTGTAGTAGCTTGATGTGCTGGCGTCTGTACGATTTAACAATTTTGATTTGGTTTAGGCGCCGATTCCCTTGTTCACAAACTAAATTAAATTAAAGTTACGTATTTTTAGTAGGCAATTTTTTTATCACGTCTAAACTTGTCTATGGAGTATCTTAATTTGACAGGACTAAACTAATATTTATCTTCTGTTATTTTCTTAATGAAGAAAGAAAAAGATGCACTGAAGTTAAATTTTGTTTAGTTTGTGAACAAGGGAATCTGCGCCTTAGTCGACTTAATATTTTCACGGTAAATTTTTGCTGTGGCTAAAAAACAATAAGAAATTTGATCCATGTAAAGGTATTAAATTTGTATCAAAAATAAAAGATGACGCTAATTGCTTTACAATGATTTATTGAAAACCAAGTTTACAGTAATTGTGATCTTTAGATGAACCTGCATACACAACTTCATCCTGGTTGTGAGGCCATACTCCGCTTATTTCCGTACCACTATCATCATTATCACTATCGCTTTCGTTGGGCTGAATGTAGAAAACTGAAGAACGCATAACGTGAAGATAAAGATAAAGATAAAGATAAAGATAAAGATAAATTTATTTGTCAAAAACATGCGTATACATGCAAATTATACATGCAGGATGGCACCATATTAATATTTAGTACGTACATGTTTCACCCGTAAGGTGTACAAATTCATAAAATTTACAAAAAAAAATTAAATTAATCATAAAATGTCACAAAACTTAAGACTAAATAAAATAAAATAAAAAATAATAATAATAATTTTAAAAATGTCAAATAGTGTCATTCAAAAAGTCATTCACATTATAATAACACTTGTCTGTTAATAAATCTCACATTTTTTTTTAAACAAATTTACCGGCAATTCTTTATATGACTGTGGTATTTTATTATAGATTTTAGGAGCCATACAGAAAACGCTTGCAGTCTTTGACGTATGTAAACACAGTTGATTATTGTCACGTCTGTTACGGGGGAAGGTGTCAGCCAGTCGTGGAAACAGAAATTGATTCACCCTAACAAATGTCGCAACTTCAAAAATATACAGAGACGGTAGGGTAAATAATTTGTGTTTTTTAAACATTGGCATACAGCTGTCAGTCGACTTCAAATTGAACATCGCACGAATGCATCGCTTTTGGGCCCTAAACGCTATAGCTTTGTCTGTGGAATTCCCCCAAAAAATAATACCGTAGCGCAATAACGATGCTACTAGACTATGATACGCTGTTACTAAGGCATCTGTGTTTAGCTCTGGGGCCAGTTTATATAAGGCGTACGCAGAGGAGCTCAGCCGTTTACTTAGGTATTCGATGTGTGCCTTCCAGTTCAATTTAGCGTCAATAATAATTCCTAGAAATTTTGTGGCGTCAACTTTATTAAGAACAGTGTCCTCGTAAATTGCGTTAAGGTCAAATACAGCCTGGTTCCGTTGCCTGAAATGCATAATAGTTGTCTTATCTAGATTTATTTTTAGGTTGTTCCTATTTAACCATGATATTATTGATGTCAAAGATTGATTTATGTCACTTTCATATATGTCTTTATTTTTACATGCTATAGTCATAGTGCTGTCGTCGGCAAAGAGAGTCATGGGGTGGTCAATAGCACTAGGCAGGTCATTGATGTATATTATGAATAGTAAAGATCCAAGTACGCTGCCTTGAGGAACACCGTATGTAGGTGTGCGTTCGCTTGACACATAAACTTCATCTTTCTTTGTCTTAACATTAATTCTCTCAATTTCTGTGTATTGTTTTCTATTAGTCAGGTATGACTGAATAAGATTTAGTATGCTTCCCCTTATGCCGTAAGCTTCTAATTTATGTAGTAATATGCTATGGTCAACGTGGTCAAAAGCTTGCGTCATGTCGCAGTATATCGCACATACCGTGATTCTTCTGTCCATATTCGTCATAATATTATATAAGAAGTCATAAATGGCCATACTGGTTGACATGTTTTGTCTAAACCCCTTTTGCTCCTCACTAAAGATATTTTTCTTTTCTAGATATGAGTAAAGTTCTTTATAAAGGTATTTTTCAAAAATTTTGGACATTATAGGAATTAAGGCGATTGGTCTATAGTTAGCCATTTGTCCTTTATTGTTTTTTTTTAAATAATGGTTTTACTCTTGAAACTTTTAGGGCATCCGGATATACACCTGAGCTGATGCACAGATTTATTAGGTAGCTTAAGTGGGTACAAATGGTTTCAGAAACATACTTTACCACCTTTGTAGAAATACCATCGTAACCTGTGCTATTTGTGGCTTTTAAAGATTTAATTATGTTTAATATGTCAACGGTATACTGGGTGCAACAAAAATGGAGTCTTTCCGTTTTATAATATTCGTTGTTACTTTGCTTCCCGAACCTTGACTTGGTTGAATCTTATCTACGAAAAAATTGTTAAACGCGTTAGCTATCTCTAGAGGGTCATTTACTATTTTGTCATCTACATTTATATTGCTAATGGATTCTTTGGGTAAAAACGGTTTCGATTTATTTATTATACTCCATGTCATTTTAGATTTATTTGTTGCAGTTTTAATTGAGTAACTATTTTGAGCATGTCGAGTCAATCTCATAACTTTTTTAAACCTTTTTGTATAATTATTAAAAATGTTTTTATTCGTCATATTTGGTTGTAATCTGTAATGCCAGAGCAATTGACGTTTCTTTTTACTGCATAATTTAATGCCATGTGAGATCCATTTTGATTTTTTAATTACATTTATCGTTGTTAGCTTATATGGAAAACAAAGGTCATAAAATAGTTTAAAGTTGTCAATAAATATGTCAAAAGCGGTATTTGGATCTTCAGTTTCATAAATTTCCGAAAACGTCAATTGTTTTAAGCAGTCCCTAAATTTAACCGTGATTAAAACCGTTTTAATTCAACTCAAAAATAAAACTGTAAACTCCACCAAATCTATTATAAAATACTTTATAATATAATACTTTGATCTTCTTGTCTGCCCCGTTGGTCTAGTGGTCGCAATCGCTACTGCTGAGCATTAGGTCCTGGGTTCGATTCCCGAGTCAGACATAGTGTTTTTGGGTTTTTCTATCTGGATCTTCTCTCTGGTTTTTTGCCCAATTGATGGCAATAGGCTCGCCACCTATTACATGGGAATTAAACATAACTGGCGAAATGTGAGTGTACTATAAGCACATGTCTGCCGAACCTTTTAGGAATTACAGGTGTGATGTTATGTTTTCTGTAGGTGTTTTATCTTCAATGTTTCAGCAAGCATAGTAATATTAAAAATCATTATAATATATGATCCATCACAGCCTTAGGTTGTTGAACTTCTTGGGTTTTAATATATCTTTGCATAGAACTTAGGTATATGTGTATACTTAGTTAACATGGTCGTACGTACCTACTAGCGAAGGGACCAGAATTCGAGTTTAGGTACAAAAAGCTTTCATCGAGATTCCATTGTTAAATTAAAATGCAAATTATGTAATTTATTCAAATTATGCTGAGAATCAACACTTTTTGAATGTCAAAATAACATAAGATGGTCTCCCAAAACGCCTAGTGCTTCAGCTGGGATAGGCGTTTTGGGAGATGCAATGTTACCGAATCTAATTTGTGTGCGAATATATGAACAATTAATGAATCCCAATTGTCAGTGGGCTTCCCTAATGTGTTGAGCGCTCGTAAATGCTTTGTGATGTGATCTACTAAGTTTCTAAGTAATTTATCGGATTCTTTAGATAAGTCTTGAAAATGATTAGTAATAAGCTGGCTTTGTTATCAAATCTTTCACATATAAGTTGCCAAGCAACCTCATAATTATCATTAGAAATTTCCAAAGATTTGATAACAACTGAAGCACCACCCTGCAATGATGAACGTAAATAATGAAATTTATTAATACCACTTAATTCTGTATTATCATGCATCAGCGATTTAAAAGTGTCTCGAAACTCGAGCCACTTGCTATAATCACCATCAAAAACAGGCAGTTCTTCTGAAGTGGCACAACAAACTCCCCAGCAGCGCAGAGCGGTCTGTTCAGTTAGAATGGACTGTCTAGACTTCAATTAGCCATTTCTGAATCTTGACCATCCTCGCCTCGTTATAATTATGTAATGGGCTTGCAGTTCAAATATGCTGTAATTATGATAACCTTTACACCCGTATAGCTAAGAATTCTTCAGTCCAGTCTTCAGTATTGGGAGAAAGGAGGAGTCTCCATCAAATAAAGCCTGGAATACACATGCTATTAGAAAGCATACCTAGTTTGTTACTAGGTAGTGTGCTCATTTACAACATGCTCTCCGAGTGCGAACATTTGATCATGAAAGCACAGACCTCATAAGCATACTTACATATTATGAGCATACTTCGTACTAGCACGTCTGAGATACTCATGTTCGTTACTTAGCATTAAAAATTTACTTTAAAAATAGTAAAAACCGACTTCAAAAACCTAAAACGAATAAAATAACTTTTATAAAAAACTTAACAGCTTCTAAAGTCGGTGCCAAGCTGTTAGTGCATTAAAGAACTGATGCAACCGACTTCAGAATTTGCTGTTTTTATGAAAGTTACTTTATTCGTTTTAGGTTTTTGAAGTGGGTTTTTACTTTTTTTAAAGTAAATTTATTTTACATTTTTAGTTGAATATACAAATTACCATATAAAATAGACGAAAGAAAAGAAAAATCATCAAAATCCGGTAAGAAATGCCAGAAATACATTTATGCATATAACTTTGTACATAAGAATAATTACCTAATTTATTATATACTAAAACCTTCCTGAAAGTATGTAGATCATGTTAATGGAAGAATCATCAAAATTGGTTCATTCGTTTTTGAGAAAATCGTGGACATAAAAAACATACAAACAAATATACATACGGGTCGAATAGAGAACATCCTTTTTTGAAGTCGGTTAAAAATGGACGTTTCTTTTCGGAATTAATTAAATTCTGTTGCACATTTAATAAAGAAATATTTTATGAATGAAAAATAGAAGCACTAGACGAAGGAAAACAACTTGGGTGTGGAACTGGATTAGCAGAAGACAAGGTCTGGGATTGCTTACAAAATGAAATGCGGCAAGAAGATATTGGCGGTTTCAGGAATCATTTGAGAATGGAACCATTCAAATTTGATGGTATGGAAATATAAAATTTAAAGTTTTTCATCAAAATCAAAAGTCATTGATTCAAACTAGGCTGAGAATCAGCACTTTTCGAACGTCAAAATTACATAAGACAGTCCCCCAAAACGCCCGCTCTTCACCACTTCCTAGTGCTTTAGCTGAGGAGAAGAAGTGGCGCTCCCCAGCAGCACAGCTGTCTGTTCAGTTAAATAAAAAATATTCTATATAACACTGCGCAAATTACATTTAAGTATATTACGCAACACAAACATTAAATTTAATTTAATTATTGTTAATTTAATTTTAAATTTAATTTAATTATTTTAATTTAATTATTATTTAAGCCCTATTGAGCCATCGCGTACTACAACAAATCAAGTAGCATGCTCGCAAAGAACATGTTAAGAATTGCTTTGGAGCTACCCCCTCTCACCCGCGCCTCACACCGTGTGCTAGTTAGCACCATAAAGAAGACCGGCTAGGCGACTTGCGATTGAGTAACGTATTTATTCATAAGCATACTCTTATCGTAAACACGTGCTAAAAACATAGCATGAGTATTCCAGCCTTAAAGAATAGTCAGACTCTCTAACTCCGGACACAGGCCACAATCACACATTAAAATCTCATGAAATATTAAAATCCAATCTTGCAATGTTACGCGTATATCCTTTTTATCTTTCAGCTAACTCCCAACACTATTCCAAATAAAATATTTCACGTAGGTAAATATTATTGAAAAATTTCGTTCGTCAGCATCCAAATTGGATTGTACTAAGTTTAGCAAGGACAAAGAATAAATAGTACAGAAGTTCAGCTCCTTAAAACGAGTGAAAACGCACGCACACTTAGACACGCTTCACGTACGTGTTTCGCCGCACAGTGGTTCGTCCCCATAGTATTAATAGGTAGGACGTAGGCAATTTGTGAAATCAGAATCAATATTTAAAAAAAAAATGCTATCATAGTCCTTTACCAAAAACCTACAAATATTGTTACAATACTTTTTCTAGTTGGACTGATATTTTAGGAGAAAATCGATAAAACGTGTTTTCTTAGTATGCATATGGACACAAACGCCCCCACTGTCCCGCCTGAGTTTCGCCTTCTTTCGGATAATCATTTATATAATTAGTATCTATCTACTAAGTGCCACATTTTGTCCAAAGACACTTGGTGCGCCAATGGTACACTTTCTGAGATATAATCGAATTTCGTTTTATAAATAATATTTTTAGGTTGGGGAAAAAGTCTTTTCGCATTATATGTATTATGTATGAACTTGCAATAAAATCTCTTTGGCTATACTATTTGTATCTGGCTGGTTTTGGTATCATTGAAAGTTTAAATTTTAAAGAACATAATTCCAAATTCAAATTGGGAAAATGTGTGATTTTCATTTGTTTTTCGTACCGTCAAGATGAGTGAATCTAATGAAGAAATTCGATACATTTTAAAATTTTACTACAAAAAAGGTAAAAATGCAACGCAAGCCGCGAAAAAAATTTGCGATGTTTATGGACCTAGTGTAGTGTCTGTGAGAGTAGCACAAATTTGGTTAAAGCGTTTTCAATCCGGAAATTTTAATGTCAAAGATGCACGTCGCTCTGGTCGCCCTATTACGGATAAAATGGATGCCATTTTTGAAAAAGTGGAGCAAGATCGGCATATCAGTAGTTACGACGTAGCTGAAGAACTGGAAATTGACCACAAAACAATTTTGGCGCATTTGAGAAAAACTGGGTACACAAAAAAGCTCGACATTTGGGTACCTCACGAGCTCACTGAAAGAAACCTAATGAACCGTGTTCTCATTTGTGATTCTTTATTACGACGTAATGAAACCGAACCATTTTTGAAGAAGCTGATAACTGGTGATGAAAAGTGGATCACGTATGACAAGAACGTGCGAAAAAGGTCGTGGTTAAAGGCCGGTCAGGCTTCACAGACTGTGGCGAAACCCGGGTTAACTCGCAACAAGGTGATGCTGTGTATGTGGTGGGATTGGAAGGGCATTATTCATTATGAGCTGTTACCACCAGGCAGGACCATCGATTCTGAACTCTACTGCGAACAACTGATGAGATTAAAGCAAGAAGTTGAGAGAAAGCGGCCGGAATTAATCAACAGAAGGGGTGTGGATTTTCATCATGATAACGCTAAACCTCACACATCTTTAGCCACTCAGCAAAAATTAAGAGAGTTTGGCTGGGAGGTGTTAATGCATCCGCCGTATAGTCCTGACCTTGCACCTTAAGATTTCCACCTGTTTCGGTCTCTTCAGAATTCTTTAGGCAGTGTCAGGTTAACATCACGAGAGGGCTGCCAAAACCACTTGTCGCGGTATTTTGACCAGAAGTCCCAAAATTTCTATAGCAATGGGATCATGTCCCTACCTACAAGATGGCAAAAAGTTATCGAACAAAATGGTACCTACATACTTTAGTTAAATGTAAATAAACTATATTAAAAAATGTTTTGAATTTTCTTAAAAAATGCGAAGAAACTTTTTCCCCAACCTATTATTTCGGCGACTTTGTTTCGGCCTTTCTTCTCAGAGTAGGCAGATAGGAAACGCCGACCTCATCTAGTTTTAAAAAAAAAACATGATTGACTTGTAAAAGTGTTTGCACAAACCTACTTACAGAAATAAAATCATTTATCATAAAAATAATTTTCATGAGTAGTACGATCGTATTTTTGGTTTAAGGAAAATATTGCCATTGTTGAAAGCTTAGTATTATCAATTAAGCTAATATTTCATAACATTACATGTTTATTTTAATATTTATAATTCATTTAGTTGAAAAGTTCTTTTTAAACATTTTTTTTTTTTATCATAAAACGAAAATGGAGTATATCTCAGAAAGTGCACCATTAGGGTTCCAAGTGTCTTTGGACAAAATTTGGCACTTAGTACATAGATACCAATTATAGAAATAACTACCCGAAACTCAGGCGGGTGTAGTGTCCATTTCCAAATAAAGAAAACACTTTATATCGATTTTCTCCTGAACTATGAGTTACATTACAAAAACGCAAATATCAAAATTTGTAGGTTTTTGATAAAGGAATACGATAGCTTTTTTGTTTATAATATAATATCTTAGGACATTGTTTACACAAGGTCATCTGATCCCAAACTAAGCAGAGCTTGTACTATGGAAACCAAATAACTGATAAACTACATACACTACTTTTTTTTTTGTAAATACATACTTATATAGATAATTACACCCAGACTCAGGACAAACAGACATGTTCATGCACACAAATGTTTGTCCTGGATGGGAATCGAACCCACGACCTACGGCATGGCAGGTGGTATCTTAACCAACCACGCCATCTGGCCTGTCTGTCTGTTTAAATATTGAGTTTGATTTTACAAGCTGCCTCCGTCCAACCTCTGCTATGGGGACAACCCACTGTGCGCTTTTCGCTTGTTGTAAAGAGCTGACCTTCTGTTGTAGATACTACTCGGTAAACCAGCCAGGGGTAGAAAATAGTCGAATCATTTTCTCCCAATATCTTGGTAGGATTTTGTTTAAATTTTTAATCTGGGCAAGGGCTTGCTACAATCATTTATATCAGTTTGAGATGGATTAAAGTTGCTGTGCCAGAAATGTAGACGAATGATAAATTGTTGTTTTAGTAATAAAAGTCAGATTTATCTTTAGATTTAACTACAAAAGTAGATGACGGTTTCATAGCAATATTGTTTGGTTGGTGAACGATCGTTAAATTACTTTCAACATGACATCACGCCTATAATCCCTAAAGGGGTGGGCAGAATAATAAGGGGGGAACCTATTGCCGCTAACCGGGCACAAAGCCAGACTCCAAGCTGCTACTGAGAAACTCCAGCAGGCTTATCAGGAGAACCGTAGAGAAGCCTCTTATCGACGGAAGAGTAGACAAAAATGACGTTTCCGTGTAGACAGTACGACGGCAACAAAGTAGAAAGAGTCAACTGCACACAACGCAAGCACAGAAAATAAAACCTCTCTCAAGACACGAACGATGACAGACAAACTTTATTGTCTCTGGTTTGAGACGCGTCGAAATGTTGCCACATATTTTATTATTTATGTCTGTACATATTATATATTTTTATTGTTTTTTTAGTTACTTATTTTAATGGTCTCTGACAGCGATACACACCGCCGGCTTACGCTGAAAACCAGCGCCGTGGATTCGTGCCTTCGTGCACGGGCCGCGGCATTATGCTGAGCGTTTAGCCGTTTTGCGGGGTAGTGACGCACATTTCCAAAAACTTTATTGTGTGTACTTATGTTTTTTGTTTTGTGTGGTTTGTTATGTTTTATTATTTTGTGTTTCGCTTTTCTTGTATAGTTTGTGTGCGTCATTTTCACGTGAATAAACTGTTTTTCTTTCTTTCTTTCTTTTCTTTTCACTTTACGAAATTCACTTTTTTATATAATTCGATTCAGAATTGTTTATTTTTTCATAAGATTTCTTTTTCTGTTTAATTCTCAATTTTTCAAAAAAATATTAATCCCTCATCTCTGGCTTGCCTTTATTGGCCGGCTTGAGTGGAGATTCGCAAGAGCAAACGTGCTCGGAGGAAGGAAGTATTCCAGTAAGGTGCTGGTAGGGATCTTGACCGTACTTCCGGGATTGTTCTGATAGCCGTGGAATACCTCTCCACTCCTCAAGCACCTCAGGAAGTGTTGCCCCCTTGTCGCTACGTCACTATGTGCTAGCGGCCGTTTCCGGGGGCCCATTATTGAGTGTGTAAGTCACCCCCTGCCATTTTATCCGTGTATAATATATAACATTGGTCAGGCAGGGACATAGTTCTTCCATAGTTCAAGTTACCCAATCCACTTTAGCCACCCAGAACCATAGCCCAATATATTTTCTTTCCACGTACAACAATAGTCTTGTACCAACTGGCGGTTGTCCTTGGCTGCACTTGCAAAGTGCATACAGGGATAATCGTCGGTTGGTGTCTCCTCATCATTTAAAATTATCTAAGGGGCCTCTGCGAGTTGGCTTCGGCTCCTCGTACGCCTTCCAAAGTTCCGGGACCCCAGGGTGCCCGAGAAATATCAAATCATAATCATTTATTTATTTCAGTTTTTTAAGTCACGCGCGATGCGCGTGCGTATCGCCGGAGAAGTTGCGATTCTCAACGTATTTTATATGGAATTTTTCACTTTTTGTATGGAAAATATGAAAAATTATTACCTACATGTAGAGTTTTATGGGGTTATGAGTTTTATAAAAGAGGCTAAATTTTCATTATTTTTGCGATAGGATACCGTTTTCGAGATATAAGTAAAAGAAAAGGAAAAAAAAAATATGATTTTGTAGATTCCTCTATCCTACCTTGCTGTGCCCGACAGGTTCCACAATGATCTAAAATTATGTATATTTTATAATGTAATGCACCATCTAAGTTAACATTGTGGAATGCAAATAAATGTATTGAGTATTGAGTAGATAACCGTATATACTTTGCGGCCGTCGAGTCGAAAGTTTTCCACTGTCTTTAGCGTGCCGCAAATTGTCTTCACTACCCTAGACAATTAGTGGTCAGTCATTTTGACAGTTGGAAAAAAAACTTTCTTCCGAAATAGTCTACATCCTTTCCTTGGGAGTCGGGTAAAAAAGGACCTAGATAAAGATCGCTAGAAACGAAAGACAAAATGACAAGTTGTAGAAGGATTTCTACGATGCGATGTCATAAACGGAGAAACGAAATGTCACTTTGTATAGAAAAAGATGTCTTCTCTTCGTAGAGATAGTCAAGTGGTCATGCTAAACCCACTCATGTAAAAACCCAATAACAACGCTTGACCTCGATCGAAACCGAAACCGAATCGATGATTCTTAGTGTTATAATTATGTAAATACATATTGGTTACGGACGCGAATCATATTTTGATAAACATACAACGTGACACAGACCTACAAATTACAAAAAGCATAACAAAATTTGAATTTCGCGGGAGCCCTTTGCGCATGGGCACCAAAATCCCCACAACATGTTGATCTGATCAGAGTTTTATTTCCACATATTAAATTTTCATTTTTTTTTTCTTGAAAACCTGATACGGACTAACATTTTATTTAATCAGTGCAGACGTTCTCAAGTGATGCGCTTACCAACGAACAGCATTTCATTTTTATTAGAGGTAAGACAACAATATAATCAACTTAAGTCTTCATTAGTCCCAGTAATCATTCCTTGATTGACTGGGACGTCTTATAAATACAACCGTTATGAATGGGAATAAAAAATGTCTTACAATCAGCTCTAACAATGGTCCGGTAATCTCATAAAAAAGTCTCCCTATCCTTTATTGTGAGATTATGGTGTAACTTTGCAACTAATTGCTTCGTCTAATTGTTATACGAAGATTGAGAACGATGTTGAACGTCACGCATAGTAGATAAGACTGAGGTATTATGCCACCGAAATCATGTTCATGAGCTTTTTTTTATGTGAAACTACCGAAAGTTTCAAGTCCTATCATGCTTATCTTGAAGCAGTGGTGGCTCAGTGATAACGGCATCGACTTACGAGTTATAGGTCGTAGGTTCGAACCCAGGCAGGTGATTGACTTTGTGTAAATTATTTCATCACCACTGCTCTCAAAACGGCGAAGGAAAACATCGTGAAGAAACCGGTACGATCGCACATCGAAGTCACGTGACAACTACTAACCCGCATTGGGCCCGCGTGGTGTATTGCGGCCCACTCCCGCTCACTGAGTGGAGGCCTGTGTGGCTGTGTCCCAGCAGTGGGAACATTATAAGCTGATTATGCATACTTATTTTTGCTAAAAGCATGGAAATCGATTTTATCTTTATGTACCTATTTCAAATTGCGATTGCCCCTACAACCGGTAGCCATTGCAAATTGCAGAGTACCCCACACAGTAACACAATGAGTCAACCGTCGAAAATTTAATTCGTTTCAAAGTTGCCAGCCTAATTCGTTTACCCATTCGGGAAATTAAATAGATGGGTAATATGGCAACCCCATTAGGGGCTCCCGGTTTAAATTGAGGACCTAGGGCGCAAACTAGCGTCAGATTTATGAGAGGGATCCGAATTTATAGGAAAGGTTAGGTGGACTGTGTTGCCAGTTCGATTTTAGGCACTGTCTACGCTTGTAAGGTAGTTTTATGTGTGTTTGGAAAGGGTCTGACGGTTTTTGGTTGTGATTAAGATGGTTGAGGCATGTAAAACGATGTTTTTTTTTTTTGGATATGAAATTGTTTGTTTAAGTACTTATTTGTATTACTTTGGAGAGGATGCTTACACACACGAAGAGGTCACCAAATAGTGACTCTATACTTTTAGGCCAGACCAAGTACTGATACGAAGATTCGATAGCACTAATTAATATTAGTTTATTACTATTGGTATCAAACCAATAGTTTAAGAAGTTGATCTGATTCAAGATAATCTGGATTAGTCATCCGTACGTTTACCGAATGGTTGTGAAAGGAACCGAACGAACATACGGTATCGCGTCGTTATTATGCACCATTAGATCAAGACGGAGAAATATCGAAAGGGAAACAGCTGATGGCGAAATAGCTGATTCCAATCCACAAAATGAGCTACCCAAAGTTAACTTCATTTACTTAAAGTTACTTAATGACTTTCAAGATAAACAGTTCCATGTTTTGTTGATAGGTAATCTAACGAATCAGACCGTAAGTTATAATTTCATCATCATCATCAAGCATTTATTTGGGGTCAGTGCAGTATGACTTCTAGCCATCCCATTTTCCTGCCAAATAAAGACGATGTTTTCATCCAGCTTTCCCATAATTTCCACATCATCCAGCATAATCAGCTTACACGCAGCATATCAGGGTGCAATCCAGCTAAGTACCGTTAAATTAAGTTATTATCTCCCTCCCCCATAATGCGTTTTATCCATGTTTTAAATACACTGCTCGCAAATAAAGTTTTTTGTGTCCCTCTCACTCATTGAAAAGTTAATGGAGATGAATGTATCTGGCGAGAAGCCAGTGGATGTTTGGGTTTAACACCTACTTTTGGTACTCGAAGGAAATCTGAGAGAAAATTTTCACCAATTTTTTTTTTTTATTGCTGACTGCGCCTGCTCTTGATCCCGCCTGATGGAAAGCGATGTATAAGGTCTATGATGGGACGAGCGAGCCTAAAAGATGCCTGTCCACAATCAGGAAGCCATTCTAGTATCTCCTGACTGTAAGTAAATTCTGCCTTTGAAGAATGTAGGGCTAACCCAACGTTGTTTAAGAACCAGATTAAAAAAAAATCTTTTATCTAGAATGAGGTAGTGAGCCAGCCTGATAAATAATTATGCCTGCTCATTATCTCTTAAAAAATCGGCCAACGAGTCGGACTCCCATCACCCGTATAATTCTTGAAAACACGTTTCTTATATGGGGACCTCCTTTAATTTTTAACTTGGTGAAAATTTCAACAGTCTGCCTATTACGGTTCATGAGATACAGCCCGCTGACAGACAGACGGAGAGTGTAGGCTTAGTAATAGGGTTCCGTTTGGCACCCTTCGGATACGGAACCCTAAAAAGCTCAGTTTTCCTTCACTGTAAACCAAAAGTCTATGATATTAAATGATACCCTTTAGGTAAATGCCAGGTTTTGATTGTTTTTTTTTTTCATTAATTGTAGCAATTTTTTTTTTATTGATTACTAAAACTGTTTGAAAAAATTCGATGTGATCTTGTAAACAATAGATACCAGCCGGTCTATTCTGTAAAAAAATGTCACCGTGTTAGGTGAGATGAGTTTGAAATGAGGTTTAATTCAACCTGATACTAATGACAGCTCACTTCAAGCTTTCAATCATTTTTTATAGAATAGGGCAGAGTGGTACTAATCCAGTGCAGGTTGCAACAGTACAGATAGAATTAACAAATAGTAAGGGATGATTTCTTTTATGTTTTGGTTAGGGGAGAGCTGGTTAAATAATTTTATGTGCCGCTACTCACATCCTGTAAAATGGACTTTTGTAAAATGGCCGATTAAATCAAATTGTGTCTAGACAGCAAATAATATACAAATGTTGCCAGAGTCATAATTGAATACGCAATTTATTTAATGTTTTTAGTTTGTGTGTTTGTTTGGGGGATTTTAACTTTCACTCCGTGTAATGGGTCGCAGAGTTTTTATCAGAATTTGTTGAATTATGGTATGATTTACGGTTTATTTATGAAATGGGAGGAGCTAGCCACACGGGTCGATTCAACAGGTTAAGCTACGCTTGCCGGGCTTGGTTCGAGGATGGGTGACTATCTTTACATACCGAGACACCTCAGTGTCTCGGAAAGCACGTGGTTCTTTGACAGTCGTTACAGATCGTCAGAAGTCCTAAAGTCTGACAGCCAGCCTTAATTACCACGTGGTATCCGTATTACCCAGTTACCTGCTGGGTTGTAGAGGTAAGATAGGCAGTCGTTCCTTGTTGGGATGCCGCTGCAACCGGTTAGACTAATTGATTTTTAGGGTTCCGTACCTCAAAAGGAAAAATCGGAAGACTTATAGGATCACTCATGCGTCTGTTTGTCTGTCCGTCTGTCACAGCCAATTTGCTCCGAATCTAATGGACCGATTAAGTTGAAATTTGGTGCACATATATGACCCAAGCACGGACGTGTAATGTAAATTAATGAATTTTGAATATGGGGGTCAATTTTGGGGGCAAATAACAAAATTAAAAAAACAGAAATGCAAACTGTACCGTGCGATAAATGAAAGGGCTTACTAAGGGTCTAAAATATATTTATTGATAATTTTAAAATAAACTGTTTTAAAGTTATTTAAGAAAATAGACGAGAATTGTCCATTCCCGCCCTTTATCTCCGAAACTACTGAGCTTTAAATTAAAAAAAAAATAATAAAGAAAGTAATTCTATAGCTATAGATTACAGGAAAACCTATTAGAAGTCTATGGTCTTAAAATAATATGGTAAATCTCTCAATATTGTGCGTACAAACTTACATTTGTCCATAGTTAAACGAAAAGGATCCAACCCACATTAGGTGTAATGTGGGTTGGATATTTTTCGTTTAACTATGGACATTTCTAGTTGGAATTTATGGGAGACCATGTTTTTCAACTACAAGTTTCAACTTTAAGTTTGTTCTTGGGATAAATTCATCCCAATTACGGAACCCTTCATTGTGCGTAGTCTGACACGCACTTGACCGGTTTTTTATTATGAAATGGGTTGGTTAAACATGACTGTAACAAGGGTGAGTCAGTAAAGTTGCTATTCTGTAGAAAACCGCCAGCTACAAACACCTACTTCTTCTTCTTCTTCTCAGCGCATCTCTGGCAAATACGTTTGTGAAAATGCTTGACCTCTGACCAAGGTAAAAGCTAGCCCGTGGCTCACGGGCAGTGTCTGCACTCCAATTAAATAGGTATTGGTGACGATTCTGTTGTGCACTAACTAAACTTAATTTAGGCTATTGCTAACATTTTCTCTCTAATAAAACAAGAAAGAGACAGACGTAAATTAGAGCTGTCAAATTTAGTTGGAACTAATATTTATTTTAGAGGACACGTAAAAACATGTCGACTAAAAACACGGTGAAGCGCAAGGCGTAAACTAGTTTGACGTCTCTAAATTAGTTCATAGCTATAGCCGTCCTTTTCTCGCGCTGGCTCTTAATAAAATATATTCTCTAATTTTAGTTTAGTTATTGAATAAGAGAATCGGCACCATTATGTTTAGCCCAAAATTTCTGGCAAACGAACTCCGTTCACTGACGCAGCCTTATGAGTCTTATGACTAAACTACTTTCGTCTCAGTCAGTAGTTAGTAGGTAGTTGTTAGTTAGTCTTTTCGTCTAAGGGCCGGTTTTTTGATCCGTAGTTTAATCAACCAATGGTTAAACATAGTAACTAATGGTTGAATTTTGGCTAAATGTGAAAGGCTAAACATGAATGTATTGATGTTAGCTCATTCATATTAAAAAATAGTAACTAATGACATAACTCATTCATGTTTAGCCTTTCACATTTAGCCAAAATTCAACCTTTAGTTACTATGTTTAACCATTGGTTGAGTTAACTACGGATCAAAAACCGGCCGTTAGTCTTAAACTACTTTGAAAGTAGTTCGAGTTAAAATTAGATAGAATAGAGTGAATTTGGCTACACGGCACGGATACATGACCAGCACTTTGTTTTGGATGGAGAGAAGTAGACACAGCAATGCTGAAAGTTTGACACTCAGTAGCGCTGCAACACCTGGGAATCGTACTCAAAACCTCACGACCAAATCCCGCGCTTGCAAGAAATGATCCATTGTAGCTATCTGTCGGTAGCTAAACTATTGGGTTCAAAGACCTTAGCACACCTCCGCCGGGAAACAATAGCAGCGAAACCGCAGTAGTTCAATTCAAAATCATGCGGTTTCGCGATATCGCGGCGGAGGTGTGCTAAGGCCCTAATAATTAGGAAAAACAGTCACCGGTTTCAATATTTGTAAATATGTAAGCACTATGTACCTGACAACATAGTGAATTTACCTGACATTGCTACCGTTGTACCTATTGTAGTATAGTAATTTTATTCCAGGTAGGCACAGCGTCTTAACATATTACCTATAATTATAATTAATGCATACAAAATATTGTGATACGTTTAAAAAGAGTAACGTCGGCCTATAAAACGTTTTAAATGATTATGGAGTTTCATGCTCACTCTCCTCCATACGAAAATACCTTTTGGAAGGGGTGACTTTGAAAACATGCGACAAAATTTAAGCGGGTATCCTACCCAATAAATAATATGAATAACTTTTAGTATTAGACCAACTAAGAATTCGCAAAAAAAAAATGACCTTCCCATATAAAAGTACATAGGTACCCGATTCGACTATTTTCGAAGGTCGAAATTTTTTTGCGAATTCCAAGTTGGTCCCATAGTTAAAAGTTATTTATATTGATGGGTAGAACAACCCCTTTTTTGTCGCAAGTTTTGAAAGTCACCTTTTTTATGTTCTTGTAAATTTTGACGATCAAAAGTGCATTTTAATGGCCTATCTACTAGAAATAAACGATTTAACTTTGACATATACACATACCATAAACTCACGCCTTCTTCCCATGAGGGGGAGGCAGAAACTTCGGAACGCCACCTGCTACGATCCTTACATAAGTCCTAATGCTATGCTAATGCTAGGTCCTTTAGACTTTGACTTTTTAACCATCTCTAAACTCATATTTTTAATTTGCTAGACCAAAATGACACCTGTCGACCTTTTTTGTCATTTTGACATTTTAGTCATGTTACTTTTCAGCCCCCCGGTACACCAGACGTGAGATCAGAGCGCTATTGTTGCTCAGATTTGCTACAGGGCTTAAAAAACTTAAAGTTTTGAGCCTAGGGATACGCCGCGGATGACTGAGACATGATGATGTTTTCGGATTAATTACTAAAAGCGTAATGACGCTAATGACATGAAACTGTATTTTTACTAAAGAGGGTATTCGCAAATTAGTATAGTCATGTATTGTACCTATGGACGCTTTTACCTTTGGACATTGATTATAATAAACAAAACTGGCAGTACTAAAAATATAATATTGCAACACTGTGGTGGCATTTTTATTTTCTAGCAACACCAGTGAGTGGCGTGACGCTATCGGTGTTGTGTGCAGTGTGAGGCCATTTTGGAGATAGTCTGAAATGTCCATGCGTCGCGAGACAACAATGACTCTTGAAGGATACTTAGACTCAACACTTTTCAGTCTCCCTGGTATGTCATTTTAAAAATAAAAAATCAAATAAAATCTGATTATAGAACCATAAGTACATCTATTTATCACCAACAGATGTAGGTACTCCACCAGCTAGAAACTACACCACCGCTGTACTCCAGTCATTTAGCTGTACCAGTTAAATTAACAATGTTTGTTAAACTAAACCGGGAAGTTTAACATACAACCCTGTGCTATATAAACAATAATATTATAAGTAAAAAGTCGTAGATAGGTTATACACGCTCCGCAAGTGGCACGTCAAAATGTGGCTAATTAGCCACATTTTCGTCGTCTTGTCTCGTTTTTGCTCCCGATAATTACGACATGCCTTCCTACTTCCACGTGTCATCTAATAGTTCGACGTTGTGCCGTTTTTGAACATCGAATGTTGGGTAGGTAACGTATCTTCGTCTTTTACTTATAATATCATTGTATATAAATTACTGACGGCGTCCGCTCCCAAACTCCATTTTGTTTTTATTCTGTACCAATTTGTTATAGTGTGATTAAATTATGTACTTATGTTTGTATATTATGTTATAGAGATGGCATGGTGTGAGGTTAACGTTAGGCTGCGCTTGTGAAGGTCAGTTTGTGGATGGGCGACCTCTTACTTTTCCACCACAACTAAAAACCACCATCTTCCTTAACATCAATGAGTTATCTTGATGATTGGATGTCAGAATTCCACTTAAAATTGGGATAGCTTTGTTGAACCGTAATTTAATAAAAATATTGGGCTCGTAGCTAAGTAATAACAGACGCAAGGTCGATCGATCAGGTTAAGCTACGCTTGCCGGGGTTCGTCCGTGGATTGGTGACCATCTTTACATACCGAGACCCCTCCGTGTCTCGGGTTGTTCCCGGCTGTCATTTGTGGATCTTTGGCAGTCGTTACGGGTCATCTTACCTACGGGTATCGTATTACCCAGTAACTGGGTTGTGGAGGTCAGATAGGCGGTCACTCTATGTAAAATATTGGTATTCAGCTGCATCCGGTTTTAGACTGGAAGCCGACCCCAAGATAGTTGGGAAAAGGCTAGGCAGATGATGAATTTAATTATATCTATCTATCCATATTTTTTCCTTTTGCGTCTCAGATCCAAACAGAAATAATCTCTTAATCCAAAGAAAATCACAAAAATCTCGCCCTGGTTCTCAAATCTTAAAATTTCTCAGTCACCTCACTAATCTATAAATTTATAGCCAATCTATATTCATCATCAAGTCAACCTTTTGTATATTTAATAACTAATGTAGGTTCAAACACGCTGACAGCGCAATAGTCAAGCTTCAAATACTATCATGACGAGAATTTAATAATTCATACAATATTCAAAATTCAGTCATCCATGTCCGAACAGAGGGCAATGGCAATTCATCAGAATTAGCGCTGATTGGCGGAGGGACTGATGACGTCATCAATATGCAACCAACCGGCTGCGAGAGTTTATTGAGTCACTAAACGATTCCAATTTTAAATATTTCAAATTTGTTGTGTAAATGTTTAATTGTAATTTTGATGTGACATATTGTAATGAAAGTCAAAAGTTACGAAAAACTTTTTTTTTTTGTAAATATATTACCAGCGTCATCATAATATAAATCATGCAATATTTAAAACTCAAATCTTTGAATTAAATTAACATTTCGTAATATTTTCAAGAAGATTTCAGGATGTCACTTTCCGTACTTGAACGTCTAATTTAAATGTAAAAGGAAATAGATTATATTTGTTTTATTTGCTCTTCAATATTGTAACTGGACATTCCTGGTCATTTTAAGCCTTTTTCTTAATAAACTGCTTTCATTTACGAGCTCTCTGTGTCCATGGCCAAGTGCGTGTTGCACCACGCACAATGAGGGATTCCGTAGTTGGGATGAATTTATCCCAAGAACAAACTTAACACTGTCGTTGAGAAATATGTTCGCCCGTACATTCCAACTGCAAATGTAAGTTTGTACGCACAATATTGAGAGATTTACCATGAGGTTATTTTAAGACTTCTTATAAGTTTTCCTGTAATTTACAGGTCAATTGAACTATTTTCTGATTTTTTTCAAAGTTTTTGGCTCAGTAGTTTCGGTGATAAGGGGGAGGGAATGGTAAATTTTATTTATTTATTTATTTATTTAATACTTTAAGCACACAAAATATACAGAGGCGGACTTAATGCCATAGGCATTTTCTACCAGTCGACCTTTGGGTGATGCAGAGACAAACAGTGGTAGGTGCAACAACGAGAGATGAGGACTAAATATTTATTTAAATAGAAAGAAAGATTTTCGTAAATAACTTTAGAACAATATATTTTAAAATTATAAGAAAAACATTTTTAAGACTCTCACAGTAAGCCAATAATAAAAAAAAAGTTTTACAAACTGTACCGTGTGACATGTCAAATGCAAGATTTGACATGTCACATGGTACAGTTTGTAAAACTTTTTTTTTATTATTTGGCCCAAAAACGTACCATAGGGGGTCAACCCCTATTTTCAAAATTCATTTATTTACGTTACAGATCCGTGTTTGGGTCACAGAAATCCATACGTGTACCTAATTTTAACTTAATCCGTCCATTAGATTCGGAGCAAATCGGCTGTGACACACGAGCAGACACTCGGGTGATTCTATAAGGGTTTCGTTATTCCTTTTGGGGTACGGAACGCTAAAAACACAATTAAAGTTCAGAAATTGTACAATGTGTATTATAATTATTTTGTTAATAACCGCCTTATTAAAGACCCGAAAAATTCCGCGAAGTAAATACTTTTAGAAAACGGGTTCTTTTACCTACATTCTGCACAAAACCAGCTTCAAACACCTCCAAAACTCACAACCACAGCCCTAAACTGCTATATATGTGCTGCTGCACTATAGATGCTTTAAAAAGAAAATTTCTTATCAATTATTACTGCAAAAAAAAGACCTTATTACTCTAAAATCCGGACGCACCCTACTTGAGATGATGACCCTATTTAGTATATGTCGTAATAAATTCGACTGTACTGATCTAGTGAACAGTTTGTGCTACTTGATTCCTCGTACCGAACATGGGACACTTGTTTGCAACTACTTTTTGTAGAACCAACTCAGGCGTACGCTCACCGCTGCGTCGATTGGTTGACACCTATAATAGGCAGTTTGGCTCATCTGATATTATGTTTCTCAGCAATGCTATATTTAGAAAAGAAATTGTTACTATGTTAGGTGATCAGATCCCTACTAATTAAGTAATGTTTTCTTATAATGCTAATAATATAATGCTAATAATAATGCTTATTATTATTAGCATTATATTATTATTATTTCCTTTATTCAATTGTAATACATATATAAATTATATTTTTAAATATTATAATTAAAAAAATATAAAAACATTTAAATATATAAAAAAATAGTAGCCCACCGGTATCGGGAACAGGGTCCAAGCCACCGGCGGTCAGGGCTCCAGAGAGAGGAACCTCCTAAAAATGCGAGCCGTGTCCAGAAGTACCGCTTTCTGAATCAAGCCCTTGATCCAGCTGCCCAACGAGAGCCTCCTTAGGTGTTGGTCGAGGCTCTTGGCAATTAAGCCATTGGCTTAATATTATTATTATTATTATATTATTATAAGCATTATGCTTATAATGCTTATAATACTAATTAAGTAATGTTTCATTCTGTTTATTTTTTATATCGTTCATTCTAACAACGAGTAGATCTGTTTAGTAATATGTGGATAACGTTGCGAGTAGTGTATTTGTTACCTCTATTATTAAGTCCTAATCCATTTACCTACTATTACACTGCTGTTTGGTGTCCCTAAATAAATAAATAAATAAACTAAAGCAGAGCAACACGTAATTTTAGATTCTCAATCAAAAATTAACAATAGACCGAACCTCCATACCATCATAGTTACAGTTACATCACATCCCTACAACTGTACCAACTACCCACTTCAGCTTCGAACCGTAACGGACACATTACAAATTCGAATTTGGAACTAATCTAAAACTGAAATCAGTTTAGCGAGCGTGAGCGCGGATTGGCGCGTTGAATGATGACGTCATCAATATCCGTCGCTCGACCAACCGCAGCCCGCCGCAGTGGCTAGTAAGCCTCGCAACTATCATGAGTAATTTGGCAATAATTTGGAGGCCTGAAATGAACAAACCTGTTTGGTACACTACTTGGCATAAAACATTTCGCTTCCTATTCTAAACTACCTATAGACTTCTGTACAGGGTCAAATTAAATTAGCTAGCGAAACTCCGCAGACGTGAGGTATCGATATCTAAACATGACAGAATAAAAAAAAAAATATTTGATGCTTTTTAGAGTTCCGTACCAAAATGGTACAGAGGAATCCTTACGGTGCAACTCAGTCTGTCTGTCTGTCACAGCTGGATATATCAAGGACTACGAAATTACGAATGCTATCAACTTGAATTTTGGAATAGTTTTAGATGTCGTTTGCCCAACTATTTTGCAAATAAGAAAGAGATTAAAATATATTTTTTAATTTTATTTTAAAATGTCTGTTAAACTGACATTTTAAAATAAAAAAATCAAATTAATTTCTTTTTTGTTTTATCATGTTTAGATATCGATACACATAACGTCTCCGGAGTTTCGCTAGCTAATTTAATTTGACTTAAATGTTTTTCCTATATTTTCTGCCGTTGTTAACTTTCCAAGAATATATGTTTTATAAGCAAACGTTCAGAGCTTACCTATTTTTACATAACTTTAACCATCGCAATAAAACTAATAAAACCAATAATTTGCATATAAATAGATCAAGAGGATGAGTCTACTGTAAAAATATTTTACAAAGGCCTGAATACCGATATTAAAATAATATTCATGAATTAAAAAAAAAACTAATAAAAATTTCAAAACCGTAGTTTTTGATATTCCAATAACGTAGATTCATGTCTATAACTTATCTTAGGCAATCCCTCATAAATAATACGTTTTATAGGTATCAAAAATATGGCAGAAATAAAAAGGTAAATCATGCAGTTTTCTCTTGCGATCACGCAAAATAAATTCAAAGATAAATCGTATTTGACAGAAACTAAATATGATGTCAGTGTGTTTCGGTGTCAAGAACGATTTCCATTTTATATTTTTTTCGTAACTTATAACCTGGCGCAGACAATGGAAAGCAATTTTTCATAAAATATTGAATCTTTAGCTTTGATCTGGTTATAAATAATTTATTTTTCTGAAGATTTGTTATCTTTTTTCTATTCGCAAAAAGGCACGTGGTGTACATAATAATTTTGATTGTATAGCATTTAATTTCAACTACTGGAGCGCATGAAAATTAATTTTAAAAAAAAAGTAGATTCATTTAAAAAAAAAATAAAACCTATTTTTTTTAAACCTAATATTTTCTTTTAATTGATAGTTTAAGACGAAGATCTACCAGTACCTACCAGTTTTAAGTCAGCTAGTCACTCTGCGCATTTCAGGAACTTTTCACGAGTGAAAGATGCAACTGGCTGCTTGATTGAACCATTTACAGTCCGGCCGTCGGGAGAATACGTTACTGACACCTGACAATTTCTAGTAATTATAAGGAGCAAATTCGCAAAACACATATTCGTTAGTATGAAACTGACAGATGTCAAAAACGCAATTTCTCGCCGGCCGGACTTTAGTCACGTTTTCCGATCTTGATCGTATAGAAATAAATCATCTTACTGTAGAGAGCCCCTCAGTATCTTTTCATATACCTACTGTAAATATACTTCCATACTAGGGGTGCATCCGATACTGATACCGATACCGGCAGGTGCCGATATATCGGCGATTTCTCCGATACATCGATATCGACGATATTTAAATTTCGCGCGTTTAAAAAACCGTAGTAAACGCGCGGTGATGAACTGAATAAGTCATGTACAGAAGAGGCATGGTTTATTATCGGGGAATCCCTGCATTTTATTTCGTTATAATTGAGGGATTTGAGGAAGATGATCCATTATTCACTAGGCACCGCTAGGCACCGCTAGTATGCTTTGAAAGAAGAAGTTGGTAGATTTATCCGACCTCCCAATATGTCAATTAAAGCAGATCCTCTCAGTTACTGGTGCAATGAGGTTTTGGCGCAAAAATACTTTAGTTTCCAAATGAGTTCTATCGCTTCTGAAACACTATTTTCTACAGCAGGCCTCATTCAAATGGACTTGCATAATCGCCTGTTACGCAGCGGTGTAACATAAGGATCGCTGATATTACAATTCGGTATTACACATGGACTGTGGACAACGTCACCTCGATATTGCGCATCGCAACGACCACACGTGGTGCCTACACAGCACTTCGCAACCGTGGGACCGGACACCAGCGATGCCATCCACGATTCCACGTTTTTCGGGCATTCTTGGTACATCCATCGACCAATTATCACCTACGTAATTTTAAGTTATAATTTTTAATTTCATTTTTTTAATAAATTAGTCTAAAGTAAATTGGTTTTTTTTGCATCCTCCGGCTCCAGCTAACTTAATTCGCCTTTCTCCGCATAACTTGAGAATAGTATGTAAAAAAAACTTGTAGTACTTAATGTTAATTTTTATTATTAGCTGAGAAAATTTATTGTCATTGTAAGTTTATTAAATACTAGCTTTTACCCTCGGCTTCACCGGCGTGCATGTCGGAAATTATCCCACGAGAACGTACTATCGAGATAAAAAAAAGTATCCTATATTACCATGTGCCAAACTTAATCTAAATCCGTTCAGCCCTTTTAGCGGGAAAGCGTAACAAACAAACAAAGTCACTTTCGTATTTATATATTATAATATATAATATTAGTTAGGAAAATTTAATAATCAATTTTTGAAGTGTAACATCTTTCCTCTCGCTTTCCTGCAATCTAAAAGGGACGGAAGTGTGTAACAGAAAGCCAGGGAAGCGCGCGCTATTTGACTTGAGCAATGAGCGCGTGCGGTGCTGGAATTGGCCATCAGATGATACCAACCCAAACAGAGGTCAGATGTTACACATCATAATGCGACTGCTATAAGGCTCGCTCGTTTTTTTTTTAATAGTCAGTCCTCTTAACCATCCGTATCGGTTTCGGTATCAGTATTGCTGATACGTATTCATAAATATTAGTATCGTATCGGCCAAGATGCGTATCGATACCTCCCTATTTCATACCCGAACCTAAAGCCTAATTAAAACAGACGTTATTTGAATCGATGTTTTCTCAAAAAAAAAAAACCGGCCAAGTGCGTGTCGGTCTACGCACAATGACGGGTTCAGATTACAGACGGGTTACAGAATTATTTTCTGTATTTTTTCAATATTTTAAGGTCATTAGTTTCGGAGATAAAGGGGGGGATGGTCAATTTTCGTCTATTTTCTTAAATAACTTTAAAATAGTTTATTTTAAATTTATAAAAAAAAATACATTTGAGGGTCTCACAGTAAGCCGTTTTATTTATCGCACGGTACAGTTTGTAATTGTTTTTTCTTATTTGTCCCCAAAATTGACCCCCATAATCAAAATTCATTCATTGACATTACACGTCCGTGTTTGGGTCACAGAAATACATAGGTGTACCAAATTTCAACTTAATCGGTCAATTAGATTCGGAGAAAATTGGCTTTGACAGACGGACAGACAGACAGACACATGAGTGATCCTATAAGGGTTCCGTTTTTCCTTTTGAGGTACGGAACCCTAAAAAATATTAACACGCTACCCACAACATCTAGACATATAGACAAAACTTTAGGAAAAATAGGTCTACACGTGTGACATCTTTCCAGTTCTTAAGGTGTGCTCGTTAGTAATAATAAAGGTATTATTAATTCAAGGATATGTGGCGACCTTGGCTTGTCTAGACGCCCATAGATTAGGTGGTTTGTTATGTCCTCAATTGAGTAGGTAAGTACTAAGTATCATGACGACAATCTGTGAACCTTGGCACTTCTTTTTAGGTCTAACATAGGTAGAAAAAAGCTCATGAACGTAAATAACGCATTGAATAATAATAAGATAATAATAATAACCTGCACCACCCAGGGGTTGTCCTTGGGTGCACTATGCAAGTGCACACAGGGATAATCGTCGGTTGGTGCCTCCTCATTATTTAAAATTATCTAAGGGGCCTCTGCGAGTTGGCTTCCGCTTCTCGTACGCCTTTCAAAGGTCCGGGACCCCAGGGTCCCAAGAAATGTCAAAAAAAAAATTATAAGCCATTTTTATACTTTTAAATGTTTTGTATATTTTTTATTCTAATATTTAAATATATAATTTATATATGTAAAAAAAAAACGAAATAATAATAATAATATTTATTAGTTCAAGACCTATTTACAATTATTGTAGCATATATTAAAATAAATTAGAGGCAAGATATAAAACTTGTGCAACTGGGAGGATTCCTGGGCCATAAGCACCAGTTACTTCCGTCACCACCATGTTCGAGCTGCCGTTACAAGTGTGGTGCGGTGCAAAAGTAAGTATTAAAATAGGTACCTATATTAATTTATTCATTACTATCATGCGTGAGTGAGCATGTGTCTATGAACGTATGTGTGTGATTGTGGAGTGTGTTGTGGTATTTTTTTGATCTGTAAAAATGAAACCGATTCCGATTGATAGCGTGTTACGCAATTGCCCCACAGAAGTAGGACATAGGATACGTTTTATCGTTGCCGTGGGATAATTTGCCACGCGGGCGAAGCCGCGGTCAAGAGCAAGTTTTTCTATAAATAACTGTTTCAAAAACCGGCCAAGTACGTGTCGGACCACGCACAATGAAGGGTTCCGTTGGGATGATAAATGATAATTAATGATTAATGATAAATGATTTTTATCTCTGTAAGTAGGTTTGCAAAAAACACTTTTACAAGTCAATATATATATTTTTTAACTAGATGAGGTCGGCGTTTCCTATCTGACTACTCTGAGAAGAAAGGCCGAAACAAACTCAGACGTCACAGTCTCTTATAAAGTCCAGACATAATCTTGGTCACTTCATGTGAAGACCATGTAGATTGGTGTCTGAAGTGGTCTTTTGAGGAAAGAACCACACAGATTGAGAGGACCTGTCCAGTCAGTGCACGCATTTGTCAGTAATCGCGTAGCTCAACTCAGAACTTAAGGAGCTCAACGATTCGACGAACAATACCAAACAAAGGACATTGGGGTAGGCCGCATAGATTACTCAAACTGCCAGACCATGATTAAAAATAACTGAGAGAAAAAATAAAACAAACAAAAAAAATCAATGACCTACATAGTCTTCACATTCACAATAAATTAAAAGAATATAATACTTACAAAGTAAATATTCATGTCAACATTCAGTATGCAAAAATAAAAATAATATAAAATTTGGAGCAGTTCAATCCCAAGCCTTTTTGTCCTCAATATAATCTTTAACGGTATAAAAAGCTTTCTGACACAACTTGCGTTTAATGAATGATTTGAATTTATTAAGGCTCAGATCTTGAACGTGGCTTGGAAGTTTATTATAAAAGCGCATACATTGACACCTGCATTGCATGAATTTATCCCAAGAATAAAATTAACATTGTAGTTGAAAAACATGTTCCCTATACATTCCAACTGCCAAGGTAAGTCTGTACGCACAATGTTGAGTGAAGACCATGGACTTCTTATAAATTTTCCTATAAGTATATAACTATTTTCTGTATTTTTTTTTTTTCAAAATTTTAGACTCAGTTGTTTTGGAGCTAGGGGGCAATTTTTATCAATTTTATTTATTAATAAAGTTAATAAATAAAATTGATGAAAATACTAATTATTTTAAAATTATGTATAACTAAAAAAAAATAGACCCTCACAGTAAGCTCTTTCATTTGTCACACGGTACAGTTTGCAAAGCTGTTTTTTAATTTTCTAATCATTCCCCCAAAAGTGAATCCCTTATTAAAAACTCATGTAGGTACCTATGTATTTACGTGACACGTTCGTGTTTGGGTCTCAGAAATTCATTAAACGGTCCAGTATATTTGGAGAAAATGGGCTGTGAGACAGACCCAGACTTTCATTTTATCATTCTGACGGAACCCTAAAAATTGGGCCGGTGGTTTAAACTATTATGAGCTTGGTTCTGAAGACAGCCATACTATCACCATATAACTACATTGTCAAGACTTAGACTTCTCGTCTCCACACAAATTAAGGTAGAACTAATTTAAATGTAAGTAGAAATCACGGCAAATGGACGCGTCTAATTAACCCGAGCTGGCAACGTCGCCATGAATCCGTCGCCGTGACTGCAAGCAGGGCTGCACGGTCTTAGATTTACATAGGTAACATGTAGTTACAAAGATAAGAGAAATTGTTAATTAATGATAAAGTTACCTTTATTCATCTCAGAAGCAGATTGAGTGAAGAACAAGCCTGTTGGAGGCCCGGGGCGAGAAAACTAAATCCCATCAAAAACATAACATGTATCTTGTATGAAAAGTATGTTGGGTTGGCCCCTCTTAAGACTTAGTCACGTCACCTAAGACTCTAAGAGGTATGACACTGCGATTTATGAAGGCTGGATGAGAGTGGCCAAGAACCAAACTTATGTGCAAGAGGAGAGGCCTCTAATAGCCTATTATGATGTAGATAATAATTATGAAGGTTACCTCTCGATATAAGGAAGGCATTGAACCAGTTTAATTAAATAGACAATTAAAAATTGTATTCCATCCTTATTGATATTTTTTATTAATTTATTTCCGATAATTGGCATTCCAAATTCATCCCACTGACTACGATTGAAATTCTCTTTTCATTTTATTTTTTATAAAGGAACTTTTAAAGGCAATAATTGCAGTATTTCCACAAGGGATGAAGTTTCAATTAATTTTAATTACATGCAGCTTACAGCCCTATAGTAGGTAGGTAGGAGTAAAATTGATAGCATGACATCAGGGGTGGTTACTGAACGAGATGCGCTACTGTCTGCGAGTTTTGAACTTGATTTACACGTTTCCAGTATTTAGTCATGTCATAGGTTTTTATTTCATTTATCTTTTTCGATTATTTTCTATTTTGTGAATGTGAGAACGTTTTAGGCCTAGTAGACTGTAGATTTGTTACCTATCTTCTATTTTGTTATGTACTTGGTACTTATTGAAAGGCCTACACTGTCCTCTCATTGCTTCAAACACTGTTACCTGCCTAGCTTTTCCCCAACTATGTTGGGGTCGGCTACCAGTCTAACCGTAAGCAGCTTCATATCAGTATTTTACATGGAGCGACTGCCTATCTGACCTCCACAACCCAGTTACTGGTGATCAGACTTTCAGGCTTCCGACGACCCCAACGGCTTAACGTGCTTTCCGAGGCAAGGAGGGGTCTTGGCATGTAAAGATTAAAGTAAAGTAATTCCTTAGCCACAAGCCCCTATAAACAGTGTTATTTGATAATTAAAAGCCAATTATTTTTAAAAGAGTAACCGTAGAGTTTCTTTCCGGCTCTGCTCCATAGGATACGACGAATTGGAACCGTGCACCTAGTTTCTGACGATTCACAAGTGGCCATGTAGGTTTATGTGAAATAAAATATTTTGATTTTTGAATTAGTTCATGTCTTTTATACCTACTAGACTGGAAGTTATAATATTAACTATACAGCATGTATTCAGAACGGTGTGGTCATATTAATAAAGTGTGTGGTACAGACCATCAAATAGAACAACTTTCTCCATGACACCAACATCGTGATCGCAAAAAACTAATCAGCTTAATTCAGTCGTTATTTTATTCATGGAAAATATCCTTGTTTGCATGAGGCACCGGAGTGATAACTAAGCCAAAAGTTAAAACGCATGCGTGATATAAAAATCATACTTAACTTCATAGCAAGTTCATTGGAGACAATATTATCGATTAAGATTCATCTTTATTAGCAAAATATATGAAAAAATAAGTTCCAGTTTTAATTTTTTCTGCGACTTTTTGTGACATTTTGATAATTTTTTTACCAATTTTTAAAATCTAATATGTCTGCCTACTTATAGTATTTTTAGAAATCTTAAAATATGTTGATAATATACCAAAAATGTACCGAAACTCAACCCGTTATCCTTAATTTTGTGGAAAATGTCAACGGAAATTCGTTTATACAAATATAAAAAACTATAATTTTCAACAAAAACGTTACCTTCATTTGATGATGAAGAACCAATCTATATGAGGTAGTTATTAGTTATATTTGATATGACTCAGTTTTGTCACAATATGAACCGAAAAACAGCATAATTGTGTCCGATTTGCAAAACCTGAAAAAGTAACAAAAAGTAACATTGAAATACAGAACCAAAGCTAAAAATAACGCCGCTGATTCTCAAACTATGTTACTAATATTATAATAATAATTCTACACCACGTAAAAGCGAAACAAAAAAGATTCATGCAACCAGCCGTTTCTATCCACAAATAATTTAACACACACGCACAATATTTCGTCCTACCCCAAAATAAAGAAAATGCACGAAACAAAACAAGAACAGCCGAAACAGAACCTTATAATAAGTAGATCAAAACAAATGATTTCATTTACTACTAAATATATTCCACTCATTTTCACAGGGATCGGGTAACGGCGCGGAAAAACTTTTACCCGACCTTAGAGGCAGATAACAATAACATTCTACACTAGTAAGAAAGAGACGGGTATGTTTTTGTGTGTTTTGTTTTCGGAAACAAAGGGTATAACCTTGTAGAGTAGCTTATTGATGCCATACATTGTTCTTAAATGCGTAGCAGATGTTTGGTGTGTTGGTCTAATGTTGTTAGGTTATTTCATCGGGTTATTTCGTGAGGATTGAGCTTTTTGATTCTGCCATGTATGTCTTTTGGAATTCTTAGAAAGATAAAAGAAACAAATACTAAATAAAAGGTTCATACAAAGGTCAGAAAGGGCAGTCAAAAGCTCTGAATCTCGGTTAAACTTAGCAAAATGTATTTAAAAGTCTAAACAAGTCCGTGATCAAATCAACATATAATTCGCAACTTTATTCTCATAGACAGTCGTCATCTGCCTTCGTTTTCCCAACTATGTTGGTGTCGGCTTCCAGTCTAACCGGATGCAGCTGAATACTAGTATTTTACATGGAGCGACTATCTGACCTCCACAAACTACTAACTGGGTAACACGACACTCCTTGGTAAGACTGGTTGTCAGACTTTCGGGCTTCTGACGACCCGTTACGACTGTCAAAGATCCATGAATAACAGCCGGGACCAACGGCTTAACGTGCTATCCGAGTCACGGAGGTGTCTTTGTAAGTAAATATGGTCACCCATCCACGGAGCAACCGCGGCAAGAATCGACCCGTGCGGCTGTTATTACTTAGCCACAAGCCCCCATCTCATAGACAGTTATGAGCGTTAAATAAAGAAAGCGAAATATAAAAAGTAATAAGCAAGCAATAAAATAATAACAACCTTTTCAGAATATATTTTTTTTAACTAAACAGGCAGCTGTGCTGCTGGGGAGTTTGTTGCGCCACTTCTTCTCCTCAGCTAAAGCACTATAGAAGTGGTGAAGGGCGGGCGTTTTGGGGATTGTCTTATGTAATTTTGACGTTCGAAAATTGCTGATTCTCAGCCTAGTTTGAATAAATGATTTTTGATTTTGATTTTAGATACAAGAGTTTACAAGACGAAACTAACCTCAGTTATCTTACCTTCTTGAAATAACATCTAGCTAGACAAAAAACTGCTGCAAAACACTGCGATAATTACAATAATGACCTCCTTCCAACCACTCGAATCCAACAGAAATGCTGATTATTTTCCAATACTGCACAAAAGACGGCCATCACTTAAAAGCTAACAATATTAAGTGCAAAAAATCTCGAGAAAACTGTAAAACGCTGAGCAGACTTAGGCCCATCGTCCACGACGGTACTGAAAAGTAACTCGGTAAAACAGAAATCTCCAATGAGTAGACAGAATGTTACAACTTTTTACAAAAATATTACAAATATTCTCAAAAAAAAAAAATAAAAACTAACCGTCTAATTTTTTACATATAATATTTTGCTGTTACGCATGAATCTTCACATGTGGTATTTAGGGATATTTTTTATTTTGTCACCGTCTGGATATTTACGTAGGTCCAAATAAAAACATGAAAAATAATTTTAATTACAGTTTAGTTACTCATTAATCCCGCAGTTAACCTTGCGTATCTGTGTGTGTTTGAGCCGTGTCAGTGTAGTGCCGTCGTCCTGGATAGGCCTAGGGCCGGTTTTTTGATCCGTAGTTAACTCAACCAATGGTTAAACATAGTAACTAATGGTTGAATTTTGGCTAAATGTGAAAGGCTAAACATGAATGAGTTATGCCATTAGTTACTATTTTTTCATATGAATGAGCTAACATTCATCTTTAGCCTTTCACAGTTAGCCAAAATTCAACCATTAGTTACTATGTTTAACCAGTGGATTATTTGGCAAACTTGTTGTATAATGATGAAATGACAAATCATGTTTTTGCCAATCGTTGCTTGTAAAGTCAAATTTGTAAATTAATTTTTGGTGAACTGACCTCGCATTGTACGAAAATCCTATACAATAGGGATGATGACTAAAAAATGTTTTTTTGTCCGTCATGTAGATTATTAAAATATATTGGACACGTATTTTTTCTTTTTGTACGTAATCAAAAGATTACGGCGATACATTGAGTTAAAAAGTGGCATGACGTCACGTCTTCGTAGATTTTATACGTAGAAGTGACGTAGCAAGCCCCCACTCCCGAACTTTAATGCGAGTTATCTAAGTCATTTTTTATTAATATGATAAAGCAAAAAATACGTGTCTAATATTTTTTTATTATCTGACTGACGGACTAAATAGAATTTGTTTTTTTTTACCCAGGCATCATCCGTATTGTGTGTGTACCACGTTACTTTTTAGTATCGTCGTGGACGATGGGCGTTACATCAGTCTAGCTTCGGAAAGCTTCGTAATACTTCGGTTCATTTCGCTGCGCTTCGCTTCATCCCGAACGGCTCGAATTAATGACGAAGCGGCGAAGTGTCATTGAAATAATTGACGTGGTTCCGTATAGCAGACTCCTTTGAAAAATTCATCGATCCATCGTTGTCCCTCGCTTGTTTTGCACGGTAATCAGATTCAGGATTTCAATTTTTCAGGATAGGCTGGAAAGGAGATGTTTCAAAATGGGCCAGGTCTGTGTACACTACCTCAAAAAAAAAAGAGAAAAATCCGTATAATTCGGGAAAAATACAGATAATTCATTTAAATGTACACTGCTGTGGTAGGGAATTAATATTTATCAATTATTTTTATCGACTTTAAACATTGATGAAATTTAAAAAATGTTTTACAGAATTACTTGTAGACAAATGTTATTATTCTGTTCAGGATTTCCTAAATGATACATTATAACTACTTATTTGCCTTATTCAACTTAGTTGTATAATAAGTATTGTATTTGCATGCCAACAAGGCAGAATGCACACGGTTCTTTATTATGTTATTTTCGATCCTATTTGTATGTACCTGCATTCTTAGCAAATAAAGTCCTATTCTATTCTATTCTATTCTATGGCGTCTCACCGATTTAGTTACTCTGTGCATAAAAACAATGACAGTAAACCATAGATCGACCATTGATCATAGAAAGAGGAATGTCAGCTGTCACAACAGTGTTACTTCAGTTGAATATTCTTGAATATTAAACATGTCAAACGTCATTAATCAATCAAAATGATAGCTTACCCCCATGACGGATTTTTGTTGTGTGTTGCAATTTCTAGTAAAATTAATAGTGGTTTACAAGCAAACAAAACCGTTTTAAAGTAATTGGACAGTTGAGAACTGTTTTAAATATATTTCCCTATTTTTATGTATAGTGTACACGTACCTGGCCCAAGGTCCATACATTTTGGAACATCTCCTTTAAAGTTAACTTTAATTATCTGTTTATAATCAACTGGTCGGGTCGATCAAGTTGGTATTGGGTTTTTCCATCTGGAATTCTGGAGTCTGGATTTGTGCCCGGTGCAACAGGCTCGCCCCCGTATTCTTCTTCTTCTTCAATCGGTCCCTCATTACTGAGGATCGTGGGGACTGGACGCTTTTAAGCGGACAATCTGCCTCCATCTACTCCGGTCCAAAGTTGCCATCACCACCTGCTGAAAATTGCTTGAGGACGTAGCCACAGATTACTAAATAGTTACTACGTAAACGTAGCTTCCTTTACTTGGTCGGACCATCGTGTTGGCGACCTGCCTCGTGCTCTCTTTCCTTCGGTATTGCCAGCAATAACCAGCTTTTCAAGGCTGCTATCTCCCCTTCGCATTATGTGGCCGAAATAGGTCAGAATACGCTGTAGACATATTGTAGACAATCGGGTCTTGACATCTAGTTGGGAAAGGATAGACACATTTGTGCGTTTGGCTGTCCATGGTATTCGGAGCATCCGCCTCCAGCACCACATTTCGAATGCATCTATCCTCTGTCTTTCTCTTGCTCGGATTGTCACGTCTCTCGCCCCCCTATTACATAGCACTGAAACATAACTGGCGAAATGTGGGGGTACTATACGTAAGCACCTTTTGGGGATTACAGGTGTGATGTTATGTTTTGTCTATGTGTTTTATCTTCAATCCTTCAGCAAACATAGTAATATTAAAAATCATTATATGACCCTTCGGGGAATAAAGGCGCGATTTATAATGAATATTTATAATAAAATAATATGAGTCTGTACCTCTTCTGCGTATTATACGGTAAATCGCATCGTATATTTTCTATGGAGAAGGATTAAGCATTGATGCAACGCACTTAGCTCGCTTTGTGTATAGGTACCTACTAGCTACAAACGCCAGGGCCTGCAGTCTCAACATAGATAGCGATTGCTTTACGACCGAATTCGGTCGCAAAGTCCTAGTGGGCTACCTAGACGATCATTGCATGACAAGCAATTTGATTTTTTCGTGTTTGTCATGCAATTTTGACCGTCTCGGGACTCCACTAGGACTTTGCGACCGAATTCGGTCCAGGCCTTTCCAATTTCGAAACAATTTTGCTTGCAAGCTGCAATTGTGGGGCAAACAAAGATCCATAGGGGCAGGGTGAACCAGTGTATACAAAAAGCAACTTAAAGGTGTGAAGGCGTCCAATGTTACGTTTTCCTTCATCTTCAGTGTCTAAGGGGTCCCCGAAACGATCAATTACAATGAATCAATTGCCATCAATTTCAGTCATATTGCCAATCGCTTCAATTGCATTAAGAAGACGAACAATTTACCCTTACCAAAAAAAAAAAAAGCTGACGAAATCTCAGTGCCTGTTTGGGTAGGTAATACTAAAAGTTTGGCAAAGTGAAAACAAAAACCACATTACAAACACCGTTATATAGCGACTTGAAGAAGATACACAGCTTCCTTCACGCAATGAAAACCAAATTTACGAGTATCACTTCACAGCACTAATAAAACCATTCCACAGATAAACCCATTTTACACACTTTTCTCATCATAAAACATAAGTAATCATTTTGACGTTTTCCAACGAAGAACGGTTATGAACGTGAGGGTAGCTCGATTTTTTTCTCTGGTGTTGGGTAACGCAGCTGCGCCATTGTTAAGGGCTCACTACATCAATAAGCCATTCTGGGAGACGGCCGTAAAGGAACGGTTACACTTGGGATAATTTGTGGAGTTAGAAGTAGGTTAGGAAGATGGAAAGATAATTGTTTTGGTTTTTTTTTTATTTGTGATGGGTTTGCTCTTGACTCTAGTCTAGGTCAGAGGTGACAGAGACAAAGTCGACGATGGAGAGAGCTTACCCAGAAAAAGCCTGTTCACTCTCTCTTTGAAGAGATTAGGGTTGTATGCGCTCGGAAACACAGACATTTGGAAGCGCTTAGTGCGAATTGTTGGAATAGCAACCAGGTAGGGATGGTAACTGGCAGTGCGTCTAGATGTCCGATGGTAGAAGGGGGCCGGTAGGGTTACCTTTTTAGGTAGCTTTTGAGGCGAAAGATTATAGAGAACCTGATTTGCTTTAAAAAATTATAAGTAGGTAATCTCTAAACCCATATAAAATGTTAATCCAGACTTAGACCCCGAAAAATGAATTGTTACACTGAAGTTAATACATACGGGTGTAACTTTACATAATCAGCATATAACGTTCCCACTGCCTCACCACTCTGCCTGTGGACATAGTCCTCCTCTCGATGAGAGGGAGTGGCTGTGCCCGTAATCCACCACGCGGGCCCAGAGCGGGTTGGTAGATGTCACATGTCTTTCTGCTTTTCTTCGCCGCTTTGAGAGCAGTGGTGATGAAATAATTTACACAAAGTAAAGCACCAGTCTGGGTTTGAACCTACGACCTACAACTCGTAAGTCGCGGCCGTTAACAAGTGCTGATATGACTTTACTCCGGGTTTATTAATAAAGAGGTGAAAGCTCAGGCATATCTTCCTCCTCTTCTCTAACCGAAAACCATGACTTCATTTATGACATGACTTTATTTTATTTTGTTATTTGAGATGGGTTTGCTCTTGACTATAGTCTAGGTCAGAGGTGGCGTAGAGAAAGTCTACGATGGAGTGAGCTTACCCAGAAGAAGCCACTCATGTTCACTCTAACTTTGAAGAGATTCAGGTTGTATGCGTTCGCGAACACAGACGCAGGTAGTGAGTTCCACTCTTTTGCTGTGCGCATTATGAAGGATCTTTGGAAGCTGAATATGACTTTATCACCATTGTACTAATTCTTCAGATCTTCAGGCTATAAGTACCGGAAGATTTCCTACCAGAAAACCTTTTAATAAACGCTTAAAGTGCAAGGAAAATCTCAGTGTTTATTAAGATTTAATTCTTGCGACGATATGTGCAAACAAGTTACTCCAGAAAAAAGCATGCAGACACATCGTTAAACCAACCAAACAGAATGAAGAAGAAAAAGTTTTTACCAAATTACCGTACATTGTGTACGCTCCCTAAATTCGGTACCGTATGTTTATTTATAGGACATTAGAAAAGACGAATTCACGTTTCTCCGGGATCCTTTTTGTAAGGCAGTTAAGTTTCAAAGAAAATGCTCAATTTTCACACGGTATATCGTCCTATATACTGGGTTATAGGTAACTGAGACAACGTAATTTTATGGTTATATTGACACTAATATTAAGGGGCTCGTGGTTGAGTAATAACAGCTGCACGGGTCGATCCATCAGACTAAGCTACGCTTGCCGGGGTTGGTCTGTAGATGGTGACATACCGAAACTCCTTCGTGCATCGGAAAGCACGTTAAGCCGTTGGTCCCGGCTATCATTCGTGGATCTTTGGCAGTCGTTATGGATCGTCAGAAGCCCGAAAGTCTGACTACCAGTCTTACCAAGGGATATCGTATTACCCAATAACTGGGTTGTGGAGGTCAGGTAGGCAGTCGCTCTATGTAAAATACTGATATTCAGCTGCATCCGGTTAGACTGGAAGCCGACCCCAACATAGTTGGGAAAAGGCTAGGCAGGTTGATTTTGAGTACTTACTATCAGCTTTACGATCCATCACTAAATATATACGGGTATAACAACAAATTTTATACCTACTTTGAAATATGGACACATCAAGTGCAGGAAAGCAAATGATTTGATTAGGCATGCCACTCGTAATAACACTTTAAAATTAATTATTTATTTATTGGGTACTTACACAACATTATCCAGACATACACCAGACTGTTATAATACATATTTACAGGAAAAAATGTACTTAAAAGACTTCGCTTTTACGACCGCCGAGTCCGAGACAAATTGATTCTTAGGCCGAGATCTACAACATTATTTTTTGTAAATGCGAAACCTGAATAGTTTGTTCAGAATAAGTAACTGAATCGACTCCAATAATGTGTACACCATGTTATATTTTGTCCCAAAAATATTTAAAAAGGTTGGACACCACAACAAGACGCGCGCCAAGTACGCGCGTGATTGCGGATAGGTATCCGCAATCACGCGCACAAGACAGGTGCGGCACTAGGCGCGGGCGCACAGCGGGTTGAGGGTAAAACAACCCCTTCAGTCGCCCGGATGCCACAGGTTGACGCGCACGTGTCACGCTCCCGTTCAGTTACATAAATCGATGACGAGCGCGTGGCCACCGTGGGCCTTACAGTTCTGTTTCGGCTGATCGTATGAAAAAGTATCGTGTAACCATGTCTTTCTCATACACAAACGTCCAGCCCAGAAATGGCACTAGCAGTTTGTGGTGTTACGTATCCCTGGCAGTGCGACGTTGCGTGGAGCAATTCGGCATCAGAGTATCGTGGAACACAATTCACTCCATCACACAAAGATCTAGGGACTACGGTACCTTTCGGCATCCGACAGCCGTTGATATCTCAGTCGCCAAAGTCAACTATTGTAAATAGTAATGATTAACATTTTTATACACGTCAAGATGGTTATTTGAAGAAAGTTATTATTTGTACCTACAGCCTGCTGTGGTTAAGTAATGCGATGTTTAACACTTTTCATCCACTTTGAACTTGAGGTGCAACAAATCGCATTGACTATATTTTATCACTTACTAGGCTGCATTTACGAATAAAGTACATAATAATATCATCCTACACTTGACCATTACGACAGTACAAAGCCTGCAAGTGTGATGGAAAATGTTATCACAAGTTAATTACAATACAATCGCCGTTCGGTTAGGACTTATTGCCAATTATTATGAATGAGTGCTGCGTGACGCTGGAGGCGCGGGCGCCGCGTGGTGAGCATGTTTTTGTACGGGCAACCAGGTAACATAACGAGCTTATAACTTTGTCATTTTTCATGATACAGTTTTGAAATTTTGTACATAGATTCTTTACACAAAAGGCACGTGTTTCGACTTTCGTATTATACTAAAACTAATGTTGTATAAACGTTACTTGGCACGTACTTTGGCTAAGCGTTATTTGTTCCTGTCACTGTCACACAAATGTCAAACTACAAGTGCAAGATAGAGACTGGAACATGTTTAAGTCAAAGCACGAGTACGTTTATTGATGTCGCAGCCAACTAGCCTAATTCGCCGTTTAGTTAATAGCCTTTAGTCTTTGGAAGTAACGCTCGCCGGCCGCTACCGCGGCACCGCTTGCTACGCGCGCTTGGCCCACACGCGGTTTGTCAAAGTTCTAACCTGACCTAACCCATTTAGTCGGGGTACCCCGGCTTAGTTACTGCGACCAGATCGGCTCGCGCGTTGTTCCCCGCAGTTGCAACCTAACCTTATAGTTGATTATCATTCAGGCCGCTACTTGAACGGCGCCGTTTAGTTATTAAAAAGACACTTTCTGAAGCCGAAAGCCACATATTCTACTCATTATTGGGATATTTTTTTTCGATTAGAGTTATTTAAGGTCAAGGTCGCATTTTTTTTTTACTTTTTTTCGAAATCGAATTCCAAGTGTTATATCTAAATCTTCTTTTTTCCAAACAAACATAACCTAAATTTTCGAAATTTCTTTACAAATTACGCATTTGAAGTTACTGCAAGGCAATGAATATCAAACGCACGCTACTACGCGTACGGGGCCGTTTGCCTGGATTCGCGTTACATTGCGCGAAATAAAAAACAAATCAATTTTTTTTTTATACCTAAAAATAAAAGTCGTTTCCCAGCAATAATTTTTGCGCACAGCTACTTAGTTAGATGTACAGTATGCATAGTTGACGGCTTTGTGATGTGTCTTTTTACTCAATAGACTATTGCTTCATGAAAACCGAACGGCCACGTAGTCAAAGTCTTCAGAAACTAACTGTTCTATTAAGAAAAACAACATTGTTTTTACCAAATCGTTTTTCGATATTACTCAGAAATATACCCAAACATTACACATGAAACCACTAAAAAACAACCGCCACCGACTGCACCATTCATAATGAGGTTTACAATTCGACAATATTTTCATAAAAATCCATATCTTACCGATTACTGTCGGTAATTAGGCACCGGACTGATCGTTAGGTGTAAGCGTTGTACCGGATAAGTTGCATTGGGTTTACCGCCTGTTTTTAATGCGAGGGTTGTAAGTTATTGTGGTTTGTTTTGCAGAAGAAAAGTGAGGGAAATTATGTCGGAGTTGGTGGCTGGTTTTCTTTTGAGAGAAGGTTATGGTAAGATGATGTTCTTTGCTAAAACTGTTCCTCTAAATAAAAAAAAACCGACTTCCAAAAAAACACTACAAAGTGAAAAATAACTTCAATTTCGGATGTCGATGTCTCTGGTTTTGTACTTTCGTTTTTTGCCACCGACTTCCGAATTTGAAGTTGTTTTTCACTTTGTAGTGTTTTTGGAAGTCGGTTGTTTTTTTTATTTTTTGTAAAAAAAAAAAAATCACTTTCCAGTTGTGGTACCTACACCACAGAAATTCGAATACTTACCGGCAAAATAAAATAGAACAACATCCACTTAAAAAGTGGGAAAAATACATATTATTGAAGCTATCTCAAAAACTACCCAAGCAGTTAAATTTTACATGGAACCAACTTCGAGGAATACCTTCCCTTATAAAACAAAAATCTTTCAATTCGGATTACTCTATAAAAATTTATGCGTGGTCATACACAAAAAAAAATATGTATATTAACGGATTAATTACTAAAAGCGTAATGATGCTAATGACATGAAACTCTGTTTTTATACTAAAGAGGGTATTCGCAAATTAGTCATATGCAGCGCGAGACAATAATGATAATGACACTGTAAGGTGCTGTAGACGTTTCGACGACGATTCTAGCCCCTGTGTAATTTATATCAGGCCAGCCGATATCTATGACATTCGGACGGTCACTTTTAGAAGAAGGCATTTAGAGTTTGATTAGATCCCGGGACGTCAGCGAGACGGTCGCCCCCGATGAACGCGTTGAGATAGTTTAAAAGACATATTATACAGAAAAGTATAAAAATGCACAGAGTTTCGTTTATCATTATTATTATATATCCCGTGAAAAGTAACGGTTCCCATATCGGGAACTTTTACAGTACTTAGGCTTAAAATTTTTCAGCAATCATTCCACAAAATGTATGGGACAGAATGTAATAAACAGATTCGAGGCTTCTACACAAAAAAAAACCGATACTATGGACCGAAAACCATAAAATTCTAAATACTTATCACATTGTACATACATAAATCATAACAAATAACGCAACTTAACTGAAATAAACAGCAGTATCAATCAGTACATTCAGCGACGAGGAGTAGCAACAGCGAACGGTATGCGACCACAACTGGTCGCCGTTGCGAGACCGCAATGCTGACGGAATCCCAACTATTTCAGACATGACATATTATAGTGTTAACTTGTAAACTATATTGGATGAGCAGTGACGTGTGACATTCTATATTAAATAGAAATAGAGGTAGTTAATCGGGCTTACTGTTCACTTGACGGAACGTAGTATATGATGGTCGCCATTGAACACCTGTAACCTCAAGGTTGTTGGTATATTGTGTGCGCAAGTGCTAGTCACCGCCTGAGGTATGTTTGCGATACTAATATAAAAACGGCTGTGATGACATAACGCGCATATGTGGAGTCCTCACTACGATATGGACTAATTATGTGGGGAAATAGTACTGACCGCAATAGAGCATTTGTTGCCCAAAAAGAAATGTCTAAGAGCTGTATACGAGATTCCATCGGACGAATCATGTCAACCAATATTTAAGGAACTTGGTTTGCTACCGTTACCTTCATTATATATATATATATGAAGCATGTATGTTTGTTCGAGAGCACTTAGAATTATTTAGAACAGCAGAAGAACTATTTAAAAGTTCTCGAAGTCGTCGTGACCAATATAGGCTTGTGCTGGAAGACCTACCTAGATCAGCAAAATATAATAAAAATTGTTTGGCTATGTGTATACGACTGTATAATAAATTACCAAGTATTTTTAAAACATTAAATTGTAAGCTATTCAAAATGCAACTGTATAAATGGCTCAATAATAATAATTATTATAGTATTAATGACTTTTTAAAATGAATTTTTAATGTAATTAATTTCAATTTTGACATAATATTTTAGTGTATAAGTTTGCACGCTTTAGTTTTAAGCAAAACATGTTTGATCAATCTATTTTCAATAACACCTTTTATACCATGTTTTAAGCAAATAAAATATCTTTATCTTATCTTTTTCTTTAAGTTGGAGGAGGTAGACAAACGTCAAGTTAGCTCAATCTGCCAATCTTGTCAATCACGCCCACCGTCTCACTGTTCACATACAGTACGGCCGATTTATCTTGGCAGATCCGAACTTCGCGATGAGGCGAGTGTGAGTGAGAGAACATGCGCGAAACTTCTTAGTGTCTATGTTCGGACCTGCCAAGAAAATCGGCCGCAGACGGTGATTAGCACTAGCGCGTACACTAAAGTATCAATGATCACCTTGATGATGACCTTGGACTAGCGAGCTCTACTGCACTATTGACATAGACCCACTTTTAACATATTTAGCTTAGTAGTAGATGGAACAGGGGTTAACGGTATACATTTTGTACCCTGAAAATGACTTAAGTGGGATTTATATCCGGCAAACGCGAGTGTACTATACACCTAACCTTCAGGAGTAGGAGCTCGCGGCTAAGTAATAACAGCCGCACGGGTCGATCCATCAGGTTAAGCTACGATTGCCGGGGTTGGTCCGTGGATGGGTGACCATCTTTACATACCGAGACTCCACCGTGCCTCGGAAAGCACGTTAAGCTGTTGCTCCCGGCTGTCATTCGTGGATCTTTGACAGTCGTTACGGGTCGTCAGAAGCCCGAAAGTCTGACTACCAGTCAATCAGTATTACCCAGTAACTGGGTTGTGGAGGTCTGATAGGCAGTCGCTCCATGTAAAATACTGGTATTCAGCTGCAACCGATTAGACTGGAAGCCGACCCCAACATAATTGGGAAAATGCTAGGCAGATTGATCGAGGTAATGACGTTATGTTATGCCGATGTTGCCATATTTAAAAGTCATTTTACCAGCATTGGCAGAAATAATTCTTGTATCGACACTTCCCTGAACTGAACTTTTCCCAGGCTATGGTAGTGAATAATTCTCGTTTCAAGACATCCAGACACAAGACAGTAGGAACAAATATTTAATTAAGTGAAACTCAGTATTAAACAAGTAAGTCGCGCCGGCGCCCGGACCCCATTGAATAACTGATGACCCTCAACTTGCTAACTGGATCCTGCTTAACTTGGAGAAACGAGGAGGTGGAGGTGGTAAGTCCGGCTTTTAAAGTCCTATTGTTTGTCTAATTGCTCGTGGCTAAGTAATAACAGCCGCTCGGGTCACATGCCGAGAATCCTCCGTGCCTCGGAAAGCATGTTGGTCCCGGCTGTCATTTTTGGATCTTTGACAGTCGTTACGCGTCGTCAGAAGCCCGAAAGTCTGACAATCAGTCTTATCAAAGGGTATCGTTTTACGTAGTAAGTGGGTTGTGGAGGATAGGCAGTCGCTCCATCTAAAATACTGGTATCCAGCTGCATCCGCTTAGACTGGAAGTCGAACCGGGAAAACGCTAGGCAGATTGATTGATTGTTTGGCTGATAAGGCATCGGCTCATTTTTCACGGTTGATAAACAAAAAGATAAAAAAGTATTCGTTGCAGTGAAGGCTTCATTATATTGCAAACTCAGTGCTGAATATGGGTCATGGTTGAAAGGGAAATAGCCATGATCGCTTTGCTTGGCTAATTGATTGGCTCGCGTTCATACATGTTGGAACACTGGAAATTGAAAGCTGGCTCTGTTTGCCTCCAGTAGCAATAACCTAAATCATAAATCATAAATCATAAATCATTTATTTATTTGCAAACATGGGTAAGAGGTACATAGATATTTTTCCTTATAATAAAGTTCTCCATGTTTTACCATCACATGGGTATGCAAATATTGTAGTACAATTTAAAACTATGGATAATGTCTAAATTCAATAAATCACAATTATATAATCAATAAAAATAATTTTAAATAAATCAAATAACTAAATTAAATAATAATAAATAATATATACCTAACAATTCAATTCATAATAATCAATATTAATCAAGTTCATAATATTATAATGCATAACAAATAATTTATCTTAACATAGTAAATCGGATATAGCAGGCCTAGCATCTTTCATTTAAATACTCATTAATATGATAATAACATTTCGCAACTAAAAATTCGTGTATTTTGGTTTTAAATAGATCTATATCTTTAATCTCCATGATGTGTTTAGGTAGTTTATTGTAAATTTTGGGTGCCATACCTAAAAGATTTTTATAGAACATAGCTGTCTTATGTGGTGTTGCGCATATTTCATTTTTGTGACGTAAACTCTTTGGGTGATTATATCGATGCATATTTGCTTTAACATAGCTTGCTACTTCGTAAATGTAAAGACAGGGAAGTGTAAGTAGCTGAAGTTTTCGGAAATGCGGCTTACAACTGTCTGTGCTTTGAATGCCACATATTGCCCTTATGCATTTCTTTTGTGCTTTGAACGCCACTTCTCTATCAGGTGAGTTCCCCCAAAACATAAGTCCGTATCGCAATGTTGATGACACATATCCGTGGTACGCCATTAATAATGTTGGCTGATTTGAGATTTTCCTTAATTTATAAAGAGCGTAGGAACATTGGCTAAGTTTCTTGCTTACATTTTCAATATGTGTTTTCCAGTTCATCTTTTTATCGATCCAGATACCTAAGAATTTAGTATAATCGGTCTCATGGATACTTTTGTCACCATATCTAATATCTAGTTTTTTATTGTTTGTTCTTTGTTCGAATGAAATGTAAGTCGTTTTTTCTAGATTAATTTTTAGGTTATTTTCGGTAAGCCAGGTTATTATGTCATTTAAGTTATTATTTATGTCATTTTCAAAAGTCTCATCATTTTTGCTTCCGAATAATATTGTGCTATCGTCCGCAAATAAGATCATCGGATTCGAAATAATTGTAGGCATGTCATTAATATATATAATGAATAATAAAGGCGCTAGGACACCACCTTGCGGTACCCCGAATAAACATTTGCGATATTCAGAAGTATATGTTATTTCTATTTTGGTATAGGGGCAGATTTTTTTTATGCACGTAAATTGTTCCCGATTCATTAGGTATGATTTAATAAGTTGAAGAATATTCCCTCTGATGCCATATTTTTCTAATTTGTCAATGAGTATTTTGTGACTAACATAGTCAAAGGCCTTCGTCATGTCCATAAATAATGCTACTACAGGAGTTCTATTATCTACATTAGTAAGAACGTGTTCAACAAGCGCATATATAGCGGAATTAATGTTTTTATTTTTCCTAAAACCATATTGTTCGCTGATTAAAATGTTGTTGGTTTCTAAGAAGGAATATATACTTTTGTGTAGTATTTTTTCAAATATTTTAGAAAAGACTGGAATAAGGGCAATAGGTCTGTAGTTGCTGGGATCTTGCCTGTTGCCTTTTTTAAACATTGGTTTAATTACAGAAATTTTTAGCCGTTTTGGGAATATGCCTTTCTCAATGCAATTATTGATAATGTGACTGAGTATGGGTGCAATAATGAAAGATGTAGCTTTAATCACTTTGGTGGTTATATCGTCATATCCGGTGCTGTCAGTATTTTTCAGAGAATTTATTATTTTAATAATGTCAGCTGGTACCGTGGGTATCATAAATATTGAATTAGAAATTGTGTTATACTTCAGCATATTCTTATAGTCAGTCAGAGATTGAATTTGATTTATAAAATATTCATTAAATAATTCTGCTATTTGTTCTGGACTGTTAATAACTTTATTGTCAATCATTATCTGGTCTATTGCTTCTTTTGGATGATTTATTTTCTGTTTATTTATTATACTCCATGCAGCTTTGCTCTTGTTTACAGAATTATGTAGAGTATAATAATTTTGGGCCTTTTGAGTTTGTTCAATTATGTGTTTCAATCTATTAGTGTAGGTTTTAAGTTTATTTTTGTTTTCTGGGTTAGGTGACCTTCGATATTCCCACAGCATATCCCTTTTTCGTTTAGAACATTTTTTTAGTCCCATTGATATCCATTTAGCTTTTTTAATTACCGAAACTTTTATTTTATTGATTGGAAAACACAAGTCATAGAACAATTTATAAATGTCATGGAACTCATTAAATGCATTATTGGGATCGGAGCACATATATACGTCATGAAAAGTTAAATTTTGAAGACATTCTTTAAATTTTTTGATGTTGTCATCACTATAGTCACGTTTGTGAATAAACCAATGAGATAACGTGCAAGTTTTCCTGACACGACATTTTAGTAGTTGCGCTGTATGGTCAGATATTGCTAATTCTTTAACCTCACATCTACTGCCTCTGATATTATGAATAATGTTGTCGATGCAGGTCCCACTGCATAGACGTGTTGGTGATCGAGTACCCAGGATTAGATTATAGCTACGCAGTATATTTTGAAAAGTGGTAGAGGGTTTGCTATGTTTACAAATATCTATATTAAAATCTCCACACAGTATGATCTTATTATTACGTTTCAAGCATATTTCTTTTAACATCATATCTAAATTGTCAAAAAATATAGATAGTTTATCCTTTTTATTATTTGGCGGTCTATAAATACAAATTATTACGATAGGGTGAGCGGAAAGCTTAATTGCACAACATTCTATTATATTAGGTATGGCCCATTTTTTTACATTAATAACTTCAAATTTATGTGTGTTTTTTATTAGAATGCAAGACCCGCCGTTTCTATCATGTCTAGTGTAGCAAGTTGCTAGTGAATAATTCGCAATATGTAAAAGTTGATGGTCACCCTGTTTCATGTTGTGTTCTGTTATACAAATGATATCAATTGACCTACCCTCTTCTGAGAGTTCATTTAGATGTACACCCAATAGATCCGATTTACTTATTAGGCCATTTATATTTTGGTGCATTATAAATATATGATTATATACGAAAAAAGTCATGGTTATTAGAACCGTTATCTTCACGCTTATTAGTTACTGTTGTTTTCTGGTCAAATAGATCTAAATCGTATAGTATATTACAAACAATTCGGTTGTGTATGTTTCTCATTCCGTTGTTAGTTATTTTCCCAGTTCTGTAGGAGAACATCTCAAGCGACAGATCATGGTTACTATCAAAGAAGTATGCGTATTCATTACTTTGTACATCTAAATACAGGAGATTATTAAACATGTCTACTTTGTAATTATATATTGGAGCACCTGCAACATAGGTGGCTGCACAGATAATTATATTTGTATGGTTTACACTTTGTAGGGATGCTTTAATTTTGTTTATTAAGTTTTTATAGTGTCTTTCCTCCTTTATGTCATTTTCCCCGATGAAAAGTATGCAGTAGTCGTTTTTGGTAAAACCTTTTAGTTTAAGCTCAATGTCACTTAGAAGATCAGCTGCGGTACTGTTAGTCCTGATGTAGCGGCAATAGTGAGAGTAGTTTGAATATACTTCCTGTATTGTGGATAAGGACCCCTTAGCTGTGCTGCTGCTTAATATACACAATTTATTTTTTTGTCTAGGTTTTGTTATTCTGTTTGCGGGCTCATTATTATCCTTTAATATGTTTTCATTGAGAGTAGAATTTGTGGGTACTTCCTTCAGTTTGCTCGGTGTAAGCGTTGTTTGACTCTCTTTATTGTGCATAATGCTCGGTGTGAAAGTGGTTTGAGTCTCTTTATTGTGTATGATGGACGTGGTTCTTGAACGATTGATTTGCGGGTCATTTAAAATTTTCTCATTAATACTTCGCCAGCTTGGTTCTTTGTTTTGGTTTGGAGTTTTATTATTATGTAACGATATGGCTTTTCTACATGGTGTTGAGCATATTTCCTTATATGTATTAGTGGTTTTGATCATTTTTTGCAAATCTGATTTTAAACGAACGTTTTCAATGTTCAGATTGTCTATTTCATTATGTGCGCTCGCCAATTGCATAGTGAGTGTTTTTATTTGTTCATTTAAATCGCCTATAATGTCGCTGTTGTCATGTAGACTATCTGGAATGCTCATTACCGTGGTATCAAATATGGCTTTCTCGGTACTATTTGTTATGTTAGACAAGTTAGTTAATGAGCTTGATCTACGTGGTTTGCGATAGGTGATATTGTCGTTGAGTGAAGCCATTTTCCTCGACTATTCAAATGTTTGTCTCAAAATAATTTTCCCGTTTTTGTATTAATGATCATCTACTACTGCAAATTTATCCAATTTCTACCAAATCCAAATGTATTTTTTTATATGGTATTACTCATAGTTCTTCTACTTGCCACTTGAGGCCGTAATGGCGCTAGTAGTACTCTTTTTATTTTTATTATGGTAACACTTTTGTTTTCCTACTTGCCACTTGAGGCTGTATTGGCACTAGTAGTACTACTTATTAGTTCGTCTATTCACTGCTTGAGGAAAATATGGCGCTAGTTGTTGGATAGTAGCAGAGATCAAAGTCCAAATTTCGAAATTTTTCTTAACTGTTTTTATTTTTGACGTTTTTTATTGTAGAAGTTTAATACTCACTAAAATTTATAGGTATCGTCACTGTTTGTTCTGAAATGTTTTTGTGTTGTCAGGAAAGCAGATTAATTGTTTATGATAGCGTAGAACACTAAAAAACAGAACTTTTAATTGACTATTGTCATAAATAGTTTCACACTTATCACAAAGAGTCACAAATAATATCACATGTAAATTATGGTTACTGCACTCTGTCGTACCACTATTTATACAGTTTGAAATGTTTATTTATATTTTTGCAAATTTTAAAATATGCAGTAAAATGTCACTTCGCTAGTGTTACCTGCACGCACGGGTGATACTGTGAGCTGATTCCTAATGCCTTTTCCAAACTTATTATACGGTAAGTCTCGAACCCGTAGAAATATCGAGAAAAAAATTATCTTATGCCTGTTAATCTAGATTATAAACTATCTGTATGACAAAGGAGACGCTTTCATACAATCTTGGGCCTGGATGTAAAAAGATGAAATTGATGTCAATTGGTAGCTACTATATTATCGGACCATCACTAAAAAAATTGCGGATTTTCGCAATCTGAGAGCTGAGTTATAAGAGATTTTGTAAAAGTGAGGTCATGTATCAACCTACACTTAACAGCTGATTTTTGAAGTGAGAACGTCATTTGTTTCTTTTATTTAGGATTTTAATTATATTTGTAGAGTGGGAAGAAGTTAGGAAAAACAAAGATTTAAAACTCAATAAAGGTAAGAGGCAAACATGGTCACTGCTGTTTACCTAAACAATGGAAAAAGTTTTTAATATCAGATATCCTAGATAGCCAGCATGGTAGATGCTGGTGAGCGAAAAACAGGAAATGTGTAAGTACTTACAGATTGTGGTGCACACCATTGACGAATCACTGCTAATATCATTTCGTCATCTAAAGCTCGATGACCTAGTGTATTACAGCGACTAGTCGCTATGCCACAATTTACACAACGAACCGTGGTGTCAATATCCAATCCGTAGGCCGGTCGTAAAATCCAAAATAACAAGTCCAAGTCCAATGTATATAAGCGGGGTTCTCCGTGTCCGGTATGGTAGCAAGGGTCGTACAAGAAGCAAGATCAGAAGTCCGTAGAAAAAAGCAGGGGTCTAGGAAATTATCAATAAAACGTGGGCGGAAACACACTCAAAACGTACACGCACTAAACGATACGAAACGAGTGAGTGAGTGTCACAGCTGTCTGTCAATGTTATGGATGTCAGCACAGACTAAAAGTACAATAATCGATTAACATACATGAATCGATTTTAAGATTTATCTTTAGTATATGTAGATATTTAATTTGTTTAAACTATATAATAAGTTAATTCTAATAGATTTAACTATTTTAATTTAATCAATCATCTAGTTAAAGCATTTTTTTTTTAATATTATGGGCTTTGTCACGTTAATAAATTATAATTTAATCGATATTTCATTTTATTTGTCACCTTAAACTTAATTTTTGGATTTCTCAATTCCAAGATTGTAAATTGGGCTGATTTTTCAGATTTTGAAATAGAAAAATATAACCCTTTTTTTAAACCATACCTCAACTTATTACAATCAGGCCCAGAAATCCCCGTCTCCTTTCATCAAAATCCGTTCCGTGGTTTTTGAGTGAAAGAGTAACAAACTCCATCCATTTATCCTCACAAACTTTCGCGTTTATAATATTAGTGGTATTACCTACTTAAGACAACGACCAGAACACTATATGTGCGACAGTAAACGAGTAAAACCAGGAAAATGACCAACTAGCAAACAGAAATACTAGGTATTTAATTTTCCAAGAAATAGCACACAATTCGGCCTATTTGCGTTAAATGGCCAACTTTGACGTTCTTATTCTAAGAAACTGAAAGATTTCGACAACTTTGACTTATTGAGTGGTAGAGAATAGTTATTAATATAACCGTTTAAATATTCAGTCTTCTTCTGTGTAAGCTCACTCCATCGTAGTCTTTGTCTCTGCCACCTCTGACCTAGACTAATGTCAAGAGCAAACCCATCTCAAATAAATAAAAAAACCATAAAAGGTCCCTTTTAACACGGCTCTCTGTTTACATTGACTAAAACACCGATTCCAGGATTTAAGTGTTAAAAACTACATTCTCGCTAATGATATACTAAAAATATTAATATTATCCATAGAAAAGCCAATGATTGTAAGGTGCCTATTTTTTTTTATTTTTTTTGCAATGGAGTGTAGTAGTGCATAGCGGCCTCAGTATTTTGAAATATTTTTGGAATATCTATAAAAAATAATCCATTTAAAGCCGTAAAACTACTAATAACGCTCAGAATGAACTGTAAGTTTCTCCTTACTGCATTAATATTATTACGTAAAATTTATACGAGAATAAACGTTAATTCATAAAAAATTAAAATTTCAAAAATTATAAGACATTTGTAACAATGGGACCAAACCTGAATTCGCGAAAGAAAAATCAGCTGCTCCTTACATTTTGAGGGTGGTCCAACCATAACGCACGAAGTTAATTGTGAGTCACACCTTAACGTCAAGTTTTTTGCCCAACTTTATTTGACATTTCTTTTAGAAAGAAAATACGTATATTTGCGATAAAGAAATAAAATAACAAAATAAAATAATTAAAGAACAAGTTTGGGGAAAATATGCGTCACATTCACGCAAAACGGCCGTCGCTCAGCATAATGCTGCGACCCCATACGAGACAGAGCCCCAGCGCTGGTTTCAGTCTTTGACAAATTCAACCATGGAGAGGTACACAATGAAAATGAGGTCGGCCAAGCAGTTACCATGAATAGTGTTCGTTATCGCGAGATGATAACTTACTTTTGTGGCCAGAAATTGAGGATATGGAGCTGGACGATATGTGGTTCCAACAGGACGGTGCCATTTACCACACAGCCAATGAAACAATGGCTCTATTGCGCGAGAAATTCCATTTTTATCCATAATTGGCCGTGTTATCTCACGTCGTGTCGATGTCAGTTGGCCGCCACGATCATGTGATTTGACACCGTTGTTGGATTTCTTTCTTCGGGGCTATTTAAAAGAAAAATAACCCCGAATGTCAATAAGCCAAGAACAATTCAAGAGCTAAAGGATGAGATGATGTGCATTGAACCTCAATATGGACCATCGGATAGAGGTATGCCACCGAAGCCGTGGCGAGCATTTGGCCGATATTTAGTTTCACACATAATTGTCATTATCTTTCTATCATAATAAAAAATACTGGCTAAATACGTGTCGGACTACGTACAATGAAGGGTTCCGTAGTTGGGATGAATTTATCCCAAGAACAACCTTAACATTGTACTCGTAGTTAAAAAACATGTTCTCTCATAAATTAAAACTGCAAATGTAAGTTTGTACGCACAATATTGAGGGATTTACCATGTTATTTTAAGACCATAGACTTCTTTAACAACTTCAAGTTTTTCTGTAAACTATAGGTAATTTCTGTATTTATTTTATTTTTTATTTTTAGGCTCAGTAGTTTCGGATATAAGGGGAATGGTCAAATTTGGTCTATTTTGTTAAATAACTTTAAAACAATTTATTTTAAAATTATAAAAAAAAATATATTTGATACCCTCACAGTGAGCCCTTTCGTTTGACTCACGGTACACTTTGCAAAACTTTTTTTTTTTTAATTTTCTTATTTGCTCCCGAAATTGACCCCATATTCAAAATTCATTTATTTATGTTACACGTCCGTGTTGGGTCACAGAAATTCATAAGTGTACGGTCAGCAAGTTGGCTGTGACAGCAGGCAGACAGACAGACAAAGGAGTGATCCTATATGGGTTCCGTTTTTTTCCTTTTGAGGTACGGAACCCTAAAAATTAAGATAATTCTCTGAAACCTTTTTGTTTTATTTACAATTAACATCGTGCGTTATGGTTGGACCACCCGATACATAATGTGATGCGTCGCCGTGCTTCAATATACCTAATCTGTTAAAACACAATTATGTGATAGGCCTCTTAAATAAAACAGAAACTCGTAAGCTAATGTACATATTTCAATGAACTTGAAACTTACGATTTCTGATTAAAAACAAACTATCTGCCATAATTAACGGTCGGTACTCGTATAAGTAATACTTGGAGGATCAGTAATCATTGGGAAGTCATTATGTTGTTGTTAATTATTTTTATTGCGAGCACTCTTATAATGTTGTTTGTTGTAATCGCATCGTATAATCTAGACTAGCGGCCCGGTACGTGCTTCGCTACGTATAAAGTGAAATATTAAAAAAAAAAATTGGAACATCAAATTAATTTATTCAAACAATAAAATATTTTATTAATTGCTAGCTATTTTAAAACTTAATCCAAAACATTTGGATAAACAATATTTTTGTTATTTTTGTTCCGATCGAATAGTCGCTAAAATCAATGATATAACGAACGTTTCGCCTGTACCACCAGGTGCATCCAAGAAATATAATCCACCTGCATTATTTGAAACGGCTTGCATGATTGTGTCATATACATGTTTTTGCTGAATATCCTATATTTATTTTTGTTATATTCGATTGTACAAATAAACGCAAATCATTAGTAGTACATTTGAACAAAAAATATAAACACAAAGCAATAATTATCGCTGACAATTTGCTTTAACACATTATCTGCTTAATTCTTAGCGAAATGTATGCAAACGCTTCTTTATGCTACACTAATCCTATGTGGCAAACGCTCGGATGCGTGCAAAAAATATCTTGAGTGTAGACACCCTTACCGACCCTTATTTTACGATGTTTTCGAAACAATAGAGATGCACAACGAACGCACAGGTGCGGCGCGCCGCACTCGAAGAAAGTTATGTAAACTGTATGGACGCACATACGCGCCGTCAAGCACCTGGTGAACGTCCGAAAACGCGCATGTGCGTCTGTCGCGCCTAATGTATTAATCGAAGTACGTCCAAAATGAAATGACCGCATGAATGACATAACAACATGCTTTTACTGTCAACACTGAAAAAAGGTTCAATTTGACAGCAAAATCCCCATTTACAAAATGATCCGCCATTTATTGAATTCATTTGTTACAAAAAATGTGATAAATGAAGAACTGCTCTACCGATTTTGTGCAAACTTCACATAAACCATCTACTAAATAGTCCGAACAAAGCCTAAACATTTGGTTTGGATAGGTGAGCCCGTTCTTGAGTTATAAAATTACAACGAAAAGTGGCATTGATTTTTATAGATATAGATTGGTATCGGTATAGTTAGTGCATTCTCTAGAATTCAAGATAGCTAACCCTTCTGCTGGATAACCGTGCAACGAAAGTTATCGAAGTCCTTATAACAATGTATTTCAATATTTAAAAACGATACGAAAAAATGTTAAGGCATTCAAAGACCGACTGGAACAGGAGTCGGAGTTTTCTCACACGACCCCAACATAAACATTCTGGCTTTATATTAGGGCCTTACCTATGAAATTGCCGTTTTCATACAAAAAATCAAACATTTTTTTTTTTTTTAGAGAATTATTGTTGATGCATTTTTGCCATTTTAATGGAAGTTTGTTAATGCCTTTGCTATAGAAAACCTGGGGCCGGGAATTAAAGAACTCTTTAAAGGGGTTTTTCACCGCCTCGTTGGATTTGAAATTTTTCCCCGGGGCTCATTGTTGAGATCAAAATTTCCAGAATGGAAGCGATGAAACCAAAAACGCATCGTACGTTCACTTGCGGTACCTTGTCTATACACGTCGTTAATATTGCATGCTGTCTGTGTTGCGTTGGTGCCACGACGGAACTCGTATTCGAAAATAGAGCGCAATTTCGATTTTTCCATGGCTACAGAAACATCGATATCAAAGAAAAATCGAACGGTGGGAAAACGAATGAACAACTGATTTTGAAAAAAATAATTTGAATTTGGAATTCTAAATAGAATGAAAGATATCGCTCTTAGGTAAGGACCTAATACAAGCGGTTTGCGCCATAGAAGCCAGGAGAGTTACGGAGACCCATATACGTATACTCCAATCCTTAGAGAAAACATATATCACATCGAGACTAACACTAGAATGTCACAATGCACTAGAATATATGGAATTTTTCACTTTTTTTCCTTACAAACAGTGAAAAATTCCATATATTCCATATAAAACAAGTTGAAAATCGCGTCTTCTCCGGCGATACGGGCTCGCCTCCGCAGTTGTATTTATGTGTATATGCGTGACTTAATATGTAAAAATTGAGAATTAAACCGAAGAAAATCCTATGAAAAAACAAAGAATTCTGAGTCGAATTATGTAAAAAAGTGAATTTCGTAAAAGTGCAGTTGACTCTTTCTACTTTGTTGCCGTCGTACTGTCTACACGGTGACGTCATTTTTGTCTACTCTTCTGTCAACAAGACGCTTCTCTACGGTTCTCGTGCTAAGCCTGTAAGAGTCCACTATGCTTAGTTCATAATATTGCAGTAGCCGAAAACTATAAAGATCGGCCTAACTCGGTTTCACTCAGAAACTTTGGGGGTCGCTCCTAAAATAACAATATCCTGCAGCATTTAGAGAGAGAGTGAATCTGTATGAGATTTCGAAACTCATCATCATTTAATTCTCTTTTTAGGATTCCGTACCCAAAGGGTGCCCACAATTGGCTATAACTAAGGCTGTCCGTCCGTCCATCCGTCCGTCCGTCTGTTACAGGGCTGTATCTTGTGAACAGTAATATGTAAACACTTAAAATTTTCACAGACGGTGTGTTACTATGGCCGTTATAAAAAAGGTAGTGTAAAATTCTTCATGTGTGAGTCCGACTCGCCCTTGGCCGCTTTTTATCACCATTTCCAGCTCCACCGAACATTTTTATAACCCGTATCAACCCTACGCTCATAGTTTGTAAAGTTGCCAGAGTAATGAGAATTGTTTTGAAGAATACCGTTGTTCCCAAGATAAACAGAATGTTCATGATCAGAATAAAAGTAATTCTCATTGTAGTATTTAGTATGCCTTAGGAGTCGGACTAGGAAACTATTGTTTAGGAGATTGGAGAACTAATACAGGATCAAATTAAATTAGCTAGCCAAACTCCGAGCAAAAACTAAATTAATTTGATGATTTTTTTTTAGTGGTCATCAACCTCAATGTAGTTGAAATATCAGTTTTAAAAGTCTGTTTTTTTGTGTAAGCTTCACAGACGTGATGGTATCTAAACACGAAAAAATAAAATAAAATAAATTTTTCAACGCATACTTCAAGTAACAATACTACCAGCGGTCATTACCCAAAAAAAAAACATCAAATATGTTTTATTTTGTCGAGTTTAAATAACGATACCCATCACGGCTGCGGAGTTTCGCTAGCTAATTTAATTTCACTCTGTATAACAAATAAATAATAAAACGTTTATTTCAGATATAATCCATAAAGCATAATAGTAATAAAATAGCATACAAACATAAAAATTAAAAAAAATAAATAATTTAATTAATATCAGATACTCGTACAATATAAATAAAGATAGGTAATAATTATATAATAATAGGGAGACAAGGCTTAAGGTCCAATCTGTTCGCTCTACCATAGCCTCTCTCAAGGAACGATCTTCATCGCCGCTGGTTTTTGCGCTGGACAAGCATCTCTCTGAAACAGTACTGTCATCTGTGTACCCAAAAATACCAGGCTGAAGTAGATCATTGATGTGCAGCAGGAAAAGGGTTGCAGAGAGAACAGACCCCTGAGGAACTCCGGCATCAATAGCCATAAGTTCAGAGGAGCAGCCGTCAACGACTACTCTGATCGATCGTTCACTAAGGAAGTCTGATATCCAGCTACAAAAACCAGCTGGCATGCCATAAGCTTTCCCAGCCACGGAGGAGTATCTGTATGTAATGATGTTCACCCATCCACGAACCAACGCCAGCAAGCGTAGCCTAACCCGGTGGATCCACCCATGCGGCTGTTATTACTTAGCCACGAGCTATTGAAGAATTCCCTGGCTTCTCTGTTCTATTACAGAAGCCAGTTTTTCATTACAGATTATGTTACGCCAGTAACAAATAAAAATTGTTGAAAAATACAGAATAAAAGAGAAAAAACATGCAGTGACAGTACATTATTATGACATATATTAGGTTGGGGAAAAAGTCTTTTCGCATTATAGTATGTATGAACTTGTAATAAAATCTCTTTGGCTATACTACTGGCTGGTTTTGGTATCATTGAAAGTTTAAATTTTAAAGAACATAATTCCAAATTCAAATTAGGAAAATGTGTGATTTTCATTTGTTTTTCGTTGAATCTAATGAAGAAATTAGATACATTTTAAAATTTTACTACAAAAAAGGTAAAAATGCAACGCAAGCCGCGAAAAAAATTTGCGATGTTTATGGACCTAGTGTAGTGTCTGTGAGAGTAGCACAAATTTGGTTTAAGTGTTTTCAATCCGGAAATTTTGTTGTCAAAGATGCACGTCGCTCTGGTCGCCCTATTACGGATAAAATGGATGCCATTTTCGAAGTGGAAAAGTGGAGCAAGATCGGCATATCAGTAGTTACGACGTAGCTGAAGAACTGGAAATTGACCACAAAACAGATTTGGCGCATTTGAAAAAAACTAGGTATACAAAAAAGCTCGACATTTGGGTACCTCACGAGCTCACTGAAAGAAACCTAATGAACCGTGTACTCATTTGTGATTCTTTATTACGACGTAATGAAACCGAACCATTTTTGAAGAAGCTGATAACTGGTGATGAAAAGTGGATCACGTATGACAAGAACGTGCGAAAAAAGTCGTGGTCAAAGGCCGGTCAGGCTTCACAGACTGTGGCGAAACCCGGGTTAACTCGCAACAAGGTGATGCTGTGTGTGTGGTGGGATTGAAGGGGATTCATTATGAGCTTTTACCAACAGGCAGGACCATCGATTCTGAACTCTACTGCGAACAACTGATGAGATTAAAGCAAGAAGTTGAGAGAAAGCGGCCGGAATTAATCAACAGAAGGGGTGTGGTTTTTCATCATGATAACGCTAGACCTCACACATCTTTAGCCACTCAGCAAAAATTAAGAGAGTTTGGCTGGGAGGTGTTAATGCATCTGCCGTATAGTCCTGACCTTGCACCTTCAGGTTTCGGTCTCTTCAGAATTCTTTAGGCAGTGTCAGGTTAACATCACGAGAGGACTGCCAAAACCACTTGTCGCGGTATTTTGACCAGAAGTCCCAAAATTTCTATAGCAATGGGATCATGTCCCTACCTACAAGATGGCAAAAAGTTATCGAACAAAATGGTACCTACATATGTACTTTAGTTAAATGTAAATAAACTATATTAAAAAATGTTTTGAATTTTCTTAAAAAATGCGAACAAACTTTTTCCCCAACCTATTATGATGGTATGTGTGTGTGTGTGTGGGTGTGTATAGTACTTATTTATCTATCTGTCTATACTAATAGTAAAACCTTAGAGCGTTTTTTGGAGTAACTGAGATTGGGATTGAGTAAGTGGAGTTGAGCTGCGCGATTACTGACAAATGCGTGCACTGACTGGACAGGTCCTCTCAATCTGTCCAGTTCTTTCCTCAGAAGACCATTTCAGACACCAATCTACATGGTCTTCACATGAACTGACCAAGATTATGTCTGAACTTTATAAGAGACTGTGACCTCTGAGTTTGTTTCAGCCTTTCTTCTCAGAGTAGTCAGATAGGAAACGCCGACCTCATCTAGTTTTAAAAAAAAAACATGATTGACGTGGAAAAGTGTTTGTACAAACCTACTTACATAAAAAAATCACTTATCATTTGTCATTGCGTAACACGTATAAAATGACAACTGATCGCAATGGGTTTCATTTTGACAGTTCACCCACGTTCATTGCGTTATTTTCTAAATCTATGAAGCAAAACTTTCGGACTGCGATAAAAACTGTGTTACGCAATTAGAATGCTGGTCTATTATGTAATTTAAGGCACAGTGACTGGGCGAGCGAACTCTTCTCTGATAAAAATAGAGAAAACCCATTTTCTTTCCTTTTTTTTTCCAGGTATGAGACCTAACTAGGTCTATTTTCGCCCCCGTAAATCCTTATATTGCAACTTTAATCGAAATCGTTAGAGCCGTATTCGAGAACGTAATTATTTATATATTATTTCGTACTAATATGTATAATAAATGCGAAAGTGTGAGGATGTATAAATGTTACTCTTTTGCACAAAAACTACTGAACAGGTTTTAATGTTTGGCACACAGATAGTTTATAGGTAACCTGGATTAACACATAAGATACTTTTTATCCATATATTCCTACGGATGACTTAGGGGAGCTGCTAAAATATTATAATTGTATATAAATATTACTCATTTAATATATCGAGGGTTCACGGGCTATTTGTATTAAGCGACTTGTTTAGAATTTTACAGGCGAGCATTTCAAAGTTTCATTATTCGGAAAAAAGAACATTGTGAAAAAATGTATCAATATTTTTACGAAAAAATGGAGTGTCTATCTCAGTTTATAGGTAGATTATAACCATATTATAGCTCCATATGATTATAACTCAATATCGGCCAGAATGTCGCCTAATACAAATAGCCCGTGAACCGTCGATCTAATAAATAAATAGTATAGGATAAGAGATTTCAACAACGCATCTGCTATGTTTCTGGTATTGCTATTGTGTGTATATAGGCGGTGATGACTACTTACTAGGAGCCTGGCCCTTGTCAGGTCGTTAAACAGTTTGTCTGACCATTAGGAACAGACGTCAAATCAAGCTACTACAATCTGTCAAATTTGTTTAAAAGATTTTCAACTTTATCGCTACAGCATTAGTTTCAAGGTTGATTGGGAAAGTTTGACAGTTTCGGGTAGCTTGATGTGCACATTAAAAACACTTTCTTTAATAGAATCGCATTTCCAACCCATTAAAGTGGTATTTTACCATTTTACGCGAGTTTCATGAATTATGTGTTTAATAAAACCCTATAAAGTTTTAAATTATTCAATAAATATATTGAAAAATCGGCGAAGAGTTCCGTATCACCATGACAATTATGTTGTTTGAATTTTATTCCAGACTACTTATTTTTTTATTGTTTTTTTTAGATGAGTTTGCTCTTGAGTCTAGTCTAGGTCGGAGGCGACAGAGACAAAGTCGACCATGGAGTGAGCTTACCCAGAAGAAGCTTGTTTATTCTCACTTATATAGTTTCTTTGTATGGGGACCGCTTTTAATTTTAATTTTTCTTATTTGTTGTTATAGCGGCAATAGTATTACACTCTCTGTGAAAATTTTAAGTGCTATTACGGTTTAAAAGATACAGGCCCTGTGACGGACAGACGGACGGACGAAAAGCGGAGCCTTAGAAATATGGTCCCGTCTGCATAATAATATATGGTATTGGTAATATATAATTTACTTTTGTACAAAAGCAATCAGTTTGATTTTAACATATCTATTTAGTTTCAAATGAAAGGGCTTACTATGAGGGTCTCAAATAGGTTCATTTTTTTTTATAATTTTGAAATAAATAGTTTTAAAGTTATTTAAGAAAATAGACGAAAATTGACCATTTCCAAGGGGGGAATGGTCAATTTTCGTCTACTTTCGAAACTAGTGAGCCTAAAATTTTGAAAAAAAAAGTACAGAAAATAGTTCTATATTTATAGATTTCAGGAAAATTGATGAGAAGTTTGTGTTCTTAAAATAGCATGGTAAATCTCTCAATATTGTTCGTACAAACTTAGATTAGCAGTTGGAATGTATGGTAGAACATGTTTTTCAACTACAATGTTAAGTTTGTTCTTGGTATAAATCAACCCAACTATGGAACCCTTCATTGTGCTTAACTCATAAATACCTATTTACAACTTTATACAGTTTAGGTATTTCAGCAATTTTATTATCAGAATTTTTTATTGTAGGTATATGGATTGTAAACACAAATATCAGAATTTTCATAATAACGCGATATAGGAGCAGAGTCAGTTCAAAACTTTATAAAGGTTGTTTAATACGAAACTATCCGTTGCCTGCGTGAATCTTGTATTTCATCACTTTTAATGCGAATACCCAGGATGAGAAGTAGCCTATGTCTTTCTCCATGTAACAAGGCTATCTGTCTATCATAGCGATCGATTCAATGGTTTAGGCGTGAAAAACTAACAAACAGACAGTGTCACTTTCGTATTTGTAATATTAATATGGATGGCGGCAAAAAATTGCTTTTCATCGCACGTCATAGTAATAATACTTGGAATAAATTGTAGACAGCATATGGTCGTTATACTTGTGTGTGTGTGTGTGTGTGTGTGTGTGGCCTACACACATACACATACACACAAGTACACGGAGTTCCCAATATTTTTTCCGTGGATTTTATAAAGTCAACGGCAAAGTATTTATTTCAAACAGGCAAACAAAAGGCACTTTTGAACGTTACAATTAACAAAAAACTAGAATTGATTCTAATTGCCTCTTCCAAAAGGCAGTTTCGTATGGAGAAAAAAAGGGCAAGAAACTCCACTCAAGAGGAATCGTATTACCCAGTAACTGAGTTGTGGAGGTCAGATAGGCAGTCGCTCCATGTAAAATTCAATTCAAATTCAGCTGCATCCAGTTAGACTGGAAGCCACCACAACCCAGTTACTGGGTAATACGATTCCTCTTGGTAAGACTGGTTGTCAGACATTCGGGCTTCTGATGACCCGTAACTACTGTCAAAGATCTACGAATGACAGCCGGGACCAACGGTTTAACGTGCTTTTCGAGGCACGGAGGAGTCTGTATAGATGGTCACCCATCCACGGACAAACCGCGGAAAGCTTAGCTTAACCTGAACGAATAACCCGTGCGGCTGTTATTACTTGAAAAATAATAAACTATACAATGTCTATAATTTGTCATAGGATGATTTGATAATTCGAATTTTCGCGAACCATATTGTGTTGGAAATGAGAAAAATGTTGACCTTTTCATTCAAAGTGGTTATCAGCTGATCGTGTTATTTGTATAAAGAGGTTTTTTTTTTCATTTCCGACATTTATAGTTTCGTGGACAAAGTTGTTCGTTTTTATGAACTGAGCAACTATTTTAAGTTCCGCACGCTATTTATCGTGTTTTGTAGAATCATTATTTTTAGAATAAAAATGCGTGAATGATTTCAAACGTCAACCAATCAGAGGAGCTCTCGTTTTGGGCGCTCCGACCGGCCAATCAGCGTTCTTATTTCATAATAGCTAACGTTTCATTTCGCAATATTACTAGAGTGACTCGTGTTTTTGCAAAAACACTATCTTTTTCCAGTAAGACTGAGAAATAGAAAGTAAAAAGAAATACGTTTATTTGTGGTTAACATAACGAAGAAATAACACTTAACAAAATAAACATGTTTTCACCATTGTCTAATTATCCGTGTTTTCGCAATATCGGGTTTTCGCGAAAATTCCAATTATCAAATCATCTTACGACATAAATTATAACATTGCCAATACGCACTCGGATCACATGGCCATCAATGTTCATTTCTTTTCTGTGGGTGTTAGAATGTTACTATACACGAAAATAATTAAACACCAGTGATCGGATAATCGGGCGCTAATATACCTAAACTTCACTTTTATTCCCACGAAAGAATAATACGGACATGCCTTTCAGAATCCCTTCTGTTCGTATAAAATACAATAAATTAGTCGATTGGATCTCTAATCTGTTAGATAGATAAATCAATTTCCACTACTTGACCACGTTGTGCACATTATCATTTTTATTGATATTCCATTTGTTGTGAATAAAATAAAAATACTAAACCAAAATAACCACTGCTATAATTTTATTAAGTTTGTTATAGTAGTTTTTACAAAATTGTTCAATCCCGGGAACCGGGGATTACTTATTTATTCAGAAAAGAATGACCATATTATTCTTTCGTGAGACGAAGTTTAGGTATATAAGCGCACGATTATCCGATCACTGTTAATCACTGACAGTCTGGTAATAAAATACTACCAGACTCTCCAATAAACTTAAGCAAGACGACCAGTCACCACAAGCAGCACCCGTTCACGAGCATAACGCAAAGATCAGCCATTACCCCATCGCCATATTTTTTGAGGGAAGGAGGCAACCCGACTTCCGACGCTACCGCAAGCAGTGACATCTAAGGGAGCATGACGAACTTGCTGCCGGTTGCTCAGGCAAGAAAACTATGATCAATGGTCGAGGTCACTAGCTAACCACATATTGCAATACCACTCATAAAAAAATAAACATCATTATTATATGGTATAATTTAACTTCTGTTTAAAAACGGCAATGAGTGCGCGTAAAGTCGCACTCATTGCGGACGTTTTAAAGAGCTGAAGCAAACAGTATCCTGACTCACTCTCGCAATTTATCACGTGATAATAGTTGTCCAGGTTTTATCTTCTTTTTGTTTAGTACCGCCATGATGTCTTAGTGGAACAGAAGGTTCAATGTAACTTGTTTCATAATACTGGGAGCATAGTCTTCATAGCTTTGCATGGGAAGATTTATTAAGGCGATACCAAAATAAGTTGGGGGCTTTTTCGTAACCATTTATTTCACTATTATAGAATGTTTGGATTTAATTTTTGGATATATGTTTATTGACTATTTGATTGATACTCTGACTGAAGGAAAACACGATTGGGTTAAATATCCTCGATAGAATTTAATTCCGGAAATACCTCTACTTTTTTATATTTTTTTTCTGTAATTCTAAAATCCTAAGTAATTTCATTGCAAAATTGCATTCAATATGTGCATATTAGGTAATTGAAAACTCTGGCTGATCATATTTTTGATAGGTAGGTAGCTTAATTTATTTATAAACAATTTTTATTTGGTTTGGTGCTTTTATTTTGGTTCCAGCGCATTGTTGCGCTCTCTTTTTTTCGCATGTGGATGTAATTGACTCTTATTGCCGCTCAGTTAGCTTTTTACATATCGCCTTAACAGACTCCATCCCTCTCTCTTTTCTACTTCCTTATTCATGAAGAATGAAAACGAAAATTTTGGTTAACCAAAAATTACTTACGATACAAAACCTACATCAGAACGATTATATCCGTTTTTAACCGACTTCCAAAAGGAGGAGGTTCTCAATTCGGATGTTTTTAATATCTATATATTTTTATGTATGTTCGGGGATAACTCCGTCGTATGTAAACGGATTTGCAAAATTATTTTTTGTTTGAAAGGGTTTTGGGTTTAGTCCCATTGCCACCAAGTCAGAATCTGATGACGGAATCCCATGGAAATCGAGGGAAACCCTCAAATTTTATACGCTTACCCATAGCATTTTAGGTATTTTTTATAGTAACTAGTGCATTTGCTCTCGGAAAGCACCTTTTAGTGAAGTGGAACTAATGATGAAGACCACAGATGGCCATCGGAACTACTCAATTATACCTAACTATTTCACGGGTTGCGATTCGATTACTTTAATATGGTTGCTAAGCAATTTATGCTCGTCACCATGCATATGGTGATGGTGACATCACCATCAGCTCCAGTTCTCAGGGTTCTTAATAAATGATAAATGATTTTTATTTCTGTAAGTAGGTTTGTACAAACACTTTTACAAGTCAATATTTTTTTTTTAAACTAGATGAGGTCGGCGTTTCCTATCTGACTACTCTGAGAAGAAAGGCCGAAACAAACTCAGAGGTCACAGTCTCTTATAAAGTCCAGACATAATCTTGGTCACTTCATGTGAAGACCATGTAGATTGGTGTCTGAAATGGTCTTTTGAGGAAAGAACCACACAGATTGAGAGGACCTGTCCAGTCAGTGCACGCATTTGTCAGTAATCGCGCAGCTCAACTAGCTCAACGATTCGACGAACAATACCAAAGAAAGGACATTGGGGTAGGCCGCATAGATTACTCAAACTGCCAGACCATGATTAAAAATAACTGAGAGAAAAAATAAAACAAACAAAAAAAAAAGCAATGACCTACATAGTCTTCACATTCACAATAAAGTAAAATAATATAATACTTACAAAGTAAATATTAATGTCAACATTCAGTATGCAAAAATAAAAATAATATAAAATAAAATTGGAGCAGTTCAATCCCAAGCCTTTTTGTCCTCAATATAATCTTTAACGGTATAAAAAGCTTTCTGACACAACTTGCGTTTAATGAATGATTTGAATTTATTAAGACTCAGATCTTGAACGTGGCTTGGAAGTTTATTATAAAAGCGTATACATTGACACCTGAATGACCCACCTATTTTCTTGAGCCTTGTTGGAGGTACAACAAATTTGTGTTTGTTCCTAGTATTTATATTGTGGATATCACTGTATTTTTTAAACAATTTAATGTTTTTATGGGCATATAAAAGATTTTCAAAAATGTACTGAGAAGGCAAAGTCAGTATATTAATCTCCTTAAATTTCTCTCTGAGAGATTGTCTCGGACTTAATTTATAAATGCATCGAACAGCTCTTTTCTGCAAAACAAAGATAGTCTGAATGTCGGCTGCATTTCCCCACAACAGAATACCGTACGACATTATACTATGAAAATAGCTAAAGTACACTAAACGGGCTGTCTCTATGTTGTAATAGGATAACTCCTCAACAATTAACGTCCCTGCATCGGGAAAAACAATATTTTGTAAAAGGTGATGAGCAGTTGACATTAGGCTATGGTAATTTTGATAAATTACAGACCCACTAAAATGTGAAAGTTAAAAACTTTTTTACAAAAAAAAAAAAAGAAACAACCGACTTCCAAATAAAAACACTACAAATTGACAAATAACTTTAATTTTGTAAGTCAGTGGCAAAAAACTACTACAGATCCAAAGACACCGACTGTGTTTTTTTGGAAGTCGGTTGTTTTTTTTTTAGGGCTTTTATTAGGGCTCCGTACCTCAAAAGGGAAAAAACGGAACCCTTATAGGATCACTTCGTTGTCCGTATGTCTGTCTGTCTAAAGTTTAAATTATTATAAAATAGGTGCGTAGGTCTAAGGTCCGTTGAAGCTCTAAAAAAATCAAGCTTCTAAGTCAACGCAGTAAAAAAACACGGTCATTTATGCGACATATTTTGATACTCGCAAATAAATTAACACCTATAGGGTACTTCACGTTGACCTAGAATCATGAAATTTGACAAGAAGCAAGGTCTCACAGCACAAGTAAAGGAAAACTCCATAAATCGGTAATTTGTAGTTTTATCACATAACAAATACCTTTTTGCGATGACAAACTTAAATTTGCAGCGTGACGTATATCAATGTATGGGAGAACATGTTTTTCAACTACTATAGTATTAAATGGTATACTTTTTTTTGGGATCATTCTTTTCAACTACGGAACCCTTAATCATGCGTGGTCCAACACACACTTGGCCGTTTTTTTTTTCGGGTCGGTTTCATTGATGTCCACTGCTCACCTTGCATATAACCACGTTGGGCAAACGGATCGTAGATCGTGAATTCTTATTATTCTAAAAAAATATGTAAGGGATCGCAACTATTCTTCGAATCATCAATTCTTCGCAGGCTCACGTATTTCATCAACCGGGTCCAGAAAGTAAAACAATGTTTTACAAAGATTTCTTTCTGAATTACCTATCGAAAACAATGGGATGTTAGTGCCGATTCTCTTGTTTAATAACTAAACTAAAACTAAAGAATCGCTAAAGAATCTTTTACTAACAGGCAGTGCGAGAAAAGGACGGCTATAGCTATTAACTAAGAGATATCAAACTAGTTTACGCCTTGCACTTCACCTTGTTTTAGTCGAAATGTTTTTACGTGTCGTCTAAATTTGTAATGAAATTTAGTTCAACTAAATTTGACAGCTCTAATTTACGTCCGTCTCTTTCTTATTTTATTAGAGAGAATAAGATAGCAATAGCGTAAATTAAGTTTAGTTTGTGCACTACAGAATCGGCACCAATGCCTATTTAATTGGAGTGCAGACACTTCCCGTGACCCAAGGGCTAGCTTTTACCTTGGTCAGAGGCTAAGCTTTGCCAATAACCAGTCGACAGCGATGCGGAGGAGTTTTTCGACGAATTTTAGTTTGTGAATTGTTTTAGTTAGGTTAGAATAGGTTATTATACTTTTATTTTAGTAGTTTGTTAGTCAATTTAGTAGAAGAAGTTTATCTATTAATAATAATAATAATAACCCCACCGCTGTATCTCTACGTTGACGTCGTGGTGGGGCTTGCGTGCTCCAAACTTTAGGTCTGTGCCGGTAGAGTTTGCCGGAACGGGTCTAGGATGAGGAGCCAGACCAAGAGAGATACAAAAACGCGCTGGGCAGCATGTGGCGAGCTGATGGGCAGTAGCGACCCCATGAACCCTATCTCCCGGGAGAAATCTTGTCCTCATCTCTGGCTTGCCTTTATTGGCCGGCTGGAGTGAACACTGACGAGGAACAGAGCTCCCACCTCTTTCTCGCCTTTATTGGCCGGCTTGAGTGGAGATTCGCAAGAGCAAACGTGCTCGGAGGAAGGAAGTATTCCAGTAAGGTGCTGGTAGGGATCTTGACCGTACTTCCGGGATTGTCCTGATAGCCGTGGAATACCTCTCCACTCCTCAAGCACCTCAGGAAGTGTTGTCCCCCATGTCGCTACGTCACTATGTGCTAGTCCGTCTCCGGGGGCCCATTATTGAGTGTGCAAGTCACCCCCTGCCATTTTATCCGTGTATAATATATAACATTGGTCAGGCAGGGGACATAGTTCTTCCATAGTTCAAGTTACCCAATCCACTTTAGCCACCCAAACCCATAGCCCAATATGTTTTGTTTCCACGTACAACAATAGTCCTGTACCAACCGGGGGTTGTACTTGTGTGCACTTGCATAGTGCATACAGGGATAATCCTCGGTTGGTGCCTCCTCATCATTTAAAATTATCTAAGGGGCCTCTGCGAGTTGGCTTTGGCTCCTCGTTCGCCTTCCGAAGGTCCAGGACCCCAGTGTCCCGAGAAATATCAAATAATAATAACTTTATTTCAGACTATTCATTTTAGAACATCCATGTTTGTGTTAGTAAGTACTTAAGGACTAAGTTAATAAACCACATGATGGCGTTAAACCATCTGTCTGAGCCTCCATAAACATGCCAGACGCACTACAGCACCTCGGCAGCCCCAACAACATCCTGAAAGCGTTAATATATCGAGGGTTCTCGGGCTATTTGTATTAAGCGACATTTTTGGAACTTTACACGAGAGCATTTCAAAGTTTCATTATTCGGAAAAAAGAACGTTGTAAAAAAATGTATCAATATTTTTTACGAAATGTCTATCGACGGTTATAGAATAAGAATAAGAATAATTTATTGCTTCAGAAATTACATTCAAAGACGTTTAATCCTGGAATTCACACTAGGATTCCCTGTGTCGTTAAATCCAGGCTTCTTCGTTCCGTTTACATTTTGTACGCATACATGTTATTACATATATTACACTAATTCCTTAATTTTATCAAATCCACTCGCATTCATGGTTATGAATCAATAGTGTTTATCTCAGTTTATAGGTAAATTATAACTCAATATCAGCCAGGATGTCGCTTAATACAAATAGCCCGTGAACCCTCGTTTTATACACGAATTGCGTTATTGTATTGTAGTAAACCTTCTCCCACATCCCTGACGCGTGTTATTTCTGTGTAACGTCTCCCTGTTTCCTGGAACTGTGTCTGGAGCAGCTGATTAACTGCATAAAGCTCCGTGTATATTGTCTATATTATTTAAAAGCTTCTAGTGCTAAGCTCATCCCCTTTGCCAGGAAGTTTGTGTAAGAGACCAATCTGTAATTGCTTAGTTTAAGTTTTATCTTTTAGTTTTATTAGCTAAGTTGATATTTTCAAGACTGCAGACATACTGTATGTAAGATCACGCCTATTTTTCATGGGTGTAGGCAGAAATCATAGGAAGCAGCGTAAGTCAAATCCTTGTGTGTTATCCATAACCGTGCTAATACATTATTATTAAAAAAAAAATAGTAGACGCAATTCGAGTTTTCGTGAAAACAGATTGAAATTTTACCACGGTTTCCGATACTGCCGTAGCCATTGTATTTGTACTAGATTTAGTAGGCTCCTTGCATTCCTTATAAAGTAAGCTTTCACCGATTATGATTATTTTTCAGTTTTGAGCAGATTTATGGTCGATATGAGACATTTTTTGCTATTTGCAACAGATTTTCTTACGGTTTCGGACACTGCTGTAGTCTTTGAAAGGAAGTTTTTTTTTTTCTTTTCAACACTAAACTTTTGCATTCCTTTTGATGCAAGCTTTCTTCGATTGTGATGTTTTTCACTTCTGAGCAGATTTACGGCCGACATGAGACATCTGACATTATTTCGTTATTGTCAGTTTCATATTAATTTTTAACCCTATTTTAGCCCATATTTCTGTTATTTCTCTTTAGGTAGTGATTTGTTAACTCTTGACAAAGACACCAGAAAAACTGATCTAGCTAAAACCGTTTTTCGCTATACGAATTGATTTGACATTTGACACGTAGTGAAAAGTAGAGGGTCGTGTGTATGCGCGTACAGTCGCAGTGTGACATCATGTGGAAATTATATCCGGCCTTAAAATTGTTCTTTTGAATGCTGAACCATTACTTTAACATTAAAAATCTAACATGTTTTTGTCGTTCACAAATACTGGACTTACCACAAGTACGCCGAGCGAAAAAACGTTTCCACTTCAAAATGCGTACGTACCACTGTCTGCCTGTTTTCAATCGTTACCTATGTAATTTGACAGCCTGGGACCTGGAGAAGGACATGGTTACTTTTCATCCTGGAGTTGTGCATTATGATGAAATACAAAGCGCTCGCAGACGAAGTTGCGACCAACAGATATTTTACATACATACTCTTATTATGTGGTTGAAAGGATGAAACAATGGAAGTCGTAAGTTTTTACTGTAAGATATACATATGAGAAAGCAGGTAATACAATAATCGAGAATACCACAACCTTCGTGTTTCTTCTAACAGAAGGTTCTAGGTCCTTACCAACGTCTAAGTTCACGAACAAAGTTCAGCCAAACTTTCGCTCATCTACATCCAAACCGAATTTCTATATAATGCTGCTCCGCTGGCTAAAGTAAGTAGGTACTGTTAAGGTTACATGCTTGAGGTGCTCGTGGCATAACAAAACCCCTCCGTTTCTCGGAAAGCGCGTTAAGCCGTTGGTCCCGTCATGTCATTCGTGGATCATTGACAGTCTTTACGAGTCGTCAGAAGCCCAAAAGTCTGACAACAAGTCTTACCAAGGGGTATCGTATTATCCAGAAACTGGGTTGTAAAGGTCAGATAGGCTGTTGCTTCATATAAAATACTGGTATTCAGCATTTTTTTCATTGCATCCGGTTTGACTGGAAGTCGACCCCAACAAAGTAAAAAAGTTAGTTAGTTAGTTTGGAAAAGGCTAGATTGATTGGTAAGGTTACATGCAAATGGCGACCTTATGTCGTATCTACAAGCTGTTAGAAAAATAACTTTGGTTGCATTTGATCATTCAGGCGAATTTGGAATTACTTTACTTTGTAAATTGTTAAGGTTTTGTTTCGGAAAAAAAGTCAGTAAAAAAGTAGTCGTGAAATGTGTATGTTTCTTTGAGCCAAACTGATAAATTTAAATAAAATAATTCGTAAAATAAGTTTCTCTTCGCCCCCATACACAATGCATTGTACTTCACAGTACTGTAGAGGTTTTATTCAAGCCCCTATCTATTTACAGACTGGCAGTATCTTTGACATTCGAACGGTCACTTTTATAAGAAGGGGTTTCGAATCTAGGGTTATTTCAGGGCGTCACTCCCCTGCGAACGCGTTAGAATAGTATAGAAAAGTCTTTAAAATACATGAGTCTAACGTGAACGGCTTCGGGGTCTTAACTAGCATATCTCTCGTACTGTCACAGACGAATTATCACCAAGGTTTCACATAGATTCTGCAGCCCAATCACTTTTCCTTAATCGTCTATCATCACGGCACTCTTGGGATCAGACAAAGTTTCCTCTTACAAAAACAAGCGCCTTAGGGTGCCTGTCCACAGAAGCGGAGCGAGGCTGCGGAGCGGAGAAACGGAGAAATATTAACCAATAGGAACCTGGTTCCTGGTGCGGAACGGAGATTTATGCGATCCTATTGGTTAATATTTCTCCGTTTCTCCGCTCCGCAGCCTCGCTCCATTTCTGTGGACAGGCACCCTAAGACGCTTGTTTTTGTAAGAGGAAACTTTGTCTGATCCCAAGGGTGCCGTGATGATAGACGATTAAGGAAAAGTGTATGGGCTGCAGAATGTATGTGAAACCTTGATGATAAGACAAGAATTTGTCTGTGAAAGTACGAGAGATATCTAATTACTTACTCGTAGGTAGGTAAGACCCGAGAGGACCTTTACTAATTTCGGGATCTAGGTTGATAAATATATTAATAAGCTGTTCACGTTAAACTCATGTATTTTAATGACTTTTCTATGTTACACCCTTAGACAACAATAAAGGAATCAAGAACTGTTCATTAATTTTATAAATTGCTGTCGTATCTTTACGTATAGCAATTTTTATATATTTTCTGTTGTAACTGTCAAACTTTTAAATCAATCATTTCGTTATAAACTGTACCGTTTTCGAAGATGGCCGCAGAATTAAATTCGTTTAAGGAAGTTGTAGACTAGATAAATGCTAAAAGTTAAAACTAAATGATGATAAATGGTTTCGATTTTTGTGGTTGTTTTATGAGGTCATTGGTTCTTTTGAATGAAAAAAATGCCTGTGATGTTCATGGTAATAACTCAATTTTAAGCTTTTATTTATTTTTAGCGAGATGGGCGGACGACGTTGTTGACATTGCGGGCAAACACCGGGATAAGGCTGGTACAGAAGCGTGGGGCACAAGAAAAGAGAGGCCTGCGTCCAGCAGGGTGAAGTCGAGATATGATGATGATGAAGGTTTTATTTTCAACACTGCATTACCAGATATTAGTTTCAAAGTGTCTTGACAACGTGACACTTTAGGGCACCATATCTCTGGACATTTTTTATTTGGTTAAGTGTCCTCCACCGATATACAGGATGTAATTTTAACACCGTTTTCCTCTTAAGGGGTCATTGTACTCATCATTATGAACAACTTTTACTATGGGACCAAACATAAAATCGCGAAAAAAAATCTGCTGTTCCCTACATTTTGACGAATTATACGAACATAAATAAGCAGATTTTTTTTCGCGATTTCAGGTTTGGTCCCATAGTAAAAGTTGTTCATAATGATGAGTACAATGACCCCTTAAGAGGAAAACGGTGATTAAAATTACACCCAGTATGCTAATTTGATCGTGCGTCGCAACTATGTAGAACAATCTTGAGATGTGATCTACTATCATCATTGCCTAGCCTTTTCCCAACTATGTTGGGGTCGGCTTCCAGTCTAATCGTATGCAGCTGGATACCAGTATTTTACATAGAGCAACCGCCTATCTGACCTCCATAACCCAGTTACTGGTTAATACGATACCACCTTGGTAAGACTTTCGGGCTTCTGACGACCCGTAACGACTGTCAAAGATCCACGAATGACAGCCAGGACCAACGGCTTAACGTGCTTTCCGAGCAACGGAGAGGTCTTGGTATATAAAGAAGGTCACCCATCCACGGACCAACCGCGGCAAGCGTAACTTAACCTGATCGATGGGCCCGTGCGGCGGTTGTTGTGAGGCACAGGCACGCTCTAATTAATTTCACTAGCTTCAATAGGAAACGGTTTGAAACCCACTTTAAAATACAATAAAAAGCCAAAACCAAGCAATGAATACGTGCGGATTTCACCAATGAAACTGAACGCTATCAGCACACCTAAACTACGTTAAAGAGCTGTCAGTGTCAAAATTCTATAACAATTTTAACACTGACAGCTTTTGAACGCGATTAGATGTGCTGATCGCGATCAGCGAGGCAATTGCGTAAAACACTACCGGAATCGGTTTCATTTTGACATTTCAACAACATTCATTGCGTTATTTACAATAGATTAGCAATTGCTACGAAATGATTCAGATTCCGATTGAAAATGTGTGACACAATTAGGGTGCAGTTTCATTGGTGAAATCCACCCAGTCTGTGGTAATCTTAAACTGCGATATTACTCGTAAATATCAAAGATACTTATGTAGTTTGCAACAAAGTTTGAGGATAAAAACGATGAGCTCTTAAGAAACAAAATGTCGAAATTCTTCGAGATTAGCTCCTAAATGTACAGACGCCAGCACATTAATCTACTACAATCTGTCAAATTTCTTTAATAGATTTTCAACTTTATCGCAATAGCATTAGGTTTAAAATTGATTGGGAAAATTTGACAGTTTCGGGTAGCTTGACCTGCTGGCGTCTGTACCATCTAAGGATGATAGGAGATGTGATTTAATTAAAGGTCAATTTCACACTTCAGCGGCTGCTTAATTAATACGATGGTGGTCCGTGGCGAAACTAACGAAATTGGTATCGTTTTTATTATCTGCTTACTTACGTGCGTCATACTGACTTGCAAATGCAAGTTTTTGGAACGTAGTTCTTTAACGCGACTTGCGGTAACCTGGTAAAAATCGTCACGTAACGAAAAATCGTTATGCCCGAAAATGTTAGTTTTTCTTAGCAATCTAAAAACATACTAGATGGCTCTGTAATAAAAAAGAAAAACCGGCCAAGTGCGTGTCAAACCACGCATAATGAAGGGTTCAGTAGTTGGGATGAATTTATCCTAAGAATAAATTTACATTTGCAGTTGGAATGTATGGGACATTCCAACTGCAAATGTAAGTTTGTACACACAATATTGAGAGATTTACCATGTTATTTTAAAACCATCGACGTCTTATAGGTTTTCCTGTAATCTATATATAGATATAGAACTATTTTCTGTAATTAAAAAAAAAAATTGGGCTCAGTAGTTTAGTTTCCGAGATAAGGGGCGGGAATGGTCAACTTTCGTCTATTTTCTTAAATAACTTTAACAACAGCTATACATGGTGGCTCATTAATTTTAGTAAGTAACCAGCTGAAATTTAAAGATTGTAAGGATATTGTGAGCCTATCTGTTGAGCGGACAGTTGAAATAGCTTGTATAGAATTGGAGCAATTTATTGTATTAAGTGTGTACAGGCCCCCTTCAGGATTGTATGACTGCTTTGAAAAGGTAATGGATGAAGTGTTACACAAGATATGTAACTCAAATAAATCTTCTAATCATTTGTGGTGATTTTAATGTTAATTTATTAGAAAAGTCAGGTTCTTGTAGTAAAATAATGAGTCTTTTTCAGTCATACAATCTTGTAAACCTATTTTTGGAGCCCACAAGAATAACCCCTACTAGTGCCACATGCCTAGATAATATTTATACAGATGTTATTCCAAGCCATAAAGAAATTATAAATTTACTAGATTCTGATCATTGCGGGCAAAGGATTACTATCCAAAACCAAAACAAAAAAGTGGCTAAAAAGGATATCATTGTTAACCCCAAAACTACAAGTCGCTTGGAAGCTTTTAAAGTTAAACTCATTAATAAATTAACAGTTTTGGCTAATCATACTGATCCTAATGATCTGTATGATGATTGTCTTTTGTAAACACTGCTGAATTTAATTTATATGTTAGAAACTATTCAAAATTATTTAAAAAAGTTTGTTGTATGGCCAAGTCGCGTTATTTGAGTTCGAAGATTAAAAACAGTAGTAATGTAATTAAAACGACTTGGAATATTATTAATAGTGAAACGGGAAGGTCTAATAACCGAAGTGCTGACTACAGCCTGTCTATTAATGACAATATAATAAAATCAGACTCACAAGTCGCCGCGGCCTTTGAAAATTTCTTTTCAGATATTCCCGTTTCAACTACTAAATCCCTAAACTCATCAACTTCTGTTGCTGAGTCTTTGCTTAAGGAAAATGTTAATGCTTGCGATTCGGAATTTAATTTTGAACAAATTACCTGTAGAGACATAATTAAAACCTTTCACACTTTAAATGTAAAAAAGACAGCAGATCTGTGGGGTAATTCTGTAGAAGTTGCTAAGTCTATTATTGACATTGTAGCACCTACTTTAGCTCTTATCTTTAATAACTGTATCGACTGTGGGGAGTTTCCTGACCTCATGAAATATAGTAAAATAATACCTTTGTTTAAATCAGGTAGTACATCAGACCCCACAAATTATAGACCTATTTCAGTACTACCTACGTTTAGTAAAATTTTTGAGAAATTAATTTTAGACCAATTGCAAAGATTTTTTAATAAACATAAATTATTACATAACAAGAAGTTCGGTTTTACAAAGGGTCGTTCAACTACTGATGCCGGTGTTGAACTTTTAGGACATATTTATAATGCATGGGAAGACAAATGCGATGCCTTGGGCATCTTTTGTGATTTGTCCAAGGCATTCGATTGCGTTCTTCATGAAACGTTAATCAGGAAACTCCGCCATTACGGGATCCGGAACACCGCTCTGGATCTTCTTACTTCATACTTGAGTAATAGGATTCAGAGCGTTGACGTTAATGGAAAAAGATCGCCCGGATCTATAGTAACAATGGGGGTCCCACAGGGCTCGATTCTTGGTCCTTTCTTATTTCTTATTTATATTAACGATTTGCCCTACCTCATTAAGGATAATCATGATATAGTTTTGTTTGCGGATGATACTTCACTTTTGTTTAAACTTAAACGTCAGCAGCTGGTTACTGACGATGTAAACAGAGCGATCTCAAAAGTAGTTCACTGGTTCAGTGTTAATAATTTACTCCTTAATGAAAAAACAACCAAATTCATTAAGTTTACACTACCTCACGTTAGGCAGGTGAAAACTAACGTGTTGATAAAGGGCGAAGAGTTGAATCCTGAAGATAGCACAGTATTCTTGGGCTTAACTTTGGATGCTAAGCTTCAGTGGGGCCCACATATAGATAAATTGTCAAAAAAGCTAAGCTCCGCAGCATACGCTGTTAGGAAAATTCGTAATTTAACCAACATAGAGACAGCCCGTTTAGTGTACTTTAGCTATTTTCATAGTATAATGTCGTACGGTATTCTGTTGTGGGGAAATGCAGCCGACATTCAGACTATCTTTGTTTTGCAGAAAAGAGCTGTTCGATGCATTTATAAATTAAGTCCGAGACAATCTCTCAGAGAGAAATTTAAGGAGATTAATATACTGACTTTACCTTCTCAGTACATTTTTGAAAATCTTTATATGCCCATAAAAACATTAAATTGTTTAAAAAATACAGTGATATCCACAATATAAATACTAGGAACAAACACAAATTTGTTGTACCTCCAACAAGGCTCAAGAAAATAGGTGGGTCATTCAGGTGTCAATGTATACGCTTTTATAATAAACTTCCAAGCCACGTTCAAGATCTGAGTCTTAATAAATTCAAATCATTCATTAAACGCAAGTTGTGTCAGAAAGCTTTTTATACCGTTAAAGATTATATTGAGGACAAAAAGGCTTGGGATTGAACTGCTCCAATTTTATTTTATATTATTTTTATTTTTGCATACTGAATGTTGACATTAATATTTACTTTGTAAGTATTATATTATTTTACTTTATTGTGAATGTGAAGACTATGTAGGTCATTGCTTTTTTTTTTTGTTTGTTTTATTTTTTCTCTCAGTTATTTTTAATCATGGTCTGGCAGTTTGAGTAATCTATGCGGCCTACCCCAATGTCCTTTCTTTGGTATTGTTCGTCGAATCGTTGAGCTAGTTGAGCTGCGCGATTACTGACAAATGCGTGCACTGACTGGACAGGTCCTCTCAATCTGTGTGGTTCTTTCCTCAAAAGACCATTTCAGACACCAATCTACATGGTCTTCACATGAAGTGACCAAGATTATGTCTGGACTTTATAAGAGACTGTGACCTCTGAGTTTGTTTCGGCCTTTCTTCTCAGAGTAGTCAGATAGGAAACGCCGACCTCATCTAGTTTAAAAAAAAAATATTGACTTGTAAAAGTGTTTGTACAAACCTACTTACAGAAATAAAAATCATTTATCATTTATCATTTATCATTTAACAATTTATTTTAAAAATATTAAAAAAAATATATTTGAGACCCTTCCAGTAAGCCCTTTCAATTGATATACACACCGGTGCAATTTGCAAAACTTTTTTTTTTCTTATTTGGCCCCCAAAAGTGACCCCCATATTCAAAATTCATTTATTTACATTACACCTCCGTGTTTAGGTCACAGAAATTCATATGTGTACCAAAGGAAAAGGGGACTTCTGGGCCCAGTAGTTAACTACGAGTAGTTGAAATGTGTATTAAAAAAACCGTTATATTTTTCTAAAGGAAAACACAAAGTATGGTACCATGTTTCTACCTAGAAAACGAGAAAACTTAAATTAAGTTAATGAAACTAAATAATCGATTAAATAATTCCTGAATGACTACTAATCGACTATGAATAAATCGGTAAAATATGAGAACATGTAAGAAAATCGAGTGACAAGTGCATATCAAGCTTTCGTGTAATCGATTGAAAATCTATTCAATAGCGATTTTTTTTTTCTTCTGGCAACACTTGTGCCTGACATCCGTCAGTCACTGACTGACAGATGCACTCAATCGTTTTCTTTCGTTCTGAGTGCGCGCGTATTTTCCTTGTTTTATTGTTTAGCCCCACGACCTCGGCTTTGCACATTATAACGGACTATTTGACGGATCTTGCTATTCTAAATTACCTGGCTCTCTATTTTGGACAACTGTTTACGCCTATCAATTGGATATTGACGACATGGATCGCTGTGTAAATTGTACGATTGCGACTGGTCGCAGTAACTCTATTGGTAGAAGAGTCTTGGAAGATGAGGCGATTTTATCAGTTATTCGTCATTGGCGTGCATCTCAGCCTGTAAGTTTTTACCCATTTTTTTATCTATTCGAATCGTGCTTTTAGCCTATCAAGCCATGTGACTTAAAACGAAATTTTACAGGAGCGCACAGAAACGTAAACTGGTCACGGGGCAGTGAATGGGGGCACTTAGATTTCGATGCTTAAATATATCTGCTTATTTGTGTTTTTAACGATGTGTTTTTGTATTTGCGAGAGACTTACTAGGTTAGCAAGATTATGCAATAAAACCATTTTTGTAAAAAGCGTCCCTTACTAAGTTTTGAAATGGGGCAGCCGATTACCAGATAAAGAAATTGCCGCATATCTTCACGACTCTTCCGAGACATTATGGCGAGCACATTAAAAAAGCAGTTGAATTTGAATCAGCCCATTTTATGGCCATTTCGCTATGCACTGCCGCAGCCCGCACTTAAACCCCTTTTTAATGAACAATAAAAGGAGATTAGCGATGCCACCTTTAAAGATATCAATCAGGATTGATTGGAATTAAAATTGTTAAGGTTTTATTGAAATTTTTTAATTAAATTGGCTAAGTGCAGTAAGTGCGACGGGTGAAGTCTTGGTCCGTGCTGTAGAAAGCAGAACAGTGCTATTAATTTGACTTTTAAAAAAAATGTTTAAAAAAAAAAATGGGCAGTTCGAGTCCGTGTCGATTGTTTTCGTGAAAACTGATTGCTACGGTTTCCGATACTGCCATAGCCATTGTATTTGCTCGACACTAGGCTTCCTTATAAAGTAAGCTTCACACCGATTATAATATTTTTCAGTTTTGAACAGTTTTGCGACCGATATGAAACGAAATCCCAAACTTTTTGCTATTTTCAACAGGTTTTCGTACGGTTTGTGACACTGCCGTAGCTATTGTATTTGCTCGGCACTAGACTATTTAGGTTCATTGTATTCCTTGTGATGCAAGCTTTCTTCAATTGGATTTTTTTCAATTCTGAGCAAATTTACGGCCGATATGAGACGACATCTGACATTATTTTGCTATTGGCAACTTCTTATTAATTTTTAACTCTATTTTGGTCAATATTTCTGTTGTTTCTCTTTAGGTCCTGGTAGTACTTTGTCAACTCTTGGCAAAGACAGTAGAATAACTGAGTGAGAGTGAACAGGCTTCTTCTGGGTAAGCTCACTCCATCGTCGACTTTGTTTCTGTCTCCTCTGACCTAGGCTAGAGTCAAGAGCAAACCCATCACAAATAAAAAAAAAAAAAATAAACACTTTTTTGCGCTATACGAATTGATATTTCGACACACAGTGAAAAGTAGAAGGTCGCGCGCATGCGCCTGCGCCCGCAGTGTGACGTCATATGCAAATTATATCCGGCCTTAAACTTGTTGTAAATATGACCTCTCTTTTGAATTTTCTACCATTATTCTATTAACTCTAGTATTAAAAGTCTCATAGTTATTAGCGGTTGAAATCTTACATGTTTCTGTCGGTCAGAAATATTGTTCTTACGAACAGTACACCGAGCCAAAAGACGTTTTCACGTCAAAACAATGGCTATCAAATGGATTAATTGCGATAATCGTAATATTTCCATTCAGAAGTCATATTATGACCGACACTCCGTCAAAATCTATTAGGTTAGGACTGCAAAGAACCGAACCCAATAAGGCTAGATATACCCACAATTTTAACAAATGGAAATCAAAGGAATATGTAGCGTATAATCCTTTAGAATCCTAACAATGTATTTTCATGACACAAGAATATTTTAGTTGTCTTTACAATAACCTACCACGATTCTAATCCACAACCACAAACAATTCTCCTTACAAATACAATACATACCTCCATGCTCTAAGATAGGGCTCCTTCCCCCGAGAATATGAGATATTGATTGGACTTTTCCCGCTGTTTTCAATACTTTATTATCCCTTCCCTGTAGGCTGTATACATCTATTGTTTTTGCCGAGATTGAGCCTCTATCGATGATAAACTTTTTTGTTTTTCTCTTATATTTTCGACAAGTACACTCCATTTGAAATGGAGATGTGTATGTAGTGAAAGTATTGGTGCTTTGGAATCGTAATTTGGCAACGTGTTTTGTTTTTTTTTTCCTTTCTTTATGTTGTGTTATGGCGACCAATTTTGGATGGTGATTGCAGTTTGTTTTGGGTTTTTTGGGTGATTGATTTGCTAAGAACTTATTTTGTTTTTGCTTCAATATTAAGTAGATTGTGAAGTGCCTTGAGACTCTTGAATGCAATTACATACATTTCTTTTTTGAAATATTGCTTCGGGCGATAACGTTTTCACCCCCTAAACCTTTACGAAAGGAGAGAATTTCGCATGAGATTCAGTGCACCTTAATCTAGGTCTGTACGTTTTTCTTTTTTAGACAACCACTTTACTTAAATTAAAAAGAAAAACGCTCCAGGACGTTTTTACGTCAAAAATATAGATATTTAGATGCTAATAACGTATATAGTACTGAATATTTCTTTATAATAAAAACTTACGAACCTAGTTTTTCATTCTACCTACAACATTTAGAAAAAATATGAAAATTAGACTATGTATACGAGGGAAAAAGGTTATTGCTTTTTGTATGAAAATTAACAGCTTCACAATCCTCTTAATCAATATTAATTTATTCTTTCATCGGTTATCAGGTCTTTTACTCTGATATTCAACACTTTTGATGATGGGTTATTGATCACAAGTCCTATAGTTTTATCGGCTTATTCCGTGACAGTTATAACTTTCAAACAATCTACATACCTAATATCATAATCAGCCTATATAGAATGCTCCCACTTCTGGGGCATAGGCCTTCTCCTTCTGAGAGAGGGAGTGGGCTGTGTCCTCACTATGTTTTCCTTTATACAAAGTGCCTACCTGGGTTCGAACCCACGACCACAATCGAACTCGTAAGTCATGGCCATCACTGCTCTAATCTACATAATGTCGTCACGTAACTCTAGGAAGCATCACTACTTCAAGTCTATGGTATATTTATCTCCAAGTTATCTAACACTGAACCTTTATAAGTGCCTTACAGCCAAAGCAGCAAGAAAATAACTCTCCCAGACTCCCATATCTCACGCCAAATCCGCCATTAAAATATTTAGGGCTGTACAAAACCCCAATTAGTAATGACATTCGTGACCGCTGGACGTAGTTTATTTATTGGGGGGCGGCGGGGGGGGGGGGATGATAGCAAAGTCTAAGTAAAATAATTTATTTATTTATTTCAAATAATAATATGTCATTAAAAGGTAATTTTGAACGTCAAAATTTATAAGGAAATAGACTTGTTTCTAGCTGCCCTTCCAAAAGGTAGATTCGTTCGTATAGAGAAGAATGGGCAAAAAATCCGTAATTACCTTTTCTTTTAAAATATTTTTTATACTTACATATTCCGGAGCCAAGAGCCAGGTGGCAATGAAGACCAATGTATTTCTAACAACTGGATACAATAGATGCGAGGAGCACAGAATCGATCGCTGTGGCGATGTTGGGGGAGCCCTTATATGGACAGCAATTTCTACAGCTGGAAGTCTTTCTTAGAAATATTACTGTACTAACACAGCATATCATGACTCCGGAGCCAGGAACCAGGTGGCAATGTGAATGGAAGACTAGTCTTTCATTTAATTACGACGATGCTGTGGCGATGTTGGGAGAGCTCTTATTTAATGTTCAGTAGTTTCCACTGCTGATTGAAGTCGTTCTTAAAAGTATTAATGATATAAAAGGTGCTTCATCAGAGCCTACTATCAGAGCCGACATAAAAGAACCCTCCTACAACTCACGCGAACAACAAGAACACGAGAGATTCCCCACTAAAATATTTAGGGCTGTACAAAACCCCAATTAGTAATCACATTTGTTAATCCTGGTGAATGTTAGACGTATGGTTTGGAGTGGCGATGATGGCACATAGGTGGCATTCCTGAGGGCCAGGTAACGGGTAGCGACAATAATAGCAATTAGCAGTTTAGGGCTGTGCGCTAATTTCGCGTTCTAATGACCGACATACCGGAGTCAGGGTGGTAGGGACGGATTTGGGAAAAGTTTTTTTATTTTGTGTTAGAAAATGAAATAAAAGAAGGAGAGACCGAGAATGATTTAGTTAGAATAGATAGGATAGGCATGGGTTTAGAAAGTTACGAGTACTCGTGGGCAACAAATAATCAAATAAAATATTTGGTGCTCATCTATTTGACGTCTCTACTTGCGATACAGTGAAATAGCCTTCATGAGTTTCAGAATATTTTATTTATCTTTCTTAAATCTATCATGATGGATCGAGGTGGCCCTGGAAAAATATGCTGGGGGAGGCCTTTGCTCAGGCAGACAGACAATGTAGGCTAACATAAAAAAAGACCTCTCATTACAGGATTTTTTTATAAAATTAAGTGAGTATAGGCAACCTCACAATTGCTTTACCACGTTTGATGACAATTCCCAGAAACGAAGGTTGAAACTATCTACCTGTCACATCAACTAGTGCAACTCTGTCAAGTCATATACCTTGGATTCAGAACTTAAAAAATAATAGCTGTTCCATACATTTTGACCGCGTAAGTATTGCACTTTTGTGCCGACGAACAATTTCAACGTAGCAGGGATCCAGAACCATGTACTGAATCCATGGTATCAGGTTGTTAGTCGATGTCCCAGCACCCTGTATAACTTGACGTTTAATGACATGCAAGTGACATTCGACTATGAGGTCAACTTTAAGAGGGTTGTCACATTTCGTCACATCTCTCGTTCAAACGGGACCAAACTTTTGAGATTGTTAATTTAAAAGATGTTTTTTTTTTTAATGTAATCAATTGGTGAACTAGTAGTATTAATTTAATAGGTAATTATTAAAACACATTTTTATTGTGTTATCTAATGAACTCAGCTCAAAAATTATTATGATCAGTTTTTGAGTTTAATAATTTGCTATTAAATTCATATTATTTACTAGTTCACTAATTGATCACATTTTTCAAAAAAGCATCTTTTCGTTTAACATTCTTAAAATTTTGGTCACGTGTGAGCGAGAGAGGTAACAAAATGTATCAAAATCAAAAGTCATTTTAAAATCAGTACTTTTCGAACGACAAAATTACATAAGACAGTCAGTATTATACCTAGGATTACTTTCGAAAAATTGTTTTGAGAGTACAGGAATATAGTACTCTAGAAACACACATCTGCCTAGCCTTTTCCCAACTATGTTGGGGTCGGCTTCCAGTCTAACCGGAAGCAGCAGAATACCAGTATTTTACATGGAGCGACTGCCTATCTGACCTCCACAACCCAGTTATTGGGTAATACGATACCCCTTGGTAAGACTGGTTGTCAGACTTTCGGGCTTCTGACGACCCGTAACGACTGCCAAAGATCCACGAATGACAGCCGGGACCAACGGCTTAACGTGCTTTCCGAGGCACGGAGGAGTCTCGGTATGTACAGATGGTCACCCATCCACGGACCAACCCCGGCAGGCGTAGCTTAACCTGATGGATCGACCCTTGCGGCTGATCCTCCAGTACTCTAGAAACAATTGAAAGATTTTTGTGAAGCTCAAATTTCGACGAAGCATATGAAATAGTTACACAATCCTTTTATTTTCGTTTCATTTTAATTCATTGAAACTCTTTGTTACATGTTTCCTTTTATTCTAGTGTTTGGCACAATAGGAAAATACGTACCTATGATTCTGCGAATGACGGATTGAGAAAAATGTAGTGTATGAGCGAGTTTATTTCCCCGTGTAAGTCGAAATTGAAGGTTTTACTGGGGTTTGCAAGTTATAGGGTAATAATTTATCGTTTTTGTGAAGGTAATGGATTGAAATCATATTATACAAAAAAAAAAAAAATGCAGAGGTGTATAGGCCGAATAGCCAAAGCTATTAGTCAAAAATGAAATATTAAATAGTAAGAAATACAGAGGAACTGTAAAAACATAAAGATAAAAGTAGTAGCTTCAGTTTCAGGTGAGTCATGCGATGATAGGAACCAGGTCTACAGCGCTAGACGCGCGCATTAACAGGATCAGCGGCTCGGGACGCTCGGTGTTTCAAACGTGCAGCAGGATACAGCAGGCAGCCGCTGGGGTCGCGATGCCGCTGGGGTCGCGGGTTGTTTGAAAAAGATACCGTGGCCCTGGCATAGGCAACTGAAGGAACACGGGTGGGTTTTAGTCAGTAAAAGTCTGACACGCCCTTCCGCTCCACCCAGAGCGGGAGAAGTTATTTGATGATTTCCCATCCACAAAAAAAAAAAAAAGGATACAGCAGGCAGGTAGGAGAGAAGATGAGGCTGCAGCGCCTTACTCCAAGGGGGAGTACTACGACAACAGCATCCGTTGGCGGCGACCTAATTCACTCCATTAGAGGGATTTTTGAGGTCCCTCTGTCCGAAGAGGAGAGTGAAAATGGAAGCAGTAACTTAAGCTATGATGCTAGAGGGGCAGAGGTCCCTCTGTCTGGTATGGATTCCAGTGGAAGTAGTATTTCAGGAATGTAAAGTGAATGTCATGCAACCTAGGCGAAGGTTTATGTATGAACTCCACAGCTCGTTCAATGTAAACAAACTACAGGATGAGGTTTAAATAGCGAAAATACCAGAACCATTACCAGTTAAGTTACAAGTCCGTATTTTATTTTGTATTTTTTTTTAGCAGCCAAAACACTCCTGCTTGAACTAGAAAGAGCGCAAAGACTCATCCTAAAAATCAGCCTCTCCAAACCGCGCCTTGTTCCTACGGCAGACCTGTATCAAAAAGCTGAAGTTTTAACGGTTAGACAATTATGCGTCCTCGCTAAAGCAACATGCCTCCCTGAACTACAGTAGTTTTAAGCCAGTCCTTAAAAGAAGGCGTGTTCATCAAGTCTTCCAAGCCAGACCGGCTAGGACGTGTTTCAGCCGACTTTTCTTCTTTTTCCAAGGGCCACGTCTGCATAATATGAGAGATAAGATACTCACTATTCGCGTCCACTAACGAAAACGGAATGCAGGCGTGAGATCTCAAATTGGCTCCACACACACACACACACACACATACCCAAAGCAACACAAGCACAATTCGTATATCATACTCAAAAAACCACTACACTACACCCCGATTATACACTCACGAACTAAATCACAAACTTATCAAAACACGACTTCTTATTCTTATTTGTTTTAACGTTTTATTTCATTTTATTGTTCATTTGCTGCTATTTATGTCCTTAGATTTGCTATCAATAATGTATTCGAGATAAGAAGACCAGAAGACATGTAGCACATGTTTTACTTAGAATGGGCTCCTGTCTCCCATCTTCAAATTTTTTGAATCTAGTATACTGTGTAAATATTAATATTTGTAGGAGATAATTATTATTATTTTAAACGAGCACCAACGCAGAGTCCAAGCTACAACTAAGAATATCTTAAATAAAACTCCTAATAACACTACCTAACCTGGAATCCAAAGGTATAGGACCCCAGGTTATGCAATTGCGCTTGCGATCACTTTTTGTTTTTTCGAGATGGGTGTGTCCTCGAGTCGAGTCTAGGTTGGAGACGACAGAGACAAAGTCGACGATGGAATGAGCTTACCCTGAAACCCACTAGACAAACAGAAAAGAATATGTATAACTAGATAATTATTTCAGGTAACTGTAAGTTGGACAATTTCTATTTGTAATAAGGTTCAGATTCACAAAACACATATTCGTTACTATGAAACTGATAGGTATCAAGAACGCATTCTCTCGACGGCCGGACTGTAGTGGATTATCCTGAATAATGATACCTAACAAAGCCATAACCTATTCATATACGACCTTCCATTCCATGCTAACTTGACCAACCAAGGTTTCAAATAGCATATCGCCAATAATTATTGTAACTCTGCATACCGTTAGGATCATAAGCAATTTGATGCTTGTTGCATGCAATGTAGCGGTATGAAATACCTGGGCATGACTACAAGTTACAACATTGGTTAGTTGAAGTTATAGTTGGTAACTTAGGTTTACACATCGTATTAATAATATTACTGCTGCAAATAGTTCGTAGGAGGGACGTGTTTGTATTGGAATGTGTCGTTATCATTTATATCAACTTAACAATTGTAACAGTAGCACAGAATAAATAATAGTACTAACGTACAGAAGACGCACTGATGTAATCTTGAAGAAAGCCGCTTTTATAATTTTAATAGCCTCCGAAATCACTTCCACGCGCAAGCTAAATTGCATTTAATCGCCGCGCTTGAGAGTTCTTATTACTTTGTGTCCTTTCTCGTCCGTAACATACCTACGCCACTTGACCGAGTACTAGGGCTATCCGGAAAGAAAAATAAAATACCTTTTATATTTTTACTTTTTAGTTATTTCATTTTAATGTAATGTCTTTTAATATTTTTCTTCTCTGAATAGGGATGATGCCTGGGTAAAAAAAAAGAAATTCTATTTAGTCCGTCAGTCAGATAATAAAAAAATATTAGACACGTATTTTTTGCTTTATCATATTAATAAAAAATGACTTAGATAACTCGCATTAAAGTTCGGGAGTGGGGGCTTGCTACGTCACTTCTACGTATAAAATCTACGAAGACGTGACGTCATGCCACATTTTAACTCAATGTATCGCCATAATCTTTTGATTACGTAGAAAAAGAAAAAATACGTGTCCAATATATTTTAATAATCTACATGACGGACAAAAAACATTTTTTAGTCATCATCCCTATTACCTATTATTAAATTTTAATGTTACAAAAATTTTGAAACTTACAAATAATTTTAATAAATATTGTGTCGGAAAATATTTGCATGGAGGAATAGAATAAATATTTTGTAGGAGTGTAAGTAGACTATTAGCTGGATATTGATTGTATAAATATTCAAAATTATTTTTTATTATTTCAGGCGCGTGGCGAAGCCTGGCTGTTTCGTTTGGAAAATAAGTTGTAAGTAAGTAAAATCAACAGTATTTATTTGTATACATCACGTTTTGTGCAAATAAATGTATTTTCTTCCTTTTTTCTTTCAAAATAAGTAAGTAAATATTTTATATGGCTTTTGCCGGGTTTGCATGTGTGTACTATGTCTTGTTTTTTGTAATGTGCGTTTTGTTTGTGCGGAATAAACATTTTTTCTTTCTTTCTCACACAACAACTGTTAGCGTTACAATTAAATTTTGATGTCATAACGAAGGGTGCACAAATTAAAAATAAAATAAAAACGACGCGTTCGATCGGCCGCGGCGCGGTCGCCGGGACGTTGCGTGATCGCGTCGTACGTGTCTCGCTGAGCGCGTATAGACTCTGACTGACTAACAACACGAGGTTGTCGCGAGCTGTAGGTATTTACCTCGAGCGGTATGTACTAGTGCAAGAAGACTGACAGTAGCTTCAATACTGGAATTATTAAAAGCAATAAATTGTGAATTTTCTTTCAATCTTTGAAACTCAAATTCAAACCATTTATTTCGAATAAACCAATTATAGGCATTATAGGTCGGTCATTCATCGGATGAAGCTAGTTGCACATTCCAAAGCCTAGTTGGGTCCGGCATAGAGAAGAACAGGCAAGAAACTCTATGGACACTCTTTTAAATCTAAGAAATCTTTTTTTTTTTCATTCTTATTGTCCTGTAGTAAAAGGATTAGAAGCCATTTTTAATGCTCTAAAACCTGATCTAGCGATCTAGTGCCAGCCCTACTGTTTTTTTATTATCTTCAACGTATCGCCAAGCTCCTTGAAAGACAGTAGTAGGCATGTATTAATTTTTCTTTAATTTTGACCCATTTTAACAACCTACTTAATGCTTATAACACATACCAACATCAACCACAAGAATAACCCAATAGAATTAACACAAGGACTCAATTACACTTCCCCAGCCACGTTTGCTATCGCATACGGGCTCCCAGCAATGATTCCGCTGTTTTGCCCAACCGAATCAACACATTACGGACCGAAATCATTGACCTATTTACATGTTTGCTGTAGTCATTGATTGAATGCATGGTCTGTGGGTGTAATCGAGCGCGGATGTAAGATAGGTTGAAGTTAGTGAACTGCCTGAGATTTCTGAACGTTGTTTTAGACTATAAATTAGTATTTTTGACCTAGAAAGACATGGATCAACTGCTACTTGGTTGAAAAGAGTTTGAGAGTTCTGATGTCCCTGAATGGATGTAGGATATCTTCACTATTACGTATAGGCAGTTATGACGACTAAAATAAAGGCAACTGTTGTAGGCTTGCTAAGGAATGTGGAATACCGTGTGTTAGAAAATGGTTTTGTGATTTGGCGAAGCCGTTGTCTAGGAACTGCAGTGTATGACTGTGGTCAGAAGTTATGATGGAGTTGAATCCAAAATGAAATCATGTATACAAACAATATTAACTACCTACCTGCGAAATTGGCCAAAGCAGATTTTTCTAACGGTGACGTTTTAAGTCCTATGATCTGTATCACAATATCAAAAACAGTTGAGTAATTTATCTTTTGTCTGATAAACTCAAAATAATATATCACATTTGACGGATGTCTTCGTTCGCCAAAGTAAGATTTCTACAAAATTCATCGGTTTTAACAATATCAAATAGTTTTCAGTCTATTTTTGAAGAAAACTCATCAATCTATCTAATACAACGTATAAATCGTTTCACTATGAAGTGATAAATGATGTGTGACTGATGGTTTTGAGAAAAAAATAGGTTTATCTCACGATTCACAACAGTTTTTGTAGATAGAAAGGTAATTTTTTACATCAAAAGGCTTAAAGAGTGATGATTTGACTTAAATTTATTGAATAAAATAATAGGAGAAAAGGTGTTCTGTTCGCTTAAGTGAACGCTTTTACGTAGGTATGTAAATGTTCCAATAAATTATACTTATCGGCACTGACAAATTTTAGAGTCTGTGGAATTCATTAATTTACTAAGTGTCCTAGAACAAATCTGTCACATCTCATTGATCTACTTTATTTTCACAAAAATCACAAAGATTTAATAGAAATGAAATATAAGTACTATCGAAGATAAGTCTAGACGGCTTAGTTCTTAATATTGTAATTCATGATATTTCAATTTCTAATTCAAGTAATGAGATAACTAAACTCAAGAGAGAGAAACTAAAATCTAGCAGCGAAAACAAAGAATATAATTCATACCAAAAACCAGGGTTGATAAAAGTCGTGTTTTTTTTTTTGTTTCTGACAGGTTTTTTTAATTTTTTTTTTTTTTAATCTTTGGAAGATTTTGACTCTACAAACTTGACATTAGTAAATCTCTATAAATTCAAATTCACCTACTGAATGACTTTTCATGATTTTTACTTTGACCCATTTGAGACCAATTCTAACATGTCTTAAAGATATGTATTCATGATTCCAATTATTATAATTATGTAAATACATATTTGTTATAGTTGCGAATCATATTTTGATAAAGATACAACTTGACACTGACCTGCAAATTGTAAAAAACACATGAAAATTTGAATTTCGCGAGCTACCCTCGCATCCACCTTAAAATAAATGAAAACTGTGCATTTGAATAATTATTTTTCTTTTAAGTTACTGATTTGATTATTATAATTCTGAGTAATCCATGATTTTTATGAAAAACATCAAGTTTGATTTAAATCATGATTTAAATCAATCAACCTTGCCAAAAACACAGAACACCATTTATTATATTGCTTTCCCAGTCCGGCCCTGCTAATCATCGCACAGGGTTGCCGTCCTCGCATACACGTTTAATTAATTTTAAATTTACATGTAAGGGTTGAAAAAGATACAACATTCAAGTTTCAGAGCCGGAGTGGCTCGTTATTTAATTACTCAAATTTACATCAAGTATGCCTCTAGATCTGATTTTGATTATACAGGTAATTTTGGATGGATTATGGTGGGAGATTTTATTAATTTTTAATGTTTTTTAATGTGAATTTGAGTTTATTTTATGAACCTGAATGTAGTGGTAAGAACTAAGTAATATTTTACAGACGCCAGCACATCAAGCTACTACAATCTGTTAAATTTATTTAATAGATTTTCAACTTTATCGCTAAAGCATTAGGTTGATTGCGAAAATTTGACAGTTTCGGGTAGCTGCTGACCTGCTGGCGTCTGTACAATAGTTTCCTGTAAAATATTATTATTGACTAGCTCCTGTCCGTGACCTCGTCCGCCTATATAGCATTCTTTCTGACTTTTTGTCTTTTTGCTCCTAAGGGTCGTAGCGTGATGTTATATTAGGTCGGGGAAAAAGTCTTTTCGCAATATAGTATGTATGAACTTGTAATAAAATCTCTTTGGCTATACTATTTGTATCTGGCTGGTTTTGGTATCATTGAAAGTTTAAATTTTAAAGAACATAATTCCAAATTCAAATTAGGAAAATGTGTGATTTTCATTTGTTTTTCGTACCGTCAAGATGAGTGAATCTAATGAAGAAATTCGATACATTTTAAAATTTTACTAGAAAAATGGTAAAAATGCAACGCAAGCCGCGAAAAAAATTTGCGATGTTTATGGACCTAGTGTAGTGTCTGTGAGAGTAGCACAAATTTGGTTTAAGCGTTTTCAATCCGGAAATTTTGATGTCAATGATGCACGTCGCTCTGGTCACCCTATTACTGATAAAATGGATGCCATTTTTGAAAAAGTGGAGCAAGATCGGCATATCAGTAGTTACGACGTAGCTGAAGAACTGGAAATAGACCACAAAACAGTTTTGGCGCATTTGAAGAAAACTGGGTACACAAAAAAGCTCGACATTTGTGTACCTCACGAGCTCACTGAAAGAAACCTAATGAACCGTGTACTCATTTGTGATTCTTTATTACGACGTAATGAAACCGAACCATTTTTGAAGAAGCTGATAACTGGTGATGAAAAGTGGATCACGTATGATAAGAACGTGCGAAAAAGGGCGTGGTCAAAGGCCGGTCAGGCTTCACAGACTGTGGCGAAACCCGGGTTAACTCGCAACTAGGTGATGCTGTGTGTGTGTGTGGTGGGATTGGAAGGGCATTATTCATTATGAGCTGTTACCACCAGGCAGGACCATCGATTCTGAACTCTACTGCGAACAACTGATGAGATTAAAGCAAGAAGTTGAGAGAAAGCGGCCGGAATTAATCAACAGAAGGGGTGTGGTTTTTCATCATGATAACGCTAGACCTCACACATTTTTAGCCACTCAGCAAAAATTAAGAGAGATTAGCTGGGAGGTGTTAATGCATCCGCCGTATAGTCCTGACCTTGCACCTTCAGATTTCCACCTGTTTCGGTCTCTTCAGAATTCTTTAGGCAACATAGCCTTATGCTATTTTCTATAACCTTCCTTAAGAATTGGGCTATCAAATGCAAAAATATGTTTTCCAAATCCGACTGTAGTTCCAGACATTAGTGCGTTCAAACAAAAAAAAACCGGCCAAGTGCGTGTCGGACCACGCACAATGAAGGGTTCCGTAGTTGGGATGAATTTATCCCAAGAAGAAAGTTAACATTAAAATCAAAATTTAAAAAAAAAAGAGTTGCAGACTGTACCGTATGACATATCAAATGAAACGATTTACTGCGAGGATCTCAAATAGATTTTTTACATAATTTTAAAATAAATTGTTTTAAAGGTATTTAAAAAAATACATGAAAATTGACTATTCCCTCCACTTATCTTCGAAACTACTGAGCCTAAAATTCTGAAAAAAAATACAGAAAATAGTTCTATACCTATAGATTACAGAAAAACTTATAAGAAGTCTGTGGTCTTAAAATAACATGGTAAAAAAACTCAATGTTTTGCATACAAACTCGCATTTGCGGTTGGAATGTATAGGAGAACATGTTTTTCAACTACAATGTTATGTTCTTGGGATAAAATTCATCCCAACTACGGAACCCTTGGCCGGTTTTCCTTATATTATATTGTGACGAATGAAGCTCAATTTCATTGTTATTTATTTATAGAATGGACTAGTAACGAGAATGGGTGCGGAAATAGAGGCTCCATTCAATAATTTCCTGTAAGTATTTATGAGAATGCTAAGAGGGATGTGTGGTATTACGCGAATAGATAGAATAAGAAATGAGTATGTAAGAGGAAGTCTGAAAGTGACACCGGTGACTGAAAAGTTGTGTGGAAATCGGTTGTCATGGTATGGGCATATGATGCGGAGGAATGAGGAAAATGTCGTCAGGAAAGTGTTGAGTATGAACATGGAGGGCTATACGAGTAAGGGAAGACCAAAGAAACGATGGATGGACTGTGTGAAAGATGATATGGCCAGAAAGGGAGTGACTACCGAGATGACGACTAATAGAGAAGTATGGAAGACATGTTGCGCCGACCCCAAATAAATTGGGACAAGGGCAGGAGAATGATGAAGTATTTATGAGATCTATGCCTAATATCCTCATGGATGGATGGATTATTGGGTATTCTATTTACTTAGCAAAATAACAATCTTAGAAAATAGCTTAGTCAGCTAGGAAGTGCTGGTAAAAAACATAGGTTAAGTAAGGATTTCTTAAGGTGTCATATACCGTGCCGGTCAAGAATTGAAATAGCATATAATAGACCATATGACCGTTGAGGAGCTCGTGGCTAAGTAATAACAGCCGGAAGGGTCGATCCATCAGGTTAAGCTACGCTTGCCGGGGTTGGTCTGTGGATGGGTGACCATCTTTTCATACCGAGACTCCTCCGTGCCTCGGAAAGCACGTTAAGCCGTTGGTCCCGGCTGTCATTCGTGGATCTTTGACAGTCGTTACGAGTCGTCAGAAGCCCGAAAGTCTGACAACCAGTCTTACCAAGGGGTATCGTATTACCCAGTAACTGGGTTATGGAGGTCAGATAGGCAGTCGCTCCATGTAAAATACTGGTATTCAGTTGCATCCGGTTAAACTGGAAGCCGACCACAACTTAATTAGGAAAAGGCTAGGCAGATTGAGACCATATGACCGTTCTAAAATAATACTAAAAAAATATATATATCCCAAGTAGTACCTTTTTTTTGGATGGGAAATCATCAAATAACCTTTCCCGCTCTGGGTGGAGCGGGAGGGCGTGTCAGCCTTTTACGGACAAAAACCCACCCGTGTTCCTGCAGTTGCCTGTGCCAGGGCCACGGTAACTCTTTCAAACAACCCGCAACCCTAGAGTAGACCCCCTGGTACGTCATTCTTCACAAAGGAACTGCATCTTTCTATTCTAATTGTAAGATTTCTAAATCAAAGCACTCGAGTCCCACTAATTCAGGTTACTTCTTTGATTTTTTTTTATAGGTACTGTGCAATTTCTAGTCACAGTATTTACTGTCTCCTTCTCAGTTAACGTACAATATTATAACAACAAATAACCGATGGAACTCATTCATTTGTGGACGTGGTGAAGTAGAATGTAAAACATGATGTAAAACAAAAGTTAGTAGGTACGTAAGTATTTTTTTTTTTTCTAAAAAATGTTACGTAGGGATATATCTTTTTGTATTTTTTAGATCGGCTATAAGGTCTATTATATACTATTTGAAGGTTATCCATTATTTACCGGACAGCCTGTATATAGTACACCAAGCTAGAAGACTACATTCCTACCCATGTTATTATAAACTCGTAAAAAATTGTCATCTACGAAAAATACGTAGGACACATATCAAACGTTATTATTTAATTAATCTTTATTTTTATTTAATTTCACGTTAAATAGTGCTATAATAAGCAGGGCCGGGCGTCGTAAATTAGTCTAAACAACACATAAAACTTGATCACTTTTATTGTTCAAGGGTGTCAAGTACATTGACCCCTAGTCAAAACAAATGACAGTCTCAAGAGACGCGAGAGTTCAACATTTTGACGTGACAAACACGTGACGATCGTAAAATAAAGGATCAACTAGTTTTGGAGAAGATTAATTACAAATAATAGGGATTAGTGTGTCTACGGCTTTGTTAGTGTGTAGTCTGTAGGTGGCCCATGTGTTAAATGATACAGATGTGAGGCAGGGATTTGTGGGATTTAGCTACCACCTGTTTTCGTGCTTTCTGTCAAAATACTTTGTAATTTCTGTTCAAAACAACTTAATTCAACTCATCGTCCTAAGCACTTCCACGGCTGAATATTGGCTAAGAAAACCCTACAACCCCAGGGCCACGGTAACTCTTTCAAACAACCCGCAACCCTGGCAGGGCCGTAAGAGACCTTTTTTTTTTGAGGATGAGAAATCATCAAATAACTTCTCCGGCTCTGGGTGGAGGCGGGTGGGCGTGTCAGACTTCTACTGACTAAAACCCACCCGTGTTCCTTCAGTTGCCTGTGCCAGGGCCACGGTAACTCTTTCGAACAACCCGCAACCCTGGCGGGCACCGGCCCTAGCGGACCCCTTCAGCTAGTGCTGACATCTTTTGAGGCGCGTGTGGAATACAACTCGCCGTCGACCCGGGCCTGGTCCTTACCGGACGGTGAGCAACCCATTGCTCGCCATCCGCAAGCCCGCGCCTACGGTGGCCGGGAATCGGCTATCGATTCCCGGCTGTCCCGGCGTCTCCTGCGGCGACTAGGGGCGTGAGGGCGCCAAGATTGCCTCTCCCTCATGCGTTCGGCCTCCTCGGCTTCCCATACACTCTCGCTCCGTACCATAGCCTGTACCAGAGCCTCCGCGAGGACGCGGCGGTGCTCTGCCCAAGCCGGGCAGACCTCCACCGTATGCTCCACCGTGTCCTCCGGGCGATTCACACAATGGTAACACCCGGGTGTTTCCTCCCGCCTTATCCGGAACAGGAACCTCCCGAAGCAACCGTGTCCGGTGAGGACCTGCGTCAGGCGAAAGGTGAGGATGCCGTGACGCCTCTCCAACCACTCCTCAATCAATCAATCAATCAATCATTTATTTATTTGCAAACATGGGTAATTGGTACACAGATGTTCTTTTAACATAATAAAGTGCTCCATATTCTACCATCGCGTGGGCAGGCAAATAATAATATTCAGTCACTATTTTTGAAACATTACAATACAATTAAAATAAAATCAATAATGTCAAAGTTAAATTTAAATAAATGTCGTTTAGAGTACAAAAAAAAATACAAGTAATAAACAATAACAATCAGGAATCACAATAGCAGCTATAACAATAAAAAAAATAAGTCAATCAGTCAGCGAATCATCATTAAGGAAGTCGTCAATTGTATAATAACATTTCTCAATTAATATGTCGTTTAGTGCCCTTTTAAATTTATTATAAATGCGGGGGGCAATGCCAAAAAATTTTTTTTTCATTAGCGCGGTTTTACATTTCACCTGGCATACTTGGCTTAAATATTGAGTCCGTATTGGATATCTTTTGACTTCCGCCATTTTTTTAAATAATTGTGGATTGTTTTTTACAAACAAAGCTGTTCCCAATATATATAAGGACGGAAAAGTTAAAATTTTTAAAGTTTTAAAATAGGAAAGACAGCTATCTGTTGTTTTTAGACCGAACATTGACCTTATACACCTCTTTTGCATTCTAAATACCAGTTCCTTATCGGTAGACTGCCCCCAGAAAATAATACCATACCGCAGAACAGACGCAACTAGTCCATGGTAGGCTATTAAAAGGGCCTGACTGTTCACTTTTTTTGAAAGTTGGGAGAGTGCAAATGCAGATTTGCTAAGTTTTTTGCAAAGGACTTCAATATGAGGTTTCCAAGTAAGTTTACTGTCCTCAAAGAGGGGACTTATCGCCGCAATTGTGGCGTGCCCGCCGTAAGAGACCTGACCATAATTTAGTTCAGTATAAAAATTTAGTTTAACACCGTCCACTACCAATGTGTCCTTGTCTTTACAAAAAATATTCAGCCACTATCGCATTGATTTATCAATAACACTACCTAAACAAATCAAGAGGTTTACGAGTTACCTGTAAGTGAACTCGAACCAAAAATGACGAAAACGATAAATGTTTCAGAATATTTCTCGATAAATGATATTCTCTAAAAATAAATTATATTTATCAACAATCCACAACAATTGTGATAGCAATAAGAATAGAGTTTTACAATAACTGAACAGGGGTAACGCATTAGGGACGTACTTAATTAGGGACGGGCGAATTAAATTACCGATTTTATAGTTCAATATAATTTTATGAGGCAATGCATACGATTCATTAAACGTTATTAAGATTGCATTTTATAATACTTACTGGAACATGAGTTTTATTTAATTAGTTAATTGTTATTGTTGTGGAATGTAAGTAAAATTAAATTAATTAATTATTGTTAATTCATTAATGTATTTATTTATCCCCATTTATTTGGGGTCGGCGCAACATGTCCCTTTTTTCCACAATTCTTTCTAGCCATATCATGTTTCACACAGTCCATCCATCGTTTCTTTGGTCTTCCCCTACTCGTATAATCATCCACATTTATACTCAAAACTTTCCTCACGACATTTTCTCATTCCTCCGCATCACATGACAACTGATTTCCGCACAACTTTTCAGTCATCGGTGCAACTTTGAAACTTCCTCTTATGTACTCATTTCTTAATCTATCCATTCGTGTAACACCACACATCCCTCTTATGCCGCGGTCCCACGGCACGGTTTCTTACAGGCCAGACCGTGCCAGGCCAGCCCGATAGGCCGTGAGAACAGTTGGTCTGCGGTGGCCTGTCGTCGCCCGTCCGATCGAATGTATGGGAACATCCGTGGAAAGCTCGGCACGGGCCGCGACGGGCCTCGACAGGCCACGGCCTGTTGAGTACGCGGCATTACAGTTAAACTTAACTTTAACGGATATCGGGAACAAGTTGTTATTTTAACATTAATTAGCGTATCTGCTATAGGTATAGTCATGTATTGTACCTATGGACGCTTTTACCTTTGGACATTGATTATAATAAAAAAAAACTGGCAGTACTAAAAATATAATATTGCAACACTGTGGCGGCATTTTTATTTTCTAGCAACACCAGTGAGTGGCGTGACGCTATCGGTGTTGTGTGCAGTGTGAGACCATTTTGGAGATAGTCTGAAATGTCCATAGGTACAATACATGACCCTACTGACCACTCATAAAAAAACCGGTCAAGAGCGAGTCGGACTCGCGAACCGAGGGTTCCGTACCATCATATATGTTTTTTTAAAAATGTGCTATTTATAGACATCGTTTTATTATTTCTGTAATCTTTACATAAATTTTTATCACATAGAATAATTTCAGATTTTTCTCTATGCAAACTTTGGCGATAAGTCAAAAATCGAAAACTAAGCAGTCTAAAAAAAAGAAAAATGTTTGAGAATATGCAAACAGCGCTTTTCATATTATACCCCACGTCCTCAAGTAGTCATACTTCGAATTTTTAAAATCCCCTTTCTGTTCCTATTGCAAAAAAAAATATATATATGTATATATTTCTTTCTTATTTGCAAAATAGTTGCACAAACGTCATCTAAAACTATTCCAAAATTCAAGTAGATAGCATTAGTAGTTGTTTGAGAGCTTGAGATATCTAGCTGTGACAGACAGACAGACTGAGTCGCACCATAAGGGTTACTTTTTACCATTATGGTACGGAACTCTAAAAAGAAGTAGAAACAAGGAGAAAAAGCAAGCTCATCAATGAAAAACACAAACAATTCGTATATATTTGTTGTGCTTTTCATTCACGATCTTGCTTGCATTACCTTGTTTCTACCTCTTTTATGAGTGGCCAGTTACTATAGTGTGGCCAATTACTATAGCAGTTCCCTTAATTAATGGTAATTGCCAATTACTACACAGAGCAGTTACCCCACATAAACAGTGATCCTCAAACGAGGCGGCGCCTGTATCTTGAAGACCACATATTTGTTATTGATGTGACAATTAAGGGACAATACTTAAAATTAGCTTAGTATTAGTAATTAGTAAGGAGGTGGAGCTCGTGGTTAAGTAATAACAGCCGCACGGGTCGATCCATCAGGTTAAGCTACGCTTGCCGGGGCTGGTCCGTGGATGGGTGACCATGTTTTCATACCGAGACTCCTCCGTGCCTCGGAATGCACGTTAAGCCGTTGGTCCCGGCTGTCATTCGAGGATCTTTGACAGTCGTTACGGGTCGTCAGAAGCCCGAAAGTCTGACAACCAGTCTTACCAAGGGTATCGTATTACCCAGTAACTGGGTTGTGGACGTCAGATAGGCAGTCGCTCCTTGTAAAATACTGGTATTCAGCTGCATCCGGTTAGACTGGAAGCCGACCCCAACATAGTTGGGAAAAGGCTAGGCAGAATGAAAAAAGTATTAGTAGTTAGTAAACTATCCTGGTCTTATTGCAAAATAAGTAAGGTTTTTTTTTTGACGTGGAGCCAATTTTTGAAAGAAGAACTCACTTTATTGTGATTGAATACAGTTCTTTATACAAAACGTTACTTTGAGTACAAAACCGACCACTTAGTACCAGTTTTGTATTAAGAACTTTACTGTAGTCGGAATAAAGTTCTAAATTCAAAAATGTCTCCATGTTATAAACCTAGGTCTGAAGATATACCTTGTTTTATAACAACACGGTCCATATTTACAATGGACCGATGAATTCCTTCTCCTATACCACTGAACTTCTCTGTGCACCAGATTTCACCAAAAAAATCGCAAGTTCCAGTAATTCAAGCAAGTCCTCACCCAGAATGAATGGCTACAATTCTTCAACTCGTAAAGTGCGCACACTACCCAATGAAGTGCTATTTAAAGCTAACAGAAACAGTTTAACTTAATGAGATGGGACCGAGTGTGCGTGACGTGCCCACTTTATTATATCTTTAGGGTTGTGGCACAGTTCAAGATGGGAGCCAGTTGGCAGTAATTTATATTTTTGGGTCATTACAGGTAATTTGTTCTCTGTTGGCTAAAAAACACGTAGTTTCGTACACAGTCTATTTCTTGGGTTCATGATAACTGAATAATTAGAAGGTCTACAACTGTAAAGAAACCATAAAGATATCCCGTATTAACCCCAGAAGAGGTCTTTCTCGAGGAATTTCTCGTACATGTTTCTTTATCCTGTATGGACCATTGCAGCCATTTATGGGATGGCTCAGCAAATATCAGCTTGCTGCACTTGACTCGGTGGAACGCAGACCAAAAAGGTTTATAGGCAACGAGACGTTGGTGGCTAGGCTTCATAGCCTGGCTCATCGGTGTAATGTTGCTTGCCTGTCGGTCTTCTACAGACTGTACTTCGGGGAGTGTGTGCAGGAGCTCCATGACCTGACCCCACCATCTCCCTTTTACCACCGGACTACCCGACGTAGCAGGGCACCATCCGCACTTTGTTGATATCCTGACCAGTCTTTACCCCCACATTTATTATGTGCACAGCCAAAGTGTGGAACCCTCTGCCAGCGTCTGTGTTCCTTTCCACATTTAACTCGTCTACCTTCAAAGCAAGAGTAAACAGGCATCTTCTGGGCACGCGCGTTCCATCATAGACCTTATCCATCGCTTTTCATCAGGCGTGATCGAGGTCAGGAGCAGGCCAAGTCAGAAATAAAAATTTAAAAGAAAAACTATGTTTAATATCAGAATATCATACTGGCCCAACAAGCTACGATGTTTCTGTTACAAAATAAAACAGCAGAAAGATTTCTTAAGGAGTGGCTCAAAAGAAATAAAATCTCATTGAATTATCTTTGACACGTCTTTTTTGTGCCACCTCGTGTATATGACAAGCATCGCTTCCACTGTGTCACAAACTTTATCGGCCGGGCACGTAAGCACACGTGGTCATAATATTTACTTCAGGAACGCATTCTGCATATTTGGTTCCTTATTATGTCGCTTATTATAAAGCTTTCGGTGTGAGACAGCTTGTGATAGATTAATATGAAGGATTTTATAGCAATTTTAAAGCTGTTTTTGCCTTTTTCGGGATGTTGCGTGAATTGTAAAGAGGATTGTGAGTGACGCGACTGATTGTTTTGGGTTAACAATGATTTTAATGGTATGTTATGCTCCCTTAGATGTCACTGCTTGAGGTAGCGTCCGGGGTCGGGTTGCCTCCTTCCCTCAAATATGTCGGGGGGAATTTCTGATCTTTGCGTTATGCTCGGGCTTGCGCTGAAGGGGTGCTGCTTGTGGTGACTGGTCGTCTTGCTGACCTTGGTTTTGTTTTTGTTATTAGTAATTAACTCTTTTATTTATTTTACTTCGATGGTCCTAGTTTATCATTTGTGACTTCCGAATTACTCCTACATAGTAAATAAAGTTTTGTTTATGTTTTTAGTTTTGTATTTTTATTTCTGCTTGAATATAGTTTTCGAATTTAATTTCATGTTTTGTTGCGTAATACTTAAATTATTTTGCGCTATGCTGTATACAATCAAATTTTTTAACTGAACAGACATCTGTGCTGCTGGGGAGTTTGTTGCGCCACATTTTCTTCCCAGCTAGGAAGAATCCCACTAGGAAGTGGTGAAGGGTGGGCGTTTTGGGGGACTGTCTTATATAATTTTGACGTTCAAAAAGTGCTGATTCTCAGCCTAGTTTGCATAATTAGTATTGACTTTTGATTTTGGTATGTAATAATATGTTTTAGAGTGGTATCTCCGTCTTTCTGGTGGATTATCTACTTACCTATACCTGCATCCTGCACCTCCAAAGGTCTTCATTAAGATTTTGTCTCATAATAGACCATGTCATAATCAGAAATATTCGTTATTTAATAAAAATCCACATTACATAATGTGTAACACGCATTTGACTTGACCACGAAGTCAGTGTAATCATTATGATACCAATGGATTTGACAAAGCGTTGCCAATCCTAAGGCAATGTTGAAAATCTCATATCATCGTCATCACCATTGGCAGATTTGTTCAACCTTCTGCTATAAAGTAACGAATAGCCGTGGTTATTAGTTAGTAATATGATAAAAATGTGAAAACGACTGTTAGTCGCGAGTCCACCTAATAGGAATACTCCTTGAGTATTCCTTAAGTTACTTGGGCTGTTAGTCGGAACCCACCGGATAGAAAATAGTTCTTGAGGCTTCACATTATTTATTGTTGGAGATGATCTGGTAGACTGCCAGAGATATACTGCTATTAATAGACTGCTGAAGATTGTCCCTTGAAATTGAGTAACAGCCCTTTTTATAGGCCCCTGTCAAATATTCTAGAAATACAAATATTAAACATTTTAAAGAGAGCCAGTGACATTTAAAATAACTACAATGAGAACTTGGCCTTAAGCACAGCTTGGTTACAATGGAGACTTAGAATTATAAAAGAATACAATCTGACAAATGACATTCTACAATGTTAATATATTCAAAGGTTCTTAAAAAATGAGAAAATGAATGTAAAAGGCATGAATATCAATGAAACGGTGAGGTTTCTATCGGCAATAGTGTTTCAGAAATGTGGGAGTATGTAAAATGTAAGTAAAGAGAAAGTCATAACCTGAGAGTAGATTTAGTATGGGGTTTAAAAAGCGACATTCCACAATGGGCCTCCTTCTTTTTGTGTTATGCTTCCCTGGTCTATCATGAGAAGTTCCATGTAACAAAGCATGCATGAAAGAATAAAAATCAAAAAATATAAGTATAACTAATAACTTTGTCTGCTTTCTGTAAGGGATTAACTATAAAGTAATTTCCATTATTTTCTACCTATCTAGCTATATTATTGTAATGATATTGAATACATACAAGTGAAATAAGGTTAATCTCTATCTTACAAGCCGATTAGAGTTGGATTAGAGTCACTCTGTAGCGACATTTTGTTAGCATTGTGGATTACTTTGTGAAAAGATTAGGAAAAAATGTTTTACTATTTTATTTTACTTATTTAACTACCTCGTTAGCCCAGTAGCTGCAAGCGTTACTATTGAGCATGAGGTCCTGGGTTCGATTTCCAGATCGGGCAAAGTATTATTGGGTTTTTAACGGACTTCAAAAAAAGGAGGAGGTTCTCAATTCGTCGGAATCTTTTTTTATGTATATTCCCTGATTACTCGAAGACAGCTGGACCGATTTGGATAATTATTTTTTGTTTGAAAGGGTATACTTTCTAGTTGGTTGGAACTCTTCAAATATTATAGGCACATCTATAGCGTTTTGGGTATTCTTTATAGTAACTCGTGCATTTGCTCTTGGAAAGCACCATTTAGTGAAGTAGAACTGATGATGATGATCACATATGAAGACCGATTCTACTCAATAATAAGGATTTCACGTTTTGCGATTCTATTAGGTACTTTAATAACAGTTGCTAAGCAATTTATGCTCTTCACAATGCATATGGTGAAGTGGAGCTGATGGCTACTTTAACATAAGCTCGAGTTCTCCTGGTACTTACCAGGAGAACTCTTTAACAATTAACGTCTCTGCGTCGGGAAAAAGCAATATTTTGTAAAAGGTGATGAGCAGTTGATATAAGACTATTGTAATTTTTATAAATTACAAACTGACCTACTAAAAAATTAAAAATACTAAAACATTTTTATTTGAATTTTAATTTATATCGATTTAATTTATCTCCATTTTCTTTATTAAAAATACATTACGTATTTAAAAATGAAGTATTTATTATCTTCAATTCAAATTTCAGTTAGCTGTAACAGTCACTTTATTAATTTATTTTAAAAAAATCCTCAAGAGGTATCGAACCCGGATTGACCGTACGAGAACCAAAGACGCTGACCACATAGCCACTGAGCGGTTGCAGATCGAAAATCTCTACGAGTATATAAGCTGCGTGTAACACTTTAGAGCCTGTTTTCTCGGAATCTTCTGGCTAGTGCGCTTTATAACTTTACTGTGTGGATACCCTAAAGTATAGCTACTACTAATCTGCTGAACCTCATGCCGATCTGAATTTCCGAGACCGTAAGGTCTCTTGTAAATATAAAATTCGAAACAAGATTTTTACTTATGGAATGACAACGAAAAACAGAGCATGACTTGTTGCGACAAGAAAATCAATTTTTAGATGGACACGGCTGAAGAACGAGATAAGATCAAGAAGGCTGCTATCGAGATTTACAAGACACCTGAAATGGATAGTAGCGAGACCTCAGACGAAGACTTTGAAACAACACAGCATAACAGCGACACAGAAAAGAGTTGGCAAATCAGTTTGACCCCGCCAAAAGATTCAATGTGAAGCTGGGCCTGAAACAGACTGGCGGTGACGTCGTTAAAAGATGCTCACCCATAGAGTCTATCCCTTGATATGCAATGGCCTCTGTAACCCCATGAAACATGAGGCTCCAGGGGCTAGTGTGAATCTTTGGGTTCATTCGAGCAATCGAGTCTGGGAATACCACGCTGGGGTCGGTGCATTTCATTCTTTTTTCCTTGATTATGCAGTCTTAATCTAGGAACCGAACTAACTGTTTCCCAAACAACAAAATTTGATTATAAGTTTACCCCTGAAAGTAGAGGGATAAACTTGGAAATTCCGGGACTTATGCAAAATAGAATATTATATAAGATACGAGCTACGGGTGTGGTGTCAAAGGGAAACCTCTCAAAACCATGGTCAATTTTTTGTGCAATATTTATAACAAAACTATTAACTACTTATTACAAACAAATATTCCAGTTTTTACTAAAAATTACGAAATAAAAAATAATTTAAAAACTAAATCAAAATTATGAAAAGAATTAATTCCGTGTGCTCATGCTTTGTTCAAGGAAATCTCCCAACGGCTGGTTAACACTTCCCGTGACCCAAGGGCAGGCTTTTACCTTGGCCAGAGGCTAAGCATTGCCATACAACATGGCAATGCCGCCAGTCTCTTGGGTACATTACCAAATGACAGCTATGCGGATGAATTTTTCGACGCCATATTTTAGTTTTTTTTTTAATAGTTTTAGTTGGTTAGGATATTATTTTTGTAACTTTATTTTAGTGTTAGATTGTTTATATTATAATATAGTATTATAGGTCATTTTGAACCTTATGCGAAGTCAGAGTGAATAGCGATGTGAGATTTGCTCCAAATCTAATAGACCTATTAAATTATGAAAATAATAACTTTAATTTCGGAAGTCGTTGGATAAAAAGTAAAATACAGATCCCAAGACACCGACTTCCGAAATTAAAGTTATTTCATAATTTTGAGTTAATTTCTTTTTGAAGTCGATTTAAATTTTTTAAATATTTTTTTTATTGGCAGATGTTATTCATAATTATGGTACTTAACTCTAAAGTTATAAAAAAATAAACCCCAACTATACAGTCTGGCCATAAATACTGTTACATTTAAAAATAAGAAAGATATTACATTTGAATTTGGAATCTGTCATTTTTATACGATTGTTCATTGAGTTTTCTAATTTTGGCGCCAATACATTGTACAATATTTTGCGATATTGAAATGGAGTGGGGTGATAAAGAGAACCGAATCGCTGTGATTGCATTACACAAAGTTGGTATGGAGCCAAATGCAATTTTTAAAACTCTCCATACGCTTGGTATTAGTCAAATGTTTGTGTACCGGCCATTAATAGGTACAATGAGATCTCCTCTCTTTGTGACATAAAAAGATCTGGCCGTCCACGTAGTGTTCGTATGAAAAAGGTGGTCAAAGCATTAAGGGAAAGAATTCGAAGAAATCCTGTCCGAAAGCAAAAGATTTTATCTCGGGAGATGAAGATAGCACCCAGAACCATGTCGCGTATTTTAAAAGATGACTTAGGACTTGCAGCCTATAAGAGACGCACTGGTCATTTTTTAACTGATAATTTAAAAAAGAATAGGGTGGTAAAATCGAAACAACTACTGAAGGGGTACGCAAAAGGAGGTCACAGAAAAATTTTGTTTACGGATGAGAAAATCTTTACAATTGAACAACATTTTAACAAACAAAATGACCGTATTTATGCTCAAAGATCTAAGGAAGCTTCCCAATTAATCGACAGAGTGCAACGTGGGCATTATCCGACTTCAGTGATGGTTTGGTGGGGTGTTAGCTATGAAGGAGTGACTGAGCCATGAAAAAGGTATCAAAACATCGGCACAAGTGTATCAAGATACCATTCTTGAGAAGCCCCTTAACAACACCATGTTCAATAACCAAGTATGGTCCTTCCAACAAGACTCGGCGCCGGATCATAAAGCTCGGTCCACGCAGTCTTGGTTGGAAGTGAACGTTTCGGACTTCATCAGAGCCGAAGACTGGCCGTCGTCTAGTCCCGATCTTAATCCGCTGGATTATGATTTATGGTCAGTTTTAGAGAGTACGGCTTGCTCTAAACGCCATGATAATTTGGAGTCCCTAAAACAATCCATACGATTGGCAGTGAAGAATTTTCCCATGGAAAGAGTGCGTGCTTCTATTGATAACTGGCCTCAACGTTTAAAGGACTGTATTGCAGCCAATGGAGACCACTTCGAATAAGCTTTTTATATTTTAAATTGTTTTATATTTATGTATTAAACTAACACACTGTAAAAGTAATAAATATTAGGTTGGGGAAAAAGTCTTTTCGCATTATAGTATGTATGAACTTGTAATAAAATCTCTTTGGCTATACTATTTGTAACTGGCTGGTTTTGGTATCATTGAAAGTTTAAATTTTAAAGAACATAATTCCAAATTCAAATTAGGAAAATGTGTGATTTTCATATGTTTTTCGTACCGTCAAGATGAGTGAATCTAATGAAGAAATTCGATACATTTTAAAATTTTACTACAAAAAACGTAAAAATGAAACGCAAGCCGCGAAAAAAATTTGCGATGTTTATGGACATGTCTGTGAGAGTAGCACAAATTTGGTTTAAGCGTTTTCAATCCGGAAATTTTGATGTCAAAGATGCACGTCGCTCTGGTCGCCCTATTACGGATAAAATGGATGCCATTTTTGAAAAAGTGGAGCAAGATCGGCATATCAGTAGTTACGACGTAGCTGAAGAACTGGAAATTGACCACAAAACAGTTTTGGCGCATTTGAAAAAAACTGGGTACACAAAAAAGCTCGACATTTGGGTACCTCACGAGCTCACTGAAAGAAACCTAATGAACCGTGTACTCATTTGTGATTCTTTATTACGACGTAATGAAACCGAACCATTTTTGAAGAAGCTGATAACTGGTGATGAAAAGGTCGTGGTCAAAGGCCGGTCAGGCTTCACAGACTGTGGCGAAACCCGGGTTAACTCGCAACAAGGTGATGCTGTGTGTGTGGTGGGATTGGAAGGGCATTATTCATTATGAGTTGTTACCACCAGGCAGGACCATCGATTCTGAACTCTACTGCGAACAACTGATGAGATTAAAGCAAGAAGTTGAGAGAAAGCGGCCGGAATTAATCAACAGAAGGGGTGTGGTTTTTCATCATGATAACGCTAGACCTCACACATCTTTAGCCACTCAGCAAAAATTAAGATAGTTTGGCTGGGAGGTGTTAATGCATCCGCCGTATAGTCCTGACCTTGCACCTTCAGATTTCCACCTGTTTCGGTCTCTTCAGAATTCTTTAGGTAGTGTCAGGTTAACATCACGAGAGGACTGCCAAAACCACTTGTCGCGGTATTTTGACCAGAAGTCCCAAAATTTCTATAGCAATGGGATCATGTCCCTACCTACAAGATGGCAAAAAGTTATCGAACAAAATGGTACCTACATACTTTAGTTAAATGTAAATAAACTATATTAAAATTTTTTTGAATTTTCTTAAAAAATGCGAAGAAACTTTTTCCCCAACCTATTATTATTTGCAATAAAAAAAAAAAAAAATTTCTTCGTGACAATATTTATGGCAAGACTAGGTACTATATAGAAAGCAGAAATATCTATTGAAAAGGTTCCCTACTACGACTTATACCCACCCCTGACCAAGAACCAGCCGGTGTATTCTGTAAAAATCTCACGGTGAAAACTTATGTGAAGTGAGCTTGAAGTCAGCTGTCATTCCACCTGATTCTAGGGATTGACACTATTGACGGCTCACTTCACGCTCACCTCACCTAAGTTTTCACGGTGAGATTTGTACAGAATAGCACTGCAGGTATGCATAGATGTCGAGAATTTACTTAGCAACAACAGCTACTTGAAGTTCAAAGTTCTTTGCTCCGTCACTATTTCCACAAAATCTATCCCCCTACTGACGTAACTGCCCGGGGCAATCCCGATAAGCTCAATAACGTTAATGATTACGATAGGCTAGGTAACTCAATACAATAACAATACAAGCCCCCTGTGTAAACTGAAACCGTATGACACGATGAGGCTTTTAAAACAGCGGGAATGGCGTGTTAGAATGATGTTGTTTACAAAACAAGTGAATTTAAAGAAGCGCTTTTGAAAAATATGGAAGGTGATTACGCGACATAATTATCAAGTTATTAATGTACGAGTAATCTATGACAAGACATACGCGAGTCCATCAATGCCTGGTTGGGGCCAAGTCTTATATAGAACTTTTCTCAATTAATGCGCGGAAATTCAAACTAAGTTAATTAATTATAAACACCAGAATCAATGACGAACAACAATAATTTATCACGCACCATTAATTTGTTTCTTTTTTACTTTCAAGGCAAAAGCCCGCGAAATTCAAACTGTCTTACGTATTTTGGAATTCTATTTGCTAGCCAAATCGAAATTTGAATAAAATCTTTAATAAGTTACCTCCTTGGTTGCCATTTTTCGAAGTAAAAATTTCTTTCCATTTTCACAATACACGATGAGTTTTCATAGTAATTTATTCAGCCGCTAAACACGACAAAAAGGATTTCCATAGTACTTATACTAAAAAAGCCGGCCGCTGCTCGCATGTAAGACCAGTTGAGCCAGTACAGAATTTTCAATTTATCTCGAAGAAGGTTGTCAGAATAATGCTCGACTCGAATTTCAAAGCATTTTTGAGAAAATAGGTAAGTATGTGAAATTGTGAATTATGTATTTCAGTGTGTGGTTTGGTATTGGGTGATTTGATTTGTTATTTTATAGGTCAGGATAATATAGAGAAGAACAAAGTTATAAAATTAATATATTTGCTTTTTTTAATGGCATCTCGTAGTTGGCCTAGAGAGGCCCTGACTACTTAACCGGTCAATCCTGTGGCTGCCTTAAGCGACCTCAAAGCCTCCAGCCAGGGGCATAAACTTACAGACTAAGCGACTATACGCTAAGGGCTCCCTCTGTGGGGAACGAACCTCGGCTTAGGGCGTCGCTGGGGGGAGGACAGCAAGATGGGACACGCCATCAAACCACGGTGGGAACCAACACATAAGGTGTTCGATGATGCGGTGGACCTGTTGAACGCAGGAATGCTGCCTTCGGAAACCGAACTGCTCGTTAGGGATGAGACCCTTTGTCTCGGCATAGTCTCTGAGTCGCTTATAAATAAGCCTCTCATAGATTTTGCCGAGGACATTGAGCAGACTGATGGGGCGGTAACTAGAGGGCTCAGCCTTGGGCTTACCGGGCTTGTGGATGCCAATGACGGTGGCCTCTTTGCATGCTTGTGGAAAGATGTTGTTGCTCAGGGCACCTTTGCAGATGGTGACCATGAGCATTATGAGGTGAAGTGCATGAGCATGAGCATTATGAATGAGGAAAAGTTGAAATCTGAATCTGAGCCGGGGGCTTTACGGGGTTTGAGACCCTTGATTATGTCCTGCACCTCGTCTGGACTGACGGGAGGCAGAGGATAATCAGGGTCTTCAACGGGAGAGAGGGAGGCTCTACGTTCGACTTTCGCGTCAACCTCAGAGAGTTGAGCTTAGTCTACAGGTTGAGAGCTGGGCGAGCACTGGACCTCAAGACTGCCGGCTAGGCATTCAACCTTGTCGACATCATCGAAAGCGATGATCTCGTCAAAACGGATTAGGGGGAGCCTAGAGGCTGTCTCTTGGCATCTGAGCTTCCTCTGGAATTGCCAGAAGGCTAGGTGGGTAGGCTCTAGGTCGCTCAGCATGTTGTCCCAGCCAGCGGTACGCAGCTCCTCTAAGCGTATCTTTACAGATTATTTTTTTTTAATTTGAGGTGGGTTTGCTCTTGACTCTAGTCTAGGTCAGAGGTGACAGAGACAAAGTCGACGATGGAGAGAGCTTACGCAGAAGAAGCCTGTTCACTCTCATTTTGAAGAGATTAGGGTTGTATGCGTTTGGAAACACAGACGCAGGTAGTGAGTTCCACTCTTTTGCAGTGCGCATTATAAAAGACATTTGGAAGCGCTTAGTGCGAATTGGTGGAATATCAACCAGGTAGGGATGGTAACTAGCAGTGCATCTAGATGTCCGATGGTAGAAGGGGGCCGGTGGAATCAGGTCGTGGAGTTCTTGGGCACACTTACCGAAGTACAATCTGTAGAAGACCGACACGCAGGCAACCTTGCGGCGATGAGCCAAGCTGTGAAGCTTGGCATCCACCAGTTTTACATCGCCAATGAGCCTCTTAGCTCTGCGTTCCACCGAGTCAATCGCAGCTAGTTGGTAATTAGCTGATCCATCCCAAAGGTGGCTGCAATACTCCATGCAGGATCGGACTTGCGCTTTGTAAAGGGTTAAAAGCTGTCCAGGCGTAAAGTATCGCTTCACCCTATTTAGGATGCCCAGCTTCTTGACCGCTGTTTGGGCTTTGTACTAGATGGTAGTGCCAAAGTTTAGACCAGATGACAACTCCATGCCAAGGAGCTCAAGCCGATCAGTTACAGGAACAGATGTACCCCGAAAAGTAGGAGTTTGGGCGACAGATCTCTGTAAATAGCGCTTATGGGCATTGTTCGCGTGGCAGAGAAAGTTGGTGTACGCGCGGACAGCCGCGTTCTTCTCATTCAACAGCTCACGTACATCGTCCGGCAAGTTTCCCTTGAACAATCGTCCAGGACTGATTGTACGTGTTCCGTGAATGAGTCGATCGCGGCTATCGTGTTAGCGATCGAGTCAAAGTGGTCGAGATAGAGTCTAAGTGGGGGAACGTGGTGGATTTCAAACATTCGCTTACTTTCCTCCAGTCCGTCAGTGCGGGGTGCCAGGTTTACGACGACTGGTCGGTGGTCAGAAGTCTGTAGAGTCTAACCGTAGGTTGAAATTCTTTAGAAGCGCTACATCAAGTACGTCAGGGGTGTGGCTGGGGTTGTCTATAGGGGGGTCTATAGGGACGCAGTATAGACCCTTTTTGTTGTAGATTAGGGTGCCGCCCTTGCAAGGATGACAATACTCTTATAGCCATGACACTATGTCTGACATATTTGAAGAAATAAGAAATCTGCGGTTGAGAGTGTATTCTCACGTAGTAAGTTACATGGCAGCGAGCAGTGAAACTTATCTAGAAAAAATAACAATGCGAGGCTATAAAGCTAGAGTTCATATCTGCCTGTCATAAAGCGAAAAAACACCAAGATCTATTTTACAAAGAACTCTCTGTAACAGAAAATAATCACCTCAGGAATACGTACAATAAAGTCTGCAAACGCTGTGAATTAAAAATACTACCTCATTCAGTTATAAAAAAATAATAAAGAAAATATTGCAAAACTCTGATTATAATGACTTGAAACAATTAATACTAGCTGTTGCCAGCGACTTCGTCTGCGATCCAGGATGAATAGTAGCCTATGCCCTACTTTAGGGCATGGTCTACCCATGTGCCTTATTTCATCCAGATCCGTTCAGCCGTTTCCGCAAAAAGTTTATATAATAATATAATTCAATCATTCCAAAGACACGTGGCGCCATCTATATTAATAAGAACGTTATTGTTGTTTTCCTCAGGAACAGTACATTTTTTCGGTATGAATGATACCCCATGCCCGTTTCTGTACACCTGACAACGTATATGCAAAATTTCAGGATGATCGGTTCAGTGGTTTAGGCGTGAAAAGGTAACAAAGAAACAGACAAACTTACTTTCGCATTAGTTAGGACATATGGTTTGACATATTAGTTAGGATACTCTGACCTGACCCTGAATCAAACTAGATTCAATGGGAACAATACGCACACATACTCACACATACAAAAACATACCAGACATACTATACAACACCTGAAATCACCTCTCTAGTCTCCACTCTGGAATCCGTATCCCGAGCCCCCAAGATTCATACTAAGTGTCTAGTTTAGGGCTCACTGGCAAATAATATTTTGTAAAATTTTAAGCTACTCATGTCGTGTGTAAACTTGGTGTTGACCTGTAAACCTGCTTACTGTACACATGTTACCTGGATATTAACTATTTTCTTTTTTTTTTCTATTCACTAGTACATTTCGTGGCCTACCGTCACTATGTAATACATTAATGACCACTCAGGGGTCAATGGTCACTTGACAAACATTATGTTCCTGAATTATTATGACGTAAGATGTTCATTTTAGTACACATTTACCAACGAAAATATTAGGTATATTTACCGCCAAAACGAAGAAAATCAGTAGGTACTTTGCGGAAATCGATGCGAGTAAAATGTTAAGTTATTTTTTTTTTTTGACATATCTCGGGACCCTGAAGTCCCGGACCTTTAGAAAGCGTACGAGAAGCCGAAGCCAATTCGCAGAAGCCCCTTGGACAATTTTAAATGATAAGGAGGCACCAACCGACGATTATCCCTATATGCACTATATGCAAGTGCATCCAAGGATAACCCGTTGGTGCAGGATTATTGCAGAACATTGAAACAAAATATATTGGGCGGGTTTGGGTGGCTAAAGTGGATTGGGTAATAATAATAAATAATACTAATATTCTGGGACATTGTTCACACACGGTCATCTGATCCCAAACTAAGCAGAGCTTGCACTATGGAAACCAGATAACTGATATACTACATACACTACTTTTTTTTTGTAATTACATACTTATACGAACTATATCCCCTGCCTGACCAATGTTATATAATTGTACGGGTAAAACGGCAGGAGGTGACTTGCACACTCAATAATGGGCCCCCGGAAACGGTCACCAGCACATAGTGACGTAGCGACAGGGGGCAACACTTCCTGGGGTGCTTGAGGAGTGGAGAGGTATTCCTATCAGGACAATCCCGGGAGTACGGTCAAGATCCCTACCAGCATCTTACTGGAATGCCTACTTCCTACCTCCGAGCACGTTTGCTCTTGCGAATCTCCAATAAAGGCAAGAAACAGGTCGGGAGCTCTGTTCCTCGTCAGTGTTCACTTCAGGCGGCCAATAAAGGTAAGACAGGGGTGAAGAACAAGACTTCTCCCGGGAGATAGGGTTACCAAGAAAATTGATAAGGCCAATTAGTGTAATATTATTTTTTATTTATTTATTTATTTATTTATTTATCAACATACATTTACCATTACAGCTAACCAATGCGGTAAATGCGCCTTAATTTAACTTAATTGTTACTTATAACTAATACCTATAACTAATTACAAACAAAGCTTTCCTTGTGAATTCACCCAGAGAACAACAGAATAAGTCCGTCTCAGTCGCTATGAGGTTGAGCGTGCGGAGTGCACGCGTCAGCGGCGCCTCCTTTAAGAGGTTGGTCCGAGCACGCGGTACCACTAGTAGTCGAGGCTGCCGTCGTCGCCACACGTACCTGTCCGGAACACACAGACTTACCTGGCCTAGAACAACGGCATTATGCACCTTCCCTCTCAATAATTTAAATATATATGAGGCGAGTGCAAGATCCCTCCTAACCCTTAGCTCGTTGTATCCTACCATACCTAAAATAAATAAGGTAGGATACATTAACGGGTAAAAAGGATATACTCCGTAATAACGCATGTATAAATATCTTATAAATTTATTTTGTACCCTCTCCAGCATGAGACTATATTTAGCTTCATGCGGAGCCCAGATGACTGCATTACATTCTAACTGGCTCCTCACCAATGCATTATATAATACTATAATAGCTTTCACATTCGTGAAACCTCGGACCGTACGAAGTATGAAACCTAAATTTCTATACGCTCTTCTACAGTTACGCATGATATGTTCCCGAAAATTCAAACCGGTGTTAAATCCTACTCCCAAGTCCCTTACTTCTGTGACCCTTTCCATTGGCAACCCGTCAATATAGTAGGTATGTAAGATGGGATTGTGTGCGCGAGAAAAAGTGATGGTCACACACTTCGAGCTATTAAATTGCAAAAGATTTTCTTTGCTCCATCTCACTACCCTATCTATGTCTGTTTGTAGCTTGACACAGTCATCGCTGCTCTTTATCGCGAGGGACAATTTGAGGTCGTCGGCAAACAACAGACAAGAAGCGTCTTGGACTACTTCTGGTAGGTCGTTTACCACCAGAAGAAAGCCCAAAGGGCCAAGGTTGCTACCTTGACTTACCCCGGACCTAGTGAAATATGGATCCGACACGTGCCCCGCATATTCCACATATTGCTGCCTATCCCTCAGATAGCTGGCAAAAAACCGGAGAGAGTGTGGGGTGAAACCAATACCTGCAAACTTCTTAAGCAAAATGTCATTATCGACTAGATCGAATGCTTTTCTGAAGTCGAAGTAAGCAGCATCAGTCTGCCCCCCACCATCCACCGCCGGCACCAGATGAGCCATGTGGCAGAGAAGATTACTGGTGGTACTTCTCCCCGGTCGAAACCCATGCTGAGCATCTGACAGCTGTGCGCTAACCTGAAGATATATGCTCTTATGTATAGCAGTTTCCATCACCTTCGCCGGCGCAGACAATACCGCAACTGGTCTGTACCCATCCACCGATTCTTTTGACCCTGCTTTCGGAACCGGAACAACGCGTGTCACTTTCCACCTCTCGGGAAACACGGCAGCTTTGAGGCACTGGTTGTATATATGAAGTAGTGGCCTAGCCAGCGCTACTCGACAGTCCTTAAATATGTATGGCGGAATGCCATCAGGCCCCGCGGACCTTTTCGGCTTAAGATCTAGAAGCGCACGACGCACGTCTCCTAACTGCAATTGGTGCAAGTGCACTCGCGCCGCTCCGTTTCCGCTACCTGCGCTGGCTACAGCCGCGTCCACATCCAACTCCGGTTGGCCTTCCATATACACAGAATAAAAGTAAGCCGCAAACTCTTCCACAGACCGCTGCCCAGATAATGCTACCCCATCTTTCAAGATAGCTTGCGGGCTTCTCCTACCTCTCTTAGACTTTGCATAATTCCAAAAAGATTTAGGATCACTCAGCATTTGCCCTTGAACACGGCTCCTATATTGTTCCTGTGCCACTACTAACATATTTTTAACGTTGGTTCTACACTGAGCAAATGCTTCGTAATCGACCCTTGACCCGCTTGCCTTGTACTGTTTATGCAGAGAAGCTTTCAACCTTATGTCGCGAATTATTTCAACAGTGTACCACTCAGGATAAATGTACCTTGAGTTATATATAGGGTCTATCCATTCATAAACAAAAACTCTTAACCTCTCGAATGTCGGAGACTAAATTGACTTGACTGAAATTGTCAAGCTGTATTAGGATTACATTATCAGAAAGGTCATTTTAATATTTTCACTTGTCAATTTAGTGTAACTGTCCGACTTAAGACACTTGGAGCATTTTTTCTTATGTCGAACTGTGTAACATAAGACATTCGAGAGGGGATCATTGTATGTACTCATAATTATGACCAAATTTTACTATGGGACCAAACCTGAAATCGCGAAAAAAAAATTTCTTTTAACACTAAGAAGAAGAATTCTGTGTCGAATTATGTAAAAAAGTAAATTTTGTAAACAGTGCATTTGACTCTTTCTACTTTGTTGCAGTCTTACTTGACACGGAAACGTCATTTTAGACTCAATGATTTTTGTCTACTCTTCCATTGATAAAAAAATTCTTTACGATTGTCGTGCTAAGCCTGCTGGTGAAGATTGCGGGAATCAGCTGGATGCGAGAAGCACAGGACAGCACAGGCTTGGGGAAGGCCTGTCAAGCGATAGACGTAGCTATTATTATTATATATTATTCTCTTGCCCTTATCCCAATGTATTGGGGTTGGCGTAACATGTCTTCTTCTTCCATATTTCTCTATTAGTCGTCATCTCAGTAGTCACCCCCTTTCTAGTCATAATTATTATCTTTCACATAGTCCATCCATCGTTGATGCCTTAATAAAGAACGTAATTTGATGTGGCTCAAATTTAATTTTCGATATCAATTTGCCTAGCCTTTTCCTAACTATTTTGTCCAGTCTAACCGGATGCAGCTGAATACCAGTATTTTACATGGAGCACCTGTCTATCTCACCTCCACAACCGGGTAACTGGGAAATACGATACCCCTTGGTAAGACTTTCGGGTTTCTGACGACCCGTAATGACTGTCAAAGATCCACGAATGACAGCCCCGGGACCAAGCAACGGCATGGCAACGGCTTAACGTGCTTTCCGAGACACGGAGGAGTCCTGGTATGTAAAGATGGTCACCCATCCACGGACCGACCCCGGCAAGCGTAGCTTAACCTGATGGATTGATCCGTGCGGCTGTTATTACTTACCGACGAGCTCCTCAATTGAATTTTCGATATCGGAAACAATATTTAACTTGTTCATGAAGAGGTTTTAATTTGTAAAAACATCAGAGGAAAAACCATTTTATTAGTACCAATAAGACTTGAAGGTTGTTAATTTACAATTTTCTCAATAAATCTAACTTTCATTCTAGGAACAACTGGTCCATGGCACAAAATGTAGATTTAAGACTCCCACAGACAGGCGCGACGCAACGTTGCGACGCGGTGGTAGAACAATTTCCATGAAGTTTTACAGAAATTGTTTTATTAGAGACGCGTCGCGTCTGTCTGCGGGAGCCTTTATGTCTTCCAAGAAGAAACCCTTTAATCCTTTGAAATTAAAAGTAGATCCGATTAAAAGCAAGCTCGAATCCGAAGTTCTTAGAAAAAATATCCACTCATTTAGGTAGGTACTTTACAATGAAAGAAAGTCAATTTTTCTAAGATTGGCATCGTATTCTATGGGCAAATGTTGTCGGTTTAAAAGAGTAAGACTGAAATATCGAAGTAACGTCGACTTTAGGGGCTCCTGGCTAAACAATAACAGCCGCACGGGTCTATCGACCAGGTTAAGCTACGCAAGCCGCGGTTGGTCCGTGGGTGGGTGACTATCTTTACGTATATATAGGTAAACCACGCTGGGGCCTCGGAAAGCACATTAAGCCATTGGTTCCGGCTCTCATCTTTGACAGTCGTTACAGATCGTCAGAAGCCCGAAAGTCGGACAACCAGTCTTACCAAGGGGTATCGTATTACCCAGTTACTGGGTTGTGGAGGTCAGATAGGCAGTCGCTCCATGTAAAATACAGGTATCAGCTGTATCCGGTTAGACTGGAACCCAACCCCAACATAGTTCAACTGTTGGGGTCGACTTCCAGTGAAACCGGATGCAGCTGCAGTATTTTACATGGAGCGACTGCCTATCTGACCTCCACAACTCAGTAACTGGGTAATACGATACCCCTTGGTAAGACTGGTTGTCAGTCTCAGGTTTCTCACGATCTGTAACGACTATCATATCAAAGACCAACGTATGAAAGCCGGGACCAACGGCTTAACGTGCTTTCCGAGGCACGGAGAGGTCTTGGTGTGTAAACATGGTCACCAATCCACGGACCAACAGCGGCAAGCGTAGCTTTACCTGATCGATCGACCCGTGCGGAATATGACTGACAAACAATAAATAGTGGCTATTATACAACTGAAGATCGAAAATAAAAATTAAATATTGAACAGCCTTGAAGTAACAAACCATCTCGTTACTTTCAAAACATTATCGTCATCCATTTTCCCAGTTACTAAAGCTGTTACCTGCAGACATAGATGGATAAATAAAATGAAGTGTCTGTCAATATTTGCAGTCATTAGCGGCTAAACGTCAATCCGCTCCGCCCACGCTCTTACACCCGTATTTATAAACAACTAAAAGTGATTACTTCAGCAAAAGTAATTACTCAAGTAACGATTTTTATTCTTTTAAATCCGTATTTATAAACGAGCACTTACTTACTGCTAAGTAATTTCTTAGTGAAGTCCTTACTTGAGCAAAGAATTCTTCATTATAAAATCTTATTCTATAGTCGAGTAATGTACAGACGCCAGCAGGTCAGCAGCTACCCGTAACTGTCAAATTTTCCCAATCAACGTTGAACCTAATGCTTTAGCGATAAAGTTGAAAATCTATTAAAGAAAATTGTGATGGCGTCTGTACGTTACTTACTTGAGTAAGAATCAACGTTCCATTGCAAAATCAAACGCAAAATGGTTGAGTTCTCAATTCTTAACTAAATAAAATGGTGACTATTACTTGGCTAAGAATTCTAACCTTTGACACTTCTAACTTCAAGCTAATACTAAACTATAGAATAAAAATCGTTACTTGATTAATTGCTTTTACTGAAGTCACCTTTACTTGTTTATAAATACGGGGATTAGTAATTGCTTGAAGTTAAAACTGTCAAAGGTTAGATTCTTAGCCAAGTAATAGTCAACATTTCCTTTACTTAAGAATTGAGAACTCGACCATTTTGCGTTTGATTTTGCAATGGAACGTTGATTCTTACTCAAGTATGTAACGTACATTACTCGACTATAGAATAAGATTGTATAATGATGAATTCTATCCTCAAGTATGACTATGACTTCACTAAGAAATTACTTAGTAAAATGTAATTGCTTGTTTATAAATACGGGTGTTAAACCTGTAGGACTAGGACCGGCACTTCCAGTACTTGTGGTTGAAGAATATCTTTGTACAGGCTTGTTGGAATAATTAATTGAAATGCTACTTAGATATTGGATGTTTTATGTGACGTTATAAGATTTGTACAGACGCCAGCAGGTCAACCTACCCAAAACTGTCAGATTTTCCCAATCAACCTTGAACCTAATGCTTTAGCTATAAAGTCGAAAATCTATTAAAGAAATCTGACAGATTGTAGTAGCTTGATGTGCTGGCGTCTGTACATTAATTAAAGGAATATTGTTTGTTTATTTAATACAAGAACACAAAAAGTTAAGTTAAGGGTTAGGATTGTGGTAAGTTTGATACAGAATGTATCAAATGTAAGGTGTGGTCAATAGAGTATAGGATGACTGGTAATTAGTGACCGATACTTAAACACATGATTATACTCATGATAACAAACAACTTTTACTATGGCACCAAACCTGAAATTGCGAAAAAGCAATCAACTGCTGTTCCCTACATTTATGTTCGCATAACTCGTCAAAATGTAGGGACCAGCCGATTTTTTTATTCTCGCGATTTCAGGATTGATCCCATAGTAAAAGTTGTTTGTTATCAGGAGTACAATCATGTGTTTAAGTATCGGTCACTAATTACCAGTCACCCTATATAAGGGATCATCAAACTGAACAAGTTTCTCCATGCATGGGGCCAACATCGTAATCAAGAAAAAATAATCAGCTTCTGTTCGATACATTTGGGTCGAGTTGGTGGTGGTCGTGTTGGTGGTATTTAAGTCTTCTACTTGACAGCTGATAATTTTTTCTCGATTACTATTTAGGTTCTATGGAGAAAGTTGTTCAGTTTGATGGTCTGTACCACACCCTTTTTGACCAGTCCTTTCTGATACATTCTGTATTTACTCCCTCGTTGGTCTAGTGGTCGAAAGTGCTACTGTTGAGAATGTGGTCCTGGGTTTGATTCCCTCTTTTTAACTGAATTTTAGCAATTATATCTTCTCAATAATAAAACGTCTAAAGTACGGTCTGTCACTACAGCCGGGCACATTTACCGTTAAGGGGAAGCTCCAGGTAAACCGCCAAAATTCAAATTTTCTTAAGTTTTTTGCAATTTGCAAGTCAGTATTAGATTGTATGTTGATTAAAGCATGATTCACGACCGTAACAAATATGAATTTACAGAATTATGTATAATCATTAGAATCAGTAATACAACTCCTTAAGTTAGTATAATCCTAAATGTCCAGATTTCATGAAATTTGTCATTCATTAGGATTATATGAACTTAGATAGTTGTATTGTTGATTTTAATGATTATAATTATGTAAATACATAATTGTTACGGCCGCGAATCATATTCAAATTAACATACAACCTGATACTGACGTGCAAATTGCAAAAAACGTAAGAAAATTTAAATTTCGCGGGCTATCTGGAGCCGAATGCGCTGTTTGGCGGCAATAAGTATGGTTGTAGCTTAATTATTATCAGAACACTTTGCGGAAATCCATGACAGTAATATATTATTCAATAACATTTAGTCAAAATTAGATCCAGCACCCTATTTGCGTAACACACTATCAGTCGGAATCGGTTCCATTTTGACAGTTCAACAACATTCATTGCGTTATTTACGTTGTCGAGCAAACAACATTTTTCGAACATTAATGGATAAGCAATTTTCTTCAAAATGATTCAGATTCAAAAGTTAAATTTTGGCCAGCATTACTCCTACATAAACTCCTATTAATTCCAACTTGCAAAACCAAGCATCCATTCAATCTGCCTGCCTTTTCTCAACTATGTTGGGGTTGGCTTCCAGTTTAATACGAGATGCAGGATGCAGCTGAATACGAGTAATATATATGGAGCGGCTGCCTATCTGACCACCACAACCCAGTTACTGGGTACTACCCTTTGGAAAGACTGGTGGACCCGTAACGACTGTCAAAGATCCACTAATGTCAGCCGAGAGGTATGTAGGGGTCTCGATATGCAATGGATGGTCACCCATCCACGAACCGACCGCGGCAAGCCTAGCTTAACCTTCGATCGACCCAAGCTTCCGTTATCATTTAGCCACGTCATCCGACCTTCCAACTACTTAAACAACAATAACCCATGCACCAACCTATAACAATAACTTCGTGATCATTTAATAAATAACTAATAAGAACTGAAGCTTACCTATCTATTCTAGACGAGTTGGTCTCCCACGTCGGTCGTGACCGGTCCATCGCATTGATCGTCGCGTGCGCCGATAGATCATCGCTGTTCGAAGTTTGAACTGACCGGAACTTTACGCGGAGGTCGGTTGAATTGATGTGGCTTGTGAGGTTGTGTTTGTATGTGGTTAGGTTATTTGGTTGAGGTTTGTGTTGATAATCTACAAATTAAATTAACATATGTATAACGTTATAACGTTCGTAACGTTAATAACGTTCGTAACGTTATAACGTTGTAACGGTATAACGTTATAGCCTATAACGTTCCAACTGCTGGGACACAGACCGAGACAGAGGAGTGGGCCCATAATCCACCACGCAGGCCCAGCGCGGGTTGGAAGATGTCACATGTCTAATTGTTGGTTCTAGGACATGCCGAGCTGGTTTCCTCAAGATATTTTCCTTTACCGTTTTGAGAGCAGTGGTGATGAAATAAATTACACAAAGTACGAACCCACAACGAACAACTCGGTAGTCGGGGCTGTTACCACTGGACCACGCATTCGTTTAATGTTTTATTCTAGGGTAACCAGCAGACACCGATAACGTACTTGAAGTAGTTACTCTCCATCCCGTAAAAATTACAGCTTACGTGTGAATGTACCTGGGGAGCGAAGTTTTTTTTTTACCTAACTCATTTATTGTGTCCCTTGCCAAAATTGCTAAAGAGGTACACTTTCGGAATCACTCCGGTAGGTACTGTAGAAGGTCAGAGTCCAACGATGTTGGAGTTCTGATCTTCTACGGAGACCGTAACTACTTGAAATGATAGAGGAGGAAGGCAGAAATAACTGTTTTACTATAATCAGGAGGGAAATAGTACATTCAGCAAATAAAATATTACACACTTTCTTAAATTACTCCACCTAGCGTCCTAGTGAAAACGGAAGTGCCGTCAGGCAAAAACATCAGAAATATATTTTTTTTAAATAATTAAAAAAAGATAGTTTTACACTGGCGCAAGTAGTCGAATGTCAGCCAGGACAACATAAGGTTAAGGTCCATTGCATGGAACCTTTACAGTACCTATCTGTTTGTCTGTCGCGTTGACAAAAATAGATCGAAGTGACGCAACTGCAGACGTAAAGCAGAACGTAGAACAGTTACTATTAAAATTTTGTGGAGTATCGTTTTTTTGTATCCTTTCCAGTCTATTTAAATCCACGTTACTGTACTACAGAATGACATCACTATTACCAAGGTGGTACATAACAATGTCCTGCAGAAATGAGCCACTTTCCGTCTGAATGTTATTTATCATCCTGCTGGATAGGTTACCAAGAAAAAAAAAACTGATTTGTAGTGAGCATTTTGTTTTTTTTTTTTTTAATTCATCAGTACTGCTTTCCAAACAGTGACGGAAAACATCGTTAGGAAACAAACATGTCCTAGAGGTAGAACCTAAAATTCGAAGACATGTGACATCCACTCCCTCTCACCGAGAAGAGGCTTGTATCCCAGCAGTGGGAACAATATAGGCTGATTATGCTGATGCTATTATGCTTATTTAAGAGGCCGTTTACGAAATTTTGCCGATATCGCTGATTTACGTGATTTTACAAACGTTATTCTACAGTTTAAATACTGTAATTCTATAAGTTTTAATGCACAACATGATCAATTATAATCTAATGAATGAGTCATTTTTTATTTTTATTATATAATTTTGATTAATCGACTTAAAACCGGCGACTGTTTTGTGAATTTTTACTGTAAGAAGTTCAGAATATCACATTTACGAATCGTTTTAACGTCTGAACGGTATGAAAAAAAATACAATGTATTCAGAGTAACAGTCATCTATACATACATGATTGAATCACCTTTTGCCACTATTATATAAATTTTTGGGTGAAAAAATATTTGACTTAGAAAAATTTTAGAGAAAATTGGCAAAGAACTGCTTCTGGGTTCGGCTACTTAGAACGTTAAAGTTCATAAAATTAAAACAACAGAAATAAACGTCAGTTCAAAATCAATCAATGTCCTGAAAAAAAAAAAAAATAATTGGCAACAAAAAACTTTTAAAATCAATCAATCAAACCACCTAAATCTCGCATTATATGTATAAAAAATACTCGAAGCAAAATAAATTGTTGCTCATTCATTAGATTAGGTATAATTGAAATGATCTTACATGTTGTGCATTAAAACTTATAGAAATAAAGTATTTTTTTAACTGTAAAATCACGTAAATCAGCAAAATTTCATATACGGCCTCTTAACTCAAAAAGTTACTTCTTCAACATATTAGGTTGGGGAAAAAGTCTTTTCGCATTATAGTATGTATGAACTTGTAATAAAATCTCTTTGGCTATACTATTTGTATCTGGCTGGTTTTGGTATCATTGAAAGTTTAAATTTTAAAGAACATAATTCCAAATTCAAATTAGGAAAATGTGTGATTTTCATTTGTTTTTCGTACCGTCAAGATGAGTGAATCTAATGAAGAAATTCGATACATTTTAAAATTTTACTACAAAAAAGGTAAAAATGCAACGCAAGCCGCGAAAAAAATTTGCGATGTTTATGGACCTAGTGTAGTGTCTGTGAGAGTAGCACACATTTGGTTTAAGCGTTTTCAATCCGGAAATTTTGATGTCAAAGATGCACGTCGCTCTAGTCGCCCTATTACGGATAAAATGGATGCCATTTTTTCAAAAAGTGGAGATCAGTAGTTACGACGTAGCTGAAGAACTGGAAATTGACCACAAAACAGTTTTGGCGCATTTGAAAAAAACTGGGTATACAAAAAAGCTCGACATTTGGGTACCTCACGAGCTCACTGAAAGAAACCTAATGAACCGTGTACTCATTTGTGATTCTTTATTACGACGTAATGAAACCGAACCATCTTTGAAGAAGCTGATAACTGGTGATGAAAAGTGGATCACGTATGACAAGAACGTGCGAAAATGGTCGTGGTCAAAGGCCGGTCAGGCTTCACAGACTGTGGCGAAACCCGGGTGCACTCGCAACAAGGTGATGCTGTGTGTGTGGTGGGATTGGAAGGGCATTATTCATTATGAGCTGTTACCACCAGGCAAGACCATCGATTCTGAACTCTACTGCGAACAACTGATGAGATTAAAGCAAGAAGTTGAGAGAAAGCGGCCGGAATTAATCAACAGAAGGGGTGTGGTTTTTCATCATGATAACGCTAGACCTCACACATCTTTAGGCACTCAGCAAAAATTAAGAGAGTTTGGCTGGGAGGTGTTAATGCATCCGCCGTATAGTCCTGACCTACCTTCAGATTTCCACCTGTTTCGGTCTCTTCAGAATTCTTTAGGCGGTGTCAGGTTAACATCACGAGAGGACTGCCAAAACCACTTGTCGCGGTATTTTGACCAGAAGTCCCAAAATTTCTATAGCAATGGGATCATGTCCCTACCTACAAGATGGCAAAAAGTTATCGAACAAAATGGTACCTACATACTTTAGTTAAATGTAAATAAACTATATTAAAAAATGTTTTGAATTTTCTTAAAAAATGCGAAGAAACTTTTCCCCAACCTATTATGTATTACCCATTATAGCTTGTTCTAAATCTACTTAAAATCAAAAGGATATAAGTACATTTTAGTAAAGTGTCAACGCTCTTTCATGCCATAACTGTTTTCTCAATTACTTGCGAGCCTAAAGATGCTAACACTGGACCATTTTTATTTAGGAATCTAGGCCGTAAGAGCACTGTGTCCAAAGCCTAGATTTGTTACATAATTTCATAGAACAAACATGTCTATGAATATAACTTGACAGAGTAGAAAATACCATACATACACATAAATTAATATTTTGATATAGTACACAATTATATTCTTACTTAGTAGGTTTTTATACTAATAAACAGGGTGAAATTAAATTAGATAGCGAAACTCCGCAGACTTGATGTAAAAAAAATGAAAAAGATTTGATGATTTTTTTTGGGGGCCAATGACCGCTGTTAGTTTTGTTAGTTGAAGTATGAGTTTAAAAAAAACTATTATATCGATACCACGTCTGTTAAATAAGTTTACACAAAAAAAACTGATTTTGAAACTGATATTTTAAGTAACTACACTAGCGGCGATTGATAACGCAAAAAAAACATCGTCAAATTAATTTCTTTTTTGTTTTATCATGTTTAAATATCGATACCTATCACGTCTGCGTAGTTTCGCTAGCTAATTTAATTTGACCCTGTATAGAGTTAGGATAAATAAAAACAAGTGGACTGCTGCTGAGCCTGCAGTCTTGGGTTCGTTCTCTGGGTCGGGCGATTTGGTCAGTGCTATTTGGTTTATATACCTTATAGAAGACAAACGAACCTATTAAGCCGTGTTGATTGCAACCGACTCGCCTCCTTTTCGGGCCCTATCAGAATACCAGCGCTGCGGTATTTATTTTTTAAATATCGCAGCATTATGCTGATATAGGAGTCTTTTTTATTTTTTGTTTTTAATGTTAATTTTGCTAGTTTTTTAGGCTCCTTTTTAGGGTTCCATACCCTAAAGGTAAAATGGGACCCTATTACTAAGACTCATATGTCTGTCTGTCTGTCCGTCTGTCACCAGGCTGTATCTTATGAACCGTGATAGTTAGACAGTTAAAATTTTCACAGATGATAGACACATCATCTGTGAAAATTTCAACTGTAAATGTAAAAGAAATAGATTTCTGTTGCCGCTATAACAACAAATACTAACAAACAGAATAAAATAAATATTTAAGGAGGCTCCCATACAACAAACGTGATTTTTTTATAGATAATGGTACGGAACCCTTCGTGCGCGAGTCCAACTCGCACTCGCACTTGGCCGGTTTTTTACTGTTTGTAGGTATATCCTGTGCGTGTCGCAAATAAAATATTTTTCTTCCTTTCTTTCTTTCTTTTATTTATTTATTTAAACTTTATGCACAAGAAAAAAATTACAAAGGCGGACTTAATGCCTGAAGCACTTTTTCTATTTTTATCTGTATTTCTTTTGCATTTATTATCTTTTACATAGGACGTAGAACATAACTGGCTATGCTATTAATCATCTGCCCCCCTCTTCGGGAATATAGCCGTAATGTTATGTTGTAAACTCTTTCAGACTAATCGGGACTAATTCGAAACTTAGGTAACGGTTTTAGGGCCTTAGCACACCTCCGCCGTGAAACCGCAGTAGTTCAGTTCTACTGTTGGATGTAGACGCGGCTGTAGCTCAAGCAGGTAGCGGAAACGGAGCGGCGCGGGTGCACGTGGACCAATTACAGTTAGTAGACGTATGTCGTGCGCTTCAAAATCCGATCGGCAGGGCCTGACGGCATTCCGCCTTACATATTCAGGGATTTTCGATTCGTGCTAGCTAAGCCGGTACTTCGTATTTATAACCAGTGCCTAAAAGCTGCCGTGTTTCCGGAGCGGTGGAAAGTGACCCGCGTTGTTCCGGTTCCGAAGGGAGGGTCAGCAGAATCGGTGGACGGGTATAGGCCAGTCGCAGTATTGTCGACGCCGCCAAAAGTATTAGAAACTGCTATTCACAAGAGCATATACCTTCAGGTGAGTGCGCAACTATCAGATGCTCAGCATGGGTTTCAACTGGAAAGAAGTACCACCTGTTCTTCTCTGCCACATGGCTCATCTAGTGCCGATGGTGGATAGTGGAGGACAAACTGATGACGCTTACTTTGAATTCAGAAAAGCATTCGACCTAGCCGAAAATTACATGTTGCTTAGAAAGTTAGCAGGTGTGGTTTCACCCCACACTCACTCTGGTTTTTTCCAGTTATTTGAGGGATAGGCAACAATATGTGGAATATGCGGGACACGTATCAGAGATGGGGTAAGCCAAGGTATATACACATTGATGGGTACACTCCCTTAATTTTTGTCGATTGTTTTCAAATTCAAAGTCACCCTGTATAAATTCGAGATATTACATTACAAACGTAAGTGTACGACCCGAGTGAAAAAGCGTCCAGCGGGGCGTTCAGCGTTGCGTGCAAGCGGCGAAGAACGTTCACCGAGCGCCGCTCGGCCGTCACTCAGGACACTCGTAAGTGTTTGCATGTGTTTAAGGCGATATGTAAAAAGCTAGCTGGTTCGGTAATAAGAAAGTGACAGAGTTAACTACATCCACATGTGAAAAAAAGAGAGCGCAACAATGGGCTGGAACCAAAATAAAAGCGCCAAACCAAATAAAAATTGTTTAAAAATAAATTAAGCTATCTATCAAAAATATGTTCAGCCAGAGTTTGCAATTACCTAATACGCACATTTTGAATGCAATTTTGCAATTAAATTACTTAGGATTTTAGAATTACAGAAAAAAATATAAACAATTAGAGGTATTTTCGGAATTAAATTCTATCGAGGAAATTTAACCCAATCTTGTTTTCCTTCAGTCAGAGTATTAATCAAATATGCAATAAACACATATCCAAAAATTAAATCCATACATCTTTCTGTAATAGAGAAATATATGGTTACGAAAAAGCCCCCAACTTATTTTAGTATCGCCTTAACACGAACGTCGCACGCCCCGCCCCGCCGGACGCTCGAGTCGAGCGTGCACTCAGGCCGTACTCTAAATCCCGCTGGATGCGGGATGCACAGAACCGGTCGAAGTAGCGGTGCTTGGGGAAGCTTATGTGCAGCTGTGAACGTCTTTCGGCTGAAATGATGATGATGGTTACAAACGTAATTACTAATTACGCCAAAAATCATTAAAAATATTTTTGTAAAGTTTTTACACCACATACAAGCCCAACATAAGTTAATTTACATAAAAAAGTGCTAAAACAATTATCTTTACGTCCCGGAAGGCTAATCTGGGCTTAAAAACTTGACCAACATAACGTAACCTTCAGACGATAATTTAATAACACTAACACCCACAATGTGCAAAAAACAACGTCCAAGAGCAAGACGGGCCATGCATAGTGTGTGGTTCTATAGCTGAGGATATAATATCTCTTATACAGCACAAACAATTAGACTCTCATAAGGACGCGGCTAAGACCTACACCCTAATTGCGTAACACACTTTCAATCGGAAATTGAATAATTTTGAAGCAAATTGCTAATCCATTGCTTCATATGTTCGAAAAATTTGTCTGCTCGACATCGTAAGTAACGCAATGTATGTAGTTGAACTGTCATTATTAAACCGATTCCGTTTGATAGTGTGTTACGTAATTGCCCCGCTGTACCCTATTTGCGTAACACACTATCAATCGGAATCGTTTTCATTTTGACAGTTCAACAACATTCATTGCGTTATTTACGTTGTTGAGCAGACTAAATTTTTGAAGATACGAAGCAATGGATTAGCAATTTGCTTTAAAAAGATAGTGTGTTACGCAATTAGGGTGCCGTAAAATGCTGCAACTTTGCACGGATTTTGACGTTTTTCTTCGATAAATCTTTAATCGTTAAGAAAGTCGTATGTTTTTTCAATTACTGTCCAATATTGGACTTTAAGCAATAGGAATACATTTGCTACTAGTAAAAAAAACCCCCTATAAAGCACCAAAAAATTGCTTTGAAAACGTAGGCAAAGTTGAGGTAAAAACTACAACATTGCCTGTCATAATATCTTTTTAAATAAATAGGTATTTTGGTAACGGATTTGACAACCATATTGCCATGAAGTTCTTTTCCACGTCAGATTTCACTGAATCTTGAATAGCACAAGAAATTTTTTTTTACAATGCTAGGCAAAGTTGTGCAGGTTTCTCTAAAACTCCCATACAAAAGTGAGTTCGGTGTAGGGCTGCCCCAAAGGAAATGCAACAATTTTTCTTAATATTCAAATATATTTTTAAGAAATCAAATTGTTGTACTTAAATTCTAATAACATTTTTTCATAGGAAAACCAATATGTAGGTAGGTAATAACATTTAAAAAATAATAATGTTGGTACCTATTACGTATAATAAAAATTACAACAGCAGCCTGCAGAGAGATCAACAAATAGTTTTACATAAAATCAACAAAGAGTTTTACATTAGTGAGATCAACAAATAGTTTTCCATAAACATGTGAAAACATCTTGCTTCTTCTTCATGCTTCTCCGCCTCGTATGAAGATATTTTCTTACATGTGACTAAATCTACCGCCACATTCAGCATCTCCTGCGAATAATCGGAGTACTGTCTAGCCCCTGGTTTTCTTCTACTCTTGGGTGGGTTTCTCATGTTTAAAATCTGTCGAACAATATGATAACATAGGTACTATAAATAACTTAAAGAAAATTACATTCGACATCCTTAATTTCTGATGATGATAAATAAAGAAACAATAGTTCTAGCTTCTATAAAACGTTCTTAGATCAATTACAAAAAAACAATTACACAAGCAAAACCACGGTCGATTAAGAGTTTGTTGAAAAAATTAAAAGTGGCAGCCCTAACCCTAGATAATGTTGAGTAAAAAGTTGCGAAAATCTGACACAACTTTGCCGACCATGATTTAACGGTTTAAATTAAGATATAATACAGAAAAAACAGTTTAAATACATAAAAGAGCATATTTTCTTTGCTATATAACATATTACGCTAGAAAATAAAGCATAAATACTCACAAAATGAAATTTTCCTGAGAGCCGGTAAAAAGCGAGTATCCGCACTGACAATGACACTGACACTGACAGTTTGTTAACTAAAATTTGGAGTGACGTATGATCGAATGTTGCCATACAGATTTCCGACTTGCTTTTAGTAATACCATAGACAATAAAAAACATTTCGCAGCGGGAATAATGGGGAGAAAAACTAACTTTTTATCACGATAGATGGCGCACAATCGACTGTACCTTATTTTGATATATTAGCTGTCAAATCGTATGGATTTTTGCAATCTAATAAGTTTAGCTTTCCTATTTTCCGTAATTTTGTCCAAAATTCCACAATGTAGTGTGTTAACTTGTAAAAACAGAGGAGTACATTTATTTCCTAAAGAAAGTATTGGCAGACAACAATGGGAATTGGCGTTACGTATTAAAAACTTTAAGGCAAGTAGTACTGCACCATTAACTGCTGCGCATTTCACTGAAGAGGATTAGATTAGTAATGAAGCCGTCCTTTAGGCTGGGTACTATATCTATAAAACAAAATAATCAAGATTATTATCTAATAAAATAAAATTATTGTCATCAAAATAAAAGTGTCATAAAATATACTATATTAACTAATCTATGTAGTAAAGAATTCTTCTAAAGATTTAATCAACCAATATAGGTACTTAGTTTTCAAAATATTCCTGTACTACCTGTCTGTTAATCATTGGTAAAGGAGTATCTGCATTTATGTCTATGAATGTATCAGAAGGTGGACATAGGTCTGCGGTGTCGTCTTGGATGTCGCAGTCAGCACCAAAGTTTTGGTTTTGACATACAAAAGTAATTTATAAAACAAAAAATAGAAATGTTAGTCCGTGGCTTATGGAAAAAGGCTCACAAACAATCATAACCTTAAATATTTTAAGTGTTTTCCTTTCAATCAAATCGGCCTTTTTGTCGGCAGTTGCAGCGTTCCTTTTACGGAGCTCAACTTTTAGTTGACGCACAGTCATAAACGCGTACATATTATAGTGGAATTACATTTTAAAATCTCATAAATAGCAGTCACACTGCTGTCACGAAAGGTAAACAAGGTACGGTCGACTACAGCGACATCTACACACAGCTTTGAGTGTGGCTCCTCATTTAACTTTTTTGAATTTAGGCAATGTTGAGCTATAAAGGCAATGTTACAGCATTTTACGTGCTGAATGAGACTCGCATAAACCACGAAAGCTTGGCACTAATGGATGGAGATACTCAGTAATAGTTAAAACAGCCTCCCAACAAGGTGGATCTTGTGAAGGCCGTAGGAGTCCGCTGGATGCGAGGCCTATGTCCAGGAGTCGACGTCTTTCGGCTGACATGATGACGATGGATAAAGCAGGGCTGTCGATAAGGATGCTGATTAGACTTATTTAAATGAATTATAAACCTTTCCTACCATTTATGTTACTTTTGACAGCTCGAGTAGGTTCTAATCAATTAGTGATGTCCTAATGCGTTACTGATTCAATTTCTTAATAACAATTGACTTTATTTAAGATGTAGGAGTTTTAATCGATTTAACACATTGATATTTTATTTTTTTAAAGAAAATACAACGTCCATGAACCATTTGATCGTCTATGGTCTGTCAATTAATAAGGAACTTCATAGGCGTGCTTATGTCAAAATAAAATAAATGGTTGGAATGATTATAAAAGTTGAATTGACCTTTGCCCAGCTGTGGGTGAATACAGGTTGATTAAAAAAAATATTGAATTAAAGTATTTTCTTCCCATCATTTCATGTACGAGAGATAACCTTTACTCTTTCCCAAAATGCCCTCATAATACTTGTATCAAATCAGCGTTATACCACAATATTCCAAAGTCTTTGAATAAATGACTGTGATATACAGACGGACAGGACATGGCGAAACTTCACCTAAAGAGTTCCTAGTTTTGCTACGGAACTTGGTTCCGTAGTTGGTATGAATTTGTCCCAAGAACAAACTTAACATTGTAGTTGAAAAACATGTTCTCCCATACATTCCAACTGCAAATGTAAGTTTGTACGCACAATATTGAGAGATTTACCATAGGTTTTCCTGTAATCTATAGGTATAGAACTACTTTCTGAAATTTTTTCAAAAGTTTTTGCTCAGTAGTTTCGGAGATAAGGGGGGAAAGGTCAATTTTCGTCTATTTTCTTAAATAACTTTAAAACAATTAATTTAAAATTATATAAAAAATATACATTTGAGACCCTCACAGTAAGCTCTTTCATTTGATATGTCACACATTACAGTTAGCAAAACTTTTTTTTTTTAATTTTCTTAATTGCCCCCACTAAATTCTCCATATTCAAAATGCATTTAATTACGTTACACATCCCTGTTTGGATTACAAAAATTAATACGTGTACCAAATTTAAATTTAATCTGTCTATTAGTTTCGGAGCAAATTGTCTGTGACAGACGGACAGACCGACACACGAGTGATCCTCTGTTTATGGTTTCCGTTTTTCCTTTTGAGGTACGGAACCCTAAACAAGCAATAAAAATTATAGAATCGTGTCTTTAGATTAAAATGCTGTTTAGAATCGTAGTAACAATGTACGAATGATATAAATCATAGACGCACAATAATTAAGGAGGCCACAATGACTAATGAAGTCGGCAAAAAAATGCTGAATAGTATTTTTGTTACGATAAAAAGTTGGCGATTTGGTGTAGAGTAGTTATTGTTGAGTAAGAGAATGGTAATGTTTATTATGCCTAAGAGCAACGTTGTCGAATTTTGTAATATTTTTAAATAGAAATGTTTAAAAAAAAATTTTGGCTCCAGGTAGCCAGCGAAATTCAAATTTTTTTACGTGTTTTGCAATTAGCAGGTCAGAATCAGATTGTCTGTTGATATGAATACGATTCGCGACCGTAACAAGTATTTATAGAATTATAATCATTAAAATCGTCAATACTACTATCAAAGTTCATATAATCCTATTGAATGACTATTTCATGAAATCTTGACTTGATTTAGTATTACACAAACTTACGGAGTTGTATTACTGATTCTAATGATTATAATTGTGTAAATGCATATAAGTTACGGTCGTAAATCATACTTTAATCAACATACAACCTAATGCTGCCTTGCAAATTGCAATAAAATAAGAAAATTTTAATTTCGCGGACTACCTGGAGCTTCCCCTCTAATTTTGTCAAAAGTAATGCATAGATTAAACTGAAAGAGCCAATCACTTCTTTTAAATCAAATTACTTATTGGATTATTTGCTACAAGGGAAAAGATTTTCCGTAATTAGATCAATTTTTAGAAGTACCTTCTTACTTTTTTTCTAGGAAAATAAAGATTGTTTCACACAGACCCATCACGTCTGCGTCTGCGTCGTTCTAAATATAGGTAGGTATTGGGACACCTGTAAATTACAAACATTTATCACATTCATAAACTATTTTTTTTACATTTTGAAAACAAAAGTATTACAAAATTATTTTCACACTATTACTTAATAGACCCTCTATATAACTGCAAACATTTTCTCATATTCTTTGACAAGAGTTACCTACTTACAAAAACTCTAATATTAAGTAGAGACGATGTGCTGCAAAAGATGACTATGCGGTTTCTTATAAGCGTATAGTTATACAGATAGGTACTTACCTACGAACAAACTGACCATTCGAATTAGGTATACGTACAGTGAGTGAGTCGTAAATAGTGGTCCAAAGTTAACAAAAATAAGCTATTTTTCGGTAGAGTTAGCAATGAAATGGAACTAAATCAAACAAAACTATCAATTGCAACTAATAGATTACTTCTTTATCTCCAAATAATGGCCGTTTTTTGGTTTGAAGTTTTGGTATTTGATATCATAAAAACGATTTTCCGTTACCTCTTCACACAAAATTGACGATATGAGGCTTAGTTCGGGATCATTTTTTTGCTATTATATACATAGTTTTGTTTCTTAAAAAGTACCCTAGTACCTAGTACCTACCTAGTACCTAGGTAAGCAAATATAATATTTTCAAAAATATTCACAAAAATGTTACAAATAATCTCAGAAAAAAATAAAAATCAACCGTCTAATTTTTCACATATTTAGCTGTTACGCATGAATCTTCACGTGTGGTATTAATGGTTATTTTATTTTGTCACTGTCTGGATATTTACGTAGGTCCATTTGGAAAAACATGAAAAATAATCTAAGAAAAATATTTAGTTTTGCTAAGTATCAGAATCAGTTTAGTTACTCATTAATCCCGCAGTTAACCTTGCGTATGTGTGTGTGTGTTTGAGCCGCGTTAGTGTAGTGATGTGATTTGATACCTATCTGTTTTGAGAACGCGTCCCGCCGTATATTCAGCTATCACATACTACAATATAAACCATTTTTTCCTAGGTCTCTAAAAAAAATCAAGATTCTAAGTCAACGTAATATACAAATACGGTCATTTATGGAACATATTTCGATGCTCACAAGTAAATCAAAACCTATAGGGTACTTCCCGTTGACCTAGAATCATGAAATTTGGAAAGAAGCATGGTCTCACTGCACAAGTAGTTTTATCACATTAAAAAATAAAACGCGAGTACAAACTTACATTTGCAGTAGGAGCATTGACCGTGACGTATCTCGATGTATGGGAGAACATGTTTTTCAACTGAAATGTTAAGTTTTTTCTTGGGATAAATGCATCCCAACTACGGAACCCTTCATTGTGTGTGGCAGGGGCCGGATTTTTTTTATATAAAATCATTGAAATATATAGCTATATAGCTTTCGATAAAAATAATATTTACGTATTTCAGGATTTTCGGAAAAATATTTACAAGGGGTAAATAAAAAATAGGCGATGAAAGTTTGTATGGGAAAGAACGACATCTACGTGGAAAATACCCCATTCGTTTAATTGCTAAATACTCCATTTTTTTAATAAGTTATGTTTGTTATCTTATAAAGACATGTATGAATTAATTTTAATTTCTTTATCTCAGTGGAGGACACATTGAGTACCTATATGAAATGGTTATCTTTTCACGTTAAAATATAAGCACAGATTAATACAGATGGGACACTCCGCAAAATCATTTAAATAAAAACCGGCCAAGTGCGAGTCGGACTCGCGCACGAGTGGTTCCGTACCGTACCATTATCTATAAAAACGGTAAAAAGAAATCAGTTTTGTTGTATGGGAGCTCCTTAAATATTTATTTTATTCTGTTTTTTAGTATTGTTGTTATAGCGGCAACAGAAATACATCATGTGTGAAAATTTCAACTGTCGAACTATCACGGTTCATGAGATACAGCCTGGTGACAGACGGACAGACAGACTGACAGCGGAGTCTTAGTAATAGGGTCCCGTTTTACCCTTTGGGTACGGAACCCTAAAAAGCGACTCTTGCTGCGACACAATAAAGTGCAATTCAGGTCGCACAGCGCTTATTACCTACACTTATATTCACCTACAAGTTGCCTCTCTTTCTAACGCGTATCTCTTATACCTTCTACCGTGGCAGTCTTACTGAATTGGCCCAGTGAGATAGGCTCGCCGCGTACTTGTAGCTTCACACCTAAACTGCGGAGGGTCCCATCTGTATTAATCTGTGTTATAAGTGTCAACGAGGGAATAGGTCGGTAAGATAGTAAGTGTAAGGACTTGCTATGAGTTTGTTGTCAGTAGTTGTCGTTAAAGTTAAAAATATCGTTGATAAAATTGTGACAGATACAATAATACCACAAAAAGGTACAGCATAATCAGCATATATAGTGTTCCCACTTCTCGGCCACAGGGCTCGTCTCGGTGAAAGGGAGTGGGCTGTAATCCACCACGAGGACCTAGTGCGGGTTGGTAGAAGTCACATGTCTTCAAATTCTTTTTTTTTGGTTCTATGACGTGCCGGTTTCCTCATGATGTTTTCCTTCACCGTTTTGAGAACTGCAAAGATGAAATATTTTACACAAAGTAAAACGCCTGTCAGGGTTCAAACCTACAACCTACAACTCGTAAGTCACGGCCATTACCACTGGGCTACTACTGCTCGCAACAAAAGGCATGCGCTTCGGCAAGCTTTGTGGTTCCAATAAGTCACCAATGTTCGACAGTCTCGCCTCAAACTCATCGTCATCTCGTCTTCTGTTACTCAAAAGTTTTTTTGTAAGTGATAAAGCTCGTGACTAAGTAACAACAGCCGCACGGGTCGATCTATCAGGTTAAGCTACGCTTGCCGGGGTTGGTCCGTGGATGGGTGAACATCTTTACATAACGATTCTCCTCCGTGCCTCGGAAAGCACGTTAAGCCGTTGGTCCCGGCTGTCATTCGTGGATCTTACAGTCGTTATGGCTCGTCAGAAGCCCGAAAGTCTTCAGATAGGCAGTCGCTCCATGTAAAATACTGGTATTCAGTTGCATCATGTTAGACTGGAAGCCGACCCCAACATAGTTGGGAAAAGGCTAGGTAGGTTGATAGAGATGTTAATCATCTCAGTAAATTGTCCATCCATCTTTGCGTCATGGTTATCGCAAATAATCGTATTTTATTTCTTTCTTTTTTTCTTCTATCTGTATGTAAGCAGAACTCATCTTCAAGGTGATTCGTGAAGAAGAGTTCTCTTTATATTGCACATAGGTAAATTCTGACTTTCCGAAAAAGCGACTTCGGAAAAATCGTGACAGATAACATCAGGTGTTCACCAGATTTCAGCCCCACGGACATGTGCTGCCATCTTACACACAAGTTAATAAGTATATACTCTCGGTCGAATCACATCTTTTAATAGTCATCGAAGGTCAGTTACAAGCACATTTTACATTCAATTTTGATGCCCCACTCGATAGATTTGGGAGATTTTTTATTTTGAAAACATACATTTTGTCGCCAAAAATCCGCTATTTTGATTTTTTATATTTTCAATATATCCAGTGACTCGCGCAATAAAGACAAATCTAAAACAGTCGTTTAGACTACAGTAGGCCACAATGGAACGAACATACATACATACATACGGGCGGAAAACATTGCCTTTCTTCTGGGTCAGTCGGGTAAAAACTCTTAAACATAATATTTTCTACAAGAACTAATAATCTAATCCGCTTTAATATAATCCTATTATTTTGTCAGCAGACTAAAATGATTTATTGCATTTAAAAATTAAGCCTTTTGTTATAATGTCCTACAATATTTATGACTTAATATAATTCACATATTTGGTTATAATTTTAGTCAAAGAAACAGGTTTTGTTTTGAAGTTGACATTCTGATTTCTTAATGTTTAATCTAGTTTAGGCAGATTTTAGAGCTGTGTCTATTAGATTATGTTTTTTTTTTGTGTAGATTTATCGATAGCCAGTCTTTTACTTAGGCGTGTGACAGTTTTTAGCTCATTCGAATTAGATATACTAGGAATAATTATATTTAGCTTTTTCACAAAAAAGTATCCAAAGAATGCATGTATACACAGAATTAAGGCTCCCACAGACAGGTGCGACTAGTAGAAAAAATTCTATGAAAACTTCATGGAAATTGTCGCGTCGCGCCTGTCTGCGGGAGCCTTGATTAAAATAACATCATCATAGTTGTAGCTATTTAGTTGTATTCCACTGAAACACATCCATTTTGTCCAATTAACAAACAAAAGACGTTAAAATAAAATAAAAATGCAGTAAGCATTCAAGTACGTAACATTTTTCACACACACACATATGTACATATGTACATAGTTTTATATACACACCTTCTTCCTATGGCAGACAGAAACCATTACCATATTTTATTAAATTCAAAAATCGTTACCAAAATTACACTAAAATTCCCCATATCCCCTTATCAACAACAATATTTTCAATAATAATGTGTGACACACTTATCATAAGCGATTCCCACGGCTCGTCCAAATATGATGGGATTGTCAACAAACGATAAGACTTGGGTCATGTTTATTATGATGGCGGCTTTAAATATAATGTTTATCTTCTATTTCAATTGGCCTGTTGATACTGATGAAGTGATGACAGAAGAGTTTGAGGATGATTGATTTTAATAATTATTATCTGTTAAAATGATGATTTGTTGATTGAATGACGGTACACATTGTTTATTTATTTAGCCAGGAACATTTATAATAGGCATGTATTTAACGCGGTGACAAATTATCTGAATTTGGGATTAAAAAATAATTAAAGCCGGTAGCAAAAATAGTAGGTTGGCAGCTACAACCGGCGGATATAAAGTAGAAAATGGGCATTCTTTAATTATACAATGAGGTTGTATATAAAGTAACCTGAGATGAGAAGTAAGTATGAACAAGGTCACCAAACCTAACCTCGGGGTGCCCTTCGCTCGCCCTTGAATACTATGTAGACGGAGCCCAGCTAAGCGGGGCTCCTATTTCTGTGTAAAAGGTTTAAAGTAACCTAACCAAACCTAACCTCGGGGTGCCCTTCGCTCGCTCTTGCATCCTGTGTCGACGGAAATATTTTCGCTGACAAGTTATTTTTTTTTTTTTAGTAGCATTTAGTTAGTGGCCCTCGAGGAGCTCGTGGCTAAGTAATAATGGGACGATCCATCAGGTTAAGCTACGCTTGCCGGGGTTGGTCTGTGGATGGGTGACCATCTTTTCATACCGAGACTCCTCCGTGCCTCGGAAAGCACGTTAAGCCGTTGGTCTTGGCTGTCATTCGAGGATCTTTGACAGTTGTTACGGGTCGTCAGAAACCCGAAAGTCTGACAACCAGTCTTACCAAGGGTTACCTATACATTCCAACGATAAATGTCCTTAGTTAAACGAAAAGGATTCATCGTTTTCGTCTAACTATGGACAAATGTAAGTTTGTACACACAATATTTAGAGATATACCATGTTATTTTAAGACCATAGACTTCTTATTGATTTTCCTGTAGAGAAATATAATTATTTTCTGTATTTTTTTTTAAATTTTGAGCTCAGTAGTTTCGGAGATAAAGGAGAGGGAATGGTCAATTTTCATCTATTTTGTTAAATAATTTTAAAACAGTTCATTTTTAAATTATCAAAAAAATAATATTTGAGACCCTCACAGACCCACACACACACCTTTCATTTGATATATCGCAAGGTACAGTTTAAAAATATTGTTTTTTAATTGTCTTATTACCCCCAAAATTGACTCCCATATTCAAAATTCATTAATTTACTTTTCAACTTAATCCGTGCATTACGTTCGGAGCAAATTGGCTGTGACAGACGGACAGACAGACAGACATACACATGAGTGATCCTATAAGGGTTCCGTTTTTTCCTTTTGAGGTACGGAACCCTAAAAATGACTTAGATAACATGCATTAAAGCTCGGGAGTGGGGGCTCGCTACGTCACTTCTATGTCTAAAATCTACCACATTTTAACTCAATGTATCGCCGTAATCTTTTGATTACGTAGAAAAAGAAAAAATACGTGACCGATATATTTTAATAATCTACATGACGGACAAAAAAAAATTTGCACAATCTCTATTCTGACTCCATCTATGTGGAAGTTAGGTTAGGTTACTTTATTACTAAATAATAGCGGTAGGAGACAGAAAAAACAGTTTGCTTTATAACATCAGCTAGCATTCGATCCCATAGTCAAACAGTACTAAATTTATCAATTCCGGAATCGCGAGATTTTTACGATCGATACAAAAGTGCATTCCATTTTAGACAACACCTGAACGTAAGTACCTAAATATACATTCGATTCTATATTCAGAACTAAATTAATTAAAAATAATTAAATTTGTCAATCCCGGTATCCCGGAAGTTTTTCGATATAAAAGTGCATTCCATAATATCCAACACCTCAATTGTAGGTAAATATACATCCGAATATCCGATCTATAGTTATCAGTGTCATCACTTATCAGTAATCACATAAAATAATCAAAACCATTATTCAATTTCAATCCAGATATAAAGAGCAAATTAACTGAATTCATGGAATAGGGATAATGACAACTTTTTTTTTATTTGTCCGTCATGTAGAATAGTAAAAAATATTGCACACATATTTTTTTCTTTTTTTACGCAATCAAAAGATTACGGCGATATATTGAGTTAAAATGTGGCATGACGTCACGTCTAGGTAGATTTTATACGTAGAAGTGACGTAGCGAGCCCCCACTCCCCAACTTTAATGCGTGTTATCTAAGTAATTTTTTATTAATATGAAAAAGCAAAAAATACGTGTCTAATATTTTTTTATTAATATCTGACTGACGGACTAAATAGAATTTCTTTATTTTTACCCAGGCATCATCCCTATTCGTTATGGAAATCAATATCCTGCCTATCAAAATAAAAAACGTTAAACAAGCTTATTTTATCTCCACCTTAACATGTAGGCTTAATTTATCTACGTCCTAAGATTTAATTAGGAATGCCTGTAGCTCACATTATTTACATATTTTAAATGGAGTTGTATGTACCTAAGTAATTAATGTGTCCTTCATTATATGCAGATGAATGCAGTAATATAAAGCAAAGTTCAGGACACTCCTATTCGAGGTAGCGAGAAAATTACGTTATACATTATGGTCTGCAGCGCTATACGCGAGCAGCAGTAGTATGTAGCAGACCAGGAACGGTGGATCTTCAGCTCAAGACGCTTGGTATCACGACCGTGCAGCAGGAATCAGCAGGCAGCAGGGTAGGAGAATCCTTAGTCACCAGGGAAGGGACGAGGATGAGGCTGCAGCGCTTTACTCCAAGGATCCCTTGGCGATGGCCTACGTCACTCCGTTAGAGGGATTGTAGGGATCCCTCTATCCAAGGAGGACAATAGAGGAGACGGCAGTTACTTAAGCCATGTCACTGGACTGATGACCGGAGTCCACTGGATAATAATACTCGTGAAGACGACACATGACATTTATTGTAGATAGTGTAGACTGGTTTGAAGGTAAAGCTATACTGCTTCGTAGTTGAAAATAGACTCCTTCGAAGTTGAATATAGACTGAGCTCTACAAGCAATGACGGGTCCCTTTATAGGACCCCGTCTCGTTCTAGAAATACAAATAGTAAATATTTTAAAGATACGTCAGATTAGATGAGTAACAAACATAACCAGAGACAATTAACATGAGAACTCGGCCTTAACATAGTTTACAGTGGCGACTTATGTTTATAAAAGAAAAAAAAACTGACTGACTGACATTTGAGTTTTGACAATTAAAATATAAAAATTATGAAATGGAGTGATTCCTATTAGAATTGGTGTTTAGTATGTAAAATGTAAGTATAGTGAAAGTATGAACTCCCCCAGCTCGTTAATCAACTAAATCATGTGGTTTTAAGAAATGAAATATCACAATTACTACTCGTTGGTCTAGTGGTCGCATGCGCTACTGCTGAGCATGACGTCTTGGGTTAGATTCCCGGGTCGGGCAAAGTGATTTTAGTTTCTTTTTTTTAAACTTTATGCACAAGTAAAAAAACGAATACCGTACAAAGGCAGACTTAACGCCTGAGGCACTTTCTACCAGTCAACCTTAGGGTGATGCAGAGAAAACATGGCAGGTGCAATATAAAGGATAGATAACACGAAAATAACTATAAAATAAAAGAATAAATACATCAATATATACATATATACATACTTATAATCAGAATAAACTTTGTCAGGAGAAATAACGATCGGTAGAGGAGAAATAACAATCAGTAGAGGAGAAAAAGAATCCAACAAATCAGCGCAGAGATGCTTCTGCCAACTTCTTACGTATATGCTCACGTAACTTCACTTTAAAAGATAACCGATTGGTTGCCGTCCTGATGTTCAGAGGGAGCGCATTCCAAAGAAAGACCGCCTGGACAAAGAAATAATTTTTCCATCTGGAATTACTCAGTGGCAGCATAGAGTCCGGATACTTTTAAAATAAAGACTTGGCTTAAAGGTCTTGTAACCAAGCCAGTGGCATAGCGACAAAAATTAAAAAAAAAAAAAAAAAAATAGGGTCCGGATTTATGCCCGGTTGATGACAATAGGCTCGCCCCCTATTACAAGGGACTTAAACATAACTGGCGACATGTGGGTGTAGGTACTATGTAGGTACAACTCTGCCTAACCCTTTGAGGAGCACGGGGGCCAGCCAATGACTATTATAGCCCCTTACCATCAGCCAAACATCTCGTTTAACTATCAACAAGATACTGTATCTTATCAAATAATCTCAACATTGCAAAGTATTCAGTAAATAAAACTGCAATTTTATCATCGACTCCTATACTTACGAACTACGCCTATACTATGTTTCGATACCACCATGCTATTATCTTCGTTACAGAGGGTGAGCAGAACAACCTACCAACAATGGATCGCTCACAAAGTCACTTGCAATTGACAGCGCTGACAATTTTATGTAGCTTTTGTAAGGTAAGTGGTTATTAACTATAACTTATAGTTAACTATGAATCATGCGTGTATTTAAAATAGCCTTCGCGAACAGTGAGTCTTATATAATTATGTATGTACGTTCAATTACTGGGTAATTAGCGCCGCTACCACCTTGGATACGTACTTATATGTGTGGTTCTTTCCTCAAAAGACCATTTCTGACACTAATCTACATGGTCCTTACATGATCTGACCAAGGTTATGTCTGGACTTTAAAAGGGACTGTGACCTCATCAGCCCAACTCATTTGGGATCGGCGCAACATGTCCCTTTCTTCAATACTTCTGTATTAGTCGTCATCTCGGTCCTTTCTAGCCATATCATCTTTCACTCTTATAGTCATCGACATTCGACATTCTATGAGCTCATCTATAGTATACCTCATTTACTCGCGTAAAAGTATTCGTATAAACCTCCTAACGTGTACGTAAACTACCCTCATTTCGAACCAGCTGCATGCGAGAAGCATAGGCACCAGGCGATGTGACGTTGATTAGGAGAGAACTATGCCCAGCAGAGGACGTCTTCGTTCCTTTGGCTGAATGATTATGATGAACTATTCTCAACTCGTATAATTCGTGCTGGTTATGATGGAAATAGAAATAGTTTATTATTGATCAGGTGTCCAGGTAATACAGTAAGCAAGTTGAGACGACATAAGCCACCCCCAAGCATCACCACTTCGACCAGTTCTGTGCTTCTCGCATCCAGCGGATTCCTGCGGCCTTTTTTTTTTTTTTGTTCCGGGGTGGATGTGTCATGGATGTCCTCCGCCCTGGGGCGGGCAGAGGGGTCTGTCAGACTCTTACTGACTAAAAACCACCCCGGTGTTCCCTTCCCACACTTGGACCGGGGATCATGGGAACTTGTGCGCCTTCCGCGATCCCCGGCTAGTGCCGGCCCGCCATTGCGGGCCACCTTAGGCCCGCGGAGGGAGTGAGGTATGAAAACTCCCCCCGCGACGTCTACTAGGGGCGCGCGTGGAACACTACGCGCCGCCGCCTCGGGTCCTGCTGGATGAGGGGCGGCGGACGTCCCCGAGTCCGCCGTCCCTCCGGACCTATTTACGGGGGCTGGAAGAGGGCGTTGTCCGCCCTCCGCCGACGCCTGCTGCGGATCGGGAGAGTGGTTTCAATCTCCCTCTCCCTTTCCGCAGCCTCCTTCTGCGAAATCACCGTTTCACAGAAGGAGATCACCGCATCCCACGACTCGGCGCCCCCGGCCATAGAACGAGCGACGGCCGGTAGCGACAAGTCGGCTCCGACTACTGATACGAGAGCTCCTCCCATGCGACACACTCTGCCAGTGTGTGCCACGCCGTGTCCTCCTGACAGTGGACGCAGTGATGGCACCGAGCGTCCGGCTCCCTGCCTATGCGACACAGGTACTTCCCGAAGCAGCCATGCCCCGAAAGCACCTGCGTCGCCCGAAACGACAGAGGGATTCCTGCGGCCTTCACCAGGTCATCGGTCCACCTTGTGGGACGCCTTCCAACGCTACGTCTTCTGGTAGGCGGTCTGTCTGTCGATATGTTCTACGAGCAATATGCCTTGCCCCACGCCACTTAAATATGGAAAATCTTCGGGCTATGTCGGTTACTTTGATTCTCCTGCGGAGCTTTTCATTTCTGATTCGATTACGTAGGGTAACTCCAAGCATTGCCCTTTGGGTGACTTTCAGCCTTCTAATGAGACCCATTGTGAACGACTACGTTGCGATGACATGAGTTGCTTAATAGTTATTTATGCGCAAGCGGTATCAAAACACGAGTGTGGGTTTATCACAAGCCGAGTGGGATAATAGCATCATATGAGTGTTTTAATACCTAATTATGTACAATTGCATACAAGACTTTATGTAGATAAAGTATGGATGTATATCCATGATATGAATCCTCTATAAAAGGATCTGAAACCATAGGATGTTGTACAGCTGATTTTTTTTTTCGCAATTTCAGGTAAAAGTTGTTTGTTATCATGAGTTCATTCATGTGTTTAAGTATCGGGCACTAATTACCTGTCACCTTTTATATAAAAGAGTAATCTGTGGGAGTTGCATAATAAAATTTAGTATAACATTATAACACTCGTTTGGATGATATTATGGTTACTATGACACTGGTTGTTTTAATGTTGCCATTTAGCTAACTGTTTCAGAAACTTTTATAGATGATTTATAGCATGGGTGTAGATAAATTGTATTATTAATTACCTACAGCTACGTTATAAAGTATTATTTGCCAGTGAGCACCAAACTAGACAACAGTCCGTATCTTGGGGCTCGGTGTACCCACGAATTCCAGAGTGGAGACTATGGAGGTACTTTCAATTGTGGTAAGGAAGAATAGTAACTGTCACTCTACGAATAATGAATTATTCCTAGCTCTCACTTAAAACAAAATATTCAAGAATTCGTCTTAGTATCGTTAAATACTCGTTCCCCACATACTCCCACGCACATGCACCTCCATTGGTATTCCGCATCCACAGAACACATTGCAAAATGGAGGTGTGTTATCAAAAGCTTTTAATTGAGCAGAAATTATTATGAGACGTGTTACACGACGAATCTTAAGATGTATTCTGAGATACGTCTCGAGATATAAACTCCAGTAAAATGTTCAAATAATTTATGTAGATAGTGGTGATGTCATTCATAAGATAAAGTCTTAAGATGGTTTTATTTCTAGCATCAAAACTTTGACTTGTGTGGGCGTTACGGATTATTACTGAGTTAGTTTCCAGCTCTTGAGTCACGTACTAAGATTATTTGTGCGACTTGATGTCCATGATGTTTTATATGGACTCCATTTAAAAATATTGCAGAGGTATATATATACAGCCAAGGAAATTAATTGTTAAACAAATTGACACGCTACGTCAATTTTTAATATCAGTGCCCTTTCTTTAAAGACAATTGTGAATTTTGATATACGGCTAGTCAAATTTACCTGAATTGGTTTTTGTGTGGCCCCGTTTCTTATCGTGTATTTAGTAGAGTATTCCAGCAGAAAAAATGGCACATTGGTTTAGAAAAAGTTCAGCGTTGTAGAGCGTCTTGTCTGACACTCATACCTGTGTCAGTCAAGTATTGCCAACCCTACTGTTCAATTAATAGATCTACTGTTTTTTCAATGGCAACCCTGTTTTCTGTTTTAATCCATATTGCGACTGTTTTTTGTATTTGAGGCACCATCTTATGAAAAAAATCCAAAATGCTTGTTTCAATGCGTTTGGTGTGGGTCAAGATCTACTGTCTACTGATCCTGGTTTGTATCTCTAAAATTAAATTCCGAAATTTTCTCTGACAAACCTTTTTAGATATTAAATTGAAATTTCAAAATAATGCAATAAAAGATTTTTAAAGTAAAATAATTTTCAGTAAACATTTTGTAGACAGAATAATTACACAGGTCTACAGTGGTTTGACGGTTGATTCCGATAGATTTTGACACGCTCTTAACGCGAAAAGTAATAAAAAAATCCACGACGCCCAGATTTTTTTGCTATTTATTGTTTTTATTTTTTACTAAAATACCCTAGACGGACTCAGTCAAAACCATAAAACTAGTGTTAATGCTTTTTTCTCGCAAAAATAGTTACTAATTTATGAAGAACTTGTAAAGAAAATGATAGAAAACTACAGGAAAATGGGGTATTCGATGAGCATCAAACTTGACTTCCTGAATTCTCATTTGGAATACTTCCCGGAGAACCTGGAAGTGAATAGCAAGGTGAAATATTTCACCTGGACCTGAAAGAGATAGAACGTAGGTATCAGGGAAGATGGAATATTCGGATGATGGCGGACTAATGTTGGTTGTTGAATCGAGATGAACCAATTACTATAGTTTTTAACCGACTTCCAAAAGGAGGAGGTTCTCAATTCGTATGTTTTTTTTTTGTATGTTTGTTACGTGATTACTCAAAGACGGATGGACCGATTTAGAAAATTCTTTTTTTGTTTGATAGGGTATACTTTCGAGGTGGTCCCATATAAATTTTATTAACTTTGCTTGGGGAGTTTTTGAGTTAGCTTCAATAATGCGTATATTTCCCACTTATTTTATGTGGATGATGTGATGGTGTTTTATTAACTTCCTATCACTGCTATTTACATGGCTATATCTACAATTATTGTGCTCAATTATGTATTCGAATTTATGTGGGATAGGTTCCACAACTAAAAAGTGAAAAATAAAAACTTTTTAGCAAAAAATAAAACCGACTTCCAAAACAAAACACTACAAAGTGAAAAAAAAACTTTAATTTCGGAAGTCGGTGGCAAAAAACGAAAATACAAAACCCAAGACACCGACTACCGAAATTAAAGTTATTTTTCACTTTGTAGTGTTTTGTTTTGGAAGTCGGTTTTATTTTTTGCTAAAAAGTTTTTAAAGAAAAATCTCACAATCGGAGCTTTAGTGAAAAGAAGAATACTATAAATAAAGAAGATACCCACAAAAGTATTTAACCGTTGTTTTATCTTTTGTGTGTATGTATTTATATATTTGTAATAAATATTTAAATACAACAAACAATACAATACAATTGTAGGAGAAGCACCATACGCCTAACTCCGTTTGCTATTAGTCATAAGTAGCTATAAGAATGTACTAGTAGCATAAGGAAACACTTAACATCACCTAACTGATAAATTTTCCACAAGACATTGCTTGTCCGTAGGAAATAAACACGTTTTGACTTGAACGCAGAGAATCAACTCAAAACTGCGTGAGGGTTTCTCCCTGGCTCAGAAAAGTCGACAGGTTGTGACTTGCACAAGAAAATAGGGGCGTGGTTATTGTTTAAACCATATATATTGGTGTTAAAGTTTTACTCAGGTGAGGTGTACCAGCTACCTTAGCTATGGTGCAAAACTAATATATATGCGGCCCCTAGGATTGAAAAGTTAGTCCATAAATAGTTCCATCAGATTTTATAATTGTATCCAGCAAGTAGTAACAGTAAAGTGTCATGCTCAATAGAGCCCTGTGTAGTCGCGTGTCTATGGTATTTCAATTATGTTTATATTATTGCAATAATTAGTGTTTCGAAGGTAAGATTATTGCCGTAAGTATTATGATTGTATTTTATGTGTATTTTGTTTCTGAATTGTGTTTACGTGCTCTTTTAATATATTTGTGAATACTTGTACTGGTTTAATTTGCATAACGACGATGATAACCCCCGCCTATCAGAGAATAAGCAGTTTGCACGGCCGCCCCTAAGCACAGCATGCAGGTTGTTTGATATATGTTTCGTGTGCTGTGCTTAACATTTGGTCCTTGCGAGTCGGATAACCGATTGTCCGGGCGTAGTCTTACAAACTAGCGTTCGGAATCGGATTACGCTAATAGGCGAATTAACCAGGTACAATGAGTGAGAAAAGTGCCGTAACCACGCGAAGCAAACTACGCAAAATGACGGAAGAAGCAGACACGCGGCGCAGGGAAGCCGCCACCGCCTCGGACTCAGGCTTACTGTCGGAGGTACCACCAGGTTCTCCATCAATAGCGCCAACGGTAAGATCAGCGGCTGCCCCCATTATTCCGCTGACCGGGGGTCGAGTAATCGACTACAGTGAAAAGCCGGCAGAGGGCGTATCACGGCAGACAGTCGCACGGTCGCCGCGGAGCAGCAGAGTTTCGTCCAAGAGTAGTCGCAAAGGCGTCGAATTCTTGAGGAAAAAGGCCGAATACGAAGCTGAGCGCGATTTGGTGACCATCAGGGAGAATCTGGTGAAGAAAAGGATGGAGGTGGCTATAGCAGAAATCGAAGCGAATGCTGAAAGTGAGGACTCAAACTCGGAGGTGGATACGACGCAACGAGTAGAAGAATGGGTGAAAACAACGCCCCAAGCGACGCAACCAGAAACGGCGATGTTTACGGCGGCAGCGTCTCGCGCGCCGTCTACGTCGCACGTTCCGCTTGAGGGCAGCGCGCCGTATGAAGCACCTACGATTCAAGACCAAAACGTAAGTAGAGTGAATCTTGAATCTAATATGTACCGTGTGCCGGCTATGTTAAGTGAAAGTAATGTGTCGCATCCGTATAGGAGGAACCCCGTGAGCAATGCGGGGCCTATGCAGACGCCAGCTCATACTGAAGCGGTTAGATTCCGTTTGCCCGATGATTATCCCGCCTTCACCACTCCGGTCGCAAGTGGACCTCGAGTATCGACACTCGAGTCGGTCACACAGCGACAGGGAAATAGCGGAGTGGGGGCTGTAGAAAGGCAGCGACTATCGTCGAGCGATAGAGATAGGAAAATCGATAAGCTGGCGGAGGCGATCACTAACATGGCACGCCCGCACCCGGTACCCAGACAGGCTTACGAATTGCCACATTTTAGTGGTGACCCAGCTGATTGGATTTCATATAGGAATATGTACTGGGACACCACGGAATTGTATAACTTTAGGCCGCATGAAAATATAGCGCGTCTGAAGTCGTCTCTACATGGGGAGGCGAAGATAGCAGTGGAGGACCTGTTACGGTCAGCGAGGGAACCCACTGAAATAATGCGTGCATTAGAAGAAGAGTACGGACATCCAACCGTCATACTTCAATATGCTCTAAAGAAGGTGAGAAATTTACCTAAAGTGTCTGATAGTGGCCAGGAATTAAGGAAATTCTCATCGACGGTAAGGAACTGTGTGTCACTGCTAAAGAACGTCAGAGCAGATGGGTACCTGAATAACCCTCAACTGGTGAGCGAGCTGCTAGGCAAGCTGACACCAGTTCAACGAGCACAGTATGGTGACTTCGCGATGGGCCTGGATAACTCACAGGGGGTGGACTTGAGGATCTCACCCAGCTTGGAAATGCTGTCACAGTTCCTCATACACGTGACGCGTTCCACTTCATACTACCTACAACCGACTGTGTATGAACCAGAACAGGCTAAATTCCCTGTGAAGCTGCAGCAGACCAGCGGACGGACTCGACCTGGAAACGCGGCACGCCCAGTCACCAACAAGCAGCAGATGACTCATCGTGTGAATACACAGAGCGACGAAGCTACGAGTATCACACAGAAGGAGTGCGTGATGTGCCACGGCAAGCATGTCATAGAAGATTGCGACCAGTTCAAGAAGCTGAATATCCAAGAACGCTGGGAACTGGTCCAGAAGAAAAAAGTGTGCTTTAATTGCTTAAAAGCAAAACACACTAAGCAGTTTTGTCGCGCAAACAAGTGCAAAAAGTGCGACTACAAACATCATGTGTTGTTACACGAGGACAGGTCAAAACCAGAATGTGTAACAAACATAGGAGAGTGGCGAGCTACAGCGTTATTGAAGATAGTGCCAGTGTCGGTGTGTAACGAAGATAGCGACAACGACCAGTGTTATGCGTTGTTGGACGACGGGGCAACAGTATCGCTAATAGACAGTTCGCTCGCTACTAACCTATCGGGTCCATGTGTGCCACTAACATTAAAGACCGCCGGCGGTCATGCTGTGTCGGACCTTACCTCGCGAGTGGTACAAGTATGTGTGAAGGGCCCCAATGGACAGTGCCATAATATCAAGTGCCGGACATTAGCAAACTTGAACTTGCCTACACAAACAGTGACCTCTTCAGTGATCAACGATAACGCGCACCTGCGCGACTTGGGTTGCGCAGAGATGAGGGGAGCCAAGCCGCTGCTGCTGATCGGGCAGGACAACTGGGAGCTGCTCGTTGGCGGGGACACCCGCCGTGGACGATCTGGTAAGCCAGTTGCCTCATTAACTAAGTTAGGTTGGGTCATACATGGACCATTTAATAACGATAGTAGTACCGAAGCAGTGAACTGCACAACAGTTTCCCTCCCAGATTTACATGATTTAGTGAAGTCACAGTTTGAATTAGAATCAATAGGTATTTCTCAAGTAACTCGCAAACATAAGGATGTAGAACGGGCTGTACAGGTGTTAGACAGTACGAGTCAACGCACCCCTGATAAGAAGCAATGGGAAGTAGGTCTTTTATGGAAACAGGACAACATTCTGTTGCCTGACAGTTACAGACAGGCCCGGCAGAGGTTGTATGGTATTGAGAGGCGGATGCGTAAGGACGCTAGTTTCGCTGAGACGTACGCGAACCAGATAGAGCGTCTAGTAGCTGAAGGGTATGCAAGGAAGGTGGAAGGCGAGGTAGATAGCTCACCGGTTTGGTACCTACCACATTTCGGAGTTGTAAACCCGAACAAACCAGGGAAGCTTCGCCTAGTCTTCGACGCGGCTGCTACGTCCCATGGTACGTGTCTGAATGATAACCTACTGACCGGACCCGATTAATTAAATTCATTATTAGGTATTTTGATTAAATTTAGAGTAGGTCCCATAGCGTTCACAGGCGATATAGCAGATATGTTTTTGCGAGTTAAGATTAGGGCACAAGATCAGGGCGCACAGCTGTTTTTGTGGAGAGGCGCGAACGGTGGTAGGGAACCTGATACCTACGCCATGACATCAATGATATTTGGCGCCGCCTCTTCACCAACCACGGCGATTTATATACTTAATAAAAACGCCAATGAGTGGGTTAACGTTCATCCCGAAGCTGTTGAGGCCATCAGAGATAGGCACTACATGGACGACTATTTAGATAGCACGTGGTCCGTAGAGCAGGCCAACAGCCTGATCGAGCAGGTTGCCAGAATACACGCCTCCGGGGGTTTTATTATACGGGGGTGGGTAACCAACTCGACAGAGTTAAGGGAAAAGCTAAAAATAGATATGCCCGATAAAGTCCCGCTCGAGAAGGGAATCGGGATGGTCGAGCGCACATTAGGGTTGACATGGTCGCCCAAACAAGACGAACTGGGATTTGACTTGTCGTTCAAACGGTTACCACCTGAAATAATAAGTGGCGACCTGGTACCCACCAAGCGTCAGTTTTTGAGCGCGATTATGTCAATCTACGATCCCCTCGGCTTTCTCTATCCCTGCGTCATCCAGACGCGAATATTGATGCAGAGGATATGGAAGTCGGGGATCCAGTGGGATGAACCTCTCAAGGACCGAGAGGCCAAAATGTGGTTTGCCTGGCTCAAGCATCTAAGCATTTTGACTGAAGTTAAGATACCGCGGTGGTACGGGCTGGACCTCAACAATCTGGAATTACACGTGTTCGGGGACGCCAGCGAACTGGCATACGCCGCGGTCGCCTACCTTGTAGGGTATAACACTGAAGGGCATCGAGAGGTCACCATGCTATTAGGTAAAGCGCGGGTGGCCACTCAGAAAGTTATATCCATTCCTAGGTTAGAGCTTCAGGCAGCGGTGCTAGCGTGTCGAATAGCGGACACCGCTGAAAAAGAGTTAGGGCTACCAATCAGGGAAAAATTTTACTGGACAGACAGTGAAACTGTACTTAAGTGGATAAATTCGGAGGCACAAGACTTCCAAAAATTTATATCGCATAGATTAGCTGAAATAGATAGGTTAACAGTCAGAGGCAACTGGCGCTGGGTCCCCACGGCGGACAACCCAGCAGATAAGGCTACCAGATTGTCTTGGCCTGATGACCATGCAGCGTGGTTGTCGGGCCCCTCGTTTTTGTATGATTCACAGGAGCAGTGGCCAGCATGTCGCGAACCTGAGGCGGCAGAGGCAGACCTCGAGCGCATCCAACGAGTCAACACTGCGGCGGCCCCTGCCGGGCCCTTCCTGGAATACGAGCGCTACTCAACATGGCAGCGCGTGCAGCGCGTTATGGCGCGCACGCTGATTTTCATCGAGCGATGTCGCAAACGAAGAGCGACGTCGGAGCTGCGTCCACATGACTTGGAAGAAGCGCACCTCCACCTAATGAGGTTGTGCCAAAACGACAGCTTTCATCGAGAACGGGCCGCCATCCTGAAAGGGTTGCCCGCACCTGTCGACAGCCGCATAAAGTCATTGGACCCGATGTTCACCGACGACGGACTGCTACGAGTACGAGGACGTCTGACTGCATGCGAGGAGCTCACATTCGGAGAAAAACACCCGATTATTCTCGACGGGCGTCACCCTCTGGTAAGGAAGCTCATCGCACACTATCACGCGATGGCTCTGCACGCGAACCACGAGACCGTAGTCAACAATCTACGAGAAACTTACTGGATCATAAAGGTAAGAACATCCGTAAAGACCGTGGTCGCGAATTGCCAATATTGTCGCATCACCAGAGCCAAACCCATACCACCAAAGATGGGTGATCTCCCACTCGCCAGGGTAGAGACCACAAGAAGAGCCTTTGTGCGAGTAGGGGTCGACTACTTCGGCCCAATAGAGGTGGCGATAGGGCGGCGCCGCGAAAAGAGGTGGGGAGTACTCTTTACCTGTCTCGCTACGCGCGCCGTCCACCTAGAGCTAGCCGCCACACTAAGCGCCGATTCGGCGATACTGGCCCTGAGGCGCCTGATAGCGCGCCGGGGGCAACCTGCACACCTGTACTCCGACCAGGGTACCAACTTCATCGGGGCCAACACCGAGTTACGAGCAGCCCTGAAGGACCTGGATCAGGATACACTGAGGGACGAGGCCACCAACCGAGGCATCGAGTGGCACTTCAATCCCCCCTCAGCGCCACACATGGGCGGCTGCTGGGAACGCCTGGTCAGGTCAGTGAAGAATGCACTGAGAAGCACGCTCAAGGAGCGGGCCCCTCGTGAGGAGGTCCTTTACACCCTTCTTACCGAGGCAGAGCTGATAGTAAACAGCCGCCCGCTGAGCTATGTGTACGACGATCACGAGCAGCCTGAGGTCCTGACGCCGAACCATCTGCTCCTGGGCACGGCGTCCGGGAGTACACCGTTTGCGCCGAGCAGCTACGAGGACGTCGATTCCCGCCGGCAGTGGCGGCGGGTGAATGCGCTCGCCGACATGTTCTGGCGCCGCTGGCTGCGGGAGTATCTCCCGACTCTGCAACGTCGTGAGAAGTGGACAACTAGTGGACCCAATGTGCGCGTGAGTGATGTGGTAGTGATCGTTGACAACAATAGAGAACGAAGTGCATGGACAAAAGGTGTGATACAATCTGTGTATCAGGGTAATGACGGAATCGTCCGTGTTGTAGATGTTAAGACAGCAAACGGGGTCTTGCGTCGACCAGTTGCAAAGATTATTGTGCTTCCCACAGAAATGGATGTAAAGCGGTTGAACCCTCTTACAGGGGGTGGAATGTAGGAGAAGCACCATACGCCTAACTCCGTTTGCTATTAGTCATAAGTAGCTATAAGAATGTACTAGTAGCATAAGGAAACACTTAACATCACCTAACTGATAAATTTTCCACAAGACATTGCTTGTCCGTAGGAAATAAACACGTTTTGACTTGAACGCAGAGAATCAACTCAAAACTGCGTGAGGGTTTCTCCCTGGCTCAGAAAAGTCGACAGGTTGTGACTTGCACAAGAAAATAGGGGCGTGGTTATTGTTTAAACCATATATATTGGTGTTAAAGTTTTACTCAGGTGAGGTGTACCAGCTACCTTAGCTATGGTGCAAAACTAATATATATGCGGCCCCTAGGATTGAAAAGTTAGTCCATAAATAGTTCCATCAGATTTTATAATTGTATCCAGCAAGTAGTAACAGTAAAGTGTCATGCTCAATAGAGCCCTGTGTAGTCGCGTGTCTATGGTATTTCAATTATGTTTATATTATTGCAATAATTAGTGTTTCGAAGGTAAGATTATTGCCGTAAGTATTATGATTGTATTTTATGTGTATTTTGTTTCTGAATTGTGTTTACGTGCTCTTTTAATATATTTGTGAATACTTGTACTGGTTTAATTTGCATAACGACGATGATAACCCCCGCCTATCAGAGAATAAGCAGTTTGCACGGCCGCCCCTAAGCACAGCATGCAGGTTGTTTGATATATGTTTCGTGTGCTGTGCTTAACAACAATACAATATTAACTAATGGATTGAATTAAGTAAAATTATTTTGTTAGAAAAGAGATTTTCTGGGAAAACTGGATGTGATGAGGAAAAACTGAATTCATAATCAGCGTATCGAAATACCCCAGAATCAGTCATCAGATCCTTGAGAGGAAAATAAAAAATAAAATAAATTAAATTAAATAAAAGTTTAAATTTGTAGACCTGTGTTATTTTATATTTATTCAACTATGTAGTTATACTCTTTTACAATAAAAAATAAAAAAATAAAGTAAATAATAACAATAACGTTTATTTTCTCCACCACATAATAAAAAAATAGTACAATACATAATTTGTGTATACAAAAATACATTGATGTTGTGGAGACTGGAGCCTGTACTAGGAATACCTGTGTTACAGGTCTCCAGGCCTCCAAACTACACGGACAAGTCACAGTAATATAAATAGATGTTGGGATGGCAGATAAAATTATTTAAGACAAGGAAAAACAAATAATTAACAAGGTAGGTGAGTATTCGGATTTTCAAATTTATTTTTCTTTATCTTAAGCTAAACAGTAGAACTACTGTTTTCTACTGTTTTCTTTTTTTTTGCTGTTTTTCAGTTTGGTAGGGTTGGCAACACTGGACAGTCTTTTTTTTAAATTTAGATATGTGTCAAATACCTAGTTATATACCTACTCTTCTTATCCATATCTACCTACTCTTCTGATGATTAATCATTCATCTGCTTTGACCCAAATCAAACCATAAACGTCCTCCCCCCTGCTGATCATGGTTTTCATTACAGTTTCATCAATGGAATTCGTTAAGAATTAAATCCATTAGTTAGAACTTTTATATTTTTAAACATCAAGTCCAGGCATGAGAGTGGGTCATGCGCACCAAATATAGATCAACCATTAATCACCACACGCGTTGTCTCATTTCCGTGCAATTTCAAGCCATTCACTCCAAATTGTCTGTTGATGTTTTCAATTAATTGTGTCTTTGATGAACTTGCTTCTTTTTCGTAGCTATACTCTCGAGCCTTGACAGAGTTATCGTGGTCGTTATGAGAAATCTCGACGTGTGTGTCCCTTGGTTATGCGACACCATTCTCCTGTAACTTATGCTGTCCTAGTACATTCGCGCACGGGATAGTTAATTGCTACTTTGATTTGGTCTGTCCATTCATAATTTGGAGAACTAGGAAATAGATATACCCACTATATTCAAAAAAAAAAAAAAAAACATTTACAATCAGGCTACAAAGGCCCATAGACACATACCTTACAAATTAACATATCGCACCTCCGCTCAAATAGTGTCACAATTCAAAATTAAAAAAAAATATATATATCTATCTTATAAAGTAACATCAGTTTGGTTTCAGAAAACGTAAAAATCTTGTGTACTACAATAGTGTAATTTTAATCGATTTTTCTCGACAGTTTGCTTTTTGACCTAGGACACTATTGAGCGGAGTTGCGATATGTATAATAAAGTATAAAACAAAACTTATGTTAATAAACCATGTTAGTAGCACTTCACTAGCTTGTCCTTGAGCTGTCCTGTGGCACTTGTCCGCGGAAGCGACGGAACACCACGTCCTGCGGCCAGAAGTCTTCTTCCATAACGACGGGTAGGTAACAATTCGGTACTCGCACCACGAACACCTTGAAATTCACGTTGCGGCGCGACTCCAGTAACGATTCAGTAGATAATGAAGCAGGATAGGAAAAAGTCGCAATGCCGGTTGTAAACCTGCAAAGGGCAACCTTCGAAGCGGGATCGTAATCCTACCAACATGACTGTTGACCTAATTCCTTAGTTTTCTCATTAATTCCCAGCTAAGAACCACACGAATACAAATGATAATTTTATTCATTTAATTAACTCATATGTCTTACTAAAGCATAGCGATCCATAAATACTCGTAAGTCAGTATATCGCGAAAACAGTTAAAATAAAACATACAAGTAGGGTAGGTACGTATTTTAAACTTCAGCAAAACTGTATCCAATGAATTAAGTATGCGTTGATACTACTTAAAAGTGGTCTGTTCAAGTAACATTTCAACTTTAGAGTAACAATGGCTATCCCTTCCAATTCCGTTCGGAGGAATGTGCGAGATCAAAGCACAGTTAAATAAAATGTTGTTGCTTTGGTACTAACTAACGAGGCATTTAGAATGCGATTTATGTCAAATAAACTAACACGTGGTTGGACAATAAATAGATCTTTGTCGACGGTTTGGGTGTGGTTATTCTAATGGGAGAAGCGAGAGCGAATTGTTTGTGGAAATGTAAGAAGTGGTTTATTATCCACATGGTGATTGAAAAAAAAAACCCTTTTGCTATTGTAAAAAAAAAATGGTAAAATTAAAAAAAACAATTTTTTATAGGGTTCCGTACCTCAAAAGGAAAACAACGGAACCCTTATAGATCATATTATCGTTGTCCATCTGTCTGTCAGTCTGTTAAGAGGACTGTGAAGTGCCGATACGCGGCGCGATTTTTGGAGGCCTACCTACATTTCATACAATTATTTACATAAATATTGTTTCGGGCGATAACGTTTTTACTCCCCTAAACATTTACGAAATGAGACAATTTTGGTCTCATTACCTTCAATACACTTTAATCTAAGTCTGTACGTTTTTAATTTTTAGTAATTCAATTTAATTTAATTTTTAAAAATAAAAATGCTCGAGGATGTTTTTCTGTCAAAAATATAGATATTTAGATGCTAAAACTTATATTGTATGCAATATTTCTTTATAATGAAAACGTACGGACCTAGTTTTTCATTATACCTACAACATTTCCAAAAATTATGAAAATTAGACTATGTTTACGGGGAGATAAACGTTATCTCTTTTTGTATGAAAATTTACTGCTTCACAATCTTCTTAAGACCCTTTTTCTCAGCATCGCGTGGTGTTGAAATTAATATCAAATACGTAGGTATATAGTCCCTTGGAGCTAGAATAATGAAATTTGGCAAGAAGCCAGTTCTTACAGCACAATTATAGGAAAAAGTCCGAAAATCATTAATTTGTAGTTTTACCACAGTAATGTCGTTTATAATTTGGGATTTCGTTTCTTTTTGGGATAAATTCTTTTCAACTACGGAGCCCTTCATTGTGCGTGGTCCGACACGCACTTTTTTTTGTTTAACTTAGCATTAGTGTACAAGCAATGATAGACGAGATAATTTACAGGCCTGTTGGCGTGATTGGTTAAGATACCACCTATAATGCCGCAGGTCGTGGATTCGATTCCCATCCAGGACAAACATTTGTGTGCATGAACATGTCTGTCTGTTCCGAGTCTGGGTGTAATTATCTATATAAGTATGTATTTATAAAAAAAGTAGTATATGTAGTATATCAGTTATCTGGTTTCCATAGTACAAGCTCTGCTTAGTTTGGGATCAGATGACCGTGTCTGAATAATGTCCCAGGTTATTATTATTATTATTAATTTACGAACGCGAGGCCAGCAGGCCTGCAAAGCGAGACTTTGTCACTTCTAAACTAAATAAAGTTGCTCAATAAAATGGAAATATGACAGTAAGCAAATAAGTATATTGTACGTACCCACCTGTTTCTATATCTTCTAAAAACAAAATGTGTCAATAAGTGCAATAAATTGATTTTGTTCCTTTTTCGACCAAGATCAAAAGACTCAAGGCCACAGCCTTATTTTGTAGACTTGCTATGTCTAGACAAGTCTGTTGAAAAACTAGGAATACACGGCCTTGTTACGATTATGTTATGGGCAGACCTCGGCACGTTTATGTCATTATGTGTGTTACTTTAAGAGGCAAAGACACTGGTGTCTTGGTTATGGAAAAGATGGACGTTACGTTGGATGTAGGCATTTGAAAAATCTATTCGAAGAGGTATTGAATTACCTAGTTCAAGTCGCGAAGGAAAATTGCTGATCATTTGGTCTTGGGTCATATGTCGTGTTAGTTAAGAGGACTAGAGGACCTAAACGCAACGAAACGCAAGTTTTATAATGCCTAAAAGTATATGATCAAAATAAGAAAATTATATGATATTCTACAGGATATATGCTAGTTAGATAGTGTGTTGAAAACATAATACAACTAATTTGATACGATAGAAAAAAATCACGAAGATACCTCTAAAAAATTCTTTTAGCGATTAAAAACCATACTTACCGGTTTTTTGTATTCTTCAAACAACATAGTAACGTAATAGTGATTTAATTTTATAGTTCAATCAATAGATGTTTTGTAAATAGATAATTGTTTCATATTTTGCAATAAATTAAGTACCAGCGTTGTGTCATCGCGCTTCTCTTTCTTTTTTATGCAGTCCGACAATGACCGCGCTTTAGGTCCTGTAGTCCCCTTTAGTAAAGGGAGTGCGGGGCGCCGCACTGTCTTGTACGAGCAGCTGAGCCGTAGCGATAGCACGCCTAACACATTATATTGGAAACAGTGTTTTATTGTACAATTATCTAACCTAAACCAAGACACCAGAGGTAACATCCCCAAGTGGGACAAAGTGTTGGACTTTGTCAATAACAGCTTGGAGTCAGGGTTTGTGCCCTGACTCCAGGGGGCATTAACTCCACTAACATAGCTAGCAAAATGTTGGTGTACAGTAAGCCGCACGTCAAAGGTAACAAATCCAGTATGTTAAACTGGCCTTTTATTCTATTGAAACGCTAGGCCAGCTCAAGTTTAAGAATATAGTTTATATAGGTACGACCTACTGTAAGTACTATATGCTTCTTCTGTTAGAAAATATTCAAGCATAAAAGAAGAAAAGTAAGAAAATACGTTTGTTTGAGGTAACATGACGCAAGAACGAACACGAACACAAAAAAGAACAAGTTGGGGAAAATATGCGTCACATCCACTCGCTGGTTTGCAGCGACAGCCGACGTTGACGTGATGACGTCAACCGATCAGCACATCCTAACTTTATATTAATATTATAAATGCGAAAGTAAGTTTGTTTGCTTGTTTGTTACTTTTTCACGCCTGAACTACTGAAAAGATCATCCTGAAATTTTGCATATACGTTGTCAGGTGTACAGAAACGGATATAGGATAAATTTCATCCCGAAAAAAAGTAATATTCCCAAGGAAAACAACAATAACGTTCTTATGATAATAGATGGCGCCACGTGTCTTTCGAATCATGATTGAATTATATTAGTATAGAAACTTTAGTGAGTTTTTTTTATTATTATTTGAGTAACTAATACATTTTGTGACTCTAAAGTGTCGATATACCGGTTTTTCATCCTCCTAAATATCCAAACTAATATTATAAATGCGAAATATGATAAAAATAACATAAATACAATAGTTACTTTATTCTTAGTTTGTTTGTTTGTTTGTTACCTTTTCACGCCTAAACCACTGAACTGATCATCCTGAAATTTTGCATATACGTTGTCAGGTGTACAGAAACGGACATAGGGTACCTTTCATCCCGAAAAAAAGTACTGTTCCCGAGGAAAACATCAATAACCTTCTTATGATAATAGATGGCGCCACGTGTCTTTCGAATCATGATTGAATTATATTATTATAGAAACCTTAGTAGTGTGTTAAGTTTTTATTTCTTTTAAATTTAAGTACCTAATACATTTTGTGAGTCTAATGTCGATAGACTGGTGTTTCATGCTCCTTACTATCCTAATGAATATTATAAATGCGAAAGTGTTTGTTTGTTTGTTCGTTGATTACGCTTTCACGCCAAAACTTCTGAACGGATTTGGATGAAATTTGGTACTTGGGTAGATCATGGCCTGGAGAAGGACATAGGCTACTCATCCTGTATGGTAGACGAAGTCGCGGGCGACAGCTAGTGTTTATATAAATGTACTTAATATTTTAAATGACAATATTACGTTCCGTCGACAACGAACTGACGCGCCGCCACCGGCATAATGCAATCTGCGCACAGTTGTCTTAAAACTAAGTATGTTTTGACGTTTTGACATATTGGTGAAATTATATTAATAAAAAATCGGTCAAGTGCGTGTCGGACCACGCACAATAATGGGTTTCGTAGTTGGGATGAATTTATCCCAAAGACAAACTTAACATTGTAGTTAAAAAACATGTTCGCCCATACATTCCAACTGCAAATGTAAGTACGACCGTAGATTTCTTGTACTTAAGTAAGTTTTCCTGTAATCTATAGCAAAAGAAATATGTCGTGTTTTTTTTTTTAATTTAGGCTCAGTTGTTTCGGAGATAAGAGGGCGAATGGTCAATTTTCATCTATTTTCTTAAATAACTTTACAACAGTTTATTTGAAAATAAAAAAAATATATATATATTTGAGTCCCTTATAGTAAGCTCTTTCATTTGCTATGTCACAAGGTACAGTTTGAAAATCTTTTTTTTTTACTTTTCTTATTTGCCCCCAAAATTGACCCCCATATTCAAGTTTAATTTATTTACGTGACACCCGTGTTTGGGTCACAGAAATTCATAGGTACCTGTACCAAATGTCAACTTAATCGGTCCATTAGATTCAAATTCAGGAGCAAAGTGGCTGTGACAGACGGCCAGACAGACACAGGAGTGATCCTATAAGGGTTCCGTTTTTTTCCTTTTGAGGTACAAAACCCTAAAAAGGATGTATTGCGAGATTGTGTAGGTGGGGTTGGTAGCATAATATTATATCAGTGATACGCTTCGTTTAGCACCATGTCCTCACCATACAAGTTAGCGCGCGGTCAACAGCTGCCTTCACGAGTGGATTAAAACAATTGATTAATTCAAGTGCAACTAACTGAATGAGTTTCTGGATGCTTTCCAGATGTCTACGGCCATGCAAGCTTAGAGCGAAAACACAATCGTTTGGTGCGGGCCCGCACCGCAGGAATAACAGCGCAATTTCGTGTTTGCAAAGCTGTATAACTGGATACAGGCATTTATCATTCGTCATGCGTAGCATTGTTGCCGCGCCGTTCGTCTTTTCCTGCTTTGCATAGTGCAACAAGGCGACAACGTACAAGTAACAGATTGTGGCATTATGTTGGCACCAGGTGCGTGCGGTGGTTGGTCTGACATCATACAGTTTATCTATTTAATAAAAATCTTAAATTCATTAATTCACTGACACACAGCCTAACCGCTAGGTCTAGACATGAAATTTTGCACAAGAATTCCTTCAAATAATCAAAATCAAAAGTTATTTATTCAAACTAGGCTGAGAATCAGCACTTTTCGACGTCAAATTTACATAAGACAGTCCCCCAAAACGCCCGCCCTTCACCGCTTCCTAGGGCTTTAGCTGGGGAGAAGAAGTGGCGCAACAAACTACCCAGCAGCACAGCTGTAAAAAAGTTGTTTAGTTAAAAAAAAAATGATTGTATACAGCACTGCGCAAAATAATTTAAGTGTTAGGCAACAAAACATGAGATTAAATTAAATTATTTGCCATAAGTCAGCTAGCACACGCCAAGATACCAAAAAAGAAAAAAAAAATCGAAAACTATACTCAAGCAGAAATAAAAATACAAAACTAAAAACGTAAACAGAACCTTATAACTAAATAAAAGCCTCCAGGCATAAAGGGCGTGCCCACTTACATATAGCCGTAACTCGAAGTCACAAGCCGTAACTCGAAGGCACAGTGTTGTATAGAATATTTATATTTTTTTAAATTTTTTATTTAACTGAACAGACAGCTGTGCTGCTGAGGAGTTTGTTGCGCCACTTCTTCTCCTCAGCTAAAGCACTAGGAAGTGGTGAAGGGCGGGCGTTTTGGGGGACTGTCTTATGTAATTTTGACGTTCGAAAAGTGCTGATTCTCAGCCTAGTTTGAATAAATGACTTTTGATTTTGATTTTGACAAATGATAAACTAGGACCATCAAAGTAAAATAAATAAAATAAGAGTTAATTACTAATAACAACAACAAAACCAAGGTCAGCAAGACGACCAGTCATCACAAGCAGCACCTGTTCACGAGCAAAACGCAAAGATCAGCCATTACCCCCCTCGCCATATTTGAGGGAAGGAGGCAACCCGACCCCCGACGCTACCGCAAGCAGTGACATCTAAGGGAGCATGACGAACTTGCTGCCGGTTGCTCAGGCAAGAAAACTATGATCAATTGTCGAGGTCACTAGCTAACCACATATAGCAATACCACTCATAACAAAAAAAAACATTGTAATGAGTAGATTATGTCAATGATAACTAAAAACAAAATAAATTTACTTACGTGCAATAAATAATTATAGGAACCTGGCAGAAAGTAAGCTAATTCTGGAGAAAGAACATAAACATTGTCTTGAGTTAATCACAGCGACCAACTATTCTTATCGTTTAAGTAGTCGTTGATGGAATAGTATGCCTTTGAAAAGTTATTGCAAAAATCGACCGACATATTGTATAGGTGGTGATAATGGTCAAGCCCTCGCAAAATAACAAAACATTATGTTCCGCAAAATCTCATACATTTATTTTTCGTCACCACTGTTTAAAATTTATTAACAAAAAAATATTTAAGGAAAAAAATCAAATGATAGTGAATGTATGTTGAATTTGTAAGTTTTTATGGAGAATCAGAGGTACTTAATTACGAAAAGATATTTTGATGGAAAATTTATTTAAAAAAATAAAATATTTCCACATGAGAGTCAAAAGAATGACGCATGGCGGTTATTTTGGCTTCTTTTTTTGAAAATCTAATCTACTCGAAAACTATAAGATTTTGCGGAACATATTATGTTTTGTTATTTGGTGAGGGCTTGACCAAAGCCTACCGCCACCTACAGTATGTCGATCATTTCTGAGACACTCTGTATAATGAAAGTGAGCACTACGAAAGAATTTTTGAAATTCATCCCCTAAAGGGGTTACATAGTGATGAGAGATATGAAAGTTTGTGTGGTAGTTCGTCATTTTTGGCGATGAGAAATCCCATCGGGCACACGTCGAATTTTATGTTAAGTTTTTAATATTAATAATATCCGGGGACATTTTCACACACGGTCATCTGGTCCCAAACTAAGCAGAGCTTGTACTATGGAAACCAGATAACTGATATACTACATATACTACTTTTTTTTTTGTAAATACATACATATATAGATAATTACACCCAGACTCAGGACAAACAGACATGTTCATGCACACAAACGTTTGTCCTGCATGGGAATCGAACCCACGACCTGCGGCATGGCAGGTGGTATCTAAACCAACCACGCCATCTGGTCTGTCAATATCTTGGACAAGTAAAAATCCAAGGATAAAAATTTTCCCTTTGCTATTATAATTGGCAACACTAGCTGCATGACCTCGCATGTCGCATTGTGATACGGGACAAAATATGTCGCGCAACACGTCGTCATCGCCGCGTCGTCTCCAAAGATATGGCGCAAAGTTGACTGCTTGTAAGCAGAGTTGCAGGCTTGCGGTGCCGCACCAAACTCTTGTGTAGTGTGTATTCACCCATAATGAATACCTATTCCTTACACCAATGTGTTGTCTCCTTGTTCCATATTTCGCGATAATAGCTCGTTTGTCACAGTCAATAGATGGTCTATCAGAAATAGTGAATTTCCACTTAGCATGAGTCAAAACATTGATAAATTATTATAAGTTGGCTCTTAACTAAACTATCTTGAAGGATAATATTGTCCGTTGTGCTCGCAGTGAAGAATTGGCTTAGAACTATGTTTCTGCAGTAGCTTTTTCATCTTAGCGTACCAATGGCAAAATATTTCAATATGTTTGGCCCAAAATTCAACTGCGCCAACTCCAGTCCGTGACGCTGTCAAATGATCATCAAGTGCACAAGTGACGGGGCATGCGCCGCAGGATGGAACCTGGGCCATTGTCTGTGTGGAGATTCCGCATACGTACTTGAGATCTGAGCCGTCCATAAACCCCCATCTGTGGATGTGGATTGTCTTTGCTCCGGCTGACCTAAGTTCGAAATCTATATAGACATTTGCAAGTCGGCCACGGCAAAGCGTGCCTAGGTGGAAGTGTCTCAGATGGTTCGATAAAATTGTCTTTGTTGCACAGCTCCCGCCATAGGTTGCATCTTGCTGTGGAGGCGTTACTATTTATTGGCTGGAATACATGGACCTACCCTACGCACCCCAGAAAAGTTTTTCGGCGTTTCAGCCTCTGGGGCAATGAGACGTAGCTGTGCATTGAGACAACCGTCTATGGTAGCTAATCAAAATAGATTATAATTATGGTAAAATGGACATTAAGACCCACTTACACCATCTACATGGTCCTCACATCAATTGACCAAGATTATGTGTGCGACTTTAAAAGAGACTTTTACCCCTTGAGTTTGTTTCGACATTTTCTTAGACCCCATAGCACAGGAAATGTCAGCTCCATCTAGCATTTTTTTTTAATATGACATGTAAAAGTGATTCCGATATCCTATTTACAGAATAAACAATATCATTTAATTTCACCAAAAATAACTAGAAATTAAAAAAAGAAAGAAAAATAAGTTTATTAGTTAAAGAAACACGTCACATTTAGCACTAAACATATATAAAACATCATTATGTTTCTGTCAACTTCAAACGATTGACAACAATAGAATGATGTTGTAAATCCATTCGAAATTCGAAACTTAGTTTCGTAAATTTGTTCTTATCACAAAAGTAGAGGGCACTTTCATCACTAAAATAAATAATAATTTTATACAACTCCACACCGAGAATTTGTCAGACTTGGCGTTTGTTATGTTTATCCCCCACACAATCGCTCATAGTTTTATAGGACCACCAATATAATATTCAACGGTGCAACATTTACAGCTCAGTAAAATATAAAATGACATAACTCAGCCCGCCAATCGCATGACCGTAGCCGATTGTTTAAACCAATCAGACGAGCTTACTGCGTATCGACGTAAGTTGGATTGACTGCAACACCGAGCGTTATCTGATTAATTAAGTCAATTAATGCGACGGTGTTACTATGGTGTTGGTAATCCCATAGGGTAGTGACGTAGAGCTTTTAATGGGATCAATGCTTGAAACCCAAAATGAAATGTACCTAGATGATTTTAATGCAAAATGATTCAGACCGAGATTTAACAGGTTGAATGCCATAATTACAGAATTAAAAAATCCATTGTGTCTCGCGTAGATCTGCGTTTCCGGTAGTCGGATAGTTAATTAGACAGAAAGAGGATAATCAGTTTTTCATCGTGAAAAGTTATAAAAGGCAGCCCTCAAAACCTTCACCATTTCCTAGTGTCCATGCTATAAAAAGAAAAAAAAATGATAGAAGAGGATTTAGGATAGATTCATTAGTCATCTCGTAGCTTTGTAAAGTTAGGGAAATTAAGTAAGTTGACTACCTACTAAGTTAAATTGTCCGTAAAGGGAAATGCCCATCAGTCACCCAAAAAAAAAAATGCTTGAAATGAACAACAATGAAATATACGCCAAATTGCACTAAAAATTGTAGGTAACTAGGGAACCCGTTACAAACTCAATAATTATCAAAAAAACTAGGTGGAAACCAGTTCCAAACATTTTTTCTAAAATATAGGTTAATATAGGTTAAGGATTAATATGCAACAAAAAAGCATTTAAATGTTTTAATCATCATTAAAAACCAAGATATCATCATGAAAGTGTGCAGGAGGATAGATATGGGATCGGTACCGGGCCCATGCTAAGTACCATATTATTGACATAGTATGGACACAGGGTACCAACTGTTCGCCGTCCACAACAAACAACAACACTACAATAACGATTGTGTATAGCCCTATTTCCAGATAAAGAATTGTTAAATATTATTATTTTGTATGTTTCCTCGCAGTAAAAAACAATTACCCGAAAGAGCTAAATCCTCAACCAATGCGTTATCCATTTCCCTACGTATCTCAATCATATACATACCGTTAGCTCGTCTATGCTCGCCATAGTATGAACGGGCTTGTTTTATTTGATAAGTTCCACATGCCAACAAAACCATTTTGCTGTATATCAGTTGTGGAAAATCAGCAACGTTGTTATTATTTACATTAATACTTAAAATCAAAATGGCCACCGTCGTCGTTAAATATCATAGAAAGCAATTTAAACGCAAAACCATGAATCAATAAACAACCGAAAAAAAATTAAATGCAGTTATGTCAAATAGTCCGACTGTCAGTAAGGCAACGGACATGTGATTCATACAGCCTACGATACGTTTTCTATTTTGGAAATAATTTGATTTTTTTTACTATTGACATGCATATATTATTTTAATTAGATTTACGGTATTTACTGATCGAATTATATAAAATTAATGATAACCGTGCAATATTCTAATAAGAACTATTTAACGATTCCTGTTTGGTTGAATGTCGATTACTAATGTCAAATAAAGAATGACGTCCAATAGAAAAAAATAAGAATGAATTAGTCGGATATCAAGTTAAATATTTTAATGATCGTTATATTTTCACCGTAGGTATACAAACATGGGAATTATTTCATTATTTTATTCTAAATAGAATTAAAGACTATTAATAGTGTCTGTCCATTCCCCTTTAAATCACGACTGTCATTTTTGACAGTTGTATTAAATGGCTATAACATTACATATTGACGTAGAACCAATGTCCATTTGGTTAACAATAATTTCCTGACTGACAAAGTGGTTGAGTGTAATACTTATTATCTATTTTGTTGTGAGTCTTATAAGAAACCTGGATTTAAATGAGTATTTAAAAAGCCTTTTTTTCCAAAAAACAACCTACTTCCAATGTAAAAAAGAACTACAAAGTGAAAAATAACTTTAATTTCGGAAGCCGGTGTCTTTTTTAGTTTTTGTTCCACCGACTTCCGAAAATAAAGTTACTTTTCACGTTGTGATGTTATTTTTTTGGGAGTCGGTTGTTTTTTTGGAAAAAAGTTTTTATTTTTCACTTTTTAGTGGGTCAGTTTGTAATTTATTTATCTAAGTTAACCTAATGTCAATTGTTCATCACCTTTTACAAAATATTGCTTTTCCCGATGCAGAGACGTTAATTGTTGAGGAGTTCTCCTGGTAAATACCAGGAGAACTGGAGTTTATTGTGAATTCACAATCAGCTCCACTTCACCATACGCATTGTGACGAGCATAAATAGCTTAGCAAACATTATTAAAGTACCTGATCGAATCGCAACAAGTGCAACTCATTATTAAGTAGTTTCGGTGACCATTTGTGATCTTCATCATCAGTTCCACTTCACTAAATGGTGTTTTCCGAAAGCAAATGCACAAGTTACTTACTATAAAAAAAGACTCAAATCGCTATAGATGTGTCTATAATATTGGAAGAGTTCCATCGATTTCTCCAGGATCCCATCATCAGATCCTGACCTAATGACAGTGGGAACAACTAGAAAGTATACCCTTTTAAACAAAAAAAGAATATTCCAAATCGGTCCAGGCGTCTTCGAGTAATCGCGGAACAAAATTAAAAATAAAGATTCCGACGAACTGAGAACCTCGACCTCCACCTTTTTTTAAAGTCGCAATAAAAGGCCCTTTTTCATTTACACTTACTTGTCCCGCCTAGGATTATAGGTTGATGATACCTAGTCGAATAAAAAAATATAAAAAGCATAAGTAAAGCCAATTGTTTCGTAGAAAAGTATCAGTTGAGGCACCTCTTATTAAATTGTAAGCTCGACATTTTTAATGAAAAAAAGTAATTTAAGTGCGTCTAGGCAACTGTAGGCAGTTATTCTTAAGGTGAATGTGATATATGAAGATGAATAAATACAGACGGTAGTTTGTCTAGACTACGTAGATACAACAAAAGACAACCTTCAGAAGGCCCATCTACTATAAGAAGGTCTATCAACTATAAGAAGATTCATCTACTATAAGAAGGTCCACATACTATAAGAAGGTCTATCTACTATAAGTTGGTTTATCTACTATAAGAAGGTCCATCTACTATAAGAAGGTCCATTTACTATAAGAAGGTCTATCCACTATAAGAAGGTCCACCTACTATAAGAAGGTCTATCTACTATAAGAAGGTCTATCTACTATAAGAAGGTCTATCTACTATAAGAAGGTTCATCTACTACAAGAAGGTCCATCTACTATAAGAAGGTCTATCTACTATAAGACAGTTTATCTACTATAAGAAGGTCCATCTGCTATAAGCAGGTCCACCTACTATAAGAAGGTCTATCTACTATAAGACAGTTTATCTACTATAAGAAGGTCCATCTACTATAAGAAGGTCCATCTACTATAAGAAGGTCTATCTACTATAAGAAGGTTCATCTACTATAAGAAGGTCCATCTACTATAAGAAGGTCCACCTACTATAAGAAGGTTTATCTACTATAAGAAAGTCCACCTACTATAAGAAGGTTTATCTACTATAAGAAGGTTCATCTACTATAAGAAGGTCCATTGGTCGGACTGATGGGATGGTTTCTGTTCAGTTAGTTCAAATCTTTGTAAGGCATAGGATGTTGATTCTAACTATTTTAAGAGTGTCACTTAAAGAAAAGTCACCCAGCACCACTACTCTAACATGGAACTGCCTAACCTTTTCCCAACATGTTGGAGTTGGCTTCCAGTTTAACTGTGTGCATCTGAATACCAGTATTTTACATGGAGCAACTGCCACAAGCCAGTTAAGGGTGACAGGATACCCCTTAGTAAGACTGGTTGTCAGACTTCTGGGCTTCTGACTAGGTACCCGTAACGACTGACAAAGATCTACAAATGATAGCCGGGACCAACGACTTAACGTGCTTTCCGAGGCACGGAGAAGTCTCGATATGTTATGAATGGTCACCCATCCACGAATCGACCGCGGCAAGCGTAGCTTAACCTTCGATCGACCCGTGCGGCTGTAATTATTTTCAAAGTTCACCTCACTATTTTCAGACAACGTCTTTTCAGGACGGAATCATTTTTCTTCTTCATTTCAGATGACTTTAGGCAAAATATTTTTTTGGTTTGACAAGCTGCAGTCATGTAAGTTCAGTAAACATGCTAAACTTTCTGGGCATAGGTACAGAATAACTAAGCAAAAAGATGGTGACATAATACACAGGGTCAAATTAAATTAGTTAGCGAAACTCCACAGACCGATACATCAACAAGATAGTCTTGCTAACTAGTTTTTGCTAACTAATTTGATTTGACCCTGTACCTATACAGGTATACCTATACAGACAAAAGGACAGGCAACGAAACATTACTATACTTTTCTAATGATATTGTGATGATGGCTGTAACGAGGTGTTATCCTTCTGTTCCTCTTTCGTTGTTCTGCGACCAACGAGGGTCTTAAAACCTTTAACAAGATTAAGGAAGACAACTGATATTAAGACCTTCTTAGTCCGTTTAGCTGGACTATCCGAACGATACCAACTGCTTATAGCTACGTATAGCATCCACTTATTGGAGAGTCTTTGTTTGAGTGCAGTTGAAAACGATTTGGTGAGCAGTCGATTATAATTTTATCAAAATAACTCAGACTGAAAGACAAATAACTTTCATAAAAAACTTAACAGCTTGAAGGTGCATTGAACAATTAAAGACACCGACTTCAGAAGCTGTTAAGTTTTTTATGAAAGTTATTATACACGTTTCAGGTTTTTGAAATCGGTTTTTACTTTTTTAAAAGTGAATTAATTTTTCCATTTTTAGTTGAAATACAGAAAGACCTAGACGAATGAAAAGAAGAATGATCACAAAATCCGCTTAGAAAGGCCGGAGATACAGTACATTTATGCCAGTACATAAGAATAATTACTTGTATTATATACTAAAACCTTCCTGAATGTTTGTAGATAACGTTATTGAAAGAATCATCAAAAGCGGTTCATTACTTCGTTGGGTCGAATACAAAACCTCCTTTTTTGAAGTCGTTTAAAAAATTTACTACTCAATGTGCTTGGTTGTTTTATATCATCTTGGTAGAATATATGATATCATATTGATGTAATATCAATTTTGAGAGATCTAGGGCTTAAGCTTGACTATATATTCTTCAAAGCAGAAGAAGCAACTTCTAAAATAACTATTTTCAAACATGCTGTTATTTGAGAGCAGCTGTCGACTGACGATTGTGTTAAGGGCTAAAACTAATGAATTGTCGGAATCAGTTACTTACCCAAACTAACTCGATTCCTCTCCATAATCAACAGAATTACAACCACTAATAAAATGATTTATACCAAATACTTAATATACCAAGTAGTAAAAGTGCGTGATTAATCCATATTTATAACGCTGAAACGTGCCAAAACCATGTCAAAACTACTCTTCACGATAATTTTAGGAGTTACATGGCGTCCAGCATAGCTTGACACATCACGCTGGCGCCACTTGCTTTAGCAAACGCCAATATTTGTCAAAAGCGGTACATTTGAATTTTAGTCCGTTATTTTTCCGTATGCCAAGTTATATTGGATTTTAGTATCCAAGGTCATTGAATGACAAAAATACGGAGTTTGGTGCCAAATCCCATAAGTAGAGACGAGTCACTTGTATTTTATAAAAGGATTGTATTGTCTATAGTTATTTGACATATTATGTGAGATCTAGGTATCGTTATTATCTGCTTATGTCGGTTGGAAAGCAGGCCGAGTACGAAAACGTCGCGGAATGCTGTAAGCGAATAGCTACGGTTTGTACCACTTTGTTTTTTCTTGTGCTGTGTACGGCGAATGACGTCACTGCAACGTCATTAATGAAAATTAAGACGATGTGTTTTCCTTGAGAGCGTTTTTGACACCATAAAGTCAAATCCGCTGCCATAATTTTCATGACAGCCGTCATTGCGGCTTATGTGGCGGCCACCGCTCTTCTGGGAAACCTTACCTTAAGACTGCTGACCAGTCGTTGTAGCGATTCGATACTTGGGGGATGACGGCCCTTTCATATCCCAGCTGGTCAGCTTTTTTCAGCTATGATGACGAAAATGATAAACGGATTTTTGATTTAGTTATTAATACATTTAACGGCGCAGGACATCCTTTCCCAGAAGTGATCATCGCATTAGTGGTTCAGCAGCTTCGTGGTACGACAGCGGCTCCCCTGACATCACCTCTGTCGTCAGAAGACAGCCGCTACGCAAACATTGATGCGACGCTCTGCTAGTGTGACAGTAGTCAGCCAGTGTCACTCTTATCCGACCTCTTCGGTGGTTCCTAGTAAGTTCGTATCACAACTATGTAGTCGGTACTACATGCTGCGCCGTCATATTGTTGCCTATTTGTTATATAATTCAGTTAGTCCATAAGATACATGATTACTTACATGTGATCTTGTAGTGTGGTATTCGGCAAAGATCGGGCTGACAGGCAAATGACTGGACAGGACAAAGATAGGGAGCAGCTTCTAGTTTGATATGCGTGATGTCTTATTTTGATATTTCTTGCTGACTGTTAACAGTCAGCAAGAAATATCAAAATCATCACCTCAAGAACTATAACTATTAATAATTAATAGTTGTTGAGGTATGTGCAGCTGTTCACTTTTAAGGGTTATGTATGATATTTTTTTTATAATTAATACCAAATGGGATTAATGGCCATTATTAAAATCAGCCATTAGGTTTATCAGGTTAACTTAGTCTCTTTGCTACGACAATATAATAGGTTGGGGAAAAAGTTTCTTCGCATTTTTTAAGAAAATTCAAAACATTTTTTAATATAGTTTATTTACATTTAACTAAAGTATGTAGGTACCATTTTGTTCGATAACTTTTTGCCATCTTGTAGGTAGGAACATGATCCCATTGCTATAGAAATTTTGGGACTTCTGGTCAAAATACCGCGACAAGTGGTTTTGGCAGTCCTCTCGTGATGTTAACCTGACACTGCCTAAAGAATTCTGAAGAGACCGAACAGGTGGAAATCTGAAGGTGCAAGATCAGGACTATACGGCGGATGCATTAACACCTCCCAGCCAAACTCTCTTAATTTTTGCTGAGTGGCTAAAGATGTGTGAGGTCTAGCATTATCATGATGAAAAACCACACCCCTTCTGTTGATTAATTCCGGCCGCTTTCTCTCAACTTCTTGCTTTAATCTCATCAGTTGTTCGCAGTAGAGTTCAGAATCGATGGTCCTGCCTGGTGGTAACAGCTCATAATGAATAATGCCCTTCCAATCCCACCACACACACAGCATCACCTTGTTGCGAGTTAACCCGGGTTTCGCCACAGTCTGTGAAGCCTGACCGGCCTTTGACCACGACCTTTTATCGCACGTTCTTGTCATACGTGATACACTTTTCATCACCAGTTATCAGCTTCTTCAAAAATGGTTCGGTTTCATTACGTCGTAATAAAGAATCACAAATGAGTGCACGGTTCATTAGGTTTCTTTCAGTGAGCTCGTGAGGTACCCAAATGTCGAGCTTTTTTGTGTACCCAGTTTTTTTCAAATGTGCCAAAACTGTTTTGTGGTCAATTTCCAGTTCTTCAGCTACTTCGTAACTACTGATATGCCGATTTTGCTCCACTTTTTCAAAAATGGCATCCATTTTATCCGTAATAGGGCGACCAGAGCGACGTGCATCTTTGACATCAAAATTTCCGGATTGAAAACGCTTAAACCAAATTTGTGCTACTCTCACAGACACTACACTAGGTCCATAAACATCGCAAATTTTTTTCGCGGCTTGCGTTGCGTTTTTACCTTTTTTGTAGTAAAATTTTAAAATGTATCGAATTTCTTCATTAGATTCACTCATCTTGACGGTACGAAAAACAAATGAAAATCACACATTTTCCTAATTTGAATTTGGAATTATGTTATTTAAAATTTAAACTTTCAATGATACCTAAACCAGCCAGATACAAATAGTATAGCCAAAGAGATTTTATTACAAGTTCATTCATACTATAATGCGAAAAGACTTTTTCCCCAACCTAATACATTCCTATGAACCTTCAATTTATAACTACTAGCAACCTGTCCCAATAAAAAACAATATTAAAATATACGTATAAATAAACCTTCCTCTTGAATGTCTCTATCTACAGGGTGTAATTTTAATAACCGTTATCCTCTAAAGAGGGTTATTGTACTCATATTATGTTATTAACAACTTATACTATGGGACCAAACCTGAAATCGCAAAAAAAAATCAGCTGTCCCATACATTCATGTTCGCATAACTCGTCAAAATGTTGCAGCTGATTTTTTTTTTCGCAATTTCAGGTTTGGTCCCATAGTAAAAGTTGTTCATAATGATGAGTACAATGACCCCTTTAAGAGGATAACGGCGATTATAATTACACCCAGTATTGATAAAAACCGCATTAAAATCAGTTCAGTAGTTTTTGAGATCATCGCGAATATACAGACAGACGCGGCGAGGGACTTTGTTGTATAATTTGTAGTGATAGTGATAGTGACTTTTATGATTTAGCTGAAATATGCTGGACAAATGAAAATAGGTACCGCAAGTCTAATTTGAATGGAAATCACTGAATACAAAACATATTGTGCGAATAGCCACATGTTGTTTTTAGGAGTTATTTCCGGAATCAAGAGATAGGCACGTCAGTTTTTATTATTTTATCTTTTGATTCCACAAATATTTATCATATTGACAGGCCAGTTGGCGTAGTTGGTTAAGATACCACCTATCATGTCGCAGGTCGTGGGTTCGATTCACATCCAGGACACACATTTGTGTGCATGAACATGTCTGTTTGTCCTGAGTCTAGGTGTGTCTATATATTTACAAAAAAAAAAGTAGTGTATGTAGTATATCAGTTATCTGGTTTCCATAGTACAAGCTCTGCTTAGTTTGGGATCAGATGACCGTGTGTGAAATGTCCCAGGATATATTATGGATTATTATGGATCCTGTAATCTGAATTAAAGAGTTATTATTATTATTATATTATTATTATTATATGTACTTACCTATAGGAGCACAATAGTTATAATAATAGAATGATTGAATAGTAACAGAGCCAATTAAAGGTTACTTATATTTAGTTTTTCATTTCATATTGATGATTATATTAATGATTATGTAAATAGATATTTGTTACGGTCGCGAATCATATTTTGATCTATGTATTATAGATACTGGCCTGCAAATTGCAATTACTAAGACTTTTAGGGTACCCCCCCCCCTTCCCCCAAACAAATTGAGTACCATCTTAAATTACCCGTATATTCAAATCACAACAATCATTCTTTGACAGATCTATGAAATGGCTATAACGCGGCAGAATTGACGTAGGGTGTCAATTTGCTTAACAATTAATTTCCGTGATTGTACCTAGGTTCCATGTATCTCAAATGAAAAAAACCGGGCAAGACCGTACCGGGTATTGTTTTATTTTTCCAGTAATCTTTACATATAATAAACTTCTTTCACATAGAATAATTTCAGATTTCATCCACCGACCAACCGCGGCAAGCGCAGCTTAACCTGATCGATCGACCCGTTCTGCTGTTATTACTTAGCCACAGCCCCCTCTACGGAACCCTAAAAAGGGGTTGAGCTTATTTATGGAAGACTACAAAACAGCTAATATTCACTAGAAAATAATCATCTTATTGTATGTAGGTACAAACACATCTTCACTATTCACATAATTATTATATGAAAATGGGTCCAGCCATCTTATAAACAATATACAAGAGACTAACTAACCTTATCTAGTCGACCTAGGTGACCTATAATGTGTTGCCGATAAACTCCACAGGCATTGTCGCGCGGTTAGATATAAATTAGTTATACTAAGGTTGTCTAAAGGACACTAGCTTTAGATACCGTAGCAAGATCACTGTATTCACATTATATTATATTAAGAAGGCATGTATGGTAAGCCTGTATTGAGATGGGTAAATATCTATTGAAAATATTTGAAAGACAGGTTTGTAAATAACTAGCGTGCGACACCCAGCCCTCCTTCGCACGTGTTTTGATGTTAAAACATCAAGATTTCTGTTCTAAGTAAGTGTAATATGAATGTATTATAGCATAAAATTATGAAATCAACGCTAATACGAACTTAGAAAGTAGAAAAAAGAATTAGGTGTCAGCTTAGAAAAGCCTATGTCATGATAAAAAGCCGGTCAAGAGCGAGTCGGACTCGCGCATCGAGGGTCCGTACCAGCATATATAAAAAAGTGTGTTATTTAGAGACATCGTTTTATTTTTCCTGTAATCTTTACATAAACTTCTACCACATAGAATAATTTCAAATTTTTCTCTAAGCAAACTTTGGAGATAAGGGGCGGACGGGATTTTTTTTTTACATTTTTCTTCAAAAGTCGAAAACTATGTAGCCTAAAAAAAATTTAAAAAAAATTGAGAATGTGCAAACAGCGCTCTTTCATATGATACCCCACAAGCCCTAGTAATTTTATTGCGAATTTTTAAGACCCTCTTTCAGTCCCTGTTGCAAAAAATATATACATATTTTTATTTCTTTTTTATTTGCAAACGTCATCTAAAACTATTCCAAAATGCAAGTTGATAGCATTTGTAGTTTTTGAGATATCCAGCTGTGACAGACGGACAGGCAGACTGAGTCGTACTATAAGGATTCCTTTTTACCATTTTGGTAAGAGGTACCCTAAAAATATAATAATGAAAACTAAATTAAACGAATCCGTAAATAAATAAATACCTATTGTTTTAAACACAAGATTCATTGTAAGACCTCGCCTACAGTACACATAAACGTTCCGGAATAAATCCTGGATATCAAAATCCAGGTTTGTATCAGGCAACTGTGAGAGCAGTCTAAGAACCTCGATAATTTCCCGGCCAGTTTCTTTTTCGTGTTTTTAAGGGGACTACATGACCTAAAGCGCGGTCACTGTCGGACTGCATACAAAAGAAAGAGAAGCGCGATGACACAACTCTGGTAATTTATTGCAAAATATGAAGCAATTATCGATTTACAAAAAAAACTGTTGAATGGTCAAAAAAATAAAACATTATTTTGTTTTTGTAGAATAATCTGACAAAAATCAGAATGGTTGCATGTGTATGGTTTTTAATAGTTAAAAGATTTTTTTTATTTAGTTGTACCTATTATATTTCCAACACACTATCTAACTAGCATACCTATATCCTGAAGAATATGATATATTTTTCTGATTTTGTTTATTTCAGAAGATCATCTACTTTTAGGCATTATAAAAATTGCGTTTAGTTGCGTTTAGGTTCTGTAGTCCCCTTAAAGTGTCTCGCAAAGGAAGGGTTTCTTGATTATACTTCTATAATTTGAGATCGACTTCCATTTAGAAGCGATCAAGCAGAAAGACACGAAAAGTGACTTCGTTTTAAACTATCTAAGATGTATTTACATATATGTATAGACTATAGATATTGGGCTTTCCTGCGTACAGTTAAGTTTATTTTTATAAATTTCAAGCACTGATCTGCTAAAAAACAGAAATAGGTAAATTGCAATCCTCAATATGTTCGGATTCCTAACAAACTAAATAAGATTAGTCATGCGGACGAAGGGAAATTGATAACGTCTTTTCCACCATTTTTCCTGCCTATAACATTCCCTCTGCACTGGCTCCACGCCACTCACACAGGCACACGGGCTTCCTCTCTGTGAGTCGTCATTTCACTAAAATTTATTTATTTATTTTTAACCTTTGTTGTCTCCACTCCTATTTGTCTTGTCTTCTTCACTAAATTCGTTCTTTTATTAAAATTGTATAGAAAACTAAACACTTTTGAAATGATCTTTGCGATTTGGATGGCTTTCATACATAAATCAACTAAGATAATTAAAACTAGATTGAATTATATACAAACTACCCTCTCTTTAGTGCATAGTTTAACTCTTAATCTTTTATTCTCTCCTTACTCGCTCCTTAAGTACTAAGTTGAGCTGCGCGATTACTGACAAATGTGTGCACTGACTGGACAGGTCCTCTCAATCTGTGTGGTTCTTTCCTCAAAAGACCATTTCAGACACCAATCTACATGGTCTTCACATGAAGTGACCAAGATTATGTCTGGACTTTATAAGAGACTGTGACCTCTGAGTTTGTTTCGGCTTTTCTTCTCAGAGTAGTCAGATAGGAAACGCCGACCTTATCTAGTTTAAAAAAAAAAAAAACATGATTGACTTGTAAAAGTGTTTGGTACTTAGAGAAATAAAATCATTGATCATTATTATTTTTTTATAGTCTTATTTATTTATTTAATACTGTAAGCACACAACATGAACAGAGGCGGAGTTAATGCCATAGGCATTTTCAACCAGTCAACCTTTCCCCACCAACACCACCACCATTTTTTACCAGTCAGAGGCAAACAGTGGTAGATGCAATAGAGAGAAATGAGGAATAAATATTTATTTAAATATAAAGATATACATATAAATATAGTCTTGTCTTTTGCTTCTTACTAAACTAATTGTAGAATTAGGAAATAAAGCTTATGTCTGGTTGTCTACTGATAGACTAACTTTTAGTATATTTTTTATCATTATTGGGCAAAGGCCTCCCTACTCTCCACCTCTCTCTGTCCAGAGCTGCCAAGGACCCATAGAAATATGACCAATCTTTATTAAAGAAGGATGGACTAAGTTGTTTGAAAATAATTATAGATTTCTGGAATTTCTCAGTACCTAGCAATCCGGAGTCTGGATTTGTGCCCGGTTTTTGGCAATAGGCTCGCCCCCTATCATATGGAACTTAAACATACCAAGGGACTTAGGTAGACCTCTGCGTAATCTTTTGGGGAATACAGTCGTGTTTAGGGTTTGTGAATTTTCATTTTGCTAGTCGATTATTTTAATCGATATTCGTATTAATAAAGCTTTCTTTTTAATATTTTAAGTTGGCAGCTTTACTCTATTATTATATTCGTGGTCGCTCTTTGATTTGTTGGCGGGAACCAACCAGAGACCTCGCTTCTTCCCGCTCAAAAACGGCAGGATTAACGTGGGTTAACGGAACGCTTGGCTGGTTGCGCGGTTTCTCTGAGGATTTGGTCTCGACGCGATAGGTTGTGTTAGAGCTTAGCCTAGTGCTAAGTATTGGTTTTTGTATGTGCAGTTCAAGTGAAATATAAGACAGTTATAGTTCGCGTCAAATAACTTTGCCGCTCTGAAACCAGGCTTTCCGATGCGCATGGCATGGCGCGATGCTGTTTTAGTACAGATAATTTGACGTGGGCGCGAACTTCAGAGCGGCAAAGTTATTTGACGTGAACTATACCTATAACCATTGTATCTTTATTCGACTATGTCCCGTTCCTGTTGGTGTTTCCTACTGTCGTAATTATCGATTTCTAATCTAACTCAAGATAAGAAGTAGGTAACTATAAAACTTTAATGAATCCGAAACATGAATAACAAAATTGTATTAACAAATCATAATTCTCTTACTTCAGGAGTTTCGGAGTTTGATAAACGTGTATTCAGTATTAATTAACTTCCAAAGTAGGTGTCAAAATTTATAATCGGTATTTTAGAAAATAATGGTTGTTATTTTGAGGGTAATTAGAGAAATAGAACTTAGCTTGATTAGAGTTGTGCTCAATTTAGCTTTTGCAAGTTTTTGTGAAAACTTAGTAACAAAAATTAATGGATTCTTACTTTTGAGTAATAGCAACACTGTCACTAAATGATTTAATAAAACCAACAACTGCTGTCATTTCGTCCCGTTTTCTCTATTCGCTGTGCTAGGAGACAGACATAAAACCTTCCCTGTGTAACGTTAAATAAAATATAAAGACACTTATTTAAATTCAAAGTCTCTGTTTTTAATTCACACCCGTAACCTGATTTCCTATAACAAGTTTGTCGACCGACGTTTTTTCATCATCGTCATCTCTTCCCAACATCTTGAGGTCGGCTTCCAGTCTAACCTGATGCAGCTGATTATGTAGGTTTTACTGCATCGACTGCCTATCTGACCTCCACAACCCAGCTGGGTACTGGGTCACATGAACACCCTCGGAACGACGAAAGACGTCTCGTAGTCCCTTCAAAATATTTTGTATCTACTGGTTTCGGTTTTGTGAATATAATATGTATGAACTAAATAGTTTTCTTTATATCTATTTGACAGATGTAACAAGAGACAGGAAAACATGGAAAGACGGAAGGGACGCTTCTGCCCTGCAGTGAGACATAACAGGATCTTAATAATAATAATATGTCTATTTCATTAACTAAGCTATTATTACATAACTTAACATCACACCTGTAATCGCCAAAGGGTTAGGCAGAAGTATTGGTACCTATTCTGCCGCCATAAGGGAAAGAGACGTATCCACAGAAATATTGAAATGGAGAAAAAATATTTTGTCCTGTTTAAACTATAGGATACAAAGGCAGATGCGTCTTTTAATAATAAAAATTATTAGGTTTTCGTCAAGTTTACGCCAATTTAAAAATACTGGTAGATGCGAATTTTTTTGCTGATTCAGTATATGTATGTTTTGATGTGCTTTGCAGGTCGCATCTTAGAAACCTCCTAAAACTTCCTTCCCATTCCACTGACTTCTACTCCTACTCCTTCACTGTGCACGCGGTTCGGTTGTTTAATTGACTTCCACCTGACATTAGGGACTGCCAAACTGTTGCAGTATTTAAAAGAAGAGTGAAAGAACACTATCTTTCCATTTCGTCATAGTTATTTTAGTGATATTTATTGTAGAAGTATGTATGTATTTAAGTATTTATTATAGGTTTTATTAGCTTAGTGAGTTGTTTTTTTTCGATTTTATGTATTTTTATTTTCTCTCTTATTCTTGCACACGGTGTCTACATCTCTTTTTATCCTCTGTCCTATCGCAGGTATGCTGGAAGAGATTTCTTTAGAAATAAGCATCACCTTTGTACGTAATTTTCTGTTCCTTTATTCTTGTCTGTTTATTTGTGTGTACATAAATGGTTAAATAAATAAATAAAAAATGTAAGTACGTAAATAACTCTATTCCGATAAAAAAATGTCAGATACGTCTTTTTTCCTTATGTAGACCCACATTTCGCCAGTTATGAAGTCCCATGTAATAGACAGAGATAAATCCAGACGCCTGCCAGCTACTCAGAAATTTCTTATGGAAAAGCCCAATAACACTGCCCGAACTGGGAATCGAACCCACTACCTCGTGCTCAGCAGTAGTGCTTTCTACCACTACGGCTCGACCAACGATTATTACAGTTTAAACATAATAATAATAATACTTGATCTATTAAAGTAACCTTGACAATTATCCTTCTACAGCAATATTAATTTATTTATCAAGCAACTAACTAATAAAGCATAGTAACCGCAATAAGATTAAATTATATTGGAATCTGTTGAATAGGCACCTGATTGATATAATTCTATTGGTGAATAAGGAAACCTCATAAAGTAATATGAATATGAATGTTTATAGCTATATATACAGATTGTAATTTGTTGAATAATTCGAACGCTTGTGCCGCTTGGCCATGGAAATTAACTAGGTACTAGGCCAAGGTAGAAAATATAACTAAACCAGGACCTTTAGACCTCGTGTTGGGTTGGTCCGTGGATACCCATCCATGGACCATCTTTACATTATGAGACTCCTCCGTGCCTCGGCAAGCACGTTAAGCCGTTGGCCCCGGCTGTCATTCGTGGATATTTAACAGTCGTTACGGGTCGTCAGAAGCCCGAAAGTCTGACAACCAGTCTTACCAAGGGGTATCGTGTTACCCAGTAACTGGGTTGTGGTACTGGCATTCATCTGCATCCGGTTAGACTGGTAGCCGACCTCAACATCCTTGGGAAAAAGCTAGGCAGATTGATTGAACTTTAGATCTTTACCTCTTCTAGAAAATGACACATATAATTTGTACTACGATCACGCCCGCCATACTTACTGAACACTAAACATCGTGAGGAAACCGGGATGTCCTCGAACCAAAAATTCGAAGGCAGTCATTCGAAGGCAGTCTACTCCATGTTCTATGGTTTGATTTCCGCACTTAGACCTACGAGTGGACCATTGTGCGTGGGCCATGGCGGCTATCAGTGGTTATTCTAACTAACTCACCTCCCTCCAGAAGTTGATTACAACTCCTGGTCTATTAAGAACATCTGCAAAAAATCTGGGTGACCCGAGGGTTTCTGTTCTAAGCTGGATGACGCCTGTGCATTCAAACAGCACATGCCCAACGGTTTCCTCAGCCTCCATGCACGCTCTGTATATGCTCTGCACAGAGGACTGTCCGTTGTGTCCATTGTGTGGAAGTGTTTATTTAGCGAGCAGTATCCCGTGATGGTCCCCGACATCAGACGCAGGCCGTTTCTGTCTAGACGTAGTAAGCGCCTGATTAGATGTCAAGGCTTCCCTTGACTGCCTGCAGCTTAATGTCTGCCTAGCTGATTGAAAGTGATGGGCACGATTGGTTCGGGTCCACAGACTGACGTGCTGGATGCTCTCCTTGCTAGTTCATCAGCTGCGTCGTTACCTTTGTCGAAGACAGTCATGTGACTTCTACCAACCCGTACTGGGCCCGCGTGGTGGATTACGGCCTACTGCCTTTTACCGAGAGGAGGCCTGTGTCCCAGCAGTAGGAACATTATAAGCTGACTATGCATACTTGCAGATAGATCCATCCACTATAATAGCTGAAAAACATAAAACAGTCTCCTACCGACCGTTAAATTAAATAGTAATAAAGAGGAATGAGTCCAACAATATAATTTTATTTGATTACAAACGTACCTTTGTGAAGATTTTCGTTAAAATCCTTTTTTAGTTTTTGTCGTCGTACCTAGTTAAGTTTAAATTGCGCGATCTTTTATTTGGATTAGGGTCGAAAACAAAGTTTATAATTCAGTCTTCATGAAGTCCAGAGCTGGACTTTATTTTGTCTTTTTTTAATCCATTTGCGCTAAAAAAAATTTTTGCCTCTGCTTGCACAGTCTGCGACAAAAGTCGACTAACACTTCAGTTTTTTTTTTATCTTTGGTGTTTAATTAAAATCGGAAACTTAGCATAATTAAAAAAAAAATGAAATCTTAGCTATTAATATTATACAAAATGCTGAAATAGGTGGTCAGCCACAAAAAGATGTATATGACCTTTTTATTGTCTCCAACCATTGTTCCATAATTGTGTATTCATGTAAAGCTACAAAACCATTATGTTTTGTAGCTTTGCATGAATACACACTCCAACGTATCTCACCAAAACATCGTAACGACGTCTTTGCAAATTAACAAAATCATTTATTAGTTTACAAAGACGTTAAACACGTGTCATTCGTTACAAGTCGTATGACATTTTCAGTCTTGTTTACCTCTTTCACTGTGTACAACCTGTACAACCTAGATGTTTTGGGACGAAATGATTATTTCGTTTTGTAATTTTTATAAGTACTATGTTTTGTACCTATACGTGGATACAATTTTATGGAACAAAGTTATTATTAACAATAATATGGTTAAAAAGATGTATACACGGACAAGGGTCCGTGTATACATCTTTTTGGGGTTACAACAGCCCTAAAACTTTTTTCTCTTTTTATTATTTTTACCTGTAAAGTTTCAGTTTAGCTTTATTTTTATATTTAATCATACTTTACATTCAATGTTATCGCACGCCGATCGTTTTTGTTTAACTTTTTTTTATATATTATGTGGAAAATGTTGTAGGTTAATCAATTATAACCCAATTTTAGTTCTAAGTTCTGTACCATAACATTGTAATGTGTAACCGTTTATTTTCCCAAATAAAATAAAACTATGTATCGAATAATTTTGTGAATACTTGAAATATAGATGATGTATAAAAGTAGCAGTATTAATCGACTTTTACCACTGACCGCACCGTAAATATGGAATAAAAATTAGAACTAAATTAAAAGAAATAAAAGTATTTACTCGAGACTCGCAATGGAAGATCACAAAATCAAATTGAGATTGTTGATCTCCATTTAGTTCTGACTTCTAATCCATATTTTCATTTCTATGATTTGCTTGAGTTAAAGTTAAGTATAAACTCACTCCCAACAGTTTTACTTCACCTCTTGTTAAGCATCATGCTGAGCGGAACTTCTTGTCACAGTCTCGACGTACAGCTGCTGAATATTTCTGTTGTGTGCTCGTAGATCTATTTTGTTTTCTTTTTCTTTATCAGGTATTCGAGTTGGCTTATCTTTTTGTATGCTTTTATTTCTGTGACAAATAAACCTATTTTTATTTCTTTCTTCTTTTCTTTCTGTTCCCTTACTGGTTTATTGGAAAAACATAGGACATGCTACTTTTAGCAAATAATCAAAAGGCAAAATGCGTAATAAATATTATCTGCTACCATATACTCGTCATATTTTTTGTTATTTATGTTAACAATTGTCAATACCCAGTCCTGTAAAATCTATAATATCCATACGAGGGTTCACGGGCTATTTGTATTAAGCGACATCCTGGCCGATATTGAGTTATAATCTACCTGCATCAAAAAGTGAAAAACGTAAAAACCTTAGATAGACACTATTGGTTAGGCCACTTTTTCTTAAAAAAATATTGATAGGTAAGTACTGTTGTTTACAATGTTTTTTTTTCCGAATAATGAAACTTTGTAATGCTCTCCAAAAATGTCGCTTAATACAAATAGCCCGTGAATTCTCGAATTATGTAGATTTGTAATATGCATATTATTATTATTATCTATAGGTAGTCGTTCCAGGTAGTTACATTACTCTAATAAATATAACATCGTAACACCACGCCTCTAGTCCCCGAAAGGTTAGGCAGAGGAGCATCTATAGTACACCCACATTTCGCCAGTTATATAGGGGGCGAGCCTATTGCCGTCAACCGAGCACAAAGCAGACTGCGGGCAACTACTGAGAAATTTCTGACGAAAAAACCCAGTAAGACTCCTCATGCCTCATGCTCAACAGAAGCGCTTGCGACCACTAGACGCATAAGTCTTACAAGCAACTCAATAAGCGACTTAAGACCAACCTATTTGAGTGGGTGCCTTCTGTCTGTCGTGTTGGCACAAGCTATAGCATAAGGTCCATGATTAGCTAGACTTGCTGACTGGCTAATTATAGCCTAATATTGTCCCATTGCATGGCAAAGGTCTGTTCTCATACTAAGAAGGTACGAGCATTGATCGGCGATTCCAGACTTAAATTATACAAGTCCAGGTTTACTCGTGATGTTTTTCCTGCTCCGTTGTCAGTTATGTCCATGATAAACTCGGTTATTAATTGAAAAATTCACATTGCTACTTGCGCGGATTTGAACCTACCACCTCGTGTATGAAAGGCGAGGCCTTGAACACTGGGCCATCACGAGGTGGTTAGCGAGGCTAAACAAAACATAAAACCTAGAGCAACAAGTTTTTTCGGGCACAGTACTGTAAAACATCGGGAGGGATGTTTACTATTCTGGGAATAATAAATCAAATACTAGGTAGTACTTGGATCTAAATTCAACCAAGTACTACTTAATATAATATACTTACCGAATATTGTAAGAATTCAATTAAACATTTTTTTGAGGGTTCCGTACTTCAAAAGGAAAAAACGGAACCCTTATAGGATCACTCGTGTGTCGGTCTGTCCGTTTGTCACAGCCAATTTGCTCCGAATTTAATGGACGGATTTAGTTGAAATTTAGTACTGTACCGTGTGACATATCAAATGAAAGGGCTTACTTAGCTTAGTCTCAAATCAATCTTTTTTTTATAATTTTAAAATAAATTGTTTTAAAGTTATTTAAGAAAATAGACGAAAATTGACAATTCCCCCCCCCCCCATCTCCAAAATTGCTGAGTCTAAAATTTTGAAAAAAAAATAAGGAAAATAGACTACACCTATAGATTACAGGAAAACTTATAAGAAGTCTATAATCTTAAAATAACATGGTAAATCTCTCAATATTGTGCGTGCAAACTTATATTTGCAGTCGGAATGTATAAGAGAACATGTTTTTCAACTACAATGTTAAGTTTGTTCTTGGGATAAATTCATCCCAACTACGGGACCCTTCATTGTGCGTTTTCCGACACGCAATTGGCTAGTTTTTTTTACAACTAGAACGACCGCTTGTCAGCCGAACTGACGCCTACAGTTTTTTCTATTCTCTTTTTTCAAATTCATGTTTGTCTTGTAATCTAGGCTCATTTTCACCACACATCACTAAACGCACGCAAGATGACAGATACAGAATGATGTATTAAACTCGTTTAGCGTTAAACGCGTTTAGTGATGTGTGGTGAAAATGGGCCTAAGTCATCAACTTAAACTCCTTAACCTCTACAGTACTCTACAGTGCTGTTCCACTGAAAATCCAGAAACCCCTTCGCATGTCCTAGTCTCCCATATGGTTCTAGTCTCTAGTAGTCTGAAATAACGATAGTCTTCCTTAGAAGAACACAATTATTTACGATTTCGAAACAAAGGGTTTATAAAATAATAAGTGTCTGATTAAAAAGAAAAAACAAGGTAAGAAAATATTACACCTTTCGCAATAAGTAACCCCAGAATCCACATAACTTCCTTAAATGGAAAAATAAATGTTTATCCAAGCCTAAACCAGGAAGTTGGATAAATCTATGTGAAGTAGGTAAACCCATAGCTCACAAGTTTATCAGTTTTCCGTGTCAATGGGTCTAGGTCCAAATTTACGATATTAAAGTAGGCAATAAAGACGCTTTACGATTTACTCTTATTTGTATTGAACTTCATTTTGGCGGTCCGTAAAACGTTTTTTGTTTTTTGGGTGTAGGACTTTTCTGGAGGTTGTATTTGATTTGCTTATTTTGTTCATTACTGAACTAGCGACCCGTCCCTGCTTTGCACGTTTTTACGACTTGACAAATCATCGAGATTTATTTATTTTAAGTTTAATAATAATGTGTTGTAAACATAAACATTCCGGAACAAATTCTCTAAATGATGGTGAAAACCGCATCATAATCCGTTGCGTAGTTTAGAAGAACAACGCGGTCACACAGACCGACACGAAAAGCGACTTTAGTTTATAATATACTAACTTTTGCCCGCAGCTTCGCGCGCGTGATTGACGGAAAGCTATAACGTTCAAACCTTCCTCTTGAATCACTCTATACGAGTATATTGATGAAAACCCCATTAAAATCTGGTCGGTAGTTTTGAGATCATTTCGAACGTACAGACAGACGTGGCGCACAGTGTGAAATATATCGCACCCTTAGAACATAAATGGCACTATACGAAAATGTTCATTTTACGGTAAGGCCATTTTAAGTTTTTTTAAGTATTGTATCGGTGATATGGAACTAAAAAATATACATAAAGCTTTGTGATTGGCTTAAAATAACAGTTTAACGAACGCTGTTTCAGTATCCAGTGGGCGCGTTTCGTCTTAAGCATTTTGACACTATACTTAACTAAAAAATGTCAATTTTGTATAGTGCCACTTATGTTTTAAGGGTGCGATATCGTACGTATCTAGCGTCACTTTATTGAATACGTCATATTTATTTTCCTATCTCGCATAGTTAATATATTAAACTGAAACCCTTTTTTGGACATACTGGAGGGTGTCAGCTAAACATTTGTATACTTGTAGATATATTAAAAACTGTTTTTATTTTTCATATAAAAAAATTATACTAATTTATTTTCTACCGTTAATTGCGTAATAAACATAAAAAGTAATATTATTTGATTGAATACACATATAATTATTTGAAAATGTATTTTTGGAAACTATCATCATTCAATTATATTTTCTTCTTCCACCGAGTAGCTGAGATCTTCTTCTTCATCCGAGTTCTCTAGTCTGGCAACTTCTGGAGCCTTTAGGAGTGTTATTGTTTCCTGTTTCTTGAGGAAGTATTCGCCAAACTTCAAAAATAGTGAGTTTCTTCATTTTTGTCCACCTAACGAAAAAAAAACTTTGTATGACATGGACAAATAGGTGCACAGGAATACAGCTGATCCCTATAAAACACGAGTCAGACAAGAAGAAAAAAAAATGTTTCAGCTCGGATACACGCGGATACATTTTCTAATGTCTTAACATTTGCATAATTAAAAATATAAACAAAAGAAAATCAAACATGTATAAGTAATACATGTCTTACTTTCAAACTTACCTTCTAAGATATCTAAGACGCTGTAGGTGATAATATAACTGCGCCTCTGTATGCCCATCTAAAATTTCACCCGTGAAACACCTTTAGGTAATCAATCCGTCGATTACAAAATACACATCACACGTGTCAATTTCTCGATGTTAAAGTATGAAAAATATTGACATCGACCCGCAAATTAATATCAAATCATACAATTGACTTATCTAGCTATCGTGTAAAAATATTGTATCGTTGAATATTGCATGTTAAAATATGGATAAAGTGACGCTAGATTCGGGTTATTTCACAGTGTGCGGCGGGGGACTTTGTATATAATAATAGGTTGGGGAAAAAGTTTCTTCGCATTTAAGAAAATTCAAAACATTTTTTAATATAGTTTATTTACATTTAACTAAAGTATGTAGGTACCATTTTGTTCGATAACTTTTTGCCATCTTGTAGGTAGGGATATGATCCCATTGCTATAGAAATTTTAGGACTTCTGGTCAAAATACCGCGACAAGTGGTTTTGGCAGTCCTCCCGTGATGTTAACCTGACACTGCCTAAAGAATTCTGAAGAGACCGAAACAGGTGGAAATCTGAAGGTGCAAGGTCAGGACTATACGGCGGATGCATTAACACCTCCCAGCCAAACTCTCTTAATTTTTGCTGAGTGGCTAAAGATGTGTTCTAGCGTTATCATGATGAAAAACCACACCCCTTCTGTTGATTAATTCCGGCCGCTTTCTCTCAACTTCTTGCTTTAATCTCATCAGTTGTTCGCAGTAGAGTTCAGAATCGATGGTCCTGCCTGGTGGTAACAGCTCATAATGAATAATGTTTATTTTTGTTTTTTATTTTTTATTTTTGCATACTGAATGTTGACATTAATATTTACTTTGTAAGTATTATATTATTTTACTTTATTGTGAATGTGAAGACTATGTAGGTCATTGCTTTTTTTTTTGTTTGTTTTATTTTTTCTCTCAGTTATTTTTAATCATGGTCTGGCAGTTTGAGTAATCTATGCGGCCTACCCCAATGTCCTTTCTTTGGTATTGTTCGTCGAATCGTTGAGCTAGTTGAGCTGCGCGATTACTGACAAATGCGTGCACTGACTGGACAGGTCCTCTCAATCTGTGTGGTTCTTTCCTCAAAAGACCATTTCAGACACCAATCTACATGGTCTTCACATGAAGTGACCAAGATTATGTCTGGACTTTATAAGAGACTGTGACCTCTGAGTTTGTTTCGGCCTTTCTTCTCAGAGTAGTCAGATAGGAAACGCCGACCTCATCTAGTTTAAAAAAAATATTGACTTGTAAAAGTGTTTGTACAAACCTACTTACAGAAATAAAAATCATTTATCATTTATCATTTAATGCCCTTCCAATCCCACCACACACACAGCATCACCTTGTTGCGAGTTAACCCAGGTTTCGCCACAGTCTGTGAAGCCTGACCGGCCTTTGACCACGACCTTTTTCACACGTTCTTGTCATACGTGATCCACTTTTCATCACCAGTTATCAGCTTCTTCAAAAATGGTTCGGTTTCATTACGTCGTAATAAAGAATCACAAATGAGTACACGGTTCATTAAGTTTCTTTCAGTGAGCTCGTGAGGTACCCAAATGTCGAGCTTTTTTGTGTACCCAGTTTTTTTCAAATGCGCCAAAACTGTTTTGTGGTCAATTTCCAGTTCTTCAGCTACGTCGTAACTACTGATATGCCGATCTTGCTCCACTTTTTCAAAAATGGCATCCATTTTATCCGTAATAGGGCGACCAGAGCGACGTGCATCTTTGACATCAAAATTTCCGGATTGAAAACGCTTAAACCAAATTTGTGCTACTCTCACATACACTACACTAGGTCCATAAACATCGCAAATTTTTTTCGCGGCTTGCGTTGCATTTTTACCTTTTTTGTAGTAAAATTTTAAAATGTATCGAATTTCTTCATTAGATTCACTCATCTTCACGGTACGAAAAACAAATGAAAATCACACATTTTCCTAATTTGAATTTGGAATTATGTTCTTTAAAATTTAAACTTTTAATGGTACCGAAACCAGCCAGATACAAATAGATAGATAGATAGATAGAATAGCCAAAGAGATTTTATTACAAGTTCATACATACTATAATGCGAAAAGACTTTTTCCCCAACCTAATATGTAATGATTATGTATGTATATACCTCCTTATTGAACAAGCATCTAAATGTATTGTGCTAAACATACTCACACGTCCTCACTTATTGACCGAGCGAGCGAAGCGTCTCTGCTTCAAGTCTGGCAAAATTTGCTTTCCTCTGTCAGTTTGTTGGTGACAACTGATATGGACGAAATTGGGTATACAGGTTTTACGACTTTATAGAATTTTTTCGCCGTCGGGGATGTTTGATTGGAGAGGTACTTCCTCCAAAAAGGGGCAAAAAGTGGGCTACTGGATATCTCCGCCTTATGAGATCCGATTTCGATGGTTCTTTTTTTATTGGTCTCTTAAAAATTTGGTGAAGACCTGACGAGGATCTTCGGCGAAGAAAAAAACTAAATCTTCTTAGATCTTCATTTTAAACTGACATGGTTATTTTCACTACTAACGTTAAATAGTTAGTGGTTTATTAATGGTTGCAAAAAAGCTTGTGCTCACGAGGTCTACTGTTCGCAGAACTAGCTACTAGTTTAAAGACGTGGTCAATGTCTACATCGGTCAAGCAACGAGGTGTAAGTCTAGCCTTAGCAATGAACATTTTATGAGTGACGATTTATATAGACTTATAGACTAGAATTCTAGAGTAGCATATACTCATATTGGTAATAAGGGGATGAGAATTTGACGCAACTTGAAAATAGCTTTTCGGTCCCGCAGCAGACTACTTCAGACTAAATTGATTGAAGACCTCAAAAAACTTGGATGAAGGTACAGTGTAATTAATAATTTAGTTGAAAAGCCTGTCCAATGGCTGATCAAAATAGACTTTCAACGAAGATATCAGAGCTGAGTTGTTGATACACTTTAGTGTTGATGTTAAAGAGGTGGGAAGATGCAATAGCATTCTAGCATTCCACTTGTCAGAAACAGCGAGGCTATTGTATAAACTTCTACGGATTGGTATACATAGAAGTTAGTTTTACTCATGTATAAGAACTGTTTTATAAATATTTAGAAATTGGTGTATTACTTATATTTTAAAAAAAGCCTTACGGAGCGACTTAGTCTTGTTGACCAAGCTCATAAAGATTTAAAAAAAGTCTACAAGAGCCATTCTTCACAGGAGCCATCAAACGATAGAATTCCTAAGACATAAAATATATCCAGATAATATTTACATCCTTCTCTTTAGGAATCCGTTCATCATTTTTATCCGCAAAAGTACACCAAAATATCGACATAGCGTGTTCCCTTTGTTGTTACAGAACATTGTATGGTATTTTTTACGACATTTTTCGGTCCACACTGAAACTTTATAGCAAAGCAAACGCCCGAAGTTTTAATTCTGAATAAAGACTTGGAACACTAAAATGAAATTGACTTTGCCAAGTGAAATTAAATTAAGTCCCTATTTTATGATTACTGGATGAGCTTTGTTCGTGTCCCTAATTTTGGGACGAATACTAAGAATAAAACTTAAGTAACGATTTAATAAAAAAAAGTTTAAGTGAACTGGATGTAATCGGGCATTAGGGTTCATTTAAAATTAAAGCTAACTTCGCTATTATGAAAACCTTAATAAAGTAAAATCTTAATGAGGCTAACATTGTTGCTTTGCTAGGTAATGTTGAAGACAGAAATTAAAGTGAAGCAAAAACATAAACTGCTATAACGCACTAAGAGAATTCAATACCATAGATTAAATCAGCACTTTAAATGTTAAGTTATGCTCCACCTCTAAAATTAGTTCCAGTATCGACCATACTTTATATACAAGTGAGTAACACATTGTAACAGACCATAGAGCGTGAAATACAGAAGTAGAAATCGTAGAACCTACGTATGCAATAACGAACAAAACTAGTAACGAATGAACCAATTCGATTTTCGAGTTTTTGACGACCCTCTCGACGTCGTCTCGACGCGCCAACGTCACTTCACCACGCCAGTTGTAATTAAGTACACGCCAGTCCAAGAGGCGGCGCTAGTTGCGCGACAACACAGCAACACCATCACGCAACCAACGCTACCTGACCCCTCCGACCCTTACCCACACACTCGCAGAGCCACCGACGTACGGAGCTCAAAGTAATCCAGCCGAGAAAGTACGCTCAAATTGTTCACGGTAAACATTTACATACAAACACACTCAGTGAACGCGAGGAGGTATCTCCTGTAACGGTGAACCCAAATCCAGGGATTAACTTCAAAGGGCCACACGGCGATTCAGAAAATGCGTTTTTGTAGAAATACTGGCTTTGACTACAAAGATTTTGTCAGCGGATTGCGGAGAGCTGAATTTCAGCGGATCAGCCGATCCTGTTTCAGGAGGTAGGTCATTTCATGGGATAAACGTCGTAAAGACTCTTGAAAGAAAGTCATTATAGTAAAGCGCTTTACAAGATTTCGTAAGCAGGTGGGCGTGTGTCTCCAATCATTTTATGGTTGGAGAATTCTTTCGTTTGCAAATTGCCGAACAACTTGAAATGGATAACTCCATAAAACAGAGACAATTTCGAGAAGTGTTAACCGACTCGTAAGAAATTGAGAAGCCTTTGTGAAGTTATAATGAAACTATAATTTCCAACAAATAATTCATATAAAACAAATACTGGGAGAAGTTAAGGCAGATCGAAACGAAAAGCATTCGCATTTCGCAGTAATCAGAATTCAAAACCAATATTTTAATTTAACGACGTGTACAGAGCACCTGTCGATGAGGCTTGTAATAAATAGCATACATGTGCATTATTTAAATACTTTACGTCGATACAGCGAACACCACAAAGGTGGAACATGAAATAAGGCTTATATACTGAATACATCGAATATAAAGTCGATAAACGTTTCACGTTTCAATCATACTCCAACGCTGTGCTATTGTTAATATTTTATCCATAGATTACTTATTTTTCACCAGTGTCAATAAAGGCAGCTTTATTTCCAATTCCGTTAGACTTGGACATTTGTATAAACTTATGTTTTATTGTATGCTAACCGCTCTGCTGTTGCATTTATTTGAAGGATTTGGTCCGATCGCTCGACCCCATTTTTTCTTTTTCGACGCCGACCTTATTGGTAGGCATTTAAAACGTCGAGTAAACGCTGGACCATAATTCAGAATTACGCCAAGCGCCATCTTGTCTACTAATAGGGGTTTATTAATATCGTAAAACTCGTAGCCAGCCTTAACCGGGCATTTTGCTTTTAAATTAACGTTCATCATGTATAGGGTTTACTCCTGGCTTACATGCGGCGTCAGCAGGAATCTTCGTGAATGAGGATAGTGGGATCTTGATTAGAGATTGTAATCCAACTTGATTGCACAAGAATCAACTGATGAAACAGAAGAATTATGTTGCACTTTGCAAAGTTGTTACGGTTTATTTCCCTATCTAGGAGTGCTTGTTATAGGGACAACAGTTGTTGTAACACAAGACGTTCTAAATCCTGTTTCGAACGTAAACAAAAATGTATTCTTAGATCCGGTAGAACCCACTGCCCATTATAGAACAATTACGACGACAAATAGACAATTCTGAAAGGCCGTCGACGTTATTCCAATAAAACAGAATTGTAAATAGTCGCTACAAACAAAACCTAACCCGCGACCTGGCTAGCTAGGGCAATGCTCTGATCAACTGAATTATAGATGCAATATGCTTTCAAAGATACAATAATGAAGGTACGATACGAAACGTAATATCGAACGAGTAGCAATCCGTTGTAAATTTGATTGTAGATAGAAATGCAGCGTGCTCTAAGCCCGGGTGAGTTCAGTTCAGCCTTTATCGAATGGAAAGCGTAGGAAGAGACAAAGACCTCACATCTCGTGTCGCTGGGAAGCGTGTCCACTGCGACACGTTGGGATTTTTACTATCTTTATCTATCGCAGCGTACACTGCACTTCAATCAAAGATCCGAGGCCGCTCTAGGCCGACGCACTCGCCGACATAACACGTGCATTACTCACGAAATATTTTCATAAAACCGAACCACGAACGCACCCGTCCACCTCTCCCCGCGACCCCGCGTCCCGTCCCCAGTAAAACCAGTTCAGTTCGTGCCCGGCTGCCGTGCGCGTCGGTTGTTTCGCGGAGAGTGTGTTCGCCGCGCTGTGTTACGAAAAAACATCTTTTGTACCAAAACCAAACCAGTGCTGTGGATTCCTATTATAATAGTGCTCGTGTGAGATTGTGCCGTTTCATATTGTGATGTTGCCTGTTGGAGATGTTATAGTGGAGGATTTCTCTTGAAAACTGTGGAACGGGTTCCGCCTGCCGCTGCCGGACGCCTTTTCTCTCCGATCTCGGGATATCATTAAGGTATTTATTGTTACACCGGCTCATTGTTGTAAGGAATTCTTTCTACGACCCTCGTGTAGAGTTAAATCGATAGTCTTGATTCGGTTTCGTATGCGAGTGAGGAAGCTCAGTTTGTAATGCGTCGATATTGAATCGCAGATTGTGGATGGTGTTTGTGGATTTGCATTGTAGATGCGCGCGGCGTGCAATGTGCAGTAAACATTGCGGCCCTGCGAACGGGTTCGAGTCCGGCCGAGGCTCGAGTGGGCGAGTATTAATTAGGCGACTTGGTGTAACGGTACAACTTGATGGTACCACCACCCGGCACCACTTAACGATCATTTGATAACTTTTGTTGTTGGATTTTCGTCGATTCGATTATAATAGTGTTAATAACAATTTTTTACGGTCGAATGAACATTATGAATAGTACTCCGACAGATTACCGATAGATAAGATTAGTTACGGTGACCGAGCTTTTTAGTCGAAGGAACATGAAAGCTTAATGTCGAAATGATACTAATGGTATTGAACTCTTGTGATGTTAGTATAGGTAGTTGAGTATCAGAATAGAAAAAAAAAACTTAGTAAGGAAATAGATTACTCACCAATAAGTAGGCTACTCATACATAGCAACGGCCACAGAAAGCTTTTTACAGCCTAGTCTTGTAACTTGTATTTAGCTTTTTAGTAAGTTTAAATAGGTTTCAGTATCAGAATAGAAAAAAAAAAACAGTAAGGAAATACTTAGCAACGGCCACAGGAAGCTTTTTACAACGCGAACGTAGTCTTGTAACTTATAACTATTCAACTTTTCTATGATAACAGTGCGACACACAAATCAATAAATAACTCCTTTTTTTGAAGTCGTTAAAAAACAGAAGTTAAAGCCGCTTCTTCGAATTCGCAAAATTTTGAATGTTGTAAGCTAGTTTTCATTCACCCGCCCGATAGATGGCATCACTTGTGGCAAAACAATAATAATTAAAACCATTTTAGGCACGCAGACGTTTTTGGGACGAATCTTAACTGCTAATTACACGAAACAACATACCTAATAGATAGTTTAATAAACCCGTTTTCACTGAAAAAGCAATCAGAAACATTTTGAACACTAATATTACGTTTCGACATTAAAACGGCACGTAATTTACATCACAAACAAACCATTATACATTCCGTGGACAATGAATGATTGTTTAAACAAATTATGCAAAATAAATTATTGATTAAGCACCGATTTTAATCATTTCGATTATTTTAATCGCTCCGGGCTCCGCATTACACAGATTGGAGAAAAAATGGGTTTTGACACTTAAATCGGCGGGAATTTTGTGACATTTGTCATTCCATATAGATGTAACGATAATTCAGTGAAGTGCTTATGAACTAACTAAACCGAACAGGTATTGGATTTTCAAAAACTTATCGCGTCTTGGTTTATTACAAGCAACAGTGGTCTCAGTTTCAGTTTTATTATCCAACTTTGAATACTTACATCGGATAACATAATTTTATTGACAATTTAAGGGTTACAATTTACAAGATGAAACCGTTGATTTAATCGTAAAACGAGTCGTAAAGGCAGTATTGATGGCGGTCGTGTGCGAGATAAAGTTGTGGATTTTGAATAATAATAAATATAGCTCGGGAAAACAATAAAAGTATGGAAATTGGAATGTGTGAAATGTCATTACAATAAATTCTGAACGAATAAAATTGTACAACGATGACTTTTGGCAAATCTCGCGAAAAATTGCAAGTTAAGAAGCTCCGAACGATCCGATTATATCACCAATTTAAAAAGAAAGCTATGAAAAAGTCAATAAGGAGTTTCCCATTCCTAAGCTTGTATTGTCATGTTACGAAACCCGACTCAACATTGTTTCTGTTCACACAATGCACTCGTAATCAAAAACAATGCAGATGAATTTATTACTATTAATTTAGGGTGGAACGCACGTGTCGCGTGGTTTTTTAGAGTTTATGCCTCGAGCGTTAATTTACCGCATAAAAAATCTTAGCCCGGAAACGTGCGTGTCACATCGGTAGTTGTAGAACAGATGTTGACATGTGTCGCCGGGCTGTATGGTGCGCTGCCGTGAGCTAATTGACAAGGGAAAAAACGTGAGCTGCGTTCCATACTCTGTGGTTGCATCCTACGTTTGCGCGGGAATACGAGTGATGCGGGGACTTGACATTTTTTTTTCATGTCCTGTTTGATTTATCGGCTTTTATTTTTGGTTGTAAATCGTACTAGAATGTTTTCTATATTCGGCAATGTTCCTATTTCCGCCGAACCTTGGAAGGGGGGGCAGCGACAAATAAAATGCAAAAATATCTCTGGTATTTTATTTTTACCAATCATTATTTTCATGAGTTCCAAAATGAAAACTATAAAGTTATTATGTGGGACCCCCAAATACTAAATGTATTTACTGAAAGTGAATTTTCTTTTCATTACACTAATTTACTTCAATTTAATTTGAAAACATCAATTTACTAAGAAAATTCGCACGCTTTCATCTTCATTGAAAGTTCACAGAAAAATATTTTTCTATCAGTATTTTAGAACTTAATCTTTTACTTTTTAATCTAATAACGCGATGGTGTTAAAATTTACAGCTGTTCAATTGGGGTGCATTTTTGATTTATAAGAATTTTCTTTTTTGAAATTGGCTGAATGTAGGTAGGTATAACTTTGGCGTCTAGCGGTCGAATGAAGACAAAATGTATGTTTTACTGACGCTGACGTTAGCATCAATGTTTCTGAATGTGCTAGGATACTTGGATTTTTATTGCTAACAAATAAAATAAAGTTAACTGATATACATTTTAAATTACTCATTTTCCGTAGGTAATTGTATTGCTATTGCCTGTTTTGATTCTGTGCCAACGAGAAAAGGAAAATAAGTCTCAATGGGGATGCTTCATGTAGTTTGCAGATGGTTGTGTTCCGATTCTCGATCGAGTGACTTTATTATGCTTAAAAGTCATTCCAACTTTAGTGTAGCACGTTCCTATAGTCCGTTCCAAAAGTGATGAAAATGTGAACAAATTGATCAGAAAACATACCCGTGACTACCAATTTGTAGTAGTCTGAGTGAACAGGCTTCTTCTGGGTAAGCTCACTCTCTCGTAGACTTTGTCATGACCTAGACTATAGTCAAGAGCAAACCCATCTCAAATAAAAAAAAATGGAGTCACTTACTAATTGAGTGCTTTGATTTCATTATTTGATTACTTACTTAAATCAGAATTTCTGATTTTAAATCACCTTAATTAAAGATATTTTTCATTTAACAATAATTTTATTGTGGTTATATTATATATTAATTATATATTTAAATAACCTCAATTTCAGTCAATGATTTTTCAATTACAATTAAGGCTCCTACAAACAGGTGCGACATGCGACGCGAATCGCGTCTTTATTAATTGTTGGAAAGTGTGGTGAGATATAGGCTGAATGAGATGAATCTCATTTTGCGTCGCAATTTGGCACAAATAGGACTAGTATGAAACCGAATGCAGCGTAAATGCGGCGACTCATTTTACGCGACTCATAACTCAATAAATTATTCAGCCATAAAGTCGAAACCTTATAAATTACAGTTAAAAGTTTTACTTAATTTCCCTTTTTGCAGGTTTTAAACAGCCATAACCTTTTTTCTAACCTCTTGGCTAAGTAATAACAATAACAGCCGCACGGGTCGATACATCAGATTAAGCTACGCTTGCCGGGGTTGGTCCGTAGATGGGTGACCATCTTTACATACCGAGACTCCTCCGTGCCTCGGAAAGCACGTTAAGCCGTTGGTCCCGACTGTTATTCGTGGATCTTAGACAGTCGCGACTGGGCGGCTGCCCCATTTCAAAACTTAGTAAGGGACACTTTTTACAAAAATCGTTGTATTGCATAATCTTGCTAACCTAGTAAGTCCCTACCAAATACAAAAACAGCGTTAAGAACTCACAAATAAGCAGATATATTTAAGCATCGAAACCTAGTAAGCCCATTCACTACCCCGTGACCAGTTTACGTCTTTACGCTCTCCGGTAAAATTTCGTTTTAAGTCCTTACTAGGTTTTGAAATGGGGCAGCAGAAGGGGTATCGTATTACCCAGTAACTGGGTTGTGGAGGTCAGATATGCAGTCGCTCCATGTAAATGACTGCAGTGCTGTTCTTTATAAATCTCACAGTGAACACATAGGTGAGGTGAGCGTGGAGTGAGCTGTCAATAGTGTCAATCCCTAGCATCACGTGGAATGACAGCTCTATTCAAGCAGGTGCAGTGAGCACCTACTTTTCCACGGTGAGATTTTTACAGAATAGACAGACTGGTATTCAGTTGGATCCAGTTAGACTGGAAGCCGACCCCAACATAGTTCGGAAAAGGCTAGGCAGATTGATTTGATTGAACCTTTTTTCTAACCTGCTTATGTAATAAATCTTATTGTATATACCTACTTGTATTGTAAATGGATTGGCATTATAATTGACATGGTTTCTCTATTGTTTGATAACGAACGAACCTACGTCAATGTCGTAATTATTGGTCGAAAGTATAGTGCGATTGACGAATGTTATCGAATATTGGTTTACAGCTATCTGTTGAAGTTCAATGTTGATTGATAATGGTCAAGAGTGCTTTTATTGATAGTTTTTCATTATGGTTATTTTATTACTTACTTAATACCTATAGTAGATAACTAGTTTTTTTATGAAAAAGTAGGTATCTAAATGACGGGTATATCGTAAGTAGATTTCTCTTTCAAAAATCTACTTAATTTCCTGTGAGTAAAAAAAAAAACTCGTCGAATGCTTATAACCTGAAGGAGCTTATATACAATCGAAGAGTTTTTTTTTTACAGATTTTTAGGTTTACGTACCGAAATGGTAAAAAGGACTGTCTGTCTGTCCGTCTGTCACAGCTGGATATCTCAAGAACTGCTAATGCTATCAACTTGAATTTTGGAATAGTTTGAGATGACGTTTGCCCAACTATATTGCAAATAAGAAAGAAATAAAAATTTATATCTATTTTTCGCAAAAGGGACTGAAAGGGGTTCTTAAAAATTCGAAGTGGGGCTACTAGGTTATGTGGGGTATCATATGAAAGAGCGCTGTTTGCACATTCTGAAACATATTTTTCTTTTTTTTTTAGGCTGCATAGTTATCGCCTTTTGATGAAAAATGTGAAAAAATACCGTTTCCCCCCTCCCTTATCTCCGAAGTTTGCATAGAGAAAAATCTGAAATTATTCTGTGTGATAGAAGGTTATGTAAAGATTACAGGAAAAATAAAACGATGTCTCTAAATAGCACAGTTTTTTATATATGATGGTACGGAACCCTCGGTGCGCGAGTCCAACTCGCTCTTGACCGTTTTTTTTTTTTAAGTCAGAACGCTTTTCATTTGAAACACGTCATTGCATGGAACATCATAAATGCTTCCAATAAACATCTGCCCTTACAAAATATCCCATCATAATGCGCGTGGACAGTTCCAAACTAAATCTAAGTAAACCATCAACTGGACCGTGTTATGCAGAAAGCAGCCATGTCGGGAAAAGTACAAACAGAGTTATAAGAGCCTTTTTCTGTGGATGGTTGCATTATGGATGTATGGACAAGGCTGCATTTGACGGCTCATATCTCCGTGATACATAATCTTATAAATGCAAAAAATCTTGTACGTCGAAATTAGTATGACTGTGTGTTATAACTCAGTTTTGGAAAAAGTACAATATGGCTGCTTTCTGTATAACTAGAACCAACTTATCTTCGACATTTAACAGTAAAAAAATTCTGGACCAGCGCTTACCGTTATACGGTCAGTAAGTGCGACCGCAGATAATAAGAGGTCCGTCGCCATGTTTGATCTCAACGGATTAATTAAATTTGACAGGCCATTGTGACATGGCATCATGATGAAAATTACTGTTAGTCTGTGAGGGCGAGGCCAATGAGTCGTACTCGTAATCCCGCGTCATTTAGCGCATACACCATGTTTTATGACCATAGATCAATCAGACGTGTTTGGAGTCAATTCGGCTGTCAATTTTGCGTGATCGGAATGAATTGATAGTTTTAAGAGCTTATTGGTTTGAGGTTTTTGGCTAAATTTTGAATTGGAATCATGGAATTTCCCGTCTGTAGCCATAATTGTTGAAGAATGAACTTTCAAATTGTCAGTGTTAAAAGTATAGCTTTTTCTTCCATGTCATAATTGGTAAACAAACAAAACAGTTTAGTTTTAGCTAACACGGTATAATAGTCATACAAATTCAATCTTAGCCTACCTAATAATAACACGTGAAATTGGATGATTACATCCACTGTTGATTGATGTAGATTAAGTCATTCAGATTAACGCGTCATGTCAGATATGACACATCTGTCAATGATTTTATTAGTTAGGTAATAGCTGCGGACCTGTTTTTTTATATTGCTATGCTACGGACCGTTTCCGGCGATTAGTTTATCTAGTTTTTAATGTACACGTTTTAAAATATAAAAACTTTTAAACCTAAAAGAGAGACACACTCACAGTAGACACAAGTTATAACGATCGTAAAGGATATGTCAAAAGTATTGTTGTAGGTATACTAATCGACTTTATTATCGAAGTAAAAACTTTTTTAAACAGAGGTACAGTCAGCAGTTTGACAGTGGTAAAATTTGTCATTGACGGCACCTTTATGTAGTAGTAGTAAGGGCGATTTTCGGAGTACAACTGTTATCACTTATGTGCAAGTGACTGTACAATATTGAAAAGTCCTTACTGAGAATCCATTCTGTTAGGAGTAACGGCGATGCATTGAAATGCCTGTGAATGGAATTTCATACAATTTTCAGCCTTGTGTACAGCCTTTTACGTAGTATTCTCTGGACTGAAAATGTAGCTTTCTTTAAAATCTTGGCTTGTACGTCGTTCAAACGAAGTAAAGTGGCTTTTAGTCATAAAGAATTCTTGAGATTTTGAATGATTTTGTGGCTTTTAGCTTCATTTTTGAGCGTAGTCATTAAAGTTTTTTGATAATTGAGGTACGGGGTACGGTTGTGGAATTCACTTCCACCTGACATTAGGGACTGCCAAACTGTTGCAGTATTTAAAAGAAGAGTGAAAGAACACTATCTTTCCATTTCGTCATAGTTATTTTAGTGATATTTATTCTAGAAGTATGTATGTATATAAGTATTTTTTATATGTTTTGTTAGCTTAGTGAATTGTTTTTTAGATTTTATGTATTTTTATTTTCTCTCTTATTCTTACACACGGTGTCTACATCTCTTTTTATCCTCTGTCCTATCGCAGGTATGCTGGAAGAGATTTCTTTAGAAATAAGCATCACCTTTGTACGTAATTTTCTGTTCCTTTATTCTTGTCTGTTTATTTGTGTGTACATAAATGGTTAAATAAATAAATACGGGGTTTAATACAAGGTCAATACTAGGGATGCATCGATACGCCTTTTTGCCAACGGTACCGATACCGATACTCTTATAAAAATATCGGCGATACAGATGCCGATTCCGATACACTTAATGAATTTAAATGAAGGTAAAATAAATAAAACACAAGTTGGATTAATTTTTTTAAATGAATGAATGAGACTTAGAATGAGATTAATAGTTATTCAAATTAATAATTAAGGTTGATAGTGTTAAAAATTAAAATGTACATCAAGTAATAAGATTTTTGTTTAAAAAACAAATTATTCTCAAGTTTTGCAGAGATAGGCGATTTCGCAAATCTGTTTGAATGGGACTTGCGGTGGAAAATCTCTCAGATGCGACAGAACTCATTTGGAAACTAAAGTATTTCTGTGCCATTTTTTTTTTCTTTGGGTATAAGACGTCATTGTTCGTGCCTCGTTTGCCACGAAATAGACATGCTTACATTAATTATTTGAAGCGCGATATTTGAAACTTATCGTTGAACCGGCAATAAAAATATCGCCGATGCCGATATAATTCAGCAAACCCAAAAGTATCGCTGATATATTGGATCGTTATCGGTATCGGATGCACCCCCAGTCGATACTAAGATTTTCTATAGCTTTATAAAACTTGTATCATTTCAACTTATGATACTTAGGTACTTTCAGACTTCAGAAGTCTTGTGAGGATTTTTTTTTCTCATGTAGTCAATTAAAATTTCTAATGAAAAAAGGAAATAATATAATTAGAACAACTTTCAATTCGTATGACATAATCTTGAAATAATTAAAATGTCTGTTTGATCGTCCGACAAGATTGACCTGTCTACAGTATTTATTTAATACGTCTCCAAAATGTGTGTGATTTCCAAACATCCATAGAGAAATCAAACGTTTGTAATTAAGTATACTACATCCACTGAAAGCTTTTAGTTATTTTGACTAAAATCTACTTTTTGATGTTCACTTCAGTCACCCTTTTTATTTCAACGATTTTTTAAATGTCCTCCTCAGAAGCGAGTTTAAAAATCACAACATAAAACTTAATTTAGTGCATAAATTTCCTTTTCATGTGGCTTTAAGGAAAATTAAAAAGACTTTATTTTAACGAAGCCGTTAAAGTGTCCTCTTTATAGTGGGTTAATAATAGTATTTAAACACTAATGGCATTCAATGGCGATTCAGGTTAAAATGGCTGCCAGAGAGTCTTATTTCAAAAAGTAATATTGAATAATCTGAACCTCATTTGCAACAACAGTCTGTACGTTTTCTGGTCTGGCATTAGTAAATCGCTTCGGATATTACCCTTGATTACAGTAACAACCAATATTATAATAGTAGGCCTCATTAAATCACTTGTGTCCCTCGGAGCAACGCAAACTTGCTCTTAGACCTGTCAACTATACTAAGGGGGATACATCAATGATGTTACAAGTAAAAAGACGTAGATAGGTTAACTACCCAACATTCGATGTTCAAAAACGACACCATGTCGAACTATTAGATGGCACGTGGAAGTAGGACCGGCATGTCGTAATTATCGGGAGCGAAAAAGAGACAAGACGATGAAAATGTGTCTAATTAGCCACATTTTGACGTGCCACTTTCGGAGCGTGTATAACCTATCCACGTCTTTTTACTTATAATATCATTGGGATACATCGATAAATTTTCTGTTTTTAAAATTCATATAAAACCAAATGTATATGGTTAAATCATTTGGATTTTCCATATGTGTTATTTCTATTTGACTATATTGTATACTGCTATACTAAAACCGATTAGACATGAAATTTTTTCGATAGAAAAAAAAAACCAAAGTAGCACCGTCTATTTTCTGTGTTATAAGATCCTTATTGTTCCTTATTGTGCAGTAAAATTTGCTTTAAATCGAAGGTATTTAAATTTTGTTACGAGCTTACTAAGCTAAAAATTGATTTAAGTATAGCGTTTTAACATACGAAGCGCGTTTAGTTACGGGTTCCGGTGCCCGTGAGTCTTCTATCTCGCGTTCCAACTAGACAGCCATAACGCCATTTATAGCCCGAGTCTGTAATTCAGATATTTTTTGTAAACAAAGGACGGTGATAACAGACCAAAAAAAAATATCTTCTGAATGGTAATTCCCAAAAAATGGCGGAAAAAATGGTTAGATTTTCTTAAAAATTATCACACCGTAATTATTTTTAGAAATTTTCGTTTTTAAACAAAGTTATTCATAAGTGGAGATTTTCTGGTATGAAATATTTTATGATACTGGTAACACTGCAGGAGTTCCTATCATTTCCAAATTTCGTTTGACAGTACGTCTAAGTTGCGTCTTTTCCCGTGGTATTTTCAATTAGGTAATTCATCAAGTTCAATCAATCAATCAAGTTTTTCGCTGCGTTTTTGTTAATTTTGTTGTGTTATTATCATTGTGTTACTTATTCATCTTGTTGTTTCCTTGTTTTTGTTGTTAAATTTTATGTTAAAATATTTTGTACCACTGTCCTGTCATTTTGACAGTGAAATTTCTTGCCGTTTCTTTGTTTACAAAAAATATCTAAATTAGAGACTCAGGATATAACTTACATACCGAGCTAAACCACGCTTCGATCTATCCTCTTAACAGCATTACCTAGACTACTGAAGTTATAGCAATTCAAGCAGCTGTTTAGTTTTTTTTTCCACACCTTGAGACGGACGTAATCCTGGGAGTATTGCAACATTTTATTGTTTTATTACTCTGGTTCTGGCGGAGCGCGTAAGGAAGTTACGCGCATTACAGAATAGCCCCAAGGCGGAATGGTTATAAGAAAGCTATTTTACGTCTCGAAGGCTCGCCTTGGAAATAATTTCGGTTGCCGTTAGGATCTCAAGTTGAAAGTTTATTGTCGACCGAAATTGTTTCAGAATTATAGACTTTCGGTCGTTCGAATCTATTGTCAATCAAATAACCTAACACGGCATTGCATGATAGAACGAAGTCATAAAAAGTTTGCGGAAATTGCTAAAATTCGGTTGTGTAGGTTGTAAGCTTAAGCTGATGAGATTACAGAGCAAAAAGCGTGGTTTTCAATCTAGCAATCAGTTGAACAAACGATCGATTTATGTTATGCCGCGTTACGAGTTCCTCCCACCCACGAACATTGTATAGTAACAAGCCGACGATTCTGCACACCCAAAAACCTGCAACGTATTGAGTTTTCTCTTAATAAATTCGGCGGGATTTGCGTGTAGAAGGAGAAATGTAACGATAACAGCGACAGGATCGTTCATTTATGTTAGATTACTGAATGGTGGTGAGTCAAGTCTCTCGCTGGGGTTTTACGAGTTTCGTATGAGTCCTGATCGACTCCGAGGCAGTTTTCCAGAACTCATTTGAGAAGTTTGGCGTCATCAAAAGTGGAAATCCGTGCGTCATATAAAGTCTCCTTTGCATGTATTAAAGCTATATAAACTCTGGTTACAGGGAATCTATTAATTAATCGTTAAAGCTTAAATTGCTATTTTGAGATGTAATCCAATCACATCTAAAGTCAAAACATTGACGCAACCTTTTATTTTATAAAATTATCGCCCCGTGAGAACGTATTTTGAGTGGACGTCATTCATAAAATCCTATAAAGCGTCATCAGAGCATAATAACATTATGTGTATTTCAAAAGTGTCGCACACATTGGCGACCCTTGTAATGCCACTGTCAACGCTAGTAATAACATCAGGTAAAAATATTGGAGGCCGAACTTGTCCCTTCGGATCGGAAAGGGGATATCGGTTCTCTCTTTCATTAATTGGTTCGGGAGTACAGAATAACTCGAACCCGAGAAAGCCGAAACAGATGGATCACGAAGCATTTGTCATTTAAAAACGTTCGAGTGGAATCCAAACGCTCGGCCCAACGATAAAAATTAGGCGCGCCTAAAATAATTGAACTCTTTTATTTGGGTCGTAACTCCGCACATTTGAGATACTTTGAACGCAATCAAGTTCGCCTTCACTGCTTCGGAGTTAAATTGAGACATTGAATGTTTGCCATTTTCTTTTCCCTCCAATTTCGCGCCAATAGCAAAAGTAAAAAGGCTCGCCGATACCACCAACATGGAAGCGATATACGAGCTCGCCCGGAGAGAACCGTTTCCTTTAATGTTTTCATGAGTCTCGAGAACTAAAGAGCGTGTAACAACGTATCTGTTCGTTGCCTTTTAATAGCCCAAGAGCGAACAAACTGCCAAGTATTAAGTTTTATCAACCATCTGCACGAATGTCACGTCTTTATTACTACTTATTCTTTGTCCTCATGAATGCAGCGGCCGCGGGAGAGAGATGGGACGATGTGTGTGTCCCGCTTTCGTCTTGTGGTTTTTGCTGCGCATGAAAAGGTAGGGAAACGACGAGCGTCCCTTTCGGGCATAGGTGTTCGAATTCAATAAAAAATGGCGTACCTGAACCGGTCCCCTGACATGTTTATACATTTTTCTTACTGTTGTGTAGATGATTTTTTTTGTAACGTATTTTTCGATTGAGATTGAATCCGGAGCGTTATTAAAAAAGTTTGTGGCGTAAATCTCGCGGTGATTTTTACTCTGTGCTGCGGATTTTTTGGCGAATTTTGTATTTTGTTTTAAAGCTTATCGAGAACCCGGGTGTGACATTGATTTATGGCCTGAGCATGTTTTGAACACACTCTGGGCCTGTATTTCAAATGTGATTAGTATTTTAATGAAATATAAATTAGCTACTACTGTAAAAGAAAAGGGTCTCGGCATTGTATTGTTAACGTGAATTCATAATGTTATGAATATCAAATAATTGTAACGAGCGTCAAATGTTAATTAATGTTAGTCGAGCGACCCAAACTAGGCTGCTTCACGAGTAAAAAGTGACGTAAAGAGCGACCTGAGCATTTTAATTTTTATCTACATTCAATATTACTACTACATTACTATTGTAAAGCTTTGTTATTTAATCATTAGTTTGGGATTCCTAGTATCTAGAAGTTTGCCCGTAACATTGGGTTGTTATTATTTCTAGTGTAAATGAACAGATACCTAGTGGTAGGTAAATGGTAACTATGTAGGTCCTGTACCTAAGTAACAGAGATGGCTGCTTATAGTATATGACACAGTGGATCGCCTCGTGTTATTTCTACTATAATTTAGGTTATTTAGGTAGGTATTCCTTTTGGAAGAGCTCGTGGGTAATTAATAACAGCCGCACGGGTCGATCCATCAGGTTAAGCTACGCTTGCCGTGGCTGGTCCGGCGTGGGTGACCATCTTTGCATACCGAGACTCCTCCGTGCCTCGGAAAGCACGTTAAGCCGTTGGTCCTGGCAGCCATTCATGGATTTTTGACAGTCGTTACGGGTCGTCAGAAGACCGAAAGCCTGACAACCAGTCGTAAGACCGGTTTTTACCAAGGGGGTATCGTATGACACAGTAACTGGGTTGTGAAGATCAGATACGTATTCGCTCCATGTAAAATACTAGTATTCAGATGCATCCAGTTAGCCTGGAAGCCGACTCCAACATAGTTGGGAAAAGGCTAGGCAGATTGAGGTAGGTATTCCTTATAAAAGACCACTATGTAGATTTGCTGTCAAGTTTTTATTCAAAACACCAGTTCTTCGGGAATACACGTATAATCATCGTACACTATAAACAATCACCCAAACGCGTTAAACAAATCTAAATAAGCTACAAACAAGCCATTAACCCGAAGAAAATTCGAAACAACTCCCAAATATCCCAATAGCTAATGCAATAAAAACAAATTGTATCCGAACTCAATCGAATCGTTTGTCTATGCCTCGTCTAGATGCGCGCAGTTTAAAAAATAAAAATCCAATATGGCGGGTGCTAGCACTCACAGCTGACTCAGCAAGTCAGCGAGCGCACCTTACGATGGCGTCCGACGACGCTTTGTCCCGCTGCCGCTGCCTTTTGCTAAGCGTTACGATTGTGATACTGCAGTTTTATCTTTTGGTAAGCATTGGCGCCGGGCGAGGTATTGGTACGGAATTTAAAATAAAAAAATCATTGTCCCTGGTCGAATGAAAGGTAATAAATACGTCTTCTCGTGATTTGTTCTGGTACGATTTGAGTTTTATCAGCAAAATAAAAGGTTAAAATATTTTTTAAAGAAAGATAAAGTATAAACAAATAAAATACCTGATTTAGCTCAAGATGGTCGCGAGCGCGATTGAAGGGTCAGAACTCGGTAACAAAATAGAAATCTAATTTTAGCATTAAATATTAGGCGATATTGTAACCAAGTTTATTTCCATAATTTTGCTAACTTATCGTAATTTCTTACCGTCAAAATAAACATATCAAAATATGGCGAATGCCAAGCTGATACATAGACAATTAGTTTCGATCTATTCGACTACTCGGAACAATTGCACAACCGAAAGTATTCTTCTATCTACACAAAGACTTGGGTTCGATTCTTAGATAAGACATTTTCTGTTCTATTATTATTCTGTTTCGTAATAGACGTTCAAAGTTGAGTAATCCTCGTTTGAAACATCTTCATTGGAATAATTTGTATAGTTGAACAAACTACAGAGTCGTTGAAGAGTCTTAGGCTCGGCACAACCACCGGTGGCTGTCGCCTCTTGCTGCGGTGTTGAGTACTGCTGTAACGGGTGGCCAACACCGGCCACACGTGTGCGGGGAATCCATACAAAACGTATGAAAAGTATGTGAGCTGCTCGTTCCTGGGCTTACCGGTGGCTGTGATCGGTGGCTCGTTTGCGTCGAGCTTTTTTATTACCCGACTGTGTCAAGACAGGGATAAGTTTCTATACAGGGTCAATGTAAGGTGTAATTGGTTGACAGGCCAGATGGCGTGGTTGGTTAAGAAACCACCTGCCATGCCGCTGATCGTGGGTTCGATTCCCATCCAGGACAAACATTTGTGTGCATGAACATGTCTGTTTGTCCTGAGTCTGGGTGTAATTATCTATATTATATAAGTATGTATTTACAAAAAAAAAGTAGTATATTAGTTATCTGGTTTCCATAGTACAAGCTCTACTTAGTTTGGGATCAGATGACCGTGTGTGAATAATGTCCCAGGTTATTATTATTAATTTAATAAAGAAATAAGCGACCCAAAAGAGCAATTTCATTTAATAAAAGGATAAACCACTATCACTACATATTATAAAACAAAGTCCCCCGCCGCGTCTGTCTGTCTGTATGTTCGCGATGATCTCAAAAATTGCTGAATCGATTTTAATGCGGTTTTCATCAATAAATAGATTGATTCAAGAGGAAGGTTTATACTTATAGTTTTCCAACAACCAAGTGGGCGAAGCCGCGAGCAAAAGCAAGTACCTACTCCATAAAAAAAAAAAATTGTAGTTCGAGTCCGTGCCGTTTGTTTTCGTGAAAACAGATTAGATACGGTTTCCGATACTGCCGTCGCGTCGCCATTGTATTTGTTCGACACTAGACTTAGTAGGTTCATTGCATTCCTTATAAAGTAAGCTTTCACCGGTTATAATGTTTTGAGTTCTGAGCAGTTTTACGGCCGATATGAGACGACATCATAAACATTTTTGCTATTTTGCAACAGATCTTCTTGTGGTTTCTGACAATGGCGTAGCTATTGTATTTGCTCAGCACAAAACTTTTTAGGCTCATTGCATTCCTTTTGATGCAAGTTATCTTTGATTGAGGGTTTTTTTTTTCAGTTCTGAGCAGATTTACGGCCGATATGAGACGGCATCTGACATTATTTTGCTATTGGCAACTTCATATTAATTTTTAACTCTATTATTTTGGCCAATATTTCTATTGTTTCTCTTTAGGTCCTGGTAGTACTTTGTTGACTCTTGACAAAGACACCAGGATAACTGATCTAGCTAAACACGTTTTTGCGCTATACGAATTGATATTTCGACACACATCAAAAAGTAGCGTCGCGCACGCGCGTGCAGTCGCAGTGTGACGTAATTGGTAAAAATTGTTATAAATATGACCTATCTTTTGTATGCTCAACCATTACTCTAGCATTAAAAGTCTCCTAGTTATTAGCGGTTGAAATCTTACACGTTTTTGTCGGTTAGAAATATTGAACTTACCATCAGTACACCGAGCGAAAAGACGTTTTCACGTCAAAACATAATATTCTACAGTAAACACTCTTTCTCATTTGCTTCGTCTTTGAAATCATAGCCATATCACACATGGCCTTTAATATCTCATAAATTGCTTACAATATTCTTGATTACGTTGAACTCTGACATTGATACTTGACTCCTGTTAAAATGGAGATATTAATAAATGCCAAACTCTCAAATGTTATACTAAATACGCTATTATGTCAATTATTTGAAATACAACAAATTAAATACGGGGTAACTGACATTTGACTATTGTAAATGTTTATTTAATACGTAGTTTACTTACTGTTCATAATTTTATCAAAGCAAACAAATCTACCAACCGGATAGGTCTTTTAAATGTATGGTTAAAGATGTACTAGTAGGTATATTTTGGCGCGTGGCCAAAATCAGAACTAAAACAGCCATCTTGTTTTTCAAACTATTACACAAAAAAAAAAACAAATTTTTACCAAACGTCATTTAAGTGCCAAAAATTGTAAAGTTATTTTAGAGCATACGTGTGTCTATGGTCAACCAAATTAATGTCAAAAGGTATACTGTTTCTCTATAAAATGTGAGTCGACTGTATAGGAAAACGTAGTGTGGGAGGCCCTCCTAGTGAGATGACATTATGACCTGAAAGAGTCGGCCTAGGTTGGCTGAATGCGGAAGGTGAAGGAACGAGTAATGGAACACTATTTTGGGTAAACTTCTAAACTTATACCCCTTTATGTAGGTGTACTATAGGTAAGCTAGCCCTTCGGTGGAAACATGTGTGATGTTATTTTATGTTATAAGTACCCGCAATATTTGTATAATATATATTATGTAAGTATTTGTAATCACGTTTTCGAAAACGGCTCTAACGATTTCGATGAACGTTGCAATATACCTAGGTGTTTACGGGGGCGAAAAATCGATCTAGCTAGCTCTCATAATTTAAGAAAATTCGTTTTCTCTATTTTCACTCGAGCAGAGCTCGGTAAAACCGGAGTAAACTTACACCCATTATCAATCAACTTAGTATTACTTATATATTTATTGCGCTGGGTTTATTTTAAGGGAGAAAGGGTTTCCCAGTTTAGGGAAATAGCCTAGAAACTGCGATTTTATTAAAACAAAGAAAGGATCTATCTGGCAAAGTTAATATTTTTACCAGGGAAATGACTTTTCAAATTGTATGGATTTGTGAAGCCTTTGCGAAGCTTCAAAACTCGTAACGGGGTACAATACGCTAGTTTGATTGATTCATTGGAATAATAATTAAACTCACCATAAAGCTAATAACAAAACCGTTATTAAAATATTATGTACCTACAACTTACTCAATTACTCATCATAACAAAAACAATATCCTTAATAAATGACGTATTCGAACGACCTTGAATTGAAAACTATAGGCAATTATTTTACCTATGAACATTTATTTATGAATACTAATAAATAGGTAAACCCTATCGCGTGAAATCATAGCGGGCATATTAAATGCTCACCTATATTTTTTAGGGTTCCGTACCTCTAAAGGAAAAACGAACCCTTATAGGATCACTTTGTTGTCCGTCTGTTCGTCTGTCTGTCTGTCAATACCCCTTTTACTCAGGAACGCAGCGAGGTATCAAGTTGAAATTTATATCAAATACTCGGGTCTTATGGTCTTTCAGCTGTGAAAAAAATCAAGCGGTCGAAAGAACTACCATTTATGTCGCATATTTTCGAACATTTTGCGATTACGCAAGGGCATCAAAATAGGGTACTTCCCGTTGACCTAGAATCGTGAAATTTGGCAAGAAGCATGGTCTCGCAGCACAAGTAGAGGAAAAAGTCCGAAAATCGGATAATTTGTAATTTTACCACATACAAAAATGGGTTTACAAACTTAAATTTGCAGTGGGAGAATTGACTGTGACGTACATACGTATATATCAATGTATGGGAGAACATGTTTTTCAACTACAATGTTAAGTTTGTTTTTGGGATAAATTCTTTTCAACTACGGAACCCTCCATTGTGCGTAGTCCGACACGCGATTGGCTGTTTTTTTTATAAACCTATTATTTACATGCAGCACTGCATTTATAATTCTCAAGTACAACGCTCAAAGGTAGACAATGACTCATAAAAGTTGACACATATATGCACGCATATCAAATAATGTCGTTCGTTTGTATCAGGCTTTGTTTTAGTTACCGGTATCAAGAGTCACCTTCAAGTTGTAGTTAAGTTATTGTAAGATTGCTATTCAAATCAGCTGTATTGTAGTCTATAAAACTATGGCGTCCGTCACGCAACCATATAGAATATCTAATGTAACAATTTAAATTAAGTAAGGAAAATATCAAACATTTGTTAGTTGTTATCAATTGTTTTTTTTTTTTTCTTACCACCAACGACATACCATACCAACCTCGTATTAAGCTGGGTGGTATAGAAGGACATTTTGCCAACATATCGCATGTTCGGACATAAATGTACAGCGAAATCATGGCGCGATCAATATTTGATCTAATAATGTGCAATGTTTGACCCTTAGCTCGATAGATGGCGTTGGCGTCGAGTTAGATCTCGCTATGGTTTCGTTCCCGGCATTTACCTAAGTAGGATTGATTTTTTGTTTTGTGTGAGCCTTTGTTTCAAAGTGTGTACTTGAATATACGCTATATACGCCGCTTATAGTGTTATATTATTTACTCCTAGCTTGCTCTGTCCAACTCCTGGGCAAAGGCCATCTTCCACTCCTTACATCTTTCGCAAGCCCGCGCATCTTTCTTCGAGTTGTTATATTATTTATTTTTATTTACAAAAAAAATGTTGACCTTGTGAAGGCCGCAGGAATCCACTGGATGCGGGAAGCACAGAACCGGCCGAAGTGGCGTTGCTTGGGAGAGGCCATGTCCAGCAGAGGAAATGATTATGATGACACAAAAAGTCTTAACATAAAACAAATCAGTCACATTGCTGTCAATAAGTGGCCAATAGGCTGGCAGCATTGCCACATTTGCCACGTTGAATGGCAATGATGGCACTCTGATTTGTTTATTTTTATAAGTTATGCATCGATAGTACGTGTTTCTTGACTATAATACAATTGATCCAATTGCTTGACTGTACACCTGGCTATCAAGCTATATTTTCCAGTATAAGCTGACCTCTCATTGTACGGAAATCCTATACAATGCGAGATCAGCTTATACTAGATACTTATAGCTTGATATGTAGCCGTGTGTACGTGCTAATAATTTGTAACGATATTGTTATACTCTTAAGATGAGTCACTCAGTGAAGATGAGATCATTCCTAGTAACTTCCACTTTCCTTGTGGTTGCTCCAGGAAAATATTATTGAACTCTTGCTCAAAATATTAAAGTAGTACATTTTTTTGGCAAAAATGTACTACTGATTATTATTACTTACAGCGTCAATAAAAACATAATTTATTACCTATCTAAATTAAATACCGTATCGACTTTCCTGGTTGAATTTTAAGGTGGGTAAACCTTTGCTTCTCGTAAATGGGACAATACATAAATAAAACTTAAATGAACATGTGTTTGTTATGAGAACAGTTATTGCAAAAATAACGATAGTTTAAATAATCTTACGTTTAAAGGTGTCCATTAAATTTTTAATATCTGTGGATCTTACTCAATGAAAGAGGATGGATTTAGATTGACATAAAATCTCGTTCAAATGCAGATGTTCCAAATGTAGGTTAATGCATGATTTTAATAAGGCTAACCCTATAAAAAATCTCTTCGAGTACGATGCTTTAAAAGTGAATGTCTTTGAAAACTTTTAAAAACGGAACGAGGAATATTCATAATAATATCTATGCCTTTTAAATTACATAAAATAAATTCCGGCCGGAGTCAAAACACTAAAAAGTAATAGGTTACACAAAAGAGATTGTAACACAAAATAAAATACCTTCTAACACGCATAAATTCGTATTCGCATACCAAAACTTCCTTATCTACGAGCCACTACAATTATAAACGACTTAAGCTATTTATTGCTACTCTAGTGTAGATTCCATTCCACACCCCGTGAAATTCCTGGAACTTTCACAAAGTTCAAACCAAAGTACTGCTAAATAGCGTCTGTCTCGCTCCGGCTTTATTCAACCGCTACGTGTGAAAGAGACGAGTATATGGGCATAATTCACGCAGCTTTTAGTGGTGGAGACATAAATCTTTGTAGTCAATTCGCATTGATCGTTTGCGCCGACGCACAAAGATACGCCGGTGTCCTTTAGATAAGATACACACGAAGTTGTTGAAATCGCCGAAGACTAGTGAATCATTCTGTCAAAGATTTCACGTTCTAAAGTTGGATTTTGAATGAATAACTGGCTAAGTTAAATGAGCTTATTTACTTGTTGAAAAGCTGAGCAAGAGGGACGTCAAAACAAAAAATATAAATGATTGAAAATAGGCCATGTAGTCAGCCAGTTTTTGTATTTAAAGATAACCCCAAAAAGGGCTTACCTTTTAGTCACTTAATTATTATTTCCATATTTCTTAACCCGTAAATGCTCACTGCTAACCGTAATTACCGGTACGTTGTTACACAGTCGTCGAGCGGCGTTCTGAAATAAGTACGACATTGTAACTAACTGACCTGGCTAACCTGCTGACCACAGCATATTAAACAAACGTACAGGAGGTCCTACCCATTCTCTCCACTTAATCCCTAAATACCCCTTCCCGCGTCACCCAACGGAAGAGTTCGACCCATTTTTCCTGGAACCACGCTATTACAATTAATATGTACAGTATCAAATTGAAAGGTGTTGTAATCCAACCTACCGTGGGCAGATTTAGAAATTAGGTCGAGCGTGCTATTTCGCCCAGCCTATCTCGACTCCACGGATCTGCCAAGCACGAGACTATATCTGATAACAATAACTTGTACTAACTATTTTACTTAGAAACTTGAAACAAGTTATTGGAACGTTATTTAGTACGATTTCTAAAGCATTTGCATTTGAATAATTTTATTGATTTATTGCATTGCGGTGTGCTTACTGCTTAGGCGCTTGTGTGGTTTTCTTAGCAGGGTAACCCTTTTCGTGCTTTGTGAAAAGACACTCACGACTTTAACGCATTTATTACATCATGCGATTAAAAATCCGTTTGCCAATCGTGATGATTATTCTCATATTCTATCTACTATTTAATAAAGTCTATTGAACATTATGCAAACTTTAATAGTGGCGAATTTAGTAGTAGACATTCACATGTTGCCGGTTAATTGGTTACTTAACTCAGTTCAATTATTTCATCAAAGTTTTTAGGCAAGTTAATCTCTTTGAAAGGCCTCCCATTTACTGTAAACTATACACGGTAGTTAAAGGTTTACTTAGGCTTCTATTCCGCCGTCGAATGGCCCATCCAGAATCCTTGTTCCGAAGCGCTTTGTTCGAAACTAGGTCAAACGGAGCATCAAGAGACTGACGTCTTAAAATTGCATTGCACACAAATTCCACTACCCAGACATAGATTAATGACTATGTAGTTAATTATGCAAGTGTATAGAAACTATTTGAGTACAGAAAGCTAGAGAAACGGTAAAGATGGGCATTGTACTGAAGTCGTAATCATAGGGATGTGCAAAAGTTCAGATGTTACGATAAGATTCGTGTTCGTTGCGCAATTGTGAATAGTCAGTGTGTGTGACGTAAATTGTGTGGTGTAAGTTATGAGCGGTGGGAAGTGGCTTTATGAGGTTATCAGCTAGTTGGAAGAATTGTCCATTAAGGGTAGGTGTCAATTACTAAACAGAACTGTCAAGCGTTTCTTAAGGCCTGTTCAGATATATGCGAGATCGCTGTCGCGCTTGGTAGCGATACCGACTCGGTACGCTATATCGCCTGACAGCGCGGCGGGCGGCGCTGGTGTATAAATATCGTTATAGTTCGCGGCAAATAACTTTGCCGCTCTGAAACCAGGCTTTCCGATGCGCATGGCATGGCGCGCTGCTGTTTTAGTATAGATATTGACTACTGCGCAGTCATTTGCGCGTACTTCAGAGCGGCAAAGTTATTAGATGCGAACAATACTGGAATCGAAAGCGATACCGCTTATACCTGTACAGGGGCTTGCAGTATCGACATAGATAGCGAACGCTTTACGACCGAATTCCGACGCAAAGTCCTAATCGGGTCCCTAGACGGTCAAAATTGCTAGATAAGCACGAATAAATCACGTACATGTCAAGCAATTTTGACTGTCTAGGTACCCCAGTAGGACTGCGACCGAATTCGGTCGTAAAGCGTTCGCTATTTAAGTCGAGACTGCACAGCCCCTGGCCTTTAGTCTTACGTAAAAATGTAGTCCAATCTATATGATATCTTCGCATGAGGGTGTATGTATTTTAATTTCGCTTAAAATTATAGTCACTTTTAATTTACATATATAAAACATATTAAACTGGCGCCTGCGCTGTCATTTATCCACACACGCGCGGCAACTTTCATCAAATTAATCTTACTCGTGTCTTGCACCAAACAAAAAAACGTTGAGCAGGCAACACAGCGCAGTCTCTAGCGCCTCACTGTTTCGAATCATTAATTTGACACTTGAAATAGCTCAGAAGTGTTACAATGGCAGTACGGACCCGCCCACAAAACGTTTACGGGTTAAAGGTTGGCGATCTTTTTAAATGTGGCTCGGAATGGTTGGGCAACCCTGCTTTTGTTAATGGAAATGTAATGAGTAAGAGTGAAGGCTGGTCGAATGGGCCCCGGCAACCATAATTGGTGTGTTGGATAGTGCCATGCGGTTCCGGGTTAGAAATTTAAAATTCGAAGTTGGAAAAATAGAACGTGGAGATAAAACTTTAAATATACGAGACGAGATTTGAAAATAGAACGGGATATTGGTTTGAATGAGATTATTAGATGGTCCAGTAGGCCTAGACAAATGGCATTCGCTTCGAAGATATTCTGTTTCTACAATCGCTATCGACGCTTCTCGACTATAGAGTTTTTCATGGACGCTGTCAACTCGTTGACCTATGATCACGTGACATTTCGATAGCTTATGTCAACCCCATACATTTTTGGTTTTTCTACTAGTGTCATCGCTAATCGAATGTTACTTTTTCTAGGCCCGCTGGTCCATAAGTGGATTTTACGTATTGTTTATGCTTATGTCACAATAAATTAGATGCTAAGGGATATACGATATACCTACTTCTATTTGACCGCCCAATTCGCTGTTGTTCTTCATTCAAATTGAGATTTGTTTTTAAAACTGCTTTGATCATTTTTGTCTGTCCTAACTTCACCATAAAGACCATAGTGCATGTCTTGTCTTCTCTGGGACAATATTCCGTCAGCTTGTCTATGACAAATATACCTTATTCGTCAGACCTCATTATAATCCTGCACCACACCATAAAATACGATAACCCACTACATTAAACTCTTGTAACTTTTATTTTTATATCTTATGGCATTACTTTACATCGATGATACCCAATACATGGGTTTATAGTACTTATGGTGGTTTATGGGTCGTTCCAGCCTATATGGTGCAGTTATCATACGACATAGAATCGTGTGTTACGTTTTATCAGGTTATATCCTGGTTTCTCCCTCTCACAGAGGGCCAGGGCTTGCAGTCTCGACAATAGATAGCGAACGCTTTACGACTGAATTCGGTCGCGAAGTCCTAGTGGGGTACCTAGACGGTCAAAATTACTTGATAAAATGTGATTTTTTCGTGTTTGTCATGCAATTTTGACCGTCTAGGGACCCCACTAGGTCTTTGCGACCGAATTCGGTCGTAAAGCGATCGCTATCTAAGTCGAGAGTGCAGCTCCTGTGTCAAAGCAGTGGGAACATCATCGTAGTTTGGTTTCTGTGTTACTTGAGAAATTTTGGTTTAGTTCGTGTTCCTTCTTCATAGTACTTATGAAAGTTGATGTGTATCGTTCGTCTTTTGTTACTCAAGCTTTGTTAGTTCAATTTTGAATTTGAAATTTTGACTTCAGACATTGTAATGTTAATTGGCACTTCTCTGAACATAGGTCGTACTCGTAGAGTTATACTTTTATTTACCTATTGTTTTGTTTTATTCTCAGTATGTACAGACGCCAGCAGATGAAGCTACCCGAAACCGTCAAATTTTCTCAATCAACCTTGAACTTACTGCTTTAGCGATAAAGTTGAAAATCGATTAATGAAATTTGACAGATTGTAGTAGCTTGATGTGCTGGCGTCTGTACCTACCTAACATTATTATTTTAATCTGCCTCGCCTGAATAGTCTTTTTTTCCTTTTTTACAAAATTCTGCGTAAGTACACCTATTATTTAGGTACTTTAATCTGCCCAGCCTTTTCCGTCCGCTTCTAGACTAACCTGATTAATGCAGCTGAATCCAGTATTTTACATGGAGTGATTGCCTATCTGATCTCTACAACCCAGTTACTGGGTAACACGACACCCAGACTGAGAGATACCCAGACGGGTAGTCAGAAACCCGAAAGTCTGGCAACGAGCCAGACTTTCGGGTTTCTGACTACCCGTATGTAACGAATGACAAAGTTCTACGAATGAGAGTGGGGGCCTGTAAAGATGGTCACCCATCCACGAACCAACCGTGGCAAGCGTAGCTTAACCTGATAGTTTGACCCGTGTGGCTGTTATTAATTAGCCACTACCCCTGAAAGTGACACCAGTGATCGAAAAGTTGTGTGGAAATCGGTTGTCATGGTATGGGCGTGTGATGTGGAGGAATGAGGAAAATGTCGTCAGGAAAGTTTTGAGTATGAACGTGGAGGGCTATACGAGTAGGGGAAGACCAAAGAAAAGATGGATGGACTGTGTGAAAGATGATATGGCTAGAAAGGCAGTGACTACCGAGATGACGACGAAGTACGGAAGAAAAAGACATGTTGCGCCGGCCCCAAATAAATTGGGACAAGGGCAGGAGTATGATGACCCCTGCTATGATAAATGATTAATTACTTATGATGTGTGCGGTTGTTGCTGTGCAGTCCGTCTGTTGGCTGCCTTAGTGATAAACATTTTGTTAGTCGGGTAATACCAGCCATTACTAACGAAAGAGTGATGCAAAGAAATGTGGTTTCCATTGTGTGATTTAACAGTTCACTTTAACAGAATATAGTTCAATAATGCATGAATGGTACTGACCACATTCTGAATCAGACTGATTAACCTAAATACCTAAATACAATTAACAATTTACTTGCCTTTTTCTTTTCTTCTACTTCTCAAAACGTGGTATAACGTGGCAAAGGTATGCGAGTGGGATCGGGGCTGAATGCCTAGGGTTATCCAATTATTATTTTTTTGGATGGGAAATCATTAAATAACTTCTCCCCGTGTTAGACTTTTAATGACTAAAACCCGCCCGTGTTCCTTCAGTTGCCTGTGCCAGGGCCACGGTAACTTTCAAACAACCCGCAACGCTGGCAGACCTAGGGTTATCCGGAATTAGGTATCTGTCTTGTAGAACAGGGATAGGGAACCAATGACACGCGTGCTATTGGTGGCACTTAACAGAATAATTTGGGCACGGCATCATTTCAGGAATTTAGGCATATAGGTACCTACCGATGAATGTAGTTTGCAACAGTGGAAGTCGCACTAATTTGTTCCTTCATTTAAATAATTCTAGAACTGGGTATTATTGTAAATAATATAGTTTTTATTTCCAGTAGTCACTAAGTTAAGATTATTTGATGGCACGTATATAATATATTTTTAATGGCACGTAGATGTATAAAGGTTCGCCATCCCTGTTGTAGAAGCTCTTATGGAACAATTCGAAGAGCCTTTCTTTTGAAATTGAAGACCAAAACAAACCAACGCGGCCACACATCCTTTCAAATTTAGAACACCACACCAAAACTGGCCACTAATAAAAATAAAAACGAAAGCCAGCCATCAAAGTTGACATGCCCATCATGGCCAACCATTACTTATAGCATAATGAATCCTTCCCGAAATGGACCTCAAACGCCTAACCCTACGCAATACTAAGGGTATCGCTTGAAGGACTTGGGAAGTCGATCAAAGTGGGATTTGCGCTGAGATCCGCTCAGAATTCGGCAGGCGAAGGGTTGGTTCGCAAATTGAAATTTTGTTTTTGTTTATCCAGATCGTCAGGTGAGATTTGAAGGGTTGAATTGGATATTGTTTGGGGAATTAATTAAAAATATTCTGCGTTACTTACTGGATTAGGTAGCACGCAGGATAAACAGGCTTCTGCTTAAATTCATTGTGTTAAAAGTATTCATTCAACGATAGGTATGAATTTTAGAGTAAATAATCTTTGGGTTTCTCACAAGTAATACAATGGGAACGCGGCATTACAGTATTTTACCTTGTGAATGTGATTTGAAGTACCTACGCTACCAAATCAACTTTTTCGTATTTTGAAGTTTTAATAATGGCGAATGAGAATTTCAGAGTAAACTTTACATAGGTTTATACGCACGGGTTATTCTCTTCTATTTAATTAATTGCTAAGGACATGAAACAACTGTGCAGATTACCATCAACACAACTTGTCCAAATCGTTATGAGTCTAAAAATAATTTAATCCAATCCAAATCAAAATACCCTCTAGTTAATTGATAACTGCAATATTATGTATTACTAGCTTCTGGCCGCGACTTCGTCCGCGTGAAATTTCGGCCCTCGTTTTCACTTAGCCTTCTTTCTGAGCTTTTTTCTTTTTGCTCGGCTCCTTAGGGCCCCAGCGTCATGTTAAATAGCCTATAGCCATCCTCAAGAATTGGGCTATCAAATGCAAAAATATTTTTTTCCAATCCGTTGGGTAGTTCCAGAAATTAGCGCCTTCAAACATAAAAAAAAAACTCGTCAGTTTCATTATTAGTAGATATATGTAGATAAGAATTTATTTGTCACTTATTGCAAAAAGACCTACGATTGACGTGTCTCAATATTCCCGTACGATTTGCAAAATTAACAAGTAAAGTAACACCTTCACATAAAACTTGAATCCCTACCAACCGAACGAACTTAAAATTATAAGCGCTACCAACTTAAAACAACACAATGCTTTGGCAACCCTGTCAACTTAATACACCTCATCTTAGAAGTTAAATCCTTGAGTTGCAGCCCTAATCTTTCACGTCGATGGCTCTACAAGACGGGGATAACGCGGCGTACACATTATCCAGAGTTTAGTGCACCAAAACTAAACTTGGGCTCAATTAAGAGTAATGAGAAAAGTCCTGTGTTGTCTTATCATCCCTCATTTTACTCGCGGGAGTCGTAAACACAACTAAGGGATTCAGTCAAGATGTTCAGCAGCAACGCCTTCCTGTCTGCCAGTTACATTACTTACAATACATTTTTGACAAGCATAGTGGAAGCATGGAAATATCCCCATGGCTATGCCATTGGTGAAGACCGCTGTCCAATGTGCCATTATGAATTGATTAAACTGATTCGGATAGCGAAAAAGACTTGGAAAAATTAAAACTTTTACGGAGTGCTTCCGTATTTTAGTGCTACTCAAGCCAATGTGTACGCAGCTTTAGTATTTAGCCAGCGTCTAACTTATTTGCATAGGTATTATGTCTAGTACTGGAAGCTAGTTCATGAAACTGCTTAGTCCTCTTGTTTTGTCTATGGAACTGTGATTACATGTTTGTTTATTTTCACATTTGGAATGGGAAGCTGTTTGAAACAAAACATGGGGCTCGTGGCTAAATATTAACAGCCGCACGGGTCGATCTTTTAAGGTTAAGCAACGCTTGCCGAGGTCGGTCCATGCATCGGTAACCTGTAACCATCCATTACATACCGAGACCACTCTGTGGCTCTCCATTTGTATCATAGATCTTTGACAATCGTTACTGGTAGAGTATTCAGAAGCCCGTAAGTCTTGCCAAGTACGCTTATTAGTGGCTAGTTACAATAGCGTAGTCAATTACTATAGCAGTTCCCCATACCCAGTAACTGTGTTGTGGAAGTCCGATAGGCAGTCGCTCCATATAAAATACTGGTATTCAGTTGCATGCGATTAGACTGAGAGCCAACCCCAATATAGTTGGGAAAAGGCTAGGTAGATAATGATTTTTATTTGTTTTTATACATTTGGAATCGGGAGCTACTTAATATAATAAAAAAAAACTACCGTCGGTTTTAAATTCGTAAAATCGCAATCCAAAGTTAGTAAAAAGTAATTGCATCGCAGCCGTTATATTGCAACAAAACACATTTCGTAAAATCAGCTCCAAGCGACTCGAAATTGCTTTTAGGCGCCCCAGTTTAGGGCTTCAATTTCGGGAGTCCGGTCTTGAAAGTTTCAGCGGTAGCACCAATAATCCCCGGTCCAAAGTATGCTGTTGTATGGTGTATTAAAATTGCTACCTTCCGTAGCAATTTGATAGAAATAGAGGTCGGTAATAATATAAAGGCATTTGATTTTTTACAAGCTTTAAGTTAGTTTCACCTGCCCCGGTGTCTGTCTGTAATCAAATCTTGCAAGTTAAATTTGACCCACTTCCCGGTTTCCGATTGAGCTGAAATTTTACATGCATATGTAAATCGGATGACAATGCAATAGTATTATGTCATGGAGCTGATCTGATGATGGATCCGGAAGGTGGCCATGGGAACTCGGTAGTAAAACGACGCAACCCTATCGAGTTTGGGCTCGTTTGATTCGTCTTGACAAGGACTCTGGTCCTAGATGATATCCAGACTAATAAAAGCTTGTTTAAAAAAAATCTTTTTAAATAATACCCTTGTTTGCAAGTCAGTATTCAGCTGTTTTCGTGTATTTGGAGTTGGAGTCGACTAGTGTAAACTGACTTAAATTTTAATTTGATAGTCCAAGTAACTAAGGTTCAGAATGTGATATAATGTCTTATCATCAATTTATAATGACATACATTGTGGAACGGTTTGACTATTGTTGAACTATGTGGTCCAGAAGGTATTGTATATTGCAGTAAATCCTTAGGACTCACCACGATTGGCAAAAGGTGATCTGCTTTTGCCCTTACCAGAGGCAGACGGCAGACTCAATCTGCATAGGCTTTTTCACCTATGTTGGAGTCGACTTCCAGTCTAACCGGATGCCGCTTAATACCAGTATTTTACATGGAGCGACTGCGTATCTGACTTCACAACCCAGTTACTGGGTAACACCATACTACAGGCAGATGGCAGACAACTGGTGACTTTTTCCTTAACCGAAATCACACCTCCGAAAAAGTATTTTAAATACCTAATTAATTTATAGAATGTTTTTCGATACCTGTTTCTCAACTAATTAAGTCCTCATTACGACGCCTAAAACTTTTAAACCAAAATCGTTTTTTAGCATACTGTTGTCGAGAAGTCTTTATTATCAAATTGTATCACGCCATTCTTAATTAAGGATATTCGTTTTTGCTTTAACTTTTTTTCAACAGGAAAAACAATTTGAAGTCGGTCCTAATTTGGAACTTCGGTGTTTAGGAAATGAGAAAAAAATATTGGATTTATGGCCTGGTAGGTGATCTCGACCAATCGGTAGGTTTGGGTTTTAGTATTATACCAATTAGTTACTTTGAATGTGAGTATGAATAAGACAAGGTTTCAGATACAGTGTCAGGTTGTATGTTGAGTTGGTATGTTGAATTCGCTACCGTAACAAATACATGTATGTTTATACAGAATTGTAATCATTACAATCATCAATCAATACAACTCTCTCAAGTTACATAGAAATGACCTCAATGACAAGATTTTATTAAATAGCCATTCAATAGTGCAATTCGAACGTAGAGAGTTAGAGTTGTATTGATGATTCTAACTTGGGATGAATTGATTCTAATTATTATGAGTTCTGTTAATTAGCGAACTACCTCAGAGCATCCCTTAAGCGCTTGTATTTATGTGCAATTGACAGTACTTGTCAGATTTGTAAATTGCCGACTTCACGTTAGACGAGCTGCTGATATTTTGAAAATGTTCATCGCATGATCATGTCATTGGAAAATTTTTTGTTATGTTGATTTCACAGAAAAATGAAAATTGTTGTTTGCGCGCCTTTTCTGGTGCTCATCACGATCCATTCCATCATCAATTTCATGTGAATACTAATTTCCCCTGACAGTTACTCGTAATAATAATTTGTTCAAAAAAATCGAATATAGGAACTCGCTTCAATTAGCACTTCCTAAAATTCACTCTACTTTCGTCAATATGGTACAATTTTATTATCAGTTCATGCATACCTAACCTACGGTTCCTGCACGTGATAATTGCAATATAAAACGTTTCCTGAAGCGCTCTATGTCTTATTTATTCCCAGACATTTTACAATAAGCTGAATTACTACATATATTTAGTGCTTTGTCACGAATTACTGACAGCAGCTAAATTATTGCTTGTTCAGTGACAAAGTCGACACTTGTATTTAGTTCCAATTAAGTGGTTTTAATATCTACTTATGCACTGAATTTATTTGTTAATAAACACAGGTTAGATCTATACTCAACTTGATTTTGAAAGGTGTCTTAAATTAACTTTGAAAAGTCTTCTACCAATATTTTAGTATAATTAAATTTGATTTATTTTTTATTTTTTAGCTATGGCCTAAGTAAATAATTCAGTTTTATACCCATAATTTACGTAACCATATCCTATACTTACTTTTAAATGAGCAATATTTGTATATACAGGTGTGTCGTAAATAGAGGTCCAAAGTTACACCGTCGATACACCGTCTATATTCATTATTTGAACCACTTTTTTTTTCTAAGTCTCAAAATACAATTTTATTTTTAAATTGACTACTTGCTTTTGTACATTTTTTTACACTTGCATGTGATAGCACATATATTTCACGATAAAAAAAAACCGGTCAAGAGCGTGTCGGACCACGCACAATGAAGGATTCCGTAGTTGGGATGAATTTATCCCAAAAACAAACTTAACATTGTAGTTGAAAAACATGTTCTCCCATACATTCCAATTGCAAATGTAAGTTTGTACGCACAATATCGAGATATTTACCATGTTATTTTAAGACCATAGACTTCCCCATATATTCCAACTACAAATTGTCCATAGTTGAAACGAAAAGGATCCAACCCACATTACACCTAATGTGGGTTGGACCTTTTTTGTTTAACTATGGACAAATGTAAGTTTGTACGCACAATACTGAGAGATTTACCATGTTGTTTTAAGACCATAGACTTCTTATAGGTTTTCTTAATTTTCTTATTTGCCCCCCAAAGTTGACCCCCATTTTCAAAATTTATTTATTTACGTTACACGTCCGTGTTTGGGTCACAGAAATACAAATGTGTACCAAATTTCAACTTAATTAGTCTATCAGATTCGGAGCAAATTGACTGTGACAGACGGACAGACAGACAGACAGACACACGAGTGATAGGATCACTCGTGTGTCTGTCTGTCTGTCAAGGGTTCCGTTTTTTCCTTTTGAGGTACAGAACCCTAAAAACAAAAACAACAAAATTTCAAGTTAGTAAAGCAAGGTGTAAATTCTTCAAATAATAATCTTTTTATACAAAGTGGCGATTAGGTTATCACATTGATTGAAACCACGTATTCAGTACATGATTCTGGAACCCACTGCGTTGAAATTTTTCGTTGGTTATTATAAAAAAATCTGTTGTTTCCTACAAAAGTGCAATACCTACGTGGTCAAATGTATGGAATAGCAATTTTTTTTTTTTATAATAACCGGCAAAAAATTTCAACGCAGGGGACCACAGTCATGTCCTGACTATGTAGTTTCAATTAATGTGATAACGTAATCGCCACTCTGTATAAAACAAAGTCGGGTTTGTTAGAACACATATAACTCGAGAACGGCTGGACCGATGTTCATGGTTTTTGATTTGTTGTATTTGTCTCCATCCCGAATAGCAGAATAACTATTAAAACATCGAAAAAATACACGAAAAAAAAATTATGACGAAAATTAATTTTCTCATACGAGTACATCGTCTGTCGGGTCAGCTAGTATAAGAATATTTTATTCTGAGACTGGAAAAATGGTTCAAATAGCTGAATATACGGTGTATCGACGACCCCTTAACGTCGAACCACTATTTACGACACACGTTTTCGATGAAAGTTGCAATATAGCGGTTTACGTGGGAGAAAAATCTATCTAGCTAGGTCTCATATCTGGGAAAATTCGTTTTCTCTATTTTTACCCGAGCTGAGCTTGGTCAAGCATATACTGGAGCATTGCAAGCGTGGTTATCAATGCTCGTGCCTTCTCTGTATGAGAAGAGGCCTTTGCCCAGCAGTGAGACAATAATATAACAGCCGCACGAGTCGATCCATCAGGTTAAACTACGCTTGCCGGGGTTGGTCCGTAGATGGGTCACCATCTTTACATACCGAGACTCCTCCGCGCCTCGGAAAGCACGTTAAGCCGTTGGTACCGGCTGTCATTAGTGCATCTTTGAGAGTCGTTACGGGTCGTCAGAAGCCTGAAAGTCTGACAATCAGTCTTACCAAGGGGTATCGTATTACCCAATAACTGGGTTGTGGAGTTCAGATAGGCAGTCCCTCCATGTAAAATACTGGTATTCAGGTTAGACTGGAAGCCGACCCCAATATAGTTGGGAAAAGGCTAGGCAGATTGATTTTTGCTGAAATAACTGAATTGGCCTTAAATTATTACCCATTTTTAGCTATGGCGAAGAATCTTCGAGTTCCGAAAATATCGCCATCTAACAATCGTCGACCATCTTTTAGGGGCCATCTCTCATCACGTCCTTTCGCCCTGGTACCATTTAGTCTGAGATACCCTTTCGTCCTCAATTTGTTATAGTTACCGTGCATCCCGTTTTGAGACAAAACCTCTTAATGTCTATCAACAGGATGTTCCGTAAACAATCCTCTTCATATATTTTGTTAACTAGACTTCCATGTGGTCGCCATCTTGGATGTTTACGATCAAAATTGACGTTTACGACGTTCTAATAAAGTTTAGAATTGTTTGTTCGTACTTGTCAAATTGAATTGTGTTGTTTGGCAAGTTTGAATTTGCTGCTTGTCTGGTGTTCTAATGTTTGATTTTCGTCTTTATAGCTTTGCGTTAAAGTTGTTGTGGTATTTATGGAGATATAATTTTAATGCTGTAATAGCACTGATGTTTGCATACTGACAGACAAGGAACACCCGAACAAAATAGTTGGGGTGTAAGATTTTTTTTATATTATTTTTCGTTTGTTATTAATCTATCAGCGGTCTCTGGTAACAAGCTTCATGACAGTTTGTTATTCTATGTGATCGTTTCAAAATAAATTGAAACAGACGAGGGACTGAATTTAACATGAGATCGAGAATGCTGCTGACTATCTAGGAACAAGTAAGTATTTAAATATTAATTAAAAAAAAAAAAACAACAACTTTAATAAGCTTACCTGGAAACCTGTTTGTTTATCCTCTAGCTAGCGCAAGCGCAAAAACGTGAGAGAATTTCCTAAAGACCATTATTAAGGCTACAGGACCTAAAGTGCGGTCACTGTCGGACTGCATAGAAAAGAAAGAGAAGCGCGATGACACTATTGATTGGATTAAAAAATAAAAACTCTACCACGTTAATATGTTGCTCGTAGAATAATCTGAAAAAAAAAAATCTTAGAGGTATCTTCGTGATTTTATTCTATCATATCAAATTAATTGTATTATGTTTTCAACACACTATCTAATTAGCATATATCCTGAAGAATATCATATATTTTTCTGATTTTGTTTACTGCAGTAGATCATATACTTTTAGGAATTATAATACTTGCGTTTAGTTGCGTTTAGATCATGTAGTACCCCCAGTCACCAAATATCCGACGCCATTATTTACAACCACCTTTCCTTTTATAAATACGACGCGCCATAAAATACATAATGTACACCTACATTTTTTACATTTTTTTCGGCGAAAAAACTTTATTTCGTGGCAAAAAGGCACTCGCCCGCAAGAGCCACTTGAAAAATAAAAAAAAGTACGAAATAACGCGCGGTATCCTACCGGAAGTCGGGCGGCGGAAGTCGCTAGGCTTCCCGGAAGTGCTAGAGGGCACTCGGGAGCGGTCCAAATTGTATTTAATCACAGTAGGTAACATTACAACCTCGGAGGCTGAAAATCGGCACGAACCGTGTGGACGTGAAATTATTAAAAATTTAAGAGCTACCCTACCTACCCTTCATTTAGTTGGTCGATACTTAATGTTGGTTGGTGTAAATGTGGGACTAATTTTTTATTTATTTATGACTCGTTTTTGGTAATGGTTTTAGCGGGAAAATGAAGGTCTCTAAACTGTTGAAATTTTTAGTACTGTTTTTATATTGGTGAGTTAATAATTGTAATTGGTTAGCAGAGCACCATGTATTGATATACCTATTACGTAATCCACCAAAAACTCGCAAAAGAAACTTCTTCACGTACCTAACTAGATAAAAAGTATCCTATATTGTAATCCAGGCCCAAATGTATTTGTAAGCCAAAAATCAACCAAATTTGTTCAGCCGCTTTTGCGTGTAACAAATATTTTTGCAAACTTAATAAAAACTCATCATCTACCTTGCCTTTTCTCAACTATGTTGACTGGGTGGACTTCCAGTCTAGCTGGATACACCTGAATACGAGTATTTTGCATAGAGCGACTGCCTATCTGACCTCCACAACCCAGTTACTGAGTAATACGGTACCCCTTGGTAAGACTAATTGTCAGTTTCGGGCTTTTGACTCATAACGACTGTCAAAGACCCACGAATGATTTCCGAGGCCCAGATGGGTCTTGGTATGTATAGATGGTCACCCATCCACGGACCAACCGTGGTAAGTGTAGCTTAAAGTCGGTTAAAAAGTACAGTTTAATTTGAAAAAAGTCCTTACTTCGCCTATGTAGAACACAACAAGCGACAACTTTGCCTACAGCACTCGACTAGCTCAGGCATAAATATGAGCGAAACTTATTTACGTTAAACGCTTTCTCCCTTTCTCTGACCTTACATAATTACCACTCAGCCGCTAGTACTGACCCGACTAACTGCACTAACGTTAAAGAACTTTTTTCCCTTAGGACTTGGTAAAGTACAGTGCACACAAAAAGCAAAGCGGCTACTTTCGTAAAAACTGAAGCGAAATTTTTTGACGCTCTTAATTTTTCATGGAACCTTTTTTAAGATGCTATGAGGAGATGCTACTACATGTTATAAAAATGGCGATATTTAAAAACTAGAGAAAAAAGAATTTGTGTCGCTTTCGCTTCGCTAACGCCGTCTCGCTTTAACTCCGACAAGTCCTCAAGGAATACTTCTAAAATACTCGTCCAAATAAAGCTGAGTACATAGCGGCGAGATATTAAGTCTTGTAAGTACTTGTCAGAGAACTAAAGTTGTAAATTGCAAACTTTGCGTCGGGAGTTCGGGACGCTCGATGCGCGTTGAGTTCGCGCTCATAATGTTTTGATGGTGGTGTTTCATTTTAAAAAGTAATTTCTTAGTGTTTTTCATGTTTAGCTGGTGTTTTAGGAGTTTGGTTATGTTTTGGCTTGGGTTTTATGTACAATTTTTGCTTTATTTTTAATCTGGAGCAAAATTTCTTAAATTTTATTTGAAGCATACTTCACATAAGTACCTTTTTTATACAGCTTTTAGTTACTTTTACTTAATACAGATCAACTAAAAACCGCTCCCGCATCACTAAATCAACAATTACGCTGTCAATCTCCGGAGATAACCTAAAAACAATCACGTCAGAAATTGGCAATCAACATAAACGTCGACCCGTTCCCATAAAAACGTCACGTCATTTCTAATCTTACCGTGAAACTAATAAAACTCAAGCTATAACCCAAAACGAAATACACATATATCAAAACATGTTGTACTGTACGCTTTTTATTTATTATTTTTGTTTACAACATGTCAAATGCAAGGCGACGCGATCTATCACTAGCGCGCCTGGCGGCAAGCCAAGGAAACTATTTCCAACTATTCGGACAGCCCTGCTAATAGTTTTACAGTTGGCCCTCGCGTGTAAGCTTTGTAATTAATACCCCAACTAGGATATGAAGTTCGTTTAGTTGTTGAACTGACGTTCGAGAAATATTATTTGGGAAATAAAATTTATTATAATGTTTTCCGAGGTTTACAATATTGCTTCCTGGTACCTGATTTAGCTAACCCTGTATTTCGCATGGGGTAGAAGAGGCTGTTGTTAGCTCAAGAAAACGGGCTGTAGAAGTCAATCGAACAATATCTTTTCAAAAGGCACATTTTTATCAACTAACTGACAGATTTGTGAGATTTGAGAAGGATATGAATGAAGTCAATATACTTACTAATGTCTCAACAAAAAAACATGCTAGCAAAATATTATTTCAAAATTAATCGTATGTAGAACAATCAACATAAACATTCAAAAGTTTTTAAATTTCGAACGCCCAGTGTAACTTTGCAGTTAAAAGTGGCGCTGCTTTCTAAGGGAAACGTCAAAAACCTGTCAGATTCAGAACATTTTTATTTAGTTCCTCATTTTTCCGTTTGTCAAGATGTTTTGGTGAAGCTGGATGTCGTAAGCGTTTGGATCTTTTTTTATAGATATCATAGATGACATGTTTCAACCGTTTGACTGTTGATGTTGTTTATGATTTAGTGAGTTTTAAACTGTAATAATGTTTTAGTGTCTGCCGAAAACGTTGGATTAATTTATAATTCATAGGGATTATAAAATGTTTGATTATTTTATTGCTTGTAAAATATCACAAATAAAAATGTTGACTGGATTTTTATTTCTTAGTACTTAGTATTGTTGGAAATACTTTTGAAAACATAATACTATGGTTGTCTATGGATTGCTAAAGTTCCTTATGGCTAAGACAACCTCTATCCTCCTTTTCCTGAGTTAATATAGGTACCTACACAACGAATAACTGAATTAAACCCTTTTATGTCCTCAGACCATTAAACTAACACAAAAATTCTTTAAAGAAAATATCAATAGAAAAATACGTGACATCTATGACGTCACGGCTAACGCCTAATGAGTGGGGTGAGTGACCTTTGGAGCGGGAATTTTGCAACCGCAGCGAGTTCCAAGTCCTCTTGTATTGAGGGTTGCCAACCTATTTGTTTTTTTGCTAAGCGGATATTGTGTAGTACCTAACCCTGGAGAATAATGTTTTTTTTTTTTTGTGTAGTGGCAAGTATTAAACTACTTAAAAAGATGTCCGGTCTGATCTTGTGTTTTTGACCTATAAGGTGCATGTTTTTACAATGCAGTTGTTTTAAAGAATGTGATGTGATCTTTCTAAGAACTTGTGACTCACGTAATTCTTGCATTATTTTAACGAACTTTTAACTGACCGGTGACATCATCTGCAATTTAGATTAGTCTTCATGTTTGTATTGACTTGGCTATCCAGGGCACTTTCTGCCCTCGTCGCAGAGATTTTGCTGCAATTACCTACTTTAAAAAATCTAAGCACGAACCTGATGTCAATATGACATTGCAAAAAAAATAACCTCTTATTGTAACATCCAACCCTCCTTCTTTGAAAGTGAACCATCAAATCTCCACAATACTAAAATCTGTCTAGCCTTTTCCCGATTATGTTGGGGTCGGCTTCTAGTCTAACCGGATGCAGTTGAAAACCAGCATTTTTTATTTGACATCCACAACCCAGGTTCCTACTGGGTAACACGATAGCCCTTGGTAAGACTGGTTGTCAGAGTTTTGGGCTTCTGACTGCCCGTGACGACTGTCAAAGATCTACGAATGACTGCCGGGACCAGCAGCATAACGTGCTTCCCCGTGCGTCACCCGGCCGCGGCAAGTGTAGCTTAACCTTGGATCGACCCGTGCGGCTGCTATTGCTGCTGCCACGAGCCCCTCCAGATTCCAGAATACTCTATCATTATTATGTAAATGTTTAAAATGACTATCCCTCAACACTAAACCACAAACGTTAGCAAAGCTAAATGAATTTCCAACAGTAGTAAGGATTGATTAGTCAACAGCCTTGACCTGATTCTGCCGACCCCATGACAGCTTTGTCGGTTACAATAACGGTTCTGAAGCAGTTCGTACATTAAACTTTGGAAATGTGATTAGATTTTACTGGTATAATATAATTTTGTGGTTAAAACGTAGCTAAGGATTTGAAAAGAACCAGTGCTGTTCGATTTGAGCGAGAGATTAAACAATTTTATATAAAATAAAAACTAAATAAAATGTTCGGTTTTTAGATTTGAATTTGATCTAATTTTAAACGGTTAGTTTCTATTTCATAAACTGTTCTGTGGGTCGAATCTGGTGATTGATTTTACACCCACATCCCGCAATCCGATTTCGTTGGAATTTTGCATGCACGTGTAGTTTTGATGACATTACAATATTGTCGTATGATGGGATAGAAAAAACTTTCCATTATTTTTATATTGTTGAATGAAGTTTGATTTTACTAAGCCAAACGTTAAAGAAGCGGAACGCTAGAAAAGCATAAATAATAATTTCACATGCCAAACAATTGTAACACAAATCTAATAATCTTTACACCATTGTCTTTCCTGTCGTCCCCTATCACACAGTTTACCCGTGGGACCTACCACATGCGACCTAATACCTCTCAGAGAATTGAAGGGGGTCATACACCTCTGCACACCCTTCGGAGATCACTGGCTAGACGGTTACCTCTCAACATGACAAAATTTTTGACACAAAATGACAATATCTTGTTTGCAAATTCAGTCTTCGGTGTTTTTCTTTTTACGGATTTTTTTCTCTATCTTTATGTTTTAACATTATCCATGTCGGATTCTCTGCATCCAGCTTCAAAGATTTCGACAGTGCTATCACAAAAACACGGTCTAAAATCCAAAATTATGACCACACATCTGCATGAAAAATTGACGTCAAAAAATCAAAATTCGCAACCTACGATCCACTTTACAATATTCTAAAATAATCCCATGTTTAGTTACTAAACAAAACAAACGTATAAACCCATCAGGGGACGGATCAAGTGTCAATCAACACGACTAGATTCAATCATCCGTTTTGATCCTAAACAAACATAAGCGCACACGCACGATAGATCGGAAAAAATCTTCTAATCCTCCACCACTTAGGATCTAAGCTGGAATAAATTGTGGAGAGAACTGGATTTTTTGTTGGTGGGAAAATATTAGCTTTATTTTAGAGCTCCCTCAAAAATTAAATTGTTCAAAATTTGTGGTTGATAAAATCAGTCGTAGATACTGTTTAGTAATGTTTTTTGGAAATATATGCTTAGACATTAGTCATTAATTTAAATGTTGTGCCACCTTGCTTCTAAAAACGACTGATATTTACTCTAAGCTATTTCTAAACATCTAAAAACTCTTCTATTTACTCTCCTCACTGAGTATCTTTTTGTATCACCTTTTTAAGAACCTCGTAACTTCGTCCGGAGAAAACGTTCACTTTAATTACATTCTTATTGGAACTAAAAATAAAATGCCGTTATATCCATTAGGCGCGTTGACAACCCTGTACTCCAATATCTGAAGAGCTTTCATCGGTTCTTACAAATCGCTTACGCCCCTCGCCCCCTCTTTCGAACGTTGAGAACCACTGCCAACACGGGTACCTTGTTTTAAGGCAAAAATTATGGGTTGTACTGTCGCCCGTCGGCTTTTATTTGGCATCCTGTATGCTACGTTTTTGGCGGGGCGCACAGACGTTTGGATTGCTCAATTCACTGGCAACATTCACAACCTTTTGCGGAATGTTTATTGTAATTTTTTGAATTTCGAACGGTGTTTTTAAAGACAGTATTAAAGTTTGGGAATTGCTTGTTATTATTTTTTTTTTTGTTTTGTTTTTCATTCGATACGAAAGGCAAAGACGTATCGATATTTTTTTTTGCACTTTTCAGACAAAGATGAATTTTCTATAGGTGGCGTTATTGTTTGATAAAATCGAATCCGCGACAAAGCTGGATATTCTGTAGGGACAAAGTAATTTGCTAAAGTGGTAATGCCTCCCCTTGTTCACCCCTGTCACCCCCCAATAGGAGGAGGTACCTATGTCGTCAATCTACTAACGCTGAGATGCTTAGTGGTATTCTTTATATCTTTTCATCTTGTTTTGTGTGATAAATATGGTCTTTTTGTTAATATGAACTTATGATCTTAATCAAATTAATTATTAGCAAATTTCTATCCGACTGTGTACTATAACAGCTAGAGCCGTTAACGTATCAAGATCACAGCTAACACAAAAATTCCAAATTTAAAATAATTTTGACAAGGCAGTCGCAGACCGTCGCACGTGAAAATTCCTTTAAAATTCCATCACATATTAACGTCGAAAAGCGTCGTAATTCATCTCTTAGCTTTTAGTAGACGACAGTGGCGTTCGAAATTCGAAAATAAGCTGGTACCTGATGTAAGTATGTTTTATGTTACAGCTATTACATGTCAAGTTGTGTACATTGTATATTATATACGACTTTATTCAGCTAGATATTGCTTCGCGGTTGATCGCTGCGTTGGAAAATGATCTTGGGGGAATAATGTCTTAATCCGTGTATTGTGGCAGGGTTACATTTTTAACAAAGGTTTGTGATTTAACCAAGAGTCAGCCACCTTTTCAATGTTCGTGTATGTTGCAGAAAATAACTTAAGGAGGTCTAGGGCAATAATACCATTGTTGCCTATCTCAGATAGATACCAGTCCAAGTGTCGATTTAAGTATTTCCACTAGTGGAGTCTATTTTAATTCACCCCAATGTCAAGCAGCGCATTTTTACGGGTTTTTAGATAGTTTTTTTTTAAATATTTTATTAGACTGCATATCTAGGTATAATTTATAATGTTTAAAAAGAAAATAACGAATAAAATAACGCTTTACGTTACTACATTATTAACCTTCATGGTTTTACGAAATCCGTCTAAACCAGAGTAAAGTTTAGCACCTGCGTTTGAGTAAATAAACAAAACCTTTTATACAATTTTTTAGTAACCGTGAAAATAACCGTATCTTTGCGGCCGCGGCCATGACCGATTTGATATTTTGGAGTTACGCCGTTTTGCGTCGAGTCATACTGTCATTCATCAGAATTGTTTATTTTACCGCAATTATTTATAATTACTGACTGTTTTCGGTTAACTGGGGAGTTGACAGTCGAAATAACGTTTATTATTTGTTTAATTTAATATGATTAATGATGCGTAATTTACTGTTTATTGGGGCGAAATAATTATTATCTAGGATGTTGCGGTACTTATATATTTTCTCATGTTCTCCAAATAATGTGCTTGACAGATTAGGTTTCAGGCTAGCCACTAAATTTCTTTCCTCTTCACGGTATATAAAACAGTATGGCAGCCTGCATCCACAGATTAAGGAATAACAACTACTTTTTCAAATAGTTACCTAAGGGTCCCCAAAACGATCAATTGCAATTGTCAAATTGGTCGTCTATCGAAGCGATTCACAATATTACTAAAATAGAAATTGATGGTAATTGATCTATTGCGTTTGATCGTTTCGGGGACCCCTTAGGTCCTGCAAAAAACATTGGGGAGCACCATAGAAATAATTTGTAGAAGGCATGTTGTTTTGTAGAATCTTTTTATAACAGGAAAATATTCCTTAGATTTTATATTACCATTATATTATTGCGTGCAGGTCAACACAGTACCTCCAACTTGGGAGGAGTCTCCCGAAATTAGGTTAAGGCTTCCTTCCCAAATTCCGGAACGAATTCTTCATTTGAGTGCTTCGTTAGCTGAAGGAATGGCGAATAATTATGAAAATTTCCTAATACCCTCGTAATTACGTTTAAATCGTCGCATCGGGTATATTGATACTTGAGTGCTGTGTAGAGTTTCGATCGGGGAGTGTTTTGTCAATGATAAAGTGAATAAGCAACTTGAATTAGTCATCACTCATCATCAGTGATTGAATTTCCTTTATTAATCGATTGTTTGGTAGGGAAACACGTCTTGATAAATACTGCAATACATAGAATCTGGATAAACATAACAGAAACTTTCCCTAGCAATGACGGAAGAGCTGCTTTTACTCAACGAGTTTATTTTTTTATCTGTTTGTTTCAGTGTGCCCCGTCAACAAGTTTCACAGTAAATTCGTTACTTTAAAAAAAAAAAAATATTCCTTTTTTTATTATTATTTCGCACGTTTTCTCATAGCACATCTGACATTGGCAGAATTGTCGACAGCGGCACCATTGCCAGAGAGAAAAATAGAATAGAATAGAGTTAATTTTTTTGTTGTGTATTCTATGGATCCTATAAAAATTGCATTTATTTAACAGCTTTATATTTTGAATATTTTGAAATCACTTGTAATCAATAACTAATAAAAAAACTCAAAACGGTTACTCGATATATACTTACCTATAAAAAAAATAAAGGTAGGTTTATGTGCGATAAGGTCGGGTAACACCGTAACAGGTAAACGCTGAGTGGTGGGTAAACAATTATGTTTACCCTCGCGATTGGGGGATTATGGCGCTCTTGCCACGTGGGCTTGTAGGCCAGAGGGTAAAGTGGCGCTATCACGTGTTGGGCGTGGGTAGGGAATGTTGGTTTAATGTTTAGCTGTAGTAATTAGGCGGCAGTAAATAGAAAAGTTCACACTAAAAACGGTTTTCGAATCGATTATGTATGCTGTGACTGTGTTTTCGTTTAAAACATACCTCAATCTCAGTTTATTGCAATAACTAATATTGTAGTGTGTCCAATTACGATAAACACCATTAAATTGCATCAAAACGTATGTTGCCATGTGCGAGTACAAAACACGTGAGTCTATTGGAACTTAAAACTGAGATATTCAATTCCCAAACTATCTTTCCTGTATCCTTTACTAAGAACTTTAAAATCGATCCTTAGAATATTGTGTCGAGTTACGATCCATTTTATACTCTGTAATACAATATGGTACTCAATCATTGGAAATATAAATGACATTACTTCTTGGAATGGCTGTATATATCGGTTGATAACCTGGACTAACATTGCACCTATTTGTCTCCTGATAAGCTCATGTTGTTTTCGCTCTAAGTGGGCTACTATTATTAAAATTATCTTATGTGTGACAGGTCCAATGATCTTTTAAAAGGGTCAGGTAGAAGTGTTCTTACACCCACATTTTGACAATGTCCATTATTGGTATTGAGTAGGTAAGGTCACTTGACATTATGGACACCAAAATTAATTTAATTTTGGGGGTTGATCGATTCAATCTGCCTAGCCTTTTCCCAACTATGTTGGGGTCGGCTTCCAGTCTAAGCGGATGCAGCTGAATACCAATATTTTACATGGAGTGACTGCCTATCTGAGCTCCACAACCCAGTTACTGGGTAATACGATACCCCTTGGTAAGACTGGTTGTCAGACTTACGGGTTTCTGACGACCCGTAACGACAGTCCAAGATCCACGAATGACAGCCGGGACCTACGGCTTAACGTGCTTTCCGAGGCACGGAGGAGTCTCGGTATGAAAAGATGGTCACCCATCCACAGACCGACCCCGGCAAGCGTAGCTTAACCTGATGGATCGACCCGTGCGGCTGTTATTACTCGCCACGAACTCCATCGGGGGTTGATCGATTCATAATCTGCTAATGTTTTAAGACTCCCGCAGACAGGCGCGACGCGACTCCGTTAGAACAATTGTAATTAAATTTTCATAGAAATTGTTCCGCTAGAGTCGCGTCGCGCCTGTCTGTAACGGCCTTTATGCGGCGGTCTGTTTTTATCAAACTTCACAGACATCATGGTATTCGAAAACTTACAGGCCTTCCTCAAAAAAGAAACCGGCGAAAACTTTCGAGTTCTCACCTGCCTATTACCTAGTCTCCCCAAAAACAGTCACAAATTGCTCCTCTATTCCAAGTTAGTAGGACCAATAAATCAACATCCTATAGAAAGCTTGTCAACGTGTCGTAAGGCCTCTATAAACCATTTGATATGCATCGTGTGTGGGCACATTTAATCCTGTAGTGTCATGGTATCTTATCTCTGTTCAGAGGACTTCCTGAGGTCTTAGGGTGTGGTCAGAGGTCCCAAATGTGTGTTAAGAGGATTGTGAAGCTGTAAATTTTCATACAAAAAGAGATAACGTTTTTCTCCCCGTAAACATGTCTAATTTTCATAATTTTTGACAATGTTGTAGGTATAATGAAAAACTAGGTCCGTACGTTTTTATTATAAAGAAATATTGCACACGATATAAGTTATTAGCATGTAAATATCTATATTTTTGACATAAAAACTTCCTCGAGCATTTTTATAAATTAAATTAAATTGAATTACTAAAAACGAAAAACGTACAGACCTAGATTAAAGTATACTGAATGTAATGAGATCAAAATTGTCTCATTTCGTAAAGGTTTAGGGGAGTGAAAACGTTATCGCCCGAAACAATATTTATGTAGATAATTGTATGAAATGTAGGTAATTGCCTCCAAAAATCGCGCCGCGTATCGGCACTTCACAATCCTCTTAAGTAGTGTAGATTGGATATTGGATGTGTATTTATGGAAATTGTTATAAGTGAGACTGATGCATACTCTTGCGCCATCCCATCTTCCTGGCTCGGCGTGCTGTACTGGCGCCGCTACTGGTAATTATATTTTCGAGCCGTTTGAGATTGAAACTAGCCATGAAAATTGCCGGCAATATTGCCAAAGTTGCCAATATTGCCAAAGTTGCCAAAACTGCCGGGAATGTTTTCACACCGCAAGAAACGAAATAAATAGAAAACCACTTTTACTAATATAATTGCTTAGTAGTATAAAATTGCGATCTGCAGGGTACTAGTATTTATGCTTATCTACAATATCCAACCGAAAATTTTAGTTTTTACATTTATTTTCTTACTGATAAACTAAAGAAAAGAAACAAGCTATCCATGATAATTCATTGGTGATGAAACCATAACTATTTTAGAGATATCGTAATTCTTTTTCTACATTCTTATAATTTAACTTCACTTGTATGTAAGAAAGTATGATGATATTATCAGTAACACCTAGTTGACGTTTTAAACCAAAAAGGAGGTTCTTTATTCGATCCGAATGTATGTATGTGTACGATCAGATTTTGAAAACTCTTGACGGCACTGTTTGTGCTAAATATAGATCATATACTACACAGTTGTATGATTTATATTTATTTCTTTCGGTATCAATACCCTCTTTCTTTTTTTATAAAATTTTTAAGTGAAATTCTTAAAAAAAAACATGGGGTCAGCTATCATGAAGTTACAAGTGTCATATTTTAAGTATAGTGTCACATAAATGCATGGATAATTACAAATTTAATTATAATGAACAATTAATACAGGTTTACTAGTAATTCGTATAATTACACCATTACATAAAACCTCTTGAGCGCATAAACATTGAAAATGGCATTTAAAAAACCTGTAATCTTGCAACTTTGGCAACCTTCCGACAATATTGCCCAGTCAAATCAATCTGCCTAGCCTTTTCCCAACTATGTTGGGGTCGGCTTCCAGTCTAACCGGATGCAGCTGAATACCAGTATTTTACATGGAGCAACTGCCTATCTGACCTCCACAACCCAGTTACTGGGTAATACGATACCCCTTGGTAAGACTAATTGTTAGACTTTCGGGCTTCTGACGACCCGTAACGACTGTCAAAGATCCACGAATGACAGCCGGGACCAACGACTTAACGTGCTTTCCGAGGCACGGAGGAGTCTTGGTATGTAAAGATGGTCACCCATCTAAGGACCAACCCCGGCAAGCGTAGCTTAACCTGATGGATTGACCCGTGCGGCTGTTATTACTTAGCCACAAGCTCCTCCTTAGCCACAAGCTCCTCAATATTGCCCAGTATTGCCGACAATATTGAGAACTTTCCTGGTAAGTTTCGGAAATAATCGGCCATTTTCATCCCTAGAAACCCTTGGGCCGTGGGGTCCGAGTGCTCAGGAAATCTCGAAACGGCTGGTTGACACTTCCCGTGACCCTGGCTGGCTTTTACCTTGGCCAGAGACTAAGTATTTCCATGCAACGTGGCAATGCTGCAAGTCTCTTGGGTAGATTACCAGTCGACGGCGATGCGGATGAATTTTTCGACGCCATATTTTAGTTTGTGAATAGATATTATATCATTTTGTTTAGGTACTTATATGTTGTTAATTGATTGAAATAAATTTTAAATTTTAATGACACTCATTAAAATTTATTTCAAGACTGGGTTTCATACTGAACTTTGATTTCATATTTCAAAATGGTTTTCTACTTTAAAAGCTTTTCAGTTTCAAGCCATCTCTTATTCCAAGAGCTGAAAAAGCTTTAAAAGACTTAAAAGTTGAAGAATCATGAAAGTTTTAGTTTGGCTGCATTTACCCAACTATGTTGGAGTTGGCTTCTAGTATAACCGGATGCATTTGAATACAAGTATTTTACATGGAACGACTGCCTATCTGACCTCCACAACCCAGTTACTGGGTAACACGATACCATTTTGTAAGACTGGTTGTCAGACATTCGGGCTTCTGAGTACCCGTAACGACTGTCAAAGATCCACGATTGACAGCTAGGACCAACGCCTTAACGTGTTTTCTGAGGCACGGAGAAGTCTCGGTATGTAAAGATGGTCACCATCGATCGACCCGTGCGGCTGTTATTACTTTAGCCACGAGCTTGGCGTTCCTCCTCCTCCTGGCGTTGTGTAAGATTAAAAAGATAGCGATAGGTATCTCAGTTTTACATGATTTTATTATCAGAATAATATCTTATTATCTTGTATTTTTCGTCAATAATATACACATAACAGTCAAGTTTTAAAGCACACCTACAAAAAACTATTCATTATCAAAAATTACCTAAAGCGTGGTCACTGTCGGACTGCATAGAAAAGAAAGAGAAGCGCGATGACATAATATGTGACTGTCCACGAGAAAAGGTACCTTATGGTCGTTGGCACTTACGACATTGTGCTTATTACAAGCTAAGTAAACTGTACGATTTGTATTTCTGAACGGCTTAAGCGCCGATGACCATAAGGTACTTTTTCATGCGGATTGTCACATATATATGTCCCGAAGAATATCATATATTTTTCTCATTTTGTTTACTGCAGTAGATCATATTACTTTTGGCATTATAAAACTTTTTTTGCATTTAGTTTCGTTTAAGTCCCGTAGTCCCTTAATTCCAAACCTTTTCTCACTCGATACCTACGTTGACGTAGCCGGTATCGATTTAATATCAAGTTGCCGATCGTGTGAAACTAACCCGTTTAGTCTGAGCCCACTCAGCTGATTGTCACAGCATTGTGACGCTGAGTCCGCTATCAATTGATGGGTTGAATTGAGACGTGTGATTGGTGACATACAGGTGGGAAGATTAGAAAACATGCATGAAAAACACATGTATTTAACACTTGCAGAGTAGCAACTCTGCAATCTCAATAATCTTGTTCGATTTTCGGCCGAGATTCATCTGGGTAAATATGACCGAGATCTCGCGAGAACGAGAATGCATTCCCTACTTCCGACAGATTTCGGTTAGTTGGCCCATCTCAATGGAGATTAGCCAGGTACGCAGGAGATATTATCATGCACAAGTGTGTGCGCAAACACAGGTGCACTCACTGTCCCTTTATTCTCGTAGTCCGATGGGACGGCAATCCGACATGACAGAGGATAGATCGGGAGCAGGACCAACGACTTTACGTGCTTTCCGAGGCACGGGGGTATCACAGCACCGACTTTTAAACTCCGGGCTGCCACTGAGAAATTCCTGATGGAAAAATCCAATATTACTTTGCCCGACCTGGGAATCGAACCTAGGACCTTAAGCTTAGCTGTCGCGCTTGTGACCACAAGACCAACGAGGCAGTCATAAAGTGTGATATACAAATACATAACGCAAATACTGAAGTGAATACGAGAAATATCTTGGTGGAAACTATTATCATTATAATCATCACCATTCTCCTGGCCTTGTCCCAATTTATTTTGAGGTCGGCGCAACATGTCTTCTTCTTCCATAATTCTCTAATAGTCGTAATCACGGTAGTCACTCCCTTTCTAGCCGGATCATCTTTCACACAGTCCATCCATCGTTTCTTTGGTCTTCCCCTACTCGTATAGCCATCCACATTCAAATATTTCCTGACGACATTTTCCTCATTCTTCCGCATCACGTGCCCATACCATGACAACCGATTTCCACACAACTATTCAGTTACTTATGTACTCATTTCTTACTCTATCCATTCGCGTAACACCCACACATCCCTCTTAGCATTCGCATCTCATAATCATTATTTTGGATAGATTGGATTGGTGTTTTTAATAAGCGTGATTACGCTAATTAAAAACACCAATCCAATCAGCAACGTCCATACTCAATCACAGATTGACTAAGTCTACTTAAAAGAACCCTTTTAATTTAAAAAGAAATCGTTTTATATCTTCAAAACTAGGTCAACTGCTAATCATAGTGTTTGACGAGACGTTGGAAGAATATTTAATCCTCTACGGAAAGCGGATTTGTATGGGATGAGTTCCGAAGCGAGGCGATACGGAGGGTAGTAGGAGTTTTATTAATCAGTCGTTTAGAAAATGTTACCTTTGTTAAGTTAGTTATTTAGCAATGAGTTCGATTTTGAAGTAATCTAGAGCTGAGGTGGCTTTTTCCGTTAAGCTGCAATTAAAAATGTTAGTTGTAGAGAGGTTGGCATTGTGTTTTTTAAATCCTTACCTATGGAGATAGAGATATAAAAAATTGGTTTGTTTTTCCAAAAACCTTCTTTCATGCCATAGCCCGTCGAATAAAGTGAAAATAGTTGAATAGTTTTTGGCACGAAAATTTACATAAGTTGCTTGTCTATTAATTTGAGAAACCCAGGACATTATGTCAAAGTTTCTCTTAAATAGCAAACGTACCTTTATAGAATAATACAATCAATCAATCTGCCTAGCCTTTTCCTATGTTGGGGTCGGCTTCCAGTCTAACCGGATGCAGCTGAATACCAGTATTTTACATGGAGCGACTGCCTATCTGACCTCCACAACCCAGTTACTAGGTAATACGATACCCCTTGGTAAGACTGGTTGTCAGACTTTCGGGCTTCCGACGACCCGTAACGACTGTCAAAGATCCACGAATGACAGCCGGGACCAACGGCTTTCCGAGGCACGGAGGAGACTCGGTATGAAAAGATGGTCACCCATCCACAGACCAACCCCGGCAAGCGTAGCTTAACCTGATGGATTGATCGGTGCGGCTGTTATTACATAGCCACGAGCTCTTCCTTTAGAATAATACGACGGAACTAAATGGCAGATGCAGCGTTTTGCCAAATATCAAGTTTGAGTAACACAATAGAACACTTAAATTAGATTTAATTTGGGAATTTGTTCGCCAATATTGGCATCAGTGTGTGACACAAGTGTTGCGACGGTGGCGTTTAGGGACACTTTGAAGGGAATTATCCTTGATTTTAGCCGTCCCTATGTACGGACTAAGGACTTGTTCCCCGTAAATCGGCTTGTCCAATGTTCAGATATTTATGAGATAAAAGCCTATTTGTTTTTGGTAGTTTTATACCTTAGTGTTTTATTTAGTACTTAAAAAAAAAGAGACTAGGTAAGTCAATTGAAAGCTGTTTTTTATGATGAACCGTACTTATTTGTTGTTTTTTTTTTTTTTGTTTCAGGTAACGAACATTTCGAAATGCTTTGCGAAGTCAACAACATTCCTTCATAAGTTGAAGGTAAACACGACTAAAGTATTTTTTTATTTACCAATTAAACGCCAACAACATCGACAAGATCATAATTAGCAGGTGACAACAACTAAAAAGAGCTATTCAACGAACAATCACTGTAATGTGTCTATTAGTGCGCAGGAGTTCACACGAATACCGAATTAAAAACACATCAGAAACGTATTACACTAACTCTTTACCACCCGCGCGGTATTCCTTTGTATCTTAAGCTGCGCCATATTAGACTCAATGCGCTTAATAATACGCACTAAGAATCTCTAGGAATATATATCGAGCCAACCAAATTTGAACTTAAAGCTCTATGTAATAGAAGTCAATTTGGAATGGCAGGGTTTCCCGGAAACGTAGGGATGGGAAGGCATCAAAACCGGTTCCGCGGTTGTTTTTTTTTATGGCGAGTTCAAAAGTGGAATTAAGGTTGTAAAGTAAGCGACTCGACAACGGAGTGATTCCAGGAAGGTTTGGAAACTCGTGTTTGTATGGTAATATGATAAAAGTTCGGTTGTATTTTTAGGTAGTTTGATAAGGTTTTTATAAATTCTGATTGCTATCTAAAATAAAACCGGTCAAAAGCGAGTCGGACTCGCGCACCGAGGGTTCCTTACCATCATATATAAAAAAAAGTGTGCTATTTAGAGACGTAGTTTTATTTTTCCTGTAATCTTTACATAAACTTCTACCACATATAATAATTTCTGATTTTTCACTATGCAAACTTCGGAGATGGGGGATGGTCGGTATATTTTTACCATTTTCATCAAATGTTGAAAACTGTGCGGCCTAAAAAAGAGAAAAAATGTTTGAGAATGTGCAAACGGCGCTCTCATATGATACCCCACATGCCCTAGTAGCCCCACTTCGAATTTCTAAGACCCCCTTTCAGACCCTGTTGCAAAAAAAAACTGTATTTTTATTTTTTTCTTATTTGCAAAATATGTAGTTGGGCAAACGTCATCTAAAACTATTCCAAAATTCAAGTTGATAGCATTAGTGGTTCTTGAGTATCCAGCTGTGACAGAGAGACAGACAGAGTCGCACCATAAGGGTTTCTTTTTTATCATTTTGGTACGGAACCCTAATAATAAAAATATTGGCTCATTTCATACATACCTACAAACTCACGCCTTCTTCCCATGGGAGACGGCAGAAAAACATAAGTTTTGCCAAAAATAAGCAGGTATCTTTAGTTTCAATGACAAAATAAAAGAACAAGTCAAGTGAGACATTCTTTAGTACACACGGCTTCATCAGCTATACATAAATTCCAGTATAACCTGACTTCTCATTGTACGGAAAGCCTATACAATGCGAGATCGGCTTATACTGGAATGGTCAAAATCAAAATCAAATCATTTATTTTTGCAGAAAACACTGTTACAATGGTGTTATAAAACTTACATGTTTCAAGTGATTCTACCGTAAGGCATGCAAAATGTATTCAGTCATAAAATACAATTTAAACACATAAAACAATCATAAAATACTTTCAGATATTATAGCTGGATGGATATTGGTATAGCTGGATATGTAGCCATGTGCACAACGATCTCAGTATCCCACTGCTGGGCCTACCGTTCGGCTGTTGAGAGAATGCGTTCCTGACACCTGTCAGTTGGACCATTTCTAGTATACCTGGGTGAATATTCATCAATTCCCAGAATCTGCTTAAGGACCAGAATCAGGAATTGCTGAAATATTTCATTAAATATATTCTCTTTCATCAACTTTTGGCGGAAGGTAATGACGGCGGTTAAAACGCTCGAATATTCACCCACCTAATCAATAAGGATCAAATTCGGAAAACATATTCGTTAGTATAAAACTGACAGGGTCTCAAGAACACATTCTCTCGATGGCCGGACTGTAAGCCCAAACATCCATTTCCCAGCACAATAGGTAGGTATAATCACTAAGTGCTTGACTGCACTTGATGAGCAACTAACCATGTTACGGCAGTGACAAGTGATTTAACCAATCGGTGAACGCTACTGAGCTTAGGAGGCTCCTAATTGGTTGAGTGATGGTAAAGAGCGTGTCTGATTGGTGATTTATGGAAGAGTGATGAGATTTTTTTGGTTTTTGGCGTTAAGAGAATGATAGTACCGAGATCCAAGACACAGTTTCAAGCATTTTTAGGGTTCCGTACCTCAAAAGGATAAAAAGGAACCCTTATAGGATCACTCATGTGTCTGTCTGTGTGTCCGTCTGTCACAGCCAATTTGCTCCGAACCTAATGGATTGTTTTAGTTGAAATTTGGTACACGAATGTATTTCTATGACCCAAACACGGACGTGTAATGTAAATTAATGAATTTTGAATATGAGGGTCAATTTTGGAGGCCAAATAAGAAAATTTAAAAATATATGTTTGCAAACGGTACCGTGTATCTATCAAATGAAAGGGCTTACTGTGAGGGACTTATTTTTTTTTTTATAATTTTGAAATAAAAATAGTATTTTATAGTTATTTAAGAAAATAGACGAAAATTGACCACTCCCCCCCTTTATCTCCGAAACTACTGACCATAAAATTTTGAAAAAAATACAGAAAATAATTCTATAGCTATAGATTACAGGAAAACTTATAAGAAGTCTATGGTCTTAATATAACATGGTAAATCTCTCAATATTGTGCGTACAAACTTACATTTTTCCATAGTCAATAGAAAAGGATCCAACTCACATTAGGTGTAATGTGGGTTGGATCCTTTTCGTTTAATTATAGTAGTTGAAATCTTTAGTTAATCATAATCATCAAATCCAAAGAAAAAAAAAAAAAAAAATTTGTTGCCGTTTAAAACTGGTATAGGTGGAAACAAGACGTTCAATAAAATTGAATGAAATATTTGGCAGCGCAAATACTGGTAATACTTGACACAATTGCACATGGACGTGCAACTCTGTGTTTAGACGAAGCAAAACTTGCATGCAATAATCGCCTCGCAATTTTTATTGCCTTAATGTAAGTCACATGCGAATTAATTAAATGGCAAAACTTGCATTCAATTATTGTATGCCATTTTATGCAAATCGCACGCGTCTACACACTTTCGCACATGAAATTCTTGAATGGCAATAAAATTGAACGTGCTTTATGGCATGCGATTATTGCTCTTGAACCTTCCAGAAACAAATAATGTAACAAATATGTATTTACAAAATTGTGAATCAGTAATACAACTTCTTAAGTTAGTATAATCCTCAAATGTCAAGATTTCATGTACTCTTTAAGACTAGGTAATCCTAATGATAGTCATTAGGATTACCTGGTCTTAAAGAGTTGTAATGATCACTCTAATGATTATAATTATGTAAATACATATTTGTTGCGGCCGCGAATTACATTTTGATCAACGTACAACCTAATACTGACTTGTAAATTGCAAAAAACTTAAGAAAATTTGAATTTCGCGGGCTACCCTGACGCTTTCGCCTTAAGACTGTGTTTTTCCAATTTTTCAGCCTCTTCCAAGTTGCACTGGAAAACCCGACCGTTAACCTCCTCGTGTTCTTAAAATTCTCTAAACCATACTTTTGCTAAGATCTTGCAAGCAGACCTTAAACAACAAAAAATTCGTTAAACAAAAATACACATGGCTAAAGCAGATTAAACCTAGCTACCTCAATCGATCCAAACTCTAAAGGATGCTTGACACGGCTAATCCGTTGTAAACAGGCATACAACTTGTGAAAGATGAAGTGCCAGCAAATATTTGTTTTAGCAAACTGTCAGCTTTGTTGGGACGTCGCGTCGTCGACACACCTGCGAGTTGCGTATGAAGGCTCCCCTTGCACATGCTTAGATTGTAGTGGCCATTATTTTAGTAGTTTCGGAGACTACCGGGAATTGAAAGAATGTTTTGACTATGATTCTTACTTTTGAGTAAGGAATCTGATAAACAATACGGCATACAATGCGAGTGTGGTGAGTTGGTAAGCAGCTGATCAATACTACTCGTTTTTTTTTCTCTATATGAGAAGAGGCATTTACTAGAGGGGCCTGTGGCTAAGTAATAACAGCCACCCGGGTCGATCTATTAGATTAAGCTACGCATGCCGCGGTTGGTCCGTGGATGGGTGACCATTTTTACATACCAAAACCCCTCGAGTCCCGGCTGTCATTCGTGTATCTTCGACAGTCGTTACGGGTCTTCAGAAGCCCAAAAGTCTTGACAAACAATCTTACCAAGGGATAACGTATATCACATAACCTGAGTTGTGGAGGTCAGATCGGCAGTCGATCTATGTAAATACTGGTATTCAGCTGCATTCGGTTAGACTGGAAGCCTACCACAACATAGTTGGGAAAAGGCTAAGCAGATGATGATGATACGAGGCATTTACATAGTCGGTCAGTTACAGGACAATATTAATAAGATAAGGAAAAAACATTGGGTTCAATATTGAGCCATTGCATGAACCAATTCACATGTACGGTTCTCAAAAGCAAATGCCATTTAATTTAGTTTCGGATAAAAAAAAAAAAACGAATGACGCACAAGTTTTCAAAAGCCGAACCAAATATTTTATGGGGAATATAGTAAAAACTTTTGGCATAAAAGTTGTCCAGATTTATTTGAATTTTCGTATACGCTTTCAGGGGTCACTGACCTAGTGCATTTTAGTCTTAGGCTTGTTCAACTATTATAAATTCGGTGAACCGTTTGCGATAAATTCAGTAATTTTAAACCTTCCGTTTTTTTAAAGGTAAACGATCTATGGCAAACGGAAACAATTCATTATAGAAGAAAAAAATCGTTTATTTTCATGCGTCGACGGCCCATAGCGTGTTAGTAATCAGTACAAACTTAAAACTATATGTTAGTATGTAACATTTAGGAACACATGAGTATAAAATAAAAACACAAATACACAATAAAATTATAGCCAAGATTAGAGGAAGGTTTATCAAGCCCAATGTCTGACATGCAGCTTGATAAATCTATCCATTGTAGGCGCTTTTATCCTTTCTGCAAACACCCTCAGAATGCTATTGCTGCTTCCCCTCACTCTGCGTATCACTGATGCCACTTTTTTGCGCATGACCGCGAAATAATCGTCAGTGTGCGCATCCGCGAACATCCCTGACGCACTACAGTACTGTGGAAGCCCCAACAGCGCCCTGAAGGCGTTATTGTATTGAATGCGCAATGCGCTGTCTGCTTTTTGGGTATGATTAGCTCACAGATTGCTGGTGTAAAATATTTGACAAAACGCCTTAAAGTGTTATTTTAACCGGTGCTGAACAACCAGCAAACCTGCGTGCCAGCATGTTTCCCATCAAAGCCAGCGCCCTGCGCTCTCTCTCCATATCTGTTATACATGTATAAGAAACGTTAGTCTCCTCTATTCAAAAGATTCCGATTTATATTTCTAAAAAAAAATTACTTGAACCCATACCGGCGCGTTTTTATTTAAATGCTATTTTAACACAACACTTTTAGTGCGACGTGAATTTAGTGTTCCAACTAGCAATCTTAACACATACATGCACATATTTGATGGCCGCCTTTTTATAGTAATGCAAGTTTTTTTTTTATATTATATTTAAAATATAATACACTTGGATGACAAAACAGGACATGACTTAGTTCGACAAGATAAAATTTTGGGATGGACGCGGCTGAGGAGCGACATAAAATTGAGAGGGCTGCTAGCGAGATTTACAACAAACCTGAAAGGCTGGCGGCGACGTCGTTAAAAGAGCCCATCCATATCTATCACCCATCTCTCCATAAGTCCATTATTTTACAGTGGATACTGGGTAGGCCCTTGTCCTTCCTAAGGGCACGTCTTCCTTACTATTATCGCACCCCCCGGTCTACTCCTTGATAGGCAATTATGTCTGTTGCACCATGTAGCACGAGTCAACAGGGGCTAGTGTGAATCTTTGGGTTCTCTCGAGTAATCGAGTCTGGTCAAAGCACGCTGGGGAATGAAATGCACCGAGCATTTCATTCATTCATTCATTATATGAATCCCTTTATAAGCGGTTACCCATAATAATAATAAAAATACAGGTGTGGTTGACATGGCACAACCTCCAGACTAAAGTTGACTAAATGAAAAAATACAACGTTGTTCGCTTGTTGAGCCAAAATGTTGAACTTTTGTTGTAACCATCGTCGTAAAGATTATTAATACATACATCCCTACATATAATTTCCTATAAGTTATTGCATATGGGGCTAAAATATAGACATGGGTGGCAGATCATGCCCGCATAGATAATACAAAACACATACCGTGTTTTTCATATTTTCGTGGAATAGCTAACTTCAGTGCTATACTGACCTACAAATTGCAAAAAACGTAAGAAAATTTGAATTTCGCGGGCTACCTGGAGCTTTCGCCTTAAGTGTTGTAAATACAAAACTGACAGTCACCCTACAAGTCCAAGCGTACGTGCAACAGGAGCAGAGACAAGACGAATTTATACGACCTTCTTATAGAGCTTCGTACAGACGCCGATGTCTTTCAAATTCCACGGAGTTACGCTCATCATTATTTCGTGTTTTATGTACTAGACTATTATAGATTGTCGACTCGTGTGAAACATTGTTAGCTTAGAGTTAGTGGCCACTAGCGTTGGATGAATCTGGGACGCTACTTGAATACGAGTATGTTACAGATTTCGCACTAGGCGTTTGTCTGGTATGGGATTTATGTCTTGGCATTTATGATTGCTGTTAGATACATAGCCGTTGTACCCGTGGTCGCAAATGCGACTGCTGAGCTTGGGGTCCTGGGTTTGAATCTCAGGTCGGGCCAAAAGTGGTATTGGGTTTTCCATTATTTAGAATTTCTCTCTCCGGTCGTATCGGATTGCCGTCCCGTCGGACTATGAGAGTGAGTGAAGAGAGAGTGCACCTGTGTCTGCGCATACACTTGTGCACTATAATATCTCCCGCGCCGCTGGCTGGTCTCCGCTGAAATTGGCCGCCATGGCTGAAATTCGGTTTGGAGAACTTTTATTATTGATACTACTACAGGACTGAGTAAGACTACATCAAACAGGTGCGATGCACAGGCACCGATCGTCGCGCGTCACGCGGTGCCTTTGTGTCGCGTGACTTGAGCATTAAGCAGTTATGCAGAGCTACGTCAGTTTTTTTGCACCAACGTCTACAATCGCCATAAAAATATTTTGGAAATAACGCATATTGTCAGATGATTGATAACTTTCCAATTGCGATAGTGCACTCTTACCTATTCATTTTTCAAAGTGCCAATAAACGCTTTAGGAAAACTCACCAACTTACATGACGTCATTCGCTCCGCTCTTCTAGAAAACCGTAGCTTTAATTATTATTTCCTATCTACCACATTAACAGAACAATGTTTGTTTGTGGATAAGTAATAACAGCCGCTCGGCTCCATCGATCAGGTCATCAATTACATACCAAGACCCCTCCGTGCCTCGGAAAGCACGTTAAGCCGTTGGTCCCGGCTGTAATTCCTGGATCTTTGACAGTCGTCACGGGTTGTCAGAAGCCTGAAAGTCTGACAACCAGTCTTACCAAGGGGTATCGTATTCTCAGTAACTGAGTTGTGGAGGTCAGATAGGCAGTCGCTCCATGTAAAATACTGGTATTCAGCTGCATCCGCTTACACTGGAAGTCGACCTAAATATAGTTGGAAAAAAGCTTAGCAGAATGATGATAACCTTGTCTCGTCAGATTCCATGTACAGCATGTTTCAAAACACCATAATACAGCATGTACGTATCAGAAAGGTGTGGTACAGACCATCAAACTGAACAACTTTCTCTTTGGGGCCAAGATCGTAATCAAGAAAAATAATCAGCTGTCTCATACATTTGCGTCGAGTAAGTATTGAAGTTTTGTATGGGACAGTTGATATTTTTTTCGCGATGAATTGAATAACAATAAAATTGACCACACCTGATACATGCTGTATTATGTTATTTTGAAATTACAGAAAGAGCTTGCGTGGCGTCAGCACCTATGGTGCTTTTTAGGGTTCCGTATCTCAAAAGGAAAAAATGGAACTCTTATAGGACCACTCGTGTTTCTGTCTGTGACACGGACTTGTGACGTAAATAAATGGATTTTGAATATGGGGGTCAATTTTGGGGGCAATAAGAAAATTTAAAAAAAAAGTTGTGCAAACTGTACCGTGTGACATATCAAATGAAATGTCATATCTATGAGGGTCTCAAATATATATCTTTTTTATAATTTTAAAATAAATCATTTTAAAGTTATATCCGAAAATAGACGAAAATTGTCCATTCCTTCCCCCTTATCTCTAAAAATACCGAGCCTAAAATAAAAATAAAAAATACAGAAAATAGTTCAATACTTATAGATTACAGGAAAACTTATAAGAAGTCTTAACATGGTAAATATCTCAATATTGTGCATACAAACTTATATTTGCAGTTGGAATGTATGGGAGAACATGTTTATCAACAAGTTTGTTCTTGGGATTTATCCCAACTACGGAACCCTTCATTGTGCGTAGTCCGACACGCACTTGGCCGGTTTTTTTTAATTTCGGAGACTAATGGCCGATCCCTATAATTTACGGACCGTTATTGGTTAAAATTAAGACTCTTGTATCTTTACCAATAATGAAGCAAATACCTCATAGTTTTGTATTGTAGACACAGAAGTAGATATCACACGTAAAATTAGTTTACGAATCTATTTATACGCACAGTTTGGCAATACAAAATGCTACCAATGATTAGCAAAACGATTCGTTTTTGTTTATGGGAGACGAGCATAAATTGACAAGTGCAAATGTCAAATTGGCTTACATTGCATTACATTTCATAGGCCATTTTAACTTTTTCATTTGTCAATCTAGTATCCGAGATTAACAAAATAACAGACCATAGTATGAAGAGTCCAGCACGCTAATTGCGTAACATACTATCAATCGGAATCGGTTTCAATTTGGCAGTTCGACAACATTCATTGCGGGATTTACGTGGGTCGAGCAGACAAAACTTTTCGAACATATCGAGGGTTCATGGTCTATTTGTATTAAGGGACATCCTGGCCGATATTGAGTTATTAACATATCTACCTGCATTAACAAGTGAAAAACGTAAAAATCGGAGATAGACACTATAAAAATATTGATACTTTTTTACAAAGTTATTTTTTCCGAATAATGAAACTTTGAAATGCTCTCCTGTAAAGTTCCAAACATGTCGCTTAATACAAATAGCCCGTGAACCCTCGATATGAAGCAATGGATCAGATTCCGAATAGTGTGTGACGTAATTAGTGTGCTAGTAATAGCAATCATAAAAGACATCGTAAATCTTATCTGTAACTTCATGTGCATAAAACTGTAGTGAGCACAGTGAACAGTAATTAAAAACACAGACAGTCTTATATTATTCACTGCGCATGCTCGAATTTTGCTCAGAATATTTATTTAGTTTCCTGATTTGAAATTCATAAGCATCCTTTTTCGTTTGTGACTTATAAAAAGCGGCCAAATGAGTGTTGGACTCGGACATAAAGGGTTCCCTACCATCGTACAATATTAAATTTAACACTATCGAGCAAAAGACGCCGAAAAAGCGCTTTCTTGTATAGTATGTTTGTTTTCTTGTATGTGTTCCCTTTAACTTGTAATTTTATTTAATTTTTGAAGTACACACACGGTCAAAATTTTAAGTCTACCTAATACGGGTCAGTGGAGCCTTAGTAATAGGGTTTCGTTAACACCCGTTGGGTACGGAACCCTAAAAAAAAGACTGGATTGCTTGGTCGAATATATGTCAGCTTTGTTGATATAATGAATTAATGATTTTGATTTTAAAATGTTTAAAGACTTTGTGCTCCTGGTTTTGTTATCCACCGAATTATAATCAAAGTCGAACTATTGTCGTCCTGTACTCACAAAGAAAATAAGAAAGGGATAGAAGAAATTACTCTTTTTTCGAATTTAGAGTTGTCTATGTACAGGCTGTATCGTAAACTGTGGTCCAACGTTAAGGGGTCGATACACCGTATGTATAACAGATGTTTAGATGCTCCCTTTTTCAGTTGGTAATGAAGTCAGTTACTAATTGTAGGTAGTAATTATACTTTTAACAAGTTTTACCATTGACCTACACAACTGTACGTGTCTGCCAACTTAGCGGCCATAATTAACAGGTATTAGAACAAAAAATAGTAAGAATTAGTATAGAATTACAAGACATGGATACCTACCATGTTCAAACAAAGTAGTTGTATCACATGAGATTATAAATAATCATAATATAACAGAACTTACGAGTATCTAGGCTACCTTACCTTCAGGAGCTAGACCACCACCTCATAAAGCAGTCTTATTTTTACATTTTACCATTACATATGGTGTGCATATATATGTCATATTACCACGTACAACTCGAAAAATGGAACTAATATTTTAATTTAAATATTAAACAAAGCCTTGGCAATCATTCTATGTGTAGATACATGTACCTAAATGATTTAACAAAATAACATATTTAAAATTCCAAACATAGATTTAAGTGCATAAACCAATGTAAATATGCCTCAAACATATATAACATTTATATACAAATTAGCGAACAGAGACGTTAGTATTTACATATTTCCGTCATTCTTTATTCGACGCCATTGATGCGATTTCCACTTGCCTATAAATAAGACAGCAACTCGGCCTATAAAACGGTTTTTTATGCAAAATCTAGAGGAACTAATTCTGTGCGCGTTCTTCTTGTATATTTTAACAATGTCTTATTTTGTAACGTTTGGAAACAGATTTTAAGCGAGATACGCACTAGATTAAAGGTCCGGTTACACTTGCCACAACCACACCACAGCAACAAGACGTAGACGGGCGCTAATCTGTTTAAAAATAAATAGTTTATTCACACTGACCACATTTGACTGTCAAAATCAACCGTGTGGGTGATACCGACTAGAGGCTGCAGTCTCAACATAACTATATAGATAGCGATCGCTTTACGACCGAATTCAGTCGCAAAGTCCTAACGGGGATTCTACACGGTCAAAATTGTATGAAAAGCGCGTGATATTTCGTGCTTGTTAAGCAATTTTGACCGTCTATGGACCCCATTAGGACTTTGCGACCGAATTCGGTCGTAAAGCGATTGCTATCTATGTAGAAAGAAAAGAAATAAAGAAAAATGCGTTTAATTGACATTACAGCATAAAATAAATACACCTTAAAACTATAGAAACATGAAATAATGATTGCAATGTCAAAAGGGCCTCAGCTCAGCATAATGTCAGATGGCAACACAAGGTGTACCACCTGACGCTGAGACTGCAGCCCCCTGACCAAAGCCACGTCGCAGCCACAACGCAACCACCAGCGAAACCGCACACTAGCGGTTGGCCACATAACGATATATTGTATGTCTGCAAACACTACCCACAACGTAACCACATCGAATTTTGTAGTTACCACAACGCAACTGAAAGAAGCTGGAGCGACAGTATTCACACGGAACCACTGTTTACGCACATTTTATCGCTGCGATGTGGCGTGGTTGCTGTACGTGTGATCGGGCCTTTAGGAGCGTTGTCTTGGTGTATGCGACATTTGTATGTAGGGCTGTGATGTACGGCAAATTGTTCTAACAGGTTTGTATGATGTCAGTCTAGTTATAAAACCTTTTCAGCGCTCTTATTGACTCGTATATGATACAATATAGCAAATTTACTTCTTGTCTAGTACTTATAATAATGATGAGAAAACTAAACGCGTTGGCCCACAAAAAATATGATGGCGCAGGAAGTGGCGCCGTCTAGTTTGTAAGTTACTGGCATCACCGAAGAGGTCGGATAAGAGTGATACTGGCTGCTTACTGTCACTCTAGTAGAGTGTCGCATCGATGTTTGTGTGTCTTCAGATAATGACGAAGTTATGGGAGCACAGGAGAGCCGGTATTGCGTACCATGTCCACGACGAACTGCTATATTACGGCGCAATCGTGATGATAGCTGCTGAAACACTAATACGATGACCAGTTCTGATTGGTAAAGGATATCCTGCGCCGTTAAATGCTGGGTGTAATTTTAATGGATTATTCCGATCTGTCACCCTGCTTTTTTCTGATTTTTTCTGATCTGTCCGCCTAACGGTTCTCCCGTTAGGCGGACAGATCAGAAAAAAGTTTGATCTGTCCCCCTGTTAGCAACTTTATTCTTTATTATTTTTCGGATAAAGTTCGAACTTCCCCTCGTTGCTAACAGGGGATAGATCCATTTTTTTTTTCGATCTGTCCCTCTAAGGGGTCAAAGCAGGGTGACAGATCGGAATAATCCATTTTAATCACCGTTTTCCTCTTAAGGGGTCATAGTACTTATCATTATGAACAACTTTTACTATGGGACCAAACCTGAAATCGCGAAAAAATCAGCTGTTCCCTACATTTTGACGAGTTATGCGAACATAAATGTAGGGAACAGCTGTTTTTTTTTCGCGATTTTAGGTTTGGCCCCATAGTCATGTTAAAGACACACCTCTATTCACATTTTTACCTTGACTAGCCATTAACTTAAGGCATTTGCACACAAAAATATGCAGAACAAAATATAACAATATATATATATCACATCTTATCGAGGGCTGACGAAATAAAATCCATTATAGCAAGCACATTATTATATGACTTTATCTTACTTATTAACATATTATATAACTAAAAAAAGTAGTCCCACTTAAAGCGTGGACACATTACCATATACCCAAATGTATGTTATTAGGAGATATGGAGGGGCTAATTGTGCACTTTGTGTTTTAATTCGGGCGCCATTTTTTTCGTGTAGTAAAGAACTCGAACATATTTTTGATGATTTGTTATGCTAATAATTATACATTAAAGCTTAATAGAACACAAAACGTTTATTAATCAGTAATTTATTACTTGATTTTTACTTAATTTGTATTACTTAAAAGCTTGTGGTTAAATAATAACAGCCACACGGGTCGATTGAAGGTTAAGCTACGCTTGCCGAGGTCGGTCCGTGGATGGGTGACCATTCATAACATATCGAGAATTCGAGACCCCGCTTAAGCCGCTGGTCTTGGCTATTTTCGTAGATATTGGACAGTCAGAAGCCAGAAAGTCTGACAACCATCTTACTAAGGGGTATCGTGTTACCCAATAACGAAGTTGTGGAGGTCAGATAGTCAGCTTGGCAGTTGCTGCAGTTTCCAGTTAGACTGGAAGCCTACACCAGCATAGTTGGGAAAAGGTTATTTTTAATCACTTAATATTCTCCAGCAAAACATTTGGAGAAGATTGCTTTCCTTTTCGTAATTGAGAAAATTAATCGCTTATATCTTGCTTAGCTAAATGAATAAAAACGTCGAAATTAGCCTTAAAATAATTTGCAACAAAATTGCGTATCAGAAACACAAACATACTCTTCTATAGAACAGCGATTAACAAATAAACGATTATAGAATTCGATCACATTTGGGCGCCTGTTGATATGTGACCTTCATTATCTCCAAGATAAACCGGTTTTGAATCGCATTTACTATTATAAAAAGTAGCTTTTTGTTAAACAAGAGAGCTCTTTGTAGTTTTGCAACTATGTATGCTGTGCTTGAGAAGCTTAATGATTGATTTATTGACTTGGGATCAAAAGGCTACGTACGTAGTAGAATAAAAAAATGAGTCTACAGTATGTATGTACTTTAAATCATTTGAGCCTAGTGGCCACTTTCTGCGTCGTCTGTGGTTCATTAAGTAGTAAACTGAACAATAAGAAAAAGTTAAGGGGGAAGCTCCAGGTAGCCCGCGAAGTTCAAATTATCTTACGTTTTGCAAAACCCTCGGGCCTCGTGACGTGAGGGTTTTGGGGGTGCTCACTCACCTTGCGAGCTTGTATTGATAGGTCATTTGAACCCTTGGGATTCGTGAGGGTCTGTGACACTATCTGAATGGTTCCCTACGTTCTATAAGGCTGACTTCAAAAATAAAACATAGAGCACCATAAACCAAATGTTTATTCCACCTTTGTTGGTCACGTAATTTTGCAATTTGCAATTCAGTATTAGATTCTATGTTCATTAAAATATGATTCGCGACAGTAACATAATTATATGTATTTACTTATTATTTGAATCAGTATGTAATCGTAAATTCAAGATTTCATAAAATAGTCATTCATTAGGATTATATGAACTTAGAGAGTTGTATTGAAGATTTAATGATTATATTTCTATAAATACAGATTTGTTACGCTCGCGAATAGAAAAAAAAACTTAAGAATTTCGCAGGCCAGCTGTAGCTATCGCCTTAACATATAATTCATCATTTTTCCATTGCATGATATCAAGAAAGTAGAAAAAAAATATTTTGTTGTTTTATATACGGTAGTTTTAATAACGTAAACGAGGCAAAGAAGTACGTAAGTAAGGATCTTAGCAGGTGGCGTTCTATAGTTTCTGCCTACCCCCATGGGAAAAAGGCGTGAGTGCATGTATGTATGGTGTTTTATTTGGGCTAATTAGAAAATACAAAGTGGAAAAGAAAATACCAATGGGAAAAAAAAAATCGAAGCCAAAAATGGCTACGTTACATTACGGCATTTTTGGATGCACAGAAAATACTTAATTATGATGACATATGAAAATATGTAAAGACTATTTAAATACCCTTAAGATAATATATATTCTAAGGCCACCATCAAGTGCCTATCAGGTGGACCATCTCCTAGTGGGTTCCCGCATTGTCGAGGCGAGGGGGCTCGGTAGCTGTGGCTTGGTCACCTACAGTGAAGCGAAGAGAAACCCGAGGAGGGGCCACTCGTCAGGGCTTTTGCCGGTAAGCTGACGATGTATTGGCCAACAAGTAGGTTGCGGTGCCGCTTGGGCGACATCGCAACTGAGGCGAGCCGCGATGTCGTATGGGAGGCATCGCAGCTGAGGGTTGGAGGCCGCGGCGGGAGAGTGTCGGTATTGCGGTTCGTCGCTCTCCCTGGCTTCCGCGGCCTTGACGGGGTCGCCACCGTCTGATGGCGGACGCGGTGGGGCCGCAGGGGAGGAGGAGTGTCGGTATTTCGTTGGCCGCTCTCCTTATCCACTGCGGCCGAAAAGTGGTAGGCAGCAGGGCCACTGACCTGACGGGTCGCAGAGGGACCAAGGGTGCTTAGACACGGGGTCGTCTAGCGCCCATGTGCTGGTTTGGTCCCTGGGATGGTCACGGCGTGCAATGTGTTCTGGTGCGCCGGTGATGGGGGTACTCGCGAGAGGAGGGCCCGGGTAACGGACAGCCGCAGCGGGTTCGCGGTGAGTGCTAACGCGTACCCGTGTTCCCGTCACAAGCGGCAGAGGAGCACACCGTGGAGTTTTGGCGGGTTGGAGTCCCACATAACTGCGCTATGCATGAGCATTTCTCCACGCAAAAAAAAGTGTGGATCATCTATTTTAATGTCACCCAATAACTTAAAAAAGTGACCTTTACAAGCTATGCAAATGTACAGACGCCAGCACATCAAGCTACTACAATCAGTCAGATTTCTTTAATAGATTTTCGACTTTATTGCTAAAGCATTAGGTTTAAGGTTGATTGGGAAAATCTGACAGTTTCGGGTAGGTTGACCTGCTGGCGTCTGTACAACAGCAAAACTTTTGAACAAATAAGAAAGAAAACAAAACACACGACGAAACAAAAGGTAATCTAAGATGGCCGAACAAAATAAAGCAATAGAAAGCAAACGGAGTCACCTCCCTTTTCGCGATTTAAATTAATTAAACACCAAAGCTTTTGCGAGCCTGGATTTCAGCTCACATTCTTTTGAAACAACCTGTATATACCAAAGTGGGTAATGAGAAGTTCTGTGTTACATTGCAACGATTTAACAGCGTTTATTTCGCGCGGGCTGGCAACATCGCATTTCTACAGTTATTTCGAGTATTTAAATCAAATTACATTTTTTTTAATAAACTCAATAAATCGTTGGTATTTATAAGTATGTATGCTATTTTTTTACAGCTATTTGTGACAATCCGCATGAAAAAGTACCTTATGGTCATCGGCGCTTAAGCCGTTCAGAAATACAAATCGTACAGTTTACTTAGCTTGTAATAAGCACAATGTCGTAAGTGCCAACGACCATAAGGTACCTTTTCTCGTGGACAGTCACATTTTTGTATTTACTCATAAAAAATTGGCAATATTCTACATACTTAATAGAATATAAAAATAGACTATTGTCAATTTTTATGAGTAAATACCAAAATAACTAAAAAAATAGTACTACTACATACTTATATATAATTATACCAACGATTTATTGAGTGTATTAAAGAAAATGCAATTTGATTTAAATGTATTAAAATAATCACGAAAAACCTGTACCTACAAATGCGACGCTGCCAGCTCGCGCGGAATAAAAAATGAAAATGCTACAATGTTGGATGGGATTCTGCTAAAAATCTGTTTGTTATTTCTTTAGCCTAGTTCTAGTTGCGTTATTATAAAAGGTTATAGAGGTTTATGGTTAAATTTAACTTTCAAATATACATTTTATGATGGAATGCAGTTTGGTGATTTTTATAAAGTCTTCTAACTGACACACTCTCGTCAACTTCTTCTAGTTTCTATACTTGTTATCACTCACCAACGGCATTATACGGTATGGAATTCACATATATATCCAATAAAGTAAACCACATAGTTGTTATCGCCAATATACGAAAAATTAACGAAATCGGTCCAATAATTAGGTCAAAAAGTTGAGTTTTAATTTTGAGCAAATTTCAACACTGTAGAATTGGATCACTAAGTCAATGAACTTGAATCCTTGAACAGTTTGCAAACAAAAAAAAAAAAAAACAAGTTCGGCGAATAATGGATTGGGCACCATGGTGAACCCTAAGTGTCCAGCTTGTTTGTGTTTAGACAATAAATTCAGTAAAAATGCATTTTTGTTTTTTAGATTTAATATATAATTATGCTATGCTTCTGGAATAGTATTTTTTGTAGTTTTATTTATTGTATATATATCGGTTCCATAATGTATATTTTATTTGCGTAAGTGTCCCCAGTTCTCTAATAGGCTCGTCAATGTCATCTGTTGCCACAATTTAGCAAAATACACTTGAGCAATCTTTAAAAATCCGCTTTTAAACTACGATAAAATAAAACTAATAGATTGTTTATCTAATGCTGAAAAAGCTATTTTTCTTCGTTCATTAAAAAATAAACTCATGTTATATAATATGTACTTGCAGTACCTACCTTAAATATTTAAAGCTTTGAAGGACACTGTACGGCCATAGCAGTAATATTTAACAATTAAACTACTAATGTGTCTCTTTAGTGTCCTTCAAAGCGTTAAGGGGACTACAAGACCTTTTTTATTTTTTTGGGTGGGAAATTATCAAATAACTTCTCCCGCTCTGGGCGGAACGGGAGGACGTGTCAGACTTATACTGACTAAAACACACCCATGGTCCTTCAGTTGCCTGTGCCAGGGTCACGGTAACTCTTTCAAACAACCCGCACCCTTGACAGGCATCAGCCCTAGCGGTCCCCTTCAGTTAGTGCTGACATCTCTTTGAGGCGCGCGTGGAACACAACGCACCGTTCGTCGGCCGCAAGTCCGCGCCTACGGTGGCCGGAAGGGTACTACAAGACCTAAACGCAAGTTTTATAATGCCTAAAATTATATGATCCACTGCAGTAAACACAATCAGAAAAATAGACGTGTAAATGTTCACTTACTCCATGATAATGCGCGACCTCATGTCGCTTCGGAGACGCGACAAAAAATCGTAGAGCTTGGATGGCACCCGGTCGCCCACCCACCGTACTCACCGGATCTCGCGCCATCCGACTATCACTTGTTCTGACCACTAAAGCTTTATTTGCATGAGAAAAATTTTCAAAACTAAGAAGATCTCAAAATGGCAGTGGATAATTAATTTTCTGCACAGCCTCCGGAATTCTGGGCGCAGGGCATCAAAAATCTACCAACTAGATGGGCCAGAGTAATAGAGTTATTTGGGGATTACATTACTGATTAATTATTGTAAATAACTAAGTTATCAATAAATTCATTAAGTCTCATATAATCTTGGTGCAAGACTTTTCCGCCAACCTGATATATGAAATTCTTCAGGATATATGCTAGTTAGATAGTGTTTTGAAAACATAATACAACTAATAAAAATAGAAAAAAAAAAAAATTTTTTTAGCGATAACTCCATTCATGATACTTATCATCACCACACCACAAACATACATGATTTTTTGTCAGATTATTCTACGAGCAACATATTAAAGTAATAGTGTTTTAATTTTTTAATTCTAACCTATAGATTTTTTGTAAATAGCTTTATATATTGCAATAAATTACCAGCGTTCTGTCATCGCTCTTCTCTTTCTTTTCTATGCAGTCCGACAGTGACCGCGCTTTAGGTCATGTAGTCCCCTGAACTGCCAGGGCTTATTGTGCTTTAGGTCCTGTATCCTGTTGTCCCCTTAAGGTACTTATCTCCAAGTGGCGTTTATTTTGCCCACCCTGTACACAGTATAACTAAATGCAGTAGCTGCATTCTCTAAAGGTGTCATAGCAACATTGTAGCGTTTTAAAGTCCGTAGTAAAGTGCACGTAAAAGTATTATATGTTCCACTTTTGTTACGTTTTTATTGCGTTCTCTTGCGTTACCGTAACAGAGATGATTGACGGTGATGGAACGAATGCATTTTTAGATAAAAATGGAACGGATATTTTCGGTAAAAACTGTGTTGAAAACTTGAAAGGTGTACTGGCAGATTGTTAGATTTTGTTTGTTTCGTAGAAGTAAACTAATTTCAAACATGGCTGTCTCACTCTTTGTTAGTTCTCTGTACCTTAATTTCGGATTAACTACTGCCAAAAATATTCTTTTCTCTCAACTGTCGATCGACCTCCATGAGGTCGATAACAATAAAAAATATATTTTCCTGCATTTTTAGTGTATTATGTATGCACATACATAATACACTAAAAATGCAGGAAAACCTGCAAATTGCAAATTGCAAAAAACGTAAGAAAATTTGAATTTCGCGGGCTACCCTGACGCTTCCCCCTTAAAATTTGGCTGTTATTTGAGTATTTTGTGTACCTTACGACTTACACGCGAACGAAGTCGCGGGGCACAGCTAGTTTTTACTATATTGTAAGTGTGACCTTCGCAAATATCAACGTGCAATTTTCATAGTATCATTGCATCAATGTATGAATGTTTTGGCTACATTCATACATTAAATTACAAGCTTTTGGTGGAAAAAACGAATTACTTTTGGTTGAGAAACTGGGCAATACTTAAAAGCTTAATACAACAGCACTGTGCTTTCAACGAATGCTTTCTTTGGAAGTGTTAAAAACAACTTTTTGTTTACACCATACACTTTTTTCTACATGTAAAAGGAGAGATTTTTAAGTCAAGAAACACGGGGTAGCAGTAAAGTGGGGTCATAAATTGTAAAAGTAGAAAAACATCGTTGGCTACTGCAGTTGCTTGGTTTAATTTTAGTTTCTTTGCCTGTTTTGGTAGCTGTATGGTGTATGTTTGTTTGTTGTTCTTATGGATTGGGGTAAGTTTTTAAATTATGTTGTGCAGTAAGCTACGATCATTATGTTTTAATTTTGTGACTTCGAGAATTAAGAGCAAGATTAAAAGGTATGGCTATTTTTTATTGGTTGGATTATAAAGCAAAGAGGAGCTCGTGGCTAAGTCGTACGCTACGCTTGCTGGGGTTGGTCCGTGAATGGGTGACCATCTTTACATACCGAGACTCCTCCGTGCCTCGGAAAGCACGTTAAGCCATTGGTCCCCGCTGTCATTCGTGGATCTTTGGCAGTCGTTACGGGTTGTCAGAAGCCTGAAAGTTTGACATTTGTATCGTATTACCCAGGTACTGGGTTGTGGAGGTCGTCGAGATAAGGAGTCGCTCCATGTAAAATACTTGTATTCAGCTCTCTATGTTCATATAATCGTAATGAATAACTATTTCGTGAAATCTTGACACTTAGGATTATACTAACTTAAAGAGTTGTATTACTGATTATGTGCATCTGGATTGAGGGCTCAATTTTTCAATGTCTTTGTAATAAAGTGAAACATTTAGGAAAATTAGTAAATAATAATAAAAACCTAAAACAAAGGTCTAAAAATTTCTAAAACTTAAAATAAATGTGTTATCACCCTATGAAGAGTGCTCTCAATTCAGACGCTAGAACAAAACATGATATTTTAAATCTCAAAACGTATAACCTTTATGGCAACTGATTTTACCTCAAAATTTAATAAACAATTTCTCAAATCTTTTAGAAAAGTTTCAGCTCCGTAGACTGAGAATTTACAGATTTATAGCAGTTTAACTAGAGCCCTCAGTTCAGTACTTGTCTGAACTGAGGGCTCAACCAAAACTAAGTTTGGCTGAAAGAATTCGTAAAACAACCTAGTGTATATTATAATATATGTTAAAATACAATTCCTAAAATATAAATAATGGTTCGAAAGTAATCGGTTGCAAAGTACATTGAATTAAAATTATAGTGAAGCGTCTGAACTGAGAGCTCATTATTTTTGTTTTTATTTTAAATACTGAAATACATAAATCGAAACAAATTAGTTCATATGTTTTAAGAATAATTTTATTAAAACTTTGTAAAAGTTCAATTATCCTACATGCCGTAATTAGGAAGATCTGCTTTTTCAATACATTAGGAACAGAAAACAATGTAGGGTAGATATGTTTTTGGTCATTGTTTCGCGGACACATTTACCTTCATTATAGCATTTGTTCAGTCGGTTTCCCAATGTATTATGGTGCATGTCCATGGATGTAGAAATCAATAATATAATAGTGCACTGTATCTACTATTGATAATTTATCATCACAATCGTTTCCAGTTCGTGAGTGACTGTCGTAAGTACAATACAATACACAGTCTGGCCATAAATACTGTTACAATTAAAAATAAGATAGATATTACATTTGAATTTGGAATCTGTCATTTTTATACGATTGTTCATTGAGTTTTCTAATTTTGGCACAAATACATTCTACAATTATTTGCGATATTAAAATGGAGTGGGGTGATAAAGAGAACCGAATCGCTGTGATTGCATTACATAATGTTGGTATGGAGCCAAATGTAATTTTTAAAACTCTCCATACGCTTGGTATTAGTCAAATGTTTGTGTACCGGGCTATTAATAGGTACAATGAGACCTCCTCTGTTTCTGACAGGAAAAGATCTGGCCGTCCACGTAGTGTTCGTACGAAAAGGTGGTCAAAGAAGTAAGGGAAAGAATTAGAAGAAATCCTGTCCGAAAGCAAAAGATTTTATTTCGGGAGATGAAGATAGCACCCAGAACCATGTCGCGTATTTTAAAAGATGACTTAGGACTTGCAGCCTATAAGAGACGCACTGGTCATTTTTAACTGATAATTTAAAAAAGAATTGGGTGGTAAAATCGAAACAACTACTGAAGCGGTACGCAAAGGGAGATCACAGAAAAATTTTGTTTACGGATGAGAAAATCTTTACAATTGAGCAACATTTTAACAAACAAAATGACCGTATTTATGCTCAAAGCTCTAAGAAAGCTTCCCAATTAGTCGACAGAGTGCAACGTGGGCATTTTCCGACTTCAGTGATGGTTTGGTGGGGTGTTAGCTATGAAGGAGTGACAGCCATATTTTTGTGAAAAAGGTATCAAAACATCGGCACAAGTGTATCAAGATACCATTCTTGAGAAGGTGGTTAAGCCCCTTAACAAAACCATGTTCAATAACCAAGTATGGTCCTTCCAACAAGACTCGGCGCCGGGTCATAAAGCTCGGTCCACGCAGTCTTGGTTGGAAGTGAACGTTTCGGACTTCATCAGAGCTGAAGACTGGCTGTCGTCTAGTCCCGATCTTAATCCGCTGGGTTATGATTTATGGTCAGTTTTAGAGACTATGGCTTGCTCTAAACGCCATGATAATTTGGAGTCCCTAAAGCAATCCATATGATTGGCAGTGAAGAATTTTCCCATGGAAAGAGTGCGTGCTTCTATTGATAACTGGCCTCAACGTTTAAAGGACATTGCAGCCAATGGAGACCACTTCGAATAAGCTTTTTATATATATTTTTTTTTATATTTATGTATTAAACTAACACACTGTAAAAGTAAACAATATAATTTGCAATAAAAAAAATTTTTTTTCTTCGTTACAATATTTATGGCAAGACTAGGTATTTATGTAGATCGGTTTAATGACATTTTTAAAAGCTTTTAATTAACTTTAAATATTTGTAACTACATAAGTAAAATGGGTTAGCAAAAAATAAGCCTCTTTCATTTATACTTGGCACAAATGGTAAACTTTGTTTGTACTGAAAAAGTAAAATTACGCTGTATCTCTTCTGAACTGCCATTGCCGCAAGACGATTTCTTAAAATGTGTTTTGAATGACATGTATAAGTCAGAGGTGACAGAGACAAAGTCTACGATGGAGTGAGCTTACCCAGAAGAAGCCACTTCACCACGCTCACTCTAATTTCACTCTAACTTTGAAGAGACTAAAACTAAGTTCACTCTAACTTTGATGAGACTCCGGTTGTATGCGTTCGAGAACACAGACGCAGGTGGTGAGTTCCACTCTTTTGCCGTGCGCATTACGAAGGATTTTTGGAAGCGCTTAGTGCGAATTGGTGGAATGGCAACTAGGTATGGATGGTAATTTGCAGTGCGTCTAGATATTCGATGGTAGAAGGGGGCCGGTGGAATGAGGTTGTGGAGTTCCTGAGCACACTTACCGAAGTACAGTCTATAGAAGACCGACAAGCAGGCAACCTTGCGGCGATGAGCCAAACTGGGAAGCTTGGCATCCACCAGTTTTACGTCGCCAATGAGCCTGATAGCTCTACATTGAATAAATTTCTTACATGTTTATGTATTCGTTTCAATTGTACTTACAACATTTAAAATTTAGATCGGTACTTACATTACTAGAACACTGGAAACAACATCATAGTCACCCTACTTTTCTCTCTGTATGAAATGTGTGAAATATGTATATGTCCTGAATTACAGCATGTAGGATAATTGAACTTTTACCAAGTTTTAATAAAATTATTCTTAAAACATAGGAACTAATTTGTTTCGATTTATGTATTTCAGTACCTATTTAAAATAAAAACGAAAATATTGAGCTCTCAGTTCAGACGCTTCACTATAATTTTAATTCAATATACTTTGCAACCGATTACTTTCGAACCATTATTTATATTTTAGGAATTGTATTTTAACATATATTATAATATACACTAGGTTGTTTTACGAATTCTTTCAGCCAAACTTAGTTTTGGTTGAGCCCTCAGTTCAAACAAGTACTGAACTGAGGGCTCTAGTTAAACTGCTATAAATCTGTAAATTCTCAGTCCACGGAGCTGAATTTTTTCTAAAAGTTTTGAGAAATTGATTATTAAATTTTGAGATAAAAGCAGTTGCCACAAAGGTTATACGTTTTGAGATTTAAAATATCATGTTTTGTTCTAGCGTCTGAATTGAGAGCACTCTTCATAGGGTGATAACACATTTATTTTAAGTTTTAGAAATTTTTAAACCTTTGTTTTAGGTTTTTATTATTATTTACTAATTTTCCTAAATGTTTCACTTTATTACAAAGACTTTGAGAAATTGAGCCCTCAATCCAGATGCACATTTACTGATTCTAATGTTTATAATTTTGTAAAAACATGTGTGTTACGGTCACGAATCATACTTTTATCAACATGCAATTTAATATTGTCTTAGAAATTGCAAAAAACGTAAGAAAATTTGAATTTCGTGGGCTGTCTGGAGCTTCCCCCTTAAGGGGACTGCATAGAAAAAAAAGAGGAGCGCCATGACACATCGCTGGTAATTTATTGCAAAATATTAAGCGTTTCTCTATTTACAAAAAATCTAATGATTGCTTAAAAAAATGTATACATGTTAATATGTTGCTCGTAGAATAATCTAACAAAAAACCGGCCAAGTGCGAGCCGATTTTTTTTTTCGCGATTTCAGGTTTGGTCCCATAGTAAAAGTTGCCACTTAAAATATTGTCCATGAATTCAATTTCACCCTGTATAATTGATATATTAAAATTGATGGCCCGCTCATCGCTAATAAACGGTCCCACACTATAAAAATCCGGACATAAAACTCCTCGTAACTTTAGTAGTCCATAAGAATGATATTAAGGTCATTTCGGACCCTTAACGTAATTGAATTTCAATTTACGACTTATCTTCACATAGTAAATAATGCTGTATTAAATCGAGTATTATTATATTACCCCTCATTGGAAAAGCTGCAAATTATTTTCAAGTATTAAAATTTCAATTAACGTTTATAAAAGCTTAATTAAATTTATACTGCCATTTTAATTGATACTGTATATAATATTATTAATAACCTGGGACATTTCACACACGGTCATCTGATCCCAAACTAAGCAGAGCTTGTACTATGGAAACAGATAACTGATATACTACATATACTTACTACTTTTTTTTTGTAAATATTTACTTACTTACAGGACGATTTTTTAAACAGTGCGCAAATTTTTACAAATTGTGTGAATAAATATGAACAACTTTCACTATGGGACCAACCCTAAAATCACGAAAAAAAAAATCAGCGGTTTCATACATTTTAGTCGAGTAGATATTGAACTTTTATATGAAACAGCTGATTTTTTCGTGATTTCAGGGTTTGTCCTATAGTGAAAGTTGTTCATATTCATGAGTAGAACACCCTGTGAAAATTGGCGCACTGCTTAAAAAATATCCTGTGTAGATAATTACACCCAGACTATAAGATGACTTTAAATAAGTACTGCCGTTTTGTTTCGAAATTCTGTAATTCAGTATTAGTGGTTAATAATAAGTCTTCAATATCTGAGTCGTAAATACGGTATTATAACCCCTAATATCACGCTTTTAGTTTATCTATCAAATCGAGGTACTAACTACTAACTTACTACTACTAGTACTAGATACTAAGATACCTAACTTAATATAGGTACCTGGTCAACCGACCTCTGCTTGGGTGAAAATATAGAAAGCGAATTTTCCCAGATATGAGACCTAGCTGGATTGATTTTTCTCCCCCCGTAAATCCCTATATTGCAACTTTCATCGAAATCGTTAGAGCCGTTTTCGAGAACGTGATTACAAATGTTTGTGTAAATCGCGAAAAAAATAATCAGCTGTTCAGTACATTTTGACGAATTATGCGAACATAAATGTACTGAACAGCTGATTTTTTTTTTGCGATTTCAGATTTGGTCCAAAAGTTGTTCGTAATGATCAGTACAATGACCCCTTAACCCTTCGAATGCCGGAACGCAGGTCTGCGCACCATTTTTTTATGCGAGTGCGCCACTCGAAAAAACACCTAATTACATTAATGTAATTAGGTGTTTTTTCGAGTACAGCTAAAATCGCGCAGACCTACGTTCCCGGCATATGAAAGGTTAAGAGATTTCGTGTATGAATAGATGCACCTTATTTATACAAATATTGCTCATTTAATAGTATATGATAGTATTCGATTTGAGTGAGAATGAATAAATTGAACTAGGTAAAATGTGCACCGCAATAATAATTAGATTCTGATTGAAATAATGATAGTTTACATATTGAACCCAACCTTCTTTGGATAGCCTTGATTCTTGAATAAAGACCAATTATCTTAGACAAGAAACTTAAAGTTACAGATACCAGTTTTAGTAATATTGTAAGTGTGGTGTATTTTTGACTGTATTTATTTCTTTCTATGTCTGCTGAAAAAAAAAAGTTAAACATATATTTATATGTATGTAAGTACCTATTTCACTGTGTGTATATAAATAATAAAATAAATAAGCTACTAAGCTACTAAACAAATTTGGTAAAATATAGCAGAGATGAAGGTTTTTTTTTTTCTGAAAATCACACTTAAAATCCCAAAAATTTTAAACATCGCATCACACGAGCGAAGTCGTGGAGCACAGCTAGTACTTTAATAAAAACTGTTCCTCGTGGCGATAGCGTGACTATTGCCAGATGTGGCCAGTCTAGCTCGCCACTCAATCTTCTTTTATTTTCTACTCTTTGCTAAAAGAGTATGTTCATTCTACAAAAATGTAGGAGAAAATTGGAATGGTTACATTGGTGCCGATTCTCTTGTTCAATAACTAAACTAAAATTAGAGAATCACTATCTTTTACTAACAGGCAGCGCCAGAAAAGGACGGCTATAGCTATGAACTAAGTTAGTGATGTCAAACTAGTTTACGCCTTGCGCTTCACCGTGTCTATATTCGCCATGTTTTTACGTGTCGTCTGAATTTGTATGGAAATATGAGTTCCAACAAAATTTGACAGCTCTAATTCCGTCTCTTTCTAGTTTTGCTAGAGAGAAAAAGTTAGCAATAGCCTAAATTAAGTTTAGTTTGTGCACTAATATGTGTACGCACTGCGCAACTTTTAAAATTGATTGTCTCCTACTGTATTGCTTGTAATGTCATGTTGTTTCAAACATAACATTTTGGAACCCATACTATTATGAAATAGGTCTTATCTCAAAGTTGCAATCGTTATTACACGAGAAAAACGATTTTGAATTTTGTTTTGTGTATACATATATTTGTGCTCGTGACTGTACAACAGAATCGACACCAATGTCAAAAATTACGTCCTTACATGCATGAGCATGAGGACCTGGGTTCGATTCCCAGGTCGGGCATATTGTTACTGGGTTTTTCTATCAGGAATTTGTCAGTAGCAGCCCGCAGTGTGGTTATGTGTTACGTTACGTCATCAAAAAATATTTCTTCCAAACGACCCACATTCAAAACGATATATTTACATTTTTATGAGTTAAATTTATCAAATTCAATATGAATTATGAATCGGATTTGTCGTGTATCGATTAAATTGGTATTTAATATCGATACGACCTCATGGGAAATCATTCGTTATCATAATAAATGGAATATATTACCGAAAAAATATTCTTTATTATTGACGGTTTTGTTCGTGATTGTATTTTTGTTGTCTAATTGCTTTTGTTTTATTAAAATTTTAATGTTATTTCCATATTTACATTTCGTTGTGAACATTCTATTTATAATTTTCAGATTTGATACTTAACAGTATCTTTAGATTCTACAGTAGATGACAAAACATACGAAATAGTAAAAATTCGTTTATAAACAATCGATGAACTTTCCGACGAAGAGCAAAAATATTTTCTAAAATTACTTGAAGTTACGAGTGGATATGTCTTTCCGAATGGAAACTCTTTGCATAAGAATCATGGTCCAAATACACTTCCGTGAATAAATACAAGTAAAACTAAGCTATTGGTGGAAAGATATGGATTTCCACACAAAAAAGTCGTTTATTGGAAAACTTTTTAGTAAGGAATAATAGTTGCCAGCGCTATGTTGGGCTATGAAACCAGCGGGAACCAAAAATTTCTAAAAAATAAAGTTTGGTTACCTACTCGGCATAGAATCTTCTTCTATGCCATATGCCAGCCAAGAACCCTCTAAACATGTCTATGAGTTCCTATTCGTCTTGTGTCACGCAAGTTTACTTTTGCAACCAACTTGCTCTGTACAAGTATGCAATCATTCACAGCAAGTAGACTTAAAGCAGTTTTTACCAAGTACCTACCTTGCGCTATGAAACTTGCTAGATTAATCTATATTAGCTTACGACAGGTATAAAATAAGGTAAACCTCCTCAATTTTCATAAGAGCATACTGCGGCAACCAATCAGTGGTCAGCAATCCGATTCACAAGCAGCCAAGCGAATTGATTAGTGCATTATCCTTCGCAGATAGTTTATTGTTTCCCTGAAGTTTAGATTATACATATAGGTGACCTGTTTACCTAATTGTTGAAGTTTCTTAGCCAATAGTCCTTATAAAACATAATGCACTATAATAGCTTTGTGGCACATTGGTGACTAGGTTATGTATGATGGTAACAGTTCTGTCAGGGTCATTAACGATTTAAAACCCAGATACTAGCGTCTCTGGTTGGTGGACTCTTGGTATTCCAATCCGCTAGTAATACTGCTATCTGGCTAATCGTTTAAATATGATAGGAGCTATTTTCGGATGGCGCACTCGATCATTGAAGACGACGATGGGATTAAAGATATTATGTGTTTGTCTCAGTGAGATGGTTGTAGCCGTGATGTAGTTATATCCCTAGGGATATAAAGATATCTACCGTAATATAGTTATATGCAAACTGTCGGAGTTCCCTAATTTTGTTACTGCGACCCATTTCGCAATAACGCTCGCTCGGTTCGCGCGTAGTTGGTCACAGTTCTAACCTAACCTAACCTATTTGGTCGGAGTGCCGTATTACATATATTACTAGATCAGGCTCGTATTATATTTATATTCCTAGTAAGATAGGTTATAAACCACTTTCATATGGCTATTTTACGGCTACAACCATCTTACTGCGACATGTCCATGACATGACCAACATTTTTCTTCTTACCCGCTCCGCTACCTCTCGTGACTCGCTGTCTTCATAGCCCCACAGCTAGTGAGAAAACATTCAAGCGAGGTAACATCGTTGGGCAAGTTTTACGGCAACCATTCCCAGTAGTCGTCTTCGGCCTACACCCCATATCCGTTTCCGGGCATTTGGCTAATCGTTTATTGTCAACGGAATCTTTCGTGTGATATATTGGTTTTTGGTAAAATTTCGTTTTTGTGGTGAAAGTGTTGATCTGAATTTGTATTTTGTGGTAGCTTTTTGCTTTTATTGAACACTTTATCACATAGAAGAGTTCGTTGAATGATTGAAACGGTGTCTATTTCATATAAGTAGAGTATATATCATAGAAGTGACATCACGCTTCTGGCAAAGTCCGTGAATTATCTGGATGTAGTTTTCGAGAAGAATTAAGGCTCCCACAGACAGGTGTAATGCGACACTCGTAGAACCATTTTAATGAAGTTTTCATTGAAATTGTTCCACCCGAGTCGCCTCGCGCCTGTCTGCACGAGCCTTTAGGAGGCCAGCCGGTCTAATCTGTAGAAATCTCATCGTGAAAACTTAGGTGAAGTGCGCTGTCAGTCCACCTGATGACACGATGTCATTTTTACAGAATATAGATCCAACCTCATCCAAGACATCACGTAAAACAGATTTAGCTTAACAGAATCCAGAGTCGCCAACGACAATTCTCCGCAAACTACATGCATAATTACTAGATATCAAGTGCCTACACATATGCTAAACATTTGCTCAAAAACCGTACCCTCAGCGGTGCAGCCCACACTATTTGAAAAGCTGTTTTCCGCCGGCTACCACCCAACTCGGCAGAAACCCCCGAACTAATCCCCGCACAACTTTCGAAATGCTCCCCCGTGTGTAACGAGGCACTCCTATTTAAGTAAAGTCACTATTTAGTATTGATTTTAGAGTTCTGTAGTTTAGTTGATATGCGGTAACGTGGGTATTGTGAATTGGTACTGTTATTATGTGAACTGCTAAAGCGGCATATCGTCCGTGAACTTCTGAGATCTATCTACCAACAAACAAATTTTACAGGAGGAACATAAAACTAATTATTAATTTTTCGTGGAGAATTTTGGTAAACCAAAAAGTAGTTGGTTAGTATTTATTTCTTTTATGAAATCATAGTTAAATGCAGTTAGTATTGTGTTGTTTTTTATTTTAATCGTAATTAGGAGTTGGCATTATAAAAAAGTTTTGCTCAAAAATACTAGTTAGGAGGTAAAAGAAGGTCACGGGCGATATGCGGTTTCCAAATCAGTTTTGGGGTTCCACGAAGAACTCCAGTAGCATCGTGGTTCGTAGCGCTAACTTACAAAAATCTAAATTCAATGTTTTTACTTTTAAAATATCATGTTTAGACAAGAATTCACAAACACTGAAAAGTATTTCATTGCGGAGACGTAAAGCGCCATAAATCTTTCTCTAGATTAAAAGGACTATAAATCCTTCTCCAGACACAAGGCAACGTTGCCTTTCTTCGAAATCAATTCCATAGTCTAAACCTAAAAAGGTAGAGAGAGGTATAAAGAATTACTTTAGCATACCTACACTTAAACCAGACAAGGTATATGCGCTGTGGTAATATTCGTGTTTCCAAATTAGTACGAACATCGCGCCACAGAATCAAAGGTTCTAAGTTTTGTACACACTTCTACATATCAAGGTATACCTTTCCACTATAAGCTGACCTCTAATTGTACGGAAATCCTACACAATGCGAGATCAGCTTATACTGAAAATGTATAGCTTGATATGTAGCCGTGTGTACTGCCGCACTTTTTAGTAAACTCAAATTTAAAGCTTTTATTTCAATTAAACCAATCATAGGCAATTTGGAAATGGCAAAGAGTCGGTCAGTTAGAAAAATGAAGCTAGTTGCCCATTCCAAAACGTAGATATCTATGGAGAAGAACGGGCATGAAACTCCAAGGAACACTCTTTTAAATCAAGATAAGTATTACAAAGTCCTGGGTACATTATTCTTGTTGCTTCTATATGTGAGAACGATTAAAAAAAAAAAAACAAAGCAGTTAAGACATGACCAGCCCCGACTGACGGCACCCGTTCGCGAGCATGACTCGGTAATTAGTGCTAGTGCACCTATCATTGCGCGTTTGTATGAAGTTATGTCTCTGTCGGACTATCTACTCCGGGCAGATGGTAATCACTCACAGTTTTCAAAAGATTTTTTGGAATTGCATAAAGTTGTTAATGTATAATTTTGTAATCATGGTCGACAACGTTCAAATTCTAAAAGTTCCATCCATCGTTATCTTCGGAAAAACCGAACTTTGCCGAATTAAATGTGACTGGTCCATTAAGGGAGTGACGGAATTAGTGCGTCAATCTATAATAATTTAGGTGGAAATGTAAATCAATTTCTATTGGTCGATAATCACATTTTATTTGCTATATTTCGGTTTTTCAGAAGATAAACGATAGAAACTTTCTAGTGGAGCTCGTGGCTAAGTAATAACAGCCGCACGGGTCGATCCATCAGGTTAAGCTACGCTTGCCGGGGTTGATCCGTGGATGACCATCTTTTCATACCGAGACTCCTCCGTGCCTCGGAAAGCACGTTAAGCCGTTGGTCCCGGCTGTCATTCGTGGATCTTTGACAGTCATTACGGGTTGCAGAAGTCCGAAAGTCTGACAACCAGTCTTACCAAGGGGTATCGTATTACCCAGTAACTGGGTTGTGGAGGTCAGATAGGCAGTCGCTCCATGTAAAATACTGGTATTCAGCTGGATCCGGTTAGACTGGAAGCCGACCCCAACATAGTTGGGAAAAGGCTAGGTAGAATGAAACGATAGAATCTTTAAACGTTTTCGTAGTTACTGTAATACAAAACAGGTAAGGTTACTTCCACAGCTTTATAGTAGACATTATCCTCGCGCGTTCGTATTTCCAAAGTTCGACGATGATTCCCGAACCGCATACCTTTCTTGGGACTTCTGCAAATAGAATAAGAAACAATGTGGATATTGCCACAGTAAGCAAAGGATTTGCTGGATTTAACGATGATACTGGCCCAGTATTTCGTGACCAATCTTGACCCTTGGATGTCAACAGTAATAGCCCCAAGCACGGGATTTTCTAATGCCCTCAATTTTATAATCTTACTAGCGCGCTACGTCCGCGCGTGTTTCGTATTTAAATCTCAACAACAGCGCCACCTATCGAGTCCAATACTATCCTATCTTTCAAGCTGGAACCAACCATACACATTCACAAAATTTCTTTGAAATCAGTTGGTTGGTTTCGGAGATTAGCGTTTACGAACATAGTGACACGTGATTTTCGTAGAAGAAAATAAACCAAGATAAGTCTTAGTTATTGAGAAACTCGCGTCAAAATATTTACGAAATAATAATCGCTGTTTATTATTGTTTAAATATTTCGTAGCTAGTAATAGTGTAGATGCCAAAACAACGATTTCCATTCGTTTGAACGATGTATCAAAATATTTATACGTAGAGACGTTCACCACGATACTAAATCTGTTAAAAATACCGACTGCTAATACAGAGAATTGAATCGCTAGGTTCTAAAATCGATGAGGTTATATTCATTATTGAATTTCTTTAAAACCCTTAGAGCGATGCCACACGGGCGTTGCCAATGCGTTGCGTCGTCGCAGCGCAGTGATTTCGATGCAGTGTTGAGTACCACACGAGCGCTGCGATTGCGGAACGCAACGCAGCTTATCCCGACGTCGATACCTTTGATATTCTAAAAAATACCGCGCTGTGCTCCGTTATCCCTCCGTCGCGTCGTCTCACTCTCACCGTAGCATCCCTCCCCGCTTCGTTTACCTGTCCGATACGAACGCGTTTGGGCGGGTTCCCACTATATCGACAGATTATCGTGTCGTTTAAAGCGTCGTGGCTTGTGTATTTAAATGGAGGTGTTCACATATAGAACGACACGATTAACTGTCGTTCACGACTGTTTTTTGCAATAACGACACATTGACGTTAATACATTAGGCGCGGCAGACGCACATGCGCGTTTTCGGACGTTCACCAGGTGCTTGACGGCGCGTATGCGCGTCCATACAATTTACATAACTTTCTTCGAGTGCGGCGCGCCGCACCTGTGCGTTCGTTGTGCATCTCTATTGTTTCGAAAACATCGTAAAATAAGGGTCGGTAAGGGTGTAGCATAAAGAAGCGTTTGCATAAAGAATTAAGCAGATAATGTGTTAAACTTTCGATAATGGGAACAGCTAGAGACGACTGTCGTCCAACGATAAATAAATCGTCAGTAGTTATTGTGGGAACGCGCCCTGACGCTCAGATTTATATGTAGAACTACGGAGCGTCACCGCTCAGGCGTCGCTCGCAGCGCTGACGCAACGCTCGTGTGGCATCACCCTTAGGTACTAACATTCATAGAACAGTAATGTGTTCGATTAAATCACACTTATGCCTGAGTTACACGAGGCTAGTTTTTCAGGCTAGATTAACAAGAGAGTGCTAGTAAGCTAGCTAGCTAGTCACTCTGGCCTTGTGTATAGAACTATCCTCATTTTTAGGCTAGTAAGCTAGTTTCATGAGATGGGGATCCATTTTGAGCTAGTAGAGTCTCCACTACTAATTTTACTATCCTAGCTTCTGTACTAGATTAATGTAGACGGCGAACTTAGTATCCAATCGAAACATTCGCAAAAAAAAACCTGTATTTTTATTTCTTTCTTATTTGCAAAATAGTTGGGCAAACGTCATCTAAAACTATTCCAAAATTCAAGTTGACAGCATTAGTAGTTCTTGAGATATCCAGCTATGACAGACAGACAGACTGAGTCGCACCATAAGGGTTCCTTTTTACCGTTTTGGTACGGAACACTAATTATTAAAATTTGGTTAGCATGTGCCAAGCCAAGATAGTAAGCCAGTATCTTGCATGTGTGTGTGTTGAACTAGGCTAGTTAACCAATCAATACCGACTTTAGCTCACGTCAAACGAAAGATTAAGTCAAAAACTTAGCGCCAAAATGTTTCCCAGTGAAACGGCAAAAGAGAACGAATGTTTAAACTGAGTTAAACGACTCTTTAATGTTGTACTGCGAAGTTGAGGTTTGTGAAGCGGAATAGATTAGACCTTTTATGAGTTCTAAACTCGTTCTGAAAAAGGGAAAGGGAGACAATGTGTCGTTGCTTCTTTGTATATGAATTGTCGGTTATGTACAGACGCCAGCACATCAAGCTACTACAATCTGTCAGATTTCTTTAATAGATTTTCGACTCTATTGCTAAGGCATTAGGTTCAAGGTTGATTGGGAAAATCTGACAGATTCGGATAGGTTGACCTGCTGGCGTCTGTACTACGTGGAATGTTTATCAGGGTTTTAATGACGCGCTGTTAAAAGTTTCGTATTTATGAAGTTTAACATTGATTTATGCATTTAAGTTACTTTAAGGGGGAAGCGTCAGGGTAGCCCGCGAAATTCAAATTTTCTTATGTTTTTTGCAATTTACAAGTCGGTATTATACTGTACGTCCATCAAAATATATTTTGCGATTGTAACAAGTATCTATTTACATAATTAGAACCATAAAAGTTATCAATACAACTCTTTAAGACCAGGTAATCCTAATGAATGACTATTTCATGAAATCTTGACATTTCAGGATTATACCAACTTAAGGAGTTGTATTACTGATTCTAATGATTATAATTCTGTAAACATATTTGTAACGGCCGCAAATCATACTTTATTTAACATACAACGTAATATTGACTTGCAAATTGCAAAAAAACGTGAGAAAATTTGAATTTCGCGGGCTAGCTGACGCTTCCTCTTTAACCTTTAACTATGGACGTTCTTTTTTTGTCACACTACCATGGACGCGCGGTCTCACAGACCGCTATATTTCATGGTAAAATTAATGATTAGATGCTTGTATTTTTATTAGTTTTTTATTATTATTATCAACTAGAGGTTTCAAACTTAAAGACTTTACATGTATTTAACCAAAACTTATTTTATTTTTTATGAATTCTAACAAATTATCATTTTAAGGCACTTTCAGTCTAAATATTACCTGAGATCACTTAAAGGAAGAAAAAAATTAAACTTTAAAGTATTTTGAACAATCATCTAAAATATCTTTAAATCTAAGGTTTAACGAATATAAAAAACAAAAAATGTACTTCTCAAACTAAAACAAAATAAATCTGACAATGGTCCAACATTGGTATCATTATTGGCAGTCTTTGCATAAGGGCTTGGAACACTGCAGGCAAATCGCTTGTTTACAACTTACACAAGCGTAGTTAGTCTTTCGTTTTAATTTTGACGGACACAGCCTGCACGTCTTTCGCTTAGAATCTTGAAATCTTCTTTGAATCTTAAAGCTTGTCCCAAATACTGAAAGGTTCCCTTCTTTCATCTTCAGCCAAGCGTGAGACGGGTTTGCTTATAACAATGTTATGCTGAGCAGTTCTAACCCTACTGGAAGGTGGATTAGTACTCCATTTGAAGCGATTTTTGCCATAATAATATTGAGATCGTCGTTGGCGTTGTTGAAGTTGTGCAATGGGCACATTGTCATCTGAGCTGTCATGTTCAGATTCAGAACTGGAATTTCTTTCAGAAGTGGGATTCCCTACAAAACTGGGATCTTCTTCAACTTCTCCTTGGTCACTTTCATGATTTTGTATGTAATCCTCTTCAGATACTAAACAGTCAACAATATTATCTTCAGAATCGGATTGGTCCGACTCCAAAAGTAGTTCGTTTACTTCATTTTCGAAAGTAGGATCATCAACTCGCAATATTTTGCTTGGCCTCTGTTGCAGTGGCGATTTTTGTGGTCGTTTTGATCTATTAGTATTTGATGGATTATTTTCTGACATTTTGAACCAACCTAACCTAAAACAAACACAGTATTGATAAAAAATAAAATGTATTGCAAATATGGACCCGAGGTCTCACAGACCGCGATCAAAGTTTAAAGTCAATTTACTCACCCGATTCGTAGCCAACGACGCAACCTCCCGCTTCAACAGTCGTTTCGTTACTAAAACCGAAGCTACTGAGCGCGTCAGTAGTGAAGGGGGCGGGGAAGTGCGTGAACACGAAAATTAAAAACTGCGAGCGGTCTATCAGACCGCGCGTCCATAGTTAAAGGTTAAGTATTATCGAGGAAACTTACATCTGACAAAGAAAACAAAATTCCGGGCACATTAGCAAACGTTACTGTAGCGACCGAGCTCTGCAAGCCATAATAGTCCTTACGGTGTGGATCTATAGTCAGTCAATACGGACTAGTAACAATAATTGGGGTTTAATGTTGACATTGTGTGAGGATTTTTTGAGATTTTTATCTTTGGAGAATCAATCTTATGCAGTCAAAAGTTTAAGACCACTGTTGTTTGAGGTTTTAGTTTATTCAACCACTTTTGGGCTGATGTGAATTGTCACATCATATTGTTTGCTCGTAGGGGAGGCTGCGTCAAGTCTTTTTCGCTAGTTTCGGCTGACGAGGCAAAAACAAGGTGACGGCGGTTGTGTGAGTGCACATTAGTGTCAGATCTTCGCGATCCGTTCGAGAGACAACTCAGTGTTCTCTTCCTTTTCATAGGTCAGACCCAGTTATAAGTAAAAAGACGTAGATAGGTTATACACGCTCCGCAAGTGGCACGTCAACGTGGCTGATTAGCCACATTTTCGTCGTCTTGTCTCTTTTTCGCTCCCGATAATTACGACATGTCGTCCTACTTCTAATAGTTCGACCTACGTCCACGTGTCATCTAATAGTTCGACATTGTGCCGTTTTTGAACATCGAATGTTGGGTAGGTAACGTATCTACGTCTTTTTACTTATAATATCATTGGGTCAGACCTCATATTGTAAATTGCGTTTTTAGCATTAGGTAATTTGTTTGTTTGTATTTTTCCACTCGTAGAGGCTAGAAATTATATTAGAGTTCTACCTAAATCCCATTTAATCAGGGTATTTGACAATCCTAAGGAAGTGAAGGTCCTTCAGACTTTCACAGTACCTATCCCATTCCATCTCGCCATAGACACATCACCGTGTATTTTTCCATTCGAAGAGGCTAGAAAATAGCTCGGTCCGGGATAGAAACAGAAAGGACGGTAGATGAGGCTATCTGACAAGTATCCAATGAAAAGAACTCGGGTAGTATTCATAATTTAATGCAAAAATGCAATAGATAATAATACCGTGATACCAGTAGCCTGCAGCTGATATTAGAGCAACTAGAGCACTGGCTTGAACTGCATATTCTAGATGTTATAGCATTTTCCACTTAAGACACAGGTATATACCAACGGCCTTGAGTGGTTGGGGCAGCATAGCTTGCGTGTACCCAGTAATAGGACTCGCTCGTCGAAGACGTATTATACATAAAACAAAAGGTATTATATTATAATACGTATATTAAAAGATAAATAATTAAATTATCTTTAAAATGATGAAGGTTTCATAAAAATACGCTTGATATTTTTTTGGTGATTCTTAGTTTTTTATCCGCGTTAGACATAACTTTACAAATTAATTACACTATGTAATATAAACATAATTTAAAATATTCACTTATTAAGCTATTAAGAAAATGCTCTAATTTAATTAACATAATTATTATATTTTTTCCAAATCATTCACACTACTCGTTTAGACGTGATATTCTGTTTAAAAATCATTAAAAGTCGTTTATCGTCGCCTTAATCCATTTTCCTTTAACGACCATTTTAGGAGAACAATACCTGTTATTTGACGGATTCCGCACAGCTATTAGTATTGTTAAAACTGCAGATAAAAATCCCCAAAACACAAGAAAAAAAAAACTTACACGTGTAGTAGAAATGTATGCCCATATCAACATTTATTGATGTCTTCCAAAAGACGAGGGAAAGCTTTATTACGCTATTGTAGAAGTTTAATAACTCCTAGTTAGAATAAAAAGGATGTCGTAAAAATGATATACATATTATGTCTGTCTGTAGGGCGACTGTTAATAAGAACGATGCTGTTATCTGATCTTGTGACAAAGCTGGGGTCGGGATGAATTGAAGCTCTCGTGTCTCGTTTAGTCAGAGATTCAACCTTGGATTGTCTTTTGATATTTTGCGTTTGTGTTTCAGTTTTAGGCGGAAAAGGCTGATCTTCTTCTTATTTTCGTTTCGACGGTACATCGGTCTGAGGTGTTGTCCAGATCGTCAAAGGTGCAGGTGAACGGACATTTGGGCCACTTTTGTAGATGGGGTATAGTCCGTTCAGGAGCACCGCACTCGCTCTAGATATTGGATGAATTACTACACATTTGCCTTTTGGATGTACCATCCCTGATGATGTGTTCTGTTGGTACATCGAAAAGGCAGATGTGTAGTTCACATTTAGGGACAGTTTCTTTTTATTCTTATCGTATCTATCTTCGTTTCGTTATATGTTCCAGAAGAACGGTTGGATCTCTTTATTGGAGACACTTACTTTGCTATATTCCAATTTGGTGGCCATTTATGATCCTGGATTATCCTGGTTATCGTTGAACACTTGATTTTTGGTTTCCATGGCAATCTTGATAACCATCATCCTTGTACGCTTATTCCAATTTATTTGAGATCGGCGCAGGATGTCTTCGTCTTCAGAGAAAAGATAGACGGATTGTGTGAGGTGTGATATAAAAGAGAAGGGAGTGAATGATAGCGTGACGGTTGACAGGGGAGAATGGTAAGAGCAAACGTGATGCGCCGACCCCACGTAGCATGGGACAAGGGCAGGAAGATGATAATGATGGCGCAGCATATCTTCTACGTCCTTACATCTCTATCAGCCGTCAAGCGAACGTTGGTAAAGTTTTGTTAATCCCGTCTAAAAATCAGAACCCGTTTTATGTATTAGAAAAGACAGTCTGCCTCCCATTATTCTCCTTTAAATTCTAATAGACTTGTATGTAAGCCCGTTAACATGGGAATGCACAAAGCTTTACGATCCTTATTTGCGTTTCTGCGAAAGAATCCTGATGTTAGCCGAGCCTTAGTAACTCGTAATAGGATTTGTTTAAGCTCATTATTTGACGGAGCAACGTAGGTTCTTGTTTGAAGAGAATTACTGGTATCATTCAATAATAATTGAAATAACATTACATTTAAAGAAAAAAACCAGGGAGAAATGGGTTTCGGGATATCGGGAGTATAAAATTTTATCATCCTCAAAACAACGCGAACAATATTCATTACTACGCCACAGTGGCATGTAGGCGTATCCATCTTTTCAATATGGGGTTGTCCCATCTATCAGCTACAGTTTTCGGGATGCTGTTGGGGCTGGCGCGTATTCTCACCTTTGCGAACATGCCCGAAGCACTGCAGTAGCGCGGCAACCCGATCAAAACCCTGAAAGCATTATTGTATTGTACGCGCAGAGCGCTGTATGCCTTCTGGCGTCGTTGACCCACATACTGCATGTATAGAACGACTGACTACGCTGTAAATAGGAATTATTCCGATCTGTCACCCTGCTTTGTCCCCTTAGACTCCTTAGAGGATCGGCAAAAATATTTGTTAGCAACGAGAGGACAGTTCTAACTTTATTCACTCCTATCTGGGATAGATAGGTTTGAATAAAGTTGGTAACAGGTGGACAGATCGAACTTTTTTGCAATCTGTCCCCCTTTTCCACGGAGAAATGCTCATGCATACTGCACTACCACGGGGAGATAGTGCAGTTATGTGGGACTCCAACCCACTAAAACTCCACGGTGTCCTCCTCTGCCGCTTGTGGCGGGAACACGGGCACGCGTTAGCACTCACCGCGAACCCACCGCGGCTATTCGTCACCGGACCCTCCTCTGGGGAGCACCCTCCATCACCGGCGCACAAGAACACATTGCGCGCCGTGACCACCCCATGGACCAAACCAGCACATGCACCCTTGGTCCCCCTGCGACCGGTCAGGTCACTGGCCCGGCCGCCTACCACTTTCCGGCCGCAGAGGATAGGGAGAGCGGCCAACAAAATACCGACACTCCTCCTCCCCTGCGGCTCCACCGCGTCCGCCATCAGACGGTGGCGACCCCGTCAAGGCCACGGAAGGTAGGAAGAGCGGCGCACCGTAACACCGGCACTCGTCTCCCGCCGCGGCCTCCAACCCTCAGCCGCGATACCTCCCATACGACATAGCCGCCCGCCTCAGTTGCGATGTCGCCCAAGCGGCACCTCTTGGCCGCTACGACGTCGACTTCCTGGGAACCCTGACGAGCGTCCCCTCCTCGGTTCCTCTTCGCTTCACCGTGGGTGACCAAGCCACGGTTACTGAGCCCCCCGCCTTGACAATGCGGGAACCCACTGGGGGGATCTGTCCCCCTAAGGGGACAAAGTAGGGTGACAGATCGGAATAATCCGTAAATAGTGTATATTTACCTTTACTTCAGTCGTAAATTTGACAAAGCTAGGGGTCATTTGGAGAAAAAGAGGATGTTATTTTTTCTAAGAGTCGGTTTGCGATTGCGACCATCATCCTCATCAACATCGGCAGCCTTGTTCCACCCACAGCTGATTATAAGCCTTCTCCCTTTTGTGCCATGCTTCTCTGGTTCGCGACTATATCATCGATAAATATAATGTTCCTGCATATTAAAGTTTTGATATGACCAATAATGGACAATCATTCCAAAAATATTCGCTACTCTAGTTCAAGTCTTAGTTCAAAACGACTTATTAGGCCAAATTTTCGACCCAACCCTGGTGGTAGTCCGTCAAATCATTACAGAAAGCACTTGGAATAAAACTCGAGAAAATTTACAATTCCTGAATTCTCCATCAGTATTAATGTTAAACACGGGGGTCGGAATTGTGAAGAATACTTGAAGTTCCTCAAGTTTTCAAGCATCGTAATTTAATTATTCTCTTCGTTTTATATGTAATTATGCGACTGATTTCCCATTCTGAAATGCTTATAATAAGTACCTACTTACGGATTTTTTATAATGGTGTTCAAGGTTCATTGTGAATGTCTAATCTACCTATAGGAGAGTTTTGAGTATGAATTTGGATAGCTAGCTATACGAGTAGGGGAAGACCAAAGAACCGATGAATGGACTGTGTGAAAGATGATATGGCTAGAAAAGGGGTGACTTTAGATGACGACTAATAGAGAAGTCATCATCTGCCTAGCCTATTCGGTCGGCTTCCAGTCTAAGCGGATGTAGCTGAATACCATTCTAAATACTCTTCTACGTATAGAAACAATGAGAAAATATTAATATACTTGCTGGTAAACAAAATCAATCTGTCTAGCCTTTGAGCCACCAATGTTGGGGTCGGCTTCCTGTCTAACCGGATGCATCTAAATATCAGAATTTTACATGAAGCGACTGCCTATCTGACCTCCACTACTCTAACTGGGTTCGTGGCTAAGTAATAACAGCCGCACGGGTCGATCGATCAGTTTAAGCTACGCTTGTCGCGATTGGTCCGTGGATGAGTAACCATTTTTACATACCAAGACCAAGACCCCTCCGTGTCTCGGAAAGCAGATAAGCCCGTTGGTCCCGGCTGTCATTCATGGATCTTTGACTGTCGTTACGGGTCGTCAGACGCCCGAAAGTCTGACAGCCAGTCTTACCAAGGGTATCGTAATACCCAGTAACTGGGTTGTGGAGGTCAGATAGGCAGTCGCTCTATGTAGAATACTGGTATCCAGCTGCATCCGGTTAGGCTGGGAGCCAACCCCAACATATCTGGGAAAAAATATAATAGTTATCTTACTCAATTAAATAGACTATTTGGAAACTCCTAACCCACAAACTATCAATCTCACAATTCACGCTTTATTTATAAGCACAAGTCCCACTTCACTGATACTTAGAGCAAGTTAGAGCTCTGGTCACCGGTCACCCTATGTAAGGTAAAAGACTGCAAAGAAAAACTAACTATCTGTTTGGTACACAGGTTGTCAATTTGTTTCTTTCAATGCAAATCAAGTTCTATTCATATCTTAATGCTTTAATACTCAAGCATCATTTATGGAACCGACGACTAAATTATTTATGGTCTGTCGGCTGTCTTCTATATTTAAAAAAAAATGGAATTTGTAGTAGTGTTTTTTTTATAATAAGTAACTGACTTCTTTTCAAGATTTGATTTTGATTAAAATGTCGAGTTTAATTTATGAGTTCGATCTAAATCGTTCGAATTATGAAATCGTAACGATTTTTTCTTTAAAATGTTGCGTGATTGCCTACGATTTGAAGTTTATCATGAAATTGACGTTTTTAACGCTAATTAACTAGATTGCAAAGTTATCAAAGAAGTGACCTTGTTTTGTTTATTTAATGGTTGACACGACGTGACTGTTGACACCTATTATCTAGAAAAACGTGTAAGATAATGTTGAGTACATTTCTGTAACGGTTCAAGCTACCCTATGCGACAGTTTAGGGCTCCAGAAAAGAATCTCCGAGAAAGCGTATAGTTTTAGAAAGTTTTGGTAACTGGCGATATGTGGGTGTACTCTGCATAACCCTTCGGGGATTACAGGCGTGATGTTATGTGGTATTTCACATACTTATTACTATTTCTAACTTAGTTAAGGTGAAAGCTCCAGGTAGCCCATGAAATTCAAATTTTTTTACGTTTTTTTTTTTTGCAAATTGCAGGTCAGTATCAGGTTGTATGTTGATTTTCGCGACCGTAACAAATATGTATTTATTATAGAATTATAATCATTAAAATCATCAATACAACTCTCCATGTTCATATAATCCTAATTAATGAAATCTTGACATTTAGGATTATAGTAACTGAAGGAGTTGTATTACTGATTCTAATGATTATAATTTTGTAAATACATATTTGTTACGTCGCGTACCTATCATACTTTAATTAACATACAACCTAATACAGACTTGCAAATTTCAAAAAAACGTAACAAACTTTGATTTTTGCGGACTACCTGGAGCTTCCCCTTTAAAGCCCTAATTCTAACCCATCTCACCTAATTAGCAGTCCAAAATCAACCTAGGCATAATTCAATATCTCAATTTAACACAGACCTTTTTAAAATTGGGAAATATATAACTGATTCTCTAAAAACTTATTGACCTTCTAAAGATGCACACTTTTTCTTAATAATTGGAATTTCTGGCCTTTTCGCAGAGTTGGTCGCAGTAGCTAAGCTAGAGTACCCCGACCAAACGGGTTAGGTTAGGTCAGAACTCAGAACTGTGTGTTGTGAATTTGTGACCAACCGCACGCGAGCCGATCGGTTCCGCGGAGCGCGAGCTACATCCAAGTTTTGGACCTCAAAATAGGAATTATTTGATGTTCGATTCAATAAATGCCTTTAAAATTTCCCCAGAATACCAAAAATTTCTGCTCCGAAAAGCCAAAACAGGGAACTTACATACCTAAATAAAAAATATCCTCTCTTCTACAGCTAATATAATCACTATAATAAACCATTGTGAATAAGTTAAAACCTTCGTCCTTCATTTTTAGGGATATTTCCTTTGGGTTATACGTTACTGCATAATAAATATGCTAAATGGATATATGAGGAGGTATTTCATGGTTATTGTGTCCGGGTTATTTTTAGAAAATTGCCCGGTATAAACGAGTTATGGAACGATTGGAGTGGGTAGGTCGTAATGGGAAAGCGCCAGGGTAGCCTGCGAAATTCAAATTTTCTTATGTTTTTTTGCAATTTGCAAGTGAGTATTATGTTGTATTTTAATTAAAGTATGATTCACGACCGTTACATATGCATATGTATTTACAAAATTATAATAATCTTTAGAATCAGTACCTACTTAAGTTAGTATAATCCTCAAATTTCAAGATTTTATGAAATAGTCATTCAATAGGATTACTTATAATCATTAGAATCAGTACCTACTTAAGTTAGTATAATCCTCAAATTTCAAGATTTTATGAAATAGTCATTCAATAGGATTACTTGGTCTTGGTCTTTAAGAGTTGTATTGATGACTTTAATGATTATAATTCTGTAAATCTTCTATAGATGCACACGCATGTTACGGTCGCGAATCATAATTTTATTCAACATAAAACCTAATACTGACTTGCAAATTGCAAAAAAACGTAAGAAAATTTTATTTACCCGGGCGCTTTCGCCTTAAACTAGTATTTAACCTTGAATATGCAGCTAGAATTGAGGCACTTTCTTTCTTAATAATCTTATTCTTAGACATCGTTGAGAAAAATCAATCTTCCTAGCCTTTTCCCAACTATGTTGGGGTCGGCTTCCAGTCTAACCGGATGCAGCTGAATACCAGTATTTTACATGGAGCGACTGCCTATCTGACCTCCACAACCCAGTTATTGACACAATACCCCTTACCCCATAGACTGGTTGTCAGACTTTCGGGCTTCTGACGACCCGTAACAACTGTCAAAGATCAACGAATGACTTTTACTTTTCGTGGAGAAATGCTCATGCATACTGGTCCCACATCCATCACCAGGCACCATCTGAGATCATTGCATGGCCCATTTAATTCAAAATCGATTGTTCTTTTACTTATTTTGCTCTCATACCGCCTACGGAGATATGGGGAGGTCTAATCTTAGCCGGGATTACGCGATCTAAATAAATCTGCTGTTTATCACCCACGCAAATTGGGATAAGTAAGATTTAGGGAAGGAAGAAAGGAAGGAAGGAAGGTTACCATGATTACATTCTTTGTAAGCTAGTTATTTTTTCAAAGGTGCGTAACGTAAGTTAGATTGACCATAGACTGGTTAGTCTATGGTCAATCTAACTTACGTTAATTATTATCTGGATTAAAAAACGAACTTTAGTGGTTACTAAAGTTCGTTTTTTAATCCAGATAGTAATTTGATATTTCAAAATACGTTCCATGTATCATTTTTTTTAATTTCATAGTTTGACATTTGCATCTGTCAAATTACTATCTGTGATTAAAAAACGAACCATAGTGAAGTGATAGAGGATTATGACAGGTGGAACTGTCACATTAGTTGTAATTAGTAGTTATTTGTCAGTCAAATAACAAAAAACTAGAATGAGAAGTCCATTTTAAAAAATGTTACTTCTTAAGTCTTCAAAACGAAAACTCATGAATCCACACTCAAAACCTCTGTGTGCTTTTAGTACCCGAAGCAGTGTTGCATGCAAAATCAAACAGTAAGACCACTTCTGAAACAAAATAGACTCTTCAATTTGAGTCTGATAGGCTTTCCCTCAAGGTTAAGAGGATCGCATCACAAGTCTAGACTTACGAGTGGCCATAATGGAAGTTGGCACCAAACTTTTTAATGAATAGTTTTTGGACGAAAAAGTGGATGGTACTCTATCGTCTTTGAAGATTCCCTTTGTGTTTCGCCTTTGTGGTTATTATTGAGTATTTTGAAAATGGAGCCAATGCTGTTTTGTTTAAAAGATTGTTTGTAAGTCGTAAGAAATAGGTATATTTTTAATCAGTCTATGAGTCGGACAATAATGTGAATGATACAGTTATTTTCGCATTCCAAAATTAACACGGCTTCATTTTATCATCACTAGTGTTTAAAATACAAAGTAACACAGTTCAACTTAGGTTTGCTAACTCCTCCATAAAATCTAGGTACACTATAAACTACTTTTGCTAACTGCAATTTGACGTCTTATGTCAATTTCAAATCACTAATACCATAGTTTATTGCCCATAAAAATCGGCTTACAATCAAAACTATCAATGACAACTATTTATACCGAACAGTGCACTGAATGAAGCAATCACAAGAGCTATTACATCCAATAACATCGTCCCGAGCTACTCGTATTTCAAAGCTTTTGCGGTTAACCGAAACGATTTTCTCTAATTTCGTTTTAATTTCAATAAAAACATGGCGCGCGTGTTCTTTTTTTTTAAATAGCATCCACCTGTTACAACCAAATTATATGCTTGGGTCGCAACGAAAACAGATGTAAAAAAAGTTGGGTTTGGACATAGAGTGTGCTAATGGCCAGTCATATTGCGATTCTGTTTTCAAAAAGTTAGTGGTCACTTTGGGTTTTTGCTTTTTAATTTAACTTTTCTAAATTATTGTTGTTTTATAAATACAAATTGAAATGGCGAAGTATAATTACGCTTTAAAAACAGTAACTTCAAAGCTAGCTGAAGAACCTGCAATCATTTGATAACTCATCGCGCCAGCGTTATTAAAAATACCGTATTCTTCAATAACTTGTTTGCTCTTTTTATAAGGGAAAACGTGGCCAGTGGTCCAATTTGTTTATATGTTTGCATCCAAATTCGGTTTGGTCTTTTGGCCGCTTTTTCGCCAGTATGCAGGATCGCCGGATGCAAGGGTTTTTTGTCACCGCTTTAAGTGCAACTCAAACATTGGGCGAATGTGTTTTCACAGCCACTAACTTTTTTTTACATCAATTTCTTTATTTGAGTATAATTATTCTGCTGTCACATTTTTGGGCTCTTGGGTAAACGTAATGATGGGCAATTTGGCTGTGAGAATTTGAGTAAATACGGACTGTTTATTCGACCAAAAAATGGTGATGTTTTTTCAGAAAAAAACATCACCATTTTTTGGTCGAATAAACAGTCCGTGCCTAAAAAGCCCGCCTTACCCTTTTATATAATTATTCATTAAATGTAAGCCATTATTCTCAAAAATGTTTAAACTTGTTTTATTTATTTTTTTAACAAACCTGCCATTTCTTTCGTAAAGTGCAAAGTAAAAACTGTCATCACAATTTCATAAAACGTTTAAATTCGCCACAGATGATGTAAAAACCTAATAAAAACTGCTAAAACTAATCCGCAATGGGCAGAACGATGGTCATCGTGGACAAAAACTGACTAACGGTTTTATGAAAGCCTCTAATGGCAGAAATCGTGTAGCCATTCCATTCCGCCTCTATAGATGTTCTCTGTTGCTAAATTGAGGGTTTTCACGACCTTGTGACATTAAAAAAATGCTTAAGACTAAAGTAAATTACTTTCCCTTTCAAGTTTTAAGTGTCTGTTTCGTAACTTTGAGCTATTTAGATTTGTAATTAAAATTAGAAACTTTTCACGGTGTCCGTTTTAACTTTTCTTTTCAGCGGGATTTTTCCTTTTGAGATGTACTGTTGAAGTTGGACGAGAATTGATTTGTTTTGCAATTTAATGACAGAATAAAGCGGTCTTTGTTTTGGTCGATTATTGTGTTACTGTATCGAGGTAACCGCGATCTTTTTCTACAATTTACTTTTATTACTGTACCTTAGACCCTCCCCCCCCCCCCCCAAATTTAAATGGCAGTGGGAAGGGCACCTTGCTCGGAGAACAGATGACCGATGGGGCCGAAAGTTTCTGAAGTGGCGAACGCGTACCGGAAGACGTTGGAAGGCCTCCCACAAGGTGGACCGATGACCTGGTGAAGGCCGCAGGAATCCGCTGTATGCGAGAAGTACAGAAACGGTCGAAGTGGCGGTGCTTGGGGGAGGCCTATGCTTTGGACGTCTTTTGGCTGAAATGTTGTTGACAGTAGCATAACAAGAAATAATTAACTACCAACCTAAAATCCTGACACACGGTGATCCAAATGCAGCCACAATCAATTCGAAACTCGAGCTAAATGCTTCATTATCCACGAACTAAATACCAAGAGAATAACGGAAAATAATGTTAGTCACGTTTTTTTATCTCATTAATGGCTGAGAGCTATTTATCTCTCCATGTCGTCTGTGTAGCCACCATTAATACATGTCAAAACGGACTTTACTGTCGTCGCTCTCAGGGGACTTTCGTATTTCGTTTCGTCTAGTGACGTTTCGATTTCGGCACACTGTGCATTTTTAGGTTTGTTTCTCTACGCTTTTGAGGGGATTTCGGGATTATGACAATGTTTTGTGTATCTTCATAATAATTCTTTTGTACTTCCCTGAACTCTAAACGGCGGGACCGATTTTGATGATTTTTTGTTTTGTGTGTTTGAGTGGGTCCTTTGATGGCTTATATTCACAATATCGACTCGGTAGCTGACGCTGTTCGGGCAGAACAACGTCAGTCAGGTCCCCTAGTTGTATAATAATTGTGTGTAAGTATTTTAACAAGTTTCTTTTTAAGAATAGCTGCTTATTTGATTTGTTTTTGTTGCAGGTATGTTTGCATGTTTGGTTGGAGTAAGAAACTCCGCTCAGAGTTGAGTAAGTAATTTGAAAATCGTTTTTAAATTGTTGCGTGGACCTAAATTTTTAACTTGCGTACTATGTGAGTAGCTATCTATTATTTTGTTATTGATGTCAAAGAGAACTGAAGAATTATGAACAGTGATCGGAATAGGTAGAGTGTATACCTAAACTTCGAAGAAAGAAGTAACAAGAGTGGATAATACCTCTTATAAAATTTCGGAATTATGAACATGGCGATTAAATCCCGGGATTTAAGTAAACTGGGAATTATTATATTGAATTTGTGACGAATTTCTTATTTCCCGGGATACTGAAATTGCGAATTATTTATTATTTTATTATAAATATTTCATTTGTTACGAATGTTTTCAAAGTACGTACAGACGCCAGCACATCAAGCTACTACAATCAGTCAGATTTCTTTAATAGATTTTCGACTTTATTGTTAAAGCATTAGGTTCAATGTTGATTGGGAAAATCTGACAGTTTGGGGTAGGTTGACCTGCTGGCGTCTGTACAATAAATAATTCACAATTTCTTAAATCCCGAGATTTAATCGCCACTCTTGTTACTTCTTTCCTCGAAGTTTAGGTATTTATACTGTAACTATTCCGATCTTTAATTATGAATCATGCTTGTCAAAGAGAAATAAAGCTTTTAATTCTTTATTAAAACGAGCAATGTAATTCCATTTATTGATAAAGATCAAGTTTTCTCATTCCTAATCTTAACATGACAACTAAGTCGAACGGTTGCGTAGGCAATATTTACTATAAATGACATCTAAATAAAACTGCCTGAAACTGGTTACATCGCCGCCTAGGGGTTGTAATTAAAGCAATGAAGTCTTTATAACGTGGGTACGTGGGTTCGGCGCCGTGTCGGGCTCATAACGGTCAGTCCTTATCTCTCTTTAAGATCTTCTAAGCCCACTCGTACAAGTTACAACCGGATTTGAGTACGTCACCTGCATAGATGGGCTTGCGCATTTTTAAGCGAATATGTTTTAGTTAAGTAATAAGGCAAGGAGCCTGTGGCAAGTAATAACAGCCGCACGGGTCGTGCCGCGGTTGATCCGTGGATGGGTGACTCCTCCGTGCCCCGGAAAGCACGTTAAGCCGTTGGTCATGGCTGTAATTCGTGGATCTTTGACAGTCGTTACGAGTCTTCAGAAGCCCGAAAGTCTGACAACCAGTCTTACCAAGGGGTATCGTGTTACTCACTAACTGGGTTGTGGAGTCAGATAGGCAGTCGTTTCGTGTAATCTACTGGTATTCAGCTGCATCCGGTTAGACTGGAAGACGGCCCCAACATAGTTGGGAAAAGGATAGGCAGATTATGACCATAAAATAAAAACAATACTTATTATAACAGATGACACCTACTTTAACTTATTGAGAAAAGTATAACCATTCAAAACACAAAGAGCAAGAACAGACTATACCAAAGGTCAAACATGCACAGCTGTCAAAATTCATGTAAACCATAGACAACTTATTTATATTATCCTGCGCTACGTGAACTACTTTGAACCTTGTCTGAACAAAAAATCTTAGTAACTAATATTCAAATAAAATATCTAAGATGCAAAAGAGGTTTTGATATTCAAAAATGATCTAAACTTTTATGAATATTCAATTTAATAACTAAAAGTAGGCTCTTTGAATTCTACCTTTAGGGCATGAATAAATTAATTTTAATATTGGCAACTTATACGTAGTTTATTTTCGATAATGAAGACTGTTACTGTGTTTTAATATGTAGTGGTGTGGCTTAGAGAGGTTCTGTTCTAGGTTCGATTCTCAGCTCAGTCAAAAAAAAAAAAAAAACTGCTGGGTTTCTCTAACAAACATGAAATTGCAGGTATAGTCTATACAATTTGAAATTCTTTTAGTACAGCCATGAAGAATTAATGACATAAAATCATGGGAGTGATGGGAGGTCTACCAAAAAAGACATATAACAAAACAAAAGATAACCCATTAAGACTCCAACAAACAGGCCCGACACGCGACGCGAATCGCACGCGACACAAAGGCACCGCGTGTCGTGCGACGAGTGGACAAAACGGACAGATTTGAAGGAGTCTTTACCACGTATCTCATTGTACAAGACAATAATAAAACAATACACTATAAATAAAGCAATAATTAAAACATCTAAAAATCGCTTTTGAGATGAGCACATGCAAATTGACTGACAGGTAAGCAAGCACACGAACGGACGTGGTTCTGAATTTAAAATAAATTGTCATCTGCATATCTTTGTGATAGGTCTTGAATATAATTTTGTGTACTCTGTGACTTTTTTTTATTATTTTTTTTTAACATGGAAATAATTATTAATTCGATTTAATTAAGTGAAATTATACGTCATGTCAGGGATATTAATAAAATTGTTAAACAAACCAATCTGCCTAGCCTTTTCCGAACATTGATATGGTCGGCTTCCAGTCTAAACGGATGCAGCTGAATACCAGTACTTTACATGGAGCGACTGCTTGTGTGAACTCCACAACCCAGTTACCGGGGTAACACGATACCCCTCGACTGGTACATATTGTGGGAGACGTAGTGATGACCAAGGATGGCAAAGGTGCTACCTACGTTTGGGTGGAGAAATCATCAGATACACTACCTTTTGTTCCAATATCAAATGAAAAACGAAAGATTTTAATAGCAATATTAACTTTGATGGAGCATCGAGACTCCTTCCAAAAGTATACCATACAGCAAGTCCCTTCAAATTTAGTATGGAAAACATGTTACAAAGAATATTAGCATCAAAATAACGACTTTAATAAAATTAAAAAATGTGTACCGCAGATATCTTCAAAAAAATATATAATTTCAAATCACTCGAAAATTATTGACTAGCAACCCATTGGTTGCAAATGACCTCTCCTACATCCCCCTTAATGTATTTCCGACATATTACCAATAACCATGTGTACAGGGTGGTCCAAATAGTGATGTCCAAAAGAAAAATCCGAATTCCTCATATCCAGGGAGGGTATTTAATTCGAGTTCTTGAGTTATTTTGGTTTTAGTAATTATTTACAGTATTCTGCCGGTGGAGTTTCAAAAATTCACATCTTTTTCTGTTGTGACTTGATCGTCTTGAATGTTACTCAATCTGCCTAGCCTTTTCCCAACTATGTTGGGGTCGGCTTCCAGTCTAACCGGTTGCAGCTGAATACCAGTATTTCACATGGAGCGACTGCCTATCTGACCTCCATAACCCAATTGGGTAATACGATACCCCTTGGTAAAACTGATTGTCAGACTTTCGGGCTTCTGACGACGGAAAGATCCACGAATGACAGCCGGGACCAACGGCTTAACGTGCTTTCCGAGGCACGGAGGAGTCTCGGTATGTAAAGATGGTCACCCATCTACGGACCAATCCCGGCAAGCGTAGCTTATCCTGATGGATTGACCCGTGCGGCTGTTATTACTTAGCCACAAGCTCCTCCCTTGAATGTACTCTCATGTCACAAAAAAAAAAAAAACTGAAAAATGCACACTACAAAAAAAAAATATAAATTTCTGAAGCTTCACCGGCAGAAAATTATCTACAAAAACAAAAATATATCGAAAACCAATAAAAGATCGTGGAACATATATTATATGGGGTATTTTCGAATACCCTTGGTATGAGAAATTCAGATTTTTCCTTTGGACGTCACTATTTGGACGACCATCCTATATATTATATTATTAGGTCAGTCGGATACATTATCAGACCACCTATATAACGATAACAATGGCACGTTGTTTAATCATGTCCCTATATTAAAAGAAGATATAAAAATATGCGTTGCCTATAGCTGTTGATAAAAGAAAGACCAAGTCGCCTTATTGTCTCGAATCGAATGCTTTATGCAGCCTTTTGAATTGAGTCGAGTTCAATCTAAGAAAAAACTATAAGCAAGTAGTGATTACAATTCTTATACATTCTTATTTACAGTCGATAAAAGAGGCCTCGTGGCTAAATAATAACAGCCGCACGGTTCGATCGCAGGTTAAGCTACGCTTGCCGCGGTCGGTTCGTGGATGGGTGACCATCCATTACTTATTGAGAGCCATCCGTGCCATCCGTACCCCTGGTAAGACTGGCGTCTTACCAGGGGTATTGTGTTACCCAGTAACTGGGTTGTGGGGGTCGGATAGGCAGTCGCTCCATGTATAATACTGGTATTGAGTCTGACTCTTATTCTATTAAAACTCCGTACTACATTAAAAGGCCACTTAAAAGTATTACCACAGACATACAGCCTACAACTGTACCTACTTCAATTTAAGGGCGAAGCTGCAGATAGTCCGCGAAATTCAAATTTTCTTACGTTTTTCGGCAATTTGTATGATTCGTGACCGTAACATATCGCACACCTAGATGAAGAGTAGCACAACTCAAAATAATCCAAAATCGAGTTATTGCGATTATCGGACTCTGCGTCAAAAACTGCATTGACTGATTGACTTCAAAGACACATGGGTACCAATCTCCATTAATGAATTACAACATCATACAAAAATATTTTAAATTGATCAAATAGAAAACGAGTAAAACGGTTTTTACTGTGCCTGAAAAAAGGGGTACCTATTTTGAGTTGTGCTACTTTTGATCTAGGTGTGCGATATATGTTTTTACAGAATTATAATCATTAGAATCAGTAATACAACTCTTTAAGTTAGTATAATCCTAAATGTCAAGATTTCATGAAATGTAGAATAGAATTTCCTAAATGTCACTCATTAGGATTTTATGAACTTGAGAGTTGTATTGATTATTTTAATATTATAATTCTGTAAATAAAGATTTGTTACGGTCGCGAAACATCAGATCAACATACGAGTACAACCTGATTCTAACCTGCAAATTGCAAAAAACGTTTGATTTTCGCGGGCGGCCTGGAGCTTTCGCCTTAGGGGCTACTCTCACTTATTCAGCTCCATTCGCGTTTCGCTGAACGATTTTGGTCACACTTATACAGTTCTGCTTCAGCTCGGCTTATCAGCCGCGTACAGCGTCGTAAGAATGAGAAAAGCCGTCATAGCTTGTTATCTCCGCTGAAACGCTTCTATCGCTTATATTTCATAAAAATAAAATAATTAAATTTAAAAGACGTCCGAACTCTCTCAATCTTTGCGTGTATAATGATTACGTAATAATAAATCAAATCTATGCAGGTCGCAACTTGTCATCAAGGAGTCGAGAACCATCCGTGTACAGCGCTGACTGCGTCAGAACAACGCTGAACTCTATCTATAGCATTCACATGATAATCCACATTTTATACTTGTTTGCCGCGAAAGCTGAATAGACGCGGAAAGCTGAACGGATGCGTACGCTTCTCCATACAAAATCATAGTTTTCTATGGGCATAAGCTGAATAGAGTTGAATAAGTGTGAGTAGTCTCTTAACAGGATAAATTCGCTTAACGATAGACAGGGTGATACACAGTACCTACTTGTGTTATCTACAATCAATTCTCTATGTCGAAACGTGGCTTATCTTGTTATCTACCAATGTGTGGGGTGGTTGGCCACTCATGGGCACCATCTGCTATATAACATGACAGTAACCCTAAGTTTGCTTATCGATTTGCTATCGTATCTTATAATCTTTTCAACTATTTAGGCTGAGGTCAAACGAACGTAATTTTTTGAACTGTGAGTCGCGTCAAATGTCCTACGTCTAAAGTCCTGTTGTGTGGTACAAAATTACGTGCGTTTGGCCTCAGCCGTCTTTTACTTTAGCGTCCATAAAGTATTGAATTTTTTCTGTCAATAGATAAGGAACTTCATAGTAGTGCTTATCTCAAGATAAATGGTTGGAATGAATATACTTTAATCTAATCAGAATTGCTGGGTTCATTGACTTATCCAACACTAAACTACCTCAGTTTTTAAGAATATTTTAAGGACTAGTACAAAAATCAACATTTCAAACAAAAAAACAGCTAAAATACGCTACATAAATCATACTAAGTTAAAACACTTTAAAGTTTTTCAACCACTGCAAGCTACGACGTGGAGGAGCGATAAAATATAGCATCATTAAACACAGAAATCGTCTATCTATGCACAATGGTTCGCCAGGTGTCACCTCCAGTCCGCCACCCTCACTGAATCTATCATAGCGCTATCAAAGTGCTTCCATTGGTTGTGTAAAAAATTAAATATGTGCTCCTCTGTTATAATCATGGTTCCGTACAGTATTAACATTTTTTTTTAAGATTGTTTAATTTATTTTTGGAACTGTTAAAAATTGCCAACGTGGTATGTATCTACGTAGTCATATTTGGAGTTAAATTGTGTATTTCAATTTGAATACAAAAATAAATTCTTTATTGCATTGTATGGTAATATTATTTTGCGAAAAGAATACTTGAATAGTCTAACTGTAAAGTATGCGGTTATGTAGGTACATATGTTTAAGTTTTATTCGAGACAATAAGTCACGTTTACATTTTTTTAAATATTTCAATGTAAATGCGAATGATGCGTCAACTGAATTCGTTAAAAAACTGTAAAATATGTTCAAAATATGACTTGCTCCAAAATATTTCCACTTTTTTTCCATTTAAAATTTAGTAGCCCATGAATTATGACGACCACCGCAGGGCAAAACGCTCCCCTCTTTAAACCACCAATAAAGAAGCATAAAGTTTAAACCAGGAAAAAAAGCTACACAGTACCATGAAGGGAATTAAAGGTGCTTCCGTAGACGGAACCCTAAAAAAAACTCCTCCTGCGCTATTACAGATAAGAAGATGTAAATTACTCCTGGAGGGTGTTAAAACGAATTTGCTGAAGCGTTCCTCTTGAACAAAATTGATGTTTTAGAAGCATGATCGAAGATCAGGCTACTCAGGTGGGAGCAGCCGGTTTACTTATCAATGCTTAGCCCAACAAGGGCCTAGGAAACGCGGCAAAATTGCTTAATTTTTTTTTGCTTTTGTACCTACTCGTTATGTAAGACATAGTTAGATTTTGAAGAGATCTAACGTTCCAAAACTTGAGCCAGATATGAGATATGATGTTGTATGTGAATAACAACTCCCATTTACCTACAATTTTGAAGAAATAAATTGCTTAGACCAGACCCCCGAATTCTGAAAGCGTGATCAGTAAATCTACATGCGAAACTGATACCAAAATAGTCACGACCAATCATTATTAACTTTTTTTAATCTGGCCTTAAAAAAAAATAAAATAAATATAGTCTATGTAAATCGAATTGACTAAAAATGTAAACAAACAGGGGTCACTAACCCGACCATAGACGGTTTCAATTTATATAGTTAGTATCACTACTTTATTACACTGATAATCAAAATAGGAATTCATGATACCGAATCACTTCACTAGACAAACATGATCTACAATCCCGACCAAACATTAGTGTGAACACAGAATTGATAGATACAGAAGGTCAGCTCTATAGAATAATTGAAAAAAGGCGCACGCGCACATAGACGCGAACGTGCGGCGATCAACAAAAATGCCAGTCGCGAGTGCGCTTGCACTCGCTGTACGTGAAGCTTGTTTCGCTCGTTGTAGAGCAGACCTTCTGCACCTATTTATACTGTGGTGTGAACTTACCTAAGATATAACAGATATACAAGCCCCACACTTCGATATATCAACAATGGGCGCTTTGTTCGTTTATCGATTCAACACAGTGGGTCACATTTCGCTAGGGTGGACAAAATTGCCGTTTGCGTGGATGAGATTATATAGATGTGTTGCGAGTCATGTAGGGTTTTATGGACTTTGATTTGGTGACAATGAGGGAATGTAGACAGTGTTTTGATTAGATTTTTGACATTTTTAGTAAGTAATGTGAAGACGAAACTTGTGTAGTTGCAATAATAGGCATGCATAATTTAGGATAAAATTAAAATAATTGAAGTGAATATTCCTGTCAAATTTTTTTTTGACATTGTACCTTCCTACAACGCGTCATGTTACGTCTAAAGAAAGAAAAAATAGTAACCATATTAAGGGCAAAAAATCATTTTATCTATTCGAGCGTGTCACACAAAAACTATTAAACTGTTTTTAATGGCTATTTCGCTCTCACAAATGGATGTCCACTAGTTTCAATAAAAACATCAACTTGTAATCAATTGCCAATTCATTTTGATATCTAACCTATTTGCAGAAAACACAAAATGTTAAAAACATAATTTTAGTATCGGAATAGCTTAAAGCTCTGAAATCTATACTCTGCTGTAAGGAAAAAGAACGTTTCTACAGAAATATTGAAATAGAGAAAAAAAAAAAGATTTTGTCCTGTTTAAAATACGAAGGCAGATGCGTCTTATATTAGTAAGAATTATTAGGTTTTCGTTAAGTTTACGCCAATATAAAAATACAGGTAGATGCGTCTTTTTTTTTTTGCTGATTCCGAATATGTAAATAACTCTATTACGAAAAAATGTCAGATACGTCTTTTTTCATTATGACGGCAGTCGAGACGAGAACACGATGTAATTATTATAGCTATCAATCTTCACTGATATTATATCATTTACATAACTATTAAAGTGAATTATAAAGTAATATTATGTACTGAAATTGCTAATAACACATCGAACAGTAGTAATCTATTAATTTGTATAATTCCCAAGCTCTCTAATTAGGCTCGAACATCTCTGATATCATTATTGACTCAGGTTTCTATAATCCAATTGCACAGTGGTCTCAACCATTAGCTATGTGAAGACAAAATAATTTTGCTTCTGTGGTGTAGTTAATTTGGGGGTTGAACTTGCCTCGCGGCCCACAGCAGGTTGGTTACCTAAGGCACTCTAACTAAATTACTTTGGCTAGTCTGTAAGAAATTTATTTGGAAACTTCTACACGTTATACGATGAATGATTAAACAAGAACAACTTGCGTTAATAAAACTGCTTGTTTCTGAATTGTTTCGAGTTCGCTGAAGAAAGTTTCTTAAGAATTTCAGCTTAGTAGATAAAATACACGTTACTCGCAAATGTTAACCGTTAATCTACACCGAGTTTTAATTATATTTGAAAAATGTCACTTTGAGAAGAAATTGCAAGCGCCCGATAAAGTAACAAAGGCGGAGCTGCAGTGGTTCGGGATACCTGATTATTTAACAAAGGGTCTATAGAATTAATCAAAGCGCAATTTTAATGAACGGGAGGTGAATGGATTTCAAGAATAACTATTATCTTGCGTTTACAGGTTTCTTTTAGTGACGAAAATGTTTTTCCCAAAATTCAAGTCAATGACGACAAGTGGGACTGTAAACGTCTAAATATACGTATCCGTGCTACCGGGCGCTCTGTGGGTGCAAACAGCCGATAGCGCGGACAAAAAGATTCCACCGCATTGTGGCCGAGACACAATGGCACGCGGCGGGAAAGGAGAACTTGTAATTACTATTTTCCTACGGGCGCCTTTTCAGGGGGTTTATATTTCAGAAAAATGGAATATACGTGAGGCGCTCCACTTCTTTGTTGAGCGATCTCATATCTTCGGCATACATCGCAGCCAGAAACGAAAGATAGTTACAACTAAAAGCTAATCGTACTCATATTCTCCTTGTTACATTCATATTTGTGACCCAAATAACTCTTTGTCCAAATTCCTACAATATTTAACGCTGAAATGGCTACAATTTCAAGCGGAAATTCAGAATATAGATGTGACATTAACTGCCTAATTAAGTGAACATAATGATCTGTCTGACAAATAACTTTAATATATAGTCAACTCATAACGTTTTGTTGAACAAATAATTCTTGATTTCTAGATATGTTAATCGCTATTTATTAACGGATAAAAATAGATTGGCATGATAAAGACATTAAATTATGTAACCCCATTTCTTAAGATCTAAAGCAATCGAAATATCCGAAGATATTATTAAAGAAAATGCTAGGTATCAATGATGTTAAAATAATATATAATATTTAGTTCGCGCGTCAAAACTGAACGCTGTGTAGTCACGAGTAACGGCCAGATTTTAAACGTCGGTTACTATGAACGTAACATATCTTGTGTTATCATTGCTAGGTATAAAGCTATTAGCAGCGAACATAATGGTCATTGGTTGGTGTAATCTCATAAAAGGATATACCACAAATGTAACCGGCGAACACGTCAATATTTACTGGAATAAAGTGTTTTTCAAAGAGCAAATGACAGGAATGAGTCGATGCAAGGAGCGAGTGAGAGGCAACTCAGGCTATTTACCTCGATGGCACATCTGTAATTACTGTCTAACGTATACGAGAGTTAAAATATCCCGTCGCTTTACTTGGAATTTTGTCCGCGAAGCTCGAGCGTAAGTACCACTAGGCGGCGTGCGATTATCAACTGTATTCTCTTTAATGAACCGCGTCCGTGCACACTGGCGCCGCTGTTTGGAAACTTTTCATAGTTTCATAGTTATACTAACTAGTTTGAAGAGATAATTAAATACGAAGAAGCATTGAAACGAAACCTTTGAGAGTTCCAGCGACCTTTTGTTTCTGTGAATGAGAGAGGTCAACAGACATTGTGTCGGGCCTACTGGCCACGAACAAAAAACGTTGGCCAGGCTACTTAATATCAATAAAATTTTGAGAGAGAACTCGCTAAGTGGCATTTAAGTGTCAGTCAACTGGTGTTTAGGCTGTTTTGCGTTTGGAGGTGTGCAACCGGCCCGAGGCGGACTGGTTTTAACCGAAGCCGGTCGGGCAAAGTGTAGCGACTTCAAGTCGGTATGGATACTCCTTTGTGGGCGCATTCCAATAGATACGGGCCCCGCCATACTGAAATGCGGATAATGAAGAGAGCTTATTGTGATTTGTGTGGCATCCCAGTTGGGAACTAGATACGCAGTTGGTCCAGTTTAGTATCATGAGATCAGTAGATTTATGCTCTCATACACGTCTTTAGCATCGCTGATGCGAATAAATATTGCTTTGAAAGCTTTAAATTGCAGTTTGTTTCGCATAAAAAACGTTACAAGTTGAAGGAAAAACATTGCGACAGTAAATCGCGGAGGATTTTTTTGGTGTCTTTTTGAGATGGTGTTGTGGAATGAATCTCAAGTTATTCCGGATTTAAAAAGCTCCGACACGCGAGGTTACGGCCAAATTCGGCAGTTTTACGGCCCCCAGATAGGGTTATTTATACCGGGAGTCTTATTTAATAACGTTATCGGAATCGGTGTGTCGTTAAATCCATTAATGCTTGTCTTACCTGTATATTTCGGATGTTTTAAAAGATATATGTCTCGGATTTTGTTTTTTATTTCTCTTGAGTTCTTTAATGGTTTAATATAACAACGTTGTAGTATACATTAAGAGAATTTTGTTTTTTAATACCAAAGAGAGAGTTAATCACTTGATATAAATCTCTCTGCGAGATTCTTGAAACAAAAGCCGATCAAATACACATACGTATATATGAAGAAAAAATACTCGTCATGGCTTTATCCAAATTTATTTGGGGTCGGCGCAACATTTTCTTCTTCCATGCTTCTCTATTAGTCGTCATCTCAGTATTCACTCCCTTTCTAGCCATATCTTCATTCACACAGTCCATCCATCGTTTCTTTAATCTTCTCCAGACTTTGGAACAGTTAATTCATGAATATCTGTTGAAAGTAGAACTACTACTCTGATTCTAAAGCCTTAAATCCCATCAAATCACTCATTCTTCAACAATATATCTTTATTTTTCTCACCAGAGACAAGCAAAGCATTCGACACATCCACAACTCAGTCAGTGGCCACATAACACATCATATTATCTCATATCCTGTTATTCCGACTTCCTTCTATGTCGTAATACAATTTGCTGTAATTACATTAGCTAGTAATGACATCAACACACTGATCCATTTAGCCATACTTCTGTTTTGTACCCTTATTGTATTTTTGGAGGACAGATTTGTAGGGGAAGATATTTTTGAATAGACCTGACGTTACCTGTTTCCGAGCTCTATATTTGGTTATTTGAAACCTAGTTTCCATACTATATTTGTTAAAGAAATTGGTACCTATTTCAGCGGAACAATTTGGTTGTGGCGTATAAAAGTTTCCAGAATCTAGACTTCTGGAATTGAAGCCCTAAAGTGGAACACCTAAAAGGAAGTTCCTCCACGTGCAAGTTAACTTTAGGAATTGTATTCTGTTGAAATGCTCGAAAAATCTTGAATATTGCTCCTACATCGCCTCCGGATATTTCTCTGTAACCAGACAATTTTAAACAACCCATAGGTGCCCCAGTGCTGACGGCCCCGACTTACGAGTTGTAGGTCGTAGGTTCGAACTTAGACAGGCGCTGTGTAAATAATTTAATCACCACTGCTCTTAAAACAGTGAAGGAAAACATCGTGAGGAAACCGGCATGTCCTAGAACCAAAAATTCGAAGACATGTGACATCTACCAATCAGCACTGGGTCCGCGTGGTGGATTACAGCCCACTCCGTCTCGAAGAGAGGAGGCTTGTGTTCCATCATTGGAATTATAGGCTGATTATGCTATACCATGTACAAAATCTTAGAAAAGGAGTTTGATATGCAACTTAACGTTAACTTTATCGTAAGTATGATGCCATTTATCTCTAAAACGCAGGCCAAATCTTCCAAAAAATAATTCAATGACCGCCTTAGCATACTCCGCGCGTAACACCAAAATTTTTTCACTCTTGAGCCATACCATCACATTGTATGGTATTTATACTCAGTACACATTACCACGCAGAACAATTGTGATTTTATTTAAAATTCATGAGACGCATTATTATTTTGTCCATAAAATTATACTTTTGGTGAAATGGCGCACTGTGTATGCTCGATTTGGGTTAGTGGTGGTTCGTGGGGTTCACCTACTGTGGCTATGTATTAGATGTAATCTAATTTGGAAGAGATTCTGAGTTGACCTTCATAGGATTAGTATAGTCTGTATTATTGCTGCTGACCTTGGTTTTGTTATTGTTATTAGCAATTAACATTTTATTTATTTTACTTCGATGGTCCTTGGTTTTGGTTCGATGGTCTTGTGTATGTTTTCCTTCACCGTTTTAAGAGCAGTGATGTCGCCCCCTATTTCATGGGACATAAACATAACTGGCAAAATGAAGGATTACAGACGGGCTGTTTGGTTACAAAAACCAAAAAAAAAAAACATCTCAAGTATTGTGACAAGGACGTACAACATTCGTCAGCTATTTTATTACTCCTAAAACAGTTTATTTCGAACACGAGTCCAGTTGACACCAATTCGCCTATTACGATTTAAACTAGGTATAACTTGTTCACCCAAATAGGAATGAGGGGCACATAAATAAAACGAAGAGTCCAGTTTAACTGCACTATTATAGTCGGGATATATTTTGTTTTAACACGGTGCCATTAAAATTATGAGCAGCGTAAACTATAAATAATCTAGTTAACAGCTAATGCCGAATAATGTTCTGTGACAACTGCATATTAGTTTTAATGTGAAAATAAATTGTGATATTGTGTATCTGTGTTTGCCTGAGAAGATTGTTGGTTTTAATTTATTATAGAATCGTTTTTTTAGGACATTAAGACGAAAGCTCCAGGTAAGTTAAAGCTTAAGTTTTTTTACAATTTACAGGTCAGAATCAGGTTGTATCTTGATCTGAATATGATTCGCGAAAATCACAATTACTACTCTCGTAAGTTCATATAATAGTAATTAATTAATATTTCATGAAATCTTGGCATTCAGGATTATACTAACTGTTTCTATTAATGATTCTAATTTTATAAACACATATATGTATGTTACGGTCGCTAATCATACTTTAATCAAAATGCAACCTAATTCTGTCTTGTAAATTACAAAAACGTAAGAAAATTTGAATTTCGCGAGCTACCTGGAGCTTCCTCCTTAATTAATACAGGGTCATTGAAAACTAATGAAGTTATGTCTGAAAACATAACTGCCGAAATGTGGGTGTACTATAGGTGCGCCTCTGCCTATCCCTTCAGGGATTACAGGCGTGATGTTATATTTGACGGAAATATTAGTCACAACGCTTAACGCAGACGTCTATTAATCCACTAAGGTTAACTTAATTCAACAATATCACTTGATTAGGCAGATGGAATCGGATTTCAATATGAAAACGCGGTAAATTCGGTACAGCATGGCAGAACAACCTTTCGCACCCGTGTCTCGATCAAAAGTGAAGTCTAACGCTCCAACATTCACGTTCACCAACTTCTACTGTCAAATACCAACCGTCAAACGTCAACCGTCAATTCAGTGTTGCCACCTCACCTGCTGTATCGACTTCAGCCAAGTTCACTACTCGATGTTTCCCGATCCGTGTTGATGCTCCGACATATTTATTAATAGGTATTTAATTCACGTTTTGACAAAAAAAAAACATGCTGTCATGTGGACTGCGGACAGACATGAAAACTTGAAACTATGAAATAATGTTGCAAAACACGTCACCCTTATTATAGCTTTAACTACAGCATGTCGGTGACGTCAACCCATAAGATTTTCCCAAAAAAAAAAAAAAAAAATCGCTACGCGTCTAAAGAGTTTCACTTCAAAAATCGTAAGTATATTTTATCTTTCTAAATAGTCTCTTTCCAGGCAAGACAAAACATAAGCTGCAAGACGCACCGAAAATGCCTGGAAGAGGTATTGGGCCATGAAAGATCTAATGAAGGGTGATTTTCCTTTGTCCCTTAAGAGAAGACTCATTGACGTGTGCATACTTCCCATCCTCACATATGGTTCTCAAACATGGTCTTTAGTAGAGGTTTGCCAGAGGACTATGGTACGGAGAATTCTGGGTATCAAATTTACAGACCGGGTTAGGAATACGACCACCCGTTCCATCATAAATTCAACTGATGTCACTTGGAAAGCTGCCACGCGGAAATGGAATTGGGCTGGACACGTCTGCCGCATGTCAGACGACCAACGGGCCAAGCTTACGACCCAGTGGTTCCCTCTTAATGGCAAACGATATCGCGGCCGGCCCAGTCAGAGATGGCGGGATGAGCTGGATTCCTTCAACAAGAACTGGTCCTTAGTAGCTTTAGACAGAGAGAAGTGGAAAGAGAGTAGGGAGGAGTTTGTCCTGCAGGGGGACATCACAGACTTTTAATAATAATATTTAATAAAAATAATACTTTATGTAAATAATAGGACACAATTTATGCTAAGAAACCGATAAACAAATCTTAAAAATACTTTTCTGCATCATCATCCGCCTAGCCTTTTCCCAACTATGTTGGGGTCGGCTTCAAGTTTAACCGAATGCAGCTGAATACCAGTATTTTACATGAAGCGACTGCCTGTCTGACCTCCACAACCCAGTTACTAGGTAATACGATACCCCTTGGTAAGACTGGCTGTCAGACTTTCGGGCTTCTGACGTCCCGTAACGACTGTCAAAGAACCACGAATGGCAGCCGGGACCAACGGCTTAACGTGCTTACCGAGGCACGGAAAGATCTCGGTATTGTTAAGATAGTCACCCATCCACGGACCAGCCGCGGCAAGCGTAGCTTAACCTGATCGATCGATCCGTGCGGCTGCTATTACTTAGGCACGAGTCCCTGGAGATTTGTGTAATTTTTTGACTGCAATGACATAAATCTTTGACCTAACTTATATTTGTCTGTAAATATCTTACAAAAATAACCCTTCCTCTAAATCAAAAATATCTATCATTTCTATTTTATGTAGCATTGTAGTCAAAAACAATATACAACTGTAGAACATGAACAGAATTGTTTTTCCCCTGCGTTGCGATTAAGGCACACTGTGCATTATATTTTATCGTTACCGATTCGCGCAGGGTTTTATTGCTCGTCGTCTTGCTGGCTAATATTGCGATGTTTATTGTCCATTGTTGTTTTCGATCGTAGGAAGGTAGAAAAGAGTTCCAAACCAGCTTTGTATAGGCTTTGACGATTTTACATCGAGACTTCTAGATCTGTAAAATAGAGAATAATACATTTAAATGTGTATAGAAAGATTCACGAAAGTCTATAAATGAATGAGCGTGAGGGCGCAAATATTGCTTCTTCCTCACGCGTTCCGGTTGACGGCTTGCCATGCTCTGCCCAAGCCGGGCAGACCTCCAGGGTATGCTCCACCATGTCCTCCAGGCAATCCACACAATGGTAAATTTTGGAACCCACTGCGATTATCTTTTTCGTCGGTTATTAGAAAAAAAACTTTTTAGCAAAAAATAAAACCGACTTCCAAAACAAAACACTACAAAGTGAAAAATAACTTTAATTTCGGTATTCGGTGTCTTGGGTATTGTATTTTCGTTTTTTGCCACCGACTTCCGAAATTAAAGTTATTTTTCACTTTGTAGTGTTTTGTTTTGGAAGTCGGTTTTATTTTTTGCTAAAAAGTTTTTATTTTTCACTTTTTAGTTGTGGAACCTACCCCACACAAATTCGAATACATAATTGAGCACAATAATTGTAGATATAGCCATGTAAATAACAGTGATAGGAAGTTATTAAAACACCATTACATCATCCACATAAAATAAGTGGGAAATATACGCATTATTAAAGCTAACTCAAAAACTCCCCAAGCAAAGTTAATAAAATTTATATGGGACCACCTGGAAAGTATACCCTATCAAACAAAAAAAGAATTTTCTAAATCGGTCCATCCGTCTTTGAGTAATCGCGTAACAAACATACAAAAAAAAAAAAAAACATACAGACGAATTGAGAACCTCCTCCTTTTGGAAGTCGGTTAACAAATCTGCTGTTTCCTACAAAAGTGCAATACGTACGCGGTCAAAATGTATGGAACAGCAATTTTTTTTTTAATAACCGACTAATGATTTTAACGTAGGAGGGTGTACTGAACCCATGGTAGCAGGTTGCGCGTCGAAGTCCCTGTCACCCTGTATTCTATGACACTCTGATATTCTGTAGCTTCTCATTAGTGAAAGAACTTACAAATTCGCAAGTTTTACTTTTTTATAATATTATTTAGTGACAGATCGGAACTAGATTTTCAGCCACAACCGGAAACCGTAACCGTAACCGAACCTTCGGCTCCTCTTCTAGTTTCGGCCGAAACCGAAACTTACATACTTATGAAAAAGTTAGTTAATTAAATGACATTTTTTTTCTGTAACCCGTCGTTTTTCGTTAATTTGGCTAGAAATAATTTGATTAAGGTTGATTTTGCAATTATCAGATTTCTTTTATCCAAAGAAAAAAAAAATACTTTTGCCAGATTTTGTGAGAAAAACTGTATGAATTTCAAAATGACGATTAAAAAATGAGTCCTTAGATAAATAAAGATCATCCGACATCTGATAATCTCTCCTAAAAATGATTATGCAGTTAGTAGAACTTTATATTATTTGCGATTTACATTTCGACCCAATTTTAGCTCGCACAGTGTTCAAAAACGTTACGAAGCCAGGAAAAAAAGTATCAACCAAACTTAAATTTTAGCCTTGAAAAAGTAGATACTCCAGTGTATTAGTAAAGTTTTAAGGAAAATCAGCAACCTGTTTTATTTATACTTTTTATTTTATTGGAGACACAATACATTATGCTGTTTATCTTGTAATGGTCGATTAGGGTACAATTTAGTGTTCCGATAATTTGGCTTTCATTGCTTTTGAGTGGGTTGTATTTATTATTTGTATATTTTTTGTACTGAATACATGTTTATTCGAGACTAATAATACAGACGGAAGGCATTACGAATTGATAACGTTATCATTGCCAAACTATGTAAAAATATATTTAGCATAAAAAAGATTGTTCAAACTCCCATTCTGCTATACCTATATAATTGCTATAAACTGAATTGTTACTTAAAAAATAACTGCGAGAAAAAAACCGGTCAAGTGCGTGTCGGACCACCACTGAAGGGTTCCGTAGTTGGGAGGAATTTATCTCAAGAACAAACTTAACATTGTAGTTGAAAAACATGTTCTCCCATACATTCCGACTACAAATGTCCATAGTTAAACGAAAAGGATCCAACCCACATTAGGCGTAATGTTGGTTGGATCCTTTTCGTTTAACTATGGATAAATGTAAGATTGTACGCACAATATTGAGCGATTTACCATGTTATTTTAAGACCATGGACTTTTTATAGGTTTTCCTGTAATCTATAGCTATAGAATTATTTTCTATATTATTTACAAAATTTTAAGCTCTGTAGTTTCGGAGATAAAGGGGGGATGGTCAATTTTCGTCTATTTTCTTAAATAACTTTAAAACAGTTTATTTTAAAATTATCAAAAAAATATATTTGAGACCCTCACAATAACATTGTCCGTCGCCGTTGCCATGAGTGATAAACTTGTGTCAAATGAACTGCTGGCGTTCCTGCAGCAGAAACTGGACGTAATGGACGAGGTGTCCGCTATCCAGATCTGTGTATCGAACTTCAGCGAGGAAGACATTGCTGCTGCGAAGTTGCTGCTGTTCCGGTCACTTAATAAAATCGACCAGATGGTGTCTCGTCGACGCGACGGGACAAAGAAAAGTGTGCAAGACATCATCACGCTTCTGAAGGTTACCGATCCTGACGATGTGCCGACGTTTGTGGCACGGGATCTGAATAAGTTACCTCCAATCACATTCGACCACGTCGACGTTACGAACCTGTTGAAGGACATTGTGTCCTTGAAGGCTAGTCTAGCTGACGTGCAGAGGAAGTTGGAGACATCCCAGAACACCGTCACTGACCTGTGCACAGAACTCGATGAGTTGCGCAACTCTGTGGCGTTAATTGGGTCACCGGCGCGTGTAAGCAATGTAAATACGCTCCGAGGTGTCGGTCGGCTGCCTAGACACATCGGCCACGAGTTTTGCATCAGCAGTTTTATCGCCGGCGCCGATTGCTGAGTCAGAGTTGCATGCCGCTAGCGTGCCTCGTAGCTCCGCTCCCGTCCCCGCAGCTCCTCCCCGTAGCGCTGCCCGGTCGACGCGACCATCTGACCCGTTGGTCACTTTGAGCACTCCCACTGCTCCCCCCGCAAAGCCTGCGCCTGTAAAGGAAACGGACCGGGCTGATGATGACGGCTTCGTGACGGTGCAAAGGAGGAAGCGCCGACAGAGTAGCTGTAAGAACCGCTGCGGCAAGGCTCCTACGGACCCCAACGAAAAACTGCGTGCTGCGAAGCCGAATACCCCGGTGTATATTTCTCGTCTCCACTACACTATTATATATACGAAGTGGCGATTAGGTTATCACATTGATTGAAACCACGTATTCAGTACATGATTCTGGAACCCACTGCGTTGAAATTTTTCGTTGGTTATTATAAAAAAAAAAAAAACTGTTGTTTCTTACAAAAGTGCAATACAAAATGTATGGAATAGCAATTTTTTTTTTTTATAATAACCGGCAAAAATTTTCATCGCAGGGGACCACAGTCATGTCCTGAATATGTAGTTTCAATTAATGTGATAACCTAATCGCCACTCTGTATATTATTATATTTATATTTTTTTAATTTTCTTATTTGCCCCCCAAAATTGACACCCATATTCAAAATTCATTCATTTACATTAAACGTCCGTGTTTGGATCATAGAAATACATACGTGTACCAAATTTCAACTTAATCGGTTCATAGGAGCAAATTGGCTGTGACAGCCGGGCAGACAGACAGACACATGAGTGATCCTATAAGGGTTCCGTTTTTCCTTTTGAGGTACGGAACCCTAAAAACACTAGTTGTATGTTCCCACGTATCTTAACTCCATCAGACAAGCATCGAATACTACTGACATTGCCTTGAACCACACAAACATACTAACACATTGTTTTCAACAACTGTATTTTATTACTCTTTCCTCTTATTGAACACGCCGTAATACAAATCGACATGGGTATTAATATTGTAAGAAAAAAAAAACACGGTCTTTTTATACATCCGTCTCTTGCACTCGTACGCAATAAAAAAGAGATTGCAATACTTTATAGCCCGGCGAGACAAGACCGGTGCAGCCAAAAAACATTTATTACACGCCATCAATTTTTACAAACCCGTGTAACGTGACACCAGTGAACAAATGAATGTGTTCAAGACAACCGAACTGCGTGTCCGACCGCACAGTGGGCCGAATAGTGATTTTACATGGCCATAACATTTTTTTTCTCCACTAACCACAGATTTATTCATTCGTTATAGTTTTTTTTTTTGTATAACATAAAACGTAAAACGATCGTTAAATAAATTAAGAGGTATTAATTGAGAATCTTTAATTTTGTACTAAAAGCGTAAAAATAGTCGCGGCAGCCGGTCGTGAGCGTGGTTTTTTGCCATTTTACCCCTTCCTTAGCTGTTAACGCGAACAATTTAATATGAAACAGTAATAAACTGATATTATAATAGTTCTCTTTAATAGTAATGGCGATGGCGGCAGGAAAATAAAATGGGTCGTAAGAGGTTTAGACTGAATTTACTACGTTGCGTTGGTAGAATATAATAGTTTGAGTAATTATAGAAAAAAAGTAAAAACCGACTTCAAAAACAACCTAAAACGATAAAATAACTTTCATAAAAAAAAAATTACGGCTTCTGAAGACGGTGCCAAGTTTGAAGAAGGATTGAAGACACCGACTTCTGAAGCTGTTAAGTTTTTTATGGAAGTTATTTTATTCATTTAGGTTTTTGAAGTCAGTTTTTACTTTTTTTAAAGTAAATTTATTTTTACATTTTTAGTTTAATATACTATTACATAAACCCAAGACGAACGAAAAGAAAAGTCATCAAAATAAAAAAATGCCAGAGATACAGTACATTTATGCATATAGGTAAATAACCTCAAACATAACAATAATTATCAAATGTTTTATATACTAAAACCTTCCTGAAACTACGTAGATCACATTAGTGAAAGAATCATCAAAATTGATTCATAAGTTTTTACCTACGGGTCGAATACAGAACCTCCTTTTTTAAAGTCTGTGAAAAAAGCCAAGTAACAGCATGATTTAAAAAGAGTGTAAATATACAAAGATACAGTTAGTCCTCCATTCGCATGTTAACACGAACCCTTCAACTGCAGCCATTTTATAACAGTCACAATCGTAAACATTCCGATTAACCCTCACAATAATTTAGAGCCTACTAAACGTTAGCGTTCTCTATTCAAAATGTCCCACAAATGCTTTAACATCCTTACAATTCGATGGCAACTGAGGCCACAACTTGGTCAGTCATAAAACTTGAGCATAAAACCGTAATGGTGCAATTACAGGGTTAATTAGCAAAGCTGAGGCGTTTGTCAGCCAGAGTTTTACGGTTTACGTGACTGAATTCGATAGACGCCATGTCAGAACAAGTTGGTCACGTGGTGTATTTATTTTTGGGGCGAGGGCACGGAATTAATTACGAAGGGATAAGGTAGACATTTTTCCGAAAAAATCGGATAGAAAACAGAGAGAAACAGCTTAAATCTTAACCTTATAATCTGAATCTTATAAGTGTTTATGAGGAGGTGTAATGACCACTGGTTTATCTGAATTACTTATGCCCGGTTTCCGAGGTTTTTAAACGGAGTTTATCCATTTGATATCGTGTTACTGAACACTTCGTTAGTTAAGGAAGAATTTAGCTTAAAAGTCGAGTCAATTACTATCGAGGGTTTATCTGAAGATCTCAAAAACCGAGCATAAGGAAGGAATTTGCTTAAATGATAATTTTGTCGAATACCTCTATTAAGAGTTTATTTCTTCAGAAATCGGGCATTAATCTTAACTTAGTCGTCAGAATTTGGATTACAAACATAAACTTAAGTATATAAGGACTAGGCCGATTGCTGTAACTTCAGTAACTTTCAAAATCATTTCTTAATTTAGTCTAACTTAGATTTTCTTGAACTCTAATTACCATATAAAGCAGACAGAATGGCTGTAATTGACAAAGTTAACAACAAAACATTTAATCATTAAGCACTGCCAAACTTAACTTAAAGCTAACTTAGCACACGGGCAAACTTAAACTTCAATCATTTTTAATTACACAACTCACTTTGGGCACTATTTCTAGTTACACAAAATATAGTGTTTTTGCTACCACGTTTAATAATTTCTTGAAAACAGGAGTTCCTAAGACTTTTAATTAACTTAAGTAGGTAGAGGGAGGATATGAGGAGTAATTTCTTGTCGTTATGAGAGGAACGTGGACTCATGTGAAGGACTAGAAAACGCCCTTTTTCTTGTTACACTCGTTAAAATGGAGTTTTAAACGTGTTACCTCGAGCTAACTTGATGTAACTTGTAGGAAAATATTTTTGTCGCGAATTTTTGTGAGACGTGATTTTGTTACACTGTGCAGAGTGTGATTTACATTGTATTTTTGAGGACTTGAGTTTTTCTTTCGTTTCTTTTTTGTCATTGATAAAATTATGTTTTATATTCGTAATAACCAGGTAGTAAATCTATAATTAAAAACACTAAGAAAACTATGTTGCATGAATCATTTTTATCGCAAAATCAATCTGCCTAACCTTTTCCCAACTACGTATGTTGGGGTCGGCTTTCAGTCTAACCGGATGCAGGGAATACCAGTATATTACATGGAGTGACTGCCTATCTGACCTCCACAACCCAGTTACTGGGTAATACGATACCCTTGGTAAGACTGGTTGTCAGACTTTCGGGCTCCTGACGACCCGTAACGACTGTTAAAGATCAACGAATGACAGCCGGGACCAACGGCTTAACGTGCTTTCCGAGGCACGGAGGACTCTCGGTATGTAAAGATGGTCACCCATCCACGGACCAACCCCGGCGTAGCTTTACCTGATGGATCTACCCGTGCGGCTTTTATTACTTAGCCACGAGCTCCTCTTTTTTATGTGTCAAAAATAGATTAAAAAAAAAAACATTTCTTTTTAGATTTTTTAAAATATTCTTTCCGGCGAAAAAACTAAGCATAGTTTCCCTCATTTCGATATGTACACATTATAAAGACACACTTGACTGTATAACGATACTTTCCGTGTAAATAGGAGTTGCTTTATGTCCTTTATTTTCAAGCACAAAATACAGCATAGTAGAACATTATCTATCTTTGTAGTTTCTAAACCTAATTAATAATGTGTAAGTACTATGCATGCTACGGTACATGCTACACTTTGGTTATGCTCGTATAATTTTACATTATACTTGGCAACATTTATGATTTCCCACTAAGTTTGTGATCGTAAATTCGTAACAAAGTAACTTAATATCCGTGGAGATAATGGAAAATTGGAAATAAAGAGGAAAGTGAATACTTGCTTTTGATGTCAAATATGTCGTGACATACTGTCAATTCAATCGAAAACACGTTTTATTTAACGGCGCACCAAGCTTTTTATACACACCAACACACGGTTTTTATAACCGTTGTTTTAAGTAGTAAACAATTAAATTAAAAACTAGGGAACTATATTGGTATTATTGAGGATTATACCAGGCAGTATATACACGATGGAAACACCATTTGATAAAGTTGGCTCGATAGAATAAATTCATAAAATTGCTTCTTTTCGTGTAATTTTTTCCTCTGTTTCCGGAAAATAAGGAATTTAATATTATAATTAATTTACTAAACTGACAACATAGATGACTGGAGTATTTACACACGATGGTTTTTTATTTAAGAGCAATATGATGAAAATAACAACGAAAAACATTGCAAAAAGTGTGGTTATTGTCTTTACTCTTTACACGTAAAGAAAAAGACAAACGCATAAGCTCGGTGCGCCCAGTGATGTTTGAGGTTTTCGTTTCAAATATTTTTATCCAAGAAACAATACAGAAAAACTTTAGGTTCTTTTTTCGATTCTTAGGAGTTGGTTTATTCTATCAGCACGAAAGAATAGCTAAAGCTTAGGTAAAAATAGTAGTTACAGTGAGCGCGCAAGTGCTAGTCACCGCTTGAGGTATGTGAGCAGTGAGAAGGGCGGGGGAGGGCGCGATTGACAAGATTGGTAGACTGAGTTACCTTGACGTTTGTCTACCTCCCCCGTCTCACCGCTCACATCATCAGGCAGGCGGCACACTATAAATGCCCAGGGTGCACTTCACATAGTACAGTCGCAAAATTCAAATCGTTTTTCTCGTGAAATAACAACTGCAACTTTGAGAAAAGACTTACGAGTATTTCTGAATAGTACGGTTTCGATAATACTATGCTTGCAACACCATAAAATATCTACCAATATGTTATTATGATGAGGAAATGAGAATGGTTACGTGACGTCGTCAAACGAACGAAGGTGTTTAGTAGGATTAAACTTAATTAGACCTTAACACCTTTGCTTAGAATCGTAAATATAATATTATACGTACAATCGTATGTTACATAATACGTGCAATCGTACAAAATGTTCTGTGTCGCTAATCTGTGGTGTGTAGCTAGCTCATCAAAATAAGAGTGACTCTTTTTATCCAAGTGAGTAGCTACAACTGTGGTAGCACATGTGTTGAGTTACCCAACCTAGTGTTGGGTAACTCAACACATGTGCTACCACGTGCTACCGCTGTACCTTTACGTTAAAGTATTGCCACTCGTAGAGGCGACTTAAAAAAAAAATCGCCCGTGCGTACCTGGCCTTACCCAGGATTTAGTGTAGACACGAATATGTTATACGTGAACGATGTACGTTATACGAATATGATATATGTTATACGAATATGAATACCTATTTTAAAATAAATATTTAAATTACAGTCCGGCTGTTACAGAATGCGTTCCTGACACCTGTGGACAATTTCTAGTTGTAATAGGGATCAAATTCGTCAAACACATGTGCGTTAGTATGAAACGGACAGGTGCAGTGTTAAGAACGCATTCTCTCGACGAAGGCCGGACTGTAGTCTGTATTGTTTATTTTTTTGTGGAAATTTTGAAAATGATTTCTAAAAAGTCGTTCTCCCAACTAAATCTGTTTTTTTTTCTGAAATAAACAAATAATACACTAGCTCCTAAACAAACTCGTGATCGCACAGGGCGCACATCGATTCGACTCGGCGATAAAACTAAGCACAATTTGCTGCAATCGATTCGCTTCGCTTTAGCAACGCTGTGGGGCACTAGGCTTATGAAGGTATTGCAAGAAACTTGACTTTGTCCTACATAATTGTACTATGATAATTTTGAATGAAGAAATAGGGTGATTCCGTTCCACAGAAATCATTGGTCCCGGCTGTCATTCGTGGATCTTTGACAGTCGTTACGGGTCGTCAGGCAGTCTGACAACGAGTCTTACCAAAGGGTATCGTATTACCTAGTTACTGGGCTGTGGGGTCAGATAAGCAGTCGCTCCATGTAAAATACTGGTATTCAGCTGCATCCGGTTAGACTGGAAGCCGACCCCAACATAGTTGAGAAAAGGCCAGCAAAGAGTGATTCTTCGGAAAATCAATTAAAATTCTTATGAGATGTACCAAGGTAGAAACAATTTTATCTAAACTCCCTTATTTTAACTCTAGTTGTCCATAGTTAAACGAAAAGGATCCAACACACAATATGTGTGTTGTGGTTTGGATCCTTTTCGTTTAACAACGTCCACTGTTTTTATTTCCAACTAGCCCCAGATTCTCACGGTTTTTAAGACTTCATAAAACATCGAGTTTTCTTTATTATATGTCGTTTAATATTAATGTTTTAAACACCTAAATCTTCCGGAATACATACTCTAAATGATTGTGAAATCCGCATCAAAATCCGTTGCGGAGTCTAGAAGAACAACGTGGTCACACAGAAAGACACGAATAGCGACTTTAATTTACTGGGTGTAATTTTAATCACCGTTATCCTCTTAAAGGGGTCATTATACTCATACTATGAACAACTTTTACTATGAGACTAAACCAGAAATCTCGAAAAAAAATCCGCTGCTCCCCACATTTTGACGAGTTATGCGAACATGAATGTATTGGACAGCTGAATTTATTTCCGCGATTTCAGGTTTGGTCCCATAGTAAAAGTTGTTCATAATGATAAGTACAATAACCCCCTTTAGAGTATAAAGGTGATTAAAATTACAGCCTGTATATGGATTCGCAATAGTTTTTAATGAATTACACGGATGTGAACATAGAGAATGAAGCTCGAAGTTATCATTAAGTTACAATCGCAATGTAGATTTTAATGTATCTTTTAATTAACTTCTTAAATCGCATTGTTGCAGTGTTTGAAGTACATGATACAAAATGTTTTCCTGTTTAACAACGATAATTCTGTAAGGTTGTAACTTAGTCATTTTTGCATATTCAATTACATTATATTAGAATCTACTAATGGCAGATATTAATACAGATAAGACACTCCGCAAAAGCATTTAAATAAAAAGCTACTCTTGCTACGACAAAATAAAGTGCAATTCAGGTTGCACAACGCTTATTACCTACAGTTATATTCACCTACAAGTTGCCTCGCTTTCTATCGCGTAACTCGTATACCTTCTGACTCGTTAGAGATGTCTTCTTTTACGACGCGGCGTGTGAGTGAGTATCGAACTGACCGCACTGAATTGGCCCCGTGACAGGGCCCGCCGCGTACTTGTAGCTTTATACCTAAACTGCGAAGTGTCCCATCTGTATTAATCTCTGCTTATAGTAAAAGAGCGTATAAATAAGTTTATTTTGTACTGCAAATGACGATGTCGATCTAAACGAAACTTTCCCTCTCTAACAGATTTTTATGTCATTTACCTTCTCTATTTACTGAAGCCATGTAACAACTTGCAAGATATTACAAACATATTAAGATCAAGACAACACCAACCATTTGGCCCAGCTTTAACACCAAGCTCGAAAATTGGAGCGTCTTGCGATAACAGCCTAGTATTGTATGCGTCGCATCGACGCCGACGCAGGCCTTTGGCCATCGTATTAATTACTCCTATCTCACCGTCAATTGGAGCCAATTAGGCGAAGAGCTACCACCAGTTAAGGAGTACAGGAGCTGGCAGGATTAAGGATGGATGAAGGAGCTTCTCGATTTCGCCGGGTTATGGATGTGAGGACTTAATTTTGAGGTGTTGAGATTAAATTGATCGAGTGGCATATTTGGAGCGCTTGCTGCATTTGATTGTGATGGCGCGTCGTCTTTGTTGACTTGAATTGCTCGGTATTTTAATGATTGGTAGTGTCTTTGCTATTTTAAAGTACCTTATCAGTTTCGTAGAATGTTTGTGCGTGACAATTTCTGTAATCCTATTTGGTTGAAAGAGGCACATCGTGACTAATACTACTGAAAGAGTTAGCAAAACAATTAAGTGTGAATTATAAAATATCATGGCAATTCTGAAAATAATTAAAATACACGGAACAGCTGACCAAAATGTGGTCAAAAGACAATCATGTGGTCTCAACAAAACACCCCCATACCGACCATACTTTATTTATACACCCAACAATTGAATTCAAAGTCCAGTACGAGAAATCCCACGAGATTTATAACAGATAGCTACTCCAGAAAATTGATGGTACAAAAGGTTAGCTCCATACAACGAGCCATAACAGGCGCAGGCACAGGACTCGGTTACAGGTATATTTTTTTAAACGGTTTCGTCTTAAATACTTAAGAAACGATTTGTTTCGGTTACGTTCGAACGCCACGTTGTAAAAAACGTTTTGAAGAAAAACAAAATTCAAATCTTTCTTGATTCATCAAATGTTTTAACCGTTTTTTCTTGCGATTTTTGCTATTTGCAGGCAGATCAAAATATGATTCGCGACTATAAAAAATATTTATTTATATAACTATAACCATAAGGATCACCAACAATCTCTCTAAGTCAGATTTGTTCTAAAATGTCATGATTTCCGAAATCAAACTTAGAGAGAACAAATCTAACTTAATAAACTGGTTTTTAAGAACGTTCTCATTTTGTTTTCGTTCCAAACAAAAGGTTGTACAAAGAACTGTTAGAATCGTTTTGAAAAAGTTATTTTAAATAACGTTTCCGAGCACACGCACATAGACGCGTACGTGCGGCGATCTCAAACAAATGGCAGTCGCGAGTGCACTTGCACTCACTGTACGTGAAGCTTGGCTATGTGTGAGTACGTTTTCGCTTTTTTTATAACTGACCTTCTGTAGCTATCTATTCTGTGCTTCTCTGCAAGTGAAGTTACGATGACAACCTGCTAGCATGTTCGGACGGGATCGTCCTGTGACATTAGTTTATAGTACAGGTAGAACAATGCCGCTATTTATTATTGTCCAACCGCACAGTGCGATGAACAGTGGACAAAAAATGTGATTTAGATTTAGAGCAAGTTGGAGTCGAATTAGATTGGCTGGGTTGGAGTGAAATTGTTCGATAAAGTTTGAACATAGATAGACTTGTCTTTTCTGAAATAAGTGAAAATATCTTTTGGTGTCAGATAAATGTCAAAAATGATTATTAGAAGTGGTTTGGTAAAGGCTTGGTTAGCCCAGTGAAACAATAAGTAGGATTAGAGGCTCTTTTGTAAAGTATATTCACAGAAACTGACAGAAATCGATTATTCTTGTCATAGTCAAACTATTCGCAAAGAAAATTGAAATATCCCAGATTGCGACTATAAATTATGTTTATTCCTACTCAATGAATACTTGGGTTTCCAAATATCAGGGTCCAAACATAGTAACAACTTGAATAACTTGCCAAACAATAGACCAATTACAAATTGATTCTAAACCTTACCATCACAAAATAACAATTTAATTTATATTCAAAACTTCATCCGGAAACGTTTAGTGTTTTTGTTAAAGCAATTTTTCATTATAATTACTTGTAAAATATTTATGGGGCATTGTGAACTGTTTTTATGCCTCCCGAGGCAAGGCACTGTTCTGAAGAAATAATTGTATAATTTATGTTTTGTAATTTTGTCCAGAGCACTTGGAGATTTATTCCACTGTGCGGTGAACGTATGATTTGTAACTGTGTGTTTGAAGGCTATTTAAGTTTAACTTGATCGTTTGACGGAATCGTGGTGTTGTGTTGTTTAAGTGATTTATTGTTTAATTGTTTGTTACTTATTAATAGATTTTACTTCGAAATATTTGGTCATTAGAATAGAAAGGTATCGAATTGAATGGTTACCATTTTATTGCAACTTTATTAAACTGGATTCAAAACCGGGGCGTATTTTTTGCAAAGGAGTGTACTTATACAGGGTTATTGGTAAAACACCAACAACCTCTTAAGGGGTCATTGTACTCATCATTATGAACAACTTTTACTATGGGACCATACCTGAAATTACGAAAAAAAAATCAGCTGTTCAGTAGCATTTTGACGAATTATTATGTGAACATAAATGTACTGAACAGCTGATTTTCTTTTCGCAATTTTCAGGATTGGTCCTATAGTAAAAGTTGTTCATAATGATGAGTACAATGATCCCTTAAGAAGGTTGCTGGTGTTTTACCAATAACCCTGTAGGTATATAATTTTTTTTCCAAAATTCGGTTGTTCGTAACTTTGTGAAAAATTGGTGTAGTTGTCTTTATATATACGTATATATACGTGACTTATAAGTAAAAATGGAGAATTAAAGAACTCTGTCGAATTTTCTACTTTGTTGCCGTCTTACTGTCTACACGGTACAGGGTAACGTCATTTCTGTCTATTCTTCCGTCGACAAAACCCGTTTCTATGGCGGTCATGCTCCGCGTGCAGGCGTAATGTGATGTTATGTTCATAGATGTCTCCCTTCGAAATATTTGACCATTTAGCCAGAAAGACAGTAGGAATAAAATGGTTCTAAACGCTATACTTTTTACTAAATTTATTACTTCCTTTATCACTTCTAGTCATGCTCGGTGATTTTGCATACTTTCGATTCCACGTTGCTCTAGTTTCTGTTGCGTGATGGTAAATATTTAAATAATGCTTTTACCACGCTCCGTGAGCAGATTCGTTCAGCTTTGAATTTGTACCGGTAGTCTTGGGGTCAGCTCACACCAAGACGCGACGCGACGCGACGATACTGCAAGATGCCAGTGATTTCGCGCTGCGCCGCGCGCCGCCGCGAGACGCATCGCAACGTCGCGAGGCGCTTAGTAAAAGGGTCATTTTCACAAAAAGTGTACTCTGTTTTAAATGTGTCGAAATTATTTTTTTGTTTTAGAACGTTTTTTTTTCATTAAATTCACAAGTGGTATTCTTTTTAATATATGAAAATAATAATAGAACATCTTATTCTGTATTATTTAATGAAATATAGGTAATTTAATGCCCTTGGGAAACAAAAATTCTTCCATTCCGCAACTATAAGCTTCCGGTTATAGAAATAAAATAAAACACGCTTGGATTTAATCAACTGGTATTATTTGTTATTAATGGTTTGTACTTTAATACAAAATAAAGAAAAAATATAAACACTAATAAAAAACATACATTTTTATCAATTTATTTTCCATTACGTTACTCTTTGGACGAAATTAGTTAAATTCTTTTTGGTATGTTACTCAATTAGGAAACAATATAGGAACTCTTTTTTAATTTATATTAATCAAATTATTAGCCTCTAAATTATCAAAATTTTATGGCAATCAGATGGAATTTCGCTCTATAAATTATATTTAAATCAAAATATAAAATAGGACAGTCACGGAATTGACTGTTCCAGTAACGGAATAGAATTCTTAAGATTATTGCACATTAACAAGAAGACTTGAAAATATTGCATCTTCAAAATATTGCAAATTGTTTATAGTATGAACAATTTTTGCTACGGAAACCTACGTAATTCAACATGATTAAAAAAATATATCTGAAAACATTATTATTACCTACTCCAAAGCTATAATTGCCCATTGTCAAGAAAATTAAATCAAATTATAAAAATAAGTAGAAAAACAACACACGCCGCAACCTCCTAATATTTATTAAATGCTTTTTGTTCATACATATATTAGTAGGTGTTTCAGAGGATGTAGGTTCATTATTCTTAGTTTTGTTCTTTTCACGGTCAGTCTTCGCTTTCTGTCTTTTTTTCTGTTCTCTCCATTTTTGCCTCTGGTTTACCTTCTCATTTTCTGATAACTCTGTTATTTTTTTATTCTTTAATTTAATTCTATTTAAATCTTTCTTTTTATACTCTTCATACCGTTCGGGGTCTTTTTTTAATTTTTCTCGGTATCTTCTCATTTTTTCGGCTGGCGTAAGTGGCATCTTCAAGGTAAAAAATATATAAGTATATATTTGAATATTGTATGATTCAATATACAAATACGACGTGAATTGCTGACTAATGAGCCTACATCCTAGCAAAATGACAGGTACGTTATTGGAATATTGTCATAGTACTCTTAACAGTACGTTTTAGAATTATTCACAGTAATCGCATTCATCTTCACAATAATGATCATATATTGCATAAACTGTACATCGCTGGCACCAAAAAAAGTCAACACTTATTAAATTCTTCACTTTAACGTTATCGTTTATAATAAAGTGGTATGGTTTATGGATCAAAGTGGTAGGAAATCCACAACCGAAACATTTTTCTGCAATTCGGAAATGAGTGACTAACCACGGCCATACTGATTCTTGCAATAATATAAAATCATTTTTAGTTAGGAATTTATCAATGTTCGCAAAAACTACCATTTTTGTTAAGTACCTGAAAAAGAAATATTGGGTAGGTACTCAATGTCAATATTATTAAAATGCATACATTTTCTTCTAATTTGTGTCATTTGAGCATTATGAACATTTATAATTAATAATTTCTGAATATTAGAATTCTTATTCACAGACACAAAGTGACATGAATATAATGTACCATCTTCCTAATAATTCTATTCCGAAACTTTTTAGTTCCAATTCTACGTTACCTGCGTTTTGGTAACGGAACGGAAGTATCGGAAGTCTACCTTTGAACATTTTTGTTTAATTTATTTTTAACTAACACATCAGACCAACAAGCTTGGTATTAAATTGGGTTCACTGAAAGTTTATAAAGATTTTAAAATAATTTGAAAAAAATAAAATTGTAGTACTTACTTCGAAATTGGTTGCGGTTGTGGAATATCAAAAACGGACCGTTACTAAAGTGCGTGTTTCATCGTCCGCTGGTTGCCGTCAAAATGGACGAATCACTGTGGTACAGCCATGACAGCTTTACAAATGTTGCCAATCGACAAAAAATATGCAAAAGTAGTAGTTTTAATTGCGATCTTTCGTAAAAAATGGGGTTTCGGAAGGGAATTTTCCACTTTAGCTAATTAATGTCCTCGCATATATACAATTATTTGAATATTTTGTGTAATGTTACACTGTTTCTGAAATTATGAAATAAATCGTAAACAACTATACTTTCCAAAAAATCAATCACATTAGTATAGCTAAGTCAACAAAATATATAAAAGTTATGTTATTTTACTGTAATTGGTAGTGGGACAGCGCTAAAATAGGTACCTTCTACTAGTATTTTTGAAAATTACGGTAATATAACTGTGTTTTTATGTAGCAACAACATATAATATAGTTAAAAACTAACCATAGATCCATATTTTTAGAGTTGTTTTTCTTAAATGTGGAAATTATTCTTTAAATATTTAACAAAACTTGTGGGACACCCCCAAAACACGAATGTACACTTTTTGTGAAAATGACCCAAAATCGTTGGCAACACGACGCCTCGCTGCGCAGCGAAACGCCGCGCGGCGCAGCGAAACGTGTCTACATTCGCCACGTGCTCCCGCCCCTCTCCGCGTCCACCCGCAGTCTACCATTTGCAAGCGCATGAGAACGACGTAATTTGGCACTTTTCACTTTTGGCAATTTCACTCGAGCACTCGACCGAACTCTATCAATTCTACGCGAAGTCTGGACGAAAATAGTAGAGACAAGTCGCCACGGCAGCTTCGGCTGCGCCTCGCGGCGTCACGCGGCTTCTTGAGGCGCAGCGCCGCTCTTGCACGCCGCGCGTACCGGCGATGCACCGCGCTACGCCGCGAGGCATCACGCGGCGCAGCGCTGCATGGTGCAACGTATTCTAAATTCTCACAATGAAATGTGTATCTTTTCGTGTAGAAAACAAAGTTCTATTTTGAGTCGCTCTTTTAAAGTGTGCGCGCAGCGTCGCGTCTCGGTGTGAGCTGACCCTTACTGACCAGCAATACCGTTACTTAGACATTGGCCCTTATAATGACACTGCATAATTTGTTAATCTGCTTCGCATGTTTATGGCAATTGTGTCAGGCCAGAACTTAGCATTGTCTGTATCGGCCATTAGTTCATGAAACGTGCTCCACGCGTAGCATGACAACCACAGAAAGGGGTTTTGTCGACTACTCTTGTAGACAAAAATGACGTCACCGTGTAGACAGTACGACGGCAACGAAGTAGAAAGAGTCAACTGCACTTTTTACGAAATTCACTTTTTTACATAATTCTACTCAGAATCTTTGAGGCGTAGGACAAAAGAGTGTACGTGTTTTTCGAGGCAAGGGGGGGATATATCACACTAACTTCCACTTTGGGCTGCTACTGAGAAATTCGTAGTATAACACTTTGCCTGACCTTGGAATCGAACCCAGGAGGGCAGTAAACACATTTGAGCATTATTTAGGTACGGAACCCTGAAAAATTACTAGTAGCAATTAGGAAAACAATAACTCGCGTGTTCCCTCATTTTATTCTTTGCTCTTTTTCCATACAAACGCGATCGTGCACATATAGGGTGTAAGCTCATTTGTTTAATAAACGTCAAAGAATACCTATTAGCAATAATAAATAAAGGAATTTCCTGTACATTCGTAACAAACCACGCGACTCGAACACGCAAATTATTAATTGTATTCTTACTTCAAATCTGTTAAATTATTATTTATTATCAAGATTGAAACAACCTTTGAACTGAAAATACGAAATGTCAAACGTCCTGTATAAACTAAGCTGTTTGCTGCGGATTTGTTCACATTGTAATTTATTTTTTAATTCATCTAAAATCTGTAATATTTATATTATCAATCTGTTTAGCCTTTTCCCAACTATGTTGGAGTCGCCTTCCAGTTTAACCGGATGCAGCTGGATACCAGTATTTTACATGGAGCGACTGTCTATCTGACCTCCATAACCCAGTAACTGGGTAATACGATATCCCTTGGTAAGACTGGTAGTCAGACTTTCGGGCTTCCGACGACCCCGTAACGACTGTCAAAGATCCACGAATGACAGCCGGGACCAACTAAATTGAAAGTGAAACCATTCACATAATTAACTGTAATTGTTTTACTGTTAATTAGCAGGGAAGTTGAAAGTAATAATAAATTGGAATTCGGTTAGTAATTACCTATGTTTTAACCACAGCTAGCAGTGCGGTATTAATATAATTGTAGGTTCACACACTGTGGCACTGGGTAAAAATTCTGCAGGATTTTGCTTATTAATGAATTTTACTATGAAACTTGATGACTCATAAAGATAACGATTACTTGAGTATCTATGCATGTATACATACTTACATACAATTTTAAGGAGAATCTGCCCTTAGTACCATTTTCATTTTTATAAAATATTTAACTTACCCACGTAGGTACTAAATCAATCCGCCTAGCCTTTTCCTAAATATGTTGGAGTCGGTAATACGATACCCCTCGGTAAGACTGGTTGTCATACTTTCGGGCTTCTGACGACCCGTAACGACTGTCAAAGATCCACGAATGACAGCCGGGACCAACACGGCTTAATCACCCATCCACAGACCAACCCCGGCAAGCTTAGCTTAACTTGATGGATCAACTCGTGCGGCTTTTATTACTTAACCACGAGCTCTACTGATGTAATTTAATGCACAAAAATCCGATATAAATATAAACCGAAATCTACCATGCACTCGGCTTTATATGACTAATTTGACTTCTAGTTAGCTAATTAACCACCCTAAAGGAAGTTGTACTCTGTTGTACGTACGATTATAATAATATATTGCTTACTATTATTTTAAAGAAGGGTAGTTTGTAAGGGCGACGGCGGCGGTTGATAGGCCGTACCTACATTTTTATGAAGATTTTCTGGTATTTAGGTGAAAGTTTGTTAAAAATGTCTGACATTAGCTGTAGGTACTTAGTTAATAATAACAGCCGCACGGGTCGATCGAAGGTTAAGCTACGCTTGCCGAGGTCGATTCGGGGATAGGTGACCATCAATTACATAATATCGCGACCCCTCCGTACCTCGCGATGCAAGTTAAACCGTTGGTCCCGGCTGTAATTTTTAGAGCTTTGACAGTCGTTACGTGTAGTCAGAAGTCCGAAGTCTGACAACCAGTCTTACCAATGGGTATCACATTACCCAGTAACTGGGCTGTGGAGGTCGCTTAGGGAGGCGCTCCATGTAAAATACCGGTATTCAGCTGCATCCGTGAAGGCCGATCCCAACATAGTTGGGAAAAGGCTAGCAAGATGGTGATAATGACTTAATTACAATAAATTAAAATTAAAATAAAATTCATAGAATGTTAAACTCATTTTCCGAAAAGAAGAAAAGAGTTTTCAAAAGTCATTTTCTTCTCTTGAATAGAAAATGCAATGTATAAACTTACTCTTTTATTCCAAATGCATGGTTAGATATTCATGAATAATCATATTGATACTTTGAATATTTAATTTAATACGTGATTTTGTAATCATGAATTTATTATATACCTATAACTTTGCAATTCAAATAAATCTAGTTGTGCTCAGAAGTCTGCATACTGAATATTTTGAAAATATTTGGATATTTTGATATAAGAATTTGTGATCCAAAGGCATACCATTATTTTATTAAAATCACAAAGCTCGGCAATATCAAACCTTTTCGAATTATTTGTTACACTTTTTGAGAATACAGGATATTTTATTTTTTCTTGCACTTTTCAATGCGATGGCTAGAATTTTAACAGAGGTTTTATCTTCACAATACAAAGGCTATGGAGCGCGCCATATTAGGCCTATCTCTGAAAGATTGTGCCCGTAAAGGCTCCTCCAAAAAGTCGCGACACGCGACGTGGATCGCACGCGACACAAAGCCACCGCTCGTCGCGCGACACGCGGTGCGTGTAGGGCCTGTTTGAAGGAGCTTTCATTCAGAGATCCGACGTAGGACGTAGAACTACGGGTAGTGGCTCTAAAATGGAGATGGGCAGGCCAGTTGGCTAGATGTGGTGATGGCAGGTGGACTTTCCTAACGGAATGGTTGCTGAGAGACGCTAGAAGGAGCCATACAGAAGATCGCGGGGAAGACCTGGAGGAGACTCGCACAGACCAGGGAAGCATCGCACAAAAGGGAGGAGGCCTATACTCAGCAAGGGGTGGAACAAGGCTGGCAATGAGGATGATAAGATTATCTTCCATCAATACAAATATCGTGTGAAAAGAAATAAACAATACATTATTTATAGCCAGGAGCAAGTCATACGTCATCCTGTGATTTCACCCGTATCTAAATTGGTGTTATGAATGGTGGTGCAAGATAAAAGAGAGAGCGGGTTCGTCAATTAGTTTGGGCCCAAAGTAATTAAGAGCACCCTTATTGTGCTCTTTCAATCAGTCAATTTTTAAGGAAATTCCAGCCGTCAAATGCAGCCTTGTCCATACATCCATAATGCCACCATCGACAGAAAAATGCTTATAATTCTCTTTGTACTTTTCCCGACATGGCTGCCTTCTGCATAACACGGTCCAATTAACGTTGTAGCACATGTTGGTAATAACAGGTACACGAGATATTCCATGTCTCTGGGATGGCTCTTGCGATGGATGGCCCCTGTACTGTTGATCGTCAAGCTGGTAAACTGCCTGTTTGGTTACCTCCCAATGTGCGCTTTTAAAATTTCTATCTTGACGATATTATCGCGGACAGTCACGTCCACGTCTATGAAATGTATGGAAATACAATCATGCACTTTATAACGTTATCGTAGACGGAAATTTTAAAGCGTCTTTATTATTTCCATACATTTTTCTTCCCTGTGTTATCGTGATGTCGTGTTAGTAATTATAAAATAAATTACATTATCGCAGACATCTCGTAACTTGTGCCGTAGTTGAATTGAGCCATGAACAAGGAGTCACCAACATAAATATAATGACGTTGGGTAATACGCTAAAAATAGAGGTTGCATTATGAATTGCAGAAGCAGGAGTATTTTAATCTATTTAGATAATGTTGTAATTATAAAAATGTAGTTCGTACAGTAATTTCTTCTAACCTGTAGATCAAAATGTTTTAAGTGTCACATGTTTCGATTTCAAAGATGGATTTTCCAAAATGTTAAAGATTAACTTTAGACTTGCATACGTTTTACCCGACTATGCTCAGCAAAGAAAGGGTAAATATTTATGCAGACTTTTACTTAAATAGCTGACAAGGCTAATTTATGCTCAGCCAACTCAGAATTTTTCAAAGCGACATAATTTTCCACAATTTTCTTTTTTAACCTACATTTTTTGCAAAATGAAATACACTAGACTGTTTTATATTTTTAAAACTAACTCTGTAACGCGAAAGTAATTTCATAATACGCTTATAACAATGTGCATTCAGCGTAAAGTGCGTGCAACGATGAACGACATCAAAGTGAACGAATGGACGAGCTGTGAACGAGTGACCGGGTGAATGATTCCGCACGCTCCGTTGGAAGTGACCGGGATAAGTGCGGTCATTCGAACTTACGATGTTTAAACATTCGATTAGTCGTTCCTGAGTTTATCCTGGATGAACTAAGAGATGAATAATATCGAGACATCCTAGTTTATGACAGGATTTATGTTTCCTGAAGAATAAAAGTACTTGGCTTCTGTTTAGGTTATTTAAATGGTTAATGTAATTGGCTGCTATAAGTGCCTTTCATTATTGATGTTTGCCTCTTCTGCGATGTTTTTCTGTTGATTTATTGCTAAGCAGTTTATATTACTGACGAGAAATGACTAGATAAGGACCGGATATGTTGATGGAACTGTAAGTTATAATTTGGTGAAGCAGTGTTTTTTCTTTATTTGTGATGGGTTTGCTCTTGACTCTAGTCTAGGTCAGAGGTGACAGAGACAAAGTCGACGATGGAGTGAGCTTACCCAGAAGAAGCCTGTTCACTCTCACTTTGAAGAGATTAGGGTTGTATGCCTTCGGAAACACAGACGCAGGTAGTGAGTCCACTCCTTTCATGTGTTCTTTATGTGCAATTTTTTTGGTACGTACGTTAATTAAAAACAATTAAAAACCCAGCCAGTTTCATAAGTCGAGTTGTAGTATGTGTGATTCCACAAGTCTCCACTCAAGGGATGTTATTTAATACCCAATTATGGTCAGAATATCTACTTAAACACCCTTGACCCTTCACCAATACAAAATCTTCAAACAAATCCAAATAACCACTAATTAAAATTCTCTCTAATGCTTATTTAAAAATAAACCGTGTAACTGTTGTAACAGGTCAGTGTCCACGGGCCAAGTAATCCGTGAACGAATGATTGAGTGAATGAGTGAACGGCTGATTTATTTGCTCGAGCCGATCCCGGTGGAATGGTAGCCAATTGAGGGTAGAACAAAGCTTTGAATGACTACTTATTTGGAATGCTTAAATATACGTAAAGGGAAGCAGTGGATAGTGTTAATTTATTTTTTACGAACGGGTTTTTTGAAGTTGATTTTTTAGCGTTTGTTTTCCAGCGTTGGTATTGGGAGGTTAGGGGGAGGCGCTCAATGAACTAATATTATTTGTTGGTTTTATACGCATGACTTGTGGATCGTAATAGGGCAACCTAGACAAAATCTTTTTTGTAGACCAGTAGAGCAAAAAGAACATGTTTTATTATCATCGTTTATAAAGTCCTGCGGGGTAATTTCGTAACACAAAAAATGGCAATCGATCGCAATGCCTTTCATTTTGACATCCATTGCTTCACAGGCTTGAAAAATTGACCTGCTCAACGACGTAAATAAAATAATGGACGTGGCTGAACTATTAAAATAGTTACGTTGGTAGTTACTGTTAGTGTTCCTGCGCTGTGAAAATGGGGTTCACTTCAGACCAGCCGGGGATCATGGAAGTCGCACAAGTTCCCATGATCCCTAGTCCAAGCGTAGAAAGGGAACACCGGGGTGATTAAATAGTCAGTAAGAGTCTGACAGCACCCGCTCCAGGGCGGAGGACATCCATGAGAATTTTTCACCCCAGAACAAAAAAAAAACGTTGCGCAGTTTAAGTACCTTGGTCATATTGTGATAGAAACTTTAGCAGATGACTAGGATATAGAAAGAGAGCGGAGGGCGTTGTCGGTCCGCTCGTTGTACATTAATTCTGACTCTGGTACAGCTTCTGCGGTACTGTAGTGCTTCAGGCATGTTTGCAGATGCGCACATAGATGATTTCTATGTAATTACGCGTAAGAAAACCATGTCTGTGGTGCACAGTATGAGGGGGAGCTGTAACGGCATCCTGCATACGATAGCGAACAGAATGGACTAGGCGATCATGCGTCGTCGATTCATTGTAGAAGGTTACATTTGTGAAGAATCATAAATGTAACTTTAATCCCATTATTATTTTTATTGTACTAACATTGTTGACAGAAAGGTATGGAAGGGAAAAGAGGGCCTTTGCCCAGCATTGGGACACGAAATGGGCTTTCTGTTGCTATGGACTATGTAGTTGTCTGGAGAATAAACAGTTCTTCTTTTCTTTTCTTTTTTTTTAATGACAGACATTGCGATCGATTGCCATTTTATATGTGTTACGCAGATACCCTGCTGTAGTTGCAAATCAGTTTTAAATAAAGAAATTATAGAGAAACTCGGGGAGGAAGCGTTATACCTTAATATTTATGAGATCACGCAAACAACGGAAAAAGGACCACACAACACGACATAATTGCCGTAAACAACTATCATTGTACAAGTTTAAAAAAAAAAAAAAAAAAAAAACATTGGGTCATCGACCAATTATCTTCCACTTACTAAAACAATACTAAAAAAAAAGGTTTACAACCTCTGATAAACATAACGGTGTCAATCTTAAACTCATTCGTAAGAAAAAAAAAAGGCCAAGTGCGTGTCGGACACGCACATTTTTAAGGGTTCCAGAATTTATCCCAAGAACAAACTTAACATTGTAGTTGAAAAACATGTTCTCCCATACATTCCAACTGCAAATGTAAGTTTGTACGCAAAATATTGAGAGATTTACCTTGTTATTTTAAGACCATAGACTTCTTATAAGTTTTCATATCGAGGGTTCACGGGCTATTTGTATTAAGCGACATATTTGGAACTTTACAGGAGAGCATTTCAAAGTTTCATTATTCGGAAAAAGGAACATTGTAAAAAAGTATCAATATTTTTTACGAAAAGTGGCCTATCGATGGTTAAGAATCAATAGTGTCTATCTCCATTTTTTACGTTTTTCACTTTTTAATGCAGGTAGATAATATATGATATAACTCAATATCGGCCAGGATGTCGCTTAATACAAATAGCCCGTGAACCCTCGATATAATCTACAGGGCTATTTTTAAATCATTAGCTAAACTTTCACAGGGTGTTCTACCCATGAATATGAACAACTTTCACTATGGGACCAACTCTGAAATCACAAAAAAAAATCTGCTGTTTTATACTTTTTGGTAGAGTAGGTATTGAACTTTTGTATGAAACAGCAGATTCTTTTTTCTGATTTCAGAGTTGGTCCCATAGTGAAAGTTGTTCATATTCATGGGTAGAACACCCTGTGAAAATTTAGCTAATGATTTAAAAATACCCCTGTATAAGTATAGAAATGTTTTCTTTATTTTTTCAAAACTTATGACAGGCCAGATGGCGTGGTTGGTTAAGATACCACCTGCCATGCCGCTGGTCGTGGGTTCGATTCCCATCCAGGACAAACATTTGTGTGCATGAACATGTCTGTTTGTCCTGAGTCTGGGTGTAATTATCTATATAAGTTTGTATTTACAAGAAAAAAAGTAGTGTATGTAGTTTATCAGTTATCTGGTTTCCATAGTACAAGCTCTGCTTAGTTTGGGATCAGATGACCGTGTGTGAACAATGTCCTAGGATATTATTATTATTCACATTTCTCGGGACCCTAGGGTCCCGGACCTTTGGAAGGCGTACGAGGAGCTGAAGCCAACTCGCAGAGGCCCCTTACACAATTTTAAATATTATTATTATTATTTTATTATTATTATTATTACTTCAATTTTGAAAAAAATACAGAAAATATGGGTGGTCTATATATCTTCTTAAATTACTTTCAACAATTTATTTTACCTACGATGTACAATAAAGGTATATTTACCCCGGGAACTCCCGTCTCAATAGGTATTACACTCGAAATGCTCCTTACAAAAGATCCTTTGCCTCTTCCATGTTAAGTGGAGGTTTTTAGATATGTACAGTCAGCAGGCAAAGTTTGCGTTGTCTTATGTTTGTTTTATGGAATGTTTCTTACTTTTGTTCTGCTAATGATGTTTTTCTTTTTTGTTACAGGTAAGGAATGTCCGTTATATTGAACCGGAGGGATTTATTTGGGGTCAACGGTATTGAACTGTAAGTTTTATTGGTGAATTGTTTACGAGGATAATGCTTATAAATTACACTATCCATTTACTTGTAATAAATGTCGTCTTAAAGTAGGATAATGGCTTTACGACCTAGATATACGGATAAAGTTTTTAATCAGTGAGCAAATTTTCACAGGTTGTTCTACCCATGAATATGAACAACATTTATTATGGGACAAACTCTGAAATCATGAAAATAATTATCTGCTGTTTCATACATTTTGGTTGAATAGTCATCAACTTAAATGTGCTGAACAGCAGATTTTTTTTTTCGTGATTTCAGATCATACAGATATAAACAAAACCAAGGTAAGCAAGACGACCAGTCACCACAAGCAGCACCTGTTCACGAGCATAACGCAAAGATCAGCCATTACCCCCCTCGCCATATTTGAGGGAAGGAGATAACCCGACCCCCGACGCTACCGCAAGCAGTGACATCTAAGGGAGCATGACGAACTTGCTGCCGGTTGCTCGGGCAAGAAAACTATGATCAATTGTCGAGGTCACTAGCTAACCACATATAGCAATACCACTTATAAAAAAAATAAAACATTGAAATGAGTAGATTATGTCAATAATAAATAAAAATAAAATTAAAATAAATTGACCTTGACAGTCAAAGAAAAAAAAATTATATGAACTCATATAACCATATATTAATTATCTCTAATTTAAATACCTACATTTTTTTTCTATATGCATCTAAAATTAACATATTAGGTACATGTTTAATTCTAAATAACTAAAATAAAAATTTCGAGTAATTTACGAGTACATGGTTTTTTCTTTAAATTATGTGAATTCAATATCATACATATCGAAAAGGGCACATCTCACAAATTTGAAATATCTAAAATATCGTCAAAATATTTCCGTAACTTCGATTGCAAATTGGCTCCAGAATGTAACCCAAATTTTTTTTTAATTCATTATACTTCTTTAAAAAATATTAGTTTCTTTTTTATTTCCTCAAAGTTTAAATATTCAGACATGTGCTGTTTTCGAAATTGCATATTCATTTATTATTGTGTCGAGTGAATTTTTCTTATGAACAATCGCTGGTTCATACGACATTTGTTGGGTTACTATATTAGTACAAACAGCTACCCACATTTAAAACCAGTTGATACACACATGCTAAACCCTCATACACACATCACCAACATCAACTTACCCAATTTATTCTGCTAACTGTACTCCCATTCGTCTCGCCAAGGGCTTGATACTGAACAAAGGTAGCAGAAACCAATTTGTTACGTGATAATATGCCCCCTCCTCCCCTTTGATACGGAATGAGCCCAGCCTACTCATTGACAATAAAACGAAAGTTTACTTGCCTTGTTTTGATAAAAATGTGCGTTTTAATCGCTGATAAAAAACTGAGATTCACGCAAAAACTATCAAGTATTTTTATGAAACCTTCACAATTTTAAAGATCATTAATTTAATTATTTATCTTTTATTATACGTGTTTTAATAAAATACCTTTTGTTTTATGTATAATAAATTAATAATGCGTCTAATTTGGGACAGCGCTCCTTGATGGGGCGAGTCCTATTACTGGCTGGACTTCCGACGCGATGCGTGAGCTCAGCACAGAACACGCAAGCTAAGCTATCCACTCAAGGTCTTTAGCATATATCTGCGTCTTAATATAATAAACAATGAAACAACTATGTATACGCCAATATGATACAGATGAAAAGTGTAGAGAATAGCTCTGTGGTGAAACCAACAGATTTGGCGCTCGATTAAAGACCATTTCCAACTATGTTGAGGTCGACTTCCAGTCTAACCTGATTACCAGTATTTTACATGGAGCAGACTGCCTATCTGACCTCCACAACCCAGTTACTGAGTAACACGATAACCCTTGGTAAAACAGTTGTCAGAGTTTTGGGCTTATGACTACCCGTAACGACTGTCAAAGATCCACGAATGACAGCCGGGACCAAAGGCTTAACGTGCTTTCTGAGGCACGGAAGAGTCTCGGTATGTAAAGATGGTCACCCATCTACGGACCAACCCCAGCAAGCGTAGCGCTGCTGCTATCATTTAACCACGAGCTCTCACAGTTTCGCAATGAACTGTCAAATAGAAATCTTGCATTATTTATTATCATCGTAAAATATCATCTTCACAATCTCAACTCTGCACATAACTGAAACATCAAAACCCGCGTCCTATCCGAATTCCAATAAAACGCTAAAACCGTCTTACGGCCAATATTACCCATATATACCGTACTGCCAATATTTGTCAAAGGCAAAATCACCTCGGCAAGGCATGTAGGGCGGGGCCGAGTTGAAAGGCGTACTGGCGTACCACAAGACGCAAAGGTGTAATTTCAATACGCCGTCTACAGTAAGACGTCAGATTATGCGTGAACTTTGCATAAAATACTTTGATTTTGGTTTAGATGTTCTTTGTCAAAGGGACTATTAGCATACTGTGTAGATTGATCAGTTGTGGGACCTAAATTGTATAATACAAAGGGTATTTTGAATGAAATGGTAAAATCAGCGTGTGGTTTTGTAGGAAAAGTTGTAGAACTAATTGTAACAAATCTACCCGAGCCTGTCTAGTTTCGATCCACAATTCAGACAAGGTATTAATGCGTTCTTCTGTTGGGAATTGGTCAGTTGCAGCCTGGAGCTTGGATTGGTTCTCGATTAATGGTGATACTGCAGAAAGTCGGGGTGTCTATTCACTTCGACCTAACCCTTCGTTGATTACAGGCGTTGTGGTAGGTTATGTTAAAAAGCTAGGTCATTGTACTCATCATTATGAACAACTTTTACTATGGGACCAAACCTGAAATCGCGAAAAAAAAAATCAGCTGTTCAGTATATTTATGTTCGCATAATTCGTCAAAATGTACTGAACAGCTGATTATTTTTTTGCGATTTCAGGTTTGGTCTCATAGTAAAGGTTGTTCATAATTATGAGTACAACGACCCCTTAAGAGGTTGTTGGTCTTTTACTAATAACCCTGTATATACAGGACAATTTTTTAAGCAATGCGCTAATTTTCACAGGTTGTTCTACCCATGAATATGACCAACTTTCACTATGGGACCAACCATGAAATCACGAAAAAAAAATTAGCTGTTTCATACATTTTGGTCGAGTAGGTATAGAGCTTTTATATGAACAGATTTTTTTTTTTTTTTTGTAATTTCAGGGTTTGTCCCATAGTGAAAGTTGTTTATATTCATGAGTAGATCACCCTGTGACAATTTCCGCACTGCTTAAAAAATTTTCGTGTATAACAGCCGCACGGGTCGATCGATCAGGTTAAGCTACGCTTGCCGGGGTCGGTCCGTGGATCTTTTCATACCGCGACCCCCCGTGCCTTGGAAAGCACGTTAAGCCGTTGCTCCCGGCTGTCATCCTTAGATCATTGACACTCGTTACGGGTCGTCTAAAGCCCGAATGCCTGACAACCAGTCTTACAATTACCCAGTAACTGGATTGTGGAAATGTGGAGGTTGGATAGGCAGTCGCGCCGTGTAAAATACTAGTATTCAACTACATCTGGTTAGACTGAAAGCCGACCCCAACACAGAAAAAGCTAGGCTGATTTTTACATACACTTTTTTGTCAGCCCACATAATGGATAATACGATGAAGTCCCTAAAACGTCAGAAATCGTAGTGATATACACAACAATACAAATTACCATAAAAAATAACGTACTTACTGTTAATAAGGAGCCAAAATTACATACGTTCGATAGCGTTTATAAAATGAATTCTGAATAAACGGTCTATAGTAGAAATAAGTTGAATTAAAATAAGGAGGGGTTTGTCAAAATGCCCTTTGCGTACAGAATTTATTTTGAAAATTTCTCGCTTGTCGCAGCCCAGCCCTATAATCTCTTATGATCGTTGATATTCTTAGACTGGAAACGACAATCACAATTATGTGATTTGAAACTGAATTCTGATGATATCATATTTCGTACAATTTAGAAAAAAGAGAGTCCTGTTGTTGAATAGGTAATTATTAGGTAACTTTATGGAATCAAAAGCAATGACGAACGACGTGAATTGATGGTTTATCTGAGGACCTCAGAAATCTGGCGTTTTGTCGTCGCTTTCATACAATACCTATAAAAACAGTTGAAAGTTACAAAGTCAAGCGATGATTGTATGGGTTTATTTTCGCATGTTAATGTAAGGTAGAAGATACCGGATCAAAACCATGTAAAAGCTTTATGAAAGGCATGTTTCATACAGGAAACATGGTCTGTTAAGTTAATCTGTGATGACTATCATCTATGATGTATTATTATTTACGTTCCATAATAATATGATATTATGAAACTTAATTACACCTTTTAAGTAATAGACTGAGCTTTTGAAGGCGTTTTTTGACGTCTTTATAAGGTTACGGCAATTTGCGAGTGTTGTACGATTTAATGTTCATGATGAGAGAATGGTATATTATCATACATACATAGCCCATAGCTATCATCATTTTTCAGATGTTAATTTATCCTTCTACATTGTCCTGAAGAAATTAAAGGCGTGTAAAACCGCTGAATACAGACAAAAAGTTCTTAGGTACAAATATGATGTTTATGATTTTCCTTTCACAACACACAGCGATCTAAGAAATTGTCTTTATAAATTAGTTTCGATGAAAAAGACAACGAAGTTTAATCGACGTGATTTAAGTACAAAAGATTACAAAGGCGTAGGTGCTATTTCACTGACTGTAATCGCATTTAAAAAAAAAACTTTTAGCAAAAAATAAAACTGACTTCCAAAACAAAACACTACAAAGTGAAAAATAAATTTAATTTCGGTAGTCGGTGTCTTTGGTTTTGTATTTTCGTTTTTTGCCACCGACTTCCGAAATTAAAGTTATTTTTCACTTTGTAGTGTTTTGTTTTGGAAGTCTGTTTTATTTTATGCTAAAAAGTTTTTATTTTTCACTTTTTAGTTGTGGTAGCTAACCCACACAAATACCACTACCTGCTATGTAAATAACAGTGATAGGAAGTTATTAAACATCATCAGCATAGATTAAAACATCACACATGGCCTTTCAAACAAAAAGGAATGTTGCAAATCGGTCTTTGAGTAATCGATTAACAAACATACAAAAAAAAAACAAAGAGTCGTTTGAGAACCTCCTCCTTATTGAAGTCGGTTAATAAAACAAAACTAAAGCTCATTAGAACCAACTCATCATCATCATCTGCCTTTTCCGAACTTTGCTGGGGTCGTCTTCCAGTCTAACCGGATGCAGCTCAATACCAGTATTTTACATGCAGCGACTGCCGATCTGACCTCTACAACCTAGGTACTGGGTAATACGATACCCCTTGTTAAGACTGGTTGTCAGTCTTTCGGGCTTCTGACGACTCATAACGACTGTCAAAGATCCACGAATGACAGCCGGGACCAACGGCTTAACGTGCTTTCCGAGGCACGGAGGAGTCTTTTGGTATGTAAAGATGGTCACCCATACACGCCCAACCGCGGCAAGCGTAGCTTAACCTGATCGATCGACCCGTGCGGCTGTTTTTACTTAGACCAACTATTGAAGCTTTTTGATATTTATGATGTCATCAGAAAAACCTACAATAGGTATTGATTGCACGACGTAATCTGTTATACTGGGTGTAATTTTAATCACCGTTGTCCTCTTAAACGGGTCATTGTACTCATCATGGACAACTTTTACTATGCGCCCAAACTTGAAATCGCGAAAAAAAAATCAGCTGCTCCCTACATTTTGACGAATTATGCGAACATGAATGTATGAGACAGCTGAATTTTTTTTCGCGATTTCAGTTTGGTCCCATAGTAAAAAGTTGTTCATAATGATGAGTACAATAACCCCCTTTAGAGGATAACGGGGATTTAAATTATAACCTGTAGAGGAGCTCGTGGCTAAGTAATAACAGCCGCACGTGTCGATCCATCAGGTTAAGCTACGCTTGCCGGGGTTGGTCTGTGGATGGGTGACCATCTTTTCATACCGAGACTCCTCCATGCCTCGGAAAGCACGTTAAGCCGTTGGTCCTGGCTGTCATTCGAGGATCTTTGACAGTAGTCGTCAGAAGCCCGAAAGTCTGACAACCAGTCTTACCAAGGGGTATCGTATTACCCAGTAACTGGGCTGTGGAGGTCAGATAGGCAGTCGCTCCATGTAAAGTACTGGTATTCAGCTGCATCCGGTTAGACTGGAAGCCGACTCCAACATAGTTGGAAAAGGCTAGGCAGATTGAAGTATAGCAAAATTATTCTAGCTATCCAATACTTAAACTCCGATTAAGAATCGCCAGAAACTGGACTTTTATCATAACTCTAGTGAAGAATCCACATATCTATACAAAACTACGCTGGGCCACTTCCAGTGAATGTTAATATCATCTAGTTAGTATCGGGAAATTTATTAAATTCGCCGTGAGTACCTACCGGAGCACCCTTCCGTCTCGTAACGAGGTCTGTCCGGGCCTGTCCGGACTTTACCTAAACTTGTTTGGATTACGTGTCCAATTTAGACGTATTTATATCTACTTATTTTTTATATTTGTGTCAGACGGTAATGGGCAATGGCGGCTTATGGCGAATTTGGACCGTTGCTGTTGTTGACGTATTTTTTTGAGATTATGTTTTTTTTTTGTAAATAACTGTTTAACGTGTGAAGTGATGTTGAATCTTAAAAATTCCACCGGCCCCCTTCAGCCATCGGACATCTAGACGCACTGCCAGTTGCCATCCCTACCTGGTTGCTATGCCACCAATTCGCACTAAGCGCTTCCAAATGTCTTTTATAATGCGCACAGCAAAAGAGTGGAACTCACTACCTGCGTCTGTGTTTCCGAACGTAGGTATACAACCCTAATCTCTTCAAAGTGAAAGTGAACAGGCTTTTTCTGGGTAAGCTCACTCCATCGTCGACTTTGTCTCTGTCCTAGACTAGAGTCAAGAGCAAACCCATCACAAAAAAAAAAAAATCTGGGTCAGTCATGTTTCTGAATCAATTGTAATCCCAAGCTTGCAAGGAATTCTGCCAGGGTTGCGGGTTGTCGTGGCCCTGGTACAGGCAACTTGGAGAAACACGGGTGGGTTTTAGGCAGTAAAAGTCTGACACGAAGAGCTCGGTTTTTTCATGTTTTCCCACCCAAAAAAAAGCTTGCAAGGAATAACTATTGTAAAGGTCAATATACTTAATCTATTGGTGACGCAGTTATCATTAATAACTTATATGTATACATAAGTTAATTGTAAGCTGCCCTAGTCGTTTTACCCTAATAGGTCTTAACAAAATTTTAAAAACTGCAGCGAGATATTTTCTTCAGATCTCCATAATAGTCATAGAATGTACCATCACCATAGGGGATGGGGAAGGGGTCATCATCATAGAAGCTATCTCCTCTAGGAAGATTCTAACATCAACTATCTTTAGACTTTTTAAGGCTCCCGCAGACAGGCGCGACGCGACTCTGGTGGAATGATTTCTATGCAAACTTCATTAAAATTGTTCTACCAGAGCGAAGTCGCGTCGCGCCGTCGTGTCGCTCCTGTCTGCGGGAGCCTTTACCCGACAATGCGACATCTATTTTTTCACTTATTTAGGTTTTTATTTCTAACACAAACAAGAAACCAGTTATTAAGGTAGTATGTCGACAATGTAAGGCTATCATTGTTAAAGAAACAATTTTGTTGTCACCATCCATCGATGTGGAATTAAGCTTTTTTAGGTGACTTGTAATTACAACGTGTTTTAGGTTAATTTATTGACATGGTAATTACTGTTGTGTGTGTTTGAGTGTGCTTTATTTTTGTGTAACGTGTAACCTATCTGTTTTGATGAAAGTTTCTATTGAGGTTTAAGGAGGCGCGATACGCGACGCGAATCGCTCGCGACACAAAGGCACCGCGCGTGTCGCGCCAGTTTGAAGGAGTCTTTAAAAGTATTTAATGGTTATTATTAACACTTTTTCATTCTATCATCATCACAATTGTAAGCCGACCACGATGGTCGGCTTAGAATTTGACCAGCTGCGACCAACCACTCAAGCCCATGTAAAAAATTGATCAGGTTTCGTCGCTACAAAAATGATACTACATCATTTTTCATGTCAATTTAGCATGTGAAAAAATGGCTCGTCAAAAAATTGTTATGCTGGGGCCACACCAACGGAAAACGCCGTTGATTATCGCGATGATGGACGCGATATGAATGAATACACCTACGGTTAACGTTGGTGTGGCCTCAGTATTATCGAAAATGGGTTGCATAATTATAATTATTGTTGCTACATAAAGTTTGGGCCATTCAACTCTCACTCCACCAAAAGCTATGGACATTAAAGCTGCTTAAATGTGCATAACTTATTACAGCATTCATGTGCAAATACGACCCATTTTCACAACGATAAAATACATATTCATCGATTCAACTGTATCTACCCTCAAATATGATTCAACAGAGACACGCTTCAAAAATGAACTTAAGGCGCAGAGAAATGTCAATGGCCTTCGAGTGTTAAGGATGCCTGTTCTGTGATGCACATACGTCCAGCCAGTAATAGTACTCGCCCATCAAGCAGCGCTGTCCCAAATTAGACGAATTATTAATTTATTATACACAAAAAAGGTATTTTTATAAAATACGTATACAAATAAAAATATTTTTTAAATGGTAAAGGTTTCATAAAAAAATACTCTTGATAGTTTGTGCGTGATTCTCAGTTTTTTATCCGCGTTAGACATAACTTTACTAATTAATTACACTATGTAATATAAAAATAATCCAAAATATTCACTGATTAAGTGATTAAAAAATGCTCTAATTTAACATATATTTTTTCCAAATCATTAACATTACTTGTTTAGACGTGATCTTCAGTTTAAAATCATTAAAAGTCGGTTATCGTCGCCTTAAGCTACTTTTTAAAATTCATCTCGGTCCTAACACTAAGAGTTCTAACACATTATGAAGTCATCTACATAATTTTTTTCCAAAATTATTTCTAAAAAACAGTGTACAACTTAAAAGGTAAGAATAAATTAAGTGTTGCCAAGCTACCACTTTACGACAACGCCTCTTAATGAAAATGAAAGTCGTCGAGTTTATTTTCATTCTACCCCCGAATTAACCGCACGTCGAACGTAGAACGGGGAATCGTAGTAAAGCAAACACTAGCTATGTGTGTGCAAATATGGTGCCCTTTTTGCGAGTAGGGTCCCTACGGATGGTCTATTGTTTGCCCAAAGAACTGGGGTCTTTTGGTTAAATACTTCGTATTTTTGTATTGCGGTGTCGTTGTTTTAGTTAGCTGTAGCTGTACCCTTTAGTCTATTTTACCCTTGTGGGATGGAGTGTCTAGTTTATCCTCCGTATTTGCTCTGTTCGAAGCTAACTTAGATGTTGGTTTTAATAATTATACTGCTCAAGTTTCTGAGGGAAATTATTCTAATATTTCTCAAACATCCCTCGGGTATCATGAAAGAAGACAGAGAGTTTTAATCAGATGGATAGACAACCAGCACTTGTGAAGATACTATAATAATATATTTGCAAAAACGCAGAATGCCGTTTAAAATGACGTCACGGTAAATGTTAGTGCTGTATGGAAATTGTAGATATGAGTAATGAGTCTTCTGGGACCAACGTTGCACGGTTTAACTAATGTTGTAATAACCTACATTGTGCTGACTTTGTTTAATGTTTCTCTATTGATATTTGCTGATAAGTTCGTGTTATTAGAATTAGTTTATAGATTTCTAAATATAGAACCATTTCCAATAGATTTACCCAAGTGAATCAATGTATTGGAATTAGGGTTACAATTTAGATTTAGCGATGTCACTCCGACCAACTGATGCCCAAAACCTAAGGGATTTAATACTCTCTAAGATCCAGGATTCAAAACCCATATCTAATTTAATCCAAGGATAATAGTAATCGAAATATATTTTCGTAATAATACACCTTTCTCTAATTGAAATATTACTAAGAACCCCGGGAAGTCCTGCCATCTCGGAGATATTTAATATTGCTCTGCATTTCATTTTACAAATGAATTTTCGTATTGTGATTCCATCCAAGTTGTAAAATTTAATCAAAACAATTGGATTTATTGTTGTCTGTATTATTAATAGGTAGGTAATGGAATTTTTGTGAACATTCAATTTCCTGGGATCTTTTGTTCTAATATTATTATGGCCTATTGTTGCTGGATATTAGTTTCCATATTGGATTGCCTGTTTTGTTGATACTAACTGTTTTAACTAAAAGCCTTTTATAATTCACTGAGTCTTTATAGAGGTTATGTTTAGTGTCATAACAACAAATATCAGCTCTTTAACAGACCGCAAGTTGTAAGCTTATGAATGAAACTTCTGTAATCAGTGATAAGGTTGCCTTGTAGGTAGGTAGGTACTGTTATTAATAATATTCGCTTTTCCTTAACGTACTATCGACAAAACGGACGCCTTTACACCTTAAAGTTGTTTTTTGTATATGTTACGGGTAATGCTAGAAGATTGAGTAAACCTAGGTTTACCCAAGCATTTTGGGTAAAGTCCGAATAATCTCGTGCGTTGTATGGTCATAGTTCTAACCTAACCTAACCTACCTTTCAGCCTACACCTAAATTTAATCATTCTAGCATTACCTGAGTCGAACTGGATTATTTTTATTATTATTAGACCTGTATTATTTTGTTATTATTCGGACTTTACCCAAAATGCTTGGGTAAACCAAGTCCGCCTTTGTACGGTATTTGTTTTTACTTGTGCATAAAGTTTTAATAAATAAATAAATAAACCTAGGTTTACTCAATCATCTAGCATTACCCGTAACATATACACTGATTCATTCAAAAACCCTGTATCTATGGTCCTTTGTTTTACTTTGTCATAAGTACATTGCAGCTTGCAAGCAAAATTGTTTCAAAATTGGAAAGGCCTAGCGTTTGTCAATGGTACATTCAAGTATTCTCAGTAATAACTATCTCAGCTTCAAGGTTCTACACTACGCCTCTGAGCTTAGAAGACCGTCGTTATTCCTGTTTCAGTTACATCAAAATATGGACCCGTTGAGTTATGGGTCCATATTTAATAATACCAAAAAAATCTTAGTTTCATCAACAGGCTTACTTAACTGCTTACTTAACTCCTTATCTTGAAACCCCCAACTTTAATCAAAGCGGAACAATATCTAGGAAATGTTTATTTCTTTCGACAATTCTTAGATGTCGTCCCCAAATAGGGTTTGGGGGCCGTAAAGCGAAATAAGTCAGATTTACAGTCAGGTATCGTCTGAGCAGTAGAGATACAAGGGAATGGTTTATATGGAATCTGCATGAGTGATTTAGATATCCCATATGTAAACCCCCTTCGAAAAGATATTTATTTGACTTGTGAGGGGTGAAACCGGGATTGGTATCGATGTACTTTTGAGGTTTTAAAAGAGCTTTAGCAATACATAATTATTTCAACAATTTAGTTCGCATTTTAAGAATGGGGGAGAATAGTTCGCACGCTTAATAATAAACTGACCGATTATGGTTCAGGTCCAAAATGAGTTAGCGTACAAAGAAATTCGTTTTAACTAAATATCTTCAAAATATAATTTCTGTATCCATAATCAGTTCATCAATCATTCCTACAATACAATTACATTGTTTCATTATTACATATTATGCTTTTTGACTAAGTTATATGCCATTTTGTAAGACAAGTCAGTGATTGCGATTTTTTTAGTTAGGTCAGTCTATTATTAAGCATGCGAGTTGGTCTTTTGTTGCGGTACTTTCTGTTCCTTTTACTTTAATATCCCACGTGTTTTTTTTTATATATAAATAATATCTATTAAAAACAAGAGCAACTGTAACAAGGGTACAGGCCAACCAATGATCCCGAAATAGGATGCCATGAAAAGTTAAATTGTTTCGCAACCCAACCGCAAAAAAACAAGGGTACCAGAAATAATATGCCAAAAATATATAGGTGGGAGACACAGACACACAATTCCGAAAATATCTTTACGTTTTACGGGGTGAGCAAAGCCCTTAAATAGCTTGATAAAAAAAATAAAAAAAACAGAGACATTATGATGAGAACTTGTATGTCATCATATTACTTGTTTTAATGTCAAGCTTCAGTTGCGCGACTGTTTACGTAATAAAAACGTTGAGGTCAGCTTATATCTAGACGTGCTAATCAGTAAGTATTTCATTAATAAAGCTTTTGTAAAGATAACTTTAAACACAACATGATTCATCTATAAAAAAGAATATACTCGCTAGAATATTTAAAGCACTTCAGATTTCGAATAAAGCAAGTTATAACGTCTTTGTGTCCCTAATTATTCTCGGAAAATCAGCCTGTTACTAAGTCAGCGATCTCAAAACCACATGTCGCAGTAAACGCTGAATTCGGACGATTCTGTTCACAACCATTTCTGACTACTGCCTCCCTTCTAACATTATCTGCAATCAGTGTCACACACGTGGCCAGCACGTGTTTACATTATTAGCCACAAGTGCTGACCAAACTATAAAGACCCCTGAGCTTTCATAGCATCATGTTTTTTTCTTTTATTAATTGAACATAGGAAGGGATGGAAGGACCAGCTTAGTTGGTCTTTCGATACCCTATGCTTTTAGGTGTCATGTGCCAATGTCACACTTTTGCAATGCGGTATTGTTAGCAACAATGTCTGATACTATGATCCTTATGAGTTTTCGTACCTCCAGGGGATTAATCAAAGGTTTGTACTAAAAGGTTTTATCTCCGTGGATGCTATAAAATAATTAGATAAAAGAAAAAAAACTTTATAGTGCCTAATATACCATGAAATGAGGGGAATCAGACAGTAACGAGTAATCGTGATGTCGTGAGTTCAAGCCGGGTGCGTATCAGGTTTTTTCTAACATATTATTCAATACATCACTTCTCCAAAGGGTGCAGTACAAAACATTGGTAAAAAACAACTACATAAAGAAGTCTTTGTTACAAAACAGGAAAGATTTGTTCGATGGCCTAGAAAGATACGAAGTTTTTACGGATCCCTTACAAAGGAATTCAGGAGCTCCCTCTGAGTGTCTTGACGCAACAAAACACAAACCAATGAAAATGCAGGACTATGTCACACTATGTTGCAGGCACAAAAACGTAACAGACAAAATCGACCAGCTACACGAAGTTTTTGAATTTGGAGCTATGTCTTCGCCTATGCTCCAAATTCAAAAATGCCTTTCTGCATTAAACATCTACCGCCTGTTCCCGTCCTCAAAAACAGTCAAAGCTTTGACCCGTAAACTGCAAAAGCCTGTCACCAGTTAGGAGTCAGCTACAGTGGCCTATGGGCGTGTCCGTTGTGGAAATTGCGTTTCACTACCCTTTGTCGGAGGGTTTTTTTGTTTGCCCACTCAGGTATTGATTCGAGTCACAACTCGACTGTGTGTAGTTGGCGCGTGTGAGTGTAATCCTAGTTGATTAATTTACTGTTCATTGTCGTCAGTAATTAAGCCAGAGATTCTATCTAAATGGGTGGAATCAATAGGTTGTTTGTCGTTTAGCAGTCGAAATTAATGAATCATTATTTTTTTTTAATTTCGACTAAGTATCGTTTTTGTTTAGGTGGAATATCTAGTTGACTGATTTATCTATAGTTTCTTTTCAGACTCTAACAGTGAACTAGATCGCAGTTGTATCTTTCACAAAAATAGAAAAACAGAAAACAAATCCACTGTCAAAGTCAAAGGTATAACCGATAAACCAAAAATGCACAAAGCCCACAATCCGTACCGAAAAGACCGAACAGAAAACAACTACAAGTATCGATATCAAAGAAACGCATCCACTGCAAGATAAAACAAATATATAATCGTCTGCTCCTCTATACAGTTCAGTATGCGATGGAGCGTGGAACGTGGACGCCAATTATTGGCCGCTGGATTTACGTCGCGTCACTTTTCTGGCCGGTGATTGACTGACGGCGGCCATATTTTTTTCATTTTGTTAAACAACTAGCACTCTCCTTGTGTAGAGGAGAACTACGAGTAGCTATTATTAAATTGTTAAAAAGGGTTCGTTCGAGTTTTAGAATGTATGTTCTAGCGCTTTAGATGTCTCTTAAAATAATTAAAGTATCAAGTATTCTGGTCCTTTGATCCTCAAATGATACAAGTTAATTTTGCTACATTTGTGCCCCTACAAAACAGACCATATCATCAAAAGAAAAAGGGATACTATTTTACATAACCAAGTCTTTTCATCTCAATCGATTTATCGGTCCTTGATGCCGATTGACAAAAAGGCCTTCTCCTAATAGGGTTTCCTAACCCTAAAATAATACCTATACATTCGACGTTCCCTGTGTAAAGTGGCGTGAATATATTCGAAGGCACTATTCCGCAGACACGTCTCAATCCTCGCCGGTAAGACGGAAATCATTTACGCCAATAACGCCCTTCGCCCCCTCCGTTCTTAGGTGATTTAAACAGGGGAGAAGTACTTGAGTAAATATCGATTTTCTTAGGTAAATATTTACGTCGTTTATTCCCATTTTTGTCGTCGTTATGAAATTGTTATTGAGGCATAAAAGTTGAGTTAAGATGAGGCGTTTAAATGCCTATATAATGTTGAAATTGCGGATGAAGACATTTTCTGGTGGAATTTTTTAAAACGGTTTTTGCTGTTTATTTTGTGAGTTATGTGTGCTATTATAAATAAACGCAAACAAATTTGCTTATGAAAAACCAATATTGGAAATAGAAATATACATAGTTATCACCTCATCAAAACGATTGCGTAGGTACTAACATAACAAGAAAAAGTCCTAAGATTTACTTCGTACATTTTTTCATGTCGGACATTTACACTTGGAGATATTTTTCAAGAAAAAATAAACTTTTCAAAGGCATGAAAACGGAAATAGACGCACAAAGCGGCGATGTAACGAGTGGGCTAGCTCTCATTACTCCTCTTACAAAGATGTACAATTTCGCACGGAAATGACTCGGACGGTTATAGGGACTTTCACCCCTCGAAACTTAATAACCTGCGGGTCAGGCAGAACTCAATTTGTTTTAGAGATCGCGATAGTGTCAGTGACTGAGATTTTAATATGTTTTTGTTTAAATAAAACGTTGTGTGTAACCTTTTATGACTACGTATGAAGGCATTAATTTAAGTGCGTAATATATTTTATATCTAGACATAAAAAAATGCTATTTATGCTCTGAGCAATGCAGCACCTAGTGAGACCCAATTTCAGTCTTTGAACTTATAACAGACTACAAGGACCAAATTCCAGATATAAAATTTAATATACAAATAATACCGATTCTAATATGTGAGACACGTCTTAACACATACTGGCATACATAAACTAGCTCTTAACATGGTGGGTGTTTAAATATCTTATGATCTTAGTGAACGTATCCAAACGGGCCTGCCAGACGTGGACATGGCGCACACCTGTCGCTATGGCGGCCATTCTCCTGTGGATGCCGATGTTGTAAGTAGGCATTCATTTATCGCTGATACTAATAACATATATTGGTATAGCAAAACACTATTTTTGACATGATGATAAATGATACATTTTTTTTACCTTGGGATCGAAGGACCACAATATTTGATCCTAATATCTTAGTGTGTAACGTCCATTGTACTTTTAATAAGAATAAGTTCGAATGAAATACTTGTACTTGTTGAAGAATCTGAAGAACGATTTAGTTTGTCTAAAATTCACTTGACCGAGATTTTTCGTAATTATCAAATTTTGATGATAAAGAAACCAAACCGAAATTGCTGTCAAAAAATACCACTCATCAGTCTCAACAGTATTTTCAAAACGACTTTAACATATCCAAATCACAATAGATCCAGGGTTTCCGCTCGAATAGAGACAACGAAATGTCACCCAAAGACATTGTTTCCGAGGGCCGATGCAAATTGGGACGCAGCTCTCATATTGACTCGTTTTTATTGGGCACTCGTTTATGGGTGAAATATAAACGAACGTAATTGACTGAAAATTAGATATTTTGGCACTGCTTGTGTTGGTGTCGTTGGTGATGATTAGAAAATGCTGATTTTGTACTTGAATTACTTCAAGTCCAGGTTTCCTCAAGATGATTTTCCTCCACCGATGTCATTAGTCCAAGATAAACTCTGAAAGTACATCATCATCTGCCTAGCCTTTTCCCAATTATGCTGGGGTCGGCTTCCAGTCTAACCGGATGCAGCTGAATACCAGTATTTTACATGGAGCGACTGACCTCTACAACCCAGTTACTGGGTAATAGGATAATACCCCTTGGTAAGACTGGCTGTCAGACTTTCGGGGTTTTTAACGCCCCGTAACGACTGTTAAGATCGACGAATGACAGCCGAGAGCAACAGCTTAACGTGCTTTCCGAGACACGGAGGGGTTTGGTATGTAAAGATGGTCACCCATCCACGGACCAACCACGGCAAGTGTAGCCTCGATGGCTCCTAAGTATACTGAGTCAGCTGTACTTCTAATAACTTAAAGGAAGGCGATAAAAAGAGCGCATAGACCTGATCAATCGACCCGAGCGGCTGTTATTACTTAGCCACAAGGCCTCAGAAAGTAACTTATACATAACTGAAAAAGTCACATTGGTACTTGCACAGATGTGTCTCATGCATGGGATGCGAGGCCTTAACAACTGTACCTACTACTAACTGGGCAAATATGTCTTATTATGATAAATGATAAATGATAAATGATTTTTATTTCTGTAAGTAGGTTTGTACAAACACTTTTACAAGTCAATATTTTTTTTTTTAAACTAGATGAGGTCGGCGTTTCCTATCTGACTACTCTGAGAAGAAAGGCCGAAACAAACTCAGAGGTCACAGTCTCTTATAAAGTCCAGACATAATCTTGGTCACTTCATGTGAAGACCATGTAGATTGGTGTCTGAAATGGTCTTTTGAGGAAAGAACCACACAGATTGAGAGGACCTGTCCAGTCAGTGCACGCATTTGTCAGTAATCGCGCAGCTCAACTCAGAACTTAAGGAGCTCAACGATTCGACGAACAATACCAAAGAAAGGACATTGGGGTAGGCCGCATAGATTACTCAAACTGCCAGACCATGATTAAAAATAACTGAGAGAAAAAATAAAACAAACAAAAAAAAAAAGCAATGACCTACATAGTCTTCACATTCACAATAAAGTAAAATAATATAATACTTACAAAGTAAATATTAATGTCAACATTCAGTATGCAAAAATAAAAATAATATAAAATAAAATTGGAGCAGTTCAATCCCAAGCCTTTTTGTCCTCAATATAATCTTTAACGGTATGAAAAGCTTTCTGACACAACTTGCGTTTAATGAATGATTTGAATTTATTAAGGCTCAGATCTATATTTTATATCTTTGTTAGTTGGTGGAAAGTAAGTACTAGAAGAGAGAGATGGAGTAAGATCTCTTTCTAACAGAGCGTAATTGAATTGTGGGTTTCGTGGAAAGAGGAAAATATAACAATGAGTCTATTAATATTTAAGTCGGGTCGAAGATCAATTCAATGAATAGGCAACTAAGACCTATAAGAGATTATTATTATACAACCTATCAATAAAATTATTTTTGGTAACAAGACCGGTGTAATTTTCTACTTTTTCAGAGAAGAAACATAACATCAATTCCGAACTGTCCAGGTAACCTTCTCAGTACCTCGAAAACTTTTCTAATGGATTCCGAGAACGAACCCAAAAGTTTATCGAAAAATTTTGACGAACAAAAAGTACTCGTATGTATCATAAAAATTGTATATCTTTATGTATATTAAAAAAAAATGTATATAAATGTGGACAGCAAAAGTATGATAGGTTTTTCATGTAAGCATTTATTTTTTTTTTGTTCATAACTATTGTATTGAGAAAATAATTATGGTTTTGATGTTCGTGAAACTGTGTTTTATTATTTATGTAGAACTTATTTCTAGTTTAGTTATGTTTGGTTCACTTGAGAGTAGTTTTTGTCGAAGTTCATCTTCTTTTTAAGAAACTTGGATTTAGTTTGTAACTTTATAGTTATTTTTGTTACATTTTGCTCACACGTGTGAATTTTGTCGGTTTTCATGAGCTTTCTTTATTGGTGTACCTGTAGTGTGATAGGATGAAAGAGAGAAAACTCTGTATAGGAAGCGATCTGCCAAATACTGTCTTTTTAGGTAAAGCGGCGGTTCTGCACATTCGCCTTAAGGTGATACCAAAATAAATTGGGGGCTTTTTACAACAAGTATGGATTTTGTTTTTGGGTATTATGTTTATTGACTATTTGATTAATACTCTTACTGAAGGATAACGCAATTGGGTTAAATTTCCTTGATAGAATTCCATTCCGAAAAGAGCTCTACTTTTTTATATTTTTTTTCTCTAATTCAAATCTTAAGTAATTTTATTGCAAAATGTATTCATAACGTGCGTACTAGGTAATTGAAAACTCTGGCTGAATATATTTTTGATAGATAGATTAATTTATTTTTAAACAATTTTTATTTGGTTTGGCGCTTTTATTTTGGTTCCAGCGCATTGTTGCGCTCTCTTATATTCGCATAAGTAATTGACTCTGTCACTTTCTTATACCCGCCCAGTTCGCCTTTTACGTATCACCTTAAAACGCATTTGAGAGGATTTCATGGCTCCAATAACTATTCTCAGGCATTTAGCCTGGATACTGTCTAATTTTTTGAGCGCTTCTTTGTTGCAGGTCTCAATAAGAAAGCATTTGTCAAGTAAAATCAAAAGATCCTTTCTTTTTCTTGTCTATCCATTTTCACACAAGTTCATTGAACAAAATCATCCCTTAAATTCGACTCGACTAGTTACATAGTAAAACATGAGCTGGAGCATATGTTGAGCTTACTCAGCGTCTCGGAGATGTGACTCGTCCTAGATTTTAATGTAGGGATGGCACAAGAGTTTTATTTTTGCTTTTTGTGATCAGCCATCTTTAGATTCCATTCGAAATTTGAAGAAGATTGGCTGTGAAAATGTCCATATATTATGTATAGTAGCGGACTTTCTTGTTTTTCTGTAAATAGCATGGATTGAATATCTAATTAACCTCTCGAATGTCGGAGACTAAATTGACTTGACTGAAATTGTCAAGCTGTATTAGGATTACATTATCATAAAGGTCATTTTAATATTTTCACTTGTCGATTTAGTGTAACTGTCCGACTTAAGACACTTGGAGCATTTTTTCTTATGTCGAACTGTGTAACATAAGACATTCGAGAGGACAAGACATATGACGTTGTGTTATTACTACAGAATTCATTGAAGTCTGTGTTCTAATTGTTTTAACATACTGGATGCTCGGAAATGCGATCTATTCCTTGAAAGGGATTTTACTAGAGGTCATTTCCAACAAACTAAGCCCTACCAACTAGGGGTCGAAAATTAATGCTTTCCGAGTTAAGGAGGTTTTTAGATTATTGTTCAAATTTTCGAATTGGTCACCAAAAACAAATAATTTAAAAATAAGTACGAGTACTTCTCTCTCGGCACTTGTTTGTGATTTTTCTGACTGATGATAAATGAGTGATGCTGATGAGTTATAAAAAAATGGGGGAGCTCGTGGCTAAGTAATAACAGCCACACGGGCGGATCCATCAGGTTAAGCTACGCTTGCCGGGGTTGGTCTGTGGATGGGTGACCATCTTTTCTTCTCCTCCGGAAAGCACGTTAAGCCGTTGGTCCAGGCTGTCATTCGTTGATCTTTGAAAGTCGTTACGGCCTGTCAGAAGCCAGGGTATCGTATTAACCAGTAACTGGGTTGTGGAGGTCAGATAGGCAGTCGCTTCATGTAAAATACTGCTATTCAGCTGCATCCGGTTAGACTGGAAGCCGACCCCAACATAGTTGGGAAAAGGCTAGGCAGATTGATTCAGTTAAAAAAAAAACATACTCTAAATTTCCATAATTTCAGAAATAAAAGGTCATAAGTGGAAAGAAAACCTTTTATATTTTTGGAAATTTAGATGTGTTTTACTTGAAAAAGAAAAAATATTTTCGACCTCTAGTTGATAGACCTAATTTGATGGAAATCACCTCTGGTAGAACCCTTTCAAGGAATAGGTTGAATTTCCGTGCATCCTGTATACAATATGTTAACCAACAGAGGGAGTTCCCGTTAACCCGCAATAGTATAGCATCCATACATGCTAAAAAAAATATTACCATTCGAAAACAAAATGGTTTTTATTTTTTTTTAATATTAAAATATTCACTAAAAATGTTAAATTGATACGTAAAAGAAACACTCTGTACACGCGTACTTGAAGGACGGAAACATCGCAATTTAGTTTTTATTTTTAGTGAATATTTTTATATTTTTTTGAATATTTTTAGCATTTTTAGTGAATATTTTAATATTAAAAAAAAATAAAAACCATTTTGTTTTCGAATGGTAATATTTTTTTTAGCATGTATGGATGCTATACTATTGCGGGTTAACGGGAACGCCCTCTGTTGGTTAACATACTGTATAATGCTGACTTTTCATTGTCATGAATATAACAAGGACAAGAAGCTAATTAGGTATTTCATAAACGACAAGTTTTTGTAATAAATGGGTCAGTATTTTCGTTTAAAAAGTTCAAGAACCCCAAATGTTATTGTAGGTCCGGTATCCTATTTAGGATACTGTATCAACAAGAAAACATTCCCAATACGATGTTATTCCTCAAAATTTGAGCCTAAGGAGATAGTAGTAAATACGAATATTTGAGCACATGTCGTGTGCTGGCTGAGCACGTCTCAGGATTCGAGCCGGTCGCCTAGATTGCTACTTAGGGTTGGCAGTATCGATTTGTAGACTTCGAATGAATGAATGAATGAAAACATTTATGTCTTAAATACAGGTACAACAAACATTTGGTCTTAAGTAACCAGGTGCACTTCCGAATTGACCTGTTCTTTTTTTTTAAATTAACGATGAAAGAATACACTATAAGTAAATCCGAACTTAATAGTATACCATAATGAAGATGACTAATTGTGGTGCAAAGCTCGTTTCTTTCTGCATTTGGACAAAAATAGCATACAATCATGTGTTAAGATGGCTGCAAAAAGCATAAATGAAAAAGTTACAACTATGGGAAGATTGCGAATCAAAATATTATACTGGATTTTTTTAAATATTTATTTGTTGCCATTATATATATCTGTAACTGAATTTATAAAGCAACAAAAGCCCGAAACACGTTTCATCACTCTCACACTGAACACATTTGTTATTCCTGTGGCCATGACGGATCCAATATTTATTTTTGAGCGTGGATTTTCTACATACATTTTATATTAACGTTCGCCATAGAATGATTTAATTTTCAGCAGTTTTTTTAGATATATTTTGTAGCAGGATTACCGGAAATATGTTAACTGTTTTTTCTTTGTGAAATAGTTTTTTTAGAAACTGCAATTCGGATTTAAAAATGTATCTAGTTTTCGTATTCGATTTTAATCATGCGTGATCGGGTTTTCCCATTTATTTTACCAAAAAGCTTTTAAATACACGCAAATAAAATAACTACGTAAGTAAACACAAATCATCACGCAATCGTTACCTTATACATATTGATAAAACGACCCAAAAACAATATCAAGTCCCACATTCAAATCAACAAAAACTGCAGAAAGGTTTCAACAGCAGAAAAAAAAAAACAAAAGCAAAAATTTTTTTGTTTTTTGTTTTGTGACAGCCCTACTTCCATCTTATCTCGTCGACAGGTACGGTTGACGGGACTGCGTCAATAGACGGGGGTTTATAGTTATCTACCGTCTATACCCTGGCCTATGTGTGTGTCAATCCATTTGTGTGATCGTGCACAGGCTATGAAGGTTGGAGTAAATAAGAGGTGATTATTGAAATAGGTTGGCGATTGATTTCCTAATCCTTATTTATGGCCAGTCACAAAAATCTTTAATTACATAGCAATAAAGTGTACTGGATGGTAAAGAAGGCACTACTAGACTGCGATAAATTCAGTGTTTAAAAAAATCTTTGAAACAGAATGGCAAAGCTGAAAAGAATTGCTTTATAATTATGGAACGCGAGTCTTGAATACAAGAGTGCGGATTTTAGAATCGTTGTAACCCGTGAGAAAGTGACAGCACATTTAAGAGTTTCCGAATTAACCCGCGAAACACTCAACCATCAATACATTAGTCTGATTTCGGAAATCATACGAATCCGGAGGAAACCTAACTTAGATGATAAAATATTGATGATTCTTATGGATATAATTACGTAAATACATATTTGTTAGAGAAGCAAATGATATTTTGATCAACATACAACCTGACATTGACCTGCAAATTGAAAAAAAAAAAAAAAAAAAGAAACGTAAAAAAATTTGAATTTCGCGAGCTATCACAGCGCATCCCCCTTAAGGCGTAACCTTCGATTTGGAGGGTTTTGGACATCAGTGCTAACTACATAGTAATTATATGAGCATTTAAATGTTTATACTCGTATTTAAGGTACGCTCACTTTCAAAACTAAATAATATATCAATTTATCTCGTCATTCATCTAGTCCTGTATGGAAGCAGAATTAGAAAAAAGATATTGGTTTGGAAGTTATGATCGTCGAAACTTCCATATTTCAACACTAATTTTAATCCTTCTTTGGGTGTAAATAAATAGCTCCCGGAGTATGAAAATAGCAAAATTGTTACCGTACAGGCATAGATAATTTATTCAAGAGTTCAAATAACATTATTTTGAATAAATACATCTAGGAGTTAAAAGTCTGTTCATGCAATTTTACGCGCTTGTTTTCGTTATAAATCATAGTCTATTTCACTAAATAAATAAGTACTATACAAATAAATACTTTATAAATAAAACTAAATAGCATGCATATTAGACAAGACACCAACGAGTTTTAGCCGCCGACTAGCGCAACCTTAAAGCAAGATCTACATCTAGCAACAACATTTTATCAAGCAAACTCGACTCACTATCGGTTTTACACAGCAATTCCGATGTAAAACTGTTTATCACACATCATCAATTCTTCCACCAAACATATTTGACAAAATATACCATAAAGTAAACCCCTGAACACATGATATATTGAAAAACATACCCTTTATAAGGCAAAGCTTTAACGTTCCACAGAATTTCATACCCTTTATGATAGCGAATTTATTTCTCCAACTAAAATCGATCCCTGTTCGTGGTATAATACATTATTCAGACCAGATTTTCGAAGCCGGTGAACGACAGTGAGGACCCGACTTTATTTTGCTACTTGGACTACTTACTATACTTTTCATGGAGTTGTCGGAAATACGATATAGTTCGTTGAAACTTTGGTGTTACTAGACCAAAATTTAAGACAGTAAAGGCTTTTGTAATGATTCTCTTTAATAATGGAATAAATACTGGCGAGTGGCCGATGATCGAGTTACATGGCGTATGATAGGTACTGAAAGGAATGAAAAAAGTAGATTTCGTATTGTCTTCCAAACTTTTATTTACTGCTTATTGTCAATGCTTGGCGTTTGAAAACAATACAACAAATTTCTAAACACCTACATAGCATTAATCAATCTGCCTAGCCTGTTCTCAACTATGTTGGGGTCATCTTCCAGTCTAACTAGATGCAGCTGAATACTAGTATTTTACATGGAGCGATTGCCTTTTTGACCTCCTCAACCCAGTGACTTTCGGGCTTCTGACGACCAGCAACGACTAAAGATCCACGAATGACAGCCGGGGCAAACGGCTTAACGTGCTCTCCGAGGCACGGAGGAGCCTCGGTATGTAAAGATGGTCACCCATCCACGGGCCAACCCCGGCAAGCGTAGCTTAACCGGATGGATCGACCCGTGCGGCTTTTATTACTTAGTCACGAGCGTCTCCTGCACACCCACATAACATAGCACAATCCATTTACATAAATACATACACGTCCGTCTCAGGATGTATAAATGTACTTGTATTGTATATTATGTATGTATGTATTTACTTCGCCGGATACTGACAAGCTCAGGTGATTAAGTTCCGTTCTGTTCTGCCAACGTTGAGATAAATGACAAATACCTAATCAGTCGGCTGTTATACTCACTGGTACATTGTTTGTGGGGTGAGCAGAATTTGAAGTGGGAAATAGAATTGACTAGCAGCGCCCTGCGGTTTCACCCGCGTAAGTCTCGAACCCGTAGGAATATGGGGATAAATATCTGTCTGCCAAAATTCATCAAAATCCGTTCAGTAGTTTTTACGTGAGAGTAACAAACATCCATCCATCCTCACTAACTTTCGCATTTATAATATTAGTTGGAAGTAGAATAGGATGAGACATCAATTTTTTGTTAACTAGCTGTGCCCGCGACTTCGTTCGCGTTGATGTCGGAATATAAAACCCGATCCGTCTAAAATAAAAGTAACATAAGTTACTCCTTATAACCGCTAATATACCTAAACTTCACTTTTATTCCCGCGAAAGAATAATACGGACATGCCTTTCAGAATCCCCTCTGTTTATATAAAATACAATAAATTGGTCGATTCGACCACTAATCTGTTAGTTAGATAGATAAATCAATTTTCACTACTTGACCACATTGTGCACATTATCATTTTTTTTATTGATATTCCATTTGTTTTGAATAAAATAAAGATACTAAATCAAAATAACCACTGCTATAATTTCTTCCCGTTTGGTTATAGTTGTTTTTACAAAATTGTTCAATCCTACTATTTATTCAGAAAGGAATGTCCATATTATTCTTATTATCCAATCACTACTTATAACATCAGCTAACTGACAGTGAAAGTCCTGTTTAAATCGGTCCAGGCGTTTCGGAGATTAGCCGGAACAAACAGACAGACAGACAAAAAAAAAAAAAAAATATAAGTAGGTACCGTATATAATTTCATATGCATTTAGTAAAAAGTTGTTATTTAGAAATTACAGACACTTCAATTTTATTTATTTGTAAAGAAAATCGTTTATTAATACTGCAGACTTTTTATAAATATCTTTGGGTTAATTATTTTGGGCTGTCCAAAATTATATATGTATTCTTAGATACAAATTATCGTCATCTTCCTACCCTTGTCCCATGATACTTGAGGGGGGGCCGGGCAGCACGTTTTGTTCTTCCATTATATACGTATTCTTAGATAACAATTCATGGCATGTATTCATATAAAAATGTAGAAAAAACTCATCTGCTAACCCTGTATAAAAGTACCAATAGATAAAAAAGTAATCTTGTGCAAAAATATAAAAAAGTCTCGTGTAAACACAGACGAGACACTTCACTACAGTCTTACTATCATTTAGCTATACACAAATGGGGTAAATTGCAACGTAGCAAGAGAACTGAGATCTCCAGTAAAATTGCTCCTAGATTATCATGAATAAGAATAAAAAAAAGGCTTTACAAAAAACCCACCGAAGCATGGCCTCCACTCCAGATTAAACGTACATTCAGCAATATTTTTCACAAAGGTTACCTTAATCCCTAACAAGTGGGGGTAAGCCTTTATATACCCCGATTTTCATAACCGCTCGCTCTTGGAAATTGAAATTGCAGCTATATGAAATAGAGGATTGGTTTTGTAGAAAGGGAAGTACGAAATCTTAATGCAAAATGCGGCTGAATATTGCTGAGGTTTGCTAATGACTTCAGTGTTTCAGTACGTATAGAGGGGATCTAGGAGAGGTCATTTGCAGCCAAAGACCCCATATGACTCTATGCAAATGTCAACCATTTTTTTTTTTTTTTTGCAAAAATCGACCATTTTAGTCAAAATTATGAAAATTGTAACAGTGATTTAAACATTATTAAAGATAATTGTTATTTTATGGTTGATTATTATGTACTGAAATGTTAGCAAGCAGATAATAAAAAAATATGTCATACATTGTTCTTTTTTTTTATAAATTTTCTATGTTGTATACAGCATACAAACAGATATCTTCAAAAAAATATATAATGTTGAATAAAGTAGCTACTCGAAAATAGTTAACATTTGCATAGGGGTTATAAGGAGTAATTTGGTTGCAAATGGCCTCTCCTACATCCCCTTAATGGATTGCCGACATAAAACCAATACCCATGTATATTATTATCATTTCCTGTTATGGATTTAAACATCAATTTAGTCAAGCACCACTTTCCCACCATATCGTATTCTGTTCGGAATTTAGGACCCAAAGACCAACATTCTCAGCAACCTCATTCAATCACATCCAATCGTTAATCACTACAACCAACTTACCTATTTCCGTGTTCAAACTACAAACACCAACATCAAATATTTACTTCTAAAAGAGTAACACAAAAACTCCCATCTGGGACTGGCTGTGATTTCGATACCGCTCGCTATATTTCGCGTGCGATAAGATTCCGCTGTGTTGACAATAGGCCGCTTAGGCTTTCATTCCGATATTAATATTGCCGAGTTTCAACTCGCCGATGAGTATCACTTTTTTATTTTTTATTGAAAACTTTCTGGCGTCAATGGTGTCTGGTCAATGAACCTCGATTACAATGTTACCGGGAAATTCAAATAATAATATGTTGTTTTCTATCGATTTGTTGGTACTGGTTCGGAATAGGTTATAGTTCTGTGTACGGGAGAAATTCTGTGATCAGAATTAATTTAGTTTTTTTTTTTTGGACAACAATGGTCATTTGCAGGCCAGCTGGTGTGGTTGGTTAAGATACCACCTATCATGTCGCTGGTCGTGGGTGCGATTCCCATCCAGGACAAACATTTGTGTGCATGAACATGTCTGTTTGTCCTGAGTCTGGGTGTAATGTTCTATATAAGTATGTATTTACAAAAAAAAAGTAGTGTATGTAGTATATCAGTTATCTGGTTTCCATAGTACAAGCTCTGCTTAGTTTGGGATCAGATGACCTTGTGTGAAATGTCCCGGGTTATTATTATTTATTTATTATTTATTATTTGTTACTACAAGAACCAATGATTCTGTAAGTTTACTTAAAGAACCTGTAATATTTTGTAACATGAACGAAGTTTGAGAGTAAATCAATCTGCCTAGTGTTTTCCCAACTATGTCGGGGTCGGCTTCCAGTCTAACCGGATGCAGCTGAATATTTTACATGGAGCGACTGCCTATCGGACCTCCACAACCCAGTTACTGGGTAATACGATACCCCTTGGTAAGACTGGTTGTCAAACTTTCGGGCTTCTGACGACCCGTAACGACTGTCGAAGATCCACGGATGACAGCCGTGACCAACGGCTTAACGTGCTTTCCGAGGCACGGAGGAGTCTCGGTATGTAAAGATGGTCACCTACGAGTATCCACGGACCGCTGCAAACGTAGCTTAGCCACGAGCTCCTCAGAACGAAGTTTGAGACTAGGGAACAATATAATCCAGAGACTATCGATTTCTTGTTCACACTCCAATCTACATTCATTAACAGTTTTATTAACAATACAGAACTTGAATATATTTAATCAGAAATTATAACTTTCAACCTCATAAAATCTTAGTCTGTAACAATTACGAAGTGCCTTAGAAATCTTCGAGCTTCTCCAGCATAAATCTCTAAGAACCAAACAGAGAGAGGAAAGACTTTTATACTTTTATTTTTAGACTTTAAAACAATGGGCAATTAAGTTGGGTTTTCTTAGGACATTATTAGTGTAAAGTTAATCTATTCTGACTGGTAATTAGTGAGCTTAAACTTGTTAAAACGATACTTTTATGGGTCAGTACTCAGATGTAAACTAAGCTTTTATTTCAGTACAATTACGCAAACCCTGTGTTAAGTTCAAACTACATAATAATTCGACTGGCCTGTTGGTCTAGTGGTTAGTGGCCCTGACTGCTATGCCGGAGGTCGTGGGTTCGATTCCCACCCAGGACAAATGTTTGTGTGATGAGCATGATCATTTGTTCTGTGTCTGGGTGTAATTTATCTATATATGTATGTATTTAGAAATATATAAGTATGTTTATCAGTTGTCTAGTACTCATAACACAAGCTCTGCTTAGCTTGAGGCTAGACGGCGTTGTGTGATAGTTGTGGAATATTATTATTATTATTATTTTTTTTTTTATATTTCTCGGGACCCTGGGGTCCCGGACCTTTGGAAGGCGTACGAGGAGCTGAAGCCAACTCGCAGAGGCCCCTTACAAAATTTTAAATGATGAGGAGTCACCAACCGACGATTATCCCTATATGCGCTATGCAAATGCACCCAAGGACAACCCTCGGTTGGTGCAGGACTATTGCTACGTGAAAACAAAACATATTGGGCTATGGGTTTGGGTTGCTAAAGTGCATTAGGTTACTTAAACTATGGAATAACTATGTCCCCTGCCTGACCAATGTTATACAATTATACATGGATAAAATGGCAGGGGGCGACTTGCACACTCAATAATGGGCCCCCGAAAACGGCCGCTAGCACATAGTGACGTAGCGACAAGGGGGCAACACTTCCTGAGGTGCGTGAGGAGTGGAGAGGTATTCCACGGCTATCAGGACAATCCCGGAAGTACGGTCAAGATCCCTACCAGCACCTTACTGGAATACTTCCTTCCTCCGAGCACGTTTGCTCTTGCGAATCTCCACTCAAGCCGGCCAATAAAGGCAAGAAAGAGGTGGGAGCTCTGTTCCTCGTCAGTGTTCATTCCAGCCGGCCAATTAAGGCAAGCCAGAGATGAGGACAAGATTTCTCCCGGGAAATAGGGTCCGTGGGGTCGCTACTGCCCAACAGCCCGCCACATGCTGCCCTGCGGGTTTCTGTAACTCTCTAGGTCTGGCTCCTCATCCTAGACCCGTTCCGGCAAAGTAAATTCTACCGGCCCAGACCTAAAGTTCGGAGCGCGCAAGCCCCACCACGACGTCAACGTAGAGATACAGCGGTGGGGTTATTATTATTATTATTATTATTATAATAAACGATATTTTTTGTACTTAAAATACAAAATGTCATCATATGAAATAACATCTACATTTCACAACGAAGAAAACTGCTATTTCGTTAGGTCTACCTATGAAATTTCCGATTTGCATAGAAGAAACCAAACAATTTTTTTAAAAGAAATATTGTCTATGCACTTTTGTCATTTTAAGAGGATTGTGAAAGCTGTAAATTTTCATACAAAAAGAGATAACGTTTTTCTCCCCGTAAACACAGTCTAATTTCCATAATTTTTGGAAATGTTTTAAGTATAATGAAAAACTAGGTCCGTACGTTTTTATTATAAAGAAATATTGCATACGATATAAGTTATTAGCATCTAAATATCTATATTTCTGACATAAAAACTTCCTCGAGCACTTTTATTTTTTTAAATTAAATTGAATTGAATTACTAAAAACGATAAACGTACAGACCTAGATTAAAGTGTATTAAATGTAATGAGACCAAAATTGTCTCATTTCGTAAAGGTTTAGGGGAGTAAAAACGTTATCGCCCGAAACAATATTTATGTAAATAATTGTATGAAATGTAGGTAATTGCCTCCAAAAATCGCGCCGCGTATCGGCACTTCACAATCCTCTTAATGAAAGTTCGTTGATGCCTCTGCTATAGACATCCTGGGAACGGGAATTGATAAATTCTTTTTCACCGCCGCGTTGGATTTGAAATTTTTCCCTGGGGCTCATTGTTGAGATCAAAATTTCCAGAACGGAAGTGATCAAACCAAAAACGCACCGTGCGTTCACTTGCGGTACCTTGTCCATACACGTCGTTAATATTGCGACAGCAAAAGCAATATTAACGTGTTCCATACACGTAAACATCGATATCAAAGAAAAATCGAACGGCGGGAAAACAAATGAACGAGTATTATTATTTTCACGCGTATGTTTGAATCCTCTACACTTTACAAGACAACCCTGTCAGACGTCAACACATTGATAACTCTGTTTAATAAAAAGTAATTAGCGTTTTTTAAACATTAGCCAACAACATACAATGAAAAAAAAATAATACAAAATAATTTGCCCTTTCACTAAGTGTCGGGGGTCGAAAGTGATTACGCCTGAACACCATAATTTAGGATGAAAGTTAGAAAAGATTCCGTCCAAAGAATTAAGGACAAAAGACCTTTTTCGGGCGGTTTACATAATAAAACAATGGGCACCAACGGAACCCCGTTTGAAAGCTAGGGCTGTCAGGACCCAATAGGATTTAGGACCAAGTTTTGAAAAAATGCTTTAGAATTTAAATTAAAACAAAACAACCGGTATATATGTTTTTTTTTTTGCAGCAAAGACAACAAACACAAGAACTTATTAATTTGGTCCTTCGCGCAATTAGGACCCAGGTAGCACATTTTTACGGCACCGGATACCCATATTTTGTATCTGAAGATGATCTCAGCCAAATGTGGTCAGCATACATAATTATTATCGCAGATTAAATTAAGGTTTGTAACTGTGAGTCACTGTGGAAATGAGCGAAGCAATAAATTTATATTACGACCAGTTTTTGTTGAATTCGCTAATTTAATTCTGGCAATTGTTGTGGTGGTAATAATTTCTTTTTGTCATAATTATAAGTCTTACTTAAATTTAAACACCCTCAGAAGGTCTCTACATCTTTTATTTAGCTAGACAACACTTCTAAAACTGTTATTTATTTTCATTTTAATTGTATCTAAGTACAATGCTAGCAACCCTACCATGTATACCGAATAATAATGCGTTTTTGTCATGAATTATGTGAATTATTCGCTTTAAAACAACTCCAACCACGAAATTTTAATAATGAATTAAAACATCCTTTCAAAATGTTAATTTTTAATTAGTATTGCGTCGGTATCCCTTCGGTGATTCAGACGCTTACTGTGTTATGTTTGTTCGTGACGCTCAGTTTTGTTAACTAGGGGAGTTATCGGACACTTTAAAACATTTTATCTAGATGTATATTTGTATGCAAGCCCAGTAAATTGAGGGCCACTTCAAAACTACATCATTATTTATTAACTAGCTCGAACCCGTAGGAATATGGGGATAAAAAGTATCCTATGTGTTATCCAGGTTACAAACTATCTGTTTGCCAAATTTCATCAAAATCTGTTCAGTAGTTTTTGCGTGAAAGAGTTACAAAAATCCATCCTCACAAACATCCTAATATTAGTAGGATTTATTCAAAATTACGTAAATAACACCTTAACCGCTACAACGCCGATGTAATGTTACTACTACACAGATACACACACATCTAACTTACATTGACTACCAAAAATACCATTAAAATAAAATTTAAAATACAACCAAAAATACAATTAAAATAAAATTTTAAATACAACCCAAAAAATACAATTAAAATAAAATTTAAAATATGTACAACCAAAAATACAATTAATATCACTTCTCAACATTTTCAATGCACTTCAGTGCTACTCCTGTGATATTCATCAGGCTGCAGTGAAATATAGGTATCTACCTCATTTGAAATAATACGATCTTAATAATGTCAGTGGAAAATATAGGCTGGTAAATGCCAAGTTTTAACGCCATCTGGGGCTTAAAACTAGGGTTCGTTAACCTCTAGCCTACATGGTGTGTAGGTTATTTAAGCCTAAAATAGTCACAGCTGAAATTCAAGCCAAAATAAATTTAACTTCACTGTAATCTACGGGCAACCCTTAAAACTAAAAGCCATTATTCGCTTGTCCGAAACAGAATCATAACGGAGGTAAATTGTTCTGTAGGCAGCAAGTTTATTCAATCAAAAAACCCGTAATTTCAATAAATACTACTAAGTGTCACTTCAAAACAACCCGTCCCCCAAATCGGTACCCACCCACCATTTAATAAACCTTTGATCATCTGCACTCCCAATATTAAGAATTTAATAATAATCGGCATCTAAACAACAGCATAATGTGTCAACAAACACAATCCTCAAACAAGTTAAAAGGGAATTTTATTCTCCCCCTTTTCCCCCAATTGGTCCTTTGTCTGTACAGAATCGATCCCCCGTCACTTAATAATATTTCTATAAGAAAATCAGAATCACCCTTTTCGAATTTCTATTCAAAGCACCATTTTAAGCTCATTGTCCTTAGTACAGTCGGCGCCGAAATTTTCAATTAAATTTTTAAAATCTTCCGATTTTTATTTAAAACTAAGGAAGTATTTAAATGTCTTGTAAATAAATTAAACAACATTTATGGTAATGTAATTGGTCTATTAAGGTTCTGAATCGGTGAAATAATGTGGGTCAAATCGATTTTTAATAATAAAACCTTCATACAGCTAATTTGTATATAACAGTAGGTAGAATGCTAATGCTGGTTGTTAGAACGCCTCATATTCTTGTAATGTTCATGTTTGAATAAATTTGCTTGTCTTTTGATATTTTAAGTCTGCATACATTATTTTGAGCTTGTTTTGTTCGTAAAATATACGTGTTTCGCTTTATTTTTGAGCAAAGACATAAAATATAGTAATTCGTAATGAAGATTGAAACAAAACGTGCATTTGTATGTTTCGTAACTTTGTGTGTAGGTACACAAATTTATTCAAATTACATATTCGGCTCTGTATTTAAAATTAATGGTCTTGTTCTCATGAATTGTAGTTGTTAAAAGTTAATTGTTCTTTTCAAAACAAATGCATCGAAAGCTAAACCAAACTCATCAAAATGACATTTCTTTGTAGACAAACGAAACTGGAGAGTCAGAGGCACCGTTACAAAATCATTTGGTACCATTGCGAATAGATTTTTTTTAGAAACATAAAAAGCAAAAACGTGGCAAGCATTTTTCACAAACTCAATAAAAATCTTGTCAAAATTTCAACCGTCAATAAAATCGTCCCCTACACAAATTTATTAGTATAATAATGAAACATTATGACCGAGACAAAGTTCCCAGATAAGGGGAGAAACACACCGAGCATAAATATATTATTCGAACACTTTAAACTGTCCTCCCGATGGGCAACTTCCTTAAATATTGCAGATTTATGCTAAACGTTAACGTGGACTCTGGGTTTTTTATGAGCGCATAAAAACTTAATTCGAATTAACTCCCGGTGTAAGACGAGTTTTACTTTTACCCTTTGGGGAAGTCTTGAAAATGTTTTCGAGTTTTATATCATTAATGTAAATCTTTAAAACATAATTAGAATATTAAAAATGAAAAAAAAAGAATGATGGTTTTTTCAATGGCTATCAAGATTGAAACGAAATAAAACGTTCCCTATTTCAATTAAATTTACGCTTCGGTCATCTTTCAATTTTATTTCATCACAAATCATAGACTGGATGAATAGTTATAACAGACTGGTCATTTTTCATAAAAATTAGATTTTCTTCAGTGCAATTATTTTAAGACACGCAAAATCTTATTGTTTAATGGATTTTCTAGAAATAATATTTTAGTTTCTAGGAGTGAAAATAATAGCCAAGTGCTTAAGCAATTCTTAAGAACTTTTTTCTTATAACATGTTTGAGACATTAATGAAAAAGTAATTAAGTTAGAAAATAAAAGAAGCTTTAGGATTATCAAATATTTAATAAGCTTAATTCACACAGTGATTATTAGATAATTTGAAGTACATTCGTACGTTGTACTTACATACAGTAAACCGTTCAATGATTATTTTGCTATGTCTCTTTAGAAGCAAAAACTGTGTTCAAAACCTCTGTAAGTCGTCCTTAAAACATAACATAATATACCTTAATTTTCGCATTGCACTGAAACATACAAAATGTATAACTTAATGTAGCAAGCATGTATTAAAATATAAGACGACAGTGACTGGTTTCTAGCCAGATGTTTTTGATGATAGGCTAGTAGTACATATCCAAGAGATATTGAGCATTTAAGGTTACACTAGTCGGTGGCGTGGTTAATATTCATGCTATTTAGTTTATTTATCTATTTATTTAGTTTTATTAATATATATATTATTTTTTTGTGAAATAGACGATGATTTATAACGAAAATGAGCGCGTAAAATTTCATGAACAGACTTAGGCGTACAGATATTATGAAAAACCTTCTGGATGTATTTAATAAAAATAAAGTTATTTGAGTTCTTGAATAAATTATCTATGTCTGTACGGTAACAATTGTGCCATTTTCATACTCCGGGAGCTATTTACTTACACCCAAAGACGCGTTAAAATCAGTGTTGAAATATGTAAGTTTCGAAGCTCATAACTTCCAAACCAATATCTTTTTTCCGATTCTGCTTCCATACAGGACTAGAAACATATTGATATAATTTTTAGTTTTTATAGTACACCGTCAGACGAGTAATCTCCATACTACGTTTGTATGGAAAAAGGACCGACTAGCGTAACCTTAAGTACAAACATTTAAATGCTCATATAATTACTATGTAGTTAGAACACTGATGTCCAAAACCCTCAGAACATTGAGGTTACAGACTAAAAAGATCAAAGGACCAAGAAACTAGTTGGCTAAACTTTGTCCCGCAAAAACCAATAGTCTACAGTTAAGACCTCGTCTCTATTTAAATGTTCTGATTGAAATCCGAAGATTGAACACTCAGACGAAGTTACCATTCCAAATTGGACTTAATTTTCTACCCGTTAAAGTTGAAAGTTGCTGTTAAAAGTTAAGGTTTTCGTCTACCCTCATCCAATGAATAATTCAAGTGGTTCCTAATAACTAGTACAGTGGTGGGGAATGTGATTTTGTCCTTTTCGACTTTTTTTTTAGATCAGATGAAAGGAATGATCGATGATGGTAGAATGTCTTTCTTTTGATGTGCTTGACTGTACAATATGTTCAGTGAAAATACTTTTTAAGGTTCCGTACCAGAAGGGTGCCAAACGAAACCCTATTATTAAGCCTCCGCAATCCGTCGTCCGTCTGACGACTGATTTCATAATTTTCTTTTTGAAGTCGATTTAATTTTTTTAAATTATTTTTTATTTGTTAGTATAAATGCCAAGTTTTATTTAAAAACCCCTTCTGACTATGTTATTGTTCTGAAAATGACTTACTTACCTTTTCTATTTGGTAACATAACTTTTCATGCTTCTCAGAAATACTAAGTCGGCCACTGGAATACGATTATCTTGGTAGTCTGATTAAATTAGTGCGAAAACCCTAATTGATACCCAGCTCGTCTTACTAATTGAATGCCTGAATAGCATCAAAGTATGTTGTTACAAGCTCTGCCCTGCGGCTTAGATTGAGTTTCAGCTTTATTTTGAGAAAGGATTATTATATCTATTCAAAATACCTATCAAGCTATCTTGATGCAAAATTCTATTAATATTACTTAAGGCTCCTGCGCGAAACTTCATGGAAATTGTTCTACCATAATCGCGACACACCGTCGCGTTGCGCCTGTCTGCGGGAGCGTTTAAGATTTCTTTGTAGAAATTAAAACTTGAAGTAACAACAGTATGAGACTAAAATTTTGTTTGGCTATGAAACTGAAAACATAACAAAGACGCAATACATAGGTACTAATCTACATATACAGGGTGTAAGGGACAGCCCTCCACAAACTTACAGGGTGCATTCAGCTCCTTATTTTGAATCATATTCCACAGGAAAATTTCTCAGGAAAATTTCAATTTTTAAATTTTGTTTTTCAGTTACTATTCCTTTATTTCAATGTAAAATTACATTATCTGTACGCAGTACTCCATTTATGTAAATAACACAGCTAAAATAAAATAAAAAACAGCAATGGATGTTGAACTACTCTAACGAACGACACGTGAAATCAGCTGTTCACTTTCTGCGTAACTACAGAGTTCACTGAACTCACCGCATACCTATTACCTACCCCTCCCATAACTAACGCTCCGATTTGTGCATAAAAACACAAACAAATCAGGCTTATTGGATTCTCATAACGTTCCTGAAATAATTTCATGTACCGGGCATCTTAGTATGATATACTGAATTCACCCTATCAGTCTGCGGAGGGCTGTCCCTTACACCCTGTATAAATAAAAAGTCCTGACTCACTGACTCATCAACGCCCAGCCCAAACCTTTGGAAAAAAGACTAGAAAGCTGAAATTTTGCTCAGAGGTTCCCTTTATGATTTAGACAAGGAATAAGGATGGAGGTATGTTCCCGTGGGATATGTTTCGATATCCACGCAGGCGAAGCCTTGGGCAATAGCTAGTAACAAGTAATAATAAAGCTGAAGAGTTTGTTTCTTTGTTTGTTACTTTGAACGTGCTAATCTCTGGAACTACCAGTCGGATTTGAAAAAATATTTTTGCACATGATAGCACAATTCTTGAGGAAGGCTATAGGCTATTTAACATCACGCTAGGACCCGTAGGAGCTGAGCAAAAAGACGAAAAAGCGCGGACGGGCGAAGCGATGTGACGTGATGGGTCGGGGAACAATAAATTTCAGGCGGAAGAAGTCGCGGCCAGAAGCTAGTGATTAGTCCAGTAGAGATACACTTTTAATCGACATCTGGCCACAGCTGGATTTAAAAGATACAGGCATTAAAAAACCAGAAACTTCTAGCTGGTCCCGTGAGCTACTCGTACTTCTAGTTTTAAAATAACTTTACTTATTGTACACGTAACTAACTTTAGCTTTTTTTTTTCAGGTACGTATTCACTGCTCAAGTGCTGTAATCAACAAAGTTCTCCAGTCCGCTGTAGTAAATTTAACAGTGGCAACACTGGCAACAAAAGAAGTTCACAGGCGCCATCTAGCGGTGTATTCTGTAAGTTTACAAGTTAGTACCACGAATAGCGAATTGTGGATTGTGGAAGTCTGTGAAGAAAGTTTAAAGAAAGATTTAGGTGTCATTTAAATTGAAGATTTTGAAATTTGTTACACGTAGCATGTGGTTACGATTGTGATAATATTAGTCATTGCGATTATACCACTGCTTCTTATTTCTCTGGGGCTGCAGTCTCGACATAGATAGCGAACGCTTTACAACCGAATTCCGTCGCAAAGTCCTAATGGGGTCCCTAGACGGTGAAAATTGTTAGACTAGCACGAATAAATCACGTACTTGTCAAGCAATTTTGACTGTCTAGGGACCCCATTAGGACTTTGCGACCGAATTCAGCCGTAAAGCGATCGCTATCCATGTTGAGACTGCAGACCCTGATGTCCTAAAAGGTAACTTATAAATTACACCAACCCCACCTTAAAAAATTGTGAAACGCACCCTTCGACAGTGCAAAAACATATTTTAAAGAGAGCGTTGCGTAATTAGGGCAGAGAGAGATTAGAGAGGGCTATGCTTGGACTTTCCCTACGTGATCAAATCAGAAATGAAGAGATCCGCAGGAGAACCAAGGTAACCGACATAGCCCGAAGAATTGCCAAACTTAAATGGCAGTGGGCAGGGCACATTGCTCGCAGAACAGATGGCCGATGGGGCTGAATGGTTCTGGAGTGGCGACCGCGTACAAGAAGACATAACGTTGAAACGCCACCAACAAGGTGGATCGATGACCTTGTGAAGGCCGTAGGAGTCCGCTGGATGCGGGAAGCACAGAACCGGTCGACGGCGGCACCAGTGGCGGTGCTTGGGGGAGGCCTGTGTCTACGTGGGGCTGTGGACGTCTTTCGGCTGAAATGATGATGAATGAATAAGATTAATCTGAAAGATCCTAACTATTAGGTAATCGAGAGGCGAGATCCTAGTCATCATTACGAGGCCTTTGTTCAGCAATGGACGTTTGGTAGGTTAGTTGGTTTAAGAAACTTGTAGACTGAACTACCACTATTGTTTAGGTACGAGGTAAAACAGTTTCCAATTAATCTATCGTGCTGTATCCTGCGTTTTCGTAGTCGTCGGATAAATTACATTGTGTAGTTCGAATATGACTTGGTTCTTTCTGTTATCTATGTTATGACATTTTTAAAGGTTATCATCAAATTGTCCTGTTACAGAGAAAGAACTAAGCGTGTTTTTTTTAGGTACCATAAAACCTCAATGGTCATTAAGTCTATATATGTAAAAAAAAAAAAAAAAAGTGTATCTGATTTCCATAGTACAAGCTCTGCTTAGTTTGGGATCAGATGACCGTGTGTGAAATGTCCCAGGATATTATATTATTAAAAGATTGACAATGAAATTTTCAAATAAAGGTATCAAAAAATTTAAAATTTAACCCTATTTTAATAAATAAATAAACTCTAAAGCAAATTTTACGACTATTCCCTCGAAATTATTGCCCTATAAAACGTAACAAAACTAAATATATATATTTTTGAATGGCAACACCGAGCTGTCAAAGGCATATTCAGTCATAAATCAATGGAAATACTTGGTGGAACATTGGCATTGTTTTATAAACATGGCGGTATATACGGTATATATAAGTTACGGAGTTAGCCAACATAATATTTACAGAAATTCGAACGTGACCAATGTATTAGTTTCTGCTATATTGATGGTAAACAATCTTTGCTTTGAATGGCGGAATGAAAGATCGTGCAAGTTATGTTTTTTTTTTTTGTACCAGTGATTAGGATTTATTATAAAAAATATCTGTGGTTATATTCATTTTTATAGCTTAATTTAAAAGAATTGATAGTGAATCTTTCGGCAAAACTTTACAATGAAATATGAGGGTTTTTTGTACACGAATAAAATGGTAACCCTGCAATGGTTTTTTAATGCAAAAAAAAAACAGTAGTGAGAGGCATAATATTCCTTAATATTTTACGAATGGGGTTAAAACTGACAGCTCGTCATAGTTGGTTATGTATGTCTTCACTGTTGTGTCAATCACTAATTAAACAAAAACTGGATAAAAATGTATGCGACTTGGAGTGTAGTACAACTAAAAGCGGAACTAAGGAAAAAGAAGCTCTGGTAAAAAGCAGCTTTAGTGGAAAGGTAAATAAATTATGACCATTTTATAATTAATGGGTTGTTATGTTTGTTAAAATTTAAGCCCTTTTTTGTTGAAGACCGGAGACTTACGACAGAAATAACTTGATCGGAGTTAAAAACGAGCTTGAGGATGATCACCCCAACATTCCTAGCCTAGAAAAGTTCAGGGATGCCAATTCTAGCACTGATCTTTCAGCGCTATCTAAAACCCACAGTCATGCAAGAGTTTGCTGAAAGGTAAGTTTGCATACAGCTATTATGCATTTATCTTTTGTGAGTTGATTCTAATAATGAAATATACTTTATTTTACAATATGTTAATATTGTTCCAGGTTTCAAATAACCCCCTAAAGGGAAAATCCTGTATGAAAGTAGGAGCTTGGTAACGCTATGAGTTGCCCATGATTTTAACCATGCATAATTATTTTCATGCACAGTCCCTGTAATGAAAACACACCCAGTTCTCTGTTTTATGAAAAAGAGAATCACCTGTATACGAATTTCTCTGATAAGTCTTCAGGTTTAAAATGGATAGCACATAGCCAGACGTATTATTGGGTTTCCATTTTTTCTTCGGAGAGCTCTCTCTCTCCAATAGTTTTCTACTTTTAATATCTTTTGGTAATACATGGCTTCCCGGGTTTTTGCAGTCAACAGCTGCGCAACCGGGCATGTTAATTATTTATGAGTAACAGAAGTTGATTATTTATAAAAAAAATGTATAGATATTGACAGGTAGCTGTCAAATTTTAAGATGGACAATGGTCATCTGAAGTGAGCAAGTGGCAGTTTTTTCCTTATTGGTAGGTATGCAGTGGTGAAAGAGAGAATGATGATGACGATGATGATACGAATAGGAATAGGTTACATACAATTCTCACTTGTGAAATAAAGCTTCACAAATAAAACCGCAGAATTCCAAGCAACGCTTACTACATTAATGGCGTATTAAATACTCTATTATTTCACAACGTACGTTAAGTAAGAAGAGGTGGGTAATAACACACAATTATATACCCCAGTTTATATTTCATACCTCTAAATATACCGCTGTTGTGTCCATTATGCTAATTCTGGTTTAATTGACGTCACATCCTTAATCCTGCAAAATGCTAGAATATGGAGGATAATAATGACACTAAAGTATACTAATTAGCTTTTAAAATGAAAAAATATAGGTTAATAGAATGCATGTATTTACTGTGAAAATATAGTTTAATGTTTTTTCAAGATGGCAGTTCTCGTGGTCCTTTTGGTTTTCTCCGTTGTTGTGTCAAACTAAAAATAGGTATGTACTTGCATTATAGCAATTCGGCGAATTCCTTAAAAACTATATAGCAGAAAAAGTCGATTGTGAAGTTGTAAATCTCGTGTTACTCGTGCAAGATCTATGCGTGTAGGTGTTACTAAGTTAAATTTTCACTTTCCTTTCTTATACTTAAAACTTGTTCTTACACTAAAGATTTTTTTTTTTAAGTCGCGCTGTCTCTATGGTGGTGGTTAATTTAAGGAAATAATTGGTACTAATTTTGGTTTTGAGGGTTCCTTACATCAAAAGAAACAAACGGAACCCTTATAAGATCACTCATGTGTCTGTTTGTCCGTTTGTCACAGCCAATTTGCTCCGTATCTAATAGACTGATTAAGTTGAAATTTGATACACATATGAATTTCTGTGACCCAAACACAGATGTGTAACACAAATAAAGGAATTTGGAATATGACCTCCTTATAAGGGGCAAATAAAAAACCGAATTGTAAACTGTACCGTGTGACATATCAAATGAAAAGACTTACTGTGAGGGTCTCAAATAGATTTTTTTTAAATATTGTTTTAAAGTTATTTAAGAAAATAGACGAAAATTGACCATTCCCCCCTTATCTCCGAAACTACTGAGCCTAAAATTAAAAAAAAAAAAATAGTTCTCAAAAAATACAGAAAATAGTTCTCAACATTCCACAGCAATTTGTTTCCAAAACCCTTTCCTATATTGAAACAAAGCTGTCTTTTATAAATAAAATTAAACTATACCGAGCTTTCACCAAAAAGGGCAAAGACTAACACCTAGAATACTGTATGAAATAAAATAAAACTTAACTTGCTCAAACAAGACTGGTAATAAAAACCTTTTTAGTAATGGCATGGTATTGTTTGGTTCACTCTCGCATGACGGTTCCAGAATTGGGTCATAGTTGGCGCATACATGGATGCAGCTCGGAATACGCTTGTACGAAATTAATGTTGGTAATTGACTTTACTTAACTATCAGATAAATTACAAATGCTCTAGTTCAGTATTTTGGACTAGTTTTTAGGAGTAGTAAGGATAATACGATTATAACTAGAGCAAGAGCTTTATCGGGATTAAGAGCCCCACGAAGCATGCTTAGTTCATACAAACGAAATACCAAAATAATTTGTAAATCAAACATATTCTTAAGGTAATGTGTATTTATTCCGATTGGATTACAGAATATCTAGGTTCCCAAATATATATTAAATAAGAACATTGATTTAAATATGAAATATGAGAAAAATAAGTGTTGTATAGAAATTTTAAATTCCTCATATCTCGTCTTCAAATCAGTGTCCTTTCAAAATATATGTTTGGGAACCTAGATATTCTGTAATCCAATCGGAATAAATACACACAATCTTTAGAATATGTTTGATTTACAAATTATTTTGGTATTTCGTTTGTATGAACTACGCATGCCTCAGGGGCGCCTTAAGTGTCTTTTGCCGACAAGAATTTTGTAGACATATATCCCTTAATTACTGTCCTGTCATATGCGTGCAAAATTTAAATACTACTAACTTCTGCCCGCGACTTCGTTCTCATGAAATTTCTTGTTCCCCGACCAAACGCGTCGCATCGCATCGCCTGGCCGCGCTATTACTCCGTTTTCGCTTAGCGTTCTTTCTGAGTTTTTTTTCTTTTTGCTCGGTTCCTAAGGATCCTAGCGTGATGTTAAATAGCCTTTAGACAGGGCTATTTTTAAATCACTAGCTAAATTTTCACAGCGTGTTCTACCCATAAATATGAACAACTTTCACTATGGGACCAACTCTGAAATCACGAAAAAAAAATCAGCTGTTTCATACATTTTGGTCGAGTAGATAGAACTTTCGTATGAAACAGCAGATTTTTTTTGTGAGTTGTTCCCATAGTAAAAGTTGTTCATATTCATGGGTAAAACAACCCGTGAAAATTTAGCTAGTGATTTAAAAATAGCCCTGTATAACCTTCCTCAAGAATAGTGCTATCAAATACAAAAATTATTTTTCAAATCCGACTGGTAGTTCCAGAGAATAGTGTTCAAAGCAGCGAACAAAAAAAAACAAACTCTTCGGCTTTATTAGGTTTTAGGGTATTAGTACATATAGGACCTTATACCTGGAGGATTAAGGATTATTATTATTGCCATAGCAAAAAAATATGTTCATGTCTTAGTTATTTTTTTAATTGTATAATAATGATATTTAAATAGTTCAGTACCTATCCACTAAATTTGGATTTAAAGTTATTATCCCCTAAAACTGTTCTACCATAAAAATTTAGTTTATAGTTAGGTAAATCACTATGCATAGTAATAAATGCGCCACTCAACCTATTTTGTATTCCTTTCAACCTAGCTCTAAAATACGGACTAACGTCTACCCTTGACAAGTCTCCATTGACCTACTTTACAAAAATCCGTTTTCAAAAGCAGGAAGCTTATCCTGGAACATCAGTAGTGTTATTTTGTATTATGTAGGTTCACTTGGAATTTCACTCAAGTGAGCGCACGCAATTCGAAAGCGAACTCTAGTTTTGTTTAAAATTAAAAGGGCATTTGTGGAAACTGTAGTGAATGTAGATGTTTCAATAGTAATTTTAACAGATTTCAAATCTAGTATCTTCTTTTCTATCAGCTCTTCAGGCACTATTGGGTATCGTATACTTTGTATCGAAAAACATTATAAAAGGATGTATGCGAAAAGCAGTTTACGCATCCGTCCTTGATCCTATACTATAGTTTCTACACAATTCGAATGCCTCTTGACACCGTTTGTATTTTGAGATGTTTAGAGAATAACACCACTTTAAAAAAGGGCATTGTGTGAAAATTTAATTTTAAGTGACCTTACAAGCTTCACAGTCATTTCATTTATTCGATAACAATTTACATTGTTGCTGTACAAAATGTTAAATAAACAAAAAAAAAAAAACAAGTCGATTAATAAAAAGTTTCATCACTATCTCAAATTAAATAAATAAAACCACTAACTAATATACTAATGTTAACTAATTATATAGACCAACAATAACATAAAACAATGATCAATGATAATAATTCATAAAAAAAACATAGCTTCAATTTCAATTCATCTGTTGTCAAAAATTCAAATCGTATTACATAAAATCCATTAAGAAAACAAGTCATATAAAATAAGAAATAAATCAACAATTTTCAATAATAATTCATTTAAAGAAAAAAATCATAACTGCAATTTAAATAGTAATTAAAATCAGTAGGTATAATCTTTTCTATCGCCTTTTACTAGTCACTGTTGTGTATAGTATATTTAAGGTATTGAGATTGATACCATATTATTATGTCTTTATCTAACTTCTCGCATCCGACATTTTTTATCACAATCATCATCATTTCAGCATAAAGACGTCCACTGCTGGACATAGGCACAGCCACTTCGACCGGTTCTGTGCTTCCCGCATCCAGCGGATTCCTGCGGCCTTCACAAGGTCATCGATCCACCTTGTGGGAGGCCTTCTAACGTTACCGTCTTCCGGTACGCGGTTGCCACTCCTCTATGTCGGTTACCTTAGTTCTCCTGCGGATCTCTTCATGTCTGCTTTAATCACATAGGGAAACAAACTCCAAACATAGCCCTCTGCATTGCCCTTTGGGTGACTTTTAGCCTTCAATCATTCATTTTTTATAGTTTTTACTTTTATACAATTCGAACGAGCGAACTCATTTGTTTTTAATCGAGCACACTATACTAGCAGCAGCAGTGAAAAGGTAATTTCTGTGACATTGCAGTTCTTAGTTTTTAAAACGTGTCACAAATCTAGAAACTTCTTTTTATCTCGTTTTGTTTCACTGTTGAGTATCGTGTAGGTAGATGCCATAGGTACTTAACTCTTCAATTCCTAGTGTCACTTGTAGGTGACAGAAGTTTTTTTTTTCTACCACAAGGCAATTTTAATTTCTACATAAAAAAATAAATCGCGTGTGTCCTTTAGAGTATTAACTTTACACAATACTCTGTGATCCCCCCGGAAATAAAAAAGAGGGGTAGTTCTTTAATATATATATTGTCCTATTATATTTTGTATCTAAGCCATTCTATTGAAAGCTATAAGAAAAAAAAAAATAACTGGACATGGGAATTGAAGAGTTTAAGGTATTTTAATAAGATTGCCATTATTATGTCTTGGTCTAGGTTTTCGCATCCAACCTTTTTATATTTTTTACACAATTCGAAAGCGAACTCATTTGTTTTTAAACGTAAGTCATCGTCTCTTGACACCGTTCGAAATTCAAAATGAGATGTTTAAAGAATAACACCACTTTAAAAAAGGGCATTGTGTGAAAAGCGTATGCAATGACATAGCCACTCCAGAAAATATGACTCCAGTGCCACAATGGGTGGTAGGAAACTGGGTCAGGAGCCAGAGCTACTCGGCACCATGAGAAGGTGCAACTTTGTTTTTATTCACGATTGCTGCAAACTGTTTTTGCCTGCCCCACTTATTTTTTAGGTTAATTGGATTGTAGGAGGTGTTTCGTGGAAATGGAGTGTTTCCAGGATATTCATATTTTAGTGGTTTTTTGAACTTGATATCGCAGAGGCTGAAAAATGCATTATTATATTGAGATAAGTTGTATTTGTTATTTCAATTCCGCTGGCTTTTGGCTTTGGGGTTGTAAGTTGTTTTTACTACACTACCTATTTAAGACGCAGATATTAATTATTTAGGGTGACTGGTAATTAGTGACCAATAATTAAACACATGATTGTACTTCTGATAACAAACAACTTTTACTTTGGGACCAAACCTGAAATCGCAAAAAAAAAATCAGCTGCTTCCTACATTTTGACGTGATGCGAACGTGAATGTATGGGACAGCAGAGTTATATTTTTTTCTCCCATAGTAAAAGTTGTTTGTCATCATGAGCACAATCATGTGTTTAAGTATCGGTCACTAATTACCAGTGATCCTATATACGTCAACGGGTCGTACGTCCACACGGTAATACCACCATTGACGGGCCAGTTTGCGTGGTTGGTTAAGATACCACCTATCATGTCGCAGGTCGTGGGTTCGATTCCCATCCACGACAAACCATTGTGTGCATGAACATGTCTGTTTGTCCTGAGTCTGGGTGTAATTATCTATATAAGTATGTATTTACAAAAAAAAAAGTAGTGTATGTAGTATATCTGTTATCTGGTTTCCATAGTACAAGCTCTGCTTAGTTTGGGATCAGATGACCGTGTGTGAAAAATGTCCTAGGATATTATTATATTATATTGGCAGTATCATATTGGCGTACATATATTATAGTTGTTACATTGTTTATTATATTAAGACGCAGATTCTATGCCAAAAACCTTGAGTGGTTAGCTTAGCTTGCGTGTTCTGTGCTGAGCTCACGCAACGCGCCTTACATCCCCCCAGTAATAGGACTCGCCCATCAAGGAGCGCTGTCCCAAATTAGACGTATTATTAATTTATTATACACAAAACAAAAGGTACTATGTTAAAACACGTATACGAAAAGATAAATAATAAAATTATCTTTATAATGGTGAAGGTTTCATAAAAATACGCTTAATAGTTTTTGCGTGATTCACAGTTTTTTATCCGCATTAGACATAACTTTACAAATTAATTACACTATGTAATATAAACATATATAATTATTATATATTATATTAAGTTATTCAGAAAATACTCTAATTTAACATATATTTTTTTCCAAATCATTAACCCTACTCGTTTAAACTAGTTAGATCTTCAGTTTAAAATCATTAAAAGTCGTTTATCGTCACCCTAAGGGCAAAAACGGACGGCTTATCTTATTTATTTAGGGGCTTACACAGAGAGTGTGTGTCTTAATTTAAGTATTATGTAAAGAGCTTGAGAAAGAAAGTTACTATAGTTATGCGAACAGTGTGTTTTGGATACAATAAGTTTTTTTTTTTTTTTTTGTATGGACCAACAATAAACCTACACGCTACCTATTCATTTGTTATTATTTATTTATCATCTAAACTAAAGAATACAGGATTACTTATTACATAGCAACCAAAAACCACTAAGGTTTAAACTTGTGCTATCATGAGTCTATATCAAACTAAACAATCTTGCATTTTATAAGTATGCGTTATTGTCGATACAATGAATAACATCTTCAGGTAGGTATTTAAATAGTTACAGTCATTCCTAAATAATACTTAAATAATATTGCTTAAGTTTACATTTTGATATTTTTATGTGTAATACTTTTGTTTATTTCTGAAGGTAGACTATTAATAAGTCTCGGTACAATATAGCCGGTAGTTCGTTCTCCATACGTATTGATGGCGCGATGTGTACGAAGCCTATTCTCAGAAACTGCCCGAGTGCGTACAGGGTGTTCCATTATTTTTCTTAACGATTTATTGAAAAATTGTCCTTTTAATAACAAAAAATGTATTTGTACATGAACTGGTAAGACATTACAGTGTTTAAAGAGGCCATTTATATTGTCGTAAAATTGACTTCTAATTTTAGGAGATACTATTGTTTTTAAAATTCGATTATTATATTATTATTATTGTAAGATATTCTACCTTGTTTCTTTTTCAGTAATATTTGGATTTTCTCTTTACTTTTTATTAACCTAGAGATTAAATAAACATTTTTTTTTTTATTAGCTTGTTCTCTCCTAGGTAAAGGTCTCCCTCCACACCTTCGCGAGCGCGCGCGTCCTCCTTCAAGACATTTACAAAAGTTTAAACAGCTTACAACAAATACATCTTGTGACATGTTTACGACTACAAGATGAGATAACTTTTACTTTGTTACTTTAATCATAGAATAAATTATAGCACTAAAGCAATTCGCAACGCAGTGCAACTCTATTTATTTTGCCGTTACTAAGTTCTTTAGCTCACAGAGGGGACACAGCATTGAAATTGTAGACTTCTGATGTGGAATAATTTTATTAGTATTGTTCTTTGTAGGAAGTAGAAATCGGTGGTTTTGGGTGTGTTTTTATAGAATTGTGGGATTTTTGGTTTAGCCCAGTTGCGCACGGGCGTACTTTAACACTTTCTCTGCTGAATTCTTTATGCAAACGCTTCTTTATGCTACACCCTTACCGACCCTTTTTTACGATGTTTTCGAAACAATAGAGATGCACAACGAACACACATGTGCGCCGCGCCGCACTCGAAGAAAGTTATGAAAACGCGCATGTGTGTCTGCCGCACCGAATGTGTTAATCGCAGCGATTTTTTTCACGCACAGGAGGAGAGTTGAAAAACCAATGGGCTAAAAAAAATCGCCCGGTACCCATTATGTCTGCGGAGTTTCATTAGCTGATTTAATTTGACCCTGTAGATATGTTCACCAAAAAAAACTTAGGAGGCTTTATTAGCAAGTAGGAACGCGAGTAAAGAGTATGCCTAATGCCAACGCTAAGCTTTTAAAACTGTGCTTAAATATTGGGAAACTTACAATAACGGTTGATCAGTCATTAATAATAAATGATAATTGTCGTACCTGTCGTGACTAGCAAATTAATGAAGTCTAGAATCTTCATAAAAATCAAATTACTATGCTACACGTACTCAGGCATACCATGATGACACATTATTTTATTGTGTTTTATAGCCAAAGCAAGGTTATTTAGAACAAAAGTACAAACCAAGAACACGAAAAATTACAAAGCTTGATAAAACACGCCAGAACCATATATTATTTTTGACACTAGAATATCGTAGAAGCCAATTCTATTAAAGTACAAAAGCTTGAACTATATATTTTGTATACTAGAATAGAAAATGATAGAAGGCAATTCTTTTATAAAAGAATACAATAAAAATAATAATCACAATAGATCGTAAATCACTGTACTTATAGATTTATTTTGCACTCTTATTATCATCAAATCCGATTATCTCTGTTTTTAGGGTTCCGTACCCAAAAAGTAAAACGGGACCCTATTACCAAGACTCCTCTATCCGTCTGTCACCAGGCTGTATCTCATAAACCGTGATAGTTAGACAGTTGAAATTTTCACAGATGATGTATTTTTATTGTCGCTATAACAACAAATACTAAAAAACAGAATAAAATAAATATTTAAGGGGGCTCCCAAACAACAAGCCTGATTTTTTTTGTGCCCTTTGTGCGTGACTCCGACTCGCTCTTGGCCAGTTTTTATTTTTTTTTATTTTTACGACGCGCAAGCCCTTGTTTTGCCTTCCACTGTGTCATTAATGTTGTGATATTAATCCGTTTAATCACGAAAGTGGAGGTTTTTAACTAATGCCAGGTCTGCTAGCTATTTAGTTATTTATTCTTTGTTTGTTATTTGAGTGGAAACATGTGGCACAATTTTATGAGAGGTTGCCATTTTGATTATTAATATTAATTTTATATGAAAAAAAAGTTTCCATATTATTGGGTTTGGCTAAATATAAATATGGCTTTAGAAACTTAAAATATAAAAAAAATGACGTCACCCTAAATATTTGAAATTATGTTCTTGTAAATAAACGCCACAACAATGAGATCTCACAAATAATTACTAAGTAATTACAGTATCTTAAACTTGACTTTGGCTAAATGCACAAACCGTGCGAAGACAAAAGTAAAAAAAAAAAAACAGTATTTTTTGCAAATACTGGCAAAAAATACTGTTTTTTTTTTCTTGTTCTTCTGTAGTACTTAACTGTAGAAGGTAATAGACGATTGCAGAATATTCTCACAATGTTTGTTATTTCAATTGGCCTCTACTTCTGTTCCCATCCAAAACTAAACTATCCAAATACAATATTAAAAGTTGCATAGAAAGTTGCCAGTTGGCAGCAGTCGTTAATGGCACAGCGGCGGTAACTGCACGCACGCGACACTCCTTATAATGCTCCCCTCGGATTTATAATAGAGAGAAATAAAATGTTCTATCGATCCGGTAGGGGACTTGGATAGGGCTGCGCTGACGAGGAAAAACTTTTTTTTTAGTTTTTTTTTTAAGTCGAAGAAAGGCCGAATCAGACGAAGAAATAAGTAATTATAAATACAAAACTCAGAGGCATGTTGGTTTGACAAGAAAATAAAAATTAAGTGACGAGCCGGTAAATATTTTTGATCAAGTTTCACGAATTAATTGATCGAAAATATGCATATCTTCTTAGGTACCATTAATATATCTGAAATATTAATATAATTATATTTGGAGGCCAACAGCAGAAAGACAGCGACAGACATAATGACCATAATTAATATTAATCTATTATGCATAATTAATTAATTACCAATTATATTAATACGCCTCATTAGTTTTAAGAAAGACATAACTATATTTTTGTTTTTATAGGTATTTTTATGAATGAATTGGAATCGAAATATCATCTATACCAATAATAAAGCTGAAGAGTTTGATTTTTGTTTGTGATGAGAATGCTAAGAGGGATGTGTGGTATTACGCGAATGGATAGAATAAGAAATGAGTATGTAAGAGGAAGTCTGAAAGTGACACCGGTGACTGAAAAGTAGTGCGGAAATCGGTTGTCATGGTATGGGCATGTGATGCGGAGGAATGAAGAAAATGTCGTCAGGAAAGTGTTGAGTATGAACGTGGAGGGCTATACGAGTAACGGAAGACCAAAGAAACGATGGGTGGACTGTGTGAAAGATGATATGGCCAGAAAGGGAGTGACTACCGAGATGACGACTAATAGAGAAGTATGGAAGAAAAAGACATGTTGCGTCGACCCCAAATAAATTGGGACAAGGGCAGGAGAATGATGATGATGTTTGAACGCGCTAACCTCTGGAACTACCCGCCCGATTTGTAAAAATTAAAAATCTTTTTTTAGCATTTGATAGCCCAGTTCTTGAGGAAGGCCGGAGTCGAGCAAAACAAAAAATCCGAACAAACGCTAAGCGAAAACGACTTACCTAAAGCACGGGCGCCTGCGCTGCTATGCGACGGGGTGCGTCGGGAGAACAATAAATTTCACGCGAACGAAGTCGCTGGCAGAAGCTAGTTATCGATATAAAACTAAACTTGTACATTTTATTATTAATTCACCACGTGATTATAAAACAAAATATTGACAATCTATCTTCTGTCTTGTGTGTATGTTTGTTTCTTTTAGTCAATTTACCAACTAAAAATCGCACGCTTAATAATAAAACTGACCGATTACGGTTCAGGTCCGAAACGAGTTAAGCGTACAAAGAAATTCGTTTTAACTGAATTTCTTCAAAATAACATTTCTGTATCAATAATCAGTTCATCAATTATTCCTACAATACATTATTTTATTACATTGCAATTATTTATTTCATAATTATTATGCTTTTTTACTGAGTTGTAAGCCATTTTGTAAGACAAGTCATGATTGCGATTTTTTTAGTTAAGTCAGTCTATATTAAGCGTGCGAAATGTGCTAGTCTTACTTCTTTGTCTTTTTAATGCCCATTTCTGGATATAGGTAACATGAACTGGTTTTTCCATAAGTGTGCATTCAGCTGCCCCGTGCATTTGCTATAGTTTTAATAAGAGGCGTAAGTCCATGACAACCAAACTAAACTTCATAAAATTGAATTTGTGATGGCTGTACAAAAAAGACAATTTTAATACTTAAGGAATTCATTGGCACGAATACTATCAAAATGAAGAAACAAAAACCCATAAAAAAAAATAAAAAAAATGCGTCAGTGACAACCCTGGCACGTGACTTGAACGCGTGGTTCGCACGGACTGTTTATATTACCAACAGCTATTGCCATTTTTTTGGCGTTAGAACCATTGAATCAGAACTTAGCTATAATGCGAGTAATCGTCTATATCCGTTTATTTTCTATTAGATTATATTTTTAGTGATGGCTAGTGAATTATGGGCATTGTCCTTTGGATTGAAATGAGATTTGGATCTAGTCCATATTGTTGTTAAGTGGCCTGAAAATAATATGACTTTTTTTTACTGTTGGTAACTGAAGTGTTTGTTTATTGAAATTCTACTTACATTTATTGATATAAATGCTACAGTATTTTTAACCTTTTATGATAAAGCCAAAGAAAGTCTTACGCGATAAATAAAGGGTAATCTTTAATTCGCACTTTACATCAACATGGAAGCCGACCCAAACATAGCTGGGAAAGGGCTAGACAGATGATGACATCAACAAAAATCATAGTAGCAAAATCCTAATTAAGTTCCAAAAACGTAATTTCATCGTACTCGAACCAAAATCGAATTAACCATGTAAAACAATAACAGAACAGATGCGAATCATACACGCGTCCAAGGAACAATCCGCAGGGGTATAGTCTATGCATCCCTTAATAAAGGCCCTATTGTCCTCCCCCTGTATTTATTTCAGAGATAGATAATCTTTTATTATACCTAGTCACAATTTATGGTCGGACGTCGAATTTCATTTGTCATTGACAAGCTTTGTGAGCGATTCTTTTGTACTCGATTCTCGTAAGGTAATCGATAGTCGACTGTTTTGTCGAGAGAATCGATTTGGTATATAGTTTCGTAATTTTTGTAGGTGGTTAGGTAGTGTAGAGCGTGCCTAATGGGTGATGTCAACGTTTCTTAGGTGTGTTTTCGAAGTGTGAAATTAGTTGATAACGTTATTTCATGTTTAAATTATATAGTAAAAGGACGATGGATTTACAATGACGACGAGATGTAAAGTTGCGAAGATTATTCAAACATTTATTAAAAGTAACAATCATTTGACTCCATTATATATAATGTTTTTTTTTTAAATTATTTATTTAATTTATTTACAAAGGCAACAGGTCCCAATATACAAAGCACAAAGACTTAAAATTCGCTAAATGCATAAAATTCATTACTATTCTAAAAAATAAAATCCAATAAATACATCATTAAGTAAAACACAATAAAATTAATTAAAAAACGAAAAATTGACATAAACATACATTAAAGCCTTAGTCATTAAAATTAAATCCTATCTAAAAATCGTTAATGTCGGTTGGCACTCCGCTGCATTTCGAGCCATTACCTATGGATCGGACTGCTCCAATCCTCACTGGCGATCCTCAACAGCTGATTAGTAGACTTCCGCAGAATGCTGGAGAACGATGCTATGCGCGATCAGAACAGCATGATAGTCCGGCACACCCGCTTCATTGAACATGCTCGACGCGCTACAGTACCGCGGAAGTTTCATTAGGATGTGGTAGATCAGTTTATTCCAGGCCCAGGGGGTTTTATTCAAAATTATGATTCCAAAAATTTCCCTTTCATTTGCTACTTTCGATTACTCACAATATTTAAATGTTATCTAATATAATAATAATGTACATTGGTACATTATTCTATACCCACAGCAAACTCTTCTCTTTATATAATAATAATAATATCCTGGGACATTTCACACATGGTCATTTGATCTCAAACTAAGCAGAGCTTGTACCATGGAAACTCACATCTCAATATTCTGTACAAATCTCACCGTAAAAACTTAGGTGAAGTGAGCGTGGAGTGAGCTGCCAATAGCGTCAATCCCTAGCGTCAGGTGGAATGATATCTCACTTCACCTAAGTTTTCACGGTGAGATTTTTACAGAATAGACCGGCTGATATACTACATACACTACTTTTTTTTTTGTAAATACATACTTATATAGATAATTACACCCAGACTCAGGACAAACAGACATGTTCATGCACACAAATGTTTGACCTGGATGGGAATCGAACACACGACCTGCGACGTGATAGGCAACCACGCCATCTGGCCTGTCAATAGAACAACAACCGATTAACTCAAAAGACAACACGGTACCCCAGGCGTGAAATCACACCCAATTTCCCAACACGAGTACCTTGCTACTTAAAAACCATAGGAAGTGTTTCTTCTTAATAGTTACCATCCGTTGCCGTAATTTACCGACCGTTACTGACTTTCACAGGTAGCTGTCAATGGTAATTTAACTTCGTTACCAAATGAACGTTCCGTTTCATAGGTATAAGTATACGTTCGTTTAATTCTAAGTTTTTACGATTCGAAAACGTTTTTATCGATAAAACCTGTTGTTTTCGATGTATCGGTACTGGTATGGTCGAGGAGAAAAGTGGTTTGATTGATTAGTGTAATTTATATCTATTTATTATTATTGAGGGTCTTTAAGAAATGTCGTTTTTATTGTTTGTTTTTTTTTTTCTTTTCTTTGGTATAGAGTATTATTGAAACAAGTTGAAGGTATGTATTAATATCAGCATAATCAGCCTATAATGTTCCCACTGCTGGGAAACAGGCCTCCTCTCTGTGAGAGGGAGACGGCCGTAATCTACCACGCGGGCCCAGTGCGGGTTGGTAGATAGAAGTTACATGTATCTTCGAATTTTTGGTTCTAGGACAGGCCAGTTTCCTCACGATGTTTTCCTTGACAGTTTTGAGGAGAAGTGGTGATTAAACAATTTACACAGAGTAAAGCGCTTGTCTGGTTCCAAACTGCGACCTTGCAACTCTGTAAGTTGCGGCCATTACCACTGGGTCACCACTACTCGAAGTCAATATCAGCGCTATTAGAAAAAAAAACTGGTCAAGAGCGTGTCGGACCATGCACAATGAAGGGTTCCATAGTTGGGGTCAAGTTATCCCAAGAATAAACTTATCATTGGTAGTTGAAAAACGTGTTCTCCCATACATTCCAACTACAAATGTCCATAGTTAAACGAAAAGGATCCAACCCACATTACACCTAATGTGGGTTGGATCCTTTTTTGATTAACTATGGACAAATGTAAGATTGTACGCACAATATTGAGAGATTTGCCATGTTGTTTGAAGACCATCGACTTCTTATAGGTTTTCCTGTAATCTATAGGCATTGAACTATTTTCTATATTTTTTTTCAAAATTTTAGGCTCATTACTTTTGGAGATAAAAGGGGGGAGGGAATGGTCAATTTTCATCTATTTTCTTACATAACTTTAAAATAGTTTATTTTAAAATTATATAAAAAATACATTTGAGACATTTAGAGTAAGCCCTTTCATTTGATATGTCACCCGGTACAGTTTGCAAAACTTTTTTTAAAATTTTTCTTATTTGCGGGGGGCAAAGTAAGCAGTAAAGTTGACCCCCACATTCAAAATTTATTTATTTACGTTACACGTCCGTGTTTGGATCACAGAAATACATACGTATACCAAATTTTAACTTAACACACGAGTGATCCTATAAGGGTTCAGTTATTTCCTTTTGAGGTACGGAACCCTAAAAATGCATTTACACTTATTCATTCCTTTTCGTTTTGTTTTCTTACTCACTCGCAGAGTTCTCACGATTGGAGCTGTGGGCACAGCACGGCTAGTCGTATAAGAAGACCAATAAGATAAACAACTATCAAACGAAATGAAATGTGGATGTACTATAAGATATGCCTCTGACTAACCCTTATTATATTTTGTTATTACCAAACCACAACTAAAAATATTCACATTTTACAAACTTTTCTACGCGCCAGTACAGTTTTACGATTTAAAAGGCTATAATTGATTTTGCAATCAGTCCTGAGTTATGAACTTATTGTGTTCTGCTTAATCAATTTATTTAACTGATATAACCAATAGCCTATAGAAATGTTTGCCGTAATAAGAAAACTGTTTTTCAATTATTTTTTTACGGTTTTTTAATAGTGTGAAGTATGGAAGATTTTTTTATTTTTATTAATTTGAGATGGGTTTCCTCTTGACTATAGTCTAGGTCAGAGACAGAGTCTACAATGTAGTGAGCTTACTCAGAAGAAGCCTGTTCACTAACTTTGAAGAGATTCGGGTTGTATGCGTTCTGGGACACAGGCGCAGGTAGTGAGTTCCACTCTTGCCGTGAGCATTATGAAAGATGTTTGGAAGAGCTTAGTGGCAACTAGATATGGACGGTAACTTGCATAGCGTCTAGATGTTCGGGCCGGTGTAATGAGGTCGTGGAGTTCTCGGGCACACTCACCGAAGTACAATCTGTAGAAGACCGACAAGCAGGCAACCTTGCGGCGATGAGCCAAGAGCGTAGCTTGCGTAGGGTTAAAAGCTTGTAAAGTTGCTTTCTAGTTTTCATTTGGCAACGCCTCAGCCCAAATTGAAACCAAGTTTGGCACGGTATCTGTGGGTTCAATGTTCATAAAATTGGTGTCCATCACGCCTTGTTTCCCCGAAGGATTAGGCAGAGGTGCACCTATAGTAACACCCACATTGTTATAAGTCCCATGTAATTAGGGGCGAGCCTATTGCTATCAACCGGGCAAGCAATCCAGACTCCTGCATGCTTAACACGAGAACCGTAGATAAGCGTTTTGTCGACGGAAAAGTAGACAAATATGACGTTTTCTTGTAGATAGTAGAAAGTTTTCTATTCTACTGTCTTTAGCCTTTAGCCTGGCGATTACAAAATCAAATGTGAAGAGAAGTGTCGTCACTATCATGAATAAACACAACGTCAAGCATGAAGCATGGCATACAATTTTTCTCCGATTTTGACAGTTTGGTATAGGAAACTTTCTTCCCTAATAGTCTACATAAAAAAGAACCCAGATAAAGATTTTGTAGGGAGTTTTTTTTTTTAAGTTAAGGCGAATAATTTTATGCGGTGCTTTTTTGCTTTTATATCGAGGGTTCACGGGCTATTTGTATTAAGCGACATGTTTGGAACTTTACAGGAGAGCATTTCGAAGTTTCATTATTCGGAAAAAAGAACGTTGTAAAAAAGTATAATTATTTTTTACGAAAAAATGGCCTATCGACGGTTAAGAATCAATAGTGTATATCTCCGTTTTTTACGTTTTTCACTTTTTAATGCAGGTAGATAATATATGATTATAATTCAATATCGGCCAGGATGTCGCTTAATACAAATAGCCCGTGAACCCTCGATATTATAATAGGCTGAAATTAACATATTGAGTGCAATAAATCCATGCAGTATGTCAGTGGAGATCTGAATCTACAGACATAACAATTAGGCCATTTGCGTTTTTTTACTGAAGAAAGATTCGGCCAAAACACTTTGCTTCATATTACATTTGTTTGAGATCGAAACGCAAAAATACGGTAAAATTGGGTAGTGTAATACATATCACCAGTCGACTCAGGTCTAAGTGAGGCCTCGTGCTTGGTAAGAAAAGATTTCGAGAAGGGTAGACAAGCGATTTCTATTCTACAGTAGAGTAGAAATAGAAAGCGTCATGCTAAGCCTGTTGGCTGCTACTGAGAAAGTCCAGATAGAAAAACCAAATAAAACTTAACTCTGTTAGCTTTTTTGTCTGCACTGATTTTACTCAATATTCCCACTATTATTCTGTAAACATAAGTAATGGAGATCGGTGCCGATTCTGTTGTACACTAAACTTAATTTAGGCTATTGCTAACTTTTCTCTCTAATAAAACAAGAAAGAGACGGACGTACTTAAATTAGAGCTGTCAAATTTAGTTGGAACTAATATTTCCATACTAAAAACACGGTGAAGTGCAAGGCGTAAACTAGTTTGACATCTCTTAGTTCATTGCTGTCGTTTTCTCGCGCTGTCTGTTAGTAAAACATAGCGATTCTCTAATTTTAGTTTAGTTATTGAACAAAAGCACAGATTAATACGGATGGGGCACTCCGCAATTTAGGTATGAAGCTACAAGTACACGGCGGGCCTACCTCACTGGGCCAATTCAGTAGGACTGCCGCGGTCAGAAAGTATACGAGTTACGCGTTAGAAAGAGTGGTGTTGTGCCACCTGAATTGCACTTTATTATGTCGTCGCTTTTTATTTAAACGATTTTGCGGAGTGTCCCATCTGTACGTAATTAATCTGTGACAAGAGAATCGGCACCATTGTCCTTTCAATTTTCCGTCTCTGGCCTTTTCCAGTTTAGGTTGACGATTCCTTTCAGAAGCGTTTTACTTCCATTCTCGCTTTGTTTTTACGAGTTTCTTCATGACTATGCAGTATCTGTTTGTCTCTGCATCACCCAAAGGTTGACTGGTAGAATATTCCTGTAGCATAATATCCGCCTCTGTATAATATTTGTGTGCCTGAAATCCTTTTTTTTTTTGGTGTACTGTTACCAAAAATGACATTGTAATGCGTTCTGCATTATAAACAGTCCTTATTATAGTTTGACCATAACAGCTGTACCGCGCCGTATGTGCGTGGCGAGACGGGGTATAGCGGTCTTGGTCAAACTATAGACTTATTTCAAACTCTTTAACATTATAACATTGTAATGTTATAATGTTAAAGAGTTTGAAATAATACCGAAATTAGAACGTCGTCGCGTTAGTGAAACGTGTCACGCAATAATTTGTATTGAAAGTACAAAAATATACGACTATTTTTGTAGTATTTTGGTACGTGATCAGATATGCTAAGTTTGTTGATAAAACTTACTTAAATGGACGAAATTACTGAAGAAAATGTTGTGCGTATGAAACATTCTATTACATAGGTTGTCTTTGTCATTATCTGCCTAGCCTCTTCCCAACTAAATTGGGGCCGGCTTCCAGTCTAACCGGATGCAGCTGAATACCAGTATTTTACATGGAGCAACTGCCTATCTGATCTCCACCACCCATTTTTACTGGATAATACGATACCCCTTGGTAAGACTGGTTGTCAGACTTTCGGGCTTCTGATGACCTTAACGACTGTCAAAGATCTACGAATGACAGCCGGGACCCAATGGCTTATTGTGCTCTCCGAGGCACGGAGGGGTCTTGGTATGTAAAGATGGTCATCTATCCACAGACTAACCACGGCAAGCCCGTGCGGCTGTTATTACTTAGCCACGAGCCTCTCTTCTTGTTGTCTTTGTCTGATAGAAAAATACTACAGTAACAATCATAGCAAAACCAATAAAATATCTTTCCAGAAACTTTTAATTACACCACACTTTCTTTACGACCTACAATAAAAATAGGTACACACCACACTTCATTTTCACGTCGTTCCAAAACAATCTAAAATTTCTAAATCAATCCAAGGCAACAATGGGTCTTTAATCAACTATTGTTAATAGCTATTTATTGCTCATTAAAGGGTCTTATGAAGTATGGGCCATTCGCGGGGCACATAAATACGGGCTACGATAGGCAATTAGACCGAAACGCTTTGCTATGGCCATATTGCATGCCTATGTGTTAGTGCGAGAATTGTTTCCCCATAACTAGGGTTACCTATCATTTTGAAATTAGAAAAGTGTTGACAAAAAACTGGTCATAGACACAACAGTCTAGGACGTTGTAGCACTTCTTTTTTTGATGGCATAATGATGCTCTTGACCTCGATCCAGGAGAGGAACTTTTTAAATTACTCATTGTCATCTTTTAATTTTCTTAAAATGTAGCCCTTTAAATGATAGGGTAACTGCTATAGTAATTGGCCAACACTCATAAAAATGAGGTAGAAACAAAGGAAAAGAAGCAAGTTCATGATGTCATGAAGAATGAAAAGGGTACAAAAAAGTTTTTGCGTCCTTTTCATTCATGAGCTTGTTTGCATCACCTTGTTTCTGCCACTTTTTTTTATGAGTGGCCAGTTACTAAAGCGTGGCAAATTACTACACATATAGCTGTCACCCCCTATGTCCTGATAAAGTTTGAACAGTAGATTAAAAATCCGGACAAATCCGGAAGGATGGTGATCCTACCAAGCATTTTGTAGTGTTAAAATCGTTTTATAGTCTTAGGGCCCGTTCAGACCAAGCGGTAAAATCCTTGCGGACCTTACTGGCTCCATTGAAAATAGGACAGTATCACCATAGCTTAAGACGCCCCTGGAGCATGCGTAGTTCATACAAACGAAATACCAAAATAATTTGTAAATTAAACATATTCTAAAGGTATTGTAAGGTATGTATTTATTCCAACTGAATTACAGAATATCTAGGTTCCCAAATATATATTAAATAAGAACATTGATTTAAACATGAAATATGAGAAAAATAAGTTTTCTATAGAAATTTTAAATTCCTCATATCTCTTCTTCAAATCAGTGTCCTTTCAAAATATATGTTTGGTAACCTAGATATTCTGTAATCCGATCGGAATAAATACAAACTACTTTAAGAATATGTTTGATTTACAAATTATTTTGGTATTTCGTTTGTATGAACTACGCGTGCTTCGTGGGGCTCTACAAAATTGTACGAATATCGACACAGTCGGTTCGGCGCTGCCGACTGACAATTTTATACTTTAGGCTATGGTAATACGGTTCCAATTTTCAATGGTGCCAGTAGAGTCCATGAGGATTTTTCCACTTGGTCTGAACGGACGCTTAGAAGCTGTAACTTGATGGTGGTTTAGAAATATGTAACCTTTCTAAGTTTAATAGTTAAATGCTAGATTTAATATCGGGGCAGAGGTAACATAAAACTAAGGCGATAGTCTCGTGAGAGCTAGTTAGTTCTAGGCTTGCACTGAGAGGAATTTCTAAAGAAAAATAATGACTTCGGTAATTTAAAGTTAGTATCGGGATTTCAATTATTTTAGAAAATATTCTGAATACATATTGCTTATTTTTATTTTCAGTACGTTTGTTATTAGGGATCCGTACCTCAAAAGGAAAAAAACAGAACTCCTAGAGGATCACTCGTGTATCTGTCTGTCTGTCTGTCCGTCTGTCACAGCCAATTCGCTCCGAATCTAATGGACCGATTAAGTTGCAATTTGGTAGATTTATGGATTTCTGTGACCCAAACACGGGCGTGTAACTTAAATAAATGGGTTTTGAATATGGGGTCAATTTTAGGGGGCAATTAAGAAAATAAAAAAAAAGGTGTAAAAAAACTGTACCATGACATATCAAATGAAAAGGCTTACTATGAGGATCTCAAATATTTTTTTGTAATTTTAAAATAAATAGTATTAAAGTTATTGATTGAAGAAAATTGACCATTCCTCCCTTATCTCCGAGACTACTGAGCCTAGAATATTGAAAAAAATTCAGAAAATCGTTCTGTACCTATAGCTTTTTTTTTGGTATATTGGCGTGTGCTAGCTTACTTATAGCAAATAATTTAATTTAATGTTTTGTGTTGCGTAATGTACCTAAATTATTATGCGCAGTGTTATATAGATTCATTTTTTTTAACTGAACATATAGCTGGGGAGTTTGTTGCGCCACTTCTCCCCAGCTAAAGCACTAGAAAGTGGTGAAGGGCGGGCGTTTTGGGGGACTGTCTTATGTAATTTGACGTTCAAAAAGTGCTGATTCTCAGCCTAGTTTGAATAAATGACTTTTGATTTTGAATTTTTGATTTTGATTACAGGAACACCTATAAGAAGTCAATGGTCTTAAAGTAACATGGTAAATCTCTCAATATTGTGCGTACAAACTTACATTTGCAGTTGGAATGTAAGGGAGAACATGTCAATCTTTTAAGTTTGACACCACTGACGCGTGCGCTCCGCATTCAACCTCATAGCTAGTGACACGGACCTATTCTATTGTTCTCTGAGTGAGTTCACAAAGAATGCATTGTTTGTAATAAGTTACAAACTTTATTTATAATAATACATTAAGTTTAGAGATGTAAGCTATCGCAATAGGTTTACCCTGTAATGATAGATGTAAGTTGGACAAATAAATAAATAATAAAAATGCTTTTCAACTACAATGTCAAGTTTGTTCTTGGGATAAATCAATTCCAACTACGGAACCCGTCATTGTGCGTGATCCGACACGCTCTTGACCGGTTGTTTTTTACGATCTTAAGATTTTACTTAACTTTTAAACTAACAGCTGCAGACATTCAAAATAGCTCAATTCTCTGTTAGCAAAACGGTAATACAAATTCCGTTTAGCACGAACATTCAGTCTAATACAAGCCTGAATACTAAAACTCCATTGATACATTACCATTACCAAAGACAATAATGACTCGTAACTATCGGAAATCCGCAACACACAGCATTCTAACACAAACGGTTTATATGTATACGGCTAATACCGCTAGTACAGACGCCAGCATATCAAGGTACCCGAAACTGTCAAATTTTCCTAATCAATCTTGAACCTAATTCTTTAGCGATATAGTTGAAAATCTATTAAAGAACTTTGACAGATTGTAGTAGCTTGATGTGCTTGAGTTCTCTCTCTTAGGCTAATAGTTCTCATGAGAATAATGTACCTAGGTTTTTGTAATACATAATCTTGATTAGAAAGAGTGTTCTTGGAGTTTCTTATCCGTTCTTCTCCATAGATATCTACATTTTGGAATGGGTAACAAGCTTTGTCTATCTAACTGACCGACTCTTTCAAAAATGCCTGTAATTGCATTGAGTTTCGTTACTTGATAACTTTAATATTAATACACCTTTGACCAATGGCTAGTTGAATTTAATTGTCATTGTCACAGTTTTAATTTAATCTGATGATAAATTAAGAAAATGGCTGAATGCCTGTAATGACATTACGTCGCGATCTATAATGCTGAGTCGGTAAAGCAGACTCTGTCGTACAATGAGCAAACAAAAATAGCCCTTAAGGTGGAAGGAACATACATATTTTATTATGCGACTGTATTCATGTGTCAGACCTTAGGGTCCAGACAAGTGACAATCGTTCAAGACATATTTTTTTTACGTTGCGAGGGGCTCGTTGCTAAATGATAACAGCCGCACGGGTCGGTTCATGGATGGGGGACCATCGATTAGATATCGAGACCCTTCCGTCCGTGCCTCGGAAAGCACATTAAGCCGTAGGTCAAGGCTGTTCGTAGATCTTTGACAGTCGTTACGGGTAGCCAGAAGCTCAAAAGTCTGACAACCAGTCTTAACAAGGGGTAGCTTGTTACAACATATCAAGGGGTATCGTGATAGGCAGTCGCTCCATGTAAAATACTGGTATTCATCTGCATTCTTTTAGACTGGAAGCCGATTCCAACATAGTTGGGAAAAGGATAGGCAGATTGATTTTTTTGCCTCTCGTTGGGGCTGCATTAATATCATCGTCTGTTGTCCCTGACTGTACCGAACCGTTACGACGAATTCCATTGACATTGTTTGAATTTCTCCTACGTTTGTAATATAGGCGCCATGTTTGATTGTGCGTACCTAATTGATTTTCAATGTGATTATTTTGCGTTTAATTACTATTATTTACCGCTAAAACTATGTTTTGATTAGCTAGTATTGTTTTTGACTGTGGTTTTGATAGTTGTTCTTATTTTTGTTTGGACGTCCATACTACCAAATGATATTTGAAGTAAATATTTTAAACAGACAAATATAGCGCACAAAATATCTCATTTGCACAATCATTAACACATAGGTGACTATAGGTCATCATCATCTTCCCAGCATTTTCCCAACTATGTAGGGGTCAGCTTCCAGTCTAACCGGATGCAGCTGAATACCAGTATTTTAAATGGAGTGACTGCCTATCTGACCTCCACAACCCAGTAACTGGGTAATACGATACCCCTTGGTAAGCCTGGTTGTCAGACTTTCGGGCTTCTGACGACCCGTAACAACTGTCAAAGATCCAGGAATGATAGCCGAGACCTACGGCTTAACGTGCTTTCCGAATCACGGAGCGATCTTGGTATGTAAAGATGGTCACCCATCCACAGACCAACCGCGGCAAGCGTAGCTTAACCAGATAGATCGACCCGTGCGGCTGTTATTACTTAGCCACATTGCCCCTCTTAGGTGACTATAGGTACAAAAAGAAAACATAAGCGTGGTTTGCGGGAATTGAACCCAAGACCAAAGATAACGGCAAATCCATTCAATCTCTCAGCCGCTGCTCTAGTCGTCTTTCTGCATTGTGTTGATAAAAAAAAATTACCGTAACAGTCTTCAAGTTCAAAAGCCAACCGAACCGAAAGACAAAAACTGCACACACACACACACACATACGTTGTCATTGTAATAGCAATATTTCATAACATTATCGCTAATGTAAGCCGCCTGGGTTCGTTTGCCCTCCTTCGCTTCCTAGCATTGTGTAGACGCCACACTCCACTGCCTTTGCTCCTATAAGCTTCTGCGTCACTTCAAGTAGGGCTGGTATGAGAGATTTTTTTTTAACACTATACCTATTTATTAAATAATAACAGCCGCTCGGGTCGTTCGAAGGTTAAGCTACGCTTGCCGCGGTCGGTACGTGGATGGGTGACCAACCGTCACATATCGTGACCTCTCCGTGCCTCGGAATTGGTCCCGGCTGTCCTTCGTAGATCTTCGACAGCCGTTATGGGTAGTCAGATGCACAAAAGTCTGACAACCAGTCTTACTAAGGGGTATCGTGTTACCCAGTAACTATGTTGTGGAGGTCAGATAGGCAGTCGTTCCATGTATTCAGCTGCATCCGGTTAGACTAGAAGCCGACCCCAACAAGGTTGGGAAAAGACGAGGCAGATTGATTGTATGCGTAGTAAATGAATATTTTACAAAGAAAGAAAAAAATGTTTTTTAATACACGCTGTATTTTGCGTTTGTGATTTGTAGAACAATTTTTTACCATTCTGTATATCAGTTTTTTTTCCTTGGAAAAAAGTGCGCTTTTTAAAATGTAATGCAGTCTTCTTTTTGTTGTACTATTTCCAGATGATGTATTCTAGATTGTGATTGAAAAAGAAGTTCAATAAAATGTCTAGTTTATTACTAGAGCGCTTCCATTATCTATGGTTATTAATTATGTTTTTTGTACCAGTCATTAGGCATGTCATGTCTAATTATACAGCCAAGAAAACTTCGTGATTGCAATTGATTAAGCAGCTTTATTGCTTTTTTGTTACTACTTAGATACGCGTCTGTTACTTCCTTTTAATTACTAATTAAAAATTCTAATTCGACACTACTTATCATCAGTAATGTACCTTAAGGCGAAACTTTTTTTGCAATTTGTAGGTCAGTATCAGGTTGTATGTTAATCTGAATATGATTCGCGACTGTAACAAGTATGTATTTATAGAATTATAATAATTAAAATCATCAATACAACTCTCATAAGTTCATATAATCCTAATGAATGACTATTTCATCAAATCTTGACATTTGGGATTATACTAACAGGAGTTGTATTACTGATTCTAATCATTATAATTTTGTAAATAGATATATGTTACGGTCGCGAATCATACTTTGATCAACATACAACCTAATACTGGCTTGCAAATTGCTAAAAACGTAAGAAAATTTGAATGTCGCAGGCTACCTGGAGCTTCCCTCTTAAAAAAAAAAAAGACTTATCATGTTATCATGTACAAACCAAATCCAGCGACCGAAAAAACGGAATTACCAAACACAAAACACATCTAGCGTACAGAAAAAAGAAAAGTGACAGCCCTACGTACACGTATGTTGTTTCACACATAAATCCAGGGCTACCACGCGGGTCTGCAAAGGTGTTTGATTTAGTACGCCGCGAGAATAATATTGCATTCCCTTGTTCTACCTGTATTCTGCTTACATATGATTTATAAAAACGTTTTTTGGATGTGAATGTGTGCCGTAAAATATGATTTTCGGGCTAGACTTTTCTCTCGAGTTTATGTGCCCTGTATATTAAGGTGCGGTGCCTGAAATGTTGGGTCGGGGATCGGAGAGTTGGGCCGTGTTTAACATACTTAGCGTTGGGGAAAGGGACAGGTTGATGCGTGACGTAAGTACTCGTAGTGCTTTAAATTGATGACATAATTAGGACGCCTGAGTAAATAACAATCTGCGATCCGGTGAGAATGTAATGAATGGTCAATAAAACGTTCGTATCGACATCGATATAAAGCTTTTTATGTTTTGTGGTTAATACCGAGGTCCAGCTGGCAGAAAACGGATCTTGCGTCTACGGTCCCTTGGATCTCTAAAAAAATCAAGCTTCTAAGTCAACGTAATAAAAAAATACGCCAATTAATGCGACAGATTTCGATGCTCACAAATAAATCAAAACCTATAGGGTATTTCCCGTTGACCTAGAATCATGAAATTTGGCAAGAAGCATGGTCTCACAGCACAAGTAATGGCAAAAATTCGAAAATCATAATTTGTTGTTTTATCACATGGTCATTTTTTAAACAGATTTATCAACTCATAGTTCACGTAACAAAACCAGCGGTTGTTGACCCCAAAAAAAAAAAACATCAAATCTTTTTATTTTACCATCACATCAGCAGAGTTTCTGTATTTATAGCATCTAAGTTCTCATGACGTGTGCGTTCTTTCCCATCGTGCTTTCCCATCCCAAGTCTCCGAGATTCAATTTATTTCAACAATTAACAGACAAAAGTGTCCGACACTCTACCAACAGTTTTAGACCCCTTAAAGACTCTTCAGCAATAATTGGAGAATATTGCCAAAACCAATCCACTTGGCAAGAACGAATGCTGATTGCATTATGAAGTATCGGGTCACAGGTGGATGGATGGATGGACTTCCCTTTTGTATTCCCTAAGGCTTTTGATGGGGAATCCATCCTCTTTGGAAACGGAAAAAGAAAATGCTAAATTCTGATAGATTCGTCTTTGAGTAATGAGAATTCGTCACAAATATATTATAGTGTGTTTTGCTGTAACATGTTTGTATGTACATATGTATATCGGTCGTGGGTTTAGTAGAGCATAGGGTTTTTCTATCTGTGGTTTTTCATCTTTATGTTCCGATTATTTAAAAAAAAAAAATGGTGTTCTGATACTGCCTTGCTGCGAAAAGAGGCCTGTAGCTTATGATGAATCAAGGCAAAACCCTACCTTTATACTAATCAACCAAAACAAACATTCACACCCACGAGAAAATCAACATTCATTGCGAATTCTTGTTCATAACAGCTCCATGACTTCATCAAACATAACGAAATCCGATATCATTCATCACTAATACAATGGGTGGTCCATAATAACATCGCTTTTAATTACGAAACGACTAATCATTCTTCGTAACACTGAATCAGTAAGATCGTGTTCAGAGAAATGGTATTTATGTCACAATTTTACACACACACGCGGCGAAATCTAGAACTACATTTGGAATTGTACTGAAATTTGACAGTTGACGTTGATAGTGGCGCCATCCTGCTGTGTCAAGTTATTATGGTCGGTCCTGTTATTTGGTGTTCCATTTATTGAGTATGTGAATTCGTTTTGTGGTGTCAGTAAATAGGTGTTTGGTTGCATTTCTTGTTAAAGAGTTACAAGCTTACGTGTCATTTTAGAAGATTGTAATTAGCTTTGATTGGTTGGTATGCCTTTGTCTGACCTTAAAGACCTTTTTGAACTTAAAGACCTCGGTACTAAAAGTTGAGGTAGGTAGTATTATATAAGAAAAAAAAACCTCTATCCAGCAGAGATAAGAAAGCAATACAGGCTAAGCTATTGACAGGATAATCGAACCGAATGATGAATAACTATTACTATGGCATTATTCTTCGTTTCCACATAAATAAATCATACCATAAACAGGTAGGCCTTTACCAAACAATAGAAGTTACGAGTCTAAGAGTAATAGGAGTTACCCTCAAATAACGTTAAAATTTACTCCATATACATATAAATTTTAATAATGATATTCTCTTATTTGATTTATGTGGTAGGCTCCCCGCCTATAAGTCGCTACTACAAGACATAAATTAAAACTGACTCTTATACTATTGCCTACTTGCACCTCATTTTAGTTGAGTTATTATTTCCTGTACTAATCATGGATTGTGAAATCCATATGATTTAGGTTCATTTGCAAAGAAAGGGAAGAAATTCTTGTTTATGTTTAAAATTGCTTTTTAATTTTAAGAGCTGCGTATCAGGAGGTTTCTCATCACTACGGGATTTTGTGTTATTGGAGAAAATCAAAATCAAAAGTAATTTATTCAAACTAGGCTGAGAAGCAGCACTTTTCGAACGTCAACATTACATAAGACAGTCCCCCAAAACGCCCGCCCTTCACCACTTCCTAGTGCTTTAGCTGGGGAGAAGAAGTGACGCAACAAACTCCCCAGCTGTCTGTTCAGTTAAAATAATTGATTCTATACAACAGTGTACAAAATAATTTTGGTACATTGCGCAATACAAAACATTAAATTAAATTATTTGCCTTAATGCAGCTAGCACACGCCGATCGATCTGCCTATCTTGGAGTCGGCTTCCAGTCTACCCGGATGCAGCTAGCAGTATTTTACATGGAGCCACTACCTATCTGACCTCCATAACCCAGTTACTGGGTAATACGATACCCTTGGTAAGACTGGTCGTCATACTTTCGGGCTTCTAATGATCCGTAACGACTGTCAAAGATCTACGAATGACAGCCGGGACTGACCAACGGCTTGACGTGCTTTCCGAGGCACGGAGAAGTCTTGGTATGAATAGATGGTCACCCATCCACGGACCAACCCCGGCAAGCGTAGCTTAACCTTATGGATCGACCAGTGCGGCTGTTATTACTTAGCCACGAGCTCCTCTCTCAGCTAGCTAGCACACGCCAATATATCGTACAAAAAAAAAAACAAGTATTAGCGAAAAGTAATTTGAATGGTGACACTAAAATGAACGTCCTGTGCAGTCAGCACAACACCTAGGTTACTGGCGTACCCAGCTTTTGACCCTTGGGCAAGTCAGAAATTTCTTAAACCGGGTCCCCCGCACATTTTTTACCACAGCTCGGCTTCTGATGTGATCCCTTCTAATTCATCTAATTTTGGACCTGCAATGTTTGTTATCAGAGCAGGGTGTAACAATGAAATAGCAAACGCTGGTGATTGGCCTTTGCCGAAGCCTCTAATGAGGAACTATCGAAAAACTTGCTCTTTCTTCGGCAGAACGCCTGTGTTCTGCAACTGCAATTGTTATGGTTTGTCGTCTATGTTTGGCTCCTTCAAAACAATAACATGTCAAATAAATGCAATGAATGCAAGCCGCTCGCATAATCACAGTCTCACGTGTACTAACAGCCGAATATGCGAGCGCTCGCTCAACTATTCGGTATTACTGGTCAGTCGTTGGCGCGCAAGGCGCGTCGCGGCGGCTGGCGAGCGAACCTAATGCTTGCTTGTTGCGTTTGCGTATTTTGCATGATACAACAAGCACGGCCGCGCAGCGCGGTTTTTTCTAAAATTAATGCAAAACATATTTGATCGACAACAGTAGGCACTTAGGCATATAAGAAACGACAGCTGCCTGTACCTATTTAAATTAATTGAGGTCTGAAAATACAAAAAAAAAGTTGAGGAAAAGATACCTAGCAGATAAGATACACGCTCTACTTACTTAGGGTAACTGGGACAAAAGCACGTTACGCGACAAAATCCAAAATGGCGGCAACGAATTAGCTGAAGCGTCACGAACACATAAATTAAAATCATACAAACATAATCCTTAGTTTAACGAACGGATTAACAAAATAATAATATTTGCAAAGCATTCATGAAAATAACAGGAACCTGGCTATAATAATAATTTATTATATTTTAGTAAATAGTCTTATAGTAGAGGGGCTCGTGGCTCAAATAACAACAGCCGCGCGGGTCGATCGAAAGTTACGCTACGCTTGCTGCGGTCGGTTCATGGATGGCTCCATGAACCGACCATCCATTATACACATACTCGTATTATAATAAAATAGCACGTTAACCCGTTGGTCATTCGTAGATCTTTGCCATTTGTTACGGGTAGTCAGAAGCCCAAAACTCTGACAACCAGTCTTACCAAGGGGTATCGTGTTACCCAGTAACTTGGTTGTGAGGTCAGATAGGTAGTCGCTCCATGTAAAGTACTGGTATTTAGCTGGCAGACTGGAAGCAGACCCCAAAACAGTTTGGATAATGCAAAGCAGATGATGATTTTAGTAAATCAAATAGTCGTTATACAGGTGTATGTGTAAACAGTGTCAACGTTTAAAGGGTCATTGTACTCATCATTATTAACAACTTTTGCTATGGGACCAAACCGGAAATCGCGAAAACAACACCAGATTTTTTTTTACGATATTAGGTTTGGTCCCATAGTAAAAGTTGTTCATAATGTGCCCCTTAAAAGGTTGCCACTGTTAACACTTACACCCTGTATAATATGTATATAAAGGTAAATGAATGGATTTCAGAGATATATTTCTATAAAACTTTGATATTAGAGATATTATAAATGGATTTGCGTAGATTCAATAACGAATCAATTAATATTTTGAATGCTGTGTTTATGTTGAAATTAACGTTAGTTTAAATTTAGATAATAAATCTAGGTGCACTTTATCAGTGATCTAAAACTAGCTTTGTGTATTTTGCCGCAGAATTATGGCTACTGGAAACTGTTTCCTACTTCTTGGCAAAAGGATAGAGGCTAAAAATTCAGAGGAACACTGTGTGGTCTTAGTCAGTAAGACTGTCAGACCAAGCCCGATCAAGGCCGAAAAAAATGCATAGGTACGGTTTGCATACGAGAAAAATGGCAGCTATCAACAAAAAAAATAGTCCTTCAGACCGAATTCACGCCGGCCGTAGCATGGCATCCAATCTCCTCGGAGACCAGGCTTCGGCTCTGGAGATTATAATGCACAACTCACATGTGTACGCGCAGACACAGGTGCACTCTCTCCCCTTACTCTCGTAGTATATGTATAGGTACAAGTATTCCCCACCCGCAACCAACTTTCGTAAAACAATTTTGAAGCTTATTGCTAATCCATTGCTTCATATGTTCGAAAAATTTGTCTGCTCAACAGCGTAAATAACGCAATGAATGTTGTTGAACTGTCAAAATTAAATCTAAAAAATTAAAAATCCTATTGTGTGTTACGCAATTACCTCGCTGGTCTAAAATTAAAATCCAACATAAATACAAAAACAATCATACCTAAAGATGCTTTTCTTCACTATCCTGACTGGCCTGTTGGTCTAGTGGTTAGTGGCCCTGACTGCTATGCCGGAGGTCGTGGGTTCGATTCCCACCCAGGACAAATGTTTGTGTGATGAGCATGATCATTTGTTCTGTGTCTGGGTGTAATTTATCTATATATGTATGTATTTAGAAATATATAAGTATGTTTATCAGTTGTCTAGTACTCATAACACAAGCTCTGCTTAGCTTGAGGCTAGACGGCGTTGTGTGATAGTTGTGGAATATTATTATTATTATTATTATCCATTCAACTTTAAAACAACCTTTAAAACAACTTTAAAACCAAAATCAACTACATGTACACATCAAGTTCCTCCATAAAAAAACCTATCAAATTCCCATAAAAAATAAACAAAACGGAAATAAACAAAGGTGCTGTCGATCGGCGCGTCTAAAATATCCGACTACCCTCAGCTGTGGATGTTTGTTAATTAATTTTCATACATTGTTAGCGTTCGGGAAGTGGCGATTTACCTGTGAATTAATTTTGGATCAGCTTTGACGTGTTACGCGTCAGGGACAACCCTAGCTTGTCTTTTGTAAGGTTGCCACGAAATGTTTGCGAAAATTTCTGGTCTAATAGATTGCTGGGCAGCTAAATTTCTGGTCAACTACATTGCTGGTAAACTGAATTGGTTGTAAACTAAATCGCTGGTCAGCTAAATTACTGTGCAACTAGATTGCTGGTCAATTAAATTGGTAGTCGACTAAATTGGTCAACATCAATGATGTTATAAGTTGAAAGACGTAGGTTATACACGCTCCGCAAGTGGCACGTCAAAATGTGGCTAACTAGCCACATTTTCGTCGTCTTATCTCTTTTCGCTCCCGACAATTACGACTACGTCCCACTTCCACGTGCCATCTAATAGTTCGACATGGTGTCGTTTTTGAATATCGAATGTTGGGTAGGTAATCTACGTCTTTTTATTTATAACATCATTGGTCAACATGTTATATTTTTATGGCACCAATGAATAGTGTGGCCTATTGTTTTTCGAGGACTCATTCAGCGAAATATGTATGACTTGTTTCGATGAAAATTTAATATTTTTGATGAACGTAGAGAAATCTATAGTAGGTAATTATGTGATAAAGGGTACATAGCTTATATGCTTCAATCAACTAGTCAAATATTTGAATATTAGCGCTTTGTGGCTTGATGTTACTGTTGACAGAGACACGAATTGATAATGTTTAATTAACCTAATTACATTATATATAAGATATTCTATGTAAACGGATTTTCACGATGAAGAACTAGAACAAGATACGAATAAAATTTAAAAATAGACTACAAACAAACTAAAAGTTTTTTTTACATATCCAATAACTTTAACGATCTTTACTTGACCAAAATAGACGTGTAAAAAAAAAAACAACAAAATTCACACATCAATACAAAATTAAAACCTCACATAAAAACTTAACTAAATTAAGCTTATCATTTTAAAACTACTTCAGCCAATTAGCGAACACTACTTAATCGAATCGAAATAATTAATTTTTTTAATTGCACAGCCCTGTAACGTTCTGTACGAGTCCCTAGGGCTGGCAACTTCCACAATTTGGTTGGTAGAAGTTGGGTTGGAGTCCAGCGGATAACGTATTTAGTATTTACTGTTGCGAAATATTAATCTGCTTGGTAACGAAGTGGCGATAGTTTGGTGGTCAGGCAACATAGATTATAATAGTTCGGCAGATAGGACATGTTTATGACTTGGTTAAATGTTTATGATTAATAACTAAGTCCTTAAAAGTATCAAGAATAGGCGGTGCTGTGATGATTTTTCAAGGTATTTCCATGTTTTCAGATATAAAATGTTGTAATATGTAGGTATGTCATCTACTTATTTTAATTGGACGTAGTTATGCTATAACGTTCCAATCCACACGCAGGTCGAACTGAGTAAATCGCGTTTTTTTAATTTTGTGGTACGCTTTTTTTTGGTAGCGAGTACAACTAAGTAGTATGTATCACTTCAACTAAATAAATAAACATTATTTTATTATATACTTGCCATTAAAATTTATTAATATTTCAAAAACTCAATTTTGACCACCTTGTGGATTGGAACGTTATAGCATAACTACGTCCAATTTAGGATCTTTTTCTAAACATGTTGGGGTCGGCTTCCAGTTTATCCTATCTGACCTCCACAAGTCCCTCTTCCAGTCTTTCTCCTCCAGTTATGGGTAACATGGACTGTCAGACTTTTGGGCTAAATTACGATTTAATTATCATGTGTTTATTAACAATAAAATAAAAGTTAATTACTATTAAAACAATGATTAATTTAATAAAAATCAAGCCCCTATTATTCATGCAACAGAGTACAATAAATTAACAGCGAATGGTTACTAAACTGAATAGAAATTTAATTAGACTTGCCTTTGCCATAAAACCACGTGTAAAATGCAAAGTAAGCCATAAATATATATTGAAATTCACACTACAAAAGTGCGAAAATATCTTAGTGTGTTGCCAAGAGTTTGAATAAAGATATAGAGGTCTTGTACGGAATCGCGAAGGATGCAGTTCTCAAAAGAAAATTATATTAAAAATGTACAAAATTACAGTACAGACAAAAACATTGTACCTCGGACAGCAGCAACCCAAAGGAACCTTATTGTAACGAATATAAAGATCACTGTGATTTGGACATACTTGTCAGTGACGGCAACCCAACAGCGACCTTATTAAAACCAAAATAAAGATCACTATGATATTGACATTTATGCGAATCTAAGGTAAAATAACTGAAACAGGACTGTAGGAACTCTAATCAGCGATCGGAGGTGAATTGATAGATTGCGTTTTATTCATTCATTTGAAAAACAAAATATTGCTCGATAGATTGCTAAAATCCATTTAAAATAAAAATCATAAAAAGAAATAAAGATCGACAATGGTGGCGATTCTGTTGTACTAGGTTGTACTACTAGGTAGGTACTGTTGTGTTAGGCTATTGCTAACTTTTTCTCTCTAATAAATCAAGAAAGAGACGGACGCATTAGAGCTGTCAAATATAGTTGAACTAATATTTCGGGTTGCGGGTTGCAGACCACAAACTAAGCTAAGTTAGTTTAGCTTAGCTCACATAGCTGGCGTAGTTTTTCATACTTGTACCAACAACTATGCATAGTTTGCGGTCTGCACACAAGTATGACAAACTACGCCAGCTATGTGAGCTAAGCTAAACTAACTTAGCTTAGTTTGCAGTCTGCAACCCGCTTGAAGCGCAAGGCGTAGTTTGACATCTCTAACTAGTTCGTAATACGAACTAAGTTAGAGATGTCAAACTACACCCTGTAGATATGAACTTCGTATCAGTGTAAACAGTGGCAACCTTTAAGGGCTCGTTGTACTCATCATTATTAACAACTTTTACTATGGGACCAAATCTAAAATCGCGAAAAAAAAATAGCTGTTCCCTATATTTAGACGAATTATGCGAACATTATGTAAATGTATTAAACACTAGATATTTTTTCGCGATTTCAAGTTTGGTCCCATTGTTGAAGTTGTTACAAGGTCTTAAAAGGTTGTCACTGTTTACATTACAATTACATCCTGTATAGCCGTCCTTTCCTCACGCTGCCTGTTAGTAAAAGATAGCGATTCTCTAATTTTAGTTTAGTTATTGAACAAGAGAATCGGCACCAATTTCTACATAAAACTAAATTGCTCCAGATTACTTGTACCTCGATATTGAGCAATAAATTGCTCTAAAACTTACCCTCGTTACACACCTTGTCTAATTCTTTCTCGACGTGCAAATAAATATCTCAGTGTTGCCCTCTTGCTCGCCTCACTAAATTAGTATTTTATTGCCCGCGCTCGTTTCCAATTTTTATTGCTCTTTGCCAAATAGAAACGAATAAATCTTGTTGCTTTGATTCTGCGCAATTTGTTTATTAGTGTGTTGAAAATATAACAGGTTTTATTAGGTACTGCTGCTATTCTTGGTAATAGTAGTTCAAAATATAACAGGTAATAATATAACAGTTCAAAATATAACAGTTATAGTTCAAAATATAACAGGTTTTATTAGGTGCACTATTCTTGGTAATAGTAGTTCAAAATATAACAGGTAATAATATAACAGTTCAAAATATAACAGGTTTTATTAGGTGCTGCTATTCTTGGTAATAGTAGTTCAAAGTAATTCATTAGATGACCTGTCTACCATCTTTTTTTTTGGCCACTCCTAATCAAAATAGATCATACATTCTGTTTTGTGTAATACAGAACAAAGGTCTTTCCAATTTTTCTAATGACCCTAAAAATATTCATAGTAAGGAAATACACAATATTGGTAAAAAAAAAACTTACGTATGGTCGCCCTCATAATTGCCTTACCATATTTGACGACAATTCCCGATAATTTAATAATAAATATTAAAATCGTTTATTTATAAAAGAGGCTCTCAAATAGAGCACAGTTGCTTATTTACCCGAACTAGGTTGAACCTGTGTTTCAGGCTAGAAAGTGCATTAATACTTAATGTAATAAATTAGCAATGAGTATAAATGAAAAATTAATGAAAAATTAGGTAAATAAAAGTAAAATAGCATGTTAGCAGTTCCATTTGCAGACAACAAGTAGATCTGTCTGTGCATAGGATAATCGATAGTTAGTAAATATTTAAGTACGTACGAGTACATATATATGTTTTACAGCTTAAGTAATTTAATGTATAGATACTTAGTTTTCTATTTATTAATCTATTGCACAGACGTGGGTCTTAAAAATTTTAATTATTTCTATAGACTATAATGCTTGTTTTTTTTTTCTTTTCAGTTAAGTGTTTTTGCAGTCGATTTTTTTTTGGTTTTTTAAATAATTTATTTTATTTCAATCTTTTTTTTTAATATTACGTATACTTGGTATTGACTCATTGCTAGCTTTTATTTGATAACAATCATGTTACAATTTATTAAAAAAAAAAAACCTTCCCCTCCCTTTTGTACATTTCCAGATGCAATATATAAATATTATATAGCCTATGTCATTCCAACAATTAAGACGAATCTAACGGCACCTCATTATGTTAAAATCCATCAAGCCGTTTAGGCTACAGGAGGTCACAATAGAACGGACATACATACGTGTGCGCGCAAAAACATTACACCCCTTCAGGGTCAGCCGGGTAGTAACTGCGAACGGTCTGTACTTACCTGCCCCCCTCCTGCACCCTACTCCTGCTGAAAGTATGAAAAACAAACATTTTTGGGACTATTTTCTTTAACATTATAACCTCACTTTTTATTTAAATAATCTTTGGCCCAATGTGAGTACAGTTTCACAGCAAACGTTCATTTCACGCGCTGAAACTTAGCCCTATTCACTCATCTATTGCAGTGAGTGTAAACAGATGAAAATTTAACGCTAGTAACCAACAATGTGAGTTAAATTTAATTGGAATGATACTAGAAACATCATTTACGAAGTTTATATCGTTAACTGGGGTTTATACTACCTGTTAAATTTGTTATACAAGCTTTTATTATACCGACTTGTTTTAATTTCATCCTTTGTATGGTTCCGTACCTCAAAAGGAAAAACGGAACCCTTATAGGATCACTCGTGTGTCTGTCTGTCTATCTGTCCGTCTGTCACAGCCAATTTGCTCCGAATTTAATGGACTGATTAAGTTGAAATTTGGTACACATATGTATTTCTGTGACCCAAACACGGACGTGTAATGTAAATTAATGAATTTTGAATATGGGGTCAACTTTTGGGGCAAATAAGAAAATTTAAAAAAAAGTTTCGCAAACTGTACCGTGTGACATATGAAATGAAAAGGCTTGCTGTGAAGGTCTCAAGTGTATTTTTTTTATAATTTTAAAATAAACTATTTTAAAGTTATTTTAGAAAATAGACGAACATTGACCATTTCCCCCCCTTATCTCCGAAAGAACTGATCCTAAAATTTTGAAAAAAAAATACAGAAAATAGTTCATACCTATAGATTACAGGAAAACCTGTAATAAGTCGATGGTTTTAAAACAACATGGTAAATCTCTCAATATTGTGCGTACAAACTTACATTTGCAGTTGGAATGTATGGGAGAACATGTTTTTCAACTACAATGTTAAGTTTGTTCTTGGGATTCACCCAAACTACGGAACCCTTCATTGCGCGTAGGCCGACACGCACTTGACCGGTTTTTATGTATAAGAAGCACAGGATAATTAAATTATACTTTAAGGCGACGACAACCGACTTTTAACGATTTTAAACTGAAGATCACGTTTAAACCAGATTTGGAAAAAATATATGTTAAATTAGCGAATTTTCTTAATAACTTAATATGTGAATGTTTTAGATTATGTCGTGTGATTAATTTGTAAAGTTATGTCTAACGCGGATAAAAAACTGAGAATCACGCAAAAACTTTTGTTTGTACACGTGTTTTATTAACATACCTTTTCTTTTATGTATAATAAAATAATAATGCGTCTAATTTGGGACAGCGCTCCTAGATGGACGTCCTATTACTGGCTGGACGTAAGACGCGTTGCGTGAGTTCGGTGAAGAACACGCAAGCTAACTACTCAAGGCCATTGTCATGTATCTGCGTCTCTGTTATTGTCCCAATGCTTGTCTCATCGTGTGTTCATACGGCTGGGACACAGGCCTCCTCTCGGTAAGAGGGACTGGGCCGTAATGCACCACGCGGGCCCAGTGCGGGTTGGTAAGTGTCACGTCTTCGAATTTTTCTTTAATATTTTTTTTTGGAATTTCTGCGTCAAGGTAGCCCGCGAAATTCAAATTTTCTTACGTTATTTGCAAGTCAGTATTAAGTTAAGTATGAATCGCGGCCGTAACAAATATGTAGTTACAGAATTATAATCATTCGAATCAGTAATACAACTCCTTAAGTTAGTATAATCCTCAAATGTCAAGATTACATGAAATAGTCATTGATTAGGATTACCTTGTCTTAAAAGACCTAATACTGACTTGTAAATTGCATAAAACGTAAGAAAATTTGAATTTTGCGAGCTACCCTGACGCTTTCGCCTTAAATAGTTCAGTTTTGCATGTTTTTTGCATTGTAAACCAAATGTGTATTTAACTATTACAGTAGTTTTTTTTAGTTATGATACTGGTCACGTTAGAAGTGCAAGTTTTCCAACTTACTAACATTGTTAATTAGCAAATCAATCGTAAATAATTTACTCAAGTCCAAAATATAAGCCGGCTCAAAAATACCACTTAAAACGTCTGCAGAACAATAAACCGCTACTCACAACTTCCACCAAAATTAAGTACGTATAAAGAATGGCCTTTAAACTCCGTAATTGTAGTATTTACCATAAAAGTTTGGCTTGAAAACAATGGGAAAATATACTGGCTGCGGTTTGAACAAGTAAATTCCCATACGTTACTCGTAAGAACGCCACAGCATAATAATTATAAGATGGGGTAATATTTTTACGTTTGGCAACACTGCAATTGTCTGTCAAGAAGTCCAAAGTGGCAACACTCGCTATTCGTAAATCAACACTAACGATTGCTGACGTTTTAGTAAAAGTGCGTTTGTTTTTTATTATTTTTAACGTGTGTAATAAGTGCTTAAGGCGAAAGCTCCAGGTAGCCCGCGAAATTCAAGTTTTCTTACATTTTTTGCAATTAGCAAGTCAGTATTAAATCGTATGTTGATCAAAATACGATTCGCGACCGTAACAAGTATGTATTTACAGAATTATATTCATTAAAGTCATCAATACAACTCTTTAAGGCCAATTAATCCTATTGAATGAAATCTTGACATTTAGGATTATAAGGAGTTCTATTATTGATTCTAATGATTATAATTTTGTAAATACATATATGTTACGGTCGCGTATCATACTTTAATCAACTTGCAAGTTGCAAAAAACGTAAGAAAATTTGAATTTCGCGGGCTACCTGGAGCTTCCCTCTTAATCCAAAATTAATTGTTTATTAACTTACATTTCATGTCATTTACTACAGAATTGTACGTATCAGTCGTATTTAATCAGTTATGCTTATTTTCGAGTAAAATGTATTTTTCTATTGTTGGTTTTTCCGATGCGTGTTCCAAATTTTTGCCCTTTCTCCAGTCCTAAATCTGAAATCTAATGACTAACCCAGTATCCTTATTTACAGGTACGTCATCAATTCAACATTCGTCGTAGCTCTACTTAGCTACTACCACACGACAACTTGCAATTATTATTACAAAACAAGTGAGTAGGACAAACCACTACTATTTATTTCTTATTAAAGTGACCTATATTTTCACTATTACGCAGTCAGCTAGAAAAAGACATAAAAAGTGCGCAATGAAACAATTTTCTTGATTCCGTTACGGATTCAAATTCAATTATAAATTTAACTTGACAATTCCACTGCAACTAATTCGATATTCTAAGTTATTGTTGTAGATGTTTTGCTTCGTCAAGCCAATCTAAGTTGCGTTGACAACAATTATAAGTTTAGCCGCTTCCTGTCATTTTGTGAAATGTCTATTTAACTTAAATGTATCTTTGTATTCAAAACTGTTACGGTATTCTGTATAAATTGCCTTGTTAGCCTAGTGGTCGCTAGCGCTACTGCTGAGCATGAGGGGTTCGAATCTCGGGTCGGGCAGTGTTATTGGCTTTTTCCATCTGGAATTTCTCAGTAACAGCCTTTTTTTTTTTTGTGGATGGGAAATCATCAAATAACTTCTCCCGCTCTGGGTGGAGCGGAAGGGCGTGTCAGACTTTTACTGACTAAAAGCCACCCGTGTTCCTTCAGTTGCCTATGCCAGGGCCACGGTATCTTTTTCAAACAACCCGCGACCCCAGCGGCATCGGCCCTATTGGACCCCATCTTTTGCTGACATCTCTTTGAGGCGCGCGTGGAACACAACGCGCCGTCAACCCGGGCCTGGTCCTCACCGGACGGCAAGCTACCCACTACTCACCGTCCGCAAGCCCGCGCCTACGGTGGCCGGGAATCGGCTATCGATTCCCGCCGCCTAGGGCGTCTCCTGCGGCGACTGAGGGCGTGAGGCTGCCTCTCCCTCACGCGTTCCGCCTCCTCCTTCGCGAGCATTACCGCTTCGCAGAAGGAGGTGACGGCCTCCCATGCACTCTCGCTCCGCACCATGGCCTGGACCAAGCTCGGACGCGAGAGATCGCCGCCGCCGATCGCCTCCGTGAGATCACGGCGGTGCTCTGCCCAAGCCGGGCAGACCTCCACTGTAAGCTCCACCGTGTCCTCCAGGCGATCCACACAATGGTGACACCCGGGCGTTTCCTCCCGCCTTATGCGAAACAGGAACCTCCCGAAACAACAGTGTCCGGTGAGGACCTGCGTCAGGCAGAACTCAGTAGCAGCCTGGAGTCTGGATTTGTGCCCGGTTGAAGGCAATAGGCTCTCCTCCTATTACATGGAACTTAAACATAACTGACGAAATGTGGGTGTAGGTACTTAGTAGAGTTCTGCCTAACCTTTTGCGGAATACAGACGTGATTTTAAGTTATGTTTGTCTGTAATAAGAATGTTACTTTACTGTAACCCACTGGGTTTAAAAAAAAACGGCCATGTGCGTGTCGGACTACACACAATGAAGGGTTCCGTAGTTGGGATGAATTTGTCCCAAGAACAAACTTAACATTGTAGTTAACAATGTAAGTTTGTACGCACATTATAAGTTTTTATGTAATCTTTAGTTATAGAACTATTTTTCTGTATTTTTCAAAATTTTAGACTCAGTAGTTTCGGAGATAAGGGGGGAGGGCGAATAGTCAATTTTCGTCTATTTTCTTAAATAACTTCAAAACAATTTATTTTAAAATTATAAAAAATATATATTTGAGACACAGCAAAACTTTTATTTTTATTTTCTTATTTGTCCCTCAAAATCGACCCCATATTCAAAATTCATTAATTTACGTTATACGTCCGTATTCGGGTCACAGAAATTCATAAGTGTACCAAATTTCAACTTAATCGGTCCATCGGATTCGGAGCAAATTGGCTGTAACAGATGGACAGACAGACACGAGTGATCCTATAAGGGTTCCGTTTTTTTTCCTTTTGAGGTACGGAACCATAAAAAGTATGATCGTCTAATCTAGGTCAGCCATTGTTTCTCTTCCGCAACCATCAACTTTTTTCATTACCTCAAAGTGCACACTGTTCCAACCCACAGGGTATCCTTTACACAAAAACTAAATCTAAAATATTTCCATTTAAAAGAAAACCAACAACACGTACGTGAAACTGCAAAGTGGTACGAAGGAGTAACGACCGGCGACAAAAGTTCAAACTAAAGAAATCACGTTTCGCGAACCATTGTCACCTGCGTCCACTACCAAAAGTGCATTTTCAGGAAACTACGCTCAAGGGATATAGTTTTTGTTTTATTTGTAACCTAAGGCAACTACGAATCGCTATTCTTACAAACAAATACACGTCCAACCGTAAAAACTAAATTAAATTGCCTTTACTTTGTCAAAAAGAAAATATAACGTTTGTTCTCAAAAATATCTTGCTGTTTATTGCTGGCCCAAAAAATGTTCAAGTAGGTAGAGCAATGTTTCAAACCTGACAAACGTTTTTATGATTCAACAAGAGCATGCAGCTTGGATTGCAGTCTCAGCGTTTTCTCCGTCGGAAAAACATGAGCGAGAGACGGAATTATAAATCAGGACAGTCAGAGAGAGACAACAGATGTCTGGAATAGAACAAGTTCGGATATTTACGGGCTGACCGGGCCGTCAGTTTTTTGGCCAACTACTATAGTGCTTCGCCACACTGGGCGTGTAAAATTCATGTAATTTAAAACTTTTGTTGAATTAGTGAGTTTTGGTACACCGTGTGATTAATGTTACCTTTATACGGAAAGTGGGGGGTATGAGGTAGGGGTGGGGAGTGCAAAACTTTTGCTATTACTTTGAATGGATGTTTAAATTTCTCAATAAAACTTCCCTGGAGGTTGTTTGGACTCGCATTGTGTATTTGATATTTTGACAGAGCATTTGGATCGAAGTTTTGTGTTCGGGAACTTGGTGGAAACCGCTTAATAAACGTCTTTCGGAGTACTTACCTTTGAATACGTAGATGGGAAGTTTATACGTGGAAGTTATTTATAGGGAGGCAATGCTTGATTTCCGCTGATATTTCAGGCTGGTCTTTATATTGTCGTTTGTTTATGTATGGTTTATTAGATCAAAGGTTTGTGTGGGTGGAAAGGTCGCGAATTGTTTGTGAAATAAACAATTGGGGTTTCGGTCGGAACTGATCAAGTTTGATTAGAAACCTAAACAAAACGGAATTAATATGATGGAAATATGTATATTGTTGGGTAGAAAGTAATTTCAATAGGCTCGTGGCTACGTTTGCCGCGATCGGTTCGTGGTTGGGTGACCATTCTATTAAATATCGAGAGCCCTCCGTGCCCCAGAAAGTACGCAAAGCCGTTCGTAGATCTTTGACAGTCGTTACGGGTCGTCAGAAGCCCGAAAGTTTGACAACCATCTTACCAAGGTGTATCGTGTTAGGTACCCAGGAACTGGGTTGTGGAGGTCAGATAGCCAGCTGCTCCATGTACAACACTGGTATTCAGCTACATCCGCTTAGACTGGAAGCCGACCCCAACATAGTTGTTGTTTTGAGTTGGTAATTTCTATATGTTTTGTTAGTCTGAATATGGTTTGGTTCATATTTGATGGATACGTAAACTGCTTGCCAATAGGATTGGTGAATTTTTTTATCGCAAAATGAATGCAGTAATAAATTATTATTTGTCTCAATCAACGAAATGTCACGCACGCCTCTACTGAATTGGAAAACTAAAACTAAACTAACTAAAACTTAGCGAAAAAATTAAATAAAAATGTCAGTTATCGTATCTACCAATTTCTATACGTAAATGAGTGTAACGTTTGATCTTTAAAATGTCGATTGTATAAACATTAGATTCAATTGAATTAACATTATTATTTCTGAAAGATACGGCACTCTTTGATAAAGGTCAGTGAATTGTCAAAGTAAAAATATGTAAATCGGAGTTTCGAACCTTTATTTGTAAAGGTCAAATTTTTAATATTTACCTAACTTTACGTGGATTTAAAAGGTAAATTGATAATTTTCGCGAATTTCATAACTAATTAGGTACTTAGGCACTTTTTTTTGAAGGAGTAAACCTAAGAATCTCTTTTGAGAAACTATCCAAAGGTTACTTGTAAAGAATACTTCATTTGTTCGTTTTTTGAAAATTGTTTTTTAAAATAAGTAAAGGTTAGGTTTGTTCCCAGTATTAAGCTCCATTTACACGGTGAACTTTTATTGTCTGTGGCATACCATTAAATTGAAGGGCAATTAACTGGCACCGTCTAAACGACACGTACAATATTGTTGCAAGGTACGGGCAAGTTAGTTGCCGTTCAAAACTGGTATTGTAAACTGCAACAATAAAATTGCACGTAAAATAAAATCGCACTTACAATAAAATCGTATTCAATTCCGGCATGAAAATTTTCTATCATTCAAACATGTTCAATTGTTCTATTGATTGAAATATTTAGCAGCGCAAATACGGGTAATACTTGACTCAATTGTACAAGGACGTGCAACTCTGTGTTTAGACGAGGTAAAACTTGCATTCAATTACTGTATACTATTTTATGGAAATCGCACGCGTGTAAACACTTGCTGTAATTCTTGAATGGCAATAAAATTGATCATGCTTTATGGCATGTGATTATTGCTCTTGAATATTCCAGAAACTTGCATCGTGTAAATGCTGTATTCTCTAAACATCATTTCGAAATTCGAACCATGTCTCGCTGAGAATCCACCATGATTTACTTTAAAACAAATGAGTATGCTCTCGAATTGTGTGCGCTCATTTGAGTGAGGTTCCAAGTGAACTCTACAGAATAGGATTGCTAGATTATAAGTACTTCGACATGAGCATTTTATTGCATTTATAGAAATAGATTATCTCGTTTTTTAGTTACTTAAAGGATTTTCCAATATTATTCTTTCTAAGTTAGCAACACAGAACCGTGAATTAGTTTTTCAAAAACCAGCTTCAAAGTCCAAACACATTTTGTACAATACATCTTACTTGACATCATTTGGGAGGAGATAAATTGTGGTATCCGATAGCTATATATCCAAGCTGTATTCGTTGTGTTGTCCAGTTTTATCTCAACAACAAAGATGCAGCTTCCCCGGCCATTTGTCAAGCTGACAACCTGGATACGTTGGTATACGATCATTATGGATACTAGCACGTGTATTTTGCACTGTAGTTTTAGGGAATTGTGACGTATTTACTGTACTATTGGTATGTTTTGGCAAGTTTAGATATTACATAACATCACGCCTGTATTCCTATAAGGGTTAGGCAGAGGTGTACCTAGCTATACTGCTGTCATAAGGAAAAAAGACGTATCTGACATTTTTTTCGAAATAGAGTTATTTACGTATTCGGAATCAGCAAAAAAGGCGCTTCCACCAGTATTTTTATATTGGCCTAAAGTTGACGAAAACCTAATAATTCTTACTATTAAAAGACGCATCTGCCTTTGTAAGTATTTTGTATTTTAAACAGGATTAAATTTTTTTCTCCATTTCAATGTTTCCGTAGATACGTCCTTTTTCCTTACGGCGGCAGAATAGTACCTACACCCATATTTCGCCATAGTTACATGTTTACCATTTACAACTTAACTAAGCTAAAACTTGTTTATACTTAAGTGTGGCTTCCCCAGACATCCTTGGAAACTTGTTTATTGCTAAATAGGAAACTTGATAGTTTATTGCTGAAAAATCTTATAATATACTGACTTTGGAAACTTACAAAAACCTGCTGGCTTATTTTGACTCCCTGACACCCGGTGGAATTCCTATAAGAATATTTATTTGATCTTTTTGGCATTTGTTGGTCCGTGGATGGATGACCATCTTTACATAGCAAGACCCTTCCGTGCCTCGGAAAGCACGTTAAGCCATTGGTCCCGGCTGTCATTCGTGGATCTTTGTCAGTCGTTACGGTCGTCAGAAGCCCGAGAGTCTGGCAACCAGTCTTACCAAGGGGTATCGTATTACCCAGTTACTGGGTTGTGGAGCTCAGATAGGCTATGTAAAATACTGGTATTCAGCTGCATCCGGTTAGACTGGAAGCCGACCCCAACATAGTTGAGAAAAGGCTTGGCAGATGATGAAGGATAATTTCTAAAGTTCAAGTTTATAGGCGACGTAGTTTCGAAGATTTTACGTCCTACTATTTTCATTCATGATTCAGTTGAAACCAACATTATAAATAACATCATTTATTTAAATTTTACGCAAGGTTTGGCTAATAATTACGAAGTCTACAAATTGACCTCAAAGGTTAATTCAAACATAAGTAATTAGTGAATGAAACAAAGATTTCCAGCAATTTATTTAAAGAATAATAGACTTTTTTGTATTTTTTTATCGATAAAGTCTGGAATGTGGTCTTAAGAATGTCTTGTACAAAAATGTTTAACGCTGCAAAAGATCTCTCTATCTTTTAGCATTTTCATTTATTTTTTTGGCATTCTTTTGAAATTGAAAATTGTTATAACTTGAAAATTGAAAATTTTAAATTGAAAATTGGTTCACTGCTGCCTAATCCTTCGGCGGAACAAGGCGTAATGATATCTTACAGTAACATTCATAATCTACACTATAAAGCTGAAATGTTTGTTTGGTTGAAAAAAAAAATCCAATTTAAACCAGTAGTTCCTGAGATTAGCTCTCAGGAACTATTGGTTCAAATTGATGTTTTTTTTTTGTGTTGGATAGCTCATTTATCGAGGAAGGCTATAGGCTATATAACATCACGCTACGACCAAGAGGAGCGGAGCATCAAGGAAAAATATTGCAAAAACGGGGACAATTTATTCCTTTTGAGAGCTTCCGTTGCGTGCGCTGCGTAAACGGTTAAAGTTACGCAACAATCATGTATGACGGAATTGTTTCTCTTAACAAGTTTTAAAATAAAGTCCGCCAATCGTCTACTCACTATAACTTTTGTAATGGTAATCCAATCTATCTATATCTATACTAATAATAAAGCTGAAGAGTTTGTTTGTTTGAACGCGCTAATCTCTGGAACTACCAGTCGGATTTGAAAAAAATATGTTGGCATTTGATAGCCCAATTCTTAAGGAAGGCTGTAGGCTATTTAACATCACGCTAGGACCCTTAGGTGCCGAGCAAAACGAAAAAAAGTCAGAAAGAACGCTAAGCGAAAACGAAGTACCAGCGGGGGCAGGCGATGCGATGCGACGTGATGGGTCGCGGGAGCAAGAAATAATAATAAAAATAATAAAACATTTATTTTCAGGCTACAATAGCCCATAGACACATACCTTACAAACTAACATATATAAAGTATAAAACAAAACTTGTATTAATAAATATAGCTTAAAACTATGTTAGTAGCACTTCACTTCGCTCGCTTGTCCTTGAGCTGTCCTGTGGCACTTGTCCGCGGAAGCGACGGAACACCCTCGCACTCGCACACACTCGCACCACGAGCGCCTTGAAATTGATGTTGCGGCGCGACTCCAGTAACTGCACCCGCAGCATGTACCTTGTCTTCTGGCGCACGTACTCCACGATGTCCTCCGCCTTAGTGCTGTAGTGCAGGCGAGAGATGCACGCAGGCTCACTTCGGGCTGCGTAGGAGCTTTGTCGCAGCGGTTCTTCTTGGTTCGCGATCGGCGCTTCCTGCTTTGCACTGTCATGAAGATGAAACCCTCATCATCAGCCATATTCGGCCCTATTCGGGGATAATATTTACACATTTTGATATGTGCCTAAATCCTGATAAAAACAGAAGAATCGAGTTTCTCAAATAACCACTTTAAACCGTGCAAATGTAAAATGACCTGAACGAAGCCATTTTATAAAATTCTAACAAAGTTATTGGCATATCTGATTCATTACTGTTTTACTATACTTCCCACGGTACAATATTACCGTAATTAAACAAAACAATTTCAAATCAGATACAGATGTTATTATTAATTAGGTCGTCTCTCACGTAAAAATACCTTAGAAAAGGAGCTTAAATTTAAATGGATTTAAAAATAAACTTAAAGTCGTGCTTTGTAATAAATGTAATAATAATTTAAACAACTATTTCAATGATACGTTGACATCGTATTTAGCAGATAGAACATAATAAGAAATGAGTAGTACATATGAGGAAGTTTGAAAGTGGCACCAGTGACTGAAAAGTGGTGTGGAAATCGGTTGTCATGCGGAGGAATGAGGAAAATGTCGTCAGTAAAGCTTTGATTATGAATGTGGATGGCTATACGAGTAGGGGAAGACCAAAGAAGCGATGGATGGACTGTGTGAAAGATGATATGGCTAGAAAGGGGGTGACGACCGAGATGACGACTAATAGAGAAGTATGGAAGAAAGGGACATGGTGCACCGACTCCAAATAGATTGGGATAAGGGCAAGAGAATGATTATGCCTTTGACATCCTATAATTGAATTGTAATCTTTTATGCTTCAAATTGACATCTTACTCTTTGTAAGAGTTATCTTAGTCGTACGGCGCCCTTCGTGTCCAGTTCAACAACGCGTTCAGGATGATGTTGGCGCTCCCCCGCTATTGCAGCGCATCGGCTATGTTTGCGGAAGCGCGCGTGGATTGCTTCCACGCCACTATGCGCAAGAGAGGCACGTCGCTGGTGCGACGGGTGCGGGGGAGCGCTAACAGCATGCTGGCCGCGCTCGCGGGGAGGCTTGACTGCTCCATCATCTCCCACTGTTGTCAGCGACATGTGGCAGGCTGATGCGACTGACGAACCTAATTTTATTTTTATTTTGTAATGTAAATTTTTAATGTAATTGTAATTAATTTTTATTATTGTGTTTTGTATTGAATTGAATTTGTAGTGTGTGTATGTAATGTGACTGTGTGAGTGTATTATTTCTATTATGAGTCAATGATACTCGAATTAAATGATTTTATTTTTTTTATTTATTTGGTACTTACATCCTAAATAAATTGGGTGTGTTTATGATATTATTTTTCTTTTAGCTTTCTTTTATTCGCTTAGCATATCCTGAAAATGAATAATAATTAATTAGGCTTTAAGGGTGTACCCCTTATCATGCCTGATTTACACGAAAATTTGTTACCTATACCATAAGTTGAATCAACAATCCTTAATTGTTGCTTAAATGGTATGGTATGCCAAGGGCAAAAACTTTCATCGTGTAAATGGGGCTTTATTCCGACCAGTGACCTTTTTTCAAAATTCGAACTCAATACTTTTCAACTTTAGCAATGGGGAAAAATACAGGCTGATTTTTTTAACTCCTCGATATTTTTGTCTATATTCTACCAAACCTTTAGCAGCAAAATTGTCACCCTTTTTAGTTAATTCAAGCATACATATAAAACGTATTAGAAGATAATACAGGGTGATGTACACGGCTGTATTAAGTGCGGTTGGGTTACACCTGGGACCCTGCATCAGGTGAACATTATACATACATGATGTTCCGACGACGTGACAGTTTGGCTGATACTTTATTATATATACGCTTTAGAGTTTAGTGGATGTGGCGTTTATAGAGATATACTGTCTTGTTCGTAAAAAAATACTTGGTAAAATACTTACAATCATCCATCGATAAAATTATAATTTAAAATATTAGCGTGTTAAATAGTCTATTTTTAGCCCAAAGAATCAGCATTGCCATCCAACGTGGCAATGCTGCCAGCCTTTTGGGCACTTTTCCCATTGACAGCGATGCGAAAGAATTTTTTGATGCCCAATGAGTATTTCCTCTTTATATTTTTATTTTCTATTATATACTTGTACAGCCAGCACATCGAGCTACTACAATCTGTCAAATTTCTTTAATAGATTTTCAACTTTATCGCTAAAGCATTAGGTTCAAGGTTGATTGGGAAAGTTTGACAGTTTCGGGTAGGTTGACCTGCTGGCGTCTGTACATAATTTATATATTTTTTTCTATACGTAATCACATAATGTATATGTATTTTACTGAATAAAATTGTTGAAAATTAGTTAATTACCAAGATGTTTATGTTATAAATAAGATGTTTATGGAATAGTTGATTTTGAATTTGCTGAACTCGTCGTCATAATAAAATGATTTAAAGAGAGAAAGAAAAATTGTTAATTCTGCACTTTATAAAAAATGAGAAATAATGTAGCCAAATATTCCAAGTCAAGTATTCAACAAATAAAAGAATTGATAATCAAAGTAAACATAATACGAATTCATGGTTCCATTCGTTTTACATTGAATTACCACGTTGGTAGATTGATGAAACACCTATTCATCAAACACGGTCAGGTGCTGGCACACACCGTAATATCTTTTTTATTTTAAAACAAAAGAAACTGCTCTCCAACCTTCTCCCTTATTATGTCATTCACTTACAACCAGACGGGACATAGCACCATACCCTCTTTAACCCACCACAAATTTTTTGACCAACACTTCCCTACATAAGTACCTACAATAACTGACCAAAAGAGGGTAGTTTATTAAATATTCTTATACGTCTAAGTGACGTCACGTCCGTAGAGCTTACATTTACATAATTAAGGGCAGCCATCTTGTATCATTAGTGCGCTTATAACATCATGCCATTATTTTTATGTCTCTTTATACAGGGTGCGGGAAATATGTGTAAATATGTTTAGGTGTATAAGGAAAAGCTGTTCTGGGTAAAATGGCGAGGAAAAGGATAAATAATTTGATGAAGAAGGGGTTTATCAATATCTACATAATTATTATTTTTATTAGTTATACTAATATGTATGATGAGGGGCCTGTGGCTAAGTAATAACTGCCGCACGGGTCGATAGATCAGGTTAAGCTACGCTTAACGTCGGTTGGTCCGTGAATGGGTGACCATCTTTACATACCAAGACCTCTCCATGCCTCGGAAAGCACGTTAAGCCGTTGCTCCTGGCTGTCATTCGTGGAACTTTGACAGTCGTAACAGGTCGACAGAAGCCTGAAAGTCTGACAAGCCGTCTTACCAAGGGGTACCGTGGTACCTAGTTACTGGGTTGTGGAGGTCAGATAGGCAGTCGCTCCATGTAAAATACCGGTGTAAAAGTCCGGTTAGACTGGAAGCCGATCCCAACCATGGTTGGGAAAAGACTAGGCAGATGACATATATTTTCTACTTACTTTACAATTAATGATATGACATGGTACTTACTTACGCACTCAAATTAAACCAAAAATAAACTCTTTTGCTTAATGGGGAAGCCCCAGGAAAGCTCACGAAATTCAAATGTTCTCACGTTTTTTGCAGTTAGCAACTAGTATAATAGCTAGTAGTATTAGGTTGTATATTGATCAAAATACGATTCGCGACCAACACAGATATGTATTTACAGAATTATAATCATTAATACAACTCCAGTGTAATCCTCAAATGTCAAGATTTCATGAAATAGTCATTCAATTGGATTACTTAGTCTTAAAGAGTTGTATTGATGACTTTAATGATTATCATAGAACAGGTAAAAAAGGTCAAAGGTCAAAACATACAACCTAATACTGATATGATAATTGCAAAAAAAAAACATTTAAAAGATATTAAATTAATAGCAAATAAATTGTTCCATGTTCAAAATAATAAATAAACTCCCGATTTGTTTTATGCTCCTATATTTTTAAGTTGTTTATCGAAATGTAGCAATAATCTGGGCGGTTCCATCGTTCAATACAAAATGCAACACTCACAAAGTAATAACTGAGTGCAATAAAATATAATTAAGTGCGTGTTGACATTCTCCTTAACTTAACGACTGTCAGCCAACCCATTTCCGTGAAGACAGTTATGATTGGACCGAGATGATAAATAGGGACAAATAATTATACATCTGTCTTTTATTTATCACTGGCTATTTACAAATGACTTATGTCAAGCAGAAGTTTATCATTGACTCGAATAATTTGGCCGTAATAATACACGATAGTGTTTTGTTTATTGGAACATTCAACTATGCCACTAAGTGCGGATTTCACCAATGAATTGGTGAAATCCGCTATAATATATGTATAATACACTCATTATATCATCGATTGACTCGATAGAAAGGTATGCGATATGGTTACAATACGATATATCGATACAAAGAAAAGTTACGATAATATCGCGTATCGATACAAACGAGTTCGATACAGTTACGACGTAATACAGGGTTATTAGTAAAAGTTGTTCATAATGATGAGTACAATGACCCCTTAAGAGGTTGTTGGTGTTTTACCAATAACCCTGTAAATATCGATACAATACACTTTTTTGGGCATCCGTAGATCAAGTATACCTATGAAGGACGAGAATGAGTAACACAGCGAAAGCACTTTGCATAATATGCCTTGTCTTGTCTTTTTCAATAAAACCACTTTTTCATCATAATAGTCTTATAGCTAACCTAAGGAATTTTCTAAGAGTATATTATTCTAATTTTCTAGCCATATTACTCTGTCATATCGATGCAAGTCATGCATGAAATAGCCGAGTCAGAACTATGAATAGATCAAGTCAATAATTGTAAATTATCCATTCTAGAGTATCGACATATAATAATACATAATTATTATAAAATGTAGGCTCACATTCATAGATGAATTTATTTTATAATTATAGGAAATCATTGAGGGATAATTGTTTAAGGGAGAGGATTTTTCTTGACTATTTTTTGGAACGAAGTTTTTTAACGCGGCTTGCGGTAGGAAACTGGCAGAAATTGTGACGTAACAATAAAGCGTTATGACGTCAGTTTCAAGTGTCAAAAGTTTTGGTTTTTGTTTTTTAATACAGAGCCATCTAGTATCGTTTTATGTGTAGATATTATGTTCTCACCAACCCGCCTTGAACAAGCCTAGTGATCAATGCTCGTGCCTTCTCTGTAAGAGAAGAGGCCTTTGCCCTACGTGCCCACGAGTGGTCAAAAATAAATGTACCTACTGGCAACTTAAATGTACGCGCTACATAGAAAAATAATTCTAAATTGACCTCACACCTTGCCTTAACAAATAAAATGCAACGTAACGCATCATTGTGTAGGAAATTAGATATCTTCACAAAATGCTTATAAAATGGCTTGTACTAGATAGATACTTATAAGTTAATTTAGTTGTATTCCCACGAAAACGAAAAATGACTTTATTGCTTAGGTTTTTTTTGTCGATATAACACCTTAAGGCGAATGCGTCAAGGTAGCCCGCGAAATTCAAATTTTCTTACGTTTTTTTGCAATTTACAAGTCGGTATAAGATTGTACGTTGATCAAATATAACTTGCGGCCGTAACAAGTATCCTACACAATGATGCGTTACATAATTAGAATCATTAAAGTGATCAATACAACTCACACACAGACACAAGACCAGATAATTAGAATGACTATTTCAGTAATCTTGACATTTCAGGATTATACTAACTTAAGGAGTTGTATTACTGATTCTAATGATTATAATTCTGTAAATATATATTTGTTACAGCCGCAAATCATACTTTATTTAACATACAACTTAATACTGTCTTGCAAATAGCAAAAAACCTAAGAAAATTTGTATTTCGCAGGATACCCTGACGCTTCCCCCTTAAGTGGGATTGAAAGAGAATAGTTTAATTAAGTAATATAAAGGATATTAACTTTTGGAAAAGCCCTTCCCTGTCAGGAATGGCCTGCGCCTGGTGACGGGGACCATCACAGGACTCTGCTCACTAAACAAACACTTTCACACAATGGGCATAACGGACAGCCCTCTGCGCAGAGCGTGCATGGAGGCCGAGGAAACCGTTGCGCATGTGCTCTTCGAATGCACAGGCGTTACCCAGATTAGAATGGAAACCCTTGGGGCACCCAGATCTTTCACAGATGTTCTGAACAGACCAGAAGCCGTGACCAACTTCTGGAGGGAGGTGGGCTGGTTGGAATAACCACTGACGGCCGCCATGGCTCACGTACAATGGTCCACATGAAGGACTAAGTGCGGAAACCAGACCCAACAACATAGAACATAGCCCTTTCCTGTAACAAATTCTGGAATGGTCAGTCAAGCTTTAATTTTCTGACCCAAGCTTTTTGTCAATACTAGAGAAAGTCGTTACGGGTCATCAGAAGCCCGAAAGTCTGACAACCAGACTACCAAGGGGTTTCGTGATACCCAGTAACTAGGTTGTGGAAAACGCTACGCAGATTGATTGCAATTTGCAATACTAGAGAAAACTACCACAAAATCGAATTCTAAAATTAATTTTCTACCAATTCATCATTTTCTCCCAAAATTCGCGCCACCTAATTTGCCAATACACTAAATACGGTACAGTCAGCATCATCAATCATGGCATGTACAGTCGGCTGCATCATCAACGAGCACAGGTTGTAATCATATGGTAATTAAATGTCGACTACGGATGCATGCTAACATAAATCTTACAGAATTACCTTGGAAGCTACAATGTAGCATTGAAATATGGCTTTGTTTTAAAGTTAATTCTGTAATGCTTGAACAGCGTTTCGTTAGTATAAATAAGGAAACAGTTCGAATTTAATTTAAATCTGGGTAAGAAATATCTTTGATGACTAGTTTTTCCGCACGGGTTGATCGATCAGGTGAAGTTACGCTTGCCGCGGTTGGTCTGTGGATGGGACCAACTTTACATACCAAGACCCCGTATCTCGGAAAGCACGATAAGCCGTTGGTCACAGCTGTCATTCGTAGATCTGTGACAGTCGCGAAAGTCTGAATATCAGTCTTACCAAGGGGTATCGTATTACCCAGTAACTGAGTTGTGGAGGTCAGATAGGCAGTCTCTCCATGTAAAATACTGGTATTCAGCTGCATCCTGACTGTATGTACTTTGTGTATTTAATTTAATCACCATTGCTCTCAAAACGGTGAAAGTCGACACGTCGTGAGGTACTAATAAACTTATTATTATTATTATCAACCGGGCACAAATCCAGTCTCCGGGTTACTACTGACAAATTGCTACTGGGGAATTGAATCCAGGACCTCATGCTCGGCAGTAGCGCTCAGCGACCACTAGACCAAAGAGTTCTGGCAGTATTTAGAAAGGTGCAGTTATAGCAGTTAGCTGACCCACCTTTGCATGAATGGTTGAAGTTTTTTTGGAATACGAATCGATAGAATTTCATTATTGTTTTATATTTTATTTAAAAACGGTATTTATATAAATCGTTTTCATGCAAAGGTGGGTCAGCTAACTGCTATAACTGATTGTACATGTCTGTATATTATAATGCACATGTATGAATTATACTTTCACGAAGTGTCCTTTGACTTTAACATAGAAGGAAAGTGTTTAGTTTGATAAACAAATATGGGTCGTGAAGTCAATTATACACACATATCTTATTTGTTATCTTAATTTATTAAATTGATTTCTGTATTTGCAGGAAATATACGTCGTCTCAGATTATTTCTGAAAAAATTGTGAAGCTTATCTTTTAACCGACATCTGCCTCGTATTTTCCCAACTATGTTGGGGTCGGCTTCCAGTCTAACTGGATGCAGCTGAATACCAGTATTTTACTTGGAGCGACTGCCTATCTGATCTCCACAATCCAGTTACTGGGTAATACGATACCCCTTGGTAAGACTGGTTGCCAGAATTTCGGGCTTCTGACGACCCGTAACGATTACCCACCACATTTCGCATGTCGAAAATGGAACGCAGTAACGCATTTCCGACTACTTACTAGACCAATAAGACAGTCAAACCAAATACAGGAAGACCATTCACAAAATATAACCAGCAAACTGATCACATTTTCGAAAGAAAACAACACTAAACACCATTTCTCACAGACACAACAAAGAAAAAAAATAATCACACGATTCCACTTCAATAATTTAGCGTTGAGAAACGTTGTCAATACAACATACAATGGGAAACGTACCCCATTCCAGCGCATTATGCCCCTCCCCCCCCCCCTGCGATTACGTTCAGGAACCGTACCAATGATGGATAGCCGGAACTTACCGGTGCTCCAACATTGCTGTCTATACCTAGGGTTGCCTAAATCATTAGACCGGCACGTGGAGTTTGAAAACCCCTTTAATTTCATCCAAATGGGCTGTTTGTGAATTATGGCTTGAGTATTATGTATGTATGATATTCTGTCTGTTTCTGGTTGTAGAGGGATTATAATTAATGAAGTGATTTGTCTATGTCCTTTCTGAGTTGACACGTGTTTACATTATCACACATTTAGAAAATTTAAGATCGTAAGTTTTTTAATCGTAAGATCTGCAATACTGAAAAAATTAAGTAAAAATCGTACGAATAAATCATTTTAGGCATTATTGTATTTTCTTGTTACTGGCGGGACTAGGGATAAAACCTTTGAAGAAGGTAACCCTATAAACACGTAGTTTCATTTTTGTTTGAACACGTTTAAAATATGACCCGTCTCGCGTATTGACGTTTTTCATATCCGTATTTTGTAAATTTGCTTACGGTTATTTGTTTTTAATGCTGTTTGCGCAATAAAAATAGTTTTTTATTCCATGGACTCTGTTTATTTCAGTTTTATTTTTTGTTTGTGTATATTGATGAAACCGAGATTTCCGTTGAATGGAGGTTAAAACGATTTAAAAAAAAATCATGACCTATTTATCACACCTAAATCAATAGCCTATATTTTCAGATTGTTATACATATTTCTAGTGAGGGTCTAATTAACTAAGCGCAGCGCTCATAAGTCTCTAATGAATTAGTTTAATTACAGAACATACATTTACAAACAGAAAACCTAGAAACTAGACCAAACTTGGCAAATTACCCACAAAACTTCTAAAACTTCCTATCTAATTACAACGCAACTCAAATCTTTAACATCCTGCCATCCAGCCCTTCCTTCAGCTTCGATACGAGAAAATTTGTCGACTTCGCGCTGAAAGGAGACATTCACATGATTAGGTATGTTTACGAACAGTCATGTCTCGTTTTGGCGCGAGATAGCGTTTCGGCAACGTTTTGTCGCGCAGCGTATGGTCAAACCTCCAGTTTGTAAGCCACAACTGCCACAAGTCATGAAAGGCGAACTTTGTCGAATTAAACGTGAAAAGCGAACTTAAGTAAACGTCTTGCGGTGAGCCCTGAACTAAGAGGATCATAACGTTAGTGAAACTTTGTGGTTTGTTAAATAACTATTGGATGTCAATGAATCCGCGGCTAGAATCCTTATAAGGTTATGTGTAATATTTTCTTTCATGCCTGCTGCGTCGGAAGGGTTTAACGGGAATCCAACCATATTGTGAGTAGGTATGTCTGACTTGAAAATAGGTATTTTGCTTTATCGGTTATACCATCCACCACCATCCACCACCATCGAGTACAAGGCCCAAACTGCGGCCAAGAAACTGGGCATCCTAAATAGGGTGAAGCGATACTTTACGCCTGGACAGCTTTTAACCCTTTACAAAGCGCAAGTCCGATCCTGCATGGAGTATTGCAGTCACCTTTGGGATGGATCAGCTAAGTACCAACTAGCCGCGCTTGACTCGGTGGAACGCAGAGCTAAGAGGCTCATTGGCGACGTAAAACTGGTGGATGCCAAGCTTCATTGCTTGGCTCATCGCCGCAAGGTTGCCTGCTTGTCGGTCTTCTACAGATTGTACTTCGGAGAGTGTGCCCGAGAACTCCACGACCTCATTCCACCGGCCCCCTTCTACCACCGGACATCTAGACGCACTGCCAGTTACCATCCCTACCTGGTTGCTATTCCACCAATTCGCACTAAGCGCTTCCAAATGTCTTTTATAATGCGCACAGCAAAAGAGTGGAACTCACTACCTGCGTCTGTGTTTCCGAACGTATACAACCCTAATCTCTTCAAAGTGAGAGTGCACAGGCTTCTTCTGGGTAAGCTCACTCCATCGTCGACTTTGTCTCTGTCACCTCTGACCTAGACTAGAGTCAAGAGCAAACCCATCACAAATAAAAAAAAAAAAAAAAAAAACCATCAGTAATTACAGTGGGTTAGGGGGAGGCGAATGTTGATGATTACCTCGATTATCTAGAAGTTTAAAGACATGTTAAATATAACTATTTGAGAAACTGTAAAAGCACTATTAAGTCAAGTTAAAATACCTATATGCAGAATTGTTAGAAATAAGAAAAATAAAATATTCGACGTTCCATCAAGGTATTTAACAAAAATGTCCATCGGCTGCCTTTATAAGGACGCCTCTAAAAGTAAAAACGTAAATCCTGATGACATTAATGTTATAATTACACATTATAAAAAACTGACATCTGTATTGTGCAATTCAAACAATTCCCTTTATCTAGCCGTAAGCCATTACTAATAAGCTACGTAATTACATAATCGCGGCATGATTACAATGCATTAGCTCCCAGGAAAAATTGCAACACATTACATTTTAATAACGTAATTGTACAGGGCTTTGACGGGTAGCATGTATTTCCTGGTCGCGCGTGAAGTTGAATTTTAATAGGACTTTAGAAATACGCAGTTCTTATTTTGAAAGTGATCAATGGGGAGGAAAACTAACTTTTTATCACGATAGATGGCGCACAATCGACTGTACCTTGTTTTGATATATTAGTTGTCAAATCGTATGGATTTTTGCAATCTACTAAGTTTAGCTTTCCTATTTTTCGTAATTTTGTCCAAAATGCCACAATGTAGTGTGTTAACTTGTAAAAACAGAGGAGTACATTTGTATCTTAAAGAAAGTAATGGCAGACAACAATGGGAATTGGCGTTACGTATTAAAAACTTTAAGGCAAGTAGTACTGCACCATTATCTGCTGCGCATTTCACAGAAGAGGATTAGATTTGTAAAAAAGCCGTCCTTTAGGCTGGGTACTATATCTATAAAACAAAAGAATCAAGATTATTACGTAATAAAATAAAATTATTGCCATCAAAATAAAAGTGTCATAAAATATACCATATTCACTAATCTATGTAGTAAAGAATTCTTCTAAAGATTTAATCAACCAATATAGGTACTTAGTTATCAAAATATTCTTGTATTACCTGTCTGTTAATCAGTGGTAAAGGAGTATCTGCATTTATGTCTCTGAATGTATCAGAAGGTGGACTTAGGTATGCGGTGTGGTCTTGGATGTCGTAGTCAGCACCAAAATTTTGGTTTCGATCATACAAAAGTACCTAATTTATAAAACAAAAAATAGGAATGTTAGTTCGTGATTTATGGAAAAAGGCTCACAAACAATCATAACCTTAAATATTTTAAGTGTTTTCCTTTCAATCAAATCGGCCTTTTTGTTGACAGTTGCAGCGTTCCTTTTACGGAGCTCATCTTTTAGTTGACGCACAGTCATAAACGCGTACATATTATAGTGGAATTACATTTTAAAATCTCATAAATAGCAGTCACACTACCGTCACGAAAGGTAAACAAGGTACGGTTGACTACAGCGACATCTACATACAGCTTTGAGTGTGGCTCCTCATTGTTTTTGAATTTAATTTGTAGGATTTTAGCCTTTGAATATAAACTATTTATCTTACAGCTAAGGAAGCTGTTTTGTATAATGCATACGCAGTATATTTGTTATATGCCAGTACTTAAACTAATGATTAGTTTTTTTTTTTTCAGGTAATTTGATGATACTACAACTACATTTCGTACACAAAGAAACAGTAAGCAAAAAACAAACCCATATTTTAAAGTTTAATCACATAAATATGTATATTTATAGGGTGACTGGTAATTAGTGAATGATACTTAAACACATGATTGTACTCATGATAAAAAACAACTTTTACTATGGGACCAAACCTAAATTAGCGGGAAAAAAAATCAGCTGTCCTATACATTTATGTTCTCATTATAGGCAGCAGATTTTTTTTTGCGATTTCGTGTTTGGTCCCATAGTAAAAGTTGTTTGTTATCATGAGTACAATCATGTGTTTAAGTATCGGTCACTAATTATCAGTCACCCTACAATATAGGTAGGTGTTATAAATCGGCAATGACTGCTTCATTTGTCTAGTGGTCGCAAGTGCTCCTGCTGAGTGCTGAGGTTCTGGGTTCGATTCCCAGGTCGAGTAGTGTTATTCGGTTTTCGATTTGGAATTTCTCAGTAACAGAATGGAGTTTGGATTCGCCCGATTGCTGCCAATAGGCTCGCCCCCTATTGTTACACGGGTGTAACTTGTAACTTGGGTGTAGGTTGGTACTTTATGTACTCTCTTCGGAGAATACTCAGGCGTCATGTTATACAGGATGAAATTGAATTCATAGGCATAAGGGGTCATTGTACTCATCATTCAGAACAACGTTTACTATAGACCAAAAAAACAGCTGTTCCCTACATTTAGGTTCGCATAACTCGGCTGATATTTTTCGCGATTTCAGGTTCGGTCTCATAGTAAAAGTTGTTCTTAATAATGAGTACAATAACCCCTTAAAAGAATGCCCATAAATTCATTTTCACCCTGTATGTAAGTGCTGATTGTACCGAAACGTGTTCAATCATTCTGAACGCATTGAAAGCTGAGATAGTTTTTCTCAACGAAGTTTTCTAAGATACATTTCACGAAAAAGCCTGAAAGTAATGCCCATCCATACCTACAACTAAAGACTCAGAAAATCAATTTCCCATCGAAAATGAATTGTCACATTCCAATGACAGACGAAAAACAATTTTAAAACATCAATTGGCTGGTATGGACTCGCTCGATCGGCAAAATTTATAGGAAATGGAAACATTTCACTGTAGGTTCTCCAAAACAGAATGACAGCTTCGAAATTCAACTTTATTATATTAATTAAATGTTCTGTCGACATCCGAGGCGTGTAATCATTGTTAATAATTTGATAACTGTTGAAAACTGGCCAGTAATACTTTTTGGTACCAATTTTTTTTTTTATTTTTTTTTTATTAATTCGATACCGTACTTATTATTACTCAAACTTATGATATCACATTTTGGATCTCAAACACGGTCTTTGACAACTTATCAGAGGCGTCCGCTCTCTAGGTTTGCCAGAGCGCTATGTTGCCGCCGCCCGCCGTAAAGAAAAAGGACGTACGAGTACCTATCTACAGAAATACTGAAACGGAGAAAAAAAATATTTTGTCCTGTTTAAAATGCAGAATACAAAAGCAGATGCGTCTTTTATTAGTAAGAATTATTAGGTTTTCGTTAAGTTTACGCCAATATAAAAATATTGGTAGATGCGTCTTTTTTTGCTGATTCCGAATATGTAAATAACTCTATTTCGAAAATAATGTCAGATACGTGTTTTTTTTTCCTTATGACGGCAGTACCTATGGAAAAGAGTATTCTGGGTGTCAAACTAACAGACCGGCTTAGGAATACGACCATCCGTTCCATCACAAAGATAACTGATGTCACTTGGAAAGCTGCCACGCTAAAATGGAATTGGACTGACACATCTGCTGCATGTCAGACCACCAATGGGCCCAATGGGTGGGTTCTCCTTAATGGCAAGCGACATCGCGGCAGGCCCAGACTCCTTCAACAACAACTGATCCTTAGTAACTTTAGACAGAGAGAAGTGGAGCCCTTTGCCCTGCAGTGAGACATAACGGGCCTTTGATGATATTATTCTATTTAAAAATATTAAGTCTAGTCTTTCCAGCGCAGTTTTTACTTTCCATAGTTTAAACTCTCCTGACAATTTTCAAAAACTGTAAAAAGTTATTAGTTATACATAGTTACTTTATTAGTTATTAATACTAAAATGTTACAATAGGATTTTGCGCGAATTAAAAATAATTTAGATTTTTCAATTTAGGTTTCATAAGGTACAATACAAGATATCTGTATATCACACGAGACTATACCCATACCCTACAACTCAAGGCCAAAATATATTCCGTCCACAATTTCTATGGGGGCTCATACCCTAAAAAGCCATGGTGCCATTTGTAACAATTACCATTGATTCGTCTCGTCCATGGTGATATTTCTCAATCAAGACCCTATTGAGCTCGTGAAGGTCGATTCTGATACTTTACTACAATAAACCGTTAATGTATGTTAGTTTGATTGACGATAAGTTATGTTTCTTGTTTATTTTTGTATGTTATGGGTAAGTAGAATTGTAGCTTTAACAAATCCCAAAGGTTATGTAAGGTCATGTCTATGTGTGCTTGAATGTCAACTGAACCCCATAGGTTCACTACTGTAAGCCCGCGGTCGCCATAGGTAGATGTTTTTTTTGCATTTTTATGTATATGATAAACGATTATATACATACTAGCAGCGCCCCGCGGTTTCACCCGTGTAAGTCATGAACCCGTAAGAATATTGAGATGAAAAGTATCCTATGTGTTAATCCAGGTTATAAACTATCTGTGTGCCAAATTTGATCAATATCCGTTCAGTAGTTTTTGCGTGAAAGAGTAACAAACATCCATCCATCCTCACAAGCTTTCGCGTTTATAATATTATTAGCAGGATTATGTAAAGATTTCAAAGATTTTTCTTACGCACCATTGGTGTGCGCCAGACATTTGAGAGGACAGGTGAATGATGAAAGCTGGATTATGTATTATCAGTTAACACTTCGGATAAACAGGTGTGATATCACGTTTAATAAATAATTATGCCTCTGGAGTATTGTGAGAAGTCTGTGGACTAGTTACTGAAGTACGGAGGAGCCGATCAGATCGATCCATCAGGTTAAGCTACGCTCTCCGCGGTTGGTCCGTGGATGGGTGACTATTGTCACATGCCGAGACTCCTCCGTGCCTCGGAAAGCACGTTAAGCCGTTGGCCCCGGCTGTCATGAGTGGATCTGCAGTCTTACCAAGGGGCGCAAGTCGCTCCTTTGTAAAAATACTGATATTCAGTTGCATTAGGTTAGACTGGAAGCCGACCCCGACATAGATGAGAAAAGGTTAGGCAGATTGGTTGCTTGTTATAAAATATTTTTCCACTATAATTAAGTTCATCGTAACTGGTTCAATCAATCTGCCTAGACTTTTCCCAACTATGTTGGGGTCGGCTTCCAGTCAAACCGAATGCAGCTGAATACCAGTATTTTTACAAGGAGCGACTGCCTATCTGACCTCCACAATTCGAGTAACTAACTGGGTAGTACGTTACCCCTTGGTAAGACTGGTTGTCAGACTTTCGGGCTTCTAACGACCCATATCTAACGACTGTCAAAGATCCACAAATGACAGCCGGTACCAACGGCTTAACCTGCTTTCCAAGACACGTAGGAGTCCCGGTATGTAAAAATGGTCAGCCATTCACGGACCAACCCCGGCTAGCTAAGTTTAACCTGATAGATCGACCCGTGCGACTATTGTTACTTAGCCACGAGCTACTCGTACTCTTTCAAAAAGGTTTTATGATAAGCAAACCATTGAAACTTAAACTCAGCCTTTGTTTCAATTAAGTAAACCATTACCAGGATTTTTTTAATTGTCAAGGAGTCAATCAGCCAGTCAGGAAGTTGAAGCTAGTGGCCCATTCCAAAGTGTAGTCAATTCCTATGGAGAAGATCGGGCAAGAAACTCTATGAACACTCTTTTAAATTATGAATATTTCTTCAAAAGTGACACCGGTGACTGAAAAGCTTTATGGAAATCGATTGTCATGGTATGGGCATGTGATGCGGAGGAATTAGGAAAATGTCGTCAGGAAAGTTTTGAGTATGAATACGATGGATGGACAGTGTGAAAGATGATATGGCTAGAAAAGAAGTGACTACCGAGATGACTAATAGAGAATTATGGAAGAAAAATACATGTTGCGCCGACCCCAATTAAATTGGTACAAGGCCAGGAGAATGATGAATAAAAAACAATCGTATCCAATCTTAACCTCACCAAAAATAAGAACCCATTTAAAATTACCTAAATATTGAAAAGCGAATCAAATTCACCGAACTTAAGTATCATTGTAAAAGACAAGATGACAGCTGTCTTTTACATCCTCGTGCTTTAATGAAGAGCTCTTGAGTTAGTTCTGCCTGTACCCAATTTGTATATGGTCGTGAAAACTCACTTTCACACCCTCATATCAAAATTAATCTTCATCTAGATGGATGACACGGTTTTTTTGAGTTATTAGTGCCCGCATGTTTTCTTTGTCATTAGTTAATGAACTAACGTAATACTCTTTTTAGACTTGTCTTGTTGTGTGACTTGAAAACGGGTAAAAAAGCTTTAAATTCCAAAAAAATCGTGGATGATCGATAATGCAGGGTAACCTTGTAGCCGATTCCCGGCCACCGTAGGCGCGGGCTTGTGGATGGCGAGCTACGGGTACGGTGGCCCTAGCACAGGCAACTGAAGGAACAGCGGGAGAAGTTATTTGATGATTTCCCATAAAAAAAACTTGTAATCTTGTAAAAATATCTTTTTGTTCGTCTGGGTTCTTATATAAGGCATGACGCCTAGGTACTTGCACTGGCTAGGCCTACTGAGGGGCCTGTGGCGAAGTAATAACAGCCGCACAGGTCGATTGAATAGGTCAAGCTACGCTTTCCGGGGTTGGTCCGTAGATAGGTGACCATCTTTACATACCGAGACTCCTCCGTGCCTCAGAAAGCACGATAAGCCGTTGGCCGATTTTTGACAGTCGTTACGGGTCGTCAGAACCCCGAAACCTGCAGTCTTACCAAGGGGTATCGTATTACCCCGTAACTGGGTTTGGAGGTCAGATAGGCAGTCATTCCAACTAAATACTGGTATTCAGCTGCATCCGGTTAGACTGAAAGCCGGCCCCAACATAGTTGAGAAAAGGCTTGACAGATTGATTGATTGCGCAGGTCTAGAATCTAGACCGAGAGGTTCAATACAAAAGATGAGATAGTAGTCCTAAATATAACGGCGGCCACAGCGGGTACGACTGGTATGAAGTGCCCGCTGGTGGCGTAGCTGAGCCAGTAGCTTTAAACTCCCTTGATAATAATAATCACTCCAATTTGATCCAGCCTGTCCCATCTTGCTGTCCTCCCCCCAGCGACGCCCTAAGCCGAGGTTCGTTCCCCACAGGGGAGCCCTTAGCGTGTAGTCGCTTAGTCTGTAAGTTCTATGCCCCTGGCTGGAGGCTTTGAGTTCGCTTAAGGCAGCCACAAGATAGTCCGGTTAAGTAGTCACGGCCTCTCTAGGCCAACTACGAGATGCCATACAAAAAAAAAAGTCCGACTGCGTATTTTGATAATCCATCAGTCCAGTGTTTTGTTTAATACATTAGGCGCGGCAGACGCACATGCGCGTTTTCGGACGTTCACCAGGTGCTTGACGGCGCGTATGCGCGTCCATACAATTTACATAACTTTCTTCCGAGTGCGGCGCGCCGCACCTGTGCGTTCGTTGTGCATCTCTATTGTTTCGAAAACATCGTAAAATAAGGATCGGTAAGGGTGTAGCATAAAGAAGCGTTTGCATAAAGAATTAAGCAGATAATGTGTGAAAGTTCATTTCATAAAGGTAACGCCTATTCTGATAATAAGTTATTCGATTGCTTAGTTGAATTTCAATTCATTTTGGTTTATTCTGGCCATAACTCCTCGTGAATCCCACAAAGCACGTCTTAATTATACATAAAATAAATAACCCCTGTCGTACTTACTCCAACCAAAAAGTTTATTGTATTCAAAGTCGTGCAATCCGTCTTCAAACATTTTATTCCACCTCATTACCCTGGCAGAATATAGATTGCCAGGAAAATTACCACAAAAAAACAAAACACGGCCCCATATGTCAATCTTTTTGTGCACAACGGTGAATCAAAAATAAACTCTGCATACTAAATACAGGGTTGTATTTCCCTTGGTTTAAAAATCGATGGTAAAAAGCAAGTTTGTCTGTATGTCAGAAGACGTGGCCAATTTAAGACGCAGACAAAGACTAAAAAAAGGGAACTTTAATAGCTAGGACATGCGTCCCTTTTAAGACCGTTATTTTTAAACAAAACACATGTAAAAAGAGAACATGATCGTCAACTGTGATTATGTTGTTAGTAGAACGTTTTGGTGTTCAATTTTAATATTTATCGGCTTGAAGTTAAGTGTCGTATTTAATTGTGGGTTTTTGTTGTGTGTAATTTTCATGGGAATGCAAGTACTTCTTCTTATGAACAGATGACTAAATTATATGAATAAGCTTTAATAACTAATTCATGGTGGCATTGATTTATTAAACTTGATTTTACCTATCAGTTTCTGATAAAATACACTGCTTCAAATATATTCCCTGGTCACCACATTACTTGAACCTTATAGGTACTTGGTACCGACAAAATCTAAATAAAAATTCGCTACCTCATGCAGCTTGCTAGTTGATGTCCCTCCAATCAATTGAATACGAGCAAATAAACGTATTTGAATAAATAACGCATGTGGGGCAGCCCTAGCTCGAGCAATTGGCGTCAAATTCAGCGCTCGGTGAAACATCAAAGCGCGCCGACATGTCGCTAGGGTTGCCGCTTTATTGATTTGTGCACGATACTTATGTAAAAAATACCTTTGTAAATGTTGAAGATGGTGTGTGAGCTTGTTTTATTTGTACATATTTTTATACTTAGAGGGCTTATGAAAACGTTTTCGAGTTCGGTTGACTTTTTGTTTAGAATTTTTTGACATCAAAACTGTTTTGGATCAACATTTTTAGTATAAAGCTCTTAGTAAAACGTTTGTGATTTTCCTAAAGTCAAGGTTTATCCACAAAATTAAATAATAATATTAATATCCCTTTCGGAAAAAAAAAGAAAAAAATAGTGTGAGCCGACGCACGACTGGAGTTTACTCCTTTAGTACGATTGTCTTTGATTATAATAGATAGATTGACCGCTACAGTGAAGACTGGCCGAAAATAAACAAATCACAAATATTTGACAGAAAAACGTGACAAGGCTTCGCTTATATTTCACCCCTTATATTTTATTCCATACCGGGGGCGGTGTAAACTCAAAAAAAAAAAAAAAATAATGCAGTTATGTTTCAAATGTTTAAATCAATCTTCAGTAACCGAAACCAAATATAACCTACTTGATCCTAAAACACAGCACGGTATAACATCTCATATCCTCCGTAATCCAGAATATTGATATAGCCAATGGCTTCACTAAGCAATGATATACCGTACGGTAGCCAGTTCGATGCCCCAGGGGTGCAATTACGAGTATCAGAGGCAAATTTCCTCTCACACTGCCTGACTATAGGTTAATGATACTAACCCTCATGGATACGGCATTGTTTCACGATTTATATTATATTAATGCTATCTATTCCTTACTGGTTCAATATAATTTTATATTTGACCTTATTTCGTTGGCTACCGAGTTGAATATCTCTGAGTGGTTTGTCTTATTAATTCTGGGTTGTTTGATTATTAATCCACACTAATATTATGAATGCAAAAGTAACGCTGTTTTTATGTCTGTCTGTTTGTTACCTTTTTATGTCTTAACGGCTTAATGGATTTGGATGAGAGATAGACATTGACCTGGGTTAGGACGCAGGATTCTTTTTATCCCGGTAATACGTTCCTGTGGTCGTCACTCGTCAGAAGCCTGAAAGTCTGACCACCAGTCACCACCAACGAAGATCGTATAATCCTCGCTCCATGTAAAATACTGGTATTCAGCTGCATCCGGTTAGACTGGAAGCCGACCCCAACATAGTTGGGAAAAGGCTAGGCAGATGGCAGAAATACCTTTGTAAATGTGGAAGATGGTGTGTAAGCTTTTTTTATTTGTGTACGTTTTGAACATTTTCGAGTTCGGTTGACTTTTTGTTTAGAATTTTTTGAGATCAAAACTGTTTTGGATAAACATTTTTAGTATCACACCCTATCAAGGTCTTAAGTAAAATGTTAGTAATGTTTCTAAAGTCAAGTTTTATCCACAAAATTAAATAATATCAGACAGATAGGCACTTGCTCCATGTGAAATACTAGTATCTAGCTGTATCCGGTTAGACTGGAAGGCGACCCCAACATAGTTGGGAAAAGGCTAGACAGATGATGATCAGTACGTACCTGTGGTATTGCATTCCAACCTCCTCCACGTGGGCGAAGCCGCGGGTAACAGTTTCAAGTCTGTTTTTTAATCTCGGAGACTAATTTGACAGATGCAAATGAAAAAATGATACATGGAACATTTGAAATGTCAATTAATTCTCGGAGATTAAAAAACAGACCATAGTAGATTCTGTTTTGTCGTTTGGGGATGGAACTTGAGAAAGTTATAGCGTCTGACAGTCATCGAAGCTTACCAGCCTTGGGTGCTAAGCATAATAACGCTTGCCATGCCATTGCATTGAAATTATGTGTCCTTATTCCCCTGTATCTTTTCTAAAGTCACTGTAAAGGTCCATTTCATATCTTTAAATATAGTTATGCGATGTAGATCGGTCAGTAACATCCCCGTTTGTGCTAAAACAGCGTCCAATGAGACTCATCATCATCTATTTGCCTAGCCTTTTCCCAAATATGTGGAGGTCGGCTTCCAGTCCAACCGAATGCAACTGAATACCAGTATTTTACATGGAGCGACTAACTATCCGATATCCCTTGGTAAGACTTTCGGGCTCGATATTCAAAGATCCACGAATGACAGCCGGGACCAATGGCTTAGCGTGCTTTCCGAGGCACGGAGGGTCTTTGTATGTAAGATGGTTACCTATCTACGGACCAACCGCGGCAAGCGTAGCTTAACTGGATCGATCGACCCGTTGTGCTGTTATACTTAGCAACAAACTCTCCAATAGAAAATTCACTTTGAGCTGTGGCTTTTAATACTATAGGTACAACATCGGTTCTAAGTTTTCTACAAACTGCATTTTAGCCAAGTTCTAACCCTTCAAAGCTAAGCTAAACACTTCCAAGAACTACTTTGACCTTTCTGTTAACCCGTTAGTGCTCATAAAGAGGATTCTAAATGTTTGTCTTCTTTCACAAGTTGCTGGAATCAATTGAAATGAGCAATTTTACTGCTTTTCTGGGATTGTAACATTACCTTTTATGTTATTTTGTGTTTTATTCGAAATGTTGAACGGGCTTTGGGATGCCGGCGGGTTTTGACACTTTGAACCTTTGTTGTTCCGTTACTTTAAAGTGTTGTGAGTGAGTAAAAAGCTTTAGCCTTGGCTAACTTTGTCATGAATGCTTTGGTGTTCAGTGTGTAGTTTTGTGTTAAAATGGACGTTGATTCTATACTTTATAGTTTACTTAAGGCCTTACTGTTCAACCGTTTATTTTTCTAAGCTGAAACCAAGTTACCTTATGATTTAATTATAACTCAGTCAGCCAACGTGGTGATTCATTCGTGGTGTATAAAGAAGTATTGGCCCTAGAGGAAGGAGGGAGGAATATTCTAGCCAGTAAAACACTAAATGAGGTTTTATCCTGCCACGAGACAAATTGCAAACTAATAATAAAGCTGAAGTGTTTGTTTGTTTGAACGACCTAATCTCTGGAACTACCAGTCGGATTTGGAAAATTCTTTTTTGCATTTATAGCCCTATTCTTGAGGAAGGTTATAGGCTATTTAACATCACGACCTTCATAAGCCGAGTAAAAAGCAAAAAGTCAGAAAGAACGCTAAGCGGAAACGAAGTATACTGCCGTCATAAGGAAAAAAGACGTATCTGACATATTTTTCGAAATAGAGTTGTTTATACAGGACTATTTTTAAATCATTAACTAAACTTTAACAGGGTGTTCTACCCATGAATATGAACAACTTTCACTATGGGACCAACTCTGAAATCACAAAAAAAAAATCAGCTGTTTCATACAAAAGTTCAATACCTACTCTACCAAAAAGTATGAAACAGCTGATTTTTTTTTTGTGATTTCAGAGTTGGTCCCATAGTGAAAGTTGTTCATATTCATGGGTAGAACACCCTGTGAAAGTTTAGTTAATGATTTAAAAATAGCTCTGTATATTCGGAATCAGCAAACAAACGCATCTACCAGTATTTTAAATTGGCGTAAACTTGACGAAAATCTAATAATTCTTACTATTAAAATTCGCATCTGTCTTTGTATCTTATAGTTGAAAAAACAGGACAAAATATTTTTTTTCTCCATTTCAATATTTCGGTACATACGTCCTTTTCCTTATGGCAGCAGTATAGAGGAAGCGGGCGATACGATGCGACGCGGTGGGTCGGGGCCGTTTCAGGCAGATGAAGTCGCGGGCACAAGCTAGTAAAGAAAAAAAAACTAAATTTAAAAATTAAAAAAAAAACCCGACTGCGTAAAAAATGAACTCTCCAAACAATATCATGCAGTCGGAGTCTAGGTCTTGTTAAGTTTAAGTAGATGCCTCCGACTGCATGAGTTTGTTTGGAGACTAAATAGATCATCATCTTGGAAACATCATTTTAAAGTTAACTTTTAAAGCAGTCTGGTATTTTCTGATTTTTTAATTTAGGTACATTTATTTATTTCCCACTTTTTAGTTAGGAAGGATTATATTTCTCTCACTGTATTGCACATGTAACGCTTTAGGTAATGGTCGTCTAAATTATTCAAAGCAATTAATTTTTGGTTTTTTTTTTTTTTATAAATACGTGAGAAGGAACTTCATCCTTGACGGGGGTCGCCCGACCACACACCAGTTTTAATATGATTTCTCATTCCAAATTATATTTAAGCATAATTTGTATATATTTTTGTAATCACCTTTTAAAACCCTTCATTGTCATACCCCTACTCGATAGGTGTGGGAGAATATTTTTCTTTTAAAAACATACATTTTGGCGCCAAAAATCTGCCATTTTGATTTTTTTTTAATAATTTTAATATACCCAGTGACACTCGCACAATAAAGACAAATCTAACGAAATTGTCATTCGTCAAAATCGCATCCACATACAGTATCAAATACACATACAGGTCAAAAACATAAACCTTTTTAGGTTTCGCCGCAGTCGAGTAAAAAGTAAAACGTAATAATACATTTGTATACCTATACCTGCACTATTCCCTAATTTCGCATGGTAGGTATTTCATCTCAAAACAAGCCAGAAATCAGCGTGATTACTTCCTAATTGAGACCACACGACGTGTAGAAATGTTCAAAGGTATTCCACGAGAATTACTGTATCCTAAACATTCTGAATGCATGTAAGCAATCAATGGGGCAGCGCGTACCGGGCGTAGGAATTCAGTAAAATATTTTGTGACGGGCCTGTTCAGGCCAGATGTATCGGATACCTGAGTTCTGCATATCTCTGTATACATTGTGCGTGTGTGTTACTCTGTTTATAATCACGAACATAAATACCTTACCAACGTAAAATTCAAAAGCAATTTTCTCGTGAAATAACTATTCAAAAACAACTTGCAGTATTGTCTCACCTTCTTCCTGCCAAAGGTTGACTTTAAGGGTCTTTAATTCATTTTTTATTACTTTTTTTGCAATTTGCAAGTCAGTAAGTAGGTATTGTATGTTGATTAAAGTATGATTCGCGATCGTAAGATATATGTATTTACAAAATCATTACAATCAGTAATACAACTCCTTAAGTTACTATAATCCTAATTGTCAAGATTTCATGTTATAGTCATTCATTAGGATTATATGAACTTAGAGAGTTGTATTGATGATTTCAATTCATTTATTTCTAAAGATTACAAATCACTTGTACAGAAATAAATACAAAAAAATACTTGATTTATACATTTTAATGACGATAATTCTATAAATCCAGATTTATTATGGTCGCGAATCATATTCAGATCAACATACAACCAGATGCTGACCTGCAAATGCCAAAAAATGTAAGAAAATTTGAATTTCGCGGGCTGATCTTTTAAGGCGAAAGCTCTAGCTTATATCTATGGTGTAAATCTTATAGTGTAACATAATAAAGAGTATTCTGTTCTTTCGAAAATTCTATGTTCGGTATACCTTAAAATTTGTATCAAAACTAGGAGAAAATCGCTTTTAAATCTTGCGTAAGTTTAAGATAATTTTGCTTGAGACTACTGTGCGTTGTAGCTTACAGGGGAATTTGCGCTTTTTGGTTTATTGATTGATGTTGTTTGTTGTTAAGCTACCTTTGCCGCGGTCGGTTCGTGTTTGGGTGACCTTCCATTACATATCAAAACCTCTCCGTGCCTCGGAAAGCAGGTTAAGTCGTTTTCCCGGCTTTCATTCGTAGATCTTTGTTAGTGGTTACGAGTAGTTAGAAGCCCAAAAAGTGTGACATACAGTCTTACTAAGGGGTATCATGTTACCCAGTAACTGGGTTGTGGAGGTCAGATAGGCAGTCGCTCCATGTAAAATACTGGTATTCAGTTGCATCCGGTTAGACTGTAATCCGACCCCAACATTTTGGGAAAAGGCTAGGCAGATTGATTTATTGATGTTGTTTGTAGTAATTAGACGTACTTACGACGATTGTGAAGTGCGATACGCGGCGCGAATCTTGGACGCAATTACTTACATTTCCTTTTTGAAATATTGTTTCGGACGATAACTTTTTCACCCCTCTAAACCTTTACGAAATGAGACAATTTTTTGAGATAAGTTTCATTAGATTCAGTATACCTTAATCTAGGTCTATACCTTTTTCTTTTTTAGTAATTTAGTTAGTTTAATAATTAAAAAAAAAAACGCACGAGGAAGTTTTTAAGTCAAAATATAGATATGTATCTAGATGCTAATAACTTATATCGCATGCAATATTTCTTTATAATGAAAACGTACGGACCTAGTTTTTCTTTATACCTACAACATTTATGAAAATTATGAAAATTAGACTATGTTTACGGGGAGAAAAACGTTATCGCTTTTTGTATGAAAACTTACAGCTTCACAATCCTCTAGTTTTATTTGGCTAAATGTGCTTTAATTTGAATTAAAAAGAACTGAACATTCGATGTTCGTATCTACAAATTAGTTGCTTATAATTACTTATAATAGTTATACAAGTCGATCATGTTATTTTAAGGTAAATAAATATCGTTAGTTTTGTGGCAATAATTAATTAAATGACTAATTAATAAAAGTGCTCTATTTATTCCAACCTTGTGAACTGATACAGCATTCCCTGGATATCGTAAATTCGGTTCTATTTCATAACTATTGAAATGCATGTCAAAGAATCTTTCATAACATCTACGCATTTATTTATTTTATTATTTGTGTCTTTGTAAGTAAAAGGCGATATACTTAGGGCGTGAATACGCGTGCCTGTAACTTGCACAAACGTACGCAAGTAGCTTGCACGCCGTGTGCCATAAAACTTCTGATTGGTGAATGTCACAATCACGGAATAGAAACCACGCAGCTATCCGGCGTTTGTCACAATTGTACGGAAAAAATCCAAACTAATATTATAAATGCGAAAGTAAGTTTGTTTGTTTGTTACCTTTTCACGCCTAAACCACTGAACTGATCATCCTGAAATTTTGCATATACGTTGTCGGGTATACAGACACGAATATGGGGTACCTTTTATCCCGAAAAAAAGTACTGTTCCCGAGGAAAACAACAATAAAGTTCTTATGATAATAGATGGCGCCACGTGTCTTTCGAATCATAATTGGATTATATTATTATGAAACTTTAGTAATGTGTTAAGTTTATTTTATTTTTTTATTAATGTAAATACATTATGCGAGTCGTAGTGTCGATAGACCGGTTTTTCATCCTCCTAACTATAATATTGTAGATGCGAAAGTAAGTTGGTTTGCTTGACACCTTTCGCGCCCTAAACCGCTATTCTGAATAAACGCGAGCGAAAGCTAGTGTAAAATAATAACAACCTTCACCAGTTGTAATAAGTCTTAATTTTGTATGAAATACCGATTCAACTTAGATGAAAAGCAAAACAAAATTAAGACTTATTACAACTGACGAAGATTGTTATTATTTTACATTTTTTCCGCATAATTGTGACGTGGGCACTTCCACTTGTTTTTTTTTTCTTTCTATTCCGTGGTCATAATGCCATACCAGCTACTTGCATAGTTTTGTACAAGCTAAACAGGCATGTGTATTCCTGCCCTTACTTTCAAATAAAATAATGGTGCTAATTCTCTTGTTCAATAACCAAACTAACATTAGAGAATCGCTATCTTTTACTAACAGGCAGTGGAGAAAAGTACGGCTATAGCTATGAACGTTAGAGATGTCATACTATGTAGTTTACGCCTTGCGCTTTACCGTGTTTTTAGTCGACATGTTTTTACGTGTCGTCTGAATTTGTACGCAAATATTAGTCGAACTAAATTTGACTGCTCTAATATACGTCCGCCTCTTGTTTTATTAGAGGGAAAAAGTTAGCAATAGCCTAAATTTTGTTTAGTTTATGTACGACAGAATCGGCACTAATGTTCATTAGAAATACGTAACAATTTGCATTATATTACTAATCACGAGGTATTCAACGTTCTTCCCTGTATAGCTGATTTACAAGTTATAATGTTTCATTCTTTGAAAGATTTTGTGATTCCAAGTATGACATTGAATAGTAATTTGATGAATATGTTATAGCCAGAGATAGGTAGAACATAAGTACCTAAACTTCGAGGAAAGAAGTAACAAGAGCGGATAACACCTCCTATAAAATCCCGGAATGATAAATATGACGATTAAATCTCGGGGTTTAAGAAATTGTGAATTATTTAGTATAAATATTTAATTTGTTACGAATGTATTCAAAAGTGAAATTAATAATTCGCAAATTTCTTATTTCCCGATAAATTCCAAGGATTTACAAATTGCGAATTATTTATTATAAATATTTAATTTGTTACGAATGTATTCAAAGTACAATAAATAATTCAAAATTTCTTAAATCCCGAGATTTAATCATCATGTTTATCATTCCGGGATTTTATAGGAGGTGTTATCCACTCTTGTTCCTTCTTTCCTCGAAGTTTAGGTATATATGCTCTCGCTATTCCAGTCTTTGGTTATAGTCAAACAAGTTCTGGCGCTCTTAGGTTTGGCTAGTCAAACCTCAGGTCTGACAAGAAGACTGAGTCAAATTCCAAACCAATAGCGTCCTTCGGCCTTTCATCATCATCTGTCTAGCTTTTTGCCAACTATGTTGAGGTCGGCTTCCAGTCTAACCGGATCCAGCTGAATACTAGTATTTAGTTGGAGTGACTGCCTATCTGATCTCCACAACCCCGTTACTAGGTATTACGATACCCCTTGGTAAGACTAATTATCAGACTAAGAGAGGTGTGGTGTTACGCGAATGGAAAGAGTAAGGAATGAGTACATAAGTGATCGAAAAGTTATGTGGAAATCGGTTGTCATGGTATGGGCAATTGGGCATGTGATGCGGAGGAATGAGAAAATGTCGTCAGGAAAGTTTTGTTTATGAATGTGAAGACCAAAGAAACGATGGATGGACTGTGTAAAAGATGATATGGCTAGAAAGGGAGTGACTACCGAGATGACGACTAATAGAGAAATATGGAAGAAAAAGACATGTTGCGCCGACCCCAAATAAATTGGGACAAGGGCAGGAATGATGATGGAGTGAAGAGAGAGAAACAACCATATAATAATTACAATACTTTTTAATATTTTTATTATTTACTAGCAGCGCCCCGCTGTTTCACCCGCGCAAGTCTCGAACCCGTAGGAACATCGGGATAAAAAGTATTCTGTGTGTTAATACAGGTTATAAGCTATATGTGTACAAAATTTCATCAACATCCGTTCAGTAGTTTTTGCGTGAAAGAGTAACAAACATCCATCCATCCTCACAAACTTTCGCGTTTATAATAATAAGCAGGAAGTAGGATTTATTGGTTTACGACTGATAATAGGAGAGGTGCCTAGTGTGTTTAGTAACTGAGGCCAACATTCCTAAAGACAATGTAATCCAAGAGTAATGTCACACGTGTTCTAGGCAATTAACAATAACAAAAGCAAGGCGGCTGTTTACGACCTCAAGTGTCTTTCTTAGTTTCGACACCTCAGAGATTTAGTTGGAGCCTTTTGTAAACTGGTAACATAAACAGTAATGCTGATAAATATATTTACTGACGTCTAAATATGAACGTATTTCTTCGTAAAGAATGGATGTTGCGCTATAAAGAGTGTGTCAATTTATTGGTTTTAATTTTAAGAGGATTGTGAAGCTGAAAATTTTCATACAAAAAGCGATAACGTTATTCTCCCCGTAAACATAGTCTAACTTTTTTAATTTTTGGAAATGTTGTAGGTATAATGAAAAACTAGGTTCCTAAGTTTTTATTATAAATAAATATTGCATACGATTTAAGTTATTAGCATCTAAATATCAATATTTTTGACATAAAAACTTTCTCGCGCGTTTTTATTTTTAAAATTAAATTCAGTTGAGTTACTAAAAAAGAAACAGAGAGTAATGAGACCAAAATTGTCTCATTTCGTAAAGAGGGGGTGAAAACGTTATCGCCCGAAACAATATTTATGTTAATAATTGTATGAAATGTAGGTAATTGCCTCCCAAAACTCGCGCCGCGTATCGGTACTTCACAATCCTCTTAGGTAAAACCAACCAAATTGAACTAATTTGTACGTAAGTTTTATGTTATATCGAAATACGTTTTATGGCCGATTCCCACAATTTACGGACCGTTATTGGCTAAAATTAAGACTTGTATCTTTACCAATAATGAAGCAAATAACCTCATAGCTTTGCATAGTAGACCCTCCCATATGGAAGTAGCTATCACACGTAAAATTAGTTTACGGGTCTATTTATATGGCCAGTTTGGCAATACAAAATGCTACCATTAGTAAGCATAACAATCGTTTTTGTTTAAAGGAACCGAGTATTATAGAGAGAGAGTCAGGGAAGAGCAAGAGTGAGTGCGCCTATGTCTGACTCTGCGCACTCACTTGTGCACTATAATTTATATCTCCTGCGCCGAAGGTCTCCGCTGAGATTGGCCGCTATGACCGAAATTGAGAACTTTATTAAGGGGACTACAGGACCTAAAGCACGGTCACTGTCGGATTACATCAAAAGAAAGAGAAGCGCGATGACACAACGCTGGTAATTTATTGCAAAATATGAAGCAATTATCTATTTACAAAAAACCTATTGATTGTATTAAGCAATTAAAACACTGTTACGTTAATATGTTGCTTGTAGAATGATCGGACAAAAAATCTGAATGATTATATTAGTATGGTATTTAAAATTTTTAGAGGTATCTTCGTGATTTTTTTCTATCGTATCAAATTAATTGTATTACATTTTCAACACACTATCTAACTAGCATATATGCTAAAGAATATCATATATTTTTCTGATTTTGTTTACTGCAGCAGGTCATATACTTTTAGGCATTATAAAACTTACGTTTAGGTCCTGTGTCCCCTTAAACATCTAATCTCTCCTCCAGTGACAAAACCCCGCGAATCTGCAATGGCCAATCAAACCCTGCTTAGCGGTGAAATGAATATCACTCCAATTTAGGGGACGTCTTATCATGTGCACTTATCAAGCAACACGGCAGTTATTGCCATCCAACAAGTACCCACAATAGTAATGTTTTATTAACCAGACTAATCAATATAACTATCTCCACATAATATAATTTTAACACCGATACTAAAGCCCCAAAACAATAGTTTCACACCCCTGTACAAGGGAGGGGTTCACTGACCTTCCATTGTTAAATTAAACAAGCAAAACTCAACCCTAGATCAAGGTGGTAAAATTTAATTTAACTTGTTAAGTTAACCATTTTGATTATCATTTTAATAGTACTCATAGACTGAGGTGTAACTAAAATTTGAAATTTATTATGCTGATTCTTTAGTATTCATTTCTGAGGGTCGGGAATGAACCTTAGACCTTTAGTGAAGGTATGATTTATGGTTCACATTGTGGGGTGGACAACAGTGGATGTTTTTATTTTGGTTGAAATGAGTTCCGAGTACCTAAAGGGGGAAATCACACAAGCGACACGACTTCGCGACATGACTTTACGATACTGCAGTTTCTAAAAGTCGCGCATTACTCTCAAGTCAGGTGCGACTTGTGACTTGCTGTGACTGAAGAAGGAATCGCGGTGTTTCCACGTCTGTGTAGACAAGGCTTTTAAGAGTTGGCGCAGACAATTCTCAAAACTGCGCAACTGTCATTGGTATGCAAAATGTTAAGTCGAGGGTGTCCTCAAGCCCTAGGGACGAAAGTTTTCATAGTTTCGAGTGTACATGTGGCTGCATTCGTCTACGCACGTGATTTTAGCCCTTAGCCACTTGTAGCCCTCCTGAGGAATGGGGTGGCTCGTACGTGCACGTGGCTCGTTTTATTAAGTGTTTTAAAAGGATTTGAATGAATTATCAAGGCACTTGATCCGATAGGACGAATGATTTTTTTAATGCAGTTCATATGTCAGTTATCTGTCATGTTGAACACAAGGTTTTTAAATACGTAAAGAGCATTTTAGAATACGTTTACATTGCTCAAATTAAGTGTCAATCAAAGTGTATACTTTCATTGGAATTTACAGTAAGAAAAACAAAACAAAAGGTGCAGTTATCGCTCACAAAATGTCTATTTTGTAACTCCTAAATTCGATCTGCAATTTCACGAACTATTTTTCAAAATTCGTTCTTTCTCTCGAGAAATTTTCTCTAAAATCCTGCTCCACTGTCCCACATCCATTCCCCACTCTTATCACTCCAAAAATCTTATCATAAGCCACTAAATCTTAGGAATAATACTTCACTTTGGCTGAATAAAATCCTCGTTTCTCCAACTATTTGTTGCAGTCATTCTAAGCTACGTGTCTGTCTAGCAGGAATCTAGAAGATTGATCCAGACATTTGCATAGCATTAGGAGATAGCACTGTTTTAGTTTCAGCTTGAATTTCTAGATTTTTAGTCTATTTTTGTCGCTTGTTATATTTGTAAGTTTCGTTTTTGGAGCTCAGACTAAATTGGTTTTTTTACCAAGACATAGCACTGTCAACAGTGACGTGAGGCCGCATATTTCGGGTTTCGTAAACATGTGTGCACTTAGGTTTAGTTTAATTATAGTATAAATGTGTGCCTGGTAGCGCGTATGCACAGAGCGAGGTGTAGTTATGCGCATGGATCACTAAGTTCGAATTGGAATGTGTCATGTTAAAAGCTTGGAAGCTGTAGCAAATGGACTTCTTCATTTAAATACTTCCCTAGCTAGATTCAATCAGAAAGAATAAAGTTTGTATAAAAAAATTATACTTAGATCAGACCCACAACTTCAATAATATTTCTTTTTTATAATATTTTTTTTTTTAATTTTCCAATTGAAGATTAATTAATCTTTAATTATCTATATAAGTATGTATTTACAAAAAAAAGTAGTATATGTAGTATATCAGTTATCTGGTTTCCATAGTACAAGCGCTGCTTAGTTTGGGATCAGATGATCGTGTGTGAATAATGTCCCAGGTTATTATTATTATTATTATTAATTATCATTGATTGTTGGGATAACGATCGAATGAATGACGTTTTTAACCGACGAAAAACGGAGGAGGTTCTCAAATCGAAGTGTATTACCTATATCTTTTTTTATGTATGACCACTCGGTAACTTTTTACAGAGTAGTCCGATTTGAAAGATTTTTATTTTGTTCGGGAGGGTATACCTCGAAGTTAATCCCATGTATAATTTATTAAGTTTGCTTCGGTAGTTTTGGAGTTAACTTCAATAACACTTATTTTTCCCACTTAGTATTGGATGATTTTCTAATTTCTTTTGTAGGTAAGTAGTGGTGTTCGAATTTGTGTGGGGCTGATACCAAAACTAAAAATGAAAAATAAAAACTTTTTTACAAAAAAGGGACAGGGCCTTCCAAAAAAAAAACACTACAAAATGAAAAATAACTTTAATTTGGGAAGTCGGTGGCAAAACTTTTTTGGAGGAGAGGAGCTCGTGGCTAAGTAATAACAGCCGCACGGGTCGATACATCAGGTGAAGCTACGCTTGCCGGGGTTGGTCTGTGGATTGGTGACCATCTTTTCATACCGAGACTCCTCCGTGCCTCGGAAAGCACGTTAAGCCGTTGGTCCCGGCTGTCATTCGAGGATCTTTGACAGTCGTTACGGGTCGTCAGAAGCCCGAAAGTCTGACAACCAGTCTTACCAAGGGGTATCGTATTACCCAGTAAACTGGGTTGTGGAGGTCAGATAGGCAGTCGCTTCATGTAAAATACTGGTATTCAGCTGCATCCGGTTAGACTGGAAGCCGACCCCAACATACTTGGGAAAAGGCTAGGCAGATTGATTTTGGTGGCAAAACTTTTTTTTTATGGTAAAAACTTTTTTCAGCAATAAAAATAATCTTCAAACGTAACGAGCGACATCACAATAACATCGGCAGTATTTTCGCAAAAGAATACTTTTTTCTACAATTTACAAATCAGCGGACATATTTGCTCACTGAACATAAAAATGAAACGCTTGACAGCTACCTGCCGTAAGCTGGATGTACCCTGGAGGGTAGATATCAAATATAATCCGCGGATCTGGAGGTAACTGGCATGTCCGCCATCTTGGCGATAAAAATGTAAGCCTCTCATACATAAAACTATTACAGGGTAGCGCTTTTTGTATTTGACAACACCATGTCGCACCTTGAAAACAAAAGTGGCGTTATACAAAAATTAAAGTTTTTCTCTATGTCCATTTAAAGCTGTTTTGACGCAGCATTTTGGTCAATATCTTAGCAAATAACTGAAATAAAAGACTGCAATTTGACTTTCTTACTCTAAGTTTTATATATACTGAAAATATGCCAGTAAATTATGGAGTTATTTAGAAACCATAGTTTTGATAATGCCACTTTTGTTATCAAGGTGCGATGTATTTTTTTTTGGGTCATTGTATTGTGTTTTGTGGGTGTAAGTAAGTAATAACTGCCGCACGGATCGGCCGATCAGGTTATGCTACCCTTGCCGCGGTTGGTCCGTGGATAGGTGACCATCGTTACATACTAAGACCCTGTGCCTCTGAAAGCACGTTAAGCCATTGGTCCCGGCTTTTATTCGTTGATCTTTGACAGTCATTACGGGTCCTTAAAAGCCCGAAAGTCTGACTTAGTCTTACCAAGGCGTATCATAATACCCAGTAACTGGGTTGTGGAGGCCAGATAGGCAGTCACTCCATGTAAAATACTGATATTCAACTGCATCTGGTTAGACTGGAAGCCAACCTCAACATAGTTGGGAAAAGGCTAAGCAGATGACGGGTGTAAGTGCAGTTTTTTGAGACTAACGATGGGTTTTCTTCATTTATTTCAGAATTAACATAAGTTTTAGTTAGTAATTGGAGTTTACTAGACAACGGTTATAAAAACTATTATGCTTTGGTTATGTTTCGGGAACAAAAGCAAAGCTATATCAAACAACATGAAGAAGTAGTTACTTTGCATTCGTTCATTACAACGGGTGAGTGTAGCTTTAAGCTTTTAACCGTCTTTAATTAAACCCAATAAAGTTGGTTATGTTTTACTACAAAATATTTAAACACATGCTCAACGAGCCTTACGTCAAACTCCATACATAAATGACGTAAGACAAGCGTTGGACATGTGTTTTAATATTTTGTATTAAGACAGACATTATTTCACAAAATCTCGCACGGGGTCATTTTTATGCCGCACTGGATTTTCAACGCTCTGCACAGCGCTGAGAGTTGAAAATCTAATAGTGTGTTTTTTTGACGCGCTGGGATGCACTCTGTTGGCGGATTCTAAATGCTCGGCTCAACACCGAGAGTTAAAAATCCAGTGCGCCATAAAATCCCGCCGCGATATTTTTACGTCCGTGCGAACGTGGGCTAAAACTGCATTTATATTATCCAATATAGCAAAAACCTTATACAGGTTGTTCTCACACACTTCCAATACCCAAAGAACCAAAAACAAAATCCAATACAAATAATTTTTCGCCGCCATCTTACTTGTCAAATTCTGCTATTCGACTGCACAATTTATAACGGTTACACCGTACCGGAAACGGATCCAAGTGAATTCACGTGCGTAGTTTAACGGCTGAAACATGGCATCCGGAAAGGACGGTTACGGATCCGTAAATGTGAACCTACCCTTACACCCTTTGTACAGTGTAAGGTGAGCCTTATTATGTGCGAATTTCAAAAACGTCGCTTGTACGGGATAAAGGAAATGGATGGTGATGTATGGGTTTTAAAGGGATTTTAATTGTTGTAGGGATTTGATACTATTGTTTGTGACTATTAGAGGTGGGTTTGAATTGGTTACTTATTAAGATTTTAATAAGTGAGTATGTATTAAATACAGTAAAATAAGTACAAGTATATAAAAATATATATATATAAAGGGAAACGCTCATTGGGTATCGAAAGAATTCGTACGCATCGCTGTCAATGGGAAAAGTGGCCAAAAGGCTGGCAGGGCTAAAAATAGGTCAGCCCTCTGGTCCCGTGAAGAGCCGACCAACCGCTTATTGGTTACAGAGAGCAATTAATGACGTTGAAATGGAGACAATGAAATACAGGAACAAATCCAATGGCATCCACTTTTGAGAGCTTTATTACTTTCCCAAAATTCCGTTCCTACGGTGCATTATTTTGGTAGAGAAAGTAACTGACCAGATGAGTAGCAGGTGTAGAAATTATACTTAATAAAAAAATCTGGACTTATTATCCAAAAAATTACAACTGGCAAGAAAACCAAACGGCAATACAAAATCCGCTCTTCGCTTGTCAGTACCGCAAGATCATTAGATAAACCACCCAACTATAAGATTAAATTAATTCCTACTATCTCTAGCCACTGCAAGCGTGTACAACATAAATATTCACGCCGAATCTTAAAGGGACCGAGCTGTAAACATTTTGGAACCCCGAATGTCACACCGACTGACTTTTCCACTAACATTATCTAATCTATATCCTCTATCTCACAGTGCTAGATGAAAATGCACCCTGTTTCTTTTAGATTAAGGTGTCTGAATACTGCAAATGTTCTTTGCAATAATTAGTATGCCGTAGCTGTGCGTTTTCGCTGATTGGCTGTCGCAAGAGGGGAGAAGGGGGCATTAAGATTCCCCTTTATCGTTTCACCCAAATGACTGACTTCAAACTTGATTTCCTAAGATTTTAAATATAAATAAATTGCTTCGGTTCATTGATTGAACTCGTTATGAAAATCGTATAAATGGCTTGATAGATAATTTAAGAGCATTAAAGTATGAAGGATGTCTTAAAAGGACATGACAAAAGTCAATTAAAGTTAATCGACTGTCTACTTTGTCATGAATATTTGATTTGAATTGAAGTTAATCCCGAAAACTTTGAATTCTGAAAATAGACTTACTTAGTGCGTTCATAAGAAATTAATATTGTGACAATCATTATTAAGAATGACATGGACATTTAGTTATAGCAGAGATTAACACGTTCTGTGCGGCAGACACGCATGTGCGATTTTCGAACGTTCACCATGTGCTACCGGCGCATATGCGTGTCCATACAATTTATGTACTTCCTTCGAATGCGGCGCGCCGCACCTGTGGGTTTTTTGTGCATCTCTATTGTTCTTGGCGTAATTGTTTTATGACTCATAAAAAATGGGAAATTTTTCAAACACACCTAGGCGTCTCGCCGCACTTGGGATAAGTTTGTAACGGCGCACATATGTGCCCAGCCGCACTGGGTAGAGTTTCTTCAATCGCGCCTGCGCGCTCATAGCACCACACGAAGTATTTTTTGGGCGCGCATGAGTGTTTGCCGCACAGGGTTTAGTGTATCATAAAGCAGCACTTGGAGCAAGTTCGCCAAATAATTCAGCAGTGAATGTGTTAATAAAGATGGGACACTTCGCAAAATCATTTAAATAAAAAGCGACTCTTGCTACGACACAATAAAGTGCAATTCAGGTCACACAACGCTTATAATCTAAATTTATCTAATATACCTACAAGTTGCCCTCTTTCTAACGCGTAACTCTTATACCTTCTGACCGCGGCAGTCTACTGAATTGGCCCAGTGAGATAGGCCCGCCGCGTACTTGTAGCTTCATACCTAAACTGCGGAGTGTCACGTCTGTATTAATCTGTGGTTATAGTAATATTATCATACAATAGGTACTTACAGTTCGCGCAAAATTTTATGAGCCCTCTGAGGTTGTACGCGAGTGACTGCAAAGTATTATTAATAGCTAATTATTTTTGTGAAGAACAAATCAATGCTGTAGGTAGGCATATAGGTACTATAAAAAATGTTTCACATCTTACAATAATGACTGTGCACTCAATGTACCAAGGGCAGTTTCGTATTCGGGCCTAACGTTCAGAGGGTTCATAAAGTTTTGTGCTTAGGTACTACAGGAGCAAAAACATGATCAATTATTTTTCTTGCCGGTTCTTCTCCACATATTTTTGAATGGACAAGCGTTATCGTTCTGACGACTGACTCCTTGACAATGACAATTCAAAAAAAGCCTGAAAATGCTTTAATTGAAATAAATGCTTGCTTGAAGTTTTGGGCCAACCAGATCTGAAATACAGTCGTGCTAGCGACACGAAGAAGAAGGAATGCTTTGAGTTATGAGCGTTTGATCAAATACAAAAAAACCAAAATTCATTTATTCAAACTCGGCTGAGGAACAGCACTTTTCGAACGTCAAAGTTACATAAGGCAGTCCCCCAAAACGCCCACGTTTCACCACTTCCTAGTGCTTTAGCTGGGGAGAAGAAATGGCACAACAAACTCCCCAGCAGCACAGATGTCTGTTTAGTTAAAATAATAATATTAATTGATTATACATCAACCCTAATCTCTTCAAAGTGAGGGTGAACAAGCTTCTTCTGGGTAAGCTCACTCCATCGTCGACTTTGTCTCTGTCGCCTCCGAACTAGAAAAAAGTAAACAGAACTTTGTACCAAACACCAATAACCTCTTAAGGGGTCATTGTACTCATCATTATGAACAACTTTTACTATGGGACCAAACCTGAAATAGCGAAAAAAAATCAGCTGTTCAGTACATTTATGTTCGCATAATTCGTCAAAATGCACAGCATGAACAGCTGATTTTTTTTCGCTATTTCAGGTTTGGTCCCATAGTAAAAGTTGTTCATAATGATGAGTACAATGACCCCTTAAGAGGTTGTTGGTGTTTTACCAATAACCCTGTACAGCTTTAAGTAGCCGTAACTCGAAGTCACGAACTAGAACCATCGAAATAAAATAAATAAATTGAAACAGGGGCAGTCAAAATAAAGATAAAGTCAGTGCTTACCTTTCGGCCCAAGCTATTTTCTTACCAACAAGAGAAACCAATAACCCTTTTAGATATAGAACTTAGTTTAGTTCCAGACATTCTATAACCTCAGGTACACAACAAGAAAACAAATTATAGCCAAGTCTAAGCCTGTTTCAAATCAAAACAATTAAGTTTTCATCATAGTAGTACCCTTAGTAATACAATCACACATAATCCTTTTGAGAGAACATTAATAGATATACATATGTTCTAGTATTCTCTTGGTACTAGGTACTATTAGTTTTAATTAGTTTGACACACTCCTCAGAGGCGAGACGATAGAGAAATACATAGGTATGTTATAATGCTAATATTAACGTGACAAGTGAAGTCTTACGAGCTTATAAGGAGCCTTCAGAGTTGGAAAATGGAGATGTTATTTTTATTAAGGCGAAAGCGTCAAGGTAGCCCGCGAAATTCTAATTTTCTTACTTTTTTTGCAATTTACAAGTCGGTATTATATTGTATGTTGATCAAATTATAATTTGCGGCCGTAACAAGTATCTATTTACATAATTAGAATCATTAAAGTGATCAATACAACTATTTAAGACCAGGTAATCCTAATGAATGACTATTTCGTGAAATCTTGACATTTCAGGATTATACTAACTTAAGGAGTTTTATTACTGATTCTAATGATTATAATTCTATTAACACATATTTGTTACGGCCGCATATCATACTTTATTTAACATACAAGTTAAAACTGACTTGCAAATTGCAAAAAACTTAAGAAAATTTGAATTTCGCGGGCTACCGTGACGCTTCCCCCTTAAAGAAAATATTAGAGCTAATAGTAATTGATGAGTCATTTTATTTTATCCAAAACAGAATACTTAGTTTGCTGTCAGGCAATGGGTGTCTTGAAATATAACTTAGGATTATTTTAGAAGTAAAGTAGAGAGTAAAAATAACCGATTGCAATCAGAACATCGATACTTAAGAGAATCACTGTTTGTCAATGCACCGGGAAAGAGACGCGCGTCAGCGAGAAAACAGATGACAGCGGCGCCGAGGTAGCGACAGTACATTAAATAACCTCGTCGTAAAACACAATAATCTCGTCTCTCGTTGATCTCCTACCGCGTTTCCAATGCGGTGGAGAAACAGCGAATAAGTTGTTTAACAGTAATAAGAATCGTTAAGGCGCAGATATATATGATTTTAGTGCCTCTTAAATCTGTTGTTAAATTATGCCTTCAAATAATACAAGTTATGCGAAATTTCATTATATTAAACTAGAACGCGTACACATCAACTCTGTATGTGAATATTTAAGTATTGTAGTAAAATACTTAATTAAATAAATTCAGGAAGTTAGGTCTTCAATCAATCTGCGTAGCCTTTTCCCAACTATGTTGGGGTCGGCTTCCACTCTAACCGGATGCAGCTGAATACCAGTATTTTACATGGAGCGACTGCCTATCTATATCTATTATCTTTAATTAATTATATCGTATGCATGATTTTTTGAAGTTTTCATATTTACTAAAAATAAATATTCTCATGCGTGCATGCGGCGAAAACGCACCGCCCAGTCGCACAAGGCAAGGTCACCAGCACTTCTTGTCACCTTTTAAAATTAACTTCATCGTAGGTATGGTTTAGCAGCAGCTAACAACATACAGACTTCTAAAATAAAAATAACTTTTACGTTATCCAATCTAGAGCATGTCAAAAACATCGAAATAATTGATGAATCTTTTGATGATAAGGCTGACATAAATGGTTCGAACAAAAACATTCTAGGCACAGTCTAGTAAATTAATAGTAAGTACCTATATTTATATCATACGGGTATTCATTTAATTAACTATTCAAGAAATTACTGTACCAAATAGAGCTTTATAACAACTCGAATAAATTGACCCAGAAAACATAGTTAAAGCCAATAAATCATATTTCAACAACTAGTGTTGAAAAGTCCTCAAATAATCGTGGTTGGTTTTCACACAAATTCAAAGTCAAAGGCTTATTCTATTCATTGATACCCCTTTACCGTTATTTTGATTAATTAATCACCGTCCCCTAATTTGAATGCGACAACTTTAGTGCCATATGAATAGGCACCAGCATTGATTAGTCTGATTAAATTACTTAATTTTGTAAAGCTAGGAAATAAATTAATGTGTCAATGGTTTATACATAGTTCAGTCATCATTGTTCATAGTTATTGTTTGCGTTGTTTCCCCTTTAATTATATCTTCAGGCTTCATCGAAATTGTTTATTTAACGAACCAGAATTCCACAGTTATGGCCGCTCGTGCGAAATATTTTTTATTAAAACTGATGAAGAGAAATAATTCCTCTTTTAATTATGAAAGGTTTTTTTAATAGTTTATTGCTGAATTTTTTTCATTTATGTAAAATTCATCGAAATGGTACGCCAGGACGAGCTTAATTTTTCCTTGAACAATTCTGAACTGGCTTTCTGACAGTCTTTGGTTTCGAAATGAAATATAGTAAAATTATTACTTTACCCAGATTTCTGTAAAAAAGCAGACCTTTTTAATAGACCTTTATGAAAGTTCGTTGAATATGAAATTTAATGTTTCACCTGCGTTATCCTCATGTTTTAAATATCACAGTAAGTAATTGTTGTAAGTAGTTTCCTAATTTTATTTATTGTGAAACTCATTTAAAATCAACTTGCTTTAAGAGACAACGTTATTAGGTATGTCTAGCCTACTTAGATTTTGCAACTTAAGCTTTGTTTATGAGTGTATATCCACACGTTTTACAGGATTCCGACCAATCACGCGTTTACGACGTCCTCGCCTGCTCCTTGTGGTGCAAAAATAAATCGATTTAATTTAAATAACGTTTCATTGCAAAGATTATCCTTTTCTAGATACTTTTTTACCTAATTTGTTTCTTTGTATGTGAGATTGGTTATTTATGTTGTCTTACTTTTAAATATCATCCAAATCTATATATAAAACCATTGAACGAACTGTCGCCATCTTTGTTTAATTTCTGACTGCACAAACGAAAAAACAATACCATCATTATAATTCTTTCCCAATTCTGTCCTCTGTGACACCAACCCAGGTTCATTTGGTCTTTTCTACCCATTTTCGTACATCTTAAATGATGTAGAAATAATTACATTGAGAAGAACATTAATAGCTTTGGGACAAACGTATCTGCAACTGTCAAACTCGTCGTCAAATTAATGAATGCCAGGGTGCTGAGGTAATGACATTGCGGGTCACTCATTCGGAACTGATAGTAGCCAACAGAATAGGGAGGAGGGTCTGAAAGCAGCGGGAGAGGTAGCGAGGAGCGATTTGAAGAGGAAGTAAAGTCTGTGAATGAGTATGCGTGGGAAATTAATTTCACAGCTATTTTTTTCTATGTATTGGATTGTGGCTAAGTAATAACAGCCTCACGGGTCGATCGATCAGGTTAAGCTACGCTTACCGCGGTTAGTCCGTGGATTGGGGTGACCATCTTTACATACCAAGACCCCTCCGTGCTTCGGAAAGCACGTTAAGCCGTTGGTCCCGGCTGTCATTCATGGATCTTTGACAGTCGTTGTGGGTCGTCAGAAGCCCGAAAGTCTGACAAGCAGTCTTACCAAGGGGTGTCGTATTACCCAGTAACTGGGTTGTGGAAGTCAGATAGGTAGTCGCTCCATGTAAAATAGCCCAACATAGTTGGGGCAGATGATGAGCTATTTTTTTCTGCTAAACACCCTTGAGACAAAGTCGATTTTTTTTTTTCATTAGAGCATTATCAATAGTATTTAAATGTAGCATAAAATTATATGGTTCCTCTGCAACTCTCGTAAAAAATCTTTGGTACTCGAAATTAAATCTTCTGTGAGTCGAAAACTTTTCATTTTCCGTGAAGTTCTGTATACTTATGGGGTTTTGTAATTCATGAATATGTATTGTATAAAGTGGTGGTTTTGCTTCGAAAATGTCGGTTTCGAGGTTTCATGAAATTTAATAGTGGCTTAGATGGAAGCTTAGAATATTATTATTAGAAGCTTTCGTGAAGAAACTGACTTTTTTCTAATAAAACCTTTAACAACTGTAATTATATTTTATGCAATGAACAACTTTTACTATGGGACCAAACCTGAAATCGCTAAAAAGTCTGCTGTTCCCTACATCTATATTAGCATAACTCGTCAAAATGTATGGAACAGCTGATTTTTAGGGTTCCGTACCAAAATGGAAAAAAATCGAAGTGGGGCTAGGTACTAGCGCACGTGGGAATCATATGAAAGAGCGCTGTTTGCACATTCTCAAACTTTTTTTCTTTTTTTTTAGGCCTCATAGTTTTCGACTTTTGATGAAACATATAAAAAAAAAACCGTTCCCCTTATCTCCGAAGTTTGCATAGAGAAAAATCTGAAATTATTCTGTGTGATAGAAGTTTATGTAAAGATTACAGGAAAAATGAAACGGTGTCTCTAAATACATTTTTTTTTGTTATATATGATAATACGGAACCCTCGGTGCGCAGGTCCGACTCGCTCTTGACCGGTTTTTTCTCGATTTCAAGTTTAGTTCCATAGTAAAAGTTGTTCATAATGAGTTTAATGACCTCTTAAAGGGATGCCCAGGAATAAAATTTCACTCTGTATACAATTACATCATTCGAGACAATGACAACAACATCATCATCGTCCACACCATCCGCTGCTTTCGAAGCTCAATTTCTCACACAAGCAAATACCACCTATGTCTCTTCACAGCTAAGTCCACAATCCCTTGCACCATCACCAGGGGTTCTACAGTGGCTTTCAATTGATTTGGCCAGAAGCAATCTCTCCTGATTCTTTGAGAGTACATTTCTTTCCCAGCCAAGTATTTGCATTTACTTGAGTGTATACAAAAGGGGGAATTTGCTTACGTTTGTTAGAATTTGAATAAGATAGTCAGCGGGATAGAAACATATTGCTTTCTTTTTTCTTTTCTTCTTTTTAGGGTTCCGTAACCAAAGGGTAAAACGGGACCCTATTACTAAGACTCCGCTGTCCGTCTGTCTGTTCGTCTGTCACCAGGCTGTATCTTATGAACCGTGATAGTTAGGCAGTTGAAATTTTCACAGATGATGTTTCTGTTGCCGCTATAACAACAAATACAAAAAAAAAAACAGAATAAAATAAATATTGGTTCTGTTTTTTTAGTATTTGTTGTTATATCAAAAATACATATCATCTATGAAAATTTTAACTGTCTAACTATCACGGTTCATGAGATACAGCCTGGTGACAGACGGACAGTGGAGTCTTAGTAATAGGGTCCCGTTTTACCCTTTGGGTACGGAACCCTAAAAACAAGTAAAGAAAAAAGTAAGCACAATAAACGTGATTTTTTTTTGGCTCTTTTTTATAGATAATGGTACGGCACCCTACGTGCGCGAGTCCGACTCGCACTTGGTTGGTTTTTTGGTTTTAATGACTGCTTTGATTGTTTTTGGTGGGTGTTGGATATTCATTGGAGCTCTGGTAATTAGAAAGTTCTGCATTTTTGTGTTGTTCCAATGTTTTTCGTTTTTTAGCTCTGTTGGTATTTTCATCATTACTTTGTTTTTGATTTAATATGACTTGCAGTTGCCTATGAGTTAAATTGCTGATCAGCTTCAAGCTACTATTGACCAGTAGCAATACTAAAATATCATTTCCTCCAGTCTCGACATTCAGATCTATGTATTGCTTGATCTAAACCTGTTGCTAGACTTATTAATATTTAGGTATTGCTAATTTATGTAGGTATACACTTCAGAAAAGCTTAATTAGTTCATATAATGACAAATGTCTTTATTATTAATATAATATGCGTAATTACAGATAATTTACCTGTCACATAATTCATGAGAGCAGCCAGGCTTTACATTGTCTACAAATGTAATACGATTGTTATGTGCTGAACAATGAACCGTATCGTTATAAATACTTACATACATATTTACAAATTACAATAAACCTGTAGTTTAAACTTTTGTTCTAAACATAATTACAGCGTTTGTCGACCGCTACCGTCAACGGGATGTCATCGAGAAACGAGATTATTTGAACCAAACGTGACGTTCAGTATACGGACGTGCGATGGACATGCGGCCATATAGTAGGCCTAATTGTATGTATCGCTACTTCGGCGTCCGTCATCTGTTTTCTCGTTGACGTCCCGTTCTAGATACGGAGGACAAACTGTGTTAATATTGAACTCTTAGTTGCAGTAGGTATGGTATGTCTTGGCAGACAGACTGACAGACAGACTGACAGATAGACTGACAGACAGACTGACAGACAGACTGACAGACAGACTGACAGACAGACTGACAGACAGACTGACTTACAGACAGACAAGACAGACTCACAGACAGACAGACTGACAGACGGACAACAAAGGGATCCTAAAAGGGTTCCGTTTTTACAAGCTTTTGTTTAGTTTTACCTGTCCCGATGTTTGTCTGTAATCAAATCTTGCAAGTTAAATTTGACCCACTTCCCGGTATCCGATTGAGCTGAAATTATGTAAATCAGATGACAATGCAATATTATTATGACATGGAGCTGATCTGATGATAGAGCCGGAAGGTAGCCATGGGAACTCAGTAATAAAACGACGCAACCCTATCGAGTTTGGGCTCATTTGATTTGTCTTGACAAGGACTTTGGTCCTAGATGATATCCAGACTAATAAAAGCTTATATTTAAAAACATTTTTTTAAATAATACACACTTGTTCCTTTTGAGGTATGGAACCCTAAAAAAGACATAAAATACACACAAAGAAACCAGAAATCCGATAGTCCGTTTACTTGGCGACGTAAAATTTAGAGTGATTTTGAAGTCTTTCCTCCGATACGACTTGATATGAGAATCCACTCACATTAGCTTTGATCATTGCTCTTACAGCTTCCATCATCATTTATCTTTTTCATCGTCTATTCCTCCATCTTGTTCTTCTGCCATTTTTTCTCAACCTACCTATCACAAAATCATCACTAATTTCAAAAATTACTAAATTGATATTTGAGTATAATAGCAGCATCCGTATCAATTATAATATCATTCAATTATAAAACCATGTTGATATCAACACACTGGTCACTATGAACATGTCCAAACAATACCATCAGAGAAGATCGCATCATGCATATTAATGATACAGTTTGTGATGTTTTCATCATAAAATCATTATAATTTATGAGCAGATAATACCGGCTGTCATTCGTAGATCTTTGCCAGTCGTTACGGGTAGTCAGAAGCCTAAAAAGTCTGACAACCAGTCTTACCAAGGGGTATCTATCGTGTACCCAGTAATTAGGTAGTAGAGGTCCGTTAGGCAGTCGCTCCATGTAAAATACTATTCAGCTGCATCCGGTTAGACTGGAATTTGACCCCAACATAGGAAAAGGCTAGGCAGATTGAATTATGAGCCGATAATACCTAATAATGAAAAATGGGTGAATACCAGTGAGAGTTATGGAAGAACATGTTGAAAGACCTAAAGACATGTTGCACAGACTCCAAATAAAGAAAGAAAATAAATAAAAATAGGTTTCTTTGTCACTGAAACAATTGCATACAAAAAGATAAGTTAAGACGAATAATAAAGATATATTAAATAAACAAAATAGATTTACGATCACAGAACAGAAATATTCGACAGCTGCACTATGTGACCAAATGAATTGGGATGATGGCAGGATTACGATTGTGATGATGACCAGACAATAATAATAATTACCGAAATTTAATACAAAAAGCGATAACGTTTTTCTCCCCGTAAACATAGTACATTTTTCATAATTCTTGGAATTGTTCTAAGTATAATAAAAAACTAGGTCCGTACGTTTTTATTATAAAGAAATATTGCATACGTTAAAAGTTATTAGCATCTAAATATCTATATTTTTGACACATAAACTTCCTCGAGCGTTTTTATTTTTTTAAATTAAATTGAATTACTACAAAAGAAAAACGTACAGACCTAGATTAAGGTATACTAAATATAATGAGACCAAAATTGTCTCATTTCTTAAAGGTTTAGGGGGGTGAAAACGTTATCGTCCGAAACAATATTTATGTAAATAATTGTATGAAATGTAGGTAATTGCCTCGAAGACTCGCGCCGCGTATCGGCACTTCACAATCCTCTTAACAAGGAGGTATAAAAGATGCAGACAAGATGATGGGCAAAAGCGTCATCTTTATGCTAATATAAGTAAACACACAAAATGCATCTGCCGAGTGCTAAGTTCAGTGCTCCAATACTTCGTTTATCGTCACATTAATCTAATAAATTCTTCTAAATTCCCCTGTTATCAGATCTTTTAAATCAAATTTCAAAACACCAAGAAAATACAACCCTAAAAACTCAATCTTCCAATAGAAATGTCACAACTTTCATGTTTACGTTCATCATAAATAGATTGAATTTTATACCGGGGTCTGAACAATAAAAATAAATTGCTTTTCGGTCCGTCAATACGCAGCGAATAAAATAGCAATAACGCCACCCCGTGGCAACGGATAGATAGATAGATACTATTGTATGATAATCTGCTACAGAAAGCAGAGTAATCCTGATCTGTCAGGGACTAGCCAACCCCGTATCTGGCAAGCAAGCCGTAATCGCACAATAAATAGTTGGCAACCCTAACGCATCTGTCACTTAACTAGTAAAATATACAAACGTCATTCACCAACTCAGTGAAAAATCGCGCCGTTCTGTACCACCCTTAGCGTGTACCGTCAACAAACAAAGCGTTTCAAACTTTAAAATAAAGCATTAAAGTCGATTTTTATGTGCACGCAACAATGAATAAATTTAAATATTTGTTAACTTAAAATGTAACCCATGTTACCGGAAATACAGTCTAAATTGCACGGGTGAACATTTGTTTCTTCAATTGTGTTTAACGCAAGCTGAAAGCAACTCTACGTTTTTGGATCTAAAGATAGAAATTGAATGTCTTTTTTCACGATTCCTGTCAACTTTACGTAGGGGTTATTTAACTTTGAAGTCGTTCAAAAGACCCACGATTTGGGAGTCTGGTGGATTTCTTTTAGGATTAAAGACTCCATGAATATAATGATAATCCATTCGAGGGTTATTACAGGGCGATTTTGTCACGCGTCAGCGTCTGTATAAGCTTTCTTTTTTTATTAAAAGAATCATGTAACGTCAGATCAAATAAAAAGTTATAATGATATGTTATAAATTCTAAGTTAAATTGCTGTAGAAATGAAGTAATTAGTACTGAATTTAACTAGAAAGATTGGCGTTTAATAAGTAGATACCTACAATGTTAATTAGTTTTAAGGGTCCCCGAAGTGCCGAAACGATCAATTGCAATTGTCAATTTTGATGTGCAAATTGATCGTCTACCAAGTGCAATTGAAGCGATTGACAATATTACTACAATATAAATTGATGGCAATTCATCAGTTGCGATTGATCGTTACGGGGATCCGTTAAAAATGAGATACTTTTGCGAGATTTTGGATTGATAAGCATAAAAATATTTTTTATGCTATGTTGTATTATTCTTCCACGTATGTATTTTCTTTGCAATTCTCATCGTCTAATATAATTACTTTCGCAAATAAAACCATATTAATATTGTTATATCGATAGTACCAAGGGTGCATCACAAACGCCTATTATAATACTCGTATAACCCTTCGAAGTGACACTTTGTTTACTTTACAAAAAAACATTTTTAATTACAACCGATGTGTGTTCAAATAGATAGTCTGGGGCCAATATTTGCGTGTATGGTCGATTGGTGTGTTTGCACTAGCGTTTGTTTACTTACACTCGTTTTTTTTTTTGTTGCAGGTATTGGCTGAAATCAATTTAAAAACTGAAGCTAAACTGTCTTGGGATTTTTTTTTATGGTGACCTTTAATAGTTTTCAATATATCTACCTACTAAAACTGGTGAAATTGATAAATTAATCGGCACTATTATTGGATAATAATTGCAATAATAGTTAATTAATCGCAGAAAAGCTCTAGTGTTAGATTTAAAACAGACTTTTAGAAAATTATGTGTCGAGGTGTCAATTTTGACAGGATCTACGAAATTATGTTTTTTTTTTTTACAAAGATTTTTAAGTCAGTTTCCATTTCTTTCAAAACACGAAATCCTGGTTTGTTCCTCAACCTTTCGAATAAACCGTCCAATTTATACAACCAGCTGACGGATCAACAAAATCTTAGTACCTACAATTTCCAAGCAACACGTACCTTGGTTCAACTATTTTGCTTCAGCGAGAGAATTTCCCCGGATAATTTAAATGTAAAATTTATGTTAATCACATTCACACCTTGAGTGTTTTGTGTACTACGGTGGCTGGCCTGTTTTCTGTGTCTATACACAACATGACATAGAACAAAAATGTAGAATACTTCCGATCTCATTCTATATGCCTTATAGTTTCTGGAAAAGCCGTCCTCTCCTGATAATTTTTTCTCGATTACGATGTTGGTTCCATGGAGAAAGTTGTTCAGTTTGATGGTCTGTACCACACCCTTAAGCTTGACCACACCTTTCTAATATACCCTGTAGATAGATAAACACGAAACTTTGAGCTTTATTGTTTGTGACTTGACTGTACTTTGGTTCGGTGTTAAATTCCGTTCATGCGTGTTGAGATTGAGAACAATATATTCTGTTCTCATGCCACATTATTCATCATTCTCCTGCCCTTGTCCCAATTTATTTGGTGTCGGCGCAACATGTGTTTTTTTTTCCATACTTCTCTATTACTCATAATCTCGGTAGGCACTCCCTTTCTCCACCATATCATCTTTCACACATCGACCGTCCCTATTAACAATGTCGGATATACATTTTACCAATATTCACTTTTTTACATAAATCGAATTACAATTAAAAAAAAATTCTTCACTGTCAAAACAAACTTTGAACTGAGGGCAGTTCAAAGTTTGCCCTAACGATAAAAAGAATCTTTATGATATTAACAATGTCAGTTCTGCGAAAAAGACCACTGTTCAGTAGGGACTAAACAGTAGTCTCCCTGCAGAACCGACATTGTTAATAGGGACGGTCGACGTCCATCCATTGTTTCTTCCCCTACTCGTATCGGCATAGCCATCCACCTTTACACTCAAAACTTTTCTGACGACATTTTCCACATTCCTCCGCATCACATGCCCGTACCATGACAACCGATTTCCACACAACTTTTCAGTCACCGGTGTCACTTTCAGACTTTCTCTTATTCTGTTCTCATGCCACAAATAAATGGAACCACGTAACATTTTAGTGGCGTGTTTTTCGATAGTCAGTCTTCGTAAAGCTAGATAAGTTGTTACGGGGAGTCAGAAGCCTGAAAGACCGACAAGTCTACCAGGGGGTATCGTGTTACCGAGTAAGTGGGCTGTGGTGGTCAGATAGGCAGTCGCTTCATGTGAAATACTGGTTGCATTCTGTTAAACTGGAAACCGACCCCAACATCGTTGGGAAAAGACTATGCTGATGATGATGAGGTGTAAAATTGATTGTTTGTTTGTAAGAGGTCATTTTCATACATTCAGTCTCACAATTCTAGGTAGGCGATTTCAGACTCATCAACTACAAGTCTAGATTTCCTCATGACGTTTTTCCTTCTCCGATTTCAGTAATGTCCATGATAAACTTAAAAAAAAAAAACATGAATTGAAAAGTCACATTGGTTTGAACCCACAACCTCCTTCAAGAGAGGCGAGGCCTTAACCACTGGACCATCACGACATACTTAGCATACATTACTTCAAACGCAACCGAATCCCATACCATAACTTCAACCTTTAGGCAAAACCGTGAGTTAGATAACATTCTATTTAAGAACACCTTTCCGAGCTAAAATTCTAGATAAGTGCCCATTGTGCCACGATAATCTTATCTGGCCATATTTATGGTAACCGAGGTCCTAGTTCTAGGTCGTAAGCTTGGTTACCTAGATTTTAGAGCGAGAAAGGTTTTCGTTGTATGTTTCAGTCTGACTATATGGGTCCCAGTGGTGTGTTATGTTCAAATGTTCGTAGTTTTATGTAGATGAATGTTTTGTATGGACCCTCCACTATGTCAGGGTTTTTGTTTAGATAAGTTTTTAGGTTTCTTGTATTTTGAGGGCTGAATATGAAGTTTAGTTTTGGGAAATAGTCTTTACTTGTACCTAGATTTCTTGATGACCTTCTTGTTACAAGCACATATTAAGCTGCCCTTTTGGTACTCTTTATTTCCAGTGAAACAACAATTTCTCTACTAATCCTAGCATTTGTTTATACCAAAGTAGGACTATTGAAGACTACGTTTTGATATCGGAATCGGACAAAAACCATTAACGATAATTTCATCTGTAAATTAAATACTGTCTACTTTAATTGTTTCTAATGCGGTCCCTAGACGGTCAAAAATGCTTGACCAGCACGTGAAGTTTTCGTGCTTGTCAAGCAATTTTGATCATCTAGGGACCACATTACAAGTTCTTAGAAAGATATGTGCACAAAAACAAATGTCTATCGCACCCTTGTTTTTCTTCAAAACGATCATAAAATAATACAGTGGGATTGTGCTTAGAAACAGCTTAGTTTTCCTTGACTTTACTTTCATAATTATCAGTAAACCAGTTCGGTACTCATTCAATAATAACTTCATGAGGTGGTCAGTTAAACAAATTTAATACTCTGTATCATTTACTAAACGGACATCTGACTATGTCTGGTTTAAAGTACGTTTTAGAATGGTAGGTTACTGGTAAATAGTACTGATCAATACGAACGGGCCTGTTACGAATCTTAGAACATACCTATAATATTTCATATTAAGGTGATACCAAAATAAGTTGGGGGCTTTTTCGTAACCATTTATGTCACTATTACAGAATGTATGGATTTAATTTTTGGATATATGTTTATTGACTAATTGATTAATACTCTGACTGAAGGAAAACAGGATTGGGTTAAATTTCCTCGATAGAATTTAATTCCGAAAATACCTCTACTTTTTTATATATTTTTCTGTAATTCTAAAATCCTAAGTAATTTCATTGCAAAATTGCATTCAAAATGTGCGTATTAGGTCATTGAAAACTCGGCGGCGGCGATCTCTCGCGTCCGAGCCTGGTCCAGGCCATGGTGCGGAGCGAGAGTGCATGGGAGGCCGTCACCTCCTTCTGCGAAGCGGTAATGCTCGCGAAGGAGGAGGCGGAACGCGTGAGGGAGAGGCAGCCTCACGCCCTCAGTCGCCGCAGGAGACGCCCTGGGCGGCGGGAATCGATAGCCGATTCCCAGCCACCGTAGGCGCGGGCTTGCGGACGGTGAGTAGTGGGTAGCTCGCCGTCCGGTGAGGACCAGGCCCGGGTCGACGGCGCGTTGTGTTCCACGCGCGCCTCAAAGAGATGTCAGCAAAAGATGGGGTCCAATAGGGCCGATGCCGCTGGGGTCGCGGGTTGTTTGAAAAAGATACCGTGGCCCTGGCATAGGCAACTGAAGGAACACGGGTGGGTTTTAGTCAGTAAAAGTCTGACACGCCCTTCCGCTCCACCCAGAGCGGGAGAAGTTATTTGATGATTTCCCATCCAAAAAAAAAAAAAAAAAAGGTCATTGAAAACTCTGGCTGGACATATTTTTGATAGATAGCTTAATTTATTTTTAAACAAATTTTATTTGGTTTGGCGCTTTTATTTTTGTTCCAGCGCTCTCTTTTTTTCGCATGTAGATGTAATTGACTCTGTCACTTTCTTATTACCGCTCAGTAAACTTTTTTACATATCGCCTTAAAGTAGAAAACTCGTGATATTAGGGAGAAAAGATGGTTAGTGTCTAGAAAACTATAAGTATGATACTTTTCATCATGGCTATTTTAAAACTAAACACTGTTTGGGGCAGAAGGCTCTACATGATTGACGCCTGTCTTTCTCTAATATGCTCGACGTTACAACTACATTAGAAAATAACAGCCTTTACATTGAAATTACACTCGACAAAGTAATCTGTGTACCATAATTATTTAATGATATACTAGCAGCGCCCCGCGAGTCTCGAATCCGTAGAAATATGGAGATAAAAAGTATCCTATATGTTAATCCAGGTTATAAACTATCTGTGTGCTAAATTTCATCAAAATCCGTTCAGTAGTTTTTGCGTGAAAGAGTAACAAACTTCCATCCATCCTCACAAACTTTCGCATTTATAATATCTAGGGTTCACGGGCTATTTGTATTAAGCGACACGTTTGGAACTTTACAGGAGAGCATTTCAAAGTTTCATTATTCGGAAAAAGGAACATTGTAAAAAAGTATCAATATTTTTTACGAAAACGTGGCCTATCGACGGTTAATAATCAGTAGTGTATATCTCCGTTTTTCACTTTTTAATGCAGGTAGATATGATAATAACTCAATATCGGCCAGGATGTCGCTTAATACAAATAGCCCGTGCACCCTCGATATTATAGTAGGATAGTAGGAAGTAGGATAGGATTAGTACAACTAACTACATTAGAAAATAACAGCCTTTACAATGAAATTACACTCGACAAAATAATCAAATCAATCAATCTGCCTAGCCTTTTCCCAACTATGTTGGGGTCGGCTTCCAGTCTAACCGGATGCAGCTGAATACCAGTATTTTACATGGAGCGATTGCCTATCTGACCTCCACAACCCAGTTACTGGGTAATACGATACCCCTTGGTAAGACTGGTTGTCAGACTTTCGGGCTTCTGACGACCCGTAACGACTGTCAAAGATTCACGACAGACAGCCGAGACCAACGGCTTAACGTTCTTTCCGAGGCACGGAGGAGTCTCGGTATGAAAAGGTGGTCACCCATCCACAGACCAACCCCGGCAAGCGTAGCTTCACCTGATGGATCGACCCGTGCGGCTGTTATTACTTAGCCACGAGCTCCACCACTAGCTATCAAAAGAAGAAATATATATTTTTTTCGACACGTCTTACTCGGAAAGTCTACAGAAATGTCACAAAATACAAATTTATTTCTCTCATTTAGTTTTAATCATGGTCTAGCAGTTTCGAGTAATTTATGCGGCCTACCCAAACGTCATTTCTTTGATATTATTCGACGACTCGACACTGACTGGACAGTTCCACTCAATCTGTGTGGTTCTTTCGTCAAAAAACCATTTCAAACACCACCGACAAAATAATCAGTGTATTATAATTATTTTATGGTATATTATCATCACTTTTGGATCGCTATAGCTATCTAGGGCGGATGGAGGACATTGTTGCCATCGCCTGGATGTGGCTGTCACAAGAAAAGAGAGGCCTAAGCCCAGCTGTGGACGAAATTGGTCTGTGGATGATGTGATGGTAGTGATAACCATCTAGCGTGCAAAATCGAAACACATCCGATCTTTTTTGTTAAACCCTCTGTAAGCATTATACCTAGACCCCCCACAACTACCCATAACCGTAACGCCAACTAACTTTACCTCTAACCCTTTCTACCCACGATTGCAACTAAGTTATTTCAGCCAAATAGTCTGTAATATCGCTGATATGAACTGAAAGTTACCATCAACGCGAAGGGCTAAGTAAATCTTATATGCAAATTCAGTAAGTTAGACTTTGGTACAAGGCACAGGAGATTAGCAACGTTAGAAGTAGTAAAGCTTACTGAGATTTAGATTTGGGGTAGATTTGAATGGAAATTGGAGGATAGATGGTGAAAACTTAGCATTCATATTTTATTTTATTTTATTTATTAAGGGATAATAAACAACATAAGGTTAACACAACTTAGGTAGTAATGTTGCAGTCCACTGCATTATCCACAGATAAAACATATTTAATGATCAGTGGTAGCCGAGCTGACTAGACGAGCATTACCAAAATTAACAAATATTAATATTTTGAAATAAATAAATAAGATCACTATAAAGCTAGCTATAGCTCCAAAACCAAATCAGATCAGAAGCAATTTCATTCAATTAAATTATGCAATAAAGGTTACATTTAAGATAAAAATTTTATAATATTAGATTTAAATTTATTTTTCGAGCATGCAAATATATCAATATCAATGAAATGTGAATTATAGCATTCCAATATTCTATGAATAGGGCAGCGTAAGCCAGTGTTTGTACGACAAGAATTAAGCGCGAACAGAGTACGTGCACGAATCTGACGCACATGAACTGTTCGAGGGACAGAATAACACAGCTTGCTCGTCAGATCAATGGCATCAAAATGATTATGAACAATATCATAAAGTACACGTAAACGTTAAGTATACGTTAATTTGATCATTTATGTTTCATGCCATGCGCGTACCACTGGCCCTTGGTACCCCTTTGACACCAATCTAGCTATGTACTTGCTTTCATGAACTTGTCACGTAAATCTTCTTTTACCTAATCTTCTATGCAACACTTAAGAGGGCTGTTTCGTTATGTATGTGACATACTCTCGCTCACACGTGACCAAATTTTTTAGAATGTTAAAAATGCTTAGTAGTAGCTGAAAAATGTAATCAATTAGCGAAGTACATATTAATAGGTAAATTAAAAACACATTTTTATTATGTCATTTATTTCAAAAACAGATATAGTTACCAAGACCGCTGTACCGCGCCTTAGGAATGCGCGGCGAGGCGGGGTGCAGCGCTGGCGAATGAGCGGTGGGACGCCGTGAGCGTTGACGAATGAGCGGCCTGCACTGCCCGCCGCGCACATACCTACGGCGCGGTATAGCGGTCTTGGTCAAACTGAAATAATGCTTTTTGAGCTGATTTCATTACATAACACAATAGAAATATAAAAATCTTAAAAATTTGGTCCCGTGTGAGCAGGAGAGGTGACAAAAACGAAACAGCCCTCTTAGGAAGATTACTTAACATGGGTGTCCGTATTTAATTGATCATTACAATTAACAATATTCACTGTCAGATATTCAGTGGATAGGTAATTGCAGACCTTGATATAAAATCAAGACTCTGGAGTTTAAATGTGATTAAATTTTACGTATCCTTGACGTTTATAGTAAGTACCTATGAGAACAAGGACTGGACATTTGAACAAGTAAGGCGCGTCGCTCACTGGTAACTCGCGGCGGCAGCTTCGCGGCACGGTAGCGTGGAAAATCCCCCGCACCCCTTTTTTTTTCCCGTGGAGAAATGCTCATGCATACTGCACTACCACGGGGAGATAGTGCAGTTATGTGGGACTCCAACCCTCTAAAACTCCACGGTGTCCTCCTCTGCCGCTTGTGGCGGGAACACGGGCACGCGTTAGCACTCACCGTGAACCCGCCGCGGCTGTCCGTCACCGGACCCTCCTCTGGGGAGCACCCCCCATCACCGGCGCACAAGAACACATTGTGCACTGTGACCACCCCATGGACCAAACCAGCACATGGGCGCCGGACGACCCCGTGTCTAGTCACCCTTAGTCCCCCTGCGACCGGTCGGGTCAGTGGCCCGGCCGCCTACCACTTTTCGGCCGCAGAGGATAGGGAGAGCGGCCAACGAAATACCGACACTCCTCCTCCCCTGCGGCCCCACCGCGTCCGCCATCAGACGGTGGCGACCCCGTCAAGGCCGCGGAAGGTAGGTAGAGCGGCGCACCGCAATACCGGCACTCCTCTCCCGCCGCGGCCTCCAACCCTCAGCCGCGATGCCTCCCATACGACATCGCGGCTCGCCTTAGTTGCGATGTCGCCCAAGCGGCACCGCAACCTACCTGTTGGCCGCTACGTCGTCGACTTCCTGGAAAAAGCCCTGACGAGCGGCCCCTCCTCGGGTTCCTCTTCGCTTCACCGTGGGTGACCAAGCCACGGCTACTGAGCCCCCCCGCCTCGACAATGCGGGAACCCCCCGGGGGGATCCCCCGCACCCCTGCACCGCACACCCGCGCTTTGACGCCGCTTCGTCTCTAGCTGAGACGAAGCGGCGTCTGACTGAGAGTTACTGACAATTTTTCTTTATACATAAGTAGTTTAAAAATCGCTTCTGCTCTTTCTTTGACCACTCCCTATATCATCCGCGGACTGATGATATTGCATAATAGTTGTCAAGTGCGGCCTTACACCAGATGGCGACTCAAGCGTTTTTGGGAATAGCAAATATGCTGCGCTTGTGACCGTTATATAAATATTTGAATATAACTGGGTAAGTGAGGTTGGGAAAAACTTTATTAGCATTTTCGTGAGAATTTGGATGGAGAAAGCACACCTTATGTTGTAAGTGTGTATCTTGTCTGTTTGGTTTTGATTACTATTCGGCTCGTCAAGCGTGGTTATTAAGATCGTGACCACAATCATTTATTGTGTCAGTCAAATCGACTTGATAATGTTGAGCTTAGCAGACTGCCCTGAAAAGGAAATAAGACACTTTATATTGCGGGTAGTTAAAAATACAAAGAAAAATCCATGGGAAAAGCAAATACCCAATTCACTCCTTTTGCACTCCCAAATTAACCAGAAAATGTCAAATATTCCACAAGTAAGTACTTCATTTTAGAATTATAAAGCCTTCAATCAATCATAATTGCCGAAATCAAAACTTTGACCCAAATAATAAGCAGATCAAAAGTTAGAAGTCAAATCAATCAAAATTTTAAACCAATTAGGTATTAACTTGCTCAAGTTTCACCTTGGCTGCTTAAACTTTTTCAAATTATAACCCCTAGATAATTTAATGGCAGTTTAAAATTTAACTTTCCACTTTAACTTAGTTTTGGCCGCCGTTAATTAAGTATTTCCTGTATCGTGTAGTGGAGACCTTCGGCGTTTTATATTCTATATTACGTACACTCTTTAAAAAAAAATAAAAAAACGGGCACGTAAGGAAATTTAAGTTCTAAGGTCGATTTGAGTTAATTAAATGAAATTTAATTGTTTGACGTAGACTGCATACTTATAATCGTGTAAATGAATACACGTGAAGTGAATTCTGAAATGAACAAAAGACAAATAATGATCATTATTTGTCTTTTGTTCATTTCAAAATTTTAATTTGGAACGTAAAGAATCATGCCAAGATGCTTCAAATAACATACCAGTACATCGTCAATTTAATAAAACCTCTTTCTTGTTCTTCTTCATAGAAGTAGAGAAAAAAAATCTAACCGTTTTTTTTTTTTTTGCAAAAGAGTTTAAATAAAAATCAAAACTCGAAAATGGCTCGATCGATTTGAATATTTTTATTCGTTTTGTTCGCTTAATTACTGTGGTGGTTTAGGAAAAAGAAAGAAACCCAAAGGAACAGCCGAAAATTCGAAAAAACTCGAAATTTTGTCTCAAATGGTACGAAGTTCACAGGGTCATTCATGCAGTTTGAAATATTAACACTTTTCATTGTCCTTAAAAAGCAAAGTGCCAGCAAAGCAGTGTACATAACTGGCTAGCCTTTTCCCATTTTTTCCTAACTCGTAAAAGCCACTATTGAACATCATCTGCCTAGCCTTTCCCCAACAATCTTGGGGTCGGCTTCACGTCTAACCGGATGCAGCTGATTACCAATATTTTACATGGAGCGTCTCCCTATCTGAACTCCACAACCCAGTTATTGGGTAAAATACGAAACTGCTTAGTAAGACTGGTTATCACACTTTCAGGCTGCTGAAAAATGTCCCCAAATTGACTGCCTCAATTAAGAAATGTAATTTAAATACATAATTTGTCTTTATAATATCGGTTAGTTTTGCAATCCAAGTAGATATGTTATGTTTAGCTCAAAGAATTCCCAGTAACTTAGTATGAATGATACCACAGTGGACTTTAACTATGTATATACCTAGCTAGCTCAATATTTACCCCAGCGACGCCCTAAGCCGAGGCCCGTTCCCCACAGGGGGAGCCCTTAGCGTGTAGTCGCTTAGTCTGTAAGTTTTATGCCCTGGCTGGAGGCTTTGAGTTTTCTTAAGGCAGCCACAGGATAGTCCGGTTAAGTAGTCTCGACCTCTCTAGGTCAACTACGAGATGCCATTTACAAAAAAAAAATTATAAAACACCCACACAAGTTTCCGAAATACCCTGTGACTATATTTTAATTAGCACACCCACAGCCCAGGCGATCAATCTGCTGAACGCCCTGATTGCTCAGCAGTCGGATGTTGACATATTTATGTAATCAGTAAATCTATGCTAGATATTTGCATAGAATTTTTTACTTACATGTTATGTTGTTCGCTTATTCTCGTTATATTACGATTTTGATTTGATTTTATTATGAGTTTGACGCTTGATACGGTAAGTGCAGCAAATAAAAAACAATCTGCCTAGCCTTTTCCTAACTAGTTTGAGGTCGGCTTCCAGTCTAATCAGTGTTTTACATAGATCGACTGCCTGTGTGACCCCTTGGTAAGGCTGGTTGTCAGACATTCGGGCTTCTGATGACCACAGGACCTGTCAAATATCTAGAAATGATAGTGCAACTGCAGTAACCAATTGTTGTCTAAATAAATAAGTAATTACTTAAACCCACAACAAATGAAACGCGAACCTTTCGGAATAATGAAACATTTCATCATTAAAAAACCTCTTGTAGCAGGAATGAAAACGGAATTCAATATCGAAATGTTTTTATTCAAATAGGTCGTTTTAAGTACACTTAAATCGCCAAAGCTACGGTTCGTTGCTGTGATTCTGCCGAAACCCGAAATTAAATAAGAATACCGAGATATTCGTTTACAGTTTGCTCTGAAATTAAAAGGTTTTGGCTGACAGTGTGTACCTAACACAGGTTATGTTTTACCCATACACACTGGATGACTTTTTAGCGTCTTGAAAAAAATAGGGTCTAATAGGTGAACGGAGTAGAAGCCTATGGCATACCTACCAAATATCGAAATTCAAATTTGAATTTCGATATTTTTAACGATCTATAAAGTTTTTTCAAAATTTCTGTTTTTATTGTTCTAGTTTACTTCAAATGTGTAGGTAGTGTTTATTGATAGAGCAATTTCTGTCTAAGCTATTGAAAAAAACAAAAAAACCGTTCACCTATTGTACCCTATTTTTTCAAGACGATAAAAAAAATCACCCAGTATAACTTGATATATCTATAATATGTATACCAGTTGTTGATCAAATCAGAAATTAATGGATACACAGGAGAACCAAGGTAACCGACATAGCCCGCATTGCTCGCGGAACTGATGGCTGATGAGGCTGAAAGGTTCTGGAGTGGCGACCGCGTACCTGAAGACGTAGCGTTGGAAGGCCTCCCACAAGGTGATCGATGACCTTGTGAAGGCCGCAGGAATCCGCTGTATGCGGGAAGCACAGAACCGGTCGAAGTGGCGGTGCTTGGGGGAGGCCTATGTCCTGCCTCTGGACGTCTTTCAGCTGAAATGATAATGATGTTGTTGCATGCGGTTGGTTACAACGGCGTCCTAGGCAGGAGAACTTCTTCACGGCTATTGTTTTCTCATAACCAAACTACGTAATGCTTATGTAGGTTTTTCCAATGTCTCATTCATAGGGACTCTGCGAAGCATATCATTTTCTTCTTCTGAATTCTATAATTTCTATATTTCTATCGACCGTCTCCTCAGTATTCATCCCCTTTCTAGCCATTATCATCTTTCACAATCCATCCATCGTTTCTTTAGTCTCCCCCCTATTCTTAAAGCTTACCACATTCATACTTTATCTTTCAGCTTGGCAATATGGAACAACCAATAAAAACGCTCAAAGGAAATAAATCCAAGTCAGTAATAATACAGCAACAATACAACTGTAAACAGTTATTCCAAACCATTCGTTATACAGTCCTAATCTTCTTCTTTGATTCTTTCGTCTACTTTCACCCTTGACCCATCATTCGTTACTATTAGCTGAAGAAATTCTACCACCCAAAAAACATCTTTTATCACTTCCATGTTCAATCCATATTCAACCCTAGGCTGAGGGAACTAAGTCCTGTTTTGACAGATCCTTCGTGTGTAGATGTGTTGTTTCGTCTTGTGTAGCAGTGTTACCAGCCTTATATAAATGCTAACAAAATGTCGGGTTCGCGTGATATACACTACTTATCGTACTTTTACTATTTTGCATATATTACCTTGCTATGCATATTCTGTTGACGGTGAGTTTACCAATTTTATGTTTTCGCTTCGTTCACTAATGTAATCAAAGGCCTTTCATCGATGGAAGATATAATTTTGTTATGCTAGATAATTTTGGGTGTAATGGAAGCGCCTAGGAAAATATGTACGTAAAGCTCTTTTATGAACTAAAAACATGAGCTTTATATTAGGTATATATTGTCCTATTAGCTTTTGTCGGCGGCTTCGCCCGCGTGGATATTAAATTGATAAAAAGTGTTCTATGTGTTAATCCATGTTATAAATTATCTGTGTGTAATGACTGAAATACTATTTTGAATTCGTGCACGCCTAGTAGGTACTTTTTGTTGGGTTTACTGCTCAGAAATTATGCACAACGTATCTTTTTATAATATTAGTAGGATAGTAAAAAAACAAAAATGGCGTTATGAGGTTTCTAACTAATTTAAAAAAAAAAAACATTTGATTCTGTACGTCGATTTTGATGAAATGAACGTTAAATGTTATTCACAATAAAGCTTCTTATCTTTCAGTAATTCGATTTTGAATCCGATGAGTGACTTTTGAACAAACAAACCGACAAACATACAAATATTTTTTTTTTACATTCCGTTACTTATTCTACGCTTCAACCTGTAGGTACTTTTTTTTTGCAAAAATCTTGAATGTACAGACGTTCTTGTATGATGTAATAGATGTTTAGTTAATGGCTAAGGTGAAATTCTGGGATATATATACGTACTTAAGTTAGGTTAGGTTTATATAAAAGGGATATAGGGATTGGGGAGTGAAAAACATGGTACCTGCTTGCCAAGTTGTAAAACTTTCCGGAGGGGAACTGTTGCTATGGGGCGAGTAGGTTTTTGCTTGACTACCTGTCAGCAATTGGATTTCTACAGCATTTGTTACATGGATTTATGTATTGTTTTCAGTGCCATATTATGCGTCTTCCTTTATAATTTACCTATTTGCTATCTGTGGCTTTAGTGCGAGGTTTTATACGGGGAAGCGTCAAGGTAGTCCGCGAAATTCAAATTTTCTTACGTTTTTTGCGATTTACAAGTCGGTATTATATTGTACGTTGATCAAATTATAATTTGCGGTCGTAACAAGTATCTATTTACATAATTAGAATCATTAAGGTGATCAATACAACTCTTTAAGACCGGGTAATCCCAAAAAACAACTATTTCATGAAATCTTGACATTTTAGAATTATACTAACTTAAGGAGTTGTATTACTGATTCTATTGTATATAATTCTATAAAAACATATTTGTTACGGCCGCAAATCATACTTTATTTAACATACAACTTAATACCGACTTGTAAATTGCAAAAAACGTAAGAAAATTTGAATATCGCGGGCTACCTTGACGCTTCCTCCTTAACTTACGTAATAATTGTGTTTCCCATTGCAGTCATCAGATGACGCTTATTCAGTTTCAGTTACAAATGCCAGTAAGTATAAAAACTCGCACTAAGGCCTCTGCCATTCTTTATCAGATCTAAATGTTTGTACTTACTAAGTACACCACAGATGCTTTACGTATTTGGCCATACTATGTACTTTTATTCAGAATATTCTAAATTGTATGGTTTTCGAGTAGATAAACCATGTATAGTTGCAATACGCTGCGGTTAGATACGATTTATTTTCAACACACCATAAACTTATAGCCACCTAAAACATTTCCAACTTAATCAAGTTCACGGAAAACACTTCAAACTTAAACTTACAACTTTACATGGATTCAGAAGTCCTGGATCCGCCTAAAGCCGCGTGGAGCTTCCAAGGGTTCACATTATCATAACTTTGAGTTGCCTGAGCCCTTAATCCCAAGTATAATCCTTGATCAACGCCATCCCTTCAGTTTAGAATGGGCCATGATGGGCCACTAGGGCGTTATTTCAATAATGCGATCGATCTTCAAGTTTACAAGTTACGGGCAGCACATTTACTTAATTCTTTTTCGCAGTTTTTCGCATTTTGTTAAAAGTTTCTGCCTTTAAGTGTTTTGTTGCGTGTTGTTTTCCAAGATGGTTCGTTTATTGTTTGTGATACCTTCGTTTTGTTTACTGGTATCTGTCGAAAGGACAATGTATTATTTTTTATTGTTTTTTTTTTTTGTTTTTTATTGGGTATCCTTTGTTTATTAACCGTTCATGGCATTAATCCTTCAATAAATATTTTAAAATACTCGACGCCTTCCGAAATATTCTGACGTCGAAATGCGCAGAAAATATTTAGATATTTTCTCAAAATATCTTCGAATTCTTCGCAAATCTTAAAGGAGTTCATGGTTCAAAATTCAGAATAAAGTCAAGAAAGCTCCATTGTTCAAGAACCAGTATCTGAATCTACTTACCGGAGACTTGGAAGCATCCAATGCAATCACTTTGGACCTCCTCTAGGACCTCCCGAGATCCCCCCGCGAAGGGATGAGACATTAGCATTTTTATCGATAGAGAAAATTGTAAGACGTTATTGACTGATCATTGTTGATATTGCGATTATATTTGGCTGGCAATTCTTGAGTTTTATAACGCGATTCTGTGTAGAAAGTATTTTGGAAAGTTATTTATTGGTCTTTGTGTTCATAAAATTTCGATAGTAATGAATGCAACAAGTTAAAAATGCTCGCCTTTAGCGTAAATAACTTTTCCAGTAAAAGGTTTCCTTAGTTAAACGATTTCATAGATCAGTGAACTTTAAATTCTTATAAACACATTTAAAAATCTACTTCAGTGGATGCTATAGAAACATCGTAGCTCTAATTAATAAAGCTATACTTACAACGATACGATCCATTCTCGATTGATAGCTAGGGTTGGCACCGAAACTATCGATGTCCATCCCAGGATTCGTCTAAACGCACCCGGTGCGCCGAATTTCCATACGTACACAGAGCCAAATCCAACTGAAGTTATTGGCCATCCCGCGGGACTTCAATATATTCGACTATTTTTATTTACTTGAAAGGAAAAGCTTTCGCGCGTTCACTTCGTTCTACCGTTTCGCGAACGTAAAACGACCATGGAATACGTTATATTTGTCACATCTCTATTCTTTAACGTTATTTTACATTTAAAAAAATTGCGCATATTTAAAAAATGGAACGATACTAAGAGGAAACGTTCGATATTTAAAATATTATACAATAGAACTCTTTTCATGTTTGGAATGTTAAAATGCTTAGAATAAGTGAAGAATTAAAACCTTATATTCAAGCTGAATATATACGAAATAACCTATCAAAATCAAACAAAAAACCAATGGTATCAGTTTTTTATATCATTTGACGTGCTTTTGTCTGAAAATAAAACTTATTGTATAACTTATACTGAATAAGTAAATCGCCAACATTAATTGAACAAAGAAACTCATCTCCAAGTTTTAAGCGTTCGCTTTAGAAGTTTATTTTATACTATAATAATCAACCAACATAATGCGAAGTAGACCACCCACGACTATTAATGTTCCCACAAGATTACAACATGAACTCGCAATAAAAAAAATCGTTAAGTATAGTTAAGGGGACTACAGAACCTAAACGCAATTAAACGCAGGTTTTATAATGCCTAAAAGTCTATAATCTGCTTCAGTAAACAAAATCAGAAAAAAATATGATATTCTTCAGGATATTTGCTAGTTCGATAGTGTGTTGAAAACATAATAAAACTAATTTGATACGATAGAAAAAAAAATCACGAAAATACCCCTAAAAATTTCTTTTTACGATTAAACATCTTATGATGACAGATAATTTTACAAGAACCATTAACATAATAGTGTGTTATAATATAATACAAACAATAGATTTTTTTTGTAAATAGATAATTGCTTTGCTTCATATATTTTGTAATAAATTACCAGCGTTGTGTCATCGCGCTTCTGTTTCTGTGTTTTCTATGCCGTCCGACATTGACCGCGCTTTATGCCCTGCAGTCCCCTTAAGAGGATTGTGAAGCTGTAAATCATACAAAAAAGAGATAACGTTTTTCTCCCCGTAAACATGGTCTAATTTTCATAATTTTTGGAAATGTTGTAGGTATAATGAAAAACTAGGTCGGAACGTTTTTATTATAAAGAAATATTGTATACAATATAAGTTATTAGCATCTAAATATCTATATTCTTGACATAAAAACATCCTCGAGCGTTTTTATTTTTTTAAATTAAATTAAATTGAATTACTAAAAACGAAAAACGTACAGACCTCGATTAAAGTATATTGAATGTAATCAGATCAAAATTGTCTAATTTCGTAAAGGTTTAAGGGAGTAAAAACGTTATCGCCCGAAACAATATTTATGTAAATAATTGTATGAAATGTAGGTAATTGCCTCCGAAAATCGCGCCGCGTATCGGCACTTCACAATCCTCTTAAGAAGATATAAAATATTTTAAGTATAATAATAGACGACTTAGTCGTGATTGATGGTATTAGGGACATCTCATATTGGGTTTGTTACGCTAAGGCGTGGAAAAAGGTCACAAACAGGTAGGTACTGACCGAAACTTCAACTACATACACGACTTTACTCAAGCTTTTCACTACAAAGGATATATTCGTGATGTGAACAATGTTTTATTATAAAACACAGCGAATGTTCACCTTTTTGCGTAGTTATTCTTACTCTTATGTTCCTACTAGTATAACACCTGCAAAATCATCAACCAGCCTGTAAAACCTACGCAGTAAACATTATGATAACTGCACTTCATAAACAATAATTGTGGCAAGAGAAAAACGGGAGAGTTTTGAATTAATAAAATGGCGGCTGGAATTTCTGCAATTCAAACATGGCGGCTCGCGGCCCAGCCAATGAGCGACTCTTTATGTACATATGCTAATGAGTGACAGCCCTGCGCGAATGGAATTGTCATGTAAGGGCTGTCATTACGTTATACTGTGAGGTTACAGGGATGAGACGAGAATGTTATTTTTGCATTTGAATGTATCTTGTCAGCTTTGTAACGTCATTTTTCGTTATGTCTTTGTTTTGTTGGGGATAGCGACATGGTTTTAAGTGAATAATCCAACTGGGATCCCGTGTTTGGTAGCCTTTAATAATGTCATAGTGTTACAGTATATTCAAAAAGTGACCAGCCGGTCTATTCTGTATAAATCTCACCGTGAAAACTTAGGTGAAGTGAGCTGTCAAAATTGTCAAGTCTGGAATGACAGCTCACTTCTTTTTCACTTCACCTAAGTTTTCACGGTGAGATTTTAATAGAATAGATCGACAAGTCCATCTATATTCACCTGCACGTTAAAAGTCTATTGTCATGTTAAACTTTAGTGATGTGAATGACGAATTCAATTGTTTTTAGTCGATTACAGAATAGATGAAGTTATAGAACTAAAACTACGTTACCTACATACATTCGTTTAGTCGATAGAAAAAATCTAACAAAAATAGATACAGGCTTATTGTTTGCGTCACGTAAGTTTGCCGCACTGAAACGCGGCTTTCCGATGCGCATGGCATGGCGTCTGCTGTTTTAGTATAGATATTGACTACTGCGCAGTCATTTGTAGCATATTTCAGAGTGGAAAACTTACATGACGCGAAGTAGATCTACTTAATAAAAAAACTGCCTCGTTGGTGTATTGGTCGCAAGCGCTACTGTTGAGCATGAAGTACTGGATACGATTCCCAGGCCGGGCAAAAAGTTATTGAGTTTTCGATTAGGAATTTCTTAGTAGGTGTCCGGAGTCTGGATTTGTGTCCGGTTGAAGGCAATAAGCTCGCCCCTTATTACATGGAACAAACATAACTGGCGAAATGTGGATGTTACTAAACTTGATTGTTTTATTTTTTTACCGTCTAGAACAATACAATAGGTGAACGGAGTAGAAGCCTATGGCATACCTAGTTTTTTTTGTTTATTTTTTTGTTTTTTCAATAGATTAGACAGAAATTGCTCTATCAATAAACACTACATATTTGAAGTACTAAACTAGAAAAATAAAAACAGAAATTTTGAAAAAACTTTATAGATCGTTAAAATAAAAATATCGAAATTCAAATCATACGCACTACGCACTTTGCGTAGTGCGTATGATTTGAATTTAGATATACAGGGTTATTTGTAAAACACCAGCAACCTCTTAAGGGGTCATTGTACTCATCATTATGAACGACATTTACTATGGGACCAAACCCGAAATCGCGAAAACAAAAATCAGCTGTTCAGTACATTTATGTTCGCATAATTCGTAAAAATGTGCTGATTTTTTTTTTGCGATTTCAGGTTTGGTCAGGCAGGGGACATAGTTCTTCCATAGTTCAAGTTACCCAATCCACTTTAGCCACCCAGACCCATAGCCCAATATGTTTTGTTTCCACGTATTGACGCCCATCACTACTACAATCTGTCAGATTTATTTAATAGATTTTCAACTTTATCGCTAAAGCATTAGGTTCAAGGTTGATTGGGATAATTTGACAGTTTCGGGTAGCTTGACCTGCTGGCGTCTGTACAACAATAGTCCTGCACCAACCCTGGGTTGTCTTTGGGTGCATTTGCATAGTGCAGATAGGGATAATCGTCGGTTGGTGCCTCCTCATCATTTAAAATTATCTAAGGGGCCTCTGCGAGTTGGCTTCGGCCCCTCGTATGCCTTCCAAAGGCCCGATCCCAGGGTCCCGAGATATGTAAAATAATAATTAGAAAATTTATTTTGTAAGTAAAGTTGTTAGCGATAAAACTGCACGTTACGTTATTAAACGAGCTGTACGCAAAAGTTTGCCATCGCAGGGAGCGCTTTATGAAACATTTCAAAGAATTAATGAATTTTGCAATTTTTTTAAGAAGGTAAGGTGCGATGGTTCTTGTATATACGAAGTTTAATAGAAATCGGGATAGCAACCATGTGAATTGTTTGAACGAGGGTAAGCAGTCTTGGCCGGAGTCAAACGTCACTTATGTTAAAAAAAACCTCAGGTCATGTCAATATTTGCTCGAATGTCAACTGAACCCAATAGGTTCACAACTACTCTAAGCCCGCGGTCGCCATTGGATGATGGTTTTTAGGGTCCCGTACCCAAAGGGTTTTACCCTTTGGGTACGGGACCCTATTACTAAGACTCCGCTGTCCGTCTGTCACCATGAACCGTGATAGTTAGACCGTTAAAGTATTTTCACAGTTGATGTATTTCTGTTGCCGCTACAAAAACCAATATTAAAAAACAGAATAAAATAAATATTTAAGGGGGCTCCCATACAACAAACGTGATTTTTTTTGCAGTTTTTATAGATAATGTTACGGAAGCCTTCGTGCGCGAGTCCGACTCGCACTTGGCCGATTTTTATATATATGTCATAAGTTTATATACATATTATATAAAGAGTTTTCTTATGCACACATGGTGTGCAATCGACATTTGGGAGGTTAATCAAGACTTCTCCATGCCTCCCTGGATTTAATAGAAAGTAAAATTATATTATGTATACGGAAGTAAATCATTACTATTCTTCATTTATTTCTATTGATTACTAAGTTATTATTATTTGAATTCGTGATTTCGTATCCAAGCTAAGATTTGCTGTACTAGGTACTACTAGAAGCTTACTTTATAATGAGAATCTTTTCGACATTTAAAGCACATCACTATTCGACTAACCTATAAGAGTCAGACCCTAATCGAACAACTAGGACAACACTAATTCACCAAATGATTACTTAAAGACTACTATTCAAAGGTGAATCGCGTTTGCATTTTTAGCGTCCTATTCACAACACAAAAGTAAATTATTTTATACGAAGTAACTAGTGAACTTTATATTCGCGTAAAAATTTTCGAAGACGCTCGAGGGTGTAGCAAATCGTTTATTTTACCGTTTTTTTCTTCTATAAAGGAACCGTTTCTTACGTAGAACGTGAGACGTTAACTCAGAATTTATTGCCCTACGTTGGCTCTTAAAGGTGAGTTTTGCTTGAAAACTAAATCGGTTTTGTTGGTACTTACCTTTCTAATTTACACGGGGTTGCGAGGTACTTTGTTCCTTATTTGACTTGGGACAGTCGTGAACAGAAGTGTTGGATCGTGAAGTGTGGAGATTGCCTATTACTTATAGAGTTTCTTACTGTTAAAGAACTCTTTATTCCTTAAACTGTGTTCATCCGGTAGTGAGATTATTATAATAGTTCTCACGAGCAACAAACAGCTGATACAATGTATGTTTGTTTTCTATTTCCGCAACTGAGACGCTTGTACTCTTATCAAGTTATATTGCACTTGTGCACGAATATATACTCACAATGTGCTGACCAATGTATTAAGTTCTGTTCCGTAACTCGAAACTTAGCGGGCCTAGTTTAGTACCCAGAATAAACAATCTGGATGCTAGGAATAGGAGCAAAAAATGCAGCGACTTAGAAGATTGATCCTATGTCCTAATACGCTGCGTGATAGCGTGAGCGTGCATGATCCATCGTTCAATGTCCAGCGCGCACGGGATGGATGAAGAGCAGCACATGAAGTAATTCGCGTTGGTTAGGTAATTGCTGTGTGGCTTTCCAGTGGGAGGATAAATAAAAATCAAATTGAGTATAATAGGAACAGGATCAAACAAACAACGATGTAACAAGATTGGTTCTACTTCGTACGAAGAATAAACTAACTAAATGCTAATAGGACAAAAAATCGCAACAATGTTAGAAACTGGTATTCCAGTACAAATTAAAATCAACTCAAAAACCAAGCCACTGAAACAAAGCAGCATAATTTACACAGCGTAACAAGAAAATCGTACAGCGATCGTAATGAATACTGTACGTAAATTACTTAGCTCGCAAATTCCAACATTAGAAACGGTGCTACCTGCAAACGGTTCTCAATAAATAAAAGTAAACGAAATAAATTCCTTTTGCAACTGGGATGCGCATATATTATACTAGATAACGTAGATGTGTTCAGTTTTCAAGGAATGCTGGAAAAGTTTTGCGAGGGAATTTCAATTGTGCCTTTTAAATAAGAGTGCTGGTGGAATTTTGAAATAGTGATTTGTGGGTGTTATTGAAATGGTTTACAAAAGTGGTGGCTAAAAGACTTTTCAGTTTAAGTTTGGAGTTTGGTACTTAAATGTTGAAAAGAATCGTAGTAACAAAGGATTCTTACCTAGTCACTGAAAATATCCTTATTCTGTTTTCGTCGCTGCTGATATCGATCTCTTTGAAAGGTTTCAAATCTGGATTTTCGGAGTCCTCATTTATAATAACAAGATTCCTTATTCTACCAATAAAGAAACAAAGATAACAGAAAGAAGGTATATAATAATGGCTCGTGTAAGCATATTGGGACAGTTTCAGCTTAATTTAATAGTAAAAGACTACTGAAAGATCATTTAGTATTAATAACATCTTTTGTATTCCTCTGTCTGCTAGTCATATAGACCCAAGATACAAATTACGTTCACAAAAGTTCGGTTTTCTTTTGTTTTTCTGCATATTTGGCTATATCTACTAAAATCGTAGGATCTAAAACATCCAAGTCTGATTACCTGAAATACTCGTACTTACCTAAATTAAATCTCCTGCATAATATAGCCCGCATTGCAGTAATTTTAAAAACGCCAGAGTTAATCCTAAAATAAAGATTTAGGTTTCAAATTCTAAATTAATATGCCCACCATGTTTATTTTTTTTTGATGCAGCTTTTAGACTTAGACCGTTAAGAATAAGCTTTAGTACTTTAAAAACATATTTTTTTATTACTGAATTATTTTTGACAAATATAAAAACATGTTTCAGAGTTCAAATTAGATAGTGAAGCTTTATTATCTTCAGTATTCTTGTACATTGAATTTGTCCTTTTTTAAAGGACGTCTCTACTTTGGTCATTGGTCTGTGTTAAAAAAATAGCGTAGGAATAGAAAAATCTGTTTACATAATTTCTTGTTTAATAAATCTATTGTCTTGTAACTTTTAAAAATCTTTCTAATATGAATAGTTTGGTAATTGGTTAATCACAAAAAAAAAAAAAAAAAAAACTCATCTTTAACTCATTTAATCATATCGCTCTCGTATGCAATGATTTCATTAACACTGGGAGGTGAACACGGCCAGGGGACAAACACTGTCTAACCGAACAAATATAAACTTAATATACATAATGTAGGCAGCCGGGACGCATTCATTTCTTCATGTTTGTCGCCAAAACCGCAAACAGCCGTGTTTTTTCAATATAAAACACACATACCTCCAGTTTACTTGGCGTTTCGAGGAATTGTTTGAATTTACCATTGCTGAATAGTTTGTTCGCTTTTTGTGTAATGTTGGAGTGTGGTGTACTGGTTTTTTGTGTGGTCTTTTGATACGAAAAAGTCATTTAATCTTTTAAACTTCGTACAATCGGCGATGGTGGATGAGCATCAACACCTAATTATAATAAAAAAAAGAAACCTGGTTTCTTCACTGTTGAGAAAGATAGAACGGTAACGTCTAAAACCAATATTGAGTAAAATACTGATTACACGACCCTTACTTTGCCAATTTATAAGATACTTACAACAACCATACAAGGCACTACTTAGCCATTTCTCTGAACAATTTCCTATAAAACCAATAAATGGAAGAAAGTATTACACGACATTTTGTTCGTAAGAAAAAAAATGTACTTAAATTATTTATTTTATCCTTTGCCAATAGAGTGGAATTGTTCGTCGTTTCGTTCGATAAATCCCTTTGATGACTACGTAAGCTTATTTGCCTATAGGGCTTACGATAGAAGTTGGTCTTTGTCCCATCCATGAATATTGATGGTTGATTGCAAAACTTCGTGATTGACTTATAAGTTTGCATTTGATGGGAGATCATGTTTTAGGTTGTAGTCTTTTGGCTTTGGCAAAAATTGTAGTTTTGCTAAGGAAATTGACAAAAAGTGTTGCAGCTAGACTAGTGTCACGATATTATCCAAGCTAGATTTCTTACTAGCCAAGATCCCAGGAGACGAGAGCAGTGGTGACCCAGTGGTAACGGTGGCGACTTACGAGTTGTGTAGGTCTTAGGTTCGAATGAATTCGAATCAAATAAATTATTTCATCACCACTGCTCTCAAAACGGTGAAGGAGTCATCATGAGGAAACCGGCATGTCCTAGAACCAAAAATTCGAAGATAATATATTATGACGTCTACCAACGTGCACTGCGCCCGCGTAGTGGATTACGGTCCGCTCCCTATCATAGAGAGGAGGCCCGTGTCCCAGGACTGGGAACAATATAGGCAGATTTTTTTTTTTTTTTTTAAAGATTCCAGCAGGTAACTCGGTGTAAGTTTTATAAGAACTAAAAAGGTAACGCTACTACTACGGTCTTGTCAAAGATTATCGCAAAACACACGGATCTTGAGAAGCTAAGCATAATTTACGAAAATGATCCTTCGATACAAAAAACATTCGACAACCAGACAACACAGAATAAAATGCTTTTCTAAAATGAAAATGATTTTCAAGACCGTCTCACAGTCCCATAGTCCCACAAAATATCGACTTTAGCCACTAATGCTTTCGATCCTGGAGAAAATGATATCCTTTTGATGTGGCAGCTTTATACATATTTAAATGACTCAAATATTTTTCTACTACTGAGTTCCTGTGTTTTTTTGTTTGTTGTACATATTTTTTCTTTTGCACACTAAGATATATTATGATATTATGATACGGGAGATTTGTGGTCCTTTTTTCCGCGATGTTATTGGTAATTTTTTTTTTTCTATTTTTGGGTTGTTCTTTAATTGGTGTATGGGATTTGGTGATCGTTTGGTAGTGAATTTTGACTTCTGTGGTGTTTAAAAGCTGCTTTCATCTCGTCATGGCTACCATTTTTGTTCTAATTATGAAGTGGGATTATATTGATCTACCTACCAACATACTACAATAATGAGTAAGTTTAGTATTTTTCCTTATGGCATTTAGCTATCTTTCTCATTCTTTCTTTTCACCAATTTACTAAATTTCTATGTTCAGTTTGTTGGGTCGATGACCTGGTGAAGTTTGCTGGAATTCACTGGATGGGAGAACTGCGACTCGAGAACCAACACGAGTTTTTCGAGTGAAATGATGATGGTATTCAGTCTTATTGACCTGCTTTTTTTCAATATAGAGTAAAATTCAGAACCAGCAAAGAAACTGACAGATACATAGCTACCGAACTAGATATCATTTAAAATTATGACGTCACAGTATTCCGCTTCTCTTTTTTTTTTTTTAAATGAAGTTCTTTAAGGCAGCTTGTGGTAGGAGTTGACTGGTAGAAATTGTAATGGGCGTTCATACTTTAAAAGCGTACGCAAATTCAATTTTTGGCATCAAAAACTACAGTTGCCTTTTTTTCTCATGATTATTAAAGTTGAAGATGTTATTTATGAGGGCTAAACACGATTGACACGATTTGGCTCGATACAAAAAAAATCCGTTAGTAGACACCTCCCGACTTTGTTTTTTTTTTATTTTACACCAAATCTGGAAATGAGAATGAATGAACGTTTTAGGCCTAAATTTTAATAAAGAATCGGTCTTGATAAACCTGGGAGCCTAACTGTCTTTGACTGTGTTTCATTAAGAAATTACACTGATTAATGAGCTTACAAAATTAGGAGCCGTAGATTCTAGACAGGCTGGGTTTGATAAAACGAAAACATTTTGTGCCCTAGATAGAATTGTTTGGGTTGATAGCAGCTGTTTTATGTAGATATTGTACTAAATAATTGATGACATTTAAAAACGCTGTAGGCCCGCCAAATTTTAGTCTATGATCCGCGAATCCTAAGATAGACAACTCAGCTATAGCAATATTGTCTAAAGGGATACTTTATCTAGCAGACACTATTCTTTTGTGAATCTAGGTTTGTAAAAAATATTCATAAAAATCCGTCTGAAAACCAAAACAACGAAACCAAGTGTCATAGTGAAGAAGTAATACAATTTTCCCCTCGAATAATAAAAACAGGGGTAAAAGTCCCAATTGTCGTCGGACTAAATACGTCGATTATATTTTCACAAATCCTATTTCCGTCAACGTCCCGCAAATGACCAAGAAAGCTAAGGTAAACGGCACAATTGTTGTCCGGCGGGCCCCCAGGTGTTTCACCCGTACACCGCATTTCTCCACGTCATACCAATCCAGTTTTTACTATACAACGTACATTTTATGTGTTTATGTTTGTTCGTATGTTCGTGGAGCATAAAGTTTTAGTACAACTGCGGTTTAGTGTGATGCAGAAATATGAATTTTAGTTTTTATCACAACGATATGAAATTTTTCGTGGTTTATGCTTTGCGGCGGAATGTAGGTCTGCATTTTTTAGTTTCTTTTTTGTTTTGTTTTATATAACGCTTTGTTGCTTAATCTGGGTAGGTACCTAAACCGTGTGATTTATCATTGTTTATTTTGATTTTTCTAAATTATTATGAAATTTTTCGTGGTTTATGCTTTGCGGCGGAATGTAGGTATGCATTTTTTAATTTCTTTTTTGTTTTGTTTATGCAACACTTAGTTGCTTAATATGGGTATCTGAACGTGTGATTGTTTATTTAGATTTTAAAACGCTACGTTTTTATTATTTTAACCTTGTAAAAGTCCGCGTGATAAAAGCTTCTGCTACTTAAAGTAAAATTATTATTTCCTTGCACTTCGTCTTCGTCATCTAACTGCTTGCTCGTGTAATTGTATTTCCTCGGATATCTTCAAGGTTGCGCTTAAAGAAACTGGTCTTGTAATTATTAGTACTTTTTTACTTACTTACGTATCCAACCAGAAGAGAATTTTCCGTATTTTCAAGAAACTTCGCCATCTAATCTCAGTTTAGAATCATATAAATGTAAAATCTAGTGCGAGTAACTATATAAGAAAAATTGTTAAAGTAGTAGAATAAAGGCTTTTTTATTTTTGTTTTTTATTTATTTATTTATTATTCTCAGTCTCATTCAAATAAAATTTCGACTTGAATTTGAACGTTTTTTTTTTTAAGTGCGAGATTTCAGATTTTCACCGCAAATAGATCTACAGCTACACCATTCAACATCCCCCATTTTCTTAATTATCTAGAGCCACTTATAGAATGAAAGAATTAACACAATTAAACACAAATAAAAAGAAAGTCCCTACATCAAATACTCAATCTTCACTGCCTTTTCAATATGCATAACAAAAAATTAATCATCAATTGTCATCAAAGAGTCAGGTGTGTTTCATTTTACAATTCATTCGCTCTCATACAGAGGGAGCCACTATAAATCATGCTTAACCGTGCCTCCGGGGATTGTTCGCGTTTTTGCTCGCCTTGCCATCAAATCCCATTAGTTTACCAGTGGTTAATGAGTCTAGCTTTTCTTTTATTTTCCCTTCGTTTGTGGTAATTAATGTTGAATTTGTTAATGTGCGTCAAGTAGGTTTTTGTTGATAATGTTACTTATTGTGGATGGTGATGTCATAAGGGCGATGTTTTTTATTTAGTATCATATCAATATATTTTAATGAAACTGCTTTTAGGTTACATTCCTTATAAGGCTATGCTTGCAACGTACCGTATTTATAACCGTGGTCATAAACTCTTTTTAAATTAATTCAATCAGTTCGTCGCACCAGACGAACCGGTGATCGGTGCCTATTATAAATTAACCTGCATTTTAAACCTAATTTTAATGATACAAATAAAACATGGGTCAAACACAATAAAGATAAGAACTACTTAAAGTCGCTCTAAATTCAGATTGATGAATACCAACCGATAATATTTCAAAGGAGGATATAAATCAAGCATATACACATACTAGTGGCAATATAAAAATGAGAAAGTATGTATAACATTTTATCTAACGCTAAAGTCATCTTTAACCCACACAGAGAAAGTTCAGTTTACAGTGACATAGGGCAAAAGAAAGGTCGTGAAATAATTTTGAATGCGATGAAATCTAAGCTATGTGTAATAGAATTAAGGATTGTTATCCTAGAGCATGGTACATTGAAATTTAAAGTGGCTGACGTATAATGCTTATCATCCGACGTAACTGTAAACTGAGAACCTTACACTTGGGCTGTCATTAATCTACCCGGTCCGATTCATTTCGTTTTAATCTCGATAACGTCCCTGTAAAATTCATTTTTGTGAGAAAACATAATTTATTGCACCGATTTATTTTAATAACCGGATGAAATGGCCTCTACGATTACAGGATATTTTGTCGAAACAAAATATCCTGTAATGTCTGAATCTATTTCATAAAGAGAATCATAGCTTTATTGATAGTCAGTCACATCTGTGTGACTAGAAGTTGATCCCGACGTAGTTGAGATAATGCTAGATAATAATGCTGAAAAGGAAACTTTCTTTACAACTGACCGACTCATTTCTTAGGCCCAAATCGTCGAGGCAGAAGAATCAATCTAGATCCCAAAAATATACCTCCCGAGACCGTCATAACCGAGAACTGCAGAATAAGATTATCTGAATATTCTCTGAAGGCAGAAGTCTCTCTGAAGAAACACAAGCTAGGATGAATCAACTGGTTCTGTACTTGCTAATGAGACAAGAACCGGATCTAAAACAAGTCGAATTGTAGCAAAGGCAAGACTCCTAGTCTTGCCTTTGCTACAATTCGACTTGTATTAGGATGTAGCAAAATGCTTGAAACATCAGATACAGATAGAATGAATTTATATCTCTGTGGCTTACATGAATTAATCTGTGAGTATTATACTCGAAACAATATCTAATTCATTTATGATTTCTCCGTTTTGAACCACCAAGCTATTGAATTTTTATATAATATACCTTTTTTAATCTATTACAAAGAAAGAAAAATGAAAGAAAGAAAATAAATTTATTTGACCCAGGTAAAGGCACACAAAATAAAAAAAAATAAAAAACAGAAAAGACTTACAATGTATTGTGTGCCTCACAAATACTCGTATCATTCAAGGCTAGACCTATGACAACAAGATCATAATCTTAACAGCTTAAGACCGGTAACAATCAATAATGTGAAAACTTTATAGACCACTCCATCGAAACGTATGACCTTTTATACTAAGAGGGATTTGAGGCTAACATGAGGTGGAGTATTTCCTTAACGAGACACCACGCGAATAGGCACTTAGCGTATGAAATTTTCACAGCGCCTTCAATACTTGAACGGCGATTTAGTGGGGGAATGCATTCGCCAAATTGTAGCCGACGTGGAGTTACGATCCCGACAACTGGGGGTCTCACCTCGCTGAATAGTTGAATGAAGTTTTATTCGCTACGTTTTATTTAGGTCTTGAATTTTTCATGGTGAAAGTTTTGTGACTTACTTTTCAAACAGAGCCACTGATTTCTACCCATTTCATTTTGTATATCTTCACTTGTTACACTTACCGAAAAAAGAAATGTGTAACCCTGCACCTGGAATACCTAGTGTTGCGATCTTATTGATTGAACATTTTAATAGTTTCTTGTACAGACGCCAGCACATCAAGCTACTACAATCTGTCAAATTTCTTCAATAGATTTTCAACTTTATCGCTAAAGCATTAGGTTCAATGTTGATTGGGAAAATTTGACAGTTTCAGGTAGCTTGACCTGCTGGCGTCTGTACATTAATAAATCTCTACTCTAAACACAACACTGTACATCATCTAAGACCTAGATTCTAGGTCTGTCATTAATATCCTTGCCACGAATACCAAACACTATATAATATAGCCGAATATTGTAAGCGAACCACAGTGCTCTATTTCCTTCGTAGCTCCTGCTTTAGTGTAGAATGGACGGGAAATGGTCTAGATTCTAGATCCTTATCGCACTTAAGGAAATCGGGACTATGCCACAGAACGCTTAATATTGCCGGCTTGAATATGCCAATATTTCCAATGAAATTGTTACCATTCTATTTTGTAGATAGCTTGCTTAATGTGAGTATAATGGTTTTGGAATTCAGGAAGTCAAATGTTAGGTTTGATAAAGTATAATTCTGATCTGATAATTCGAAATAATCGCGACAAATGTTCAACTATAATTCTGTTCAATTATAGTTTTAGGTAAACATGAATTTGTTAGTTTTATGGTTGGTACAGACGGTAGAGATACTTAAGATACTAAAGCTAATAACAATAATGTTATCATTCAAAACCTTGCAATCACAGAAATATTATAAATGCTAAACTAGACAGCAATAACAAACAATTAGGCCCAATCCTTAAACAAAACATTGATACCAATAAATATTCTCTATAAGTATACTACAAGCCATTTCTCCAACCAGCGGTGACTCAAAAACGACTTCCTAAGCATTAAGTGGAAAAATTATTTTAAGTACAGTACTTGGTCTTGCTGCCTGTAAACAGGGTGGCACCAGGCCCGATCTGTTTAAGGCCATGAAATTTTAACCCCGCCTGCGACGTAATACTGGTTAGATGGGGTGTGGTGTAAAGGCTTTGCTGATGCGATCTTGGTAATTGATTGCATTGAAGAATTGAATGATAATTGATTGCATTGAAGATTGAGAATGTTGTGAAGGATGGACATGATCCCTATCATGTTGTTGTTATTTGGATTTAGAATTTGATGAAAGTGCTAAAGATAAAGAATATCTTAAATAAGTAATCTAGTCAGTAGTGGCAAAATTACTTGTACGGAAAATGCAAAATCTTGTTCATAACCATCTCGGTTTAAAAACTCCTCAAAGTACGAGTAAATCAAAAGTTTTAACATCACTCAGTGACTATCCCAACTCCGTTATTACCTTTAAGTTTCCTAACTTCACATTTCACTTCGCTTTATTTCCAAAGCATTTCAAAACACTAATTATTATTATTCAATTATCCCGCTCTCCTCTACAAACTTTGCCCATAACCACTAGAATGCACTGACCATTCCACTCAGGCCATTTCTAAATTTAGATTGGACATAACCAACGTTCCTTTTAAAGAATAACTGACCATCTTGGTTGTTATTACGAACGTTTAATTGCGTACGTGAAAAATGAACAGTCATTTTGTTTTTGTCGTATTCAATATTCATTTTTATGTGTGGAGCTTTTTCTAATGCTGCCTTTTTAGTTTTGTGTCGTTTGTCCTGTTTTATGTCTAGCTGATTTGTTTTACAAATTAGTGTATCGAGCATCATTTGTATTCTTGCGTTTTTGTAATGATTTATATCCGTCTCGTTAACTTGTCTTACGAACGTCTAACAAAGTTGTTACTCAAATCCAGCCACTTAGCACCGGTAACGAGCAAAACACCACCAGAAACGAACACAGTTATTCTAACCACTACTCAACAATTTCCACAATCCTTAACAGAGACATCTTACCAACACTTACACCAAAATTGATGACCCGTTGAGTTTTTAGTCCGACTCCGCTGCAACTGCAAATTCCTTTGCAAAACAAACTGTGAAACCGGGAATGGCAAAACAAACAATCAGTCAAGAGGGGGGAGCGTTCACCCCCCGCAGCCCGCACCTGAGCTCGACCTCCCTCCAGAGGGCTAAAGAGGAATGGACCTCAGGATTGTTACGATAAATGACTGTTTATATTTCTTCTCAGCGTTTCAGACCTGTCTGAAGCCACTTATTCAAATTTAATTCGATCCACAACAAGCTCGTTTTACCGGATTTAAAAATTTTGCATTGTATTTTAATTTAATTAAAGTTGGGGAAAAATTGTGATGATTTTAAATTCAAACGAGCTAACAAACCCAGATGGAGTACAGAATTATGAAAAAATATTTTTCAGCAACTTTATTGGATGGAGTGAGGAAGTTGTGTTCCATGTTCATGATATGGTTTTAATTATAAATTGAGGTACAGCTCGATTTATAAAACTGTATAATGCTCCCTGATAAATTGGAAATTAATATGGCATCAATTCACGAGTACTGTCAACAAGAATGTCGAACAAAAGAGGTGCAGAGAATGAGATAACTACCAATATTAAAAAAAAAAAAATATAGGCAAGTGATACACTTCCTTTAACTCCCCAAGAGCATTGAAGAAAACTCGTACGAAAACCAATAAAATTCTCCTTTCTAATAAAACGTGTACAATAACTCATGATAGCACCTGTGAAAGATCTCAGGGTGGGTAGTCCACCTGAACTTCAGCATGTCCCGGGGGGCTAAAACAATTTTCAGTTACGATCTACGGACCCAGAGTGTCGGACAAGTCCGAACGAATTTCCTGCCGTCGTTAAGCATAGAAATATCGTTGAGACGTGAGAATTATTCTCATCGCTGGCTCATTGGTCCCGTGATCGGCTATTCCCTTTTATTTTTATGTAATGGTGTGTAATGATGACATTTACCCTGTTACAACCCTTTTTATGTTTATCTTTTTTAATAAACGTTTTTCTATTGTAGAATTTGGACCTTGTTTATATGAAATCCCTACTGAATTAAGTTTAGTTTGGACATTTCTATCTGAGAAGAACATTTTATTATAGATTAAGATCTGCTGTCATTATTATCACGCTTGTTTTATTTACTGAATGTACAGCATAGCCTGCGGCGTTAGGGTTGGCAATATCTTAAATAGCACAGCGATAATTTGTTGGGTTTCAATTCTACAACTTTGAAAGCAATGATAATAACTTCGCTTAGGGGCACTATAGTTTTACTTATCATAACTTATGCAGGATATTCGGAGCCTGATTCTGAATATATGGCCGACATATCTGCTATATGTACTATATCATTTCTTCTCCAGATTTATTATGGACAGTGGCTTCAAATAAATTGTTAATATCGTCGTTTTTACCTATACATTCCCCTCACATCTCTGCTCCTTTCACCAGGCAATCCTTCATGAATAGTGTCGTTAAGGGATTCAAAATTTACCATCATCAATTCCAATGTCATTATAGATTCCAAAGTTCGCAAATACCATCTAATGCAAAGTTATCGATTATACGTTGGCCGCTAAATCTGGTATATCTACTTCATCGTTTTGATTAGATTTATGTTCTTCACTAAATTTATTATTAACTATTAGAAATAAATTGTCAATATCTTCATCAAAATTTTCCATCACTAATTCCAATGATATTGTAGATTCCAAAATTCACAAATACCATCGGATCGGAACCGAAATATTCCATTATCCGTTACTACAGTGGACTAGCCGGAGCTGGGAAGATTAATGAGCTAGCTTTGAGCCCGGATTGGCACACCTGAACCGGCCAGTTCTGCTGTGCATTGTTTTGTATGTAAACAGTTCGGAATTTCACGTTTTACGGAGCTAAAGATATATGGAGAATAGTTATTTAACTATTGGCGGAGGGAGCTGTTTGTTTTAGTTGCTAGTTTAGAAATTGCTATGTGCTGCTGTGAAATATTGTAGGATAAGTGGATGTAGGAACTACTACCTGTTTCTATCGCCAATCAGCATTACTGGGTTTTGGTTTAATGCTAGTGCTGGTGAAATAACAGACACATCAGACACTCAAGATGTTTAAACGTCAAAAATGTATGTTTAAACAGTCCTAATCATTATTTAACTTAAAGCATGGTTTATAAATAAAGGGGTAAAAGTTTCTATGATTAACAATATTGCCAGCGGTATAAAAGCTTTTACCAGAATTATAGCCTTGTCTAGTTTCATTAATTTGTTGTGGTTCATCAATTCTTCAAATACCATTAAACTTAATGTCTTGGTATTTGCTCCAACTCTGCTAGTTATGTACATCAGAGATGTTAATAGATCCAACGTATAGAAAAGCTAGCAAATGTATTAAAATAAAAAGTTACTATCGACATTTACGAACATCCCAGACATAAATCTTCAGACTTTAGTAAAGTTAACACGCCGTAAAAACTAAGCAATAACAAAATATCCAATTTAACACCTTTTTGCTCAAACGTGTTCAAGAGCTAAACGAAGAATAGTATAAAAAATAATCCCTTCGTTATCGAAAACTTGACGAAGAACGAACAAAACAGACTCATTAGAAGACCAGACTTGTCCAGTCTTTAATCCGGCTTTAAGAAACAAGTTCATCTTACTCAGACTTTACTTCGTCATTGAGCCGCAGGTGGCTGCAGAGCACCCCCCCGTTCCCCCTCATCGCACCATGGCTTACGTCGCACGATAACACATACTGTCACATCCGTTGATGAATTGCTTATTAGATTGTCGGCAGCATTCCCGTTTTGTGCTTATTTTCATCCCAATAATCCCGTCCTGTTTTTATTTCTTGTAAGAAATTTATTGGCGGCCGATTGTTGGTGCGTTTACCCTATTAAGTTGTTAGTGTTTTTGTTTGGTGTTTGTGAACTATTCTTTATGTGTGGGTGCGGTATTGGCTTCGCACGACCAATAAAGAAAATAATGGATTGCCAATCATCGCGCCTAGGTCTAATAATCGTACAGGCAATATTTTATGGGATATTATTATATTGAGCATATAAAAATGTGCTGCATTTTACACAGTAAAGAATTTATAATATAACATAACGATCATCTTGTGTGAGCGTAGATGCTTTTAATTTTTTATATGCCTTCACTGATGAGCAAACATTAAACATCAAATTAACACTTTAGTAAAACTTTCAACACATCATTTTGTAACCATTTATCTATGTAAATTCTTTTTGCTCACCGCAACGTGTGGAATGTTTTACCCTTACAGTATTAATTGGACATTGTAGTTACTACAACTTGTAATTCTGTGGAATACCATATTCAGCAGTGAACATCTTTTGGGTGAATGATGATCGGATACTTTAGCAGCCTAATCTATATAAGACTAATCAATTTTCATTACAATCTTTACTAACGAAATTTTATCTCTTTCTTACAGATGCAAACGCAAGATGAACCCGGAATTTGACCACGTTCAACCACTTAATCTCTAGCAAGACCCTACCACCACCAACCATGTCTGGCCACCCAAACCTAGACCCGGTTCTAGAACCTTCTGGAAACCCAATAACGACAAAAAAGAAGAGTCTACAAGACCTCAAATATCTTCTAGAAGATAGAGGGTATAAAAGAAGAGGATATAAAGAAAGAATTAGCAGTAATAGTTATGACAATAAATGTAAAGAATCTAGTGTAGTGAATGAAAGGTTTAGGAAAGGATGTTGGTGCTTTAGTAGGCTTAAAACTATCATGTTTTTGTTATTAGTGTTTCAAGTGATTGTTGATAATGTGCACGCCAGGAGTTCAGGTGAGTGTATTTTTAAAATTATTTATTTATTACTATAATATATGTAGTTTGAGTCAAATAACTTTGCCGCTCTGAAACCAGGCTTTCCGATGCGCATATCATGGCGCGATGCTGTTTTAGTATAGATATTGACTACTGGGCAGTCATTTGCGCGAACTTCAGAGCGGCAAACTATACAGTGGCTTACTATAGGATCCTAAGAGCACGTCTTCATATGCAATGGTCTCTGTTACACCATGTAGCACGAGGCAACAGGGGCTAGTGTGAATCTTTGGGTTCATTCGAGTAATAGTCTGGTCAAACCACGCTGGGGTCGGTGCATTTCATTCATTCATTCATTCATACTATAATACCTTAGTGCAGGGATTCGGAAAGTGGTTGATATCGACCCCTATTAATTAACTCAAGTTCTTATTTGAAACTTTCAAGATACTGTACAAATTGTGTTACGTGTGCCAACTTGTTATAAGAATGACTAATATTTCAGTAGGAAGTATCATTGTTGTACAGACGCCAGCACATCAAGCTACTACAATCTGTCAGATTTCTCGAATGTCTTATGTTACACAGTTCGACATAAGAAAAAATGCTCCAAGTGTCTTAAGTCGGACAGTTACACTTAAGGGCTTGGTTAGGATTGGTCGCTAAATATCTGTAGTTGTGTTGCAAGTAGCAATTGTTCTGTATTTATATGAAAGAAATGGTTCATTCACTCTTAATTTTAATATTTTTCAACAGCAGCAACATTATTTTGAACGAACTAAAAAATAAATAAATTGCACGCCGGCGTTCGCAGAATTTTTATCGGTTGACAGAATAAGTTGTTGTGTCATGCAAATAGTGTATTTAGTAGTGATATTTAGTATGTTATGAATGTGTAAACATATGTGCCATCGTATTCTAGTGTAGTTTTAGTAAATTTTAGTGAATATATTTGTGGATTCGACGTATTGTGATAACTTTATCACACTTGTGTAGGTTATGTGAATGAATATTATCAAAATGAAAACATATCACGTCACTGCAATGTCAGGTCAGTTTTATTTCACTACGTAGCTGTTTTATTAGATAGGAAAACTAATGAGGATTACGGCAAGGTATCATTTATAATTTGTTATTATCGATTTAACAGTATAATCTTCCTTTTTCTGAAGGCCTACCTAAAGTGATTACCTTACTCGTAAAAGCGTTGACATTTACGTAATGTGCGTGTACGGAGGTCGACACCCGAAAGGATTTTCGACTTTATTGCTAAAGCATTAGGTTCAAGGTTGATTGGGAAAATCTGACAGTTTCGGGTAGGTTGACCTGCTGGCGTCGGTACTTAAAAAAAAATTAAAATGATGTCAAGATTACTCACTTAACCAACTGCAAAGTTTTAAATTGGTAAGTATTTTGTATCAATAGGAAAAAAACTAGAGATAAGATTTTTAAAGTGATTTGGCTCTGGGGGCTGAGGTATCAGTTAATTTTGGAAAAGGGGTCTTTGGAAATAGTTTGGGAATCTGTGCCTTAGAGTAAACATAACCTTGCTAGGTGTATATGCCTTTTCTAAACACTAAGAGTTATACGGAGTTAATAAACAGGTGTTGTCGTACATTTCTGGATTCAGATGATTAGAAGATATATAGCGGACATAGCAGCAATTTTTATGAAACTGTATCTGTCTGTACAAAGAATTGAAACGGCTTCTGCAATTTATAATTGCGTAGTAGCAATTACCAGCATTATTTTAAAGACAGGTCTATTGTTAACAATTATTGTGATAGCTTTCATTTATTAACCGACCGACTTCAAAAAAAAAAAGGGTGTTATTTAGTTGTTAGGTTTCCACATTTAAATATGCCATGGTTATTTAATTAGGCCTGCTGCTTTGTGAATCTTGTCTAAATCGATTCCCGAACTGATCTAGTTTTTATTTACTAGTTTAGCAACACTGTAGAAGCGTGCGCACCTCCTATTGCGAATAGAATTGCTTTAACAAAATCTATCAAGTTTTGAATTTTGTATAAAGAAACCGAATAGTGGACCCTTGCGTGGGTGATAGTTTTTTGTAAGCTTAGCTTTTTGTTAGTTTAAAGGCGTAAAAAATGAGCACCTAAGTTTTTTAATGTCTTGACTTTTTTCAGCGGTCTCTTTTATTATTTTTCACTTTTCGTTGTGCTGATATACAGGGTTATTGGTAAAACACCAGCAACCTCTTAAGGGGTTATTGTACTCATCATTATGAACAACTTTTACTATGGGACCAAACCTGAAATCACGAAAAAAAAATCAGCTGTTCAGTACATTTATGTTCGCGTAATTCGTCAAAATGTACTGAACAGCAAATTTTTTTTTTTGCGATTTCAGATTTGGTCCCATAGTAAAAGTTGTTAATAATGATGAGTACAATGACCCCTTAAGAGGTTGTTGGTGTTTGACCAATAACCCTGTATAGATGTTTAGTTGGAGCGGTTCTAATGGGTGTTAAGTTAGTGTTTTTGACTTGGCTATGCAGGAACTGATTAAGCCAATCAGATCTATCCTAGTACCAAATTCCACAAATCAGTTCCAAATGATTTCTTAACTATTGTATCCGCAGACAGGCGTGAAGGTGTGACGCGATTCTGGTAGAACAATTTCCTTGAAGTTTTCATAGAAATTGTTCGAGTCACGTCGCGTCTCAGCGGGAGCCTTAGTTTTTTAATTTATTGAGCTTATAATTTATAATTTGTGCTACTAAATTCTTAAGCAGGAAAACTGAAATGTTCCATGCTACTATATGAGTAATACAAAAATACAAAGTCGTACAAAATACCGTAATTCAAACAATATTACCGTATTTGCGATTAACAATAACTACAAACATTGACTAAGATCCTTCAGGTCAGTTTAGTTAGACCAAGCGGAAAAATCCTACGCAATTTACTGGCTCCATTGAAAATAGGACCATATTACAATAGCCTAAGTATAAAATTCTCATAGCGATATTCATACAATTTTATACTTTAGGCTATGGTAATACGATCCTATTTTCAATGGAGCCAGTAAATTCCGCGAGGATATTTCCGCTTCATCTGAATACTGACCCTCACTCATTTACAAATGCAAATGAAATCAAAACTAACAAAGAAAAAGTGAGTAATCATTCTAATCATATTCTGTAGTTACGACCAATACATACATAGATGTAAAAAACCCAAGTTTTGCCTACTTGTGGAACAAAAGATAGCTTGTATGAGTCGGCCTAGTAATTAGCATGTTTTAGTTTAAGCTGAATTAACAGATTTCTTAGTAGTTAGATGTATTTTGGGTTACGGAGGTATAAAGACGAAAAAACTTGACTGATGTTGACTGCCTCGTGGTCAAGTGGTTGCAAGCGCTACCGCTGAGCACGAGGTCCTGGGTTCGATTCCCAGGTCAGGCAAAGCATTATTAAGGTTTTTCTATCTCGAATTTCTCAGTATCAGTCCGGAGTCTGGATTTGCGCCCAGTTGATGACAATAGACTCGCCCTCTATGACATGAGATTTAAATATAACTGGCGAAATGTGGGTGTACTGTAGGTACTCCTCTACCTAACCATTCGGGAAGTACAGGCGTGAAGTTGTTTGCAACAAAACTACGTCATTATGTTATCGGTCGACAAAATATCTTCACTAGAATTATGGTAAACACAAAATAAATTGCAACATTACCACATAAGATTCAGCATGACGTAGCAAGCCGTATAGCAGTGGCGAAACCACCTTATAACACGATTCCTACCGGCTTCCCTTCGGAGGTTCGGATCAGCAACTCTACCGCTATTGAAAAATGCCCCAGTCAATATTGCCGAAAATATAGTTAAACTATGGATATTTAATTAACCATAAGATTTAAATGACAAAAATACTTATTATTAGATTTGAATTACAACAACAACAACAAAAGAATGTTCTGAAATAACCAGACGCCAAAACGTTATAATCGGGAACTAAAAATTCATACAATAGCGATCCCGTCATGACGTCACTTTAGGTCACGTGGCACTGCTTAATATGGATGGACGAGAGCAAGCCGCTGTACAACAGGTTACGATAGCGACAGATATATAAAAAATGCGTCAGCAAAAACGAGATGGAGGAATATTGCATATTTTATTTAGTTTTCACTTGTTCAACTGTATTGTATTCGATTCCTATAATAATTTTAGAATGATAGTCCCTAATTTCTGGTCGTCAGAAGCCCGAAAGTCTGATAACCAGTCTTACCAAGGGGTATCGTGTTACCCAGTAACTGGGTTGTGGAGGTCAGATAGGAAGTCGCTCCATGTAAAATACTGGTATTCAGCTGCATCTGGTTAGACTGGAAGCCGACCCTAACATAGTTGGGAAAAGGCTAGGCAGATTGTTTGAGTCCCTAATTTAGTTGACTTTATTTCTCTAAAACATTAAAAGTTTTGTTTGTGTAGTGATAACGTCTTTTTGGTTCTGCTATTTGACGATAGATGTTGTTAAATGAACTAAAGAAAAGACTTTTATATTTAAGTTAGTAAATTCATTTTTACTTTATTGATAAGTAAGTAAGTTAAGACGGGCTTTGCTTCGGCTTCTCTCTTACAAAAAATCATACCTCGCCGCTGGTATAGTAACCTCCTAAAAATAAAATACATCCTACAAAACGATGGTAATTAATTCTACCAAGCTCTTTATACGCGAGTCGTGAATATATAAGGTGTACTAGAAACGGTACAAGGAATGACTTTAAATCGCGAAACTGCGACTTTCAAGGACCTCTTAAAGCGACTTTTGAAGTTGCCAACGATTTAAATGAAAGGGGAATGTACGAATAGGTATATAAATAACATTTGAATTAAATTATTGACGGATTACTAATAGAACTTACTAAGCTAAAGGGGCCATAATTTTATAAGTTATTTGTGGAAGCGAAGGAAAAATAAAAGCTTTGGATTTTGAATAGTAATATTTGACATACAACAAGATGTCGTCTAGCCTTGACCGGGCTTCAATCAAGAAGAGAGTGTTGATACATCTACGTATAATTAAAAAACTGGACAAGTGGGGTGGGAAGGGTTCCGTACCATTATATATAAATATTTATTTTATTCTGTTTTTAGTAGTTGTTTTTAGAGCGGCAACAGAAATACATCATCTGTGAAAATTTTAACTAACTGTCACGGTTCATGAGATACAGCCTGGTGACAGACGGACAGCGGAGTCTTAGTAATAGGGTCCCGTTTTACCCTTTGGGTACGGAACCCTAAAAACTACTTTTATAATGCGAGTTTATTTGAAATTGACTAGCTAAACTCCACAGACGCGATGGGATTCGATATCTGAACACAATATATTCAAAACGAAATTAACTCAAAATTATGAAATAACTTTAATTTCGGAAGTCGGTGTCTTGGGATCTGTATTTTAGTTTTTTGCCATCGACGTCCAAAAATAAAGTTATTTCATAATTTTGAGTTTCTTTTTGAAGTCGATTTAATTTTTTTAAATTATTGTTTTTATTTCGTAAATTTTAGTTTTTAGTAAAAACTGGAATATTTGTTTGTAATTAGTAGTTAATAGTTTTGTTATAAATATTGCACTAGAATTTGACCAAGGTTTTGAAATGTTTTCCCTTTGACACTACACCCGCAGCTCGTGTCAATAAGCCAGGCCGTCACACTTACACGTATTAGTCCATTATCTGGAAAACTACTGAACCAATTCTGATTAAACTTTCTCTGTGCCCTAAGCTGAAATAAATGTAAGCCAACAAAAAAAGAATGGTCACGATCCGATTAATAGTTTCGGAGAAATGCGTGGACAAACATACATACATACATAATTATGGCATTAGGGGCAGCATACAGGTGTTAGTGAAAGACTGATGACACTACAAAGCCCAACTTCTTGTAATACTCTATCTGGACTATATTCATTTTTGAATAAGGTATGCAGGGTTATTATAAATTGGCTAGCTAAACTCCGCGGACGCGATGAAAGATATGAAAGATAAAGCCATACTGCCCAGTATGGCCGGCTCTTTCAAAAGCACGATTTGTTATATTATGTAACATCCGGATATAGTTCTATAGACTATTTCACGATGTCCTGTTAGTTATTGCAATTTAAACAGTCTGAACCTCGCGCCAGTATTCTCCGAAGGGATAGACAGAGATGGAGGTACCTGCGTACTTACGCACACATTTTGCCATTCGCCTATTGGTATCTTTCGCGAGAAATAAATATTTAGAGCTCTAAAAATTGTTCACATGTTAAACTTTGGCCTGTTTTAGGCAGCAAAGCTTAGTTCAATCTATTTCGGTAGAAAACTCACAAGTTTCGACTGGCTTTATAATAGACCCATAAGGAAAAATATTGTGTTATTTTTAAAAACAGCGCAACAGACTATAAAAGCCGTACAAATTATGTTTATATTTAAAAACGTATCCAGAACAGAATAACCCTTTCAAAATTCGGTACATACATCTCGCTAATCGATCCGCTTGCAAAGCCGATCGGATACGAAAAAAAACGAAGCAAATTGGATTAGCTTCAGACATCGCCTGAAAAAATTAAATTGTTATTTTCCCTAATTGCTCGCTACGATTCAAAGGGACGAATAAAAAAGGCCCCATTGCGTCGGAATACGTTTAATACTCTATAGAAACCAATCTACAGGCGGATTGTGGATAAAAAACTTGCAAAATATCTGCAGGTAAGCCGAGTAGTCCAATCATACCATAATCCATTAAGATTTCGCTTCGCTTCGACGCACACACTTCCAAACTCCCGCGAGGTAAATATTTCACCCTCCCCTTCAGCTTTCTCTAGTATAATGTATTCTACACCCCCAGACCTCATCTTTCCATCCCTATTTTGCATGAAGGGGGAATTTAAATTGTGTAATCTAACTTTCAATTCATTCATACATTCAACGCCATCTCTCGGTGATAAATTGAAACTGGGATGGATTCTTACAGCCATTTAGCTTTTGGGCCAGTTGCGGGGCGGTCGTGTCGCCAAACGTCGCAGGATTGATATGAAAATGTGGTTCCCACGATGTTTTCAGTGCGTTGAAGTAGTTAAATAACTTCAGTGGGTCAACTTTGCTAGTTCATATCTGGGGCACATAAAATTTACCAACTTTGTTACACGGTGTAATGAAGTAGTTTTAGCTTGGCACCAACGAAACTTCCAACGTGTCATGGGATAATTAAATGTTTATATTATGTTTTGAAAATAAATCCTATTGTGGTTAGGTTAGGTTAATATTGTTTGCCAAGTTTTATAGAGTAGAAATAGTTATTTTTAGGTCTTAAACATAACATCTTTTGTACTCATAACTTTCTCAACCCCTTTTTGCTCGTATTCATTCAAATATGTTTTCAACAAGTAGTCCTATTGCAAAACGCTTCGTAATAGGTCCTATGTTATGATCCTAGTAAAAGCTTTTTATCCTAACATAATAACCTAGTCCGAATTTCCTTCTAAACCAACACAAAACCTTTTTAATAAAAAAAGAAGTTACGAAGCAAATCCTGCTTGCATTGTCAAATATCATTTTTGTCACTTTTCACAGGCTTGCTTTTATACAATTCGAGTTGAATCCCTTTGTCTTCATTTAGAAAACCATTTCTCTTGTTTACCCTCTATCCGTTTAGTAAAAAAGGAATGTAAGCTTTATGAGCTAAAGTTCTCATTTTCCAAATGTGCCGTTAACAAGATTATTGTGTCGACACAATGAGTGCTTCCCTTTTTCTAATAGGATGTTTCTTTCCTTCTTTCCTCATTGATTGCCTTTGTCGACATTCATTCGATTATGGAAATAAGGTAGATTTTGATGTTCCTCATTTTCTACCTTTTAACTTTCACGTGTCTTTAACGGCCAAAGAGCTCATTAAGGTCGCCATGATACGGTTGGAAATTACCCCGAAATGAGCCCAAAAGTAATTTTAATTCCGTTCTTAGAAGCAAATAGAAAATGTTAATAAAGACTGAATCTTATTCATGTGCTGGCATAATATTTACGAGAAGACTCCAGCACGAAGCTGACATAGCAAATATTGGTCGCAAAGATGAGTTTTGGAAACCAATCTCGGGAGGACTGGATGTAAACATGTTTTGGTTAGACCAGAATTGAAACCGAAATCTCCGAAATCTGCTTCAAAATATAATAAAGAGTGTCTATTAATAAAATATTTGCGACAGAACTCAGATAACATGTAATCAAATGAAATGCCACGAAAGGAAGTTTAATTATATTCTGAAATTGAAGGAAAAAAAATTTAAGACCCATGAATGACCGAACATTTAATGAAATGATCATCATATAAATAGCCATATCGTGACGAAAGCAACCTATTTAGGTTAGATTAGAACTGTGAAAAACCGCGCGCGAGCCGAGCGAGCGAAGCGAGCGGTTTGAGGTAGCGGCCGGAGAGCCGTGTCGCAATTACTTCGCTATTGAGTATTTTTAGGACCGATGCACAACAATAACAAAGCGACATCAACGCTTATATCGGTGGATAATCGTTCATTTTTGTACGATATGGACACTAATGTTTGGACACATCATGAAGTGACGTGCGTTTAAACTGTTCATATCGTCAAACGTTGAGTATTCAATGATCTGGTCAGACCACATCATGATGTGACCAGCGGTCGATGGTCTATTTCATGAAACATCATGAAATTACCGAACTCATTCTAAGATCTGGCTACAACACATACATACAGTAAAACCTTTTCTCCTTTTTAAAGTCGGCTAAAAATAGAAGGAAATAAAAGCGTTGTTCGTTCTTACAATCAGCGCTAATGAAAGGGTCCTCCTGTCCGTTTATCACTGAATTATCTTCGCACGTCTGCCCGTCTATACGTTTCTACCTCCGGAATTACTGAACCGTTTTCCGAGAGGTGTTAATCCAGACTGTTTTAATGTGATTTTCATGTCTAGCAGGGAATAAAAAATACAGTTGGTGCTGATTTTAATCGTGTTGGAGTTGTGTTTCTACTCGATTTGAAGTTTTGAACTGTAATGTTTCTTTTGACTTTGGGTGTTGATTTATTCTTAGTAATATTTTTCATATTATGAACGCGGAAATGAACGAGTCTTATACTGTGTGTCCATCGCACAACGTCAACGGTACGTCAACGAGAAACAATATTAATTAACGTGAAGTCCCGGTGGTGGTAGTCACGTGGCCATTGTAACACTTACCGTAACATATGTATCGCTACTTCGGTGCCGTCATCTCGTTATCGTTGATGATGACGTGCCGTTGACGTGGCGGTGGACAAACGGCCTATGAGTACATTTGAAATGTTTTCATAACTAATATGTCAGCTCGATCGACATTAAATTAGGAAATGATTTCTGTCCAGAAAATGTTGGGCTGATAGATAATATTACGAAAAATCAATCGCAAAACCAAATGATCTAAACACGCCATGATATAATATGGTTTCGATCATTCCGGGAGCATTACAGATTTTCGTGTTTTGAGGATAAAAAATTGTGGAAAAAATTGTATCGTAATGTTCATCTTTCCGCTACAATCGTAAAAGTCAACTGAGAGGAAAAACTTGCTTTATGTGCTGGCAAAAGAAAACCAAGTTTATGTTACATAGTTCATTACTAATCTCGTAAAAACAATGTAGTTTTTCTCAAAGCTGGAGTTTGTATGTAGGCTTATCACGCGACACGAAAAACAAACTACGGACTATGTTCCCTACTCGACTTTTTATGTTAGATATTGATAAATGATTTTATTTCTGTAAGTAGGTCTGTACAAATCATCATCATAATCAGCCTATATTGTTCCAACTGCTGAGACACAGGCCTCCTCTCTTCGAGAGGGAGTGGATTGTAATCCACCACGCGGACTCAGTGCGAGATGGTAGATGTCACATGTCTTCGAAGTTTTGGTTCTAGGACATGCCGCGACCCGTTTTCTCAAGATGTTTCCTTCACAGTTTTGAGAGCAGTGGTGATGAATTTATTTAAAGTTTAAATTAAACAATTTCATTAGCATTACTTTGTTTTAATTTTAAACAAAGTAATGTGCCTGCCTAGGTTCGAACCTACGATCTTCAAATCGTAATTCGGGACCACTGGGCCACCACTGCTCTCTGGTGTCTGTACAAGTACTTTTATTAAATAAATATTGGTAACTAACAAGCAGGCAGCTCACCTGAAGGTAAGTCACTGCCACCTACGAGTGTGGCATGCAATACATAGCAACGCTTAGCGGCGAAAACCGATCAAGTGCGTGTCGGACCACGCACAATGAAGGGTTCCGTAGTTGGGATGAATTTATCCCAAGAACAATTGTAGTTGAAAAATATGATCTCCCATACATTCCAACTGCAAATGTAAATTTGTACGCACAATATTGAGAGATTTACAATGTTATTTTAAGACCATAGACTTCTTATAGGTTTTCCTGTCATCTGTAGGTATATAAGAAATTTCTGCATTTTTTCAAAATTTTATGCGCAGTAGTATCGGAGATAAAGAGGGGGGGGGGGGAATGGTCAATTTCCGTCTATTTTCTTAAATAACTTTAAAACAGTTTATTTTAAAATTATAAAAATATATATATATTTAAGACCCTCACAGTAAGCCCTTTCATTTGATATATCGAACGGTACAGTTTGCAAAACTTTAAAAAAAAATTCTTATTTAATAATTATGACCCCATATTCAAAATTCATTAATTTACATTACTCGTCCGTGTTTGGGTTACAGAAATTCATACGTATAGCAAAGCTGTGACAAACGGACAGACAGACCGACACATGAGTCATGAGTCCTATACGGATTCCGTTTTTCCTTTTGAGGTACGGAACCCTAAAAATATGTCTGGTGGGCAAAAGCTTCAGGGATTTTAATAAAAAAGTAAGTACATGAGGAAATCATTTCATATTATATTTATATCGTCAATGTCATCCAAGTCTGCGGGGTAATTGCGTATCACACTTACAGTAGGAATGGGTTTCATTTTGACAGTTCACTAACAGTCATTGCGTTATTTACGTTGTCGAGCAGACACTATTTTCGAACCTATGAAGCAATGGATTAGCAATTTGCTTCAAAATGACTCAGATCGTGATTGATGATGTGTTACGCAATTAGGGTGCTGTCATGCGTTGTAGAGTAACAAACAGAAAATCAACCATTTTCTTTTAGCAAGTTAGAAATATTTAAATATTATACCTAGTCTCAAACTGCGGCCAAAAAACTCGGCATCCTAAATAGAGTGAAGCGATACTTAACGCCTGGACAGTTTGACCCTATAAAAAGCGCAAGTCCGGTCCTGCATTGAGGATTGCAGCCACGTTTGGGATGGCTCAGCTAAATACCAACTTGCTGCGCTTGACTAACACAGAGCTAAGAGGCTCATTGGTGACGTAAAGGCGGCAAAGCTTCACAGCTTGGCTCATCGCCGCAAGTTTGCCTGCTTGTCGGTTTTCTATAGACTGTAACTTCGGTGAGTGTGCTCAGGAACTCCACAATCTCATCCCACCGGCCCCCTTCTACCATCGGACATCTAGACGCACTGCAAATTACCATCCATACCTAGTTGCTATTCCACCAATTCACACTAAGGGCTTCCTAACATCATATTGCGTACGGCAAAAGAGTGGAACTCACTATCTGCGTCTGAGTTCCCGAACGCATACAACCCGAATCTCTTCAAAGTTAAAGTGAACAGGCTTCTTCTGGGTAAGCTTACTCCATCGAAGACTTTGTCACCTCTGACCAAGACTATAGTCAAGAGCAAACCCATCTCAAATAAAAAAAAGTAAACATTCTGTCCGATTTCAATTATTGATTCTAAAAATAAAGCCTCCTCTTTGACGTCTTATGGGACGATTTATTCGTAATGCTATAATTATCACTAATCTACCGGGTAATTATGGTATTATCTTCCAAAGGTCGAGTAAAAATAGAAAACGTATAAACATCATCGCTGTATAAGACCCCGAAAATACTACAGGGTGTAAGTGTAAACAGTGGCAACATTCTAAGGGGTCATTATGAACTAAAAATCAGCTGTGACGAATTATACGAACATAAATGTACTGAACAGCTGATTTATTTGGCCGTGACCTGCAGTGGCTTAATTGGGTCTGCAATCGATTGATTGCTTTCCATGTAATAGGCCACTGCAGATCACGTCCGGATGGCAGGTGCTCCTGGGGCTGGACGTCGTTTGGTGGTGGTGGGGGATGTTTTATCCACAACAGCTCTACTGTTCTGTACAAATCTCACCGTGAAAACTTAGGTGAGGTGAGCGTGGAGTGAGCTGTCAATAGTGTCAATCCCTAGCATCTGGTGGAATGACAGCTCTCTTCAACAAGCTCACTTCACCGACGTTTTCACGGTGAGATTTTTTACATAATAGACCGGCTGTATTCTTAACTTTGTCGGTTGGTTTTGGATCACCTGAGAACAACGAAGAATGATCTGATGATGAAGACGACATCTTGAAAGTGACAATTAGTACTTGAACTAAGAACTCACAAAAATGTGAAGTCTGACATAAAATAATTAAGGTCTATATCAAGCATTGGCTGAGATGATAATGATGAAAATAAATATTGCTCATTAGTTTATGACTTTCATAAACGTGAAATAGTTTCTCGTAGAAAGTTATTTTTAATTATTTTTTATTTTGCCTGCCTCTTATATGATGGATGCTTCAAATAACACAAAGACAAAGTATCGCAACGTCCGTTTTCAAAATTCATTTTTATACATCCATTTTGTTAGCCCATAGCAGATGGTGAATGAAGTCGGAATTGTATTGCATAGTGACCCCATTCTTTTCCATAGTTTTTGTTCTGCTTTTATATGTCAACTATTTGCATGACAATTGAAACAATGCTTATAGATATAACACTCTGAAATAGGTACACATGTTTTGAGATTTTCGTAACTGTTTTTTGTTGGAAAATTTTGTATTGTGGTGCCAATATGGCTTATACGGATTTTTCGTTGGGAAGGCAACCTTTCATGACGTCGCAGACGGCTTTCATTTCTGGCTTTATTTGCAAGTGTGGACTGAAGTTTTCAATCTGATTGTTTTGTAGACAGCATAGTTCTACTTATGTAGTAGGTGTGGGAGTTTCTAAGTTACATTGTTTTCCTAAAATAGTATTTATGTAATGATAGGAAAACTTATTGTTGAAGGTAAAGTAATTGAAAGTTTGGTCAATGTTTCAATCTGCCTAGCCTTTTCCCAACTATGTTGGAGTCGGCTTCCAGTCTAACCTGATGCAGCTGAATACCAGTATTTTACATGGAGCGACTGCCTATCTGACCTCCACAACCCAGTTACTGGGTAATACGATACCTCTTGGTAAGACTGGTTGTCAGACTTTCGGGCTTCTGACGACCCGTAACGACTGTCAAAGATCCTCGAATGACAGCCGGGACCATCGGCTTAACGTGCTTTCCGAGGCACGGAGGAGTCTCGGTATGAAAAGATCCCATCCACAGACCAACAGCGGCAAGCGTAGCATAACCTGATGGATCGACCCGTGCGGCTGTTATTACATAGCCACGAGCTTCATTGAGAAAATTATTGTGATGAACCGACTGTAGGTTACCTTCTCTTATATTACAATCCTCGCCAGTTTAATCAATATCATTAGTAATTGGCTGCTGATCCATTTAGCAAAAGCTTTTGTTTCCGCAACAAAAATATTAAACAAACACTCATTAATAAAAATAAACGTTGCCAACAATCTATCCGAGGAATCCGGACAAACATTAGAGAAAAGAATAATTTAAGACAATAAAAAAATACTTTCTTGAAACAAAAACATTACTGTCACAATCAACTTTGAGACTTAATTACTCAGCTTTAGAAGTCATTCTCGTTCAAATCAAACAAATAATTGTGGAAAAAAAAACGTCGTCAAACTAGGACATAATTTTTGTGAAGAAAACTCGTCTTGAGTTCCATTTTGATAACATTCAATTATGAAAAAACGCAAATTAGGACGCAGTAAATAGTAATGAAATTTTCTTCCCTTTTCTCTCTTTCCTAAACTGAGTTTTCATTGTGAAATCTTTTCGGTACATTGGTTATGAACGAATTTACGGCTCAGTGATTCTTTATATTAGCGGCCATTGGCATTAAGTAGGCTTTTTAACGAATTTTCAAATTTTAATGGACGAATTACATTTAATTCGTCCATTAAAATTGGTCCGTGAGGGGCTCATGGCTAAGTAATAACAGCCGCACGGGTCGATCAGGGTCAGGTTAAAACTACGCTTGCCGCGGTTGGTCCGTTGGATCTTTGACAGTTTTTACGAGTTGACAGAAGCCCGAGTTTAACGACGCGTGTTACCCAGTAACTGGGTTGTTGAGGTCAGATAGGCTGCATCCGGTTAGACTGGAAGTCGACCCCAACATAGTTGGGAAAAGGCAAATGATGGGTTTGGGTAATAAATATTGATTTCTTCATTTTGGCGATCTCATTCCCATTTTTCACGATTTTCGCGCTATATGCGCGCGTCTCATCAATTAATTCTTGATCGACCTCGTCTATTTATCCAATCATGATATTAATTTAATCTAACCTAAAAATTGTTCATGTCTACCTGGTCAGTTGTACTACTTACTTCTATGTCTGTTCCCCACTCGCACGTTCTCATTTCCCCCCGATACGTCGTGTTTATTGCGATGGCTCCGTCGGGAGAGTTCTCTGCCTTTTTCACTGAGGTTTGTTTGTTATCCACTTCACACCGTCCATGTGGACGAAGATGGCCGCTTTCGTTTTTTTCTTTGTTTTGTTTATGTAGTGTGTTTTTCTAGGTAATTGTCGGATTTGCTGCGAGAGAGCACTGGATGTTAGTTTCATCTAATTCTGGTTTATTTTGAGTTCAGAAATTAGTTTGTAAATTACGTACGTATTCATGTGAGCTCCTCCAATTAAACTTAAAATAGGAGTGTAGTTGTTTGTAGTAGTAATTCATTATTATTTGGAATTTTGAAAGCTACGTTATATACCTGAGGTAATTTGCTGGAATAGGTACTCGTACTACTTATCTACTTCAACAAACTCAACATCAAGAAACCTAATTCAAAAATCACTCCAACAAACATTTCCACAAAAAAAAAAACCCCAAACCACGTTGCCAATTAAAATAATGACCATCCGCGATAAACGTAACACAAAACTTGTCCCATAACCATAAAACAAGGTTGCCCCATACAATCAATGGTAACCCCCCACTCGCTGGTACATTTATTGTACGAAAACCGATCTCGGACGATACGGGAAGCACCCTCAGGGGAAGGCGGCACTCCAACAAAATTTTTAAGCTGCGGCATCAGCAGGGTTATGGGGAAAGTCTGTGAAAAGTTTTACGAGTTTAAAATGGTGGGCGAGTTGGTGGTTGCGATTATTGTTGTGGTCATTTTCAAGGTGGGATGTGGTAGTAAATATTTGCTGTTTGTACTAGTTCCTAGGCAGTTTGCACAGCTATTAATTAATGGCAGCTAAGGGACTAAGATGGTTACTTTAGTGAGATTTGCCTTGTAAAAGGCGAACTCCAGAGTAATTGCTATCCCGGAAAGCGGAAAACATTTAACACGTGTTTTCATACAGGGAAAAACGATTATAATTAAAATCGCTCTCGATTAATCATGGACAGATTATAATTAAACATAAATGGAGTGCATTAGTGGGTTTCAAATAAAGGTTTAATTCGTTTTGTGCAAGTTCACGCCGTGTGTCAGTTCTCACGGCACAGTATTATCAACATTATTGGTTTCCACCTTTTATTTGGGGGTGCATAGAGTAGAGTTAATGCAGAGGCAGCAAACGATATAAAGCCTTTTGTATGTTGGCTTATGGAACGAATAAAGATGTTCTGAACATATCAGGAGACGTGATCAAGTTCTGAATGGAGGTGGGCTGGGTGGAATAACCACCGATGGCCGCCATGGCCCACGCAGAATGGTCGATCTGAAGGACTAAGTGCGGAAACTAAACCTGCTAACATAGAACATAGTTGGCTTATAATGGTCCAAAATGAACCGAAATACAAATAAAACATAGATATTTTAGCTAGTTACAATTATTGTCAAGCTTGACCATACCATAACACGATAAGCCTTGGTAAGACTGGCTGTCCGACTTTTGGGTTTCTGACCATCCGTCATCATTCTGCTTCCCTTATTCTATTTGGGGTCGGCGCAATATGTCCCTTTTTCATACTTCTCTATTTGTCGTCATCTCGGTAGTCACCCCCTTTCTAGCCATATCATCTTTCCCACCCATCGTTTCTTTGGTCTTCTCCTCTTATAGCCCTCGACATTCATACTCAAAACTTTCCTGGCGACATTTCCTCATTCCTCCGCATCACATGCCCGTACCATGGCAACCGATTTCCACACAACTTTTCAGTCACCGGTGCCACTTTCAAACTTCCTCTTATATACCCATTTCTTATTCTATCCATTCGCGTAACACCACACATCCCGCTCAGCATTCTCATCTCAGCTGCATGCAATTGCCTTTCATTTATTACTTGGTGATTTACTGGGTAAGACAACTAGTGTCAGACTCAGGTTTCTGACGACCCGTAACGACTGTCAAAGTAGCGTTTATAAACAAACCCCAAAATACATAGGCATATAAGTATCGAGCAACCTCTGTGTTTCAACTACTCTGTACCGCGGACTAGAACGCGTTGGTACGGCCGTAATGGACTCGTCGAGACTTCCTAAACTTGTACAATGTTTAGGCATTTGTAACAACCTGCCTCATTGTTGTTCGACTGCCGTCGTGTTAGTTATTGTAAATTAGTTAGTTTTAACTTTGACGAAATTGTTTCCTATGGATTTAGCCGTCTGCGAAATTTTTGGGAAGTTTTGTCTGTGGGAACGTTGGATTAGTGCTTCGGTTCTGTTTAATGGATTATTGATTTGTATTGTCAATGTCAATACTTCCCTATTTGAATCGTATTTTGTTCACAATTTCATGCATTTGATTTTATTGCGCGGAACCCTAATTCTTTTTCTACAATAAAAGTAGCCTAAGTTACTCCTTATAACATAAGCTATCTGCCAGTGAAAGTCCCGTCAAAATCGGTCCAGCCGTTTCGGAGATGTTCAATAGGGTTAGTTTCGAAGCTATCTCTCTTTGGTGTTATAGGTTTTCTATCGTTCATGAATAAACTGACACTGATATTAAAACTTGTGGGGCTCGTGGCTAAATGATAACAGTCGCACGGGTCGATTGATCAGGTTAGATACGCTTGCCGCGGTCGGTCCGTGGATGGGTGACCATCTTTACATACCGTGCCGTTGGTCCCGGCTGTCATTCGTGGATCTTTGACAGTCGTTACGGGTCGTCAGAAGCCCGAAAGTCTTGACAGCCAGTCTTTCCAAGGAGTATCGTGTTACCCAGTAACTGGGTTGTAGAGGTCAGATAGGCCATGTAAAATACTGGTATGGTAGTTACTGAGTAACATGATACCCCTTGGTAAGACTGGTTGCCAGACTTTCGGGCTTCTGCTGACCCGTAACGAGTGTCAACGATCCAAGAATGACAGCCGGGACCAACGGCGGTCTTGGTATGTTAAGATGGTCACCCATCCACGGACTGACCGCGGCAAGCGTAGCTTAACCTGATCGTTAGACCTGTGCGGTTGTTATTACTTAGCCACGAGCCTCCCTACGTAATGTGTAGACATGGTTTGATCTCACAAATACGGGGTCAGCATGCTCAACTGTTGATCAATATCAACAGTCAATGCTTGTTCCCTATGTAAGTACCTGAAGCATCAGCTGCAGTGGGGCAATTACAGTTTAATATTGCCTAGTTGCCTCTGAAATCGATTGCCAAGCCAGCTATTTAGCCTCTCAAATAGCTTGCTCAATTATAGGCTATATTTCTCTGCCAACTTTCCAGACTCAGCGGCTCTCAATAGCCTTTAAAATAACCTACATGGTTCAGCTTTTAGGCCTAATATGTCATCTTAAGTTTTAGAGAACGTTCGTCAGCTCTTGGATATACATATCGCGTCCTTTCTCGATTATCGAATATAGTTTAGAACTTTTTAAAGGGTTTTTAATTGGGTGGTTAAATGACGTGAGAGATGCAGAGATGAATATTTGTGATATTAAATTTTCAATTTTTATTTTTATTTTTTATTTTACTTTATTGGGACATAAAACAGTTACACATTACATATAAGGTATGCCAGAGAATTTTAAAAACTAGGTAAACATGTAACCCACAAAAATGTCCGCGAAATAACAGTAACAAACAGTTATACAATTAAATTAAAACGTGCGCTAATATTACAGAAAAAGTATATAAGTAGTCGTTAGTATTTAGACAATAATATTAGATGACTAAAGTAACTATTTTAAAGATTCTAAAGCCAATCTTTTAAACTTTACGTGAGTAAGCGCGAAAATATCCAATTTGATAAAGTGTGTGTTATACGTATCTTACGTATCGTATCTGCAATAGGCTAAGTTCATCAATCGATGAACTTAGCCTATTGCAGTCTCCTGGATAGATATCTGGCAAGCAAGACTTTGTTTTCCGTCCGTACAGGTCTACCTATCTATAGTTTGAATTTCCCATGATAGTTTCTAAAGTGGGTTTTGGCTTTTTCGAATGTTCTTTTAATTTATTCACTAGCTTCACCCCGCGGCTTCGTCCTCGTGAAATTTCATGTTCCCCGACCCACTGCGTCATATCGCATCGCCCGCCCGCGGTGTTGCTTCGTTTTCGCTTAGCGTTATTTCTGACTTTTTTCTTTTTGGTCGGTGTCTAAGAATCCTAGCGTGATATTTTACAGGCCAGTTGGCGTGGTTGGTTAAGATACCACCTATCACGCCGCAGGTCGTGGGTTCGATTCCCATCCAGGAGAAACATTTGTGTGCATGAACATGTCTGTTTGTCCTGAGTCTGGGTGTAATTATCTATATAAGTATGTATTTACAAAAAAAAGTAGTATATGTAGTATATCAGTTATCAGGTTTCCATAGTACAAGCTCTGCTTAGTTTGGGACCGGATGACCGTGTGTGAAAAATGTCCCAGGATATTATTATTATTATTATTATTATTATATTAAATAGCCTGCCTCAAGAATTGGACTATCAAATGCAAAAAGAATTTTTCAAATCCGACTGGTAGTTCCAGAGATTAGCGCGTACAAACATACAAACAAACTCTTCAGCTTTATTATTAGTATAGAATTACTTACACCGCGTCAAAATTGAATAGGTGCAGAAAAATCTCATCCCTTTACAAATATAGACAGGGGTGTGTTCAATAGAATAAATACACCTACTGTAATATCAAACAAAAATTACCACTATCCCAGTCTACAGGTCTCGATTAATAAATCTAATCTAATCTAACTAACCTGTACTGTCACACTGCAGGACGAAGCCTCCCACTCCCTTTTCCACACAATTCTGTCTTTTGCTAGTGTCAGTCCTTTCGGTAGGAGTCAAGCTCGTCCCGCCATCTTCGTCTCGGCCTGCCACGATGTCGTCGTGCGTTTAGAGGGACCCAATTGGTGGTTCTCTTAGGTCATTTGTCATGTGACATGCGGCAGACATGTCCAGCCCAGTCCCATTTGAGCTTAGGTGCTTTCTGGGTAACGTCCGTGATCTTGGTTTTGGCGCGCAGTGTTGTGTTCCTTATAAGGGGGCGAAATTCGAAACCCCAGGATACTGCGCTCCATGGTTCGCTGGCTAATCTTGAGCTTGGAGCTCTGCTGTATCAGAGACCAGCACTCTAATTGTGTAACACACTACCAATCGAAATCTGAGTCATTGTGAAGCAAATTGCTAATCTATTGCTTCTTATTTTCGAAAATGCTGTCTGCTCCACAATGTAATTAACGCAATGAATGTTGTTGAACTGTCAAAATGAAACCGATTCCGATTGATAGTGTGTTACGCAATTAAGGTACAGGTTTGAGGACCATAATCGCACACCTAGATCAAAAGTAGCACAACTCAAAATAGGTACCCCTTTTTTCAGGCACAGTAAAAAACGTTTTACTCGTTTTCTATTTGATCAATTTAAAATATTTTTGTATGATGTTGTAATTCATTAATGGAGATTGGTACCCATGTGTCTTTGAAGTCAATCAGTCAATGTAGTTTTCAACGCAGAGTCCGATAATCGCAATAACTCGATTTTGGATTATTTTGAGTTGTGCTACTCTTTATCTAGGTGTGCGATATGTGAGAAAGATCTTTCATTGACCAATAGCTCCTCCAGGCGCTCTCGGTGCGTCAAGCAAAGACTATTTGGACCAGATAAATATAGGCTAACGGTCAGATAGATATAGACTAATACTTAACAAAGGCTTAGGTAGGTACTGTGAAGGCTTGAACTTTACATGGGAGAAGATCAATAATAGCAGGAAGAGCAATTAGGAATTATACGAAATTTTAAATTAAACAAATACAATACAATCTTAGGATCAACGCTCACTTCTTAAACCGAACCTCTCATCCGTCTGGCTAACTGCTAAAACAAAACCAGGACTCCTTTTTTATTCAAAAAGTCGTTCGATATTTGCTTGAACGATAGAATGTCAGCCAATAAAATATAAGGTTGCCCATTGCATGAAACCTTTACACAATACTGAGATACTGTAAAAAAATAAACAAAACTTGACATAATAATTGATCAAACATTTAACAAACAGAGTCACTCACAATAACATGGATTACGGTCTCATCCCAAAAGCGACAAATAAAAAATGGCTGAACAATACAAAATTATTTTAAACGAAGTTCGTGGGGGTCGGGTTTAAAAACGTATTTATCAATGGAAGACCACACACAATAATGAAGATTGCAGCTCATTTTACTGTGGTTATGGAACATCATAATCTAACTCATTAGTGGCGTATTTAATTTATTGGTGACAGTGTCCGTGTGTAGCTGGGAATTGATGCGGCATATGAGCACAGTAATGTTCTTTTGTAATATTGATGTCTTGATTTTTAACAAGTCGTAAATTCGGATCGGATAATTGGATGCATATTTACCTAAATTTTTGGCTAAGAAACTATGGAAGCGGCGCAATATAAATTCTGGGATTCCAGAAAATCTGGGAATTCACAATTAATGGGATACATGATATTTGGAAACGACTTCTTAAATCGGTATTATTTATTTAAAAATACCGGTATCACATAACTATTTCTATGCTTGTTTACTTGAAATTCATTTTTAACATTATTTATTATCCTGACGTTTGCTATGCCAGTTTGGCAACCTAGTTGACAACATTAGCGCTAGCATTCGATTTTCTAATCAAATAGTAGGTACTAAATTTATCAATTCCGGGATCGCGAGATTTTTACAATCGATACATAACTGCATTCCATATGTTTTTTATTGTCCATTTCGTGGCAAAGCATCGAAATTTTAAGCTGTATTCCGGAGTCAAAAACTTAAAGACATTTTTCATGATATGCATGAAACTTGATTTAAGAGGGCTGTCGCATTTTGTCACCTCTTTCGCTCACACGGGACCTAAGTTTTACGAATGTTAAACGAAAAGATGCTTTTTTGAAAAATGTAATCAATTAGCGAACTAATAAATAATATTAATAACCTATTAAATTAATATTATTTAGTTCGACTATTGATTACATTTTTCAATAAAGCATCCTTTCATTTAAAATTCTTAAAAATTAGGTCGCGTGTGAGCGAGGGGTGCTGATTGTCAAGTGAAACTTTTAGGTAATAAGAAGCACATATTAGTACAGATGGGACACTCGGCAGTTTAGGTATGACGGTACAAGTACGCGGCGGGCCTATCTTACTGGGACAATTAAGTAGGACTGCTGCGGTCAGAAAGTATTAGAGTTACGCGTTAGAAAGAGAGGCAACTTGTAGGTGAATATAACTGTAGGTAAGAAGCGTTGTGCGACCTGAATTGCACTTTATTGTGTCGTAGCAAGAGTCGCTTTATATTTAAATGATTTTGCGGAATGTCCCATCTGTATTAATAGTTAAAATAATATTCACACTAAGGTTAGGTTCCCTTCTAAAAGTTCTGAGGTTATTAAGAAGGTTTCTAAACCACAATACCATTGAATCGCAGCTAAAGTATTACCAAGTTAAGAGCAATGGTGGCCCAGTGATAACGACCCCGACTTACGAGTTGTAGGTCGTAGATTCTAAACCCAGGCGCTTTTCTTTGTGTAAAACGGTGAAGGAAAACATCGTGAGGAAACCGTCATATCATAGAACCAAAAATTCGAAGACATGTGACATTTACCAACCCGCAATGGGGCTCGCGTGGTAGATTACGGCCAAGTCCCTCTCGAAGAGAGACCTGTGGCCCAACAGTGGGAACAATCTAGTCTGATTATGCAGCTAAAGTTTTCATTTTTCAGTGTCTTTCAAGAAGGATTTCACCGCCTTTGATATCTTCAAAAACCTTAAAAAATACCACCATATCCACTAATTCTATTCTAAGCTTCTAGTAAACGAAACATATTTCATACAAACGCGATCAATCTCCACCCACGCAAGCCGCACGTGTGTACGTACCTTAATAACTTTAACTCGACGCCATTTTAAATTTTATTCAAATCTCTAATTCTACTGATGACTTTATTTTTGTGATATATTGAGGCTTTAAACGCCGCTTACGTTATTAATGTCGATATTTATTAAAAGCTAGGTTTCGTAAATGTAATTTAATTGTTTACTTAATGGATTACATCATTACATGTCATTTAATTTATGGTAGGCGGCGTTGAATTCGTAAACCTTCGTTTTATTTTTGTAAACATATGGTAAAAAAGGTTATCTGTGCTGCTCACAATAAATTATTCCTGAATTACAACTTAAGCAAATCAAATTGTTGTTTTTTGTTGCATGAAGCGGTTCTCCTGTAATCTTCTATAATATAAAACAATGTCGGGTTTGTTCGAACACTTGTAACTCGAGAACGGCTGGACCGATTTCGGAAAATTACACGTAAAAAAAGAAGAAAATTAATTTTCTCATACATCATATTTGGGCAGGACAAGTCTGTTGGATTAGCTTTTCTATTCTTATAATTTCAAGTCTCTAATTTTTTAAAATTCCCTGCTAATATGAATTATATGTATATTTGAGAGTATAGAAACGGTTTTATGTTGGAAAATTTTGACAAGGCGACATATTGAGAGTAGAGCACTCTCACAGCTCACACGCTGAAGCGTTGCGAGTAGTGCAAGAGGTATTACACATCTAATTTAACTGGTCCCTAACTGGTAACTCACTACTTTAAAAGTAGCTAAAGATTCATTGGTAGGTAAAAAGAAAGTGAATGCATTAAAAACAAATTAAAGTTCTAAAACCCTATAAATTAAAATAATCGGAACCGATAATCAAAACGACTTCAAATTAATTGAAAGTACACGTAAGAAAACATATAGCGTACAGTTAAATTGAATTACATATGAAATTAATTTAATTACTCCTTTAACTGACTTTCAAACGACGATAGAGTTTTACGATCTTCATAATTGCACATTTTATTATTCAATTAACTGTTATTTATTAAATAAAGTATCAATTAAGTTACATTAGCCCTGTTTATTAAGTTTCAATTAACGAATGAGAATAATGGGATATCAAAGGAAGATAATTAATTTTGTACTTCAAGTGTAAGCGAAGCTGTTTAGATAAGTTTATTTTATTGGTTCGTGTTATCAAGTTTATATTTTAATAAAGGAAGAAAATTTTGTCAATGGTCATCTATATGCATTAGGGCGCAGATAAATTCCAATGGCCTTGAGTGGTTAGCTTGCGTGTTGTGTGCTGAGCTCACGCAACACAACGTACATCCAGCCAGTAATAGGACTCGCCCAACAAGGAGCGCTGTCTTAAATTAGACGTATTATTAATTTATTATACATAAAACAAAAGGTATTTTAATAAAACACGTATACTAGAAGATAACTAAATTATCTTTAAAATTGTGAAGGTTTAATAAAAATACGCTTGATAGTTTTTGCGTGATTCTCAGTTTTTTATCCACGTTAGACATAACTTTACAAATTAATTACACTATGCAATATAAACATAATCTAAAAAAATCACATATTAAGTTATTAAGAAAATGCTCTAATTTAACATATATTTTTTCCGAATCATTAACACAATTCGTTTAGACGTGATCAGTTTTTAAATCATTAAAAGTCGGTTAACGTCGCCTGAGACTAAAGATCACGTATTTCAAATATCTGAAACGAACAGGACTACCTACAAATTGGCGAAGGTAGATATCTCTGTAGATAGGTACGAATGGTGAAAAAGCCATCACGGGCAAATTACAAACCCAATCACTCACATAAAAATATATCATGCGGAATATGCAATTAATCTACTAAAAATAACATTCCAATATCCATTCCTGAAGCAATTTTAATCGTCCCTCATTAAGGGCATCGCCGCGTAACCACCGGATTTTATGGCCGCCATCTTGAATTAATAATACGTCAACAAAATGGCTGCCGGTCTGACGGTACGGACAGTAAAATTTTTATTAATCGCAAATGAAATCTTGAAAGCGTGAATTGCTTTACCACGCTGTAATTATTATTTTATTAATTTTCGATTTTGGTTTTTACCCTCCTTAACTGTGGGGTGACTTTATTTTATTACACATAATCAATTGTGTAAGATATCATTACATATTGGGATTGAACTGCTCCAAATTTTATTTTATTCTTTTATTTTTGCATACTGAATGTTGACATGACTATTTACTTTGTACAGTATTATATTATTTTAATTTATTGTGAATGTGAAGACTATGTAGGTCATTGCTTTTTTTGTTTGTTTTATTTTTTCTCTCATTTATTTTTAATCATCGTCTGGCAGTTTGAGTAATTTATGCGGCTTACCCCAATGTCCTTTCTTTGGTATTGTTCGTCGAATCGTTGAGCTCCTTAAGTTCTGGGTTGAGCTGCGCGATTACTGACAAATGCGTGCACTGACTGGACAGGTCCTCTCAATCTGTGTGGTTCTTTCCTCAAAAGACCATTTCAGACACCAATCTACATGGTCTTCACATGAAGTGACCAAGATTATGTCTGGACTTTATAAGAGACTGTGACCTCTGAGTTTGTTTCGGCCTTTCTTCTCAGAGTAGTCAGATAGGAAACGCCGACCTCATCTAGTTTAAAAAAAAAAAAAACATGATTGACTTGTAAAAGTGTTTGTACAAACCTACTTACAGAAATAAAAATCATTTATCATTTATTATGGTTGTAACGTATAATTTTCAACACTTCTGCTTATGGTTTTAGGGATTTAAGAGTTACATTCAGTTATTTATAAACGAAAAAGTGGTTGATGAGGATGACTCAGAAGTGCCTTTACTTCGTTTTATGATCTTTTGTGCTAAAACATTATTTTACACTTGATAATGTTTCTCGAAAACTCGATGTAAAATAACCTGAAAACTCGATGTAAAATAACCTGAAAACTCGATGTAAAATAACCATTTCCTCCAGCCTTTCAACATGAAATAATTGGCCTATGAAAGACCCAGAAAGGTTATTTCCTGAATTAACCTTTATCCCGCTAGTTAGGCTGAAAACAAAACCGTCTTAGACATACCCCATTGTTTTTTTTTTTATTTGAAAAGCAATCACTGTCAAGACCAGCCGTTATTCCAGAACCATTGCTTAATATTTAACTGAAAGTCTACGGCCATTTTCCTTGTTTGAGTCCGAGGGATAAGCGGTGAGCACAAAATTAAAATAGTTGCTTTTCCTCTCGTGTTGATGCTAAAGCAACCGGGCTGTGGGGTTATCAGCGTGGCTGGGGATCCACTTAAGTATGACTTGAGAAGATTCTCTTAATGCAGCCCGATAACCAGTTAGTATGATAGTAGCTGCTGTAGATGTTCTTTACAGAAATATTGGCTATGACAGGATAAACTGCTACTGTCCAAATATTTTTGGTCCCAGTCATTCGCTATCTTAACATGCCCTGATAATTTTCAGGAGACTGTAGAAATGATAAAAGCCAGGCATTTCTTATGTTGGTTGCGGGTTGTTTGAAAGAGTTACCGTGGCCCTGGCATAGGCAACTGAAGGAACACGGGTGGGTTTTAGTCAGTAGGTCTGACACGCCCTTCCGCTCCGCCCAGAGCGGGAGAAGTTATTTGATATTCTCGCACCCTAAAAATTCCTTATGTCGTTTGCGAATAACATAGAACATTATCTTGAAAGGCCAAAAACTGAAGATCACGTCTAAACGAGTAGTGATAATGATTTGGTAAAAATATATGTTAAATTAGAGTATTTTCTTAATAACTTAATATGTGAATATTTTAGATTATGATTATATTACATAGTGTAATTAATTTGTAATGTTTAACGCGGATAAAACACTGAGAATCACGCAAAAAGTATCAAGCGTATTTTTATGAAATCTACGCCATTTTAAAGGTAATTTAGTTGTGTATCTTTTAGTATTATACGTGTTTTAATATAATACCTTTTCTTTTATGTATAGTAAATTAATAATGTGTCTAATTTGGGATAGCGGTCCTTGATGAGCGAGTCCTATCATTGGCTGGACGTACGACACGTCGCGTGAGCTCAGCACAGAACACGCAAGCTAAACACTCAAGGCCGTTGGCATATATCTGTGTCTTACTTTGATATCTCGTTCGCTTATGCCTCGAACCCCTCGTTTATAAAGCATTCATAGGACAACCACACAGGCTATGTCGCCGAACCTTACTATTAAAACGTCTTTGTTTTCATGTAAATAACTTGTTTTTATTACGTTTTGCCACTGAACCGATATGTTAGAGGTTTCATTACTTTTATTACCTAGATGTTGAAACGTATAGGTTTTTTATTTAATTTCTGAATATGTGTTATGCGTGCACGAAACGATCAATTGCAGTTGTCAATTTTTACGTGACTGATACACATCTACCAATTGCAATTGAAGCGGTTGACAATATTACTACAATATAAATAGATAGCAATTGATTAATTGCGATTGATTATTTTGGGGACCCCTTACTATTTATCAGCGATTGATCTAGCATTTTCTAGCTTAGATAAAATAAAACCTAAATCTGTATTTTGTGGGTTTTATCAAGAGGCCAGGCAACAGTATTCTTAATCGCTTTGATAATAATGTTATCGTGACCTTCAATCCGTTTTCCAAGGCCCTAAGCCTTAGCAAACTGCCGTCAAACCGCATGATCATGTAATGGAACCTCATGCAATTCAGTAGAATTGAACTACTGCGGTTTCATTGCTATGGTTTCGCGGCGGAGGTGTGCTAAGGCCCTTAGAGAACTCTCATAGTAATAGGGTGCAATGGAAGCCAAAATGTTCCCATTGCAGGGCAAAGGAATTTTGTTATACAAAGTAAAAAATCAAGCATTGTTCAAATACACTACCATTCATGAATCTAGCGATCTAAAACCAAAGTTATGAATACTTAACAATATTTAAAAAAAAATTAAAAATGCACCAAATACGTAATAGATTTTATATAATAAAAGTAAACTACGTCAGCTGTTTCGCTTCTCACGGTATCGAAGATTGTATTGACTGGGGAAATGTATTCGTAGACGATCGACGTGCAAAGCTAAGTAGCGACTTATTGAACGTTTACATATAGAAATGTTGGTGGTTTTAGTATTGAAGACTTTTATTGGCTTTTACAATAGGATGGGATTATTATGTAAATATTTTGCTATATCTGTTAAAGAATAACTAGAAGTCTTACGGCCTGTTTCACTAGATACGGATCGGATACATTCTGGTTGCGTTATCTGGCAGCGCTGGCAGGTCATTTCATACAAATTCTGTTCTATTTTTGAATTGTCTTTCTGGCATTGTGAATTTATGAAATAGCTAATCTAAGCAAACTGTAACCAGTACGTGTTGGGTTGTCTTTAAACTAATATCCATGTTTTAATTACTCGACTGCCGGAAACGCGGATAGATCTACGCGAGACACAATGGTTTTTAATTGTTTCTGTAATTACAGATCTTATACAGTGTGTATAATTATTCTGAACATGGTAACAGGTTGTGCGTCTATGTCATAGTTAGAGTAGCATACACAGACGGACAGTCCCCAACTTCATTATTTTAGTAGGATTCACGTCACTCATTCCCAAAGCTCTACCAAGAATTTAATTATTCCACCCCATAAGACATTTCATAAAAAACCATAGGAATGTCTCATTACCACCATGCTTCTTGTTATGTAAAGGCAGATAATAAACAATTTGAAAGCAGACAGCACGTTCGACTCAAGGAGTCTGGCCGCCATCTTAATTGGAATAATGATGCCGCCATTTTGAAGTCGTTTGTGAAGTGTGACTAGTTTTGTAACTATAGATACTATTGTTTGATAACAATTATTGGGTAGCTTATAGAATTTATAGTGAAAATTTAGAATTGATGATGAACCTAACCATCAAAATTTACAAATACTTTTTATTTAGTCAATAAAATGAGTTAACATGGCAGTTGTACTTCCTGTTAAACATAAAACAATAAAAAAAAAACACCTTTATTTAGTTGGCTAAGAAAAGGAATCGGTTTTTAAAACAACAGAAGATTATGGAATGTGGCCAGCTTATGGTTTGATTATTCTATTTTCCACGACTGCCAAAATTCACGCTATACACCTTTAAAGATTGTGCACCGCACCGGAAACGAACGGGACGTCAACGAGAAAACAGATGACGGACGTCGAGGTAGCGACAGTATATTTACCGAATAATCTCATTTCTCGGTGATGTCCCGCCCGGTGCGATGGACAAACAGTCTTAGACAAGAAGACAAGACACCAACACAAGACAAGATAAGAGTATTTTAAAAGTGCCATTTTTCACTTTCGAGGATCTCCTCAAAGGTGAAAAATGACCCTTTTAAAATACAGTTCTCACTCTCAGCCCTACATTCATATATCAAGCCAGCAAAATATATTGTACGATATATTTTCTATATTACTTATGATGGCACGCACGGGATTCAGGATTCGCTGGAAAATGGTGGAACATAAGGAAACAGCCTAAACGAATCTGGAAATGTATATTTTGGAAACCATGATTTACTAGTAGCTTTGTGGAAAATAAATGTATTGTGGAGATGGATTTATATAGATACTTCAATGTAAAGTTATGCTTGTAAATTTTGAAGGTGGAGGCAGAAGTGTAAGTCCGCATAAGGACACTCTTTGTTTCTGACGACGGTATTTATTAAAATCTACATAGCGAGGCATTTTTGTGCTCACCTCCTTAGCCCATATATGCCAATAGGGCCGATAACGACCCAAACGTTTAACTTGTTTAACTGAGCACGAGCTGTTCCATTAAATTTAATAACAGTGCCATCTTTTAAAAGACAGCTTTGGATCACATCTCGGTTTAATTATTCCTTAATTATCAACATATGTAAAAATTACAAAAATTGGTGTCAAAACAAATTCTGGGCATATATGGGTTAAGAACTCTAAGTGCAATGCAATAATTCGTCGGTCGAATCACGAAGGGGCTTATCTGAGTTTTACCAAATTTTTCAGGAGAGCGATTTTTAATAAAATGTACAACTATTAACCGTCGTAACATTTTACGTAATTCTTATATCAGGTTTATAGAATACTCGTTTTGATTAATGGTTAATACAGTTTATATATTTAATTTAGTTTTTTGTGTAAAATAGTTGAACTCAAAATCCGAAATTTTGTTGGTTACGCCCTTTCGTGATTCGACCGACGAATTAATTATTTTGTCATTATAAAAAAAATACAGTTTTCTTTGACTACCTCATTAGAATATTATTTCTTCGAATAAATTTTTTATTGTTCTTCGCATAATTTTTCCTATTAAGTACACTTAGGAAAAAAATTAAACATTTTTCAAACGATTGGCCATTTTAACAGCTTGTTAAGTCCACACTTAATGCTCAACATTTTTAATTCACGATTATTGATAGCGGTATTCCTGTTCACATCCTGTAGTAATATTAATTTATTTTATTTAATAGTAATTAACATACATATATCCAGTCTAAGACATAAAGATATGAATTAAGTACTTCATGACATTAATTTGCAGTATTAGATTAAATAAAACAAGTATTAATTTATATTTTTTTTTACAGGTAAGCAAACTCATAATCTTGCAATCTTTAAGGCGAAGGGTGAGTCGATCATAAATATAATTACGTTCATTAAAGTCTAGCACATAATGTAAATTAATGTTTCACGTCGTAAATCTGCAGGGAGCCGGAGTTCGAATAAGACGATGATTCTGCAGGATTCTCACTTAAACGACGAAACAGAGTATCTCTCAGTCAAATAACGTTAACATGTGGGACATACTGCAGTTTAAATCAGCATGCATGTTGGTAAAATCATAAAACTTCGAATAAATTACAAAAGAGTTTATTTGAAGCGATTATTCGAAAAGTAAAATTTAATAAAATTTAATTGGTGTCAACATGATACCGTGTGCAAACTTGAAAGTTCCAAATTCAAATTTTGAAATATGTATTCAAAATGTACTTTTAAATGAACATCAGACTAAATTTCGACAAATCGCTTTAAAATACGTTTATACAAATTAGTTGTTTGAATAAAGAACATTGAATTTGTATTCAGCACCTAATGATATTTTTATTATATTCAATCTGATATTTTCAATTTATCAATATTTCAATAACTAAATCGACATTGATTCTTTTCAAGTTTGTCTTACTTTTGCTGTTATTTTATACGTTTAAGCGTAAATGGAATTTGAAACTCTGTACGGTTATTAGTTACATAGAAATCGATATCAAAATAATCTGATTATAATGATAGTCTATCAAACTTTCTATGGAATGAAAAGCGCCAATAAATCAGCTTTTAGACTCCAAGAAAGCTGGGCTTTTTCTCATCATTGTAGGAACAGCAGAGATAACTAAGCTTTTTCGCAGCATCTTGTCTACTACGATTATGTCCAGGATCTTCAACCTTTTCCAAAGGTTTTTGACTTGTACCAAACAATATTTAAACATTTGTTTCATTTCCGTTCTTAGCATACATACCTCCACGCCTGTACCTATTCCCCGAAGGGTTAGGCGGAGACCTATAGTTCTCCCACATTTCACCAGTTATGGTATAATTCCCAGGTAATAGGGGGAGAGCCTATTCCCATCAACCGGGCACAAATTTAGTCGCCGTTCTTCTTCTTAGTGAAGGCCAAAATTATAGTGGTTACGTGGTTACTTTAAACAAATAAATTGGTATAGGCGACCAAACAAAAAGTTCCTTCCCTATAAATCAGTGAAAGCACAAAGTCTTTAGAAAACGCTCAAGTCTACAGGAACACCAACAAAACAGTTCTTTCAATAGCTCCCTCACTTCGCCACCGCTATGTCCCGCCGGCAAAACCACGCGTTCTAAGATTTTAATTTGGCCACGACTGAAACCTTGTCGTTTTAATCAGGACGCGAAGTACCACGAGGCTTGTTTAAATTTTCTATTAAATCCGTGAGACGAGTAGGGGAGACAAAAGCGACGTATCTCCGATCTATTAATAAGGCTGTTTAATTTGGAAAGCGGTAGGTGTAGCGACAACGTAAAAGGCGAACGAAATCATTGTTTTAATGAAAATTGAGATCGGGTTTTTGTTGCGAGAATTTTGTTTTCATATCGCTTGGGAGCAGGGTTCTTGTGTTATTTTTGTTATAATAGTCGTATTTTCGGTGAATATTACTGTTTGGTGTAATGTTGTGTATAAAGTTTACATTTTTGTGTGTGTTTTCAAGTAGATTTATCGTTCTGGCTGATTTATAGGCCTCTGTGAATGAAAGTATAAACACACAAATAGTCTAGTTACGCAGTTATTATTTGCTTATTGCAAATCCCACAATAAAAATTCTTATACATTTCACCAAGAAGCCACATTCACGCAAGATTTGCCAAAAGATTGCCAATCAGCGAAATAAACCCAAGCAAGACAAAGATCGGGAATAACAGCACCTTCAGTGATAACAGGGCATACATAATTCACACATCACTCCAAGAATCAGGCCTAAAAGCTCTCAAACCAACGAGCCATCATAAAGTAACATTTCACATATTTTTCGAGTATCAAAAGTAATGAGAGTTATTTGGTAAATTTATTTTTGATGTATGTATTGTATTTTTTCGCAGAATTTCGTCTTTCGCAAACATTTTGTTACGGATAAGTGCCTTCTTGTAGTCCTGTTAAATGTCTCAACGACATCTTGAAATATGAAATATTTTTCCTGTATTTGTGTAATGAAAATATACTTGCTTGAAGTAATTCCTACTGATTGTTAAATTTAAATGTTTCTGTGTATTTCTACGTTACTGACTCACGATATTAACCTAATCAAGTATTTTTATTTCTTGGAAAGCAATGTTATATTCCTTAGAAATATCCTTCGATTCATCATAAAAAATACGTGTTACTTCCTCGAATTCATCGAGAAAGCAAAAAAAAAATAATAATAAAGAACTTCAACATTTTCATTCGAACTTTTTTTTTACAATTTTAATTAAGATCTTCGTTAAGTATTTTGCTGACCGTACCTCTCTCTGTGACAGTTTCGTAGACCAGCCAGATTAATGGTTATATTTGAATTCCCGTGTATTTTATGTTATTTTTTACTGTATTTCAGCCAATTTCTTTATTCAGCTTTTTCTGGCATTGTATTTTTTTTTCTTGTACTGCATTTGATCTTCCAATTACAGTTGAGCTTGTTAGAGAATTGTTTTTATTCGAAGCGATATTATTCGGGCCCGACAATATTGACGGGATTTATTTTCGCGGAAATATAGGAACTTACTTTAAAAGTTAATCTGCAACTGCTGATTTTACAAAAAAAAAAAAATGTGATAAAAAGAAACTTATTGCAATAGGAGATAAGGTACAGTTTTCTATGAAAACCAAACACAAATTCTTTTACACAAAAACGATCTCTGTTCACTGAAAGACAGGAAAAGAATTTACCTTAACAGCTTCAATACATAATTAGACTACGTTTAAAAACATCAGAAGAATCAGGAAGAAACCAAAAAAAAAACCTTTTTGTTTTCCACCTTCTCTCAAGAAAATTCGCTTCATCTACACTTATGGTGTTATCGAAGGAACCAAAAGCCTTTCAAAATTCCTCTTTCAATAAATAGGAACCTCTTTGTATTACACTCAAATCACACCTTTCAATTTCGCCCCAACTCAGCCTGTGGTTGTCGAAGGGAATTCATTTTAATTACTGTACCTCCCGCAGTCTCCACTCTCCCTCGTCTTGTCTTCCGAGAGACAATGTTTTGTATCAATCGGGATTTGGATCTCGAAGTATTTTTATTTTAGTGGTATTGGCTGGATTATTTGTATGTGGAATTTTTTAGTGCTGGATTATTATGAAGGTTTTAGTTAAACCAGATAAGCACACTCATTTAATTTTGTATCACAATCAAAAAACATCGAAGCAATCTTCGTAGCGTAAAATCATTAATTTTGCAGTAAAGCTACATTGCAAATACTTCCGAGGATTTTTACCGGAATTAACAAATTTAATTAATATTACGATCTCTACGTAAAACTCCGTTTTTTGAGCATTGAAATCGGGCATTAAGTGTTATAGGTAATGTGTTTATAGGTCTACTTCCAATAAAATAGAATATAGAGCAACAAAAACCACAAATTACTTACTTCAACCAATAATATCTACATTACGGCGTCAATCCGGACATTACCCAAAAACCTACAATAATTCTAATCTGCGCCGTAAGTCACAATCGCCTGCTGTAAGCAATCTCAACACTCATAAATCATACGTTTCTTTAAGTTTTATATACTCACTATTTATGTATAACTGTGTTAGTTGTGCTTAATCTCTGTTTAAGCGAGTAAAGAAACACGCCAAAGGCACATTAATATTAGAACTTAGTAAAGTATAATTGGGACTGGTGTTGTTGATAAGCGACAGCGATTTTTACCCGTAAAATGGTCAGACGCGGTCTTGATATAGAGAGGCCATTCCACTATTTTTTAAAAACGTTTGCTTCGCTCAAATTCAATCTGTCAAAAATAAGTCTAATCTACCTACAGTTTTGACAAGTTCTTGACATTGATATTCCCCGAGAAGAGATATCGACGAGATTTTAAACGTTTTCAAATACGAGAATTGACCTTGAGGCATTTGGTTGACAGCTGCGAATAATAAATAGTACGGCAAATTGGCAGCTACGTCTATTATTATTTTATTTTATTTTCCGATACCGACTGATAGAGAAGTGTGGAAGAAAAAAAAAGTGTGTGTCAGCTCCGACGCACGACGGAGTTTTCTCCTTATGTACGATTGTCTTTGAATATAATGGATAGATTGACAGCTACAATGAAGACTGGCTGAAAATAAACAAAACACAGAAACGTGACAACGCTTCGCTTGTATTTCAGTTGTCATAATTTTTCAAACTAAGAGGGCTAAGTAAACTTCAAAAAGACATGTTGCGCCGACCCCAAATAAATTAGGATAAGGTCAAAAGAATGATGATGAATGAATGTGTAGTCGCTTGTTAGCTTGCAAAATTGAAATAATTATAATTTTCTTTATTTAGTCGCAATAGGTTTCGATCTTCTTTAATATACTTACATAATTATAGCCTAAGTTTCTTGAGGCAATAAAATAACAAAATATCCCATTAAAAAATCCGCTATTCTTTCCTACCTTAGGACTCTAGGCCTAATCACGATTACATAAGAAATCTCTGAAAAACTAAATCGATGCATAGACGATAGTGAAATCTAATTTATGCTCAGCGTAATTTTCGTTTCTTTTCTTCAAAGAATATTTATTTAACTTTATCGCTACTTAAAAAGTTAATGGCTAAAAAGCTTATAAATTACACTGGTCCTAAAAAAATATTTTCGTAGTAATTATTATAACTGCAACAAATAACTAATAACAGCCACACGGGTCGATCGATCAGGTTAAGCTACGCTTGCCGCGGTTGGTCCGTGGATGGATGACCATCTTTACATACCCAGACCCTCCGTGCCTCGGAAAACACGTTAAGCCGTTGGTCCCGGCTGTCGTTCGTGGATCTTTGACAGACTGGAATGTGGATGTCAGCTAGGCAGTCACTCCATGTATATACTGGTATTCAGCTGCATCCGGTTACACTGGATGCCATACCCCAACATAGTAGGGAAATGACTAGGCAGACGCTGATGATGATATTGTAACTGAAACTATTTCTTTGTTTTTGGCAGATTTTGGTAACTAAACAAAAACATAAGTTACACGGATTTTTTCTTAGACAATTCTTCTACATTGCGAGAGAAACTTCTAAGGAATAATAACTTCACCTAGATCCTTCCCAATTGCCCATGGCAATTTCCTGCATAATTCCCAACGGATTTCCTAGGATGAAACCTCAGATGAAAAGAACTCATTTCTATTTTATTCTTGTCTATTTTCAGAACCAAAACTTTTTCTATACCATGTATTCTTGAACATGTAATAAAATCGGGCCTGTTTTTTTTCCTGAAAGGCTAGGCAAATACTCCCAACAAAACATTTCGCCAATTGATCAATTACTTACCTAATAAAGATAGTATTAAAGTACCAAATCCTTTGTAATGCTTCATTCCTGGTACCTTCCATTAAGAACACTACATTTTTCATTATATTCCGGATTAGAAACGAAGTTCTCAAAATAACCCTAAACTCACGACCCATTTAAATTAGCATTACATAAGTCTAAGCGTTTGTATGTGCCCGGAAATTATGAATTCAAACCTTTTACCCCGGGATTCTAACTAAATACATTAGCTATTTAGGAGCCGACTTAACCCTTGCACTGGCGAGCTGTCTGGTTAATTTGGCATGAAAACACGCAAACACGTTCTGCTCTACGTAGAGGGATGAGTCACTAGATGAGCTACCAACATCTATGTAGATAAATATTTTGAGCGCAGTTCAAAAAGCAAACAATGGCCTCGCCAATAAAAAGTACTTCCATATTTTGTAATATATTTTCATGATCAACATTTATTTTTGGAGTGGCTTTCGTATCCCTTCCACTAACATCTCAGATAAGATAGCTTTTGTAGTCCCGTCATGTTATTTAAAACTGTAATTCTTAAGGCTAAAAGAAAATAGGTGCCAAATTCACTTCAACGAATAAGTCGCAATTTTTGTCAAAACACAGTACGATAAACGTTTATCTTCGGAAAAACCGAAATATAGCGAATAAAATGTACAGACGCCAGCACATCAAGCTACTACAATCTGTCAGATTTCTTTAATAGATTTTCGACTTTATTGCTAAGGCATTAGGTTCAAGTTTGATTGGGAAAATCTGACAGTTTCGGGTAGGTTGACCTGCTGGCGTCTGTACCTATCGACAAATATAAATTTATTTATATTTCCACCTAAATAATGATAGATTGATGCACGCAGTAATTCTGTCACTCCCTTATGGGAGTCACATTTAATTCAGCAAAGTTCGGTTTTTCCGAAGATACACGATCGAACCTTGAACGTTGTCGTACACTTCGTTTATACAATCTGAGCACCCATGCGTGTAAGTTAACAGGACAAGACAATTGACCTTATTTTCCTGTCACTTTCCTACCGTAACATTTCCAACCTCCAACCTTTTTCCATAAGGAAAAATCACGAGAAGATAACGCTCCCTGCATAATATGGGACACGTAACTTATTCACAGTGGCATTTCTAGTGGACCATTACTCTCGGAGGGCACACTAAATATGTTGATTCGGCTATTTATTCTTAGTTGCTCCTAACCATCTGCTTTTGTTTTACTAACGAGAAACCTCTTTGTTTTGGTACTACTATATTAAACTGAGGAAACAGATAGTTTTGGGTTAGTCATTAGTCTAGAACTGGTTGGATCTGGATCTAAAAATCTAAATTCGGATTATCTCGTCGGGCTTTTTGTAAACCGACTCGACACGAGTCAATAAGTGGTTCTATTTCATCACATTTGTAATTCTGTTTCGATATTCAAACACCCACTTAAGTTCTTTATTTGAAATTTTAACAGGTTCGTGGTTAGCGCATCATTTTAATGCTAACCATCACACTAACTTAAGCACACCCTTGATTATTATTTATGATATTTTGAGATCCCTTAGCTTAATCTCCCCTTCCATCTATAGTATCCTCTATAGCCAAACCAAGCCATCCATCATCACCAAATTTTAATTTGACATTGGTCATGTCTCAGCCTATCACAGTCCACTGAAGTAGGATCTTCTCAAATTTAACTCTAGTTTATTCAATTTCTTATTTTTAATTTGGTTTATTTTTGTCGATATTCAAACACCCACTTAAGTTCTTTATTTGAAACGTTGACAGGTTCCTTGTAAGCGCATCATTTTATCGCTAACCATCACATTAACTTAAGCATTCAGAGTCACACCCTTAATTATTATTTATGATATTTTGAGATTCCTTAGCTTAATCTCCCCTTCCATCCATATTATCCTCTATAGCCAAACCAAGCCATCCATCATCACCAACTTTTAATTTGACATTACCAACTCATATCGAAATTCAAACGGCAATAAAATGGTTGAATTCGGAACACCATTAATACATCAAATAGTTCTCGATGCAGACGTTACAAACTCATGTATTGATGGCGGCTATTAATATTAAAATTTTTGGTTAACACAGTTCGTAGTAAATGTATTGCTGTTCATAAAACTGATATGGCTTTTGGTGAGTTATTTCGTTTGTATGGTTTTTGTTTCGTGTTTTGTTGAGCTTTTACCTTAACAAGCTACTTTTCTAGTAGTACGAAATACAGTGGTGCCGATTCTCTTGTTCAATAACTAAACTAAAATTAGAGAATCGCTATCTTTTACTAACAGGCAGCGCGAGAAAAGGACGGCTATAGCTATGAACTAAGTTAAGAGATGTCAAACTAGTTTACGCCTTGCGCTTAACCGTGTTTTTAGCCGACATATTTTTAAGTGTCGTCTGAATTTGTGTGGAAATATTAGTTTTAACTAAATTTGACACCTCTAATTTACGTCCGTCTCTTGTTTTATTACAGAGAAAAAGTTAGCAATAGCCTAAATTAAGTTTAGTTCGTGTACAACAGAATCGGCACCATTGTTTAATGGGTTTAGACTTTAATCCGAGAATACATGTCATTCTATCCGCCGTGTTTCGAGGAAAGTGGTAAAGAATATTTATATATTATTTATTCTTCAGAAAGCTTAGAGTCTAATATCGGTAAATATGAACAATTAGCGTTTACAATTGCTATTTAAAAGCTTCCACAAATGAACTATACACATGACATGCTGCATTATTGTTTAAAAAAAAAATGCTTATTACAGGAACAAACTAGTCACCATTGTTTTCCAATGATGACTATATAGTTTCTATTTCTACATTTCACCCACCAAGCTCTCAGTATACTTGGTGGGTGGTAACAGAAGCAATATCAGCTTGTAAATGTCCACTTGAACAAGAAAAGCAGTTAACAAAACCATGAATACAAATTAACAGTCATTCAAAACGCATGTCCACAAATTAAATCTTGCTCAACACACAAGGAAACTTGAGAAAACCCACGCGAATGTAATAAATTGTGACCGAGCATAACTGGCGCCACCTGACATATCGAAAATGAACTACTGGAGCTACGTGCAACCAGTAGTTAAGTCACCTGTGATTAACATGCTGGGTCTGAGTAATGCCTTGTAGACCCGGAAGGCAGACCGTAAGGTAATGCTTGCATTAGAATAATTTTACAATGGGGAAACGTATGTAGATGTCATTTTAATCTTGTGTTGTAATGCACTAGAAATAATTGCGTTTATAGGAGTCATAAATATAGAAGTAAGGATGGTTTTCGACAATTTCTGCTTAACCTTATGAGATAAAAATCATGATAATTAAGATAATGTATTAGAACAATAAAGCTCTCAGTCAGATCATGATATCAATTAAGACGAAGCTGGAACACCTGTATTGAACCCATCCCATTCATACTTGAATGACTTCAAAGTTCAAAGAGGAGATTCAATCCTAAGCCTATAATCTTGATTTAGACCCTAAATAGATCGACTATATCGAATAGATTATCAACTACAGACGTTCAAATATACAGTGTCATTCGCATATCATTCAGAAACTAAAGCATAAAAGAATATTAGACAACATTTTAGATTTAGATATTCTTCACACGGAAAACATTCACGTTCCACATTGTACGCCAAGTCAAAAGAAATATCTAGGAATAACACACCTCGCCAACGCCAAAAGGCGAAAATAGCTAAATTGAATTTCCACATATCCAAATCGTATAATGTCATTATGTTACCAATGGTAACTCCTAACTCGAGAAATTCAAGTCTATATTTGCCAATATTGAATTTACTTGCAATCCGTATAGTAGCGTTCTGAAGTGCACTCTGATTTAGGAAAATATCTTTGGAGCTGGTATTATATATAGTTGTAGTATTTTTGAAGTATAAGACAATATCAGCACACTTATTGATTATATTGTATTATTATTGCTGTAGCTTTAAATGTTATTCGTACGCGTACCTCTACTTATTGCTTAGTTTGATATTGATTTCTGCTTAATTTGATCTTGATTTCAACATAAATTAAGCAATTGCTAGAGATACGTTCATTTTTAGGCTTCCGTACCTCAATAGGAAAAACGGCACCCTTACACGATCACTCGTGTGTCTGTCTGTCCGTCTGTCACAGCCAATTTGCTCCGAATATAATAGACCGACTAAGTTGAAATTTGGTACACGTATTAATTTGTATGACCCAAACACGGACGTGTAACGTAAATAAATTAATCAATTTTGAACATGGGGGTCAGTTTTAGAGGCAAATAAAAAAATAAATAAATAAAAGTTGTACCGTTTGACATATCAATTGAAAGGGCTTACTGTGAGAGTCTCACCTATATATATATATATATATATATATATATATTATAATTTTTAAATAAATTGATTTAAATTTACTTAAGAAAATAGTCGAAAATTGAGCATTTATAAAATATTAAGCTCACTAGTCAGGAGATATCTCCGAACTGCTGAGCCTAATTTTTTTATTTTAATACAGATCATAGTTCTAACTAAATAAACTTATTTTTCTTTCTTTCTATAACTATACATTACAGGAAAACCTATAAGAAGTCTATGGTCTAAAAATGACGTGGTAAATCTCTCAATATTGTGCGTACAAACTTACATTTGCAGTTGGAATGTATGGGAGAACATGATTTTCAACTAGAGTGTTAAATTTGTTCTGAGGATAAATTCATCCCAACTACGGAACCCTTCATTGTACATGGGTCCTTTTATTGGGTATTTTTAGTTCTTCGTTTCATCAGTGAATAGATTAACAATAAACGCCATTAAAATACAGTAGTCCTCATTTGTTATATTAGCAACTACCTCCAAAATTAAAACGTCGCCGCCAATAGATTAGAAAAGATTTCATGTCCAAATCGAATTTGCTTTCCATTCCAAAATTTCGATCGCCTTATCCATCATCCAAGATTTATTTTAAGTGGTGTAAGGGGTTCAAATGTCTTACCTATTGATTTTGTGGAAATAGCGGCACGTCTCGACGATTCACGGGCATTGCCGAGGGAATACCGTTCGTTGGAAAAGAGACGCCTTGGCGCGACTTGGCTTGTCTTTTTAACGTGTCAAGATCTATGTTAGTGTCTAATGTTTATAGGATTTCTGTAGGTTTGTGTCTGGAATACGTATGTTTTGGTGGACTTAATGTAATATTAAGGTTGATTTTAGTAGTGTTAGAATAGTAGTATCTATATTTGATGACAAGAAATAAAAAGTATATGACGTATCTAAACCAGTTTAAGCAAAGAACACAAAGATTTGAGCAAGACATAGGAATTTGTTGGGCACCGCAAACTCGAATTGATCTCTTCTCTTAAATATTTCCTCTCGAAACCATATCAATGTCGGTAGAATTTACCAATTCAAAACTCGATACGACTGTATGTAGGAACAGAGCCTCTATTTTATTTTTACTGCCTTGTGTATCGGCTGAAGCTTTACTAAGAGCTATATTTTAGTTTCTACTGCTCAATTTCCCTACATATGAGTTCCTGTTGCATTTTACAAAGGTTTCCTTATGTATTATTTAAATGTATGTAGTAATATTGTAAGCAGGCTTTTCTAAATATACTCATAAACGTCTTCTTCCTTATCGTGAAGATTTTTGTCTTTTATGTGCTCAGAAATAGATATATCTGTCGCTTTCCGTGGTTGTATCTAGAAGTTACGGCAATATATTAATAGGATTGGCAAAAGCATCGAGATTGTCAATAACATTAATGAAATTACCAATATGTATACTTACCAAGCGCGCTGATTTTAGCAATAACTTTCTTAGGGCGTTATTGTTCGCAGAAAATATCCACTTCAGCATTGAATTTTTACGACTCGATATGATATACATACGATTAACCTAGAATCCAATTTCATAAAACCACGAATGCACTAGACCATAGTTTATTAGATTTTCGTACCAGAATGATAAAAAAATGAGTTTTAGAGAGGATTCGCAGACAAAAGCCAGTGGTTTAATAAAAATGTTGCTAGCTCGATGGCATGTGAAAATTTTGTGGTAGATATATAAAGTTTGACTCTTGTTTTGAACTGGTGACCCACTTTTGAGAAATTGTCTGTTTCGACCATCGCTAGTTGCCTTTTTTCATGAGTAGAACAATTGGTGTTACATTGTTTCACTCTGGATATTGGATGAAATTGTTTCTGGGGTAACATCTCTCAAAAGTTCACTGAGTAAACATACAGATAGCTTCTACATTTTTTATATTCAAAATCCCTCTGTGGAATCAAGTAATTTAGTTGTAACTTCGTCATAACTAATATATTTACTAACAAGTTTTTAGCATAGCTAGTTTTAGCCTTATAGATATGAACACACCAGAAATACAAAAACAGTGACAGCAGTATCTCACCACTAAACTTAACAACTAGAAGCAAACGAAGTAGGTAGAAAACAGCTAACTGTGAGTCTTCAAGACAATACTAATAACCCGATTCCCAGACCATAAACTGGTTTCCAAGAATATCAAACGTCAGGCTTTCAGACAGATCAACGCACTCAGCATAGTCCCCTGAGGCGCACCCGCATTCTATCACCCGACGAATTAACTTGCTTTCTGTTTCAAGTAATTGATTATATTAAGGACTTATGTCCGCTGTTTTAAAGTTTGCATTTAATTTCTTTATTGTGGCATTGGTTTACAATACTTCTACTATTTTACAAATATTTATAAGAAAGTATTGAAAGTTTTTGTTAGCACGCAACTTTCGTTGATTTCTGATTGAGTTGAGGCAAAAACCATTGCACAGACTAAAACTTAGCTTTAACCAACTTTACAACCTCGTCTTATATTTCTATAATCTAGTTTACCTTATAAATCAACCAAAAGAAAACTGTTTATTTAGAACACCTTACTCAACCCAATAAAAGTCACAAAATTCTCAAATGTAATCTGTATCAACCCCTAAGTTTCAAACGTCAATCACATCCAGTAATCCTATCGCCGTGATCACTGCAGGGATACTCCTGGGGTCAGTTAACAATGGACCACGGGGTTTCCATGGCTGTTTTGTTAAGACCCGCATGCAAGGACTGGGGGATTTACAACCACTGTTTGTGTAGTGTTTAGATATGGTTGAAAACTGAGATTAAATTGAGTGTCTTGGTTGATGATAGTCTGTCAATCCATCTGCAAAGGATTTAATTCTCGTATTGAAACCAGAATGTGATTTTCAATTGCTTTTTAAGTCTATACATGTTTTTGTTAGTGTAATGTAATTCGAACCTTAAATTAATTCTGCTAATGATTCAACGAGTGTGAGGCAAATTATTACTAAATTACTCGTAAGTAGGTTAATAAATCTTCTCGATAATCAATCATCTAAATTTCTGTCACAACTTTAACTTCAAAATGGCGTCGTTACTGAAGTATATTTGTATCTACAATTTCTTATACTAAGACATTAGACATTTATTTTGTGAATATGGGTAATACATAAATGATAACTAATAATGACATTCATAATATCAACGATAATGGTTCTGTTTTTCAAATTGAACGTTCTTGTTGGCTTATCATTTATTAAAACGTTAATGTTGATGAAGATGTGATGTGTTTTTATAATAACAGAAAGGTGCCAGCAGTTACAAATGTACATATATATATATATATATATATATATATTCTTTATCTATGGTCATAAATCATATAATATCCTTTATAAATCTCGATCCTCGCGACAGAAATTTTAATTTTAGTTTCCTTTTAAATCTGATACAGGAATAACGTCCGATGATACAGATACCGATTTCTACATAAATTATATCTCCATAGCTTATATTTCTCCAATGGCTCATAAAGGTAAGGGTTATTAGGCTTCCGCCAGCAAAACGAGTATCAAAGTATATCTTATGAGACAGAAATTGCTTGAATAAGGATATATTTAATATTATGAAGCTTTAAAATTCTTATTGGCTATTGAACCGTTTCATTTCTGGTATATTTTGTCTTGATAATATAGCATAGTTCTCTATTTTGCTATTGTACAATTTTCCTCGTGAAATACCACTATATGATTATAATCTTTAACAACATTTCCTAGCCTATTAATTGTTGAAACAATTTTCGTTCTAAATTATTTAGGACCACTAACAGGGTTAATTATTCTTAAAAAAAAAAAAACAAACATTTTGCACTCATAACATAACAACACACCTATTTCCGAAGGGTTAGTTTAGGTTAGCACATTCAATAACAAATACAATATATGACGCAGTTTTAAAGATATAACCATCCCAGTAGACAATAACGAAAGTGGATTAGACAAATCAACATCCAACAAAGCACAATGAAAGAAAACTCGCATCGTACATACGAAAGCAAAATAATGAAACCACCACACTGCGTGCCACCGGCTCGTTCAAAAGTATAAGGTACAACCAATTAGTTCGTCGGTACCATTACAACGTAAACTTGCTGAGATTGTGGTTCAACTTAATAGCTTTAAGTATAAGGGATCGCAGCCATTGAGCGAACTCGACGGGAATTACACTGATATTAACAGCTCCTTAACTTGCTTAGATCAGTTTACTACCCCATAATAAGACGGTTTAGCAAAAATTACTCGAGAAGAGTACGTCAACCTGTTAGTATGTTACACTGGAGTTACTTTGGCTTTGTGGTTCTTCTTTGATTTACGTTCGTATGGAAATTTCAATGATTTTACATTTAAATATGGGATAACTTCATCGTCTATTTTACTATGTCAGGAGTTCCTAGACTAAATCTGTATTACAGTATACAACATAAACTACATTTACAAATTGGAGTCCGAGGCATCATAATACCTCTTAATTAGGGAATCGATATAAACAACTATTAGTATCTGTTAAATGAAACCGTTTATCAGAATTTACCGTTTCCCGATACAAGCGAGCCCCTAAATGTTTGGCTAGTTCAAATCAGATATAACCGGCGCGAACCAGTTCGGGCCGGACGAAACTGGATCACAACCGAGACGGACTGGTCGAAACCAGATTAATCCGGTAAAGTTCCTCGCATGGTTTCGCTGATTTAGAAACTTGTTTGTTCCTTGAGACGGCCGCAGAGGGTCCTATAGAGTTTCTCTTCAAGTTTAATGGAAACTAATTCTAGATAACATCGTCCTTTTGTATCTAGCTTTATCAGATGTCTGTAGGTAAATATTTTGGTAACTTCGGGAATTCTTGTACCCTTTCAATTTGATTATTATGACTGGCTGGGTTCAACACCTTATAATTCTGATATTATTAAGGTTGTTTGATAGTACACTGTCAGATCTGATATTATTGCTTTACCAAGAAATAAGGACCTTGTTATAAAACAAGATTCCTGGAAGAATTGGGATAATGTTGTCCCAATTCTTCGCGGAAAATTGTTTTGTGTTTATTTGTTAAGCGCGATACTTTTCAGACAATTATTTGTGAAAGTATTTTCGTCTCGCAGTTTTTTTTTGTCTCACAATCAAAATTGGAAAATCTCCCTATTGTTTCCCTTTTCTTTACGTAACATCTCCTACGACAATAATTAGTGTAATATTAACCTCATATTTACCATCACCAATATTCACAAACATCCCAACTTCCAGAGATATAACTACTGAAATATTTTGAAATAAACTGAAATATACAAAGTTGTGCTGTATGAAAACAGGATCTCGTACTGAATGGACAGTAAACATCCGTGAAGTACTTCAAAAGACTTTGCGGGTACAGTCGGCACAATAAACAAGCGAAATATTGTAATATACCAACCTACCCACAGCGCAACTTGTGTCCGCAACTTGTTTATGCGTTTAAGTTAGCTTTAAACTTTGTATCGCCGGTTTTAAATTATATATTTATGTGTTCAAAATGAAGCTGTATTGCGTGATCGGGAGTATTTAGTGGTAATAAAATTATTTTGTTATTGTGTACAAGTGTATGATTCAATTCTTGTCGTTTCTGATTAGTTATGTTCGATTTGATGCCTTGTAATTGTGTCATGGCAATTAGAATGAAAGGGAGCCATTAGTTTTAACTGTTTAGATTGTTAATCATAAACGAGATTTAATCGCAGGATACGTAAATGTATTGATTTTTTTGTTCTTTTACCATGAATTGGGAATGGTTACATAAACATTTGCCTTGGTTTATTTGAAAATTATGCTGGAATTTATATTCTGGATTTATCTCTCACTAACCCCTGACTGGTATTTCTAAAAATACAATTATTTCTTTTACATTAATTAAATTAAAACCACCTCTTAACTTACCGCAAAATTTTTCTCATTTTCACCTGTGTTGCGGTCAGAAGCATCTGAGCCTGACTGTACACTCTGTACAGTATTGTACAAAATTCTCCGTGCTCAAATTTAACCAGTGGAGATACACCGAGTTTCAATTTGTCTTGTTCGTGTTCCTAGTATTTTGTAACAACACGGTTTTAATGTCTTCTCAACCTGAAAGAGTTTTGAGTTTGATATTACTTTTGCGATATGCTCATTTTTGTATTGGGAATATTTTGTGACCTTGTTTTATGATACATTATCATTTAATGACTCTGGTAGCTTTACTATTATGATGCATTGTTAGTTATTTATCATGTATCGCTGTACCTAATAGCTAGTTCTCCACCATCAGTATAAATAATTTTGCATTCTTAAGAAAGATAAACCGGCCAAGTGCGAGTCGGACTCGAGCACGAAGAACAGTATTAATTTAACACTGCATTTTTTTTTAATACTTCCATTTGTTTTTATAGCGGCCATAGAAATAGAATAGGCAATCTGTGAAAATTTTAACTGTCTACCTATTACGGTTTATGAGATACAGCCGGCTGACAGACGGACGGACAGCTGAGGCTTTGTAATAGGGTGGGTTCTGTTGAGCACACTTCGGGTACGGAACCCTAAAAATTTTTTTTTTTTTTTTATTTGTGATGTGTTTGCTCTTGACTCTAGTCTAGGACAGAGGTGACAGAGACAAAGTCGACGATGGAGTGAGCTTATCCAGAAGAAGCCTGTTCACTCCCACTTTGAAGAGATTAGGGTTGTATGCGTTCGGAAACACAGACGCAGGTAGTGAGTTCCACTCCTTTGCTGAGCGCATTATAAAAGACATTTGGAAGTGCTTAGTGCGAATCGGTGGAATAGCAACCAGGTAGGGATGGTAACTGGCAGTGCGTCTAGATGTCCGATGGTAGAAGGGGGCCGGTGGAACGAGGTCGTGGAGTTCTCGGGCACACTCTCCGAAGTACAATCTGTAGAAGACCGACAAGCAGGCAACCTTGCGGCGATGAGCCAAGCTATGAAGCTTGGCATCTACCAGTTTTACGTCGCCAATGAGCCTATTGTTTTCAAAGTCATCCTGTATAATAATAATCCGAGTTTACAACTTAACAACTTATTCGTTGTTTGCCTTTTGGCAAAATAAAATAAAATGCATCAACATCTCTCCTAGTAGACTGTTTAGAATTCAATTACAATAATATGGTGTGATTGTAGTTTGAATTACGTTAGTTTCCAAGACAGACTAAACTTAGTCCAAATGTTAGACAAGTTAACTAAACTATTTAGTTTCAGATCATAATTTACTCCACAATCATGTGTTGCTAAAACTTCACCAAAATTTCAAGACTTCACAAATATAAATCACGATTCAGAAGCAACAGAGCTTATACACTCCAACTCACTTGCAAGCTAGAGAAATCGTCCACCCGTAAATTAATACATCACTGTGTGTTACTAATTAGCTGTGTAATCTTCAAAGGGGCCGCTGTGTACTTTAGAACACAGGTCTGTGTACACAAATTGTGTGTACAGGTACGTATAGATGACAAATTGTGTTTAAATTGCAAGTGAGATTTATATGAGTAATTTTGGTTGAAGAATTGATTTGCGTGTGTAGTGGTTTTGACTTTGATTTTGAGGTTTTCGTTAGCAGATGTTGCTTTAAAGGTTAGGTTATTGTACCTAATTATGTATTCTACGAGCGGACGCCTCGCCATCGTAGTTACGGGTAGTCAGATGCCTGAAAGTCTGACAACAGTCTTACCAAAGCGTATCGTGTTACCCAGGAACTAGGTTGTGGAGGTCAGATATGCAGTCGCTCCATGTAAAATACTGGTATTCAGCTGCATCCGGTAGACTGGAAGCGGACCCTACCCTACATAGGAAAAAGCTAGGCAGAATGATTGTCTACACATTACGTAGGTTGTATAATTTTTCCCTCTATTTTCAGCTTCAAATTGTCCACCCCTTTTTTTCTTTCATCATCATACAGTCTGCCTTAAAAAAAAAACCGAAAGTATCGACGACTGACACGTAACCAGAAACCTCAGTTTTAATATCAGCCAATCTACAATCTGCCTAGCCTTTTTCCCCAACTATGTTGGGGTCGGCTTCCACTCTAACTATAGTTGGGGAAAGGTTAGAAAACTTCTTCAGTTTAAAAGAGAAATGAATAGTGGTGATGATGAATGCGAGTCTTGACTCGAGCCTCGTTTTCTTGATTTTTGTTGTATGATAATTGAAGTGTAAAGCTAGATAGATTTCACTGGATCTAGATGACGAAGCTACATGCTTCAAGTGAATTTGAAGGTCTTCTCCTAAATAAAAATTATATACAGCTTTTCTCTGTAATTTGCTTTTTGTACATCATCATCTTCCTGCCCTTATCCCATGTTACTTGGGGTCGGCGCAACACGTTTTCTTCTTCCATTCTCCCCTGTCAACCGTCACACTATCATTCACTCCCTTCTCTTTCATATCATTCTTCACACAATCCATCCATCTTTTCTTCGGCCTTCCTCTCCCTCTCCATCCATCAACATGTATATTCATAACTCTGTAATTTGCTTTTTGTACATCAAACTAATTTTACTTTGTGCAATAATAACATTATTGGGAGATTATGTGAAAATTCTCTGTTTACAGTAGTGCACAAAGTAATACATGCAAAACATTATGCTTATTTATGGTTGCATGCAATGGTATAGGGATCGAATGAGAATTTAAAGTTAAAAGTTACGTTTCAACTTGTAAAATTTGTTTTGGTAAAAAAGTTGGAACTTTGACCTTCCGTGCCCATAGAAGGTTCCCAGGTATTGCCCAGTACCAAACAATTATCATAATAACGGGAAGAACAAGTGACTCTCGGCTTCATTAAGAGTCCTAGTCTAGGCTTCGAAACAATAACGTTCATAAAACTAACCACAATGACGTCACGTTGTACACAATTACGAGTACTCTTGAAACAGTTGAGCATCGAGTCGCTATGCAATCGCAATCATCTAGATGGGCCAATTCCTTTCACCTAATAACTTGATGTTTAATTAAATATTCCCGACTGCAATATTTATTAAAGCGAATTGAAAAGTAAATAAACGTTTTACTTAAGTACACTGAATTAAATCGTACTGTCAGTGGCTTCATTTTAACGAAATGAAAGCCAAATATTTTCTTTCTTTGAAATGTTTAGTGTAATTGGGTGTTTCTTCGAAATTTCATTCGTCGACTCATTCATTCATCTAGCCAAAAATTTAATTTCACTTTCAGATCTGTAACACATGTTCATATGAAAATAGGTAGGTATACCAAATACCAAAATACCTATTTTCATATGAACAAATGTTACAGAGCTGAAAGTGAAATTAAATTTTTGGCCAGATGAATGAGTCGACGACAGAAATTTCGAAGAAACACCCAATTGAGTTTTTTGTTGAGTCTGATATGCATACTTTTAGAAAACTATACGTATATTATTCGCTTAAAGATAATTCAGTCTTTATTAAAAGTAACATAAGTATAAATAAATATATTACACGTTACAAAATTGTAGATTTAATGAAGACTAAAGATGCGTTACAAAAATATTATTATAGTAGAGGTTATTGCACCCATATTCCGCCAGTCATAATACATACAAAATAATATTATTTTTAAATAATAATTAACTTACATAAATTACGCATTCACCATGTTACTCACACAACATTCACCGTCTTTAAAAACATATTTTAAACACATGTTACGCTTTAAATTATACCAAATTATATATTACGTGACCCAGGACTCAGGGTGTCTCCCTGCGAGACACCCGCAAACCGCGAGCCCCTGCACCCCTCCTTGACTTCCGTTTCCACTGCGGTTGTAAGAAACATTCCCTTGGAATTGGATTACAGTCGCCAGAGGAAAATACAGGGTGTTTGAAAGCGAGAAACCAACTAATAACATTAATGACAGTGTCATTTGCATGTGTTAGCTATAACAAGGCTATTTGTCGTATTGTAAAGCGTCTTTACATTCTTTTAAGTGTTTAAGATTGAAATTGCATTGCATGAAACTCTTTTGATTTACAATAAAGCATTTTATCTATGATGAAGATATTTGTTTAGCTTCACACAACATATTAAATTAATAAGTATCTGTCTCTTAACTTACTTAGGTACTCTGTACTTAGGTATAATTGTAAAATGATTAATGTTGTACCAATATTTGTAATAATTCGATATTGTTTGATTTATTGCGTTTACAACGCAACAACTACTAGTTACGCTTAAACATTTTGATTTATTTCTAATAACTTTAACAAGAACTGTTGCTGTAATATGCCAAGTGAGTACCGATTTGTAATCGAGTTTGGAGCAAATATCACACTCGCATTTTCGGTATGAAGAAAATTTGTCATAAGTTCATAGTTTATTTCTAAAACAAATATTATTTTGAAAGTTTCTGTTTACTTATCCACTAATAAAGCTTACCTTTAGAGTTCTGTATTTAAACCACCGAAGTTATAGGGGCTTATGCGGTCGAATTATGGAATTTAACCAAGGCTAGGTTTGGACGAACGGCTACGAATACCAAAAGTTCATGAACAACTTTCTAAGAAGTTCCGAGACTGAAACTTGCCCAACCACACTGGTCCGCTATATGAAAAATGAATTGTCTGCACTCCAAATATATGGTTTTAGTTGTGGAGCTGTGCAAAATATGGGAAACTTAGGGAAATTCTGTTATTACCTTTTTCTTTTGGTTTTGAAGCGTGATTTACGAGTTAGCCGTTTATACTGCACTAGATTTTAAAAGAAAAGCGGACAATTTGTGGTTGCTTTTTAACTCTCTTTTGCCCGGTTCCTATAAACAAAAACGAATCGTTTTGCTTACCAATGGTAGCATTTTTTATAGCCAAACTGGTCATATAAATAGATTCGTAAACTAATTTTACCTGTGATAGCTACTTCCATATGGGAGTGTCCACTATGCAAAGCTATGAGGTCTTTGCTTCATTATTGATAAAGATACAAGAGTCTTAATTTTAACCAATAACGGTCCGTAAATTATAGGAATCTGCCATAACACTGTTATATCAGTGTGTAGACATTGTACAGTATTTACCAAGTTTTATGTTATTATTATTCTTCCTTATTTTGTAAATACCAAATAATCATCATTTCCATTTATGGTACGTATATGTAACGCAATTACTTTTGACCACTGCGACCTTAATAGAATCGAGGTTATCACATCATAACGTTATTATCATACTCTATTGACAGCCTTAACTATGACCAATAATCTTTCAAAACCTCTATCTCCTATTACTATTTTCATCACAAATGTGTTATACTGATGACATTGAAATATAAAGTGACTGGAACAATACAATAAAGGATAAAAGATCATTCGATGTCAAAACTGAAGACTTAATAAACAATAATAATGAAGCCAGTGAAACTGGGTCTGTCATTGAACTAAATTCAACTATTTGACCTTAACCTTTAGAAATTCCCATACAAAAGGATTCTGATAAAGGTACTATTACTTATATATCTTTACTTAGAACACCTGTTACCACTTCAGGGAAAGGCGACGAAATTTTCTACTCTACTTTGGGGATAATAAGTTCTAGGCTCAGAATTGGTGCTCTCCCTATTATTAAGTCCTCAAAGAAGTTTTTTTTTTTGCATACAATGGTGTTTCCAACATCATCGTCTGTAGATGTTAATAGAGCACTTTTTAGTTCAAGAATTCTGGAATTTTCCTTACTGAGAATAGGTAATAATTAACCAACTAAACAAACTAACTCTTGCCTGTTACGGTTAACTTTACAATGATTAAAGAATTGAATCAGCTCATGTTGTTTGCTACGATGACTGTAATCAAACAAAAACAAGTGAGCAAATGAGTTCCATCCATCATTCTTAGTTTTAGAAAGGCTGACAAATCAGCTGATATCATAAAATGATATACGTTGAGGTGTACAATAAATAACAAATCTGGTTAACAACTAAATAAAAATAATAATAAATTCTTTATTCAAGTAACAAGGACTCATTGTTAGTAAACTTAAGATCTACGTTAGTTTATTTCATTTTAATTTTAATCTATTTCATCCCATGGGAGATGATACTGCAGTGATTGATGTATATTATGCAATCGAGCCTGCTATCTGGCATTTTTAGGATATTGTTGGAGCTGGCCTGCACTCTGCACCAGGAGTGCACACCTCATTCGATACGTTGCGTAAAAGCAATTTATATGTGCGTCCGCGAACATTCCCGATGCGCTACAAAAACGAGGCAGGCCCACCAGTACCCTGAAAGCGTTGTTGTATTGGACACGAAGGGCGGTGTACGACCGTTGGGTATATCTAGCCCACAGGCTGCACGTGTAAAACGTTGTGCAATAAGCTCGAAACAGTGTAATTTAGACTTTAAGTGAGCAGCGTGCAAACCTGCAAGCTAGCATGTTCGCCCTTACCTTAAATAACAATTAGGAAATAAGCTTAGACGAGCCAATAAGTTTTGTTTTTCAACCACATTATCTTGTTTTTTTCTCGCCCATTTATTAATCCTTCAACCAAAATTCTCCTACAAATCTAAAACTTTGTTTATATCAAGAAAACTAGAAGTACTCCACGAAATAAGACGTATGTACCCAACATTGGAGATGTGGGTAGAATTTATTATGAAAGTTACGTGGGGGCTGCCCAGTCTAAAGTTATAGTCACTACGCATGCTAACTCATATTGTTATGTATTTTACACGTAACAAGAGTTATGCTACTGAAAAATAAGACATACCTTGTATTAAATGTGGGCTACATGTTGCTTGCAACACTCCCTGTGCTCTTGGAATGAGGTCAGAATATTTTTTCCTGTGGTTATCTTTAAACGCGACTAATTAATGAATTGAATATTAGATGACTAAGCCGCGAAAGCGTACAGTCTAATAAAGAAGCACTTTTTACCTGGCTGCCCCAGACGGAGGGAAATGTTTTTCGAGAGTATGTATGAGAGTATGTCTATTTCTTTGGCACGCTCTGTAGCCTAAACGGCTTGATGGATTTTAACATATGAGGTGTCAGTAGATTCGTCTTATTTGTGGGAGTGACATAGGCTATATATTGTTTATATAATATTTATATATTGTATCTGAAAATACAAAAAAAGGGATGGGAAGGTATTTTTTTTTAAATAAATTTCAACAATATTGGAGAGATGATGATGATGACGGGTGAGGTGACGGAATGAGGAGGGAGTTAGTGATGAGGTGATGTTGTGTTGTAAGAGGTCAGTTGTCACCTACTGAAAAACCTGCATATAATATAACTCATAACATGACGCTTGTTTTTCCCGAAGATTAGGCAGAGATGCAGCAGCTACCATAATAAATCCCAATATTTTTTTTCTCTTTTTTACATACTGAATGTTGTTTTTTTTTTATAGACACATTGACATTAATGAATTTTATTTATACATGGTAACTTTGAAAACATGCGACAAAATTTAAGAGGGTGTTCTTACCTATCAATATTAATAACTTTAGGGGACCAATTAAGAATTCGCAAAAAATAATCGACCTTCCCATGTAGCATACCCGATTTAGTAAGTGTATACCCGATTGGACCATTTTGTATAAGGTCGAATTTTTTTTTTTTTGCGAATAGGGATGATGCCTGGGTAAAAAAAAAAGAAATTCTATTTAGTCCGTCAGTCAGATAATAAAAAAATATTAGACACGTATTTTTTGCTTTATCATATTAATTTCAATTTCAATTTCTTTATTTATTTCAGACTAAATGTGTCCATATAGTGTTAGTAAATACATGTAAAAGAACTTAAAAATAAATGTTAGTACATATACAAGAGGAAATTATCTAACGTGGATGTGTATCCATTGCCTCCATAGAGGACTATCTACCCTCTCAGCAATGACCCTCAGGTAGCCGTTGGAACTGTCCCTCACCCTGCGCATCAGCGATGCCGCTCGCTTACGGATTATGGCATGGAAGCCATCCACTTGTGCGTCAGCAAACATCGCTGATGCGCTGCAACCGGAAAGCATTGTTGTACTGGAAAAATGACTTAGATAACTCGCATTAAAGTTCGGGAGTGGGGGCTTGCTACGTCACTTCTACGTATAAAATCTACGAAGACGTGACGTCATGCCACATTTTAAAAGAAAGAAAGAAAGAAAGAATAACATTTATTTGACACAGTTCGTGAAACACAAAATACAAATAAGAAATAAAAAAAAAATGTTTAACTCAATGTATCGCCGTAATCTTTTGATTACGTACAAAAAGAAAAAAATACGTGTCCAATATATTTTAATAATCTACATGACGGACAAAAAAAACGTTTTTTAGTCATCATCCCTATTCCAAGTTGCTCCAATAGTAAAAGTTATTCATATTGATGGGTACAACACCCTGTATAATGTCATGAATATTTACTTTATAAAGTATTATAGTATTTTAATCATTGTGAAAGTGGGTCATTGTGGTTTTGTTTTTTTTCTCTCTCTCAGTTATTTTTAATCCCGGTCTGGCAGTTTGAGTAATTTATGCGACCTACCCAAATGTCCTTTCCTTGGTATTGTTCGTCAAATCATTGAGCTCCTTAAGTTCTGAGTTAAGTTGCGCGATTACTGACCAATGCGTGAACTGACTGGACACGTCCACTCAATCTGTGTGATTCTTTCCTCAAAAGACCATTTCAGATACCAATCTACATGGTCTTCACATGATCTGACCAAGGTTATGTCTGGACTTTATAAGAGACTGTGATCTCTGACTTCGTTTCGGTCTTTCTTCTCAGAGTAGTCAGATAGGAAACGTCGATCTCGACTAGTTTAAAAAATGTGATTTATGTAAAGAAATAAAATCATCTATCATTTACTTCCAACCTGCAATAGATTCGAAAGTGGCTTGTTTTCTTATCTTCCTTGCAACATATCTTAACAAAATGCTATCGAATTCAGAACAGATGAAAATTAAATAATCTGTCTGTTATGCTTTACAAAAACAAAAAAACGAAATATTTTCTTCACAATAATGAAACCAACCCGTCAACATATTCCCACATATTTTATATTCAACATCACAATGTAGTACACAAAAGTAATTCATATAAATTCGCTAGTTGCATGTCTTCCCTTATTACTGACCGAGTAATACAGGCAATAATCGCATGCAAACTGAACATTATGTATGCAGCTTGCATCCAGCTTGCTACAGCGCTGTATGTAAGCACCAATATGATGCTTGAACGCTTTCTAGGTAGTGCCATAGACTAAGGAATTCAAAAGGCCCACACACGTACGCAAAATAAGCGCTTTGTATGTCGTAGACTTGCAGAAAACTGCGCCCGTAGTACCTATTACCTAAGGTCCCACTCTTGTACAATCATAGAGTATCTATGGTCCGTTCCAAAAACATCTGTTGAAATTGTAAACACACCTTGTTCAGGTTAAAATCTAACGCAAATGTCACTAAAGGGAATTAGTTACACATTCATCAATATTTAGAAGGTTTCAACTTTATATCTAACCACCTTTTGCAACAAATATTATTTGAATAACATTATTAAAATGTAATTGAAAAATCATCAACAAAAAGTAAGATAATAAAATTTACCTTAATTGTTAAATGAAACATACACATATTTAAGATATTTTGAAGTTATAGGTCCAGGTTTCAGTGTTCAAATAATCAAATTGAAGCACTCAATTAATTTGTAAGTGGCACCAGAAATTGGCACCACATTTTCATCAGAAATTTGTTTACATTTTCTTCAGAAATTTTTTGAACAGACTATAGTAAGACAAATATGACCTTATTTTTCAATTATATCTTAGACTAGCTTCTGCCCGCGACTTCGTCCATTTGAAATATCGGCCCCCGACCGGCTAGCCCACCCGTGCGATTACTTCGTTTTCGCTTAGCGTTCTTATTGACTTTTTTTCTTTTCCCTCGGCTCCTATGGGTCATAGCGTGATGTTAAATAGCCTATACCCTTCCTCAAGAATTGGGCTATCAAATACAAAAAGAATTTTTCAAATCCGACTTGTAGTTCCAGAGATTAGTGCGTTCAAACAAACGAAAAAAAAACTCTTTAGCTTTATAGATTATATTTGTATGTAGACCTTCTCACTATCTTTTGTACCTACAATTCTAATACGATACTGTTCTTGAGTATATTAGTTCATATTGGGAATAGGTATTGTCAATTACTAAGACTAGAATTCGTAACCTTATGCCAAGCGAGCAGGTATTGGGGCTGAGCAGAATACCAAGTAAAATAAGGACCTAGTCAGGAACTACAAAGTCATGTGTTGAAATATTACATTTATGTATAAGACACCCGCATTCCCCATAAAATTATGGGGAAGTTTTATAAAACAATGGTTGAAGACCTGCTGTCTTTTACGGATCAGAATGTTGGGCCACAAAAGGGATGAATGCTGAGATGAGCATGCAGAGGGATGTGTGGAGTTACGCGAATGGATTGAATAAGGAATCCTAACTAATATTATAAATGCGAAAGTAAGTTTGTTTGTTAGTTTACCTTTTCACGCCTAAACCACTGAAACGATCATCCTGAAATTTTGCATATACGTTGTCACGTGTACAGAAACGGACATAGGGTAACCTTTCATCCCGAAAAAATAACAATAACGTTCTTATGATAATAAAATGGCGCCACGTGTATTTCGAATTATGATTGAATTATATTATTATTGAAAGTTTAGTAGTGTAATAAGAGTTTTGTTTTTATTTACCTAATACATTTTGTGAGTCTAGAGTGTCGACAGACTGGTATTTTGTCCTCCTAACTATCCTATTAATAAGTAAATGCGAAAGTGAGTTTCTTTGTTACGCTTGCACGCTAAAACCACTGAACGAATTCGGATGAAATTGGCATACGGGTAGGCCATGACCTGGAAAAGGACAAAGCTACTTTGAACACGCGGGTGAAGCCGAGGGCGGAAGCTAGTGAGTACATAAGAGGAAATCTGAAAGTGGCACCAGTGACTGAAAAGTTGTGTGGGAGTCGGTTGTCATGGGAATGTGATTCGGAGGAATGAGGAAAATGTCGTCAGGAAAGTTTTGAGTATGAATGTGGATGGCTATACGAGTAGGGGAAGACCAAATAAAAGATGACTGCGTGAAAGACGATATGGCTAGAACTATCGAGATGACGACTAATAGAGAAGTATGGGTGAAAAAGACATTTTGCGCGCTGACCCCAAATAAATTGGCATAAGGTCAGGAGAATGTATATCTGTCAAGTGTTTGAACAATGAATTCAAGTTGAATGATTATTTTATTATATTGCTTGAGACTTTCAAGTAGCTGCAGTGCAGCTACTCGCACTGTGTGAACGTATCATACGAGTTACTCGCACTTGCGAGTTGGATAGTAAGTACCTCGCATCCGAGTAACTTCAACACTTCCCCCATCACTCGCATCGTTCGGACGCTTTCCGCTGTTGCTCGCCGGTCAGTCGGAAACTGTAATCCAAATCGGAAATTAAAAAAATACCACAAAACAAATCATGCATTGCAGCTACGAGTATGTACAATCTCCGTTCAAAAAACCATAAAACAGCAAAACGCAATCTCCTAATCGATGTAAAATCCAAAACAGGAAGCTAGACACAAAAAAAGCCTATTTCGACCAGATCGACCTCTGTCCGAGCTGGTAATCGAACAGGCGATCAATCAAGCACTGTCTCCCAACATTTATCTTCGAAACGAATATTAAAAGGAAAAACTGAATACATGGGGAACGCAGAACGGAATTATTCATGTACTGATATGGAAAATTTGGGTTCTGTGGGTACGATTCTGTAGAATAATGTGTACTATAATTGAGAACGTCGCAAATCTACAGGAAATTACAAGCTGCGAACCTTTCATATGAAGTTTGAACCGACATTAAGTTCGGTGTATGACCTTTTTGAAGGTTATACACCTATATAGTTATACCTACAAGATAGTGAACTTATTAATTAAATAACTAATAAAAATATAGAACGTATTTTAACAAAATTTTTTTCACTCTTACAAAGTAGAACAATTTTATGCAGTTTTTAATTGTACCGTGTTTTGCAGAAAACAGCCTTGTCGGGAAAAGTACAAACAGAGATATAAGCATTTTTCTGTCGATGGTTGCATTATGGATGCATGGACAAGGCTGCATTTGACGGCTCATATCTCCGTGATAAATAGAGATATCGACATGGTTGTTTTTGCAAAAAATCTTGTATGTCGGAATTACCATGACTGTGTTTATAACTCATTTTTGGAAAATGTGCCATATGGCTGCTTTCTGCATAACTAGGTCCAATTTATGTGTTCATTATAATAAAGAAGTAAACGAAGCACTTTTCAACACATTTTTTGTTAATAGAACGCAGGTACCTACAGGTCTTATGAAACTCTTGAAAGAATTCTTTGCCTAAAATACACTTATTTCGATGGAAATAGTTTTGACGTTGGGGGATCCCTAAAACATTCCCATGTCATGGAACATCGCGTAGCAGATTCATAGTGCTAAAATAAATATTGCTTTTATAAATTGCGAGGTCTGATCTGGTCTTGTAAATAGGTAATTTTTAAACTTTTCTTTTAAATTATATCGTACTATTCCATATAATTAATTACTAAAATAGAGAGGATATAATTCAAAAAGCAAATGTTACAATTAAGTAAATAAAAATCTAAACATAACATCCAAACAAATATTAAAAACAAATTAACACACTGCACAAACCCATTAAGTACAGTCAGCGTCATAAATTACACAACATTGTGAAATTCACAATTTCCCCATTCCCGCTCAATTTATTTAGCAAAATAAAAACAGAAAAAAAGGAAATAAATTGGATTCATTTATGCGTCCCCTGTTCTCGCCATATCCGTTAAGGGTAGACACAAAAACGAACAATGAAATACCAAATTGAACTTTGGTTTGTGACAACGCGGTTGCAGTTTTAAAAGGCTTCATTCGGCCATCAATCAACATCCGAAGCTATTTACATTTTATCTTCGCCTTAAATTGCGTAAACGGCTTTTTAGAGATTAGGGTTGTTACTTTATTAGATGTGGTTGAAATGAAAATTGGATATAAATTATATTGCCATGATATTGAAATAAAATTGTTTATCCTCTAAATAGGATATATCAAATCATTTAACACTTCATATTAAAAAAAATAAAAAAGCTTTTTAGCAAAAAATAAAACCGACTTCCAAAACAAAACACTACAAAGTGAAAAATAACTTTAATTTCGGTAGTCGGTGTCTTGGGTTTTGTATTTTCGTTTTTTGCAACCGACTTCCGAAATTAAAGTTATTTTTCACTTTGTAGTGTTTTGTTTTGGAAGTCGGTTTTATTTTTGCTAAAAAGCTTTTATTTTTCACTTTTTAGTTGTGGAACCTACCCCACACAAATTCGAATACATAATTGAGCACAATAATTGTAGATATAGCCATGTAAATAACAGTGATAGGAAGTTATTAAAACACCATCACATCATCCACATAAAATAAGTGGGAAATATACGCATTATTGAAGCTAACTCAAAAACTCCCTAAGCTAAGTTAATAAAATGTATACGGGACCACCTCGGAAGTATACCCTATCAAACAAAAAAAGAATTTTCTAAATCAGTCCATCCGTCTTTGAGTAATCGCGTAACAAACATACAAAAAAAAAAAAAAACAGACAAATTGAGAACCTCCTCCTTTTGGAAGTCGGTTAAAAATAAGCTAGATGGAGTCTCTCTGACTACACTTAGAAGAAATGGCGAAACAAATTCAGACGTCAAAGATCATGTGAGGAGCATGTAGATTAGTGTCTGAAATGGTATTCTGGGCTAATATAAGATTCTGCTTCTTAGGGCGAATTCTACCACACTTTTTTACTTTTTTACCTAATATAAGTCTAATCCAGCGAACAAATGTATAATTTTTGACAGTATACAAAAACTGCCAGAAGTCCATTTTATTCCACGGATAAAATATATAGGTATCTGACTTTGGTTAAATCAGCCCTTAATTGTTCTAGGTTTGTCTCATTATAACATTGTTTTTACAGGGCTATTTGTGATAAAATATTGTTATATTTTAATCTTCGTGTTTTATCATCTCAGTTTGAAGACTTTCTACCGAGAAATTATGCCTTAACTTTATTGGGTCTAAATATTTTTATTTTATTCTGCGTTTCTACTTGTATATTCTATGTCTACACCTACCGAAATAGTTTTGTTGGTTTCATTTTAGACGTTGTTCTATCTGAAAATGTAATTAATTCAAAATCAATACTCCTAATGATGTTTTAAACTCACCAATCATAAATAAATCAATTAAATACAACCAACTCACCAAAATGCAATTACGAAAAATTATTCATTGAACAAAAAGAGGATCCATTCGAACTTTTCGAGCCGTCTAGAAACTAAAGATGGCTATAGTAAAACAATTTGTTGAGGCTAACGAATATTAGTTTTTCATAGATATTTGAACCGCGGCTGGTTAGAAACTGTTATTCTATTAGATCTATTAATTTGAGGCTTAGCAATATTATCTTCGAACTTTGGGCCATCTTTCATAAAATAATTAATACTTACTTTCATTCTGAAACGAGTTCAATGTACAGATTAATCTGCTGTCCACAAATAATTCCTTACTTTTCGCTAAGAATCAAAAGACCGGGACTTATTCTTAACATTAAGGAAATTTGTTCCTTCGGGACAGGATTCTTAGCTATGACAGTTATTGATTCTTTTGTACTCACAGATCAAATATCTTTTCCCCTACTACTCTCAACTTCAAAGACAATTATCAACGCATCCCAATATTTAAGCTTCCTTTTTTTTTCTCTCCCTCCCATATTTTTCTCATCCGTTAGTATTTCTCGTGCAATTTGCATTTGGAATTATAGTGTCTCGTGCCTAATTTTGCTGGGGTGACGTCTTTGAGTGTTGGTTTTTTTTTGTACAATGATTAGGAAGGGTAGGTATAAGTATTTCTTGAGTAAGAATTGTTTTCTTTTTATTTATTTTTTTATTTGAGTTTCACTTTAATTCTTTATTTCAAAACCTGAAAGGTTCAAGACCAAATCTGAAGGTCTAACAATAAGTTAGGATTAGTAATCTATGCTTGGTAAGACTTGCGTTATACTGGATGATTTTTTCCATCTTGAAAAAAATAGGGTAGTTACAATAGGTGAACGGAGTATGGTATAACTAGTTTTTTTTTTTTTTTCTATAACTTAAGACACAAATTGCTCTATCAATAAACACAACACATTTGAAGTTAACTAGAACAATAAAAACAGATTTTTTTTTTGTAAATTAAAAAAAAAATAGGTATGCCATAGGACTCCGTTCACCTATTATACCCCATTTTTTTTAAGACGATAAAATAGTCAGTATACTTTATGAATGAACATAAAGCTAATTAAAACAGCAAAGATGTCTCCGACAAGGTGGTCTTGCTATAGAACAATGTTTGACATTCAATTTCCTGGGAAAAACACGCCAGGATCTGTAAAGAGAAGTTGTTATATAGGTGCTTCCAACTTTTAATAGATTATAAATTAATAAGCGATTCAGCAGCATCTATTGCAAGCAGGCTATAAATAAGCGTCCCCTTAAAAATGTTATTGCTTTTAAATTTTTAAATCACTTTTGTTAGCTAAGTGAAGTCCTTCAAAAAGTACAAAATTCATTAAGTTATTTTTTTAAAACCGTCCAAAATCTGCAATGCCCGGGATACACGTGGCTAGTTTTTGAAGCTGGGATACATTCCTACATCTAATACCGATTTCGACCGATTTTGTTTCTGACGACTATAGGTTACAGGCGTGTGCTCTGGTGTGGCTGATGTTACCCATCTTGACAGTAAAGGTACGTGCACACTGCGGTCACGTTAGAATGCCATTGTGGTAATGGTATGGTATGTTGGAGGGTGTTTACTCTTGAATAGTGACTCTGGCTTCGTGTATACAGAACTAGCTTCATTTCTAGGCTAGTAAGCAAGTAAAATAGCGTCTCAAGCCAGGATAGTTTTTAATAGAATGCAGTTCTATTTTTGAGCTAGTATCGCCCCCACCAACGATTTTAGTATCCCGGCTTGTGTCGCCTCGAGTGGCCGGCGCAGATAGTACCTATTTTAGGGATTCTATGGACTATGTCAATGCTATTGGCTTCAAATTTACTAGCATCGTGTTAACAGCACTGGCTTGTGCCAAGCTAGGGACAGCAAGCCAGGATAGAATATAAAGGTTCTAGCTTGCTATCCCAGCTTTGAAAAACAAGTACGCTACAAAAATAGTTCCACAAAAATATTCTTCCATAATTTTTACACGTCACTGAAACATTTTTCAGCAACAATATCCTAAAAGCTTCATAATTTGATGGATAAATTAACGTTGAGCATTTTATATGCATATTTTAAGAGTGGCGAACAGCGACATTTTTACTCTGCACAAAATTTAGAATACGTAAGTAAAAATAGGTAAAATATCACTCTGTTTTCCGAGTATAATCGGCAACAAAAATAACTGACATTTTAGAACGCATATTTTTGTGAGCGTAAGTGACAACATTTTTTATTCATAATTGGAATTCCAATGTTTCGCAAAATAACTAAAATTTGTTTTTATATTCCAGCATCCACCTGCCCATTCTTTACAACTTAATTAGATTAGTACCAAATGTTGTTTATTACTGAATAATATTTTAATAAAAAATCCAATAAAACTTCTATTCTATAAAGTCGTAAACGTACAAGGAAAACTAATTGGTTCCATGAAGCGAGCTCCCGGACACAACCTAGCGTATACATAAAATATATGAAATTGTACGTGCTGTCATAAACGTCGGAGTGACATTAAAAATTCAAAGGAAATGCAGTCGAGACAGCTAATATAGGGCGTGACGCGGTTAGAAGCAGTCTAGTACAGTCAGGTACAAAGTTAAGTGTCAACTACAATAAAATTGGACGTTAAAATTTTCTATTAAGTATTTTCGAAGTCTAATCCTTGGAAGTGTTATTATCGAATGAATTATGTATTTGTGACGCTTTTTCAACGACAAGTAATAATTTCTTTGTGTAAGGGGTGGTATTAGAAAATTGGTGGTAGTAAATTGTGTTTTGTTTTTATTTAGAAAATAATTATAGGATTACCAAGTTTGTGTTAGTTGTGTTCTAATAATTTATTTGGGAGTTAAATAAAACTGTAAATTAAGTTTGTTAAAGTTTTCTTAGTTTTAATGTGTTCGAGATGCGTGCAGCTGACGGCTAATCCCAGCTCCTAAATAATATTATAAATGCGAAATGAGTTCGTTTGTTTGTTTATTCGTTTGTTTGTTACGCTTTCACGCTAAAACGGCTGAACGGATTTGCATGAAATTTGGCACATGGGTAGACCTGGAATAGGACATAGGATATTTATCGCTGTGGTACATTCCCGTGAGATAATTCCGACGTCCACGCGGGCGAAGCCGCGGGTAAAAGCTAGTAGAAAATAATCGAAACAAAAGAAATAAAACTATTTAATGCGGTTTCTTCGAGTAAAAACAATGTTCTTAGTTTAAGTAATGAAAAACAGTCTTTACCTTTACACGTATATCAAAAAAAAAAAAAAAGAAATAATACCTCCGTAGTCTCAAAATTCAATTCAATGCCCGAGAATTAGATTTTCATTCATACATTAATGAGTCCTATATTAAATAACCAAAATCGCTCAATCTGCTAATACTTATCGTTATTTTCGATCGACTTCGTGATAAAATGCGTAATTCGGAGATTACGGAGCCCGCTTTGAAATATTATGTAATTTCGAGCTCGTCCTACAAAGCAATTAACGCGGCTTACTGTACTCGGGCATGTTTTATTACGACTACAACGTTTTGATCGGTATTTGTTTTTTATGTGACTTTTATCTTTTGAACTAGGTTTCATGTGAAGTTAGCAGAGTAAAAAGTGAAAACTGGCTTTCAAATCAAATCAAAAGCCATTTATTCAACCCAGGCTGAGAATCAGCACTTTTTGATCGTCAAAATTACATAAGACAGTCCCCCAAAACGCCCGTCCTTCACCACTTCCTAGTGCTTTAGCTGGGAAGAAGTGGCGCAACGAACTCCCCAGTAGCACAGCTGTCTGCCAAGATAAAAAAAAATGGTTGTGTATCACTTCGGTGTCTGACTGTTTGTCACAGATGGTCACGATGGTCATGGTTATTTGGACCTAGTTATGCAGAAACCAGCCATATGGCAATTTTCCAAAAATTTGTTAAAAACACAGTCATACTAATTTCGACATTCAAGGTTTTTTGCAAAAACAACCAAGTCGATATCTCTATTTATCACGGAGATATGAGCCGTCAAATGCAGCCTTGTCCATACATCCATAATGCAATCATCGACAGAAAAATGCTTATAACTCTGTTTGTACTTTTCCCGACATGGCTGCTTTCTCCATAACACGGTTCATTTTAGTCAGAAAATGTTCAGTTAATCCATATATAATACATAACTATGGAGTAGCTAGTAGTAGGTAGATCCAAGTTCCAAGTAATTCAGACTTCAACAAAAGCATTTACAAAGACATTTCAATGTTACATAAATTAGGATCTTATCCCGTAGGCACAACCTGAGATCGTCAAACCACAATAAATATATGGAGAGTAAGGAAACTACGTGCAAAATGTCGAACAGGCACACTCACACAGACGCGCGCACCGAAGAAGCCCCAAGCGATAGTCGCGGTCGATCCCCCCCGGTGGGTTCCCGCATGGTCGAGGCGGGGGGCTCAGTAGCCGTGGCTTGGTCACCCACGGTGAAGCGAAGAGGAACCCGAAGAGGAGCCGCTCGTCACAGCTTTTCCCAGGAAGTCGACGACGTAGCGGTCAACAGGTAGGTTGCGGTGCCGCTTGGGCGACATCGCAACTGAGGCGGGCCGCGATGTCTTATGGGAGGCATCGCGGCTGAGGGTTGGAGGCCGCGGCGGGAGAGGAGTGTCGTTATTACGGTGCGCCGCTCTCCCTACCTTCCGCGGCCTTGACGGGGTCGCCACCGTCTGATGGTGGAAGTGGTGGTGGGGCCGCAGGGGAGGAGGAGTGTCGGTATTTCGTTGGCCGCTCTTCCTATCCTCTGCGGCCGAAAACTGGTAGGCGGCCGGGCCACTGACCTGACGGGTCGCAGGGGGACCAAGGGTGCCTAGACACGGCGTCGTCTAGCGCCCATGTGCTGGTTTGGTCCAAGGAGTGGTCATGGCGCGCAATGTGTTCTTGTGCGCCGGTGATGGGGGGTGTTCCCCAGAGGAGGGTCCGGTGACGGACAGCCACAAGCGGCAGAGGAGGACACCGTGGAGTTTTAGTGGGTTACAGTCCCAGGTAACTGCACTATCTCCCCGTGGTAGTGCAGTATGCATGAGCATTTCTCCATGGGAAAAAAGGGGTCTCGTCGATACGCGCGTCTGTGTGTGTGCCGTTTCATACGTTTGATGGCAGTTTCCCTACTGTGTCCATATTTATATTGTGGCCAAGCTGTATACGAAAAGGCATTACAATGTCTAAACAGGGTTATAAATACGCAATATTATGTTAATATTCACAGATATTTTCCTTTTATTACGCCAACTGTTTAACTCCATTAATAAAATTTATACTGCATCTAATTACTTTCACACATTACGCCTTCCTGGTTCTTATTTCGTTGAACTAAGGTTCATATTTGAGTGTGTTTAAGTGGATATTTGGTACGAATGCCAACGATTCGATACGGGGTATTACGGCCAGATTAGAGCCACATGTGTTTAGATTTTGTCAATTTTCGTCGCATATGTGCTAAGATCCCATGTAATGGTGACTCATGGTGTTATTATCGTGTTAGGGAAACTAGATTTTGCGTGTGGTTGTAATTCTGATGGGGCAATAATATTAATATGATGTTTGTAATTCTTTACCTATGAAATTGCCGATTTTTGATACCGGCTAGTGTGAAGATCAATATCTTTATATCAATAATATTTAGAATTCCAAATTCAAATTAATTTTGTAACATAGCATGACATTTAAAAAAAAATCAGTTGTTCATTTGTTTTCCCGCGTTAGATTTTTCTTTGATATCGATGTTTCTGTAATCATTTTTTCATTCTGCCTAGCCTTTTCCCAACTATGTTGGGGTCGGCTTCCAGTCTAACCGGATGCAGCTGAATACCAGTATTTTACACGGAGCGACTGCCTATCTGACCTCCACAACCCAGTTACTGGGTAATACGATACCCCTTGGTAAGACTGGTTGTTAGACTTTCGGGCCTCTGACAACCCGTAACGACTGTCAAAGATCCTCGAATGACAGCCGGGACCAACGGCTTAACGTGCTTTCCGAGGCACGGAGGAGTTTCGGTATGAAAAGATGGTCACCCATCCACGGACTAACCCCGGCAAGCGTAGCTTAACCTGATGGATCGACGCGTGCGGCTGTTATTACTTAGCCACGAGCTCCTCAATGTTTCTGTAACCATGGAAAAATAGCAATTGCGGGCTATTTTGGAATAAGAGTTCCGTCGTGGCACCAACGCAGCACAGACAGCGCGCAATATTAACGACGTGTATGGACAAGGTACCGCAAGTGAACGCACGGTGCGTTTTTGGTTTGATCGCTTCCGTTCTGGAAATTTTGATCTCAACAATGAGCCCCGGAGAAAAATTTCAAATCCAACGAGGTGGTGAAAAACGCTTTTAAAGAATTTGTCGATTCCCGTTCCCAGGATATCTATAGCAGCGGCATCAAAGAACTTTCATTAAAATGGCAAAAGTCGACAATATTTCTTAAAATTGTTTGATTTTTTTCTATGTCAATCGGCAATTTCATAGGTAATATTATGTCTAAGGCTTATTAGGTGGAATCACTGATATTTATACTGCTTACAAACAACTTGTTTAGTTCATGAATGGACCACAATGAATGACCTAGACTAGAAAAATATTTTTAGAGACTTTGTATGAGAAGAGAATATTGACACCTAGCCAATAGGTATTTATTTTCGCTTACCATCAAATAATAAATCACTTGAGACACGAACTCGTGAAAAAACTTAGAAAAACGTGGTCTTTGGAAAAAATATTTCGAACTCCGCAAGTAGTAGACAAATAACGCAATTACAGCCAGAAAACTTATTTATTATTTGTATCCAATTACTATTTCTCTCATTCCAATTAGCATTAAAAAGAAAACCACCAAAAAAGCGCACGCAATCAACAATATTTCTACAAATCACAGACAGGACCGCTAACTTGTCTGCATTTTTATATCTTCACCATACCGTTTATATCAAGTTGCGTAGTCGTAGGATTTCGGCGTATATTGTGTTATTTATTTCAGACGAATTCGTTTCTTTCTTTTTTTTAATTAAAAAAACAATATTTTAAAATTAGTTTACGATGAAAGCATGCTTGCTGTGTAGCAATAGTTCGTTTACTGACGACAACTGTCTGAATATTATACAAATAAATACATTTTAATGGGACAAAGCATCTGTACAATATACGGAAAAAAAAATTATATAATTTATTGGCTACCGGTTTTTGTCAGTTATTTTTTTTATGTTGACTGTACAAACAATTATAGAGTTATTGCTCATCATTTATTTAAAAAAAAAAATTAAAATATCTAATAGTACCTACCTAGTATAAAAATAACCCGATATTTTTACCTCAACCATAAAATTAAAAAATAAAAACGTACCTCTGTACATGAAAAGGTACAGGTAGGCGTTCAATGGCGCGGGACTAGCTAGCGATAATTAAAATAGATATAAAATAGAATATTCGATGCTACCCGTCAATATCCGGTGCGGCCGGACGCGTCGCCATTTTGTTTTGTTGCGTTATTTTAGTTCAGTTTTTACATTGAAACTGTAAGGGTAAAATATGGGGTAAATAATGAAAGGATGGGCATTACCCAGCTAATATTTCTTGTAGCTAAGCTAAAAATGCTTGATTTTTGAGTCAATATTACGAGGGTTTTAATTCTGACTTAATCTACTGACCGTGAAATAAGAATAAAATTACAACGGGTAAAACTAAATACAGCCGTCTCAAAAATTTGGGCCGAGCAGGTATTGAAGTTTTGTATGGGACAGTTGACAATTTTTTCACGATTACGATGTTGGTCCCATGGAGAAAGTTGTTCAGTTTGATGGTCTGTACCACACCCTTAAATTTGACCACACCTTTTTGATACACCCTTTATCAGCCAATTCTAATATCTATGCGTGTGTGTCCAAAACAATATGGTTGACCTTATTTTAACTTTTAATTACCCACTGATGCGTTTCTTACTTGGTTTATCTGTCAAAAAGGGGAGGATATAACTCGAAACTATTTCTAATCGCTCCCGCTGCAATCCGCGCGAAAACCTCTCGTACACCCGCTCGGCCAATAAGGGCGAGTCGAAGCTTCTACAACATTCTAGAGGCTTCCTTAAAAACGGACGACGCGCAGCCTTCTAGCTGACATTTTAGCCGTCTGACATCTGACAACTGGGCTATGCACATCTTGGATACAATTTATATCACATATGTTTATGTTAAATCACAAAGTATTTAGTTTCATAGTAGATTTCTAATGTTTCCCTTTTTTTTTTGTTTCAGGTATGTACCTAGAAGTTTCACCGCCGACTTCTCCAATTACCTACAATTAATTATCTAGAACACCGAAATAAATAATTAAACTAAACAAGGCTAAATAAATGATCTCATGGATGTGTAGGTAAGTAGAAACATACTAAACAAGAAAATATCATATTAACGACGTACCATCGTGAACCTTACTACCTTAGTAATAAGGTTGACAAGTGGTTCACCGCTAGTGTCCGCGATGGTACCTTAATCATTATAACACATCGCTCTTTAGAAATAGACTGTCACAACACTGGTATATGAGTGACAGAGACAACGGTCTAGAAAATCCAAATTATACAAAATTCAATGTACGTCTGCCAGCACATCAAGCTACTACAATCTGTCAAGTTTCTTTAATAGATTTTCAACTTTATTGCTAAAGCATTAAATTCAAGGTTTATTGGGAAAATTTGACAGTTTCGGTTAGCTTGATGTGCTGGGGTCTGTACCATAATTATTTACGGTACCATTCTTCGTGTTTTCGGCGGCATATTCGGCTAAATTCGGTAAAATGCGCAGACACATAAATAAGGGACAATTTCGACGATAGCGACACTGATTGGTCTAGTTAACTAGGGGATGTAATGTGAATTCTCTCGTTATTTTTGCTCAAAAGGGTAATGTGTGTAATTACCCTTTGAAAGGGGTAAATCGTATCAACACGTGTTTAAATACGGAACATTTGTAGTAATTGTGGATAATGAGATCTAGTTAGTTTTATATGTGGGTAGTTTGATCGTTCTAGGCGAGGGTGGATAATCTAAGTTAAACTATCGTTGGAAGTATAGTAGATTTTATGTCTATAGTAAGCTTCTATGTGGCCAAAACCCACATTGTAGGTTTTTGAATTTAATTAACACTAAGCTTGTGCCTGCGGCTTCACCCGCGTCGGCAAATATCTTACGGGAACGTACAATCGTGATTAATGCCCTATGTGTTAATCCAGGTTTTCTACTGTTTTTTTTTTTCTATGGACAAAAGCACAATAACCATAGTTAAACGAAAAAGATCCAACCTCCATTAGATGTAATGTGGGTTGGATCCTTTTCGTTTAACTATGGACATTGAGCTGAAGTGAGCTGATTAAGTGTAGTTAGTCCCTTAGATGTCACTTACATCATCGCTTTTTACCACGGAATAGAATAAAAAACAAGTGGAAGTGCCCACGCAGCTTATACGGCGTGTCACAATTATGCGGAAAAAATGTAAAATAATAACAACCTTCGTCAGTTGTAATAAGTCTTAATTTTGCATGAACAACATATTCATCATTGATGAAAAACTTATTTGATGTTCATACAAGATTAAGACTTAATACAACTGACGAAGGTTGTTATTATTTTACATTTTTTCCGCATAACTGTGACACGCTAGATAGCTAAGTGGGCACTTCCACATGTTTTTTTCTATTCCGTTGTTTTGTCTCCCTGCGACGTCGAAGAAAATTATAGTACCGCCTGCTTGCATTACAAAATCTACTAAAAAGCACACGGTATCACATGACCTACAATTTCAGATCGCTAATCTCAAGATATAAATACAGCCAACCATCTGCTCCTAAACATTAATAACCAGTACCTTACCTTGATCGAGGGTTAAAGCGATTTCGCCTTCATAATTAAGGAAATTTGAAAACCGACATCAAAACGGGGTAGAGTCGGGGTTACGATCTGATACGGCGGGGTGAAAGAGGGGAGAAAGGGGACTATTCATTAATCAAGCAAGTGACAGATCTGCTGCCATGTGTTCCTAGTAGATTATGTCTCGTTTCCAGTTGTTTGATCAGCGTTTTGTTTGATTGTGTGCGATGAGGAGGCGATGGAGAAATGTCGAAGATTGCAAAGGATGTGTCTTGTGATTTAAATAGAAAACTAAATATAGGAAACAAAGGATACCCATTAATGGCATTATTATACAACGTGTTCCTTTTGATAACGCATAACTCTAGGGTATTAATTAATGAGACCATCATCTAGAACATCTTTTACTATGGGAAAAAAGACAGCTATTTCCTACATTTATGTTCGCATAAATCGTCAAAATGTAGGGAACTAATAATTTTTTTTTCGCTATTTTAGGTTTGGTCCCATAGTAAAAGTTGTTCAACATGATGGTCTCATTAATACTCTAGAGTTATGGGATATCAAAAGAAACACGTTGTAGAAAAAAAACAGGAAAATCGTTCTTTATTAGTGATCGATGGGTAAAACTATTTAAATTAAAAGCAGTACCACCACAACCACATTTTTTATACATATAATTAATAGGCGGAATTTCTGTAACCTACATAATATAATTATTTGTAGTGATCATTAGAGGACTCATGTTTAGCACTAAATGCTTTCAAAAGGATGGTGATATCTACCTTATTGATGACGTATTGACCCATTCACTAATCTCGTCTCCCATTATCCCGCAGATCTGACCAAGCTTTAGCGAAAACTTGCAAAATAAGTCAAATCTATCGTCCAAGGTCGCCAGGGTGGCCAAGAAACCGATAGTCCTAAGCAAACAAGGTCCACTAATTGAATCAAACGTACCGTAGTCTGGGTGTTATAATTATTCCGTGTGAACGTTGGTCCTTTTTGTGGTCGACCTTCGAGAAACTGGAAGTTTCTTAGACTTTATACAGTGTGTTAGGTTAAACGTAAGGCCCTTTGTACATGGCACGGTCCTTAAACCTAGTTTCCCAGTGGGGTGATAATAATGTTGTCTCTTTTAACGCCACCAAAACACAGGCGTGTCTTTTTACCGCTAAAAGGAGTCGTTTCGCCCAAACTCCTACTTTTCGGGGTACATCTGTTCCTGAAACTGATCGGCTTGAGCTCCTTGGCATGGAGTTGACATCTGGTCTCAACTTCAGCGCCACCATCGAGTACAAAGCCCAAACAGCGGCCAAGAAGCTGGGCATCCTAAATAGGGTGAAGCGATACTTTACGCCTGGACAGCTTTTAACCCTTTACAAAGCGCAAGTCCGATCCTGCATGGAGTATTGCAGCCACCTTTGGGATGGATCAGCTAGTACCAACTAGCTGCGCTTGACTCAGTGGAACGCAGAGCTAAGAGGCTCATTGGTAAAACTGGTGGATGCCAAGCTTCACAGCTTGACTCATCGCCGCAAAGTTGCCTGCTTGTCGGTCTTCTACAGATTGTACTTCGGTGAGTGTGCCCAGGAACTCCACGACCTGATTCCACCGGCCCCCTTCTACCATCGGACATCTAGACGCACTGCCATTTACCATCCCTACCTGGTTGTTATTCCACCAATTCGCACTAAGCGCTTCCAAATGTCTTTTATAATGCGAACTGCAAAAGAGTGGAACTCACTACCTGCGTCTGTGTTTCCGAACGCATACAACCCTAATCTCTTCAAAGTGTGAGTGAACAGGCTTCTTCTGGTTAAGCTCTCTCCATCGTCAACTTTGTCTCTGTCACCTCTGACCTAGGCTAGATTCAAGAGCAAACCCATCTCTAATAAAATAAAAAACGGTTTCTTTACGTACGGCATATAAATCGCGCCGTAGAGAAATCCTTACAATACAACACTGATGTCCGTGCCTACAAACGGGTTATAAACCGTAGTTTTTCACGGCAAGAAAAACGTGTGAATACAATCGTATCGTTATTTTTATAAAGAACCACCACGGGCTGCCCGATATTTATTTCTCTTATATTAGGTCTTTACCTATGAAATTGCCGATTTACATACAAAAAAATCAAACATTTTTTTTTTTCAAAAGAAATATTGTCGATGCACTTTTGCCATTTTAATGAAAGTTCGTTAATGCCTCTGCTATTGATATCCAGGGAACGGGAATCGATAAATTCTTTAAAGGCGTTTTTCACCGCCTCGTTGGATTTGAAATTTTTCCCCGGGGCTCATTGTTGAGATCAAAATTTCCAGAACAGAAGCGATCAAACCAAAAACGCACCGTGCATTCACTTTCGGTACCTTGTGCACACGTTGTTAATATTGCGTGCTGTCTGTGTTGCGTTGGTGCCGCAACGGAATTCGTATTCGTAAATAGCGCGCAATTTCGATTTTTCCATGGTTACAGAAACATTGATATCAAAGAAAAATCGAACGGCGGGAAAACGAACAACACTTCAACAGATTTTTTTTTAAATCTCATGTTATATTATAAAATTAATTTGAATTTGGAATTCTAAATATAATGAAAGATTGATCTTCACACTAGCCGGTATCAAAAATCGGCAATTTCATAGGTAAAGACCTATTATTAATTATGTCTATCTGAAGCTCCTCAGACAGTCATACCAACTTTAATTACTGACTATTCTTTTAAACTTGTCACCGTGATAAGATGAGCTACGGTTAGTCAGAAGTCCGAAGTCTGACAACCAGTTATACCCCCTTGGTATAGCTGGTGAATTGTGATATACATGGTATGATGACAATGAATGAAGAAGAAAATAAATAACTCAGGGGTCAAAATAAATCGATGAACCCTTATTCAGCCTACGGAATTCACAAACTATAAATTAAACACACAACCAAAGTCATAAGTCCAAGTATATCATGTGTCAGGTAATCATTCCAAACGTGAAAGAGTAAACCGTATAAAATGTAACAACAGCTCATAAGCCTGTGTAGGCCGTAAGATCTAGAAAAGGGGATACGTTTGAATAGGCCTCGTAGGCGTAAAGTTCGCATTTTGTCACTACCCACATACCTGTAATCTTTCAGACAATATTAATTGAGGTGTGAGCTTGTATACAGATTTAAGAGGATACTATAATCTATATTTTCTGGGAAGATATCTGAACTAACATTGTAGAGTTCAAATTGTTTGTTTGTGTCTTTGTTAGAGGTAATCTGTGGAACTTCTGTGTCGATTACAAAAATTATTTCACTTGTAGAAAGCCTATTGCCGATTGCCATAGGATACGCGGACAAAGTCGCGGGTAGAAGCTAGTCTAAAATAACTGAACACCAAGCTGTCATTAAAAAGGTACAGAGCCAAGGGAATGACACATTATGATTACATCATATCATATCATTACACACAGAAATATATTTGATATACAGGGTTACTGGTAACATGTCACGATCTCTTTAATTAAGGGGTGATAGAACAGGTCATTAGGTATCAAATTACTCATGGGTACACAAATCAAAAAATAACCACTTTCAAGATATTTTATTTTCAGGGTTCCGTACCTCAAAATTAAGAACGGAACCCTAATAGGATCACTCGGTGTGTCTGGCTGTCTGTCACAGCCAATTTGCTCCGAATCTAATGGACCGATTAAGTTGAAATTTGGTAAACATATGAATTTCTGTGACCCAAACATGGACGTGTAGCGTAAATTAATGAACTTTGAATATGGGGGTCAATTTTGGGGGCAAATAAGAAAATTAAAAAAATATGTTTTGCAAACTGTACCGTGTGACATATCAAAAGAAAGGTCTCAAATATTTTTTTTTTAATAATTTTAAAATAAAGTCTATGGTCTTAAAATACATGGTAAATCTCTCAATATTGTGCGTACAACCACACATTTGCAGTGGGAATGTATGGGAGACCATGTTTTTCAACTAAATAGTTATTTTGTTATTGGGATAAATTCATCCCAACTACGGAACCCTTCATTGTGCGTGGTCCGATACGCATTTGGCCGGTCTTTTGAAAAAACAGTGGACATACAAATTTGAAAATTGATTAAAAAAAACGAATGTAACTAGTGTTTCTTTTTGCTTTTGTAATTAGTCCTTGTGCAAGTTCATGACAATAACAATCATTCATAAAATAAAAGAAATCTTGTACCATACTTAAATTATGACCCCAAAACATCGCTACAATTTTCGTATTTTTTCTCTTTCGTAACAAATTGCAAGTTTACTACATAAAATTACGATGGAGCTTTATCGGCGTACTATTTCATAAACATCTACGCTTTATTAGCTATCCACCGAGGTATAAACATTTACGATACGTTGAAAAATGACTGCATAAACTAGATTTATCGGGAAAGAAAAATCAATCAAATTTCGAGTCCACTGTTTTTTTGAAAAAATAAAATATCTCGAAGGTGGTTCATTTTTCACCCATGGAAGATTTGATACCTAATACCCATAAACCTCTACTATCAATCCTTAAAGGGATATTTCAACTCTGCCACATCCCGATTTACTACCTCTTCACCAAGGCTCATTAGACCTCATAGATAAATGCTATCATTACCTCAATCTACACTGGTTTCGGAAGTCTGAAATAACAATATGTTAACCAAATCTTACCTATGTATATGATAAGGGACTAATAAAATTTTATATGACCATAATTCAGGCTCTATTTTAGAACTGTAATTAGTAAAGTTAGTATGTGAACGAACCCAAGTCTTGGTATGAATTATGCTAGAAACGCCTTTGCCAAAGTCGAAAAGTTAATTCGGAGTCAAATGTATGAAGAATACGAGTATTTCGTTGGACTCATGCAAATGTTCGAAATTTTTCTTGGTGTTTTTTTATTTCTTTTCTCGGTGTGGGGAGAGATATTGAGAGTTTGTTGTTTGAATGCTTGATATGTTTGCGGTTGAAATTGACGTATAGTGCAAAAAAAAAATTACAATGACCTTAATGACTTTCAGTATTGACTACATTGACTATGTTAGAGCCAAAGAGAAAATTGGTGACTTAAGAGGATTGTGAAATGTCGATAGGCGGCGCGAGTCTTGGAGGCAATTATCTACATTTCCTTTTTGAAATATTGTTTCGGGCGATGTTTTCAACCCCTAAATCTTTACGAAATGAGACAATTTTGTACATCTTAATCTAGGTATATACCAGTTCAGTTTAATAAAAAATAAAAAAACCGCTTTTATTTCAAAAATATAAGTATATATTATTTAGATGCTAATAACTTATATCGTACGCAATATTTCTTTATAATAAAAAGTTAAGGACCTAGTTTTTCATTATACCTACAACATTTCCAAAAATTAGAAATTAGAAGAAAAAAGAAGCAGAAAGAAAGGAAAAAAAATGTTAAATTGACACGTACTGTAGAGGTTTCATTCTAGCCCCTGTGTAATATATATATCAGGCCGGTAGATATCTATGACATTCGGACGGTCACTTTTAGAAGAAGGCGGCGAAGAGATGTGAGCCAGACGTGCCCGCTAGGCGATTAATAGGCGCGTTGTTGTTAATAGATATAAAAGATATTATTTAAATACATCCAAGTCTCACGTGAAAAGTTTTATTTATTTAACAGCCTAGATCCCGAGAAAGTACAGTACTGTATGCAGAAGTTCACACTTTAAAACGAAATAATAGCATGAACAATAAATAAACATGTGATGCGGAGGAATGAGGAAAATGTCGTCAGGAAAGTGTTGAGTATAAACGTGGAGGGCTATACGATTAAGGGAAGACCAAAGAAACGATGGATGGACTGTGGCCAGAAAGGGAGTAACTACCGAGATGAAGACTAATAGAGAAGTATGGAAGACATGTTGCGCCGACCCCAGATAAATCGGGACAAGGGCAGGAGAATGATGATGACGTATTGTGTGCCTCACGGCCGCGTCAAATTTGGCCATTCTGGCAATAGTGATTCATATGCTGTCTGACACTGATTTTCAAATTAGTTTCCTATATCCTAATTGCCGGACACAACAAAAATGTGTGAATATTTCGAATAGAGGGAAATGAATAGGAGATCAAACTGGCAACCCTTCCCACAGAAGCTGGACACAATCACTTTACAAACAATCCCTCTAGCTGGTCAGCCTTTATAAACAAGTTTTAGTTACAAACTACCAATTGGAACGCCTAAGACACTTATTACTGTAGTAATGAAAGCCCGGTCATTGGATCGTGGAGAGGGGTGGCATAAAACGTCCATTAGCACTCGAATGCATTTATATTCACTACTAATTATAGGGGGTGAGTGCACACCATAGATTTAGGGGAAACTGTGATGGCTCCTTTTGTTGAAGCACCATCTACTGTGCTTTGTGTAAATAAGTACATGACGGGAAGTGAAGTACCTGGTTTGATGTTGGAAAACGCTTCATTTAGATTTGATAATGGTTGATAAGGTAAAGAGGACAGTCAACCCTTGGTTGAGACCACAGAGGCAATCTGTTTAAGTAATTCTGTGGGCATTTGGACAAGTATCTTTGCTGCCTTAACTATGTAAGTAAACAGAAAACAGAAACATTAGACAAAGCACAGTTAAAACGAATCGAACTATAAAGCACGCACACTGGCACACACTAATGTTTGTTAAAACATTATTTTGACTTTTTTTAGGGTTCCGTAACTCAAAAGGAAAAACGGAACCCTTATAGGATCACTTGTGTGTCTGCCTGTCTGTCTGTGACCCAAACACGAACGTGTAACGTAAATAATTGAATTTCGAATACAGGGGTCAATTTTGGCGGAAAATAAAAAAAAAGTTTTGCAAACTCTGCCGTGTGACATATCAAATGAAAGGGCGTACTGTGACGGTCTCAAATGTATTTCTTTTTTTTTTAATTTTAAAATAAATTGCTTTAAACGAAACATTTATTGGAACACAGTCCCTGAAACACAAAAAACATATTTAAAAAAAGTCGGCTGTTTTCCTGTTTCACGAACTGAGTCCCAATAAGTGTTTCTCTTTCTTTCTAAACTAGAGATAATTCTAGACGACCTCTTTTGTTGGATCCCTTTTGTAGATGGTGTAAATAAAAATATCTAAGACAGCTACCGTATCACTAGCGACCAAAACAAAACATTGATATTTCCATCAGCATATTAAGGATGCTGTTATTTAAACCGTTCGCAAATCACCTCTTCCCGCCATCATTGTATCAAATGACCGAATTAAAGAACAAAAGAGCACATTACCCGACCGCGCGGAGAGCATTTGGTAGTAATGCGTTTGCACTAATCGTAGCAGCCATTTTGTTTGATTGATTGGCGGGAGATTTTACTTTGATGAGTGTTTTTGGTGAATATTATATTACTTTCCAAGGTATTTGAAGGCTTTATCAACAGTTTTATCTGTTGTACATTGTAATACTTGTATGTCCTGTACAAAATTAAATTGCTTACACTGATAATAGCCGATTCCTATAATTATATACGGACCGTTATTGGTTAAAATTAACACGTTCACTGTCCATGACCCACATGTGGGTCATTTTGGGTTGAAACAAGACGTCCGTGCCATACATTTGGGTCACTGTACTTTTCATACATAATGGGTTCTTACTTTTTGGACATAAAAGAAGTAAAGAATAATACTAGTAAAAAAAAGCAATGAGCCATCGATTTTTTTTTATTTATTGAGGACTTACAAAGCTTTGAAAAATTAACTTAAAAATAAATTTAAAAGGGTTCCTTCAACTTTTATGGCCTCTAAGGACCTGAAGTGGTGTAAAGGCAAGTACCTCAGTACATAGGAACGAAAAAAGTAAATTGGACGTGAGAGCTATTTTCGACATTTTGGCTGGACAGTGAACGTGTTTAGACTCTTGTATCTTTACCAATAATGAAGCAAAGAGCTCATAGCTTTGCATAGTAGACCCTCCCATATGGAAGTAGCTATCACAGGTAAAATTAGCTTACGAATCTATTTATATACGTCCAGTTTGGCAATACAAAATGCTGACATTGGTAAGCAAAACGATTCGTTTTTGTTTATAGCAGGGGTCGGCAACCGGCGGTCCGCAATTTTCAAAAACCGAAAACGATGAAACGATATATGTCGGTAGTTTCACATTCTGTAGACCGAGTGCGCTTCACAGACATAGAGCATAGAGGAGATACGGGACACCCAAGACGTTCGGACAGAGAGGCGGCGAGCAACCGCAAAACATTTATTACGGCTAAAAGGCGAAGTAAGGTTACACCAAGTTTTAGCCGTCTACAACCAAATAAGTCTTTAATACAACCTGATCTAACCTAAACAATTTGTAGCCGGTTAAAAGTAGATGCAACCGCATTTGGAATTTTAACCCTGGCATATAATGAAATGCGGCCCGCACTGATTTCCTGGCAACATTTGTGATCCTCCGCTAGCATAGGGTTGCCGACCCCTGGTTTATAGGCACCGAGCATAAAGGCATCATCAACAATGGACAGAATCCACGGTTATGCAAACTGTAGACTGTTCCTTTATGTTCAATTTAGATTTTTGCGCTGTTTCCATGAAACTTGTCACTTTCACAAACAACGCAATCACAGCCCAATTTTGAGAAAAGATTTTTCTACTGAATATGTCCTACCTTGAAATTTCTTGGAATTACAATTCGGCCTTTTTCTCTTTCACGAAATAAACTTAATGACAGATGTTTCATTTAGTTAAATCAAACTCCGTACTTCTGAAGTTACTTGCAAAGTTACAAATTACAAATGTATCTTTTTTAGGCTTTTTTGACACTCAATTCCCGGAATTAGTTAAATAATTATGTTATCATCTTGTAAGTTAAAAAGGTCGGAATTGACAACCGTTAGTAGACTCACCGGTCCCTAAAACCATTATAGATATTTAGGGATCTGAAGAATTAAAACTTACCTTTTATAAAAAGGGTCTCATTTATTCTTTGCTTTATTGGAATGATTTGATTCCTCAGAAATTTCTTTTTGTCCTACAGGTTTCGTATATCAATCCTGATAACCAGCCACCCAACATTCATACATAACTCATCACAGAATGTCAAACACCCAAAATTCCCATCTTCACACCTACCTGAGATAATTCAGAAACAAAAGCTCTGAAAGAATAACTTTTTCTATTACCAAACACACTTGATTCAAAGTTGGTGCGATAAACACCATCGGCCGGGATCTCATACATATTAATACATTCTGCGACGCTGAATGACTCTCAGAGGACGTTCGGAGGAGTCTCGTGTTTATTTAGCCGACTCAATACAGCACGAGAGAATTATTGTTTTAATAATTGCGAGCAATTTCTTTTAGGACCTCCCTGGAGTCACACTGGACGTTTGAGGTTGTTAGGACGTTACAGTTGATTAGACACAACGATTTTAGTTGATTACATCACTTTAGAAATGGTTTACAGGAGCCATCGGGACGCCTATTACTCCAACCAAAGCACTATTCATGATCAAAGCACTCATTGCTTATAATAAAAGGCACACTAAGAAAAACTATTTTCTCTCCAAATTACTGTTCGTTATGCCTGCAGAGTGTCTAAAGGTACAGATGCTACTGAGCCTTCCAGATTTTTACGTCCAAATCATAATCCCAAGCACATATGAAGAGCTTAACATAATCCATAATAAACGAATGAACATCTCAGGCAAGTCTTGACACTAAACAATATTCTTGGCAAAAAATGGGAATTAATTTCCTGCAAACCTCTATATTTCCCGCGTCTAAATATAAATAAGAGGCTCGAAGGCTTAGTGGCTGTCGGCAACCGTGTCCTTGCTTCATAATGTCGCTACGTTGTTGACATCACGGGATCCATTCGCCCGCCATTTTCGTCGCCATTTTGGACGCGCCAAAAGCGCGGGAATCTTGCTGTCATGGCGGGAAAAATAATTAGATTTCGTCGGCGCACTTCTTCTCGGTTCATTTCTGTATGTTTTGTTAATTATTTCTTCGTGAATGTCACGCCGACGAGTCTTAGTGTCCTCCCTTTTTTTTGTTTTTCGCAAGGTGAAGCTTTTGTTCCTCTAAATATCGCTAAAAAGCGAGGTGTAGACAGTCAACGTTTCTTTTTAATTTTTAATACGTACGCTTTCTGCTGGCTGTCTCCGAAGTTTTCCATTTATTTTGATTTTACTTTTGTTCATAGCATTGCATTCTTTGCTTTGTATAAATTAACCATTCTGTACAGGCCCCCTCAAATGTACAAATTGATATTAATTGTGTTAGAAGCCCTTACGGCGTTACCCCATGTGTTTTTCTTAACAATAATGCGGTTGCACAATCCTTTTGCTGTTAACGAAGTGAAAAATAGTGCGATCATCGACTTTATCACGCAGATAATAGTAACGCAATCGAATCTATTCAAGCAGAAAATTAAGTTAGATAATATGTCGTGTCTCTCACTATTTCTAAATTCAATTTGTGTTCGAAATACAAATTGTGGCGGTTAAATCCCACGTGTCGGCCATATTTGAATTAATTTCGTTTTTAACTAACGCGGGAAAGCTCTTTATAGGGGTGACACCTTGTGAAAAGTGGTTTTATAGTGCATTTGGGAATTTTGGTCATATGAGAGTCTGAGACGAGTATTGCTGCTCTAAATTAGGTGTAATTACTGTGAGAATATTTTATAAGGGTAATGCTGTGTAATGTGCTTGAATTTTTTAGTACTATCAGTGTTTGTTGCAAGTTTGTAGCAACCTTAAAAGTTTATTTTAACTAACGGACTAATTAGATTTTGCGTAGCTTTGGAAAATATGTTTAAGCTGGCAATAAAGGTTATTTATGAATATCTTAGATCGTTTAAATAATTAAAAGTTCTTTTATCTAAACCCCACTCTAAATAACTAAGCACCAATTAATCACAAAACAAGAAGTTTCATTATTAAGCCGTGTTCACACCTATGTACATAGACGTAAGTACCATTTATCAAACTATATTACCCGGGTGATAGTAATAAATTCGGGTAAATGTGTAACATTTGCCAACTGTTCCAATTCGAGTGTTAACACGAGTTCTCACGTGTAGAAGTTTGCTGCCATTTTTTTCTCTCGGGCCTATCATCAAAGTACAATAATTGGGGAACTTTGCTCATTATTATTTTCGGCTGACAGTTTTTTTTTTTGGGTTGTGTGTACTGGGTCTATGTATTTATAACATGTTAATGTTACTATTTTATAGGAAAAAGTGTGTAGGTAAGTGTGTGTGTGTATGTGTGTGTGTGTGTGTGTGTGTGGCAGGGCTTTTTGCTGATTTAATACGGGCGAAAGTGGTCTATGTTTTGGCTATTGCTCCTAATAGGAAGTCTAAGGGCAACTAATCCTTTTAGATACTGTAATTAAATCGAATAAAACTTTTTACATTTTTTTGGTTTTAATATACAGGGTTATTGGTAAAACACCAACAACCTCTTAAGGGGTCATTGTACTCATCATTATGAACAACTTTTACTATGGGACCAAACCTGAAATCGCGTAAAAAAATCAGCTGTTCAGTACATTTATGTTCGCATAATTCGTCAAAATGTACTGAACAGCTGATTTTTTTTTTGCGATTTCAGGTTTGGTCCCATAGTAAAAGTTGTTCATAATGATGAGTACAATGACCCTTTAAGAGGTTGTTGGTGTTTTAACCATGTATATACAGTATGTTAACCAACAGAGGGCGTTCCCGTTAACCCGCAATAGTATAGCATCCATACATGCTAAAAAAAATATTACCATTCGAAAACAAAATGGTTTTTATTTTTTTTTTAATATTAAAATATTCACTAAAAATGCTAAAAATATTCAAAATAATATAAAAATATTCACTAAAAATAAAAACTAAATTGCGATGTTTCCGTCCTTCAAGTACGCGTGTACAGAGTGATTCTTTTACGTATCAATTTAACATTTTTAGTTCTGTTGGTTAACATACTGTATAATTTTTTTAGTAAGTATATTTGATGCATCACAACTGTCAACCCAATCGAATCGAGTGACATATAGACACAAAAATCTAAATCTTTCACAAAAGATTACCATTTTGCCGACGTCACAAAAGATAAAAGAAAGATTCCTAACCCAGACAGTAAAACACACACACTCTTGATCACTTTGACCTGAATATACTATCAGAAAACAGGCTCTATAGGCTCTCTATATATACACATATAGTCAGTACCTACAGGTTCTTCGCAAATACCACGACATTTTTGGATTGGCATATGTGGAGCCGACATTTTAATAAAGGTCGCTGCACAATAGCTTTGTATGGTGATTCAGAGAATGTAAAAGGTCTATTATAAGACTGTTTTGCGGAAAAGTTTGCGCTTATTTTACGACGACTTCTTTATTGAAAGCGCCAACATCCTAATATTCGAAAAGGGTTGCTGTGTTAGGGAATTATAACAACATTTGTTATTATTATTAGTAATGAACTCTTTATTTATTTTACTTCGATGGTCCTAGTTTATCACTCGTCGTTACGGCTGTATACAGGCTGTTTTTTAAAACATGCGACAAAATTTAAGGGGGAGTTCTACCCATCAACATGAACAACTTTTACTATGGGACCAAACCTGAAATCGCAAAAAAAAATCAGCTGTTCAGTACATTTATGCTTATTTGGTCAAAATGTACTGAACAGCTGATTTTTTTTGCGATTTCAGGTTTGGTCCCATAGTAAAAGTTGTTCATATTGATGGGTAGAACTCCCCCTTAAATTTTGTCGCATGTTTTAAAAAACACCCTGTATATGGCTATATGTAAGAGCACGCCTTGTTTGCCTGGAGGCTTTTGTTTAGATATAAAGTTATTTTTATTTCTGCTTGAGTATAGTTTTCGATTTATTTATTTTTTTGATTAGTTCAATTTAATGTTTTTTATTACGTAATGTTCCTAAATTATTTTGCGCTCTGTTGTATAGAGTCAATTTTTTTAACTGAACAGACAGCTGTGCTGCTGGGGTTGTTGCGCCACTTCTTCTCCCCAGCTAAAGTGCTAGGAAATGGTGAAGGGCGGGCGTTTTGAGGGACTGTCTTATGTAATTTTGACGTTCGAAAAGTGCTGATTCTCGGCCTAGTTTGAATAAATGACTTTTGATTTTATTTGATTGCAACCTACTTAGAATCTAGTGTCCGGTTGGTGGCAATATGCTTGCCTCCTATAACATGGGATTATGTAGCTTCTCTACACTAAAAGAGGCTAAACCTCAAGTTTAGCTGTTATACGTCATTGTCTTCTGGTGGTCACTGACAAGAAGACATAATTATGTGTCCGATTGTCTGTGGTCTAGGTTTGGTATCATAAGGGTTCCCGCCCTTATACATGCCTGTAGCTTGTACAAAACTGTGAACTTGCATAGTTTTGTACAAGCTACAGGCATGTGTATCCCCGCCCTTATGATAGTATTTTTTTTAGAAATAATGCTACAATGTCGTTGGTAACTGACGTCACTGTCGGTCAGGCCTATGTTCTATGATATTGGAAATATACTATACAAATATATGTAATCTTGAACCGACGTCAATCGACTATTTCTAGCCACAAACCAACCTATAGTTTGCCACTTTGTTTCAGCAACACCCACATAACCTCGCAGTTCCCTATAAAAATAAATAATGGCTTTAAACGTGAGAAGCATTTGTTACTTATTAGTAATATTTATTTAATATTTATTTTACTTTATTTTCTTTTTTTACAAGTATGTAAAAATTGGAAAATGTAGTAATAGAGAGAGAGCCTTGGCACCCATAACACAAGTTTAATCTTAGCTTGGGTGCCAGTGGAGATAGCGATTTAAGCAATTTAAAAACAATATTGAGAAAAAAAAAACAGCCATTTCAAGCCCGTCAGGATGATCTATCTCATGCAATTTTATGTTGCCACCTAAGTAGGTATATACACATTGTGGAAAACTATAAATGATTGAGAATTGAAGGTGTATTCCCATTTGAGCACCTATTTTTAGAGCACCTAAGCATTTTGCACCAAAGGAATTCCCATTTGAGAATACTTTTCTCTATTTCGGAGAATGAAATATGAGTTTCTTCTATTACCTACATTGTACAGACGCCAGCAGGTCAAGCTACCCAAAACTGTCCAATTTTCCCAATCAACACAATCAAAAGTTGAAAATCTATTAAAGAAATTTGACAGATTGTAGTAGCTTGATGTTCTGGCGTATGTACACATGGTGGATACGTTACTAATTAGTAATAAATGATTCTCACATTTAAAACCGCAGTTATTTCAGTAATAACAAGCAATCCCTACAGCATAGAAATATCCGGTTAATTAATAGGTTCAAAGTAACGAGACGGTTTTCTAAAGCCTATTCGAGTCGATAATCAAAGATTTTTAGTCACCAGTTAACTTGGTCTCCCACTTTATGCAGTGGAGTTGCGTTGGGGTATGAATGAGGTGTAGAGCGCTGTTTTATGTTTGACACCTTGCAAAAATACAAATCCCTAACTATTTTTTTTCTTCTAAAATACATTTATCCTACGTCATTGGGTTCTGAGAGTCAGTAACCTGATGAATTCATGTTTGTGTTTTTTTCTCAAAATGTTCAATTCCTGTTACTCGTGTTACATTCCCTATCAGTAAATAACATTAGTGAAACTTTCTAAAATATTTGTTTAGTTTACGATTACTCATTAACGAATTGCTCAGAGCCGGTTTTTTGATCCGTAGTTAACTCAACCAATGGTTAAACATAGTAAGTAATAGTTGAATTTGTTTGTTTGAATGAGTTATGCCATTAGTTACTATTTTTTTTTTAATATGAATGAGCTAACATGAATACATTCATGTTTAGCCTTTCACATTGAGCCAAAATTCAACCATTACTTACTATGCTTAACCATTGGTTGAGTTAACTATGGATCAAAAAACCGGCCCATAGCTAACATTTACTGTGTGTGTGTACTGAGCTACTTCTTTTTAGAATATATCTCTCTCTAGAACCAGAAATTCGAAGACATGTGACATCTACCCACCCGCACTGGTTCCGCGTGCCTGTGGGAACGTTATAGGCTGATTATTATGCTCTCTCTCTCTTTCTCTCTCTCTCGTGATAAGAATATCTTCTTGAAGAAAAATGGTAAAACATTGGCAATACAACCGTTAAGATTTTCCAGAAACTTCATTCTATTTTCAAAAACTCCGTGGTCGTTTTCCTACACCTTAACTCTCACACATAGATAGCCCTTCAAGCTCTTGTGAAAGCTCAACAACACTTCGTAACATTAATACCCCTCGATACAGACGAAGATAATGAAGAGGGCAGATGAATGTGTAGTCACAGATCCAGTATATTTGGTCTGTTATATTTCCGTATCGTCTGCTCGGAGGGTAGGTAAGGCGTGGGCTATGTAGCAAGCGTAGGCGTTTGGTAATAGCATGGATCTTCATTTATACATAATTGAGCATTAAAAGTTTATGAAGACATGCGAAGGAAAGGTTTGGTTTATTTTTAGAGTTAAATGTTATGTATGACGTATGGTGAAAATATAATGTGTGATAATAAGAGGCTGTTGTCTTTGGAAATAGAAACAAATAGTGTACAAGTGGCTATAGGACTGCTTTGTTGAGGAAAAGTATTTTTGGTATGGCGCCGGCTATTTTTAACCACATTCCTATTTCCGTAAAAGAGAAACCAGTAAGAACTTTCAAAAAGAAACTAACTTTATTTCTATTAAATAAATGTTATTACTTCGTACTTTTCTAGCTGACCAATTTTAGTTGTGTATCAAAGTTGGTATGTTTGATGATGAACTGCATCAATTTTTGCATGCCAAAATGGTAGAATGTAGAAGGATTCTTTAATATGATTGTAATCGCCTTATTGTAAATACCTACATTCTGAGCAAATAAATGAATATGCTATTCTAGTCTTTTCCTATAGCACAGATTAATACAGATAGGGCACTCCGCAAAATCATTTAAATAAAAAGCGACTCTAGTCACGAAACAATAAAGTGCAATTCAGGCCGCACAACGCTTATTACCTACAGTTATATTCGCCTACACGTGGTCTCTCTTTCTAACGCGTAACACTTATACCTTCTGACCGCAGCAGTCCCACTGAATTGGCCTAGTGAGATAGGCCCGCCACGTACTTGTAGCTTCTTACCTAAACTGCGGAGTGTCCCATCTGTATTAATCTCCTAGGTGCCTATAGGTACCTAAGCTTGGAGTTCCATAAATAATGCATTTGCAAAACACAACAATTTATATTGGGTGTTAAAAATAAAATCATCATATGCCTAGTCTTTTCCCAACTAAGTTGGTGTCGGCTCCCAGTCCAACCGAATTCAGCTGAAATAAAATATGTTACAAAATTGAAAGATCTAACGTTACTAACCGCCGATAAAACATGTTTTCTCTGCTTCAAATTTCGCGAAAACGAAGCCCCTTTATTGGACTAGATTGTCTTGTTGTTGTTTATTAATACGGCTTTCAATCAAATGCCTTTCCTTACAGCAGTAGCATGAATCGCTGTAGGCTAAGTATCCACCAAAATAGAATGAATGAATGAAATGCACCGACCTCAACGTGGTTTGACCAGACTCGATTATTCGAATGAACCCAAAGATTCACATTAGCCCCTGTTACCTCATGTGACATAAGTATCCAGCACAATAGAGAGAAGATAAATATTTCTCAAAAAACAAAACTTACGCGTTATTTTCACATGTCTTCACTTAGCTTCAATAATAAATAAACCTTTGAATTTTCATGATACAACTCCTCCACTTTAATAGATGCCGCCCCATTATAGCAGGTCTCACTCGCATGTTAAAATAAAGCCGTAAATCGCTGAATCCTTTGCCTTGAGCCGGAGTCGAGTAGTCAGCGTCACAGCACAACGAGGCGGCGACGAACAGCCTTGATTGTGGGCGAGCTACTTGCGCTAATTACTCGCCGGAGAACTGGGTGAAGTAACTACTTTACACCGACTTACGTGAGTTACAGGTGTAAGGTGTATTACGCTTTCTTTTGACTGTGATACAAAACTTCAATACTTACTCGACCCAAATATATGGGACGGCTGATTATTTTTACGCGATTTCGATTTTGGTCCCATGGAGAAAGTGGTTCAGTTTGATGGTCTGTACCACACACTTAAATTTGACCATACCTTTCTGGTACACCCTGTAGAATTCAACCCTACATTATTAATACACTGTATTACTTAATATAATATTCCCACAATAAAGCGACCATCCCAAATACTTAAAACTTCCATGTTTTTCCCATAAAAAACTATGTAAGTATGAGTCCCATTTCTGTAATTATTTCACGCCCAGACATAAAACTGTTTAGCACTTTCCGTGGAAAACTATCACCATGCGCATGCCTACTAGAAACACTAAAATTCTATACTTACATGAAAAGTTATTAAGCAGTGAGCAAATTTTTACAGGGTGTTCTACCCATGATTATGAACAACTGTCACTATGGGACCAACTCTGAAATCACGAAAAAAAATCTGCTGTTTCATATAAAATTTCAATACCCACTCAACCAAAATTTTTGAAACAGCTGTTTTTTTGTTCATATTCTTGGATAGAACACCCTGAAAAATTTGCGCATTGCTTAAACAAAATTCCTGTATTGTAACTTGCCTCAGTTGTCTCATTTTTTTGGTAGTCAATACCGCGATTGCTGAGCCGCACAGTGGTGCAGGTAGTACGGGCATGCGGAAAATATTATTTTTAAATGAAAAGACGTTGCGTTTCTTCATAATACTTTATTAAAATGATATAATGGATGTACCAGTTTACAAAGAGAAAGATATAACACGTATTTTTTTTTTATTAACATGAAAATATTCATCAAATTTTTTCACATGAATTTCATATAATTAAATCAGCATTTTTAAATAAATAAATATTAATAAACTAAATATTAAATAGAGAAGACATTGATTTAGAGATGGGTGCTATCCACTAATAAAGCTTTGGCATCATCGTGAAGAGGATAGTATTTTTTATTCGGTACTGCACGTAAACTGTTGATAAGGGGATCTGAGGTAGCTAAGAGCATATTCATAACATCTTCATTACATGATAGACGAGAACATTTTCTTGAATGACCTAACCTATAATTGCGGTAATCTTTATTTCGCGCTTCTTGAGCTTCCTCAGATAACATCCCAATAGGTAAGGCAGCAACACTTATTATTTCTTTGCCATGCAGCAAGATTTTATGCACAGTATTTGGCATATTATACCAGCTGTACATGCTTACGTATAGTTCAGCAGTTTCGTAACAATAACTACCAAACTTATCCGAATCAACTAATGCACTAGAATTAATTGTTTGCAATATTATACCAAACCGATGAATAAGTTCTTTATCGACTCTTGTGACTTCAGCTACAATGTCTGCATTATTGAAAAATCTTCTAGACGTATTTCCATCGTTAGATGTTCCCATTCCTTGCTTTACAAAATCCACTTTTAGACCTAAACGTTGAAACAGCTCACTTTGGATTCTTTTCTTCTCTTCATCTTTTTGTTGTTTGGTAGTTGCGTTCGTTCTCCAACTGGTAAATGACATATTGTACGCAATATGTAATATGCATTCCATAAATTTAATCCGTGCGTGAAGCGGGGATAAACCGACCTTGAGAGCCTCCGTATTCACAGTTTTATTTCGCACTTGGTCAAGCTTATTCATTTCTGATGGCTTTGACTTGCATATAAAACACACTGCACATGATGATGTGTCCGTAACTGTCTGCGCTATTTTGCCATCTATCATTGTGAACACAAGTTTATGGTAGACTTTGTAAGTCTTTTCCTTTAAACTAATAACAGTTTCATTTAAGTTTGCTATTTCAGACTCCATTCTAGCAATTTCATTTTTCGTAGATTCTGTAGTTTCTTTTTGAAATTGGAATTGTACCGGGCGACAACACCTTGTAGAAGAAGGAGTTGCATTTGTCCAATACACAACAGATTTATTTTCCTTTTCATACAGACGCAGTGGAACTAATGATGTCAAAAACATATATGAATCTGACACATTTTCGTCGATAAATGACTGTTTGTACTCAGCATGACCTGATGATCCGTCACATCCCCACTTGTGTAAAAACGTTGAATTTACACTAATCTGTGTAAGGTCGTCTTCAGACATTACTTCAAATAATCTTCTGGTTGTGTGATCCAGTAATGACTGCAAACTTACACAAGCGTAGCTTTCCGTTACATCAATATCCGTGGGGTAGCATTGCCTTTTTACTTCAAGTACTTTATGATAATCGGGAAAAATATCACAACCAATACTTTTTGCTGCATTTCTCAGTACTTGATATTGATGTTTCGAAAGTGATGCATCAAGTAATAATGCCAACGCTTTTTCTGGAGTAAACTTGATAGTATCCGATGATTCTTCTTGTACGAGTACCTTAGAGGCAGCTTTCTTAATCATTTCTTCAGGAACGCTTTCACACAATCTTTTAACTTTATATCGCTTTGTTCGATCGCAACATTCATCAAATGATTTTTCTGGTCGTCCTCTATGAGAGCGTTTTGATGGCCCTGGAACATTACTGTCACAATTCACCACATCAGTCTGCACCGAAGATGTCTCAACGGTAAAAATATTTTTCAGCCACTGTTCATTTTTTGCCATAAAAGCATTTTTATTTCTCGCTGCAGTTTGCCACTTTTTTGTAAATACGGGTAGAAAATTACGGCTTAACTTTTCATAAACTTGATTCCAAACACTTTCTGTAAGCTGTGGATACATAAGTTTTAAATTTTCGAGGCATTTATGTATCTCACGATTACTTGATATTATGATTTCCACTAAATCGGCATAGACAATAGTAAAGCTATCCATCACTATAATAACACTGTTATCGTAAGAGAAAATAATTGTAAGTGAAGTTAAAACTACCATTCAATGCTATTTATACTTACACGATATGATAAAATGTTAATTACCCTCATTAGAAACACTTATTAATATAATGCACTTTTTCTTAATTACAGAGCGTCATTAGTTAAGTACCTGGTATTTCCAAGATCGCAGGTTATCGCAGCCAAAACTAATGTATTCTTAATCTATAGGGTCTAATTAATCTCCGAAAGTATATTATTACGTATCGGTCGATAACGGAGATTAGTTATGATCTCATGATTGAAAACAAAAGGTTCCAAATGACCTTCTTCACTAAAAATGTAATAGCAAGTAATTATTCATTATATTATAACATTATGTTTACTATTTTATTAATACACACAATAAACTTATGACTAAACTAAAAATGAAAGTTGATAATTATAGTATTTTGGTTCTATTCATACTTGAAATAACAATATTTTTTGCACGAAATTTGTAAATTCTCGATCACCCTACTTTGGCATCATATAATTAAATACTGTATAATTATTTATCCGTATTAATTTTAGGACTTGTTTCTACTCATTCTAGTATGTGTGTACCAAATTGTAGACATTTTAAACAAGGTTGAAACAAAGGACTTTTTTCCGCCCTTGAACCAATGTGAGCCGTCCTGAGTTGGATTCCTAGATTTGGCAAAATGTCATTGGGTTCTACTAGATAAATTAAAATTATTTTTCTGAGGGCCTTTTCACAGAGACGAGCTCGTGGCTAAGTAATAACAGCCGCACGAGTCGACCTATCAGGTTAAGCAACGCTTGCCGGGGTTGGTCCGTGGTCCGTCCATAGCGAGACTCCTCCGTGATCAGAAAGCACGTTAAGCTGTTGGTCCCGGCTGTCATTCGTGGATCTATGACAGTCATTACGGGTCGTCAGAAGCCCGAAAGTCTGACAACCTGTCTTACAATCGATATCGTATTACCCAGTTACTGGGTTGTGGAGGTTAGATGGCTGTCGCTCCATGTAAAATACTGGTATTCAGCTGCATCTGGTTAGACTGGAAGCCGACCCCAACATAGTTTGGAAAAGGCTAGGTAGATTGATTGATTGATTTTTGGCCCTTTCACAGAGAGGAGCCCTGTGCTCAGCCGATGGGAAAATTACCGTAATGGCGTAACGCGCTATCATTCACAATCTGAATGATTTCGAAGCCTATTGCTAATCCATTGCTTCATATGTTCGAAAAATGTGTCTGCTTAACGCCGTAATTAACGCAATGAATGTTGTTGAACTGTCATATTTAAACCGATTCCTAAGTGTCTTACGTAAATATCCCACAGCTTAACTTTACATAATTTCAAATGAGCATGTCTATTATTAAGGCACGAGTCACTCAAACGCGATACATTTGGTAAATTACCATATATAATGTACTTTTCGCGATTTGGGTCAAACATTAATAAACGGTGCATCGCTCATAAAATTAGTTTTAATTACGCCGAAACTAATCCAAATCGGTTTTAATTGATATTTTCTGGTAACTATTGTAAACGGGTATTGCAGTTGTTGCAGTGAAGCGGTGCGTTTTGAATAATTAATTCATTAGGCGCGGCAGACGCGCATGCGCGTTTTCGGACGTTCGCCAGGTGCTTGACGGCGCGTATGCGCGTCCATACAATTTACATAACTTTCTTGGAGTGCGGCGCGCCGCACCTGTGCGTTCGTTGTGCATCTCTATTGTTTCGAAAACATCGGTGTCTACACCCAAGATATTTTTTGCACGCACCCGAGCGTTTGCCACACAGGATTAGTGTAGCATAAAGAAGCGTTTGCATAAATTTCGCGCAGTTAATGTGTTAATTGGTTGATTGATTTTACAGTGTTGATATTACAGCCCTCCAACTTTTTCCTACAGTTTTCCAAAAATGTGGACGGTTTGATTCAGAGATAAAGCTGACAGCATTCAAAATTGTCATCAAATCGCGCCTGTATACCTCGAGGAGTAAGAAGAGGTGGTGTAGTACCTACTCCCACATTTCCACAATTATCTTAAGTCCCAATCAAGCAAACATTTTCACTCTGGGCTGCTATTTAGGATTCCTTAAGGCGAAGCGGTAAAGTAGCCCGCGAAATTAAAATTTTCTTACGATTTTTGCCATTTACAGCACAGTGTCTGAGTGTATGTTGAGTAACAAATATGTATTTACAGAATTGTAATCATAATACAACTCCTTAAGTTAGTATAATCCAATGCCCTGCGTGTGCAATATAATAATGCATTCAGGGTGCTGATCGGCCTGCCCTGATTCTGCAGTGCTTCAGGGATGTTCGCCGGGTCGCAAATAGACTGTTTTTATTGTACTATGCGAAAGCGATGTACATCCCTGGTGCGCAGGGTTCGGGCTAGCTCCAGCGGCATCCTGAGGCTGTTCGCGCAGAGGTGCGATTGTCAGTACCTGAACCATTTCTGTATGGTTCACATACTGAGCAATCGAAGTCTATAATCTTTGTGTGTTTATGTGGTCTTTTTAATTGGATGTGCTTTTGTTTTTTTTTTTTTTGTGTATATGATCCTTTGTTGGTCGAAATAAAGGTTTTATTATTATTATTAATCCTCAAATGTCAAGATTTCATGAAATAGTCATTCAATAGGATTACCTGGTTTTAGAGAGTTGTATTGGTGACTTTAATGATGATAATTCTATAAATACATATTTGTTACGGTCGCGAATGATATTTTAATCAACATACAACTTAATACTGACGACCTGCAAATGTAGCAAAAAATTTAAGAAAAGTGAATTTCGCGGGCAACCCTGGCGCTTTCGCCTTAATGAAAAACACAATCATACTACCAGGGATCGAATTCAGACAGGTTAATTGCAATTTCAGAGAAATTAGAGCTCCTTGCCACAAATCATAAGAACTAATAGGTTGGGGAAAAAGTTTCTTCGCATTTTTTAAGAAAATTCAAAACATTTTTTTAAATAGTTTATTTACATTTAACTAAAGTATGTAGGTACCATTTTGTTCGATAACTTTTTGCCATCTTGTAGGTAGGGACATGATCCCATTGCTATAGAAATTTTGGGACTTCTGGTCAAAATACCGCGACAAGTGGTTTTGGCAGTCCTCTCGTGATGTTAACCTGACACTGCCTAAAGAATTCTGAAGAGACCGAAACAGGTGGAAATCTGAAGGTGCAAGGTCAGGACTATACGGCGGATGCATTAACACCTCCCAGCCAAACTCTCTTAATTTTTGCTGAGTGGCTAAAGGTGTGTGAGGTCTAGCGTTATCATGATGAAAAACCACACCCCTTCTGTTGATTAATTCCGGCCGCTTTCTCTCAACTTCTTGCTTTAATCTCATCAGTTGTTCGCAGTAGAATTCAGAATCGATGGTCCTGCCTGGTGGTAACAGCTCATAATGAATAATGCCCTTCCAATCCCACCACACACACAGCATCACCTTGTTGCGAGTTAACCCGGGTTTCGCCACAGTCTGTGAAGCCTGACCGGCCTTTGACCACGACCTTTTTCGCACGTTCTTGTCATACGTGATCTACTTTTCATCACCAGTTATCAGCTTCTTCAAAAATGGTTCGGTTTCATTACGTCGTAATAAAGAATCACAAATGAGTACACGGTTCATTAGGTTTCTTTCAGTGAGCTCGTGAGGTACCCAAATGTCGAGCTTTTTTGTGTACCCAGTTTTTTTCAAATGTGCCAAAACTGTTTTCTGATCAATTTCCAGTTCTTCAGCTACGTCGTAACTACTGATATGCCGATCTTGCTCCACTTTTTCAAAAATGGCATCCATTATCCGTAATAGGGCGACCAGAGCGACGTGCATCTTTGCCATCAAAATTTCCGGATTGAAAACGCTTAAACCACATTTGTGCTACTCTCACAGACACTACACTAGGTCCATAAACATCGCAAATTTTTTTCGCGGCTTGCGTTGCATTTTTACCTTTTTTGTAGTAAAATTTTAAAATGTATCGAATTTCGTCATTAGATTCACTCATCTTGACGGTGCGAAAAACAAATGAAAATCACACATTTTCCTAATTTGAATTTGGAATTATGTTTTTAAAAATTTAAACTTTCAATGATACCAAAACCAGCCAGATACAAATAGTATAGCCAAAGAGATTTTATTACAAGTTCATACATACTATGTATAATGCGAAAAGACTTTTTCCCCAACCTAATATTTATATCAAACCACATTTCAAAACTGTCCAGCTCCATATATCAATAAAAATCCCCTTTCTAATAAAAATATGATTTCCACACTACGTAGTAATAAACAGTTGCCATCCGGCCGTCACTTTCAACAGTCACTTGTGGTAATTGCATTCCGGACCGTAACTAGTGGTGCTCCACGTAAAAACCGGACTTCGGTTAAAAACGTCCGGTTAAAAGTGATATTTGCGTTATTTTACGCAGGGTAGGTGGCGACATCTGGCGGTGACATGTTGATTTAGATGGGGTTTAAAGTTGATTAATTTTATGCTGATCTTTTTTTGTTTTTTATTGGGTTGAGTGGCCTACTTGAGGAATGAGTTTGTAATTGTATGTAACTATAAAAAAATTAGTAAGTCTCTAGATAATAGCTAAGACAAAGATAGTTCAGTCTCAATTTAGACCAAAAGCATCCGCTTAAAATATAAGATACAATTTTACTCTGTAAAATAAATTACTTTTTTACGTCTTCAAGAGCATCCGAGAAAAACTCGCAAAAAAAAAAATAACTACCCAAGTACTCCAACAAAAAACCGATAATTACGCCACTAACCGCTAACCGCAACCGTAAACCTTTCCGTAAAAATTACCGGTCCTTAGAGCCTCTAATTGACCGGTACATAATACATACTTGTAATAGGTATAGACCGTAAATCTTTCACACCTGGACACTCGCGTGCTTTCGGAAATAGTCGGGTATCGTCGGGAGTAACTCGGCAACTTCCCCCGAGATAAATCACTGAAGGGATGGTGCGAGAAGATTAAAAATCTTTCTTGCTTTACACAGTCTATGAAAAAGGTAAGTTTTATCAATATAACAACGTAATGCATCGAGGTTATAGAAAACACTATTTGCTAGAACTAAATATTGACATCACAAAATCTTGGGGACGAAATTTTGCCCCCAGAACTCCACGACCTGATTCCACCAGCCCCCTTCTACCATCGGACATCTAGACGCACTGCCAGTTACCATCCCTACCTGGTCGATATTCCACGAATTCGCACTAAGAGTTTCCAAATGTCTTTTATAATGCGCACAGCAAAAGAGTGGAACTCACTACCTGCGTCTGTGTTTCCGAGCGCATACAACCCGTAATCTCTTCAAAGTGAGAGTTAACAGGCTTCTTCTGGGTAAGCTCACTCCCTCGACTTTGTCTCTGTCTCCTCTGACCTAGACTAGAGTCAAGAGCAAACCCATTTGAAAAAAAAAAAAGACTACATCAGCTTTACAAATGACAGAAAATAGCCCCATGGTATCATAATGATCCTGAGAGGACTATCACAGTTACAAACCATGAAAGCATACTCTCAAAAGAAATGAGGTCTATTTTCAGCAGAAGGTTTCGTATCAGCATTTCAGCAACTGTGTTATCAATGATGTTCATTGCTGAAATCAGTTAAGGGGACTACAGGACCTAAGCGCAACAAAACGCAAGTTTTATAATTCCTAAAATTGTATGATCTACTGCAGTAAATAAAATCGGATAAATATATGATATTCTTCAGGATATATGCTAGTTAGATAGTGTGTTAAAATCATAATACAACTAATTTGATACGATAAAAAAAAATCACGAAGATAGCTCTTAAATTTCTTTTAATGAATAAAAACTACAGTAAATATACATGTTATCATTCAGATTTTTTGTCAGATTATTCTACAAGCAACATATTAACGTAATAGTGTTTGAATTTTTTAATCCAATCAATAGATTTTTTATAAATAGATAATTGCTTCATATTTTAAACCTAACCAGCTTTGCGTCATCGCGCTTCTCTTTCTTTTCTATGCAGTCCGACAGTGAATGCGCTTTAGGTCCTGCAGTCCCCTTAAGTAAATCTCTTCTAAATAAATCGTATGAAAGCCGATTCTGTTATAAATAAATTACTGAACAACATCATTATCCCCTATGGTCATCAAGAACACATCTGCACTCTCCCATACATAATTACAGAAATGACCCGAAATCAGCGCACGCGATCAATCAATTGTTTTACGACAATCCGTCGTTACTAGGGACTTGAAAAGTATCGATACTTCGGTTACGATATTTAGTGTAACCTTGTAGTCGATACTTTTCGATTTCCGATAAAGTTTACTTTTCAATCGAAAGTATCGGTTTTATCTCTTGATATTAATGTTTTTGTTATTTTATTGGATACAGAATAGCTGTTTTTTTATTGAATAATTATTCTATGGTAAGAGATAATAGAAAAGTAGATTAACTTGTTTGTTACTTTATTGACTCAACTGTCTCGATTTCGACGAAATAGGGCTCTGAGTTTCTACAGTCTACACGACCTGGAGTCTGACATGAAATACTTTAAATTCCGAAAAATAGCGTAGTTCTCCAAGAAAGAAGTATGACCTAGATCCAATACTAAACTAATTATTAATTATTAGGTACAAGTACTTTTGTTGCAATACCACAAATAAATAAGTGCAGTATCGATACTTCATTCCCAGCTATATCCCTAGTAATTACGAGTGGGGGTGACCGAATGACGTAACGAATTGCATCCACCGGTAATTAATCCTAAATCTGCGGAACCAACAAGTCTAAGGGTGAACGACCTCATTTAGGGTTCCTTACGAAGGGGACTGTTGATTGATTGTAAGAAGTTTCTACTCAATATTTGTCAAAATATTTTACGCCTGAAATCTTATGGCTTGAAACGTTTTATTATTTTTGTTGGGGTTCAAATTGTTTAAGTGGCATAGAATAAAGAAAGAGAAGGACAAGCAGATGTTAAAGCTAATGGGTGTTGAAAGAATATTTTATATAAATTTCTATGAAAACTTAATTAAAATTGTTCTACCGGAGTCGCGTCGCGTCGCGTCGCGCCTGTCTGCGGGAGCCTTAACACGAAAACATTGACAATTTCGATGAAGGGGAATTTTGTGGTTGTGAAAATTTTATACAAAAGAAAGATGTTGTTGATTTTTAGTAGATTTAAAATTAAACACAGTCCTAAAATTCTAATTGAAGTTAGTCACGAAGTTCAGGTTACGTGCCTGGCAATTTGTTTATTTCAATGTCTTAAAAAAAACAAAACAATAAAAAATCGCAATAAAAAAAAGAAAAACACATAAAGAAATATAAGTGACGCTATGACATACTTGTAATCAAATTTAAGTTCTCCCGAATATTCTCAGCCCAAAGATTGTCATAAAATAAATTACGGAAACCCCAAAACAACTGAGTTCCTTTTGTTTCTTGAAATCATCAAAGGGTTGCATAGCACCATGCTGAAGAGGGAAATGTCGTTGATTTCTCGGCTGATAAATAGAAAAAAAAAGCCACGAAACGATGAATGGTATTGTTTATTAGCGTTCGAGCAAAGGTCACTTTGACTCCTCTTATAGGTAACTAGCTTTTGCTCGCAGCTTCGCCCGCGTGGATGTCGGAATATATCCCACGGGAACGTACTTACTACCTGGATTAAAAGTAACCTATTTGTTAATCCAGGTAAACAATGTCTTCCCGCATTGCTTATATACATAATATACAAGGAACGGCGAGCGGAATGATAATGATTGCTGGAGGATAAAAATCCTAAAACCTAGCATTAGTTGATGGGTTGAGCCAAAATAAACGACAATAATTGAAATATGAAGCAGATTTATTTCGGTTAAACACAAGTTACATAGCGCCGATCGCACAACCATATCGAGAAGGGAGGAAGTTAGATCACGCACAAGTTGACATTGACAGCTGACATCTGTCAAGAGTGACATTTTAATTTGCGTTTATAATCTATCTCTAACATTAGTAACGGAATATATCGTCGCTTTGGAATATATAGAGCTAAGCCACAATTTTAGCGAGTTAGTAAGTAGTATTTTCCATAATTCACTAACGTGTTGAGAAAGAGCCATAGTAGTCAATAAATCTAACATATATCATGACTTTACAGACATGATATAGCAGGTTTTTTTTTTTAAATTTACTTATAAAGTTTATTCTCGTTTCAATAAGAGTCAAATATTCTAAGATAATTAAACGTCTGTAACTCATAAGTGTAGTTCTGTGGCTTGGCTCCATTGCCCTCCAAGGCGACAATATAACGAAACGGAAAATTACCAACTTTAAAGTGAAAATATAAATCATCTTTATTCCCTATCACGTGGGAATTTAGAAAAAAAAAAATAGTTACCTAAATTATTACAGATACGGAACTTAGTTATTTTTCTCTGAATGACTAAAGCGTCTTTGGCAATGACGTTAAGTGGGGCTGAGCGATGTTGAGTTAGTAAGGATTTTTAAACCACTAACTAGGGGATGATTTTCCAAAAACGCCAAAACATAATATTCGTAATTTCTAAACATTTTTCCTTACAAACTTTCATCCCCTATTTTCCCCCCTCAGGGGATGATTTTCAATGAACGCTGAAATATGTGGTTTTTAATTTTTATCCCGAATACTGAATACCTATTTTCATGGTTTAAACTACAAAAATGACTATTTTCCATACGAACTTTTATCCACTATTTTACTCCCTTAGGGGATGAAATTCGACAAATCCTTCCTTATTCCTTGTCTACATTATAAAGGGTGCCGCTATGCAAAATTTCAGCTTTCTAGGTCCAAGGGCCTGGGCTGGGCGAGTCGGTTTCCAGTCTAACCTGCTGGTACTACCATTTTCGGCAGTGACTTTGATAATTATATCGTAGTCAAAAACGTGGTCTTTCTTTCACAACCATTATGTCAGTTTTCTAACAGTATTCTCACATAGTTTCAAGCCTTATAAACTGTGTAGGTACATCTGTGTTAATACAATCATATTGGCACGAGCCCAGAAAGCAAGTACTGACTCCAAGTTATTGTGCTTCTATTGGATACATAACAAGTCAACAGAAACTGAATTTGAAAAGCGGAAAAAGCGCTTTTGAAGTAGAGTTATTGTTTACTAGATTTTGTAGCTATACTCTTACCAACCATTTGTTTTAGTTTTGACATAAGCACGCCTATGAAGTTCCTTATTTATTGACAGCCAACTTGCATAGACGAAAAATGTAATACTTCATGGACGCTAAAGTAAAATAAATGGAAAATTATACCAGTTTTATTCTACAGTTTGCATGGGTCCATACCCATAAAACGTGGATTCGTTCAATCAAACCTGTGACCAAGAGACTGCGCCTCTCTTGTATTGCCATTTCTACTCTTACAATAGGGATGATGCCTGGGTAAAAATAAAGAAATTCTATTTAGTCCGTCAGTCAGGTAATAAAAAAATATTAGACACGTATTTTTTACTTTATCATATTAATAAAAAATTACTTAGATAACACGCATTAAAGTCCGGGAGTAGGGGCTCGCTACGTCACTTCTACGTATAAAATCTACCAAGACGTGACGTCATGCCACATTTTAACTCAATATATCGCCGTAATCTTTTGATTGCGTAAAAAAAGAAAAAATATGTGTGCAATATTTTTTACTATTCTACATGACGGACAAATAAAAAAAATTGTTTTATCATCCCTATTATCTTTTCTGACTGTTTCCGTTGCACTTTCAAAACATGTAAATCATTTCAAAACGGCGACCTCATCTAGTTTAAAAAAAAAAACATGATTGACTTGTAAAAGTGTTTGTACAAACCTACTTACAGAAATAAAAATCATTTATCATTTATCATTTCTCCGATACCCGTTGAGATTCATTGCTGTCGACTCTTTTCTGGTGTAGATTCTGCAGTTGGAAATAGTTGGACGTGACATTTCAAATAGTCCCTGAAAATTATGATTAGAGCCTTACCCTTAGAATATTATCATCACATTCTCAAACAATATACCAAAAACTAAGACTGTAGGCGTCACCTCCAAAAACTGAATAGATAAGACAATTAATTTCAGTAATTACACATAATGGTGCCATTCCAACTTAGCCAACTTTGCGTGAAGGTGTAAAGGACGTTAATGAAGAAATTAATTATCTAACAATAGGTACTATTCATTACCTTACGTTTATCAGATCCTGATTTAGAAAGGAAAGTTTCTAACAATGACTATGAATGGCGATGGCAGGACGGATTTATGGGAGGACCACACAAAGGGACCGAAGGTCGGGAATTAAATGGAGAGGAGGAATTGTGAGAAAAACTATTTTCGTGGAGGTATGATTGTGCGGGGAATGGTGTAGAATGTTTCTGATATACCTAGTACTTGCTTAATAGTATGAAAGTTGCTGGATTTCGGTTTACAGCGCTTGAGTGGCTGAAACTACAGAGACCTAAGATTTTACATGTTTTCATGATTCGGGGAAGTTGGCAAAATTATAAGTAAAATAGCTTCTGTCCGCGACTTCGTCCGCGTGAAGAATCTTGCCCATCCGACCTGTTGTGCTGTTACTTCGTTTTCGCTTAGCGTTCTTTCTGACTTTCGTTCTTTTTGCTCGGCTCCTAAGGGTCTTAGCGTGATGTTAAACAGCCTATTGCTTTCCTCAATAATTGGGCTATCAAATGCTATATTTTTTTTTTAATCCGGCTGGTAGTAGCGCAACAAACTCTCAAAAACAAACTCTTCAGCTTGATATTCTCACTACTAATACTGTCATTTTACTAAAATATGTACCTAGTTTGCAGTAACTGGGTTGTGGAGGTCAGATAGGCAGTAGCTCCATGTAAAATACTGGTATTCAGCTGTATCCGGTTAGACTAGAAGCCGACCCCAACATAGTTGGGGAAAAGGCTAAGCAGATTGATATACCTAAGTGATACAGAAAATTTCTGTTGAATAAAACACACAAGATTCATAAAATTATGTTAGTAAATAATAGGTTCAAAATTGTGCAATTGAAGAGAACCTTGCCCATCAGTGCTGATGATGAAGTATTCCAGCTCAGCCTAAGTAAAGTGGAATTAATCCAAACTCCTCAAACTAAACTAATTTATTATAAGTAATTCCCCTTCCCATTGCAACATTATCAACTAAACTCCACCTAACAATGCCGGGGACCGATCTCTCTGCTTATCCTTCACCGAACGGAGTTAACATACAATGGAGCAGCAACAATGTAGCTATTTCCAATAATGTACAGTCGGACAAACTGATATCATCGGAAGATAAATGTGGGGTGCTGTATTTCGATTGTTATGTTGACGTTTTTCAATGGAATAGTGTGACTTTTAAGTACTTAGCATTTACGTAGGTAAAATTTAAAATCAAAATGACTGACATACCTACCTACTACGTGACCAAAACAATTAGGCGGATGACAGCTATGAAGTCATTGGAACTAGGGAGGGAACACCGGAACGGTGATTGATATTGTACGTATTATCATCACTGCTGAAAGCGAGTATACGACTGCACGTCACTATGGGAAGCGCGGGGATATGTGCGGGGTGCGGGCGCAGAAACCGAATCCCTGTCATGCGCCTAATTGTTTTGGTCAAGTAGTATTTTTTTGTTCTGGTTCTTACAACAACTTTGTTGTTCATTTTTTTGTATGAAACGCCAGTAGTTAAACATTTTTCTTAATTTATGATTGATTAATCAGAACGTAGATGTCATGTTTTGGGCTTACTTGCTACTAGCTTCTGTCCGCGACTTCGTTCGAAATTTCTTGTTCCCCCGACACGTCGCATCGCATCGCCTGCCGGCGCTATAACAAACTTCGTTTTTGCTTAGCGTTCTTTCTGAGTTTTTAGGGTTCCGTACCTCAAAAGGAAAAACGGAACCCTTATAGGATCACTCGTGTGTCTGTCTGTCTGTCTGTCCGTCTGTCACAGCCAATTTGCTCCGAATCAAATGGACCGATTAAGTTGAAATTTGGTACACATGTGTATTTCTGTGACCTAAACACGGACGTGTAACGTAAATAAATAAATTTTGAATATATAAAACTTTTTTTTTAATTTTCTTATTTGCCCCCCGCAAATAAGAAAATTAAAAAAAAGTTTTGCAAACTGTACCGTGTGACATATCAAATGAAAGGGCTTATTGTAAGAGTCTCAAATCTATTATTTTTATAATTTTAAAATAAACCATAATATTAAAGTTATTTAAGAAAATAGACGAAAATTGACCATTCCCCCCTTTATCTCCGAAAGCACTGAGCCTAAAATTTTGAAAAAAATATAGAAAATAGTTCAATACCTATAGATTACAGGAAAACCTATAAGAAGTCAATGGTCTTAAAACAACATGGTCAATCTCTCAATATTGTGCGTACAAACTTACATTGTCCATAGTTAAACAAAAACGATCCAACCCACACTAGGTGTAACGTGGGTTGGATCCTTTTCGTTTAACTATGGACATTTGTAGTTGAAATGTATGGGAGAACATGTTTTTCAACTACAATGTTAAGTTTGTTCTTGGTATAAATTCATCTCAACTACGGAACCCTTCATTGTGCGTGGTCCGACACGCTCTTGACCGGTTTTTTTCTTTTTTCTCGGCTCCTAAAGATCCTAGCGTGATGTTAAATACAGTCTTCCAGAATTGGGCTATCATATTCAAAACGAATTTTTCAAATCCGACTGGTAGTTCCAGAGATTAGCGTGTTCGAAAAAAGAAACAAAAAAAAAAACAAGCTTTTCAGCTTTTTTATTAGTATAGATTTACAGTTACTCACGAACACGACATGAGATGCAAAACAATCAATTACCAACAAACATACAATCTAATTTATACAACAAACCTTCGAGAAATTTTAAAGATTTCATTGTAATACATTTTAACTGCAATTAAATTCTTACACAAGCAACACCCATTTCAATTAAACAATACGCATCAAGTTCCCTCCTGAAACTCTTCAAGTATACTCTACGTAATCGCTACACTAATATATCTTATATCTGGTGTTGACTGTACAAGTATCCATGACAAAGCTTAAAGGGTCGTTAAACTCAGCTTAAATATCTGACACACGGTCGTTAAGTTCGTCGAGCGATATCGGGTACCTAGTGTCGGGATTGGTAATAAAATGTATCATGTGTATGATATGCGGTGTTACGTTTTAAGTCTTCTATGTAAGGACGTATGTACACATACACCCATAGTTTCTGAATTGTTAAAAAAATCAAAATTTCTTATGTTTTTTCGCAATGTTTGAATTTCGCAGGCTACATTGAAGGAATAACGTAGGGGCTTATGGATATAATATAATATAATATCTTAGGACATTGTTCACACACGGTCATCTGATCCCAAACTAAGCAGAGCTTGTACTATGGAAACCAGATAACTGATAAACTACATACACTACTTTTTTTTCGTAAATGCATACTTATATAGATAATTACACCCAGACTCAGAACAAACAGACATGTTCATGCACACAAATGTTTGTCCTGGATGGGAATCGAACCCACGACCAGCGGCATGGCAGGTGGTATCTTAACCAACCACGCCATCTGGCCTGCCTTATGTAATAACAACCGCATGGGTCGATCGATCATGTTAAGCTAAGCTTGCCGTGATTGATCCGTGTATAGGTGACCATCTTTACCTATCAAGACCCTTCTTCATTCATGGATCTTTGACGGTTGTTACGGGTCGTCCAAAGTCCGAAAGTCTGACACGTATGATAACCCTTGGTAAGCCAAGGGTTATCGTATTACTCAGTAGCTGGGTTGTGGTGGCCACACAGGCAGTCGCTCCATGTAACATACTGGTATTCAGCTGCATCCGGTTAGACTGGAAGCCAATCCCAACATAGTTGGGAAAAGTCTAGGCAGATGATGACGACATTGAAGGAATCATCTTAAGAAGATAATGCTAAAGGAGAAGGAAGAAGAAGGAGAAAGAGGAGAAGAAGCTTTTAACCTTCATTGTCTCAATTCAAAAACCGGGTGTCAGGTGGTTTTGATAACATACTTCACATACCACTGCATTGAAGCCTACGATTCTTCTCCCTATGCCTCTTAAAGGTCACCTTGCTTTACGTGTTTTCATATGATTTATCATAATATATTACTAATTATTTAATTCCACTGACAAAAAGAATTAAAATTTATTATTACCTTAGCAATTTCCTACAATTTCCCAAAAATAACTTAGAACATATATTTTTTTTTTCATGAAACATTCAAGGCCGAGTCTGGAAGCACGACACGACAGTGCGCACCGCCAAGCTCGCATAAAATTCCCACAATAAACAAAACAAAATGAAAACCGAGAAACTCTTTTAATTTATTGTATTTTTATTTAATACAGCGCCCTAAGGCTGTTTGTCCACCGTACTGGTAGCGGAACGTCAACGAGAAATGAGATTATTCGGCCATAGCAAATGAACTGGCGCTTCATACTCCGTCATCTTTTTCTCGTTAACGTCTTGTTTCCGGTGCGGTGGAAAAACAGTGTAATTGCGCAACACTCAATCGCAATCCGAGGTTTTTGAAGGATATTCCTAATCCATTGCGTCATAGGTGTGAAAAATTCGTCTATTCGACAACGTAAATAACGCAATGAACGTGGCTGAACTGTCAAAATGAAACATATTGCGATCAATTGACATTTAATTTGTTTTACGCAATAAATTACCCTGCAGGTCTAATGCTTGTGATATCAACAACCTGCACTGAGTCGTTGATCGAACTAATCCGCCAGCAAGCTAGCGCCACCTACCCCCAGTATACCCGAACTACACAAGCCGGTTTAACAGTAGTAAATCAGTGTGGTTACCGCGGTGTTCCTGCCATCACTCTTGGATAAACTCCCAAGGTTTAAGGCGTATGATCTATGGTGTGTCGCTTAAAACCATGCTGAGATGAGAGAACTGGTCGTTGTTTAGTTTACTAGGCTTTGAGGTTAGGACATAGTTTGTCATGTCGATGTCGTGTGTTGTTTTGAAAATATTGGCAATAGGATGTGTGGTTTATACGATTAATTGATCTTTCTTGTCCACTGTTGGTTATACTATGTCTCTGTGAAAGGTACTTGTAGTAAGTCATTAGATTTTTTTTTTAAAGATGGAAGGAGAGCGACAGTCTTATGTCCACTGTTGGGTATATACGGATACAATACGTACGTTCAAAGATTCTATCGTTTGTTTTCGGAATACTTTGTCGAATTAAATGCGACTGGACCTGTATTGCTGGAATTGTTGCGTCAATCTATAATAATTTAGGTGGGAATATAAATCAATTGTCCATAGTTAAACGAAAAGGATCCAACCCATATTACATCTAATGGGGGATGGATCCTTTTTGTTTAACTATGGACAATTTCTATTGGTCGATAGTCACATTTTATCCGCGTTTTTCGGTTTTTCCGAAGATAAACGATAAAACATTTGAAGGTGGTCGTACTGTGTACCTATACGTCTTTGTCAAATGGCTGTATTTTCGTTTTGCTTGTTTATAGAACCACAAAAATGAAGAGCATGCTATGAGATTTAGGTTAACAATGAATGTATATCATATCATCCTCTTGAACATAAAAAGTAATGAATATTATGGGATATGACGGCCCATAAAAAAGAGCACAAATCATGATTGTATTTTGGCTATTGTCTCAACATAGAGCATTTTTTTTTAAATTATTGTTTATTAATTACGGAACAATCATTCGCCCTAGCCTTTTCCCAACTATGTTGAGGTCCGCTTCCAGTCTAACCGGACGCAGCTAAAACAAAATATAAACTGAAACATTACAAAAACCTTTATAGGTTGGTACGGATGTTGAAACACTTTTAAGCAATCTTAATACCAACGAAATATACAAGTTTTACCATTATTTATGGTTAAAACATAGTTTATAAAACATTGTGAAGCATTTCATAAATAATAACTAAAAATGTACAAAAACGACGACGGCGCGGCTCAGTTAGCCCGTCGATTCTAATTACTAATAAACAAGCTTACGTTTAAAGGCCCAAAAGTATGTCTTAATCATGTTCCACGACCCTAAACACGAAATACGTAAGCACTCCGCCACGCCATCAAAACCGTTAAAATTCAAAATAATAATTTATGCCGTTAATTATGATGGATAGCTGATAACTAAAGTGTTAAGATTTGAACAACCGTATGGTCAACGAACTTATAAACCAATCCTATCTATCATCGTAGTTCAAAAACGTGTAGGAGACAAAACAATATATTTTATCTATGGTCTTTGAAAAAACAATTGACAAATAAGATGAATTGTCACGTTCGAAGACATGGTTACTGTATTTTAATATGGTGACGAAAGGTGACGAAAATATTGTTTGAGTAAGATATTATTTTGTGTAGATAGACCAGACGAATACAAAAATGTTGAAGAACTATTAATATTGGTTAATTCCAACACTAATGGCATGAACCTATCCTCTCTTATCTCTATCAAATCTAGCTTAGAGGTAAGCCCATGGATGACTCACAGGCACTTCTCTCCCAGTAACATACAAAAAATAACGAATAAGAATCTGAGCATAATCAACGTGTTTTTTTTTTTATATACCTTAACTCTAGGGTATTAATGAGACCATCATTTTGAACACCTTGTAAAAGTTGTTCAGCAGTTCCCTACATTTTGACGAGTTTTGCGAACATAAATGTATGGGACAGCTCATTTCTTTTTTCGCGATTTCAGGTTTGGTCTCATAGTAAAAGTTGTTGTAAAAAAAAACACGTTGTGTAATGTTTCCAATGCTGGGACAGCGGCCTCCTTCTCTCTTCGAGAGGGAGTGGGCTGTAATCTACCACGCGGGCTCATAAAAATAAATCTAAAAACTAACGAATCTAGAAAGTACTAATTAGGTAAAAGAAATACTGATTAAGGAACTTGGCTTACTTTTTAAGCGCACAATTGCACCTTCAAAAAGCATACGATAATAAACGACAAAGCCATACCTTTTCCTATGTAATTCAATAATAAACCCAGCATTCTCTCGCCAATAATAATTTGCATAAAAATAGTGAGCTACCCTTTAGACCACGCATGGCATAACACAATCGTCTAAGGGCGGGGGAGGTGGGGCAGGAATTTCCCGCTCTATTTCGCCTGGACATCGAACCGGCAATACAGAAGGGTTAGAACAGGTCGCGTGTAAAATGTCCCGGACATACCCTTCCGAGTTATTTTTGGCGTTTTTTTGCGCAAATTCCTGTTAGAAGTAAATAAGGACTTTGATCGTGTTGGCCTAAAAAATTTGGAGTCACTGGTTCTGAATGGTTTGGTGGGTGTCTTCAAAGTGTGGGTATTTGGTTGTATATGGAGATAATTAGAAATAGAACTAATTAGACAATTTTAGACTTGTTTTAGTAGAATAACACAGACAAGTTACAAGGCAGATGTGAGTGGAAACGCCGGGAGGGGACGCCCTAGGTAAACATATTGGTGATGTTCTTCAGAAAGGTCAGGTGCGTAGTACTCGCAACCGGCGTGCGTGTATAACCAGATGTATGAACGTAAATATTCTCTACTGTCTGTGCACTGGAACCAAGTTAGATTGGAATTCAGATTACTACAATAAACGATTGTCTTACGTTTTGTTGGAAACTTTGAAACGTAATTTTTGCTCTATGAGGCACAAAAAAGTTAAGCACGATGTGGTATCACAGACCTTGTGGCTAAGGCAGAGGATCTTGTGGCTAAGTAGTAACAGCCGCACGGGTCGATCCATCAGGTTAAGCTACGCTTGCCGGGGTTAGTCCGTAGATGGGCGACCATCTTTAAATACCGAGACTCCTCCGTGCCTCGGAAAGCACGTTAAGCTGTTGGTCCCAGCTGTCATTCGTAGATCTTTGACAGTCGTTACGGGTCGTCAGAAGCCCGAGTCTAACAATCAGTCTTACCAAGGGGGTATCGTATTACCCAATAACTGGGTTGTGGAGGTCAGATAGGCAGTCGCTCCATGTAAAATACTGGTACTCAGCTGCATCCGGTGAGACTGGAAGCCGACCCCAACATAGTTGGGAAAAGGCTAGGCAGATTGATTTTGGTATCACAGACCTTGGCCCGTGATCTCCTATACGGGTATTCCTAGTGCAGACACCAATCTCTCACAAACTAGTGTCACACAGTTTTTAAGCTTGTCAAAATTTATATGATGCCATTGTTTGTGAGAGTAACACCGGTGACTGAAAAGTTGTGTGGAAATCGGTTGTCATGGTATGGGCACGTGATTCGGAGGAATGAGGAAAATGTCGTCAGGAAAGTTTTGAGTATGAATGTGGATGGCTATACGGGTAGGGGAAGACCAAAGAAACGAAGGATGGACTGTGTGAAAGATGATATGGCTAGAAAGGGAGTGACTACCGAGATGACGACTAATAGAAAAGTATGGAAGAAAAAGACATGTTGATTCGACCCCAGATAAATTGGGACAAGGGCAGGAGAATGATGATGTTTTTGAAGAGAAAATAAATTATTTGGTTTTGAATTTCTGAATTTGAATTGACACCCATCGAAAAATCAACAACGACTTGAGGACATTCCATCAGTGGTAGCGATTATGCTGCCGTCGTAAGAAAAAAGGCCACAACTAACATTTAAAAAAAAATCTACAAAAAATTGAGCAGATTAGCCTTTTTTTTCTGATTCTAAATATGTATGTAACTCATTTTTTTTAATGTTAGTTGTGCCCTTTTTTCTTACGACGGCAGTATGGAGAGTCAAAAATGTATGGGGCTGACATATGCTACCGCAAGCTTTATGTCAGTCTTCAGACTAAATAAAAAATAGTCAATCTTGTTGAAAGTCGTTGTAGAATGTTAAGGCGACGATAACCGCCTTTTAACGATTTTAAACTTATGATCACGTCTAAACGAGGAGTGTTAATGGTTTGAAGAAAAAAAAATGTGTTAAATTAGAGAACTGTCTTTATAACTTTATTTGTGAATATTTTAGATTATGTTTATATTACATAGTATAATTAATTTGTAAAGTTATGTCTAACGCGGATAAAAATCTGAGAATCACGCAAAAACTATCAAGCCTATTTTTATGAACTCTTTACCATTTTAAAGATCATTTAATTATTTATCTTTTAGTATAACGTGTTTTGATATAATACCTATTGTTTTATGTATAATAAATTAATAATTCGTCTATGTTGAGACAGCACTTTCTGATTGACGAGTCCTATTACGTGAGCTCAGCACAGAACACGCAAGCTAACCATTATTCAAGGCCATTGGCATATATTTGCGTCTTAATACGAAAAGCTGAAAGCGATTGTCACTTGTCTAGAAAAGTTTTTGTTCACTAACAAAAGCAGTATTAAATAAATCAAACAAACATATACAATAAACTTGAATCAGATACCGGCTAGATAGGCGGAGCGTTCTCCCTCCCGGCTGTAGGATCCGATCCGTGTTGAGCCGATGGAGGCCTCAATTTGGCTAAAAGCTAAAACATCAAAATACACAATTCATAGATATATGAATGAAATAGAGAGGACTGGATGAGATTCGTTTTTATTGGAAGGCTGTATAATGTGTATATCATATGGCATACCTAGTTCGGGATATGTTTTGTGCAGTGATAGAGGTAAAATATTAAGTAACAGCCAAAGCATTTCTTTTTTTAAGTTGTGCTGGATCCCGTAGCTTACTTATAGTGATATACAGGGTGATTTTTAAAACATGCGACAAAATTTAAGGGGGTGTTCTACCCATCAATATGAACAACTTTTACTATGGGACCAACTAAGAATTCGCAAAAAAAAAAAATACCTTCCCATGCACATACCCGATTGGACCATTTTGTATAAAAAGGTCGAAATTTTTTTGCGAATTCCGAGTTGGTCCCATAATAAAAGTTGTTCATATTGATGGGTAGAACACCCCCTTAAATTATGTCGCATGTTTTAAAAATCACCCTGTATAAGGTGACTGGTAATTAGTGACCGATACTTAAACAGATGATTGTACTCATAATAACAAACAACTTTTACAATGGCACCAAACTAAACTATATCTTCAAAGTGAGAGTGAACAGCCTTCTTCTGGGTAAGCTCACTCCATCGTCGACTCTGTCTCTGTCACCTCCGACCTAGACTAGAGTCAAAAGCAAAACAATCTTAAATAAAATTAAAATAAACCTGAATTCTGCATCCGGTTAGACTGGAAGCCGACCCCAACATAGTTGGGAAAAGGCTAGGCAGATTGAAATGTATGGAACAGCTGATATTTTTTTGCGATTTCAGGTTTGGTGCCATAGTAAAAGTTGTTTGTTATCATGATTACAATCATGTGATTAAGTATCGGTCACTAATTACCAGTCGCCCTATATACTATCTCATTTACCAAGAAATCCCATCATTTTGCAATAAGATTTCTGGTCTACTGCCATACAATCATCACACCCTTCTCTCCTTATCCTAGTCAGTACAGCAACTCTTCTTTCATTTACCTTTATCTGCCGTCATCTCAGTATCTCCTCGTTGTTTCTTTCTTGGTCGTCCCCTATTCTTCATCCACGTTTACATATCCTCACGAAATGTCTCTCAATCTTCATTCCTCATTATCTCCATCATCAGCAGCCTTGTTCCACCCACAGCTCAGTATAGGCCTCCTCCCTTTTGTGTCATGCTTCCCTGGTCCGTGCGAGTCTCATTAAATCATGCTAATCTCTTCTAGTCCGACAGAGTTCTATGTAGTACACAGTTTCAAACTAATTGAACTATGGCGTTTGTGAACTAGCCCCATAACGAGTTAGGCCATCTTAGCATGAATTTATAATACATCCGTAGCTTATGTAGGGACAGTACGCAGCCGAAAATATAGCAGTTCGAGTTTAATTCGTTATCACTGCTACGGAATTGTGTATAAGTGCAAATAGTGCAATAAGTGCTTATTATAAGGCTAAAGTGTTTTTATCTAACGAAGCGACGCGCGCTTTGCTTGTGGTAATCAAGTGTAGAAACCCGCTGTGAATGTGTGCGTGAAGACGAGTAGCTAACGGATGCAGCTGATTACCAGTATTTTACATGGAGCGACTGCCTATCTGACCTCCACAACCCAGTTACTGGGTAATACGATACCCCTTAGTAAGACTAGGTGGGCAGACTTTCGGGCTTCTGGCTGATTATATGCTTGTATATCTGTGATTATATGAAAACCCATTTGCAGCGGCAGAAGTTTAATTTAAATGCATATTAACAAAATAATTTATCTCCATGACGTAAAACCGAGTTAAACGAAATAACACCGCGTTATTTATTTAGTATGTACGAAACACATTTGCACTAAAACCGACTCGGAAACAACGAAATAATGACTACAGCACTAAACCTAAGAACCGCTTATTTTAGACGTAAATAAAGAAATTCACGTGAACGACGCCATATTGGGCCAAACTAAAACAAACGACCGATAAATATTACCCAAAAGAATTACCCGAATAACTATCTCATAACTGTTTCTATTAATAACAGAAAATTCAAGATGGCGGAAATCTTTTATTTATTGCTTACCAGCCTTCTATTAACGGACATGTTTTCTTTTGACGTCATGCTAGTGCTGTGACAGTTTTGGTATTTATTTTAGTCGATTTTTAGCAGACTAAAAAGAATGACTGTCTGAATGAACGACTGCCTCGTTGTTTTAGTGGCCGCAAGCAGTACTGCTGAGGTCCTGGGTCCGATTCTCGGGTGGGGCTTAGTGTTATTGGGTTTTTTGATCTGGAATTTCTCAGTAGCAGTCTGGTTGATGGCAATAGGCCCTATTACATGGAACTTAAACATTGATTACTGGCGAAATGTGGGCGTACTATAGGTACTGTACCTCTGCCGACGTCTGAGACGTGATGTTAGGTTAAATATATGAAAAGAATGGATATGATAACAAAATATTGAAATGATTGAAGTTAGCTGGACAAATATGACTACAAATTGTGGCCATTCTTACGTAATTATTATTTATTACATGACCAGGTAATATACTGAATATTAGGTAAAACGATGGATATACTTTAAGGGGTCATTGTACTCATCATTATGAACAACTTTTACTATGGGACCAAACCTGAAATCAGCAGATTTTTTTTTCGCGATTTCACGTTTGGTCCCATAGTAAAAGTTATTCATAATGATGAGTACAATGACCCCTTAAAATAAGTCCCTCGTTTAACCTAACACTCTATATACATAAAACACAAGCATAAAGTTTCTTAATATCGCACCTTTGGGAACAAAGCGTCACTTCTGTAATTTTTTTGCAAAAACGACTTATATATGCAGGAAGAACCGTGATAATAGACTTTATGCACGCAGTAATAAAGGTGAGAATCGCATGAATAACATCTTTTTGAGTGAGGGGGGATACGTGAAAATAAATTAAAAAATGCTTTTCCTGTAAAGTTGGAAAACATGTTCCCAAAAGTGCGTTATAATTAGTGGGTGCCGTACTGATTCCTAGATAGGCTATAATCTCATCATCATTCATTATAGGGACACCTGTAGTACGGTCTAGAGTTAGTAACCCATAAACTAAACACAAATGCAAAACATCTTGGCCAAATTAATGTTGCGAGGGACCAACCCCATCAAATATACATAAAACTACTCTGTATCTTAACAATCCGGAACTCAAGCACCCACATGTCAAGAGTTTTAGTTTTAGACATTTTGTCACTATCACAACCCTAGAGTGTCCGAAACTTGGCAGAACTTGGCCAACAGCAGCAACTTGGTCATCCTTACTGTTCCGATCCCTTTCTAACATTCTGTTGTCTCTCTCACCCTTTTTGTAATTAATAATGTATGAAAGCCGTAGACGCTATGCATCATTATGATGTACGGCCAGCTCTTAGACCTCGGTAGCGTTGACAAAAAAAGTTGAATTTAATTAATACTAGTTGATTTATTTTATCTTGCCTAGGTGAAATTAAAGTTTCATTTATTATTTATTAGAAAATACATCTTCATACTGTTATTGAGTTGTGGTGTAAAAAGTTGTTTTATTGATACATGCGCAGATACACGTCTTGTGGCTTTTATTCATAAGAAATTGACATGTTTAAATGGTCGATAAATCATTGCTGTCATTGTCATTTTGCTTTTAATAAAGCGAGAGAGCGGTACTGTTAGTGAATTCATTTTCTGTATAGCCTTTGTAACTATAGGGTTATTGTCGAGACTTTATTTCCAATCTGAATAAATTAGTGTTTTAACAATACATGTTATTATAATATGTAAGTACCTAATTCATTTGTGTCGTTTTGAATTCATAAATATGCAAAGACACAACATGTTCGTGTTATTTAAAATGTGGGCCAATTTTGTGAATGTAGGAAACACAAGTCGTCTTATTCATGATGACAATGATCCGATGCGTTTTGATTCATAGATTAATAATCCTATCCTAGCCCAAGTTTATTCATGTTTTCAGTTTATAATATTAGTTTCGGGATCGTCCGATTAAGATCTATGTATATTCTGTAAATACGATATGTCAAAGTGAAAACATAGATGAAGTGAACTTTCAATAATACAGGGTGTAAGGGACAGCCCTCCGCAAACTAACAGGGTGCATCCAGCTCCTTATTTTGAATCATATTCCACTGGAAAATTTCTCAGGAAAATTTTCATTTTTTTCTTTTTTTCAGTTACTATTCCTTTACTTCAATGTAAAAATATATTCTCTGTACGCAGCACTCCATTTATGTAAATAAAATAGCCAAAAAAAACAGCAATGGATGTTGAAATACTCTAACGAACGACGCGTGAAATCAGCTGTTCACTTTCTGCCTACAGAGTTCATCGAACTCACCGCATATCTATTACCTTACCTGCCCCTGCCAACCAGTAACAGACGCTCCGATTTGTGCACAAAAGCACAAACAAATCAGGTTTATTGGATTCCCATAACGTTCCTGAAATAATTGAATGTACCGGTCATCTTAGTTTGAAATACTGAATTTACCCGCGACTGGTACAGCCTATATAGGGTCAATCTATACCATCAGGTGAATGACAATTCAGTTCACCGAAGTTTTCACGATGAGATTTTTGCAGAATAGACTAGTTTCGGACTAAAACGGAGCTCTTATAGTGATCTCATCATGATTCCCGTGTCGAAAGTTGTGAAGCAAAAGTTTAAAACAACATCATTTCTATTCTAAATGCATGATATTATGATTAACACGTTTCACAAAATATTGTAAATATTTTTTAAAACGTGTTGATCCCACTAAATAACACTGTCCTTCAAAATACTTGATTTTCCTAGTTTAAAGGGCGGGGGTCTTACTCATTGTAATACCATCCCTTCTTGAAACAACACGGATGTTACCTAGGCTAAGATTTTTGGTAAAAATAAATTACTACTTACTTACTTACTTACTATGATCATTATGATATGACTAGCAGCGCCCCGCGGTTTCGCCCGCGTAAGTCTCGAACGCGTTGGAATATGGGGATAAAAAGTTACCTATGTGTTAATCCAGATTATGAACTATCTGTGTGCCAAATTTCATTAAAATCCGTTCAGTATTAATTGCGTGAAAGAGTAACAAACATCCATCCATCCTCCCAAACTTTAGCAGTTATAATATTATAGTAGGATATGATAGTTTATTACTGTAAATTGGTTATGAAAAACACTTTTACATGTCAGAAGAAATTATAATATTATTTTATAAAACTACATGAGGTCGGAATAAAATGAATATGTTTCTTTAGTCTTCGTTTTATTTAATGTGGAAGGTTTTTAAGAAATCATTAATATGAATTAGCCAGAAACAATTTATTGCGATGTGGATGTTCTGTGACATATTCGCGAGTGCTTTTTAATTAAAATAAACTTGGAATGAGTAATTGTTTGTTTGGGACTAGGTTTTTGCTTTACCTACGTACTTGCTTACTTGTCTAATGTGATTAAGGGTGGATTTCACTAATGAAACTGATCGCGTTCAGCACATCTAAACCGCGTTCAAGAGCTGTCAGTGTCAAAATGGTTATAGAATATTGACACTGACAGCTGTTAAACTCGGTTTAGAAGTATTCTTTGGTGAAATCAGCACGTAGTGAGTTTTTACCTATGGTCTACGTATTGCAATGTCTTCCATATTAACAATGAAATATATAGACGTATTTTTCAAACACATGAAGCAATGGATTAGGATTTTACTTCAAAATCTTTTGGATGCTGAAACGTAATTGGGGCGTTTTTTTTTTTCATTTTCATTTTTTATTTTGCTTCTTTCTTGATTGTTTACGTTTTAATATTATCCACATTTTTAATATAAACATAGGTTTACTACGATCTTCTTTTTTTTTTGAAAATTTATTAAACAGGACTGTTACACCTTGCCTTATTTTATTATATCAATCAAACAAAACAAGAATCTTTTCCAATTCTTTCAAAAAGCAATTTTTGCGTGATAGAGGGTTTACTAAAAAAAAAACATAATTAATCTGATTTCTCAACATTTTTCTGCTGATGCTACCTATGTACCTACCTACGTGAAAGAGTTTTTAGTTACTTATTCATTTTAGTTATCTCACGTTTTATATAATACATATAATATATATAATATATAATTATATATACGAAAGCTCACTCTAAGTAGTTAAACATAATAATTAGGTATAAAAGTAATGTAGATCTAGAGGTGTCTTTAGAAAATAGTTGTATTTATGCTATAATTACTAATCTAATTACTTTTTAATAAATACATTAGATTACTATGTATTTATATATAGGGTCGTTGTAATGTTTATTATTATTTTCTATCGACTTTTTACACAGTTTTACTTTTACAGTGTAACTTGTATTAATTATTTTTTTCTTTTATTTACAGGTAAGACATGATGTCGCCATTTTTAATAGAAAAAGGACTACCTAAGTAAGATAAGTTAGTATCAAAAAAAACTTGAAGAGCAAATGTAAAGTACGAGTAGATACATAACCATTGAGAATTTAGATCCATTTCAATTTCTCACAGAGTAAACTTGGAAACTAATTCCAAAGTCCCTGATTGAAGTATTATTGTTTCCTCTCCCCTAAATTATTATGGAAGCATAACTCTTCAACATTTTACAGTTACATCCTTCTAAATCATCTCCATCATACTTAAACGCCCACCCATCCAATTCTTGGTCTTACATTACTCAACAGCAACCACAACAATCTACTATGACATAAGTAAGCCATTCCTCTGGTCACCTCATGGCAACTTGACCAAACAAATTTGAACCATAACCCTCCAACAACAGAGAATAAATTCAATTGTCTCAATTTTCAAAACTACAGTAGACGTTACAACAGTGAAATTTAAGCCGTATGCTTCAAAAAATACACTACATATTCAGTTGTCATTTGTCCAATATTAACACAGAGTAGATAAATCTGGTATTTAAATTCGATAGACCATACGTTATCCAGTACGGTTACATGAGAATCGTTTTAACTATGGCGCGTCTCGGTTTCGATAGATTATCGAATATTTATTTCGAATTTTCGATAGTTAATGTGTCGAGAGTATGTAATTGTGGATTATATTGATGTAACGTGGTGTTGTAATGGTGGGCTTGGTTTGAATGGTAGGCTTGCTGAGCGTGAGGGTTTGGGCTCGATTCCTAGGTCAGGTAAAACTTCTGGGCTTGCTGTCTCGACATAGATAGCGATAGCTTTACGGCCGAATTCGGTCGCAAAGTCCTAGTGGGGTAACTAGACGGTCAAAATTGCTTGACAAGCATGTTATTTTTTCGTGTTTGTCATGCAATTTTGACCGTCTAGGGACCCCGCTAGGACTTTACGACCGAATTCGTCGTAAAGCAATCGCTATCTATGTCGAGACTGCAGCCCCTGGTGTTTTTCTGTTACGACTCTCAATGGCAGGCGGAATTAAAACCGGTAAAATGGTTAAGCTTTTTGATATTAAGAGAGAGATGTCTTTCTTATACGATTCTACTTTGATCAGAATTCTTAATATATTGTGTATTTAATTTCTCTCAATGCCATGGAAATATCTATCTATATCTACATACTAATAATAAAGCTGAAGAGTTTATTTTTTTGTTTGTTTGTTTGAACGCGCTAATCTCTGGAACTATCAGTCGGACTTCAAAAATTGTTTTTGAATTTGATAGGCCAATTCATAAGAAAGGCTATAGGCTATTTAACATCACGCTAGGACCTGCAGGAGCCGAGCAAAAAGAAAAATAAGTCAGAAAGAACGCTAAGCGAAGAGAAAGTAACATCGCAGGACGGGGGACAAGAAATTTGACGTGGACGAAATCGCGGGCAGTACCTAAATTCTAAAAAGTTTAATCTTCTCCACCAGTAGGCGGAGCGAGTAGTTAATAATTAAAAAGATTATAATAGGTACCCACCGACACAAAAAAGACAAAAGCATTTTAAGTGATAGATTGACGTTGAAGTTGAGTACTTGACACTATTTTTAAAGCATCTACCTTACTGTTGATAATAGGGATTGATTATAGGCTTAGTGTCTTTAGGATAAGTAGTGGCCACTGACCGTGATCATAACAAGTTCTTCTATTGTATCAATCAATTAGTAATTAATTTCACAGACTGATGGGCATCGGTATCTAATAACAATAAAAACATTACTTATCCTAATCCGCAGACGTTATATGTAAACACGAAAAAATAAAATGATTTGGTGATTTTGTTTTGGGATCAATGACCGCTGGTCGAGTTGTAACTTGAACTATAGATATCGATACCCACCACGACTGTGAAGTTTACACAAAAATACAGATTTTTAAAACTGATATTTCAACTACCTACTCCAAAATTAAACCGTCAAATTAATTATTTTTTACTTTATCATTTTTATATGTCGATACCATCACGTCTGCGGAGTTTCGCTAGCTAATTTAATTTGACCCTGTATCACGGAGTCTACACTCGTATCGACCTGTACAAGCAAGTAGCATAGATTGGTATTAAAATGGCAGTCAGTGAAGCCAAGCAACATTAGTAAGAATTGTATTACAACAAAAACCTGACTATCACAAATAAAACTGTCCAAAAAGACCATTAAAGAAATCTTTATAACATGACAACAACCGAGCGCACGTCGTCACTCATTTTCTGTTTGCTTGCAACTCCAGTTTTCAGCGGTTTCAGGCCGTAGCGTGAATCCGGCCTGTCACGCGCGTCTGAAAACTTCCTACCTACAAATTATTTCAGGCCCCAATTGTTTGCGAAACCCCTACCATATGTCACGGTTTTATTTATGGCTTTATTATAAGAGAAAAGTTGGAAGTGTTTGCGGGAGGTAAATCCTAATTGCTGGACATGTTTTTGGTAAGCTTTACCTACACATTCCGACTTTAGTAAAATGTCTAATTCTAGATGAGTGAAAGCAAAATTAACCTGATTTCGCCATCATTAAAAGCTTTACTGCTTGCTTGTTTGCTGCTTGCATTTTACGAATTGCGTATAAAATGCACAAAAGAATAATAATATATATAATAATATTTCACAACTATCACACAACGCCGTCTAGCCTCAAGCTAAGCAGAGCTTGTGTTATGAGTACTAGACAACTGATAAACATACTTATATATTTCTAAATACATACATATATAGATAAATTACACCCAGACACAGAACAAATGATCATGCTCATCACACAAACATTTGTCCTGGGTGGGAATCGAACCCACGACCTCCGGCATAGCAGTCAGGGCCACTAACCACTAGACCAACAGGCCAGTCAGAAACTGAGAAACTGACAAAGAAAGAACTTAAAACTCTCCATTGCACTTGGTTAAAAGCTTAGAACCAAGTGGCCAATTAGATTAAATACCCACAGTATAATTCATTTAAAAAAATCAAACGCTTAATAAACCTATTTCAGTTAAAAAGTGTTTTGTATTCTTCTTTCAAATTCAAATCAGAATTCGAAAGAAATTGACAAAGCAGTTTTTAATTAAAATAGGTTTATTAAGCGTTTGAGTTTTTTTTTAATGATAAATACGTCTAGTACCTACTTAACATGTTTTTTTATTTGTTTTGTAAAAATATAACAGTATTAACTATTGCAAGATTAAAGTATAGCGCTCACCTAGTAATATATTGTCACATCTGCAAAAAATGCGAAATTTAGTTTATACAACATACATACGTGTTCAGATAAGTGCATAATGTAAAATATGTATTGACGTAACCAAACCCAATAATCTGTAAAATACGTAAAATGAACCCATCAATTAATTTCAAACATTTATAAAATGTTTGATCCTCGTTTCCGTAAACTGTAAAAAAAGTAGATGTGCTAAGTGAGCGATATTACGAAACAATAGAAATCTCATAACAAAAGGAAATACCTATTTTTGGCAAGAAAATGAAATACAGAAGTCGTTCAATCAAAACATCATAGTAGCGGCTAAAACTTTAGCTCACATCTCTACGTAATGTATTTTAAAGGCTTCAGTAAAGAAGACAACACGATGTAGTGTTGAACTTGTCACGAACAAATGTTTACAACTGACTTTGTTCACATAACTTGCATGGTATGGTCATTTGCACCGTTTACATGCATAGAAAATCTGTGGAAACTGGATTTTATTTCTCTGAGATCTTTGTATTTAGATTAGATACATATGTTTATCTAATAGCAGTTGCAGTGCTGATATTTGTAATAATAACAGCTTTTATAAATTGTCTTAAGGCCTAAATGGGATTTTTAATTCGACGGAATTCTGACATTTCAAAAGTGTTGCCAATAATAAAACGGTCCTACTAAAAACGGAACGTATTTAAGCGAAATAAAAAAAAAATCTTTCTTGAATTTAAGGTTTAAAATTAGAAAAACTAAAACTTAAAAATTGACTGATAGTTTTAAAATGGTAATCTGTTTTTTTATTATCAAATTATTGAAGTTACAGTAATTACTAAGGTAATTATTTTTCTTTCACAGGAATCCTTGTCCACTAATCAATAGGTTACAAACCTTTTTTTAGGAAAACCTTCTTGTTTGTAAATTCTTCGCTTCTTGTAGACATGCAGATAACTTATAGAAAGCACAAGACTATCTGAAGTGTAAAAAAATGACAGCTGTCAGATATCCGTCGAAATAAAAATCAGACCTAAATATAAAGACTGAAGGTCTGTTCTCCTACAGAGAAGGAACTAGTGCATTGGTCACCGTGTTTGCTTACTGATAGCTACATTTAAGGTTCCGTGAGTCCCGGTGAGTCCCGGAAACGCTAGGCAATATACCGGTAAATAAAAGCATGCGTTATGGAATATGAAAATAATGAACTAACAAACCCAACCAATCATCCTTCACAAATCCATCAGCTTAAGCCAACGGTGCCAAAACAAGGCGTAGCGTCCATCAACACGTTACTAAGTCACGCCTAAATTCGACCGCTCGCCTAAAATATACCGAAAGCGGCCGAAAATTCGGCCGAAAGCTATCTATTCCTCGGGCAGTTAAAATCACAGATTCCCTTATGAAAAGCAAACAAAGCTGGTTCTGTGTAATTTAAAGCGTAGGAGCCACAAGTTTTAATAAAAATAAATTATTTCCCACATACAGCATATAATTTTAATCACCGTTATCTTCTAAAGGGGGTTATTGTACTCATCATTATGAACAACTTTTACTATGGGACCCAACCTGTTCCAAATTAATGTTCGCATAATTCGTCGAAATGTAGGAACAGCTGATTTTTTTTCGCGATTTCAGGTTTGGTCCCATAGTAAAAGTTGTTCATAATGATGAGTATAATGACCCCTTTAAGAGAATAACGGTGATTAAAATTACACCCAGTAGATATATTGTTTCCGGACTGGAAGTGTTTAAGACAGTATTTGCCTTTCATCATCCTCATCCTAATTGCCAGCCTTGTTCTATCCATTGCCGAGTATACGCCTCCTCCATTTTGTGTCATGCTTCCCTGGTCCGTGCGAGTCTCATCTAGGTCTTCTTCTTCTTGTATTTGCATTTGGTTCCTGTTAATCAAATCTATTTATCAGAACTCTTGAGAAACATGATTGTTGAAGACGGTATTTTTCTACATGTCCAGCATTTTGAGTTGCAGCTTCTCTAACTAGCCTAAAAAAATAGGCATGTAGAACTATTGTTCTCTTCAGAACTGTAACGATTTCATACGATCTCTTCGAACAAGTAAACCTCGGTACAATCATGTAAAGACCAAGGATTAGTAATCACAAGATCAATCTGCCTAGCCATTTCCCAACTATGTTGGGGTTGGCTTGCAATCTAACCGGATGCAGCTGAATACCAGTATTTTACAAGGAGCGACTGCCTATCTGACCTCCACAACCCAGTTACTGGGTAATACGATACTCCTTTGTAAGACTGGTTTTCAGACTTTCGGGCTTCTGACGACCAACCTTGCCGAGCATAGCTTAACCTGATGGATCGACTAGTGCGGCTGTTATTACTTAGCCACGAGCTCCTATTAGTAATCCCAAGATACTACCCTGAAACTGTGACAACCAAGCTTTGGATCTCTCTATATTGTCAGCCAAAACTGAAGTACTTACAAAAATCCCCAAAAATTGTATAACAAGATCCCTGAAAAGAATATGAAAGGTAAAATTTAAAAAAAATCAACAAAACCACCCCTACAATCGAAGTGTAACATCAATGTTATTCTTTATATCAGCTCGAACAGGATTATGCCAACACAACCCCTCACACGCTGTCAAATACCGAAACCGATACCGCGCAAATCTTCAAAAGCGACCAAAACCTGCCCCCTATTATCAAAAGCTCCTATAAATCAATTATCAGTGTGCAACATTTGACAACCTAACCCTAAAACGCCTTACATAAGGTACACCTGAACGCTGCTACCACCTGCAAATGTCGTCTAGAGTTAAGCTGATAATTACGGGATTATTCCCCCTCAGTCTGGATCCCCCTTTCCTGTCTCGCCCCCTACTTCACTCCCCCACTCCACTTTGCTTCAATGCACCACAGTATGTGAGCTAATGGTTTTAGGGGTATAATTTTTCGTCTGATGGGGTTTTTTTTCGTGAATAATTCCAGCGAAATTATTTTCTAGTGCACTTGTGGGAAGTGTTTCTGTTTGTCGATTGTTTGAAGTAAGGTATGGAATGGCGTCTTGTGTAATATAATGCAAAATGGGTTGACCAAAAATATTTCTGGGTGATGGCACGATAGAAAAATATCTTTCTGTAGGCGCAATTTCTTCTTAACAGTTTAAATCTCTCACCATGAAAGATGGAATATTTTACATGACCACCTCTCAAAAATTAAGACAGAATTATTAAAAATAATATGTTCTTAACATTCCGTTTTCCGACATTTCCGTTGTCTGCTTCGAATACTGGGAACTGGAAATATCAAACTTGTTCATCAAACAGTTTAACACCAGTGTTTGTAAACTCAATTAAAGTAATGATTATCTAACATTCTATAAAATATACTGCACCAAATATTACCGCGTAGGGAGCCAATGAAATCCTCTCGAGACATCTTATTAGACCAACTTGGATTGCCTTGTAGTTTATTACAGTTATTGCAAGTTTTCGGCATCTTACGACCCCACGCGGTGAAACAGGGTTGACTAAATCAAAAGGAAATTAACATCAATGTTACTAGCAGTTATTGTTCCTACATTTCGTATGGGTTTTGCTAATTAATTTAATGAAGATTAGTGTGTTATTATACACATACATTATTATGTTAATCATGGTCGAAGTGCGGTTTAATTTAATCTGTGGACTTAATAATCGTAATTAATAGGATAATTTATCTCAAATACTCTGCTCAAAATTTCACTGTATTCACAGATAAAGCCGGATTTACATTGGTAAACTAGTTGTGAAAACATATTAATAGATATACTTAATAATAGATATTTATTTGTGATAAATCTAAATTACAATAAACAAGCTAACAGTGAAATATATATATTCTGTAGGTGAAAGCTAAAGGACCTTAAGTCACATTTTATAAATTATTCAGTAGAGCTCAATAAGTACCTACCCGAAATTAGATATTAAAATCGACCATGTATAAAAAGTAAATAGTGTATCGTTGTAGAAAAAAAATATGATTATGAAGGTTTATTAAGCTATTACGAGTATATTGTGAATTTTTTGACAAATATTGTTCCTTGAGGCTGTAAAAATAAAAGTGGACTTAAGGTCCTTTAGCTTTCACCTACAGATATAGGGTGACTGGTAGTTAGTGAATGATGATACTTAAACACATGATTGTGCTCATGATAACAAACAACTTTTACTGTGGTACCACAAAAAAAATATCAGCTGTTGCATACATTCATGTTCGCATAGCTCGTCAAAATGGGAGCAGCAATTTTTTTCGCGATTTCAGGTTTGGTCCCATAGTAAAAGTTGTTTGTTATCATGGGTACAATCATGTGTTTAAGTATCGGTCACTAATTACCAGTCACCCTATATATTATGTACAAGTATATAATAAAAAACAAAAATAAAAAGGGGAAGAGCTCATTGGGCATCACAAAATTCGTCCGCATCGCTGTTAATAGGAAAAGTGCCTAAAAGGCTGGCAGCATTGCCACGTTGGATGGCAATGCTGATAATAGGGCAGCCGTCTGGTACTGTGAAGAATCGACCAACCGCAAGGCGATGCCCCGAAATACTCGATGAGCACACGGACCCCAAGGCCCTAGTGTTTCATAATAATTAGTTATTGAATTAGTTTCGTAATGTGAATCCGGCTTCATACACGATTTTTGTTTACTAGAGGGTTTTCTGTGGAACCGTTTCAAACACGAACATATAATTATGTAGGTATGTATATCACTTACATTCTTGTACGGAATGGAGCTGTTTGATTTCAAAAATCCTGACAACCTGTTTACTTCTATACGCTTGGTGTTTGTGGTTGATTGTGTATTAAGTTAGTCTTGCATGAATGTAAACGCACCTTTTGTTTTTTCAGAAATCAGATATATTTATTTGTAAATTATAAGTACAATAGGTGTAAAATGGTAGGTACAGTTCGCTACAACCAGCCATTAATGGCATACAAAAAAAGTTTATAAATCAGTGAGTGAATTTAAATTAGGTACACTAATTGTGTTCGAAAAAAATAACATGTAGGTATTCAAAAACTATACCTAACACAAGATCAATCAATCAATCAACTAAGCCTATCACAGTCCACTGCTGGACATCGGCCACTCACAGGCTGCGCTACAACACCCTGTCCTCCGCATTCCGCATCTTGTCTTTCCCAGCCACATTCTTTTATCTAGCTGCGGGGCGTCGCACACTACGCTTGCCAATACGCGGTCCATTCCAGGACTCGTCTGCTCCACGGGCCGTGGGTCCTTCTATAAACATAGCCAACCCAATGTCACTTCAATTTGCTTACTCTGAATGCTATGTCGGTAAATCTGGTTCTTTTCCGGATATTTTCATTCCCGTAGCGCGCTGAGCGACCTTGAATTTCTGGAGGAGCCCGATTGTCGAATAAATCACAGTTAATGTTGATTTTAAATCTGTATATATATAAAAATTAAATACTGTTCGTTGGCCAGCGCATCACTTGAGAGCTGCTGGACCGATAGGCTATATTTTGTTGTTTGTAATAGTCCAGATTTTAATTAGGTTTTTATGGAAACCAATATTGGAAACGTTTTTCTGAAAAAATCAAATTCGGGAAAAACTGAACACGGTCCTTCTTTCTATAGGATTTATTAGAATTTATACGTATATGTATATAATTATAAGATTTATATTTTTGTATGAAATCTTGTTTGGACAGGAAAACATTTGTTGGGTCAGTTATTACATAATGATTATAACACGGTTAGAAAGAAACGCTAATCGATATGCTTTTGTATTTGCAGACTTCCCCACCCTACTTAGTTTCAAGTTAATTTTATCCTCATCACAAAGTTAATGCAGGCTTAGACAGCAATTGGCAGCTTTGCAATCAGTCTCTACACACTTAATGCATTACTGCAGTTTTGAGACCGACAGGTGTCTCCGATCTTAATGTCTGAGACACCGTCTGCTAGTCTGGTTACACTTTAGGCACAGCTTTACGGTAGAAGCACAAGTCTCTATATTAGACATATCAAGTCTGACGCTGTCAGACGGCCTCTACTATAGAATATTGATGATATTTAAGTGTATTGGATTTGGCTGGAACTCTACTATTTTCTACTCAGATATCTGCTTAAGTTAATAAATTATATGCTAACGATAATTAAGCAATACCTTTCTGAGTATAAAATGTATGGGCAGGCGAAATAGGTACCTACGTCTTAAATGAGCTTCAAATTAAAATTCTTTTATTTAGTATTTTTTCTTCGTAGTTTTTAAATATACAAGTAGCATGGTATGGCATTTTAATTAACAGGATTTCTGAGGTTTTTATTTATTTGTTTAGAAAACTAACAGCGTTACAAAAAAAGATACTTACAAAATTTCATATTACATATAGGTTAGGCCAATTATAGGTTTTCCTGAGTAACCATAACAGTGTAATAGCTTACGTACAGACAATGAAATGAGAACTAATAAACTGTTAGAGGAGTTGGCAAAATAAATGTTAACATAAAAAAGTCTACGTTCCAAATTAAATTAACGGAGTTTATCCTTTCGATAGTGATTATTGGTTCGGTAGCGTGTATCTAAACACTTCGTTAAGGAAGAATTTAGCTTAAAACTCGAGTGAATTACTATCGAGAGATCTAAGGACCTCAAAAACCGAGCATAAGGAAGGAATTCGCTTTAGGGGGATGCGTCAGGGTAACCCGCGAAATTCAAATTTTCTTACGTTTTTTGCAATTTGCGAATCAGTATTAAGTTGTATGTTAAATAAAGTATGATTCGCGGCCGGAACAAATATTTATTTACAGAATTATAATCATTAGAATCAGTAATTAATCCTCAAATGTCAAGATTTCATGAAATAGTCATTAATTAGGATTGCCTGGTCTTAAATAGTTGTATTGATCACTTTAATGATTCTAATTATGTAAATACATATTTTTTGCGGTCGCGAATTACATTTTGATCAAAGTACAACCTGATACAGACTTGTAAATTGCAAAAACGTAAGAAAATTTGAATTTCACGGGGTACCCTGACGCTTAATTTTGTTGAATCAGAGTTTGTCCTCCCATCTCGCCGCCGGATGGCCGACGCTTCGACTTCCAGTCTTTGGACGCCACTCGGTCACTGCATTACTCCACTTGTTAGCACTGCGCCTTACCAGGTGTCCTTCCCAACTACACCTCTCCGTGCTTCGGAAAGCACGTTAAGCCGTAGGTCACGGCTGTCATTCGTGGATGACGTTTACAGTCGTTACGGGTCGCCAGAAGGCCGAAAGTCTGACAACCAGTCTTACCAAGTAATACGATAGTATTACTCAGGAACTGGGTTGTGTAGGTCAGATAGGCAGGCACTCCTTGTAAAATACTGGTATTCAGCGGCATCTGGTTAGACTGGAAGCTGACCCAACATAGTTGGGAAAAGATTTGATTGACGTGTCCATAGTTTACCAAGGTAAATTAATAGTCAGATGTCTTGTTTCGATTATAATTTATCCATGAACACACCACCACCAGCTAAATCAAAGTCTGAAAACTTTAATATTAACAGCACCCTATTTTCTAAAGATAAAAAGAAAAACATAATCTTTCAGCCATCGCCCATATTTCCGTATCCCATAAACATAATATTACTACGCCGACTATTTGGTATGAAGGCTATCATCATGCGTGTAATGGCGTAAGGCGTTAGGCAGGCTGCACGCCGAGCGATCAAATTGGTGGAAAATACTAGTTGCGGATTAACCGCTTCCGAGTTGGCGCGGCTTAGGCGTTCGGATGGCTGTACACGATGTTGGTTGTTGAAGTTTAGGTGCGTTTGTGTGTTTTTTTTTTTTTTTTGAGGAGTTTTGGCTCAGTAAACGGCCGCGACTATAACAAGATGTGGTCATAGGTTCGAAGCCAGGCAGACATAGTGTAGTAGGCAGATATATATGTATCTTTCCGGCAGATTGCAAGTTGGCCCTTAGTCTTCTGTTGACTTGTTACTAATGCAAACACTAAGGACGGAGTTCACCGACTTTTAAACTGTTGTTTAGTTATTTAATCAGTTCTTTCCTTAAGAAGTTTGACATAAACCAAATGTTTAAATGGCTTGAATGTTGGTGAACACAGCCGTAGTAGGACACTTAAACTTTTCATAAAAATATGGTAACAAACAGTACAATACTTTCCTAATCCCCAAAAAAATATCTAATTATGAACAAAATCTACAAGAATCCAAACATAGAACTACAAAGGGCATTCCACGTCAAACATACGTATCTACCTACATTGTAACACAAACCAGAACAGCTACTAAAGAGAGTATAAAATTAACTGTAAACATACACAAATACAAGCATTTTGTTCTTGAAAACACTAAAAACGTACGTGTAACATTGGTTTAGGAAACTGTAAATTATTAAGTCGATTAATTGGAAGCAATGCCCTTTATTTAGAGTTGAAGATGTAGCGTAGTTAACTAGCAGTTATCCAGAACTAAACGAATTCAAATCTGTTAACTACGAATTACTAATCACTTCATTCATTTTTGATTTAGACGCGATGATACAAAAAGTCCAATGATTTTCATGTTGTTAGCTAAGACCTATGATTACCAAAAATTAACTATGATTAGCAAAAATGTCAGCGATTAAAATCATTGAGACTCGCTCTACTACTGTTTACCAGCATTACGGCTGAGGTGTCGATTTCCTTAGCTCTTGTAAAAGCAATCGAAGCATGTCAAATGTACAAGTACTATAAAATCCTCAATATGCAAATATCACTAGAACTAGACCGCGCAAACTTAATCGAGTGACGTTCAAGAGGGTGGTAGGAAACACAATTATTTTTATGGCAACACAATTTTCCTCGGCTCATTACATACATGCCGTGGTTATACTCGTATGTACTGGCAACATTAACATGCCGGGTGGGGCCCTGTAATGCCCCGTGGGCACGCGAACCCGTTTCTGATTATTTCCCCAAAATTATATCGTATTTTCACACCAAAAGACCCTTAGCGTGTGCACGACCCAAGCTTATGATATTCGTGACCAGAGACAAAATGTTCAGAGTCACGGCTGCGGGAGAATCGACGCCATTTTGGTTTTTGTTCTTTTTTCAATCTTCCCGCCTCCGGTTGGTAATTATGGCAGTCTTGGCAGTGTGCGATTGTTTCGCGTGAACTTTGTTAAATTGATTTTTGCGAAAATAAACGCGTTACAACAAGCGTTGTTTACTGATTATTGTAATGTTGGATACTTTGTGTAATAAGGTTTCTAAATGAGGTTGTTACACTTTATGCGCTCTAATTATAATGTTTTGATTCAGTCTTCAGTTATGAACCAATTTTTACACCAATTAAGGTTTATTACTTAAAGTATTTTGGCCAATGAACCCTTAATCCAGCTCCGTTAAGGATAATGCGACTTACGATCTTAGTTTTGCCCTAACTGACCTACCTAAATAACCAGACGTCATAAACATAAACCCGAGTTCTAAAATTCCAGTGACCTTGTAGACTAATGAAGATATCAGTCATGAATAAATCCCTGAAACGACTCCAAAAATACTTCGTGACACGAATTAACAGCTCTGAAATCGCAGACTAGCTTATCGGGCCGATCGCGTGGCGGACCTAAACGCGCATTAACTTACATAATCTACCAAAACGAGTTCAATAAAATGACAAATTTACGTTAAAATGGCGCGAAATCCAATGAGCAGTCGCCAGACGAATCGGACGTTTTTAGGTTATCCTCGGTAGGTCGCTAGCGTAGACTGTATAATAGCTTGTTTCCCTAATATATAGTTTTGTTTTTCTCTTGTAAAAAGATTTCCTTCAGGCCTAAAGGGCTTGAATGAGGTCCATTTTTCCCTTTTTTTGTAGATTGTGCTAAAAAAAGCTTGTGTAGTATGCTTGGATTCTGCTAGTCATTGTATTACGTAGAAATGTGATACCTACTAAGTTTACGGGTGATTTGAACAGGTAATGATGGCGGAAGTAATGGAAAATGTAATCTCCAATATCTCGTATCGTTTTCATCGTATACATTAGAATTTTCATTTGTATTTGCGATAAGTCGCATTAGTGCTTGGCTGGAAAATCGAAATGTTGGACGATTTCAAACCTTTGTTGTGTTGCCGTTATCTTTTGCTTTAAGGAAAGAGATGCTTACGTTCATTTAAAACGTGTAAAAAACATTTCTCCCATAAAAAAAATACGGATTCGTCTCATAAAGATTACATAAAATCAACATTACTCAAACGAGAAACATAAACTGACATTCAACAGCCAACATTAGGGTTGCCGTGTCCGGATTCCCGTGAAAAAATTTGTCCTCCTTGTTTATGGTCCGATTTAGATAAAGATACTAAGAGTTAAGTGCGCCACTGTATCAAATTTGCTCGCCGGTATATATTTTTTTAATTTAGGCAAGTCACGCGAGCCAGTAACATGACCCAAGAATGCTGTTATCGCTCCGATTGCATTAAACAGATTTTTTCAATGGTTTATTTTGATGTACGCAGTTTTTAGGGTTCCGTACCTCAAAAGGAAAAAATGGAACCCTTATAGAATCAGTCGTGTGTCTGTCTGTTTGTCCGTCTGTCACAGCAGTTTTACAAACTGTATCGTGTGACATATCAAATGAAAGGGCTTACTGTGAGGGTCTCAAATATATATTATTTTTTATAATTTTAAAATAAACTGTTTTAAAGTTATTTAAGAAAATAGACGAAAATTGGTCATTTCCTCCTCCTTGTCTCCGAAACTACTGAGCCAAAAATTTTGAAATAATACAGGAAATGGTTCTATACCGATAAATTACAGGAAAACCTATAAGAGGTCTATGGTCTTAAAATAAGATGGTAAATCTCTCAATATTGTGCGTACAAAATTACATTCGCAATTGGAATGTATGAGAGAACATGTTTTTCGACTACAATGTTAAGTTTGTTCTTGGGATAAATTCATCCCAACTACGGAACCCTTGGCGACACACTTGGCCGGTTTTTATGATAAGTTTGAATTACGCCGCTCATTTTAATGTGACGTCATTTGGCATCTACTAATGAAAGGGCAACCTTAAATGCCATTATGTATTAAAACTAAGTTCATTATTAATTATTGTATTATACATGACACAACATTATATCACGAGATTTTGGTTTTTCACAGTCAAAGGATTACTGTAAGTAATTAATAGATTTTATCGCATGTAATATACAATACATATTTAACTTGTCGGCTTTTGAGCGTTAATTGGTTAAACCCGATACAAACAAAATATTTTATTTCCCCAGCCAATATCGGCATCGAAATCAAATAAATCATGATGTAACGCAATTGATACACGATAAACAGAAACACATTATTTGTAATGTGATTATTAAAATGTAAAATGTCGCTACACGATTATAAATGTTCAGAATCGAACGGGTACGTTTCAAAAGTGACACATCCCTAGAGAGATGTTCGAATTTCAAACGTTTTGGCGGGAACGCAATGTCAAGATGGCCGCCACAGTACGACAGCGCGCGATATCGCACCAATTCTTTTGTGCAAACTCCGCGGATATATCTTCGTGAATTCGTATTCCGATCCGATTTGAAAGGACAAGCTAATCTCGCTATCATTGTACAGAATTGTACTATAAATTTTGCTTTCTACATTTACTTAGCTTTTTAAATTTCCTCCGCAAGTCGAGGATTTTCTCCACTTTAAAAGTTAGCCCGATTTTTAAATATCTCTGAAAACTACGAGTCTGTAAAGAGCGCTGCTAAGTTTAGATTTAACTTTAAGTAAGCAAAGCTTTCGTGTTCTGGGGTGTCTGTTACGGTTTTAATTACTTAAGTGTAAGCTTAAAATATTTGAAAAACATAATCCCACACGAATACAACGCTATCTTACATTAAAAATTCTGCCCTCGTCGTAATCCCGGCATTATTTTTTATAGATACTTAACTAATGACTGACTGTAATTTTTAACTTTATAGATAGTAAGATTTTGTAAGATACCATAAAATATTTATAGCGAGAAATAAACGTGTGCTTTTAATAAAAAAGCAAGTTAAAAATGCAATCCGATGTATAAATAACTATAAAAATAGGGTTGTTTTTAGTATAACGGTCGGTCACGCCCACAGAGTAATATAGTGGTCAACATTAAAACGTAACGAGTTCTTTCACTATAAATAACCTACAGCCATTATAATTATAGCGAACGAAATTCCTCTTATCACGCTCATATTTCACCAAAGAGTCTAGCATTAGGCATAAACACAAAATACCGTTGCCTCAAAAAAAAAAAAAAAATATTTTAGAGAACAACGCGGCAAACAAATTACTTTCTTTCACCTCGATTAAGTGATCATTACAGGAGCAAATATCATTTATAATGGTGTTGGGCATCTACGGTGGGCTCGCGAAAAATAAAAGCAAAGGAAATTGCGTGTGCGGTTAAAAAGAATGGGTACCTCTACCTTCGTAAGCCGCGCGAAGTGGCGGGTAAGACAACCGCCCTTTTGACGTGACATGCCGCCATCTTGGAAATCATCTTTTGTCAAGTGTAACGAAATGTCGATGGAGTCACGTATTTCCGTTTCCTTAAACAAATCTTGGCTGCGAATAAATTCTTCTTGAAGATTTGATGTTTTTTTTTTGTGATTTCATAGATAAATAATAACCATGTGTTTGTTGGTTTATATATTGTAGATACGTGCGTGACACAATGTGAGGATACAATGAAATTAAGTCAACAAGAGAGCACGAGAGTTATTGTTTTGAATCCTTTTATTGAAATGAAAGGAAACCATAAATACCCAATTACCGAACTGATAAATAAAGTCCTTTGAATATTAACAGGAGTAACGAGTAAATTACCCCTTTCTCTTAAAAAAATATACCAATCGACAGAATCGTTGACTGTCCGCAATTTTATTAGTCCCACAATAATTGCTCAATGTGGAATGATTGACGAAATAAAAGAAGATTCGCTCTATACAACGTTTAACTGAGTTACGATTCGAAAACAGCGAAACCGGTGTTCCAGGACTAAATAGCGTAGAACCGGAACGAACCGATACGTAATCGAGTTTGCCGAGTATCGATTCGTGTGGAAGAAACTTTTACGGTTTTCGTGGCGGGAAGACAATTATTTGGGATTGTGTTTTAACCCGCTGTTGTTTTTTTTTTTTCTTTAAATAAAGTATTTTTGAAGTTTGTTGATTGAGAGGCTCACAACATGTAGGTTGCTCTGTGTGTTGTTTGCAATGATTCACATACATGTTTAGTCCTTGCACCTCGATCGGAAATTCGGAATCTTTAATTTCTATAATCGGAACTTTACTCGAATGCCTAAGCACGACAATGGCGCTGATTCCCTTGTTCATAAACGAAACTAAATTTAAGTTCAGTGCATCTTTTTCTTTCTATTTCATTAAGAAAAGGACAGACGATAAGTATTAGTTTAGTGCTGTCAATTTAAGATACTCCATAGACAAGTTTAGATGTGATTAAAAAAATGGCTACAAAAAATACGTCAATTTACATCAGGCGCTGACTAACTTGACACGACTAAACTAATATTTATCTTCTGTTCTTTTCTTAATGAAATAGAAAGAAAAAGATGCATTTAAAATTAAAAAAAAATATCAAAAGTCATTTATTCAAACTAGGCTGAGAATCAGCACTTTTCGAACGTCAAAATTACATAAGACAGTCCCCCAAAACGCCCGCCCTTCACCACTTCCTAGTGCTTTAGCTGAGGACAAGAAGTGATGCAACAAACTCCCCAGCAGCACAGCTGTCTGTTCAGTTAAAAAAAAAAAAAATGTATATTCTATACAACACAGCGCAAAATAATATATCTAAGTACATTACGCAACACAAACATTAAATTTAATTTAATTATTTGCTTTATGTCAGCTAGCCCACGCCAATATACCAAAAAAAAAAAGAATAAAAGAAAAAAAATCGAAAACTATACTCAAGCAGAAACAAAATACAAAACTAAAAAAGTAAGCAGAACTTTATACCTAAATAAAAGCCAGTAATAAAGGGCGTACCCACTTACATACAGCCGTACATGTAGTCTAACTCGAAGTCACAGATGATAAACTAGGACCATCGAAGTAAAATAAACAACGAGTTAAAATACTAATAACAAAACAAAACCAAGGTCAGCAAGACGACCTGTCACCACAAGCAGCACCCGTTCACGAGTTCACTGAAATTCAATTTAGTTTAGTTTGTGAAAAAAGAAGGAAGAGTCGACATCTTCAATGTCGACTCTTCCACAAAATATAACGCAACACAAAATCCCAGAGGACAAAAGCCCAGAAAAAAAAAGAAATAAGCCCCTCTTGTCGCGTCTAGCATCACAAATTCACGTCTCATGTACTAATGTGTGAAATAATATTTTTTCCCCTAATAAAAGGCTTCGGGCGCTTGTCGTACGTTGACGTGAAGTACCTACATAGCATTCAGTAATTCAATTTCTGGTCCTCAGGGGTTCTTGGCCTAAAATAGGTACGGCTTGTGGCGCAGACAGATACACGCAACAATCATTAGGTTCGATTCACACTTCGGGTACTCGATTGAGGGAATATCAATTTCGCCAAAAATAACGAGATAAGGGGTTAGGAAAAATTAAATACTGTAGCTAGCTGGTGTCATTAATCAGCCTACGACGTTCCGACTGCTGGGACACAGACCCCTTCTCTGTGTGAAGGTGTGGGCCATAATAATCCACCACGCGAGCCCACTATCAATCGGAATCCGTTTCATTTTGACAGTTCAACAACATTCATTGCGTTATTTACGGTGTTAAGAAGACCAATTTTTTGAACATATGAAGCAATGAATAAGCAATTTTCTTCAAAATGAGTCAGATTCCGATCGATAGTGTGTTACGCAATTAGGGTGCAGTGCTGGTTGGTGCATGTCGTTTGGTTTGACATGCCGGTTTCCTCACGATGCACGATGTTGTCCTTCACTGTTTTGAGAGATCAATGGATATTAGCAATTCAGCATGGTAGTACCTGTCAGGGTTTTCTCTCTGACTTAAGTAACAGGGTGAATATTTGACCTTTTAACCGCCGTCATTACCTTCCGCCAAAAGTTGATGAAGGAGAATATCGTTAATGAAATATTTCATCAATTCCCAGAATCTGCTTAAGGACCAGAATCAGGAATTGCTGAAATATTTCATTAAATATATTCTCTTTCATCAACTTTTGGCGGAAGGTAATGACGGGCGGTTAAAAGATCAAATATTCACCCAACAGTCCTAGGGTGTGGCAGAAGTATCTACATTCAAGTACCCACACGTGGAAGCTATTTTTAATTCACAAATTTCCAATTATATCCAAACGTAAAATCCTTGAACTATCGAAACAGACGGACTTACCACAAATAACTCCAATTACCTATTACTGAATTCTAATTACATATAATTGAACCTAAAAAAGACTTTAATTACACGGTACACCCACGCACAGCCATACAAAATATAAAGAAACCAGTACTGTTGACATACTACATTTTTTTCATGATCGTTGTACTGGTATTGGGTGTCCTGTGGTCGTAACTTGACTCCGGTGGTCGGTTACATAGCCTGACCGGAATTATGCGGTCGTGTGTGCCAGGGTTTCGGGCTTGGTCTCACTTGCATCACGGTATGTCTCATGAGGGGTAGGCTGAGGTAAGGGCCTATTGATATTACTAGCTTTCTTTTTTGCGTGATGATTGTATCTAGTGAGTGAGTCTACTGTTTTTAGGATCATCTTTAAATCCACTCCTGGAGGAACCTTTTCCGCTTCACCCTTTTATTTTACACAAATTTTGTCAAGGTCTTGCCGCCCAAAAGAAATTTACTAGAAATAAATAAAGAAAAAGTATTTATTGAGACTCGCACAGGGAGATCACAAATTAAAAACACACTCTTAAAAATAAAGACTAGTAGTTCTGCGAAGAGTAGACCTCGCGAGCACAAACTTTTTGCAACAATTAATATACAAAGTTATGTTTTTTGTTTTTAAATATATAAAACGGAATATTTACCATGTCTTTTTTTTTTTGATCAGATCTTCGCCAAATTTTCATGAAACCAACTTAGATTACTACCTTTCAAATAAAAAAGAACCATCGAAATCGGATCTCGTAAGGCGGAAATATCCAGTAGCCCCTGTTTTGGAGAAATTAACCCTCCCAATCAAAAATCCCCGACGATAAAAAAATTCTATAAAGTCGTAAAACCTGTAGACCAAGTTTCATCCAGATCGGTTGTAAAATACGACCTGTAGAGGAGTAGCAACAAACTAACAGACGAAAGCAAATTTTGCTAGACTTGAAGCTCGCTTCGGTCGCTCGGTCAAAAATAAAATGGAAATAATAAAAACAGTGGCGCACGAGGCCAAAAGGCTCCCATCTCAGCATGATGCTGCAACAATTAAAAGAAAGTATCGCAGCGCTGGTATATTATACTACATTTTCCAATTATCTAGTCATCTAACCATTTATTTAGATGCCTAAATTACTGGTAGATATGTGTTTAGTTTCTTAAAAGATTATACGCAGCGTAAGCATTATTAGTAGGTACCGATTGGTCCTGATGAATAACTTTGAAACACAATTTTGGGCGAAAATATAGGTGACACAGTTGCCAAGTCCAACAATGTTCTATACAACACCAGCTCGGCATTTTCCCGGTATCTGAAACCGACACTAGATTGGATAGGAATTCAATAACGGGAAAAAACCATTCTAACTCGACGGTACCAATCTATAAACAAGCCGAGGGTAGTATAACAAAAATATTGCCTTTTTTTGGTACAAAACTATGCCTGGTTACCACCTGTGTAAAATGTTGTAGAAAATGTAGGTGTTTTGTTTATGGTAGAGATATGAATGAAGAGGCTGAAAATTAGGGTTTTTCTGGAAAAAAGTGAACCAAGCCTTTTTGAATGATGACCAATCAAGGTCATTTTATGTGGAATTCAAATACTGTGCATGTGACTACATTGTTTATAAATTATAATCGATTTTAAATATTATTCAGCTGCATTCGGTTAGACTGGAAGCCGACCCCAACATAGTTGGGAAAAGACTAGGCAGATGATGAATCGATTTAAAAAAAGAGGTGGTTATCAATTCGACTGAATGTTTTATTTTATCATGCTAAGTGTTTCAATAATAAGTATTAATGTTAAACATTGTCCCTTTAAAATAATTTTCTTTTGTGCAATTTTGAATGTTATTTTCATTTTTTTTATTGTATGTTTTTGTAAGTATATTTATTAGTTTATATTTTTTTTTTTTGTTGGCGTCAAGCAGGTCAAGCAGGCCTTATATATATAATACTTTCGCAATTTTCATGGATTCCTGTGGTTACTTTTATTGCAAAAACTGCGTTTTTCGCACGCTACAGTAGAGAATGTCGCAACATGATACCATGCAATGAATTCTGACACTATGCGGTTTGCAAAGTTTTTAGTTACTTGTTAGGTTTCTTGCATACCGGTAAATATTTCAGTTTGATACTTTTATTTATTTATTCGGTAGTACATACATTTATACATTTAAGTTGGTGTCAACATAAAACTTTTACCGTGTACCAAAATCATCGACTACATAATTTTAAGAATAAAAAAAAAACTTAGTGAACCCGTTATAAGCGAAATAGTAATTATTACGTTATAGTTATCTATCCTACTAATATTATAAATGTGAAAGTTTGTGTTTGGATGTTTGTTACTCAATCACGCAAAAACGGCTGAACGGATTTGGATGAAATTTGGTATACAGATAGTTTATAACCTGGATTAAGACATAGGATACTTTTCATCCCGGTAGAAGGTTCCCGTGGGATAATTTCCGACATACACGCGGGCGAAGCTGCGGGCAACTGCTAGTTATTATATTTGTCTCCGTCCCGAATAGCAGAATAACTATTAATACAAATCGGGAAAATACACGAAAAAAAAAATTATGAAGAAAATTAATTTTCTCATACATCAAATTTGGACAGGACAACGTCTGTCGAGTCAGCTAGTTGTATATAAAATATCATTGTCTATTACTAACGAGCGAACATCGATGACAGTTCTGGCCGTCGATAAAACAAAAGTGTCGGTCTAGATGCACAAACCGTGCAAAGCCATAAGGAAAAAAAAAAAATGTTGGAGGAATGTTGTTGACTTATGCCCGTGTTCACAACACTAGGCGACATCTAAATTAATTAAATGATAAATGATAAATGATTTTTATTTCTGTAAGTAGGTTTGTACAAACACTTTTACAAGTCAATCATGTTTTTTTTTTAAAACTAGATGAGGTCGGTGTTTCCTATCTGACTACTCTGAGAAGAAAGGCCGAAACAAACTCAGAGGTCACAGCCTCTTATAAAGTCCAGACATAATCTTGGTCACTTCATGTGAAGACCATGTAGATTGGTGTCTGAAATGGTCTTTTGAGGAAAGAACCACACAGATTGAGAGGACCTGTCCAGTCAGTGCACGCATTTGTCAGTAATCGCGCAGCTCAACCCAGAACTTAAGGAGCTCAACGATTCGACGAACAATACCAAAGAAAGGACATTGGGGTAGGCCGCATAAATTACTCAAACTGCCAGACGATGATTAAAAATAAATGAGAGAAAAAATAAAACAAACAAAAAAAGCAATGACCTACATAGTCTTCACATTCACAATAAATTAAAATAATATAATACTGTACAAAGTAAATAGTCATGTCAACATTCAGTATGCAAAAATAAAAGAATAAAATAAAATTTGGAGCAGTTCAATCCCAAGCCTTTTTGTCCTCAATATAATCTTTAACGGTATAATAAGCTTTCTGACACAACTTGCGTTTAATGAATGATTTGAATTTATTAAGGCTCAGATCTTGAACGTGGCTTGGAAGTTTATTATAAAAGCGTATACATTGACACCTGACACATTAATAAATAAAAGCGGCATCTGGCTTAACGTTTGTTTGTTGATACGATTAGTAGTTATACGAAAACCTATTGGAAAACTGCAGCTTTGCACTTCCAAATACAAACAATGCATAATTATTTTAATTTCGTCACTAACGATGTTAGAAACAATTTTTATACAATCTAATAGTTAGTTTTTTCTCCTATATCATCGTGTTCGTTTTTTATGGAACTAAATGATATTCGAAATGTATTGCCTAGAGAATATGTACCTACCTACGTTTTAAAAACAAAACTCGGTAAAGCTGAAACACAGCATTCATAAAAAAAAAAACATCGTAATGCGATTGAACAGTCTTGATCGAAAGACCGCCAAAAAATCTCCAATTGCAAAAAGTATTCCAACCACTTTTTTTTTAATACCTTTAAGTAGGTAGGTACAAAACTTTTCAGCCAGCATTCCTTCACTATAAGTGCAACTTCAACACCCAATATTCGCTGACAATAGACTTACGACAAGAAGGGAACCCTAAACTAAGGGTCCGTTCTGCGGAATCCTCGTGAATTTAGTGCACTACATTGTATCGTAAGATTCGGTTTATTTATCGCTCTTGTAGGGGATCCCGCAATACCTTTAACACTTAAAAAATAATTCAGCCACAGACTATACATAGGTGTAGGCTTCTACGTATAGGGATGTAAGTTATGACTGGGAGTGTGGAACGTGAAATTTTACCGGGTCGGTAGTTTTTACCCGACTACCCAGAAAGAGGATAATATTACTATTTTTTAGTAGTTGTACCCAGAGTCGTATCTCAGGAATTGTTTGTGGCTGTTTTGGCTTTATTTTTGTGGAAGGTGGTCTGAGAAAATTTTTATGTGATGTTACGTTTGTTGGTCTTAAATGTAGCAGTTTTTGATCTTTATTGTGATAATGACGCACGGAGTTTATTTTCAGTTAATAGTTTCATATATCGTGCCAATTTTATAAAACGATTGAGCCCTTTGACCCTAGTTTGATGAAAGAGGTGCTCAACTATCCTTTAGTATCATTCATTAGCCATGCTTGATATCACTCCCTCGCAATGAATTTGCACATAATCCCCGAACAACACAGAAAAAAAACATGCACACCTCATTGCTGAAACTGACAGTGCATCCATTCAACCCTCTGGGAGACCAACACACCATACATAAACAGTAAGGGATAAAAGTATTTATTTATTTACTTTATTTATTTACTTATTGCATTCACGTTGTACACAGGATGACAGTAGTAAGTTGAATAGATTCAAACATGAACCCTGCAAGGGCTCAGCAACATAAAATATTTTACAAGTACTTATAACTATAGCTTAAATAATGCATAGTTATGGGAATGATAATTAGTTGTGGGATGACATTTTATATAGATATTATTATAATTATTAATTTACAGTGTTAAGTATTATTATTTATTATATAGCTACAATTATTATTTGCTAAAAATATTATTTAGTAAGTATCAAGTTCCATAAATCAACTATAAAATAGTATACGTAATACAAGTGTCATTGACACAAATGTGAACTTTAGGACCGTAAGCATAAAGTGAGTATTGTAATGACAAGTCGTATTGTCATAAAACAATTGACAGTTGCAACTTGCACTAGAATCTGAATTATACGGCAAAATAAAATGATGAGGTCCTGTTTCATAGTATCTGTTAGATAAGCACTGTCTATTAAATACAAGCGGATCCGTTTTTGAATAAAATTATTTGAAACCTACATAATTTTATACGTAGAATGGTAAAACAAGCAAATATTCTTTTGAAATGTCTTATGTACACAGACGTACATAAACTCCTTACCTCATATACTTACGAAAAATGGTGCTACATCACAAATTGTATAACCGGACGGACCCTCTTGCCTGAGGGTAGATTGAGGAAAAAATCTTATTTGGCAATGACAACCCCCCTGCAATTCGCACCTCCCCTGCAAGGAGGTGTGAAGTCGACTCATGTGCAATGCGGGATAGTGTGGAAAAGACTTTTACGAAGCTAATAAAAATAAACGCTAGTAAAAAAGTGTTTCGTAAAAATTATATTTAACCTAAAAGTATCAAAAATGTAATACACAACAAAAAATGAAATAAATAAAAATAAAAATTAATGAAGCTTTTTAAAACCAAGATATTTTAGGCAGTCGTGGTCCAGAAATAAGTCTCACTCCAAATCTACAAACAAAAAACAATCCTTCAGTTTACCTTTTATTAAAATTAATTGGTCCAAGTAAAAATCTGATAAAGTCACTTCAGAACAGAAGTTTTTATTATAACAAACCTGAAAAACTCAAGAGTTTCTAAAGTAATGTGTCACTTTACATAATCGTTTTTTGTTTTTGTTAAAAAAAGTTTTCACAACGACCGATTAGGTAGACAAACAACATTATTGTAATCGATATTTATTACCATCGATTCTATAATAATCGACTTGATTAAACCGTTATTTATTCGATGAAAATATCGTTTGACTTAACACTTTAATCGAGTTTCGAAAAATGTAATTCTGTATTCATCTTTTGTCTTCGAGCTTATTTCGGGTTGGTTCTTCCCATATTTTGGTACATATCTATCATAAAACGTAGTCATGCTTACATGCAGGCCGATTCGGGAAATGCGATTATACGAGACGAATGACCAGCCATGCTCTATCCGTCTCCACCCAAATAAAAGAAAGAAAGAAAAAAAGAAAAGAAAAATGAAACCGTTCATACAGGAAGCGACTTCATACGAGACGTGATCAGGGGTGCATAATATCTGAGGAGCCGTTAAAAAAAGCCCTAAGGGTTTGCTTCCTCTGCCTCACCCCTCTAACACTGTCGCAATAGTTGGCCAACGTTTTACTGAAATCACATTTTATTTTTTTGCTACATCCAATTTTACACCTTAAATCTGGAAACAAAAAGTACAATTTGCATTAGTTTTTGCAATGTAGTTTTGTTTAAAATTATTTTATAGGATTATAGGTTTTATTTCAAAGTTCATAAAGGTGTTTTTCCTGAGAGGAAGATTTAGATATGAAAATAGGGTTTATGATGTCTCAATTAGGTTATGATGTCCAGTCAGTTGGTATAATCTTGTTTGACATTGAAATAATATTGAAACTAAGTTGTTTGGAGAGGCCACTTTAGGATCAAAAAGCGAAGAAGCTCGCTTGAAGCATGTTTATAACAAGTATTTTTTTATGGGAAACCATTTTACCTATTACTCTTGTCTTCTGCATCACTTGTTCAAGTCAAAAATCATCTTGATTACTTGCAAATACTCGTATGACATCAAGCGTCACGAAGGGACCTAATAAAAAATAACATTTGTAAAGCTGTAGAAAATCTATCTCATTTTCTCTGAGCACTCAAACACTCTTCAGTTGATTCAGTTCAAGGCACAAACAACTGTCAGTCTCAGTATTTTATCGCAACATAAACATGAGAATAACTTTGATTCCCACCTCATATCTAACTCGGTAGAAAATCTACATAAACCTAAAACATGCAAGCATTCTCATTCACTATGTGTTGCTCAGAGGATCCGACTACAAATCTCACGGGCTTTATTTTTATAAGAACACAGCAAGTTACGTCCCTATTTTCTTATGTTACCGCCAAATCGGGCCGCGATTTTGTAACTCGTAAAACAAGTAGTAAAACGTCTCCTTCGGTTTGAGAATCGATCGCCCGGGACGTCAGACGGGCTCAGCGTTTCGCTCCACTCCGCCATTTTACTGCCGAACGGTTAAATCTTTTAAATTTCGAATGGTGGCCGTTCGATTTTTGTTTTTACAAGTTCAGTTCGTCTTGATATCTTCAGGTGAATGGTTGGCTCCGATGGATTTGCTACGGAATGGTTTTTGTTCAAGATTGCAAAGTTATTGTTAGTTGTTGGAATTTTGTTTTGTATGCTGCATTTAGATACTGCAGCTGTTTCTTTACTGTGTATCGTTTAATTTACATATTTTTCCACCAAAATTATGCTTAAAACAATAACAACTTTTCCGTAACTCATAAAAAAGAACATTGATGAAATCAAAAGATAGGTTAAAATGCCCAGTTACTGACCGTACCTATCCGAGTTATTGGTAGAAAATATGCAAATTCCTGTAATTAAATCCGCGGACCGTATTTGACGTCCTAACTAAACTGTTAACAATTTTAATTTTTGGTTTAGTTACTGTTACTTTTATGGTCTTGATGGATTATGATGGGGGAAACGAAAAAGTAAGGAAAACCCTTAAAAAATTGATCCCGAAAAATACAAACTTATTTTTTTGCTGACTACGAGAAAAAAACTACCTAAGCTCTTAATTTCTTCATTGTAACCCTTCGATTTTATCCTATAGTAGATATAAAAGCGAAGTTTCACATTTCCCGAAACCAAGTCTTCTTCAGCCATTCCTGAACAAAACGAGGTACGAAACAAAATTTACTTTATATTGGCAATGTAGATAATATAACGTGCTTTCGCCTTCCAAGTCACCTGCCACTAAAATTGCGATGGAAAATTCTCTCAAATATATGAAACGTCGCATCCTCGCGGATGTCGTAAAATATACTATAAAAAGGCCTTTTCAATTTGTCATCATGCTACCGAAAGCGTACATCGCTTCGTAAAATCATAATTTCGTTATATTTAAAAACAATTTAGGCTGATTAAATTATTAGAACAAGATTTTTTTTTTTTAATAGAAAAAAGATATTTAAGGAGATAATATAGCAAAATAATTATTTTGACCCCGTCATCCAAAAGGACCTCACCTACTTAAACCATTGGGCCTAACAAACACCATATTACTTCATAATGATAACAAATATACAGGGTTAATGGTAACTCGACGTATTCCATGCAGGACGTCATGGTAGGGTTAAAATGCAACAAATTAAACCACCGAATGTTCTATCGAAATTCAGTAGTTTTTGAGTTTTTTTTTTATGAATTATGACAGAAATTACGAAAAATAAAATATCTAATTAGTGATTTTTGCCAAAGTTTTAGGTATTTTGGAACTATTAATTATTAACAAATATCTACTCTGCTACGTAATCAGCAGTGATCGGATAATCGGGTGCTAGTATACCTAAACTTCACTTTTATTCTCACGAAAGAATAATACGGACATGCCTTTCAGAGTCCCTACTGTTCATATAAAATACAATAAATTAGTCGAATCGATCACGAATCTGTTAGATAGATAAATCAATTTCCACTACTTGTTTTGAATAAAATAAAGATACTAAATCAAAATAACCACTCCTATAATTTCATTAAGTTTGTTATAGTTGTTTTTACAAAATTGTACAATCCCGGGAACCCGGGATTACTTATTTATTCGGAAAGGAAGGTCCATATTATTCTTTCGTAGGAAGAAGTTTAGGTATATAAGTGCTCTATTATCCGATCACTGGTCATCAGCTATGATGATATTGACTTAATTTCCAGTATACTTAGTCGCGCTATGAATTATTAAAAAAAAATTGGATTTTTCATAAAAAAACTACTGAATTTCGGTAGAACATTTTGTGGCTTAATTTGTTGTAGTTTAACTCTACTATGAAGTCGCTACAAGGAATTCGTCGAGTTACCAGTAACTGTATACTAGATTATTTAGGGCATTAAAACACATATTGCAACTTTATTGCACACTCCACTATCACAAAGTCATTTCCATTAAAATTTTACCCACAAAATCTATCTCCATAATTGTTTCCACCCTAATACCATTCGCTGACCAGAAATTCTGTTAATAAAATTCCATATAATCCCCTAGAATAACCAACGCTGATGTCGATTAATGACGTAGTGAATTTAACTCGCTGGAAAACCAATACTGTTGCATCTGCAACCAAAATATTAATTAACAACAATTTTGGACTTACTTCTGTGGAAATAGTGAATATTTTTGCTTAAAAATTATGAGAGTATTTTTGGGGCGTCCATCCTGTATGAAGGTGGGATTACAAATGATAATACGAGTGACGGGACTCGTTTGGGATATTGATTCGAATTAATTAAGGCTTTTGGTTTTTTTAGTTTAAAGATTGGAAGATTTATTTGTGAGGACTTGTGGTTGTTCTGAATTTGCTATACATTGACAAGCAAAACCATGAATGAAAAAAAAACATGCCTTTTGCTTCGTGTTATTTTGCTTGTCAATTAACCCCGTATGTATATACAAATTAATGGTCAGACACGCAACTCTAACACGAATACCTGCCACTCCTGAACTCGATTCGGTACGACTCGATTCAAATAACAAGAAATTCAATTGACGCGAACATCACTATCAAATGACATCACGTATTCCAACAAGGCTTCACAAAACAATTTCCTTCTACAACTTAATTAAACAACTTTAAACCCTATCACAAGTAAATAAGAGGGTCGTGGCGAGAAAATAATAAGTTTGCGCTACCTACCCGGGTGATTACAGGCTTTGAAAAAGGAATTGTAATGTAGCGGTATAATTTCAATGCTGTGTGAGTGAGGTGTGTAGATATGGGTGTGTGAATAAGGGTGTTTGTACAATAGACAAGGTGGAATACAAAAGAGTATTCGTGTTATAATTATAAAGCTGGGTGTACACAGAGTTAATTATATGCTGTGAAATTAAATTACAATGCAACGTTTCTGAGAAACTTGTTTTATTAAAACTCATTTTCTTTTGACGTATTAAAATTATTATTAAAATATTAATTTTAATTTTACTAGGCTTGCTGCAGAATAAGTTTATTAGAAAATAAATTGAAACTGAAGAAATAAATAGTTTCATATAAGTATCTAGTATATTGATTTATCGCGAGACCTTATCAGAGCTATTCATTATCAATGTATTTTGATTTGATTTGACTAGTTTGACGTTTAATCCACTGGAAACCACGATTTTTATTGTATATTTCATCTACATATTGAGAGGCACTTTTAAATCCACGACCCGTAATGTAATAAGTTGTTTGTCATAAAAAAAATATTTGAACATACGAAATACCCTATCATCCACTAAGGGATACTCAAATTGTTTTCAACCCCAAGTGGGTAACTGGACATCTCAAATAAATCATTTTTATTACTCACCCCTCTAGCCTACTATTAAGGGGGTGACTAGCGATTCTGCCCACGATACGACCCGTTATTTTCTAGTGATTTAAAATAGTTTCTGATATATCTAGTTTTATCGACATTAAGTGCAGTTTCGCGTGTTTTCGTAGTGTTGGGTCAATTTTGATTATGTAGTTGTCGATAGATTTAATGTGAATTTTGAGAGCAACACGATGTTTTTGATCAGGATTGCCACTGAAGAATATAAACCAGAGGAGCAATTCCCGTATTTTTAAGAACGCATTCTAATTTGTTATTATTATTTACTTAATTTGACTAATTACCTATTTCGCCACGAAAACTTAATTATTCAAGTCAAAATATTGCAGAGTTATTCCTAAACAAAAGCTTTCCTAATAACAGCTTTCTATTTCACCATTCTTGCAAGTAAATTAAACAACATCCTAACTTACTACTTATCTCGATTAATAATGCAAGCACCACTATTCATGCGTAGACAATTGCTTTAAAAATTCAAAAACGTTTCCGAATATTAGATTGACGTCACTTTCGTCAAATGTCATCACTAAAGACTTAACAAACGGATCCATTATTGACGTTGTATCGGCCATTAAAATGATCAAAGAAATACCTACTCAAGTATTCTGAGAACCCATAATTAATGCTACGTTCCTCTGTTATTATATTTCGATACATCTAAACATTTTGTTTTGTCAATAATAAATGGCGACCGTTATTGGAGACGTTTATTTTCCTAATAAGAACGCGGACGATCCGAATTTCAAAATAGATCCGCTTTAAATTGGTTGTAATGCCATTAGACAGAAATGACGACGATTTCGGATAATTATATTTATCGATAAAATTGTAGTTCTAGGGTAACGTCACTTTGATTGGTAGCATGATAGTTTGTCTTTGATGTGTTTATCGAAACCTGGAAACTCTGGACACAGTTATTTTAACTATTGTTACCTTATATTTTAAATAACTTTTTGCACAAAATCGTTTTATATTTCCATTACATCTGCTCCCAAAATTAAGCTATAATGTGCTAAAATACATTTAATAAATAGCGTTATAATCTAATAAACATTTATATTCGCGAAATACAATAAAAATCGCTCCTGCTACTGATCCTGATAATAGTTTTGCTTTGTCTATTATTTATTTTAATCCATTTTGATTAAGATTTCGGAGAGGAATTTCTAAATTTAAAAAAACGTTAGCAGGGTTATTAAGATTGGAGTTGATGTTTTCCAAAAGCACATCACATCACTAGTAGCTACAACTTAGTAGTTAACATTGATACGTAAAATTATTTATTTTCGAATTTTGAATTCGGAATACCAGAAGCAAATAGTAAAACGTCTCAAAATATTCTAAAGTTGACACAATATTTTTAATAAAACTGTCACTTCTTCGTATGTCGAAAACTTTCATCGAAAATGTATAAAGGAAGAATTTATTGCGAGGACATGAGGCTTATCGTTAATCTGTTCGAACAATAAATTGCTCTGGCAACTCTTTTGATTAATAGCCACGTATTCGTACGATTATTGCGGCTACTGACGTATGTATTGCATTTGTTATTATTTATATGGATCATGTGTCACCTGAAATACCGGAATCCTTTACGTGAACTTTCGTATTGATTTGTTCTTTCACGTTTTTCTTGTCTTGTTATAAAAAGGATCCACCTATCCGCTTCTCCTACACATATATAATCTAGCGTGAAACTTCTGACATATTTTGAGTTTTCCAGTCGATGCTTTTGGACTAAACTAAAAGTCATAGTCAGTCTAATTGTATATGTAGTTTTTTTTTTGGCTTCGCACGGTTTGTATATGTAGTTACCTAGTCCTGTTCAATAGGCCGATAGTAAGAAGCTGTTATTATCACAATTAAAGCCTGAATATTTAATTACTTATTCACAATATCACACGCTACGATGCTTTAAAAAAGTAGAAATTTATAACGAAACTTACTACAATTAATTCGTTCAATAAAAACACCATCCATAATTCCAATCACAGCAAAACATCCCTAATTAAAATAATCAAACATTTTCACAATGGCTGCGGTCGAAAACATTCATTCGTAAATAAATCCAATTAGACCAATCATGGATATTGTGACTGGATCGTTACGCAAACCCATTTATCTTAAAACACCTACAGAAGACAAAACAAAAAGTGTCGACTCAACATTTCATAATCAATTTCGGAATTCATTTTCGGAGTGCGAAAAACAGGCCCTTCCCTAGTTACGCCGACTACGTTGCTTCTTTTCTTCGTCTATCGTTAACTTGCTTCGAACTAGACAGGCGATGGATGTTGCATGAGTTTCATCGCTCGTTGAATAGGGCTGCCCGTATTGTAAGGATCTTGTATAATAAATCTGGCTAAATTAATGACGGCACTGACAGATCGTTTACTCGTTTTCGCCGACTCACACTGCGAAATGAGCGCCTGTGTATGATGGAGTGAGAAAGAACCTTGTTTAAGGGTTTTATTCAGTTTTTAGGGTTCCGTATCAGAAAAGGAAAAAACGGAACCCTTATAGGATCACTCGTTTGTCTGTCTGTCTGTGCGTCCGTCTGTCACAGCCAATTTGCTCCGAATCTAATGGACCGATTAAGTTGAAATTTGGTACACATGTATTTCTGTGACCCAAACACGGACGTGTAAATAAATGAATTTTGAATATGGGGGTCAATTTTGGGGGGCAAATAAGAAAATTTAAAAAAAAAGCTTTGAAAACTGTACCGTGTGACATATTAAATGAAAGGCCTTACTGTGAGGGTGTCAAATATAATCTTAAAATAAATCATTTTAAAGTTATTTAAGAAAATAGACTAAAATTGACAATTCCCCCCTTTTATCTCCGAAAGTAATGAACCTAAAATTTTGAAAAAAATACAAAAAATAGTCCAATACTAGATTACAGGAAAACCTAAAAGAAGTTTATGGTCTTAAAACAACATGGTAATTTTCTCAATATTGTGCATACAAACTTACATTTGCAGTTGGAATGTATGGGAGAACCTGTTTTTCAACTACAATGTTAAGTTTGTTCTTGAGATTCATCCCAACTTTGGAGCCCTTCATTGTGCGTAGTCCGAAACGCACTTGACCGTTTTTTTTATGTTACTCGAGTTCTGGGTAGTTATTAGTGGTCATTTTGATACTTTAACAGTAGTTAGGTGAAATATAATCGAAATTTGGGAGATAGATCGTAATTATAAGAAGATCGATAAGTGAAATCCCCGTAGGCCCGTACCTGTTTCTGTACTTTACTTATGTCTGATTAAAAACTTGTCGACCTTAACGGGGGTTTATCCGAATTTGCCTGTTATGGAATCAATTTTAAACAGTCACATTAGTTTTTACATAGGTCCACAAAAAAATATGTGTCATAGATACATCCTGCATTTGATTAAAAACGTGTTGACTTTAGCAGCATTTTGATTTGATGTGACTTCGTTCAAAATCTAGAAGCCTTTAAGATGAGTACTTATTTATCAGTCTTTCTCATTACAACAACAACAACAATCGGAACAAGAGGCTAAATAATAACAGCCGCACGGGTCAATCGAAGGTTAAGTCATGCTTGCCGCGGTTGGTTCGTGGATGGGTGACCATCCATTACATCGAGACCCTTCCGTACCTCGGAAAGCACGTTAAGCCGTTGGTCCCGACTGACATTCGTAGATCTTTGACAGTCGTTACGGGTAGTCAGAAGCCCAAAAGTCTGACAATCAATCTAACCAAGGGGTATCGTGTTACCCAGTGACTGGCTTGTGGAGGTCAGATAGGCAAAATATTCGGTTAGACTGGAAACCAAAACCAACATAGTCGGTTAAAGGCTACTCAGATTGAGTCCCTTCTGATTTGCAACCTATCTAACGAATGTATTTTTTCTCCAACAGAACCACGGTACGAAACAGCGTACGCCTGCGAAGGAAAGACCCTGAAGATTGGCTGCAGGGAAGGTTCAGTCATCCACCTCATCAGGGCGAACTATGGAAGGTTCTCCATCACGATATGCAATGACCATGGCAACACCGACTGGAGCGTTAACTGCATGTCGACTAAGAGCTTACGAGTTCTACACAGCAGGTAAGAAAATATACTATCATTCTTCTACTCTCTACTTCTTTGACGAAACTCATTTACAATAATTGATACGTCTTGCAAAGTCCAATCCACATCGAAGGGTCGCTTCTCGATATTGTGAAGGAGGTAATAATCCAGCTCGGTAGACACAACATTGAGAAAGAAGCCGACAGAAGGATCCAGTTGGTCTTGTCGTCACCTATCCCGTAATGTTTGAAGACTAAGGTTCTCAACCAATGCGTCCTGCCCGTTATGACATTCGGTGCCGAAACATGGACACTGACAGGCGAGCTGGTTCGCAAATTCAAGGACGCTCAGCGCGCTATGGAGCGGGCTATGATCGGAGTTTCTTTGAAGGATAAAATCAGGAATGAAGTTATCCGGCAAAGAACCGGAGTTACCGACATAGCAATCAGAGTAAGCAAACTGAAGTGTCAGTGGGCTGGCTATGTTTATCGAAGGACCGATGGCCGGTGGAGCAGACGAGTCCTGGAGTGGAGACCGCGTATCGCGTAGTGTGGGACGCCCCCTAGCTAGATTGACCGACGACCTTAAGAAGGTGATTGGGACAGGCTGAATGAAGAAAGTTGTGGCGCAGCCTGGGAGAGGCCTATCTCCAGCAGTGGATCAATCAATCAACTAAGCATATCGCAGGATATGCTTAGTTGATTGATTAATTCTTCTACTCTAATAAAGACACGAACTGTACAGAGCTGAGAAGTTTCACCTTGGGCAGGCCTAGCGTAGTACGGTGTTTCAATAGAATACGAGACCGGCTTATACTGATTTTGTTACTGAATTATAATGTGCGCGCAAGTGCTAGTCACCGCCTGGTGCGGTGAGACGAGGAATGGCGCGATTGACAAAATTGGCAGACTGAGTTAGCTTGTCGTTTGTCTACCTCTCCCGTCTCACCGCTGACATACCTCAGGCGGTGACTAGCACTTGCGCGCGCACTATAGCTCATTCCGTAGTAATATTAGCAGTCAGCAGCCTGGCAAGTGGACTACCCAAGGAAGTTCCATAGGAACCAATTTCTAGTACAGTAAAGTCACTACGACTCCAAAGCTGAGAGCCGTGGGTTCAGTCCTCGGGTCATGTGTTATTTGTTTTTTCCATAAGGAAATTCTCAATAGGAGCCCAAATACACGATTTGTACCTGGATAATAGCAGTAAGTTCATGAAACTTAAACATAACTGGCAGGATCTGGTTGCAAACCTCAGCCTACAGGGCCTTTCGGGGGATACAGACATGCGTGACGTCACGATGTTATGGCAAATTTCAAAACAAAATACCGACATCCACCCTTTACACGAAAATCTGATCCAAAATAGCCGATATTTTATACCCCACGCCATTATTAATTTTGCAAAATGGCAACGTGAAAATAATTGTGGTGTTTTATATAATCTGTGCATGATATACAATATAGTCTCAAATAACAGTTAAGGGGAAGCGTCAGGGTAGGCCGCGAAATTGAAATTTTCTTACGTGTTTTGCAATTTCCAGGTCAGTTTAACGTTGTATGTTGATCAAAATATGATTGGCGACCGTAACAAATATTTACTTATTTACAGAATTATAATCATTAGAATCATCAATAAAATTCTCCAAGTTACAATTATGTCCTCATATGTCATGATTTCATGAAATAAGCTAATTTGAAGATAGAGAGTTTTATTGATGATTTTATTGATTATTATTCTGTAAATACTTGTAGCGATCGCGAATCATATTTTAATCAACATACAACCTACTGATCTGCAAATTGCAAAAAACGTAAAAAAAAAATGAATTTCGCGGGCTACACTGGCGCTTTCGCCTTAAATTATGCGCTTAAAATAACGTAGCGGTTTTATTTAAATGGTTACAAGCAAATAATTGAGGCCATTTGAACCTCTTAGTGTTGTGGTAACTGACTCTACGTATATTGGGATGAATTCTTGACGGGATTATGGTTTGTGCAAGCTTAAATATTTGATTCGTTAGATATGAAGTTAGTTATGCGAACGAAATAAGGTAATTTAAATAATTATAATTACATTTAAGATAGGTATTGGTTTGCTATACCTAGTTATTTTCGTCGCCTACCAACTGACCCGACAGACGTTGTCATATCCAAATTCGTTGTCATATCCGTGTTTATACAAAAATTCCATAGCAAAAGCAGTAAAAAAAAATCTGGGAAACTTTTCATATTTTTATTTCCCTAAAAACCTAATTCGGACTTTTACGAACATTAAAAAAAAAAGCCGCATCGGTCCAGCCATTCTCAAGTGATGCGCTTACCAACGAACAGCATTTCATTTTTTATTTATGTACTCATGGTCCAAATAGTGACGTCATAAATAAAATATTCCTCATGCCAAGGTGTATCCGAAATACCCCATAAAATGTTCAAGAAATTAAATAATTATACTCGATTTTTTAATAATAAAAAAAACAACTAGAAAACTAACAAGAATCGCGAAACCTTCATGGGATATTTTAGGATAACCCTAGACAACAGCAATCAATTTTTTTTTTGGAAGTCAATATTTGGACTCTACAGGAGTCCAAATATTGACTTCCAGAATATAAGAATAGAAGACATTCATATGGTAACATTATCAAAAGTAGTTTACAGAACTAATTTCGATTTTATCTTTTAGCATATAATTAAATTACAAAATATCACTGATCTTGAACGCATCAATCTCTTCTCATTACGAGCAAGTCAATAAAAAAAATAAAACTTAATAAAATATACTTCGACTAAATTTTAAGTGTATGGCAATTTTACGATATTAACTACAATTTATGCATTTTAATATCGAATTAAGGTTTTTATTACAATGTTAACCTAATTAGATTTATTTATTTTAACTGAATGTTCATATTGAATTCTGAACTTAAAATATATTTTAACTTATTGATATTCATTACAAGGGAATTAACATGAAATGGTAGCTAATGTGATTACCATAATGGGAAATTAAGTTTTATGTGATACAAGTCTAAACTGGCTTTACATTAATATTGGGTGTAATTTTAATCACCGACGTCGTCGTTATCCTCTTAAAGGGGTCATTGTACTCATCATTATGAACAACTTTTACTGTGGGACCAAACCTGAAATCGCGAAAAAAAAAATCGGCTGCTCCTACATTTTGACGAGTTATGCGAACACGAATGTATGGGACAGCTGATTTTTTTTTTGCGATTTCAGGTTTGGTCCCATAGTAAATGTTGTTCATAATGATGAGTACAATAACCCTCTTCAGACGATAACGGTGATTAAAATTACATCCTGCATAGGCAGGCATTATTATATGTAGGTTTTTATTTAGGTATTTGAGATGGGTTTGCTCTTGACTCTAGTCTAGGTCAGAGGTGACAGAGACAAAGTCGACGATGGAGTGAGCTTACCCAGAAGAAGCCTGTTCACTCTCACTTTGAAGAGATTAGGGTTGTATGCGCTCGGAAACACAGACGCAGGTAGCGAGTTCTACTCTTTTGCTGTGCGCATTATGAAAGACATTTGGAAACGCTTAGTGCGAATTGGTGGAATATCAACCAGGTAGGGACTGGCAGTGCGTCTAGATGTCCGATGGTAGAAGGGGGCCGGTGGAATCAGGTCGTGGAGTTCTTGGGCACACTCACTTTATTTTATTAGAATGTATTCTTTTTGTATTATGTCGAAGAAATGTGTTTATTTTGAGTTGCGATACAAGTTGTTACAATATTAAAAAGTGGGATAAAAGCCACTTCTAAAAGAAGTTATCACACCCCCCTTAAACCGCAAGCAAACCCCCCAATTTAACTAAAACAACTCAAATTAAACATAAACACGGGAGATAATAACAAATCGTTATCCCGAGGCCGTCCGGAAAGAGCCGGGGATTGCCGAGGATCGCTGAAAATTGCCGAAAATTAAATATTCCTGTAAGTTGATCGCGTTAGCCCGCGAGATTGCCAATAAAGTGCGCAGACCCCTCTCACTCATGTAAATGACGCTTAAATTGATTGTCGGCGTCACACTTTATAATTGTGTTTATATTTCATAGGTGCATGTAAAAATATAATAAGTTTGTAGATAAACCATTCTGAAAATGAACGCCCCTCCACCAAATTTGATTACATATTTCTGTGTGTGAGAAGAAATACTTATTGTAACACCTTACTTGAGTGCATGCGGCGACTTTACTGTAAACATAGAATGGACTCGTCGCCGCACTTAGAGGTCAACTAATCGTGCGATCAGTCCAGGTACAAGCATTGTACGGCGGGGTGAGTCTCGCCGGTGACTGAGCAACCAATAATGACAAAGACCAATGTGATGCGTATTGTGTATTGCATGTGAGCGTAACCGCTGTGGCGTTTATTAGGGTTCCGTACCAAAATGATAAAAACGAAATTCACTACGTAAGCAAGCGACAAACATTGTACATCGGTGGTCTTTTGAATCCTTGGTCCTTTTCCCCCACCTCTAAGACGAGTAAGGAAGGACCACGCCGTCATTGGTCCTTTCTCGGTCAATTTTTTAATGAACTAAATAATTACACAGATTACTTAGGTCTGTATCTAAGTAATTTGTGTAATTATTTATATCTCGCCAGCACATCAAGCTACTACAATCTGTCAAATTTCTTTAATAGATTTTCAGCTTTATCTCTGAAGCATTAGGTTCAAGGTTGATTGGGAAAATTTGACAGTTTCGGGTAGCTTGATTTACATAAATTGATATTAAAAAAATAATAATAATATAATGAATTGAATAGAAATATTTTTTTTCTGTTTGATTTGAATTCGATGAATGAAATGTATTTTCTCTCCATTTCCAGATGTAGTATGCATCAAAACTGCAGTATACTAGCCAGTACGAATATGTTCGGTGACCCGTGCCCTAACACGCACAAATATCTTGAGGCACATTACCAGTGTGTACCCGGTAAGTTAACCTTAAAACCATAATTATTAATCTACTATCCAAGGAAGGTCAGTTCTGGACTGCTATTTACACAACTGATTAAAAATTGTCTTGCTACGATCAACAGGATTAACCGGATAAGATAAAAAAGAGTTGGTCTAAAATGCAAATCATAGTGTTTTTAAATGTCTAAGCAATGATATTATAAGTAAAAAGACGAAGATACGTTACCTACCCAGCATTAGATGTTCAAAAACGGCACAAATGTTGAACTATTAGATGACACGTGGAAGTAGGACGGCATGTCGTAATTATCGAAAGCGAAAAAGAGATAAGACGACGAAAATGTGGCTAATTAGCCACATTTTGACGTGCCACTTGCGGAGCGTGTTTAACCTATCTACCTCTTTTTACTTATAATATCATTGTGTCTAAGTTATCCTTTGGAAATTATTGTGAGGGATCCCTTTACTTTCACCTGCAAAACACTTCAGAAAATACGAAAAGTTTTCGCTAAACTAACCTATGAAGTTCTTAGCACATGTCATCTCCGCCGCGAAACCGCTAAGTCCGCTTCTCGAGTCAGCTGTCACAATCACATCATGCGAGTCAGTTGAATTGAACTAGTGCTGTTTCGCTGCTATGGTTTCGCGACGGAGGTGTGCTAAGGGCCTAAATACTTGAAAATTGGCAAAGACGCGAAAGTATGAAATATTCAGGACTCCAGCATTTGTGGTCTTTTACTAACTTACAGTATATGCCCATGTTCTTTTCTAATAAAAAAAACACTCACCATTCCAATATATTACTTCTTTTTCCAGCATCAACAACAAGTACAACCAACCGGCCATCACCGCCGTGGCTCATCACGTCGCAGCCTACAGTCTGGAGGTCAACCCAGCCTCCTATCCAGAAGAACCCGGTCCAGACTCAGCAGAATGAGAGGAAGAAGCCAACAGTCATCACGCCACCGACCTTCAGGCCTCATATCACGTTGCCACCTGAAGTCAAGCTTGGGGATGTTGCTTCTAAGGTGAGGTGTTACTTTATTTTGGTAAAACGAGGCAACCAAGAGATATAAGGACCTGTCTAACATTTGAACAAGATATGGTCATGATTGATTAAGAAATGTTGATCATATCAGCCTACATTTGACATTAGTCGATTTCGCATTTGACATTACTTGACTTCGTATTTGACATTAGTCGACTTCGCATTTGACATTACTTGACTTCGTATTTGACATTCGTCGACTTCGCATTTGACATTAGTTGCCTTCGTGTTTGATATTAGTCGAATTCGCATTTTACATTAGTTGACTTCGTGTTTGATATTAGTCGAATTCGCATTGGCATTAGTTGACTTCGCATTTGACATTAGCTGACTTCTAAAATTGAGCGCTCATGATCTTAATAAAAAATCGTCTTAATCTCTTGACTAAAAGATTGGTAATGCAGGAGGTGAGAAATATTTTCGTGCAAAGCCGCTTTTAAAAATCCCCTTTAACTAACAAATAGACAAAATCCAGTAAAAAAAAAAAACGGTCTGGTATTCTAGATCGACACATTCGTTTTAATTTCCAATAAAATATCCTCAAAGGAAATCCTCATAACACCAATTTCTTTCAGAAGACCACGACAAGGCAGCCGGACTCCTCATCCGAGAGAGAACCTCCACAAAGTCCTCGGGACAGCATACCAGAAGTCAAGGAGGAACCCAAGGCTGTGGAGCCTGAACATAACCAGAAGAATGATAAGCCAGCTAAGGATGATGAACCAAGTAAGGATCTAGAGATTTTACAGTTTTTTAGGGTTCCGTATCTCAAAAGGAAGAAACAGAACCCTTATAGGATCACTCGTCTGTCTGTTTGTCTGTCTGTCCGTCTGTCAGAGCCAATTTGCTCCGAATTTAATAGACCGATTAAGTTGAAATTTGGTTCACGTATGTATTTATTTAAATAAAATGTTTTCTATATTTTTTGGTGGCATTCTTTAAACTTTTTTACTAACCTTGATTACATTATTACGGCAGAAGACAAGCATTTTAATTAAAAACTAAAAGTACCTAAAAACTGCAAAGGCTTAGCTGCTTATCTCAACAATGTTGTGTTCCTTCGCGGCGTACAGCCGTGATTAATATTAAAAATACGTTATAAAGCGCACAGCAAAAGAGTGGAACTCACTATCTGCGTCTGTGTTTCCGAGCGCATACAACCCTAATCTCTTCAAAGTGAGAGTCAACACGCTTCTTCTGGGTAAGCTCACTCCATCGTCGTCTCTGTCGCCTCCGATCTAGACTAGAGTCAAGAGTTAGCCATATTAAATAAAAACATAATTCTGAAATCTTAAACTTTTATTTTCCAGCAGTTACGGAAGGAACTCTGGAATGGCCAGCGAAGGACGAAGACTCTGAGCCGACGCCATCGATACACCTGTCTCCTAAGGATAGACCCGAAACTGATCTCGTGGATGATTTTGAAAGAACTTTTTGTAAGTTTTTACTATACTTTCCAACTATACTTAGCCCGGTACCTATAGAACGGCAGCATAATGACCATAATAAGCCTATAATGTTCGCACCGCTGAGTCACAGGCCTCCTCTCTTCGAGATGGAGTCTGCCGTAATCCACCACGCGGTCCCAGTGCGGGTTGGTAGATGTCACATGTCTTCGAATTTTTGGTTCTAGGACATGCCGGTTTCCTCACGATGTTTTCCTTCACCGTTTTGAGAGCAGTGCTGATGAAATAAATTACACAAAGTGCTTGTACTCGTAAGTCGGGGCCGATGCCACTCGATCACCACTGTTCTCTGACTCTCTTTCTCTAGGTACTGATATTTAGACATAATATTTCTAGCTCTCATCATAAGAAGGTGTTTTGGCAATTGCCACACAAAATACGTGCGCGTTGGTAGATTTATATTCACCGCGTGAGTAGATATGTCTGGAGAGGCCGTTTTCAACTTAAAAATAGCTGATTCAGAAGACACAATTTCTAGTAAAACATCTTTTTTTTGAGACCTTCGTGGACCATCTTAAACATTACTTCAGTACTACCATTTATTTCTTCTTACTACATGCTTCAAATGGCAAGTTTGTCACAAACCAACTATAATTAACCCATCTCTCTTACAGCAACGATTGCAACACCAAACATCGGCCGTCGCGTGTTCTGCCCGCAGATCAGCGCTCGAGGGTTGAACTGGAACTGGACTATAGCGGGCACGTATGCCGTGCAGCCTTGCCCAGGAGGCGCTACGGGGTTGGCTAGATGGAAGTGAGTATACATTTTAATATTATCAAACTTTATGAAGTCAAAAACTATAGAAATTAAGGCTATTATGGCCAAGCTTAAATGGATAACTCCACTTACTCTGGGCCTGCAGTCTCGACATTCGTAGCAAGCTCTTTACGACCGAATTCGGTCGCAAAGTCCTCGTGGCATCCCTAGACGGTCAAAATTGCTTGACAAGCAATTTGATTTTTTCGTGTTTGTTACGCAATTTTGACCGTCTAGGGACGCCACTAGGACTTTGCGACCGAATTCGGTGTTAAAGCGATCGCTATCTATGTCGAGACTGCAGCCTTTGGTCTTTCCACCGTAAAGAGTACGGCTAAACCGTATCTATCAATTGCCATTTTACACGTTGCAAGTTTATTATCTGTGGCATGCCATAAAATAGAAGGGTCATTAACTGGCACCTTCTAAACAACACGTACAATATTGTTGCACGATACGGGCAAGTTAGTTGCCTTTCAAAACTGGTATAGGTGTAAACAGCTCGTACAATGAAATCTCATTCAATTCTGGCATGAAAACTTCCTGTCATTCAAATATGAGCGAACGAAACGACGTTCAACAAAATTTTATGAAACATTTGGCAGCGCAAATACGGTTAATACTTAAATCAATTGTACAAGAACGTGCAACTATGTGTTCCAACGAGGCAAAACTTGCATGCAATGATCGCCTTTTAATTTTATTGCCTTGGTGTAACTCGCATGCCATTTTATTGAATGGCAAAAGTTGTATGCCATTTTATGGAAATCGCGGTAAACACTTGCGTGTCATTCTTGAATGGCAATAAAATTTAACGTGCTTTATGGCATGCGATTATTGCTCTTGAACGTTCCAGAAACTTGCGACGTGTAAATGGGGCTTTACAATCTGAATCTGTTACTCTAACCAGTAGCTGTGCTGAACATAACGCAGTATTTACAAACAGCTTGAAACTACATACAGCTGACTAATTGCACGTCGCTGAGTTCGATCTTAGTTACTAACTGCAGTGTATTTAAGTATATTGGTACTAGCTTTTGCTCGCGGCTTCGTCCACGTGGAGGTCGAAAATTATTCTACGGGAACGTACTACCGGGATAAAAAGTATCCTATGTCTTAAGCCAGGTCAGGTATGTTTACCGTGTGCCGTATTTCATCCAAATCCGTTCAGCAGTTTTAGCGTGAAAGCGTAACAAACAAACAAAATCACTTTCTCATTTATAACATTAGTTAGGATTCCTTCTAATCAGGTTGTGGGAGTAAGCAGTTCCGTGCAGCATTATTGTATTCTTTCACACTTCTGACCTCATAATATCTCAAATCTGACCGTTTTCTTCCCCCTCCAGATGCACACTAACTCCTCACCAATACACTGATGAGGAGCGTCCTCGACGGCGCGGCACGGGTCTACCTTCAGGAGAAAACTACCACGACCTGGGGTTGGAGCCCAGTGATAGACAGATGCAGCTTCTTAGGAGACTGGGTTCTGAAGCATTGCTTAAAGGTATGTGATGCGTATTCGACTAATTAGCACACCTAAAGCTGGCACATACAGAGTCCAAAATTAATTACTTTAAAATTTATAATAATATAATATCCTGGGACATTATTCACACACGGTCATCTGATCCCAAACTATGCAGAGCCACTACTTTTTTTTTTTTGTAAATACATACCTACTTATATAGATAATTACACCCAGCCTCAGGACAAGCACACATGTTCATGCACACAAATGTTTGTCCTGGATGGGAATCAAACACACGACCTGCGTCATGATAGGTGGTATCTTAACCAACCACGCCACCTTTGCCTGATAATGAATTAGGAGTACTAACAAGGACAAAAATTACAAGAAGACATCAACCGCCGCCCTAAATTTCGTATCTGGAAATCTTGCTCCTTTTTACCCCAAAAGGAGGGTAAGTTTTTTTTTGTATGATACTATGAAACACGGCCTCATAAACATAACCACTTTTTCTAAGTGGTCGCCACAAACCATTTATCTAGACAGCAGATTCGCCTACATCTACTGTTTATCTAAAATTTTGTTTTGACTGAAAACTGCATCCTTTGATAATCATCATTCTCCTGCCCTTGTCCCGATTTATTTGGGGTCGGCGCAACATGTCTTCCATAGTTATCTATTAGTCGTCATCCCTTTCTAGCCATATCATCTTTCACACAGTCCATCCATCGTTTCTTTGGTCTTCCCTTACTCGTATAGCCCTCCACGTTCATACTCAACACTTTCCTGACGACATTTTCCTCATTCCTCCGCATCACATGTCCATACCATGACAACCGATTTCCACACAACTTTTCAGTCACCGGTGTCACTTTCAGAGTTCTTCTTACATACTCATTTCTTATTCTATCCATTCGCGTAACACCACACATCCCTCTTAGCATTCTCATCTCGGCTGCATGCAATAGCCTTTCATTCAATCTTTTTATGGCCCAACATTCTGATCCTTACAAGACGACATACATCCTTTGATCATGTCCAGAGTCTGGACATTATCAAACATAAAAATAATATTTATTAGTAAAATAATGTTTAAAACTTTTATAATTTTGGTGTAGGTCGAGACGGTGATTCTCCAGAACATATTATCGACTACCGAGGTGCCAGCAACCTCGGCGAAGCTGCCAGTAACCAACTGAACCAACTTGCAAGTGACTTCATACAGTATAGTAAGTATTTAACTTCTTTACGTAAAATACTAGCTGCCCGTCCCGGCTTCACACGGGTATACTAATGAAGAAAATGAGACCAAATCTTACTTTTACAGAAATAAAATGACAATTACCTAAATCATTTCACAACAATGATAATTGAGGGGCTTGTGGCTAAGTAATTACAGCCGCACGGGTCGAATGATCAGGTTAAACTATGCTTGCCGCGGTTGGTCCGTGGATGGGTGACCATCTTTACATACCAAGACCCCTCCGTGCCTCGGAAAGCACGTTAAGCCGTTAGTCCCGGTTGTCATTTGTGGATCTTTGACAGTCGTTACGGGTCGTCAGAAGCCCGAAAGTCTGACAACTAGTCTTACCAAGAGGTATCGTATTACACAGTAACTGGGTTGTGGAGGTTGATACTTAATAAAGGGGTTAAAAAGGGGAAGAAAGTTAGTATGGAAAATCGTCATTTTTGGCGATTGGAAATCGTTATTATATTGGCTTGTATGTATCATTTGTTAAATTATATCTTCTCTTTCAATAGCTGACGCGATACCAGAATGGCACGGCGCAACTCCTGACCTGAGTGAATGTCGCTCCGTGTGGCTGAACAGTTTGGAAGCGAGGGTTAGGGAAGGAGAATCCTTGCTCAGCATCAGCAATGATTTGGCACAGGTATGTTAAACTATTATTTTGATCTGTCTGTGTTTTTATAATACATAGTTTATTCCCCGAAGGTTTAAGACGCAGCTAGATGCCAATGGCCTTGAGTGGTTAGCTTGCGTGTTCTGCGCGTCGTACGTCCACCCAGTAATAGGACTCGATCATCAAGGAGCGGTATCCCAAATTAGACGCATTATTAATTTATAATCTTAGCTACACCTATACTTCATTTTCATTTGGTTGATTTTGCAAATATTTTCCAGATATTGATTTATGTAAAACCATGTTTCGCAATGTGAAATTAATTTTACTGTAGTTTGAAAATAAAAACCGCTCCACATGAATTTTAATCAATCTATGCATGAGGAGCTCGTGGCTAAGTAATAACAGCCACACTGGTCGATCCATAAGGTTAAGCTACGCTTGCCGGGGTTGGTCCGTGGATGGGTGACCATCTTTTCATAACGAGACTCCTCCGTGCCTCGGAAAGCACGTTAAGCCTGACCACCAGTCTTACCAAGGAGTAACGTATTACCCAGTAACTGGTTTGTGGAGGTCAGATAGGCAGTCGCTCCATGTAAAATACTGGTATTCAGCTTCCGATTAGACTGGAAGCTGACCCCAACATAGTTGGGAAAGGGCTAGGCAGATCGACATAAAACAAAAGGTATTACATTAAAACACGTATACTGAAAGATGAATAATTTAATTATCTTTAAAATCGTGAAGGTTTCATAAAAATACGCTTGATAGTTTTTGTGTGATTCTCAGTTTTTTATCCACGTTTGAAATAACTTTACAAATTAATTAGTTATTAAGAAAATGCTCTAATTTAACATATATTTTCCTTCCTAATCTTGCAAGAATAAGATCACAAACAGCTATATTCAAACCAACCATTCCATCACAGGTTACATCCTCAAAGACCCTGTACGGCGGCGACATGATGACCACGACCAGCATTATGAAGAAGTTGGCACAGCGCATGTCACAGAACGTACAGACCTTCCCAGACCCTCGCCAGAGAGAGGCGATTGTCACTGACATGCTGCTTGGGGTTATTAAGACTGGTAAGTTTTTATTTTGGTATAAATAGGCTTATTGTAATGCAATGTGACAATGCCGATTCTCTTGTTCAATAACTAAAGTAAAAATAGAGTCGCTATCTTGTACTAATAGGCAGCGCGAGAAAAGGACGGCTATAGCTATGAACTAAGTTAGCGATGTCGAACTAGTTTACGCCATGCGCTTCACAGTGTTTTTAGTCGACATGTTTTTACGTGTTTGTATGGAAATATATGCTAAGATTGATTTCATAACATGGTTATAAATGTTAAAAACTAAAACATGGCGTCGAAAAATTCTTCCGCATCGCTATGTAATGGTAATGTACCCAGGAGACTGGCGCCATTGCCACGTTGTATGGCAATGCTTAGCCTCTGGCTTAGGTAAAAGCCAGCCCTTGGGTCACGGGAAATGTCAACCAGCCGTTTGGAGATTTCCGTGAACACACCATGAGCATACGGACCCCACGGCCCGAGGGTTTCAACCCCAAACGGCTCGAAAATATAGTTACCGATAAGGTTATTGTACTTCCGCCGCTTGAGGTTTGCCGTAGCCGCAGCAGCAGCGCCAGCACAGTACGCTATGCCAGGAAGATGAGATGGCGCAAAAATTTCGACACACGTTGCGTCGTCACACTAAAGGTCTACCCACCTTCCATGGAAATGCATGCGGCAGACATGCCGTCCAGTCTGTTGCCATCGTCGCGTGCCAAGCCAATGGGTTCTAATACAGCTGGAACGCCGACAGTGACAAGGGCTCGTCGAATGATGTCATTAAAGATCGCGTGCCGCGCTAAATGGAAATATTAGTTCAACTGAATTTGACAGGTCTAATTTCATCCGTCTCTTTCTTGTTTTATTAGAGAGAAAAAGTTGGCAATAGCCTAAATTATGATTAGTTTGCGCACAACAGAATTGGCACCAATGTCTTGTCTTGACTGCGACACAAGGATTTTTGGAACGAAGTCTTTTAAGAGGGCCCTTCCCGGCCCGTCTATCGTCAACGCGAGCATGATCGAAAAGCTTGTTGTTTCATCCAGCGCAACGCCCGTTGACTAACAAGCAAGTGAGAACGCGATAACATTGAACGAAAAATAGTGTGCGGAAATTTTATGAAACTTGTTCCAGAAAATACGTGTTTATTAGCAAGCCTTACAAGTTTGTGAAATAAATGTTTGTCATTTAGAATCTCCATTACATGTGCGAGGTTTCTATCGATATGTTTTCTATGCTTTTGCAACTTATGAGTACATTATGAACGGACAAAGTTCAGGTAAAAATTGTGCAAAAAAGCAGATTTTTAGAGGCTTATACTGAATTTTTTTCTCCAAATTTTTATCTGATACAAAAAATGTATCCATGCCCTAATGCTGGCAAGACTGTGAAGTTTAACTATAGTAGTAGGTAATATTCTAAATATAAATTACTTCAATACGAGCTTATATTGACATACTTTATAAACACAATACCGAAATTTATAACACTTTTCTCTAACAATATAATGTTAGAAAATATTTTTTTACCATTACAATAGGTACAGGGCACCAAACAGTTTCCTAATGGAACGCATATGCGGACGCGCCATTTTTATAGCATTACAAAAAGTTTTGATTCCTATTTTTACTTGTCTGTGGCAGCGCCCGTTTTAGCGCATGCGCGGGGATGTGCTGGGTTTTGGCGCCACTCATACATTTTGTTGTACTGAATTCGTGGGATTTTTTTTTATTTAGGTCCAATGTATGAAAGTAGATAAAATATTGTATGAAACTGCACATAACTAGGAATTAAAACACTCGTGTGATACAATTAAAAATATCGCCTATGGCTCGGTTTTAAACACACACTCGTGTTTTAATTACGCTCATTATACAACAGTTTCATAAACTACTATTTCATGTACGTAGATTATAAAAAACTTAGCTGCCTATTAATTCTAAAAGTCTGCATTTGATGTTGATCTGTTTTTGAGTTTTTTTTCTTCGTTTTATACATAATATACACTTAAACGCGTTCTGCCAAAATAGGAGCTCGATTTTTCATTGTTTTAAAGTAATTTTCAACTTTACAAACAACGAGACACACTCGTAGACTCACACAAACCAACTTTAAAGTACTACATACCAAAAGAATTTCCAAAAAATCGAGCTCCCGCTTCATATTATAACCGCTGTTATGCCTACCTTCAGGATCGACCCTGCTAAACTTGCCTCACTCTTCTCCAGGATCCAACCTGCTAGAGGAAGGTCAAAGGTCTTCCTGGGCAGACCTCAGTTCTGAAGCCCAGAGTAGGGCTGCCAGTGCTCTGCTTACCCAACTTGAGGAGAACGCCTTTCTGTTAGCTGATGCTGTTACTAAGGAGAAGACTATTCTGCAGATTGTTAAGAATATTTGTAAGTACTTAAAAATTCGAATTATAAACTTCAAAACGAGTTTATATGGACACATACTTTATAAACACAATACCGCAATTTAAAAATATAATAATATTATATTGTCTGTAACAAAATAATGTTACAAAACAATTTTTTTACCATTATGACACAGGGCACCAAAGAGTTTCCATCAATTGTTTTTACTCTAATGGAACGCATTATGTCAAATTTTTACTTGACTGTGACAATGACCGCTTTAGCGCATGGTTCAGGTTTTGGCGCTATTTATACGTTTTGGTGTAGTTTTTTTTTTATTCGTTCTTAATGATATGGCTACAAAGAGGGCGACTACTAAGATGACGAATAACAGATAAATATGAAAGAAGAAGATTGTGTTTCGCGGACCCCAAATAAATTGGGACTAATGCAAGGGAATGATGATTCGCTCTCAATTGTTAGCCTGATAGTCCACTGCTGGGCATTATGTTGTCTTTATGCCATACTGACCCTTTAGACCTGATCTTGTCGTACTGCTTAATCAGTTCTATAAACTAGCCATAAATCTATATCCTTCTACAAAACAGGACCAGGAATATCTTTAGACCCAGGCTACACATTACAACCATTTTTGAATTTCGAACTTTATTCAGTTGTCAGTTTTGTCTAAAGAACTCGCTGCTTTGCATGAATACCCGCACAAACCAAAATTTTGAAATTACTGGTTTATAACACAGTCAAATGCAAATTTGTCCTTATTTCATGCTCAGTAAGACTCACATTCATAACGGCAAAACCGCCGGTTTTGTTGGCTTTGCCGTTATGAATTTGAGTCTTACTTATCATGAAATAAGGACTAATTTGCATTTGACTGTGTTATAAACCAGTAATTTCAAAATGTTGGTTTGTGCTGTTATTCATGCAAAGCAGCGAACTGTATTTCTATCACAGTTACGTTGTTATTACAAACATTGGCTCGATGGTTTAAACTAAGCCAAAAGCAAAACCTTGTATTTTAATAAGATCGCATGAAATCTTTCAATTTTAAAACGAGCCTTTACTTTAGTGAAATGATGCCACGAAATACGATAAACAAAAGACATGCTCTGCTGAATCCACATTGTTATAATATGTGAAAAGAACATACAATACAAGGGCTGATCCAGAAGTAATGTTTATCAGTTAATATCGACGCTTGAAAGACAAAAATTACCAAGCGACATGTTGGGCGATATTGAGTTATAATATATTGAGAGAGTTCATAATATTTAAATGCCTTTAAACTGTATTTAAAATTCGTTGGAATCAAGTAATTATGACTACTTAATAATGAATCGGCGATTTTTTTGCGATTTTTTCTCCAAAAAAAAAAGCTGTAAAATGCCCTAGTGTAAAGTTGCCGACATGTCGTTTGGTAAATATTGCCTTTCAAGTGTCGATATACTTTTTTTCTTGCTTATTTACCCACTAAGTCAGCATAAAAATATATATAAATAGACCACAATTCCCGGGAGGTACAGTAACAGTCATAAGTCGACTAGCAATCTCACAAAACTATGGCAAAGCAATATTAGTTGTACTTATGACCTTCTTCTATAAGAACGTTTGACAATACTACACATTGGCAACTTTGGCAGCCCGTATAGCGCAGGCGATAATGGTCATTGCGGTGTAAGTGGACTTCTAGACGTTGACCGTACATTAATTTGAATAGTTATTCTTATTCAATAGGTCATGAATAGTTTTATTTTTTTATCATTAGGTACTCTTGGATCAGCCCTAGTAGCCTAAAGACAGTGGATGCATATGATCACTTACATATTTTCAAAAATGTGGATCGAATAATTTTCTAGAAATGATCTACGATTTATCACCCTACTGCGGTAGAGCCCAAAAAGAGGGTAATGTTTTTTTGTTGATATATATTATCATGATGAGAAACTAAACTCGTCTTTACTTCACAGGTTTATCAGTGCGGGTTTTGGAGGTAAAGAACGTGGAAGACGAGACATTCCCGTCGACCATCGCACAGGAACAATGGAAGGGGTCTGAAGACACCATCACCATACCGAAAGCAGCTTTACTTGGTATGTTAATTTATTGTGGTCGTTTTTGGAAGATATAAACACGATTATAGCCAGCTTAATTTAATGCAAAAAAGAAATACAAGATTATTACGGGATTGTGATACCTGCAATTCTTTTCTCACTATATTGTTTGGCGTTTTCTCAAGTTGATTGCCATTGTAAATTCTGGTATAGCATTTCTTATCTCACAAAGCGACGCGCGCTTTACTTGTGGTTACCAAGGGTACAAACACGCTGTGAATGTGTGTGTAAGCGCAAGAGCTCTAGGTACCGTCCGAGACAATGGCGAAGTTGGAAGTGTATGCGTGTGTGTTATGTGCTGACGCTACTCGTCTTCACGCACACATTCACAGCATGTTTGTAGACTTAGTTACCACAAATAAAGCGCGTGTCGCTTCGTGAGCTTAAAATATTATATACAGTGATTGAAGTAATTCTTATTAGTGTCGTAAGTAATTATTATAATTCCTATGACTTTTCAGATAACCGCCAAAACGACCTAGTCCGCATCGTGTTCTTCGCCTTCGACCGTCTCGAGGAGATCCTGCCACCGACCTTCGGCAAGACTCCTCGTTTCCTCTCCACCTTCCAAACTGACAGCGGCACCTCTTCATCCACCAGCATCAACTCAGAGAGGGAGAAGAGGAATGTTACGAGGGTGCTGAATTCTAAGGTGAGCTGGTATTGAAATGAAGTAATTAGTAAACTGAAATAATTATTATTTCGCATTAGTTTTGAAACCAAACCACTGTTTGCTTACCAAAATGAACGATTGACATTTTATTTTATATTATTGTGTTTGAATGGCTTACAGCTAACAATACAAAAAATTATAGTGAGGCATTCAACGACAAGCCATTTGCAAGTCACCACAGTTAGCAATAAACTATTGTTGAACAAACTAATAACTAAGCATAATATTAATGATGTAACTAAGCATAACGTAATAACAAGACAGCTTTTAGACAAGGCTGTACTAATTGTCGCTAAGTTGCTTGCAAACTAATCGATTGATGGGTGTTCGTTCATTACAATTTTGTGCTTAGATTGAACGAAGCAAAAAAGAATTGCTACGGTAAACTCTGCGAGCGTAAGGAGCACGAAGCAGATTGCTCAAGTGAGAATGGCGATTTTGTCGATAATTATCAAAATTACTTACGATATCCGACTTTAGTTGCTCACTCTAAGCTTTTCCTCAAAGAGATCATCTAAATCTTGTCTTGTTTTCTAACAGGTGATATCAGCCAGCCTCGGAAATGGTCGTCACATCCAGCTGTCCCAGATGGTACAGATCACGATGAAGCATATCAAGACTGAGAACGTCACCAACCCAGCTTGCGTCTTCTGGGATTATACGCTGCAGTAAGTTATATATACGAGTACACAGTTGAGATCTTCCTTTAGGTGGACAAATTGGGCGCACCAATCGAAACCCTGCATCCAACATTGGTAGGTTAAGTGTTGAAGTCTTTAGCACGATCATTCTATACATTAATTCATTCATAGGATCTTGGCGAGGGTTTAAAATATTGTACTTTCCTAAGGATACATAATAATTGCACTTCATAATGCATTTCATAATGAGTAATGAGTTTACCGACCTTTTTTCTACTTTCACATAAATTATTTGAGCCGTTTGGGGTTAAAACACTAGGGCCTTTGGGTCCGTGTGCTCATCGAGTATTTTGGCACATCACCAAGTGGTTGGTCGACTCTTCACGTGACCAGAGGGCTGGCCTGTTTCTTGGCCGAAGAATCAGCATTGCCATCCAACGTGGCAATGCTTCCAGGCTTTTGAGAACCTTACGCATTGACAGCTATGCGGACGAATTTTTTGATGCCCATTAAGATCTTCCCCTTTTTTATTTTTATTGTATATACATGTAAATACTTATATATATTTTAGCTTGTACTTATATTGTAATTTTATTAAGATTTATAACTAAGTATTTAGTTTTTCAACTATGTAAGATAAAAGGAACAAAGCTAAATACATATCCTAACTAATATGAGAGAGTATGAGTTTGTTTGTTACGCTTTCACGCTAAAACGGCTGAACGGATTTGGATGAAATTTGGCACATGGGTAGACCAAAACGGACATAGACTTTTTATCCTGAATCGCAGATGAAGTCGCGGGCACCAGCTGATGTTTAATACATTTTATAATGTGCGTCTTAGTTTTTCAGAATAAATATTTTTCTTTTTTTCTTTTTACACACATGTTATTTTAGTCAAACGTCATTCAGTGAACCCAAAAAGAGTCTGCAAAATGTATCAATCCCCAAGAGTTTTTTTTTCTATATTTTTGTTGTCGTCACTATTTTTGATTTTCAGTTTTCTTATCACATTCAAAAATCTTTCCACTTACCCAATCACTGTTTCCACAGCGGCTGGTCCCCCGAAGGTTGCCAAGTAGAATGGTCGAACTCGACCCACACCGGCTGCGCCTGCTCACACCTAACCAACTTCGCCATCTTGATGGACGTGCACGGCGTTCCGCTGAGCGCTGCGCACGAGTTGGCGCTGCAGACGCTGACGTATATCGGATGCGGGATCTCTACGGTGGCGTTAGCGGCCGCCATTATTGTTTTTACTTGCTTTAGGAATGGGAAGGTATGTATTCGTTTTATATAAGGATTTTCAGTAGTTTTTTTAGTGTGTAAAAAGTAGGTACAAACATATAGGTTATGATTAGAGATCGCATAATCAGATGCATATTTACCGAAAGTTGAGATGTTGGTTTATATGAAATGTGTGTGCTTTTGTACCTATCGAAATAATCCCAGAATTCCGGGAGCGACCAATTTAGAGTTCTGATTATAGAATATACAAAATCTGAGCCCCTCTTTCTGTCCAGCAGTCAGACCGCGCGCTAATCCACAAGAACCTCTGCGCTTGCCTGCTAGTCGCGGAGATAGTGTTCCTCGCCGGCATAGACAAGACACAGAACAGGATCTTCTGTGGAGTGGTAGCCGGACTCCTGCACTACTTTTTCTTGGCTGCTTTCGCTTGGATGTTCCTTGAAGGTATGTATACTTAGATTCTTAAAGACTTTATTTTCGATGCTCCGTCTTTAACTTATATGGATTTTATTATGTTGTCGAGTTTCGTGACTTATTAGAGTAAAGCCATCTTCTTAGAACTACTTCCGTGAGATTTTCTTCAAAATTTTCTCCATAACCTTGAGTTGCTTAAAGATACATCAAATAGAATTTACTATATTTTTTCATGTTCATCAGTTCAGAAAAGACACTAACGTATAACTATAGATTCTGAACACAGATTAAATGCTTTCTGAAAACTTAGAAAAAATATGCTTAATAAGCTTTTTGTCTAAACATTATCAGAAGAAAGTAATAAAGTTACATAGACAAACAGCAATATCTGTACTATCGAGGAAACTTACATCGGACCAATTTGAAAACAAACTCCCGTGTACACGATGACCACATCTGATAGCAAGAGTTACTATAGCGGCCGAGCGCTGCAAGCAAGTGTAGTCTTTACGGTGTATAGATGTTTGTTTCTCTGATAGTACCTCGAAATAGTAGTTCCAAATTTAAACTTATTTCACCTCAATCTTCCAGGTTTCCACCTGTACGCGATGCTAGTGGAAGTGTTCGAGCCGGAACACCCGCGAGCTCGCTGGTACTGCACGTGCGCGTACCTGGTACCAGCTCTCATAGTGCTGGTGTCAGCCGCGGTGTACCCGGCCGGGTACGGCACGGATAGACATTGCTGGCTCACCACGGATAGGTGGTTCATGATGAGCTTCGTTGGACCTGTTATTTTGGTGTTGGTGGTGAGTTGGTTGATCATTTCGATTTTTTAAATGTTACAAGGTAAAAAGGTGAAGAGAGGAGCTCGCGGCTAAGTAATAACAGCTGCACGGGTCGATCTATCAGGTTAAGCTACGCTTGCTGCGGTTTATCCGTAGATGGGTGACCATCTTTACGAACCGAGACTCCTCCGTGCCTCGGAAAGCACGTCACGGCTGTCATTCGTGGATCTTTGACAGTTGTTACGGATCGTGAGAAGCCCGAAAGTCTTGACAACCAGCCTTAACAAGAGGTATTGTAATACACAGTACCTGGGTTGTGGAGGTCAGATAGGCAGTCGCTCCATGTAAAATACTGGTATTCAGCTGCAGCCGGTTAGACTGGAAGCCGACCCCAACATAGTTGGGAAAAGGCTAGGCAGATTGATTGTCAAGAAGGCCGCTATTACACGAAGAGAGATACGAGTACAAAGGCCACTTGCATACCTTCTTGCCAGAGGCTCATCGACGCGAAGTGTGTCGTATATTCAAGGCTTTTCACTATAAAAGCTGCATGTGTGACATTTGCAGACAATTGTATAATAACCGGCACGAGTCGTGAGCACAGATGGGCATTAGTGGGGGGAAGCTCGCCATGTACACTTTCGGCCAAATTTATTCAGTGCCGTTCTTGCGAAAATTGTTGATAAGGTACTTACACAAACTATTTTTATTTATTTATTTAAGATGGGTTTGCTCTTGACTCTAGTCTAGGTCGGAGGCGACAGAGACAGAGTCGACGATGGAGTGAGCTTACCCAGAAGTAGCCTGTTCACTCTCACTTTGAAGAGATTAGGGTTGTATGCGCTCGGAAACACAGGTAGTGCGTTCCACTCTTTTGCTGTGCGCATTTTAAAAGACATTTGGAAACGCTTAGTGCGAATTAGTGGAATAGCAACTAGGTAGGGATGGTAACTGGCAGTGCGTCTAGATGTCCGGTGGTAGAAGGGGGCCGGTGGAATGAGGTCGTGGAGTTCTCGGGCACACTCTCCGAAGTACAATCTGTAGAAGACCGACAATCAGGCAACCTTGCGGCGATGAGCCGAGCTATGAAGCTTGGCATCCACCAGTTTTACGTCGCCAATGAGCCTCTTAGCTCTGTGTTCCACCGAGTCAAGCGCGGCTAGTTGGTACTTAGCTGATCCATCCCAATACTCCATGCAGGATTGGACTTGCGCTTTGTAAAGAGTTAAAAGCTCAGGCGTAAAGTATCGCTTAACCCTATTTAGGATGACCAGTTTTTTGGCCGCAGTTTGGGTAGTTTGGGCTTTGCTATAGGTAATTAAAATATTAGTGGTATTTGAAAATTTATTTTGATACAGTAATGTTGGAGGCCTTCGTGACTAAAATATAATTATCTCAATAAAACAATATAGTTTTTTCTTTGTTTATTTATGTTTTTACAACGCTTTGAATAATTTACAGCATTCTTGGCTGTAGGCAAACAATCGTCTCAATCCGGAGACCACTTAACAAATACGAAATAACAAAAATAAACTATTTTAAAATCCAAAACGTAAGTCATTAAAATTGCACGAAAGTGTACAGTAGCCGAAAGACACGCGACAGTCCAATAGACGACGAGCATCGATTGACGAACCAATCACGTGCAGTTCGGCGGCCCCCGCCTTCTTCTTTCCGCCAAAGAGACCCGAAAATTAGCTACTGGGTGAATATTCGAGCGTTTTATCCGCCGTCATTACCGTTCGCCAAAAGTTGATGAAAGAGAATATAGTTAATGAAATATTTCATCAATTCCCAGAATCTGCTTAAGGACCAGAATCTGGAATTGCTGAAATATTTCATTAAATATATTCTCTTTCATCAACTTTTGGCGAACGGTAATGACGGCGGATAAAACGCTCGAATATTCACCCTACTGCGCAGGTGTCAGTTTGTGCTCATGACTCATGCCGATTACTGTAATGCAGTATAACGATCTCATTCACATTACATTTTTTAGGAGCAATAGCAAAAGTGTTCGGCTACCCCATAGGCCACTGGGAGGCAGTGACTATGAACCCTGCCTATTATATCTATTACGAAAATATTAACGCAAAGTCCACTTTAGTGTGCTGTCCACATTGCAAGCTTCTTTTGTCTTTTTTTTTTAAATTATACATAGTTGGGAGTCTCGCGTTTCACGATTATTATCTCGGCTAATTGTAGGCAATGACGTTATTTTTATCTAAATTTACTTTCTTTGTTTCTAGGCGAACTGGATCTGTCTGATCATGGTGATCTACATGATGTGTACGCACTCCACTGTATCTCTGAAAGCTAAGGATGACGCCAAGCTGTATAAGATGAAGTAAGTGGTAGATTTTGAGCTAAAAATAATTTAGAACTATGCGCAAGCGCATAATATAAACTTGCTTAAGTAATGCAGTCCTATTGTATGTCAGTAATTTTGCTTACAAGCCGTAGACCTTGATAATGCCATACTACATTTTCCTTATGAACACTTCAATTCAGTAAACAGGTCTTCAAGAGAAGATCCTATGTCATCTCTTGAAGTCAGCTTACCTGTCGATATTGGCTAAAATATAATAGTAGGTATTATGTTTGTATTAGTAAAAATAACTACGTAAGAAAGTCTAAATACGCCAGCGGGCCTAGCCAAAGTAACATTTGATTAGCGATGACGCTATTAGAAAAGGCAAAAATGTATGGGGTCATGTCGCACATTAATAAGAAGAGACACTAAACAAAAAAAGCGGTTTTTTCAGTAGAAAAAACCGCTTTTTTGTTTACCAAAAAGTTTTACCAAACAGTAATGACTAGTTGTTTTTTTTTTTTAAATTGTTTCACGTTAAAAACGTTAGTTACAACACAGGTGTTTTTGCAAAAATATAGTATTCTTCGCGCGCTAAGAGTTAGCACTGCTTACAGAAAAAACATAAATTTTCGTATAGTGACGGTCTTCTTATCAATGTGCGATGTGTCAACGAACTGACACCGTCCAGCGATAACTTCGATTGTAGAAATAGAATCGCTCCGAAGCGAATGCCATTTGTCTAGGCCTACTGGAACCTCATATAACAACCATTTGAAATGAAATAGAAACTAATACATCGATTTATACTAACTGTAATCGATCTAGTCGATCTTGTAATTGCTTTACCATTTTGACAATAATATGGTTGCTTGTTTTAATATGGGTTTTGGACATTTATTTATCAATTCAAACAGAAAATAAATAATTAGTTTTATTCACGTAGGGTCAATTTTTCAATCTTCAGATATTTTTTATTTATGGAATAAATATGGCGGTTTGACAGCTTTTGTATAGAAAATATGTCAAACTGTCATATTTATTCTTCAGATAAAAGATATTTGACTATTGAAAAATCAACTCAAACACTGGTTGTATAAAGATTAAAGTTCCTTGGAACGTGTAACGGAACGGTATGTGAAGTATGCACAAGTTAATTGTAACTTCACTAATAACACCTCCCATTTTCATCCAGGGTCTGGCTAAAAAGCTCGCTAGTCCTAGCCTTCCTGCTAGGCTTGACCTGGACCTTCGGCCTGCTGTACCTGAGCGAGCAGACCGTCGCCATGGCCTACGCGTTCACTATACTCAACTCTCTGCAAGGTCTCGTCATCTTCATCTTCCATTGTTTGCAAAATGATAAGGTAAGAATTATTATTATAACTATTTCTTTTTCCAGTTGTTCTGGTCAGTCTAAACTGAGACAATCAGTATTTTACACAGGCTGACAGTTTAGGGCAGTCTTTTACCATTTAACCTCTGCCTATGAAAGATTGTAAACAGCGCATTACGCTTGCTACTGTGCAGCCAAAAAAAAAAAAAAAGATTACAGTAATCGTCCACCAATATTTATTGTTTATTTTAAAAACAACGACCGAAGCCTGTTATTACCTGACCAATGAACTCAATCTTTTGAATCCTTTCCCTAACTTGACGTTTATAAAATTCTCAGTTCCGTAACGAATGCGCTCGCATCGGTCGCCGCCACCCTTGGCTGTCCTGCTGCCTGCACTTCACAGGCCAACCCTCAGAGACTCTCCAGCATAACAACGGACCCACAGCCTCATCCTCTAATCATATGGACACCAGGCAAGGGTCCGTGAAGAGTCGGAGATACCACCAGAGTAATGCTGATATTGATGATGTTGTCGATCCCAGGGATGTTACGGTATGTCGATAGTGAAGATAATTGGGGTTTTCGGGTAGATGGGTCGAACTTGCATAAGATAAGTATTTATGAGTTTCAATCGTATATACTCGTTCCAACCATTTATTTTACTTTTGACAAAAGCACGCTTATTTACTGACAGGCAACCATAGAGGAAAAAATGCAATACTTCATGAACGCTATGAAGTTCCTTATTTATTGACAGGTAACCGTAGATGAACAAATGCAATACTTCATAGACGCTATGAAGTTCCTTATTTATTGACAGGCAACCATAGAGGAAAAAATGCAATACTTCATGGACGCTATGAAGTTCCTTATTTATTGACAGGCAACCGTAGATGAACAAATGCAATACTTCATAGACGCTATGAAGTTCCTTATTTATTGACAGGCAACCATAGAGGAAAAAATGCAATACTTCATGGACGCTATGAAGTTCCTTATTTATTGACAGGCAACCATAGAGGAAAAAATGCAATACTTCATGGACGCTATGAAGTTCCTTATTTATTGACAGGCAACCATAGACGAAAAAATGCAATACTTCATGGACGCTATGAATTTCCTTTTTTATTGACAGACAACCATAGACGAAGAAATGCAATACTTCATGGACGCTATGATGTTCCTTTTTTATTGACAGGCTACCATAGACGAAAAAAATGCAACACTTCATGGACGCTATGATGTTCCTTTTTTATTGACAGGCAACCATAGACGAAAAAATGAAATATTTCATGGACGCTTAAGTAAAATAAAAGGTTGGAAAGATTATAGATATACAAGATCTGTTGGCGCGTGGCCGAATTGGAACTGGCATCATGTTTATTGAATACATTTCACAAAACATTTTCCCAAATGTTTACCAACTGTGCCTCCCTACGTTGATGGGAGGTCATTCGACCGCCATAAGATCGTTGTAGCACTGTACGCGTGTTTATTTTAAAGAAAGTACTCGTAAATAAAAACACTTGGCTGAAAATGACCGCAAATATTGGTACAGAAACTAAGTTCATTGATGGTGCTGGCGATGGTTTTTTTTTTTAAATTCTGATTTACTTTATCCTATTTTAACAAATAAATACAGTTTTTTATGCAAGTTTGACAGGTGTTAACGGATTTTTGTGACGGTAAAATATTTGGAATGGGAATACAATGGAACTTATTTTTAGCAAAATCTTCACAAAAATTGTGCTTTGTCATAATATCGATAGGTAAATCGAACGACTAAATTCTCAAAAAAAAAAAATTGCATGACATGGTGGTGGCATACAGGACTAATTTTTAAATACTGATGTTTGGGATCAATTTCAACATTAAAGTTAATTGAATTGACCTTGTTTAAATTTATTCTTTCTAACCTTGTTTTTATAATCTCAACACTAAATATGTAGCTGCACTATTTAAAAAACTACACGTATTTCTAAAAATATATTTTCGTACTATTTATATTTTATCACTAGTTTACCCCCAATAAATATAAATTCCAACTTATAGCAGAGCACGGCAAGCACATCCGGCTCCGGGCCCCCTGCAGCATCAGCTACAAACAACCTAATCATCAAAACGTTGAACGTTGTTGTCAACAACAACAACCATAACAACAACAACGTAATCAACAACGCCGCTGTCGCGTCACTAGCCGCCGCGGCTGCGGCACACAGCTATCATTCAAACAGAAATAGACGAACCTCCCAAGAAAATCAAAATTTTGGCCCTTCATCCAATTTTGGACCTAGTCTCAATGCGACAGCGGCGAATTTTGGCCATAATATGCCTGAAAGAGAGCCTCCAGCACCCATGACGCAACTCAGGAGCCCTGTCAACCCTGGTAGCGGGAGATACCCTCACGGATACCGGCAAAATGGCCAGCAAGGTGCGTACGCAAATAGAGATAGGGTATTTCCAAATTTTTGATCGAAAATTTCGATTTCATACCACCAGACACCACGGCTTTTGTGACTAATTGGTTAAAGACAGCTCAATTTGTTTATTTGTTTGTTTTTTTAACATGTTTTTTGTGTGCAAAAATGTCACTAACATTTTTCATGTTTGTATGTTTTTTTATTGTTACGGTAAGTCCAATTTTTTTTTTTCTGTTTCTCAAAGCCTTCTTTCACTAATGCTTCACTAATAAATCATTTCAAATTGTCTATTAACACTCTTTCTTTAGTGGTGTGGTGGTTATAGTGAATTAATACTGACAGCATCTCTGAATGGGATCCAAATATTTCTAACTAACAAGTTAAAAATATTTAAACATTCAGTTTGGAAATACGAAGAATCCTATCTCTAAATGCGTAACGCATACATTAGTCATTCTGTCGTCTATCCTGCATAGTATATATGTATTTAGAATATAATTATATGTGTAATATATAAACAATTTTTATATATAGAGCTACAACTTGCAACCAGAGGCGGCGCGATGGAATATTCGTCCGACAGCACCAATTTACGTACCAAGTGACGATGCAAGATCGATGCGTGTGCCTACACCACAGAATATACCACATTCTACATCTCACACTCAAAGTATTGCGTCGATGCATAGCTACAGGAACAATATAGAGGTTCCTAATGAGTATCAGAACTTGCGGTCTCGTTCGCCATCTTGTTTTTCGAACAAGATGGCGGCGTCGATTGGCGCGAACGAGTGGGCTGTAATGGCGAACGCTAACGTCTGGAAGGTGAGGGGAGGGCTGTAAAAACGCTTGCCGCTCTTAGTTTTCCTGTTTGATGTTTTGTTTTTAGTTTATTTTTTTTTGCGTTTTGGTAAGATCTACGTGTTAAATTTAGAAGGTAGGTTAATGATTGAGGGTAATTTTTTTAAGAGATATGGTAACATATTAGTCCACATGTAGCTGAACATAAAAATGTAATAAGCTAGTTTTAGATAAATCAATAATAATAACAAAATAAGGCGATTTCGATTTCTCTTCAAGGTGAATTTCTTTTTTTTCCTAAAGCCGTCGAATAGAATTTGTGAAGTTGTTAAAATGTGCCTGAAAGCTCTTTATTTATTATCAAATCTTAGTACCTATTTAGGTTCTTATTTAATAACTGAATTTACACTTACAAAATTATGTGACTTACCCAAATCTTTAGATTTAGAAACCTTTTTTATCTACTCTCATATCGTAAAATTCGAATTATGAACTTTAAAACGAGTTTATATTGACATACTTTATAAACACAATACCGAAATTTAAAAATATAATCATATTATAACACTTTTTCTGTAACAAAATAATGATTTAAAACTTTTTTTACAATTACGATACAGGGCAAAACGAAGAAGTTAATATCAATCATTTTTTCCTAATGGAACTCATATGCGGGGCGCGTGCCATTTTTATAGATGCTATACAACATACAAAAAAGTTTTGATTCCAATTTTTACTGATTGTCTGTGGCAGCGCATGCTAGGTTTTGGCGCCAGATTTGTTGTACTGAATTTCTTGGGTTTTTTTTTATTATTTAGGTAGAATGAGGTCAATCCATTGGGATTATGAGAGTAGATAAAGTAGTATTAAACTGCACATAACAAGGTATTAAAATATTCGTGTTTTAATTTAATACCCCTCATTACGCAACAGTTTCTTAAACTACTATTAATAATGTTCTCAGATTTTTTTTTTATTTTCAGGTATTATGTAAATATTTAGACATTAATTATTTTAAAAAAATATTTGGTGACGGTCCTCATGGGAAATACGAGATCTTACTAAATCGTAAACAATCACCCTAACCTAACTGCATGAGAATAACCGTAGCGGACATTGCATGACGTCACCTCACTGCATAAAGCCCTACCCATCTCCTTCCGTATACATCCTGTACACAGTCGTCCATCATGGCCATTTAACAACCATTGAATTTTCTAAACTGTCATCAATGTTCTTTGCGTAGATAAAGAATAGTTATTACTTGTCACAGATTAGCATGCAAATGGAGTCCTAACATGCACTTACTTCTAAAACCAAACTCATCCGCTTTGTCAGACAAAAAGAAATGAAACATCTATAATTTGATGTTCACTGGCTCCACCCATAAACAGCATAACCTTTTGTCATGTCACGATTATTCTTTTAACTGAATTGGGTTAGGCACCAAACTAAACCGATAGAATTTCACTGCGACATACTAAGTGTTTGCTTGGCTGTCAAGTGCTCATATACATTATTAGTCCATTTGATTTGTAGTCCGTCTTTCTAATAAGCGTTATAAGTATGCCCATATTTGCCACTGTGTACAGGTGTGTTAACATTTCATAGCACTTAGGCTAGCTAAGTTTAGCACTACCATACTTGTTATAGCGAATTTTAATAAATTAAAGAAAACCTTAACTGCGTACCTTACAAGCTTGATTGTACATAAATGATAATCTTACTATGTGATAAATAATATTCTATGTAAGAAAATATGTGAAAATACTTTGAGAATCCATTTTATTATTTATTGTTAAACATACAAAATGTTAGACTCTTTTCTTCTCCAGAATATTTTCCGGATTATTTCAAACAAACAAACATTGAGCTGTCTTACACCACAGCACCTAAACTTCCATTCTAACATTACTCTTTGTTTTACAGAACACTTCTTCTAAGCACCATCCGGTGAACTCTTCGACTCTTCCTCATCACGACACGTTGTCGCGGCAGCTGGCTCAGCAGAACCACATCCACAGCCCTTACGAGTGTGATGCCCCTCTCGCGCCCCCTTCTCCCCGACACGCCATAAAAGACGAAGAAAGTCCTCTGCACCACCCGCAAGGGTACCAAACTACTCGGAGCTACAACCACGACTTCAGAAACCCACACGTATACATGTCCCAACATTCCCCAGGCAGCCAAGAAATGATCTTCAGGAAACACTACAAAGACGACCGCAGGAAACATCATCATCACCACGGCAGCCAAAATGTTAACCACACGTATTCAGAAATCGCGAATCAACAAGGTAGGATGTACAGGCGAGGGTCTGAACAAGAATTCCGCGTCATACAAGACGACCCCGTCTACGAGGAAATCGAGAGGAACGAGACTCTGATGTCTGATATGTCAGATGACAACTCTGGCCCAGATAACTGCCGACAGAATCCTGGACACCACGGGTCGTCCAGCTCGAAGTTTTTTGGCGATCACCGCCCTTTAATCTCCTACAGCCCTGGAGAGAGGCATCACCATGAACAGGAGCATTATGGAAAATATGGGAAGTGGGATACTTTGGAACGTTACGACCAGAGGCATTATGAGAGTGGGAGGCTGATGCACCCGTACCACCAGCCTCAGGAAAGCAACATGAGGGCTTTAGCAGCTGTTCTCAACGGAGAAAATAATGTGGTCTGCCACCTGGAGCCACACAACTCCTACGACGTCTATCAGCCGCAAAGTGGCAACCCAAGGACTGTGTCGCAACCCAGTTTTTAAACAGTGCAATTGAACTTGTGATCGGACAGTGAAAGTATGTGTTAGCGACTTCGCGTGTTGTACAGAAAAAAAAAACTAGTAAAAAAGGAAATTTTTCTATGGGCGTAGACAGTTAGAAGTCTTAGAAACACTTAAGATTTAATTAGAGAAACTTGCCATAACATGGACATTAATATTTATAGTATAGTGACTTAAATTTAAATCACTTTTTTCACTGTGATCCTATTCAAATATAATGGCTCAAGATTCTATGTCGCGACCATGTACTCATTGCGAGTTGGATAGTAATTTTGTATATATGGTTAGCGTTTAGTACTAGATATTAGTACTTACTTCCCAGTGTGACCTTACTATCGTTACTATTTGTGTTACAATCAAGGCATTCTGTCGCATTACATGGTTTCTTACTGTAGGAATGATATCTGTGATGTCTCAATTCGTTGTTGTGTTTAGCGGGTGTTTTTGACTTCAGTAAGTGTGTTTCTGACTTTGGTCAGTGTGTTTCTATCTTAGTCGGTGTGTTTCTGACTTTATTCAGTGTATTTTGACTTTAGCAATGTAAATACACTTTGACTCTGATGACATTAAATACGCTTATTATAAAATAAATTAAGCTTAATAGTTACTTTTTTATCAATGCAATCTTTTAATTTATCAATGCAAGTTTGAATGCAATGAATTATTTTAATAATCTTTTGGGGAAATTAGTTTTGGTTTTCCTTATTTTGAGCTCAAGATATTTTTTAAATATAGCACACATTCGTTGACGTAGTAATATTTTTTATCTTAATTTCGTTAAACACAACGACTAATTGTTCTGCTTAGTTTAAGTTCGCTTTTAGCCATTGTTGTATCACTGCCATATAGTACCGTTTCGTATGCTTTTATACAATTTTAAAGCTTAATTGTTACATCATACGGTCAATTTTAGTTTAAAATATCCGTCAGAGGTGGGTATTTTAAAAACTCCTATAAAAGTTATATAAGGTACTTTTTTTAAGACTGCTATAAAGACACTTAAAAGACTTTAAGACTTAATTAACTAATGTAGTGATTTCAATAATTTAAATCACTACTTTATAGAAACTATATGAATATTATTATAGGATTTTTGTCTTTTTAAATGTGAATAATATATGTTATTTGCACAAATATGTAAACATTCCTACTGGAGTTTTTTTTTACATACCTTTGCCTATGTATAATCAATAAAATTAAAACAGATGTTTGCACAAAATACGAGCATTTACCACTGTCACCAAAAGGAGTTTTTAAAATACCACCGTAAAGGTGGGCACACATTATACCGGGCCGCATTAACATATTCTGTTGAAAAAAATTCATCACAAAGGGGCACAAAAACCCCCTTCCTCGCTAGTTGAGTTGTGGAGGACTGACATCATTCACGTCTTTTAAAATAGGTACTTAAAATTAGCGAACAGCCAACCATATATTATAAAGATATTGGTTCAAAGCGAACGTGTTTACCGATACGTTGCGGCCCAATGTGGCGTGCTACGGCCCCATGTGTCCTGCTATGGCTCAATGTGGCGTGCTACGGCAAAATGCGACCTGATGCGGCCCAATGCAGCCCGACATAATGGGTGCGCGCTTTACCACAGCTTTGTAATATTATCATTAATATAATTTGTCAATATTTCAAAAAATCCATCCATCCAAACCTATTATAGACTGACACCACTTGATGTTGTGCACTTTCTGTACATTAGAACTTAGAGTAAATATCTCGTTTAATTAAATAAATGAAAAAAAAATGACAAAAAATATGATTTCTACGTAATGTAGATTATTAATGCCATGGATATACCTGTTACTTTAATAGAATGGCGCTGGTGGTTCTATTTTGCGGTTTAAATGGTAACGGTAAAATGTAATTTTTAACCATAGACAACACTTTTAATAATTTACGCAGACGATCAACAAAACAGCGCCATTGGCGTTCGCAGTTTCTGCGCGAAACTTTTATCGATCGTTTGTACAACTGCATTTTAAACCTTTTTTTAACTATATACTTAACTGTTGTACGTAATTTTAATTAAAATTCGTCAAATAGAACCATCAACTCCCTTATGATAAGGAATTGTTTGATTAGAATTGATAAAAGTACAATAATAACAACACTGATTTCCATGTATATTTTAAATGTAAAGCAATATATATTAGACTGAAGTATTTGATAAATTTTCCGCCATTTTTTACTATAATACAATTTAATTTATAAACATTTATACATGTAGGCGAAAATTTATAAAATACTTTTTTAATGGGAAAATATATGATAAAAATTTTCTTGGGAATGATTATTTTTTCTAATTGGGTATACTAGTCCATCTATTTTTCCCATTCGTCTGAATTAACGTAAGTGTACATTTCTCATGTATTTCTGTTATATATTTTTTTTTTGTTTTTGTAATGTATTTTAAAAACGTTAACGTCATAAATGTAAAGTAGAAAAAAGGAAAATGTGTAAATAAATTAAAATTTATAAAAATAAAGAGTGGCCGTTCTGTGAGGACGGCGCATATGATTTTTGAGATTTTATTTTACCCGTCTTCATTCTCAATTTAAACAATATCCTGTAGTCTTGTAAAGAAACTAATCAATATGCTACAAAATTCTTAAATCATGGTGATATCATACTTTACGTCCTTACGATTTATCGGATTTATTTAATTTACCATAATCTATTTCAGAAAACGCAATGTGCACATGTCTGTATGTGGCATTATTTTAAAAACAACTTTGACATTTCGGCTCCACACGCTTGCCAAACCTCGACAAATCATCACAAATTGAAACGTGTGGATATAGCGTTTGCCTCGGCTTGTGTGGACATGCAAGCATATGGATATCGCTGTTTGGAGCACCTAATTTATCCAAGCATTTGTATTGGTTTGTAGTTTGTGGCAAGTGGCAAACGTGTGGTTACACCATTACGTGAATGTATTCGATGCAAAAAATTACATGCATAAATTACACCTTTTTTTTTGGATGGGAAATCAAATAACTTCTTCCGCTCTGGGTGGAGCGGGAGGGCGTGTCAGACTTCTACTGACTAAAACCCACCCGTGTTCCTTCAGTTGTCTGTGTCAGGGCCACGGTAACTTTCGAACAATCCGAAACCCTGGGGGGCATCGGCCTTAGCGGACCCCTTCAGCTAGTGCTGACATCTCTGTGAGGCGCGCGTGGAACAACGCGCCGTCGACCCGGGCCTGGTCCTTACCGGACGGCGAGCTGCCCATTGCTCGCCATCCGCAAGCCCGCGCCTACGGTGGCCGGAAATCGGCTATCGATTCCCGACGCCCAGGGCGTCTCCTGCGGCGGCTAGGGGCGTGAGGGCGCAAAGATTGCCTCTCCCTCACGCGTTCAGCCTCCTCCTTCGCGAGCATTACTGCTTCGCAGAAGGAGGTGACGGCTTCCCATGCACTCTCGCTCAGTACCTACCATGGCCTGTACCTGGGCCGGACGCGAGAGATCGCCGTATAAATTATACCTACCCTACGCTATTTGCGTGATACAACTCTTGACTGGTAATCCCAATCCGAAACAATCCTATGGCGCCATCTATATAGTTACATACTGTACTACTTATGCAGCAAGGAAACAATTACCGTCTAAGGCGACGTCCTAGTAGAACGCGACTACGCGATCATTGTAAGTTCGCGTGAATTTTAGTCGTACGAATCCGCGATCAAACATACTGATGTCGAATAGGTTTCTTAATTGGCATTTGCGCGAGGCGGTCGTGCGACTAAAGTGATTGTTCGTTCTTTCGTGCGAACTAAGTTCGTACGCACCCGCGTCTTTAATTCGTGCGATGATCGCGTATTCGTGTTCTATTAGGACACCCACTTTTCGCTATCGCGTGATCCCGCGATGGTCGCTTCGCTTACTCGCGCGATGATCGTGTAGTCACGTTGTATTAGAACGACGCTTAAGGCCACGTCCTATTTAACCCATTCGTTGCTACCAACGCACCATTTGCGTTGATCGAGATTTCGACGTCATGCCACCAACGTACCATATGCGTTGAGTGTACTCTAAGAAGTTACCATTTTTGGGTGGGTTTTTTTTATTTAGGGTTTTTTTTTAATTGAAAAACACATTAAATTTCGTATTCTCTATTGTAATCATTAAAAATATTAAGTGGCACCCAGGTGATGTTTTTAAAATATAAGTGGCAATGAATGGGTTAAAAGTTATAGTCGCGCGAATACGCGATCGGTCGCGTGATAGTTACTTTTTTCAGAAAACTGGAAAGCGCCCTCTGTCGGCGCGAACACGCGTGCTGATTCACTGAACAAAAAGTTCGAACGATCGTGTATTCGCGAGACGATCGCTTTTAAATAGGACGCGGGGTTATGAAGCTAAGCACACAGCCGCAGGGGGCCACAGCGCGCCGCATTGCAAAAATTCGCGAAAGCATATTAGGAGCCACGGCGGGCCGCACCACAACGCATGCAACGTAGGTTCAGACTGATTCAAATTCGAATTTGAACAGTTTCCACTTCTGTGCAATTAGGCTCGCGCACATTTGGGCAAGCCACGTCGCAACGCGAAAATCCTTCTCGATCACTTCTGCTCATTTAGTACCTATGAACTATCGCACACTACAGCGTGAGGCATCCTGCAGTGCAACGCAAAACAGTAGCCGCAAAAATACGCCTGACGAGCGATCCGCCAGTGCCTTGCGCTGCGACCTGGACCTGCAGTATCGACATAGATAGCAATCGCTTTGCGACCGACTTCGGTCATAAAGTCCTAGTGGGGTACCTACACGGTCAAAATTGCTTGACAAGCATGTTATTTTTTCGTGTTTGTCATGCAATTTCGACCGTCTAGAGACCCCAATATGACTGTGCGACCGAATTCGGTCGTAAAGCGATCGCTATCTATGTCGAGACTGCAGGCCCTGGTACGCCCCGCCTGTAGTGTGCGAGAGCTGTAAAAGTAACTTTGTAATTACATACAATTTAATGGTATTCTATAGGATTACTAAGTTACTTATTCAAATTGTATATTTAGAAAACGGGACTGAAAATTGGGAATGTCAGAGTTTTTCCTTGCTTTAAGCGGTTGCAGTTGCATACCAAAAACTAAGCTAAGTTAGTTTAGTTGGTGTAGGTTTTCATACTTGCACCAATAACTATGCATAGTTTGCGGTCTACAACCCGCTTTATAGGCTAAACAATAACTGTATTCAAAGTTAGGAGCTTGTGGGTCTTGTGGGACCTTAGAATTTTGATGATCGGTGAGTCAGTGAGTCAGTGCCCCCAGATCCTGCAGACAGAAAAAGGAGCCCCGCTAAGCGGGGTTTCGTCGGCATACACTGGCTTCCCTTGTTCACAAACTATACTAAATTTAACTTCATATTATCTTTTTCTTTCTATTTCATTAAAAAAAGGACAGAAGATAACTATTAGTTTAGTCCTGTCAAATTAGTCAGCGCCTGACGTAAATTTTTTAATCATGTGTAAACTTGTCTACGGAGTATCTTAATTTGACAGGACTAAACTAATATTTATCTTCTGTACTTTTCTTAATGAAATGGAAAGAAAAAGATTCACTGAACTTAAATTTAGTTTAGTTTGTGAACAAGGGAATCGGCGCCACTAAGTTGCACAAAACGAACATTAGTACTAGAAACGGAGACTATAAATTCATAATTTTGTATCAAAAAGTGACTATGTTTAGCCTTTCACATTTAGCCAAAATTCAACCAATAGTTACTACGAGTATGTTTAACCATTGGTTGAGTTCAAAAACCGGCCCTTAGTTACAGCATCAATTTAATGACTCCATTAAACTAATGTTGGTTTTGCGCAACTCACCGTTAGACATATTATTGCTTGGAAACAAAAGACCCTCTTCTTCACCCATAATAGTCCATAGTTAAACGAACAGGATCCAACCCACAACACACTTAATGTGGGTTGGATCCTTTTCGTTTAATTATAACATAAAAAGGGTAGATAAAACCAACAAAAGTAGCTACTGTAAAAAAGCGCCGGGTGTTTCTGGATTTTCAACGTTATTTCAATCAGCGCATATATGAATGGCAGTGAAATCGCGCTGCGCCAGATGAGAGACGGTCCTAAACGTCCGGACTACTAAAGTCTGTTTTTTAATCTCGGAGACTAATTTGACAGGTGCAAATGTCAAAGTATGAAATGAAAAAATGATACATGGAACATTTGAAATGTCAATTTAGTCTCAGAGATTAAAAACAGACCATAGCTCTACAATACCGACGTTGCTGCCCCTCTTAACTTACGAGCGTATACTTAGCGAATTTGGAGGTAGATCCCTCAGCTGTGTTAGACCATGGCCAGTAGCGAAGGGTTGACCTATGACGTGCAGGCGACTACGTACTATAAAGTTATCTGCAAAAGGGAACCTTAGGAACTTACCTAAATCATGCAGGGTGGTAGAAAAATGACTCGGTTGTATTGTTGTACCTATTCGATCACTCAAGCCAATTTAGAATCAATACATTTCAAAATTGTAAATGAAATGCGGCGCTTGTTTCTAAAAAGAGTTTTGTGATAGGCGCGTAAAAGTGAACACGTCCTCTTGTAATATCAGGTTGGCACAAAAGTAATGAGACACCGACAAAGTTTGGATGCCTTTCGACCAGAACTCTGATGGCTGTGCCTCGAAAAAGTTGTTGCACTCCGCCTCTACATTAGAGAAATCATTCAATTGTTTACAAGGCAAATGTTGTTTCAGGGCTCTTAACAAATGATAGTCTGATGGGGCGAGGTCTGGGGAATAAGGTGGGTGGGGTATCGTCTCCCAGCCCAAGTTCTCCAACTGTTGGCGAACGACAGATGCGACATGAGGTCGAGCGTTATCGTGTAGTAAAACTACATTGACTCGTCTTCGTCGTTCTTTCTTAATAGCAGCAGATAGTTTGGTGAGCTGGTTTGAATATTTGTCAGTGTTTATATAATAGTTTCACTGTGTAATAGTTCATAAAACAGCATGCCTTGCGCGTCCCAGAAACAGCAAAGCAGAACTTTTAAGCGGTTCTTTTGACTCAGCTTCGGTTGAGTTGGTGGCGTTTCTTATGGAAGCATCCAAAAAGCACGACGTGTATCGTTCTCGTAATGAATCCATGATTTATCTCCAGTAACCAGATCAGACAAAAACTCTTTACGTCGGGGTCGCAGCAAAAGTGATTGACAGATAGCGAGACGACTGGCGTCTGTAAGGATGTGCGGTACCCACCGAGCCAAAACTTTTCGACACCCACGCTCATGCAGATGGTTTGCCACGGCGTGGTGACAGCAGTTAAGTGCTGCCGCTAATTCACGAGTGGTAGCATCCGGATTCGACTGCAGTTCGCGGCGTAAATCGTCATCATTCACTACGGGTGGTCGTCCAGAGCGTGGCTGACTTTCAAGGCTCCTGTCTCCTGATTTAAAACGGTCAAACCATCAGGACACCGTCGCATGGCTTGTACTTCCAGCGCCCAATGCAGTGTTGATATTGTCAGTCGCAGCCCGCGGACTGTGGCCTAACAAGTACTCGTATAAATATAGTGATCGATCTTGTCACTCGTCCATTTTTATTCAAACTGACTAAACCGATCCTGAGGGTGGCTATGCCCTCACATCACAGGTACCTAGAATTTCTACAACATTCTAGAATATTATCGAAAACAATTAACTTGAAAAAGCAAATGTATAGAGTTTTGTAGTTTCTCATTACTTTTGTACCAATCCCATAAATACCTAAAATTCAGTATTACTCCCGTTGATATACTAAAAAGGGTTTTTTTTATATCAATGATGGCTTTTTAATTTAGCGCCTACGCCGTATCCTTCTCGGTAGTGTAAGAGTGCGTAGTTTTACATTTGGTGGAGGCGCCGATGCGCTGGCGCATGTTCCACGTTCTATCTACGTGGAACATGGCATCAAAGGTATCGTCGAAATAAATAAGACAAAATAAATTTTTGTAGACATATATTCCTTAAAGAGTTTTACACCCACAAAATAATACGAATCGTAAAGAATTGAAAATTTATTTTATAAAAAACTTATCAACGTGAAAATGTTAGTGTTTTTGACAATAAACGAGTTACGTCGAATAGATTCTCACACAAAAGTCTTAACCCTACAATGTTTATAAAAAACATTAAATTTTTTCTTTATTTTGTTATCCAAAAGTTTTGGGAGATCTTTATGAAGGCACTCAATAGAAAGGTTGCCTTAAAATGAGATCTAATTTTTGAAAATTTCTACGCCCGTTATAATTTTTCTAAAAAAACTTACATTACAAAAAACATATCTAAAAAATTTGGTCATGCCAAAATAATACATCAAATTACAAGGGTAGGTACTGATACAATAATATTTAGTATGTTTTATAAATAAAGCAACTATCGTTTAAGCACCACCCGCTAGAATCTTAAAAGAAAATATGTATTTTTATTATAAAAATATAATTTTGAACGAGATCCAAACAATATCAAAAGAGAAATTCCAAAAGTACATATTACATTACATCAAATTACATAAATCTACCTACTTACAATTAAATTTTGATGGTAAAAGTGATTATGATTACGCTAAGATGAAGAATACGAAGGCAGAAAACACAAAATGCATTTCACGGGCAACTTATATTAAGTAGTATTTTAATCAGTAAATTCTTAAAATTCTAGCAATACATTTCCTTGACATTTTAAATATATTTTTGGGTCATCAAACTGGCTCAAATATGGACTGAATATAATTTGATTTCATAATTAGCGCAAAATTAAACATAAAATTACCAAACACCTGAATGGTACTCCTAGATTGTAATGTATTATTATGATCATTTATAACTTAACATAATGCCCGTGCGCAGTAACAGAACTATGAAATGCTATACTCAACTTAACCAAGTCTAAAATAAGACTTACAATAGAAAAAATAAATGCCGTTTTGAGACGCAAGTTAAAGCATTACTTGATAACTCATTGCTACATATAAAAAAATAAAACGATAAAAATGTGGTATCGCTTGAACCTATTATCTTGACCAATAAAAAAGTCAAGGGGTCACTTCGTTGGAAAAAAAGTACGATTATTGATTTAAAATAATTAATTAAAACTGATAATCGCTGGTTTTAGAAGTTAATTAATAAATAGCGACAAGCGTAGTAGATCTAATTATACAGATACCTAACACTGACAGATGTTTTGACAGTCGAAAATGTCATATGATGATTGACAATATACTCGAAATGGGTGATACCTACTTACAAGTGATCTGATGTTATAAGACTATGAGACGAAGGATCAAACGAGGCTAGGATCACTAAAGAAAAACTGATTAATTTAAAAAAATTCTAGACTGATGTAGGTACAGACGCCAGCAGGTCAATCTACCCGAAACTGTCAGATTTTCCCAATCAACTTTGAACCGAATGCCTTAGCAATAAAGTCGAAAATCTATTAAAGAAATCTGACAGATTGTAGTAGCTTGATGTGCTGCGAAAAAAAAATGCCGCGAAAGAAATAAACTACAACAGATTGTATTTATCAAAGTAAGTAATATTAACGCTGCTATTTTATCCATAAGTTCTGTCTCTCTAAAAGTAGCTTTACCAACTGGTATAATAATAACCAGCTACTTACTAGCCTCGTCTGAAACAGACATTACAGGTTGAGTAATTTATACTAGACGTAGGTACAAACGTAAAATAAAAATGTACATTTTACACACTCGCGGCACACAACACAAAAAGGTTTGCAGTCTTCAACCGAATATCACATAGCTATAGACTCCACACTTAGGGCTCCAAAGACATCTTGCATTTGAATATATTATTTTTTTAATACCAAAAGAAAAAGGCTGAATGAAAAAGTTAAAAAAAAAAACATTGTAGTTAAAAAATCGCGCGGAATTTTAGGGTTAACTTTTTTAGGTCAAGATTGACGCAAATTCATGAATGAATCAAATCATTTAATTGTGAATATTATCTAGAGATTTCTTTCATTACAAAAGTAAGCACAACATACACAAATGCTTCGAAGAGAATGAAAAAGAAAAACTCCCGTTTCAACTTTAACCTCAAATTTAAAAAAAAAACCGTTTGCAATCTTGGAGCCCAAACTATACTGAAACGTTGCTATGAGCATCCGCAGCTTTCCACGACCATCCCAGGAATAGTCCCGTATATAATATTATAATCATGGTCGAAATACAGCATGGTGATGCTACTCATCCTTCGGGGAGCACAGCATGGCCCCCCACTCCCCTGTGGGGCGGCTAGATGGACTAAATGAGTGTGTGGATACTTTTGAAGAAAGCTGTAAGGACATTCTCCACTGCAATAGTTAGCGTCGTAGACTTTCGGCGCGATGATCCAGTCCCAGCCGAACTCCTCGAAGTTAACAACAAGGGGGTATCGACAACAGCGTGCTTCTTTCGAGTTCTCCGTGCAGTCCATGCCGATGGTTCGGCGTGTTCGCTTGTGTGAATTGTCCCTTAGACTTACTTCTATGTATGGCATCTGGAATGAGACGAAAATCCAGTTATTTTGATTCATTGACAGGGAAGCATAAGTGCAGGGTAAGTCAAGGTCAATAGAAACAGTTCTAGCGCACTTGGTTTACAAAAATTTCTAGTTATTTCGCGTGACATTTTACTTTCGTCAAATATTTTTGGTACCACTCATGTTGCTTATTTTTTTTTTTTTTTTGATTACCGTATATGAGCAATAAAAACATAGTTTAATACTGAGCATAACTGGTTCGTTTATGTAATAAAACAATCAGCTAAAAAATGGGTCAGCACGGCACCCACTGGAATATTTATAGCATCCACAATTTCAGAAATTGATAAAAAGTCTTTGTGATAACTTCAGTGCCCAATTAATAAGTAGGTAAAAATTCTGCATTATCTTCTTGACACGCTTTTTTTTCGGGCCATATCAGCTATCGTAAGAGTAAGAAGAGCCCAGGTGACGATGGCGTAACCGCTGAAGTCTGTCTTCTTTCACATATTACAATTTTTTAAACAGTATTTTAAAAACCGGAATTCTACCACGCACATTTGGTCACTCGTTGAATATTCTTCCACAAAAAGGGTGGGAAAAACAGACATAAATAAAAAAAAGTAATTAATAAAAAAAACTAAAAATCCCGGCTGCGGTGAAACTGAATAACTAAAAACAAGCCCATTTTATATTAAATTAAAGTTGAAAAAGCAGGCGGGACTCTTTTGAGTTTGAAAATATAAAAATGGAATGGGGTCCCGTCTGCTTCCAACTTTTATCTATTATAAAATGGGCTTGTTTTTAGCTCTGAAAAGCTACCGCAGCCGGGTTTTTAGTATTTTTTATTACTTTTTTTTTATTTCCAGCTTTTTAGTTTACAAATATGAAAGATTTTGCAGATGATTTAGTTCTTGCAAGGAGTTTTGGTAGTGAGAGTTATTTAAAAGCTTTTTTTACGATTTCTCAGTTTGAATTACTTTTAACCATATAAGTTGTATATATTTTTGTAATCACCTTTTAAAACCCTTCATTTTGATATCCCACTCGATGGTATTAGTAGAAAACAAAAATTCGAACTCCACAATATGGCACCCCATATCTGTTATTTTACTTTGTTTTTATTTTATTTTAAAGTAGTCAGTGACACTCGCACTTGGTAGCCAAGACATATCCAAAGACGTATAATTTATCCAAATCCGTTCATTCGTTTAGGAGTTACGAGGGAACAAAGAAACGGACATACATACATACAGGTCAAACACATAACCCTCCTTTTGGGCTTCGCCGCAGTCAGGTAAAAATGACCGTCCCAGCAGTCTGGTTTCGCACCTATACAAAGCCTTCCTTTAAGTAATTGAAAACAGAATAGTAGGTGCCCTCGACAAACATCAGCCTCCCGAACAGGTAGGATTTCGACGCAGCCTCTCTACCACTGACCACCTCCACTCCATCAACCAGGTTATCGAGAAACATACAGAGTTCTATCTCCCATTTTATATTGCATTCGTAGAGTACTACTATAAATTTCAACGCCTTACAGAATTAAGAAATAGACACCGCGTACATAAATAAATCTTTTGCAAAGTATTTGAAGAAACAGCACCGCAGCCATTAAAAATCAGTTCTAAGACTGGACCGTCTTTCCAAATCAATAAAGAAGACCCGCTGTGTCCGAAATTTGACGGCCGTACTGAAGGAAGTCTTCAGAAAGCTGGCAGCAGGCTGGGGGGGTTGAATATGTCGACGAGTAGGTATCTCTACCTTGGTCTCTTTCCAGGCAAGACAAAACAAAGAAGTTGTAAGACGCACCGAAGAGCCTGGAAAAGCTAATGGGCCATGAAATATCTAATGAAGGGCGATTTTCCTCTATCCCTCAAGAGAAGACTCTTCGACATGTGTATTCTATCCATCTCACGTATGATTCTCAAACATGGTTCTTGACAATTCAGCAGAGGTCCACGCTCGAGGTTTGCAGAGAGCTATTCTGGGTATTAAAATTGCGGACCTGGATAAGAATACAACAATCCGTTCCATCACTATAGTTACTGATGTCACTCGGAAAGCTGCCACGCTTAAATGGAATTGGGCTGGACACAAACTCAGATACGACCCAGTTAATAAACGACATCGCGGCAGGCCCAGACGGTGATCCGTCTAGGCCTGCCGCGATGGCATGTCGGGACGAGCTGGACTCCTTTGAAAGTTCTGGACAGATAGAGGTGGAAAAAGAGTAGGGAGGCTTTTTAGCAGTAGTGGGACAAAAATGGCTAATAAAAAAATATCAGCTATCGAAATCATCAGATGCCTTTTAAAATATAGATTATGAAGACCCTGCATTCACAATTCTGCAGTCACATGAACAAAAACTTAACTGGGGAGAGATAATAAACCTCATTTGCTCCTCCTTTTTTTCCTACTTTTGTGAAGGAGCTCATCCGGTGAAGCATTACCACCCACATTTAGGTATGTCTGCCTATAGGCAGCGTGTCTAATGTCTTACGTGCCTTTAAGCGCACTGCCATTACAGCACATTGCTGCTACAATGTTCTGGTTTGAATAGCATGGGTACCGGTCTTAGGTAAAGGCACGTTAGACATTTCAGATTTGTCTCTGGGATCAATGCTTATGGTCTGAGTAAGAGACATCAACCCCCAATAACTTAAAAACAAGCTTTAAAACACTCACCAAAGCATTATTTGATTCAGAGCTCGGATGCGGCACAACCAAACTCATCCTATTCTTCGAGTCTTGTACTCTCACTACTATTGCTAAATTCTCTCGCGGCAGTCTGCAGAACTCCGCAACCATTGTGGTTATATTAATCTTCAACCATTTCCCGGCTCTTAGATCTCTTCTAGTCAACTTCACCGAATTGTCGGTGTAAGGGACAGAGGCTTTGCTCCCTTGGTTGTTCCTCGTCACCCTGCTGACCTGTAGGCTGATGGTGAACGGCTCCTCAGGGTCTATGGTAGTGTTCCGTGCCTCCAACTCCTGGATGTGCAGGTTCAGGACTGCTTCATCTAGCTCGTTTTGCAGCACTTTGTTTGTGAATCTGAAGTTGGTAACTTTTAGACCCTTGAAGTGACTGTGGCGACGTGTGTCTGTGGGTTGGAAAATGTTGGGTTATTAAAAGAATTTAAGAGTGCTGTGAAACAATTTTTTTTTTGTCCAAAGGTTTGGACTAATCTAAGTTCGAGCCCATAATTTAGATAGAATCAAATATTTATGTCTATCGCATATCATACAGTAGAGTGCTTTGAATGACTTTACCTCTCAGTATAAAAGACTATCTTAGACTAACTTATTTTCTTTATATTCTATGTAGGTACCTAAAACCCTAACCTTTCGTAAGTCTATAATAGATTTGCGATATCCTACTTAGCTTTTTTCATATTAAAGCCACCACGATACCATGGAAAATCGTGTTATTCCCGAAATCCTCATTGACAATGGGGATTTGTGGAATAACCCAATGTTTAGTCCACATATCCCTATCGGTTTCAAAATAAAATATAAACAACATATTATTAGATAAACACGAAGTCTTTATTTTTAATAAAGGTAAGATTTTATTGATTATTTTTATACCTCGTCAAACAAAATTAAGTACCTAATGGCTAAATTAATAGCCTAAGTGTAAAATATTTTAGCAAAAAGAATGAAATCACAGTCCTACAAATAATATCTAAGGTTACTTTGTGATTGATTATTTTAGAACTTTTGTTTACCTATGGTAGTAATCTTTATCTAAGTATACGTAGTGGTGCGCGGGACGATACCTAAAACTATTACACAATTAGTTTAGTCAATATTATAGAATAACCTAAGTTTTTCTAAGCAGTGTCTAATCGTAATTTCTCCATTTATTAGTTCCATTTAGACCTCATGTCACGATTTATACTTTTGATTGATCTTTTTGCAATACCTTCTCTTCTCTACCTGCAATGCAAGAACTTCATAGCACGATGCACCTTCAGCCAACGAAGTGAGCAGCTTCATAAGATTTTGGATTATTATTGACCACGCGTTTTTTTTTTTTTTTTGTTCCATGCTTCAACTAAATTAGTAGTACGGTGGTTCTGACCAAATGGTGATCACTACATATTATAAAGCAAAGTCTCCCGCCGCGTCTGTCGGTCTGTAAGTTCCCGATGTTATCAAAAACTACTGAACGGATTTCTATTCGATTTTCATCAATAGATAGAGTGATTCTAGAGAAAGGTTTATACTTATAGTATTATATAGTATAGCCGCGGGCAAAATCTAGTATTTAAATAAAGTCCTCTTGTAACCATTGTTTGTGCATGTGATTTCTGAAGTCCATTGCTTTTATCGTCGTCAGAGCTCTGAGAGGCAATTTAAAACCAACCCTCAATAATTTTGTTCGGAGGTAGCAAGGGCAAAGCAGCACGCGCAACTTGTCTTCTGGCTAATTTATCCTTTATGAGTCCCAGTTGTCTACCTTTTTTCCATACAGTCTGGGTGTAATGGAAATAGCAGCCACACATACAGACATTTTTAAAAACGGAATGTTTGCATTGCATTGCGTTCATTGCTGTCACTTCAAAGTCGCATTTAAATGTTTCTGGATTCCAATCAGGTACCATAATAAATTAGTGGCACAATATTTATGTATTTTTCTGTACTGCCCATGCTCCATGGATGGTGTACAGTTGGATTTGTACAGAACCAAAACCTTCCAAGATCAAGAACAATTTTAACTTTTTCATATAATGTCGGGCAGATTCAGAGCAGAATGCCAAGGACACCACTATCGTTGTAGTTGTCTAAAATAATTACTTTTATTGCACACATATCTGGTGTAAGGTCTTATATTCTTGTTTATATTTTATTTTTTAAAGCGATGGGGATTTGTGTACAAACATTGGGTTATTCCACAAATCCCCGTTGATGGGGATTGTCAATGGGAATTTCGAGAATGACCCGGAAAATCTTATATTATTATATCACATCTCTTTTTTTTAATTAGGCATAATGTTTCAATATGTAATAACATTCACAATCTTTATCATACGTCCACATGCATAAGGATCATCCAAGAAATATAATAAACTAAAGCCGCCACTTTAGCAACTATACTCACGGAATCACCAAAATCATACATCGCCATTTAGGTACACTTGTAACAAATGTTAATAAAAAAGAAAGATTATACCCAATTCCTTAAAAATAACATAGATTCAGATTTTTTTTAAAGTTTTGCTTTGGCTTCTTTTCTTTACATATTTTAATATTTACAAAAAATAGGGTTAATTTTAGATCTTGATTATAATTAAGATCACATTTAAAATAAAAAATATCGTAATTTAGATAAATGATGGTTTGTTGAATTCTTGCTTCTTCCTCTGTCACCATCGATAGTGCAGCCCTCATCTGAAAAGAACAGAAAAAAAATTAAATACTTAGTTTAAAAAAAAAAGGTAATTTGAGCAAATAGTCAAATAAAATTCTGAACACACAAGAAGCTTATATTAAATTTAATAAAAGGCTGGTTTGATCCTGGGTTCCGCACACTTTCGACAAGGAATCTTTCTTATTGTTTCAGCCTTTGCTCGTCAGGTTTGTCTCTATTATTACGGTTTGGAATAAGTGTAGCTGGTAACGTAAATGTAAATATCACAGATCTTAAAAACACAGGAGCTATGGCAAGAAGGCGTGGCGCTTGCGAACGCATCTGGCCGCAAAGTGCTTTGATGCCAGTTTCAGTCATTAGCCGAATGTCAACTTACGACGGCTGCGCAGCTTATGATTTTGACTTGCTTCCTTGCTTAGTACAAATCAATCAATGAATCGGCTGGTGTAATAGCGCAATGGATAAGTGTTTTACTGATACTCTCACTCACACGACAGTTTCGTGAAGCGGCCGCTGCCGGCTTTTGTCAGTTAGAGATGTGATGTGAGGTTTGTGATAGTCGATATTTTATACGATTCTATTGTACTTAGTACGAATGATTATATGTAGGTATGATACAATTAATTATTGAAAAATACAATTTGTTACTATTTCTTCATTACTAGACTTATCTTTTATTGAATCAATATCTAATGGGAATATAGCTAACTAGGAATTTTAGAAATCTTTTATTTCCATCCAATGACGCCATAACCAAATGTAGATAGATGTGATAGAAGTAATAATAAAATTGTTTATTATTTCACCTGATAACACGAAAATTGCATTAAAAAATATTAGACAGGAGCTCATGTCGAAATCCTTATCGCAATTTATAGGTATGAATCTTTTTTGAAACAAACATTTTCACCAATACAATCAATTGCCAATGAATAACCATTTATTAATACTTATAAAAGCCGTAATGGAAAAATATGTAAACATAAAATTACACGATTTAATTAAGATCGCAACACCTAAACTATCTAATCGGTAAGTTTTAAATAACTATTTACATTTTACTGGCCAATAAAATCTATGTCAATAAAAATCTTGAAGTTTTAGTTGTGTTCTCCTAGTCTAGATTCGAGTTGTATTAAATTTCACTAACTTTAGTTAGTTAATATTCCAATTCTGATCAAACTGCACTTGTATAGAGTAGGAATATTGAGGGAAACTCCTGTATCATTTTTATTTTCACAGTCAATAAAATCTTTAGCAAAAGAACAGATATTATAGGTAACTGAATTTCATCGACATTTTTCTATTATTACACCACATAACATCACTAGGCACGTAAATGCGCATGTGTGTTTATTCTGAGTCCGTAGGTACAAGTAGATGCGCCGCCCTCTTTTTGCGTGTGTTTTGTTAGTGAGTTTATTAGTGTTGCTGTAAGTTTCTTTGTGTGTGCGAGAAATATGAGCTCGTGTGCCGTTGTTATAGTTTTTGCTTTTGTGTTAGTAAATTAAGTGGGGTAATGTGGAGACATCTGGAACGGAATAATTTTGTGTACAAAGCATATCTCCTGTGTTTTTAAGATCTGTGGTAAATACAATATATAAGGGGAGTCTAATTAATGCGAACAGAAATCCCTGTAGTTAATTAACAATCTAGTTAATTGTGTCATCGGATCGACGGCGTCTTGAATCACATTACTTTACGGTACCTACCGAGTATAAGCCCGTAACGAAACTTGAGATGTAGGTTATCTATAGCAATTTTTTAAATGAACATTTTAGTAGGTTTTTAAAATAATTATCATTTTAAAAATATAACAAGAAAATCTTTTAACAAACATGTTCAAAATATGGTACAAAATTTAAGAGTGCAAGTGTGAGTTAAAAAAAACGGTCAAGTGCGTGTCGGACCACGCACAATGAATAGTTCCGTAGTTGGGATGAATTTATCCCAAGAACAAACTTAACATTGTAGTTGAAAAACATGTTCTCCCATACATTCCAACTACAAATGTCCATAGTTAAATGAAAAGGATCCAACCCACGTTACACCTAATGTGGGTTGGATCCTTTTCGTTTAATTAAGGACAAATGTAAGTTTGTACGCACAATATTGAGAGATTTACCATGTTATTTTAAGACTTCTTATAAGTTTTCCTATAATCTATAGCTAAGGAATTATTATCTATCGCCATAGATATTTTTTTCAAAATTTTAAGATTAGTAATTTCGGAGATAAGGGGGAATTGTCAATTTTCGTCTATTTTCTTAAATAACTTTAAAACAGTTTACTTTAAAATTATCAAAAAAATATATTTGAGAGCCTCACAGTAAGCTCTTTCATTTGACATATCGCACGGTACAGTTTGCATTGTTTTTTTAAATTTTCTTATTTGCCCCCCAAAATTGACTCCCATATTCAAAATTTATTAATTTACATTACACGTCCGTGTTTGAGTCACATAAATACATACGTGTACCAAATTTTAACTTAATCGATCTATTAGAGTCGGAGCAAATTGGCTGTGACAGACGGACATACAGACAGACAGATACATGAGTGATCCTATAATGGTTCCGTTTTTTCCTTTTGAGGTACGGAACCCTTAAAATGTTTTTTTTACCTAAAAAACAACTCTTACGCAACTTAAAAGAATCTAGAAAATTATACGTGTAACACGTATAATTTTGTTAATATAAAAAAAATACACAAAAATAACATATAAAAAGTAAAAAAGGAAGATAATCGAAATTTAAATGTTATAAAAAACACGACAGGCTTATTGATTCTTTAAAAAAAAGGTATTACACGAGAAAAACTTAGCCGCACCTGATGGTTAATAGATTTTACTCATAATTTAGGTACGCGACCTAAAGAAATCGATTGCAATAGCTATTCGAGGAACGCGCATTACATTATAAGCTCTCTAAGTTAAACCGCGAGATGGCGCTAAGTTAAACCTCAATAAAATTATTATGACTACATAACGTGGCTACGGTGTGTGTAGCTTAGATAAATAAAAATACGGATATCTGGAAAAGCCTACAATTGTCGTGCGCCGTCAAGACAGGCTCACAAGGTGTAGTAGTCTGGTCTCGTTGTAGATTGTGAGATTACTACAACTCGCAGGCAGGCTGGACCCTTAGGCCGGATGGTGTGGCCGAAATCCCGCTTGATAATAACGATCTTACCTAAGACATTTGTCTTAGGTAAGATCGTTATTATCAATAGGGGATACGAACCGGGATACAACAGAAGATGAGAAAAATTACATATCGTTTTTTTGAAGGTATAGTTCCAATTGCTATAAAGAATATATTATTTTCTTATGACAAAGAAAATAGAATATAATATCAAAGGAACGAGACTGAACTTCAATAATCAGAACGGACAAGAATGATTACGTAGTAATAATAAAGAAAAATCGGAAGGAATCCGTATAGGTATCCTCGGACTGGGCATGAATATAATCGAATCTCCCATACGAAGATATCAAATAGTTATAACTGGGAAAATTTAGACGTATAGTTCCAAACACAGAGTACATTTATGTTCCAAAAGTAATGTAACAACTTATTGCTTACCTATGTACCACAATAAAGAATATTTGAATTTGAAAAAAAAAAAAAAAAGATATCAAAATCAAACCTCTCGGTAGAAGAAAATCATGTGCAATGAAATGCCCCCGTAAAAAATCCTGACGTTCCACTCATCTGTCACAAGCAAGATTTTAAAATTCAAATATTCGAGGATAAAACCAATTGCCAGTCAAGTCAACGTTAAAAATAGGTTGAATACGTTTGGTATCGAAGGAGAAATACTAAAAAAATATATATATGCAGAACATAATAGGTACTGCAGTTGACATTCCTTTTTTTTTACTTTTTTCATCACTTCCCGACGAAATAACACTTATTATTTAAAAGTTTAAGCATGATTCTCTAGATTTTTTAATCTTTTATTTGAGATATATAATATTTAACGAAATTAACCCCTTCCTCAAGGATTTGGCCATTTGGTCAACTTTCTTTACAAGACACAGGATTAAAAAACAGCCGTAATTTCTTGTTGCTTTTACAATTTATAAAGAAAGTTAATTAATTCTTTTGATTATATTATTTTGAACACGTGGTAGAGACCATATGGATTTGAAAATATAAACTTCTGTTTACACCTAAATGAACTGACCTACGCGTGAACTTGGCATGTATGATGTCTTTCACAGGTAGCAAGGTTGGTCATGATAAAAATATTTCGCGAACCTAGTCATATGGCTAGTAATAGTGCAAGTACTTACTAAACATTGTTTTTAATAACATAGAATAAAGGGTTAAAATTAAAATATTTAAATTCGCGCAGAAGAAAAACTTCAGGTCTGAATAGACACTGTATGTGTATACCTAGGTACTTATTGGTAGAGACTATTTACAATGATTTGTCAATATTAAAAGCATTTCAAAATAAATTAAATATTTTAAATAAGAATAAAACCTCTGAACCTATCGGACGGACTAACGCCGAGGTGATTCGTTTTTAAAAATGATAATAAAAAATATATATTAACCGATATTTTAAAGAAAAACACAATTTATTTAAAAATAAAATTTAAAGAAAACTTTCAATTCCATTTATGAAAAATGAAACGCTCAAATATATTTGTCAGCCGCTCACATTACCTACAAAGCGTACCCCGAATAAAAATCACGGCTTAAAATATTTAAAAGCACACACTACCTTTGAATGCTTCACTAGCTCAGCAATCCTAAGGTAACCTGGCAAGCCACACCACCACTTCACACTCCTGGGCACAGTTTAAAGTTCGCGAACCGAACAGGTGCTAAAGACTCATCTAAAAATAAAGAGTTCGTTCATCTAGATAAAGAAGGCCGACCCCTCCCACAACGGATAGCATCACCACGATATTTTAACGATAATAATTTATTAAAACTAAACTATTCGACATGTACGCTGAGAAATGTTCACAGTTTTGACAGGTTGTGTATAAATCCGTCGTCGACTGTTTACAATTAAGTTTTTTAGGTTTGTTGATACAGAGCAGGTGGTTTCGGCTGAAGCTAATATTAGAACGCCTGGAATTATCTGGGTTTTAGGATTTCCTGGTTTGGTTTCAGTGCTTCGGTAAAATACGTTAGGTAAGCCGTTGGTTCCTGCTATGATTAGAAGATCTCGTCGTCCCAGGTAGTCAGAAATCTGAAAGCCTGTCATGCAGTCTTAACAAGGGGTATCGTGTTACCCAGTAACTGGGTTGTGGAAGTCAAATAGGCATTCGCTCCATGTAAAGTGCTTGCCTGTTCAATTGCATCCGGTTAGACTGGAAATCGACGTCCATATATGTGTAGATAGTCGAAAAAGGCTAGGCAAATGATGCGTTAGGGTGCTTTGGTAACCGATTGTAAAGATCCTATGGTGGTAATATAGTGAACCTCTCAAAATCGGATCATTTCTAAAGATTACACCCCCAACGATAAGCTCAGATTGTAACTAATTGGACTCTACAAAACATGGAAACATCGAAATGATATAGTCAACAAACAGTAGGAAAAAGCAGATCTATTTCCTACTATTTCTTGACAACATCATGCAGGTCAAGGAATAACAAACTATAAGAACCAAAGGTTCACAGACATTGTTAAATATAAGTCAAAAATGGTTCCACAAAGGAACATTTAAAACTAAAATCATAAGTTTCAAAATTATTAAAACCGTAAGGTAAAGTAACTCTCTACTTTGACCTAGAGCATAACTTTGGCCCAAATCGAGACAAGTTTTTAAACTGCCCAAAGTGTCGCGACCACACAACCAAACGTCGTATGTCCTTCGGTAACTACATATTATATTTATAATAAATGGCTATATACTTGCGGCACTTTGTGTGGATTTAATCACACTAAACATCTGTCTCGATTTGAGCCAAAGTTATGCCTACAGTCAAAGTAACCCGCCGTTAATGTTCTGGAATATTTAGAACCAAAAGTTCTTTTGTTTTTTAAATAAAAGAAAAGATACCTACCTGAAAGTAAAAACTCTGAAATCTTAAAAAAAGAACCAAGCTTTTAAAACCACAAACTGCAACCCACGCTTGGCAGATCACTAGGTACCTATTTGCATTCTAAACGCTAATCGCTGTAAAATATTTAAGCGCACTGAATTTCAAAGGAAATCACCCAATCTATTTCATGCGTCACGCGCCTAGAAACTGCTGAAATGCGTAGTTTTAACAAATTATTCATCAAAATCCAGCAGCAAGATGTATTAGCTAAACAACTTTTAAGTAATTTATCGGTGAATGCATTCTCGAAAGTAGTTCAACGGTAAAGTTTCAGTTAATTTATTTTATTTACCATCGCGTCAGTAAGAAATCCACGTGCTTTTAGGAGGTAAATTATAAAACAGAGAGTAGGAATTACTCATTATTTCTTATATCCAGGAATCCAGGTACAATTAAAAGTGCACTGGGGACGAATGAACTAACGACTGTTTCTTATAGACGGGGTACACACACATTTCGTTCCTTGGGTGACCATCTTTATATACCAAGACCCCTCCGTGCCTCGGAAAGCACGTTTTAAGCCGTTGGTACCAACTTGTCATCCGGTTAGAATGGAAGCTGACCCCAACATAGTTGGGAAAAGACTAGGCAGATGATGATAGTTTAAGTTTCTAGTGATAGGAATATCCTGTTGCCATCAGTCGCGAATTACGTTGATTCAGCAAATGCAGGAGCTAAAAATACCTCATTGCAAATAGTAATTACCAATTTCAATCTCAATCTGTAATGACAACTTGCTGGAGCCCCCGCAATCTGCCAAGTCTGTTTAGTATAGTAGTATGCGTTTGTTGCAGTGATGAAAGGACTCCAGGCTTTTAAATCTTTAAAAAGAACTCGACTCGGTTATGACGGTTTGCAACTCAATCGAGTCCCTAAACCCTGAACCCTAACCCTTTTAAGAGTCTTCGACCCACGACTCAAGGTTTCATCTTAAGTTTAAAAAATACTCCTATTTTAAACGACTCAAGCGCAATGAAAAGGGTTCGACCCTTTTGAAAACAACTCAGTTTGTGAGTCGTGCGAGACGCCAGTCGTGAGACGCGCGCGTAAGTACGCGTCAACACATGTTACAATGATTGCGGGTATGGTCTCATATTAAACGACTCGCTTTGTTAAATGACTCCAGTTCTTTACTTAAAAGACTCGCGACTAAGTCTTGAACCTCATAATAAAGAACTTGAGTCGTTTCATTGATTTTAGTCTTTTCTAATGACTCGAGCTCTTTCACATTAGTATCAAGTCGTATTTTTGGAGACGAGTTTTCAAAATCGAGGCTAATCAATCAAACGTCTCGAGTCCTTTCGTCACTGGTTTGTTGAATGCACGATAGTTTATTTTTCCTAACGAGGGTTGTCGCATTTTGTCACCTCTCTCGCTCACACGGGATCAAATTTTTAAGATTGTTTGTTCATTGTTTCATTTAACATTCTTAAAAACTTCTTAAAACCGATTGCGTAGTTTTGCCAATTCTTTTTTGATGCTCCATCACGTCAAAAGTGGCACTTACATAGTATTTTACAAGATGGGCAGAAAAACCCAACGTGATTGCTGCTGTGTTGCAAAGTACCTACAAATATTCGTATGTGTATATGACAGTGGCCAAAAATCTAGAAAAATATAAAGGGAGAGACAGAGTGAAATGGAAACATTTTTCCAGTAGAGGCAGAAAGAAGTGAGTTCTTTCACAAAGAGCTCGCAACAATTTCTAAAGAGATTAACTAAATATTTCGCTCTATTAAAATTAATCGAACAAACAAGCACTAGAATAGTACACCCAATTTAACTGCCTCTGACAATCGGATTGCAACATTCAATAATAAAATAAATTACTTTATCTGTAAGTACCACTTTTACGACTGATAATTTTCTATTTTTAACGCGACTGGGTGGTAATCAATATCATAAATCATTATCAGTTACAGAAACTTACAGTGTAGAATCTGTAGAGCATTTGGGAACGCCCCAATTCCTGCTACGGGTCAAAGATAAAAACTTTTACTATACCTGCTAAGAGGCCACTCCCACTTTCCGTGAGCTAAAAAAACCGCCCATGCGAGTCGGAAGATTCTTGATTATTATCAACTTTTAACAATGAATCTTTTTTTGAGGGTTCTTACATGGATTCCTTGTGGATTTTAACTTATGACTTTTAGTTTTAAATGAGAAAGAGACTAAGAGCGAATTGCACAAATGAAACTGAACGCGACCCCAGCACATCTAAACCCAGGAGACGCCCTGGGCGGCGGGAATCGATAGCCGATTCCCGGCCACCGTAGGCGCGGGCTTGCAGACGGTGAGTAGTGGGTAGCTCGCCGTCCGGTGAGGACCAGGCCCGGGTCGACGGCGCGTTGTGTTCCACGCGCGCCTCAAAGAGATGTCAGCAAAAGATGGGGTCCAATAGGGCCGATGCCGCTGGGGTCGCGGGTTGTTTGAAAAAGATACCGTGGCCCTGGCATAGGCAACTGAAGGAACACGGGTGGGTTTTAGTCAGTAAAAGTCTGACACGCCCTTCCGCTCCACCCAGAGCGGGAGAAGTTATTTAATGATTTCCCATCCACAAAAAAAAAAGCACATCTAAACCGCGTTAAAACCGTGTAAACCACGAGGTTTACACGGTTTTAACGCGGTTTAGATGTGCTTTTTTTCGGTTACGAACCGCGTAAGCAAGAGCTGTCAGTGTCATCATTGTTGTGGAATATTGACACTGACATATCAGTGTCAACATCAGTTGCCTAGCCTTTTCCCAACCATGTTGGGGTCGGCTTTGTAACCGGATGCAGCTGAATACCAGTAGTTTAAATGGGGCGACTGCCTATCTGACCTCCACAACCCATTTACTGGATGTCACTTTTACCCCTTGGTAAGACTGGTTGTCAGACTTTCGGGCTTCTGGCGACCCGTAAAGACTGTCAAAGATCCACGAATGACAGCTGGGACCAACGGCTTAACGTGCTTTCCGAGGCACGGGGTATCTCAGTTTGTAAAGATGGTCACGCATCCACGGACCGACTGCGGCATGCGTAGCTTAATCTGATCGATCGACCCGTGCAGCTGTTATTACTTAGCCACGAGCCCCAGTGTCAATATTCCACAAAAATGCTGTCGCTCTTGAATGCGATATTCCGCGGCTTGGGCAAAGTAATACAAATAAACGCAAGTTTTATAATGCCTAGTATATAATCTAAAGTATACGACTAATTTGAAACGATAGAAAAAAAATCACGCAGATACCTCTTAAAATTTCTTTTATCGATTTAAAACCATACTTATACAACATACATGAAATCATTCTTATTTTTTGTGAGATTATTGTACAAGCAACATGTTAAGGAGGATGCGTCAGGGTAGCCCGCGAAATTCAAATTTTCTTACGTTTTTTGCAATTTGCAAGTCAGTAGTTATTAAGTTGTATGTTAAATAAAGTATGATTTGCGGCCGTAACAAATATGTATTTACAGAATTATATACAATAGAATCAGTAATACAACTCCTTAAGTTAGTATAATCCTAAAATATCAAGATTTCATGAAATAGTCATTTTTTAGGATTACCTGGTCTTAAAAAGTTGTATTGATCACTTTAATGATTCTAATTATGTAAATAGATACTTGTTACGACCGCAAATTATAATTTGATTAACGTACAATATAATACCGACTGGTAAATTGCAAAAAACGTAAGAAAATTTGAATTTCGCGGGCTACCCTGACGCTTCCCCCTTAACGTAATAGTGTTTGAATCAGTAGATTTTTTGTAAAATAATAAATAATTACTTCATATTTTGCAATAAATTACCAGCGTTGAGTCATCGCGCTTCTCTTTCTTTTCTATGCAGTCCGACATTGACCGCGATTTAGGTCATGTAGTCCCCTTAATCATGTTTGGGGCGGCTCGGGACAATTCGAGCCGAGCGGCTTTTAATTACTAGCTTCTGCTTCGACTTCGTCCGCGTGTAATTTCTTGCTCCCCCGTCCCACCGCGTCGCATCGCATCGTCTGCCCGTGCTATTACTTCGTTTTCGCGTTTTTTCTTTTTGATCGGCACCTTGCGTGATGTTATAGATAAATAAATATTTATTTATACTAATATCTATACTAATAATGAAGCTGAATTTGTTTTTTTTTTTAAGTTTAGACGCGGTAATCACTGGAACTGCCCGTCGGATTTGAAAATTTGTTTTTGCATTTGATAGTCCAATTCTTAAGAAATGCTATAGCCAAAATTGGCCTGAATATTCAGGCCAATTTTTAAGTTTATAGATCTCAGGAATAAGATTTTTCAAATAAACGGTGTCCTCTTCACCACGACAGGGCTTTTTTTTTTAAAGCGTTTGGTACGTTTCCATTGTATGGTTTAAACATTACTTATACCCATTTTCGAGTTAATCGAAGGAAGCAGTAAAATCCACGCCTTAAACTTTATTACCCTGTTCCACCACCCCGTTAGGAGACGATTTTTTACCCTGTTAGGGGTAGATTTTTTACTCTGTTAGGGGTAGATTTTTTACCCTGTTAGGGGTAGATTTTTTACTCTGTTAGGGGTAGATTTTTTACCCTGTTAGGGGTAGATTTTTTACCCTGTTAGGGGTAGATTTTTTACCCTGTTAGGGGTAGATTTTCGAAAAATCCTGTTACACTTTGTTTTTTATTTTTGGTCTCAAGTATAAATACTGAGGTTCGAGTTACTCGCACCGCGCGTTAAAATTCTTCCATACAAACTTTGACATTCCCCATCTCCCCTTAGGGAGTAGTTTAGGAAAACTAAAATTTCAAACTTTATAATCTACTTCGGTAAGTATTCGTATCGAGTTTCAAGTCTAGTAACTCAAGGAATACGATTTTTCATACAATCTTTCTTCCCCCTTAGGAGTAGAATTTCGAAAAACCCTTTCTTAGTGGATACCTACTCTTCATACCGAACACACCCACCAATATTCATGTCTCTAGGACCAGCGGTTTAGGCTGTGCGTTGATATATCAGTCAGTCAGTCAGGACTTTAGATATGATGATCATTAAAAAAGTTATGGCGAGCCAACCTTAAAAGATAGACATTTGCTTACACGGACTTTTTTTTAGAACCGTTTAAGAGGAATAATTCCGTCATACATTATTGTTGCGTAACTTTAACCATTTACGCAGCGCACGCAACGGAAGCTCTCAAAAGGAATCAATGATGCTCCGCTCATATTGGTCGTAGCGTAATGTTATAATAGCCTATAGCCTTTCTCGATAAATAGGCTATCCAACATTAAAAAATAATTCAATTCGAACCAGCAGTTCCTGAGATTAGTGCGTTCAACGAAACAAACAAACAAACTTTTCAGCTTTATAATATTAGTATAGATTTATTCATTTTATAATTTATGTACACACAGAAAAGTACATAATTATAATTAGGAGTACAAAGGTACCTACTGCTTATTTCTTAAGAAATTTCTTCCAGCAGACCTGCGAAAGGAGAATTGAAACAGAAATGTAGACAATAGTGTGTGAAAACAAGAAGAGAAAAATATGAATACGCGAAGTCTTAAACTAAAATATTAACTTTACTTACACGAATAACATAAACTTAAATAAATATATTAAGCTAAAATATATAAGCATACATGTACTATACTTATACAAGGTGTAACTTAAATAACGTTGTTCTTAATGATGAGTACAATGACCCCTTAAGAGGTTGCTTAAGGGGTCATTGTACTCATCGTTATGAACAACTTTTACTATGGGACCAAACCTGATATCGCGAAAAAAATCAACTGTTCTGTACATTTTGACGAATATAAATATACTGAACAGCTGACTTTTTTCGCGATTTCAGGTTTGGTCCCATAGTAAAAGGTGTTCATTATGATGAGTAAAATGACCCCTAAAGAGGTTGTACGTTATTTAAGTTACACCTTGTATAAAATACTCACAGTTGAGAGGAAAGGTGATTCTCTTTTACTCGATATTTGAAAAGAGACACAGTATTTAAATCGCGAATGCTAGGTGGAAGTGAGTTCCACAGTCTCACAGCATAGATAGAGAAGGAATAAGAATATTAGCTAGTTTTATGAGGATGAGATTTTAGGAGGGATCTAAGGTGTGATCTACACGGTGCGTCACTAGGGCGAGCAAAGGAAAAACGCTCACGCAGGTAGGAAGGATAAGACGGGCTGTGTAAGATGTTGAAGAAGAGACATAAAATCCGAGCGTTCCTGCGAAGGTGGATTGGGAGCCACTTGAGTTCCTGCGAAGGCGGATTGGGAGCCACTTGAGTTCCTGCGAAGGCGGATTGGGAGCCACTTGAGTTCCTGCGAAGGCGGATTGGGAGCCACTTGAGTTCCTTGCGAAGGTGAGAAACATGATCATACTTTCGAAGACCTAAAACAACGCCAATGCACAAGTTTTGCAAGCCCTCAAGCTTGCTTAATAGCTCCTCAGCAGGATCCAAGTAGCATGCGTCGGCATAATCTATAATCGGCTGAATAAGAAATTTTAGTCTTCAAGGGCAGGAGACTTTGAAGGCTTTTCAGCGAATAAAAGGAAAAATGTACCTTTCGACCGACCTCATTGACCTGAGCACGCCACGAAAGATTAGAATTAATAATTACACCCAGATCTTTGGCGGTTTCGGTATCGTCAATACGGACACCATCGAATAAAGGCATCAGAGATGTAACATCAGCCGCACTGCGAACGAATCTGCTGCCTATGATCATGGCCCAAACGCTGATGGAAGCCAGATCATGATTCATTGCAGCAATTACAGAACTCGCATCAGCTACAGTAAAATGTCGGTGAAGCTGCAAGTCATCTGCGTAGAGATGAAAACTAGATGAAATTACTCTGGTAACAAAGTTGATGAAGATTGAAAAAAGAAGAGGAGAGAGAACGCTACCCTGAGGAACACCGTCAGTGAGGCTACACGTCAATACACACAACATCGAGATATAAAGGCATCAGAGATCATCAGCCGCACTGCGAACGAATCTGCTGCCTATGATCATGGCCTCAATACTCAATATCTTTATTGCATACCATAATGTATTACAAGTTGGAATAATTTGATTAGTCACAATTACCCTGTCGGGCATAGCATAGATTAAGTAGGAGAGAGGAGGAAGAGCGTCGAGTGTTTGGATGCGATTTGATATCTAAGGATGGTTATTAATTATTTACGGATTTTATCCTTTTTTATGCCTGAGATTTAGATGGATTAATTTGCAAACCAAATGACTTTGTCCAAACGCTGATGCAAGCCAGATCATGATTCATTGCAGCAATTATAGAACTCGCATCAGATACAGTAAAATGTCGGTAAAGCTGCAAGTCATCTGCGTAGAGATGAAAACTAGATGAAATTACTCTGGTAACAAAGTTGATGAAAATTGAAAAAAGAAGAGGAGAGACAACGCTACCCTGAGGAACACCCTCAGTGAGACTAAACCAATCGGAGAAAGACTCCTCCAGGCGAACACACTGAGAGCGTCCCCAATGATAAGAACTGAAACAAGTTAGAGCGGAAGAAGAGAAAACTCAAAGTTGTTAGAATACCTATATTCCTAAATAGGTATCACCGATTATAAAATGCAGTTACGAGGTATATTATATACCTAAAAGTCTAATGGCCGTTTTCACCAACGAGTGTCTAAGTGGCACTTAAATGAATCCCTAAATAAAAGTACACAGTTGGATTTTCAACGCTAGGCTTAACAGCTGAGTGTTGAAAATCCAAAAGTGCAATAATATTTAGGGATTCATATGGCACTTAGTGTTGGAGAAAATGGGCATTCGACCTTTACGACACTTAAATTAATCCCTAAATAAAAGTGTATACTGTTGGATTTTCAACGCTAGGCTTAACAGCTATCTCAAGTATGCCAAAACTGATAGGGTATTGGATTCAGCCGTAAGTAAGTACTACATAAGTATTTCATAGGTAGGATTTAGGCGCTCCACGATTCCTCTGTAAAGGCTAGGGCTTTGTAAGTAGGCCGTTAGCTATTAGGTATAGTAGAGAGGTAATTGAATCCAGCAGGACAGGGACGTATAATTAAATAGGTAGAAGTAATACGGCTAGGTGGCAGGTAAAGGTAACATTACAGGCGAATGCTGCTGGTGAGGGAGCACCATTAGGTACATTTAAATAATAATAATAAATATGTTTAAAAACCAGCCAAGTGCGTGTCGAACCAAGCACAATGAAGGATTCCGTAGTTCGGATGAATTTATCCCAAAAACAAAATAAAACCGGTCAAGAGCGAGTCGGACTCGCGCATCGAGAGTTTAGATCTATCCTACTTCCTACTTATCCTACTTCCTATACTACTATCCTACTAATATTATAAATGCGAAAGTTTGTGAGGATGGATGGATGTTTATTACTCTTTCACGCAAAAACTACTGAAATGAAATTTGGCAAACAGATCGTTTATAAGCTGGATTAACACAAAGGATACTTTTATCCCGATATTCTTACGGGTTCGAGACTTACGCGGGTAAAACCGCGGGGCGATGCTAGTCATATATAAAAAAGTGTGCTATTACAGACATCGTTTTATTTTTCCTGTAATCTTTTCATAAACCTGAACAATAATAATTTCAGATTGTTCTCTATGCAAACATCGAAGATAGGGGGGGGGCGGGGGCGGTATTTTTATTTACATTTTTTATCAAAAGTCAAAAAATATGCGTCCTAAAAAAAATGTTTGAGAATATGCAAACAGCGCTATTTCATATGATACCCCACATGCCCTTGTAGCCCCAATTTGAATTTTTAAGAACCCCTTTCCGGCCCTGTTGTAAAAAAATATATATGCATTTCTATTTCTTTCTTATTTGCAAAATAGTTGGGCAAACGTTATCTAAAACTGTTGATAGCATTAGTAGTTCTTGAGATATCTAGTTGTGACGGACAGTCAGACTGAGTCGCACCATAAAGGGTTCCTTTTTACCATTTTGGTACGGAACACTAATTAACATTGTAGTTGAAAAACAAGTTCTCCCATACATCGATACACGTCACGGTCGTTTCTCCAACTGCAAATGTAAGTTTATAATCGCATTTTTTATGTGATAAAATTACAAATTAACGATTTTCGGACTTTTTAACCGACTTCCAAAAGGAGGAGGTTCTCAATTCGTCTGTATGTTGTTTTTTTTTTTTTTTCTTTTTGTATGTTTGTTACGCGATTACTCAAAGACGGATGGACCGATTTAGAAAATTCTTTTTTAGTTTGATAGGGTATACTTCTGAGGTTTGTCCCATATAAATTTTATTAACTTTGCTTGGGGAGTTTTTGAGTTAGCTTCAATAATGCGTATATTTCCCACTTATTTTATGTGGATGAGGTGATGGTGTTTTAATAACTTCATATCACTGTTATTTACATGGCTATATCTACAATTATTGTGCTCAATTATGTATTCGAATTTGTGTGGGGTAGGTTCCACAACTAAAAAGTGAAAAATAAAAACTTTTTAGCAAAAAATAAAACCGACTTCCAAAACAAAACACTACAAAGTAAAAAATTAACTTTAATTTCGGAAGTCGGTGGTAAAAAACGAAAATACAAAACCCAAGACACCGACTACCGAAATTAAAGTTATTTTTCACTTTGTAGTGTTTTGTTTTGGAAGTCGGTTTTATTTTTTGCTAAAAAGTTTTTTCCTTTACTTGTGCCTGTGCGATCTTGCTTCTTGACAAATTTCATTATGCTAGGTCAACGGGAAGTACAGTCGCGACCAAAAGTCGATAAGCAAACTCACAAAGCAATAGCTTGGCGTTTAGTTTGACTTAAGACCTTCTATTTCCAAGAACATATACATGCATAATTATTGTCGTCAACAACTGATTGTAGTTCATAATTTCAAAGTTATAACATGTGTAAAGATGACCTAGCGGTTAAGCGCGTGCAGATAGATGCGTGAATCAGTGAGCCGTGAGTTCAAATCTCACGCAGTACTTGACTTTTTGTAAGAAGTAATGGGACAGAAATATAATCTAAATCATAGACTAGTTTTGAATAAACTCTGCTGACCCAGATACCCAGATATATATCTGGGTATTGACAATTATATACGAGTATGTGTTATTAGAATATCCTTTCTTTGTTATGTTATTATGAATTGACTAAGTGGGTATACAACAAAAAATCCTATGAACGGTTACAAAAAAAATTCTTTTATCTAGTAGGAATGTAACGTCACAATTCTCTAAAGTTTGTTAATTTTATAAATAAGTAAATAAAACGAATAAACATTTTTGTTACCATTCAGCACGACTTTTTTATTTCAACCTTCCAACACCGAAAAGATAAATTAAAAATCACAAAAATAGTTAAATAATAATACAATAACTAATATTTAACTTCTTATAAAAATAAATGATAAATGAACATAAACATCTAACAAGTTTTTGCTTAAAATAGTACAAATATATTATTATGGTTCCAAAGAAACAAAAAACAGTTCCACATTGTGATTAAGATTCGAACTCAGACTTCAGTCATCGTGAAACCATTGCTTAGCCCTAACAGCTACCAGCACATGTTATGTTTATGCGAATTCTAGCAATGCAATGGCAAGAACTGGGAACAGGCTATGACGGGTATTCTAAATGCAACAGAAATATAATGTAATTTCGCGTAGTACGACGACATGCGACAATTCATTAGTGTGTGTTATCTGCGGAATTTTGAGTGAGACATCGCTCATACACGCACACGTACTGGTTTGTGCTCGCACAGTTCATAGAAATGTAATCATTAGCACGCTTATGGACTTTTGAGCGTTTACTCTACCTATTCTACTAAAGGTTTTGAGTTGGCGTGGTTGGTTAAGATACCGCCTATCATGTCGCTGGTCGTGGGTTCGATTCCCATCCAGGACAAACATTTGTGTGCATGAACATGTCTGTTTGTCCTGAGTCTGGGTGTAATTATCTATATAAGTATGTATTTACAAAAAAAAAAAAAAAAGTAGTGTATGTAGTTATCTGGTTTCCATAGTACAAGCTCTGCTTAGTTTGGGATCAGATGACCGTGTGTAAAAAATGTCCCAGGATATTATTTATTTATTATTTATTTGCGAGTATCAAAGTATGTCACATAAATGGCCGCATTTTTTATTGCGTTGACTAAGTAGCTTGATTTTTCAAATTGATACCTTGACGCGTTCCTGAGAAAAAAGATCTTGACAGACTGACATACAGACAGATGGACAACGAAGTGAACCTATAAGGGTTCCGTACCAAAATGGTAAAAAGAAACCCTTTTGGTGCTACTCAGTCTGTATGTCTGTCTGGCTGTCCGTCTGTCACAGCTGGATATCTCGAGAACTACTAATGCTATCAACTTGAATTCTGGAATAGTTTTAGATGACGTGACGTTTGCCCAACTATTATGCAAATAAGAAAGAAATACAAATGTTTATATTTTTTTTACAACAGGGACTGACAGGGAGCCTTAAAAGTTCGAAGTGGGGCTAGTAGGGCATGTGGGGTATCATATGAAAGAGCACTGTTTGCACATTTTCAAACATTTTTTCTTTTGATGAAAAATGTTAAAAAAACCATCCCCCCCTTGTCTCCAAAGTTTGCACAGAGAAAAATCTGAAATTATTCTGTGTTATAGAAGTTTATGTAAAGATTACAGGAAAAATAAAACGCTGTCTCTAAATAGCACATTTTTTTATAGTACGGAACCCTCGGTGCGCGAGTCCCACTCGCTCTTTGGCGGTTTTTTTCCTTTTCAGGTACGGAACCCTAAAAATAAACTACAGTTACCATTTTTTTTTGCAAATCATTGCCATAATATCTGCTTTACAATACGCACCTTGTTAGGCGATTTTCATGATTCATATTCGAACAATCCATATATTAGTAAGTTTCTTACGTGACGTCATGCACGTGGTTGGTCGATTCCACTAATTTAAATATAGATCGCTGGATGATCCATCTATCAACTCATCCATCTATGCCGCTAAAATACACAGATTGTCTCTAAATTTAGACTATTTTATACATAAATTGTGAGTTAACGTGCTTTACCTCAATCCTCAAAATAGCTTCTGGCTTTTTGTCCTCCAAAGTGCTTCATGAGATGTAGGTATCGAATTTTATTTTAGGTACGGGTACGCGGAAGGACTCTTGGCTAGATAATTGTGCAACAGCCGCTCGGATCGATGGAAGGTGCTAAGCTACGCTTGCCGAGGTCATTTAGTGGATGGGTGATCATCTATTATATACCGAGGCCGCTCCGTACCTCGGAAAGCACTGATCCCGGCTGTCATTCTTAGATATTTACCAATTGTTACGGGTAAAGGTCCTAAAAATGTGACAACTTACCCTTTCGGGCTTCTGACTAGAAGTCCAAAAGGGTAAGTGGTCACAACCCAATTAACTGGTTGTGGAGTATGTGGAAGCCAGATAGGCCGTTATTAAATACTGGTAAACTAGTTCTAAATACTGGTATTCAGCTGCATCCGGTTAGACTGGATTCCCCAACATATTAGGTTGGGGAAAAAGTCTTTTCGCATTATAGTATGTATGAACTTGTAATAAAATCTCTTTGGCTGTACTATTTGTATCGGGCTGGTTTTGGTATCATTGAAAGTTTAAAGTTTAAATTTCAAATTAGGAAAATGTGTGATTTTCATTTGTTTTTCGTACCGTCAAGATGAGTGAATCTAATGAAGAAATTCGATACATTTTAAAATTTTACTACAAAAAAGGTAAAAATGCAACGCGAGCCGCGAAAAAAATTTGCGATGTTTATGGACCTAGTGTAGTGTCTGTGAGAGTAGCACAAATTTGGTTTAAGCGTTTTCAATCCGGAAATTTTGATGTCAAAGATGCACATCGCTCTGATCGCCCTATTACGGATAAAATGGATGCCATTTTTGAAAAAGTGGAGCAAAAGCGGCATATCAGTAGTTACGACGTAGCTGAAGAACTGGAAATTGACCGCAAAACAGTTTTGGCGCATTTGAAAAAAACTGGGTACACAAAAAAGCTCGACATTTGGGTACCTCACGAGCTCACTGAAAGAAACCTAATGAACCGTGTACTCATTTGTGATTCTTTATTAGGACGTAATGAAACCGAACCATTTTTGAAGAAGCTGATAACTGGTGATGAAAAGTGGATCACGTATGACAAGAACGTGCGAAAAAGGTCGTGGTCAAAGGCCGGTCAGGCTTCACAGACTGTGGCGAAACCCGGGTTAACTCGCAACAAGGTGATGCTGTGTGTGTGGTGGGATTGGAAGGGCACTATTCATTATGAGCTGTTACCACCAGGCAGGACCATCGATTCTGAACTCTACTGCGAACAACTGATGAGATTAAAGCAAGAAGTTGAGAGTAAGCGGCCGGAATTAATCAACAGAAGGGGTGTGGTTTTTCATCATGATAACGCTAGACCTCACACATCTTTAGCCACTCAGCAAAAATTAAGAGAGTTTGGCTGGGAGGTGTTAATGCATCCGCCGTATAGTCCTGACCTTGCACCTTCAGATTTCCACCTGTTTCGGTCTCTACAGAATTCTTTAGGCAGTGTCAGGTTAACATCACGAGAGGATTGCCAAAACCACTTGTCGCGGTATTTTGACCAGAAGTCCCAAAATTTCTATAGCAATGGGATCATGTCCCTACCTACAAGATGGCAAAAAGTTATCGAACAAAATGGTACCTACATACTTTAGTTAAATGTAAATAAACTATATTAAAAAATGTTTTGAATTTTCTTAAAAAATGCGAAGAAACTTTTTCCCCAACCTATTATATACTTTTTACAGTCGCGAATCATATTTTCATCAACACACAACCTAATAGTGACATGCAAATTGCAAAAAAAACGTACAGTTACCGGCCTTAAATATTGCATATGGATTGAAAAACATATGAAACAAGTATCTAATAATATGACACATCGAGCATTAGAAAAAGTCTATCACACAGAATTACCAGTGCCAATGACGACTCTCTACAAAGCCCAACATTTTCTAAAAATCTCATGTGCAATATTTACGGCCGCTTACTGTAAGAAAATTTAAATTTCGCGGGCTATCCTGGCGCTGTCCCCTTAAGCTATGCGTATCTATGTGCAGCTTCCAAAGGAAACACCACGTGTTTTCTAGAAATTCTAGTAACTAATTACAAACGCCTATTGATAAGCTACAATGCTATGATTAACAGAATACCTAATTTTGAGTATGACAAGGTCTTATTAATTTATCGAGACGTAGTCTACAATGAGCCCAAACAGAGTTATAGACTTAATTATTACAAGGAAAACTTTAGTATATTGTAGCTTCGTTGGTCTAGTGGTTGCAAGCGCTACTTCTACTGCAACTGCTGGTCCTGGGTTCGATTTCCAGGTCAGGCAATGTGTTAGGTATTAATAATAATTGTAATAATAATACTGTATTCACTAAAATAAAAACACGTACTCGTATTACAAATTAAATTGAATTTAGTCAAGAATTTTATAAGTTATTAATAAGATTTTTTATTTTTTTTATTCTATTTATACATAAATTGCATGCTCTTTAATCGTATTTTCATTGTAAATAAGGAAATAAAAAGGCTTTATAATTTTTATTATTATGACATTTCTGACATTTCTCGGGACCCTGGGGTCCCGGACCTTTGGAAGGCGTACGAGGAGTCGAAGCCGACTCGCAGAGGCCTCTTATATAATTTTAAATGATAAGGAGGCTCTAACCGACGATTATCCCTGAATGCACTATGCAAGGGACAACCCCTGGTTGGTGCAGGTACGTGGAAACAAAACATATTGGGCTATGGGTCTGGGTGGCTAAAGTGGATTGGGTAACTTGAACTATGGAAGAACTATGTCCCCTGCCTGACCAAGGTTAAAATGGCAGGGGGTGACTTGACTTGCACACTCAATAATAGGCCCCCGGAAACGGCCGCTAGCACATAGTGACGTAGCGACAAGGGGGCAACACTTCCTGAGGTGCTTGAGGAGTGGAGAGGTATTCCATGGCTATCTGATAGAGATGAGACGTATATACTGGTAGAGGTATATATACCAAGTATGTGCTTCCCAGTACATAGACCGGGTACGGACCGAAATACTGGGTAAATACCTTGAAGGTATGACGTCAGACGCATAGTACGATACGAACCGCTACCACAAGGTAGCGCCCAGTTTTATCGGTAGTTCGGTACGCCGAAGCAACCCGAAGCTACCCGACAGCTTACGAAGGGACCCGAAACGTCATAATTCGTGCTTTATGAACATTCGGTTGATTTAATTTAGTTAGACAAAATGGGTACTTATTTTACGTGCATAAGGAACATAATAGCATAATTACATTTTTTGTCACGACGTGAAAGAGTTCCTTAGTTTGTTTATGTTAGGGAATATTATTACGTGTTTGAATGTTTACGTTGTCTAGTGGTACTAACCACCAGACATGGACCCTTTGACATGGTGGCGAGCTAACCAAGGTATTTACCCTAACTTAGCCAAACTGGCCAAATTAAAATTAAACGCAATGGCCACCAGCGTTCCATGTTTCTGTTCATGTGCTGTTGTTTGTTTCTGGAGATCTGTCATACAGGTCCCGAACCTAGTTCAGACTCCAGCTCTCACAAAGGTTCTAGCATAAGGCAAAAATGTATATACACACTACTGTAACAATGTACCTTTATGAGAGAAATAAACAGTATTATTATTATTATTATGTGAACGGCTATTTTCCGTTGCCGGAAATATATTGACAGAAAGAAGATCGCGGCTTGGTAGTCGAAAAGTCCAGCAATTAATATTCCTGCAGCAAAATAAAAAGCACTAAAAACCGTACAAAAAAAAAAAAAAAACAAAAAACCTGACAAAACTAAAAAAATATTGCAAATTAAAATTACGATTGTAAATAAATTGATTTGAAATCTTTTAACTACGAAGGCTAGTTAGTCAGTTTAAATATAATTAATGTTATTTTGCATTAATTTATATACTTAGAAATAACTAGAATTCATTAATAACCATCGTCATACTCTTAGCCGACAGTCCTAAGCCTGGTAAAGTAGGAAGGAAAGATTTCATATCTCATAATGCATAATTACGTATAGGTACTTGAAACGTCGTACCTACATTATATTGGAGGCATACATACCATACTTATCCCATACGTTTACTTATCGAAATCCTACCACACCCAAATACTTAGAAGTATTTTGATACCTGGTATTTGTACCAGGTATTTAGTGATACCCATACCTTAAAGGCCGGGTATGGAGAATGGCAGGTATATCTCATCTCTAGGCTATCAGGACAATCCCGAAAGTACGGTCAAGATCCCTACCAGCACCTTACTGGAATACTTCCTTCCTACGAGCACGTTTGCTCTTGCAAATCTCTACTCAAGCCGGCCAATAAAGGCAAGAAAGAGGTGGGAGCTCTGTTCCTCGTCAGTGTTCACTCCAGCCGGCCAATAAAGGCAAGCCAGAGATGAGGACAAGATTTCTCCCAGGAGATAGGGTCCGTGGGGTCGCTACTGCACAACAGCTCGCCACATGCTGCCCTGCGGGTTTCTGTATCTCTCTTGGTCTGGCTCCTCATCCTAGACCCGTTCCGGCAAAGTAAATTCTACCGGCACAAACCTAAAGTTTGGAGCGCGAAAGCCCCACCACGACGTCAACGTACATATACATATTATTATTATTATCTGGTTCCGAACTAGGTGGTGAACCTGTATCTCGGAAAACATTTGATCCCCATAATTAAGTTGTGAACATTGAGTAGCCATGTTTAAAGTGGTAAATATTATGAGATTGCCATGTAAGAATGTGTGTGGAAAGTATGCATAATGTATGAGAAAATGTAATTGTGGTCTATGTGAGTGTGTGTGTATCATGTATTTTTGAGTTTTTCACCAGGAATTTTCGAGTGGCAGCCCGGAATCTGGATTTGTGCTCGGTTGATGGCGATAGGCTCGCCCCCTATTACAAGGGACTTAAATCATCACCATCATCTGTATAGCCTTTTCCCAACTATGTTGAGGTCGGTTCCAGTCTAACCGGATACAGCTGAATACCAGTATTTTACACGGAGCGACTGCCTGTCTTACCTCCACAACCTAGTTCGTTTCTTTCTCTTATTGCTCGGTTCTATAAGAACCTAGCGTGTTAAATAACCTACCTTTCTCAAGAATTGGGCTATCAAATACAATAATAATTTTCCAAATCCAACTGGTAGTTCCAGAGATTAGCGCGTTCAAACAAACAAACTCTTCAGCTTTATTATTACTTGGTATAGACATACAAAATTAATTTTTCATGTGGGCGTGGATGGCCAAATCCGAAACCGTGAGGAATAGCGAAAAGTACTCAAAGGAGTCTCGGGCTCGATTTTAATGAAAATTAAAACAACATCATTGGATTTTTGAAAAATCAATATTTCTAGCCAGGATTGAATATTTCTAGAACCCGTTGATTTTGAAAAAAAAACACTATTATTACACTATTCGATAGTGTCACTAATAAGGATTGAATCCTGGGAAGTAATGACATACGGCAGACTCAAGGAAAAAGATCATTTTAAACAAAATATATTTTTTTTCCTATGTTACCTAAAAAGTTTTTTTTTAATATATTATATAATAAAGTATACCTACAACATAAGAAAAATAAAAGTATTTTGTTAAAAATGAGCTCTTTTCTTGAGTTTGCCGTATGTCATTACTTCCCAGAATTCGATCCTTATTAGCGACACTATCGAATGGTGGCGCTTTTTTTTCAAAATCAGTGGGTTAGATTTCTGGCTAGAAATATTGATTTTTCAAAAATCCAATGATGCTGTTTTAGTTTTCATCAAATTCAAGCCCGAGACTCCTTTGAGTACTCTTACTTTTCGCTACTACTCATAGTTTCGAATTTGGCCATCCACGCCCACTTGGAAAGTTTATCCTGTATACGTATTGATCACTCAAACTTACCTTGAGTGACTTATTAAAGTTTACCAGAAAAGAGGAGGCGGTCTATTTACTTTATAAGAAACTTCCCTATCTCTCAGCAATTTTATTGTGTAGATACATAAATGTTTGAGAAGCTATATTCTCCAGATGAATACATCTTTTCTAATGACAGGTAAGTATGTAGATAACTAGATATTAAAAACCGGCCAAGTGCGAGTCGGACTCGCAGACCTAGGATTCCGTATCACAAAAAATTACTTCAGTTTAAAAAAAAACTCGTTGCTAGTATAAAAATAAAGGGGTCCTCCTCCTTTAATGTTTAACTTTATTTAATTATTATTATTATTTGTTATAGCAGCAATAGAAATACACAATTTGTGAAATTTTCAACTGTCTACCTATTACGGTTCATGAAATAGAGCCCGCTGACAGACCGACGACGGACAGCGGAGGCTTAGCAGATGTGCCGGACGGGCGTGACCGCTGTACGCGAAGAGTGTAAGGAGGGTGTGTGCCTATCCAGGTTTATCCCGGCGTGAGGGTAGGCCTCGAAGTCCAAGCGGCGCTGATACCCTGACCTAGGCATATGCCATCTTCAGGACAGCGGCCAGTGGCTATGTATTGAAGTCTTGGCAGGGAAAAGTCTCTTAACGTTCAATTAATGATACCAGTACGTTAAGTCTTCAAGAGATTTCACGAAGCGATTTGCGGAATTTTTCAGGAGCACTAGTTGGTTATTGAAGAAATAAGTGGCGTGCCGTTTGGCTCCCTTCGGGTACGGAACCCCAAAAATGGATTTTTCACCGGATTATGCTATGAACCGAAAGGTACCTATGGTAGAAGAAAGAGGAGGCCTATAGTCAGCAATGAGTGATTCCGTGATAAAATGAAGGTGGTGCTATTCCCCATTCTCTATGGACTAACGTTTTTTACCCATGCTAGGCCCTATGGCCTTAGGCCTTATAAGCAGGACAAGAAATGTAATAGAGTATGATTGGAGGAGGTTTAAATAGTTGTAGACTAGACACAAAATTGTACGTAAGGTAAGTGCTTTAAGTGCAAGTGCTGATTGAGATATACAGGATGAAATTGAATTCATGGGCATTATTTTAAGGGGTCATTGTACTCATCATTATGAACAACTTTTAATATGGGACAAAACCTGAAATCGCGAAAGAAATCAGCTATTATCTACATTTTGACGAGATATGCGAACAGCTGATTTTTTATTTATTTATCATATTATATACAAGGTGTAACTTAAATAACGCACAACCTCATCATTCATCATTTTGGGATCATTTTGCAGGTTTCTACCAAACCTGAAATCTCAAAAAAATCTGCTGTTTCCTACATTTATTTTCGCATAACTCGTCAAAATGTATGGAACAGCTGGTTTTTTTTTTCGTGATTTCAGGTTTGGTCCCATAGTAAAAGTTGTTCAGAATGACGAGTGAAATGATCCCTTAAGAAGTTGTGCGTTATGTCAGTTACATCTTGTATAGTTAGGATTGGAGATAATATTTAAAGGAAAATCTATATTATAGTTAAAATGAAATTAAATTCTATAGTTGATCCGTATTATGTGGACTGATAGTGCCACAAGCACATAATTCTAAGACAAAGGATTTGTACGCAAATGTTGGCACTAAGCGCAGGGTTCGAAGTTAGGATATGACTTTAAAATTTGAATGTACTTCCATTATTTTCTAATTTAGTTTGTCACCCGGATACACGATGAGACAAAATTCTTTAGATAATTAAATCTAATAAAGCTCAAAATAGCTGTGACTAATTTGAGAAATATTTCTGATGGAAAAAAACCCCTCAAACATTACTGTAATGAATTTTCATTACACATTTTCGTATGAAAGAATTTCGATAAATAAACTTTTAAAAATCAAACTCACCATTCATTGCCCGCTCTCAAAGCAACGTAACTAACATTAACCAACACCACACGCAATGTATCGCGAACCAAACATGTTCAGCCGAGTTCGAAATTCGATTCGAAAAATTCGAAATCCGCGGATTCCATATTTGAAAATTGGGACGCGCGCGCATGCAAGCGGCCAGTACGAGACTGATGCTTACAGAACACAAACCCGACCCGTAGTGAACAAAAATGCGTGGGTTCACTACAAAATTGAATCATGTACATTTTATTTCACATTCGCATTTTCAACTCTATTTTTTGAGTTACAAGGTCGGTTTTACATGGGCTATATATACGTAGATTAATTTTTCCTTTTTAATTTTTCAATTTGTTTAATTGTACATGTTGCGATTAAGTGCTGAAAAGTTGTGCTTTCAAAGCTTATTATGGCGAAAATATCTTAATTGGTAAAATAATTTGCGTATTATTTTGTTCTCGATATGACTGAAATTGATAAATCTTAGATACGACGGACGTTTGCAAAATAGAATGCGAAATATCCAAACGTGAAATGAGAATCCAAGTGAAATGGGAAGAGAAGGTGAAGAAAGCTGGGGCTTGTAGCTTTCCAGCACATAGAACCAAAGCTTGAAAAGAGAATGGAATACTCCAGGCCTGCATTTATCTTAACCCGACGCCAAGGTATGATAACCCACAATAATTAAAACAAAATGAATATTCTGTTTTTTGAGGCACACATCCGTAGATGATCCTGTATCCAAATATTTTTATAATAATATATCTCTACGTTGACCTAGTCGTGGGGTTTGGGCGCTCCTGAACTCTAGGTCTGTGTCGGGTCAGGGTGAGGATCCAGACCAAGAGAGATACATAAACCCGCAGGGCAGAATGTAGTGAACACAGAGCTCCCACCTTCTTCTTGTCTTTATTGGTCGGCTTTAGAGGAGCAAGAGCAAACATGTTCGGAGGAAAGACGTGTTCTAGTAAGATGCTGGTGATGAGGTATTTTATATTGACCATTTTCCGGGCTCTTTGATTGTCCTGATAGGCGTGGAATACCTTTCCACTCCTCAATCACCTCAGGATATGTTGACTCTTGTCGCTTGTCGCTAAGTCATTATACTATGTGATAGCGACAGTTTTGGGGGCCCATTATTGAGTGTGCAAGCCACACCCTGCCATTTTATCCGTGTATGTATAAAATATTGACCAGCCAGGGGCTTGTCTTTCCATAGTTCTTGGTAACCAGTCCTCTTCAGCCATCCAAACCCATAGTTTAATAGGTATCTTTTTCCATATTCTGTAACAACCCTACTCAAACCAGGTGCACTTGCATAGTGCATACAGGGATAATCGTCGGTTCGTGCTTCATTTCATTAAAAATGTCTAACGGGTCTCTGCAAATTGACTTCGGCTCCTTGTAAGCCTTCCAAAAGTCTGGGGTGCCCAGAGCGAGAAATGACAGAGACGTATTTATTTGCATAAAACAATGGTGTTAAAATATAATACAAAACATAGCATGCAAAAATTCAGGGTTTCTGAAAATTTTACAATTTACATCAACATTTTTTATCTATAAATTCTTTTAAAACATAGAAGCTACACTCATTCAACCACTTGTACAAGTTCATCTTATATAATCTAGAATTTAATGTTTTGAATTGGCTTGGTATCTTGTTATAAATACGCACGCACATTGCTAGGCATTTTTTGTTGTAGGTATTTGGCAAGTCTTGGAAAATCATTCAGCACTCACTTACATGAATCTCATTTATTCCGACGATTTACATCATTTGCTGTCTTAAATAATTCTTTATTCTTGACTACTATCGCACATCCTTCCTAATAAATTACAAATACGAAAGTAAGTTTGTTTGTTTGTTTGTTACCTTTTCATGCCTAAACCACAGAAATAATAATCTTGAAATTTTGCATATATATTGTCAGGTGTACAGAAACGGACATAGAGTACCTTTCATGCCGAAAAAAGTACTGTTCCCGAGGAAAACAACAATAACGTTCTTATGATAATAGATGGCGCCACGTGTCTTACGAATCATGATTGAATTAAATTATTATTGAAACTTTAATAGTGTGTTAAGAGTATTTTTTTTTATTTACCTAATACATTTTGTGAGTATAGAGTGTCGATAGACCGGTTTTCCATCCTCCTTACTAATATTATAAATGCGAAAGTGAGTTTGTTTGTTGTTTGTGACGCTTTCACGCTAAAACGGCTGAACGGATGCGGATGAAATAGGCACACGGGTAGGCCATAGGTTATTTTTTATAGACATACCACACGGCCGAATCCACGAGCGGAAGCTAGTATTTCATAAATGTACAAGATGGCAACGGTAACAAACCAATCTTTTTAAACACTGGTCGAATGAGTCATCAGGTTGAAGGCTACATATTGCTCTTATTTTGAGTACAAATGCTCTATTCAGATCGGTACTATTACCCCACATTACAAGACCATATCGTTGTAATGATTCTACATACGCATGGTATGATATAATCACAGTTTTCACGTCCGTTACATTTTTAACTTGTTTGAGTGCATACACAAATTTATCTTTCAATGTGACCGCAATAATCAACGAAAAAAATTAAATCGATTCTGATAACTGTGAATATCTGTGTCAATAAAAATAAATTAATGACTTGTCATAATAATTTTTGGTAAGTATTTCCGGGAACATGGTGTTACACGTAATTATTATTTTGCGAGCAGAAGGACCAGATTTTTCTGCTGGTAGGGTAGGCAATTTGGTTAGATACTTTATATTATTGACGCGAAAACGTCTTTTCGCTCAGTGGTGGTAAGTTCAATATTTCTGAACGACAAAATTAGATATATTTATTTAATAAGATTTATTTATTTATGTATTAATAATGTACTTAATCAATTATTTTACGTGCTAGTTTTAGCGAATTGTGTTAGAAACTATTAAAAACCAGACCATCTGAAATGCACTACAATTCTTGCAATTAAATTTCATTTCATTTCATTTCAAAAACATGTAAGATTTCAACCGCTAATAACTACGAGACTTTTAATGCTAGAGTAATGGTTGAGCATTCAAAAGTTAGATCATATTTATAATAATTTTAAGGTCGGATACAATTTGCCTATGACGTCACACTGCGAGTGCACAAGCATGCGCGCGACCCTCTACTTTTCATTATGTCGAAATATCAATTCGTATAGCGCAAAAACGTGTTTAGATAGGTCATTTATTCTGATGTCTTTGTTAAGACTGGACAAAGCACAACCAGGACTTAAAGAGAAACAATAGAACTATTGACCAAAATAGGGATAAAATAGGGATATGAGTTTGCCTATAGTAAAATAATGTAAGTTGTCGTCTCATATGGGCCGTAAATCTGCTTAGAAATGGAAAATATTATAATCGGTAAAAGCTTACTTTATAAGGAATCCTACTAAGTCTAATGTCGAGTAAATACAATGGCTACGGCAGTATCGGAAACCGTAGTAAAATTTTGCCTTTTCCCAAATATATTGGAGTTGGCTTCCAGTCTAACCGGATGCAACTGAATACCAGTATTTTACATGGAGCGACTGCCTATCTGAGCTCCACAACCCAGATACTGGGTAACACGATACCCCTTGGTAAGACTGGTTGTTAGACTATCGGGCATCTGACGACCCGTAACGACTGTCAAAGATCCAAGAATGACAGTCGGGCCCAACGGCTTAACATGATTTTCGAGGCACGGAGGGGTCTCGATATGTTAAGATATAACCGCACCAAGAAAATAAGAAATAACTGGTTCTTTTTCTTCAATGCATTTATGACGAATGGTTTCATGATATTGTTTTTAGTAATTAATTAGTAATCGTAAGAAGATTTTAGTTAAAACATGAAAAAATTATTTAACCCTTTTTTGCTGACCCTATGCTACGCGCGTCAGATCGTCTCGCTACACGCACCTCGCTGTGCAGGAGTGTACCTACCTACTCATACGTTGTGACTACGAGTAGGTATGTACGCGGTCGTTCACTACATCATAACGTATGACAATGACCCTTTGTCAGATTTCTTGGATGATCATGATTGGGTAGGATAAAAAGGAGTTTGTTATTTTCACGTGCGAATTGTATTAATGTCCTAACAGAGTGTTTTAATTTCTGACGGAATACATTTAAGATTGGAAAGATGTTGAAATAAAGTTGATTGCTTTTCGATCAAGGGCCACAATTGTATCACTGCCTTACAGAATATTTGGGCCATCATTTGGAGCTGTGGAGAATCAGAGGAATTTAGAAATTGAAAGAAAAATCTTGGCTGTAAGAAACTCATCTGAGGTTAAAAGTTAGGTTAGGTTGGGGGGGGGGGGGGGGAGCTATTATTCAAAAGGTAGTTCCATCTATGCTCGAACAATAGAATGTCAGCCAGTAAGAGATAAGGTTGCCCATTGCATGAAACCTTTACAGTACCAACTCTAAAAGAAATAAGAAAAGTCGCAGCTTTTGGTATAGAGCACGCCTTGTTTCCTCGAAGGATTAGGCAGAAGTCTACCTATAGTACCTACACCCACATTTCGCCAGTAATGTTTAAGTCCCGTGTAATAAGGGTCGAGGCTATTGCCATCGAACCTGCCCAACCTGGGAATCGAACCCAGGACCGTTCAGCAGTAGCGCTTGCGACCACTAGACCAATGAGGCATTCCGAGAAAAGTCCTCCAAAATAAAAATTACTTTATGATTAGATTCTCATAAAGATCACGAACGCTAACCAGAAAAATAAACGTGACAATTTAAAAATAGTAATAAGAAAGTTGGATCTCAAAGTAACCAACATTTTCTCCCAGACGAGTTTTACAATCGGCGCAAGCGCATAAGTCATACATTCTATGTTTAACCTTTATTAACAGAAGGGTGCTTGTCTTCAAGTTCATTCCTTGTAAGATAGTAAAGTCAAGGTCTTGGATAAGCAATTGGTTCTTATTTGTTTAAGAGCTTAATTAGGGTCAACAAAGGTCCTAACTGTAATAGTTAGCAGGACCTTATCACTATCTGGTACGTAAATCATTGTTTACTAAAGAAATGTGACATTTTCATTTTAAGTACACTGATTCTAATATTGAGTTGAGTGATGATGTCTTGCTCGATACACACATCAAAAGTGTCTAGGGATCAAGGCATTATTTTTGAAATATTTTATTGCCCTATTGAAATTATATAAAAAAGTCTATTGTCTCAGATTGATTAAATAAAATGGTTTTGTATGTGTAGATCGACGAAGTTCTCTCTGCTTTTGCGTTAATAAGGACTTCGCGATTTTTTCTAATGCTGGATTTTTCCCTTTAGTTAATCCTGCCATTCCTGTTTTATAGTCTTCGTTAATGCATTAGAAACATAAAACAATCGCAGCGATTAGGCGCATACTCAATATGTGTCCAAATCACGTTGCGGAATGGCCGCCGACGTCCGCTGTAACAGGCGAAAAAGATTTTCTGGTGTGTGTAAGGCATCCATATTTGGCAGAGCTCTTTATGAAGCATAATTATCCCATGCGTGCTCAATGGGATTCAAGACTGGCGATTGAGCAGGACGTTGATATTAGCTGCGGCAAGTGTGTTTGCAAGGACTCTGGCCAAATTGGGTCCGCAATGGAATGACAATATCTGATACAATCGTTTCAGCGTAAATCTGTTTATTGAGATGCCTCTGATCCAAATCAGTTCGGTTCTTCCGCCGATCCAAGTACCCGCTCTTATCATGATTGTTCCACCACAACAACTTTCATGCATGGACTTCCTGGCAATATTTAAACGTTCTTGGCTCAATAGGTAGTACACGTAGAGACCTTCGGGTACGATTGCAAGCGATTTTTTTTTTTTGAAAATTATTACAGAAAAAAGAAATTAATAACTAATACAAAAAAAAAACGGCCAAGTACGTGTCGGACTACGCACAATGAAGGGTTCCGTAGTTGAGATGAATTTATCCCAAGAACAAACTAAACATTGTAGTTGAAAAACATGTTCTCCCATACATTCCAACTGCAATTGTAAGTTTGTACGCGCAATATTGAGAGATTTACCATGTTATTTTAAGATCAAGTATAGAACTATTTTCTTTCTTTAAAACAGTATTTTTAATTATATAAAAAAATATATTTGAGACCCTCACAGTAAGCCCTTTTGATATGTCACACGGTACAGTTTGCAAAACATTTTTTATTTTCTTATTTGCCCCCAAAATTGACCCCCATATTCAAAATTCATTCATTTACGGTACATGTCCGTGTTTTTTTTTCCTTATATCTTTATTTACCATAAGGAAACCTTTACAAATTAATTACACTCATGTCCGTGTTTAGATCACAGAAATTGTGTACCAAATTTCAATTTAATCGGTCCATTAGATTCGAAGCAAATTGGCTGTGACAGACGGACAGACAGTGATCCTATAAGGGTTCCGTTTTTTCCTTTTGAGGAACAGAACCCTAACTAAGAAATAATAGAAATAAAAAGTGAATATGCGTGTGAAAGACGGTGTGTGGACCCCCCACACACCGTCTTTCACACGCATATTCACTTTTGTAGTGTGTGGAGGGTATGGGTAAGTGTGAGTAATGGGGGGCTATGTGATTGTGTGTATGGGGGAGGGAGGGGGTGTGTTGGGGTGTGAGTGTTGAGAATTTATGCGTGGGTGTGTGAAAAATATAATTAATAAACCAGATTTTTAGGAATTAGCAATAACGTCCCTGATCCCTTAACGCTTTTGATGTAAATATGGATTTATTTTAAATGGCTTTACCCATGTGCTGAATTCGTAAGTCCGTGTGACTGATTGCGAAAGTCTATGATACTTTGTGTTCACATGAAGTATATTTTCAGTTTTACCTATAAACATGTCAAAATGTACGGGTCATACCCGACCTTTACGGGGCTGTAAATTCAAGCAATCCGTGATCGGGGTTTAAACTCCATTTAATTCGGGACATGAATCTTCGCCAAAAATAGTGTTAATGCCAAAGATTTTCCAATAAAGTTTTCCTTTAAATTACCTTCTTTTATACAATTCCTAACATGTGGAACGAAGGACCAAATATTCTCTCACTCCTATGTCAAACGGGCTCCAGATTCTCAAGTAGAACGCGCCGGGTCTCGAAACGTCTAACCTAGACAGACAATAAAGGTCGTCACAATGAAAACAGTTACGTGATCATCCACACAGGTTACGTATAAATCAATTATTCTTTATGTTGTTGTGATACTTTTATTTAGACGATACAATCGTTGGAACGTTTATTTAGACAGGCACAACTTATTTCATAGTCTATTGTTAACTTCTTTCGGGAATGATGACTGTTTTAATAGAAAATTGTCAATGTAAATCTGTAAATCATCAACAGTACCGAGTTCGAAATTTGTTAATTCGTCTACCAGGCCCAGCACTCCAGCAATCATAGGAGTATTCCTCGAATACTTGAAAGCACGTACATCAATGTCCTTTCCTTTACCAATATACTATCAGGCGCTACACATAATATTTTTAAGAATCTTTGGTTAAACTGGAGATCTAATGCAACCCAGCTTTATAGGGAAACTAATTGCGAAAATGATATAGAAATATAACACGTATGTTTACTCACTTTTTCTGTTCTTTTCCCGCAGTCCTGACAGCTACCAACAAAGTACCAACATTTTCGAAGACTCTTGAACGTTTTTCGCCAACGCACAAAATAATACTGTGCAGACTGACCTTCCATTATCTTATCATCACGCGGAAATCTTTCGCATTGCGTCAAAGACAAAACCGAGGTCGTCAAATTATTAGTTTTCGGATAATGAGCCTTTCAATTTGCTCACTTTACATGTGTGCACATTGCGCGTGTGCCCATTTAAAAAGGGATGCCTATTATATTGTCAACGAAGAATAGAACAATTTCACTATTTTTGCATGACAGTTTCGGGGCCCAACTTCTTCGCACCAAAGTCATGTTTTTTTTTTAATGATTCAGCGTTATAAAACAAATTATCTTTTATGAATGTATTCTTTTATCAGTGTCAAGTTTCTGGAAAGAACATTTCATCAAGAATCAAATGCGTCATTATTCAGGAAAGCTTGCCAATTAGGTAATTTTATTATAGAGGCGAGACTTCAGAGGACTAATTTTCAGACTTCCACAATTACTAAAGGCCAATCATCATTTCTGCCAAGGCACATTCTTCTGTCCACTTGTTTATATCTGCAGTATGGTATGAGAATGAGGGGGTGATAGATACACACCGTCAAATTGAATACGATTACGATAATGGGACCACCAATGAAGAAAGTTGTTCAATTTAAAACCATACCCTTAAATTTGATCACACCTTTCTGATACATGCTGTATATTTGACTCCTTTCTCCAAGTCATCCACCTTTTATTACCCTTTGCTAACCTCTTACGCCATCCTTGGGAAGGGAACCAGCGAGGATAATGACTGCCTCGTTCTCAGTCGGCAATCCTCGAGGGTAACACGTAATATAAAAACCTAATACATTTGACCCGAACTTTGGGGGCATTGATATGATAAATGACCGCTTTTGATTTGTTTGTACACAATTTGATAATTCTATTGCTCGATGATAAATGGGGTACGGATCGTAAGTTAAGTATGCAGGACTTCAGGTTATTTTGAAATAGTTCCAATGTGATCACTGTTTCTGGTATACTCTATGGATTCTTTCTGAAATGATGTCCCAATTACGACCCCAATAACCTTATTTCGTCCAATAAATCATTCAATGAACAGACCTTTGGCCTCTTCAATCGATCCCAATTTCGGATCGATATGGAAACGTGCAAAATTTGCAACGTACTAAGATCTGGTACCCGTTCGCAGAAACAGCTACATTGAGCAATTACGGCCAATATTGCGGACCTCACATATATGTCGCTGACCATCCAAATAAATCACGTGCAAAAATCATCAGCACTCGATTCTAGACCTTAGGACTAAAAAAATAAGTGTGGACGAAGTGATTTCGTGAGTTTTTCGGGAACAATTCATTTTGTTTTCGCTGGTTTGACGCGTATATGTACTAAGTTCAAAGTCACCGCTACCAGATATCGTGGTGTTGAATGATTCTGTGAGAGGCACGTCAGCCTCCATTTGTAAGCGGTTCGTACAAAGACCTAGTTAAAGACATTCCTTTGCACAGTGCTCCTTAGTTCCGGAGTCGCAATTTATGTGTGAAATGATGATAGACTAGCTTTTTGGTAGTTTGACCTCTTGGAAGATCAGGAAGAATCCACACCAAGGACGTTTATTTATGAATACGATTACTTTCACTATTTTTATTACACTATTTGATGTTTTGAGTTAAGATAATAGAAAGAAATGAAAAACAATACTAGGGTCCTTCGAAGTCTGATGTTGTAACTTTCTCTAAAACATACAAATGAACAATTATTGCACATGCTAATTCAGAAACCTGGCGTAAGTTATTAAGGTGAACGGACTCCAGCGTTAATTAGCAATCAGTGCAATTCTTGCAAGCAAATTCAGGTTACCCAAAACGAAATACATATTGTTAAATAGATATTTCTCACCTATGTTGTCATGATACTTTTAAATCATTATTGTCTCCTCAAGATTGATCTATCAGATTTAAATTAATCTATATAAATAAGTAATCATCTGTGATGGTCTGATGGATGGTACTTCATTAATTAAGTAATCCATTTCTTGGTTTGCCAATGGTTGTCAAACTACAGTCTTGACCATCTTTCAGCAGTCATCTATGTGTTTCTACTAGAAACTACTTACTAACGTGTGTAATATTTACTTTGGGTTCGTCGTTTGCTCTCCAATTATTATCGGTGTGTGTGTGTGTGCCGGCTATAGCGGCAAATGTAACGAGTATTATGGTCTTTTGCCAAAACATTTGGAAGTTACGGTCATTGCCGTCTTTATTTTCGTTCAGAATTGTCGTTTAAGTCTAGCGAATGGATCATTAAAGGCATTAGTCTAATGATCTGCAAAAGTAGGTTTTATCTAAGAGATGAAATTAATGTCTATATTTATAGCACTTGATGGCGCACTTCTCCCGGTCTGCTATAACTTCCGGTATCTCGGTTCACTTGTGTAAAGCGATGACGAAGTAGATCGGACTGTTAAGCCCAGAATTAACACTGGATAGATGAAATGGCGGCAGGTCACGGGAACAATCTGCGACTCCCGCATTCCCGTTAAAATTAAGGGGAAGATTTATAAAACAATGGTTAGACCTGCTGTCTTGTATGGATAAGAATGTTGGGTCACGAAAAGAATGAATGAAAGACAATTACAGGCAGCTGAGATGAAAATGCTAAGAGGGATGAGTGGTGTTACGCGAATAGATAGAATGAAAAATGTGTATATAAGAGGAAGTCTGAAAGAAAATGTCGTCAGCAAAGTTTTGAGTATGAATGTAGATGGCTATACGAGTAGGGGACGATGGATGGACTGTGTAAAAGATGATATGGCTAGAAAGGGAGTGACTACCGAGATGACGACTAATAGAAAAGTATGGAAGAAAAAGACGTGTTGCGTCTACCCCAAATAAATTGGGACAAGGGCAGGAGAATGAAGACTTTATTTATAAAATAGAAGCGAGTCAGGGAATTTCAAGCCAGATGTTGGTTTTGGATTTTATAATATTGTTATCAGAATACAAGGAGATTGTTGTATAAAATATGCATGCAACATCCGAGCCGGCTTATAATTACATTCAGTGGAAATAATGTTTTATTAAGTAGGTGATGTGTCATACTATATTCACGTGACTTAGTAATTTCCCGATGAGATCTCCCAGAACTCACAGAGAAGCGGCAGTTCAATTCCCCACAATTCTCAAATATTGTTCCAATTACCAGACCCAATTTTGTTTTAAATATTTTTTTTATATTTTCCGCCACAGAAATGAGTCTTTGGAAGGATTTCCATGTTTAGCAGAGGTACCTCTTTTTCTATCGTGTCACGTATCCTCATGAACTGTAGATGCAAATAGGTTTATGAAGTGGTGGCAAAAAGTCAGTCAGCAGGTTTGGAGATAGGTCCTCAGCTCATCGCTCTCAAACAAATGCTTTAGTCCTAAATCCTTAAGAAGTGGAGTCCAGTTCAGAGAGGCCAGAGTGTGGGGGAAGCGACTCCATTCCCACGACCGCAGCCGTGCCGGATGCTACGGTCACTACCAGCCAGATCGCAGTAGAGAGGGCTGTTGTCGATAAAATTTTATAGCAATAATTTTTTGGACATTCCGTTAAAGGTAGATTTTGATAGAAGTATCGAAGCTACGATAAACCTAACCCGATGGAACCTACAGGGGTGAAACAAAATGTCTCCGCGCAATAAGACCGAATTTTCAGGCTAAAGTTGAGAAGTTGGTATATCAGATTTATGCATTTCATGCCCCCAATGCTAGTAACTTAGTTCTGCTTTTAAGTGTGCCAAAAAGAATGCCAAAAATTGAACAACCCTGATAAGTACTTAAACCTCCAAAAGTAAATTTAGCAAAGTTCCTCTAAAATTATATATAATTATATATAAAATTGATGTCCTCTAAAATGAAAACAAAACGCAATATTTTAATGTGTACTTGTGTACTATCCAAACAGCAAAAAAAAAACAATTAAAAGAAACCCTAATGCTTAAAGACACGCAAGAAGTACTTATACTTGTAGGCAATACAGAAACAAGCAATTGCTCCAATTCAAATTAGGCATAGCAACAAGATAGCAATCGAATCATCGCACGTTTAGCGGCATGTCCTGAATCTGTCATTTAGATAAAATTTATACTTACTTTATCAGAGATCTTTGTTTCTCTCTTACTATCGTATGTAAATGTTGGCAGTAAGAGTAAAACAGGGGATATAATGATGTCATCTGATTTACCGTTTACAGTCGCCGCAATGTCTGGTGAATTTGGGTGTCTACAGCTGTGCCATAGCCCATAAGTCATCCGGTTTTAGTTTATTTTAGGGATGCTATCCAGACGTGTGTTTTGTTTGCTGTTGAAAATTTTGTAAGAACAAGATGGTTCATTTCATCTCTTTAAGGATGTCTTTACTCTCTATCAACAATCTTAACAACCTTTTCAATGTGTGATGAATCAATCAAATCTTTCGGTAAATTCATGCTATCTATTTCTTTTCCAGCATCTAATATGCCTTCGTAAAGTGAAGTTACTCGAATTATTATATCTTCAGATTATCATGTAGTCTGACGTCATCTTTCATTGATAAATTAAAATAGAGTTTAAAGGTAGATAGGTATTGTCCATTTCAGTGAGTCATTTCGTTTTAGATTTTTATCTTTGTTAGGACATAGACCTCGCTGTCTGAAGTTCTGTTTCTAAACAATGCATTACGGGACTAGTCGAATGATCAATTGATGCTGTTTTATGTCCATTTTATTAATCGTCTTTGGTGTTTTTAAAGATTTAACTATTTGAAGGTCTTGTAGGTTCTTCAATATTTCTAGGCGTCTGTTACTTTAGCATTATGTACTTCAGGCACATATTCCTTAGTAACCTTTACTTTTAGCCCATTAACATTTACTGATTTATCTTTCTTAATTTGACCTGACAATATTATTTTGTATTAGAGAAAGATAACAAATTTAAGTTCAAAAGAAGTAACTAGTGCATTTTTCGCCAGTGGAGATAGGTCCGTTCCATTAGAGAAATGGGTTTGCCTCAATTATTGATTGAAATAAGACATAATTATTATTATTATTTAACCAGTAAGTCAAAACGTCACACTTATATGTAGTTTTCTGATAGCTGCGCGCACAGATAATTTTAAGCAGCCGGCGCGTGAGACGGGTCTGGCGGAACGGAATGTTGCCATTTTAAATATTATATTTCATTTAGAATTAATTAGTATTGTGTATTTATTTTATTTTTAATTCTTATTTACACCGGTCGACATCGTCACTTCAACGCCGGTTGTCGCTGTAAACCAGCGCTGGGACTCTGTCTCACATAGGGTCGCAGCATTATGCTGAGCGATGGCCGTTTTGCATGGAAGTGGGGAACATTTTCCCCTGACTTGCTCTTTTTTGCATTTGTGTTCTTTCCTTGTGCCATGTTTACCCCAAATATAAAAAAGACATAAACTGGTAAGGAGCTTGTCCCGATTAGCATCAAAAACTAGGTATTACTGACCCACATGTCGATAAAAAAACACCCAAAGTCCCAACACTACCAAGAAATAGGGTCATTCGCCCTCTCACAACAAATCATTTTTAATTATGTGTGTATACTTCAATCGTTCCATTAAACGACGAACCGCATATGTTCCTCTCTGACGGTCTTTGACCCTATTTTTTCGCAAGCCGTAATAAGACGAACTTTTCAAAAAATGGGTCAACTCGATTTCGGCGACCACGCCCGAATTTGGGTCGAATTCAATTGATTGATTTATATTGATGGCAAGTTCATTTGATTTATTCCAAGGACTTGGCAATTTGACGTTTCCTCTTTTTGTAAATTGTGTGGTCAGTTGAGTTAAAGAATTAAGCTTTTGTAACTGGTGTTATCGTTTCTTTTATGTAACTTTCTCGTTCATCATAATAAGAAGTTCTTTCTTTAAGTTTTTTTTTCAAAATTCGAGAAAATTACTTTTCATTGTCCAATAACTATTTCATCTTCATAATTTCTATTACATTGGACAGATACTTACTCACGTCCGTTCCCCACAAAATAGCAATCAGTAAATCCGTTACCGATTATCAGGAGTGTCAACAAATTGAATAACCATCTGCCTACCCACATGAGTCATGCATGATATTAAGTCCAATATAATAGCGATCATAAATATCAATTGTAGATAGTAAAACAAACGTGCTCCTGCCAGCCCTGATTGATGGCTGGCGCGATAAAACGGAGCCAAGGCTAGCGAAGGACAATGTTCCCGGCGGGGAGTGCGCGGGCGCAGGGGAACGGGGAAAACTTAACGTACTTCTTTTTTTTTAATGACATTTAAATTAACAGAACATAACATATCATCACGCCTGTAATTCCCGAAGGGTTAGGCAGAGGTGTAAGTCCCACATTTCGCCCTATGTTTGCCTATGCGTGTGTGTATGAGTGTTAGCCTATTGCCATCGATAGGGCACAAATCCAGACTCCGAGCTGCTACTGGGAAAATTACTAATATTAAACCCAAAAAACAATAAACCTTTACCGGTAACCGTATTACGTATCTTGCAGAAGCATAGCGATAGCAAAATTTGCGCAATAATTGCTTTTTAATCGCAAATCGGTATTATGATGTAACAGCGATACGTCATACTGATTTGCGATTGACAAGCAATTATTGCGCAAATTTTGTTATCGCTGGGCCTCTGCAAGATACGTAATAAGCCTGCCGATCTGGGAATCGAACCCATAACCCAGTGGTGGACTGTCTGGGGCCCGGGGCGACAAAACTAAATGGGCGGACTGCGGACGCGTAGTGTCCGGCGTCCGCGGCTCGTTCGCAATCTGTCCGTGCCGGTGTGACTGATCCTTGAGTGAAATAGATCATGGTTAGTAGTCTTAAGGTTAGTTTTTACTAGATTATTTGTATTTAAGAAGCGCTTCTCGCCATCAAACTGGAAAGTTTTTCGAGTAAAATTGTAAAAAACAATAAATAAAGTATGTTTGAAAATAATCCTACTAATAATATAAATGTGAAAGTTTGTATGTTTGTTTTTGTTTGTTACTCAATCACGCAAAAAACCCAATTCTGAAGTCCACGCAGACAAAGTCGAGGCAGAACCTTATCATCTGAGCTTATCATATAAATGTGACAGTAACTCGGCCTGTTACCTTTTCATTCCTTTTTAGGATTTGGTTGTGGGTGAATATTCGAGCGTTTTAACCGCCGTCATTACCTTCCGCCAAAAGTTGATGAAAGAGAATATAGTTAATGAAATATTTCAGCAATTCCTGATTCTGGTCCTTAAGCAGATTCTGGGAATTGATGAAATATTTCATTAACGATATTCTCCTTCATCAACTTTTGGCGGAAGGTAATGACGGCGGTTAAAACGCTCCAATATTCACCCTTGTACGGGATAGACCATGACCTGGGTTAGGATGTAGGATACTTTTTATTCCAGTAGTACGTTCCCATGAGATAATTTCCAACATCCACGCGGGCGAAACCGCAGGCAATAGCTAGTAATGATAATAAAAAAGTTTAGAAGGCGCAGTTCGTCCGCGCCGTATGTTTTCGTGTAAACATATTATTGAAATTTTAATACGGTTTCCGATACTGCCGCAGCCATTGTATTTGCTCGACACTAGACTTAGTAGGCTCATTGTATTCCTTATAAAGTAAGCTTTCACCGATTATAATATTTTTCATTTCTGAGCAGATTTATGGCCGAAATGAGACGACATCTGACATTATTTTGCTATTGGCAACTTCATATTAAATTTTTAACCCTATTTTGGCCAATATTTCTATTGTTTCTCTTTAGGTCCTGGTAGTGCTTTGTCAACTCTTGACAAAGACACCAGAATAACAGATCTAGCTAAACACGTTTTTGCGCTATACGAATTGATATTTCGACATATAGTGAAAAATAGAGGGTCACGCGCATGCGCGTGTACTCGCAGTGTGACGTCATAGATAAATTATATCCAGCCTTAAAATTGTTATAAATATGACCTATCTTTTGAATTCTCATCCATTGCTATAGCTTTCAAAGTCTGTAAGTTATTAGCGGTTGAAATCTTACATGTTTTTGTCGGTCAGTACAGCGAGCGAAAAGACGTATTCACGTCAAAAGATGTTCATAGGGGCCGGTGACCACTTATAATCAGGGCGCTTATTTATCATCTAACAACAAAAAAGTACTGCGTTGTATAGGAGTCAATTAAGTATTTAGTTCACTGCCTACCCCAGTAAATTATCATGAATATGTGTTTACACAAGCCACCCACATTGTGAGGGTTTTCCGTGTGGTCTTAACCCCTATAGTGTCGCAACGGAACCCGATTGACGATGCGGGCGACCCCACGCAAACTTCCTCTAACAATAAAAGAATTTGGGGCGTATGTAATTGATGTAAATTTTGTAATTGAATTAAATTAACAGAAACAGACTAAATTTATTTGATAGTTTTTCTAATCGAATAATCAGAAAAATATCAATATGAGCTTCTAAAATGTTACCTTGAAGTACCAAGGTGACATATTTTTTGACAGCAAGTTTCTTTATCAAAAGTAAAATCCAAAGTAACGTCATAAAGTAAAAGTAACAGTAAAATTGGTTTCTTCACAATTTTAACTGATATTTTTGCGTCACCTTTACTGCAGGAGCAGTAAAGAGGGGAGCTCCAGGTAGCCCGCGAAATTCAAAGTTTCTCGCGTTTTTTGTAATTTACAAGTCAGTACTAGATTGTACGTTGATTAAAAATGATTCGCGACCGTAACATATATATATTTACAAAATTATAATCATTAAAATCTGTAATACAACTCCATAAGGTAGTATTTAAATCCTAAATATCAAGATTTCATGAAATAGTAATTCATTAGGATTATAGGAACTTAGAGAGATTGAAGATTCTAATGATTAAAATTCTATACTTAAATACAGACTTCTTATGGTCGCGAATCATATTCAAATTAACATACAAACCTGATACTGACCTGGAAATTACAAAAAAAAAAACAAAGAAAATTTGAATTTCGCGGGCTACCTAGAGCTTCCCCCTTAAGTTAAATGAAGCTGTTGTAAAAGCTAGTTACTGTAATTTTGTCAAAGTTACAAATTTGACTTCTTACTTTAGTTATTGATGAAGAAACAGGCCTTTAGTTACAATATTTTAGTTATGCTTTGGAATGGGCCCTATGACCGATTATAATATTTTTCATTTCTGAGCAGATTTACGGCCGATATGAGACATCTGACAATATTTTGCTATTGGCAACAATTTATTAATGTTTAACCCTATTATCAATTATTTCTATTGTTTCTCTTTAGGTCCTTGTAGTGCTTTATCAACTCTTGATGAAGACACCAGAATGACTGATCTAGCTAAACACGGTTTTGCGCTATATGAATTGATATTTCAACACAGTGTAGGGAGTCGTTCGTTGCGCGTGCACTCCTAGTGTGACGTCACAGGCAAATTTTATGCGGCTTTAAAATTGTTATAAATATGACCTATCATTCAAATGTTCAAACCTTACTCTAGCATTAAAGGTCTTGTAGCTATTAGCGGTTGAAATCTTACATGTTTTTGTCGGTCAGAAATATTGAACTTACCACCAGCCGGTCTATTCTGTAAAAATCTCACCGTGAAAACTTAGGTGAAGTGAGCTGTCATTCTGCCTGATCCTAGGTATTGACACTATTGACAGCTCACTCCACGCTCACTTTACCTAAATTTTCACGGTGAGATTTGTACAGGATAGCGCTACAGTACACCGAGCGAAAAGACGCTTTCACGTGAAAACAAGTCACCTTAAATATCATGGTCGTTATCATAAATAACGACCATGATATTTTTTTTTTATTGAAAAACAAACCATACGCATTTGAGAATCATTGACAATCCTATTCCATAAGTTTTGCCAGTTTCTCGATTAACATAATCTGACATCACAGTCTGTGCCAGTACAATGGTGCTTTGGTTAGACTCCAGTTAGTTTCGCACGTACAACATCCTAAAAATGCCTTTAACACATTACGATTCCGAAGCCTTACTCTTAAGTTTAATATAGAAAACTCCATCGTCTCCATCAACACATCTGTATTTAACGAAGGGGTAAGCAGATCCATATTTTGCCAGTTACATTTAAGCGTCATGTAATGCCTTTTGCATGAATCCAGGCCGCTATGGAGAAATTCCTCATGGAAAGACCCTGACACTTGAGCATCGAACCAGGATCAACGAGGTAGACAGTCATTTCATCTCCATCATTCATTTTATCATTCATTTCAAATCCGAGAATTTTGAAGGATATTTGTAATCCATTGCTTCATAGGTCTAATAAATTCGTCTGCTCTACTACGTAAATAACACAATGAAAGTGGGTGAACTGTCAAAATGAAACCCATTGCGATCAGTTGTCATTATTTTATATGTGTTACGCAATTACCCCGCTGGCTACGTTTGGTTGCAGAGAAGCATATTGAATTCAGTTACTAAACTTCTATTTACAAGGGGGGGGTGTGTGTGAGAGACAGATCTGTAAAGAATTATCAATCAATGATAATATTGTGACGAGTTTTAGACTTCGCTAAGGACTCATTCCATTAAATAAGTTTGAATTCTTCGTGAGAAAGTCAACTTTTCGAATCGTATGACTCTTAATGTGATATTATACAGGAAGAATATCACATCTTGATGGAATATGTTCGTAACGAAGCATATTTGGTTCTTCAAAGAGTGATGTCTTCTTTCTTTGTTGGATGGTTTAATAGCATTTTGTCTTTTCCTATTTAGGAGGAGGCCAAGTTGCTATATTGTCTTACACATATAGGTATTAAATAATATATCACCTTAAGTTAATCCACTGTATGATTGGACAAGTAGTAAATTTTAGTATTGTTAAGTGTATATTTTCGTGTATATTCTACGGGGGTATGACGTGTTCAAATATGAACAAACCTCCATTAATAAATAAAGATTAAAAAAAAACAATGGTGATATTTTAATTTAAACACGAGGAGATCTCTATTTTCTCTTTTTTCTTCACGACCAAGGATTATTGTGGAACACCCGTAGTTGGAGAAAAATTTCAAAAAACTCCAGTTCAAGAAACTACAATGCGTTTTGTCCACTTTAACTCAGCCGTTCATACCTTCAGTGAACTATGCTATCAGCAGTTTTAATCTTTGCATATGCATGAGCTTAGTTGCCATGCCAGAGTCGTTGTCGATGCAAATTCGTGTTTCAAGGCCTAACTTTTTGTGCATATTCCTGTCCAGACGGCAGGCAGACGGTAGCTGCATAAAATAAAGAAGTTTACGTGTCTGCGTGACCAAGTTTTAGATGTTCAATTGTTTATTCAATGTTCTTTTTGTGGCGAATTTTTCTTGAAGGGTGATTGATTTTTGAGCATATCGATGCTAATGGTAATGCAAGGTGGATTTGTTGTAACTAATTAATTTCTTGTTGCTAGCTCATTTGCAAATCTACATCAGCTAGGTATTAAGTTCATTTAGGTACTGACGCCAGCACATCAAGCTACTAAAATCTGTCAAATTTCTTTAATAGATTTTCAACTTTATTGCTAAAGCCTTAGGTTCAAGGTTGATTCAGAAAATTTGACAATTTTGGGTAGCTTGACCTGCTGGCGTCTGTACATAACACAAGGGAGCAAGAGTTTGACAACCACTACCCTCATCTTTCCCACATCAAGTCATCAAAGTGTTGTGACAGGTCTAATTCTTCAGTCGTACCAAAACTTCACTCACATTTAGACTTTTTCCTGATAATCTTGGTGTGGTGAGTGATGAACAAGGAGAAAGGTACCATCAAGATGTGCGAGCAATAGAAATAAGATACCAAGGACGGTGGGATCCAGCTATGATGGCAGATTTTTGTTGGTTCCACAAAAAAGAAGATTCAACGTCGCATAAAAGGCAAAAGAATAGTCACTAGCCAAATTAGAACTGTTTCTTTTAGCACAAAATACTCTATAATAGTTGACGATTCAAAGTTAATGCCAGTATGTAAAAATTTGTTATGCTTTTAATTTATATAAATTGTTTAAACGTTTTTTTTTTTTGTTATTTTTTTTATGAAAATTGAGACCTGTTAAAACCTCCCTGTGTAAATTAATTTTCAGTTTCTAGTTATGTCAGGCAATTGTAATACGAAACAGGTAAAATTTGTTCCCTTGTGTAATCTATTAATAATATCATCATTCTTCTGCCCTTGTCCCAATTTATTTGTGGTCAGTGCAACATGTCTTTTTCTTCCATACTTCTTTCTCTATTAGTCGTCATCTAAGTAGTCCCTCCCTTTCTAGCCATATCATCTTTCACACATAATAATAATAATATAATCTATTAATTAACACTCTTAATAAATCTATAAAAAACTTAATGCAAATGTAGGTTGGCAGATTTATTAGGTATTCGATATCTTTCGCGCCGGTTGCAATTGCACACCAAGGCAACAGATAAAAAGATTCAATCCCATTCTGGGCATTTTTTTATTCTCACACAATATTAATTATCAAGTTTGTTAAGTAATTAACTCAGACTTTTTTGAATAAACGATTTTGTACTCAAAACCGGCTAAATTTTTTTCACCAAAAATGCAGATTTTTAACCGACTTCCAAAAGGAGGAGGTTATCAATTCGTCTGTATGTTTTTTTTTTTGTATGTTTGTTACGCGATTACTCAAAGACGGATGGACCGATTTGGAAAATTCTTTTTTTGTTTGAAAGGGTATACTTCCGAGGTGGTCCCATATAAATTTTATTAACTTTGCTCGAGGAGTTTTTGAGTTAGCTTCAATAATGCGTATATTTCCCACTTATTTTATATGGATGTTGTGATGGTGTTTTAATAACTTCCTATCACTGTTATTTACATGGCTATATCTACAATTATTGTGCTCAATTATGTATTCGAATTTGTGTGGGGTAGGTTCCACAACTAAAAAGTGAAAAATAAAAACTTTTTAGCAAAAAATAAAACCGACTTCTAAAACAAAACACTACAAAGTGAAAAATAACTTTAATTTCGGAAGTCGGTGGCAAAAAACGAAAATACAAAACCAAAGACACCGACTTCCGAAATTAAAGTTATTTTTCACTTTGTAGTGTTTTGTTTTAGAAGTCGGTTTTATTTTTTGCTAAAAAGTTTTTTTCCTTTTTTTAATTTGAGATGGGTTTGCTCTCTTCCTTGTCTAGGTCAGAGGTGACAGAGACAAAGTCTACGATGGAGTGAGCTTACCCAGAAGAAGCCTGTTCACTCTAACTTTGAAGAGATTCGGGTTGTAAGCGTTCGGGAACACAGACGCAGGTAGTGAGTTCCATTCTTTTGCCGTGCGTGTATTATGAAGGATGTTTGGAAGCGCTTAGTGCGAATTGGTGGAATGGCAACTAGGTATGGATGGTAATTTGCAATGCGTCTAGATATTCGATGGTAGAAGAGGCCCAGGGGGCCTGGTGGAGCGAATTATACCTATCGTATCGTCAGCATATGCACAAATAAACTTTTCCCGTTATCTTTCACAATGAAATACGACCTACACACGTAGGGAAACAAATGCAAAACCTCCTAGCCTTAACTTGGTTAAAACCGACAGCTAACGGTCTATAAATAAAACAAAAGATATCACAAGGCGTAAATAAATGTTACTATTATTGCTTCAACATAAATCATTTCTGATAGGCAGATACGCGGGAAATCTTACGAGTGACAGACAGACAGACTGATAATACTAATTAATTTTGTACTGTGTTTGTTATTATATTATAATATTCAATTTGCTGGTAATAACAGCCGCACGGGTCGAACCATCAGGTTAAGCTACGCTTGCCGGGGTTGGTCCGTAAATGGGTGACATACCGCGACTCCTCCGTGTCTCGGAAAGCACGTTAAGCCGTTGGTCCCGGCTGTTATTCGTGGATCTTTGACAGTCGTTACGGGTCGTCAGAAGCCCGAAAGTCTGACAATCAGTCTTACCAAAGGGCTTCCATTCTAACTGGATGCAGCTAAATACCAGTATTTTACTTAGAGCGACTGCCTATTGACCTCCACAATACAGTTACTTTTTTTATTTTTTTATTCGAGATGGGTTTGCTCTTGAGTCTATTCGAGGTCAGAGGTGACAGAGACAAAGTCGACGATGGCGTGAGCTTACCCAGAATAAGCCTGTTCACACTCACTTTGAAGAGATTAGGGTTGTATGCGCTCTGAAACACAGACGCAGGAAGTGAGTGCCACTCTTTTGCTGTGCGCATTAAAAAAGACATTTGGAAACGCTTAGTGCGATTTGGTGCAATAGCAACTAGGTAGGAATGGTAGCTGGCAGTGAGTCTAGATGTCCGATGATAGAAGGGTTACTGGGTATTTCGATAACCCCTTGGTAAGACTGGTTGTCAGACTTTCGGCCTTCTGACGAACTGGAATGACCGTCAGAGATCCACGAATCACAGCCGGGACCAACGGCTTAACGTGCTTTCCGAGGCACGGAGGAGTCTCGGTATGTGAAGATGGTCACCCATCCACGGACCAACCCCGGCAAGCGTAGCTTAACCTGATATATAGACCCGTGCGGCTGTTATTACTTAGCCACGAGCATCCCTAGCATCAAGTGGAATGACAGGTCACTACAAGATTTTTACAGAATAGACGATGTTTTGGATCCTATCGTAAAATATCTACCTCAGACGCTCTTTCGAAGACGGCTATGGACGTTTCAACAGGACTCCACACAGGCGCACACGGCCAGAACCACCCAGGCGTGGTTCGAGCTCAACAACATCGACTTGATAAAGCATGAAGATTGGCCCTTATCCAGGCCTTGACCTTAATCCTTTGGATTACAAATTATGGTATGTGTTGGAGGAGAAAGTCTGCACTAAGCCTCATATGAATATGGTTCGTGTTGCGATTGATGACTGGCCGCGGAGACTAATGACCTTTTTTGTGTTTTTTTTTGTGGATGGGAAATCATCAAATAACTTCCCCCGCTCTGGGTGGAGCGGGAGGGCGTGTCAGACTTCTACCGACTAAAACCCACCCGTGTTCCTTCAGTTGCCTGAAACCAGGGCCACGGTAACTCTTTCGAACAACCCGCAACCCTGGCGGGCATCGGCCCTAGCGGACCCCTTCAGCTAGTGCTGACATCTCTTTGAGGCGCGCGTGGAACACAACGCGCCGTCGACCTGGGCCTGGTCCTTACCGGACGGCGAGCTACCCATTGCTCGCCATCCGCAAGCCCGCGCCTACGGTGGCCGGGAATCGGCTATCGATTCCCGACGCCCAGGGCGTCTCCTGCGGTGACTAGGGGCGTGAGGGCGCAAAGATTGATTGATCGATTGATGACTGGCCGCGGTGACTAATGGCCTGCGCGAATGGTGGTGGACATTTTGAATAAATTTTATATAAATATAGACCGGCTGGAAATTCTCAGTAAGTAGGTACCTACTTAGTTTGGATTTATAGCCGGAATCGCGAATAGGCTCGCCGCTTGTTACACGCGCTAGCCTCTCAAATGTGACCAACTCTCTAGAAAGAAGCAAAGTGAATTTGCGGCCAATACTTGTAGTACTACTAAAGAGATAACTACTGGCCGCACATTCGCTTTTGCTCGGTTCCTATAAACAATAAAAAAATAATTTAAAAAAATTAAATCGACTTTAAAAAGAAATTAACTCAAAATTATGAAATAACTTTAATTTCGGAAGTCTGTCTTGGAATCTGTATTTTATTTTGCCACCGACTTCCGAAATTAAAATTATTTCATAATTGTGAGTTAATTTATTTTTGAAGTCGATTTTTTAAAATTATTTTTTATTTCAAAATTTTTAGTTTTTGCAAAACCTGGAATATTTGTTATAAATATTGCACTAGAATTTGACCAAGGTTTTGAGACCGTTTTCCTTTTGACACCACACCCGTAGCTCGCATCAATAAGCCAGGCCGTCACACTTACACGTATTAGTCCATTATCTTGAAAAGTACTAAACCAATTTTGATGTAACTTGCACTGTTCTCCAAGTTGAAGTAAATGTAAGCTAATAAAAAATAAAATGTTCACGATCCAATTAATAGTTTCGGAGAAATGCGTGGGCAAACATACATCCATCTATTTTTTTTTTAATATTTGTCGAGAAGCCCTAATATACATAGATATGTGAATATATTGCATTTCCAATAATATTACATACATACGTGTCGAATTGATAACCTCAGTTTTTTTAAGTCGTAAAAACGAATCGTTTTTCTTACCAGTGGTATTGGTAGTATTTTTATTTTATTTTAGTATTTTTTATTTATCGTCAAACTGGTCATATAAATAAATTCGTAAGCTAATTTTACCTGTGATAGCTACTTCCATATGGGAGGGTCTACTGTGCAAAGCTATGAGGTCTTTGCTTCATTATTGGTAAAAAAAGATACAAGAGTCTTAATTGTAACCAATAACGGTCCGTAAATTGTAGGGATCGGTCATAAATCTCTCTTGCACTTTTTGATCTGTATTTGCTGCACAACTGAATACGGAACGCTCAGTCCATTCTTTAATGTCTGTGGTTACAATAACTGGTAAAATGTGGGTTTACTATAGACATCTGTGGCCCTTCGTACAGGGATACAATGGAATGCAGGGGCATTGATGATTTTGGGTAGTAACTATAATATTAGGTTTTAGTGGTTATATTTATTTATTTATTTAGGCTAGTCAACAACTGTTCACAACATTTAAATTCTTACGTTTATTTATAAGTGGAACAATTACTTACAGGCTAACATAACATGCACCATTTATGGTTTTACATAATATACTGGATGATTTTTTTTACCGTCTTGAAAGAAATGGGGTATAATAGGTGAACAGTGTAGAAGCCACATACACTATTTTTTTTGTTTTTTCAATAGCATTGCTCTATCAATAAACACTGAAGTAAACTAGAATAATAAAAACAGAACTTTTGAAAAACTTTATAATATAGATCGTTAAAAAAAATACGAAATTAAAAAAAAATAAGAAATTTACACAGGATGCGTAGTGCGTATGATTTGAATTTAGATATTATTAATAAAAAAAAAACTATGTATGCCATAGGCTTCCACTCCGTTCACCTATTATACCTTATTTTTTTCAAGACGGTAAAAATAGTCATCCAGTATACAATTAAAGATATTCAATATTTTTTGGGAATGCAATATGAATGTATTGTATCTTGGAAGGCATTAACTTTACCATTATTTAAAAAAAAAAACTAAGTTCATTTTTAGTTAATAGCCAACAATATTTCTGAGTTTATTTCAGAAAAAGAAAATGCATTTGTTTGATTATTTTTAAAATCAATGATCATTAATATGTTGAATAATTAATTAGTCATTCCGTTTGTTTTTTGTTTGCTGGTCTTGTACAGACGCCAGCACATCAAGCTACTACAATCTGTCAGATTTCTTTAATAGATTTTCGACTTTATTGCTAAGGCGTTAGGTTCAAGGTTGATTGGGAAAATCTGACAGTTTCGGGTAGGTACCTTTCGCATGCCTAAGGGTAAAATGTGGCTGAACCTATAATTGTATTCGACATCATGTACTGTACCCATATTTTGTGAAATAAATTATCTATCTAATGTTTCATGCGTAAATACAAAAATAACAAACAATTCATTCTAAATAATAAAAAAAACATATTTAAAACATTATTATTACTAAATTAAAATAATAGTAAAAATCTCATTAGATAATTCCAATCCTTACTTTAAATGTTAAAATTAAAATAACATTCAGTAGCGAGATGGTTGTGAGTATGTATAGTGCTCAGTAATTATTTTATAAAATTTTCCTATGCTGTCACGATATACAGGGCTAAATCACTAGCTAAATTTTCACAGGGTGTTCTACTCATGAATATGACCAACTTTCACTATGGGACCAACTCTGAAATCACGAAAAAAAAATCAGCTGTTTCATACGAAAGTTCTATACCTACTCGACCAAAATGTATGAAACAGCTGATTTTTTTTCGTGATTTCAGAGTTGTACTTTACTTATATTATATAAGTTCCTTGGCTGCGCAAAGGTGGATATAGTGCTGTGATAGGAGGCATATCATTATCTTACATTGCTTATATCTGTTTGTTTTTGTAACTTACCTAATCTCGAAAACTGTTGACCCGATACTGATTACTTTTAAGTTCTTTTAATTTTATCAACGAAGCTATAAAAATATTGGAGTTACTGCACTTGGTTTATCTTAATATGTATTAAAAAAAATAGGTTGATATTTGAGTTTATCGTATATCTGGGGTTTTACTAATAACTCACTGGAAATAAACGCGAAAGTTTGTGAGGATTTACTCTTTCACGCAAAAACTACTGAACAGATTTTGATGATATTTTGCACACATTTTTATCCCGTATACATATTCTTACGGGTTCGATACTTACGCGAGTTTTCACCCGGCAAAATGTAAAGTAAATATTATAATGGATTTTTGCCAGAGATTCGAGGATCGAGTTAAATGCGTGTGCTATTGAAGAAGCCTAACTACTTAGGTACCTTCTAGTTTTTTTTCCGCCTACGTTATTCCCGCTGCTGGGACTCATCCACCACACAGGCTCAGTACGAACTTACGGGTTAGTGGATGTCACACGTCTTCGTGTTTTTGGTTCTAGGACATGGCGGTCGATCAGGGTCGATCAGCACCGGTCGATCGATCAGGTCAGGTCTTCTAAGCTTACCAACGTTGGTCCGTGGATGAGTAACCATCTTTACATACCAAGATACCTCCGTATCTCGGAAAGCACGTTAAGCCGTTGGTCCCGGCTGTCATTTGTGGATCTTTGACAGTCGTTACGGGTCATCAGAAGCCCAAATCCTGACATCCAGTCATACAGTTATTGATTTCTGGACGTCAGTAAAATACTGGGATTCAGCCGCATCCGGTAAGATTGGAAGCTGACCATAACATGTGTGTTGGGAAAAGACTAATTAGACGATGATTTTTGAGGTGGTGATGAAATAAATTGCGCAAAGTATGTACAGACGCCAGCAGGTCAACCTACCCGAAACTGTCAGATTTTCCCAATCAACCTTGAACCTAATACTCTAGCAATAAAGTCGAAATTCTATTAAAGAAATCTGACAGATTGTAGTAGCTTGATGTGCTGGCGTCTGTACATGCCTGCCTGGGTTCGAACCCACGACCTACAACTTGAGTTGTGTCACTCTACACATATATAAAAGGAGATGGAAAATGGTGGGTCCAAATATAGGTTGAGATATGATCTAAAAAATTTGTCGTATATTTTATTATCTTAGAATACAAAAAATCAACCCAATTCTCACTCTGGAAGCGTAAAAATGAAAAAGATAGTTTTGTAAATGAGAAAGATAGTTTTCATGAGGATATCGAGTAATCAATTACAAAACTACAAATAGATAACGAAACGCACTAGGTAACTAACTTAAAGTATTTAAATGCTCCATATATACTTATATACAATATTACATTTAATTACATTTTATTGCATTTAATTACAGACATATTGATAAATTAAATATCAATTAATTACTGAAAAACCAATATTACGATTTACGATTTCTTATCGATTAAAACTTTGTAGCAGGTAAAATTAAAAACCTGTTTCACCTGTTCCAGTTCCAGGGAAATAACAGCTCCAAAATAACAGCCTTTTACATTGCAACCAAAGACTCTTTGATTGCAACAGATTTATAATACAATACATAGTTTCATTCAGTACATGTTTTTCAATGTTTTTTGGTGAGTTTTGTAATAAAGAAAGCTAAAAACTAAACTACTCTCTCCACTAGCTGATAAATTCAATGAAAAGCATACAATTAACATATAAAACAAAAGTTAGGGGTAACAGAGTTATTTTATATCATATAATATGGATACATTGGGTACTATATGTATTTTATAAACCTGTTCATAATTTTTACCATGGTTACTTAATTGAAAATATTGGGAAAAAAATCCCCAATATTTACCCACATTTCATTTCCCCGTAACGTTCTCTAAATAGCACTTTATTGCAGATAAAGTGCTATTAAAGTAAATTGGGAAATAATACCCAAACTGGATGCACTTACAGCGAAGAACCATAGATTATGTGACATTTGTTGCACGTTTTGCTACATACATAAATACTGTTTTTTCTTAGCACGACTATGCGATGTCTAGGATTTAAATAAATATTTCATTAATATTATTTTATTTTTACAATATTATTATAAAATATAACCACTATTACATTATAAAATTGATGGTTTACGCATTTTTTTTTTTTTTGTTCAAAGGTTAGTTCATAATTTGTGTGTGCATCCGAAAAGGTTAACAACAGTAACAGGGAGAGAACAGACGCTATCTCTTTCTTTTACAATAAATCGGAAGAGAAAAGAGCTTGTTTCAAATTGTTCAAAGTCAGTTTCGTTTGTATCTTTCTAACAAAGTAAACATCCTTACGCTAGATAGAGAAGAGCTTGTTATGTTACATAGATACACACACCGGTTACGGGAATGTTTTAATTTGGTCTGTTGTAGCAGGTGTAGGTTGTGGAACTTGTGAAATAGGCGGAACAGACAGGAACATTTTTTTTTTGGTTTTGGGATATCAGTTCCATGTTATTTCTTTTAAAAACCTGTTCTTTTTTTAACTGTTTCGATAAATGCGCCTGACTCCTATAACACTAGACAGTTGCCAACTACTTGCTCACTCGTTTCGTGTTTTCCGATGCCTTTTTCCGATTATTTTGCATTTTCAAGACCACTGCTTGGTTTTTTACGGTTTCTGACCCTGCCTGTCTTGTGCGACACTTATTTTGACACTGGACACCGAAGACCGCTCACACGTTTGACTTGGAATTGTTATTTTGGATTTTACCGCCGCCTTGTGGATTGGATTTTGTAAAGACTATGGATCGCTTTGTGAATTGTGGGATAGCAACTAGTTATTGAAATATACTAGGCCGACGACCCTTAGACGTTGAAACAATTCTGTCATTGATTCGGCAATGGCTTGCACATCAAGTCTACAAGTAAACATAATATCATCTAACCAGCTACCTGTATCCTGGCTTTTGAAACGTTCTTCACTAAATATTAACAAACATTAGTATTTAAAGAACATCTTTTGCACTTCAGCAATCAGTTGTTAGTTAAAGATTGAAACATAACCTTACTTTTAGTTAACCTCTAATAACTCAGCAATCAGATAGTCAAAACTTAAAAAGAATTTTCAGTGAGGAACTGATAAGTTGGAATATATTAATGGAATGTATGTAATCGTTTCAGTCTCCTATATATATATATATATATATATATCTGTAATTTATATGGTTTACATAATAAAAAGTATTCTATCTATCTACCAGAGCCATTACCACAGGGCCACCACTGCCCGGAAGTAAGGTCTAGATGAGTTCAAAAAGATTAGTCATATGTACTTCATTCGAAACTGTCTAAAACAGTTCAGAACCTAAACTCACAAAATGTGCGTCGTCATAAAAGTATAGAAATAGTACTGCAATGGGTGTTAATTTCAGTTTTAAAGGTTTGTTGCCCCTGTGCGGTGTTATATGAGTAATAAACGTCACATTGAGCGGATTCAGAGAACACTTGCGCAGGAGTCGGTGAGGGAGTTGGCGTAAGAGATAAGCTGGAGCGAGGAATAAACCTTAAGTATTTGAAAATTAATTTTCATAAAGTCTAATTTGCTTTCGTCTGTCAGTTTATTACGAACTATCTGAACAAAGCAGTTTAGTCAGCAAAGCTAATCTTTCTAAGCTGTAGTCGTGCTGAGTTGCTACAGACGGGTAGAGTGGGATGCGGTGAGATTAAAACACCAAATCTTCAAGTAACTATTCGTGTATTTCTTGATCATCAAGTTGTCATGAATAGCCAACATAAAACATATAAAAGAAGAGAAATAGGCATAATTTAGGAAAAGAACGTGTTCTCACCGTGATGACGTTTTGACAAGAGGAAGTGGAAAAATTGTCTTTGTTTAGAGTGCCAGTCAAACCAATGTTGTCTATAATTTATTAAATGCATGTTTCATCAATTACTACACCTCTACAGGTCGTATTTTACAACCGATCTGGACGAAACTTGGTATACCTACAGGTTTTACGATTTTATACATTTTTTTTTTGTGGTCGGGGATTTTTTATTGGAGGAGTACCAGGTACCTAATTCCTCCAAAAAGGGACAAAAAGGATACTAGACTACTGGATATCGCCGCCTTATGAGATCGAATTTCGATGGTTCTTTTTTTATTTGAATGGTAGTAACTTTAAGTTTGTTGGTCTTAAAAAAGAAATTGGTGAAAATCTGATGAAAAAAAAAAACATTGTAAATATCCCGTTATAACTTAAGCGGTATCTAAGTTACGGCTAAAACCCGAAGTGCAGCTACACCTAGTTTTAGCCGGCTAGAACTAGGTGTAGGTAACCCATTGCATTCGGCTAAAACTAGGTATTCTCTTGTACCTAAACGGACCCTAGCACTCGCCAGCCGCTGCCGCGGCACTGCTCACTTCGCTCGCTCGGCTCGTGCATTGTGTGGTCACAGTTCTAACCTAACCTAACCTACCTTTCAGTCCTTTCAGTCTACGCCTAGGTTTAACCAACTGCACTGCATTTTATAGTACACCTAATTCTAGCCGGCTAAAACTAGATGTACCCGCACTTCGGGTTTTAGCCGTAACGTTAATTAATTGTTGCAAAAAAGTGTGTGCTGGCGAGAACTACTAGTAAACATATCAAGTAAAGTAAGGAGATGTACACACAATGCTGTGGTGGGCACACACCATGATGTTTAATTTTCTGTGCAGAAGGGTCAGCTACAAACGCTTAGCGCCTGATTTATAAATAGTGTTAGCAGGAGCAATATTAATACTAGTTGCTAATGATATTTCCATCTGCCTGACATGCACGTCTGCTCCCGCTCGGGTCTCTGCTATCTAAAGCTCTGTTCTAAAGAGTTTGTTCTCTAGCAGGAATTCTAGAAAGCGGTTAAGGGCAGCGGTGTCTTTTATTGTAACACATTATTTTTTTATTATATACTACCATATTGAAGTAGCTTTAAATCAAAAGTCATTTATTCAAACTAGGCTGAGAATCAGCACTTTTCGAACGTCAAAATTACATAAGACAGTCCCCCAATACGCATGCCCTTCACCACTTCCTAGTGCTTTAGCTGAGGAGAAGAAGTGGCGCAACAAACTCCTCAGCAGCACAGCTGTCTGTTCAGTAAAAAAAATATATATATGTATATTCTATACAACACTGTGCAAATTACATGCAAGTACATTACGCAACACAAACATTAAATTAAATTTAATTATTTACTATAAGTCAGCTAGCACACGCCAATATACTTAAAAAAAGAAGAAAAAAAATCGAAAAATCGAAAACTATACTCAAGCAGAATCAAAATACAAAACTAAAAACGTAAGCAGAACTTTATACCTATATTAAAAGCCTCCAGTAATAAAGGGCGTGCCCACTTACATATAGCCGTAACTCGAAGTCACAGATGATAAACTAGGACCATCGAAGTAAAATAAACGAGTTAAATTACTAATAACAAAATAAAACCAAGGTCAGCAAGACGACCAGTCACCACAAGCAGCACCCGTTCACGAGCATAACTTTAGCTCATTAGGCCGTGTGTGTGCGTTGCGGCGTGTGTAACTAGAGCAGTAACCCGCAGGGTATATTTAGTTATTGAGAGCCTCCACCATATCATAAAGAAAATAAGTTTTTGGAGTTTACTCCTTATGAATCAATTTTCATGTAATTAAATAATAAAAAAAACGTTATAACCCTAATCTGTATGTCTAAGGTAAATGTAGATTTTCATATAATACCCTCCGGTTTGGAAAAAGTATGAGGAGTGAAATACAAGCGAAGCGTTGTCACGTTTTTGTGTTTTGGTTATTTTCAGCCAGTCTTCATAGTAGCGGTCAATCTATCCATTATTTTAGAAGACAATCGGAGGAGTAAACTCCGGTCGTGCGTCGGTGCTGACACACACTTTTTACTGTCTTCAATTACAGGGTTAATTCAAGGAGCCCGTGGCTAAGTAATAACAGCCGCACGGGTCGATCCATCAGGTTAAGTTACGCTTGCCGGGGTTGATCTGTGGATGGGTGACCATCTTTGCATACCAAGACTCCTCCGTGCCTCGGAAAGCACGTTAAGCCATTGGTCCCGGCTGTCATTCGTGGATCTTTGACAGTCGTTACGGGTCGTCAGAAGCCCGAAAGTCACAACCTTATTACTTAGCCACGAGCTAAAGTTTTTTAAGACAAGACTACCTTTTGTAGTTAGGAATATAATGTAAGCTGTTATCCCTACACCAAACACATTTGCGAGAGTGAAAACCCGTAAAATAGCATCCACATCTAGAGTGAGGCTTTACGAACTGCGACTAACGAAACGACCAGTCTTTAAACGACGTCGTTAAATTAATAACGATCGCTTCTGAAGGGATTGCTGACCGAGTCATGATTCTTTAGAGGAAATGCCTTATTTTATTATTGCCAGGAGTGAGAGCTTAAAGTAATATGATGAAAAAAAAAAAAATATATATATATACGGTCGAATTGAGAAACCTCCTCCTTTCTTAAAATTGGTTAAAAACTGCATTGAATTTGGTGTAGCGTTTAGGATATGGCCAGAAAGGCAGTGACTACCGAGATGACGACTAATAGAGAAGTATGGAAGAAAACGACATGTTGCGCCGACCCCAAATAAATTGGGTCAAGGATAGGAGAATGATGTGTTGATTGCGTTTAAGATCTAGATCTAGATCACTGGTGACCCAGTGGTAACTGCTGCGACTTAGGAGTATAGGTCGTAGGTTCGAACCCAGGCAGATAGACTTTACTTTGTGCAAATTATTTCATCAGCACTGCTCTCAAAACGGTGACGCAAAACATCGTGAGGAATGCGGCATGTCCTAGAACAAAAAAAATTATTGAAGACGTGACATCTACCAACCCGGAATGGATCCACGTGGTGGATTATGGCCTCACAGAGAGGAGACTTGTGTCCCAGCAGTGATGGGAACATTATAGGCGGATTATGCTGTTTAGGATCTACGTTTCCATTGACAGACATCTCTTTCTCATTGAATAATACTTCTGTTTTTGTGTCAAGGGTTGAAAACAAAATCATAAATAGCCTACCTATTTATGATTTCATGCCAGTTAAGGCGAAAGCGCTAAGGTAGCCCGTGAAGTTCAAATTTTCTTACGTTTTCTTAGTATTACGTTGTATGTTGATCAAAATATGATTCGCGACCGTAACAAATATGTATTTACAAAATGACAATCAATACAACTCTTTAAGACCAGGTAATCCTATTGAATGACTGTTTCATGAAATCTTGACATTTGAGGATTATACTAACTTAAGGAGTCGTATTATTGAGTCGAATGATTATAATTCTGTAAATATATATTTGTTACTGTCGCGAATTATACTTTAATCAACATGCAACCTAATACTGACTTGCAAATTACAAACACGTAAGAAAATTTTAATTTGGCGGGATACCCTGGCGATTCCCTCTTAATGTTTATTTTTATTTAATAAAGTTTTATCTGCTGTAGTTGCTTCAATAGTTAATAATGATTTTCTTTCCTTTTGCTAGTAAAATTGTATGAATCTTTCAAATATATTGCAAACTATAGTTTGAAATTGTATAATTTAGAAGCATTTTTTCAATTTTGTAAATGTGAGTACCATGGAGCCGTTCGATTCCCTACAAAATGATTAAGCTGGATGGTGCTGATCCACGCGTCATGTTCGTGAACAGTTGAGACTGGACTGCCAGGCTACTTATAAAATAATGTACCCAGAATTTTGTAATATCTTGATTTAAAAGAGTGTCCTTGGAGTTTCATGTCCGTTCTTCTCCATAGATATCTACGTTTTGGAATGGGCAACTAGCTTCAACTTCCTGACAACTGATCGACTCTTTGACAATATTCAAAAGTGCTTACACTGTATGGTTTAATTGAAATAGGAAAATGCTTTGAGTTTCAAGACCGGTTTTTTGATCCATTGTTAACCAATGGTCAAACATCGTAACTAATGGTTGAATTTTAGCTAAATGTGTTTACTAAAATTCCATTGTTTACTATTTATTAACATGAATTCATTCAATTAATTAATAGATTCATGTTATTAATTTTAGCTAAATGTAAAAGGCTAAACATGACTGCCTTTCTAGCCAAAATTCAACCATTAGTTACTGTGTTTAACCATTGATTGAGTTAACTGGATAACTATGTTTTGTAAATAGATTTTATACATTTTTAAGCCCATTTCTGTACAATAAATAGAAAATTAGGTATGTATAAATTAAATAATTACGATTGCAAAAAGATTATTCTGAAATTTTTACTTAGCATATCATACACTGAGTCAGAGGATTTACTTGTTGTATGTAAGTAAAATATGTTAGACTTTTAAGTTAATATTAGTTTCTATTTTAGTCTTCTCCGTTGTTAATTTTATATTTAAAAAATAAAATTAAGCACCTTTCTAGCCTGAAACACAGGTTCTACCTAGTTCAGGCAAATGAGCAACTGTGCCCTCAATAATTTTTAAGTTACCTCTTAAGTTAAATCTGCACCATTTTTATAAATAAACGATATTATTATTATATTTTTTTTTTGACATTTCTCGGGACCCTGGGGTCCCGGGCCTTTGGAAGGCCTACGAGGAGCCGAAGCCAACTCGCAGAGGCCCTTTAGATAATTTTTAATGATGAGGAGGCACCAACCGACGATTATCCCTGTATGCACTATGCAAGTGCACCCAAGGACAACCCCCGGTTGGAGCGCGCAAGCCCCACCACGACGTCAACGTAGAGATACAGCGGTGGGGTTATTATTATTATTAACTACGGATCAAACGACCGGCCCTTTTCTAAGTTTGAGTTTAAACATACTGTAATGTCAGTTTTCAATCCCCAATCAAGATTTGGCAAGTCTGACGTCATCAGGTCAATGCCCCCAACATGCACTCGGCACCATTGAACTAAAGATGCATAGTCAACGTGTCTTGTACCAGGAATGCAGACCACGTAGGGTCTAGACGATTCGTTGTATGCTAATAGAACATTGTCATGCGATTTTCGGCAATCTATTCTTATTCGTTGCGTTTCGTTGTTAAGGGGTCGATAGAAACGATGGTATGGGAAAGGCACACACATATTCAATGTGGACGTTTATCAGACACGTCAGACGTATTATATATGATAAGTAGTGATTAGTATTTAATATATTATCTAGAATTTAAGTACATATAATTGAGTCTTTAAAATTATACAACAGATCAATCTGCCTAGCCTTTTCCCAACTATTTTGGGGTCGGCTTCCAGTCTAACCGGATGCAGCTGAATACCAGTATTACATGGAGCAACTGCCTATCTGACCTCCACAACCCAGTTATTGGGTAATACGATACCCCTTGGTAAGACTGATTGTCAGACTTTCGGGCTTCTGACGACTCGTAACGACTGTCAAAGATCCACGACTGACAGGCGGGACCAACGGCTTAACGTGCTTTCACCCATCTACGAACCAACCCCGGCAAGCGTAGCTTAACCTGATGGATCGACCCGTGCGGCTGTTATTACTTAGCCACAAGCTCCTCCAAAATTATACAACTGATGTTGATACAAATATCACTTTGCATGTGGTGTTTGCCTATAATTGGTTGCGCAGTTAGATTTAAGACACAAATACTTGTATTTTCCTATCTGTAGTATATCTGTAACAACTGTTCGTGAACCTTCATTAAATAAATATGTAATATTACCTACTACATCACGGCAATAAAGGGACCAATTTAAGGGACCAATAAAGGAACCAAAATAGAACTAGCTTTTTCCCGCGGCTTCGCTTGCCTGGGGACGGAATTTTTTGCACGAAGACGTACTACTTGTATAAAAATATCCTATGTCCCAACCTGTGTCATGGTTTATCCGTGTGCCAAATTACATCCAAGTTCGATCAGCCGTTTAGGCGTGAAAAGGTAGGTAACAAAAAGATATATAGATAGACAAAGCTACTTTCACATTTACTTTGAACTCTATTGAGCAAGGCTGAAGTAGTGGTTGAAGAAAGAGTTATCGTGGCCCTGGCACAGGCAACTCACGTCAGTAAAAGTTTGACACGCCCTCCTGCTCCGCCTAGAGCGGGAGAAGTTATTTGATTATTTTCCCACCCAAATAAAAAAAAAAAGTGGTTACCGCCACCCCATGTCACTGATTGTCATCTGACTTAAATCTGTCACTTCGGAATTAAATAAACTTAGTTACTTAAAACAGTCTCTTTATAAAACTAGTTCTGACTTTTGTTCAAAATCAAACCTTCAAATCAGTTTTTGTATTTCGAATCTAAGTCCGACTCAGGTAAAGGTCTTAATGCAAAATTGACAACTTAGGCCCGCATAACCCACAAATCAGTGCAGTCCGAACGTCGAGAGAATGCGTTCCTGACACCTGCCAGTTGGATAATTTCTAGTATTAATAGAGATCAAATTGGCAAAACATACCGTTACTAGGAAACTGACAGATGTCAAAAACTCATTCTCTCGACTATAAAACAAGTCATTCTTTTTTCTGTCGTTTTAAAAAAGACTAATAAGAATCTTACTAAATATAGAAGACACCGACAGGTGTAAACGTCATTTTCAAGAACATAAAATCCTAACCCTACCTTGCAAATATCCTAGAAATATGCAAATTTGTTTGAAAGTACCAACAGTTCTACACTACAAGAGAAAATGTACAGATACACATTACGTCATAAAAAACCTACCGAGCTCTAAGTTAAAAATGCTCGGAAAATTGGAAATAATTAATATTAAACCAAAATTAATATAATAAATAAATATTACAATATCAATGAAAATGGAGGGGCTCGTGGCTAAGTAATAACAGTCGCACGGGACAATCGATCAGGTTAAGCTACGCTTGCCGCGGTCGCTATGTGGATGGGTGACCATCTCTACATACCGAGACCCCTCCTTGCCTCGGAAAGCACGTTAAGCAGCTGGTCCCGGCTGTCATTCGTGTATCCAGTGTAACCAGTCTTATCAAGGGATCATATTACCCAGTTACTGGGATGTGGAGGACAGATAGGCAGTCGCTTCATGTAAAATACTGGTATTCATCTGCATCTGGTAAGACTGGACTCTGACTCTCTGACTCCGACTCCAACATAGTTGCGGAAAGGCTCGACAGATGATGATGGCCGATGGGAAGAATGAGCTACAAAACCATGAAAATTAACCTGAATACTATATCAACTTTGTACCCAAATCTTGTAGAGATGGTATCGGCTACCATTATATTGGTACAATGGCGTCCAACTTACAATACAACAAAGAGCCGCAATGTTTTATGCAAAATTAATTTATACTTATCGATCGTCGACCCCTTCTAGCTTTTTGCTTCTTGCTTGGCTGCGCCTATCGTTTAATTTTGGCTATTATTTCCGCTCAAATTATCTGAGATACCGATTTACTGATAATGACTAGCCTCATTGGGCTAGTGGTCACCAGCGTTCATGCTTTAGCACGAGGTCCTGGGCTCGATTTTCAGGTCAGCCAAACTGTTATTGGGTTTTGCATCAGGAAATTTCTGTAGCAGCCTAGAGCCTAGATTTGTGCCTGGTTGGCGGCAAAAGGGTCACCCCCTTTTGCATGGCCACATGGGACTAAAATATAACTGGTAAAATGTGAGTATAGTTATATGATCACACACACTCGCACACACACTCTCCAACTCGTTTATGTTTTTTTATTGTATTTAAAAATACTCCCTAAGAGATTAAGTTTTCGAAACCAAATTGTACTTGTTGGCTTAATTTTTAATTTGATTAATATCTAATAGGATTTGCGCTGTATGCCGAGATACAGGTTTACACCTAATTCGGCTGCAGATGCTCCCATGATGTATTGTTTTATAAGGGATAATAGGAATGTTTCGTCTCAATTTTTTTTTTTTACATATCTCGGGACCCTGGGGTCCTGGACCTATGGAAGGCGTACAAGGGGCCGAAGCCAGCTCGCAGAGGCCCTTAGACAATTTTAAATGAAGAGGAGGCACCATTTTTTTTAATGTACACTTTTGACTAACCCTTCGAGGATAAGAGGTGTGACGGGGTGTTATGTTACTATAACCATAATTACCATGATTGTCTAAAAGTTTTGGTGGGAGCATGAAATATAAAAAAACAGACAAACTTCTTTCTTATATCTATGGGTATGGGTGGGTAGTGACGTGGTATTGGCAATCAGTGTCTTTCTAATGAATTTTTAACTCCCATTTTTTTGCTAACAGACATTATCTGTTAGCAAAAAAATGGGAGTTAATATCTTTTTCGTTACCTAATTATTTTTTGAGTCTGAATTTTAATTTATGATGAAACGCATGTTATTATAACAGTGATGAATATAAATGTTGATGGATGGATTGTGAGAGGACGAGCTTGTGGCTAAGTAATACCAGCCACACGGGTCAATCGATCAGGTTAAGCTACGCTTGCCGCGGTTTGTCCGTGAATGGGTGACCATCTTTCCTCGGAAAGCACGTTAAACCGTTGGTGCCGGCTGTCGTTCTTTTTAGATCCTTGACAGTCGTTACGGGTCGCCAGAAGCCCAAAAGCCAGACAACCAGCCTTACCAAGGGGTATCGTATTACCCAGTAACTGGGTTGTGGAGGTCAGATAAGCAGTCGCTCCATGTAAAATACTGGTATTCAGCTGCTTCCTGTTAGAGTGGAAGCCGACGCCGACATAGTTGGGAAAAGGCTAGGCAGATTGATTGATGATTCAAAAGAAAAAAGAGTGAATAATCTAGTAATTTTAGATACACTTTTCAACTTCTCCTTAACAAAAGTTAAGTCCTAGACGATGCACATAGAATGGTATAATATGCCTAATGGTCTACACTACCTATTGTAATGTCTAGGTTGTCTTTTTAAGAGTCCGTGCTGCAATGGTGACGAAATCAGACAAACATTGAATAATCTCAGCGTCTGCGTGTACGGCTTGGTGCATAAATTAACAAGTTTATTTGGCAGACAGGAAAGTAGGCAAAATCGATAGTGAATATGTAGGATTTATGTCTTTAGCCATACTCCTAAACATAGTCAGGATTATTAGTGTCATTATTATGCACAAAGCTACTTCCGATAATACAATCAGGGAATTTAATAGTTTATCAAGTTGACGAACTACGCCAATTTGACGTTCTACAGCCATTCCATACAACTGTCAAAGAACGACGGTTCCTCATTCCTGCCCTTGCATTGCCACGAGCACAAAACAAAAGTCGGCAGCTACTGGCATGTCATGACTGTGATAAGAAGGCTTCCACTCACGTCTCACGTTGTCTCGCCGCGCACATACCTACGGCGCGGTATAGCGGTCTTGGTCAAACTATAGTATAGTATACAGCGGCCTCGCTTTTCGCATTTTTTTTAAATTTATTTATACAAAGCCAAAATTCCGAAGCAAGTTTTTCATAAAACGCGTTTTCAGCATTTTTTTACGTCGTGGATTGAATTACTTACCTACATAAGAAAATGAAATGAAAAATATATATCTCTTATATAGTGGTTTAGTCCTTAGAGGAGCTTGTGGCTAAGTAATAACAGCCGCACGGGTCGATCCATAGGTTAAGCTACGCTTGCCGGGGTTGGTCCGTGGATGGGTGACCATCTTTACATACCGAGACTCCTCCGTGCCTCGGAAAGCACGTTAAGCCGTTGGTCCCGGCTGTCATTCGTGGATCTTTGACAGTCGTTACGGGTCGTCAGAAGCCCGAAAGTCTGACAACCAGTCTTACCAAGGGGTATCGTATTACACCCAGTAACTGGGTTGTGGAGGCCAGATAGGCAGTCGCTCCATGTAAAATACTGGTATTCAGCTGCATCCGGTTAGACTGGAAGCCGACCCCAACATAGTTGGGAAAAGGCTAGGCAGATAGTGGTTTAGTCCTTAGCGGCCTCAGCATTTTGAAATATGTATGGAATATCTATAAAAAAATCCTATTTTAAACCATAAAATTTATACCAGAATAAATGTTAGTTCATAAGAAAGAAATTTTCATACTTTAAACAAAAAAAAAAAAAAAAAAACTGGGCAAGTGCGTGTCGGACCACGCACAATGAAGGGTTTCGTAGTTGGGATGAATTTATCCCAAGAACAAACTTAACATTCTAATTGAAAAACATGTTCTCCCATACATTCCAACTGCAAATGTCCATAGTTAAACAAAAAGGATCCAACCCACATTAGGTGTAATGTAAGTTTGTATGCACAATAGGTATTAAGAGATTTACCATGTTGTTTTAAGACCATCGACTTCTTATAGGTTTTCCTGTAATCTATAGGTATTGAACTATTTTCTATATGTTTTTTCAAAATTTTAGGCTCAGTAATTTCGGAGATAATGGGGGAATTGTCAATTTTCGTCTATTTTCTTAAATAACTGTAAAATGGATTATTTTAAAATTATAAAAAAAATACATTTGAGACTCTCACAGTAAGCCCTTTCATTTGATATGTCACACGGAACAGTTTGCATAACTTTTTTTTTAATTTTCTTGTTTGCCCCCCAAAATTGACCCCATATTCAAATTTTTTTTTTTATTCAAAAGTTATAAATTTATTTTAATTATACACGTCCGTGTTTGGGTTACAGAAATACATATGTGTACCAAATTTCAACTTAATCGGTCCATAAGATACAAACTGCGCGAAGTTCGGACCAGCCAAGATAAATCTGCCGTACTGTACCTAATCTGTCAAAACGCAATTTTATGATAGGCCTCTTAGGGCCGGTTGTTTGATCCGTAGTTAACTCAACCAATGGTTGTTTGGCTAAATGTGAAAAGCTACATATTCATGTTTAGCCTTTCACATTTAGCCAAAATTCAATCATTTCACCAACCATTCATTCAAATGTTTAACCATTGGTTGGCTTAACTACCGATCAAAAAACCGGCCCTTAATCCATTCCAACTTTTCTAGTAGGTATAACCTAGATATCCAGATTCCAGGTCCAAAACGCAAATTCGAATAGTACCTAATGGGATTTTTAAATGAAACTGCTTTTGTTTTGTAACATTTTAATTAAAATAATGACTAGACGTTTCGTAATACCAAACTGAATTATAATTAATTAACATTATCCTACAATTAAACCCTATTAACTACAGCTAATTACTTAGATGTTCCATAATATAATTATGATAACATTATATACTAAAATATTAATAAAACTAAGGGCTCATTTTTCAATCGTCAGATAACTTTCGTATATGAAATAAATATGGCGGTTTGACAGCTTTTGTATAGAAAATATGTCAAACTGTCATATTTATTATTCGGATAAAAGTTATTGAACTACTGAAAAATCAGCCCTTACACAAGTGAAGTAATTAATTGGGGTAAAGGGATTTCTAATAAAGTAAGCCCTTATTTCCTATCTGAGCGCGCTAGTAGTAAAATAATATACGGGTCTTTATAGAAAATTTTAAAATGAAGAGAATAATGATGAAAATATACGTACAAACAAGGTCGAATTAAATTAACTGGCAAAACTTCACAGACGTGATGAGTATCAGTATTTAATCATGATAAAACAATCTCAAAGTCAAGTAAAGTGTCTGGATCAGGCTTCGCCCCCTATTACATCGGACTTAGGTAAACATAGCTGGCGAAATGTTGGTGAACTATAGGAAAGCACCTCTGCCGAATTCTTCGGGGAAATACAGACGCGATGTTACGTCATGTGTGTTATGTAAAACTAGTGAACAGTTTATGAGATATATTTATATATGAGATGTTTTCGGCTACAACCGCCAAAATAACTTTGTTTTTACCCGACTGCGGCGAAGCCAAAAAGGAGGGTTATGTGTTTGACCATGTATGTATGTATGTCCGTCCCTATGTTTCCTTGTAATTACTAAACAGCTGAACCGATTTTGATGAGTGATACGTCGTTAGATTTGTCTTTATTGCGCGAGCATCACTGGCTAAGTATGTAAAAATTATAAAAAATCAAAATGGCGGATTTTTGCGTCAAAATGTATGTTTTAAAAACAAATTTCCCAAACCTATCGAGTGGGGTACCTAAATGAAGGGTTTTATAAGGTAATAACAAAACTATATACAAATTATATGTTTAAATGTAATTTGGAATATAAAAAAATAATCCCGAACTTTTGAAGTGAGTAGCGCCATCTTGCTTGATCTTGTTGTAAAACTAACATTAATATTTGTTTTAAAGCATCGTTTTAGAGGATTCTGAAAATTATTTTCAGAATTCTCTTGTTTTGTGATGAGAAGGTGGTCACAAGTGCTCAATCCCTACTTAAAAGTTAAAGAGCTGATTTCACGGGTAGAAATCTAAAAGCGAGCATTTTACTGGATTTTGAGGAGCTATTCTGCTCATCACGCCGAAAATCCTCATCAGATCTTCAGCAAATTTTTATGAGACCACTTAAAGTACTATCTGTCACAAAAAATCCTTCGAAATCGGATCTCATAAGGCGGACATATCCAGTAGCCCCCTTTTACCCCTTTTTCGTGGAAAAAAAAATAAAAAATCCCCGAAGAAAAAAATATATATAAAGACTTAAAACCTGCATACCAAATTTCGTCCAGATCGGTTGTAAAATACGACCTGTAGAGGAGTAGCAACAAACTGACGACGAAAGCAAATGTTGCCAGACTTGAAGCAGGGACGCTTACCTCGCTCGTCAATTATAATGTAGTACAATATAATTCTTAAAATCAAGTAACATACCCAGAGCTTTACTGCTTTGAAAGATAATTTTAACTATCGAGAAATAATCCAATTCAATATCAATCTGCATAGCCTTTTCCCAACTATGTTGGGGTCGGCTCCACTCTAACCGGATGTAGCTGAATACCAGTATTTTACATCGAGCGACTGCCTATCTGGCCTCCCAAGCCCAGTTAATGGGTAATACGATATCCCTTGGTAAGACTGGTTGTCAAACTTTCGGGCTTCCATAACGACTGAGCGACCCATAACGACTGTCAAAGATTCACTAATGACAGCCGGGACCAACGGTTTAACGTGCTTTCCGAGGCACAAGGAGTCTCGGTATGTAAAGATGGTCACCCATCTACGGACCAACCCCGGCAAGCGTAGCTTAACCTGATGGATCGACCCGTGCAGCTGTTATTACATAGCCACGAGCTCCAACTAAAAACTCTAAAATAAAAAAAGTAAATTTAAAAATTCTAAGTCCCGACTGCGTAAAAAGTGAACTTGAAAAAGATGAAAACAAGATGACCTACAGGATGTAAGTGCAAACAGTGTCAACCTTTTAAATGGTCATTGTACTCATCATGATGAACAACTTTTACTATGGGACTAAACCTGAAATCGCGAAAAAATCAGATGTTCAGTACATTTATGTTCGCATAATTCGTCAAAATGTACTGAACAGCTGATTTTTTTTTCGCGATTACAGGTTTTGGTCCCATGGTAAAAGTTGTTCATAATTATGAACAACTTATGAACATATTCACATAACATATTAACATCATTATGAAGTGGCCAAACCTAAAATCGCAACCTTTCAAGGGGTCATTGTACTCATCATTATGAGTAGGTACAATGACTCCTTAAAAGGTATCCACTGCTTACACTTACACCCTGTATTTCTGTCTCCAATCCCATTTAATACAATTAATAAATCTCATGCAGTCGGAGGCAATACCTAGATCTTTATTGTTAAATTTAAGAAGATGGAGGCATCTTCTTAAATTATTTTACTGCATGACTGCATGAGATTATTTTATAGTATTAAGTGGGTTTGGAGACAGAAATAGGTCAGCCTGTTTCCATCTTTTTCAAGTTCACTTTTAATCGGGCTTTTGATTTTTAGAATCTTTGCGGCCAGTAAAATCAATACCTACTGTGCATGCGTAAATATTAAATTTGACTACGGAACCCTTCACTATGCGTGCTCCGACACGGATTTTATCTGATTGACCCATCACGTATATGAAGTTTCGCCAAATTATTTAATTGGGCCTTGTATAAGATTTGAAACTACCTTCAAACAAGGCCTAAATCAAGATCACAAGAAAGTAGACCAATAAACCACATTGAGTATAAAGAAAGAGAACGGAAAGAAGAAACGTGAGAACCGATCGATGTATACCGCTGTCTCCCTCCCGTTGCAGAATGTTTCGTATTGAGGGATGGAGGCTGATGTGCTGGCTCGAGTGTCCACTGTTGTTGGGAATATGTGCTGGAAAGAATAGAACATTATTATAACAATCTTAAAGCTTTTCTAGAGCTGTGGCAGAGCTACGGCGCTACGGTTCAGGGCTTGCGATTTCCGCATAGAACAAATTTTGTGGCAGCCTACAAATAGAGCCTGTGCAAATAAGTTGTTACGCATTTGCTGACTCACGTGTAGCCGAGATCATCATCATCAGTCTGCAGCATTCCGTGCTGGACATAGGCCTCTCCAATTACACGCCATTCAGCTCGATTCTCGGCAACTCTCATCCAGCTGCTACCAGCCACCCTGCGAAGATCGTCGCTCCATCTAGCCTGAGGGCGTTCTACCTTACGGTCATCGGTTCTACGGCTAATATGGCCAGCCCATTGCCACTTCAGCTTGCTTATCCTGTGAGCTGTGTGTGTGTTGTGTTTATGTTACTGTAGCCGAGATACTAGGTGCCAATTCAGTCTGTCTAGAGTATACTACTACCTTGTAGCAGAAAGCTTAAGACTATATAATGGTAAGATCTTTTTTTGGTATCCTCCGTACCTACTCAGAAGTTTTCATTGAAAGCAAAACAGTCTTAATTAAAACTCTGTAACTTCGATTACAACACGTTACTATTTTATTAAATTAAGGCGCTACTCCGACCAAACGACCCTGAGCGTTTGGTCCTTCTCTGTCCCGCCGCTTAGTCTCGCTCTATCCCGCTCCCTCCGCACGCCTCTTTATCACGGAAATCACTTTTCTTAAATTATTTTAATAAAAAAGGAGTAGCTATCTTTTGAAATAAAATAAAACGTGAATTATTTAGATATTTAAATTATTTATCCATTAGTGTAATCCGCAAATGATTAGAACGTCACCTTTAGCAAAAATGCATGCAATCAATAATTTTAATCACTTTTTTACAAGGAGATTTCAAATGTGTTTATTTTATAACACATAAAACAAATAAGAACGTGCAATGTGATGATAAGATATCGACCATTAATAATGTGTTTTAGATGAAGTATATCGTTCATTTGCGACGACAGTGTGACATCTCAAAAACCGTAATTTTACAGAAAACGACTTTTGAACTTTTAGATGCTCTCTCTCAAACTCTTAAATTATCGTCAATATAGCTTTATTATGTATGAAGTGATTAGAGTATAACTAATAATTAAATTAAATAATCAAAAACAAAAACGAATCAGTACAACGAAAAATCGATATTCGAGATGTCACACTTTCGTCGCAAATGGGCGATATTACTTTTAATTAATGAATTAATAGCTTCTGAATAACGTACAATTGCAAGGTTTTGCTCGGGGTAGCGCCTTAAGAATTCCAAATCATAAGATTATGTGTGTATTGCTTTATTTTGATTTAACTGTTCCCACAGACACTGTGAAAACGGTTTTATGGGGTTTTGTTTTAGATATAATTGTAAGCATAAATATACCTACACCATTCCTTTTCTCAAGTATACTATGTGTAACTTAAATAACACACAACCTCTTAAAGGGTCATTGTACTCATCATTATGAACAACATTTACTGTGGTACCAAACCTGAAATCGCGAAAAAAATCAGCTGTTCAGTACATTTTGACGAATTATGCGAACATAAATGTACTGAACAGCTGATTTTTTTCGCGATTTCAGGTTTGGTCCCATAGTAAAAGTTGTTCATAATGATGAGTACAATGACCCCTTAAGAAAGAAAAGAAAGAAACAAAGAAAATACGTTTATTTGCGATAAACATGGCGCAAAGAAATAAAATAACAAAATAAAACAAAGAACAAGTTTGGGGAAAATATGCGTCACATTCACGCAAAACGGCCGTCGCTCAGACAGAGCCTCAGCGCTGGTTTTCTTTAAGAGGATGTGCGTTATTTATGTTACACCTTGTATTAGAATACGAGTATACCGTAGTCATAGTGGATTGTAGCAGTCCAGAAGCGTTTCGATCGCGGATCAAAAATTAAATTCATCTGTCCTCATCAGTGTATTCTCGGTCGTTTCAGTCAGCAGTTTCGGTAGGTTCATGTCAATGTGCGCTCGAAATGTCAACCGAACCTCATAGGTTCGCAAGTATTGTCAGCTCACGGTGGCCATTGGACCATGGTATTTTACGTTTATTTGCACTAACAACTTATGCGGTATCGTGCAAGAACTTAATCAGGTCAATCTTCTAGCGAACTAGCGCAAAACCACACAGCATCTAAACTAACAAAATAAACCTTGAAAGCATCCAAGTCCCTGGAGAGATCCTCATCGGAGTACCCTTTCATAGCCTTAGTGGCTACAGGACCCATATAGTTGTTGACCACGGCGAATTCAAAGAGTGAGAGGAATACGAAGACTGAACATGATGACATCCAGACATCTATGGCTTTCACGTAGGAGACCGGTGGTAGACTTTGTTGAGATTGCGTGTTTTGAGTTGCTGGGGACAGAAGAATATTCATTTACGAGATGTAGTTATTCTAAACGTTGTCTACCAAAGGGAACCTTACAGCATGCAGGCTGACAGAAAAATGATTCTGGTTAGATTCAATCATTCAAGCGAACTTTGAATCAGTATCAAAATTGTAGAACGAACGAGAATACTATCCTGCTCCTGAATCTTTCTTTGACCTCCTTCCGTAAAACTGCCTAGCATTTGCACACCGGTACAAGTTCCCTTAAGACAGGCGCGGATAAAGGGGGGACAACGGCTGCAGTTGCCCTTCCGCCCCACGTCTTCGACCAACTTTTCTTTTCTCCACCACATAACTCTAGATAAAGATAAATAGGTGCCGAAGGCTTTTTTATAACCACCTTCTTTTTTGAAGTCTCTTAAAAAGGGCTTTCCTGGCTTGGGAATCTATCCCCCCATCCCCCCTCCCCCTCCGTCCCACAGAGAGAAATATTTGCCCCTCTCTTGAACGAAAACCTAGATCCGCACCTGCCTTATGACCACACATTTTTGTAATACCTTCATTATTGACATATAATGACTTTTACTTTGAAGACAGTTAAAGGGCTACAAGACTCCCAATCTAAGCTTACCTAAAGTGAGTAACGAAGTAACTCCCAGCGTGACCCTCGCAGGGATAGCTTCAGGCTTGATCCAGAAAGAGATCCAAGACATGACAACGATGAGGGCCGACGGGATGTACGTGTGGAACAGGTGATATCCCAGGCGGCGACGCAGGTTGAACACCACGGCTAGGCAGGTGAAGTTCCCTGGAATTAAATTATTGTATCGTCTAAATAATGTGTTCTAAGATTTAAATTCGAAGTTTTCTGTGAAATAAGGATGCGGACTGGAGGTAGTATTAATATTAATTTAAAGTTAACTCGTCAAAAACTCTATGATCATCAAGAAGAAGAAGAATGAGGATGAGAAGAAGAAGAATCTGGCTAGACTGGCGGATGATTCCAGTCTAGTCAGATTCTTCTTCCTCTTTTCGAGTCAATGACAAAGGTAAAAATATTGTAGATATTATGTTAGAGATGAGTAGGGCCCAGCAGGTGGCCACGCCAATCGCGGCATCAATGGCGTTTTTTAGGTCCTCAAAAGTGCAGATGTGACATGGTTTGGTCAGGAGCACCGCCTTCGCACTGGCTGTCGGTTGGGTCAATTATCCCATTTCGCTAGATTGTGCTTGCAGCGGCCTACTTGGGTCCGCAATCGATTGATTGCTTTCCAAATAGACCACTGCAGGTCACGTCCGGGTGGCAGGTGTTCCAGTCAGATGCAGCTGAGTATCAATATTTTACATAGAACCACAGCCTTTATACTGTGTACTGACCTCCACAATCGTATTAAATACGGCCATAAAGATTCCAAAATCTATTTCAACCGGATATCCAGCGGTTTCTCACAATTTAAACGAAATGAAAACCATACAGAGCTTGAATTAGTACATAAGCAATAGATAATAATATCATACAGGATCTGTTTCAGTAATTCTACCAGCATCAATTCAATGTACTTATCAATTACTTACCCGTGGAATACTCGATAGTGCAGTCAGAAGTGTAGTTGTTGGAGATGTCAAGCTGCGGCAGTTCGATCTCCGGGTTGACCACCAGCGGGTCAGTCAGGTTCCAGATGAACACCAGGTCGTGTACCGTGTGTGATACTGGAATTAAGACATGGATTTTTAAGACGCGGTTTTATTTTTGGCAAGAAATAAATATGGCGCCTGTCCAAGGGACCAGGGCAGGCAGAAGACGAAGAAGACTATTGGAAATACGCGAGCTACTACATTGTAGCTCGTATTATTAATCAAACTCAATACGAGCACCCAGAGCTTTATAAGCACATGAAGATATTGAAAATCGACGAATGTCTTCGCGTGTGCGTGTGTGTCTGTATTTAATGCATAATCGGCCTATAACGTTCCCATTGGCACGCTGGCCCAGTGCGGGTTGGTAAATTTTTTTAATTTTTTTTATTTGAGATGGGTTTGCTCTTAACTCTAGTCGAGGTCTGAGGTGACAGAGACAAAGTCGACGTAGGAGTGAGCTTACCCAGAAGAAGCCTTTTCACTCTCACCTTAAAGAGATTAGAGTTGGAAAACACAGACGCAGTCAGTGAGTTTCACTCTTTTGCAGTGCGCATTATAAAAGACATTTGGAAACGCTTAGTGCGAATTGGTGGAATAGCAACTAGGTAGGGATGGTAATTGGCAGTGCGTCTAGATGTCCGATGGTAGCAGGGGGCCGGTGGAATCAGGTCGTGGAGATTTCACATGTCTTCGAATTTTGATTCTAGGACATGCCGGTTACTAGTTCTGCTTTAGACTGCCACCGGCTAGCTAGCTACTATCAGAGGGGTCACACGACTAGACTGGACTGGAAAGGGGCTGATCATAACATAGTATATCAGCTAGGTACTTACAGCTTTCAATCATCATAGAACAGCTCTGCGTGTCATGAGGATACGACTCGAACTTCATAGCACAAGATAACACCAGGGTCAATCTGTAAGTAGATTAAGAAAGTAATTTTCAATTAGTTCCAATTCATAGTCTTTGCTTGATATATAGTAAGTAACATGCACAACTTACACATTGAGTTTGCATTTTCGCAAATTGGAACCGTTTTATCACATCAAATATACAGTGACAAGCTTTCACAACAATATTCCGAAAATATGTAGGTACCTCTACCGATCTATAGTTATGGGCTTATGTGAAAGTGAGGCCTTGTGGCTAAGTAATAACAGCCGCACGGGTCGATCTTTCAGCTTAAGCTGCACTTGCCGCGGTTGGTTCGTGGATGGGTTACCATCTTTACATACCAAGACCGCTCCGTGCCTCGGAATGCACGTGAAGCCGTTGATTCCGGCAGTCTGACAACCAGTTTTACCAAGGGGTATCGCATTATCAGTAACTGGGTTGTGGAGGTCAGATAGGAAGGCGCTCCATCTAAAATACTGGTATTCAGCTGCATCCGGTTAGACTGGAAGCCGACCCCTAGAGACAGTTATGGGAAAGTCTGGACTACAACACATTCACTTCTTCAACCCCGCTGCCAACTTTGCTGACTATCTACTAACTGTCTTCCTACAATATGACTGACTTATGACTTACTTGGACATATAAAGCAGCGTCTTGTCATGGTACAGCCACAGATAATGATTCGGTATGCTCATCTCATGAAATGTCACTTTCTTGGCATTCTTAAAGAAGCAGTCAGGCCTCCAGATCTTATTCAGCCAGTCTACATCGAGTATCCTATACTCCTCGTGCATGTTCTCAGGTAGACGAAGCCGAGGGTCTCTCCAGGATTGTGCTAAGAATATGTCAGCTACGTAAGTCTGGAATTGGCATATGAATGTATGATTTAGTTCAAGCTTTAGAATGAAGCCGTGCACCGTGCTATGCAGAATTCAGCCATGTCGGGAAAAGTACAAACAGAGTTATAAGCATTTTTCTGGTTGCATCAGGATGCATGGATATGGCTGCATTTGACGGCTCATATCTCCGTGATAAATAGAGATATCGACATGGTTGTTTTTGCAAAAAATCCTGTATGTCCAAAATAGTATTTGTGTTAATAACATTTTTTTTTTTGGAAAAGTGCCATATGGCTGTTTTCTGCGTAACTAGGTTTGTGACAAGCCGTGCACCCGATGGGATTTCCCAGTGTGCCCTTCAGGAGTAACGTAACAACAGATAATTGATTGTGTCTCATTAGGAACCCAGTCAAGATAGCCCCCTTTGTCTAGTGGTCGCAAGCGCTACTGCTAAGCATAAGGTGCTGAGTTTAAATCCCTGGTTGGGCAAAGGGTTATTAGGTTTTTTCATCAGAAAGTTTTCAGTAGCATCCCGGAGTCAAGATTTGTGCCCGGTTGATGGCCATAGACTCGCCCCCTATTACGTGGTACCTAACATAACTGGCAAATCGTGGGTGTAATATAGGTACACCTCTGCCTAACCTTCTGGGGAAAACAGCGTGATGTTATGTTATACTAGCAGCGGCCCGCGGTTTCACCCGCTTGAGTGATCTCGAACTCGTAGGAATATCGGGATAAATAGTATTCTATGTGTTAATCCAGACTCAATCAATATCCTTTCAGCAGTTTTTGCGTGAAAGAGTAACAAACATCCATCCATCCGCACAAACTTTCGCATTTATAATATTATTAGTAAGAAGTAGGATAGTCAGGACTTGAAAAGTGTGCGTACCATGCTCTCCTCATTGATGGAGTCTAGTGACAGCACAGTGACGTGAAAGTAGACAATGGTGGGCTGCCCCTGTAGCTTGGGGGCTCGGTTCTTGTCGTAGAACTTCGCCTTCTCTGGTAGAATATCTCGTAATGATAGACTGGATTCACCCTTCAGCTCTATCTCTTGGTAGGAGGCGTTTGTTCTGGAAAAGTTTAAATATAAGTTATTGGAGGACCGCAGTTTTTATTCTAGCGAATAGTTGCCGAAAAAGATGAACGGAGGTCGACTTTAGGATATTGGAAAACATTACCCTCCTTTTGGGTTTCCCCGCTGTTGGGTAATAAATAGTATTGTCGTAGGCCAAGTGGTCAAGCCTAGCTTACACATTTGAAGAGTTATGCCCATTTTCACTAAAACTAGGCGAAAAAGATAGCGCTGTTGGATTTTCAACTTTGGGCTTGTTGCTATGTAATAACAGCCACACGGGTCGATCGATCAAGTTAAGCTACGCTTGCCGCGGTTGGTCCTTGGATGGCTCTTTACATACCGAATCTTCAAACACCTCCGCGCCTCGGAAAGCACGTTAAGCCGTTGGTCATGGCTGTCATTCGTGGATCTTTGCAAGCCGTTACGGGTCGTCAGAAGCCCGAAAGTCTGACAACCAGTCTTACCAAGAGGTATCGTGTTAGCCAGTAACTGGGTTGTGGAGGTCAGGTTAAGATAGGCAGTCGCTCCATGTAAAATACTGGTATTCAGCTGCATCCGGTTAGGCTGGAAGTCGACCCCAACATAGTTGGGAAAAGTCTGATGGTGTTGGATTTTCAACTTTCAGCGTTAAGACGAGCGTTGATATCCAACAGCGCTTTTTAATTCTGGAATTCAAAAGTGTCGCATAGCCTCAATACTTACAGAAAACTTACAGCAGCTTGCACCCTGCCCGCCTCACTTGAGTTCATGAGAGTCATTAGAAAAGCCACTAAAACATTCACTTCCAACTTCATCTTGAATTTTAACACTTCACTTTAGTTCATTTGTATCAATTTGAGCAACATTTTAAAAATATCATGTTTGTGATTGTCATTTGTTTCTATGTTAAGAAGAATTCAGAAGCATTCTGCATTTAGTTTTAGTTACGCCGCCGGGGTGTTTTTTCTGGGTTACACGAAGCCAGGATAGCAGGATAGTGCTAGTAAGCTGGACTCTCTAGCCTTGTGTATACCTACAGAACTCTCCTCATTTTTAGGCTAGTAAGCTAGTGAGAAAGGTAGTAGATACGTAAAGCTAGTGACAGTGTTCTTACACACGAGCTGCCGCCGACGTAAAGCGTCGCTTGCAGTTGTGGCGTGTCGCGTCTGCCATTTTGGCACTCCTGAACTATTTGCAGTCCACTGACAAAATGACTGACGCGACACGCTACAATTGCAACCATCGTCGCCGACACGTCGGCGGCGGTCGTCGGCGCATCGATCGACGACTGCCGTCGATGCGTGCAGTTACCTGTGCCGTTGACGCGTGTCGTTCGTCTGTAAGAACTGGTAAGAACACATACCTAGTTTAATGGAATGGGGTTCAATTTTTGAGCTAGTTACATCTCCTCCCATTGATTTTGCTATCCTGGCTTGTGTAATAACCTCATGTAGCCGGCGAAGCTAATATCTACCTCCTCGGATCATTTTAGTCCACGGAGTCAGTCATGCGCATCAGATGCTTTAGTTATGGTGCTTTAGCTTAAAATTTACTAGCATCGTCACAGATTAATACAGATGGGACACTCCGCAGTTTAGGTATGAAGCTACAAGTACGCGGCGGGCTCGACTTGTCGGGCCAATTCAGTGCCGGCTGCCGCGCACCGGCCGGCTCGCACGGTCAGTTCGATACTCACTCACACGCCGCGTCGTAAAAGAAGACAACCCTAACGAGTCAGAAGGTATAAGAGTTACGCGATAGAAAGGGAGGCAACTTGTAGGTTAATATAACTATAGGTTATAAGCGTTGTGCGACCTGAATTGCACTTTATTGTGTCGTAGTAAGAGTCGCTTTTTATTTAAATGATTTTGCGGAGTGTCCCCTCTGTATTAATCTGTGGTATCGTTTAAACAATTCATGCATATGCCAAGCCAGGACAGTATTAGCTACACAAGCTATAGTTTACCATCTTAGCTTTGAAAAACTAGTCTCGTGTATTAGACTCTTGGTTAAGCCATTGGTTGGGTAATCAGAGTCTGGGTTGGATTAATCGTGATCCATCTCTAACTCGATATATTATCGATACCTGCATTATGAATTAGGGCAGTTTATAAAGGTAGGTATTATTAGGATTGCTTCGTTTGTCTAATGGCCGCAGCGCTACTGCTGAGCATAAGGTCCTTGGTTCGATTCCCAAGTTAGGCAAAGTGTTATTTTTCTACCTGGAATTCTCAGCAGCAGTCCGCAGTCTGGATTTGTGCCCAGTTGATGACAGGAAAATGAAATGTGGGTGTGCTTTGGGCCTTTATTTCCAGTAGTTCCATATAGCTATTTCCACATGGAACTACTGCAACTCACTGGTTCCGTGTATGGAACTAGTGGGAGTATTCAGTACCACACATCTGCCCAACCCTTCCAAACAAGGCGTGGTGTTTATGGTATCATTATTGTTTTCGACTTCACTCGTTGCCAATTTTCGAAACTGTCGGGCCAGTTTCGAAAGCAAGCGGAGCCCCGGACTGAAAATGAAACCCAGTTTATCACATAGACAATAGGGATGATGACTAAAAAATGTTTTTTTGTCCGTCATGTAGATTATTAAAATATATTGGACACGTATTTTTTCTTTTTCTACGTAATCAAAAGATTACGCCGATACATTGAGTTAAAATGTGGCATGACGTCACGTCTTTGTAGATTTTATACGTAGAAGTGACGTAGCAAGCCCCCACCCCCGAACTTTAATGCGAGTTATCTAAGTAATTTTTTATTAATATGATAAAGCAAAAAATACGTGTCTTATATTTTTTTATTATCTGACTGACGGACTAAATAGAATTTCTTTTTTTTTACCCAGGCATCATCCCTATTGAATCTATATCCTCGCACGAAGGCTTAGGTAGGTACCTACACCCGTCCTTGATGTTATAATATAAACTACACAACACTGCCCTGTTATTTTTATTATAATTGAAGACTTACACTCGCGTACAAGTGCAATCCATTTACAAGGGCTGTGCTGCAGGTGTCAATTATATCATAGAATGGCTATTTTTGTTCCCTTCAACGTCCAAGTTTGTCATTCCGCGCGCACTTATTTATAATAATATGATGCGCATAACTGTGTTACATAAATACACATATCGTTATTTACCCAAAAAGGGTTAGGCAGAAATCCTAACTAATATTATAAATGCGAAAATAAGTTTGTCTGTTTGTTACCTTTTCACCATTGAATCGATCATCCTGAAATTTTGCATATACGTTGTGCCGTTGGCCCCGGCTGTCATTCGTGGATCTTTGGCAGTCGTTACGGGTCGTCAGAAGCCCGAAAGCCTAGTCTTACCAAGGGTTATCGTATTACCCAATAACTGGATTGTGGAGGTCAGATAGGCAGTCGCTCCTTGTAAAATACTGTTATTCAGCTGCATCTGGTTAGACTGGAAGCCGACCCCAACATAGTTGGGAAAAGGCTAGGCAGACTGATTGTTGTCACGTGTACAGAAACGGACATAGGGTACCTTTCATCCCGAAAAAAGTAACTGTTCCCGAGGAAAACAACAATAACGTTCTTATGATAATAGATGGCGCCACATGTCTTTCGAATCATGATTGAATTATTAGGTACGATTTCACGCTAAAACTGCGGAACGGATTTGGATGAAATTTTTCACATGGATAGACTATGATCTGGATTAGGACATAGGATACTTTTGATCCCGGTAGTACGTTCCCGTGGGATAATTTCCGACAACCATGCGAGCGAAGCCGCGGGTAAAAGCTAGTGTATCTATAGTTCACCAAACCACGTGTTTTTCTACCATAAATCGTAACTCAACATACTTAGTACACCCATATTTCGCCGTAAATCATCATCACAATAATTTTATCATAAATCTTTTCACTGGCTTATTATTTATACCTAATAGGTTAGGCACAAAGCCCAGCCCTATGTGACCTATTACGGCCCACTCTCTCTTACAGAACAGGGCTGAATCCCAACTGTGCTGATTATATCATGTTGATTATTTCATTTACGGCTAGCGAGTGAACCTATCACCCTAATATTAGTGCTCTAGCAGGCAAAAGGGGCTTAACCTAGTCCCGTACCAACTCGTATTTAAACAAAGGAATCGATCACGGCTTTCACGTGAAATCAAGGCGGTGGCTTAACTTTTTTCGCTACTAATTAGTCGGTGAGTGGGATTATTGTCAGGATTTCGATTACTCTAAGCATTGGGGTAGTTAACCCCGCTACCACCTCGCTGAGTGGGTAATACTTAATACATAGTCTTCGTTCTTCTTCGTGTGGTTAGATTAGGGACATAGCTAATATGAAATACGATCATGGGTCTGAAACGAAAGTCGATTACCACCAAACCACGGCATTTTCTGAGAAGCTTAGCAATCATTAGCAGTCTAATCATCATGCCATCATTCAGCTAAAAGACGTCCAATCCTGAGCCACATCGCCACAACGACCATCTTAGTTCCTTCATAATGATAATACAAAAGTAGACCTTTTTAAATTACTTTATTTGCAGACAATAAAAACTGTTAAATACAAAAAACATTTATACAAAAAAAATATAAACAATCCTAAAAAGAGCCACAAAATAGTCACACTACACTCGATATAGGTACAAGCTGTTTGGATCGATTACTGATTAAGACCGATATCGACCTGGGCGTCATCTACATTGTCGTCTAGGTACAAAGTATAATAGGCCTGACGGCCTGTCAACTGTTTCCGACATGTAGGGCATGTAGCTTTTAGTAATAACGCCTTCTGCAGACAATCTCTGCAAAACACGTGACCGCACCGCGTCGAAACCACTGGTTTTTTGCCCAAGTTATGAAAACATATAGGGCAACGGATTCGCAGAAGTTGTTTACGTTTTGATTTTGCCTGGAAATAACATTAATTCAAATGTCAATAAATACCTATATTTAAGAAGGTGTAATAAACTAGGGTACCATACCCATATTTCATTGAATTTCTATATCATGGATAATTGACGAGCCGACGCTTTTGCCCGACCGTGGATTGGGATAGGCCGAGTTGATAACATCTTAGACTTCTTAGAGTATAGTTTCATTCAAAATTCCGTTCAAAGTTGAAGCAACAACACAATCATTGTGTGCATATGCGGCACGTAATTACTTTCACCGACACGCACACAAGCAAACGAGTAATGTTGCAAGTAAATTATATTTTCCCCAAAAAGTGGGGAAAATTTTGCTAACCTTGCATAGACATAGAATTATTATTTAAATTGCGTTTAGAAATATTTATTTTATTTATTTGTTCATTGCACAATGTAGATACACATAGTTACACATTTATCTTTACCAAAGTGCAGTCCGGCAAAAACGTCTAAAAACGGAACTAATTTTGAATCTATGTCAGTGTTGTCTCATTCCGTGTTTTATCAGGCAATAAATGTGCAAGGAAACGATCAGATTGATTTAAAATTAATAATACTATATAAAGTTCTGTCAGAAAAAGGTTTTTAAAAATTGATAGTGCCCCATTTTTTGCACTCTTGTGTTGTACATGACTGGTAGGGTGTCGCTTGTTTACTAACGTAATATTAATTATTTAAATTATTCAAGCTTGTGCTATAAACTTAAGTTATAACTTATAATACACAAATCTATGTAATTACATTATTCTGTTAGAACTGGTATATATGTATTTATAAATATTTATTATTTATCTTTACACTACACTAAAAAAATCCTACTATTAAAAGAGGCAATGCTCTAATATATTTGGCTAAATGTTGATGTTATCTTTAACATAATTTAATACACCACTTTTAGCCAGTGGCAAACTTTATCGTCTATTTGGCAAATGAACCTTTGGGATGGATCAGCTAAGTACCAACTAGCCGCGCTTGACTCGGTGGAACGCAGAGCTAAGAGGCTCATTGGCGACGTAAAACTGGTGGATGCCAAGCTTCATTGCTTGGCTCATCGCCGCAAGGTTGCCTGCTTGTCGGTCTTCTACAGATTGTACTTCGGAGAGTGTGCCCGAGAACTCCACGACCTCATTCCACCGGCCCCCTTCTACCACCGGACATCTAGACGCACTGCCAGTTACCATCCCTACCTGGTTGCTATTCCACCAATTCGCACTAAGCGATTCCAAATGTCTTTTATAATGCGCACAGCAAAAGAGTGGAACTCACTACCTGCGTCTGTGTTTCCGAACGTATACAACCCTAATCTCTTCAAAGTGAGTGTGAACAGGCTTCTTCTGGGTAAGCTCACTCCATCGTCGACTTTGTCTCTGTCACCTCTGACCTAGACTAGAGTCAAGAGCAAACCCATCACAAATAATTTAAAAAAAAATGTAAAAATATGTGAATCGGAATTAATTAGAATAAAAAAAAACAGTCATGGGGTATATTAATTATCCTAAAAAAAATGGTAATAACATCTTCACTTTATCAAAACAATAAAATCAACACATTTTTTCGTTTCGAGTGGGAACCGTAATAATAAAAAATGTAGTAAATATATTTTCCTATGCCTAGCAACATTTTCATTGAAATGGCGTCTGTCAAATTTACGATTTATTATTTTGTTTTGATGAATGTTTTATACAAAAATATAAGATGCTAGACAATATTTACCCGTGAAATAGGATCTTTTAGGGCCAGTTTTTTGATCCGTAGTTAACTCTAACCTAACCTAACCATTAGTTAGGTACTATATGGTACCGTGTGTGAATAATGTCCCAGGTTATTATATTTAACCATTGGTTGGTTAAATATAGTACCTAACTAATGGTTGAATTTTGGCTAAATGTGAAAGGCTAACTAAACATGAATGTATTCATGTTAGCTAATTCATATAAAAAATAATAACTAATTGCATAACTCATTCATGTTTAGCCTTTCACATTTAGCCAAAATTCAACCATTAGTTAGTAACTACGGATCAAAAAACCGGCCCTAAATGTTTTTCATAATTATGTGATTAGTTGCTTGTGACACCTTTTCAATGCACAGTACGTCATTTTTTGCGAAATTGCGGGAACTCTCTTTACAGTAATAGGTCTTGAGTACTGACGCGCCGAACTTTGTACTTAGTGTACGGCCTGAGTGCACGCTCGACTCGAGCGTCCGGCGGGGCGGGGCGTGCGATGTTCGTGTTAAACACATGCAAACTCTTGCGAGTGTCCTGAGTGACGGCCGAGCGGCACTCGGCAAACGCTCTTCGCTGCTTGCACGCAACGCTGAACGCCCCGCTGGACGCTTTTTCACTCGAGTCGTACACTTAGCCTTAAAGAGCTAACTTGAAATGGCTTCATTTTATGTGCGACTACTGCGGTTCTAAGCCTATAAATTCTATGGATAATATAATCAAGATGATTTTAACTCTTACTTTGGTCTTTTGTTTCTTTGTTTTTTTCTCTTTTACTGTTTTCGACTTTGCTTCAAGTATTCCAGGCGTCATTCCTTTCGTACTGATAATGTGTTGTCTTATAAGTAATATATATTTTCATTGATAATGTAAAATCGGTAAAATCATATATAAAAAGTACTCTGTGATCATGGTGAAATTATTTTACAAATAATTTGATTTGTCAGACATAAATTTGACATTAACATCTGACAGTCTCTCATGTTAAAAAAAAAAAACTCTTTTCAGCTGCTAGATAGATATATGCCAGTGCTCACAGTGCTAGATACTATACTAACCTCTAAAGAAGGACTTTCTTTGATATTGGTGAAGTTTTATCACGTGCTTCTGTTTGTGTTACGATTTTTTTTCGATTTTAGTGAATTTTACAAGCGTGAACTTCAATCGAGACTATTCTTTGTATTTGTGTGTTGTATATTTTAAATATTTTACCCTCTACTCACCATGGAGAACAAAAATCCCCTGACCTAATGATCCCTTTGTTAACACTCCGGTTTTAACGGTTTCGCGTCCCGATGACAATCTGCTAAATGATTTAACAGATTCCGAATCTACAAGTAGGAAAACACTGGCTACTTCTTCCCTGACTACTGTAACGAATCGTCCAAAGTTATCCGAAAAAGAAATTGGAAGACAGTCTTACACGATAAGGGAGAATCCGCCATACATTATACACGTTTCTTTGAAGGATTGCCAGACTCTACACTTCGTTGCCGACAACACAAATGTTGTTGCTGTTAAGGCGAAAGCGTCCGGGTAGCCCGCGAAATTCAAATTTTCTTAGGTTTTTTGCAATTTACAAGTCAGCATTAGGTTGTATATACGTTGATCAAAATGTAATTCGCGGTCGTAACAAGTATGTATTTATATAATTTTAATACTAGTTTACAATGTATCTGTTGCCGGGAAAATTCTAACTGTTGTTGGCTGTTGGCTATACATGACATGCTGAGTTCAAATATATAAATTAAATTTATCGATCAGCTCTAGTTTTTTTATTTAACAAAAGGAAACACGTACGTTATTAACAAACAAAAACACATAAAATCACTTGAGCTGCACAAATATTTCTGAGGGTATGTTCGAAAATAATACGTCACGAGTAAACAAAAACCATAATAAAGTAAGCGACAAAAGACAAAAAATTTTTTTTTTTTTAAACTAGTGTAATCATTAAAGTCATCAATACATATAAGACCAGGTAATCCTAATTAATGACTATTTCATGAAATCTTGACATTTGAGGATTATACTAACTTAAGGAGTTGTATTACTGATTCTAATGATTATAATTCTGTAAATACATATTTTTTACAGCTGCGAATCATACTATATTTATCATGCAACTTAATACTGACTTGCAAATTGCAAAAAAACGTAAGAAAATTTGAATTTCGCGGGCTACCCTGACGCTTCCCCCTTAAGATTGCGGGTATATTTTTTTTTATTGCACACCCGCGTTTTGAGGATCTTGTTTTAATTAGGCCTGTGTGCACCAACATTCAAACCACCGGTTAGGTTTTTAATCAGTCGGTTTATGTCAAATTTCCTAAGGAAAGAACTGATTAAAAATCTAAACAGTTGTTTTAAAGTCGGTGAACTCCGCCCTTAGAAATCTACTAAGTTAGATAAACGGTCCATTACTTGGCATGGGAGATTTTAATTGTCATCACTACCGGTGGGGATCGGATTCATAACATTACGCTTGTAACCCCCGAAGGGCTAGGCAGATGTGTACCTGTAGGTAGTACATCCATATTTCGCCATAAATCATCATCACAATAATTTTACCAAAAACCTTTTCACTGGCGTATTATTTATAGTAGGTTAGGCACATAGCCCATCGCTGTCTGACATATAACGGCCCACTCTCTCTTAAAGAGGAGGGCTGAGTCAACACTGCTGTGCTGATTATATTATGTTGACTATTACATCTACGGCTAGCGAGTGAACCTATTTCTCTAACTGCTCTAGCAGGCAAAGAGGCTTAGGATCTTGGCAGATTATTAATAATAGAACTCGTTCCACTGACCCTATATCTCGGATCAATATGCACGACAACATAATTAATGACCCAAGAGAAATTGCTAATGCTTTCAATAACTACTTCATTGACCAAATAAGACACAGCACTACAACATTACCTGAAGCTACTAGCTTAATTAGCAATCCTCACTCAATGTTTATGCCTCCAGTATTGCCCCAAGATGTGATGAATGCAATACATTCTTTAAAACAGAAAAATAGTGTCGGGTATGATGGTATAGCCACTAAAGTTGTAAAATATGTTTCTGATTGTATTGCTGTACATCTAAGTCATATTATAAATTTATGTATCTGCTCAGGTGTTTTCCCAAATGCCTTAAAAATAGTTATCCTCAAGCCGCTTTTTAAAAAGGACAGTAAATAAGATTTAGCCAACTACAGGCCAATAGCCTTAATTCCTGTTTTCTCCAAAGTCATAGAAAAGATAATTTATGAATCGATTAATAAGTTTTTAAATAAATATAACATTTTATGTGATGAGCAGAAAGGTTTTAGGAAAAACAAAGGTATTAATACGGCAATATACGAATTACTAAATATTATCATGAAAAACGTTGACAATAAAATACATACATGTGCAATTTATACTGATATGACCAAAGCCTTTGATTGTGTCCATTACGAAACCCTCCTTAATAAGCTCAATATCTATGGTATCAGAGGTAACGTCCTGAACCTTATAAAATCTTACCTTAGTGATCGGAAACAACTCACCGAAATAACAAAAATTTGCGTTAAGACTAAACGTGAAAAGAAATATTTATCTGAATGTAGAGTAATGAGATGTGGTGTACCACAGGGAAGTGTGCTAGGCCCACCACTATTCTTGCTCTATATAAATGACTTGCCACGTTACATACAGCATCCAATGGTGTTATTTGCTGATGATAGCACCGCAATAATAAAATGCACTGACGCAAAAAAATATGAATATGACATAAATAATACACTTAAGGACATAGTACATTGGCTTGACATTAACAATTTAATAATAAATTTATCAAAAACGAATATAATGCATTTCTATCAACGCTTACCAGTACAAGAAATGACTATAGAATACGACGGACAAAAAATTGACGAAGTTACAGTGGCAAAATTTTTAGGAATACTGATAGACAGCCAGTTAACATGGAAACCCCAAGCCGAAGAGGTGTGTAAAAAACTAAGCACTTCTGCATACGTGCTATTCAATTTAAGTAAAAAAGTGAGTACAACTACGACATTAGTGGCTTACCATGGTTTGGTGGCCTCAATTTTGCGATTTGGAATTATTTTCTGGGGTAATTGTAGTATGAGAGAACAAGTATTTAAGGCCCAAAAACGATGTATAAGGGCAATGTGTGGCCTGAAAATGACAGACAGTTGTGTACCTATGTTCAAGTCCCTAAAAGTGTTAACATTTCCGGCTCTATATATTTTAGAAGTGGCCGTTTTTGTAAGACAAAATAAGAACTACTTTTTAACAGTGTCAGAAACTAGAAAAGGGCCTGTTAGGAGCCAATATAGGAACCTATTACAAAATGGTGGTTATAATACAGCTTTACTTAAGAAAAGTGTTTTTGGCATGAGTCCCACCATATATAACAAAATACCAGACATCTTAAAAAATCTTCCAATCCAAATGTTCAAAAAGAAACTGACTGCCCTATTAGAGGATAAGTGTTATTATTCAATTAACGATTTTTTAAACGATACTTCATTATAGATTGTAATGTCCTTATTATTATAATGCTAGCTTTAAATTGTATGATTTTTTATTATATTTTTTTTTTTTTTTTTTTGACAGACTGTTTTTTCTTTTTTGTTTAGTAAATAATATTTTTTTATCAATGTTTGCATGCCTATTAGGGTAGATTGTACAGGGATCGCAAAACTTTGTAAACATCTTATTTTATGTAGTACCTACTTTCTTGGCAAATAAACGATTATGATTATGATTATGATTATGATTAACCTAGTCCCGTACCAACTCGTATTTATCTAAGGAATCGATCATGACTTTCATGTGAAATCAAGGCGGTGGTATAACAGTTTTTCGCTACTAATTAGTCTGTGAAGCGGATTGGTGTCAGGATTCGTTTACTAGTAAATTGCCGATCTGAGGAAATGTAAATACAGACAGGGTAATTATTTCATAACCAAATTTACACACTATGCCTATTTGGTGTTTTATAGCCATTTTCATCCGATTTGATTAGGTTTACCTACGGACAATTACAGTTGATAGTCAATTTGCTAATGTTGAGTTGCACGAAACTAGTTTAACGGATACTTTAAATTCACGCCCTCCCTCCATTTTGTATCAAAATGAAAGTGACAGCATCAATTTAAAGTCTCCGCTAAACTAATGTTGGTTTCGTGCAACTCACCGTGAGTTAGTTAATTTCTCTGGGAAAGTACCTACCTATTGTAGGTACCTTATTGAAACCATACCATGTACCATGTATATGTTTGAACCATGGCCTAGACCAGAGCCGGACGCGAGGAATCACTGCCGCCGATCGCCTCCGCGAGGACGCAGCGGTGCTCCACCCAAGCCGGGCAGACCTCCACCGTATGCTCCACCATGTCCTCCGGACTATCCACACAATGGTAACACCCGGGCGTTTCTTCCCGCCTTATCCGGAACAGGAACCTCCCGAAACAACCGCGTCCGATGAGGAGCTGCGTCAGGCGGTCGGTGAGGACGCGGTTGCGCCTCTCCAACCACTCCTCAAAGAGGGGACTTATCACCGCATATGTGGCGTGCCCAAACCTTATCTACGTCTGCAATCCCAAAAGGGGCAGGTAGGTAGTTACTTTTGACGTTAGTCTCAAGCAATAAGAGGCAATCCAACAGGATTGCTACCTGGTTATTAACTAGCCACAAAATAGGCATTATTACCATGTTTTTGACAAAATAAGGGATAGGTAACACGAACTGCCTATTATGAAATTAAACCTATTATCTAGGTCACCTTCCAATGTAACCAGAGACTCAATCTATATCTTTATCTATACTAATAATAAAGCTGAAGAGTTTGTTTTTTTTTGTTTGTTTGATTCTATATTTGAACGCGGTAATCTCTGGAACTACAATTCGGATTTCGAAAATTCTTTTTGCATTTGATAGCCCAATTTTTGAGGAAGGCTATAACCAAAACAAATTGGGGGCTTTTTTGTAACCATTTATTTCACTGTTACAGAATACATGAATTTTATTTTTGATATATTATGTTTATTGACTATTTGATTAATATCTGATTGATGGAAAACGCAATTGGGTTAAATTTCCTCGATAGAATTGAATTCCGAACAGACCTCTACTTTTTTATATTTTTTTTCTGTAATTCTAAAATCCTATGTAATTTCATTGCAAAATTGCATTCAAAATGTACGAATTAGGTGATTGAAAACTCTGGCTGAAAATATTTTTGATAGATAGCTTAATTTATTTTTAAACAATTTTTATTTGATTTTGGTGCTTTTATTTTGGTTCCAGCGCTCTTTTGTTCGCATGTGGAAGTAATTGACTCTGTCACTTTCTTATTACCTACCACCCAGTTAGCTTTTTATCACCTTAATATCACACTATGACCCTTAGAAGCCGAGCAAAAAAAAAAAACAAAAGGACGCTCAAAACGGAGTAATAGCGCGGCCAGGGGAAGTGTTGCGACGAAGTAGGTCGGAGTAACAAGAAATTTGACGCGGATAAAGTCACGGGCAGAAGCTAGTACCATAAGTACTCATTATCTGTCAATTCGATTCTTGCCATCATTCATCGTGGATTCTTTAGGATTTGTAATCGATCGATTTTGTTAAGAAAAAAATCCTTCTACATGTATTATTCAGATTTCTACCTACACATCTCAATTCCGAAAAATCACTACGACCATCATTCATTCTGCCTAGCATTTTCCCAACTATGTTGGGGTCGGCTTCCAGTCTAACCGGATGCAGCTGAATACCAGTATTTTACATGGAGCGACTGCCTATCTGACCTCCACAACACAGTTACTGGGTAATACGATACTCAATACTCAATACTTTTATTGCATTCCACATGTAGTATTCTTAGGTGGTAAACTTATAATTAGATCATGTGGACCCTGTCGGGCACAGCAAAATAAGTGAGGTAGGAGAGAGGAATCATTTGTTATTTATATAATATTACTTAAAACTATATTATAATAATGATGCAAGTAGGTATTTTCTGAGATAAATAAAAAAAAATACGTAGGTATATACAGGGTGTCCGGTAATGAATGGATAACCTTGAAATGTCTTATAGTATAACTTATGGCCGTTCAGAAAAAAAATTGAAACAAAATATATCATAAGTAGTACCTAAGTTATGATTTTTTTAAAAGAAAGGTCTAATTTTTTTTACCTTGTTTTACTTTTATGAACACTACGATCAGAAATGAATGGATTCCATCGGTTTGTTGTTATTTTATTATTATACACGAACTATGCTAATAGATAAACAGTCAATAGTATGACTAGCTATTGCACTTTTTTATTAAAAAATTAGCAGATTAATTAATTTTAGAAAAACTTTGCAAAATTTATTTTTTAAACTATGTTTAAACATCTTGGGTATAAAAAAAATGTATGAATACATGAGTGGCCAATAATTTTAAAATAATGTCACTTTCAAGTAGATTTTATAATGGTACAATTCATAAATGTATCTACAATAAATAGTGAATTATTGCAATTAATGTAGAAAAGGAGAAAATTTTACTAAATATCAAAATTTGTAATATGGGAACATTTTTTAAATTTAATTGTACCTGAACTTTGGGGATTAATAAAAAACAACATTTAACATAAACAACACTTTATTATCATTCGTTTATAATAAATGTTCAAACTGCCGGCCTCCCACTCTTATGCAGGCCCTACATCTACGGATAAATGATCTACGGAGCAGTCTTGTGTACCGTCGTTCACTAATTTTTGATGCGGCTGCTCTGACTCGTCTTCTTAATTCTTCTAAAGACCTTATAGGCTTACAGTATACTTCCTCTTTAAGGCAGCCCCAATAAAAAAAATCCAATGGATTTAGGTCCGGTGAACGTGGAGGCCACAAAATTGGCCCTAGCCGCCCGATCCATCTATCTGGGTACGTGTTATTTAAAAATGCACGAACAGATACAGCATAATGCGCAGGACAGCCGTCATTTTGCAACCAATATGACTCCCTCAGCTCCTCGGGCACTTCTTCTAATAAATTGGGGAGATCATTTTGAAGAAACTCCAAATAACTTTGCCCTGTTAAATTCCCCGGTAATTCAAATGGCCCGATTATTATTCCACTTAATATTCCAGTCCAATAATTGATTTTAAATTGGTATTGGGATCTATCTTCACGCATAAGATGGGGATTTTCTAATTCCCAACCGTGTAAATTATGAAGATTCATGTATCCATCTCTTTTGAATGTTGACTCATCGCTCCACAGAATTTTATTAAAAAATTGCGGGTCTTCTTCGATTTTTGCCAGCATTTGTCGGCAAAAACGCAATCTAGCTGCATAATCTCTTGGTTGGAGAGTTTGCACGCGTGTAACGTGGTAAGGGTGGAATTTATTTTTTTTCAAAATATCGTGCACGGTCGATTTTCCGATACCTGTGCGTCGAGCTATTGTTCGTGTAGAGGTAGAAGGATCGTTTTCGACTTCCTCAAGCACGGCTTCTTCTACATCAAGACGAGCGATTCTTCCACTGCTTGTACCACCGACACCACTACCAGGCAATCTTCCTTCGGAGTAACAACCGTGGACACGAATAAATACGCGGTAGTCTGGGTGGCGCGCATTAGGGTATCTCTCCCTATAGAGCGCTGCAGCTGCATTTGCGTTACCTCTGCATTCTCCATAAATGTAATGCATATTTGCATATTCTTGTGCCGTATACTGACGTGGCATTTTGATACACAAAAACACAAAAGTCCAGTTTAGTCCAAAAACAAACCAAATCGTCGCAAATATCACCAAACAAAACAAGTCCAAATCAGTAAGCAAAACGAATAGTCCAATAAAATAGCCACGTGGTCGTTTTAACACTGATTCAAAGTAAATCACGATAATTGCAAACGGAAACTAAATAAACACATGCGAAGTCGAGCAAGTCGAGAAACGCACTAAAAGTATGAGTGCTTACCTGATGTTTTACATTTATTTCCTCTCTCTCGCACCTAGCCGATTCAGACCCTCTTTGTCTAACATAACACAAAAGAATGACAGCACGGCGTGCGCGCAGGTAGCAAATATGAAGGTCACACGACCCATTTCACGCTTTTAAAGTAACTATTTTAATCATTATGAGTATTTGTAAATTTCTGACAATTTGGTTTCAATACGCAATTTTTATTCACTACAAATTCCTTAAATGTATTTTTGATTAATCTTCAGTGGTCAGAAGCAATTTAATTAAAAAAAAGTTCCTACATTACTTTTGACATTTGGTAAAATTTTCTCCTTTTCTACATTAATGGCAATAATTCACTATTTATTGTAGATACATTTATGAATTGTACCATTATAAAATCTACTTGAAAGTGACATTATTTTAAAATTATTGGCCACTCATGTATTCATACATTTTTTTTATACCCAAGATGTTTAAACATAGTTTAAAAAATAAATTTTGCAAAGTTTTTCTAAAATTAATTAATTTGCTAATTTTTTAATAAAAAAGTGCAATAACTAGTCATACTATTGACTGTTTATCTATTAGCATAGTTCGTGTATAATAATAAAATAACAACAAACCGATGGAATCCATTCATTTCTGATCGTAGTGTTCATAAAAGTAAAACAAGGTAAAAAAAATTAGACCTTTCTTTTAAAAAAATCATAACTTAGGTACTACTTATGATATACTTTGTTTCAATTTTTTTTCTGAACGGCCATAAGTTATACTATAAGACATTTCAAGGTTATCCATTCATTACCGGACACCCTGTATAAACAGGTATCTGTTGAGAGATGTTATAGTATGTAGTTATGACGTGACGTGAATGTAGTTCGTTTACCGAGTAGTAGCTTTTATTTAGCAAAAATTGTCGAAGTTTTTTTAAAAATATATTATTGTCTGAGTAGATAGCGTGTCTGGGTGTCTTCACGTTTTGAATAAAATTCTTGATATTTCCGCACAAAGCAAGTTTGTAAAATATATATATATATATATACAGGGAAGGGTTAAGATATTATGTTTTTGAAAGAAAGGTTTGCAACTATCTGTTTGATCAGACCAGGATCCTTACCAATTTCTTTTGCAGGGTGAAAAGTGTTTGTGCACCTGTGCTCTTTCCCCAAAGGGTGACACCATAGCTAAGCCATGCATAGGCATAAGCATAATAGTTAGAGAGAGCTGTTTGTAAATTGGTGGTCTTTTTTATTTCACGAAGGGCGTAAGAGAATTTAGAAATTTTTGAGTGAGTTTTCTGTATGTGTGATTTCCAGTTTATATGTGTGTCTATAACTAGTCCGAGTAAGTTATATTCGATCGCCCTTGGTAAGACTGGTTGTCAGACTTTTTTGGGCTTCTGACGACCCGTAACGCCTGTCAAATATCCTCGAATGACAGCCGTGACCAACGGCTTAACGTGCTATCCGAGGCACGGAGGAGTCTCGGTTAGAAAAGCTGGTCACCCATGCACGGACCAACCCCGGCAAGCGTAGCTTAACCTGATGGATCGACCCGTGCGGCTGTTATTTATTACTTAGCCACGAGCTCCTCAAAAAATGGTGAAAAAATCACTACGACCAATATAATATAAGAGACAGGTAGGTAGGTATAGTATGAAAATACGATATAGGTACTAAACTAACTATAATCCTAAGCAGAAGACTGCGTTATACTGATGTGGATATATCGGTGTATGGCTTCATTATCTAATATACCACAATTCAATATAAGTGAATGTCGACCTCCACTCGTGTGTAGCTAATCTATGTAATATTGGTTTGAATATTACCCGGTGGAATGGTCAAATTGTGCCACAAATTCTTCCGTAGTGACCATCAAACAAAAAGATTTCTGGTTCTGGGTTAACCCTAACTCACATTATAACACCGGTTATTTTGAACGAAACTTATTTTTCACAACACATACAGACTTATCTATCTACGGATGTATTAAGATACGCACTATCTAAGGATTAAAGGATGTAGGGGTCACCGAAGCGATCAATCGCAATGGATCAATTGTCAACGATTTCTATTTTATGAATATTGTCAATCACTTCAATTACACTTGGTAGACGATCAATATTCGCATCAATGTGTATCAATCACGTAAAAATTGACAATTGCAATTGATCGTTTCGGGGACCCTTTAATGGTTATTTATGCGGACTGTGTGGTGCCCGCATAAATAACCATTCTTTTTCCTAAGTCTCAGAATACAATTTCGTTTTTAATTAAATTGACAAGTTGCTTTACAGTACATTTTTTTTTACATTTCACGATATAAAAAAAAATCAAAATTTTAAAATAATGCCATTACAAAAACAACGAAATTAGTAACACAAGGTGTCAATTTTTCAAATAATAATATAAAAATATTTTATTCTGAGACTGGAAAAAATGGTTCAAATTGTGGTATGTGATAGCTGAATATACGGTATATGTCGACCCCTTAACTTTGGACCACTATTTACGACACACCCTGTATACAGGGTTATTTGTAAAACACCAGCAATCTCTTATGGGGTCATTGTACTCATCATTATGAACAACTTTTACTATGGGACCAAACCTGAAATCGCGAAAAAAATCAGCTGTTCAGTACATTTTGACGAATTATGCGAACATAAATGTACTGAACAGCTGATTTTTTTTTTTTGCGATTTCAGGTTTGGGCCCATATTGGGTTTTTGAAGAGGTTAAATATTAGTCGAATGATTCCGATTGGGCTTTTAGAATTGGCTTAATATTAGGCGAATGGTTCCTATTGGGCTTTTAGAAACGGCTTAATATTAGGCGAATGGTTCCTATTGGGCTTTTAGAAACGGCTTAATATTAGGCGAATGATTCCCATTGGGCGTTGATAACTAAATTAGTACTGCAATCACAAAATGTGTTACTAATGTGATGAATTATCATCACATAGTAACATATTTTGTGATTGCAGTACCTATAACCTAAGTATTAGGCGAATGAGTCCCATTGGGCTTTTAGGAACGGCTAAATATTAGGCAAATGATTCCCATTGGACTTTTAGAAGAAGCTAAATTTTAGGCGAATGATTCCCATATGGCTTTTAGAAAAGGCTAAATATTAGGGGAATAATTCCCATTGATCTTTTAAAAGAGGGTAAACATTAGAGGACTGATTCCCATTGAGCTTTTAGAAGAGGCTAATTTATTAAGCGAATGATTCCCATTGGGCGTTGATAACTACATATGTACTGCATTCACTTAGGTTAAAGGTACTGCAATTACAGAATGTGCTACTAATGTCATGATAAGCCTCAGTCTTGTACAGACTAATTACTAGCCAGACATGATAATGACAATATCAAGATACGGTAAGGTACTAAATCATAATTTAGACTGATTTGAAACAGAATCTCTAACGCATACAGTTTCTTTCAACTCCAGAACACAGCACTATTTAATCAAATTAATTCAACACTATTTTAGACGCCAGGTAATCTTACACGTTTATAGTTTTAACACAAATCGCTTGATTATCAAAAATAATTCACTGTCACAAAAACGTTTTCGACCGAAAAGTTTGAGGCCTGTTTACACAAACGTTCGACATTTTTTCACGAAGTCGAGCAAACGCGACTGCCTTCAGCAGTATCGAAGCCAATTTTGCTGAAGTGTGAAAACTAGTCAGGCTGTGAGTTCATTGAGAGCGGGTAGCGGAAAGTGGTTATGGAAGCGAACGAATTGTATTATCAGAGACAGTCAATAGCAGCAGTGAAACTTGAATGCCAGAATGAACACTGTTCAAGGTAGGGGGAGTTCTTTTTATAATCACCCAGTTTACCTAACAACAGTTCCCTTACAACTGAGAATAATTAGGTACGTTTAACCGAATTCTGGTCCAGTGTGGAACAGTCCTAGACACAGGGAATAACCCGCAATTGTTGCTGTATAAACGCTTCTTGGTACTGATGTGACCCAATAAAAATCCTGCAGATGCTCTGCATATTGTATGTGATTTGTAAGTTTATACCTAATTTACCACGAAATACCACTGATTTTAAAGAAACAGGGTTTTATCAAGTTTGGAATTCAGGAGTTGACTAGTCTTACCAAGGGTTACTGGGTTGGTTGGTTGGGCTGGTGGTAGCTGTGTTGTGGACAGGTCAGATAGGCAGTCGCTCTATGTATAATACTGGTATTCAGCTGCATCCGGTTAGACTGGAAGCCGACCCCAAAATAGGTAGGAAAAGGCTAGGCAGATTGGAGTTCAGGAGTTCATATACTTTTAGCCATCTACTCACTTACATTGATTATGTATTAGGCTATATTTTTGAGTCCAAAATAAACGTTATTATAATTATATTGTGTGGAGTAAGCCACAAAAGATATTCATAGGGTTCTTCCTCGTAAATCGAGGGTCAAAAATTAACAACGCGAAAAGCATTAGGCCTCGCAAAGCGATCCTTGGAAGTTATAATAAAATAAATAAAATAAGTTTATTCATATATCTCATTTGGCACACACTGCATATCGAGGAGCCTCCATTTAGGCATAAAAAATGCCTGTAGTTGGAGGCTTCGCTCTTCCCTTACATTATAACCGTACGAGCACAAACAGGTATATAAAGAAACAGAGAGGAAAAACTGAAAATAAAAATACAATCACTTTTCTACGAGTGTGTGTGTGCGTGCTTGTTGGAGTGTGTGTGTGGGGGTGTGTGTATGTGTGTGTGTGTGTGTAAGAGAGAGTGAGGGAACTTTTGAGTCTACATAAGTGGTTAAATAAGCGAATAAAATCACCAATAATATTTATTATTAAGTCGCACGTTGTAAAAGTAACTCTGTGTCATTATAATGTAAACTGTGAAGCCATGTCTTTAACTTTTCTTTACATTCATGAACTTTTTTATCATAAATATATATTAGTTTGTTTATTTTATTGTATAAAAAAGCTGAACGTTTTTTGTATTGTTGTAAGTTCCCACTTACCTTATATATTTTCGATCTTCCCCGCTATCAGGGATAGTAGAACCTCGTCAATACACCAGCAGCCTACATCCGGTCTTCATAACAGGATTACCGCCACCGCGGCCGAGTCGGCCTTGCGCCACTTGTTGCTGACACACCGCACTTTATTGATGGTGATCGATTCTTTATCATCTTTGACGAGCCAAAGTAGGGTACCTACGTTCTGATGACAGTATTGGTTTTGGAGAGACATGTTTCAAATTTGCCTGCAGCTGGCTCGCAAAGGATGCAGGGTGGCAGGGACAACTATTTCGTCGGTATAAAAAAACAGCTGTTACGCGGTCAAAACGTATGGAACAACATTTTTTTTTAATACCTAACGGACGAAAAATTTCAATGCAGGGTATTCCAGAATCTTAGACTGAGTCCGTGGTAACAGGTTAGGCCTCGATGTCCTCGCCACCCTGTATTAGATTAGCTGTTGCTCGCGACTTCGTCTGCGTTTCACTATTTTTTTTTAACCGACTTCAAAAAAGGAAGTTCTCTATTCGACCCGTATGTATGTAAATATGTTTGTTTGGTTGTATGTCCACGATTTTCTCAAAAACTAATGAACCAATTTTGATGATTCTTTCACTAACTTGATCTACACACTTTCAGGAAGGTTTTAGTATATACATTAGGTAATTACTCTTATGTACGAAGTTATATGCATAAATTTAAGTACTGTATTCCGGCATTGACAATGTTTCTTTTCATTCGTCTCTTGAGTAGGTACTCGTATATGGTATTTTGTATATTCAACTAAAAATAGAAATATAAATTTACTTTAAAAAAAAAATTAAAAACCGATTCAAAAACCTAAAACGAATAAACTAACTTTCATAAAAAAACTTAACAGCTTCTGAAGATATCCATGATGATAAATGATAAATGATTTTATTTCTGTAAGTAGGTTTCTACGAACACTTTTACAAGTCAATCATGTTTTTTTTTAAACTAGATGAGGTCGGCGTTTCCTATCTGACTACTCTGAGAAGAAAGGCCGAAATAAACTCAGAGGTCACAGTCTCTTATAAAGTCCAGACATAATCTTGGTCACTTCATGTGAAGACCATGTAGATTGGTGTCTGAAATGGTCTTTTGAGAAAAGAACCACACAGATTGAGAGGAGCTGTCCAGTCAGTGCACGCATTTATCAGTAATCGCGCAGCTCAACTCAGAACTTAAGGAGCTCAACAATTCGACGAACAATACCAAAGAAAGGACATTTGGGTAGGTCGCATAAATTACTCAAATTGCCAGACCATGATTAAAAATAACTGAAAGAAAAAATAAAACAAACAAAACGAGCAATGACCTACATAGTCTTCACATTTACAATAATTAAAATAATATAATACTTTACAAAGTAAATGAATGGTAGTCTATGTCCTTTTCCAGGTCCCGGACTATTTACATATCTGTCAAATTTCATAACTATCGGTTCAGTAATGTAGGCGTGAAAAGGTTACAGGCAGAGTTACTTTCGTAAGTATGGTTGGACAGCATATTCAGCCTATAATGTTCCCACAGCTGAGACACAGACCTCGTCTCTGTGAGATGGAGTGGGCCGTAATGCAGCACGCGGGCCCAGTGCGGGTTGGTGGATGTCACGTCTTTGAATTTTTGGTTCTACGATATGCCGATTTCTTCACGTTTTCCTGAACCGTTTTGAGAGCAGTGGTGATGAAATTAAATACAAAAAGTAAAGTGTCATCTACCGAGGATCCTGTGATCCTGTCTCTATTGTAGCTGATCTTATGAAGACAATAGTAGTGCCTATAGTTAAAAACCGAACAGGTGAGATCTCTGATAAAGGCAACTATCGTCTTATCTCTCTCGCAACTACAATTGCCAAAATATTGGACAGTATTCTTGATTCATGCTTAAAAGCTAGAATATCTCCATATGCACGATGCACAGTTTGGTTTTCAGTCCAAATTATCGACAGAGAGTGCAATTTTAAGTCTCAAGAATACTGTCCAATACTATACTGACCAATACTATACTGAACCACGGTGTATGCCTGTTTCCTGGATCTCTTCAGAGCCTTCGACCTTGTGTCGTATGATATGCTCTGGAGAAAGCTGGGGGACAGGAATGTACCGGCTGGAGTCCTCGGAATTCTGCAGTATTGGTATGCAAAACCAAACAAATATTGTGAATTGGTCAACAACACTCTCTCTCTGATCCATATAGGTTGGAGTGCGGTGTGAGACAAGGGGGTCTGACGTCTCCTACTCTTCAACCTATTGTATATGTGAATGCAGCATGCGGTGGATGGTGTTACCATTAATAATATCAGCTACGCGGACGACATGGTGCTGCTGGGCCCCGACTGCAGGATCAATTAGAGAGATGTTGAGAGTATGGGAGAGCTATGCAGCTACACATGGACTCATTAATAACGTAAAAAACTGGTCAAGTGCGTGTGCCACGCACAATGAAGGGTTCCGTAGTTGGAATGAATTTTTCCCAAAAACAAACTTAACATTGTAGTTGCAAAACATGTTCTCCCATACATTCCAACTGCAAATGTAAGTTTGTACGCACAAAATTAAGAGATTTACTATGTTATTTAAAGACCATACACTTCTTATAGGTTTTCCTGTAATCTATAGGTATAAAAGTATTTTCTGTATTTTTTTCAAAATTTTAAGCTCAGTTGTCTCGGAGATAAAGTGGGGGAATGGTCAATTTTCGTCTATTTTCTTAAAACAGTTAATTTAAAAATTATAAAAATATTTGATACTCTCACAGTAAGCCCTTTCATTTGATATATCGCACGGTACAGTTTGAAAAACTTTTCATTTTATTTTCTTATTTGCCCCCCATATTCAAAATTCATTAACACATTCTCTGCTGAATTCTTTATGCAAACGCTTCTTTATGCTACACCCTTACCGACCCTTTTTTTTACGATGTTTTCGAAACAATAGAGATGCACAACGAACACACAAGTGCGCCGCGCCGCACTCGAAGAAAGTTATGAAAACACACATGTGCGTCTGCCGCACCGAATGTGTTAATTTACATTACACGTCCGTGTTTGGGTCACAGAAATACATACGTGTACCAAATTTCAACTTAATCGGTCCATTACATTCGGAGTAAATTGGTTGCGACAGACGGACAGATAGACAGACAGACACATGAGTGATCCTATAAGGGTTTCGTTTTTTTCTTTTGAGGTATGGAACCCTAAAAATAGTGAATACATGGTTTTTAAGGCAAGGCCCCCCACTATGTACCAAGTCTTGCTCTAAATGGCTTGAGTAAAAGGCGAGTAAATAATTTTAAGTACCTGGGACACATACTTACCGACAACCTTAAAGACAATGTGGACAGAGAGGGGGAGCGCAGGACACTGGCGGTCAGAGGGAATATGTTGGAGCGCAGGTTTTACTAACCAGGTTAAAATAACCCTTTTCAAAGCTTCTTCGTCAGGGTATTGTGGATCAGCTATACCAAAAGATTGCTGGAGATCTTGCGCATCCAATATAATAATGTTTTCAGAATGCTGTTGGCTCTGCTCCGTTTTTGTAGCGCATCTGAGATGTTTGCGCTAAATCGAACTGACGACTTTTATGCTGTCATTCGAAATCTCGTCCTTAATAACAAGACTGCGGGACAGTAACACCAGTATTCTCAGGATAGTGGCGGAGAACATCTACTATCCTATTCTGAGACGTTTTGTGGGGGTGATGAACGAGGGAAGTAAGTGCTTTCCTTTCGCTTGTGCGTCGTCCACATGAAGTGACCTCAAATAATTAAGTTTTGTGTGTTACTTTATTTACTAAGATTAGTTATAAGAAATTTACTAACTCAGTGTCTCTTATGTTGTCCGAAATAAAGAATTTATTATTATTATTAAAGTGCCTTCCAGGGTTTAAGCTCACGACCTACAACCGTAGGTCGGGGCCGATACCATTGCTCTACAATTTCGTGAATTTAGGCAGTTGTCCTAACGCCGGCGATGAACGAGTAACGAGTAAAACTAGCAACTGAAAACGAGTTGGCGAGCAGCGATTAGTCGCTGGTATGCATAAGGACCAAGCGTGTTTCTCAGCGAGTGCTCTGCCCGCCTAGCGAGCGTCGCTGAGCGAGTACTCTCTTTGAGAGATCTTGATAGGATAGGCGAGATAGGTGTGAACAGTCAGCGATCAACTATTATTATGTGCATCTCTTCTGTTTACACTGAAATGTATATATATCTATTGTACGTTTCTTGAGCGAGAAAATAGGCGATAGTTAATCGCTTCCGCGCCGGCGATGAGACAACTGCTTTAAGTTAGAGCTATGAGCCTCTAGGTCTCCCCTGTATCTGCTTCCAACAAAGCAGAAAGGTTTAACAAGGCCGGATTCATAATAATAAAAAAAACTAAAATAACAGCATATTATTTTATTAAAGACCAGTATATTACTCCACCTTACACTAAAATAACATTTCAATAATGATAACATAATTTTATGATTATTTACAGTCCGATTATAATCTCACCGGCACGGAATCTTGGCCAAGCGCGTATTTCGCGATAACAAGAGCTTTAAGTGTTTTCTATGATTATTTATTTTGAAGGTAGGTCTAAAAAATGTTTACCTTTAGTTCAAGAGGGTAATTTATCATGTTTGAGTGCAATATGACGTTATTTTTAAGTTTTAGTTGAACCCGGTCATCTGAGCGACTAAGTTGCTGTTTTAAATTTGTGTTTTGTGAAAGTTTATTGTTAGGTTATTCAATTATTGTGATATCGTACTGTTACTTCAATAACTAAAGGTGATTTAATTCCAATAAAAATGCCATTAACACCATCACAGGTTGCACAAGCTGTAGCATTGATCGAACAAGGGCTGACACAGCGAGAAGTTGCTGTTATACTGAATGTACCACGTTCATCGATGCAGTATGCGCTGAAACGATACCAGGAGACAGGCCGCTACTCCCGCAGACCAGGCAGCGGAGGCGTCAGATGCACATCAGCCCGGGATGACCGCTTTATTGTCCCGGAAATTTTGAGAAACCGCTACCTCACCGCTGTTGAGATACGCCAGCGACTCCAGTTCACAAGAGGTGTCAATGTTAGTGAACGTACAGTGAGAAGACGAATGGAGGAAGTGAATTTACAAGCTCGTAGACCAGCACGCGGCCCAGAACTTCTCAGAGGTCACCGAGTAGCTCGACTTCGATTCGCACGAGAACACGTCAACTGGACCCATGAGCAGTGGGCTCGAGTACTGTTCACAGATGAGTGTCGAATCGCTTTACGAGCTCTAGATGGTCGGGAGCGCGTGTGGAGAAGAAGAGGAGAGCGGTTTTTACCCATTACCACCACACAAACTGTTAGTTTTCATGGAGGCTCTATAATGGTTTGGGGAGGAATAAGTTCCGATGCACGTACGGAGTTAGTTATCGTCGATAACCGATTAACGGCAACACGATACATCGAGGAGATTCTTCAGGAACACGTGTTACCATATTCAGGGTTTATTGGATTTGACAAATTCCTCCTAATGCACGATAACGCGCGCCCACACGTTGCACATTGCGTGGAGGAATACCTTACAGAGGTTGGTATTCAAAAATTGCAGTGGCCAGCTCGTAGTCCAGACTTAAATCCAATAGAGCATATCTGGGACAAGCTTAAAAGAAAAATAAAGTCCTCCTCCAACCCGCCTGAAACTCTGAATCAGCTTCGAAATGCAGCACTGACCGCTTGGGAAAGCATACCACAAGTTGAGATCAGAAACATCATCCAAAGTATGCCAGAACGAATGCAAGCTGTTATCGGGGCTAGGGGAGGAAACACCCGATATTAAAATGCAAACACAACGAAGACTTTTTGGTTATTTTTCATTTTGTGTTCTTTTTAAATTGACAGTGTTAAAACCAATATTTTTGTGAAACTGCTTATTTTTTTAAAGATTACTGCTGGTGCATCATTTTTTCATTAACTGAGTTACAAAACCATAAAAAAACCCTAATTTAGTGCATAAACCCATAATATAGTGAAAATTAAATATTTAAATAGAAATTATCGGCAAGTTATTGGTGGCCAAGTTTCCGTGCCGGTGAGTGTAGTTATCTAATATACATGCGTTATTTTAAAAGGGCAGTATTTATTCAGCAGATCTTTATATCGAATTAATAACCGGGGAAAAGTCACATTTAGGAACGCAAGATTAAACTACAAATAAACAACTACCCACATTGAATGTGGGTAAGTACACTGTTTAATATCTTTTGCTGCCTTCAAAAACGTATAGTTACGGCTGCGTTATGTGTCGATTAAACGCATCAACCAATTCTACATCAATCAACAAGTCATGTTTGCAACAGTTCAACAAACATTAATTATAGTTTGACCAAGACCGCTGTACCGCGCCTTAGGAATGCGCGGCGAGGCGGGGTGCAGCGCTGGCGAATGAGCGGTGGGACGCCGTGAGCGTTGACGAATGAGCGGCCTGCACTGCCCCCCTCGCCGCGCACATACCTACGGCGCGGTACAGCGGTCTTGGTCAAACTATATAAAAATATACAGGGCTATTTTTAAATCATTAACTAAACTTTCACAGGGTGTTCTACCCATGAATATGAACAACTTTCACTATGGGACCAAACCTGAAATCGCGAAAAAAAAATCAGCTGTTCAGTACATTTATGTTGGCATAATTCGTCAAAATGTACTGAACAGCTGATTTTTTTTTCGCGATTTCAGGTTTGGTCCCATAGTGAAAGTTGTTCATATTCATGGGTAGAACACCCTGTTAAAGTTTAGTTAATGATTTAAAAATAGCCCTGTATATATATTGGGTGACTGGTAATTAGTGACCGATACTTAAACACATGATTACAATACATTCATGTTCGCATAACTTGTCAAAACGTAGGGAGCAGCTGATTTTTTTTTCGCGATTTCAGGTTTGGTCCCATAGTAAAAGTTATTTGTTATCATGTAAGTATTGGTCACCCTATATATGTAATAATACGAAAGCTATTTATTCAACATCAAAAGGAATATTTGTATTACAATAACTATCATTACAAATATGTTTCATGCCTTACCTAACACTAAACGAAGATTAGCATAATCAGCCTATAATGTTCCTACAGCTGAGACACAGGCCTCGTATCTGTGAGAGGGAGTGGGCTCTAATCCACCACGCGAGCCCTCTGTGCAGGTTGGTGGATGTCACGTCTTCGAATGTTTGGTTCTAGGACATGCCGTTTCCTCATGCTGGTTTCCTTCACCGTTTTGAGAGTAGTGAAGATCAATAATACACAAAGTAAACTGCCTGCCTGGGTTCGAACTGACGACCTACAACTCGGTAAGTCGGGCCGATATCACTGCGCCACCATACTAAAACCAAATTAATTACTATTGATCGGAGTACCTTTCTTTCCAGTTCCATATATCTTCTGACAAAGATCAAGAAATCTCCATTCATTCAATTCTTCAGGTCTTTCCCTCACCATATTTCTATACTGCGTCCGAATTTCAGACATTTTCTTTGAGCAAGTAATAGCACTTTTATTTAACATGCTAGAAACTTCCATCCATAGATAGCTTCTGACGAATTTAGGGTTCTTGAATTTGTCTAAATTACTTAGATACCATTCTAATAGCTGTTCCGTCTCCTCATCAGACCAGGTTTCCTCAACTCCTGGCTCCTCAATCACAGGTTTTGGTTGGTTTTCTAAAAAGAGTTTGATTGCTATCTCTTTAGCGAAGATTTCTTTTAAGAATTCTGCAAATGGCGTCTTTTCGCCTGCTACTTCGTCGGTATCCAAGTTGTAAGCTTGTTTTAAATAGTTGATTTTATTAAAAACTTTAGTAATTGGTTCGCAAACATAATTTGCTAGTTCGGTCCATAGGTATTTCTTTTCGAATCTTGGACTGACAAAATCTTCAATGTTTTCTAAATAGTACTGCAATGCTTGTACCACTTTATCATCAGGTAAAGTTACATCTTTATAAATTTTCCCATCTTTTAACGCTTTATTTTGTTCCGTTTTAGAGAACTTTGGCTTTAGACGCATTACTTTCTCTAGTAACGCGAAATAAGGAGTTTTCTTCATATTAGGGTTGAGTTCGTCAATCTGTTTATGATTAGCCTTTAGTTTGGCAAACATTTTTCTACAAGACAATGGTGTTTTGTTGGGTAGTTTTGAAGCTATTTCAGCCCACATTTGTTTAGCACTAATTTCCTTTCCTTTATGTGTTCGGATATAGTTTATGTAAAAGATAAGTAACCTCTTTTTAGTTCTTTTCGTCCATTTAGCTAAAGATTTCACCTCTTTTGGAGGTTCTGTGAGAACAATTTCTTCTTGAGACATTGGATGTTCTTCTTGAGACATTGAGTGTTCTTCATGAGGCATTAGATGTTCTTCTTGAAACATTAAATGTTCTTCTTGAGGCATTGCATGTTCTTCTTGAGACATTGGATGTTCTTTTTGAGACATTGAGTGTTCTTCTTGAGGCATTATATGTTCTTCTAGAGGCATTGGATGTTCTTCTTGAGGCATTGGATGTTCTCGTATTATAATTTGTGCGTTCTCGATCTGCGATATATCTTGCCCTTCTGGGATAACTATGATGCATTGGTAGTCGTCTTCTGTAATGGAAAAGAGGTTATATTAAATTAATATTATTTACTAGTTTGCTAATTTAAAAAAAAAAGCATATTTTCATTTAACATTCTTAAAAATTTGGTCACGTGTGAGCGAGAGAGGTGACAAAACGAAACAGCCCTCTTAAGCCGTTAGTCCCGGCTGTCATTCGTGGATCTTTGACAGTCGTGGCGGGTCGTCAGAAGCCCGAAAGTCTAACAACCAGTCTTACCAAAGGATATCGTATTACCCATTTACTAGGTTGTGGAGGTCAGATAGACAGTCGCTTCATGTAAAATACTGTGCTGGACCCTAATAAAGGCTAGACAGATAATGAAACTCCTATTGATTGCAATCGAAATTATGTCAGCACTGAAATACGGAAAGAGCAGTCCTTGGTCTATATCAAGTAGTACTAACCGTCTTGCTCAATCTTCTCATCAGAACCCGCAGGTATCTCCATGTACGTCGTCTCACCATCATCCATTGTCTCCACACCATTTTCCTTAGCATTATAAATCTCTTCAAACATATTAAAATACTTCCAAGAAATCTTAACATCAGGATTCCTACTCCTCATTGTCTTTAACTTCCTATAAGATTTTCTCAGTTCTAAAAACTTTTCCTTACAGGTATGTTCGCCTTTTCCTATTTCTCCGGATAAATCCGACCATTTGGTCGTGTCCTCAATATTACTGTTAATATCATCGTAATTTTGTGAGAAATAATTAATTAATTGTTTGATTTCTTTCGCTGACCAATCTTCGCTGTCATCTGAATCCAGTTTTCCGTTTTTGAGTTTAGATTTGATTGCTCTGTAGCCAAATACTTTTTTGCATAGAGTGTAGTAAGGCCATAGGATTGGCATTTCTGGTTTGTTAATTTCTCTTTGGACGTATGCTGTGTAAACTTGCTTTAAGTTTCTGAATCGGTGAGCGCACTGTGTTGCAGATATGCCAAGCTGTTTAGCTAATATATCCCATAGAGAATGTTTGTTTCTGTTTGTGGTAGAGAACTTGTCTTTGTTTTTTTGATAGTATTCGAGGATTTTGAACGCTTTTGAGTCTCCTGAGCGGCGTTTCGTGCGCTTCGTGAAACCTCGTTCGTCGTAAGACTCGTCATCTTCGCTGAATTCTTCGGTGGCGTCGTCCATTTTGATGTTCACTTTTTTTACTGGAAATACAAAAGAATTAAATTATGGTGCCAAGCCATAGTGGAACATGAGAAAATAAATAGGCTCTATATTCTCAACAAACTTCGATCAATAATAGTACTAGATTCCCGATAAACACTTGAAGAAAAATAAGAGCACAAATACTACTGAACAATACTTTTGTAAAGTATTTCAAATTAGTATGGTCCAATCATAGCCAACAGCCATTAAGACGTCAAAATGCCGCAATGCGCGTTTAAAAATTGTGTAAATAAAAATATTTTGGAAGGAATGTCTTTCTTTGGTAAGTTTATAAGTATAATTAAGTGTTTTTCATAAAATAAAAACACTTAAATAGCTAATTATATAAATACATTAGCAAATAGTATGATTGTTTGACCTATGTTAGCGACAACGCGCCTACTAATGTAACAAACATCGACTGTTCTGGAACAGGGAATGCATAGAGTAGTATTGTTGTTTTATATGTATGTGATTTTTTATAGTAGATTTCCTAGCGACCCATTTCGCTGCGCATAATGAGTAGGTATGTATTGTCGCGAAAGAAAGAGAAGAAATATACAAATCTTATAAAAAATCGACAATATGTTCAATTAATCTTGATAGATTGGACATAATTGGTAACACGAAAAGGCGTAGATTACTAAAAACAGCGCTTCCCAAATTGCAGGTATTTAAATGAAAAAATAATTTAATTTAAATCACCAAAAAACCTAATAAACAATATATTCTGCAACTCTACGCCTTTCAATACTTACTGTGATCTGGGTATTGAAATGTAATACCAAGAACAGCGTCTAGATCCAAAATAGAGTAAGCACGAAATTGTTAACAAAATGTTTTTAACCTTACTGCTTAGATGTTAAGTTTCTTTTTATAATAAATATTTTTGTACAGACGCCAGCAGGTCAAGCTACCCGAAACTGTCAAATTTTCCCAATCAACCTTGAACCTAATGCTTTAGAGATAAAGTTGATTATCTATTAAAGAAATTTGACAGATTGTAGTAGCTTGATGTGCTGGCGTCTGTACATAATATAAAAATTACTTTTTATTTTCGAGCGACATTTTTTTAACCTTTCTCCGATGACAGAAGGACTTGAATATAAATATTTTACAATCGTAATTAAACTATGTTTGAGTGTTAAGGTTAATAATAAACTGAACTTGTTAATATTATAAAACTGTTTTCTATATTTCGTAGTAAGAAATATAAATGTTTATGTGCGTGCAAACGTGGCCACTTGAGCGACTTATTTATGTTCCTGATCCTTAATCTAGTGCTATTATTGATTGAAGTCAACAACAAAATAAAAGTACAGCTGGTTTAAAGTCATAAGAATGAAGAATTATGCATCAACTGCAAAAAAAACAGCTTGAACATAAAAAGTTAATTATAAACAAATAGAACCATTTATTTTAAGAAAATAAAACTTCAATACTCACCACCAACCTTCCCCGTATCAATTTTCTGACTCTTTCCAAATCCCTTCAAGGTTTCATACCCAGAAAGCAAGTTAGTGTCCATTCCATAATCAAATATCCTATCAAAGACTTCAATATACCTCCAATCTATCTGCATATCAGGATTTTCTTTCTTATCATCCAATATTGTCTTGTACAGGCTCAAAAGATCTTCCCATTGGCTCCTGCAATTGTGTAGGTTCCTCTTCAACTTTCTGACAACTCCTGCCCAGCATACAAAATGACAAATAAGGTCTTTATACATCTCTATGTTATCATAGAAGAATTGCACAAGTTCGTCTAATTCCTCTGTCTTCCACACCTCTAGTTGCTCCGGTTTTCGACCACTTTTCACAATCTGACTCTCAATTTCTTTGGATATTATATTGTCGAATAATATTGCAATGGGTTTTCTGGTACGTAAGTCATATCCACCTTCGATATATCTGTCTAAATGTGTGTTCTTTAATTCTTCATACTTTGATTTGCAGGCATCAGCAGTCTTGTCTAGTAAACGGCCAATTTCATTCCACAGGAAACTGTTAGGGATAGTCTTGTCTTCAAATTCGTCAAAGCAGTCAAAACAGTATTTAACTAATACTGTCATTTCGGTGGTGTCCCAGTCTTCAACTTTAGGTGCTGGCTCTTCCAATTCAACTACTGCCTGGTTTTCTATCAATCTGTACTCTTCGGTCAAGTACTTTCTATGGAAATCTTCGTCGCCTTCGAAGATTTTGTCGAATAGTTCCAAGTATGGCCAGTTGATGCCCTCTGAGCCGCTCTCTCGTCTTTTGTCAATCAATCTAAGGTAATGTTGTTTGTAGTTCAAGAAACGTTTCTGCCAGTATTCTCCGTCATCCTCTCCTATCTCTAAAGCAATGGTCTCCCATATGCCACGTCTCCAATACTCTGCTTGGAAGTTTTTCTTGTATTTCAGATACAACTTCAGCATTGTTTCAACCTTCTCATCCGCTGCTGACCGACTATTCACCTTCTTTACCACCATGACATTATCATAATTCTGTTTTAAAGCTGGAACTTTGATTATTTGTGGTTCTGTTGTATTTAAGGTTTCCACAGTAATCATGGGGGTCTCCTCGTCATGAAATATTTGATGACATAGCTCAAAGTATGGCCACTTTACGTAGACTCCTTTCTGTATATGGCCACTAATTTTGTTATACTTTGCTTGTAAGCTGTTAAGTTTTGCTTCGCATGAGTATGGGTTCTTACCGACAAGCATGGTTTTGCATGCTACAGTCCATAGATGCTTCTTTTTCGTTGTTCCGGATATGAAAGCCTGTTTGTTGTCATTGTAGAACACAAGAAGTCTTTTAGTTTCATCCTCAGTCCAGTTGTCCGCTAAAGCAGATTGATCAATACTGATTTCATTGGAGTCATCTCCAACATCATGTATGATATAAGAGTTCTCTTGTTGCAGTTGCATTGCTTGATTTTCTATGCTTTCAACTGTTGTTAGTACTCCTTCTTCATTGCCACCATTTTCTGTAATTTGTAATTTTAATTTTAGTTTGATATAAAAAGCAAAAGCCATGGGTTTTAAAATCCATTGAAATATTGCAGTGACAGTTTGCAGAACCTGGTCTTATATGTATAATCCATTAATTAGGATTATAATTAATCATAATAATGAACCTAGTCATAATTTATTGCATCACTATTGCAGAATATTAATAATCATGAGAATTATCAGTCCAAAGCTGGATTTAGGCATCACCAATTTAGTGACTATGTAAATGAGGATGATTATGTATGTGTATGACTATGTTTTGCTATGTAAAAGGGCATTTATTGCAAACGAATTCATTTTGCAATGCAAACAGCCAAGCCAGCAAAGTAACTTGTTGCCAATGTCAATATGAACCATAAAACAGAGGACCTTATTGACAAAGAAAAAAGTATATCTTTTTAATAAACCGTTTTTATGGATCTTGATTAATGGGAAATATTGTAGGGTATGTTGAATTTACCATAAGCATTTTGTAAATAATTGCACTTCGCGAAATACATCAGAGAAAGTGTCAAAGAAATAACAAACCACAACCTTTATTTTAGGAAATGGTGTAGGTTCTTGGAGTATTTTACACATAATAATGTTTATATATTCCTTTGAACTAAATTATCAACACCCACATCAATCCATTTACGTGTGTAGTGTGTGTGTGTTTGTGTGAGGGTGTGTGTGTGTGAGGTGTGCGTATGTGTGTGTGAGGTGTGTGTGCGTGTGTGTGTGCGTGTGTGTGTGCGTGTGTGTGTGCGTGTGTGTGTGCATGCAATTACGAGGTAAAAGGAACGTCAAAAATATTTTAGCACTTCATTTTAAACATGGCAAGGCAGAAGATATTTTGTACAGTATTGTTTATATTTGGAGTTCTGTCCCGCAAGTATAACAGGATTAAAAAATTCATCATCGTCTGCCTAGCCTTTTCCCAACTATGTCGGGGACGGCTTCCACTCTAACAGAATGCAGCTGAATACCAGTATTTTACATAGATATTGTACTTTAAATCTTATGTAATCATACTGTAAAACACACAATCCTGAACATTACATGTAACCAGAGAGCAGGAACTGGTCATGTCCTTTCATAAGAACTTACCATCAACATAGAAAAGCAGTATTTCTCCATTAGACCCCATCTCAGTTTTCACCACTATAGAGCCATCCATCTTATTTTAGGGATTTACAAATCACCTAGAAAAGAAAATTTATTAAAATTTACTAGCTTCTACATTGTCTGTGCAGATTTCATTTATCAGGATAACAAGTATCCTATGTGTTTATCCTGGTTACAAACTATCAGCATGCCAAATTTTATCCAAATCTGTTCAGCCGTTTTGATTGAGTAACAAACACATTTATTAATATTATTAGGATTTTATTACTTGAAGAGGTTACTTCTTATTAATTTTAATAAAATGGTATAAATAATTAATACAATAATAAGAATTCAGATTAAATAGCTTGTAATAAATAATCTGATTTCATCATTTCATTTCAGCCAAAAGATGATCACTGCTGGACATAGGCCTCAACCAAGCACCACCTCATCAACCGATTCTGTGCTTCCCGCATCCAGCAGATTCCTGCGGCCTTTACAAGGTCATCGGTCCAATAATCTGGTTTACTAAGTAGGTATGTATTACTGTTTCTTTTTTAGCTATAATATTTGGCTGAGTATTTCTAAGCTAAAATGTGTTGAAGTAAATAAAGTCAACACTATTTTAACCACATTAGTGCAATATGCAGTTTCCTTTACGGATAAATAGTAAATTGTATTGCAATGACTGCCTCGCTGGTCTAGCGGTTACAAGCGCTACTGCTGAGCATGAGGCCCTGGGATTGTTCCCAGGTTGGGCAGTGTATATAGGTTTTTCTATCTGGAATTTCTCAGTAATAGCTCGGAGTCTGGATTTGTGCCTGGTTGATCGCAATAGGTTCAACCCCTATTACATTGGACTTAAACATAACTAGCGAAATATGAGTGTAATATAGGTACACTTCTGCTTTACCCCTGCAGGAAACAAGGCATGATGATGTATGTATGTTTTATTATGTATTGTAATGCAGTCAATAAGTAGTAGCAAAGTTATCTAGATTTCAGCAAAAACCAAGTAACCCAGAAGCCGATTTTGTCAATAACTAGTTAAAAGGCACACCCTTTTAACTAGTTATTGACAAAATCGGCTTCTAATGAAGAATTATCGATAAGCCTAGGAAAGCATTGATTTCATTATATTTAGGTACTAGTCAACATTGAGGGGTTGTGGTTAAAGGTCGACCAAATAAAACCGTATCTTTCTAAGCCCATCTCCTCATATAGGAAGATATAAATTGGACCAGATATTTAACTTAAAAGTATGTTCGTGTTATAGTTCTGTTAACGTTGCTCTTGCAGAACGCCGGTAACGATAATTTTATTTTATCCTATGTAGTTTTGTCTTCTAATTGTAAAAGACCGCCTTAATTAAGGAGTTCTAGATTTCATTCAGAATGTAATATTTCTATATCTCCAACTAAAATAGCAGTTTTCGAGGTCTATTGACTAGTTTTCGTAAAGTTCTAAAGAAGACCTACAAAAATAGAACGCCAAATAAAACACTAGGGCTTCGTTGCGTTGATAATAAAATACGGAACGCATTTATTAAATCTAAAGTAAATAAATATTGAATAACTTACCATTAAAATGTATCAAAACAATTTATTTTGATCCAATTTGACATTAGCGGACAAAACACTGAATGTTGATCGGAAATCAAAACAATTTGGTCAAAAGAAGCGCAGCAATGCGGTATCACGGAGCGTTTCGGTCCGCCATTTTGATTTTTGAACCACTTCAATCACAGACTACATAGAGTATACTTTGTAGACAGAGAATAGAGGTAGACATGCTCCTAGAATAATAATAATTGCGAAAGTGGGATGACAACTGACAAGTCAAAATTTGTATGTGTGAGCAGGACATAGCATCATTATTCTATCTCTATTTGCGTCTCGGGTTTTTATTGTTTGCCACCACTGGTCATTGGTGGCAAACAAATCGTGCTGTCAAAAGATTTTCGTTGATATAAACTGTGAAACGCTTATTCAGGGTAATTTGTGACTTTATTAATATTGCAAAAGGTAATCTTTAGTGCGTAGTGATGGTGAATTGCTATATAAATGGCTGTAAAAGCCGTGGTAATTACTTATGTCGAACTATCGCTATCTCATACGGTTGTACGCTGAGGTCTTGTCTACCTCTATTCTCTGTCTACGATTAGACTTTAATTCAGATAATGACGGTTCACACTACACACACTGACGTTTTATTTTTTTCTTCCAATTTGTATACATAATTCTGATCCGTACTGGTAGATAAAAACATACCTATTACAAAAAGTAAATAAATGGTCAAATGAAAAAAAAACAATTATTTTTCGTTATTCAGTGTTATAAGTAACATGGTTGATGGTAAATGTCCTCCAAAACTAGACGTTGGTATTGGCAAACTAGCTTTATTCTTCTAATAATCTGAAATCTTCAAACTTTAATTTACTCATAGTACAGTCAGCCTCAAAAAGATGTATACGTAAAACGTGCTATTGATGTGCCTATACAACTGTTTTAACGATTATTGGTGTATCTTTTTGAGACTGAATGTAGGTGTAGCCATATAGTCAATAGGGGAGGAAGTACAATTATGTACAGACGCCAGCAGAACAAGCTACCCAAAACTGTCACATTTTCCCAATCAACCTTGAACCTAATACTTCAGTGATAAAGTTGAAAATCTATTAAATAAATTTGACAGATTGTAGTAGCTTGATGTGCTGGCGTCTGTACAAAATTATTATCCCATTAGAAATTCATCACTAGCTCCGATCCAGCGTGTGCCTTGATGCCCCCTTAGCGTGTAGTCGGTTAGCTTATAAGTTTTATGTCCGGGCTGGAGGCCTTATTTTATTAAGGCATCCACAGGATAGTCTGGTTAAGCATCCGACAAAGTCCTAGGTTGCGAGATGCCTTTCACAAAAAAAAAAGATATTCATCACATTGTCTTTCTGTGGGTATCGTCGATAAGGTAAGGTTAAGACAAGAATAGATGACAACAGGACTTCAGAAAGATGACCTTGAGATGCATCTGATGAGCTTCTGAGTCACTGATTAAGTAGGTATAAACTGACCTGATATGGGCGTATGTGTACAAAGAGAGGTCGTGTTATACTGAAAATGTATAGCTTGATGTGTCATCGTGCGGACATTTTTTTGTTATTTATATCCGCATTCATCACAAAATAATTGTCGATGTGCAATATACTTTTGTGGGGTGGAACTTTGTTTTCATCATACTTATCCACAGCCCGACTTCACCCACTGCTGGGCATCGGCCTGTCCTGTGATAGTCTCATCCAGGTTTTGTCTGCGATGGCAACAATATCGTCCATCCCATTACTAAATTTCAAATGTGACAGTTGATCTGCGGTGTAGAAAATAAAACTCTGTTGGAAAGTTTGAAAACATAACTTTATTTTCAAGAACATTCGACAAATAATATAAATATAAATCAGTCATTAACACATAAAATCATTGCTGTTCGGTCGAATGTAAGTGCTTTGTGACTATGTATTAAAATTAAAGGAAAATCTATGTTTATAATACATATATACTTCGGCCATCTTATTATTATGTAGCTGCATAAAATGTATTTCTGCTTATAATACTGCTAAATTAAGGCTCTGGTACACAATAGCCTGAGAATCAAACGGAATATCACCAATATCTTTCTGTCCACAGATATAGGTACGCTCAACAACAAAGTTCATTAACACTGTCACTTTTACACAACGACCATATGGTCGTTGCTTTTACATTATACTATCAAAATTGACTCAAAATGATTCGATAAACTAATTTTTAGCTTCTGATTAGTTAACATTCTTTAGATTTACTTCTGTTCCGATCTTATTAAACCTAATATTTTGCTCAACAATTATGATAACATCGATCTTTGTTGCTCGTGTTACATGAAAAAGAATAACAAATACTGTCAGGAATAGAGTTGTAATGGCCAGATACTTCTACAACTGAATTCGTTTGTGGATTAAATCTTGAAACCATACTACCTACTGGTTCTGAACCAGTCGTGTGGTTTTATACTTCCACATAATTATTTCAAACAAGTTCTGTGTCGTTAAAAATGCTACTTATATAGGCCATTGTACACCAGAGCTATTGAAATCGTAATGAAATTTTCATTTTAATACTGTTACATATTTTTGGTTCCTTGTAATTTATTTTGTATAATATTATACTAAAAAACTAAATTATTTCGGGTCTATATGTGCATAGTTATTATAAATAGCTAAAACTATTTTGGTCACAATCTAAGAAGTTCTAATGATATGGAATAGTTGTCTAAAGTACTTTTAGAAGATACGATTTGGTTTGACCTTTTGTTTCTTTAGTTGGTATTAATGTTGCATCCGCTCAATTTTCGGTAAGTTCCTCAGTCGGACCATATAATATCATCTTAAAGCACCCATATGGAAGTTTTTAAATTAGTCAAAATATTCTTTTAATCGTACATAAGTTATGGTTTTTAAAACAAAAGTTTTTTTTTTACCTAAGTGGTTTGAATTAAAACCTCGCGTTATACAGGGTTATTGGTAAAACACCAGCAACCTCTTAAGGGGTCATTGTACTCATCATTATGAACAACTTTAACTATGGGACCAAACCTGATATCGCGAAAAAAAAATCAGCTGTTCAGTACTATGTTCGCATAATTCGTCAAAATGTACTGAACAGCTGATATTTTTTTTGCGATTTCAGTTTTGGTCCCATAGTAAAAGTTGTTCATAATGATGAGTACAATGACCCCTTAAGAGGTTGCTGGTGTTTTACCAATAACCCTGTATATGAATAAATGTTTTTTTTTTTGTAAAGCTTAGTAAGTATGTGAATGGCAATTGTAAGGAATTATGTATGATCTCAAATATAAAATTTATTTACTTTACCGTTTCTTACATAAAGGAGACATCGAGAGACAAGAAGGTTATTGTCATCTTAGTCATTTTAATTTTGCCGCCTTTTTCATTATCATCCTTTTACCAGTTGGTTATAAATTCTATATTACATGAATATCCCATTAGGGAGTTATTAAAATATGTCAAAGCCGAATATTGTAATATTTAATTTAGATTGATTGGATTAATAGAAAACAAGTATACCTATAGATATAATTTGCTCATACCACATTTCTAAATCGTGGATAATACATTTAGCTAAGCAAACATAGCTCTGGTAACAACATCGGAAAACTCACACTTATTTGTACTCCCGCTCTTAAAATACACACAAATAGCTATCTATTATCTACTGGTTAACATACAGTTTAAAGCAAAACGTCTATAAAATAAAAATTCGATTATGTAAAATATACAAAAATATGTATTTCGTACAATCCGCTTGAAAACCTGTGTACGTGCTCAAATAGTAAAATACAAAAAGATATGTTTTTAGGGTTTGTACCTCAAAAGAAAAAAACAGAACCCAGGTTCACTTCGTTGTCCGTCTATCTGTCTGTCTGACAGTATGTCTAGACACTTTTTCTCAGAAACGCGTGGAGGTATCAAGTTGAAATACTTAGGTTTCCGATCCCTTGGAACTCTAAAAAAGTAATAATAATAATAAAAATAATAAAAAGTTTAGTAGAGGAAATACTCCGAAAATCGTTAATTTGTAGTTCTATACCGTAAAGAAAATGAGATTACAAACTTACATTTGCAGATAGCAGGAGAATGGACTGTGACGTATATCGATGTATGGGGAACACGTTTTTCAACTACAGTGTTATGTTTGTTTTTGGGATAAATACAGCCCTTCATTGTCCGTGGTCGGACACACACTTCACCGGTTTTTTTTACTTAAAAACTGCATCGTACACATATTTTTGGCGCCAACTGTACCTAAGAAAACACTAACACGCACATTAACTTATATATCACACAAATATTTCTAAACAGATAAAAATAAAGCATGATTATTATTCATAAAACATCAAAAATGACCAGCGTCTTTTTATAAATCTGCCACACAACTAATTTAAGACTCGTTTAGGCTAGACGACATAATGGTGCCGGTTCTGTTGTGCACAAACCAAACTTCATTTAGGCTATTGCTAACTTTTTCTCTCTAATAAAACAAGAAAGAGACAGACGTAAATTAGAGCTGTCAAATTTAGTTGGAACTAATATTTTCATACGAATTGAGACGACATGACACGTAAAAACATGTCGATTAAAAACACGATGAAGCGCAAGGCGTAAACTATAGTTTGACATAGCTAACTTTGTTTATTTATTTTTTTTTGTTTATTAATTAAGGAACCAAACAAAACATAAACAGAAACATCACAAAAACCTCAATAAGTTTGTCCGGATGTTGAAACACTTTTAAGCAATCTTAATACTAACAAAATATCATTATTTAAAGTAAAAACATAGTTAAAAAAAAAAAAAAATTGAGGTAGTTCATAAATAATAACTAAAAAAGTACAGAAACGACGACGGCGCGGGACATACAGCCCGTCGACTCTAATTACGAATTGAATGAAATTTAAACAGGATGCAATTTCAAAGAGAATTAAAGAATGTTTTGTATTTTGTTTTATAATCTATTTGTTATTTCCGACTTAGTTCGCAGCTATAGCCGTCCTTTTCTCGCGCTGCCTGTTAGTAAAAGATAGCGATTCTCTAATTTTAGTTTAGTTATTGAACAAGACAATCGGCACCAATATGTCTCGGATTTGTGCAATTTAATATCACAACGATAGTGGTGGATCCAGCATTCAATTTAGGAATAAAATATGTCTCATGGCCCGTGCGGAGCCGCTACTATCGTCGAGTAATATAAGAAAACGTTGCCCAATGTTGCTATGTGGTCGCTAGCAACACCGCAAGACATTGTTCGTTTAGTGAATACGAGACTTTAGTTGACGTTTGAAACTAATAGATGGCACTAATAATAAAATTACGATCCATTTTACTTAATAAGTACATTATGTCTACACATTGCACATTTTAATACATTCAACTTAAACTTAAAGTAGTAAGTATGTACATGACGAAACAATTGTTAAATTTGGAGATAGAAACCGCCTAAATTTTTACTGAAAAAGTACAAAAATTAAGAAATAAACATGATTTTGTTTGCGGCTTTAATTAGATGGACAAAAACAACATTAACATTAAAATTAATTAAATTATTGGGATTTAAACTCGTATGACACGCACAATAAATAAATAGTATAATTTCACATTTTAAACAACTAGGTTATCAAGGAATATAGAGAATACAATGCGAGATTTAATTAGATCTAAATGATGTATCCTAAAACCAGAAATATAAAGTGTATTTTTGAACACACCTTGAAAATACCTACAAAAGTCGAGGAGGAAATAGGAAACTAATATATAGTTTATTCATCAAGCTTATTATTATTCTGTAATTAGGGCTGCAACTGAGAGTCAGAATTGGGCAGAACCTCTCCATTTTAATTAAAAGATTGATAAATTTCAAATAATATTGCAGTACCTATTTTAATTTATCAATAGGTATTTTAAATAAAAATATATTAGCAGTTTTGTAATTAACATACGTCATTCTATATTACAATCTGTTATCAAAGCATTCAGGCACCTACTAACAGCTATCTTCATACTAAATCCTTGTAGTTTTAGAGTGCATTAATTTTTTGAAATATTTCAGCGCTACTTAGCGGTTCCATGTCTTAGTCCAGACTGCAAAAACTCTGATGAACTTCATTCCAGCTTTTGCAGCGAATACACTCACGAAAATATTTGCCTCCTCTTAAAATAGGTAAATACAGCGCTACAAAGTTATTGTGGCGCGTGGCCCAAATCGGAATTAACGTCGTCATCTTGTTTTGCAACAACGCCCCCTGTCAAAGTCACTCAGGCGCGAAAATATCCTTGTAATGAAATATCCTCTATTTGAATAATGCTTATTTCTAATGCTGACTGTACCTACCTTCAAGTCAAAATGCAACAAAAAAGAAAACATCATAGATCATTTAGCTTTTTTTGACATTACCTCATCCAAATGCTTATTGACGCATTACCTATCATAATATTTGTTTACCACGCTGCAACATTTCTTACAACAGAAAGCACCCTAAGCAGAAACTACGATGATTATAATTGTGAAGATTTGGCACTTGGATATCACCCAGTACAAGTTCGATTCAAACTTAATGGCAGCTCGGAAGTTAGCTGCGAGTGCATTTCAGGGTGATAGTTTCAGTGGTTTAGGCGTGAAAAGGTAACAAACAAACAAGCAAACTTACTTTCCCGTTTATAATATTAGTTAGGATGGCGTCTAAGTTATTGTCGACTTGACTATGCCTGCGCTTACCTGCACTCGCAGCAAACTTCCGAGCCGCCATTATGTTTGGATCGTACCATAACTGCTGCATATTTAGTAATAACTTGTTTTCATTGTTACCTTATTTATTATTATTTTTGGCTACTGTACCTACTATGTTTAAATCCTTGTCCACACTGATGTAGGTATACATTTTTGGATTAAAATGCATAGACTTTTTTTTAAATCCAAATGTATAAATAAGTAATGGATTTTTGTATAGCGTGAACAAGGCTTTAGCTGTGTATTAATTCTAACTAACCCCCGCACTAGTATCCAATATGTATAAAATCATTTCGTTCTATATTAACGCGTTAGGTACTAATAGCTCATATACCCGTGTTACAAAACAGCTAAGCTCATTTATACATACAGCACAGTAAATATCAATTTTTTTATGATGGGCAATCCTAAATATTACGAAGCAGTAAGAAATAGAATGCTCCGTGGCCAATCGGTGATCAGCTTTATTAGGCGATGCAAGCCATCGTCCAATGGAAAACGTTTATTTCTACCTCCAAATACATGCCTTTCTTACTACTCCGTGCTAAATAAAGACTAATTTGGTGAATGAAACAGACGGTGCAAAGTATTTTTTATTTTGGTAGGTCCCTAATCAATGCTCAATTCCACTTGATGTGAACTCTTCTTGACAAAATGCTGACATACTGTTCTAATATATTTGATATCCGTTCATAAGCCTTTTGCAAGACAATCTAATGCTACTCGGTCAATGCGAATCCCGAGTAGCATTAATACCTATTCTAACTCTTGACACGTCATTCAAAATCTTTTCAAAATTGACCTGTCTGTCCCATTTACCGTGAAAACAGACCTCTTCAGACCTTTACCAGACCTCACACTTGTCTCGAGGGTTCATCTTAGACCCTATGGGGCAGTGGAATTCTTCAGAAAACTCCTTTAAGTTGGCTATGGGGCCTATAACTCGGTATTTCGCGATCGTGTGGTCATCTTTTTCAACCTGCATCTTTGTGGATTCTTTGGTCATTGCTGAACACCATACCTGGAATACAGAGAAAGCATTTAAATAGGAATCTATTTAAATAATAATAGAGTTAAAAATCGTTTAATTGTCCTTTTCCTTATACCCCGTTTACATTCAACCATTGCCGTTGCCATTAGGGCTGCTGTAGTTATTTCCCTAAATATTGCTGTGGCAACGTCAAGGGCAATGAGTGTTTATATTGCCGCATCACATGTCTTTCTAATTCAACTCTTGCCAATGGAGAGCGTAGAAATAATCAAGAATACGCAAGAGCAATACTCGCGTTGCCGGCCCTTTGATGTCCGCCCAAAAACCCCCAATTTGGGGGTCGCCAGGCAAAGCGAGCGGAAACGTCAACGGCAACGGAAGTGACCTGTTTTCATACTCGCGCTGCCCATTTTATTGCCCATTTCCTTGAAAGTTTCCGTGGAAATGGGCTGAATGTAGACGGGGTATTACACTTTGTTCAAGTTAAAGCAGTAGGTAAAGATAGATATAGTTTATACCTAGATACTTGGCACAATAAGTAAGCACATCCGAGCCTGAGCAGATCGACCTCTAGGAGGCGAGCGCCCTGACAGATGCGCGCTTTTTGACGTCCTGAGTTTGTTTTGACGGCTGAGCGCGCGGGTGTAAGGCAGGCACACACGTTATGCCCGCGCTCAGCACGCACGCGCACTCGGCACGCGCAAATTTCAAAGCGAGTTTAGACGCGGGTGTTGACGTTCGTGGCGTGCGCGTAGCGGGCGCGTGTCGTCTGAACGCAGCCTTCGAGGATAGCCTACAAGGTCGGTCGACAGCGGCGCGTTTCGAAAAAATACACAATTCTTACAACTCTTTGAGACCAGGTAATCCTAATGAATGACTATTTCATGAAATCTTGACATTTGAGGATTATACTAACTAAAGGGGGAAGCGTCAGGGTAGCCCGGGAAATTAAAATTTTCTTACGTTTTTTTTTGCAATTTACAAGTCAGTATTAAGTTGTATGTTAAACAAAGTATGATTTGCGGCCGTAACACATATTTATTTACAGAATTATAATCATTAGAATCAGTAATACAACTCCATAAGTAATTATAATCCTCAAATGTCAAGATTTCATGAAATAGTCATTCATTAGGATTACCTTATTTTTTGTGGATGGGAAATCATCAAATAACTTCTCCCGCTCTGGGTGGAGCGGGAGGGCGTGTCAGACTTCTATTGACTAAAACCCACTCGTGTTCCTTCAGTTGCCTGTGCCAGGGCCACGGTAACTCTTTCAAACAACCCGCAACCCTGGCGGGCATCGGCCCTAGCGGACCCCTTCAGCTAGTGCTGACATCTCTTTGAGGCGCGCGTGGAACACAACGCGCCGTCGACCCGGGCCTGGTCCTTACCGGACGGCGAGCGACCCGTTGCTCGCCATCCGCAAGCCCGCGCCTACTGTGGCCGGGAATCGGCTATCGATTCCCGACGCCCAGGGCGTCTCCTGCGGCGACTAGGGGCATGAGGGCGCAAAGATTGCCTCTCCCTCACGCGTTCAGCCTCCTCCTTCGCGAGCATTACAGCTTCGCAGAAGGAGGTGACGGCTTCCCATGCACTCTCGCTCCGTACCATGGTCTGTACCAGGGCCGGACGCGAGAGATCGCCGCCGCCGATCGCCTCTGCGAGGACGCGGCGGTGCTCTGCCCAAGCCGGGCAGACCTCCACCGTATGCTCCACCGTGTTCTCCGGGCGATCCACACAATGGTAACACCCGGGCGTTTCCTCCCGCCTTATCCGGAACAGGAACCTCCCGAAGCAACCGTGTCCGGTGAGGACCTGCGTCAGGCGGAAGGTGAGGGTGCCATGACGCCTCTCCAACCACTCCTCAAAGAGGGGACTTATCGCCGCAATTGTGGCGTGCTCAATTCATTAGGATTACCTGGTCTTAAAGAGTTGCATTGATCACTTTAATGATTATAATTATGTGAATGCATACTTGTTACGACCGCGAATTACATTTTGATCAACGTATAACCTAATACTGACTTGTAAATTGCAAAAAACTTAAGAAAATTTGAATTTCGCGTAACAAATATGTATTTAAAGAAATATAATCATAAGAATCAGTAATACAACTCCTTAAGGAGAAAGCGTCAGGGTAGCCCGCGAAATTCAAATTTTCTTAAGTTTTTTGCAATTTACAAGTCAGTATTAGGTTATACGTTGATCAAAATGTAATTCGCGGTCGTAACAAGTATGCATTCACATAATTATAATCATTAAAGTGATCAATGCAACTCTTTAAGACCAGGTAATCCTAATGAATTGAGCACGCCACAATTGCGGCGATAAGTCCCCTCTTTGAGGAGTGGTTGGAGAGGCGTCATGGCACCCTCACCTTCCGCCTGACGCAGGTCCTCACCGGACACGGTTGCTTCGGGAGGTTCCTGTTCCGGATAAGACGGGAGGAAACGCCCGGGTGTTACCATTGTGTGGATCGCCCGGAGAACACGGTGGAGCACACGGTGGAGGTCTGCCCGGCTTGGGCAGAGCACCGCCGCGTCCTCGCAGAGGCGATCGGCGGCGGCGATCTCTCGCGTCCGGCCCTGGTACAGGCCATGGTACGGAGCGAGAGTGCATGGGAAGCCGTCACCTCCTTCTGCGAAGCTGTAATGCTCGCGAAGGAGGAGGCTGAACGCGTGAGGGAGAGGCAATCTTTGCGCCCTCATGCCCCTAGTCGCCGCAGGAGACGCCCTGGGCGTCGGGAATCGATAGCCGATTCCCGGCCACAGTAGGCGCGGGCTTGCGGATGGCGAGCAACGGGTCGCTCGCCGTCCGGTAAGGACCAGGCCCGGGTCGACGGCGCGTTGTGTTCCACGCGCGCCTCAAAGAGATGTCAGCACTAGCTGAAGGGGTCCGCTAGGGCCGATGCCCGCCAGGGTTGCGGGTTGTTTGAAAGAGTTACCGTGGCCCTGGCACAGGCAACTGAAGGAACACGAGTGGGTTTTAGTCAATAGAAGTCTGACACGCCCTCCCGCTCCACCCAGAGCGGGAGAAGTTATTTGATGATTTCCCATCCACAAAAAATAAGGTAATCCTAATGAATGACTATTTCATGTAATAAAATCTCTTTGGCTATACTATTTGTATCTGGCTGGTTTTGGTATCATTGAAAGTTTAAATTTTAAAGAACATAATTCCAAATTCAAATTAGGAAAATGTGTGATTTTCATTTGTTTTTCGTACCGTCAAGATGAGTGAATCTAATGAAGAAATTTGATAGATTTTAAAATTTTACTACAAAAAAGGTAAAAATGCAACGCAAGCCGCGAAAAAAATTTGCGATGTTTATGGACCTAGTGTAGTGTCTGTGAGAGTAGCACAAATTTGGTTTAAGCGTTTTTAATCCGGAAATTTTGATGTCAAAGATGCACGTCGCTCTGGTCGCCCTATTACGGATAAAATGGATGCCATTTTTGAAAAAGTTACGACGTAGCTGAAGAACTGGAAATTGACCACAAAACAGTTTTGGCGCATTTGAAAAAAACGGGGTACACAAAAAAGCTCGACATTTGGGTACCTCACGAGCTCACTGAAAGAAACCTAATGAACCGTGTACCTACTCATTTGTGATTCTTTATTACGACGTAATGAAACCGAACCATTTTTGAAGAAGCTGATAACTGGTGATGAAAAGTGGATCACGTATGACAAGAACGTGCGAAAAAAATCGTGGTCAAAGGCCGATCAGGCTTCACAGACTGTGGCGAAACCCGGGTTAACTCGCAACAAGGTGATGCTGTGTGTGTGGTGGGATTGGAAGGGCATTATTCATTATGAGCTGTTACCACCAGGCAGGACCATCGATTCTGAACTCTACTGCGAACAACTGATGAGATTAAAGCAAGAAGTTGAGAGAAAGCGGCCGGAATTAATCAACAGAAGGGGTGTGGTTTTTCATCATGATAACGCTAGACCTCACAAATCTTTAGCCACTCAGCAAAAATTAAGAGAGTTTGGCTGGGAGGTGTTAATGCATCCGCCGTATAGTCCTGACCTTGCACCTTCAGATTTCCACCTGTTTCGGTCTCTTCAGAATTCTTTAGGCAGTGTCAGGTTAACATCACGAGAGGACTGCCAAAACCACTTGTCGCGGTGTTTTGACCAGAAGTCCCAAAATTTCTATAGCAATGGGATCATGTCCCTACCTACAAGATGGCAGAAAGTTATCGAACAAAATGGTACCTACTCGTACATACTTTAGTTAAATGTAAATAAACTATATTAAAAAAATGTTTTGAATTTTCTTAAAAAAATGCGAAGAAACTTTTTCCCCAACCTATTACGTAAGGAAATTTAAATTTCGCGGGCTACCTACCTGGAGCTTCCCCTTAAGAATCGTTTTTCATATAAGGCCCCCGATATGGAAAAAATATGAGGAGTGAAATACAAGCGAAGCGTTGTCACGTTTTTGTGTTTTGTTTATTTACAGCCAGTCTTCATTGTAGCGGTCAATCTATCCATTATTCATAACTGACACACACTTTTTTTTCAAGAAACACTTTAATAAAAAGTCCAGAATCATGTATTGAATCCATGGCAGCAGGTTGTGCGTCGACATTCCTGCCACCCTGTATTATTATGAGAAGGTACAGACGCCAGCACATCTACTACAATCTGTCAAATTTCTTTAATAGATTTTCAACTTTATCGCTAAGGCATTAGGTTCAAGGTTGATTGGGAAAATTTTACAATTTCGGGTAGCTTGACATGCTGGCGTCTGTACATAAATTAAAACTTTCGACTAACCTGAGCAAAAGAAATGAAGAACAGCTGTCGATCATTGTACTTCAATCCCGGTAGAGTAAGATTCACTTGGGCAGTCTTGGCGTGGTCTAAATAAGCGTGGAAAGACGCCTTCAAGCCTCCGTTGTCGGCGATATTCTCACCTAAAATACATAAATAGTTTTTAAGGTGATTCCTTCAATGTAGCCCGCGAAAATTGACATCTTTTCACGAAATAATCTTATTTTGATTTTAGTTTAGTCATTATTTTGAATTATTATTGAATTTTGTTTTGATCAACATAGAAATTAAAACAGCGATGCAAATAATTTCAAAAACGTAAGTTGAATTTCGCGGGCTAAATTGACGGTTCCCATATGTGATTGATTGCGTCAAAAGAGATTCCCGAAAGACGCGTGACTGTCGTCAGAGGAAAAGTTACAGCAGTAGACACACACAGTATCAATACTTCGATCACAAATGATCCCTTTATATCTACAAATATTTTTTTTGACGTGAATACTACTTTTCGCTCGGTGGTAAGTTTAATATTTCTGACCGACAAAAACATGTAAGATTTCAACCGCTAATAACTACGAGACTTAATGCTAGAGTAATGGTTAAGCATTCAAAAGATAGGCAATATTTATAACAATTTTAAGGTCGGATAAAGGAGATGTTTCAAAATGTATGGACCTTGGGCCAGGTACGTGTACACTGTACATAAAAATAGGAAAGTATATTTAAAACAGTTCTCAACTGTCCAATTACTTCAAAATGGCTTTGTTTGCTGGTAAACCACAATTAATTACACTTGAAATTGCAACACACAACAAAAACTCGTCATGGGGGCAAGCTGTCATTTCGATTGATTAACACATTCGGTGCGGCAGACACACATGCGCGTTTTCATAACTTTCTTCGATTGCGGCGCGGCGCACATGTGTGTTTGCATCTCTATTGTTTCGAAAACATCGTAAAAAAAAGGGTCGGTAAGGGTGTAGCATAAAGAAGCGTTTGCATAAAGAATTCAGCAGAGAATGTGTTAATGACATTTTGGCATCTTTAATACTCAAGAAGAGGACTGAAGTGACACTGTTGTGACAGCTGATAGTGCTCTTTCTATGATCAGTGGTCGATCTATGGTTTACTGTCATTGTTTTTATGCACAGAGTAACAATGTCGGTGAGACGCCATGTTGAAAGTAGATAAAAATAATTGATAAATATCAATTCCCTACCACAACAGTATACATTTAAATGAATTATCTGTATTTTTGCCGAATTCTACGGATTTTTCTCGTTTTTTTGAGGTAGTGTACACAGACCTGGCTCATTTTGAAACATCTCCTTTTGTATTTCGCGGGCTACCCTGGCGCTTTCACCTTAAGTTTTTTGATGTGAAACATTTAATTTTATAGGCACGCATTGAGGGTAAAGACTCGTATGCCGTGATAGCAAACGGCATCGTGATCTCTTATCTCATGCCCTGTTATGTCAGAAAAATATATAATTTCCTTTTTTCTTCATATTTATTTATTTGTTTTCTTTAATAATATTATTATTTTAAAAACAACCAATTTCAATGTTTCACATCTGACGGGAGTCCCGTGACGGCCAAGTTTTCTTACAATTTTATCGCGTTTAAAAAAGAGTTTTGCGTCATTGAAATAAGGTTGATTTTCATTTCACTTATTTTTTAAACGAGAATGCTTCTAACGCGCTCAGTGTAAAACAATAATCAACCTTATTTAAATGACCCAAAAATCTTTTTTAAACGCGATATAAATGTACTCTCTATGTGAACGGACACTAAACCTACTCGTGAGTCATGATGAGGTCTTACCAAGTGTCTGTTTCCCGTTGAGTCGCTGTCCCTCCACTGAGTAATTAGAATACTGTTCCTGAATACATTGAGCTCGCGACTTGAATCTGGCTATCGTCGCGTTGTTCCACCACTGGTTTAGGTTTCCAAACCTGTTGATGAAAGGAAAATACATTGAGTTACTAATACCCTTGGCCAGCCATATTACCCTTTGGCAATATTGGCAATCTTAGGTAGCATTATTAACAAAGATCGGAATAGGTAGAGCATAAATACCTAAACTTCGAGGAAAGAAGTAACAAGAGTCGATAGTGGTGCTGATTCTCTTGTTCAATAACTAAACTAAAATTAGAGAATCGCTATCTTTTACCTACTAACAGGCAGCGCGAGAAAAGGACGACTATAGCTATGGACTAAGTTAGAGATGTCAATATTACTTCCAACTTTTGACAGCTCTAATTTACGTCCGTCTCTTTCTTGTTTTATTAGAGAGAAAAAGTTAGCAATAGCCTAAATTAAGTTAATTAAGTTAATTAAGTTTCGTTTGAGTACAACCGAATCGGCAACATTACCTAAAAATCCCGGAATGATAAACGTGACATCGGTACTATAAATATTTACTTTGTTACGAATGTATTCAAAGTAAAATACTACAAATAATTCTCAATTTCTTATTTCCCGAGATTTAATCATCACGTTTATCATTCCGGGATTTTATAGGACTCACTCTTGTTACTTTTTCCTCGAAGTTTAGGTATTTATACTCTAGCTATTCCGATCTCTGATATTACCCTATTGTGGCCATATTAACAACAGGGTGATATAACCTTCAGTTGGTTTATGTGAGCAGTCGTGGCCCAGTGGATATGGCCCCGACTTACGAGTCATCGTACTACCGTCGTCTAGGGTGTCGTGGGTACGAGCCCAGGCAGGCGTTTTACTTTGTGTAAATAATTTTATCAGCACTGCTCTCAAAACTGTGAAGGAAAACATCGTGAGGAAACCGGCACGTCCTAGAACCAAAAATTGGAAGACATGTAACATCTTTGGTAGATGTCACATGTCTTCGAATTTTTGGTTCGCATTGGGCCCGCGTGGTTGATTACAGCCCACTCCCTCTTGAAAAGCGGAGGCCTGTGTCAGTGGGAACATTATAGAATGATTATATGCTATGAATTACTAAAAGGTGACAATATTACCAAATATGGCAATATTACCTGCTGTTGGCAATATTTCCTGCAGTTGGCAATATTACCTGCAGTTGGCAGTATTATCTGCAATTGGCAATATTACCAAAAGATACCACCACCACCATTAGCTTTGGTATATTACTTTTACTTGCCAAATTACTCTCACCTGTCATACTCTCTGCCCTGGTCATCGAAAGCATGTGTCAGCTCATGCCCCATCACCACTCCCATGGCGCCATAGTTGACTCCCTTGGGGTTGTCTCCATCGTAGAACGGTAGCTGAAGTATGCCGGCAGGGAAGACAATCTGGTTCTTAGTTGGTGTGTAGTATGCGTTCACTGTTGATGGTGTCATGCCTAGAAATAAGGTTTTTTTGTAAATATTTACTGTTTTACAACGTTTTAACGTGAAATTACAGTTTATAATTATGGTGTTTAATCTTTTTGATGGTGCTTTTTCCTTTTTTTTAACCCCCGACGAAAAAAGAGGGCTGTTATAAGTTTGACCGCTATATGTGTGTGTGTGTGTGTGTGTGTGTGTGTGTGTGTATCTGTCTGTAGCACCGTAGCTCTTAAACGGGTGAACCGATTTGGATGCGGTTTGCAATCTACAGCGGTACCCTGCCGCGACATTATAGCGCCATTTCAATGAGCAAACCTTATCGTGCCATCCAACAATTTCTATAATTAAAATATACATATATAGGTATTACTTGATCGAATTTGATGGCTCAATGATATGTATTATTTTTTAGTTTTTAAATGATCGCTTTTCTTTTTTGCGTTGGGGGTTTTTTAAATTTTAAATTTAATTTTGTTTTTGGTGTTTTTTCCTTTTTTTCTTTTTTTTTATGGAGAGAGTCTCTAGCATCCAATACTGCTACCTCGATATTCAACCAATTACTAAACTAATCGCCATCCCAGGCTGCATACTGTTCAAGTTCAAGCTACACCATAAAATCCTATTTCCTGTCCTTCGGCATACAGTCAGCCCTACATCAAACCGGCAGCAGATACACCGTACTCTGTTCCCTCTCTATCAAACCTCTGTTTTAATTTTAGTGAAGCTACGTTAAGAGATAAGCACTGATGATGAGTTAACTGGAGATTGATCGGTTATTTTCTTATTCACTTTAAAATCCTGGCACCAAATCACTGTAATATGCTTACCCCATTTAGTCTTGTTGACAGGTTTATCCAGTTTATTCAGGTCGTTCTTCAAACTGAACACGTTGTAAGCTATGTTGTTCTCGAAGTACTCGTTGGGCTTCACTTCCAGTTCCTCATATTGCTTGTCCAGTTCATCTTTGTGAAGAATGTAGTCGGGGAAACCTGGAGTAAACAGAAGGTTTTTACTCATGAATGCATTATCTGGCTTTTGCCAGTAAAACTGAATATCTGAGAGAAGATTGTTGATGAGACGCCAATATTGTAAACAAAAATGAAGGTTATCAAACGACAACTATTTTACCGGCACCATAGCCTTTGAGCCGGGACATAGTAATTCTGCTTAACGACTGAAATCAGTATTGTTACAGTAACATGTATTCAAAATTCTGCTCTGACATAACTCATTCGCTCAACTAAATTGTCAGAAGCTACCGGTCTTGAATCTTCATAAATAAACAAACAAAAATTGCCTTAGATTTTGCGTAATTTCCAGAGTCCGTAAACTTTCCTATAGGGTATAAAAAGGTCACTAAGACCCTTAACACACCTCCGCCGCGAAACCATAGCAGCGAAATTGCAGTGGTTCAATTCTACTGACTCGCATGTTGCTCCGCTACTCGAGTAGCGGAACATCAGCGGAATTTCAGCGAAACATCATGCGGTTTTGCTGTTTCGCGGTGGAGACGTGCTAAGGCCCTAAAATGTGGTGACATTTTTGGTTGTGTGAGTTTACACGAATACCTACCAATCATATCAGTAATAGCATCAGCTTTAATCTCAGCAGCCTTCCTGGTCTCCGCATCCATCCAGTCCAAGTTTTTCAGGTTCCTCTTGAACGCGTTCCTGATGTTGTTGATCATGATTTCTCCTTGAGTCTTCGCTTCTCCATGGAATACTTCTCGGACAAACATGGCTCCGACTGCGAAGCCTGGAGATTAGAGAAAAATAGAGCTGTTAGATTTAAGGGTTGGACTAGACGATTAAACTATGTTTAAGCGTGTTTATAATTATCGTTGCAGTTCAATCAAAATATTTCAAGGATCAGGAAGGGACAGCCATGTAGCATCCGAGGCAGCTATGGTGACAGACTTGCAGGTTGTAATTTGCACTGCGGCAGCTGCCGTCTGTCTTTACGTTCAGTAATATCGAAAGTCGAAAAACTGCTGGCATTCCGAGTATTTTGGGTGCAGGTAGATACCGCTGTAAAACCGCTGTTTGAGGCGGGTATTACACCTCCGCCACGAAACCATAGAGGTGATATCGCAGTAGTTCAAATTCAACTGACTCACATGATGTTCCGCTACTCGCACCGCGATTCGATTAGCGGAATATCAAGGTGTGATACCCGCCTCAATACGAGATAGGTCTTCTTGCTGAATTCTAGACTTCGTCAATGCTTTTATCACCGCTGCCCTGGTCTGGTGCCTGTTACGTTGTAATAGCGGTCAGTTATGCGGGTAAAACAAGGAAATTATAGACTTTACGAGTCCCTTCCAACCTCTCAAATGTCAATGATACACCATTGGTTCTTAAGAAAAAACGTAATGTATGTATATCGGGTGTAAAAACTAAAAAGACACTTTCCGAAGCCGAAAGCCACATAATTTCTACCTATTATTTGGATATTTTTTTTCCACTAGACCATATCTGGGACATCCACTGGTTCTGGAAATATTGAAGGTCGCAGTCGCAATTTTTTTTAAACATTTTTCGAAAACGAATTTCAAGTGTTATTACTAAACTTTTTTCCAAACAAACATTAATTATTATTAATAATAAAAGTCGTTTCCCAGCAATAATTTTTGCGCAAAGCTACTTAGATGTAGGTACAGTATGCATGGTTGACGGCTTAGTGTTGTGTCCTTTAACACCCTGTATAAATGTAAAATACCATCATCCGATGGCAACGGCAGGTTTACAATCGCTGTGAACCTATGGGGTTCGGTTGACATACGAGCACATAATGACATGAACCTATGGGGTTCCTTAAGTATATAGCGGACACTTGAGGGGTTAACTATCTATGAATGGAGATATAATTAAATTTTCGTGATGCTTCTAAGGTTTATTATGACAATGAAGAACTTACCAACAGCATTGTTAGTGTCCGTGACGCAGTATCTCCAAGACTCCTCAGAGCCTTCAGAGCCGAACAGTGCTTTCCTCAGGATCTTGGTGGCGTCGCGGAAGGACTTGGACAGGTATGTTGATAGGGAGCGAGAGACTTGCCACATCATGTAGCTAGTTAGAGTTCTGAAAAGGAAGATAGTTTTAACAAGCGATAAGCGGCTTCCTGCAGTTTTTTTTTTTCAAAAATATAAGCATAGATTTTAATTGTGTAAGTAGGTTTGTATTGTACAAACAGTTTTTCACGTCAATCATGTTTTTTTAAAAACTATATGCGGTCAGCGTTTCCTATCTGACTACTCTGAGAAGAAAGGCCGAAACAAACGCAGAGGTTACAGTCTCTTTTAAGGTCCAGACACAATCTTGTTCAGATCGTGTGAAGACCATGAGATTGATGTCTGAAATTGTCTTTTGAAGAAAGAACCACACAGATTAAGTGGACCTGTCTAGTCAGTAATCGTGCAGCTCAACTTATAACTTAAGGAGCTCAACGATTCGACGTACAATAACCAAAGAAAGGACACTAAAGGGTAGGCCGCATAAATTACTCAAATTGCCAAACCATGACTAAAACTATCTGAGAAAAAAAAAAAACAAAAAACAATGGGTCATTGTTTTACATTCACAATAATTAAAATAACATAATACTTCACAAAGTAAATATTCATGTCATTGTATGTAGTTACGTTTTAAATCCCATGTGCTGGTGGTAAGCTTATTTATTGCCTTTGCTTGAGAACGGAATAAGACTCGGGCACCGTAACTATAATTATAGCATATCCTGATGGGTCGACCGACGACCCGTACGAATGTTATTAATCAGCCACGCGCTCCTCCAAGGGTATTCTTACACATTATAATATTAAATTAATAATTAATTAATGTAAAAGTAAAAGTAAAAGAGGAGCTAGTGGCTAAGTAATAACAGCCGCACTGGTCGATCCATCAGGTTAAGCTACGCTTGCCGGGGTTGGTCCGTGGATGGGTGACCATCTTTACATACCGAGACTCCTCCGTGCCTCGGAAAGCACGTTAAGCCGTTGGTCCCGGCTGTCATTCGTGGATCTTTGACAGTCGTTACGGGTCGTCAGAAGCCCGAAAGTCTGACAATCAGTCTTACCAAGGGGTATCGTATTACCCAATAACTGGGTTGTGGAGGTTAGATAGGCAGTCGCTCCATGTAAAACACTGGTCTTCAGCTGCATCCGGTTAGACTGGAAGCCGACCCCAACATAGTTGAAAAAAGGCTACGCAAATTTATTGATTTTTAATGAATTAATGATGAATGAACGTACCTTTGGTCATCTTCAGTCTTGCTATATTTCTTTATGACTTTCGTAAGATTCTTAAAGTACTCTGGAGCATACACTACTATTCTTTCCGTATCTGTTATCTGAAAGTCACATTATTAGATTATTTAAAACATCAGTGAAAAACTTAACTTACATAAGTATATATCTATCATTTATTAAAAGCTATACAGAATGATTTTTTCAAGTGGGCGTGGATAGCCAAATTCGAAACTATGAGTAATAGCGAAAACTACTAAAAGGAGTCTCGGGTATGATTTTGATGAAAACTAAAACAGCATCATTGGATTTTTGAAAAATCAATATTTCTAGCCAGAAATCGAACCTGTTGATTTTGAAAAAAAAAAACACTATATTATTACACCTTTCGATTGTGTCGCTTATAAAGAACAAATTCTGGAAAGTATTGACATACGGCAAACTAAAGGAAAGAGCTCATTTTTAACAAAATACGTTTTTTTTATTTTTCTTATGTCACCTACCTATTAAACCTTGTTATTGATTTTTCAAAAATCAAATGATTCCGTTTTAGTTTTCATCAAAATCGAGCCCGAGACTCCTTTGAGTGATAAATGATAAATGATTTTTATTTCTGTAAGTAGGTTTGTACAAACACTTTTACAAGTCAATATTTTTTTTTTAAACTAGATGAGGTCGGCGTTTCCTAACTGACTACTCTGAGAAGAAAGGCCGAAACAAACTCAGAGGTCACAGTCTCTTATAAAGTCCAGACATAATCTTGGTCACTTCATGTGAAGACCATGTAGATTGGTGTCTGAAATGGTCTTTTGAGGAAAGAACCACACAGACTGAGAGGACTTGTCCAGTCAGTGCACGCATTTGTCAGTAATAGCGCAGCTCAACTCAGAACTTAAGGAGCTCAACGATTCGACGAACAATACCAAAGAAAGGACATTGGGGTAGGCCGCATAGATTACTCAAACTGCCAGACCATGATTAAAAATAAGAGAAAAAATAAAACAAAAAAAACACAAAGACTTCATATTCACATAGTCTTCACATTCACAATAAATAAAAATAATATAATACTTACAAAGTAAATATTCATGTCAACATTCAGTATGCAAAAATAAAAATAATATAAAATTTGGAGCAGTTCAATCCCAAGCCTTTTTGTCCTCAATATAATCTTTAACGGTATAAAAAGCTTTCTGACACAACTTGCGTTTAATGAATGATTTGAATTTATTAAGGCTCAGATCTTGAACGTGGCTTGGAAGTTTATTATAAAAGCATATTGACACCTGAATGACCCACCTATTTTCTTGAGCCTTGTTGGAGGTACAACAAATTTGTGTTTGTTCCTAGTATTTATATTGTGGATATCACTGTATTTTTTAAACAATTTAATGTTTTTATGGGCATATAAAAGATTTTCAAAAATGTACTGAGAAGGCAAAGTCATTATATTAATCTCCTTAAATTTCTCTCTGAGAGATTGTCTCGGACTTAATTTATAAATGCATCGAACAGCTCTTTTCTGCAAAACAAAGATAGTCTGAATGTCGGCTGCATTTCCCCACAACAGAATACCGTACGACATTACACTATGAAAATAGCTAAAGTACACTAAACGGGCTGTCTCTATGTTGGTTAAATTACGAATTTTCCTAACAGCGTACGCTGCGGAGCTTAGCTTTTTTGACAATTTATCTATATGTGGGCCCCACTGAAGCTTAGCATCCAAAGTTAAGCCCAAGAATACTGTGCTATCTTCGGGATTCAACTCTTCGCCCTTTATCAACACGTTAGTTTTCACCTGCCTAACGTGAGGTAGCGTAAACTTAATGCATTTGGTTTTTTTTTCATTAAGCAGTAAATTATTAACACTGAACCAGTGAACTACTTTTGAGATCGCTCTGTTTACATCGTCAGTAACCAGCTGCTGACGTTTAAGTTTAAACAAAAGTGAAGTATCATCCGCAAACAAAACTATATCATGATTATCCTTTATGAGGTAGGGCAAATCGTTAATATAAATAAGAAACAAGAAAGGACCAAGAATCGAGCCCTCTGGGACCCCCATTGTTACTATAGATCCGGGCGATCTTTTTCCATTAACGTCAACGCTCTGAATCCTATTACTCAAGTATGAAGTAAGAAGATCCAGAGCGGTGTTCCGGATCCCGTAATGGCGGAGTTTCCTGATTAACGTTTCATGAAGAACGCAATTGAATGCCTTGGACAAATCACAAAAGATGCCCAAGGCATCGCATTTGCCTTCCCATGCATTATAAATATGTCCTAAAAGTTCAACACCGGCATCAGTAGTTGAACGACCCTTTGTAAAACCGAACTGCTTGTTATGTAATAATTTATGTTTATTAAAAAATCTTTGCAATTGGTCTAAAATTAATTTCTCAAAAATTTTACTAAACGTAGGTAGTACTGAAATAGGTCTATAATTTGTCGCTATTCCTCATAGTTTCGGATTTCGCCATCCACGCCCACTTGAAAAATTCATCCTGTCTAACCCACGCTTGCGTTTTTCCTGCATCGTGGATGCGCTCACCAGGGGCAGCAGTCTCGACATAGATAGCGATCGCTTTACGACCGAATTCAGTCGCAAAGTCGCAATAGGGTCCATAGACGAAAAAGTCACGTGCTTGTCAAGCAACTTTGACCGTCTATGGACCCCATTACGACTTTGCGACAGAAATCGGTCGTAAATCGATCGCTATCTATGTCGAGACTGCAGTCCCAAGAATAACTAATGTACACATAAGTCATACATAATTCTGTAAGCCATGGGATTCGAACCCACGACATGTGGAACAGAAGACAATTACTCATCATCATCATCATTCTCCTGCCCTTGACCCAATTTATTTGGGGTCGACGCAACATGTCTTTTTCTTCCATACTTCTCTATTAGTCGTCATCTCGGTAGTCACTCCCTTCCTGGCCATATCATCTTTCACACAGTCCATCCATCGATCGTTTCTTTGGTCTTCCCTTACTCGTATAGCCCTCCACGTTCATACTCAACACTTTCCTGACGACATTTTCCTCATTCCTCCGCATCACATGTCCATACCATGACAACCGATTTCCACACAACTTTTCAGTCACCGGTGTCACTTTCAGACTTCCTATTACATACTCATTTCTTATTCTATCCATTCGCGTAATACCACACATCCCTCTTAGCATTCTCATCTCGGCTGCATGCAATTGCCTTTCATTCATTCTTTTTATGGCCCAACATTCTGATCCATACAAGACAGCAGGTCTAACCATTGTTTTATAAATCTTCCCCTTGAGTTTAAGGGGAAGAAGCCAATTACTCAGTCACTCCACAAATCGAGCAAGAATTTACCAAACTACCTACACATTTAAAAACATACTCACAGTCCTGTTCACCAACTTAAAAGCATCATTAAAGAACATAGTCCAATTAACAAAAGGCACTTCTTTCTGCCACTGTCTTATCGTATACGGATTATACAACCCCTCCTCATCCCTCCTATCCTCAGAGGGGGTGGTGATATTCGCCAGTTCCGTTTCAAAGAGGATGACTTTGTTCATTTGGGTCCTCGCTTCGGTTTTATTCGCTCCTAGTAAGACGCATATTCGCGTCATGTAGTCTAAGTATGCGTCTAGGACCTTTTTATGAGCTGTTCTGTTGAGGTAGTTGTCTCGAGTTGGTAGGTTTAGGCCGCCTTGGTCGAGCTGGAAATATCAAATAAAATGTTAGTAAAAAGAGGCTATTTTTTACAATCCAAGCCAAGCTAAAATAGTATATTTAAAAGTTTCCCTACGTTAACACTTTAGCGGGTGCTTGACGTCTATAGACGTCCATAACAATAAAACTTCTATTGTGTCTTGTTTACTATCAATCGTTCACAACAGCTATGAATTTTATATTTGAAGCAGGCAAAAGATGATTGCTGCTGGACATAGGCCTCCTCCAAGAATCGTCCTACGCTGACTGCATCCAACGGATTTTGTGAGCTTCACTAGACGGTATCTTGCGTTACGGTATGTCTTCTTTCGGATTTGACAATTTAATTTGGGGTTTGAACCTTTTAGGCCATGTCCCGGTTCGCCATTTTGATTATTTTTCAAAATGGCGTCGCATGATAATACCTATTCAGGACATTTTTTTAAGCAGTGCGCAAATTTTCACAGGGTGTTCTACTCATGAAAATGGACAATTTTCATTATGGGACAAACCCTGAGATCACGAAAAAAAATCAGCTGTTTCATATAAAAGCTCAATACCCACTCGACCAAAATGTATGAAACAGCTGATTTTTTTTTTCTCGTGATTTCAGGGTTGGTCCCATAGTGAAAGTTGTTCATATTCATGGGTAGAACAATCTGTGATTATTTGCCCTCTGCTTAAAAAAATGTCCTGCATACAGGGTTATTGGTAAAACACCAGCAACCTCTTAAGGGGTAATTGTACTCATCATTATGAACAACTTTTACTATGGGACCAAACCTGAAATCGCGACAAAAAATCAGCTGTTCAGTACATTTATGTTCGCATAATTCGTCAAAATGTTCTGAGCAGCTGTTTTTTTTTCGCGATTTCAGGTTTGTTCTCATAGTAAAAGTTGTTCATAATGATGAGTACAATGCCCCTTAAGAGGTTGCTGGTGTTTTACAAATAACCCTGTATAAGGATAGGTGGCATGTAGGTAAACAAAAAAAGTCTATGATAGTCCTATAATGTCACATTACCTAGATGATTAAAGTTAAAAATGGCCATGATGAGCGCAAATATTTTCGTTCATTCATATCTAGGTAACGTCATATCACGGACATTTTTTATTTGTCTAAATGTCTAAAATAATATATCCATATATATATCGCACCATCGGTGCAACAAAGTCACAAATAGCCAAAACAGCAAAATCTAAAAGGACTTTTAATAATTCAAAATAAGTTTTTTACGTGAAACTATAGCAGAAGTAATAAACATTTTTTTTTTAATATTTCAAACCTACTACAAATATTAATCCAATATAATAAATGCGGAAAAAATCTTAAAAGTCCTCTCCTGTAAAATTTAAAAATGAGCTGTTGTGACTTTGTTGCACCGAAAGTGCGATATAGGTATTAAAATAATCAAAATGGCGAACTGGGACGAGGCTTAAAAGGTTCAAACCCCTTTATACGGAGTATTGTATCTTCAGCAAGTAAAGATAAATAAAGAACATAACCTGAAGGCTTCTGGAACGTGCATACAAAATATGTAGTAATGATACTAACCACAATGACGTGTTTAGAAGAATTGCGGTCGTCTTCCGTTACTGCCCAGTTAAATAAACCACCCAGGTTGAATCTAAAATAAATATAGAATCTATATGAAACATACCAATCCTGCAACAATTTTCCTAAGACGAAATTGTAATTACGAAAGCCGGCAAAAATAATGAGTTTCCCGACGTTTCAAAAATGTTTCATATTTTATTTGTACGTGTTTCCTGCCGGCTTGTACGCTTACCAATTTGACTTTGACGAGGTTAACCTTAACTTTGACAACGTTGACATTGGCACTGACCAAGTTGACTTTGACTTTGGCTAAGCTAACTTTGACTTTGTCCAAGTTGACTTTAACTTAAATGTTATAAATAGGTAAGTATACCTAAACAGGGTTATTTGTAAATCACCAGCAACCTCTTAAGGGGTCATTGTACTCATCATTATGAACCACTTTTACTATGGGACCAAACCTGAAATCGCGAAAAAAAAATCAGCTGTTCAGTACATTTATGTTCGCATAATTCGTCAAAATGTATTGAACAGCTGATTTTGTTTTCGCGATTTCAGGTTTGGTCCCATAGTAAAAGTTGTTCATAATGATGAGTACAATGACCCCTTAAGAGGTTGCTGGTGTTTTACAAATAACCCTGTATATGCAGTTGGTGTACCTACTTCCTACTATCCTACTAATATTATAAATGCGAAAGTTTGTGCGGATGGATGGATGTTTGTTACTCTTTCACGCAAAAACTACCGAACGTATTTTCATGAAATTCGGCAGACAGATAGTTTATAACCTAGATTAAGACATAATATACTTTTTACCCCGATATTCTTATGGGTTCAAACTTACGCGGGTAAAACCGCGAGGCACTGCTAGTCCTACTAATATTATAAATGCAAAAGTTTGGATGGATGGATGTTTGATTCTCAATCACGCCAGAACGGTTGAACAGATCTGGATGAAATTTGGCACAGAGATAGATATTTTTATCCCGGAAAAATGTACGGTTACCGCGGGATAATTTCCAACATCCACGCGGGCGACGCCGCTGGCAAAAGCTAGTAATATTATAAATGCGAAAGTTTGTGAGGATGGATGGATGTTTGTTACTCTTTCACGCGAAAACGAATGAACGGATATTGATGCAATTTCGCACACAGATAGTTTATAACCTCGATTAACACATATGATACTTTTTATCCCCATATTTCTACGGGTTCCAGACTAACGCGGGTGAAACCGCGGGGCGCTGCTAGTATTACATAAATAAATTAAACTTACGTGTTCTGCACATCCTGCACCAACGTCTGCAGGTCCCACTTCTGCTTGGTCATGGTGGAGGGTAGTATGTGCCAGCCGCCCAGCTGCTTGATAACGGCAACTAGGGGCTTCTCTCCCAGCTTCTCAATCGTCTCGTTGGTGTCTATGCAGGCGTCGTAGTATATACGCGCTTTTGCTTCAGCGTCGGCTGTGTTTGAGATGTTTACTTTTTCTGGGGAACAATAACATGGATTTATTGAGTATTTAGACAAAATCAACAGACACAAACAAAAAAATAAACTTCTAGTTTGTTTTCTCAAGGGGAGACATTTCAAAATGGTAAGCCAGGTCTTCTGTGATACAGTTTTCAACAAGTGATACAGGTGCCCTTTTCCACTCAAGTGAAGTACCATACTACGTATAGTTTAACCAAGCCTTAGGAATGCGCGGCAAGGCGGGGTGCAGCGCTGGCGAATGAGCGGTGGGACGCCGTGAGCGTTGACGAATGAGCGGCCTGCACTGCCCCCCGTCTCGCCACGCACACACCTACGGCGCGGTATAGCGGTCTTGGTCAAACTATAATACTAACACCCGTAATTATAAAGAAGTAAAAGTAATTATTCAAGTAATGATTTTTTTTATTCTATAGTTTAGTATTTGCTTGAAGTTAGAACTAGCAAAGGTACCAAGTAATAGTCACCATTTTCTTTACTTAAGGCGATACGTAAAAAGCTAACTGAGGGGTAATAAGAAAGTGACAGAGTTAATTACAGCCACATGCGAAAAAAAGAGAGCGCAACAATGCGCTGGAACCAAAATAAACGCGTCAAACCAAATAAAAATTGTTTAAAAATAAAATAAGCTATCTATCAAAAATATGTTCAGCCAGAGTTTTCAATTACCTAATACGCACATTTTGAATGCAATTTTGCAATGAAATTACTTAGGATTTTAGAATTACAGAAAAAAATATAAAAAAGTAGAGGTATTTTCGGAATTAAATTCTATCGAGGAAATTTAACCCAATCGTGTTTTCCTTCAGTCAGAGTATTAATCAAATAGTCAATAAACATATATCCAAAAATTAAATCCATACATTCTGTAATAGTGAAATAAATGGTTACGAAAAAGTCCCCAACTTATTTTGGTATCGCCTTAAGAATCGAGAACTCGACCATTTTGCGTTATATAGATTTTGCAATGGAACATTGACTCTTACTCAAGTAAGTAACGTACATTGGTTACTCGACTATAGAATAAGATTTTATAATGACGAATTCTATCCTCAAGTAATGACTTCATTAAGAAATTACTCAGCATCCAGTAATTGCTTGTTAGGGTTCCGTACCAAAATGGTAAAAAGGAATCCTTATGGTGAGACAGTCTGTCTGTCTGTCTGTCACAGCTAGATATCTCAAGAACTACTAATGCTATCAACTTGAATTTTGGAACAGTTTTAGATGACGTTTCCCCAACTATTTTGCAAATAAGAAAGAAATAAAAATGTATATATATTTTTTTGCAACAGGGACTTAAAGGGGGTCTTAAAAATTCGAAGTAGGGCTACTAGGGCATGTGGGGTATCATATGAATGAGCGCTGTTTGCACATTCTCCGACCACTTTTTTTTTCTTTTTAAGGACGCTTAGTTTTGGACTTCTGATGAAAAATGTAAATAAAAATACCATTCCCCCATTATCTCCGAAGTTTGCATAGAGAAAAATCTGAAATTATTCTGTGTAATAGAAGTTTATGTAAAAATTACAGAAAAATAAAACGATGTCTGTAAATAGCACACGTTTTTATATTCTAGCAGCGCCCCGCAGTTTAACCCGCGTAAGTTTCGAACCCGTAAGAATATCGGGATAAAGTGTATCCTATGTGTTAATCCAGGTTATCAACTATCTGCGTGCCAAATTTCATGAATATCCGTTCAGTAGTTTTTGCGTGAAAGAGTAACAAACATCCATCCATCCTCACAAACTTTCGCATTTATAATATTAGTAGGAACTAGGAAGTAGGATGGTACGAAACCCTCGGTGCGCGAGTCCAACTCGATCTTGACCGGTTTTATTTATAAATACGGGTGTAAGTGTATATTATACTTTACTATACTAAGTAGGTATTGTACACTTTTTAGGGTTACGTACCTCAAAAGGAAAAAAGGAACCGTTATAGGATCACTCGTGTGTCTGTCTGTCTGTCCATCTGTCACAGCCAATTTGCTCCGAATCTAATGGACCGATTAAGTTGAAATTTGGTAGGTACACGTATGTATTTATGTGACCCAAACACAGACGTGTAACGTAAATAAATTAATTTTGAATATGGGGGCCTATTTTGGGGGCAATTAAGAAAATAAAAATAAAAAAGATTTGCAAACTGTACCTTGTGACATATTAAATATTATACAAAATACAAAAAACTTTATTGTTTTGTCTCACATAGAATTTTACAAGGAATATAGTAAAAATATACATAATATAATGTGTACATTAGGGGATTATAATCTATGTGAGAAACTGGTTTCTGTACTAGGAGACCTGTATGACAGATTACCAGCCTCTCCAGACTCCGGAAGTGGATGACAGGTAAGTACAACCTCCCGGTCGTCAGGGAGAGTGGAACCGGCGAGAGATGTCGTGCGGTGTCCCACAGGGATCGGTCCTAGGGCCACATCTGTGGGATATCGGGTACGACTGGGTGCTGCGCGCTGACCTCCCTAGCGGCGTCAGCGTGGTATGCTACGCTGACGACACGCTGGTCCTGGCGCAAGGGAGGTCACACCAAGCGGTGGCCGAGCTAGCGACACACGGGGTTGCGATAATCGTCGAGAGGATCCCGGCGATTGGGACTCGAGGTGGCCCTGCACAAGTCCGAGGTAATGTGTTTTCATGGTCCTCGGAACGCGCCACCGTCGGGTTCCCAAATAACGGTAGGAGGGTTTCACATCGGCGTCGAGCCGACGATGAAGTACCTGGGACTCGTCCTCGACAGCCGGTGGAACTTCGTGGAGCATTTTCGACGTTTGGCTCCCAGACTGGAGCGGGCCGGGGCTGCCTTGAAGCGGCTCCTGCCCAATCTAGGGGGTCCAAACGCCTCCTTCCGGAGGCTCTACGCACCAGTGTGGGCGCGTTCATTGGGGCGGCGACCAATCCGCCGGTTGAACGCGTCCCAAAGGGTCATGGCCATCCGGCTAGTTCGGGGATACCGCACGGTCTCTGGTGAGGCGGCGAGCCTCCTTGCCGGATTGCCGCCATGGGATCTAGAGGCAAAAGGCCTCGCATACACATAGGAGTGGCGCGAGGAGGCAAAACGCCGGGGCGTAACTCCGCTGCCGCGAGAAATCATGGCACAGCGGACAGAGCTCCGGCGGGATCTCATGGCGACATGGAGAGTGCGACTGTCGCAACCCAGTGCTGGGCACGCCACAATTGCGGCGATAAGTCCCCTCTTTGAGGAGTGGTTGGAGAGGCGTCACGGCATCCTCACCTTCCGTCTGACACAGGTCCTCACCGGACACGGTTGCTTCGGGAGGTTCCTGTTCCGGATAACGCGGGAGGAAACGCCCGGGTGTTACCATTGTGTGGATCGCCTGGAGGACACGGTGGAGCATACGGTGGAGGTCTGCCCGGCTTGGGCAGAGCACCGCCGCGTCCTCGCGGAGGCGATCGGCGGCGGCGATTTCTCGCGTCCAACCCTGGTACAGGCCATGGTACGGAGCGAGAGTGCATGGGAAGCCGTCACCTCCTTCTGCGAAGCAGTAATGCTCGCGAAGGAGGAGGCTGAACGCGTGAGGGAGAGGCAATCTTTGCGCCCTCACGCCCCTAGTCGCCGCAGGAGACGCCCTGGGCGTCGGGAATCGATAGCCGATTCCCGGCCACCGTAGGCGCGGGCTTGCGGATGGCGAGCAATGGGTAGCTCGCCGTCCGGTAAGGACCAGGCCCGGGTCGAAGGCGCGTTGTGTTCCACGCGCGCCTCAAAGAGATGTCAGCACTAGCTGAAGGGGCCCGCTAAGGCCGATGCCCGCCAGGGTTGCGGGTTGTTCGAAAGAGTTACCGCGGCCCTGGCACAGGCAACTGAAGGAACACGGGTGGGTTTTAGTCAGTAGAAGTCTGACACGCCCTCCCGCTCCACCCAGAGCGGGAGAAGTTATTTGATGATTTCCCACCCAAAAAAAAAAAGGTAAGTACAACATTCCATTTACGTAGCGTATATTTAAGTAAGTTTAACTAGGTGTAGTGTGGGTGTTGTGAGGAACATCTGGGGGATGTGGGTATCTGGTGTGAGTGAGAGTGTGTAAGTGTGTGTGTGTGTATGTGTGTGTGCGTGTGCGTGTGTGTGCGTGTACGTGTGTTTGCGTGTGTGTGTTTGTGTGCGCGGCTGCAGATGAGTGTGTGGGTGTTGTCAAGTCATACGAAGTAGTTTATGATGGGATTTTAAGTAAATTTTCTGTCTCATCATATGATAGGGACTTTAACCAAGTTGTTAAAACCCTTTTACATTTTGCACTTGTAAGTGGGTAAATTGCAAGTTTTTTATTTATTTTATTATATAGGTATCCACCTAAAAATTCAAAGAATTTGCATGCGAAACCAGTGTTTCGCTTGGTGAGCGTTTGGCAAACCCTGTGTTTGACACGCTTGTGAAAGGAAAGGATATCACATAGATTTTTTAAATTATTTTAAAGTTATTTAAGAAAATAGACGAAAATTTACAAAATTTTGAAAATAATGCATAACATAGTTCTATACCTATAGATTACAGGAAACCTATAAGAAGTCTATGGTCTTAAAATATCATGGTAAATATCTCAATATTGTGGGTACAAACTTACATTTGAAGTTGGAATGTATGGGAGAACTTGTTTTTCAACTACAATGTTAACTTTTTTCTTGGGATAAATTCATCCCAACTACGGAACCCTTCATTTTGCGTGGTCCGCCACGCACTGGGCCGGATTTTGCTTATCCATAACTGTTGGAAAAATAACTGACGCTGTTTTTAGAACAATACCTAAATTATTATTATTATTTCGCCAGTAAAGGGTCCCCGAAACGATCAATTTATATTGTTATCGTGAATTTACACGTGATTGATACAAATCGATGCACAAATTGCTCTTCTACTAAGTGTAATTGAAGCTTGAAGCGATTGACAAAATTAGTAAAATAGAAATTGATGACATTTCATTAATTACGATTGATCGTTTCGGAGACCCCTTACAAGTCTCAATATGAATGGCACAGTCTGAATATGAGAGCAAAGACTTGCAATTTGAAGATCTATCTTCAAATCGAGGGTTTTATTTTCCTCTTATCATCATTGATTTTCCCTACATTCCGAGTGATCCTTGCCTATAGTGCCTTTTTCGTTTGTCAATATTTAAATACCTACGTAAAATTATTCACAGAAGAGATGGACGGGTGGGTAAAATGGGTAGGTAAAAATGGGAAAGAAAGGGATGAAATGGAAAGTAAATGCGAATTGTGTTCTGGGTATTTTTTCCATGTTGTAATTTAGAAGTCGCCGTGTTCAATATGAATAATAGTTCTGATTTAGTAAAATAAAATTAAGAATAATGTCTAATATATATTTTGTTTTTGTCTTTATATATTTTTGATAAAACTGTATTTTATGGTGAGATAGTCCCGAATATTGATGTAAATGGCAACCCTGCAGACAGACGTCAACATTATAATGTCAAATCAAAAATCAAAAATTATTTATTTCTCCAACATAACTTAGGCTTAACAGATTAGTGATTGGAGCCTCCCTTTAAGCAAGTAATGCCTGTATAGGGAGACTCCGCTCTTCCATACCGAATACTACTTGGATAGCAATAAAAATAATAAAAATATAATGAAAGTAATACAAAAATACACCATTTGTGTGAGTGTGTGAGTATGTGTGTGAGAGAGTGAGTAAATGTGAGAGTATGTGAGCGCGTGTGAGAATATGTGTGTGTAAAATGTAATTTAATTTGATTAATGTAATTGATTCATGTAATTTGATTAATTTATTTTTTTAATTTTTACCCGGTATAAATTCAAATTGGGAAGGTAAAAATGAGTATTTACCCAAAGTTCGGGTTTTTACCGGATAAAGACCCCATCTGTAACCTTCCACCCATTCCATCCGTCTATGACCTTCCTATACATCAAACCATTTTTAAATTCCACATAGATTATACCCATATTTAATACACGAGAACAATGCTACAATGAATCGTAGTTATTATTTAACTAACCATAATAATATTATTACGTATGAAACGACATCAAAAACCCATGAAGGCACATAATAGCAATATAACAAACTATACAAATATTCACACTTATATTTTGTAAGTGAAGCCTTTTCGGTGAAGTTTGCGTTGCTAATAGAGGATAGTAGATGGAAGATAAATACAATCAACGTGCAGAAAACCAACGGCGACTTGATTCTGTATATAGGTTTTTTCCTCTTGGTACTGGATTTATTGACTAGATTCCTGCGTGGAGGTTGAAAATACGTACATAGGTACCCGCTTAAATTTCTAACTTTTTCCTACCTGCGTCAATACATTCCATGCATTGCATTTTATTTAATTTACCCTAACTTTTCCCGCGGCTTGTCGACAAATATCCCACAGGAACGTACTACCGGGATTAAAAGTACCCTGTGTGTACTTTTAATCCCGGTAGTACGTTAATCCAGGATATATTTGGATATAACCTGGATTATAACACACAGGGTACTTTTTTTTTTTGAACGGAATTGGTTCCGTTCAGCCTTTTTTGCGCCAATCCCGAGCATACATCCTGACAAACAGACATACGGACACAAATTCTAAAAACTATATTTTCGGCATCAGACTCGTAGCAATTACTATTTTCAAAACTCTTACAACTATTTTCTTTTAACATGTACAGTTTTGACTTCGTTATTATTTTATTATTCGACGGTTCAGGGCTATTTGTATTAAGCGACATTTTCGGAACTTTACAAGAGAGCATTTCAAAGTTTCATTATTCGGAAAAAAAGAACATTGTAAAGAAAAGTATCAATATTTTTTACGAAAAAGTGGCCTATTATATCTCAGGTTTTTACGTTTTTCACTTTTTAATGCAGGTAGATTATGACTCAATATGATCATAACTCAATATCGGCCAGGATGTCGCTTAATACAAATAGCCCGTGAACCTTAATTTGATTATGATTAATTAATTATGATGTACATAATTATTATTATTTATAATATTATGTCGCAGATGGATTGTCAAATCCAGTGTTTTACATAACCGCTCGCCGGTTTACAAAACAGCTACGTTATGTAAAACAATTGAATGACGTTTAGCGATTTTACATTATTACTGAGCGCTCGCAATCCGCTGCCGTAACACAGTTTCACAGGTTGGTCACAGTTCTTTTAACCTAATCTAAGCCAATTGATCAAGGTGCCCTAGCTTAGTTATTGCGACCGATTGGGCATTAGAAGCCATACCAAACGTTTATTGTGACTCTAGATACGCTATTCTGCATTACGTATAAACGTGGGTAATAAGTTCTGTTAAACGAAACGCAATGACAAATTGTTCAGCTGTTTTACATAATGCAGCTGTTTTGTAAAATAGCTAGCGATTATCTAAAATACATAATATAGGTAATAGCAGCCTGGCCCACTGCAACGCAATGGGCTCTAGAGAAGGCACGAGCATTGATAACCACGCTTGCTCAAGATGTGCTGCGGATTTCAGACTTATAAGATTCTACTAACCAATTCTGTAAACCTTTAATTATGTTCAAGCCGTTTGGGGTTGAAACCCTCCGGCCGTGGGGTCCGAGTGCTCACGGTTTGTTCAACGAAATCTCTAAACGGCTGGTTGACACTTCCCGTGACCAAAGGGCTGGCCTTTACCTTGGCCAGAGGCTAAGCGTTGTCATACAACGTGGCAATGCCGCCAGTGTATTTATATATATAGGGTACATTATCAGTAGACATCGATGCGGGGGAATTTTTCGTTTTTGAGTAGTTTTAGTTAGGTTAGGATATTATATTTTTAACTTAATTAATTATGCAGCCTAGTTTGAATAAATGACTGAATGAAGTAACACTTCTGTTTTTTTTTTTTTTGTAATGGCAGAACAAAGTAAAAATGTATAAATGATCTAATTTTTCATACATTTAGGTACTTACCTAATATAAAGCGATAAACGATACAACTCGATTAAGTATAATTTACAATAGTTTACTAATATGCTGTGAAAATAGATGAAACAAAGTGCCGAAACTTAGTATACAGCGTGTATCAAAACGGTGTGGTCAAAGAACAATGGCGAAATCTTATCCTTATATTTATAATTTTTCTGTACGTGTGTTAGTCACCTAACTCCTCCTAAACGGTTGGACCGATTTGGATGAAATTTTGTGTGTATATTTCAATGGGTTCCTGGATGGTTTGAAATCACAATTGGACCCGGTAGGTGGCGCTGCTAAGGCGGTACGAAGTTCGATTTTTTTAAACTATCATATATTCTAATTCGGGCCGAGTAATTATTTGACTACTTCGTTCTAAAAGATTAGGACATCGTTGGTTGGATTGGTTTAGTATTGCCATTTTATATTTATTTTCTAAATAGTAGGCACCGCGTAATTGTCGTGGCGTTAATTACCGTGTCGTGTTGTTATAATTTTTTATCTGTCATTATATTTACATGGAGTAAATAAATAATGAACACATTTATTTTGTTGTATATCTAACAATAAGTTTATTCTGTGTTCTTACTTAGAAAAAAATATTGCAGTTAAGTAGGAAAAATATAAAATGTTATGGCAACACTGAACTAAAAAGACTAGCGGGTATTCAAAGTCTTAAAAAATATTGTTCGGTTGTTGACATTGACAACCATTGACAGCTTAACTCTTGATCAGAAGCTTGTGCTGTCTTATGTTGTTCAAAAGTTCAGCACTGAATATGATTAATCTTCGTTTCTATAACAAAAAAAAACTTACACAAACTAGCTCAGAAAATGACGCGGAGTTAAATAAGGTTAAGTTAAATTACGCCAGGTTGCCTGCTTGTCGGTCTTCTACAGATTGTACTTCGGAGAGTGTGCCCGAGAACTCCACGACCTCATTCCACCGGCCCCCTTCTACCACCGGACATCTAGACGCACTGCCAGTTACCATCCCTACCTGGTTGCTATTCCACGAATTCGCACTAAGCGCTTCCAAATGTCTTTTATAATGCGCACAGCAAAAGAGTGGAACTCACTACCTGCGTCTGTGTTTCCGAACGTATACAACCCTAATCTCTTCAAAGTGAGAGTGAACAGGCTTCTTCTGGGTAAGCTCACTCCATCGTCGACTTTGTCTCTGTCACCTCTGACCTAGACTAGAGTCAAGAGCAAACCCATCACAAAAAAAAAAAAAAAATAATAAGATATTTTTCATTTCAAGACGTAGTAATTTAATTTCAAATAAAACAATGTATGGGAAACTGCCATTGTTCAAAAGGGTGTGGTACTGACCATTAAACTGAACAGCTTTTTCCATGTGACCAACATCGTAATCTCAACAAAAAAAAAAAAAGATCTAATATCCCATACAAAACTTCAATACCTACTCGACACAAATGTATGGGACGGCTGATTATTTTTTCGTGATTACGATGTTAGTCCCATGGAGAAAGTTGTTCAGTTTGATAGTCTGCTTTCTGAAACACCCTGTAGAAGTGGTTTTATTTACTTTATTTATGGGTACTGTTTTGGTGCATATTCATTAGAAGTTGCTATAAAATTGTACTTTATGTGTTAAACACCATTTAATTTGCATACCATAAATAAATACGTTTAAGTTTTAAATGAAAACCAACGATGAAATCACCATTCTTTCAGACACTGCTGTAGTATTTTTTTATGTTAGCCTACATTGTCCCAGTGCTGAGCAAAGGCCTTTCCCAAATCTTTCCAAGCATCCTTTTCCAGGAGCACCTCGATCCACCCCTTACGGTACGCGGGGTACGTCTCGCCACTTCTTCTTGGGCCGGCCTAGACGGCGCCGTCCATCCTCAGGCACTCACCGTGTGGAGACTTTTGCCCAGCGATCGCTATGCATGCGGCTGACATGACGCACCCAATCCCATTTTAGCTTGGCAGCCTTTTTGCCAACCTCTAAGATCCCTGTTTTGAAACGCAGTGTGGTGTTTCGTATTCTATCAGTTCGTGTTACGCCCAGAATGTTGCGCTCCATTGCTCTTTGGCAAACCCCAAGGCGGAACTTTTGCGACTTGGTGAGCGACCAGGGGCGGCAGTCTCGACACTCGTAACGATAGCTTTACGACTGAAATCGCTCGCTAAGTCCTAATGGAGTACTAAGACGGTCAAAATTGCTTGACAAGCACGAAAAAACCATTTACAGTTTCAAACCAGTTGCGGCGAGAACCGTTTTTTTTATTTAATCATGTTCTCCAATTTTCCTCGTTATTCAAGGTTAATTTGAAGTGGCTAATAATTGTCGTTGAAAAAACCTAACTATTACCTACTATTTTGACCGTGTAGATACCCCATTAGGACTTAGCGAGCGATTTCAGTCGTAAAGCAATCGTTACGAGTGTCGAGACTGCCGGCCCAGGTCTGAGCACGGTAGGTTACGACGGGCAGAATACACAAGATCGGTAGATCGCCTTCCGCTGTAATATTATTCTGTAAAAATCTCACATCAGTACACTATTTGTTACTGCCTGCTGGGTGCAGCCGTTTTGGTGGCAGCGTACTTCATATGGAGGAGGTGTTGAGCAGGTTCTTCAGTGGAACTATCCCAAAGTGTGGCAAATAGTGTTGTGTTCTCGCGAAAGCAGAGTACGGCTGACCGGTCAGCCAAGTGAAGTGAACATAACTAGTGCAAACACTAATTGTAAACGGGACATAGCAACGTCACCTATATCTAAAACGTGTCGCTTTAAATTAGAAGACGTACGATGAAACCTTACACAATAATTCACTAATGCTTATTCGTGCATTTTTACCTCATTTCACTAATTGATATTAGTCGAGCATTCAGTACACGATTAGCGGTCATCGCCTGTGCTCCCTCGCTCCCTTGTATTACTAAACTTTTAGCCCGGACAATATATTTAATTTGACTTTATAAGCAATACTATCATTTAGCCATCTTCCTAACTTCTACAAATATAATCAACTCGAGTTTTACAAAAAGAAAAATAAAGCACACAAAACAAAAGTCGGCAGCTGCTGGCACGTCATGACTGTGACAAGAAGGCTAGTGAATTAGTGAACTGTCAATTCCTAGATTTCCTAGCGTCAGGTAGGATAACAGTTTCACTTCAAGCTCACTCCACCTTAAATTTTACCAAGTATTCAGTCCCAAATGTACAGTCGCGACCAAAAGTCGATAAGAAAACTCACAAAGCAATAGCTTGGCGTTTAGTTTGACTTAAGACTTTTCTATTTCCAAGAACATAAACATGCATAATTATTGTCGTCTACAACTGATTGTAGTTGATAATTTCAAAGTTATAACATGTGTAAAGATGACCTAGCGGTTAAGCGCGTGCAGATAGATGCGAGAATCAGTGAGCCGTGAGTTCAAATCTCACGCAGTACTTGACTTTTTGTAAGTTTTTACTTGATTGGAAGTAATGGGACAGAAATATAATATTCTTTATCTTGTTCGCTTGGTCACTCATTTCGTAAAGTTAGAAAGGTAGATCATAGAAAACTAAATAAATAATTTCGATTTCTGTGAGGTAGACAATAAAAAATCCTATGAACGGTTACAAAAAAACTTCTTTTATCTAGTAGGAATGTAACGTCACAATTCTCTTAAGTTTGTTTTTCAACCATCCAACACCGAAAAGATAAATTAAAAATCACAAAAATAGTTAAATAATAATACAATAACTAATATTTAACTTCTTATAAAAATAAATAATAAATGAACATAAACATCTAACAAGTTTTTGCTTAAATATATTATTATGGTTCCAAAGAAACAAAAAACAGTCCCACATTGTGATTAAGATTCGAACTCAGACTTTATTGATCGTGAAACCATTGCTTAGCCCAAACAGCTACCAGCACATGTTATGTTTATGCGAATTTTAACAATGCAATGGTAAGAATAGGTCGCGACTATGACGAGTATTCTAAATGCAACAGAAATATAATGTTATTTCGCGTAGTACGACGACATGCGACAATTCATTAGTGTGTGTTATCTGCGGAATGTTGAGTGAGACATCGCTCATACACGCACACGTACTGGTTCGTGCTCGCACAGTTCATAGCAATGTAATCCTTAGCACGCTTATGGACTTTTGAGCGTTTACTGTACATACTACGCACATCTTTACAGGGCTCGGAACCGGTTTTTAGAAGGAGCGGTTTATTTCGATTAAATACCGGTTAATATATCGTTCCTTTATTTACCGGTTAAACAAGAGAACTGATTTTATGTAACCCAAATGATAAGGTTACCGGTTACATAAGCACAAACGGTTTTGACACCCAAATTAACCGGTTAATTCCGTATTTCATACCTAAATTGTTTTCGCCAATTTTTTAACACTTTATACACTAACCAACCAGTTATAGTGACATTACCCCAGAAACCCTATCGAACTTGGTTTTAACCGCTTAACTTTCACTATCAAAACCAAAATTCATGAAAAACCGGTTTTCCGCATAAACCGGTAAAGTGCTACCTTTAACCTAAATCGATTTCGGTTTGGGTTTCAATGACCGTTACCGGTTAAGAATTTTAACCGGTTTCCGAGCCTTGCGTCTTTATGATGCTCTGTCAACGACATTACGTACGTGAGAGTTTCACGTCTATTTTTCAAGACGCGTAGATATTTTCCAGCATTTGTTCTACGATGACGCAACTAGTAGGTATTATACCTATTGTATGACAACAATGGAAATTATCTTGATGTCATAACCCCGTCATAGTATCGTAGGTGACATCTTTACGGTCGTGGTTGTGTAACCGACCAAGAAATTAAATGTTTATTAACATTTTCCTGATAAGTATGAAAATTCCAAGAATTGGTACCGAAAGTCTTCTTTGTTTGGGCTATGATTATTATATTATGTTCTGAAAAAATTTACAAGGTGGCAGAGCATCCATCACTTTACTAACGGTAATCATTTTTGCAACTGTTATTTAAACATAAGGTAGGTTATTATGATCAACTGAAAAAATTAACGGCAGTCATTGAATTTGTCGGCGGTTGGTGAATTGTGAAAGTAAAACATAGGTACAAACAGTAATTAAAGAGAAAATTGATCGGTTATTTCGCCCTACAATATCAGTACAAAAGGTACTCAAGTAGTTTAATAAACGAATGGCAAGTAAAAATGTTGGAATGGGCAGTTAGATAAATAGTACGGGAGTTCTTAGGTTAGGTTAGAACTGTAACCAACCACGCGCGAGCCGAATCGGTCGCAGTAACTAAGCGGCACCCCGACCAAATGGGTTAGTTAGGTTAGAAGAATGACTAGAGCGCTACTTCCAAGTTAGGCGCGTAGCTCACAAAAACCCCCGCACCTCTGCACCGCACGCCCGCGTGGGGGAGGGTGGGTGCGGGGTGTTTTGCACGCTACCCCCGCACCTCCCTTCCCCCACCCCCTGCACCCCTGCAACGCAAGCCCGCGCCGCGACGCTGCCTCGACTCTAGCTCGTGTGGGCGACGCGCCATAGTGTAAGTGTAAGTGTAGTGTAAAACGCGTCCAGCGGGGCGTTCAGCGTTGCGTGCAAATTCACCGAGCGCCGCTAGGCCGTCACTTAGGACACTCGCGAGCGTTAAACACATGCAAGCACTCGCGAGTGTCCCGAGTGACGGGCGAGCGGCGCTCGGTGAACGCTCTTCGCCGCTTGCACTCAACGCTGAACGCCCCGCTGGACTAGATTTCTTACCGACTAAGTGCTTGTTCACGTAGAACACGCGGGCACGGTGGTCTAGCTTCCACCGCACCTGAGTTTTGACCCCTTGAGTTTGAACCCTTGCATACTATGCTATGTTTTTGATATTTGGGGACCGCGCCCGCCACCGCGCCCGCCATCGCGCTTGCCGCCGCGCCCGTCACCGCATCCGCCACTGCGTCCGCCACCGCGCCCGCGTGTTCAACGTGAACAAGCACTTATTCCGATTTATTAACTGCCCAAACGTAACTACCCGTTCAGTCATTTTACTGCTTAATTGTTTATTTAATTACCCATTTAAATATTTGTTATGATTCAATTTTATTTACTGCCGCTTTAAATCAGTGCCCTTTACTTATTACCTTACAGGATGTTTTTCATATTTAAGACTCAGATATGCAGATATATCATGCCAACGGCCTTGAGTGGTTTGCTTGCGTGTTCTGTGCTGAGCTCAGCAACGCATCGTACGTCCACCCAGTAATATTATGACTCGCCCATCAAGGAGCGCCGTCCCAAATTAGACGCATTGTTAATTTATTACTTAAAGATACAAAATTAAATTATCTTTAAAATGTTTTCATAAAAATGTGCTTGATAATTTCAAAATAACTTTACAAATTAGTTATTATGAAAATGCTCTAATTTGACATTAAGTATTTTTTCCAAATCATTACTATTCGTTTAGACGTGATCTTTAGTTTAAAATCGTTAAAAGTCGGTTATCGATGACTTTAAAACGAGACCACTGAGTTTGTTTCGCCGTTTCGACTCCATCTGGCTAATTTTATTTTTTAAATATGACGTGTAAAACTGATTCCGACCAGCAAACAATTCCAATCAAAACAATTCAACTCAATTCAATTTCAATTTTCAGCCTAAACAATTTAATTTAATTTTTATGAATTTTGAAGATCTGAAATTCTGATCAACTATTTAAAACTCAAGTTGACTCACCAAGTGCATATCTAATAATCAACTGATTCTGCAACTCAATCTTGCTGAAGATGCCCCAGCTAGATTTCCCCTCAGGAATGGGATTGTTCTTGATCCAGCCTCCGCATGCGAACTCGTAGAAGTCATCACAAGGATCCTGTGTCTCATCCAGTGCCCTTATCACTTCACTTGCTGTGTATATGCAGGACCCTTTTAGGCACACCATTTGGTCTGAAACAGAAGGTAGAAATTTGTTAGCTAATAACTCGAATCTGCAATTTTTGACTTAGTTATGGCGTGAGTTTATTTCTTTAAATATTTTTTTAATACCCTATATCTGCAGTTGTCGTCTACTACTTCATTCCATGCCGTAGTAAATTACAATATACAAGCTATGTACCCGAAGAGAATTTTAATCGGAAAAAATGGCGAACTTCCATACACAACTTTCATCTCCTAATTAAGAGAATTGTGAAGCTGTAAATTTTCATACAAAAAGCGATAACGTTTTTCCCCCGTAAACATAGTCTAATTTTCATAATTTTTGGAAATGTTGTTGGTATAATGAAAAACTAGGTTTGTAAGTTTTTATTATAAAGAAATATTGCATACGATATAAGTTATTAGCATCTCAATATCTATATTTTTGACATAAAAACTTCCTCGTGTTATTTTTTTTTTTTAATTAAACTAAATTGAATTACTAAAAAAGAAAAACGTACAGACCTAGATTAAGGTATACTGAATCTAATCAAACCAAAATTGTCTCATTTTGTAAGGGTTTAGGGGGGTGAAAACGTTATCGCCCGAAACCATATTTCAAAAAGGAAACGTAAGTAATTGCCTCCAAGACTTGCGCTGCGTATCGCACTTCACAATCCTCTAAAACCCTTCAAGTGACTGAAATTTTCAAAAATGCTTCCTTAATTATTCAAGGTGTAATTTAAATAATGCACAACCTCTTAAGGTCGCAACACCTAAAAACGCGAACGTACTACATATTACGTACTGTGGAGTTAAGGGAACAGCAGATTTTTTTCGCGAATTTAGGTTTGGTCCCATAGATATACTGTTTTTTATATTTCTGTGTTTGGTCCCATAGTAAAACTTGTTCATAATTATTATGAGTACAATGACCCCTTAAGCGGTAAATTGCACCTTGTATAAGCAATTCTTGTGTAATAAATAAGTATTTCATGCTTCCAGACCCAGCGGCTTAGGCTATGCGCGTGCGTTGTCTATCAGTGAAAGAATTTGTGGTTTCTAGAAGAAGAAAAAAACATTAGCCTGCCAGCCAGATGATAACGGGGCTGATTCAATCAATCTGCTTAGTCTTTTCTCAACTATGTTCCAGCTTCCGGCTTCCAGTCTCACTGAATGCTGCTGGATACCAGTAACTTACATGGAGCGATTTCCTATCTAGCCTCCACAACCCAGTTACTGGATAACACGATATCCCTTGGAAAGACTGTAACAGGGCTGTCTTAATAAGAGTGCACTATGTAAAGGAGATGTGCCAAAATGTATGGACCTTGGGCCAGGTACGTGTACACTATACATAAAAATAGGGAAATATATTTAAAACAGTTCTCAACTGTCCAATTACTTTAAAATGGCTTTGTTTGCTGGTAAACCATAATTAAATAAATTTTAAATTGCAACACACAACAAAAACCCGTCATGGGGATAAGCTGTCATTTTGATTGATTAATGTCGTTTGACACGTTTAATCTCAGACTAAGTATCCTGTAGACGGAGCTATAACTTGTTGCCGCTCTTGTATCCGTGTGTCAAACAAAGTATTGTTCTCTCTGTCTATTTCACAGAGTTCAGGAACGAGTAAAAGGTACAGCACATGTAAGTTTGGCAACGTCGCACTGTCTGTGTAAATCGTGTCAACAAGTGACCGACGTAGTCGGTCAAAACATTGCGGCTTGGTGCAGTTTAAATGCTAAATATTAAATAATATCAGTGGTTTGGCTAGGACAAAATTAGTAAAGTGAAAATATGCTGTGTGCGGCTGTATATTATTCACCAAGAATAACGAAAAAAGGCGTAATAGACCCAGAATTATCATTTCACACGTAAGTCTATGACAACAATTTTATCGTTAATTACAGAGGTTAACTGTTAGAAAATCGATAAACATTGAAGATTTACATATTAAGACAAAGCTTGTCTTATATCATTTTGATAAAAATCAAGTTTTATAGTCGAAATTAATGTTTAACTTAGGCATTGTTTTAGGCGTGAACTGCAGGGATGTGTACAATAGTATCGATAAAATCTATCGACGTTTGTTGTCGATATGGTATAATAATTTTTGCTTACTGTTGTAGGTTTTCATAATATTGTAAAATTAATAAGAAGTGCTTGGATTAAAGCTGTTAGACGTCAGAACTAGGAACATGAAATATTCAAGGCTTTGCTCCAAAGAAAGCCACAGCTATCCTGCTTCATAACGGGTTTATCTATAAAAAATAAACTAAAGTCGGTTTCGGTGCCAACAGATTTTGAATATCCAGAATATTGCCAACATTCAATTTGCAAAATAAACAATTTCATTTCATTTCATTGTTATCCAATATATGTACCTGTGTAAATATTCCAATAAATAAAATCGTAAAAATATACGTCTGATTATTTATTTAAGTTGTACCCTTAATTGGTAATAAATTGTTACATTAATTTCACATAATACCATATTTATGTGCCCATAATTTTTATTTAACAAAGCACACATTTTATTATAGTAGGTAGGTACTAGCTTCTATCCGCAGTTTCACTTCTTTGCATTTTTCGTTAAGCAAAAAATCGATGTACTACAGATTCCAAGTATGTTTTGAAACCCTTCCCTAGTCACGCACACTAATATTACTCTAGAGCCGCACACTAACAAGAAAAGGACATGCGTCTCTCTTAAAAGCTCCGTCTACAGGATATTTAGTTACTCAAGAAGAGGACTGAAGTGACACTGTTGTGACAGCTGATAGTCCTCTTTCTATGATCAATGATCGATCTATGGTTTACTGTCATTGTTTGTATGCACAGAGTAACTAAATCGATGAGACGGCATGTTGAAAGTCGATAAAAATAATTGATAAATATTAATTCTCTACCACAACAGTATACATTTAAATGAATTATCTGTATTTTTCCCGAATTCTACGGAATTTCTCTTTTTTTTTTTGAGCTATTGTACGGGTAAGGCCGCGGATTTTGCCACTTTGTAACATAGAACTTCTATGTTACAGTAACGTAGAAGCAACGCCAAAGTAACTCATAATATTTGTAAGGCTATTTGCATAATGTGGTATTTTTAACCGACTTAAAAAAGGAGTAAATTCTACGATGTGCTAGGACCAAAAGTTTCAGTCCAAATTTTTTTACTTATTACATTTCGACAACTGTGAAAGGTTCAATGAAGGCAAAAAAAACATGCGAAGTGCGCGTAATGATTTATTAGAACAAGCATTTTTTTTTGCAATCTTTTAATTACAACAGTAGCATAATATTAATTATTATCGTTTCTTAAGCTTGTGACATCGGTTCATGTAGTGCCACTCTTCAGTATATGAACTCGTAATGTCGTGCAGATCTTCCTTTGGCTTTTCTTCGCATTTCGTCATATTTTTGACGATTTTCCATTTTTAACCAGTCTCTGTATTTTTTTTGTTTTACAGCCGCAGTCAACGGCATCTGTGACAATGTTTATATTGGGTAATCGTCAATGAGAAAAGCGTTAAGGGCACTATTTCAGCCAGACAACTCGTCTCGCAATACATATTTTCGTATAGATACGAAAATATGTGTTGCGAGACGAGTTGTCTAAATGAAGTTATTTAGCGTTAACGACAGATATCTCTCTTGTTAACGCTAAATTACTTGATTTGCTGAAAAGATAATACCACTCGAGGTGCGGATGCCGAAAAAGGTGTACGTACGGGTGCACGTAATTTCGTTTTTCTGTAGACTTGCCATTAGAAACGCTGGCTCCTAAATTACAAATAGGGTAAATGTGTTACTCAACCGTTAAGTGATTATGTATTTTGTGTGCCAGTAAGTGAACTATTAGCCATCTTGAACTTCAAAAAAAAGCTACTCTAGTTGGTGAAAACCTCGAGCAAATATTAAGTGGGGAAGTTTTGTTTACCAGGGTTACCTTGGCATGTAAAAGGAAAAATATAATAATCTACGATATGCACAAACCTTTACAACACTTCAACGTTACTGTAACATACAATCAACGTTACTAGTAACATAGAAGCTACATAGAAGTAACGTATAAGCGCAATTTTCGAGGTTATAAATAGGCATAATTTCCAAACCAGGCCGAATTTGAAACAAAGATACATAATCACGCACTTCTTAGTCACTCGCGCTTAGTAATATGTAAGAGATATCTAATAAAAACTGTTATTTACCTTTGAAATCGCCAAAATTCACAATAACAATCCGCTGCCGAAACACACGTGTCCACTTTGATAACACTCCAGAGACGACAAAATGGCATCGTTTTTATTTCAAATGCGTTGGCTGCACAGTCAGTGTTGCCAGTAAAATTACTAAAAACGACCACTATCTCTTTTGATTAACTAGAAGCCAAACGTTGGTAACATAGAAAATAGTAACATACAAGTAAAAATATGGAGACAAATGTTTGAATAGTGATAATTCAATGGAAATCGCATAATTAAAGATATAAAAACCACGATGCAGCAGCTTAAATTTGAGACATTTCAGATAGTCACAAATAATTAGACTTTTATTAGAAAATATAAAAAGTTTATAGCTTCAAAAGTATGGCCGAACCAAAAAGACACCGTGTTTTTGACGAAATTTCGGGGTCTGGACGGATTTAACTCATTGTATTTTATAAACTGTACGACTTACATTCACTTTAAGAATACATTCTAAGACTTTAAGAATTACGTAATCTATATTATGATATTTTCATTGCAATTTATTAAGCATTTTATTTTTTATGAGCCGTCAAAATTTGGGACATATTTTTCATTCAAAAAGTGGCAAAATCCGCGGCCTTACCCGTACACAGACCTGACCCATTTTGAAACATCTCCTGTCCTGTATTTTTTTTTTCGTGCACGTGTCAACTCTGAAATTTTACAGCTGTCACCTATGATTGTTCTATGTTTATGTTGTTGTGTTAATTGTTAAAACCCATTTCAAATCATCATTAGGTATTTGACTATCAAAGCCATAATCATTATTGGCGCGTGTTGTTTTATTACAGACAACATACATAGTAGTGTATAAGCTAGATATAACCATTTTTATTAGGTTCCAAAGAATAACTATCAATACAATGATGTGCCATGAGGCACTCCTTTCTTTGTGTATACCGTAAAAAAAGTCTGCCTAGCCTTTCCCAACTATGTTGGTGTCGGCTTCCAGTCTAATCAGATGTAGCCGAATACCAGTATTTTACATAGAGCGACTGCCTATCTGACCTCCACAACCCAATTAACTCGGTAATACCAGGGGGGCTGAAAAGTTTTGAGCCTTAGTACGAGTACCTTCAAGTGTCCTTATTGCTTCGCGCTGCATATTACTAATTTGCGATTACCCTCTTTAGTAGAAATACAGAGTTTCATGTCATAATCATCATTATGATAATTAATCCGTTAACATCATCGTCTCAGTCATACGCGGCCCATCTGTAGGCTCAAAACTGTAACACTCTTAAGAGCGCTAGTGGTGCTCAGAGTTAGCGTCCCAAGGGGGGGAGTTGAAAGTTTTGAGCCTAGGGATGGGCCGCGGATGACTGAGACATGATGATGTTTACGGATTAATTACTAAAAGCGTAATGATGCTAATGACATGAAACTCTGTATTTCAATAATGACACTTGAGGGTACTTAGGTTAAAACGTTTTACTCCCCCTGGTACGATACCCCTTGATAAGACTGTAAGGGGCCTGATTGTTCCCCTAAAAATAGGTATGTGACTATTGGCGCGTGTAATTTCATTACAGATAATATACTAGTAGCGTATCAGCTAGATATAATAAATTTTATGACAACATAAATAAATACTATGTTCCTGATAATAACTATCGATTCATCAAGGCGCTCCTTTATTTGTGTCTATCTTACAACAGTAGCTATAATTACTATGAAGATTTCGGGAGCATTACAATAGCCTCCACGAGCAACTTGTCAGCCCAAGTAGATCATCTGGTTAATTTTTTTACCATCATCATCATCGTCATAGTTCAACCCGAAATGAACCATAGTATGGCCTCTTTTCCTTCTAACCATCCTCCACGGTTTGCCGCGACTTTGACGATGACGTCAGATTTTTACTTTGGTATGAACTTTACTCATATCGTTTCTGCCAATACGAGAGAAGTCGGTGAAGAAGATGTCTATACTACAATAGTTTATGACGTTTCACTTCTAGCGAAATTACCTTTGTTTTCTGGCTGATAGCACGGTGGCACGGGCAGGTAGGTGGGTCCTCGCGTCGTCAGCAAAAGGGTGATGGTCAGGAGTACTGCCACGAACAGCACCGCGGCTGCCACCATCAACACCCGCTCCAGACGGGTCCGCTGATGCCATCCGATGAAAGAGACACCCTGGAAGAGAAAAGGTTTTGGTAAATACCAGATCTGTTTAAAGAAGCCATTTGAATATCTTTTGTAAGGGCACAGACTAATAGAGATGGGATACTCCGCAGTTTAGGTATGAAGCTACAAGTACGCGGCGGGCTCGACTTGTCGGACCAATTCAGTGCGGGCTGCCGCACCGGCCGGCTCGCACGGTCAGTTCGATACTTACTCACACGCCGCGTCATAAAAAAAGACAACTCTAACGAGTCAGAAGGTATAAGAGTTACGCGATAGAAAGAGTTACTTGTAGGTGAATATAACTGTATGTAATAAGGGTTGTGCGACCTGAATTGCACTTATTATATATTATATACATCGTAGCAAGAATCGCTTTATATTTAAATAATTTTGCGGATTGTCCCTTCTGTAATAATCTGTGGTAAGGGGCATTATTTTTAAGTCAGTTTAAATGGAATAAAATCTTCATGACTTATTTTGTGTGGTAATTTATTTATTGATGCATTGGACCTTGTTGCTGAAACAATAGAGGTATGAGCAACAAGGTGTAAAGTTCACTCTATCCCTCCGACCAGACGGGTGTTGTGTCTGGTGGGCTACTGACCGACGGTTGATGTCGGGATGTCTATGCTAGTCGCGCGGTAAACTCTGCTTGCGCGATGCAGGATTTGTTTGATGTCAGGTCTTTGATGCGTAGTTCGTATGTGGCGTTGGTTCACCGCGAATGGCGGGAAATATAGTTGAAAGTGAAGCGTTGCCAGCCCGAGAGCCTTGGTGTGGTGGTCAGTCAGTATAGTGATATAATCAGCTCTGGATCAACAGGATTCTATACTATCTTTTGGCCAAAGAAGAGATCTTCCACCACTAGTCAGTGGTTAGTCATTGGGCAAACCGTAGTAATCATAAAGCCATCATAAAATTCCCGATGAATAGTTTAATTGGCCTTATACCAATTTCAACCAAGTGATTCATATATGCATATATATTACTTACATTCGTACATATCATGTGGTGATCTTGAGAACGTTAAGCGTGGGAAGCTAATTACCTAATCAGGATTAAGGGGCGCGGTAGTAAGCTAATTAGCATCCACTGCAATAAACGTTGGATATCATACATAAATGTCCGCCAATAACAGCAAACTGAGATAAGAAATCCACATGCAAATGGTCTATATCTATCTTATCTATGTCTACACGGTAGCCCGTGAAACGAGTCTAAAGAAAAATTTCAAAGGCTTCTCTCCAAGTGCTTCCCGGAACATTTCAATGTACATGTAATACTGTATATGTCCAGCGATTAATGATAAATGAGAAATGATTTTATTTCTGTAAGTAGGTTAGTACGAGTACAAACACTTTTACAAGTGAATCATGTTTTTTTTTAAACTAGATGAGGTCGGCGTTTCCTATCTGACTACTCTAAGAAGAAAGGCCGAAACTAACTCAGAGGTCACAGTCTCTTATAAAGTCCAGACATTGGTCACTTCATGTGTAGATTGGTGTCTGAAATGGTCTTTTGAGGAAAGAACCACACAGATTGAGAGGACCTGTCCAGTCAGTGCACGCATTTGTCAGTAATCGCGCAGCTAAACTCAGAACTTAAGGAGCTCAACGATTCGACGAATAGTACCAAAGAAAGAACATTTGGGTAGGCCGCATAAATTACTCAAACTGTCAGCCATGATTAAAAATAACTAAGAGATAAAATAAAACAAACAAAAAGAACAATGACCTACATAGTCTTCACATTCACAATAATTAAAATAATATAATACTTTATAAAGTAAATATTCATGTCAACATTCAGTATGCAAAAATAAAAAGAGAAAAAGAAAATTTGGAGCAGTTCAATCCCGTTCCTTTTTGTCCTCAATATAATCTTTAACTGTATAAAAAGCTTTCTGACATAACTTGCTTTGTGTCAGAAAGCTTTTTATTATTTATAGTTTCAAAAGAAATTCTCACTTGTCTTCAGACTTTTTATTTTTCTCTTTCTATGTTGCATTACTACTACGTACATAAAAGTCCGCATCGCTGTCAACAGGAAAAGTAGGTACCCAAAAGGCAGGCAGCATTGCCACGTTGAATGGCAATGCTTATTCTTTGTCCAAAAACAGGCCAGCATGGTCACGTGTCAGAGTCAACCAACCGCTTGGCGATGTCTCGAAAAATGAAGTGGGCACTCAGACCCCATGGCCTTAGTGTTTCAACCCCAAACGGCTCGAACATATGTATGCCAATAATATTGGAGTATTCATTGGGTAGTTTATAGGATGTGGTCTGAAGGATATTAAAGGATGAGAACACTCGTCTGACGTCTGAGGTGTCTTTAACGATTAGAAATACATAGTACATATATTGTGTCTATTTCTAATCTTATTAAGACTGCCCTTTAAAACTTCTAATAGCATAGTACATATAATATAATAAAATTAACGTGGGAGCTTGGGCAGATCCCGCCAAGCTGTGACTATTTTGGATATTTTAGTATCTGCGATGCCTCTGTAATGCTCAGGCGGCGCTGACCACTTACCCAAGTATTGGATTAATAAATTATTATTAACTAGCTGTTGCTCGCGGCTTCGCTCGCGTGGATTTCAATACTTCCTTACTTAACCCCTCGAGTGTAGTACATACACTGTACGTAAAAATAATCTTTATATAATAACGTGTATATAAACGTACCTATATCATATACAGGGTTATTGGTAAAACACCAGCAACCTTTTAAGGGGTCATTGTACTCATCGTTATGAACAACTTTTACTACGGGACCAAATCTAAAATTGCAAAAAAAATCAGCTGGTCAGTACATTTTGACGAATTATGCGAACAAATGTACTGAACAGCTGATTTTTTTTCGCGATTTCAGGTTTCGTTTTTGTTAAAGTAAAAATTTATTTTTCCATTTTTAGTTGTATGCCTATACAATTACATACGCCCTAGACGAACGAAACGAAGAATCATCAAAATCCGCTTAGAAATGCCAGTAATACTATACGTACATTTTTGCATATAACTTCGTACATAAGAATAATTACCTAATATTTTATATACTAAAACCATTCTGAGAGTATGTAGATCACGTTAGAATAATCAAAATTTGTTCAATAGTTTTTGAGAAAATCGTGGAATGAATGAATGAATGAAATGCACCGACCCCAGCATGGTTTGACCAGACTCGATTAATCGAATGAACCAAAAGATTCACACTAGCCCCTGTTGCCTCATGTTACATGGTGCAACAGGGACATATCAAGGAGTAGACCAGGGGGCGCGATAATGGTAGGGTAGACAGGCCCTTAGGATATGGAGGGGATAAAGAGCCTACCGAGTATGCACCCTAGAGCAAGCATTGGAATAGTGGAGAGACGGGTGATATAATTATGGATGGGCTCTTTTTACGACGTCGCCGCCAGGTTGCTTCTAGTCCAGCTTCCCCGGTGATTTTTTTGGCGGTTAAACTGTGTTTTCGACTTTATTTATGTCACTGCTATACTGTATTACACGTTGCTGTTTCCAATTTCTTCGTCTGAGGTCTCACTGCTATCCGTTTCGGGTTTCTTGTAGTTCTCATTTGAAGCCTTTTTGATCTTATTTCTTTCTTTAGCCGTATCCACCCAAAGGTTGATTTCATTGTCGAGGTATATCATGTCTTGCTTTAGGTTGTCGTTCCATATGTAAATAGGGCGGCTAACTTTTTGGTTTTAGCCTTGTACTACATTGCTGCATGTAACAGGTGCTTTTGGCGGGGTTAAACTGCTTTCTCGACTCGTTTCTTCTTCGTTCTGATGAGTTGATAACAGCATAATGTCCAGGAGGCGGCCGGCCCGCTCCTCGTTGTTTCTGTTCAGCTCCGACTTCCAATAATGTATTTTTTATTTTATTCAAAGTTCGACCTGTTCACCTCAGGTTGTCGCGATTGCAAATGTTATAGTTCAACAGTTAAAAGTTATGCACATTATTCAGCACAAATAATTAATAAAACAACACAACACCCTTGATCTCCGATTTTGGAACACAGTATGGCCCTCGTAGGCACTGGTTTGCTCGACTGAGATCAGGAGTACACTTAGAGGCTTATTAGGATGATGTTTAATGCCTGTAAATGTTACGTCATGACCTTTAGCCGCAAGTTACAACCTACATATGCCGCCTATACCTTAGCAGGTGTTGAAATAAGCGCGTATCAACCATTAGAGATCTTGGCGTGACATTTGACTGCGGATTGACATTCCATGCACACATGTCTGCCCTAGCTTCAGAATCTTACAGGCGCCTAGGTTTTCTCCTACGCAATGCCCGTGATTTTAATAATCCTATTGTCATCAAATTATTATTTAACTGTCTAGTTAGAAGTAAGTTAGAATTAAGTTAGAATTTGCAGCAGCCGCCTGGAATCCCCAATCCACATATTTATACGTATATGTATTAGGGATTGAAAAGGTTCAGAAAGCATTACTGCATTTTTTATATAAAAAGATTTACGGATATTATCCTGCTCATTTCCTGCTGTGAATGTTTGGATATAATTCCCTGGCAGTGCGTAAAGTCAGAGATCAGATTCTAATAGGCAAAAAATTTGAAGGAGAACGGTAGATTCCCCAGAGCTACACAACACTTTGTGTACACTTTATGTGCCTGACAACTACCTGCGTCATAAGCCTACTCGACGACACCGACGGTTCGCCACATCCCATTGTCGTACTGTGTCGCGCGCGCAATCTCCGTTGTGTCGCATGCATGGTGCTATAAACTCCTTAGTGCAGACAGTCCCGGAATGTGACATCTTTAATGACACACTCAGGGTGATCATGTCAAAATGTCTCATGTTCTGTGAAAGCTGTTTGTTAGGTAAATAAATTGTATGTCGTTATCATTTTATTCGATTTTATTTTATTTTCTCTTTTTAAAGTTATTGTTAAGTATGTTCGATCTCAGACTTGTTATTTGTTTTTGTTTATGTAATATGTTTAGTTTTACCTATTAATTACTGTCATTAGTGCAAGCCGTTGTAATTATTTAATTGTAAATAAATAAATAAATTAGTCCACCCAGTCTTTAACCTCTTTACACGCACAGTACTCACGATTTAATAATTAAAACATTGTTCGTTTCTTAAAAACAAATTTCAACATTACATGAGATAGGTATTCTCGATCTAAGTACTTACTTACGTTACTCTATTTATTTATGTCCCTGCTAAGCTGCATTATTACACGTGGTTGTTTTCAAAATCTTCGTTTAAGGTATCATGCTATCCGCTTCAGGTTTCTTGTAAATCTCGTTAGCGGCCTTCTTGATCTTATTTCTTCAGCCGTATCCACCCAAAAGTTGATTTCATTGTCGAAGTAGGTAAATCATGTCCTGCTTTGTTATTGTTCCATGTGTAAATGGGATGGCCGACTTTTTTGGATTTGGCCATGTACGGCATTGGTACTAGTGCTTGCAAATATTCGACAAATTTAGGTATTCGAATATTCGAATATTTTTGCCGGTCATATTCGGATACTCGAAATATTGTGAAATGTGTATCAGTTTCTTTCAGGTGTAGTTTTAAATGGTTGTGGAGACACGTTGTTGAGTTTTGACACTTAATTATTTTTACACTTTTTACATTGTGCACTTTCGGTTCGGAGAAAGGATCGCCAAACTTAAGATTTTTCTCCAGCTTTAGCTTACTCTTTAAATATTAGTCAATGATATTATATTAAAATGTGGCAGACATAATACTCCCGCGCGCTTTGTGAAGACTCGGAAGAGTCCCAATGGGGAACATTGGGGTAGGTATTGTCTCCCGTCCGCGTCAAGCAAGGCGCAACAATAAAAAACACGACCCTCTTCTTTAGGGACATTTAGCACCAGATTTTAAACGTTAGTTACCACGAAGTAACACATCTTTTTGAAACATTTTGACTCTGATATTAATTTATTTATTTGGCGTGCCATAGCCCCAAATACACTGTTTCCGTCCCTTTTTATTGGTACACAAATGGAGTAATTGTAAAATTATGTTTCTGCCCAAATGGTTGCAAAATTGTTTAGAATGACGAACACACTCCAACACATGTGGCGTCATGAAGACAGACTAGAGCGGGATTTATGGGCCGTTATCAAACTTGGTTGGAACGACCGACACATGTTTAACAAGTTGCCTCTAGTTTTCTGCGAATTGATTTGCTGTGAATTGACACAAGAAAAAGGTTCCAGTTATGAGCTCTGGTATGTTGAACTAATGACTAGTTTGCAACATTTAACAAGTAAACAATTTGTTTCAATTTGTTTAGTTACTGGGAATCCAGCTTAATACCATAATTATTTTCATGACCCTGCAACAACTGTAAGCTTAAAATATGGGAACTAGATTTAGTGATTGAGCGACTACTAGGTATGAGCTTTGCGCGCCTGTCGGCATGGTAATGAGCTTTGCGTGCCTGTCGGCGTAGTTCCACCTAGAACACGTTGACAAGGTGTGTGCTTTGCAGAGAGAAGCAAATCCTTGAAAGAAAAGGGAATATATCACCAGATTAGTCTGCACGGGCGCCAAGCCATGCCGCTCGGGGCACCAGCTCGCTCGCTCGAGATCGAGAACGCACGTAGGCCCTCTGCATCGCTTCAATGTTATTTATTTGGCGACATAGTCACCATCACACCAAGACAAACGAAACACTATCGATTGCAAACTTGCAACATGTGCCGCGCACGCTGCACCAAACGTACCACGAAACGCACAGAAATAATATGACGGACGGAGAGCGCTCTCGAGACGTCCGCCCACTTCAAGGGCCTATGACCGACCCCCATTAGTTTTTGAGAAAATCGTGGACATACATATATTCGGGTCGAATACAGAACCTCCTTTTTAAAGTCGGTTAAAAAATATGATTTTTTGGGGTTAACGGCCGCTGGTTGTGTTGTTACTAAACTTGAAGTATGAGTTGAGAAAATCTGTTTTTCACAAAGAAAAGTGATTTATAAACTGATATTTCAAGTGACTACACTACCTGCGGTTGATGACCCCAAAGAAAAAGTCATCAAATTAATTTCTCTTTTGTTTGATCATGTTTTGTTATCGATATCCATCACGTCTCCGGAGTTTCACTAGCTAATTCAATTTGACCTTGTATACGTTTAAGTAGCAATAAACGTATTTAGCAATTGATGATGCAAGCGGGCTTTTAGAGTCGAAATTAAAAAAAAATTGTTCTAATCCATATCCATTTTAATATCAAACTCTAGATCAAAATCTAGTAGAACAATTTCTATGCAACTTCATGGAAATTGTTCTACTAGAATCGCGTCGCACTGTCACGTCGAGCCTGTTTGCGAGAGCCTTTACGGTAGCTCTTCTTCAGTTTTATATTTTGCATAATTAATTCCATTCCGACGCACCTAATTGGGCTTATTTTCACCACATATCACTAAACGCGCTTAACGTTAAACGAATTTAAAACATCGCTCCGTTTCTTTCAATAGTTTGAAGATGAGGCAGGCAGAATGAATGAGCTATGTCAGCTTTAAACGCGTGTAATGATGTGGGGTGAAAGTAACCGTTTCGTGCGGATTTTGAGAATGGGACCGGACGGACTGCACAATTTTGGGCTTAAATGGCTGCAAAGTTCACACGCGTGCTTGGCATCGCAATTCCAGTTGGCCTTAGAATCTGGGTCGCTGCCACAGTTCTTTACAACAGGAGTTCCCCACCTGCTCCTAAGTCAGGTGATGCCGCGGAACCCAAAAATTATAGGCCAATCATTTGTTTGCCGACGGTCTATAAACTTCTTACATCCATTTTGAGAGTGAAAATTAATTCTCATTTAGAAAAGAATTCTATCATGTCTGCATCTCAAAATGTAGGAATGGGTCCCGCGGCACCAAGGAGCTACTCCTCATGGACATGGCCATAAGCCAACAGGTCCGTCGATCCCGAAAGGATTTGTTGACATGTTGGATAGACTATAAGAAGGCCTATGATTCGGTGCCCCATACATGGCTCTTGAGGGTGTTAGTTGTACAAATCGAAGCTATACGCTAATATGGCGGTTTTAGCGTAAGCAAAGTTGGACTGGTCACGATTGCACACATCTAGTATCAAACAGTCCAAAACTTAAAAGTATTAATTTTAGTACTAGTAATTTTAGACGCGCGGGAGTTTCGATTTTAGACTTAAAATTAGTTCTTTTATGACTGATAGGACGTAGTAGTGGACATCAACAAGAAAGGATATATATGTAAACAGGAGATAGCAGAAAAAAAATTGGCAAAAAAATAGCAACAACCAAAATGAATAGTTGATTAGTTTTTGGCAAAATTGTTGAGGCGCTACCCCAACCAAACGACTTTGAGCGTCCGGTCCTTCTCTTTGTATGCATAGAATTCAATAAAGTTATGGAACTATTTTAATAAAAAAAAGAGAATAGCGAACTTTTCAATATAAATAAAAAGTGAATTATTTAGAATTTTAAATTGTCTATACATTAGTGTAATCCTCAAATAAAAGAGAACAGCTGTACCATACAGTTTAGAACTAGTGTTGCCCAAATTCAGTCTTGGTCTTGCAGTCTTGGTCTTGTTCTTGCGTTTTTGCAAGACCAAGACCAAGAACAAGACCGCGTATTTTTAGCAAGACCAAGACCAAGACTGACCGTGCAAGACTTGAGCAAGAACAAGACATAGCCTGCAAGACTCTTGCGTCTTGCAGCTAGGACTTAGCGCTATTTCACTGAGTAGTTAGGTGTAACAGTTCGGTGTATAGGTAGGTACGCTTAGGAATTCTATGAGACGCAAAAAACTGTATCAAAGAATATGAAAAACTGGACCTATGCGCATTACGACTAATACCATAAACATAGCGAATAAAAAAATATCTATTAAAATCAAACTGAGTGCATGCATAGTTATGTTTTAACCATCGGCACTTTGATAATGCGGCATCAAAGGTTTTGTACTTACTTCTCAAAGAAATTTGCCGCTTTTCGGAAGTACATGGTTATGATACACGCGCCGGCGGCTTCTTTTGAAATCTAAAACAATCGTTGCCGCCACGCCGAAATCATAACATTTGTGACACTATTTGATTGCCGCCATAGGGCGTAGGTATACTCATGCAAAATAATTTCGAATTTTTTTAAGAGTACCTACAGGTGTTCCAAAGAATAAATAAGTTTCAGAGTGCTTAGAATGAAAATGAATACATTATACTGATCACGCAAGTAGTATTATGATTAGGATAAAATGGTAAGGATAGGTAGTAGATGTCATATTACTTCATTCTAGTAAGTATATATTATAATATTGATTACTTATATGGTTTTAAACTAATTACTTAGGTACTATTATTGTACATTTAGTCATTATATTTCTTAAGTTTTTACAAGAAAAAATAGCAAAAAAGTGTTCAAATATCACCCGTTTAATAAATATTGTAGCCACTTTTAAATATACTTGAAACGTGTAAAAAAATTCTACAAAACTAATAAAATAATATAAAAAGCGTAGGTACTTACCTACTAATAAAATAAAAAGCCTGCAATAAGAGTTTTGTATTACTTACCAGCCCGAATATCTCTGAGAGAGATGATGAGAGTAAGTATTTACTAGCTGTGCCCGCGACTTCGTCCACGAGGAATAGTAACTTTGGAGGTATAGTGACGTTCAGGACTTATTTATTTATTTTAAAACTTCTGTCATCAAACATACAAACGAACTCTTCAGCTTTATAATATTAGTATAGATGTACGCCGAAACATTCACTTATATGTAAAGAATAGTGATTGGCACTAATTCTATTTTATTCACGCGTCGCGTCTGTACAAGTAGGTAATATTTAGTGTGTGTTTGTACGCCGCACGCGGCATTGTTTGATTTGCGGCGGCATCCTTTTCATAGAGCCGGCACGTGGCGAGGCGGCGCGGTAGAAAGCAAGGAAACGTACTATAAATAAAGGAATTATTTTAATTCCAGTCATTTCCAATTGAGCTGTGCTTCGAGTCTAACTTAATAATTGTTTTTACTAATTCTCGTTGTTTTCTAAAAACGTATCACGTGTACAATTTAATATGAGTGACGAAGATTCAAATTATTCTAGTCCGAGTAACGAGAGTTTGAGTCACAGATCTAAAAGACCCAAAAGCAAATTTGAGGAGTTTTTCGAAATAATTCATGCATCCCAAACTGCCTTCTGTAAATTGTGCCAACATAAAAAGATTGAAATAAAAATGAAAAACAGAAACACTTCAGGCTTAAGGAAACATCTAATATCTTTCCACAAAAAGGAATCAGAAATATTTCTTCCTGTTAAACCAAAATTAAGTGGAGATATCACAAGCTTTTTAGTAACCGCTGGAAGAAGTGGACAGGTAAGAATATTTTTTTAACAGTTAAAAGAATTTTAACTCCGCGTAGCTATTCATGCGATACTTTCAAAAACGCCATTAACTTACGTAAGTATTTTTGAGTTAGTGGTGTTTTCATCTAGGGGTGCGACATATTAAGTATGTAATTATCGTCTTAAATATTTTTTATAAACACCCATATTTTCATTTAATCGGCCAGTAACAACTAAGTACTTTATTTTGGTAAATTACAGTACAGTGCAACCTTAATATAACAAATATCAATTTTCTCGATTTAACAACAACAAACCTCCTTCTCTTATACGCTCAAACCTAGTATGTTTTAAATAATAACACAAGATTTATTGTTTTGTTTCAGTCGGAAAACAGCAGTGACAACATCACGACAGCTACAGTTGATTGGGTGGTGAAAAAATATCTTCCCTTCTCATTTTTCGATGACGAAGCTACACAAGTATATTTTCGACGTATTTGCCCTAATATGGTGTTTCTTAAAAGGTCTACACTTAGAAGGAAAGTCAAAGAGCGATTTGAAGAGCTCCAATTGAATCTCAAGGAACGACTTCAACAATTATCATCTAAAATGTCTTTTACCATTGATGGGTGGACGTCAATTGCTGGTAGGAGTTACTACGGGGTTACTATTCATTATATAGACAACGAATGGAAGTATCAATCTGTAGTTCTTGATTTTATACCATCACGCGGTCGACATACTGGGGAAGATATTGCAACGATTTTCCATGAATGTTTATTGGAATATGGCATAATTGATAAAATACAAGGTATCACGGTCGACAACGCAACTGCAAATACCAAATTTATGTATGAACTGGGCAAACAGCTGCCGCCACACTTTGATTCAGACAATCAACATTTCCGGTGCTTTGCTCACATTTTAAACCTTGGTGTACAAGATTTATTAAAGACCTTAGCATTACACTGTGAGTCTGACACTAACGCGCAAGATCAGCAGTAAAGACTATGCAGACGAAACTGAGGATGAGGAAGATGAAGAATCTGCACCAAATATTGCTGACTCGCGTACATCTGTAACAAAGTTACGCAGTATTTCCAGTAAAATAAAAAGAAGTGAGATAGTGAAGAAGAAGTTTCAGTCCATCAAATCTAAATGCCATTCTTGACTGTCCAACGAGATGGAATTCCACACATGATATGATTGGATTTGGTTTAAAAGTGAGAGCGGGCATTGACATATTGTGCAGTTCTGTCACCGAATTAAATGATTTTCAAATCACAGCTAATGAATGGCAGGTACTCGAAAAATTACATAAATTTCTAATAAACTTTAAACTTTTAAGTACAAAACTTGGTGGAGACAAATATGTTACATTACCGCTAGTCATTGTATCATTCAATCTCTTGCTAGATAAAATTGAATCCATGGTAAAACAGTTAGATGAGAAACCTAATCGATCTGAAGTGGATGAAAGGCTCATTCTAGCTTTCCAAGCAGCTCGAGACAAAATGCTTAAACATTACAAGAAGAGCAACTGGATTTATTGTACTTCTTTAATTTTAGACCCAAGGCATAAGGCTCAGACTTTTGACCTGACAATGTGGGGGAAGCAACTTAAAACAGAAAGTCTGCGCAAGTTCAATGAACTTTATGAAGAATATAAAAGTCTACACTCACTGAACAAATCTCTGGAATTACCAGAAAAGGAAAATAAAGTATGTGATGAAGATGAAGACGTAATAGACTTTGATAAACTCTATGAATGTCCCTCGACGTCATCTGGATCTTGTCTTCAAGGCTTAGTGATAGACGAGTTGGAGGAGTACCTGAGAAAACCAAGAACTGCCAGCTCGGAAGACATTTTAGATTGGTGGAGGACGCATGAGACAGAGTATCCGATTTTATCGAAAATGGCCCGTGATTTTCTCTCAATACCTGCAACTTCAGTACCTGCTGAGAGGTTATTTTCTAAAGCATCATTAGTAATTAGAAAACATAGAAATAGGTTAAGTGATGAGTCAGCCAGATGGTTACTTTGTATTAATTCTTGGTCAAAAAAATTGATATAAAGTATCATAACCTAATGATAAAGCTGTTGATTTGTGTTGTATTTTATTTTTTATTCAAATAAATGATAAATCGTAAAACTCTTTTATTAAATTTCTTATAAGTTGAGGGTTCAATCTCTTTCTAGACAGATAAGTATTGTTCTTTAAAATACAGTCAAGTTATTGTAATTAATTTGTTTTTTTACATGTTTTAGCAAATGTAATTTATAAGCATAAATCATAAATGTTTATTAAGAAACAGTTACTTCCATGGAAAACGACATATAGGTCAGTTGATTTTTCGAATTTCTTATCAAATCTTCAGTTATTTATTAATCTGCTTGATCTTTACTATGGCTATGTTAATTCAAGCTCACAATGTTCCAATTCTAATACGTTTTTCTAAGATTTAAAGTAAACTTTAATAAATAGTAATAGACTAATAGGTAATTGCAAGACTTGCAAGACTCTTGCTGCAAGACCAAGACCAAGACCAAGACTGGGAGCGCAAGACCAAGACCAAGACCAAGACCAGGTGTATTGGCGCAAGACCAAGACCAAGACTGGCTAAGTCTCGTCTTGTTCTTGCATTTGGGCAACACTATTTAGAACAGTATACGTAGGTCGTAGATATTTAACATTAGTATGGAACAGCAGATTTTTTTTCGCGATTTCCAAGTTGGTTTCATAGTAAAAGTTATTCAGTTCAATGGTCTAAAGCACTCCATAAAGTTTGTAAAGTTAATTTTTGAACATCTTATACTGAGTGTATTTTTACCGTCTTGAAAAAATAGGATATAATAGGTGAACGGAGTAGAAGCCATGGTATACCTAGTTTTTTTTTTTTTTTTTAATAATATTATCGAAATTTAAATCATACATACTACGCACCCTGTGTAGTGCGTATAATTTGAATTTCGATATTTTTTAACAATGTATAAAGGTTTTTCAAAATTTCTGTTTTTATTGTTCAGTTTACTTCAAATGAGTAGTGTTTATTGATAGAGCAATTTTTGTCTAAGCTATTGAAAAAACAAAAAAAAAAAAACTAGGTATGCCATAGGCTTCTACTCCGTTCACATACTGTACCATATTTTTTTCAAGACGGTAAAAAAAAAACATGCAGTATAATATGGCTTATGATGAGCACCAAATCTCTCTAGAATATTTTTCTAAAAGACAAAGATATTTATTCACAGGATATGATACAAGGTTGGTTGGTAGGTAAAAGTATGTTCTCTACTAAGGATAAGTAACACTTCATTGAACCTGAAGAAGGTCTATCTTGTTGACAATTTTGGCAATGTGAAAAGTAATCGGGACACCCGAAGTCGTAACCTTTGACCCAATAGCGAGTGATGACCAACCGGCCAATGGCACGGTCCTATTCCGGATAGCCGATTATTTAGTTAAAGTCCACAGTTGACGATTTACGACCCAATCTGCGTAATAATGTGAAGATAGAGTTTGTGAGACAGTTTTAGATGAGTTCACAAGTTGCTCGTATTGTCAAGAACTACATAAGTTGTAATATTATTATCAGTGTAGTTCAAGCCGAGCCAAGCAAATAAGGAACGTACCCATACTACGTGACCAATTTTTTCAATTTTTTACCCCCTCCCCCCGTAGTATATGCCAGGACCCCCCACTCCTACTCTAGTTTTCACGTAGTAATTCATAAATATGGTTTTAAAAATTGTTTTCAAACAGAAAAATATTAATTTGGCTCATATTTGTCTTTATTAATACGGCACTTGCCGCGTGACACCGAGTGCGTGCATACACCTATACAAGTGAAAAAAATATTATCAAGAAGAAAAAAAAAATGTAAAAACATATTGTCACAGGAACATAATTTACAAAAATAAAAGTATTTTTTCTTTTATTCACATTTATTTTTATCTCAATCATCTTCAACGAACACATTTCCAGCATCAATCTACTCGGACACATCGTAGATCACGGGGGCAATAGCATCAGGACTCAGGAGTTTTATCAGATGGGATTATTTTCTCCTTATCGACGGCCTCGACCTCTATCCACGCCACGCTTTCCTCCACGACACACAAGACTCAGACGGGATTATTTTCACCTTATTGACCCTCCACGACACACAGGACTTCCTGTGGTCTCAAAAAAACGCTAAACGCTGCGCGCCGTTTTTGAATATATGTATGAAGCTCGAAAAAGCGTGATTTCCCTAAAGGATGTTGACTACGTGACGAAAACTTATGACCCCCGCGTAACCAAGCGTGGTATTTTGAAGACTCCCTCCCCCCCTGAATGGGTCATGTAGTAAGGGCACGTTCCCTAAGCAGCAAGCAAGTTCCAACCATTTACCTATTTTAGTTTAGCGTCCATGAATTATTGCATTTATTCGGCAATGGTCGCCAACAAATAACGAACTCCATAGGCGTGCTTACGTCATAAGTGAAATAAATGGTTGAAAGGAGTATAGTGGTTAAGCGGGGCTGAATGCAGAGGGTGCACCAGACCACTACCAGAGTCCAGACTATATTTAAGTATGGCTACTCGTGGACACTGTTTTAATAAAGAAGTGTATTCTATGGATATTTTCGACATGCAGCCACGATCCATCTCAAAACCGACTCAAACGGGACTGTCCGCCGTAGATGTAAATTGAAAGAAAACGATGAAATATGAGAAAGATCCAGCTATCTTGAGGCGGGTGTCACACCTCCGCCACCTCCGCCGCGAATCCGCGACACCGCATGGTGTTTCGCTACTCGAATCGCAATTTGAGTAGCGAAACATCTTGCGAGTCAGTTGCATTGACTACTGCGGTTTCGCTGCTATGTGGTTTCGCGGCGGAGGTGTGCTAAGGCACTTAAGATTAATAAATTTAATAGGTTCGCATACTTCAATCTTCGTAAAACAATCAGGATAGGATAGTTCTATTTGAAAAGACATAAATAAATTACTTGTGCATACAGTGCTTTGTTGTCTCTGACCGATCTACTTTACTTGAAGGAAAAATAGTGTCACAGTTTTAAATATATACACTTTTACTAAAACAAAATCAAATTCTTATAATTATTAAACCTGCCACCATCATTTCAGCCTCTTTAAACCAGACGCAAAATAAACTGTTGACCCATTTCAATATGGGTAAAACCGCGAAAAATTGTACATTTGTAATTTTTTGCATGTCCCCATTTTATTTAACGTATAACATCAACATTATTTGATAAATGAGATTTGTTGTATATTGCACTGAATAGTATGCTTGTTGTTTTAGATAATTCCACAAAATATCAACTATAACTCTTAACATTTGCTTTATTTTTAATTTTTAATTTTGGTACTATTTTTATTTCCATACAAAAATTATTTGTCCAACTACCGCCCTTGTAGACAAAAACTGGCAACGCTTACGAAATGGAAGGGCAATCCTGTATTTTTAAGTTATGTTGAAGTTTTGTGATACATAACCAACGTTTTTATTGAAAGCTTTCACTAAATAACGCAAACAACATTTTTTTATTAATTTTTAAAAACATGTCCAAAATTTTACTAAGTGTGTTACGTCATGAAAGTAACATCGATTACTGCCACACTTTAAGAATAATCCGGCCACTTCTAGTATTTTCTTGAGTGGTAACACCATTGAACATGATGCCAACATTTAAAAAATAAAAGCCGCCATTATTTTTCGAGGTAAACGGATTTCTGTGTCGACAAGTGATTTGTGCTTAAAAAAAGCAGTGTTTTAAGTGTTTGATTACAAGGTAAGTATGTACATTCAGCCTCACTATTATACGTGTTTACGTAGGGTAACTATTACACAAAATAATAAAACTACTACGCAATCCATCGCTATCCGCGTTAGGTTACAATTTGAGTTTTAGGTTATGTCCCACGCGTTTTTTCGTCATGATTGTAACAGTGCGTTACAAAATGTGTTACGTTACAGTCATGACCGATTGTCAAGCTGAGAATACACTAGTGCATATTTTTATTCGACTGCTCCAGAACGAGTGTAATGTTTTTCGAGTATATTGTTTTCATTTATTTGTTTTTTTTTTTTAATAAACTGCACTTTACACTGATCAATAGGTTTTGTAATTGTACCTACTATGTGTTTTAAATAAGAAGATAACTGTCAATTACACATTTCAGTACATAATGGTAAAAAAACTATGAAACTTCAGCAGGTAAAAATAAATTCGTTATCTCCTACATTTTTTGAAACAAATTTTACTGCTACATAATATATTCATAATTTTATTTATTTACAGGGGCAGAAGAAAATATTAAAGAAAGTACCAAAGAAACACCTTATTATTACATTGGTGATAGTGTTATTGTAAGATATTACCTTAGAAATAAGTGGAAATATTATGTAGGTTTCGTTGAAACAATAAATAATGAAGAGAATGGCATATTTTATGCTATAAGGTTTTTAAAAACGATTAATAAACCCAGACTTAAATTCATTGCCACTAAAAAAGATCGTGATTTAGTACCTGAAATTTCGATAGTAAAAAAAGTTGAGTTAGAATTTGATTCCAAAGAGTACTTTATAAAAGATGATGATTGTGCAAACCAAACATATTTCTAAGCATTTCTGTAATAATTGCTGTTGAAAACCTGCATAATATTTCACTGCCGAATTGAGAACCTCCCTCAACTCGGCTTTTTTATCATTATTTTTTTTTTTTACTTCTTAAAACTCTGTCATTTATGAACCGATTTAGTAAATTCTTTTTTCATGTGAAAGGATATACTTCCCGATTAGTCCCACCGAAGTTTTATCAAAATCGGTTTAGTAATTTGTTTTTTTTTTCTTTAATACGTATTTCTTCTTCTTGGGCTATTTCAACGACATGATGGTTCCATAATAACTTTTTATTCTACACTAAAAAAAACTTTACTTTCGAAAGTCGGTGACTTTGTTTATTTCATTGACTTTTTGGCACTGACTTCCGAAAGTAAAGTTATTTTAGCCTTCTTTAGCGTTTTTTTGAAATTATTATATTATTAATAATAATTATTTTAACTTTACAATTACAAATTTGACAAAAAACCGTTGACTTTTATTTCTATACCGTAATGATGTGAGCTAAGCTTTATAATGGTCATGTACGTAACAATCGAGTCATGTACGTAACGTGTGTTATGATGTCATGAATGTTACTGTACAATTTTTCGCGGTCATACCCATATCAGCCCAAAAAACCAATGAACATACCAAAAATGTTTTTCTCCCCAGAAATACACACATTATTAATGCAGCACGCATTCGATATATTTTCTTTTTCGCAAGAGCCGCTCCCTCTCGGCCCGAAATAGCAATCCTTTGCAACGCGGAACAAGATTGTGATTTGTCGGATTTCCAGAATACGCTGACTCCGCATTGTGTAGCCTTACCCTACAATGAGAGGTCAGCTTATACTGGACGAGTATATCTTTATATGTCTTGCATGTGGACCAGTCGATTTCGAATTGGATACAGATGAACGCTTTTATGTGTCAGATATCTTGTGAGAAATGCAATAAAGTTGTATATGTAGCTTTGATATACAGGCTGTCCCGTAAATAATTGATTAAACGTGACGGGTAGGTAGCTCAATTGATTCCAACCACAAATTTTTGATTGCTTTTTTTTTTTTTCAAGTTTGGTCTTTTTATCGTAAAAAAAAACTTTTTAATTCAAGATTCTTTTTTAAGACAAATAAAATGTTATTTACAAAAATGATATCTTATTGCATTAGTAAGCTATTCAGAAATGTTTAACAAAAATTATAAGTATCTAACTAAAAATCTTATCATTTGCAGCCACTGAATTCTGGTAGAGAAAATGGTAAAATTCGAAAAAAGTCTTGAATAAAAAATATACCGTAGCGGCTTTTTTAACCTTTCAAATTAGTTGATGGAAATCAGGTGAGCTACTTACCCGTTACGCTTGATCCATTATTTACGGGACATCCTGTACAATAAGATTGAATGTAGGTATATGCCAAGGGTTATCGGTATCTGTATTCAAGGTTGCATAAATTGGATCAGAGAATCTGGAATTTGTTTAGTCGTGGTCAGATTAAAGTTAGCGATACTAAGGTCTACATGATAATTAATCAATGTTATTCATTTAAATGTACACAAGATACGACGAAGTCTGAAGTATGGCTATTTTTATTGGCTTAAACCTTAAAGAATGTTAACCCATCAACTGTCTAAATTAAAAACTCCAAAGGTTATGTAAGGTCATGTCTATGTGTGCTCGAATGTCAACCGAACCCCATAGGATCACAAGTTCTGTAAGCCCGCGGTCGCCATAGAATGATGTTTTTTTAACGTTTATATATACTGGGGTATTGGTAAAACACCAACAACCTCTTAAGGGGTACTTACTCATCATTATTAACAACTTTTACTATGGGACCAAACTCGTCTGGGGTCAATGAAGTGACCAAGATTATGTCTGGACTTTATAAGAGACTGTGACCTCTGAGTTTGTTTCGGCCTTTCTTCTCAGAGTAGTCAGATAGGAAACGCCAACCTCATCTAGTTTAAAAAAAAAAATCATGATTGACTTTTAAAAGTGTTTGTACAGACGCCAGCAGGTCAAGCTACCCGAAACTGTCAAAATTTGACAGATTGTAGTAGCTTGATGTGCTGGCGTCTGTACAAACCTACTTACAGAAATAAAAATCATTTATCATTTAAACCTGAAATCGCGAAAAAAATCAGCTGTTCAGTACATTTATGTTCGCATAATTCGTCAAACTGAGCAGCTGATTTTTTTTTTTGCGATTTCAGGTTTGGTCCCATAGTAAAAGTTGTTCATAATGACGAGTATAATGACCCCTTAAGAGGTTGTTGGTGTTTTACCAATAACCCTGTATATGATATACGTTTATATACATTATTATGTAAAGTTGGTTGATCCCATTATTATATACCTACCACTTTAGAAAAATAAATAAATAATTTTTCTTACGCACATTTGATGAGCGCTAGACGTTTGAGGGGTCTGAAATTTATACAGGGTTTTCTTTTGCTTCGCGACGATAACCGACTTTAATGATTTTAAACTGAAAATCACGTCTAAACGAGTTGTGTTAATGATTTGAAAAAAATATATGTTAAGTTAAGTTAGAGCATTTTCTTAATAACTGTATAATAATCTGTGAATATTTTAGATTATGTTTATATTACATCATGTGATTAATTTGTAAAATTATGTCTAACGCGGAAAAATACTGAGAATCATGCAAAAAACTATCAAGCGTAATTTTATGAAACCTTCACCATTAAAAAAATATATATCTTTTAGTATACGTGTGGCTGGACGTACGACGCGTTGTGTGAGCTCGGTACCTATAGAACACTAACCAAGGCCATTGGCATATAATTATCTGCTTCTACGAACAAAAGTGAGTTCAGTGTTGTTCGGTGATTGACGAAGATACTAAAAAAAAAACTCACTTGATTTGCCATCGTCCACCTCACGCCACTAACAAACTAATACTGGTCCTGCTCATCAAATGGACAATGACTAGTGCATTGTACCACAATAACGAGCTATAAAATAGTACCCTACGCGTACCAGCCACTTCACCCGTAAATCAATTGAGATGCGACATGAATCCTCTGCGGGTTTTACTTTTATTAGCCAATTTAATGGCTGGACAGTTCAGTGTCCGTTCCTTCAGAAGATCCAGAGATGGTCATGACAACATCCCAAGTTCCTCTGCAGACTGGACGTTGGTCAAGAGTTTATGACCTCTCTACTAGTTCTCTCTGTTCTGAACTACTTCTTATGAAACTGGAATTTGATGCATAAAGGCCTAATGATAAATACATTGGCCCATGACGACAGTTTTAAGTCCAGGGCACGTCAGAATAACAGTTAATAAATAGATGCACGTTACATGGTACCATATCGCTTGACATTTTTCTATTTATCAAAAATTTACCATACAAGAGACAAGACTAATGCACCATACGAGTTTGGTGCATTTTTCTTGTCTTTGGTTAAGAAGTGAAGGTAATCTTGGCCCTACTCCTTTTGTCCATCATATTTGTGAATTAGTACCACGCAGATCATTCACGTCTTTATTCAATCTCTTTCCTTTGTGACGTCATTATATCTACTCACACACAATCCAAGTCAAGAGCCACGTGCACCATTACGGATTAGATTGATGATGATTGTGTATGACTGGAATCAATAACAGAAACTTTATTGCTTCCCATATATGAATGGTGCCTAATATACGTCATGTTCCTAAACTATGTTGCTATGATGACCGTAGTAGCCTTATCGAAACTATCTAATGTAGTTTGGGATCGACTGTCAGTGTCATCAGAAGTGTCGTAGAAAAGAAACGAAATGTTGTCGTATTGTACTGGATTGAATTGTGAAAACGTATTGCTGGAGAGCTGTTGATATTCTTGTCAGCTAACGCTGGTTTTCAGCAGACATCTTTGTGCAGAGATTATATATACGTAAATTACCTACTTAACAAAATAAATATCTGCACCATGGCGTCTGATGAAATAATGAGGTGTCTAAGGGCCGATTTATCTGTCTTTTATCTGAGATATACCAAATTGCGGTTTGACTGCTATTGTATAGAATAGAAAATAATTATGTCAAACCACCATATTTTTCAGGTCAAAATTAACTTACAATTCCTTTAAGAATCTAAACAACTAAACGTTTTTCGTAAGAGCTTTACGACTCATGCTCACTAGATGATTATTGTGGTGTTACGTAGACGTTACTGTTATCTGTTATCGAATAGCAGAACTACACGATTCGTCTTAGACGCTACCGCCACCTGTTATCGAGTAAACGCTTGCAGAATTTTCTAGATGGTTAAGTGTCGTGTTGCAGCTATCTAGATCACTCCCGTAAATACTGGAATGTTCTAGAATTATGTCCTGGAACTTTCTAGAGCTTACACTCGTCAAATAAGAGGGTTACCAGCGCTGCGTGGCAGTTCAATTTGGAATGCGATTAGAGAAAAGTGATTTACTAGTGAGTGAACTACAAGTGATTCTGCTTAAAAGTTTCTGATTAATGTATTTGTGTACTATTTAAATGAAGTTTTAGTGTTTTGGCATAAATTGGTATAAACTTATTTATCGCGAACCCTAGCTCGTAACAGTGGTTAGCAGAGTTGACAGATCCAAACTACATGTTCTCTCATCACAAACTACACCGTTATATCTAGTACAGTAAGACTCACGTTAGTGTGGTAACACAACCAGTATAAGCTGGCCTCGCATTCTATTCAAACTAGGCGCAGTATGTAGTTTGAATAGAAGGTCAAGGTCAAAGAATAGAAGGTCAAGGTCAAGGTCAAAATGACCACCAACGCGTGTGGTTAATTGTACCATTCTGATAAAGAGGTTGGGGGATTCATTTATTGAAGAGCTCGTGGCTAAGTAATAACAGCCGCACGGGTCGATCTATCAGGTTAAGCACGTTTGTCCAAAATCAAAATCAAAAGTCATTTATTCAAACTAGGCTGAGAATCACCACTTTTCGAACGTCAAAATTACATAAGACAGTCCCCCAAAACGCCCGCCTTCACCACTTCCTAGTGCTTTAGCTGAGAAGAAGAAGTGGCGCAACAAACTCCCCAGCAGTAAAAAAAAAAATATATACAACACTGCGCAAAATAATATATCTAAGTACATTACGTAACACAGACATTAAACTTAATTCAATTATTTGCTATAAGTCAGATAGCACACGCCAATATACCAAAGAAAAAAAGAAGAAATATCGAAAACTATACTCAAGCAGAAATAAAAATACAAAACTAAAAACGTAAGCAGAACTTTATACCTAAATAAAAGCCTCCACTAATAAAGGGCGTGCCCACTTACATATAGCCGTACATGTAGTCGTAACTCGAAGTCACAAATGATAAACTAGGACCATCGAAGTAAAATAAACAACGAGTTAAAATACTAATAACAAAACAAAACCAAGGTGAGCAAGACGACCAGTCACCGCAAGCAGCACCCGTTCACGAGCATAACGCAAAGATCAGCCATTACACCCCTCGCCATATTTGAGGGAAGGACACAACCCGACCCCCGACGCTACCGCAAGCAGTGACATCTAACATCGTCCGTGGATGGGTGACCATCTTTATATACCGAGACTTTTCCGTGGCTCGGAAAGCACGTTACGCCGTTGGGCCCGGCTGTCATTTGTGGATCTCTGATTGTCGTTACGGGTTGTCCGAAAGTCTGACAACCAGTTTTAGCAAGGCGTATCGTATTACCCAGTACCTGGGTTGTGAAGGTCAGTCGCTCCATGTAAAATACTGGTATTCAGCTGCATCCGGTTACATTGGAAGCCGACCCCAACATATTTGGGTAAAGGCTAGGCAGATTGGACTGGATTTATTCAACAAAACAGCAATAGTTCTGCACTTTCTGCCCGTACCTGGTACGGACACGTATCAGAAAGCCCCCATCCACCCATCCTGCTTGTTTCTCGGAACTTAACCTATCCTAATAGTCCACAAGCAGTCCACAAGGAAGTCTATGCTGAAGATTCCGATCTAAATAAGATGATACATGCACTAATAGTAGTATTTACGGCTGGACGACTAAACGTACTCAACGACCTTGTGGAGGTTGATTTAACATAACAATTGCATGATCTGCGTAACAATAATTTTCTAATGATCGCACATTATATCTACATGTACAAGGAATACGAAATGATTAAAATACGTCATCAATGTCTGCGTGATGGAATACATTATGTCGCTAATTATTTGAAAGATAGTCATCAGCTTGTCAAGTCATGTTTGGAAACTGGATGCGGAAGTCAGATTGATATTGTGGCGGTAATTGGGAGAACTTATATCTAGTAGTTTCAACAAGACGATGCAACCGCACACACAGCACGAGCCACATGGATATTGTGAAGGAAGCGTTTCCTGGTCGCGTAATTTTGGGCGATTTGGCATGGCCAGCAAGATCACCCGATTTAATCATCCCAGACTTCTTTTTTTGGGGCTACGTGAAGTTGCGGTTTTATGCCAACAAGCCTCAGACAATCGCAGCTCTTAAGGAGAATATTGGACAGGAATGCGAACAGTTATCACCGGAAGTCTTGTGGAAAGTCATGGAAAATGCGATAATACGGGTACAAATGTGGCGGCAGCCACTTGACGGATATAAGTAAACTTTTCCACTTAACAGAAAAAAATTCTAAAGGTCCAAATAAAGATTTCCATCACTATTTTTTTTTTATTTAGTTAAAAAGTTATTCAAAAACAAAATTGGATGATTAATTTATTTATTTTGCGCCACCTTGTATTTAGTAAATATACCTACTTACACACATGTAATATTTTACTAATCAACAGACGAGTAAAGGACGTAAATTGTCGCGTAATTACATCCATAGGTCTGTCCGAAACATCTGGCAGGCGCCTAGTAACACATACTTATATAAACACATGTTTATTTATTACCCTTTATCTGTTCATTTGATGTCACTGTTCTATGTTTAGATTGAAGAACTACATAGTATTCGAGAAGTTATTCACTTGAATACCTAAATGAAATAATATTCTTATACCAATAGACATCCTAAATTCTGAATATATCCGTAGAATATATATATCCGCAGATACATTATTGTATCTGTTCATAGAATAGAATATGTACAGACGTCAGCACAAAAAAATAATAGATAAAGTTAAAGTTATATAGGTAGATAAAGTTGAAAATCTATTAAAGAAATTTGACAGATTGTAGTAGCTTGATGTGCTGGCGTTTGTACCTACAGTCCGGCCGTCGAGAAAATGCATTTCTGACATTTGTCAGTTGGACAATTTCTAGTAACTAATAAGGATCAAATTTGCAAAACACATATTTGTTAGTATGAAACTGACAGATGTCAAGAACGTATTCCCTTGCACAGACAGAAGCAGTCAGGGAACTCAATAGATACGCCAATTTGATTCGAACGTAAATTCAAATCGCAATTGTCAGTGTCAGTCGTATGAAATGGCAACGCGGCAAAGTGACGTAGTGTGTCAATGTGGTCAACAACTGAGTTCTCTGACTGTAAATACGTAGAAAATTCGATAGTCATAATTCTCTGTCCACTCCACCTCCAGAGGTTAATGAAGACCCAACTTTCTTCAGTCAACCTATTCACGAATCAGGTCATATCTAAAACTGTAAATTCTGCCACGATATACCTAACCTTAATACTTCCCTTCATTCTCCTGGCTCACAACACAAATCAGAAGGCCCTCCTGTTATTCCCAGCGAGCATAAATAAACAAACACGTATGTGAAAGATAATCAGAAACACTCGCGGCGTCAAGACATCGCTCCACAGCAGCCCACAGCTAAGCTACGCACGTGTAGGTACTCGTACTATAGTGTTCGCGCAAGTGTAGTCACCGCCTGAGGTATGTGAGCGGTGAGACAGGGGAGGGCGCGATTGACAAGATCGGCAGACTGAGTTAGCTTGGCGTTTGTCTACCTCCCCCGTCTCACCGCTCATAGAACTCAGGCGATGACTAGCACTTCCGCACACACTATACTTAGCTTCGCTTTGTATGAAATGTGGGATTTGGGATCGTCCACTGCGACCCACGGCCACGGCATCCACGAAACAAATGCTGGCGAACCTCTCCATACTCATCCTACAGTCTATTGCAAAAGTAATTGATGAAAGTGTAAACAAACCCAGTTTAGATTAAATTCCTACGCAATCATTCACTAAAGGGATTTCAACACTTCAAACACATCACAACACATTCATCTACATCAAGGTTTTAAACTACACAACCATCACCAATTTTTCCAACAAATATTGTTTCAATAACGTTATTAAATTTTATTTGAAAAAATCTGCATAGAATAAGAAATGATATAAAAGGAAGTCTGAAAGTGACACCGGTGATAGAAAAGTTGTGCAGAAATCGGTTGTCATGGTATGGGCACGTGATGCCGAGAATAAGGTAAATATGAATGAAGGTTATACGAGTAGGCGAAGACTAGAGAAACAATGGATGGACTGTGTGAAAGATGATATAGCTAACAAGGGAGAGGTAATAGAGAGAAGTAAGGAAGAAAAACACATGCTACGCCGAGCCCAAATAAATTGGGATAAGGTCAGGAGAATGATGATTTAAAAAAACATCAACGAAATATAGGTTACAAACTTAACCTCAATTGTCAAATGAAAAACATCTTTAAACTGATTTAAAATTAGAACAAAGCACTCAATTTGTAAGTAGTGCTACAAATTTGTATATGGACATATTACACAGGTATATTTTCTGATCCATAATTATGTTAACATTTTCATTAGACAGATACTTTTGGAACAGACCACACGTAGCAGTGGATGCTCCACTTAAATCGAGTGAACACGTGAGTTTTAACGACAGTCACGCAAACTGCAGCTGTGTACTCACAGCCTTATTTATATAACATGTTGCAAAATTAATTAATGAAATGATTGTTTAGTCTTCAGAAGGTTAGGTTAGCTAGGTTAATAGGTTGATTGTAATTAGTAGTTGTAGGAAACATAACTTCTCTATACATACCAGGGAAGCATGGTACAAAAGAGAGGAGGCTTATATCAGCAGTGAGTGGAATAAGGCTGCCAATGACAATGGTCGTAGACAATCGAACACGACAAATGTCAAATACTAAACGACTTTCAATGATGTCGTTAACATTGTTTCGCTTGCAGCAGCCTCATCACTAAAAAATATTGAAATTACTCGAATGGTCCTAGGAGTAACACTTCTCAATAAGGTTGCACTAGTCGGCAGCTTGAAGTGGCGTGACTACTATGCATTCTATTTAGTTTATTTAGTTTTTATTAATTTAGTGAAATAGACGATGATTTGACGCTCGTGGCTAAATAATAACAGCCGCAAGGGTCGATCCATCAGGTTAAGCTACGCTTGCCGGGGTTGGTCCGTAGATGGGTGACCATCTGTAACATACCGAGACTCCTCCGTGCCTGTTGGTCCCGGCTGTCATTCGTGGATCTTTGACAGCCGTTACGGGTCGTCAGAAGCCCGAAAGTCTGACAACCAGTCTTACCAAGGGGTATCGTATTACCCAATAACTGGGTTGTGGAGGTCAGATAGGCAGTCGCTCCATGTAAAATACTGGTATTCAGCTGCATCCGGTTAGACTGGAAGCCGACCCCAACATAGTTGGGAAAAGGCTAGGCAGATTGATTGAGACGATGATTTATAAATAACGAAAACGAGCGCGTAAAATTTCATGAACCGACTTTTGGGCGTACGGAAAAAATCAAAATAAAGTCATTTGGATTCTTGAATAAATTATCTATCCCTTTAGGCTAACAATTTTGCCATTTTTATACTCCGAGAGCTATTTATTTACGCACAAAGATGCTAAAATTAGTGTAGAAATATTAAAGTTCGACGCTCATAACTTCCAAACCAATATTTTTTTCCGATTCTGCTTCCGTAGAGGGCTAGAATAATGACGAGACAAATTAATATAATTTTTCGTTTTGAACGTACACCGTCAAACAGACGAGAGACGAGAAATCACCTTACTACGTTTGTATAGAAGAATGACCGACTAGCGTGACCTTAAACATTGTAGTTAGATAGGCAAAGTAGTTTCCTGCAATCGTTAACAAATAGGAATTTCAATGAAGATATTAGCATGTATTGGAATGTTACAACATTAACATGACAATCCTATGCATTTCTTCACATTATTATTCTTACGCGATAACGGAAAGACATTTTGAATAAGAAGCATATATTACTCGCCCCTGCTTCACACGGCAAAATATCGAGGATTTCTTATTGCATATAGATAATATGAATCTATATTGAAGATTGTTTGTTTTAACGCGTTATTCTCTGGAACTACCAGTATGATTTGAAACAAGTGTATTATTTAAAAATATATATCTTTTTAAGCAAGCTTTTATTTGTCTGAATAATCATCTAGGACCAGAAGCCAAGACGAATCAAACGAGCCCACACTCGATAGAGTTGCGTCGTTTTATTACTGAGTTCTCATAACCACCTTCCAGCTCCATCATCAGATCAGCTCTATGTCATAATAACATTGCATTGTCATCCGATTTACATATGCATGATAAATTTCAGCTCAATCGGAAAAGGGGAAGTGGGTCAAATTTAACTTGCAAGATTCGATCACACACAAACACCCAGGTGAAAGTAAATAAAAGCTTGTAAAATACTTTTGTCAAGAAGCCAATGATAGCCCAATTCTTGAGAAAGGTTATATGCTATTTAACATCACGCTACGACCTTTGGGATCCGAGCAAAAAGAAAAAAAGTAAATAAGAACGCTAAGCGAAAACGATGTTATAGCGCGGGTGGGTGATGGGATGCTATGCGGCGGGTTGTGTCGAAATTTCACGCGGACGAAGTTGCTGGCAGAAGCTAGTGTATTGTAGATTACACACAAAACCTTTCGGAATAAATTCTCATCCGTTCCGCAGTTTAGAAGAACAACGTAGTCACACAGACAGACACAAAAAGTGTGCCGGTGTCTGCTTGTCTGAGATCAAATCTTGCAAGTTAAATTTGGCCCACTTACCGGTTTCCGATTGATCTGAAATTTTACATGCATATGTAAATCGGATGACAATGACATATTATTATGACATGGAGCCTGATCTGATGATGGGGCCGGGATAAGGTGACCATTGGAACTCAGTAATAAAACGACGTAAGCCTATCGAGTTTGGGCTCGTTTGATTCGTCTTGACGAGGACTCTGGTCCTAGACGATAATTATAATAACTAATAAAACCTTGTTAAAAAAAAAAAACAATAATTATACACTTGTTTATGTACAGATATAGATGATTGATATCGTGGGACACCTTTTGATTTGATTGCTTCGACATTATTTTTTTTATTATTATTTGAGATGGGTTTGCTCTTGACTCTAGTCTAGGACAGAGGTGACAGAGACAAAGTCGACGATGGAGTGAGCTTACCCAGAAGTAGCCTGTTCACTCTCACTTTGAAGAGATTAGGGTTGTATACGTTCGGAAACACAGACGCAGGTAGTGAGTTCCACTCTTTTGCTGCACATTTAGGACATTCTGAAGGAATTCGACATATTATACAACTTGGGAGAGTTATCCTCTTGTCGCAAGCCGCGTTAACGTGTCAGAAACTTTTTCTGGCCAACATTCAACAGATGTAGACGCTATTTGCGTAGATCGATACGCGATTGTCGTCCCGTCGCTATTGTTCCTGTGTTGTGAGTATAATGAGGATGGATGATGCTTTACTTACTTGTGTTTATTTATTTAACAGTTTATGTATATAAACTATACATACATATAAACAGACAAGAAGAAAGGAACAGAAAAATACATACAGAGGTGATGCCTTTTTCTGAGGAAATCTTTTCTTCGCTTTTCCTTTTGTTTGTTGTTAGTATTGTATAGACTACAACCTATATATCCTTATACAGGGTTATAGGTAAAACACCAACAAGGGGTCATTTTACTCAACTTTATGAACAACTTTTACTATGGGAACAAACCTGAAATCGCAAAAAAAAAATCAGCTGTTCAGTATATTTTGACGATTTATGCGAACACAAATGTACTGAACAGATGAATTTTTTTTCGCGATTTCAGGTTTGGTCCCATAGTAAAAGTTGTTCATAATGATGAGTACAATGACCCCTTAAGAGGTTGCTGGTGTTTTACCAATAACCCTGTATATATAATTCTTCTGTACGTGTGTTTGTCACCTAATTCCTTCTAAAAGGCTGGACCGACTTGGATGAAATTTTGTGGGTACATTTCAATGGGTTCTTGGATGGTTTGAAAACACACTTGGACCCGGTAGGTGGCGCTGCTAAGGCGGTACGAAGTTCGGTAGTTCGGTACGGTCAGCTAGTATAAATATAAAAATAAATAAACTAATTACGTAGGTATATGTTTGCATAATGTACTGAACAGCTGATTTTTTTTCGCGATTTCAGGTTTGGTCCCTAATAAAAGTTGTTCATACTGATGAGTAAAATGACCCCTTAAGAGGTTGCGCGTTATTTTAGTTACACTTTGTATATTATATTTTTGTATTTTTTTTTTAGAACAACAGTAAGGTCTATTATAATTATGCTATTTCAAGGTTATATATATTTTGTTTTGTTCGCCTCATTAAAGGGGGTGGTTTAGGAAAAAGAAAATTAGGAAAACCTAAATGAACAGCGGAAAAAAACGAAATTGAAATTTTAACATGACAGCGTCTGACGGATCAGCTAGCAGACTTTAATAGTACCAGTATCGTGTTTAACATTCATTAGCAGTCAGACAGAGAATGACGCAGGATACGCATTTAAATTAAAGCGTAAATTAGATAGAATAATTAAAACGTGTGCTGGTGGTTAAACATATCGAGGGTTCACGGGCTATTTGTATTAAGCGACATTTTTGGAACTTTACAGGAGAGCATTTCAAAATTTCATTTTTCGGAAAAAAAGAACATGATAAAAATGTATAAATATTTTTTACGAAAAAGTGGCCTATCGACGGTTAAGAATCAATACTATCTCAGTTTTTTACGTTTTTCACTTTTTAATGCAGGTAGATTATAACTCAATATGATTATAACTCAGTATCGGCCAGGATGTCGCTTAATACAAATAGCCTGTGAACCCTCGAATATATAGGACAATTTTTTTAAGCAGTGCGCAAATTTTCGCAGGTTGTTCTACCCATGAATATGAACAACTTTCACTATGGACCAAACCTGAAATCGAGAAAAAAAAATCTCCTGTTTCATACATTTTGGTCGAGTAGGTATTGAACTTTTATATGAAACAGCTGATTTTTTTTCCGTGATTTCAGGGTTTGTAACATAGTGAAAGTTGTTCATATGCATGAGTTCATTCTGTGAAAATTTGCGCATTGATTAAAAAATTGTCGTGTATATACTGGGTGTTTCTTTTTACCGTCTTGAAAAAATAGGGCGTAATAGGTGAACAGAGTAGAAGCTTATGGCATACTCAGTTATTTTTATTTTTTTTTGAAAAAAAAAAATCTTTTATTTTTATTTGTATACGCACTACGCAGCCTGTGTAGTACGTATGATTTGAATTTCGATATTTTATAACGATCTTTAAAGTTTTTTCAAAATTTCTGGTTTTATTGTTCTAGTTTATTTCAAATTTAGTGTTTATTGATAGAGCAATTTGGCTAAGCTATTGAAAAAACAAAAAAAAAACTAGGTATGCCATAGGCTTCTACTCCATTCTCCTATTGTACCCATTTTTTTTTTCAAGACGGTAAAAAAAATCATCCAGTATATACGTATATATCGTTGCAGACAGCACAAGTTTTAATTATTTTATCTAATTTCCGCTCTATAAAAAGTGAATGTTGGGTGTGTCAAAATAAGCATTAAAGTAGAATAAATGCTGAGGAAATTAAAGAAAGAAAGAAAAACTGTTTATTCGCGTGAAATTGTTGTAAAAATTGAAAACGAGTTTGAATGAATTGAGAAATTTAATTGGAATTGTTGAGATGCGTTCCTTGCGATGCATGTATGGTGTGACTATGAATGATAGGCTGAGGGCGGTTTCAAAGAAGATGTAGTGACAAAAATTGGAGAGTAGGTATGCTTAGATGGTTTGGGCATGCATATTTGGATGGTTTGTTTATAAGGCAGATGTGAGTGGAAACGACGGGAAGGGAGGCCCTAGGAAGACATATAGTGACATCCTTGGTGATGTTCTTCAGTAAAGTAAGGTGCGTAGTACTTGCAATCACACATCTGGTCAATAGTCTGAGTATGTGAGGATCGTGACAGGTGGCGTTCTGTAGTTTTGGCTATCCCCCAGGGATGAAGGCGTGAGTTATATGTACCTACTATGTAATTAAAACGTGCATAGACCTTTTCCATACTATGATCAGAATAATAGACGAGATTTCAATATAGCTTAAGTTTGCTTAGCTGTAAGAGTTCGGATCGAAGGCCCTAAAACCGAGGTGCAACTCTAAGAATTCAGATGTAGTAAATGTGTTTATTTATTTATTTTATTTTATTTATTTGGCTCACCAACAATTGAATACACTGATACAAAAATATGAGATACATCGAGTAGACTTATGGACTAGTGTACCAATTTCTTACAGGTAAGCTCAACATGCATTAAGTACTTATTGGTCGATTAATATTTAGCACCTACTTACTTAAATTAGATGAGTTCTTATACTCACCGAACATGTTTTCAAATAAATTCTAAATTAAAATCATAATTATAAGCTACACTACATGAAAACGACATAAGCCTACTTATAAAACTTACTTATCAAGAAAGCCAATTAGTTTTACTTACTTACATTAATTGCACTTGACCTTTCAGTATCGTATTAGTTTTCTGCAAAGATAAGCCACCTGTTGGTGCTGTAAAAGCCGACCAAGGGATTACTTTAAGAAGATTCGATGGGTAGCCCTCCTAACCTGCTCGAAACTTAGGTTTGTTGATATCCAATTCGTTCGCTAAGTGGTGATCGTCATTAATTCTTATCACACCCACAAAAATGAACAATTAGACACCGATGTTTATTTGTTTATCGGTGAAGGGAAACGTCATGAGGAAACCGGCACCTCCTAGAAAAAAAAATCGAAGACATGTGACATCTACCAACCCCGACCACACCACAAATGAGAGGAGGCATGTTCCTAGCAATGGGAACATATAGGCTGATTATGTTTATTTGTTTATTATAACTGGGGAAATCCAAAAGATTACACACAGTTTTAATTAAATAGGTACAACTGACAATAGAAACACATGTGATCGGAAACGTTGTCAACGAAACACGCGATACAACATCATTTTAAAACTAATTGAACAAGAGTTAAAGAAATAAAGAGAGAGTTCTAGAAAACAAAGATAAGTATGAATGAATCATTAACAATTAACCTCGTTCGAAACAAATCGTGTTTATCCTATCATCCAACAATAATACAAAATGTGGTTTACATTTTCAAACTAATGAGTCTGTTGTACAGACAAGCTACCCGAAACTGTCAAATTTTCCCAATCAACCATGAACCTAATGCTTTAGCGATAAAGTTGAAAATATATTAAATAATTTGACAGATTGTAGTAGCTTGATGTGCTGGCCTCTGTACAACCGCATTTAGAACTGGACCACGTCCCTAGGTTTAGTCTAAAAATAGTCTTTATGAGTTCTACAAACAAAGCATAGAAGCGTTTGATGTTCGTCGTATTTTATTGAACTTTCGTGCGCAAAATTTCAAGACCAATACAGACGATTCAGGATCAGAGTTTTTGGACAGCATTTATATTGGTCTAGTGGTCTCAAGCACTACTGCTGAGCAAGAGGTCCTGGGTTCGATTACCAGGTCAGGCATAGCGTTATTGAGTTTTTCCACCAGGAATGGTTCTGGAGGAGTCTGGATTTTTGAGCGGTTGGTGGTAATAGGCTCGCCCCTTGTTACATAGTACTTAAATTAACATAACTGGATGGTATACAAAGATACACATCTGCCTAACTCTTTGGCGGTTACAGGCGTGATTTCATTATATTAACTTTGGCAATTTATTAGGGAAATAATAACAAAGTAATGCGGAGCTTATCCCAGACAAAACCTTGATCTTTTCACCTGCTAAGTGATGTTATTAGTTCAGATAGTAAGAAAAGCGAGATAAGTGAAATAAATAAGTTGGGGTTACAATTAATATTCACATGTTGTGATCCCGTAGGGCTGAGACGAGGCTGATATTTCATACAAGACAGCTCTGAATACCGTGGGATAGAATGTCGCCGTTCCGAGCTTATTACGTTTTTTAGACGACAATATATTCGACTATGGAGAAGTAGAAAGAAAGTGTCATCGTCAGGATCCTCCGTTCCTCATCCGGATTCATTTGGAGAGCCTCATCTTGATGTTTTCTTCGAAACATTCCTATTAGCTTTCATTTCATTCGAGCCATATCATCGTACACACTGTCCATCCATCGTTTTCTTGTTCTTCCCCTCTTATACCCATGTACAGAAAGTCCCATATAATAATAAATAATGATAATACTTTTACTGTCCAACTGTAGGGCCAATGCATTGATCACCACGGTTGCTGAAGCCAAAAAAAAAATATCAAAAGTCATTTATTCAAACTAGGCTGAGAATCAGCACTTTTCGAACGTCAAAATTACATAAGACAGTCCCCCAAAACGCCCGCCCTTCACCACTTCCTAGTGCTTTAGCTGAGGAGAAGAAGTGGCGCAACAAACTCCTCAGCAGCACAGCTGTCTGTTCAGTTAAATATAATATATATATATATATATATTCTATACAACACTGTGCAAATTAAATGCAAGTACATTACGCAACACAAACATTAAATTTAATTTAATTATTTACTATAAGTCAGCTAGCACACGCCAATATACTGAAAAAAAATCGAAAAATCGAAAACTATACTCAAGCAGAAACAAAATACAAAACTAAAAACGTAAGCAGAACTTTATACCTATATTAAAAGCCTCCAGTAATAAAGGGCAGGTTGTCGATTTCAGGTTCTCAAGTCCCATAAGCTCCATATAACTAGTTCGCAGATCGGTGGGATTCCCCGATGTAGCGGGGGTGGTTGCAGCTCTTCCCTAAATTTTAATTGTACATAATAATATGTTCATCTGTGTCTGTAACTTACTAACACTAGAAGTTAAGTAACATTGTTCATTACTAACCTTCCTTTATTTGAGACAGGAGTCCATAATTCCTGTCTCAAATAAAAGTGGTCTTTCCAACCACGTCAGTTCCACGAAAACAATCTGCGACTCCCACATTCCCCTTATACGTAAGGGGAAGATTAATTATAAAACAATGGTTAAATGATAAATGATTTTATTTCAGTAAGTAGGTTTGTACAAACACTTTTAGACGTCAATCATGCGGCCGGCGTGTCCTATCTGACTATTCTGAGAAGAAAGGCCGAAACAAACTCAAAGGACATAATCTTGGTCAGTTCATGTGAAGACCATGTAGATTGGTGTCTGAAATGGTCTTTTGAGGAAAGAACACAGATTGAGAGGACCTGTCCAGTCAGTGCACGCATTTGTCAGTAATCGCGCAGCTTAACTCAGAAATTAAGGAGATCAACGATTCGACGCACAATACCAAAGAAAGGACATCTGGGTAGGCCGCATAAATTACTCAAACTGCCAGACCATGATAAAAAATAACTGAGAGAAAAATAAAACAAACAAAAAAGTAATGACCCACATACTCTTCACATTCACAATAATTAAAATAATATAATACATTACAAAGTAAATATTCATGTCAACATTCCGTGTGCAAAAATAAAAAAGATATAAAAGAAAATTTGGAGCAGCTCAACCCAAGCCTTTTTGTCCTCAGTATAATCTTTAACGGTATAAAAAGCTTTCTGACACAGCTTGCGTTTAATGAATGATTTGAATTTATTAAGGCTTAGATCTTGAACGTGGCTTGGAAGTTTATTATAAAGAGCGTATACATTGATACCAGAATGAGCCACCTATTTTCTTGAGCCTTGTTGAAGGTACAACAAATTTGTGTTTGTTCCTAGTATTTACATTGTGTATATCACTGTATTTTTTAAACAATTTAATATTTTTATGGGCATATAAAAGACTCAAAAATTTACTGAGAAGTCACAGTCTCCTTAAATTTCTCTCTGAGAGATGGTCTCGGACTTGATTTATGAATGGATCAAACCTTTAGTCAGGTTAGACCTGCTGTCTTGTATAGATCAGAATGTTGTGCTACAAAAGGAATTAATGAAAGGCAATTGCATGCAGCTGAGATGAGAATGCTAAGAGGGATGTGTGGTGTTACGCGAAAGGATAGAATAAGAAATGAGTATATAAGAGGAAGTCTGAAAATGTCACCGGTGACAGAAAAGATGTGTGGAAATCGGTTGTCATGGTATGGGCAAGTGATGAAGAGGACTGAGGAAAATATCGTCAGGAAAGTTTTGAGTATGAATGTGGATAGCTATACGAGTAGGGGAAGACCAAAGAAACGATGGATTGACTGTTGAAAGATGATATGGCTAGAGAGGGAGTGACTACCGAGATGACGACCAATAGACAAGTGGGTAGGGAAGAAAAAGACATATGTTGCGCCGAACCCAAATAAATTGAGATAAGGGCAGGGGAATGATGACGCCAGTTCCATGTGGCGGTAAAAAAAAATCCCAAAACACCGCAATCAGATGTAATATTCATTAACATTATCAGCAACGCAGCTATTATAATTACTCCTTGCTGGTATATATCCCTAACATCTAAAAATATTCGCTTCGAGGTAAACTAACAAGGCATTGAAGTGTTTGGCACGCTTCAGAGTTTTATAATGATGTTTATAATAAAGTTTTGAATAGAACATGAATGTTGTATGAAGCAGAGATTGCCAAAATTTCATTATTTGCTTAACTGTATAAGATAACGTATGGTAAAAGTATTTTAACTAGAAGTCGTCCGATTAAATACGTAAGAGATAGACTTTTTTGTATATGCTTAAAGAAACTGTTTTCGCATGAAACGTATCGAAATTGGAAGAGATCTTTACTGAAAGTACATAATACATCTTTTTCAACTTTTGGACATCCAATCCGTACTAATGCAAAAGTAACTGCTCGTCTGTTTTCAGCGCGACGCGTCACGAGTAAAACAATTCTATGAACACTCCATGGAAATTGTTCTACCAGAAACGCGTCGCGCTTTTCTGCGGGAGCCTTAAACCACTGAACACTAAACCAAATGTAAGATGTCTGATGTTTTGTAAGATTATTTGTATATTTTATCTATGGGCCTTAGTTGCCTGACAATAAAGCAATTATTATTTTGTATTATATGCAACTTAATCTAACTTAACTTACCTATCAGGTAAGCCTGGCTCTGGAGAAGGACATAGACTTCTCATCATTGAAAAAATACAAAATACACGCAGATAAAAATATGTCATAAAACAGTTGGTCCGCCTTCTACATCCAGTTTACACCAGTTGCGTTCTTTAGAAGTAGGAACGTTCATCCATCTTCATCATCATCAAAGAGGTTTTAAAAGGGGTCAAGTTCGGCTAGGCCGTACCAACTATCTGTGTCAGATTGTCAGCCCAACTCAAGAACATTCAAGTCAGCCAATTAAACTAAATCGTCCTGTTTGAAACTCCAGACTGTTCGCAAGTCTGATCCTAATCGGTTTAAAATTATGGAAATTGGTACTCTGAGGCGCGTTGTGGAAGACTAGGGTTTGTTGAGACTAATTTGTATGTAAGATAAGTGGGATTTGAACGTTTGTCCTTAAACTTGGTGTGGATTTCACCAATAAAACTGAACGCGATCAGCATATAAACAACGTTTAAGAGCTGTCAGTGTCATTATTTTCTTTGGAACATTGACACCAACAGCTCTTGAACTCGGTTTAGATGTGCTGATCGCGATCAGTTTCATTGGTGATATTCGCAAGTGTCACCGTCTCCAGGTACATAATACGATTAATTCGAGTATCATAAACCAGAACGTAATTAGTTTCTGTATAATTTGACCACAGCTAATGTTTTATTCATTATTAATCTGATATATATAACGTTTTACTTAGAAAATAGATAGAATATTCTTTATTATATAGGGTGAGTGGTAATTAGTGACCGATACTTACATCCGATACACATGATTGTACTGATGATAATGAACAACTTTCACTATTGGAACAAACCTGAATTCGTGAAAAAAAAAATCAGCTGTCCCATAAATTCATGTTCGCATAACACGTCAAAATGTAGGGAGCAGCTGATTTTTTTTTTCGCGATTTCAGGTTTGGTCCCATAGTAAAAGTTGTTTGTTATCATGAGCATAATCATGTGTTTAAGTATCGGTCACTAATTACCAGTCACCCTATATAAATTGTAGATGTAGACATATTACAATAGGTAGGCGGTCTTATCGTTAAAAGCGCTATTTTGAAGACAATCTTTGGATGTATTTATGGAAGAAGGAGAGACAACACTGCAGGTAGTCTGTGTTCTACTTATTCCATTGGTCTGCAGCTTCAGCAAAGTATTAAACACATTTGTTATCTTAAAAGGTGACTTTTGTGAAAGGATAGTATCACCAATTGGACCTTTTATCTTGCCCATTGCCGCTCATTGGAGTGAACAGGCATATTATACGTCCTGCCAGGATTGCGGGTTGTTTGAAAGAGTTACCGTGGCCCTGGCACAGGAAACTGAAGGAACATGGGTGGGTTTTAGTCAGTAGAAGTCTCACACGCCCTCCCGCTCCGCCCAGAGCGGGAGAAGTTATTTTATAATTTTACACCCAAAAAAAATCGGTCAAGTGCGTGTCGGACCACGCACAATTAAGGGTTCCGTAGTTGGGATGAATTTACCGCAAGAACAAACTTAACAATGTAGTTGAAAAACATGTATCCCATACATTCCAACTACAAATGTCCATAGTGGGTGTAACTATTTATATAAGTATGTATTTACAAAAAAAAAGTAGTGTATGTAGTATATCAGTTATCTGGTTTCTATAGTACAAGCTCGGCTTAGTTTGGGATCAGGACCGTGTGTGAAATGTCCCAGGATATTATTATTATTATTTTTTACATTTCTCGGGACCCTGGGGTCCCGGACATTATTATTATTATTATAGTTAAACGAAAAGGATCCAACCCACATTACACCTAATGTGGGTTGGATCTTTTTCGTTTAACTATGGGCAAATGTAAGTTTGTACGCACAATATTGAGATATTTTATGTTGTTTTAAGACTTATTTCGGTATTGAACTATTTTCTGTATTTTTTTCAAAATTTTAGGCTCAGTACTTTCGGAAATAGAGGGGGGAATGGTCAATTTTCGTCTATTTTATTAAATAACTTTAAAATTGCTTATTTTAACATTATAAAAATACATTTGATACTCTTACAGTAAGTCCTTTCATTTGATATGTCACACGGTACAGTTTGCGAAACTTTTATTTTAAATTTTCTCATTGGCCCCCATATTCAAAATTTATTTATTTACGTTACGTTACGTCCGGGTTTGGGTCACAGAAATACACACGTGTACCAAATTTCACCTTAATCGGTCCATTCGATTTGGAGCAAATAGGCTGTGACAGACGTACAGACAGACAGACAGACAGACACATGAGTGATCCTATAAGGGTTCCGTTTTTTCCTTTTGAGGTACGGAACCCTAAAAAAGGAAGTTACAAGCTGGTTAGACCGCCAATTCTCGTACCTAAAAACGTTTAAATTCCAGTCACAATCTCTTGCCAGCGACAAACAAAATGTCAAAAATATAGGTAAACGCGTATAAAATTTTTGACAGATTGAGGCTACGAGATTGCAAAAGTTGTTAAACATATGGGAATTGTCCCTCTGGTCAAAGAGGGCTGTTTTTGTACTTTCTCGTCCCTATACAACTTGGTTTAAAATTTTTTCTCGTTCCTTCGATCCGTATACTCTAATTTGATTGCTATTCCTCAATTTTCCTCAATTTTGAAGCGATTCTCAACACTGTGGTGTTAATTGACTCAAAACTTATATGTTTCGGTCTAAATGCCCGAAAAGATTGGCTACTAACGTTGTAGAAGTTGAATATTTATTTATTACATTTACCGAAGCAGACCTAATCATTTCGTCAAACATTCTGCTATTTTTCAGTATGAAACTGATATTCACGTACCTACTTACAATACAACGTAGAGAGCTGCAAAATCTTACTAATCCTACTTCCTATTAATATTATAAATGCGAAAGTTTGTGAGGATATTTGTTACTCTTTCATGCAAAAACTACTGAAAGGATGTTAATTAAAATTGGGTCACAGATAGTTTGTAACCTGTATTAACACATAGTGAAAAGGTGGAGCGCTACTAGTATTATCTATATATTACAAGAGAGCTGTAAACAGAGGCTGTTTACTGTATAATTATTAAATTCTTAAGATTCTTATCAGTTTATCAGTAAGTTCAAACAACCTGATGGTCAAGACACCATAAGATATTTTAAGTGTTTTTTTTGTACGAAAATGTTTCCAAAATTACCTTTTTAAAACCATTAGCATTAACTTCAGGTTTCGGTGTTCTGTCAGTATCAAAAAGATTCAGTCTGGAACTCTGGAATAAGTCTGGGCTGGAGTTTTCTCTGGAGAACAGCTCTGCTGAAGAGCTCTCCCGGTTTAGCGGATGTCTTGCCTTTACAAAAGGATTATTCCTTGCAGCCTGGGCTCGCTTCAGCCAGTTGAATTTGTTTACATCTTGAGGTGCTGGCGAGGGTGTGGGTGTATCCTCAGGGGTATTACTCGGGGTTGGCGTATCTGGTGTAGACGCCATTGCTTGTCAATTGTTTTTATTTTGAATTCGAATCAACACTTTGTTTTGGAGACTTCTGCCGTATTTTTTTAAATGTGTTGATTAAATACTCTTACTTTTTGGACTTGTAATTTTGACTAAATTAGCTGTAACTTTTAACACTTAATAAACAAAAATATTCTAACACGTTACACTTCACTTGGTTAGGCTATTTGCCAGCAATTTTTTCGCGAATTATTAAACCGGACACCATAGAGCACGCAATCGAATTCCTATACACATGTCGTCACGTACCACGTATTACAGCGGCAAAAACATAGAATTTAGCTATTATATCAATAGGCACGTCTATATTCGTTAGAGCTCAGCGCGCGACTGTAATAGCATCAGTATTTTGATCGACTCCGGCGCAGCGTACGGCGTTTACAAGATTGTTTTGTTATATATCATTTGATTTCTGAATATAGTTCTTCAGTGTTTTTGTATATGTTAACCCTGTATGTGTATTAAATCATTTTAAAGGCCGAGAAAATATTTTTAGTGTATGACGTCTGTTATTTGAAATGTTTACAGTGTAGCACTGAACTTGAAGCTTTTTAATGGCGTTTTGAAGGTGAAATGGTTCAGCTGTTGTTTTCCTGTTGAAAGTCATGTAACTGAAAGATAACTGATGAAGGATAAGTTTACATAGTTAAAATTCTTTATATAGTTAATAAACTTTATGACTTATTGGGTATATTAGGTTAGAACTGCTACATTTAACTTTTGTTGTTTATGCGGGATAGGGTACATTTTTGGTTCTGCATAGCTTATTTTTAGGGTTCCGTACCATTAAGTTGAAATTTAGTACACTTGTGAATGTCTGTGACCCAAACACGGATGTCTACCGTAAATAAATGAATTTTGAATATGGGGATCAATTTTGGGGGCCAATAAGAAAAAAAAAGTTTTGCAATCTGTACCGTGTGACATGTCAAATGAAAGGGCTTACTGTGAGGGTCTCCAATATAATATATATATATATATATTTATTTATAATTTTAATTATTTTTTTTAATTTACTAAAAAATTGATGATAACTGACCATTCCGCCCCCGTATCTTTGAAACTACTGAGCCTAAAATTTTGAAAAAAAAATACAGAAAATAGTTCTATATCTATAGATTACAGGAAAACTTACAAGAAATCGCATAGCGTATTTAAAACAAGACTTAAGGGACATGTATGTACCCTATAACGTCCCACCTACACCTAAGAGGCAAATGTGATAATATTATATATAATAACTTCGGGTTTGAGATGTCTTTATTTCCCATGAGAAATTTCACTTACATGAGAAGCATGTGATTTTTTCGTGTTTGTCAAGCAATTTTGACTGTCTAGGTACCCCACTAGCACTTTGCGACCGAATTCGGTCGTAAAGCGATCGCTATCTATGTCGAGACCGAAGGCCCAGGATGCGTAGACGACGGCTTTGTAATGGGTCTTTTTACACTGTATATTCTGACCGGCCTGTTCTAATATGTGTGTTCAGACATTTTGCCTAACAATGTTTATTTACCATGTCTAAATTTATTTAGACATGGTGACTCTAGCCACGACGCGGCGGAATGGCGCCGACAATTAGTAGATTACCTCATTTTACTGTAAATTGAACTTTAATTACTGTTGTCTCAGTTCATTCTAAGCGTGGTGATAATAAGACACTTCTTTGTGTCGGTTTAACTAAGAGGTTCCATTTTAATACTGTCTTCAGAGAATTCTTTACACGCCTACGCTGTTTTATATAAATGGAGTTAAAGACACTTTAACATCAATTTCTTTATGCCGAATAGCACTTGTCTAAAATAAAATTGTATCCATAAACGCTTGTCCTTATGATGCAACAATCTTTACAAATGCAACTGCACCCTAATTGCGTAACACACTATCAATCGGAATCGGCTTCATTTTGACAGTTCAACGCAGACAACAAACATATGAAGCAATGGATTAGCAATTTGCTTCAAAATTATTCAGATTCAGAGTGTTATGCAAATAGGGTGCTGGTCTTTAAATCAAATATTTTAAGTCTATTAAATGAGAATATGGGCTTAGCGTAATTCCAGTCTTACCAAGGGGTATCTTGTCACCCGGTAACCGCTCCATGTAAAATATTCAGCTGCATTCGGCTAGACTGGAAGGCTTGGAAGCCTACCCTAGGGTGAATATTCGAGCGTTTTAACCGCCGTCATTACCTTCCGCCAAAAGTTGATGAAGGAGAATATCGTTAATGAAATATTTCATCAATTCCCAGAATCTGCTTAAGGACCAGAATCAGGAATTGCTGAAATATTTCATTAAATATATTCTCTTTTATCAACTTTTGGCGGAAGGTAATGACGGCGGTTAAAACGCTCGAATATTCACCCCCTAACATAGTCGGGAAAGGGCTAGGCAGATTGTAATGAATGGGCCTGCTTATAAGTGATAAATTCGCACTAAGCGTTTCGCACGTAGCGCACAGCAAAAGAGTGGAACTCTCTACCTGCGTCTGTGTTTCCGAACGTATACAATCCTAATCTCTTCAAAGTGAGAGTGAACAGGCTTCTTCTGGGTAAGCTCACTCCATCGAGGACTTTGTTTCTGTCGCCTCCGACCTAGACTAGAGTCAAGGGCAAAACCAAACCAAAAAAAGAAATAGCAGAAAAATCCTCAGTTGCTTTGCCACCCTTGAAGGGAGGTCGAAAGGGAGTCTGCCTATATTCTTTGCAACAGCACCTAAATCGATAAAAATAAAATTTAATATAAATAAATTACTTTCAGGGTTGAACCTGAACACAATATTATAAACGGATTATCCGAAGCCTTCATGTGAGAATATAAAGGCTTCATGAGAATCAGATTAGCAGTTTATTGCATTTTATAGTCCATTGGATAGCGGGTTGCAAAGTGCCTTGACAGAATTTTATCATAAATATCTAGAACTAGCTTTGGCACGCGGCTTCGCCCGCATGGATATCGGAAACGTACTAACGGGACAAAAGTATCCTATGCCTTAATCTAGGTTACAAACAATCTGTGTGCCAAATTTCATCCAGATACGTTCAGTCGTTTTTGCGTGATTGAGTAACAAACATCCAAACTTTCACATTTATAATAGGTAGTAGGATATACCAGCACGTAACTACAATACGCCTTTTCTATGGGCTTTTGATTTCAACATTTCATTTGATGGCCATTGCAGACATTTGTCATATTAATTCGAGATGATTTACAATTTTTTGCAAGATTTTTAACAAGTTAAATTTTAAAACACAAATTTGCCTTCATTTTTGATGTGGTTTTCCTCTCGCTTTCCTGCAATCTGTGGGAGTAATTTCGTGCAAAGGGACGGAAGTGTGTAACAGGAAGCCGGAGAAGCGCGCGCTATTTGATTTGACCAATGAGCGCGCGCGGTACAAGAGTTGCCCGTCAGATGGTACCAATTTAACCCATTTTCCGAGAGGTTGGTACTGTCAGGCATCAGCTGCGCGTTGTTTGGCCGTTACATGGTACTCGTACCAACTCATACAGATGTCAGATGTTACACATCATATGCGACTAGATACTCGCTCAAGGTGTAGGTATTGTTTTTTGTTCTGCTACATCATCAAACCCCGATTGCCATGTATCTATAACCCACGCATTCAGACCATTTCAATGAGCCCAAACACGACATACATCTACTGTAAGTTGATGAAGAAGTTGGGTATCCTGCAAATTCCTTCTGGGTAAGCTCACTCCATCGTAGACTTTGTCTCTGTCACCTCTGACTATAGTTGCAAAACTTCCGAAAAATTCTGAATAATTCCGGAATACTTCTGGGAAAGTTTCTTTAAATCAGAATTATTCAAAATGAATTTAATTAAGATTTTTATTTTTTTTTTGCTGAAAAATCATTTTTGCATCGATCGTCGATCGCCGCCGCCGCTGCCCCTCTGTGCGCCGGCCGCTGCCGCCGCGCCGGCCGCGCACGCCCGACTGGCGACTGCCACGAGTCGTGCGTGCAGGCGATGGCGGTGTGGGGTGCGGTAAGAGGAGAGATGCTCCCCGGAGAAGTTTTCCCCCCCGCGAGAAACATTCGTACCCCGCAATCGAATGTTTCCGCCGAATATTTCGCCCGAATAATTCAATGGGAATAAACGTTGAAATATTCCCAAAGTTTCGGAATATTTCGGAATACTTCCGAAATATTCGACGGGAATGATTCGGAATTTTTCCCGCCAGCATCTATACCTCTGACCTAGAGCAAACCCATCTCAAATTAAAAAAAAAAAACAGGTAATGCTGCAGGATCAGTTCAAGATTACTATGTTATTCTAATATCATTGAAGTAACAGAATACTAAAGTTCGCCTCGATCAGACCTATGGTAGATGGTCACATCCATTCATCAACTAGAAAGGAACTGATAATCTTCAGACAGCTGAATAGATTTTCTTGAATCATAGCTAAGAACAATCTCGATCAAGGCATCTTCCAAAAAAACAAAAAAAAAAATCAGTTCAGTCGTTTGGGAGCTACGATGCCACAGACAGATGCACAGATACACACGTTAAACTTAGGGCCGATTTTATGATCCGTAGTTAACTCAACCAATGGTTAAACATAGTAACTAATGCTTGAATTTTGCTAAATGTGAAAGGCTAAACATGAATGAGTTATATCATTAGTTACAATTTTTTAATATGAATGAGAGGGGGTTAAAAACAAATGAATTCGCTTTCTAAGAGTAGGTATGCTATCACTTGAGTGAGGTTCCAAGTGAACTTGCAAGCGACTTCCAAAAAAAAACTACAAAGTGAAAAATAACTTGAATTTCGGAAGTTGGCGTCTATGGTTTTGTATTTTCGTTTTTTGCCACCGACTTCCAAAATTAAAGTTATTTTTCACTTTGTAGTGGTTTTTTTTGGAAGCCGGCTGTTTTATTTTTTGAGAAAAAAATATATTTTTCACGTTTCAGTTGTGGTACTACCACATACAAATACGAATACACTACCTGCAAAAGGAATTAATTAGAATATCAGCTACATAAAAAGTGGCAAAAATACGTATTATTGAAGCTAACTCAAAACTACCCAAGCAAAGTTAATAAATTTTACCCTCTCGAATGCTGCTCGGTTCCTATAAACAAAAAGTAATCGTTTTGCTTACCAATGGTAGCATTTTTTATTGTCAAACTGGGCAAATAAATAGATTCGTAACCTGTGATAGCTACTTCCATATGGGAGGGTCTACTATGCAAAGCTGAGGTCTTTGCTTCATTATTGGTAAAGATATAAGAGTCTTAATTTTAATCAATAACGGTCCGTAAATTATAGGGATCGGCCATTATTTCATAAGAATAATTCAAACCGATCTACTCTGTAAAAAAGTTATACGTGGTCATAGATAAAACAAACAAATATACAGGGTTATAGGTAAAACACCAACAACTACTTAAGGGGTCATTGTACTCATCATTATGAACAACTTTTACTATGGGATAAAACCTGAAATCGCGAAAACAAAAATCAGCTGTTCAGTACATTTTGACGAATTATGCGAACATAAATGTACTGAACAGATGATTTTTTTTTCGCGTTTTCAGGTAGGTCCCATAGTAAAAGTTGTTCATAATGATGAGTACAATGACCCATTAATAGGTTGTTGGTGTTTTACCAATAACCCTGTATAGGTACATCTCGTCATGAGCACCTCCATTTTTTCATCGGAAAGCAGTTCAGGGATGGTGTATTATAGTAATCTTTATGGACATTCCATACCAAGCGTGCTTTATTTAATTCATATTCTGCTTAGCATGATAAGCTGCGTATAAATTCCATGTCTTATCTAGTCCAGATCTTCAGATTAACTGGCGCATTACGTGTTTATGAGTTATTTACTGTTCCTTTACTACGCACGCGACAGCTTGGTTGTTGTACTATCGTGACGTCATTACTTTGGCCTCCACAAATACGTTGGTCGCATTTAGGTGTACAATGATAACATGACATAAAATGGACCTAGTTATGCCGAAAGCAGCTATATAGCACTTTTCCAAAAATGAGTTATAAACACAGTCATGCTAATTTCGACACACAAGATTTTTTGCAAAAACAACCATGCCGATATCTCTATTTATCACGGAGATATGAGCCGTCAAATGCTGCGTTGTCCATACATATCTACATCCATAATGCAACCAAAATGCCTAGCCTTTTCCCAACTATGTTGGGGTCGGCTTCCAGTCTAACCGGATGCAGCTGAATACCAGTATTTTACATGGAGCGACTGCCTATCTGACCTCCACAACCCAGTTACTGGATAATACGATACCCCTTGGTAAGACTGGTTGTCAGACTTCTTTCGGGCTTCTGACGACCCGTAACGACTGTCAAAGATCCACCAATGACAGCCGGGACCAACGGCTTAATGTGCTTTCCGAGGCACGGAGAAGTCTCGGTATGTAAAGATGGTCACCCATCCCCAGACCAACCCCGGCAAGCGTAGCTTAACCTGATGGATCGACCCGTGCGGCTGTTATTACTAAGCAACGAGCTCCTCACCCATAATGTAACCATCGACAGAAAAATACTACTCTGTTTGTACTTTTCCCGACATGGCTGTTTTCTGCATAACACGGTCCAGTTTACACCTGTATTCCGGCGAAGGGCTAGGCAGAGGTGTATATAGCACACCCACATTTCGCCAGTTATGTTTAAGACCCATTTAATAGGGGGTGAGCCTGCCATCAACCGGGCCAAATCTGGACTCCGGTCTGCTATTGAGAACTTACTAATAATCAAAATAATAATTGTGCATGTGCCAATTGCCGTCCCCAACATAGTTGGGAAAAGGCTAGGCTACTTTTTTTATGCTAATTACAACAAACAGTGATCACTGCATTATCACTTATAAATAAAATATCTTTATTTCAGACCCAAAGTGTCCATAACGTTGTTAGTGAGTTAGTAACAGAATGTACTTAATATACTATGTTAGTGTTGTTAGTACTAATTATATAAACCTATAGCTAATTCCACCCAGTGTCGTTGGATGGGGCAATCTGGCCTACCCGCTATCATTCTCAGGATGCTGTTACGACTGCTACGCAACCGTTGCAGTAAGGAAGCCGCTTTCTTACGCATGATAGCGTGAAAGCCATCCGCGTGAGCTGCAGCAAACATTCCCGACGCACTACAACGTCGCGGCAGCCGCAACAGCATCCTGAAGGCGTTATTGTATTGTACGCGCAGGACGCTGTAAGCTCGGCGCGTATATGATACCCATAGGCCGCTTGAGTAGAAAGACTGGCAGAACGCCCTGAATAAACTCACTTTGACGTCTGCCGTGCAGCGAGCGAACCTACGGGCAAGCATATTGCCCCGCACCGCCAACGCCCTACGCTCACGCTCTATGTCACCATCATCACGTAGGTCACTAGTGACAACATGACCCAGGTACTTAAAGCTCTCAACCACATTGAGTACTATGCCATTGAGATATACCGGAGGTACACGACGGGGCTGTTGTTTGGGTGCTTTAAACACTAAGACCTCACTCTTCTTAGAGTTGTATTTAAGGCCATGCACCTCCGCATACGTCTCGCAGATCGATAGCAGCTCCCTCAGTCCGCCTATCGACGGACTGAGCAACACCATGTCGTCCGCATAACTTATGTTATTGACACACGTACCGTCTATGTGGCAGCCGACATGAGTGCTGCTCAGTCGTTCGATAAGCTGATCGACATATATATTAAATAACAGAGGCGAGCTTAACCCCCCCTGACTTACACCACATTCCATTCTGTACTCATCCGACAAAGTACCGACCCACCTCACCCGGTTTGTCTGGTGAGCATACCAGTACCTGAGAAGGGCTGTATACTGCGCCGGCACACCCGTGTCCCTCAACTTGTCCCACAACACATCGTATGAGACAAGATCGAAAGCTTTCGATAAATCAAGGAAACACGCATACACCGGCGTCCTTCTCGCGGTATAGTACTTAACGGTGTGTTTCAGACTAAGGATGGCACTCTCAGTAGATACTCCCGCCTTGAACCCGAACTGGGCATCATGCACTTCTACACAATCTATGAGGCATCCATTCAACACACCGTCTAGCACCTTGGCCGTGGTGGTAGCGAGCGAGATGGGTCGATAGTTGTTCATGTCGGATGTATCACCCGTTTTGTTTTTAACTACGGGCACAACTATCGTCCGCATAAGCGGTTCCGGCAGATAAGAGTGACCTAAGCACAGAGTAAAAAACTTATAGCATGCCCATTATAATCTGCCTAACTTGCCTTCCTAACTATGTTGAGATCGGGCTTGCGGACGACGAGTAATGTGTAGCTCGCCGTCCGGTAAGGACCAGCAGTGCTATTCTGTACAAATCTCACCGTGAAATCTTAGGTGAGGTGACCATGAAGTGAGCGGTCAATAGTGTCAATCCCTAGCATTACGTGGAATGACAGCTCACTTCAAGCTCACTTCATCTACGTTTTCACGGTGAGACTTTTAAAGAATAGACCAGCTGGCCCGGGTCGACGGCGCGTTGTGTTCCACGCGCGCCTCAAAGAGATGTCAGCACTAACTGATGGGGTCCGCTAGGGCCGATGCCTGCCAGGGTTGCGGGTTGTTCGAAAGGGTTACCGTGGCCCTGGCACAGGCAACTGAAGGAACACGGGTGAGTTTTAGTCAGTAGAAGTCTGACACGCCCTTCCGCTCCACCCAGAGCGGGAGAAGTTATTTGATAATTTGCCACCCAAAAAAAAAAACTGCAGGTGATGAATTATTGTGCATTTCTGTCGGAGGATAAAAGGAAATGTTGTTCACTGTACGATAGTATTGGGGTAAGCATAGCCTTAATCTAGCAGCTAATCCACAGATCTTCGCGTAATTTTTTCAGGCAATATATATCCTGGGACATCATTCATACATGGTCATCTGATCCCAAACTAAGCAGAGCCTGTACTATGGAAACCAGATAACTGATATACTACACACACTACTTTTTTTTTGTAAATACATACTTATATAGATAATTGTTTGTCCTGGATGTGAATCGAACCCACGACCTGCGGCATGATAGGTGGTATCTTATCCAACCATACCATTTGGCCTGTCAATGGTAAAACAAAGTTCGTTGGTGCTGTTTCTAATGTAAGGTAAATTTAAAATCTTGACTAGAGAAGAATTTTGCTACGAGCTAAATAATAACAGGCGCACGGGTCAATCGAAGGTTAAGCTACGCTTGCCGCGCTCGGTTCGTGGGTGGGTGACCATCCATTAGGAGACACATATCGAGACCTCTCTGTGCCTCGGAAAGTACGTTAAGCCGATACCCGGCTGTCATTCGTAGATTTTAGACAGTCGTTACGGGTAGTCAGAAGGTCAAAAGTCTGAGAACCAGTCTTACCAAGGGGTATTGTATTACCCGTGTAACTGAGTTGTGGTCTGTCGAGGTGTTATTACTTAGCCACGAGCTCCTCATATATAAATGATCATCCATATAAATGAATATGCAATTTCGAAAAGGGCACATCGCGCATATTTTGACAAATACCTTTTTAAAATCAATGAATTCTAAATGCTTCGCTCTACCTATTTTATACGAAAAGAGAACATCTATGGCAATATTTTGTTCTACAGCGTCATGGCGTCTGCAGCAATAATTTCGAAAAGGTCACAACTCTAAAGAGATGTGCCCTTTTCGAATTTATTGTAATAAAAGCATTTATTGCACCAATAAATTTGACGTTGAAAAGGTAAACACAGAAAAACTAAATTTTAAATCTAAACCTTTATCAGTAAAAAGTTACGGAAAACGTGTACCTGAAAATTAAAAACTTAATTTTCAAGTATCGGCTTATTTTGAGTTTGTTTTTGATCATAAAAAAACCTGGTAAAGTAATCGCAAACAATTATATAGATTTTCGTTCTATTCTATTCTTTCTAGAGTAAAAGGTACTTGCAGTAACTTACCAAGCCAAGAATAGCTTATAATGGTAAAGTATCTATTAATAAATAAAAACTTGCAGATATTGCAAAAGTGAAACAATATAATTACAAGGAGAAATTACAAAATTTTATGATGAAATACTGCAATGGCCAACTACAAACGAAAGTCTCCAGAAGAAGATTAACAAAAAACTTATTTATTATCTTTAATTTAAATATCGAAATTTTTATTTTTGATTACTAAAATTAAACATAATAGGTAGGTACTATAACCGTCAGAACTCGACTAGCAATTTCACAAAACTATGGCATAGCAATATTAGTTGTACTTATGACCTTCTTCTATAAGAACGTTTGACAATACTACACATTGGCAACTTTGGCAGCCCGTATAGCGCAGGCGATAATGGTCATTGCGGTGTAAGTGGACTTCTAGACGTTGACTGTACATGTTTAATTCTAGATACAAAATCAATCTGCCTAGCCTTTTCCCAACTATGTTGGGGTCGGCTTCCAGTCTAACCGGATGCAGCTGAATACCAGTATTTTACAAAGAGCGACTGCCTATCTGACCTCCACAACCCAGTTACTGGGTAATACTGGTTGTCAGACTTTCGGGCGTCAAAGATCCTCGATTGACAGCCGGGACCAACGGCTTAACGTGCTTTCCGAGGCATCGAGGAGTCTCGGTATGAAAAGATGGTCACCCATTTACAGACCAACCCCGGCAAGCGTAGCTTAACCTGATGGATCGACCCGTGCGGGTGTTATTACTTAGCCACGAGCTCCTTCTTCCTTCTTTTAATTCTAGATACCTAAAATAAAATAAATTTCGCCAAATTTATATGGTTTTTAGGGTTCCGTACCTCAAAAGGAAAAAAACGGAACCCTTACAGGATCACTCGTGTGTGTCTGTCTGTCTGTCCGTCTATCACAGCCAATTTGCTCCGAATCTGATGGACCGATTAAATTGAACAAATTTAAACTTATGTATTTCTGTGACCCCAAACACGGACGTGTAACGTAAATAAAATAATTATGAATACGGGGGGAACAACATGGTAAATCTCTCAATATTCTGCGTAACTTACATTTGCAGTTGGAATGTATGAGAGAACATGTTTTTCAACTAAAATGTTAAGTTTGTTCTTGGGATTCATCCCAACTACGGAACGTTTCTTTGTGCGTAATCCGACACGCACTTGGCCGGTTATTTTCTCACAAATTTGAAATATCTAAAATATACTAGATAATAACGTTAATATCAAAACATTTCTGTAACTTCGATTACAAATTAGCTCCAGAATGTAACTTAAAAATATTTCTTAAAGTTTATTATACTTCTTTAAAAAAAATGTTTTTTTTTTCACTTCCTTCAAGTTTAAATATTCAGACATGTGCCCTTTTCGAAATTACATATTAAAATAGATTCGTTAGCTTATTTTTCCTGTGATAGCTAGTCTACTTCCATATGGGAGGGTCTTCTATGCAAATATGGCGAGGGGGGTAATGGCTGATCTTTGCGTTATGCTCGTGATGCTTGTGGTGACAGGTCGTCTTGCTGACCTTGGTTTTGTTTTGTTATTAGTAATTTAACTCGTTGTTTATTTAACTTCGATGGTCCTAGTTTATCATCTGTGACTTCGAGTTACGATTACATGTACGGCCATATGTAAGTGGGCACGCCCTTTATTACTGGAGGCTTTTATTTAGGTATAAAGTTTTGCTTACGTTTTTAGTTTTGTATTTTGTTTCTGCTCGAGTATAGTTTTCGATTTTATTTTTGTATATTGGCGTGTGCTAGCTTACTTATAACAAATAATTTAATTTAATGTTTTGTGTTGTACCTAAATTATTATGCGAGATAGATTCATTTTTTTTTTACTGAACAGACAGCTGTGCTGCTGGGGAGTTTGTTGCGCCACTTCTTCTCCCCAGCTAAAGCACTAGGAAGCGGTTGGCGTTTTGGGGGACTGTCTTATGTAATTTTGACGTTCAAAAAGTGCTGATTCTCTGCCTAGTTTGAATAAATGACTTTTGATTTTGATTTTGCAAAGCTATGAGGTCTTTGCGTCATTATTGGTAAAGATACAAGAGTCTTAATTTTAACCAATAACGGTCCGTAAATTACAGGAACCGGCCATAATTAAGCTAGTTGGCTGGCACACGGCTATAATAATGTAAAAGAGCGTACTGAATTATGGTGAAGTCATGTAATACATCATTGGATGTCATCACATAATTTAGATTATCTTTCTTATGGAAAAGTTTTCAGTGAAAGAAAATAATATGTTTATTTGGCACATAGGTTCTAAAAACAATAGAAAACACAGAACCCTCCTTTTTTGGCGTTGTCGCAGTCGGGTAAAAATATACATAATACAAGGTTTTTTTTTTGTATGGGAAATCATCAAATACCTTCTCCCGCTCTGGGCGGAGCGGGAGGGCGTGTCAGACTTCTGCTGACTAAAACCCACCCGTGTTCCTTTAGTTGCCTGTGCCAGGGACACGGTAACTCTTTCAAACAACCTGCGACCCTGGCAGGATAATTCAGGGTGGCAGTAACATCGACGCACAACCTGTTAACATGGGTTCAATACATGATTCTGGACCCTCCTGCGTTGAAATATTACGTCGGTTATTAAAAAAGAAATGGGATTAAATATAATGACCACCATAAAATACTTTGATACCCTAAGCTTTTTGCACTTCAAATTGTATTCAAACACCAAATGTAGTAAATGATCACCAAATCTTAACGAGCGAATTATTGCGTTAGGTTAGGTTAGGTTTTTTTTATATATTTGTTTGATTTGCCTTTAATGTTCTTTCTAGGTTAGGTTAGGTTAGGTTAATAATGATTAGTTTGTAGTCTAGGATAGCAAGATGTTAAACATTTTGTTTATAATTTCACAATAAAATGGAGTTTTAACTTTGGTGATCATTTACTATTTTTGGCAGTAAGAAGTGTTTTTTTATGTTATATTTTACTTTATCTGGTGGTTTAGTGCTAGTTCCTACCTACGCGGTCAAAATGTATGACCCAGTTATTTTTTTCTTTTATTACCGACGAAAAATTTACTTTGAACTCAGACCAATAAGGTCTGAGACTTTGGATTACCGCACTAGTACGGCAAAGTGCACCAAAGATCTCGCCTATTATATAGGGTGACTGGTAATTAGTTGCCGATACTTAAAAACATTTAGTATGGGTCCAAACTTGAATTCGCGAAAAAAAATCAGCTGTCCCATACATTCATGTTCGCCTAACTCGTCAAAATGTAGGGAGCAGCTGATTTTTTTTTCGCGATTTCAGATTTGGTCCTATAGTAAAAGTTCAATCAATCGGTCACTAATTACCAGTCGCACGGCGCAATTTTCGTTTATGAAAATTTATCTAACTATTATTTCCTCGCGAGTGTGTTGTAAAATGTCGTTTGATACGCGTGAGCATTTGTCATTGCACATTTGCATCAAAATTTACTATTTCCATCGCATAAAAGACCACTACGCGACTTTTACGTCCGTCAGTCTGCAATGACTCAGCAGTAAACTATGTATAAATTCGCCATATTGCTTCCTTATTACAGCACAAACAAATTGACGGCCACTTGGTTATTGGCCGGAAAATCGCCTATGAAGCGGAAGGACCACAGTTTCCATATTAGGGTCTATTATTAATTTCCACGTGATATTGACAAATAGTGATAAAAAGCCATGGCCATAACAGTACGTGACGCAGTTCCGGGTTTGATGACGTTGGCACGATGACCACTAGCAATTTAATAACACAATAAAAAATGAGCAAAAAAGTTAAGATCTTTTTTTATGTTACGGCGCGGCGGCGCTCCGTCATCACTACACACAAAACAGTTACTGGTTGCTTATGAGACATTCCGCTGTGCCTTTGGGATGACAACCTGCGACTCCTAGTATTGAAGATGTACCTACTTAGGAGGCGCTTCTTGTTGTTCTCATGTTTCTCAAAAAATTAAGGCGAAAACACCTGCGGAATTCAAATGTTCTTACGTTTTTTGCAATTTTGCCGTCATAAGGAAAAAGGACCTATCTGACATTTTTTTCGAAATACAGTTATTTACATATCAGCAAAAAAGACGCATCTAACAGTATTTTATATTGGCGTAAACTTAACGAAAACCCAATAATACTTACTATTAAAGACGCATCTGCCTTTGTATTTTAAACAGGACAAAATATTATTTTTCTCATTTTCATTATTTCTATAGAAACATGCTTGCTCCTTACGGGGCGGCAGAATTTTCAGGACATTATCTGGTTGTATATTGATCTGAATATAATTCGCGACCGTAACAAATATGTATTTATACAATTATAATAATTAATATCATCAATACAACTTTCTGATGTTGTATTACTGTTTCTATTGATTATAATTTTGTAAATACATATATGTTACGGTCGCGAATCATACTTTAATCAACATACAACCTAATAATTTTGTAAATTGCAAAAAACTTGAGAAAATTTGAATTTTGCGGGCTTACCTGGCGCTTTCGCCTTAAAAAAATACATAATATTGTTGTCAGTATTGGAGTGAGCCTAATGTTTTCAAGGTTCATGCATTGCTTGTTTATTCCACCATAACTTTTAAATTCCTGAACAGATTTGGACGTATGGGGTATCGTTAGAATCCTTACATCATCCCGAGTGACACTAGCTATAATTAAAAAAATAAAATAAATATGGCAGCAGTATGGCTCCATTGACATGTGTGAAAAAAAAATCTTCAATTATTACAACATGAGTAACATTCCAAAAATTCTAGCATAAATTTTACATAGGTAGGGTTACGGTTGCCATACGTCCGGAATTTTCCGGACTTGTCCGGTAATATTGGTTTTTGTCCGGAATGCAGAGGGAATCCTAAACCGTCCGGATTTTTTACAATTTAATTAAAGAGTGGAATATATATTTTTTTATAAATCAAATATTATTATTTCAAATTAAGGTAATAATCAACATTAATTATGTAATTATTCATTTTACTGATATTTAGTGCTCCCGGAAATGTTCTTCAACACTTCCCGATCTTTAATAATAGTTTTGTAGAACATTTCGCGTCTCATTTTTTTTAAATTATGTCAGGAATTTTCATCAAATGTCCGGAATTTCCTCCGGAATTTCGATTTTTTGACCTGGCAACCCTAGGTAGGGTGTACATGCAAAACAAACATTCGACCATTTGGCTGCAAACTATTTAATCAGACTTTAGTACCTAAGACTGCAAATGTCTAAATAAATTAAGTGATTTCGTAGATGATTGAGATATGATGATTAGAATAGGGATGATGACTAAAACTTATTTTTTTTTTGTTCATCATGTATATTATTAACATAATATATATTGGGCACATTTTTTTTTCTATGTAATCAAAAGATTACGGCGATACATTGAGTTAAAATGTGGCATGACGTCACACCTTGGTAGATTTTATACGTAGAAGTGACTTTAATGCGTGTTATCGAAGTAATTTTTTTATTAATAATTATGATAAAGCAAAAATACGTGTCTAATATTTTTTTATTATCCGACTGACGGACTAAATAGACTTTCTTTTTTTACCCAGCCATCATCACTATTCACTTGTCACTAAAATGTATAAAATAAAAAGATTTTATTCAACCTTGACCTTGTGACCTTTCGCTTTGTATAATTTACTTTTTCGTTCTTTTTTTTTGGCAGGGGCAAATATAAATTTTATGTTTTTCGCTACAAATTTCCTACAATGTCGTCTTTTAACAATTACTTTTCAGAATGAGGATTATCCTCCTACTTTATCTTACATAATCCCTACACAATGATCTAAGAGTAAAAGAAAAACAGGAAAAAACACGCATCAGCTGTTCGGTAAGACGTAAAACTTTATTGCTGGTAAGCGAAAGAACTAATCAAACTTATGGCAACTTACATGTTTATAGACCATTTTCTCAGGCTTAACCAAAATAATTATTAGAAAAGCAGGAACAGGACACATGTTTTTGTAATTATACAAAGTATTGTAATAAATCTCGTTTGTGGTTGGATGTTTTTAGAAAGCTTTACGCTTGCCGCGGTTGGTTCGTGGATCTTTGACCATCGTTACTGGTGAGAAGCCCGAATGTCTGAAAACCAGTCGGGGTGACTGGTTTTCAGACATTGGGGTAGTGGGGGTATCGTATTACCTAGTAACTGGGTTGTGAAAGTCTGATAGGCAGTCGCTCCATGTAAAATACTGGTATTCAGCTGCATCCGGTTAGACTGGAAGCCGAACCCAACATAGTTCGGAAAAGGCAGATGATGAAGCTGGATCACTTGTTAAGATTATGGCGCTAACGTTAGGAGGAAAATATTCAGATCAGAAAAAAAGTTTTACCAGAGAAAATGGAAAACTTTGATTATTCCTTTGACTTCGATGATTCAAACAAAACCGTTAGAGGAAATTAAGAAAAAAAATGTTTTTTACTTCATAACTTTATGTCCTCTAGACGGCGCCATATTCAATTTAATGTAACGTCACACAGCCTATAGACGATGAAGACGCTTCCAATGATACCTAATTTGTCAAATTATGTTAAGTAGTTTAGAAGTTATGAGGGAACAGATGAACATGCCGGTCAAAATCATAACGCTCCTTTTTTTTTCGCCGTAGTTGAGTACCTAATAAGCGCGATGACCCTAATCCTTAGAAAATATTTAAAAAATTACTACGTATTTAGGCGTCCCTAACCTTATAAATAATATAACCATTTTCTAATAAAAATATCGAATTACATTCCGAAGTTCTACTGTAATTGAATTCAAATGCACAAGGCCAGAGGGCCGACCTACAGGGAATTATGAAAGTAATTTAGTTGGTAACAGGGTTTTAAGCTCACTGAGTGCCCAGTTTCAGAGTAAAAGGCGTTATAAGTCCAAGGTGGTATTTTACGCAATGACACAAAATTCGGCCGCCCAGTGGCTGATCATCAGACTATAATATTCCCAATGCAGGGACACAAGTCTCTTCTCTTCGAGAGGGAGTCGGCCGTAATCCACCAGGCAGGCCCAGTGCGGCTTGGTAGATGTCACATGTCTTCGAATGTTTGGTTCTAGAACATGCCGGTTTCCTCACGACGTTTTCCTTCACCGTATTGAAAGCAGTGGTGACGAAAAAGCGCCTGCCTGGGTTCGAACCCACGACCTTCAACCCGTAAGTCGGGGCCGTTATTACGGGACCACCGCTGCTCTTCCAGTGTCTGAGGGATTGTTTGCAAATCTAAATATATTGCTACGAGACATCATCAGAGTAATCTAGCCACTTTTGGTTACGGCGCACCTGATGGTAAGCGATTACTATTGCTTAAACAGACCCACATCACAAATAATTTAGGGTTGAGTAAACACATTAACTTCCATACCTACTCGAGGTATGGAAGTTTTTGTATAGGACAATTAATAATTTTTTCGCGATTACGGTGTTGTTCCTATGAAGAAAGTTGTTCAGTTTGATGGTACGTATCACCACACCTTTCCAATACATTGCTGTAGAAACCTAACCTAATCTATTTTGGTCGGGGTGCCCCGGCTTAGTTACTGCGACTAATCCGGCTCGCGCGTGGTTGATCACAGTTCCAACCTAACCTTTAATTGAATATCATTCAGGCCGGTAGTTTAAGTTAAAAGCCTAGGCGCTACACTAAACGGCTAATTAAACCAGTCGGCTGCTACAGCGACTTTTGTCGTGTCACACACGTCGCAGTTGCGTTGCTATCCCAGACACGAAGTAAAATAGAAGGACATAGCTTAGTTCTTCTATTAATTATCACAGTTTTGCGTTCAAAATGCTCTCCTGTAAAATCATGATTTTAAAGATAACCGTATACATTTATGCGGCCGTCAAGTAGAAATTTTTCTACTGTCTTTAGCGTGGTGATTACAAAATCAAATTGTCTTCGCTACCCTGGACAGTGCATTGTCAGTTGTCAGTGTGATTTTAACAGTTTGGTAAGAAAACTTTCTTCCGAAATAGTCTACCTAGACAAAGATCTTTACGACAGACTTACTCTAGACGAAGATCTTTAAGACAGAGAAACGAAAGACAAAATGACAGATTGTAGAAGAATTTCTACGGTGTGATGTCAAAAATGGAGAAACGAAATGTCCCTTTCTAAAGAAAAAGATGTGTCTATTCTTCGTAGAGATAGAAGTGGCCATGCTATGCGTGCCAGGACTTACTTTAAACCCTAGTAACTAACAACATGGGCTAAATAAGATCAGGAATCCCCAAAATACATCCATTGCAAATACTACAATGGTTGTTTTGTTCATTACTAGTTATACCAGCTACCACGTAACAAAATTAGCATTAATATTCGTTGGTTCACGATTTTTACTGGCTTATCAGAATCAATATTCAATACAAACGCAGCAGTTATCACTTTTTTAGCGATAGCACTCAGATTATTCGGACTTATTATTCGTTCACCTAAGCATTGATAAGGCTTACGATACTGGGCCGGGTGAAAGGAAAACACGCTTAAAGCAGAGCATCGGCAAGATGGTCAGACGCGATCAAGAAGGCTATTGGAGGCAGCATTTATCAAGCGGTCCACACTGCAGAAGACCGCATAGCTTAGAGACGCGCCTTATGTGGTCGTGATCCTCAGCATTGAGGGAACGACAAAGAAGAAGAAGAAGCGGTAGCAGAGAATAAATATAAACAAAGTTTTATTCGTACCACCCTACCAAAGCAGCGCCACCTACCGGGTCCAATTGTGCTTTCAAACCATCCAAGAACTCATTGAAATATACACACAAAATTTCATCCAAATCGGTCCAGCCGTTTAGGAGGAGTTAGGTGACAAACACACGTACAGAAGAATTATATATATTAAGATTAGTCGTCTTTCTTAATGATAAATTATTTTATTTCAGTGAGTAGGTTTGTACAAGGGAGCTCGTAGCTAAGTAATAACAGCCGCACGGATAGATTCATCAGGTTAAGCTACGCTTGCCGGGGCCGGCTTAAGCCGTTGGTCCCGGCTGTCATTCGAGGATCTTTGGCAGTCGTTACGGGTCGTCAGAAGCCCGAAAGTCTGACAACCAGTCTTACCAAAGGGTATCGTATTACCTAGTAACTGGGTTGTGGCGGTCAGATAGGCAGTCGCTCCATGTAAAATACTGGTATTCAGCTGCATCCATTTACACTGGAAGCCGACCCCAACATAGTTGGGAAAAGGCTAGGCAGATTGATTTGAGATTTGTACAAACTTAAATGTAGGTACTCTGTGTTACAAACACTTTTACACGACAATCATGTTTTTAAAAACTAGATGAGGTCGACGTTTCCTATCTGACTCCTCTGAGAAGAAAGGCCGAAACAAAGGGGTCAGAGTCTCTTTTAAAGTCCAGACATAATCTTGGTCAGTTCTGAGGAAAGAATCACACAGAGAGGACCTGTCCAGTCAGTGCACGCATTTGTCAGTAATCGCGCAGCTCAACTCAGAACTTAAGGAGCTCAACGATTCGACGAACCAAAGAAAGGACATCTGGGTCGGTCACATAAATTAACTACACAAACTGCCAGACCACGATTAAAAACCTGCCAAGTGCGTGTGGGACTAGGCACAATGAAGGATTCCGTAGTTGGGATGAATCCCAAGAACAAACTTAACATTGTAGTTGAAAAATATGTCCTCCCATACATTCCAACTGCAAATTGAGAGGTTTACCATGTTATTTTAAGACCATAGACTTCTTGTAGGTTTTCCTGTAATCGGTGTTGAACTATGTTCTTTATTTTTTTCAGAATTTTAGGCTCAGTACTTTCGGAAATAAGGGGAGGAATGGTCAATTATCGTCTATTTTCTTAAATAACTTTAAAATAATTTATTTTAAAATTATAAAAAAATATATATATTTGAGACCCCCACAGTAAGCCTTTTCATTTGATATGTCACACGGTACAGTTTGCAAAACTTTTTTTTATTATATTCTTATTTGCCCCCTAAAATTGACCCCCATATTCAAAATTCATTTATTTACGTTACACGTCCGTGTTTGGGTCACAGAAATACATACGTGTATAAATTTCAACTTAATCGGTCTATTAGATTCGGAGCAAATCGACTGTGACAGACAGACAGACACACGAGTGATTTTATAAGGGTTCCGTTTTTTTCCTTTTGAGGTACGGAACCCTAAAAAAAATAAACAATGACCCACAAAGTCATCATATTCTTAATAATTAAAATAATATGAAAGAAAAAAAAGATGAATATTTCTTGGTAAGCAAGGGTCAGTTTCCACCAAACGGAAAAATACTCGCGGATGCTCGAGCAATTTTTAAATTTCACTGAATAAGTAACTGTATCAATATTAGCTTTAAGCATACAATTCGACGCAGATATCAAGCGTCCCGTTTGCGCCGAATAGATACAGATACTTAGTGAAATTTCAAAAGTGCTTAAGCATCCACGAGGATTCTTGCGTTTAGTGGAAACTGACCCTTATTAGGCCTGTGGAAGACGGAGGTGTTGAGGCCTATGTCCTAGTCTGAGTTGATTGAAATCCTAGTTTGAAGTGGAAATTTATAGAGAATACTATGAAAGTCAAACAGTGAAAAGGCTGATATTGTGGACTATTAATTTCTGGAAACTTCACGCTCTTTTGTTTTTTCATCTAGACTTTATTGCGTGTCGGGGCTTGTGGCTAAGTATTAAGAGCCGCACGGGTCGATCGATCAGGTTAAGCTACGCTTGCCGCGGTCGTTGCGTGGATGGGCGACCATCTTTACATACCGAGACCTCTCCGTGCCTCAGAAAGCACGTTAAGCCGTTCGTCCCGGCTGTCATTCGTAGATTTTTGACAGTCGTTACGGGTAGTTAGAAGCCCAAGTTTGACAACTAGTCTTACCAAGGTCCGAGCCGCCCCCAACATAGTTGGGAAAAGGCTGGGTCCGCGAATTCGATTAATAATTTCTACTAACCTAAGAGCTGCTACCAAGTGACCCTGATTATGGGGATAGTGTTTTGTAATGATTGTATCTATACATATATTGTAGGGCGTAATACTTATTTATTGGAGAGTAAAACTTCAAAGAAGTCCAAAGCTTATAAGACCATACGTTATGTAATTCATCTTCTATTGATCTATCATACACTGTAATAGCCAATTTGTTATCTTTGACCTTAATAATGATTAGATCGGTACCAATACCAGTTGCTACATATTTATATTTCCACAAAAAAGAGCTTATTTTTACTACCGATGAATTTTTTGTTGAGTTAGATACTAATTTCTACGTATTTCTATCATAATTCCACAGTCCCATAACAGGGTTTTATGATATTATAGTGAAAGATGAAATTAAATTTTTGGTAGGCAGACCAAAAAAAAATTCTAATCCATTTTGCCCTCACTTTTTAGGGTTCCGTACCCAAAGGGTGCCATCGGGACACCCTATTAGGCGTCTGTCACAGGGCTGTATCTTTTGAACCGTAATAGGTAGGCACTTGAAATTTCCACAGAGAGATAAGGTCTATCTATTCATAGGAGTCATTGTACTCATCATTATGAATAACTTTTACTAAAGGACCAAATCTGAAATCGCGAAAAAAGAATGCACTGTTCATATATGTTCGTCTAGGTCTTCAAAATGTACGGAACAGATGATTTTTTTTTTCGCAATTTCTGGTGGCTCATAATGATCAGTACAATGACCCCTTAAGAGATTACGTGTATGAATAGACAAACCTTATATAGCCGCTATAACAATAAATAACAAAAATAAAATAAAGTTAAAAATTAAATACAAGAACCGCGTTTTTCTCGGCGTTTAAAAAAAAAATACGTAACCCTTAGCCATGTTGCTAGGAAGGAAGTGAAAGGAGATAAAGGCTAGTAGATAAATAAGTAAGTTTCTATGGAAGAAAAAGACGTCCTGCCCCGTCCCCAAATGAATGAGGATAAGGTGAATGCAATATAAAAAATAATAATAAGTAGGCGCAGTTAAGAGTCTGCGCCGTATATTTTCGTGAAAAAATAAGTAGGCGCAGTTAAGAGTCCGCGCCGTTTATTTTCGTGAAAACGTTTGTTCACAGTTGTAACCTAACATAGTGAGAGGTATTTGCTCGGCATTGGACGTTTTAGGCTTGTTCCATTCCTTATGATGCAAGTTTTCCTCGAATGGATTAAAAAAAAATCTGACCAGATTTACGGCCGATATGAGACGACATCTGAAATAATTTTGCTATAGTAAGCTTCATGCTTATGCACTTCCGACCCTATTTTGGCCATTATTTGTGTTGTTTCTCTTTTGGTCCTAGTAGCGCTTTGTCAACTTTTGACAATGGCATCAGAATCAACATTCTAGCTAAACACGTTTTTACGCTAAACGAATTGGAATTTCGGCACATAGAGAAAAATAGAGGGTCGCGCGCATGCGCCTGCACTCGCGATGTGACGTCATAGGCAAATGAAATCCTTCTTCAAAATTATTAAAAATATGTCCTATCTTTTAAATGCTCAACCATTACTCTAGCATTAAAAGTCTCGTAGTTATTAGCGGTTGAAATCATACATGTTTTTGTCGGTCAACAATATTGAACTTACCAGCAGTACACCTAGCGAAAAGACGTTTTAACGTCAAAAACCGTACTTCAGTAAGAACTAGTAACATAATGCAACGTATTCTCATTCCTATTTCCACATATCTAACCTAATCTATCTAATTAAGCTGAATGGAAATGTACCACAGAAACAATACATTTTGTACGTGTACTAAAATGTTAACTAAACAGACCACGCTAATAAGACAGTTGCGAATCCGTCAGTCTGTTCACTCCTACATTAGTACCGTCAACATTTGCATATGAATTTATTATTTTGTATGTGAATAATGTTATTGTGTGTTACCCCGGTAGTGTTCGGTGATAAAATAATGGCTTTTGGTAAGTACTTACCAGGATGTAGTAGGAAACAGAGTTCGCTGGCATTATCTTAAATTCACTCACGGACAGATAACGCTCTATCTGAACTACGGGCTCTACAATTTAGAAATTGTGCACAAAGTCCGTAGCCGACTACAATCAGCAGCAGCAGGCGACGTGTCGTCGCGACAGTACTGGTTTCTATGTATTTCTATGAAATACCTTCCGTAGCTAGCGTCACGCCGTTTGCAGAGGTATTATTAATGGGTGTAATTATCTATATATGTATGTATTACTAGACGTGAGGCATAAATATTGGATTAGGTATGTTGATTAGGTATTTTTCGATGCGAGTCCGTACCTAATCCAAAGCGTCGAGGATTAGGTATGGCACAAAATATTCATACACAGTCTACACAGAAGATATTCCGTACCTTAATGTGCGAGGAATAAGTTTCAAGTTTAATTAGCACTGCTGCCAGCGCCATCTATGTAGAATACCACTGAACTAGTTAATGCTCTAGCAATAGACATGGATCGGATTAGGTAAAAACGATACCTAATCCACCTAATCCTAGTATTAGGTGGATTATAACGATAGGCGGTTGCAGAATTTGGACCGAAGCCGCACTTTTTCACTGTGCATGTTATTGGTACAGCCCGCGGCACGTAAGTTGGCAAGAGTCGTTAGATGCGCAGAAGTCATTTTTTAGATCTCTTTGGTCGCGAGCGGGACGCGGGGAATGAGGTAGCATCATTCCGAGCGCGCGATTGGTTGGTCAGTCGACCCTTGTCTCTCGCGTCGTGTCCACGTTCCATTCGCTCCCGAGTACACTTGCGTGCACTAAAATTGTAACATTTGTTTTTGTTGAGCTTTTGTTACAAGTTCTTGTTATTGTTTTGTTTGAAGTTTTAAATTTAGATAATGCCACAAACAAATACGTATTTTACGTAGACATGCCAGAAAAATGGTTTATGATGTGTACTGTTACATATTTTGACGAATTATGCGAACATAAATGTACTGAACTGCTGATTTTTTTTTCGCGATTTCAGGTTTGGTCCCATAGTAAAAGTTGTTCATAATGATGAGTACAATGACCTCTTAAGAGGTTGTTGGTGTTTTACAAATAACCCTGTATATTTTATTTATTACTCCTAATATACTTCACGAATTCTTCTCCTTTCTTTAACTTTCTTCTAAATAGTTATGTTTAAAAATAAATTATGGTAATAACCACAGAATAATGACAAGCAATAAAAGTGACCATTTTTTTGTTGCAATAAGTTTAGCATGCGCGAACTTACCCCCACTACGCCAAAACCTTGCCAACTTACGTGCCGCGGGCTATACCCCGGTTTAAACTATATTATTGACTTTAAGTACCGTTTGCCCATAAAAAACGAAATATAATCCGTTCCACAATATTATATCAGAAACGGAATGTCCATACTCCATGCCGAATATTTCTTACCCAATCCACATACGATACTATCGGTAACAGGCCAGCGGCTTTATTGAATAAATATTCGGATTAGGTAAATGGATTAGGTACTTTTAAATACTAGGGTTAGGTGGATTAGGTATCGTTTTTACCTAATCCGACCCATGTCTAATGTATTTCCAAAAAAAAAGTAGTATATCAGTTATTTAGTTTCCATAGTACAAGCTCTGCTTAGTTTGGGATCAGATGACCGTGTGTGAAATGTCATAGGATATTATTATTATTTTTTTACAATTCTCGGGACCCTGGGGTCCCGGACCTTTGGCAGGCGTACAAGGAGCCGAAGCCAACTCGCAGAGGCTCCTTAAATAGTTTTAAATGATAAGGATGCACCAACCGCTGACTATCGCTGTATGCATTATGCAAGTGTACCCAAGGACAACCCCGGTTGGTGCAGGACTATTGTTGTGTGTGGAAATAAAACATATTGGGCTATGAATCTGGGTGGCTAAAGTGGATTGGGTTACTTGAACTATGGAAGAACCCTGCCTGACCAATGTTATATATTATACACGGATAAAAAGGCAGGGGGTGACTTGCACACTCAATAATGGGCCCCCGGTGACGGCCGCTAGCACATAGTGACGTAGCGACAAGGGGGCAACACTTCCTGAGGTGCGTGAGGAGTGGAGAGGTATCCCACGGCTATCAGGACAATCCCGGAAGTACGGTCAAGATCCCTACCCGCACCTTACTGGTATACTTCCTTCCTCCGAGCACGTTTGCTCTTGCGAATCTCCACTCAAGCCGGCCAATAAAGGCAAGAAAGAGGTGGGAGCTCTGTCCTCGTCAGTGTTCACTCCAGCCGGCCAATAAAGGCAAGCCAGAGATGAGGACAAGAATTCTCTCGGGAGATAGGATCCGTGAGGTCGCTACTGCCCATCAGCTCGCCACATGCTGCCCTGCGGGTTTCTGTAGCTCTCTTAGTCTGGCTCCTCATCCTAGACCCATTCCGGCAAAGTAAACTCTACTGGCACAGACCTAAAGTTTGGAGCGCGCAAGCCTCACCATTATTATTATTATTTCATAGAAATACATAGAAACCAATAGTGTCGCGGCGACTAGTCGCCTGCTGCTGCTGCCTATAGTCGGCTAGGGGCTTGTACCTTTATGCAACAAAAATGAGCATTATGGAAGGATAATAAGCAAATTCGTAATTTTCATAATCATATGGCCTATGCTTCAGTGATTAATGATTTTATTTCTATAATTATAGGTTTGTATAAACACACGTAAAACATATTTTAAAAACTACATGAGGTCTGATTCCTCTGGGAAGAAACGCCGAAACAGACTCAGAGGTCTCAAAGAGACCAGTTGCACAAAGACAAATTAATGCCCCATTACGTAATGGACCATTAACGCTAATGATTTCATTAATGTAATGACGTTTCCCAAAACAACTTTAGCATAAGTTAATGTTCCATCACCTAAAGTCGTCTTTTCGTTTAACTATGGACATTTGTAGTTGGAATGTATGAGAACATGTTTTTCAACTACAATGTTAAGTTTTTCTTGGGATAAATTCATCCTAACTACGGAACCCTTCATTGCGCGTGGTCCGACACGCTCTTGACCGGTTTTTTTGGTTAGGGTGTAGGTAATGGAAAGTGATGGATAAGATTAGCACAGGCCCGAATCAAATAGTGTAAACAAAGGAGAGGAAGGCCACATCTAAACATAGGTTGTTTTATTAATAGATAATGGTCAATCATCATAGGGTTTCAAAGAAAAATAAAATTAGTTTGAAAAATATTTTTATTTCTTTATAGTTCTACCTACTTCAGCGAGAAAATGCTATTTATAAAAGCAGTTCTTAAAGAAGCTCCTGAATATAAAATATTATTAATCGATACATCAAGCTGAAAATCGTGGACTTTTGTGGGTTCCACATCGTCCAATTCAATACACATAATGTGCAGTACTGTTGTAGCAACAATTATATTTGAAGAAGAGTTGTGGTTTTCCTCAAAGTTATGCCTTTCTCCAAGCATGGGAACCGCCCCTTCTATGCTCCACAGTATTGCGAGTGGCAATTTGACTTTTGTTGTAGGCTTTTTCTGCGTGTGTTCGTGGTTGCAATACAGGGGTTAATAAGTAGTTTTTTTTTGTAGTAGCCGCTGTCTCCTAGCAATAAGTAATTTCTGTATGCACCTCTTTCAAAATCAGCACACAAATGCGAGTTGTTAAAAATTGTACAATCATGCACTGATCCCGGTCAGCGGGCGATAATGTCCCTGATTTTTAGGCTCGCATCACTAACTACACTAACCTAGACGTTTATTGAAAATATATGTTATGTTAACACTGAGGAGCCCGTGGCTAAGTAATAACAGCCGCACGGGTCAGTCCATCAGGTTAAGCTACGCTTGCCGGGGTTGGTCCACCATGGTTGACCATCTTTTCATACCGAGACTCCTCCGTGCCTCGGAAAGCACGTTAAGCCGTTGGTCCCGGCTGTCATGTCATCTTTGACAGTCGTTACGGGTCGTCAGAAGCCCGAAAGTCTGACAACCAGTCTTACCAAGGGGTATCGTATTACCCAGTAACTGGGTTGCGGAGGTCAGATAGGCAGTCGCTCCATGTAAAATACTGGTATTCAGCTGCATCCGGTTAGACTGGAAGCCGACACCAACATAGTTGGGAAAAGGCTAGGCAGATTGATTGATGTTATGTTACACTAACCTAGACGTTTATTGAAGAATATCCCTTTCTACATCGGAACATTTCTGCAAGGAATCCGCCTCTGCTTATAATTTTAATGTGTGCGCAATCTAGGGCTGCCACTACACGTGGAAGTCCTGCAATTTCATAAACATATTTCGCAACCCTTCTGAATTGTTCCCTCTCTGGCATTCGAATAAAGACTGGTGCTAATCTAGCAAGCTTCAGAGTTACCTTCTGTACTATTCAACAAATCATCGATTTGTGGACATTGGTCAAATCACCTAATCCCTGCTGTGAAGATCCTTTTGCAAAAAATCTCAGGCAAATTAGCAGTTGGGTTTTGCCATCGATAGCCTTATTTCTATGGGTAATTGGCCAAATCATGCTCATGCTGGTCACAAATATTTGAATAGCTGCTTCTTTAGAAATTCTGTAACGGAGATGAAAATCTTTTTCACCGTTTTACGTGAATATGAATTTTCTTCTCTGTTTGGGATATAACGATTATTAATTAAAATATTCCAATTAGATAAACAGCTCAAAAGGTAACAAAATCATTTATTTCAAACAGTAACTGGAGTAGTATGTACAGACGCCAGCAGGTCAACCTACCCGAAACTGTCAGATTTTCCCAATCAACCTTGAACCTAATGCTTTAACAATAAAGTCGAAATTCTATTAAAGAAATCTGAGAGATTGTAGTAGCTTGATGTGCTGGCGTCTGTACAAGCTAACACTAAAATATATACCTATATATTATGTACAAGTATATAATAAAAAATAAAAAGGTGAAGAGCTCATAGGGCATCAACAATTCGTCCGCATCGCTGTCAATGGAAAAAGTGCCCAAAAGGCTGGCAGCATTGCCACGTTGGATGGCAATGCTGATTCTTTGTGCTAAAAATAGGCCAGTCCTCTGGTCCCGTGAAGAGTCGACCAACCGCTTGGCAAATATATATATATTATATATATACAGTATGTTAACCAACAGAGGGCGTTCCCGTTAACCCGCAATAGTATAGCATCCATACATGCTAAAAAAAATATTACCATTCGAAAACAAAATGGTTTTTATTTTTTTTAATATTAAAATATTCACTAAAAATGTTAAATTGATACGTAAAAGAAACACTCTGTACACGCGTACTTGAAGGACGGAAACATCGCAATTTAGTTTTTATTTTTAGTGAATATTTTTATATTTTTTTGAATATTTTTAGCATTTTTAGTGAATATTTTAATATTAAAAAAAAATAAAAACCATTTTGTTTTCGAATGGTAATATTTTTTTTAGCATGTATGGATGCTATACTATTGCGGGTTAACGGGAACGCCCTCTGTTGGTTAACATACTGTATAAAATATAAATACCATAAAGCAAATGATACGATTTTAATGATAATATCTTTATTATTATTTTTTTCTCCTTAACAAAAAGCGCCTTCATCCTCTCTCCTATTAAAAATTAACTTTGCTGTGCCCGACAGGGTCCATAATTGATTCGATGTTTTAACATACCAACTGTTATATGTACACATTATGGAATGCAATAAAATTGAGTATTGAGTATTGAGTAAAGTCCTGAAATACTTAATGAGCGCTCGGACCCCAAGGCCCTAGTGTTCCAACCCCAAACGGCTCAAACATATAGCTCACAATAAGGTTGCTATATTTGCGGCCGTTTGACGTATTCCGCAACGCAAATTTTGAATTTAGTTTTTGTATTATGGGATGGATAGCCAAACTGAAAATGACTGGCCCGAGAGGATCACCTTGTTGGCATCCTACTGCAGATTCCAAAACGTTGTCTTTATATAATAATTTTGATGGGTGCCTGTAGCACTGCCACATGAAGCCATAAATTTCTGGTAACGCTATTTATACTTCAACCAACAAAGTGTCGAAGTTGAAAGCGTTCTTAACGTCAACCTTGAGGATGACCTCACCTTTACTGGCATTAAAAAAACTGGAAAGGGCATGTACGGCAGCCTCGCAGCCCCCTTTGGATCCAAAGCCAAGCTGAAGGGGCTGGAACTTGTTAGTCAGAATTTCGCCGTATAATTTGGCCGCCGTACGCCTGTAGGTGCACCCAACGGCGATAGGACGAATGCCGCCGTCCCTCTTGCGCAGGGCACATAAGTTGGCCCCCTACAAGACATCAACGATGGCATCGTCAAAAGTCATCAATAAAAACATTATAAATTACAATTTTACAATAACAAAAATATTAAATACACTATATGTTTCATCTTAGTCTAAATTTAGAAAACCTAAGTTTGGATCCAGAGTGCTCAATATGCAGCCTGGTCCAGTACCGCATTAAAATCAAATCCAGTTCCATCCTCCATGCGAACAGCTGAACTAGCTGTTGGAACTGCCTCGTATGCGGCTCATCGGAGACACAACTCTCTTGCGAATAATCGCCGCAAATCTCAACTAAATTATAAATGCGAAAGTAAGTTTGTTTGTCTGTTTGTTACCTTTTCACGCCTAAACCACTGAACCGATCATCCTGAAATTTGCATACACGTTTTCACGTGTACAGAAACGGAGCTAGGATACCTTTCATCACGAAAAAAAGTACTGTTCCCGAGGAAAACAACAATAACGTTCTTATGGTAATAGATGGCGCAACGTGTCTTTCGAATCATGATTGAATAAAATCAAAATCAAAAAGAGGGGAGGGAGAAATGCTGTTCTGACCCGACTGCCTCGCATCTATTCTGAAGGTTTTGAAAGTGTCGATATATTTCATTTATCCAAACAATCATACCGGAAACAAGTCAAGCAGATATTGTTTAATGAACTAATTGTGCCATAACTCTTTCTAACTCTTTCTTATTCTCATATTTTTAATAAAGGTACATATTTCATATATTTCAACAAAACACGTTTCTATTAGAGTGGAAATATATTCCAATGTCAAACAATGTTAAGCAAATTATTTAATTTTATATTTGTCCTTTTGTTAATTAATATTATTATAGTCATAGTACTTAGGTTCATTTTTTAACTTTGGCTTTAATTTTAATGTGAGTAATGTGTCAACAACTAACTTAACTTGTTAACTAACAACTATACTTGTTTAAGTTTTTTCTTTTGTTTTCCCGCACTACTTTCTAGTTAACCTAGTTTTTTCAATGCCGTGAAACTCTGTTATTGGCTTAAGTGATAATTGTCATCATTTCGCTATCACTGAGCAGTGTAAACAAACTCACGATGCTGTAACTTTGACGCAACTGTATTGAATTGTTCATTGATAGTGGGGTGAACATTCATAACTCATGTAAATTAAATATAAGCTGTTGAGTTTCCTAATAAATAAATAATAAATAATAAAAGTCATTTATTTAAACTAGGCTGAAAATCAGCACTTTTCGAACGTCAATATTAAATATAACGGTCCCCAACCCCCACCCCCCTACGCCCCCCCTTCACCCTATACAGAAATATACCTATTATAGAAACTTTAGTAGTGTGTTAAGAGTTTTAGAGTGTCGATAGACCGGTTTTTCATAATAGGTACTATTGGCATATGGGTAGACTATGACCTGGATTAGGATATAGGATACCTTTGATCCCGGTAGTACGTTCCCGTGGGATAATTTCCGGCAAAAACGCGGGCAAAAGCTAGTCCATCTATATTTGTGTCCGCAAACATACCCGATGCGACACAGTAGCTAGGCAGCTTCATCAGCGCCCTGAAGGCAATATTGTAGAGAACACGCAGGATGTCGATTAGTATTTAGTACGATTTTTTCGTATGCTTGACCCATATGACTTCAGACAATAATGACACAAAGACATGTTGTATAATCCAGAAATGGCAAACTTTACTTTTTACCACTGCTTTTCAAATAAAAACTGAAAATTCGCACACAAGATATAAAAATAACCAAAAACTGCAATGTACTTGGACTAATGGACATTTTTGGCCCATTAAAATTTATCGCCCTAAATGTCAATTTAATGGTCCTTTAAACGCTAATGATGCTTTGTGCAACAAAAAATGTGAGAGATTGCCTCGTTTGACACTTCCATTAGTTAAAATTAAAGAACCATTAAAATCGAGTCTAATGTTGTTTTCTGCAACAAGTTTATTGTTTATATTGACAGGCCAGTTAAGAGTTAAGATACCACCTATCATGCCGCAGGTCGTGGGTTCGATTCCCATCAAGGACAAACATTTGTGTGCATGAACATGTCTGTTTGTCCTGAGTCTGGGTGTAATTGTGTAATATAAGTATGTATTTACAAAAAAAAAGTAGTATATGTAGTAGGTATATCAGTTATCTAGTTTAAGCTCTGCTTAGTTTGGAATCGGATGACCGTGTGTGAAATGTCCCAGGATATTATTATTAATATTATTCTTAATTTTTAGGGTTCCGTACCAAAATGGTAAAAAGCAACCCTTATGGTGCGACTCAGTCTGTCTGTCTGTCTGTCTGTCACAAGAACCACTAATGCTATCAATTGGAAATTGTTAGTTTTAGATGATGTTAGCCCAACTATTTTGCAAATAAGAAAGATTTTTTTTTTGCAACAGGGACTGAAAGGGGATCTTAAAAATTCGAAGTGGGTCTACTCAGGCATGTGGGGTATCATCATATGAAAGAGCGCTGTTTGCACATTCTCAAACATTTTTTTCTTTTTTTTAGGCCGCATAGTTTTCGACTTTTGATGAAAAATGTAAAAAAAAATACCGTTCCTGCCTCTTATCTCCGAAGTTTGCTAAGAGAAAAATCTGAAATTATTCTGTTTATGTAAAGATTATAGGAAAAATAAAACAATGTCTCTAAATAGCACAGTTAAAAAAATCAACTTGCCTCTCTGATGCAAGAAAATTATAGGCTTTTTACTATTATGTGTTAAGTGTCTTATCTGACGCATTCATCCCTATATCAAAGAAGAGAGAATAGAGGTCAACCAATTTTAGGGTTGACTCCATCAAAAATATGAAGAAAACTTTGACATGTCGAACGCATTCAAAAACTTTAATGAACATTGGTGGGAACTTCATCTAATGATTAATAATGCACAACAGAATATGGGGCCGCTGGATCAAAAGAGGTATTCTGAGTCACCCTGTATATGATGGCATGGAACCCTCGGTGCGCGAGTCCGACGTGCTCTTGACTGGTTTTATTATAAGAGGCTTTTACCAACAGTGCCAAGTCGGCCTCATCATAACTTAAACTATTCTAAATTACATCTACAAATACAATTAAAAATATTAATGTCTAAAAAAATAGCAAGTAGGTCTGCTATGTTTAGTGAAACCTGCGCTAAAACTATTACGTATGGACCAATATCATATTTACTAACTTTTACCGTTCTCAGCAGTATCTCTCTTTCCTTCTTTGTCTTAGTACACTCCGTAAGTATATGGTGAACCGCTTCAACCGTCCCGCATGTTTCATAATTGGGCGAATTAACTTTATTCATCTAATAACAAAACATGCAGGATGGGTAGTGACCAGAGCTTTATCTATGAAGTAGAACAATATGATACCTACTCATTGCCTTGATAGCAAACCACGGTATTCGAGGAGGCTGATGTATAGTTTTATACCAGATACCCTTTGCCCTACTTCGTTCTTTTCTGCAACTGGGTGTAATGTATATCATGGTCAGATCACGTGAGGCCCATTTAGATTGGTGTCTGAAAAGGTATTTTGAGGAAAGAACCACACAGATTTGAGTGGACCTGGGCTGCAGTCTCGACATAGATAGCGATCGCTTTACGTCCGAATTCGAACGCAAAATCCTAATGGTGTCTCTCAACAGTCCAAATTGCAAGACAAGCATGAAAAAATCACGTGCTTGTCAAGCAATTTCGACTGCCTCGTTGCTTTAGTGGGCGCAAACTGCTGAGCATGAGGTTATATTTGGTTTTTCCATCTGCAATTTATCAGTAGCATCCAGGAGACTGGATTTGTGCCCGGTTGATTGCAATAGGCTCACCCCCCATTACAAGGGACTTAAACATAACTGGAAATGAGGGTGTACTAAAAGGTGAATGCCGCGCGCCGCGCCGGTAGTCACCGAAAGGTTCGGCAGAGGTTTCTGCCCAACCCTTCAGAGACTACCGCCGTAACGTCATATTATGTAATCATTAATGTACATGATGTCCTGAGTCTGGGTGTAATTATCTACCTATATATAAGTATGCACTTACAAAAAAAAGTAGTGTATTTTCATGTATGTATCAGTTATCTGGTTTCCATAGTACAAGCTCTGCTTAGTTTGGGATTAGATGACCGTGTGTGAATAATTTCCCAGGATATATTATTATATTATCCTAACTATATTATAATATATTATATAATATTACAAATGTGAAACTAAGTTTCGTGTGTTTGTTACGTTTTCACGCCTAAACCACTGAACCAATCATCCTGAAATTGTACATAGTTGTCACGTGTATAGAAACGGACATAGGGCACCTTTCATCCCGAAAAAAGTACTGTTCCCGAGGAAAACCACAATAACGTTCTAATGATAATAGATGGTGCCACGTGTCTTTCGATTCATGGTTGAATTATTACGCTTTCACGCTAAAACTGATGAACGAATTTGGATGAAATTTGACACATGGGTAGGCTATGACCTGGATTAGGACATAGGATACTTTTGATCCCAGTAGTACGTTCCCGTGGGATAATTTCCGACAACCACACGGGCGAAGCCGCAGGCAAAAGCTTAGGTAATAAATTGTTACCAACTTATGCTACTGTTCTGCCGATATCAGCCTGTCAAGAGACTGTCTTAAGAGGCCGTACACGAAATTGCTGTAAGAGGTTTAGAATATCATATTTACGAATCGTTTTGACGTCTAAAGGGTATGAAAAAATTACAATGTGTTCAGTGCAAAATTAACCAATTCCCTGAAAATAAAAATGACAAAAAATGGCAAAAAAATTCTTTTAAAACAACCTAAATCTCGAAATAAAATACTCGACGCAAAATAAAAAGTCGCAGATTCATATAGAACATAATTGAAATTATCTTTCATTTTGTGGATTAAAACTTATAGAAATACAGTATGTTAAATGAAAAATCACGTAAATCAGCGAAATCGGCAAAATTTCGTATACGGTCTCTAAAATTTTCCGTTACCTATCAACCTTCAAAACTTAAACAATTTTCAGTCTCCGACCAATAACTTTGCTACTTTATAAGGATTCCTTCAGAAAGTATCCCTCGACTTACGTAAGTCACTTGGCGTCGCCAAGTCTTCTTATTAAATGGAATTTCTTAAGGTGGAAACTTCTTATGACACGGCTGAACTTTGAAGATACTGCCATAAATTATTGGGAAAGAGTCGCTTGGGAAATTCTTTTAGAAATTTCTGGTCCTTCAGTAAAAGTTGAGTTTTTAAAGAAGGAATGGAATCATTTTGAGGATGTGAGTGGTTTTGGGGTTCTTTAATTACTCTAAAAGCCTCGAAGGACCTTTACATGATTGGGATCGTCAGTGATGAAATAGCAGACTATTTACGTAGTACTCCGATATAATTTATAAGAGTTTATAATCTTTCTATTAAGAGCCTATACAACCTCAGCTCAAATTGTAATTTCACCCCCACTTGCCCACGCCACCTCACTCTTTATCAGTGTGTTCTGAGCGCAAGCGACACAACTCTCCCGCTCAAAAGCCGAAGCGAGACAGTGGGGGTGTCAGGCGGCTGGGAACAAACTTCAAGACGCCTATAGTTTAGGTAATTTCTTTTTACGATAAAAATAATGGTAATTAAAAAAAAAACATAAGACCTGCTTGCTAGTTAATTCAGTTAGTATGCAAATATTCATGATCTAATTTGGAGTATTTTTTTAATACCAGCAGTTTATTGTTCGGTTTGGAGGTAACTTTGGAATTTTATTGTACCGAGAAAATTTTATGGAATCGTGTTTTCGTCAAACATAGTACTTAACATTAATCCTCAATTTTACCATATATTTATTTCAATATTAATGCTGCAGTATTTTCGGCACAACGGAGGATCATGCTAAGCCATTTGAGGTAGTATAGGTTTTCAGAAAATAACTAGTCCGTCTTGGCCGAGGGAGCTCACAGATAACTATATATTAGGTTGGGGAAAAAGTCTTTTCGCATTATAGTATGTATGAACTTGTAATAAAATCTCTTTGGCTATACTATTTGTTTCTGGCTGGTTTTGGTATCATTGAAAGTTTAAATTTTAAATAACATAATTCCAAATTCAAATTAGGAAAATGTGTGATTTTCATTTGTTTTTCGTACCGTCAAGATGAGTAAATCTAATGAAGAAATTGGATACATTTTAAAATTTTACTACAAAAAAGGTAAAAATGCAACGCAAGCCGCGAAAAAAATTTGCGATGTTTATGGACCTAGCGTAGTGTCTGTGAGAGTAGCACAAATTTGGTTTAAGCGTTTTCAATCCGGAAATTTTGATGTCAAAGATGCACGTCGCTCTGGTCGCCCTATTACGGATAAAATGGATGCCATTTTTGAAAAAGTGGAGCAAGATCGGCATATCAGTAGTTACGACGTAGCTGAAGAACTGGAAATTGACCACAAAACAGTTTTGGCGCATTTGAAAAAAACTGGGTACACAAAAAAGCTCGACATTTGGGTACCTCACGAGCTCACTGAAAGAAACCTAATGAACCGTGTACTCATTTGTGATTCTTTATTACGACGTAATGAAACCGAACCATTTTTGAAGAAGCTGATAACTGGTGATGAAAAGTGGATCACGTATGACAAGAACGTGCGAAAAAGGTCGTGGTCAAAGGCCGGTCAGGCTTCACAGACTGTGGCGAAACCCGGGTTAACTCGCAACAAGGTGATGCTGTGTGTGTGGTGGGATTGGAAGGGCATTATTCATTATGAGCTGTTACCACCAGGCAGGACCATCGATTCTGAACTCTACTGCGAACAACTGATGAGATTAAAGCAAGAAGTTGAGAGAAAGCGGCGATTTCCACCTGTTTCGGTCTCTTCAGAATTCTTTAGGCAGTGTCAGGTTAACATCACGAGAGGACTGCCAAAACCACTTGTCGCGGTATTTTGACCAGAAGTCCCAAAATTTCTATAGCAATGGGATCATGTCCCTACCTACAAGATGGCAAAAAGTTATCGAACAAAATGGTACCTACATACTTTAGTTAAATGTAAATAAACTATATTAAAAAATGTTTTGAATTTTCTTAAAAAATGCGAAGAAACTTTTTATGTAAGTATGATATATGATATACGTTTATATACACGTTATTATATAAAGATTTTTTTTACGTACAGTGTATGTACGTAAAACACTTGAATTTTCTTAAAAAATGCGAAGAATAATCTATAAATATTTTAGATTTTGTTTATATTACATAGTGTAATTAATTTGTAAAGTTATGTCTAACGCGAATAAAAAACTGAGAATCACGCAAAAACACACACACGCATTTTATTGTAAAATCTTCCCCCTTTGTACAATAATTTAATTAATTATCTTTTAGTATACGTGTTTTATTAAAATACCTTTTGTTTTATGTATATAATAAATTAATAATGCATCTAATTCGGGTGAATTAAGGCGCACATATATGCCAATGACCTTGAGTCGTTAGCTTACGTGTTCTGTGCTGAGCTCACGCGACGTTCGTCCACCTAGAATAGAGACCTATTCTAGGTGGACGAACGTCGCGTAATTCACAAAGCTTCGTCTAGTGAAATAGACAGAGATTAGTTACGTATTTAAATATGTTACTTTAAAACTGTAGGTCTTGTACTTAGGTTTAGGTTTACCTATCTGTATAAGAAAGATAAACTTTTTCACCTATTTACAATACAGCTTAATAAACGCATCATAAACATAAAACTTCCACTTTTATAAGCCCATATTATTTACATCGGCATCAAAACATTTCATAACAATACCTACAAACGCCTGAGTTAAATAAAAGAGTGCTTCTAACACGAACGCGACATATTGCTTATCATCGCAGTCCAGGCGCTCATAGAGTTACCGATGTAACTCGTAATAGGGCTGTCCCATATATCGTGCGGGTGCAAATTGGAGATAAGCCCAATTTCCCGCACGTTACGATGTGTCAGTATCTCTTTGGTGTGAGTTTAGTGGACTTAATTTGGATAGAATATACGCAGATGTAAACAAATGGGTGAGGTAGTTGCTAGTAAATACGACTATAAGAGTAAAATATTACCAATGAAACGATAGATGGACTGTGTGAAAGATGATTATGGCCAGAAAGGGATTAATACTAGGAGTCATCCCAATATTCATCCCCTTTATTAAAAGACATTTATATGTAGAAGAAGACATGCTGAATCGATTTCAAAGGGCGCTTATGGGCCAGGAGGATGATGTGATGATGAGTTACCAATTGAGGCATGTGCTCGAACAACGCTGTCTGGCACTTTTTAGCGAAATTATTCAAAACGCAGAGATTATGCCAACGGCCTTGCTTGAGTAGTTAGCTTGCCTGTTCTGTGCTGAGCTAACGCAATTAATTTATTATAGGTAGGACTAAAAGATAAATAATTAAATTATCTATAAAATGGTGAAGGTTCATAAAAATACGCTGGATAGTTTTTGCGTGATTCTGATTTTTTTATCCGCATTAGACATAACTTTACTAATTAATTACACTATGTAGTATTTAACACAATCTAAAATATACACATATTAAGTTATTCAGAAAATACTGTAATTTAACATATATTTTTCCCAAATCATAAACTCTACTAGTTTAGACGTGGTCTTCAGTTTAAAATCAGTTATTGCCGCCTTAATGATGGAACAATGCTGTATGGCAACACTGGCATCGTCGTTCGGAAACTGTTAAACAACTTTCTCTGAAATGTGCCATACATCGTTGTTGGTGCAAACGTTTCAATCATTAGAATATTATGAAGATAAGTTTCAATTCAACTACTATTAATCTATAAATACTTATTACCTATTTCGTTTCAAGTTTCGCCCTCTTACAGTCACGACCCCTTTCAAGCAATTCAATTCATGAAAATTAATGTTTAAAAAAATGGTGTTCCCATCTCACTGCACATTTACGTCCATTCGTTCATTGCTCACGAATGTGCTTGAATATAAAATGGAAACTTACTGAAGGCATAACTTGTGTTTTATTACCTGCAGAAGCTTTATATCGTGGTAAATTTCCAGTCACAGGGTAACGTGAGGTTCAGTGATGCAATTTAGAAACTAATTTATTATTAATTATGGTTATAGCTGTAATAAATGTGCTGGGTGTTTCGAGGTGGTGGGATGTGTAATAACTGCGTAAAATTCACGTTTTAATAGTCTCTTAAGGCGACGATAACCGCCTTTTAATGATTTAAAACTGAAGATCACGTCTAAACGAGTAGCGATAATGATTTGGAAAAAATATATGTTAAATTTCGTGCATTTTTTTATTAACTTAATGTGTGAATATTTCAGATTATATTTATATTACATAGTGTAATTAATTTGTAAAGTTATGTCTAACGCGGATAAAAAACAAAGAATCCCGCAAAAACTAAAAAGCGTATTTTTATGAAACATTCACAATTTTAAAGATAAATTAATTATTTATCTTTTAGTACAAGTACGTGTTTTAATACAATACCAAAAGTTTTATGTATAATAAATTAATAATGCGTTTAATTTGGGCCAGCGCTCCTTGATGGGCGAGTACTATTGACTGTTGCGTGAGCTCGGCACGGAACACGCAAGCAAACCACTCAAGGCCATTGGCATATATCTGCGTCTCTAGCTAAATTAGAGTATAAGGGTTACACTGCTACCTACCCCTTTCGATGAATTCAAGCGTTATGTTATGTTTATTGGCCTATTCAGTAACGTTTGTATGGTTTTGACAGGCCTGGTACGGTCTAGTAATCGTTATATGATCGGCTTTGCAAATGGTTCCTTAGGTTCCAATTGTCTGGTCGGACACTATTGTATGTTAAAATTACTCAGTTATTGAGTTAAATATGGAAGAGTAAGCGTATTGTTAGGAAATGGGAATAGACTTGATTGTTTCGTATACAGGATCTAATCTATCAGAAAGGTGTGGGTGTAGTACCAGACCATCAAACTGAAAACCTTGTCAGTTTTCACTTCAGCTGGTTAATAAAGGCAAACCAGAGATGGGGAACAAGATTTCTCCCGGGAGATAGGGTCCGTGGGGTCGCTACTGCCCAACAGCTCGCCACATGCTGCTCTGAGGGTTTCTATATCTCTCTTGGTCTAGCTCCTCATCCTATACCTGTAAACTCTACCGGCACAGACCTTAAAGTTGAAGTACATAAAGTTCGGAGCTCGCAAGCCCCACCACGACGTTAACGTAGAACTACAGGTGTGGTTATTTTAGTCTGTACAACACATACTAAAATAACCACACCTGTATCTCTACTAGACCGGTTTTTCATCTTCCTAACTAAATAAATACGAAAGTGTTTGTTTGTTTGTTGATTACGCTTTCAAGCTAAAACGGCTACACGGATTTGGATGAAATTTGGCACTTGCGTAGACCATGACCTGGAGAAGGACATAGACTACTATTCATCCTGGATCGCAGACGAAGTCGCGGGAAACAGCTAGACAGATATAATTTTTAGTAAGTAACAGTTGATGCTATGCTTAGGTATGCTACATCGTCAAAATCCATTGACTGCTTAAAACTTACTTCCTACCCTAACAGTCAAAGACTATAATGACCAGTGGCGTGCACAGAGTTTTTAGACAGGGTAGACAGAAAATTTTAAAAGCCAAAATACTTACTGCATGTTGGTTTTGGTTCGTCGTCTTGTCGATTAAATAATGACGTAGGTAATAGCCACCTCAAATATCCATACATTGACTGATTTTATAGACATATCAATTTACGGATATTCAAAGTGGCCTTTCGGCGCGTTTGTTTGATGTTCAGTATTTGTAAAATTATGTAATAGCAGTGAAACGATGGTGGTGTGAGTATAGGTACGGACGAATCTATAAAGGCACCTTCAAACAGGAGCGACTTGCATCGCGTGTCACGTCTGTTTGCAAGAGCTTTAAAGTTATTTTAAGATTTTTTTATTTGTAAATTAAATCTACACGTCTATCTTTCTGTAAGAATATCTGCAATATGGAATCATAAAAGTTGGGAAGGCGTTTCATTTCCGTAAGAAGTTTTTTTTCTATTGAAACCATGGAAAGATCTGTAAGACGTTTCTGGCCTTGTGTATTTCTTAAGTAGGTGTGTATACGTTTTAGTGACGAGAATGACCTTTCAGTAGAAGCACTGCTCGCCGGAACTGTAACAATTAATTTTGCCAACCGCAGTACTTCGGGGAAAACTGTATTTATGTTATTTTCGTAAAAATGTTCTATGATTTTGTAAATACTAAGGTTTTTGAATTCCGCAGATTTATAAACACATTTGAGCTCATTGATTAGGCGGTCTAAGTTAAAGTTGTGTGATTTATAAACATTTACGAATTGCGTTACTAATTCAACCGGAAAATTGTCATTATAATTATTGAAATTTTCGCATGATAGTAGTCCAAAAAATTTTAACTCTTTCAGATTTTTATAACGGTCGCGACATTCGTTCGATATATTGTCTATAATTTCAATAAAAATCCGCTTATAATTTATTTTGGCGTCCACAACATTACGTTTCCGTTTTGGCGGTCCGGTTATTTTTTTTACGCTTTCAAAAATGAATTCAAACCTAGATCTAAATGATTCTAAAAAAGATTCAAACTCATAAATTTTTTTGACGCAATAAATCACATCCGACGTCTTTTTTTGCATAATTTCGTAAAGCACATCAGTTTCTGCGAATATTTCGTTAAATACATGGAGTAAAAACTGGAATTCAAAGTCTTTTAAATTGTATAATAAAGAGGAAACTTGATCTAACGTCTCGCCATCCCAGGACTCTATGTGTTCAGCCATATCCTCAAATAAATCAATTAAATGTGAAGAAGAATTGAAAATGACATTTACAGTACGCGAATTGTAAGTCCATCGAGTGTCAGCAACGCGAGGCAATTTTTTCATATCAGCCATTTTATTGTAGTGGTTTTGCCTTTTGGTACTATTATTAAAGAAATTGGCTAATGTTTTTATGCGACTGAAAAAACTTTTAGTTTCATGAATACGTTCGCACGACTTGGAAAGTATCAAATTAAGGACATGGGCGGAACACCAAACGTACTCAGCAAGAGGACACTGCTGGCGAATCATCGTCTGAACGCCGTTCCGTTCAGATGATAACACAGCAGCACCATCGTATGTCTGAGCTATTAATTTCGCCAAACAGTTAAATTCTGATAAAATCTGCAGTATGATGGCACTTAAAGTTTTCGCGGTACGGTCGGAACTTACGTCAATATATTTTATAAATCGATCAAACACTTCTGACTCACGAAAATACCTTAAAACCAGTACTAGTTGCTCTTTTCCACTTACGTCTGGTGTTTCATCGACCATCACAGCAACAAAATCAGTGGAAGCAATTTCTTGTTTTATTGTTTGAATCATTACAGACGCTACACTGGAGATTAGGTCATTTTGAATTCGATTTGATAAACCCGTAAATGAGCTAGTGCAATTTTGCAAATGGTTTTCCAAAACTCCGTCGTATTTCGCGAGCACGTCGACCAGCTCTAAATAATGTCCCCTATTCTCTGACGAAGCAGATTCGTCATGTCCACGAAAAGCGAGCTCTTGTTTCCCCAAATAGCAAACAATGTCAATAAGTCGCTGAAAAATATTTCGGTTCCGATCGACTTTCGCGTTATGTCTATCAATGTCGATTTGTATCTGTGAATTTAAACGCGTCTCAATACGATTTTTTCCAAAGGTGTGATATTTAAGGGAAGCTTCTAGGTGTTTCTCAGATTGGTCATGTTTTTTAGCTGCAGTAGGAAAGTTATGAATATCGATGTAACCGGTATCGTTCCAGACCGCTTTATTGTTTGAAAATAGTAGACAAGGGAAGCAGAACAACCTATTGCTATGTATGCAACCTGTGAGCCAATAATATGAATCATATTGTTTTGTACTGAATTTACGATTGACTTTACCTTTAGTTTGTACTAATTGCAAATCCGGTGTACAACGACCTTTTACAATCACTTGTTTTTTATCACCGAATGATAGTTTTGAAAACGCATCATTTTTTATTTTCTCTATACACACACCACCTGAACAACTTTCACAGTGAATATTATCCATTTTTCACACTATTATCGACGTTAAACTCTTTAAATACCAATTATTATGGCTCACATCACAAACCAAAACGAATCAAACAAACAATGGCCACGAAACTAGTCACAAACTCGGAGCTAGTGCAAAAAATAATACGACAAAAGGAAATAGTGTAAGCTAGGGTGCAATATAAATGAAACAATGCAACTTTTTAAAATAGTTGTATAGCTAATTTCGGTTCGGAAAACATCGGACAATTTCGTAATTTGTCGTGTTCTGAAAAAGACACTGCCTATTCTGTACGGTTGTGTGCGTTATTGTGACATTGTGTGCTACGTATTTATAGGAACGCACACCCATTCAATTCGCATGGCCACGAGAGCACACATATAAACATTTAGACTCGAATAGTTTGTGTCTTTCCCGAGGCACTTCTGGTACTCAGGTCGTCGCGGCGCTAGTGCCGCGCAATACAATACTGAACGAGCTTGCTTGGAGCGACTGTTTGTTGATTTTTTTTTGTTTATTGTTAGTAAGTAGGTACTCGTCGGACTCGTAGATAAAATAATAATAGATATCAGAACAAGATTATACTGAATTAGGTAGGGTAGGCACTGTCTTTCTGTCTTTATGAAACGCACGCCACTGATAATGACCATTATTATTCGACCTGTACCCTAATTGCGTAACACACTTTCAATCGGAATCGGTTTCATTTTGATAGTTCAAAAACATTCATTGCGTTATTTACGTTGTTGAGCAGACTAAATTCTCGAACATATGAAGCAATGGATTAGCAATTTGCTTCAAAATGATTTAGAATCTGATCGATAGTGTGTTACGCAATTAGGTTGCAGCTACGTAGTACTATTATTTAGTCTGTGGTGCAGCTCCCCTTGTTGTATTTAACTAAACTCTTGCAATATTTCACTTAAAACTAATTACGTGTTTAAACATTTCTTGACAGCCGCACTTTGTTGCTTGTCACGACTTAGAATGCACAAAACGTAACTTTCCCCTTTTAAGTAATGTTGAGAATGTAATCCTTATTTACTTTTCCTTTTAAAAACAGGAGAAAGCCTTTATTTCTTTCCTCAAACAGCAAATAAGTATGTTTTGTCGTAGATATAAAAAAAATGATTGACAATAACGGTCACCTTAGGAAACGATTGTGCTCAAAATTAATTTACCGTTTATAATTGAACATGTTCAGAAGCCGTCAAACCTGATATTGACAGCCCTTTATCACAGTGAAAAAGAGATGGTGCTATGCGTCCTGTAAATCTCTATCTCTCTCTAGCACTGAAACAATGATGGCGGTAACACGACGTCATATACACACCAGTAAACGACAAAGCAAAGCTTTTCAAATAATTTCTATTGTGAAGTATAGATATTCTAGTTCGTAATGTAGCTATAATTAGGAGGAGGAGCTTGTGGCTAAGTAATAACAGCCGCACGGGGAGATCCATCAGGTTAAGCTACGCTTGCTGGGGTTGATCCGTGGATGGGTGACTATGTTTACATACCGAGACTCCTCCGTGTTTCGGAAAGCGCGTTAAGCCGTTGGTCGCGGCTGTCATTCATGGATCTTTGACAGTTGTTACAGCAGCCCGAAAGTGCGACAACCAGTCTTACCAAGCAGTATTGTATTACCCAGTAACTGGGTTGTGGACGTCAAATAGGCTGTCGCTCCATGTAAAATACTAGTCTTCAGCTGCATCCGGTTAGACTGGAAGCCGACCCCAACATAGTTGGGAAAAGGCTAGGCAGATTGATAGAATTAAACACACACATTGTTTAATTATAATACAGATAAATTCATGAGAATCTCACATAGATATAGGTATTGTACGAGTTTCTAACAGGGACCAACTTCCAAAAACATATGGATGGCTTTGGATGGAAACAGTAAATCGAGATTTTGAGGGAACAGCTTACGAGAATCAGTCATACAAGTCATTTAGATACTGGAAATCGGTTTCAAATCGTTTGTATTCATTTCTTCAACAACTTTCAACAAAATCGGTGTAAGCTTTTCGGTAGGTAGCTTATCATCATCATCTGCCTAGCCTTTTCCCAACTATATTGGGGTTGGCTTCCAGTCTAATCGGATGTAGCTGAATACCAGTATTTTACATGGAGCGACTGCCTATCTAACCTCCACAATCCAGTTACTGGGTAATATTATCATATTACCCAGTAACTGGGTTGTGGAGGTTAGATAAGCAGTCTCTTGATAAGACGTGTTGTTAGACTTTCGGGCTTCTGATGACCCGTATCCACGAATGCCACTCGGGACCTCCGTCTTAACGTGCTTTCCGAGACACGGAGGTGTTTTGGTGTGTAAAGATGGTCACCCATCCACGGACTACCCGCGGCAAGCGTAGCTTAACCTGATCGATCGACCCGTGCGGCTGTTATTACTTAGCCACAAGCCCCTCTTTTCAGTAGCTTTTGTCAAACTTATATTGTTTTTCTTTTCAGCTATTTTAATGCTCATAGAATGACACTTTATCGATACGTATAACTTATTTTTATTCTTTTTGACACGAGGGAAGATTGTCAATGCTTTCTGAATAGACAGAATAAAATTATAGATCCTAACACGTTGATACGTCAAATGAATTCAGGACTTTATGACCAGCAGGGTAATTGCGTAACAGATAAAATGATAATCGATCGCAATGCTTTTCACTTGATAATTCAGACACGTTCATTGCGTTATCCACGTTGTTGAGCACACGATTTTTCAAATCTACGAAGCATTGGATGCCGATGGACCTAAAGGGCGTCCTGTCTGCCTCAATCACTTAGAAAGAAGTTTAAAAGAAGTCTTACATATGTTACAATATGCCTAAGTATATAAGATGTTAAAAAAATTACTTTAAATATTTTATGATGTGCTTAGACCATCGAACTGAATATTTTTTTACTATGGGACCAACTTTGAAATCGCTAAAGAAAAACAGCTGCCCCATACAGTTTAGAACTGCATTAGGTATTAAACTTTACCTAGCACACAGCAAAACAACAGAGTTTTTCTTTCGGGAGATCTAAGTTGGTCCCATAAGTAAAAAGTATTCAGTTCGATGATCTAAAGCACTCCTTCTTAAAGTTTGTAAATTTAGGCATATTTTAACATAGGCAGATTTTTATTCTCCTTATTTTAGTGCCGCACGTGGCAACACTGAAACTTGGCCCAATAGCAATTGTGTGCTCTCATTTTCAAATAGCTTCATTTGTACTTATCCTCGGGCGTAATTACTATTATAAAACTACTGTAATTTACAATAAAGGCTCGGTAATTAATTCAATGTATTGTTAGAAAACTACAAGTTTTTTTGTTGTGTCGACTGCTAGGAAATTAAAAATAGGGTCGAGTCAATGGCTTAAAAGATTCAAACTTATTGAAGTATTGTAATGCCCTAAGATGGTTGAAATGCAGGGCAGGCAGGACCTCATTCATAACAGACCACAAGTTTTGATGACTAGGAAGTTATTTAAGTTAGATTAAAGCTTCAAAACCATAGATTTATGATAGAAGTCTGTGATGTGTAACAGCTTTCCTCTCACTTTCTTGCAATCTGTGGAAGTGATTTCGTGAAAAGGGACGGAAGTGTGTAACAGTCAGCAGGGGAACGCGCGTTATTTGATTTGACCAATGAGCGCACGCGGTGGTAGAGTTGGCCGTCAGATGGTACCAACCCAAACAGATGTCATATGTTACACATCATATGCGATTACTGTAAGGCTCGCTCGTTCACAACAAGGGAAGGCACCGTAAAAAGATTCCTTACGAAATAGGATTTGTATGATTTTGCACATTAAGAGGATTGTGAAGCTGTAAATGTTCATACAAAAAGAGATAACGTTTTTCTCCCCGTAAACATAGTCTAATTTTCTTAATTTTTGGAAATGTTGTTGGTATAATGAAAAACTAGGTCCGCACGTTTTTATTATAAAGAAATATTGTATACAATATAAGTTATTAGCATCTAAATATCTATATTTTTGACATAAAAACATCTTTGAGCATTTTTATTTTTTTAAATTAAATTAAATTGAAATACTAAAAACAAAAAACGTACAGACCTAGATTAAAGTGTACTGAATGTAATGAGATTAAAATTTTCTCATTTCGTAAAGGTTTAGGGGAGTAAAAACGTTATCGCCCGAAACAATATTTATGTAAATAATTGTGTGAAATGTAGGCAATTGCCTCTAAAAATCGCGCCGCGTATCGGCGCTTCACAATCCTCTTAAACACTAGGTCTCAATATTCTCCATTATTTAGAAGTGCTTGGAGGAGCTCGTGGCTAAGTAATAACTGCCGCACGGGTCGATCCATCTGGTTAAGCTACGCTTGCCGGGGTTGGTCTGTGGATGGGTGACCATCTTATCATACCGAGACTCCTCCGTGCCTCAGAAAGCACGTAAAGACGTTGGTCCCGGCTGTCATTCGTGGAACTTTGACAGTCGTTACGGGTCGTCAGAAGCCCGAAAGTCTAACAACCAGTCTTACCAAGGGGTATCGTATTACCTAGTAACTGGGTTGTGGAGGTCAGATAGGCAGTCGCTCCATGTAAAATACTGATATTCAGCTGCATCCGGTTAGACTGGAAGCCGACTCCAACATAGTTGGGAAAAGGCTAGACAGATTGATTTAGAAGTGCTTCAAGATATCCAATAGATTAAAAGGGTACTGGTAAACTCGTACTCAATCATCAAGTAACAGATATTTCTCCAACAAACCATATCGTTGGTCCAGATTACCAGATGAACAGAGTATTAATTCAAATAAGCCTATTGTTCAGGAGATTTGATGTTTTCATATCAGTATATTTCCATTTCTATAAAGAATTCGTTAACATCACCTATATAGTTTTTAAAATAACTTTATTGGTAAAATGTTTGTTCACTTCCTGACTCAATTTTGCTTTAGTAGGACTGTATTTTTAGAGGGTAAAAATCGTAAATTTTGAGATAATACCCTGTTTATCCAAACGAACGATATTATATATAAAACGAACGATATCATGGTCTGGCAGTTTGAGTAATCTATGCGGCCTACCCCAATGTCCTTTCTTTGGTATTGTTCGTCGAATCGTTGAGCTCCTTAAGTTCTGAGTTGAGCTGCGCGATTACTGCGTGCACTGACTGGACAGGACCTCTCAATCTGTGTGGTTCTTTCCTCATAAGACCATTTCAGACACCAATCTACATGGTCTTCACATGAAGTGACCAAGATTATGTCTGGACTTTATAAGAGACTGTGACCTCTGAGTTTGTTTCGGCCTTTCTTCTCAGAGTAGTCAGATAGGAAACGCCGACCTCATCTAGTTAAAAAAAAAAAAAGTATTGACTTGTAAAAGTGTTTGTACAAACCTACTTACAGAAATAAAAATCATTTATCATTTATCATTTATAACTCTATGGCTACAGATCAATAATCATGGCTATGTTGGTTCTAGGACAACAACATTTATTTAAATTTCAATATTTGTTATGATAACTGACTGATAAAGCGATTTGCTTGTGCAAGTAATAAAAGCTTGCAATATAGATTAGAATGAGGTAAACCTTGCACTCACGGTAAATGATTGAAAGCTTTTAACCCCATACTCCCATGGTCCATCGATGGCTTTTAGCGACGCAATATCAATCGAGACCACTCGAAACTCCATTGGCCAGTAATTAACTTAATTACAGCCAATATATGCGTACTTGTGTCGCAAACAGATTGATTAACGCGTTTTATATTAAATCACAAAAATGATTTGAAAACGTTTAAATAATTCGCAATTAGTAGGAAACATCCCACTAATTGAGAATTATTTATTTGAGTTTATTCAGCTTCTTATAGCAATAAATTAGTTTTGTTCCTGTGGTCCGAAGTTCCGATGTTTGTAGTTTTTGGCCACTAGGAACAGTCTCCACCAAGCGGAAAAAATTTCATACATGTTCGGACATCCTCCTTGCTGCTCATTCACACCAAGGGCAAAAGTGCGCTTCGGACGTGGGCGCGCCGCGTAGGGTCAACAGAATGCTTGAGGATGTTCGAGGCTGCGCGAGGATGCTCGACGCTGCCGGAAAAACTGAGTAGGCGGCGGTGGCGGCGCGGACAGCACGGCGGTGGCGCCTCACTCGCGCGCCGCGGCGCCACCCGCTTGGGGTGCGCTCGCGTGGCCTTGAACACGCTCGCGGATATCCGCGACAGGGCGCTCGCGTATCCTCGAGCATGCGCAGGTAAACGCTGGATGTCTGCGTCAAATTTTATACTTAAAGTCAATATTGATATGGTACAGTTACTCATTCAATGAAATTTAATAAAAAAATATATTTAAAAATACAAAAAAAACCCGACTGCACAAACACATAGGTACCTAACTGAAAAGAGAAAAACAAGAATTACCTACCTAATATAATATAATATAATAATCTACTGAATTTTGGTATCGCAGGCACAAACAAAAGTTACCACATTTCAGGTTTGTCACCAAAATTTTGCAATACCAAAATTCAATAGATTATAGGTAGGTAATTCTTGTTTTTCTCTTTTTAGTTGGGTATGTATTTGTGCAGTCGATTTTTTCGTTTTTTTTTTATATTTTTTATTTCAGTCCTTTTAGTTTTATTAATATTTTGTATTTCAATTTATTTGTTTCGATTTAAATATGATTGGGCTACGGATCTTTTTATCAATTATTTAATTAACCAATTTATTATTCCTAAATAAATTTAAACATATAACATATATATTTTGTAATCTCCTTTTAATTTCCTTTATTTTGATACCCTACTTGATAGGATTAGTTATTTTTTATTATTAACGATTTCCCACCAAAAATCCGCCATTTTGTTTTTTTTTCAAACTCCTATCTAAGGACACTTGGGTTTCTAAGATGAATAATAAAACGATACCTTAACTGTCGAAATCCGTTCATCCGTTTGGAAGATACGAGGTAATAAAGATATGTACAAATATACAAGATACGCGCGAAAAACATAATCCATCCTTGGCAGTCGGGTAAAAAGTGCTCGAGTATCCGCGTGGATTTTGCCGCTTGGTGGAACTGACCCATGATAAGATGATTTTTATGCGCCACGTGACAGTAAAAAAAGATTCATTTTCACTTTAATCGATAACTACAAATGACGTATGTACATATGTCGCAGGCAGTTTGTATGATTCCGCTTTTTACAAACGGCGTCGTCCATTTAAAAACGCTCGCAGTTATGAAATATGCCGAAGGCAACATGTAAATTGCCTTGTCATTATAGAATATTGAATGGATAACTCAAACGCCATTTACAAAAGGCCGCGGCAAATTAAAGTATTTAGTTCTATTTCTTAAGGCACGCGCTGGCTGCTTATGCTCCAGTAGGTTCCTGAAACCTTCATTAGGTCATCGGTGTAACTTGTGTAGGGGTTACCCCTGTTACCAATGTTACCATCTTACTAACTGGACAATATTTTAAAATCAAATTCTTCTTAGACGAAGAGACTGACAGAGAATAGACGAAGACTTATTTATATCAATCAAACCATTTCCAGGCACTTTTGAACTCGGAGGAGTTTTGTCAAGGAGACTGTCAGTCAGAAAGATGATGCTAGTTACCCATTTCAAACCGTAATAGGTCATACATGTTGATCGAATAGGTCAGAGGGTTCAGAGTTGGTGAAAGTTGTTCATATTAATGGGTAGAATACCCTGTGAAAAGTTGCGCACTGCTTAAAAACTTTTCCTGTAAGGGTGACTAGTAATTAGTGAACGATACTTAACCACATGATAACAAACAATTTTTACTATGAGACCAAACCTGAAATCGCGAAAAAAACAGCTGTCCCATACATTCATGTTCGCATATCTCGTCAAAACGTAGGAGAGCAGCAAATTTTTTTTTTCGCGCGAGTTCAGGTTTGGTCCCATAGTGAAAGTTGTTTGTTATTATGAGTACAATCATCTGTTTATGGATCGTTCACTAATTACCAGTCACCTTGTATATGGAGCCCTCTATGGAGAAAAAAGAGAAAAACGGGCAAGAAACTTCATGGTGTTTCTTGCCCGTATTTTTGCATGAGAAGATTCGAATAATCAATGAACTAACATTTATGGTGTCTCTGTATGAGAGCAGGCATTCGCCCTGCACTAGAACAAATTATAAACCGCTATCATTATCATTTGATCCATAGGTATGCTAATATTTACAATAATATATTTAATTGGAGAAAACCAAAACTCTAACAGTGGGCTGATAATGAAAGTCAGTAAACAGTACACCTGATAAGAATAAACCTTTCAAGGGTATCAAACATTTTCCTTTTATTACAAAAAACAAAACACTGCGATTACTAATTCATGTGCATCAGAGATTCAGAACAAAGCGTCCAGCCATGCGTGGAGGCTGCAATCAGATACTAGGTATGCCTGTAGCTGCGTATTGTTTTCCGATTTGCACATTTATGCATAATTAAAACAAAATGGTAATGGTCATGTAAAAATATACCTATGCTTGATGCTATGATGATAAAAACCAATGCCTGAAAATGGCGTCTTTTTCTTTTTTCTCGCGGCCATCAACCAAATCTTGTTTTTCTAATACAGAATAGTGTAATAAACGAAACTTGTTTGACATGCATATATCTAAACTTAGTCCGAAATGAGATATAAGAGTTAGAACTGTGTATGTAATTATTAGGTTTATAGGCAATTTTTGACTCCTAACGCACGGGAAGGGGTGTAGCAAAAATTCAAATGTAACAAAAACATTTAACGGCTATCTATTTTAGTAATTAACACTAGCCTTGCACCTAGGAGCCAAAAATTGCCTACAAACCTAATAAATACATACAAACTTCTAACTCTTATATCTCATTTCGGACTCTTTAGATACTCGTACATGTCAAATAAGTTTCGTTTGTTACACTATTCTGTACTAGAAAAATAAGATTGTGCCGTGAGAAAAAAGAAAAAGACACCACTAAAATCGGCATAGTCCTTTGAATATGAATCCGTTGTATTTTAAGTGTCATTCAAGAAGAGTTGTAGGTGTCCTAACATTTTCAGTAGCAGGCCATAGATAACTAAATATGCACACCAACTTTTAAAAGTTCTGTTTTGTAGACCATCGTCATCTCTTTCAATATAGAGAATACCTGTATACAATATGTAACAAAAACCCTGTTGTTCCTTTTAGGGACGTGGGTATACATTTACCTACAAGCACAACACTGATGAAATTATAATTTTAAAAAATTAAGCATTGGCTAGTCGAGAGGTTAAAGTCAAATAATTATCGGAGCGCACAGGCCCCGGGTCGGTACCCCGTGCCTACTTACCCCTTTACTCCGTCACCCGCCGCCCTGTGAATCACTTACTTTGTCTCCCAGCTTACTTTCGAACGGATGGCGCGTCATCGCATAAGAAATCAGTTAAATATTACAAATATAACTACTACTACTAAAACTAGCTTTTGCCAGCGGCTCCGCCTGCGTGGATGTTGGAAATTATCCAACGGGAACCGTACATTTTTCCGGGATAAAAAGTTTCCTATTTGCTATTCCAGACTATAATCTATCTCTGTGCTAAATTTCATCCAGATACGTTCAGCCGTTCTGGCGCGATTAAGTACACGCTTTCACATGTATAATATTAATAGTAGGAAGTAGGATAATTTTTTTTTTTGTTGAACAGTTTTATTTTTTAATAAATGACTTGCTTTATTATGTATGTATACCGATCCTTAAAATGTAGGTAAAAGGAACAACAGGGTTTTGTTACATACTGTAGAGTATAAAGTTCCATAGAAAAGAGAGGATCAAGACCAGGCGGGTGTTGTGTCTGGTGGGCAACTGCTCGACGATTGTTTTTTTTTTCTTTATATAAATGGCATCTCGTAGTGGGCCTAGAGAGACCGTGACTACTTAACCAGTCAATCCTGTGGCTGCCTTAAGCGAACTCAAAGCCTCCAGCCAGGGGCATAAAACTTACAAGACTAAGCGACTACACGCTAAGGGCTCCTCCTGTGGGGAACGAACCTCTTCTTAGGGCGTCGCTGGGGGGAGGACAGCAAGATGGGACAGGCTGGATCAAATTAGAGTAATTATTTATCAGGGGAGTTTAAAGCTACTGGTTCAGCTACGCCACCAGCTGGCATTGCCTTACCGAACAAGGGACCGGGGGGAGGACGATTACTGTGGGGTCGTCGCGAGGGACCTCGGCGGCGAGGTCGGAATGTCGATTTGTTTTTGTTCCTACGGTCCCTACTGCTCTCCTGGAGAAAAGTTATGGGGTCGTCGGGATCTGAGAGCCCGACGATTGATGTCAGGACGTTGTATTTTTGCTAGTCGCGCGGTAAACTCTGCTTGCGCGATACAGGATTTTACGTGACGTCATGCGAAGTTCGCATGTGGCGATGTAGATACAAGTGTTCCTGTCTTTTTCAAGAGCCGTTTGTGTCATAGTAACACCTAGCCTGGGTACTGTACGATGAGTGAGGGGGTCTCTCTACCAACCAAGTTTAATGCAACGGGCAGACAGACCACTTGAATTTCGACACTTTAGCAGATGCATGGTAGTAAGGACGGAGCGGTTCAATCTTGTCTTGACCTTCAGAAATATGTAGATGGTTTGTCATGGTACTTACCATATGGTACCGTATATGGGTACCACCGGACCTGACGCCCTCGTTCAGCTGTATGGAGCTCACGCTGCCTGCGTCGTCGTCCATGAAACCCGTCTTCTTGTAACGTGCCATCTGCAACAAAGAAAAGAACAAAGTGTTTAGCTAAACTTTTGGGCCATCGTTGATCGGAGTATTGCAGAAAACTACCTTTAGGCACATGTCCTACCGAAGACGAGGAAGCGACTAGCTATCAACGATTTTCTCGCTGAAGAAACGTACAAAAAATTGTAGGTCCCGTGGAATTAAAAGACATATATCAGATGTTAGTTGATCGCCGACTGGTCACACCGCCGCACTATGGGACCAAACATTATTTTCCATCTCAAAAATGGTTTTGACGAAAGTCGTAAATCCATAGATTTATTTATGGTTTTATACTCTCAAAGGACGGAACTTACGAATAAATTACAAAAAAAATTACCGGTTGGTCCCATAGTGCGCCGGCGAATACTCGTTTGTCTTAGCAACAAGAGCGATCAAAAAGAGTACTCGCTCAGTGACGCTTGCTGGGCGGGCAGAACCACAGAACAGATAATTTCATCTGTTCTGTGGGCAGAACACTCGCTAAAAGACTCTCGACATCGACACTTTTAAGGTAGTTTTCGGATAAAAGAAGATACATACTACAGTATCGTAGTGGTTTCTTCGTGTATAATAGTTTGAATTCAGAACTAAGTACTTTATTGTTGTTTTGTTTTGATTTGAACAACAATAAAGTACCTATTTAGTTCTGAATTCAAATTATTATAGGTACATGATAAATCTAATAATTGATGGACATGGAAATTAGCATTTTTTTTTTTTGTGGATGGGAAATCATCAAATAACTTCTCCCGCTCTGGGTGGAGTGGGAGGGCGTGTCAGACTTCTACTGACTAAAACCCACCCGTGTTCCTTCAGTTGCCTATGCCAGGGCCACGGTAACTCTTTCAAACAACCCGCAACCCTGGCGGGAGCATTTGTTTGTATTCAGAACTGCGATGATTGCTGAGGGACAATAAGAAAATAGTTGAACTGTATTTACTTGTTCTTTATATCATTCATAAATGCTACGCTTTTAAAAAACAGTGTTTTAAAACACTCAGAAATTATGTCTTTTACTTAGAATACCGAAAAGTATTACGCAAGTCCACTGAAGCTAAATTAATGTCATTTTCGCTTCAAAAACATTTTAAAGAGTTCCAGCATAGCTATTCACAACATTCGACAAGTTGTCGAATAGAAAATGTAATTTTCGATTACTAATTTGCCTTGTCCCCGACATTTGATAGCTGTTGGAAGAATGACGGTCGTTTGTTTTAAAATAATACAATACAATACTTACAAAATTTTCGGGTTTTGGATTTGTTAACAGAGTTTTTTGCAGCATTTTCTGGGTTAAATTGTAATACTAGATAATACTGTCATGTCATGGTGAACAAGCACCATAAGTAGAGTTTTTCTACGTAAGCGAATGACCCTGAAGTATAGAATAACTGCTTAAGGGGACTAAGGACCTAAAGTGCGGTCACTGTCGGACTGCATAGAAAAAAAAAGAGAAGCGCGATGACACAACGCTGGTAATTTATTGTAAAATATGAAGCAATTATCTATTTATAAAAAATCTATTGATTGGATTAAACAATTAAAACACTATTACGTTAATATGTTGCTTGTAGAATGATCTGACAAAAAACAGAATGATTGCATGTTTATGTGTAGGTAATAGTTTATAAATTTGTAAAACCATTTTAGAGGAATCTTCGTGTTTTTTTTTTCCATCGTATCAAATTAGTTGTATTATGTTTTCAACACACTATCTAACTAGCATATATCCTGAAGTATATCACATATTTTTCTGATTTAGTTTACTGCAGTAGATCATATACTTTTAGGAATTATAAAACTTGCGTTTAGGTCCTGTAGTCCCCTATACGGGTAATTATTCGTAGGCACAACGGATGAGCCTATTTAGATCGTGTTTTTCACGGAAATTATCAATTAGATATGACGATAAAGGGCTGCTAAAATATGTTTTTTTTTTAAGGCCTGAATATTTGTGTTGAATAGTAAAATCAAATTCATTTTTCTTTATAAATACTTATACTAGTAGTTCTGTGAAAAGTACCAAACTTTTTTTTTGTTATTTAAAACGGGATATTTACCATGATTCTTTCCATCAGATCTTCTCCAAATTTTTATGAGACCAACTTAAACGAACCTTTCAAATAAAAAAAAATTATCGAAATCGGATCTCATAAAACGGATATATACATAACCCCCCTTTTTCCCTTTTAGAGGAAGTATCCAATCAAAAATCCCCGACAACAAAAAAGAAATCTATTTAAAAATCGTAAAACCTGTATACCAAGTTTCGTCCAGATCGATTGTAATATACGACCTGTAGAGGAGTAGCAACAAACTGACAGACGAAAGCAAATGTTGGCAGACCTGAAGCAGATGCTTCGCTCGCTCGGTCAATAAGATTTGCCCTCCTGCAGCCCTTTTCCCAATATACGGTCAAGGAAATTGATTGTTTATCAAATTGACACACTACGTCAATTTGCCGTGTTATAGCCATTTCATACAAATGTGAAAGTATTAAATTACGTAGTGATTTAAATAAACGGCCAATTTAAGTTGGTAGTCAATCTGATAAACAATTAACCCTGACTTCATGGCTTGTCTTCTTCCATACATCTCTATCAGCCGTCATCTCAGTAATACTACGGTTTCCTAGAAGAATGACGGCTGCCATAAGGGCCGCAGTGACGGCTGTCATAGAAATGATGGCAGTGGCATAGATTTAAATCGTTAGATTCGCCCTACCGCGTCAAAAGATAGTCGCATTTTTTATTCATATTGACCATTGAGATAAGAAAAACATGGAGACGCCGCGTTGTTCTATACATACATTTGCTTATATAAATATAAGATGTCTCATTTAAGGTAACCGACGTCCGTAAATAAACTCGACTGCGTTTCTGTAAATAAAGTTTTTTATTGTTTTACAAACGATTGTTTTATAAAGTAAGAAGGTACTTACGTACCTATGTACTTACTTTACCTGTAAATAAAGAAACAACATTCAAAACTTAAAAGCTTTTTTTTAATTTCACGAATATCGTCCTTTAAAATCTTCAGGTATTTTATCTAACACAATAGTGTGTCATAGCCTCCAAATCACCATGACAACACACTGTAATGTCCGTTCACCTCCGTCAGTCAGTTACTTGTTCCTCCTACATTCATACAATTTGTCTGTTATTCTCAATCACTCGCGCTTCAGTGAGCGCGGGTAAATTCAAATTAAGGAAATGATAGTATGTAAGTAGGCAATCCTTTCCTTACATAAATATGAGTGAAATACGATAGAGAATGTGAAATATCGTTTTGTCTCATTCTTTCTAATATAATAATCATATTTGATAAAAGAGAAAACAATATTTTGTCGTGACGTAGTAACCGTTGTATGTAAGTAGGTACCATATCGGCCATCTTAAGCGACGAGTTTTGCTGTCAAACGGTGGTTTACTTTTTGGATTAATAATAGTAATAATAATAATAATAAGCTGGCAACACCAACGTCAACACGTCAAAATTTATTTTCATATATTTTCAGTTTAATATTAGTCGCAGTTTTTTTATTTTATTTCCTGAGAAAAACCCACACTCCACTGCAAGAAAAAATAATCAAGATAATTTAAATACAGCAATTACCAAAATGTACAAAATACATAAAAAACTGCCAAATCGGAGGTGACATTTGTCATGTCACCTCCGATAAAACAATACAAACCCAAATGAAAATAAAAAAATGTTGACGAGAGCAGCTGCAAGATGAGCACGCCTACCACCTCCGGACTCTTCGCTCGGCTCCGCCTCGCTGCCGCCGGTACCTAGCCCCACCGTGAGCGCTGTGACGACACCGGCCGCGGTAGTTGCGTCGAGCTCGAGCGACGAGTATTTTTCCCCGCCGACGTCGCCAACACCTGTACGTCGGCAGGGGAGAGGCCGGCCACCGAGAAGCTTGGGACTTAGGGGCCATCCAGCCCCGAGCCGGGTCCCCGCTGCCGGTGGTTGTGTGCAGCGCATGAAATGGACTCAACAAATGAATGAGAACGTCATGCGCGCATATTACGGGGCTACAGAGGGGGGAACTAACCTCACTGCGTACCGCGATAGGATGCTGTCTCTGTTCCAGGCGCTTCAACCAGCCATCAACGTCTCGGCCCAACGACTTTCGGATCAGGTGCGGGTTATCCAACGGAATCACAGATTGGACGACGCCGCGCTTGATAGGCTGCGCTCAGAGGTACTGAGCAATCGTATCGTCCCTGTCCCGTCACAGACCGCGGTGCAACCTCTAGTCAGTGACATAACCCAACCGCGGTCTTATGTTAATGATGAGGAGGGGGGCGATGAGATTGTTACGGTAAGTAGCCAGTGTAACGAACGATTGAGGAGCGCGCTGGAGGATGCGATTCGGGAGTTTAGAACTGCCCCCGTCCAACTTAGACCACATTTACCTCGCTTGCCTATGCACAGAACGAATAGGGCGATGGTGTGTGCCTTGGATTCGCTGCTTGGTTTTTATTTTGAAAGCAGCGAAGATCTCGTAGATACGCACTCGATCTTGTATTGCGCGGCTATTGCGGCGTGTCGTGTAGCCAATATCAAATTTCCAAATTGTGACATAGCTACACGACCAAAACCCGCTGTTCCAGCCTGGCAGTGCAGGATCGAGCAGCGTATCGAGGGGACCAGGGTGCTCATCGGCAAACTATACTGCTTCAGGGAGGGCAATACTCGCCCTAGAGTGATGCGCTTTGTGAGGCGGGTGTTCTCGGGGACTGGAATCAGTCCTCAAGAATATATGTCCCGTGTCACAGAGCGCATTGACTTCCTGAAGCAGAAGGTCTGTGCATGGGCAAGCCGTATCCGTAGGTATAAGCGACGGGTTGAGCGGTATACCCAGAATCGCATATTCCAGCGTGATCAAAGGTGGGTGTATAGAGCATGGGAGCGACCTGAGCAAAATGTGGCAGACGTATGCCGCCCGGATGATGATGCCACTAGCATATTCTGGCGTAACATCTGGTCGGTGCCCGTTTGCCATACTGAGGCTGAATGGATGCGGGATGTTGAGCGCGTGTGAGACGCCATACCGGAGATGGAGGAAGTAATAATTACTTCCTCCGATGTAGCCAGTGCAGCCCGCCCGATACCGAACTGGAAATCTCCGGGACCGGACGGACTGCACAATTTTTGGCTTAAATGGCTGCAAAGTTCACACGCGTGCTTAGCATCGCAATTCCAGTCGGCCTTAGAGTCTGGGTCGCTGCCACAGCTCTTTACAACAGGAGTTACCCACCTGCTCCATAAGTCAGGTGATGCCACGGAACCCAAAAATTATAGGCCGATCACTTGTTTGCCGACGGTCTATAAACTTCTTACATCCATTTTGAGAGAGAAAATTAATTCTCATTTAGAAAAGAATTCTATTATGTCTGTCTCTCAAAATGGATGTAGGAATGGGTCCCGCGGCACCAAGGAGCTACTCCTCATTGACATGGCCATAAGCCAACAGGTCCGTCGATCCCGAAAGGATTTGTCGACATGTTGGATAGACTATAAGAAGGCCTTTGATTCGGTGCCGCATACATGGCTCTTGAGGGTGTTAGAGTTGTACAAAATTGATACTACTCTGAGCACCTTCCTAACGACGTGTATGGGGCAGTGGAGGACGGTTCTTCGCTATCCAGGATGCCGACAAATTCAGGGGAGCAACGAACCTATTAGGATTAAGCGGGGAATATTCCAGGGCGACAGTCTGAGTCCACTGTGGTTTTGTTTAGCCTTGAACCCTCTTAGCACTCTGCTGGAGGGTACATGGCTGGGCTGTCCTTTGCGGAGGTCAGGTAATATCCCACCTGCTTTATATGGATGATTTGAAACTGTTTGCCACCAACAAATTGCAACTGCTGGAGTCACTAAAAGTAACTAAAACTTTTAGTGATTCCATCAGGATGGAATTTGGTGTAGATAAATGTGCAGTCATGCATGTAAAGCGGGGCGGGATTGTGGAATCTGAGGGACTACAACTCTCAGATTCTATAAACCTGAGATCACTCTCCGCAACTGATACCTACAAATACCTGGGTATGTCAGAGGGGTTAGGCATTAACGGACCTGACGTGAAACAATCGTTGCAGGAGCGCTTCTTCGGTCGCCTGAAAAAGGTACTTAATAGTTCTTTGTCAGGCGGCAACAAGGTGCGCGCCTTTAACGGTTGGGTCATGCCGGTCCTAATGTACTCCTTTGGCATACTAAAGTGGACCCAGACGGAACTAGACACCCTGGATAGGAGAGTCCGGTCACTGTTGACCGCAAACCGGATGCATCACCCACGTTCGTCTGTCATGAGGCTGTACATTCCGCGGAAGTGCGGGGGTCGAGGTTTTTTAAATGCTAAGACCCTCCACAACCGCGAGGTGTGCAGTCTCAGAGAATATTTTCTCAAGGCTGACGTGGGTATGCACCGAGATGTGGTTGCAGTGGACAAGGGACTCACCCCGTTGTCCTTGGCTAAAGAGAACTGGCGCAAACCTGTGGTGCTTAGTACCAATGACCGCAAGGAAGTATGGCAAAGCAAGGAGCTTCACGGACGCTTTTTCCGGGCCCTTCATGGGCCCGACGTAGATTTCTTAGCGTCCGTGGCCTGGCTACGCTTCGGTAACCTCTTTGGGGAAACCGAAGGTTCAGTCTGTACAATTATGAGTTATGCTAACGAATAACTACCGGAAGTATATAATGAAAGACGGGACGATCGACATATGTCGGGCATGCCATTGTCCCGGTGAGTCTATCAGACATATTACTTCTGGGTGTTCTCGTTTAGCTAACGGCGAGTATTTGCACAGGCATAATCAAGTAGCCAGGATTATCCATCAGCAACTTGCTCTGAAATACGGCCTTGTGGACTCTGAGGTACCGTATTACAGGTACGTGCCCGACCCAGTTCTCGAGAATGACCATGTCACGTTATACTGGGATCGATCTATTATCACTGACAGGACTATTGTAGCCAATAAGCCTGATATAGTGGTAATAGATCGATCAGTGCGCCGCACAATGATAATCGATGTCACTATCCCGCATGACGAGAACCTCGTGAAGGCTGAGAAGGAGAAACAATTGAAGTATCTCGACTTAGCCCACGAGGTTGTCGCTATGTGGAATGTGGACTCGGCAATCATTGTGCCGATAGTCGTTACGGTCAATGGCCTTATCGCTAAGAGCCTCGACCAACATCTCAAGAGGCTCTCGTTGGGTGGCTGGGTGAAGGGCCTGATTCAGAAGGCAGTCCTCCTTGATACGGCGCGTATTGTGAGGAGGTTCCTGTCTCTGGGGCCCTAACCACCGGTAGCTTGGACCCTGCACCCGCTACCGGCGGATCACTATTTTTATATTTTTAAATGTTTTTTTTTTTAATGTTTTTATAAAAATATTTAAAAATGTAATAAAATAAGTTTAAAAAATAAATAAAGAAGATAATAATAATAATTTATTTCATAAAAAGTGGTACAGTCTGTTACAAAGTGGGTTGACAACTTCGGAATAGTTTACATCTGAGATGAGTAGGTAACAATACAAATTTACGATCTGATGTCCTAGCCAGGTTACTAAGTAGCCTGTATTAAGGACAAACAGCCCTCATTTCCCGAAAATAGGACAAAAGTATTGCTTAAACTGTTACATAATTATTAACAAAATTTAAACAAATTAAATTAAAAAAAATAATAATAATAATCAAAAGACAAGTACAAGAATGTGTGGTGCGCGCGCGTGTGTGTGAATGTGTGCACGTGCGTGTCTGTGTGAGTTGTGAGTGTGTGTGTGTATTATGAGTTACTTCATTGTTGTAAGAAGGGATTCGGTATCATCATAATTTTTGGTAGAAAGAAATTCAGTAATCAGCTTTTTGCATGCTAGCTTACAACATGTTTGCAGTGGAATGATTGCGTTTATTATATTATATAAAGAGGGTCCTTGATAAAAAAAAAGAATCTTTTTGTAAATGTAAAGTATGGATGAGGTACAGTACATACCCTGTTTCTTCTTCTGGGTATGGTCGGCCGACGTGCTATTGGAGTGTTAGTGTGCTGTTGTAAAATCGAGCTGAGTATGAACAATTGTCGAACGGTAAGGACCTCGCATTTCTGGTAGAGGTCAAAGGTCGGATAAAGTATCGGTCGAAAAGTGGCTACCTTCAGGACTGCTCGCTGCGCTACCTCAAGAGGCTTGAGAATTGATTTAGCAGCACCACCCCAACTTGTAATGCAGTAAGAGATTACAGACTGGCACATTGCAAAATATACAGACCGTATAACATGTACGTTGGCAATATGCCTAAGAGTTTTAAAAAAATAAATCAGTTTGCGGACGCGGCCGGTCAGAAGAGTAGTATGTGCTTTAAAGCTGAGGTGTTTGTCTAGAGTGATACCAAGGTATTTAATTGTATCAGTAGATGTAATTAGTGGACAGTTACAGTTTGGTGTGTTTAATTGACAGGTGTGAGCTTGCAAAGTAACGGGAGTCGAAGGTTGTGATGTGATTTTGAGAGAGAAAGTAATGAGTTTTGTTTTAGATGTATTTAAGGTGAGTGAGTGAGACATCAGCCAGCTACGTACGACATCAAATCCTTTCTGAGCGGTAGCTTGGAGACTAGACCACGAGTTATCGGAGAAGGTGATGGCAGTGTCATCGGCAAAAGAAACGATGTTTCCGGAATTTAATTGCAGATTACAGAGATCATTGATAAAGACCAGAAACAAAGTGGGACCTAAGACACTACCTTGCGGTACACCGTAGGCAATAGGCAGTTCATCACTTAAATATTTATCGATTTTGACCCTCTGCGAGCGGCCTGAGAGATAAGAACGAAAGAGTTGAAGTTGTAAATCTCTGACACCTAAACGTTCAAGTTTGGATAATAAGCAAGAGAGAGGAACGGTATCGAAAGCTTTAGCAAGATCAATAAATACAGTGAGACATTTTTTGCGGTGATTGAGTTTATCAACAATACCGGTTATCAATTTTAAGGCTGCATCAGAAGTCGATTTATTTTTCCTAAAACCGTACTGGTTGGTTGAGAGCAGGTTATTAGTCTCAAGGTAATTGATGAGTCTTTTGTTGATAAGTCTTTCCATGAGCTTAGATAGGGCAGATAGAACCGCGATAGGGCGATAGTTATTTATAGTACATCGGTCACCCCCCTTGAATATTGGATGAATGATAGCCAACTTGAAGCAGGAAGGAAAAGTACCGGAGTCAAAGCAGAGGTTAAAAATGTGGCATAAAATGGGTGACAGAAGCATGCAGTACCTATTCAAAAATGTCGTGGAGATGCCGTCGTGTCCTATTGCAGCATTGGGTTTGAGAGACTTTATGACGGAATTTATCTCATCAGGGGTTGTTCCTAACATAGCGAAAGAGTTACGGCTACTTGTGTTCCCAGAGCACCTGTGTGGACCCAAAAGGCGAGATGCGGGTTGGGTTTTTGTAATACAATCAGCAAGATTCTTACCAATATTAGCAAAGTAAGTATTAACATCATTAACAGATTGTTGAGGGGATGTGGAAGAGGAAAATAATTCTGTGGGAATGTGAGTAGTAATGTTAGTGTTCGTGATACGCTTAATTGTGTGCCATAAAAGTTTGGTGTTTTGTCCAGCTTTGGTCAATTCTTCAGAGTCGAACTGTCTCTTAACTTTTTTGAGGATTTTGTTGCAGAAATTTCTGTATCTTACGTAGGTAGTTTTAATCAGTTCGTTGTCAGGAGAATGTTTTTGCTTTTTATGCAGGGCATCCCTGTTTCTCATGCACCTCAGAAGCCCAGGGGTTATCCCGGGCTTTAGGATCCTATTACGCTTTGGAATATTCTTGGTTTTTGTGTTCATGGTAATTTTCAGGGAAAGGGTTTGTACTAAGGAATTTGTTGCTGCGTTAGGATCAGTCATGGATAATATATGTGAAAAGTCTGTACTTTCCATAGCCCGATCCAGGGCAGCATAGTCGATCTTTGAAATTGTGGTCATGTGTAAGCTATGGCGAGGCTTTGAATTTATGCAAAGAAGAGTTGAGCAGTGATCGCTTACGGTTGAATCAAAAATGAAGGTGGAAGACGGTAGTCTAGTTCGAAGAACAGTGTGATCAAGACAATTGTCTCCTCTTGTTGGTAGACAATGTGTCGGTAAAAATCCATGGAATGCGAGACAGTTAAGATAGTCATGAGAGCGATTTTCTAAAGGAGAATTTGAGCTATCTATGTTTATGTTTATATCACCTGTGATGACAACTGTATGTGTATTACTGTGTGTGTATTATTGAGATTTGCGAGATAATTATGAGGAGTTTACCTTTAAAACTGCATGTAGGTTAATGTCAGAAAACAGCAATTTTACTTTACTTATAAATAGTAACAACTATGTTCCTTGATCGACACAATCCTAGCAATGGCAGCCATTTTATGAGACATTATGAATGAGTTGTAGGGTTGTAGGTATGCACCTTTTTTGTAGGTATTTCCAGTCCATATATTTATATGTCTATGGTTTTGACACCTCTGACACACAATGACGCAGTGACTACACAAAAGGTTGTCATGAAAAATGAGCTCACCTCCTCTCACACATTTTGTTGTGACTAAGTACAGTGAGAGCAAATCTAGCGATTTAAATCTTTGGGGAGCGGGGTTTGACTTTGTCAAATACTGGTGAAAATGACAGATTTTCATGACGGCCATTATAATATGACGGATCCGCTTTCCCAGGAAACCATAGCTTTACACCCTCTTGCTAACCATTATCCTCTTTTGGTAGTTTAGATATAAGGAGGAGCTCGTGGCTAAGTAATAACAGCCGCACGGGTCGATCCATCAGGTTAAGCTACGCTTGCCGGGGTTGGTCTGTGGATGGGTGATCATCTTTTCGTACCGAGATTCCTCCGTGCCTCGGAAAGCACGTTAAGCCGTTGGTCCCGGCTGTCATTTGAGGATCTTTGACAGTCGTTACGGGTGGTCAGAAGCCCGAAAGTCTGACAACCAGTCTTACCAAGGGGTATCGTATTACCCAGTAACTGGGTTGTGGAGGTCAGATAGGCAGTCGCTCCATGTAAAATACTGGTATTCAGCTGCACCCGGTTAGACTGGAAGCCGACCCCAACATAGTTGGGAAAAGGCTAGGCAGATTGATTGATTGGTAGTTTAGATATAAGAAATAATCTTATCCCGCCTCGTTGGTCGCAAGGGTGGTCGCAAACGCTACTTCTGAGTATGAGGTCCTGGGTTCGATTCCCAAGTCAGGCAAAGTGTTGTTGGGTTTTTCCATCAGGAACTTCTCAGTAGCAGCTCTGAGTCTGGATTTGAGCCCGGTTGATGGCATTAGGCTCGCCTCCTATTACATGGGACTTATATTATACATAACTGGCGAAATGTGTAGGTACTATAGGTACACTTCTGCCTAACCCTATTTTGGCCTACACTGTCCCTCTGATGAGCAAAGGCCTCCCCCAAATCCATCCAAGCATCCTTTTCCAGGGCCACCTCGATCCATTCCTTGCGGTACGCGTATAGGTCGTCTCGCCACCTCTTCCTGGGCCGGCCTCGGCGGCGCCGTCCATCCTCAGGCACCCACCGTGTGGAGACTGGTGCCCAGCGGTCGCTAAGGAGGCGACTGACATGACCCGCCCAATCCCATTTTAGCTTGGCAGCCTTATTGCCTACTCGAAGGAAAGACTTACCTTCTACTATTCAACCAAAACTGAACGTGGTGGGCCATAGTTCTAGAGTTCAATCAGTTACTTTATTCAACAAGTTGCATGTAGAATTTAAATGTATACATAGCATAAACTTATTTAAAAACAAATTAAGGACATATTTGTTGAAGAAGGGGTATTATAGTATCGATGAGTTCATAAATGACCAAAGACGGATATGATATTGTATTTCTTCATTTATTATTATTATTGTAATGCGTAATTAATTTGAAATATGAATGTAATGCTTTTGTTTTTTATTATTTTATTTATCATCACATCACTGTAATATTTTCAACACAATGTATTTTGTTATGAAATAAATGACTAAAATGACTAAATGACGTCTAGGATCCCTGTTTTGAAGAGCAGTATAGCGAGTGTTTCGTACTCTGTCAGTACGCTCAGAATACTAACCCTAATTATATGTTTAAAAACAAGGATAAGAAAGAAATGAAGATACCTAACGTGCATAAAACCTAGTATCTAAATAGTGTACATAGCGTTTCTCTGACCTATTTGCAGGATTGGCTTTGTCTAAAGAAAATTGCCTTGTTCGCATTAGCATTCTGAATAGCCACAGTAAATACTATACATATCATGTACCTCATCTCTAAGTCATATTTTGTGATTTATTTTCCTTTGTGCCTCCCATTTTAGATCGTTTTCCACTTATCTCTGAAATTTGTGACCTCTTCATCATACCACTTTTTTATCCTGATTTGTATTTTTTGATATTATATACCACCTAGGCAAGGTGGATAGTGTTGTTTGTCGGCCTAGAACGACATGATGGCTGTCTTGGTTTTCTTCCACGACAGAAATTAAACACGGCTAGCATAGCTGTCTCTCCTTAATTATATAAATTGCCGAACCATTCTGGACCGTGTTGAGGCGCTTGTGGAGGAGTCAACATCCATTACATATCTAGACCTCTCCGTGCCTCGGAAAGCACGTTAAGCCGTTGGTCCCGGCTGTCATTCGTAGTTCTTTGATAGTCGTTACAGGTATTCAGCTGCATCCGGTTATACTGGAAGCCGACCCCAACATACTTGGGAAAAGGCTAGGTAGATTGATTGATTGTACGCGACACGATTGAAAAACTGTCACATTTGAAGTAAAGTTTTCATACAATTCTTTCTAGTTCTACTTCAACTAAACTCGCTAAATAAAACTAAAGCAAATGTAACTCAGCCATTACTTCTGGTTACTAACTAAATAAGACTAGGCTCCTAGAATTAAGACTTATTCCCGTCTAAATGCTGCATTTATCGAAATGCTCGGGTTATGGGGCACGAGCGCGCGTCTCCTAGCCGTTTGGTCGATACTTCACGTGACCAGAGGGGATGGTTCATTCTTTGGCCCAAGAATTAACATTGCTATTCAACGTGGCAATGCTGCCAGTCTTGTGGGCAAATTTCCGGATGACAGCGACACGGACGAGTACTTTGACACCAAGTCGCCCTTTTAATAAAAAAACGAAATAACTCAAAATTACATATTTCGAGTCTTTACTATAAACTGAATTAATTTCGCACGGAGAATCGTTCAGTCCAACAGCCGACTCGATAACTATGAAAATGACAGAGATTTCTTTATTTTTTTGTGATAAATTGAAGCTATTAAGGCTATTAAGGAGCTCGTGGCTAAATAATAACAGCCGTAAGGGTCGATCCATCAGGTTAAGCTACGCTTGCCGGGGTTGGTCCGTAGATGGGTGACCATCTGTACATACCGAGACTCCTCCGTGCCTCGGAAAGCACGTTAAGCCGTTGGTCCCGGCTGTCATTCGTAGATCTTTGGCAGTTGTTACGGGTCGTCAGAAGCCCGAAAGTCTGACAACCAGTCTTACCAAGGGGTATCGTATTACCCAATAACTGGGTTGTGGAGGTCAGATAGGCAGTCGCTCCATGTAAAATACTGGTATTCAGCTGCATCCGGTTAGACTGGAAGCCGACCCCAACATAGTTGGGAAAAGGCTAGGCAGATGATGATGATGATAAGGTAGACAATGTAAGGTGATGAATGACCTTTTAATGCGTTTTCCCACAAAATAGAAATTTTGAGTTATTTCGGTTTTTGATTAAAGGGGCGAAGTGTCCTTTTGCTTTTGTATTTATTTGTACAGTAAATTAGTTAGGCTTTTAATTTCGTACCTAGTGTAAAAAGTTAGTTGTGTTATAGATATAAATATTGTATCCTGATCCGACAGACGTTGTCCTGTTAATAATAATAATTGATACAACATTCCCATAGTTTACCCGAATTCTCTCATTTTTCCAGCCACTTTTCAAATTTTCTTTCCGTAAGAACCTACCGGTCTATTCTGTATAAATATCACCGTGAAAACTTAGGTGAAGTGAGCTTTAAGTGAGCTGTCATTCCACCAGATACTAAGTAATATTGACACTATTGGCAGCTCACTCCACGCTCACTTCACCTATGTTTTCACGGTGAACTTTGTACAGAATAGCACAGTGACTATTAAAAACATTTTAAAACAAAAAAAAATGCCAAATCGGGCCAGCCGTTCTGAAGTGATGCGCTTTCCAACGAACAGCTTTTAAATTTTTGGGTTCCGTACCTCAAAAGGAAAAAAAACGATACAAACTTATAAGATCACTTCGTTGTCCGTCCATCTGTCTATCACGACCTTTTTTCTCAGGAATGCATGGAGGTATCAAGTTCAAATTAATAAAAAATACGTAGGTTTATAGTACAGACGCCAGCACATCAACGGGGTAGGTTGAACTGTCAAATTTTCCCAATAAACCTTGAACCAAATACTTTAGAGATAAAGTTGTAAATCTTTTAAAGAAATTTGACAGATTGTAGTAGCTTGATGTGCTGGCGTCTGTACCTTGGAGCTGTAAAAATTCAAGCTTCTAAGTCAACGCAATAATAAAAGACGGCCATTCATTTTGATACTCGCAAATAAATCAAAACCTATAGGATACTTCCACTTCCCGTAGACCTATAGAATCATGATATTTGGCAAGAAGCAAGGTCTCATAGCACAAGTAAAGGAAAAAGTCAGAAAAAGAACATGTTTTTCAACTACAATGCTAAGTTTGTTTTAGGGATAAATTCTTTTCAACCACGGAATCCTTCATTGTGCGTGGTCCGACACGCACTTGGCCGGTTTATTTTAACACTTTCGCTGACGTCACGACCAGAGGCGTATTTTTGTTCGTGTTTGATATCGCGCTACGCCCACAGGCGGTTAACTTTACTAAGTCAAAACAGACAAAACGCCTATAGCCGTGTAAATTTGCGTACATGACTAAGAAGCCACGTGATCTAGTGTCGTATTGCACTCATTTAATTTTTTTAGTGTTAAGGCAAAAAATATTGGTATAAAAAATACCATATTACAGGTACCTTGACTTGTTTTTTGACGACAGTACGGCTGTAGGCGTCGTCTTATTTTGTATGAATTTTTTTAGTGTCATTTTCAGAATGTGAACTTCATCTCAGTGTCAGGGAAAGTGTTAAAATTTTATTATTTAGAATATTGATAAGAATATTAATGTATTTGAAATAAATATCCTTAAAGTTTTAATAGGGACGTCTATCAATTGCCTTTCAAGTCTCAAATATTCGGATACCAATTTCATATTACCCACTTTCGCTCTCATACCTCGGGTAGGGTACCTACTATTTATAAGAAAAGGCGTCATCCAAAAACCCAATTACTTTTCTTTATCATACAAAACGTTTCCAGCTTTCAACTAAAGCACTAGAAAAGATTGTAAATACATAAAAAATGTACCACAGGTTATCACGAAATAGTTCATTTGACCTTGTTCAGAAGTCTCGTTCACTTACTCGTTCATTCCCTGAATCCCTGAGTGAGCCTCAGCTATCATCATAAATATGAATGTTTCTAGGATAGGTACACTTGGTTGATATGAGATCTTATCTGAGTTTGGCACGAGAAATGTCATAAAATAGAGAAGCAAGATTCTGTAAACTAATACGAGTACGTAGTAACCCTTCGTATAGGTATCGAACTTACTCGTAGATCTACGCGAGACGCAATGGCTTTTTAATTCTTTCAGTAATTATTCGTGTGGTAGTGTGTATGAGTGGTAATAGTAACTAACATTGTATGTATATATAAATCACGTTAAATGTTTGTTCAACGATAAGAATTTCGGAAGTCCACAAACTGATAACAGAGCAAATTAAATTGTAATCAGTCCTCAGGAAGAATAGTAATATAAAATTTAATTTAATATGTGCGACAGTCTTCATCACGAACTCGATTATTGTTAGTTGCAAAAATTGCGCAGATCTTTTCATTCGCCGTTATTTGGGTTAGTGAAGATACGCTTCTTCTTATTATACCAACATCTCTATGAATGTCAGTCGTCATAATAATGTTTACATCCTTCATTAAAGTAATATCATCATTCACACACACAATACACACACAATCTTCTAATAAATATATTTTTGTCTTCTTTTTAAATGTTTGAAGTAAATTGATGGTCTAAAACACAGGTTTTCATAAAGCTAGATCAGGCAAGTTACAGTTAGAATTAAATTTTCCTCAATTGTAATTAATGTAAATCATAATTTTTACTTTATCTATCTATATATAAAAAAATGAATCGCCGAAATATATGTACGCGCGTAACTTTCGAACGACTGCACCAAATTGGATTTTTATTTTTTTGTTGTGTTTGTAATTGTCAGGACAAGGTTTGTATGAAAGAAAATGTTTGAAAAGTTGCCGGGGAAATTGGAAAATTCGGGAAAAGTGAAAGTCCATTTTCTATGGGAATTTTGTATGAATTATTGAAATTTTAACAGGACAACGTTTGTCGGGTCATCTAGTACTCGAATAATTTTTATTTTATTTGTATTACTGTCTCTTCATATTTTCTTTGGACTACGCAGGTCTTTAACACCCTCAGCGCCAGAACCGATTCCTAGATCATTTATAGGTACTTTTCCGATAAATATGACAGGCCAGGGCTTTAATTTTTTTTACATAATAAATGTATAGAAAACTTGTGCCTAAAAGATACCAAGTAGAAAGATGTGTATATTTTTGGATACATACCTAATATCCAGAGTCCAGACACGGTTGGTCCGTGGGTGGGTGACCATCTTTATATACCAAGGAAGCACGTTATTATTATTATTTATTTATTAAAATACATAGTTTATAAAAAGTCTTAAAAACTTAATAACTAAGCCGTTAAGCGTTAGGCGGTATGTTTAAGCCGTTGGTCCAGGTTGTCATTCGTGGATCTTTGATAGTCGTTACGGGTCGTCAGAAGCCCGAAAGTCTGACAACCAGTCTTACCAAGGGTTATCGTATTACCCAGTAACTGGATTGTGAAGGTCAGATAGGCTGAAAGCCGGCCCCAACATAATTGGGAAAAGGTTAAAGGCCAAAGGTGTTAAAACTTACAGTTGAGTTTTAAGATATGTTTTGAGAAGAGCTGGTTACGGTAATAAAAATGGCAGGCCATAAAAACTTTATTCCTACAGTCATAGAATAATAATAGGTACCAACTACTTCTGTAGACTCGTCAAGATATTTCATCGTAGGAAAAGTATTAAGAAAAGTTCCGCCGATCCAACTTTTATCCTGTTTCCGTCAAATTTCCGTGACATAACAAAGTTGCATCGATTCAGTTTCCGTAGAGAAACGGATATTAATGCCGACCTAGTTCTGGTGCATAATACTGCTAAATGTCAAAGAAATTCCGCGTTAGACACAAAGAAATTGAATTCGCGAGATAAATCTAGTTTACCGAGATACAGTTTCTTCTAGCTCTCGTACAAAATAATGAACCATGGCATTGGATTCTCCACCCTTACTTTCAGGAATTTCAAATCATTTTGAAGCTTACAGCAAAGGAATTTGTCTATCAACTAAAGCAAATAGGAGATTAATTTCTATGTAAATTAATTTAGTCCGTTGTATCTTTCCGAGAATCGGCAACCAATTGTTGATTTGACATAAACTCTAATGAACCATTTACCAGTAAAATTACCTTACCAAAAACACCAATTTTCATCCGTTCCCTGTTCACCACTAAAAGCCCGCATCAGCATGCATAAATCTCCTACATTCCTCCCAGGACAACCGTAAAAACTCCAGAAAATGTTTTACTTTCCGACAATAGAGGTATAATACAGTAGCTGCCGACCTTCAGACACCGGGAGACTATAAAATTATACAATACACTGGATACAAGGCCTAACCTTGGGCGTAAGATAAAGCCCGGGTTAAGGCGATCACAGGCGAAGAATGAAACGAAGTGGAAAATACTGTATCCGAGACAAATATTTAGCAAGGAGAATTAGAATTAGTAATATGATTAAAAAATAAAGAATTAGTAATAGATGATGAAGTTAAAAACGTTGCTAGGTAGATATTTTTGCGTGACGACTGTGAAATTGAAAAGGGTGAGGATGAAACAAAAAACCGGCCAAGTGCGTGTCGGACCATATTTGGGTTGAATTTATCCCAAGAAGAAACTTAGTATTGTAGTTGAAAAACATGTTCTCCCATACATTCCAACTGCAAACGCACGCACATTATTGCAATTAGTACGCACAGTATTGGGAGATTTATCATGTTATTTTAAGATCATAGACTTTTGTAGGTTTTCATGTAATCTATAGATACTTATAGCTATATATATATATACTGCTAGCTTACTTATAGCAAATAATTTAATTTAATGTTTTGTGTGGCGTAATGTACCTAAATTATTATGCGCAGTGTTATATAGAATCATTTTTTTTAACTGAACAGACAGCTGTGCTGCTGGGGAGTTTGTTGCGCCACTTCTTCTCCCCAGCTAAAGCACTAGGAAGTGGTGAAGGGCGGGCGTTTTGGGGGACTGTCTTATGTAATTTTGACGTTCAAAAAGTGCTGATTCTCAGCCTAGTTTGAATAAATGACTTTTGATTTTGATTTTTTTGTACAGAACTATTTTCTGTATTCTTTTTTTTAATTTTAGGCTCAGTAGTTTCAGACATAAGGAAGGTCAATTTTCGTCTATTTTCTAAAATAACTATAAAACAGTATATTTTAAAATTATAAAAAAAGAAAACAAAATTTGAGACCCTCATAGTAAGCCCTTTCATTTGATATGTCACACGGTATAGTATTTTTTTGTCCATATCCGTTATATTCGAAGCAAATTGACTGTGACGGACGGACAGACAGACAGACAGATAGACACACGAGAGATCCTATAAGGGTTCCGTTTTTACCTTTTGAGATACGGAACCGAAAAAAAATCGAACGCTAAATATGAAACAGCTGACACAGTTTCGGTTGTTTGTGTTTTGACTACATATACAGTGTTAACGAACGACATGTCAGTTTCATAAATTTTTAATGCTATGGGTGAAAATGGCTCGGAATTTTTGACTATAAATTATGGTAAGCTTTTTAGCCATGACGTCACAAGCAATCCACATTTCATCAAAGCAGTCATTATTATTATTTTTTTTTTATTTGTGATGGGTTTGCTCTTGACTCTAGTCTAGGTTAGAGGTGACAGAGACAAAGTCGACGATGGAGTGAGCTTACCCAGAAGAAGCCTGTTCACTCTCACTTTGAAGAGATTAGGGTTGTATACGTTGGGAAACACAGACGCAGGTAGTGAGTTCCACTCTTTTGCTGTGCGCATTATAAAAGACATTATGAATAATTGTGTATATATACAAAAAGCTACAAATTCGTCCATTACTCAATTTCACAAGAATTTTCACTTTTCGTGTTCAATCTCTGCTGGTTTAAACAAATAGCCGTTCTATCTTCCAGAAACATCGCTTGCCTAGACACGGACGAAGTTAAACTCCCAATGGTTGGGCAACATTATTGCTCGGCGATTCGTCTTCTTGAGCTATGTAACTTTGGTTCCTTGGAGACCATAGTTTGGAATATAGTCCTCAGTAATGCTATCCTTTTTCTGCTCATTGATATTGATTTTGGCTTTAAAGAAAATGGAGATTTATGTCTCTCTTTCAGACTGAAGAAATATTGTATCAGACAGACTAAATTGTAACCAATAAGGTTAACAATTTGACAATGGAGATAGCTCTAAAGCCTCAGTCAGGGTATCATAAAAGAAACTGTAATATATGATATTGAACAAGGCTTAAGTCCACCCTTATTGGTAATGGCCAAAAAGGGTCATAGTATTTTTCCGGATTGTGTTATTATAGGGCGGACAATAGAAATGGCCGCTGTTTTATAGACGTAGCCAATATTGACGCATATTTTTATAGTCTATCATAATTTCGCTATCGTAAGCATACGTTTCTGTTCACAAATCCTATAGCCAAGTGTTGATCATGAAATTAATTCCTAACCTATCCATGAGTATCCTAGCCTATCTATGAGTAGGCTCATGGTCAGATTGGTCCGTTTATCAGGAGTAAAACAATATAAATTATCATGCAGCATACAGCCAAGAGCTTTATAAAGGTTGCAACTGCATGCAACACAATAATATTGTATTGTGATATGACAACATTCAGTGCAAATCGATGTCTGATAATGTCAGTGAGTGAGATGCTTATCAGTACGTTATTGAAAATACACAATGCAACTGTGTTTGTATTTATGTGTGAGTGATCATTAGTAGTTACTCTGGTTACTCATCCTATACTTAACTAATCAGCATATAAGGGTATAGCACTATTTAAAAAGAGCTACGGATTCTATAAATCTTATAGGTACTACAATACATTTATTCTGTTAATTTAATACTGATTCAAATACAAGCACAAACCTAGTGACACCGCGATAAAATACGATCAATAAAATAGTACAACAAATATTTTACTTGTAAAGAACTATGGCGTTGGTACTTCGTGTTTCAAAACCTTTTAAAATGTCACAAGCAAATATTAGGTTGGGGAAAAAGTCTTTTCGCATTATAGTATGTATGAACTTGTAATAAAATCTCTTTGGCTATACTATTTGTATCTGGCTGGTTTTGGTATCATTGAAAGTTTAAATTTTAAAGAACATAATTCCAAATTCAAATTAGGAAAATGTGTGATTTTCATTTGTTTTTCGTACCGTCAAGATGAGTGAATCTAATGAAGAAATTCGATACATTTTAAAATTTTACTACAAAAAAGGTAAAAATGCAACGCAAGCCGCGAAAAAAATTTGCGATGTTTATGGACCTAGTGTAGTGTCTGTGACAGTAGCACAAATTTGGTTTAAGCGTTTTCAATCCGGAAATTTTGATGACAAAGATGCACGTCGCTCTGGTCGCCCTATTACGGATAAAATGGATGCCATTTTTGAAAAAGTGGAGCAAGATCGGCATATCAGTAGTTACGACGTAGCTGAAGAACTGGAAATTGACCACAAAACAGTTTTGGCGCATTTGAAAAAAACTGGGTACACAAAAAAGCTCGACATTTGGGTACCTCACGAGCTCACTGAAAGAAACCTAATGAACCGTGTACCTACTCATTTGTGATTCTTTATTACGACGTAATGAAACCGAACCATTTTTGAAGAAGCTGATAACTGGTGATGAAAAGTGGATCACGTATGACAAGAACGTGCGAAAAAGGTCATGGTCAAAGGCCGGTCAGGCTTCACAGACTGTGGCGAAACCCGGGTTAACTCGCAACAAGGTGATGCTGTGTGTGTGGTGGGATTGGAAGGGCATTATTCATTATGAGCTGTTACCACCAGACAGGACCATCGATTCTGAACTCTACTGCGAACAACTGATGAGATTAAAGCAAGAAGTTGAGAGAAAGCGGCCGGAATTAATCAACAGAAGGGGTGTGGTTTTTCATCATGATAACGCTAGACCTCACACATCTTTAGCCACTCAGCAAAAATTAAGAGAGTTTGGCTGGGAGGTGTTAATGCATCCGCCGTATAGTCCTGACCTTGCACCTTCAGATTTCCACCTGTTTCGGTATCTTCAGAATTTTTTAGGCAATGTCAGGTTAACATCTTGTCGCGTTATTTTGACCAGAAGTCCCAAAATTTCTATAGCAATGGGATCATGTTTACCTACAAGATGGCAAAAAGTTATCGAACAAAATGGTACCTACATACTTTAGTTAAATGTAAATAAACTATATTAAAAAATGTTTTGAATTTTCTTAAAAAATGCGAAGAAACAAATGAAAATCACACATTTTCCTAATTTGAATTTGGAACTATGTTCTTTAAAATTCAATTCTGTACCAATTTGCCAACAAACTACATCGACAGTTTTACCCTACATAAAACCCGAAGCCACTGAAGTGTTAACCTCGAACTTGGCAACGAAACAGTCCCATAAATTAACAGTAATTGTACTGACGACAATATGGTTCACATAATTAACTGAAATGAACCAACGCGTGCAAGATTCAATTATCTGATAACCAACTGAACTATAATGGACGCTGCAAATTTGAAACAGCGCGGAAAAACGACGAATTTGAATTGAATTTGTCGTTTTAGAACTTGGAACTACGTAGTAACAACGCCAAAATCTATGTTTGATCAAATCAATCTGCCTAGCCTTTTCCCAACTATGTTGGAGTCGGCTTCCAGTCTACCGGATTCAGCTGAATACCAGTATTTTACATGGAGCGACTGCCTATCTGACCTCCACAACCCAGTTACTGGGTAATACGATACCCCTTGGTAAGACTGGTTGTCAGACTTTCGGACTTCTGACGACCCGTATCGACTGTCAAAGATCCACGAATGAAAGCCGGGACCAACGGTTTAACGTGGAGGAGTCTCGGTCTGTAAAGATGTTCACCCATCCACGGACCAACCCCAGCAAGCGTAGCTTAACCTGATGGATCGACCCATGCGTCTTTTATTACTTAGCCACGAGGTCCTCTCAAAATCTATGTTTGATATGAAACTAAATAGCAAGATGGTGTCTAGTATTAGTTTAATAGAACATAATATCCCGCCTGTAATGAAAGGAAATAGAGCTGAGTTGTAACCTATAAACATTTCACCATTCATGTTTAGGGCCCAAGAAATTGAGGGTAAGCCTATTGCCACTAACCGGGCACAAACCCAGACATCATCATTCAGGAAAACTGCTTCCTCATTCAAAGAAACCCCACACTTGCTCAGTCCGACCAGAAAATTGAAACTAAGCAAGCTCAGAAGCCGTGATTGCGACTACTCGTAACATATCAACGAGGCAGTCGAAGCTAATTTATTCTCTATCGAAACATACGACACAATAGGCCGTAATATGTTATTGAATACTGTTAAATTCACAAATAATATAAACCCCTTTCACCTCAATGTAATTATCATCATCGTCACTCCCTACCCTTGTTCCAATTTATTTGGGGTCGGCGAAACATGTCCTTCCCTTCCATAATTGTCTATTAGTCGTCATCTCGGTAGTCACCCACTTTCAAGCCATATCATCTTTCACACAGTCCTTCAATCGTTTCTTTGGTCTCCTCCCACTCTAATAGCCATCGACATTCATACTCAATATTTTCCTCACGACATTTTCATCATTCCTCCATACCATGACAACCGATTTCCGCACTACTTTTCAGTCACTTTCAGACTTCCTCTTATGTACTCATTTCTTATTATATCCATTAATTTAACACCATACATCCATTCCTCTTAGCATTCTCATGTCAGGTGCATGCAATTGCCTTTCATTCATCCTTTTTGTGGCCCAACATTCTGATCCATACAAGACATTGTAATCAATGTACACTAAATTGCTTTGTGAAAATGTCCATCGTTTTCAACATATTTTATCCTATGTCAGGAATTTACGCTTTCCTGATAGACTCAATTTATTTGATCCGTGAAAAAAGACATATTCAAATGTTTCTTTTAGAAGAAACTTCAATTTCATCACTTCAAAAATCAATTTTCCTATAGAAACGCACAAATTATATCAAGAAAAATGCAAATTGTAGACATCGGAATTTGCCAGCTGCTCTATATCGTGATCATGGAAACCCGATAGTGGAGGGTTCTTATAACTGAAGCATCTATAAGATCGACTTAATGATTCTGCGACATCAAAGCCTGAGTTAGGCTTTTTATAAGAGGTTTCAAGAGAATGTGCTGCGATGTGCGGCGCTCGTGATTAACTTTTTGATATTCTTTTAAAGTAAGTATGTGTATGTCATTATGGCCGCCATTACACATTAAAATAATTAAACATAAATTCCATCTATAATATCTGAAGTGTATGTCAACGCGTTGGAGAGCAGTGGTGGCCCCGTAGTATCAGCCACGACTTACGAGTTGTAGGTCGTGAGTTCGAATTCAAACCCAGGCAGGCACTCCCCCCTGGTGGGTTCTAGCATCGTCGAGGCGGGGAGGCTCAGTAGCCGTAGCTTGGTCACCCACGGTGAAGCGAAGAGGAATCCGAGGAGGAGCCGCTCGTTAGGGCTTTTGATGTTAAGCCGACGTAGCGGCCAACAAGTTGCGGTTCCGCTTGGGCGACATCGCAACTGAGGCGGGCCGCGATGTCATATGGGAGGCATCGCGGTTGAGGGTTGGAGGCCAAGTATTGCGAGAGGAGTGCCAGTATTGCGGTGCGCCGCTCTTTACCGGACCTGCTTCTCGTATCCAGCGGATTCCTGCGGCCTACACCAGATCATCGACCCACCTTGGAAATGTTTTTCAATGCTATACTTTTAGGAATGATATGAAAGAGAAGGGAGTCAATGATAGCGTGACGATTGACAGGGGAGATTGGAAAGAAAAAACATATTGCGCCTACCCCACGTACCATGGGACAAGAGCAGGAAGAAAGACTTTGTGCTATCTTTGAGGGGCTTGTGGCTAAGTAATAACAGCCGCACAGGTCGATCGATCAGGTTAAGCGTGACCATCTTTACATACCAAGACCTCTCCGTGCCTTGGAAACTACGTTAAGCCGTTGGTCCCGGCTGTCATTCGTGTATCTTTGACAGTCGTTACGGGTCGTGGGAAGCCCGAAAGTCTGACAACCAGTCTTACCAAGGGGCATCGTATTACCCAGTAACTGGGTTGTTGAGGTCAGATATGCAGTTGCTACATGTAAAATACTGGTATTCAGCTGCATTCGGTTAGTCTGGAAGACGACCCCAACATAGTTGGAAAAAGGCTAGGCATGACTTTGTGCTGTGTTGGGGTGTTTCAATCTAGTTTCAAAACGTTCCGTCCTAATCTACTTTTAGACCTGCAATGCGGATCCTGACTGAAACGCTAAAGTGTAGTTATCGTGCACCTAGACAATGAAGGCGAGCTTGTGCTTCCCATAAATTTGATTGTTAAACTTATTTCGATTAATTTACTTTGTAAGTTGGTTATATTCTTTTGATGATAGCTAACCACGCAAGCCGCAAGTATGTAGGATCTATGAGCAATCTACGACCATTATGGTTTACGACAAAACATTTAAGTACAGGGGCAAGGGGAGAGATATTAATTATACTTATTTTGCCGCTACTAAGCGTTTTTGTATGCTGCACCCTAATTGCGTAACAGTTTTCAATAACAATCCGAGAGTTTTGAAGGATATTTCTAATCCATTGCTTCATAGATTTAGGGACTTTAACGTGGTTGAACTGTCAAAATGAAAGGAAATGCGATCAATTGTCAATTTATGTGTGTTAGCCCTCTAATTTGAAGGATCTGCACACAAATTGCGTAACACACTATCGATCGGAATGGTTTTCATTTTGACAGTTTAAAAACATTCATTGCGTTATTTACGTTGTTGAGCAGACAAATTTTTCGAACATATGAAGCAATGGATTTGCAATGTGCTTTTGATTGATTCAGATTCTGATTGATAGTGCGTTACGCAATCAGGGTGATGGTTTAATAATGTAATTACAAGTTCTTGAGGTATTTCAGCTTTGTGTCTAGGATGCCATTGCTAACACACCTGTGATGCCTCTGGTATACGTGATAGTGACCAGATGCCTTTAGGAGAACCATCAGCTTGTATTTCAACCAATGCCAAGAACTTGTTGTCATTCGCAGTAGATGTAAATGCCATGTTGACTGAATGTTTCAATTGTATTGAATTCCAAAGTAAGTATAACTTCAATATTGAATTTACTATGTCCACAGACTTGGGCCAGACGGCCAGCATTCAAGAGTGAGTTAGCTCGCTCTGTGTAACTGAATTTTGAATGATAGCCGTCTCACAAACGTTAGAATTCAGTGCGGTATTGAAACTTACATTCAGTGTAGAATAAATAACAGATCTAGCGATTACATTGTTTTGAAACTTAGGTAAAGCTTTAGTACAAAATGGGGTAGCCATAAAGTCAATCTCAAGTTAAACATTTGCGTATATGCAAACCAACTGTACAAAGCCACATAATCAGCCTATAATGTTTCCATTGCTGGGACACAGGCCTCTCTTGGCGAGGGAGTGGGCTGTTATCTACCACGCGGCCCAGTGCGGGTTGGTAGATGTCACAATATGTCTTCTGATTTTTTGGTTCTAGAACATGCCGGTTTCCTCACTATGTTTTCCTTCACCGTTTTGAGAGCAGTGCTGATTAAATTATTTATCTACACAAAGTAAAGCGCCTACCTGGGTTCGAACCCAAGACCTTACAACTCATAAGTCTCCTCACTGCTCTCTGTAGTGTACAAAGAGAAGGCTTAAATATTACAACAGGTGCTTATAAAGTCTCCTTTTTAACCGACTTCCAAAAGGAGGAGGTTCTCAATTCGTCTGTATGTTTTTTTTTTTTTTTTTTGTATGTTTGTTACGCGATTACTCAAAGACGGATGGACCGATTTAGAAAATTCTTTTTTTGTTTGATAGTGTATACTTCCGAGGTGGTCCCATATAAATTTTATTAACTTTGCTTGGGGAGTTTTTGAGTTAGCTTCAATAATGCGTATATTTCCCACTTATTTTATGTGGATGATGTGATGGTGTTTTAATAACTTCCTATCACTGTTATTTACATGGCTATATCTACAATTATTGTGCTCAACTATGTATTCGAATTTGTGTGGGGTAGGTTCCACAATTAAAAAGTGAAAAATAAAAACTTTTTAGCAAAAAATAAAACCGACTTCCAAAACAAAACACTACAAAGTGAAAAATAACTTAATTTCGGAAGTCGGTGGCAAAAAACGAAAATACAAAACCAAAGACACCGACTACCCAAATTAAAGTTATTTTTCACTTTGTAGTGTTTTGTTTTGGAAGTCGGTTTTATTTTTTGCTAAAAAGTTTTTTTACTAGATATGGTACATGTTGTTCGAGAGAGAGACTAATACTGCTTATAATAGTCAAACACAGGACAGGACAGGTCGTCTTGCTGACCTTGGTTTTGTTTTGTTATTAATAACTTAACTCGTTGTTGATTTTACTTCGGGTCCTAGTTTATCATCTGTGACTTCGAGTTACGAGCACATGTACGGCTATATGTAAGTGGGCACGCCCTTTATTACTGGAGGCTTTTATTTGGGTATAAAGTTCTGCTTACGTTTTTAGTTTTGCATTTTGTTTCTGCTTGAGTATAGTTTTCGATTATTATTATTTTTTTTTTTGGTATATTGGCGTGTGCTAGCTTACTTATAGCAAATAATTTAATTTAATGTTTTGTGTTGCGTAATGTACCTAAATTATTATGCGCAGTGTTATATAGAATCATTTTTTTTTTAACTGAACAGAGAGCTGTGCTGCTGGGGAGTTTGTTGCGCCACTTCTTCTCCCCAGCTAAAGCACTAGGAAGTGGTGAAGGGCGGGCGTTTTGGGGGGCTGTATTATGTAATTTTGACGTTCAAAAAGTGCTGATTCTCAGCCTAGTTTGAATAAATGACTTTTGATTTTGATTTCAAAACAAAATAGCTGGCGAAACTCCAGAAGTGATATCTAATAACCATAAAAAGAAAAAATATCCTTAATTCACCATAATTTGAAAAACTACAGCTTATTATGGGATCAACGACCGCTGGTAGCATAACATGAAATTATGAGTTGAGATGATATTATTATTGTGCGTTGCTTTTTATCATTAAACATAAATTATTAGAAAACTTTATTGCAGCCGTTCGTTATCCATTAACTGACATGATTTAAGGTCGTAATTTAAATTTTTTGAAGTTGAGAACTAAGATAATAAATACTTTAAATACCTATTAAAATCCTAACTAATATTATAAATGCGAAAGTAAGTTTGTTTGTTTCTTTGTTGGTTACCTTTTCACATTTATACTACTGAACCGATTATCCTGAAATTTTGCATATACGTTGTCAGGTGTACAGAAACGGACAAAGGGTACCATTCATCCCGAAAAAAGTACTGCTCCCGAGGAAAACAACAATAATGTTCTTATGATAACAGATGGCGCCACGTGTCTTCTGAATTATGATTGAATTATATTATCTAAAATGTCAGCTGGTGATCCGGTCATTTAAGATATAAAAAAATTAAGATAAAATTTAACTTAACTTAAGTTTTATCTACATAAGTTAATTTGACTATCAATTCACACTACTATTAATTTTCGTTTGCTTAGTAGTGTGAATTGATTGTCAAATTCTAAATTAACGCGAGCGAAGCCACGGGCAAAAGCTAGTGAATTATACAAACAAGTAGTTACCTACTTGTTATTATAATACTCAAAGTATTTAAGTAGGTGGTAGGTACCTACTTAAGTACTAATACATTATGTGAAAATAAAACTAAACTAAACTGTAATATTGAAATAGTAAACACTAGCTTCTGCCCACGACTTCGTGCGCGTGAAAAACATATCCTACGACACTCAAAATTCTGCAGTGCTACTCTGTACAAATCTCACAGTGAAAACAAAGGTGAGGTGAGCGTGAAGTGAGCTGCCAATAGTGTCAATCCCTAGCATCAGGTGGATTGACAGCTCACTTTAAGCTCACTTCACCTTAAGTTTTCACGGTGAGATTTTTACAGAATAGACCGGCTGTAGCTTTACATCAGTGAAAGAATTTTCGGAATCGGATCAGTAGTTCCGAAGATTACCCCCTACATACAATACAAACTTACAACTCTTTATAATACTAGTATAGATTAAAAACCTTTCGATAAGGACTCCGTTTAAGACGCAGATATATGCCAATGGCCTTGAGTGTTTTGTGCTCAGCTCACGCAACGCGTCGTACGTCCAGCCAGTAATAGGACTCGCCCATCAAGGAGCGCTGTGTCCCAAATTATACGCATTATTACTGTACGAGTATTACCTATACATAAAACAAAAGGTATTTTAATAAAACACGTAAGTATAGTAAAAGATAAATAATTAAATCTTTAAAATGGTGAATGTTTCATAATAAAAACATTTTTACAAAAAAAAACAACCTACTTCCAAAGAAACCAATACAAAGTGAAAAATAACTTTAATTTCGGAAGTCTTTGGATATGTATTTTAGTGTTTTGCAACCGACTTCCGAAATTAAAGTTATTTTTCACATTGTAGTGTTTTTTGTTTTGGAAGTCGATTGTTTTTTTTTTTTTTTTGTAAATACGTTTTTATTTTTTACTTTTTAGTGGGTCAGTTTGTAATTTATCTAAGTTACAATAGCCTAATAACTGCTCATTACCTTTTTACAAAACATTGATTTCCCCGAGGCAGCGACGTTAATTGTTGAGGAGTTCTCCAAGTAAGAACCCGGAGAACAGGAGCTGATGGTGAAGTCACCATCAGCATATGCATTGTGACGAGCATAAATTGCTCAGCAACCATATTAAAGTAACCCGTGAAATATTTAGGCATATTGAGTAGTTCCGATGGTCATCTGTGGTCTTCATCATCAGTTTCATTTCACCAAATGGTGCTTTCTGAGAGCAATTCCACGAGTTACTATAAAATAAAAGTAAATCGCTATAGATGTGCCTATAAAATTTGATCGTTTTTCATGGGATCCCCTCATCAAATTCTGACTTGGTGGCAATGGTGGTCCCATTATACCCTCGAAAGTATACCCTTTCCAACAAAAAAAAAAAAATTTTTGCAAATCCGCCTATATATAACGGAGTTATGCCCGAACATACAACCTCCTCCTTTTGGAAGTCGGTTAAAAATACGCTTGATAGTTTTTGCGTAGTTCTCAGTTTTTTATCCGCGTTAGACATAACTTTACAAATTAATTACACTATGTAATATTTAACATAATCTAAAATATTCACATAATAGGTTATTAAGAAAATGCTCTAATTTATCATAAATATTTTTTCCAAATCATTAACACCTAAAATTAAAAATTAAAAGTCGGTTATCGTCGCCTTTATCCCATTTTTAATACTAGATGACCATCGGAATATTGATTCCCCTTGACGTCGATACAAGTTGTCTGTCAATACCTTACCTTCAAACGCTTTTACTCGTTTAACTTTTACAGTTTCATTTAATTTTCTTCCTTCTTATTCTCTGCTAGTATTATATTTAAGTCACTGTCATCTTTGACATCGTTAGTGTTTTCTATCACTTCAAAAACTTCCGAGGTATAATTCAGATAATAATTTTGGTCCTATTTAGATACATCGCCATGCCATCCCCCTTAAGATTGCCCAAATAAATCTAAATCAATAAGCTTACCGCATAAATTATTAAGAATATTGTTTTAATTACTTAGATTCAAGTTCAAATCGTTTAGATATCATTCATCAATATTAATATTAATATGATTATGTAGAAGTCGATCAATGTTTTCATCATTATAAACAATGATCTTATCACTTGTAAGTGATAAGATCATTGTTTATAATGATCTATATATCATTATCTATATTATCTATATTATCTATATATATATATATATATATATATATATATATATATATATATATATATATATATATATATATATATATATATATATATATATATATCTATATTATCTATATATCATTGTTTATGATAACTAACTGCATCCTTTTGTTTATCACTTTCAGTCGGAACATAACACTGATCAGTCTGATCACACATGCGAAAGCTTAATACACGAACAAAATATACCACATCAGAGTAAATAAGCAGGCCAAACGCGTAAGCAATTGACATTGAAAGCTTTTCCCTATAGAGATAAGGAAAGATAACAGTAATCGATACCGAACATACAAACAAAATTAATCATACTAACAGAACCATATTCTCTCCATATTATTAATTTCTACGGTATTTTGCTGAACAGTATGAGCGGAACTTGTAACTGTATTGACCTAATTTGATTATTATTTTCGTTTGTCAAATGGCGGTAGTGAAACATATTAAATTACGTTTTCATCACTTATCACGAAATTATACATATACGAGTACTTACTACTACATTTTTCTCCAACCACTTTGAAAACATGTGTATAGTGTTCATCTGTGCTGGATTGTACATTGACTGGACATTTGGTGGTTTCAGGCCTTATCAGAGCCGAAGGAAGCGAAAGAGCCAAAATAATCGAATTTTAGAATTATTTGTTGAATCCTACGAAACCTCGCACACTTATCCGCGCCGAATTGGACGAACCACCGGAAGAATGACTAGCAATTTAATTTCGTTTGGCGCGGTTGATTCTTTCGACGCGGACATTTACCTAGCCTTGTATTGTAATCCTTAAAACGGGAAATGGTGGCCACTTTTTTCCGTTTTAATGATTACAATAAAACTTTACAATATAAAACTACTGTTTATAATAATAATAACGTATAGTCTTGTGGAGCACAACTTAACGTGCTTACTTTCTGCATTTTCTTTTTAAATTAAAAGAAATAACCAAACAAACGATGAGGGCGCCACTGCGCGCTCGGTAGCCTCTTAAGACACCCCCGGAGCATGCGTAGTTCATACAAACGAAATATCAAAATAATTTGTAAATCATACATATTCTTAAGTGTTCCGATTATTCTTAAGTGTTCCGATTAGTGTGTTCCGATTGGATTACAGAATATCTAGGTTCCCAAACATATATTTTGAAAGGACACTGATTTGAAGACGAGATATGAGGAATTTAAAATTTCTATAGAAAACTTATTTTCCTCATATTTTATGTTAAGGCAATGTTCTTATTTAATATACAGTATGTTAACCAACAGAGGGCGTTCCCGTTAACCCGCAATAGTATAGCATCCATACATGCTAAAAAAAATATTACCATTCGAAAACAAAATGGTTTTTATTTTTTTTAATATTAAAATATTCACTAAAAATGTTAAATTGATACGTAAAAGAAACACTCTGTACACGCGTACTTGAAGGACGGAAACATCGCAATTTAGTTTTTATTTTTAGTGAATATTTTTATATTTTTTTGAATATTTTAGTGAATATTTTAATATTAAAAAAAAAAAAAACCATTTTGTTTTCGAATGGTAATATTTTTTTTAGCATGTATGGATGCTATACTATTGCGGGTTAACGGGAACGCCCTCTGTTGGTTAACATACTGTATATTTGGGAACCTTTCCGCTTGCGAATATTTCTCCCACAAGCTGCGCTTTAAAGAACGTCCCCTTTACGTCTGTCGTACACCGTGCAAACCTGCGGGCTATCGTATTCGCACGTATGGACAGAGCCCTCCGTTCCCTTTCAATGGCAGCATTGTCTTTAAGGTCGGTGGTGACCATATTGTGCCCGAGTTATTGAAATTGTTCCACACACTAAAGATGAACGCCGTTTATCAGTATAGAAGGCACGTCAAGCTGGTATTTGGTCCCCGCATCAAAAACTAAGTACTGATTGAAAAAAATAATCGGCTCTTCATCAAAGTCAGATTATTTTGCGCATCACTCGTTGCGGTGAATGAACTAGGATTTAAACAATGAGTTTAATTAATTAGTCAACCATTTTGCTTGAATTCACTGCTTGAATACTTACAGTAATTTTTAATTCAATTGCTGACACATTGGCGCTTTAATTTCGCATTGTTTCATTTCAATAATTAAAATAACTGTTTTGTAATTCGATGGACACAGGATAATAAATACATGTGTGGGATTTAAGTTTATACAAACTGATGTTTCAATAAATACGTTGGATGAAGCAGCTTTTAAGGCGATACCAAAATAATTGAGGGCTTTATCGTAACCATTTATTTCATTATTCAAGCATGTATGGATTTAATTTTTGGATATATGTATGATGACTATTTGAGTAATAAGTACTCGGACTGATGAAAACAATTGGGTTAAATTTCCTCGATATAATTTCAGTCCGAAAAGACCTCTAGAGACTTCTTTATATATTTTTTTTCTGTAATGCTAGAATCCTAAGTATAGTTTAGTTTCATTGCAAATTTGCATTCAAAATATGCATATTAGTTCATTGAAAACTCTGGCTGAAAATATGATAGCTCAATTTATTTTTAAACAATTTTTATTCTGGTTGTATAGTAATTGACTCTGACTTTGTTATACCCGAACAGTTCCTTAAGGTAAAGCGCCAAGGCAGTCCGTGAAATACAAATTTAACATTTTTTTTTTGGAATTTGCAAGTCAGTGTTAGGTTGTATGTTGATCAAAATATAATTCGCGACCGTAACAAGAATTAACAGAAGAAGAGAGAATAATTTTAGTTATCAATACAACTCTTTAAGTCCAGCTAATCCTATTGAATGACTAATTCATTAAACCTTGACATTTGAGGATTATACTAACTTAAGGTGTTGTATTACTAATTCTAATGATTATAGTCCTATAAAACCAAATTAGTTACGGTCGCGAATCATTCTTTAATCAACATACAACGTAATACTGACTTGCAAATTGCAGTAAACATAAGAAAATTTGAATTTCGCGGGCTATCCTGACGCTTCCCCCTTAAATCTATTAAACTCGAAGACATGACATCCACCAGCCCGCTCTGAACCCACGAGGTGAATTATGACCCGCTCCCTCGAACAGGCCCCGTTGGCATTCATCTCTCCATCATCGCTTTGCCATTGAACTCCACTCCTACATCTCTATAATCCCAGCCTATCACAATCCACCTACTCCACGTCCAGCCAATCCATCTTTATTTTTCTGTTTTTGAAAAGCCTTCATCGTATGTATGTATGTATGTATGTCCGATCCATTGTGACCTCCTGTAAGTGTAGCCTAAGATTAATGATATTGTGTCGTTAGATTCGGTTTTATTACGCGAGTGTCACTAGGTATCTTAAAATTATATAAAATGAAAATGGCAGATTTTTAGCGCAAATGTGTTTCGAAAAAAAAAAACTCCCGAACCTATCGAGTGGGATATCAAAATGAAGGTTTCTAAAAGGTGACTACAAAAATATATACAAATTATATATTTAAAAATAATTGGGGATGAAAAAAGATGAAAAAACGTGTGTGGTCGACCATCAGGAACGAAATTCCTTCTCACGTATGATAAAAAAAAAACGAGTGACAAACCCAAAATTTTATTGCTTTGAAAGATAATTTTGACGACGGTTACCTAAAGCGTTACAGTAAGAGAAAAATAATCCTTCCTAACTAAAAAGTGAACGTATAAGTATAAAGTGTAAAAGTGTAAAGTGTAACACTAGTCTCTAAGTAATTTTGTTTTACTAACAATGGACTCATATGTCTGAATTAAAGAATTTGAAAAAAGAAGTAAATTTAAAAAATCATAAAACCCGTCTGCGTAAAAACTGAACTTTAGAAAAGATGAAAACAAGATGACCTGTTTTCTCTCCAAACAATCTCATGCAGTCGGAGGCATCTTCAACAAGATCTATTGCCTCCGACTGGACTGCATGAGATTGTTTGAAGACAATATGTAGCTCATCTTGTTTTCAACTTTTTTAAAGTTCACTTTTTACGCAGTCGGGTTTATGAATTTTTTAGTTAACTTTTCAGCTCTATTCAACATTCTAATTTCTTCTACTAGTTTTTGCTGTATTATATTGAGCCACACCCCTATCATTACTTACTTCAATAGACTATGTGAATATCGATTTCCTTTGACTTTCTTTCAAGGTGAGGTTCAATGGCGCCTGCGTTCATTTCGTGCCCATCAATAATGTTCATTGCATCGCATCGGTATGAAAGTAAACAGGCACTCCCTTGCTGTTGGGTATGCGTGTAGCTTTCTGCGTAGGGCTATAATTAGATTTGTTTTGCTGAATAAATATCACCATGTTTGTTGGTATGGAGCTTCAATTAATTTGCTTTATGTTTAACCACGGTTACGATACCTACATTCACAATCGAATTTTCCTTTTGTAGGTACTCTAATTGTATTTAGCAATTACACGGGTAGGTAAAAACTTGAATTATTTGGTATGACAGGTGTTTGGATCAACACTGATGAATCAGTTAAAAGTCCGAAACTGATGATAAGCAGTATACCATCTCTCCATGCGATGCAAGTTCTACCCAGGCCGGTCCTGTGGGCAATAACCACGACATCCCTTTTAAAAGGTCTTGATTAACATTCTTAGGAGACTTGATATAAATACATATAAACACCTTAGGCAGACGGTTGTTCCTCACGCACGTGTGGGAGTGGCGCGAGGAGGCGAAACGCCGGGGCGTAACTCCGCTGCCGCGAGAAATCACGGTACAGCGGACAGAGCTCCGGCGGGATCTCATGGCGACATGGAGAGTGCGACTGTCGCAGCCCAGCGCTGGGCACGCCACAATTGCGGCGATAAGTCCCCTCTTTGAGGAGTGGTTAGAGAGGCGCCACGGCGTCCTCACCTTCCGCCTGACGCAGGTCCTCACCGGACACGGTTGTTTCGGGAGGTTCCTGTTTCGAATAAGGCGGGAGGAAACGCCCGGGTGTCATCATTGTGTGGATCGCCCAGAGGACACGGTGGAGCATACAGTGGAGGTCTGCCCGGCTTGGGCAGAGCACCGCCGTGTTCTCACGGAGGCGATCGGCGGCGGCGATCTCTCGCGTCCGAGCCTGGTCCAGGCCATGGTGCGGAGCGAGAGTGCATGGGAGGCCGTCACCTCCTTCTGCGAAGCGGTAATGCTCGCGAAGGAGGCGGCGGAACGCGTGAGGGAGAGGCAGCCTCACGCCCTCAGTCGCCGCTGGAGACGCCCTGGGCGGCGGGAATCGATAGCCGATTCCCAGCCACCGTAGGCGCGGGCTTGCGGACGGCGAGTAGTGGGTAGCTCGCCGTCCGGTGAGGACCAGGCCCGGGTCGACGGCGCGTTGTGTTCCACGCGCGCCTCAAAGAGATGTCAGCAAAAGATGGGGTCCAATAGGGCCGATGCCGCTGGGGTCGCGAGTTGTTTGAAAAAGATACCGTGGCCCTGGCATAGGCAACTGAAGGAACACGGGTGGGTTTTAGTCAGTAAAAGTCTGACACGCCCTTCCGCTCCACCCAGAGCGGAAGAAGTTATTTGATGATTACCCATCCACAAAAAAAAAAAAGAAAGGCAGACGGTTGTTCCAGCAAGATCTTCTAACGTTATCTCTATGTGCCTTTTAGCAAGGCATATAGCCAAATCTATCTAATAATAGTTGCTATAGAAACTAGAAACATTTATCTTCACCGAGCAGTGTTTGATAAAACAAGAAGCTGCGCATATCAAAATAGATTGTAATGCAAATAGATAACTTTATCAGCGAGGTTCAAGATTCTTAAAACAATCAAGGTGGTTGACTTTATAGTGTTTGTAGTAGTCGCCATATTTATTTAGTAGGTAGACATGGAAAGGCTGCGTGGCCATTTGGTGCGGATATTATGTATAGTGCTAGGAAAACTTTTACCAAAAGATCGCAGCGACGACAGCGGAGAAGAGATTAGTTTTATAAGTACATTTTAATCGCAGAATGTCTGTATGACCCCATAACCGTTGAGGTTGACGTGTTTTTGAGTGGTGAGTAGTGGTGAATGGCAGATCGCGAATCAGCAAACGTAGGGCAGGAGGCCCTGCAGGCTAGGAGCGACGAAATTCGCTTGGCCACCGTGCACAGATCGTCGTTATAGTAGCTGAAAAGGAGTGGCCGAGAATCGAGCTAAATGGTGAGGAATTGGGGAGGCCTATGTATCTAGGCCTAGTAAGATATAGGTAGATGACGATAAAGTACGCAGAGCTACATGCCCGTTCTCTTTCTTCCCTCCGAACACCTTTATCTGCTTCAGTGGACAAGAAGAGTACTGCTACCCTGCTCCGTGATACCCTAACGCCCATCCCTGATTACTCGCTTAAGTCCAATGTACACGCAGCTTTAGACCGGTACTTAGAAACCGCAATTAGATCTTCCATAAGCCGGGGACTTACTAGACCCAATCGGGAGCGACAATAACAAATCTTCGATCCGAATCTTGACTTCAATTCGAGATTAATCGTGATAAACGATCGAACGGAATTACAAAGGCTTTCTGCTTGGATTTCTCGATATATCTGGTACATTTTCAGTACCTATTGAAAGTGAGCTTAAATGATGAAGAAGTAGTTTAATATTGTATTTGGTCAGGTAATGAATAAGTTCCTAAGGTAATCATGATCATCTTTCTGAACTATTAATTTCGGGCCCAACATGTCTTCTTCTTCCATCTACCTTCTTACCTATATCTCTATCAGCCTTCATCTCAGTATTCACCCCTTTCTAGCCTTTTTATTCTCTGCATTCGTCTAGGGGTTGTCTTTACTGAGATTTTCTTTAAGCTTCATGAACAGAATTTCAACGTATAAGATTAGCATACTTATTGTGCGATGCTCCCAAGTTTAAAGACCTCTTCTCGAGAAATAAAAAGGAAGTGTCTATCTGTGGTTTACAAATGGATATTGATTCTCTTATTGTTCGATTGTTGAGTTCAAAACCAAAGTAACTTTTTTCAATAATTATTATACGTTACTGCCAGGCTGAGACCGAGTCTTATATAAACCTACTCATTACGAAACATTATTGTTTTTAAAGCGATTAAAATTTCCGAATGGAAAATATACGGGTATGAGTTTATCCAAGATGGCAAGAGCAATAGACTCATGTATAGCAACTAATTGCTCTGTGCGGAGATTAAAGGTACACGTATGAATTTCTGTGACCCAAACAAGGACGTGTAACGTAAATAAATGAATTTTGAATATGGGGGTCACAAAAAATTAAAAAGAAAAGTTTTGCAAACTGTACCTTGTGACATATCTAATGAAAGGACTTACTGTGAGGGTCTCAAATATATTTTTTGAAAATAGGCGCAAATTTACCATTCCCCCTGTATCTCCGAAACTACTGAACTAAAAATTTTGAAAAAAATACAGTCAATAGTTCTATACCTACAGATCACAGGAAAACCTCAAAAAGTCTACGGTCTTAAAATAACATGATAAATCTCTCAATATTGTGCGTAAAAACTTACATTTGCAGTTGGAATGTATGGGACAACATGTTTTTCAAATAAAATTTTAAGTTTGTTCTTAGGATAAATTCATCCAAACTACGGAACCGTTCATTGTGCGTGGTTCGACACGCACTTGACCGGTTTCTTCAATATATGCTGGGCAACATCAATACAGTTAATGATCGTTGCTCTAAAGTCCATCCTGCTATATTTATAGTTTATCTAGAACCCAGAGATTCTTTATTAAGATTTCTATTAGAATAAATAAAGACTGCATGTCTGAGCCAATAATCTGTCCCATTGGTTTTGATTTACAAGAATGCAGCTTATTCTTAGCGGTATTGGGATTACGTAAACGAGGCAAAAGGAGTATGTAAGCATCGTAGCTGGTGGCGTTTTGTAGTTTCTGCCTACCTCCGTGGGAAGAAGGCGTGGTGTGTATGTATTGCGAGGACTAGGATCTGATGGGATTATTCAAGCTCATATCTTTCTTGTGTTACTGCGGAGATTGCATCAACATCATATTCTTTATTGGACACACAGAATTATGTAGTTACAGAGTTAACATGGGTCTTTTGTGTAACTACAGTTAAGGAATAGGGATGATGCCTGGGTAAAAAAAATGAAATTCTATTTAGTCCGTCAGTCAGATAATAAAAAAATATTAGATACGTATTTTTTGGTTTATCATATTAATAAAAAATTACTTAGATAACTCGCATTAAAGTTCGGGAGTGGAGGCTTGCTACGTCACTTCTACGTATAAAATTTACGAAGACGTGACGTCATGCCACATTTTAACTCAATGTATCGCCGTAATCTTTTGATTACGTAGAAAAAGAAAAAATACGTGTCCAATACATTTTAATAATCTACATGACGGACAAAAGACCATTTTTTAGTCATCATCCCTATTATATTGTTGAATAAATTGACTTAAAACTTCGTATAATCAAAATCTCAACTGCCATCATTTGACAGTGGTTTGGAATGGGTATAACGCGGTAAATTAACGTAGGGTGTCAATTTTCTTAACCATTCGTTACCTTGACTGTACCTACAGGGCGAGACAGGCGAGCTGATCATCATCGTTTCAACCAAAATAACTCCTCAGCTGGACAAAATATGCTATGGGTTCTATGCCGCCGACCGAGGTATCAATCAATCCGCCTAGCCTTTTCCCAACTATGTTGGGGTCGGCTTCCAGTCTAACCGGATGCAGCGGAATACCAGTACTTTACATGGAGCGACTGCCAATCTGACCTCCACAACCCAGTAACTGGGTATATATTCCTTGGTAAGACTGGTTGTCAGAATTTCGGGCTTCTGACGACCCGTAACGACTGCCAAAGATCCACCAATGACAGCCGGGACCAACGGCTTAACGTATTTTCCGAGGCACGGAGGAGTCTCGGTATGTAAAGATGGTCACCCATCTATGGACCAACCCCGGCAAACGTAGCTTAACCCGATGGATCGCCCCGTGCGGCTGTTATTACTTAGCCACGACCTCGTTGATTAACGATGTCGTGTCAGCAACGCAATACAGACAGCACGCAAGTAAAGCGGCCAAGTGCGTCTCGAACCACGCACAATGGAGGGTGCCGTAGTTGCGATGACTTTATTCCAAGAACAAACTTAACATTGCAAGTAGTTGAAAAACATGTTCTCCCATACATTTCAACTGCAAATGTAAGTTTGAATGTACAATACTGAGAGATTTACAATGTTATTTTAAGACCACAGACTTCTGTAATCTATAGGTTACCTACCTATAGAACTATTTTCTGTATTTTTTTTTTTTTTTTTCAAAATTTTTGACCCAGTAGTTACGAAGATAAAGGGGGAGAATGGTCAATTTTCGTCTATTTTCTTAAATAACTTTAAAACAATTTATTTTAAAATTCTATACATCTATACAAATAAATAAAATTGAAGTGTCAATTTGTAATGTCAAAATAACTGCTTTTTACTAAATGCAGTTGAAAGTATATACGGTGTCAAAAAAAAAAAAAAAATTCTCTCTGTCTGTCTTAGGGTTCCGCGCAAAAAAAATAAATATCCGATTTAAATAGGGAACTATTGATTGGAAGCCGCGGGCAACAGCTAGTTTGATATGGTGTGACATTTTACCGTCTTGAAAAAAATAGGGCATAATAGGTGAACGGAGTAGAAGCCTATGGCACACCCAGTTTTTTTTTTTTCTGAAAGAAAAACATTTTTTTTTATTTGTACTCACTGCGCAACCTGCGTAGTGCGTAGGATTTGAATTTCGATATTTTTTAACGATCTATGAAGTTTTTTTTTTTTTCAAAATTTCTGTTTTTATTGCTCCAATTTACTTCAAATGTAGTGTTTATTGATAGAGCAGTTTCGGTCTAAGCTATTAAAAAAAAATAGGTATGTCATAGGCTTCTACTCCGTTCACCTATAGTACCCCTTTTTTTTCAAGACGGTAAAAAAGTCATCCAGTATATCGCACGGTACAGTTGGCAAAACATTTTTTTAATTTTCTTCTTTGCACCCCACAAAGTGACCCCCATATTGAAAATTCCGTCCGTATTTGGGTCACAGAAATTCATACGTGTACCAAATTTCATTTTAATCGGTTCATTAGATTCGGAGCAAATTGTCTGTGACAGATGGACAGAGTCACACGAGTGATCCTATATGGGTTCCATTTTTCCTTTTGAGGTACGGAACCCTAATCTAAAGTTGAACGTGATATCGTTTTGTCTCATTACCATACACCATTGGAAGTTATTATTAAAAAATTGTCACTTACTCCACTTAAATGTAAACGCTAAGTAAAATACAATTACCGAAATGCAAACTATACATTGTTGAAAGATCGAATAAAACAAGTCAATTGGACTACATGCTTGTCCGAGTGCAAAGATTTCAATGCAATGGTAGAATTACTACCTATATAAGCATCTCCAAAATATAACTGACGAGCTCGTGGCGAAAATGAAAGTTTCACAAAGTAAGTACCCCCTAGGATTCCAAAAGCTCTTATTAAACTCGTTAAACGAAAAAGAAAAGCTTAGGATGCGGTTTAAAAAATATAAGAATCCAGAGACAACTACGAATACAGATTGTTAAGTGAAAGAGCTAAGATAATGGTCAAAAGTAACTACAAAGACTACGTGGAGAGAATCGAGAAGGGCATTTCATAAAATCCCAAGGTTTTCTGGTCATTTGTAAAGGCAAAAAATCGAAGTCTAATGACATACCGTCTGAGATGAAACTGAATAACCAGATAGCTACTTCCAGTGATGAGGTTTGCAAGCTCTTTGCTGTCCATTTCTCTTCAACGTTCACGTCATCAGATGAAACAATACATGCTTCATTACAGAATGATCACAAGCATACCCAAAATAGCTTGAGTCGGGTCACTTTCTCCGAAAAAGATATACGTACAGTTAAAGTCCTTAAAAAACTAAATGTTTGCAAGGAGAAGTAATTGACTCTGTCACTTTCTTATTCCCGCCCAGTTCGCCGTTTACATATCACCTTAGCAAGGAACTACTAACTACTAACTGAAACTAAAAAGTCAAAACGTTGTCGTCGTAGGACTGCGGTAACTCTGAAAATTTAAAGTAGGTACTTACGAGTAAGTACATAGGTAGGTAATTCCCCAATTAAGTACTTACCTAAGCACAAGTAGGTACCTATACCCCCAGACCCCCAGTACATAAAATTAAAGGTTCTCAACTCAAGATCTTCCGTCCAACCCCGGTACGATCAACTTGAATTCCATGAAAACGCTGAATACCTAATGCTTTGAAACAAATGACTTTGATACAACTCATAAAAAAATTTCAAGGACGGACTGAAATATTCAAGGCCTCATGTTTTTGGCGTAAAATTAAATGAGACACCAGCACTTGTGAATTTGCTTGAGGTACTCCGAATCAGACAGCATTGTTGCCATTGCGGGTAACACCTGGATGAGGCTGGCAAAGGAGCATGGGGGTAGGCACAAGAAAAGAGAGGCCTATTCTCAGCAGCAGGTGAAGTCGGGCTGTCGATGATGATAACTCCAAAAGAAAGAAAGTAAATTTATTTGACCCAGGCTAAAACACACAATTGTGTAGGCATACAATAAAAATATACACGAAAAACTTTATTAACTACGACTTTAAGTGGGTACCTAGTAGGGTAAAGCTCCAAAAATATTAAGGTTTTGTAAGAATCCACGTCCCTAAATATTTTATCGAGCTTAGAGGTGCGGATTTCTAAGGAAGAGCGAAAATATTAAACGATGTTTTAAACAGAGAGAATAATGGTGTCTTAAATCTATTGAATGTAAATGAATAATAACCGCTCACGCAGTATATTTAACTAAACTCCAATTCTTGGCTATTAATATAGCAAAGCTTAAAAATATACCGTAATTTTCGGGAGCTTATCGTATAAATATTTACCGTGATTCCGGGCTTCAGGTGTAGTGAGGGCATGGGTCCAAATAAAACCACTTATAAAATCACTTCACTCCACATTTACTGTTTATGAAAATAATTTGTATTTTTCTAATAACCGCGAATATTTCGGGCGCGAAATAATACTGGCGCCCGACTCATGGTTCGATTGAATGTTTTGGTTTGAGACGGGTTCACTTCTAAAGTTCCAATGTAATGATCGGGATTCTTTTTTGGTAACAGCGCCATCTGTTGTGGTACTGCAAAGCTGTGTTCAAAATTTGAATAGACTGTGTTACCCATTAACGTCCTTTTATCGATTTATTTTAATGTACCAAACGTAAATAATTGTCTTTAAAATGGCCGTTTCTATGGTTATTAGAGATTTTTTAAATTAATTTACAGTAGTTTAGCAAATCTCAAACAAAAATTTGGACCAATCGTAAGCTTTTGTTAACGCCATCTTTGATTTCTTATCGATACTACTACGAACCATAATGAATGGCTGTTCATGGCTTCAAACTTCACAACCAAACTTAACAACCAACCAAAACGAAGGGCGAATTTTACGCGTGCGCAATGGAGGGGAGCATAGTAAACTCAATGAAAATAATCAGTAGCAGAGCAGTAGACTTTTGTCGATAGTGTATAATCGTTGCGCCGGGTTGTACGTGCTAAAGATTTGCGAAAATTTATAATCGCGGTAACGCCTACACCCGGCTTATAAATAAACTTTGTGTTAGTGCATAGTGACTGGATTTTGTGAAAAATGTCGAACGCACCAGTAAAAAAAGTCCCCATACACTTGCAGGTAAGAAATTTTAATTCGCACCTGTTGTTTTCGCCTAAATTCGCGTTAAAGAAATAATTGAAGCAGTTTTTCGTGAAGAAATCGTCTTGTGGTATGTTCTAGCTTCTTTAAAAACATTACAAATTAGCCACAACGTTTCCTTTGCCAAAATCTATGCCTAGGAATACTATGACCTGATTTTCATTCAAAATTAGGTTGCCGGCGATTTGCGAAAACGTAGTCAGTTAAAACAAAGGTACTGACAGTCTGTAGAGATAATCTTTCGAGTACCTATAATTAATTTGACGTAATATTTTGTACACACTGGTACACACGGAGTAAAATGATAAAAGATCGTGAGGTAGAAGAAAAATCTTTTGACAATATTTCGGTTATAAAACGCAATTATCGCGGCGATAACACTCGAACGTTATGCTATTTTATCGTTCTCTGTTGTTTTATACGTTTTGCATACCTAGTAGTTAATTAACTAGGTATCCAAATCTTGAATTTATTAACTGTAATTTATTTGTACCTACCAGCAGGATGGACTTCATTCATTATTTACGATAATGTACTAAGTAGGTACCTACTCCATTGTTTTTTTTTTTCTCTTGCGACAGTTCCTTGGTTTCGTATTTATTGTAACCTTACGTTATGGAACAACGAATTACTTCAGGCCAAACATTATTTGCATACAGATAATATTATATAATGACCGTAGTAATAAATTCCCATTTCCAAGTCACGCAATCTTTAAAAAAAAATAGCAATAAATTGTAAGTTTGTTGCCTTGGACCCGGTGAATGACCCCATATAAGGAGGAGCCCTTCGAGCTTCCAGTTTCTAGGGACCTTTGCCGTTTGGTTGGCAGAACCATCGTGACATGCGCAGTGGCTACGGGATTTGAGATCATGGCGAAACGGGAAACGTGAATACGAATCTCTGAATGCGGATATTTTTTTGTTGCTAGGCAAAAAAAAAATTAGGAGGAACTATTGTTGCTGTTTGTTGTTGTCGAATAAGAGTTCGCAATAGATGAATTGTGTGATATTTATTTGTGGCCCGTATTGGGATAAACTGGGTTGAATGACATAGATTTTTCCATAATGAAGCACAGATTACGCCCTACGTCAACAACCCCTTCAGTGCGATTGCCAACTTTCTGGTCATTTTGTCTCGTTCCTAGACTATTTACTATAGTGAGATAGGTTCTCTTATCACATCAGGCACTGCGGTCTTTACTACCTACTAGTTAGCACACCACAAGACGGACCTGGTGAAGACCGCAGGAATTCGCTGGATGCGAGAAGCACAGAATCGGTCGAACTGCCAATGCTTTCGACTTCGACGACCCAAAAAGCTAGTCCGTACCTACCTAGTCAAGGAAACAAGCAGCTAGCTTTTTCATTACACTCTCCGATTACACACCTGAATGAATGTAGGCTGACAATTTGTCATTCCTTATTTTTCGTAGTTTACAACCTCGACCGAAAAGTGTCTTCTCCTAACTTAAATTAAGAATCACGTTTGCTGGAATCAATTAACTAACAAGAAAATTGCAATTTCATGGATGAAGGATGACATCCAAAATTAAGCGGACGGCACTTGTTTCTTCAATCAAAACGGATACTGGCAATCCCGGAAAATGCTAGAAAGGAAAAAAGAAGTTTATCATTGGCAACGATAGATTAGCTAAATTGGAGCATCTGCATTTTGTTAGGCTGTGGCAAATGAATTATTAGCAAAGAAAAAAATAATGGTGTTTTACTTAGTTCATTTTTAGGGTTTCGTACCCAAAGGGTGCCAACGGGGACCCTGTCCGTACTAGCCAGACAGTTGAAATTTTCACAGAGTGTATTTCTTTTGCCGCTTTAACAACAAACAATAAAAATTTAATTAAATTAAAAATTAAATTGGGGCCCCCATACAAGAAATGTGAATTCTTCGTTGTTTTTTGCTGGACGTTATAACAATCGCTGTATCTCTTGAACCGTAATAGGTAGACACATGAAACGATGGTACGGAACCCTTCGTGTGTGAGTCGGACTCGCACTTATCCGGTTTTATTTTACTTATGACTGGGTGAAGGATAAGCCTGTTCCTAGGATTTTTATTAAACAATAATCATTGTGCTATAGACCGAATAACTGCTATTTTTTTCACCATTACAATTCTTATTCATATCTACACGAGCGTGGTTGCTTCAATTGAAGAAATACACAGAACTCGTAATAGCGTAACTTCGTTACTATTTAAATTCAAGGTTAATTTCGTTAACGTCTTTAATTCTCAACCACCTCCTTTGTATTCAAGTGGCCACAGTATAAAAAACAGGTTTTCTAAGCCTACTTATAAATTAATGAACGTATCATTTATTTTCGTGTCTTTTCTATGATATATATGTAGGTATAATGATGGTATGTTGCTAATTGCTTTTATTTTTATTTGTTTCCGACTTTTACTGAAGTAAAGATCATTCATCATTTAGCTCGTAGAAAGATCGTCGAGAAAGGTATACTTATTTACCTAATGAATATTGCACATGGGATATTTAGAAATTGTTGGGCTTGGTAGAGATTCGTCCTCGTCACTGGTAATTGTGTGTGACAGACTTTATCTGATGCTCGATGTGTCATATTAGATACTTGTTTCATGTGCTTTAGAATCCATATGCAATATTTACGACCGGTAACTGTAAGACCTTTGGGATTATTGACCCAACCAACACTCAGTGCGAATGCGGTGCTTCTGACCAAACCATATCCCATATGTTGAAGTGTCCAATGTGCGCATATACACCTGCACTTCAGAGGACCTAAAAAATGGCACTGGTGCCGCAATTGGTGTGGCCACCTGCTGAGCCCTACTTGTCTTAGAAGTATCTGAAATTTTTTATACCTTTGCCATCGCCTTTTTTTTTGTGGATGGGAAATCATCAAATAACTTCTCCCGCTCTGGGTGGAGCGGGAGGGCGTGTTCCTTCAGTTGCCTGTGCCAGGGCCACGGTAATTCTTTCGAACAACCCGCAACCCTGGCGGGCATCGGCCCTAGCAAACCCCTTCAGCTAGTGCTGACATCTCTTTGAGGCGCGCGTGGAACACAACGCGCCGTCGACCCGGGCCTGGTCCTTACCGGACGGCGAGCTACCCGTTGCTCGCCATCCGCAAGCCCGCGCCTACGGTGGCCGGGAATCGGCTATCGATTCCCGACGCCCAGGGCGTCGCCTGCGGCGACTAGGGGCGTGAGGGTGCAAAGATTGCCTCTCCCTCACGCGTTCAGCCTCCTCCTTCGTGAGCATTACAGCTTCGCAGAAGGAGGTGACGGCTTCCCATGCACTCTCGCTCCGTACCATGGCCTGTACCAGGGCCGGACGTGAGAGATCGCCGCCGCCGATCGCCTCCGCGAGGACGCGTCGGTGCTCTGCCCAAGCCGGGCAGACCTCCACCGTATGCTCCACCGTGTCCTCTGGGCGATCCACACAATGGTAACACCCGGGCGTTTCCTCCCGCCTTATCCGGAACAGGAACCTCCCAAAGCAACCGTGTCCGGTGAGGACCTGCGTCAGGCGGAAGGTGAGGGTGCCATGACGCCTCTCCAACCACTCCTCAAAGAGGGGACCAATCGCCGCAATTGTGGCGTGCCCAACTGCCATCGCCTGGAAACGAAAAAAAGTAAGACCTTTCTAAGATGGTTACAATAAATTAGTCACTACTTACCTGCTTTTCTTTTTTTTTTTGGGTGGGAATTTATCAAATAACTTCTCCCGCTCTGGGCGGAGCGCGAGGGCGTGTCAGCTTTCTGCCGACTAAAACCCACCCCGGTGCCCACCATGTATGTAAACCTTACCTAACGGTGAAAAGGCTGAAAAGGAAGGATGTGCTCTAAATAGGCAATCGAGACACTGGTCTCTTCGTCTAAACGACATATACATTTAACCCATCTGCTTATAGCATCTGTTTATTGCATCTTCCACAAAGTAAATAATGCCAATCAGGTTAAACGAACTACGCAGCACCTCGGTTTGTGTTTGTTGTGTCTTCAAAGACCCCTGTTTTGATTCGTCAAATCTAAATGGGCATAACGGTACGATCAATTCGATCGAAGGCCTATCGTCATTATAAACAAACATTTATTCGCATATTAAACAGCGAAAAAGAAAGAAAGAAAGAAAGAAAGAAAAATAAGTTCATTTGTCACAGAAACACGTGCATACAATTAACTCGAGTTTTACAAAAAGAAAAATAAAACACTCAAATCACGAGCACAAAACAAAAGTCGGCAGCTGCTGGCACGCGAGGACTGTCACAAGAAGGCTTCCACTCAGTAAGTATAGTTCGCGTCATGTAAGTTTGCCGCTCTGAAGTAGGCTACAAATGAGTAGTCAATATCTATATTAAAGCAGACCAAAAACTAGGTAAGCCAAGTTAGTTTAGCTTAGCTCACATATCTTGCGGGCGGGGTTGCTTAGCAATTAGCATAGCTCGCGTAGCTCCGGATCGGTATACACAACTAACTTAGCTTCACATATTTCAGTTAGTTTACACAGTTTAGTTTGCAAAGTTCTGCACACAAGTACCTATGAAAAACTACGCCAGCTATGTGAGCTAAGCTAAACTAACTTAGTTTTTGGTCTGCAACCCGCTTAAAACAGCAGCGCGCCATGTCATGCGCATCGGAAAGCCTGGTTTCAGAGCGGCAAACTTACGTGACGCGAACTATACTAGACCCAAGATGGCGTCGACTGCGCATATACCTACAATCTGTAAAAAACGGATTCGGTTTAAGTTATTGGACGCGCACTTTACACAATATAGCTGTAAATTATTTTTCTTACAAGTAGTCCCAAGTTACTAATGGTCTACTTAGATATTTTTACATTATTATAAGTAGGTACCTACTATCGGAATTAACAGACCGTCATATAGAAGTAATGTATTTGATTGATGTGTAGTAGCATCCACGGTCTGAGACTGGGAACTTTTATTAATAGGTTTACTAACCCCTCATTTCCGACCACCATAATATCCCGTATTCTATGTTTTTATGCGTAAACCACGCACGGAAGAACACCATTTTGTACGGCATCTGAAAATGGAAAAGTGTTTTGATTATAATCTTATTTATATACGTCCATATATACATAATACATAACCTCACGCCTTCCCACGGGGTAAGGCAGAAACTATAGAATAAATAAATAATACATTACATTGTTATTATTTCTTATTTATTTATTTTTTTTTTTTTAATAAAAAAGAAATATCAATAAGCACAGACAAACAGTGGTAGGTGCAATTACGAAAAATTGAGGAATATTTATTTACCTATTACAAACTAAATGTATCTATTATTTTTCTCGCTTTTTACTTTTTCGCGATTTCAGGTTTGGTCCCATAGTAAAAGTTGTTCATAATGATGAGTACAATGACCCCTTAAGAGGTTGTTGGTGTTTCACCAATAACCCTGTATTCGTCCAGGGGGGCGACCTCTCCCTAGAACCGAAACTACATATCAAAGTGACCTTTTGAATGTCATAGATACTGCGCCGGCCTGATATAAATCGACAGGGGCTGGAATGAAACCTCCACAGTACATTGGTAACTGGCGCGAGAGAAGCCGTGGGAAGTCATTAAACTAAACATCTACAAGTTACTTCATTGATTTTATTACTTACAGAAGGCGATTTATAATTACATACTTCATTACGTAGCCAATGCTGGCCAAGTAGCCGAATGACTAATCCAATCTAGGATCTCCCACCCACATCTGTTAAAACTTTATCCGTTAACGTATCCGTTTGTTAACGTTAGTCTGTAACGTTACTTCAACCGGTTTCAGTGGTTCTATTCTAAACAGTATATTTTTTTAAATATTTCATACACTTTATTGTAATTAATTTAACAATAAGTACAAAACATACAATTCTAGGCAATCTTGGAATGGACAGTGATTGCGGGATCGAGTTTGGAGTTTATTGTTAGTGAGGTAGGGCTGCTCCATCGCCGAAGCCGAATAACTTGGCTATTGGTTTAAATTTATGCCTTGTGCCGCGAATGCACACGCTAGTGGCACGGATTATTGAGTATCTATATATATATATATTACATAATTACATACATAAACTCACGTCTTCTTCCCGTGGCTTCTTCTTCTTCTTCTATATTTATTATTATTTTTGTTAATTGTAAATAATCAATAATGCATAAAATAAACTCACGCCTTCATCCCATGCGGGTAGGCAGAAACAACAACGTCACCTGCTACGATCCTTATATACTCCTTTTGCCTCGTTTACGTTCATACTTTGGTCATGTATACACGTACGCCGGTTGCGAGTTCTACGCACCTGACCTTTCTGGAGAACATCACTGAGAATATAATTATCTACTATAGCTTTTTTTGTATTTATTGCATGGCAAACAGGCCGACAGGTGAAGGTCAGTGGTTAGTATGGTCACCGCCGCCTGATGCTTGGACATCTGCAATAGCAGAAGCATTGAAAAGCGTTCGTCTTCCCATTGACAAATCTGAAATATTTTTCATGTCGTAATATACCGGTAACCTAATCTATAGGTTACCTCCCCAAAGTCTGTGTTTCCGAGCGCATACAACCCTAATTTCTTCAAAGTGAGAGTGAACAGGCTTCTTCTGGGTAAGCTCACTCCATCGTCGACTTTATCTCTGTCACCTCTGACCTAGACTAGAGTCAAGAGCAAACCCATCTCAAATAAAAATAAGTAAAAAAAAGTCGATTCACAGAATACAAATTCAAAATGACTGAAAGTTTAGGGAAGCTGGTGAAACACTAGAAAGTGAATGTTACGTATTGAATTTTTCAAGTGGGCATTGATGGCCAAATTCGAAACTATGAGCAAAAGCGAAAAGTACTCAAAGGAGTTGCGGATTCGATTTTGATGAAAACTAAAACTGCATCATTGGATTTTTGAAAAATCTATATCGAAGTATAATTTAACAGGTAGGTAAAAATAAAAAAGTATTTTGTTAAAAATGAGCTCTTTCCTTTAGTTTGCCGTATGTCATTACTTCCCAGAATTTGATCCTTATTAGCGACACTATCGAATGGTTTAATAATACAGTGTTTTTTTTTTTTTCAAAATCAACGGGTTCGATTCCTGGCTAGAAATATTGATTTTTCAAAAATCTAATGATGCTGTTTTAGTTTTCATCAAAATCGGGCCCGCGACTCCTATATTCCTCATAGTTTCGAATTCGGCCATCCACGACCACTTGAAAAATTCCACCTGTATATGTAGCAAGTAAAATTCCCTGAAGCCAGGTTTATGTTAGGACACTCTCCATAGCTAGATTTTGAGCCACTTAGTTAAGGGCCTTGTAAAATCCCTTTGAAGCTCTCGACAGATTGACAGCAGTTAGTCTCCTGTTAATCTGTGCCATACGGTGTCCGGCCCGTTGTCTATTCTTAGTTGGCCACCACATGGCGTAAAGTAACTTACACAATTTTGTTGTAAAAGCATCACACCATTTTTGTGCCCATTCACAATTTATATGAAGGCGGCTCAACATGTCTTCTTCTTCCATGTAACCTTACATCTCTACCAGCTCTTATCTCAATATACGTACACTACCTTTCTGGCCATATCATCTTTAATACTAAATTAAATGTCTATGTCAGGGACAATAGACCATTTCAGACCAATCTACATGGTCTTCAAATGATCTGACAAGTTTATTTCCGGATTTTTATATACATTGACACTGATGCATTTTATATAATAGGTTGGGGAAAAAGTTTCTTCGCATTTTTTAAGAAAATTCAAAACATTTTTTAATATAGTTTATTTACATTTAACTAAAGTATGTAGGTACCATTTTGTTCGATAACTTTTTGCCATCTTGTAGGTAGGGACATGATCCCATTGCTATAGAAATTTTGGGACTTCTGGTCAAAATACCGCGACAAGTGGTTTTGGCAGTCCTCTCGTGATGTTAACCTGACACTGCCTAAAGAATTCTGAAGAGACCGAAACAGGTGGAAATCTGAAGGTGCAAGGTCTGGACTATACGGCGGATGCATTAATACCTCCCAGCCAAACTCTCTTAATTTTTGCTGAGTGGCTAAAGATGTGTGAGGTCTAGCGTTATCATGATGAAAAACCACACCCCTTCTGTTGATTAATTCCGGCCACTTTCTCTCAACTTCTTGCTTTAATCTCATCAGTTGTTCGCAGTAGAGTTCAGAATCGATGGTCCTGCCTGGTGGTAACAGCTCATAATGAATAATGCCCTTCCAATCCCACCACACACACAGCATCACCTTGTTGCGAGTTAACCCGGGTTTCGCCACAGTCTGTGAAGCCTGACCGGCCTTTGACCACGACCTTTTTCGCACGTTCTTGTCATACGTGATCCACTTTTCATCACCAGTTATCAGCTTCTTCAAAAATGGTTCGGTTTCATTACGTCGTAATAAAGAATCACAAATGAGTACACAGTCATTAGGTTTCTTTCAGTGAGCTCGTGAGGTACCCAAATGTCGAGCTTTTTTGTGTTCCCAGATTTTTTCAAATGCGCTAAAACTGTTTTGTGGTCAATTCCCAGTTCTTCAGCTACGTCGTAACTACTGATATGCCAATCTCCACTTTTTAAAAAATGGCATCCATTTTATCCGTAATAGGGCGACCAGAGCGACGTGCATCTTTGACATCAAAATTTCCGGATTGAAAACGCTTAAACCAAATTTGTGCTACTGTTCTTTAAAATTTAAACTTTCAATGATACCAAAACCAGCCAGATACAAATAGTATAGCCAAAGAGATTTTATTACAAGTTCATACATACTATAATGCAAAAAGACTTTTTCCCCAACCTATAATGACATGAATATTTACTTTGTAAAGTAATTATATTATTTTAATGATTGTGAATGTGAAGACTATGTGGCTCATTGCTTTTTTTACAAGCGTTTATTTAGTTTCACCTGTCCAGGTGTCTGTCTGTGATCGAATCTTGCAAGTTAAATTTGACCCACTTCCCGGTTTCCGATTGAGCTGAAATTTTACATGCATATGTAAATCAGATGACAATGCAATATTATTATGACATAGAGCTGATCTGATGGTGGAGCCGGAAGGTGGCCAGGGAAACTCAGTAATAAAACGACGCAACCTTATCGAGTTTAGGCTCGTTTGATTCCTCTTGACAAGGACTGTGGTCCTAGATGATATCCAGACTAATAAAAGCTTGATTTAAAAAAAAATTAGGTACTTGTTTCTCAGTTGGTTTTTATCATGGTCGCCAGACATTTGGGTAGGCCGCATAAGTGACTCAAACTGCTAAGATTGAGTAATTTATGCGGCATTCCCAAATGTCTTTTCTTTAGTATTGTTCGTCGAATCGTTGAGCACCTTAAGTTCTGAGTTGAGCTGCTGCATTTTTCACCAACAAATGCGTACACCGACTTGACAGGTCCACTCAATCTTTACAAAAGACCATTTCAGACACCAATCTACATGGTCTTCACATGATCTGAATCTGACCAAGGTTATGTCTGGACCTTAAAAGAGACTGTGACATCTGAGATTTTTTCGGCCTTTCTTCTCAGTTATAGCCAGATAGGAAAGCCGACCGACGTTTTTGTAAAAAACCTACTTACTGAGACACAATCATTTATCAGTGAATTAATGAATTTAATATTTTTATTAAGTAAAATAGTGACTGTATAACAGGGACAGCCCCAGCTAATCAGGGGCTGCAGTTTCGACATAGATAGCGATCGCTTTACAACCGAATTGGGTCGCAAAGTCCTAATGGGGTCACTAGGCGGTCAAAATTGCTTGACATGCACGTGATTTTTTCGTAGGTACTTCAAGCTATTTTGACCGTCTAGGACCGCATTAGGATATTGCGACCGGATTCGGTCATAAAGCGATCGCTATCTATGTCGAAACTGCAGCCCCTGTCCTGATGCGTTCAACAACTGATATACATAGTTCTTCTATCAATATTAACACAGCTATAAATTTTAATCTTAGCAACATATCCACCATCTTTGTTAAGACTGAGTGCTGATATAGATTCATCAAAGCATAAATATTATTGTTTGTACATTCTGTTGTCGAACAAAAGCGTAAATCGCCATTCGCCAATATGCATTCGTTATCGTTAATCATAATAGCTCTTATTGAGGTACCTTACACAAAATTTTTGCGATAATATATTTGACTCACTTGACTTTACTTACCTACATGAGCTTACATCACATTTAAAGGTGGCATCACTAGTCTCAAGAACAGTGGTGGCCCAGTGGTTACGGCCCCATTCATTGATTGCGGCGACAAATTTTGCTCACACTAGCCAGATGCGTAGACGCCGATCGGCGCGCTTGAGCTGCACTTGATGAACAAAAAATAACACGCCAATTGGCGTTTTCAGCACTTAGTTATGAATTTGAATTTATTAATTACGAATCCAAGAGAAATCTTTATTAAAAAAATAATAATAAAACAACTATACATTACGCTGATCGGTGTGCTCCGCATCTGAGTAAGAAAAAAAAAATACGCCGATCGGCGTGCGCCGCAATGAAAGTGTTTGGTCGTGAGTTCGAAGTGTCCGAACCAGCTTTACTTTGTGTAAATTATTTCATCACCACTGCTCTCAAAACGGTGAAGAAAACCATCGTGAGGAAACCGCCATGTCCTAGAACCAAAAATTCGAAGACATGTGACATCTACCAACCCGCACTGGGCTGGCGTGGTTGATTATAGCCCACTCCCTCTTGAAGAGAGGAGGACTGTGTCCCAGCAGTGGGAACAGTACCTATAGGCTGATTATGCATCACTAGTATTGTTAACTGAAAGTAAACCATTTGTTTTTTTCTTACCAGTTATTACGTAGTACTGCACAAATATAGTAATCCAACTAACACTGTACCTCAGAGGTATACAATAGTAACTCCTTTTTTTTTTAAATAATGTTTCTCGCCGCCATTAAAATCGCAAGAACCAGTTCTACATAATGGTATACGACATTAAGTCCTATGACGTCTAAGAAACGAAATATCCAATCGTATATCATATTAAATCCATGGTAAGATTATTTACTTCTAAGCTTTACGCGAACCTTATTTTGTTCATTGGAGTATTATGTGTAATACATATCTAATAATTCCATCTAATAATAATAAAAAATGCTGTTGAGTTTGTTCCAATATCTTTAAAGCAACCATGTCAAAATTGCATTCAAAGTTTCACTCCGCGCGTTTGCCTCTCCTGTAAAATTTTCGTTTTGTCACCTACTGTTGTATTTTTTTTTTGCGGTGCAATGATCCGTAAGGCGGTTCAAAAACACAATTATTCGAAAGCGAATTATGAACACATTAATCGCGATCTACTCAAAGTTAACTGGGATGATGAATTTTACGGGCAGTCTGCAGAAGACATGCTGAATACGTTTTATGAAATTGTTTACCAAATAATTAAAGCTTATGTTCCTCTCAAGACAATCAGGTCTACCAAATTTCCATTGTGGTTTTCCCCCTCTTTAATACACATATTTAAAAATAAATTAAAGGCATGGAATAAATGGAAGACCTATCAAAACATATCTGACTATGAACAGTTTTCACTTTATAGGTCGAGATTCCAAACTGAATCCAAGAATTGTTACCGTCTATACCTAAACTCAGTAGAAGATAGTATTAAAGTTAACACCAAATATTTCTGGACGTATGTTTCTAATCGGCAATCTAAAGCTCCAATTCCTTCAACCATGCACTATAAAAATCAATCGTCAACCGATCCTGAAGAGATTTGTAATCTCTTTGCAAACTTCTTCGATTCGGTGTATGAACCCTCCACTCTAGCAATTAGTCAAACCCAGGACAATGAAGAATATGCTGAGAAATGTTCTCTTATTAGTAGCCTTGTGCTTAGTGCTGACCAAGTACTCGGTGCCCTCAAATCTTTAGATTGTACCAAAGGACCAGGACCAGACGGCATTCCACCAGTTTTTCTTAATAAAGCAGCTCATGCGTTATCTGCACCGCTGTGTATTATCTATAATAAATGTTTAAGACAGGGAACTTTTCCAGAAGTCTGGAAGCGGGCAAATATTACTCCCGTTCATAAAAGTGGTCCAAAACAGGACGTTGAAAATTATCGGCCCATTTCTATACTATCGGCCTTGTCAAAGCTTTTCGAGAGGCTCGTTCACAACCAGTTGTATCCGATTGTCCATGACAAAATACTACAGCAACAGCACGGTTTCGTAAAAAAAAGATCTACAACAACTAATATGATAGCTTACACTGACTATTTGTTTAATAGTATGGACTCTCGTGTGCAAGTGGACGCTGTATACACCGACTTTCGAAAAGCCTTTGACAAGGTTGATCATGAATTACTTCTGAAGAAGCTGGCTTTTAACGGTATCCGCGGGGATTTGTTACGTTGGTTCATTTCTTATGTCTCAAATAGAACACAAAAAGTAGCTATCAATGGGTTCCATTCCACCACCATAACCGCAACGTCTGGGGTGCCTCAGGGCTCAATTCTCGGACCTCTGTTGTTTGTAATATTTATTAACGATATCGATGTGTGTTTTTTTAACTCTAAGTTTCTACTTTACGCGGACGACCTAAAAATTTTTAGACCTGTTAGATCAATATTAGACAGTCACTTACTCCAACAAGATCTTAATCGCTTAGTTGAGTATTGTATTAAAAACAAACTCCAACTTAGTATTCCTAAATGTTGTTGTATCAGCTTTACGAAAAACAAAAACCAATTTAAACACCCCTATGCACTACAAAGTAAAATCTTGGCCAGAGTTAACAGAATTAGTGATCTCGGAATACTGATCGATGACAAACTACACCTGGACGCACATATTGACAAAATCACAAGTCAGGCTTATCGTATGTATGGATTTGTAATAAGATCCACCACGGAATTCGTCCACCCGAGCACATATTTGCATCTGTATCGATCATTAATCCGGTCTCAACTAGAATATGCGGTGCCGGTGTGGAGTCCCTATTATAATAAATATACTGACTGCATCGAGCGTATACAACGTAAGTTCTTAAAAACGATGTATTACCGTTGTTCTAAAAGTCGTATTTACCACCCCTATAGCGACTTATTGAAAAAATACAACTTGCTCTCTTTGAAGTCTAGACGTACCTTTCTAGAAACTATGTTTCTATACGATCTGTGTAACAACTCATATGATTGTGTGGATATCTGTAACAAGTTATGCTATGTTGTCCCTAGAACCATTCAGGGTCGTGGGGTGCGTGCACGTCCTGTTTTCGCCGTCACTCCTAGTCGTACGAATGCAGGCTTGCGGGCACCTCTACGTCGCCTCACGGACAATTTCAATAAATTTTTCTCTAACTTGGATTTATTTGCTTTATCCGTTGGAAAATTTAGAAACATGTTGCTAGATACAATCAAAAATGTATGTGAATAATATTAAATCTCTCTAGTGTCCCTTACTGCTGTAATTTATATGTATTTTATGTCTTGCACCTAAATTTTCTTTATCAATATTGTCTTTTGTCTTTTAGTGTATCTGTGGAGAACGTTGTTGGTTGCACATTTGTATAACTCTTTATGTTTCTATTTATTTGTAATACATAATGTGTAATTGTTGGTTCTTCCAAATAAATAAAATAAAATAAAATACCTTTGAACTAAAGACGCCAGCACATCAAGCTACTACAATCTGTCAAATATCTTTAATAGATTTTCAATTTTATCGCTAAAGCATTAGGTTCAAGGTTGATTGGGAAAGTTTGACAGTTTCGGGTAGCTTGACCTGCTGTATAATTTTACCGCGACGGTATCGCATTGCACTTTCGACAAGTACCAGGGTTATTCCCGTCCAGTGCCCAGTAGTTACCTAATTAACATGTAAATATTCAAACCGAAAGCCAACTAGTACAGTTAGCAAAATTAACGGCGTCAACGTCCGGCACACTCATTTTCTACTGCGAGACAGTTTCCGATACACAGGTCAGTTTCGATTTGGAACTCAACCTTACTGTTTAAATCATAAGGTTTAAATCCCCTTTTGGGTTACCCATGAGTTTCTACCATCAAGTAGAAGTTATTCTTACCATGGTATAGGGGATCCTCCCCTTCTTCCCATACAAAGGACCATAAACAATGATTTACGCACGTGTTACACAGTTAAACTTAGTACCATTTTAAATCGTGTGGTTAAAACCTTTCAAAGAAAACTCGTAAAATAGTTGGCTGAAATTGTAAAATGGATTATATTAGTTAGTATGGAAAATATACAGGGTGTCCGGTAAAGAATGGATAACCTTATAAAAGCATATAACAGACCTTATGGCCGTTCTAAAAAAATACAAAAAAAAAAAAGATTATACAATGTATATATATAGGTACTTATCCTAAGATTTTTTAGAAATAAATAGGTACTAACTTTTTTTTTTACATTTTTTTCACCACGACCACAAATGAATTAATTCCATCGGTTATTGGTTGTTATAATATTGTACAGACGCCAGCACATCAAGCTACTACAATCCGTCAAATTTCTTTAATAGATTTTCAACTTTATCGCTACAGCATTAGGTTCAACGTTGATTAGGAAAATTTTACAGTTTCGGGTAGCTTGATCTGCTGGCGTCTGTACGATGACTATGCCGACAGAGAGACAGTAAATAGTGTGACTAAAATTTGCACAGTATTTTATAACTAAAAAATCGTATCCTAAGTCGTACTTTAGATATTTCTTTTTTTGTATTTTTTTTTAAAACGACCATAATGTGTATTTTATGGTTTTGCAAGGTTATCCATTCTTTATCGGACAACCTGTATGTAGCATTCTTTGAAACGGAGAAATTCTAAGTACATATTTATGTGTAAACGTTAAGGATTTCAAGAGCTTTTTTTCGTGTTTCTGAATAGTAGCTACTTTTTAGGGTTCCATACCTCAAAAGGAAAAAATGGAACCCTTATAGGATCACTCGTGTGTCGGTCTGTCTGTCTGTCTGTCCGTCTGTCACAGCCAATTTGCTCCGAATCTAATGGACCGATTAAGTTGAAATTTAGTACACATATGTATTTCTGTGACCCAAACACGGACGTGTAACGTAAATAAAAGAATTTTGAATATGGGGGTCAATTTTGGGGACAAATAAGAAAATTTAAAAAAATGTTTTGCCAACTGTACCGTGAGACATATCAAATGAAAGGTTATTTTTTTATAATTTTAAAATAAATAATTTTAAAGTTATTTAAGAAAATAGACGAAAATTGACCATTCCCCCCTTATCTCCGAAAGTACTGAGCCTAAAATTTTGAAAAAAAAAAATACAAAAAATAGTTCAATACCTATAGATTACATGAAAACCTATTAGAAGTCTATGGACTTACAACAACATGGTAAATCTCTCAATATTGTGCATACAAACTTACATTTGCAGTTAGAATGTATGGGAGAACATGTTTTTCAACTACAATGTTAAGTTTGTTCTTGAGATTATTCCCTACAACGGAATCCTTCATTGTACGTAGTCCGACACGCACTTGGCCGGTTTTTATTGGGGTAACCTTGCCCTTGGTTAGATTTTGTAAATAAATAACCCCTGTCAAGGTTCCATTATTGCGCTACAATTACAAATAAAAACATGACGTCATTTTGGGGCTACAACGATACAATCTTAGCCTTGGCGATACGGTCTTAAAAACCCCTTGTTCATTTCTTGAATACTTTTAATTTACATACCTGATTCAATCAAATCGTGAAGGGTTAATTCATCGTCTACAATACATACTGCAACTTATTGAAATTCCCAGCCTTATTGATTCGATTCAATGACAGTTTTGTCGCTCGTTAAAAATGTACAGAGTCGTGTCTCACCTTCCATTTCATCGATTCGTTGCACTATTTATTAATAAACGTCTCATGTCATACATAAAATTATTGTATTATTTATTATTATTAGCCTTTCTTGTCCCACTGACCTCCCTACTCTATTTCCACCTCTCTCTATCCAGAGCTGCCTAGGACCTGAGTCTAGCTCATCTCGCCATCTCCGTCTAGGCCTGCCGCGATGTCGTTTGCCATTAAGCGAGACCCACTGAGTCCGTAAGTTTGGCCCATTGATCGTCTGACAACAAAAAACTTGCAAGACGTACCGAGAATTCCTGGAAGCTCGAGCTATTAAAGATCTAATGAAGGGCGATCTTCCATTATCCCTCAAGAGAAGACTCATCGACATGTGTATTCTTCCCCATCCTTACGTATGGTTCTCAAACATAGTCTTTGATAATTCAGAAGAGGTCCACGCTCGCGAGTTTCCAGAGAGCTATGGAACGGAGTATCCTGGGTATCAAACATCCATTCAAGTTTAGTAATGTCACTCGGAAAGCTGCCACGCTTTAATGGAATTGGGCTGGACACATCTGCCGCATGTCAGACTATCAATGGAATTGTATTACATAACCGAATAATTTCTAGACATTTAAGGTCGCCGACAACACAATTAACGACTCTGTAGCATGCAAAGTAACCAAATGATACAATCTCAGTCAATTTGGCAATTTGATTCGATTTGTTTCATTAGGCCTTTATTGCTCTGTTTTCGGAGGGCAATGGTCAAGGATGTTTTTTATAAAAACCTGGTAATAAATTGTGATTATACTTATACTTTTGTTTTGGCCAGTAATTTATTTAATGACATCATTGTACAGACGCCAGCAGGTCAAGCTACCCGAAACTGTCAAATTTTCCCAATCAACCTTGAACCTAATGCTTTAGCGATAAAGTTGAAAATCTATTAAATAAATTTGACAGATTGTAGTAGCTTGATGTGCTGGCGTCTGTACTTCACATTATATCCATTACAACTGACAATGTAGAATGCAGATAGAGGCGCTGACGACTTCGTATCTATTGCTTTTACTGAACTGCATGTGTAGTTATGGCGAGTGGTGGTAGTGGGGACTAACTGGAGATGTCGCAGCCGCATTGTAGTGTAATACGAAACGCCTAGCCGAAATACATAATGGCGGCTGATTGACGTTCAGTCAAAACGTGGAGTATTCTATATACTGCTGTATATCTTCCTATGCATTCGCACGAGAAAAAGAAGAGCATATTATTCAGGTACTTCGTTTAATAATGCTGTATGCAAGCGTGTTTATTATAGTAGCGTTCGTCTCCAGTTCATGGTTTATCCACGTGCCAAATTTCATCAAATCCGTTCAGCTGTTTTAGCGTGAAAGGGTAATCAACAAACAAACATACTTTCGCATTTATAATATCAGTTAGGATTTTATCTTTTTTATTTCGTTTATGTTTTATAAAAGTATCTTTTCGACATACTTAACATTAATTCTTATCAAAATACATTATTTTATGATCACAAGGACATCATAGAGATAAGATTTTCCCTTTACAGGTGGTCATATAGTTTCGGAGATAATGGCGCCGATTCCCTTGTTAACAGATTAAACTAAATTTATTTTCAGTGCATCTTTTTCTTTCTATTTTATTAAAAAAAGACAAGATAAATATTAGTTAAGTCTTGTCAAATTAAGATACTCTCTCTACTGAAATTGGCTACTAAAAATACGTCAATTTACGTCAGGCGCTGACTAATTTGACAGGACTAAACTAATATTTATCTTCTGTCCTTTTCTTAATGAAATAGAAAGTAAAATATGCACTGAACTTAAATTTAGTTTAGTTTGTGAACAAAGGAATCGGCACCAATATCATCATTCTCCTGCCCTTGTCCCAATTTATTTGGGGTCGGCGCAACATGTCTTTTTCTTCCATACTTCTCTATTAGTCGTCATCTCGGTAGTCACTCCCTTTTTAGCCATATCATCTTTCACACAGTCCATCCATCGTTTCTTTGGTCTTCCCATACTCGTATAGCCATCCGCATGCATACTCAAAACTTTCCTGACGACATTTCCTCCTTCCTCCGCATCACATACCACATGACAACCGATTTCCACACAGCTTTTCAGTCACCGGTGCCACTTTCAGACTTCCTCTTATATACTATTTCTTATCCTATCTATTCGCATAACACCATACATCCCTCTTAGCATTCTCATCGGATTCAGAGATATAAAATTACTAAAACGCAAAATAACTTTCATACGGTATGAATTAAAGTTATTTTGCGTTTTGACGCTCACTTTTAGAACATGCTTTGTGGGGACGTTTTATCCATTTACCCATAGAGGTCTTTGTGCAAATACGTAATTTTTCTGAATCGTGAGATTTTCCGCGGATTGATGACCCTCTCGATTTATTATTTCAATATTGTCTGTAGAATAAAGCGGAATAGTTTGTTATTTTGTTAGTTTGTTTAAACGCGCTAATCTTTGGAACTACCCCAGTTGGATTAAAAACAATCCATCACTCTTGAGGAAGTCTGTAGGTTATTTACCATCACGCTAGGGCCTTTAGGAGCCGAGCAAAAGAGAGAATAGAAGCTAGTTTATTATATAATATTAGCTTTTGCCCGCGGCTTCGCCCGCACAGGTGTCAATACTTCCCCCTTTATTGAATCAGATTTTGTTTATAACTCCATGGGTTTTAATTTTTTGCGCGGATCCCTAATTCTTTTTCTAAAATAAAAGTAGCCTTAGTTACTCTTCATAACATCAGCTATCTGCCTGTGAAAGTCCTGTCAAAATCGGTCCAGCCATTTCGGAGATTAACCGGAACAAACAGACAGACAAAAATTTTAAAATTGTTTTTTTTTTTTTTGTTATAAGTACCGCCTACCATAGTTACTTTCATATACATTTAGTAAATAGCTGTTAATTTAACATTACAAACAGACACTTCAATTTTATTATTTGTACATAGATCATCGGCCCCTCTACAATTTTCTTCCAAGAATTTATAATTTCTCCTTCCAATACCTAGGTATAAGATTTTATTGCTAATCCCTTTCCTGCTTGTATCCTACTCAAAACTTTACCAAGAACATAAGTATCAATAACACTAAAGTTTCCAGTACTGCATGAAGTAAAACTCAAGCTGTTAACTAGTTTTCTAGAAACCAGCTACAATGTAAAACAATACGTTTGCACATACTCGTCAACCAGTCATTTTCACTTTAAGGGGCAAGCTTCAGGTAGCCCGCGAAATTCAAATTATCTTACGTTTTTTGCAATTTGCAAGTCAATATTAGGTTGTAGGTATGTTGATTAAAATATGATTCGCGACCGTAACATTATGTAATATATTCACAAAATTATAATCATTAGTATCCGTAATATAACTCCCTTAAGTTAGTATATGCCTAAATGTTAAGATTTCATAAAATAGTCATTCATTAGGATTATATGAACTTAGATTATAAGAACTTAGAGGTATTGATGATTTTAATGATTTTCAATCTGCCTAGCCTTTTCCCAACTATGTTGGGGTCGGCTTCCAGTCTAACCGGATGCAGTTGAATACCAGCATTTTACATGGAGCGACTGCCTATTAACCTCCACAACCCAGTTACTGTGTAATACGATACCCCTTGGTAAGGTTGGTTTTCAGACTTTCGGGCTTCTGACGACCCGTAACGACCGCCAAAGATCCACGAATGACTGCCGGGACCAACGGCTTAATTAACGTGCTTTCCGAGGATGAGTCTCGGTATGTAAAGATGGTCACCCATACACGGACCAACCCCGGCAAGCGTAGCTTAACCTGATAGATCGATCCGTACGGCTTTTTTTACTTAGCCACGAGCTCCTCCTGATTTTAATTCTATAAATACAGATTTATTACGGTCGCGAATCATATTCAGAATGCGAAGATTCAAATTGCAAAAAAACGTAAGACAATTTGATTTTCGCGAGCTACCTGGTGCTTTCGCCTTAAGCATCAGCTAGGAAATGTATGGAAAACAGTAATTTCAACTGTGTTACGAGTAGAACTGTGGACTAATGAGTTTAGTGCTGTTAATGACGCGGTCGTTTCTGCACGTCGCGTTGACGGGTTGTTAAATTCAGGCCGGCTTTATGTTTTGCACTTGGAGTTGTTAAGCGGATGCTGTGGGAAATACAAAGTACGAGTAAAGGAGCTTTACATTATATATTAAAAAAAAAAAAACCGGCCAAGTGCGTGCGGACCGCGCGCAATGAAGGGTTTCGTAGTTGGGATGAATTTATCCCAAAAACAAACTGAATATTGTAGTTGAAAAACATGTTCTCCCATACATCGATATACTCGTACGCCATGGTCAATTCTCCAACTGCAATAATGTAAGTTAGTAATCGCAAAAAAAATACGTGATAAAACTACAAGTTAACTATTTTTTCCTTTACTTGTGCTGTGAGACCTTGCTTCTTCCCAAATTTCATGATTCTAGGTCAACGGGAAGTACCCTTAGGTTTGATATACTTGCATCAAAATTTTTATGTCGCATAAATGGCCTTATTTTTTTATTGCGTTGACTTAAGAGGATTGTGAAGCTGTAAATTTTCATACAAAAAGAGATAACGTTTTTCTCCCCGTAAATCTAATTTTCATAATTTTTGGAAATGTTGTAGGTATAATGAAAAACTATTATAGGTCCGTACGTTTTTATTATAAAGAAATATTGTATACAATATAAGTTATTAGCATCTAAATATCTATATTTTTGACATAAAAACATCGTCGAGCATTTTTATTTTTTTTTAAATTAAATTAAATTGAATTACTAAAAACGAAAAACGTACAAACCTAGATTAAAGTATACTGAATGTAATGAAATCAAAGTTGTCTCATTTCGTAAAGGTTTAGGGGAGCAAAAACGTTATCGCCCGAAACAATATTTATGTAAATAATTGTATGAAATGTAGGTAATTGCCTCCAAAAATCGCGCGGCGTATCGGCACTTCACAATCCTCTTAAAAGCTTGATATTTTTAGAGCACCAAGGGACCGTAGACCTACGTATTTGATATTAATTTCAACAAGATAGCTCCAAGCGTTCCTGAGAAAAAGGGTCTTGACAGACTGGCAGACAGACGCACAGACAACAAAGTGATCCTATAAGGGTTCCTTCCATCTTTTCCTTTTGAGGTAACGAACCCTAAAAATGTAATCACCATAATCCTCATGCCTTTATCTAAATTAGTTTGGGGTTCGCGCAGCATGTCTTCTTCGTCTTCCAAACATCTCTATTAGCCGCTATCTCAGAAGCCACCTTTTCTCGAGCCATATTATTTACTTGTTTTTCTTTATAAATATCGGTGCTATAATACCTATATCGTCTCCTAATGCATCTACCATTGTTTCTCTCTGCATCATCTAAAAGTCGTCAGGCAGAAAATGACATGGTAGCATTCAGTCCGCCTTTGTACAGACGCCAGCACATCAAGCTACCCGAAACTTTCAAATTTTCCCAATTACCCCCTCCTCTACTCTCCTCTCCTTGAACCTAATACCTTAGCGATAAAGTTGAAAATCTATTAAAGAAATTTGACAGATTGTAGTAGCTTGATGTGCTGGCGTCTGTATATACCTATCTGCTTATAACTTGTACTGTCTTCTGCCAGCGACTTTGCGCGGATGAAATTTCTTGTTCCCCCAACCCACCGCGTCGCATCGCATCACATCGCCCGCCCGTGCTATTACTACGTTTTCGCTTAGCGTTCTTTCTGACTTTTTTTATTTTTGCTCGGATACTAAAGATAGTAGCCTAAACCTTCCTCAAGAATTGGGCTAAGAATCTTTCAAATCCGACTGGTAGTTCTAGAGATTAGCTCGTTCAAACATACAAACTAACTCTTCAGCTTCTTGTCTATACCTACTAATAATAAAGCTGAAGAGTTTTTTATTTGTTTGTTTGAACGCGCTTATCTCTGAAACTACCAGTCGGATTTGAAAAATTCTTTTTGCATTTGATAGCCCAATTTTAGAGGAAGGCTATAGACTATTTAACATCTCGCTAGGACCCTTAGGAGCCGGGCAAAAAGACAAAAGTCAGAAAGAACGCTAAGAAAAAGTAACAAGTAAGCTCGGGCAGACGATGCATTGCGACGGGGTGGGTCGGGGAAACGAGAAATTTCATGCGGATGAAGTGGCGTGCAGAAGCTAGCAGTAGTATAGATAAACAGGCACGATTGTGCCAACGCCTCCACTTGATTTCTATATAGCATAGTTGTGTGAATGATGGCTAGTCGTCACCGGTTCGTCTTGCCTCGTCATCGCTTTCGCGGTCTCCCTCAAAGCCACTGTGTGTTAATTTTCGAATACTGCTCATCCATTGTATTCTTTTGGCTTCTCAAGAAAGAGATGATGCCTGGGCGATGTGCCTGGGTAAAAACAAATCTAAATAGCACGTTATTACCATGTTATTTTAAGAGCATAGACTTCTTTTAAGTTTTCCTGTAATCTATAGGTATAGAACTATGCTCTGTGTTTATTTTTTTTTTTCATAATAATAGGCTCAGTAGTTTCGAAGATAAGAGGGAGAATTTATTTATTTAAGGACAACCAACAAAACATACACTAAAAATACATGTTAAAATACCCATATTATTTTTACATTTTATATTGTAGCCTTAATTAAAGGCTACGGCATGCATTAAACATAAGAGTAGGAAATGCAGTTACTTATTTAGATAGATGTAAGTACTTATGCAAGTGAAAAGACAATTGAAACTACAATTTAAATTTTACATTTTTATGATAATGCAAGACAGACTTGACTTTCATATCAATATGGATGAGCGTGACAGGCGACAAAATTCGTATTCAATTCGATTTCGATTTGGCGAATGGTCCAATTTTCGTCTATTTTCTTAAAGAATTTTAAAATTAATTATTTAATTTATTAATAAAAATCTAGCCCTTTCATTTCCTGTGTACCTACCGTGTAAAAGTTTTGCATACTGTAGCAAGTAAAACTTTTTTTAAATTTTTTTATTCAACCCCCATAATCATTTATTTACGTTACACGTCCGTGTTTGAGTCACAGAAATTCACTTGTGTATCAAATTTCAGCTTAATCGGTCCAGTAGATTCGGAGCAAATCGGCTTTTACAGTCGGACATACGAGTGATCCTATAAGAGTTCCGTTTTATCCTTTTGAGATACGGAACCCTAAAAATGACATAGAAAACACAGTTGGGGTTTGTGTGGGTGGAGGCTACGTCACAACTGCGTATAAAATCTAGCAGGGCGTGATGTCATGCCACCTTTTAACTCAATGTACCGCCTTAAAAAAATACGTGTCCAAATTTTTTTTTTATATCCTCATGACGGACAAAAAAAAAATTTTTACTCATCATCCCTATTCTCTGACTTGACAAATACCTTGAATAACTAGGACCTAAATATTTTTATATCGAGGGTTCACGGGCTATTTGGCCAATATTGATTTATTATCATATCTACCTGCATTAAGAAGTTAAAAACGTACTAGACGGAGATAGACACTGTTGATTCTTAACCGTCGATAGGCCACTTTTTCGTAAATAATATTGATACTTTTATACAATGTTCTTTTTTCCGAATAATGGAACTTTGAAATGCTCTCCTGTAAAGTTCCAAACGTGTCGCTTAAGGAGGAAGCGTCAGGGTAGCCCGCGAAATTCAAATTTTCTTACGTTTTTGCAATTTGCATGTCAGTATTAAGTTGTATGTTAAATAAAGTATGATTTGCGGCCGTAACAAATATGGTTTTACAGAATTATATACAATAGAATCAGTAATACAACTCCTTAAGTTAGTATAACCCTAAAATGTCAAGATTTCATAAAATAGTATTTTTTTGGGATTACCTGGTCTTAAAGAGTTGTATTGATCACTTTAATGATTCTAATTATGTAAATAGATACTTGTTACGACCGCAAATTATAATTCGATCAACATACAATATAATACCGACTTGTAAATTGCAAAAAACGTAAGAAAATTTTAATTTCGCGGGCTACCCTGACGCTTCCTCCTTAATACAAATAGCCCGTGAACACTCGATATTATGTAAGTATGTATCACCGCAATGTAATGCTGTATCTAGTAAATATACTAAATATGAATATACCCCCCTCGTTATAACGTATGTTTATTTAAGAGTTTAGTGACACCATTTCCTGGGACCCAAAATAACCAATGTCAAGAACAGATTATATTCTGATCTATATTCTGTGAAAGGAGATTCACTTCCGATGTGAGACCACATGAATAGCTTTTCATGTGGTTACGATATTTTTATCGTTATTTGTATATATTTATAGTTATTTTAATACGTTCTCATTAAAAGATTTATGAGAAAAATAATTTATTCACCCTATTTATTGATGGGTTACTATTTCACTCATGGGTACCAATAAAAAACCTCGTTGATGAAAAGGGGTCTCTCTACATGTCTTTTTTATGAAATACTGACAAAAGTGTTACATCTGTTAAATATTCTTCACTGGCTTGCACCGTTCTTTTAGGGCAGAACTGCAGAGGCATCCTTCCTATACTTACATCTTCCCTGTCTATACAGGGTTATTGGTAAAACACCAACAACCTCTTAAGCGGTAGGGTAAGGGCATTGCACTCATCATTGTGAACAACTTTTGCTATGGGACAAAACCTGAAATCGCGAAAAAAAAAATTTGCTGTTCAGTATATTTTAACGAATTATGCGAACATAAATGTACTGAACAGTTGATCTTTTTTCGCGATTTCAGGTTTGGTCTCATATTAAAAGTTCTTCATAATGATAAGTACAATGACCCCTTAAGAGGTTGTTGGTGTTTAACCAATAACCCTGTATAAAAAAAAAAAAGTTTTGTTGTTAGTTTCTCATACAATTGTTCTACAGCACAAAATTGAGGCAGCCCCGGTAAGTTATAAGGATACTTGTGATGGGGTTACCTTGCAACTTCCCATGGGATCTACAATGTTGAGACATAATTAAAAAAGAAAGAAAAAGTTTAGGTTCTAGGATGTTACAATATTGTTGTAGCGTGTTCAGGTAAGTGTATTCTATGGTGCAATAAAATATTGTGGTATTTTTTTTAACGTATTTTGTCCCACCGGTAGGCAAAGGTCACCCCCATAGCCTTGCTCTCTTCGCTGCACGTTGCCTTCTTCGGCCAATGTCTGAAATTTTCTATGTCATCACGCCAGCGTTTCCTAGGGCCTAGGAAACATGCCGCATTTTGATGAACTGTAAGCCTAAGCTAGGTCCTAGGCTTATAACTATTCATCAAGACCTGCGACAGCGGGTCAGACAATATAAAAATAATCAAAAGACTGTAACGCGACACGGGCATGGTTGTTTTGGCGCCTAAAGGGCATTGATAGGTAGGAGGCGTTGTTGGTAAACATTTGTGAAAGTAACAAAAGCTGAATGAAAGTAACAAACACTTAGCGCCATCTACGCGGAACTAATTTGACAGTTTTCTTCCCCATTGATTCAGCAAAACAAGATGGTGGCGATAGTTCCGATTTTGGCCACGCGCCTAATTAAGCATGCGTAGGGTTTCTGTTCGAGTATTTCCCATTCAAAATGTTGGCACAACTTCTGCTGCAGGCGTACATAATTTAAGCCTTAATGTCCGAAACATTTTACTTATGCATGGTGGCTTATGTTATGGTTTCTGTTAAAGTAGATGATTTCTATTTTTAGAACGGGCTAGTATACAAATCGATTAACTAGTTTTCTGTTTACTTTTTGTAATAGTTATTGAGTAACTTTTATTTTTTTCTTGATTCGTGTCTATAGAAAGACTTGCCAATTACCTACTTTCGTCTTTGGTTGTGTCCATAGTTTTATTTATTTATTTAAGGAAAAACAAACAGTAGCACAATAAGAAATCCACATAATTATGCCCCCTCGAAGCATGCCCAGTTCATTCAAACGAAATACCAAAATAATTTGTAAATCAAACATATTCTAAAGATAGTGTGTATTTATTCCGATTGGATTACAGAATATCTAGGTTCCCAAACATATATTTCGAAAGGACACTGATTTGAAGACGAGATATGAGGAATTTAAAATTTCTATACAAATCTTATTTTTCTCATATCGCATTTAGCCAAAATTCAACCATTAGTTACTACGTTTAACTCTACGGATCAAAAAACCGGCGCTAAGTCTGGACAATAAAAATGATTGCGGCACACATTGTACAGAGTCATAACTTTTCCTTTTTGATTTCTTTGAGGATTACTAAATTGGTGTGTAAAATGTAGACAAGTCATTTCTTAAATCGATTTCGTGCGTGCAGAATGCGGGCTTACCCATTGACGGAAAAGACTAATCAACAAACCACCCATCTTTTCCATTCTGCAACAACGTTTACTTCATGACTTTTACACCATCGCCAAACAGTTTCATGACCTTAATCCTTCGTCAGAATTAGGTAGGTACTTACCTACGCTAACATATTTCATGATACACACGGGAAATTACAGGTCAGTTTGTTTACTTTGTAAGTACACCGCTACACATCTGACGGGATTTCCCATTACATACATACATATTCTAACTTCTATGTACTGCATAAACAAACCAACAGAAGTACTTCCAACAAAAATCAATACATCAGCGGATGCGAGTATATCTGTGCGTCAGACAACGCGGCACATTGAGTAAATATCGAACAGAGACCAAGAGAGTATTTATCTGATGACCTACTAAATGCGAGCTTGCAAAAGAGTGTAAAGATGCTTTCTTTAAAAAAATGCAGAGTATTTAAACGGCTACTCTAGTACTGTAGCTGCTCTTTTTTTAATTTTTTGTCTGTTGTGCCATTTAACTGAAAATCACACTACTTACACTCTCGTTATTATTTTTATCTGACACAAACTTATTTTTTATTTATTAGGTATGCATACACACGTTGCAGTATAAAACTGGTTTACATCCGTCACCTCACACTGCAGGTCCAGTTGAAAACCAGCGTCAGGCACTAGTTGTCTGGCATTTTTGCTGAACTCGGCCTTTTTTAGCGCAGCCGTGACTCACACATTTCTGCATTGCTTATTTGTTTACATTTGAATACATTTTATTTGTTTGTTTTATTTTTTTATTAGTATTGCAATTTGCTGTATATTATTTTTGTGTGCCTTTTAGTCTGTGCTAAATAAATGTATTTTTTTTCTTTCGTTTTCTTCTTTCTTTTCTCTTATACAGCGAGAATTATTTAACAGGTTCACTGACTGCAAAGCAGACACAATAGTTAAACAATTACTCAAGTCCATTTATCATGTAATAAAACCAAGGATTCCGTGGATGAGACTGTGTACAGGTTAACATCTAGTTGTCAGGACCTGTATGCTCGATTAATGATTAAAAATCCCTTTTCACTTTGTCGCGTTTTCGCAGCGAGATACGCTAACTACACAGATAATGTGTGTCTCATTAACGCATTACTTCGACATCAATTTGGCCTAGACTATGGACAATTTCATACGTCTCGCGGGCATAGGTTTAACATGCTTTATCATAAAAACTTGGTCTCTGTTGTATTATCTACTCATATGACACAAGTGAAGTGCGGTGTTATTCTGATGGACAGCTGACATAAACCCATCAGCGTGACTAGATAAACGTTGAGAGGTTTGTACTTACTGGACCTGATAGGCTTAGGCTGTGTCCGCCATCCATTAGCACGTTAATTATTTATGTACTTTGAATGAATTAATGAATGAAGTGCACCGACCTCAGCGTAGTTTGACCAGACTCGATTAATCGAATGAACGCAAAGATTTACACTAGTCCCTGGAGCCTCATGTTTCATGGGACTGCAGAGACCATTGCATATCAAGGAGTAGACCAGTAGACCGGGGGCGCGATAATGGTAGGGAAGACGTGCCCTAGGGATATGTAAGGATTTGTTAGATGTATCCTAGGGTAGGCAATGGAATTGTGGAGAGACGGGTGATATTTATATATGTGAGGGCATCTGTTAACGACTTCGCCGCCAGGTTGGTTCAGGTCCAGCTTCACCGGTGAATCTTTTGGCGGGATTAAACTGTTTTCTCGACTCTTTTTTATGTCACTACTATGCTGTGTTACACGCTGCTGTTTCCAAAGTCTTCGTATGAGGCCTCGCTACTATCCGTTTCAGGTTTTTTTTGTATATCTCGCTAGCAACGTTCTTAATCTTTTCTAGGTCTTGGTACCTACCAAGATTTAATTTTGTAAAAATTAAATCATGCGGGCGGAATTATCAGTTTCCTTTCAAGCGGGGTTATGCTACAAACTAGACAACATTAAGAAAGTACTTACAATCGCGATTGTCACAATAAGATTACTGGAAATCATTTAAAAGCAGCATTCGTCTTTCGAATTCGAAAGTTCAGTCTAGCCATTATGTAGATTCAGATCGTTAGGAGCATTTCATAAATTACTAAGGTGCTTTAGCAAATGTCTGATTAGTGATTACACAGTTTTGTGAATTTTGTTTACAAATCAAAACGAAGATGCTCAAAGAATGCTTATGAACGATATCGTGCGTAAGAAACGTTGTAATTTGTGTGATAGTGTTAATTGTTTGTGTAATATGCAACGCTCATTAGTTCGCTTAAGAGGGGCCAACCCGTCATACTTTTCATACAAACGCTCGTAAGTGATTATAGATAGCGTTTTAACATATTTTTCTACGAAATTTTTGAAGTAATAGGTATTTTGTGCACTGTATCTAGGTTTCTATCAAAGCGAAAAAAAAAATTTGGAGAAACAAATTTAGTATAAGCCTCCAAAAATCTGCTTTTTTGCACAATTTTTAATAATAATAATAATAATAAAGAAAGATAAACAAATCAAGTATCTTGACTTGGCTCGCGAGGTTGTCGACATGTGGGATGTAGACTCAGCGATCATTGTGCCGATAGTCGTATCAGCCAATGGCTTAATTGCCAAGAGCCTCGACCAACACCTGAGGAGGCTCTCGTTGGGCAGCTGGATCAAGGGTTTGATTCAGAGAGCGGTACTTCTGGACACGGCTCGCATTGTTAGAAGGTTCCTCTCTTTGGAGCCCTGACCGCCGGTAGCTTGGACCCTGTTCCCGATACCGGTGGGCTACTATATATTTTTAAATGTTTTTATATTTTTTTATTCTAATATTTAAAAATATAATTTATATATGTGTTAACTATTGAATAAAGGAAATAATAATAATATTTATTTGCTTAAAACACGGTATAAGAAGGTGTTACAATATAAAGTGTGATCATACATGTTTTGCTTATAATTAAAGCATGCAAAATTGTGCTATCAACCTGAACTTTGGCCGTTCATAGGTAATGTACTCATAAATTGTAAAAGTAAAGTTATATCGATAGAAACCTCATACATGTAATGGAGATTCTAAATGACTAAACACTTATTTCACAAACCCGTAAGGCTTGCTAAGAAACACGTATTTCCTGGAGCAAGTTTCATAAAATTTCCGCACACTATTTTTCGTTCAATGTTATCGCGTTCTCACTTGCTTGTTAGTCAACGGGCGTTGCGCTGGATGAAACAACAAACTTTTCGACCTTGCTCGCGTTGACGATAGACGGGCCGGGAAGGGCGCTCTTAATACCAGGTTATTGACGTTAGAGATGCGATTTAGACTAAAAATGTTGTTTACCTAACAATTTGCTGATTCCCAATTCTGGGCAATGGCCTTTTGTAAGTGTTCCAGTTGTTTGTTGATTTTCGAACCACACAATTATTTCTTTTAGCCTTATTGCAATACAGACGTCTTTCTAACACTAGGCCACTAAAACTCGAAACACCCCAATTGCATATAAGTAAGTACCTAATTAGTGATTCCCCCAGTTCACCCCTGAAAATTTTTAAACACGCATGACAAACCCGAAAAACCCACAATAATTCCTGAAAAACCCATGGCATTATACACCTTTCCTTCTGAGTGATTTAAATGTACAATAAAAGGGAATAAAGAAAATAGCGGATATCATCGGATACTCTACGTATATAATGAACGCCGATAGGCTGGTAAAACCATTATTTTTGCCTCTACAAAAGGATCACGTGGACATATGCTTCTTAAAAACTTTTTAGCCAAAAAATAAAACCGACTTCCAAAACAAAACACTACAAAGTGAAAAATAACTTTAATTTCGGTAGTCGGTGTCTTGGGTTTTGTATTTTCGTTTTTTGCCACCGACTTCCGAAATTAAAGTTATTTTTCACTTTGTAGTGTTTTGTTTTGGAAGTCGGTTTTATTTTTTGGCTAAAAAGTTTTTATTTTTCACTTTCTAGTTAGTTTTTTTTTAGTAGTAGCACAATAATTGTAGATATAGCCATGTAAATAACAGTGATAGGAAGTTATTTTAACACCATCATATCATCCTCATAAAATAAGTGGGAAATATACGCATTATTGAAGCTAACTCAAAAACTCCCCAAGCAAAGTTAATAAAATTTATATGGGACCACCTCGGAAGTATACCCTATCAAACAAAAAAAGAATTTTCTAAATCGGTCCATCCGTCTTTGAGTAATCGCGTAACAAACATACAAAAAAAAAAACCCAGACGAATTGAGAACCTCCTCCTTTTGGAAGTCGGTTAAAAAGTACAAAGTACCAAAACAAAATGGCATGCTAACAAAACAACCACCACTTCAGAAATAAAAACATAAAAAAACACCATAAACTCCCTTATCATTCTAGCCAGACTGAAATTTTCCCTATAAAACTACGCTCGTGTAGGAGACTGCAGACCAGACTGAATTCCATTACTGCCATAGCATACTCGTAATATAAAGTGGTTTGCGTGTCCCCTTCTAATATGGTTAGGGCTAGGCAGCTCGTTATGACTCAGGAAAAAGGGGACCAAATAGAGATAGATTTTAGATTGAACATGGAGAGAAATAATTGAAAGAGTGTGAAAGTTAGCCATGAGCACATACTGTTCCATATAACAAAGGACAAAGCATTTATATGAATTACCATATCAGACTCTAAGAAAATGGAACGGGTTTGTGTTAAGTACAAACCAACACTATTCTAAGTTTTTAAGTCATTATCACGTATAAAAAGTTAGATTAAAATTGGTTATTAGTCTTTTAAGCTAGATTGTAATTACTTATTATTTACTAGCTGACCTGACATACTTAGTCCTTATATCCCAATTTCATGTCTTATGAGAAAATGGATTTTCTTCATATATTTTTTTTTTGTGAGTTTTCCGATGTTTTACCCATAATTCTGCTATTTTCGGGGCGGAGACAAATCCAACAAATCAAACATCGTAAAAATCGGTCCAGCCTTTCTTGAGTTATAAATGGTGTAATGTAACTAACCCGACTTTGTTTTATATAGATATATAAAACAAATACATAGTGCAAGAACCCGCGGTGCAATTACGTAACACACTATCAATAGGAATCGGTAAAATTTTGACAGTTCAACTACATTCATTGCGTAGTTGAGCAGATACATTTTTCGAACATAATGAAGCAATGGATTAGCAATTTGCTTCAAAATGATTCAGATTCCGATTGATAGTGTGTTAAGCAATTAGGGTGCTGTTTCTCTTTAATAAAGTATAAACAATACTACATATTTCATAGAATGTCCCCAACATCTAGGCATGATGATGACTGTTCCTTAGACCCTTTGATGAACTTTTGTTCATCTAAAAAATCTAAACAAATAAAACTATTGAAATGAATTAGATCGAGTGAAACCTAAACATATAAAACTATTTTTCTTTTAATAGTTTTATATGTTTAGATTTCACTTTATTTTTAAAGCCAGTTACGAAGCAAAGACCGGAAAATTTATTCAGACTCCGACATTAAACTTTCATTATTTAATTAACTCAATGGTGTATAATTCAATCGCTTTTTCATTCAGTAATCCATATAGGCTATAAGAAAAACTTTATCGGACCGCAAACTATGAGGACATACAAGTAAATAGAAATTAATAGAAACTTGATCTAGACATTCTGGATGCCATCAATATATCTCTACGACACTAATCTATTAGAACAATATTTGAAGTATCTGTTTAGAGAATTTCCAGTAGGCATGCTCATGAGGGATCTAAAGAATGCAATTTTTGGACCGAGCCTGCATTTTGCATACTGGTGCCTTCATTCTTTCAGAGACGATCTTGGACTACCCCTTTGATTGTATATTTATCTGATCGAACCCTATTCGCTAAAGTTTATCTTGCATCTTATCTATGCTATAAAGATATGTATGTGATAAAGACTACAATTTGCCCTGCCTCTATACAATGTTTCTATTCGAAAAACACTTATCTTCAATACTATGCTATAGACAACAGGCGCGGCAATTGCGTAAAATACTATCAATCGGAATCGGTTTCATTTGACAGTTCAACAACATTCATTGCGTTATTTAGATTGTCGAGCAGACACATTTTTCGTACATATGAAGCAATGGATTAGCAATTTTCTTCCATCCATTACATATCGAGATCGAGACCCCTTCGTGCCTCGGAAGGTTCCGGCTGTCATTTGTAAATCTTTGAAAGTCGTTACGGGTACTTAGAAGACCAAAAGTCTGACCACCAGTCTTACCAAGCGGTAGTACCTGGGTTGTGCAGGTCAAATAGGCAGTCACTCCAAGTAAAATACTTGGTATTCAGGAAGGCGACCCCAACATGTTGGGAAAAGACGAGGCAGATTGATTGATACTTATTCGTTTCTAGAAATCATTTCAAACTGTTCTTACTTACTAATATAAATAGGAAATGGTCCAATGGCCAAAGCAATAGGATTTTCACTCCGTCAAGTTATCATACAAACAGACAAAATAACGGACGAACACAAACTCTTAAACCAACCAGCAAAATAACAGCACGAAGATAAATCTTATCTAAAACCAACGTGAAGATTATCTGAATGCGATGAGAAATAGGTCACTCGGTTAGATGACACAATGTTTGGTGTATCTTTAGACTGTCGTTGAGACGATTATGCAATTATGTCACAGAATCATTCAGAATGTCGACTTTACACAATCACAATATGGACAATACGGAAATTGCGAACAAACGTTTGAAACGGCACACTCACACAGACGCGCGCATCGACGAGACCCCTAGACCGCCTACATTAGTGATAGACGTGTTGCCATGTCGAGGTTTGAACTCGGCTTCTTCAAAACCGGAGCTTTCGTTTTTTAAACACCCTCTGAACTTTAAGACTAAATGGAAGAATTATTTATTGTTATAATCGATATCGAATTATAGTCCGTGTGATCGATCATAAGAAATTCGTGAGTTGATTTGTAAATCCAAGATGACGGCTGCGAAAATGTTAAAAATTTTCATCATGGGTATCGTTTTCATGGTTTTCGAGGGTGCTAAAGCCGATAGTGAAGTAAAAATGTAAATCCAAGATGCGGCTGCGATTAAAATTTTTCGTCGTGGGTATCGTTTCATGGTTTTCAATTACATAATTTTCGCAGCCGCCATCTTGGATTTACATTTTGACCAAAGAAAAATGTCGCATGGTGTCGTGTGACGATTTTTGCCAATCAACTCCGGCCTGCCGCAAGCCGCGTTAAAGAACTTCGTTGCAATAAAACACTTTTTAATTTTACAGACATTAAGAGTAACAACCCTAACGCTCCAATGGAGCGTAGGTAATTATTGCAATAAATAGGCCTAGTTTTCATACTGTCCATATTTTTATTGTGACATAACTAACAAAAAATACGCATACATAGACACGATTCACTTAGGTACAGCAAGTGCAAGCTCACTCGCGTCCTGCCATTCACTTGAGATCGCCTAGGTACGCATCTTTGTGTGCTTACATCTGGAGGTAAATTCTCCAGTCCGTCAACGAAGATGTGATGATGAAACAAGTGTCAAATTATTTTTTCGGAAATTAAACACTGGGAGTAGGGACAACTGTCAAATTGTGTTGTTTATTATTCACTCTTAATTTGGGCCCCTAGCTAATCTTATATCCGTAAGTGACACGGAGTACAAAACGCCCGTAACATCGGCCGAAACTACAGACTTCGTGCGTGAGGGACCAGCTGTTTTCGCTCGTTGTATGAATATAAAGCTATGAAGCCGACCTTCTGTTCTCTACTATTCTTTGACCATGTCTTCGTAACTGTGTTTACATTGGACAATGTTAATTGATTCTACAGAAGTGTGGGATTAGGTGCTTCAATGGAGTTTACGTCATTCGTTATGTAGTTGTCATTATTGATCTAGAGATTGGTGATGATGTCAAATTCTATTTAATAGATACACACAACGTTTATTTGCTTAATAATCATTACGAGTAAAGCAAGAGTCAAATGGTGTTAACTCGTTAAGTGTAGATCGCACATTGCTATTGCTCGCTTTCACATCATTAACATCTATTTAATGGTGTTTTAACGGGCTTATTAAATATCACCTTATTACCTAACAGATGAATAGAAAGAGTCTAAAATCTGTAGTTTAAACTCAAGACCAAACGTAATCAATTTTACGTTATTGTGGTGGATATGACCATTGAATGCAACACAACGATGTTTGATTACAACAGCTAGAAGTTCGACACATACAAAAAGACGAATAGAAGTACCTTTATCTGTCACAAAATCACTTTAAAATTCATCTTTATCTACCATAGATTCACCCTCATGGTCATCAATTGTTTTCTCTTAAAAACAAAACAATTCTTCATCTTTGCAATGACATACTGAATTATACACACAAGAAAACGATATTTTTATCGCAAAACTATCTTTATAGCTCCTATAATATTTATGATCAGTCAACCCGCACTGTTGCCGTGATAACACAGAAATGGTGAGTTACTTTGAAATTATTTCTGTGAATATAAAATGCGCGCCCACGCTTGATTTGTGAGTGAAGGAAAACATGCTATGACGCTACTTTGTGTTGAGCTGTGATATGCCATAAGTTTTGCCATCTAGACGAGTATAATATCGTAGTTGAGCGGTTACTGAAACCCAAGTTGGAGATAATAATGACATCGATTTATTTATAGCATGTGTTTGTTTATGTGATGGTCCGTATCTATCATGAAATGAAAATACTCTTCTCACTCATTCATGGTTTTTAATTACCTTTTCAACATTCAATAGCTAATCGAAAACTAAGGACCAATGAAAGTCCAGTACGTTACAGTTAAAATTGTTTCGTTTCCAGCCATTTGCTTTTTGGATTAAGTTTGATGTCAAATGCAGGGTATCAGCTTCATATCTTTGATCGGCTTTCGATGGCTGCAGCTATATAGCTTCTACGATTTCTTTTTGATAACCTTAGCGCTAACATGATTATTTGATGAATTCATAGATACAGTAACCAGCCCTAAATATTGCACATGAGATTTTTGGTAAATGTTAGGATTTGTAGAGAGTCGTCTTCGTCACTGGATGTACCGTGGTCACTGGTAATTGTGTGTGACAGACTTTTTGTAATGCTCGATGTGGCATATTAGATACTTGTTTCATGTGCTTCTTAATCCATGTGCAATATTTACGGCCGGTAACTGCAATTATGTTTTCTCTCCTATTTGTAGATATTTTCTTTCTTATCGTTACCTGGTCCATTGCCAGCATTTATAATAATAATAAGATGCTCATTACCAATTGGGTCAGTTTCTTCATTAATGACGTAACAAGTTTTTACTTCATCAACAAAAGAATTCAAAGAAACCAGATCTTTGTCTAGATAATACTGCTTGCTATTTACCTTGTTTTCAAAAGGAGAATAAAATTCGTACTCGTATGAGACGATAAGCCAAAGTTTATCGTCTCATATGAACATTATCATCCTTTTATAAGTCGCTGCATCCTTAGTCCTAAGAGCTGGAGGTTGATGTACACGTTGATGTTGGCACCCAGCTGATATGGTATAAGTACAATTCCCAAGGATCCCCTTAACTGCGCAACTAACATTTTAATCATACAACAGTCGTATGAACTGTGCTATTGTACCTTTGTACCATTTCAACTATAGTCCAACATAATACAGCAACCTGCATTGTAGCAACACGGCCTTCCTATCTACTATTTTGCATGGCATACGACGTTGAATTCGCTATAACAAACGAACTGATTTCCTTTCACGGAGTTTTAAAAACTTGTATGTTTTCAGCCAGTTACGCTGAATCATTGCGATTTCCCTTGTGGCCATTTGCATTTGTAATTCCATTTTTGCTGTAACCTGAGTAACCTCGTAACTTTGTGCATATATTATTGTTAGTATGTATATACGTATTGTATAAGCAGGCGGCTTTGCTTTCGTTTGTATGAATCAATACATGAGTAAAGAAATTAGTGTATTGGTGTATTTTGATAGGCTGGTTAAAGAAAATGTTTTGTTTGTTAAGATGTCAAAATGTCCAACGTTACACATGTTAACAGGTGCGGCGTTTCCCTCGTAATATTTTAGTTTCAGAAATATAGGTCGAATTTGTTTAGGACAGTGAATAAAAAATAGTGACTAGTCATGTATATTGTGTCTTAAAAACATTGACGAAGGTCTGATGATGATCGATGGAAAAGCCATCCAGTTTGCCAGAAATATCCCAAACGGATGAATACGTTGACGACTTATGATGCCGGTGGTCGACAAATGGTGCAAAATTGAGTCTCTAAAGAAGACCTGCTATGTGATATCTATGATCATGACAGAAAACGTCTCTTGTCTCTGCCATTGTCATTAATATTGAGCGCGGTAAATCTTTTCTCTTCATTAGTCATGGATACACTCGTTGCTTTGACATTTACATGATGTGATCAATTGATTTCCATTCATGACTTTCATTGACATCTTTAATCCATCAACTTGGACTACCGAATTCTACTGCGACACCCGGTTCTCCACCTTCCGTAATATAGGTACTTGACCACCCTTTTAAGATCGTCGATGCACCTATCTGGATTCTATGCTTTCCGATTCTTGGTTTCCACTCAAGGAGTCGTCTGCTCCAACAGCCATTTGTCCTTCAACAAACATAGCCTCCCCACTGCCATTTCGGCTTGCTAACTCTGTAAGCTATTTTGGTAAATCCAGTTTTTTCAACATCTTCATTTGATGACAAAGAAATATTAATTAAATAATACGAGTAGTATTTCAAAACCTATATCTACATTCCATTAGACTGAGCTTTGTGGCCTTTCAAATTAGCTCATTTATTTATTCTAGTTTGGAATTTTACTAATTCAAACAAAAAAAAAAAAACTAGTTTTGTTGATGAAACTGCCTATGTAGTTGCTTAGACTACCTTCACTAGCTACCCAATCCATAAATGGGTACTTAACATTTCTTCAACTATCCTTTCCGCACAGGATGATTTAAAACTTATTCCTGTATTCCATAGCCTTTTTCATCTAGACGACAGGCATAGCAAACTGCATATTTTAACCATAAGGCCAGCTGCACATTAGAGAGGTTTTGTTATTTTATCGTTTTGCCTTGGCAAACATTAATAATACCGTGTGCATGCTGACTGCGTTTTTGTCCGTCAAAATAATGAATGCATTTTATATTATTATGACAACACAAATATCCCGACAAATTAGGGTTGATTTCGCACGTCAGTCGCAACAAAAATATGAACATTCTGAACTATACGCGCATGAAAGCGTACTTGGAGGATCGGGATATTTCGTGCATTCTCGTTCATATTCGTGCGAAAACGCATCCAATGTATGGTCTCCCTAATCCTATATGTAGTACTAGCGGTGAAAGCGATCAATAAACTCGGTAACACGATATTCTCCGGGTTTTCCTTTTAGTACAGTAAACATTGCGTCATGAGACGCTCAGATGAGCATCGTTATACCTAATTATAGTATTGGCGTGGCAATGCACTTACGAATAACGAGTGTTATTTTATCGATATTACAAACTTTTATTTAGTTTCACCTCCAGCACCCTAATTGCGTAACACACTATCGATCCGAATCTGAATCATTTTGAAGCAAATTGCTAATCCATTGCTTCATATGTTTGAAAAATTTCTCATCTCATCATTGTAAATAACGCAATGAAAGTTGTTGAACTATCAAAATGAAACCGATTCCGATTGATAATGTGTTACGCAATTAGGGTGCCTGTGTCTGTCTGTCTGTAATCGAATGTTCCAAGTTAAAGAGCCACTTATCTGTTTCCGATTGAGCTGAAATTTTACATGCGTATGTAAATCGGATGACAATGCAATATTATTATGACAGAGCTGATTTGATGATGCCATGGGCACTCTGTAATAAAATGACGCAACCCTATCAAGTTTGGGCTCGTTTGATTTGTCTTGACAAGGTCTAAGAGATTGTTTTTTTTTTAATAATATACTTGTTGATAAATAAAATAAATGATAAATTATATTTATGTATGTAAATTGGTTTAAAAAAAAAACACCTTTACACGTCAAAATGAAATTGTTTTATAACTAGATGAGTTTGGTGTTTCCTATCTGCTTACTCTAAGAAAAAAGGCCGAAACCAACTCAGTGGGCACAGTCTCTTTGAAATTCCAGACATAATTTTGGTCAGATCATATGAGGACCATGTAGATTAGTATCTGAAATGGTCTTTGGAGAAGCTAACCACACAGATTTGAGGGAACCTGTCCAGTCAGTGCAAGCATTTGTCAGTAATCGTGTAGCTCAACTCACAACTTAAGGAGTTCAAATTTTAGGCCCTGGGATCGCTTTCAAAGCATTTCGTATTTCTACAACTTCTTTCAACGGGATTGACATAATAAGCTTTTCGATAGTTTATGTCAGTCGTTTATATTTTTATTTTTCCATCATCGTTTTCACTGACGGAATATCACTTTGTCACGTCACGTTTTTTCGTCAATTTGACTCATAATTTAAATTAGTATTTGCTTTGAGTGAAATGGCTTTGTTTGTTGATTTTTTTTTTATTGCTGACTGGGCCTGCTCTCTTGACGCCTGATGGATAAGGTCTATGATGGAACGAGCGTGCCCAGAAGATGCCGCTTCACTCTTGCTTTGAAGGCAAGTTATATGTGGAAGGGAACTCAGACGCTGGCAGAGAGTTCCACACTTTGGCTGTGCGCATAAGGGACTATTCACACTTATTCAGCTCCATTCGCGTTTCGCTGAACGACTTTGGTCACACCTATACAGTTCTGCTTCTATCAGCCGCGTACAGCGTCGTAAGAATGAGAAAAGCCGTCATAGCGTACTATCTCCGCTGAAACGGTTCTATCGCTTTTATTTCGAAAAAATAAAATAATTATAATTACTTTAAAAGACGTCCGAACTCTCTCAATACTTGCGTGCATAATGATTACGTAATAATACATTAAATCTATGCAGGAGCTCTGCAGGTCGCAGCTTGTCGACAAGGAGTCAAGAACCATCCATGTGCAGCGCTGTTCCGCCGCGTTCGACGCTGAATGCGGCAGAACAGCGCTGAACTCTATCTATAGCACTCGCATGATAATAACACATTTGTCCTCATTTTATACTTGTTTGCCGCGAAAGCTGAATGGACGCGGAAAGCTGAACGGATGCGTACGCGTCTCCATACAAAATCGTTGTTTTCTATGGGCATAAGCTGAATAGAGCTGAATAAGTGTGAGTAGGTAGTCCCTAATATGTACATGTGGAGGTAAAGCGCTGAGTACAACCTGGTCGGGATATCAACCTGCAGTACGTCTGGTACAACACAAAATAATAATTTTATCTGTTATCAGCAGTGATCGGAGTAGGTAGAGCTATTTTTTGTACTTGCGATACGTTGTCTTAATATGGACACTCCCGGAATCCCGGGATTTGAAATATATATTATTAAATAAGTTAGAAATTACTTACGTCTTAAGGAATTATGAACGAACACATATCCCTCCACCTCCTCTTCCTCCGATGGGAACCGAAATCATGAAGTGAGTCACAAGTTACTGTCGAAAAACAATTAAAATGCTGTAGAAACAAACAAAAACAGGTGCTTTCCTCTAGCGGCGCAGCCCGCTATTGTATTCTTTTGTTTCCACTAGTCATGTCGCGCGTTACACCTGAGCGGCAACATCGCGCGTTACACCTGAGCGGCAACATCGCGCGTGTGCGCATTGGAACTTGCGCTGATGTTAGTTTGACGTCGTGCGGTCACTGCCAATACATAAGACAAGCATTATTTTTATCCTTGTTAATAAAAAAAAAATATTTTTTTCGAACCCCTGAGTTTCAGTTAGAATCCCGGGGGATGTCCATATTAACATATACGTTTGCGGTCATTGAACCAAAATAGCCCTACCTACTCCGATCACTGGTTATCAGTTTCTAAACAAACTTACGAACTTAAATTGCTTAATTAAAAACTTCGTTATTGAAATGTTATCATTGGAATGTTATCTTAACACAATATTACCGATTTCCGATTTTAGAGGATATCATTAGTAGTTTTTATACCTACTTACATGCGCTTGATCTCTCACGAGTGCGATTAGAAACATGAGAAAAACTTGAGAACAAACATGAGAAATAATGTTTGAAACGATGATTAATTAGATTCAAATAATTATGATATTCTCAGCCTTTAAAAGCCCCTAGGTACCTACTACAGGACAAAGGCCTCTTCTCGTACAGAAGGAACTAAGTAACCTTGATCACCATGCTTGGTCACTGCCTGTCAGCGATATCAAACCGTGAATGCTCCCACACACGGGCGCGACGCGACTCCGGTAGAACAATTTGCATGAAGTTTTCGTAGAAGTTGTTCCACCAGCCGCGTCGCGCCTGTCTGTGGAAGCCTTTAGTCCAGAGGGCCTAAACAATTGGCTATTTTATAAGTTTGCAACTACTTTCAACAGGATTGACATAAGCTTTTCGGTATAGCGCGCGCAAGTGCTAGTCATCGTCTGATGTATGTGAGCGGCGAGACGGCGAGAGGTAGAGAAATGTAAAGCTAACTCAGTCTACCCACCCCCGTCCGCGCACACTATAGGATAAGTGACTCCAAATACAGTTTTCACTTTTTACGTTTTCACGTTATCGCTGAAATAATGTCACTTTGTCATTTTTAGCGTTCCGTATCACAAAAGGAAAAACGGAACCCTTATAAGATCACTCGTGTCTGTCTGTCTGTCTGCCAATTTGCTCCGAATCTAATGGACCGACTAAGTTGAAATTTGGTACACGTATGTATTTCTATGACCAAAACACGGACGTGTAACGTAAATAAATAAATTTTGAATATGGGGGTCAACTTTGGGGGCAAATAAGAAAATTAAAAAAAAAAAGTTTTGCAAACTGTACCTGTGTGTGTGACATATCAAATGAAAGGGCTTACTGTAAGAGTCTCAAATGTATGGTTTTTATAATTTAAACTATTTTAAAGTTATTTCAGAAAATAGAAAATTGACCTTTATCTCCGAAAGTACTGAGCCTAAAATTTTGAAAATACCTAGTTCCTACAAACCTATAAGAAGTCAATGGTCTTAAAACAACATGGTAAATCTCTCAATATTGTGCGTACAAACTTACATTTGTCCATAGTTAAACAAAAAGGATCCAACCCACATTAGGTGTAATGTGTGTTGGATCCTTTTCGTTTAACTATGGACATTTGTAGTTGGAATGTATGGGAGAACATGTTTTTCAAGTACAATGTTAAGTTTTTCTTGGGATAAATTCATCCCAACTGCGGAACCCTTCATTGTGCGTGGTCCGACACGCTCTTGACCGGTTTTTGTCAGTTGAAAAGTGCTGATCCTGTGCCCAATTTGATGACTTTTTGATTTTGAGACGCCTACAGCAGTGTTTGCTCCAATTTTATAGCTGAACTCAGAGGAGTTCAGCTATAAGCTTGTTTTCGCGTTTACCTAAGTATGTGGCATTACTGGGGCTGCAGTCTCGACATAGATAGCAATTGCTTTACGACTGTATTCAGCCGCAAAGTCCTAATAGGATCTAAGACGGTCAAAATTGCTTGACAAGCATGTGATTTTTTCGTGCTTGTCAAACAATTTTGATGGTCTAGGAACCTCATTCTTCAAGAGAGAACATTCATCATTTTCCAAGAGAGAACTAAACATAAAATTCGTTCGTGCCAGCGTGCTATAGAAAGAAGTAAGCTAGGAATTAAGCTTAGCGATAAAATCAAGAGCGAAGATATTCGGAAGAAAACCAAATTAATAGACGCAGAACGTCACGCACAACAGCTAAAATGGAGATGGGCTGGTCACATCGCCCGCAGTACAGACAAGAGATGGACTAAACGAGTCACTTAATGAAAGGGACCCAGTGGAAAAAGGAAAAAAGGAAGACCTAAAAATCGATGGGTCGATGAAATTTAAAACACAGCCGGCGAAGACTGGATGACGAAGGCGGCAAATATAAAACTATGGAAACTGTTGGAGGAGGCCTATAAAATCACGTATAACTAACGAACAAACTGACTGCGTTTATAAGGGAGAATGAGAAGTAAGGAAGATGATATAGTCGGAAAGAGGTGAATGCTGAGATGGCGGCTGATTCAGCAGTAGCCGCTTATAAGTAATGACATCGAAGGGAAGTGACAAACACGTCATAAAAAGCATAGTCTGAGAAAATAAACAATTTCCTATTTTTTTAAGTATTTAGTTTATTATAGACAAAAACTACAAAGTGTGTGTATCTATTCAAAAAAAGAAAAAGAAACATGAGCTGACACAAAACATACATATTATTGGGTTGGCTAATAAGTAATGAGCGACATACAACTATTTTATTTGTATTTATTTATTAAATGAATAATTGTTAATCGTTAATAATATATTCACCGTCGTTTTCTACTACCATTCGCCATCGATCTGGCAAACAGTGTATGGCGTCCGCATAGAACTTCGTTGGTTTTGGATTGAAGAAGTCATCTATGTATTGTTTCAAGTGTGGTTCATCGTCAAAGGTTTTTTTCCCGTAAATTATTACTAAGTGATCGGAACAAGCTGAAATCAGTTGGTGCTAAGTCCGGCGAATATGGAGCAATTAAGCTCCAATAGTTTCAGCCTGGTACTTTCAGCAATATGCGGCCGGGCATTGTCGTGCAGGAAAAATATTTTGTCGTGTTGTGGACGTTTGCGATGGATGTCAAGCTTCAGTTTTTCGAGTTGATCACAATATACTGTTGCTGTAATCGTAGTATTAGTAGGAAGGAATTCCCAGCTTATTACTCCATGTATATCCTACCAGACAGAAAGCATTACCTTGCGAGGATGAAGATCACCTTTTGACGTTGGTTTTCCCCGTTCTTTACATCCCAGCCTGGTGCTTGCGTGTGTGATTAACGTAGAGAACCCACTTTTCATCTCCAGTGACAAGATGATCTAACCAATTAAATGTGCGGCGGAAAGATAAAAGTTGTACACAAATCTCAGCTCGGTAGGTCAGCTGATCTTTACTTAATTGATGGGGTACCCAAACACTATATTCGTAAGTCTTTCCCAAACCATGTAAATGATTTTCTATGGTGCCATGAGAGCACTCGAGCTGAACAGCCAAATCGCGTGTAGTTCTTCGAGGATCTTCTTCGATTAATAGTTTTAATTTATCGATATCTATTTCCACGGGGCGCCCAGACCTTGGTTGATCGGTTAAGAAAAATCGTTATTGCGGAACCGTTGGAACCAGCGCTTTGCTATTGCTTCGGAGACTGCATCGTGAGCTATCCTTTGATATATATCACGTGTAGCTTCTGCAGCAGAATGCCCAGATTGAAACTCATATAATAAACAATGTCGTACGTGGGTTTTAATATCACTCATTTCTTTGTGAGCTTTAACGCACTAACAGCCAAACTATCAATAACGCGCATGAGCGCGACTTGCTCTTTATATACCCTCTGCTACCGAACGTTCTCTGACCTTTCCGAAAATTCTAGAAATTATAAACTAAAACGCTCATTACTTATTAGCCAACCCGATACAAACAAAACCTAGAAGAAAAATTATAATTTTACACTTTTAAAATTAGAATAAGATGCGCCTCCCTGTTGCGTAGTCGGGTGCCGGCCAGCCCCAATATGATAGGTACTCGAGTGTGTCGCGACCTGCGAGTAGACTGGACTGCTTTTGTGTGAATCACTGCTGCAAAATTTCCACATCGGTGTTGAGCTTGTAGCAGGGATTCTCATAATCATAGGGCAGTATTAGGTTAAGTTTACTAACATAGGTGTTAAGAAATACTGTTACTAACTTTTTGAGTCTACTGTCACATGTAAATTAAATATAATAAATAATACATACATTACACTTTTTTTTTACTATAAGCGGAAATAATTTCTTAAAAATAGGTCATAATAAGCGACATGTCATTATATCGGAACTTTGTTATAAATAATTTCGTATTTTATGAAAACATACTTCGCACTGCATTTACTTCAATAAACAGAGTCATAATAAACGGATTGCAACAAGGATAAAGAAGACGTGCTAATTTCTACATCGACAAACAAATAAAGACACGAGAAAGATGTTGATTTTTATACGGCTTCCAAAAAAAAAAAACTAAAAAAAACTTTCGAAATTAATGTTATTTTTCACTTTGTGGTTTTTTTTTTGGAAGTCGGTTTTTTTTTTTTGTAAAAATGTTTTTATTATTCACAATTGTTTAGTTAATTTAACCCATTGACACAAATCAACATAATACCTATCGTAAAAATAGATCAAACTAATTTCCACCTATCCTTCAAATACCAAGCTAATGCTAAATAGAGTTATTACACCTTTCAAAGTTCCGTGAGCATTAAGTGCCCAGGCTTCGCATGCGCCTATAATTAATTACTTTTTACTGCTGACGTCACCCTGTTACGTCATGACATAAAACAGTTTTTCTACCCATAGTATTGGTAACAATATCGTTGTTGCGATGTAGGTTCATATTTATGCGTATAATGAAATAAAAGTTGATTAAATGGGCGAACATTTTTATGTTTATTAAATGACTGAGTTCGTTGGTAGACTGACTTTTTGTTAATTACAATGCGGGCGAGGACGGGAGAGCTGCAAACCTACTAAAAGTTGGCGGGGCTTCGGGTTTAAACGAGCAAAAGCTTGTTTTAAGTCTATCGGTTGACGCCAGTAGGACGATGGGGAGGATAAAAATACGAGAATAAAGAACAAAGCAGTAAAAGTTAGACTAGTAAAATTCTAGGCGATAAAACTTAAATCCGCTGATCGTGGCAACTTTGCAGGCTTGCGTTTTTTCCGCCCAGATATTATGACATTTTCCGATCATTTTAACTTGTAACAAGTGATAATACTGGAGCGCGATGTTACACGTTGCGTAAACTTTCTAGGGTTTTCTATTAGGTACCTACTGCAAGTTCTATAAATATAACTTTTCACGGCTCATGGGTGGCACTGTTGGACGTTTCCAAGAGTTCAAAGTCACTCGACTATGACCGACGTTTCTACAAATAATATAGTTTTTCTAGAAAAAGTGCCTTCCCGAATAGAAACTGAGCGGAACATGGGGGGGGGGGGGAGTAGTTAGGGGAATTAGTGACTTGTGTGAAAGAACCAAGAAAAGTAACGAATCAACTCATTGAGAAGCAGCCTCAAATAATCCTTTGATAAAACCTAGGGTTTGATAGGTAAAAGAAATTCGTAGATCTTTACAAGGCTATTTTTTATCACTAGCCAAATTATCACGGGGTGTTCTACACATGAATATGAACAACTTTCACTATGGTACCAAATCTTAAAAAACAAAAAAAGTCAGCTGTTTCATAAATTTTGGTCGAGTAGGTATTGAACTTTTGTATGAAACAGCCGATTTTTTTTCGTGATTTCGCAGTTGGATGAAAGTTCTTCCTATTCATGGGTAGAAAACCCTGTGATAATTTGACTAGTGATAAAAAAATTTGCTCTGTATAAAAGAAGAAGAGATGGCCCATCAAATTATCGCTTGAAGGTGACAATTAGATGTGTTAGATTTTATGAATTTAATATAAAAAAGCACGCATAAAACGTAAGATTTTATAGTTCAAATAAACTACTTCGCTAAAAGGAAGTTGACCACAGCAATACAACATAAAGTAGGTACATTTACATATCTGTGAATAGGTGTTTCCTTGAACCATTCATTATTTTAACGTAAATAATCAATTATGGTCTTACACATGACCATGAAACTCATGGTATGTGCCACTAGGGATGCCCGATTTTTTGCTTTGAATCGATCTTCTGGATCGTAACGGATCGTAACCTCGTGAATCGATTCCCGATCTTAATCGTATTGTATTGAATTGACCTTACTTGATCTCGGAAGATCGTATCGTAATTTTATAAAAAATAATGAAAAGTACCTTTGTGATGACGTCTGAGATGATTTTTTTAAATTGGTAGTATTTCCTTTCGTTTTAACTATCTGTTTACACAGTTTACATTGTCCACCCGTGTCACATTTAATGAAAAATGTCCAAACGTTTGATTTTGTGGGCGGGGCCAATGCTCACAGAACAGATAGAACTCTTCCTATTGCAGTAATACAATTATACAGAATGAAAGAAAACAAAATCAGAGAATGCTGACATACCCAATACCCGGCAATAAAATAAACAAAATATTGTCACGGTATCACCTACCTTCATATTTCATACAATACCGCTTTTGAATAATGTAACTCGAAACAGTCGAAACTAATCTTATTCAATGTTTATGTAGGTAGGTAATCTTACTTTGTTGTAGTTCGTACGGTACCTATCGGTTGACGTTTAGGTTTTAGTCGATACCATTTTTACATACGATTCGATCTGGGCGAAGATCGCATCCTGTTGAATCGATTAAAAAAACGGTAAATCGTAGGGCCATGAATCACATCGGTCGATTGTCGATTCACATCGGGCATCCCTATGTATCTACATATAAATATTGCCATCTGTGAATCGCACAAAAACTGATATGCAAATGCAGCGATTTACTGAACAAAAACATAATGATCATTATGTAATTACTAAAAATTAGCAATTACAATGATCATTGTAATGACTGTAAAGTTCAATGTCATTTAATAGAAATAAATTGTTTTATCGACTGGGAAAGTTAATTCAAGATGTCCGTCTCAGTTTCGCGCGCTTTTCCCGCAACCCGGATTTTCTGGCTCGTATGCTGTAGTAATGAGAAAGAGTGTTTATGTTCGTATTGTTTTTAAATCGATAATGGACCATTTAAAGTGTCCATTCTGTCTTTCAAAGTAACACTGGATTGATAAATGACTAAGTTCTTTTCTCTTTTCATTTTGTAGCACTTAATTTTCTAAACTGTCAATGCTTCAACATCCCTATTCAATATACGTTTCAACGTCTGATTTCATTGAACTGTCCTTTATTGTTCTGCGCAAAACAGTTTACTTGGAAGTGTTTTCATTTAATTGATCTAGGGTTCTTTGACTCGGGATAGCAATCAGATTACAATGATCATTCTGCCCTTAATTACTAGAAAGAACTCAATTTAGAAATATACTTCCTGTCGTGAAACCAATTATCCTAATCTCCGTTCTTGTTTTGACTACAAACGAACTCATAAATCCAACAAACCATAATGTTTTGGAAACGCTAGTAAACTACTCGTAGTATTTTAAGCAATCGACAGACGTCAGTGCAGTCGTCGCGATTATTCCAGTCTATCGTGTCTACTTCTTTACTGTTGTCCGCTATATTATCTGCACATCTTTTAACGCTTTCTATTAGATGTAAAAACATATAGTTATATACGCAACGTAAAGCGAGGGGACGACCACCTTCTATTTTCGGTATCACATTTTCAGTTTCAGTCGATCCCGCGTACGGCGCGCCGGTCGCCATTCTCGGCGTAACATAACATTCAACGCGAATTATTACCGTTCCTGCTTGCTTATTGGTCACTTTATATTCTAATTTTTAAAAATGACGGTTGATTCTACTCCTACTTCGGTTTCTGGGATAAATATTAAAGTGAGTTCCATTTTTGTCACTGTTTAAGAATTTGCGCAAATCCTTGTTCGGGATATATTTTAAGTACTGCTTGTCTCAGTGTGATATTCATAGGACGTTAAGTTAGTCTGACTAGAATTCGTAATGAACTTCCTTTTGTATGACAGTGCATATTATGCCGTTATTTCTCCATGCATTGCGGCCTAACATTTCTTGGTGTTTTCATTTTCTAATTCCTTTGTTTAACTTTGGAATCTTATTGCTGAAGATACTTAGGTTCATTTTAAGTGTCGTCTCGCCTGTAATGCTGGGTCGCATTTTCTTTATCTAATTTCTTGCTTCAAGTGCTTAGGCGACAACCTTCAGTAAATACGAGACAAGGCATACACCTTGTCAGAACCTTAACACGGATTAGTAATATTTGAGCAAGATAACAATGAAGTACAAAGTTACAATACAGTTATTACACCAATAAAATATTTTCTTCAATTGTTTTATTTCTCAATAATTAGTGATGCAAAAAATAGGTACCACGTAGCTGTAGTTTTTGAACTGTAAAAGGGTATCTGCAGTGAATGTGTTTTTACCCTCCTAGATTTTTCTAATCATGGACTATTGTAGATCGTCCCATTGTAAAGATGCTCTATTGAGCTTCGAATAGGGGATGAGCTGTCATACGAGACGTAACATGGATTTATGACATTAACAGTAACATTCGTAGGGTTCATATCTGTATGAATAAGTAATGATCGGTTTGAAGATGATTTATAGTCAGACATGGCGGGTTTCGTGATGAAACTGGCGGCTATTATTCCGGCTTGTCTAATACTTTCATTCAAAGCCGTTTATATTAGCGGTTTTTATTGATGTACTGATTTACGAGTTCAGGATGTAATCACATGCTGCCAACTCCATACGGAAGAGTAATTGTATGCACAAGATAAATATGTATTGTGTTGTATGTTAACGTTTCCTTCTTTTTCTTTTCAGAGCTCGCAAAACCGCCTGCTGATCAAAAATGGTCGCGTCGTCAACGATGACGGTATGGAAGACTTGGACGTCTATATTGAAGATGGCGTCATCAAGTAAGTACTTGCCATCTTTAATTAAGAGGGTTTTAATATAAGAAAACATATCTGTAATCAGGTTTCGGATATTGGCTTTCTTGTCTAAAGAATCAATCCTTATGTGCGTGGGTATGGAGAATTATCTGCAATTTATCCTGAAATCTGCAACGAATACATCTGATAAAGTTTCTTGGCATCTCTACCTAGCAATCCTGTCTACTAGATACTTTATTGCAATTGCACGTTACTACACGTTTTCAGATGGCTTGTTACACAGTTTTCATTGCCAAAACGAAGATATAATTCGATGATTTAATCGTTTTCTCGTCAAATGATAAAGAACGAGCATTCGCTGTGCCTTCAAAACAAATTAGACAGTCATAATCTAAATACATTATGAATTCGAACATGTTAAACCTGTTAGAATTGACAGGTTGCAGGCCAAGCTTACGCACATCATTGGGTAACCTATTTCCAAAATTAGCTATTCTATCTTCCATGGAAGTTACTCTGCTATGAGGCTCAATTTCTCTGAAACCAATTTCCAAGTATTATACAGAAACAGGAGAAACATTTGTTAATAAATCCTGGTTCTTTGTCCAATATTAAAGTGCAGCGATAAAAGTGCTTCGTCACTTATCGATCTCTAAATATGTAGTATAAAACAAAGTTAATTTTCTGTGTATTCGCTTTCTACTACAAAACTTTTTATCATCTATAATAATGTCTCCAGGATGGAACATACTTATGTATATGTAATTATGTATGTAGTAGTTATTTCCCGCGGAAAACTTTACGTATAAACCTTCCTCTTGAATCATTCTGTCTATTGATGAAAACCGCATTAAGTTCCGTTCAGTAGTTTTTGAGATCATCGTGAACATACAGACAGAGAGATAGACGCGGCGGGGGACTTTGATGTAGTGATAAAACATTCATCTATACTTAATATTATAAAAAAGATAAAATTTGTTTGTATGTTTTTTATGGGGTTAATCTCCGAAACTACCAATCGTATTTGAAAACTTATTTTTGCATTTGATAGCCCAATTCTTGAAGAAGGTATGTGCTAGTTAACATCACGCTACGATCCTTAGAAGCCGAGCAAAAATAAAAAAAAGTCCGAAAGAACGCTGAGCCAAAACGGAAGTAATCGCGCGGACAGTGCAACGGGTTGGGTCGGAGGAACAAGAAATTTCACGCAGTCGAAGTCGCGGGTAGAAGCTAGTGTATCCGTAAAACAAAAAAACGGCACCTGTGCTAAACCAAGGCGGATCGCTTGACTTAAAATAAATCTATCCTATAACTTTTGAATTGAATCCGAGTACCAAACGGGATTATTTGAGTCTCCCATTCCCCCAAGACGGTGGCGTATTGATCTAGCGGGCTGTCCCATCTTGGCAGACGGGGCGACGGATGTATGTACCTACATAATTATATGTATTTATAGCGTGTTTTGCCGTCTGTACAGGATGGAAGCGTTAACTATCAACAGGCGGGTGCTTTGACAATATTGTTGATTAGAATAGAAAGCTGAACTAGGATGTCTAGAGCAAACAATGACAATTTTCTTTTATGTACTCGTATATGGGGCAAGTTTTTAAGATGAGGCTGTGAGGTTTGCATAGCCAAAACTGACGCTATGGGTAATAGAGAAAAATGTGTAAAAAGTAATGATGGTGACATTTTGAGTCTGAAGTCTATATTCGTGAAATAAACTATTCCAATAGCATTTCCACCCTGAATTTTATATTTATTATAATGTACTTACCTCTAAATAATATTGATGGCGCGGAACTGCGGACCATGTCGACCTTTTTCGGGGCGACTCTGCAGACAGCCCTTTACGGCATGATGGTTTGGCTTTTTCTGCTTTATCGACCTGTATTGTATTATTAGATTCAGTAGTATGATCTGTTTCAAAAGTATCTGATGAAAATGTAAACAATCCCTGCTCAGGTAAAATTGTTATGCAATCACTCACTAAGTAACAAATTCGTCTGTATTTAGAAGCTTTCTACTTTATTTACCTAGGTGTATCTCACCACTTTTCCAACAATTAAATGTTTGAAAAAAAGAATTAAATTGTACGTGAAAATCATTGACGATTATTGAGGTTATAAAATAACCTCAATTGTCAAATCAAAAACCCGTTTAAGTTGATTTAAAATTTGAATTTTGGGTTAGTATTGAAATAATCAAATCAAAGTATTCAATTTGTAAGTAGCCCTACAAAATTGGCATCCACAGGGACGTTTTCTGGTCCATTTGTTTACATTTCATCGGATACTAACTTTTCGAACAGACCATAAATATAACGTAGAATGATCCATAATACCTTTAGCATTGGAAATCTAGGATTTATTAGATTTAGGTTCAGATTTAGAAGCCTTAGGGCGTTCCTGATACACTTATAGGTCTTTATCGCCAGCTGTTAAAATACCATTAGCTAATATTCTTACATCAGCTCCCAAGGTCCTCAAAATCACAGTGCGGCCGAAAAAAGAATAAAAAGTTTTTTAATGGCAATTACTCATGCAAATGCTGGAGGAAACATGCGACGTCTCTAAGTAAAAGTGGCGTAAGTAATCACGATCAGATATTTTTTTCACTTTCGTTACTATATATCGGCATCGAACTTGTTTACGCTACACGCAAACGTGTTGTTCTGTGTCGATTAAAAGTTTATTGAATTCTGGAAATAGTATTTATTTATTGTTTTAGTTTGGTTGTGTAATATATTGTGTTGAAGATTGTAGGTTACGTTGATGTTGTTATTTGAAGAGCTCTTGTGTCTTTCGTTTTCTGAATCTGGAACGGAAGAAGATTTCTTTCTATTTCTTCTGCCTTTGAGTATTACTGGGGCTTCTCCTTCTTCGTTGTGACGATGATTCCTTAATAGATTACTTATATTAGCTTCGCCTAGAAGTCAGCCACATGGACACATGGATCGTTCATAGTGCATGTCCTATGTCACTTTCTAGCTTATTGGACTCCTTTCGACACTAGTTTAAACAGTAATTATTATTATACATTTGTACAGTGTATGACGTGTATGCATAATTGCAGATGGAAATGCTTCCTGAGTCTCTGTTATACTTTTTCTCAAGAATTCATTTCATTCTGCATCATAATTCGATTACATTCGATTACTATAAATCAAATCAAATGGGCATACAAATGATTAAATAATGGAATATAATGAAAATAAGATTATAAAATTTTAATTGTTTGATATAAATTCTATTGAGGATTAGATATAAAATCGTCTGCCAGATATAATAGACGCAATAAAAGGTGATTGTGATTACAAGTGCGTTTCAAAATTAGGGTGCCATATCGAAATTCTTGGAATGTCTTGCCCCATTTTAACTAAGAGCGTTTATGTTTGTAGATATAGGTTTGACACGGAGAACTAAATAAAAAAAAATATTAATACTTCATGCCCGGGGTGCGATGCCAAATGTGACACAGGTCGTTAACACGATCAGAAATCACAAGAAGCCTTGAACGTAGTATGACAACGATATACGGTCAAGGACATATGCTCGATAAAGATATTTATCCTTTTTATTATTCACGATAACCTCATTTTATATCGGTTAGAGTTTATAAATAGGCCCTGTGAACTTCTGTTGTGTTTTGGGCTTGAATATAAATAGGATCATTAGCTGATATTGTATTTAAAACGTGCGGTTTAGTAAAGGTGTTTTGTTCCTGTTATTCATATTGCTGAATGATGGGTGATGGCCGTAGCATTATCGATCATTGAGCAATGGCAGCCTGATATTTTCTTCTGGCTGGGTAGATAATTCTACTCTTAACTTGGACATGGACATTTCTTCACGATGCTTGCTTTCACCAAAGTCAGTCTGAGATTAACATGACGAAACACCAGCTTCCGTTAGATATACTTTGTTAAAAGTAGTATTAGGATATAATAGAGAACCTTGTAAGGCTTCAATGCCTTGTAGCGTTCTCTTGTCATCTGTGTAAGTACCTATAGGTAGTATAGTGTATTTTAGGTTGGCAATTCAAATGGTTACATACAACCCCATATTTCAGTCATCAGAGCTATCCTAAGAAGGAAACATTTCAAATAGATGGGGTGACATTTGAGACTGATATATGTATACTTCCTCTTTATTCTTTCGTTCCAAAGAAGCTAAAGTTGTGCTGTCAATGCTCATTTTAGTCAGGGGTATCCTTAGAAATGATCTTGTCTACAACTACCCACTTCAAGCCACTTCGCAAGGTACTTGCACTTACGATAACACGGCCGTACGTGCTTCGACTGTTATGGTCGTTACGCGCGAGCGCAGCTCCTAAGCGATGGGATGATAACCTGTCATTAAGTCAATGTTTTTATCTTGTACTCGTATTGGTTATTTATTTATGCTCTGTGATTGCACGCACGAGCTCAAAGGGAACCGCTTTGAGAATGGCCCACCCTGAGTTTTCCCAGCGTGCGTGTGAGGTAAGGGTTACTCGATCGACATACACGACCGACCTTTATTGCGAATACGAACTTATGTGGGGACTTATAGATGGCCCATCAATATCCTTCCAACGCAAGCACGTTGTATGCCATTCCAAGATTTGTTGGTTTATGGCGGTTTCTATAACTTTATACTAATTTTTTATGGGATACCTACCGTTTAATCCCATCATAATTACGAGAATGGTTATTATGATGGGATTCAGTTCTCGTATCAGCATCATGTAGCTGTGATGCGTCCACTGCTGGTCAATGACCTCTCCCAAAAATCGCCAGTATGATTGGTCCTGCGCTTCACAGCGGATTCCAGATTTTAACCACTGTGCGTCTTCTTTCCTTCTAAAAAGAATATCCATATTCAAAACGGGCCTCCAAGATTGGAAGTGACCGATTTGGGAAGCGGTATAAAACAGTGTTTCTGTAAATATTGTATAGAAGCATTTCCTCCTTTCACAATATGTAATAAAAAAGTCACACGAGACCTAGACTTACGTGGGTAGTCCTCTACTTCACACATCGCATATAGCCACAGTTGCCAGTGTTGCCACCCACATGATTACAAAGCGGGTCACTGACAGTTATACAGCTTGCCACTTACACATTAGTTATGGTTAAACAATGCATTTCCACGACACATGCGCACCGGGAAGTAGACCACTTATAAGCAGGGTTCCTGTGTGGACAAAAACAAGCGCAAGAAAATAATTTCTTAGCATTACCAACCAATAGGAAAAAGGTTGAAGCCATGGAAATAAACCAACGTGCGTTTCCTAGCAAAGAATCGATCCATTTCCACTTTTCCTCATTGGGTTTCGTACATGGAAAATGTGACCATCATCCGCCTAGCCTTTTCCTAAATATGTTGGGGTCGGCTTCCAGTCTAACCGGATGCAGCTGAATACCAGTATTTTACATGGAGCGACTGCCTATCTGACCTCCACAACCCAGTAACTGGATAAGACTGGTTGTCAGACTTTCGGGCTTCTGACGACCTGCAATGATTGTCAAAGATCCACGAATGCTATATACAGCTGGGACCAACGGCTTAACGTGCTTTCCGAGCCACGGAGGGGTCTTGGTATGTAAAAATGGTCACCTATCCACGGACCAACCGCGCCAAGCGTAGCTTAACCTGATCGATCGACCCGTGCGGCTGTAATTACTTAGCCACAAGCCCCTGACCAAAGGAATTGATATTTTGGCAGTTCTATCTTCTTGCTCATAACATACTGTGATCTCATTGCAGTGATCCCTTTTACAAGTGTAGTTGCAAGAGGAGTGACTGAGCTGGCCATCTCCAGGCAATCTTCTCATGGTCTACAGCTTGTGCATAACTACTTTCATTCCTAATTCGGAATTCGGTTCTAGAACACCTTTAGCTATCCCTTTCATGACAATGGAAAAATCTGGATATATGAACCTTTGAATGTTCACATAGGGGCTACGTATTTGTCTTGCTGACTATACCAAGCTATAAGACTGTAGGGGGACCTAGTTTTTAAATTAAACTCGTTCTTAGTTCTGAAACACTTGAGCACGGTTCTTTGTAGGTTAAGTGGTATTAGCACGAGGTTTATCGAAGTCACTGAGATCATCTGCATAGTGCAGAAAATGCAAGTTTGGCCTAGATTTTGTCTGGAGAAATCCGTACTTAAAACTCGGAATTAGGAAGCTTTACACGGCTACAGAAGGCAGTTCAGCAAATAAGATATGAGAGAAGTCGGAAAGCCCATGTGCAGGACAGGGATTCCTGTTTAAAAATTGGAATGTCTAAAGTTCTAAACTAAGTTTAGCTAAAGGAAATGGTAGCTCAGCAAATAAACATCAACAGAGATTGGAATAGGTAGAATATAAAACTTCGAGGAAAGAAGTGACAAGAGTGGATAGTGGATAGTCATCCACTCATAAATAATTCATAAGTCTTGTTATTAGTCAATAACAAGACTTATGAATTATTTATTGCACGTTGAATACATTCGTAACAAATTAAATATTTTTAATAAAATAATAAGTAATTCGCAATTTCTAAATCCTGAGCATTTCATTTCATTTTTTTAGGGAAATAAGAAATTGCGAAATATTTATTACACTTTGAGTACTTTCGTAACAAATGAATATTTATAGTAAACTAGCAGCGCCCCGCGGTTTCACCCACGTAAGTCTCGAACCCGTAGGAATATCGGAATAAAAAGTATCCTGTGTGTTAATCCAGGTTATAAACTATCTGTGTGCCAAATTTCATCAATATACGTTCAGTAGTTTTTGCGTGAAAGAGTAACAAACATCCATCCATCCTCACAAATTTTCGCATTTACAATATTAAATAGGATAAAAAATAGTTCGCAATTTCTTAAATCCCGAAATTTAATCGTCATGTTTATCATTCCGGGATTTTATAGGAGGTATTTTCCACTCTTTCTACTTCCTAGAAGTTTAGGTATTTATACTGTACCTATTCCGATCTCGGATGATCAAAGAGAACAGCACGCGTGCGAAAAGCTCTTAGGCACGCATCAAAATCAAAACAATAATGAGAACGATGCTTATGTATTCCACCAAGTAAAAACTTGAAAAAAAAAAAAGTCTTCATAATAAATGCAACAGGCAATAAAACAGTAATTACATAAATGGTCGCGTGACGTTTTTGTGCGTTAGAAAATGCGCGTATTGTCTGTCATTGCATTCGCGATATTCTCACTGACGGCAAGCTGCATACAATAGTGTTGGGTCAAACACCTGAGCGCTCCAATTAGTAAGGTTACTGAGGTCTTTATGCCAGCCTGTGCAAAGCCGCTCTGCATTGAAAGCGAGTTTTGAGGGGCCGTTATTTTGTATTGTTCTCTTTTTAATTTGAATTGTTGTTATAATTCTGTTTTTGAATTTGTTATTTTTTTTTCGTTTCGATAGAATTTGACAATTACATTTTCAATGGTTTTTATTATTCTCTTTTCAAATTTTTGTTTATTTGTTTTATATTTTTATCATAATATCATTATGGTGTTGGATTTTGACCTTTTGTTATGAGTCGATGGTATTCCCTTTTTTGTATATTATAGTATTGTTAACTTATTTGTTTTAATAAATGACGAAAGATATTCATGGGCGTAACCACACGGGAAGTCGATGTCCCTTCGAATATGTAATTGTAAAGATTACATAATGAATAGCTCGTTATGACTACTGAAGCGGCAAATTGGGCTAATTCTCTTTATCTGTCTCGCATAGATGAACAGCTAGCAAATAATCTTTCTTATATCTCACACATAGGTGGGTGAATATTTGACCTTTTAACCGCCCGTCATTACCTTCCGCCAAAAGTTGATGAAGGAGAATATATTTAATGAAATATTTCAGCAATTCCTGATTCTGGTCCTTAAGCAGATTCTGGGAATTGATGAAATATTTCATTAACGATATTCTCCTTCATCAACTTTTGGCGGAAGGTAATGACGGCGGTTAAAAGGTCAAATATTCACCCAGGTACATCCCACGTACTTTCCATTTTTACCAAGAACCACTATGACCTACATTCTCAAACCCGCTTGTTCATAAAATTATAAATAACCGATTTCCTCAATAACGTATAAAGGTAGTACTTTGATCGTTTTTCGGAGCATGTCAATCTCGCCGCGAAGCTTTCGTGACCAAACGTTGCGTGACATTTGCTACTTATTACGTCAATTTGAGAAAATATGCGCACGCACATAGTGATGGGCATGGCATAGACTTTCAGTGGAAGAAACTTGAAGGGGTTGACTCAGAAAATGGAACTCAATAAGCTTAAGTTTAAATGCAGTGTAGTTTTTTAGTTACATGGAATTTTTACTTTAGTTATTTGAGTGGATTTTCAGCTCAGCATAAAGTTGGTTGCAGACCGCAAACTAAGCTAAGTTAGTTTAGCTTAGCTCACATAATGGCGAAGTTTTTCATTCTTGCAGCAACAACTATGCATAGTTTGCGGTCTGCAAAAAAGTATGAAAAACTACGCCAGCTATGTGAGCTAAGTTAAACTAACTTAGCTTAATTTGCAGTCTGCAACCCGCTTAATGCTGCGACCCTATGCGATACAGAGCCCCAACGTTGGTTTTCAGCAACACGTGATATATTTGATTTGTTGTGGATTGTTCCCTTAATTTGCAAAATGGTTTATTAGGTATTTAAAATATAACCTTAAAAGGCTGTTTTATGGTCATTGAAAAGCTACATTGTTCTGACGGTAAATATTTTCTTCTTATCGAAGAAATAATCGTTTTCGAAAATTATCGATAAAAAAATGCACTTATACAAAACACACTTTATCGTCCCATCACTAGTCGAAGATGATCCAATTTTTTTTATTGAGACTAGGAACATTATTCGCCTTGATTTGTGTCACGTTTCTTATAATTTATTTGTAACTCGAATTCGGTTATTTCGGATTACTTACTGTATACAGAATATCATCATTCTATTCGTTAGGATAATCGAATCGAATCGAATCTTTGAAATTAGTTTAGGTTTTTGTATATTTTTTTACTATGTATTTACAAGAAATGTATATACTAAGAATAAAGCTGAACAGTTTTTTGTTAGTTTGTTTGAGCACGCTAATCTCTAGAATTACCAGTCGGATTTGTAAAATTCTTTTTGCATTTGATAGCCGAATTCTTGCGGAAGGCTATATGCTATTAAACATTTCGCTTGGACCCCAAGTCAGAAATAAGGCTAAGCAAAAACGAAGTAATAGTGCAGACAGGCGATGGGATGCGACGGGCTGGGTCGAAATTTCACGCGAACGAAGTCGCGGACTAAAGCTAGTCAATGTATACCGATTGCTTTGTCGAAAATAATCATTATAGGTACGATCATTATTTAACAATAATGATAAGCAAGAAGTGATGGTAAGTTATTTAGTCTGCTTATGTTTGATTTATAATAATAATAATATCCGGGGACATTATTCACACACGGTCATCTGATCCCAAACTAAGCTTGTACTATGGAAACCAGATAACTGATATACTACTTTTTTTTGTAAATACATACTTATAGATAATTACACCCAGACTCGGAACAAACAGACATGTTCATGCACACAAATGTTTGTCCTGGATGGGAATCGAACCCACAATATAATAATAAAATAATGGTTGTTTAATATTAATTATTAATAGCCACGTTATTAATATTTAAATTGCGGTACTGATGGAGACCTCGAGTATATAGCTTGAACCTAAATTAAAACCAGCTATTATTTAAAGCTTAAGGACTTGTGGCTAAGTAATAACAGCCGCACGGGTCGATCGATCAGGTTAACTGACGTGCTTGCCGCGGTTGGTCCGTGGATGTGTGACCATCTTTACATACCAAGACCCTTCCGTGCCTCGGAAAGCAAGTTCAGCCGTTGGTCCCGGCTGTCATTCTTGGTACTTTGACTGTCGTTACAGGTCGTCAGAAGCCCGAAAGTCTGACAACCAGTTTTACCGAGGGGTATTGTATTATCCAGTAACTGGGTTGTGGAGGTCAGACAGGCAGTCGCTCCATGTAAAATACTGGTATTCAGCTGCATCCAGTTAGACTGGTAGCCGACCCCATCATATTTGGGAAAATACTGGGCAGATGATGAACTGGTCAGTTCATTAAGCGACTAAACTACTCGTAGTTCAGTCGTTAAATTCAAGCTGAGCACGTACATAGGTAATTCAATTGAGAATAAATAGGTAATCATTTCTTTCATAATAAAATAACAAGACATCACGCTTGTATTCCTCGAGCGGATAGGCAGAGACGTATAAATGATAAATGATTTTATTTCTGTAAGTAGGTTTACAAACACTTTTACACGTCAATCATGTTTTTTTTTTTAAACTAGATGAGGTCGGCGTTTCCTATCTGACTACTCTGAGAAGAAAGGCCGAAACAAACTCAGAGGTCAGAGTCTCTTATAAAGTCCAGACATAATCTTGGTCAGTTCATGTGAAGACCATGTAAATTGGTGTCTGAAATGGTCTTTTGAGGAAAGAACCACACAGATTGAGAGGACCTGTCCAGTCAGTGCACGCATAGTAGGTACCGTATACTTTTTGCTGGTAGAGTGCAGCGCGAGGCCGTTACCATCTTCATCATCATTTCAGCTAAAAGACGTTCACAGCTGGACATATGCCTCCCCCAAGCACCGCCACTTCGACCGGTTCTGTGCTTCCCGCATCCAGCGGATTCCCGGCGGAGATTGAACCCAGGACTCCATCTTCAGCAGTTGCGCTTGCGAGACTAGAGTAGACTAGTACACTGCCTCATTTGGTTTAGTGACTAAACTCGGGCCATACGATATAAAAATCTAATGATGAAGTTTTAGTTTTCATCAAAATGAAGCCCGAGACTACTTTGAGTACTTTCCGCTATTTATTTTATTTTTATTTATTTATTTAGTTCAGACATCAATATGGTCCATTTTGTTAGTAAAGTACCTTATCACTAGTGTTAGTAGTACACGGACAAAAGGAGAAGAATAGTAGTTGACTGAGGCAGGATGTGCATAGAACGATAAAGCAAGGAGTAAGCTACCTGACCATTCTCCACACATAGTGCCTCAGAAAAGGGGAGTAAGGACTCTCCATCACAGTTTTCAGGATTCTATTGTCACTGACCCGCGTTCTACGCATCAGTGATGCGACTTTTTTGCGATTCACTGCATGGAAACAGTCAGTTCGGTTCTGAGCAAACATCTCCGATGCGCTACAGAAACGGGGCAACTTCAACAGCATCCTAAAAATATTATTGTATAGGATGCGTAAGACATCCAGCGATCTTTTGGTGTAGCTGACCCACAGACCCCCCGTGTACAGACCCTGACAAAACGCCTTGAACAGGGTGATCTTGACTTGGTCCGCACAACGAGAGAACCTACGGGCCAACATGTTCCCTCGGACCGCCAGTGCCCTACGCTCCCTTTCGATGTCTACATTATTCCTCATAGTTTCGGATTTGGCCATCCACGCCCACTTGAAAATTTCACCCTGTATACTATAGACCAAACGAGGCAGTCAGGTATGAGACAGTAATCAAATAAAAGGAATAAAACTGGTTTGCATATAAAAAGATGTCATTGTATCATTAAAACCGTTTAAGTATTGAATAGGGCAGCGACTCCATTTAGTTTTATTATGTCCTATGGGATTACCTACGGTTGCGCGAACGCATCATTCGCGCAGATTATCTATCACAGACTCGCAGAGCGTACTTGTTTTTATGCCCGTTTTCACTCCTACACTAGTAGGTAACACTAGGACACACCTAAATAAAAGCGCGCTGTTGGATTTTCAACTTCCGGCGCTAAGCCGAGCGTTGAAAATCCAAAAGCGATCTTTTATTTAGACCTTCATTTAGGTGTCGTTTGATTGCCTCGTTGTTCTAGTGAGCATGAGGTCTTGGGTACGATTCCCTGGTCGTATTTGGTTTTTCCATCTGGAATTTCGCCCGAAATCTGGATTAGTGCCCGATTGATGGCAGTAGGCTCGCCCCCTATTACATGGGACTTAAGAGTAACTGGCGAAATGTGTGGGTTTACTAGATATATGAACAAACATCTGCCTAACCTTTTGGGAAATAAAGGCGTGAAGTTATGTTACGTTAAGATGAGGGGATCGTCCTTGATAGATAGACATGAGTGTATGTTAATTAGGACCTCACCTACCTATCAAGGCTTTTGATGGAACAGACTCTTCCAAGTTAGCAACTAAGCTTCATGCCATGCGACCTCCAAGATCTTGCTGCTATTGAAAAGATTATCACCGATTCCAAAATAATATGTAGTAGTAGGAAGCGTAGATAAAACAGTGCAGAGCAAAATCACAAAAGGAGCACTTTCCAGGAAGCATTTGCACTTCGGTATAATAACATAAACCCTTAACGATACGCAGAATAACACAACTTTTATGTTCCGTGGCAGAATATAATAATTCCATTAAAACAGGAAACATGCATTGGCTTGAAATAAACCCATGTGGGCGAACTGGCAGTACAACCATTAAAAATCAAAGACGATTCCGTAATGGGACATTTACACGAGGAGAGTTCCTTGGTTCGAATACCTCCTTCGATTTTATTGTAGGGAGATAAAAATGTTGATTCGTGTAAACCGCACGTACGAAACTTGCATGTCATGCCATTCAAAATTGACAGCGCCCGTGTAAACATCATAACAGCACGCCTGCCATGTTTTGGCCGAAGAGGTAGATAAGGTGTAGGCATTTATTGTACACTCCACCCACATTTCGCTTGTTATGTTTAGTCTCAAGCCAGGCAAGACAAAACAAAGAAGTTGCAAGACGCACCCAAAATACCTGGAAGAGCTATTGAGCCATGAAATATCTAATGAAGGGTGATCTTCTTTTGTCCCTTAACTTCCCTTCCCTCCCTTCCCCTTCCCTCCCTTCCCCTTCCTTCCTTCGGCTTTTTTGTCTCCCTTTATTTTTTGTTCCTTTGTCCCTTTGTTATGTCCCATCCTCGCATATGGTTCTCAAACATGGTCTTGGCTGTGGAACGGAGTATTCTGGCTATCAAACTAACTGACCGGGTTAGGAGTACGACCATCCTTTCCATCACAAAGATAAGTGATGTCCCTTGAAAGCTGCCACGCTAAAATTGAATTGGGCTAGACACATCAGCCGCATGTCAGACGACCAACGGGCCAAGCTTATGACCCAGTGGTTCCCTCTTAATGGCAAACGATATCGCGGCCGGCCCAGTCAGAGATGGCGGGATGAGCTGGACTCCTTCAACAAGAACTGGTCCTTAGTAGCTTTAGACAGAGAAAAGTGGAAAGAGAGTAGGGAGGAGTTTGTCCTGCAGGGGGACATCACAGACTTTTAATAATAAGTTTAAATCCATAGAGGGGTGAGCATAATTGCCATTAACTGGGGCAATGTGGCACAAATCCAAACTTCGGGCTACTGAGATATTAATAACATAACATCACACCTGTAATTCCCGAAGGGCTACATTTCGCCAGTTATGTAAGTCCTTCGGAATAGATGGCGAGCCTATTGCCACCAACCGAGCTCAAATTCAGTCACCGTGCTACTACGAAGAAATTCCTGATGGAAACACACAATAACACTGCCCAACCTGATAATCGAACCCAGGACCTCATGCTCAGCCGTGGCGCTTGCAACCGCTACTAGACCAACGAGACAGTCTAAATTACTTGGCTGAGATATTCTTGATGGTGCAACGCAATAACCCTTTACGACCATGAAATCGAACCGAGATCGAAAGTGTAAATAAAAGTCATCACAGTTCGGTAAACTGGCTCAGTCTCGTATGACATAATCGTTGCCAAATCTCACATGGACATTCTCGCCTTTTCTTCGTCGTGTGGATGACACGATAGTTGTATTCAATTTTGTAGGCCCAAAACTTCGCTACTTCCACGGCATCGTCATTCGTCGGTGGCAATTCAGTCAAGAAACTCTCCTCGTGTAAATGAGCCTTAATGCAGTCATGGTAGCTGTGTCATATATTTATTTATAGCGTGTTTATAATGCATCTACATTTGTTTGTTTTGTAATAGGCATTGATTGATTCTGATTACGTGTATCGGGAGTAATCTGGCTGGTTCTTTCTCGGAAGTACAAGGGGGCCTAAAAAGCTTTGAGCCTAAGTATGTACCTTCAAGTGTCATTATTGTCTTGCGCTGCATATTACTAATTTACGAATACCCTCTTTAGTACAAAAACTGAGTTTCATGTCATTAGCTTCATTACGTTTTTAATAATTCCGTAAACATCATATTCAGTCATCCGCGGCCCATCCCTCTAGGCTCAAAACTTTCCAGCCCCCCGGTACACCGGATGTAACACTCGGCTAATAGCCGATTGTTCAGCCACCGCTGAAAAGTTTTGAGCCTAGGGATGGGCCGCGGATGACTGAGACATGATGATGTTTACGGATTAATAATGAGATTAATAATAAGATGTTTATAATGTAACAAAATATTAATAACTATACAGGGTTATTGGTAAAACACCAACAACCTCTTAAGGGGTCATTGTACTCATCATTATGAACAACTTTTACTATGGGACCGAGTCTGAAATCGCGAAAAAAAAAATCAGCTGTTCAGTACATTTATGTTCGCATAATTCTTCAAATCATATATTATTAACTGTTATGTAAAGGGGGCGTTGGATTTTTTTTTTTTTGTAAAGGTGGCTGTAGTCCATAAAAGGTTGGGTACCTATGATTTAGATGGATGCCGACCCCCAACATAGTTGGGAAAAGGCCAGGCTGATGATGATAACCAATTCTCATACAGTTCACTTCGATTCGAGGGAAGCAAGTAAATGTTCCGAGACCTTGTTTACATTGGTATTCTAATTAAAAATACACACAGTTCACACCTCGTGTATCGAGAAAGTTTCAATTCTTGGAAAAATGAAGACAAAAATACTGTGCACTTAATTTTAGTTTGAGGTCAATATCCTCTAATTCGGCTGCTAGTACTTACAAAAAAATTGGCAATGGCAGTTGCACATTCTGTAAATTATAGTGAATTGTACTGGTATTAGCAGTTAGGTGCCAAGTTTTCGTGATTCATAGTGCTAAGCCCCCAAAGATTTAATGTTTATACCTGCATTGGTCCTGCAGAATATACAGGTTGATTTTTAAAACATGCGACAAAATTTAAGGGGGTGTTCTACCCATCAATATGAACAACTTTTACTATGGGACCAACTCGGAATTCGCAAAAAAATTTCGACCTTTTTATACAAAATGGTCCAATCGGGTATGTGCTTTTACATGGGAAGGTAATTTTTTTTTTGCGAATTCTTAGTTGGTCCCATAGTAAAAGTTGTTCATATTGATGGGTAGAACACCCCCTTAAATTTTGTCGCATGTTTTAAAAATCACCCTGTATACTACAGTCAGAATGCAGTATTTTTTGGGGTAATAATTTTTACAACTGTAATTTAAACTTTAGGGAGGTTATTATGATCAATTGAAAAAAATAACGGGTAGTCATTGAATTTGTTGGCGGTTGGTGAATCAGTATGACAGTACCTAAAACATAAACAGTAATTAAAGAGAAAATTGATCGGTTATTTCACCCTACAATATCAGTACAAAAAATACTCAAGTATTGTAGTAAATGAATGGCCAGTAAAAATGTTGGAAATTGGCAGTTAGATAAATAAGTACGGCAGTTCATAGGTTAGGTTGGACCTGTGACCAACCACGCGCGAGCCGAGTTGGTCGCAGTAACTAAGCCAGGCACCTCGACCAAATGAGTTAGGTTAGAACTATGAGCAATCGCGCGCGAGCCGAGGGAGCGCTACATCCAAGTTAGATTTCTTACCGACTAAGGGACTACTCACAATTGCTCGGCTCTATTCAGCTTATGCCCATAGAAAACCATGATTTTGTATGGAGACGCGTACGCATCCGTTCAGCTTTCCGCGTCTATTCAGCTTTCGCAGCAAACATACTTGTTATGTTAAAATGAGGTCAAATGTGTTATTATCCTGCGAGTGCTATAGATAGAGTTCAGCGCTGTTCTGCCGCATTCAGCGTCGAACGCGGCGGAAGAGCGCTGCACACGGATGGTTCTTGACTCCTTGTCGACAAGTTGCGATCTGCAGAGCTCCTGCATAGATTTAATTTATTATTACGTAATCATTATGCACGGAAGGATTGAGATAGTTCCGACGTCTTTTAAAGTAATTATAATTATTTTATTTTTACGAAATAAAAGCGATAGAAGCGTTTCAGCGGAGATAGCGCTATGACGGCTTTTCTCATTCTTACGACGCTGTACGCGGCTGATAGAAGCAGAACTGTATAAGTGTGACCAAAATCGTTCAGCGAAACGCGAATGGAGCTGAATAATAATAATAATAATATCCTGGGACATTATTCACACACGGTCATCTGATCCCAAACTAAGCAGAGCTTGTACTATGGAAACCAGATAACTGATAAACTACATACACTACTTTTTTTTTTTTGTAAATACATACTTATATAGATAATTACAATTATATGAATAAGTGTGAGTAGTCCCTAATTCAGTTTGTAACTGCCCACACGTAACTGCCCGTTCAGTATTAGCCATTTACATATTTGCTAGGACTTATTTTTATTTAGTTTACTGCTCAGTTTTTACTGCCGAAATTGTTAGTACACATACCTACATTTTGTACTTATTAACTTACCAAACCTACAATAAACAACTGTCGCTTTAAATCAGTGCCTATTTTTTGGTGCAATCCTCACGTGATTACAGATACATTGACACACTTCGTAAACTGCCAATACCTTACTCCTATGCTTTTGGTTTTTATGCGCATAGCTGTAGTTACCCGCGTCTTCTATTCCATGTAAACTTTAAGAGGATTGTGAAGCTGTAAATTTTCATACAAAAAGAGATAACGTTTTTCTCCCCGTAAACATAGTCTAATTTTCATAATTTTTGGAAATGTTGTTAGTATAATGAAAAACTAGGTCCGCACGTTTTTATTATAAAGAAATATTGTATACAATATAAGTTATTAGCATCTAAATATCTATATTTTTGACATAAAAACAACCTCAAGCAATTTTATTTTTTTAAATTAAATTAAATTGAAATACTAAAAACGAAAAACAAACAGACCTAGATTAAAGTGTACTGAATGTAATGAGATTAAAATTGTCTCATTTCGTAAAGGTTTAGAGGAGTAAAAACGTTATCGCCCGAAACAATATTTATGTAAATAATTGTATGAAATGTAGGCAATTGCCTCTAAAAATCGCGCCGCGTATCGGCGCTTCACAATCCTCTTAAGGCGAGGTAGCCCGTGAAATTCAAATTTTCTTACGTTTTTTGCAATTTACAAGTCGGTATTAGGTTGTATGTTGATTTGAATATGATTCGCGACCGTAACAAATCTGTATTTATAGACTTATAATCATTAAAACCATCAATACAATTATATAAGTTTATATTACTCTATTGAAGGACTATTTCATGAATACTTGACATTTGAGGTATTTTCTAACTTATGAAGTTGTTTTACTGATTCTACTGATTATAGTTCTGTAAATATATGTTTGTTACGATCGCGAATTATATTTTAATCAACATAAAACCTAATACTGACCTGTAAATTGCAAAAAAACTTGAAGACATTTTAAGGCGATACCAAAATAAGTTGGGGGATTTTTCGTAACCATTTATTTCACTATTACAGAACGTATGGATTTAATTTTTGGATATATGTTTATTGACTATTTGAATAATAGATACTCTAACTGAAGGAAAACCCGATTGGGTTAAATTTCCTCGATACAATTTAATTCCGAAAATGCCTCTACTTTTTATATTTTTTTCTGTAGTTCTAAAACCCTAAGTAATTTCATAGCAAAATTGCATTCAAAATGTGCGTATTAGGTAATTGAAAACTCTGGCTGAACATATTTTTGATAGATAGCTTAATTTATTTTTAAACAATTTTTATTTGGTTTGGCGCTTTTATTTTGGTTCCAGCGCATTGTTGCGCTCTCTTTTTTCGCATGTGGATGTAATTGACCCTGTCACTTCCTTATTACTGCTCAGTTAGTTTTTCACATATCGCCTTAAGTGTTTCTATACTCTTATAGTGTTATGATGAGATTCAACGGCGATTTTATTTGTGAACTAGCGACCCGCCCTTCGCGCGGTTTTACGCCTTGACAATACGTCAAGATTTCTTATTATATGAAAGTTTGATAATCATACTTTCCAGAATACATTTTCTAAATGATGATGAAAAACGCATTTAAATCCGTTTAGTAGTTTAGAAGAAAGTCGCGGTCACATAGACAGTGACTTAAATTTAGTGCCGATTTCACCAATGAAACTGAACGCGAGCAGCACTTCTAAACCGCGTTCAAGAGCTGTAATTGTCAAAATTGTTAAGGAATAGTGACACTGGCAGCTATTGAACGCGTTTTAGAAGATCGCGTTCAGTTACATTGGTGAAATTGGCCCTTATAAATGTAATAAATGTATACAGGTTTTCTCAAACTTAGTGGTCCAAAGGCAAATGGATTAAAGCGGCGGTAACCACCTATCATTCAAAAATAAAATAAAAATATATAACCTGGGCTTACAAAGTATCGCTAAAATTTTATAAAAAAGCTAAAAAACACAAGTAAAAGGAAAATCTGAAGCGTTGCAGAGCCACACTGAACGTAAATAGGAACGTATCTTCTACGTAACCTACACTTTCAAGGCATCTTCCGGCAGATTTGAACTCGATACGTCAATAATTTTGTTCACAGAGTCGAAAAATCAAAGTGTAAAATTTCGTGAAAATTATTAAATTAGCGAATTTTTTTAAACTGTTGATAATATCCCAACTTTTAAATTTTTAAATGACAGGTGGCTACCTCCGCTTTACCCCATCCATCCATTTGGACCACTACGTTTGAGACACCCAGTAGATTCGGCGTATATTTCCAAAACATGTTTTATTTTCATTGGTTTAATAAGTCTGTACGTTGTCTTCCAGACACTGTTACAGAACTGCTTTGTCTTTGATAGAAAGATAGATAAACATTGCAGCATATTCTGCAGTCCCACTGCAGTTTGCGCCATTTTTATTTTTGCAGTCTGCAGAGAAAGTTCAGCATAGACAGACGTCTACAGATACGTAATAATTGCTATGTGGAAATATCTGTCTGCAATGAGTGTCTGCAATGTAATGAAAGTGTGAAGTTTGTTTAAGCGAAACGAAAAATAAATGTCGCATTTGCAAAACAGCAGTTGTTATGTCGCGAATTTTTTCAGAAGCTTTGTCATTGCTCATCTCTTCTTCTTTATGATCATTCTCCTGCCCTCGTCCCAATTTATTTGGGGTCGGCGCAACATGTCCTTCTTCCATACTTCTCTATTAGTCGTCATCTCGTTAGGCACTCCCTTTCTAGCCATATCATCTTTTACACAGTCCATCCATCGTTTCTTTGGTCTTCCCCTACTCGTATAGCCCACATCCACATTCATACTCAAAACTTTTCTGACGACATTTTCCTCATTCCTCCTCATCACATGCCCATGCCATAACAGCTCATCTTTTCTTAAAGTGTCTATTGAGCCACAAAAATTGCTCAATTCTTGGCAATTTCTATGCAATCTTGGAATTGCTGTAAATTGCTTGGTGTTGCCGACACAAAGTAATACACTAATTTGGCAATTAATAGCCCTACTTTGACAATCTGAATTGTGGCAGTCCAGATTTTAGGTATGAATTTAGAATTATTAATCAATGTAATTTTCCTGTAACATGTTGGTATTTGGGCACGAAGAACATGATGTTAAGGCGAAAGCGTCGAGGTAGCCCGCGAAATTCAAATTTTCTTACGGTTTTGCAATTTGCAGTTCAGCTGTAAAAAACTCACCGTGAAAACCGAAGTGAAGTGAGCTGTCATTCCACCTGACACCTCATGTTTGACACTATTTATAGCTCACTTCACCTATGTTTTCACGGTGAGATTGGTACAGAAATAGCACTGCTGTATTAGGTTGTATGTTAATTAAAATATGATTCGCGACCATAACACATTGTACTAAGGAATTTACAAAATTATAATAATTAGAATCAGTAATACAACTCCTTAAGAGGATTGTGAAGCTGTAAATTTTCATACAAAAAGAGATAACGTTTTTCTCCCCGTACACATAGTTTAATTTTCATATTTTTTGGAAAAGTAGTAAGTATAATGAAAAACTAGGTCCGTACGTTTTTTTATAAAGAAATGTTGCATACGATATAAGTTATTAGCATCTAAATATCTATATTTTTGACATAAAAGCATCCTCCTTTAAATTAAATTAAATTGAATTACTTAAAATGAAAAACGTACAGATCTAGATTAAAGTGTACTGAATGTAATGAGACCAAAATTGTCTCATTTCGTAAAGGTTTAGGGGAGTGAAAACCTTATCGCCCGAAACAATATTTATGTAAATAATTGTATGAATTGCCTCCAAGAATCGCGCCGCGTATCGGCACTTCACAATCCTCTTAAGTGTAATCCAAAATGTCAAGATTTTATGAAATAGTCCTTCATTAGGATTATATGAACTTAGGGAGTTTTTTTGATGATTTTAATGATTATAATTCTGTAAATACATCTTGTTACAGTCGCGAATCATATTCAGATCAACATACAACCTGATACTGATCTGAAAATTGCAAACAACCTAGGAAAATTTTAATTCCACGGGCTACCTGGAGTTTTAACCGTCGTTTTTGGAACACCATGCTCATCTCTTATGGACATATTCATGTATGTTGTTACAGGATATCCAGGACAAATAAATACATTCATAAATGCTATAAGTTTTCATGCTAAATATAAAAAGTTCCGCTTGTAGGATCGCTGCCGTCTGGCTGTCTGGGATTGAGTGTGTCTGTCAATAAAGACCGTAATACGCTTGTTTGCGGATAAATAATGAGTCATGCGGGTTGCATCTTGTGCCTTTATTTGCAAACTTTGTGTGATAACAGTCGTAATCGTTTTTAAACAAGGGTAAAAACGTAGAAAATCATCAGGCAGAGTGGTTTCTTCTTCTTCAACACGTCTCCTCCATAACAGAGATGTTAAGGCCTTAGCACACCTCTGTCGGGAAACCGCATGACGTTCCGCTACTCGAGTAGCGGAACACCATGCGAGTCTGCTGCGGTTTTGCTGCTATGGTTTAGCGGCGGAGGTGTTCTAAGGCCTGAGGTGTATTCCATAGATATAAGTAAGAAAGATTACTGTGGTGGATCTGCCTGTAGTTCTCCCACAGTGTCACAATTTTCTTGTGAATTCAGGGAAATTAATTGTATATCGAATTGACTACCAACTTAAAATGTCCGTATATTTAAATCACAACTGGAATGACGTAGTGTGTCAATTTGATAAACAGTTAATTGTCTTGACTGTACTTTAAAGATTGGTTCTTATGCTTAGTATAATCTACTGTTACATTATATTAAATAACAAGGAACTCGCCGCTCTCATAGTATGACTTAATGATGGACGCAAGCCAATATTTAGGACTTCCTCAAGATTAATTAACGTTTTTAATGACGCCTGTTAACTACGCAGATATAAAACGGCTACAATATAGCCTGACACGTTGATAGGCAATCAAGGGGCCGTAATTGTGAATTATGTGCCGCTGATCCATGGTGGCGAACCTTAGCCTTCACCTAGCTAAACTGGAGAGGTTAACTAGAAGATTACAGTGCATTAGCTGGTAATCAATCTGCCTAGCTTTTCCCAACTATGTTGGGGTCGGCTTCCAGTCTAACCGGATGCAGCTGAATACCAGTACTTTCCATGGAGCGACTGCCTATCTGACCTCCCCAACCCAGTTACTGGGTAATACGATACCCCTTGGTATGACTGGTTTCTGACTTTCGGTTTCGGGCTTCTGACAACCTGTAACGACTGTCAAAGATCCACGAATGACAGCCGGGACCAACGGCTTAACGTGCTTTCCGAGACAAAGAGGAGTCTCGGTATGTAAATGGTCTCCCATCTACGGACCAACCCCGGCAAGCGTAGCTTAACCTGATGGATAGATCCGTGCTGCTGTTATTACTTAGCCACGAGCTCCTCTAAAGTGCATCAGCTGGTGGTAATTAAAATACCTGGAATTTGTTTGACATCTAAGTAATATTGGTCTAAGTCTGGAGTCTGTTTCAGTAGGCATAATACAATCTTCATACCGGAAGACGCAGTGTTGGAAGGCCTCCCACAAGGTGGACCGATAGCCACCGCAGGCGCGGGCTTGCGGACGGCCAGCAATGGGTAGCTCGCCGTCCAGTAAGGACCAGGCCCGGTTCGACGGCGCGTTGTGTTCCACGCGGGCCTCAAAGTGATGTCAGCACTAACTGATGGGGTCGGCTAGGGCCGATGCCTGCCAGGGTCGCGGGTTGTTCGAAAGAGTTACCGTGTCCCTGGCACAGGCAACTGAAGGAACACGGGTGGGTTTTAGTCAGTAGAAGTCTGACACGCCCTCCCGCTCCGCCCAGAGCGGGAGAAGTTATTTAATAATTTCCCACCCAAAAAAAAAATGTTCTTGATCAAAATATGATTCGTGACTATAGCAAATATCTATTTACATTTCAATACATCGCTCTAAGTTAGATTTGTTCTATTTTGATCTGATTTCGGAAATTTTAGAACAAATCTAATTTAGATACATGTATTGACGATTCTTATGTTTATAATAATGTAAATACATATTTCTCATAGTCGCGAATCATGTTTTCATCAAGATACAACCAGACACTGTCCTGCAAATTACAAAAAAAAAACGCAAGAAAATTTAAATTTCGCCCATTGCGGACCCACCTTTATACTGGATGACTTTTTTACCGTCTTGAAAAAAATAGTATAGGTGAATGGAGTAGAAGCCTATGGCATACCTAGTTTTTTTTTGTGCGTAGTGCGTATGATTCGAATTTCGATATTTTTTAACGATCTACGAGTATAAAGTTTTTTCAAAATTTCCGTTTTTATTGTTCTAGTTTACTTCAAATGTGTAGTGTTTATTGATAGAGCAATTTCTGTCTAAGCTAATGAAAAAAACAAAAAAAAAAACTAGGTATGCCATAGGCTTCTACTCTGTTCACCATTGTACCCTATTTTTTGAAGACGGTAAAAAAAAAATATCCAGTATTTTTATTGAGTAGTTTTCCCCTCTTTATAAAACCTAAGTGGGTAAAATATTATTGTATCTTTTCAAGCCTCATAATCGCCTTGGGCCTTTAGTAATACATACGACCAAAATAGACAAAATGTCCAAGGCTTCAACGAGCCTGTGTGTCAATAAACTTTATTAATATAATATTTTGCCTTAAGCACTTCCATCACCACTACAATACTCGTCTGACGAAGACGAACGTGCTCCATCAATTGAACGCCATCTATTGAACTTAATAATAGATCGGCAGGACATATGCGGGTGCGCATCTATCAACGAAAATATTATGGTGACGTTATTCATCAATGCCATGAGGGGTTCGCTTGGCTGTTAGTTTATGATGCGTCATTTGTCAACGAAACTGAAAATGACAGTTGAGCATAATTTAAGATTTTGTATTCCAAGTATGATGAAAGAGGTATCATGCCGGGAACAAATTGGGGAAACGAAACATGAAATGTAACAAATTGACCTGTATAGTTATTATGTTACATTTTATGTTGCATTGCATAAACTAAAGTCCGGTCGCGAAGCAGAAAGAATTTCGTACAATGACCCCTCATTACATAATGTATTGCCGTGCGCTCGATAAGGGTGGGCCTTCTAATGTGCGAGAGCGACGGCAATACATTTCTGAGGGAGCGATAGATATAAGTAATGACGGACAGAATAGCTACACTACGGAAGATTTATCTTGGCAGGTCCAAACATAGGCACTAAGAAGTTTCGCGCATGTTCTCTCACACTTACACACGCCTCATGTCACCACGTGGTTCCAAAAAAAAAAATTACTGCGCAGCCTTCTGCGCAAAGTTCGGACCTGCCAAGATACATCGGCCATACTGTAACTTGTGTTACATTTCATGTTACGTTTCACCAATCTGTAGCCGGCGTTAAGTAATACTTGTAAAAATCTCGGCTGGGGAAATACTGCTTCCAAACCTGGTGTTGTGCTCCGCGTTCCAAACTTATTTATACTGCTAAGCAGCATTCAGGTGGAATTATTTTTTATGGCAACGTCTCTGCCTTGTTTCCACGGAGTAAATAGATGTTTCTGATGTTGCAGGAACTCGGTCCAATATTTTCCGAGAAACGATCCATACATATTATTTTTGTGCCAAAATATAGATACAGAGATACTCAACAAAACTTACTAATAAAAGACATCTCGATTACAATTTCCATTGTTTTCGCATAGGTTCATAACTTTCAGTATAATTTCCTTACGGGCTAAGTATTTAATATTGTGAAAGCTCTTTTATAAGCTGTTGTGTGGTCTTTGTTGACTACAAAACAGACATTTTCATTGTAATGGCCCCACAAAAGCCTGGTGAAGCTTAAACCTGAAATAAAAATTATGAAGGCTGGAAATTCATGACTTGGACTAAGTACGATACTATTGACATTTTGGTGAATAACTTGAAGACTGCACCAAAAAATCAATCTGCCTAGCCTTTTCCCAACTATGATGAGGTCGTTTTCCAGTCTAACCGGATGCAGCTGAATGCCAGTATTTTACATGGAGCGACTGCCTATCTGACCCCCACAACCCAGTTACTGGGTAATACTTGTTGTCAGACTTTCGTGCTTCTGACGACCCGTAATGACTGTCAAAGATCCACGAATGACAGCCGGGACCAACGGCTTAACGTGCTTTCCGAGGCACGGAGGAGTCTCGGCATGAAAAGATGGTCACCCACCCACGGACCAACCCGGCAAGCCACGAGCTCCTCCACCGCACCGACATTGCATTATAATCACGGTGCTGGATGCCAATATCAGTAGCGAGCTTTTCAGCGTCCTAATTTCGAACTAAGAAGGCTTTTGTAAAGTTATTTATCTGTGGATTGGATAAAAGCTCTTACATCCCATTGTAGTATAAACTGATTTCGGTGTCCTTGTTATGTAGAATCTGGCAAAGTTTACCGTAACTAAAAATATTTGAATTGGTCAGCGATTTACGGGCTTCCTTTAAAAATAAAAAGATGACTAATTCAGTAGGGTGAATATTTTCAACCGTCTGCGTTGTTACGTCATCTCCATGGCAATGGCTTTACATTTATTATGGGGTGTCTGGCGAAACGCAATGAACTTAGTGGTGTTTTGTCTGGAAATCGAAGCCAGCATGGTGGTTCAATGGCATTTCCTATATTTCTCCCTACGTTGGTTGAATGACTTTAGTACTCTTCTCATCTTTTGCACAAAGTAAGGTTTATAAGAATAGATCATGCCGTGGTCAAAATATTAGTCAGCAGTCGGAGACTTCACAGCTTGGCGGCGCCGAAGTCTGGGCGATGATAGATACCAAAAACTCCACAAGACGGAGATGCGTATGCTACGATGGGCAGAAAGAATCACACTCAGATACAAGGTGCGCAACGAACATGTTTGAGGTAGGTTCAAGGTTGCAGAAATAGCGGATAAAGTTAAAGAGTCCAGGCTGAGATGGTACGGTCATGTAATTCGACGAACATAATAATATGACCATATTGTGAAAAAGAGCCTTTCCATGACTATAAAGAAGAGGGTAAGAGGAAGATCTCAAACCACATGGATGACGAAGTTCCAAAAGAGACTTACGGACGATGCGACGCCATTTATTTCGCTCTTGTGAGGCATCACAAGACCTAAATAAATGGCGTCGCATGATTGGGAAAGCCGATCCCGCGTAACAGGAAAAAGCGAGGCCAAAGAAGGAGTCAGGGACTTCACAGGGTGCCCCAGGCTATTTTAATGCAAACAAAAATCTAAAATGAACTTACCTAAAAACCTAATAACCTTTCATCACGCTATATTAGTTGACAGGTTGATTTGACACACAGTCACCACTCCTAGAAACGTGTTCCAATTTAATTTCACTAATTACATTACTTCTAATTATCATACAAACTGAGGTCATACAAACGGAGTCGTGTGAATTTCATGCCTAATGTGAAATGTCTATTTCAAAATGACTATTGTATTATATACGCAGGTAGATACTTGTCTATTTGCAGATTAATGGATCGATTAATTGATAGACTAAATATGGCTGGAGTTACCGCATTCCCAATTGTTGGGTTGCGCAGGTCAGATAGACGTTATGGAAGGAGGTTCGGTAAATATTTACATTCGACCGCGCCCAATCAAGCTACAAGCTGGAGAAAAGGGGTTAAGGCTGTTTGTATTTTTTCCGGTAACACAATCATTACAAGAGATGTCGAAAAGACATCATAAAAAAAAATTGTAGGCGCAGTTCGAGGCCAGTTCACACACGATTAATTTTTGTCAACTGCTATATATAATGAATCGTTAATTTAATTTAGATTTCTTTTGAGACATTATCGATCTTTTAAATGATTTTTAATTGTATTATATTTTAAATTTTCCTGTTTATAATAATTATTTTGCATGCCTTAATTGGTAGGACATATGAACTGTGCATTTACTCGACATCTTTAAATTTATTTGTACCATCTATGTTTAGCAATAAATAAATTGAATTGAATTGAAACATGTCAAATTATAATACCGCGGTATCACTGAGGATAAGATCTGTTCCAGCAGTAATTTGTTTGCGAAGATAAGCAGTGTGCGTCTTCGTCTTAAGGTGTCAATCTAAATGGACTCGGCCTAATTCGGCTACGTGGCGCCATCACTAGCGTCCATCAGTTCCTGTAACGTGCAGCTGACAGGACACGCGGGTCATGATATTAAGTGTACCATCGTTTGTGGAACAGCACCACGTTTAAACTCGCAAGGCGGAGTCGTCTGTGAATCTCCATCTGAACAGGTTTTCCTTGCTTCCGCCAATCTGGTTCGGGAGTCTGTTTAATAACTTCCAGGTTACCCAAGGCCACTCATGTCCAGGTGGGAAATCGTCAGCAGGAGGAACGAATGGTTTGGCTAAGGAAGCACTGTATCGCCACAGCTTCTGTCTTTCTTTTGATCGTTCGCCAATGAGTGGGACGACACACTTTAAAAAAACTGTTTCGTCTTTTCAGCATTTGTGGCACAACGATGTTGTCGTGCATCGTGTAAATGAAGGGAGTATGTCGGAGACCATCATGGCTCTTTCGCGCGAGCTTACCACCGTTCTGGGAATTACTGGTGGCGCTATTCATTACAGCATTTGAACCGGGGTCGGTTTTAGGCAACCAGTGATTATTATTAATAATAATAATAATAATCACTGGTTGCCTAAAACCGACCCCGGTAGTATTATATACACGTTTCTTTCAAAGCTGTATCCATTAACTCGGGCAGAACAACTCCACACGGGGCACGCAAATCCACCCGCAGATAAAGATAGCGCCAGCCCAGCAGTCCGCATAAAGCTGTGTGCTAATTACTCATCATCTAACCTAACATTACATCCCGCACTAGAGGACAGAAAAAATGATATTCAGCCCCACCTTTTAAGTGAACCCATCAATATGGTGGTAAAAACATTAAGCTTGTAGATCAAACAGTTAAGGGCCTTAGCACACCTCCGCCGCGAAACTATAGCAGCGAAGACGCAGTAGTTTAATTCAACTGACTCGCATGATATTCTCGAATCGCGATTCGAGTAGCCGAACATCAGCGGGACATCATGAGATTTCGCGGTTTCGCGGCGGAGGTGTGCTAAAGCCCTGAATGTAGAAAAATCTACCTTATATAATGATGATTAAGGACCATCACTGACTGTACTTGATCATCATTAATATGCAATGAATACTAATATCCTTGCCCTTGGCATTTGCATACTTGGTATTTCTTGATTACAGATCACTCCAACTTGGCTATAAAACAAAAACATTACAAGTTACTTGTATTGGCATTAAAAGGGCTGAGAGACAAAGAAGAATGCAAACGTAAAGCGCCAGGGTAGCCCGCGAAATTATTTTTTTTAAGCTTTTGCAATTTGCTGGTCACTATCATGTTGTATGTTGATCTAAATATGATTTGCGACCGTAACAAACATATAAATATGTACTTACAAAATTATAATCATTAGAATCATCAACACAACGCTCTAAGTTCATATTTTATTTATTTATTACCTTAATGAATGATTATTTCATCAAATAATGACATTTGAGGCCAATTTTAACTTAGGGAAGTGTATTGCTGGTTCTAATGATTATACTTTCGCGATTATATTATATGATTATAATATACGATCGCGAAAAAAAAAAAAATTTCGCGGGCTACTTTAGCGTATCCCCCTTAACATGGTATCTCTTCATCACTCATCAATCCGCCTATGTAATCAAGTAAATAAATAAGAAACGAATCGATCTGATAATAAAAACCGCCTCCTCTAGTGACTTATCTGGAACAGAACTTAGTTATGATGCAAAAGATAACAACTGATAAAGCCCTTAGGACTAGACTTCGTATATGTTACGAGTATGATGAGCCTAATCGGGGGTCTATTGGCGTAATTGAAGGTTGTCTGTAGTGCTGGACCGACTCGAACTGGCCAAGGGTCAAACTAAGCTTCAAACTTGGCCAGTTGTAGATACTAATAATTATGTATAGGAAAACATTGGCTACAATCATTTTTAACCAACAAAGATACGATCAAAGAAACGATGGATGGATTAAGTGAAAAATGATATGGCTTGAAAGGGGGTGACTACTGAGATGACGACTAATAGAGAAGTATGGAAGAAAAGACATGTTGCGCCGACCCCAAGTAAATTGCGAAAAGGGCAAGAGGATGATGACTCTCAAGTTTACGCCAAGAAGGATGGACACAGGACAGTAGCATCGCGTCATAGTAAACTAGTAATATGCAACTGGGGTGTTGAACTCAAACGGTATAGTTATGTAAGTGTTTACAGGGAGACCCAACGTAGTTTAAATAAAATTCATTGGTTGAATTGCTCTTATCCGGCGAACTATAGCCACTGACAGATGATATATTACGCAGTTCAAGGGAAATGCATACACAATGACAGAGTCCTGCATGCAAAAAAAAACATCGGTCAAGTGCGTGTCAGTCCACACACAAGGGTTCCGTAGTTGGGATGAATTTATCCCAAGAACTAGCTTAACATTGTAGTTGAAAAACATGTTCTCCCATACATTCCAGACCACAGTTTTTATAAATTTTCTTGTAATCTATAAGTATAGAATTTTTTTGTATTTTTTTTTTATTTTAGAGCCAGCAGTTTCGGAGATAAGAGATGGTCAATTTTCGTCTGTTTTTTTTTCAACTAATACAGTCCATAAAGGCCGATTTACACAGGGTCAGTAGCTGACTCCAACTGAAGTCTCAGAAGTGACTCTCACTGTTACCATGCAGTCAGTAGTAGTGGTATTTCTCCACGGTGTACGCACGTTAAGAAGTCAGTGGGGATGGGGGGAAATTTATTCTCGAAAACAGCAAACTTTACTGTGAGAAAATGTTATTAGGTGTATGCTGTTAGAAGAGTCGCCGGTTAAAAGAAGAGGTTAAGAAAATGGATAGACGACAGAAATAAAACTGGAGTTTAGGCTTTAGTTTTACTTTAAGCTTTAGTTGGGCAAGTCTTTCTGTGTTCATTTGCTAAGAAATATTTTGCAATGCTGTTGCACGCATAGGAAATTGTCGTCAGGAAAGTTTTGAGTATGAATGTGGATGGCTATACGAGTAGGGGAAGACCAAAGAAACGATGGATGCACTGTGTGAAAGATGATATGGCTAGAAAGGGAGTGACTACCGAGATGACGACTAATAGAGAAGTCTGGAAGAAAAATACATGTTGCGCCGACCTCAAATAAATTGGGACAAGGGTAGCAGAATGATGATGTTGCACGCATTTCTTTATTACGGTCATTATTGGATTTAATATCCCATAGACATTCATTTTCGCGATAAATTGAACTAAAGTTCTCGTTGGCGTCATTTTCGCTTGAATTGCCAACACGACGCGTCGTCACCTTACAATGCAGTGTCAACGACTGACAACTGACCAACTGTTGACTTCGTCTCGTCGTTTAGACGAGATCAGTACCGATGGCGCGGGTGGCGGGAGGAGCGGACTGACTTTAAAATATTCAAGCGGGAATATTTAAGTAGGCACTGACGCGACATCGCTGTACTGACTTCAAATCAATTTTCATACAGTAACGGGTCAGCGCTGACTTGATTCGAGTTTGGAATCAGCTACTAAGCCTGTGTAAATCAGCCTTTAGATTCGGAGCAAATTGACTGTGCCAGACGGACAGGCAGACTGATCCTATAAGGGTTCCGTTCCTCCTTTTGAGGTATAGAATCCTAAAAAACTAAGAATTAACTACTTTTTCACGTCGATTTCAAATCAGGAAGATATTATGCTGGGTAGCTTGTATAAAACTTATAAATATTTTCAATGGGCCCACGTGTAGGCCTGATTTCAAGCTGTGTAGGTGTTCTTCCGACGTTACAGGCACCCTTCAAAATTCATCAAATGATTGCATATTTATAAAGGCAAGATCTGCTCTGCAGTAAAAAAAGGCACGCTAAAATTGCCAAACAAGATTTTAATAGAAACTGGAAGTCAGCAAACACTGCAGTCATTTGGACACAAAAGTATAAGGAAGATTGTATCTCCTCAATATTTCAAACAACAATATTATAAACGTCAATTACTCCGTCAAAAAGATGACACATCAACGCATCACAAATCATCATGAAGTACGTCATTCACTGCAATGTTTGTAAATATGAAACTGTGCCAGCAGTTACGTTATCTCAAACAAAATGCCTTCCAGCTATTTCATCTTGACGACTAACGATCGTATCATTGTGCATTTTCAAGCCATTATTTTCTTTACACACTATATTTAGAACGCAACCCGACTCTACACCTTATTCTTTCGAGAAACAGTTTGAAATCGTGCTGTTCACAATGATGCACCATTACGTGTCTTCATAACAATAGGAATGAAATGAAAGTGTTTTAATTGCTATGAAATAAAAAATACAACAACATTCCCGTGAGAAGTATATCTTTTTCAACAAGCCCGTGTATTATAGTGTGGAAGGTGAAAGTCTTTTTTTTTTCAACCTCATTAGTGAGGCGCCCCATTGTGTGCAGAAAATTGGTGACCTATAAAAAAGTTTACTAAACACAGTAAAAGTAACTGCCTGTAAACATACACCTTGGCAATCTTGCCATTCATAGACTATTAACTTTTCCCCGCTGAAAATTAAACCCACAATTCGGTCGGAAACATTTACAAATCCTAACTCAATATTATAAATGCGAATGTGAGTTTGTTTGTTACGCTTTCACGCTACAACGGCTGAAGAGGATTACAGGACCTAAACGCAAATAACGCAAGTTTTATAATGCCTAAAAGTATATGATCTACTGCAGTAAGCAAAATCAGAAAAATATATGATATTTTTCAGGATATATGCTAGTTACGATAGAAAAAAATCACGAAGATACCTCTAAAAATGTATTTTAACGATTAAAAACCATACTAATAGGTATACATACTATCATCCTGATTTTTTGTCAGATTATTCTACAAGCAACATATTAACGTGATAGTGTTTTAATGTTTTAGTCCAAGCAATAGATTTTTTGTAAATAGATAATTGCTTCATATTTTGCAATAAATTACCAGCGTTGTGTCATCGCGCTTCTCTTTCTTTTCTATGCAGTCCGACAGTGACCGCGCTTTAGGTCATGTAGTCCCCTGAATGGATTTGGATGAAATTTGGCACATGGGTAGACCTTGACCTGGAGAAGGACATAGGATACTTTTCATCTTGGATAGCAGACGAAGTCGCGGGCAACAGGTAGTTCACTATATTGAGCAAACGTAAACAGATTTGGTCATTAATAATCGTAGTAGGTATGGTTTTATCCGAACTCAGAAGGATGCTTCTGAACTGACAGTCCTCTTGATATAAGTCCTTGTTCTATTTCTTAAAGAGCAGGCTACGTAAAAGCAAATTAAATTTTAAAACCGACCTGGGGCCGTATTATGAACTATTAATGCCATCATGATGCCGTTGCGAAAAAGGGATGGTGCTATAGGTCATCTATAGCTCCGTCTCTCTCTAGCACTGGAAAAATGATGGCGTTAATAGTTCATAATACGGCCCCTGTTGGTAATCCAACGTCTACATCTATTCGAAACCTTTCAGTTTAACCTTTTAGGCTTTTTTCGAGGTCCCTTCTCAGGATTCTTGTTCTTTGAGTAGCAAAAACAGCTTTGCACATGCCAAATTATGACACCGGAAGAGAAACTATTATTACGTGTACCCTTTCAAAAAAAAAACTGCTTAAGGCTGGCAAAGGAGTTTGGCACAAGAAAAGAGACGCCTATGCCCAGCAGTGCGTGAAGTCGAACTGTGGATGATGATGATGATCCGCCTTTCAAATGTCCACCTGGTTTTAGGTCTTCTGTTTTTCACAGGGTACATGATATAGAGTGCGCATAATATAATCTAATAAAAACTGCCCCTATAAGCCCTCGTATCTTGTACGTACCATACGTTTTCGAAAGAAAAATGCAAGCTGCATTAACCATAATTTTTTCTTGCCTTAAAATATTTATGTATATCTGAAGCTAGTCTTAATAAGATCGCAACTAATGGTCCGTGAAATTGAATTTGGTTTAGTGGCGATACTGACAGGTAGCAGTTTTTCATCCTTGGTTCATTTCGATCCTTTAGTAATTAATAGAAAAAAGGCGTATTTTTAAACCAATATTTTGTTTCAAGATTAAAATGAGAAAAAAAGTATTTTGATTAAATGTTGTTAAGAGATATGAAACATTAAAGAGAAATAGGTACACAAGCAGTTAAAAACAATGATAACGTGCCAACAACGGCAACAACCAATCAAATGTGGAACCACCAACTACCGCCGCAACAAAAACAGTTGAAAGCCGTTAGGGAAGTGTCAAATTCGAACGTTTGAATTGCGAACGCAGACGCGTTCCGTTGGCTACATTCAAATGCGTGTGCGCACTCAGGAAGTCACTAATGCGGTAACGAGCCGACATCCGCGACACCACCATATTGGGTGGCAAAGTACCTAGGTACTATCTTAATTTGTTACATAACAAACTGTATTTACATACATGAATGATTTATTTACTTTGTAGATATGATAATGCTGGTGATGACGCTTCGACTGCGTGCTGAATTTTAAATTGTTTTTTTTTTTTTTGAGTAGGAACGTTCGCTGAAGTCGTGGCAAGGTTATGTTGAGTGATTTATAATGTTAGACCTAAGAATAATTTTGATATTTTATTCATGTCTTCCATTATGAACATCTACTCAATGTAAAGAGCTAATTATAAATAGCAACTTCATTTGATTACCTTCTTTTTGAGTGTACGTATTTCATTGCGTGATTAGGAATTTCCTTTATTTTATTTTTATAAATTACAAAAAGTTTATGAGAAATATGCATCATATTGACAGAAATAATGTACGAAACGACCATGTTACTCACACATCAATTGCCATTGACCAGAATAGAATGATGGAGCAGCCATTGCTGCACCCATAGCAAGTGATGAATCGCTCTATTCATAGTCGAGGCCACACAAGAAGCTTTGATTGAAATTTGTTGTATGCCATTCAAGATATGTATAAATAACGCTAGATATGTGGAAGAAACGGTCTATTGGGTTTTCTGTTATTAAAGGAAACTTTTAAATCTGACACCGCGTAAACCATTATTGTCACTGGATATCTCAATAATTATTATTCAACAAATTAATGTTTTGTCACCAAATGACAACTTCGCCATTTGATTTGAATTCATAAGACTCCGATCCACTGCTGAATCATGGGCCTCCCAATGACAATACTTCTGTAGCATTCAGTTGGAATGGTGATAACCATAACAGTATATTAGTATAGGTTAACAAGAGGAAACTGCTACCTAATGTAGCTAGTTGGTCTCTTGACATTTATTTTCATTATCTCAGGCATCTATAACTTACTGCATCCATGACTGGAGAAATAGCCTATTTACCTACATAATTAGGAACCACACAGCATACAGTAGGGATTTCACAAAGCGGTTATTCATCAAACAAAATGAACATCGTTAAAAATAACAGCCCATATCTTGATGCATTGTTAAATGATCTTATGTTCTCACCATAAATCACACGCCCCCAATACATTCATTAAGTAGATCAAAATTAATAAACAGACAGAATTCCAAACGATTCCCGCATCAATTGAAAACATCAGGTCAATAGATTCTTAACCTTATTTAACGCAATATAGTTAAATGCTTAAATTAGATTGCTTTAAGCTATCAAAAGGATTTAAATGGTTAAATCAGTATATTGAATGAGTCAGCTAGATGGTTTTCTAATCGATTCTTTTGTTGATTTCCTATATTTGGCGATTTTGGTTTGGGGGTAAAAAAATGGCTGATGGCTACCTGTAAAGAAATTTACGGTAATCTAATCTTAGTTAAAATGAATACTAACTGTTTCGGCCCTGATTGTTCGTGAAAGTTGTAGAAAAACCCGAAATCTGACTGGGTACTTGTGGAATTCGTTTCCATTCTGGGTCTCTTTTCTTCAAATTGTATGCACTGCACCTCAGCTGCGATATTGTGGCTGGGTTTCGCAACCCAATTAAATATCTGCCTAGCCTTTTCCCAACTATGTTGGGGTCGGCTTCCAGTCTAACCGGATGCAGCTGGAGCTCGTGGCTAAGTAATAACAGCCGCACGGGTCGATCCATCAGGTTAAGCTACGCTTGCCGAGGTTGGTCTGTGGATCCATGGTGACCATCTTTACATACCGAGACGCCGTTGGTCCCGGCTGTCATTCGTCGATCTTTGACAGTCGTTACGGGTCGTCAGAAGCCCGAAAGTCTGACAACCAGTCTTACCAAGGGGTATCGTATTACCCAGTAACTGGGTTGTGGAGGTCAGATAGGCAGTCGCTCCATGTAAAATACTGGTATTCAACCCAATTAAATATGTAGTAGTAACATTACTAAAGGTACTGTAAAAAGGCAAAAAATCTCTAAAAAGACCCAATAATTTTCTATCTGAGAGTAGACCTACAGTGAAGGCCAGTTTGTTTGTTTTACTCCTTAGAGTCGGAGTTTAAGCGATAATTTAAAACTTTTTAACAAAAAATAAAACCGACTTCCAAATCAAAACACTACAAAGTGAAAAATAACTTTAATTTCGGTAGTCGGTATCTTTGGTTTTGTATTTTCGTTTTTAGCCACCGACTACCGAAATTAAAGTTATTTTTCACTTTGTAGTGTTTTGATTTGGAAGTCGGTTTTATTTTTTGTTAAAAAGTTTTTTATTTTTCACTTTTTAGTGGTTCACTGTGCTTACCTCTTCATAGCGTACCGGCGTGATGTTATGTTACGAACTGGTGGAAACAATACACAGACATAAGATTTCAGCAATCCCGGGCCATTTGCTATCATTTATTGAGGAGTTCCGTTACCTATCTCCGAAGTTCTTCATCAGATCTTCACCAAATTGAAATGGGACCACTTCGAGAAAGTACTGTTCCAAAAACTACCCAAATCGCTTCAAGTGTGCCTATAAAATTTGAAGAGTTCCCTCTATTTCTCCAGGATCCCATCATCAGATCCTGACTTGATGATCATGGGACCACCTGGAAAGTATATCTTTTCGAACAAAACAAAAAAAAAATCAAATCGGTCCGGCCATCTTCGAGTAATCGGGGAACATACATAAAATAATAAAAAAAGGTTCCGACGAATTGAGAACCTCCTCCGTTTTGAAGTCGGTTAAAAATGGTCAAAGGCTTAGACCATTTTAAATTGTCGAAGGTTTACTCTTGATATTGTTACGATAAATATAATACTTATTAACTCCCTTTCTTCGTTTCAGACAAGTGGGCCGCAATCTCATCATCCCTGGAGGCACCAGGACGATCGATGCTACTGGCAAGCTGGTCATGCCGGGAGGTATCGATCCTCACACCCACTTTGAACTCGAGATGATGGCTGCCAAGTCCGCTGATGACTTCTACAAGGGTACCAGGGCTGCAGTCGCTGGAGGAACTACTTGTGTCAGTAAGTATTGCGAAGACTATAAGCTGGATTAAAGGTCTTTTTGCAGAGCAGTGCTGGCCCAGTGGTAACGGCCCTAACTTACAAGCTGTAGGCCGTGGGTTCAATTCAAATCCAGGCAGGCGCTTTACTCTGTGTAAATAATTTCAACACCACTGCTCTGAAAACGGCGAAGGAAAATATCGTGTGGAAACCGGCATGTCCTAGAACCAAAAATTCGAAGACATGTGACATCTCTCTCTTAACAGACCAGATGGCGTGGTTGGTTAAGGTACCACCTATCATGCCGCAGGTCGTGGGTTCGATTCCCATCCAGGACAAACATTTGTGTGCATGAACGTATCTATTTGTCCTGAGTCTGGGTATAATTATGTATATAAGTATGTATTTACAAAAAAAAGTAGTGTATGTAGTATATCAGTTATCTGGTTTCCATAGTACAAGCTCTGCTTAGTTTGGGATCAGATGACCGTGTGTGAACAATGTCCCAGGATATTATTATTATTATCTAATAATCTGCACTAGGCCCGCGTGACGCGTGGTAGAATACAGCCCACTCCCTCTCGAAGAGAGTAGCCTTGTGTACCAGCAGGGGGAACATTATAGCCTGATTATGCTTATGCAGATGCTTAAAAGAAGTTATGGCCTTACGGGCTTCAGGCCGTCTAGTTCTAAGCCAGTATTCATTTTTATTTGCCAAACGTATGCAACTGAGTTCGTAATACCACAGATTAATACAGACGGGATACTCCGCAGTTTAGGTATGAAGCAAGTATGTACGCGGCGGGCCTATCTCACTGGGCCAATTCAGTAGGACTACCGCGGTTACACCGAAGAGTTACGCGTTAGAAAGAGAGGCAACTTGTAGGTGAATATAACTGTAGGTAATAAGCGTTGTGCGACCTGAATTGCACTTAATTGTGTTGTAGCAAGAGTCGCTTTTTATTTAAATGCTTTTGTGGAGTGTCCCATCTGTATTAATCTTTGGTAATACCTACGTTCGTTAGATATGCAAGCATTTTTTCCATCAGTCTGTTTCATTTCTACTTGATTTTATTATCGACTCTCGAGAGTTAAAGTGACGTGGCGAGTCCTAATCTTTGTTCAGTGATGATAATAATATCAAACCATCATCTTTTAGGCTATAACCACTGAGTTTAAAAATGTTTTTCTTATAATATGATTCATGTCGAAATTAAGTTATCACATAGATTTTTCAGTTGTTATACGCAGAGATAACTTATGTTTTCTACGTTCCAGTTGACTTCGTGCTGCCACAGAAAGGACAGTCTTTGTTGGAGGCCTACAATAACTGGAGGGAAAAGGCAGATAGTAAGGTACGAGTTACATCTTTATCATTAATAACATCTTCTCTGGTTTCGTCAATGTATGCATATAATAATAATCGATAATAAACAAAGTGAGTACATAGTTACGTAATCACACTGCCTCCTGAACTAGGTTATTAGCCTGTATCTCAGGAGACAGAAATAAAAAAAAAATGAAAATATCACCTCGATAAAAATATTAGCTACTAGCAACCCGCACCGGCTAGCTTCGCCCGGTGATACTCCCGTGCTTGCCTCCTGAAGCCCGTAGTGTCATGCTATATAGCCTATAGCCTTCCTCGATAACTGGACTATCCAATAAGGTTTTTTAATTCGAACCAGTAGTTACTGAGATTAGCGCGTTCAACCAAACAAACTATCTATACTAATAGATAGTCAACAAAATGGCGGGACTCAGGCCATGGGCCAGAAACTAGTGGATGCAATTTTAATCCACCACTACTCAAAAATAGTAATTATGTATTCATAAAATGTTTATCCAAAGCAATCCGGTGTTTGGATTTGTGTACTTATAAAGTTATTAGCTGTTACTCGCGACTTCGTCTTCGATCCAGAATAAAAAGTAACCTGTGTCCTTCTCCATGTCATGGTCTACCCATGTGCCTAATTTCATGCAAATGTGTTCAGCTGTTTTAGCGTGAAAGCGTAACGAACAAACAAACTTACTTTCGCATTTATAGTATTAGTAAGGATTACGTAATAATTGTTTACAGCCCTGCCAAACCCGTTTTGGGAAATAGAGGCGTGATGTCACCAGAATTTTCCTTGCAAAAAAGACATGATTCTGTTCCAGGTATGCTGCGACTACGGTCTCCACGTCGGAGTAACCTGGTGGTCTCCAGCAGTAAAGAAGGAGATGGAGCAACTGACGTCAGAGCAGTATGGAGTCAACTCCTTCAAGATGTTCATGGCATACAAGGATGCTTGGATGCTGGATGACTATGACCTGTATTGTGCTATGGAGGCTTGTGCAGAACTCAGGGCTTTGCCACAGGTGAGTTTCTCGTAATATCATTATTAGTGTCAAAGAATGAAAAGGACATAATAGTGACCTTATTATAGTGATGTTCTTCGGAAAGGTTCACCTTTTCGAGTAGTCATTTTCATTCAAATTCAAAAGATAGAGTGCGCGCGGTGGATTCGGCGATACATTCGCATTCCGCCGCGCGTACTTATCTTTCTCGCTCTAGCAAATGACGATCCTGAGCGATAGAAAAGGATAGAGTGTGAAAAAATGCGACTCCGTGCTGACAGATGTGGCTTGACCCGTTTTTTTTCACATTATTATTTTCCCCTTTTTGTATTGCAAGATTTTGAATGAAAATAACTGCTCGAAAAGGTGATATTATTTTACGCCGGCTATGTGGGAAAGGAATGTATTTGAAAATTGTTTAAAGGCGCTCCCTCACGAAGAGCATTCGCTTGTAATGTAACCTATACCTGCGACCTAGCTACTTACTTGCTGCCTGCGACCTGCTACCTACTTCTACCTATTTAATTCCTGTTGGTTTCAATTATCTCTCTCCACTACCTAGCAGCTGACGGCCTGAGCAGTCTACTTGCAAAGCCCTAGTTAGCGAGCACCTTTACATTATCGATCCTTGACAGTATATCGAGTTTCCAATAGGAATCGGCTTTGTAGAGCGCCGTCTTTGTTGCTCATACCGCTGTGACACTTGTGGCTGTCTCTTTCTAAAGCTCAAAATGTTCACGGCAGTGCAGTTATAAGACCAAAGGGTTTACAAATTATAAACCGTGGAACAACATGACGCTTCCAAAGATACCTCGTTTGTCAAAATACTACGAGAAGTTTAGGAATTATATGGGAAAAGATGAATATATATATACATACATACCAGGGATGTTGCGGATATCCTCATCCGCATCCGCGATTGTGGATTGGATTGGGGTCTAAATATATGCAGGAGCATATATTTAGACCTCCGCATCCGCATCCCCATGAATCAATGCAGAGCTCATGAGGATGCAGATGTGGGTGCAAAAGGGTGAACCTAAGTAAATTCATAATCAACTAGATTAAAATTATAATCATCAGTATACATTGTTTATAATTTACTAAGTACATGATATTTTATAATAACAATAATTGCCGCGAATTGTAAAACAGTGGTGCAATTTGCAAAAAACGTAAGAAATTTTGAATTTCGCCTTGCCGTCTTGACGCGGATCCCTTAAAGTTACTCGAGATCCGCATCCGCGGATGTAAAACGATCTGCATCTGCAACATCCCTAAATACATACGTACCTACATAGCCTGTTAAAATCATAACCCTCCTTTGGTTTAGCCGTAGTCGGTTTAAGAAGCCTCACACGCACATGCAAAAATCTAACTGTAACATTATGACCGCGTTATGAAAAACAGCTGTACGAAGATTATATCACAGGTGCATGACCTCAAGAACTGCCTTCCTCAACATTTGCAGTACCTACATTGTAAACAGTAGATAGATAACAATGAGTCATAGTACAATATTCATAGGTTTATCTTTTACAATAACATTATTTATGGTTGTCTAATGACATGTTGTCCATGTCAACAGAATGATGTACGAGAATCATTCTGTTGTCATGGCATAGTAACAATACATTGGTGCGGATCAAAGAGTCAATCAATCTGCCTAGCCTTTTCCCAACTATGTTGGGGTCGGCTTCCAGTCTAACCGGATGCAGCTGAATACCAGTATTTTACATGGAGCGACTGCCTATCTGACCTCCACAACCCAGTTACTGGGTAATACCCTTGGTAAGACTGGTTGTCAGACTTACGGGCTTCTGACGACCCGTAACGACTGTCAAAGATCCTCGAATGACAGCCGGGACCAACGGCTTAACGTGCTTTCCGAGGCACGGAGGAATCTCGGTATGAAAAGATGGTCACCCATCCACAGACCAACCCCGGCAAGCGTAGCTTAACCTGATGGATTGACTCGTGCGGCTGTTATTACTTAGCCACGAGCTCCATCTCAAAGAGTATAACTAATAAATAGGGAGGTGCCGATTGTGTTGTGCACAAACTAAACTTAATTTAGGCTATTGCTAACCTTTTCTCTCTAATAAAACATGAAAGAGATAGACGTAAATTAGAGCTGTCTAGTTGAACTAATATTTCCATACAAAGGAGATGTCCCAAATTGTATGGACTTCTACGTTATCTTTCTCAAACTATTCATGGAACACTGTTTTCTACTTATTGTTTAGTACTAAAAATCCGAACGTTTAATCCCTAAATATTAATAGCACCATTATGTAACTTAAGATAATATCACTCCTGTATTCCATGAAGGGTAGGAGGTACACCTACATGGCGTATTCCATGTGTACAGACGCCAGCACATCAAGCTACTACAATCTGTCAAATTTCTTTAATAGATTTTCAACTGATAGTGCACAAGTTTTCAATTTCAATTTTTTGACAGGCCAGTTGGCGTTGTTGGTTTAGCTACCATCTGTCACGCCGCAGGTCGTGGGTTCTATTCTCATCCAGGACAAACATTTGTGTGCATGAACATGTCTATTTGTCCGGAGTCTGGGTGTAATTATCTATGTGTATATAAGTATTATCAAAAAAGTATATGACTAAAAATGTTAAATTGATACGTAAAAGAAACACTCTGTACACGCGTACTTGAAGGACGGAAACATCGCAATTTAGTTTTTATTTTTAGTGAATATTTTTATATTTTTTTGAATATTTTAGTGAATATTTTAATATTAAAAAAAAATAAAAACCATTTTGTTTTCGAATGGTAATATTTTTTTTAGCATGTATGGATGCTATACTATTGCGGGTTAACGGGAACGCCCTCTGTTGGTTAACATACTGTATATATAACTTTATCGTAAAATTCTGTGAGTTCAATCACGAGTTCAGTTCCTAGGTCTGGCAAAATGTTATTGGCTATTTCTATTAGGAATTACTAACAGCCCGGAGTTTGAAAGTTGATAGTGTGACACCGCCGTTCCTCGCGCGCACGTGTCGCCGTTGGTCCTGCGCCTGATATCTCCCCGCGAGTGTCGGATTGCGGTCCCTGAGGACTAATAGAGAGTGCACCTGTGTTTGCGCGCACACCTGTGCACTATAAATACATGCGTACCTGGCTAATCGCCGATGAGATTGGCCACCGTGACCGCAATCAGTCGAGAGGTAATTATTGGGTTTTCCTATCAGGAATTTTCTGGCGACGACGTCGTAAAAAAAACCGGTCAATAAACAGTGTGTAAGTGTAAACAGTGTCTACCTTTTAGGGGATCATTGTACTCATCATTATTAACAACTTTTACTATGGGACCAAACCTGAAATCGCGAAAATAGAATCAGCTGTTCTTTACATTTTGACGATTTATGCGAACATTAATTTGGAACAGATTGGGTCCCATAGTAAAAGTTAAGTACTGAACTGATTCTTTTTTCGCGATTTCAGGTTTGGTTCCATAGTAAATGTTGTTCATAATGATGAGTACAATGACCCCTTAAAAGCTTGTTTACACTTACACCCTCTATATCACCCGTCTCTCCACAATTCCATTGCTTGTTATAGGGTCCATACTCGGTAGGCTCTTTATCCCTTCCATATCCTAAAAGCACGTCTTCCCTACCATTATCACGCCCCCGGGTCTACTCCTTGGTATGCAATAGTCTCTGATGCACCATGAAACATGAGACAAGAGGAGCCAGTGTGAATCTTTGGGTTCATTCAATCGAGTCTAGTCAAACCACGCTGGGGTCGGTGCATTTCATTCATTCATTTATGGGTTTTCCTATCAGGATTTTTTTTAGTAGCAGGCCAAAATAGGACCAAATCATAACTGGCGAAATGTGGATGTACACCTCTACCTACCCTCTCTGTTAATACAAGCGTGATGTTTTTTTCCGCGGTGAGCCTAACACCTGTCGTATGGCATACTAAACCCTAATACAATAGGTAGCTGACCATAATAAGTATGGTCTGGCACCTATATTGTGAGCAAGATGATTTAATATGTGATTTATATGTGGCCATATTAGGAGTGGTGACGCTGTTCTTTTATTATTAATGAAGGCATTTGTTTTGAATTAGATTAAGTGTTTGTCAACAAAATGGCGATGAATGAAGTTGAACTGGTCATAATTTTGGATGACTATTAAAACCAGTAGGTAGTAAATAGTCTATGGCTGAAGAAATCAGCAAGTTGAACTTTTTGAAAAACTCGGATGTTTCATAATAACTAATGTCAATTCCTGGTTTATTTCAGGTGCACGCCGAAAACGGGAACATAATCGCCCGCAACACTGAGAAACTCCTCGCTAAGGGAATCACCGGTCCCGAGGCTCATCAGCTGTCTCGTGATGAGGAGGTGGAAGCTGAGGCTGTCAACAGAGCCTGTGTCATTGCGAACCAGGTCAGTTCTTACCATACTGTGAATCTTGAGCAGATTTTAGTGGTCATTCTGTACGGTGCTAAAAGGAGCATAGGCATATGCCTATGCTACTTTATTAAAATAATATTCCTCCTTGATTAAATATATATTTAATCGCTCTAGAAACGCTGCTCCACAGCAGCACACGGCTATTATCTTTCCAACTATTTATTTTAATTTTGACATAAGCACGCATACGAAATTCCTTATTTATTGAGAGGCAACCATAAAAACGAAAAAATGCAATACTTCATGGAGGCTGTTTTTTTTTATTAAAATAAAATATCAACTTCTTAATAAATAAAGTTTATTGTTATAAGAAATCAAATCGGTAACGCATTAGGACATCACTAATTGAATAGTACCTACTTAAGCTGTCAAAAATAAAATAAATGGTAGGAAACAGTATAAGGTACGCACGTGTACTGAGTTTCGCATTGTATGAAAATTTAGGCACCTATTTAGGTCTTATCGAGATTATATGACTCTCAATTTTACATAATTTTTCAATACCTCGTAAAGTGGCTCTTATCGCACTGCTTTTAAGTTCATATTGCAGTGTATTTAAAATATGTGCTTATTTACTTTGTGCAAAGTGAGCCACAGATACACAGAGAACTTTGTATCTTGCAGTGGTTTGGCATAGAGCGCCACAGATATGAAACGCATTTGTCATTACACTCTCGGCTCCATTACGCCTCACCTACGGCTCGGGTCTTAAGATATCGATACCAGTCACGTCTGCAGAGTTTCGCTAGCTAATTCAATATACGACATTGAGTTTGTTGTCCCAAAACTTGTTTTGTTCAAGTACACAATAATGACTGTATTTTTTTACATTTATTCATTCACCCATCTAAGTCCATTTTTTTCCATTTCCAGGCCAACTCACCCCTCTACATCGTCCACATGATGTCCAAGAGTGCAGTTCGTGCTCTTCAACTGGCTCGCACCAGGCAGCGACAGGCGCTCATTGGAGAGACCCTGGCAGCCACTGTCGGGACTGATGGTAAGTTATTCCAGACCTTATGTACCACATAATAGAGTGCTGTTCTCTTGAGCTGGCTTGCACCAGGCAACAACAAGCACTGATCGGGGAAACCCTGGCCGCCACTGTTGGTAAGTTCATCATTATCATCTGCCTAGCCTTTTCAGAACTATTTTGGGGTTGGCTTCCAGTCGGTTAACCGGTTACTCCTTGGTAAGACTGATTGTCTGACTTTCGGGCTTATAACTACCCGTAACGACTGTCAATGACCGAATGACAGCCGCCGGTATCCACGGCTTTACGTGCTCTCCAAGGCATGGACCGACGTTGGTAAGCGTCGCTAAACCTTGAAGATCGACCCGTGTGGCTGTTATTATTAAGCATGGCCACGGAGGTTCTCAGTATGAAATGGTTGGTCACTGATCCACATACAGACCGGTGTGTAGTGTCAGCACTAGGTAGGTACTCTTACAAGAGTACCTAGTGCTGACACTACACTACTACTATTCGTTACAACGAATTCTAAACTATAGTGTGCGCGCAAGTGCTAGTCACCGCCTGAGGTATGTGAGCGGTGAGACGGGGGAGGTAGACAAAGGTGAAGCTAACTCAGTCTGAAAATCATGTCAATCACGCCCTCCTCCGTCTCACCGCTCACATACCTCAGGCGGTGACTAGCACTTGCGCGCAATTATAATCCATTGACACCAAGAAGGCTTGATATTTAGGCTATCCTAATTTAATATTATAAATACGAAACTGAGTTTGTTTGTTTGTTACGCTTTCATGCTAAAACTGCTGAATGGATTTAGAGGAAATTCGGCATATAGGTAGAGTATGATCTGGATTAGGACATAGGATACTTTTGTCCCAGTAGAACGTTCCTGTGGGATAATATCCGACGTCCACGCGGGCATAAACTAGTAATGTTGTATGTTGTATGTTGCAGGCTCTCACTACAGGAACTCGTGCTTCCGCCACGCGGCTGCGCACGTACTGTCGCCGCCCCTGCGCCCCGACCCCTCCACGCCGCAGGCCATGTGCGAGGCGCTAGCTGAGTTAGTACACAATACTTACTTCATAAGACTAAGGGACTATTCCCCTGATGTCCATGTCAAAAAAAAAAGGCCAAGGGTGTGCTAATATGTAGGTATACACTTGTCAAAATTCAAAAGCGATTTTCTCTTGTAATAACGACTGCAACTTTGAGATAAGACCGATTTCATGTTACTATGGGTTACAAAATACTATTTTCATAACAACATAAAATTACAATCAAAAGAAAATCACATTTAAATGTTGTGTAGTGTGTACATATTAGTGCTCATGACCGTACACTACGGCCGAGTATGAACATAGGCTCTCCGTGCGCACATTCGTCTCATGTCACCATTTGGTGCCTAAAAAATGTTACTGCGCAGCCTTCTGCACGAAGTTGGACTCGCCGAGATACGTCGGCCGTATTGTATGTCAAATTAGATAGGCAGTAGAGTTAAACGCCACTCTGTAATGATGCGCCCCACTACTTGAATTTGTATACATACACTACAGTAAATGAGGTAGAGGGGCGCGTCATTTCAGAGTCAATCAATCAATCAATCTTTATTTGTGAACATAGGTATACATAAAAGGACTTAAATTACACTTTTACACAATGGGCATAACGGACAGCCCTCTGTGCAGAGCTTGCATGGAGGCTAAGGAAACCGTTCCGCATGTGCTCTTCGAGTGCACAGGCGTTGCCCAGATTAGAACAGAAACCCTCGGGACACCCAAATCTTTAACAGATGTTCTGAACAGACCAGAAGCCGTGACCAACTTCTGGAGGGAGGTGGGCTGGTTGGAATAAACCCCGACGGCCGCTATGGCTCACGCACAATGGTCCACTTGAAGGATTAAGTGCGGAAACCAAACCCAATAACATAGAACATAGAACATAGAAGGACTTAAATTTACACATAATTGTGGTCGAGCTCTATGTTCTACCATGAAATTGGTGTACAAATAGTAATTTTAGTATTTATTTTATTGAGTACATCAAGTAAATTCGAGTTTAAACAATAATTAAAAAGTCAAAGTCCAAATGGGCTCTGGTTTAAAGAAAAAAAAAATTGTTAAATAAAAATCAATTAAATGAAGAAATGTCAATTAAATTAATTTTGCATGCATGTCAACGGAAGATAATATTATAGGAATTGTGTCATAATTTATCATTTAAAAAATCTTCAACAGAGTAATAATATGTCTGATTAGAAACAAAAACAAATTCCTTTTAAATTTGTGGACATTGTCTTCACTCCTTATACATTTCGGTAATTTATTATAATTATATCCTTTGAGCCATTGCAAAAACACTATTCCTATATAGAGTAGACAAGCTCTAGCGTGCATTTGATCAGCCATCTACAAAGCACACTTAAATGGCTCCACATTAACACGTTGAGCGCCAATTCGGAGGCCAGTGTGTCTGCCAGGAAACATATGATTTTTTAATATATTTTACTATGAATTCGAATACTTCTGGCCTCCATGCTTGTTTAGATCTAAGTGGGTTTTTGTACGACTTTTTGACCAAAATTCTGAAAATAAAACACCAAATTCTTTTTTTGCAAAAAATGCAGTCCAACAAATGATAAGCACGGTTTTTAGGCTTAACGCTCAACGTGTTAACTTGACCCAAAGAAAAACGATATCGTGTGACGTACAGCGGCATTTCCAAAATGATGTAAAAGGACGTGAGGCCACTCTATTAATAGTCTTTCCAACCATTTATTTTACTCTTGACATAAGCACGCCTATGACGTTCCTTATTTATTGACAGGCAACCATAGACGAAAAAATGCAATACGTCATGGACGCTGTTTTTTCTTTAGGTCCATTTTTCTTCAAAATTATATGTCAATGTGTTAAATCGATTAATATTGGGTGTTTTAGGGGAGAACTTTAAATTGAAATAAAACACAAAAAATGTTTTTAATATCCATGAAATTGGCATGAAAACTTAACTTTTTTATTGGCCAAATTTACGAAAGGAAACATTTGACAAATGACTAATTTCACGAAATCTGGCCACCTTGTTCATGCGATTTGAAGCCATTACTTTATTTTCTCTAGGGATATGTAAAGTCGCATGTGACGTAACGTATAAGCGTTGTGCCCACTCCATGCGACTTTCTCTCTCTCTCTCTCTCTCTCTCTCTCTCTCTCTCTCTCTCTCTCTTCTCTCTCTCTCTCTCTCTCTCTCTCTCTCTCTCTCTCTCTCTAGAGAAAGTGTAAATTTGGTCAAAATGAAAATCTAAGATGGCGGCTGCGAAAATTTTCAAACTTTTCATCATGGGTGTCGTTTTCATGGTTTTCGAGGGTGTTAAAGCCGATATGTAACAACATGTAAATCCATCGGCTGCGAAAATGTTGTTATTGTTTTAAATCATACGTGAGAAGGAACTTCGTTCCTGACGGGGACCGCACACTTTTTTTTTTTAAATTACTGGCCAATTCCTGCCTTCGAAAGTTCAGGTTTTGGAATTGTTTCGGAGTGCGATGTCCATATTAACTAAGGAAACCGATCAGCCCAATCGTCAATGCGAGGACAGAATATTATTAACACCCGTTTTAGCCGATCAAAATTATTATCCCGAAAGGCATCCTTATTTATTTCATAGATAACTTAATAATTAGTCTGTTTATTTCTTCCTATCTTACTCCAGCGATCACCTGCAGCTGATCGGCAGTGACAACTGCACATTCCACGAAAAGGACAAGGAACTAGGAAAGGACAACTTCTCCAAGATTCCCAACGGAGTGAACGGAGTTGAGGACCGCATGGCTATCCTTTGGCAGAAGGCGGTTAATACTGGTATGTTTTCTTATTCCATTATAATTTTCGTTACGAGCTGTAGAATGGGCCATAAAATAATGAAACAAGGGTGTTTCAAAATAAATGCAGTACAGGCCAACTTTCATTCTCATAAGAACTTTATACAATGAGATGAAGTGTAAATAATTTATTTAAAAACAAGTGTGTTACTTTAAAAAAATATACGGGGTTATTGGTAAAACACCAACAACCTCTTAAGGGGTCATTGTACTCATCATTATGAACAACTTTTACTATGAGACCAAACCTGAAATCGAGAAAAAATATCAGCTGTTCAGTACATTTATTTTAGCATAATTCGTCAAAATGTACTGAACGGCTGATTTTTTTTTTCGCGATTTCAGGTTTGGTCCCATAGTAAAAGTTGTTCATAATGATGAATACAATGACCTCTTAAGAGGTTGCTGGTGTTTTACCAATAAACCTGTATATACAAGCTTTTATTAGTCTGGACAGAATCCTTGTCAAGACAAATCAAACGAGCACAAACGTGATAAGGTTGCGTCGTTTTATTACCGAGTTCCCATGGCCGCCTTCCGCTTCCATCATCAGATCAGCTCCATGTCATAATAATATTGCATTGTCATCCAACTTACATGTGCATGTAAAATATCAGCTCAATCGGAAACCGGGAAGTGGGTCAAATTTAACTTGCAAGATTCGATCACAGACAGATACCGGGGCAGTTGAAACTAAATAAAAACTTGTAAAAAGTCGGGAGGTGTCGTGTGATACCAGGTTGGAACGAAGTTCATTTCGCTGTATATCATGTATTAATACAGAGCCATCTAGTATACATTTTTAGAAGCTAAAAACTTATACTATATGGCTCTGTATTAAAAAAAAAACTTTTGACACTTGAAATTGACCTTTTCGGGCATAACTCATTTTCATTACGTGGCGATTTCTCCCAGTTTACTAAGCCACGTTAAACAACTTCGTTCCATAAATAGCGATGAAATAAAGTTTAAACTAATTAGAAGATCATTTTGAACTTTACTGCTGAAGCCAAGCGTTGTAAATACAGCAGTGCGCTTTTATTTAGACATTACATTTAGATATCGCCTAGTTATAGTCTAAACTGGTGCAATAATCGCTTATATTAGGTCACCTCGAGTTGTTCAAGATATTCCTGATACTTATCCGCTTTATTCTTATTATCAGATCAGGCATCAGAATTGTCTCAACGATTTTGAACAGTAACACATCATAAGCCATTATGATCTGTATCTTACTTTCTATAAAAACAATACCTACAGTCCGGCCGTCGAAAGACTAACTAATCTGTACTAACGAATCTGTGTTTTGCTAATTTGATCCTTATTTCTACTAGAAATTGCCCAACTGACAGGTGTCAGGAACGTAGATTAAAAATATCTTTATCTCTATAGGTATAATGGACCCATGCCGTTTCGTGGCCGTAACAAGTGCAAATGCTGCCAAGATCTTCAACATCTGGCCGCAAAAGGGCCGCGTGGCGATCAACAGTGATGCTGACATCGTGATCTGGGACCCCAAGCTTGAGAGGACCATCTCTGCTGCTACCCATAAGCAGGCGGTAGATTTTAATATTTTTGAGGTGAGGAACAAATCATAGACAATTCCCATATTTTTAAGAACATTCGCATTTTAATTTAGAACCAAAAATTTAAAGACATGTGATAGCCACCGCTCATTGGGCCCGCGTGGAGGATTAGAGCCCACTCCCACAGAGAGGAGGCTGTGTCCCAGCAGTGGGAATATTATAGGCTGATTATGCTTATGCTATGCTAATTTATATAAATAAAAATCATTTGCTGAATGTATGTAAGCCCATCACTTCAGAACGGTTGCACCTATTTGGCTAATTCTTTTTTTTTTTGTGTTTGTACTAGAAAGGTTTGTATGAAAGAAAATGTTTGAAAAATGGTACGGGAAAGAAAAAAAAAATTGGTTAAAAAATCTCCATATGTGAGTGAGTCAGACAGAAGACAGTATGATCTTTAAAAGTATTGACAGAATTGACAGATTGACGTTTAGTTGTTCAGTTTGTTTTATCTGTTGCATCTAAAAAAATATAATTTTGTGAAAAAAGTTATAGAACGTTATATACGTCCTATAAAAAAAAAAAAAAAAAAAATAAAAAAAAAAAAAACTAGCAATAGTTGTTTACAGAACTCAGTGTGTTATCGTTGTGAAATTATTTAATTGTTATTTTATTTCATTACATGATCGTTGTGTAAAGGGAAGATTTGGTCTCATTTTCTTCATTATTATACCCGTGCGAAGCTGGCGCGGGCAGCTAGTGAAAACCTATACTGATTACTTATGGTGTACACTTCCAGGGCCAGAACGTGGTGGGTAGTCCCCAATATGTGATTGTGAACGGTCGTGTCTGCCTTGATGACGGCCAACTACGAGTCGTTGAAGGTGAATAACTATTATTGTATATTATGCTAGAACTCTACAGTAATGCTGTATGATATAATTTTCAAAGAGTGCCTGTTTTATATTGATTCCACCTTGCCTGATTGCAACTAACGACAGTGTTCGCTATAAGGACCAGGAATATTGTATGGTAAATCAAATGTCAATGAAGTTTGTTTGTATAAAAGACCGCTTTAAGGGATATGACTGCTCCTTGTGATACCCATGTACAGTCCGGCTGACACCTGTCAGTTTCATACTAACGAGTATGTGTTTTGCGAATTTGATCCTTATTACTACTAGAAATTCACTTGTGTCAGGAACGCATTATATCCACGGCCGGACTGTAGCTTTAAAAATTCAAAGTATATGTTCTATAATGGTGTACACTCAGGATATTAATTGTTTATCAAATTGACACATTACGTCGATTTGCCTAATAGCTATTTCATACAAATATCGATGAATGACAGTTCTTTGTGATTTCAATAGACGGACAATTTAAGTTGGTAGTATTACATATCGAGACCTCTCCGTGCCTCATGGTTCGTCCATACATACCTATTTGGTTCAAATTGTAAACATAGACGCTTTGTTTAAAACGAATCATTTCATCACTTTTCTACAAAGAAGTGTGGCCGCGTTCGACCTTCTTAGGAAATTTTCTTCTTCTTCCTGCCCTTATCCCATGTTACTTGGGGTCGGCGCAACACGTTTTCTTCTTCCATTCTCCCCTGTCAACCGTCACACTATCATTCACTCCCTTTTCTTTCATACCATTCTTCACACAATCCATCCATCTTTTCTTCGGCCTTCCTCTCCCTCTCCATCCATCAACATGTATATTCATCACTCTTTGAGTCACATGCGTTTCGTCCCTTCTCATCAGATGCCCATACCAAGCCAAACGATTTCCTTTCAACTTTTCTGTCACTGGCGCCACTTTCAAACTTCCTCTTATATGTATACTCATTTCTTACTTTATCCATTCTCGTCACTCCACACATCCATCTCAACATTCTCATCTCCGCTGCATGCAATCTTTTTTCATCCGTCTTCTTCACGGCCCAGCATTCAGACCCATAAAGTACGACAGGCCTTACCACGGACTTATAAATTTTCCCCTTTAACTTGAGGGGCATCCGTGGGTCGCAAGTTGTTCCTGTGACCTGTCGCCATTTCATCCATCCTGAGTTGATCCGGTGCGTTACGTCTCGGTCTACTTCGCCATCTCCTTGGACAAGCGACCCGAGGTACCGAAAGTCGGAACAGATCGATAAGGGCGTTCCGGTGAGAGATATGGGCACAGGACTGGAGAGACCGCCAAAATCACAAAACAGATACTCAGTTTTGGTCCGACTTACACTCAGGCCAACGGTCTCGAGTCTCGAGACTTTCGACCTTCTTAGGAAATAACTTATATTATTTACTGAGAAAAACAATCGTGAAATCCAGGTAAAATTTGACACTAGTGCACTAGTGTGCGTGAGTTTTAACAAGTAACTAAAGCGCCATGATTGCGATAGTTCAGGAATTAGAACGCTAGATGGCGTGGAGGCGATATTATAATTATGTCAAATCACTAATGTATAAGTTGGTCCCGGCTGTCATCCGTGGATCTTTGACAGTCTTTACAGGTCGTCAGAAGCCCGACAGTCTGACAACCAGTCTTACCAAGGGGGTATCGTATTACCCAGTAACTGGGTTGTGGAACTCAGATAGGCAGTCGCTCCATGTAAAATACTGGTACTCACCATTCAGCTGCATCCGGTTAGATTGGAAGCCGACCCCAAAGGCAGATGAAAAGGCTAGGCAGATTATGACCTACCTGAAAATTGTCCACCTATATAAATCAAAAAGCAAACTGCAATATTTTAAAATGTTCCTTTACCCGCAGGTTTCGGCAAATTCCTGAAGACTCCAGTGGACTCGCCCTTAGTGTACGACGTGGCACACGATCATGAACAAGCGCCACACAGACCCGAGTTCCTGGACACGCCGGCTCACGCCACCAATGGAACTCCTTCTCCTGGTAAGTTGGTGTATCAACATGTTGGTAATGTTGATATACATCCACCCACATGTGTGGGTTGGCACACGAGCTATAAGCGGAGCTGGCACGCATGCTTGCAGTCTTGTCTTAAGACCTCAGTTTTATCCGACATTTAGCTATAAATAGGCTTCATTATGTCGTCAAAAGTTGGCATCTTAAAATATGTTATTATTCAGAATCTAAAGTGGAAATAGTGTTTAGACAGATTGTGACGTGAAATAACTTCTGTTCGAATTTATTGAAGTAAAAAAAAATTTTGTGAAGTCACTCCTAGTTCTAGTATTTTAACTAATTTTCTTGCAATGTCATGATAAATACTAAAGTGAAATACAGAGTGCAACTTACGCTATTGATCGTCTTCTTTGCTATTTTTAAGCTCGCGAAATTCAAATTTTCTTACGGTTTTTGCAATATGCAAGTCAGCATTAGATTGTATGTTAATTAAAATATGATTCGCGATCGTAACATATATGTATTTACAAAATTATAATCATTACAATCAATAATACAACTCCATTTAAGTTAGTGTAATCCTAAATGTCAAGATTTCATGAAATAGTCATTCATTAGGATTATATGGACTTAAACGAGTTGTATTGATGATTTTAATGATTATAATTATATACATACATATTTATTACGGTCTTATTCAGATCAATATACAACCTAATACTGACCTGCAAATTGCAAAAAACGTAAGAAATCTGAATTTCGCGGGCTATAGTTGGCGGCACGTAACTTGAATACTGACCTTGAATTACTTTAAGCGATTTTGAATCTTACTCCTGAGACAATACGTATGCGAAAACAACCCCCACCACTCTACCGAGCGCTCAAGATTCGTGCCGGCAGTTATACCTGGAGATTTCGTCTTAACTTGTGGAACACAACAAAGTTTTTCGAAACTCATAGGTACTTATTTTTGATGCTGACTTACAAACGGTTATTAGCCAATCACACGCAGGCAAGCTTTATAATATAAGCACACAATTTCTAAGCTAAGCTGGGCTAGTTTATTGTAAATTTTATTTGTGGTTAGGGGCCGGGCAGCAGCTGGATACATGGTCTTACATTAAGTATTCGCAAATAATGCCGAGTATTGAACATCTTATTGAAAGCACGAACATTAGAAAACTCACTCTTATACAGTATGTTAACCAACAGAGGGCGTTCCCGTTAACCCGCAATAGTATAGCATCCATACATGCTAAAAAAAATATTACCATTCGAAAACAAAATGGTTTTTATTTTTTTTAATATTAAAATATTCACTAAAAATGTTAAATTGATACGTAAAAGAAACACTCTGTACACGCGTACTTGAAGGACGGAAACATCGCAATTTAGTTTTTATTTTTAGTGAATATTTTTATATTTTTTTGAATATTTTAGTGAATATTTTAATATTAAAAAAAAATAAAAACCATTTTGTTTTCGAATGGTAATATTTTTTTTAGCATGTATGGATGCTATACTATTGCGGGTTAACGGGAACGCCCTCTGTTGGTTAACATACTGTATATATAAAAGATGTCTGAAAATATGGACTTTTTAATAGGCCTTACTTCTCTTTAGTAGTGATAATATTGTGTTCGTGCTTTCCCTTTCCTCTTATAACCCGAGCTGAGAAAATCTAATTATAATATAATTACAATAATTATTACACAATACGCTACGGTTTTAGTGATGCAACGAATATGAATACGAATATTTGTAAACGCCGTATACTATCAAATTACCAAATATTTGTATTCGCCGAACATTTTCATGACATTCGTAATTAGTGACTTCCTAGAAATCTCATATAGTTGCGTTGCGACCGAGTTGACAGACACAAAGATTCATTTATAAAATCACTAGCTTTTGCCAGTGGCTTCGCCCGCGTGGTAGTTGGAAATTATCCCACGGGAACCGTACATTTTTCTGGGATACAAAGTATCCTATGTGCTATTCCAGACTATAATCTATCTTTGTGCTAAATTTCATCCAGATCCGTTCAGCGGTTCTGGTGTGATTGAGTAACAAACATCTTCACAAACTTTCACATTTATAATATTGATAGGATTAAACTTCCTTATATTTTGTTTACATCATAGATGGTCAGCAACTGTGGCTACCTTTTAGTTTATTTTTGTAGCATTTTTTTTTGTGAGGAAGCGGGCGAGTGTGCGCTGTGGCTGCGCCCGTCCTTCTCGCTCTCTCACAATCTAGCTCATTACGTATATACCTTATATCATTATATTCCTTATGTTCCCTCGGAGCTCGCGCGCGGACTGTATGTAGCTAAGCTAATTTCAAGAGCAGGAAAAATGCAAACAGAAAAAATGAATCGTTTGTTACACCATAAAACTGGCAACTATTATGATTTTAAATAAAAATTGATCTATAGTTAATTGTATAATGTAAATATTTATATTGCTTAGCGTGTTTAATTTCTATTCACCTTCTTTGACTGACCATAATTGCGTGCAGCTATAGTAGCATCAGGTATTCGTATTCATATTCGTATTCGGCGAATAGTACAATCGGTATCCGTATTCGTATCCGTAAAAGTAGTAATCGTTGCATCACTACTTGGTTTAAAAAATAACAAAAAGTAGCTAGCTTGTTGCTATTTAAAGCTACATTGGAATCCGAGCTACAAGCTTATTGCCACATTCCGGCACGATTCCGATCTAACGAAATATTTCTCTTACAGAAAATGTCATGTATACTTGCTGCCCGACCTGGGAACCAACAAGGCCACAAGGTCTGCTGTCCTACACTACACTTTTTATTACTTCCAATTATGTAAACAAGAAATACTTAAATGTTTATGTTATTTTTCGGTTCGAGCCTTAGGCTAGGTTTTTAATAGTATCACACGAGTGTTTTAATACCTAGTTATGTGCAGTTTCATACACTATGGGATTGAACTTAAAAAAATTCCCACGTAATTCAGCAGAACGTATGGCGCCAAAACTCAGCACATCACCGCGCATGCGCTAAAGCGGGCGCTGCTATATACAAAACGGCGAGCCCCACTTATGCCTTCCATTACAAAAAAATAATTGATGGAAACCCCTTGGTTATATAACTTCAAGATTTGCCCTGTATCGTAAAACCCACCCGTGTTCCTTCAGTTGCCTGTGCCAGGGCCACGGTAACTCTTTCGAACAACCCGTAACCCTGGCGGGAAAAGACAAAGTCAAACTGTCAAAGAAAGACTTCACGTCAAAAAACTTAAAACTGTCAAAGTCGTCAAACACCACTCTCATGGCTACCATAAAAACTTCTTAAATAATCATTTGTGTACGCCTGTACTTTTTCATCAAATTAATTTGTTTGTATTTTTATGAAAATCCCCTTTTTTTCCTATTTATCTATGTAGTGTACATGGTGGTAGCCCAAAATCAAACATCTCCTTTCGTGTGTTTATATAGAATGTCAATATAGACTCGTTTTGAAATTTATAATTCGAATTTTACGCTATGATAGTAGATAAAGGTCTACCTCTGTGTCAGATTTCATCGGAATCCGTTCAGCCGCTGAGGCGTGCAAAGGTAACCGAAAGACAAAGTTACTTTCGCATTAATTATAATGGTAGTATGGAAAACTCATGTCGCGATAAAAAGATTGCCTAGTCGGGAAGGTTGGTAACTGGTACTGACAGTCCAGGGTATGTCTGACCCACTTAAGTTTCCCTACTAGCTATCAGCCTATAATGTTCCTACTGCTGGGACACTGGACTTCTCTCTGTGAGAGAGAGTGGGCCGTAATCCACCACGCGGGTCCAGTACGGATTTATAGATGTCACATGTCTTCGAATTTTTGGTTCCTCACGATATTTTTCTTCACCGTTTTGAGAGCAGTGGTGATAGAATAATTTACACAAAGTAAAGCTCCCGTTACCACTCGGCCACCAATACTTTCCCCAGTAGGTTGTATGACAAAAAAAAAGTGCGTGGCGAGCGAACAAACCAAGACAAAGAAAGAGGACGTGTTATCGTTCAAGTTGAAGTGTATATTAATAATAATAATAATAATAATAACCTGGGACATTATTCACACACGGTCATCTGGTCCCAAACTAAGCAGAGCTTGTACTATGGAATCCAGATAACTGATATACTACATACACTACTTTTTTTTTGTAAATACATACTTATATACATAATTATACCCAGACTCAGGTCAAACAGACACGTTCATGCACACAAATGTTTGTCCTGGATGGGAATCGAACCCACGACCTGCGACATGATAGGTGGTATCTTAACCAACCACGCCAACTGGCCTGTCAATATTTCTTTTTTATGTATGATCACGCATTACTTTTTACAGAGTAGTCCGATTTTAACGATTCTTGTTTTATTCGGGATCCTCGAAGTTAGTCTCATATAAAATTTATTGATTTTGCTAAAGTAGGTTTTGAGTTAGCTTCAATACTTAATACGTATTTTTTCCCATTTAGTCTATGTGGATGATGTTCTAATATATTTTGCAATACTGCCACAGATTAATACAGATGGGACACTCCGCAAAATCATTTAAATAAATAATGACTCTTGCTACGACACAATAAAGTGCAATTCCAGGCGCACAACGCTTATTACCTACAGTTATATTCACCTACAAGTTGCCTCTCTTTCTAACGCGTAACTCTTATATCTTCTGACCGCGGCAGTCCTACTGAATTGGCTCAGTGAGATAGGCCCGCCGCGTACTTGTAGCTTCATACCTAAACTGCGGAGTGTCCCATCTGTATTAATCTGTGGTAGGGTCATGGCCTCAAAAAAAAATCTATGCTGTTTTTGTGTCTACATGGCCTGTGCAACGCCGACAATTCTCAAGCAGTGACCTTCTACCTTTCTATTGTTACAAGACTCCCGGAAATCTCGCGTGGCTTTTTGAATTAAACACTACTGATTTGATACGAGTACTTGACAATTTCCCCCCAATTTTTCTACATCATTGGAATAATGAAACAAAAAACGTGTACGTTGCTTCCTAGACCATCTAGACATCTAACTTTCGACCTAACCCCCTTTCCCCCTCTCTTACAGACCTAGGAAACATGAACAAGAGTGTTGAGAGTCTCTCGGTATCTGGATGTAGCACTCCGACTGGCAGGAAGATGAGAGAGCCGGGGACGAGGAATTTGCAGACTTCTACGTTCTCTATTAGCAGTAAGTTAACAACGTTTATTTTGTTAAAATTGTTCGAGTTATTTCAATAGAGGCTTGTGGCTAAGTAATGACAGCCACACGGGTCGATCGATCAGGTTAAGCTATGTTTGCCGCGGTTGGTCTGTGGATGGGTGACCATCTTTACATACCAAGAGCCGACCATCTTTACATACCAAGAGCCGACCATCTTTATGTGCCTCGGAAAACACGTTAAGTCGTTGGTCCCGGCTGTATTTCATGGATCTTTGACAGTCGTTACGGGTCGTCAGAAGCCCGAAAGTCTAACAACCAGTCTTGCCAAGGGGTATCGTATTACCCAGTAACTGGGTTGTGGAGGTCAGATAAGCAGTCGCTCCATGACAAATACTGTAGTCACTCAATGTAAAATACTGGTATTCAGCTGCATCCGGTTAGACTGGAAGCCGACCCCAACATGGTTGGGAAAATTCTAGGCAGATTGATTGATTGAAACTCAAAACATCATTGAACCAATCAGAATTCTAGAAAGAGACAACTATTGGCCGCACGTTTGCTTTGTTTCTCTCGTACTTTTCGATCTGTATTCACTGCACAACTGAATAAGGAACGCTCAGTCCATTCTCTATGTCTAACGCGTTAGTTCCGATATTGGCCACGTGCCAGAAGACCTTTGTGGCGTTGTATGTTTATGGATTGATGTAATAATGAAACCTAAATCGTTTCTTTTTTTTAATTCTTTATTAATCGTTATAATTTATTTAATTTGCAGAAGAGATCGAGGGTCTGGATACCAAGACTTCAGTCCGCGTGAGGAACCCTCCTGGCGGCAAGTCCTCGGTCCTGTGGTAAACCGGTTCCGATACCGGTACCGGCAAGCTTGCGGCATTGACACGATACTGATACTTGTGAACAGTTGTGATGATTTTACTTTAATATTTTTGTTGTTGAAAATTATCATTGGTTTTGTGAAATGAGTAGTTCCAAGATCAATATCTTTTCTAGGTAGGTGTTTGTCCATTTGAAAATGAATGTGATTTTGTTTAATGACCGAATGACGATAAATAATTTACTTTGTTATGTGAGAAAAGATTAGACGTTACAAAAGAAATTGGATGTTAAGTTCCATATTGAGAGAACTTAGATTTTTATTATACATACCTAAAATTAGGTATTAAACCAATTCAAATATTATTTTTACGTTACTTTCGGTAACTTTTCACAAGTAGTAGTGTCCACAAGAGCTTGGGGCGGCTAAGAACCAATTTTGAAGCTACTCGTTAATAACCCAAAGCTAAAGCATTAGTATATTATATGTTAGACTGTTAATTAGGGCATGACATAATAAAACGGTTATAAAATTATGTTATTTATTCAGCACTTGCAAATGGGGCAATCGCGATCACCACTAGTTGCCAGCGATAGCTACCTTTTTTTTTTTTTTGGATGGGAAATCATCAAATAACTTCTCCCGCTCTGGGTGGAGCATGAGAGCGTGTCAGACTTCTACTGACTAACACCCACCCGTGTTCCTTCAGTTGACATTTTGAAGAGCAGTGGTGACTTAGTGGTAACGGTCACAACTTAAGAGTTTGTAGGTCGTAGTTTCGAACCTAGGCAAAACCTTTACTTAGTGCTATTTATTGCATCATCACTGCTCTAAAAACGGTGAAGGAAAATATAGTGTGGAAATCAGCATGTCCTAGAACCATAAATTTGAAGACCCACCCCGAACAGGGCCCGCGTGGTGGATTCCTCTCACAGAGAGAAAGAATAAGTCCCAGCCTACGAATAATAAAAGTCAAGAAAAGTAACTCAAGCTCAAAAATGGCATCACGAAAACTGTACCGCGGTGGGCGTGGCTTAAAACTGTACCGCGCAGCCGATTGGCTTATTTGCATGTGTGTTCTTTTGTTCGAATGCTCGAGATAATTTTGTCAATGTAGTGAAGTTTGGAACATTTATTAACATTTATTATTCGTAGCACACATAATTCGATGCAGTTCTTGATGTAATTCAAACTGTACATTTTTCTTACAAACATCAAGACATTAATATCTAACTGAAGTAACTATATGATCAATTTGAAAACATGTGGTTTTAGTGTGGACAATACACTATTCGTAACCATTAGCGGTTGTCGTGATTGGTCCGTTTGAGGGTAGTCTTAAGTAGGCTGACAATCTGGCGTATTGTTTAGTGAATCTTATAACAATTATAACATTTTGTAGACGATTACGCTGTTAACTTACTATTAATTAATTATGCTTGTATTACAATTCTGATATTCATTGTTTTCCTGAATAATACGTCGATATAAGGTATGGGCCTTAAATGAGCTAGCGGTTTTAGCTTGAATTTTAAGTTAGGCAAAATTTTCGACTGTAAAACTCGAAGTAATTTTTCCTTCTTTTTAAGTATATTGAAATCTAAGCTGAAATCGCTAGAATAGTTTAGGGTCATGATTGTAGGAAAATATTTAAATTATGGAGAGAATTGTGAAAAGGGGTTGCATAAAAAATGAAGCAGCTTTTTTTCAAAAGTATTTTGGCACAAAGCACGGCACGCTAGTTAATTTGAAAGGATAACTAATTACGAGTAATTAAAACTATTTAAAATTGTAGAAATTGGCTACAAATTAGATATAGGTACGTAATTACCTATTATCTACTTTATTCAGGTTAATAATTATCGTATATTGATTATTTGTTTAAATTTTCAATGTTAACTGATTATAATTATTATTACTAGGTTTTACATTAACGTTTTGAATGTTTTCTGTATTCACTTATATTGTTAGTTTTTAGTTAGTACCCAATTTATAGACTTCCAAATCTCCTGTTGCTAAAATGGGCCAAAAATGTTTTTAACAAAAATTGCATTTATATTTTAATCTGTTACTTCATTTGCATTAAAATTGTTCTGTATTTCCTCATCTTATAGTGTATTGTATGGATTTCAATACAACTATTAAGATTCTCAGTTTCATTTATTCTTAGAATTCAAACTTAAATCATGATTTGAAATATACAGGATATTAAAAAAAATGGCAAGCTTTTAGGTAAAATTTTGTTATCATTAAAACTAAAATACTTAGTAGACATTACTATTTAAAAAAAAAAAAAAACTCGCCAAAGGAAATTGTCAAATAGTGTTGCCTTGGTAATAAATTAATATCTAGGAGCTTGCCAGCCTTGTTTCAATAATCTTGTATAGGTAATACGTCACGTATTAACAATTTTCACTGCATACCCATAGAACATTAATTTGTAATAATTAAGAATGTTTAAACCTTAAAATTGCTGTCATAACATAAGTCATAAACTCATAACCATCATTTATATAAGTAGGTGAAGAGCGAATGAATCGCATGCTGTATGTTGTGCTTTCGTGATGTCTTATTGTATTATCATAAGATTCATAATGCTATGGTGACATGGCGCTGTACTGTACTATATTTTACAGTAAAATGATGTGGCAATGCAAGGAAAATTTTACCCTATGTCTTAACCGAAAACGACTGCCGCGTGAATACGCGATTACACGATCGTTTAATGAATTAGGATGACGTACACACACGACTTCATTGATCGCGTGACTTTCGTGTCCTGTGTGAGCGCGTTATTCTAAACTTAAAAAAAAAATAGTTGCGTAGTGGATAAACTAGGCAACGGATTTTGACGAGATTTTCACCATATTTTAGATAATTTACTTCAGAATGTTTATATTTAACTTAAATATAGCACACAAATGTCAATGTTTTGACATTCCGCCACATCAGTACATAGAAGCGGCGGGCCTCTGGTATTCATATAAACGAGCGCGACAATCGCGTACTCGCGCAATCATCGTGTACGGTTAGAATACGGACTTACCAGGAATTTGTTTTTAAACGTATAATCAGCGGGATGTTGCTGTATGATCAGCGGGATGTGGCCGTAAGATCAGCGGGATGTGGCCGTGTGATCAGCGGGCTGTGGCCGTAAGATCAGCGGGATGTGGCCGTGTGATCAGCGGGCTGTGGCCGTAAGATCAGCGGGATGTGGCCGTGTGATCAGCGGGCTGTGGCCGTAAGATCAGCGAGATGTGGCCGTGTGATCAGCGGGCTGTGGCCGTAAGATCAGCGGGATGTGGCCGTGTGATCAGCGGGCTGTGGCCGTAAGATCAGTGGGATGTGGCCGTGTGATCAGCGGGATGTGGCCGTGTGATCAGCGGGCTGTGGCCGTAAGATCAGCGGGATGTGGCCGTGTGATCAGCGGGCTGTGGCCGTAAGATCAGCGGGATGTGGCCGTGTGATCAGCGGGATGTGGCTATATGATCAGCAGGATGTGGCCGTTTGATCAGCGGGATGTGGCTGTATGATCAGCGGGATATGGCCCTATGATCAACGGGTTGTGGCCGTACGATCAATAATCTGTAACACATCGTACAACACAGCGCCCCGCGTGAACGTAGTCTAACAAGAATCGTCAGTTGATATGTTAGTGTTAGGTCTGATTGTTTTATAAACACTTTTGTAATGATTCTATCACCTGTGTACTGTCCACTAGGTTTTATTTAGTATTGAAGTCGAAAATCTTTTGGATTTTGCTTCCTATTATTTAATTATGTTCGTCCTGTCTATTGCAGTCCATTTCTTTCTAGTCATAGAGATCTGAAATGTGGGTGTACTATAGGTGCAGCTCTGCATAACCCTTCGGGGATTACAGGCGTAATGTTATATTATGCTTAAATCTGAATAGTAATTAGATTTTTTTTCATAATATAGCACTCGGCCGGTATAGTAACGCTTGCTGACAGATATAGTCATCGTGTGCCCGGGATTTTGTTTACAAATTGGTCAGATGTAAGTTTCGTCGATAGTACTTATGCATGAAAAAGCTTATGTTTCACAAATGATTTAAATTGTCAATTTTAATTAAAATAAACCAAATAATTACTGCTGTTCAAATAATTATCGACTTCAATACTTTCTAGCTTGATAAAACTGGGATGCAGTTGGTCAGTATAGGGGCCAAAATATCATAAGATCGCAGTACAAAAACTTTAAAATAATTATTTTATCCCTGTATTGTGTAGTAATACTTAATCTTGCAACGGCGTCACAATTTTTATAGCGTTTACAGAATTTCTAAATGTATATTCTCTATTATGCATTGTCACGAATAAACAATGTAATCTCATATGTTTTATTTTATTTCTAAAGGTATGGTTTCCTAGAAAAGAGGAGGCAGCCAGTAAGGGCTGCATCACCCGTACCACAACGACAACACGTGGTCGGGCGCTAATTTGTATGAAAATGAATAATTTATTCACATGGACCACATTTTGCCGTCAAAATCAACCGTATTGGCGATACGGACCACGTCGCCGCCACAATGGTCTATCTGTCTGCAAACACTAGCCACAACGTAACCTCATCGCAACTATCGCTGCTTTGTGGTGTGTTTGTGGTACGTGTGAACGGGCCCTTACAGCCACTGTGATGGCTGTCATGAAAATGATGGCGGCGGCAAAGCAGCGAGCTTTCGACAAACTCGAGCTCGCAAACGGCTCGCGAGCTGCACATTCGCCAGATGTGGACGCACCCTAACGTTTCAAAGACGTCATTTGCCGGTATAATGCGTTTCACGAAAGAATTCCCTTCGCCGTAATGTTGGCACCTTTGCTTTTCATTGAGAATTGTTTGCAAAAGCCATTTCTTCAATGAAAAGCAATGGTGCAAACATTACGGCAAAGGGAATTCTGTCCTGAAACGCACTATAAATTCCAGACGCTATGTGCGGCCACCGCACTTTTAGGAAACCGTAGTTTAAACCATGGTCCTTTTCACAACATATTCCTGTTTGAATTATTGTCAAAATTCGAGAAAGATACTTCCAATTTTGGTAAGAACGGTTCATTTCATGACTGCCTCTTTTGTCTAGTGGTCTCAATATGCGAGAGTTCCTGCGAAGTCGAATAGAGAGCCACTTGAGTATCTTACGAAAGTTAGAAACGTGATCACACTTTTTAAGGTTAAAAACCAAACGAATACAGATATTTTGCAAACGCTTATGTTCCTCGGTGGCATCCAAATAACAGGCATCGGATTAATGGGCTGAATGAGAATTTGAACAAGGGTGATTTTGATGTTCAAGGGCAAAAAGCTCTGGAGACTTTTCAAAGAATGGAACGTGTAGTGTACTTTACGACTGATTGAGCAACATGGGCAGTCTACGATAAGTAGGAGTCCAAGGTCACCCCTAGGTTTTTAACCGTATTTGTGTATTCAATCTGAACTCCATTCAGACAGAGTGGAGACAGCGACGCAACATCGAGCCTTTTCCACATATACCTGCCGCCGATAATCATAGCCTGGGATTTCCTAGGGTTGATTTGCAGTCCAAAGGACCGCGAGCACTCGCTAATCAAATCCAGGTTCATGTTCATGGCACACACAGCGGCTTCCGCATCGTCCCTCAAGAAATGGTTGTAAAGCTGCAGATCTATTCCGACGATCTGCAGCTCAAATCAACTCTGTCACCAGTGGCAATGGCACTGGTGACAGAGTTGATTTGATGAAAATGGAAAAGAGAAGAGGAGAGAGAACGCCACCCTGAGGCAGTAAGAGAGCACCAATCAGAAGAAGACTCGTCGGGACGAACCCGCTGCGACTGGCCTTTGAGATAGGGAGTCGAACCAACCAACAGTACTAGAAGAGGAATTGAGAGATTTTAGGATCCCTAGAAGGATGTCGAAATCAACAGAGTTAAAGGCACTGCTAAAGTCCTGAAGTACAAATATCTTATATTTGTGGTCCATAGCCCAGCGGATGTTATCAGTAACCTTCAAAAGAGCAGTGACTTTGCTATTACCAGGTCGTAAACCAAATTGAAAAGTATTAAGAAGGTCATTCGTAGCTAGAATGGCAGAAAGTTGCTGATGAACAATGTGCTCAAGAACCTTGGAGAAATAAGGGAGGATAGAAATGGGTTAGAAATCGGACGGTGAGACCGGGCTAGGAATTTTATGGCTTGTTTCCAGGCCTCAGGAACAGTACAAGAAAACAAGGAGAAAAAAATGTGGGTCAAGATAGGAAGTAATGTGGAGAGGATATGAGAAATAATTCTTGGGCAAAAATTATCATTACCAACTGCAGAAGAGGAGATAGCAGAAATAGAATGTTTGACCTCATATTCACTCACAGGACTTAATTGGATATAAGAACCGCAGTGTTCTTCTATATATACGCTCGGAGTCGGAGTCGGAGTCTATATACGCTCGGAGTCGGAAGAACAGCGTTTGACCCTCTGATCTGTCCCTACTCGCCATTACATCCTTAATGGCAAGAGTAAGCCAGGGAGCCGGAACATTCTTGACTTTGGCTCGACGGATAGGGACATGACGATCGTATAAGCCGAGTATTGTGCTGTTGAAATGTGAAGCATATCGTTGATACATGGTTCGTGTTCCCATTGAGGGACCACATTTGAATTTTGAGCTTTTGAATGCGTCAGCTTTTAGTAAAAGTTCTCAAACAATTGTAAATTCAGCCTCTAGTTTGTAAAAGTAGCCACTCAAAAGATACAATCGCTTAAAGGTGGTCCCTCAGTCGTGACTGACGGGCATCCATATCTCAAAATCTGGTTAAATTTTACAACTGCTATAAATGACTACTCTTAGTAAAAGATTTGTAAAACTAATTTAATGAATATCAACCCTTCCTTTCACCATAAGGTTCACCTTGAGTGGAGACCACAATGGAATTTGAAATTTACTTGGGTCTAGCTAGCTAGCTAGCTTGGGTCTTGGGTTGGTATTAGCTTGGTATTACTTATTACAGTACTTGAACGATTGTGAATTCAACCTCTAATTTGTAAAAGAAGCCATTCAAAAGTTACAATCGATTTATGGTGGTTCCTCAATTGAAATGTTTATTAAAAGAAAAATCTATTTACGTAGCAATCGGAAGTCTATCCTTTATTTATTTTTTTTAGTTTAAGTACTAACTATTACTTTACTAAACAGTATCAAAATACTTACCGTTTTATTTCAAATAATAATCGAATTCCTGGGAAGAAATACTAAGATAGAGGTGACCACACAGTAGAATTTCTAGTGACTGCTTGTTGATACTAATTTTTAATAAAAATAAAATATGCGTCGACTTGACAACTTTTTGGTTTTCGTCGGTTAAAAAGTTTTCGATCATCTGGAAAATACGTGACATACTCAAAAAAAAAAAAAATCGTGTACTAGTGACTGTTTGTTGATATTATTTTTTTATTAATATTTGACATCACTTAGCTAATTAAAAACACACAAAGAAAAGAAAATAATGATAAATAAAAAAAAAATCTAACAAAATCTTACCCTGCAGTCCTGCACTGACAATGTAACTCTAAACTTGTGAATCTGTAACTATTTGGAAAATGGGTACAGATTTTAATTTTTCGTTGGCTGTGATAAGCCCTGCGTATAAAAACAATCGTTTTGTTGCTATGGTGCCATCGGCAAGAATAATATTTTTGAAAAAAGAACCAGTTGCGTCTATCGTTACAGTCACTCTTTGATTTTGTTTAACATAGTTATTGTAATATTCAATGTGCTTATTTGTCCAATAATATAAACAGAAATTCGGATACACAGAAATATTTCGAATAGTATCACTTATATTTTCACTCGGGGTCAAAGCAGTCTTTAACAATGAAATGATTGGATTTACATCTCCTAACTGCCCTATTCTGGCTTCGTACTTAATTTTCCTGAGAGCAGGAATGCTTGGAACTACGGGACAACTACTATTACGCTTATCATCTAAAAATAATTGGGAAGTCAAATTATGGTGAACCATAATAGCTGGCTCATGAAGTAGGTAGTGACTTGCTTGTTTATTGGCGTCTATATGGCGTCAACTTAGATTGTTTTTTTTTTTATTATGAATGTATGATTTTTTATAATTATTAATTATACATATACCTACATACACATTTTATAAAATTATATATGTGCAAGGTGATTTCATTAAATTGCTCCATTTGTATTTAGGCAAGGTTTTATACCGTCGATACGTGGAGGTTTCAGACCTTTTTTATACGAATACAATTGTTTAATTTTCTTCCAGTCGTGCATATCCAAATCAAACGAGAAGGTTTTTTCTTCCTCACCTAATGTAAATACGTCCTCATTTATAGGTACTTAACTCTCTCTCTCTTCATTTATACCTAACTCTAGAAGATTGTGTTTTAACTGTTGCCGTACCGTCGTCGGTTTCATTTGATTGGGGGTGTTCATATATATATATATTTATTCTTTGCGGGTTGAGTTACTAGTCATTGAGTCAATATTTTTTTTATGTATGTTCACGTATTTTCCAGATGATCAAAAACTTTTTAACCGACGAAAACCAAAAGGTGGTCAAGTCGACGCATATTTTATTTTTATTAAAAATTAGTATCAACAAACAGTCATTAGAAATTCTACTGTGTGGTCACCTCTTTCTTAGTATTTCTTCCCAGGAATTCAGATTATTATTTGAAATAAAACGGTAAACATTTTGATACTGTTTAGTAAAGTAATAGTTAGTAAAAATAATTACTAAGGGATAGACTGTAGCATTCGTCAATTTAACTTCCGATTGAATGGCTGCTTTTACAAACTAGAGATTGAATTCATAATCGTTCAAGTACTTTTACTAACGCTAGACCCAAGTAAATTTAAAATTCCATTGTGGTCTTCACTCAAGGTGAACCTTGTGGTGATCGGTTGAGGGACCACCTTCAGCATGCTAGTTCTTTCTATTCTGTGAAAAGGAAGGATTGATATTCATTAAATTTGTTTTACAAATCTTTTACTAAGAGTACTCATTTATAGCACACTACTTCTTAATAAAATTTCTTATAATGGAATCAGAGGGGACCTTCTACGGTGGTTTATATCTTACATAACTAATAGAACACAAAAGGTGGTTGTGGCCTTTGAATCTGGCTCTTTTCGGGTCACCTCTGGGGTACCACAAGGTTCCATTTTAGTCCCTTTATTATTTATTTTATACATTAATGACATAAAAACTGTTTTCAAAATTCTAAATTTCTTCTCTACGCGGACGATTTAAAGGTCTACAAAATTATTTCTGATAAAGTCGATTGTTTTAACTTCCAGCAGGATTTAGATCGTTTCTCTAGCTACCTACTGCTCTTCCAATAAGCTTTACCTTAGTCTTCCAAAGTGTCATGTTATAACATTTACCAAAAAGAAAAATATTACCGAGTTCGACTATCGTCTTGCCAATACGCCAATTAGTAAAGTAAGTTTTCTCCGCGATCTTGGTGTCCTGCTAGATTCGAAGCTCCATCTGGATGCTCATATAGAAAAAATTGTTAACAAAGCCTACCAAATGTTTGGTTTTGTCATGGGGTCTCAACTAGAACAAATTATAATTAGTCTCGAAAAAAAATCATAGATGGCAGCATAGGTAACAATTATGAAATTAACAACCAGTAATAAGTGTTATACGGCAGATTTTGGCTGAAGTAAGATTAGTAAAAATCAAAACTTCCTTGTTTAATGTTGATTTATCTATTTACACTCATATTTCACGTATTTTCAACAAAAACGATACATTAAGCCTTTTACTTCAATCCGAACCAAATAGTATGTTATAAACAGTTCAAAGTAGCCTTCTGTCATGCATTTTGTTTTAGAGCTCTTTGCAATAGATGGCGTTTTATTAAACTTGTCATCACTTTTACCGCCACGGAATAGAAAAAAACCGGCCAAGTGCGTGTCGGACCACGCACAGCGAAGGGTTCCGTAGTTTGGATGAATTTATCCAAGGGATGAAAAATATGTTCCCTCATACATTCCAACTTTTAGAATGTATGGAAGACAATCCAACTTTTGGAATGTATGGAAGACATTCCAACAGCAAATGTAACTTTGTACGCACAATATTGAAAGATTTATCATGATATTTTAAGACCATAGATTCTAATAAGTTTTCCTGTAATCTATAGGAATAATATAACTACTTTCAGTATTTTTAGGGTTCCGTACCTCAAAAGAAAAAAACTGAATTGTTATAGGATCACTCGTGTGTCTATCTGTCTGTTTGTCCGTCTGTCACAGCCAATTTGCTCCGAATCCATTGGACCGATTAAGATGAAATTTGGTACACGTATGTATTTCTGTGACCCAAACATGGACGTGTAACGTAAATAAATTAATTTTGAATATGGGGTCAATTTTGGGGGGCAAGTAAGAAAATAAAAATAAAGTTTTGCAAACTGTACCATGTGACACATCAAATGAAATGGATTACTGTGAGGGTCTCAAATATACTTTTTTTTATAATTTTAAAATAAATCATTTTAAAGTTAATTAAAAAATAGACGAAATTTGACCGTTCCCCCCTATCTCCGAAAGTACTGAGCCTAAAATTTTGAAAAAAAAAATACAGAAAATAGTTCAATACCTATAGTATGTATAATGTATGGAAGAACATATTTTTCAACTACAATGTTAAGTTTGTTCTTAGGATTCATTGTGCGTAGTCCGACACGCACTTGGCCGATTTTTTATTTCAAAATATATTATGCTCTGTTGTATCGGAGATAGGGCGAAATGGTCAATTTTCGTCTATTTTCTTAAATAACTTTAAAACAATTTTAAAATTATAAAAAATATAGATTTGAGACCCTCACAGTAAGCCCTTTAATTTGATATATCACACGGTACAGTTTGCAAAACTTTTTTAAATAATTTTCTTATTTGCCCCCAAAATTGACCCCTCATGTTCAAAATTCATTTATTTATGTTACACGTCCGCGTTTGGGTCACAGAAATTCATACGTGTATACAACTTAATCGTTCCATTGGATTCGGAGCAAATCTGCTGTGATAGACACACGAGTGAGCCTATAAGGGTTCCGTTTTTTTCCTTTTGAGGTACGGAACCCTAAACACAAGTGAATGTGCCCACGCAGTTATCCGTCGTTGCTGTTGTGTCTCACAATTATGCGAAAACAATGTACAATAATAACATCTCTTCGTTAGTTGTAATAAGTCTTAATTTTGTATGAACAACAAATTCAACTTCGACGAAACAAGCCCACTCGTGCTCTACTGGAGTGCTAAAAGGGAATCCCCAGTGTGCGTCAGAATGGCTGGTTGTCTGTAGCTTTGGTCTATGAGAGTTGATTCGAAAATTCCTACATAATTGCTTATACCTATTTGCTACATATAATAAATAATTGCTACATAGGATATATATTTAGAAACAAAATATTTTTTTTTGACCAGCAATCCTGACGTTTGGTTGGCTGGTCACCTCCTAGTTTAAAGTCAAGCATGCAGAGTTTCCCGAAATGTATTGCGTCAATAATTGCTACATATTTACTTAATTTATCTAATTTAGTTGTAACTTCAAACATTTGTTAAATAAAGGATGTAGCAATGATTTAAATTATCCCAAGGACAAGTGCTTGATAAAATAATAAAGGAAAATAGTCGCAGTGTGTCTTCACTTAACGGTATTGCTACTTTAGGAGGCAGACGTTTTAAATTGTTAAATGGCATGTTATGTTATGAGTAGGTAAATGGATAATAAGCACATTAAAAGGATATCGTAAATAAAAAAATATGTGGGTCCTTCATAAGATTCAGTTTAATAATATTACAATTTACTTAAAAAAATATTCAATTATTAATTTACCTTATTTTCATATTATTTTTTCGCATATATTATACAATGTGGAATTAGATTCTTTTTATTCTTCGTAATTTTTTCGATTCGTCATCATAACATTTCCATTGTGAATTTCGTCTGCAATGAGCTTTGTAGTGACCAATTAGTGTTTCACATACTGGAGGCTCGAATTCTATTATTGACAGTAAATACATATTCTATTATTGACAATAAGACACACTGCAACTATTTGCCTTTATTATTTTATCAGGCACTTTTCCTTGGGATAATTTAAATCATTACTACATCCTTTATTTAACATATGTTTGAAGTTACAACTAAATTAGATAAATGAAGTAAATATGTAGCAATTATTGACGCAATACATTTCGGGAAACTCTGCATGCTTGACTTTAAACTAGGAGGTGACCGGCCAAACAAACGTCAGGATTGCTGGTCAAAAAAAATATTTTGTTTCTAAATATATATCCTACGAGTATGTAACAATTTTTTATTATATGTAGCAAATATAAGCAATTATGTAGCAATTTTCGAATCAACTCTCATAGACCAACGCAACGCCACAGACAACCAGCCATTCTGACGCACACAATCCCCAACGTAATTCTTTGTTACATTTTTTATGATATGGCTACTGTGGCTGTAAGTAGCAAAATTGCTATTTACAGCCACAGTAGAAATATCATACAGTATTTTATCTTCATACAAACGGTCGGAAGGAGGTATTTTGCTTTTTCCACCGAGTAAAATAACTAGATGAATAAATAAATAAGTAGATAGGGTGAAAGAAGTGACACACGAGTGACCTACCTGAGCTCGCGTTAAAAAAACTAGTAGGTAGTTTCCTAAGCTAGGCTATCTACTTACTTATAATATGTACTTAGGTACTTACTGAGTTAGACGAAATATCGTTAGGAAAAGATTATGAGAGTAATAAATGGTAGGTAACTACGTAGTAAGATTAACATTATAGTTTACTTTTATAAGTTAGATTTTGTAGTAGGTAGTTAGAAGATTTGATTGCTGTAGGTAGCGCACACGGGATGAGATGGTTGATAATAAGTAAGGATTGCAGAGCGGTTCGACATCGGAAGGGTGACGAAAATAATTATTATTTCGAGCTCCGTACTGTAGGTAATGAGGACGTTAATAAGCTGAGATGAAAAAAGATATTTAATTTCTCGTCAGCTGTTTCTTGCGTTTTGGCTAAGTTGGTAGGTGTTGAAGTTTGTAATAATTGTAGTTTGGTAACCATCGACGACAGCAGATTATTTTTTTAAATAAAAGATATAATATTTACAATCACAAAACTAAAAATAACCTCAAGCAAGTGATGGTGGTATGTAGGATGAAATTAAAATACTGTAGGCGGGCAGCCCTATCGCGTGTTTACGTACCGCGCGGCTGTAGGTAGTTATTTCAAGAACAGGGGTTGAGTCACATACTGTATGATATTTCTACTGTGTGATATTTGCTGGAGACACCATGTTTTCATTTGTCATGTTTTTGTGCTGGTAGATAATAAAAAATGTGGCATAAGTAAGTATGTACCTATCTACTGATCACTTTGCAACGTCCTATCAGTATTGTTATTTACTTGATTGAAATATTAAAATATTTTTATAAAAATATGCCGTTCGTTTTTATTTTATTATGTAGGTACTTCATACCACAGCTTGTACCTACTTGTATTGTTTCTGCCTACTCATAATACATATTTACCTATTTAATTTCATTTCCTTGCTGCAGTAACATTATTACCGGTTAAATTACAAGCAATTTTATAGTTTTGATTGATTTGAGTAGATAATAAAATTTAAAAACATGAATACTTACTTATCGTAACATTCGCATAGCGACCACTTGGATTTTAGTAAGTTACCGCGGACATAAGCAGATAATAACATTAAGCGCGTATAGGAAAAAGCCCATTTACAGCTGCACGAATTATTATGTACCTATATGCCGCATGGCGTAAAAATAAAATATAATTATTTGGCTTCGCAAACACGTCGTCTCCTACTAAAGCTAAAAATGCTAGCTCAATCATCAATCACACAAACGAAACAATTACGCCAACTCAAGATATTTTTTGTCCTTGAGCGCACGGTACGATTACGACGACATACTCGATGTGAGATGGAGAATCTATAGGTATCTATATTATAGCCATCTAAGTAGTATCGATGCCACCTAGCATCGATGACTAGTGTCTGGGCAGACTCCTAGATGGTGTTGTAAAACTACAGTATCTGGTAATTAGTGAGTCGCTGATGCAGCCATCTGTTATAAATTGAAGGGAAAAAAAATAGCCAGCTCAATAGCCAGACTTAGGGAGGTGTCATTTCTTTGTATGGGATTGGGTATCTGTACTTAGTATTGTAATATCTGTGGTTTTGTCATGAGATTCCGGGGATTTTCGTCGACCTTCCACCTTTTTGCACTTATACAAATCAATAATTAGGCCACAGTTAGAGTTTGCAGTACCTATTTGGAACCCTTTTTACGTAAAATATAGTGATAGATTAAAACTAGTACAACGTAAATACCTTCGTGTTATGAATTTTAGATGTTATCGGAATAAAATGTCATACCACTTACTTCTTAAAAAGTATGATCTTCTGACCTTACATTCAAGGCGGAAACTTCTGGAAGTTATGACTCTGTTCAATGTGTGCCGCAATCATTTTGATTGTCCAGACTTAGTTAGGAGTCTGTGTTACCTGGTTCCTCGAACAGTTCATATGTACGTGAGGTACGCACTCGACGTCTATTTGCTACTAGTCTCTGTAAATCCAACGCTGGCTCGCGTTCACCATTTCATCGTTTGGTTGAGACATAATATATTATTATAACAATGAGTTGAATTCAATTGACATTCTTTTTCTCAGTAAAAATGCATTTAAGAAGCAAATCCAAGCAACCCTAAACCCAAAATAACGTAATGTCTAATAATGTACGCACACAAATTTACTTTATTATTATTATTTTTTATTATTTTTACATTTCTCGGGACCCTGGGGTCCCGGACCTTTGGAAGGCGTAGAAGGAGCCGAAGCCAACTCGCAGAGGCCCCTTAAATAATTTTAAATGATAAGGAGGCACCAACCGACGATTATACCTGTATGCACTATGCAAGTGCACCCAAGGACAACCCCCGGTTGGTGCAGGACTATTGTTGTGTGTGGAAACAAAACATATTGGGCTATGGATCTGGGTGGCTAAAGTGGATTGGGTTACTTGAACTATGGAAGAACTATGTCCCCTGCCTGACCAATGTTATATATTATGTATACACGAATAAAATGGCAGGGGGTGACTTGCACACTCAATAATGGGCCCCCGGAAACGGCCGCTAGCACATAGTGACGTAGCGACAAGGGGGCAACACTTCCTGAGATGCTTGAGGAGTGGAGAGGTATTCCACGGCTATCAGGACAATCCCGGAAGTACGGTCAAGATCTCTACCAGCACCTTACTGGAATACTTCCTTCCTCCGAGCACGTTTGCTCTTGCGAATCTCCACTCAATCCGGCCAATAAAGGCAAGAAAGAGGTGGGAGCTCTGTTCCTCGTCAGTGTTCACTCCAGCCGGCCAATAAAGGCAAGCCAGAGATGAGGACAAGATTTCTCTCGGGAGATAGGGGGTCCGTGGGGTCGCTACGGCCCAACAGCTCGCCACATGCTGCCCTGCGGGTTTCTGTATCTCTCTTAGTCTGGCTCATCCTAGACCCGTTCCGGCAAAGTAAACTCTACCGGCACAGACCTAAAGTTTGAAGCGCGCAAGCCCCACCACGACGTCAACGTAGAGATACAGCGGTGGGGTTATTATTATTATTATTTTGTATACACTTAATAATCGGAATATGAGTTCTAGGACAATTACTATTATATAGGTATTGTATCTGTGTTCTTAGCTAGTTTTAAATACTTTAAATTGTAATCTGTGGAGAACGTAGTAGGTAGCATAATTTAAAAAAATGTAATAATTAAGATATTATGTGTATTTTTTATTGTGCTACTGTTTGTTTTTCCTTAAATAAATAAATAGCAGTTGTAAATTTTAACTAGATTTTGAGATATGGATGCATGTCAGTCATGACTGAGGGACCACCTTTAAGCGAATGTATCTTTTGAGTGACTACTTTTACAAACTAGAGGCTGAATTTACAATTGTTTGAGAACTTTTACTAAAAGCTGACGCATTCAAAAGCTCAAAATTCAAATGTGTTCCCTCAATGGGAACGCGAACCCTACGAGGGACTTACTGTGTCCCAAAATCCGAGTTCAAGGGTTTTTGGGTGATGTTTTTTGAATGCGCATTCTATTCAGACGACCCGAGACGGGTAAACTCAAGTACCTACGGGCTCGAGCGGTGCGCCGGCGCCACCCGACAGGATTTTTGTCGGGGTCTAGTTTTATTAATTCTTATTTGTGCTGAATAGTGTGCATGACTTCACTATAGAACTATAGTATCTGCAATTGCGTCAACTTGAGGTGAACAGCAGTGAGGTACAGGTCGCACTTTGAATAAAACCCAAAAAATTCCATTATTGGAAGTCGGAGCTGGACATAAACAACGAGGCCGACCGCGTCCTGGACATTCTGCTGCTGACAACTCGATCAGAACGAAGAAGAGTCGAGAAAGCAGTTTAACCCCGCCAAAAAAGATTGACCGGTGAAACTGGACCTGAGCCAACCTGGCGGCGACGTCGTAATAAAGATACATTGATAAATGTCACCAGTCTTTCCATAATTACCTTGATTGCGATTGCTACCGCGTATGCACCCTGCATACGCGGTAGGCTGTCATCCTCATCCATTCCCTACCATTATCGCGCCGCCCAGTCTACTTCTTGATATGCAATGGTCTCTGTTGCTCCATGCAACATGAGGCAACAGTTCGTTCGAGTAATCGAGTCAGGTGAAACCACGCTGTGCATTTCATTCATTCATTCGTATAGGATAATATTATGTGTAAAACTAACTACAATTTGAATCATGTAAATCGGTCCAGGCATTTAGAAGTTTGCAGATTTGACAATACCTACATTTTAAGATGACTCAGTTATGAACAAATGTAAAAGATGATTCACATATTATATCGATTTAGGGTAAATTAACCGATTCGTTGCGGCTCCCGGTTTCGCAAACTTTTAGCCATGGCGGCGAACAAATATTTCATGGCGCACCTGTCGTGTCAACCGCCACAGAAGTAGATGACACACCTAGTGTGCCATCAGCCATGTGTAAAAAAATATATACTTTTTATGCTTTTTGCGCATGTGTAGACCTGATTAGATTTAGTTGACATCAAAAGTTGATAGTGAACGGTCGTATAAGTGGTGTAAAGTGGCTAAATACGTGTTCTTCTACGCCGTTTCCTTGAAATGGCGGGTAAGAGACTTTTTTATGCAGATGTTGCAAACCTTTTGTCTTATTATTTTTGTTTTTTCTCATTTAATTGTGTTGGTACATTTAAATCACCCTGAAAATCTTTACTTTTTATTAAATTAACTTTTCAGTGAATAATAACGTTAGTAAATATCAAGTAATCAAGAACCTTATCGTGGGAAAAATAGGGCATAGGTATGACTTTTACAAAAATAGGTATTATTCGGCGAAACTGTTAGGCAGATCCACACAAGGTTGGAAAGTAAAGCACGTCTGATTACTAAGGATAGCAAAACAGAAGTGTTCTCAGAAACAAAAACAATGCGCTGCGCTGTGCCACAGTATAAATATGGAACAGTACGGAAACTAAATATAGTTTTTTTTTTATGTAATGCTTTTTTAATTACTAGTTATCAGTCACGCATTTTCGGGTTGAAACGCGGTACAGTTCACCCTAAAATGCGTGACTAGTTATTTTAATTCGATTTATTGAGTAACATTAAAAGTAACAGCCCTATTGCTTCAATGGAGCGTAGGTAATTATTTTATCGAATAGGCTTATTTTTCATACTGTTTCATATTTATACTGTTGCTGTGCTGGCTGGCCGACGAACAATAGACTGCATTTTTTGCGAACCTTTTTTTGTGCAGATAGCGTTCGATCTGTTTCAAGCAAAAATTAATATGATAAATTGGCCACAAATGAGGAGAATTTATTGGTAAATTCATTTCATACTAAGTTATTAAAAAAAAGGCAATGCCTTAAGCTTCTATTTCATGTACTTATTATTTTATTATACACTATTATTTTATATACTCTATTATTTTCGAGACGCTAAAAAAAGTCTCCCAGTATATATATATTTCTTGTTTTAATTCATAAAATATTTTTATCTCGTTTTCTGGGGTACATAAAGACATGCAAATTGTACAAGCAATTGTGGCTGTATTTTTAATTCATGGTTCAATTTTTTTGATAAAGTTAATTGATCTAACAATAGCTTCGTTATATTTTCAAAATTATTTAATTATTCAATGATAAAAGAAGCATGTCCGTGTTTAATAATACAACGAAAAAATCTCTTGTCAAAAAGGTTTTCCACCCCTGAAAATTTCAAATTCACAAAATATCTAGAAACGAAGGCTCTGGGCATGTACTACGTGCAAAATAATGCATCTTTTGTCTTGGATAAATCGTCAAAAAACGTAATTTGAGCAAGTTATAACAATTTTTAAATGACACGACTTGCGTGCCTTCCGCCACAAAGAAAAGAAATCGATGACACGCGTGGCGTGTCATCCGCAACGAATCGGTTAACTTGTAGAATGATCCCAAAATACCCAAATTTTGTATAAAAGACGGACCATTCGCCAATTTATCATTTTCGCCCTAGCTGGAGGCTTTGAGTACGCTTAAGCCACCAGAGAAGGCAGTCGCTAGAGGTGACAGTGAATTCAAAATAGTCCGGTCCTACAAGCCGGATAAGGTTCTTAATTAGTAGGGCTCCACCTACAGTGAATTAGAATCGGTGAATTAAGTGAATTAGTCAGAACAGCTCTGATAAGAAGGAGTACGAGAATAAAATGGAAGAACCTGGATGAATCCATTATTTCAGACCACAACATAACAACTAGTGTATTGTGGACAAAGTAAAAGATATTTTTGTGGGAGTTGTACAGACAAGGCTTTGAATCGACCTAATTAGAGGCTCCATCATCTCGGTAGTAACTTGGCAAATCTTAACACGTTATGTGCGGCCAACGCGCATGCGCGATTTCCGAACGTTCAGCATGTGCTGGCGGCGCTTATGCGCGTCCATACAATTTATATAACTTCCTTCGAGTGTGGCGCGCCGCACCTGTGGGTTTTTTGTGTATCTCTATTGTTATTGGCGTAATTGTTTTACGACTCATAAAACTCGAAAATTTTCAAACACACATAAGCGTCTCGCCGCACTTGGGACAAGTTTGTAACGCCGCACTGATGCGCCCAGCCGCACTGGGTAGACTTTCTTCAACCGCGCATGCGCGATCATAGCACCACACGAAATATTTTTTGGGCGCGCATGAGCGTTTGCCGCACAGGGTTTAGTGTATCATAAAGCAGCATTTGGAACAAATTCGCAAATAATTCAGCAGTTAATGTAAGCATGCACATGGCGTTGTAAGGTGAATATGCAGTGGTAGCCCGCAAAATTCTAATTGTCTTCGTTTTTTGCAATATGGTTTTACATAATTTATACATAAGAATCATCAATACATCTCTCTAAGTAAGATTTGTTCTCTCTAAGATTGAAATCGGAAATCGTGACATTTTGGAACAAATCTTACTTAGGAATGTATTGATGATTTTGGTTATAATTATGTAAATGCATATCTGTTATAGTCGCAAATCATATTTTGATCAAGATGCAACTGAACCAGACCTGCAAATTGCAAAAAAAAGAAAATAATTTTGTGGGCCACCACTCATTCACCTAAAAACGCCATGCGCTTTGCCAAGTTACTGCAGAGATAACCGAGTCTCTAATTAGGTCTATTCAGAAACCTGTCTGTGCAAGACTCATAAAAATAGTGTCACTGACTCTGGCAGGGCCACCATCAGGGATTTTAATTTTGAAAACACAAAAAATTTGTCGCTAATTAGTCGAAATTAGTCGCCAAATATCAGAATTAGTCGGTCACTGGTTGAAAAGATTTAAGGGTTTATAGGTGGCCCTGCTGGAGAGACTCTCCCCAGCAGGGCCAAATTTATATCTCAAAAACTAGGGCACCTAGCGAAGATCTGTTTTCTCCCATATTTAGTCGCCAATTAATCGGAATTAGTCGCCAAATATCAGAATTAGTCGGTCACTGGTTCAAAAGATATAAGGGTTTATAGGTGGCCCTGCTGGAGAGTCTCCCCAGCAGGGCCACCTATAAACCCTTAAATCCTTAGATGCGCGTGTACAGACGAGCTGCTTAGAACGAAGCAGCTCGTCTGTACACGCGCATCTATCTCTTTCTTACTTACCGTAAATGAAACGGAGCGCAGCGATCTATCTGCCAGTGACTAAGTGGTAAGTGCACATTGTGTTGGATAAATAATTACACATACACATACACACATTACACACACACATACACATTACATCGTACATTATTGTAGATTTGTTTATAAGTAATGAATACAGCTTTCCTATGGTGGGTTGAAATTATAGACTAAGTTTATATTTATTTAATTCGAAACAAACATTCCTCCATAAGACGTCATAGATACTATCTAGAAAATACATAAAGTATTTTGTACTCGCTTGTACCACTGTATGGGGAAATTGAATTCTTTAATATCTTTTTAATTACACACCGACTAAATCTGTAACTTGGCGACTGATTCCGACTAATTGACGACTAAATATGGGAGAAAACAGATCTTCGCTAGGTGTCCTAGTTTTTGAGATATAAATGTGGCCCTGCTGGGGAGACTCTCTCCAGCAGGGCCACCTATAAACCCTTATATCTTTTGAACCAGTAACCGACTAATTCTGATATTTGGCGACTAATTTCGACTAATTAGCGACAAATTTTTTGCGTTTTCAAAATTAAAATCCCTGATGGTGGCCCTGCCAGAGTCAGTGACACATAAAAATATATTTTACTTTGTCCACAATACACTAATATTTTAAGACTTAGTTACTAAATTTATTTCATAAACCATTAACTTTTGAAAAATATATATTTTGATTTAATAAATAATGAAGTTGATTTACTCAATAGTACTTACTGTTTCCATTTTTATGTGTACAAGCCCGATTGATTTATGACAGGGTGCCGAGATGGGAATTTTTCGGATGGGAATAAACAAAATTGTGATTTTGTTTAAAAAAAAGATTATTTAATAATCAAGGATTTTTAAAAAAATTCTGTCAAGCTCTTACATATACAACCTCAGCTCAAATTCTAATTGCGCCCCACTTCCCCGCGCTACCTCACTCTTTATCAGCGTTTTCATATTAGTGTGTTCTGAGCGCAAGCGACACAGCTCCCCTTTTCGAAAGCCGAAGCGAGACTGAGCGGGGGTGTCGGGCGGCAGCTTCAAGACGCCGTATAAACCTATGGACTTGACCTACCTACAAAATTAGCGTGCATACCTACGAAAAATCGGGCACTCAACATGGCCGCCTTTCGTAGATGTTACTGTGAGTGCAAGAGAGAGAGCAAGCAACCGTTCGACAGCACATCTATCAATCATCTACACAAAACTCGGCACTCACCATGGCGACCGGTCACGCATAGACATGATTTTGACGAAATTTCACACACAAGTGTTGTCAAATTTAGTCCTTGACAAACATTTAGATGTCTCTCTTTTCAGCTCTTGATTAGTTAAAAAGAAACAAAGCGTTTTTTGACATGTCTGTGTCGATATGACAGAGAACTATTCTTCCTATATTAGAATATGGCATCTCCATGTTTTCCTATCTCAATGATTTAGGTAATTTCTTTTTACGGTGAAAATAATTGTAATATAAAAAAAACATAAGACCTGCTTTATAGTTAGTTCAGTTAGTTATTTTTTGTAAACCAGCGGTTTATTGTTCGGTTTGGAGGTAACTTTGGAATTTTATTGTACCGAGAAAATTTTATGGAATCGTGTTTTCGTCATACATAGTACTTAACATTAATCCTCAACTTTACCATATATTTATTTCAAAATTAATGCTGCAGTATTTTCGACACAACGGAGGATGTATTAAAACATGACAAGACTCAATCTGCCCAGCCTTTTCCTAACTATGTTGGGGTCGGCTTACAGTCTAACCGGATGCAGCTGAATACCAGTATTATACATGGAGCGACTGCCTATCTGACCTCCACAACCCAGTTATTGGGGAATACGATACCCCTTGGTAAGACTGGTTGTCAGACTTTCGGGCTTCTGACGACCCGTAACGACTGCCAAAGATCCACGAATGACAGTCGGGACCAACGGCTTAACGTGCTTTCCGAGGCACGGAGGAGTCTCGGTATGTAAAGATGGTCGGTCACCCATCTACGGACCAACCGCGGCAAGCGTAGCTTAACCTGATGGATAAAAAATTGACCTTACTTTGAGAGCTTGCCAGTATTTTTTTTATAATATCCCGTATATTACATTCAAACCAAGATTTACGTTTTAATTCTAAGAATAAGTGATATTGAGAATCTTAATAGGTAGTTGTATTAAAAGCCGTTCTTCACACTCTGAAGGAAGTACAAAACAATTTTAATGCAAATCACTAATACTAATAGAGCATTTTGTCAAAAACAACATTTTTGGACCAAAGTAGTACTAACAATTTAATTGAATACAGAAAACATTTTGAAACGTTAATATGATACCTATTAATAATAATAATTACCCCTTGACCGTATCTCTACGCTGACGTCGTCCTCTCCTAATGGAACAACATCCAATTTCTTTTGTAACGTCAATTCGAAAGATCTTTTCTAACATACCAAATGAAATTATTTATCGTCGCCCGATCATTCAACAAATCACATTGAAATGGGCTTACAAACAAAATTAAAAATCGATCTTAAAACACAAAATCAATCATCACATCACAAAACCAATGATAATTAAAAAAAGAAAAAATAAGGTATAAAATTATCACAAATATCAGTAGGTATCGTGTCAATGCTGCAAGCTCGCTGGTACCGGTCTCGGTCTTGCTATCGGTATCGATTCACCACACGACCGAGGACATGCCGCAAGGGGGGATCCTCATGCAGACTGACGTCTTAGTGTCCAGATTAGTCCCCGTTGTCTTCTGCAAATTAAAATTATCAAAATGAGCCTGATATTTTTAAGACCGTAAAGTATGTACAAAAGAGAGTTTACCTAAAATTAACAGTAGTAGCTAAGTAATTCAAATTATCATACAGAATATTTTTTTTTTTTATCACAACTACCATATTTTTACAATTTTCTTTCTACCCATTGGTTGCCAGCTTGTCGGTCTTCTACAGATTGTACTTCCGAGAGTGTGCCCGAGAACTCCACGACCTCATTCCACCGGCCCCCTTCTACCATCGGACATCTAGACCCACTGCCAGTTACCATCCATACCTGGTTGCTATTCCACCAATTCGCACTAAGCGCTTCCAAATGTCTTTTATAATGCGCACAGCAAAAGAGTGGAACTCACTACCTGCGTCTGTGTTTCTGAACGCATACAACCCTAATCTCTTCAAAGTGAGAGTGAACAGGCTTCTTCTGGGTAAGCTCACTCCATCGTCGACTTTGTCTCTGTCACCTCTGACCTAGACTAGAGTCAAGAGCAAACCCACAAATTAAAAAAATTAAAAACAACCCATGAATCACGAAACAAATCAGCTGTTTTATATATTTTGGCACCCAGATCTCTCCAGTTATGTTTAGGTCCAAAGTAAAAGAGGACAAGTCTATAAATAAATATAAAAACTTGAAGTGCGTGTCGGACCAAGCACAGTGAAGGGTTCCATAGTTGGGATGAATTTATCCCAAACTGAACTTAACATTGTAGTTGAACAACTTGTTCTCCCATACGTCGATATATGTCACGGTCAATTCTCCAACTGCAAATTTAAATTTGTAATCGCAAATTTTGTTGATAAAACTACAAATCAACGGTTTTCGGACTTTTTCCCTTACATGAGCTGTGAAACCTCACTTCTTGCCATATTTCATGACTCTAGGTCACCAAAAGAATGGCCGTATTTTTTATTGCGCTGGCTATAAGCTGGATTTTTTTTAGAGCTCCAAGGGACTAGTCGCTGACCTACGTATTTGACATTAATTTCAACTTGGATAACACCACGCGTTCCTGAGAAAAAGGGCCTTGACTTGACAGACTGACAGACAGACAGAACAAAATGATCCTGTAAGTGTTCCGTTTTTTCCTTATGAGGTATGGTGGAACCCTAATAAAGTATGTAGCAACAATGAGGGAAAATGAAAGTAGGTAGAACAACTTACTGCTAATGGAGAACGTAGAAGTCTGCATATTCCTCGTTCCCGGCTCCCTCCGCTTCGTTCTAGTTGGACTGCTACATCCAGACGGCGACAGACTTTCGTCACTCTTGTTCATGTTATCTGGGTCTGCAAAAGAGAGGAGAAGTGGGTGTGCATCTGATTGGCTGGTTGTCTGTATCGGTGCACGCCGACTGGTGACCAAAACCTGGTGCTACCTATATGCTACTTTTTACTACCTAGACAATTAAGTGCTACTTAACTTTCAAACAAAATAAACAGACCAGTCATTCTGATATCAGGATAGTTAGTCAACTCTCCATTTGTGTAAACTATTCAAATTCGTGTTAATATTTCTAGATGCGGCGGCCAAAAGTACTTACCTAAGTCAATTTTTGTCAAGAATTAAGTACTTTTGGTTGTCGCGTCTAGATTTTTACTTGAGTAATTACTACCCGAGTGCTACCCACGTCTTTCAATGTAACTTTAACAAGTAAAAAGTTATGATCATTTTGTTAGAATGTTTATGAACGTAACCTGTGTTAATGCGCATTTTTGCCGTAGATGGCGATGCCACTCTCTCTGCCTTGTCCCCTTGCTTGTGTCAGTGTATTAAAGTTCTTTTCATATTATACTAATTACTTATATCATATATTAGTTTCAGTTATAATTGCACTACAATAATTCCTTTATGGTAGCATAGCGTGGTTTGCAATCAGTTAAGTGAATAGCGAAGTAATCAGAAAAAAGTATACCGGTGAAACAGTTTGAGGTTAAGAATTTCTTTTTCTGTACGTGGTGGATCCATCACCCAATTCACGCAATTTGAATATACTCTGGATCTACTCAGAATCAAATAAAATGGGCTCACATATGTTTAATTTGGAGAAACTCGCAGGTCGTGAGAACTTTGGGACATGGAAATTCAGCCTTAAAACATATTTGGAGCAAGAAGAACTTTGGGAGTGTGTGGAGCCTAGTACGGACGAAAGATCGATCCTAAAAAGGATACCAAGGCCAAAGCCAAGTTGATTCTACTGATAGATCCCCAAAATTACGTTCAAGTGCAAGATTGCAAGACCGCACGAAAGCTTTGATGTAACCAAAACAGGGCTTTCCATGACAACGGATTGAGTAGAATAGTGGGTCTGTTGAAGAATTTGATCAGCACATCGCTAGAATGGAGTAATAGTGTCAAAATGACAACCGCCCACAAACTTGGGAATATAGACTTTGACTTTAAAAACATTAAAGTCAAAGTCCTGATGTATATGCGCCCATGATAATGGGCCTGGAAAGTTCAGTTGTACAGATTAGTGCAGATCTGATTAAAACGAAGCTGCTTTGTAGCAGCTTAAAAAAAAAGTCGGCCGATTCAGGCGCAGCTTTGTACACAAACTTTAAGAAGACAAAGAAATATAATATAATATTATAATTGTTACAAATTTATTTTATACCTAGTGTATTTTTCATTTAAACTGCCGAATTCGGTCGCAATGTCCTAGTGGGGACCCTAGAAGGTCAAAATTGCATGACGAACACGAAAAAATCACATGCTTGTCAAGCAATTTTGACCGTCTAGGTACCCCACTAGGACTTCAGGCCCTGGGCTCAAAACAGCATACTCGGTAAGTCGTGACCGTTACCACTAAGCCATCTCTGCTCTTCAAAATGTAAGTAGGTATGAAAACTCTTGGCTATCGCTGGCAACTAGTGGCTGTCGCGATTGCCTCATATGCGTGTGCCCTGAAATAAATAACGTAATTTTATAACTGTTTTATGTAATTTGATGCCCTAATTAACAACTTAATATATAATATACTTGTCGCAGAATCACTATTGATTGTTAATTTAAAACAACGCCATCTATTATCGTTTGTCGGAAACGTCAAGCAGTGTGCTTGGGTGAGGTCGCTACAGGCGTGGCAAGTTTGACAGCTGTCAGTTGTCATTAGACATTTGACATTTTTGGAGTGGAGAGGCACTTTTGGAGCAGCAACGAGCGCGAGAGGTCGTTTTGCCAGCCTGTAGCGAACTTACCGCGTTTCCGAACTCTAATCAATTTCCATCAGCCTGATCATTTGAGATTTTGTTGTTTTGCGTTCGCGAGTGATTAAATAGACGATTGTAATCAGTGTTGAGACTATTATTTCGTGCCTACACCATGTCGAACTCCGACTCTGATAACGAGGTACCCCAAATGGGTGAATTGCCTTCGTTATCAGAAGTGGGATGCAACTCAAACGCCCCACCTGGTGTAAGTGACAGTGCTAGCCGTGAAAAGTGTAAAGAAAATGCACGTGCGTTTGAAAGTGACAATGAAACGGAAAAATGGCGTTTTCTGTTGGAGCAGCAAAACAAAAACTTTATGGCTATCGTGCAAGCTATGAAAACACCTTCCGCGATTATGGATGTTCGCCTACCAGATTTTGACCCTGAAAAACGGAATGTCGACCCGCGTGCTTGGCTGGCAACAGCAGACATGTGTGTTATCGATCCGAATAGTCAAGGTGCATCGTTGATGATTGCTTTGAGCCGCGCACTCAAGGGAGAAGCTTCGTCGTGGCTGTCGTCCATATCTTACCCAGGGATGAAATGGAGCGATTTTAAGGAGCTGTTTATAGCCAGGTATGATTGTCCAGAGACTACCGCTTCTTTTCTTATCAATCTGCATGGTAATAAACCTAAAGAAAATGAGTGTTTGGCCGCATATGCAGCTAGCCTCACGACAACCATTATGTCGAAATGGAACAGCCTCACAACGGAGCAGATTGCTATCGCGACGGTGCTAGCTCATATCGCGAAGAACGATACGCGAGTCCAGCGATTGTCGTTCACTACAGACACAAAACCCGCAGTGAGTTACTACGGGAACTGAAGGCTGTTTCGTTTCTGAAAAGGAGCGCCCCGTCTGGTGGTGATGAACGTGAAGGTCCAGACGCGAAGAAGAACCGACCCAATTGGCCTTACCCTGGACCCAAATGTTACAACTGCGGGAAACCAGGACACAGATCGATGCAATGCCGCCTGAAAAAAGACTCGAAGGCACATGAAAATCAGTCAAGATCGATGGCGTCTAGCAGTGGCAAGAGCAACCAGGCAGCAGGGAAAGCCGACTGGATTACTTGCTTCAATTGTCGTGAGCAAGGACACTACGCTTCCAACTGCCCGGCGAGGAGCAACAAGGAGGCCAGCAGCAGCACGGCGGTTGCTCCTGTCAAGGAAAAACGAGTTGACGTGTGCCTTGTTGACGCACCTGCTGGATCTTTACGGCATTCTGGTGAGCAATTTGAATTTTACTATGACTCTGGTGCTGAATGTTCGCTTGTTAAAGAATCTTTATCCTGTAAATTTAGTGGCAAACGACTTAGTGAAAATGTGACATTAACTGGAATTGGACAGACTTCCGTGAGGTCGACTGTACAAATTTTGACCACTGTTGAGATTGATGGAATTGTTTTTGAAATTCTTTTTCACGTTTTACCCGACAATTATTTGCGACATAAAATCATGATTGGACGTGGAGTATTATCAATTGGTTTAGTAGTTCATATGTCGTCAGATAAGATTCGATTCGAGAAAATACGGACAGTTCAGACATGTGACGTGATTGATGACAATAACTTCGACTTTAACACAATAGACACTGACATTCCCCCTGAAAGAAAACCTGAACTGCTAGATATTTTGCTATCTTTCAAACATAGTTTTATTTCCGGTGTACCGACAACCCCTGCAGAGACTGAACCCATGCAGATTCGCCTTATAGACCCTCACAAGACCGTAAATCGACGCCCCTATAGGTTGAGCCCAGAAGAGCGACAGGTTGTACGAAGTAAAATCGATGAATTGCTTAAGGCCAATATAATTCGCTGTAGTTCATCGCCGTTTGCGAGTCCTATCCTTCTCGTCAAAAAGAAGGATGGTACAGATAGGATGTGTGTGGACTACCGCGAACTGAATGACAATACAGTACCTGACCGTTTTCCACTACCGCTTATTTCTGACCAAATAGCTAGGTTGTATGGAGGCCATTTCTTTACAATTTTAGATTTGGCATCAGGTTTTCACCAGATTCGCATTTCAACTGAATCTATAGAGCGGACAGCTTTTGTGACGCCGAAAGCCGAGTATGAGACCATAAGACAACAGGTAATTTCTATTCTAACTAATGAGCCTGTATTATCAATTTATGATCCAGCTCTAAGAACGGAGCTGCATACGGATGCGAGCGCTGTTGGATACGGAGCAGTTCTTATTCAGCTAAAAGAAGGTAAATCTCATGCTATTGCTTATTTCAGCAAGCGCACAACTGCTGCAGAGTCCAAATATCACTCGTACGAGTTAGAAACTCTCGCTGTTGTCAACGCGATAAAACATTTCCGTCATTACCTGCATGGTCGCAAATTCGATGTGGTAACTGATTGCAGCTCATTGCAGTCCACCCGTAAGAAAACAGACTTAACGCCACGTGTTCACAGATGGTGGGCCTTCTTGCAAGCCTTCGATTTCAACATTGTTCATCGTAGCGGTAAGCGAATGTCTCATGCAGATTTCTTTTCAAGAAATCCGTTACCAGACGACGAAGGCAACGCTTCTTTTGAGAAGGTAAGCTCCAAACAAATTAATTTAGCCGAACTTAATGACAACTGGTTAATTGCGGAACAGCAGAAGGATGGGGAACTTTCAAAACTCGTGTCCGACTTGAAAGATGGAAAGCTTCCTCATGATGTGGCTAAGACCTATGAGCTTCGATCAAGCGTTTTGCATCGGAAAATTCAGCGCCGTGGTAAGACTTTATGTTTGCCAATAATTCCTAGAACGTTCCGGTGGTCTGTTGTGAACAATGTACATGAAGGTCTGCTGCATTTAGGATGGGAAAAGACCTTAGAAAAGGTTTACGAACTTTATTGGTTCGACAAAATGACGAGGTTTGTGCGAAAGTTCGTAGACAGCTGTGCCACGTGCAAAATTTCGAAGTCACGCTCCGGCAAAGTACAGGCAGAAATGCATCCCATTGCTAAGGTAGCTATACCCTGGCACACCATACATATCGACGCTACGGGAAAATTAAGTGGTAAGAATGATCGGAAGGAATATGTGTTCGTGCTTATAGATGCCTTCACTAAGTACGTATTACTTCATCATACTCTTAACATTGATACAGCTAGTAGCATCAAGGCTTTAAAATCTAGTGTCTCACTATTCGGTGCGCCCAACCGTGTAATCGCCGATCAAGGTAGGTGCTTCGCTAGTAGGGATTTCAAAGACTATTGCGAGTCTGTTAACATTAAGCTCCATCTGATAGCGACAGGAAGTTCAAGGGCCAATGGTCAGGTAGAACGAGTCATGAGCACATTAAAAAACATGCTCACTGCCATAGAAACAAGTAGTCGTTCGTGGCAGGATGCTCTGCCCGACGTGCAGCTAGCTCTCAACTGCACGATGAATCGAGTCACGCAAGCTAGCCCATTGGAACTTCTCATTGGGAAGGTTGCGAGGCCTTTGGATGTCTTATCAATAGTTGATGACGAACCCGAAATTGACATCGATCAAGTCAGGTTACAGGCTGTGGAGAATATGGAGAAAGGCTCAGCTTACGATAAGGTACGTTTTGACTCTACCAAAGCTAAACTAACACCGTTTACTATTGGAGACTTTGTACTGCTGCAGAACGAGGAACGAAATCAAACAAAGCTCGATCCTAAATACAAAGGGCCTTTCAAAGTCATAGAGGTACTGGAGGGAGATCGGTACGTACTTAAAGCTCTCAATTCGAATCGAACATACAAGTACGCACACGACCGCCTTCGAAAAATGCCTGACAGCGACAATTTTGACGAAAACGACTCTGACCCCGACTCTGACCCTGAACGTAGCAAGACTGACGAGACGAGACCGACTGATGATGGTGTCACGCCTTAGTGAGGGGATAAAAGATGCAAATGTAGTATGCAAGTGACTCAGATTGCATGCATCCCAATGCTGTTCGTGACTTGTCCAGCATAGCGATGTAAGTAATCGCCAAAGGTGCTTAATAAAAGCAATGTACTGTCTCTTGAGGGTGGGTACCGGATGGAGGTCCCAAAGTTGCCGGATAGAGGCAATGTGATGTGTTGTGTGTGGAAGTCGGGTACCGGATGGAGGTCCCGCTGGATTGCCGGATGGAGGCAATGTGTTGTATGTGACGAAGTTGAGTTTCGAACAGAGCATTGCATACTAGATTTGCTTAGAAGTTTTCATGAATTATTTCGAAAACTGGTGATTCCGGAAGAGTGGTGATTTCAATGTTGAGATTCCTTAATAAGATTTGATGAGAATGTAAATCAGAATAAAATTGTGTTGATTGTATTGTGTGACTTTAATTTTGAATGCCTTGGTCAGGAAGGCCGAGCAAAGGACGTATTACTTTCCATGAATTCTTGTTTCAGATGCCTCACACGAGGACGTGTGAATTGTCAAGATGGCCGTGTCGCAGAATCACTATTGATTGTTAATTTAAAACAACGCCATCTATTATCGTTTGTCGGAAACGTCAAGCAGTGTGCTTGGGTGAGGTCGCTACAGGCGTGGCAAGTTTGACAGCTGTCAGTTGTCATTAGACATTTGACATTTTTGGAGTGGAGAGGCACTTTTGGAGCAGCAACGAGCGCGAGAGGTCGTTTTGCCAGCCTGTAGCGAACTTACCGCGTTTCCGAACTCTAATCAATTTCCATCAGCCTGATCATTTGAGATTTTGTTGTTTTGCGTTCGCGAGTGATTAAATAGACGATTGTAATCAGTGTTTAGACTATTATTTCGTGCCTACACCATGTCGAACTCCGACTCTGATAACGAGGTACCCCAAATGGGTGAATTGCCTTCGTTATACTAATAATTTAGGTTATCAACGAGTAGCTTCAAAATTGCTCTTAGCTGCCCCAAGCCTTTTTGTAGACTACTATTTGTGAATGAAAGTAACGTAAAAATAATATTAAATCGGTTCAATACGTAATTTCCGGTACAATACAACAAAATTCTACTACATGGAACTTAATATTCAATTCTAAAGATCTTTTCTCACATAACAAATTAAATTATCGTCGCCCGCTCATTCAACAAAATCACATTGAAATGCGCTTACAAAAGCCTCTCATTTTCAACCATTCATTAAACCAATGATATTTTCCAACAAAAAAAAAAAAGTATAACGTTAGTATCAATGCCGCAAGCTCGCCGGTACCGATCTCGGTCTCGGTATCGGAACCGATTTACCACAGGAACGAGGACATGCTGCCAGGGGAATTACTCACGTTGACTGACGTCTTGGTGTCCAGAACAGACCCCGATCTCTTCTGCAATTTAAAATGATCATATATCCGTAAAGTAGCAAAGTTTACCTAAAATTAACAGCAATAGAGCTTAATCCAAATTATCATATTATTATATTTTCATATGTAAAAGGACTTGAATTTGCAGTACTTATACTATACTGCAGTGTACATCCCCCAAGCATCACCACACAGATACAGTACATTTCCAGTGAAACAGTATATGCCCAGTGACGTATGCATCCCCCAAGCATCGCTACACAGAAAGCATCACGCCTGTTTTCCCCGAAGGGTCAGGCAAAGGTGTACCTATTTCTAACTAACAAGAGGGCCCTTCCCGGCCCGTCTATCGTCAACGCGAGCTTGGTTGAAAAGCTTGTTATTTCATCCAGCGCAACGCCCGTTGACTAACAAGCAAGTGAGAAGGCGATAACATTGAACGAAAAATAGTGTGTGGAAATTTTATGAAACTTGTTCCAGGAAATGTTTTTTAAGCTTTACAAGTTTGTGAAATAAATATTTGTCATTTAGAATCTCCATTACATATGCGAGATTTCTATCGATATGTTTTCTTTACTTTTACAATTTATGAGTAAGTACAATAACAACGGCCAAAGTTCAGGTAAAAATTTTGCAAAAAAGCAGATTTTTGGAGATTTATACTGAATTTGTTTCTCCAAATTTTTATTTTTTCGCTTTGATAGAAACCTAGATACAATGCACAAAATACCTATTAGTTCAAACTTTTTTAGAAAGATATGTTAATTAACGTTATAATCACGTAGGTACTAGCGTTTGTTGAAAAGTATGACGGGTTGGCCGCTCTTAAAGGTAGAAAATACACCCACATTTCGCCAGTTAAGTCGATTTTTTATTATTAATTTATAGACTCGCCCGAGTCTATAAATAAAAAAACACCTAAGAATTGCAGTGGGCCTAGCCCACTGCAATCTCCGTCACTGACGTTGCTGTGAATTCAGAGGGGCTCGCCAAGACCTCCGTGCTCGTAGTAAGCAATTCCGAATGGTATGAGTGCTAACTTCACGTCCAGAGGCATTTCTGTTTTTATTGTAGTGGCGTTGATTGTTGGCTCACGGGCCAGCAAACTGATATAGCGCTTACGCAAACTGATCTTTGAATCGAAAAATGGTTTTTACAGACCCACAATAATTTTGAACGGCCTATCAAACGATATCCCACACCAAGGGACAGACGACAATAAAAATATCATCCCTACTTTACGTGCAAGGGCGTAAACCAACAATTTTTTTTTACGATTTTATTTTACCACTGTCGGCATGATTAATATGTAAACCAACCACACCAAATTAGAGCTTTGTAAGCTAAGAGTCTCTGAGCTAAGCTGCGGACAAACAGGCAGGCAGGCAAACAGACAGACAGGCGGACATAGGCGAGACTATAAGGGTTCCTTGTTGACTATGGAACCCTAAAAACCCGGCCAAGGCAGGCCAGTTGGCGTGGTTGGTTAAGATACCACCTATCACGCCGCAGGTCGTGGGTTCGATTCCCATCCAGGACAAACATTTGTGTGCATGAACATGTCTGTTTGTTCCGAGTCTGGGTGTAATTATCTATATAAGTATGTATTTACAAAAAAAAAGTAGTGTATGTAGTATATCAGTCATCTGGTTTCCATAGTACAAGCTCTGCTTAGTTTGGGATCAGATGACCGTGTGTGAAATGTCCCAGGATATTATTATTATTATTATTATTATTAATAATGTTATTTAGGACTGTAATAACTGATATGATATTGAATGAATACGCGTTAAATGTGTTACGGAGTCATGTGTTAACTATAACTGTAGTATTAATTATATATTATAGTCATGATGCCTAAAAGTGGGAAATATCTTAAAGTTGGCCTCCTCAACGCCGGGTCTCTGGGTACGGGCCATGACGATTTGATTTGTGCCATTGACAGATATAATTTTGATATAATGGCTATAAACGAAACTTGGCTTCGGCCGGGAGAGGAGGGGCGCGCGCCGGTCGTACCCGGTTACCGGCTGCGTCACACTCCGCGGCCGTCAGCTGTTCGCGCGGGACGTGGTGGGGGCGTTGGGTTTTATCTGCGGCGGGGTCTGAACGCGCGCATCTGTACTGGCACGACCGATCCCGGGTTCGATTCCGTCGAACAGATGTGGCTGACAATCTCGCTAAGCGGGAAAAAAATTGCTATTGGTACAGCGTACCGGCCACCGTGGTTTGACATAGATCACTTCCTTGATGCCATCACGAACACTTTTACTGCGTTGGGTAGCTGTGATCATTATGTTCGGGGATTTCAATGTTAACATGCTCAGCATACATGAGACTAAAACCAAAAAAGTACAAGAATTTTTAAATTGCGTAAGTCTCGTTCAACTTGTCACGATGCCGACACATTTCACAGATACGAGTGAGACTCTTATTGACCTACTGTGCACAGACCTTAGGGCAAGATACACGACGGTGGAATCCTTTGGTTCGATTACAGGCCATTCCATTATAGTCAGTGAATTTCATATAAAGCGGGACAAATTTTTACCATATGTAATCAAATACAGGCCGATGAAGGACATCTGTATGGATAGTTTTTATACGGATTTGTCGCAATCAAACATAGGTCGTGTTTCTGAATTAACCGATGTGAATGACATGGTTGATAGCTTTAATCACTGCTTAATATCATTGTTTGATGTCCACGCGCCACTTAAGACTTGTCGTATCAAGGAATTATCGTATCCCTGGATTACGGACACTATCCAGCTCATGATGCGGTTACGGGACAATGCGTTAGCAAAATATAGGAATACTAAATCAGGACCAAAAAAAGTTTACTATAAACAGTTAAAATCTTTGGTAGAATGTTCCTTGTATCATGAAAAAATTGCGTACTTCAGGCACAATATAAATAATAAAATAAATAATCCAAAATTACTATGGAAGAACATTAAATCCACGTTTGCACCCTCAAAGCAAGGACACGACCTTCCCCCACATTTTAGAAGCCCAGACCTAATAAATAACACATTTCTAAATGTCCCTGGCAACCCGGTAGCAAGCACGTCGCTTATATCATTCTATGAGACCCACAAATATAGTGAAGCAATATTCACAATTGCTCCAGTGGACCAAAACGATATCTCACACATTATTATTTCTGACCTAAAATCAAATGCTGAAGGCTACGACAACATAACCTTAAGTATGCTTACTCTAACTTTGCAGCACACTTTAGAAACTATTACCTACATCATTAATTATTCCATATGGACATCAAAGTTTCCTTACCAATGGAAAATTGCCACAGTTAGACCCCTACCTAAAAGTCCAAACCCTACAGAAATTAAAGACTTGCGGCCGATCAGTATTCTCCCCTGTCTTTCAAAAGTAATGGAGAGGGTAGTGTGCCGTCAATTAACTCGGTTTTTAGAAGAGAACGAAGTGTTACCTGATCTACAATCAGGTTTTAGGAAACAGCGCAGCACTTCTACGGCGTTACTTGATGTTACGGACAATATTCTTTCAGCCCAGGATAAGGGCATGTGCTCACTGATGGTGCTGCTTGATTTTTCCCGTGCATTTGATTGCATTAACGTCTCGCTATTACTGTCAAAGTTAAAATACTACGGTTTTGACCACAATGTCATTGAATGGTTCCACAGCTACCTTAGTAACAGGAAACAACTTGTAGAACTGCGTTTGTCGGATGGTACTACCTTGACTTCAGCCCTTACTTCTATAGAAAGAGGCGTTCCTCAGGGATCAATTTTGGGTCCGATTCTTTTTATTCTCTACTGTGCAGATATAATAAAGTGCCTTCAGAAATGCAAATATCATATTTACGCCGATGATGTCCAATTGTATGTATCTTTCAGTCCAGATGATTATGAGTCGGCCATTAGAGACCTAAACGACGACTTAGAAAGAATTGCCACCTGGTCAGATGAGAATTGCTTGGCATTAAACCCACTGAAAACCAAGTACATGTTGTTTGGTACGAGGCAGCAGTTGAGGAAGATACCTTTAAGCCTTAATAGAACTCTAATGGGTGAGCCTATTGACCGTGTGAATGAGGCGCGGAACCTTGGCTTATATATGGACAATAGCCTTAGATTTGAGAAACACGTTGCTAACTCCGTAAGAAACTGCTTCTATCGCCTGAAACTGCTCTACAAAATGAGGCCGTTCTTGTCCGAAAAGCTTCGCGAACAGCTAGTCGAAACCCTTGTTCTGTCTAAATTAAACTACGCTGATACGGTTTACGGCCCGCGCTTGCTGGCTCGTACCGATCGACTAATACAAAGAGTACAAAATGCATGTGCGCGCTTCTGTTACTCAGTTCCTCTGAGAAGTCATGTCACCCCATTTCTTAACAAACACTTTATTCTCAAGATAAAGTCGAGACGAAAGTTACACCTAGCGTGCCTGCTTTTTGGTGTCGTTAAGTCCAAAAAACCGAAGTATTTGTACGATAAGCTTAGTTGGATGGCTAGTAGACGAGATTGCGCGCCCAGGCAATGTGCACAACAACTGGCAACACAGTCTCATAGGACAGCGGCTTTCAGAGGCACTTTCCGATACGCTGCATCTAAGGTGTGGAATAATATCCCACCACCATTAAGGGCACTGGGCACTATCCACACTTTCAGAACACGTTTACGGCAGTATCTAATAGATTCACAACAGAAACTTGATATGGTCGCCCTTAATGTATCACTTATATGAACATATAATATCGTGGCAGACTGGTGCCTAAACTAAGCTCTAGGCCTGTATTACAGGACTCCAAAACTAAAGTATTTATTATTGTTTTGTATCTTAGTTTTTATTATCAAATTATTATTAAGTATATATAACTATTAGATTTTTTTTTTATTCGCAAAGAACCCACTTAGTTTATTTATTTATTTATTTAAGTATAAATATGAATATTATGTAGGTAGATAATACGGGCTGATATCCGCAAACACGTCAATGCGAACCTAGCGTATTAAAAATATTATGTCTTAAGTATGCTGAAACTGTATGTACTCCCCGTCACTTGTCCCTAAAGGTTCATTAGAAAACCAGCGTCAGACAGCATCTGTCTGGCATTAATGCTGAAATGAACCTTTTTGACGCAGCCGTGAGGCACACACTGGTGATTAAACATTTTTTTTTTATTTCTTATTTGTATTTTGTGTTTCACGAACTGTGTCAAATAAATGTTATTCTTTCTTTCTTTCTTTCTTTCTTCTTTCTTATTTCTTATTGCGTTGACTAGAAGCTTGATTTTTTAGAGTTCAAAGGGACCATAGACGTAGATGTGCGTATTTGATATTAATTTCAACTTGATATCACCACGCGTTCCTGAAAAAAGGGGTCTTGACAAACAGACAGAACAAAGTGATCCTATAAGGGTTCCATTTTGTTCCTTATGAGTTATGGAACCCTAATAGTGTAAGGTATGTAGCAACAATGAGGGAAAATGAAAGTAGAACAACTTACTACTAATAGAGAACGTAGAAGTCTGCATATTCCTCGTTTCCAGCTCCCTCCGCTTCGTTCTAGTTGGACTGCTACATTCCAGCCATTCAGACATTCCAGCCGGCAGCGACAGACTTTCATCACTCTGGTTTTTGTTACCTGGATCTGCAAGGATAGGTCAAATGTTAATGTCTAGATAGTCTAGCAAGCAACGTGCACGTTTTTCGTTTCATTATTTCAGTGATGTAAACAATTTTATGGACATAAACCTTCAGTTTTATTATAATTAAAACCCCAAGTTTTCAAATTGATCACATACTTAAGTTATATATAATAATAAGACCAACAAAGGATCATATACACAAAACTAAAACAAAAGCACATCCAATTAAAAAGACCACATAAAACACACAAAGATTACAGACCTCGATTGCTCAGTATGTGAACCATACAGCAATGGTTCAGGCACTTACAATCGAACCTCTGCACGAACAGCCTCAGGAGAACTCAGCCTCAGCCCGAACCCTGCGCACCAGGGATGTGCATCGCTTTCGCATAGTAGAATAAAAACAGTCTATTTGCGACCCAGCGAACATCCCTGAAGCACTGCAGAATCGGGGCAGCCCCATCAGCACCCTGAATGCATTATTATATTGCACACGCAGGGCATTGTACTGTCCGCGCGTGTATGAGACCTACAGGCTACTCGTGTACAAAGATGTACAGTAATGTTGCTTTCACTTCAGTGGTACAACGAGCAAACCTGCGGGCTATCAAATTCGCCCTTACAGACAACGCCCCGCGTTCTCGCTCTATGTCTGCATCGTCCTTCAGATCAGAGGACATCATATACTGTCTTGATATTTGTAAGAAACTTATACAGTTTGAATTGTATGTATTTGAGCTATATGTTTCCGCTGCTGGGACTCATTCTTTCTCTGTGAGATGAATTTACCACGCGGAGCCAGTTCAGGTTGGTGAATGTCACATGTCTTCGAATTTTTAGTTCTAGGACATGCCGGTTTCCGCACTATGCTTTCGTTCACCGGTTTTAGAGCAGTGGGGATGAAATACATTACCCAAAGGCCAAAGTGCTTGCCTGGACTCAAAACTGCTTACTACAACCCGTCAGTCGTGACCGTTACCACCAATCCACCTCTGCTCATCGGTGGCAACTAGTGGCTGTCGCGATTGACTCAGATGCGTGTGCCCTAACTGAATAAATAACGTAATTATATAACTGTTTTATATGTCATGTGATGCACTAATTAACTGTCTAAGATATAATATAGGTACTAATGCTTTGGGTTATTAACGAGTAGCTTCAAAATAGCAGGTTGTTAGCCGCCCCAAGCCTTTGTGGACGCTACTGCTTGTGAAAAATTACCGAAAGTAACGTAAAATAATATTTGAGTTGGTTTATACCTAATTTTCGGTACAATAAAACAAAATTCTAAGTTCTCTCCATATGGAACTTAACGTCCAATTTCTTTCGTAACGTCAATTCTAAAGATCTGTTCGCACATAACAAATGAAATTAATTATCGCCACCCGATCATTCAACAAAATCACATTGAAATGGGCTTTCATTTCAAAAAACCAAAGATAACTTTCAGTTATCACAACTGTTTACAAATATCAGTATTTATCGTGTCAATGCCGCATGATCGCCGATACCGGTCTCGGAGCCGATTTACCACAGGACCGAGGACATGCTGCCAGGGAAAATACTCACGTGGACTGACGTCTTGGTGTTCAAAACAGACCCCAATCTCTTCTGCAAATGAAAATAATCAAAATTGGTTTGATAATTTTATGTCCGTAAAGTAGCTAAGTTTACCTAAAATGAACAGCAATATAGCTAATCCATATTATCATGTGTTTTCATATGCAAAAGGACTTCAATTTGCAGTAATTGAAGTCCTTTTGCATATGAAAAGCATTGCCACACGCCACACAAAAATACATCCCCCAAGCATCACCACACCGAAACAGTCTAACAGTCTATGTCCAGTGGCGTATGCATCCCCCAAGCATCGCCTCACATAAACAGTCTATTACCAATAGCGTATGCATCCCCCAAGCATCGCCACACAGAAACAGTCTATGTCCAGTGGCGTATGCATCCCACAAGCATTGCCACACCGAAACAGTCTATGTCAAGTGGCGTATGCATCCCCCAAGCATCGCCTCACATAAACAGTCTATTACCAGTAGCGTATGCATCCCCCAAGCATCGCCACACAGAAACAGTCTATGTCCAGTGGCGTATGCATCCCACTAGCATCGCCACACCGAAACAGTCTATGTCCAGTGGCGTATGCATCCCACAAGCATCGCCACACAGAAACAGTCTATGTCCAGTGGCCTATGCATCCCCCAAGCATCGCCACACAGAAACAGTCTATGTCCAGTGGCGTATGCATCCCACAAGCATCGCCACACCAAAACAGTCTATGTCTAGTGGCGTATGCATCCCCCAAGCATCGCCACACAGAAACAGTCTATGTCCAGTGGCGTACGCATCCCCCAAGCATCGCCACACAGAAACAGACTATGTCCAGTGGCGTATGCATCCCCCAAGCATCGCGACAAAGAAACAGTCTATGTCCAGTGGCGTATGCATCCCCCAAGCATCGCCTCACATAAACAGTCTATTACCAATAGCGTATGCATCCCCCAAGCATCGCCTCACATAAACAGTCTATTACCAGTAGCGTATGCATCCCCCAAGCATCGCCACACAGAAACAGTCTATGTCCAGTGGCGTATGCATCCCACAAGCATCGCCACACCGAAACAGTCTATGTCCAGTGGCGTATGCATCCCCCAAGCATCGTCTCACATAAACAGTCTATTACCAGTAGCGTATGAATCCCCCAAGCATCGCCACACAGAAACAGTCTATGTCCAGTGGCGTATGCATCCCACAAGCATCGCCACACCGAAACAGTCTATGTCTAGTGGCGTATGCATCCCCCAAGCATCGCCACACAGAAACAGTCTATGTCCAGTGGCGTATGCATCCCCCAAGCATCGCGACAAAGAAACAGTATATGTCCAGTGGCGTACGCATCCCCCAAGCATCGCCACACAGAAACAGTCTATGTCCAGTGGCGTATGCATCCCCCAAGCATCGCGACAAAGAAACAGCCGGTCTATTCTGTACAAATCCACCGTGAAAACTTAGGCGAAGTGAGCTTGAAGAGAGCTGTCATTCCACCTGATGCTAGGGATTGACACTATTGACAGCTCCCTCCACGCTCACTCCATCTAAGTTTTCACGGTGAGATTTGTATAGAATAGCACTGCAGGACGTGTCGGGCCGCGCAATGAAGAGTTCTGTAGTTGGGATGAATTATCCCAAAAACAAACAACATTGTAGTTCAAAAACATGTTCTTCCCATACATCGATATACGTCACGGTCAATCCTGCAACTGCATATGTTAGTTTGTAATTACAAAAAAATAAGTTTTTATGTGATAAAACTACAAATAAACTATTTTCAGACGTTTTCCTTTACTTGTGCTGTGACACATCGCTTCTTGCCAAATTTCATGATACTAGTTTAACGGGAAGTACCCTATATAGGTTTTGATTTATTTGCTAGTATCGAAAGATATCGTATAAATCGACATATTTTTTCATTGCGTTGACTAGGAAGCTTGATTTTTTTTATTAGACTCCTAGAGACCTTAAATACAGCGCGGCATTTGAGGGCAGCTGCAACGCGCGGCGGAGTTGCGCGCGCGGAATTCGCTCACAGTCAGCACAGTAGTCAGCAATCGGCCATTCGTCATTGTTCATGTTTGGACGTAATCTTAAAATGGATAACGAACAGTATCTTCGCTTATTGGAAATCTATGGATCCTATAAGAAAACACTATCATAACAAAAATAACCAATGACCTCGAAACCTATTCTTCTGCAGCGAGGGGTAAGACAGGGTGACGTTATCTCTCTGACACTATTACCGCTGCAACGGAGGATGTCGTTTTCGTTCTGGACTGGAAAGGGGTTGGCTTCGACATTTGCCGACGATGAGTCAATAGAGCTTCCGTAAGAGTGTGTCTTAAAATGAACATGGGCAAATTCAGGTCATGTCAAATGCCACTCTCATGAAGATCGGAAACTCTGTACTCGAATTTGTGTACGATTATGTTTACCTTGCACAAATTGTCCAGTATGGTAGGGCCAACTTCGAGAAAGAAGTCAATCGTCTAATCCGGCTCGGCTGGGTAACTTTGGGGAAGCTACGTAAAATCTCTTTTCGTCTCACATTCCAGTGATGACCTATGGCACTGAAACGCTATGATGTTCCCACTGCTGGGACACAGGTCTCCCCTCGGTGGGAGGGAGTGGGCCGTAATCCACCACGCGGGCCCAGTGCGCGTTGGTAAATGTCACATGTCTTCGAATTTTTGTTCTACGACATGCCGGTTTCCTCACGCTGTTTTCCTTCACCGTTTTAAGAGCAGTGGTGATTAAATTATTTACACAAAGTAAAGCGCCTACTTGGGTTCGAACCCACGGGCCACGACCTACAACTCGTAAGTCGTTGCCGTTACCATTGGGCCACCATTGCTCTCATGGGCCTCATTAGAAGGCTGAAAGTCACTTAAAGGGCAATAACAGGCTATGCTTGTCACCTAAACGGCTATGCTTGGAGTTTCCCTACGTGATCGAATCAGAAATGAAGAGGTCCGCAGGAGAACCAAGGTAACCGACATAGCCCGAAGAATTGCCAACTAAAGTGGCAGTGGGACATTGCTTACAGAACAGATGGCCGAGGGGCCTAAAGGTTCTGAAGTGGCGACCGCGTACTGGAAGACATAGCATTGGAAGGCCTCTCACAAGGTGGACCGATGACCTGGTGATGGCCGCAGGAATCCGCTGGATGCGGGAAGCACAGAACCGGTCGAAGTGGCGGTGCTTGGGGGAGGCCTATGTTCAGCTGTGGACGTCTTGCGACTGCAATGATGATGATGATGAACAAAAATAAAAGAGAAGATCTCTGGGATGAGATAGCCAATACGCGGTATGTCCCGGTTTTGCCACAAAGCACTGCCGCGCGTATCTACAGACGCCAGCAGGTCAAGCTACCCGAAACTGTCTAATTTTCCCAATCAACCTTGAACCTTTACCACTAAAGCATTAGCTTTAGCGGTAAAGTTGAAAATCTATTAACACATTATCTGCTTAATTCTTTATGCAAACGCTTCTTTTTGCTACACCCTTACCGACCCTTATTTTACGATGTTTTCGAAACAATAGAGATGCACAACGAACGCACAGGTGCGGCGCGCCGCACTCGAAGAAAGTTATGTAAATTGTATGGACGCGCATACGCGCCGTCAAGCACCTGGTGAAAGTCCGAAAACGCGCATGTGCGTCTGCCGCGCCTAATGTATTAAAGAAATTTGACAGATTGTAGTAGCTTGATGTGCTGGCGTCTGTACATTTCTCCATACGTCTAAAGTTCTAAACATAGCGCGGGAGAATTTGTGTCCTGCGAATGCCGCGCGTTGTTGCCGCGCACCTTGCGCGCTCTGTTTGGTTTCCTTATGAGGTATGGAACCTTAATAATAGTGTAAAGTATGTAGCAACAATAAGGGAAAATTAAAGTAGGACAACTTACTGCTAACGGAGAACGTAGAAGTCTGCATATTCCTCGTTCCCGGCTCCCTCTGCTTCGTTCTGGTTGGACTGCTACATCCAGACGGCAACAGACTTTCATCACTCTGGTTCATGTTATCTGGGTCTGCAAGAGGGGAGACGGGGGTTAGGTCATATTTTAGGTGTCTAGATGGTCTAGGAAGCAACGTACACGTTTTCGTTTCATTATTCCAATGATGTTAATATCATACATAAGTGATACTTATCACCAGAGATCAGATAATCGGATGCATATTTACCTAAGGGCCGGTTTTTGATCCGTAGTTAACTCAACCAATGGTTAAACATAGTAACTAATGGTTGAATTTTGGCTAAATGTATTTGCCAAAATGCCATTATTACTATTTTTTAATATGACTGAATTAACATGAATACAAACACTTGTGTTAAATTGACATTAATAGTCTTATGTTTAAGTTCTAATGTGTATTTTTTTCATGATCCATGCTTTTCTTTTTTATAAATGTTTGTCTGTATATGCCCATTAAGTTCAATAAAATATATTATTATTATTATTTTTTATTTTTTTTACATTTCTCGGGACCCTGGGGTCCCGGACCTTTGGAAGGCGTACAAGGAGCCGAAGCCAACTCGCAGAGGCCCCTTAAATAATTTTAAATGATAAGGAGGCACCAACCGACGATTATCCCTGTATGCACTATGCAAGTGCACCCAAGGACAACCCCCGGTTGGTGCAGGACTATTGTTGTGTGTGGAAACAAAATATATTGGGCTATGGGTCTGGGTGGCTAAAGTGGATTGGGTAACTTGAACTATGGAAGAACTATGTCCCCTGCCTGACCAATGTTATATATTATACACGGATAAAATGGCAGGGGGTGACTTGCACACTCAATAATGGGCCCCCGGAAACGGCCACTAGCACATAGTGACGTAGCGACAAGGGGGCAACACTTCCTGAGATGCTTGAGGAGTGGAGAGGTATTCCACGGCTATCAGGACAATCCCGGAAGTACGGTCAAGATCCCTACCAGCACCTTACTGGAATACTTCCTTCCTCCGAGCACGTTTGCTCTTGCGAATCTTCACCCAATCCGGCCAATAAAGGCAAGAAAGAGGTGGGAGCTCTGTTCCTCGTCAGTGTTCACTCCAGCCGGCCAATAAAGGCAAGCTAGAGATGAGGACAAGATTTCTCTCGGGAGATAGGGGGTCCGTGGGGTCGCTACTGCCCAACAGCTCGCCACATGCTGCCCTGCGGGTTTCTGTATCTCTCTTGGTCTGGCTCCTCATCCTAGACCCGTTCCGGCAAAGTAAACTACCGGCACAGACTTAAAGTTTGAAGCGCGCAAGCCCCACCACGACGTCAACGTAGAGATACAGCGCTGTTATTTTTATTATTATTATTATTATTATTATTTATGTTAAAAAAAATATATGTTTAGCCTTTCACATTTAAAACTTGTAGAATAGATGTATGATTTTTTTTAAATTTTTCGTTACTTGTGTTGTAGGTGCGACATGTAAGAAAACTTGTGAAGGAAAAGGAAGAAATGTAAAGTGGATGGCTTCGATCTCGGTGCCTTAAGAAGAAAAATTCATGAATTTTACACTATGTTGAAAGAAATTCCCACAATACCAAAGTTATTAAATGTGCTCCAAGAAAACATTGATTTGAAAGAGAGTCGAGAATCTCTTATAAAAAAAAAGAGAAAAAACGAGAAAATACTCCATAAAATTGGATTTCTTTACAAGAAACCAATATCGAAAAGAATGAATAAGGTGAACAAAAACCAGTCACATTTTTGGACGAGACCTATTCACGCATCTCATACAGCTGGATGCTGTTGGCAGAGTGATGAAATTGACGGTGTGCTAAACCCAATCTCCAAAGGAAACAGATCGATACACGTAGTATATAAGTCAATGGATCGATAATTGTTCTTACGCGAGGTCAAGCAGGGTTTGTGGAGAAAGCTTTATTAGTGTTCCAATCGAATACAAAAAGTGGCGATTATCACGACGAAATGAACAGTAAGAATTTAAAAAAATTGTGACCGATAAACTTCTGCCTAATTTACATCAGCCAACACTGATTATATTGGATAACGCCCCATACCATTATTTGCAAAAACAGAACGCCTAATGGAAATCATAAAAAAGTCGGAGATGCAGAAGTGGCTGACGGAAAATAATGTAGAATTTAACGAACAGTTTACAAAACCGCAACTCTACGAACTTATTTAAAGGCAATGTTGAAAAACAATGAACATAGCGTGTTAAGATTGCCGCCATACCATTGCGACTTAAATGATTTGGAGCTCGATGAAACAAAACGTAGCTAATCAGAACATTGATAAATTAAATTCAGAAATGCCTACTTTGATTGCAGAAGCCTTCTATAAGATAACAGTGAATGAATGGCAAAAGCACTGCAATCATGTAAAAGAATTGAGAACGATTATAGAAGTAAGGATGCATACTTAGACGAGTCTTTCATCATTAATTTGACCAGTGACAGTGAAAGCGAAAGTAGTGACTCTGATGATGAAGTGACTAAAGATGAATAAAATAACTCCGGTGGCTTAGGAATACCTGGAGTATTCCCGTTAGAGGACACTCGCCATACATTTTATGATCATAATAAAATTATTGTGTTAAATATAAATATTTTCGAGAAATATGTTTGTTTTTGTTTAATTAAAATCAAAATGTTACGTCCTACGTTCTTTCAAATCGCCAGATGTTACATAGGTAGTGTGTGCATAATTTCAAATTTTTAACCAACTTCAGAAAAGGAAGCTATCAATTTGACACGTATTGGACATTATATAATATTATTATTATTGGAACTGCAATATGGTGACTGGTAATTAGTGACCGATACTTAAACACATGATTGTACCCATTATTATGAACAACTTTTACTATGGAATCAGACTTGAAATCGCGAAAAAAAAATCAGTTATGCGAACATGAATGTTTGGGACCAAAGATTTTTTTTACGCGAATTCAGATTTGGTCCCATAGTAAAAGTTGTTTGTTATCATGAGTACAATCACGTGTTTAACACGTTCTGTGCGGCCGACACGTATGTGCGATTTTCGAACCTTCACCAAGTGCTACCGTCGCATATGCGTGTCCATACAATTTATGTACTTCCTTCGAATGCGGCGCGCCGCACCTGTGGGTTTTTTGTAGCAGTGAATGTGTTAAGTGTCGGTCACTAATCACCAGTCACCTTATATTTACATAAATAATGCGTCTATTTGAGCTTCCAAATATACAAATTATATAATTTATAAGTATGTATGTATGAAAATTACATTTAATTATTATTTAATTATTACATTTACCCAAACATATACACACACACACACACACACACACATACATACACACATACACACTAATACACACATGCACGCACATACACATACACACAAGAAATACGTTCATTATTAACCTTATTTAATTTTACTTCATTATGATTTTTGATAATTGTTTAATTGTGGGTAGATCGACAGGGTCTTCATTTGATTAATAGCTAATATTAGAACATAACTTTATGGCCGTCCACTGTCTCTTAAGAAACAGGTATACCCTAGTTTAAGAGACAGGGTATCAGAAATTGTCAACAGATGTACCGTGTAATTACATCACCATGTTCTACCATAATAATGTAGTTACATAACTTTATATATCTTGATTGTTACTATTTTTAAGTTTTGTTTTTCTCATCATCTGTACTTTCAAGATCAATAAACAATTTATTATTATATTATTATCTCCTTTATTTATTTTTTAAACTTATTTTATTACATTTTTAAATATTTTTATAAAAACATAAAAAAAAAACATTTAAAAATATAAAAAATAGTGATCCGCCGGTAGCGGGTGCAGGGTCCAAGCTACCGGTGGTTAGGGCCCCAGAGACAGGAACCTCCTCACAATACGCGCCGTATCAAGGAGGACTGCCTTCTGAATCAGGCCCTTCACCCAGCCACCCAACGAGAGCCTCTTGAGATGTTGGTCGAGGCTCTTAGCGATAAGGCCATTGACCGTAACGACTATCGGCACAATGATTGCCGAGTCCACATTCCACATAGCGACCACCTCGTGGGCTAAGTCGAGATACTTCAATTGTTTCTCCTTCTCAGCCTTCACGAGGTTCTCGTCATGCGGGATAGTGACATCGATTATCATTGTGCGGCGCACTGATCGATCTATTACCACTATATCAGGCTTATTGGCTACAATAGTCCTGTCAGTGATAATAGATCGATCCCAGTATAACGTGACATGGTCATTCTCGAGAACTGGGTCGGGCACATACCTGTAATACATATTATTATTATTATTATGTTTGTTCGCGAAACTATTAATCGGATTGAAAAATCGGTTCAGTAGTTTTCAAGATTTGGAACAAAATGTTTTTGTACATCAACTCGCTTACCCACTTTATTGCAAATTTTATTTTTACTGGCGACACCAAATGCGAGAATAGTGGCTCTCTCACTGGGCCAGCACCCTAATTGCGTAACACACTATCAATCGGAATCGGTTTCATTATGACAGTTAAACAATATTCATTGCGTTATTTACGTTGTCGATTAGACAAATTTTTCCAACATTCATTTATGTTCGAAAAATGCAATGGATTAGCGATTTGCTTCAAAATGATTCAGACTCCGATCGATAGTGTATTACGCCATTCGGGTGCTGATAAGTTTGTGGGATGTATATTATACATAATTATGTCATGCTCATGATTGACTGCTTAGCTCCACAAAGGTATTGCGTGATGATAACCAAAGGTTAAAGTCATTTAGATAAGTACTTTTAGAAGAGAATTTAGATAGCTTGTTACTTGTGATATCTGTAATTCTGAGAAATACTTCCTCAAATAATTTAGAACGTGCAGACTTGACTTACTGCTAATAGAGAACGTAGAAGTCTGCAGATTCCTCGTTTCCGGCTCCCTCTGCTTCGTTCTAGTTGGACTGCTACATTCCAGCCATTCAGACATTCCAGCTGGCGGCGACAGACTTTCATCACTCTGGTGCATGTTATTTGGGTCTGCAAGAGAGGGGAAGGGGGGTTAGGTCGAATGTTACATGTTTAGATGGTCTAGGAAGCTTCCTAGACCTACGTAGCTACGTAAGTTTTTCGTTTAATTATTCCAACGATCCGTGCCTCGGAAAGCACGTTAAGCCGTGGCTGTCATTCGTGGATCTTTGGCAGTCGTTACGGGTCGTCAGAAGCCCGAAAGTCTGACAACCAGTCTTACCAAGGGGTATCATATTACCCAGTAACTGGGTTGTGGAGGTCAGATAGGCAGTCGCTCCATGTAAAATACTGGTATTCAGCTGCATCCGGTTAGACTGGAAGCCGACCCCGACATAGTTGGGAAAAAGCTAGGCAGATTGATTTTTATTCCAACGATAAAATATTTTTTGGACCCCAACCTTCAGTTAGGTATCTTACTTTGACTTAAGCTGCAGTTAGTAATTATTCCAAGGAGTTGAGTTGCCAAATATGTATCTATATTCACTAATGTGCTTTACATAGGTATCAAAATGAGGGAAACTATGCTTAATTTTATCGACGGAAAATATATTTTCAAAAATCTAAAAAAAAAAACATTATAGCATTTTTTAAATTCTTGTTCGCTGCTGTGACCCCTGTGTTCACAAAACGGTATAACTTTTAAACTCAACTATCTATCACGAAGAATCAAACTCGAGTAATGATTGGAAATAATAGGGCGTCCTCACAAAATAAAAATTATTTTGAAATCGTTGGCTAATACTATACAATACCTACCCCACAAGTATTGTTTTGTGACAAATCACGTTATATTTTTAGGCTCCTCAATTGTAAAATATCGCAGTAAAACCCCTTATTATCTACCTTTTTTATTACTTTAAATTATTCTACATCGTAATAGCTTTTTAAAAGTGAAAATACCACGTTTATAACTCATTCACGTTTCCTAATGCCACACTGTTTCGTATAATATTTCAGAAGGTAGATGCAATTTTATTTTTTATATTTTTTCTCGATTTTTTTAAAATATTGTTTCCGTCGCTATAATGAAGTATAGTTTCGCTCACTTCGATAAAGCATATATATATCTATGTTTCGATATGTCGCACCTTGATAACAAAAGTGGCATTACCAAAACTATGTTTTCTAAATAACTCCATAATTTACTGGCATATTTTCAGTATATACAAAACTTAGAGTATGATAGTCAAATTGCAGTCTTTTATTTCAGTTATTTGCTAAGATATTGACCAAAATGTTGCGTCAAAAAAGCTTTAAATGGACATACAGAAAAACTTTAATTTTTGTATAACGCCACTTTTGTTTTCAAGGTGCGATGTATTATCGACAATATTTTTTTTTCGGAAATATACCAATTTTTTAGCAGTATCGGGTTGACCTTGACCTTAGAACCCATTTACGTTCTGAGAAGCATGGTCCTACGACACACCGTTTCCGAATTGTGGGCCTCCGAGTTTTATTTTACTTTATACATATACAACGCTCTACATTTCCAAATTGATAGCTCAGATGAAAATCTTTCCCGGAAAGAAATTGCTGCTCTAGTCGAATATGTAAAAATAACTCGCGAAATATAGAAAAAAAAAAAAATTTTTTTAAGTGTCGGTCGATCTTCAACTTGCGTATCCTTAGGGGCACAGCACAACCTATTTTCTTAAACATTTTTTTTTCGGAAATTTACCATTTTTTTTTGCAGTATCGGGTTGACCTTAGAATCCATTTAGATTCTGAGATGCATGGTCCTAAGACGCACCGTTTCGGAATTATGGGCCTCCGAATTTTATTTTACTTTATAATATAAAACGCTCTATATTTCCAAAATGGTAGCTCGGATGTAAATCTTTTCTGGAAAGAAATTGCTACTCTAGTCGTTAACCAAGAGATGTTTGATGTAAGAAATAACAGCAAAATAATGAAAAAAAAATGCCACTAGATTTTGGCACTTGATTTGAAGACTATTGCCACATGACTTAGAGGCTATTGCCACATGATTTGAAAATCTTTTATGGACAGAAATTGTTCCTCTAGTCGAAAACCAAGAGATAATGTAAAAAGCAACATCAAAATAATGAAAAAGAAATACGAAAATAGCCACTAGACTTTGGCACTTGATTTGGAGACTATTGCCACATGATTTGGAGGCTATTGCTACTCGATTTGAAAATCTTTGCGGGGCAGAAATTGTTCCTTTAGTCGGAGGCCCATAATTCGGAAACTAAATGGGTTCTAAGGTCAAGGTCAACCCGATACTGCAAATTATAATATGGTAAATTTCCGAAAAAAAATTAGTGAAAATTAGGCTGTCCTCTGCCTCTAAGGGTACGCCAGCTGAAGATCGACCGAAAATTATTTTGAATTTTTTTTTATTTTTCGCGGGTTCTTTTTACACCAACTCATGGTTTTTGACTAAAGCAGCAATTTCTTTCCAGAAAAGATTTTCATCTGAGCTACCAATTTGGAAATATAGAGCGTTTTATAAAAAGTAAAATAAAATTCGGAGGCCCACAATTCGGAAACGGTTCGTCGTAGGACCATGCTTCTCAGAACCTAAATGGGTTCTAAGGTCAAGGTCAACCCGATACTGCAAAAAAATTGGCAGTCCTCGCTCCATAGGGCCCCTAAGGCTACACTCCAACCATTCTATGTACTAACCAAGGTCATGGTCTACCTATGCTCCAAATTTCATCTAAATCCGTTCAGCCGTTTTAGCGCGAAACTCCGCCCCTAAGAGGCTACCCAGATATTTATTTTATCATTTGCATTAATGTTCATTAATAGCCATAATAGCTCCCCAGCGTTATCACCATCTATTAGGTACCTATATATCACAGTACAAATCAACCTGCAAGAAAGTATATAACGGAAAGTTCCGTAACTAATTTACACACTATTACTAAAGATTAAAGTTGACACTTACCAAATAACTCCTAATTAGAGAGAATAAGATTACGATGCACTATGACGTCCGCACTCTTTAGCGGTCTCAAACGGAACTGACTAGCTTCTGCGCGGTTCTGCCGGCTGCCCTCACGTTTTCGTCTCACAAAACACCACGCCTTCCGTCGTCTTTTCTAGGGTTCCGTACCTCCGTATGAAAAAAACGAAGCCCTTATAGGATAGATAAGTCACATTTGCAGTTTTGGAATGTATGGGGGAATAATGTTTATTAACTTTGCTACTATATTTAGGTACGCCAGCAGGTCATGCTACCCGACACAGTCAAATTTTCCCAATCAACCTTGAACTCAGCATGGAAGACTTACAGCTAAAAAACAATTTAACAACAAAAAGAGAAACGATGGTCAACAGAAAGCCAATTACAAGACTTCGCGTTTAGAATTACAGGGTGCATGGAAATTCGAAATTCTTGAAAAGATTTATACCGGAGGTTATTTCCAACAAATTAGGACCTCAACTACGGATCGAAAATAAATGGTTTCCGAGTAACGGAGGTTTTTTAGTTTTGCTTTAGCGATAAAGTTGAAAATCTATAAAAGAAATTTGACAGATTGTAGTAGCTTGATGTGCTGGCGTCTACTCAAATCGGGCTCGATTTTGATGTATGCATCATTGGATTTTTGAAAAATCAACATCAAGGTTTAATAGGTAGGTAATATAAGACAATTAAAAAAAAATATTTTAAAAAACAAAAACCCGACTGCATAAACAACTGAAAAGAGAAAAACAAGCATTATAATCCATAGAATTTTGGTACTGCAGGTGGGGACAAACAAAACGCACCTTGAAAACAAAAGTGGCGTTATACAAAAATTAAAGTTTTTCTGTATGTCCATTTAAAGCTTTTTTGACGCAACATTTTGGTCAATATCTTAGCAAATAACTGAAATAAAAGACTGCAATTTGACTATCATACTCTAAGTTTTGTATATACTGAAAATATGCCAGTAAATTATGGAGTTATTTAGAAAACATAGTTTTGGTAATGCCACTTTTGTTATCAAGGTGCGAAAAGTTACACCATATTTCAGGTTATTGGTTTGGGGGACAAACCAATAACCTGAATATGGTGTAACTTTTGTGCAGCCTGCAGTACCAAAATTCTATAGATTATAATGCTTTGAGTACTTTTCGCTACTCCTCATAGTTTCGGATTTGGCCAGCCATGCCCACTTGAAAAGTTCCTCCTGTATAAAAAAAAGGGGAAATAATCATAGGGCATCAAAAAAGTCCGCATCGCTGTAAGCAGGAAAAATGCCCAAAAGGCTGGCAGCCCTGCCACGTTGTATGGCAATGCCTAATCTTTGGCCCAAAAATAGGCCAGCCCTATGGTCACGTATAGAGTCAACCGTCAACCGCTTGGCGATGTCTCGAAAAACTAAGAGGGCAGGCTTGAGCTGTTCTTGGGATAAAAAAACATGGTAGATAACGTAATTCATTGTACGGAACCCTCAACACGCGAGTTCAACTAGCATTTGTCCGTTTCTTTTTATACAATTTCTCAATGTTTTGTTCGGTTTGGGTTTTGCCCGGGCTCAACTTGGTAACCAGAAGCACAGATTAATACAGATGGGACACTCCGCAGTTTAGGTATGAAGCTACAAGTACGCGACGGGCCTATCTCACTGGGCCAAGTCAGTAGGACTGCCGCGGTGAGAAGGTATAAGAGTTATGCGTTAGAAAGAGAGGCAACTTGTAGGTGAATATAACTAATATTATAAATGCGATAGTATGTTTGATTGTTACCTTTTCACGCCTAAACCACTGAACCGATCATCCTGAAATTTTGAATATACATTGTCAGGTGTACAGACACGGACATAGGGTACCTTTCGTCCCGAAAAAAAGTACTGTTCCCGAGGAAAACAACAATAACTTTCTTATGATAATAGATGGCGCCACGTGTCTTTTGAATCATGATTGAATTATGTTATTATAGAAACTTTAGTAGTGTGTTAGGAGTTTTTTTTTTTAAGTACCTAATACATTTTTTGAGTCTAGTGTCGATAGACCAGTTTTTTATCCTCCTAACTATCCTAAGTAATATTATAAATGCGAGTGTTGATTACGCTTTCACGCTCAAACGGCTGAACGGGTTTGTATGAAATTTGGCACATGGGCAGACCATGACCTGGAGAAGGACTTAGGCTACTATTCATCCTGGATCGCAGACGAAGTCGCGCGCAACAGCTAAGTAGAATATTGTGTCGTAGCATGAGTCGCTTTTTATTTAAATGATGTTGCGGAGTGTCCCATCTGTATTAATCTGTGCCAGAAGTGGCTGCAATAATGTGCGTTGTGCTTGGGTCAAAGACTATATAAATTCTCTATGGCTGCGGTTATTCCTGTAGTACGTCTATGATGCAGCCTCCAGACTCTAGAATCGTGAATATGCATAGCTTCCCGCCTCCTCTTCATTGCTCCTCCCTCCTCCTTGTCATTGATTTTGTCTTCTCGCAAGACTTCTTGTGCAGAGACTTCTCGCCGTGAGTCTGTATGGGATATGTATACTCAGTCATTGGCTACTAGCCCTATGAGTGTCCGTAAATGAAAACCAACCTTATTTCAATGACCCAAACCTCTATTTTAAAAGCGATTCAAAATGTACTCTCCTCTCCGAGCCGGTCTGTGTGAACAGACACTAAGTCAGGCCGCACACCTGCCCCTCCGGTGGGTTCCCGCATTGTCGAGGTGGGTGGGCTCAGTAGCCGTGGCTTGGTCATCCACGGTGAAGCGAAGAGGAACTCGAGGAGGAGGAGAAGCCGCTCGTCAGGGCTTTTTCCAGGTAGCCGACGACGACGTAGCGGCCAACAAGTAGGTTGCGGTGCCGCTTGGGCGACATCGAACCTGACTCGTGTAGACGGCACCGCCACCACGCCGCCACCGCGCCGCCATCGCTCCGAAGACACCGCGATGTATGGATTTATTAGCATTTTTCAATAAAATTATTTTCCTAATATTTTTATAAGCTGCCGTAAAAAAAAAGGGGACGTAGGGTGTTCCGAAAGTCTTGTGATTTAACTTTATTTTTCACGGTTTTTCAAAATAATTGCCACTGCAATTAATACACTTCTGCATCCTTATAAAAAAAAAACACTAAAAATGTCTTTCCATTTCTGTTCAGGAATTTCCTCATATATATTGTCTCAGGCCAGAAGTAAAGCTTCTTCGTCCCGAAATCTTTGCCCTTTCAATTTACTTTTCACGAAAGGAAACAGTTCAAAGTTACATAGCGACATGTCTGGGCTGTAAGGCGGATGCTCAAGAAGTTACAAGCCGGCGGCATATGGCAAAAATTGGCATGTAACGTCAGCACGATGTGCCGGAGCATTATCATGATGAATAATGATGTTAAATACAATAGGAACAAAGAAAAAAATATAATATAAAATGATATTCAATTCTTGCATCCCGTATATAGGTACCTATTGTTAGGTTTTAGGATTTCTATCCTTTTTTTTTTTTGTTCCGGGGAGGAAAATCCTCATGGATGTCCTCCGCCCTGGGGCGGGCGGAGGGGTCTGTCAGACTCTTACTGACTAAAAACCACCCCGGTGTTCCCTTCCCACACTTGGACCGGGGATCATGGGAACTTGTGCGCCTTCCACGATCCCCGGCTAGTGCCGGCCCGCCATTGCGGGCCACCTCAGGCCCGCGCGGGGAGTGAGGTGTGAAACTCCCCCCGCGACGTCCATTAGGGGCGCGCGTGGAACACAACGCGCCGCCGCCTCGGGTCCTGCTGGATGAGGGGCGGCGGACGTCCCCGAGTCCGCCGTCCCTCCGGACCTATTTACGGGGGCTGGAAGAGGGCGTTATCCGCCCTCCGCCGACGCCTGCTGCGGATCGGGAGAGTGGTTTCAATCTCCCTCTCCCTTTCCGCAGCCTCCTTCTGCGAAATCACCGTTTCACAGAAGGAGATCACCGCATCCCACGACTCGGCGCCCCCGGCCATAGAACGAGCGACGGCCGGTAGCGACAAGTCGGCTCCGACTACTGATACGAGGGCACGGCGCGGCTCCTCCCATGCGACACACTCTGCCAGTGTGTGCCACGCCGTGTCCTCCCAACAGAGGACGCAGTGATGGCACCGAGCGTCCGGCTCCCTGCCTATGCGACACAGGTACTTCCCGAAGCAGCCATGCCCCGAAAGCACCTGCGTCGCCCGAAACGACAGATAGCCGTGCCTCCTCCCGAGCCATTCGCCGAGCACTGGTCGGATCGCCTCGACGGTAGCGGGCGCAGAAGCCTGTTCCGCCATTCCGTCACCAGAACCTCGCGGAGCTGTGACCGACGATGCTCGAACTCTCGCTGCATCGGTTCACGCCCCGCGTTCGCACTTCCTCGCGCCATCGGTAAAGAGACGCGAGGGCTCTCGCCTCTAGGTCAAGCCGCCTCGTAGGAGATTGTGCGATACCCCCTGATAGCTCTGACGGCCATCGCCCTCTGTGGTTTACGCAGTATTGCGATGCAGCCAGCAGTCAGGTCAGAAGCCCACACTGGGGCCCCGTACAGGGCCATGGATCGCACGATCCCCAAGTACAACCGCCTACAGGCGGTGCTCGGGCCCCCCAGGTTGGGAAGCAGCGTTGCGAGACAAAATACATACATGAAATAGGTACATGTACAAATTCCGGTTGGCCGAACGTTCAGATGTACATCAGAACGTTCGGCCAACCTGAATCTCCATAACTGAGGACCTTAAAGAAACTGTTACTGGATAGAGATCTAGTGACGATTTTGTGACAAACAACTACTGCTTTACTTTTACTCGTAATGCCAGCGGTTAAAAGTAAAATGAATTTTAGTTCCAGCAACATCAGACCGTTCGGCCAACGTGATCTCCATAACTGAGGACCTGAAAGAAACCGTTAATGAATAAAGATTTTTTTTTGTGACAGCCACATTAAATGGTAAATTAAAAAATAAACTTCTAACCTCAAAAGATTGGGATTATCGATTCCTCCACAATGAAGAAGCTTAGAGAAACCGTCAATGAATAAAGATTTAGTGACGACAGTAAAATGAATGTTTATTGCTTTATTTTTATTCGTGACGGCCCCATTCAATAGTAAATTGAAAATGTAACATATTATAACCTCAAAAAATTGGCAATAAGTAGGTATCGATTCCTCTTTGATTATTTACTCTCTAGATAGCGCGTCACGCAATGAGCGCTTCAACAAAAACTGGCCAATGTTTACTTGCGTGTGTGCGTGAGGAACGCACACAAGGTTAGCAGTAGCTATGCCTTACGCTAGCGTCATTTGTATCTGGGAGTTGCCAGCTAATGAATGCATCCCGATAAAATGGGGAAAAACTGTAAAATTGACATCATGTTAATAAAATCATTAATTATAACTATTTAATATAATATGTAGCTGCTCGTGCTAATTCATTGACTGATTGACTCACTCACTCACTCATTATTGATCACCCCTCCTGTAAAATTTTGTATGATTTTTTTTTCACGGATGATTTTGTATAGAGGACAAAAATTCATTCGGAGGAAAAATACGAAGAGAGCTGTTCATTGAGGGTTGTGAGACGGGTGAGGAGCACGGCCAGGGTATTGAAGATAGGTGGGGGTGCTCAAACAAAAATTACTCGAAACCTTATCCAATTTTCAGTGAGCAGAAAAAAACTTCAAAATGTCGGTTTCAAGATGGCGGCCATGCAAATTATATCGGTATCTATCTCAGAAAGTATAAAATGATGAAAGTGTTTTCTTTGGAAAAGATGAATAGGTAATCAATCAAAAATCAATTACGTATTTACAAAATATGTTTTATTATTTAATTTATGGTGTCGACTTAAAAATAATAATTTAAATACAAAAAAAATGTTTTTTTGAATTTTTCGAGCAACTATCTGAAAAATAAACTCTTCATAAATTAGTAGTGAGTTAAAATTTGAGCCCATTGCCTATGTTTCTAACTACTAATTTAGTGGCCCTCTCTTTGTATTTGTTTTTTAAATAATTTTCGTTTTGAGGCTACATCACTTTTTAAATTATCTAATTTAGCAATATGGTAAAACCGTATAGTCAAATATTTTTCGGCGACCAGTCTTATTCGATTCACTTGGTGAAGTGGACCACACGCGTGTTCAGTTTCAACTTTAAAATAAGTAGTTTTATTACCAATAAATTGTTTGATAATAGAAGACAATATTTTTGTATAAGTTGAGCTGGTCATTATAAAATTTGGTCTCAGAAACTTTCTGATTACTGTCTCCGAAGACTGTCTCCGACATACAGAATATACATCCCTTGAAGCATAAATCAGTCCGCCTTCATCCCGTGCGCTAACTAGTTTATGGTATTCATGCTTTTCATTTGATAATAAAGATTCAATGCATGCAGTACATTTGATTTGTTTACGGAGACATCTCACAACACAAGTATATAAGTCGGCTGCAAATACGTTACTATTCAAAACGTTATGCGTATCATCATCTATGTATCTTTCATTTTTTAATGTTACCAGAATATCTTTGAAACTTGCAATTTTCTTCTTAAGTCGGAGATTTTTTCTTCTAAGTGATTGAATTTTTAAAGAATGTTTCTTTTGTATAAGAATTCTTCTGCGTAATTCTCTTCTCAGCTTTGCTTTTTTCGGAGTGTCAAAAATTGAATCGATATCTGAAAACTCTTCATTTATTTCTTTGTTATCATTTACTTCAATGTTATCTTCATTTATTTCAATGTTGTCTTCATTACTTTCAATGTTATCCTTATTAATTTCAATATTATCTTCCTTTATTTCAATATTATCTTCCAACGCCACTTCATCAGTGACATCACTTTCGTCAGATTTTACTGATGATAAAAATAATGCCTGTAATCAAAAAAACAAAGTTAAATAATCATTATATAATAGTTATTCGTTGAAAGTTCGTCGCTTTTACCATTGAATCACTATCGCTAACTATATTAAAATTTAAATATATTAAAATGAGCCTGCATGTAATAAATCATACTTTTTTCGGTACCGCTTCCTTTTTCAATCTTCGACGTCCTTGATTATTTGCAAAATACAAGTCTTTTTCACGGAAATGTTCAGAGCATATCACCGTAGTTTTAGATGGTTTCCAGAATTCTTCTCCACGGCTTTTTCTTATTATGTCCACCCATCGACTTCTAATTATAGGATCAATAGGTATCCTGAAGAAATAAGATATTCAGATATCGATTTTAAAAGAATTCTTTCCAATAACAAAGAATTTCAAAATGGCGTCCATTTATTTTTATTTTGACATCAGTTTTATTTTTAATAATCATAGGAAACCCTGTATATCGATTTTGAATGAATTCTGTCCATTACCAAAATTAATTCAAAATGGCGACCATTATTGTTAATTTGAAATCAGTTTCCTTTTTGAAACACACCCACATACATACATAGTACTTATACCTTGATCAGTTTTTATAAATATTGAACCATACGGGTAAATTCGCAATCCAAAACTGGCAACACCAAACTACGACGCGTTGGCTATGTGATACCTAACAATATCAATACATTATTTTTGTTTTTGTAAATTACTATTAGTTTTGAGTTACTTACCGATGGTAGGAGATTTTGTTAATTGTTCGTAAACGTCCTTTGTAATTTCTGCAGATTTTTATCGCGCAACTTGTCATTTTCACCAAAATAATCTAATGCAAAAATTAAGCCGTGCGTGCACGTCTCTTGAAGTTACAATCGACACTGGTGGAGTGGGGAGCGCATTTGAGGCTAACAGTTAGCTGATATTTTTATCGACGCTTTTGTGCCGCCGTTGCTATATCTAGAGAGTAAATAATCAAAGCGATTCCTTCATAACGAAGAAGTTTAGAAGCTTAGAAGACTCGAAAACCTCTGATGTGTTGCCGTCGTCGTCGAGAATAGGTAACTGCTCTGTAGGTTTTCAGTGCAATGGTGATAATAGTATTTTTATTGATTCAAGATCATCATAATGCCACTATGGCGGACGGCGACTGAAATAGGGTGACCATGTATTAGAATACTCGATAAACGGGTACTGATTCCGTTGGAACAAAACAAGTATTTATCGAGTACCTAGTACTTAATGAAACAAAACACGTCACGAAAATGTTTAATAATCTATACTAATATTAAAGCTGCAGAGTTTGTTTTTAGGTTTGTTTCCAACACGCGAATCTCTGGAACCACGAGTCGAATTTGAAAAGATCCTTTTGCATTTGATAATCCATTTATTGAGGAAGGCTGTAGGGTATATAACATTATAAAAATAATAATAATAAGTAAAGTAGAAGTATCTCGACTTAGCCCACGAGGTTGTCGCTATGTGGAATGTGGACTCGGCAATCATTGTGCCGATAGTTGTTACGGTCAATGGATAAGGCCAGGCGCTAAGAGCCTCGACCAACATCTCAAGAGGCTCTCGTTGGATGGCTGGGTGAAGGGCCTGATTCAGAAGGCAGTCCTCCTTGATACGGCGCGTATTGTGAGGAGGTTCCTGTCTCTGGAGCCCTAACCACCGGTAGCTTGGACCCTGTTCCCCATGCCGGTGGATTTCTATTTTTTATATTTTTAAATGTTTTTTTTTTTTAATTCTAATATTTAAAAATATAACTAATATGTAAAAAATTGAATAAAGGATATAATAATAATAATAATAATAATTGTTTATTTATAAAAAGGTCACATTTACAATAAAAAGGTTAGCTTAACAAATAAACTAGAACACAGTTGTTTATTTGCCTGAACTAGGTTGAACCTGTGTTTCAGGCTAGAAAGAATTATGCTATGACGTTTAGGAGCCGAGCAAAAATAAAACAAAAATCAGAAAGAGCGCTAAGCGAAAACGAAGAAATAGCGAGGGCAGGCGATGTAATGCGAGGGGGGGGGGGGGGGGGGGTCGGGGAACACGAGATCTCACGCGGGCGAAGACGCGGGCAGAAGCTAGTATTATTGTTGCACAAGCAACTTTGAGCTGATGCCTGAAGCCTACATGACTATATATCGCTTCCCGGCAAAAAAAGTGTCAGAATACAAAAAAAGCTGTTTCTGAGAAAATGGTAACTTTAATAGTTTTTTGTTCATCTCGACGTCAATAATTTAAAAACTATAATAGTCAGATTGCTGAAATATGCTATTGCTAAATTATTGACGTCTAGATGAACAAAAAACTATTAAAGTTACCATTTTCTCGAAACAGCTATTTTTGTATTCTGACACTTTTTTTGCCGGGAAGCGATATGTAGACAGTGTGCTGTAGTTTTTGTTATATTGGTCGAATCTATTTAGGCCCTAAATTGACTGACATTGGATTAGAAAATTTTACTACAAGGATACTTACGTAAACAAATTAGATTTATTATTTATTTATTTATTTTATTGTTAATTAAAACGGTAGCACCAATTACATTAATTAACATAAGATTGAAACAAGTAGAGTAAATTAAAATATTTCAAATATTAACATAATTATAGAGGACACCCTAGCATACTTACTCTCACAAAACATCAGACATACACGCATAATTCTACTCCATTCATCAGCAAACAGATCACATTCAGGATTGGTGGTTAGGAGGGCGTTAAGCATCCTTAAAGTACGACATACAGGGGACTCCGCTCTGGCGACAGTTCTATATGACGGCGGCGCAAACAGATTGTGTCGACGGCTTTGGCGATACTTACATAATTTAAAAAAATACTTTGTTTCTAATTAATCATCCACAAAAAGCTGTAGTTTGGTAGGTAGATACAGCCACGCTGCATAATAATTTATAAATTTTAGAATCACAGTTGTTAAATTGGGTCACCACAAGAGAAGATAGATCGATTTAACAGCTTCTTGTGTCTTCTGATATGTGAGATTTACTTGAAACTTATCAAATCGGATTTCTTTCGGTGGTGGCCAGACAATGGTGGTGGTCTGTTTGATAAACTAGATTATTTTACAAATAAATAACAGTTCCTTAAAGAAATCACCGCAGGTATTGTACACAATAACTACTCAAAATGACCTTTTTATAAATATGTACTAGTCTACAACATTACAGCTTTCTTTTAGGTAAGGTCAGCCGCAACTTAAGCTACCCGTTTACGATTATATTAGAACCAGGAAGGACAACTATTACCAAAGGTTCTCTGTGCCTGACCTCGAAGACGTTACACCGAGTGACATTATGACAATATGCGACTGGCGAGCGAGAGACAGCAATGCGTCAAGGGGAAGTTGTTGGGGGAGGAAAGCATTCCATGCGGGTGCAGAGATCCCTTGGTACTATAGTAGAAATTGATAAAAAATTACTTTTGACTAGCACGAGAAAAAAAGAACTGATATAGGTAAACTTACCGGGTGAAGCGGGCTACCCTGACGCTTTCGCCTTAATTGAAATTAAAATATTCTTAGTTGCTCTGCAATATTTTTTATCAATTAGACAGCCTCCTCTATACCCACAGCTGCCTTAAAAATAAAATTAAATGTAGGTAACATATATACAGGGTTATTGGTAAAACACCAGAAATCTCTTAAGGGGTCATTGTACTTATCATTATGAACAACTTTTACTATGAGACCAAACCTGAAATCACGAAAAAAAAATCAGCTGTTCAGTACATTTTGACGAGTTATGCGAACATAAATGTACTGAACAGCTGATTTTTTTTCGAAAGCACGAGACTATCGAGGCATCGGAAAGTACGTTAAGCCGTTGGACCCGGCTGTCATTCGTGGATCTTTGACAGTCGTTACGGGTCGCCGAAAGTCTGACAACCAGTATTACCCAGTAACTGGGTTGTGGAGGTCAGATAGGCAGTCGCTTCATGTAAAATACTAGTATTCCGCTGCATTCGGTTTGACTGGAAGCCGACCCCAACATAGTTGGGAAAAGGCTAGGCATATTAGGGCATTAAAAACACACTTTAAAATGTAAATTAATTTTAACTTATGCTAGTGGGTAGGTACGTGATGTCTTTTTATTCAACAAACAAACATTTGGTGGGTACGTGAGCCACGAAATATCTAAGTTAATGTCACTTGATAAGCTTTTAAACAACTAATTCCTTTTCTAAGAGAAGATAATTTAAAGTTTCTTTCGCTCATCAAAGCATATCTATACAAATAAATAAAATTAAAAAAATAAAGCTTTTTACTAAATGCATATGAAAGTATATAAGTAGGGTACATATAACAAAATATATTTATTTTTAATTTTTGGCTGTCTGTTTGTGCTGGCTGTTCTCCAAAACATCTGGACCGATTTTGACGGGACTGTCACTGGCAGGTAGCTGATATTATAAGGAATAACTTAGGCGACGTTAATTTTAGAAAAAAGTATTAGAGTTCCGCGCAAAAAAATTAAAACCAATGAAATTGTGAACAAAATCCGAATACATTCATACGAACAAAGTCGCGGGCACAGCTAGTTCCTATATATAAATTCAGGCCATACAAATACGAAAATGTATGTATAAGTACTTAATACAAACTTGTGCATGAGTAATCGAATTCGAAAACCCTTTTACTTTCGCGTTTCTCATGGCCGCGAAAGATTAATCGATTCGATGAATCTCGTCGATTCATCCTGGTTGCCCTTACAATTATCCACTAAGGATGAAACTTAGTAACTTAGCTTACTCTTTTTGACAATCAATCTGCCTAGCCTTTTCTTAACTACGTATATGTTGGGATCAGCTTCCAGTCTAACCGGATGCAGCCAAATACCAGTATCTTACATGGAGCGACTGCCTATCTGACCTCCACAACCCAGTGACCGGGTAATACGATACCCCTTGGTAAGACTGGTTGTCAGACTTTGGGCTTCTGACGAGCCGTAACGACTGTCAAAGATCCACGAATGACAGCCGGGACCAACGGCTTAACGTGCTTTCCGAGGCACGGAGGAGTCACGGTATTTAAAGATGATCGACCCGTGCGGCTGTTACCTATGACTTAGCCACGAGCTTCTCTAACGAAATAAAACATATGTATACTTAATATAATAAAGCTTTGTTACGCTGCCTATATCTACTAAAGTTGGCTAGGTTGTTATACATAATCAGCATATAATGTTCCCACTGCTGGGACACAGGCCTCCTCCCCGTAATGCCGTGGTCCTACGGCCAGCTTTTTCACAGGCCAGACCGCGCCAGGCCAGGCCGACAGGCCGTGGGAACAGTCGGACTGCGGTGGCCGGTCGTCGCATCGCTCATCCGATCGAATGTATGGGATGATCCGTGGAATGCTCAGCACGGGCCGCGACTGGCGTCGGTATGCCGTGGAAACGCGGCATTAGAGGGAGTGGGCCGTAATCCACCACGCGGGGCCAGTGCGGGTTGGTAGATGTCACGTCATGTCTTCGAATGTTTGGTTCTGGGACATGATGGTTTCCTCACGATGTTTTTCTTCACCGTTTTGAGAGCTGTGGTGATGAACTAAGTAAAGCGCCTGTCAGGGTTCGAACTTACGACTCGTAAGCTGGGGTCGTTATTCGGCTTGGGCAGAGCACCGCCGTGTTCTCACGGAGGCGATCGGCGGCGGCGATCTCTCGCGTCCGAGCCTGGTCCAGGCCATGGTGCGGAGCGAGAGTGCATGGGAGGCCGTCACCTCCTTCTGCGAAGCGGTAATGCTCGCGAAGGAGGAGGCGGAACGCGTGAGGGAGAGGCAGCCTCACGCCCTCAGTCGCCGCAGGAGACGCCCTGGGCGGCGGGAATCGATAGCCGAATCCCGGCCACCGTAGGCGCGGGCTTGCGGACGGTGAGTAGTGGCTAGCTCGCCGTCCGGTCAGGACCAGGCCCGGGTCGACGGCGCGTTGTGTTCCACGCGCGCCTCGAAGAGATGTCAGCAAAAGATGGGGTCCAATAGGGCCGATGCCGCTGGGGTCGCGGGTTGTTTGAAAAAGATAACGTGGCCCTGGCATAGGCAACTGAAGGAACACGGGTGGGTTTTAGTCAGTAAAAGTCTGACACGCCCTTCCGCTCCACCCAGAGCGGGAGAAGTTATTTGATGATTTCCCATCCACAAAAAAAAAGGTTCGTTATTGGGCCACCACTAAAATGTATTGTTATAATGTCAAAATCAAAATCAAAAGTCATTTATTCAAACTAGGCTGAGAATCAGCACTTTTTGAACGTCAAAATTACACAAGACAGTCCCCCAAAACGCCCGCCGTTCACCACTTCCTAGTGCTTTAGCTGGGGAGAAGAAGTGGCGCAACAAACTCCCCAGCAGCACAGCTGTCTGTATGTATATATTCATTTAGTAATGAAAACGTTAAAATCTTAAGAACACAGATTTTGTCATAACATTATCATTTACTCGGTGTGGATCTTGTAGACAGTATTGGTAAACAAAACGCCATACCTACCAAATGAAATTCAAGCAGGTAGATTCGTTTCCCAGTTACAGCATTGTTTTCCTTTAAGCATAAGATGAATGATTACAGCAAGCTCATATTTATTCAAATATAATTCTATTCATACAACTTATCTATAAGCAAGGATACGCAAAATTCCAAGCCGATTCGAATGCGTCATATGGAAATCAAATGCAATATAGAAATTTAATAAACAGTCTTCAAAAACCATTTATTCTAGCATTTCTGATAAACTTAATAATTAATATCTACAAATGTTCCACATTTCTGCTTAATTGGTCCAATGACGTCAGAGATACAAACGGTTTTATACCAGAAAATATTGTTTCAAAATGCGTGTATAATTGTTGCGAGTTTGTTTCTTTTGGCCTTTAACTATTGAGTTTTGGCCAGTTTTCAATAAGACGGTAACAGAACACGACCACAGCACTAGACCTGTCTTCGGAACAACGAACGAACATCACTAGCTTAAGTTATATTGGTCTGCCAATAGATAGAAACGTGTAGTTCTTTTTATTGTTTTATTGATTTCCAATAAAATCAGGAATCAGGAAACAACATAATTTTATCAATATTAAATAAATAAAACTAAAATACATCACTACCCACAATAATGAAAATGTGTAGGTCCTTTTACATTTTCTTTTTTGCTTACGAGATAGCGATAATTTTCAATTCAAATATAGAACAAATCTATTTGATTACTAAAATCGAACCCTATTATTTTAAAATTATATAAAACAGCTATCATTCTTATAACGTTTAATGTTTTCGACTGTTCTCTTTTCAAATACGAATCTACGAAGCTTTTTAATTCTTATAGATCATAACAGATGGCATTGCTAGTTATATCATAGATCAACATAAGATATTTATGTTTTATTCAATAGTTAGTGTTACCAATTCGTAGGTTATTGACGATTTTTGTTTATCTTAACTAAATAATTAACGCTTTCCAATTAAATAGATAACATTTCCTGTCACAAAAAATAAAAATTTTACCTAATTTCTCAATCTCGCAATCAAAGTTTTGGAAGTTTTTGTTGTAAATAGTTTCAAATAGTCAAAGACCTCAGGTGGTCATCATCTACACAGTAAGCCGGCTTTTGGGGAGCTGGTCTGATTTTCCCTGACGTTTCATGTATCTATACAACACTTCGTCTTTCTATAATATGTGTTCGATACCCACCCTGTTAAAAAAAAAAATACTGGCGTTTGACCATTTAGAGAATATCTCAACACCACTGATGTAGATACTTTGACCACTTTTTTACTCAACTGCCCCAAAAAACGGGTAATATTTTTACTACATTTATTGAAAATAGAGCTCCGCGGTTTAATAGCAAAAACGTCCGTTTTTTAGGGTTCCGTACCTCAAAAGGAAAAAGAAACCCTTATAGCATCACTATGTTGTCCGTCTGTCTGTCTGTCAAGACCCTTTTGCTCAGGAACGCGTAGAGGTATAAAGTTGATATTTATATCAAATACTCGGGTCTATGATCTCTTTCAGCTGTAAAAAATCAAACTTGTAAGCGGACGCGATCAAAAGATATGACCGTTTATGTCGCATATTTTGCGATTTCACAAGGGAATCAAAACCTATAGGGTACTTCCCGTTGACCTAGAATAATGAAATTTGGCAAGAAGCAAGTTCTCACAGCACAAATAAAGGAAAAATTCCGAAAATTGTTAATTTGTAGTTTTATCACATAAAAAATTGATTTTTTGTGACTACAAACTTAATTTTGCAGTTGGAGAATTGACCGTGATGTATATCGATGTATGGCAGAAAATGATTTTCAACTACAATGTTAAATTTGTTCTTGGGATAAATTCATCCCTAAATACGGAACCCTTCATTATTTAAGTTTCGTGAAATAAACATGTTGAACAAAATGTTTTTATTTTCAGCACCACTAAGGCTCATGTTCACCACACATCATTAAATGCGTTTAACGCTAAACGGGCTTAAAACATCTCTCCGTTTCTTTCAATCGTTTGAAGATGACAGAGAGAATGTTTTAAACTCGTTTAGCGTTGAACGCGTTTAGTGATGTCTGGTGAAAATGAGCCTTAGTGATACCCAAGCCAGTTTGCGAGATAGGATACTATACGTATTAGTCGGAAATAAAAACCTTATCTGAAATACTTTGTATCTTGTTGCTAAGTAATTTTTAAGGTAGACAAAAACAGAAATATTGTCGCTAATGTTTTCGAACAAAATATTATAATAAACATTACATTATTATTTAGTCTGACAGTGTGTAAGGCCATCTAATAGCAGTTATCACTGACCTTACCGGATGTCTGCGACGCGCGACTAGGCGCGGGCGCGCGCGCTGCCGGAAATAAACATGATCGCCAATAAGACGGAAAATACAGAAAACTCACTAAGGTAAGTGTCACTCACATTATTATCACAATATCTGTAGATGGTACAAAACTATGCAACTAGCTGGGATGCCATTGTGACATTGACCAATCAGAAGTTGTTATGGCATACGGCATGAAAGCAACTTGCATACTTTTGTGCAAGTTATAGGCACTTGTATTCTCACCTTTATTTTCAATAGTCGCACGTTTTATAGAGGGTTATTGGAAAAACACTAACAACTTCTTAAGGGGTCTTTGTACTCATCATTATGAACAACTTTTAAACCTGAAATCGCGAAAAAAAGTCAGTTATACCCTACATTCTGACCAGTTATGCGAACATAAATATTCCCTATATTTATTTTCGGTCAGAATGTAGGGAACAGCTGACTTTTTTTTCGCGATTTCAGGTTTGTCCCATAGTAAAAATTTATTACAACGATGAGTACAATGACCCCTTAAGATGTTGTTAGTGTTTTAAATTACACCTTGTATACTGACTGACTTCACGGCTTATTGTCAAGCCTCTGATCAGTGCATCTAATACATACATAAACTCACGCCTCCTTCCCATGGGGGTAGGCAGAAACAGAACGCCACCTGCTACGATCCTTACATATTCCTTTTGCGTCGTTTACATTCATAATATAGATCTGGCCAATCCACGCACACCGGTGTGTATTAAGTCTTGTAAAGACTGCCTACCTACTTCATTCAGGTATCGAATCATTATCGTGGTCGAAAATCAAATCATTTATATCGATCAAATAGGCACAAAAAGGCACTTTAGAACGTCAAAATTAAAAAAAAGTAAATTTAAGAAATTAAAAGTGAACTTTAAAATATTAAAAAAAAAATCGACTTCAAAAAGAGATTAACTCATGAAATAATGAAGTCGGTGTCTTGCGATCTGTTTTTTGTCACCGACTTCCGATTCCGAAATTAAAGTTATTTCATAATTTTGAGTTAATTTCTTTTTGAAGTCTATTTAAATTTTTTAAATTATTTTTGTTTCGTAATTTTTAGTTTTTAGTACTTTTTACTTTTTTTTTGGATGGCTGACCGTCTTTTCATGCTGAGACCCCTCCGTGCCTCGGAAAGCACGTTAAGCCGTTGGTCCCGGCTGTCATTCGAGGATCTTTGAAAGTCGTTACGGGTCGTCAGAAGCCCGAAAGTCTGACAGCCAGTCTTACCAAGGGGTATCGTATTACCAAGTAACTGGGTTGTGGAGGACAGCTAGGCAGTCGCTCCATGTAAAATACTGGTATTCCGCTGCATCCGGTTAGACTGGAAGCCGAACCCAACATAGTTGAAAAAAGGCTAGCAGGCAGCACTTTTTTTAGTAAAAACTGGAATATTTGTTTGTATCAAGTAGTTAATAGTTTTGTTATAAATATTGCACTAGAATTTGACCAAGGTTTTGAGATGTTTTCCCTTTGACACCACACCCGTAACTCGTATAAATAATCAGGCCGTCACACTTACAACACGTATTAGTCCATTATCTTGAAAACTCTTGAACCGATTTTGATGAAACTTTCACTGTGCCTTAAATTGAAGTAAATGTAAGCCAACAACAAAAAAATGATCACGATCCGATCAATAGTTTTGGAGAAATGCGTGGACAAACATACATACCTACAAAGATACATACATACCATACATCTATAAAGTTGTGTATTGTTCTTCGGAAGCCCTAATAGATATTATCCTATGTGAATATTATTAACACTAGCTCGTGTGGGCGACGCGCCTTACAGCGACGGCGGCACCGGCAGTACTACCTGCTACTAACATTCATTCAATCAAATCAATAATCAATGAAAATAAATTATAAAACCGAACCGAAAGCGGTTCAATTTTTCCAAAAATTGTAATTATCCGTAAGATTTTGCATTATTCTATGACTACAATTTTCGAAGTAAAGCCGAGTCTTATATGCGGCGCGGTAACGAAACCATAGCGAGATCTAATTCGACGCCATCGCCATCTATCGAGCAAAGAGACAACTTTACTTTTCGACGATTTCATTTACACGCAAAATTGCTCTTGAATACTTTCGAATATTCTGGACTGTTGTAGAAATTTCTAGAGGGCGAAACTTCCAGCCCTTGTATCTTTAAAAGCACGCCCTGCAGGTAAAAACGGAAAGCTTTATTATGGATGGGGGATAGAGGGCTAACACACCATAAAACCGGTACTCGTTTCTGAGTTTTAACGGCACGCACGTTGACTTTCTTTTATTATATAATATATTGATTAAATCAATTACACGCACTTTTGAATTGTCGAGGGGTCAGTCAGTCACAAAGATGACTCTATGAAGTAGCCCGATTTACAAGTAAAGATTGGATGCTAATTGCTAATCCGCAGTGCTCGCGCTAGCAGTAATTTGTCAACTAACTTAAAAATATGTTTAATGCTATTTATTATAAGTGAAGAAAGTAAGTAGGTTGCTGCGTATGCAGTTTAATACATTGTACGTGAACCGTCCACTGCGGTTGTCACATTTGACCACTTCTTTAGTTTAGGAGAACAAAATGCTGCGCAAACATTTTGTTCGCGGAATCTGCTCTAGTTTATATTGAACCTCAGTGCTAGTTGCCCATTCCAAAAAGTAGCAGGCTCCTATGGAAAAGAACGGGCAAGAAACATCTCAAGTTATGGTATGCCACAGGCAATTAAATAGTACCTACGTGGGACAGCGTCCTGTAAGCGTGGAAATAATTCGGGATTCGCTTTAACAAACATTACAGTTTCGAGGATGTACAGACAAGGTAAAGTTAATATCTTGTATCTTATAAAATACGGTTTACAAGTATCAACAGTCTTTAGCCTAAACATGGACCTAATGCATCTCTTTTGGGAATTGAATGCGATGTTAAAATCGGTAGAATTTCCCCAAAAGATGATGCCGTATCTTAAGTGAGACGCAGCTAAGCCGGGATAGGCCACAATAAGGTATCTACATTTATGACCGCAGCTAGGGAATGTAAGGCAAAGCAGAACTACTACTTTTTTTACAGAGATTCTCTATATGTGATTTCCAGTCCAGTCTTTTGTCTATTATTAGTCCGAGGTATTTAGTTGTATTAATGGTTTTATTATCAATATTAATGGCCAAATTATTTCTAGTGCAATGCAGGCTGAAATGCATGATCTTAGTTTTATTTAAATTGATCTTTTACAACGTAGCTGAAGAACTGGAAATTGACCACAAAACAGTTTTGGCGCATTTGAAAAAAACTGGGTACACAAAAAAGCTCGACATTTGGGTGCCTCACGAGCTCACTGAAAGAAACCTAATGAACCGTGTACTCATTTGTGATTCTTTATTACGACGTAATGAAACCGAACCATTTTTGAAGAAGCTGATAACTGGTGATGAAAAGTGGATCACGTATGACAAGAACGTGCGAAAAGGTCGTGGTCAAAGGCCGGTCAGGCTTCACAGACTGTGGCGAAACCCGGGTTAACTCGCAACAAGGTGATGCTGTGTGTGTGGTGGGATTGGAAGGGCATTATTCATTATGAGCTGTTACCACCAGGCAGGACCATCGATTCTGAACTCTACTGCGAACAACTGATGAGATTAAAGCAAGAAGTTGAGAGAAAGCGGCCGGAATTAATCAACAGAAGGGGTGTGGTTTTTCATCATGATAACGCTAGACCTCACACATCTTTAGCCACTCAGCAAAAATTAAGAGAGTTTGGCTGGGAGGTGTTAATGCATCCGCCGTATAGTCCTGACCTTGCACCTTCAGATTTCCACCTGTTTCGGTCTCTTCAGAATTCTTTAGGCAGTGTCAGGTTAACATCACGAGAGGACTGCCAAAACCACTTGTCGCGGTATTTTGACCAGAAGTCCCAAAATTTCTATAGCAATGGGATCATGTCCCTACCTACAAGATGGCAAAAAGTTATCGAACAAAATGGTACCTACATACTTTAGTTAAATGTAAATAAACTATATTAAAAAATGTTTTGAATTTTCTTAAAAAATGCGAAGAAACTTTTTCCCCAACCTATTATATTATTCTTTTCTATGTATCCGTTTAATTCCTTGTGCATGAATTTTTCGACAACTTTAGAAATTATTGAAATGAGTGAAATAGGCCTATAATATTGAAACTTAAAAAACGAGTGTGCTGTTGGCATTGACAATATATCTGGATCTTTTTTAAAACGATTTGTTGATATTATTGTTCCTCCACTTACATACATATGCAACCTTTCTTTCTCCTCTGGAATATTTCCGCGTGCCTTTAAAAAATCCAAAATAGTACCTATATTCAAGTCCGGAGACAGATACTGTGTCAATAACTATAGACCAATCTCAATACTACCAACGTTCTCAAAAATTTTAGAACGATTAATGAACACCAGACTGACTAAGTACCTTGAACAGAATTCTCTTTTATCTCCATCACAATTTGGCTTTCGATCTGGCAGGTCAACAGCTGATGCCGTCCATGAACTAACAGATCACATAGTCAACAAACTAGATAATAAAAGAAAGACCTTAGCCATTTACCTAGATTTGACGCATCAAATGCTTTAGATAAATCTATCTGTTCCCATTTTGATAAAAAAATTAGAGAATATGGGAGTTAGAAGTTTACCACTTCAACTATTCATAGACTATTTGTCTGATAGAACACAAACTACTAAAGTAGATAGTTGGATTAGCGACGAACTTCCTAATCAGTATGGCGTTCCACAGGGCAGTATCCTTGGTCCAACATTATTCTTAATTTATATAAATAATTTATGTGACATAAAGCTGCAAAACGGTAAAATCATCACTTTCGCCGATGATACTGCCTTGTTATTCAATGGTAACACGTGGGAAGAGGTAAAAAAGTATGCTCAGTAAGGTTTTGATACTGTTTGTAAATGGTTACATTCCAATTTGCTTACTCTCAACGTGGATAAGACAAAATACATGACATATTCCCTTAGACCCCAGAACCAACCAAATTTCAACTTGAAAGCACACTTATGTAATTTTATCAACCATTGTTCTTGTCCTGTGTTAATTGAAACAAATTCTATAAAATATCTTGGCATCATCATAGATTACCGTCTCAGCTTCCAACAACACATTGAAACCCTAGTTAAAAGAATCCGAAAATTAATTTACATCTTTAAAAACCTAAGACATATATCTGATACATCAGTTATTATAACAGTTTACTTTGCACTATGCCAATCTTTGCTAGTATGTATTACCACATGGGGCGGTACCTCTAAAACTTATATGATAAATTTAGAGAGAGCCCAAAGAGCTATACTAAAAGTTAGTTGCTTTTTATCAATCCTCTATCCAACTTTTGAACTTTACCAACACTGCCAAGTTCTAACGGTCCGGCAGTTGTTCATTCTCATGACAGTACTAAAAAAACACTCTGAACTTCCCTTAGCTCACGATTTCCCAACACAAAATAGACGATCAACTAATGCTTTCTGCCAAAAGTTTTTCTGTTTTCTTGGTACTTTTCTTTATAACTCAATTAATCACAAAATATCTATATACACGCATACAAAAGCTATTTGTAAAACAAAATTACGCATATGGCTATTAAACCTTGACTACATTGCCACTGAAAACTTATTAAATCCAGTGACCCACACATTACCTCACATTCCTACACATACAAACATTCATACACTCACCATTTTTCATTTCCATTCTAATTTTATTTTGTTATGCTCATTTTTTAAATTTTATTTTGTTTTATACATTTCTTTGAATTTTATATTTGATGTGCTTTTCTTTAAACTAATGTTTTATTTTTTTATATTCTGAATTTTGTTAACTAGTAGTTACTGTAAGTACCTACTGCTTTCTTTAAATTTCTTTTTTTTTAATTTTATAGGTTTTGCTTCTACCTAATTGCGATTTCAGACTTATATTATATAATATCTTGACTCTAACCATTTTGTAAATTTAACTTGTCCTAAGTATCTAAAAGAGCCGGGTGATCTGTAACTCAGGACCCTCCTACCTCAGACACCTTTCTCTATTTAAGATTGTGCATTCTAATAACTTGTGCCTGTAATATGATGTTGAGATAAATAAAGATTTATGATTATGATTATATTCCATGAGCTCTCTATCCTCTTTTTTAAATATTGGTCTAACGATCGCCATTTTTAGTGCATCAGGGAAAGTGCCAGCGATAGTCGAAAGATTAATAATATTATATGACACAAATTTCTGCATATTTCATACGCTAGGTACTGCTTTTAATATTTTGGTAGATACGCCATCGTACCCGACGCTATTTGTGTTCTTTAAGGCCAATATAATTTTTAGTATCTGTTGTGGTGTGCAAGGATCCATGAACATCGAGTTCTTATTATAAAGGAACGGCAATGTAGTTTTGTTACTAGAACCAGCTGTAGGTTGTATTTTATTAATAAAGTAATTATTAAATTCATTAGCAATTTGTTTCTCGTCCGTAATTGTGCATTATCTGATTTGATTTTTAGTATATAATGTTTAGGTGAATTGAGGCCACCAGAACCAGAGCGGCCCAAACCACAATTTGTGATAATATTAGTAGACCACGGCAATGCCCCTTTTCAAACCCCCAAGTTCATAGCCAGAGTGGCTCAAAGGTAATTTCAGTAAAAACATAGATGGCGTTAAAAAATTGTTGTGGCATTTTGATTCTTAAAACAATATTAATAGAGCATAGTGGCCCAGATCACTTGGGTCACTATAGTATTTGACTATTTGCCGCCATTACGGCTCAGGTGACTTGGGACTCTGGTCTTTGATACTTACGTGTCAACATGTTTGTTCTTGCGATTATATAACTGGTGTTTTTACGTAATAAGTGTGTATAGATTAGTTATTAATTTACGTGAACGTGAGGGAAGGTATTGGCGGTACAGCAATAAGCTTAGGAGGTAAGAATACCTGTTATTAGTCAGATATTTTATTGTTTTCTCGTCGTCAATTAATTCCTATAAAATAATTAACTTAATTTTTACTATTTCGTTGTTTGTTTCGTTATTATTTCGGACAGATCTAGCAGCTACAATGAGTGAAACTGAAACTGAAGCTGCTGAAAACATTGAAAATGACATAATAGACCACAAAACGGTCAGCGGACATTCTTTTTTATCCTGCGACCGGGCCTTTGGCTTGGTGGAAAAACAAAAGAAGTATTTTCCAGACATATACGTTCCCCGCCAGGGTTGCGGGTTGTTCGAAAGAGTTACCGTGGCCCTGGCACAGGCAACTGAAGGAACACGGGTGGGTGTTAGTCAGTAGAAGTCTGACACGCCCTCCCGCTCCACCCAGAGCGGGAGAAGTTATTTGATGATTTCAAATCCAAAAAAAAAGACATATACGTTCTCGAACATTGGAACAATGTGATACTAGCAGCAAGAAAAAGGAAACCTTTCGAAATTGTGGAAATGAAACGAGACGATTTTATATCCACCAAAGCCTTGGAAACTAATATCACAAACAGGAATATCGGCGTTGATGGCTTAAAATACAGTGGATTTTGTACAATAAAAGCCATCCATTCTCAGAGGTCATCCCAAAATACTTCAAACTTTGAAGTAGAGATTTTATTTCCAGAGACAAGAAATATCAGCCATGAGGAAAAAAAAACACCTATGCCTTTTGGAATATGTTCCACCTATCTATAACCCTTTCTATCAACAACTCAAAGTCTCCTCTAATGCGGGGAGCGAACTAGATGGTGCAATTAGTGATTCTTCGACTGAGTGACTGTCTGGCTAATTTATTACTTTGTCATGTTATGCCTAAGAGTCTTAAGTTGAAATAAAAACTATAATAAAAGTTACATAGTAGTAAAGAAGCTAGTTCTAAGTTTAATTTGTATTATTTATGTTGAAAAATGGCAATTTGCATTTAAATTAATAAAAGAAGTGATAAGGTTCATACATACTGGCCTATTATTTATACACTGTTTATAAATATATTGTCAATGCAAAGTGTCATAGTGGCCTATCTGCAAAAAAAATGTACAAATAACAAAAATACTGATTATTTTTATAGTTCAATCTAAATTTTACCAATAACTAATATCATATTTTACAAATTTTAAACACAGCATATGATTTTTTTTTAAATTACATTTAGGTACTTAAACTTTCATCTAAACTATTTTGGCACATTTGTGTTTGGGTCACTCTGGCTCTGGTGGCCTCAATTAAATCCTTGATTTATTATTTGCCAGGCTGCATTGCATTTTTTGTCTGAAGTTTTAATTTTAAAGTTATTCTGGGAACGCTTTGTCAGTGTAATGCTTTTTCTAAAAAGCTTAGAGTAATCTTTATAGCAAGTTTTATTTAAGTGATTTGGCTTTAATCTGTACATCCATAAAAGTTGTCTATTTTTTAACCGACTTCCAAAAGGAGGAGGTTCTCAATTCGTCTGTATGTTTTTTTTTTTTTTGTATGTTTGTTACGCAATTACTCAAAGACGGATGGACCGATTTAGAAAATTCTTTTTTGTTTGATAGGGTATACTTCCGAGGTGGTCCCATATAAATTTTATTAACTTTGCTTGGGGAGTTTTTGAGTTAGCTTCAATAATGCGTATATTTCCCACTTATTTAATGTGGATGATGTGATGGTGTTTTAATAACTTCCTATCACTGTTATTTACATGGCTATATCTACAATTATTGTGCTCAATTATGTATTCGAATTAGTGTGGGGTAGGTTCCACAACTAAAAAGTGAAAAATAAAAACTTTTTAGCAAAAAATAAAACCGACTTCCAAAACTAAACACTACAAAGTGAAAAATAACTTTAATTTCGGAAGTCGGTGGCAAAAAACGAAAATACAATAACCCAAGACACCGACTACCGAAATTAAAGTTATTTTTCACTTTGTAGTGTTTTGTTTTGGAAGTCGGTTTTATTTTTTGCTAAAAAGTTTTTTCTTACTACAAGTTTTAATACCTCTTGATACCCACTTTGGCTTTCTTATTAAATTTATTGTAGTCTTTGTTTTAGGAAAACAAAGGTTATAAAATAAAGAAAATGTTTCGTGAAATCTATTGTGCGAGATCTATGAAACTCCTAACACTGCCTGTGTTAGGAGTTTCATAGATCTCGGAGAAACTAAGTTTGCCTATATAACGTTTAAACTTACTTATGTTTTCCTTGCTGTAATTGCGTCTAATAGCACAGTATTTATGAATAGTATATATTTTATTGACGGGGCATTTTAATAGCTGAGCCGTATGGTCTGAAAGAGCAAACTCCAAGATCTCCGTCTTACATTGTTTGTTGTAATTATGCGCAAAATTATCAATACACGTTTGACTCACAATTGGTGTTGGTTTATTTATTGCTAGGTTTAGGTTGAAGCTAAGTAGAAGGCACTCAAACTCAATCGATTAATAGCTCCTCTTTACCATGTCTATATTATAATCGCCAGCTACGACAATATTTCTATAGCGTTTTGCAGTTAGTGTTGTAAGACTGTTTCCAATTTATTAAAAAAAACATTAAGATTGCTCATATTTGGAACTCGATACACACATACAAAACAGTATTGCACTTAGTTAATTCAATGGCACAGCATTGGAAAGTGCCAGTTATTGACATTTTTGAAATATTCAATAATTCCTTCTATTCGTGACCATTTCTAACAAGGATACATGATCCACCTCGCTTAGCATCCGTTCTGCTATAGTGGGTGGCTAAACAATAGTTAGGTATGTTTAGGTGATTTTCATAGCCTTCCATCATAAAGTGTTCCGTAACGCATATCAAATCCACTTGTATGCCCTCTTCCATGAGTTCATTCAAAGAAACTGTGAGTGCGTTTGACTTGTTGAATAATCCTGCTATGTTTTGGTGCGTTATATATAGATGCTTAGTGCCGAAAAAGTCACCGCTTGATAGATTATCCTTGCTATATTCAGTGTCTTTCAATATCATCTGGTTATTAAATTGAATGTCACCAATTAAGACAAATATATCCTTAAAAATAATTTGTAGTCCAGTATTATTAATTCTGCCAGTCCATTTGTTTGGGAGAACATGTTTTTCAACTACAATGTTTGTTCTTGGGATAAATTCATCCCAACTACGACTACGCACGATGAAGGGTTCCCTTCATCGTGCGTGGTCCGACACGCACTTGACATGTTTTTTTTTTATATAGGTAGATGTACATATTATTACTAGTAGTCCTGCGAACAGTAGACCTCGCGAACACAAACTTTTTTGCAACAATTAATGTACCTACCACTACAGTTATTTAAATCGGGATATTTACCATGTTTTTTTTTCATCAAATCTCCACCAAATTTTTATGAGACCAACTTAAAGTTACTACTTTTCAAATAAAAAAGAACCATCGAAATCATCTCATAAGGCGGAGATATCCAGTAGCCCCCTTTTTGGAGGAAGTACCCCTACAATCAAAAATCCTCGACGACAAAAAATATCTATAAAGCTGTAAAACCTGTACCTATGCCAAGTTTCATCCAGATCGTTTGTAAAATACGACCTATAGAGGAGCAACAAACTGACAGAGGAAAGCAAATTTTGCCAGACTTGAACAGAGAGCTTCGCTCGCTCGGTCAATTATTAATATAAGTCATTATTATAGGGTTACTGGTGACACATGATTGTACTCATAATTACGAACAACTTTTACTATGGGATCAAAACTGAAATCGCGAAAAAGAAATCAGCTGCTCCCTACATTTTGACGAGTTATGCGAACATGAATGTATGCGACAGCAAATTTTTTTTCGCGAATTCAAGTTTGGTCCCATAGTAAAAGTAGTTGGTTATCATGAGTACCTACAATCATGTGTTTAAGTTTCGGTCACTAATTACTAGTATATATTATAAATTTGTTATATATTATAATTATACATAGTATATTCCAAAAATAAAAATCCATGGCTACAAAGAGCCAGGCTGTATACCTGTTAGCTTCATTGTGCAACAACAGAAAGATTGAGGTTTAGCTATTTTAGGTCTATTTTAGCCTAACATAAGAGATGTTATGGCCCGTAAATGTTTTGGTGTATAATAAAATTAAAGATAGTTCACTATTTGATCATTGCGATGTGACAAATGTAACACTATTTTTGAATTTACAATATTATAACTATGAACCTTTATGTTTAGAGTTTTCCTGAAAACCGTTACAGTATATTATACGAAATGTATGTAAAATTTCGTCAGTCATCAGTCGTATTACAACTGTCCAGCAGACCCATTGCTAAAACTTCAAAGAGGAGGCTCCTCTCTTTATTCTGGATTGCTCAAGGCAAAACGATAGCATTAAAACCGGCCCAAGTGCATCGGGGATGTTCGCGGAGAATGGCGTGCCAGATTTTTACGCACTGATGCGGACACGGATAGCATCCCTGATGCGGCGAGTGCGCGACAGCTCCAACAGCTTGGTGGCTACAGTAGCCGACAGGATGGATAGTCCAATGATGTGGCAATGGATGACCAGTCATCGTGCGTCGTTCTAATATTTAAAATAAGTTGTTTAGTGTATTTTTTTTTTTGTGTAGTATGTGTTTTCATGTATGTATGTTTTGTGTATAAAATTGTAATGTGTGTTTGTTTATGAACTTATGGTCTGAAATAAATTTATTATTATTATTATTATTATTTTTTACATTTCTCGGGACCCTGGGGACCTTTGGAAGGCGTACGAAGAGCCGAAGCAAACTCGCAGAGGCCCCTTAAATAATTTTAAATGATAAAAAGGCACCAACCGCCGATTATCCCTCTATTCACTATGCAAGTGCACCCAACCCCCGGTTGGTGCAGGACTATTGTTGTGCGTGGAAACGAAACATATTGGGCCCATAGGTCTGGGTGGCTAATGTGGATTGAGTTACTTGAACTATGGAAGAACTATGTCCCCTGCCTGACCAATGTTATATATTATACACGGATAAAATGGCACGGGGTGACTTGCACACTCAGTAATGGGCCCCCGGAAACGGCCGCTAGCACAGTGACGTAGCGACAAGGGGGCAACACTTCCTGAGATGCTTGAGGAGTGGAGAGGTATCCCACGGCTATCAGGACAATCCCGGAAGTACGGTCAAGATCCCTACCAGCACCTTACTGGAATACTTCCTTCCTCCGAGCACGTTGGCTCTTGCGAATTTCCACTCAAGCCGGCCAATAAAGGCAAGAAAGAGGTGGGAGCTCTGTTCCTCGTCAGTGTTCACTCCAGCCGGTCAATAAAGGCAAGCCAGAGATGAGGACAAGATTTCTCCCGGGAGATAGGGTCCATGGGGTCGCTACTGCCCAACAGCTCGCCACATGCTGCCCTGCGGGTTTTGTATCTCTCTTGGTCTGGCTCCTCATCCTAGACCCGTTCCGGCAAAGTAAATTCTACCGGCACAGACCTAAAGTTCGGAGCGCGCAAGCCCCACCACGACGTCAACGTAGACATACAGCGGTGGGGGGAATTATTATTATTATTATTATTACAGCGTCCATCATGTGTATTACAGGCGGGTATAATAAATAAAACAGCACAAATACAATTTTTAAGTTGTTTATTAAAATAATATTCGTTCAACTGAACACAAGACATGGGACCAGACCTAATAATTGAGTTTACTAATTTGTCAATTTCCTCTACAAAAAAAAAATATATATAACAGGCCCAACGTAAGAGCCGTCTGTCTTTACCCTCTTAACAATAAAAAACAACCTATAAAATCTATCAACATAAAGACAAGTAAAGGTATCTCTTCTCAATACCTGCAGTTTCATACATAAATTTGGCACAGACATCATGATATATTATCGTCATAACTGGTCGTAATTCCCTGGCAATCTGTAGTTCTATAGATGGTTTTGGCACGGGATAAAAATCATTATTAACATAAAAACTTCCTTTTCGTAATAAAAAATCAAATCCATCATTCTCTATAAAACTCAAAAATAGACCTTACTAATTAATTTTAAGAAAATCTAATTTAATATTTAGAAAACTATACAGTACCCATATTATTTATTTAGTATTGCACAAAGTCGGATTTCATGCAAAATCATACGAATGATCAATGTTATAATTTCAACGTTCATAATTCAGTCAAGTTGTATACAAACTGAAGTTGATAATATTATTTTGTCAGTTAATAAATATTAACGCCAATAATAATTAATTTGTAATTTTATTATTTTTTAATGTAATCGCATAATTTCTTTTCGTCTAGCATAACCAATTAAAAATTCCATTTTCAATCACCGAGAGTAATTTATAAATCAATGTGGGGTTGGTATTTCAAGTAACAACGTTAAAATTCTTAATAATAACAATAAAAAGTAATTAACAAAAATCATTTGTTGGACAAAACAAACCATCCGAGAACATTCCGAGGGCACTAATTGCTTTTTAATAATAATATAAATGCAATATTTTTATACCAAAATGTCCTATATATATTCGTGAATTACAAATTTATTTACAAATTTGACTCCTGTTGGGGGTTGCCAATTATAAAATATCTTGTGTCTTCGTATGTACCAAACATTTTCAGTTTCGAGTCAGTATTTAACTAATATTTTTCTTTTAAACTTCTTTTTTTTATAATTAAATGTATATGTATACATATGTAAGTAGCATAGTACACTTATATACTAATATGACACAGTTAGATTATAGCTATATTTTTACATCATGTATGTACTTACACATTATACAGTGTGGTGTTGTCCCGAAATCCCATTCGACAGGCTTACACGAGTCGGCCATCTTGCGGAAATTACTAGAACTATAGAGATGTAAATGACACGCAAGTGAAAATAGATGGCGTTGTTTTCAATTGTACTATGACATCTCATGATTATAATGCAGTGATTTTTTTTTAAAGTAGATTTTGTGTAACCAAAAATAAACTCATCACAGAAAAAATATACAATACATTCAACATGCTATCTTTACTATTATAAAGACTCATTCCTTACAATAAAATAAATACCAATTTTACTAACCAGAAACATATTTAGTATACGTTGAAACTGGAAACCAATGACGTGTCTTTTGTACTCTATTCTTTTTTAAAGATTTTTTTTTATCATTATGTTACAAAGGGTATTCGGCACAACACCTTAGATATATTTCACTCATACAACGTGCCTAGTCTAATCTACGACAGTCTAACAAGTTCCGTACAACGGAAAAACATTTTTCCCTCCGTTCGCCTTAACAATAACTTTATACACAAGCATACCGCGAAGGGAAAACATTTTAATAACTAAATTCAAAATCTATAACGCTACATGGAACCTTCATCTGGTGCAGGCCGTAGGTAGGAAGGAAGTTTTAAGAACACCAGGCCTTAGTCGCGGGTGACGAGAAAGCATTTAACAATTACATTGGGTCATAATCTTGATGCAGAAACATACCTTGGCTTAGCGCAAGGGTCTAGTTAAAAGATAATGTCAGTAAGTAGTAGACACTCTTTGTATTGATAAACATTGTCTGACAATAAGTCGTATGAAACTTCAGAAAATGTGCCTCAATTCAAAGTGTAGTATAACTGGTTTTGATTGTCATGGCGTGTGCTAAGTATGTTTCTGCATTTAAATTTAATATTAAGTCCGACCGGTAAAGAACCAATCATTTCGTCAAGATTTAGGCGAATGCCCAATCGTCAAGCAAGAGAGGCCTGTTATAAACAAAATCGTCCGTATCAAGAGAGCAATAGAGGTGAAAATTGTTCGTCATAACATTAAAAATGAAAACTGATGAAAATATCGTGCATACATTTTTGTTTCGATGTAACATTAGATATATGTAGATTGTCAAATATATTAGAACAGCAGCGAATTTTTAAAAGTTGTATCCATGAATTCATTAATTGATTGAAATCAATGGTTTATAATAAAGTGGCTTAAAATATCGTTGACTACTGAAGGTACAGATGGTAAATAAACCCACACTTTTATTTACCAAATATTATTCTTTAAAGATTTTAACACATACTCTCTTGTCAAATCAAAGCCCAAAAAGTTGGTTTTAAGAAATTGTTGTTAGCCAAAAAGTAGAAAATTAAATACGAATCGAAAAATAAATAATTAATGACTGAATTGTATTGACTGATGACATGATTCGATATGTATTTAATTTCTTACTTTTTATTCATTTTCGGGCTATCGAAAACTTTATGTAACAGAATAAAGAGATAGAAATTGACAAGCGCCAATATTATGAAAATTACTGGAAATATACACAACAAAAAAAAAATAGACAAAAAGAAAGTTAGACAATAAGATAATCATAATGAAACATGGCACGATAATGTGTGACTAATCTGAATGTTGACAATATTTGGTCACTAAAAGTATGGGCTTGTTATAAAAAATGCACTATAAATGACTTGATTCGGGCTCACAATTTTGAGATCACTTCGACTGAAGAATGGACTACTTATAGTATCGTTACTGTAGATTTAAGCTGGAAATGTAGTAGCCACTCTCAAGTTGAACGACGTCGAATTATAGAAATACCAAGCACTTGGTGCAGATAATAATTATTAGTTAAACATTAGGCCCTTTTACTTTATTACATGAAAAAACGGTATCTTTTAGGTTTATGAATATATTCTTACCTCGCTATACAATCAGCGAAATTACAATAGTTCACAAAAGTGCCCGGTATTCCTAAAACTCAATACTCGTCAAAAAGCCGAATAGAGGTAGGTTAGTCGCTACGGTTTCCTCCAAACATTCTTGAGAACAGCAGTAACAATCGGTACTTATCCTTAGTTCCTATCACAACCGACACGACTCGTTTCTCGCCGCGGCCGCTAGATGGTGCCGGTGAACGTTCACTCACTGTCCGACAGATGGCGACACACGTCTCACGAAAACTAGTCGCTCTACCCTCCGCTGGGTTAAAAGTACGTTTCTCAAGAGCCTCGAGCGGGGAAAAGAACGAATAGTTGACATTGCACAGTTTGTATCACGACGCAGCTCTGTAAATATTTTACCTCGGTATAATCGCGGAACGTCCATCGAGTGAGAATGTTGACAGAGCCCGCTCGCGTGGCGTGTGTGTCGGGTCGCGGGGTCGTGGGGCGCCACTATGAGACGGAGATGACCTCGTGCCCGGGGCGGGGGGGCGCACGGGGCCACGACTGTGACGTCAGCTGGCCCACCGACAGCGGGTTGTTGGCGTCGCGTGGGTTGGTGCCGACGGGGTTGCGGGGCGGCGCGGGCGGCGGGTCGGAAGCCGGTGACGCGAGCGAGGACAGCGCGCTGAGCCCGCCGGGGCTGGACGCGGAGTTGAGGGGCGTGTCGGCATCGCCGTCGCTGGAGGCGTCCGACATCTCCTCGAGCTTGACGTCCTCTTCAGAGCAAGGCGACTGCGGCGTCACCATCGGCATCGGCACGGTCCCCGACGCGGCCGCGAGAGCTTCCATGTAGCGAACGCACTTCTTCTTCCGCCTAGAAAGAGATGGAGTTTAGTCGAGATTCGGGAAAGATTGGTTTCGAGGACCGTTTCATAACATGTGATTTTATTTAAGAGGTAATTAATCTGGGCTCACTGTTTGAATCTTGTAGATTCTGGTATCACAAAAAATATACAGAATCGGCGTTAGGAAACAGTCCTTCATACAATAAAAGCTAATCTATCCTACATTACACGTAACACATAAATTATAAAGTTAACAGAAACATGCTGAAAACGTGTTAAATAAACTGAAAAACACGCGAACAACATCGAACACTCATGCTGAAAAACAACTGTTAAATAACACGTTATAAAACCGAACGAAAAATAAGCAAACGACTACCTACGACAACATTTAAAACGCCATTCCTTTTTGTACAAAAAACATTCAGGCTTCATCTTTAAAATTAAATAAATTTTGTATTATGCAATCTAATAACCAAAAAACAATTAAATTATCAGTAAGTCTGGCTTTTTGTTATTAAATAATAAATAGAAAAAGACAATATTTATAAAATTTCTTTGAATTTTTGAGCCAAAATCAGAAATAAAAGTCAAAAACAATCTATGGTTCTCTACTACAACACACAGGTCATTCCCGTCTGTCAACTGTCAACTCATCACCAACCGTTGCGTGGCCGTCGGCGGGGCGGCGCCGGCACTAGAGGTTAACGTAGGTAGGTTCCTGCGGGCTCACGAGGCTGGAGGCCGGGAGCGAGGTCGCCGGCTCCGGCCGGAGGAGGCCGAGGCCTCCGGACACCATCACGCTACTTGACTCGGGGCTGTGCCCGGTAATGACAGGTGAATGAGGGGTAGAGGAATGATAATAGACACATGAATGAAAGCAGGAAAATGAAGATGGACACAGGAATGACGGTGGTCACAGAAAAGATAGTCGTTCCAGGAATGATACCGGACAGAGGAATGACGATAGATATGCGAATGATAGTGGATAGAGAGATGATGATGAGGTTGTAATGATTTGGGTAAGACAAATGTTGAGGTTTGTGTGAAATATTGTAATTGTATTGTGTTGTTAAATTAATTTATTATTAGATACAACATAGATAATATGGTGTTTAAATACAGTTAAATAATATTACAGGATGAAAAATTATAAAAAAAAGATGATAGCAATAAATAAATAAGAAAAAAAAAACAACGAGTCAAGTGGCGTGTGGCGAAAATAAAACGATCAAAAATAATAAAAAAGAACGTAAAAATGATCAGAACGAGTCACCAATAGTGCCAGCAGATCCAGGGTCCATGAGAAGCGGCAATCATGAGTGGAAAAAACATTTGTATAAGTAAACATGAACCTTGACAACCAATAACAACAACCAAGCGAGCAAATTCAGAAAATGTGTCCAGATTTTTTTGAAAGCTTTCGACAAATGATTGCCCTTCCTCTCTTTCTTGCCGCCATTACTAACCCCCTAAGTTTCTACTTCCAAACTTCGGCTACTTTCAAAAAAATCTATTCCTTGTGATCTAAACAATTGATTTCTTTGTGAAAAGACACATTTTCTGAATTAGCTGCTTCGCCGTAAATATATCCTTAATTTAATATATGTATTGTAATATAAAACATAAAAATAAACAACAACTACTACATAGTTTTTGTATAATTTTCTTAAATTTAAAATAAATGCCAAAGTAAATAATGACTGGGCTACTCTTGGTGAGTCAGATAAGACAGCCAAGTCTTTCCACATAGAAACAATAATATATTAACCTATGGTATTTAATATACCATCGGCTAACCAGGACTCAATTTTGCACAAGCGAAAAGAAAAAAAAAGAAAAAAATAAGGTAGTAAACCCACCTGCAAGGCTTGCACCATTGGTTCTGTTGGTCGAGACCGTATCTCGCTCGACACTTCTTCAAGTTATTTCCTGAAAGTATTACATATCATGTTTTAGTACCCATTCTTCACTTCCACAAAATTATTCACTCTGACATTGAACCAATACAAAATGTATGCAAAACAAATTACTTTAAAAATTGCAAATTATTCGCAAAAAAAAATATGATGTCGAGTAAATTGAAAAATTCTTTGTTTGTAGTTCAAATGAAAAGGAATGCAGCTTAATTATGTGATGCGTAAATTATAGATAATTTACCGGAAATCATATTTAAAGCATCTCAAAACATATCAGCTAACACTACGTACTACTACAAAGCATCGCATGCAATTTCCATATGTTAGTTCATGCAGGGCGGGAAGGGAGAAATGAATGGGAACAACGGAAAAAACATTGGTTTTAAAAAAATAACATACTACACGCATAAACTTTGAACAAAATAAATGCTAAAACTACGCTATTGTCGGAAAAAATAACAAATAAACATGACGTCTATAAGCAAATTGAAGCAGAATAGGTTCTCCGGAATCAAAATAAATATTTGTGACTTTATTTGGCCAGTATCATTGCACCGCAGACACATAAGCATCAACAGCTGTGTATATCTAGTCCTCGGCGGTGTTCGCATGGCTGCTCTGGTCCAGGCTACTCCATTATATACCAAGAGAAGGCTGTCCCAGCCTTTTCCGACATCAAACTACTCTCCCTGCAAAGCAATTACTCAAGTATTCAAATATTGACTTGCTTTAACATGCACGCTCCCTGTCGCACGCAGGAGCAAAACGGAAAGCATAAAACCGGGACAACCTTCGAAGGACTTGCATGAGGGTCTCTCTCGTAATATAGCGTTTAAAATCAAATAAATAAATGCGATAAATATTAAATAAACAAAAATACTTGTATATTATATGTATGTATGTCTACAACCTCGTACCCCTTCAACCAAGACAATATTACTATGTCGCTCGGTCCGTTCGGAGCGGAGTTCAAAGCAATTGAACTCTCGCGGGACAGGGGAGTGGGGGGCAGCGATATGCGCGGGGGAGGGGGGGCGAGGAGCGGAGCTACCAACGTCTCCGGGCTTAATCCTTCGTTAATTGACCTCATTTTTTTAATGAGCCGATGCGAGTATCGCATTCAAACGACGGGACGTCGGCCGCTCCGGGACATGTGTTCGCTTCGTGACCGACTTACGACACTATGCTGTCGCCGAGCCTGCTCAGCTGATGGCCACGACGAGGGACGGGAGGGGGCGGGAGAGGGGCGGGGACGCTCGTCGACGGAGTGAAAGGCAGTACCTCCATCGGTTGTCTCCTGTTTTCGTTTCCTCTTCTTGCCCCTTTGCGTATTAGCCCTAGACGACCAATCGGGATAGAGTTGCATGTGCAGCTGCCGCTCGCGGCGCGCCAGCTCGTAATACTTGGCTTGCTCCTCGCGGCCGAGCGCATGCCACTGTATCGTGAACGCGCCGAATATGGAAACAAAACAGAGAAATGCACTTGGACGGTGGACTCGACCTGCGACCGTACGTCCGCGACCTAACGCGTGCTAGAAAAACAGCCACAGCGAGCGGCGTGATAACTAATCACAAAATTTTGTCCCCTACAGAATGAGAATGGCCAATTGTGATGTTCCTCCCAGAACCTATTCTGCGGTCGGTTCACGCGTCTCGACTAGACATATAACAAACCAATATAGTTTCCGGAGGGTGTAGGGTGTACAGTTTACGTTCACTGGACGACTACAGTACACAGAACACGAAACACGTAAGGGCGGCCAGGGCCGGCGCGGGCCCCGGTCGCCCGGGCGAGCCCAGCCGCTTTTCTAGCACAGGCAACATCACCTCGCGACTCTACCGCTCACATACACACACACACACACGGGACGGGGTAACGGATGCTGACGTTAGTGTGGGTTCAAGCCGCTCGTTAACACGTGGCACCGGACAACAAGCAAGTCTCCTGTGTTAGTGGGGGTGCGGGATCTCGTCAGGGAGGGTAAGCGGTGTCAAGCGTCCAGTGACAGTCCCCGCGACGCTGCTAGCTCCAATACCTCCCAACTCTGCGGGACTGCGGTCCTTTTTCCGCTTTTTCTTTTTGGAGCCGTAACCGTAGTTGTCTCTTGCGCTCCACCCGGGGTACAGCTGCATATGGAGCTGTCTCTCTTGTCTCGCTTTCTCATAGTACTTTGCTTGTTCCTCGCGGCTCAACGAGTGCCACTGCGTATTATGATACCAGGATATTGGGTTACCAGTCGCCGACATGTGCCTCGACTCATTTTTTTTTTTTTTGGTATTAGACATTGTTACTCTTGTTAGGAATGAGATCGCGATCCGGCAACGGGTAAACGGGTTCGTTTGTCGGTAGCGTCACGGTCAGCTGTTTATTATTCAATACATCCTATTAGATGGCAGATAGGCAGGCCGCATTGTCTGTATAATGCAAGCTAAGCTGGACTTGCGGTGACGAATCGTATTCCTAACAAGATTAACAAAGGCTCAATCCAATATGTTGAGAGAAATATTAATATTAAATGCGGACACAATCGAAATAATTGCTTACATTACATTATCTAAGTTGGTCTGTCACTAAAATGAGGTGGTTGACATCCATTTAACCTCTGATTAGTGAAACCTTCGTCAATTGCGATTAGATGACGTCATGTAAGCAATCTTATACAATCCCGATGTATTCTACTGTTGAATAGACGTTGGGTTGGGACAAGTGCCGGTTAAATACATAGTTAATTGATTAATTATCGATTAAGACCGTATTGATTGACAGTCAATATGATGCAAGAGGCTTAGCACTGTTGAATAAATCTTTATGCAGTAGCTTTAGTATTGATGTCGACTCTGATTGATTCTGAAAGGGCTGGTCTAAGATTATTTACTGATAGGTATTCTGGTATTTAAAGACTATTTGCAAGACGTTTATATGTGAAATATAAACTTATTCAGTAGGAATAAACTTTCCATGACTTAGCCATAAAATGTGGCACAGTAAATTCCGTAAAATAGATATTAAACCTCATCCGACAGTATGCTACATCAGGACTGCAGTAACGTTAACAAAGACCTAATCACAACAAAGGACTAAAAATAATAATAATAAAAAACAATTTTAGAATTTCGAATTTTGACAGTTCTGTATTGAGTCAAATAATTAAAAATCGAATTCGAATGTAACGCTATAATTTGGAACTTTGATATTAATATATTTGAATTTGAATATTGACAGTTAATAATAAAATGGTTGATCGAAATTTAAACTCACCCGTCTGCCAAGTATTTGATTAATGGCTGCCGATTCCTTGAGGGTACATTCAGCCACAACTTTCGCTCTCATTTCTTTCATGTACAGCATGAAAGCGTTTAGAGGTTTCTTTATGTGTGGTTTCTTGTTCTGTTCTTTGCTGTTCGAGTTGGCCGAGTTGTCTGAAGGCTTATCATTTGAGGAGCTGCTGCTGCCCTTCTCTAGCGACCTGGAAAATGCAGCATAATTGTTTAGCTAAAGAAAGCGATGGTTATATTGCTAAAATTCAGAGGGATACATGGGCAATTTTGATAGCATACCTATATGCTTAAATCGATTTAAGAGGACTACAGGACCTAAAGCGCGGTCACTGTCGTACTGCATAGAAAGGAAAGAGAAGCGTGATGCAATTATCTAGGTATTTACAAAAATCTATTGATTGGACTGAAAATTAAAAACACTATACGTTAATAGGTTACTTGTACAATAATCTCACAAAAAAAAAAAACAGAATGATTGCATGTATATTAGTATGGCATTTAATCGGCAAAAGAATTTTTTAGAGTTACTCGTATCTACGTGGTTTTTTTCCAGCATATAAAATTAGTTGCAACACACTATCTAACTACCATATATCCTGAAGAATATCATATATTTTTCTGATATAGTTTATTGCACTGGATCATATACTTTTAGGCATTATAAAACTAGCGTTAAGTCCTGTAGTCCCCTTAAGTGGTCATTTATTGACAAAGAATTTTGAGGAGACATCTCAAGTATTTTGAGATTATGACAAGTTTTATCATAAGAGTTGTCTATTTACATCACAACATAAGTTACATCTGAGGGGCAGTTCCCGTATTTTTAACAACGTGCACAATCTCATCTCAGTCTCAATCTGTCAAAAATTGTATAGCGTTTACCTACATTTTTGACATTTGATTGTCGCTGGCATCAAATTGCGACTGTATTTGGACGTTTTTGAGTACGAGAATCGGCATTTAGATATCTTAACACTGATAAAGACATTCTTCAATTGGCACATGGGATAAATAAAATTGCATCTTTCTTAACTTTATCAGGTTCTAGATCATGCACACATTTTGTATGAACTCACTTTTTACATGTCTTGTTTTTAGATACGGTGGGCAATCAGACCGATAACAGATGTCTGTACGTTAGAAAAATTTCAGCCCAAATTGACATCTCCAAAAAAACCTTGACCACCATTGATTTTTCCAACCATACCTAACCTATTCGAAGAGCCATACATTCACCAACGGTTATAGTGGGATCAATATGTTAATAACTAGTTTAGGTGTTAACGACACCCGTCCAGACAGACGACAATAAACAGTGTGCGTCCGGTTGGAAATAGACGCGGTGTTTCCGGCGCGGGCGCAGCCGATCATACACGAACGTGGCCGAGTAGCTTCGTAATTATGGCGAGCATACTGATTTTAAAAATGTTTGTTGATATATGGGATTGTTTATTGGTGTGTTTGAAGTAAAAGATGAAGTGGGTGGCAATTTTTTGCAAGGTAAAGATAAGATAGAGAAACTTGGACTAAGGTGTTTCGACTGGAAGGACCAAAATTTGGAGGCCGGAACTTTAACATCGGATTACAGAAAGTGATAAGGTATAACCAGATGGCAGTATCTGCCAAAAGTAGAGAAGAATGTCAAGCATAGTTGGATAGCAGTGCTATTCTGTACAAATCTCACGGTGAAAACTAACGTGAAGTGAGCGTGGAGTGAGCAGTCAATAATGTCACTCCCTAGCATCTGGTGGAATGACACACTTCAAGCTCACTTCACCTAAGTTTTCACGGTGAGATTTTTACAGAATAGACCTACAGGGGCAGTACCTAGGTATTAGATGTCGCTGTCATAATATAAAATTCTAATTAATGAAATATAGAGCAGGGTTCCGATTCCTGGAACGGAATTAAGAATAATTAATTATATTCTTCTGAATTCACTAGTAACTGCACTAGTTCAGTTCTAGAACTATCGCCACGATCCGCTTTTGTAAAATGAAGAACAGATGCAGAGGGCTATGCAAAACCAGCTAAGATCAGTAATCAATTTTGATTTGATTAACTCAAAGATAACAGTCTAATCCTGCAGGTTGAACAGAAGAATTCATTCCACAAACTATTTAAATAGGCACTTTAGCAGATCCTAATCTAAAACAAATTATGCTAAGCCAAGTTAAAACAAACAAATTAGTCACAACTCACAATGTCAACAGACAAGTCACTCCAACGGTACTCGCGACCTTTCTCGTGATTTTCCAAAAATAGACGCGTAATTTAGGAGATAGCTCTTAAACTGATGACTTATCTGATAAAAGAAGTAACTGTAACTCTGTAACTTCACAGACATCCGACTAAGTTGGAAAAAACCAAACATGGGACATCCAGACTTTGGTGAACTAGATTTTTTTGATAAAGTATCCTTGAGCAGTTTTCATATTTCAGATTGTGTGAGAGATGATAATATGGAGAAACAAGGAGTGAGTGACAAAGTGATGGCTGACCGGGGAGAATGGAAAAGAAAACATATTGCAAAAAACAGTAATATTAAGTTAGCCGTTTACAACAAAAGTCTGTAATAGCCCTAAATCCGTTAATCGAAAAAGAAAAGCAAAACCAGTAAGAAACGACTTCCTGACTTCGAAATTCTAAAACTTTATAAATAGAGATAATAAAATATATTGTCAGTGACATATAGCTGTTGGTTTAATATGTCCAATATAAAAGTTTTAAGCACCAAATTAGTTCTGAATATAACCAAAGTAACTTGGAATATACGACTTCCTATGGGCGGTTTAAAAATGGGGAAAGATATAAAAAGAGAAAGAAAATCCGGACACAATGCGTGTGCGCGCCCAAACGAGGTATTCGGCGTGCGCGCAGTAATTATGTGTTATGTACAGTCAGCAGGACAAGTTAATGTCATTTCAAACTTACTTTTGCCAAATATTTTGAGTTTTGATTAGATTTTGTTATCGTAATTGGAACGAAGTTCTTTAACACGGATTGCGGTAGGAGTTGACTGGTAGAAATCGTCACGTAACGAAAAGCGTTATGCCCGTATCTCTCAAGTGCCAAAAGTTTTTGTTTTAAATCATACGAATACGTGAGAAGAAACTTCGTTCCAGAAGGGGCTGGGGGTCCCCCGACCGCACGTTTTTTTTTTTTTTATAGGACCTCTCTACTAGCACCACTGGACTATAAGACCATTTATTGGTTTTCCTTTTAGTTGTGGTGCAATAAAAATCATCTTCTTTATATCTATTCCCTTCATCACCTGTATTACGACTGCAACATTGATATAAAATAACTATTTAGATCTCACATGTTAATTACATTTTAGAATTATCTTTTTATTTTTATGTTATTTCCAAAGGTGTGACCATCTCGGTCATTGCGGGAACCCTATTCAGTTATTCACATGAGTTTCATAACATAAATTCTATGCAAAAGGTATTAAAAGTCTCAAGTTATCTCAGCAAAGGTCTTAAATGTTTTTGAGATGCCTCTTGCTACTACATAACATTCACAATCTTCAAAACTGTTTTATTTTTTATCTAGACCTAAGAAGTTTCAGTAGTTTAAAGCAACAAAACAACCTTTTGTATGAACTTAAAATCTCTAAAAACCTCAATCAATATGCCTAGCTTTTTTCCAACTATATTGGGGTTGGCTTCCAGGCTCATGACAGTATTTTACATGGGCGGGCTTGGTAATGCGATACTCCTTGATAAGACTGGTTGTCAGACTTTCGGGCTTCTGACGACCCGTAATGACTGTCAAAAATCCACGATGACAGCCAGGAGCAACGGCTTAGCGTGCTTTCACGGAGGTGTCTTGGTATGGAAAGATGGTCACCCATCCACGGATCAACTCGGGCAAGCGAAGCTTAACCTGATTGATCGACCCATGCGGGTGTTATTACTGAGCCACGAGCTCCACTAAAAACCTGCTTTTAAATATTCTGTTATCTTTTTATCGACTCACACGAGTCATAATGTTACCTTATAACTGATTGATTTATTTGAAAGAGAATATTTATTTTAAACCGGAATTACATATTAAAAAAACAGTTTAGCGCCGCCTAAGGTATAATCTTTTCCAAAAATCTCGAGCATTTGTTTCGGTGGCTGTACCAGGTGACGTGGCCCGTTAGCCAGGCTGCTCATATATCATCTTAATTAAATTTCTCCTCCAGGGACTTATTTACATGATTGTACCTGGACTTTAATGTATGTGGTTATGAGGTAGCATTGTAAGTGAGAAGCGATGGTTCTGCAGGAAATTATAATCAGATATTGTTGTGGAAATGAGAACAATGGTAAATCCTTTTGTGGGTAGTTATTTTGGAATGTGAATATAATGCTCTACAAATGGACAGTGCATAATAATGTGATTAAAGGGGAAGCTCCAGGTCGCCCGCGAAATTCAAATTTTCTTACGTTTTTTGCAATTTACAAGTCAGTATTAGGTAAAGTAAAGTATGATTCGCGACCGTAACATACATGTATTTACAAAATTATAATCATTAGAATCAGTAATACAACTCTTTAAGTTAATATAATCATAAATGTCAAGATTTCATGTAATAACCATTCATTAGCATTATATGAACTTTGAGAGTTGTATTGATGATTTTAATTATTATAATTGTATAACTACAGATTTAAATTGTTACGGTCGCGAATCATTTACAGATCAACATACAACCTGATACAGCAAATTGCAAAAAAAACGTTAGAAAATTTGAATTTCGCGGTCTACCTGGAGCTTTCGCCTTAATAAGAAAGAGCTGTGGTGGCCCAGTGGTCGTGGGTTTCGAACGCAGCCAGACACTTTACTTTGTGTAAATAATTTCATCAGCACTGCTCTCAAAACGGTGTGTTCCACATCGTGAGGAAACCGGCATGTCCTAGAAGCAAAAATTCGAAGACATGGGACATCTACCAACCGCAATGGGCCCGCGTGGTGGGATTACAGCCCACTACCTCTCGAACAAAGGAGGCCAGTGTCCCAGCAGTGGGAACGTTATAGGCTGAATATACTAATAATAATATAATAATTAAGTTATTATCTGCGCATAATTTAGTGCATGCTGAGAGTAATGGCGCACTTAACTTAGGTTTACCATCTACAAATTGTTAAGTAATATTGTACTCATTGTTGTAGAGCGTAATAGTAATATAAAATCCATCAGGTTAAGCTACGCTTGCCGGGGTTGGTCCGTAGATAGGTGACCATCTTTACATACCGAGACTCCTCCGTGCCTCGGAAAGCACGTTAAGCCGTTCAGCTGTCATTCGTGGATCTTTGACAGTCGTTACGGGTCGTCAGAAGCCCGACAGTCTGACAACCAGTCTTACCAAGGGGTATTGTATTACCCAATAATTGGGTTGTGGAGGTCAGATAGGCAGTCGCTCCATGTAAAATACTGGTATTCAGCTACATCCGGTTAGACTGGAAGCCGACCCCAACATAGTTGGGAAAAGGCTGGGCAGATTGATTTTTGTTGTAGAGCCTAATAAATAAATAAATGTTTCTGAAACATAGAAAACCGAAGCAAGTATTTTATTTCAACATAACCGAGTCCTGATTATAAGGGTGCATATTCGGTAGGCTCTTTATCCCTTCCATATCCTAAGGGCCGGTCTTCCCTAGATACCATTATCGCGCCCCCTTGCCCCCCCATTACTCCTTGATATGCAATGGTCTCTGTTGCAACAGGGACTAGGGTGAATCTTTGGGTTCATTCGAGTAATCGAGTCTAGTGAAACCACGCAGGAGTCGGTGCGTTTCATTCATTCATTCATTCATTCATTCGACAAAACTACCACAATTAATATTGGTCCTTCGGTCCGAAACCTTTTTGACAGATTAAATGTACTTAGTTTTAAGATCAAACAAGATCTGAAAAATATCCCTAAGGCCTCCTGGCTCTGCTTATCGCCAACAGTGAGACCCCTTACTTTTGATTATGCATTTTGACTGATGCAGCTTGTATTGAAGTTGGTAACTTGTCGTAAGGCTTTCTTGTTACCTGATCAGTCAATTCTGTTGACAATTTATTTAAAACTTGCATATTTTATACGGTAGCATAATTAATTACTGAGCTTTTTTGGTAGTCGAGTAAGGACCAAAAAAAAAATTGGAAAGTTTAAAATATGTGGGTAACCCGGACTATACTGTCAAAGATATACAGGGTAGCAGGGCCATCGACACACAACCTGTTAGCATGGATTTGTACATGATCCTGGACCCGCCTGCGTTGAAACTTTTCACAGGTTATTAAAAAAAAAAACTGCTGTTTCCTACAAAAGTGCAATAATAATTCAATTATTTATTCCAGTAATACAACTCATAGTGTCAGTAGCAATTTGACTTATATCTATATTAGTAAACTAAATTATATACAAAAAGAAATGAACCTATTTCAATCATGGCACAACGTTACTATGCTGCAAGTCCAGCAGAAATTTTGTAGCAACGGTTAACCATCGCGCAATCCAGTCGGCCGGAGCTCTATTTAAGAAACGCGGCAACCCCAATACTTATTCGGTCAAAATCTATGGAACAGCAATTTTTTTTTAAAATAAATGACGATCATTTTCAACGCGGGGTTCCAGAATCATGTACAGTGTGTGAAGGTTGCGCGTCGATGTGAGATGCCACCAATGATGTTATAAGTAAAAAGACGTAGATAGGTTACCTACCCAGTATTCGATATTCAAAAACGACACAATGACGAACGACACAATGACTCGTGGAAGTAGGACGGCATTTCGTAATTATCGGGAGCGAAAAAGAGACAAGACGATGAAAATGTGGCTAATTAGCCACATTTTGACGTGCCACTTGCGGAGCGTGTATAACCTATCCACGTCTTTTTACTTATAATATCATTGGATGCCACCCTGTATTATAACTGACGAAATTTTTGTGTTGCTCACCTCTGCCTAAGCTTTTGGGGATTACAAGCGTGAATTTATGTGTGTCTGTTTTAAATCGAGAAGACACATACGACATGATCATGAATTATTAAAGATAACGAGTGCGACTCTGTGATAAGCTGAATGATTAACTTATGATCCTAATTAACACTAAGATCAATTTTGTTTACTTTCTGAGCTCGACTTAGTTACTTATCTACATATTTATGCATCTAAAGGCTCCCGCATACAGGCGTTTTTCATGAAGTTTTGATAGAAATTGTTCTATTATAGTCTGTCTGCAGGAGCCTTAACTCTCAACAGCTAAATAAAATTATAAAATTTATTATAAGTCATCAATCTAGCTAGCCTAACACTAACATACATATAATTTTTAAAATACAATTTCACGTAGACATGTGTCCAACCCACCCCTACGCGCGTTATCTTCAATCTATCGAACAAGAGGGCGGGCAGTTTAGTCGTATAACTCGCATAATAGCCGGGCGATACCATCACTCTATGATACCATCAGAGATTAGCAGAAAGGGTGTGAGCTGTGACAAAAGCGTTGCTTGCGTGCAGCTGATTGAAACGTTTTGTTAGAATGTTATAAAATTGTTTTAAATTCAATGTGTATAAATTGCTTGGCGCGTGGTGCGAATGAAGAATATTTATTTGAGTTTGGGTCGGTAAATGTTTGTAAAGCTGAATGAATAAAAATGTTTTGGTATTTTGCTGTATTCGTTTGTAATTCTAAAAACTTTTTTCCAACAAAAAACACTACTTACTTTTTTAATTTCTGAAGGCGGTGACTTTGGATCTGTATTTTAATTTTTTTCCACCGACTTCAGAAATTAAAGTTATTTTTCACTCTGTAGTGGTTTTTTTTTAGTTTTTAAAGTATTTTTCACTTTTTAGTGGGTCAGTTTGTAATTTATCTAAATTACAATAGTCAATGTCAACTGCTCATCACCTTTTTTTACAAAATATTGCTTTTCCCGATGCAGAGACATTAATTGTTGATAGTTAATTGTTGTTCTCGTGGTATCAGAACTGGAGCTTATGGTGAGGTCACCAACAGCTCCACTTCACCATATGTATAGCGATGAGCATAAACTGCTTAGCAACCATTATTAAAGTACCTAACCGAATAGCCACCCGTAAAATACTTATTATTGAGTAGGAACTACTCATCTGTATGGCGATCTTCATCATCAGTTCCACTTCACTAAATGGTGCTGGTTTCCGAGAGCAAATGCACGAGTTACTATAAAAAAATATCCAAATCTCTATAGATATATATGCCTATAATATTGTAAGAGTTCCATTGATTTCTCCAGGATCTCATCATCAGATCCTGGCTTCATGACAATGGGACCAACTAGAAAGTATACCCTTTCAAACAAAAAAAGAATTTTCCAAATCGGTTCAGCCGTCTTCGAGTAATCGGGGAACATACAAAAAAAAAAAAAGATTCCAACGAACGGAGAACCTCCTCCTTTTTTTAAAGTCAGTTAAAAACACATACCAATTAATAACTACATCAATTACTAAAGATTCAGGCCGCTTTCTGCCATTTATTAAAGTTTATGCCATCAACTTCGGCAATAGTTGAAGAAGCCACACTAGATTTCTTAGATTTCTAACACAATAAAAATAAATATGTATCTAATGTATGGTTATTGATAGCATTCACATTGTTTAAACACGCAGTTAAAGAATTTATTCTTCGAAGTAATACGCCAGCCGCTAACTCCGAAATTTAAGGTCTCTAATCCAACATCTGTATGCAGTACCCACGGGTCATAAACTATAAGACAAATCGGTGAGAAATTGTATAAATAATTTGTGGAGAAGATGTGCCATGAAACATACATGATTGTGGACCACATTGTTGTACAGAAATGCCATAAATATTAACTTGAATTGACAATAAGGTGTGACTTTTCACACGGATTTTGGGATAGCTCTTTAGTTTTTTTTTTTATTTGGTTCTAGAAATAAGCAATTTTATTAACAAGTGTCAAAACTACCGCGTTATTTACAAATCTAGACCTTATCAACAGAACTCTGGTCTTTCTTTCTCAACAAAATTCTGGGCCTTCTTAACAAAATTCTGGGACTTCTTAACGAAATTCTGGGCCTTCTTAACAAAGTTCTGGGCCTTTTTAACGAAATTCTGGGCCTTCTTAACGAAATTCTGGGCAAAATGACAGAATTCTGGGCCTTCTTAACAGAAGGATCAGTTATGCAAATAATATGGTACCTAGTACTTGAGGGTCAGTTTCGCAAATAATAAGGCCCTTAGGACCAGGTCTAGATGTAATTTGAATGATGTAAAGTTCTGCTTACCTTGCATATCTTGAATGGTGTGAGTCGAGATCTGACTTAGAGGGGGGAGGGGGCACGAGCGCTGGCCCTAAGCCGAGCCCCAGGCCTCCGCCCAGCGTTGGGGAGAACCGGTATAATTCACTGGAGAAAAACGAAGGTATGAGGAAATTGACTCTTTGTAGAAATATAGTTACTACTTCTTTAAAAAATTTCCGTAATATTTTGAAGAGTTGGGGTGGCCCTTTTGCCGTGATGGAGGGTAAGGCGATTAAGGGATTTTATCGACTGTTTTGTAGTTACATGCAAGGATTAGGCCACTGCATTGCTTTGTAGTTCCAGAGAAAGACCAGGCCACCCTATTTGTCGTCAAACTATTCATAAAGGTGGCAGAACACTGTCCCACAAGAATGGATCGCAGCTTTCACAGCTACATATATACTCCTTGAATGCTTATAATAATATTTTATGTACTGCGATCAGATGATCACCAATACTCGGTAATTTCTAGAAAAAGCATGAATTTTGTTTTTAATCAAGACAGACATCGGGGTAATCGTTAAATAAAAAATTGAAGTAGTAACTATTATGATTATTTGAATATACAGGCATTTTATTTAGCGACAGCAAACATGATTTGGCCGGAGTTTTAAAAGAATAAGTCTTAATTCCAAAACTCGAAAAACGACTCAAAAGTTCGGACTTTTTCAATGCTTTACGGCGGTCTTCCATCGTCTTATTGCCGTAACTAAATAATATACCTATACAAAATATAACAAGTATGTATGTACCTAGGGATACCATACCTCGATAGACTAGAACTTGAAATTGGCAACGACGTGGGGTACGGACTCCTGAATCCGCTCGCCGCTGACGATATGGGGTACATGCTTGGGGTATGCCTGGAAACATAAGGTCTTATTCACTAGTGGCTTTTGCCCAGATTACCTTTGATTCCAGTATTGATGCCAAAAATACGCCTAAATGAAAATGATCCCAGAAAATCCTTTAAAAAAATACCTGGTGCAAAAAAATAATATTGGAAGACCTTACACAGGTTTAAGCAGACAGAATTTTTTTAATTTTTTTTGCGTTCGGAAACACAGACGCAGGTAGTGAGTTCCACTCCGTTGCTGTGTGTGTATTATGAAAGTTATTGTAAACTCGTATTAACTCGTTATTGTAACATTTGGTTGGCTGATTGAAGTTTTTCTCTATTTCGTCCTTCGGGTCTAAAGCTGGATAGAATGTTATTTCGAACGGTATGTTGACTAATCAACTTTAAATCATGCGGTTGGTCGACTCTTCACGGGACCAGAGGGCTGGCCTATTTGGAGAAATGTCTGTATTCAATAGACGATGACATAAACACGTTTTGAAAATTTGAATTATAAACAAATATAATAGTGAATGTGAGGCTGGGTCATATATTAATTAATTAATAGGGTAATTAGTATGTAGTAGCTTGTAATGTTATTGAATTGTTATTTATTTATTTTTTGTTATTTTCTATGATTTATTGTATTATGAATGTGTTAGTTTTATAATTTGTATTATTTTAAAATTGAATTGAATTGTGCCTGCGATATCAAAATTCTGTAGATTCTAAATTATTATGCTTGTTCTTCTCTTTCAAGTTTTCAGTCGGGTTTTTAATTGTTTTTTTTTTTAATAATTTATTATATTTCAAGCTTTTTAGTTTTATTAATATACCTATATATTTGTTATTGACTCAATGCTAGCTTTTATTTGATAGGTACCAATATTGTTACAATTTATTTAAAAAAAAAAAACTTTCCCCTCCCTTTTTTTATCTCCAGATACAATATATATGCATATTATATAGCAAATGTCGCTCCCACAACTAAGACGAATCTAACGACACGTCATATGTTAAAATCCATCAAGCCGTTTAGGCTACAGGAGGTAACAATGGAACGGACACGGATACATGTGCGCGAAAAACATTACCGTCCTTCTGGGTCAGTCGGGTAAAAAGTAAAGAGGTATTGTACTTCAAAAAGGACAACACAAAAACATAGTAAACGTTGAATAGTTAACTCACCATGAAGCTGCAACTTGTGACATCTCCGGACTTAGCATGGGGTAGGGGTACGTGCCCCCAGGGAAGGGGTACATGGGTGTCCGCGCCAGCCCGGCCGCTGTAACATGTACCTCGTTAGTGTCTAGATGGAACTTAGTTTTAGTTGTCATGTTATTTAGGTGGGACTGTGGGAGGGATATAAATATCCGTCTCTTAGGTATCTATTGTGAAGTGTTATAAGATATTTCTTGAATGGGTGTTGTGGCTGTCGTTTCTCCCTAAGTTTAAGACAGTCGCTAGTATTAATGCTACTTGAAGATGCTATGGAAAAAAATATAAGAACAATAATTTCAGATGCATTAACTCGCCGAATGAAATAGTCCTCTATTCAATAAAGATGATTCTTAGTTTTGGTATGTGATGTTACAATTTAATTTAAACTTGCTAGAACCAACATAGACATAGAGCGGTAGGCAACACAAAAAAGCAGTAATTCATTTTTTTTTTAATCCTAGGAATGGCACCACATATTTATAATAAATTACCTAATGCTTTGTTAAATATTGAAGACATAAATGTATTTAACCTCCTGGATGCCAGCGTCATGCCTATATTACATCTATTATATAAAAAAAAAACATTTTTTTTTTGCATTTTTTTGGACGTGTACAGACCCCTGATATACCATAAAATCTATGTTTTATATAATATCCAATAATATTTTTTTCTGGAATCCAGGAGGTTAAGAAGCAACTCAATAAGCTACAGATAAGTAAGACTTACTACACAATTAATGAATACCTGTCAGATAGAAATTTGTGTGTATAAGAATAATACATGTAATTATGGTGAATACTTGAGTCCGATTTATTTTATTAAAATTATTTTGTTTGTATTGTTAACTTAATTATTATGACATTATATGCTCTGACATGATTTACTAATTAATTTGAATTTATGACATTACTTATTGATTTATTATGATAATTTTGGATGCCTCAATTGGTGCAACACAGTGGACTGCGCATTCACTTGACATCTAGAAATGTACGAGTACCGTGTTGAGCAATAAACATTTGAATTTCGAATTTGAAACAATTTTCTTTCATATAAAAACAAAATTAAAATAATTTACACTATTATCAAATACATAAGAAATTCAGTCAAACTTATTAACTTACCTAATTTAGAGTCGAGCTGATAAGGCGGAGGGATGCCCATATGGGCCGGAGGAGGCTGCCCTAGCTCACCGCCGGGACAGAACAGCGACAGACTTCCTCCCGCTGGCAGGCCCATCTTACCCGTCTGAAACAAACAAAGAACAATGTTAATAAAATATAAAAGAGAACCATTTAGTCAGGCTGTGGATGGTAAAGACAAAAGTGTGACCACAGGAGAACATAACGAGGATCTAATAGTTGAGAAAATTCCGTAAAATTAAAATCTTTAGTTTTCAGTAGGCACGAGAACCTGTAAAATATATTGAGGTTAATCAAATAAAAACGAAAACCTAGACAAAAATATCCATCATTATATCTTCAAGCTTCAGACCAGTGGACAGAAAAATTAACGGTACCCGGCGTCATATCTACAGAAACCAAAAAATCCAACATTATTTTTAAATAAAAAAAAGGAAGAAAGGAACAAATAAACACACAACCCTAAAAAAACAAAGTTCCAAGCCAACAAAAACCCGACAACTACTCTATGGGAAGACGACGCGTCATTAGCAAGTAAATTGGCGCCTGGAACGTATAAATTTCGTTCTACCCTCGCCGTCGCCCAATTATGCAAAATGGCGCCCAACGAGGGCCATTGAGGCGCGTCGCACTTCCGAGCCAGAGTATCTCACCTCTAATTAAACTGGGAATTCTTTTCACCACTTTATTATGCGTTATAAACGACAGTACACGTAGACGTTATTTAATTTTGAAGGTTTTTGTTTCAAGAGTTGTGATAGTTGTATTTATAAGACAGAAGGAAAGATTCTGTTATTTGATTTCCTTAGTCTTATTTTATGGGGTTCCAAATTTAAGATACAACTGCTGATTATTAAGAATCAATATCAATTTGTTTTACTGGAAAACGTGGTTGGCCTGATATTATTTTTGTATAAAAATCCAGCCACAGCACAGCCCGTAGTGACAAAAAATATTTCAAACCTCATTACGACTACTTATTCAAAAGCTAGTGAAGTAGCACTGACCAAAAACGTGCTCCAAAATCATAATTCCAAGCAATTTAAAAGTAAAAGGGCTGACAATCCCTCCGCCCGTCTATAGTCGAAGAGCAGGAACTGCTTATTAAGACAATAATTACCACGAACAAAGAAGCCCCACTAATTAATAATAAAACACGAACAAACAAAGACCTCCATTCACGCTCGGGACAGTTTAAAAAAGAAAAAAATAACCGAAACGGTGGTCGAAAAACCTCGACATGCGAGCAACGAACAAAAAGAAGCCATAGACAATGATGACAGTCGAGACGCATAATGCGGGAGCAGCGCGTTCTTAATTTGAAAATATTTCCATAATAAGATTTGTCTATGGCGCGACCGGTAGAAACAAAAGAGTTGAGCGTGCTTTGTTCCGTTGACAGACGGTAATAATTCAAAATTATATCACGCAATTAGATAGCGCTATTAAATACTTAATACTGAGCGTCAGCCGCGCTAGTTTATTAGCTAAACAACTTTTCTCGTTAAAACTTGCATTTTTTTAAATTAGTAGGCATCTTTTCAGCTTTGCGTGTACATTGAGAAGGTCCCTAATGAAGGCCAGGTGGAGTGGCCGGCTATTGAAGAAATCGCTGAGTGGGTAGTTATTGAAGCCGCATGAAAGCTCGGCGTGACGTCACCGCCACTTAAGCGACAAGCCGCAGTCGCTAATTGGAACTCGTGGCGATAGGACGCGAGAAATGTTGCTTCAATCGACTAATACTTCAAATTTGAATAGGTTTGTTAACGAGCGGACGGTGAATGTTGCGAATAAAGTTGAGTGCTACAGTTGGCATTCAGTAACCGAGTTGGAATACACGCGAGTTTTGCTAGTTAACTTTTAATTCGGTACTTCTATCGTAAAGCTGTTCGGAAGAAGTAGATGTAATAGTTTTAAAATGGAATTGGCGAATTCCGTCAGGTCACAGCGGTAACCTAACTGACGCACACAAGCACAGTCTTCCTACACCCCTTTAATTCACCAATGCGAACGAAGTAGGGCGTAATATCTTGAGAGTTCGCCCCCGGGGTAGTGGGCGTGGAAATAGGATGCTGTGTTGCTATGGCAACCATGTGTAGGGGTGATTCGTACACGTGTCCTGAGCCTGTGTGGGTGAGGGGTGGCACTCCTCTCTGTGTGCGTGCGACGCCGAGCACCGACCTTGGAAGTTTTGGTCTAGTTTTAGATCTCAGCTATTTAACTTTTTGCAAATAACTTTTGTTAGACTAAAGAATGTTTTTTATTTAAAACAAAGCAGGATGTTTTATTGTTAAGCTTTTATTGTTACAGAACAAAAGCTTTGTAATTATAAAAGTACCCACTTTTAATAAAACCTTTTTAAGACTTGGAAATAAAGTTTCTGCGTATGTATAATATTTTGTAAGCTGAAAACGAGACTACCTCTACAGATTTGATGTCGTTCCTTATCCATTTCCTGCATTGGTCCTTCGAGCCGGATGCGATCCCGGCGGATCCATATAACGAGGGAGGCTGCACTGTACACACGTATTTACATATCTATCTACTTTTCCATACAATTTCTTATTTAAAGAGGAGATTATCTAAAGAAAAATAGGGTTATGAGTGCATTGTGTATTGGAAAAAATGTAACAACGGATTTTTTTATTATTGAAGGATAGATTAAGAATGTTCGTAGAATAACCGGAAAGGCAATCATTGGAGGTTACAAAAGTTTTAACATTATCAAGTTTCTCATGGTCGACAAATTGAAAAGATAAATTCGTAGTAATATTTTTTTTTCAAATTTTTAGTAACGTAATACATGATACAAAATAACGTCTTATTTAATAAATTTTGAATACGTCACATAAAATCTTGACGGTTTCTTTTCGGCTTTATTAAACCATGTAATAAAAATAACAATTACTCTAAGAAACCAATGATTAAAGAAGCATAATCGACAAAGCTCCCTTTTCAGTCTCCACAATAATATTCTTTTAACAAAAATATAATCGGTAAAACTTTTGTATACATTTCTTTTTCACGGCGCACGTACGGCAAAACGATCGATTTACGACGACAAAAGCATTTAAAACAAAATCGTTGAAATACGTTAAATACATACGTTTGGTGTTCTTTACCCTTCAATGGTCAAAAATCAACAAAAGATTTTTTATTTGCGAGCGAGACCCCATCACAAAAGCCGCTATTGTTCGACTCTTCGCTTATTGTTAGGCGTGTCGCCAGTATTCTACTAAACTCGGTGCGAATACATTGTGTTAATGTGCAGTTGTTTTGAAGTGAAATCTTGTTTTTTAATATGGATCCATTACCATGTAGTAAGTACTTCATTTTAAACCTATTTTTGAGTTCTTTCAACACTTTAAACATAAAAAATAATCTAAATATATCGATAGACTTAAAATAATCTTGTTTTGCTGTAGAAAAATAATTCGTGGAAGCTTTTCTAAAAAATTCCAACGAGTACCAGTTTAAATTTGTTTATTATCAATAACACTGATTGTTGCTATTACGAGGAAACTGTTTTAGCTGCACGTATATGCACATCTCTGAGTATTTGTTGTTTTTGTTTCAGGTAGTCGAAATGATAACATGGAAATGCGAACTATTAAAAGACTAGAATTGTATTTTGTTTTAAAAAGTGAAAGTTTTTTTAAATTTTCTTCACCTAAATGCATTGAACATTTACTTAAGTATATTTTGAACAAATTAAACATTGTAAAATATGGCGAAGACTTTGAAAAATCGGTCAAATTCAAAATTAAAGTGTTTGTGGCAAAGTTATTTGCAAAATGGAAACAATGCCATCGCATCCATGACCGACTGATTAAAAATCATTCTGATTGGTTAAATGAGGAGTTTAAAATGCCAAACACACAAGCAGACCACCAGACACCTAGTAAGAAACCGGTTTCAGGACGACCAAAAAAGGATTTTGGGGTTTCATCGCTGCGTTCTAAACAAAGATCTGTGCAAACTCTTGTCAAGGGTCTTTCTCCGGAACAACTTTCATTTGCAACTGAATCCAGCTTAGTTGTATCGGGAAAACGCAAAGCTGCTAAAGTAATGAAATTAGCCCTCGAGTCGTCACCAAGAAGTTTGAAACGAATGCAGCAGTCAAAAAGCAACAAGCCCTCTTGCACACCATATACACCCGTGGAAGCGCTAGCTCTTATTGTTGACACTGGTATGACAAAAGAAGACTATATAAAAGTACAAAGAGGAGCTAAAGCTAGAGGTGCTAATATATACCCTGCCTATAATCAAATCTTCCAGATAAAGCAAACTTGCTATCCCGAAAATATTACTGTTTCGGAGATCGAAGCCAGGATTCCCATGCAAAACTTACTTGATCACACAGTCCAAAGATTATTTGAAATCCAACAAGAAGTTGTTTCTCTTCATCTCCCTCCAGAAGTATTCGAAATTGATGTCTACTATAAGTGGGGGCTGGATGGTAGTGGCGGGCACAGCATTTATAAACAGCACTTCGCAGACAGTCCAAAGTACTCCGATTCGAATATTATATTAAGCACTATTGTTCCTCTCGAAGTGTCTATATTCCATGAAGAAAAAAAAATGATATTTTGGAAAAACCCGAGCCCATCATCGACAAAGTGGTGTCGCCCTATTGGTTTCAAGTTAATTAAAGAAACAAATCAGACCATAAAACAAGAATTCGATGCCACCGAACAACAGCTACGAGCTGTCACATCAACAACCGTAAGCCTCCAAGAAAAATTAATCACTTTTAATCATATTCCAATTTGTACAATGATGGATGGCAAAACATGCAATGTCCTTACACAAACTGCATCGTCTCAGGCATGCAACATTTGTAAGGTAACTCCTAAGGACATAAACAACTTGGATAAGGTCTTACAAAGATCCTGCGATGTTTCTGCTTATAAGTATGGCATATCTATTTTACATGCCTATCTAAGGTGTTTCGAATATCTTTTGCATATAGCATATAAAATTGATATTAAACAATGGCAAGCTAGAGGCACTACATTGAAGAATCAAGTAAAAGAGAAGAAGAAAAATATAACGGACCTGTTTTACGAGAAGATGAGTTTAGTAGTGGACCAACCTAAGCAAGGAGGTGGAAACACAAATGACGGCAACACGGCACGGATTTTTTTTGAAAATCCAGAGATAGTTGCTGAAATAACTGGAATCCATGAAGAATTGATTGAAAGGTTTTCAAATATTTTAAAGACTATTTCCAGTTGCCATTACATCAACATAAATACTTTCAAACGATATTGTATGGAAACAGCAAAAAAATGCATTGAACTGTATGGATGGTACAAGATGAGTGCGTCAGTACATAAGCTACTTATCCACAGCAGCGAAATCATAAGTCAGCTACCTCTGCCTGTGGGTCAGCTATCCGAGGACGTATTGGAAGCCTCTCAAAAAGAATATAAAAACATACGACTCCTGCACTCACGAAAAACTTCTAGGATTAATACTAACACGGACATTTTACACTGGCTATGTATTAACTCTGATCCCCTGATTAGTCAACATCGATCAGTGAAAAAAAAACCAATGAAAGGTTTTAATGATACCATTATGAATATGCTCACGATGCCAACATATTTAGGTAACGATCAGAATGAGGAAGAAGATGATGAAGAAGATGATTAATAATGTTTTTTTTTAAATAATACAAAGTTTACGATTTATTTCGAGTTGTTTTATTTCAATGAAAAAATTTAATCATCATCATCATCTCCCTAGCCTTTTCCCAACTAGGTTGGGGTCGGCTTCCAGTGTAACAGGATGCGGCTGAATACCCGGCTAATAGAATTAATAATAATGAAAAAATTAAATATTGAAATATAATTTCAATATATTAAAAAATCAGTACTTATATGTCCGTAGGTTGAGTTAGAAAACGTCAAACTGCATAGTATAGGTAATAGCCACTCAAAAATTTGTTTAAATAATTAAATGTAACAAATTTTCGTTATAAATATTTTTGTCGTCGTAAATCGATCATTTTGCCGTATGTGCGGCGGGTCGTTTCAAGAAAATCTAATGGTAAAATTTTGGAGGGTGGCATAATATTCAAATCTGAGTATCGGAGGGTAGCTTGGGAGGCTGCGGGGTTATTGACCTTTTCCGACAGCCTGTGCGAACCTATGTATAGGTGGATTGAAATTTTGTTGCTGGATGTGGCAACGTGGCAAGTTTAAAATGTAGGTACGAAAATAAATTGAATCATTTAATAAGTAATTGTTATATGTAGGTACATATTTTTCTATAAAATAAAAAGTACATATTAGTGAAATTTAATAGTAATAAAGTAAAAGTAAAGGTAACTAAAACTTAAGCTTTTAGCGTTGCGGTTAATAATCTCAAATCTGTGAACAATACCAATAAACTAGAAAAATAACTTTAAAAATTATTTTTTGTTTGTGATTTGTTTCGCAGCTTAAATATCGTGGTGCGTTCATAGCCTTAATAGGCTAGGTAAGATCTACTACCTACATAATTATAACTAAGAAAAACAATTTGCACTAAGACTAATAAAAAATGGTATTTCTATTGAACTGCTAATAAATAAATAATTGATGAAGGCTAAGACCATACATTAGAAATGCAAATTGTCTTTCATTTAATCTAAAAACGTTCTAGTCAAATGACATTGAGTAAGGTGTGGTAAAGGTATATGCAATTTGTACGTTTATTTTTAGATATAACTTAAGGACATTTTTGTTTTATAACTTCCTAACCATACGACGTCAAATTTATTGTCTTGCTGTTTGATGTGTACTTGCACATTTACAAATAATAAACGTTTTATGGGCCGTTTATAAACCGAGCTTATTATTTAACATCAGGTAGATTAATGTCCTCATTTTATGGAAAGGTGTAATAGCTTGTATTTATATCTTAAACTTGTTAATGTCCATTATGAAAATACATCACACATATTTTCTAAGTAAAGCCGTTGTAAAAATATTTATAGAAAAATAATGATTTATAACTTTTATAAGGTATGGTTTCGAATAAATCGCAATCAAAAGAAAAAAAATACGTATACATTTCTTAAAGCTGCCTAAACACTAATTTATTAACATTATTCCTAGATTCCTATAGAATATTTTCCCAGAACGAAAAAGCCTTACCCTCGTTAAAGATACGACTAAAAACTACAATACACCCATTCAAAAAATAAATAAAAGTAGGCTATTTAACACGCTCACGTAGCTGACGCAGCCACATCCAGCACTCACAGTTCTTTGCTCATCGGCTGTGAAGGGCATGCCAATTATGTTTTTGACGTAGGAGGCAGGCTTTCACTAGGAAATTGGAATAGCCGCTGTTTTCCTAGCGAATATTTACAAGGGGTAGCTGTGCTATATGTAGGTGGGGGATGTTGCTATGTAGGGAATGGTACAGTTTTGTTTTAGATGATTTTAGAAATAGAAAAGTAGTGAGAATAACTTGTAATATTTTCTATTGGGTTTTTTTTTAGGTATCTACTTAAAATCTTCCCAAGTAACGGCTTGCAGTCTAACCGGATGCAAGTGCGACTGCTTATCTGACCTCCACAACCCAGTAACTGGGTAAAGACACCTGCTCATACGCGACGCGATACTAGTAGAATAATGACTATGAAAACTTCATAGAAACTGTTTTACGAGAATCGCTTTGCACGGTCGCGTCGCGCCGTTCTGCGGGAGCCTTAATACGATACCCCTTGGTAAGACTGGTTGTCAGACTTTCGGGCTTCTGTCGACCCGTAACGACTGTCAAAGATCCACGAATTATAGCCGGGACCCTTCCGTGCCTCGTCTAAATCTTCTTAGGACGATTCAACCAAACTTATATACCTAGTATAAGCCTTATCCAGCGAATACATTTTTTATTTGTGACAGTTTTCCCATAGGTACAAAAACTGTTAGACGTCAATTTTATTCCGCGGATAAAAGATACGAGTATGTAAGTTTGGTTAAATCAGCCCTAATTGAAGTAAACATAAATAGGTACCTATGTGCAACGCTCGCACAGAGCCGGATATACCCTTGACTGTAGTGAAGGGAGCTTTTAAATCTACGTCTCTTTGTTAAACATAACAATGGCAAAAAAAGTTATTATATTCGAAATATTTTCATAATGTAGGTACCGAGTTTTCCCTCTAGATATTTTCCGCAATTCCCGATACTGCCCCTCAGAAAACCATTATCAATGCTTTCACGTTTCAACCATGATATTAATTGCGAAAATTGGTTTCCATCGCGTAGGTACTCAAGGACCACTTTTTCTTTTGAATTTCTTAAATAAATTGTTCGAAACGTGCGTGGGTTTGCAGGACACATACAACCAAGCTACACCAGACAGAATTAGATATTTAATAATAGTCCTTTTCAAATAACTAAGCTGCGCAAAGCTATTCAAAATCAAAAAACTAAAACAACTTAAAGAAACTAAGTGGCCATTTTGTCACCGATTCCGCGAATAATTTAATTTAGAGCAAAAAGCCCTGCGCGAGCGCATCAATCTCAATCTGCTAGCGCGGACACTTAGCCGCTGAATCACTGAGTACCGAGTTCACTGAGTCATAGGCACAGTAATGTATTCGTAAGGAAAACAGTGGATTAATTAAAATAAAGATTTAGCTCGAACAGATTAAATATTTTTTGGAATTTTCTAAGAGGAAAAAAAAGAAGAATTTTGAAGATTTTTCTTGCATTTTTTTGGGGTAATAGTAATGTAAAAGATGCTTATAATCTTGCCAAAGTCTTGAAGAGACTTGACCTTTTGAAAACCTGCTTGAAAATGCTTGAATTAAAATAAAGCCTAACATAAAAATGGTTTCACAAGCTAAGATTTGATTCAAAACGATCCTTTAAAAAATGGTGTAATTTAAATAACTCACAACCTCTTAAGGGATCATTGTACTCATCAATATGATAAAAAATCAGCTGTTCCCTACATATTGACGAGTTATGCTGATGCGAACATAAATGTAGGGAACAGCTGATTTTTTTTCACGATTACAGGTTAATCCCATAGTAAAAGTTGTTCATAATGATGAATACAATAACCCCTTAAGAAGTTGTCAGTTATTTAAATTACACTTTGTATATTTTAGTTACCTAGTTATTAATTCCAATCTGGGGGCATGGAAGTGCCCCCCGCCAAGTCGAGCAAAACAAAGGCACGGCCATTCGGGCCATTTTCGACCGCCTGTAACTTCGTTGTGGAAAAAACTAGAAGCCTAAATTTTCAGTGACTAAAAGGGCATTACATCATATTACATCTATATATTTCCAAATAACATTAAATTTGAACCCGTAGTTTAAGAATTATTGGAAGTCAAAGTTCCTTAATTTTGTCACTGACTCACTGACTCGCCGATCATCAAAATTCTAAGGTACTTCTAGCAGACCCACAAGCTCCAAATTTTGAACACAGTTATTGTTTAGCCTATACAGCAAGGAAAAACTCTGATATTCCGAATTTTTAGTCCCGTTTTCTAGATACACAATAGGAATAAGTAACTTTGTAATCCTATATAAATCCCATTAAATTGTATATAATTTCAAAGATAAATTTACAGTTCTCAATTAGACTTCATTGACATTGCTTATGTTCATTGCGAACAGTTTCCAATATGTGTAGCCTATGCTATTACAATAAACAAGAGTCAAGGGCTAAGTCTTAATAGTGCATTGATGGGCATTGGTTCTTCAGTATTCACAAGCGGTCAAGCGTATGTGGCACTTACATCTAATCCATGTCAACTTTGGTTGTATTAAAACGCAGGAGTCTGCAATTTCTGAACATAATAGATTTAGATGCATTTACCGTTCAGACTGACAAGTCTAGGCTACTAGTTTTTTTGTCAAAAAATCAATACATCAAAGCCTCTGAGTAAAGCCCACACAGACAGGGAGTGGGCATTGAAAAAGCCAGCAGCTGAGGCACAAGACATAATACCCGAAAAGAAAAAAAGAAAACTACCTACAAAAAGAAATGAGACCCCATCAAAAACATAACATGTACAAAAATGCACAAGTCTCGCAACGCAGTTTTTCTGTTGTAAAAAGTTGTGAAATCGAATGTAAACCAAGTCAATTCAGTACCTACTTATCTATGGGAGCAGCTATCCAACCACTTTGACATAAATTGATACCTTATTAGTTAGCTAACAACATTTTATAGTAACCATACTAATATACAATTTTTATTTCTTTAAGAATAGAGCGACTTGGCAATTGCACACGTCCACATAATCTACACAAAACTATCTAATAGTAGCGCTTTGTGCTTTTATTTGTTTGAAAGTGCCTATATGGAGGATTATTTAAATTACCTAATAGATTATGTTGCTGTGTACAATTGCCAAGTCACTCTATTTATTAAAGCAATAAAAAACTGTATATTAATATGGTTACTATAAAATGTTGTTAGCTAACTAATAAGGTATCAATTTATGTCAAAGTGGTTGGATAGCTGCTCCCATAGATAAGTAGATACTGAATTAACAGACTTGGTTTACATTCGATTTCACAACTTTTTACGACAGAAAAACTGCGTTGCGGGACTTGGCATTTTTGTACATGTTATGTTTTTGATGGGATTATAATTTAACACATTATCATCATCTGTCTAGCCTTTTCCCAACTATGTTGGGGTCGGTCTCCAGTCTTACCGGATGCAGCTGAATACCAGCTCAATTATATTTACCACATGTATTTCCTAAAAACAAAGCTTTTAAATACTTATCTAAAATTCATCGACACTATTAATATCCCAAAGATTCTCCTCTAACCCTCGCGCGCCGCAAAACGACATATTACGACTGAGGACGCTTCGGCACGATCCGCATCAGTTCGGAACGGCAATAATGTCGGTGACAGGTCACAGTAACACATTCGTATTTTGTTTATCTCTTGGTGCAAGCTTTCACTATGTAAAACATTTCGATCTGCGTGCATCAGAATCCAGAGATGACACACAATTTCAACTTTATTATGCACTTTAGGTTATAGGACATAAAGTAGAAAATTCAAGGGAGGTGAGAGGTTTAAAATTAAATCGGCTTCAACGATTGTCTCCACGGTAATCGTATTTTTGTTATTCCCGTTATGGTTGTTTTATTGTGTGCTGTTGCTGAATTGAAGTTAAAATTAATCTTAGCCAAGTGAAATTGTCTAATAATGAGTATTTCATGCAAATGATACATTTAGATCTCATGGATGGAAGTAAAGAGAGGAACATGAATCAAGGATATTTCTTTCATAAGAAATAGTTTAACTAACCTATTTCAGCTATTAGCTTTTTCACATCATATTGCATAGCAGGGACTTGTGGCTAAGTAATAACTGCCGCACAGGTCGATCGATCAGGTTGACCATATTTACATACCATGACCCCTCCGTGCCTCGGAAAGCACGTTAAGCCGTTGGTCTCGGCTGATATTCGTGGATTTTTGCAGTCGTTACGGGTCGTCAGAAGCTCGATAGTATGACAGCCAGTCTTACCAAGGGGTATCGTATTACCTACCCATTAACTGGCTTGTGGATTGTGAAGGTCAGATAGACAGACGTTTCATGTAAAATATTGGTATTCAACAGCATCCGGTTAGACTGGAAGCTGTTAGCCGACCCCAACCCCCATGATGATGTCAATTTAAAAACCGTGAGTTACCTCAAAAACTGTTCAGGAATCTCCAAAGTAACTTATTAATAATGACATTAGTAGGTAAATTTTGCAGTAATTTCACAAGATAGCCAATCACCCGGCCATATCGAAAGTAACCAAACTGGAACGATTCAAACCTCTGAAGGAAAAATTGTGGTTTCATTTTAGCAGTCGCCCTTTCACGATTCCCGTATGATTTGTCTCTGTCTAACTGACGAGATATGCCGAGTATTTCCGTTGTGGGCGCGAATTTCGGGCGCTGAGCGATAAACACCTTGTTTGTGATGACTTGAGTTATAAGATAATGGTTTATTCACAACGACGAGCTGTAGACGGATCGTAGAGTGAATTGGGTTAGTAGAGGGCATTATTTTCAAATGTGTGCCATTTTGTAATTGATGGGGCCATGAACAAATTGTAATTTCATTTTACTCCACATGATTTAGAATAGTTTATACAAAGTAACGTATTCATCTATTAAAAACATTCTATTAGTATGGGCAAAAACCTTTACGATCAATCAATCAGCCTAGCCTTTTCCCAACTATGTTGGGGTCGGCTTGCAGTCTAACCGGATGTAGCTGAATACCAGTATTTTACATGGAGCGACTGCCTATCTGACCTCCACAACCCAGTTACTGGGTAATACGATACCCCTTGGTAAGACTGGTTGTCAGACTTTTGGGCTTCTGACGACCCGTAACGACTGTCAAAGATCCTCGAATGACAGCCGGGACCAACGGCTTAACGTGGTTTCCGAGGCACGGAGGAGTCTTGGTATGAAAAGATGGTCACCCATCCACAGACCAACCCCGGCAAGCGTAGCTTAACCTGATGGATCGACCCGTGCGGCTGTTATTGCTTAGCCACAGTGCATTTTTAAGAAATTTGACTCGGAAACAATCGCAATTCATCGTTAATTCCAATTCCCTCGGTAAAATCTATTACACTCTGTTTATAGAAGAAACTTGCGTAAATGGGTGACCATCTTTACATACCGAGACTCCTCTGTGCCTCGGAAAGCACGTTAAGCCATTGGTCCCGGCTGTCATTTGTGGATCTTTCACAGTCGTTATGGATCGTCAGAAGCCCGAAAGTCTAACAGCCAGTCTTACCAAGAGGTTTCGTATTACCCAGTAACTGGGTTATGGAGATCAGTCAGATAGGCAGTCGCTCCATGTAAAATACTGGTATTCAGCTGCATCCCGTTAGACCGGAAGCGGACCCCAACATAGTTGGGAAAAGGCTAGGCAGATTGATTGATTTTTATAAAAGAAACTTTTTCACGAAGTAATATCTATAAATAACAAATAGTTATGCAATCAAACAAATTCATATCTCAATACCAATTACAAAACTTCAAATAAACCTTAGTTCAACGAAACTGAATACAATAACAAGGGCTGAAAACATTACGACAATATGTTCGAGCAATACAGCAAAGCCCAGAAGCGACTATTAGATATAATAACAGAGCGTTTAATACCGCTGCAGTGGGGGGTTAACCGCTCTAATCAGAACACGTATGATTATGAAAAGTGTCGTCAAATTAGTGACAACTGTCGGTATTCCGGAATTACCAGATAATTAACGCTATGGGGCATAGGTTAGGAATTAGAATATTAATATTTTATTAACCCGGTCTTTTCTATTGTTAAGGAGAAAAGGGTGATATTAAGTCTAGGATTTTTTTTTTTTTAAAACCTTGACAAGTTATGTCGTTATGTGTAAGATTTAAAATCATTTCATTTCTAACGAAGGAAAAGTACGCAGTTTCAGATCGGAAATTGGAACTTCTAAACCTACGCTACACTTTTTGAGTAAGACGTATACCACTCGACTGCCGGAAACGCAGGTCTACGCGGCATCACAGCATTCAACCTGTTAATATTAGGTTGGGGAAAAAGTCTTTTCGCATTATAGTATGTATGAACTTGTAATAAAATCTCTTTGGCTATACTATTTGTATCTGGCTGGTTTTGGTATCATTGAAAGTTTAAATTTTAAAGAACATAATTCCAAATTCAAATTAGGAAAATGTGTGATTTTCATTTGTTTTTCGTACCGTCAAGATGAGTGAATCTAATGAAGAAATTCGATACATTTTAAAATTTTACTACAAAAAAGGTAAAAATGCAACGCAAGCCGCGAAAAAAAATTGCGATGTTTATGGACCTAGTGTAGTGTCTGTGAGAGTAGCACAAATTTGGTTTAAGCGTTTTCAATCCGGAAATTTTGATGTCAAAGATGCACGTCGCTCTGGTCGCCCTATTACGGATAAAAGGGATGCCATTTTTGAAAAAGTGGAGCAAGATCGGCATATCAGTAGTTACGACGTAGCTGAAGAACTGGAAATTGACCGCAAAACAGTTTTGGCGCATTTGAAAAAAACTGGGTACACAAAAAAGCTCGACATTTGGGTACCTCACGAGCTCACTGAAAGAAACCTAATGAACCGTGTACTCATTTGTGATTCTATATTACGACGTAATGAAACCGAACCATTTTTGATGAAGCTGATAACTGGTGATGAAAAGTGGATCACGTATGACAAGAACGTGCGAAAAAGGTCGTGGTCAAAGGCCGGTCAGGCTTCACAGACTGTGGCGAAACCCGGGTTAACTCGCAACAAGGTGATGCTGTGTGTGTGGTGGGATTGGAAGGGCATTATTCATTATGAGCTGTTACCACTAGGCAGGACCATCGATTCTGAACTCTACTGCGAACAACTGATAAGATTAAAGCAAGAAGTTGAGAGAAAGCGGCCGGAATTAATCAACAGAAGGGGTGTGGTTTTTCATCATGATAACGCTAGACCTCACACATCTTTAGCCACTCAGCAAAAATTAAGAGAGTTTGGCTGGGAGGTGTTAATAATAATAATAATAATAATAATAATAATAAATTTATTTCAGACCATAAGTCCATAAACAAACACACATTATAATTTTATACACAAAATACATACATACATGAAAACACATACTACACAAAAAATACACTAGAACAACTTATTTTACATAACAGAATGACGCACGATGACTGGTCATCCATTGCCACATCATTGGACTGTCCATCCTGTCGGCTACTATAGCCACCAAGCTGTTGGAGCTGTCACGCACTCGCCGCATCAGGGATGCTATTCGTGTCCGCATCAGTGCGTAAAAATCTGGCACGCCATTCTCCGCGAACATCCCCGATGCACTACAAAAGCGCGGCAGCCCCAACATAACTCTGAAAGCGTTATTGTATTGGACTCGCAGAGCATTGTACGAGCTCTTTGTATAGCTGACCCATAGGGCACACGTGTACATAGATTGGCAATACGCTCTAAAGAGTGTAATTTTCACCTCCCTAGTACAACGTGCAAACCTACGAGCCAGCATGTTACAACGAACTGCCAATGCTCTGCGTTCCCTCTCCACATCCACATCGTCGGACAGACTATCGGTGACCCAATGCCCCAGGTACTTGAACTTCGTGACCCTGGACAGCTGAGCGCCCCCCAAGGTGACCGGTGGGACAGTATCATAACATTTGTTACCCGCTTTGAAAACCAGTAGCTCGCTCTTGGTCGCATTGTACCTAAGGCCGTGAGCCACCGCATAGTCCTCACAGATGCGAAGAAGCCTCCTAAGTGCACTGATCGATGGGCTCAGCAATACCATATCATCCGCGTAGCTGATGTTATTGACGCAGTGCCCGTCAATGGAGCACCCGATATTGGCATTGCTGAGCTCACAGATCAGCTCGTTTACATATAGGTTGAATAGCTTGGGTGAGCTGATTCCCCCCTGCCTCACACCGCACTCCAACCCGTATGCATCCGACAGGACACCCGCCCACTTAACATAATTGCATTGGTTTTTATACCAATACTTTAGCATCCCAATGATATCGCTAGGGAGGTTCTTAACATTTGACAGTTTCCTCCATAGGTAGTCATAAGATACGAGGTCGAAAGCCCTGGAGAGGTCCAGAAAACATGCATATACAGGTGTTTTCCTACTTGCATAGTATTGAACAGTCTGTTTCAGGCATAGTATAGCCGTTTCCGTGGATAAATGTGGCCTAAACCCAAACTGGGCGTCGTTGAGTGTTAAGTGCCTATCCAGCTGCTGATCAATCAGACTGTCCAACACCTTTGCAATGATGGTAGCCAGGGATATAGGCCTGTAGTTGCTCTTGTCACTCGCATCTCCAGTCTTATTTTTAACAATGGGCACAACAATAGTTTTAAGTAAATCGGCTGGAAGATACGAGTGACTCAGACACAAGTTAAAAAACATTGCTAGCACTCGCGGTAAGTGCTTACCAGCATATAGTAAATGCTCTATACTTAGACTGTCATGACCCGGCGACTTGCCTCTCTTTAAGTTGTGTATGACAGTAGCTACCTCCCTGGCCGCAAACCTAATAGGCACGTCTTCGGACCCCCCCACCACCTCCGGCCCGCCAGACGACGTACCTAGGGGAGACTCAACCCTAAAAGCTCTGCTGAATAGGTTGGCGATATCACTAGGATCACTAAGGCCCTCAACACTCACAGGCAGACCCGACCTCGGATTCAGCCTGTTCGTGGCTTTCCAAAAACTACCAAAATTCTTTGCGTCATGATGACTTGCAATGATGTTCATTTTTATTTGGTCCTTATTATTTTGACACCATTTTAATTTACTTTTAAAAACCCTTCTACTTTCCACCATTTTCTCATACCAATAACCAGTTTTCGGCCTACCAAACAACGTCCAGGTCTGAAAATCAAGCCGAGCCTGTCCGTGTGCGTCCTTCACATGCTTATTCCAGCCCGTTATGTTAATGCATCCGCCGTATAGTCCTGACCTTGCACCTTCAGATTTCCACCTGTTTCGGTCTCTTCAGAATTCTTTAGGCAGTGTCAGGTTAACATCACGAGAGGACTGCCAAAACCACTTGTCGCGGTATTTTGACCAGAAGTCCCAAAATTTCTATAGCAATGGGATCATGTCCCTACCTACAAGATACCAAAAATTTATCGAACAAAATGGTACCTACATACTTTAGTTAAATGTAAATAAACTATATGAAAAAATGTTTTGAATTTTCTTAAAAAATGCGAAGAAACTTTTTCCCCAACCTATTATTTAAACGGAAATTAGATTCTACTCCATCGAGATAAGCGTTTGCAAATTAAACTTTGAACCTTATAAGCCAAATTAAAACTCATGACATCATCATAATTCAATACAGCCATATGTAAATAAATAGTTTTTTTCTTCACGTTAACTCAGAATAAGACCATGGGAACAACCTAACATGACAAATAGTGTTGTCCGAGACACCGTTTAATAAACACGGTAAAGGGGGCAATTAAACCCCACGACACGTCAAAGGGTTAATACTGGGTTGTCGGCTCATTTGTACCGGGGGTCGATTGGGCCCGGCAGAGGGAGGGTTGAATTTTTAAGTGTTGCTTTTATAGATTTTGTGATATAGTAATTTGTATGATGAGGCACATCTGTGATGTGTCAATCTGGTATGGGTTTAGTCAAGTGTTTCATTGGCAAATAAAAGAGAAAATTCCTCATTTCGATTGGGCGAAAAGGCAAATAGTTGAATCTGACAAAAAAATGGAAAGTATTGATCAACTCTTCTAATTTGGAGTTTAATGTTTTATGTTGCGTAATGTACCTAAATTTTTTTGAGTACCTACTATTGTATAGATTCAACTTTTTTTTAACTGAACAGACAGCTGTGCTGCTGGGGAGTTTGTTGCGCCACTTCTTCCCAGCTAAAGCACTGCCTTATGTAATTTTGACGTTCAAAAAGTGCCGATTCTCAGCCTAGTCTGAATAAATGACTTCTGATTTTGATTCATGTAGATTCTTTATGACTGGCATAGTCATACTATCATTGCCAACCATCACCCTAATAGCGTAACACTATCAAACAAAATCTGAATGATTTTGAAGGATATTGCATATTCATTGCTTCATATGTTCGAAAAATTCGTCTGCTCAACAACGTAAATAACGCAATGATTGTTGTTGAACTGTCAAAATGAAACCGATTCCTACTGTAAGAGTGATAAGTTACGCAATTACTCCGCAGTCTACTTAAATAGTTGATGAAAACACTATCATTTTAATATCCCTTCCCTCTGACCCTAAATTGTAGGTCATTGAAAGAATCATCATGAGATGATGACTGGTTGTAGCAATAATATAAAAAAAAAAAAAAATGCCAAGTCTTTTTCTTTACGTTACCACAAAGTAAAACCATGGGAATAACGTAGGTACTTTAAAAGGAAAAAACCGAAGCCTTATACTTTGTCTGTCTGTCTGTCTGTCACAGCCAGTTTGCTCCGAATCTAATGGACCGATTAAGTTGAAATTTGGTGCACGTCTGAATTTTTATGACCCAAACACGGACATATAACGTAAATAAATGAATTTTGAATATGAGGGTCAATTTTGGGGGGCAAATAGAAAAATTTAAAAAACGTTTTGCGAACTGTGGCGTGTGATATATCAAATGAAAGGGCTTACTGCGAGGGTCTGAAATATATTTTTTTTTTATAATTTTAAAATAAATTGTTTCAAAGTTATTTAAGAAAATAGGCGAAAATTGACCATTTCCCCCTTGTCTCCGAAACTAATGAGCCTAAAATTTTGAAAGAAATATAGAAAATAGTTACCTATATAGATTACAAAAAAACTTATAATAAGTCTAAGGTATTAAAATACTATGATAAATCTCTCAATATTGTGTGAACAAACTTACATTTGCAGTTTGAATATACTTTTCAACTACAATGCGAAAATGCTTTTCAACTACAATGTTAAGTTTGTCCTTGGGATAAATTCATCCCAACTACGGAACCCTTAATTGCGCGTGGTCCGACACGCACTTGGCCGGTTTTTTTACAACATTTTTTTCTTTCTGGGAGAACTAAGTGGAATCTAAAAGTCACGTTCAAAAGATGCGTTGAGGTCAAAGATCAAAATCATACATGAGGTTGGTCGCTTATCAACAAGCACTATAATAAACCCATGGTCCTTAGCTTGACACAGAGATGACTGAGAAAAATTATGCCATTTCAGATCTTAAAGCTCCTTTTTTCACACCGGCTCGTCACAAAGCAGTTGTGAGTTGAGTTGGCTTCTGTGTTCAATGGACGACTTCACACATCACTACACATACACATAACACACACATCACGACTTCGACATTGTGGAAGTCATGTGGTATTGAAATAGAAGACAGAAGAAAAGAAAAAGAAAATATTGGCTGCATCCAATCAATGCCGAGCGAAATGAAGTTGGAACATTTCATTTCGCCCTCCATGTTTAAACGAGTCCTCATTGCTTACACGCCACCGAAGTAATTGGACAAACTGGTGGCGAGAGCGGGGAAGCTTTCTGCGTAGTTCTTTCCTCAAAAGACCATTTCAGACACCAATCTACATGGTCTTCACATGATCTGACCAATGACCAATGACCATGTCTGGACTTTAGAGACTGTGACCTCTGAGTTTGTGTCGGCATTTCCTCAGAGTAGTCAGATAGGAAACGCCGAACTCGTCTAGTTTTTTTTTTTTTTTTTTTTTAATATGATTGCGTATAAAAGTGTTTGTACAAACCTACTTACAAAAAATATTATGAGGGCGTCTAATTTATTCAGATTGAGATGAATAGATTATTAGAGAGAGTGATTGTTGAGTGACGTCACGGACGGTTTACGGTACACATCAGCTGTTCGTGTCTGCACTAATATATAATAAAACACAAATATATTCCGCGTAAAGTGCGTGTTAATGTTATCGCGGGAGTGCTTACTACGTGTGAGATTGTTTGCAAGGCTAGGTTTGGTGTAATTCCGTAAAAACAAATCCAGTTTTATTGTTACCTTTTAGACTTTTGTAGGTACTTGGAAATCTTTTTGTGCCACCGGTACCTCCAAAAAGTGTCACTTTTAACATTTTTGACAAGTGTTGATAACGTTACCACAGATCTGTGCGTGTCGGTCAATAAATTTAGCGTAGCAGGCGCCATCTAGGGCCAACAAAGAGGCGTGAGAGAAGGGTGCGACATCTAGCCATACTACTATGGTGAAGTGTGCCGCCTGCGGAAAGTTTCTGTCGACAAAGGGGGGCGCTACATGTAGTAACTCCGCCTGCCACAACCGATATCATCTCGCCTGCTTGTTGTTGCCTGATCCTGCCCGGATAAGTAGCGATTGGTTGTGCCCCGAGTGCAGGAAAAAGTTGCCCAGGGGAGATAATAGCTCCACACCCGTCAAGGATCTGGGTAGTGGGCCCCCTGCAATTCCAACAGCATCAGCGGCAGCAGCCGCTGTTGTGGCAGAGCCTGCATCTCCGGTTGCAGTATCGGTTCCGGGCGCTATGTTAAGGTCACCTGTTGCGGTGCCTCAGGCACAGGGTACTCTGGCCAAGCCCCCCGTTGAAGTGGCTAAAGTTTCGTCTCAGGGTGGGAGCGAACGAGGTGCTGATGGGGAACCTTCGCCGGAGGCACAGCTGACACTCCGTGAGGAAATAAGGCTCTTCCGATCTGAGCTGCGGGAGGTTCGGGATGAAATGAGGGAATTTCGTAGGGAGATGGCTGGCCTGCACGCGTCGATGGGAGTTTGTACCGAGCGGGTTGACATCCTGGAGACTAGGATCGAGGCACTAGAAAATAGGGGAAGTGCTGCAGTGCCAGACGGCAGAGTGGGTCAGCTCGAGCAGATAGTGCTGCAGTTGCAGCTCGAGCTCAACGACCGTGAGCAGGATTTACTTGGCTCCGATTTAGAAATCGCGAACATCCCGGAGATTCAGGGGGAGAGTGTGTTGCACACCGTCGGGCAGGTGGCGGCAAAGCTTGGGGTGACTCTCGATGAACGGGACATAGTGTTCGCGCAAAGGGTGGGCCTGCGGGCTGAACGAGAGGTGAAGGCGAGTGCTGCGAGTCCAGTTGGCGGAGCAAGCCCAGTGGGAGCAGAGGCGGCGCCGGCGCGCGGGCGGCGCATCGTGGTGCGCCTGACGCGGCGCTCTCTGCGCGACGACTTGCTGCAGAGCGCGCGCGTGCGGCGCGGTGCCACCACCGCGGACATGGGACTCCCCGGACCCCCACGTCGCTTTTTTCTGAACGAGAGGCTCACCAAAACAAACAAATATTTGTTTTATCGTGTGCGTGAAGCTGGCAGCCGTCTCGGGTGGAGGTATATGTGGACGAAGTTCGGCCGTATTCTGGCTAAGCAGGGTGACGGTAAGCCTACCCACTGCATCCGCTCAGAGGACGACCTAGCGCGTGTTTTTTGTTGCGGGGTGCCTACCGCAAAGGATGTCTAAGTACATGATCGCTTGCAAACACTTTGTTATAGCAAGATATGTATCTTTTAAACCTTACCTAATTTTATCTGTTTTGTTTTCTCTTAAGTATTTAAGGTTGTCTTGTGCGAGGCCGGCTATTCTCGTGTTTCAGTATAATATCTTGGTTTGTTCTGGTGGCCCACCTGCTCAACCAGCGACTATCTATGTACACTTTTTAGGTATTACTCTTCCGCTCAGTATCTTCACGTCTTCAATATATTTAATTATGATATATTTGTTTTTACGGACTCTTTATATTAGTACACATTGGCTGACTATGTATATCTCAGTAATAGTTATAATAACTCACTTTATACTACTTTTAATTACACCTAATACTATATATTTCAGTATATTTACATTTTACGTTGTGATCCAAAACTATACACTACATAATACTTCTTATACTATTTACAATAAGCATACTATTATTATGTACAACACTATTCACAAATGAATAAGACAAGGAATCTTAAAGTTGGATTATTCAATGCGGGATCACTGGGTTCGCGCCATGAGGAGTTCCTTGTTGCCATGGATAGCCTAATGGTAGACATTATGGCGATAAACGAAACCTGGCTTAGGCAGGGAGAGGAGGGTCGCGCGCCGACAGTGCCGGGCTACCGGCTGCGGCACGTGCCGCGCCCGCATACGGTGTGCGGCGGCCGCGGGGGCGGCGTGGGATTCTACGTGCGCCGCGGAGTGCGCGTACGCACCGTGCCGCACCCGCCGGCGCCGCAGGTCGAGCAAATGTGGCTCAGGCTTAACATCAACTCGCAGTCAGTGATCATCGGCACTGCATACAGGCCGCCGTGGCTTGATGTGAATGTCTTCCTGGATGCGATTACCGATTCTATTTCCTCTTTTGCTAGCGCGGATAAGGTTGTCTTACTTGGTGACTTCAACATTAATATTTTAAACCAGCTGGAAAATAAAACAAAATTACTTGACAATTTTTTACTATGTTTCAAGCTAAAGCAAATTGTTACCGAGCCTACTCATTTCACTGATCATAGTGAAACACTAATTGATGTTGTGTGCACTGACGCCCGTGTGTGTGGGGTCTCTGTATCACACATACCAGAGCTTGGCCAACATGCAGTTATATCTGTTGAACTAAATTTTAAATTGGAGAAACCTTCCCCACACTGGATCACCTACAGGCCACTTAAAGATATATTGCTTGACAATTTTAATGATGACTTGAATAAGATGGACTGGGAATATATTGAAAGTTTGGAGGATGTGAACTCTATGGTAACAACATTTAATGAATATATGTTGAATCTCTTCGACCTACATGCACCTCTTAAAAAAGTTTTAATTAAAGAAAAGTCTCACCCATGGATAACATATACTGTCAAGGAAATGATGAAGTTGCGTGACAAGTACCATGTTAAATCTAAAGCAACTAAATCTGTACATCACATAAACTCTTATAAAGAGCTCAAATATCTAGTCAGGGCCGCTTTTGATAGTGAAAAGTGTGCATATTTTAAAACATATATTAATAAAAATATCAAACAACCAAAAACATTATGGAACCATATTAAGTCTTCAATAGCCATTTCTAAAAGACCAGAGCACAGTTTGCCGCATTTTTGCAACAACCCTGACAAAATAAATGACCATTTTTTGGATGTGCCTGGCAGTGGTAGGGTCAGTTCCGCCGACTTAACTTACTTTGAGCACCACAGATTCAGTAATGGTAATTTTCAGCTTGAACCAGTCCACGAGGACATGGTGCTGAGGCTTTTACGTGGTCTTAAGTCCAATGCTCAGGGATCTGACTGTATCTCCTTGGAGATGCTGTTGATGACTCTTCCTCGTACACTTGCAGCTATTACGGCCATCATCAACAGATCCATAGCCTCCTCCTCTTTTCCGGATCTGTGGAAACTGGCTATAGTGAGGCCTATACCCAAGGTATCTAATCCCACTAGCATGAAAGATCTTCGGCCAATTAGCCTTTTACCATGTATCTCCAAGATTCTAGAGAAAGTTGTCTCTAACCAGCTTCGGGCATATCTTGAACAGCATGGTATTTTGCCACTGTTTCAATCAGGATTTCGAAAGGGGCACAGCACAGCCACAGCTCTTCTTGACGTGGTTGGAAATATCCTTGAAGCCCAAGACCAGGGCATGGGTACCATGCTTGTACTGCTGGATTTTTCACGTGCCTTTGACTCAATCAACACCTCCCTTCTCCTCTCTAAGCTTTCTTTCTACGGATGTCAGCCGGAAACAGTCCAATGGTTTCAGAGTTATCTAAGTAACCGTTCTCAGTTCGTCCAAGTTATAAGTGACAGTGATGGAGATGTTATGTCCTCTAGTCCCAGTCCAGTGCTCCGGGGCGTACCGCAGGGATCGATCTTGGGCCCTCTTCTTTTCATTCTGTACAGTGCCGACATCACCAATTGTCTGGTCAACACCAAGTTCCACCTATATGCTGATGATCTTCAGATGTATCTCTCATTCCGCCCTCAGCATTCTGCTGAAGCTGTAAAAAGAATGAATGAGGATTTAGATAGGATTTCAGCATGGTCTGAAAAAAACTCTCTGGTTCTGAACCCAGTTAAGTCCAAGTACATTCTATTGGGATCAAGAGGCTTTCTCAACAAAATATTAGGGTGCAATCTGGACTTGAAGATTGATGGGTGTTCTATTGATAGGGTGCAAGAAGCCCGTAATCTTGGTGTGGTGTTTGATGAGCATCTGCATTTTGAGACACACATCATGGAGGCTGTGCGCAACTGCTTTTACCGTCTTAAGCTTTTGTACCGTGTACGGCCCTACATAAGTGTGGATATGCGTGTCATGCTATGTGAGTCACTTGTTTTATCCAAGCTGAACTACGCTGACACTGTGTATGGTGCATGCATTCTAGGTAGAAGCGGAAAGTTAATCCAGCGAGTGCAGAATGCTTGTGCAAGATTCTGTTTCAACGTCCCACCCCGATCTCATATAACTCCATTTTTAAATAAGGGTAATTTGATGAGAATGACAGATCGCAGAAAGCTTCATCTGGCTACCCTACTCTTTGGCACTATTCTCACAAAAAAACCAGAATATCTGTATCAAAAATTGACTTGGTCACGAGATATCAATAAAATTAAAACAAGAGCATCATCTTACCTCATGTTGGCCACAACGCACAAAACAGCTTCTTTTCGTGGAAGCTTTAAATTCGCTGCCTCTCGCTGTTGGAACGATTTGCCACCACCGTTTCGGACTATAAAAACAGTTGGTACTTTTAGTATTAAATATAAACAGCACTTATTACGAGTACAAAAGGAAACCAGTCTCTGATAACTGATACTCACCTTGGGACCGCACGTTGTTAGTACTGGTGACATCAGTGGGGTCTTGTGTTCCTAGCAGCATGTTTAGCTTTGAACTTGACTGTTGGTTTTGCTCGGTGATTGAATTTTTGTTAATTTTTTTTATTTCTTCCGACTTACACAACACAACACAGTTCTTACAACAAACAATACTTTATATAATTTATCTGCACCACTTTATTGCCGTACCTATTATTCACTCTTTGTTTTAGTTTTATCAACAGTTAATTTCTTAAACTTTAGGTATATCAGCTGTCAGCCACAGAGCATGTATACTGTCAGCCGAGCCGATACCTGCACCCGCGTCTCATCGCTTGTCACAGACTATAGACAATATTCTATAGCATAGACAAGCGAGGTTGAAGCGTCTGGCGTCGGGAGTTATTCGACTAATGTATACACTATTTATGGTTATTAGTTTATATTTTATTTTTTTATTTTGTTTTCTCTAAATTATAGGTATTCTATTGTGTGTATTTTATTATCTTATTATTCCTCTATTGGATTTGTAGATGTCCGTAGGTGTGTCCGTGGCATCACATGGGCCCTATCAGAATACCAGCGCTGCGGTATTTAATTAAATATTGCAGCTTTATGCTGAGATAGGAGCCTTTTTGGCCTCGCACAGGTATTTTTAATTGTTATATTTTGTATTTATTTTGTTTAATTTTTTAATGTTAATTTTGTTAGTTTACTATGCTCCTTTTTACTATTTGTATTTCCTGTGTGTGCCAAATAAAATATTTTTCTTTCTTTCTTTCTTTCAGAGATGGAAGCTCTTGACGAAAGACTTTTCCATTTGAAAAGTACAATAGGTATACATAATAAGTAGTTGTCAAACAATTGACTCTTAACAAAGTATACGAGACAGTGGTCTTCGGAGAAAAGCTTTCATTACCGTTTTAATCGCTATTGAAACTATTATTTTCTATAATAATCCTAAACCTATCACGTCCAATGTGGCCATAAAAACAGAAAAGAAATTGTAAAAACGTTATGGTATCGCGGATTCAATTTTCTACGTGTAATAAACAGGTTGCTGGTTAACCCTGCGGATGACGCGAGCCCCGCGGCGCCACTTCAAAGGAAATATAAATGTATGCATTGTTTAGCGAAAATCCACCCGCGGGGTCTTTTAGACCTTACACCGGCACTGTGGGGGTTGAAGTTGAAGTTTATTTAATGTATTTTTACCTGAATGTAAGTCGTAATGCTTTTAAGTATTTTTCAGAAAATTCTGAACTGTATTAGCTTCGAAAGGCAATAAAATATTTTTCTAAGAATGTCTGCGAATAAAAGCGTTGTCACAGGGTATAACTATACCGTAGCATGCATAAACCTGTGCACATTGGAGTGAACTTGAGTACTTCTTTCTACTGTAGAATTATTCACTTAGGAATTTCGATGGATATTAAAAAGAAAAGCCGTGGACTGCGCTTAGGTAGGTAGCCCGCAAAATTCAAATTTTCAAACTTTTTTTTTGCAATTTTCTGGTCAGTGTCTGGATCTATGTTGATTGAAATATAATTCGCGACGTAACAAATATGTATTTACAAAATTATAATAATTGGTATCTAATATGAACTGTGTTGTATTGACGATTCTAATGGCTATAATTCTGTAAATACATATTTGTTACGGTCGCGACTAATATTTTGATCAAAATACTGTTGGAGTATAGCAAAAACAAACGACCCTACTTCAACACTATTAGTATTTCTGTTTCTAACTCATAATTATTATTTACGGCTATCCGAACCCTCCTCAGCACTTGACTGAAATCCATACTTTCTCATAGCGTCACTACTCTTTTATTAGCCGTGCGTGAGACCAAACGTCTCACGTAATATTAGTAAATCACACCTTCCAATATATAAAGTAAAGGATAATAAACATACTATTGAAATCCTTAGAACGGTCTTTCATTTGGCTTTCGCCTTTAACCCTAACACTTACAACCTGATACTGACTTGAAAATTGCCAAAAGCAAAAAAAAAAATTAATTTCGCGGGCTACCCTGATGCTTTCGCCTTAAATATTTGACATTCCCTTTTTTCCATAGAAATCCTAAGACTCATTAAAATTTCATCATTAATAAAACCTCAAAGTTCACAGCAAAAATAAACCATTGTTAAATTTTATCATGATTAAGCAGCAACCCCTCTTAAGGCTAAATAATGTAAGAACCATGATAAGTTGATAGCACCCTGTCAGGTAGTTAAGGACGTGCACGTTATCATTATGCTGGCACATGCCGTTCACCGTCAGGTTGATAGGCAGTCGTCCTGATCAGACCGATCACGCATGACAGGTAAACTGTTCAATTTAAAATCAGCAACGGTTTCTTCTGATTTTTCGAAAAAAAAAAATTTGGTATGTTGTTAATAAAAACCGACTTCAAAAACCTAAAACAAATAAAATAACTTTCATAAAAAACTTATCAGCTTTTGAAGTCGGTGCCAAGCTAAGGTGCATAGAAGAATTGAAGACACCAAGTTCGTTTATAACTTTTTTTTTAAGTTTTTTTTTTTTCATTTTTAGTTGCATATACAATTACATAAGCCCGACACGAACGGAAAGAAGAATCATCAAAATCCGCTTAGAAATGCCGGAGATACAGTGCATTTAGGCATATAACTTCGTCTAACGTATTATATACTAAAACCGTCCTGAAAGTATGTAGATCACGTTAGTGAAAAAAATCATCAAAATTGGTTCATTCATTTTGAGAAAATCGCGGACACAAACATACATACATAATTACATACGTGTCGAATACAGAGCCTCCTTTTTTGAAGTCGATTAAAAAATAAAAATATTTAACCTAACCTCACTTTACGTAATTCGAAAAATAATCTTTCTCAGTATACACAAATAACAGTCAGAAACGTCAAATCGAACCAAAACCGCCCATTTTAAATGGATATAAACAAAATTATATTGCCTTCAGACATGAGCGAACATCAAAAGGAAAAAGTAATGCGCAGAGCCGGGTTGACGATGTCATTTCCCTGTAAAATATTAACGTGGGGTCGCCCGGACCGCGCCCTGTCATTTCAGGGTTAATACTGGTTAATACCGGTATTCTCTTTATTCTATACGATTGTACAGAATTATCCGTCTTAACGAGAACGTTTTCTTTTTCGATTTGCTACTATTTTTTTGTTTTATCTTTCCCTATTCATTTTGTATTAAATTGCCGAGTTGGCTAGTATTGAAGACGGTTGTTCGACAATGCTATGTCTGGTTATTCTTGATTACTACAGGCTTATACTCCATTCATTATAGCACTAGTTTCTAAACGCAACTTCGTCCGCGGAAATTTTCTTGTTGCCACAACCCACCTCGTCACATTGCATTGCCTGGCCGTGCTATTACTTCGTTTTCGCATAGCGCTGTTTCTTACTTTATCCAAAGGATTCTAGCGTGATGTTAATAGCCTATAGCCTTCCTCAAGAATTGGGCTATCAAATGCAAAAAGATTTTTTCAAATCCGAATTGTAGTTCCGAATTAGCGCGTTCAAACAAACAAAAAAATAAACTCTTCAGCTTTATATTAGTACGCGTATATATTAGACAACGGCCAAATAATGACAGTTATGGCACAGATTAATACAGATGGGACACTCCGCAGTTTAGGTATGAATCTACAAGTACGCGGCGGGCCTATCTCACTGGGCCACTGTGGCGGTCAGAAGTTATGAGTTACGTGTTAGAAAGAGAGGCAACTTGTAGGTGAATATAACTGTAGGTAATAAGCGTTGTGCGACCTGAATTGCACTTTATTGTGTCGTAGCAAGAGTCGCTTTTTATTTAAATGATTTTACGGAGTCCCATCTGTAATTGTCTGTGGTTAATGTGGTTATGGTGTAATATTGTTGACATGACTGCACTTTAGAGTTATTTTTTAGGGTTCCGTACCTCAAAAGGAAAAAACGGAACCCTTATAGGATCACGAGGTGTCTGTCTGTCTGTCCGTCTGTCACAGCCAATTTGCTCCGAATCTTATGGACCGATTAAGTTGAAATTTCGTACACGTATGAATTTCTGTGACCCTAAATAAATGAATTTTGAATATGGGGGTCAATTTTGGGGGCAAATAAGAAAATAAAAAAAAAAGTTTTGCAAACTGTACCGTATGACATATCAAATGAAAGGGCTTACTGTGAGGGTCTCAAATATATTTTTCTTGTAATTTTAAAATAAATGGTTTTAAAGTTATTTAAGAAAACAGACGAAAATTGACCATTCTCTATCTCCAAAACTGCTGAGCCTAAAATTTTGAAAAAAATACAGAAAATAGTTCTATACGTATAGATTATAGGAAAACTTATAAGAAGTATATGCTCTTAAAATAACATGGTAAATCTCTCAATATTGTGCGTACAAACTTACACTTGCAGTTGGAATATATGGGAGAACATGTTTTTCAATTACAATGTTAAGTTTGTTCTTGGGATAAATTCATCCCAACTACGGAACCCTTCATTGTGTGTAGTCCAACACGCACTTGGCCGGTTTTTTTTAAATGTAAATGTTAAATCGATTACATAGCTGTGTATTTACAGTGAAATAACGAAGTTATACATATTTTTAAAAGTCAAAAAAATTTTTAGCAAAAAATAAAACCGACTTCCAAATCAAAACACTACAAAGTGAAAAATAACTTTATTTTCGGTAGTCGGTGTCTTTGGTTTTGTATTTTCGTTTTTTGCCACCGACTAATCTCAACCTAGTTGTCCTGTTTTTGCCACCGACTAATCTCAACCTAGTTGTCCTGTTCTTGCCACCGACTAATCTCAACCTAGTTGTCCTGTTTTTTTTGGGCTATTCGATAGTACTACTTTGCCCATAGGAAAGTCTCCCATTTTGCATAGTAAAATTTTTAACTGAACAGACAGCTGTGCTGCTGGGGAGTTTGTTGCGCCACTTCTTCTCCTCAGCTAAAGCACTAGGAAGTGGTGAAGGGCGGGCGTTTTAGGATAATGTCTTATGTAATTTTGACTTTCGAAAAGTGCCGATTCTCAGCCTAGTTTGAACAAATGACTTTTGATTTTGATTGTCCCCAAAGTATATACACTAACTTACATGCAGCTAAAGTTTTATGTCAGATTGACCAGCTGGCGTGGTTAGTTAAGATACCACCTATCATGCGGCAGGTCGTGGGTTCGTGGGACAAACATTTGTGTGCATGAACATGTCTGTTCGTCTTGAGTCTGGGTGTAATTATCTATATAAGTATGTATTTACAAAAAAAAAAGTAGTGTATGTAGTATATCAGTTATCTGGTTTCTATAGTACAAGCTCTGCTTAGTTTGGGATCAGATGACCGTGTGTGAATTTGTAAAATGTCCCAGGATATTATTATTATTATATTATTATAGATTGAAGCTATTGCCTACCTACCACCAGTTAACTAACAAGATTTTTTTTAAGTAAATAGGTACTAACTGACCTCTTAAATTTTCCAACGTTCCCAGAATTAAATAGATAATCAAGTGACTGTCTACTTCTTAGATCAATTGCCATCTAAATCCAGGTATTTATATAGGAATGTTACGTTTTTCCTAGAGTTGATCACTAAAATAAAGGGTGTAAGTGTCAACCTTTTAAGGGGCCATTGTACTCATCATTATTACTCGTAACAAGTTTTAAGCGGGTTGCAGATCAAAAACTAAGCTAAGTTAGTTTAGCTTAGCTCACATAGCTGGCGCAGTATTTCATACTTGTGTGCAGAACTATGTTAACTAAGCTGTGTAAACTAACTGAAATATGTGAAGCTAAGTTAGTTGTGTATACCGATCCGGAGCTACGCCAGAACTTAGCTTAGATTTTGGTTTGCAACCCGCTTTTTATCCATCTACATTTTGACGAATTATGCGAACATAAATGTACTGGTCAGCTGATTTTTTTTCGCGATTTCAGGTTTGGTCCCATAGTAAAAGTTGTCCGTAATTATGAGTACAATGATCCCATAAAAGGTTGCCACTGTTTATACTTACACCCCTTACCCTTACTGGTAATTAGTGACCGATACTTAAACACATGATTGTACTTATGATAACAAACAACTTTTACTACTTTTACTTTTACCTGCTGAATTCACGAAAAAAAATCAGCTGACCTAACATTCATTTTCGAATAACTCGTCGAAATGTAGGGAGCAGATGATATTTTTTCGCGTTTTCAGTTTTGGTCCCATAGTAAAAGTTGTTTGTTATCATGAGTACAATCATGTGTTTAAGTATCGGTCACTAATTACCAGTCACCCTGTACTATTTAAAAAGTAGACATTCAGTTGTTTATCTATTGAATTCTGGGAAGTCTGAACTTTCAAGTGTACGACCCGAGTGAAAAAGCATCCAGCGGTGCGTTCAGCGTTGTGTGCAAGCGGCGAAAAGCGTTCACCGAGCGCCGCTCGGCCGTCACTCAGGACTCTCGCGAGTGTTTGCATGTGTTTAAGGGCCCCTTTTTCGAAATTTACGTTTCTAGATCGAGTTGTTTTCAGAGAAATCATCATATTTAAATCCGTAAAAAAATATATAGTACAGATACATCTTTGATCTAGTGACTTTTTTGGTTAAAAACACATTATTTAACATTTCGCTTGATAAAAAAAAAATCTGAAGTAAAGTCGATTTTGAAAGTATTTTAAGTTTTATGAGACTTGGGAGAACGCAACTTTTATGAAAATTTAACATTTCATTTACTAATCGGGTTTGACAGGGATATTTTTGGATAAATTTAAAATACGGCACTTTTCTTTTTTTAAATTAAATAAATACGTGAAAAACGGCTCGCGCGCACCGCGCCAGTGTCCTGCCGGACGTCATCGAGGGAGGACCTATGCAATTTTTGCTCGCGACCACATTATCGTCGCCGCAAGAAAAAAAGTGTATCTGTAATGACTAATCTACACAGACTAGCCAAGTCAGTATGACTGAAATTCTACATAGTCATACTGACTTTAATGGAAACATTCACCTTTACAAGGTGCATTCAAGGAGGTGTACCTTAAAATTTGTGTTTTGTTTTTATTATTACATTTTATTATATAATATTTTAGAGGAGACTCGCGCCCAGGATTGAGGAATATATCGGTCGATGAAAATGAACCTGCATCTAGCACACGACCACTTTTTATTGAATTTAAATTTTTATGCTAGTGCTAGTATATTTTATTTTTTAACCGACTCCAAAAAGGTGGAGGTTCTCAATTCGTCTGTATTTTTTAACGACTTCAAAAAAAGGAGTTACTCGTATCAATTCGATACGTACGTATGTAATATTACTGGATCTGCGATCACATATGATGATCTATTAGGGCTTCCAAGCAAATATACAAAATTTTATAGATGTATGTTTGTATGTATGTGCTACATGATTCTTTCTAAAGGTCTGATGATAACCAGGTAAGTGCTTATTGGTCCTCAGTAATGGAAATAGTTAAGATGACCTGGCTTTCAAAATTTATCTAATTGAGCTCGGGTGCTACTACATGATACTTTCTGAAGGTCTGATAAGTCTGGTAAGTGCTTATTGGTCCTAAGTAATGGAAATAGTTAGAATGGCCTAGCTTTCAAAATTTATCTAATTGAGCACGGGTGCTACTACATGATACTTTCTGAAGGTCTGATGATGACCAGGTAAGTGCTTATTGGTCCTCAGTAATGGAAATAGTTAGGATAGCCTAGCTTTCAACATTTGTCTAATTGAACACGGGTGCTACTACATGATACTTTCTGAAGGTCTGATGATGACCAGGTAAGTGCTTATTGGTCCTCAGTAATGGAAATAGTTAGGATAGCCTAGCTTTCAACATTTGTCTAATTGAACACGGGTGCTACTACATGATACTTTCTGAAGGTCTGATGATGACCAGGTAAGTGCTTATTGGTCCTCAGTAATGGAAATAGTTAGGATAGCCTAGCTTTCAACATTTGTCTAATTGAACACGGGTGCTACTACATGATACTTTCTGAAGGTCTGATGATGACCAGGTAAGTGCTTATTGGTCCTCAGTAATGGAAATAGTTAGGATGACCCAGCTTTCAACATTTATCTAATTGAGTACGGATGCTACTACTAGATACTTTCTGAAGGTCTGATGACGACCAGGTAAGTACTTATCGGTTCTCAGGAACGGAAATAGTTAGGATGACCGAGCTTTCAACATTTATCTAATTGAGCACGGGTGCTACTACATGATACTTTCTGAAGGTGTGATGATGACCAGGTGAGTGCTTTTTGGTCCTCGGTAATGGAAATAGTTATGATGGCCTAGCTTTCAACATTTGTCTAATTGAGCACGGGTCCTACTACAAGATACTTTCTAAAGGTTTGATGATGACCAGGTAAGTGCTTATTGGTCCTCAGTAATGGAAATAGTTAGGATAGCCTAGCTTTCAACATTTGTCTAATTGAACACGGGTGCTACTACATGATACTTTCTGAAGGTCTGATGATGACCAGGTAAGTACTTATCGGTTCTCAATAACGAAAGTAGTTAGGATGACCCAGCTTTCAACATTTATCTAATATCTACCTGGTCATCATCAGACCTTCAGAAAGTATCATGTAGTAGCACCCATGCTCAATTAGACACATTTTGAAAGCTAGGTCATCCAAACTATTTCCATTACTGAGGACTAATAAGCACTTACCTGGTCATCTTCCATTATCTTGAATACTATGAAACTTACACTGTGCCCTAAGTTGGAGTAAATGTAAGCCAACAAAAAAAGAATGGTCACGATCCGATTAACAGTTTTGGAGATATGTGTGGACAAACATACATACATACAAACATACATCTATAAAATTTTGTATATTTGCTTGGAAGCCCTATTAGATCATCATATGTGAATATCTCGCAAATCCAATAATATTACATACATACGTATCGAATTGATAACTCCTTTTTTTGATGTCGTTAAAAATAACTTTAATTTCGGAAGTCGGTGGCATAACACGAAAATACAAAACCAAAGACACCGAGTTCCGAAATTAAAGTTATTTTTCACTTTGTAGTGTTTTGTTTTGGAAGTCGGTTTTAATTTTGCTAAAAAAAATATTATTTTATTATATTATAATAAATCATATTTGTTTTTCATTATAGTACTCACCAAATCTTCTAAAACCATTCTTTAAATTCTATAGAATGATCATCGCCTGCCAGTCATGCATTCATAACAATATAAGTGTATTAGTGTTTACAGTCAATAGTGCAGTGGACAGTACATCAAGCTATACGTTTTTGTTGCAAACTAGCTCTTATCACCAGCACGCCAATAATATTTGAATTACTGATTTATTTATACTGTGGCGTGCTCGCCCGCCGCCATAGGTTACCGGAGTTCATATCGCGACGGCTCCTGTGCAACGCGGACGCAAGCCGTCTCGGTGCGTAAAATGCCTAAACTTTCGGAATAAGGGGCCCTTAACATGAACGTCGCACACCCCGCCCCGCCGGACGCTCGAGTCGAGCGTGCACTCAGGCCGTACACTAAGGTTCATTTTCACCACACATCACTAAACGTGTTTAAGGCTAAACGAGTTTAAAACATCATTGTGAAAAAGAGCCTAAGAGGTCAGTAAGTACCTATTGACTTAAAAGTTTCTCTTTAGTAAGCTAGTGGTAGGTTAGCAATAGCTTCCATATGATATTAAGTTTAGCTGCATGTCTAAATACCTACCCTACATTACCTATACAACAGCTGCCTAGCCACACACATTAATCTACCTATCGTCACATAAACTACCAAGGTAGCCAACTACCTACCCACCATGAATCATAGGTATGTTCCCACGTCAGTTTTCCCCATAAACGACGATGTATACCCTGAACTATGGCATAGCATACATAACTGAGACGCAGTAAGTCTATTTTAATTACTAGTATCGATATCGGCAGATCCCCGTCTTGTCTACGCGGGAGCTGGGCTGTACCTGTAGTGATGGGACACGGTCGATGCCGCTGTCGATAAACTGTTGAATAAAGAAAAGTACGTGTTATTTTATGTTTGTTATTTTTAAATGAAAAGTGTTGGGGTAATAAGAAAACTTTGTTTCTACAGTAAACTCTTAAAAAATTTCAAATGAATACGCTGTTAGTTAAAGTTATAAGATTATTATAGTTGTCAGAAAAACTAGACAGTCATAATTAATGTGTGAATTTTATTTTACTTATCAAGTAAACTTGTTTAAATAATCGAGAACATTTAAGTGCTAAAAGGCGTCTATAATTTTTGATGTTCAAAAATGACGACATCCCAGTTAGAGGATTCATCGATTAGTATCAATGAACTTCCAGTATTTTAATTATTCATTTAATTTATGTGAGAACATCTAATAATCGGATTCAAGGTTACATTATAATAATATACAGCCTTAAAAATAATCTTAATCGCTAACAAAATTCTAAAACCACATAATCATCATATTAGTCATTCATAAAATGTATCATTGCTAAAGAAACAATCAATCACATCTCTCGAAATCAGCCACAAGAACATCGATAAAACCCAGTCCCAACACTATTTCTAACACAAACAAGACTGGATAACGAGGTGAAATATTCACGTAGTAAGCGTTGTAATCAGCTGATAGCTGTCTCGCTCGCACCCGTGCACCCTAGCGCCACCTACCGGCCCCGGGAAAAAGACAGCACGCGACCGCGGCACCTACAAAGGGGTCGCGTTCTCTTTGATCTTACCGACGCGCGTGCGTACGACGATATGTCTATGTGTGTGTGTATGCAGATGAGGACGGCACAGAGAATTTGATAATTGCAAAGATTTATGTTGTTTCCTCACTATGACGTTTTGCGTATTACTTAATTAATAATGGAAGCTATTTTTGGGGATATTATTAATTATTATGGTTTGTTTGATTTCGAGACCTATTATTGTTAGGTTTGTGATTATTTTACAATAGAATGGAATAATGTAAACATTGAAATAGTAGTACAATATCTTGCCTTTGTGTCTAGGATTTATGATACGACCGAAGAAACAATAGTAAAAACCATATAGCAAATTATACCTAGATACAATCATTGCAACAAGTAAGAACATTTACTTGTTCCAATGATTGTGATTATGTATAATTTGCTATTTATATATTTATTTACAGCTAGTTCAGACCCCAGATGAAGATAGCAGTATGAATAGTATGATATAAGGGACAGAATGATATTGAGCAGAGGTCATTTATATAGGGTGACTGGTAATTAGTGTCCTATACTTATATGATAACAAACAACTTTTGCTATGGGACGAAACCTGAAATCGAGAAAAAAAAATCAGTTGCTCCCTACATTTTGATGAGTTATGTGAACATAAATGTAGGGGATAGCTGATTTTTTTCTTCTCGCGAATTCAGGTTTGGTCCCGTAGTAAAAGTTGTTTGCTATCGTGAGTACAATCATGTGTTTAAGTATCGCTGATTACCAGTCACCCTATATGCAACACAAAGAGTAGGGCCCAGGATGCTCCCTTGCTTGAATATGTTCGGAGTTCGGACCAATAATTAACTAGTTTTATTTTATTGATAGAGGTGAACGTGGAATGTGTGAAAGAGCAACGGGTATGGTCATTTAAGATATATGTGACATAGATACGTATAGTTTTTATAGGTTTTTGCAGTAGCCAACTGGCAAATAGAAGGATGTTTTATTTTCAATTGGTTTTGTAAGGATTCAAGAGTTCGCTTTAGCATCTATCTGCTTTGAGATTCCAATTTAATCTCAAAGTATGTAACTATGTGCTTCTGACGTTCACAATTTTTCATTTCCGATTGCTATCTAGCAATCGGAAATGAAAAATTCATCAAATTCAAAGCATAAAGTTATATCTTCTGTTGAGTTAAATTATATACTTGTGTGGAGGAGGTAAACAAGTACGAATGCATCTGTGTGTGCCCGATATTAATTAAAAATATACTGTCATTTAAATTAGTTGCAAAAAAATTAGCATGGATCAAACACGCATTTCTATTACACAAAATTCCCACAAACGAAAGTGAACCTAACTCCTATAGACCTACTTTCGTCAGAAATTAAACGCGCGATTAAAGACAGATTTTCCTATACTTAGCCGTTCTTTCCGATAGATAAAAATCGTCCAAGTGCGTGTCGGTCCACGAACAATGAAGGTTCCGTAGTTGAGATGATTTATCCCAAGAACAAATTTAACGTTGTAGTTGAAAAACATGTTTCCCATACATTTCAACTGCAAATGTAAGTTGGTACACTATTACTCGTTAACTTATAAAGCCTACTTAGCTGTGATAAGTAGTTTTCCTTTTAACTTCGTTATATACAAGACTAGCTGTTGCCCGCGACTTCGTCTGCGATCCAGGATATCAGCCTATGTCCTTCTCCAGGTCATGGTCTACCCATGTGCCAAATTTCATCCAAATTCGTTCAGCCGTTTTAGCGTGAAAGCGAAATCAACAAACAAACACACTTTCACATTTATAATATTAGTTCGGATAGTTAGGAGGATGAAAAACCGGTCCATCGACACTCCCTCACAAAATGTATTAGTTACTTTTCCTATAATAATATAATTCAATCACGATTCAAAAGACACGTGGCGCCATCTATTATCATGAGAACGTTATTGTTGTTTTCCTCGGGGACAGTACTTTTTTCGGGATGAAAGGTACCCTATGTCCGTTTCTGTTCACCTGACAACGTATATGCAAAATTTCAGGATGATCGATTCAGTGGTTTAGGCGTGAAAAGGTAACAAACAAACTTACTTTCGAATTCATAATATTAGTTAGGATGTAACTCAAATAACGCACAACCTCTTGAGGGTTTGTTGTGAACAACTTTTACTATGGAACCAAACATGAAATCGCAAAAAAAAATCAGCAGTTCCCTACATTTTGACGAGCTATGCGAACATAGATTTCGGTCAGGTTGAACGGCCTATCTAACGATACCCCACAGTCCACACCTAGGGTTATACGAGAAAAAAAAATATCATCCCCACTTTACGTGTAAGCCAAGGGCTACAACCTCCCTTGGCTCCCTTACACGTAAAGTAACCCTACAAAAATTTTTTTTTCACGCTTTCATTTTACTAATTTGTTGGCCAAATTACAGCTTTCTAGTACTAAGATTCTCTGAGGTAAGCCGCGGACAGACGCGCATGGCGAATCTATAAGGGTCCTTGTTGACTTCGGAACCTTAAAAAGGAGACGGGGAGATAACTGGAAAAAAGTTATTACTACCACAACGCATTTAGGGCCTGAACCCCATATCACAGAATTCCCACAATTTTCGAAAGCCAAATTAAGTCTTGGGCCACCAAATCCCAAAGCAAGCCGACATAATTGCTTCACCAAAACACCAATCTAATAAAAAATGAGAATTTCAAAATCAAAACGGTGTCAAACTCATATCACAACACATTCGCACCACACAGGTACCTAATACAGGTGTAATGAGTCTATCGGTGCGTTGGATTAACTGATAACACGCGATAACAGGTAATCCTCCCGCTGTGACTTGAGTTTGGAGTGGCACTCTCGCACATATCGACATTATTGAATACGTGTTCGTCTATAATGATGTGTTGAGTCACAATTATACTCTCGATGTACTTATATGCAAGAGTGAAAATTGTGTAGCGCCACCTGCTACGATCCTTAGATACTTCTAAGGATCGTACAAGGTGGGGGAATAAGGCGTGAGTTTATATTCTATGTATGTATGTAAATCAAGTTTTTTCAATTCAGCAACACCAGAAAGTCTGAGAAGACTTTGTAGCGGTTCTTGGTGAAGACTCATGTCCTATGGAGACTATTGAAGACTACGCACGTCTTGAACATAGATGATAGTGATGAATTTAGCAAAAACGTGACATATACCTTATGTGAAAATTTAGTCTTCAATAGGTACCAAAGATATTATAGACAGCATTATTTTTGTTATAAAACTGTGGAGATTAATGAGAAGATTAGAAGAGCACGATAATAGAAAGCAAGTTTGTAAGAGTAGATCAAGGACACCAATCATACAAAACAAATAGCAAAGAAGAAACATAATTAAAGATGAAAGAAAAATGTGAAAATTATATTGGAGTACGATATTCATAATGGATTTCTATTTGTTAGTCCAATTAGTAGCGATTCGATAAGAAAATCAGATAAATCATAATATACCATGATTATGATCTAAATTTTGGAATTTTAATTTACTTCTGCTTCCTCCATTACGAACCTTTGATAATTACCGAATTAAAAGATAACAGTAATGATGTAAACAGAAGGATTTTAAATTAAATAATTTTGTATAATGTTACATAATTAAGTAATTATTGAAAACTACCTACAGACAAAGAATAAATAATTATAGACATACTATTGTAGTGGACTATAGTTTGACCGATACCGCTGTACCGCGCCTTAGGTCTGTGCATGGTAAGACAGGAGTGGTGGGGGGGGGGGGGGGGGGCAGTGCAGGCCGCTCCTTCGTCAACATTTACGGCGTCCCAACCCCCGCGGTACAGCGGTACCGGTCACACTATAGTAAGCTAATCCAGGCAATAGGAAAGAAAACAAAAGAATAGTCACGTTGCACTTCAAAGTAAAAGAGATACTACAAGTTGAAAATATTTCCTCTACAGTTCCTAAACGCTCAACTATCCATACGTTTGATGGTAAAATATTCCAATATCAAAAACTAAATGTCAAATATGTCCAATATCAAAAACTAAATGGCATATCTTGTAAACAAAATCCCTTTTCATAACGCTATGCCAGCATCTACCAAAACACCGTGGTTCAATAACAAAGCCTAGCTTTTCCCCGAAAAACGTTAAATCAACGACAAAAGAATCGAAACGCAAGCTCTGCACCAAACGCAATTTCGCCAAAAACTAAAAGAAAAACGGGAAAAATTCCTAAAGGCCCGATTTCCCTGTCCATTGTCGTTTCTATGTATTTTTTTTTCATCTTATTTAGCGCTTTGTCGGCAAGCCCTTTGAAGTCTCCCCCCTCCCCCCGCTCCAGGGTGTTACAAAATGCGTCACGTTCGTATTGTATAGCGTAAACACGATTCGCTTACTAGTGTTCCTCGTTAGTAAAATAAATAACGATTTCGAGTTCAACGTAATTTCGACTTGAAAATTGAAACGGAACATCTTTCCTCATTTCTACGTTATATCATAGCGCATTGATTATTATCGACTGTGTTCCATTTGAGGGTAATATCAGAATTTTTTTTTTTTTCATCTTAATCTGAGACAATACTTAACTGGAAATTGACCCGGTCGAATGGTCTCAATGATACTTCTCTTCCAACGTAAGATTCCGAATCGAAGAAATAGGTAAGTACATTAGAATCCCTAGGGTAGATCTAACGGTTGTCCCACTAGATTCACTAGAACACTCTCCTATTCCCTAGAACTTCAATAAGGATCCTGTACACATATCACACGTCGTCGACACTAATTTCTTGGTTGACTGGGTCAAAATAACGACGTGATTTTTTGCTTTGTTGAAACACAATAAGTCATTGAAGTATAAGAAAAATAATAGATTGGAACTTGGAACAGACATACGGGAATATATCTTTTTAAGATACATTACAATGCGAATATACAATACGTCAGACGTAATAAATGACGAACATCTTGGATTTGCTTAGAAAAAGAGCCACAGAAGATATATTTGGAGAGATAGCGACGACAGCTAAGAAAAGAGAAAGATGCCTTCACATATTCGCCTTATAGTATCTTTAAAAATTTCATCAGTTACCAATGGTAGTATCGCTCGTAATCTGAGGACTTCGTCAGATACTTGAGTAGGTACGCTGCAACACTCGCTGACGCAGCCAACACAGACCAAAACAAAAGTGTATATCGTAACGGGAATTCTTCTTATATCAACAATGAATTTGAATGAAACAATAGTAAGGTTAGAAAGATGGATGGATGGTGTAAGGCATGGATGAAAATCGAGGAGAAAAACAATATGACGTCGATCGTAAGTTAATGCATGAACATATGACCAGGGTAAGTAAATGTCAGTACCTAGTTAGTGTTGACAGATTTTATTATCAACGTGATATCAATATGTTTTTTAACTATTTCTTCTTAAATATTGAAGGAATTCTCATTAGTATTTCATTATAGTAACAGGAGAAACATTAGAACATTCCATGGACTCGTTTAGTCACCCGCTTTTGCCTCAATCCATACGACATACATTCATGTCCTATTGTTCCAATATTGTTTACGAGGAATTAGATTTATAGCTAATGCGTCACCCGACTTGAGTATATCACTTAAATCTATCATGATTAAGTTAAACATGGTTTTGAGAAGTGCGTTGTAGCTAGACCCTGTTCGCCATATAGGGAACAAAGGGTCAGGTAAGCGGGCTGGCTCATATATCTTGGGACCAGGAGTAGCTAATATGGCATGGTAATATCATGATAATAATATTTTTGAATTAACTTGATAAGCTATGCCCTCAATGCTATAGGTAGGTTTTATGCCGATAATCAAGTCAGCTATACTCAATACTCAATACATACATGGTTTGGCATTATAAAATATACATAATTTTAGATAATTGTGGACTCTGTCGGGCACAGCGATCAGCACAGCTATGCAGTCTTTGGCGCTAATACGATGTCTATATTTCTGAATAGGATGGTATGTAGGATTTAAAGGATTCTAGACTTTTAATCTGACCATGTTATGAATGAAGCTTTCTGTTGATCAGAAATATTACAATAATCAATTAATGTCTTGATCATTTCAGTCTTTAAAAACATGAAAGAAGCTCTCATCGTATAGATCAAAAATCAAATAGATTCCTTCTCTAAATCTAAACGGCGTAAACCCTGACTAAACGCTATGATAATCCCGATCAATTTTTTTGGACCTCAAAACGTATAAATTACAAGAGAAGAGTCCCATCGTGTTTTGGGAAGTTAGGAGAGGGGGGCTCAGTAGCCGTGGCTTGGTCACCCACGGTGAAGCGAAGAGGAACCCGAGGAGGGGCCGCTCGTCATGGCTTTTTCGAGGGAGCCGACGACGAAACGGCCAACAACAAGTAGGTTGCGGTGCCACTTGGGCGACATCGCAACTGAGGCGGGCCGCGATGTCGCACGGGAGGTATCGAAATTTCTTTGGACGCTCTTCCTATCCTCTGCGGCTGAAAGAAAAGTGGTAGGCGACCGGGCCACTGACCTGACCGGTCGCAAGGGGACAAAGAGTGCCTAGAACCGTGTCTAGGCACCCTTGGTCCCCCTGCGACCGATCAGGTCGTACATGGGCGCTAGACGACTCCGTGGACGTCTAGTGCCCATGTGCTGGTTTAGTCCCTGGGGTGGTCACGGCGTGCAATGTGTTCTGGTGCACCCGTGATGTGGGGTACTCCCCAGAAGGTGGTCCGGTGACGGACAGCCGCGTCGGGTTCGCGGTGAGTGCTAACGCGTGCCCGTGTTCCCGCCACGTAGAGTTTTAGTGGGTTGGAGTCCCACATAACTGTACTATCTCCCCGTGATAGTGCAGTTTGCATGAGCATTTCTCTACGCAAAAAAAGGAGAGAAATGCTTAACGTTGATAATATTTTTTGATAATGATTTAGAGAGTGAGAAAGAAAATCTAAATAATTACGAATATTATAACGAACCTCGGGCGATAAACATTCATAATTTTTGACATCCCTAATTGTAATTAGAAGTAAATTGAGTGTTGAGTTGGAAAGATTAATAATAGTTTCATTAAGAAATACAGACGACAAATAGTCATGTATTCTAAATTTCATTCAATAGAGCCAGACACATTCTCGTCCATCCGATAGCCAGTGATGTATCAACTTTAATGGCCGCCACAGAAAAAAAGTCACAAAGAGAATATATTTGAATAAATCACAATTTCCACCGCTCCGCCCACAGTAAATTTCAAATAAATGTGATTATTAGAAAGAGCAAAAATAAGCTATTCACTCAACATTGCCAAATTGTGTCACGTATCTACTAAATCATTGAGCTATACAGAAATTCGCTAGAGACACACAGGCACCTTGGAGATCAAACAAAACGTTTAGGAGCAACAGGAAGACGACTATATCACAAAATGATTTAACATGATCAAACTTACGAGAAATCTAAGATGCGCTACAAATAGTTAATGTATAATAGGCTACAAACAAATAAATGAAGACTATGAGCATAATAAAAAATCAATTCATGCCTTTGCCTAGTTTAAGATACAAAATAAGATCGCCACCAAAGTTCACAAAAACATTTCAAAGGCGTGCTGGCTATCACTAGGGCAATGAGGAGACCAAAACTTACAAAGATCTACTTAAAATTCAAGAAACATCGCAATATAATAAAACAGAAGTGTCTATTGTATATAGTTTAATATTTAAATATAATTCATGGTCGAGGTAGGGGAAATAAATTAAAAAGAGCTGGTTTCCGTCGAAACTAAGTGAGTTATTACTCCTCTTGTAGGTAATGAACTTAAGTTTTTTACGATTCTGAATTCTTAATTTAAAAATCAAATTATCGGTCAAAAGAGGTTGACATACAACTTCGTCTTTTTCTTTTATTCTGAGTTTTTTTAATAAACTAATATTATTTATGAACTTAATGGTGGCATATATATCAAATGGATGAACGTTGTGTCTCTATGTCCCATATCTAACATAAATCTAGAGCGTTGCTCTTCAAAGCAAATTTTTAAATATGCATAAAAATGTCAAACTATGAAATTGATGGGCCACCGCTACGCGGCATGGAATGTGTATCAACGAATGATATACATATAAATGATGCTGAAACCATTTGTAAAAATAAAATGTGTGAACAGAACCTATCGGTATTAGTTTTGATCCATTCCACTAAATTACTAAGAGATGAGAGGGATATTAAACAGTTTTGTGACGACTACTAGCTTTGATAATGTCTTTTTTAAATTATTGAACCTTTTAAATTCTGCTAAATAAAATAACGATTAGATCAGCAAGATATCTAGAGACCAGTAAGCTTGAATCGAGAATATGGTATATAAAATTAATGATCAGTTGTTTTCGAAACAGAATCGATTTATGAGTATTAAATTACAAAAATTGAGCAATTCGACCCAGTTAGCAAAGTTGAAAGTAAAATCGTTCAGGAGAACAAAGTCTCGTTTGAGACGAGACAAGATTACGACCTCTTCGTTTTATAGGCGCGTCATAAAAACAGGAACCAGCCGCTTCTTTTAGTAACTGCTGAAGATTAATTTTATAGATGATGGTGCCCACAGTAAAGAGATTGAAGTGTTTTTATTAGTAATAAGTACTTGATTGCTATAGAAGGTTTGGTTGCAGAAAGATTAAACGTATTCCTTCGAGAGTGTTGACTTTAAGAAATGGGATATAACTTATCATTTATGTCAGCCATTTCATATCCCCTAAAACATCATTTTAAGCAAACAACAGTCTTGTACCATCAGATTCTCATTAAAACAATTTTCTTCAAATACAGACTAAAACATGGGTGTTCCACAAGGACCACATCTCAGCCCACAACATTCAACCAACCAATTCTCCCGAATAAATTAAAATCATTGTAACCTTGTGGTTTCGACCTCAACCGCCCGCTTAATTTACTAATTGGTCATTATTCTTCAACGTAACGACCCAATTAGGTCCAATCAATCCCTGATATAGCATTAACATTGTCGGTGCATAATATATTATCGTATATGACAGTACTCGAGAATTTATGGTCGTACAAGTTAATAGTAACATGATAGTCATAAATTCGTCGAATAGAAAATGTTTTTATTGCATCGATAAGGCAAATTAATTTTTGTCTGTTAATAGATATCCAATGGGAAAATCGATTGATTAGGTTTTATAAGGTTTGGGAACATCATTAGATAAGCGGATCTATCAAACTAACTAACCTACATATTTATGATTAACTACAACATAGATTTAAATAAATAAATAGATTGTATTGTAGCGTTTATTCCTTCATTTTTTTATTGCTGAATGGGCCTGTTCTTGACCTCGATGGAAAGCAATGGATGAGGTCTATGATGGAACGAGCGTGCCCAGAAGATGCCTGTTTACTATTGCTTCGAAGGCAGACAGAGTACGACTGGTCAGGATATCAACCAAGTGCGGATGATATATGTCTGATTTCGAATTTTGGTTGAAGGTTAATCCTAAAAACATTATCCCCGACACAAAATCATCATATACATCCATAGCCCGACTTCACTCACTGCTGGACATGGCTTTGCTTATGCCAATCCCCTCGATGCTGTGGCAGCCTCATCCTCGTTGTACCCGCCCAATTTAGCACGAATAATCACAAACTATCAAATCCAACCATTCCCGATACACGTTTGCATTAGAAAAGGAAAGTCTATCGATACATAGAATTCCGAGCACACAGCTCTCCCCAAAATGGCGATATGATAATAAAACACGAGCTGCGCGCGCGTCGACACCGGTATAAATCTCTTCTTTCACGACCATACTGTTTTCTGCTGGATTTGACTTAGGAATCGAATAGACACGGAAGGTACTAGAAGGATTGTGGCCGAATATAATTGCAAGCAGGCATTAAAATGACGTAATCTATTATTTTGGTCTATAAGCAATCATGTGGAAGGGGTGTATGTGTGTGGAAGCATATATGACTCAAAAAGGAAGAGTATACTGATATGGTGACTGGTAAGGATGTATGCAAGAATAAGACATGCTGCGAATTGCTGTGCCCAACATTGCAGTAGGAAGATCCTGCTGATGAAGAATTGTGTGAAACTATGTTAAGTATTTACAATAAAATAAAAAAACCGGCCAAGTGCGTGTCGGACCACGCGCAATGGAGGGCTTCGTAGTTGAGATGAATTTATCCCAAGAAACAACTTAACATTGTAGTTGAAAAACATGTTCTCCCATTGATCGATATACGTCACGGTCAATTCTCCCTGCAAAATTAAGTTTGTAATCACATAAAAAAACATTTTTTATGTGATAAAACTACTTTACAAGACTTTACTTGTGCTGTGAGACCTTGCTTCTTGCCAAATTTCATTATTCTAGGTCAACGGGAAGTACCCTATAGGTTTTGATTCCCTTGTGAAATCGCAAAATATGCGACATAAACGGTCATATCTTTTGATCGCGTTGACTTACAATTCGGATTTTTTCACAGCTCAAAGAGACCATAGACCCCGAGTATTTCAACTTGATACCTCTACGCGTTCCTGAGAAAAAGGGTCTGGACACATAGGCAGACAGCAATCATTAAATAAATCTACAAAATACGTTTTCCGTGTAAAAAGTGATGGACTATATCAGTCATATTTTCTATTCCGTTTCACTTGCATGAAAATGGACCAATTTTTTAGACAGCATTGTTTTTATACTGTATAATTTCATGTTTGTGTCAATTCTATGGCTTGATGACGCAAGACCAAATTACAAAGCCTTTTCTCATATTCATTAGTTAAACTGCCTAGACAAAAATGTTTGATTGATTTAGAGGTGTAAAGACACTGCGGGTCAAGAGATATTTTGTCGTAAATGTTTCGACTCTTACATTGAAATGCTTGTATGTTATTCTTAACTTCGTATAATTTAGAGTTATTCTCTCGCATCACAAATTACCAACATAAGTATTCAGACGTATCCTAATGTATTTGAGCAAGCACATCTAATTTTCATCAAATCCATTCTTTCACCGCACAATCTCTGTCATCAAAGAAAATATATGAAAAATTCCGATTCTATGAGAGGAGTAGGTCTGCGGCAGGCGTATTTCGGACGCCTTTGATCTCGCCGCCGGCTTTAATGAGGCGGGGCATATAAACGGTAACTAGTTAGAATTGTTCCTAGCCCACTGTCCAGGGTTAGTCGAATAACGATTTGTTAACTTTTCACATAGTGCTCTTTTAAATTTTCTCACTAAATTGTTTATGGTTCAGTAATGGGTAGCCGCGAAACTGTTTGTTTATTAGGCGTTCCGTATTGCTGTTTAAAAGGCTTGCGAGGTTTAACGTTAGTTTTGGGAATTTAATTTGTTTTGCCATCGTTTGTGATTTGGAAGTGCCCCCTTCCACTAAACAGAATTGCTACAGGAGTTTTGACTGATCTATAATTTGTTTTTATTTATATATGTTTGGTTGTAGGTTTGTAAGAATAATTGCGTTATAATATTCTAAGTACTGTTTGTTTTATTTTATTTATTTATTTACTAATTCATGTACAGATCATTTAACCTGACTTGGTTTCCGTAGCTACGTCTTTTTCGGGTGACCACTGAAAAACAGCGCTGTGCTGTGGGCCCCCCATAACACAGCATCATGCTGAGTGGAAGCCTTCTTGTCACAGTCATGGCGTGCCAGCAGCTGCCGACTTTTGTTTTGTGCTCGTGATTTGTGTGTTTTATTTTTCTTTTTGTAAAACTCGAGTTAATTATATTTTTGTATGCACGTGTTTCTATGACAAATAAACATATCTTTCTTTCTTTCTTTGATCTAACAAAGAACACAAGGCTCCCACAGACAGCAGCGACGACGCGCCTGTCTGTGGGAGCCTTTAAACTCGATTAGAATATAAGGCCTTAGGTAGCAGTGCTAGAGGAAAGCGACATAATTGAGAAGCATGATGTTGTTCGGTTTTGATGGCATTTTTAGCACCACCATTTGAAATCACGGTCATCTAACCTTTTATGTGTAGGGTAGAGCGGGGCTAGAAGTCCGGCGGGTAAAAAGTCCCAACATACATATCACAGTATCTATCTGCGCTAGAAACAGACGATCTACGTGACCTGAAGCAGGGTGAGGGGCAACGACGAAGCCGCGAGCCGCCAGTCGTCGCGGAGCGCACATGCGAGTAATATGGCTATCGGAATTTTTTCGCACCCAAAAGTAAAAAAGTGTTGGTTTTCGTTTGTTTCATAGATCTACATTGACTGTAAAGAAAAGATTAAGGTAAGTTCATATTGCAGGCTTATTATATCCGTAAGTAATGCATGGGAATAAAATGTTCTTGTTGTTAACCGTTTTTATTTTATTAGCTTGCAAATCACTGGACGTAGGCGCGGGGCAAGAAGTACACCGATGGAACTTCTTGCCCCGCGAGAGGACTTTTTACCCCATAAGTATTATTGAAGTGATATGTTTAATAAATAGTGTATTTTTTCCTTTTATAGTATGCGTAATTATAAAAGAAGGACAGATAGAGGGACTACACCGCTACATATTATGAAATTGGCTGCAGATGAGGTCAATAAGGGTGAGAAGAAACTATGTCAAGCTAGACAACGGTCCAAGTAATGTTACAGATCGTCCCATTGATGTTAATAACACTGAAAATATACCTCCACTTATAAATGAGTCTGAGGAAACTAAGCCAGCACAATCGAGTATAGAGCAAACTCAGCCACCACAATCGATACAACAACCGAGAGCAATATCTCCTTCAACATCTAAAGCAGCATTTTCCCCTATAGCCGATCTACCTGTGCCCAAAGCCGGACCCCGTAAAACCTAAAACACCAGAAAACGTCGCAAAGCAACTATTTTAACTGATACTCCTGAACAAAATGAGTTAGAGAAAGAACAAGAGAAGAGTAAAATAAGAAAAACTAAAGAAAATAAGAACAAAATGACAGTAAAGAAGAAAATTTTAAAAGAGAATAGCCCGTCACCTTCCTCTGAAGATGAAGAGTATTTTTGCATTATATGCTGCGAATCTTATTCAGAAAGCAAGTTAGGAGAGCAGTGGATTCACTGTTCAATTTGCAAAGGTTGGGCACATGAATGATGTGTGTGTTTTAATTCAAATTTGAATTTCATCTGTCTTAATTGCGATAGCGATGAAGATAAGGGAGTTTCTAAATACTTAGTTGATTATAGATTAAGATTTGAAATTACTGCCATTATAATAAAAGACAAATTGTGGGCATGTTTATAAGCAAAGCTCAAAATAATTCACGTTTCGTTTTGTTTAATTGTTTTCAAGTTGGAATTTCATGTTGATTATACTAAAATATTAAGATTTGTTGATTATATTGATATTTTAATAAACAGAAATATTATTAGATATTGATTTTAAAATAATGCATTTTGATTTAACCTAATAATTGACTATAAATACCTAATTAGCAAGCCATGAGGATGTATGGACTTCTTACCCCAAATCTGGGACTTATTACCCCGTGAGCGGGGTAAAAAGTACAGAATTCTATTTTGCATTTGTTGCTAAAGTTTTCGGAAATCAAATAAATATTCACACTTCCGACTATTTGAGCGTTAAGCTGAATTGTGTAAAGCTTCATACAACACTTTTTGTTGACAATAAGTACTCGATTTTAAGACTTATGGGTCTTAGAGTGAAAATTGGGACTATTAGCCCCGCCCTACCCTAATTCCCACACCCGATCCAGCCACGCACTAACAAAATTCAAATAAAAGTCAATAGAGAAACGAACACCCGCAGAAATACAAAAATAAACCGCACTATATTGCAGGACAGTTGATGTTTTCGAAAAAAAAAAATGGAAATGGAACGCGACTTTTCATTTTGTTGCGCGGTAAAAAGCGAACAATAGGCGGGAAAATTGCGCGTCACTCTGGCGTTCCAATTTGTCAAACGGGTGCCGCAAGATGGCGGGTACGGATGCGCGGAAACATGGCGGCATCCGGTGGCGTTTAATTAAAAATGCGTCTCACTTGAAGCTTGCGATGCGCCCGGGGAGGACGTGTCGTGTGCTGTGCGTTTTTTAATTTCGTAATAATTAGGTCAAACACAACTGGGAAGAATAGGAGAAAATCTACAATTTACAATAAAATGGTTCACTGATTTTCTCTCTGAAACGAGAAATGTCAACCCGAACTGAACACCAGTATCAATGAGATCCGTTCAAATATTTAAGGAACCAATAACGTTATTCTCACAAAAAGCCTAATGGGCCAAAAATTCCGGATTGGAACGGAAATGAGGGTGGAGTAATGGCGACATTGACGGAAGTCGACCAGGGGTCAGATCTCGGAGCATTTACTTTCCTCATTTGGTAAATAGAGTAAGGAAGCTGGGGGAAAACTGAGAAAATCAAAAAGATACTTTAGGTACCAAGTTTTAGGGTATTGTTTAGTATGTGTTGTATGATTGTTTATACAAAACATAGGTGTTGAGGCGAGATATTGGTTCTTTAGATAGTGCGAGGTCAATACGTCGGTGTCTTATTAGATTTTATGAGAAAGCACGATCATTATGATGGATTATTTACAGAGTTCGCGGTAATTGACTAGTGTATCAATCAAGTGTAATAGTGTGTGTTGACTGGGTGATAAGATGATACTCTAGCAACGCATTCATGATATCAACATCTTTCAAATTATAGAATTTTACATACATGTAACTCTCGCCTTTTTCACACGGGGGGTAGGCAAAACTACAGAACGCCACCTGCTACAATCCTTACATACTCCTTTTGCGTCGTGTACGTTCATACATCACATTCGTTCTTCTGTTATAGAATTTTTTCATTCAGAAATCTAATGAAACCATGTACTACATATTACGAAATACCAAATTAATCATTCAACTCAGGAACAGACCACAGTGTTACCATAATAATACCATAAGCAAAGCAAACAACAAAACTACCATATCATAATCACTTGACCCTCAAAAATGGCGAATTAATAAACCGAAATGTCCCATGTCCCATCCACGAGCCAGCGATCCCCATGCAATCACACAATGGCCAAGTGGATGTCATGGAACGAAAACACCAAGTGGGCACAATGGGGAATAATAGAAACTACCCTCGTATTAAAAAACAAGTGGAGAATCACACAATGGGGATCGAACCTAGGCCCTCCACTCGCAGGGCTGTGCGTGACCGGAATTTTGAATTTTTATTTATTTGTTCTGTTGTTGACTTTGTCTTTTAGTTCTACGAATGGAATTTTAAATGATATTTTTGTTGATTTAAATTATTTTTATGGAGGTGTGAGAGGCTATGAATCTGACAGGATAAATGGTAGGTATACAGGGTGGTGCCAGGGACTTCGACGCGCAACCTGTTACGGTGGATTCAGTACATGATTCTAAACTCCCTTCCAATGCTTTCATCGAGATATCTCGTCCATCAAAATGTCCTTTCACTTACTAATGACGAGATAATTCGTCTACCAGAAACTGTCATTGTGTACGTGGCATAAACAAAATCGCTCTCCCACACGGGACCGGCTCAACGTGTCCCGACGGTCTTTGAAAATACGTAGTTAGATATGTATATTATTGGTGTTGCTAGCAGTAAAATTCTTAATAAATATAATGCTTCTATACTATTTTGTAACTCGTTCATATTTTCTTTTTTAAACTAATTTATCTTAGTAATTTGAATATAAAACAAACAACACAAATGTCGTGTCACTTAATAACGAATGTTTCAGAATGATTAGTAACCGAATCACAAATAAAATTCGTCTTAAAAACCTTCAATTTCAAATACACTTGACGATCATTATTGTAGCAACACTATCTTCCATTTTTGAATTATTAGCTATATATTGTTTTGACGAGGTAAATCGTCAAATATTACTACGAGAGCGTTTTTTTCTGGCGAGACAACCGTTCGTAGTGTAAGATTTTTCAGACGAGATGTATCGTCAGCAGTACATAAATGTAGACTTTTTTTTTTTAAATTATAGCTGTACAGGGCGGCCATCTTTTATTTAAAAAGCGGTTAAAAAGAAATTGCTGTTCCATACCATGTAGGTATTGCACTTTAGTATGAAACAACTGTTTTTTTTTATTTGATAACTGACGGAAAATATATACGCTAGAGGGTCTAAATCTAAAATAATGTGCTGAATTCATGGTTACAGTTTGCGCGTTGATGTCCCCACCACTCTGTATTTGTTTGGAGTGGAAACATGGTTTGAGTAAACATTTAGAATATAAACGTTGTCGTACAAAATTCAATTCTACGTGTCGTAGACTCGTAGGTAGACTATAACATTTAGGTATACAGAAAACTTCGTGTGGAAACCGGCATGCCCTAGAACCAAAAAGTCGAAGAAATGTGACATCCACCCCCCTCACAGTAAAAGGAGACCTGTGTCCCAGCAGTGGAAAAATTATTGACTGATTATTATACAGAAGTGAGTATTCCTACTGAACAGTTTAAAAAATACAATTGACATATTATAATCCAAGGTGAGTAATCCGGACTATTTAACTTTTATAAAGATTAAGAAGCGTACAAGTCAATATTTCTTCATAGCCAAGTAGGTAATATTGCAAGTAAAAATAATTTTACTGTATTATTTCTACCAACAATATCAACTGGCAACCCTAGCAAAAATCCGCGTCCCTAAGCATTGAGTGTATCAATAATACTCGCGATTTGTTTGAATTTGGTCTTATTAATTAACTACATCAAGTACGACTGTTGCGCACTACAAAACTACCCTCATTTTCATTTACAAATTGATTTTCGTCGTTTTGTTACTATTATTGCGACTTACCTACCGTAGTTTTGTGATAGGGCAAACTGTTGTAAGGGATCATAGAAGTAAGAACAGAAGTTAACAAAAGCTAAGAAGAACATAATTTTTGAACATTACCTACTTCAAGAGACATATAGGTAAGTACAGAGTCTGAGTTGAATCTTCCAAAAAAAGTAACTAGAACAATATTAGATTTTTCTACAACTCAATGTGAATTCAATGTGCAAAAATTAATGTCTACGTCTGCATTCCTCCTATCAATATGGGGCTGCGGTTTTCGGCACCGTCCCATGCAATCTCCTATAGCTACGCTTTTTTCACTGCGCAATAGTCCTTTACGTACGCATCGTATTTCGGTCTACCCATAATTTGAGTTTAAGGCTAAGGACAAACGAACGTAATTTTATGAGCTGTGTGAGTCGCGGATTTTATTTATTTTTATTAAATGAGAACTCATTCTATGTCGCCGTGTGGCTCAAACACGACTTTAGTATGAAACCGAATGCAGCGTAAATTCCGCGACTCATTTTACGCGACTCAAAGCTCAAAAAATTACGTTCTTTTGGCAACGGCCTTATAAAAGAATCTCTAAAACTTTCGCAATTTATTTTAAACTCGCGTATTCTACCCCATGTTTAACCACTATAATAATTAAAAGGGTTCCATGTCATTAAGTCGTACCCTTCCATTTTATTACGCCTTGTCTCCACAGACTTTACCTCAGCAAGGGTTTAATTTCGATTAGATAGATAAATCAAGACGTTTCAAATTAATTGTGATACGAGTATGCTAAGGACATATCGACCTGTATAAAAGTTTTTTCGTTAATTGGTAACAATAACATAACGACAACTTTACAAAATAACGAAACAATAAAAGTTTCGACTACCCTCAATTTTCACAAAAGAATTTTAAATACATTAAAATGTATTTGTGAAAAGTTTCGCCTCATTAACAGTAGGGACGACCGCACGCGTCGATTACCGTAATTCTTCTAACCAGCTCGCCCAATTACGATGTAACCAGCAATTATGGCGCCCAGCGTGGGACAACGCGTGATATTGAATATGTCGCATTAATTATCATAGATTGGGGCTTAATTGAATGGTATGAGCTAAGACATTGTGGTAATTGGACTTATAATTTCTTTGAGCTACGGGTAGTTATGAAAACTTTTAAGGAAAACTTAGCTGGCCCTTCTTAAGATACACATGGTCTAGTAATAACTTTTTTATTAGTAATAGCCACTTTATTTTTATTTAACGTACTTCTAACAAGTCGTACATCCCCCTGACCATCACAAAAATCAATCTCAATCTTCCACAGCACGGTAGCAATTTTATTATTATCAACCAAGAACTCGCAGAAAATTCAAAATGTTTATCTTTTACCTCTCCAAAATATTTCAGCAAAAGAAAATTGCTGTTTAATATTTGAAAAGTCCTCATTGAATGCAAACTTAGTATAATGAGACATATCAATATTCATAGCAGTGACGGACACGTGGCAGAAGGGAGGGTAGTTCAGTATTTCTCTCTCTTGGTCACACACACTTTATTTTTGAAGCAATCTCGTGAGTCTTGTAGCGATTTTGGATTCGAGTGGACATGTTCTTATTGTCACTTCTTAAAGATTACTTATTTAGCTCCTTGACCTTTAACTGCAGTAGGTAAGCCTGTTCATAGGACATCATTTTTTATCTTCCAAGTATGATGAAAATAAAACCTAGCCTGAAAACTACGAACGAATTTTCAGATTTCCCAGGAATACAACATGAAACACGAAATATCACGAGATTAATAAAAAATAACGCAAAAATCCGCCTAGCAATACGGCCTAAGGAGAAATGTAAAAAGCCTGCCAAAAAATGAGATTACGTAAATTGTCACAAGCAAGGCTTGGGTTTAAGGTTAACACACACTGATCCGTTTCCCAAATACATAGTGCCACCGCAATGAACAAACGCGGTCGTCAACAGCGCGCCTCGGGCATAAGGGGGTGGCGGGCGCGCGACAAGGGAGGGGGTGCGGTCGGGATCCCTTTGAAGTTGCCGCCGCCGGCGTCTGTAAGCGAAAGCTGGGTAACCGACGCTTAGCTTTGTTTTCTAGTTAAATGATAGACGTTTAGAAATTACTACTGTTCGAGACATCTTAATTTGCGAGCCGTGATCCTTCGGAGGACATTTTTGCCGGAAAATTACAGAACGAAACTAAATTGGTTTTTAACTTAATTTTGAAAGTAATCTCAGCGACAAAAGTGTTACGCTAGGGTGTCCAGGTAGGTGAGGGTTTCGGGACGGGACGGTCCAGCCAATCCCGCCCTTTGACATGCTAATGCACACCTAATATTTTGTCTGTTTTTCTACTAAACACTGTTGACACAGTTGTACACAGTTTGTTGGAGCTTTTTTTTTTGTAGTTTTGAATATATAAAAGTGTTTTACATTACAACAACTTATATAACGCTTTGTTAACAAACTTATTATTATGTATTAAGCTTTGGAGAGTTTAAGTCGCAGTGTTCATGTATTGAGATCTGAAGGTTCTAAACAGCACTCGCGAAATAAATTGCTTCACTCACGTAGAGGTCAGAAATTTTTCCGAGGGAACGTACTACCGGCATAAAAAGTGTTAGTCCAGGTTATAAGTTATATGTGTGCTTAATTTCATCCAAATCCGATGAGCTGTTTTTGCGTGATGAAGTAACAAACATCCAAACAATACAAATTTTCACATTTATAACATTAGTAGGTAGAATCGTAGGATTAGTAGGCTAGTATCTACTAAAAAAAACCGCAAAAAAAAAGTTTTTCCCAACTTGATCCCATTACTAACAACTCAATAATTTTTGAAACAACACCGAGTGTTATTGGAAGACGTCCTTCCATTCTTAAGGGTCATGTCATAATTCGCCCGTTTCCCAAACAATACAAATTTTCACATTTATAACATTAGTAGAATCGTAGGATTAGTAGGCTAGTATCGACTAAAAAAAAAAACTGCAAAAAAAAAGTTTTTCCCAACTTGATCCCATTACTAACAACTCAATAATTTTTGAAACAACACCGAGTGTTATTGGAAGACGTCCTTCCATTCTTAAGGGTCATGTCATAATTCGCCCGTTTCCCAAACAATACAAATTTTCACATTTATAACATTAGTAGAATCGTAGGATTAGTAGGCTAGTATCTACTAAAAAAAAAACTGCAAAAAAAAAGTTTTTCCCAACTTGATCCCATTACTAACAACTCAATAATTTTTGAAACAACACCGAGTGTTATTGGAAGACGTCCTTCCATTCTTAAGGGTCATGTCATAATTCGCCCGTTTCCCAAACAATACAAATTTTCACATTTATAACATTAGTAGAATCGTAGGATTAGTAGGCTAGTATCTACTAAAAAAAAAAACTGCAAAAAAAAAGTTTTTCCCAACTTGATCCCATTACTAACAACTCAATAATTTTTGAAACAACACCGAGTGTTATTGGAAGACGTCCTTCCATTCTTAAGGGTCATGTCATAATTCGCCCGTTTCCCCTCACATTATAAATAAAACATCGTGGCGACCGCGTCATGTGAAACGACGTATTACAAGTTGCGACATTATGACATTATCTGCCAATTTGCATTTATGTAATCTATTCATAGCCGCGTTTTTCTTTGATGTCCTCACGTTAACCTTTGACCCTTTTTCTGTTATTTTTATTAGAACACGCTGTATGTAACTGTTTTTATACGAAATTAACATAATTTAAATGCTAACAGACATAAAATAATAATAATATGTACAAAGGGAGGGGAATCACAGGGCATTAAATAATTCGTCCGCATCGCCGGCAAAAGGAAAAGTAACCAAGAGGCTGGCAGCATTGCCACATTGTATGGCAATGCTGATTCCAAAAAATAGGCCAGCCCTCTGGTTTCGTATATAAAACTAAGTGGGTACGCAAACCTCACGGTCCTTGTTGCAACCCCAAACGGCTCGACCTCGAACATCCAACAAGTCCTAATAAGATTTTTTTATATGAATATTACCTTACAGCCAAATGCAAATATAAGTAAGTAAGTATTGTAACTTTATGACGTACTTTCCAACGGGTTATCCCATTCACAAACGGAACCTAACCTATTACCACTAGTTTTATAGCAATTACGTTATAAAACAAGACATAACAAGAAAATGGCATGTAAAACACGCCCTGAAAGCGTGGGCGTCGCAAAAATGCCAAGATACAGAAAACACTCAAATTTTAACGACCATCTCAATAGCACAAGAACATGTCATATCCTGTAAAACAAGATATTAGAAAGAAACTCTACCGCCTACAAAACCTGCGCCCAGCATTAGCAATTTGATTACATAGCCGAGATTGCACACAAACGCCCTCTGTGGGCGAGAAACCGTCACGTCGAGTGGACGCGAGGAGCATCGCAATGCGGACACATTAGTCCGATACATGGCTCTCTATAGACAGACCTGTAGTCACACTACTTACAATTATGTTGCATGTTTATTTGCTTGTCGGATACGTACCTGAAACAAATAGTAAACATTTTGTTAGTTATCTTAAAGTTACCCGTCAAATAAAGGTATGAAATAAAACTATCATTAATTCAATAGATGCTTCTTGAATTTTGAATGGACTCTTATAACCATATTCTTGTCATACAATCCAGAATTTAGATTATCATGCAAATCGATTCCAAAAAATATCTGGTTGATCGAAATAGGTTCTAAAAATTCCGAAATAGCAATATACATTTAAACATGTTCCAATTTGTGGCGCGATTTTGAAATCGGTATCACAATCGTAAGGACGACTTAAAAGGACATTTACAACCAAATGTACAGTCGATACAAACTCTCTTTCACTTACTGTCAAAAGCGGAATAAAAAAGCTGTCACAATATTTTGCATGCTTTAAATTAATTTGGCTGTCGCATTACTAATATATCGCTTTGTCGAGTAATCTGAAATTATTAAAATAATTAATTAAAGTTACCGCTAATAAGAAATAACTTGAAAGTGAAAACTTGCTGCAAAATAAACAGTTAAACGACAAATTACCGTAAAAGATTTTATTCAATATAGTATGTTTTTTATTCAATAAATTGAATAGTTTACTCTGCGGTGTCTTTCACTTTTATTGTAATGCAGTCGGAGATTTTCGAGGAGCTCGTAGCTTACTTAGCCACGAGCTCCTCACGCGCATAACAGCCGCACGGGTCGATCCATCAGGTTAAGCTACGCTTGGTTGGTCCGCGGATGGGTGACCATCTTTACATACCGAGACTCCTCCGTGCCTTGGAAAGCCCGTTAACCCGTTGATCCCGGCTGTCAGCCGAAAGTCTGACAACCAGTCTTACCAAGGGGTATCGTATTACCCAGTAACTGGGTTGTGGAGGTCAGATAGGCAGTCGCTCCATGTAAAATACTGGTATTCGGCTGCATCCGGTTAGGTTGGAAGCCGACCCCAACATAGGGATTGGGAAAAGGTTAGGCAGATTGATTGATTGCAGTAGGAGATTTTCAATAAATATTTTAAGCACACAACATTAATGATTTCATTCGACCACTCGTTTTGGCCGAAAGTGTTTCAGAGAGATGCGAAAATCTATATCGACAGTTTTTTTTTTTTTTGTGATAAAGGAATTGTAGAGTAAAGGGTGCTTAACTTTGCATACCAGTTTTGCAAGCGCAGAAAACTAGTATCCAAATGACTTAGGCGATAAGCTAACAGCTTCTTGGTAATTGTGTACCTACTAGTGATCTCTTTAATTCTACATATTATTTCTATGCGTAGCTCTGCTACGGCTCATACACCAAGATACCCCTTATTAGGACCTATTACATATGTTTCTGCCGGGAAATGTTAATGCGAAAATATATTAGATCTGTAAGATTATTTCCGATACTGCAATAATAACTTCAACCAATAGATTCTTGTCAAAACATCGATTCATATTTCGCACATGTAGTATATTAAGAGCTGGGACAAAACAAGATGGTGGATTGAAATAGATCCCAAGCTTAATGGTTCGTCTACTGACATGCTATAAAATGCAGGCGAAATCGCTTCGTCATGGTAACGTCTCAGATGTCACTATAGACTAAAATATAGATACAACTGTCTGTACAAAAGATAGAGAAGCATAACATTTGATTAGAAAAGATATATTAAAAAAAAGCAAAAGATAGCTGATGAAATTGACAAAAGAAGAGAGATAAAATATGTAATTCTTCAACTAAGTAACAAAATGTTTGACTAGAAACTAGACTATTAGCAAAAGAAAACGAAAAAGATCCATACATATACAAGAAATATCTAAGCAATCCAATAATTTAACTATACTAGCTTTAGTGCAGAGGCAAAAGCACGATAAGACAGCTAAGTCAATATAAAAAAGCTACAAAACTTGAACTCGCTTGAGCATCTTAAAACAAAGATTGTTTATCTCGCTTACTCAAGAGTTACATAAATGGCGTTTGTTTTTCAACAATGACTTTAAAATCCGTGGTTTTATCTCGGATATAATCTCAGTTTTTTCTCGTGTCTCTAAGCTGAGCTCCAAAGCTTCTCGTGTGATAAGAGGCTCACCAGGCTTTTTTGCTATCAGCCTTTAATGTTCTGGTGTTTAGATAAAACATTCCAGATGCTTCGACAGGTCAGATAGAAAAAAGCGTTTAAGCAGCAATTGTTTCCTAGATTATTAGTTAATATTAGTTTTAATGTGTATGAAGGTACCCTCTGATTTATCTCAAAATTAAACATGTAATTATTAAAAATTACTTCTGTATCCATTATTTCTTTTTAAACGCATTATTAGTAGAATTATCACCTATCATGCCGCTGGTCGTGGGTTCGATTCCCATCCAGGACAAACATTTGTGTGCGTGAACATGTCTGTTTGTCCCGAGTCTGGGTGTAATTATCTATATAAGTATGTATTTACAAAAAAAAAAGTAGTGTATGTAGTCTATCAGTTATCTGGTTTCCATAGTACAAGCTCTGCTTAGTTTGGGATCAGATGACTGTGTGTGAAAATGTCCCAAGATATTATTATTAATTTTTGACAGAACAGCATAGAGAAATATATGATAAACATCGTTTAATGTTCCTTTAGTCCAAACATTAACATAATAATAACATACATAATATTTTAATATATACTTAAAAGTTTTAAGCAGACAGATACCACGGTCGGTCGTGAAAGATGCTATCATACTTGGGTGCAATAACTTTTAAAGCATTCGCTTAAAGCCGCTTTTTTATTTATACAAATCTAGATACTTTTTTTACTCGTGTTTCTGTTTCGTAACTTTTGGCCACTCTAGTTTTAAACGGGCCAAATGTCAATATTAAATGTTTATGAACAAAATAAAATTATACCTGGGAACTGATTTTCGATTAGAATGACTTTTATTGGACATTTAAATTTTACGATTATGACATTTATGACCAAACACAACTAAACTGGCCCCATAAACCTATAAATAGAATGAATGATAATCACTTTTCGATTCGTCTGTATTTTTTGCGAATTAAATGTCACATCGTCAACAGTTGTAAACTTTTATGGTATCGAGGGGGCGGACTATTGCAATTTATAACTAGAAGAGCTTTTGTACAAAAACTACAAATTATTAATTTCTATGTACTCGTTTAAAAAGGCGATGATCGGTCGTGTGTTCAATTACCGTACAATGCGTCCATTATAAACTGATACCTGGTTGTAGTGTTAATGCTTAGAAAATAAAGGTTACAATTCATTAGCACGGAGATCAAGTGGTGATGTTCGTGCCGTGAGTCCGTTAAGGAGTCGTTTCTTGCGAATTAAATTAATTCTAATATCAAAAGTGGGCGGGGCGATGCTACCGCGATACGCAACATGGCCGCCTGTGAATATTAATCGTTATTATTTATCGCATAATAAGCCGCTATAACAGTTAGCTAATGTAAGGCTATGTGTTGAATGTAAAGATAGCGATAATCACGCGGTTTTCGACGCACGAGTAACTTGCGATCAGTACAAAACTTTGTTATAAGGGTGGGTGCACAACGGAGAGATAACACTGGCTAATCGAGCGTTAAACTTTTTATAAATTTTTCATTGTAATTCGCTATGAATTTTCATTAAAGCCAGTGGGTGGTCCATTTCCAATGTTTTTATTATTTGGAACACACAAGTTACAATATTAGTTTTGAATCGGTTACAATTACAGCTATAACTGCTGCCAGCAGTTTCACTCGCATCCAAGGGACTCTTTATTTAGGTCTTAGTCAGCTTCCGTTACAAATTTCATCCTAATCCGTTTAGCTGTTAAAGCGTTTTTGAGCATCAAACACGCAAACAAAAAAGCAAATGTTACCTACATTTAGAATATAAGTAGTTTTATTTGCCGTGTTAAAAACAGCAAACAGCATGGAGAGAAAATCATCTTCAAGTCAAAACTGTGACAGAGCTTAAAGCCATCTAAAAAATTCCCGATACTGCCTCCACTCATTCACAATTCTCGTGTCGCATGTTGCTTCGTTCCTAAATCCCCAAGCCGCTAAAAGCCATCGACGGCGCGGGCATCAAAAATTCAGCCGTCAGTCTAGACTGAGTCTTAAATCTAGATGTAGGGTATAAGTCGCAAGGTAAAAAGTACTAGGTGACTCTTTGACGCGAATGTAGGTAACTGGGTATACGCGAACGCGGTTTTGTTTCACGTAAAATGCTTTTTGATGTCGAGAGCCAAAGACGCTCAGTCAGTCAAAAGCTTTTGTTGAAGTGAGCATTTGTTCCGTAATTAGCTTTTATTTCGTAGCTATTGTGACCTTACTGGTGAGGTTCTTCAGAAAGATCAGGTGCGTAGAACTCGCAACCGGCGTGCGTATATGACCAGATGTATGAATGTAAACGAAGCAAAAGGAGTATGTCAGGATCGTAGCAGGTGGCCTTCTGTAGTTTCTGCCTACCCCCGTGGGAAGAAGGCGTGAGTTTATGTATGTGTATGTAAAATATAATTGTATTTCTTACTTCATGGTACCGCGTTACACTTTATTAAGATTTTTTCTAAAATAATTGTTTTATTTAGTGATTCAGCCGTTGAAAAACAGGCTTTATCCGAATAATTGCCATGCATAAAAAGGTGGCCATTTGCAAATATTCAATATAAACGTTGTAAAACCCGATACGGCTGTGATTTTTATGTGAAAAGCAAAAATACATGAAATATTTTTTTAATAATTTTAGTACCTAACGGTTTTTGCTTGGTATAGTGGCGACCGTGTGTCTGATGTAGGTATTAAGTACTTGATGCTATCGCCAATAGATTAATCGACAGATAAATTAATTTTACACGATATTGCTTTTAATTGATATTATCTACTGGTATATTTTTTCAATGCTTCTATAATTTTCCTTTCAATATTAATCCGATTACCCAGGTGACAAAAGGTTATTTTTTGAAATTTCCTCGTCGATTTGAATAATGTTTGTGATTTTGAGATTAAATAAATAAATAATTAATAACCTGGGACATTATTCACACACGGTCACCTGATCCCAAACTAAGCAGAGATTGTACTATGGAAACCAGATAATTGACTACTTTTTTTGTTTGTAAATACATATATAGATAATTACACCCAGACTCAGAACAACACGACAGGTTCATGCACACAAATGTTTGTCCTAGATGGGAATCGAACCCACGACCTGCGGCATGATAGGTGGTATCTTAACCAACCACGCCAACTGGCCTGTCGATTTATGTTACCTATGGCTATAAACGCCCATATTTCACAAGAAATCAAGTTAGGTAAGTATAATATGTGAGACCACGTCAAATATTATGTTTTTCTTTATTTAAATGTTTTTTTTTTTTGTTCATAACCTATAAATTTAGTGCCGGTTATATATGGTTTTAGTTGGTAGTACATACGCTTTAGCCACTAAATGCATCATAAGACCACACAAACTGTCTTTGAAGCTAAAAAAAAATCTATTAATATGTTCCGAACACTGAGACGGAAGTATTTAATATTCTATCAACGAAAGTCTAGTTTTGGCCGAGCGGACGTGGCTGTACTATGTGTATGTCATGTCCGCCTAGACACTGGCCTACCTACTAAACTTCCTCTGATGCGATTAGATAGAATTATGGATTAACTGTTATAAATTCAATGCTACGGGAATTAAAATAAACGACTGGTGATATTAAAATTACCAAAAATATTATGGCTTTATCTGGGCAGTCAATTGTGCAGCATTATTGCCATGGTATGAGATATTCCATCATACTAGAGGGCAAAACGCCACATGGCAGGTATGAAACGGAGGTGTGGTGATACTTTAAGAAGGGCGACATTGCCTTTATTAAGAATTATAGGCCCGTGTCACTTCTGAGCCGTGTTTACAAGCTGTTTTCAAGAGTTATCATGAACCGTCTTGCGCGCATGTTTAACGAATAAGCTGGATTCCGTAAAGGGATTAACAGCGTAGACCACATACATACGCTGCGGCAGGTTATACAGAAGACCGCAGAGTATACTAGATGATTTTTTCTACCGTCTTGAAAAAAAAAATAGGGCACAATATGTGAACGGAGTAGAAGCCTATGGCATACCTAGTTTTTTTTTGTTTTTTCAATAGCTTAGACAGAAATTGCTCTAAGTATCAATAAACACTATACACATTTGAAGTAAACTAGAACATAAAACCATAGATTTGAAAAATCTTTACAGATCGTTAAAAAATATCGAAATTCAAATCTATCGTATGATTAGAATTTAGATATATTAAAAAAAAAAAAACTAGGTAAGTATGCCATAGGCCTCTACTCTGTTCTTAAATTATACCTACCCAATTTTTTTCAAGACGGTAAAAAAAGACATCCAGTATATAACCTGCTTAGCGTTTGTGGACTACGAGAAAGCCTTCAATTCGATCGAGACATAGGCTGTACTGCATCTCTTCCACGGTGCCAGGTCGACTATGAGCCGACCGCATACCGTAAGACGAAGCGTTGGAAGGCCTCCCATAAGGTAATCCGCTGGATGCGGTAGAAATGGTGGTGCTTGGGTGAGACCTATTTCCAGCAGAAGACGTCTTTCCGCTGATATAATCCTGATGATTATGAGGTATTCTGTTAAACCTATACCGTGTCGAATGTTGCGATACGGCAAGATAAGAATCCACTTGTAAAGATTGCGTGTCTTTTCCCAAAAATTTTTTCGTACCCTCAGACGTCGAGTACGTCGAAGTACAGTCACGAACCGAGATTGTTGAGCTACTAGCTTATCATCTTAACTTGGTTGTGTTACACGAATGCCGCCCGTGAAATTTGACATATGACATTTCAATAACGAAAAACGGGTGGCATTCGTGTAACACAACCAAGTTAAGATGATACGAGTATGCTAGTGGCTCAACAATCCCGGTTCGTGACTGTACATGTCTATGTATGTCAAAAACAATAAAAACATAATTTAGTCTCATTTAGTCATTAGGCAGAGATAGATAGATTAAGAAAAGTTACTCTAAGACAATGTCTTTAGATGTAAGTGTGCGTGTGTGTATGTGTGTGTGTGTCTGTCTGTGTGAGATGATCACTTATGAAAAGCTGGGTTGTAGACTATATTCCCACAGGGCTAGTTGTATTTTCATTATCGAAATCGACCCACATTTATCAGTTATATGCATTGATGATAATTGAGGGCATTAAAAAAAAAACCGGCCAAAAAAACCAATTTATCACAAGACAAACTACATTGTAGTTGAAAAACATGTTTTCCCATACATTCTAACTGCAAATGTAAGTTGTACGCACAATATTGAGAGATTTACCATGTTATTTTAAGACCATAGACTTCTTATAAATTTTCCTGTAATCTATAGGTACAGAACTATTTTCTGCATTTTTTGAAAATTTTAGGCTCAGTAGTTTCGGAAATAAAGGGGAGAATGGTCAATTTTCGGCTATTTACTTAAATCACTTTAAAACAGTTTATTTTAAAATAATATATATTTGAAACCCTCACAGTAAGCCTTTTCATTTGACATATCTCACGATACAGTTTGCAAAAGATTTTTTTATTTTTTTTTATTAGCCCCCCAAAATTGACCCCCATTTTCAAAATTCATTTATTTTTGTTAGTTTACGTTACACGTCCGTGTTTGGGTCACAGAAATTCATACGTGTACCTACCAAATTCCAACTTAATCGGTCCATTAAATTCGGAGCAAATCGGCTGTGACAGACGGACAGACACACGAGTGACCCTATAAGGGTTCCGTTTTTCCTTTGAGTTACGGAACGCTAATAAAATTACCTATACAAAGTAGGTAAATAGGTACGTATTTTTACTTGTTTGCTTAGTAATTGAACTGTTTTACTAACTTGTAAGTAAACATTTCGATTTGATTAGATAATTATCATATGGTTACGGTTTTAGTTTTGCGTTTTTAAATCGATTATCACAATTTCTTCACGCTATCTAAGCGATTTGATCGATTCGTTTTATTGTTTGGCAGTTTAATGTTTAATTTGGTATCTTAATTGCGATTTCCGCTAAAATGATGACGAAATATTTGGTATCTACAGGATGCAGCGTAATTAATGGATAATCCTGTATATGTGCGGTTGCGGAACCCCAAGCCCTATAGTACAAAAAATTGTCAAACCCCGGAGTCAATGTGTATGCTTAATTTTTTTTAAATTATATTTTGAAAATTTTCCACCTTTAGTCACTTCCTCGGCCACCGTGTTCACAAAATGAAGGAATTTTCGCTATCGGATTTCTGCATAACATTTTTTAAAAAAAACGTGCTATAAGATGTGTATTATAGTTTTAATGTACCGGTTTTTATATCTTAAAGTGTAAAAATTGTGTTTCGACACAATTCTGGTAGTACAATATCCATGAAGTTTTCATGGAAATTGTTCTACTAGATTTCCTTTCGAAGAAAATCCTTTGTCAGGATTTTCAACCGTCAATTAGCCATATAACTTACACGCACATCTAGGTTTGTAAACGTTTTGGTAAATAGACGTAAACCTAATATTCCATCTAAAATAATGGGATACTACAAAACGCGTCCATTTCTGTTTGATTGACATGTATTGTATCGCGAGCGTATCGATCACGCCCATCGCACTTGTCTCGGACACGGCTTAACGAATGACGGGTCCTTTTTTTTCGAGCTTTCACTGTATTTTTTATTGAATTTAAAACGCTGGGGACGTTTTTTTTAATTATTTTTATGTTCTTTTTTTAATTAAACATTGTGATAGGATTATGCAAATAAAAATACGAATTAAAACCAAAAAAACATCAAAATCTATTTGTTGCATAATTATGCAATTTCAAAAAGGGCACATGTCGGAATATTTAAACTTTAAGGAAATGGAAAAAAACGGAAAAAGAATGGAGGAGATGAAAAAAATTAATATTTTTTAAAGAAGTATATTGATTTTAAAAAAATATTTTTGAGTTACATTCTGGAGCCAATTTGCAATCGAAGTTACAGAAATATTTTGGTGTTAACGTTATTATATACGAGTAGTATATTTTAGATAATTCAAACTTGTGAGACGCGCCCTTTTCGAAATTTATGAAATTGAATTCACATAATTTAAAGAAAAACCATATTCATTTGGTGAAATTTTTATTTTAGGTATCTAGAATTAAACATGTACCTATTATTATGGTTAATTTTAGATTCCTAAAATAAAAATTTCGATATTTAAATGAAAGATAATTAATACTTTTTTTATCTTCTTCTGGAGACTTTCGTTTGTAGTTGGCCATTGCAGTATTTCATCATAAAATTTTGTAAATTCTCCTGGTAATTATATTGTTTCACTTTTGCAATATCTGCAATTTTTAATTTATTAACTTTGCCATTATAAGCTCGATATTCTTGGCTTGGTAAGTTACTGCAAGTGCCTTTTACTCTAGAAAGAACGAATACATTTATATATCCCATAATTCGTCAAAATGTACTGAACAGCTGATTTTTTTCGCGATTTCAGGTTTGGTCCAATAGTAAAAGTTGTTCATAATGATGAGTACAATGACCCCTTAAGAGGTTGTTGGTGTTTTACCAATAACCCTGTATATATTTTTATGTCGGTCACCAATAATTCCAACATTAAAATGTGAATCAAAACCGACAAGAGCATTGTACCGCGTGTCGTGCGCGTTCATTATGAGCAATGCGCACACGCCGATCGAACTGTCCGCGGCACGCGACTACCCAACAAGGCACTGGATTTAATGTTGGCTGAGATTTTCTTAAAACATTACACACCGCATATTTGCTGATGATTAAATTGCTCACAGTCTTGCTCTTTATTCAGTAGGTAAGTTATCAAGATTTAAACGTAACTAAAACATTCATGCAAACATAATTATCTGTGTTCATGAACTAAAAACGATCGACAGATATATAGCGATATTTTATTTTATTTAAATCGCTTTTTTAGCCAAAATGAAAATAATAAAAATAACAAAACAAAAAAGAAACGTAAAATATCTGACTATCCAACCCGTATCTCAGGCTTATTAGACGCGATGCGTTCACGCCCATCGCGTCTGTCCGCGGCACGCGCCTGCGAACGACGCGGTGTGCGAACGGCTTTATTTTTTTTTTACTGTCATTTTTTATTAATATTTAGTCTGTTGTAAATCTGTAGGTAATTAGGCATGTATTGGTACACAAGTGCTTAATATTTTACAAGTTCGTGATTGAAATTGCTGAGAAATAAAATCTTCTAAACGTCTGTACCTAATTACGAAATTAAAAGGTATGTTTTCTTAAAAGATGCTCACTAAGGACTTTAGATTTTATTAAATTAGACTACGAAATCATTAATGCTGTCAGATTTCTATCAAGATTCAAACTTGAGCTAGAACATAGACAGTTGATTGAAAAGTCAGACACAAAATAAAAATATTCATGCATAAAAAATACACGGTTTCCGTGTCAAACTAAATTACTCAATGTGACATAACAATGCAACAAAATACCAGACGTCCAAAAATTGGGGTGGGAGGCCCAGTTGTTGTCACCTGAAGACGATAAACGCGTGGCGCTATCGAGTACCTATCCGATATATCCGAATACATTTTTTTATTATCCGCGCTACCCCCCTGTCTGACACTGACACATGAGTCGCCGAGTTTTCTGAATAAGACGTCAAAAAGGGCAATTTATTACCGCTTCAGCGAAATGGTATATGCGGATTTTATTAAGCGTTTCATATTTAGGGTGTTATTATTGACTTGATAAGGGGTAACTTTATGAATATGAATCCTTTGAATATCAATTTGAATACAGTTTATTAGAAGTATTCATGAAGGGTTAAGGAACAAGACTGTCTAATTTGATGTACTGATGTGAATGTCTCGTATAAAACACGAGTTTAAAATATAAGTTGGTAAAATCATCAACCCAGAATCCAAGTCCAATTTTAAATACAAAACCGAGCTTTATCTAAAACTGGTGGACGATATTTCCAGCGAGATATTGTCTTTATCCATCCAATAAGTGGCGCAATAGAGTGCTCTCCCGTTTCTAATAGCGCCAAATCGAATTGCGTATTGACTGACAGATGGGCCCAGCCCGGCCCGACGAACCGATGACAAATTTGCGATATTACATGCGGATTAATGTCCATGCACCATTTTTTAGGGTTAAATTGTCTTTTCTGGATCACCCTTGTGGGTTTTTAATAATCAACGCAAATAAATTTCAACTGTATTGTCTTTAATTAGAGTTGGAAATAGATTGTAGTAGTTCGGGTAGTTCAAACTATGAATGTAATGTCGAGATCGCAAAGGGCGATTCCCCATGCTAGATGGCATCCGTACGATGGTTATCATAATCCCTGCATTGACATGATGTGATGACACATGTCGTGTAGTCGTGTTCTAAAATGTCGTTTTAAAAATCCGGCCAGAGCATGACGTGGGTGACAACAGTTGCATTGACCCTAGTTTTGTAGTAGTTACGGTTTATTTTTGGTTATTTTAGATGCTTTAGTTATTTTGTTAGGCCTGGGAAGGTACAGTATGGACCGTTCACAATGTAGATTTTGTTTGTATATGAAGATCAGTATTTGTATTCTGTATGTCTGTCTATGTTTACTCATCTCGTGTCAAGAGCGAATTTTGTTTGCTCTGTAATCAATAAGTAGTGTTTTTTTTTTTATATTTGTGTTGTCAGCAATTTGGTGGTGAACTGTTTTATCAACTAAATAAATGACTGAATTGGTAAAATGCGTGCGAATTTTTAATCAACATGTAGAACTTTAGATTCATCTGCGTATGATTTGATTATAAAAAAATCGCTAAAGTTTTAGTCTAAAGTAGATATTATTTTGTTAGCGGACATTGAAGTTATAACAATACAAAATAAAGAAATCATGGTATAAAAATACATATTACATTTCAATCCATACTAATCTACTTCAAAGAATTTCATTCCATATTCTGACCGCACTTAAATTTCGCACAGTGGACAAAATCAATAATCAAGCCAGACAAAAAATAAAAATTCCTATTTCGAATAAAAACAAAGTCAATACGTTTGATCCATCGGTAATCATTTGTGCAATCAACGGCTATATTAGCGCAGATTAAAAATTGCTCACAAAGGGCTGCAAAGGGAGTAATTCAGAATTAATATCCTTCCCTATGCAATTACAACAAACTGGAGCAAACTGCAGAATCATAGAAAATTACAGGATTCCAAACATGCAGGACAAAGGACCCCTCGTGCAGTCGAACGTTTTCTATGGAAATAGTAATGGGGACAAATTTTTAATATGGAGAATTGGGGAGTGAGTTTTAAACAATTACATGTGAAATGCATGGAGTTATCAATTTCTAGGATGGAGATTTTATCGTGTTACTTAAAAAGAATTGGAAGCTTAGGATGAAAAAAAAGTTTAAGGGATTAATGACAGAAAAAAATGTTTTCCTTGAAAAATGTATAAGGCGATCCAAATATACGATACTGTCACTAAGACCGAACATGAGTAAAGAGTGAACTATGTAAAATAATTCCAATGTGTTTTTCCTAACATAAAATTGTAACAGAACGACATTTTCTGCCAACGTTAGACGAATTAATAAATAGAAATATATTAAATATTTCTAAGGTCTCGAGTGTGTTCCACCACAGTGCTTCACTCTCCAATCGTTACGGGGCAAAAAAGAAAAAGTAAAATAATCGTACGCAAAAACCCTCGCGACAAATGAACATCGGGAACTCGAGAGGTCATTAAAACGAGGCTCGATCTAAAAATGAGAGGGGGAGGGTAAGAGGGGGGACTTTTGAGAACTCTGTAATTGGACCAGGGAGGGTCTTAAATCGTATTCGAACCAGCAGAAGCGGAAAGACGGCTCAACCGACTATAATTAACAACAAATATGGGTGAATCGATTTTTTCACTGCGCTCAAAGTACGCCCATTAGGTTATTTCGCGGGGCGAGCAATTACTCAAACAATACACTTGAAATATTAACGCTAAACCCACGTTTTGTGGGAAAACTTGGCTTGTTTAGCAACTGCGACCAACGTAATGGTGTGTTGTGCTTTCTTTCACTTTTACAGTATTGCCGCGGCTCACGGTAGTATTTTTTTACTTGTATTTTTCTTTGCCTTGTTTACGTAATTGAGTATTTTGTGGGCAAACGAAGGGAGTCCGTAATCGGTGTAATAATTTCGCTTTAAGTAGAAAACTATGTTTGCATCGTTTAGCCATGCGTTGTGCTTTGTTGATACAGTATACCTTTAGACTAGGGTTCCGTACACTTCAATATTGTTGGCAAAAATGATTTCATGTTTTATCTCACATGACGTAAAATAATCCCACAACACGCTAACGAAGCAAGGCCTTCTCGGAAACGAACCAACGTACGTCAAAACATAATATCTATTAGACCACACAGTGTGGCAAGTGAGAAAAAAGTAACAAGACAAAAAACCTAAACAAGGGAATCACGTCACCATATTATGTTAATAGGCTTGAGATATGACAACATCGAAAATAATCCGCTTTGTCCAGAGAATGGGCACATTAGACCAGCGGGCTGTCCTCTGGGACGAGTGCGCCTTTGATTTCGGATTCGATGGAAATTAATATACGTCGCGTACATAGGGTAAATATTTAATGTAGGTACATAGAACAACATGGACCAGACCCGTGTGCTGCCGTAGACTCCATAAATATTCATGTGAAAAAATTACATTAAAGCAAAAATAATGTCAGAGTGTATGTGTCATGTGTGTAAACTTACTCGTAATTTAAATAAAAACATTCGATCGGCTAGATCAACGTAAAGGGATTCCGTGAAACCATTTTATGATAACTAGCATAAATAAAATGGCGGAATCAAAAGCCGCATCAAACAGCGTGCGATCATTTAATCATCGCTCCAATGATTATAAAACTCACCTGTCATGAAAACAAACATTTATAAAACCGCTATAGTGGTAAGATGGATCATAATTATGGGTTATCTCGCGTTGAATGGCGCCCGCGAACCGCACGCGATGCCAAAAGGCGTCAAATAGCTCGTTAAATGCCCCTTACAAATAGAAATATTACTCATAACTTAATCCCCCTTAAATAGATTTAACCTGCCATAAAATCATATTCACATTTTTTTGTCTGCGCAAATAGGCGGGGTGGCTCACTATGCGTATTTATAACGAATTGGCGATTAATACCACACAATGGTTTTGGAGAGGTTATAATACTCATAATTCATGTTTTTTTTTTTTTGTGTGGATAATCGAGGGGGTTAGGTGAAGGGTACGTTCGTAAATTGGATTTAATATTTACATCTTTAGCAACAGTCGGTGTGAAATTGGACGCTCGCTTAAGAGTTATTAGGGGTTGGTATAGGGTTAATCCGACATGAGTGGTTATTGATAATGGGGCTAAGTTTTATTGCGTTTTCTCTTATTACAGATAAATTCAAATTGAAATAATTTATTCTCAGACAACATAAGTCCCTATGTTAGTAAACACACTTAAAACTATATTAGTCCGTATACTTATACTAAATTAAAACAACTAGTACAGCATGTGCCTGAGAGGCAAACTGTGAGGACGACCACGAGTCACGGAGTGATCATCTTCTATTTCAGTCATCGCCTGCACGAGTTGCCTCCGTATAGGTGCATACACTTCGTCAGCAACACTTTTCAGGATGCTATTGTTACTCCCCATCACCCTCCTCACCAGAGACGCAGCTAAAACCAAAGCCTTCCGGGTCTGCGCGAACATTTCGGAGGCACTACAAAAACGGGGAAGTCCCAACATCATCCTGAAAATGTTGTTATACTGAATACGTAGGGTATTCAGCGATCCTCTGATGTATCTGGCCCATTAGAAATCCTTCAAATTGGAATTTACAAATTTCTAATAATAGATTTTGGATGGAAGGTAATTGAGTTCATTGTCAAATAAATAGAGCTAAACTTTTATAAAAATAAATACCGTAGAAAGATGGCGGAACGAGCTGGACAAACGGCCAGTGGTCGACTTCAGCACTGGATCTGGACTTATGTAATGAACACCTGTATGTAACCCATGCATCACAAATAAACGATTTGATTTGATTTGATCGCAAGCATTGGTATTCAAGGGGAGAGGGCCTTGCCTAGCAGTGGGATAGTACTGGCTAAAGGCTCCCGCAGACAGGCGCGACGTTACTGTTTGGAAAAATTTAATGGAAATTGTTCTACCAGTCGCGTCGCTCCTGTCTACGGGAGCTTTAACTCATTATCTGCTTAATTCTTTATGCAAACGCTTCTTTACGCTACACCCTTACCGATCCTTATTTTACGATGTTTTCGAAACAATAGAGATGCACAACGAACGCACAGGTGCGGCGCACCGCACTCGAAGAAAGTTATGTAAATTGTATGGACGCGCATACGCGCCGTCAAGCACCTGGTGAACGTCCGAAAACGCGCATGTGCGTCTGCCGCGCCTAATGTATTAAGAAAGCCGTAGGTTTTTAATGCAGTTATTGAATATAAACAACAGTAGAAAAAACAAGCTATGGTAATGTACCAACCAAGTGCCAGGACAAGAAGACAACGTATAACCACGCCAAGCTCTTAAAACGAGACACAGTACCAACATAACAAAGGTATATTTCCTATGCTAATGTTTATTACTAATGAAAGTTTATGACACGTGGGCTGGAGACTAGAAACAAAGGGAGTACTAAAATCAAATGTGTGGACATGACTTTGAAAACCCCGATAACCCAAGAAAATGGTATTAAAAAGTCATTTGTCTTATTTTATAGCAAACGATACTGATGGGTAATGGCGACCAGTGGTAAACAGAGATCTTGATTCGACTGCATTCTTATTTACCTAAAGTTGAGGTGTAATGCACCTTTTTTTCCGGATTTCCGGGATCAACAAAACAAGTTCTGATTATAGAATTGAATGTATATTTATTTATGTTGTGTTTATGTTGGCTAATATGGAATGCACTTTTGTATCGATCGTAAAATTCTCGCAATTCCGGTATTGATAAAGCTAGTACCTATTTTTTTACTGTAGAATCGAATGTTGGCTAATGTTGTAAAGTAGAAATGTTAAAAAAAAACCGGCCAAGTGCGAGTCGGACTCGCGCACGAAGGGTTATTATTTTGCATACAACAAACGTGATTATTTTGCCGTTTAATATTTATTTTATTCTGTTTTTTTAGTATTTGTTGTTATAGCGGCAACAGAAATACATCAATCTGCCTAGGCTTTTCCCAACTGTGTTGGGGTCGGCTTTCTGTCTAACCGGATGCAGCTGAATACCAGTATTTCACATGGAGCAACTGCCTATCTGACCTTCACAACCCTTCACTACTGGTTAACACGATATCCCTTGATAAGACTGGTTGTCTGACTTTCGGGCTTCTGGCGACCCATAACTACTGTGAAAGATCCACGAAAGACAGCCGGGACCAACGGCTTAACGTGCTTTCCGAGGCACGGAGGAATCTTGGTATGTAAGATGCTCACCCATCCACGGACCCACCTTAGCAAGCGTAGCTTAACCTGATGGATCGACCCTGATGATAGTTATCAACAGAAATACATCTGTGAAAATTTCATTTCAACTGTCTAACTATCATGGTTCATGAGATACAGCCTGGTGACAGACTGACAGACAGACGGACAGCGGAATCTTATAATAATAATCTTTAATTCAGACTACAATGTGGTCTACAGTGTTAGTAACAAAATAGCTTAGCCAATGTTAGTACTTAATAACTAAAACAGATCGGGTGCGATTTGCAAGCGCCCACACTAGCGGGCTATCTGCCCGGGCGGCTATCGATTGCAGGATAGTGTTGGGACTGCCACGCAGCCTGCGGAGTAGCGAGCCAGATTTCTTACGCCATAGTGCATCAAAACCGTCAGTGCGTGCAGCTGCAAACATTGCCGAGGAACTATAGAAGCGCGGCAAACGCAACAATACTCTGAATGCGCGATTGTATTGGATACGCAGAGAATTGTAAGCCTTAGTAATAGGGTCTCGTTTTACCCTTTGGGTACGGAACCCTAAAAATGAATTTCAAGTAAACAAGCATAGGAATAGTTATGTGATCCCGGTATCCCGGTATTTTTTATAATAAGTTTTTGGTTTTCACCAATGAAACGATGATATGGCTAGAAAGGGAGTGACTACCGAGATGACGACTAATAGAGAAGTATGGAAACAGGGACATGTTCCGCCGACCCCGAATAGATTGGGATAAGGGCAGGAGAATGATGATGAATTAAGAAGTCGTTTCCATACCATGTATCCGATTAGTTGTGCATTCCCGAATTTTCTGAAATCCCGGGATTAATATTAAGAAGCCGCTTATCCGATCTCTGGTTATAAGTGACCTTTCATCGGTTAGCTGTTCTTTTATGGGTGTCAACGCTGGGGCGCCGATAAGCGCCGACAAGTTCCTATCTGAATTAGTAGGTACACTCTAAACCAGCGTTGACAATCAGCGCTTGTCGGCGCCGGTTACCAGCTTTCTACGTGAATACACCCTGGTGACTGGTGGTTGTAAGTGACCTTTCAACGGTTACCTGTGCTGGTAAAATGGTAGGTTTTATTTTAAAATAAGCCTTATTTGTTGTTGAAAGGGCAAATTAGAATGGTTGAATTTTGGCTAAATATGTTTGCCAAAATGCCATTATTTACTATTTCGAACATAAATGAGGTAGCATGAATACATTCATGTTTAGCCTTTCACATTTAGCCAAAATTCAACCATATAGTTTGTAATCGTATGTTTAACCATTGGTTGAGTTAACTACGGATCAAAAAACCGGCCCTTATTATTTATGAATAAATGTCAAAAAAAGAAAAAGTTCTCCCTCTATTACCTAAGACTTGAAATAATACTGGTGAAGTTTCAGATTACCTGACGACGCTGGAACCAGAGAGTGATCTAGGGCACAAAAGTTTCTGAGTTTTCTCAGAAACATACTTTTCATTTTTGAAGGAAATGCATTAAGCGTTGTTGTTGAGCATTTTATGATCCCTCAAGAAAAAAGTACTGGGAAGCACTTAGATCAGTGTGGCCTGAAAGAATTATGATTTTTCTATGCCATTGTGTAACAAAAACATTATTGGTAAAAATATCACTTAGATCACTCTGGTTCCAGCGTCGTCTTATGATACACGATGTAAGAATATACTTACGTAGATATCGAATAAGATATGAGATCAGTGTAGGCCCTATGGTAACAGCCCCGACTAGTCAGCCATCGTGGGTTTGAACCCAGGCAGGCGCTTTACTTTGTGTAAATAATTTCATCAGCACTGCTCTCAGAACGGTGAAAGAAAATATCGTGAGGAAACCGGCATATCCTAGAACCAAAAATTCGAAGACATGTGACATCTACCAACCCGCACTGCGCCTGCGTGGTAGATTCCAGCCCGCTCCCTCTCGAAGATAGGATGTGTGTGTCCTAACAGTGGGAACATTATAGGCTGATTATACTATGCTATGCTTTATGATACTCCTCTGTCTAATCCTGCGAGGTATCCAGGCGTGATGTTATGATGTTATGCCTAGCACTAAATCTACAGCTGGTCGCCTACTTGGTGAAGGTGCTTCGTGGAGTGGAGAGTAACCCGGGAGTATTGCAGCGCTTGAGTCTGTGTGTGCCGGACCGCTACGTATGGAAGCGGCGCAGCCCGCCACTGCTACTGGTGCCTACAGCCAGAACTCATCTGCTTACCAGCTTGCCAAGGCACCATTTTTTTTTTTTTGCTCTTGACTCTAGTCTAGGTCAGAGGTGACAGAGACAAAGTCGACGATGGAATGAGCTTACCCAGACGGAGCCTGCTCACTCTCACTTTGAAGAGATTAGGATTGTATGCGCTCGGAAACACAGACGCAGGTAGCGAGTTCCACACTTTTGCTGTGCGCATTATAGACATTTGGAAGCGCTTAGTGCGAATTGGTGGAATAGCAACTAGGTAGGGATGGTAACTGGCAGTGCGTCTAGATGTCCGATGGTAGAAGGGGGCCGGCGGAATCAGGTTGTAGAGTTTTTAATTTAATAACGTTGTTAGTTTCATTTTTTTCTAATTTGGTTATTGTTAGTATACCTACAGGGTTATTGGTAAAACACCAACAACCTCTTAAGGGGTCACTGTACTCATCATTATGAACAACTTTACTACGGGACCAAACCTGAAATCGCAAAAAAATTAGCTGTTCAGTACCTACATTTATGTTCGCATAATTCGTCAAAATGTTCCGTAAAAGTTGTTGATAATTATGAGTACAATGACCCCTTAAGAGGTTGTTGGTGTTTTACCAATAACCATGTATACTTAGCTTGTGTTATTAGTTTAAGTTCTTAACTGTCGCATTAGGGTAAACCCTGTAATAGTAGTTTAAGCTGTTATAAAAATAAATAAATAAAATACATTTCTAATCCATTATTCAATGCCTTTCAACAAAAACAAACTATACTACAGCAAGCAATAATGAAAGCGTATACATTCTCTCACAATTCCATTGGAAACGAGATTAGGTCTCGAATCTAAAATCTAGACCAGACTGGGAGCTAGGGGGTGGTGCAGGGGGCGAACGAACAGTGGAGGCGAAGGGGGATGGAAATACGACTTTCTAGGCAATTACCATCCACTGGGACTCGGATAGCTGGAATCTAGATCTTATTGAAAATATACATATTATATGCATCTCCTTTATACCAGCTTTGTGTAAAGAGATGGATATAATTGCTACGTTCCTCTGTTATATTTGTTCATTCATTCATACGTATGAGCTATTCATAATATACACTTTGTAATTGTAAAATAAATTGTTTTAAGTTATTTAATAAAATAGACGAAAATTTACGATTCCCGCTTATCTCCGAAACTACTGAGCAAAAAAATTTTTTTTAAATACACAAAATAATTCTATACCTGTAGACTACAGCGAAACTTATAAAAGTCTATGGGTCATAAAATAACATAGTAAAACTCTCAATATTGTGCGTTCAAACTTACATTTACAATTGGAATGTGTGGAAGAACATGTTTTTCAACTACAATGTTAAGTTTGTTTTTGGGATAAATTCATCCTAACTACGGAATCCTTCATTGTGCGTAGTCACGCACTTGGCCGGTTTTTTTAATACAGGAAAGTCATTTAGCTTTCACAGTAATTTATTGTTAAACGAAATATCAATACCAATACTAGAAATAAACACTGGTTTAATAAATAAAAACAACAAAAAAAAATCGCCAGTTGATTTTTACAAATCGGAAAAAAAATCCGGAGTAAAAATTGACACCATTTTTTTTTTTCTCAAAAAAGGCATGCAGCGCACTGTGCTGTTACGAAGTGACTTCTCTGTGCGAGTGTACGCACAATGAGATATCCGACAAAGCTCTCAGAGAGAGGGTGCCGGCGACGGGATGACGCTTTTAAAAGTATTACTGTCCACCCCCCTGCCCCCAACTTGGCGTGATGACACCCCAACCCTTGTAGTGTTTGATTATTTTATAGTGGGTAGTTGAATATTGAACTACCGGGGAGGATCCACAATGAGAAACTGTTTGTATGAATTCTAATAGTGATCCCTTGGGTGGTGGAAGTAGTGACGTATCTATTCTACTTCGAATATGTTGTGGTTTTAAAAGGATTTCTACACTTACACTTTTCTATGAGAGCGTTAGGTCTAAAGAGTACCATTATGCGTTTGCATAGGTGTTGCCATAACATAAACTTGAAGTGCCTAGTAAGTTAACTAGCAATACTTTACAAACATTATACTGAGTCATTTGACCGCCTCTTAACAGTTTTAAACGAAATACGTGTTTGTAATTTTACAAAGTACGTCCCTTTAGGCTTAGACTCTATCTAATCTGTAAGTCTAATTAGGTTCGAGGCTAAAAGTTGTTTCGTAGAATCTTCTGTATAGTTAAGAACATGAAGTTTTCACGCTTACAATACAACTCCAAAAGGATCTATTTGACGCGTTTTTCTTTTTCGTACAAGGAGAGTGCATAATATACATAAAGGGAAAAGATGCGAACCAAACAATTATAGACTGTATTATTCGGACATAAGTACCTATTATTGACTGTATTATGTATTTTTGACAGTTTTATGCAGACAAACGTATTGTTGACTGTATTACGCGGACAAAAGAATTATAGAATTATGCGGACGTAAGTATTATCGACTGTATTATGCGAACAAAAGTATTTTTGACTGTTTTATGTAGACAAACGTATTGTTGACTGTATTACGCGGACAAAAGAATTATAGAATTATGCGGACGAAAGTATTAACGACTGTATTATGCAAACAAAAGTATTTTTGACAGTTTTATGCAGACAAACGTATTGTTGACTGTATTACGCGGACAAAAGAATTATAGAATTATGCGGACGAAAGTATTAACGACTGTATTATGCGAACAAAAGTATTTTTGACTGTTTTATGCAGACAAACGTATTGTTGACTGTATTACGCGGACAAAAGAATTATAGAATTATGCGGACGAAAGTATTAACGACTGTATTATGCGAACAAAAGTATTTTTGACTGTTTTATGCAGACAAACGTATTGTTGACTGTATTATGCGAACAAAAGAATTATCGAATTATGCGGACGAAAGTATTATCGACTGTATTATGCGAACAAAAGTATTTTTGACTGTTTTATGCAGACAAAAGAATTAACGGCTGTATTATGCGAACAAAAGTATTTTTGACAGTTTTATGCAGACAAAAGTATTGTTTACTATTTTGACGCCGTAAGGAAAAAGGACGTATAGATCTACAGAAATATATATACATATTATATATATATATATATATATATATATATATATATATATATATATATTTAACTGAACAGACAGCTGTGCTGCTGGGGAGTTTGTTGCGCCACTTCTTCTCCCCAGCTAAAGCACTAGGAAGTGGTGAAGGGCGGGCGTTTTGGGGGACTGTCTTATGTAATTTTGACGTTCAAAAAGTGCTGATTCTCAGCCTAGTTTGAATAAATGACTTTTGATTTGATTTTGATTTGATTTGATTATATAAATGGAAAAAAAAATATTTTGTTTTGTTTAAACTATAAGATGCAAAGGCAGAAGTGTCTTTTAAAAGTAAGAAATAATGTTTCGTTAAGTTTACGCCAATTTAAAAATACTTTTTCTTTTTTTGCCTCTTTTTGCTGATTCCGAATATATGTAAATAGCTCTATTTCGGAAAAAAATGTCAGATACGTGTTTTTTTCCTTATGACGGCAGTATTATGCAGACAAAAGTATTTTTCACTGTTTTATGAAATTAAGTATTTAGAAGAATTTTAGACCGGTTAAGAATTTTGATTGTAATATCTACACAGCATTTGGAATTGAATCGACACTATATTCGTTCTATAATGATTATAATAATACATCCTTAATCATTTAAAACAAGGTGTCTCCAAATCAAACAACAGAACAATAAACCATCGTTGAATTGATAACGATCTTGTCGGTATTAGCAAAGAGAATCGCGTCGTTGTAGGCACCGATAAATATTATAATGACATTTGAGAATTTTTTGATTTTATGTGTGTTGTGTAAAAGGAAAGAAAGAAAGGAAGGAAGTTATATGTATCCTGTTATATGATAGTATACATATTATGGAATGTTTGGTTTTAAGAAGACAGGTATTTTTGGGTTGAAGGAAAATGCTGTGGGTTATTTATTGACTTGGTGAGTAAAACGAGTATTTAGCACGAGTGTGTACAGAGATACAGAGCTTCCTGCGTGCCTGTATGAAGGAACGTGAGTGTAAACGGTGCTTTTACGTACCTAAACAATTTTCTTTATAAACTACTTAGGAAAATCTTACTAAAGACTAAGGAATTTTCTTTTCTTTGAACTTTTTTAGAATCGGCTGAAAATCAAAGTGTTTATTAAAGCTTTCAAGAATTCCACTATTATTTTCAAATCGCCAAAAGTCTATACTTTACACGCAAAAGCTTAGCTGTCAAATATCAAGCTAGGTTCAAGGACAAGCGGCGCCGGGGAATGCGTCCTTGCTTCCGGTAAAGAACCTCTGTGGTCGGCATACTTATTAGACACTGACAGCTTGATCGATCGGATGAGCGGCTATAGACAGCCCACTGCAGAAAAAGTTACAGAATATTTTATCTATCTAATCGGTGAAATGGTTTCTTGAAAATGTTAAGCTTTATAAGTAGAAAAGCCGAACAATGGACACAATACCTAACCGCGAGCCTTCACAAAATGGCAGAGGATAAAGAAACTGCTAGAGTATATCAAGTGAAACGTCATTAAAGACATAACTCCGTCCTCCAGCCATACAAAATACTTTAAGCGGAAACCCCATACGCATCAAGACTCACAACAATAGCGACATATCTCACAATCCAAAGTAATAAAAGCACGGAGCGCCCACATTAAAATCTTATCCCTTTCTTAAATAAAAAATTCACGAAAAAATAAGAGGAAATCTCCCCTCTATTATTCAGTGGAAAACGTTCCCCATCCCACCCCGCCATTTGGGTCGAAACCCGCACGCGCGCACCGAAGAAAACACAAAGAAATTCTAACTCTAGCGCCCAGTCAACAAAGTTACAATTGGCGTGACTACTTTGTGTTGTTAACTAAGGAAAATGCACTTTGGAAGTAAGATATAGAGTTCATATTCGTTCGGCTTGCAGCTGATCGGGTGTATAGAAATCGCGCCTTAGTATGGTATTTGAAAATGAGATGCAGCGTGGGTAGGGGAGGTAGGGGGTCGGATGGTCTCTCGAAACCCGAATTAGCGGGGCGTGTGTAATGATTTTCCCGGGCGGAATTATGGATGGTATCGGAGATGGATTGGGGACCGACAGGGATGTTCTTTTTAATGGTATTATGAGTACATCTGACAAGGGATATCCGACGGAACTACGGTTTATAAGCTCAGATGATTTGTTCAAAGCCTCGTGCAAAAACTGTAATTTTACTTCAAATAAATCTTAAAAATGTTCTCATTTTAAGCCACTTCTTACGGACAATTTGACAATCTAAAAGCAAACATACAAAATCAATCACATGAACTCGAATCACCTCAACAAAATTGACGAAAAATTAATTGAAAGCCTCAACAATATATCATGAATCGGTTATTAGCAATCGATATCCATCGCATCAAATTATTACATTGATTGATTGATTGAATGGTGTCACTTAACCCCGTCACACGACCTTTAAGAATGGTGTTGGTGCCATTCATACAAATAAATCAATCGGTGTAGTGTTGAATTAGGTCCATACATTAAAATTGACCATGAATTACTCGTACATAAACATAACGCGCCTGTGTTGTCCGAAGGGTAAGCAGGAAGGACCTATAGTGTATTACACCAGCGAGCCTATTTTCATTAAGACGCAGATATATGCTAATGACCTTGAGTGGTTAGCTTGAGACACGCGACGGTCGAAATTGCTTGACAAGCACAATAAAATCAAGTGTTTGTCAAGCAATTTTGACCGTCTATGGACCCCATTAGGACTTCTGATCTGACTTCTTCGATCGATATCATGTCGCGACTGCAGTCCCTGGACAGTAAAGTATAATAGATTGTCTTGAATATGAAGTTCTAACCAACGAGCTTCTAAGAAAAACATGGAAGTTCCCTCTAATGACATACTCAGTGTATGCAGGTAGTATGAAACTTCTAATGTAGAAAATACTAGTGATGTACCGACTAGTCGCCAACTAGTCGCGCCGTATTTGTAGTCGGCGACAAGTCAGCTAAAACCGCCGACTGGTCGGCGCAATTTTTACGCGTATATGCTTAAAAAATTAGAAGAGGGTGATACAAATGAAATTGAAATCTTTACTGTTATTATTTTATAATAATCAGTTTTACAGTTTACTGTCAGTGCAATCTAGAATAGGATAGGAATAGGGGAACCCTTCATTTGGTCCATTATTTAATTGGACGTACAATTAGTTAGATTCAGAAATTAAATAAAGTAAAATTAATTAATACTTCTAACAAAAAAAGAAGAAACTCTATAGCATAAACAATTGGCAATAAGTAGGTTTACAACATAGAACTTCCTATAAGTTAGCAAGTTTCTCTTCGAACCTTTGACCTAAAACACATTACATATCTGCTTAATTCTTAGCGAAATGTATGCGCTTCTTTATGCTACACTAATCCTGTGTGGCAAACGCTCGGGTGCGTGCAAAAAATATCTTGAGTGTAGACACCCTTACCGACCCTTATTTTACGATGTTTTCGAAACAATAGAGATGCACAACGAACGCACAGGAGCGGCGCGCCGCACTCGAAGAAAGTTATGTAAATTGTATGGACGCGCATACGCGCCGTCAAGCACCTGGTGAACGTCCGAAAACGCGCAAGTGCGTCTGCCGCGCCTAATGTATTAATAATAGTGAATTAGACTTAGATCCAAATATATAGATAGATAGAGAAATCAAACCAAAACAATAATAACAACCGAAAGCAATAATCGGCTTGGCCGTCTAGTCGGCCAAAGTCATAGTCGGCCCATCTCTAGAAAATACTTTTTGAATGGTCAAGATTCTACATAGCAAAAAAGAATAAGCAGCTTATAATGTTTGCACTACTAGGACACCGGTCTCCTCTCTGTAAGATGGCCGTAAACCACCACGCGGGCCCAGTGCGAGTTGGTGGATGTCACATGTCTTCGAATTTTTGTTTCTAGGAGTTTCCTCACGATGGTTTCCTTCACCGTTTTGAGGCAGTGGTGATAAAATAAATTCCCCAAAGCGTCTGTTACCACTATATCACTTGATGGTAAACCATCAAAACCACCCATAGGCAGTTCCGAGGTTTCAGGACCAAAATCACCAAAAAACCTTGAGCCTTCCTCATCACGAGACAACCTACCGTTACTAAGATTACATAAACTAACTCAGAACAACTGCACAAATTTAATCTGACTTAGGTGACCGCCTGCTCACGCCGCCGCAACGTGTCCACGATACGTCGTGAAGATACACTCGTAAGACTATTTTATTATACTGATAACATGTTTATTTATATTTTATGGTGGTGGCTGAGCTTTCTGTTGGTCCCAGATGTTAGGAGTAAACTTGGAGCCTTTTTTTTTGTAGATGGGAAATCATCAAATAACTTCTCCCGCTCTGGGTGGAGCGGGAGGGCGTGTCAGACTTCTACTGACTAAAACCCACCCGTGTTCCTTCAGTTGCCTGTGCCAGAGCCACGGTAACTCTTTCGAACAACCCGCAACCCTGGCGGGCATCGGCCCTAGCGGACCCCTTCAACTAGTGCTGACATCTCTTTGAGGCGCGCGTGGAACACAACGCGCCGTCGACCCGGGCCTGGTCCTTACCGGACGGCGAGCTACCCGTTGCTCGCCATCCGCAAGCCCGCGCCTACGGTGGCCGGGAATCGGCTATCGATTCCCGACGCCCAGGGCGTCTCCTGCGGCGAGACTAGGGGCGTGAGGGCGCAAAAATTGCCTCTCCATCACGCGTTCAGCCTCCGCCTTCGCGAGCATTACAGCTTCGCAGAAGAAGGTGACGGCTTCCCATGCACTCTCGCTCCGTACCATGGCCTGTACCAGGGCCGGACGTGAGAGATCGCCGCCGCCGATCGCCTCCGCGAGGACGCGGCGGTGCTCTGCCCAAGCCGGGCAGACCTCCACCGTATCCTCCACCGTGTCCTCCGGGCGATCCACACAATGGTAACACCCGGGCGTTTCCTCCCGCCTTATCCGGAACAAGAACCTCCCGAAGCAACCATGTCCGGTGAGGACCTGCGTCAGGCGGAAGGTGAGGGTGCCATGACGCCTCTCCAACCACTCCTCAAAGAGGGGACTTATCGCCGCAATTGTGGCGTGCCCAACACTTGGAACCTGTATTTGGATAAAGAGGAATCGGTCATAGAGTAAGGTCTCTTCTGAAGGATTATAGTGAAACCTGGATAATAGTCTCTATTAACCACTCATATGTAATTCAATCAATCTGTCTAGCCTTAACTCAATTATGTTGGGGTCGGCTTCCAGCCTAACCGGATGCAGCTGAATACCAGTATTTTACATGGAGCGACTGCCTATTAGTAAATAATAAATAATAATACTTACATATACAGGGTTTATGGTAAAACACTAACAACCTCTTAAGGGGTCATTGTACTCATCTTTTACTATGGGACCAAACCTGAAATCGCGAAAAAAAAATCAGCTGTTCACTACATTTTGACGAATTATGCGAACATAAATGTACTGAACAGCTGATTATTTTTCGCGATTTCAGGTTTGGTCCCATAGTAAAAGTTGTTCATAATGATGAGTACGATGACCCCTTAAGAGGTTGTTGGTGTTTTACCAATAACCCTGTATATTATAATATAATTATAATTATTATTATTATTAATAATTATTATTATTATAATGGAATTATACCAACAGACAAACGTGGAAAGAATACACCAACAAACAAACATTCCGCTATATGAAAGTCATTACACTAGACGTAGAAGCACCCGCAAATATTTACCATCGCATTTGACTATATCGAAAATGTATTCTCTTTATTCAGAATCACATGAAAATCCTGTGAGTGATAAGATATACCGCAAAGAATTTCATAAATTAAACTTAAGTTTCAAAAAACCAAAAGTGGACACTTGTCACACATGCGACTTGTTTAAAATGAAATTAAATATTGCTACGGACGAGATCACAAAATTAGCCCTTGAAAAAGAACGCGACTCTCATCTGCTAGCCGCTGATATGGCGTACAAAGAGAAGCAGTGTGATAATAATGTCGCAATTACAAATAAAATCAAATGCCTGACTTTTGACCTACAGCAATGCTTGCCAACCCCAGCTTTACAATCATCTGTAGCCTTCTATAAAAGACAACTTTGGACCTTCAACCTTACAATTCATGACAACGCGACTGGAATGTCAACGCACCACATGTGGCATGAGGGTATTTCGGGTCGCGGTGCTAATCAAATAGCCTCTTGTTTGTTTGCATATTTACGAGAACAACCGGAAGAAATCTCAGAAGTGATTTTGTACTCTGACACTTGTGGAGGACAAAACAAGAACACTCACGTGGCTGCAATGTTCACATACTTGTTGATTAGAAAACCTTCAATGAAGGTAATACATCACAAGTTTATGATACCTGGTCATACACATATGGAGGATGACTTGGACCATGCAATTATTAAAAAAAAAAGAAAAAAACCGAAATATCACCCCCACGATTGGATGCAGTTAGTAAGATCGAGTAGCAAAAAATTTACCGTTAGAGAAATGCGACAAAATGATTTCTTTGATTTCGCTAGCTTATTGAAAGGTCCTTTAGTAGCCCGAAAAAAAGACGATGACGGAAATATTTTCAAGTGGCATGATACGGCGTCATAAAATACAAAACATCTCTTTCTAGAGAAGAATCATTTAAAAGTATTAATTTCAAACGGAACACGCGGCGTGATAAGGAATTTAATTTGATGCAGATTACTGACAAGCCAGTACCAATAAGTGTCGAAAAAAAACGTGATATAATATCACTTTTGTCTTTAATACCAGAATGTTTCCATAATTTTTACCAAAATTTAGTAACCACTGACGATACCAAGGATGTTGATCCAGATATACGAGATTCTGAAGAGAGTGACTGTTAGTTTTTGACTTTATAGCATGCATTATATTATAAAAATTTTAATTAATAATCGTAATTATTCATGCTTTGTTTTAAAATCATAAAATAAAATAAATAAGCCAAGTAATTATAGTACGTTAATAAACACTTAAGTCACAATTTCTTGATGTTCAAAGAAACTTAAGTCAGATATTTCAGTAAATAATAAATAAAGCCTAAATAGCCATACTCTGATATGTAACTAGATTATAATTGTGTAATAATAAATAATAAAAACAATAACTATATTACATTTTTTTCATACCAATCGAATTAAACCGTCTCCTGTAAAATTTTTGCATGCAAAAAGAATTGACTTAAGTACTTATAGCTTCCGAGTCTAGATATGTTTAAAGGGTTTTTTTTTTAATTAGTAGCAGGTGTTCTACCCATGAATATGAACAACTTTCAGAATGGGACCAACTCTGAAATCACGAAAAAAAAATCTGCTGTTTCATACATTTCTGTCGAGTAGATATTGAACTTTTGTATGAAACAGCAGATTTTTTTTTTCGTGATTTCAGACTTGGTCCCATAGTGAAAGTTGTTCATATTCATGGGTAGAACAGCCTGTGAAAATTTGGCTACTGTTAAAAATATTGCCTTGTATAAATATTTTTTTTTTTTTGTTATTGATAAGAGTATGCTTAGATGGTTTGGTCATGTTGAGAGGATGAATGAAAGGCGACTAGCAAAAGGTATTTACAAGGCAGATGTGAGTGGAAACACCGAGAGGGACGGCCAAGGAAGACATCATAGTGACCTTCTTAGTGATGTTCTTCAGAAAAGTCAGGTGTGTAGTACTCGCAACTAAACAAGTAACCGAGGTAAAAGGAGTATGTAAGCATCGTAGCAGATGAAGTTCTGTAGTAGTTTCTGCCTACCCCCATGAGAAGAAGCCGTGAGTTTATGTATGTATGTGTGTATTATTAACTAACGTTATCATACTGCAATTCATTCGCTACGGAAAATTACTGTATTAATTGATTGCAATTAATACAATTTGACGAACAATTGTGTTACGATTGTGCTACCATTAATAAATTGTTACTTTATATTGAACATTTTGTAGAGTAGAACTGACCTTTTTTAATTTTTATTTGAGATGGGTTTGCTCTCGACTTTAGTCTAGGTCAGAGGTGACAGAGATAAAGCCTACGATAGAGTGAGCTTACTGGCAAGAGACCGAACATTTTGTTATAATTTGGCTATGGGATAGACCTGTTTTCATCCTACTATCCTCATCATCATTTTAGTCGAAATACGTCCACATCTAGACATACGTCTCCCCCAAGCAAGCCGGTTCTGTGTTTCCCGCATCCAGCGAATTCCTGCGGCCTTTATCAGGTCATCACTCCACCTTGTAGTCCTTCCAACGCTATGTCTTCCCGTACGCGGTCATTCTTCCGATGGCTTTTAGAAAAGTATGTCAGGTTTGCTTGTGTGTGATAATATCAACATAAGTACGGCATCACGTTGAAGATTACAGGCCCCCGCAGACAGGCAATTTCTATGCAAAACTTCACAGAAAATGTCCTGCCGGTGTCGCGACGCGCTTGTCTGCGGGAGCTTTGAGGGTGATATTCATTTTTTTTAAGACGTCATTGGTGTGAGATGTCCCTCAACAATGTTGTCATTGACAGCTCTTGAACTCAGTTTAGATGTGCAGATCGTGTTCGATTTAGATGGTGAAATCTACCCTAACGGCGATGCACACGGGCTCACAGTAGTTCCACATATAAACCTGAGCGTACACGGTGCGTTAACACATTCTCTGCTGAATTCTTTATGCAAACGCTTCTTTATGCTACACCCTTACCGACCCTTTTTTTTTACGATGTTTTCGAAACAATAGAGATGCACAACGAACGCACATGTGCGCCGCGCCGCACTCGAAGAAAGTTATGAAAACGCGCATGTGCGTCTGCCGCACCTAATGTGTTAAAACGACCAAGGAGACGAAACGGGGAGGGGTGCTGCGTGAGACGACGGAGCGACAACGGAGTGCAGCGCACTATTTTTTAGAATATCGAAGGTATTGAAGTCGGGATAAGCTGCGTTACGTTGCGACAACGCAGCGCTCGTGTGGCACTCACTGCGTTGAAATCACTGCGCTCCGACGGCGCAAACGCATTGGCAACGCCCGTGTGGCATCGCTCTAACTGCTCTAAGGCATAATATAGTATCTGCTTAACCGTAGTTGACTATTAGGATCCCCCATGCTCAGCAGAGGATGTCTACAGGCTGATAAGATAGTGATTATGATGTTGTTTTTTTTTTAAGAAACGTGACAGTAATACAAAAAAAGTAAACGCATTTGTTTTATCTTAATAGGAGGACGGAAGAAGATCGACGCGAAGATTTAAAACAGCTTCATTTTATTTATTCTGCTCAAGTTCCGCTTAAAATAACTTTGAGGAAAATCTTATTCATTCATTAATTCATTCTACTCTAAATACCTCATTCAAACACGTCCAATAAAGGAACGCTTAAATTGAATTTAAAAAATAAAATATTCGATTTTCAAATCCCGAGACGGAACGAAAGCAAGCGACCCCGAAATTGCCGGCCGCATTCACCCAGACAAAAGCCCTAAAATACACCCCGCGAGCAAAAAGAAAAGCATTTCCATCCCTACCCCTCCTTCATTTAAATTTCCCGCCCCAGAGCGGGGGCGGCGACTGTAGGGGCGGCTTCCGTACAACAGAGACGAAACTTAAAATCTCATAGAAAAGAATGAGACGGTTGTATGTCCACCTGTTGCGTTTCGAGTTTCATATTTTCGCGGCGGATTCTTTTTTCGTTTCTTACCGCGTTCCAAAGGATTTGAATGGCGCGCCCGTGCATGCGTACTAGACTTAGGTATTGAACGATATTGACGTACGACGCCCGACGTTCTACGTACGATTTATAAAGCTTTTCATTCGGTCATTCCAGATTCGAATAAATTCTTTGGTTGATTTTTATGATTTTTGTTTTAAGAATCTACGATTGAGCTTTATGCTTGACTGGGGTTTAAATTATTTTCTCAAGTGCAAATGGGTGCAAACGTTTTGCATTTTAGATATTTCTCAAAATAACTGAAGTAACTGTAATTTACTCTGCGGAAGATAGTGTATAGCAATTTAAGACAAAGACACTAAAAAATATACCATTCTAAGGATTTATTAGGACCAAAAAGGCAAATCAAACGCATTAAAATCTCACCAAACAAAGGAAACCAATAAAATATGATTGTGTAATTTAGTTATTTCCCCGATTGACGATTGTACACATTGAAGCAGGATGGAGTCAGAAATAAAAACTGTTTGTGTTACCGTTTCCGGCGCGTCCCGGGTTCGATCCCGGCCTGGACACGTGGTGCGGTTATTACGAGGAAATAATCCAATAAAAATAGTATCACGGACGATTATATTACGATGTGGAAGACCATTTTGATGTTTGTTTATTAGAAGATTGTGTAAATATACTGAGTTTATCTTATTTGAGCTTAGGTGAGGTGCATTTGTAGATGATGTTGAGGTGTTTTATTACGAATTGCATCTTATAATTAACTTTGTGTCGTGGGGTTTGAATGACAGGCGACATTTTAATTTAATTACAGGCGTGCAGATTACACTGTCAAAAAACGTTGTAATTCAAGATTATATATAATCTGTACAGCCATTCATTTTACATTTGACAGCTGGAGTAAGTACTAATCAATTTAGTGATGTCCTAATGCGCTACCGATTCGATTTCATATTATAACAATCGACTTTATTTATGAAGAAGTTTTAATCGTTTTAACACATTGATATTTTATTTTAAAGACAAATGTAAAGAAAACATGGCGTCCAAGAAGCATTGCATTTTTCGTCTATGGTTGCCTGTCAATAAATTATAATAAATATAAGGAACTTCACAGGCGTGCTTATGTCAAAATTAAAATAATTGGTTGTAAAGATTATTTAGCTACAAATCTAGGTAAATCCTGGCAAAGATAAATTATTATTTACCAGAATCACTAAGTAATCTAATCGAGGAGCTTGTGGCTAAGTAATAACAGCCGTACGGGTGGATCCATCCGGTTAAGCTACGCTTGTCGGGGTAGGCCCGTGGATGGGTGACCATCTTTACATACCGAGATTCCTTCGTGCCTCGGAAAGCACGTTAAGCTGTTGGTCCCGGCTGGCATTCCTGTCACGGGTCGTCAGAAGCCCGAAAGTCTAACAACCAATCTTACCAAGGCGTATCGTATTACTCAGTAACTTGGTTGTGGACGTCGCTCCATGTAAAACTGGTACGAGTATTCAGCTGCATCCGGTCAGACTGGAAGCCGACCCCAACATAGTTGGGAAAAGGCTAGGCAGAAAGATTGACTAACGTTCGGTTCCTATAAACGAAAACGATTCGATTTGCTTAACAATGGTAGTATTTTTTATTTTCAAACTGGGCATGTGATAGCTACTTCCATATGGGAGGGTCTACTATGCTAAGCTATGAGGTATTTGCTTCATTCTTGGTAAAGATACAAGAGTCTTAATTTAAACCAATAACGGTCCGTAAATTATAGGAATCGGCCATAAGTAATTTAATCACGATTTTTCTTTGAATATTGAAATTTTTTTTTTCGTGCCAAAAATGCAATGATAGATGCTCTTCTTAACAAAGCAGAAACAACACCAAAGTTGCTCTACTCGTGTTAAAGGAAGCTCTTACAAAACCTTTTAAAAATAATTACACATAAAACCAGCAGCGTTACAAGCGAAATTATAGCGCGATCACAAGCGTCGACAAGCGATAATGTGAGCGATAAGCGAATTCTTACGATACGTATCTATAGATAGATGGATATTGTTGCTGGTGTCCCTTGCAATCTGGGAGTGATAAGTAGAATCTTTGCGATAAGGTTATATTACTATTGGCTACTTGGTTTACGTTGAGTATGAAGAAAATTTGTGTTAATTTGCAAGTTTTTGAAAAGAAAATTAAGTGGGTTTCAAGGAAAAAATATGTACAGACGCCAGCACATCAAGCTACTACAATGCCAGATTTCTTTAATAGATTTTCGACTTTATTGCTAAAGCATTAGATTCAAGGTTGATTGGGAAAATCTGGCAGTTTCAGGTAGGTTGACCTGCTGGAGTCTGTACCTAAATCTTGCTATTACATTTTTTTTTTTTTTGTTATTAATGGAACATTTTTACATGGCCTAGCTTTTTGTGCAGACTCTTACCGGTGAGAAAAATCGTGGTCACTTGATTGCTATTTTACAAGCAAACTATTTAAATAAAAACACGAAATATTCACACTCACAAACAATAATAATTTTCAAGCCCTAAAAGCCTTCGATAAAAATTAAAAACAAAAAAGCATTAACGATTCGAAGAAGTCAAGGGGTGAGAGCACCAGTTCTCGTCACTCCGCTAAAACGATTTAGTTAATGCGAAATCATAAAAACTCACCATTGAGACAGGCAGGGGATGCGCCCCACCGTTGGGGTAGGGATACGGCGCCATGAGGTATCCCATGTTGAAGCTGGCAGCAGGATGCGGCTCAAATTTACCTGGAATTATTGAGAGAACACGTTATTTATTGCAAATAAATAATAAATATATTATAGTATGGCAATAAAGATCAGAGAAAGAAACTGATTTTAATTGGTATTCTAAAGAGGATGCATTTCCTGTAATTTCCATAAAACTGACACGTTATAATAGCTTCAATATAGGTAGAATAGCCATCTACTTATAACCCATGACTATCTTTCATTAAACTAGCAGTGCAGTAGTAGAAATATACCCCTTTATTTATAAACGTTGCTGAAAGTTAAGGTACGTTTGAAAGTCAAAAATGTATATTACTTAAGAGGATTGTGAAGTGCCGATACGCGGCGCGATTTTTGGAGGCAATTACCTACATTTCATACAATTATCTACATAAATATTATTTCGGGCGATAACGTTTTCACTCCCCTAAACCTTTACAAAATGAGACAATTTTATCTCATTACATTCAGTACACTTCAATCTAGGTTTGTACGTTTTTCGTTTTTAGTAATTCAATTTAATTTAACTTAAAAAAAATAAAAATGCTCGAGGATGTTTTTATGTCAAAAATATAGATATTTAGATGCTAATAACTTATATCGTATGCAATATTTCTTTATAATAAAAACGTACGGACCTATATTTTTATTATACCTACAACATCGCCAAAAATTATGAAAATTAAACTATGTTTACGGGGAGAAAAACGTTATCTCTTTTTGTATGAAAATTTACAGCTTCACAATCCTCTTAAGTTTAAGCAACTATTAGAAATAAGCCCCATTGTGTACAGACGCCAGCATATCAAGCTACTACAATCTGTCAAATTTCTTTAATAGATTTTCAACTTTATCGCAACTTTGTCAAATTTTCACAATCGACCTTAAACCTAATCCTTTAGGATGAGGTTCAAGGTCGATTGGGAAAATTTTACAGTTTCGGGTAGCTTGACCTGCTGGCGTCTGTACATTGATTATTCGAGGAGCACTTATTGATTAAAACAAATCTCTGCATACGATCTTTCTATGTAATATAATAAATGTCAGTCCAAACAAAATTCACCAATGAAGTAGTAAACGACTATTTGAAATCAAAGAACACAAACAAAACATTCACGCACACTCACGCACTTTTTCTTCTATTTCCTATAAAATTCTTTTCAGTTTACTGCAGTACCAGGAAACACCATAAACGGTCTAGTGGTTTTGATATAAAGCGATTGTTTAACATGAGCCGTCCGACGCCGTTTAATTAATACAGATAACCTTTATTATTATAACACGCACAAATTAAAATGTTTTGTATTATGCAAAGTGCTTATTGAATTCGACGCTATCAACGTGATTTATTTTAATTAAATTCCAGTTATTGTTGCATTTATTTTAAGAATGCTGTGCCTTTTTGCTGTTGATTTTTTTTTGCTTGGGACGGTTTTTGGTGTTTTTACCAGAGTTTGTAGTTTATGTTTTTGTTTAGTGTGACTTAAAAAGAGATCAGTGATGGTGACTATCTTTGGCCTTAGATGATTAGAAATAGTTATGAAAAGCCTGATTAGATTGTCGTACCTACACAAGCAAAGTGTAGTCTCTCTATTCAGATTACAATTTTTATTTCATTACATGGTTATAAATAATTAAGTTAAAAATATAATTAGGTTATTAAATAAAAGTATTAAAAAAGAATATGGCGTCGGAAAATTCCTCCGCAACGCTGTCGACTGGTAATGTAGGCCCGAGGGTTTTAACCCCCAAACGGCTCGAAAATATAGTTACCGATAAGGTTATTTATTATACTTCCGCCGCTTGAGGTTTTCCGCAGCCGCAGCAGCAGCGCCAGCACAGCACGCTGTGCCAGGAAGATGGGATGGCGCAAAAGTATCGACACACGTTACGTCCCACACTAAAGGTCTACCCATTTTCCATGGAAATAAAGACATACCGTCCGGTCTCTTGCCATCGTCGCGTTCCAAGCCATTGGGTTCTAATACAGCTGGAACGCCGACGGTGACAAGGGCTCGTCGGATGATGTCATGTGTTCGTGTGCCGCGCTAAGCGACCCGCACTTCGGCTGCAAGACAGGCCGTGGTGTCCGAGGCTGGTTGACAACTTCACCACAGTGACAGCGATGAGGAGAACAACAGGGAGCTCCTAGTCGCAGGGAAGCGGCGAGGCGGAAAGTAGTGTCATCGAACAAAGTGCCTATGTACGACGATGGTAGTGTATGGAGCCACAAATCTGATTCCCACTTACCCACAGCCTTCAGATTCATCATCTGCCTAGCCTTTTCCCTAGCCTTTTTTGGGGTCGCTTTGCAGTCTAACCGGATGCAGCTGAATACCAGTATTTTACATGCAGCGACTGCCTATGTGACCTCCACAACCCAGTTACTGGATAAGACCATACCCATTGGTAAGACTTTCGGGCTTCTGACGACCTGTAACGACTGTCAAAGATCCACGAATGACAGCCGGGACCAACAACTTAACGAGCTTCCCGAGGCATGTCGAAGTCTTGGTATGAAAAGAAGGTCACGCATTCACGGACCAACCGTGGCAAGCGTAGCTTAACCTGATCGATCGACCCGTGCGGCTGTTATTACTTAGCCACAAGCCCCCTCAATCACTATTTTCAGATTGTAGCTAGGTATTTTTGTCACTGATACTACGTAGTATTATATTATCTGATACAAAACACTAGATAATATGTAACTAGGCTTTGTTTCAAAATCGGTTAAAGTTACGCAAACATTTAAAAACACTAAGGGCTTCCTTCGCCTTGTATGCCTAGGTCAAGCATCCCCAAGGCTTTGCCATTTTAATCAATAAAAACCTAAACTCACCGAAAGAACCTAAAGTACAGTCAGACAGCAAAACATGATGGCTAGACGGCACACGGGGCGTGGCAGACGAACAAATTACACCTCGACGAGATGTAATTTAGAAACGTAATTGCGCGACGCAGACAGACGTCTAGTGACGGTGCTATACTCGATAGGGGCTTGATTTGGCAGCCACATACGTTTTTGGATAAAAAGAAACTGTAGCAAACAAGACGGTAAATAACTTGAAAAATCATTACGCAAATCGGCTTCATGTATTTTTAAGTTATATTGTATTTCTCTGTAAGTGATTGTGTAAATCTTTTGAGAAAATAAATGCCTAAAACCGTAAAAAGAAACAAGTTAATTCCAGGCTGGGGTAAAAATTAATTAGTGATTTGCAAACGATTTCTTCACTTCAAATACCGAATTCAAGCAAGACTGGTAACTAAATATCTTGTAATGGAAGTGCGAAACGGTGTCATTTACAAAGAATTTAAAAAAGGATTTCGTCGACCAACGTTAAGAAAATAAAATTCAAAGAATTTCATAATGGTCGATGAGCATGATTCTAACACCACACTGTTTACAATCCACTATACTAAAACAATTATGTGGGCAATCAAAATTTTATTACTTTTATTGTGACTATAATATTTTCACTGACTGTACTTTATTGTTCGTGTCCGTATTCCGATAAATATCGAAACTTACTACTTTAGGTGTGAAGTTGTAACCTTTTTATACTCTTTCCATCCATTTATTTTACTGTAGCGCCCATGAAGTAACGCATTTTTTCGTCTATGGTTACTAGCGTGAAAAAAAAAACAGTGAAAATTCCCGATTCTTTCCAATTTTGTTGTTTTTTTTTTCAATGTTTAATTCGAAAGATTCAAGAAAATTTGCCAGTTTTTCATGCTTTTAGGGTTCCGTACCTTAAAAAGGAAAAAAACGGAACCCTTAAAGGATCACTCGTGTCTGAAATTTGGTACACGTACATGTTAAGTTTGTTCTTGAGATTCATCCCAACTACGGAACCCGTCATTGTGCGTAAATGTGTATCTGTATCATATTGAATTTTTCGCTTTTTGTATGGTAAATATGAAAAATTATTACCTACATGTTGAGTTATAGGGGTTTGTGCGTTTTGTAAAGTGGGTCGAAATTTTCATTTTTGCGATAGGACACACCGTTTTCGAGATATAAGCAGAAGAAGAGAAAAAAATAATGATTTTGTAGATACTTCGCGGCCGTCGAGTAGAAAGTTTTCTGTCTTTAGATCTTTTATTTTTTACTATTTGTTCCATAATTATTTCACCTATTACAAAATATTTCAATAAAACTTGTATTTTTTCACTAAGGCCTTGGGGTCCGAGCGCTCATCAAGTTTTACGGGACATCGCCAAGCGGTTGGTCGACTCTCTGAGGGACCAGAGGGCTGGCCTATTTTTAGCCCAAAGAATCAGCTTTGCCATCCAACGTGGCAATGCTGCCAGCCTTCTGGGCACGTTTCCCATTGACAGCGATGCGGACGAACTTTTTGATGCCCAATGAGCGTTACCCCTTTATATTTTATTTTTTTATTGTATACTAGTAAATAATGTATATATTTTACTGTATGTAAATAAATATATTTTTTCAACTTTTCAAAACAGCAAGCGCAAAATTCGAAAGAAACCTGTTTCTTTCTAAAGGATTATTTCGTTAATTTTTCAATGTAACATGCGAAAAATACGAAAAAAACAATTTGTTTTTTTTTTTTGGCATTTTCAACGATAATAATAATAACAATAATTTTCAATTTGACAGATCTTTTAATGAAATAATACAGATTAGAGCACATGGAGTTTTAACTGCAGAAGATAAGCTCGAATCTTTTAACTAACCAATAATAAAGAATCGCACTTATTATAAGAACATGGTAACTAACAATATCTATAACTTAAACGCGACCACATCCCAAGCGTAGCGTGTTAAGGCGAAAGCTCCAGGTAGCCCGCGAAATTCAAATTTTCTTACGTGTTTACGTTACGTGTTATTCAAATTTGTAGGCTGTATATTGATTAGAATATGATTCGCGACCGTAACAAATATGTATTTATAGAATTATAATCATTAAAATCATCAATACAACTCTCTAAGTTCATATAATCCTAATGAATGACTATTTCATGAAATCTTGATATTTAGGATTATGGAGTTGTATTACTGATTCTAATGTTTATAGTTTTGTAAATACATAATATATATTATATTATGTTAAGGTCGCGACTCATACTTCAATCAACATACAACCTAATACTGACTTGCAAACTGCAAAAAACGAATTCGAAATTCGCGGGCTACCCGGAGCTTCTCCCTTAAGAGCGTTACCACACTGACGATTTGCCAGCGTGTTTCCAGAGTAGCGATTTGTGAACGTGTTCGCCGCGGATGCGAAGCGAGGTAGCTGCAACTAGGCGACGTGTTCTCCACGTTTCCACAATAATGTACACTTGTACTATTCATTAACCGATTTTATAGCAGATAAGTTACCAAATTGAATTCATTCTCAATTTATTAATTATAATTGTACTTGCTATTATGATTTCGTGACTGTTATTTGTACTTCTTCTTTATAATTGTGACATGTTATTATGATTTTTTTTTACTATTATGACTGTGACATATTTATTCTACTTACATATAGTTTAAATTTATATAAAGATATTATTCTGTTAATTATAATTATTTGAAAATTAATTAATTAAAAATTATTTTTTTCTAAAGATTTGCATGCCATGACGTTTGGCAAACATGTATTAAGCACGTCTACTTTGTCTCTATTTTGTCATCCTACACATACTTATGCACCTATGTGTGTGTGTGTATGTATACACATGTTTTTGCGAATAAATTATTATTATTATTACTTGCTTGTCTCGCTCTCTTGTATACTTACGTCAATAGCTCTCGTGACGCAAAAGCGGCGAACATGTTTCGCACACGTGTCAGCACAGCACGATAAACAATCGCCTCGCTTGAAAAACGCTCGCAAATCGCCCGTGTGATGAAGCCTTAAGTAATCCACGGACGCCAGACGCCATAATATTAACTAGTTAGACGAAGTGTTCATAACTGAGCTAAATATCGCACTAAACTATTTAGTTTATGGCACAATATCTTTGAATATTGTCATAAGTATGAGTCGAGTTATTGAACACCTATAAAATTATTAATTCTCTATTTCATAATATGTATTGGGAAATATTTTGAAGTTTGTAATTTATTTCGGTAATTTGAATCGTGACTTGTGAAGTATATTAAATAAATTCTCTAGATTTTCAATTTCTTAAAACAGAGCGAAATTATGTTTATTATTTTGCTTACAAAAAAAAAAAATGATATGCTAGGCAAGTAAATCTCTGTTTTTAGGGTCCCGTATCTCAAAAGGAAAAACGGAACTCTTATAGGATCACTCGTGTGTCAGTCTGTCCGGCTGTCACAACCAATTTGCTCCGAATCTAATGGACAGATTAAGTTGAAATTTGGTACACATATGAATTTCTGTGACCCAAACACGGACGTGTAACGTAAATAAATAAATATTGAATATGGGGGTCAACTATGGGGGCAAATAAGAAAATAAAAAATAAAAGTTTTGCAAACTGTACCGTGTGACATATCGAATGAAAGGGCTTACTGTAAGAGTCTCAAATGTGTTTTTTTTATAATATTGAAAAAAACCATTTAATTATACCTTGATATACAGGGTTATTGGTAAAACACTAACAACCTCTTAAGGGGTCATTGTATTCATCATTATGAACAACTTTTACTATGGGACCAATCATGAAATCGCGAAAAAAAAATCAGCTGTTCATTACATTTTCACGAATTATGCGAACATAAATGTACTGAACAGCTGATTTCTTTTTCGCAATTTCAGGTTTGGTTCCATAGAAAAAGTTGTTCAGGAAAACCTATAAGAAGTCTATGGTCTTAAAATAACATGCTAAATCTCTCAATATTGTGCGTACAAACTTACATTTGCAGTTGGAATGTATGGGAGAACATGTTTTTTCAACTACAATGTTATGTTTGTTCTTGGGATAAATTCATCCCAACTACGGAACCCTTCATTGTGCGTGGTCCGACACGCACTTGGCCGGTTTATTACTTTGCTTGCAACTTTCATGATATATATTATATTTTTTTGTAGTAGGCTATTTGATATTATTTCAAAGACCTAAACACGGTATTCAATCCATATACCATAAAATAATTCGCAAATCAAAACGCATTTATTATAAATCTCATTCACATCGCACTTCACTATAAACTCACACGTATAATAAAGCCGTGTTCACAGAATAAGGGCAGCCCACGCCTTTTCAATTTGTAGGCAATTTAGTTAGTACAGCGGGAATTATTTTGATGAGTGGCGTACTGGCGCGAGTGGCGAGATAGTTGCTAGCGCCAGTAATAGTTTGCACTTTGTTTTACTGATTATTTTACACGTCATTTTTGAGAGACTAGGAAGAAAGTGATTTCATGTGAGTTTTTAGGTTTTTTAGATACTTTGGAATATCATCTTCATAATCAGCCTATAATATTCCAACTGCTGGGACACAGGTCTCCTCTCGGTGAGAAGGAGTGGATCGTAATCCACAACGCGGGCCCAGTGCGGGTTGGAAGATGTCACATTTCTTCGAATTTTTGGTTCTAGGACATGGCGCACAGATGCAGTTTCATGTAATCTTCAGAAATAATAAATCCTGTGCGTATAACGATGGTCTAGAAGACAGAGGTGCTAAGTGCAAAATTTTGAATTTTTAACATTTAAATGCCAAATGTACTAAATGAGCATGCTCTACCGTTTGGCATTTAAATGTAAAAAATTCAAAATGTTGCACTTAGCACGTTTCTCTTCTAGACCATCGATATTGTTTATTGTGATGCCTATTACATAATTTCTTTCATCTATCTACAGTACCTAAAGCATCGTGTTTAGGTACCATTTCTGTGCAATCCGTTGTTTTTAGAGTTCCGTACCTCAAAGCAAGAAACTGAACCATTATAGAATCACTCGTGTGTCTGTCTGTCCGTCTTTGCTCGGAATCTAACGGACAGATTTAGTTGTTTGGTACACGTATGAATTTCTGTGACCCAAACACGGAGTGTAACGTAAATAAATGAATTTTGAATATGGGGTCACTTTTAGGGGCAACTAAGAAAATTAAAAAAATAATTATAAACTGTACCTGTGACATATCAAATGAAAGGCTTACTGTGAGGGTCTCAAATATACTCTTTTTATAATTTTAAAATAAATAGTTTTAAAGTTATTTAAGAAAATAGACGAAAAGTGACCATTCCCCTTATATCTGAAACTACCGAGCCTAAAATTTTGAAAAAAAAAAAAAAAAACAGAAAATAGGTCTATATTTATATAGGACCATTGATAAGAAGTCTGTGGTATTAAAATAGCATGGTAAATATCTCAACATTGTACGTACAAACTTATATTTGCAGTTGGAATGTATGGCAGAACATGATTTTCAACTACAATGTTAAGTTTGTTCTTGGGATAAATTCATTCCAACTACGGTACCCTTCATCGTGCGTAGTCCGACACGCACTTGGCCGGCCTTTTAGCTACCATACTCTTATAAATTAGCAGAACATCTGCATCATCAACCTTGTCCTTAAAAATTCAACAAAAACCAAAAACTGACCGTTACTACGAACCGGTGCATTACTCACAAACTAATTATAAAACAAGAGCCTCATTTTTATAAGTCGGTTAAAAAACCAATATGGCTTCTCAATTAAACAAATGTCAATCAAGTTTAAAAATGCGTCGCTTTTTTATTTAAAACGAGTTGTTATCTTGCAGATAATGACGGATATGGTATTTATTTCATTCCGATTATAATTACGATAAATTAATCATAATCTAGCTAGTTTTAAATTCGGTTTTCCACGAATAATGCAGTGGTATTTGCTTCGATAATGGTTAGCTGTTAAGTAATAACTAAGAAATGTTAATTTAAATCAATTAATCAACTAAGGAGCTCGTGGCTATAAAGTGACAGCACGTGTCGATCCATCAGGTTAAGCTACGGTCGCCACGGTTGGTCCGTGGATGGGTAACTATCTTTTCATACCGAGATTCCTCCGTGCCTCGTTTAACCGTTGGTCCCAGCTGTCATTCGTGAATCTTTGACAGTCGTTACGGGTCGTCAGAAGCCCGAAAGTCTGACAACCAGTCTTACCAAGGGGTATCGTATTACCCAGTAACTGGGTTGTGGAGGTCAGATATACACTCGTTCCATGTAAAATACTGGTATTCAGATGCATTCGGTTACACTGGAAGCCGACCCCAACATAGTTGGAAAAAGGCTAGGCAGATTGATTAATCAACTCAGCCTATCACAGGCCACTGCTGGACACAGGCCTCTCCCAGGCTGCGCCACAACACCCTGTCCTCCGCCTTCAGCATCCAGTCTGTCCCAGCCACCTTCTGAACGTCATCGGTCCATCTACGATAGCTGGGGAGCGTCCCACACTACGCTTGCCGATACGCGGTCTCCACTCCAGGACTCGTCTGCTCCACCGGCCATCGGTCCTTCGACAGACATGGCCAGCCCACTGCCATTTCAGTTTGCTTACTCTGCAAGCTATGTCAGTTACTCCAGTTCTTTTCCGGATAAGTTCATTCCTGATTTTATCCTTTAAAGAAACTCCGAGCATAGCCCGCTCCATAATGCGCTGAGCGACCTTGAATTTGTGGACCAGCTCGACTGTCAGTGTCCAAGTATGTCATATCGAGCAGGACGCATTGGTTGAAAACCTTAGTCTTTAAACATTATGGGATTGGTGACGAGAAGACTTGACGAAGTTTTACAAACGCTGCCCAACCCTACTGGATCCTTCTGACGGTTTCTTTCTCAAAGTTGTGCCTAGCGAACTGGATGACTTGCTCTAGGTAGACATAATCCTTTACAACTTCAAGAAACGACCTTTCGATGTGGATAATTTAATATACAGGGTTATTGTTAAAACACCAGCAACCTCTTAAGGGGTCATTGTACTCATCATTATGAACAACTTTTACTATGGGACCAAACCTGAAATCGCAAAAAAAAATCAGCTGTTCAGTAGGTACATTTATGTTCGCATAATTCGTCAAAATGTACTGAACAGCTGATTTTTTTTTTTGCGATTTCAGCTTTGGTCCCATAGTAAAAGTTGTTCATAATTATGAGTACAAATAACCCTGTATTTATAGCTTCTGGGAAATTATTATTTTGGTTGTAAAACGATGACATTTCAGGGGACTTTTGAAGTGTTATCTAAATCATATGCTAAATTAAATCACTTTTGATTGTGATAACACAAAAATCGATTACAAATTTACAATATTGTTTATTGATAGATTTACAGATCACCAATACCAAAAAGAAACCATAATATTTTTTTATAAAACGACACCTCCAATGTTAATCATATAAACAAAAAAACAAGACACAAAAGTAATAAATTACACCTCAATTAGTCTGCCAGAAAAAAAAACTTCTCGAATTACACGATAGTCTATCGAAATTCGAGAAACAAAATACCTCTCCCATAACCTCATCCTGATTATATAAAGTGTGTAAGCACGTTTCCTAGAATCCTGGGGTAGCCGCGGTGGGTCCGAGTGCCTATATAAATATTGACAGTCGGATGCATGCTCGTGTAATATGTACTAACTACAACTGTATATATATAGAACAGACATGCTTTTTATGTTTTCATGTGAGTGAAAGTATTGGGGTTTTGAAGCTACCGGTTATTAGGAGTTAGTTTTTGTGTGATGAATATTCAGGATGAGGAAGTCTCTGAAAAGTTGTGTGGAAATGGTATGGGCATGTGATGCGTAAGAATGAGAAAAATGTCGTCAGGAAAGTTTTGAGTATGAACTTGGATGGCTATACGAGTAGGGGAAGACCAAAAAAACGATGGATGGACTGTGTGAAAGATGATATGGCTAGAAAGGGAGTGACTACCGAGATGCCGTCTAATATGGAAGAACAAAAGATGTTGCTGCGCCGACCTCAAATAAATTGCGATAAGGACAGGAAATTGATGATGAATTTTCAGGATACAAAAATGGGGTGCATTGAAATAGCCACCTTAGCAGTCACGACGTTACAAGCATGCTGAATATCTACACAAGGTAATCATGAGACAAGTTTATGAGCTTTTAAGAAAGGTAAATAACAAAGTATACATATCTGTTTCATGCTTCTAAATTTAAAATAACCTAATATACTGATGAACAAATTAGCACAGGTTTTGGTCCAGTTGTGGACTCCAATAGGCTGAGTTGATTGATTGATTATCATCTGTTATGAAAGCCCTTCAGTTCTCGGAATATATCAGCGGTCTAATAATTCTAAGAATTATAATGATGAGAATAAGAAATTAAGAATACTCAGTATAAGAGGTAGAAACATAACGTCAACATATTTTGGATTCACCAAATATGTTACAATACGTTAGTAAAAACTAGTTACAAAGCAAATAAATTAAACATACGGATAGAATCAAGCATAATCAAATAAGCTTATCACTGCGAAATATATAGCTGGTCGTAATGTCTGACCTAGAAAATTTCATATCGAACATGGCAATGCAAGGTATGAAAAAAATAGGGAAGAGCTACGAACAGTGCCACCTAAAATGTTAATTATTTTTGGATTTTTTATCACAAAAGATCATATCGATACCGATACGGCCCATGTATATGCAAATGGCATTGATAAAATCCTGATCAAACAATCGATTTCTGAAAATAATGATAACTATCGCTCATATCCATTCATAATAATCGGTGGAATCTTATCTCGAGCTATAATTTTATTCATAGCTGATTTAGCGTCAATGACAAAGTTTGCGTCAGATGTTTCAGTTATGGCGTAACTTTTATTTAATGCAAAGGATAGTCAAGAATTCCTAATTTTTACGTGGATTGTATTTTATCAGATTGTAGGAAGAGCTAGAGAAAACAAACGACCAGCAGTCCACATTAGCCCTGGATCGATCGAAAGTTCTGGGAGTCATGGGGAGAGGCTTTAGTCCAACGGTGGGATGATACACTAGGCTAACAGTAGCTGTATTGTATCTCTAAGGGTTTAAAGAGGATAGGCAGAAGCTTTTCCGAAAAAAAAACAGAACCCTTATTGGATCACTCCGTTGTCCGTCTGTCTGTCAGTCTGTCAAGATCCTTTTTCTCAGGAACGTGTGGCGTCTCAAGTTGAAATTAATCAAATACGTAGATCTACGGTCACTATGGTCGCATGGAGCTATAAAAATATCAAGCTTGTCAACGCAATAAAAAATACTTACGGCAATTTATGCGACATATTTTGATACTCGCAAATAAATCAAAACCTATAGGGTACTTTCCGTTCCCGTTGACCTAGAATCATAAAATTTGGCAAGAAGAAAGGACTCGCAGCACAAGTAAAGGACAAAGTCCGAAAATCGTTATTTTGTAGTTTTATGACATACATTTTTTTTGCGATTACAAACGTATATTTGCAGTTGGAGAATTGACCGTTACGTATATCATGTATCTGGTAACATGTTTTTCAACTACTATGTTAAGTTTGTTTTTGGGATAATTTCATTCCAACTACGGAACCCTTCATTGTGCGTGGTTCGATACTCAATAAACTATACGTATAGGTACTTCGTTTACCAATCTGTCAACAGTTATCTATTGTCCTAGCTAGTTAATACTTCTACATAGATACAGACATTATGGAGGATTCCAATGTTTCTTCTGATAGTATTGAACTTGTTACTAATGAGTCCATAACACACATTGACGGCAAAATTTTTATAATAATTAAGGACGGTAAATACGTATGATACTAAAATAATTATCATGATGTCAACATTGAACTTGGTAATATATAAGCTAATAGACTTAATAATATGAACATGTATTAGGTACTTACAAATGAAATTGCCGTTTTAAATAGAAAAAAACAAACATTTTTTTTTTTTAAGAAATAATTTTAATGCACTTTGGCCATTTTAATGAAAGTTCGTTGATGCGAATGAATGAAGTGTTTAAAAGCGTTTTCACGGCCTCGTTGGATTTGAAATTTTTTCCCTGGCTCATTGTTGAGATCAAAATTTCCAGAACGGAAGCGATCACACCAAAAACGCACCGTGCGTTCACTTGCGGTACCAGCAGTGGTATACTATACTACGAGTATCTCACCGTGAAAACTTAGGTGAGGTGAGCGTGGAGTGAGCTGTCAATAGTGTCAATCCCTAGTATCAGATGGAATGACAGCTCACGTCACATAAGTTTTCACGGTGAGATTTGTACAGAATAGACCGGCTGGTCCCGGTATATTGCGTGCTGTATGTGCTGCATTTGTGCCACGACAATAGCGCGCAATTTAGATTTTTCCATGGTTACAGAAACATCGATAAAAAAAAGTCATGCTATAATAAAATTAATTTGAATTTGGAATTCTAAATATAATGAAAGATTATTGATCTTCACACTAGCCTGTATCAAAAATCGGCAATTTCATAGGTAAGGTGATATTTTTTACCGTCTTGAAAAAAATTGGGTACAATTATTAGGAGAATGGAGTAGAAGCCTATGGCATACCTAGTTTTTTTTTGTTTTTTCAGTAGCTTAGACCCAAATTGCTCTATCAATAAACACTACATTTGAAGTAAAATAGAACAATAAAACCAGAAATTTAGAAAAAAAACATTATAAAATATCGAAATTCATGATTCCAAATACAAAAAAAGATTAAAAAAATAATAATAAGTATGCCATAGGCTTTTACTCCATTCGGGGCATCAAAACATTTCTTCTGGTTCAGTTGATACTGATGAAGAAACTATAGAAGAAATTGAATAGACAAATAAAGGATTACCAGAACAGAGCACAGCCCTCATTTTTACCGCACATCATTATCCCTATACAAACAATAACTTCAAAGTCCAGACCACTTAAATCCCAGGCTCCATTTTAAAACCTACACCCGAGCAGACCCTTATGATAAATCCATTCATCCATCACACACCAAACCAAAAATGATTCACGAACTTAGACAAGTGTAAAAAAAACTCAGCTACCTGCCCATAAGAGGGTCTGCGGTCACAAATTATAAGGTGCTGTATTTATTTTACCTCCAACGCACAATATAATAAACTTGCATAACTGGGGACCTGTAATTGTGGTCATTTTTAACGTAGACCATATGAATCATTCGGTTCAAGGATGTGTTTAAGTTTACACATGATTGTTGCGATTTTTCATGCTTTTTTGCGGTTGGTTCTACATTTGGATAGTCTTTTTTTTTTGGTCACCACATCGACCTGTTATATCTATTGCTAAAGATGCACACAATCATTCATAACCTAAACACTTAGTAGATGGACTAATACTGGTAGCGTTGTTATTCGGAGGCAAAGGCTTTTAATGTTCACCCTCCTTGATATGTCTTCATTTCAGATTTTTTCTAGAAATTCTGAGCCCACACGTCTTTCACCAATCGTAAGTCTCCCTTTTCACCTGTGTACTTGAAATGAAACTCTCCACTTAACCAAATCATGTCACTAAGTCTTTTGCTTGCAGCAATTGTATCAAAATCTTCATATAAATCGTTGAATTGGAGTCGACTTTCGGGATTAAGCACAAAAACTGCATTAATATACGAATATTTCGTTTATAACAAATTAATTGTTATTATGCTTTAAAATTAATTTAATACATACCACTAATTCTCAGTTCAGCTGGCAGCAAAAGAGATTAATACAAACATTACTTTTTTGGTCACAAAACTGATTTATCAAAAGAGGAGTCATAATTATTACTACTTTAAAATAAAGTCCTGCAAATAAGCTCGGTTTTAAGTTTAAGTAGTTCGTTGACACTTCTAGCAGCATAATTAAACTCGGTAGGGATCATATAAGTGTAGCTATTTATACACAACCTCCTAGTACACTGGTTCTTTATCGGATCAATTCCATATTTAAACTAAAATGTAGAACAGCTCACACCAGCTATGCGGTAATTGGTTACATATTAAGTTGTACAAGTACCAGACCCATATCAACAACGTCACAAAAAAAAAACTAAATTTAATATTTCACTTTTTAATTCATAATTTAAAACAAGAGCGAACTTTTTCCTCAGAGTGATTGATGACATCTGGGGCGCTTACCTACTAACCAATTACCGGATTGGTTGGACAAAAACGGGTGGAGAAAAAAACGTGTTTTATTTCTTACAATGTACGTAGGTGTTAATGTGTCCTGGGTTCAGTATAAATATGGTATGATATTAAGTAATGTTTCCAATAAGGACATCTTGTCTTTTGTGGTTGATAATTTTGAGCGAGACATATTGGACTGATAAAAGTAAGTGAGGTCAGTGGAGGTAAGTAAATCATGGGTAAAATACATTATGATTGTTAATGGAAGCCACTTTGACATATCATTTATTGGCGTTAACATCATATCACTGACAAAGCGGAGCTTGGTAATATCGAAAACGTCATAAAGGAGATTACAAATTGTATAATATTTATTTTGTTGAAAAACTGGCAAAAATTTTGATCCATGATGCCAAACAAAAATTGCGTTGATTGGGTCGCTTCAACCTTGTTTTTAACGAATTAGTTTGATTGAGTTACAAGCTTGCTAATATAGGTTAATCTAAATTCAGCTTTTTGTTTCCATACATACGACAAAATATTGTGTAATACCTTCTAAGAGGGTTGTAACATTGTGAATCATTCATAGTAAACTCTACACTTTGTACCAGTCTGTTTACAAAAGAAAGAAAAATGGCGACTGTTAATGTGATTCATAATAAAAAAAAAAACATTGAACATCGAAGCACAAACACGGTCATAATAAGTATGAAGTGTCGGCGAAACAAATTATAATTTTGTAGCGCAGCTAAGGAACTCTAAATGTGTTTTAATATCATCAACATCGATGTGCAAGGTAGAGGAGATAGCGTCTGGGTTTTGATCAGATACCCTTACACCCTATAAAATATTATTTTTTATTTATTGCAACAAGTACCATTCAATTTCAGGATTAAATAAAGCTTTATGACAAGATTTATTAGCTATCGGATAAATATAGCGACATCATAGTTACTACTCACCTATTAGATAAAGTTTTGATTTATGTAGACGACTTTATGATTATTTTGCCTTGTTATCTGTAGTAGGTGAAGTGCAGTGGTTGATCTACTTAATATATCTCATCTTACGCCAACCAAGGGAAAATCTTGAGTTGCATGTTATCTTATGCCGATCGATCATCAACATTTTTTCCTAAATCCTCCTTTACATCATATTTAATACTTTATCAGATAATAAGGTTGATAAATCGCATGGATTACGTCAAACACATCCTTCCTAACTTCATTTCCCTCCTTTCCATTACAGTATTTTTACAGATTAAAAGTATTAAATCCGCTTCAGTTCATCACTGAAACCAAATCCAGTTGCAAGTGTAAAAAGCTCGTTAATCCAAAACGACGAGACTCTAATTGTGTACGCATATCAAGTTCCAATTAGATCTTGGATATAATGACAAAATACAGGTACTAACATGAGGACTCGCGGGGTACTCGCAAATTGACTGTGTGAGAGGAATGGAGTGTGGGAAAGAGGGTGAAAGAGAAAGGGATGGAGGAAAACGATGAAGTATTAAGGGTAGTTAAAAATTGTAGAAAAACTGGCTTGATTACTGTTAGGTTTTGAATGTGTAACGATGGGTTTTTGTAAAAAGCGTTTGCTGTTTGTGGGAAAGCAATACCGATACTTAGTAGAATTAGTAGACTATAGTAAGCGCGCAAGTGCTAGTCACCGCTCACATACCTCAAGCGGTAATTTCCGTTAAGACAGTTAAAGTGATGCTAATTTCCATAAGATACTTCTAAGTTTCATCAGTATTTCGCCCAAATCACTATTTGGCTTCAGTGAGTTATGCTTTTTTATTTGTCTGATTTCAATAATACAGGCAGTAGGCACCAAAACTTTTGCAATCAAAGTGGGAGATTCAGTCGCTAAACTATGTAGTTTTTTAATAGTTGCAAATGCCGTAAGCTACGCCCAGAAGTTCGTAAGTGCCAAGTATGCCACGATTAGACCATAAAAAGCTTAACATAATACAAACTTTCAAGATCCTCTATTTTACTACGTATTAAAGTATTTTCTACAATTTGCTTACACTAAACTGTTTGCAGACAGAAACCCTTTAAACCGACCACTTTATGAGAGACAAGGCGACAGGCTGACAAACAAGACTACATGCTTGTTTTCACCTGTTTTGAATATGGAACACGAGTTTATTGGAGCGGATGTGACGTATTTAGTAATGGCCAGTTGAACCTCTGTGGTATTGCCATTTAATTAAATATCTAGCATATTTTTGGGTTAATTTATGAACAGAATTTGAGCTATAAATTAGATTTGGACGACGTATTTTTGAATATGACTTGTTTTTGTAGGATAACTTGATTCCGCAGGTTTTATATTTTTGCTAAAGGTGAGTCCTAAAATGTAAATGTATTTGTAAGAACTTGCATGTTAAGGCGAAAACGCCAGGGTAGCCCACGAAATTCAAATTTTCTTACGTTTTTTGCAATTTGCAAATCGGTGTTAGGTTGTATGGTGATCAAAATATGATTCGCGACCGTAACAAGTATGTATTTACAGAATTATAATCATTAAAGTCATCAACACTACTTTTTAAGACCAGGTAATCATATTGAATGACTTTTTCATGAAATCGTGACATTTAGGAATATACAAACTTGATGTTGTAATAATTATTTTAATTCTGTAAATACATATTTGTTACGGTCGCGAATCATACTTAATCAACACACAATCTAATACTAATTTGCAAATTTCAAAAAACGTAAGAAAATTTGAATTTCGCGTTAGTTTTAGTTTGACTTAGCTGGAGAAGAGCGCCACGATTCGGACGGTATTCTATTTGTTTTTAGCTTTACTCTAAAACTCGCAACCGTTTTCCCGCCTATTTTCACGACTTACCCAGAACGTTAACCAATCAATAAGACGATAATTCTTTTCAGCATGTCACCTGGCAGTCAGCCTAGAACACGTTAAGCTGAAAATGATTTAATCGGCGCCAGAGCGCGGGGAACGTGCAGCATGCGAGGTATGGATGTCGGGTATGCAGTTCATTCTTCATGCAATAGTTGGCTACCTATTGCTATTCTCAACTTTGACATTATTGTTGGTGCTAGTGTTGGGCTGCGGTAAGAAAAGAATGTTTATTCCGTATGCGATTGTGGGTTTAGAGGTAGAACTATGGATTTAAGAAGCTAGCTTATATTTTGGATGTCTAGCAGAGGACTGCGTTAAATTCAGTTTGATGTTGATCTGTCAGATACCAAGTTGTCTGAACTACTTAATTTATATCTTAAAACATATTAAAAACATAAAAATTGAGATTTTTATATTTGATATAATAATATCAAATAATATTGAATTCTGTACACTGCAAACAGACATGATAACTAAACTATTATAATTCTAGAAAGATGATGAAGACTGATCGTTGGCAGCGTCAGTATTTAATTGCCAATTATTTCTAAGCGAGCCAAAAAGTATTGTTTTATTATAATTTATTATCAAGTGATGATTGACCACAATCATTTTTGGCTCAGTCAATTCTTAAGTACACTACACGTTTATTTCTAATGATTATTTCCAATTTTAGTTTTGTTTCGTGGTTTACAGATCTGTAAACGGTCAGTCATGTTTTAATTCAAAACTTGATTTATCGGTACATTAACTCCAATACTAAATGTTGCATTATTTTGCTATTTATCTAATTTTTTGTAAAGTTTTTATAACATGCATAATCGTGTTTGATACCGTTATGCTCAATTAAATTGATTTAAACATAGGATTCTGATAATAAATAAAATTTTACTCATTTACGACACTTTTAAAAGGTATTCTTTGTATTTTAATTGTTTTATTAACAGGTTCAAAGATGTTATATTATTGAGATTATCTGCGGATTCCAAATTTAGTAGGCATAATTAAATATAATTAAAGCTAATCTTCGAACTAGTTAGTATTTGGATAGGCTAGTGAGTTAAAATAGTCCTAGGCAGTATGCCTTTCTGCACTAGTTAGCAAAAATTGAGAGGGCTTAACGTTTCCGTAATTGAATTTTACGCATGAAAATCCGTTGGCCCGTAGCATTACAAGTGAAGCAGGTGAATAGTTTCGTAATTTTAAAATCTGAAAGATATTTTAAGTAGTCTTAAAACTAAATCTCATTTCATCCGGCTCCCAACAGTAAACTTAAAACCTAAGGCCACAAAATAGGCAGTAAACTCAAAAACACTATAACAATTCTACATTTTTTATTGTAAGTCATTTCATTATGCTCTTTTTACTGGTTTCGAAGGCAGGGTCGTGGCGAGTTGATCAGATTAGGACCTGTAACCGGTTTCTCGAAAACATCCCGAAGAAAAAATAACGAAAAAAAAACACTAATAACAACAAATAACGAGGTACGGCTAGTGATGGACGGGTGTCGATATGCACGTGAGAAAAGTTATCGATAAAACTGAGTTTGTCGAGAGATTATGCTCGGATGATTGATGGTAATGTGCCGTTATCTCGCGATGACAGATAAGATATAATACGTCAAGTAGTTGAGACATCTTTATGTTTGTATGTTACAATGGATGTTAACAAGTTTTAAATTGAAGTGTGTTCCTCTGAAGTGCGTGTATTAATCTTTGTAGACAAGTTGAAAGACATACATTGGCGCTGTCATTAAATTGTAAACCGTTATGATATTACAGACAGGGTACAAAGCGTAGGTTTTGCCAATTATATTGGGCTCGTTATTCATTGGAATTTAAACCTTATGTGACTGACCATTAATTAGTTTATTCACATTTAATACCCAGCTAGATACAAAAATCAGAGACTAATATTTATTTCCATCATTAGGTCACTATAACAAATCAATCGATCATTATCGACAAAATCCCATCCCTACAGAGGTGGGGCAAGATGAAATTATACGAAAATATTGTAACGATAGTGACAGATGATTATAAGCTGGCGATAAAACATACATAATTCCGAGTTAATGGCCGCGGGCGAGATACAGCATTAAGTCCACGTAATACCAGCTTTATAGTTGGTACGAAATCAATTTCACATCACTAGTCGAAACGATTTATGGATAAGATCGATTATCGTGTACATGGAAGAGTTTTGGGTGTAATATGGGATTATTTATCGTGTATGATGGTGGAGGAAAAAGTGTTTAATGAAGATAATTTAACAGTTAAAAGAGAATTTGAGTTAATCTTATAAGCCTTTGGTAATCCTTTCAACTGTGTTTAAATTTTCTGGCAATGAAAATGTCACCTAGAGTCTACTGCTGATGTTACGGAAGGTAACTTACGGGGGAAACGCCAGGAAAGCCATTATTAGGTTGTATGCTGATTATAAGTACGATTCACGGCCGTAACAAATATGTATTTACAGAATTATAATCATTAGAATCAGTATCAATCAAACCAAAACTACTTATAATAGTATAATCCTAAATGTCAAGTTTTCATGAAACAGTTATTCAATATGATTATACGGTCGCGAATCATATTTTGAACAACATACAACCTAATACTGATTTGCAAATTGCAAAAAACGTAAGAAAATTTGAATTTCGTGGGCTACCCTGGCGCTTTCGCCTTAAGTATGATGAGAAGTTCGACAAGTGGCTATTCCATTGCAAGTCAAAGGCGTCTCTTGATACAGTTAAAGAGTAAGCGTTAACCACCACGTTTCCTCATTGTGTATTAGCAATTTCCTTACTATATTCATTTAGAAGGGAAAGGAGTGCGTGGCTAAATAATAACAGCCGCACGGGTCAATCGATCAGGTTAAGCTACACTTACCGCGGATGGGTGACCATTTTTAAATATCGAGACCTTCGTCATTCGTGGATCTTTGACAGTCGTTACGGGTCGTAAGTCTAACAACCAATCAAGGGTATCGTACTACCCAGTAAATGGGATGTGGAGGTCAGGTATGCAGTTCCTACATTTAAAATATTGCTACCCCAACGTAGTGGGATAAAGGCTAGGCAGATGATGCTATTCATATAAACTTCTAAACTATCCATTCTATGCTAAGTTTTAGCCATTGGAATAGCACTAAAAATAGACGCAAAATCAAGTTCTGGTAAAACCAAGTGTTTTGACAACTAACGAGAACAAAAAACTTGTTGTTCCAATTCTCAGTTCTCATCATAAATCATGGTCAACGAAGATTTAATAATATTAATGATATTCTGATTTATTAGCTTAGAACTTTATGGTGATAAAACTTATCATTAAATCTGTTACAGATTACCGGTAGACACTGGGCTAGTTATAGAAGCGTGATCGATTTGATATGGTTACAGTATGTCGATTTGGTGTGAGATATTTTTGCCTTCTATATAAGATTTTTATAAGTTATAAAGAAAATCTGATGAGAAACTGATGTTGTGTGCAGTGTTTAAGAGTTAGGGAACCATTGTCTTCCTGTCTACCAATATTCAAATATACGTACTGCGATAACCAATCTGTTTTCACAGTGGTGATCATAGCAGTTACCCGGTTTAGTCCCATCTTGGCACCCATGAATTTATTGGGATTTTTTGGGGGTATATACAGGGTGATTTTTAAAACATGCGACAAAATTTAAGGGGGTGTTCTACCCATCAATATGAACAACTTTTACTATGGGACCAACTAAGAATTCGCAAAAAAAAAAATTACCTTCCCATGTAAAAGCACATACCCGATTGGACCATTTTGTATAAAAAGGTCGAAATTTTTTTGCGAATTCCGAGTTGGTCCCATAGTAAAAGTTGTTCATATTGATGGGTAGAACACCCCCTTAAATTTTGTCGCATGTTTTAAAAATCACCCTGTATAAATACGTAAATTCGTGGGTGCCGAGATGGGACTAAACCAGTTGCCCCTGAAGGTTGATTGTAGGTTTAGTTGGGAAGATATACAGGGTTATTGGTCAAACACCAACAACCTCTTAAGGGGTCATTATACTCATAATTATGAAAAACTTTTACTATGGGACAAAATCTGAAATCGCAAAAAAAAAATCAGCTGTTCAGTACAGGTCAGTTGGCGTAGTTGGTTAAGATACTACCTGCCATGCCGCTGGTCGTGGGTTCGATTCCCATCCAGGACAAACATTTGTGTGCATGAACATGTCTGTTTGTCCTGAGTCTGGGTGTAATTATCTATATAAGTATGTATTAACAAAAAAAAAAAGTAGTATATGTAGTAGGTATATCAGTTATCTGGTTTCCATAGTACAAGCTCTGCTTAGTTTGGGATCAGATGACCGTGAGTGAACAATGTCCTAGGATATTATTATTATTATTTTGACGAATTATGCGAACATAAATGTACTGAATAGCTGATTTTTTTTCGCGATTTCAGGTTTGGTCCCTTAGTAAAAGTTGTTCATAATGATGATTACAATGACCCCTTAAGAGGTTGTTGGTGTTTTACCAATAACCCTGTATAGATAGGGATTTGATAAGACAGTTTTTCTATTGAATACGTTTTGGCAGTTGACAAAGTTATGTAACTGCAGAGATATTGCTATTGAAATTGCTAGTAACCTATGATATGAAGGAAAATATGATAATAAATTGTACTCACCAAATACAGGACTTAGGTCCGACTTTACCGATAGTTTACCGGGGTAAGGCTCGCCGGACTTCTCCTGAAACAATACGAAACACTTTTAAATTCCATTTAATTACAGTTAAATTGTATACGAAACAATTTAAGTTGAAATCGAAAGAATGGAATACACGCTCACAAATCTATCTAATATATATCTATACTAATAATAAAGCTAAAGAGTTTGTTTGTTTGAACGCGCTTATCTCAGTAACTAGCAGTCGGATTTGAAAAAATATTTTTGCATTTGATAGCCCAATTCTTGAAGAAGGCTATATAGGTCCCCACTATCCTGTTCTCAATTAAATATTACGCATAAAATATTAAAGCTATTGTTATTAAATTTATTATGATCTGGAAAAAACCGTTTTGAACTGCTGTGAACATTTTCAGAAACTGGATAGAGGCGGATTTGCACTTAGACCTCTCATATACAGGCTGTATATGAGAGGTCTAAGTGGGTAAGTGTAGCACCAAACCTGAAATCGCGAAAAAATCAGGTGTCCCATACATTCACGTTCGCATAACTCGTCAAAATGTAGGAAGCAGCTAATTTTTTTTCGCGATTTCAGGTTTGGACCCATAGTAAAAGTTGTTCATAATGATGAGTACAATGACTCCTTTAAGAGAATAACGGTAATTAAAATTACACCCAGTATTACATAACGCTACGACCCTCAGGAGCCGAGCAAAAGGAAGACCGCGGTGCACAGCTAGTGCATTCTTAAAATGGACGTTTACTCTCTCTCTGATACCAACTTGAACATGGATAGCGTTTCACAAGTACCTAATATTCACATGTATTTGAAAACCTGGTAATGTAATGAGCCGTTTTGTAAGTATGTACTTAGATGTTTTGAAAATCTCTGCCAAATTCCTTTGCCTTTCTTACACTTAGGGCCGGTTTTTTGATCCGTAGTTAACTCAACCAATGGTATACATAGTAAGTAATGGTTGAATTTACATGTTAAAAAATAGTAACTAACATAATGGCATTTTGACAGGCCAGTTGGCGTGGTTGGTTAAGATACCACCTATCATGCCGCAGGTCGTGGGTTCGATTCCCATCCAGGACAAACATTTGTGTGCATGAACGTGTCTGTTTGTCCTGAGTCTGGGTGTAATTATCTATTTAAGTATGTATTTACAAAAAAAAAAGTAGTGTATGTAGTATATCAGTTATCTGGTTTCCATAGTACAAGCTCTGCTTAGTTTGGGATCAGATGACCGTGTGTGCATAATGTCTCAGGTTATTATTATTTTGGCAAACACATTTAACAAATATTATAACAGCCGCACGGGGCGATCCATCACGTTAAGCTACGCTTGCCGGGGTTGATCTGTGGATGGGTTTTCATACCGAGACTCTCCCGTGCCTCGGAAAGCACGTTAAGCCGTTGGACCCGGCTGTCATTCGTGGATCTTTGGCAGTCGTTATGGGTCGTCAGAAGCCCGAAAGTCTGACAACCAGTAACCAAGGGGTATCGTATTACCCAGTAACTGGGTTGTGGAGGTCAGACAGGCAGTCGCTCCAAGTAAAATACTGGTATTCAGCTGCATCTGGTTAGACTGGAAGCCGACCTCAACATAGTTGGGAAAAGGCTAGGCAGATTGACATTTAACAAAAATTCAACCGTTAGTTACTATGTTTAACCATTGGTTGAGTTAACTGCGGATCAAAAAACCGGCCTTTAAGTAATTACCCTACTTCAACTAAGGGATAATTTTTCAATCGTCAGATAACTTTTATTTATGGAATAAATATGGCGGTTTGACAGTTTTTGTATAGAAAATATGTCAAACTGTCATATTTATTATTCAGCTAAAAGTTAACTCACTACTGATAAATCAGCCTTTAATAAATGAAAATATTTGCCTTACTTGAGAAGAGACTGGAGTCCACGACACAGGGAATCCGTGTGTAGTAGAAATCTAGCATCTAAGGCTCGTAAGGCTCGTCGTAATCGTAAGTACTAACTTAACAAAACACCAACATTGTACACTTAGTTCGCAAGTAACAGATTAAAGTCAAAGTCAAAAGACTTTGACTTTAATCTGTTACTAGTTTTTAATATTGTGCCGTGTTTTTTTCTGAACTGAATAAACTTTGTATATTTACTTAAGTATTTTATTAGTTTCGTGTTTAAACCAAATTAAAATAGTGTTTAATTAACGAGCGGCCACAATTCTATCCACTAAAATTCCTGCAACACAAAAACTATCAAACAATAATCAAAATATCTAAGAAGATCCAATCATGTGATCGAATCCCACGTTTTCCTAATAAAACAGGAGGTATTTCCGCTTTTATTCGTTGGAATGCTATGATATCCTCTCTCCGTCGTTTGGGAGCCAGTAGACCGTTTAAATCAGTACACCTTGGATTATTGGTGGGGTATTCTAAGAGTGTGCGAGATGATCAAATGTCGAGCGATAGATAATTAATGATGTGGCCCTGCTTTTGGAGTCAGCGACAAAATAATTATGCGTTTCCAGTTCGAAAATTGAAATATTTCAATGAACGACGATACGTCCTCAATTATTAGTGTATTTGTTGCCATGTGGTGTATTAACCTATTAATTATTTTTGAAACTATACAACTGCCGGTCTATTCTGTACAAATCTCACCGTGAAAACTTAGGTGAGGTGAGCGTGGAGTGAGCTGTCAATAGTGTCAATCCCTAGCATTAGGTGGAATGACACGCTCACTGGATTTATAGATGTCCGTAGCATCACATGGGCCCTATCAGAATACCAGCGCTGCGATATTTATTTAAATATCGTAGCTTAGGTCTTTTATCTAGGTCTTTTTTTTAATTTGTCAATTATGTATTTCTTTGTTTTTTTTTAATGTTAATTTTGTTAGTTTTATATGCTCCTTTTTTACTATTTGTAATTCTTATGTGTGTCCCAAATAAAATATGTTTCTTTCTTTCTTTTTCTTTCTCACTTCAAGCTCACTTCACCTAAGTTTTCACGGTGAGAGTTTTACAAAATAGACTGGCAGATTACAGAAATGATGTCCTTTGAAAAGGTCCGGTACCTAGTCACGCGCGGTATTTAATGACAAGATGACGCATAAATGAGCATGTAAGCATCCTAGCACTTGGTGTTCTGTATTACTTGCCCATGAGGAAAGGCGTTAATGCGTTATACAGTATGCAACTTAGTTTTTGCTCTATATTCCTATCAAAAGCTACATTGTATTTGCTTTTTTTTATTTTAAAACTAGCTGTGCCCCGAGTCTTCGTTCGCGTGGAAGTCGTAAGATCCACAGTATACTAAGATAACAGCCACATTTTAATAAAACCCTCCCCAACCCACCGTGTTGCATCGTTTTTTTGCGAGGAACCCTAATTCTTTTCTAAAATAAAAGTAGCCTATGTTACTCCTTATAACATCAGCTATCTGGGAGTGAAAGTCCCGACAAAATCAGTCTATCCGTTTCGGAGATTAGCCGGAACAAACAGACGACAGACAGACCGACAGACAGGCAGACAAAAATTTAAAATAATGCATTTTTGTTATAAGTACCGTATATACTTTCATATGCATTTAGTAAAAAAAACTGTTGTTTTGACATTACAAACAAACACTTCAATTTTATTTATTTGTATAGAAGATATAGATGTATAGATAGATTACTCACATCCCTTTCGCTAATAAATAAGTATTTATGTAAGTTGTGCCTTGATAGGTAATACAATTTTAATTCCGTTACTTTCAACAAATCACTCGACTTATTATCGCCCGATCACCAGAATAGTGTCCATCCAATAAGTTCGTCTGTTAACGGAGGGTCGTAATTGGATAAGTCAGAATCAGTTTACCCCACTCGTACGTGTTTACCCCGAATCAAGGGTAATAGATTTCCCCAATTCCCCGGTAATTTTTACGTGAGATTACACATGTTTGTGTTGAACTATTTGTCTGTTTGACGTAAGAGAATGATTGTTTAATGTTGAAGGGCTTTTGGGGTGATTTCATTCGTTCTTGGTCAATTGGGGATGTGTGAATGGCGTTCCATTCACGTATTCCGATGGTATCTTTATACTTATTGATAGTTCAATGGTGTTGTTATTGCTTTGCTTACTTTACGTAATTTATGTGTTTAGGAAAAGCTTGGGCTAAGAATGTTTTTTATAAGCTTTCGAAAACTCCTTGTACAGACGCCAGCAGGTCAAGCTACCCGAAACTGTTAAATTTTCCCAATCAACCTTGAACCTAATGCTTTAGCGATAAAGTTGAAAATCTATTAAAGAAATTTGACAGATTGTAGTAGCTTGATGAACTAAAGATTTATTTTATCTAGATTTTAGCAACAAAGCTCTATGTTGTATTTTACTGTGGGTACATAAATAATAAAAATTAATAAATAAATTAACAAGCCCCATTTTTCTATAACTACTTAAACATCATGCAAGATAAAATGGTGCCGATTCTGTGTGCACAAACTAAACTTAATTTAGGCTATTGCTAACTTTTTCTCTCTAATAAAACAAGAAAGAGACGGACGTAAATTAGTACTGTCAAAAGATGAACTAATATTTCCATACAAATTTAGGCGACACGTAAAAACATATCGACTAAAAATACAGTGAAGCGCGAGGCGTAAACTAGTTTGACATCTCTAACTTAGTTCATAGCTATAGCCGTCCTTTTCTCGCGCTGTCTGTTAGTAAAAGATAGCGATTCTCTAATTTTAGTTAAGATATTGAACAAGAGAATCAGCACCATTACCTGGTTTTAGCGTGTTACCTTTTATGTTTATTGCTTGTAGGAGGTGAAAAAAATTTGATTAGAAAATAATTATGTACATACGCCAGCAGGTCAACCTACCCGAAACTGTCAGATTTTCCCAATCAACCTTGAACCTAATGCCTTAGCAATAAAGTCGAAAATCTATTAAAGAAATCTGACAGATTGTAGTAGCTTGATGTGCTGGCGTCTGTACCTTCTAATAAGGGAGCTACGTCTGCCAACAAACTACATTGCAATATGGAGAAGGAAACATCTTTTAAAATCATTATAACAATGAACAAACACTACTTCTTCATCTTCATTTAAAAGTTGACCGAGATTATGCTGAATGGTTTATCTACCAACTTCTAATAAGGTGGCTAAGTAAGAACAGTCGCACGGGTCGATCCACCAGGTTTAGCTACGCTTGGTTGGTCCGTGGATGGGTGCCCATCTTTACTTACATACAGAGAATCCTCCGTGTCTCGGATAGCATGTTAAGCCTTTGGTTCCGGCTGTCATTCGTGGATCGTTGACAGTCGTTACGGGTCGTCAGAAGCCCGAAAGTCTGGCAACCAGTCTTACCAAAGGGTCTACCAGTTACAGGGTTGTGGAGGTCAGATAGGCAGTCACTCCATGTAAAATACTGGTATTCAGCTGCATCCGGTTAGACTGGAAGCCGACCCCAATATAGTTGGGAAAAGGCTAGGCAGAATGATTGTCTACTACTGCACTTAGCAAACAAATGTGTCCAGCCAACATTTATTTGTCATTTTTGAAAATACGTCTCAAATTGTTAACTGAATGAAGTTTACAGCCACAAAAATAAAATGTCCAATATGATTTCCACGTACGAACTAATGTATTTAGGCAATAAATGGGCACTCGTTGCCCGCCATTATTGGCATTAATGAGGAATGCTTCAGTTAAAATATTTTGCCGAATATTTTGAACGTAGCTTTTGTTCAGGCATTTTAATAAAACTATTTTGATATTTTTGTGTCATACGGATGTAATGGAACTGTCTGGAATGGTAGTGATGTTACAGCAGACAGATGGATAGCTATACCTATAAAGCGATGCGAGGTACTGGGCCCTAATTCACTATGACCACTCAACAATTCCTTACTTCGAAACCATGTCAATTCCTTGAGCTAATCACGACATCTGCTAATAACGTATTCTCTATGACACAATGAACAAAACCGCCTATACAGGGAATTTTAATCACCGTTATCCTCTAAAGGGTGTTATTGTACTCATCATTATGAACAACTTTTACTATGGGACTAAACCTGAAATCATTTGCTGTTCAGTACATTTTGAAAATGTAGGAAACAGCAGATTTTTTTCGCGATTTCAGATTTGGTCACATAGTAAAAGTTGTTCATAATGATTAGTACAATGACCCCTTTAAGAGGGAAACGGTGATTAAAATGACACCCAGTATATAAAAAGTACTCTGATGGGTTTCTATAAGACACGATATTGACGTGTTTTGCACGTGGTAAGATTTTCAGCGGGCAATCAACACCCCGCATTGTTCCAGCAGATATGATGCTGTACCAGTGTCGAAGAGGAGGTGTTAATTTAATTGATCGATTTGATTCAATTTAATTTTATCCGATTTAATTTGATTTTTTTTCCATTTAATTTGATTTAAGTATTTTTATTTGATTTAGGTATGTATTTTATGTTTGGCGCTACTGTAGTGCTTCCAGCATGTTCGCTGAGGCGGCAATTGATGGCTTTCATGCAATAATGCGTAAGCGATGCACCTCCAACATGCGCCGTATACGCGCCAACCTGAAAGCATCCTGAAAACCATAGCGGACAGGTGGGATAGCCCCATACTGGGACATTGGATATGCCTACATGCCAGTGGGGCGTAGGTATAATTGAATACTAACAGTAACTACTCTAGTTTCGAAGTTTCTACTCTGTCAAATACAAGAGTTTTAATTTTAAGTATTGTAGAATATATGTTACTAACACTAGTTTATAAGTTTACATTGTTACTAACAAATATGGAAGTGATTCTGCGATAAACGTTTATTATTATTATAAGTAATAGTTGTGTTTTGATTTTGAAGTAATCTGAACACATTTCAGAAAGAAATAAATGGTTTCTTTGTCAGGAACGCATCCATCACATCAGTATCAATGAAATCTTTTGACCACGACTTGATTTTTCTCTTGTTTGCTGAGCTATCTTGAGATATACGAGAGCGGTTTTCCCATCCTGTTAAAATTATTCCCTGACCCAAGTCATCTTTTCGAACACCTGATTGGTGACTCATTATTTGATAAGAACTAGGATATTTCCTTAGACCCACAGTTAATCGCATTCTCTGTATGAGAACTGCATTACCCTACAATATAATAGGATAACTACAGACTGATCAGGACTTCTGGAGACTTCTTCACCGGGAGCATTTACTGTTTTATCAATAAAAGCACACATAAAGCTCAGCTGACCCAGTAAACAAAATTAATAAGTGACAAACATATTATAAACGCTGCTATAGAAATGGGGGTCAGTAAGTGTGAAGATATCTCTGACAACCGATGAATCTTACGATTGCTGTTATGTATACTCGACATAATTGAACAATTTTCACCCTTAAGCCTTTAGAGTTAAGGTTGAAAGTGGTTAACAGTGAACATTGCCGACTGTACCCACGGACACCGGACGCTTAGTGCGATAGTTATGGTTGTCACTTGTCAAGGTAACGGAGAAAATAATAAAATTGTTCAAATCATATCAAAATATTTATTTGCTAGAATATGGTACATAACGACGGTTAAGAATCAATAGTGTCTATCTCAATAAAGTAAACTAACTTTTCAGGAGATAAAAATTTTATAAAAAATATACGAGCTCTTAACTTAGAGGGAATTTCTATAGCGAATAACTACAACAATTTTGTGAATTTTGAGATAGTCCCTCGGCCAAGCCAAATTAAACCTTAAAACTACCTGTTATAAAATTTGAAAAACGTAAAAAACTGAAATAGACACTATTGATTCTTAACCGTCTTTAAGGTGTTACGGTAAATTTGGTTCTGCATATCCTGCCATAACATGGCGTGCAAATGCATTCACAATCAGCGATGTTTCATTATTAGTCTAACTTACAAATTACAGATTCTATTGACTTGTCTTCTAAATAGACCGTCAAGGTAGCCCGCGAAATTAAAATTTTCTTACGTTTTTTGCAATTTACAAGTCGGTATTAGATTGTACATTGATCAAAATATAATTTGCGGCCGTAACAAGTATCTATTTACATAATTAGAATAATTAAAGTGATCAATACAACTCTTTAAGACCAGGTAATCCTAATGAATGACTATTTCATGAAATCTTGACATTTCAGGATTATACTAACTTAAGGAGTTGTAGGTACTACTGATTCTAATGATTATAATTCTGTAAAAACATATTTGTTACGGCCGCAAATCATACTTTATTTAACATACAACTTAATACTGACTTGCAAATTGCAAAAAAAAAAGTACGAATGTTTGAATTTCGTGGGCTACCCTGACGCTTCCCCCTTAATGGTATAATATCTTTTAAATATGTTTGAATTTTTTTTATACATTGTCAGGTTTAAACATTGGCGGTAAGTCTTGCAAACTATTTGGTAAAAGATTATAAATGTCCATAGTTAAACGAAAAGGATCCAACCCACTACACACTTAATGTGGGTTGGATCCTTTTCGTTTTACTATGTACAAATAATAATCGACATGTAGTATACAGGGTGTTTGGCAGAACGTTGAACATACGAAAATGGTGGATAGGTGGGGTCATCACTTACTCAGCCCTAATTTATTTGGCCCTGGCCCACTGGGTATTTTAAAAAAAAAATATTTTTCTTTTTTCTTGTTTCACCACTTTCTTAACTTTAAAGTGTAATTTTTATTAAAAATGGGTAAAACAGGCAATATTTTGTTTTTTATTTTAATCTTTGATGTTGGCAGATTCTTATAAAATTATTGCTTTGTTCAGATGTTAGCTAGAAAAAAAGTTATGAGTCCTCAAACTTACAGAAAGAAGTCAAAAATACTTAAATGTTAATTTCAACTTGCATTAAAAAAAAAAAAACAAAAAATGATTGAGGAGTTCCAATTCTAGCAAAACATCCCTGTGTGTGAGCTTTCTAATGGTATGTAATTTTCGTATGTTCAACGTTCTGCCAAACACCCTGTATATTTTTCTTCTATTTCTGTTGGGGAAAGAATTATTGGCTAATGGTGGTACAGGGAAATGATTTGTTGGTCTGTACGTGATCAATTGTGTATAATTTTACAATGTTAAGTTTACTTGCAATAATTATAATTTGTATTAATTTACTACCTAATTAATGTGCAGTGGCAGTGGCAATGCAATCAGCGCTGTATTAATTATTGCAACTAATAGACTGAGTCTTAAACTCATTTTTGTATACGCTATATTATTATACTAAGATAAACACAGATAAGCCGTAGTCATCCTCGAGAAGGGCAGCACATTCTCAAGTTTAGGGAAAATAGCTGCTAAAGGTTTTCTTAAAAGGCTTTCTCGACTTGAGAAACCCCCCTCCGCCCTCAGAGAGAAACATTTGCCCCCCTTTGAGCAGAAACCTAGATCCGCGTCTGTCTCAAACGCCAGGTAATTTCAAAAACTTCATCAAATAAATTATCACCTCATTATTTTTACTCCAATTACATCTTGTAACAAATATAAACAAGATAACTTCAACGCGTGTTTGACAACCTTACACATTGAACGTCCAATGGGCCGTCTCGCCCGAGGCGACCAATTACGACTGACCCTACAAAGAATTTCCCTCATATCAATTACTTAGGCGTGCCAACCCTGACTTGAGTTCCGACGTTGGACGCTCGAACTTTTTATAAGACCCAAAGTGTTGATTAAATTCTTGTTACAAACCAGTTTTTGGACATGTCAAATAAGTGTCAAAACAAGTTTAAGTTATTGATATGAAATTGTTGGTGTGTGAGTTTGTTTAGGCTCGTTTACACGTATTTAATTATTAATTGATAACGTCACATTATCAAACTTTAAACTTGAAGTGATTATAAAGTTAATTTGTGGCTATTTACTTATGATTGCTTGAAGTCTTGAAACAAAAAACAATTGGCGGTATTAAATAAAATCGTAATCGAATACTAAACTCGTTTTCAATAGAACTTCATATAAAACCTGCTTAGAGTTCCGCTCACGCATCAAGAAAACCCATTAACACGGACGTTATACACTATATTTTATGATACTTAATTCCTCCATTACTGGCAACACCAACTTCGTTTGAAACATCTCCATCTGCTGCGAAAACAGTCCCATTGAAACTATTTCACTATATCAATAAATATTACTTGCATTACTTTGTAGGAAAAGAAAAAACATGAAACGATTCAGGTTCGTTTGACATTCGTCTCAGGAGCGACATCTAGATCCAATGATAAAAGCAATTAAGGCCCTTTAAAGGCACGTAATTGATGGTCCCTGTATTATACAGACAGCCGTTAGGGGTAGGTTCGATGACTCAAAAAACACTTCAATACACAACTACCCTTTATTAATTACGTTTGAAATACTACTCGTATTATGTAACATTTATTTTTTAAGTACCTGTTGATTAATTAATAAGGAGAAGTCCCACTTTGGTATAACAGAATTAATTTTCACAAATATGTCAACGTCAAATCGATTTTCGGAAAGTTGTACTTGCTTCTGCCGATAGATGGGGCGCAAAAACGGTGCAAGCGCATTTGTAGCTTGTTAACATCATTTCGGTGTACGTTTTTTTAAAAAAAGTTGTCGCTACATAAGTCAAAATTGGAATGGGTTTTATATTATAATGCTAATGCTGTCCGATAATTTAAAAAAGTTTCTGTCAACATGTTCCTTTTTTAAACTTGTTCAGACACATGTCGTGTCTTGATGTTAGATAATATACAATTAAGGGCTTTTAAGAGTCACTTGTAATTACTACTATCAAACGACATTTGTGTAAATAGCAAAAAATAAGCACCTTTTCTACACACGTAGTACGTCGAATTAAGGTCGGAGTTTCGATTTTGTCGTCAATTAATAAAGGGAATTATTCATGGTATTTAATATTATGGGGTGTGTGTAGTATATTTTATGGGCAACCTTTCTGGCTAGTTAGTATGTCCGTAAAGGGTTGTAATTAAAATGTAAAGCCTTCTTGTAAAACTAATGAGAACTTACAACAAAGTCTATAAAAAATGTCTTACGGCCGAATTCTCAAACACAAAATATCATGAAAATGAAGACAAGAAAGTGCAGTGTCGTTTGAGAATACAACGGTTAGTTCTTTTAGAAGAATCTCAGTGTAATATCTGATCTGCTGAGTTCGATTTAAATCCGTATAAATCAGGACTTCTGCAAGTAAATCAGGTTGTCAACCTTACATATCGAGAGACTGAATCTAACTCGTTAGGCACCCAATTAATTGGACAACAGATCTAGTGCTATTGAATCAGGATCTCAGGACCTTTTGAGACACCTGACCTGAATAGGATAGGACTGAACTGGAAAGCTTTGTGGGATACCTAGCTCAGTAGAAATCGACATTAAAATCGCAAAGCTTTGATGTAGTTCTGTTTTTTTTGTATGTTGCATTAGACCAGTTATGGTGTTGTTAACCCAAATTCGCAACTTCGAAAAACTTTGCTTGTGCCGCACCATGCGCAAGTCAGCGAAATTGTGAGACTTTTCACCTTTTGCTCTAAAATTCATAAACTATGCATTTTTCGACCAACAAAATGCAGAACTTTTTTTAAAGTTAATTAAATTTGCAACAATTTAAGCCCAACCGCAGCTCTTTATACCCTAAAGGGACCAAGCTATGGCTCTTTGAAGATGGTCTATTTTTCCCGAAAATTTGTCAATTTAAGTTTTGCTCCCGTCTGGAGTACAAAATCTGCTGAGCGGCTGAGACGATATGCCGCTTCTTCCAGCGAAATGGTTTTTGACTGCTTATCGATCATTACATTACGTCAGGAGATGTTGTCGAATGACCGAAACAAAGAACGCCTTATTCAACATCTAACGCTCTGCATTTTCTCTCGAAGGGATTGATATGAAGACAGCGATGGAACACGCAGACCGCAATATCGTTCTGATGGCATTGGAGAAAACCACGTGCTGATGTGGCCATGCATGAGGTGGTTGGAGGATCCACAACTTGCGCTACTTTGCGGGAAGTTGAAGAAGGGTTTGAACTATTTCTTCACGCTTTTACTGGGTGTGAAACCACTTCTGCTCTTTCCTGACAGCGAAAAAGGAAATTGTGGGGTCAATTTCAGAAGAGGAAGGACCTAGTAGACCTGGCTGCCATCTTCCTACTAACAGATGCAACGCGTGAGAGTATTGTGGAAGCTGGCGAAAAGTGTCTGGTAGCTCTTTACGGAAGTATTCCAGGCACTTAGAGACTGCACGACCTGAGGTTTTAGCTGTTCGTGAAGACAGCGGCAAATGCAAAGGTTAATCTAGCACATTTGCCCCAACCACCGAGACTTCCTCTTTCCATGCATTCCGCACCTACCAACAATTGCAAAAGTAACTAAAGTGGTAGAGCCCCACCGAGTGGGGTTGGAAAATGAGCTCCTGCAGCCTCATCCCACTAGCAACTGATAAAGAGCCAGCCCCACCACAGCTTCTCAAAATCATAGCCTGAAGCGATGCAAGACGGCGTGTACTTTCCTGAGAGCTGGGCTCAAATACTCGGTTCTATGCTTGAACTGCTCAGGGAAATCATGCGATAACGTCGCCTTGTTTTTGATAGACGAAGACGAGGATGTTTCTGAGGAAGCTGAGGTAGAACACGAACCTGAAGAACATGAGCGAAAAAACGCCGAGTGACTGATCATTAAACATTACTTCCAAATATACATGTTCCAAATGTATTCTATACCTACTTTTGTTAATTAAACTAGCCTACAAATTAAAAAGTAATTATTCTTTTTCACGATTTTATGCCTTTTCCTTTAGTACTATGCACACAAATAGGTATTCTCAATTCCTCAAAAATTTGCATTTTTACCTTCTTTTCGTTTTTTCTCGAGAACTATTAGTCTCAGACTTCGTTGTGTGCTTTAATTAAAGCAAATTAAATGTACTACAACTTTATTTAAATGACTTTTTTCATACGACAAGCGATTTTGCCAATATTTTGATCCGGACGGGAGAAAAACTTAAAATTATTCTCACTTTTCGGGAAAATGAACCTTCCTCGAAGGGCCATAGCTTGGCACTATAGGGTTTATAGAGCTGCGGTGGAGCTTAAATGGTTGCAAATTTAATTACCTTTAAAAAAGTACTAAGTTTTGTTTATCGAAATACGCATAGTTTATGACTTTTAGAGCAAAAAGTGTAAAAGTCTCAAAATTTCGCAGCTTTTCGCGAAGTGCGCCGAGAGCACAAGTTTTTTGAAGTTGCAAATATGGATTAACACTACCCTAACTGGTCCATACAACTTACCAATAAATCAGAACTACATCATGCTTTGCGATTTTAGCCTCTTTTAACGTCGATTTCTGCTGGGCTAACCAAGACATCGCGAGAAATAAGAACAAAAGAAAAACATATGAAAGAACAGAAGGAATTTGACATTAATTTGATAGCTCAGTCAGAAATAAAAGCCAAGGAGTCAAAACAAAATCTATCAATCATAAACATAATAAATCATCGATATTTTGTCAGCTACACGTAATTTTCAAATCTCCATCATCAACAAGTTTTTGTCATTAGTGAATCACAAAATATTCAAGTTTGCTACTGTTAGTGAAGGGCAACGACAAAAATAGATACCAAATACCGATACCAGGTTCTAGAATATCGATTTTCACATGAATTTCAAAACGATTCAGATCTTTCGATCATAATCAAACATGTAATATGGCTATCAGATTGAAAATAAAATCATTTGCTTGTAATTCATTTTTAATCTTTTAGCGAAATCGGTAATACCCGCTACTTGGGGCAAGGTGGATATCTACAGGGAAATAGTAACGAAGTCAAAACTGTACATTGATATTTACGAAAAAGAAAAAATTGCTACGAGATATGGAAAATATAGTTTTATCATTTTTGTCCGTAGGTATACGTCTGTTGCCGCCAGGGTTGCGGGTTGGCCGCTAGGGTTGCGGGTTGTTCGAAAGTTACCGTGGCTCTGGCACAGGCAACTGAAGGAACAAGGTTTTAGTCAGTAGAAGTCTGACACGCCCTCCCGCTCCACCCAGAGCGGGAGAAGTTATTTGATGATTTCCCATCCACAAAAAAAAAGGTATACGTCTGTTTGTCTGGATGTATGTTCCAGATTGAAACGTCTAAACAGATATGGATAAAATTTGGCACAGATTATAACCTGGATTAACACATAGGGTACTTTTAATCCCGGTAGTACGTTCCCGTGGGATAGTTTCCGACAGCCACGCGGGTGAAGCCGCGGGCAAAAGCTAATATTAATATTTTCTTGAGTTATATTGTTGGAATAATCTTTAAATCTCAAAATCTTAATCCCTGGCCGGCAGTGATCGATGCTATAACAAATAGGGAGTTATCTAGTTGTATGCCTCAACACAAATCCATTGACACTGATAACTTTGCTTATCACAACATGTAGGCGTCATAATCTAGTGCATAGTGGAAAGTCAATATAGGTACATACGTAAGTTTGTTTATTCTATATAAATTTATCTAGAATTTTTTTCTCTCTAGAAGCCGTCTTTGCAGAAGCCTGAAAGTCTGACAACCAGTCTTACCAACGGGTATCGTATTACCCAGTAACTGGGTTGTGGGCTTGTGGAGGTCAGATAGGCAATCGCTCCATGTAAAAACTGGTATTCACTTGCATCCGGTTAAACTGGATGCCGACCCTCATTATTGGGAAAAGGCTAGGCAGATGATGACTCTAAAAGTTGACCCTGCTACTATAAATAATATAGTAATGCTAAAATAAAATGAAACATAAATGCATAATATTAACATCAATGCCTATTACATCTAAAATATATGACGTAATTCAAATCAAAGATAAAAAAAGATGAGAGAATGCCCATGAGAGAAGTCTTATAAAAATAAATATGATTCCGATTCAAATTTATCTGATCACGAAATCGATTTTATATCAAATCGTGTAACAAGTATTTAAAAATAAAACGATACGTAAATAACACGAGCAATTGCTCGTTATGAAATTAAAATGCTTCGAACAAGTGGTGTTTATCTCTTATATTAATTGGGTACCGAAATGTGGTATCGGTAAATTTCTCGGTACCTAATTACATGTACGAATGAAAACAGCGGTAATCACTGTCAGTGATCCGATACCAAAAATACGTGCGTTTCTCAGCTGAGAGCTGAGACCCACCTGTCAAGCTGTCATCACCGAGTTGTACTGTGTAATTATTAGTAAATATTTTAAGAAGTTGTCACAATAACGTGCTCCACTCACTCATTGAAATAAAAGGTGATTCATTGACCAATAACGTTGACCGATCGGACTAATTTTTTATTTCCTTTTTGAATGCTCAATATTTTTAGTACCCATCTCCGATACCGGATGCAAGGATTTCATTGACAAGACCACTAAATTTTTACCAAATTACTGTTACGCCATAACAATAATATTTTATGGATGATAAATCTAAAATGGCGACACCAGAAGGACATTTTTTACATCATCCGAACGGACATCCAATTCAGAACAACGGTTGTTTTATGGTCATGTAATTATTAATATTCTCATTACAAATTCAGATACTTACCGTTTATAATGAAAACCAAATAATTGACTTTTCAATTTCGTGCCATTTAATATCGTTGCATTGGTACCCGTGGAGTAATAAATGGTGATACTAACAAGTCCACTTCTTGGAACGAAGGGGCCTTTGCCTTTTTTTTCTCATCGCATCCTCCGTTTTCGGTCACGAATATCTGTTCGAAAGATAAATAGTGGAAGTAGCGTTTATGATGACGTCACGACACAAATATTTATAGATAAGTACCAGATTTTAGGACTAATTAATCCCATCACTATTGAATGAGTAATAATAAGCATTATTGAAAGAGTGACACTAAAAGAGTTTTAGAAGCTTTAAAACGTAATACAAAGTAGGTATTATCACGTCGTTTGTTTGTTCACACGCAATTAGAACCCCTCCCGTATCATTAGCACCGGCGTACGAGGCCGAGCTGAGTAAATTGCAACTGTCTCGCTCGCACCTTTGGAATTAGCTGCACCCTCTCGCTCTAGCTGTTTGATTGAGGATCTCGATTGTCTAGCTGCCGTTTGATTCCGGATTTCTATCAAACGATTGGTGTTGAAAGTTTACTCTGTCTGTTTGTCCATTGGGGCTTGCTACCAATATATCGTTTAGATACAGACGAGTATCTAATAAAGGTTAGAGTTGTGTATTGGATTTTCTGAGAATTGCAAGAAATGTCTGTTTTACGTCGTCTTTGGCGAAATCTTGTGGTTTTAATGGTTGTCAGGTAAAAATCTGAGGTCCAACTTTTGAGCCATTATTTTCTTTTTTATATCTTGTCATAATTTGGCACGGATCTCCAGACAGATAATATCAAGACAAACCGTGTAACTGCCAAATATTTAATTACGTCTGAACATTTCAGAAGTGGACATCTGGGACTGATATGGATAGCTGTATCCAAAGATTGAAAGATAAAATATGTTTTGGCAACTGTGTTTTCTAAATGCGATAAGTATATTTTTGAAGTGATCTTTCTGGTTTTTAGTTCAGAAACACATCTTTTACGGACATCAATTGACCATCAATAGAACAGAATATCGTCGGCCTAATTTGTTACCTACCAATATTTTTTTTTCTAATTTTCTTAAAAAATGTGTGTAAGATTTGCTATTAGTTATGCTTTTAAAATATTAAAGAAACTTATTAGAACCAACGGGATTTTCATTCGATTGCTAAAGAGAAAAAAAAGTATTTGTCGGTTTTTTCATGGACTTGGCAGGTTAAAATTAGGCCGACGATATTTCTCATTGATAAAATTATACATATTATTAAACAAACAAACAAATTTTACCTCTTCTGAAAACATCCGAACTGTGAACTTTTCTTTAACTATGCTTTTTATTGTATAGAGTTAAGCTTTTTCTGTTTTTTTTTTAATTTAATTTTTTTTTGTTTTTTTTGTTTTTATTTTTTTTTTCTTCTATTTGGTTGCCGTGTGCACTTATAGCATGTGCCGAATAAACATATTTTTTTTTCTTTCTTTCAACTATTATGGAATATTTTTTAGTATGATTGACATCAGTATTAGCAATATATAATACTATTCAGATCCTCATCTTGACATACACAAGACATTCAAGGAATCTAACCACTAATTTCCAAATGCACATCACCAACATTATGACCGTATGACATAGATACGCCCTCTTTCTCCATTCTGCCTTTGGCAACAAGGCTGCTTATAGCTTATGCCTGTTTGAGACAGACTGTTTGTACTACCAGGATCTGAGCTACCATTTCATTACGAGCTACCGGATATCTGTGTGTGTTGATAATCCTAATGACTGCAATTTGAGGTGTTAGTCTGTGACGTCAGGCGTCAGGCCTTGCGTTTGTGGTCCCCTACTAGCCTTAGTACTGGTTAGTTAATGTTGCTGTTATCGGTGTGTACACTAGGCAGTTGTATACACGCCTACATAACAAGCTATATATTTCCAGTATAAGCTGACCTCCTGCGAATATACCTAATGTGAGATCAGCTTATACTAAAAGTATAGCTTGATTATGTAACCGTGTGTACTTACATAGTAGTGTGTGCGTATTAATATCTATTATTTTTTATTAAATTGTACTAACATTGATAATTCTAAGTGTACGGCCTGAGTGCACGCTCGACTCGAGCGTCCGGCGGGGCGGGGCGTGCGATGTTCGTGTTAAACACATGCAAACACTCGCGAGTGTCCTGAGTGACGGCCGAGCGACGCTCGGTGAACTTGCGCGCAACGCTGAACGCCCCGCTGGACGCTTTTTCGCTCGGGTCATACACTAAGTTATTTTGTTTGAGAAGAGGAACGGGGTTTGGGGAAACGTACTTCATTTTTCTTCTTAGTGTGTCGATAGCAATCTAAATGGACTCGGCCCGGCTACGTGTTTGGCGCCATTTCTAGCATCATCATCTACTTATCCTTTTCCCAACTATGTTGGGGTCGGCTTCCAGCCTAACCGGATGCAACTGGAAACCAGTATTTTATATGGAGCGACTGTCTATCTGACATCCACAACCCAGTTACTGGGTTATACGATACCCCTGGGAAGACTGGTCGTCAGACGACGACTGTCAAAGATCCAAGAATGACAGCCAACGGCTTAACGTGCTTTCCGAGGCACGGGGTACACATACAGGGTGGGTCATAAGGGTGTTGGCGATTTGCGTCCTTAATTTCTCGGACCCTCGCGACGCGTGGTGGGGCGATCAATGATATTTTATACATAAGATGTGTTACGTTCATAGTAACAAACGTTTAAAATCCGGTCGTGCTCAATGTCCCAAAAAAAAGAGGGTCGTGTTTTTTTATTATTACGCCTTGCTTGACGCGGACTAAAGACAATAGCCCAATGTGTCCCAATTGGGACGCTTTCGAGTCTTCACAAAACACGCGGTAGTAACATATCTGCCTCATTTTAATATAATATCATTGGGGGCGGTGTATTGTTCAACGCGTCGCTTCCTGGAAATTTAGTCGCCATGGAGCGCGCATTTTGTGTCCGCATGTATTATGAAAACAATAAATCTGTGATTACTGTACGACGGTTGTACCGAAGGGAACAAGGTTTGCGGGCCATAAGTGAGGCTCGAAGCGCCAATGTGATACAAAAATGGATCAGAATGTTCGAAACAATTCGAGGGCACGCGATGACGGTGAGAGCCCAAATTTATTGCGATATGATAAGAGTTCTTGGTCCCGGCCTTACAAGAATTTCAAGGCAATACCTCGAGGATAAGGAGAATCAACAAGATGGTGCCACATGCCATGCTGCTAGGGTGTCTATAGACCTGTTGAAAGAAATCTTCCCGGGAAAACTCATTTCGAAAAGGGGGGATAACGAATAGCCTCCACGCAGTTCCGATCTAAATCCATGTTGCTTTTTTTATGGGGGCTACCTTAAATTAGTGGTCTACGAGAATAATCCGAGAGACTTGGAGCAACTCCAAAGGAACATTATCCGGGAATTTTTCAATATTTCGAGAATAATTTCCAAAATCTGCTACTTCAATATCAAGGCTGCCAAGTAGCTGAGGGACGTCATTTAAACAACATTATTTTTAAGACGTAAAATTTCCCAGATTTCTATTTTTTGTAATACTAATAAAAAATGTATGTTACATAGGTTTTTTTTTCATTTCATATTCAAACCGCCAACACCCTTATGGCCCACCCTGTACATACCAAGGTATGTAAAAATTTACAGATGGTCACCCATCCAAGGACCAACCGCGGCAAGCGTAGCTTAACCTGATCGATCGAACCGTGCGGCTGTTATTACTTAGCCACGAGCCCGTCATGGCTGCAGCGCCGTCCCTAACGCATTTCATAAATAGAAACGGAATATCGCAAGGTGCAGGCTGGTTGATTTTATTTTTATGGTCAAGTTTAAGAATGAATCTCCCTTTCCAATTATCTTCAGAATACATCTACGTTTTTTCCCATTAGAAAACGTCCGAACGAGTTTCAATAAAGCAAAAGACGATAATTTACAGTTATTATCCTCGGTGACCCCGCAAAACACCCACCGTAGCGCGCCCGTTCTTCTCGCGATGTCACAAAAAAACCTAAAACAACCAAAATCTTGTATGGCGAGAAAAAACCTTGCCCAAATATCCAACGAAAAAACGACCTTACAATTACCAAGTTAGAATCCATAACGCATCGGAGAATATCGGAATAGTTTCGAACGCACACTCCCAAAAAGGAGCTTTATTTCAGAAGCGAGAAAGCCCAAAGTGAATTATGAAAATGACTTCGGAGGTCCCACATACAAAAAGCGGCGTTAAAGCGTTAAAAATTAGGATGAAAATACAATGGTGGAGGTGTTGTTTTTTTAAAAAAGGAACGATCTCGTTTGGCGGGCGTACCTGCGTCCGCGCGCAGACGAGGCCTGTATTTATGGCGCCTGGCTCGTGCACCGTTCGGGAACCTATACCACGTGGTACATGGTTTCGGTATTGAAAACCTTGTTAGGATAACTGTTAGTTTCCCCTCATTATGGTCGAATTTGCTGCGTATCCGTGATCAGTAAAGCCTTCAGAAATAGAGATAGCATGTAGTAATTTTAATGTTTAACTTCAGAACTTTTTTGATTAGACTGAATGTTTTTGGATCCCGAAACCGCAAACGAAAAACTTGATTTTAAAGACCCAACCAAAATAATGAAGGTATCACTTGGAAACGTTGCTTAGCTAAGAGGTCACACTTTTTTTTTAATAAACATACAGAATCTTGGACGACATCGTCCAAATTCCAACAGCGAATTCAGATGCAGACTAAACCGAATTCAAAATTCTTTCCCCTATAACATTCTCAACAGAAATTCCTTCAGAAAAGAACAGAATCGAAAACAATACTTCCTACGTAACTTGATCGAATGAACATACTAGTTTTAATACTCAAGACACGCCATTTATACCAACAAAAAAATAAAATAAACGAACACCCAGACAAAGCCATTCGTAGCAAAAAACAGAAGGACAGGAAACTTCGTCAATTTGTAAATGATTTATTGACTCAGCCGACCACACGGTTCTAAGTAAATTATATTGCTAATTGGATGTTAATATTTCTTTAATGATCAAAGGTGGCAGCTTGGTCTCGCAGATTATTGACCTTAAAATTGTCTTCTATTATGATGGCTGCTATGACGCGGCAGACTACGTAGGAGATGGCGGGACCAGCTGGATTGGTTCCGAGGATGCATGAACTCGTGAACGGTGGAAGGAGTGGAGGGAGGCCTTTTACCCAGGAGTGGGACAGCAGAGGCTAGTAAAAAAAATGGTGGCATCTGGTAAGAGCTAGACAGAAACTGATGAAAAATATAGATTACGGTTTGGAAGATGTCTGACAATTAGTCTTACCAAGTGGTATCGTGTTACCCAGCAACTGGGTTGTGTAAGATACTGGTATTCAGCTGAATACGGTTATTCTGGAAGCTTACTTCAACATATTTAGGAAAAGGCTAGGCAGATAATGAGTGAATTACAGTGAAGGGAAAAGTAGTGTCTGTGCCAAACCATAGGTCTTGTAAGACAAAAACTAAATTAAAAGATGTAGACTCCTACCGCTTTAAAACACAAGCAAGGTACTGTTGGAGACGAAAATAATGGAGATGAGTCTACAATAAATTTCACCCTACTTGAATATAACATTTTTTTTTTTTTTGACAAAGGTTTATCCTTCAAAGACACAAACAGAAGAACCTTGTCAAAATAAAGACATTCCAGTCCCCAACTAATGACCTCCACTTGTCTTTATAATAAAAATACCAACAATAGAAGCAGAATCAATGCCCAAATATCAATGCGAGATTTCCCGTGATTTACTCACAATAGTTGAAATAACACCACAAAGACACCGGATGGCCACACTTCGTTTTGTTTACCTTTATTTGTGACAAAATAATGCACAAAAAAGATGATGGGGAGATACGGAGCGTAAAATTTAAGGATGAAGCGATTTTGATCTATATCTTACAGTTTTTATATCTAAGGTGTACATATGAATTATAAATCCTGTTTTGAATAAGTAAATCTGTAAGCAGATGTCGTTACGTACTAGCAATCCTAAGGAAGGAAAAAAAAACGATGGTAATACAAATAAATAAAATTTAAGTGTCTGTTTGTAATGCTAAAATAACAGCTTTTTACTAAATACATTATTATGAAAGTAAATACGGCTGTCATGGTATAGGCATATGATGCAGAAGAATGAGGAAAATGTCGTCAGGAAAGTTTTAATGTGGATAGCTATACGAGTAGGGGAAGACCAAAGAAACGATGGACAGACTGTGTGAAAGATGATAGGTCTAGAAAGGGAGTGACTACCGAGATGACGATAAAGACCCCAAATAAATTGGGACAAGGGCAGGAGAATGAATGATGATGAAAGAATATACGGTACTTACATTTTTTTTTGTCTTTCTGTTTGTTCCGGCTAATCTCCCTCACTATCAGATAGCTGATGCTATGAGCAGTATCTTAAGCTACTTTTATTTTAGAATTTCGGTTCCACGCAAAAAAAAAACCCATGAAATGGTGAACAAAATCCGATTCAAATAGAGAAGTATTGACATCCATGTGGGCGAAGCCACGTGCAACAGCTAGTTGAAAATAAAATCCGAAGATTTGCAAACTAGGAAACATGAATCAGCTCCTAAAAACTTCCCACCTTCAAACAATGAGACAGACTAGCAACAAACTCATTAAACCCATCAATAAGCTCAACAAACCTTGTCATAACTCAAAGCCGCAAACGCCAGGTAAAATAAATCAAAACAATATTTCATAAACATCTGACAAAACCCTCGTATCAGTAACACCCGCCAGAAATCCCAAGTGCCCAAATATTATGCTTTTGAAAAGATACAGGATGGGCAGACGTGTAGATAAGGCTTATTGCACACAGATTGTCGCCGGCGCACACTGGCGCTATCTTAATCCTGACTTAAGAGTTGGGAACCATCAGATATGACCACAAAAACTTTTTGGGAAGCATGATAAAGGAATGGTTTGAGGTAAAATGTAATATTCTTATGATCTGGGTTTTTTGGATGAAGAAATTCGAGATGAGAAAGAAATATATGGCTGAATTATAGAAATGAGAATATGTCAACGTTTGGAATGAGGATTAAGTACTTAAAGAAGTTCCATCTTTAATGGATGACTATTTGTAACTGATTTATCTGCCCAGTCCTTTTCCAACTATGACGGGGTCGGCTTCAAATCTAACCGAATGCAGCTGAATACCAGTATTTTACATGGAGCGACCTATCTGACCCTTGGTAAGACTAGTCGCCAGACTTTCGGGCTTCTGACGACCCGTAACGACCGTCAAAGATCCACGAATGACAGCCGGGACCAACGCCCCGGCTGGCATTCGTGCTTTCCGAAGCACGAAGGAGTCTCGGTATGTAAAGAGTATGAAAAGAGTAACCTAACCTGATGGATCGACCCATGCGTATTATTACTTAGCTACGAACTAAAACTGACTAAGCATAACTGAGTAAGCATCATAATGTTAGCAGTCCTCATAAACAAAATATCTCAGAATATAAATCCAGCGTCACGACTCATAAAAAACAATGTTCCAGTATTGAACCAGCCCTCACTCGCAGAGTGCTTCACGACTCAAGTGGCAGTTTCAGTAATTTCACTAACAGCACACTCCAAGCCACTTGAGGTTTTGCTCAGAGTAGAGAACAAAAAAACTAACCCTTGAAGACGTGGAAATTAATCTTTAAAAACCTTAAGAAATAAAGAGTTGCATTTACAAACTGGGAACTGAGTGAGTGTTACTTCACCTCTAGCTTTTGATTTTGTCGCATTGCAGATGTTGGGTTAGTTCATCTTATGTATGGTGAGTCTAAGGGAGAAACATTGTAATGAGAATAATATCATATATTATATTATGTTTTACGTGAAATTATGATCACAGAAATTACAGGCCATCAAACTTCACGTTACGGCAATCGAATCGAATATACTTGGCCTATCATTTTGAAAAATGCAGTTTTATGTTTTAAGGACAATTCTGTACGTATATATTTGCCACTTGAATAAATTTTAAGAACTTTGCAAGAGCATTGGACAGAGCAAGATGGAAAATTTGCTTCACCGGCAAGTGTTTTCCTCCCGTAAAATGGCGGTCACTCTCGGAATGCATAGAAAAGAAAGAGAAGCGGGATGACACAGCGGGAAAACACGCTGGTAATTTATTACAAAATAACAAAAAACCTATTGATTGGATTAAAAAGTAATGACATGAAATCAGTCCTTATTATTTTGTAGAGAACTGTATAAAATGAACACTTTTAATGAAAATTGTAAGAGTAATAATGGTAAAAAGTAGAAAAAATAGACCTGAATTTAGTTTTTTGTTTTGCTATAGTTTTATAAACTAATATAAATTTCAGGACAAATGAAATCACTTCTTATGTATTGTAGATTACTTACTGTGTATTTTTTGCTATCAAAAAGATGCTATAGGGTACTGTAAAAGATGGACACAAAGTTTCGCCGTATTTTACTGAGAACCAAGCCTTAAGCCTTATACGGGGCAACATACAAGGTCTACAAAAACGTGATAATCAGCCATTATCCTTTCGACCTTCGTCTTCAGACCACCATAACTCGATTATTCTGTAACCTGATAGATTATCAATCATCATGATTCGTGTGGTGCATTCCTGGTGTACGTTGCATCGAAATTACGTTGGTAAGCGTCGAGGTGGCGCCACTGTCGCCCTAAAAGCATTTATTAAAGCATGTTCAGAATTTATTATAATATTATGTAAGGACTAAATATGTGGGATGCATATTGTACACGATTTTGGTATGTGCTTATACGGATTTGAATGCAGTTAAATCCATATACGGTGGTTGTAAATGTTTACATGTGAAATTAATTAAATGTGATAAGCAGACCTCTGTAGGTGTTATGTTCTTGGAGCTGGTTATTATTAAATAAAGGAAAATTAATCTTTTTTGAAGAAAATAATGTAAGACTGTCTTTTAATGCTAGGCACGTTCCAACGTTTTCATTTCGAAAGTTAAATCAAGCTATTTTAAATAGAGCTTATCAAGATCTTAAGTTAATCAAGATCGTAAAAGTAGTAAGTACTTACTTCTAAATAGTTTCGAGGTCAATGACCTCAGATTTTCTTGCAACAACGGTTTAACATATGTTTATAAAAAAAATATACGAAAGCTTAAAATTGAAAGGAAAATTTTATAAAGGCATTGAATTTCAGTAACAATCATAGAAACAAAGGTACAATTCAACATAATTAAAAATTAACCAATGCTGAATTTACAGCTCCACACCACTATTATTCTACAAACAAACAAAAAAACTTGACACAAAACAGTTCGCGTCAAAATAATTAAAAGAAAAAACCATAGAAGCGTCCCCTGTCCAATTATTGTAAGGAAAACTTTGTCAATAAAAGGGAAACCTATAAATTTATACCAAAACAGTGTTGCCAGCGGACAAAACAAACAGAATGAATATAGGTAGGTACGCTATGTATATAAAAAGAGGGACTGTGTTGTCTGTTCGTTAGGGTGCATGACTCGAGCGGATACCAACGACAAGGAACTGAGTTGTAGATGGATGTGGCACTTCAGGATCTGATAAGTGATTTTGGAGAAAAACATTAGAGACGGACGTGAGGAAGAATTGGCAACAATTAATTAAAACACATGGACGATAATGAAATGAAACAGATTATTGTACAAACATGATAGAAGGAAACATAATATTGATAGCAAATATTGAAAATAAATAATAAGAGATGATTTGTTTAAAATGCAAATATTTATGTCAATTAAAGCTCTCACGGACTTATTTAGGTTAAATTTACTCAGTGTAGGAAGAATTGGCAACAAATAACTAAAACACATGGTCGTCAACCATCAATACATCTCTCAAGTTAGATTTGCTCCAGATTTGTCCGATTTCGGAAATCAGAGAGATCTATTGATGATTCATAATAATATGGTAATAATTATGTAAATAAAATATTTGTTATTGTCACGAATCATATTTTGATCAAACTGACACTCACCAGCAAATTGCAAAAAAAAAAAAAAGAATTTCGTGGGCCACCACTACGGAACTACCTTACGGCCTTATTTAGGTTAAATTAACTCAGTGTAAGTGTATGGCTACTCATGACGCCTTTACTAACGATCTTGAATGGTTTCAGGTTATTACCAAATCAACATGGCATCTTCACACAGACTCCCATCATACCATTTTCTTTCGTCAGCTTTGCTGGAGCCAGCAAATTCAAATTTGGAATTGGAATGTCTTGTAATTTCAATAGTACTTATTTATCCTTGATTCTGGTTTTAGTAAATGCCACATCTATTTCGATTAATCGATCGTCTTCCATGGAATGACCGACTATTATAACATAAGTAAATACATACACAAGTTGTGCAAGTCATTCATAACCAACCTGTATCTTTAATGTGTCAGGAATTCGGTTCATCTCCTTGATGGTACTGCTACATATGGGGTGAATTAGGACTCGCGGCTTAGTTTAGTTCGATGACATCATTATGCTGAGATATTTTGTATCTTTTTTGAAGAAGATTTTTTACATTATAATGAACAAGCGACGCCGCACCAATGGCTCACAAGGTTTTTATGACTTGACAAAACCAAGATTTCTTTACCTTCCAGAATAATTTCTCTAAATTACGGTGAAAAGGAAAACCGCATCAAAATCCAATGCGTAGTTTAGAAGAACAACTCAGTCACACATGAATATTGTATAGATGATATAGGCCTATACTGGGGGACTATTTACCGTCTTGAAAAAAAATAATAGGGTATTACAAGTGAACGGAGTAGAAGCCTATGCCATACATAGTTTTTTTTTTAAATAATATCGTAATCAAATCATACGCACTACGCAATATTTTTTAACGGTCTATAAAGTTTTTTTCAAAATTTCTGTTTTTATTGTTCTGGTTTCCTTCAAATGTGTAGTGTTTATTGATAGAGCAATTTCTGTCTAAGATATTAAAAACAAAAAAAAAACTAGGTATGCCGTAGGCTTCTACTCCGTTCACCTATTGTACCCTATTTTTTTCAAAACGCTAAAAAAATCATTCAGTATAATAAGATGATGAATAGTACAGCAAGTCTAATGTTGGTATTCAAGTTGAACGGAATCAAATGAATCCAGCAATGGATTAAGAAAAAAAACTGTAGATGATAATGAAATAGAAGATGAAGGAATGAATACTTACAAAATCAATTTGTTTTCATTAACATTGAACCTGATGATTGTAAATCATTGTAACGATGACTAACGACTAGTTATGATTTTACTCATTAGTCATTCATTACAATCGTTTCTCCAATCAACAACAAAATCATCCACTATTATTTTAGTCCCAAAAATCTTGTAGGACCGGAAATATCATAGAAAAGAGTCCTCGTCCCATCATCCCATGTCGTCCGATCTATTACAGGTAGCCAGTGCCTTACACAGCTCAAACAGTGGAAATTCCTCCACAATGTACAGTCAACAGCGTTGTTTGCTGACGCTACCGGTGTTGCCCACACGCATGTTTGCGCCGTCACCCGCCGCCTGTGAGCAAATATTCTTTTCTCTGGATTTTTGGGGTAGGGTCAGCGTAGAAATTTATTGGTAATAGATTTTTGTGGATAAGAATAAATTGAGACTGATAATTAAGAAATTTATAGTTTCCATATCATTCAAAATATCAGTGAAGTACCTACTTAATAATATGACCAAAGTAAATGTAAGCTTTTTCGAATAAATTATTATTACGAGTATTATCAGGCAAACACATTATAACAATTGGTAATGTCAATGATAGAAATTACATATACCAGATAACGTGGTTTTTCTTGTATCAAATTTTCTTCTGCTTTTCATCATAAATCAGCCTACATTTTAATTGTATTCCAATATGTGATTAAAAATATATTCATTCAACAAAATGATTGGCCCGATATAATCTAAAGTTCGTTTTTTTGTTTGTTCCTATGTTTGAACACGCTAAATTCTGGAACTGCTAGTCGAATTTCAAAAATCATTTTTGCATTTGACAGCCCATTTCTTGAGAAAGGTTATACCTACGCTATTTAACATCACGCTAGGACCCTTAGGAGCCGAGCAAAGCTAAGCGAAGTAATAGCGAAGGCAGGCGATGTGATGCGACGGGGGGTCGGAGGGGGGGGGGGGGGTGCATTTATATTACGCGGACGAAGTCGCGGGCAGAAGCTAGTTTACTTAGTATAAATCTAAAATTCACTAACAGCCAACGCACAGCCAAAACCACTGGGTCTAGAAGGATGAAATTTTGCACTTAAGTTCCTTATCACCTAAGGAATATTTTTTTTTAATTTCATCCCATATAAGATTTCAATAGGGGATGAAACTTTGTATGGAAGTTCGTATGCCGATGGGATATCCCTCGTACACACAGCTTGGAAAAAACAAAAGATATGTTAGCATTTACTTAGCTACTGCGGCTGCTGTCGGTACAAGCGCGTGCGCCGACCGTGTGTGCATCACGCATAGCTTTTATTTTCCATGTTAGTCGACTTGTTAGTCCCGACTACGGAGTTTCTTGTTATTAGATGTTAGACCTCCTCTTAGAAATACGATTAATTAGTACTAATTACTAAGTAATGCAAGATGATACGTTTAAAATATTTGGACTAAGTACTGTTTTTTTTTTAAGTAGTTCTGTTTTTGCTGTTTCTATAATGAGGGTTTTGTAATTAAGGGTAGTCTTCAAATAGTTTGAAAATACAGTAACGGAATTTCTTTTGACTTGCGATGACTCATTTTATATTGTTTTTGTAGTCTTAGGTAATCCTTCTTCATATTACTGTAACAATTCTTTTATATCTCAAGAGTATTTAAAGCTTTATTTTTCTCACAAGAAAAGAAGCCCACAGCACTTAAATATTAAATTAAAAATAATTTTAACCACAACCCTACTATGGGCCACAAACTCACACCAACCACACCTAACAGATAATTTATCACATCTATATAAAATCACGAGTTACCTCTATACATTACGAAAGTAAGGAGGTGTGTAAATAAACTTGCGAGTTTCGAGTTCCGATGGTAACCCCGTTCGTGGGTGGTCTTTTCACAGTGAATCTACTATATGGGAGCGATAACTAACCACGGGATTCCCTCGTACAATAGGGGAGTCAGCAGAGATGAAAAATCCTTAAATTGGACGTAAAATATGACACGAGACAGTTTGAGTAGTAAATTATGTATTTTAAGGTGTTTCTTCGATTTTAGGACAGATTTAGATTTCATTTTCTGAGAATTTAGGACAGTAAAAAAAAGAAAACAATTTGTGTACCCCATTTTTTACCCTTCATTTTAAATCGTCACGTACGAATACACTAATAGGGATGTCAACATGCGCCTAACCCCAAAAAAATATCAATACTCAAATCATCCCTAATATTTCTAACCCTCAAGCGCACGCCCCAACTATTAGTGCGGTATTATCCGCAACTGGCAATACTAATCGCTCATTAACAGGTTCCGGCCACGCTCCGAATGGGGCCCACTTATACCCCATGTCAGATTTTTTCCCATCGGTTGGCTACGGGTTAAGTTTAAGTACTGTTTATGTGAAGTCTGCGATTATGTATGGAACATAGGGAATGGGGGTGGGACTACTTGAAATCGAATGTGGTGAGATCGAATAATACTGCTCGAAAACGTTAACTCGATGATAGTACTTGAAATCGTTAAATTGCACATAGTTAAACGAAAAGGATCCAACCCATATTACACTTAATGTAGGTTGGATCCTTTTCGTTTAACTATGGACAATTATGAGCGCGACAGTTCACTACTTCATTATCTGCCTACTAGGTGTGGCCCGCGACTTCGTCTGCGATCCAGGATGAATAGTAGTCTATGTCCTTCTCCAGGTCATGGTCCACGCAAGTGCCAAATTTCATCCAAATCCGTTTAGCCGTTTTAGCGTGAACTTAGTATGTACGAAATATAGAATAAATGCCCAAACGATTTTTTTTTAACCGGTCAAGAGCGAGTCGGACTCCCGCACCGAGGGTTCCGTACTATAATATATAAAAATGTGCTATTTAGAGACACCGTTTTATTTTTCCTGTAATCTTTACGTAAACTTCTATCACACAGAATAATTTCGGATTTGTTTTTCTATGCAAACTTCGGAGATAGGGGGGGGGGACAGTATTTTTTACATTTTTCATCAAAAGTCGAAAACTATAAGGCCTAAAAAAAAATATGAGAATGTGTACAGCGCTCTTTCGTATGACCCACATGCCCTAGCAGCCCCACTTCGATTTTGTTAAGACTCCCTTTTATTTTGAAAATAGTTGGGCAAACGTCATCTAAAACTACTCCAAAATTCACGTTGATAGCATTAGTAGTTCTTGAGATATCCAGCTGTGACAGACGGACAGACAGACAGATTGTGTCGCACCACAAGGTTTCCTTTTTACCATTTTGGTACGGAACCCTAAAAAAAAAACAATTATAAATTTGTATGATTTGCAATACCTCCATTCTCCCTTTAGTTTGAAATAACCTCAACCTTTTGTAATGTGTTATTTTTACTCATCATTATGAACAACTTTTATATAGGACCAAACCTGACATCGCGAAAAAAAAATCAGCTGTTCAGTACATTTTATGTTCGCATAATTCGTCAGGTTTGGTCCAATAGTAAAAGTTGTTCATAATGATGAGTCAATGACCCCTTTAAGAGGAAAACCGTGATTAAAATTACACCCAGGAGTTGATTTATATTTCTACGCTTATATTGTTTCATTATATTGTACTCAAATAAAAATTCATAAACCTATTCTGTAAATCGATTATATGGTTGTTTGAGAAATGATGTTTCAAGATAATGGGCCTTCGCGCTGCTTCTTTGAGTTTTTGATGCATCGAAGTAGTGAACTGTCGCGCTTATAATTTAACGATTTCTTTTTTTTGTAATATCAAGAGCAAGTCAGTATTATTCGACCTCACGTCATTCGTTTTCAAGTAGGGAACTCAGGGAATGGGACAAGGTGATTGTTTATAATTATTGTTGACTTGACCAGCTAAAAGGAAGATATCTTGTTGGAAACAATATTTTTATAGGAGGGTAATGTGTTTATCAGCTTATTTGTATGTATTTTTGTTCCTTTGTGGCGCTCTAGAGACCAAACACGTGAGCCGATTTTGATGAATCTTACGTCAATCGAATTATCTTAATCTTCTGAGTGTCTTGTAAAGCGATCGCTATCTTTGTCGAGACTGCAGCCCTAGAACTTTACTGCTTTGAAATATAATTTTAACGACTGTTACCTCAAGCGTTACTTAATACAGTGAGAGAAAAATAACCCTAACTAAAAAGTGTAAAATTAAAAAATTGAAAAGCCCAACTGCTTTTAAAGTGAACTTTAAAAGTGATGGAAACAAAATGACCGTCGGGAGCATTTTCTTAAAAACAATAAAGACCGTCCTCCGTCTCCGTCTGCAGGAGATTAGGTCATCTTGTTTCTATCACTTTAGTTCACTTTATAAGCAGTCGGGGTTTTTCGATTTCTTAAATTTACTTTTTTTTTATTATAATGATTGGAAGAAAATGAGGAATATTCGAATACAATTAATATTGGCCGAATCTATTTTAGTGTTTGTTAAAAAAAAGGATTGTTCTTTATTCAAATTGGAACATAAAACCAGCATAATTCGTTACAAAACACTGGCCGTAATGGCATAAAATTCATCCGAAACAATTAAAAATCGAACTTGCGTTCCATTTTCGAATTTCTTACGACGATTGGCCGAACAGTGATTCTCGGGGTTGTAATGGGTTATATTATATGGAACGAGCTTTTTTACAACTAAACCGATCGTACGTCAGAACTGGTTTCGATTCCTTTTACGTCCGTTTCATTTTTATTGTGCTTAGTTCGGGTTTTATTTCATATTACTTATTATATTACGACACGTTTTTCAAAACTTTTGTTTTATTTGTAAAGTATTTCTTAAGTTTTTTTATTACAAGTCGAACGAAAAAGAAGAACGACATTGTGGTAACGGCTGAACTTTACACAGCCGCACAGTGTGTTTTTCACCCTAAAAATCGGACATGCCCTTTTTATTCCAATAATAGATGCTCTAACATGTTTGGAATGCGAGAGTAGAACACCCAGAGTTCAATTATATTTAAAACCAAAGTTAAAGTCGTTTTTATTATTTTTCTATGGAAACCAGAAAAACCACAAAAATATTAATATAAAAAAAACTATTGAATAATTCTAATATATTTATGTACAGTATTATAAAACACCATTTCGTCTTTATTTTAAGATAATACTTGTAATTTTAACTGCATTCAAATGGGTGTTATGGATTTTTTAGCTTCATTTCGTAATTTATTTTTATTTTTTTTATCTTAGCGAATATGGATTTTATTTCCTAATGTTGTTATTAATTATATCTTTATCCATTTAAATTCAAAATATCTAATCCATATCTAGTAGGATCTCGAAGATATCGGATTTTGAAAATGACGACCTAGGGTTGACACAAATCCAAAATGACAAAATATTTTCTAAAAAAATACCTAATTGTGAAGAGATGATCGTCATACGTAATAATAACGTTTTGCGCTTTTAGTGTAAGTTAATTAAAATAGAAGTAATTTTTCAAAATATTGTTTTTTTTTTTGAGGTAGTAGTAACCAATACCAAATAACCTATTCTTGTAATAGGTAGGTACTACGTGCAATATGGGTGGGATTAACTTGAACTTTTTCTCTGCATCATCCAAAGTTTGACTAGTAGAAAATTACTTTTATGCCTATAAAATTAAGTCCACCTTAAGCAATTCATTTACATTAACCGCTCAGGTACCGCGCGCGTGTTAATCATTATGCGCGCGGGGCCTGACCGATTAAAGTTTTAAATAAATGAATAAGAAAGACTTAGAAATTCAACAATACCATGAACGTTCTTTTTATTTTGCAATAATTGTAAGTATTTAAGCATAGGTTCCTTCTTCTTAATATATCGGAATATAAATATTGACATTAAAAGTGATTTTAATCTGATGAAGGAGATTATTTGGTAAAGGGAAGGGGTCCGCCCTCGTTAGGTTTCAACTAAAACCCTTTACTGTTAAATAATCTCTGGAGGAACGGGGGTGAGGCACCATGGAGCCGTTAAAGACCCATGGTACCACTTCGCCTCAACAGGAGTTGACCCAACCTGTTGAGGGATGTCTGTCCGGGCTCCGACCGGCTGACTTAATGCAAGGAGAGCAAGAGGGCGCCAACCCTCTTGTTGGTCAGCGAGTGGCAAATGAAGCTGTGGATACCGCCACAGCCGGTGCTCTTCAGTCTCCGAGAGTATCCGCAAATGCGCAAGGAGAACCTTTAACAACTAATTTTACCAAATTAAAAGCGTACCAAATACTTGTCGGCGCTGCTAAAAAACTTGGAAAAAATGTCCGACCCACTGATTTAGATATAAGCGATCGCATTTCAATTATTTTAGAAGCTCTGTCATTACCCTTAACTTACCAAACCAATAAAGACTTGCATAATTTAATCATTAAATTTACATCTAAATGTGAAACATTATACAAAAAATGTAATTATAATTATAATATTTTTATAAGAAAACACAAAAAGTGGCTAAACGAAGATTTTTGTAAACAGTGGTCTTGTGTGATAGCCGAACCTCTTCTTAGTAATTCTATTCTTGAACCTAGTCCCAGTTCTGTCCCAGATTACATTCCAAGCTTTGATTTATGTCCTGATTCTGAACCTGGTCCCAGTCACGTCCTTGATTCATATCCTGTCTCCGCTTCCATCCCCTCTACTGATTCATCTTTGATTCCCGGTTCTGTACCGATGAGTAGATATGATGATCCTATTCTTGAACCTAGTCCCAGTTCTATCCCAGATTACATTTCAAGCATTGATTTATGTCCTGTTTCTGAACCTAGTCCCTTCCATGTCCTTGACTTAGACCTTCCATCTCAATCAATTCCCAATTCGAACTATCCTATCCCTGAACCTGGTCCCAGTCACGTCCTTGATTCATATCCTGTCTCCGTTTCCATCCCCTCTACTGATTCATCATTGATTCCTGGTTCTGTACCGATGAGTAGATATGATGATCTTTCCTTAAGACAGAAACACAGAGCTCGAAAACGCTTGCAGGATTATTTAGAAAATGAGTCCCCTAATAAAGTAATATCAGTCTTTGCGAGCACTGTTGAAGTAGGAGGTAGAAAATTAAAAAAGAGCGTTTCCAAAGACCTAGAATTTATTTTTGATTCATGTGTACAGACTCCAACAAGACCGACAAAAATTGCTTCAAAAATTAGAACGCAACCGACACCTTATTCAGCAGATGAAACACTAGCTATTTATATTGACAGACAGTTTTCAGTAGAGACATACAAATTTTTACAACAAGATTTAAAAGCTCGTGGATTTAACGCCTTCCCTCTATACAGCCAAGTGCTCCAAGCCAAAAAACAATGCTACCCGTTACATCCAGTCCATGTATCTGATACAGAAGCTATTATACCAGTTTCCAGCCTAGTTTCTCATTCTTTCGAAAGACTAGTTCAATCGTATGACGCAACTTTCACTGACTACTGTAATCGAAAAGATACCAATAAATTAAATTGTATTTTTGAAGCATCTTGGGGGTTTGACGGTAGTACAGGCCAATCACTATATAAACAGAACTTTTCCCAAAATGAACATGACGAAAGTTGCCTTTTTGCAACTACTTTTATACCGTTGCAGATCAAAACAACTTGTGGACAAGTTCTGTGGCGTAACCCTACTCCACAATCGTATAGATATTGTCGCCCAATTCACATTCAATATAAAAAAGAAACGACTGATTTAATAATGGCTGAAAAACTATTAATACAAAATCAAATTGACCAATTAGACAGATTTGATACTAAAACTTTAAGTGGTCAAACTATATCTACAGAGTTTAAACTATATTTGACAATAATAGATGGTAAAGTCTTAAATATTATTACTAATACAATGTCTCAACTTCGGTGCCCTTTTTGTAAAGCGACTTCTAAAGAATTTAATAATTTAGAGTCTGTGTATTTAAAACCTGTCGATCAAAACCTTTTAAGATATGGCATAAGTCCGTTGCACGCCTGGATTCGTGTTTTGGAATTTTTATTACATTTAGGTTATAAAATTATTGTAAAGAAATGGAGAGTACCTAAAAGTTCCCCGGAAGATGTTCTTGTCAATGAGAATAAAAAAAAAATTCAGGACGAAATCCGCAGTAAATTAGGGCTGCTCGTAGATGTGGTTAAGCCTAATACGGGTACGACTAATGACGGAAATACTGCAAGGATGGCCCTGTCTAATAAGTGTCGTACAGTATTTGCTGAAATTTTAGGACTACAACAATGGCTTTTGGATGACTTACATGTCATACTAGTAGTTTTATTAAGTGGATTACCTGTTAATGCAGATAAATTTGATGAATTTTGTAAATTATTGGCCAAAAAATACGTAGAAGAGTATTCGTGGTATCCAATGACCGTAACTCTACATAAAATACTTGTGCACGGCAAAGCTATCATAAAAAACTCTGCACTACCCATAGGATTGTTATCTGAGCAAGCTGGGGAAGCACGTAATAAATTTTGGAGGCACGACCGCGAGCACCACACAAGAAAATCAGATAGAGAAAAAACAATTTTAGACCTTTTCCATCGAGCACTTGAATCCTCTGACCCCTTTATATCGAATATAAGGCTTAATAAAAGATTAAATAAGCTTAAGCGTCAACCTCTTCCACCCCAAGCCCTCATATTGTTAGAGCCTTTTGAAGTTCCAACGGACGAAGAAGAAGCTGATCCTGAGGAAAATACAACCACTATGGAGAATGACCTCCCAGATAATTTTGAAATGTTATCTGAAGATGTGGATTTTGATGATTCGTAGTCTTCTGGGTTGTCCGATACTGTACAAGAATCAGATATTTGCACTTATTTTTTTACACCTTTCTGTATCTCAGACAATATCTATTGCATTGATCTAGAAATATAATTCTTAAAATACAAATAATAATTATTTACTTTTAACAAAAAGTAAAACCGCCTTCAAAACCCATAAAATAAACTTATAATAGATACGGTTTAGGAAGTCGGTGGCAGTTTTTCCTCAATTAAACTATAATAGTTTATTTTATGGGTTTTTGAAGACGGTTTTACTTTTTTGATAAAAGTTTTATTATTTCTTAATTTTTAGTACCGAAAAAAAAGTAATCTTCGATTTACAACAATCATAATAATTGATTTACACTCACAACTAAAATTAAATAAAATGCAGATGTAACAATAATACAGCACCTACACCCTTTACTGTATTATTGTTACATCTGCTTAAACATTTACAGTGTACAGGCGTTATGTTATTTTATGGAAGGGTGTAAACAAGGCATAGTCGTACGATTAAAGGAATCGCGGGCAATTTGCTGTAAGTTATTGAAGAGTTCCGTTGTCTGTCTCCGAAACTCTTCATCAGATCTTTACTAAATTTGTGTGGTACCATTTCAAAGTGAACTTCTTTCAAACAAAAAAAGAATTTTGCAAATCCGTTTACAAATGACGGAGTTATGCCCGAACATAAAAACATAATGTAAACATCCGAATTCAAAACCTCCTCCTTTTTTGAAGTCGGTAAATAATAAATAGGTAGCATAGCAAAAAGCGTAACAATCAATAAATTAGGGTAATCGCTACCTATGCAATCCGAATTTCTCAAAATATTTCTACAAAGTTTATTTTCCAAGAGAGGCAACCCTAAAATCATAGAAATTCTATGAGAACTTTAGAAGCATGTTTCTCCGAGATCCTACTGGATATGGACACGATTATTTTTTTGGGGTTTAATTGTATCTTAGTCAATGTAATGAGTTTAAAATAAAATCCATATTCGTTTGGATTTATCATAAAAAAAATAAAATCTTAAATTAAAAAAAAAGCTGATACTGGGTTTCCTTGCGGAGTTAAAGTCTTGTAAGTATAGTCAAAAAATGCCTAAAATATACCGTTAGTTGTGTATTGTAACAGAAATAAGAGAAACTTTTCCTGAGACGAGATATTTTCAGATTTATCAAAATACCTAAAAATATCAAAATGGCTCTAACTTTGGTTCTAAGTATATTTGACCTCCGGGTGTTCTACTCTCGCATTTCAAACAGTTTTCAGCATCTATTAATGAAATAAAAAGGGCATGTCCGATTTTTAGGGCAAAAAACACACTGTGAGCCGCAGGAACTAAACTAAGGTTACAGGTTTTTAAATTACACATAAATGTATGTAGTTCGTTCCCGAGCAAGGCTATAGAAACAATAAGTCATAAAAGAATTTCCACAGCGAAAGAGTGGTCATAATGAGTTCCCCAATACGCAGCCTCTCGACCTAATGGACCTGACCGAGGTCGAGTAGAAAGAAAAAAATATATATTTAAAAGCTATGGCAGTCCGCCGTAAAATTAAAAAGACAAATTATTGGACGTCTTCGTGGAAGCCAGCCTTTGTTATCTCACAAGTGTTTTTCAAGAGTTCTGTTTATCTTCCACCCTGCTCGCTCTCACAAAAACCACATCGATTCATCTCTGTCCGTCTTGTTAGTGCGAAGGGCGTTTTAACAGGGCGTAACAGACGCTTCCACCGTTACGTAATTCTGACACTTTCAGCTTTCATAACAAGGTCCTTTATTGTATAAATACAATTCGGTGTACAGTTTATCGAGACGAATCCTTTAAGGGCGTAACTGTTACTCCGAGTATAGCGTGATATCGATTTATGGTGCACGGAATAAGCGCTCATTTGGCATAATTGGCGCCTGTTTGATACCTTGTTCGTTTCGACACGGTTATTTTTTTTTCTGTAGCTTGACTGCGCATCGTCTAAACGAGTATGGATCAAATTGCATTACGGTTAAGGTTTCTTTTGCGTTCGTAAGTTGATTTTGAATTTTAGGAGCATTAACATAATGATCATCGGTCGTGTGTGATGGAGCAGGTGTTGTGTATATCGGTTTATTCTCGGTTTTTATTATAAAAATCTCGTTTATATTATAAAAACCAATCGTACCTCGTATGTTTATGAGACTACGTTCGGTTTCGGATAAAGATTGTTAATTAATACAGAATTCTGAGTTGAAGTTTTCGATATGTTTACATTTACTTTTATCGTAGTAGGTAGGTAGTTCTGCAGATAAGTAACGAGGTGTAAGTAGTGTTCGTAGATAAAAAAAATGACCTACGAATTGAACTAAAATATACTGGATGATTTTTTTTTACCGTCTTGAAAAAAAAATTGGTACAATAGGAGAATGGAGTAGAAGCCTATGGCATACCTAGTTTTTTTTTTTTGTTTTTTCAATAGCTTAGACCCAAATTGCTCTATCAATAAACACTATATTTGAAGTAAACTAGAACAATAACACCAGAAATTTTGAAAAAACTTTATAGATCGTTATAAAATATCGAAATTCAAATCATACGCCCTTTTTTTCTTTAAAAAAAAAACTTAGTATGCCATAGGCTTCTACTCCGTTCACCTATTATGCCCTATTTTGTTCAAGACGGTAAAAAAGATCACCCAGTATATTTTTAAACTAGCATGAGTCAATCAAAGATCTCACCATCGACACGTAAGTACATCTGTGAAAGTGCTTGTATATCTCATAGACATGTATTAATCGCTCCAATCAATCTTCGTTGCCGAATCTTCGACTGACAAAAGTACTAAACTACAAACCAGACCATTTGAACCGTTCACTGCACATTAAAAAAAAACATATTTGTTTAAATGTTCACAAATTATTTAAACATAATAATGTAGAAAGAAAGCTGGGAGCCTGCTGGGAATTTTGATAAAATGAACTTCAGTGGTCATTTAATGGTGTATCGGAATTTTAGCCAGTCTTTTAAGGAGGTAGCGTCAGGGTAGCCCGCGAAATTCAAACTTTCTTACGTTTTTTGCAATTTGCAAGTCAGTATTAAGTTGTATGTTAAATAAAGTATGATTTGAGGCCGTAGCAAATATGTTTTTACAGAATTTTATACAATAGAATCAGTAATACAACTCCTTAAGTTAGTATAATCCTAAAATGTCAAGATTTCATGAAATAGTCATTTTTTGGGATTACCTGGTCTTAAAGAGTTGTATTGATCACTTTAATGATTCTAATTATGTAAATAGATACTTGTTACGACCGCAAATCATAATTTGATCAAGGTACAATATAATACGGACTTGTAAATTGCAATAAACGTAAGAAAATTTGAGTTTCGCGGGCTACCCTGACGCTTCCCCCTTAAGGCTTTTATTTTGATGTAAATCAGCATGTACTGATGTCTGTCAAGCATAAAAAATTGGTATAATTTATCTCTTTTTTCAAATAAAAATCACAAAGTAAAAAAAGAACATTAATATAACACATATCACCACGCTTGTATTCCCTGAAGTGTTAAGCAGAGGTGTACCTATTTAGTACACCTACATTTCGCAGTCTGTTATCATTAAGAGGATTGTGAAGCTGTAAATTTTCATACAAAAAGAGATAATGTTTTTCTCCCCGTAAACATAGTTTAATTTTCATAATTTTTGGAAATGTTGTTGGTATAATGAAAAACTAGGTCCGAACGTTTTTATTATAAAGAAATATTGTATACGATATAAGTTATTAGCATCTAAATATCTATATTATTGACATAAAAACATCCTCGAGCATTTTTATTTTTTTAAATTAAATTAAATTGAATTACTAAAAATGAAAAACGTACATACCTAGATTAAAGTGTACTGAATGTAATGAGATTAAAATTGTCTCATTTCGTAAAGGTTTAGGGGAGTAAAAACGTTAACGCCCGAAACAATATTTATGTAAATAATTGTATGAAATGTAGGCAATTGCCTCTAAAAATCGCGCCGCGTATCGGCACTTCACAATCCTCTTAAATTATCTTCGCAAAAAGCAAAACACAACTCTAAGCATTAGTATCAGAGTAAAATGAAGTGCAAAAGTGCCCTTTGCGAAGTATTTACATAGTAAATTAATTCGTTTTCAATTTATGCACAACAGAACGGGCCAGCTGGTAATGGCATGTGATTGTCATTGGCTATTAAATGCTAAGTGCATCAGACAGCCATAGCCAGTGCGTCAGCCTCAGTGTTGTAAAAATTCATTTGATAACCCTAACGCGAGGCTGCTTAATTTTTGTTTTTGCTTTGCTCAGCGTGTAGAAAGCTACTACTAAAATTAAGAAAAAGACCTCTGGTAGACCATATACAGGGTTATTGGTAAAACACCAACAACCTTTTAAGGGGTCATTCTGCTCATCATTTTGAACAACTTTTACTATCGGACCAAACCTGAAATCGCGAAAAAAAAATCAGCTGTTCAGTACATTTATGTTAGCATAATTCGTCAAAATGTATTGAACAGCTGATTTTTATTCGCGATATCAGGTTTGGTCCCATAGTTAATGTTGTTCATAATGATGAGTACAATGACCGCTTAAGAAGTTGTTGGTGTTTTACCAATAACCCTGTATATCAAGGTATAATTTTCCAGTATAAGCTGACCTCTCATTGTACGGAAATCCTATTCAATGCGAGATCAGCTTTTACTGGAAATACATATACATACAACCGGCGCCAATTTTTCTTCTTTCAGATCTACACGAACTAAGAATAGGTCTTGCAGTGGTATAGGTTATGGCCAGTAAAGTTTACGTCACGTAAGTTTGCCGCTCTGAAACCAGGTTTTCCGATGCGCATGGCATGGCGTGCTGTTGTTTTAGTATTAATTAATAGATATTCACCACTGCGCAGTCATTTGTAGCCTATTTCAGAGCCGCAAACTACTCAGGGTGGACCGGTCTCACTCGTGGATGCTTTTCTTTCTTATGCTTCCCAGTGGCATGGCGCGCATAGGACGAGAGCCGTACTAGCACGACGTACGTTCGTACGGCTCTCGTCCTAGGCGCGTATTTCGATACGCTTACGATCCGTGTGCGGAGGGCCTAAGGCATGAATTCCTCCTACGCTGATGTCGGTCGCGTACAGTCGGTCGTGTACGGTTGGTCAAAATAAAAAATCAGCTGTTCAGTACATTTTTACGAATTATGCTAACATAAATGTAGGTACTGAACAACTAATTTTTTTTCACGATTTCAGGTTTGGTCCCATAGTAAAAGATGTTCATAATGATGAGTACAATGACCCCTTAAGAGGTTGTTGCTGTTTTACCAATAACCCTGTAATATATATTATATCCCGCGATTAGCCTTCACACTGTGAGATATATGTATATTCTCCAGTTTTAGTCCAGTTCGTCATTAGATCACGCACGCCGCACGCGTCGTTCAGAAATAAAATCGATCTTCAAAGAAAATGGATAACTATTGTTTTGCTAGATAGCCTCGACAGTGAAAAAAAATACAATAGGTTTGCGAATGAGGATTAGAGATGAAAAGTGCCGAATGTTTCCCAGGAAAGTTTCCAAAATACCCGACAATATTGGGCAATATTGCCGGAAAGTTGCCAAAGTTGCCAGATTACATAGAGTATTTCAAATGCCATTTTCAATGTTTATGCGCTCATGGGGTTTTATGTAATGGTGTAATTATAAGTAAGCCTTTTTAATTAGTTGTTCATTATAATTTATTTATAATTATCCATGCATATATGTGAAGATAATACACTATGACACTGGTACCTTCATGACAGCTAACCCCATAGTTTTTTTTTTTAAGAATTTCACTTATACATTTTATAAAAAAAGAAAGAGGATATTGATACCGAATGAAATAAATATAAATGATACAACTGAGTAGTATATGATTTATATAGCAAAAATATTTGGGTTGAATTTTCATAATTGGGTCAGTAGTTTTTGAGAAAATCGCGAACATACGAACATACATACATTCGGGTAGAATAAAAAAACCTCCTTTTTGACGTCGGTTAAAAACGTCAACTTGTTATTGCTGATAAATTTGTCTTGCGAGGTTTGACCCTTTTAACACAGAAAAAAAAATTGCGATATCTCTAAAATAGTTATGGTTTCATCACCAATGAACTATCATGGATAGCTTGTTTCTTTTCTTTAGTTTATCAGTAAGAAAATAAATGTAAAAGCTAAAATTTTCGGTTGGATATTGTAGATAAGCATAAAAACTACCACCCTGCAGACCGCTATCTTATCCTAATAAGCAATTATATTAGTAAAAGTTGTTTTCTATTTATACGTTTCGTGCCCAATGTTGCCGGGAAGTTTGGAAACATTCCCGGCAGTTTAACAATATTGCCGGCAATTTTCATGGCTAATGAGGATACGGACAAGGCAACGACCATACAGGGACAAGGTCACTCCTTGATAGACACGAACTGAGGGAAGCGACAGCGCGCGGCGCGGAATGGTGTGCGGGGGGGCAGGAGGCGAAATATAATATGAAAGTATCGCTCGCGGTCGAAAAAATATTTATAGTTTGATATGTAATATATATTACATCTCAGTGTAAACAGTTCCATTTAAAAGTACGGTGAGCGATATGAATATATATCTCGAAATGTAATATAACGCCCGTGAACTTCTGAGATCTTCTATCTACCTACAAACAAATTTAACAGGAGGAACATAAAACTAATTTATTAATGTTTTTGGCGAATTTTGGTAAACCAAAAAGTCATAATTAAATGCAGTTAGTACTGTGTTGTTTTTTTTTTTTTTTTTAATCGTAATTAGGAGTTGGCATTATACAAAAACTTTATGCAAAAATACTAGTTAGGCGGTATCAGACGTTCACGGGCGATAAGGTACGTTATATCCCATAGTGGAAAGTGGGCTTCAAACGTACTCGACTGCATGCAGTTGAATATATCGACTGCGTGCGGTTGGTGCTGTGCAGTCCGTCTGTTGGCAGCCTAAAAGCAATCGACGCGGGTATACATACATGGTCATACTTACGAAGATACGGATAATTATGTTTTACAGAAGTAATTTAGTTTTTGCTTGTAAAGTGCTCACCCTTGTCAAAACAATGACCAGTTGTCGTTAATTCGTTAACTCTGTAAGTGAAGGTGAGGATTGTGAAGTGCCGATACGCGGCGCGATTTTTGGAGGCAATTACCTACATTTCATACAATTATTTACATAAATATTGTTTCGGGCGATAACGTTTTTACTCCCCTAAACCTTTACGAAATGAGACAATTTTGGTCTCATTACATTCAGTACACTTTAATCTAGGTCTGAACGTTTTTCGTTTTTAGTAATTCAATTTTATTTAATTTAAAAAAATAAAAGTGCTCGAGGATGTTTCTATGTCAAAAATATAGATATTTAGATGCTAATAACTTATATCGTATGCAATATTTCTTTCTTTCTAAAAACGTACGGACCTAGTTTTTCATTATACCTAAAACATTTCCAAAAATTATGAAAATTAGACTATGTTTACGGGGAGAAAAACGTTATCTCTTTTTGTATGAAAATTTACAGCTTCACAATCCTCTTAAGTCCCAATCTATAAAGTTTACAGTAGACCCCAATATTTTTGACTAAAACCTGGGACAGGCACTTAATGTCCCCATTATATTTGCTAATTTAAAATGATTCGGCGTTAGGACTTAGTCTTTTACCATTGTATAAATTCGAGTTTTTCGAATCAGAATTAAAAAAAAAACATGAAAAGGGCCAAAAATAGACTTAAGGTCCTTCACCTTTCACCTACAGAACTAAACTAAATGACTTCTTGACTGCCGTCACTTTGGTTTTAAAACAGGAACAGATTCTTGTTTAACTTATCCTAAAAAAATGTTATCTTCGGAACTACCTAATTAACTTAAAAAAACGTATTGTCATGTCGAATGCCCTAAACGTATCGTAAAAAATATGGATGGTATTATTTCTATTCATAAATTTAATTATCTTACCATTGAATGAATGAGTCGTTTGTGTGTTTCCTATCTCGTTCACATAAAAATGTGGAAAATGAACGATAATATTGAATGGGTTCATGGGTGACAATTTTTAAAGAGCCCTTGTTTAAAATAACTTATCTTTTGAAATACCGAACACTCTCTCCATACTTTGTTATCTTTCGATAAGTCATTAATTTTAATTGTTTTTTTTTTTATCGAATATAGATTAATCATTCCTTTTTCTGAAATATATAGCTAAGTTTACCAATATAATTGCAAATGTGAAATGACTATGTCTATTCAGTAGATATTTTATACATTATGGTCTTAAACTACCGATCAGTTTTGGACAAAATTTTAGGTAAAGACATTTTTCCAAAACTAATTTTAGGTGTCATGTTTTGCTATTTTCAATAGTTATGTTCCTGATTGGTATATTATAATCTTGTTCCTGAAGCCAATAAAATTGCTCTGACATTATTTCGACACACACATTAGCATTAGTGCCTATGAATAATACATAGGTAGGTAATTACCTACTTAAAACAAGATTTATATAGCCTAGAAGACGAGTGTTATCACAAATGAGCACCCATCCAATTATTAGATAAACGCTTCACCTGCGATTAGACTGAAAATTCCCATTAGCTAGACAAGTTTAAGTCTAGAATATAAAAAATGCAACTATGTATCTAGTTTTTTCTACGTGATACAGTTACCAATAAAAAAATTACTAAGACCGTCTTATGGAAATTGAAAGCACATTTTATTGAATAAATACTCTTATAAATATTCGGATAAGACATGCTGAAAGACGCTTAAAAAAGTAAGAACCCTCGGTGGAAAGGTTAAAAACGGCTACAAGCTATAAAAACACGACGAAAAGAATCATTCCATTTCTAAACCAAGAGACGTAATACTAATAACAACAGAAATAAATGATCCAGTTAACATTGATCCCTATGAGGTTAAAGAGACATCCCTTGAATGGTACAATAGTGCAGGGACACAGCCGGGCAGGGAGGGCCAAACTAGCTGGCCAGTTCGAGTATGATATTCGAGAAACAAACAAAAGAAGACAGATAACATTTGTTCGAGACCATGAGTCAACGGGTCGGGTCGACTGTTTACATGCGGCGGGAAATTCATGTTCGAAATTTAAAATTGTTTCGAACAAATGGCCAGTGATTCCAGTGAATACGGGGATTCTGTGACTCTCGTTCCATTGCGAATATCACAAAAAAAAAAAAAAATACAAAAAAGAGCGCGTCCGAAAGGTTTATTTATTACCTACAATTTTCTTGTGCACGTTTTCGGCCATGAATATTTAATTCGTTAGTGTGAATTTTATTAATGGATAACATTCATTTAGCTATTGATATTATCGCAACGCACACCAGCCTGCATCAGTGCATCCCCTTGTTTCCCTCGCAATAAAAAGCTTAAAAGGGTCTTACAAACGAGACCTATATTTAAAACGCGAATAAAACACGACATTTTATGAACTGTTATAAAAGCTGATAAGTAAAAGTAGACAACCATGCACATCATCGACATATTTTAAACTTAAAATTCCTTTTTAATGCGTTTACTAAATGTTTCTTCATTTCGTAACTTTAGACCATTTCAGAGCGCCATTTTGAGCTGACAAAAGTGTGATAACGTCGGCATTCGGACGTAAAAATGCCACTGTTGGTTCTGACGACGACACCCAAAATGTGTAAGCTTGAAGATTACTCACAGGAGCTAATATTTGAGGAATTCTTGGTCGGCTAAGCCGGCTTGCTCATAAACGTATTTAGATAAAACCTTTGTTTTGTCACGTTATGAGCTTTCTTTTTCCTTATTTTCACTGGCAACCCTAACAGGACATAAAAACATTAATTAAATTACATCGCCGAATTTTTTGTATTCGAAATTTGAACACTAAATACCGGAGATAAATTAATTAAATAAATCGACATTCTGTTATCGATTCGACACGTTATCGATAATGGATGTATCAAACGAGAATCGAGATATGATGCAGCGGTTCTAGATGTTCTATCCTTGAATTTTAAAATAGAGAAAGCTGACTAGCCAAGTTCCTTCCGTCGATCAGGCATAAATCAGACTAAATTTATGCTGCGTTTTAGATGGGAGTGATGGTTCGAGATGTAAACAACGGGATTTTCGTTAACAGCGTCGACATTGCCTATCACCTTTGACATTCCGAATCGGAATAATCGTTTAGTGATGTATTAAGAAGCTTTTTGTTGAATTATGTATACGTACATAATGTATTTTTTTTAAGTTTATTAAGTTTAAAGGTAAGAAGATACGTAAAAAAAAACATAACTTACTTGAAGTTAGACATCGCCATGACTATTATAAGTAAGACACAAAATTCTTCTTAAATTACCAAAACAAAAAACCTATTCCTAATTTAAAACCTTCATGAATATACATGACTGAATCCATTGTTCCCATGAATATCCAATCCAGCCACAATCTTAAATTAGCTGTAAAATAAATTTTAAATAGTAGGAACCATAGTAATTAAACGGATTTAGTTTTCATTGTAAAATAAACAGTAATTGGTGTGGGTATTTAAAAATCCCTATGGCGTCCGTAAAGCGACGACTGCGCATGGGCAACGATAATTAAACATCCCGAAATAACTATAGTACGCATAATTGACTAGCCCGGGCGATTTATGTGAGCGTAAAGTAACACCGACTAATGCTCCCGCGCATACGGTACCAGAGATAAGGGACTTGGCCACATATTAGGCAGACGACGAGATCACGAGACGTTACAATTTCTTGGAATGATGAATTGAAATTGCTGAGAAAGATCTAGTGATAGTCCGAGGAATTATTCAGCTGAGTGATGGTCTCGGGGAATTAAATTCTGTCTAGTGTATGTTTGTGATGTATTAAGGTTATAGCAGCTCTTTTCTGGGTATGAAGGCACGTAAATTAAAGTCCTAAAATGGCTAGAACTTGTCAAAAGTGGCGGGAAATTATAACCTTCCTAAAAATTTTCGCCAAGGGCAATTCTACGACTAATTTCAGCGTTTTTTTGCTATATTATCAGTATCCACGGTGCATACCAGAGATGTAACAGCCGGAATCCCCAAAATACCATACCATCTCAAATCATCCATCCATATGTATACACACTTGGTATCATTTAACGGAGCGTGATGTTTTATTACTCTCGTTTTTTCCAAACAGGGGCGCATTTGTACACCCATATACGGCTCTTATATGACTTCCATATACAGATTCCTAGATTTATTAGCTCGAATTATACTTATCTGAGTCTAGATCTGTTTTTTGAGACTAGAAAGTGAACTCTGACATTTGGGATCTTGGTAATGATGCTGGGAACAGTTAACATGGCTTCAAAGAAGTAGAAGAAAAAAAAAATACTATTTGGTCACACAGATAGCCAGCCTAATTTTCTCGCTGAATCACCTCAAATAAATCCAAGAAAATTACGTAAAAACAGAAAAAAAAAGTACGCAATCACAATAAATACATTCACAAAACAGTATCGTATCGTTAAACTTTATAACGATTGTAAAACTAAATTAACAGTACAGTTTATTTATGTTAATCGGATGTTTTTGGGAACTAAGCGTCGACTTGATTATCTGTCTAACAAATCGATTTTACGTCTTAATCGAAGGAAAATTTGTTGTTTTTCGCGGTTTTATAGTCTGTGCGCCGTTCTAAAGTAAAAAGTTTTCGAGAAGTTTTTTCTCAGAATTTGAAGCCAAATGTTTTACAATTTATTTTATTGGATTATTAAAATGTTTATCTCTCTATCCCTTAATATTATCAGTCAGTATAAAGGAAGGACCGTTAATTTTGTGACTGGTGCCAGAACGACGACATTCAATTGCCGTCCATTTTATGGTTTCCTATATTTCCTGTGCAGACTCGTAGTCGTTTCAAATTAATAGTTAGACTTGAACATTGTTTCAGGTTAAAACTGTTTATTATACGAGCTCCAGAATATTGTAATATATCGAATATTCACAGGATTATCTCCATCTGACGAACTAAAGTCAATAAATTGGGCAGTTTTCAAAGTTTTTCAAATGGGCCCAACTATTTTTAAAGAACAATGCCCGAGCTTCATTAGACAATATAAAACATCTTTTAGAGAACAATAAAAGTGTTTTTACGCGTTAGTAAAACAATGTACCGAATTTTATGACTACCGTCGAACAAAGAAGGGTTAAAAATAACCGAATAATGATTATAGACACAACAGTTAACTGTGAAAACACTATGATTTCGGATAACGTGAGGAAAATTCTTTAATCGTTATTATTTTTGGTATTTACGATGGTTGGGTTTAAAGACGTAAAAGAAGGATCAAAGGATCTGCCTATGTTTGCGTGGATCTAGATGAGCTAAGCCTGGCAGACGGGGACGCGCCAATACTCCTACGCCATCTTTATTTACGCACGAACTTGTTTCCAGAAGCGTCGGTGAACCTACGTAGGTACTTGTACCTAAGCCTCCTAATCTTCATGTAGTCATGATTCATAAGAATATTTTAGGGAATTGTCTGATCCCAGTTGCGAACTTATAGACTTTAGAAAAAAGTCTCGAATATTATTCGAACAATGAAAGCTTCGTATATCAATGATTCCTAACCAGTAGGTGTCGTGAGGCGAGCACATGATTGATTATATCGGAAACAAGATCTGATCTGATCAAAAGTACGCCAATGCGGTGAGGAGGTGAAGCTAATGCTGCATCTACATTGTAATAAACATAATGGTCATATCTGCCAGTAGAACATACAGCGGCAGATTCGATCGAAATTGCACATATAGCAGGTATTTTTGAATGAATACGATCGAGCGGAAACACTGCTGAAAACCGTTACCAAACAGCACACACAATTCAAATAATGTACCGTGCCATTTTACAGGATACCCACACTACAACAAAGGATTTCTCAAAACTACCGTCCTAAAAATAGACTCTTCTAAGTACTATAATATAGCTGCCTTAGCTGACCAAGATTGATTTCACCGATGTCCCTGCCTTATACGTCCGTATTTGTACTATCTACTATCAATATATTAACATCGGACCCATTATCCCCAATAATCCGAGCAAGGCTGACAACCCGTGTACTGATAACGTGACAGCCCAAACATTTGTGGACGCCACAGATAAGGCAATATCCACACGTCGCGCGGACGAACGCGCAGTACGCATAATCGAAGCTACTGTAACATTTTATTCTATGGTCTTTGTTCAGGGTTGTACTAGCGCAGCTGATACGTTATCGCGGATATTGGGCAGTACATTATTGATTCGTTGATAACGATGGTTACTTTCTAAGCGCAGATTTTTATTTGAATATTATGGGCTTTTTTCTGATGTTTTATTGGGTGTTATAAATAATAATCTAATCGATTCTACACACAATTTTACAAACTTGATAGTTTCAACTTAACCGAAAATCGTAAACATAGCTGCATAAGCAGGTATAGAAGACGCAGACCTCACAGAGGCGTCATTACCATATTGAATGTTAGAAGCAGGCGGAAACACGGCGCAATCGTAAATAGCAACAAATGGTTGAACACAAATGCACAAAACTCGCTTAACTAATGCATTCGCGAAGGTGATGTTGTATGGAACGGACGTGCTCAAACTAGATGTGTGTCTTGGAATTATGGTCGTTTTGTTGACCTTTCGATGATCCTTTTTGGATATACTGGGTGATTTTTTTTACCGTCTTGAAAATAATAATAATAATAATTAGTAATTTTGTTATGCCTATGGCATACTTAATTTTTTTTTTAATTTGTAATGCGTAGTGCGTATGATTTGAATTTCGATATTTTATAACGATCTATAAAGGTTCTCAAAATTTCTGGTTTTATTGTTCTAGTTTACTTCAAATGTAGTGTTTATTGATAGAGCAATTTGGGTCTAAGCTATTGACAAAACAACAAAAAAAAAAAAACTAGGTATGCCATAGGCATCTACTCCATTCTCCTATTGTACCCATTTTTTTTCAAGACGGTAAAAAAATCATCCAGTATGTTTGGGGTTGAACATTGTACAAGTTTTAGAAACTACATCCAGAGCAGTAATGAAAGAGAGTTCGATTTTGACATTTTACATAACAGTTTTATATGACTTATTTTTTTGCTGACTAAAAAAAAATAGTCTAGTTTTGAAACAGAAAACCAAAATAAAGCCTGTGGAAAAAGAGTCCACAGAAGATTTTCAAATCGTTAAGAAACATTTTAGCGATTGGGCTATTCCCTCTTAGTTCAAGTCAAGTTGTGAGTTCACTTACACTTGAATAACTTAGCAGTTTGTCAAACTTGTTTTAAAGTTGTCTAACAATCAACGGAAACTAAAAGATACACAGAAACTAAGGCTCTCAGAATTGGAGCTTCATAAAAAAATTACGAAATATACTCAAGATTGGAAAATGATAACATATCAGTCATCTTGTAAATGATTAGTTCTATAATAATACGTCATCTTTGGTAGACATGGCTGATGGAAAATCCACTAATATTCCTTATCGATTTTATCAAAATGTGAAAAAAGACGTGACGTATTGGTCGAAAACAGTAGACTAAAATTACTGGCTGATAGATACTAAACAGGACAAGAACAGCAATATTTCTAAACAGCAAACTACACATTTGCGCAAATGCCAATTAATCAGGTAGTCACAGTAAAAGTTTTCCCTATTACTTATGAATCAAGGCAACATACCCTCACGGCTGCAGCAGCTATGCAGGCCAATGCAACTGCCCACGTGCCTAACACCTATCATCAGACTGTAATTAGGAAGTAGGCAAGTTTAGCACCCACGCTATCCGCAGATATGGCTTGAGAAATTAATAACGTGTAAAAGCCTTATACACGATGGAATTGATAGATGACATGGTTGCTTTGATTAAGTCAAAGTAGGACAAAAAGCAAAGAATAAACCAGGTAAAGAATATATGATGGGATAATCAAGACAATAATAGTTTTGCATGTTTCAAGAACCGAACAGAACATTTGGTTTTCTGTCCTGCTCTGCTAATTTGGCAGATTGAAAAGTCAATATCTGATATTAGGTCTAGCTAAAGTGTAAACTTTTTGTTGCGAAGATTTGAAGGTGACCTTAACATACTAGGGGAAAATTAAGAGCATCTATGAATAAAATAGCAAAACTAAGTAATACTTCAAACAAAATATAATAATTGGTGATATATTACATAAAGTGAACTACTGTTGACCGATGTAAATTGATACAACATTCACGCATCTGTAAACCCTAAATTTAATAATAAATCATCATACATGATATACCAAATAACGAAAGAATTTACTGTTAGTAATGCTACTTAGCTAGCTTATATAGCGATTTCTGAATATCGGATATCAGATGAAACAGTCGACGAACATTCAGACATTGATGCAGTCAATGGCTTTGCCTAACGTAGTAACTTGTAACATTTTATTAAAAATAAGTTTATGAACACACCTTACGTACATACAAAGATCGATTGTCATTGAATTGTAGATGAGTTTCAATCATAATATTGTGACGGTATCCATCATAAAGGTTTTATTTGTCTTATCTTTCGATTATTGCTGCCAGGTGACAGCATGCTGCATCGTTAATTCAATAAACTTGCTCCCTGAGGCTTTGTTAATGGTTATTCATTTATGCTGTCATATTGGGAGTTAAAAGTCACAGATCGTTAAACGGTTGGAGATACAAACGAAGACTCGTAAGAAGATTTGCTGCGGTTAGAAACTGTTATTGAATAGATAACTTTTAGAGTTTTTGAAAGCTGCTTTTCTCGGGAGTCTTTAACAATTTGAAGGACGCTAACGAGAAACAATAGAAGTTTTATTGTTATTACTGCTATAGCCTTATAGTGTCCCTCAAAGCGTTAAGAATTTTCTCGATATTAATTCAGGCTGACTTTGCTTAAAACTTTCAAATGAGTTCTGATATTCAAATTCTAATAAGATTCTGCATGGCTTTTCATTATTGACGACAAAAACTCTAAATAACGCTTCCCAAGGAATTATTTCTAAATAAATTAAGATCTAGTCACATCAAATATTTAAATGTCCACTCTATACGTATTAATGAACAGTAATCATCTAAATATACCAACAAGGCCGAATTAATATAAGGATTTGTTGAGTTAAGGAGTCATTAAAACTGTGGAGTGGTTTATAGTGTTATAAATTTTAATTTGCCGGCACATGTGGTGTATGGCATCGGCAATACGTTGATTTAATTATTTATAATGGACTCGTTATTAAAACTGGGACTGGACGCAGTTTTGCGAAACGAAAATTCAGTTTCATGGACGTGTTCAAGGTATTCCTTTAGTGGAAAAGCATGTATTGTTTACAGTATCTGGATTATTCATTTCGTGGATGACTTTTGTAGCGTCATCATTACTGTTCTGTATATTTCGAATTACCTATTCACACAGGATCTTGTTGCTTTCTTCTAATATACGTCTTTTATCATCAAATTATTACTCATTACTTTCTCAAAATATATGTAAACTTCAGCCATATTTAAATCCTCACCTCACACTTGGACCATCAAATCTGAAACTGCGTTCTAGCTATTTGCCAACAAAACGTGTTTGGCGACAAGTGTGGCCATAAAATGTGGAATATTTACAGGAACACATTCTGGCTAAGAGTAAGGAGCAGGCATGGCCGCCGGAAGCGGACAAGCGGGACAAGAACGCGTTGTTAGCTAAATATAGACTGGATACTATGTAGCGAATGAAGCGATGGCTATCTTGTTTTGAGGGTAGGTTGGGCTGCTGTACATTGATTTATTAATACTCTGGTTTATTATTGTACTTTAATATCCATAGTATATATTCGGAAGAGTTCATGTGTCGAAAAAATATCTTTTGGGTGTGATTGGATTCTTATTGGAAATCAAAGTGTAAATTCTTTAATGGAGTGATAATCAGCTTATTTTTTGTTTGTGATTGATTAGAATGATTAGATATGGTTTCATTCTTTATTATATATTATTTACATTCTATATTATTGTTATATTTGTGTGTGTGTGTTTGTATATTATTTGTCATGTAGGTATGTTAGTTTTGCTGTAAATAAATATTGGCCCATATTCTCTTAGGTGTTCATTTCAAATTGTTTGACGACGGATACAAAGTTATCATGTTTGTCAAACTCATTTTAGTTTTTCTCATCATCAACATCATCACACATATCACGTTGGTCAAACATAATATTTTAGTTGTACTATCTAATAACTTCCGAACTAAACAGATATAAAATCATCAAGTTTGTCAAACTTATTTAATTTTTTCACACCATCAACGCTCTTCCTAATTTATAACAAAATCCTAAACCATAATAAATCTAGATACACGAGTAAATCTCAACGGAAACCTCGCATCTCTACATGGTCAGTTATGTTGCCCAGACCATTTCATACAAGCCCTGACCACAACGGAAATCGCTAAGCCATTGACTTTTTCTAGAGCCTAGTGAAAGGCATCTCGATGATCAGCCTCATCAACTAACATACACTTTAAAAGGGCTAAAAAGTGGTTAAATGGTCAATTTAAGATATTGGATGTCGTTAAAAGGTAGCTATTTTCTAGAATGGATTAGTCTGCCTCTTATAGGTAAATAGCTGAGAACTTTTACATGACATGTGTAAGCGTATGTTGAGGCAATCTTGTTTCAAGGGCTACATAGTTTTCTATATTAAATTCTCCAAGGAATATCATTTCTATAGCTTACTTACCATGCACTTGAACATATTTGACCAACAATTCAACAAAATTGGATAATAGCCTACAAATAAACGGAACAACAAAATCATTAAAAGAAACATAATATCCAAAAGGCAAGCAGGCGTAAAAAATCTCGCATCAAATCCAATTCACCAACAGACTATAATCGAAAAGAAATCGAAATGTCGAACGAAAATTGTACGTACAATGTGTATTGTAATGGCATCACGTACTATAATCGATGCTATTATGACATACACGAGAATTGCACCTAAGTATAATCCAATATTTATACCAAGCGTGATTGTAAGGCGTTGGGAATCCTGTACAAATCATTCTCGCATCTCTCTTCCGCTAGTTCCTTATTGAATGACAAAGAAAGGGACGGGGCATTCAGTATTTCGTCTGTTCGTAGGTGTTCGGTCATGTTTGCTCACCCTCGCCTCACCGCTCGACAGGTAAATTCGACAAAAGCAGTGGGAGTTTGTGTTTATTATAAGAAATACCTGAACGCAGGTAGAAGTCATTGTACGGGACCCGTCTAGCGAATAATAGAGTTTTCGGAAATAATACAATGAATAAAGTAATTTATGTCGGCTTGGAATACAATTTATGATTTTCGGAAACGATCGGTACCTGTATGGGTTTTGAAGGCGCCTCAACAATTGGTGTTTTCGATGTTTCGTCTCGGTTCTCCAACTTGTTTTTGTTTGTTTTACGGGCAATTTGCGATTATAAGACGTATCTATCTAAATATCTTGACGTTATCATTCATGGTAGCGAACAGTAATTGAGTGGTTGACTCATTACGACCGCCGCTGCCGATGTTAATCTACGCATCGAATTGTACAAGAATGAGTTCATTTACCGCCGTCAACTTATGAATATTTAAGAATCCTCGTATAAGAATTTTCGTAGGTGTAAAAAGTCGTGCTTTACGATCCTATTTAATAGCGTGAAGCGGACCTTATCGTGAGTGATACCAACAATCGTTAAGGGAGAAGCGTGCACCAGCGCTTAAAATATTTAATTGTTCCATTTAAACATTAATAAATGGGAACATTGCGTAGCACAATACAGAGATCCGAGTATCAATAAAATCGGAAATATTGGGAGGTGTGAAATCGTGTAAAAGCACAAATAGTGCAGAATGTATACATAACTTTATAATTTTCATTGAGCCATTACAAACTTTGAACGTACATAATAAGATTGATATTTCATTGTGAATTAATAGTGGAAGCAGTGGCAGTATATTTGCGTGAATAGAATTCAGTGCAGTTGCATATATTGTGATGCTATTTGAATGCATTGTGGTATTAATACGAGGAATATGTTCAATAGAGATCTACCTGGGTTTGGCACCTGCTGTTAACGCGTAAGACAATGTTTGGCCCAATATGGGACATATTGGAACAAACTGTAGCGCCGCGTGAAGTCGGCATTTCAAGACAAACGATTAATTCAAAACGACACCTCTTTGGTCAATAATTGTATGAGCAAGACCACCTAATAGATACCCGTTTCTTTAAACAAATATATTCCATGATACACGAATAACGTCTTGAATAGGAGTCGTGTTCGGCATATTTTAATTTGAAATTAGTTGAGAATTTTATTGTAGTAAGTATTTGTACTGATATAAAATCCAAATGAGGTTTAATTTAAAGTAGAAACTGATATGAAGTTAGAACAGTGCGTAAAACGTAGTTAACTAACTTTAATCATACGGGAATAGACTTAATTACATGCCTTTGGAATTAACTGGAGTGATAAGTAATATAAAGAGATATGACTACCTATAACCAGCGACTCCAGGATCATATCGAGGGTTCACGGACTATTTGTATTAAGCAACATCCTGGCCGATATTGAGTCATAATCATATATTGAGTTAAACTTATAATCTAACTGCATTAAAAATGTGAAAAACGTAAAAAGAACTGAGATAGATACTACTGTCGATAGGCCATTATTTCTTAAAAAAAAAAATATGAATTATATTTTTTTTTACAATGTTCTTTTTTCCGAATAATTAAACTTTAAAATGCTAACCTGTAAAGTTCCAACAATTTCGCGTAATACGAATAGCCCGTGAACCCTCGATATAAACTCTTATATGACTATCTTTCAGAGATATAGTTTTGGAAAATAATTTCTTTAAGCGCACCAAATCTTCTAGAGCGAGTTTCTAACACCGAAATTCGTCGTCGTACGAAAGTCTTCCATCGACGACAGGCCCTAAACGGAATTGGCTGGCTAAACGTAGAGATGGCCGATGGACTAAGTTTGGACCAAATGTTGGCCCAACACAAGTCAAAGAAACTACGCTCGAAAGTTGAACTGACAAAATTGTCTACGTATCAGAAAACATCCAGCGGAATCGTGGAGAATGGTTGAAGAGACAGGATGCCTATATCCAGCAATGGGTGACTCCGGGCTGAAATGATACTGAATGATGAAGGAACTAGCCTCCAAACATGATTTTATATTCAGTTGTTTAGGCTGTACGTTGTCAGTCAGTCACGGAACTATACACAATGTTAAAAAGATAAATATTCCGAAATAAATAGTAACACAATAAGCTTATCTTGATCACTATCTTTATGTGAAGTAATACGAGTAAGATTTGATTACATTACCAAATTCTTGGTATTAGCTGACGTAATGTCCTAAACCGGTTTCTTTTGTCACGTCAAGATATGGAAGAATCAATATTTAGATATTGTTGTCACGGTTCTAATTAAAAGGGGTAAGTAGAGATTCAGAGCCAAAACACTGGCTGTGCTTGAAATAGTTTTTTTTTTAATCTACAGGCGGAATTACCGGAAAAGACAAATCAAGGAATAGGCGAAGAAGAGAGCGTGAAAGGGTTATTAAATATCAATGGTGGTTTGTGTTAGGTATTCACTGAACCTAATAGGCAGCATCAGTAAGTAGGCTAAATTATCAGAAGGAAAGAGGATAGTTAAAAACTGAAGAGGAAAAGAGATAATCACTAAAATCTGGTTTTATCTGTAGGAAAATTTTAGCACATTCTGTTTTATTACTAATTAGTTCCTAAAGCAGACACAAAATATCCTTTTATTTTAATAATGCAAACACAACAGCCAAGCCAGCAAAAGTGTCAGTTAACATTGTAATACAATCCTTGTAATTGTACTACGGTATGACGGCTACAATGGCTTACCGATGGCGATATCGTCGAATAAATGCCTCGTGTGCATCCGTAATATAGATAGGACATTCTGTTACAGGTCCAAATTCAAACAGAGAAAAAGGTTTGATTCAAAATTCAAATCAATGTTTGTTAAATAACTACCCTTCTTGCTTCAAAAATGGAATCACACACGATTTCAATTTGGAACCCATTATTTGAAACAGGCGTTAAGGCCAAATAAAACTATTATTTACTTACCTTACCTTACCTATGAATGCCGATTTTTGATATCGGCTGGTGTGAAGATTTAGAAATCCTAATTAATTCAAATTAATTTTATACTATAGCATGACATTATTATTTTTTTAAATCAGCGGTTCGCTTTTTCTTTGACATCGATGTTTCTGTAACCATGGAAAAATCGAAATTGCGGGCTATTATCGAATACGAGTTCCGTCGTGGCACCAACGCAGCACAGATAAACAACGCGTATGGACAAGGTACCACAAATGAACGCACGGTGAGTTGATCGGTTGATCGCTTCCGTTCTGGAAATTTTGATCTCAACAATGAGCCCCGGGGAAAAATTTCAAATACAACGAGGCGGTAACAAACGCCTTTAAAGAGTTAATCGATTCCCGTCCCCAGGACTTTTATAGCAGAGGAATCAACGAACTTTCACTTTTCAAAATTGTTGATATTTTTTATGTAAAACGGCAACAACTTTATAAGTAAGGAGTTAGGCCTCATTTACGGAGACGCGGGGCGTCGCGCGTCGCGTTGTGCGGTGCGGACCGCACTAAATTCAAATACCGTATATTTGTAAGACAGCGTTTACGGAGAAGCGATTTTACACGCGTTTGTTTGAAATGCAGGCGGAGCCCACGGATGGCATCGCGGTATCGCACGCCCCGCGTCTTCGTAAACAACATCGTACATGGCCATGTTTGTATTTGCGCGTCTGATAATGTGGGCCGCTGCACGCATCGCCTCTCCGTAAACGGAAAATCGTTCAACGCGCCGCGAGACGTCACACAACACGCGTTGCACGACGCGCCGCGTCTTCGTAAATGAGCCCTTAAGAACTTAATATTTATGATGTAGTTCTACGTAAAACTATGATAAGAGTTCAAAATCACTCACCTCACTTTCAGTCCAATCGATTAGACTGGACTTCTCCTCCAGTAAATTCTCCGAGCTCCGCTTTTCGTCTTCTCCGTCGCCCTCGTCTTTGAAGACCTTGACCTCATCAGTGGAGCCCAGGTCGTCGCCGCCCGAGCTCGCCGCCGAACTCGAATGAGCATGCGGCATCTTCACGAACCCAACGCCCCAACTTCCATTATCCCATCCTCTAACACCACAACCTATCCACTATCTGTCATCCATGACCACTCACTGAACCGCCATTTTGTCTTGTTTCCAAATTCAAACTTCACGGTCCTTCGCGCCGGATTTTGACATTTGTTTGTTCAGTCTATTGTTTTCTTTTTTTTCTGCACTTAGAACGTAACTAATTTAGGCAATTGTTTTTTTTTATTTTACTAAACTAAAATGAGATCACAGATAACTTTTGTCAGGTTAAACTTAAAATGCCTAAGGTTGAGGTGTTCCGTTATATTTTGTGTTGGATTGCATCTGTAAAAGAAGAAAAGACATAATTAGTGACATTTGAATAGCTTTTGCGTGGTCTTGGGTTAGTAATCAAGGTCTAGGTTGACTTACGATGTCATACAGTTTAGAAACAGTAAGCTACTAATTATGAGTAGATCTTAATGGAAAACCAACATCTATATTACAGTCAGTGTTATCTTATTTATATCCAGTTAAGGTTGATATTATTGTTGGCAGAATAAGCAATAAGGTTGGCAAGAATGGCGGCTGTATCGTCGTGTGACACATCTTTTGGGTCAAGCTCCTTGTCAAGTGGTCGTCAACAAGCACTCCTGGCTGTGAGCCAAGTGACGCTAAGAAAACTCTCGGGAAATATTGAGTAAGGAACAATTCACGTAAATATATTGTTTTATATTTAACCATGTTGAAGTACGTGGGGCATACTGAAAGTTTCTGGAACTGGCCACTTAAAATAAAAAAAATTAATAAAAAAGCAATTACGGAATTCGAAATTGGAACTCTCTGGGAACATGTTATTTTTTAATTTGCGAGACTATCATTTGTTTTTCCATTGTAGCGTCCTTTAGAAAATTGTGTCGATATTACAATGATTTCAACTCGTGAAATTTTCGCTCAATGTTTTTTTACGATTTTCGCAGTGGCTTAAGGAAACAAGAGAGTTGCCAGATACTTCAATAAGCATTTGGTGATGAAGCCCCATATCGCAACTTTGTGTATTCGTGGTTCGGAGAATTTAGACGTGGACGTGATCATCTCCATGACGATGTACTACGACGTCGCCGGCCGACGACGGCGTTTACAGAACCCAATATTGATGCCGTAAGACAACTGATTGAAACTGACAAAAAATTACTTATCAGCAAATTCGTACTATATTAGGCATTGGAATGAGCCAAGTGCAAAACATTTTGCATGTGCATCTGAAGGTTCGGAAGCTTTGCACTCGATGGATAACCGCATGATTTAACGGAAGACCAGAAACGACGGACGTTTTAAAAGAGTGATGCCGTAAAATGATAAAAACAAGTTTAATGAAGGACAGTCATTGACATAATATCGTGACAGGTGACGAAATCTGGGTGTACTGCTTTGAACCGGAAAGAAAAAGCCAGTCGGCAGAATGGGTGTATCTTTTTGGAGGCTTGCCGACGAAAATTAATAAAAGTCGAAGCATTGGTAAGTAAATGGTTGCTTCTTTTTTCGGAAAATCACTACATTACAGAACAGTGTCGCTTGAAGACCAAAGGACAATAACCGCAGATTGGTACGCCAACACTTGCTTGCCCAGTTTTAGAAAAAGTTCGCGAAAAGCGTCCTCCAAGCAATGTCGTCCTTCATCACGATAACGCGTCATCACATTCCGTTTAGGAAACGAAAGCGTATTTGAAGGCTTTAATTGTAGAACTGATGACGCACGACCTTGCGACTCCTTTTTGTTTCCTAACATTAAAGACTGTAAGTGGCACACGTTTTACAAGCCTTGAATCGGCGATGAATGCGTTCCACTAAGACATTGAAGAGGTCCCTAAGGATGACTGATCCAACTGCTTTTTACAATGGAAAATGTATAAATTGTGAGGGCATATAGTTTGAAAAACAATAAATGTATCATAAGTCTAATATCTGGTCTTAGAAACTTTCAGTATAATCTCAGTACTACAGCTCACAGTGCACGATAATAATGGTAGACGTGAGTAACTCAACATAATTTTGCACAGACTTGACATTTTCTTCCAAAACACTGTCCATACTTAAACGAAAAGGATCCAACCCACATTATACAAAATGTGGGTTGGATCCTTTTCGTTTAACTATGGACAATTAAGAAGAAGCTAAGCAAGTGAAGTTGTGTAAAACCAGAGGCTTTAAAGTGAGTGGTCTAGAGTGACGTTCGATTAGCGATAAAGATTATGGGAAAAGCCAAAAGTGTACAGACTGTCATAAGATACCACAAAGCCGCTCATCCCGTTGAAACCCGTTATGGAAATACGAAGCTCTTTGTAAGCGATTGTCACTGGCCTACATCTATTATATGCTTCAATTAAGTTACTTATCCTGGCTGGGCCTTATGTACGCTTTATTTAAGGGGAAGCTCCAGGTAGCCCACGAAATTCCAATTTTCTTACGTTTTTTGCAATTTGCAAGTCAGTATTAGGTTATATGTTGATTAAAGTATGATTCGCGACCGTAACATATATGTATTTATAAAATTATAATAATTAAAATCAGTAATACAAATCCTTAACTCATTATAATCCTAAATGTTAAGATTTCATGAAATAGTCATTCATTAGGATTATATGAAAACAAAGAGTTGTATTGATGATTTTAATGATTATAATTCCATAAATACAGATTTGTTACGGTCGCGAATCATATTCAGATCAACATAACTGCAAAATTGCAAAAAAAACAAGAAAAAATTGAATTCCGCGGGCTACCTGGAGCTTGCGCCTTAGGGTGCCTGTCCACAGAAGCGGAGCGAGGCTGCGGAGCGGAGAAACGGAGAAATATTAACCAATAGGATCCTGGCTCCTGGAGCGGAACGGAGATTTATGCAATTCTATTGTTTAATATTTCTCCGTTTTTCCGCTCCGCAGCCTCGCTCCACTTCTGTGGATAGGCACCCTTAAGTAAACATGGTTATTTGGAAGTCTGCCATGATAATAAAGCTGCTTGGAAATGTAAAATAATTTCAATTCTGATAGCACAACTTATTACTGAACAGACACTGTCCAAACAAGAATTAAACCAATAAAATGACAAACAAAAATTATTTCGACAGACTAAAGTGACAAGATTTGATTATAAATCCCTTTATCAGTTCAGTATCTGAAGATATGAAATAACAAATTATTTACAGCTCTATTAAATACATAAATTATACACTATAGGTGACCTCGGAAGTACTTACGTGATATTATCAAGTGTGATCCATCGATCACGTTCGTGATTACAATATAAATCACTCTAACAAGTACTAGGAATTTATGTATTTAAACACATATAAAATAACCGTCGCTTTTAGAACGGCCCCTGGCTGGGTATTACTAGGATATACAGGGTTATTTGCAAAACACTAACAACCTCTTAAGGGGTCATTGTCAAAAAAATCAGCTCTTCAGTACATTTTGACGAATTATGCGAACATAAATGTACTGAATAGCAGATTTTTGTCGCGATTTCAGGTTTGGTCTCATAGTAAAAGTTGTTCATAATGATGAGTACAATGACCCCTTAAGAGGTTGTTGGTGTTTTACCAATAATCCAGTAGATCACCACAAGATGGTCACATCATTCTCCTTTGTGACGGAACTTTCAAAGCTGATGTTACCCGCGGTCTACGCATCAGTGATGCGACTTTTTTACGAATGGAAGCAGTCAGTTTGGTTCTGAGCAAACATCTCCGATGCGCTACAGAAACAGGGCAGCTTCAACAGCATCCTAAAATCATTATTGTATTGGATGCGTAAGACATCTAGCGTTCTTTTGGTGTAGCTGACCCATAGACCCCCCACGTACAGACCTTGACAAAACGCCTTGAACAGGGTGATCTTGACTTGGTCCGCACAACGAGAGAATCTACGGGCCAACATGTTCCCTCGGACCGCTAGTGCCCTACGCTGTCTACATTATCTTTAAGGTCGTCGGTATGTAGCCATAGCTTGGCACCGACTTCAGAAGCTGTTAAGTTTTTTTTATGAAAGTTATTTTATTCGTTTTAGGTTTTTGAAGTCGGTTTTTTGCTTTTTTAAAGTAAATTTATTATATTCAAATCACGTCCTATTGTTACAAGAAAAAAACAAAATGCTTATGCAGTTTTCCTCTTTATTGCTAATATGTATGTAACAGAAGCTGGTATTTTAATCAAAGACGAGAAAGATGTTTCACGACTGTCTAAGAAAAAACATTCTTTTTTTTTCTAGTTTTTTTGCTTATTAGATGCAACTGAATTTCAGAGTTTCAAAGTTTCAATCTTGAAAACCATTTACAAGATTAATCGTGAAAACCGTCAGAATTTTAAGAATTCGATAATCGTACGAAAAATCTTAGAACGAAAAGATTATTTGAACACATTTTATAGAACTATTATTATGAACTCGGATGAACTGATTATCCGTTCTATCAGTTCTTTGAAATGACGTGTTGATAGCTACTAGCTAAACAATTTTAGGGTTCCGTACCAAAATGGCAAAATGGTTAAGGAACCCTTATGGTGCGACTCAGTCTAGACAGACAACAGGCAGACGCCTGTCACAGCTGGATATCAAGAACCACTAATGCTATCTACTTGAAATTTAGAATAGTTTTAGATGACGTTTGCCCAACTATTTTGCAAATACGAAAGAAACAATTCTTTTTTTTTTTGCAACAGGGACTGAAAGGGTGTCTTAAAAATTAGACATGGAGCTACTAGGGCACGGGTATCATATGAAAGAGCGCTGTTTGCACATTCTCAAACATTTTTTCTTTTTATTTTTCCTTCCAACAACGTTCGCGAGCCCGCTCGTCCTTCTTCTAGTTTTGGCGGAATCTGTCCAGTTCATGCCACCATCTCCTACGTGGCCTGCCGCGGGCCCGCGTCACTGTCTCAGGGCACCAATTAGGTGCTATGTGGGACCACACTATAGTTATACTTATTTACAAGAACTTTTGACCTGGAGGTTATAAAGGTAAAGTGACTCAAACACGTGTATCAGCCTACGAGTATCAGGCATAGACTATCATAAAAATGCGGCGATTGTCTAGTGGGAAGTATCACGTTGTTATGGGAATCACTTGTAAACACGGTAATATCTTGGGGTTTTTATTGAGTGACACATATATATTCTTTTTAGGGTTTAATTTTGAGGGGCAAGGGTAATAAGAAGATAAAAAGAAAGTTTTGCAAACTGTACCGTGTGACATATCGAATAATAGGGCTTACTGTTAGGGTCTCAAATATATTTTTCCATAATTTGAATATATTTTTATTTAAAGTTATTTAAGAAAATAGACGAAAATTGACCCCCCCCCCCACATCTCCAAAAAACAAATACGTATTTCCAGTATCATAATCATTAGAATCAATGAAAGAATGCCAATTTCATGAAATATTCATTCAGTATGGATGACTTTAATTCTGTAAATACATACTTGTTACGTTCGCGAATCATCTTTTGATCAATGTACAACCTAATACTGACTTGTAAATTGCAAAAAACCAAAGAAAATTTGAATTTCGCGGGCTACCCTGACGCTTTCGCCTCAGTACTGTTTTTAGAACCTGCATTGGATTGAAGTCAGAAACGTGTTGCTGGGGAGTTTTGCCATTTTTCTTATCCAGCTTCAAATACCAGAGAGCTGTGAAGAGTTGGCTATATTTCTATGGTTCCTTGTCTAACTTGGGTGTTTGAAATGTATAATGAGTTATTTAACTTGCGTTCAAAAGTTTGGCGTTCAGTGATGAGAATGGATGACTAATAACAACTAAAGAATTTAAATTAAAACCTTTCGTAGTAGTCGAGGTTTATAAGGCGGTCAACGTTCAGCAAAAATAAAAAGATTTTTGTTGCCTGAGATCCACTGATAATGTGAGGTTAAGTCAGGACAATTTATTGGAGGGCCCTTAATGATGCCTACAATGTATTCGTCAGAGATTGAAACTGAATTTATTCGCAGTAGTAAATCGACATGTAGCTAAGTAGTAACAGCCGCACCGGTCGATCGATCAGGTTAAGCTACGCTTGCCGCGGTTGGTCTGTGGATGGGTGTACAACTTTACATACCAAGGCCGTTGGACATGGCTGTCATTCGTCATGGATCTTTGACAGTCGTTACGGGTCGTCAGAAGCCCGAAAGTGTGACAGCTAGTCTTACCAAGGGGTATCGTTTTACCCAGTAACTGGGTTGTGGAGGTCAGATAGGCAGTCGCTTCATGTAAAATACTGGTATTCAGCTGCGTCCGGTTAGACTGGAAGCCGACCCGGTAGGGCAATAAGTTTATAGTAATAATCTATTGTTGTTTGAACTGGCTCTAGTCTCAATTTCATGGAAATGATTATCATATTTTGTAGTTTATGCTTAGAGAGGTCATTCCGGTATTTGTCAAGTACCCATCGAATATTAAAAACTTTTAAACTTTCTATCCTGTGCTGGAGATAACACAACGTGACTGAATTTGATTTTGTATTATTTTGGTTGTGATTTTAATTTTGTTTTATTTTTGTACTTAATATTGATTTTGTTCTTAATTTTTTAATTTAATTTTGACTTTAATTCTGTTTTTAAACTTTGATTTAAATTTTACTTTAGACTATAACTTGTAACGTTATTTTATGGAGCGTACGGTGCTAACATATAAGAAATTGTAATACTAACCTTTGATATAAGATACTTTATTTTAACATACAATTGTTGCTGGACCAAAAAATAAAAAATAAATAAAGTGTTGAGTTCGGCTTTGTATTCGGCCTTTAAAAACATTTTATACGTTTGTTCTGTAGAAATCCTACCAATTCATCTAATTTCGCAAAAAAAAAAAAACAAGTCAAGTTTTAATCACAATCTTTCATACCAGGATGCAGTAATGACAATGCATGCGTTCCTATGCGGTCGCATTTGTCAGGTATGTAAGGTGTGATTGTGTGAAGCGTTATGAATAATGGCTGCGGACACGCCTCGGCTGAGCTATGCATGACAATATACGGATAGGGTTACAAACCAAATAGAAAGAATATGTATAATATGACACGCAAGAATACGATGACAGCTACTAAGTACCTACTTATTTGTTTATGATTATGTAAAAGAAATTGGAGCAGACTATATAGGTAATAAGTACCTATCTAGTTTCTTTTTTCGAATTTTCGGTTTTGAATTTCCAACACTGTTCGAAATTTATAATTGTAGAAGTCTGGCTGCCGGGATTGGTCCTGATAAATGCCATCCGAAATCCCAGAAAGTGATTCCCACGAAAATGAAGATTAGTTAAACTAGACTTATTAAACGAATGGTTAATTTTACACGTGAAGAACGTTAAATAAGCTTTGAGTACCTATTTAATAGTTTAATGACCCGAAGGTCACGGCGCGGCGTATCTACGTAATTTGCTAATCTAATTTAATTACATTGTAAACTTATTTATATTATTTTTGTCCTGTTTGTGTCAGATGAATACCTACATAGCCTGATCATAATATATCTTACTTAGGAGACATACGAGCTCAGCAATTTATTGTAAAAATTATATCATATTAAGAAAATCAATTTGCCTAGCCTTTTCCCAACTATGTTGGGGTCGGCTTCCAGTCTAACCAGATGCAGCTGAATACCAGTATTTTACATGGAGCGACTGCCTATCAGACCTCCACAACCCAGTTACTGGGTAATACGATACCCCTTGGTAAGACTGGTTGTCAGACTTTCGGGCTTCTGACGAGCCGTAACGACTGTTAAAGATCTATGAATGACAGCCGCGACCAACGGCTTAACGTGCTTTCCGAGGCACGGATGAGTCTCGGTAAGTAAATATGGTCACCCATCCACGGACCAACCCCGGCAAGTGTAGCTTAACCTGATAGATCGACCCGTGCTTCTGGTTATTACTTAGCCACGAGCTCCTCCATCATATTAAGAAAATACATAATATTAATAATTGTGTTCACTGTTGTATATTGCATCACTTTATTACTTACAATATTATTTCAAAAATATCGTATTGTTTATTTATATTTTATCAGTAAGTAAGTACCTGAACCCATTTTTTATCGCTCCACATGACATTCGCACAGATAATGGCAGATTTCATGTTATCGTGATATTTCTATATTTTTTAAATCTAGAACTAAAGTGTCTGATCCAAATATTGGGTCATGTTTTGGCATACCGTTAAAGTTAGGCTGTGGCTAAACCCTGGGGCTGCTGTCTCGGCATTGATAGCGATCGCTTGACGACCGAATTCGGCTGCAGTCTTGAAGTCCCTAGCCAGTTAAAATTGCTTGAAAAGCAAGAAAAAATCACGTGCTTGTCAAGCTATTTTGACCGTCTAGGGAACCCATTAGAACTTTGCGACCGAATTCGGTCGTAAAGCAATCGCTACCTCTGTCATCTCTGAATTAAACATAGAAATACTTAACTTGACCTTAAGTAATATTATCACCACAGGTGATACAGGATACATACACGTCCAAAACGTCATCCAGGTAATACCGCATTTGATCTGCGGGGTAATTGCGTACATACAATGGCAAATAGCCTTTCATATTGAAAATTCAACAACATTCATTGTGTTATTTACGTTGTCACGCAAACGAATTTTTTAACCGACGAAAAAAAAGGATGTTCTCAAGTCGACACGTATATTTATATATTTTTACGCTTAACTTTTTAGGTACAGCATAGTCCGATTTGAACGATGCTTGGTTTATTTGGGAGGATATACCTATAAATTGGTCCCCTCATTCCCATGTAAAATTTGTTAACTTTTCGAGTTAGCTTCAATAATACGTATTTTTCCCACTTAGTTTAAGTGGATGGTGTTATAATAACTTAGTTCTTGTCACTGTAATTTACATAGCAGGTAGTGGTATTCGAATTTGTGTGGGGTAAGTACCACAACTGAATAGTGAAAAATAAAAAAATAGTTACAAAAATAAAAAAGAACAGACTTCCAAAAAAACACTACAAAGTGAAAAATAACTTTAATTTCGGAAGTCGGTGGCAAAAACGAAAATACAAAACCAGTGTTTTTTTTTTTTTTTGTATAATAGTTTTTCAAACATTCATTCGAATTGTCCATAGTTAAACGAAAAGGACACACATTACATCTAATGCGGGTTGGATCCTTTTCGTTTAACTATGAACAATTGTGATTGAAAGTTTGTTACGCAATCAGAAATCTGAATGCTAATTATCATGATTAGAGCAAGTTTGAAAGAAAACCAGAGGATTATGAAAAGATTAAAAAGTACCAACTATCGCCGGCACAGATCAAATCTGCCTAGCCCTTTCCCATCTATGTTGGGGTCGGCTTCCAGTCTAACCGGATGCAGCTGAATATCAGTATTTTACATGGAGCGACTGCCTATCTGACCTCCACAACCCAGTTATTGGGTAATACGATACCCCTTAGTAAGGCTGGTTGTCAAACTTTCGGGCTTCTAACGACCCGTAACGACTGCCAAAGATCCACGAATGACAGCCGGGACCAACAGCTTAACGTGCTTTCCGAGGCACGGAGAAGTCTTGGTATGTAAAGATGGTCACCCATCTACGGACCAACCCCGGCAAGCGTAGGTTAACCTGATGGATCGACTCTTGCGGCTGTTATTACTTAGCCACGAGCTCCTCTATCGCAGGCACAGATGTGTGGTTTATTCTGAACATAATAATGAACCGTATCATTTATATTCCACAATTAGCCACACATGAGGAGTGGAAGATAAAAATAGCCAGCAAAATATGAGCTATCTCCGTGTGACTAAGATGTATGGCGATTTAAAAATATCACTAACAGATTTTTTTCTTGCGGATTCCCTCGTAATTCTGATTTTTAACGTACGTTTCCTGCTTTCTGCTTTCCTGGTAAGCTAGTAAGTTTACTCAAATCTATTCAGTACATCTCAGGATTCTAGATCAAATACGCAAACGCTACTTATCATTCAATTCAAATTCAATGTATTTTATCGTAAAATTTAAATACATTTTACTTACAATACAAGCTAAAGCTGAACTACAAATATTTTATCTTAAAATTTTAATTGTACTACATTTAACATGGTTAAGGTCGAATTGTCAAAAATATTTAAATGACATTTTATATTTGGAACAGCTTCAAAGACATTTGTAGACACTTAAATGTTTTTTAACGCTAATTATGATAAGTTATCTATAGCCACAGTTTGCTCTTGGCAACCCGATTAATTAATTAGTGCTGTGATAAGTAAAAATAAACTAAAATATGTTTGTTTCTAAAAATTTGTGATTATTATTATTTATCATTTCGAACTACTTAAATACATGATTGTAATATTTGTTAGGTCCAGTATTTTCCTCGTAGTTTGTAGCTTTTTTGCACCAACATTTTGAAAACTAAAGGTTCCCGCAGATAGGCACGACGCAGCGGTGCGACGCGATTCTGGTAGAACAATTTCAATAGTTTACATAGAAATTGTTCTACTAGAGGCGCGTCACGCCTGTCTGCGGGAGCCTTTATGGGTTTAACAAAATTTTCAACTTTTTATTAATGGTTATTAATACGGAAAAGAACCGGAGTAACCGACATAGCTTGCAGTGTAAGCAAGCTGAAGTGGCAGTGGGCTGGCCATGTTTGTCGAAGAACCGATGGCCGGTGGAGCAGAAGAGTTCTGGAGTGGAGACCGCGTATCGGCAGGCGTAGTGTGGGACGCCTCCCAGTTAGATGGACCGACGAACATAAAAAAGGTGGGTGGGACGGACTGGGCGGACGACGGGGTGTTGTGGCGCAGCCTGGGAGATACCTATATATCCAACAGTAGATTGAGAAAGGCTGAGTTTACTCAAAAGAAAACAAGAGATTTCTTGCTGCTTACCACTAGTATTTGGCATTTTTATGTCATAATTTATTATAGTTATTAATCAATAGAGCAGAAAGGGATTTCGTTGACACTTCTCAACAGAGAAACTGGCGAAATATAGGTTGCCTAACTCAAGGGTTAGGCAACCTATATTTCGCCAGTTGAATCTTGATTCTTTGCAGTACAGTAGATACCAAACGAATTATGTTTAGTTTTTCTAGTCGTTTCGTTATTATTCAATTTACTTCATCAATGCTGAACACAGAACAAATCAAATAGTCCTAAAGTAACGTCCTTATTACAAAAGAATACAGTTCAAACTTGATGGTATTTTCCAAAGTGTGCACAAAACGGTTCTTTGCTTACCTATCTGATGAACGATGATTAATTAAATCACGAAGAGGTGTTTCTAGAAATTAATACTTCGAAAGAAAAACTAAATTCGCTGAGGAGTAATCATAATCAAAGTATCGTAAATATCGTTTGATGAAACTTTTGCAATCAATTTATAATATTGTTTGCTTAAAATATTAATTGTCTTAATTTTGTGCGTTTACATAATTCTGTCGACCATTATCAAAGTAGGTATTATTTAATATTATTTTAGTCCTATGAGTAAATTGTTGTCTAAATTCGACATATTTGTAAAGTTTTATTAAAGTAGTCATACTTTAATCAACATACAACCTAATACTGCCTTGCAAATTGCAAATACGTATGAAAATTTGAATTTTGCTACCTGGAGATTCCCCTTTAGTACATTTTTCAAGACAGTCTTGTATTGATTTATTCAGCCAAGGAAGTGTTCACCAGCAAGTTAAATAAAATCATTTTTGCTAACCAATCAATCTACCGTACCTAATACATAACAAAAACATGTTTTGCTTTTAACCAATTACTCGTAACTTTATGAAAAATTCATATATTCCGTAGCGATTCTAATCGATTCTCGGGTCGATATAGCTCGGTACGATAATCGGCATCGGACTCGCATTCATTAGTGCGGCGGTACACAATGCAAACATTATGGCTTATGTAGATGTGTTCTGATTGTTGACAATCTTTTATGTGTGTGCGTAGCCTCGCGGCGCAACAATGTGTGGTGATTGTGCGTGCGTTTAAGGAAATATTTTTAATATGTATGTAGGATCGTCAGGATTTAGACCCCGGCCATCAGACATCATGTGGGCAGAAATAAGGGATCGTGCAATGAGAACACACTATAATTTAGTCCACAGTTTTATTGTAGCACAGAACCGAATTACAATTAACAATTACGCAGGTACTAGGTACAAAACTAGGCACTACGCGAAACGGGGGGCAGTTCGGTGACAACGTTCTTGCTGCTCGACGACTCAATCCAAAGTGAGCTGTGTCGGAGCCGCTCGTAACGTCACGGCTCTGCCTAAGCGCGCCAAAATGAAGTTGCACGATAACGCCACCAGAGGGCGCGCTTGCGTTTCGTTTAGTGTCCATACTAATGACCGTCTACGACACGGCCATCCTGCGCGACACACGTCCTCGTGTGTTAATCTGAAATAGAAAGAGAATAGCACAGTATCCGTTCGGCCAATCCTACTTCCAACAATTCTACACTCGGTAGAGTTAGACAGAATCAGAAATGAAAACTTTGGTTACTTCTTGTAGCTTTATTTTACCAATACAAGCTTCATAATTAATCTAAAACCGAAGTTCTGAGACCATGTACCAATTGAGCATCCTTTTCACACAAAAATCATAATTAAACTCATCACAATTAGAACAAGCACCAGGTATAACATTCGCGGTCCACAGCTATTACAATAGCTCTAGCAAACGCATTTGCTACATACCCTTCCCCACGGGAAGCCCGAGTCATCTCTCGACTCTATGATCTTCGCTACAAGGCAAGATCCGACTGTACCACCCAGAACTACCGCCTACCGCCTACCCACGGACTACATAGAGCAGATGCCGATTTCTACTAGGCTACGGCTACGGCATTCTGGTACAGTCTCCGACCCTACGAATCGAGAACCTGTGCACTCAACTAACCACTTGTAGATGGTTCCTCATCATCTATCTCGTCATCATTTACTATCTCAATTGGTATCTGGCCCTCAGGCATCTTCCTGATACGATCATGCGCATACTTGTAAGTACGCTTGTTGGTCAATGACCTCAAAACATATCTGTCACCATCTAAAACTTCTACAATTTGAAACGGACCTTTAAATTTTGCATCTAATTTTGTTTGGTTACGTTCCTCATTCTCAATTAAAACAAATTCTCCAATAAAAAACCTATTCACGCTTGCCTTGCTGCTATCAAAACGTGCCTTATTATAGCTTGCAGATTGATGTATACCCTCGGAAGCCGCCTCTCTAATCTCGTCAAGATCTATTATATCGTCATTGTCATTGGTCATTAAATCTAAAGGACGAGCTACCTTTCCTATTAAAAGCTCTAACGGACTAGCCTTCGTCACGCGATTAACAGTGCAATTTAAGGCAAGTTGCACATCACCTAGGGCGTCCTGCCACGACCTATCCTTGTCACATTCTACCGCGGTTAGCAAAAGGGGAACTACTGGGTCTGATTATATTGGCGCGCAACAGTTCGTCAACTCTATCTCGCATAACTTGACGTTCCTCCGGAGACAGCCTATACGGACGACTTTGAACCGTACGACTAGGATCCACCATCCTAATCACTAATTCTCTCGTATTTACGCGGGTAGTAGGAAAACCGTTAATCAAAAATTCAGAATATCGTTTTAAAATATCCACAAGCTCACTTAGTCTTTCGGCCGGGATATCTGTGTCAATACAATTAAAATTATTTGTGGGTACACATGACTCACTCGAATTACACGCGTTCACAAACCTATGTCTCGATAACGTAAATTCAGTTGAAGTCATGTTTACACAAAACCCGTTACTTAAAATTTCTCTTCCTATTATAACTTCACTACGTAAATAAGCATCAGGCAAGACGTGAAACAATTTCCGTTTTAAAATTATTAATTTCTACCTCACTTAAAATTTGTAAAGTACTGTGTACATTTTTATTACCAATACCAATCAATGAAATCAAATTATTCAATCGTTTGCCTCTAAATTTACACGCAACACTCTTTGATTAGCGAGCACTCGGCTCCAGAATCAAAATCAAATCTAAAACACTCACCAAAATGATTTAATGTTCCGGATGGGGACTCGACCTCGCACAGGTTGACACGCTTCTCCGCCGGGGTTGTGGCGCTGGACCCGCCGGCAGTGCAGCGGCTGGCGATGTGGCCATGGGCGCCGCACTTGTAGCAGACCACGGTGCTGCCGCTCGGCTGCTGCCGCTGAGCACCACTTGATGTGACCGGTGTAGGAGCAGGTTTCTTCATGTCGATCTTCCTCGTACGGCAATCTACTTGCTTATGCCCGAGCTTGCCACAGGCATGACACTTGATCTGCGATGTTGAAAACTTCGGTCGTTTTTCAGTCGTAGCGTCGGTTCGCGTATCCATAGGGGCCTTTCTCTTCAAATAGGAGAAAGCTTGAAGCTCTTGTTGCAGCTGATGACGCGTTGTGATCTCAGTCGTAAAAGCAAGTCGTTGTAGGAGAGTATCGATTTGTGCCAAATGAGCGACAACCGCCGATACTGCAATCTGCTCAATGCTGCTATTTTTCCATCGGCTAAGCAACGACGTCACTAAACGACTAGCGTAGGCAGCATAGGTATCGTTTTCCTTCAGTTTGTCATTATTCAAATTGATGAGGGTAGCCGCAAATGTTTCTAAACTGACGAACCTGGCCGTAAATAATTCTTTGAATTGGGCCCACGTCATATCTGGATAGGTTATCTGCGATAGCCACGATGATTCCGTTCCTTTTAGCGCCTTGCTGATCACCATAACTAAGTAGTTGACCACCTTCTATCGCCTGTCCGTCCAAACACATGTCGGCCGTTGCGCACCACGACCGCGCGTCGGAATCTTGCTTATCGGGGTTGAATTCTGGTAGCACAACGTTATTGTTCGCACTCGGGAGTCTTTAGAGCACTAATCAGTTCACGCATTTGCCGGTTTTGCAGTTCAAAAAGTACCCGCCACTGATTTTCGCCGTTTTCGTTATGCATCTCATTAGCACGATCTGATCCCACTTCTGATGTAGGATCGTCAGGATTTAGACCCCGGCCATCAGACATCATGTGGGCAGAAATAAGGGATCGTGCAATGAGAACACACTATAATTTAGTCCACAGTTTTATTGTAGCACAGAACCGAATTACAATTAACAATTACGCAGGTACTAGGTACAAAACTAGGCACTACGCGAAACGGGGGGCAGTTCGGTGACAACGTTCTTGCTGCTCGACGACTCAATCCAAAGTGAGCTGTGTCGGAGCCGCTCGTAACGTCACGGCTCTGCCTAAGCGCGCCAAAATGAAGTTGCACGATAACGCCACCAGAGGGCGCGCTTGCGTTTCGTTTAGTGTCCATACTAATGACCGTCTACGACATGTATATACTTTCTTGGGCCATGCAAATTATTCATTTTGCTTACAACAAAAAAATGTTAAGGCGAAAGCGTCAGGGTAGCCCGCGAAATTCAAATTGTCTTACGTTTTTTGCATTTTCCAAGTCAGTATTAGGTTGTACGTTGATCTAAATGTAATTCGCGGTCGTAACAAGTATGTATATTTACATAATTATAATCATTAAAGTGATCAAGACAACTCTTTAAGACCAGGTAATCCTAATGAATGACTATTTCATGAAATCTTGACATTTGAGGATTATTCTAACTTAAGCGAGTTGTATTACTGATTCTAATGATTATAATTCGGTAAATACATATTTGGTACGGCCGCGAATCATATTTTATTAAACATACAATTTAATACCGACTTGCAAATTGCAAAAAACGTAATAAAATTTGAATTGCGCGGGCTACCCTGACGCTTCCCCCTTAACTCATTCATATTTAGCCTTTCACATTTAACCAAAATTCAATCATTGACTACATTACAATGTTTAACCACTGGTTGAGTTAACTACGGATCAAAACACGGGCCCTTAGGTAGTGGAATTGGCGCTTTAAGCCAACGTTTTACGATTTGATCAGTATTGTTACTTAGTTACCGTAACTCTTGGTGTGGCCTGCGCTTTATTGGAGCCGAGCTATAAATACTTGGTAGAACATTTCGATATTTTCATTGCTTAGTTTCTAAAACACATTAGTACAAAACAAATAAAACTCTTTCTAAAAACTTTCCCTGAAAAGGTTAGGTTAGCCAAACACTAAGAATTAAGAACTTTTGCCCTGAACCTTCTACCCGGATTAAAAGTACCCTAAATGTTAATCCAGGTTATTAGCTATCTGTGTGCCTTTTATTCAAATCCGTTCAGCCGTTTTTACGACAATCCGGAACATACATCCAGACAAACAGACAAACGGACAAAAATTCTTCGTTAAAACTATTTTATTTTAAAGTATACTAAGTTAAACGAGTTCATATAATTATTTATTTTCTTTGACTGTAAAAGTCAATTAATTTTATTTTTATTTATCATTGACATAATCTACTCATTACAATTGTGTTTTATGAGTGGTATTGCAATAAGTGGTTAGCTAGTGACTTTGACAATTGATCATATTATTCTTGCCTGAGCAACCGGCAGCAAGTTCGTCATGCTCCCTTAGATGTCACTGCTTGCGGTAGCGTCGGGCGTCGGGTTGCCTCCTTCCCTCAAATATGGCTGATCTTTGCGTTATGCTCGTGAACGGGTGCTGCTTGTGGTGACTGGTCGTCTGGCTGAACTCTTTGTTTATTTTACTTCGATGGACCTAGTTTATCATTTGCGACTTCGAGTTCCGGCTTCAAGTGGGCACATCCTTTATTACTGGAGGCTTTTATTTAGGTATAAAGTTCTGCTTACGAGTTTAGTTTTTAGTATTTTTATTTCTGCTTGAGTATAGTTTTCCGATTTTTTTTATATTTGGTATATTGGCGTGTGCTAGCTTACTTATAACAAATAATTTAATTTAATGTTTTGTGTTGCGTAATGTAGGTACCTAAATTAATATGCGCAGTGTTGTATAGATTCAATTTTTCTAGCTGAACAGACAGCTGTGCTGCTGGGGAGTTTGTTGCGCCACTTCTCCCCAGGTAAAGCACTAGGAAGTCGTAAAGGGCGGGCGTTTTGGGGGACTGTCTTATGTCATTTTGACGTTCAAAAAATGCTGATTCTCAGCCTAGTTTGAATAAATGACTTTTGATTTTGATTTTATAAATCGCGTGGTTATAAAGCACGTTACAAATGTAATTTCAACAAAAGTCTGTCAGTAAATAGGATATAACTTGAGTTGTAAACTGACAGTGACGGTTAAACGAAGAATGACAACTCGGTTTTTGTAATGGGATCCTGTTTAGGTATCGTTTTACGACAATTTTACGATTTCGCTACGTGAAACCATCTTACTGTCGAGGTGCGGCTGAATTTTCTGTTAGTATCTATTTGAAAGCATTTATTTAAGTAAGTAACCATGTATTTTTAGTTTTTGCTAAGTGATTTTTTTATATTGTCAATGCTTCTTTATGTTAATAAGGTCTTGGGTACAGTAGCGAACTTGGAACGTACTAGATATAATTATATACGATGTGAAAGATAATAAATAATGAATTCACTCATGTAAGTTTTAGTTTTACTAAATTTAAATTTTGGCCGATCACTGTCTCTTAAGATACAGGTTTCTTCCTAGTTTAAGAGACAGGGTTCATTATTTTTTGTATGCATAGACCTTTTTTTTTTTTCTCTTTTTTTTGTAAACCTAAATCTCTTGCTCACAAGCTATGTTTTATGCTTATTCTATTGTAGGTATTGATTTGTTCTGAACTGTGTCTGTGTGTATTTATTTTGGATAAATAAAGAAATTTATTATTATTATTATTAATTATACAGGTTGGCGATTTAGTGTCCGAGAGAAGAGTACATTTTTTATTGCGTTTAAAAAAGAGTTTTGAGTCATTGAAATAAGGTTGATTTTCATTTCATTTCATTTTTAAAATGAGAATGCTTAAGTGCCGACCTAACGTGCTCAGTGTAAAATAATAATCAACCTTATTTCAACGACCCAAAACTCTTCGTTAAACGCGATAAAAATGTACTCTCCTCTGTATGAATGGACACAGTCACCTGCATCAGTCAAGGGGGTGATACTACCCAACACACTCAAAAACTTTCGCTTTGAAACTTATAATATTACATTCGTAAAAAAAAAATCGCACATGCTTCGAATAGTCTGTCTACTGTTGCTTTGAAACTTATACTGGATGATTTTTTTTCCGTCTTGAAAAAATAGGGTACAATAGGTGAACGGAGTAGAAGCCTACGGCATACCTAGTTTTTTTTTGTGTTTTTTCAATAGTTTAGACAGAAATTGCTCTATCAATAAACATTACACATTTGAAGTAAACTGGAACAATAAAAACAGAAATTTTGAAAAAAACTTGATAGATCGTTAAAAAATATCGAAATTCAAATCGCGTATGATTTGAATTTCGCAAGACTTACAGATATTATTCTTTTTCTAAAAAAAAAAGTTATGCCATAGGATTCTACTCCGTTCACCTATTATACCCCATTTTTTTCAAGACGCTAAAAAAGTCATCCAGTATAAGTTTCAAAGCGAAAGTAGTTTAGTATGACGGATAGACTCACCCCCCTTACGAATGCAGGCAGCAGGTGACCCGCGACATAGGGCGGAATACACATGCCCTGAATAGTTTTGTGTAGACTATGTACAATAGTCTACCCAAAACTATGCAAGTAGCTGGCATGCCATTGTGACATTCGCCAATCAGAAGTTGATATGGCACACGGCATGCATACTTTTGTGCAAGTTACAAGTTGTGTATTTTCATCCTAAATCGCCAACCGGTATAAAGATAAATACTTTATTTTTCTTTATCACATTAACTGCTGAATTATTTGCGAATTTGTTCCAAATGCTGCTTTATGATACACTAAACCCTGTGCGGCAAACGCTCATGCGCGCCCAAAAAATATTTCGTGTGGTGCTATGATCGCGCATGCGCGGTTGAAGAAAGTCTACCCAGTGCGGCTGGGCGCATCAGTGCGGCGTTACAAACTTGTCCCAAGTGCAGCGAGACGCTTATGTGTGTTTGAAAATTTTCGAGTTTTATGAGTCATAAAACAATTACGCCAATAACAATAGAGATGCACAAAAAACCCACAGGTGCGGCGCGCCGCACTCGAAGGAAGTTATTTTATTAATTTAATTTAGTAATTGTATGGACGCGCATAAGCGCCGCCAGCACATGGTGAACGTTCGAAAATCGCACAGGGTTTAGCATAAAGCAGCATTTGGAACAAATTCGCAAATTATTCAGCAGTTAATGTGTTAATGACATCAAAGAAAACTGGTTCGATTATAATTGGGTGGTTTTTATAACCACTTATGTATTGTATACGTAAGCATACGTCATAAACGTAAAAATTTTATACACTAAAAATTACTTACCTACCCATGGCTGCAAAAAACCAATTAACAATAGAAAAATATGTAAATATTTTCAACTAAGCTGATGGTTCACCACTTTTCACACAATCTGCCAAGCCTTTTCCCAACTACGTTGCACCTGGTTAGACTGGAAGCCGACCCCATTATATTTGGGAAAAGGCTAGGCAGATTGAGTTTAGAAGCCTACAAATTACAACGTGTATTCCAGACTTGTAAAAGTATCAAGTTTGTTTAAAGCATCAGTTAAGAGGATTGTGAAGTGCCGATACGCGGCGCGATTTTTGGAGGCAATAGGGACGGTGCCTGCGTAAAAAAAAAAATCTATTTAGTCCGTCAGTCAGATAATAAAAAAATATTAGATACGTTATTTTTGCTTTATCATATTAATAAAAAATTACTTAGATAACTCGCATTAAAGTTCGGGAGTGGGGGCTTTATACGTCACTTCTACGTATAAAATCTACGAAGACGTGACGTCATGCCACATTTTAACTCAATGTATCGCCGTAATCTTTTGATTACGTAGAAAAAGAATAAATACGTGTCCAATATATTTTAATAATCTGACGGTAATAATCTTTAATAATGACGGACAAAAAAACATTTTTTAGTCATCATCCCTATTACCTACATTTCATACAATTTTATTATTTACATAAATATTGTTTCGGGCGATAACGTTTTTACTCCCCTAAACCTTTACAAAATGAGACAATTTTAGTCTCATTACATTCAGTACACTTTAATCTAGGTCTGTATGTTTTTCGTTTTTAGTAAATCAATTTAATTTAATTTAAAAAAATAAAAATGCTCGTGGATGTTTTTATGCCAAAAATATAGATATTTTGATGCTAATAACTTATGTCGTATGCAATATTTCTTTATAATAAAAACGTTCGGACTTAGTTTTTCATTATACCTACAACATTTCCAAAAATTATGAAAATTAGACTATGTTTACAGGGAGAAAAACGTTATCTCTTTTTGTATGAAAATTTACAGCTTCACAATCCTCTTAACAAATATGAACATGCATAAGTAACAGCTTATCATACAATAAAAACTTATCTTACAGGATCAAAGAACTCAAAACTACCATACCTCACAACTTTTAATATCCGCTTAGGTTACACTGTTTTAAGTGTAAGAAAACTTGCCACATGAGTAAATTATCTACAGAGACTAAACTTTACAAAATTTCGCTTCTTCAGCACTTTGTGCACCCCCCAACCCCAACACGTCTGCGCTGCTTCTGACAACGTTGCAACACAAGCATAATCATCATGTTCCCACTGCTGGGACACAGGCCTCCTCTGTGTGTGATTACTGGGTTGTAATCCACCACGTGTACCCAGTGCGGGTAGGTAGATGTCACATGTCTTCGAATTTTTGCAGACGTTGCAATAGAAGCAATGTTTTATATTGGGCTTTAGGAATAGTTGAACATTCCACAACGACAAGAAGAAAATTATATTTGATGATATACTCGAGCTTGACCACTCGGCTAATGTAAAGCCATGTTTAGCATCACACACTGCACCTGCACAACACTTCTGAAGCATTTCTGTCCGTTTTTGACGTCTCACACTGACTTACCGATGATGGAAAACCTAAAACCAAAAACATATCTAACTTAGTGATTAGAATTTTCATTATCTCGTTCTTTTAGCTTTTGTAATACGTCATCAACATAAGAATATCATTGACTTTTAGCTGCTGGCAGTTACTGTTCGCATTTCACAAAATACTTATGGTATTACGTTTATATTTGTACGAAGATAGGTCTCTGGTTGGCTAACTACTCTATGTACTTTTACTGCATAAGTCCAAGACGTGTTTCAAAGCAGTTAATATGCAAATATTGCAACGCATACTAACTAACAATGTGTTCGAGCTTTGAAACTGAGATGTGTTTATGAATATTTCTTTTGAAATTATTGTGATTACATACTTTCGAAGTACTGGGTGTTAAAAAGTTCTGTTAAACTGTGTTGGAAGTTTTTAATGTCATAAAAATGTTTTAAAAGAATTACTACAATCGCGAGCAAAAAAATGGAATCACATCTCTTGCTGTTAAAACAATATTTCAATATATATTCAATTCCAAAAAATAAATTAAAATGGTACGGTTTTAAAGGCTAAACTTTATGCTTCAAATTGATACCACAATCATTAGAATCGATTCAGTAATTTTAAAGTTGTCGACCTTAATTTAAGGAAGCAAGGCAAACGGGAAGAAATGTTACGATAAGGTGTAGGTGAAAAATTGAAACATTACAAATAAGACAATAGTTATTTATTCTTTTAATATTTTGTATTGCCTCCCCTTGCTCTAATCACAGCTTGTGCATACGATTTTTCATCGATCAAATGAGTTTCTTGACGTCATCTTGTAGGATTCCCTCCCACTCTCAGCAGAGCGCTTTCAGTTCATCGATCGATGCAGGAGCTGGATTTCTTGCTCGAAGCCTTGGTTTGAGCTCGTCCCACAAGTGCTCAATAGGATTTAAGTCAGGACTGAGTGCTGTCCAGTCCATCGTAGCGATTCCGACTACATTAAGGAATCTGGTTGTTACACGTGCAGTGTGACAACTAGCCATGAAAATTGCCGGCAATATTGCCAAAGTTCCCACAACTACCGGGAATGTTTCCAAACTTCCCGGCAACATTGGGCAAGTAACGTATAAATAGAAAACAACTTTTACTAATATAATAATTGATAAAATTGCGGTCTGCGGAGTGCTAGTTTTTATGCTTATCTACAATATCCAACCGAAAATTTTAGTTTTTACATTTATTTTCCTACTGATAAACTAAAGAAAAGAAACAAGCTATCTATGATAGTTCATTGGTGATGAAACCATAACTATTTTGGAGATATCGTAATTATTATTTTCTACGTTCTTATAATTTAACTGCACTTGTATGTAAGAAAGGATATACATCAATATGTACGTATGAAATGTTCAAACCTTGCTGACCAGATGACCGTGTGTGAACAATGTCCCAGGATATTATTATTATTATATTATTTACCCGGCGAAAGGAACGACATGTTCCAGGAAAATATCAGTGGCATATCTGTCTGAAGTTAGTCCTACACCGCGACTGGCACCAGGCACGAAAACAAGCGCAGTTTTTCGCTCTAGGGAACACGCCCACATCATACAGGAGCCGCCTCCGTATTCCACGGTTTCAGCGAAACAACACTCAGCGAATTGCTCGCCAGTTCGCCTATAGATTCTTCCTCTGCGGTCATTACCATGCAAGCACATTCTGCTTTCATCCGAGAACATAACTCGCCTCGATTGCTCAATATCCCAATCGCAGTGAGCACGAGCAAATTGTATTCTCACTTGTCGGTGTCTTGGGGTCATTTTCGGCCTGTGGTAGCACGTTTCAGGGTAAGGTCTGCTTTCTTGTCTTCGTCTGACTGTCCATTCATTGACGGCCGTCCCTCGTACTTGCCTGAGTTCTTGTTGGATGTCCACGCCAGTCAAATGTCGATTTTCGGAGAAAAGGCGACACGATAAACTGGTCGTCTTTTTCAGACGTGGATCAGGGGCGAGCAGATCCAGGCCATCGTGTGAAGTGTCCAGTTTCCCTGTACCTTCATTATATCTTCGACACGCAGGACTGGCCTGTTGTAGCAAGGCGACAACTTCGAGCTGCTACTGCAGGCGTGGTATCCATTGTTATCGAAGTCACAGGGTGTAATTAGCGGAGATGTGTACCGGTCAAAGTTTGTTTGATAGCCGACTGATAAAAACATTCTGATACCGGGCCCTTTTCTAGGGTGTCAAAGAGCGCAACTCGTGCAGAGTGCCGCGTGTAAAAGTGTATACCAGAATGCTTCTAAACGTATTATCCTAATTACTAATAACAGTTTTAGCGTTTTAATTGGTAATGTATGTACACTAAGTAATAAGCTATAAAATAAACCTATTTTATTTTATTAAGTACTAAGACGCATTATAAACCTTCCTAATTATCTGCTAGAGAGGTGAGTCCATTTTTTTGCTCGTAAGTATCGATGAATGTGAAAGAAAATACTTATCGTGAAAAAAACCTACGTTTTGTATAAGTCTGAAATAATGTTTTTTTTGTACGATCGATCACCTATCTAAATAAAAATCACTTTTTCACCTTTGATAGGAAAAAATATATTATTATCTTTTGGAATTCGTCATCATAACTAATTGAAGTCTGCTTTTAAGTGTAGTCTAATATTAGCATAAAAACATCACAAATATTCGTCTGCAAAGTATTACTAATACTAAGAAAACATGCAGGTTTATTATTAGTGCGTTTGTCACAAGTACGTCAGACAACAAATTAATGAGTCCGGGAGACGTAACGTCCCGCAGATGCGATCTTGCGATTTGTTGAGTAATTGTACGACTAATCGCATTCATATGTCTTTCATACATTCAATTAGTCGGGGACTATTTTATGCAGATGACCGTATTTTTCAATGGAAGCTGTGAACCGCCTACACAATGAAACATTGCATAAAATAAACGTAACTTTTAATAATTTTAAATACAATTCATATCTTACAGCTTTTATTACATTATTTATTATTCATATTAGTTTAAAACAACTGGTTTAATCTATAATTCGTTAAACAAAAATAAATTATCACGATAACATCGTACCTATGCTAATCAAAACTCCATTTTTAAAATAAACCCGCGGTCCGAGGAACATGTGTTTTTTTTTTTTTAAGAAAGCATTGACACAGGCATGCGTTTAGTATCGCGTTACAAATTCGTCACATTCTTTGCTCCTTGTCTCTGACGCACCGTCATTTTAGTTTGACCCCTATTCTTTACGGGTGCGTTCGGGGAAAGATGTCAGTTTCAAGTGGTCGTCTGCAGCCCTAATTTCATATGAATACGGTAGCATGTGGCAGTGTCAAGTTACGACTATGGGTCACGTACAAACGATTATTAAAAAATACTGGGCACTGAATGGCTGGCTGACTTGAAGAATCATCGCTGGACACTCGGAGAATTATCCATGCGATGGACATCCATGTTCAGACTACTAACGCACTTATTACATAAGATTATAAAGAAGCGGTGGGAACAGAAATAAATGAAATTATTCCTTTGAACATTTCATTAAATAAAATCATAAAGTAATTTTATCTTTGATTCTGTCAGTGAGCAATAAAAAGTGATATTTGATATACAGGAGGTCGTAAAACCTATACAAGTTATAAGTAAAGTAACTAGGAACTAATCACGGTGTGTGACGGCGACGATAATAAAAAAAAACTTATTTACAAGTAGCAACACAATTTGAAATTAAAAGCCATTGTTAAGGCTGATAATTTCTATACTGACTACTGCAATAATTATAGCTTTGACCCTGTTCCCGATACCGGTGGGCTTTGCGTTGCCATTCGTCCGGATAAAGCCGGACAGTGTTAGGCTTTTTGACCTCATGTCCGGCCAAATTTGACTTCGTCCAGCCCGTCCGGATTTTGTTACGCTTTTTATATCTATTCTATCGTTCAGTCACTTCAGTCAGAAACAAGCGAGCGAAACGAGACTCGTTGACTCGCCAAGACACAAGTTCTCATACTACCTACATATACGGTCGACGTCATTACGTCAACGCCGGCTGTCGCTGAAAACCAGCGCTGGGGCTCAGCATAATGCCGCGACCCCATACGAGACCTCTGTCTCGTATGGGGTCGCGGCATTATGCTGAGCGACGGCCGTTTTGCGTGAATGTGACGCATATTTTCCGCAAACTTGTTCTTTAATTATTATTTTATTTTTTTATTTTATTTCTTTGCGTCATGTTTATCGCAAGTATCGTATTTTCTTTCTTTTTCTTTTTACCCGCGGCCGCGCCACCCCCGATTGACAACGAGCCAAAAACCTTTCGGACAAACTCATATCGTTCTCCGCTGATAATGCTGCTACTAACTTTGGTGGGAAAGACAGAGGAAGAGGAGGCAAAAATAATGTTTATTTTAAACTGAAATCCCTCACAAACAACCAAAACAAACTAGAAATTTTCTTGAAAAATATGTTTTATTCGAATATTTTGGCAAACTCCCTTTTTTTAGCGTCCGGCCTTGTGACTGAAAAGTTCGGCTTTTAAATCTGTGTTTTATTCGATATTTTCGTCAAAAATCCATTTTTTTTCTTAGCGTCCAGCCTTGGGACCCAAAAGACCGGCTTTTTTAACGAGTAAGTCCGGCTTGTTGATTTTTAGAGATGGCAACGCTAGGTAGGCTGATATTTTTTTATATATTTTTAAATGTTTTTTTTTTATTTTATTTTGTTTTTATAAAAAAATATTTAAAAATGTAAATTATATGTATGTAAATGAAATAAAGGATAATAATAATAATAGCTACCTCAGCTAGATAACTTTTCAAATTGCCAAAGCGATTCTACTTGACTATAATCTTTACTTTACCACAGATACTTCATGGATCTATGATATTGATCACATTGATCACAATAATTCTGCCGTCATAAGGAAAAAAGACGTATCTGACATTTTTTCGAAATAGAGTTATTTACATATTCGGAATCAGCAAAAAAAGACGCATCTACCAGTACTTTTATATTGGCGAAAACCTAATAATTCTTACTATTCAAAAACACATCTGCCTTTGTAGGTATCTTGTACAGACGCCAGCAGGTCAAGCTACCCGAAACTGTCAAATTTCCCAATCAACCTTGAACCTAATGCTTAAGCGATAAAGTGGATATCTATTAAAGAAATTGGCGCTGGCGTCTGTACTTTAAACAGGACAAAATATATTTTTTCTCTTTTTCTACATTTATGTTGATCTATACGTCCTTTTTCCTTACGGCAGCAGAATTCTATGACGTAAAAGCTGTCAAGCTACTGTCATACAATACATCTTCAAAAAACCACAGAGTAGTCAAATCAAAGCCACAGTATATCAAGAAACGTAGCATTCCAACTTTCCACGCGTACACTCGCGTAGAAATTCCAAAGTCAGGTATTAAATAATTCCATAGTGCGAAGTTGAACCGGTCGCACATTTTTATTTACATATCTAAGTGTGGGTTTACAATAGCGATTATTTAATTAGTCATACACGACACACGTTATGGTCGTCACGGCACGGCACACACCTTCCATTTTTTGTCTTTAATGATTTACTTGTATGAGAAAATGTGTTAGTTCAAATGTTGTGTTCATACCTAATTTTTGTTATAATTGGGTTATTAAAAATAACGAGGTTGTGTAACGTTGCCTTTATTTGTTGAGCATGGATAATTCAATTCTGATAAAAAATGGTATTATTTAATTGTACCCGAAGCGTAGATTGTAAATTCGTAAGAAAAGTAACATAACATAATCAGCCTAGATAACGTTGTTACTGCTGGGACACAGGCATTGGGTTATTAAAAATAACGAGGTTGTGTAAAGTTGCCTTTATTTGTTGAGCATGGATAATTCAAATTCTGATTTAAAAAATCCGGTCAAGTGCGTGTCGCACCACGCACAATGAAGGGTTCCGTAGTTGGGATGAATTTATCCCAAGAACAAACTTAACATTGTAGTTGAAAAACATGTTCTCCCATACATTCCAACTACAAAGGTTCATAGTTAAACGAAAAGGATCCAACCCACATTACACCTAATGTGGTCAAATCAAAATATGACGGCGATACATTGAGTTAATATGTGGCATGACGTCACGCCTTGGTAGATTTTATGCATAATTGTGACGTAGCGAGCCCCCACTCCCGAACTTTAATACTTCTTAACTTAGTATTTTTTTATTAATATGATAAAGCAAAAAATACGTGTCTAATATTTTTTTATTATCTGACTGACGGACTAAATAGAATTTCTTTTCTTCTATTCTACTTATTTTCATAGCTACTTACATAATATGTTAATTAAAATCTCAATAACTCTTATTATTAAGCAGACAAAAATTATAAACAGTTCCATTGTCCCACATAGGTACCGTCCATGTTACCATACTGTATATACCTACGGTTTTCCGTAAATAACTTATACCTACAGCTTTCCGACAAATACCTACACTATCGCTACCGCCTCCTAGCAGTATGGCACCGCCTTTGACCATTGGTGGTCCTATAGCTCGAGCTACGATTGCCTACTGACATTTTTTTAGGGTTCCGTAGCCAAAAAGCAAAAACGGAGCCATTTGGTAGGTATGTTTTTTTTTCTACCAGTCAGATAGAAGTGTTTCGGACTGCTGAGAATTTTGAAAATGCCTATATAGCGTTAATGGCCGACTCCTATAATCTACGGACCATTATTGGTTAAAAATTAAGGCTTGTTCTCCCATAAAGTCGCGGTCACTGTCGGACTGCAAACAAAAGAAAGAGAAGCGCGATGACACAACGCTGGTAATTTATTGCAAAATATGAAGCATATTTACAAAAAAAAAAAAAAATATTAATTGGACTAAAAAAGTAATGAATGACCTGCATGCTTACTCTCGACACTCGATCTCAATCGGAATTGGAAATTGGGATCGAGATCTTGTCATTTGGCACTCTTGAATGCTACACTAGCTCACGATTGGAATCGTATTAGGTGGATTTTTTTGGAACTAAATGAAATCGACTTTACTCGAACGAATGCACTTTTTCGGTACTCTTTGACACGATTTTCACGTTCCCATATCGAGTTTGAAGTCGTGTTTATGTCAAAGTTGAACGATTACAAAAAGTCTACTTTTTCGGGATCGAGTTTGTTATTGTGACTGATTTGTGAAGTTTTTATTGTGAATAATGGCACGTTTAGAACTTATTTGCGATATTATTTATGTTACATGATTATTTATGTTAAAATAATTATCAGAACAAATGTATTAATAGCATTAACAAGTTATTCAATATTTTTAAATTTGGTAATTAACGTTTTGATATGTATGGCCACCCCGTGTGAATCAGTGTAGTCGAACATGCAATCGATTACAATCTCAATCTCGATTTCGTTCAAGAGTGCCAATTTTCTGAAGATTGGAATTGAAACTGGATCGGATTGGAATACGATCGAGATCGGGATTGATTTCAAGAGTAAGCCTGCTGAAATCATTCCCTATTTTTTTGTAGAGTATTTTATGAACTTTTTTAATGAAAATTGTAGGAAGTAAGTAATATGGTTAAAACTAGAAAAAATAGACCTGGATTTAGTTTTTTTTTTTTTCTATAAATGTATAAACTAAAATAGATTTCAGGCCAAAGGAAAAATTTGGAAAAAGGAAAATTTTTTGTGGTAAAAATAATAATAGTCTAGAAGCAACTAAATAGGTACTAAGGCATAATATTATTTTTATACACATAATTGCAATTACAGCAAGTTATAAATTAATATAAATATCGACGCTTCGATGTACTAAAATAATCCCATAAATGGCGCAAGTGTTATTATTTTAGTAAAATAAATTATTTTAATTATAAGTATAGTTATTATTAGATACATTGACAAATTAATAAGAAATAGGATTCTCTTTTAAATAAAAGCGTAATTAGGCCGACAATAGATTAATAGCCGTATCACTTGGTAGTAAATTAATATCTGTTTGTCCCGAGTCTGGGTGTAATGATCTATTAAAAAAAAAACCGGCCAAGTGCGTGTCGGACTACGCACAATGAAGGGTTCCGTAGTTGGGATGAATTTATCCCAAGAACAAACTTAACATTGGAGTTGAAAAAACGTGTTCTCCCATTTATTGCAACTGCAAAATGTAAGTTAGTACGCACAATATTGAGAGATTTGCCATGTAGTTTTAAGACCATAGACTTCTTGAAGGTTTTCCTGTAATCTATAGGTAGGTATTGAACTACTTTCTGTATTTTTTTTTCCAAAATTTTAGGCTCAGTACTTTCGGAGATAAGGGGGGGAATGATCAAATTTCGTCTTTTTTCTTAAATAACTTTAAAATGATTTATTTTAAAATTATAAAAAAATATATATATTTGAGACCCTCCTCACACCCTTTCATTTGATATGTGACACGGCATAGTTTGCAAAATTTTTTTTACGTACGTAAAAAAAAGGCTGATCCAATTAATTTGAAACCATCAGTTTCAAATTGCCTAACATGACGACAATGAATATTGTAACAGTGAATAAAATAAGATCAGTGTCAGCAAAAAAATAACTTTGGTAAACGTATTTCATAATCTATATATATATATATATAACATAGTCGGGTTTGTTCGAACACTTTTAACTCGAGAACGGCTGGACCGATTTTCATGATTTTTGATTTGTTGTATTTGTCTCCGTCCCGAATAGCAGAATAACTATTAAAACATCGGAAAAATACAAGAAAAAAGAATTGGTAAACGGTACTTACATAATGTATTATATACTAAAACCTTCTTGAGAGTATGTAGATCACGTTAGTGAAAGAATCATCAAAATTTGTTCATTAGTTTTTGAGAAAATCGCGGACATACAAACTTACATATACATAATATACGGGTCGAATACAGAACCTCCTTTTTGAAGTCGGTTAAAAATAGATAGCCGTTAAATGTTTTTGGTCATTTGAATATTCATAAATTGCCTACAAACCTAATAAATACATGTTACATACTTCTGTTATATCTCATTTCGGACAGTTTAGAGATATGCATTTCAAATAAGTTTTGTTAGTTACACTATTCTGTACTAGAAAAACAAGATTTGATTGAAAGCCGCGAGAAAAGAAAAAAAAATATACACGTGTCGAATTGAGAACCACCTTATTTTTCGTCGGTTAAAACACGGCAATTTCAGGCGTTGGCTTTTCATTCAAAACCATTCAGCCGTTTTCGGTGATTGTGTAACATACAAACCTTCACATTTAAATACATTTAGTCGCATATTAAAATAGAAATGGTAAACTCCAGTTTATTTTAAAACTGATTCATAGTCAAAAACATTTTTTCTATAAACAAAAACCAAACATTTGAACAAAGGGTAATAAATAATAACATAAAATTTAATGGTGTCCCAAGAAACAATGGGTGCCATTTTCACTTTTTTTGTTCCGTCCTTGTGGTCCGTTAAGTCATAGTCAGGTAGGACTTGCCTTGAATGAAGCCTTGTTTGGACTCTTTAGTGCCCAACTACATAAATGTAAGTGGAATTATCATTTTTATGCATTGCAACATTTAATGATGATCGTGTGGACCAATTTTCGAGGAAGAACTTGTAATAATTAGTTCGCATTGAACGGTTGACTTTTTCCTTTTGCAAAAAAAAATAAAAAATACCGGGTTTCTGTTTATCCTTACTAATATTATAAAGGCGAAAGTAAGTTTGTTTGTTTGTTTGTTACCTTTTCACGCCTTAACCACTGAACCGATAATCCTGAAATTTTGCATATACGTTGTCAGGTGTACAGAAACGGACATAGGGTACCTTTCATCCCGAAAAAAGTACTGTTCCCGAGGAAAACAACAATAACTTTCTTATGATAATAGATGGCGCCACGTGTCTTTCGAATCATGATTGAATTAAATTATTATAGAAACTTTAGTATTGTGTTAAGAGTTTCTTTTTTTTTTAAATACCTAATACATTTTGTGAGTAGAGTATCCATCGGCCGGTTTTTTAACTATCCTAACTAATATTATAAATGCGAAAGTGTTTGTTTGTTGATTACGCTGATTTAACGCTAAAAAGGCTGAACGGATATGGATGAAATTTAGCACATTGGTAGATCATGACCTGGAGAAGGACATAGGCATATTCATCCTGGAACGCAGACGAAGTCGCGGGCCACAGCTAGTTTTTCTATATTTCCAACCATGATTTTATTTCATTAAGAAAAAAATATAATAACAGATGCTAGACAAACGCGACGGGATGGTGCGATGCGATTCTGGTAGACCAATTTCCATAAAGTTTTCATAGAAATTGACTAGAGTCGCGTCGCGTCTGTCTGCAGAAGCCCTAAATCCAGCCAGAATTTGCCTTGCCCGCCAATTCACACCACATTTGTTAGCGGCCTATTAAACCCAGTAGCGGGAGCCAATTACCGTGCTCTTCAGGCCTGGACCCTCGCAGACACCCAGGGGTAACCCGACCGAATGTAAAACACTTTTAGTATACCCTTTTTCGATTCAAAGAACACGACTCTTAAAATTGGCCATCGTAAAATCGCTAAACAGCATTTCGCCCGCGGCCATGCTCTTGGTTTCGTTTTTGTTTTGATGAATCGTTTTATAATTAAATCATTTATCTGGTGAATTGATACGTAGAGTATGTACAATGTAATCTACACTTCTACATAATATATATTATAAATTTATATATAATTAGGAGCTTGTGGCTAAGTAAAAACAGCCGCACGGATCGTCCATCAGGTTAAGCTACGCTTGCCGGGATTGGTGTGTGGATGGGTGACCATCTTTTCATACCGAGACTCCTCCGTGCCTCGGAAAGCACGTTAAGCCGTTGATCCCGGCTGTCATTCGAGGATCGTTGATAGTCGTTACTTACCAAGCGGTATCGTATTACTCAGTAACTGGGTTGTGGAGGTCAGATAGGCAGTCGCTCCATGTAAAATAAAAAAAGGCTAGGCAGATTGATTTTTTTATTATAAAGCTGAAAAGTTTGTTTGGTTAAACGCAATCTCAGGAACTACTGGTTCGAATTGAAAAATTATTTTAGTGTTGGATAGCCCATTTATTGAGGAAGGCTATAGGCTATAACATAACATCATACTACGACCAATAGCATAATATGTCTATATTTTAAGGTTGGCTCACGAACTTTTTTAATGGTAATCAAATTTATTTGAAGGCGCTATTCTCTGGAACTACCAGACGGATTTGAAAAAATCTTTTTGCAGTTGATAGCCCAATTCTTAAGGAAGACTATAGGTTACTTAACATCACGCTGGGACCATTAGGTGTCGAGCAAAACGAAAAAAGCCAGAAAGATCGCTAAACGAAAACTAACGAGCGGGCTGATGAAGCGTGTATATTATGATTTCTGAGAAACGAATAGCTGAATGGATTATTCGAACTATTTTCTTACTTTTAAAGTGTCCGTTTTTTACTTTAAAAGGCAGAGATAATCCGTATTTTATTTTCTCACCAGGCGCCGCTTACCGCTATAATTACATGTAATTACACATTTTGATACGGTCTTATCTAAAACGGTACGCTCCTTGCATTTTGACAGATACATTAATACCGTAAAAGATAACTCAAAATAACCCAAAAAGTCGAAGTCCAAACAGTATTTTTCGGAGATAAGTTTCAAAGAAGGATTTTGGAAATGGTCCTTTAAAGAATAAAGTTAAGGTTTAATTTTATATGGTAGCTTTGTTGGATAGAAACCGGTTTTAAAGATGTGCGTGAGCTTGTTGGGAAAAACGATTATTATTGTACCTACTTACTTATACGAGGATATAATGCGTCGGAATTCAGAGGGTTGACTGCGCCTAAGTAATTGGTAAGTCAAAAGGAACTTTTTTCTTTGGCAGGACAAAACAGAGGCTATACTTGTTGAAAAGTTTTAAAATGTTAGCGTGTGGTTGGTAGGATTATTAATTTTATGGAATAGATAGCTGTAGTGTGTGTAGCTAATGTTTTACCTAAATAAACATGACTGGCCGTTTAATCAGCCTAGCTTTTTTTCTCACATCATTCCGGTTTGGCTGAAATCGTTTAAAAATTAATTGTCATGCAACAAAAAGTCAAGTTCTTATTTTAAACATTACAGTTAAATTAAATGCGCATTCTAAATTTGAATTCACATGAAAAATATGATGCGGCCGGATTTGAGCGTGCATTGCATCCGCTCAAGAATCAGCGGTTGACCTGTCATCTTAATATTACTTCTATTATGTATTATGTTCTTGTAACTAAACTTATTTTCTATCACACTATGAATAAAGAATAAAATACCTACAATAAGTTTATATCTCCATCTTATTCATCCTGTATGAGAAAGAGAGAGACAAAAACCCATCTGCACTACAAAATTAATTCCGTGTGTTGACATTGATTGATAATGGTAGCCAATGGTATTTAAATGAAGTAATTCGAAAAAAAATCAGCTGTTTGCAAAACTCGTCAAAATGTAGGGAACTGCTGACTTTTTTTTCGGATTTCAGGTTTGGTCTCTTAGTAAAAGTTGTTCAAAATTATGGTCTCATTAATACCCTAGAGTAAAAAAAAAGTATATAAAAAAAAACATGTATAGATATAGAACTAGTTGCAGTATCTTTTTAAATATTTTGCCTCAGTTGTTTCGGAGATAAGGGGAATAGCTTATTTTCGTCTATTTTCTTATAACTTTAAAACAGTATATACGTCATTGATATAAGTATTGTAAAACTATTAAAAATACATTTGAGACCCTCACAGTAAGCGCTTTCATTTCATATATCACACGGTACAGTTTGCAAAACTTTTTTTTTTCTTATTTGCCCCTAAAAGTGACCCCCTATTTTCAAAATTCTTTAATTTACGTTACACATCCGTGTTTGGGTCACAGAAATTTATATGTGTACCAAACAATCGGTCCATTAGATACGGAGCAAACTGGCTGTGACAGACGGAACCCTAAAAACCAGCCAAGTGCGTGTCGGACTACGCACAATGAAAGGTTCTGTAGTTGGGATGAATTTATCCCAAAAACAAACCTAATATTGTAGTCGAAAACATTATGGTCTCCCATAAATCGATTTAGGTCACGGTAATTCTCCAACTGCAAATGTAAGTTTGTAATCGCAAAAAAAAACTACAAATTAACGATTTTCGGACTTTCTAGGGTTCCGAACCTCAAAAGGAAAAAACGGAATCCTTATAGGATCACTCGTGTGTCTGTCTGTCTGTCCGTCTGTTACAGCCAATTTGCTCCGAATCTAATGGACCGATTAAGTTGAAATTTGGTACACGTATAGTATTTCTGTGACCCAAACACGGACGTGTAACGTAAATAAATGAATTTTGAATATGGGGGTCACTTTTGGGGAGCAAATAAGAAAATTTAAAAAAAGTTTTGCAAACTGTACCGTGTGACATATCAAATGAAAGGGCTTACTGTAAGAGTCTCAAATATATATTTTTTTTATAATTTTAAAATGATTTGTTTTAAAGTTATTTAAGAAAATAGGCGATAATTGACAATTCCCCCCTTATCTCCGAAACCACTGAGCCTAAAATTTTGAAAAAAAATACATAAAATAGTTCTTTACCTATAGATTACAGGAAAACTTATAAGAAGTCTATGGTCTTAAAATAACATTGTAAATCTCTCAATATTGTGCGTACAAACTTACATTTGCAGTTAGAATGTATGGGAGAACATGTTTTTCAACTATAATGTTAAGTTTGTTCTTTGGATAAACTTATCCCAACTACGGAACCCTTCATTGTGCGTAGTCCCACATGCACTTGGCCGGTTTTTCCTTTACTTATTTGTCCTGTGAGACCTTGCTTCTTGCCATATTTCATGATCTTAGGTCAACGGGAAGTAGGTATCCTATATATTTTGATTTATTTGCGAGTATCAAAATATGTCGCCTAAATGGCCGTACCTATTTTTTATTGCGTTGACTAAGAAGCTTATTTTAAAGCTCTACAGCTCTCCTTGGTTTGTAGATCTACAGTCCCTTGGAAAGGCCTGGGGTCTGTCGAAAGTACTACGTACTATCGACAAACCCCAGGCCTTTCCAATTTTGAAACAATTTAGCTTGCAAGCTACAATATTGTAGAATAAACAAAGGACCACAGGAGCAGGGCTAATCAGTGTATACGAAAACCAACTTTAAGTTGTAAAGGCGTCCGTTTTGTCGATAGTACATAATATAACTGATACTAAATTCAACTTGATACCTCCACACGTTTAAGAGAAAAAGGGCCTTGACAGACTTACAAAAAACGAAGAAATCCTATATGGGTTCCGATTTTTCCTTATGACTTATGATGAGGTACGGAACCCTAAAAAACGGTCATCTGGTTTTCCCTATCCACAGTCCGCGTATTTGAACTATCTTGAAATCGACTAGTCCGATTGTGGTAGGGTTTTTAACAATGGATAGAAGCTACTGTTCAGAAATATTTGTCTTGTCCTGTAACTCATTGTACGCCTGAAGAGTTGATTATTTTTAGAATTTCATACATACTATGTAGTTACCCCTTTAGTTTCGCAAACATCTGTATGACACATCCGTATTCACTGTTCTTTATATATTGGAAGTCTGGAAAAGGAAAAGGTAGGACGATTACAACAAACAAGACATCACTAGACTTTTTCGCTATCCTGCAATCTGTGGGAGTGATTTCGTGAACAGGGACGGAAGTGTGTAACAGGAAGCAGGGGCGCGCGCTATTTGATTTGACCAATGAGCGCGCGCGGTGATAGTTGGCCGTCAGATGGTACCAACCCATGATGTTATAATGTGATAATTACAATGTGACTACTGTAAGGCTCGCTCGCTTTTTTTTCTTTTTCATAATACTACTTATCCAAAATCAGCTTGTAGGCAGCCATGTCCTTATTTCTGAGTAATTTTTATTTATTTAACTTATTGTTAGTTATCTTTGAGCTTTTGTCTCAAACCGTTTCAAAGCCGGGTGCAATGTCGCCTTGCTCATTCAAACTAATAATATAATAGGTTCCATCTGGCATTGTACTTCATGGCATAAAAAGTGGAAACCTATAGTTATCCGTTTGGCATCTTGTTTAACTGGAAGGCAGCTTGCAATATTGACTGGTTGTCATAGGATTCTAAAAGTTACTTTAATTATTGTCCGGTTTCTGAATAAAAAAAACTTTTTGTTTTTCATACTAGTACTTACTAATGCCACGCTTCGACCTTTGGAAGGCCTTCGACCTTTCGACTTTTTTATGTTTTCATGAAACAACATTTCGATTTTTCTGTTATAATTATAAATCACTAGTAAAGCATTTAAAATAATGATAAATTGTAATTAGCATTATTAAATAAATATTCAACCCTATGTTTATAATTTTAGTCGTTGTTCGTTTGTAAACCAGTTTCTTCGCCATATTTTGCATAAACCCGTGGCATAAACATTTCTTTCCCCAACACCTATTATTATCAAGTTGGATAATCAAAATTGTTGTACTCACTTGTTATAATTTACATTAAAATTTAAACTTTAAAGCACCTACAAAAATTACGAAAAAAAAGTTACGATTACTTACTATTATAATGCCAGGTTTTGTAATGGATCTTACACGTATTAGCTATACATCTTTAGATAATGGTTGATAAAATTCAAGTCTTGAGCACTTAGGTACTTTTTTGATGATTGCTGGTATATTACTTAAATTGTGAATAATATTGAAAGCAGCAAAGGACACAGTTTCGCCCTTGACGAAAAAAAATTGGCGCGGACTTTCGCTATCACAACTTTATTTAATTAACGTCTATAAAGAATTTTAAACTAATTTGAACTTTCGAGTCTTTGAAATAAGAACTAACCATCGATTTTTAAAATGCATTTTTGTTTTTTTTTGCCTCGCTTTTTTTGGACGTATCGTAGAATCTGTCCGTTCTAGGAAATGCTCATTACTGGCGTCGTCGGGAACTCGGGAGACAAAATTTATATCTTCACGGTTGATATCGCATGGTTGCTGTATATTTATTATATTGCCGTTTTCTTCCATAATTGCAGTCATTAAAGAAGGAATTATTATAAAAACAAGCTATCTTTTTGATCTTCTATGATTTGCTAGTTTTACTGTAGTTCGGCGGGAAATTCGAATCAATTTTAAATTATCCTGTAATACGATAGGTATACATGCAAATGAATTTTCACTATGAATGGAGGCTACATTCTCTCCAGAATTCCACTAGGCATATACCTAGATCCAAGATACCAAGTATATACTTAGACAAGCATTACATGGCCTAACCTACGGGCAGAGTGACAAAGAACGAATACGTGGTCCGTATGGTAATCATGAACCGAGATTAACAGCCTACCATGAAATCTCACTCGATGACAGATCGAAATCAATTTGAATTCCGATGACAAACTATCCGAACGCAACGATTTGAATTCCGAAGAATGGAAATGTAGAAAGACCCGCGTATTTATAGGTCGTAAACGTTTTGTAGGTACTAAGTTCGTGCGGTTGGTACAACTGGGAGGTTGAAGTTTTTTGTAGGGTGAAATATCATGTTCTTGGTCATAGGTCAAAATGTTATTTTATTGTATTTGAATATTAATTTACTTATATGTATTAATACTTATTACAGTAATATTTAAGTGGATTTCAGAAGTGTATTTTACGACATAATAAATATGTAATAGGTTTTCTTTCACTGCAGTGTCGCATTGTGTTGGCGATAGAGATTGAAAATAAATGAAGCTTGGGCTGTAGGCTTTACCAAGGTTTCACTTTCCGAAGATTTCAATTATCAGCATCAAAAGTATTTTCAAAGGTTCTACATATGGGACTGGCCAAGACGTACCTACTTATGTGTGCTTTGAAGGTATTATTTGAAAGAAGAAAGAATTTCTAGTTTTTTTTTGTAATTGATAACCTTAGCGCATCTATAATGCTCCAATTGCCTTTACCAGTTACAATTAACAGCTATAGACTTTAGTTCATAACCTGTCAAAAGATTACTACTTGGATCTTGCGTCTAAAACTGTGGACACGTTTCGGTCACGATTATTAGAATTGCTGCAAATGTCATTGAAAATGTTATTTAATGCTGGGTTATATTAGTTGCACCGTATATTTTGTAAACGCATTCAGTATTCCGCATGTGCTCAACGAACAACACGAGCGCATTAACATTCTCAACTCTCGCGCAGGTTCTCATAGCAAGCCGCACGCGTTTAATAGCTGTCTCTGTAAATGCGACTGGCTTTTGTTATAAAAATATAAAGCTTTTTTTATTTAGCTTTTCTTATTCCATTGAGGAAAATCACAGTTGTTACTCGTTATAGTCTTTACATACAAACCAGATTCAGAAGTCAGATACCTACTTTTAAAAAGTATCTTTCTAACACTATTGATGTTAGAACGAATATTCATTTCAGCTTATTACGATTATAAATGCTAATATGACCGAATACTTAAATACCCGATGCTATCTTTTAATTACTACTACTAGGTACTACCAATATGATTATTTATCAGTCGTTAAATAAACTATTAAACACTAAATCAAAGATTTTATAGCGACAAAATGAACATTCTATATTATAACAACAAATAAAAATAATTACATCCAATAATACTCGTGGAGCGTAGGAAATGCGATTATATGAATAATTCATTGAAGATAACGACCGAAATAAGACGATTGTTTGCTTCTGAGAAAAGTGTTTAGATCTCTTTCCCGCGCAGAACTATAAGAACACCGACGCGACAGTTCGCTTAAATTTTACTAAACATACTGATTAATGATAACGTATTATTTAATCAAGTGTCATCACATCACCATCACAGGTTTACATTTTGTTCTTTTATTGGAAATATTTACTAGCAGCAACGATGAAAATGCATAAAAAAGCTTTTAAAACTTTAAAAAAAGTAACAAAATTCGGTTTTCGAACTGGCCGCTCGTAACCCAGAGTTGTCGCGTTTAACTGCGCGCCATAAAAGAGGAAAAAATATTGAAATATATTTTTTCTTTAAAAAGAATAAAGGGGTTATAAATAATATTCTTTTTTTGCTCGCAACGCGCGGTCACCGCGCTGAGAAATGGTTGGAGCCTCGAAGATTTTCGTCTGAATGAGACAAGCTTGTGTTAGATATTTTTGGACCCTCAATAACCTGTTTAAGATTGATGAACTATTTAGTGAGTAGGATAGTGACTTTTTAAATTGTTACATATCTCGGTTTAGGCATTTGTGTGGAAGCTGTGGTGAAAGTAAGGCATGGCCATCTCTACAGAGGCAAGTCCATTAAGTCTTAATTTGAAAACTTTAATAACGTCGTACACGTGTATAATTTCTTTACAATAAACTATATTTTTACTAAGGACATCCCAACTTTTTCATTAAGCAGGTGCGTTTGCGCACATTTGTAGGGCTATTTTGTTATTTATTGGGGTCCCGCTGATCATAAAAATAAATGGCATTACAATTATCAACTTTGTTCCTCATGAGTTGTCATTTTAGTACTCCAATGAACATTTCAATAATTCCGCCGGACATAGTAAAGTTAATTAATAGTTTCTGTAGAAGCAAGTTTATCGTAGGTAGGGTACCTAGGTAAGCACATCATGCCATTTACGAAAGGGTGAAATGTTTTACTAACTTATCGCTTATTGTAAACTTTTTGTAACGACATTAAATAAGAGTTTTTAGTAGCTATTCACTCAATGTTTTTTGTTATTATTACATCGACCAATATCATATAAGTTGATTAATTTCCGTTATTAGTGATGAATGGAATAACAGTTAATTTCAATGGATAGGCATTGGTGATTGTGTTATTTAAAATTACTTAAAATATTTTTCTTGACCATAAACAATAGTGAGCGTTTCAATAAGATTGTATTAAAAAGTTTCGGTTGACAAGCACTGTTCCATTTGCCCTATTAACTAAAGGGTTCCAATTTATTAGGTTGGTAACTTGGTACCATTAGCGTACCGCCTGTCTCGTCTTGATGACTGTTAGAAACTCGGAAGATTTGAAATCTAGAAGAAAATAAAAATAAACTACAGTTTGTTTAACGTGTAAGAATATTGCTTCTATTCAACATAAAACCGGTGAATTTCAAGTTTATTTGTGTAACATTTTATGTCTAACAACTGGAGGTGATTAGATGGGCATCGTACTTTATCAACTGTGTTTTTATTGCCTTTTTATGACACAGGCATTTGCATTTTCAACCAATGGCTGGTGCGATGCAGTAAGTTACGTTTACGACCGTCAAACGTGAGTTTTGAAAAGCGTGTAAGCAGCTTAGCATGTGTCCAGTCCAGAACGGTCTCAAATGGATGCAAAGTTCACATTTCACGCGGCTACATCGGTTCACCGTCACCGATAACGTATTAATTACGTTATAAATTACTCGACACACTTCCCGACAACTGATAACACACCGACGGCGCCAAATGCACATAAAACACCACAAGAAACAACGGATGTGACTAGAAAACGTTGACGCCAGCCAGTTCTGTATATATGTAAACGAAAACAGGGACGTGTAAATAGCACGACTCGCCACCCGCCGTGGCCGCACCGTACCGTCGCGAAATCTGTCACCGATTATAAAAATACACTAAACGATCTCAGTGGCGAAATTGCAGGCCAGCGACCCCTCACTGATGGGCCATAATTAATCGGTCGGCACATACCTAAACACGACGTGCATTGCGCTGTCCACGCGCCTTCAAACTCCAAAACACGTCGAAAAACGCACACCGTTTGACACAACACGCACGTTACATACTTGTTATCACACACTGTTGTCGCTTGTTGCACTCGCGATGCACGTAATGTGGTACACTGGTCATTATTTTGTTTATCGCCGGCAGTTTTAGTAGTTGTCGGTGAGCGCGTGATACGGTCCGCGGCCGGCGGAGAGTCGCGAGTATACTGCACACAACAATGGAGCGCGGCGCGCGCGAGAACGAGCCGCCACGCACACTGGCGCACTCCCACTCACACAGTGGGCCAAGGCGTGCACCGACGCGCGCTTATAAAAAACCAACGATCGGTATGCAGACGTTCGGTTTGAGCAGGTCCTCGGCTTGACGCTGTTTTCGTCTGCGGTCCAGGGTTCCCGAAATACTTACAACACTCTCCACACATTTTTATTTTACGGGGATAACTTTTTGAAACCTTAATAAATTCGAGAGGCGAGACTAAGGAGTTTCTGCGTTATTGAGATCTAGAAACACGAAATTTTGTTTGATGGTGTTATGGTTTGTATAAAATTGAAGAATAAAAGTAGGCAATTTCTAAACTCATAATTGAAATTAGCGTAGTTTTTAATTGTTAAGAAGTTTTGGTTTTGGAAGAAAATTTTGTCTTTTACCCATGCGTGACAAAAGTAATACATAATTATTCGTGTGTATAACACATCAGAACAAGATGTTAATGATTTTATATTCCCGTTTCCTTAAAATGATTATTTAAATTATAATTTGTTTATTTAGCCGTAATTTCGTAGGTAATATTTCATTTGCGTAAGAAACATTAAAATACACTAGGACTACCTCCTCAACAAACCATTTGACTGTACTATTTCAAAACTTTATGATTAAACAGTTAAAAATAAACAGTCATTCAACTCAAACGAAGACAATTTGAAAAAAACATACCTAATAATTACGAGACTACACGAGTCTGGGGAGAAATTCCCACATGGCAACATTAAAAACAAAAGAACGGCAGTCAGCGAACCTTGAGTGGGCAGGCGATACGATTCGAGCCTGCGCCCGAGTCAGCGCGCCATGTTGCCGGTGGGGGGAGCGGAACGCCGCTATACAGCGCTGTTTGCTTCTCGCTCGCACGCTTGTTAGCGTTATTGCGTGCCGTAACTATACTCGTCAGCGACTGTACCACACACCCACACGTACGCATTGTTATCTTACACAAAATTTATAACGAGCAAGTCGTATTCGGTCCCGGTCGCGGTTACTCCTAAATTCTTTGCGGAAGGGGTTCATTTTTTTCTCATCTCGAATCCTTACGCCTCAGTTTCGCCAGAGGCTAAATAAAATTATAATGATCGCTAATGTTGATAGTTTGTTTTGTGTGATTCGGCTTGTTATTTTGGCAACACTGATAGTTTTGGCGGGCTCCGCGTTGTGAATGGTCACTAATTCACTATGAATGGCGTGCGTTTAGTTTTAGCGTGTTTTAGTTTCGAGATTTTGTATGTGTTGCAAAGTACTTGTAGGTAGTAGCTGTGTTTGTGTAGGTATATCGGTATGCGTGGGCTGGTTGATGCCTACTGTTTTCGATACCTACATTATCCTTTCGTAGGTATATTGTTTGTGTGGCGATCGAGTCGGTAGGTAGGTATTTTATTTATGTACGGATACTTTTGGAAGTGAGAACTGTCTTTTAATCTTTACATAGTCTTCGCATAGCAAGAGGCTCGTGCCTAATGATAACAACCGCAAGGGTCTGATCGAAGGTTAAGCTACGCTTGCCACGGTCGGTTCGTGGATGGGTGGCCATCCGTTACATATCGAGACCCCTTCGTGGCACGGAACTCTGAAAGCACGTTGGTCCTGGCTGTCATTCGTTAGAAACCCAAAAGTCTGACAACCAGTCTTACCAATGGGTATCATGTTACCCAGTAACTGGATTGTGGAGGTCAGATAGGCAGTCACTCCATGTAAAATACTGGTATTCAGCTGCATCCGGTTAGACTGGAAGCCTTCATCGTAAGAATTATTAGGTTTTCGTTAAGTTTACGCCAATTTAAAAATACTGGTAGAACTAAGCGTCTTTTTTGCTGATTCCGAATATGTAAATAACTCTATTTCGAAAAAAATGTCAAATACGTCTTTTTTCCTTATGACGGCAGAATAGGTAGTTATAGTAGTTCTAGGGCCTGTAAAAAGTTTTTATTTAGGAACGAAGAATTACCTATTAGAAGTATGTATTTACTAAAAAAAAAAAGTAGTAGTTATCTGGTTTCCATAGTACAAGCTCTGCTTAGTTTAGGATCAGATGACCGTGTGTGAATAATGTCCCAAATTATTATTTTAAAAAAAAATCTGTCGTTAACAGGTAATTTTGACCGACGAAAAAAAAGAGGAGGTTCTCAAGTCGACACGTATAATAGGGTGGCTGGTAATTAGTGACTGAGTGTACTAATGATAAACAAACAACTTTTACTATGGGACCAAACCGGAATTCAAGAAAAAAAAAAATCGTCAAAATGTAGGGTCCATCTTATTTTTTTTCGCGATTTCAGGTTTGGTCCCTTATTAAAAGTTGTTTACTATCATGAGTACAATCAGGTGTTTAAGTATCGTTCACTAATTAAATTACCAGTCACCCTTAGGATATAATTATGTAGTATATTGTTTTTATGCGACCACGCATTACTTTTTACAGAGTAGTCCCATTTGTTCGGAAGAGAAATCTCGAAATTGATGCCACGCAAAATTTATTAACATTGCTTGGGTACTTTTTGAGTTAGCTTCAATAACGTATTTTTTACGTTATAAGTGGATGATGCTCTAATTTCTTTTGCAGGTAGTGGGATTCGAATTAATTTGTGAAGGGTAGGTGTGTTAGTGTTATCCGCATTGAGAGTAAGCAAATTAGAATGTAACCATTTATAAACAGTATCAAAACCTTGTTCAGCATAATGTTTTACCTCTTCCCACGTGTTATCATTGAATATCAAGGCAGTATCGGCGAAAGTGATGATTTTACCGTTTTGCAGCTTGATGTCACATAAATCGTTTATATAAACTAATAATAAAGTTGGACCAAGGATACTGCCCTGTGGAAAGCCATACTGATTAGGAAGTTCGTCGTTAATCCTACTTTAGTAGTTTGTGTTCTGTCAGACAAATAGTCTATGAATAGTTGAAGTGGGAAACTTCTTACTCCCATATTCCCTAATTTTGTAATCAGATACTGTGTCAAATGCTTCAGCTAAATCTAGGTAAGGTCTTTTTTTATTATCTAGTTGGTTGACTATGTGATCTGTTAGTTCATGGATGGCTGTTGACTTGGCAGATCGAAAGCCAAATTGTGATGGAGATAAAAGAGAATTCTGTTCAAGGTATTTAGTAAGTCTGGTGTTCATTAATCGTTCTAAAATTTTTGATAACGTTGGTCTATAGTTATTGACACAGTTACCTGTCTCCGGACTTGAATATAGGTACAATTTTGGATTTTTTAAAAGCACGCGGAAATATTCCAGAGGAGAAAGAAAGGTATGTATGTAAGTGGAGGAACAATAATATCAATAAATCGTTTTAAAAAATACCCAGATATTATTATCAATGCCAACTGCACGCTCGTTTTTTTAAATCAACAATTAACGACCGTATTTCTTCTTCATCAGTAGGAAGAAGGACAAAGGATTTTTTAGAAGAATTTGTTGGCTGACGATCGGGTTCTGCATTAGGAAATTAATATTTTGTGAGAGTAATTTTTTTGCCTAGTTTTTACCTACATTAGCAAAAAAAGAATTTATTAATTGATTCAATAGGATTGTCTATTGAAATTAGCTGTGTGGATTGCTGTTTGGCTTTATTTGTATAGGTTATATTTTTAATTGCTTCCCAAAGCATTTTCCCCTTCTTTTTTAATCATATCTTGTTCGTAATTATAAATGCAAAAGTGAGTTTGTTCGTTACTGACGAACGATTTGGATGAAATTTGGCACATGGGTAGACCATGACCAGGATTAGGACATAGGATGGATACTTTTTATCCCGGTAGTACGTTCCCGTGGGATAATTTCCGACCTCCACGCGGGCGAAGCCGCGGGAAAAAAGCTAGTAATATTATAAAGAGAAATAGATTTGATTTTTTGTATGTTTGTTTGTTACGCTTTCACGATTAAACGGCTGAACCGATTTTGATGAAATTTTGTATGCGGACACTTTGAACCCTATTTTTTTTTTTTGTGGATGGGAAATCATCAAATAACTTCTCCCGCTCTGGGTGGAGCGGGAGGGCGTGTCAGACTTCTACTGACTAAAACCCACCCGTGTTCCTTCAGTTGCCTGTGCCAGGGCCACGGTAACTCTTTCGAACAACCCGCAACCCCGGCGGCACACTTTGAACCCTGGGGCTTTAACTAAGCCTAAGTGTATTTGGAAACGTTTAGTGCGAATTGGTGGAATAGCAACGAGGTAGGGATGGTAACTTATATTGCGTCTAGATGTCCGATGGTAGATGGGGGCCGGTGGAATGAGGTAGTGGAGTTCTTGAGCACACTTACCGAAGTACATTCTGTAGAAGACCGACAAGCAGGCAACAGTGCGGCGATGAGTCAAGCTGTGAAGCTTGGCATCCACGTCGCCAATGAGCCTCTTAGCTCTGCGTTCCACCGAGTCAAGCGCGGCAAGTTGGTACTATTTAGCTGATCCACCCCAAAGGTGGCTGCAATACTCCATGCAGGATCGGACCTTCGCTTTGTAAAGAGTTAAGAGCTGCCCAGGCGTAAAGAATCGCTTCACCCTATTTAGGATGCCCAGTTTCTAGGCCGCAGTTTGGGTTTTGTACTCGATGGTGGCGCCGAAGTTGAGACCAGATATCAACTCCATGCCTAGGAGCTCGAGCCGATCAGTTACAGGAATAGATGCACCCCGAAAAGTAGAAGTTAGGACGAAACGACTCTTTTTAGCGGTAAAGAGACACGCCTGTGGTTTGGTGGCGTTAAAAGAGACCTGATTATCATCGCCCCACTGAGAGACAAGGCTGAAGCTCAAATCTGTCCGCTCTACCATGGCCTTTCTCAAGGAACGAACTTCGGCCCGCTGGTTTTTGCGCTGGACAAGTATCTCTCTGAAACAGTACTGTCGTCTGCGTACCCAACAATACCAGGCTGTAGGTCATTGAAGTGCATTAGGAAAAGAGTTGCATAGAGAACATGCCCTTGAGGAACTCCGGCATCAATAGCCACAAAGTCAGAGGAGCAGCCGTCAACGAATACTCTGATCGACCGCTCACTAAGCAAATCTGATATCCAGCTACAAAAATCACCGCTCGTCGTGCGACACGCGGTGCCTTTGTGTTGCGTGCGATTATACTATTAGTTTATAATCTCGCGAGATAGATTATAAATTAAGTAAGTACATAATCATACGGTGACAGACATCTTTTTATGTTATTGGCTGGCAGACATTCAGACGACACACCGGACGGTAAACGGTCACCGCCGCTGGACATGATCTGCCGATTGTCACCATAATTGTGTAACACACTATCCATCGGAATCGGTTTCATATTGACAGTTCAACAACATTCATTGCGTTATTTACGGTGTTGAGAAAACAAATTTTTCGAACATATGAAGCAATGGATTAGCAATTTGCTTCAAAAAGATTCAGATTCCGATCGATAGTGTGTTACGCAATTAGGGTGCTGTTATGTAAAGAGCACGCCGTGAAAACTTCGGGGAAGTGAGCGGTCAATGGTGTCAATCCCTAGCATCATCATCATAACTCTCCTGGTCTTATCCTAATTTATTTGGGGTCGGCGCAACATTTCTTTTTCTTCCATATGTATACTTCTGTATTAATTGAGGGGCTCGTGGCTAAGTAGTAGGTAACAGCCGTACTGGTCGATCGATCAGGTTAAGCTAGGCTTGCCGGCTTTACATACCGAGACCCCTCCGTGCCTCGGAAAGCACGTTAAGCCGTTGGTCACGGCTGTCATTACGGGTAGTCAGAAGCGAAAGTGACAACTAGTCTTACCAAGGGGTATCGTGTCGCCCAGTTACTGGGTTGTGAGATCAGATTGGTATTCAGCTGCATCCGGTTAGACTGGAAGCTGACTCTAACTTAATTGGGAAAAGTCTTGGCAGATTGAATGTTGCGGCATCTAAAACGCCTCATACGATCCCGACATCAACCGTTGGGCAGTAGCCCACAGGTTGGAGTATCCTACCTTTTCTATGGAGAATGAGCTTTACACTCCGTTCCTCATACCTCTGTCATCAGCATTCTCCTGCCCTTATCCCAATTTATTTGGGGTCAGCACAACATGTCTTTTTCTTCCATACTTCTCTATTTGTTTTGACCTATATATGTTCCCAAATGGCAATAACCTTAACTTTCTAGTGACACTCTAAAATGCTGTTAAATTGGAAATATTGTAGAACCCATGGCTGAACGCTGACCCCCAAAATACAGGTCCAGGCCTAGTTTGGTGGTTAGGATCAGATTTGTGGCAATACATTCGTGTGCTTTTTATGATGACTGGCTTGTAATATGTATTTCTTAGTGTCAAATAAATATTTTTATTCTTTTATTTTATTATTAGTCGTCATCTCAGTAGTCACTCCCTTTCTAGCCATATCATCTTTCACACAGTCCATCCATCGTTTCTTAGGTCTTCCCCATACTCGTATAGCCATCCAAATTTATACTCAAAACTTTACTCACGACATTTTCCTCATTTCTCTGCATCACATACCTCCATAAAATAATGATTTGTCTCGTTAATTATCATGCCCGTTACCAGTAGAAACCGCACCGCTTTGTTTGACGAGGAATCGAACCTTATCAAACAATACGCCCAGTAGTTGCGGATGGATGCGAAAGTTACACTAATTACTTATTGTTAATTATCAGGTTGGCAAAAAATAATGAGACACTTGGTTTACGGTTTATATTTTTTATTATTATTACAATACAAAAATCTTAGTCAATGATGTAATCACCATTAGCATCTAAGACTTCTTGCCAACGTTCCGGCAAAGTTTGGATGCCTTTCGTCCAGAACTGGCAGGATCAGGCTGTGCCTCGAAAAAGTGGTGAACCGAGAAATCATTCAAAAAAAAAAAAAACAATCAAAAGTCATTTATTCAAATTAGGCTGAGAATCAGAACTTTTCGAACGTCAATATTACGAGTACATAAGACAGTCCCCCAAAACGCCCGCCCTTCACCACTTCCTAGTGCTTTAGCTGAGGAGAAGAAGTGGCGCAACAAACTCCCCAGCAGCACAGCTGTCTGTTCAGTTAAATAAAAAAAAAATCTATACAACACTGCGCAAATTACATGTAATTATACATTACGCAACACAAACATTAAATTAAATTTAATTATTTGCTTTTATTCGATTAAATTGTTCGAGTAAATGTTGTTTCAGGGCTCTAAACAAATGATAGTCTGATGGGGCGAGGTCTGGGGAATAAGGTGGGTGGGGTATCGTCTCCCAGCCCAAGTTCTCCGACTGTTGGCGAACGGCAGATGCGACATGAGGTCGAGCGTTATCGTGTAGTAAAACTACATTGACTCGTCTTCGTCGTTTTTTCTTGATAGCAGCAGATATTTTGGTGAGCTGGGTTGAATATTTGTCAGCAATTATAGTTTCATTGTGTAATAGTTCATAAGAGGAGCTCGTGGCTAAGTAATAACAGCCGCATGGGTCGGTCCATCAGGTTAAGCTACGCTTGCCAAGGTTGGTCTGTAGATGGGTGACCATCTTTTCATACCGAGACTCCTCCGTGCCTCGGAAAGCACGTTAAGCCGTTGGTCCCGGCTGTCATTTGTGGATCTTTAACAGTCGTTACGGGTCGTCAGAAGCCCGAAAGTCTGACAACCAGTCTTACCAAGGGGTATCGTATTACCCAGTAAGTGGGTTGTGGAGTGGAGGTCAGATAGGCAGTCGCTCCATGTAAAATACTGGTATTCAGCTGCAACCGGTTAGACTGGAAGCCGACCCCAACAAAGTTGGGAAAAGGCTAGGTAGATTGATTTGTGTAATAGTTCATAAAACAGCATGCCTTGCGCGTCCCAGAAACAGCAAAGCAGAACTTTTAAGGGGTTCTTTGACTCAGCTTCGGTTGAGTTGGTGGCGTTTCTTCTGGAGGCAGCCAAAAAGCACGACGTGTATCGTTCTAGTAATGAATCCATGACTCGTCTCCAGTAACCAGATCAGACAAAATCTCTTTACCTACGTCGGGGTCGCAGCAAAAGTGATTGACAGATATCGACACGGACTGCACGACTGGCGTCTGTAAGGATGTGCGGTACACACCGAGCCAAAACTTTTCGATACCCAAGTTCATGCAGATGGTTTTCCACGGCGTGGTGACTGCAGTTAAGTGCTTCGACTAATTCACGAGTCCTCACTTGCGTCCGGATTCGACTGCAGTTCGCGGCGTAAATCGTCATCATTCACTGCGGGTGGTCGTCCAGAGCGTGGCTGACTTTCAAGGCTCCTGTCTTCTGATTTAAAACGGTCACACCATCGGGACACCGTCGCATGGTTTGTACTTCCAGCGCCCAATGCAGTGTTGATATTGTCAGTCGCAGCCCGCGCACTGTGGCCTAAAAATTACTCGTATAAGTCTAGTGTTCGAACTTGTCGCTTGTCCATTTTTCTTCAAACTGACTAAAGCGACTTTTTTTAATGATTTTTTTTTTGGTCAATCCTGTGGCTGCCTTAATACATTAGGCGCGGCAGACGCACATGCGCATTTTCGGACGTTCACCAGGTGCTTGACGGCGCGTATGCGCGTCCATACAATTTACATAACTTTCTTCGAGTGCGGTGCGCCGCACCTGTGCGTTCGTTGTGCATCTCTATTGTTTCGAAAACATCGTAAAATAAGGGTCGGTAAGGGTGTAGCATAAAGAAGCGTTTGCATAAAGAATTAAGCAGATAATGTTGACTGGCCTGTTGGTCTAGTGGTTAGTGGCCCTGACTGCTATGCCGGAGGTCGTGGGTTCGATTCCCACCCAGGACAAATGTTTGTGTGATGAGCATGATCATTTGTTCTGTGTCTGGGTGTAATTTATCTATATATGTATGTATTTAGAAATATATAAGTATGTTTATCAGTTGTCTAGTACTCATAACACAAGCTCTGCTTAGCTTGAGGCTAGACGGCGTTGTGTGATAGTTGTGGAATATTATTATTATATTATTATTAATGTGTTAAGCAAACTCAAAGCCTCCAGCTAGGGCATAAAAGTTATGACTAAAGCGATCGCGAGGGCCGCTTTATATACCCCCACATCACAAGTACCTAGAATGTTCTACAACATTCTAGAATATTATCTTGAAAAAGGAAATGTATAGAGTTTTGTAGAGTGGTTCATTACTTTTGTGCCAACCCAAAGAATTTCGATGTCCATTTTATTAAATTGACATCGAAATTTTTATTTAATTTGGTTTTTGGGACCAAAGTAATTCGGTGTATTCCCGTTCGTCCCACAGGTGGCATGAACAGGAATTTAAAAAAATAATATTAAATTTATAATTTATTCCCGTTCGTCCGATTTATTGAATTCCCGTACGTGCCACGACGATGGCTGGGGGACGAACGGGAATACACCAGTAATTTAACGTATCATTTAAAAAATTATATTAATTTTATAATTTATTCCCGTGCGTCCCACAGATTTTGTCAGTAGGACGAACGAGAATACACCAGTAATTAACGTATCATTTCATCACCGTCAACCATAAAGCCAAAGGCGAAAAAACCAAGTGCGTGTTGGACGACGCACAATGAAGGGTTCCGTAGTTGGGAAGAATCCCAAGAACAAACTTAACATTGCAGTTGAAAAATATGTTCTCCCATACATTCCAACTGCAAATGTAAGTTTGTATGCACAATATTGACAGATTTACCATATTATTTTAAGACCATAGACTCTTATAAGTTTTCCTGTAATCTATAGGTATTGAACTACTTTCTGTATTTTTTTCAAAATTTTAGGCTCGGTACTTTCGGAGATAAGGAGGGAGCTGGTCAATTTTCGTCTATTTTCTTAAAACTTTAAAATGATTTATTTAAAAAATATAAAAGTACATATTTGAGACCCTCACAGTAATCCCTTTCATTTGATATGTCACAAGGCACAGTTTGCAAAACGTTTTTAATTTTTTTTATTTGGCGCCAAAATTGATCCCCATATTCAAAATTCATTTATTTACGTTACACGTCCGTGTTTGGGTCACAAAAATACATACGTGTACCAAATTTCAACTTAATCGGTCCATTAGCACACGAGTGATCCTATAAGGGTTCCGTTTTTCCTTTTTAGGTACGGAACCCTAAAAAGGAGGATTATGTGATTGACCTGTACATATGTACATACAGTAGACATACCTCCACAACCCAGTGATGTACTGGGTAATACGTACCCCTTGGTAAGTCTGGTTGTGAGACACCTGTCAAAGATCCACGAATGACAGCCGGGACCAACGCCACGGCACGGAGGGGTCTTGGTATGTAAAAATGGTCACCCATCCACGGACCAACCGCGGCAAGCCTACGCTTGCCTGACCTGATCGATCGACCCGTGCGGCTGTTATTTTATTTAGCCACAAGTCCCCGCTGAGTTGCTAATCCTCTTGATAAACTCAGAAAAAAAAGGAGTGGTCACCTAATAACAACAATGGTCCGACCTCTAAAACTCACGCAGTAAATGTGTAGGTACCAGGCGGGCTATAAATCGAATCCACAGTTAATGTCAAACGTCATAAGTTTCAACCCAAACACGTAGGTGTCACAATAGGTCCCTTTTAGGCTTGCTGCAAACGGGGAGACAGTGTCGTGGCTAAATAATAATAGCCGCACGGGTCGATCGAAGGTTAAGCTGCGGTCGGTTCCATTACATATCGAAACCCCGCCGTGTCTCCGTGCTCCCGTCTGTCATTCGTAGATCCCAAAAGTCTGAGAATCAGTCTTGCCAAGGGGTATCGTGTTACCCAGTAACTGGGTCGTGGCGGTCAGATAGGCAGTCGCTCCATGTTAAATACTTGTATTCAGCTGCATCCGGTTAGACTGTAAGCCGACCCCCCAACACAGTTGGGTAAAGGCTAGGCAGATTGATTGCAAACGGGGAGACAAAATCGGGAAATCGTTTATGACAATTAGGTATGGTACTTAGTACTTACTTTTTTGTTGCTGAATTTTCATGATAAAATTACCCATCAAAAACTTAACATGTACAAAAATGCCAAGTCTCGCAACGCAGTTTTTCTGCTGTAAAAAGTTGTGAAATCGAATGTAAACCAAGTCGGTTAATTCCGTACCTACCTATCTATGGGAGCAGCTATCCAACCACTTTGTCATAAATTGATACCTTGTTAGTTAGCTAACAACATTTTATAGTAACCATATCAATATTACATTTCCTTATTTCTTTAATAAGTAGAGTGACTTGGTAATTGCACACAGCAACATAATCTACTAGACTAGGTAATTTAAATAGTCCTCCATATAGGTATTCTCAAAGAAATAAAAGTACAAAGCGCTAATATTAGATAGCTTTTGTTTTATATTGCCGTGTGCATTGCCAAGTCACTCTTACTTATTAAAGAAATAAGGAAATGTACCTAATATTGGTATGGTTATTATAAAACGTTGTTAGCTAACTAACAACGTATTATGACAAAGTGGTTGGACAGCTGCTTCCATAGATAGGTGTACGGAATTAACCGACTTGGTTTGCATACGATTTCACAATTTTTTACGGCAGGAATACTGCATTGCGAGACTTGTTATTATTTGTCTTTTTAATCAATAGTTTCGATAGGGATGTTATTTCCTTCATTCCACAGATTTTGGTTACGGCACAGATTAATACAGATGGGACACTCCGCAAAATCATTTAAATAAAAAACGACTCTTGCTACGACCCAATAAAGCGCAATTCAGGTCGCACAACGCTTATTACCTACAGTTATATTCACCTACAAGTTGCCTCTCTTTCTAACGTGTAACTCATACCTTCTGACCGCGGCAGTCCTACTGAAATCTGAATGGGCCCAATGAGATAGGCCCGCCGCGTACTTGTAGCTTCATACCTAAACTGCAGTACGTCTGCATCTGCATCTGTATAATCTGTGGTTACAGTCGTTAATCTTGCCAGCCAGAGCCAATGCAATGTCTGTCGAAATGCTCCCAAAACTACATACAATATCAACGTAACTATACAACGTGTTTTTTTTTTAATTATACCATAACTCTAGGGTCTCATTAGTATGAGACCATCATTTTGAACAACTTTTACTATGGGGACCAAACCTAAAATCGCGAAAAAAAATCTGCTGTTGGAGCAGCAGATTTTTTTTTGCGCGATTTCAGGTTGGTCCTATAGTAAAAGTTGTTCATAATGACGAGTAGAATGACCCCTTAAAGTAAGTCCCTTCTCGTTGACGTCCCATTCCCGGTGAGGTGGACAGTCGTAAGGTATCTCTTTCTTTGCTGCAGCGGTTGACGTCATCAGGTCAACTCTAGTTGTCGCTGAAAACTGCTTCATACATTTTGGTCGACTAGATTGTTCATATAACTTTTATATGAAACATTTTTTTGATTTTTTTTCGTGATTTCAGAGTTGGTCCCATATTGTTTTTCATATTCATGGGTAGAACATCATTATCCTGTGAAAATTCGCGCACTTACATAAAAACTTGTTCTGTATATCCAAACTTGTTCCTTTTGTGTCTGTGTGGTTTATTTTTTTCTTTATGCGTCACCGGTTAGTACAAAAAACGTATTTTCATGCTGTCTTTCTTTTCTTTAAAATCTTGTTATGTTTTCTCCTAACAAGAAGCGTGGTTGTTATTATTATTTTTTTTAAGTGGTTCTGTATTCTAATTTTATTTATTTATTTTATTTATTAACACATAAATTTGTTGTAACAGGTAATACCCAAGCTAACAAAAGTAGTCTTCATTGCTCAGATTGTCCAGTCCCAAGGAACGGGTCTGGGTAGAAGCACAAGTTACACAGCAGACAACATACTAAGTGTCACCCTCTGGAATTCCGCCAAAGAGCAAGAAAATATGTCCAAGCGCCGAGAGACACTATTAATACATTAGGCGCGGCAGACGCACATGCGCGTTTTCGGACGTTCACCAGGTGCTTGACGGCGCGTATGCGCGTCCATACAACTTTCTTCGAGTGCGGCGCGCCGCACCTGTGCGTTCGTTGTGCATCTCTATTGTTTCGAAAACATCGTAAAATGAGGGTCAGTAAGGGTGTAGCATAAAGAAGCATTTGCATAAAGAATTAAGCAGATAATGAGTTAAGGATTCTTAATGTTCAGACTCTGCTGTAATTTTACAGGCTCACGAAGTTATCCATCCAAAACTCCTCAGATCTTCTTCAGGTAGGTCAGGTACTCTCGATATTTCTTAAAACAAAAGGACTAGATAAAAAGTAACAGATTGACAGGCCTCATTATAAGGGACGATGGATGTAGAATTGTAGATCCTCAACAACTCTAGATCATCCATTATGTTTCCAATATCCTGTCCTCGAAAGACGAAGCTACTATACTGCCGCCTTAAGGAAAAATAACGTTTCTATAGAAAAATTGAATTGGAGAAAAAATATTTTGTCCTTTTTGGGGTTCTGTAACTCAAAAGGAAAAAACGGAACCCTTATATGATCACTCATGTGTCTGTCTGTCCGTCTGTCACAGCCAATTTTCTCCGAATCTAATGAGCCGATTAAGTTGAAATTTGGTACACGAAAACATGAAAAAATGAATTTTGAATATGGGGGTCAACATAAGGGGCAAAGAAGAAAAAAAAAAAAAGAAAATATTTGCAAACTGTACCGTGCGATATATCAAATGAAAGGGCTTAACTGTGAGAGTCACAAATATATATTTTTTAATAATTTTATAACAAACGGGTTTAAAGTTATTTAAGAAAATAGATGAAAATGGACCATTCACCCCTTTATCTCCGAAACTAATAAGCTTAAAATTTTGGAAAAATACTGAAAATAATTCTACAGCTATAGATTACAGGAAAACTATAAGAAGTCTATGGTCTTAAAGTAACATGGTAAATCTCTCAATATTGTGCGTACAAACTTATATTTTACCACTTACAAACGACACACATCCCACATTAGTTGTAATCCTTTATATATACGAAGGGTGATCAAAAAGTAATGATAATCGGGTAGTTCCAGTGCACATAACAATATATATATATATATATTTTTTTAGCTATAATCACCGTCTTTAATATTCATTATCATTACTTTTCGATCACCCCTCGTATAGATCCTTTTCGTTTAACTATCGACATATGTAGTTGGAATGTATGGGAGAAGACGTTTTTCAACTACAATGTTAAGTTTGTTCTTGGGATAAATTCATCCCAAGTACGGAACCCTTCATTGTGCGTGGTCCGACACGCACTTGACCGGTTTTTTTTAATACAAAATACAAGAGCAGATGGGTAATAATTTAATAGTAAGAATTATAAGGTTTTCGTTAAGTTTACGCCAATATAAGAATACTGGTAGATGCGTATTTTTTTGCTGATTCTGAATAAATAAGTAAATAACTCTATTTCTAAAAAAAATCAGATACGTCTTTTTAGGGTTCCGTACCCAAACGGACCCTATTACTAAGACTCCGTTATCTGTCTGTCAACAGGCTGTATCTCATGAACCGTGATAGTTAGACAGTTGACATTTTAACAGATGATTATTTCTGTTGCCGCTATAACAACAAATACTAGAAAACAGATATGGGTACGCAGATGACAGTTTCAGAGAGATATTTGTCCAGCGCAAAAACCAGCGTGGCCGAAGTTCGTTCCTTGAGAGAGGCCATGGTAGAGCGGACAGATTTGACCTTAAGCTTTGTCTCCCAGTGGGGTGATGATAATCTGGTCTCTTTTAACGCCACCAAAACACAGGCGTGTCTTTTTACCGCTAAAAAGAGTCGTTTCACCCAAACTCCTACTTTACTTCTATACTTTTCCTGTAACTGATCGATTTGAGCTCTGGTGGTTGAGTTGACAGCTGGTCTCAAGTTCGGCGCCACCATCGAGTACAAGACCCAAACTGCGGCCAAGAAACTGGGCATCCTAAATAGGGTGAAGCGATACTTTACGCCTGGGCAGCTTTTAACCCTTTACAAAGCGCAAGTCCGAGCCTGCATTGAGTATTTCAGTCACCTTTGGGATGGATCAGCTAAGTACTAACTAGCCGCGCTTGACTCGGTGGAACTCAGAGCTAAGAGGCTCATTGACGACGTAAAACTGGTGGATGCCAAGCTTCGTAGCTTTTGGCTCATCGCCGCAAGGTTGCCTGCTTGTCGGTCTTCGATTGTACTTCGGAGAGTGTGCCCGAGAACTCCACAACCTCATTCCACCGGCCCCCTTCTACCATCGGACATCTAGACGCACTGCCAGTTACCATCCCTACCTGGTTGCTATTCCACCAATTCGCACTAAGCGCTTCCAAATGTTTTTTTTTTTTATAATGCGCACAGCAAAGGAGTGGAACTCACTGCCTGCGTCTGTGTTTCCGAACGCATACAACCCTAATCTCTTCAAAGTGAGAGTGAACAGGCTTCTTCTGGGTAAGCTCACTCCATCGTCGACTTTGTCTCTGTCACCTCTGACCTAGACTAGAGTCAAGAGCAAACCCATCACAAATAAAAAAACAGAATAAAATAAATATTTAAGGGGGCTCCCATACAACAAACGTGATTTTTTGCCGTTTTTATTGATAACGGAACCCTTCGTGCGCGAGTTCGACCCGCACTTGGCCGATTTTTTTTTCCTTATGACGGCAGTAGATAGCTAGATATTTCGTTTTTATTCAATGTCATGGACAAATGAAGTGGCAAAATCTGTTAAGTAATATTAAGTTACATCAAATATTTACTCGTTAAACAAGTCTAAGAAGATTTTAGTGAATAGATCGATAGCATAAGGTTACGTCCACGTCGCATTGTATTTTTGTGTTACCATTTTATGAAGAACGAAAAGCCCTGCCTGCACGCACTTTATAAAATTATTTTAAATTATTTATTGTCGCGTTTGTTCAGTTATTTGACTGGATGCTGTTATGCTGTCTACAAAATCTACTAAGAGTTTTTAAATTCCAAATCAACTTAAACTTAAAGCTACTTAAAAGTAGCTTTTAGAAGCCTGCTACTTTGTTTTGCTTGCTGTTTCGTTAAGCGCTAAAAATCGTGCGAAGCAGGGGCGGGTCGCTAGTGAAATATAATATATAATACTAGCTTTTGCCTGCGGCTTTGCCCGCGTGGTGGTTGGAAATTATCCCACGGGGACGTACTACCAGGATAAAAGTATCCTATATCCTAATCCAGGTTATGGTCTACCCATGTGCCAAATTTCCTCCAAATCCGTTCAACCGTTTCAGCGTGAAAGCGTAACAAATAAACTCAATTTAGCATTTATAATATTGGTTAATATTGTTAGGAAGTTAGGATTTTATTACGAAAAACCGAGTAACATATACTAATCCATGACAATCCGTCTTTATTCATAAACAACTTTAAAATAAAAATCCTGCGGCCAGTCGCTAAGTCGCTAAGCGTGCAGAAAGCCTTCGGGCGTAACTCGACAATGATTTCATTAGAACGTCGACGGGTCGCATTACCGCCGATTATGATCTGTCCACAGAGCACGGACTCGCCTCGCGCGGTCGCTGTTAGAGGCGGCATTGTCTGACTTTCCATACAATCCAAACATGTCACTGTTTACTCACACTACGACTAAAATTATGTATAGAAATTGATGGCTTTGAATGGCGTCTCTGTGACAGAAGTTGTGCGCTCAATATACTTTTGGCGCCACGAATATTACTACTACGTAGTACTTACTTGCCGTCTCTAGACACTGTCGGCTGCCGGCGGCGGGCGGTAGCTTCGATTCCGTACTCTGTGGATCAGTCGCAAGTCGCAGCGACCACGTGACGATCCGTTATTATAACTAGTATTAACAATAGTGTTAACTGTTACTGAAGATATGTTGACGATTTTCCCTATAACAGAGATTATGTCTAAGCTGCGTGCTGCGTTAATTTGACTTGAAGTTTGGAGGGGACCGAACTAGCTGCTTCACACGCCTTTAATATTCTGCGTGGATATCTCATTATTTTATCTTAATGTTCATACTTTCATAGCGCCATTAAAAATCCTAACTTATAATATTATAAATGCGAAAGTTTGTTTGTTTGTTACCTTTTCACGCATAAACCACTGAACCGATCATCCTGATATTTTGCATATACGTTATCAGGTGTACTGAAACGGACATTTCATCCCGAAAAAAGTACTGTTCCCGAGGAAAACAACAATAACGTTGTTATGATAATAGATGGCGTCACGTGTCTTTTGAATGATGACTGAATTATATTAATAAAGAAACTTTCGTAGATAAGAGTTTTTTTAATTATTTTATATAACCTAATACATTTTGTGAGTCTAAGTGTCGATAGACCGGTTTTTCATCCTCCTAACTATAATATTATAGATGCGAAAGTAAGTTTGTTTGCTTGATACCTTTTCACGCCCTAAACCGCTATTCTAAATTAACGCGAGCGAAGCCGCAGGCAAAAGCTAGTAATTAATATGTTTCGTACTTACGTGTTTTAAAACTTAGCACCTAAAGATAATTCTGAGGAAACGCAGGTTCAGAAAAGCTAATGCAACTCTGAAATAACCGTGTGTGAAATTTATGCCCATAGTCCCTAGATAAAATCATAAAGAAACGGGTAAAAAACTTTGTAACTGTCTTTCAGTAGATCATCCTGCAGCGATCTTGGAGCGGAACTAGCAGCTTCACACGCTTTAATATGTATAATTATGTGTGTTCATAGCGCCATGCCCATTAAAAATAATTAGAAATAACGAGTTTAAAGCTAAAGAAGAACCACAAGAAGAACACCCAAAGAAGTTTGTGGGAAACGCCGATTCAAAAAAGGTAGTGCAACTCGGAAATAAAGCCCGTCACACACATAGCTATAACACTAGTTTACAAAATTTAAATTTTTATCTGTTGCCGCGAACTTTATGATGGTTTTAGTTTACTGGTGACGTATTATTTTCGAGTATACCCTCAGAAATTTTTGTGCAGCTCAAGTGATTTTATTGTTCATGTTCATCATTTAAGTGTTTTTGTTTGTTAATAACGTGCGCGTTTCCTCTTGTTAACTAAAAAACTAGAGCTGATCGATAAATTTCATTTATTTATTTGAACTCAGCATGTCATGTATAGCCAAGAACAGTTAGAATTTTCCCGGCAACAGATACATTGTAAACTAGTGTAATACACACGGAGACGATGCTATAATATATAGGTTGCCCTCATTTCATTGGAAAATAATAGGTTGGGGAAAAAGTTTCTTCGCATTTTTTAAGAAAATTCAAAACATTTTTTAATATAGTTTATTTACATTTAACTAAAGTATGTAGCTACCATTTTGTTCGATAACTTTTTGCCATCTTGTAGGTAGGGACATGATCCCATTGCTATAGAAATTTTGGGACTTCTGGTCAAAATACCGCGACAAGTGGTTTTGGCAGTCCTCTCGTGATGTTAACCTGACACTGCCTAAAGAATTCTGAAGAGACCGAAACAGGTGCAAATCTGAAGGTGCAAGGTCAGGACTATACGGCGGATGCATTAACACCTCCCAGCCAAACTCTATTAATTTTTGCTGCGTGGCTAAAGATGGTGTGAGGTCTAGCGTTATCATGATGAAAAACCACACCCCTTCTGTTGATTAATTGCGGCCGCTTTCTCTCAACTTCTTGCTTTAATCTCATCAGTTGTTCGCAGTAGAGTTCAGAATCGATGGTCCTGCGTGGTGGTAACAGCTCATAATGAATAATGCCCTTCCAATCCCACCACACAGACAGCATCACCTTGTTGCGAGTTAACCCGGGTTTCGCCACAGTCTGTGAAGCCTGACCGGCCTTTGACCACGACCTTTTTCGCACGTTCTTGTCATACGTGATCCACTTTTCATCACCAGTTATCAGCTTCATCAAAAATGGTTCGGTTTCATTACGTCGTAATAAAGAATCACAAATGTATACACGGTTCATTAGGTTTCTTTCAGTGAGCTCGTGAGGTACCCAAATGTCGAGCTTTTTTGTGTACCCAGTTTTTTTCAAATGCGCCAAAACTGTTTTGTGGTCAATTTCCAGTTCTTCAGCTACGTCGTAACTACTAATATGCCGATCTTGCTCCACTTTTTCAAAAATGGCATCCATTTTATCCGTAATAGGGCGACCAGAGCGACGTGCATCTTTGATATCAAAATTTCCGAATTGGAAACGCTTAAACCAAATTTGTGCTACTCTCACAGACACTACACTAGGTCCATAAAGATCGCAAATTTTTTTCGCGGCTTGCGTTGCGTTTTACCTTTTTTGTAGTAAAATTTTAAAATGTATCGAATTTCTTCATTAGATCCACTCATCTTGACGGTACGAAAAACAAATGAAAATCACACATTTTCCTAATTTGAATTTGGAATTATGTTCTTTAAAATTTAAACTTTCAATGATACCAAAACCAGCCAGATACAAATAGTATAGCCAAAGAGATTTTATTACAAGTTCATACATACTATAATGCGAAAAGACTTTTTCCCCAACCTAATATATCGTTATATGCCTAGCTGTAATTTTTATTAATATGTATATTATAGCTAGGTCTGCGGGCTTAACTGTGTGTGAAATTTATGCCCATAGTCCTTAGATGAAATCATTAAGAAACAGGTAAAAAACTTTGTAACTGTCTTTCAGAAGATCAATCTGCCAGTAGCGGGAAACCCGCTGCTATATGCAAGTACCCTAAAGCAAGAATATTCAAATCCAGAAAAACGTCCTGTATTCGACGTTTTTCTGGATTTGAATATCGAACGTTCGATAACACCCTTAAAAACCTTAAAAAGTATAATCACGTTTTTCTAGCTTTCGCAAGATACTCAAGTGGCTCCCTATTCGACTTCGCAGGAACTCTCGCATATTATGTCTGCTATTTAACATCCTCCATAACCCTAAAACACCTTCCTATTTGCGGGAACGCTATTCCTACGCCCGTCCTTCTGATGTGCTTTGCAGGTTGCATTTTAGAAACATCCTTAAATTTCTTTCCCATTCCACCGACTTCTACTCCTACTCCTTTACGGTGCACGCGGTTCGGTTGTGGAATTCACTTCCACCTGACATAGGGACTGCCAAACTGTTGCAGTATTTAAAAGAAGAGTGAAAGAACACTATCTTTCCATTTCGTCATAGTTATTACTTAGATTTTATTTTCTCTTCTATTCTTACACACGGTGTCTATCTCTTTTTATCCTCTGTCCTATCGCAGGTATACTGGAAGAGATTTCTTTAGAAATAAGCATCACTTTTGTACGTATTTTTCTGTTCCTTTATTCTTGTCTGTTTATTTGTGTGTACATACGAACGATAAGAGACTCATTGGCGACGTAAAACTGGTGGATGCCAAGCTTTATAGCTTGGCTCATCGCCGCAAGTTTGCCTGCTTGTCGGTCTTCTACAGATTGTACTTCGGAGAGTGTGCCCGAGAACTCCACGACCTCATACCACCGGCCCCCTTCTACCATCAGACATCTAGACGCACTGCCAGTTACCATCCCTAGCTGGTTGCTATTCCACCAATTCGCACTAAGCGCTTCCAAATGTTTCTTTTATCAAATGTTTATTCAAAAAGACATTTGGAAGCCCAAATGTCTTTTAAAATGCGCACAGCAAAGGAGTGGAACTCACTACCTGCGTCTGTGTTTCCGAACGCATACAACCCTAATCCTTTCAAAGTGAGAGTGAACAGGCTTCTTCTGGGTAAGCTCACTCCATCGTCGACTTTGTCTCTGTCACCTCTGACCTAGACTAAAGTCAAGAGCAAACCCATAACAAATAAAAAAAAAACATACTTGGTTAAATAAATACATAACATTTTAGCGCCAGTTTTGCGCCAAACAGTTGGGGTCCGTGGTCGGGGTCCAGTTGGTCGAGCAGAAAATACATTTGAACTTGGACTTGGAGCCTGCATGTGGACTATGGAGGCGTAGTGTATGTACGCAAGTAACATAAAGAATGAGTCGGAAGACTCACACCTGGCTATCGGCTACTTTCAACAGTAAATGCCTACATGCATGATTATACTGTCTTTAGGCAGAATGCATCAGCTGCCTTTGCCACTTTGCCCCTAGCAGAAGTAATAAAGTTGATTGTGAAAATGTTAGATAACGCTGACAACCCCTTTACAACGTTTAACAAAGTGCACTTTTATCAACACAACAATTTTGCAAAATTAAATGGCCATCACACACACAAGTGTTTATTTTACGACAACGCATATTTATTACATTTAATTGTCCAATCGTTTAAATTAACTATGAGACAGACAAGCACGTTAAACTTAAAATAAACATGCGAATATAATTAGTATTCTTAAAGAAAATAACGTCTTTAACAGCTCCATAAACTCTCAACGTTCTCGATTCGCGCGAAATCGTCAGCCTCCATATTTATGGTAAGATATTCTCGTGAGGCAAAGACACGCAACCGTTCTGCCACCGTCCTCAAACGTCCCACCGATCAATGAGTGAATTTTGACTGAATAATTGGTCGCCACGCAAAACCAGTCTTGGGCTCATCATTCGTTATTTAAAATGGGAATTATTCAATGGCGCATGTGAATTTCTTCGTTTCGATGGCCAGTTGTGTCTTATTTTGTTTTTGATTAGTTATATAGCGCGTGCTGTGTTAAAAGATGATTGATCATGAATTATTTGCGTTTGTGTGCGTAGGTATTTATTTGTTAAACTGAACATCTATAGGCCAAAATCTGACCTGGTAGGTACTTTTTAGGATAAATAAGGGTAGTTTACTATTAATAATAATTCTTTATGATAGTAGTAGTCCATTTGACTTACTTATAAATCCATGAACTGTTAACGGATTGAAGGTTGAACCTAGTGTAGGCAATATAATATGTAGATCCACATGGATTCTCAAATCACAGTTCTCTTGTGGATCTTGCAGATCTGGGGTCGGCGCAAAATGTTTTGTACCTCGTCATCTCGGTAGTCACCCCCTTTCTAACCTCAATATTATTATCATTTTTCAAACTGTCCACCATCGATTGTTTGGTCTTCTCCTACTCTTTATACAGCCGTCCACATTCATAGGTGGGTACCTACCTACTCAAAAGTATATTATAAATAATATTTTTCCAAAATAAAATTATAAAAACCTATAAAATTCAATAATGCATTACTTAAGTACATGTTTTTGATAAACTTTTTCAGAGCATCAAAGAACATCATTAGTTGAACACCGTGTGAACGCCATCGACTGCAGCTCAATAATTTCAACCGATTATCGCGATTGGTATTCAAGATCTGAACGAGTCCGAAGCAATTTGCCATGACTGATCACATTTCATGCACCGAGGATTGACGCCACGCTTATTTGGTGACAACAAACGACATCATTGAATAAAAAGGAAAAAAGTAATACGAGTCGTTCACTTTTTACAATTTTATTATTATTAACTTCATTGAAAACCTACAAGCTAACTTTCGATCAAACGACATACAGCGCTATCTATTGTATTATCATGTCGCAGTTTTAAATGTTCTTAACAACACCATCTATATTTCCTGTGTGAGTTTAATAACATTGCTAGATGTTGCTTTACCGTGAATAGCATTTGATTGTAGTGCCATCTAGTATCACAATCATACTACCATCAATTAGGTAACACGATAGAGCGCCATCTATACGCTGTTATTTTAACTACGATATGAAACAGTTTTGTTTATTTTATTTACCGTTGATCCTAGATGGCGCTATAAGAAAGAATTGTTAAAAGATGATCTGTGAGCTTTCAAATATGAGTGAGTGTGCTTGTTCAAACTAGAACAAAGCATTTCGTGACCATAACATCATGACTTCGGTAGTTAGATTACGCAAATATTAGATTAAAGAGCTAATATGCATATCTTGGTGTTCTATATTCACATGCAGAGAATGATAAAACAATGAGAGAATTTGTTAAGCTCTGTTTAAATTAGGGTAGGCACAGCATATCTTGCTCTTCTATAGGCACCATCGACAAACGCCTTTCCAATTTTGAATGAATTTTGCTTGCAAATGTTTTGTCGTTCCGACTTTCTATTGTTGGACGAAAGGAAAGGACCATAAGGGCAGGGTTTCTTCAATGAATCAGTGTATACAAAAAGCAACTTTCAGGTGTAAAAGCGTCCGTTTTGTCGATAATACATTTTTTTCAGGACCGAATCACAAACTAGTTAGGTATATTTTATTTAGTAACTTTCTTCCAGCTTAGTTGGTCATCAATCTTACTGACATTTTCCGGTCACTTACCGGCGCAAGCGCAGCTACATCATTTAGAACGGCACAGGAACTGAATCCGGAAGCCACATATCGCTTAAAACTTGTCCTATACATTTCCGTGGATAAATTAAAGTGAATTCAGAAACTAGTTTGAATAGACACTTTTCTTAGTTTACGTTCATTGGAAAAATATATTTTCCTGTAGCTACAATGGTTTAGCTCTGTCTCAATAATCTCACCTGTACATATTGTACGTAGGTATTTGCGCAGTATCCGATTGTAGAAATAGCATATAGAATTTCAGGAAAGTTCAGCTTAATAGAGCGTTGTCTCTTTCACTCATACGTATGTGACAGCCGCTTTCTGAAAATCGTGAAAATGTGATTATCAAACCTCCGCTTCGGCGATGACATTGTACTTTTTTCTTCATCAGCGGCTGAGTTGGGTAACATGCTCGCAAATGAACATATCAAAGATCAAACTCATGACAAACAGCATCAAAATCAGGGAGAGGAGGTTGCATATATCCAAGATTATATCTATCTGGGCCAAATAGTCTCCTTCCAGGCACGACCTGACAAAGAAGTTGCTCGACGCACCGAGAGCGCCTGGAGGAGCTAGTTGTCAATGAAAAATCTTCTAAAAGAAGATCTAGCGTTAAGACTCAAACGGAGCATTCTGGACATGTATATTCTCCCCATTCTCACAAACGGTGCTCAAACCTGGTTTTTGATACTTCAGCAGAGATCCAAGCTCGTATCCTGGGGGTTCGAATTTCGGACCGTATAAGGAACACAACACTGCGCGCCAAAACCAAGATCACAGACGTTACCCAGAAAGCCGCTAAGCTTAAGTGGGACTGGGCTGGACATGTCTGCCGCATATCAGATGACAAATGGGTAAAGAAAGTCACCAATTGGGTCCCTCTAAACGCACGACGACCTCGTGGCAGACCGAGACGAAGATGGCGGCACGAGCTTGACTCTTACCGAAAGGACTGACCGACACTAGCAAAAGTCAGAATTGTGTGGAAAAGGGAGAGGGAGGCTTTGTTCTGCAGTGGATCAGTACAGGCTAGTTAGATTAGATTAGATTCATTATCAACATCCAGGTACAGTACTACCTCGTACGTTCAATAAAGAGCCTTGTAAAGTTCGTTTACTTTAACTTATTTTTATTTATTTTTAAAGCTAGGTTAACTTCTTTGGACTTCGAATGGTCGATGTTTTCAGCTTCCGCATAACCATATAAGACGTCAGAGCCAAAAAAGTTAATAAAATTGCTTGTAAGCACCGAAGGAGTAAGCAGAGATGGGGTGTGAGTTATGTTTAAGTCTCATGTAAGGCCACGTATTGGGGTTTTTTTTTTTTTTTTTTATTGTCCAACATACATTTTTTTTAATGGTTTTTACAATTTTACTCGCCAAACTTTCCAGTTTGATGGCGAGAAGCGCTTGTTCAATAAAAATAAACGAACCTTAAAACTACCACTATTTCACTCGAGGATCAGTCACCCCGGCATGGACCGACCGCGGACGAGCCGCAGACACTGGACACTGACAGATTCAAATACGTATGTACAGACGCCAGCACATCAAGCTACTACAATCTGTCAGATTTCTTTAATAGATTTTCGACTTTATTGCTAAAGCATAAGGTTCAAGGTTGATTGGGAAAATCTGACAGTTTCGGGTAGGTTGACCTGCTGGCGTCTGTACCTACCCATCTGAAGGTGTCCGTGATCGGAGCCGCGTCCGCAGTCTGCCCGCGCCGGCCCGACAAACCCTTGTAGTGAGTCACAGATTACTTAATAAAAACATACATAAGTATATATATACACAAATTCACAAACTACAGACTATTAATCTTAGCACACCTCCGCCGCGAAGCCATAGCAGCGAAACCGCAGCAGCTTATCTCAACTGACTCGCATGATGCCCCGCCGATGCTCCGCCGATGCGCCGCTACTCGAGTAGCGGAACATCACCGGAACAAGCCATTTCCCCGCAAAAAGACAGACTTAAGGTTCTAAGAAATTTCTTTTCGGATTCGGCTCTAAGTTTACCTACTCGGTGTACAGTTCAGAAAAGTCAGGAAGATTTAGGAAATGCCTAGATTTCCAGTAGTTGACAGTAACAGGCCTAATTCATAGAGTGACCCTAGATTAGAACTTATGGTCAATCTTTCAAATAGGAAGGGAAGCATGAAGAGTCATGAACATGATCTGAATTGAGTTGTTGATTTGAGGTTTCGATGTTTCTTCTCAGAGTAGTCAGATAGGAAACGCCGACCTCATCTAGTTTAAAAAAAATACATATTTCTGTCGTGTAACTATAAACCTATTTATAGAAATAGATAATTATCATTTTTCATAATTTAATTGAGTCATATAAAAGCAAAGGCAGCAACATCTATTTTTTCAATTATGTGTATAGCAACTGAGGAGCTCGTGGCTAAGTCATAACGGCCGCACGTGTCGATCCATCAGGTTAAGCTACGCTTGCCGGGGTTGGTCTGTGGCTGGGTGATCATCTTTTCATAACGAGACTCCTCCGTGCCTCGGAAAGCACGTTAAGCCGTTGGTCCCGGCTGTCATTCGTGGGTCTTTGACAGTCGTTACGGGTCGTCAGAAGCCCGAAAGTCTGACAACCAGTCTTACCAAGGGGTATCGTATTACCTAGTAACTGGGTTGTGGAGGTCAGATAGGCAGTCGCTCTATGTAAAATACTGGTATTCAGCTGCATCCGGTTAGACTGGAAGCCGACCCCAAAAAAGTTGGGAAAAGGCTAGGCAGATTGATTTTATGTGTATAGCAACTTTCTCAGTCTGTCAATGTCAAATCAGCTTCAGTGTTTGATTTAATAAATTTGTACCAAAATCGGCTAAATCTCTTAACATTGCCCGTTGAGGTTTGCAGCAAAAACAGCATTATCTAATAGAAAACAAAAATATTGTTTACCGCCATTTTGGTATAATAGGATGTTGCTGCCTTTGCTTTTAAACGAATCAATTTATTGGGCAAAATTCGTGACAGTTGCCCCTGGAATTTTGTTGATTCTTTTCACGGCTTTAATAGAAGGCGTAAAGTTTAAATCCGAGATTAGACCATTGTAAACTTGCTTTATTATTCAACCGAAAAACATCCTCTATTGGACTTAGACCACCCAAAAGCAACGCCACCACGACCGGTCTGGCGACCTGCGACTGTAGTTCCTTACCTTGAAAAGTATCACTTCAGTCTTTTACAACGGGAGTCACGGGTGTTCACGAGTGATTAGTAGCGAGTCGAATCCGGAACCTGACGTGCGGAAATCTCACACAGTATCCAATGTGGTGCATTTAAGATACTTAACAATCAGCCTATAATGTTCCCACTGCTAAGAAACAGGCCTCCTCTCCGTGATACTTGCTGATATACAGGGTTATTGGTAAAACACCAGCAACCTCTTAAGGGGTCATTGTACTCATCATTATGAACAACTTTTACTATGGGACCAAACCTGAAATCGCGAAAAAAAAATCAGCTGTTCAGTACATTTATGTTTGCATAATTCGTCAAAATGTACTGAACAGCTGATTTTTTTTTTGTTGTACAGGGTGACTGGTAATTAGTGGCCGATACTTAAACACATGATTGTACTCATGATAACAAACAACTTTTACTATGAGACCATCCCCTGGATTTCGTTAAAAAAAATCAGATGACCCATACATTTACAGCAGGTGATTTTTTTTTTTCGCGATTTCACCTTTGGCCCCATAATAAACGTTGTTTGTTATCATGAGTACGATCATGTGTTTAAATATCTGTCATTGATTACCATATAAGTCACCATATATAATTTTCTTGCTTGTTTTTAAACATAGAACATACCTTTCTTTTACATATCATATTCTTTCTTTTACAAGTACACCTACTCATACACAAACATGAACGGGAACCCACCCACACGCACACGTACATATAATAATTGACACGCATGATATAATAATTTAATCATAAATTATATTTTTTCATACCTATTTTTTTCACACTTTTCATTTCTGTTCATCATCTGCCTAGCCTTTTCCCAACTATGTTGGGGCGGCTTCCATTCTAACCGGATGCAGCTGAATACCAGTATTTTATATGGAGCGACTGCCTATCTGACCTCCACAACCCAGTTGCTGGGTAATACGATACCCCTTGGTAAGACTGGTTGTCAGACTTTCGGGCTTCTGACGACACGTATCGACTGTCAAAGATCCTTGAATGACAGCCGGGACCAACGGCTTAACGTGCTTTCCGAGGCACGGAGGGGTCTTGGTATGTAAAGATGGTCACCCATCTTTGGACCAACCGCGGCAAGCGTAGCTTAACCTGATCGATTGACCCGTGCGGCTGTTATTACTTACCCCACCATTTCATTTCTGTTATTCTTTTGTATTTTATTTTGTTAGTACTTTTTTTAAAATATTATAGTATTTTATAGCACACACATTTGTCTATTCTTATGTTGACATTAGTATATAAAGCTAAATAAAATGGGAGAGACGCTGACTCCTGATATACAGGTACACCAAGTTCAGAAGTTAGAGGCTTCAAACAAGTTTCGGTAACCTATTATGTCAATAAAGAATTATTATTTTTTATTTTTTACATTTCTCGGGGTCCCGGGCCTTTGGAAGGCGTACGAGGAGCCGAAGACAACTCGCAGAGGCCCCTTAAATAATTTTAAATGATAAGGAGGCACCAACCGCCGATTATCCTTGTATTCACTATGCAAGTGCACCCAAGGACAACCCCCGGTTGGTGCAGGACTATTGTTGTGCGTGGAAACGAAACATATTGGGCTATGGGTCTGGGTGGCTAATGTGGATTGGGTTACTTGAACTATGGAAGAACTATGTCCCCTGCCTGGCCAATGTTATATATTATATACGGATAAAATGGCAGGGGGTGACTTGCACACTCAGTAATGGGCCCCCGGAAACGGCCGCTAGCACATAGTGACGTAGCGACAAGCGGGCAACACTTCCTGAGATGCTTGAGGAGTGGAGAGGTATGCCACGGCTATCAGGACAATCCCGGAAGTACGGTCAAGGTCCCTACCAGCACCTTACTGGAATACTTCCTTCCTCCGAGCACGTTGGCTCTTGCGAATTTCCACTCAAGCCGGCCAATAAAGGCAAGAAAGAGGTGGGAGCTCTGTTCCTCGTCAGTGTTCACTCCAGCCGGCCAGTTAAGGCAAGCCAGAGATGAGGACAAGATTTCTCCCGGGAGATAGGGTCCGTGGGGTCGCTACTGCCCAACGGTTTCTGTATCTCTCTTGGTCTGGCTCCTCATCCTAGACCCGTTCCGGCAAAGTAAATTCTACCGGCACAGACCTAAAGTTCGGAGCGCGCAAGCCCCACCACGATGTCAACGTAGAGATACAGCGGTGGGGAGAGATACAGCGGTAGGGAAATTATATTATAATTGAAATAAATGATTTCCGTATCAGTTCTTTCTGTAATGAAGTTTGACCAGTCTTTATTTATAAACAGATAGAGTCCCTGGTAACTTTAATTAACTACATAATCATATTACATAGTACATAGAAGATCCTTTGTCGTCGTTCCCTCAATGCTGAGGATCACGACCACATTATAACGCGTCTCCTCTGCAAATGGCATATTGCAGATATCCGCTTGATGATGTTTAGTTCCTCCAGTATGGAATCATTCATTCTCATGGCGGCCCATGGTATACGAAGTAGCCTCCGCCAACACCACATCTCGAAAGCATTGATATTTACAGTAAGATCGAGGCGGCTTTTAATGCACCACGTTTCAGCGCCATATAAAAAGATGGAAAAAACGAGAGCACAGGCCAGTCGTATTTTGGTATTCCGACGGATGCCACGGTTCTTCCAAATTTTCGCCAGACTGGTCATTGTACTTTTAGCCATACTAGTACGATGGCGGATTTCCTCAAGGCAGCTGCCCTCATTCGTGATCAAAGACCCAAGTAACACAAACTCGCTGATAAGTTTGCACACTTTTTAGAATAGGCATACGAAAAATTTTATACTGTTGTACTAGCCCAAAAAATACACTGGAATGTCAGCGATTCGCATTTCGCGTTAAATCTTTTAATACAACATTCTTTTAGTAATCCTTCCAAGAATTAACCGTGGTAGACTTGCTTACCTCAAAATAATATCACTTCAGTCTTTCACAACAGGAGTCACGGGCGTTCACAAAGTAGCCAATAGGAAGTCGAACCCGGAATCTCAGACTGTGTCCATTTGGGTGATCTTAAGGTATAACGATTACTAATTCAATGTAGGTAATTAGTTAGTACACTACAAAGTGAAAAATAACTTTTATTTTATTTTATTTATGAAGGGATAATAAACAACTACAACATATAAACAACATAGGGTTAACAAAACTTAGGTAGTAATGTTGCAGTCCACTGCATTATCCGCAGATAAAACATATTTAATGATCAGTGGTAGCCACTAGACGAGCATTACCAAAATTAACAAATATTAATATTAATATTTTGAAATAAATAAATAAGATCACTATAAAGCTAGCTATAGCTCCAAAACCAAATCAGATCAGAAGCATAACTTCATTCAATTAAATTATGCAATAAATTAATAATAATAACTTTAATTTCGATAGTCAGTGTCTTTGGTTTTGTATTTTCGTTTTTGCCACCGACTTCCTAAATTAAAGTTATTTTTCACTTTGTAGTGTTTTGATTTGGAAGTCGGTTTTATTTTTTGCTAAAAAGTTTTTATTTTTCACTTTTTAGTTGTGGTACCTACCCCGCAAAAATTCGAATATCACTACCTGCTATGTAAATAACAGTGATAGGAAGTTATTAAAACATCATCCACATAAACTAAGTACCAAAATACGCATTATTATAATAATAATAATAATAATATTCCACAACTATCACACAACGCCGTCTAGCCTCAAGCTAAGCAGAGCTTGTGTTATGAGTACTAGACAACTGATAAACATACTTATATATTTCTAAATACATACATATATAGATAAATTACACCCAGACACAGAACAAATGATCATGCTCATCACACAAACATTTGTCCTGGGTGGGAATCGAACCCACGACCTCCGGCATAGCAGTCAGGGCCACTAACCACTAGACCAACAGGCCAGTCAAAATTGCGGCTAAGCCAAAAACTACCCAAGCACAGATAATAAAATTTATATGGGACCACCCTTGGGATGTCTCCTTTCCAACAAAAAAAGAATAATCTAAATCTGTTCATAAACGACGAAGTTATCCGCGAACACACATAAAAAGAATATACAGGGTTATTTGTAAAACACCAGCAACCTCTTAAGGGGTCATTGTACTCATCATTATGAACAACTTTTACTATGGGACCAAACCTGAAATCGCGAAAAAAAATCAGCTGTTCAGTACATTTACTCGTATGTTCGCATAATTCGTGAAAATGTACTGAACAGCTGATTTTTTTTTCGCGATTTCTGGTTTGGTCCCATAGTAAATGTTTTTCATAATGATGAGTAAAATGACCCCTTAAGAGGTTGCTGGTGTTTTACAAATAACCCTGTATATATACGGTCGAATTGAGACACCTCCTTCTTTTTTGAAGTCGGTTAAAAAAAAAATGTAGCCTACCGGTATCGGGAACTGGGTCCAAGCTACCGGTGGTCAGGGCTCCTGAGAGAGGAATCTGCTAACGATACGCGCCATGTCCCGAAAAGCCACTTTCATCCAGCTGCCTAACGAGAGCCTCCACAGATGTTGGCTGAGTCTCTTGGCTATTATGCTAGTGGCCGTCACGATTATCGCCGCAATGACTGCTGTATCCACATCGCACATGTCGACAATCTCGCGAGCCAGGTCAAGACACCTAATCTGCTTATCTTTTTCAGCTTACACGAGGTTCTCGTCATACGGAACCGCTATGTCAATTAATCATTGTGCGACCCCTATTCGATCTATCACAACTGGGTCTGACTTACTGGCATCAATAGTCCTGTCGGTGATGATTATGCTTTATTATTATATTTACCTTTAGTATACCCACATTTGAGTACGGCGAATCGTTTACCTCATAAATCTTTCACTCACGTTTTCAGCAGGGAGTCATGGGCGTTCACAAGTGACCAATAGGGAGTCGAACCCGGAACCTGTGGTGCGGAAAGCTCGCACTGTGTCCATTTGGGTGATACGCGCCACGTCCGCGAGGCACGACCGAGTTTGAAAGTGAAGTGGGCTCGGCCCCAGTTGTTGAGAACATTTCGGACAAAATATTGAGTACTTATATTTTTTAAAAACATACAGCCTTACTAATAAAGATTTACACTCGAGTTATACAGAAGTTATATTATAAAACGGCCCTTTTAAAAAGCGTTATAACTCTGGTATAATTCAGGTGTAAATCTTTATTAGTAAGGCTGTTAAAGTATAAAACGAGACGAGAAATAAAAGATGGATGGATTGTGTGAAAAATGATATGGCTAGATTAGGTTAGAATTGTACAGACGCCAGCAGGTCAAGCTACCTGAAACTGTCAAATTTTCCCAATCAACCATAAACCGATAAAGTTGAAAATCTATTAAAGAAATTTGACAGATTGTAGTATATGGCTGGCGTCTGTACGATGATGGCTATAATATCTATATATTGGAAGAAAATAAAATAAACCAGTGCAGAGCCAGAAAAGGCTCAACATGAAAAGACCTTATATGAATGTGGAAAAAAGGTGGCAGCACATTTTCTCGCATTATAATCATTTTAATTTCATAAACGGCAAGAATCTAGGCTAATTGTGGCAACAACGGCAGCTCGAGAAGATCCCCGATGGAATGGAGACTGAGAGTAGAGTCAAGACCACGCTTGCTATCTTGCAATGGCAAGGTGGGTTGATGATATAATTAAGCTAGTTGGGAAGACCTGGCAGTGTTTGGAATAATGGCGTAAAAGTGAAGAGGCTTCGGTCCTGCAGTGGGGCGAAAAAACGTGATGATGAATCTTGATGACCTCTTCGGTTCGGCATTTCATTTCCATGAAGAAACTATCTTATGGTTGTAACTTGAAAATGCGATGATCTGGAAAAAGAAAAAAGTGCTTTATGTAAGTAGATCATTTTGTTGAGTATTAGACAGACATTATGTAGGTATGGTAAGTAGGTTAATTGACTACAATTTCTTCTGATTGGTTGGGTGGAAGTGCAGGAGGAGCTCGTGGCTAAGTAATAACAGCCGCACGGGTCGATCCATCAGGTTAAGCTACGCTTGCCGGGGTTGGTCCGTAGATGGGTGACCATCTTTACATACCGAGACTCCTCCGTGCCTCGGAAAGCACGTTATGCCGTTGGTCCCGGCTGTCAATCGTGGATCTTTGGCAGTCGTTACCGGTCGTCAGAAGCCCGAAAGTCTGACAGCCAGTCTTACCAAGGGGTATCGTGTTACCCAGTAACTGGGTTGTGGAGGTCAGATAGGCATTAGCTCCATGTAAAATACTGGTATTCAGCTGCATCCGGTTAGACTGGATGCCGACCCCAACATAGTTGGGAAAAGGCTAGGCAGATTGACTGGTTAGGTGGAAGTTGACCTGCCTTTCAAGAGCTTTGCTAGAAAATTTAAAAGGATATGTTAATGGAAAAGGGTCCGAACAAAAAAGGTTGACAACCGCTGCACCACTCGAGGCAAGAAGTTAACAGAGAAGAAACCGTCGGTAGCGGTGCGTGTGCGCAGCCCCGTCAGTCTAGCGCCAACAGCGCCACCTTACAGACGACCCGGCAACTCCATACTTTCACATCACAACGGTACCGCGACCGCGCATAACATGGCGCTCTGATTACGAAAAACAAGTGACGAAAAAAATAGTGAAGTGAAAATTTTTGAACAAAAAAAATTTTTTTCTCGATGAATTTATAGTGCTGTGAAAATGCTGCAGCCCAGGTTAATTTGTGAAGGAAACTGCAACAGGATGCCTTTCAGGAGTTTTGTCTTGCTCGTCGCGTTATTGTTAAGCTCGGCTCTAGGAACGTGTCAAGGTGAGTTTTTTTTTTTTTCTAAGTACATAATATCAAAGTGTGACTCGATCACGATTTCGTGTGGTTTTTGTTAAACAGGTTATACTCCATTTAATTTGGTGTTGCGTAAATTCTAACAATAGCACAGAAAGTGTACTTTATAATTGAATTCATATTAGAAGAAAACGTTATCGCTCTTACTAAAATTCAGATACATTTTATGCGGCAAAAACTAAATTGAAATCATTATAATTTCTTAGAAGGATATTTAAAATACAATAGAAAGTTAATTTAAACATCTAAAAGCGTAAAAAATATTGTTACTGATCAAAATAATGCATGAAAAGTGATATTTATTAAGCTCTAGTACAAAAGACATCGACGCGCTCGCGCACGAGCTAACTTTTTTAAGCACTTTAGCTCATACTTCCGCTTTTTGTCCTGTTCTGGAACTGGTATTATATTATAAGCTCTATTGATTAAAGGTCAATCTAGTTACCTATTGTATTTAATTATATGGAGCCAAGACTGTGAATGTCAAGAACAGCAGAAAAGTTGTAAGGCAACCTTTTTGTCGAATTTCATGATTATCTGCCAAATTATTAGACTATGAATGATTTTATATTTGGTATTTAAACATAAGGATATTACAATATGGACCTTCTTACACAAGGCTATGTCTGACGACAGAAATTCTTTTGCTGTGACCGCCATATTTTCAAGTAGGTTGCATTAATATAGCCTCTTTGAGTGGCATTACTTAAAAAAAAGTCTGGCTTTCACTGGGCAGTCACCTTATCTTGCTAACTGCTCTCATATAGGGCTATGCGGAAAAAGAATCTAAATAGTTTATTTCACATAAATCGACATGGGCCCTTATGAAACGTCAGAAGCTTGGTGCACGGTTCCAATTGGTCGTTTCCTGTGGAGCAGAGTCTGTAAGAAACTCCACGGTTGCTCTTTTAAAAATAATTGGCTTTTACAATGTTTTCAAATAACGCTGCTAATATGTTTGGGAGGACAATGGAGGCCTATCTACACTGGGTACTTAACAAAATAAAAAAAAAATCTACAAAGCTACAATCTATTAAGCAACGTTTTCACATTCACAAAATATAAAAGAATATATATATATTAATAATAAATAAAATACATAAACTCACATAAACAACGCCTCCTGCTACGATCCTTACATACTCCTTTTGCTTCGTTTACGTTCATACATCTAGTCATAGACAAAAAAAAAATGACATGATTTCAAATAAAGATATTAAGAATCCAGTTTTTAAGAGAATACACAATTGGCAATATAACCAAAATTTCCAACATTACCGTATATTCAAATTATGTTAATCCAATACACTTAGCGGCCTAAAGAAACCGTGTCAAGACGATTGCCCAAAAGATTCATATACGTTAAGTTACAATTAAGTTATTAACTAACTTTAACTTACATAATAATTACGGAAAAGTTTGGTAATGGAGACTTATTAATGCCAAGGTTGTAGGTAAAGTTGAGATGGTGAACGTAATTTGCAACTTTTGGTGAAAGGTGATTTAAAATTGAATTTTATTAAATGTTTATCTCGAGGAGCTCGTGGATAAATAATAAAAGCCGCACGGGTCGATCCATCAGGTTAAAATACACTTGCCGAGATCTTTACATACCGAGACTCCTCCGTGCCTCCACGTTAAGCCGTTGGTCCCGGCTGTCATTCGTGGATCTTTGACAGTCGTTACGGGTCGTCAGAAGCCCGAAGGTCTGACCACCAGTCTTACCAAAGGGTATCGTATTACCCAGTAAGTGGGTTGTGGAGGTCAGATAGGCAGTAAAATACTGGTATTAAGCTGCATTCTGTTACTTAGACTGGAAGTCGATCCCAATATAGTTGGGACAAGGCTAGGCAGATTGATTGATCAAATGTTAATCTGCAGAATTGTAATATTGTTTTAAAGAAAAATTTGTGAGTTAGCACACGCATTAAAAATGGAGTTTTCACAAGTAATGTTGAGTAGAGTTTCGAGAAGTGCATAGAGTTCTAGATTACAGTCAAAGTACAACCATTCTCGTATAGTTCAAGATACTAAAAGCAAGAAAATAATTATTTCGCAAACCATCAATATTAAAATAGTTATTATACTAAACAGCAAATAACTTACAAACCAGACTTAAATTTGAAAATCTGCATTCTATTGAATTAATTATTCTATTATGCATTCTGCTGCATTTATATTACAGAATACATAATCAATCCTATTGAACTTTGAAATGTATTGCTTGTAAATTATTGTTGGTCTATTGAAAATATTTCAATACCTAGCTAAATTAATGCAGGTATTAAATTATTAACATATTAATCTTGTAAATAAATGAATTTGTTGCAGTAGAATAATAAAACCTTAATCAAATCGAAGTTGTTACATTTTAGCGGCCCTAAAAGTTTTTCTTGCTTTTGCGGCATTCTAGCGCTCTCTGAAGGAAAACTGCCAGCAGTCTAGTATACTGGCTTGTTATATCGCTTTTTATGACTATGGCTGTCTTATAAAGGGCATACCTTTGTAATTATCGTTCACTGTAAAAGCTATTCTAAAACACTAATACATTAGAAAAACTTTTAGAATGCTAGTCCTCATTTTAAAGTAAAAACTCATTTGAAAAATGCCAAATAATTTAAAAAATTATCTTACTTTTTCATGTGGTTGGTGAGGTGTCAGAGTTTTCATTTACCTCGACGTGACTCAACCTCACTCACAGTTTCCTCAGTCGAGGTGAGTTTGAATTGAGGAACCAACTGTCAAATATAAGCTATGTCGGCATCTACCTTGAGGAATATAACTGCGTATTTCATTAGATTTTCGTAATGTCTTTTGAATACAAATATTATATTATTTAAACGGAATATTTCTCCAAACAATGATGTTTTCGTGAAGAACTCATTTCCTAATTTCCTTAATCTTACGACTGTGAATACTGATTTTGAGGATCTTTCGAGGCACGCCTTGAGGTCTCCTCGACCGAGTTGTGAGTCGAGGAACTTATGAGAGACTTAGAATATGGATGTTAGACTTGGCTTCACATGCCGTCGAGAAATATCTCTCAGGTATGCCAGTTTCCTCACGATGTTTTCCTTCACCGTTTTTTAAACATGTGATAATTGTACAATACGCACATGAATCCGAAAAGTCAGAGGTGCGTGATTTGGGTTCGAATTCGAGGCCTATGACTTGGCAGTCCGACGGTCACACCGCTAGGCTATCACTACTGATAGAATTAAAAATAATTATGTTTAATGACGTAACAGTTTAGGTACTTATTCAATTATTATCTTTACTTATACAATAACTTTAAGCATTAAGTACAAATTAAAAACTACCATCGCTAAAAGTGAGCAAAATTCACCGGAAGTGACACTTGTGTCATTAATTGCCTATAATTATTATTAATTTTAATAATTGTCGCGTTCTTATATAATATATAAATACTTGCAGTTAAGGTATTTACGAGTAAATTATGTAACAGATAGGCTGAGTATCGTTGCATGTTGATTTCTTGATACATTCCTAAGATTTTCTTAGTTTGAAGGCTAGATAATCTAAACATAGACAACGATATCAAAGGAATGGCGAGGGAAAATAGAGTCTTACTTCAATTTTAGATTTGACAGTAGATTTCTCAATTTGAACTGAGACCAATAAAAAAAAAAACTTGCAAAACACCTTTCAAATTAATTCTAAATTTGCTGGAAACTTCAGCCAGCTAATTTCCGCGTATAAATATATTCGTCGGTAATAAAATATTTTATTCTATTTTCAATGATAATGAAAATATATTATAATATCATATTTTTCGTTGTTTTTCAATCATCCGCTCTAGTTTCACGATTTTCAGACATCTATTACCACCCGTAGGCTGTCTACGCAAAAAGTTAGTCACATCTAGTGATCTTTAGAGCTATCACGTCTCTTCAATTTAATTGCTGAATTTTGCAGTTTTATTAAAACTGTAATTTAGTCGTTTGTATTAAGGGATTTTCATTATACTTTTTCCTGTACTACTCTTTTTGTGCTTTTTTCAACTTGTTACTCGTATTGGCGCCGATTCCCTTGTTCACAAACGAAATTTAATTTAACTTCAGTGCATCTTTTTCTTTCAATTTCATTAAGAAAAGGACAGATGATAAATATTAGTTTAGTCCTGTCAAATTAAGATACTCCATAGATAAGTTTAGACGTGAGTAAACAATTGCCTACTAAAAATACGTCAATTTACCTCAGGCGCTGACTAATTTGACAGGACTAAACTAATATTTATCGTCTGTCCTTTCTGTCTTAATGAAATAGAAAGAAAAAGATGCACTGAACTTAAATTTAGTTTGTGAACAAGGGAATTGGCGCCACTGGCTTGATTACAGCGATTTTTGCAAATCTTATTTTTGTACTGTTATTCAATAATATGATCATAAAGTTTCCGAATAACATTCTAGTCAGAGAACAATTACCAATTATCTAGTAATTACTATGAAAAGCCTGTCGAATCTATTATTTTACTGCTGCTATCAATGTTTATTAGTAAAAGCGAAAAGAGACTGCATACGACAATCATCACTAGTATACCATCAAAAGTACAGGGTGTCTGGGAAAGGGTGTCGCCAGTTTAAGGGTGTGGTACTGACCATCAAACTGAACAACTTACTCCATGGAACCAACATCATAATTTGAGCACACCGTTCTCGTACACACTGTATAGCTACAGATACATCCTAACTTAATATTATAAATGTGAAAGTAAGTTTGTTTGTTTGTTTGTTACCTTTTCACGCCTAAACCACAGAACCGATCATCCTGAAATTTTGCATATACATTGTCATGTGTACAGAAACGGACATAGGGTATCTTTTATCCTGAAAAAAGTACTGCTCCCGAGAAAAACAAGAATAACGTTCTTATGATAATAGATGGCGCCCCGTGTCTTTCGAATCTTTATTGAATTATATTATTATAGAAATATTAGTAATGTGTTAAGTTTTTTTTTTAAGTTACCTACTTAAAAAAATAAAAAAATATTTTGTGAGTAGAGTTTCGATAGACTGGTTTTTCATAATACTATAAATGCGAAAGTGAGTTTGTTTGTTTGTCATGCTTTCACGCTAAAACTGCAGAACGGATTTGGATAAAATTTGGCACATGGATAGACTATGACCTGGATTAGGACATAGGATACTGTTGATCCCGGTAGTACGTTCCCGTGGGATATTTTTCGACAACCACGCGAGCGAAGCCGTGGGCAAAAGCTAGTGTTTAATATTATAAATATTAAAGTAGCTCAGAATGTCTGTTACCTTTGATGTGTTAAAAGCTGAACGGATTCCGATGAAATTTGGCACATATGTATACAATGACCTGGGTTAGGACGATACTTTTTGTTGGTATTTAGGCGATTTAAATGTGCAAAAATTAATCTATTCTTACTTTTGAGTAATAGCAACACTGTCACTAAATGATTTAATAAAACCAACAACTGCTGTCAGTTCGTTCCTTTTTCTCTATTCGCTGTGCTAGGAGACAGACATAAAACCTTCCCTGTGTAACGTTAAATTATAAGATATAACGTTATTTAAATTCAAAGTCTCTGTTTTTAATTCAGGATACGGGAGGTATCCTGATTTCCTATACTTTTTATCCCGGTAGTGTATTCCCGTGGAATAATTTCCGACCTCCACTCGGACGAAAGCTGACTGATAAATCAATTACTCTACTGATATTATTTTATCTATGTTTATATGAGACTGCAAACTACAATATTAATAGGTATAACTTTAATTATATAGCTCTAGCTACAGATAAATAACATATAAACGTATATATAAAAAATCAAGCATGTGGTAACCGCTTGCATAACTTCGTGGGTGAATAGTCATGTACCTAAATGTCATAGGGGACTATGAGCGCCATTTTTGTAACCTATCAGTTAAGTAACTATGTACTTCTAACATTTGAAAGTTGTACACATGTTTGTGAGACTTCAAGATATTTCATTTGTGTCTAGCGTCGCCGGGGTGAATTTCATGTCTCCATCTCCAGTGGATTTTCTTTTTTGCGTTGGATTTACAAAAAAGAAAAAAAAAATGTGTCATATAAACCATGTCTTGACAATTACGAACAAAAAAAAATCTGCCAAATCAAGCGAGCCCGAGCCATTCTCAAATGATCCATCAGACAATTGATTTTTATTTATACAGGATTCCTGGAAACTCGACGTATTCCTTGCAGGACGTCATAGTAGGGTTAAAATGCAACAAATTAAGCTGTTCTACCGAAATTCAGTAGCTTTAAGTTAGATTTGTAAAAAAAAATCCAGATTAAAATCATGATTTACGGCGCAACTGCACTGGAACTTAAGTTATTATCATAGCTGCAGCCGTACCAGATCGTTGTAAATAATTAAAAGTTCAAAATTCCTAAAAATTAAACATTTTATTTTTCGTAATTTTTGTCATCATCACATCATAAATAAACTCAGCTCTATAAGTATTTTGAGATGACACAACAAGAAATGTGTTTTCAATAATTATCTATTAAATTCATATTATTTATTAGTTCGCCATTTTTCCAAAAAACATCTTTTCATTTAACATTCTTAAAAATTTGCTCCCGTGTGAGTGACAGAGGTGAGAAAATGCGACAGCCACGGGTAACATGGGCCAAAGAAATATATGCATAATTATATAGGTGCATGAATAGTACAAACGTTTTCTCATGTCACTGGCTAGTTCTTCAAGATTAACTTAAAAAAAAAAAAAACGATGAAAGGGTCAAATAGGTTACGAACACGTAAATTAGTTCTTAAAAAGTCTGTCCTATCGAAATGTTAAGCTTATTTATGGATTAATAGACCGTGGTTACGAAAAATTGCAATAAAAAAAAAACTAAGAAGTAAAAAACAAACTGTTATTTTCAAGATCAAAGTCAAAACAAAACAGCTGTATCGTATGACGATTAAAATATTTCACAAATAATAATAAATGTCGATTGTTGTAATAATTATGATTATAAAATATAATAGAGGTTATGGTTTTAAAAAGAAATAACAATAACAATGGCATTGTTTCTTTATGTGTTGCGAGTTTCCTTGGCATTGAAATTTTGTATTTAAAAATTAAAACGACTACTGTTAGTTTAGAAGTTGTGAGTACCTGGACGACCGAGCTCTCTTCAGGTGAAAATAGAGAAATCGCATTTTGTTTTCCCCCAGATATGAGACCTAGCTAGATCGATTTTTCGCTCCCGTAAACCCCTATATTGCAACTTTCATCGAAATCGTTAGATCCGTTTTCGAGAACGTGATTACAAATATATAGGGTGACTGGTACACACAGTTGTACTCATGATAACAAACAACTTTTAGATATGGGACCAAACATAAAAATCGCGAAAAAAATCAGGTGTTCCCTACATTTTGACGCGATATGCGAACACAAATGTAGGGAACAGCTGATTTTTTTCGCGATTTCAGGTTTGTTCCCATAGTAAAAGTTGTTTGTTATCATGAGTACAATCAGGTGTTTAAGTATCGGGCACTAATTACCAGTCACCCTTTATATGCTAAAAAATATTGCGGAAAAAAATCTGTGGTTACCTCCGTCAATATTGACGAGCTATGTGAAGATAATGTAGGGAACAGCAGATATTTTTCCCAAATATTAGAATGGTAATATTTTCTTAGCATTTATGGACGCTAACGCCTTCCTTTAATTAATATACTGTGTATATACATACAAATATTGCTCTTTTATATTATTTTATTTATTTTATAGGTTAGTAGAATTTCAAGTTCGCATGTTTCCACCTATGACAATATTTTGAGTTATTTCCTATATTTATTGTTTTTTTCTTCTTTCTCCCTTCTTATACGTTCTTTATATGATTATAGTGAAAACTTTTTTATGCGCATTGAGCAATTTTTGATAGGGGAAATTCTTATAAGTTCGCGTCACCGTCACGTCACTCGAAATGCTAATGTGACGTGTTGCGATGTCAAGGTTTCTTCTTTTCTCGATTGTCAGCGCTGGTCTTCCTAATATTGATAGCAGGGAAGAGACATGGCTTGTAAGGTACTTATTAAAAGTTTATTTGTACCTAAGCATTTGTTTTGAAACCCCTAATTGGACGTAGTTTAGCATAAAGGACTCAATTCACACTATGGTCAAAAACGAGTATATACCAAAGACATCCTAACGACCAACCGTTAGGATTTCTTTCACACCGCAAAAAATATCTGTGATAATACATTGATATTAGTATATTTGTCTCCTAAAACATTAGTATTATTGCCCATATATGTGACAATATTCAATACACATCTAATCTTAAAACCTCGCTATCTCAAAAATGACTTTTTGTGGGTTGAGTCCTTTGTGCTAAACCACGTCCAATTAGCATTTTGGATTTCTCTCTCGCTCGAGCCGAAGAGTTAAAAAAAAGTAAAAAGTATGTATGTAAAAGTTACAGTATACGATAACTCACAGTCATAAAAATCATCTCATCGCCAATAGTAACGATTTAGTTTACTAGACCATGAGTTACTAAACCAAATCTTCGAAAAAACAGTTATATTTGACTATATCATCCGTTCAAATAGGTGACCATTTTTAAAACATTAACGATTCTTAAAACTGGCACACCAAACAACTTTTTTCCACTTTTATTTTTAGCGTTTAGCATATTAATATGAATTAGTTTACAGGCAGACGAAAATGTCAAAAGATGTTCCAAACTTGAATTTTTGACATTTAAATTGGTGTTTTAAAACAACATGGAGTGTTACCGTTTTTTTGTTTCTTATGTTGAAAGTCATTATTTGACATAGTAGGTTTCTGTGAAATAGCAGATTTTCAAAACACATGCATAATTACATCCTTTCTTTTATTTTTACGTGCCCCAATTTAATTTAACCTTAATATTTACCTATTTAGATGATGAAATTCAATCTTGTCTTTTATTATTATCATTTAAAGGTTTTTTTTCCCACATCCTCCACTCCACTCTCCCTATTTTGTGACAGTCTCGTTCTTGTACCAAAATCCATGATTTGTGCCAATGTCAATGGTTGGCACAAATGTGCTAATGTCTCTTTCTAACGCCTTTAAGGCGCAAACCCACTGCGGCGCATGCTGCATACGGGCACGCGGCGCATTTTAGCTGCGTGGATTCATTTGTTTGACAACGTGAGTCTACGTTTCCACTGCAGTACACACATGTGCGTGGTCCACCGCGGCGCACGGAGAGGCTACGCACATGTTAAAACTGCTTCGATACAGTTGTACCTACATGGTCGTGTATAGTGTGTACCACAAGCACAGCGTGCACGGCGTTGACAGCGTCGAGCTATGTGAGCGCCATATTCGAGCAAGCCACGCATGTACTAATGACGTCAATTGATGCGTAGCGTGTCCGTGCGTTGCAGTGGACACAATCACATACATTTTCTTGCAAAGCGAAGCTTAACTCACGTGTGGGTGCGTGCGCCTCTGACTCTCCGTGCGCCACGGTGGGTCAGCGCCTTTATTTGTGTTGGGTGGATACATTATATTGTCAGTTGAATTTAGTTGTTAATATAACAACATTATATTTCATATTTCATTGAGGAGTAGTAAGTGCTGTAACAATGATCGAAGACAATAAATATTAAGGCTCAATTCGATAAAACTTTCAATCCCCTTCAACTTAGTTAGTCAATGAAAGTTACTAAAGGTAAAATTACAACATATCTGCAAAGGTCAAATCTGCTGTTAATCCAAGAAAAGGTTAATTAAGGTCAAACTAAGCCTGGCCTGAGGGCTAACTACGTGTTAATGTAGAAACTTGTTATTCGTACTCAGAAATAGAAATTAATAGTTAAGTATCATATAATATAAGTAGTCATCCGTGGATGGGTGTCCATCTTTAGATACCGAGACTCCTCCGTGCCTCGGAAAGTACGTTAAGCCGTTGGTCCCGAGTCGTTCGTGTATCTTTGACAGTCGTTACGGAAGCCCGAAATTCTGACAACCAGTCTTACCAAGTGGTATCGCATTACCCAGTATCTGGGTTGTCGAGGTCAGATAGGCAGTTGCTCCATGTAAATTACTGGTATTCAGCTGCATCCGGTTAGACTGGAGGCCGACCTCAAAATAGAAAAGGCTAGGCAGATGAGTGAGTTAAGTATAAGTAGAGCTCGTCTAAGCTAAAATGACGCGCACCACTTAAATAAGTAGTGGGGCGCGTCATTTCAGCTTAGACTCCAACCATTATTTTTACTTTTGACATAAGCACGCCTATGAAGTTCCTTATTTATTGACAGGCAACCATAGACGAAAAAATGCAATACTTCATGGGCGCTAAAGTAAAATAAATGGTTGGATAGATTATAGTTATCTTTGACTGCCTCGTCGATCTAGTGGTCGCAAGCGCCACAGCCAGTATGGATCTCCAGATTAAGCAGTGTTTTTGTTCTACTAGGAATTTCTCAGCAGCAGCTCGGAGTCTAGATTTGTGCCTGCCTTTTCTTTTTTTGGTTTCTTTTTTTGCCATGTCTTGTGCCTGTCACAGCTTTACTGATTTGAATCTTCTGCCGAGAATTACAAAGAATTAATTAATTAAAAAAAAAAAAAAACTTTTTTAGCAACTTCGGAAAGATTCTGTTTGAAATCTGAGCACAAAAGTGCACGTCATCCGCTATCGGGAAAAGAATTTTTAAAATTCGAACCTTTCTATTCAATAATTTTCTATACAGCCAGTCCACTGAAAATGCAAAATATTTATTTCATATCAATGCGCCAACCTCATTTTTAGAATAATCGTACTGGCCAGCACGACGACTGTATAAAAAAAAAAAACAATTGTAGTAATTTTGTCGTGACCGCCCAGTAGTGGTGAAGGCCAATGTGACTTTTTCAATTCACATGTATTTTCTAAGTTTATCTTAGACATTGGTGAAGGAAAACATCGTGAGGCAACCTGGACTTATAATTAATTTATATCTGAAATCGCCAACCCATCTTGAGCAAGCGTGATGATCAATGCTCGTGCCTTCTCTGTATGAGAAGAGACATTTGCCCTGCGGTGGAACAATAATAGGCTGCTATTATTATTATTAGTAATTTTTAAAATAAATAAACACAAAATATTTAACCTGTTTTTCTTGCATTTTCCTCGCTGTAGTGAGTGAATAGTTATGGGTTTCGCTCGGCAGCAAAGTTATTCTGCGTCTCGTACCTTTGAAACCTTTGTCACCCTCAGGGGCTGCAGTCTCGACATAGATAGCGATCGCTTTACGACCGAATTCGGTCACAAAGTCCTTGTGGCGTCCCTAGACGGTCAAAATTGCATGAAAAACACGAAAAAATCAAATTACTTGTCAAGCAATTTTGACCGTCTATGTAGGTACCCACTAGGACTTGTCAACCGAATTCGGTCGTAAAGCGATCGCTATCTATATCGATCGCTTTACGACCGATGCAGGTCGAGGTCTCAACACAAGTACTCGCGCCAAAAAACAATTTTGCAGAGTTCCATAACAAACTTAAATGCGAACTATATATCTAATCATAACGTTACAACTTATTAAAGAAAAAACAAAGCTTCTTCTGGGTAGGCTCACTCCATCGTCGACTCTGTCTTTGTCGCCTCCAACCTAGACTAGAGTCAAGAGCAAACCTACCATAAATAATAAAAAAAAAACCTTTTCTTCATTTCTCCCATTAAAGTTGTACACGTCAATCTTTTTCTTTTATCTTTCTTAACAAAAGATATCGATATCTTGTGGTTACGGTACATTTCTATTCTCATCTTTGGAGCGAACCATTAAAAATGTGCTACTTTATGATCAATAGTAATAATTGTAATATTTTACGGTCACGTCCAATTATGTATTTATCATGAATATTTGGGGGTATAGCCTAATTATGCTAGATAATTATTTCTTTTCATAAATAACTGTAGTTGTAGTGACATATTTTGTGATAGAGTTAGATTGCAGATGTCGCTCATTTACTACAAGGTCGACCATATCCATACGATAACTTACCTAAAAAGTCAACGATTATGGTATAATTTTAACTTAAAACTATATGTATATAAATTTGCTCTCATGTAAAATTATATTGACCTTGTCGCTAATGAGCGATACGTAAAGTAAATTTTATCCTAATTCCGCCTGTTAAGTCCCATGTAATATTGCCTATTTAGCACGCTATTAAAGCAATGCATTTTATTTTTGTTCTATCACTTAAATGTTTCATGAAATGTTGCCAAATAAATGTTAATATTTCTTTGTTATTGTCATCAACCGGCCAGACTCCTTGCTGCTGTTAATTCCTTAGAAAACAAAACCACACTTTGCATGATTTGAAGGGTCGAACCATAAGCCAATGCCATGGCAATGTCATAGGCCATATTGGCCCGTAGATTTGCTCGATGTACAGACCTAGTAAAACCACTATTTTCAAGGCTTACTGCCAGTCTGTACACTAGTAATCTATGGGTTAGTTACACCAAAAAATCGCTGGATGTCCTGTTCGCGCAAGCTCGTACTGATTTCACGCGATTATTCGTAAAAAAATCAGCTTCGCTACTGAGGAGAGTGAGAGACAGTCGCAACAGTTTCCTGAGAACTGTAGCGGAGAGTTTCAGCTCCGCAGTTTGTGCAGAGGGTGATTGGTACTACCACTAGATAATAAGTTGTTTTAATAGTATGTTACTAACACTCTATGGATCTTATTCCGAAATAAAAATATTATTGATTTATTTATTTTATTTATAAGGGGGTCGAACCCAGGACTGCAAAGCAGTCGTTTAGAGGAAACAAAAGTACTGTAGAATTAATTATTTTGGTGATCCAATCCAGCAGCATCGCTTGCTGTAAAATTGTCAGTCTGAAAAATAATCACGATTTGATAATGGCGACCACGATTCACTAAGCACATAGCAACTTAACTACTAAAATATCTTTATTACCACATACCAAGTGATTAAGTAAGAGTTAAGTTAATCTATATATTAATTGATTGACAGGCAGATCAATCGTGAAGGTTTAATATAACACAATAGGCAGAAAGATCGTGTTCCTTGGTCACGACAAAAATATTTTAAAAAGTGAAATTGTTTGTTACGTCAGAACTTATTTTTTATCACTGTATTAGTGTATTTTGGTATGCGTGTACATATATTATGTAAAAGTAAGTACATATGTAGTTAACGGAAGTATCAAATTGTATGTTGAAAGTCAATGGGGCCTGTTAAAGGTCGTTCATGATTGGCTGAGAATTTGCAAAGAGATACTCGGAGTAAAATTGCTTGTCCAAATTCAATGAAGTATGGAGGTCTTAAAGTGTTAATTAATTCCTGTATCTTTTTAGGAAGTTATTAGTTAACATCAAATCTGTATTTATACGAAAATTGCCTGCTTCTCTGACGGGGACTTGTACACCTACATTACATTGCATTATTATACAATAAAAGAAACTCCCACCGTCGCGTCTCTCTGTCTGAACGCGATAAACTCAAAAACTACGACTTTGTTACGACGGAGTGATTCACGAGGAAGGCTTAGATGTATAATTCATTAGGGTTTGGTGTAAATTAATAATAATAATAATAATAATATTCCACAACTATCACACAACGCCGTCTAGCCTCAAGCTAAGCAGAAATTAATTGACTGAAATATGACGATAATTGTTGTTGATGTCAGAAAAAATCATGCCGACTATCTTCACTGGCGCCGCATACACCAATAGCGTCATATTAAAACAATTTGTTACGGAATTAATACATTGTTTATCTGGATTAACATATAGAAAGAAAGAAAGAAAAATATGTTTATTTGTCACAGAAACACGTGCATACAAAAATATAATTAACTCGAGTTTTACAATAAGAAAAATAAAACACAAATCACGAGCACAAAACAAAAGTCAGCAGCTGCTGGCACGCCATGACTGTGACAAGAAGGCTTCCACTCAGCATGATGCTACTATAGGGTACTTTAATCCCGGTGGTAGTACGTTCCCGTGGGATATATTCCGACATCCATGCGGGCGAAGCCGCGGGCAAAAGAAGTCCCATACACACAGGGGGTAATCCGGTAATACACTTATGTATTGCCATTCACCGAGCTCCAATCCAGACATCAAGACAGCACTAAGAATTTCCTAATTGACGATCCTTAAGCAAAATCAAAGAAAAACCTATAGACCAAGTATTAGCAGAGTCGAGTTGCTGCGGAGAACGTTTTCAGATAAAACCTTTAATTGCCTTTCAAAAGACGTGTCTCATGTCTGATTGAAGAAAACAATTGAAGAATTGATTGAACTCGACCGTTGCAACTGTCCCTCAAAACTAAAATAATCACCGGAAATCGACATTCGTGCGTGTTTTCGTGCATATTTCATGGTTTAACACGGAACTATATGAAGAGACACGAAAACCAATTACGGAAAATAAACCAAACCTGCGTAGGTATTTATATGTATTTCCGTTGGTTTGCTATCAAGTTGATATAATATAATTATGTTAAAACACCATTTGAAACCCTCGGGCCGTGGGTTCCGAGTGCACGTGGGTTGTTCAACGAAATCTCCAAACGGATGGTTGATACTCCCCGTGACCCACGGGCTGGCTTTTACCTTGGCCAGAGGCTAAGGCTAAGCATTGCCATACAACGTGGCAATGCCGCCAGTCTTTTGGGTACATTACCAGTAGACAGGGATGCGGAGGAATTTTTCGACGTCATATTTTAGTTTTTTAATCATTTTAGTTAGGTTAGGATATTATATTTTTTAATTTAATCCTACTAATATTATAAATGTGAAAGTTTATGAAGATGTTTGTTACTCAATCACGCCAGAACGGATCTGGATGAAATTTAGCACAGAGATAGATTATAGTCTGGAATAGCACATAGGATACTTTTCATCCACGCGGGCGAAGCTAATAAATTATTAATAAATTAGAATGTTCAAGAACCAATTATGTGATATAATATAATTAAATTAATATCGTAGTTCATAATAAATTTTTTTTGGGACATTATTCACTCACGGTCATCTGATCCCAAACTAAGCAGAGCTTGTACTATGGAAACCAGATAACTGATATACTACATATACTACTTTTTTTTTTGTAAATACATACCTACAGACTCAGAACAAACAGACATGTTTATGCACACAAATGTTTGTCCTGGTAGGGAATCGAACCCACGACCTGCGGCGTGACAGGTGGTATCTTAACCAACCACGCCAACTGGCCTGTCGTATATAATGTTACCTTGTGCTAGATAATTGACTTCGATAGTTTTGGAATTAACCTAATAGTCGTGTGATTCCAATAGTGATACTCTAATGTAGCATCATCGGCATGATATCAGCTGCAAGACGTCCACTGTTGGATATGGCCTCCCCCAAGCTTCGACACCTCAACCTGTCCTGTGCTTCTCGCTTCCAGCGGATTCCTACGACCTGAAGGGCCTAAAGGGCCTAGACAAGTGACATCATTATCATCTGCCTAGCCAACTATGTTGGAGTCAGCTTCCGACTAACCAGATGCAGCTGAATAAAATTAACCACTCAAAATAATTATTTTACGTGTATCTGTAAGCGATAAGCTATTTGTATGTCACAACTGACCAAATACGCCCGTCCCTTGGTTTCATCATTTCAAATAGTTGAACACCGTTTTACTAAATTCCTTTAAAGGCTAAAGGTTCTTAATATAACCAAGTTTTTGCTACAACCAAAATCTGATGTTAATTTGGCACTCATCTTTGGTATTTAGGCTGTGCACAGACCTCAATCAAAATTGTCTTTGGCTATCACTAGTATTTTATGCAGTCGCTGTTTTTCTTTACCGTTTTGCGAGCAGTGGTGATGAAAAAGTAAGTTTGTTTGTTTGTTTGTTACCTTTTCACGCCTAAACCACTGAACCGATCATCCTGAAATTTTGCATACACGTTGTCATGTGTACAGAAACGGACATAGGGTACTTTTCATCCCGAAAAAAGGGCCGTTCCCGAGGAAATCACAATAACGTTTTTATGATAATAGATGGCGCCACGTGTCTTACGAATCATGATTGAATTATATTATTATAGAAACTTCAGTAGTGTTTAACACACTACTCAAGTTTTTATAATAAGAGTTTTTTTTTTAAATTTAAGTACCACATACACCCGTTTTTCATCCTCCTAACTATCCCAAGTCAAGTAAATTTGGTACATGGGAGAAGGACATAGGCTACTATTCATCCTGGATCTCAGCTGTCATTCGTGGAACTTTGACAGTCGTTACGTGTCGTCAGAAGCCCGAAAATCTGACAACCAGTCTTACCAAGGGGCACCGTATTATATTATATACTCAGTAACTGGGTTGAGTAGGTCAAATAGGCAGTCGCTCCATGTAAAATACTGACATTCAGCTGCATCCGGTTACACTGAAAGCCGACCCCAACATAGTTGGGAAAAGGCTAGGCAGATTGAAATGCAGGCGGATAGACACTTGACGGCACACATCAGCAAGTGTGTCATAGTCAAGTCCAGCGCACCGCACTCACTTTGGGTATCAGATGGATCAATAATCCTCCATTTTGCTGAGTTATCTTTGCAGAGGCCTACTAGGGTACGCTATCGATTGAGTGATTTCTATATAGGCTGCTGTAGATCTGATCCGGGTGGCAGATGTCTTTAAGGTTTCCCAAAATCAGTTGGTAAGGGTGCAAAAAATCTACTACTGAAATGACTGTTTTTTCTTTTGACACAGTTTCGGGGACTTATTTGTCTCAGGTTTGTGCAAAGCCTTAAGATATTGTAGATGTAGTAGATGCCTCCTTTTTATGACCGCAAGTTAAAATGTGGGACATTGGCTTAGATATTTGATGCGTTATGTGTGGTCTCTGTGACGGCGAGGATTGAGTCATTAGAGAAGAGATCGTCTTTTAATTATGACAAAAAGAAATAAAGAAAACGTAATTATTGAGACTCGCACAGGAAGATCACAGATTACACTTAAAAAAATAAATATAAAAACATTCCCGTACGAGGTCAAAAGGCTCCTATCTCAGCATAATGCTGCAACATTTAAAAATAAGTGTCGCACCGCTGGTATTCTGATAGCGCCCGCTGTGATGTCACGGACAATTACAAAAATAAATAAAATAGATGTGCAAAATAACATATAAAAATATAATATTTACTAAATTGATATGAAACCGCCAGTCAGCCAGCACCCGTCGTAACATCAGTCACTTGTATATGCCTCAGCAGTACGCAAACGTGACACTTCTTAGCGTAGTCCTCTTTTAGAACAGACAAAAGGGAAATGATTGACATATCTTCGATCATTAGCACAAAAGAGGATGCCGTTTCATATCCTGTTTATGAAGCCCAAATTAGTATTTTACCACAATTTTTTTTAAAAGAATATTTGTAAGGCATCTTACCGCTTATACTATTCACAAATGTATCAGGCAGGATTATTGATAATGGCTTCTCGACATATGACCTAGTAGCCTCTAGGCTACCTATCTACTTCAGAAACTAGGAACTATACAGAAATAGAGCTCAGTTTTTGAAGTTGTCTTCTCAGATTGATAATTGGTTCCAGCTTGTTTGAAAATATCAAATCAACACTTAGTCTAGCTAGTCATAATACCATCGAAAAATTAACATAATTCTCAAATTCGCAACGAAATTATATCGTAAATCAGTTTAGCAACAATTTCTTTTCGCTCAAACAGTTGCCCCACCTCACGAGCTATCGAAACCTGTCCCTCACTAGGTCACCGGACTGGGCGAGCCGTAGTGATGCACGGATGTCGATATATCGATAAATGGATATGTTGTTGTATGTGAGAGTTTTTTATCGAACTCGTTTCGAGCCCTTGATTTCTCTAAATGGTTAAAGGGGATATAGGGTCGTTTTGATTTGATGTTGTGGGTATAGTTTTTAGGATTCCGTACCTTAAATGGAAAAAACGGAACCCTATGTGGGTTCCGTTTCACTCCGGATTACTCGGGTGTCTGTCTGTCTGTCTGTTGGTCCGTCTGTCACAACCAATTTGCTCCGAATCTAATGGACCGATTATGTTAAAAGGTACACGTATGAATTTCTGTGACCCAAAGACGGACGTGTAACGAAAACAAATGAATTTTGAATATGGGGGTTACTTTTTTTGAGGGCCAAATAAGAACATAAAAATTAAAAGTTTTGCAAACTGTACCGTGTGACATATCAAATCGAAGGGCTTACGTGAGGGTCTCAAATAGGCTTTTTTTATAATTTTAAAATAAATTGTTTTAAAGTTATTTAAGAAAATAGACGAAAATTTACCATTACCCTTATCTCCAAAACTACTGAGCCGAAAATTTTGAAAAAAATACAGAAAATAGTTCTATAAGTACCTATAGATTACAGGAAAATTGGTAAGGAAGATGTCTATGGTCTAAATCATCATTCTCCTGCCCTTGTCCCAATTTATTTGGGGTCGGCGCAACATGTCTTTTTCTTCCATACTTCTCTATTAGTCGTCATCTGGGTAGTCACTCCCTTTCTGGCCATATCATCTTTCACACAGTCCACCCATCGTTTCTTTGGTCTTCCCTTACTCGTATAGCCCTCCACGTTCATACTCAACACTTTCCTGACGACATTTTCCTCATTCCTCCGCATCACATGCCCATACCATGACAACCGATTTCCACACACGTCTATGGTCTAAATATAACATGGTAAATCTCTCAATATTGTGTGTACAGTCTGCCATTTGCAGTTGGAATGTATAGAAGAACATGTGTTTCAACTATAATGTTAAGTTTGTTCTTGGGATAAATTCATCCCAACTACGGAACGGGACCCTTCCTTGTGCGTAGACGTACTTGGCCGGTTTTTATGATGATGGGATACTTGTTTGCTGTAATTTTTCTTTAAGAAAGAGACTGCAGGATGTGAGGTATTTGAAAAGACTGACCTAGAGTTCTAGATCGTTGACGGACTTTATGAAATGCCATAATAATTATAAGTTTCTTTCCAGCTATTACTGCTGGAAAAAACTTACAAAAAGGGATGAACGTGTGTTGAATGACCATTGTACTATTTACGGTTCTTGTTTTTATTGTGTGTATTATATTTTCTTATTTTTGATTTTATTCTCTTATGGATATATACATGTCCGTAGGTGTGTCCGTGGCATCACATGGGCCCTATCAGAATACCAGCGCTGCGGTATTTATTTTTTAAATATCGCAGCTTTATGCTCAGATAGGAGCCCTTTTCGCCTCGCACCGGTCTTTTTTTTAATTTGTTAATTTTTTTAGTTTTATATGCTCTTTTTTACTGTTTGTATTTCCTGTACGTGTCCCAAATAAAATATTTTTCTTTCTTTTCTTTCTTAATCTATTGCAAACTATGTAACCGACTGTGGTTTTGAACATGCTATTATATTTATCTCATATTATGATTCTGCTCACCCTCGAAGTATCGAGATTGTATTTAATTTGTTTCCGCAAATACGTAATACAATTAGACTAACTTTACCGATTCGAATTACAAAACACCACTCACTTTCAGTATTTTGAATGCAAAAATAATCGTGTTTCTCTGTTTAATAACCGATATTATTATTTTGTTTTCGCTTCCTTATTATTTTGTGTTTCAATAAGTATTGTTTTGGTTTGTTGAAGAAAGTTAAAATTACGTATGTATTGAGATTATAGATAGAGCATCTGTGCTATTATTATGAAGAAAGTTTTTATCATTTACATGTTTAATGTGCTTTTAGATGTTGCCATTTATTCGTCTATTTTGCAGATTTTTTTATCTTTGATTTTAATAATTCAGTGACTTAATTAGTCTGACTCATGTCAAGTCAGATTTCTGTATTAGGCTACACTCGTTTCAGAACCTTAGTATTTTTAGGGTGTGGCATAGTAAAAATACATGATCAATCTGCCTAGCCTTTTCCCAATTATGTTGGGGTCGGCTTCCAGCCTAACCGGATGCAACTGAATACCAGTATTTTTCACGGACCGGCCGCCTATCTAACCTCCACAACTCAGTAAATGGGTAATACGACACCCCTTGGTAAGACTGGTTGTAAGACTTTCGGACTTCTGACGACCCATAACGACTGTTAAAGATCCATGAATTACAGCCGGGACCAAGGACCAACGGCTTAAAGTGTTTTTCGAACCCAAACCCGGCAAGCGTAGCTTAACCTGATGGATCGACCCGTGCAGATGTTATCACATAGCCGCGAGCTCCTCGAGTAAAAAGTAAAAATACATGAATGACTCTAAAATGCTAGCTATCATAAAATCACAAACAGTTGTTTAAATCACAAGCAGAAAATAGTTTACATTTCTCCTAATCATGGTTAAATAAATATATATAATATATGATGGATGTTCGAGCGACTGAGACACAACGTGTTGCTGATACTCCGTCATCGGTTCGTCCTCCATCACGGGTATGTATTATCGAGGAAACTTACATCTAACCAATTTGAAAACAAAATCCCGTGCACACGATGGCCACATCTGTCAGCAAGCGTTACTATAGCGGTCGAGAGCTGCAAGCAAGAATAATCCTTACGGTGTATCGATGTAAGTTTCCTCGATAGTACGCGTAGGTGTTTGAAAAATAATACTCTCAAAATAACGCGCTTATTTTTCTCACAAACATAGCCATTAAACTTGACCATAAAAAAATAATAATTACAATGATTATCACTGATTAAGTCAAATCACAATAATTGTTAAACTTGCATTTAGAGCCAATGGATTTGTGTATCTGCACCGCCATCACATCAAAAGTAATCACCACCGCTGCCATGACACTCACAACCCCATTCGGTGTTACCCGCTCTAAATTAAAAATACCACTAAAAATATAAATTATAAACCACAGAGTAAAAATAATTGATTACAACTTTTAAAAAGTGTTACAATAAATCGACTAAATCATCACGCGCCTTCATATATATAGTTTTAACTAACAAAAAGAGTCAAACTGTGCCTGAATTTGGGCAGTGGATGAGGATAACGATAACCTCGTAAGAGATAAACTATTCAAAATATAAACTGGGTTTCACATAGAAAATCTCATGGTACACCACTAGTATTAAGATAAATTGAAATACCAGTAGCTTAACTGACATTTGAGTAGCGTGAACTCTCGTTCGAAAGGTCGCCGGTTCAAATCCACTACCATACAACATAGAACTTTCATGGTGAAATTGAATAGAAAATGGAATGGAACGATAAAATTAAACTTGTAAATTGTTAATTGATTGTGAGCGTAAAGTGTATTAAATAGAAGTTGATGACTATAAGCCCCGATTGTACCACAAATCGCTAAATACATTTAACGCTAAACGTATTTAAATAAAATACCGCTTTGTTTCTGTCAATCGTTGGAAGATAAACACATTTAGTCAGAATGCCTATCCGGTACGGCTCGAATTCTTCCATATCCTATGGGCACGTCTTCCCTACCATTATCGCGCCCCCCGGTCTACTCCATAATATGCACTCAAAATCAAAAGTCATTTATTCAAACTAGGCTGAGAATCAGCACTTTTTGAACGTCAAAATTACATAAGACAGTCCCCCAAAACGCCCGCTCTTCACCACTTCCTAGTGCTATAGCTGGGGAGAAGAAGTGGCGCAACAAACTCCCCAGCAGCACAGCTGTCTGTTCAGTTAAAAAAAAAATAATCTATATAACACTGCGCATAATAATTTAGGTACATTACGCAACACAAAACATTAAATTAAATTGTTTGCTATAAGTAAGCTAGCACACGCCAATATACAAAAAAAAAAAAAAAAATATCGAAAACTATACTCAAGCAGAAACAAAATACAAAACTAAAAACGTAAGCAGAACTTTATACCTAAATAAAAGCCTCCAGTAATAAAGGGCGTGCCCACTTACATATAGCCGTACATGTAGTCGTAACTCGAAGTCACAGATGATAAACTAGGACCAACGAAGTAAAATAAACAACGAGTTAAATTACTAATAACAAAACAAAACCAAGGTCAGCAAGACGACCTGTCACCACAAGCAGCACCCGTTCACGAGCATAACGCAAAGATCAGCCATTACCCCCCTCGCCATATTTGAGGGAAGGAGACGACCCGACCCCCGACGCTACCGCAAGCAGTGACATCTAAGGGAGCATGACGAACTTGCTGCCGGTTGCTCAGGCAAGAAAACTATGATCAATTGTCGAGGTCACTAGCTAACCATATATTGCAATACCACTCATAAAAAAAATAAACATTGAAATGAGTAGATTGTGTCAATAATAAATAAAAAAAATATTAAAATAAATATTGACCTTGACAGTCAAAGAAAATAAATAATTATATGAACTCATATAACCTGTCAGTAGGTATGCTAATTCTGGAGAAAGAACATAAACATTGTCTTAAGTTAAACACAGCGACCAACTATTCTTATCGTTTAAGTAATCGTTGATAGAATAGTATGCCTTTGAACAAAGGTTAGATTTTACTTTAGCTTTAAAGGCATTGAAAGGCAAATCTAGCAAAGAAGAGGGTAGCTTGTTATAAAAGGATACACCAAGCCCAACAAATGAGTTATGAACCTTATGAAGCCGGTGAAATGGAGCACGCAATTTGTCCTTATTTCTGGTGATAACATTGTGAATATCACTGTTTTTAGTGTATAAATGTATATTTTGTCTAATATATAAGATGTTGGCGAAGATGAATTGTGATGCCACCAATATGTTTAAAAAGAAACTCTGGCACCGAGCTGGTAAATTGCTCGAACAGCTCGTTTCTGAAGAACAAATATGTTTGTCTCTATAACCCCATGAAATACGAGACTCCAGGTGCTAGTGTGAATCTTTGGGTTCATTCAAGTAATCGAGTCTAATCAAACCATAGACATAGAGAATGGACAGAGCGTTCCGTATTCAGTTATTCAGTGAATACATACCGAAAAGAAAGAGAGAGAGAGAGAGAGAGAGAAAGAGAATTTGCGGCCAGTAGTTGTCTCTTTAGAAGTACTACAGGTATAGGCCCTAAATTCACTTTGTCTCCTTCTAGAAAGTGATCAGTTTTGTGAGGCTAACGCTCAGTGGAATTTTCTATCTCTATGGGTCAAACTTTTCATCAGCACTGCTCTCAAAACGGTGAAGGAAAACAGCGTGAGGAAACCGGCATGTCCTAGAACCAAAAATTCGAAGACATGTGACTTCTACCAACCCGCATTGGGCCCGCGTGGGGGATTACGGTCCACTCCCTCTCACAGAGAGGAGGCCTCTGTGTGTGTATATGTTATAGGCTGATTATGATAAGGTTAGGAGAATACATTTAAAATAAATGGCCATTGACTTTTCCTTTCAAGTATTACGATATAATTGTTGTTATTACGTTTACATGTGCGTAAGCTTTCATTTAATTTTACTCGTTCAATTACGTAGTAAAACTTAATTATACGTATATTAGCTATAACAGCTCTATGGTTAGTAATTAATGGAAGTGAAGCTGTATGATCAAATATTTATGATCCAATCATGATGGTGGCAATATTAATAGTAATAAATAATTAAAGGTAATCCTAACTATCATAACTAATGTTATAAATGCGAAAGTAAGTTTGTTTGTTTGTTTGTTACCTTTTCACGCCTAAACCACTGAACCGATCATCCTGAAATTTTGCATATACGTTGTCAGGGGTACAGAAACGGACATAGGGTACCTTTAATCCCGAAAAAAGTACCGTTTCCGAAGAAAACAACAATAACGTTCTTATGATAATAGATGGCGCCACGTGCCTTTTGAATCATGATTGAATTATAGAAACTTTAGTAGAGTGAGAGTTTTTTTTTAATTTTATTAAAGTTCCATATACGCCCTACCGTAGAAAATTTTGTGAATCTAGTGTCGATAGAACTGTTTTTCATCGTCTTAACTAATATTATAAATGCGAAAGTATGTTTGTTTGTAACGCTTTCACGATAAAACGGCTGAACGGATTTGGATGAAATTTGGCACATGGGTAGACCATGAGCTGGAGAAAAATATAGGCATCATTCATTTCATTTCATCCTGGATCGCAGACGAAGTCGCGGGCAAAAGCTAGTTAATTATATGTGAACGGAATGAACGAACTTTTCAGTGGAAGTATCGTGTTTGAGAGATTGCAATGTTAAAGGACAGTTATAGAGTTTAACGGAAGCGGAAATAGATGTTAATTATTGACAGATATTGGACCTTCAAAACTGAATTGACAGGGCCTGGTTTGTGTGGGTCTTTTGTTGATGTGAAACGGTTCTCATAGCTGATATCGGTTGACCTCTGTGTATACAGGTATCTCCATTATTGGCTTTCTGCCAAATCATTTTGGCTCAATACGAGTTCATCAGGATTTTACTAAGGATGAATGTTAAATTTTCACGGTGGTTTGCGTAAACGAACATCAGACATAAAGACTACAAAAAAAAAAAAAAAAATGGATTGTGAAGATATTTAATTTTCATAAAAACAACGCTATTATTCAGTCACTTGTCGTTGTGCACTCGTATTATAAGACTGAGGCCAAACGAACGTAATTTGTTGAGCTGTAAGTCACATAAAATGAGTCGCGGAATTTACGCTGCATTTGGTTTCATACTAAACTCCTGTTTATGTCACATGGCGACGCAAAATGAGTTCAACTCCAAAAAAAAAAACAATAAAATTAGTTCAGTAAAATGAGTTTGGCCTCAGCCTAAAAAGGTAAAATTTGTGAGTTTGTATGTAGGGTGTAATCTTCGGAACAACTGATCCGATTCCGAAAATTCTTTCACAAATGGGAAGCTACAGTATTGCCAAGTGTCATAGGATATATTATTTTATGTTAGGACAATACATTTCACGCCGACAAAGTCGCAGGCAGAAGCCATACCTAGGTTAGGCCCATGAGAAACAAGTATGTTAATGTCCAAATATGTTTAAAAGCTACTTATAAATTGCCTACAAATTCGTAAACATTCTACCACATCGGCTTCTCATCTCATGACATTATATTCAAAGCAGTCCAAGGACTTAGTTATAAATAAAATGGATGCGCATTGCGCATATGCACTTTAACTTTTCAATATTTTAGGAAGCACGTATTTTACGTTGGTTCAGGTGGTTTTATATGTACGTACATACTTATATAACATCACGCCTGTAATCCCCGAAGGGTCAGGCAGAGGTGTACCTACAGTACACCCACATGTCGCCAGTTATGTTTAAGTCCCCTGTAATAGGGGGCGAGCCTATTGTCATCAACCGGACATGAATCCAGACTCCGGACTGCTACTCGTACTGAGAAATTCTTGATGAAAACACCAATGACCCTTTGCCCGACCTGAGAATCGAACCCAAGACCGCTCAGCAGTAGCTCTAACGACCACTAGACCGAGGTTTTATAATATCTCTTTACACATGTATTATAGGTATATGCATCGAGCTCTGAAAGATATTACGCTGTCAGGATTTTCAAGCTATCAATAGCCATTCATATACCTACATTTTAACTTATGAGCATAAAGAATCTTTTACACTCGTAGCTAAGAAATGTCCGTATGGCACAAATATTTGTATGGTCTACAAACGTAAAGTTGTTCCGGGTCTGGCTAGGTGTTTGTTTATGTGAGATCTGTGTCTTAAGAATTCAATGGACATTGTTTTTATTTTTTTTAATAAGTCTTTTACGACAGCCGCGAGACGCGAAATTCAAATTTTCGAACGTTTTTTTTATCAGTAATACAACTCCTTAAGGAGGAAGCGTTAGGGTAGCCCGCGAAATAAAAATTTTCTTACGTTTTTTGCAATTTACAAGTCAGTATTAAGTTGTATGTTAAATAAAGTATGATTTGCGGCCGTATCAAATATGTATTTACAGAATTATAATACAACTCCTTAAGTTAGTATAATCCTTAAATGTCAAGATTTCCTGAAATAGTCATTCATTAGGATTACCCGGTCTTAAAGAGTGGTATTGATCGCTTAAATGATTCTAATTATGTAAATAGATACTTGTCACGGCCGCAAATTATATTTTGATCAACGTACAATCTAATACCGACTTTTAAATTGCAAAAAACCTAAGAAAATTTGAATTTCGCGGGCTACCTTGACGCTTCCCCCTTAAGTTATAGTATCATAGTCATTCAATAGGATTACCTGGTATTAAAAAGTTGTATTGATAACCTAATACTGACTTGCAAATTGCAAAAACAACGCTATTATTCAGTCACTTGTCGTTGTGCACTCGTATTATAAGACTGAGGCCAAACGAACGTAATTTGTTGAGCTGTAAGTCGCATAAAATGAGTCGCGGAATTTACGCTGCATTTGGTTTCATACTAAACTCCTGTTTGTGTCACATGGCGACGCAAAATGAGTTCAACTCCAAAAAAAAAAAACAGTAAAATTAGCTCAGCTTAAAAAGGTAAAATTTGAAAATTTTGAAAAAAACGTAAGAAAATTTAACTTTCGCGGGCTACCCGGCGCTTTTACCTTAAGTTTGTCTTAAGTCCGGGAACCACTTTGCTGGAATTGCAAACATTTATGACGTTCATTATCATCATCATCACAGTATATCTAATAAAACCGACAGGGAACAGATGACAATTTGGAGTATTCCCATTTGAGCACCTAAGCATTTTGCACCATTTGAGAATACTTTTGGTGCTAAATGCATAGGTGCTCAAATGGGAACACTCCGACAATTTGACAGTTTCTTAGCTATATTAAATTTTATTAGGGCCCAGGAATCACCCACTGTAGGGTAATGGGTATAGGCATTCTTTCTTTCATAAAACAATGAATAATTAAACACCGAAGATGTATTCGAAAAACCACATAAAACGAGCATTCGCACGAGAATTAATTTATCGTTAACATTTTCGGGCCCTAAACATAAAAACCGTTTGTAACCCACTTCGAAATTATTTAATTACTCCTTCGTTGATTGTTGTAATTATAGTATGTAAAATTTAACACGCAACTTACTTCCTTGCTTGGTAACTATAGGCATATCTCCGAAGTGTCGTAAGAGGTCATATTTTAGGTTAGTTGAAAACGTCACTGTTTTATTCTGAGATGGTTGATTGTTCTTTCATTTATGTAATAGGTTCGTAAATAGGCCGATGACCCATCAGATAAGAAAAAGCTTTAAATAATAATAATATACAGAGTGTTAGGTTAGACGAGGGATTTAATTTAAGGGGTCATTGTACTCATCTTTATGAACAACTTTTACTATGGGACCAAATTTGAAATTGCAAAAGTAAAATCAGCTGTTCAGTACATTTATGTTCGCATAGTTCGTCAAAATGTAGGGAGCAGCAGATTTTTTTTTCGCGATTTCAGGTTTGGTCCCATAGTAAGAGTTGTTCATAATGATGAGTACAATGACCCCTTAAAGTAAATCCCTCGTTTAACCTAACACTCTGTATATGAGAACCAGAGCCTGTTACTGTCCTACTTCTGGGCTTAGGCATCTTCTCATTCAGAGAAGGTACGAGCATTAATCACTTGCTCAAGACGGGCAGCGAAACCGCAGTGGTTTAATTCAACTGACTCACATGATGTTCAGCTACTCGAGTAGCGAAACATCAGCGAAATATCATGCGGTTTCGCTGTTTCGCGATTTCACGGCGGAGATGTGCTAAGGCCCTATTTAATCCGTAAACATCATCATGACATCCACGGCCCCCAGGGATGCTAAGGTTTTTAAGCCCTAAAGCAAATCTGAGCACTAAAGCGCTCTTAAGAGTGTTAATCCGGTGTGCCAGGAGAAAATGTGTAGGCTGATGGTAGACCATCATGACAGCACATTTCCCATAGAAGATGGATATGGGGATAAGCCTATGGGATAACTTTAATATAAGAAAGATAAAAAACCGGCCAAGTGCGAGTCGGACTCGCGCACGAAGGGTATCTATAAAAACGGCAAAAAAATGACGTCTGGTATATGGGAGCCCCCTTAAATATTTATTTTATTATATTTTTTTTTGTATTTGTTGTTATAGCGGCAACAGAAATACGTCATCTGTGAAAATTTCAACTGTCCTAACTATCACGGTTCATGAGATACAGCCTGGTGACAGACAGTCGGACAGCGGAGTCTTAGTAATAGGGTCGCGTTTTACCCTTTGGGTCCGGAACCTTAAAAAAGATTATGTCAGTATTAAATATTGGAGTTCTGTTAGATGAGTTTATGAATTTTGTCTAATTTTCTTTAACTAATGTAATAATTGTTGTTTTATGATAAAGAAAAATGAATAAGGAATAATACCTAACCAAACCATTAAAGTTATTTAATACCAGGTGCTGACAGCCTCCCAACTCTAGACACAGATTGCTTTCACAATCTCCAATGAAAGGTCAAGCGTTTGTCTGTGTGTGTGACGAACAAACACACATTTGCTTGTGTGTGCGTAGATGCGTACGCGCACCTAATAAACCAATGTTATCGACTTTCTAATTTTTCGGTCATGTTTAGGCGTCTTATTTAAATATCTCTTGACACACCTGTGCCTTCGCTTTGACAAGTGTATTAATACCTTTGCTAGCACGTAGAAGGCGATTGTCCAACGATGTATTGTTGGTTTTTCTCATGGAAAGGATTTGTAGGAATGTCGAGTCGTTTGTCAATTAATTTGTTTGAGTATCCTGACTAGATATGAAGTCATTAGAATTTTGTTTTGTATTTTGTTACCTATCAACATAGTATTAAAGTCCCTTTTCTTACATTGCAGTTCAGATTAGCATTTCCGATTTTTTATTGTAGGACATGCCGGATTCCTCACGATGTTCTCCTTCACCGTTTTGAGAGATGTAGTGATGAAATACTTTACACAATGTAAAGGGCCTGTCTGGGTTCGAACCTACGACCTACAACTCGTAAGTCGCGGCCGTTTCCATTATACCACAACTGCAGTGTTATTCTGTACAAATCTCAAAGTGAAAACTTAGGTGGCGTGAGCGGGGAGTGAGCTGTCATTCCTTAGCATCTGGCGGAATGACAGCTCACTTCACCTGAGTTTTCACGGTGAGATTTTTACAGAATAGACCGGCTGCTCCTCGAAGACATGTGACATCTACCAACCAGCATTGGAACCAGGCCTGTGTCCACGCAGTGGGATCATTATAGGCTGTTTACGCCTATGATAAGCTTTTCCATCGTCGTCATCATCATCATATTTGTCCATAGTTAAACGAAAAGGATCCAACCCACATTAGGTGTAATGTGGGTTGGATTCTTTTCGTTTAACTATGGACATTTAGTCTTCATCACTCCGCTGTTGGGCATAAGTCTCCGCTTTTGTATGCCATTCAAAATCAAAATCAAAAGTAATTTATTCAAACTAGGCTAAGAATCAGCACTTTTTGAACGTCAAAATTACATAAGACAGTCCCCCAAAACACCCGCCCTTCACCACTTCCTAGTGCTTTAGCTGGGGAGAAAAAGTGGCGCACAGCTGTCTGTTGAAACCAATCCTGAGATAAAAGAAGCTCTATAAAAATTATTTCCGAAATATTTGATGAGGAATGAAGTGTAGAAATCGGTTGTCATGGTATGGGCATGTGATGCGGAGGAATGAGGAAAATATCGTCAGGAAAGTTTTGAGTATGAATGTGGATGGCTATACGAGTAGGAGAAGACCAAAGAAACGATGGATGAAATATGTTATGGCTAGAAAGGGAGTCACTACCGAGATGACGACTAATAGAGAAGTATGGAAGAAAAGACATGTTGCGCCGACCGCAAATAAATTGGGACAAGGGCAGGAGAATGAATGTAAATTTGATGAAGATAAGGAAGTAAAGTTTGTGTGCCTATTGAGACTACTGTGGTCTCTTTCTAACAAAGTTAACAAACACGTTCAGTATGACTTCATCTGTCTTGTGTGGTTGACCTCAATGGTGTTCACTGTTTGCTTTAAAACTTTCTTCACCAATTGTAATGACTATGAGTTAATTACCTCCGGATATTCTGAGAATTGATTGGTAATTATTTACTTATTGATGATTAGCCGCGTCTGATTGAAGTGGAGACTTTCTTTAGATATCTCTATACCAAATCTAAGTTGTTTGTGAAATGTATTCAGTCTTTATACCAGGTTTGTGTCTTTTTGATGGGGGGACTTAAACATAATTGATGAAATGTGGTTGTACTATAGATACACCGTCTCCCTAACCCTTCGCGAAATACAGGGATGATGTAATCTATGAAAAACCCCGATTAGTTTATATGTTTGAAAATCTTGAGATTTTTCATCACCCTTGACATTGCCTACGTGATATTAATACATAATATATAAAACTCGCATAAGTATGCTTGTAATTTCACCTACCTTCAAACTGAAACACACAAATAAGTATAGCTAGGGATCGTTTAATCTAAAATTGCACGCCCTGCCTCTTAAATTTCTGTACGTCCAAACATTTCAAATGTGTATGCAACAGGCAGTGGAGGAGCGTGAAATATCATATTTCTATTTTTTATTATTGGTTACTGGGCCTGCTCTTGACCCCAATCACGCCAGATCAATATAATCTTCTACTGTCTAAAAGGTAATATTTAATCCAAAAATAATTCGAATTCCAATCAAAATTACTGATTGCACAGCAAAATACTCAACTCAAAATATAACTAAATAAGCAACAATTGATATTCGCGGCGCACCGCTATTTATCTTAAAGTAAAGCTTTTTTTTTATAGCTAATCATGACTAGCGCACATTAAACCTATTACATTTTACCATTCTTGATAAAAAAAAAATGTAACTTACGCTTCGTGCTCTTCGCTCGCTCTTGTATCTTATGTCGATGGAGCCCTGCTTTGCGGGGCTCCTATTTCAGTGTAAAGGGTTTAAAGTAACCTAACTAAACCTAACGTCGGGGTTAATATTAATTGCCATTTAATTTTGCTATGAGTATTATGTATGTACGCTGTGGCAGTAGATGAGTTGATGATGGTCTGTAATGTTATGTGTGGTAAAGGTTTTATTATGATAGAAAGAGAGAATGATTTGTTAAGAGGGCTGTCGCATTTTGGCACCTCTCGAACTAATAAATAATATTTATTTAATAGGTATATACATAATACTCACAGTATTATGTATGTACGCTCTGGTAAAGTTGATGTGCAGTCAGTAATTTTGATGTAAAAAAGTATATAAATGATGGAAATAAATTGATAGGTGATTATTTATTTGATGTGCAATTAATAATATCCCCTGTATAAACAGTAGAAATAATACCTAAAAGTATTCAAGTTTAACTTCGAATTAGGCTTAGTCCAGATGAGCTCTTCAACACAAAGCTTATAACCACTGCTAAAAGTTTCTGACTACTGTAAGTACGTGTTAATTTCACAATCACGTTTATCTCAAATCTCTTACAAAAGGTGCCAATTAAAGCGGTCCGTGATTGGTCGGTCTGTGTTGAAGTGAAAGTGACCAGTATTTGTTCTTTGGATAGACCAGTGATAGAGGTGATGTGAGAAAATCTATATGGTATATAGGTATACATACATATCTATTGTTACGAATGGTCTGTAATGTTGGAGGGGCCTGTGGCTAAGTAATAACAGCCGCACGGGTCGATGGATCAGGTTAAGCTACGCTTGCCGCAGTTGGCCCATCTTTATATACATACGAAAGCATGTTAAGCCGTTGGTCCCGGCTGTCATTTTTGGATTTTTGACAGTCGTTACAGGTCGTTAGAAGCCCGAAACTCTGATAACCAATAATACCAAGGGGTATCGTATTACCCAGTAGCTGGGTCGTGGAGGTCAGATAGGCAGTCGCTCCTTGTAAAATACTGGTATCCAGCTGCATCCCTTTAGACTGGAAGCTGAGCCCAACATAGTTGAGAAAAGCCTAAGCAGTAGGCAGTGGATGAGTTGATGATGGCCTGTACTGTTATGTGTGGTAAAGGTTTTATTATGATGGAAAGAGAGAATGATTTGTTAAGAGGACTGTCGCATTTTGGCACCTCTCGAACTAATAAATAATGTTCATTTAATAGGTAATTATTAAAAACACATTTTTATTGTGGCATTTATTTAACTCGTCTCAAAAACAGATTACTTATTGAGCTGAGTTTATTAGATAACACAATAGATATGTGTTTTTAATAATACCTATTAAATTAATATTATTTATTAGTTCGCCAATAGAATTTTTACATTAAAAAAAAAAAGTATATTTTCATTTAACATTCTTAAAAATTTGTTCCCGTGCGAGGGAGAGAGGTGGCGAAATGCGACAGCCCATTTAAATAGGAAGGTTTAAAAAGATGCTTGAGTCGGAAAAATCTATATGATAGTCTATTTTGGTCTAATCTGTGTGTTTTTGCTGCTGTTACAAATGCTTATTTAAATTCCAACCCTTTGGTTGTCACCCTCTCGGCATCCATGAATTTATTAAACATGCCCACAAAAAAAATCCCAATAAATTCATGGGAAGGTGCCGAGATGGGACTGAACCAAAGTCAGTTTGGTTCGCCCATTTATAGGTACTTACATATCAATTTATAAATCCATCAAAACAGATTTTACGAACGGAATATTATGCTATTTCAGGGTCACTTAATATCCGCCATGGTTGCAGGGTTGCGGGCTGTTTGAAAGAGTTACCGTGGCCCTGGCACAGGCAACTGAAGGAACACGGGTGGGTTTTAGTCAGTAGAAGTCTGACACGCCCTCCCGCTCCACCCAGAGCGGGAGAAGTTATTTGATGATTTCCCATCCAAAAAAAAAGAGGGTCACTTAATATTGTATTTGTTATGGTCTATATGGTTCTTATCTAACGAGTAAAAGTGTAGTATCTTTGTAACAAAATACTATGATGATGCTAGCACAAACATAGCAACATAATTCCAGTTATTTTACTAACTATACAGCATAATTTGGTTCTTTCTTTCTAAAGATCATTTCAAATTATCCCATACAAGCTATGATATAACACACAATAAGCAATATAGAAAGATCGTATTATGATCTAATATATAAATGACGTCACAATGCTATATAGTCTAAATAGTAACGTGCTCGTTACATGACAATGTGATTGTCAAATAAATGTGGAGTGACGAAGCTTTTGTATGCGAATTAGTGTCACTTGCGCTTGCTTATTCTAAGGTGCATTAATCTTGCTTATTGTACAAGTGTAAGCTACAAATAAGCCGCAGTAAGAATGTGTTTTTTTTTAAACATAAAGTTATTCTCTAGAATTCTTATTATTGATATTTTACGGTTATTTGTCCCGAATTTAGAATGCTGACTAGTTTCTGACTTATAATGATAGGCTTTGTAAGAGTTCGAAACTAATCCTATAACCTCAAAATGAAAACGTGATTAATAAATGGACATGGTGAATTTGTTTCACGAAAATTATAATATAAAAGGGTCATTGTACAAAATAATAATCATTATTTTCCTAGCATTTTCCCAACTACGTTGGGGTCAGCTTCCAATCTAACCAGATGCAGCTGAATACCAGTATTTTACATGGAGCGACTTCCTATCTGACTTCCACAACCCAGTTACTGGGTACTACGATACACCTTGGTAAGACTAGTTGTCATACTTCAGGCTTCTGACGACTCGTAACGACTGTCAAAGATCCACTGCATTCCGAGGCACGGAGGGGTCTTGGGATGTAAAGATAGCCATCCATCCACGGATAAAAAAATATGTATCCATCCATTGTACAAAATTATAATATGTACATGAAATATTTTACCTACAGAGGGTATTAACTATATTATGTAAGTATGGTTAGGATCTACATAGAGAGTCTAGAGAGAAAGCTTTCTACTGAGGAATTTATCTAACCCATAATTACCCCTCAGTTACCTCACTAAGGAGTAATTATAGGTTTCGGCCTAACCGTTGGACAAATGTGTTTGAGAAGCTTGAACGATTTTGTAATAATGCTTAATAAAAACCAGAACTACTTATGTTCTAGGCATAAGAAACTAAAACCAGCAAAAACTAAAAAAAAAAAAAAGAAAAGAATTAATGAAAAATAAAGAAGAAAAGAGAAGAACAAAGAGAAAAAGTAAAAGAATCTAAAATTTTAGTCGCTGTTCGTGTCTTCTGTGTGATCGCGTTGTTCTTCTAAGCTTTGCAACGGATTTTGTTGCGGTTTTCACCGTCATTTTGAGAATTTATTCTGAAAGGTTTTTGTGCATTCCACATTAGGTAATATCAAACTTATATATTTAAAGAAAACTCGATGTTTTGCTCGTAAAAACCGTGCAATACAGGGGCGGATCGCTAGTGACTTAATTAATTCAATAGGTATACAGATTTAATTACAAACTGCATGTCAAATAAATCTTGCATGACGAAACAAATCTAGATTTTTTCCCAGATCAATCATTTATCCAATCAAATGCAACAAGTTTTAATTACGAAGGTTACAAATACAAAAAAGATAGTCAAATTCGTACGTGTGTATTTTTTACTTCACCTTAAAAATAATACTAGCTGAAATATCTTTGTCGACGGCGAAATGAGGAACTAAATTATAAACTGTACTGAATTTGACACATGGTTGATGTTTTCCTTAGCAGCGCCACCCCAAAGTTTCTAAATATATTTGTCATGTATTTTTTGGTGAGACATTTTCTCAAGGAGGTCGGGAAGTGCATTCCTTAAAAAAAAACTCAATTTGTCTGAACGAATTTTTAATTGATGTGTACAATTTCATTCATGAAGGTCATTTGAAGGTTGTTATATATTATAGTTCAATTGCTTATATAGGAAGTTATTTTGTAGTCACGGAATTACGGTTCAGTTATTTTAATTCGATTATTATTGGTTCGACAAGGTTTGTCAAATTAGTATTTTAGTTACGTTAGAAAATGAATTGGAGTTATTGCTGTAATGGCATGACATTTAATTTTTAAGTTGTTTTTAAGTTAGTAAAAACATTGTAGGTTGGCTTTGAAAAGAGTACTTTTCCTTCTCCTTTGGGGACAGAATTGTTTTTCCAATTTTTATAATAAATTGTCGTCGTCAATGAATCCTTTTTATCATTAAGTTAAAACAGTTTTTATAAAACCTTAAGAAAGCAATTCTAAGTAAGACAAATTAGTAGTAATTTTCTTGATTTTGCCACCTTGTTTGTGAGTTTGCCTCATCTGGGTTCGTGACGCAGAGACCTGATTACCATATTTATATAGAAAGTAACAGTAAGTACAAATAAATAAATATTCGTTTCCTTGTAATTCGATTAGCCTTGAATGTAGGTACTAGGAAATATTTGCGCGATTTGGGCAAAAAATCACGCGTAAATTATCGAAAAGCCGGCCATACTTTCAATTTCGTAATATGGATTCGGTTCTGTTTTCAAAGATAGGTATTGAGTTAATAAATGCTTTAAACAAATTAAACACAGCTGTTTTTAGAGTCCCGTAGCCAAATGACAAAAACTGAACCCTTATCATTTGGTCATATCTGTCTGTCCATAAAAAAAATGCTGCAGCTAGCAATAAACAAGATAATTGAGTTTACATCTCTTCCTGATATTAAAATATAAAATAATTGAAAATGTGAATTAAGTATCTCATAAATCTCGAAGGCGCAATTATACACGCTGCTTTTTTATTGGTTATGGAGCTGCCACGATAGTGTTCTACTCATTATTATGAACAACTTTTACTATGGGACATAAAAAATCAGCTGTTCCATACTCGTCAAAATGAACGAACAGCAGTTTTTTTTTCGTGATTTTAGGTTTGGTCCCATAGTAAAAGTTGTTGATAATGATGAGTACAACACTATCGTGGCAGCTCCCTAACCAATAAAAAAGCAGCGTGTATATTGCGTATGTCATCTTTTGAAAAATGATTATTATAATAAATAGGAGGACTATTTATTATGATAAAGCAAAGCGTGACTAACAAATTCTTATAGTCACCTAACTGTTGTATGTTTAGTCAAAACTTACTATAATAAAAATATAATTGTTTTTATTGCAATTTTTTCACTCTTACCCTTTTGAAAAATACATGTTTTATGTATGTAACGGTTATGTTTAAATTGCGTTTGAAATGTTTAAATTAATTGTGTTTATTTTTTCTTATACTTTTCACCTCTTTTTAGTAATATTCACAAGAAAAAAAAATGGCTTGGCAGATTTTGTATTACGTTCTTTGATGTGTAAGATTATCCTCTATGTCGACTATAATTATGTGTGGGATAATCTTAAATATCACTCTTAATATTTTCTCTAAAGATACGCTCGTAACAGAATGTGTCCCCGACCAAGAACTGGGAGCCAGCGGTCACATTTTAACCTAAAAGATCTAACAAAACTATTGTTATTAAAACAAAGAATACGTAACATATTGATTTTTTTAGTTGTAACACATTATTCCGTTCGTTTCATCAAATAAATTGTCATCTGCATAATAACTTCTCTTAACACACAAAAACCTTCAATAACCAATTCTATCTTAATTTTATATATCAAAGTTACGTCAATTATATCTGGTTCGGCCTTGCTCGCAATTATTTTAGTTTTCAATTATAATTGCAGTATAACTAGTCATTATGTCGTTTGACTGTTGACATATATAATCATAGTCCGGTTAAGTTACAATGGAGTTGTTTAAGGTTCCGTAGTTAAACGTTATTGTTCTTGGTCAAAGCTATATATCTTACCTTTTCTTTAACTTTAAATCAATCTATAAGTAGGTAACTATTACGTCATTAATATCATCTGTAGAACCTTCTACTTTCATTACCATTATTTATTTTGCCAGTTTCTTTATATCTCTTGAACCTTTTGCTAAAAACGGTCTGCTTAGCTATAGCATCTACTATCATATTTTGATCCTTAGCTAAAGTCAGTCATCTTGAGCTGTTTTAAAAATTTTCTCAATCATAACATTGTTATCAGAACCATCCTCCTTATCAGTTTTTCTGAAATCATGACCAACTCTTATCCTAATGAATTTAGCTTCTGCGTAGCATGTCCTCCTCGGTATATATTTATGAGCCAGCATATCCGTATTCACCCCTTGCTAGTCATACCATCATTCACAAATCATTTGAATAGATTACGTATATTCATTTACCCTCTTTCTATCTTTCACACAATTTTCTTGTCTACATCAAAAAGTCAATCATAATTACTTCGAATTGAATTAATGAAATATATCATAGTTGCAGCATTACCAAGTGATTTACGGACTACAGGCGACCTTGCTGTCATTTAAAAGTTTTTTACCTCTACAGCTATATAATTAACTTGCCAATTTACTGGCTTAACTGTAACGCTATGCATAATTGCTTTATTATTTATTACTTGATCTATTTGTAGTAGTTTAGTGGTAGTTAATTTTTGAGAATTAAGTTTACTTTTAGGAATTTCAAGGGTAAAATGGAATAACTTTTTGTTGACATAGTTGAGATTCCAAATGATGTGGTATGGACTTCCATGATTCGCTTTGCAGTTAAAATGCAGTAGGTGGTTTAAAAGAGGCGTTTATGATATTTAGATTCTATAATCATATGCATGTGCATATGCAGTTCTAAAAACTGTATTCCACAAATGCAACCGCTCCCTTTTCAAACTAAATAAAATCAACCGACATTTAATACCCTAATCAAATCGATTACAGCCCACTGAGCAATAACCAAATAAAACCTCCAGCAATGCGCCATCCAATTATCAAAATAAATCATTAAAATCTAATAATAATTTGTCTCTCAGTTCAAATCGTGTCGTTGCCTGTCATTGGTCGCTACGGTCTCTGGTTCGATTCCCACGGCGTAGACTAGTCTACACGCGCGGCTGCGCTCAACCAAGTGAACGGTATGCCATTCTGCAAGATGATATTTAATTACATATCATGTTTCTTGTTTGACTATTGCAACAGTTTTATTTTTTTCATGTACCTACATATACTAATTTTATGATATCTTTAATTATAGCCTTCTCTATTACTATAATCCTTATTCTTCTTCTTTTGAGATTATAGCTTTTTATCGTTTAAATGATTTAAAAGATGACAGTGGCTCAATACATATATGCCTTTGCTCATAACTTTCATTAAGTCCTGTCGGAAACAGGCGGAGCATTGTGGCAAAGTCAGCAGGTGATACATGCTTTGCGTGGGAGCTTCACAACGTACTTGGTCATCATTGTCTTCCTCAATACTTTCACTGTCCACGAACAGACAATAGTTATACATACATATACATATCACGCCTTCTACCCATGGGGATAGTCAGAAACTACAGAACGCCACCTGCTACGATCATTACAGAGGTACTCCTTTTGCCTCGTTTACGTTCGTAACCCTGACCTCTCTGAAGTCCACCAATAAACTCACAATATTTTCTCCTAGGGCGTCCCCTCCCGGCGTTTCCACTTACATCTGCCTTGTCCCTTTCATTAGTCGTCTCTCATTCTTCCTCTCAATATGACCAAACCATCTAAGCATACTCTTAATACATACATGTGATGTATCATTTTGTGATCACGGGATAACCGGGTTAACCAATCAATGAACTCCACTGCTCGACATAGGCCTTTCCCAAATTGCACCAAAACACTCGGTTATCTGCCTTCCGAATCCAGTCTGCCCAGCGGAGGAAAATGCTAAAATAGGATAGTAAGGAGTCCTGAATATTCTTACTAATATAATTGAGAGTATACATGAATCCCATGAAGTCAGGGCATGCTGCTTGGGCGAGCGTGACTCAGCACCGGAATTGCTCAATTTATTGTTGTATTTGGTTTAGGTCAGTCGAGTTTAATCTTTTGTTCCATTCACTTGTTACATTCAATTTGCATCGCCGGAATGAACAGTTTTCAAACCATTATTATTATGTCTTTTAACCTGGACTAAAGATGCTTCTTTTGATTATGATTAAGTGAAGCCTCTGTCCGGGAAGTTTTCGAAAGAGATGTTTTTCGAAATAACCAAATTCTAAAATTCAAAAAATCTAACTCAACAGATTCTACTTCTTCAGAAAATTGATAAATTGAGTAGTAGATTCAAAAGCTAGTGAAGTTATAAATCGAATTCATTTTATCCATAAAACATATAACCATAATCGTCAACATTAAAATCTACCGAGATATGCATGAATAAGGAACTCGGTATTGGGAGCGCCAGTGAAAGTGAATTCCACTTGACTGGTGAAACGGCCCTATGCGAATATCTTTTACAGTACAAGACTTATAGTAGTGATAATTGCTCTTCGCTTTCGTTAATGGTTGTGTTACCGTTGTTTTTATTCGTTTCTTACGTTTTTACTGGATTATTGTCATTGTCTCAGTTATTACTTTCTTGTATTATTTTATTTTTGTAGTTAGTATCTTTATTTTCAGCGTTGTAATTAATGTTATTATCCTTCTACTTAATTATTTCTTTACTTTTTTTAGAGATTTATTGTCTAAATTACTTTTATTATTTTCATTTATAAATCCAATATCATTCTCCTGAATGATGCTATTCATGTTATTTTTAAAATGTAATTGACATCTTAAGTTTAATTAATTAAACTTAATTTAATGTCTCCTTTCGTTTCTAGCGTAAATTCCTCTGTTGCTTAGCTTATGATGATTATATCTATCAGTGTATGCTAAAAAAGACACACCGATATAAACCGTTCTGTGCAAAATCATTTTTGTTGTGTTTATTGTTTCCGCTCTACTACAGTTCTTAATTCGCACACCTTTCTTAATTGTAACCATTATTCGGATTGTAGTATTAGTTTTACTTTAAGCATTTATTCTCTATTAAGCCTTAGTTTAATTTTTCTTCATCGTCATCAAATGGTTTCTTAAGCGCAACTTTTGTTACACGATACTTAACTTTATCCGCTTGACTAGAATTTAAATTGAAAATCAATACTCCATTATTATCTCTTGTAGATATATTCCATGCACAGAATAAAGCTATAGTTAAAATATATACTTTTATAATTACCAATTTGACAGCTGATCGACCACGATACACTTTCAAACTTTAACTCAAGTTAAATGAACTAGAAAAAAGATGAATCATTACAAAATTATCCGTGGGTAGATATGCAATCATCAATACGTAATATAGATATTAATTCATAATTCGTAATGGGTGAAAGTCTGTCTGTTTGTACATCATGTGTAAGCTAATGGTATGTGTACGTGTGTATAGGTACTGTGTTTAAATTTAATGTGTTTAGACAATGTGGGTAGGTTGTAGGTAGGACTGTTTAGTGCACAAATATTTGATTTGAATAGTGAAATGTTGCTTAATTTCTTGCAGGTAGCTTTATTTCCTTAGAGTATCAGAATATACATAGTTAACAAAAATGTGAACAATTACAGTCCAATAGTTCAACACCAGTTTTCTTACTACACTACATCTGAATAGAAATTATGAGTTAGCTCTGATTTTGTTACATTTGTCTTTTCGTCCAAAGACACACTGTGTTTTCAACCATTTCGAGGGGGCTCCGAGATTTAGGGCCTAACAAAAACTTCTCGGGTAGAGAAGATATTTTCCAACTCAAACAAATATAGCTTTTTCTTTTAACTATGAACCGCTGTACCAAAGTTAGGTAAATATTGCTCATACAGTTAATATAGACAAAGTTACTGGGAAGCGAAAAAGCAACAAATATTATTTTGTCAGTAATGGTGAAACTTATGAAGAAACTGTTAGCACCATCAACTTTATGGTTAATACTTTGCCAACTATATTTAATGTGTATGGTTTAACTAGAGGTATCCCGCAACTTCTTAGTTGTAACTGTATTGTTGAGGAGAATTTCGTATGTTGGTTGAGTCAGTAGTTTTATATGCATTATTATTTAGGTTTATATTTGAGTTAGTGACTGTACTGTTTGATGTTATGCTATGTTTTTGTCCATTGGTTGTAACTGCAGTATTTACATGTTGATTAATTGCGACTTTCAGTCCAGAGTAGGGTTTCGTATTTATCAGCATCCCAGGCTTCAATTTGAAACTGAATAGATAATACTATATTGTAGGTTGGAATAGCTATGGTAGTTTAATTTCCATGGATTAACTTATACACTAGCGGAATTATTAGTACTTAAATCTCTTGTGGAAAAACCAGCTATAGGATAATAGCCTTAGACATTTAGATTTTCCAACTTTTATGCTCTATATAAATATTAACAAATCAATTTTTCTTTCTTACAGGTAAGCAGAACACACACGTGCCTTCAAAAGCCAGGTATCTAAAAACTGGGTTTAATATAACGACATATATTTCATGTCGCGATTGCATAGCTGCGTTCTTTCCTAAGATACACCGACTCATCCGTTGTCGTCGCGCAATGGACCTTGAGGATTGGATTCAGCGGGTTGTATCAACTTGTTAATGTGTGTTTTATGTATGTAATCTTTGTTTTAAGTCTTTCCTTTTGTGTCGTAAACATATTTTGTGAGAATGTAGAAACTATGTGGTTTTTTCCACATCCTATTTCGTATTTTGCAATGGATTCAATTTCAATACATTCTAGACTAGATAATAATATTCGGACTTAATATTAAAGACAGTTTTTTTAAAAGTGTATTTAAACTTAGTCATTTTAATAGGCGACTTAAAAAAGAAGGAGTTCGTCATACAAATGTATTCCTAGTTTCTTCCTGAATAATGCCTCTAGAGCAATAACTTTTTTGTTCATAAAATCTGTCTGCTGTAGACGCGTCAATTAGTTAAAAATTATGACCCTACAAAAATACAAAAAATGCCCCATTTTTACCGCCGTGATTAGAGGAGTACCAGACAAATACGAAAAGTTTTTAACATAAAAGAAAATGATAGGAACCTAGATATACTCTTTACTTTTAAACGTCGATCTCGTCAAAATTTTTCTATTATAATCGGTCTGAGCTGCAGCTGTCCTTATCGTTCTCTCTTATCACAGTTCGGGTACAGCGCGACGGCAATAGTTTCTTCAAATACCTATTTTTCAAATTCCTCGCAGGCCCCGTCCTCTCTTAATCGTTTACTTTTCTTATGAAACTCAAGCGTTTCTTATTATTTAGTACAGTATTTCACCGTGATCTCAACGCATTCTTTTATCTTTTCACGCCGTTTTTTATACGTATCTGATTTAAATGTATCGGACGTGCATGATCTTTATGAAAAACAGAAAACTATTATTTATATTATAATATACCCATCGGTGTTCCCACCGAAAATTATTTCACAGTTGAAGCACAGTAAAAAATCCTTAAAACTAAAATAAAAACTATTATAAGTACTCCAACACAGGATTGAACTCACGACCCTGAACTCTGAAAGTAGTTACACAATCACTTCAAACATGCACTCATGCACCAAAACTTTCGTGCGCCTTATTACAGTAATTGAATATGAAGTGCTGCAATACATTGCGCGGGCGTCAGCTACAGTGAAAGGTTATTAAGTGATTAGTACATCACCCGAATGCGCCAGTATAATGATTTATTTAATACTAATTACTTCACACTAACATTTCTAGGATTTGCGTAAAACTTGGAAATTATTTGCTTCTGTGGATTTTAAGGTTGTTCGCTGAAAATAGTTGAAATTGAATATAAGTAAAATTCATTGTGTCCGTGGTTTTTTTCAATTTTCAGAAATGATAACTACATAGGTATGATCGGTATTCTGTCCTTCAAAAGGGAATGCATTCTTTAGATTCCAAGCGGCAACTAATCAAGATTCGTTCTACAGTTTAGCTGTAAAAACGTACCAAACAGACAGACAAAATCATATCTTTATTCATTTCAAAAGATTAAATTACTCAGTAGTCATAAAATTTCATTTCAAACTCATAATTATACACACTTATAAGAACTTCGAGTCTTTATGATATCTAAGCTTTGTTAAACATAAAGCCGAAAGATAAATCCAATAAATCTGAATTTATAATCTTTTGCCTACCAAAAGGATTTCAAAGAATCTAGGTTAATAAAATGTCAGACTTGCAAACAGAGCCTAAATTATGCTAGAATTTATTAGCATAGTTTATCCGTTGTCAACGGGTTTTTTGACAAAAATCTATGTTTTGTCTAAAATTTGTAGGTTAAAGATTGTTTAATGAAGTTGTGTTTTAATGGATTCTATTTTAAATGCCTACTAAAGTTTAACGCTAACAACGATTATTTCAAAGATTGATGACTGTCTCTTTGGTCTAGTGGTCGTACGTGCGATTGCTGAGCGTAGGTTTCGGGATTCGATCACCGGTTTGGGCCAAGTGTTACTCTAGCCAGTGTTAGCTCAGTAGCAAATCGGAGTCGGAATGTGTCCAATTTAAATAGCAGTAGGCTTACTACATGGGATTTATAAACATAACTGGCCCAATGTGGTCGTTCTACAGCGCCGTCCCCGAAGAATAATATGATAATTACAAAAACGCAAGGAAAACTATAAAACATGTTATCGTAGATTGCTCCTTAAATACTGGACGTACACAGATAATTGTCAGCTTTGAAAAAAAGTGATTTTTTGAATTTCGAAATGTTTTAGTGAAACACGCTTAAGTATCAAAATACATAAATTATTATTTGAAAAAAAAAAGAAGTTAGTCAAAATCAATCATCGTCGATTACCTACCATTTTATAGTCCGGGGACGGCGACAGGGTCAAATTAAATTAGCTAGCGAAACTCAAACTATTTTAATTTAGCGGACCATCACGTCTGCTAGCTAATTAAATTAGACCCAAATTCCTATCTATCCTTTGTAAAATGCAGGAGCAATCCTATACCTTCTATGATTTTGGTATATTCCTCTTTTAGAATCTTCTCTCTGTTCACTCCATTCTTCTTAGTTTCTTTAACATCACCAAAACATTACCATATTTCTGTGACAATCGGGTAAAGAGATAAACTATTTACAGTCAAGGAACACGTGACTAAATTCACTTTTAAATACTAGAATCTCGATAAGTATTATCTAAGTTAAGCGATCTCAGGTTTACCAACAGTGAAATGTAGTTAGTTTGTCATTCAAGCCCTTTTAGCTTATTTCCGTCAATCGATTAGAAATTGTGGTTTTAGAGCTTGAAGTTATGTTTATGTTTAACTGAATACGAGATTGGTTGTATTTCAAGATATGATATTTATGGAGGTAAGTAGGTAAGTTGAGCAGTATCGTAAAGTTGGTAAAGTATTTGCAACCTTTTCTATATAGGGTGACTGGTAATTAGTGACCAATATTTAAACAAATGATTGTATTCATGATAACAAACAACTTTTACTATGGGACAAAACCTGAAATCGCAAAAAAAATTAACTGCTCCCTACATTTTGACGATTTACGCGAATATGAATGTATGGGACAGCTGATTTTTTTTGTGTGAAAAGTTGTTTGTTATCACGAGTATAATCACGTGTTTAAGTATCGGTCACTAATTACCAGTCATCCTATATTTTTAATTTAAATACTTGGGTTGTATAGCCCCAGTGGGTTTAAATTTAAAAGTCTCTTAAATCTCACTATTCTCTCAGATTCGGAATAATTCCAATCTACTCAAACTTGTTATTACTAAACTTTTTTCCAAACAAACATTACTTAAATTTTCGATTTTTCTTAACAAACGCATTTGAAGTTACAAAAAGGCAATGCATATCAAACCCACACTACCACTAATAACTACGCGTACGTACGCGGGGCCGTTTGCCTGGGTTCGCGTTACAGTGCGGACAGTAAAAAATAACTGTTTTTTTATACCTAAAAAAATAAAGTCGTTTCCCAGCAATAATGTTTGCGCAAAGCTACTTAGTTAGATGTAGAGTATGCATGGTTGACGGCTTTGTGATGTCTTTTTACACCCTGTATAACTTGAACAAAAACAGGGCTGGCTCAAACATAAATTCATTTACATAAATCTCTTTCGAGACTTGACACAACATTATTCAACAGACTATCACACAATAACTTAAAACAAGTGCAACAACCTTTTATAATGACAAGTGACGCTCGATCTGCCATAGTGATGAAATGGTACTTTCTCCAGTCTCTACAGAGAAAGTAATCGGCTTCTTTTATTATCTTTTATTTATCTTTGGTGTTTTTTTTTATTAGAGGTATGTTTTGATCTCGTTGCGTGTGACTGGCGATGTTTTTAATGGTATCTTATGGTGTGAAGGTATGCATGGATGAATTGAGTTTTTATAGGGACTTATGAAGCTATCAGTATGGTAGCGTTTAGTAACGCATTTCAGGGCTTAAGGCGATGATAACCGACTTTTAATGATTTTAAACTGTTGATCACGTCTATACGAGTAGTGTTAATGATTTGGAAAAAAAAAATATGTTAAATTAGAGCGTTTTATTAATAACTTATTAAGTGAATATAGTGTAATTAATTTGTAAAGTTATGCCTAACGGTGATGAGAAACTGTCAAGCATATTTTTATGAAACGTGTACACAGACGTATTTTAATATAATACTTTTTGTTTTATGTATAATAAATTATTAATGCGTCTAATTTGGGACAGCGCTCCTTGAAGTACCTACTATTGCTGGGTGGACGTACGACGTGTTGTGTGAACTCAGCACAGAATACGCAAGCTTACCACTCAAGGCCGTTGGCATATATCTGCGCCTTAATAGGTAGTTGGTGTAAAAAAACCTTTTTTTATGTAAGCTTTTTTTATAAGTTCACTTATGTACAAAAACCTTAGAATTGAGAGTTCCTATGAACAGAGACTCAATAGGTTTTTGTTTTCAAATAGTGATTAGTAATGTCATATATAGACTCATCATATGCCTAGCCATTTCCTAACTGTGTTGGGGTCGGCTTCCAGTCTAACCGGATGCATCTGAATACCAGTATTTTTCTTGGAGCGACTGCCTATCTGACCACGATAATCCTGGTTACTGGGTATCACGATACCCCTTGGTAAGACCGTTGTCCGAATTTCGGGCTTCTGACGACTCGTAACGACTGTCTAAGATCCACTAAAGACAGCCATGACCAACGGCCTTGATATGTAAAGTTGGACACCCATCCACAGACCAACCGCGGCAAAAGTAGCTTAACCTGATTGATCGACCTGTGTGGCTTGTGTTAGCCTGTGTGCTTGTTGTTGCTTTTGATGTTGCTAATGTCATATAGGCTATCTTTTGATGTTGCTAATGTCAAATACACTATCTTTTGATGTTGCTAATGTCATATAGATTATCTTTCACACTTTCAACTTTCACAGACAAAATTTGTTCTAATTAAAAAGTTGTATCAGAGATTGTTTTCTCTTATTTTTATGGGAAAAGAAAATTTAAGGCAATTTCTTTTGAAACACCTTGAGATATCAAGACCATGGCAAATCCATGGTGTTATAAAAACCTGCCATTAAATAGCGAAAGCCGAATTGTTCGAAAACATTAAATATGGGAACAAAAGTAATGTTTCTTTTTGTTAACAACAATCTCTAATTAAAAATTAATGTACCTAAAAAGAATCATACTTTTTTGGTAAAAGTATTTTAAATGTGAGAAAAAATATACTCAAAAAATACTCATGAAATCTATAGTATTCTTTTGTTTTTTGTATACAATGAAATCATTTACAAGAAACTGACGTATGAAACTTGCGCGTGTGCATCGCAACAGAGTAAGCTGCTCAGGACAAGTAATTTCAAAATTATATGGCGCCTAATTCTAACATGATATTAGGTGACTGAAGACTTATTAAAGTATAAAGTCTTATACATATTTATTGCTAAAATTTGTTGATTTCTTTCGATTCAGTATGTTCAGACAATGAATTAAAAAATTAAGCTTCTTAAGGGTACTACAGGAGCTAAACACAAGTTTTATAATGCCTAAAAGTATATGATTTACTGCAGTAAACAAAATCAGAAAAATATATGATATTCTTCAGGATATATGCTAGTTAGAGATAGTGTGTTGAAAACATAATACAACTAATTTGATACGATAGAAAATAACATCAAATTTTTTTTTAACGTATAAAAGCTATACTAATTTACATGCAATCATTTTGATTTTTGTCTGATTATTCTACAATCAACTTAATAACGCAATAGTGTTTTAATATTTTAGTCCAATTAATAGATTTTTTTAAACAGATAATTGCTTCATATTTTGCGATAAATTACCAGCGTTGTGTCATCGCGCTTCTCTTTCTTTTCTATGCAGTCCGACATTGACTGCGCTTATGTTCTGGTACTTTTTACTTGCACTTTTATTATTGTAGATTTCCGTCTGCGTCATTGTCATTATTATGAACGAAACTGACAATTCGAAAAGGTGTCATGGGCGCGCTTATAATATGTTTTAAATCTAGGGTAAACTCCCCAATCATTAGCAAAATTCTATCAGGAGCTAAGCGTATCAATACTTCCATTACAGACAACATTTTCTTTGGCTGAGAAAATAAAAAAACAAAGCAATAATGGAATAACTGTAGATAATAATAGTCTTTATAATCCACTAAACAAACACAGATCAAAGCTATAAAACAAATCTGTACTTAATCGATTAGTTTCTATCAAATCATCATTTCTCACTCTACTTCGATGACTCGATTCTAAATCGATTAAACGCTTTTACTTCAACCTGCTTACTTACTTTTCTGATTATTATGGCCTTATTGTTATACTTATGGCTTTTGTTAGGTCAGAAAAAAATAATGAAAATATGATCGTTTGTATATAACGCCCTCTAGTGAGTGATTGCTTAAGAAGTTAACAGGAACAGGGTTCGTTTACACTGTCTTTAGATACTTTTGTAAGGGTACATACCTTGTCTAGTTTGGGGCATTTTTATTAAATTTATGTTACCTACTTTGATTTCAACATCACCTCACTTCTCACTTGGATGCGTCTACGGATCCATATCCATCCATTATTATCCATTATTAGTATGCATCCCAAGATTCAAATAAGGACCGGACCTATGATTACTTGTTAGCTATCAGGACAGTCAATAGTGAGGACAGTGCTGTTGATTTTGTCATTGACAATTAGACTAATTAATTTCAGCCTGTTTTAATTTTTTCGCAGCCGACTGTAGCTTGCCGACACTTTCAAGATTCTCATTTTGTTTCTCTAGATGAGGGGCATCTTTTCATACCAAGATCCTTCCGTGCCTCGGAAAGCACGTTAAGCCGTTGGTCCCGAGTCATTCGTGGATCTTTGACAGTCGTTACGGGTCGTCAGTAGCCCGAAAGTCTGACAACCAGTCTTAAAAAGGGGTATAGGGGTATTACCTTACGTAACTAGGTTGTGGAGTCAGATAGGCAGTCGCTCCATGTATCCATCCAGCTGCATCCGGTTAGACTGGAAGCCGATCCCAACACTGTTGGGAAGTAAAAAATAACTTTAATTTCGGTTCACTTTTTAGTTGTGGTACCTACATACAAATTCGAATACCACTACCTGCTATGTAAATAACAGTGATAGGAAGTTATTAAAACATCATCCACATAAACTAAGTGGGAAAATACTAATAAAAGAATTTTCCAAATCGGTCCATTCCGTCTTTGAGAAATCGCGTAACAAACAAAAAAATATATATATATATATACGTATAGTCGAATTGAGAACCTCCTCCTATTTGAAGTTGGTTAATAACGATTTGATTTGAATAGTCAATAATAACGTGATGGCTGATAGGGGAGGATGGAAAAGGAAAACATTACACCGATCCCAAGTAGTGGTCAGTGGTCTCGTAAGACAGTTACGGAAATCTTTTATATGCATAAAGATTATTCAATCAGATACTAATTTTATTATAATTGACTAAACGATAACTGAAGCGGAATTGTTTTATTAATATGATAGTTTTAAAATATTCTTTTAAAGCCATTCTACACGCAAAGCAAAGATAATATATTCGTAAAATAATACACTCTGGAGTCTGGATTTGTATCAGGATGATTGGAATAGGTGACTCTCTTACTTACATGGGACTTAACTGGCGAAATAAAGGTGTACCTACCTCTTAGGGGTATTTTATGTGGATATTTATGTTATAAAAAACCTTTGTGACATGCCCTGACATCAAGCAATAGACAATATTGTAAAACATTTAACTTTCTCTTTTTATTTGTCAAATACTAGGTTTTTAGCTACTTTGGACTAGTGTGAGTGTATTATGTTTATTTTGTAATGGGCGTCTTATTTGTTCAGAATAAAGGCTCCCACACACAGGCGCGACGCGACGGGGCGAAGCGATTCTGGTAGAACAATTTCCATAAAGTTTAACATAGAATTTGTTCTATTAGAGTAGCGTCGCGCCTTTAACTATATTTTCTTTCTTTCTTTATATTTATAATTTCTTTATCTATATAAACTCAAGCTTTTGCCTTGATTCAACGAACCAATGGGACCACTTTTTACTGGCTAACTTTCATACCCTTTCTATGAAGACGCTACTCCTCTTATTAATACTTAGATTGGCTTTTACTGTACCTAAAATGGTCATAATGTGAAGATATGAACATTGATTCCAATAAAGAGTGTCTACTATCGAAGTTGATTAAAATTGACGTTATTTAATCAGGTTTTGTTACTAAAATGAAATGATGTAACTTATTTCTCCTTAATCTAGAACTTCTAAGAGATTTTTACAAGTAAATTTGTCAATAGTTACTAGATGACGGCATTTGACAGGCCAGATGGCGTGGTTGGTTAAGATACCACCTGCCATGCCGCTGGTCGTGGGTTCGATTCCCATCCAGGACAAACATTTGTGTGCATGAACATGTCTGTTTGTCCTGAGTCTGGGTGTAATTATCTATATAAGTATGTACTTATTTACAAAAAAAAAAAGTAGTGTATGTAGTTTATCAGTTATCTGGTTTCCATAGTACAAGCTCTGCTTAGTTTGGGATCAGATGACCGTGTGTGAACAATGTCCTAGGATATTATTATTATTTCCTAGCTGACTGGTCCTTGAGAATGAAAAGCTATCCAAAGATATCATAGATAACTTTGATTTTAACGTCACCTCATTCCTCACTTGGGTGCGTCTACGGATCCATATCCCCCAACCACCTATATAGGCCTCCAAGAATTTATTATTAGTATTCAGCCCAAGATTCAAATAAGGACCGGACCTATGGTTACTTTTCAGCTATTAGGACAGTCAATAGTGAGGACAGCGCTGTGGATTTTGTCATTGCCAACTAGACTAATTAATTTCGGCTTGTTTTAATATTTACGCAGTCGTCTGTAGCTTACCGACACTTAAAGCTTCTCATTTTGTTTCTCGAGATGAGGGGCCTGTGGCTAAATAATAACAGCCGCACGGGTCGATCGATCAGGTTTAACTAAACCCATTTGCCGCGGTTGGTCGGTGGATGTACGATCTTTACATACTAAGACCCCTCCGTGCTTCGGAAAGCACGTTAAGCCGTTGGTCCCGGCTGTCATTCGTGGATCTTTAACAGTTGTTACGGCCGTCAGAAGCTCGAAATTCTGACAACCAGTTTTACCAAGGGGTATCGTGTTACCCGGTAACTGGGTTGTGGAGGGCAGATAGGCAGTCGCTTCATGGAAAATACTGGTATTTGGCTGCTTCCGGTTAGACTGGAAGCCGACCCCGACATACTTGGGAAAAGGCTAGGCATATGATGAATTGGTTTCTCTACCTATAGATTCTCTATTAAAGGGAGAGTAGAAACTATTATTTATATGTTGGCTATGTACGATATTACATACGTATATGTGCAAGGCTTGGGATTGAACTGCTCCAATTTTATTTTATATTATTTTTATTTTTGCATACTGAATGTTGACATTAATATTTACTTTGTAAGTATTGTATTATTTTACTTTATTGTGAATGTGAAGACTATGTAGGTCATTGCTTTTTTTTTTGTTTGTTTTATTTTTTCTCTCAGTTATTTTTAATCATGGTCTGGCAGTTTGAGTAATCTATGCGGCCTACCCCAATGTCCTTTCTTTGGTATTGTTCGTCGAATCGTTGAGCTCCTTAAGTTCTGAGTTGAGCTGCGCGATTACTGACAAATGCGTGCACTGACTGGACAGGTCCTCTCAATCTGTGTGGTTCTTTCCTCAAAAGACCATTTCAGACACCAATCTACATGGTCTTCACATGAAGTGACCAAGATTATGTCTGGACTTTATAAGAGACTGTGACCTCTGAGTTTGTTTCGGCCTTTCTTCTCAGAGTAGTCAGATAGGAAACGCCGACCTCATCTAGTTTAAAAAAAAATATTGACTTGTAAAAGTGTTTGTACAAACCTACTTACAGAAATAAAAATCATTTATCATTTATCCGGTATGAGATGTACCTACAGGAAATAGGTAGAAATCGCAGCCGGTGATGGTAGATGCTTCATGCCTGCGCCCGCGCACCATGTAGGGTGTTTAATGTAAGTGCATAATTATGTATGTACTGTGCAGCCTATGTAACGTTCATGTTCATATTGTGGCTAGTTTCTTTCCGGAGTTACACAGGGAGGTGCTTTTCTATATGGTCGTAAGTCGGGTGTTCCCTACATTTATGTTCGCATAACTCGTCAAAATGTAGGTAACGGCAGATTTTTTATTCGCGATTTCAAGTTTGGTCCCATAGTAAAAGTTGTTCGTAATGAAGAGTACAATGACCCTTTAAGCGATTTCGTGTATGAGTAGATAGACCTTTATTTTATCTTTCGAATAGAGTTGAGTCTAAAAGAAACGGGGGTTGAACACAAAATGTTTTCTTGTGAAGATATTTAATTAATTGAACTCAAGCAAAGGATAATGTGATATCTCCATATAAGAACTTTTGAATCAGCATCCATTAGCAAGAGCATATGGCGATAATGACCGATTTTTGCATCTTATGTATAACTTGAAGTGCTCTGAAGAATACTCATGTCCACCCTTCAAATAACCATGCTACAGTTTAGATGCCATAAGGGGCTCGTGGCGTAATAACAGCTGCACGGGTTGATCGATCAGGTTAAGGTACGCTTGCCGCTGTCAGTTCATGGATGGGTGACCATCTTTACATCCCAAGACCCCTCCGTGCCTCGAAATGCAGTGGATCTCTGACAGTCGTTTAACGGGTCGTCAGAAGCCTGAAGTCTGAGAACCAGTAACTGGGATGTGGAAGTCAGATAGGCAGTCGCTCCATTTAAAATACTGGTATTCAGCTGCATCCGGTTAGACTGGCACCCAACCCCAACATAGATGTGAAAAGGCTAGGCAGTCGAGTTTAGATCACATAGTGTGATTAGTACCTATATAGAATAATTAGACGCGTGTGAACAGCTATTATTTAGTCAAATAAATTAATATTCGTAAATAACCAACATGGCAAAATGACTGGTATAGTCTAAACGGATAATACAGGATTAAATTAAATTAGCTAGCTAAACTCCGCAGACGCAGTGTGATCGATATATAAGCATGATATCACAAAAAATAAAAAACCGGCCAAGAGCGAGTTGGACTCGCGCACCGAGGGTTTCGTACCATCAAAAAAAAAAGTGTGCTATTTAGAGACATTGTTTTATTTTTCCTGTAATAAATATACTTAAAAAATAAACTTCTATCACATACAATAATTTCAGATTATTCTCTATGCAAACTTCGGAGATAAGGGGAACGGTATTTTTTTTACATTTTCATCATTTCAAGTCGAAAACTATTCGTCCTAAAAAATAGAAAAATGTTTGAAAATGTGCAAACAGCGTTCTTTTTTTCACATGCCCTAGTAGCCCCACTTCGAATTTTTAATTCCACCTTTCAGACCCTGTTGCATAAAAAATAAATATATCTATTTATTTATTCCTTTCTTATTTGCAAAACAGTTTGGCAAACATCATTTAAAACTATTCCAAAATTCATTAGTAGTTCTTGAGATATCCAGCTTTGACAGACGGACAGACAGACAGACTGAGTCGCACCATAAGGGGAACCCTTTTACCATTTTGGTACGGAACCCTAAAAATCATCAAATTAATTCATTTTTGTTTTATTATGTTTATCTATCGCGTCTACAGAGTTTAGCTAGCCAATCACATCGTAAAACGCGCAAGTACTAAAGATTCCGATAACTTCACTCTCACTTGACCGGAAGAATATTTACGTAAAGAATTTTCTTTCCAATACAAGTTTAGCCTTCCTGATACACTGGTTATCTTCCTGCATTACGAGATAGACTCTATAAGGCTCTTTACACATCGTCAGACTACTCTTTAGCAAGCGTCGTGTACGCAGAAAGCTGTTAAAAGTGTGTACTGGTCTCATGTCCGTTTTCACCAACCCTAAGTAACACTTAAATGAATCCCTAAATAAAAGTGCACAGTTGATTTTCAACGCTAGGCTTAAATTCAAATTCAAATTCAAATATTCTTTATTTGTTGAACATAGGTAGGTTAAGTACAGATGTTGCCTAATTATTAAAGAACGCTATGTCTAGCCGTCATCGGCGTACAAATATCATTAGGGACACACATGCTGATTACAATAAATTATTACACAATTGTCACACATTAAATTTCAAATTGTCAACACAATAAAAAATAAAAATAACATTCCAATAAAATATAATAATAACAAATTGTCAAATCAATAATTGAAAAAAATATGATAATAAAGATAAAACAAGCTAAAAATATAAAAAAAGTAATTATAATGTGTCAGTTAAGTATTCATTCACCGTATAATATGTTTTTTCATATAACATTTTCAGTAAAGCCTTTTTAAAATCGTGTATGTTATTTATATCTTTAATTCGCCTAGGGATCTTAGGTGCCATTCCTAAAAAACAGCGCTGAGAGTAGAAAATCCAATAATACAATAATATTTGAGTACCCCGATCCCCGAGGCCCCCGTCCCGGAGGACCCTGATTTATTTTTATCTTGATAAACTCACTTAAAAGTCAGTTTAGTTAATCATCAAATCATCTAAGTGTTTTTTTTTTATACTTAGTGACGAAACGACCTAGTATGCGTAAGCTTTTCTCTAGGACTGCGCCGGGCACGCTCTTACTACTATGTAAAATAAAAATAAAATTGAGTTGTGGTAAGCCCCACGGCCTGAACGGGTAGTATTGCTGTCGTTCACCGGTGAGCCCCAAGGCTCAAACGGAACGACCACTTTTGAATCGGCGTTTAACGATTATTATAATTATAGTAAGTCATACAATTTTATTTACAGACGAACAAAAAATGTCTATGATATAATAGCCTAAACTGTCACATTACCTAGATAATTAAAGTTAAAAATAGCCATGATGAGCGCAAATATTATTGTTTCATTCATATCAGAAGCAAGCGATAATAAGATGAAAATGTTTGGGCTCATTAAAGCTATCTTTAACTCAATTTATCTCGGTAATGTGACAGTTTAGGATATTATAACACATACAATTTTTGTTTGTCTATATGCCCCCTATCCATATATAAAGGTAAAGGCGACGCCATTTTGAAAAATAATCAAAATGGCGAACCGGGACGAGGCCTAAAAGGTTCAAACCCCTTTTTGGAATGGGCAACAGGATACCGATAAATCGACTACTGTGCATCCCCACTTTTTAACCGACTTCCAAAAGGAGGAGGTTCTCAATTCGTCTGTATTTTTTTTTTTTTGTATGTTTGTTACGCGATTACTCAAAGACGGATGGACCGATTTGGAAAATTCTTTTTTTGTTTGAAAGGGTATACCTCCGAGGTGGTTCCATATAAATTTTATTAACTTTGCTTGGGGAGTTTTTGAGTTAGCTTCAATAATGCGTATATTTCCCACTTATTTTATATGGATGATGTGATGATGTTTTAATAACTTCCTATCACTATATCTACAATTATTGTGCTCAATTATGTATTCGAATTTGTGTAGGGTAGGTTCCACAACTAAAAAGTGAAAAATAAAAACTTTTTAGGAAAAAATAAAACCGACTTCTAAAACAAAACACTACAAAGTGAAAAATAACTTTAATTTCGGAAGTCGGTGGCAAAAAACGAAAATACAAAACGAAAGACACCGACTTCCGAAATTAAAGTTATTTTTCACTTTGTAGTGTTTTGTTTTAGAAGTCGGTTTTATTTTTTGCTAAAAAGTTTTTTTTGACAACTATACAAACTGCCGGCCGAATGCCCAGACCGGCAGCCGGCGGCTGTCTGATCGTGTGCAAACAGCCTTACAGTCAGTGAAACAGCCTGAACCCAAGTTAATGGCAACATAATGTAGCAGATAAAAATAGGTAAGTACCTGTAGTTACTGTTCTTTTAACCCAGTTTTTTTGCAGCGAATTTGACTGCGATTTATGTTATGTGTGTTATGACCTTGTTTTGATTTCATTTTTTTTTTTTGTTAGATAAGCGGTTTTATTATACATGGTGATAGTTTTTTATGTTAAAAATTGACTCGTCTTTATTGACTTGGTCTGTTTTGACGAAACTTAACAAGCCTTTGTAGTGTTTTGTTAGTGGTTCCTATTGAACCACTGATTAAAATAATTAAAATAATGGATTAAAATAATTTAACCCTTATTTTAGGTCATGTCAAATGTCCATGTAACATCTCACTCTCATGAAGATCAGAGACGCTATATTCGAAGTTGTGGAGGAAACGGTCAACCGTCGAATCCGATTCGGCTGGGCAGCGTTGGGGAAGCTATGCAATATCTTCTCTCTCAAGACGAAAGTCTTTGACCAGTGAGAATTGCCATTGATGACCTACGGTACTGAAACGTGGTCGCTCACAATGGGCCTTGTTAGAAGGTTAAAAGTCACCCAAAGGGCAATGGAGACGCCTATGCTTGGAGTTTCTCTACGTGATCGAATCAGAACTGAAGAGATACGCAGGAGAACCAAGATAACCGACATAGCCCGAAGAATTGCCGAACTTGAGTGGCAGTGAGCAGGACACATTGCTCGCAGAACAGATGGCCACTGGGGCCGAAAGGTTCTGGAGTGGCGACCGCGTACCGGAAGACGTAACGATGGAAGGCCTTGGTGGACCGACGACCTTGTGAAGGCTGCAGGAATCCGCTGGTTGGGAAGCACAGAACCCCTCGATGTGGCCATGGCGGTGCTTGGGGGAGGCCCATGTCCAGCAGTGATGATGATAATGAATCCTTATTTAACAACTACACAAATATACAGTTGTCTTTAGATCCTTATAAGGCCATTTACTCTAATTGACCGGTAAAGGGGTATAACTAGTTACAAATCGCTGACGCCTTAGTGAAGGCCGAAATTAAACTCAGATAGACTTTCAAGGCAACCCAATAGGGCAGGTGGATTATTATTTGTAATATAATTGCATACTAAATCAATTATTTGTGTTAAACTAGATTCAGGTTGCATTAATTTGATTTGATTGGTGCTGTTGTCAAAATGGGAGCAGCATTTTAGATCCTGATCCTGTTTAGGCTTAATTAAGGTAGTTGGATATTTTTAGTATGTACAGACGCCAGCACATCAAACTACTACAATCTGTCAAATTTGTTTAACAGATTTTCAACTTTATTGCTAAAGCATTAGGTTCAAGGTTGATTGGGAAAATTTGACAGTTTCGGGTAGGTTGACCTGCTGGCGTCTGTACGATCTAAGTTTTTTTTTACCATTGTCGATTGGCATAATTAAACAAACACCGACCAATGCGTTCTGCTGTGTGGTTCGCAGAATCAATCATCTGCCTAGCCTTTTCCCAACGATGTTGGCGTCGGCTTCCAGTCTAATCAGATGCAGCTGAATACCATTATTTTACATGGAGCAACTACCTATGTGACTCCGCGACTCATTAACTGGGTAATACGATTCACCTTGGTAAGACTGGATGTCAAACTTTCGGGCTTCTGACGATCCGTAACGACTGTCAAAGATCCACGAATGACAGCCCGGACCAACGGCTTAACGTGCTTTCCGATGCACAAAGACGTCTCGATATGTTAAGATAGTCACCCATCAAAGGACCAACCGCGGCAAGCGTAGCTTATCCTGTGCGGCTGTTATTACTTATCTACGAGCCTCTGTATGTATGTAGGAAAATTGATAATTACAGAAAATCAAGCCCAATGGAAAAGTGGAGGTATATTATAGCACAAGCCTTTTTCCCCGTAGTAGGGGGCCAGTCTAGTGCCACAAATTGATCACAAACCCAGACTCCGAGCTGCTACTTAGAAATTCCGAGAATCAAATACCATTATGGAACCTAGGACCCAAGTTGAGATCAGCTTGTCGGTCTTCTACAGATTGTACTTCGGAGAGTGTGCCCGAGAACTCCACGTTCTCATTCCACCGGCCCCCTTCTACCATCGGACATCTAGACGCACTGCCAGTTACCATCCCTACCTGGTTGCTATTCCACCAATTCACACTAAGCGCTTCCAAATGTCTTTTATAATGCGCACAGCAAAGGAGTGGAACTCACTACCTGCGTCTGTATTTCCGAACGCATACAACCCTAATCTCTTCAAAGTAAGAGTGAACAGGTTTCTTCTGGGTTAGCTCACTCCATCGTCGACTTTGTCTCTGTCACCTCTAACTAGACTAGAGTCAAGAGCAAACCCATCACAAATAATAAAAAAAAAGCATTCACACTTGCGATAATTAAAACAAAAAGAGGCACTCTGTCTTTCGAGTCAAATCTGGATTTAAACTCGAAATGAAGATAACATATAATGCTAGAATTTTACAGAACAACTGTACCAATTAATTTTTCGAGTTAAATATATTTTTTTGTACATCAGAAAATACAATACATAACAGAAATACTAAATTAAATATACAAAACATACAATTCTAGGCAATCTTGAAATGGACTGTAATTGTGGGATCGAGTTTGGAGTTTATTGTTAGTGAGAATAACTTGGCTCGAGCCGCGAATGCACATGCTTGTGGCATGGATTATCGAGATGATGATTTTTGATCTTAGCCAACCCATCACTATGCTAAAGGACCTATTCCAGCAGTCAGCGATTACATTTCCTCCTTTCTTAACAAAGTCCTCAAAATCGCGATAAAAATATTCTTCAACTACCGTCCTACGGTTCAGTAGTTCGCTGTAGTTAATGAAGTTAGTCCAACGAGGTCAGTGAGCTGCTTTCTACCGAGTGGTGCGTGTTCAGTTCCGTTTGGCAACCGATCATGATGCTTCAATGATTCTGTCACATGTTAGAAGTTATTCTAGGCTGATGTTAAGGCTAGATGTGGGGTTAGATCGTTAAAGTATTGAGTTAAAAAGACGTTATGTCTGATAACTTGATTGAACTTATCTACTGTCAAATCTCATGAACTAGCGGTTGTGATCTATTGATCAGAAGAATAACCAATAATTTTGGTTGGACCGAGATTTTATTATGGATCTAATTGGATAGGTTTTCAGTATACATAGGTAATACAGACATCACGTTACTACAATCTGTAAAATTTCTTTAATAGATTTTCCACTATATCTATAAAGCATTAGGTTCAAGGTTGATTAGGAAAATTTGACAGTTTCGGGTAGCTTGATGTGCTGGCGTCTGTACTATCATGAACGCATCAACAAAACACATGGACCCTATCAGAATGCCAGCGCTGCGGTATTTATTTAAATATCGCAGCTTTATGCTGAGATAAGAGCCTTTTTGGCCTCGCACCGGTCTTCTTTTAATTTGTTAATTTTGTATTTTTTTTTTTTGTTTTTTGATGTTAATTTTGATAGTTTTATAAGCTCCTTTTTACTGTTAGTATTTCCTATGCATCTCCCAAATAAAATATTTTTCTTTCGAAAGAGCGTTAAAGAAAGAAATTTCTTTCTTTAACGCTTTGATGGACAAAAACAAGACAATAGAAGTTTTTGTTGTTAATATTGCCGTAAAAGCGTTAATCAAGTATACGCGAATTATTCTATAATTGTTTGATATGCTTAAAACTTTTTTTGCGAACAAACGATCACTTTACGCTTCCCATTTTTCTCGAAGTTATCGACACGATATTTGATGAGTTCTTTTCGCCATTTTCGGTATTAAAGACATTGAAAACTATAGTTTTGTCTCAGTTATTAACAGGATTCTAAGCCTAGGCTTCATAAATTACATTGTCCAATTCGTTGATTAAAATTTGCACCAAGAATAACAAGAATCATAACACAATTTTTGTTGTTTTCCTATTAAAATCTATCTTTAATATAAGACATGGGATGTTCAACTATCATAACGATCTACCCACGGCTGAACTGTATTAAGAAGAAAGTACTACATCATACCCTGGAACATGCAACGTCACGGCTCTTAATCCCAAGATATTGTCTAGCAATAAATGCAATTGAATCTGAAAACAAAAGTAAAATATTCAGCAAAAAAAATGATTTAATGAAATAATGACGTGAAGCGTACAAGTAAGGTTTTGTAATGTAGTTTTTAATGGAGGAAATAATGTAATGTAGTCTGTAATGATGTGTTAATACATTGTTTGTTTCTGTTTTTTTTTTTGTAACATTACTTTGAAGTGAATTTGAGATTCTTACGAAAACTTTTTTGTAGGTGATAGAAGTTTCATGAATCATTCATTGTGTTTCAAGAGCTATCGACTAGTTTTCTCATATCTTTAGATCTGGGTCCAATCCCATTAAATTAAGGAGTTATTGTACTCATCATTATGAACAACTTTTACTATGGGACCAAACCTGAAATCGCGAAAAAAAATCAGCTATTCAGTACATTTATGTTCGCAATATCCTTATATTATATATAATTCTTCTGTACGTGTGTTTGTCACCTAACTCCTCCTAAGTGGCTGGACCGATTTGGATGAAATTTGTGTGTATATGTCAAAGGGTTCCTGGATGGTTTAAAAACACAATTGGACCCGGTAGGTGGCACTTCTAAGCCAGTACGAAGTTCTCCGTGTCAGCTAGTACATATATATATATTTGTTATGAGAACATTCTCGAAAACGTTTCTAACGGTTTCAATGATAGTTGCAATATAGGGGTTTACGTGGACGAAAAATCGATCTAGCTAGGTCTCATATCTGGGAAAGTTTGTTTTCTCCGTATTTTTACTGAAAAACATACGGTTCGTAATTTCGCCGCAGCCGCCGCCGCTATGTATACTTTTTAACCGTGAGGTAGATAAAAGTTAGTTGAGTATTTATTTTTTCCATTTTAGAATAAAATAAAATCTATTTTTGTATGATTTGCTCGTGCATAAAGGCTCCCGCAGACAGTCGCGACGCGACAACGGCGCGACGCGACACCGATAAAACAATTTTAATAATGTTTTTATAGAAGTTTTTCTACCAGAGTCGCGTCGCGCCTGTCTGCGGGAGCCTTTAGTCGAAACTAATTCAGCTTTAATACTTAAGTAGGTAAAACTATACAGTTTGATAGTCGCCAAAAAGTCTAAAAAGTATACATTTTAAGTCAGTGATACATTCAAAGACACTAGGCCGTATAAAACGTCTGTTGGAAACTTGCTCGTAAAATGACTTAAGTTTTATGGTAAAATACAGTAAATACCATTAAAAGTGATTACAAAGCTCCATGAATAAGCATAAATGTATACATTGACGAGCGTCCGTTAGTCGGTCCGTTAGTAAGTTTCCGCTACGTTCGGTAGTTGCTAGCTTGTCGCCAAACGTCTCGTCGCAGATTGATACGAGCGCTAGTCAAAGGTAGAACTATTTTGTAGACACAGACAGATGCATCGTCTGGGAAACTGGTATCCCAACTACATATTTATAGTTTGGCAATAAATAAGCCACCTGAACGAGACTCGCACAGACCAGGGAAGAGATACGATATAGAGGAGGCCTATACTGCCGTCATAAAGAAAAAAGACGTATCTGACATTTTTTAAATTGGCGTAAACTTAAAGACAACCTAATAAATCTTACTATTAAAAGACGCATCTGCTTTAAACAGGACAAAATATTTTTTTTCTCCATTTCAATATTTCTGTAGGTACGTCCTTTTTCTTTACGGCGGCGGCAGTATACTGAGCAGTGGGTAGAACAAGGTTATGAGAGCCAGTATAATTACTGGCACAGACTGTGGAGCGTTGTAAGACCGATAGCCAGATGGGTAAACGGAACGCGTTTAAGACCTGGACGAGACTCGCACAGACCAGGGAAGCATGCCACAAAAGAGAGGAGGATTATACTGAGGAGTGGGTGGAACAAGGTTGCTTATGCTGATGAGGATGATGAATTGTTAAGCAGATGGAGGCCAAGATGGAGATGGTGGGATGAGCTGGACTCTTTGAATAAGACTGGTCCCTAGTAACTCTAGATACAGGAAAATCGAAGTAAATACATACGCCGTAAGGAAAAAGGACGTATTTACAGAAATATTGAAATGGAGAAAAAAATATTTTGTCTTGTTTAAAATACAGAATACAAAGGCAGATGCGTCTTTTAATAGTATTTTTTTTAGGTTTTCGTTAAGTTTACGCCAATATAAAAATACTGGTAGATGCGTCTTAAATAACTCCATTTTGAAAAAAAATGTCAGATACGACTTTTCTCTTCATTGCGGCAGAATAGAGCAGGGAGGAATTTGACGAAATACGGGCTTATAATAAACAATTGCTAAGTAGAAAGATGATTGCTCATCTTTAATGTGTTACTTTTCATTAGCTCCGACTAACGTTTTTCGAGATTTAACGATTTAAAGCCTTGCTTACTGGCTTTTCTTTCAAAGTAGTATGATAGTTTATGCTTTTAGCATAGACAGTACACAATACTGCGTGTTTCTGATATCTTGTTCTAATCAAAGAGCTTCTTAAGAGGGCTGTCGCATGTTGTCGCCTCTATCGCTCACACGGGACCAAATTTTTAAGAATATTAAATGAAAGAATACTTTTTTTGAGAAATTTAATCAATTGGCGAACTAATTAATTTAATAGATAATTATTAAAAACACATTTTTATTGCGGCATTTATTTAACTCATCTCAAAAACAGATCATAATACTTATAGAGCTGAATTTATTAGATAACGTAAAAGAAATGTGTTTTTAATAATTACTTATTAAATTAATATTATTTACTAGTTTGCCAATTGATTACATTTTTCAAAAAAAAAAAAAAAAACATTCTTTTTATTTGACTTTCTTAAAAAAATGATCCTGTGTGAGTGAGAGAGGTGGCAAAATGCGACAGCCCTCTTAAGTGTGTTTCAAATAACCCACAAGTGCCTTTAAGTATGCCTCTGGCATTGGGCGTGTCATACAAGCTTGCATTTATGCAAGTATGAAGGTAGACGAAGGTTACAATTGTGTCAATGAGTAAGTAAACATCACGATTGTGCATACTTAAATAGTTTACGGTTAACACAGTAACCAAAATACTTCTACAGGGTGTATCAGAACTCCGGCGGGATCTCATGGCGACATGGAGAGTGCGACTGTCGCAGCCCAGCGCTGGGCACGCCACAATTGCGGCGATAAGTCCCCTCTTTGAGGAGTGGTTAGAGAGGCGCCACGGTGTCCTCACCTTCCGCCTGACGCAGGTCCTCACCGGACACGGTTGTTTCGGGAGGTTCCTGTTTCGCATAAGGCGGGAGGAAACGCCCGGGTGTCACCATTGTGTGGATCGCCCAGAGGACACGGTGGAGCATACAGTGGAGGTCTGCCCGGCTTGGGCAGAGCACCGCCGTGTTCTCACGGAGGCGATCGGCGGCGGCGATCTCTCGCGTCCGAGCCTGGTCCAGGCCATGGTGCGGAGCGAGAGTGCATGGGAGGCCGTCACCTCCTTCTGCGAAGCGGTAATGCTCGCGAAGGAGGAGGCGGAACGCGTGAGGGAGAGGCAGTCTCGCGCCCTCAGTCGCCGCAGGAGACGCCCTGGGCGGCGGGAATCGATAGCCGATTCCCGGCCACCGTAGGCGCGGGCTTGCGGACGGTGAGTAGTGGGTAGCTCGCCGTCCGGTGAGGACCAGGCCCGGGTCGACGGCGCGTTGTGTTCCACGCGCGCCTCAAAGAGATGTCAGCAAAAGATGGGGTCCAATAGGGCCGATGCCGCTGGGGTCGCGGGTTGTTTGAAAAAGATACCGTGGCCCTGGCATAGGCAACTGAAGGAACACGGGTGAGTTTTAGTCAGTAAAAGTCTGACACGCCCTTCCGCTCCACCCAGAGCGGGAGAAGTTATTTGATGATTTCCCATCCACAAAAAAAAAAAAAGGGTGTATCAGAAAGGTGTGTTCAAGTTTAAGGGCACATACCATAAAACTGAACCACTTTCTCCATGGGACCACGTCGTAATTGCGAAAAAATAATCAACCGTCCCATACATTTGGGTCGAGTTAGTATAGGGCAGTAAATAGTTTTTACGCGATTTCGATGTTGGTCCCATGAAGAAAGTTGTTCAGTTTGATGGTCTGTACCACACCTTTAAATTTGACCTCTCTGATACACCCTCTTTAAGCCCACATCAGTTTTAATGGGTTCGTCTTTTTGTTTCACTCTAGGAATGTATGCTGAATCCCACAATAGGACACTGAAGAAGTATGTGTAGTCCTAGTTATACGAAAATCATTCTTCTGCATTTTCACAGAAGTAATTCGCTCAAATAACACTGACAATAATTCGCCAAGAATGCTTTTACGACAGGTGTCATAAAAGCTTTTTTAACAGACTTCAAAAAAAGGAGGAGGTTCTCAGTTCGTCGTAATTTTTTTTATATGTTTCCCGATTACCCAGTGGAAGACGGCTGGACCGATTTGGAAAATTCTTTTTTGTTTGAAATGGTATACTTCCGAGGTGGTCCCATTGGTCAGGATCTGATAATGGGATCCTGGAGAAATCGAGGGAACTCAAATATTATAGGCACACCTATAGCGATTTGGGTATTTTTTATAGTAAGTCGTGCATTTATCAGCTATTGTCCTCAAATCTGTTAAATACAACATTTTTTTTTATTTTTTTTTTATTTGTAATGGGTTTGCTCTTGAATCTAGTCTAGGTCAGAGGTGACAGAGACAAAGTCTACGATGGAGTGAGCTTACCCAGAAGAAGCCTGTTCACTCTAACTTTGAAGAGATTAGGGTTGTATGCGTTCGGGAACACAGACGCAGGTAGTGAGTTCCACTCTTTATTCTTTAATTATGAATCAGTTTACAGGCTTTTCACGACTAGCTTTAAATTATAGCCAAAATTAATACAATAAGTATTCAGCTTCGAAGTCCTCCCTAGAACATTTTCCTGTTCTCAAGGTATAAAATACTTGTCCACACCACATAATGTAAATTTCTACCCTGCGGCCTTGATTCACGCGAATCGAAAGTAGTCAGAACCGGACACGTCCACGTGCCATAACATCTCACGCTAAAATACACCATGCCACATAAACATAAGGTACAATTTCCTATGACCAGTGAGTTGGATTAAGTGACATAATATCACATGGTATAATATACCATGTAGCTTCTATATAAGGTTTAATTTTCTCTGGATTGGAAATAGAGTGACACTTTACTTTGCACCATGGTTCATGGGTAGCGTCAATGGGTTAAAACAGCTGACTTACTTTTTTATGTCTTTTGTTGATGATGCGTGATGATTATGGGCAATTTACTCTGAATGGGAGCAGTTTTTCGTGTTATAAAAAGGCCAATTTCACGTAGAACGACTGACTGAAACTATTGGCCGGTTTCACTAACACTAGGCTCGCCACTAAAAAGGTTCTTAAACCCTGGAATAAAGTTTATGCCCGATTTCACTAACACTTATAAATGTAATGCCAAAATATTACTTACCCAATGGAATTTCAACTCTTGTCGCTGAGCCAAGCGTCGAAAATCTAATAATGCACATTTGTTTAGGCATTACGTTTAGGTATTGCGTAGTGTTAGGCAATACCTAAACGTAATTCCTAAACAAATGTGCATTATTAGATTTTCGACGCTTGGCTCAGCGACAAGAGTTGAAATTCCAACGGGTAAGTAATATTTTGGCAATACATTTATAAGTGTTAGTGAAAACGGGCATAAACTTTATTCTAGGGTTTAAGAACCTTTTTAGTGGCGAATTCTTGATAAAAGAAAACTTTAACGGACCCCTGGTAAATCCAAAAAGTAAGCAGTGAGTTGTGTTGAAAATAGTCATTGTAATTTAGTACCATTTTTATCTCTCAAATGAGCGGACTCTCCGCGGATTCCAATTCCATGTTAGGAAACCCCGCTGTAGTTCGAGATGAAAAGGCCGTGTATTCATTTTTAGCAACAATTGAAGTAGAATTTAAACAATTTAATTTTCACCGAAACTCAGTTAGTCAATATCACTAATTAGCGTACAAAATTTAATTACCAACGTTCTCCCAAATAACTAGCGAATCTAATTTTTAGAGAAGTTTGACCAACTAATTAGTTTCGCATCAATTTAATTTAACCACGGTAATTACGAGAAATATACACATAATTAAACATTTTAATGTTATTGAATTTAAACTAAGATTTTAGGAATTTTACGATCAGTTGCTTAGTATCTACTTACAATCGGCGTGTGTGTATGACCAGATGTATTATCAACGTTAGTAAACGAAGCAAAAGGAGTATGTAAGGATCGTAGCAGGTTACGATCTGTAGTTTCTGCCTACCCCTATGAGAAGAAGGTGTGAGTTTAAGTATGTATTTTAGGAATTGTGGCACGCTTTATTTTGAATTAATAGGGATGATGCCTGGGTAAAAAAAAAGAAATTCTATTTAGTCCGTCAGTCAGATAATAAAAAAATATTAGATACGTATTTTTTGCTTTATCATATTAATAAAAAAATGACTTAGATAACTCGCATTAAAGTTCGGGAGTGGGGGCTTGCTACGTCACTTCTACGTATAAAATCTACAAAGACGTGACGTCATGCCACATTTTAACTCAATGTATCGCCGTAATCTTTTGATTACGTAGAAAAAGAAAAAATACGTGTCCAATATATTTTAATAATCTACATGACGGACAAAAAAACATTTTTTAGTCATCATCCCTATTCAAGTCTCGTTCAAGAATGGTATTTATTTATTATCAAAGTGGTTCAAGAATTGATTATTTTAACAACGCAGTTTCTTGTATAAGTAATTGACTTAAAATTCAATTGATATTGAGATTTAGCGGCCTAGATTCATTTGTAATGGGTGCTTTATGTTTCTCTGATATAGAGAGCTTAATATATCTAAAATCAAAGGTACAAGTCCGCAGCCAACTACAGGCAACAGCAGCAGGCGACGTGTCGCCACTATTGGTTTCTATGTATTTGTATGAAATACCTTCCATAGCTAGCAAAGGAGCTCGTGGCTAAGTAATAACAGCCACACGGGTCGATCCATCAGGTTAAGCTACGCTTGCCGAGGTTGGTCTGTGGATGGGTGACCATCTTTTCATACCGAGACTCCTCCGTGCCTCGGAAAGCACGTTAAGCCGTTAGTCCCGGCTGTCATTCATGGATCTTTGACAGTTGTTACGGGTCGTCAGAAGCCCGAAAATCTGACAACCAGTCTTACCAAGGGTTATCGTATTACCCAATAACTGGGTTGTGGAGGTAAAGTACTGGTATTCAGCTGCATCCGGTTAGACTGGAAGCCGACCCCAACATAGTTGGGACAAGGCTGGGTAGATTGATAACATTTTCTATTTACAATATCTTTTTATCTTTATCCTCAAAAAAAAAAAGGCCTCTTCTCAAACAGAGTAGGCACGAGCATAGATCACTACGCGTACTCAAGGCAGGTTGACGATTTCAGACTTATATTTACTATAAGTCCAGATGTTTTCCGTCACCGATGTCAGTAAAGTTCGAGATAAACCCAGAAAAAGGTTGTTATTGGCGGTTGAAAAATATCTCTCAAAAAGGTACACAGTCTGACATGTAATCAAGAGAAATGTAGTTCCTTTAACGGCCGACTCGTACTTGACCGCTTTTTTACGAACTATCGCTTTCTCAGGCCGCCGGGGGCCAATGACCGTATGCGGAACCCATTCAGGTGTCTGATTTCACCGGTGTGATACTGTGAATTATTTAAGGTACCCTAATTGGCAGAGGACAATGTTTTGGCTTTTGTGTTTTACTATATTTTGGTTTTGGTATTAATAAGCCTTGTTTGCGGTCGGATAAAAAGTAATAATATGGAAAAAAATATATACAGAAAAATATAGAGGCTCCTCCTTTTTGAAGTCGGTTAAATAGAGCACCTATCGTGGTTCTTGTCCGTAGGAATCGACAAATAATAATAATAACCTGGGACATTATTCACACACGGTCATCTGAACCCAAACTAAGCAGAGCTTGTACTATGGAAACCAGATAACTGATATATACTATATACCTACACTACTTTTTTTTTGTAAATACATACTTATATAGATAATTACACCTAGACTCAGGACAAACAGACATGTTCATGCACACAAATGTTTGTCCTAGATGGGAATCGAGCCCACGACCTGCGGCATGATAGGTGGTATCTTAACCCACCACGCCAATTGGCCTGTCAAACAAATAAATAGGAACTGTTTATTATAACCACATATAAACTCAATTATGACTATGTCAATATGAAAATTATTATTTTTATAATTATTTTTCACTTTGTAGTGTTTTGTTTTGGAAGTCAGTTTTATTTTTTGCTAAAAAGTTTTTATTTTTCACTTTTTAGTTGTGGAACCTACTCCACACAAATTCGAATACATAATTGAGCACAATAATTGTAGATATAGCCATGTAAATAACAGTGATAGGAAGTTATTAAAACATCATCACATCATCCACATAAAATAAGTGGGAAATATACGCACTATTGAAGCTAACTCAAAAACTCCCCAATTTTATATGGGAAATTTATATGGGACCACTTCGGAAGCCTTGCACCCTTGCAAGCAAAAAAAGAATTTTCCAAATCGGTCCATCCGTCTTTGAGTAATCGCGTAACAAACATACAAAAAAAAAATACAGACGAATTGAGAACCTCCTCCTTTTGGAAGTCGGTTAAAAATAAACAATAATTATCATTTTATGTAAGAGGAGCGAAACACCTGCCGAAACAAACGCGACGAAAATTCAGTAGATGTGTTTCTGTACCTACCTAAGGATCACAACACATCTGAAGTTTCAGCCTACCTTCAAGGGAAAAAGACTTCAATTTTATTCAAATCTACTACTATGCTAGTTGTAATAACTCTTAATATTGTATTAACAACAAATTCAACTTTGAAGAAAAGTTTATTTCTTGTTCATAAAAAATTAAGACTTATTACAACTGACGATATTTTTCCACTTGTGTTATTCTATTCTGTGAGTTCTCCCTTAGACCCCCGAAAAACACATCCACACCGGTTTGAAAAACACATGCATTCAAGCTCCTGTGCAATCTCGTTAATCTCGCGAGTTCTCGTTCGATTTTCGACCGAGATTAATCTCGGTACATATGACCGAGATCTCGTGAGATCTAGATAGCGTTCCCAAGCTGTGTTCTAGTAAAATTACGGGTACATGAGGCATTTGAAATTTGTTTTTGATCTAAGCAATGCAGTGCATCCTATGAGGAATTCCATAGGACTATAACAGGCAGAGATGACTGTTTTAAAAGGTGCACTAGCTCTCAGTTACATCATTAATGAATAAAAAAAGAAATGCCAGGTCAGGTCGCCTTAAAAGGACATTCATTGACCTTATATGTAGTAGGTCCTTTCAAAATGTCAGGGGCGTTATCATAATCAATATATTTTTATTCCAAGATGAATAAGTGTGGATAATTAAAGAAAAATCCTAGAACCAAAATTGAAGGCATGTGACATCCACCAATCCGTACTATGCTGGCGTGGTGGAATACCGCCGACTCCCTCTCACAGAGAGGAGGCCTGTGTCCCAGCAGCTAGCTAAGGTAAAGATTGGGCATGTACTTCTGCTGATAAGGAAAATTATGTCTTAATTTTTTTTGGAGACTCCTAACACAAGCATTTCCTTGCTTAAAAGGAGTCATAATATAAAACATATATATATTTTTTAAATTTAACGGTGAGCTAGTTTTTGAACTACGGATCACATTTTGACTCCCAGTACAAATTTTTATGACCTTAGTTCTTCCGGGTCTTGACCAGGAATGGAATACCCTGCCGGAGTCTTTGCCTGACAGCTATTACCTGGGAGTCTTCAAGTCGAAAGTGAATAGGTTACTCTTACATCGATATTATCGCTTATCAGGTGAAATCTATCTATAATATACATATTAAAAAACGAATTTACTTTTCGTGTCTGCCTGTGTGACTGTTTATATCTTCTAAACTTCAGAATGGATTTTGATGCGGTTTTTACCATCTTTTAGAGTGTTGATTTCGGAAGGTTTTTAATAACTACGTGAATATTTAACTAGGATCATCATCTTCCTGCCTAAGGGCATAAGTGCCAAGTTACTTGGGGTCGGCGCAACACATTTTCTTTTTCCATTCTCCCCTGTCAATCGTCACGCTATCATTCATTCCCTTCTCATTCATATCATTCCTCACACAATTCCTCCATCTTTTCTTCGGCCTTTCTCTCCCTCTCCATCCATCAACATTTATATTCATCACTCTTTTAGTCACATGCGTTTTCTGCCTGCTCATCACATGCCCATACCAAGCCAAATGATTTCCTTTCAAGTTTTCTGTCATTAGCGCCACTTTATATACTTCTCCTTATATAATATTTAACTAAGAGTTAGTTTGCACTCTTGCGAAGCAAGGGCGATACTAGTCAATTATATTTAAAAAGAAGGGGGATTTATGTCATTTACGATAGGAACAGGAAACGTCCTAGCTTAGAAAATGATGCTTGAACAAAAATACTCGTAAGATGTTTTCAATTTTATCCTCAAGCAACATAAAGATTGTTCACCAACTTCTTAAAATAATGAAGGTCAAAAACACTGTTGACCTTGAAGATTTCTTTATAATTTGTTAAACAAATATATCGGTCTGGCCTCTGACATATGACATTTTATATAAAAACCGGATTTTCCACTCAAAGTTATTAATAAGTGTTGATTAAATAAAATATAATGTTTTATAGATGAGAAAATAAAATAATGTCTTTTAGGTATTTTTCGATCCTAGGAAGGATCAAGCGTAAACGGCTTTATTCCAATATTTTTACTATTTTTAAAGAATTGAAACATGGTCCGCTGAAGGTCAACTCAAAAAAAGTTTATCATATATTATTATAAGTATACAATTGAGAAAATATTGTATTCTTTGATAGTTTTTCAACTACTTTTTACACTTGATTGATAAGGATGAAATTTTATTAGCTCCATTACAATAAATGTTATTTTCGATTGTGAGTCAGATTTTTGGCACAACAATTTTATTTCTTTAAAATTGGACGTATTAGTAATCAAATCAAATCATTAATTAGTGTGATTTTATGTGAAAGGTACTTGTTGAAAGGAGGTAGGTGGTAATAGGGCTTATAAAACATCTTTGTACTCAAAAACCAATTGGAACTTATACCTATTCGTTCTTTGACAGCTACGGGCATATTTTAAAGTATTTCCATGAGTGGACTTCTATATAGGCGGTCCGATAGCTCGAAAATGCAACAAAATCTACCAAAAACACCCAGCAGGATATTGATGTCCACATAGCAACCTATACCACCCATATCCATTTTAACGAGCATCGTCCTTCGAATACCGATGACGCGAAACGGTAACCCATCACAATTGGTCGCAAGAATGGTGCCCGCGACCATTTGCGATCGTAAATCGGACTTAATAAACAATAGAAAGTTCGTATCTTCTATTAACATTAGTAATGTGCGTCCGTCTTTGCCTCGCCGTCTCGGAAACTAGTTTTGCAACTCACTAAAAAGGATTTAGAAAGTGCCATCAGTTACATCCGTTTCCTATGATTTTCTATTTAATTTTTTAAATACTTTTGCTGCCCTTTCTGTTAAGGGGGAAGCGCTAAGCCCGCGAAATTTAAATTTTCTTACAATTTTTGCAGTTCAGTGTCTGGGTGTATGTTGATTAAAGTATGATTCGCGACCGTAACAAATATACAGGTTGTAAGTATAAACAGTGTCAACCTTTTAAGGGGTCGTTGTACTCAACATTATTAACAACTTTTGCTATGGGACCAAACCTGAAATCGCGAAAAAAAAAAACAGCTGTTCCCTATATTTTGACGAATTATTTTTTTTGGTAAATGTTGTTTATAATGACGAGTACAATGACCCCTTAAAGGTTGCCACTGCTTACACTTACACTCTGTATATACAACTCCTTAAATTAGAAATGGCCTCGAATGTCATTCAACAGGGTAATATGAACTTAGAGAGTTGTATTTATGATTTTAATTATTATAATTCTATAAATACATATTTCTTTCGGTCGCGAATCATATTTAGATTACTTAATATGAAACCTGCTACTGACTGAAATTGGAATTTCACGGGCTACCCTGGCGCTTTCGCCTTAATCGATAGTAAAATATGTAATTCTGATCAGATTGATGTAGATGTTAGATAAGATTCGTGTCAAAGTTTAGTGTGTCAAAAACGGTGTTATTAAATGATTTCTATAACGATTTTGGAGGGTCAAGGTTGGATTTGAGTTTAATATGTTGTATAGAGTCCATAGATAGAGGATCTACGCTACGCTAGTGGTAATCGCTAAAAGCGTTTCGTATTTCTACAAAAGAGTTTCAACTCTCTGCCTTTATACTTTTGATATACTTTACAAAACAACTTACCGGACACAACAGTATCCTACATCTAGGTATTCTAGGTAAATCCAGCTCTCTATAAGGCTAGCTCGAGACCTATACCGGGAACTAGACGTCCTACTAATTACGATTCCTAGGCGATACCGAATATCTGGGTTTCTAGACTAGATGAGATTTTTTTTTTTAATATACAGGGAGTCCAGTAAATAGCACGACATACTGCAGGGGGTGATAGCTTGGGTCACTACCTATCAATACAACACAATATATGTTCAGCAAAATCTTGCGGATTTACAGTTTTACAAAATTTTCCGAAATATCGAAAAATCTCTACCTTGAAACAGATTTTTAAGCATCTCGTAATGAAAAAATCCTTTTCTGGAACTTTTTTTACATATAATTATTCGTGAATAGGTTACTCTACTCATTATAAGTTTTTTTTTTTATCAAAAACAAGAAAGTTTTGAAGAAATAGTTTTTTTTTGTTAAAATTTTCACAGAACGACTTTCTTTTCGCATAACTAACTGTAGGTGAAAAAAAATCCGTAAGATTTTGCTGAACATATATTGTGTTGTATTGATAGGTAGTGACCCTAGCTATCACCCCCTGCAGTATGTCGTGCTATTTACTGGACACCCTGTATACTAAATAACTGTAATAGGTAATGTCAGTAGCTACTGGTGCAGATTCTGTTGTTCACAAACTAAACTTAATTTACGCTGTTGCTAACTTCACTCTAATAAAAGAAGAAAGAGAAGGACGTAACTTAGAGCTGTCAAATTTAGTTGAAGTGATTCATGAGGAAGGTTTATTCGTATAGTTTTGCAACATCCACGCGGGCGAAGTCGCGGACAGTTTGCCTGATTATTTCAACATGTTCCACGTTAATAGTCTCATTATGTCAAAACACAAAGGTCATACATGACTAATATTATATTAGGTACCTACATCACACGAGTATTGGTAATTTCTTAAAATGCCAAACTACCATTTTCTTGCTACAGCAGACGTAAAAACTCGACATAATATATTACAAAATTACAAAGAACTGGGCCAACATTGGTCACAAATCTCTAACCAACAAGACTCCAATGATAGTCATTTGTAATACAACTGAAAATATTCCACCAATATCGGCCATACCATTAGAACAAGAATTATACAGGATGAATTTTTCGGATGGCCAAATTCTATATTCAAATCAATAATATTGTAATGCTGCAGTACAATCCTTGAGACGTATTGTGTATTGAAAACAATGGTCATCATTTTGAATAATTAGTCAGTTAAGGTTTAAAAGGTAGGTAACATAAGAAAAATAAAAAAGTACTTTGTTAAAAATTAACTCTGTCCTTTAGTTTCCCGTATGTCTTTACTTCCCAGAATTCGATCCTTATTAGTGACACTATCGAATGTTGTAATAAAACAGTGAACGTCTTTTTTTTTTCAAAATCAACGGGTTCGATTCCTGGCTAGAAATATTGATTTTTCAAAAATCAAATGATGCTGTTTTAGAGCCCGAGACTCCTTTGAGTACTTTCCGCTATTCCTCATAGTTTCGGAATTGGCCATCCACGCCCACTTGAAAAATTCACCCCGTATAATAGATCTAGGCCAAATGTCAAGAAGACCACAATGACTGTCAAATATTTTGTAAAGTCAAGTCGTTCGAAGCGTAACCTCTATGAAGATGAAAGCTAGCCTTTTAGAAAACGATGGTCAGATAATGATCTAAAATCTATAACGATTGTATAGGTTTTAAGATCTCTCTTCACCGAATTTTATTGTTTTATAATGGTTGAAGATTTCAAAATGTATCTAAATGCCACGTGCCAATTGATGTGAATAGATTTCAATGTGTTAGATAATATTTGTCAATTTGTGGACTAATATTACTTCTATTGAAGTAGAAAGAAAGTAATACGAAAACCCTCATAACTAAATTTGATGAAATCTGTTGTAAGCTCGCCTAGCCTGTTCCGGAAATAGGACTTGAGGAATAGAGGCTTAATTGGTAATTCCCCTGACTATAAAACCCCGTTTACACGATGTAAGTTTCTTGTCTGTGGCAAACAATTTTTAAATGACTTGCACTTGTGTTTGGCTCACCCATAGACAGCTGTTGTAGACTATTTCAGTAATGTCTTACTCTGTATTAACAATACCATTATTTTTGTTACAGGTAAATATCAACAATTCATTACAACCTTTATTTCAAAAACGTCAGCCTCTTCCTCTAATGTACACTCGCGACAAAAGGTAAGTACAGCAATTATTTCGCGATTAATTTACATAAACTATTAACTTACGCGGTGTGGTGTACAAATACACGTAACGGTGGAACACTTTTGAGCATCTTATACGTAGTTCTTTGTGACTTCCGAATAGGGAGGGGACTAAGGTATCGACAGACTATCGATAAATCAGAACTTTATTTTAACTTTTTGTTTTGGGCTGTGCTTTCAGGAAATGTGAGGTTTTATATTTGCTTGGCTTTAAAATATACTTTAGTTCTTACTATAATGTGAGCCACGATGTAGAAAATCTTAATTTAAAATTAAAACCACGTAAAATACGAAGTTTTAATTCAATTTAACCCAAGTCAACCAAGCAAAAAAACTTCAATTGTTAACTTTATCAGATTACGTTTATATTTTTTTCGCGAACCTATTTTCTAAGATAACAATGACAAAAACGTAAGATCAATGTCGAATAAAAGGTCCTTGTAACATTTCTTGACAATACACACTTTCGATAATATTTTTTGTCCCCACTCTAACAATAGAAGATATCTGTCATGTGCTGTTCTTAGTGTCACAAATATATTTATGATTGTGTCAATAGATTTAATTATTTATAATTGTATGCATGTTTTGACATCTCAGAAAGTTATTAAATGGTCGAGTTACAAATATATTTATAAACGATGAATTTTTCAAGTGGGCGTGGATGGCCAATTCTAAATGCAATCAATAATATTGTAAAATGCTGATTGCAGTGCAATCCTTGAGACGTCGAATCCAGCTATGTATTGAAAACAACTGTCATCATTTTGAACAATTAATCAGTTAAGGTTTAATAGTAGGTAATATAAGAAAAATAAAAAAGTATTTTATTAAAAATGAGCTCTTTCCTTTAGTTTGACGTATGTCATTACTTCCCGAAATTCGATCCTTATTAGCGACACTATCGAATGGCGTAATAATACAGTGTGTATTTTTTTTCAAATCAACGGGTTTGATTTCTAGCTAGAAATATTGATTTTTCAAAAATCCAATGACGCAGTTTTAGTTTTCATCAAAATCGAGTCCGCGACTTGTTAGAGCACTTTTCGCTATTCTTCATAGTTTCGGATTTGGCCATCTACGCCCACTTGAAAAATTCACCTGTATATTTTAAAATATTTAAAAGTGTCATTTCTTTGTTTTTAATTTCTAAAACGTCATCCTAATATATTCTGAAGTATTAAAATTAAAACTAATTTAAAAGTGTAGCAGTTTTGTAAAATAGGTAATTTTCATAAATTAAATACATTGTTTGCTTTACATTTCTTGATGATAATTAACTATTAAAACAGATACTTAAATGACGTAGGTATATTAACAGAACGCCTCTTTTTTTTATTCGAATACCTTATAAAATAACATTTTGTCGACAACAGAATGAAAGTCATGCGCATCACTACCTCCTAGAACAATAGACGATCGATGCGCAGGCGCCGTAAAGTGCGCCTGCGCATCCAAACTTGACACTCGTTAACGACCATGATAAAGTTTAATTTAGGATAATTCTTGACAAATAAAAAAGCCTTGATATTTAACAATTTTAATAAATGCATTATTGCATCCACTTGTTTTGAATGAGAATATGCATGTTGATAAAATATGCAATGTTGCCGAGGTCAGATAGACTATCGCTCTATGTGAAATACTGGTATTCAGCTGCATGCAGTTAGACTGGAAGCGGACCTAGACATAGTTGGGAAAAGGCTAGGCAGATTGATTGATACGTTTTTTTTTTTTTTTTGGGTGGGAAATCATCAAATAACTTCTCCCGCTCTGGGTGGAGCGGGAGGGCGTGTCAGACTTCTACTGACTAAAACCCACCCGTGTTCCTTTAGTTGCCTGTGCCAGGGCCACGGTAACTCTTTCGAACAACCCGCAACCCTGGCGGGTGATTGATTGATACCTAATTGTAACAGCTTATACATTTAGTAATTTGTGAAAATTTAGTAATTTATTAGCAAACCCATCTTAAAAAAATGTGACAAATGGCATTCAGCTGTGGCCTATGATATTATACACAAGATGTGTTATGTTAATAGTAATCGACGCGCTTTTAAAATCTGGTCGTGACAAGTTCCTACACAGCGTTTATTGTGACGCGCGGACTAAAGAGAAAACGTCTCAATTAGGACGTTTTCGAATCCTCACGACGCGCGCGCTTGAAACATGTGTCTCTTTTTTATGTATAATATCATTGGCTGTGGCGATAAATCTAATAATTGATGGACATGAAAATTAGCATTCGATTGTATTCGGAAATGCGATGATTGCCGAGGGAAAATAAGAAAATAGTTGTACTGTATATTGATTTGATTAGATATTTTGCTTATAATTTTTAAAATTACTCTGTTTATCGCATTATAATCAAGTAAATACTCACAATAAACAGCCAACTTTTCAAGAATTTATTTTCCTTTATGTAAAACAAAAGTTAGTACGGAACACTAAACTCGTAATAGGATTCTTCGAAATAATAATTTGTTACGCATATATTCGAAGTGCAATACATAATTCGCAATTTCTTAAATAATAATAATATCTTGGAAGTGTTGCCCCCGTGTCGATACTCGTACGTCACTATGTGCTAGCTGCCTTTTCCTGGGGCCCATTATTGAGGGTGCAAGTCACCCCCTGCCATTTTATCCGTGTATAATATATAACATTGGTCTGGCAGGGGACAGAGTTCTTCCGTAGTTCAAGTTACCTAATCCACTTTAGCCACCCAGACCCATAGCCCAATATGTTTTGTTTCCACGTACAACAATAGTCCTGTACCAACCGCGGGTTGTCCTTGGGTGCACTTGCATAGTGCATACAGGGATAACCGTCAGTTGGTGCCTCCTTATCATTTAAAATTATTTAAGGGGCCTCTGCGAGTTGGCTTCGGCTCCTCGTACGCCTTCCAAAGGTCTGGGACCCCAGAGTCCCAATAAATATATATAAAAAAAAATATCCTGGGACATTTCACACACGGTCATTTGATCCCAAACTAAGCAGAGCTTGTACTATGGAAACCAGATAACGACGACGAAATGACATTGTTTCACTCTTGATACTTCTTTCCTCAAAGTTTATATATTATATGTATACTCTACTTACGCCGACCTCTTGTTACTTAGCTACGATAAATCATTATTCCTTACAAATATAGCCGCAATTCAATTCACACTATCTCTCATTCACCACCCACGTCGTCACCCTACTCTCAGTATGTGTCACGCGGTCGCTCTCATGACCCAATGCGGTGGCCATAAAAAGAGTAACATCACCATGTGCATTGATCTTCTACCTGTATGAAGAGATACGGTTAGTGTGTGTAATGGAAATATTTTTGTTAGAACGGATAGATGTTGTGGAAGACAGATTTGATAAGAGAGACACAGTTCAAAAAATGGAACAGGATTTGTTTGTTCTGATTTTGGTCATCAATCAATGATCGCTTGTGACGAAATGTTAACTAGGATCAGCAACCTGGAATTTTTTTCACCAACAACTTTAACATGGGGTGGTTAAGATTTAAATAAGTTTATGAGGTTGATAATAAGGGGGACAGTACCGAATATCACCACCAATTTTGTAGTGATCACTACTTTTTCAATTATGGTGGACTGAAATAGTGAATGGTTGAATGAGTGATTTATTCATTATTTTCCTGCCCTTGTCCCTTGTGGTACGTGGGGTCGGCGCACCACGTTTTGTCTTTCCATTCTCTCCTGTCAACTTCCTTCTCTTTCATATAATTTCTCACATAATCCATCCATCGTTTTTTTTGGCATTCCTCTCCTTCTCCATCCATCAATCATCACTCTTTTAGTCACATGCGTTTCCTTGAATCAATAATTCATTAATTCAGGAAATGCTCAGACCATTTCCTCTTTCTTGTTAATTGCTTAGGTTTGGATGAGTTCTTTTAATTTTCCATCAGAATTTGTGGAGCCCGGGGTCTGAATTTGGCTCGGTTAATATCGGCTTAGGATCGCCTGCTTTTTCATAACAGTACAGATGAAATGTGGGTGTTATATTATAATGCACCTCAATCTGCCTAGCCTTTTCCCAAATATGTTAGGGTCGGCTTCCAGTCTTACCGGATGCAGCTGAATACCAATATTTTACATGGAGAGACTGCTTATCTGACGTCCACAACCCAGTTACTGGGTAACACTGGTTGTCAGACTTTCGGGCTTCTCACGACCCGTAACGATTGTCAAGGATCAAAGAATGGCAGCCGGGACCTCGGCAAGCGTAGCTTAACCTGATCGATCGACCTGTGCGGCTGTTATTACGAGCCTAGGTATTTTGAACCTTTTCTCTTTCATTTAAAGTATTTTATCTTATCAATTTGCTTCCGAAGTAAATGATTAAGCTTTTACTCTGCTGTATCATTACCGATTGTTTCTCGAAGCTGACAGTAGGTGCATACTGCAAAGTATTGCAATTTGTTGCATAACATAATTTACAAGCGGGTGCCGTTACGTAATCGAGTGTCAGACGACTGGACTGATTCTGTACGAGTATACTGTGGCCTGTAATTTTAATTTATAACTTGTGTATTTATTATTTAAATTGTAGGATTTGTAAATTTATTCGTTGAGCAATTGATTAATCTGAATATTTAGCGATTATTTTTTAAATATTAGCTGTAAGAATTCAAGTAGAAAAGGGTAAAGTAATTGGTATTGTATTCCACATTGTACTTTGGTATTGTATTGATAGGTTCTGATCCAATTAGTATTGAATCAAGACTACATATATTATTATAGTGCGACAATTTCTATAACCTAATTAGGTACAGTACAACTGTTTTTTTAACCTAAGTACAGTACAACTGTTTTCTTAATGTCCCTCGGCAATCATCGCATTTGCGAATACAAACGAATGCTAATTTCTATGACCATCAATTATTAGGTTTATCGTGTATAATAATTTTAATTCAGAACTAAGTACTTATTTATTGTTTTGTTTTGATTTGAACAACAATAAAGTACTTAGTTCTGAATTCAAATTATTATACACGATAAATTTAATAATTGATGGTCATAGAAATTAGCATTCGTTTGTATTCGGAAATGCGATGATTGTAGGTAAGATATGCAAAATATCGCACATACGTAAAGTATTTTCATTTTAACTAAACAATAAATACATTATTACAGTTTACATCTAAAAGCATATTCTCTTTTATGACTTTTATATGGTTTTAGGCATTAATGCATTACATCATCAAAAGCCATACGTTACCCACCATTTTGGTACCTGGCACTTCAGCCCCAAAAAAGACCAGACACAGCTACAAAACTACAGTTACACTTCAAACGTCTTTGGAGCTGCGTAGGCGCTGCGCAAGGACGGTCAAACCCACAGCAAACTGTTAGTCGCTCCACATACCGATATTATATTGTATTTATGGATTTTGTTACGAAAACTTGTTTCGAGATATTTGTATTAATCACATGACTAAGACTGAACACTGCTTTATTCTTGTGGCCAGCTATCACAAGTAACTACTAGATATATACCAGCCTGCAAAGGTTCCATTTCTGGGCAAAGGCCTCTTCTCATACAGAGAAGGCACGAGCATTAACCACCACGCTTCCTCAAGGAGGATTGGCGATTTCAGACTTATATTATTAAAGTCCAGGGTGCTACATCTCGAGCTTTCGGACGGCGAGTAATGGGTAGCTCGCCGTCCGGTAAGGACCAGGCTCAGATGTCACACGCGCCTCAAAGAGATGTCAGCAGTAACTGATGGGGTCTGCTAGGGCAGATGCATGCCAGGGTTGCGGGTTGTTCGAAAGAGTTACCGTGGCCCTGGCACAGGCAACTGAAGGAACATGGGTGGGTTTTAGTCAGTAAAAGTCTGACACGCTCTCACGCTCCGCCCAGAGCGGGAGAAGTTATTTGATGATTTCTCACCAAAAAGAAAATAGGTTATATTATCATTTATCCTTATTGGTGCTGATTAAATCTATTCATCTATATAAATAAATAAAATTGGAGTGTCTGTTTGTAATGTCAAAATAACAGCTTTTTACTAAATGCATATAAAAGTATATACGGTACTTATAACAAAAAAAAAAACAATTTTTTAAATTTTTATCTGTCTGTCTGTGTGTTCCGGCTAATCTCCGAAACGGCGGGACCGATTTTGACGGGACTTTCACTGGCAGATAACTGATGATATAAGGAGTAACTTAGGCTTCTTTTGATTTAGAAAAAAAATTAGGGTCAATTGTCAAATTGTGAACAATTACGGCAGGCGGGCGATGCAATGCGGCGTGTCGGGGGACGAGCGAGTTCTATTAAAAAATGTGACTGTTATTTTAGTATATTGTGTATCTTATATAAATAAAAACGAGACGAAAAGTCTTATTATTGCGGGAAAAGTACAAGTTGACAGCGCAAACCGGTTAGGTACAGAACAGAACTGGTAATTATGATTGTAAATAGGGTGCCAAGCAATTTTATACCGTGTTGTGTATCACGTAGGGCCATTTTATAAAGCTGTCATCATACTCTTTAATAAGTCTTCTGCTAGTCATAAGTGTAAACTATAGATTTCAACATGCACACTGCACAGCTTCTAACATACAACATTTTATGTGGGAACTACCTTAGGCATCTGTTAATATACAGTATGTTAACCAACAGAGGGCGTTCCCGTTAACCCGCAATAGTATAGCATCCATACATGCTAAAAAAAATATTACCATTCGAAAACAAAATGGTTTTTATTTTTTTTTTAATATTAAAATATTCACTAAAAATGTTTCTTTTACGTATCAATTTAACATTTTTAGTGAATATTTTAATATTAAAAAAATAAAAACCATTTTGTTTTCGAATGGTAATATTTTTTTTAGCATGTATGGATGCTATACTATTGCGGGTTAACGGGAACGCCCTCTGTTGGTTAACATACTGTATATAAAAAAAATAGCTAGCGAAACTCCGCAGACTTGATGGGTACCTATCAATATCTAAATATGATAAAACAAAAAAGAAATTAATTTGATGATGTTTTTTTTTTTGGTTTCATCAACCAAACAAATTTATATTTTAAGTAACTGCACTATCTATCGGCATAGTTAGTGCAGCTACTTAAAATATAAGTTTGTTTTATGTGATTTTATCAACTCACACTTCAAGTAACACCACAATCAAAAAAATCATCAAATCTTTTTTTTTATTTTGTCATGTATCACCCATCACGTCTGCAGAGTTTCGCTAGCTAATTTAATTTGATCCTGTATTTATGAGACATTATATATCTAAGATGCATAATCCTTTTCAAGCTCTAGCACATTTTCGAAATTATTTCCTAACAATCGCTCGAAGATTTCGAGAAATCTCGAGGCTTGAAGATTCTCGAAGTTTGTGAAATCAAAATATTGTCGTACATCGACCAAGTTTTTTAACATTACCTACTAGTGTGCAGCTTGTCGTATGAAGCAAAACTTCTGTACGACATATACTTACAAATGTCGCTACAAAATAACAAGTTATTTATATGTATATTTTAAACTGTCAAGTAGGGAAACTGCGGCCATGTCGTTTGACATTTCAAAGTTCATTAAATACCATAATTATCAACATCTAAGTTCGAATAAATAAACATGACATTTGACAGATTTTAACTGCATCATTGAGCACAGAATTTAAATTGTCAGTACTAGTACAAATATCTAGCAAATTAGTATACTTCATAATACATTTTGGCTATATGCGAAAGGCTAAACATGAATGAGTTATGCCATTAGTTACTGTTTTTTAATATGAATGAGCTAACATGAATACATTCATGTTTAGCCTTTCACATTTAGCCAAAATTCAACCATTAGTTACTATGTTTAACCATTGGTTGAGTTAACTACGGATCAAAAAACCGGTCCTTAGTATTGATAGATTGACAGTGAGTAGGCAGATATATATTAATAATAAATAATAATTTATGCAACAAACCCAATCAACTATTACTCTACCTTGAACCTGTTTTAAAATAGTGGAAGCCATTATTAATTTTACTCAATATAGAATGAATTGATTTCCATTCTGCATACAATTACATTGTATGGAGATCAAAATGCATGTTAATTTTTAACCGACTTCCAAAAGGAGGAGGTTCTCAATTCGTCTGTATGTTTTTTTTTTTTTATATGTTTGTTACGCGATTACTCAAAGACGGATGGACCGATTTAGAAAATTCTTTTTTTGTTTGATAGGGTATAGTTCCAAGGTGGTCCCATATAAATTTTATTAACTTAGCTTGGGGAGTTTTTGAGTTAGCTTCAATAATGCGTATATTTCCCACTTATTTTACGTGTATGATGTGATGGTGTTTTAATAACTTCCTATCACTGTTATTTACATGGCTATATCTACAATTATTGTGCTCAATTATGTATTCGAATTAGTGTGGGGTAGGTTCCACAACTAAAAAGTGAAAAATAAAAACTTTTTAGCAAAAAATAAAACCGACTTCCAAAACAAAACACTACAAAGTGAAAAATAACTTTAATTTCGGAAGTCGGTGGCAAACAACGAAAATACAAAACCCAAGACACCGACTACCGAAATTAAAGTTATTTTTCACTTTGTAGTGTTTTGTTTTGGAAGTCGGTTTTAATTTTTGCTAAAAAGTTTTTTGTCTGAATTTTTTGAGAATATGCATTTTGTTAAAAACTTCTATTTTGATGTTAAAATTGACCTTTATTTTGAAAACTGTATCGATTGGTTTAAATATAATGCATCGTAAATATAAGTATAAAATAAATAGGTTATGGTATTCTATGTGAATAATTTTAAAATACCTATTTAAAATACAGGCATTCTTATTGGGAGACATTGAAAGAATATCCCCTATGAAAAGTAATTATAATAATAATATTGTTTTATGATACGAGACCTATAAAGAAATTATAATTTAGTTTAATTAAATCTTTTTTTTACACTTTTTATCAACCTTTTAATATATTTAAGTACAATCTGCCTAGCCATTTCCCAATGATGTTGGGGTCGGCTTACAGTATAACCGTATGCAGCTAAATAAGCCTTGGTAAGACTGGTTGTCAGATTTTCAAGCTACTGACGACCCGTAACGACTTCGAAAGCACCCATCCATGGACCAACCCCGGCAAGCGTAGCTTAACCTGATGAACGACACGAGCGGCTTTTATTACTTAGCCACGAGCTCGAGTAATGTAATACAATATACAATTCAACACTAAATAATATATATTAGGTATTATGTACAGTATATAATATAAAGGGGAATCTAAATCTAATTTAAAGCTTGAATTGTAATTTCATGGGAATACCCTATTAGCTTCCTGCGGGACAGGCCTAGCCTTGTGAAGATAATCTGGAAAAAGCTCATTCTCTTCAAAGCGAGAGTGAACAGGCTTCTTCTGGGTAAGCCCACTCTAGCGTCGACTTTGTCTATGTCACCTCCGACCTAGACTAGAGTCAAGAACACTCATCTCAAAAAAAAATAAAATGTTTTACTACATATTCTGTAGCCCTTTAGCAGTACCTGTACGAAAAGTGGAACATTAATTCAGCCATCGTTTACAGTAGTATGCGAGAGCCACAAAAAAAACAGCTTCTGTATTCCCTTCCACATAAAATCCGTCTGCCTTCAAAGCAAGAGTGAACAGACATCTTCTGGGCACGCTCGTTCCATCATAGACCTCATCCATCACTTTCCATCAGGCGTGATCCAGGTCAAGAACAGGTCCAGTCAGAAATAAAAAAAAATAAAAAAAAAACAGCTACTCTTAGAGAGGCCATGGTGGAGCGAATGAATTTGACCTTAAGCCTCGTTTCCCAATGGGGCGACGACGATCTGGTCAAATTTAATGCTCTGAAAACACAGGCGTGTATTTTCACTGCAAAAAGGAGCCAAAAGGAATGCTTTCCGAGGTGCATCTATGCCAGTTACCGACCGCCTAGAGCTTTTGAGAATGGAGTTGACGTCTGGTTTCAACTTCGGCTCAACCGTCGAGTCAAAAGCACAGACTGCAAGCAAGAAGCTGGGCATCCTAAACAAAGTGAGGCGATACTTCACATCTGGACAGCTTTTCAGTCTGTACAAAGCACAGGTCCGTTCATGTATGGAGTATTGCAACCATTAATGGGATGGCTCAGCTAAATACCAGCTTACTGCATTTGACTCGGTGGAATGCAGAGCGAGTAAACTTATAGGGGACGAGACTATGGTGGGCTAGGCTTCACAGTCTGGCTCATCGGCGTAATGTTGCTTGCATTTCGGTCTTCTACAGACTGTACTTCGGAGACTGTGCGCAGGAGCTTCACGACCTGATTCCACCATCGTCGTTTTACCATCGGACTACCATACGTACTGAAGGGTACCATCCGCACTTGGTTGATATCCCGACCAGTTAGACTCAGCGCTTTTCCTCCACATTTATATGCGCACAGCCAAAGTGTGGAACTCTCTGCCAGCGTCTTTGTTCCCTTCCACATAAACCCACATATCTTCAAAGCAAGAATGAACAGGCATCTTCTGGGCACGCTCATTCCATCATAGACCTCATCCATCGCTTTCCTTCAGGCTTGATCAAAGACAAGAGAAGGTCCAGTCAACAATAAAAAAAATACGATCGTCGTTTTTCGTCCCAAAAAAATATGATGTGCTTGTATGACTTACTCGTATCCATTCAAGACCATCTCCGTTTTGTGTTTATTATTATTTAAAAATGAATAATATTGTTCAAGTTGAATACAAATAGGTTACCAGGCTATTTTTAAATATCTAGCTAAATTTTCACAGGGTGTTCTACCCATGAATATGAATAACTTTCACTATGGGACCAACACTAAAATCACGAAAAAAAAATCAACTGTTTCATACATTTTGGACGAGTAGGTAATGAATTTTTGTATGAAACAGCAGATTTTTTTTGTGACTTCACAAAAAAAAATCTGGTTAAAAAAATTTTGCTAGTGATTTAAAAATGGCCCTGTATAATTTGTTTGCTTCATTTAAAATTAATTGAAACATACAATTTATTCATTCGCACGATTTGTGACTGGGCAACCACGTTAACAGCTAATATCATTCTCAGTTATTTTGAACATTTTGATCAATGATTAAAAAAATATCTGAAGTAGTTTGTAAACCTCATTCAAGTCAGCGGATTCACAACGAGTCGCCGTTCGATTTTAAAATGATATTTAGAGAATAGCACCACTGACCACAGACTAAAAATAATTAGTTTTTTTTTCTAATCAAAGTAATTTTGATACGCCCACTGCTCAGATGTTACCACAAAAAATAAATATTGTATTATTGTACAAATATTTGAAACAATTAAATAATAATAAACTGTTCTAGTAATTAAATTATCCGTGTAATCATTAACCGGTGAGTTTGCAAGTTTTACGTTAGGCGCGGTCTCACTGCGAGGGGGTTACTGAACAATTATGTAGCATTTTTTTTTTGTCGTATGTAAGATATCTTTTGTCGAACTGAGTCTCAAGCATGAGATCTTCGATTAGGTTCTCAGATGAGACAATTTCAGTTTCCTGTGGGTAGAAATAAACCTAATTGTAATAGAGGTGACAAATTGACGTTTAACGACAAAGTGTATTGAGACAGGATTGAATCAGATCAATGGCCTTAATTCTCAGTACCATACAGATTGTAATTCGGTGAGTGTGCCCAAGAACTCCACGACCTCATTCCACCGGCCCGTTAAACCATCCAGTAAACCATCCCTATCTACTTGCTATTCGACCAATTCGCACTAAGCGTTTCCAAATGTCTTTTATAACGCGCACAGCAGAAGAGTAGAACTCTCTACCTGCGTCTGTGTTTCCGAACGCATACAATCCTAATCTCTTCAAAGTGAGAGTGAACAGGCTTCTTCTGGGTAAGCTCACTCCATCATCGACTTTGTCTCTGTCACCTCCGACCTAGATTATAGTCAAGAGCAAACCCATCTCAAATAAAAAAAAAAAAGAACATGACAAATAAATTGAACAATAAGTCCCATCATATAGGTGGACTTTATATCAAAAACAATATCCTTTTATTATACAATGCCATATTACAGAACAGTAAAGGTTACATTAACTTCTGCAATACTTATGTGTCACATTACGTAAGGACGGAAGATGAATCCAACGTTTTATAAAAGCATGCAAGAGTATTAGATATTGAAATATTTGACATTTACACTTTTGCTTATAGTTGTGAATAGTACTTATTTATATTCTGCAATGCTTAAAGAGTATGTGTCCAGTTTATAGTGAAGTGGTTTTTTGTATGATTGTATGCTCTTTTATAGCACACTCATATACATACCATTGTCACTTGTTATTTTTCCAAAATATCACCTTTGCAGTACCAACTAAATTATCTAAAATATACTAAACATATTTCGTAAGACCATTTACAAAAGATACTTGTACGCGTTGATCTTTAACCTAAGTTACTGCTTCATGTTAATTTTAGAGGTAGGTGTTGAATAAACTTTATATTACTTAAACGGCGTAAGAGCCACTAACTGAAGACTTCTATCACAAGAATAGAAACGGAGGACCAGAATGACCTCACTTGACTTTTTGACCACTGAAGTTCTTACATCTCTTGAATTATTAATTACTTAATAATTACACATTATGACCGATGGTGAAAACCACATAAAATGTCTTCAAGTAGGACTACATGACCACAATAATTAGGCACATGACAGCTAAGAATATTGGAACTAGGGAGGGAAAACCGGAACGGTGATTGATATTGTACGTATTATCATTACTGCCGAAAGCGAGTATACGACTGCGCGTCACTAGGGGAAGCGCGGGGATAGGTGCGAGTGCGGAGAGTGAAACCGAATTCCTGTCATGCGCCTAATTGTTTTGGTCAAGTAGCAGATTCACAACTTCATCCAAATGCGAAAACAGACGAACTCAACGGGTGACTTCATATTACACTAAATTATTTTCTATTATTTTATACAGAACAATTTTTAAGCAGTGCGCAAATTTTCACAGGTTATTCTACCCATGAATATGAACAACTTTCACTATGGGACCAACCCTGAAATCACGAAAAAAAATCTGCTGTTTCATACATTTCGGTCGTGTAGGTACCTATTGAACTTTTCAAATTTTTTTTTGTAACTTCAGGGTTTGTCCAATAGTGAAAGTTGTTTATATTCATGAGTAGAACGCCCTGTGAAAATTTGCGCACTGCTTAAAAAAATGTCCTGTATATCTACCCTTCCTGACACTGCTAATCCAGCACTTGAGAGTTATGCTACACTTTTATGTCATAATCATAATCAGACTATAATGTTTCCACTGTTGGGATACAGGCCTCCTCTCTGTGAGAAAGAGTGGGCTGTAATCTACCACGCGGGCCCAGTGCGAGTTGGTAGATGTCGCATGTCTTCGAGTTTTTGGTTCTAGGACTTCCTTCACCGAACTTGAGAGCTGATGAAATTATTCACACAAAGAGCCTGCCTAGGTTCGAACCCATGACCTACAACTCGTAAGTCAGGGCCGTTACCATGGGCCTGCAGTGCTCTTCACATTTTTATGTATTTTTATGTAATTATGATGCGAGAATCACAGGACTGGTCGATGTGGCAACGCTTGAGGGAAGCCTCTGTCCAACAGTGGACGTCTTTAATACCATAATACGATAATGTACTAATAAAATTACGACAGGCTATTCATGTAAAAATCGCTCCGCTTGCAGTAGGACCACAACTTTATAAACAAAGATCTGTGTATTATATAAAAAAAGTGTTAATGTAACATGTGTCGCAAATGTGTGGGTTAATAGGTCATTGCTGTTAGATCACTGTACGCATTATATACTCTAGTTGATTTTATGTTTATATTGTATTTTTTTTAATTCTTTGAGGAGGAGCTCGTGGCTAAGTAATAACAGCCGCACGGGTCGATCCATCAGGTTAAGCTACGCTTGCCGGGTTTGGTCTGTGGATGGGTGACCATCTTTTCATACCGAGACTCCTCCGTGCCTCGGAAAGCACGTTAAGCCGTCGGTCCCGGCTGTCATTCGAGAATCTTTGACAATCGTTACGGGGCGTCAGAAGCAAGAAAGTCTGACAACCAGTCTTACCAAGGGGTATCGTATTACCCAGTAACTGGGTTGTGGAGGTCAGATAGGCAGTCGCTCCATGTAAAATACTGGTATTCAGCTGCATCAGGTTAGACTGGAAGCCGATCCCAACTTTGTTGGGGCTAGGCAGATTGATTTTTTAGAAAAATTCTTTGGTCTGTTTACGATATTTTTTTGTACATCTTTAGTAGGTTCTAATTGTTGTGTTTTATAAAACTAAAAGGACTGACTTATTTGGGGTCTGAATCAATCAACTCAGCTTACCGCAATCCTCAGCTCGACATAGGCCTCTCTAGGCTGTGCCACAACACTTTATCCTTCGCCTTCCGCATCCCGTCTATCCCAACCCACACTGCTCATTTACGCCGAAGTTATCAAAATACGGCAACGCTTTTTGCATGCTTTTAGATCGTAATCAATTCTTTTCGTAACAATCTTCTGCAAGCTTTATCTATCTAGACTGGTAAAACTCCTGAGCTAGCCAGACGTTTTTTTCGTGGCTACGACTTTAAAGTTTTCTAAATAAACTTATCCAAAACCCATAAAACGATTTCCTAGAGCCAACCCTTGAGGTCTAAATACATCAAAGAAAATAATACGATTATGATTTAATTAGAACTTTGATTGGCCACCGCCTACTCACAGTCATTGACAGGCCAGCTGGCGTGGTTGGTTAAGATACCGCCTATCATGCCGCAGGTCGTGGGTTCGATTCCCATCCAGGACAAACATTTGTGTGCATGAACATGACTGTTTGTCCTGGGTCTGGGTGTAATTATTTGTATAAGTATGTATTTACAAAAAAAATATTAGTATATGTAGTATATCAGTTATCTGGTTTCCATAGTACAAGCTCTGCTTAGTTTGGGATCAGATGACCGTGTGTGAAATGTCCCAGGATATTATTATTATTTATTTAATTTTCAGAGTAAAACCAAAGTGACATAAACGTGTATTCTCAACTGGACATATACCTTACGTTTTAAAGGTATACCGCAATTTCTAAAAATACTCCATAATCCTAGCCTAACAAAACAGCTACTTCGTGACTTAGAAAAGTGAAATTTAAGATCATAATCATTGAATTGTGTTAATTTTTAAACTGCTACTTTTAATGAGAGGTTATCGACCTGCCGTAGCTTTGTAATAACTCTAAATATGGTAACAAGTAATATTTCTGACAAAAACGAGCATTTTCTTGAGTAAAACTCAGTAAAAGTAAGGCTTGTCAGATATTTTAAAGGTTTTTGACCTCTTTTGACGGACTCTTGCGCATACCGAAGCATAAAATGTCCGTCACGCCTGGTATTAGGTATTTATTGTCTTTATCCTCTTTATTTTATTCAAAAATAATAAGGCCTATCGTAAATATAATACATACTAGCTGGGCCCCGCGACTTCATGCGCGTGGACGTCGTAAGATACACGATATATAATAAAATAACAGACACATTTCACACACAAAACTCCCTCGTCCCCCGACGTGCCTCTATGCATCAACCGTCCGCGCTCTTTGTTCACAATTTCATGGGTTTTATTTTTTTTGCGCGGAACCCTTATTCCTTTTCTTTTTCTAAAATAAAAGTACTAAGTTACTCCTTCTATCATCAGCTAATTGCCAGTGAAAGTCTCGACAAAATCGGTGCAGCCGTTTCGGATATTAGTCGGAACAAACAGACAGACAGACCGACACACAGACAAAAATTTAAAAAATACTTTTTTTTGTTATAAGTACCGTACATAATTACATATGCATTTAGTAAAAAAAACTGTTATTTTGACATTACAAACAGACTTTAATTTTATTTATTTGTATAAAAAAAAATTAAATTAAATATTTTTTTTTATTTATTTTTATATAAACGAATCTCTCTGATTAAACTCAAAAAATATTTTATGACTCAAAATGCCTACAAGATATTAGGTTCTCTCCTAGTTGGCACAAGTATTACTTTTCCTTTTTAAGCCAAAAGGAAGGGTAATCTACCTTTTATGCCATAGTTACATGACTTAAAATAATGACGTGAATGACTCTGGTTTATGAAACCCGAAAACAATCGAAATCAATGTCTTATATAAACCTTTTTAGATGGCGTTTTATCAGTAAAATTATACCTTCAATCATTTGCAAAAAGACATAAGAACATGCATACATGCACATGCACAACCATGCACGCACGAACGATGCGCACACGCAGCATGTAACAAGCCCGTATTGACCTTGAAAATGGTCACAAAACTAATGCAGTAAGAGCACTTAGCTCGTTCTTGTTGTCACGGGTAGTTAGACTGTTTCTTTGTTATTATGTTTGTTAATTGCTATGTAAATTATATACAGTTTTCGTTGTTACAAAATGTGGGTTGATTATTGTTTATATTGTGGTTTTAGTTGGGTTGCTACTGTAGGTTTTGTTTTTACGAAATAAAGGGCTTTCTTTCTCTTACACTTGTTGTTAAATGAGGATATTTAAAAAGGATGGATTAAAGAATACTGGACTACTACTTTTCGTCCACTTGCGACGACAGTGTGACATCTCGAATTTCGATTTATCGATTTACTGATTCGTTTTTCTTTTTGATTATTTAATTTCATTATTAATTTTACTCTAATCACTTCATACATAATAAAGCTATCTTGACAATAATTTAAGAGTTTAGAGAGAGAGAGCATTTAAAAGTTCAAAAGTCGTTTTCTGTAAAATTACGGTTTTTGAAATGATTATACACAATACAGTGTCATCTAGTATATGTTTTTAGAAGCTAAAAACTCATACTAAATGGCTCTGTATTAAACAAAAACTTTTGACACTTGAAACTGACTTTTTCGGGCATAACGCTTTTTCGTTACGCGACGATTTCTATCAGTTTACTCCTACCACAAGCCGCATTAAAGAACTTCATTCCATATATACCTGATATCTATGATATCATTCAATTCACACATTTAGACATTATTAATATTAACAAAAATAAGCAAAATAGCATAACATTTTGGTCTTTTTTCAGAGCGTCCTACGCACAAAAAGGATTCAACGAAGCAAATTAGCTACATATTTTGCTTATTTTTCATCCATACCTAATAATTTATACTTTTTTAAAAACAAGATAATTTTAGCCAAACAAAACACATTGGAGTTAGTCTTTAGAATTTATTTGAAGACGTGACTTGTTTATAAAATAAGCGCGAAGAAGACCCAACCTTAAATTTATTTTAGAGAATGATGCCATTTGGTGATTCTTTGTGTGTTTACGCTAGTTTTTTGATGTGGTTTTGTCTGGTATTTGGAACAAAAAATGTGTTTTTAGAGTCTTAGTTTGTCCTCTAGATGGTACTAAATTGGATGTTTTAAATTGCTTGGGTCCTCTTTAATAATTACGTTATGATTCTCCGTGTTCGTTCATTTCATCATTGATATCATTCATCATAGATTTTTTTAGTTTGAATAAATTAACTTCGTCAGGGTTGGAAGCTCCAATACGGCAAGACCCCAATATCTCTGCGGCTGCCTGCAGACGTTCTGTTTTTGCCTTTGCTGTGATATTATTGATATCTTAATCCTACCACTCTACCCATATCTCAAGACAAGGATAACAAAGAATTAAAAGTCGTTTAGAAAGCTTAAAAGCTTTTCTATAGATATTTCAACAAACTGTATTTTAAAGTGAACTATAGGTATATTATATTTTCGAGCCGTTTGGGGTTAAACCCTCGGGCCGTGGGGTCCGAGTGCTCATAGTTTGTTCAATGAAATCTCCCAACGGCTGGTCGCCACTTCCCGTGACCCAGGGGCTGGCTTTTACCTTGGCCAGAGGCTCTAAGCATTGCCATACAATCACTGCAACGTGGCAATGCCGCCAGTCACTTGGGTACATTACCAGTCAACAGCGATGCAGAGGAATTTTTCGACGCCATATTTTAGTTTTTTAATATTTTTAGTTAGGTATATTGTTAACTTATTTATACATTTTTAAAATACCTAAATAAACTTTTTATAGGTACAGTTTGATGTATTTTCCAATAAAGTTATGACATTGCAACACCTTATTATTTTCTCAGAACTGTACAGGAAAAAAACAAAATTAAAGACTTCCACAGCAAAAAGTATGATAAAACCATAAAAATCTTAGTAAGTAGTTAGAGGTGCCTACGATCAAAGTCAAACGTTTTTCTTGTTGCACCGAATTCCTATCGATTCTAAGAAACGTTAAAATGCTGTTTTTTCGTCTCGTTTTAGGATTCGGGTAATTACTCGTAAAAGAGGCGTATCGAAACACGCTGTCATAACTTATAATATCTTGTAATTTTATTGTAGACATCAATACTTTTTTATCAATCTTTTTTTAACAATAAAGATTACATTTATAACTGATGAAAAACCACTCTCATGGAGAGGAGGCCTGTATCCCAGCAGTACGAACATTATAGGCTGATTATGTTATGCTATGAATAACTTAATAAACAGTCAAATATTCCCAATCAAACTTGAACCTAATGCTTTAGCGATAAAGTTGAAAATCTATTAAAGAAATTTGACAGATTGTAGTAGCTTGATGTGCTGGCGTCTGTACATCATCATATTCTGCCTAGCCTTTTTCCAAACTATGTTGGAGTCGGTTTCTGTCTCGTCGACATGGAGTGACTGATCTATCCGATTAGAAACAAAAATTTAAAGCAGCTCCACAGTTTCTTGTACTTACCATTGAAGACGAAATATATATATATTATATACAAAATAGGTCTGTTACTGAAAGTTCTCATTCCTTAAATCAAAATAAACCTGTTTACCTAAAGAAAAAGATGCTTATAAGACACCATCTGCCTAGCCTTTTCCCAACTATTTTGGGGGTCGACTTCCAGTCTTACCAGATACAGCTGAATACCAGTATTTTAAATGAAGCGACTGCTTATCTGACCTCCACAAACTAGTTACTGGGTAATACGGTACCCTTTGGACAGACTGGTTGTCAGACTTTCGGGCTTCTAACGACTGTCAAAGAACCAAGAATGGCAGCCGGGATCAATGACTGAACGTGCTTTCCGAGGTACGGAGGGGTCTTGGTGTATAAAGATAACTAGTGTTCGAAAATGAATGGTTTTCGAGTTACTGAGATTTTTAGACTATTGTTTAAATTTTCAGACTGGTCACCAAAAACAAATAATTTAAAAATAACTACTTCTCTCGGCACTTATATGTTATTTTTCTGACTAATGATAAATGAGAGATGATTAAAAAAAAATACATGGCCTTAATTCCCATAACTTGAGAAATAGAATGTCTTGGGTGCAAAGAAAACCTTTATTTTATCATTTTTGAAATTCAGACGTGTTTTACTTAAAAAAAAATCTAGAAAAAAAATAGGTAGGGGTTTTCTTTGTTGGAAATGACCTCTATTATAACCCCTTTCAAGGAAAAGGTCGAATTTCCGAGCACCCTGTATAAAATAAATAAACAAAGTTTCTCAAAGTAACTAACCGTAAGTTTTTACGTAAATCTTCGTTCGTGATCGTTCTCAACAGAAGTTTTTGTATCCATCCATTGAGCAACTCTTTTATGTATCAAATAGATTTATCTTTTTACTTGCAGTTTCAAAATCTTCCGGTCTTTTGTTGGTTCGTTGCGACAGATTCTTCAGTTGGTTAGATAGTTTTGATTCTTTTAGGGGTAATGCGGTAACTTTAGAGGAGGAGGATGGAGCAAGTTCAGAGGCTGAAATTGTGATACTAATTACTTTCTGGTCCTTTAATCTTAATAATCTATACTAAAAACAAAGCTGAAGAAATTGTTTTTTTTTGTTTTGTTTGTTTGTATGTTTGAACCCGCTAATCTCTGGAACTGCTAGTCAGATTTGAAAAATCTTTTTGCATTTGGTAGCCTAACTCTTAAGAAAGGCTAATTAACATCACGCTAGGACCCATAACAGCTGAGTAAAAAGTAAAAAGTCAGAAAGAACGCTAAGCAAAAACGAAGTTAGTAATAGCGCGCGCAGGCGATGCGATGCGACGCCCACCGCGTCGCATCGCATCGTCTGCGTGAAATTTCTTGTCGGGGGGACAAGAAATTTCACGCAGACGAAGTCGCGGGCAGAAGCTAGTTGCGATATTATAATTCAGTGTCTTTAATGAAGATTTTGGAAGGAAGTTGTGTCTTTTTACCAAGCTTATTCCGGTTTGGAGTTCATAAAAACATTGTTGTTTATCCTAAAGTTCAAGGTACTTCGTATATCTACTTTATATCTAATCGCTGTAGGTAATATGACATGAATGAGGCATGCCTAAATCATTCAGAAAGATCCCTGATTTCTCTGTTTAGTTTTTTCAGCATTTATTTGAGTGTTTTTAATTAGATATTTTCTGAAGAAGTTGAAACTCAAACCGAACTCCAAGATTTTATGATATGGCAAAAAGTACCTACATTTAGTTAATACGAAATATACCAACATAAATATTACAAAAAAAAGTAATAACAGCCGCACGGGTCGATCGATCAGGTTCCGTGGACGGGGTCTTTACATACCAATACCCCCCGTGCCTCGAAAAGCACGTTAAGCCGTTGATTCCGGCTGTCATTCGTGGATCTTTGACAGTCGTTACGGGACGTCAGAAGCCCGAAAGTCTGACAACCAGTCGTACCAAGTGGTACGGTATTACCCAGTAACTGGGTTGTGAAGGTCAGTTAGGCAGTCGCTCCATGTAAAATACTGATATTCAGCTGCATCCGGTCAGACTGAAGCCGACCCCAACATTGTTGGGAAAAGGCTAGGTTGATGAAGAAATATTACCTAACATAAATCACAACTCTCATCCTAACGAAGTAAAAGTCGTTCTAACTTCGCAACCTTACCTCGCCAAAGGAAATATTCTTTGCATACATACATACAATAACTTTACATAATACATATGTATATAGAGATGTACGGCCAAGTGAAAGTACTAGAAGTTTGCCCTATGGCTACAGGTTGAGAAGAAAGTAAATACAAGTGAGTCATTGTTGACCAAGACTGTAGGCCTAGATAAATGATAAATGATAAATGATAAATGATAAATGATTTTTATTTCTGTAAGTAGGTTTGTACAAACACTTTTACAAGTCAATATTTTTTTTTTTTTAAAACTAGATGAGGTCGGCGTTTCCTATCTGACTACTCTGAGAAGAAAGGCCGAAACAAACTCAGAGGTCACAGTCTCTTATAAAGTCCAGACATAATCTTGGTCACTTCATGTGAAGACCATGTAGATTGGTGTCTGAAATGGTCTTTTGAGGAAAGAACCACACAGATTGAGAGGACCTGTCCAGTCAGTGCACGCATTTGTCAGTAATCGCGCAGCTCAACTCAGAACTTAAGGAGCTCAACGATTCGACGAACAATACCAAAGAAAGGACATTGGGGTAGGCCGCATAGATTACTCAAACTGCCAGACCATGATTAAAAATAACTGAGAGAAAAAATAAAACAAACAAAAAAAAAAGCAATGACCTACATAGTCTTCACATTCACAATAAAGTAAAATAATATAATACTTACAAAGTAAATATTAATGTCAACATTCAGTATGCAAAAATAAAAATAATATAAAATAAAATTGGAGCAATTCAATCCCAAGCCTTTTTGTCCTCAATATAATCTTTAACGGTATAAAAAGCTTTCTGACACAACTTGCGTTTAATGAATGATTTGAATTTATTAAGGCTCAGATAAATAGCATTCTCTTCGGAGCGATTCTATTTCTCCAATAGTACCTATCGACGCATCTCTAAGAAAGTCATCGTTGGACGCTGGCAATCAAGAAGAAAACTGTCAATTTAGTTCCGCGTATAGATGGCGTTGTCTGTTACAAACGAACTGTCAAACTTCAAAGAAACTAAACAATATTTTGTTTATTTGCGTCTTGTATCAATATACCCAATGAGTCGTTGTGTAGCCTTTACATGCAAAGAAATAATAGTTGACAAATTTTCAAGTAATTTTTACATGAAAAGAAAGTGAGAAAAGGGACTGGAATTAATAAACATCAAATTAAATGATTTGAATTTTATTGACCTCCACAAGGAGGTCAGATAGGTAGCCGCTCGATGTAAAATACTGGTATTCAGCTGCATCCGGTTAGACTGGAAGCCGATCCCAACATGTTGGGAAAAGGCTAGGCAGATGATGATGGAGACAAGTGAAAGTATACATACTGAGAAAAATGTACCAGTGATTCAATGTTGACTGCTGTATAATATCTACATCATCTTCAAACCAAGCCTGTTTGAAGATGAGATGTCCGAGATGATTGTCTGATGGTTGTTTTGAACCTGGTTATGTTATGAAAGCGAAATAAAAAAACCGGCCAAGTGCGTGTCGGATCACGCACAATGAAGTATTCCGTAGTTGGGATGAACTTATCCCAAGAACAAACTTAACATTGTAGAATCATGTTCTACCATACATCGATATACGGTTAATTCTCCAACAGCAAATTAAAGTTAGTAATCGCAAAAAATATGTGATCAAACTAGAAATTAATGATTTTAGGACATTTTCCTTTACTTGTGCTGCTTTGTGATTCTAGATCAACGGGAAGTTGCTTTACCTACCCGGGTTTTAATTTATAATATTTGCGAGTATCAAAGTATGTCGTATAAATGGCCGTATATTTTTATTGCATAGATCTAGAAGCTTGATTTTTTTAGAGCTCCAAGGGACCGTAGACCTATGTATTTGATATTAATTTCAACTTGTTAGTACAGACAGACATACAGACGTACAACGAAGTAATCCTATAAGGGTTCCGTTTTTTCCTTTTGAGGTACGGAACCCTAAAAAAAAACATACTCGTACATCATAATGGCATTATCATCCGGCGAAATGTGGGTGAACTACACACCCTGCTAAATGATAAATGATTTTTATTTCTGTAAGTAGGTTTGTACAAACACTTTTACAAGTCGATCATTTTTTTTTTAAACTAGATGAGGTCGGCGTTTCCTATCTGACTACTCTGAGAAGAAAGACCGAAACAAACTCAGAGGTCACAGTCTCTTATAAAGTCCAGACATAATCTTGGTCAATTCATGTGAAGACCATGTAGATTGGTGTCTGAAATGGTCTTTTGAGGAAAGAACCACACAGATCGAGAGGACCTATCCAGTCAGTGCACGCATTTGTCAGTAATCGCGCAGCTTAACCCAGAACTTAAGGAGCTTAACGATTCGACGAACAATACCAAAGAAACGACATTGGGGTAGGCCGCATAAATTACTCAAACTGCCAGACGATGATTAAAAATAAATGAGAGAAAAAATAAAACAAACAAAAAAAGCAATGACCTACATAGTCTTCACATTCACAATAAATTAAAATAATATAATACTGTACAAAGTAAATAGTCATGTCAACATTCAGTATGCAAAAATAAAAGAATAAAATAAAATTTGGAGCAGTTCATTCCCAAGCCTTTTTGTCCTCAATATAATCTTTAACGCTCAACCCTTCCGGGACTACAGGTTTGATATTATCATCTTGTATATGTTAATTTCATCGTTTACGTTCATAAATCTACTTAAGAAACACTATGAATTATTAATGCGCATCATCACCAACTACATATTATCACTCACTCAACGCTCTTCAGTGCCTTCAGGCATGAACTAACACTTTTATTATACAAATAAGGCTCCAAGAATGAGTTCATGTGCGATGCTGCAACTCACATACCTAGTATTTTGTTCGCACAGTATTTGTACAGTACATGTAATCGCGTGCACATCGATCTACGTCGTCGTGTGTGGTCTAAATTATAAAATGTAGCGATGTTCTTTATCCTACTAATATTGTAAATATGAAAGTTTGGATGGATGAATGGATGTTTGTTACTCAATCACGCCAGAACGGCTGAGCGGATCTGGATGTTTGGCGCAGAGATAGAATAGCACTTAGGATACTTTTTATTCCGGAAAAATGTACGGTTCTCGTGGGATAATTTCCAACATCAACGCGGGCGAAGCCGCTGGCAAAAGTTAGTTGTTCAATATATGAGAAATTTGAAAATGTTGTTAAGTTTATTTTTTTACGTACTCGTAGTTTGTCTTTGAGTTTTTTTTTTTTAAATACGCCTGATATTGCAATCGAATAATTATTCGGTTTATAATTGCTTTGCTGAGTGTAGTGAAGTCCTATCATGTGTTCACCGTACATTAAAGCAAGAACTAGTTATTAATAATAGATAGGAAACTAGTTAGCTGCATAACAATCGATAATAATTAAATTCTCAATTTAGAAGCGGATTTTAGATAGATATTTTTTTTGTCAGGGAATACTTTCTTTCTTGGTAAAAACTCACCTCTTCTCTAACTTAAACCATAGCCAACGCTAATCATAGAGCTGCATCAGCAACGCATGCGCAAGATAGTCCATTGGCATCACTCTCGCGCATCGCCAACCGTGAAATTGACGTTATCACCTTTTTGCAGACGCAATCTGTTAACATGGTTTTGTTACAAGAGAAGTACCTATAGGAAAGTTTCAGACAAAAGGTTTAATTTTAGATTTTTTTCGATGGTTGTACTTCTAAAGATTAAGTCATTTATTCAAATTATAAATAACCAATTTAAAAATATAGTATCCTAACCTAAATAAACCTAAACTTAAATATGGCGTCGAAAAATTCCTCCGCATCGCTGTCTACTGGTAATGTACCGAAGAGACTGGCGGCATTGCCACGTTGTAAAAGTGCTCTGGCCAAGGTAAAAGCCAGCCCTTGGGTCACGGGAAGACGCCCTGGGCGGCGGGAATCGATAGCCGATTCCCGGCCACCGTAGGCGCGGGCTTGCGGACGGTGAGTAGTGGGTAGCTCGCCGTTCGGTGAGGATCAGGCCCGGGTCGATGGCGCGTTGTGTTCCACGCGCGCCTCAAAGAGATGTCAGCAGAAGATGGGGTCCAATAGGGCCGATGCCACTGGGGTCGCGGTTTGTTTGAAAAAGATACCGTGGCCCTGGCATAGGCAACTGAAGGAACACGGGTGGGTTTTAGTCAGTAAAAGTCTGACACGCCCTTCCGCTCCACCCAGAGCGGGAGAAGTTATTTAATGATTTCCCATCCACAAAAAAAAAAGGGTCACGAGAAGTGAAAATCATATGCTTCTACAGGTGATTGAAGACGGAGTTATGAATTTCCTTTACCATATCATACGCTGCAGTTGATTTAAATGTGAAACCGCCTATTCAGGGTGAATTTTACAAGTTAGCGTGGATGGCCAAATTCTAAACTATGAGAAATGGCGAAAAGTACTCAAAGGAGTCTTGGCTTGATTTTGATGAAAACTAAAACAGTATCATTCGATTTTTGAAAAATCTATATTTCTAGCCAGAAATCGACCAGTTGATTTGAAAAAAAAAAACAAACATACACACACTATTATTACACCATTCGATAGCGTCGCTAATAAGAATCGAATTCTGGGAAGTAATGACGTACGGAAAACTTATTTAAAAGGAAAGAGCTCAATTAAAAAAAAATACTTTTTTTATTTTTCTTATGTTACCTACCTAGGTATTAAATCGAGCCCCAGACTCCTTTGAGTACTTTTCGTTATTCCTTATAGTTTCGGATTTGGCCATCCACGCCCACTTGAAAAAATCAGCCTGTAGGTATACTATATACCGCCTATATACTATAATTTGTAGTGAAACAAATATTTACAAAGTATTTACGGAAACAAGCGATTAACTAAGCGTTATTTTTTATTATTATTATAAATATAAATATTCACAAAACCGTTTGATAAATGATATTAAATTGGTTGTTATTATTTTAAATTGATATGATTTTAATTACACTGTTCATTTTTGTGTTAATCGCTTGAGATTATTATTTGATTGTGAGTTAGTTTTATTTATTTTTGCATAAGTTCATTAACGTTTCAAGAGTTTACATAAACAATTATAAATCTCAACGGATGATTTTCTCAATTATTGCAAGTTATTTTACTCGTATTCGACATATTGCTGATTCTGTGTTATATGTGGTACCCTAAGACTGTTTGTCCATCGCACCAGGAACGAGACGTCAACGAGAAACGAGATTATTCGCCAATTCTGTAGCTACTTCGGCGCCATCATCTGTTTTCTCGTTGACGTCCCGTTCCCGATGCCATAGACAAACAGTGTAAGTCAGCTAATTTTAAAATCTTCAAGTAGGTAATTTTTTGCGCGGTGCTCGTGTGTCACTATTCAAAAGCTATACACGTGCCAAACGTTATACAAGTGCAACCTAAGGAGCAATTACACTAAAAAAGCCTACAATGGCCTGTGCGTCCAGTATAACAACGCGTTGAGGGGTTTGTTGGGGCTCCCATGGCGTTTCAGTGCCACCGGCATGTTCGCCGGCGAGTTACCGTGGCCCTGGCACAGGCAACTGAAAGAAACGGGTTGGTTTTAGTCAGTAAAAGTCTGACACGCCTTCCCGCTCCGCCCAGAGCGGGAGAAGTTAAATGATGATTTTCCATCGAAAAAAAAGGCAGTGCTTCGCAAAAGAACGGCCTCTCTGTGGTCTCGGGTAAAGGGTAGCACCAACACGCTTCTGAGCGTGGTGTCGGACAGAGTGGACAGCCAAATCCTGAGGCATTGGTCACTCATGCATGTCCAAAATAATAATACCTAATAACATAATATGGACCTGTATCAATTACTGTGGTCTGAAATAAATATTTTCATTCATTCAATTCTAACGTCAGCCGCATGCACGATGACTGCTGGGCAAAAGTCTCCACACAATGGGCGCCTGAATATGGACGGCGCGAGAAGAGGTTCTAGGGTTCGAGGTGGCGCGGGAAAAGAGTCCCTGGAAGGACTTGAGAGAGAGCTTTGCCCAGCAGTGAGACAGAATAGGCTAATAAAAACAAAGCAATTCGAATTTTAAAAGGTTCTATTGCTTTACTGATTTAACTGTGAAATCGTTCAAGTTTAATATACTGATTCACTTCTTTTTAAATTATTTTTCCATAGAAACAAACCATAATTAATTGCTACTTAGGATACATCCTCATCTGACTCACAGTTCAACAATCTTTACATATAAATTCCTCAAGCATAACAAACTTTCTATCTATGTCAACTTAAGGATTCACTTCATCTTTATTAGGTATTCTTTAAACGTTTGTATATACATTGAGGTTATTGCCTTTTGGCCACATTCTCTGAATATTTATATACTTTTGCTATCACTGGAAAAGAAAACACTGTGGGTCACTTTTGACGAATTTCGGGGACATTGTAACATTTTTTGACACTGGGGCTGATTGATTTGGATTTGATGCTTGCCACGTATATATTTATGTAATAATAATATAAGACTATTAAATGATAAAAACGTAATTTTCTGAATCTTTTCCTAATCATATTTAATTTAATTTATTTTATTGATAGTGCAGTAAATAAGATAATTTATATTAAATGGATTTTTAAATTAATTCCGGTAATGATTCATACTCACAGTTCCTACTGCAAAATGATGTCATCTCGAACAATGACATTATGTTAATCTAATACTTCTCAAAACGCTGCCATATTTATACTTAGTTGTAGCAACAAAATTTAATAAATTAAATTAATAAATACATAAGTATCAATCTAAAAAAGGACTTTGTCTGAATAAATAAAAGAATTATTATTTTAAAAATGTCTTTGACATATCTCGGGAGTTCGGGACCCTGGGGTCCTGAACCTTTGAAAGGCGTACGAGGGACCGAAGCCGCAGAGCCGAAGAAGCCGAAGCTGCAGAGGCCCTTAGACCATTTTAAGTGTTGAGGCATCGATCGTCGATTATCCCTGTTGGGTCTATGCAAGTGCACCCAAGGGAAATCCCTGGTTGGTGTAAGACTATTGCAGAACACGGAAAAAAAAACATATTAGGCTATGGGTTTGGGTGGCTATAGTGGGTTACCCAGAGCTATGGAAGGGCTATACAATGGCAGGAGGTAACTTGCACACTCAATAATGGGCCCCCGAAAAGTGTCGTTAGCACATAGTGACGTAGAACAAGGGTTGCCCCCTTGTTCTACGTCACTATGTGCACTTCCTGAGGTGCTTGAGGAGTGTAGAGGTATTCCACGACTATCAGAACAATCCCAGAAGTACGGTCAAGATACGTAACAGCATCTTACTGGAATACTTCCTTCCTCCGAGCACGTTTGCTCTTGCGAATCTCCACTCAAGCCGCAATAATCAAGCAATAAAGGCAAGCCAGAGGTGAGGAACAATACTTCTCCTGGGAGATAGGGTCCGCAGGGTCGCTACTGCCCATCAACTCGCCACATGCTGCCCTGCGGGTTCAGGTCTGGCTCCTCACCCTAGCTTGGCCTATTTCGGGAAAGTAAACTCTACAGGCACAGACCTAGAGTTAGAGAGTGGGGGAATTATTATTATTATAAGTATACATATATACCATAATATACTACGAGAGCAGTGGTGGCCCAGTGGTAACGGCCGCGTCTTACGAGTTGTAGGTCGTAGGTTCGAACAGGCGCTTTACTTTGTGTAAATTATTTCATCAGCACTGCTCTCAAAACGGCGAAAGAAGACATCGTAAGGAAACCTGCATGTCCAGAGAGGAGGCCTGTTCCCAGCAGTAATAATTACATTATAGGCTGATTACGATAAGTATGTTTTATTGACGAAATGTTTATTTTTGTTTCAGGTAATACGATGAACATTTCTACATTAAGATGCAATCTGAGGAATACTTGATCTTCGTGAAAATGTACAAAGAAGTATGCTTTTAAAACAAATTTTTACTGAACCATGATAGTATCTATAGCTGCGTAGAAAACCATTCACTTGCGACCACTAGACCAATCAATAATTAAGTATTATTTTAGGTCCACAACGTCTTAATCAAACACACACAATACACGGACAACATATAATCTTTTAATACAAGTGCATTGTGCAAAATATTCCGCATTGCAGCCTTGTACAGAGAGCTGAGGTCGCCTGGCCTTGCTATTTGATGCTTCGAGAACGTTCGATATGTGAGGGAGTAATTCGAATGGAAAGGTGTATTGTTGTGTGTTGAAGAGCTGGTATGTTCACGACTGTGTTGTGTGTGTAGAATTAGACGCCTAAAGTTTGTGTTTTGTGATTGGAGAGTAAAATGTTACACTAGAAGGTACCAAGTGCTGTTTACGTGGAGGATTATGGCCCATCCCTTCCCACAGATACCAGGCCTGTGGCCCAGCTTTGGGAAAATTATAGACTGATTATGAAGTGATGTTCACAACGATAATATATTATAGGTGTCTCTAAACTTTATGATCATGCGCTTTTCTCTTGGGGAAAGACAAAACAACAGAACATCACTCGTCTTTTCTTGTAATTAATATCTAAATAATATAACATTAACTTTTCTAACTAAAAAATAAAGTATGTTTATACAAAAAACCATAGTAAGTACGTATTATGAGATTTTTAGCTCTCAGCAACATAGGTACATATTTCACCACAGACGATCTCTGACTTAAGTGTGAAGGTGGTTTCGCACCGGCGAGGCGAGCCGTGGATGGGATGGGTGCGAATTGAAATCACGCTTGGTAAGCTTTTACACCGAAAGATGTCCATCGCTATATCGCGCAGTCTCGCGCTATCACGCGCAGCCCATGTAAGTAGCACTGCTCTGCACATACTATATGCAGCGAAATGTTGCGATGGTCGGAGCGAGCCGGCGCGTGCCAGCGTGTGCCAGTGCAAGGCATCGCGCGGCATCGCTTGACGGAGCGAGACCGCGCACCCTCCTCGTTGGCCTGTGCGAGATTTGTGTATACGTTTTACAAAGTAAATAAATACTCTATTCTTAGTAAAGTTTAATAAATCTATCTCTATTCTTAATAAAGTTTAATATTGTACTCACAAATATTTCAATTCTCGCCTCACACTTCCTCGCGCATCTAGACCTTGTACAGACGCCAGCAGGTCAACCTACCCGAAACTGTCAGATTTTCCCAAGCAACCTTGAACCTAATAGCTTAGCAATAAAGTCGAAAATCTATTAAAGAAATCTGACAGATTGTAGTAGCTTGATGTGACATCAAAGATGGGTAGGGCGTGGATAGAAATTTTGCCATACAAATATCAATTCTTGCCTATCCATCTGCGCGTCGCTTCGCCGGTGTATAACCACCTTTACAATCCAGAGAGTCCAATGCAATTGCTGTCATTACGGTACCACCACAAAGCTCCACATAGCTCAACATACCGATATTCTTGCCAGTAAAACGAAACGTTTAAATACAAAATGTTCCACATAGTTGTGGTATCGGTGACATTAGTCTTGTATTTCCTTCTATAACACCGTTACGTGACAAATAGGCTCTGTCCTTAATAGTATATAAGATGACTGGTAATTAGTGACCGATACTTAAACACATGATTATACTCATGATAACAAACAACTTTTACTATGGGACCAAACCTGAAATTGCGAAAAAAAAATCAGGTATTCTCTACATTTTGACGACATATGCTAACATAAATGTAGGGAATAGCTGATGCTTTCGTGACTTCAGGTTTGGGCCCATAGTAAAAGTTGTTTGTTATCATGAGTACTACCAGTCCACTAATTACCAGTCACTCTTTATTATAGGTAGTTTGGATTACAATTTATAACCATTTATGACCACGCAATGGATAATTCTGGGTAAATTCCTATGTTATACAAATGTTTCTAAGTCAAAACAATATCTAATCATTGTACAGGGTCGTAGGGTTTTGACTTATATATGTTGGTGATTATTTTTGAACATTAAATTCAACGTGGACTTTAGGAATACGTTTCAGCATAAATTCGGCAGAAGTCAGCAGAAAAACCTGCTGCAATTTACCAAGCGCGTCGTGAAAATAGTTTTGTCTTACTAAACTCTCATTATAGAAATCTAAACGATTACCAGTTAATCTATAAAAAACACACTTACATAGATTAGAAAATACAATAACAACAGATTGACCGTGTCATTCCACAGTCCATACTTTTATATCAAGTGAATTGTTCGCCGAATCAATTCCCAACGCTTTCGATACGGTGCGGTGTGACAAGCGGCCACTAATGTCCACGTTAGGCAGCTGTGCACGAGCCGATCAACGGGACAATTGACGATCATCATTACTGTTTTATAGATAGAATAGATATAGGTAAACTTATGTGGAAAGTTGAGCGAGAAATGTAAAATGAGCGAGGAAAAGCTCACTACAGGAACTAGTTTAGAAAAATGATAAATGAGCGAGGATGGGTGATTGTGAAAGCTTTTCAAAGAAAACAATTTGAGCTTCTTCAGCGTAAGCTTTAAGTACCTACTGGCTATAATGAAACAATAGGTCCTATTCTTAGATCATTCATAGCTTCCATAATATTTTATTTGGACTATCAGTGATTGACTTACAATCGATAGGTATGTAATACACGTAGTTCACGTGTTCGGTATGTTTTCACTCAAATGCTTCACTTATCAGCAGTGATCGGAATATGTCGAGTATACTAAACTTCGAGGAAAGAAGTAACAAGAGTGGATAATACCGACGCGAGCTGACTGGCGGTTTCGAATCCAAATATTATAGTAAATATTTTATTTTTATATGTTATTTAACTAATCTATTTTTATTTTATTTTATTTATTTATTTCTGTAATTGTCCGTGACATGACAGCGGGCCCTAGCTAAATACCAGCGCTGCGAGACTTACTTTTAAATGTTGCAGCATCATGCTGAGATAGGAACCTTTTGACCTCGTACGGGACTGATTATTATTTTTGTTTCACTTTGATTTATTTTTTTATTTCTTAAGTATGTTTAAGCTTAATTTATGATCTTCCTGTGCGAGTCTCAATAAATACTTTATCTTTATTTCTTTCTCCTATAAAATCCCGGAATGATAAACATGATGATTAAATCACGGGATTTAAAAAATTGTGAATTATTAATTATTTGCCACGCACGCTAAGAAGAAGGATGTGACTGCCAGCCTACACCGTTGTATTGCTAGGAAATAGTTTCCTAACCCTGTGATTTTAAGTCCAGCTGGTCTAGCTAGAGTTTAAATTTAGGGCATCTATTATTTAGCCAAGCTCATCATGTCACCTGTTCATTCAAAATTCTTTACTGTATTACCATGGACTCTTCTTCCAGTCATCTCATTTCTCGCGTCATCTTCACAACAACCGCTCGCAAAACCATCACTCATCTTAGGCTGCCATCAGACGGACTGCACCGCACCGCGCGCAGTCGATAGCTGCATGCAGTTGTACGTTTGACTTCGTGCAGTCGTAACTTCAACTTCACGCGGTTGATCGCTAACCGTATACAGTTAGTGTGCAGTTAGTCAAGGAACAGATAACTGTATGAGGTTAGGGATGGACAGCGCGTGTTGACAATACACGACTGCAGCCAGTTAATATTGACAGTGCAGTCCGTCTGATGGCAGCCTTACTTCATCTCAGCTCATTTCTCCACGCTACCTAACCTTGGCTATAGATCGCGTCACGTAAGTATACCGCTCTGAAACCAGGCTTTCCGATGCGCATAGCGTGGCACGCTGCTGTTTTAGTATAGATATTGACTACTGCGCAGTCATTTGTATCCTACTTCAGAGAGGCAAACTTACATGGCGCGAACTATACCTAGGTATTTCTGCGTGAAATCACCCAGATTATTACCTATATACCAAGAATGTTTCCATTGCTTCTGGAATTCACCCGCGATGGAACAGATTGTCGTAGAAAACCTACTAATGTAGTTTTGATGGTTTCATAGAAAGTATTACAGTGTGGTATGTGGAATGTAATGGTTAGATATCGAATGAAATCAATGGAATCAATGTCAGTGTTGTATTGTTTAAAATAGGTAGAATTGCGTTGGTTAAGATAGCAACTATCATGCCGCAGGTCGTGGGTTCGATTCCCATCCAGGGCATTTGTGTGCATGAACGTGTCTGTTTGTCCTGAGTCTGGGTGTAATTATCTATGTAAGTAAGCATTTACAAAAAAAAAAAAGTAGTGTATGTAGTATATAAGTTATCTGGTTTCCATAGTACAAGTTCTGCTTAGTTTGGGATCAGATGACCGTGTGTGAAAATACCCCAGGATATTATTATTATTATTAATTAAAATTGCTCTTTCGAGTGTCCATATTTTTATTTATTTTTAGGGTTCCGTACCTCAAAAGGAAAAACGGAACCCTTATAGGATCACTGGTGTGTCTGTCTGTCTGTCTGTCCGTCTGTCACAGCCAATTTGCTCCGAATCTAACGGACCGATTAAGTTGAAATTTGAATTTACACTTATGAATTTCTGTGACTCAAACACGGACGTGTAACGTACATAAATGAATTTAGAATATGTGGGTCAGTTTTGCGGGCAAATAAAAAAAAAAGTTTTGCAAACTGTACCGTGTGACATATCAAATGAAACGGCTTACTGTAAGGGTCTCAAATATATATTTTTTTTATCATTTTAAAAGAAATCGTTTTAAAGTTATTTAAGAATAGGCGAAAATTTACTATTCCCCTCTTATCTCCGAAACTACTGAGCCTAAAATTTAGAAAAAAATTCAGAAAATAGTTCTTTACCTTTAGATTACAGGAAAACCTATAAGAAGTCTATGGTCTTAAAATAACATGGTAAATCTCTCAATTCTAATATTAGTTGGATTGTATGGAAGACCATGTTTTTCAACTACAATTTTAAGTTTGTTCTTGGGATAAATTCATCCCAACTACGGAACCCTTCATTGTGCGTACTCCGATACGCACTTGGCCAGTTTTTATTTGAGATGGGTTTGCTCTTGACTATAGTCTAGGTCAAAGGTGCCAGAGGCGAAGTCTACGATGGGGTGAGCTTACCCAGAAGAAGCCTGTTCACTCTAACTTTGAAGAGATTCGGATTGTATGCGTTTGGGAACACAGACGCAGGTAGTGAGGTCCAGGTCCACTCTTTTGCCGTGCGCATTATGAAGGATGTTTAAATTGGAATTGTTGGCGGGAGAGTCACCTTGCCGATTTTGAAATACTATTACCGACACGAGTTATTATGGTTTGGTTCGAGTCCATACGAGGACCCCGTGGCTAAGTTATAACAGCCGCACGGGTCGATCCATCAGGTTAAGCTACGCTTGCCGGGGTTGGTCCGTGGATGGGTGACCATCTTTACATACCGAGACTCCTCCGTGCCTCGGAAAGCACGTTAAGCCGTTGGTTCCGGCTGTCATTCGCAGATCTTTGATAGTCGTTACGGGTCGTCAGAAGCCCAAAAGTCTGACAACCAGGCTTACCAAGGGGTATCTTATTACCCAGTAACTGGGTTGTGGAGGTCAGATAGGCAGTCGCTCCATGTAAATTACTGGTATTCAGTTGCATCCGGTTAGACTGGAAGCCGATCCCAACATAGTTGGGAAAAGGCTAGGCAGATTGATTGTTCGAGTCCATACGTCCAGTCGTCATCTACCTAGCCTTCGCCGTACTAAACCTTAACAAACAAACTGAAATAAAAGCCTACCTACAACCTATCTCTATATCCCTCATGCATTAAATCAAACAAGTGTATTATATTTTCTTTTTTAATCAAGCTTTTATTAGTCTGGATATCATTTAGGACCACAGTCCTTGGCAAGACGAATCAAACGTGTCCAAACTCGATAGGGTTACGTCGTTTTACTACTGAGTTCCCATGACTACCTTTCGGCTCCATCATCAGATCAGCTCTACGTCATAATAACATTGCATTGTCATCCGATTTACATATGCATGTAAAATGTTAGCTCAATCGGAAACCGGGAAGTGGGTCAAATTTAACTTGCAAGATTCGATTACAGATAGACTCCGGAACAGGTGAAACTAAATAAAAGCTTCTAAAAAATATGTAACCAATTGAATTGATTGTGGCAGGCACGCAATGTTGGCACGTAAAAGGGACAAAACTAAAGTCCCTTTAGACTACAAATAACACAAATAAGTTCAGACCAGTCGAGTGACCTCGTCGCGGCCTTACTTTCATCTGTGTATAACTGGGTTTCCTGTACTGCTCACCCAGTACTCGTTAGAACCACATTGTAAAGCTTGTAAAATGTCAGTTTATGTTGCTTTTTATCTTTGAAGTATTTGCCTAAGAAAACGGGGCTATTCTGTAAAGTTTAATCGAGACCTCACAAGTGCATGCAATTCGAAAAGCAAATTCATTTGTTTTTAAATTACATCATGGCGTGTTCACAACGTTCGAATTTCGAAGAATTTTTTTTTTTAGAAAAACTGCCAGTATACGAAAGTTGTAATATAAATGAAATAAAACCTTGTAAAAACCGTTAAAAAGTTGTTTGATAATTTTATTCTATGTGGTATAATTACTTAGTCGGCAAAGTGGTGTCCAAAAGAGAGTAATGTGGTACTGCCATATACAGTACTATAATAGCTTCTGCCCGCGACTTTGTCCACGTGAAATTTCTTGTTCCGCCAACCCATCCTACTTTATTTCGTTTTGCTCGGCTCCTAAGGGTCCTAGCGTAATGTTAAATAGCCTATAGCCTTCCTCAAGAATTGGGCTATCAAACGCGAAAAGTTTTTTCTAATCCGACTGGTTCTAGAGATTAGCGTGTTCAAACAAACAAAAAAAAAAAACAATCTCTTCATCTGTAATAAATAGATTTAAAAATATTATAAGGTTAGATAAACCAAGTGTTAACTAAGTTCTAGTTTTCCAGGACTTCGAACGAAATTGATTGAAAGTTGAAATCAAAACTAGAAGCTTCTCTTTGCAACATTTAACAAGGATGAAGAATGTAAGTCGAGGAAAAGTTATTATAAATACTTGCAAATTATTTTAAATCCGTAAAGTCAAGTGTTGCAATAAAAATAAATACGTAATTGCTAAGTTTAAATATTGCAAGTATGATGTACCTTGACTTTTAAAATAATTATTTAGGGTTCCTTATGGGAATGCAAGATTGTATGTAATGTTTTCGCAAGCTTTCTGTTAGCGACGAAGTTAACGATTTGCCGTTTAGGCACAGCGTTGTAATTAGTGTTAAATTGGTAAAATATTTTTTTTTGTGCTTGATTTTTTCAAGCAGAGCTTTTTTCTGCTGTCTCTCAAAAAAGTAGTGCAGTCGGCAAAAGTAACTCTGTCGGTCTGTCTGTCACCATTCCACGCATAAACCACTAAACCGATCGGTATTTTTTTTATATAGGTAGCCTGGTTCCCGGACAAGGACAGGCTACTTTTCGTCCTGAAATGCTGACGAAGTCACAACAGCTCATCTATACTAATAATAAAGCTGAAGAGTTTGTTTGTATGTTTGAACGCGCTAATCTCTGGAACTGCCAGTAGGATTTGAAGAATTATTTTTGCATTTGATAGCTCAACTCTTGAAAAAGGCTATAGGCTATATAAAACCACGCTAGAACCCTCAGAAGCCGAGCAAAAAGAAAAAAATAATCGGAAAGAGCGCTCAGCAAAACAAAGTAATAAGCGCTGGCAGGCTACACGATGCGATGCGATGCGACGGGGTGGGTCCGGGGAACAAGAAATTTCACGCGGATGAAGTCGCGGACAGAAATTAGTACATCTATATTTTTTAAATTCAGTCGCAAATTAATATCTTAATACATTACTACTGACGTATCAAGTCACCTTTAAACAACAAATCACTTACAAAAGCACGCCCCCAGCTGTTTAAATTACTGTCACCCAGTGAAAACAAAGAAATAAACTCCTCACTCTTTGCCAAACTCGTGCCTGGCATCTTGATCACCCAGCTGCGCCTGTGCCACCTCGGGGCAAGAGAAAACAACCTGTCACGAACCCAAATTCGAATCAAAACCTGTTTCGCGCTTTTCGCTTTTACTATGACCTCGATTGTTCAGGGTTGCCAGTTGATTTATTTTTATTTCCCTTTTTTGTAGGGAAAGGTATTTATAAGTGTTCTTCTGGGAAAAAAAAGAAATGTTTGAACGGATTAGACCACAGAGCACTCACATTCTGAAAAAAAATAAACGTCATTGTAGTTTTATAATTACAGTTTATTGAGATAAACCCGCCGTCATGCTGTATTGTGTCTCTAGCTTGATAAATCAATAGGTTTATCACCATTTCTTTTTTCCATAAAATACTTAAATCCCATAAATTGATCGTAGAGAGAAAATCTCTTACTTTGCCATCATAAAGTTAGACATGTTTCTCTGCTTTCATTCTACTTTAACGGACTGTACAAAACTAAGATCAATCAAACAATCAATATTGATTTTTATAATTTGATACAGTTGCATCAGATGTGGTCGTTAGATCGACATTAAGCAATTTAAAATGGATAATGGTCGTGTGGGCGATCATTTGTGTAATTATTATACCTATTATGCTTAGTACGGCGCTGTTATTGTGAAGGTTATTGATAATGGAAGCGGATTAGGGACAAAAAGTAGATTAAGTGCTTTGAACAGTAATTATTAGAGACTGGATAGCATGGATACCAAATACCTAGATTATTTTAAGCATCTAGACAAACATAAAGCTAACAAGAAACTTTGGCAAAACACTTGTAAATATAAAGCATGTAATAATTACAGTGACAATCGATAACAAGTACTTATAAAAGATGCTTGAACTCTATTTATACTGCCGCAATAAAAAAAGTAAGTGGCTCACAAGTTCAAATATCGTCCCTTAGCTTACAACACCGCTCAAGTCGAAAATTGGCGGTTTTCACATTTTAATGCCTTTAGATGGAGCTGTTCATTGCGCGTCTAACCATTGGTCACATAATATAGATTTCAGCCAATCAGAAGCCGTAATTTCAAATTAAAATTAATTAATTAATTTAAATTCCACCAATTTTTTTAAATAGACAGCTTTTTTCGTCTCCTGTAAAGTTGGTAAAAATGACTTATGCGGTGTTGTTCGATAAGGGACGATATGCTTTTCAAGTGTATTACCCAATTTTCTGCGTAAACAACACTCAAAACTCTGGCAACCCTGCCCGTAGGTCGACAATTGCCAGCGCAGGCGCAAACTTTTTTCCCAATTCACACTTTTCAAACACTTTCGATTTTGTTGAGTTGTGAAAGAATGTTTGTTGTAGTATCTTTTTATTTACAAATGAAAGGTATAATGGATCGTGAAAGACGTCACCATTTAGAGGTTTCTATAGTTAACCGCTAGTATTACAACACTGCATAGTAACTTGAGTAAAAGATCGTACGGAAGATTTTGTCGAAAGTAAATTTTGCGTTGGCATCGTCATTTCATTCAAGTTTTACTAACTGGTTTTTTCAATCTTGATAATATAGTACGAATTATGGCTTTGAATGAGGCTCTCTTTTTAAACAGCATACCTGATGTCTATAAGACATGAACTTAAAAAAAGGTTAGGCCGACAACTTTTTACATAATGCTCGCAGTTAGCTGTAGTGGACCTGCAGACATACGAAACCGCTTGTTTGGTGGTGGGTTTAAAACCTGATTAAAATTAATTCCTTAATGTTTACCTTTTACTTTTCTTTAAAATTATTTTTAAGATAAAGTAAATCTAAACTGAGGTTGGAATTCTTACCGGGTGACTCAAATGATCACTGCTTATGACTTGCCTATAAACATCTGAAAAATGCCAACATCCACTACTTTTCTTACCTCAAATCAAACACCAAGGACCTCCACCATTTTCAATCAAGATCAAGGCTTATAAAGTACCAAGTTAGCCTGTAATCAAGCTCGATTACCAACTACCTACCAGCTCAAAATGATCACGTTCGGGCATCGACATCTGATCAGCCACATTGACCCAGAATGCTGGCTTGGTCTATAATTTTATGGTTAGTACTCTGTAATTAACTCGACTACGTAACTGGCAATGCACTGTGGGCTATTTGCTGCTTGTTTGTGGACAAAGTTATTGTTTAGTTTTTTTTATGAGTTGTAAATGGAAATTGGTTGTCAAGGTGTTGAGTAATAGTAATGTTACGGTTTTTCACTTGTTTATAGATTGTAATTAAACAAGCATAATAATATCACGTTCGGACTTTGTTAAAAAAAAGCTCAAATTTTTAAAGTTTTAAATAAAGTATCCAAATGAACTTGAAACTATTGACATGACTTCACAGTTTAACGGATCCAAGGTGAAGTTTAACTCACAAAAAACATTAAAAAAAAAAACGAAGTTTAGCCTTAGAAAACAAATAAGTACGAAAATTCGCAATATCTCGAGAAAGCCGTAAAAAAGTATGTTAAGTACATAAAAGCATAATTCAAATATGTATTTTGTCCAAGTGTAAAGTTTGAAGCACTGTGCGATAGACGGCATCCGTGGGTATACACAAAAAAGCGGTTTCACTCTCAACTCAGCTCTATGACCCGAATACATGGAATGATTACTTTTTTAAAACGTATTACTACAAATTATTTTTTCAACAGTTTTTTTTAAATTAAAAGAAGATTGTCATACTTTTTAGAATAGAATGATGACAAATGTATTATGTGTAAGACAGTAGACTCGTTAATAAAATGCAAATGTTCTTTCACCGATGCCATTGGCCGCGACTCGAAAGTGACCGAAAATTAGCGAATCACTATAATCGATTTCTTGTACTTGACATTCACGTCGCCTTCGATAAGTAGTAGGAAAAAACAAACGAAAGTAATCCTTATTTTCATGCTTATAAAGTTTAAAATAACGCTAAAAACATTAAAGTTGTAATAATTTGCTATGCGACACCGATCGCAGGCGCATGGGTTAAGTTCGATCTGTTTTTACCTCATTTTGAATTTTGATGGCGTGGAAGGAATGTGATTCGATTTATAAAATTTAACGAACTTTCTTCTTTCTCTAAGAGACTTTCCAAATAAAGAATAAATCATTATTGTAATGTGTATTTTTGATTTATTCTTTGCTTATAATGAAAGATGACCTAATTCATCTCTAAAACCGTAAAACTAAGACTAGCGTAACGAGTAACATTTCTCATAACAGTATATGATGGTTATAAAATCAGTTATGACTTGGATTCATACGTTTAAAGGTAAACGACCTCTATCCGCCAAACCTCAAAGTTACACAATAAAACTTCATTGCCTACCATCAACAATTTATTTGCAGATACACCAACAATAGAAATAATTGTAATTGTGCAAGCAAACATGTGCAATAAAAATCGTTTTATTTTGCTATAGAAACACCGGTCCGTCTTCGCGCTAAAGTCTAAAATGGCGGCAACAAAGTGCGCTAAATTGATGTTGTATATTTCAATTTACTATGACAACATGTTTAGTAACAAAATTTCTCGGTTGTTAGACCATGAACACAAGATTATAACATTAGGCGTGTGAACGAAATTTTTAGGAATGTGAAATTTTAAAATAAAATATTATTTTTTTCTACTTTCACTTGGATGTCGCTTTCTGACCACTGTGGTCTGCGGCGCGAATAGAATAAAATGTGGATTTGAATTTGGAATGCCAATGATTTCCTTTTATTGAATTTGGGGTAATCGCTGTTTGAAGTTGGCAATAACCTACACAGACTACACACCGCACATACATATTAAAAAATAATAATATTGCAACTTGATTGATAGCTTGACATAGTTTTTAGCATATAGTTAAATCTGTTTAATCGTTATTTCTTTTATTAATTAACTAGTTTGCTCTATCTTAGAATGCTGAGTGCAGATTATTAATTAAAGTGAACAATTACCAAAATGAGCACTTTCGATTTAGTTCCTATACATTCATTACAATCAAAGTGGTTTTAGGTGCCTATTAGACTCGTAAAAGTTCAATGACTTTTCATCGCAATTAATCACTTTTACGCGGAACATTTATCAGCAATTTCATAAAATTTTACGTATAATGTTACTCCATAAATCACCATACAAACTTCAATGAGCAATTGCAGCCTCTAGGGGTTAAATTATCCAGAAGCTTTAAAAAAGTTCTATCTTAGCACACATTTATTTCATTTGACGTTTAATGTTCAGTGATTAGATTATTTTAGACTAAGTAGTCGTTTATGATACCTATAATTTTGATACAATACTGGACCCGCGTGTTCTAAAACGACTCGCTCTTTCCTCACAGAGAGGAGGCTTGAGGTAAAAGGAATATTATTACTTAATTATGCTGATTACGCATAACCTTTTATACAGGGTGTCCAGTAAATAGCACGACATACTGCAGGGGGTGATAGCTTGGGTCACTACCTATCAATACAACACAATATATGTTCAGCAAAATCTTACGGATTTACAGTTTTACAAAATTTTCCGAAATATCGAAAAATCTCTACCTTGAAACAGATTTTTAAGCATCTCGTAATGAAAAAATCCTTTTCTAGAACTTTTTTTACATCAAATTATTCGTGAATAGGTTACTCTACTCATTATAAGTTTTTTTTTTATCAAAAACAAGAAAGTTTTGAAGAAATAGTTTTTTTTGTTAAAATTTTCACAGAACGACTTTCTTTTCGCATAACTTTAACCTACAGTGGTGAAAAAAAATCCGTAAGATTTTGCTGAACATATATTGTGTTGTATTGATAGGTAGTGACCCTAGCTATCACCCCCTGCAGTATGTCGTGCTATTTACTGGACAGCCTGTATATTTTGCGCCTGAAGAATCCTGTTGATTCCGTATATAAGTTGATTATATCACTACACTGGCTCACTTCCACATCAAGCCCTTTCGGGCAGGCCTGCCTCACTATGCCTCACTTTGTGATTGACACATGACATTAGTGACAGCAGCTACCTTAATACTTGTGTGAATGAGACAGTCTTTATAGAAACGAGATAAGAAGACCTGACCATATTTTACATTCGAACTATGTTTTCATTCAATACCGCACTGTCTCAGACAAGGTCAGATATCAACAATTGTTTCTGGGTCACTGTTCCCCTGTACACGATGGCGAACAATGGCGCACCATGGGAAGCGCTCTGTACCATTTGCATATAATGGTATTGATTATTTAATAGGGACCATTATTTTATCCCCCAGAGCGGTAAGCGTGAGGTTAGGGTTTCTTTGATTAATGAAGACGGAGGTACGAGCTAAGTTTTTTGTTGCTTTGAATGTATTTGCTTAAAAAGGATTCTTATTCTTGCTTGCTAGGAAGGAGGAAAGGCATGTGACTAAAAGAGGGATAAATAAAAAAAAATTTCGATGCAATGGAGAGCAAGAAGAAGGCCAAAGAAAAGATGGATGGATTGGGTAGGGTTGTGTAGGGTGTTGGGAATCGAACCCAATACAACACTTTGAACTCGGTCAGCACGCGCAGGCAGCGTGTTCAGCGCGTCATCGGCAAGCTGAGGCCCGGCGCAGCAGAGGCATAGCTCGGCCCGCTGACCACTCGCTTCCTCGGACTCCACCGCGACAAACGATTCTTCTCTCTAATTGAAACTATAATTTATTGCTATACATACAGCTACTGTAAAAGTTCAGACTCCAATTATGTGGCAGTTCTGAGTTTCTACAGTCGGCACTTCGGCTTTAGTTAGGGCGCTAGGCGGCATAATTTAAGTATTGTGCTATTTTGTTCGAAAATTTTAACGTTTAAACCTAATAATAATATATATGATTCTTGCCTCTCCGAGTGGTATTTCATAATTAACTAAGCATCCATGTAGAAACGCAAAACTTACACATAATTGGAGTCTGAACTTCTACAGTACCCCTCTGCCTAACCATTCGAAGAGTAGAAGCGAGATGTTAGGTGTTATGTGTCCGTCGGAGAAATATTAGTAGTATTTTTATATCGAGAACCCTCCATCTAAATTACGAATCTTACAACGACCACCACATTGAGCCATTGAACGATAGATATATCTATCTTCTATAATCTTAATAACTATTTTGAAACCCTCAAACAATGGTAACATCTCTCATGGCAAACCAACGTAAGATCTTATATCAGACCGTTGCATAACTTGTAACATTTTCCAAGAGATTCGCGAGTGTAGGAAGCATTTACTTCCGAGCATTCAATGGAGCTTGTCGGCGTTGGTCATAGTTTTGTAATAGCACGCGTGATTGGTCTAGTTGCTGCGGTGTGAGTGAGGTTATTCTTTTATTGTTTTATTTAGTAACGTCGTAGACATCCCATAGATTGTGTTATGGATAAGAAATTGCAATACAATTAGCTATTATTTGTCTATTGTTGTATCGGAAGTAGCGACATTCAATTGTTATTTTCAATGGCCTATCATTAGGATTGAATTTATTATCGAACTAGCTTTTGCCCGAGGCTTAGCCCGCGTGGAGGTCGGAAATTTTCCCAGGGCAACGTACTACCGGGATAAAAAGTATCCTATGTCTAGGTCATGGTTTACCCATGTGCGGAATTTCACCCAAAACCGTTGAGGTGTTTTAATGTCGGTTTCAATTTATAACCTTAGTTAGGAAGGACTTTACCGAGCAATATAATGGGATTAGCTATCATAGTTGCTTTTTTCAGTGAATTGATAAAGTAGCTTCTGAGAACTCATAACTTAGCTACTACACCAACTTAAAGATACATAACTTACACGAATTAGAGGACAGAATGCAGTTGATATCCAAGAAATGCTATGAGTTTGATTTTATAGATAATATAAACAATCTAACACTAAAATAAAGTTACAAAAATAATATCCTAACCAACGAAAACTATTACTTAAAAAAAACTAAAATATGGCGTCGAAAAATTCATCCGCATCGCTGTCATGTGGTAATGTACCCAAGAGACTGGCGGCATTGCCACGTTGTATGGCAATGCTTAGCCTCTGGCCAAGGTAAAAGGCTGCTCTTGGGTCACGGGAAGTGTCAACCAGCCGTTGAGAGATTTCCTTGAACAAAGCATGAGCACACGGACCCCACGGCCCGAGGGTTTCAACCCCAAACGGCTCGAAAATATAGTTACCGATAAGGTTATTATACTTCCGCCGCTTGAGGTTTTCCGCAGCCGCAGCACCAGCGCCAGCACAAATTTTATAGATGTTTCAGCTATTACCAATGATACTGACATTCATAGGATTTAAATGTGAACAATCATCGCACCGGGGACTCCACAAATATAATGTCAACCTATGTCATCAACCATGCCAAAAACTAATCAGGTCACCTATTCATCCTATAATGTCCTAAGCTTTAAGTAGCCATTTAAATTCAGTCGATTGCAGAACTCTTGATTAACATTACTAAACGCATAACGACACTTTTGCGTGTGAGTGTATCCAGCTTATCTTGACCCGTGACAAAATTGAGAACTTTACTTGAATGTACAGGGTCTGATCATACGGGCAAACCAACTGCAACGCGAGCATTCACGTGCCTGTGAAAAGTCAATGATTCGTTTGACAGTAAAGCAAAATGGCGATTATTGTTGGAATGTCCTCACTGAAGAAACCTCTTGCTTGCATACAGGCTTTGCAATGCTGCTAAATAGCTCGTAGCTAAATGTTAATTTCGCGATAAAACTCGATGCGTAGACGCAGCTTTACAAGGAGTGTAGTTTGGAATGTCTTCGCAATAGTTAGGATTTTTACCCGGTTAATAGCAATAACCTGAGGAGCTTGTGGCTAAGTAATAACAGCCGCACGGGTCGATCCATCAGGTTAAGCTACGCTTGCCGGGGTTGGTCCATGGATGGGTGAGACCATCTTTTTATACCGAGACTCCTCCGCGCCTCGGAAAGCACGTTAAGCCGTTGGTCCCGGCTGTCATTCGTGGATCTTTGACAGTCGTTACGGGTCGTCAGAAGGCCGAAAGTCTGACAACCAGTCTTACAAAGGGGTATCGTATTACCCAGTAACTGGGTTGTGGAGGTCAGATAGGCAGTCGCTCCAGTCATTCAGCTGCATCCGGTTAGACTGGAAGCCTTGTTTATAACCTCAAATATTACTGTGCAAAATGTGAGTTTTTATGATATTATGTTTGATTTACGCATATTTCGCCAGTAATGTTTACCATAGCCTTCAGAGTATACAGGGATGATGTTGAGCAAGCAGTGCCATTATAACGGGCCAAGTCAAACTGGACTCTTTCAAAAGTCAGCTGCGTGGTATTCTGATGTCGACAGACTCCGATGACCTCACGGTTAGTCATCAAAACTAAATTCAGTCAAGGACGGAACAGATTGGGTATTTATCTTATGTGAAATAAACCGAAAAGTTTATAGTAGGTAGTTCCGTGTTAGTTTTGTGCCGTCATACCTTGGTTTTTTCTCATGTTATTAATAATAATAAATAATAAAAAGTTTATTGATTCATGTCGTTACTATGCATGGCGTTACAATTTGAGAAGCTTATGCCTAGAGGCTGAAGATGATAAGGTTACAATAACCTTATCATCTTCATAAGGCGGATTGTTCAGGCATGATATATCTATTTATTTATTTTTATTTTTGGCCAACCAACAGTTGTGTCTACTGTAACATGTTAAAATAAAGATTCAGAAGATGAGACTATGTAAAAATCCCCCTTTTTGTGATGAACCAACGACGAAACTGAACGAAAAAAGCTAACTATTGTAAAAAATTTAACAGGTCGACACTTCCTGGTTAGTATGGTCATCTTTTTATTAAAAAAAAAAAAAAGACAAGAATGGTTATAATAACATCGTCATCCTCCATAAAGGTGTGTTAAACTTGATTTATTCCAAATAAATATTCCACGATGTCAATTATTTGGCTCGTGTAAATAATACAAGGTTCGATCAAAGTTCAGATACAATTGCCGCGATATCGTGATCCCTCCGTGCCAAGCAAAGCACGTTAAGCCATTGGTTTCGGCTGTCATTCACAGATCTTTGACAGTCGTTACGGGTACTTAAAAGCCTTATAAAGTCTAGCAACCAGTCTAACCAGTGTTACCCAGTAACTGGGTTGTGGAGGTCAGATAGGCAGTCGCTCCATGTAAAATACTGGTATTCAGCTGCATCCGGTTAAGCTGGAACCCGACTAAAACATAGTTGGGAAAAGGCTAGGCGGATTGATTGATGTCATTTATTAGGAATCAGAATATAAAATATGTTGTAAAGCGAAAATCGTGATTGATATCGTATCATTAAGTTGGAAACAAGAAATGACTTATTTCAGGTGAATTGATGGGCATATTAATTAACTAGCATCGCTCGCGTGGATGGCGGATTTCATGGGTTTTAATTTTTTTTGCACGAAACCCTAATTTGTTTTCTAAAATAAAAGTAGCCTAAGTTACTCCTTATTACATCAGCTATCTGCCAGTTAAAATACCGTCAACATCGGTCCAGCCGTTTCGTAGATATGTTGGAACAAACAGGCATACAGACAAAAATAAAATAACAATTGTTTTTCGTTTACCAACCCTGCTGTTTTTGACATTAAAAACAGACAATACTAAGATCCTTTAAACTAAGCGATTTTTCAAGATGTCTTCATTTATTTGAGCAACAGAAAATCTACTACCCATTAAATCCGTTTGTAACTTGTGTCATCATGATAACAATATCAACGTCCTTGACAGAGGAGCCTAAAGGCTTTATGTAACCATAAATTAAGTTAAAGTTAGCTAATAACATGGTTTTTGTCAAGTTCAAAGAGCAGTCACGATTATTTTCATTTTGCTTAATGGTCCGTAACTAATTATACTTAAGTTGAACGAAATACTTAATTCGTTTTAAATTAAACTTAAGAAATTGCTTTGAATTTTTCATTCTGCAAAATGGTAGCAGAAACAATTGTGGCGGGAGTATTTCTTTGAACGACTTTCTTTACTAAGGATCTACTCTTTTACATTGTTTAAATTTTGATTTTATTTCTTTCTTTCTTCGTTTTTTTACTCGGTACTTTTGATTTTCCCGATAATTTTTTGGAGTTAGAAAACAATATGCAATAAAATAACGTTTTTTTTTTTTATAAATTCCAAACACCTACCTATTCTTTTTCGATACATACTTATTTTGATTATTATAAGTAGTAAAGTGCTGATTATAGTTTTCCGCTTTCTGCTTTTCAAGCGGCGAGCAGAGGCGTAACCTAACTCCTTCCATTCAAACTCTAATGAAATCACTATAATGATCGGAATCGACGCGACCGTTGTATTTTATATTTTTGGTGGCAATTTTCAAATTATGTGTTTTGATTGACTTTACAGTTATAATGTCGAGCTGTTAAGTGGTTTTCTAAGATTACGATGGATGTGATGAACTTATAAATAATAATATTCTGGGACATTATTCACACACGGTCATCTGATCCCAAACTAAGCAGAGCTTGTACTATGGAAACCAGATAACTGATATACTACATACACTACTTTTTTTTTGTTGGAAATACATACTTATATAGATAATACATACTTATACTCAGGACAAATAGACATGCTCATGCATACAAATGTTTGTCCTGGATGGGAATCGAAATAAATAATACCCAAAGCTACATCATTCTCTTGCCTTTATCCCAATTTATTTGGGGTCGAAGCAACATGTCTTTTCCTTCCATATTTCTTTCTCTGTTAGTCGTCATCTCCGTAGTCATTTTTTTTCTAGCCATGTCATGTTTCAAACCTATATTGAAAAAAAAAAATGTGAATGCAAGATTGGGTTGGATTCTCAGGTTGGGAACCAACTAATGCTATTTACATTTCATTATATTTTTAGACAATCGACATCAACTTTGAAGCTACTTATTCGTATATCAAAAACAAGATTATTATCTTTGACAACATTAATACACGAACAAGGTCATTTCTCAATACAGAGTGATATATTACAGCACTAGTGACGTGAAATGAAAGCCTATCTATCTGAAACCGGTACTGATACCGGTTATTTCAACAATCTGGTACCGATTTTGCAACACTAGTTGTAAAATTAGGTCAAAATATTATTTATTTATTGTATTTGTTTTAGAGATAACAATATTGTTTGGTATTGTGTTTTAATTGATTTTGAAAGGCTATTCGTGCAAATAAAAAGTGGAGCTGTTGTGTGGTATTTTTTTTTGGCGAATAACTTCGAGATAGATTTCTAAATGTTATTAGACTATTACTATACTAGTTCGTGTTTTAATTATTGACCACTAACGAAAAAGACAAGAAAAAATATTTGTACATTGTAACCTTTCATTCTGTTACAAGTTATACAAGAAAAGTTTTTAAGCAGTGCCCAAATTTTCACCCATGAATATGGATAACTTTCACTATGGGACCAACTCTGACATCACAAAAAAAATCAGATATTTCATACAAAAGTTAATCCTACTCAACCAAAATGTATGAAACAGCCGTTTCTTTTTTTCGTGATTTCAGTGTTGAGTCTTTAGTGAAAGTTGTTGATATTCATGGGTAGAACACCCTGTGAAAATTTGCGCACTGCTGAAAAACTTTTCGTATATAATATTCATAAGATTTTTCGCTTCATGTAAAATTTTTACGTCTGATGTGCGCAAATTATTTAAGCAAGATAGTTTCTTGATCATTCCTAGACACGATGCGTTAAAAATCCGGTTAATACATTTTCTTATTTTATTTAGGCATTATGCATCAACCAATTGTCACTAGCTTTTGTCAGTAGCTTCGCTTGCGTGGATGTCGGAAATTATCCCACGGGAGCCGTACATTTTTCCGGGATAAAAAGTACCCTATGTGCTATTCCAGACTATAATCTATCTCGGTGCCAAATTTCATTCAGATCCATCTTGCCGTTCTGGCGTGATTGAGTAACAAACACTCAAACTTTCGCATTTATAATTTTATATAGTAGGATGTTCTTTTGAAAGGTCAGGTGCGTAGTATTCGCAGCAGGTGGGCGTGCGCGTATCAACATAAACGAAGCAAAAGGGGTATGTAAGGATCGTAGCAGGTCACGTTCTGTATTTTCTGCCTACCACCATGGGAAGAAGACGTGAGTTTAAATATGTATCTATATGTACATTGAAATTGTTGTACATTGAGATATTAAAGTTATTTTAAGCTCCACAACTTACAAAAGAACAACAATTAAAATTGCCCCAATTTCTTAAAAACATCACAGAATCTGCTAAAACAATCAAAATTTTTGTTAATAACATGTGAATGGGGCAGTGTGTCGCAAGGCGTGTCATCAGCCGTGTGGTCTGTTGTGAAAATAAATAATATTGTAGACTGGCCATTATAATATGGGTAAACGTGAGAACATAGTTTGCGAAACGATATAGGCAAATAATAGGTACCTATGAAATTGCCGATTTTTGATACCGGCTAGTGTGAAGATCAATATCTTTCATTTTATTTAGAATTCCAAATTCAAATTAATTTTATAATATAGCATGACATTTAAAAAAATCTGTTGTTCATTTTTTTTCCCGCCGTTCGATTTTTATTTGATATCGATGTTTCTGTAACCATGGAAAAATCGAAATTGTGCGCTATTTTAGAATACGAGTTCCGTCGTGGCATCAACGCAACACAGACAGCGCGCAATATTAACGACGTGTATGGACAAGGTACCGCAAGTGAACGCACGGTGCGTTTTTGGTTTGAGCGATTTAGTGGGGCCATTTTTACTTAGCCTTGTTTTACAATTTAAGAGCTGTTTTGGCTCAAAACGTTCAATTGTTGAAATGGTCTCTATTTTGAAGATGGTAAAAGCGAACATTTCCTGAGGAACAAATCTTAGAAAGCAAAGTTTTATTTTTTGTGTTTGTGTTTTTTATTTATTTAACCATTTATGTACACAAAAATAAACAAACAAGAATAAAGAACAGAAAAATACGTACAAAGGTGATGCTTATTTCTAAAGAAATCTCTTCTACCATACCTGCGATAGGACAGAGGATAAAAAAGATGTAGACACCGTGTGTGAATAGAAGAGAAAATAAAATAAATAAAATCTAAAGAAAAAATTCACTTAGCAAATAAAACATATAATACATACATACATACTTCTAGAAAAAATATCACTAAAATAACTAACAACTATGACGAAATGGAAAGATAGTGTTCTTTCACTCTTCTTTAAATACTGCAACAATTTGGCAGTCCCTATGTCAGGTGGAAGTGAATTCCACAACCGAACCGCGTGCTCAGTGAAGGAGTAGGAGTAGAAGTCGGTGGAATGGGAAGGAAATTTTAGAAGGTTACTAAAATGCAACCTGCAAAGCACATCAAAAGGACGGGCGTAGGAAAAGCGTTCCCGTAAATAAGAAGGTGTTTTAGGGTTGTGAAGGATGTTAAATAGCAGACACAATATGCGAGAGTACCTGCGAAGTAGAGGGTGACATTTAGTCTACTTTTACGAAATAAATCCTTAATAAACTAACTTATATCATGATCGTATGTGATTAAATTTTTGATAGTTATCCATACCTTCAGGCTATTGACCGCTAGCATTTTTGTTCAATACTCCATACAAAATATATTATGTAGTCTATTTCTTAAATCAACTCTAACTAAACAAGTTATTTATCGCCTTTAGCTATGAACTAATTCTCTAGTTATCTCGCACTAGATACAAGATTAATTACTTGTAAGGCGATAAGCTATAATTTCTTGTCTATGGACACTTACTATTACGAATCAGATCCGTTAGATAAATCAGTCTTTAGGTAATTGTCTTAGTGCAGAGCAAAGGCCTCTTCTCATACAGAGAAGAAATAATATTGATCACAACGCTTGCTCAAGACGTGTTGGAATTGTAGACCACTAAGCCAGAGTTTTTCTCACGATATATTCCGTCATTGCGTGTGACTACTTCGTTGGTGTATTACTGGGTAGTGGGGGCGACCCTTTTTTTTTTTGGATGGGAAATCATCAAATAACTTCTCCCGCTGGGTGGAGCGGAAGGGCGTGTCAGACTTTTACTGACTAAAACTCACCCGTGTTCCTTCAGTTGCCTATGCCAGGGCCACGGTATCTTTTTCAAACAACCCGCGACCCCAGCGGCATCGGCCCTATTGGACCCCATCTTTTGCTGACATCTCTTTGAGGCGCGCGTGGAACACAACGCGCCGTCGACCCGGGCCTGGTCCTCACCGGACGGCGAGCTACCCACTACTCACCGTCCGCAAGCCCGCGCCTACGGTGGCCGGGAATCGGCTATCGATTCCCGCCGCCCAGGGCGTCTCCTGCAGTGGGGGCGACCCTGTGGTGGTCGCAGGCTCAAACCCAGACAGGCGCTTTACTTTGTGTCAATTATTTCATCACCATTGCTCTCAAAACCCGGATGAAACCGGCATGTCCTAGAACCAAAAATTCGAAGACATGTGACATTTACCAACCCGCACATCGCCCGCGTGGTGGTTTACGGCCCTCTCCCTCTTATCGAGAGGAGGTCTGTGCCCCAAAAGTGGGAACTTATAAGCTGATTATGCTGGGATCCTGGGTTGAATCGCACTTCTTCAAACTGTGATAATGGGTAATTTTATTGAGTTTCTTAAATACGGAACACGATACTGCGCTCTAAGACACAAATCGCAGACGTCACCCCAAAAGCAGCCTGGCTCAAATGGGACTGGGCCGGAGACGTTTGCCGCATGTGGGATGCATCGTGGGCTAAGACCACCACAACATGGGCTCCTGGAAACGTCTATTTACATAGCGGAAGACCCAGGCGTAGATGGCGGGACGAAGTTGACGCTTATAGGAGGGACTGGTTCATATTGGCTCAGGATTGAGTTGAGTGGAAAAAGGAAAGGGCAGCCTTTGTCTTACAGTGGGATAATACAGGCTGAATATTATTATATCCTAATATTATAAACGCAAAAGCTTGTGAAGATGGATGGATGTTTGTTACTCTTTTACGCAAAAACTACTGAACGGATATTGATCAAATTTGGCACACAGATAGTTTATAACCTGGATTAACACATAGGATACTTTTTATCCCGATATTCTTATGGATTCAAGACTTACGCGGGTGAAACCGCGGGGCACGGCTAGTAATTCTGTAAATACAGATTTGTTACGGTCGCGAATCATATTCAGATCAACATACAACCTGATACTGACCCGCAAATTGTAAAAAAAACTTAAGTAAATTTAATAAATTTAATTATTAACAATCAAAATTTGGATTATAATCCAAGGCAGGCCAATGGTTGATACAAAATTAATTGAAAAATCGTGATTTTTACTTCCTTCCATGTTCCATCCATTTGAATTTTGTTTGAAACCGTAATTACTAATCTAAAGTCTCCCATTCACTTGGTCGAGGTATTCAGGTCAATTTGAGGATTGAGACGGGGACCCATTACTCAAATACATAGTTGGAAACTATAAAAGCTCAGAAGGCGGTTTTTTTTAATGACAGCTGCTTTGATTACTTTATGACTTCGACAAATTGCTAATAGCTGTTTTGGTGTTAAGTTTATTTTTTACTAGCTTCTGCTCTTCTTGCTCCCCCGACCCACCGCGTCGCATCGCATCGCCTGCCCATGCTATTACTTCGTTTTCGCTTAGCGTTCTTTCTGACTTTTCTCGTTTTGCTCGGCACGTAGGTAATCGTCCTAGCGTGATGTTAAATTTATAATTTATTGGCTGCCTCAAGAATTGGGCTATCAAACGCAAAAAGATTTTTTCAAATCCGACTGGTAGTTCCAGAGATTAGCGGGTTCAAACTTTGATTACTATTAAAAAAGTTATAGTGAGCCAACCTTAAAATATATACATAATTATGGTATCGCGGACTTTTTTTTAGAACTTTTTATGAGGAACAATTCTGTCATACATGATTGTTGCGTAACTTTAGCCGTTTACGCAGCGCACGCAACGGAAGCTCTCAAAAGGAATAAATTTTCCCCGTTTTTGCAACATTTTTCATTGATACTCCTATATACTAATAGCGTCACCATGAAAGTCGGTCAAAGTCGGTCGAGCCCTTAATTTTTTCGCCTTGCAATCAAAGACAACCAATTTGGTTAATATTGCCATGACTTATGTCATATTAAGACGCTTTTTATTACATAATTTGTATGTTAATCATTCAGAAAGTCACAACTACAAAATAATTACGAACTCATATCCCACAAATGGTATTTGCACCACAGCAACGCAACTAAGGTGCATTGACTCAGGGCTTGCTCACCCACTGACACACATTCCTTCTCTCTCACACTCTCACAGATCACTATTGTCATCTCGCTCTCTCATGCAAGTTTTTACACGACACTTTTCCCGCCATTAACCATAAAAGTTGAGGACTCATTTCGAAACGCTAAGCCACTTAGGAAGCGGTAGTGCACTACAAAATGGCGGATTTTCTTTGAAACCTATTTTGTTTTAATGTTTAGATGCAGTTTGTAGGTTAAAGCTTTTAATTAAATTTATTTTATAACGTTTTAAGAAAATAGTGTTGCACTTTATCGGTACCGATATTTCGTTCGGGTTTCGTAAATTGTTCATTCTATTTTTGACAATTTGAAAAACAACACTGGCTGTAAATTGCGCCTGTAGTTAGGGGTTGTGAAAAGCTTTTTGACAGGTATTTATTTATTTATTTTATTTTACAGAAGGCTTACAGGCTAACAAACTAATGACATAAAGAGTGTAATAACTAGAGTGTGTCTTTAAGGATGAAATTATAGTTCCAAGTGATGATGTAAACAAAAACAATACTTTTCAGAGTGTTAGTTGACACCAATGACTATGATTCTCTTTGGTTGACACTGTGTGGTCTGTGACAAAACATTAATAATGATGTACAATAAGCACAAGAGTTTTCTATAGCAATGGATTCTTATGTAAAAACCGATGGTCAAAGAATACATTTTTTGTTAAAATTAAAGTCTTTTCTTATCATCATTTACGTTAAAAGATAGGGTCAAAATCCGTCGTTTCGAAAGCTGATAAAAACAAGAAACAACGTACTTTCTTTGGGACGAGAAAAAGTGAAATTTCATAAAAAGTAAAAATGGAAGACAAATGAAATCGACAGACGAACTGTTTTCTTTATAACATCTGTAATATGAAGAATTTTGTCGACTTGTTTTTGTATCATATCTATGAAAATAATCGTCATTGATTTAAGTACTTTCACTGATTTTAATTGGCATATTTTAGGGTTAGACGCCCAAGGCAATAAAGAAAAGTTTGGACATAATTTCGCGGGAAAATATTTGTATATCAATGAACGAGTGAGTGAACTAACCTTCCCAAGTTTACAACATTCCCATCAATCTACACCACTACTTTTATTTTGAATTTAGAACCACTGATTTACAGTTTGCTAATCATTTGTCGTTCAACTATGAACTTTATCACCTTGAAATTAAAGTCTGTAGACGTTAATCAGACATGAAGAAATATTTTTTTAGAAAGGAGAGCGTGCGAAATAATTAATGTTTTGACAGTTCTATGGGTAATTAGTTCTTTTGTAGTGTACACCTGTTCACACAAGTTTATAGTACTACGAGGATTTCGTGAGAAGATTTTAACATGTATTACATTGTAGTTAAATATCAAATTGGCTTGTCACAATTTTCGGTGTAGCGTAATTGGTGTATTGTAAGAAATGATTGCCGTACGAATTGATGTTGCCCGGAAGTCATTTTGAAATGGGAAACGCCATTTTGTTTGTGTAAAGAAGATTTTTAGACGTTCTTATTTTCACGGTGAAGTTATGCAAGTGACAAATAAAGTTTTGGCGTAGATTCTAGTAATTGCACGGGCTATTAATTTGTTATGTAAAATTGTTTAGATTTTTGAGGAAATTCCGGTGAGTAATATTTTATTCAGTAGGTCAGTTGAAGTCAGTTCTCTTCTAAATGACGTTGTGTCACTGTCATAATGACATTAGTAATCGTAATGTGTGTAAACAACAACATAAAGTTTGTCTTTCTATACTAATTTCTTCAAATTTCTATAAAGAAAGATCGATGGACATAGGCCCACTTAAGTTGTATTTCGTCTTCCTTACCTCTCTAGACATAAAGAGTTCCTACACTTACTTAAAGCGACCTGTTTCCCTCAAAAACAATACAAGAGATAAGCTGGCAATACACAGTTTTTCATAAATAGCTTGATCAGCGTGGTAACCAATACACAATCAATAGATAACCTTGGTAGAAAACATAGATGATTATGTGGAGAATGGGACTGTTGAAGCTTTTCTTTTGTTTTTAATGTTTTCACTTTGTTATTTTCCTTGCTCTTCCCTTCAGTTTCAACATAGATAGACCAATTTTGACCGTCTAGGAACCCCATTGGGACTGCCACCGAATTTGGTCGTATTAAAGCGATCGCTATCTATGTCGAGACTGTAGCCCCTTTGGTGACTCTTCACTTTGTTATTTTCCTTGCTCTACAGTCTCAACATAGATAGACCAATTTTGACCGTCTAGGAACCCCATTGGGACTGCGACCGAATTTGGTCGTAAAGCGATCGCTATCTATGTCGAGACTGTAGTCCCTTTGGTGACTCTTCACTTTGTTATTTTCCTTGCTCTACAGTCTCAACATAGATAGACCAATTTTGACCGTCTAGGAACCCCATTGGGACTGCGACCGAATTTGGTCGTAAAGCGATCGCTATCTATGTCGAGACTGTAGCCCCTTTGGTGACTCTTCACTTTGTTATTTTCCTTGCTCTACAGTCTCAACATAGATAGACCAATTTTGACCGTCTAGGAACCCCATTGGGACTGCGACCGAATTTGGTCGTAAAGCGATCGCTATCTATGTCGAGACCGTAGCCCCTTTGGTTAATACTTAAAAAAAAAAAAAATGCCGTGTGCTTCCTACTTGTCATTGGGTTTATAGCAACCAATATCAAATTCACATTTACTCAGACATGGAAAAAAAATCGAAACGGAAACTCACGGAAAGCGAACGTTCTGGTTTTGCGTACATACCTACCAAATCAAACATCAAGAAACCCGTTATAACACTACTAAGTCCTCATTCAGGGACATAAATCGTGACAATACGTACGCTCTCTAACCCATATAGCCAAAATCCTTAGACCTCATTCACTAACACAATACACCACGTACTAGGTCATCAAACCAGTGACCCACAGACATCAGTCCGATCGTTATGCGTGAGACGTGCTTCCGTGTTGACATCCTGATAGAGTAAGCAGCACAAAATAAATCGGTACAGAGCCAAAACAGGCGCATGTAGACATAGACGCGTACATACGGCGATCTCAAACAAATGCCGGTCGTGAGTACACTTGCACTCACCGTACGTGACGCGTGTCGATGTGTGCGTACGATATCTATCATTGCATGGACCCCACTTTCTGTACCTAACTATTTATTCTGTGTCCTGATAGTGTGCCAGTGAAAACTGACGCGTGACTGATAGGAATGTGGGTAGTCGAGGAAATGGTCAGGTTGATGTACGAGGTGTGACTGTGACATAGATTTCTATGGTGAGGAGGTTATTGGTTTGGTTAAGGGGGAAGCGTCAAGGTAGCCCGCGAAATTCAAACTTTCTTACGTTTTTTTGCAATTTACAAGTCGGTATTATATTGTACGTTGATCAAATTATAATTTGCGGTCGTAACAAGTATCTATTTACATAATTAGAATCATTAAAGGGATCAATACAACTCTTTAAGACCAGGTAATCCCAAAAAATGACTATTTCATGAAATCTTGACATTTTAGGATTATACTAACTTAAGGAGTTGTATTACTGATTCTATTGTATATAATTCTGTAAAAACATATTTGTTACGGCCGCAAATCATACTTTATTTAACATACAACTTAATACTGACTTACAAATTGCAAAAAACGTACGAAAATTTGAATTTCGCGGCTACCCTGACGCTTCCTCCTTAATATGGATGTCATTACTGATTTGAATACTTACTAAATAAGTACGACAGTAAGTTAAACACCACCGTTCAAATTGTTTAATGCAATAAAATGTTTCAGATATCTAAGTAGAATAATGGCAATTACAACAAACCTAAAACTTAAAAAAAAAGGATTAACTGGTGATATTATTCTGGCAACTACCTGAGCTAATAAGTAATGGAGTTGTGGCTATTTCTTGTGCAAGGGATGCCATTACACATATCAATACACGTATCTAGAAGAAAACTCGGAACAGTTTTACTTTTGGGTAATCCAAAAAGGTTTAATCAAAGTAACTGAGTAGCTAATTGAGATCTTCCCCTTTCTTCGACATCAGCAAAACTAACCGTATTCGCAAAGCAATTACCATCAGATACACTAAAAGTCATTTCATTCATTTCAAAATCACCTAGGAAAATCTTATTTCTAAAGAATTGGATAAAACTATCCATGTCTAATCTACAAGACATACCGGGGATAACATAAACGTCTAAACGTACAGTAATTGTGTGAAAAAAGCATTTGTAACCGTTTTTTTCTGTAATGGTGAATCGTTAGTTGCCCGCAACCATTGTTTGTGGTTTTGCGCAACTTTATTTTTTTCCCAAAGGGCGATGGTTGCGATGTGCACTTTCGCAAGTGAAATTCTTAGGTAAATTGTTGTTGTTAGATAATTTAATTAAAACTATAATCAACCTCTTAACATACATACATAAAATGACGCTTTTTCTCATGGGAATGTTACACAAAGCCACGTAGTACTATCATTACTTACATTTTTTATTAAACATTATATTGGGAGCAAATTCGCCTTTTGCAAGAATGTGTAAGGCAGTAAATGGCTGCAGTGATGTTATTGATCTCCACTTTGACTCTCTTGCTAATCAGATATCCATACTTAATCGGCTACCACACAGCCCCTAATTTTAATTATATCATTTATTTTACTAATGTTATCAATTTAATTTAATCAATTTTCATTTTTTATTGATCATTTGTAATCTTATTTCCATTTACCTAAATCTCATCTCTATGTACTGGCTGCTAATTTTCATGAATTTATTTAATGTTATTAATTTATCAATAATATATCAATTTTTACAATTTTTAATCATAATATAATAAATTTGAATTGAATTGAATTTAAATTTATCTTTTTACCGTTGTTACTGGTCATTGGATTAATTGTTTTATGCATGCAGTGTTTACCTTTAAGTAATTGATGCACTGTTGTTTTACTTTTGGAGATGTATTGAGTGTTTGTGTCAGTGTAATCACTTGTTGGTGAACCTAATAAAATAAATAAATAAATTACATAATCATATTTCATATTATCTTCCTACCCTTGACCCATTATACTTGGGGTCGGCGAAACACGTTTTCTTCTTTAATTCTCTCTTATCAAGTGTCACACTATATATGTTCATTCTTCTTTTACATAATTTTTCACAACCAGAACGAAGACCAAAGCAAAGTTGGACCTTTGCTTTGGTCTTCCTCTCCCTCTCTATCCATCAACATTTATATATTTTTGCTCTGCGTTCATAAATTTGATAAAATAATGCTTAAAATAAGCATATCTTTTTTATCTATGCATTTGAAGTTTACTGATTTTATTGTTTAATATTCAGCTTATCACACCTACTATGATATCATCCTCCTGCAACTATCCCAATTGATTTGGGGTTGGCGCAGCATGTCTTCTTCCTCTTTACATTTCATCTTATGTTTTTCATAATTAGTCGTATCCATAACTAAAAGCATGCTAATAAAGTCGTTTATTACCATTCTATTGTCTTCGTGTTAATCTAACACTATCTTTATTTACGAGGTGATTTCCTCAATGCGTGAGAGTTGATCGAGAAAAGAGGTTAGTGCTTGGCTTTAAACTGAGAATTTTCCTTATTAACCGAGTTCGAAAAAAAAAAACGGAGGTTATCAATTCGACACGTATGTATGTAATATTATTGGAACTGCAACATATTCACATATGATAATCTATTAGGGAGGGATGTATGTATGTTTGTCCACGCGTTTCTCCGAAGCTGTTAATCAGATTGTGACCATTTAATTTTTATTGGCTTACATTTACTTAAAAAATCGGTTCTGTAGTTTTCAAGATAATGGACTAATACGTGTAAGTGTGACGGCCTTATTGATACGAGGTACGGGTGTCAAAGGGAAAACATCTCAAAACCTTGGTCAAATTCTAGTGCAATATTTATAACAAAACTACTAACTGCTTATGACCAACAAATATTATAGTTTTTACTAAAAACTAAAAATTACGAAATAAAAAATAATTGAAAAAAATTAAATCGACTTCAGAAAGAAATTAACTCAAAATTATGAAATAATTTTAATTTCAGAAGTCGGTGGCAAACCACTAATATACAGACAGTTCCCAAGACACCGACTTCCGAAAATTATTTCGAGTACTTCCGAAGTTATTTCATAATTTTCAGTTAATTTCTATTTGAAGTCGATTTTTTTTTAAATTATTTTTAACTTATATTCTCAATTTTTTAAATGAATAATTATGTAATACCTGCTTGTCCTTCAGAGGAAAGTGGTTGGTTTGAAAATGTAGATATTTTATAATTATTTTAGTTTATGTATGTTTGTGATTGAAGTTATATTTTTATTTGACAAGTTGGATTAATTTTAAAATCAACATTGTATGTGACGGTATTGACGTCTTGTCAGTAGAGTCAATTAAAATAGAAAAATAATGTTGGCAGCAAAATAACCGGCTGACCGATGTCAACACGTTGTTCCTTACTGTTAAAGTAATAAATTATAGCTATTTTTCAATAATAGCACTTTGTTATTGAAGTATTTCAGCTATAATTTTTAACTAGCACAGATTATTAATTTCTTGCTTCTAAATGTAGAGGAACTCTGATAATACTTATAGGGAAAGAAGCAGTGCCCTTGATCTACCAATAAAGTTTTTAATGAACAGCTGACCTAGTCATATTCTTGCAAAATAATGTGATACTCAGAAAATGTATGACTCTTGAGACCATATTTATTTTAGGGGCTTGTGGCTAAGTAACAGCCGCACGAGTTGATCGATTGGGTTAAGTTACGGTTGCCACGGTTGGTCCGTGGATTGGTGACCATATTTACATACCAAAACCCCTCCATGCCTCAGAAAGCACGTTAAGCCGTTGGTCCAGCCTGTCATTCGAGGATCTTTGACAGTCGTTATGGGTCGTCAGAGGCCCGAAAGTCTGACAACCAGTCTTACCAAGGGTTATCATATCGTACCCAGTAACTGGGTTGTGAAGGTCAGATAGGCAGTCGCTCTATGTAAAATACTGGTATTCAGCTGCAGACCCCAACAAAAGGCTAGGCAGATGATAAGACCATATTTTGCTAGCTCATAATTATAAAGCTTGGCAGTTGACGATTAACTTGATTGTGATCTTAAAAAATCATAACCCTGTCTTTGTCGTCTTGCAGTCAGGTAAAAAAGAATATACTAAACTAATAGTAAGAAAAGCTGTAATTAAAACGATATCACCCGTGTTTATCCACCTTCCAAAAATACTGTGATATAACGCATTTACAACACGCACTTTTTGTGAGCAAAATAATAATTTACGAGTTCGCTCCAATCGACCTTGCTTCACTTAGTAACTTTCTACAATACATCTAGGTTATCGTAACGAATCGTTATGAAACCGAGCCAAGTCGGATTATGGAACTAGTGCATTTAGTGCTTATTATCTGCAGTTGCTTAAGCAGGCGTTAAGTGGTACCAATAATTTGGTTTAGGACGCGGTTAAAGGTATGAGTGGTAATATGTGGGTTTTAGATGTAGTTCAAATCGCAAATGGTGAAATGTAGCAAGTTGATGTAGACGAGTCTACTAAAATGGAAGTTGTTCTGATGGCTTTGGATAAAGATACTTAACATTTTCTTTTATGTTTTAGTGACTAAAGTATTGATGTTTCAGCAGGTATTGCAGTTTCCTAAGTTCTGAAGATGCAAAAGATAAATCTGATATGATTTTAAAATCATTTACAGACTCGCATACTTTCATTTATCACTCCATAAATGTCCTGTTTTGTGGTTTTACAATCGTACCGAAATATTGGCCAATGTTTAAATTGAATTGAAGTGCTGGTTCATTGTTCTCCGGCTCAGTTTGGTTTATTGGACAACGAACAATTATCAGTATTTTATCATCATTAACAACTATGTGTGCAGTTTTCAATCGAACCTTAAAAGACTAAACAAGTTTAGCTTTGAAAGAGAATACATAGTTAATTATAGCAACATTGTTTAAATAATTACGTTTCTTTGTTACAGAAATAAATAACGATGAACAAATAGAATCCTCAAGAATAAAAAGAGAAGGAGTTCCCGAAAACAGGGGTGAGTTTTCGTCCGTTACACATGTCATGTTAAGTTACTTCTGTAAAAAATACCCTATGCTTGAATGATTTCTTTGAATGCTAAAGTAAATAAAATCTTAAGTTTTGAACGACAATAATTTTACTATTCTTTTCACTACTACACATATATCTTTACTACTTTTAACCTTTTTCAATTCTATTTTAACCTAAAACAATAAGTTGATGTATATTTTTAAGAGGTTTCTGATGATTCCGACAAAAAGTTTGTAATTTTTTTTAGCTGTATGTCTTCATTGAGAATTAGACTTTTGTAATTTTACAGCTAACTGCACTATGTGATTAATAAATTTTAATAACCGTTTGAAATATACAAACAAACCACTAACTCGTCTCAATGATTTCAATCAACGCCTTAATTATTAAAACATCATAAACCTCAATCTGAAATTCCAAAAAGCTGTACAATATTAGTGCTAACCGTATGCAAATTGTCTCTATTAGCATCTTTATCCTATTCTATTTATATTGCATTATTAATTGTATGTTTTTCTTTCTCTTTCAAATCTAATCCTGTGGGTCGTGGAACAACTCAAATGGACTTTGTAAAATATAACGCACCTCCATCGATCTCCTACCCATATGACGTTGACCCTGACTTTTGACCGCAGACTTGACCGTCCTCCTCGTTAACCAGAAGAGGAATGACTATAACACGAAGATCGGAAGGTACCACAGTGTCAAACCACTCATCGGCCTACTGACATCGACAGCGAGGACGTTCATCCAAGATGGTGTCACCACGGAGTACGCCACCCAGATCCTGGGCACCACCTTAGATAACGGCCGCATATACGCACAACTCCTAACGAAGTCTTCTCTCGTACTTTACAATAAGCCGTCAAATGAAGAAGACCCGGTTATTGTTAAGCCAACTCGTGCCCATTCCGCTTTCGATGGTGAATGGAACGTCAAGCAAGATTTAGGCTTCATTGACCCTGAAAAGTTTGTGCTTAAAAATACCGATTATTTGGCACCTAGTAGTAAAATGGAAATAGTTTATGCCAGCAAGCCCGCTCAAGAAAGTTTTAAATTCTGGAGCCCGTCTGCTCCTGACAGTCAACCTGATAATCAAATATATGAGGAGCCTGTAGGACGTAGAGTGCAGCCAGTTAAAGAGATTCCGCGATACGTTCAAAACGAAGCTTTAAATTATCTTGATGGTCCAACCATAGAGAATGATAAAAAGTTTGAATTTGTTGTAGAGCCATCCGTTGTCGACAATGTAAATAAGTACCATAGACAAAGTAAGGCATACGAACCGGTTACTGAACCAATTATAGATGAACCACGTCCTAAACCGGACGTTCTAGACGAAGCAAATGTAGTTAAGGTTAAGCCTAATTACGATTTACCGACGTTCACTATAAAGAACGAATTCTCTCCGATATTTTATTATATTGATAACGTTGAGTCTCGTCGTCCTCAACAACAGGCGGCGCAGCAAACGAAATCACCCAAGAAGTTGTTTGGGCAAAAAAGCGAACCCAGACCAAAGAAAACATTCACTTACGGTGGCTTTGCTGACTTCACGACCGTTGTTGGTGACACTGTCATTATATTCAGCCCTAATACAGAAACTAGTCGACCCCAAAATCCTGACGAGGTTAATGTTTTCCCATCCGCTAATCGCATTGACAAACTTTCCACTAAAATCACTTTCCTTGCCGCTGATATACCCGTTGCCTCATCCACTTTCAAGGCTCATGAAGCTCCTGCACCTACCAGAATTACTGGACCTGCTGTTGTTGACGAGAACAGGTCCGAAAAAGCTCTTTTCAATGACGAAGAAAGTCTAAAAAAAGTTCTGTATGAAGTTGATGACAAGCTACCAGACTCTATTAGCGTTCAATACAATAATGGTTTTGATTTAAATGTGGACGTTATTCAACCTTCAGAGTCTCCTGTGACGACTACTGAAAGTACTCGTATCACGGATGATTTGGGCGTCATACCCATTAACGATTACAATTCACAAGCTACTGAGCCACTGGTAACTTTGTCACCATCGTCGACAATCTTTGAAGCGCCTAAGGAATCTGCTGTTACCGAAAGCGGTATAACTGACGTGTTTACGAATTCAGAGGAAGAGTCTGAAAATACAGCTGCTGAAGTAACTGAAAAACCAGAAGAAGAAGAGGAGGAGGAAGAAGAAGATGAAGTAATCACAGAATTTCCTGAAGAATTTATGACTACCACTGAAAGTGGGCATAGTGAAGAGTCTTCTGAGGAATTAGAAACAACCACAGAGTCTAAATTTACAGTTCCCGATACACTTGAAGATACACACGAGGATATGCATGAGGATACTAATGAGGATACGCAAGAAGTAGTCTGCACTGAAGGTCTAGAAACACAGTCTACAATGACCACAGCTTACAAAACTTTGACGTATTTGACAACATATTTCATCCCTCTGGAGAGCACAGAAACCACTACTTCCATTAAATCAGATGTTGTGGTTGAAAGTAACATTGGTTACCTAACAAATGTCGTATGTAGGACAAACCTTAATATTGAGCCTACTGCAGTTGTAAATGTTGATGTTAACTATTCCGTTGAGACCAGATTTAAGGCTCCAGAGCCTATTACTGAAGAACCTTACAGACCACCTACTGAACCAGAGGTTATTACTGAAGCTCCCAAAACTACACCACAACAGGAGGAACAAACCACGGTTCAGGAAGAACAGAATACAGAAACTGAGGAAAATAATCAAGAAGAAATAGTGGAAACTGTTGAAGTGAACGAACCTACAACCACGACAATCACAACAACTACTGAAAAAACAACGACAACTCAAAGTCACGTAGAAGTATCAGTAAGTACCGAGCAAACGTCCACAACAACAGAAAAATCAACTACCCCACAGCCAGAAGAAGAAGATCAAGAAAACGAAATCGATGTAATTTACAAAACGCTTTATACTACATACACTTACTTTACAACATTCTTCGGTGATCAAACTTCAAGTGTTGCTAGTCACAAATCGGTTGTAACTAATATCATTACATCGACAATCGATCTTTCGAAATTAGATCCATCACTATTAGGAGCATTCAATGAAGATGAGATTGCACCAACTAGCGTAGGTGTCGGCCGACCAACGGAAACATTCGCGATTAACAGCATCATTGATCTTGTTAAGAATAAAGATGTCATTGAGTCAGTCGAGGTAGATGTTATTTATAGTTCTCAGACACCCACTCCGTCATTAGGCGACGATATTGTCGCAAGTATCAAGCCTGACGCAGTAAAGACTTATTACACAACTTATACATTCTTTACGACAATCTACGTTGGTACTGATGCTAATGTATGCAGCAGAAATGAAGTGTACACAAATTACGTCGGACCGGATGAACTAATTCCCACAAAGGCTAACCCGTTAACAGTGGAGAATACTAGAGCTCAATTTGACTTTAGACATTGTAAACAAGTGAAAATGGCACAACCTGGTAATCAAGATGAAAGTTCTTCAATGGAAACCAGTGTTAGTATGGAAGAGGATAAAGAACAATCTTCCGGAGAAACCAAACCTGAAGCTACGCCAGATCCGAGCCCAATTGAAGTAGACATGTTGTTTAGTGTAGAATCAAACCCTCTAGAATCTGAAAGTTCTTTCGTTACTGATGTGAAGTCATCATCTTCCAAGGGAGAAAGAAAGTTCCTCGACAGTAACAACATTATATTAGACGACCAGATTAGCTCAGAAAGTAATATTGACGAGATCTTACCATCACCTACTCTTTTATTACAAACAAGTTACACTACATTTACATATTTCACAACAATGTATATTGGTAAAGATTCCAGCAAAGTTAAAAGTCGCTTGGAGACTATAACAAACGTAGTCACTGAAACAATCATGCCTAACAAGGAACCAGAAGAAGAGAGTAACTTACCAATTACCTACTATACAACATTTACATATTGGACTACTCTTTATAAAGACAAGTCTACAACAATCACAAGCCGGGAAGAAATTGTTTCAAATGTGATTACACCTGTAGCTCAATCTGTGGCCACTATCAGCCCTATTGACACGACACCCATTGATGTCGATACCCCATTACCACCTAAAGATCTAGAAGTAGAATTAAAACCATCTTTAGTCTCAGATAGTCTTGAACCAGATGATGGTAAAGCCACTTTCTATACGACATACACATATTTCACTACTTTCTATGCAGGCAATACTTCTCAGATCCGAAGTAGTTTAGAGACAGTTACCAACATCATTGATAACACTAAACTTGTTGAAGATAATCAAGTTGGTAGGAAAGTACCAGTGGGTGCTGCTGACCAGAACTTGGTTCAAGATAACGGTGAAAAACCACACATAACTCCGACTGTTGTAAAACAGGAAATTATTCCCACAAAACTGCCTGACGCTTCTTTGGCCCCTCCAACGGTTCTTTTAGGCACGTATATTGATAATTTATTCGCTGAAGTTAAACCAGAAGAGAGGCCATCCGCACCAGCTCCTGAGGGAGAGAAAAAGATACTGTTTTCTCAGGTGGCTGTCATATCCGGGGACTCAACTGTTGTAACAAGTGATAACAAATCATTGAACATTGACACTATTTCGAATAACAGTAGCTTATCAACTACGACAACTGAAAGTAACAACATCAGTCCTACCCCCGATGTGATTGAGAGCTCAGAGGCTGACCCTACGACTGAAGCTGTGAATGAATCAGAAGAGGAAGAAGATGATAGTTCAAATACTAGAAAAAAATCTCGTCTTACGTTCACTCCCAAAAAACCTTCCACTACGCCTGTAATCATACCATTTGCTTCTCGCAATCGACCTACATTTATTCCAAAGCGTGTACCATTATCTAGTGGAGCTACAACTATCACTCGTGCCGACTTCACGCCACAAGTTATTACTGCTACTCCAAGCTTGAAGTCTGTGAAAGCATCGGGAGGATATAATGGAGGCAGAAAACAGACCTCTTATCCTGGAGGAGCAAATACCGGTAAGAGATTCCCTGGACGTGGTAATAATAGTCCAAATAATCCTTCTGCTAATGTGCCATCAGCTTCAAGGCCTGGTGGTTTCGCAGTACGTGGAAGCATACAACCTACTTCTAGAAGAACTGGTTTTAGATCTGGAAGTTCAGCCAGGCCGGCCAGCTTAGATTATATTAGCAGATCGGCTGCGGCTCCAAGAGTAAGGCCAACTTCGTCTAGGCTTCCACCAGGCAGGAATATTAAACCAACTGCTTCAATTACATTCCCTCCTGAACAAAACGATGAAACTTTCGCAACCCAACTAGATGAAAATGCAACTGAAGCTTTAGACGAGATTACTGAAACTCCGGCCAGAACTACAAGCAATCCTCTGCTCAGGTTCAGAAGGCCACCTGTTCCTAGGCAGCCCGGTACAGCTATTACTCCAAGGTCAACAACAGCTTCATCAAGACGGGCTGTAACCCCTCGTGGTAGACTTACAACGACCACTAAGAGATCTACAACCAGGGCTACATCGAGTCCACTTCTATCATTACGTAGACAGAGACCAAATAATGCACTGTTCCCAAGACGAAACCTGTTTAGGCAACCCGAACCGGAGCCTGAAGAAGAAATCAAAGAAGATGAACAAAAGGTAGAAGACAGTGACGAAATCTTAGAAGAAGAAGAATTCGAGGAAGACAATGATTACGATTCATCTGACAGGAAAGAACGCCAGGTTGCTCAACCTCCTTCCACTTCAGCACCTAAGAGAAACATAGTACAAATAAGGCCATTTGCTTTTAAAAGGCGTACAAAACGTCAAGTCGATTACGGCAGCAGAAAATATACAAACTTCCGAAGACCAGGCACTAAGACTTCAACTACCAGGCGCCCTGAACCAGAGCACACAGACCCACCGACCACTCAAAAAGCGAGGCCCGGTAATCGTTACAATGGACGCAATTCTAATGTCGCTAGAACGACTACAATTGCTGCTCCTAAATCAAATGGAAGGCAACCTTTTATTGTTCGCGGAGAAACTAGAACTACGACAACTGCATCCACTCCAGCATACAGGAGAGGAAAGTCATCGCGACCATCAGCAAGGACCACCACTTCTGCATCCAGGCCAAAGGCACCAAAAGTTCCAAAGGCTCCTAGATTAAATAAGAACTCGTCAGGGTCTAGGACGAGTACCTCTCGTAGTTCAGGAGGAGGAAGATCACGAACACGCACCACCACCAGCAAAGCCTCAAGCAGGCAAAGGAGTTCTTTCGAAAGCCATAGCGGTGAACGCTTCAACGCCAAAAATATTTTAAACGACGGAAAGATCACCATCACACATCAAATACCCACTGAAGTAACGGTGCCAATTGTGAACGGAAAAATTACTGAGTACAAAAACTTGTTATCAGCAACACCTAGTCTAGAAACATTACTATTAAACCAGGTATCAACAACATTCGGACCTTTGGGCAATCAACAACTTGTCCTTGCTTCAGAGTCGACTGAACTGGCCGAGAATGGAGCCACTAAAGTCATCCGATATGTCCTACACGAAACTCCTACCACTACTGTCATTTTTACACCTACCACTATCCGCGGTCGTAAGACTTCTTTCTCCCACGTTCTGCCTAGCACGGTTTACAGTGTAGAGCCTGTCACACAGACTATTGCACCAGAAATAAACTCAAATGTTCCCCTTGCTAATCTGTTATTGTCACAACTTTTGCTGGGCAACCAGCAGCCCGGGATCAATCCTTTCCTTGCTTTACAAGGACAAGGCTTCCCAGGCCTTCCTCAGCAGCCAATAGTACAAACTCCAGTTACTGAATACAAAACTCGAACAACTACGTATGTGACAACAGTTACTGATGCGAGGGAAACAGTTTTACCTATTACATTTAAAGGACAGGCTATTTTGACAACCATTGTTGACCCTACCACTAATGTTATTACGGCAACTGAATATGTTACGGATACAGTGGTCACTACTCCAACCGTTTTAGGTCAAGCCCCTCAACAGCTGAACTCCCTGCTACTTCCTCTTCTTCTTCAGCAACAACAGCAACAGCAGCAATCTCTTAACTTACAAACAGCGAATCCTCTGCTAGGTCTAGGTCAAGCAGATCTTGCTGCTTTAGGCGGTCTTAACAATTTTAACAGCCTAAATCTGTCACCAAATCTGAACCAACAAAACAATCTGAATAATGATATCTACAGTAACAGTCCCAAACCCAATATTCTTTCCGACTTGAATAGCAACGAGGACTTTTCTGAAGATGCCCAGGATGATGAAGAAGACCTTCCACCCCCACCACCGCCAGCTACTCCAGCCCGTAGAAAATCTCGCCCAAAGCCGGCCCCCGCAGCTCTCCCCGCTGGACCTCCAAAACAGACCAGCGTAGTAACTCTGTACGTGTCAGGTAGACATCCCGGTGAATTCAGCACAGTGCTGTCAACTGTAGTGTCAGATGACACACAGACAGTAAGAAAACGTGAAGCCATATATTACGATAACGTACAAGTACTGCCTTCCTTACTACCATCAGTTAGTGACCTAACCGGATCTTATTCAGACAGTGGCATAGTTTCCGATAGTGATAAGTACTTTAACAATGAAGTCGAAAATCAAGTAGAAACGCAAAGTCTGGAGAGTATAGTAGGAGAAGTAAGCAAGCATATTAGGTATGACGCATCACCAACATTTGTCGTGAAGGCAGCGAGCCCATCTGCAACTAGGGACCTAAGGCAAAGTTCAATTGACGACGTCTCGTGAAAAATACAAGCGGTTAGGTGTATAGTAATGATTTAGTTATTTATTTCGATTGTATCATAGTAAGTTAACTATGGAATAGTGCCTTATAGATTTAGTTTAGTTTTAAGGACGAAATACTCTTTTGTACTTGACTAGATATTAACATGTTATTCTAAGTTCACCAAAAATGTTATTTCCTATGTTACCATAATCGATATGTTGGGTAAAATTGTTGGGTAACGATTGCTCACTGCCTAAGAATATAAGCCTAAATTGTGATTATCATAATTACCTTTTAATACTCGTTCTTCCTTCGCTTATGACTGTAAATTGCAAATACGACTTAAAATTAAAACAATAAATATTTAGAAAATTATATTGGTGTTCTTTTTCTTAACTCCTTTGAGACCCATGCATTACGGAAACATGAAACGTTCATTCACAGATCCGTAAAAGACAAACACTTAATCCAGACTTAGTTTACAATATATACTACAACAAACAAAGAATATACGCTTAAAGACATTCACACCACACTTCCATCCTACCTTCTAACCTTCACAAGAGCTATGATTATGCCACAAGCTGACTTATAACTTGACAAAAGACGCGATGATGACGACTGGACCACCAGAAACTCGAAGACCTCGAAGGTTCCCCACTGACGGATGGTTCCATACCCACATCCTGCGACTTCCAATTTGGAGGTGAGTGTAATTAGCGTTTAATTAATTAATATTAAATTGTTTTTAAGTTGTTCTTGGATCATTAGCAAAACGTGATACAATTAGATCCGACGATCTTATATACACGCTGCTTTTTTATTGGCTAGGGAGCTGCCACGACAGTTTTGTACTCATCATTATGAACAACTTTTACTATGGGACCAAACCTGAAATCGCGAAAAAAAATCAGCTGTTCCCTACATTTTGATGAGTTATGCGAATATACGTATGTGCATAAATGTAGGGAACAGTTGTTTTTTTTTTTCACATCACATTTTATTATTTCCATAGTAAAAGTGGTTCATAATGATGAGTACAACACTATCGTGGTAGCTCACTAGCCAGTAAAAAAGCAGCGTGTGTACCTATTTCCATAAAAAGTGAAAAAGTAATAGTCAGGACGTATGAAAAAGATTCAAGAGCATCCTAACAATAAAACTCACAATTTAGATGTATTGTATATAAAATAAAAATTAACATACAGTAATGAACACTAATACAGCACATATTGTAATAGAAGTAAGTTTAAAACACGATACAAAAATAACTGTAGATATAGACATTACACTGCTAAAATTGATCCATGATAGAAATTACATAACTTACTACAGTAAAATGTATAAACATTATGTTGCATACATTTGAAACGACACCGGCTCACGCGCAGCCATCACGCGATTCAACATAATTGCAATAGTATCATGCTAAGAAATGTAGTACAGTACCTGGCCGTAAATAAGGCTTTTCAAGTTTCAGGAAAAGACTGTCACAGAGGTATGAGGGTTGCTCATGGCTAAATAATAACAGTCGCACGGGTCAATTAATCATGTTAAGCTACGCTTGACGCGGTTGGTCCGTGGATGCGTGAATGGGTATTTTTATATACCGAAACTCTAAATGCCTCGGAAAGCACGTTAAGCCGTTGGACCCAGTTGTCATTTGTAGATCTTTGCCAGTCGTTACGAGTAGTCAGAAGCCCAAAATCTGACCAAGTTGTCAGACTTTTGGGCTTCTGACTACCCGTTACCATCTTACCAAGGGGTAGCGTATTACTCGTAACTGGGTTGTGGAGGTCCGATAGGCAGTCGCTCCATGGAAAATACTGGTATTCAGCTGCATCTGGCGAGACTGGAAACTGGAACCTCACCGTAGTAGTTGGTAAAAGGCTCGGCAGATGATGATGGCAAAGGCGAACTTTTTCTTAAACTCGAATTGCATATTATCAGTTTGCTACATGGGCTGATAAAACTTAATATTCTGCTTTTGTTAGTCCGAGTCTAATATCTATATTTTTACCTACATTTAATTAAACCAGTTCGTTTGCTTGTGTGACTATTATAGTTAACAAGTAAGCTACGGTGAAAAAAAAAAAAGCATTCTATATTTATTAACTAAAGATAATGCCACCGTTATTTATGTAATTTTTGTTTTGGTAATAGGTAGTAAAATTAGTTAGATGATAATTAATTTTGTACTAACTGCTTTGCACATATTATGTTATTTGTTTTTCAGATTTGTTAATGCTGTAGAAAGGGCTTTTTGTGTATCAACTGAAAGCACAATATTATGGTGTTTAATTTAATTGTTTTATCTTAAATTCATTTCATCAGTTTTGAATTAATTTACTGTACTTATTTTAGGACTAACTTTGATTATTTTTGGCTACTATAAATGTAATAATTTTTAATATTTTATTAGATATAATAAAAGATTCATTGTAATTTTTAAATACATATACCAACCTTTGCTTTGAAGTACAAACACTTACTATGTTTATCATTTCAGCATTCAATGCAAATGGTATAGTATATGATAACACGCCATGGAGGCCTGGGAGAGACATGGATTTAGTCGAAAAAGAATCTGAAGAAGATGAACGAAGGCTAAAAAATCTAGCTACAAGGATTATGTCTAATGGTGTGGAAGTTTTGGTGAAGGACAAAAATCCTGATGGAAAGCAGGAACAGGTACGCATTTTATTTTGATTGATTTATCATCGAATTTGTCCTATATTTCTTACAAAAAAACTTTGCATATGAATGTTAACTTTGAAATTTAGTTAAGCAAGGAGTATTTATTTTCCAATCATTATATTCTTGTATGTAGATCATGAGTTAGAACTCATTTATCGCTCATTTATTTCGAAAGTATATTATTTCATTCACTTTAATTTGTACTCATCATTCATTTCATCTTCATCTATGCTTTTTTTCTCAGCGCAAACTTAAGCTCATTCACGAAACTACGTTACAACCGCATATCAGCTCCTCTACAGCATCAAAACAATTGTTATCATCTGCAGTCGCCACTGTCGTCAGTCGCCAGCAAATAAGCGCACTCTTCCCCTTACATCAGCTCATGCAACATAACTATATCATCAAGACTTGTATGACCACCTACACGTACTTAACAACCGTGGTACAAAACAAAAGAAGTGCTATTTCAACGTTTGAGACTATAGTGTCAGTTGTCACTACTGAATCTTTAACCAATTTTTATGATACTGATGTTTTGCCAGACTTAAAGCCGACAAAAGTAAGATTTGGGACCCTGGTTGGTCAATTCCTAAAAATTCCATCAAGTCCGACCTATGGGAGCCTTTACTTTAATTGATTTACCTTAAACCTATAGTGTTCTCATTCATTTGGATTAACTTATCTCCTTCTAAAATGTCTGTCGTAAACCTTAACATTAGTAGTTAGTCCGTAGTTAGTTTCCTATACTATTTAACACACGCCATTCATACATCACTACTGACAGTAAACCTAAGGGCAAGCAAATAAATGTGTTTCTCATATTAAACTCAGTGATTTTTCAAATAGCTTAATACTAATTAAATTTTTTATTATATTTCAGACCAAATTCATGGAAGTCAAGACAATCCAACCATCTGCTGCGACAAACATGTTTATGAGCAGCTACCCAAAGATTGACAAACGGATAGATAGTGAAGAAGATGAAAGCAACAGTTTTGATCTTATCCAACCATCGGAAGTCAGTAATCCCCCATGCACAAGTTCTTGCTCATGCAGTAACACAAAAACTGAAGGTTTGCAGACAAAGTACAGTAACGTAGACTACTCTGGATCTTCGACTAAATATGGAATTAAAACCAGTTACGGCGCCACGAAACTAGAATTAAGACCAACAAACAAAGAATCTTTGGATAAAAAAACACAGTATGGACCTTACGAATATGAAAGTAACTCTCAATTAGCTCCAACTGATAAAGTCGTTGAAAAATATACTGAAGTAATCAGTGATTACTCAGATGAAAAAGATTCGAACTCGGTTGAAGAAAGCGAATTGTTGACTAATGAGCAAGCCCCTGCGCCGTCAAAAACGAACAAAGTAAACACGAAAGTTCCCGAAAAAACGAAACCAGAGAAACCACAGAAACCGAATAAAAACAAGTTTGTTGTTGCCGATCTTTTGAAATTAGGAACTCTTGGAATAAAAGGACTGACACAATTGGCGCCTGTCATTGAGAAGATGACAGGTGGTTTTATAAAACGACAAGACACCGTCAACAAAACCATAACTACGACTATTAAGCCTGCAGTTAAACTGACAGCTTATAGTGCAAATAAAAGAGTGGACAATGATATAGAAGCAACACATAGTAACTTTCCGATTTACATTCCAGTAGATGAACTAGAAACGTCTGAATCTCAAATGGTTTTCACTAATGCTACATTACATCAGAATTTGGCGTGGGCAGCGGAACATAAGCAACCTAAAGCCCACATTATCCCGCCTAAAATGGTGCACGAAAGTCCACTTGTCAATGGTGGTATACCCATTAGTCCTGGTGAAATAATTACAGCCAACTCCGATGTTATTGTTGGCAAACCTGCCGTGGGTGGACCATTAACCTTGGCTGCAAGTGGAATCAAGTTACAAAACTCGGTCAATCCGCCACCTATCGACAGTTTCATAGCAGCGAATGAACAATATTTCGTAAACGAGAAACCTCTTGGCGATCAGCCTCACAGCGATGATTCTTACGATTTGAGGCCGCCTGAACCACCTCAACAAAAATATAAGCCAAATAGGCCTATGCCAAGACCAATGCAGTCGTTTAATCTTCAAAATTCCGCGCCTAACGACAAGTACCCGTATCGCATGCCAGCAAGCATTCATGACCATTTAATGAAAACTGAGCAAATTAAAAACACTGGACCTGTATTGGGCAATCACGGCCGACCAGCATTTTTAGACTACATTCCGTCGTTAGCCAAACCGACAAGTGCTCCTACGCAGCAACATATTGAATATACACCCGTCAATGAGGCAGACACCATACCTGACAATAGTCCAAGTTCTTCTGACGTAGTAAATACACAAATAAGAACTGAACATGGATACACAGTCGCAGGCAACACTGAATCAAGCAAACCTTTCTTAGTGGACATTCAGCCTTCAAGGGTCGCGAATGTATTGATTCCTCACGGCAGCTCAACAGCTTTAGTATTTGCTGGATCCTCGGAACCTCATAAAACTGGAGACTACATTGATGATCCGCTTCCATACCCTGAACCAGGTTACTTCGGCAGCTTTAACATAGATGCACCTCAGATGACTAACGTGCATAATGTAGCACCTAATAATAATAAACAGTTTGCTGGTAAACCGAATGTTCATCCTCCTTCAGACAATTACAAACCCAACCTGCCACCTTACAAGGATCAATCACATAGAAACGACATAAAGATAAAATGGAAGGATAACAAGCGTCCTATCGACTACAACAAGATACCTCCTCCTACCAGCAACCAAGAAACTCACGTGCAGGTCGGTCCACAAATAACAGTTTATGATCCAGAGGTATACAATCCGACCAGTGCTAATGGTGACTTTGATAAATACAACCAAGTTAGAAACAAAGATAAACAGAAGGATGGAAAAGATGTTATTGACAAAGAGTATGAAAATTACTTAGCAGTGCCTCCACCACCGCAAACAACCCAAAAACAAATTTTTAATCAAGATGGTATTTATGATAAAAGTAAGCCTTATAGTTCCCGTCCTATTATTCATACTAAACCAGTGCAAGACATGAAAGTATTTTTGAATATTCAGCATCCTGTACCTGAGCAGCTACCGCCTAAAGTGACTTCTGAAATCTATTTCGCAGCTCAAATGCCAAACAGCAAGCCATCTCCAACTTACACTATTCGCATTCCACCGGCATCGCCTACCTACAATAACTTCAATCAGCCTCCAAATAATATGCAGCTTCCTATAGAAAATAACGAGGGCCCTACACATAATTCTTTTTCTGTTATATCTTCTCCAAATATGGCTAACAAATCTTCTTTACCACAAGTAAATGAAGACAAGGATAATACCTATACAGTGACTTTAAATACAGCCACTAATGTCGCTAGTAACAATGAAGCTGGGCAAGTCATTGGATCTAGCGTTGCTGTACCAGTTGGTACATCAACACATGTAAGCCAACTCAACACCGATATACCTATTGGAACAAACTTCGCCATCAGAGTTGAAGATAATACTACACCTTTGGAAACGTACAATTTACAAGGCGCTAGAAATCCTCCCATTGTTTTAAATGAAAATGGCCCAGCAACACAAGTTTCTGTCGGAGACAATAGATGGAATAAGAGTTCAACGGATATAGCTGAATCGACAATAATTGGAAATAACTATTATAATCAGAACAATAATTATGGTGATAAAAAACCAAACCACGAAGACAAAAATCAGAAATTGGGCAACCAGAATCAAAATCACGGAAACCAAAATAAAAACTATGGAAATAATAAAAATTACGAGAATAAACTGCAAAGCTACGGCAGCCAAAATCAAAACTACGCAAACAATAATCAAAACCAGAACCAAGGAAACATAAATCAGTACTATGCAAACCAAAATCAAAACCAAGGAATACTAAATCAGAACTACGCAAATAAAAACCAGAACCAAGGCATATTAAATCAGGACTACAGAAACAAAAATCAGAATCAAGGCATATTAACTCAGCAGTACACAAACAAAAATCAAAACCAAAACATATTAAATCAGAATAAAAATCAGAACCAAGAAAATATAAACCAAAATTACGCCAATAATAAACAGAACCAAGGAAACATGAACCAAAACTACGCAAACCAAAATAAGAAGAACCAAGGAATCTTAAATCAGAACCAAGGAATATTAAATCAAAACCAAGGAATCCTAGATCAGAATCAAGGAATCCTAAACCAGAACCAAGGTATTATAAATCAGAACAACGAGAACAAGAAAAAGAACCAAGGAAATGTAAACCAAAACTACGCGAACAAGAATAAGAACTTTGAAAGCCAAAATCAAAATCATGGCAATATAAATCAGAACCAGAACCAAGGCCACACAAATCAGAACTTCCCAAATAAGAATCAGAACCAAGCAAATATAAATCCGAATTACGAAAACAAACAGCCAATCTACGACAACAAACAGCAGAGCTATGATAACAAATATCTGAACTATGGAGACAAAAACGTACGGAACCCAGTTAGTCCGTCTTTTCCACCTTCTCTTAATAGTCACGCGAATTTCCCCATGACGAACGATTATTCGCCAGATTCAACTGAATCTGAAAACGTGAAACCAGTCACAGAATATCCTGATAACATCAAATCTGAAGATGTGAAAAGACCCTCGAAATTAATACCAAATATTCCAACAAACTCTCATGGATGGTATTCTAGTGTATTAAAAGAAAACAATATCAATAATATTAAGGTAGAAGTTACAACCCTTAAGATCATTCCCCTAATTCATGATTATAATGATAAAAATAATGCTCCTCAGTTTGGACAGAAAATCACAAGCGCTGGTAAACCACCCAACGAGTTTTGGCCGCAAAATGCGCCGCCATCAGGATTTAATATTGGCAAACCTTTTACCAAACCTCAGTCAACAGAAAAGCCATTTTCTACTAACCCACCGTTTACAACTAAGCCTTTTAATATTAATTATATTCCCTCCAATTTTGGTGGCATGGGGCAACCTGCTTATGATATTCCAATTAGAGATAATAGCGATGAAACTACCACCACTACATCGAAACACACAACAGAGAAAATCAAACCAGTGTATGAAAATTCTGAAGAGATATATGACGGAGAAGAAGAACCAGAAAACCATGGTGAAATGGATGGAGAAGTCAGTTCAGAATCCATGAAAGTTCCTGTAGTTAGTTCTTCGAGTGAAGTTGACAGTAATTCCAAAACATCAACTGAATTAACTTTACTACAAGATGAGGTATTAAATCCTCCAAAGAATGTCCAGAAGGATGAAAACAGTAACAAAGTTTTAGTTAACTTTAACCCGGGAACACAAACGGAGAAGCCATTCAGTTCTTATAACAGAACGACTTTCCAATCGAACACTATTAAACCAATATACGAACACAATCCATACAGTAAGCCTAGGCCGTTTACTATCAACACTGCGGTGGTACTAGATCATCAATTGCAGCAACCCCACTGGCAAATCAATCACATGATGGAGAACGCTACCAACTTGTCATATGAAGACAATATAGATTTGAATATTGGAGAAGAAATGGACAAACCATCCACTTACAGGCCCAGTTCTTCTTCAAGGCCCGTGTATGTGACAGAATCAGATATAAGATATAAAAGACCGCCAAGCAGACCAGTATTTGCCAATCGGTTCAATAACACGCACGTGCATAACGAATCAATTATAACATCAACAGTTCATATTCAAGATAAAAAACCATTGATTGTTGAGAAAGCTACGGAAAAATCGACTCTACCAACATTCACTTTATCTAACATGGAATTGAATCGTTCTTCGAGTGAAATCATTGACCTTTCACCACCACCGCCAACAATGGATTATAATTTCAAGCCTTCAACGAATGATGAGATGATTATGGGAATGAGTCCTCCTCCGCAAAGGACCTCACCAGGTATCAGGCTCCCAACGAGAGTACCTTTGACTCCTCGTCCAGTTCTCCCAATCAGAACACCACCGCCATACAGAACGAGGCCGCCAAGACTGACTACCCAGAGACCTGTCAGAAAACCAATCAACAGAGATGAGGTATCAACTTATAGACCTGCTTTCGATATCTTGAATAATATGAGAAGACCAACCTATAACCGTGACCAACCCTCGTCACAGCTGCTGCCTCCTCCAAGAGATATCCCATCAAGGGTCGTCAATACTATTGAATTACCTGCTCCTACCGTCAGCGTACCGGAAGTACCTAACGTAGTCTTCCCAACTCCAATATCTTCAGGCTGGTTGACATCATCCGGCATAGATTTCTCATCAAGCTTTAGTTTCAACCCGACATCCATACAATTCCCTGACACACCAAAACCGTCCAGGATACCTGATTCTACCGAGGTGTCTTCTTCTGAAAACTCCTATTCATATGAGGCTGAGTCCTCCTCTCAACGTGTTGATGAGGTTAGTTACGAAAAACCAGTCACAGAAGATAAAGAGGTTGTTTCTAAACAATCAAGTACAGAATCGACTTCAACAACTAAAGTAACTTCTATAACTGAAATAAAAGATTCTGAACCTGAATCAAGTCAAGAGGAATCCACAACAGAAAAAATGAAGGTTATTCCGCTAGGTAACAAAATCAGAACTCACAAGCCTTACCCAGTTCGGATTGATGAGAAGAAAACTACTACTAGCAAATACAAGCTGCCTCCTAAAGCTACATCTATAATAAAACCAACAAGGACAATTTCTCGGCCTGAAATATTATACCCTACAAGGCAAACTTCGATAAGAAAGATTGTTCGACCAATCACAAGGGTTCCTCCTATTATACCATCAAGTATCATTGAAAGTTCTGAAACATCAGTCGATGAAGATTTTATTAGACCCACAGAAGTTCTTAAGGAAACAATTGTTCCGACAGTATCTGAATTAGAGATCACTAAACCGGTAGAACAAGAAACATCTAGCATTTCAATAATAATACCTCCTAGTATGTCAACTCCTGCTATCGAAGAGGTACCAGTAGTACAGCTTGTTCACCACGCTGGCAATGAAGTTAAAATATCAGACGAAGTTGTACCAACTAAAACTGAGTTTAGAACTGCTGTGGTTACTCTCACAAAGACGTTATCCGAGCCACCAAAAACAGTATCAAGTATCGGATACGTCAACATTACACACACTTTAACAGTCACACACACTAAGACAAGCTTAGTCAGCCAATCAGAAGGAGCTGTTACACAGACTCTAGTACTAACAAACACGCAAACATCAACGGTAGTGGATGTCGTGACAGAAGTACACACGCAAGTACAACCAACTACGATAATAGAGACAGTGACGAAACATATACCAATACCTCAAGTTCAGCCTACACCAGTTCAAGATATTGCACCAAAAACTAAAGTGTCTCTTGATGATATAACTATGTCATCAGAAGAGAATGACAACCTAATCATTAGGGATTCAGAGACAACAGATAATATCATTCAAAAGATTGAGAATGAGAACGAACCTGATCATGATAATGATACGTTCTTTGTTGTGATGAATAAGTCTCAAAACGGTGGACCAGCTCCACCTTTGAACAATGATGTAGACACAGGGGATTATGATATTACTAGGAACGAACAAGTGAATAATAATGGCGTATCTCAGGTTCTGTTTGGAGAAATTTTACTGGCTGGAACACCTTATTTGGAGACTACGAATGTTAATCCTAACGGTGAGTACCTACAGATATATTTTTAATTAGGTCTTGCAAAGTTTATTCTAAGCCTTATATTGAGCATATCAAGACCTTACTTTTTAAATTGCCTCCTTAGATTCTATGGCAAGATGTAAATTTTTCTTTTGAACTTTGCAGGTGTAGCATATGGTAAGGAATGCCAGCCAGACTGCAAAGCGTCCAGAAATGAGCGCTGCCAGAGAATCGATGGACTCATGAAATGTGTATGCAGACCTGGGTTTGCCCGAATGTTCCCTGATAGGCCATGTAAACGTAAGTTATTAAGGAAAGATTTGAAGGATTAATTCAAATTAATTTTACATGCTAAATTAATATTAAATATAGGTATAGGTTCGTATAATAATGATGCAACAGGTGACCGTTGGTAATTACCAACATATTAAAATGTCATCCATTGATAATAATATTTGCATATGCATCCTTAAACAGATAAAGGAAGATTACTTAGACGACGATTTTTTTTTTCAGCTACCTATACCTATTCAGTAAAGTTAGCCCTCGGCTCCCAAGGAAATGAACGCCTTGAATTCCAAGAGCATCTATATGACAACACAAGCAAGGAGTACCATGCTCTAGCAGTGGCTACCCATGAGGGTATCAATAGGATGATAATGCAGTCAGACTTGAGGGATGTGTACCATGGAGTCCACATCACTGGTTTCCATCCCGTTGAGCTGAAGAGTACAGGAGGAGACTTGTATCACGGTGTTATGAATGACTTCTATGTGCAGGTAACGGTATCAAAAGATGAGGCAAGAGTTTATTTTTATGTAATGATTTCATGTTTTTGTACCAATTCACAAAATAAAAACCTTCGCAAAATAAAGCGGGTAAAGTATCACTAATAGTTTGTTATGGCGATTTCATTGATAGCTCGCTTTCGACTGTTCTTTTGTGAATATGCTTAGCTTTTGTCTTTTGTACAGCTTTTAGAAAAGTAATAGGAGTAGGCTTTAATTAACTCAGCCTATCGCAATCCATTGCTAGAGACCTAATAGGCCACTCACAAGCTCTGGCTCTAATGACTAAATGGTCACACTTTGACTTCGGCTTAGAAACACTGATCAATATAAAAAGTAACTAACCCTAGATGTACATTAAGCAACTCAAAACGTTCACGAAATATAATGCGAGAATTCGAAGGAACTGTTATCTTGGGTCTAAATAAATGCTTCAAAATGAGGGTAAAAGTATATGCCAAAAACATCACTGCTCTCAAAACCTTTATCCAACATTTCAGCTCTCCGACAATGCACATGAGAGTCGACTCAAAGAAGTTATTGAGAAATACCTAAGAAACAACAACTATAGTCTGGGAGGAACTGAGGTGCATGCTGCTAGCGAGCTCATGGAGAAACTCGATGTTAGCGGTAAGTGGCATAAAATTTATGAGCATATTACTAAAGGTCCAAATAACAGTCATTTGAGTTAAAATAAGTCTGAAAACTTGTTGACATCTTCAAAACTGTACCTCTAGTGTGAGTCTTTAACATAATCTAAGTCGCATTATGCTATGCATCATGTGAGCAATGTTCTGGAAATTGGCTTTTTGTTTATATTTTTTTTTTATCTTTCAATCGCTATATCGCGTGGAAGCTTGTTGATACCAAAAAAAAAAAAAAAAATCAAGATACGTTTAAAATATTTTTCAGATTTCGACGAGTGTGTAAGCGGTTCGTTCCACGATTGTTCAGAACATGCTCAATGTTTCAACCTACGTGGTACCTACACTTGCAGCTGTCTTGAAGGCTTTGCAGACCTCAGCGTCAATGCGCTGTACCCTGGAAGGATATGCTCTGGTAAGCATTGTTGCTTTACAGTGTGTTAGTTTAAACGAGGGACCTATTCAAACCCACTATAGTTCTTGTTTACTGGTGGGCCCACGTCCGCGATAATATCTTACTAATAGAAATGTAAACAACGAAAGAAAGAAAAGAAAGAAAAATGCGTTTAATTGGCATTACAGCATAAAATAAAAACAAGAGAAAATTGAAAATATGTTGGTAAATATGACCTTTGTAGGTATGATACGTTTTCTTTTGCTGTACCGTATAGTAAATCAGCAGAAGTGGTCTGTCCAGCTGTGAACCCCGTAATACCCTCACTGATTAATTTATCGTGTGTATAAGAGACTTTATTTTAAGTTATTAAGTTAAGTTATATTTTTTCTTTGTTTTTATTTTATTTTATTTTTTTCTATTTGGTTGTTGTGTGATTGTGTGCACTTATGGCATGTGTCGAATAATCATGTTTTCTTTCTTTCTTTATTTTTATACAAGGTGTAACTGTAAACAAATGCAAATCGCGAAAAAAATCAGCTATTCAGTACATTTATGTTCGCATAATTCGTCAAAATGTAAGGAAACTCTGATTTTTTTTTCGCGATTTCAGGTTTAATCCCATAGTAAGAGTTGCTAATAATGATTAGTACAATTACCCCTTAAAAGGTTTACAATGTTTACACTTACATCCTGTATATTTACAAAAAAATCACATATGTGAAGAAATCTACCTTACCTATACCTGGACAGGTCCTCTCAATCTGTGTGGTTCTTTCCTCAAAAGACCATTTCAGACACCAATCTACATGGTCTTCACATGAAGTGACCAAGATTATGTCTGGACTTTATAAGAGACTGTGACCTCTGAGTTTGTTTCGGCCTTTCTTCTCAGAGTAGTCAGTTAGGAAACGCCGACCTCATCTAGTTTAAAAAAAAAAAAAATATTGACTTGTAAAAGTGTTTGTACAAACCTACTTACAGAAATAAAAATCATTTATCATTTATCATTTATATTTCGGACACTAAAATTTCAGCTGAGCCGGTCGGATGTGAAAGATGCAATTATCACGGTGCGTGCTACTCGCGGGATGATCGCAGGGTGCTGTGCGAGTGCTTCCAGTGGTACGCTGGTAGCTCCTGCCAGATCAATTTGAAGGGTGAGTTGACATTCATTCTGTTTAATTACTAGGTCTATTATACCCTTTCTGATGGAAGGGATTATTAGGCCATTGGGAGTAGGGCCAAGGTTTAAGTTATAAATTCCAAAGTTGTTTCAACAAAGAAATTACAAGAGTTCAACATTGAAAAATTTGAACACCTTCCATTACAATCTAAAAGATTTTTTAGGAAATTCCTAATCCATTGGTTCATATGTTTGAAAAATTCGTCTGCTCAACAACGTGAATAATGCAATGAATGTTGCTGAACTCCAATTAATCCGCTGGATTAATTCACTAAAACAAATACCGTACAAAGGTGAACTTAATGCCCGAGACATTTTCTACCAAGCAACCTCAGGGTGATGTAGAGAGATAACATGGCAGGTGCAATATAAAGGATAGTTAACACGAAACTAACTATAAAATACAAGAATAAATACAACGATCAATCAATCAGCTTAGCCTTTTCTCAACTATGTTGGAGTCGGCTTCCAGTCTAACCGGATGCAGCTGAATACCAGTATTTTACATGGAGCGACTGCCTATCTGACCTCCACAACCCAGTTACTGGGTAATACGATACCCCTTGGTAAGACTGGTTGTCAGACTTTCGGGCTTCTGACGACCCGTAAAGAACGAACCCAACGGCTTAACGTGCTTTCCGAGGCACGCAGGAGTCTCGGTATGAAAAGATGGTCACTCATCCACAGACCAACCCCGGCAAGCGTAGCTTAAAACCAGATGTATCGATCCGAGCGGCTGTTATTACTTAGCCACGAGCTCACCGAAGAATAAATACATCGATATAAACATTAAACAGAATAAACTTTGTCAGGAGAAAAAACAATTGAACGACGAATAATTTAGATCCTCATTCGTGGCTAAGCAGTAAAAGCCGCACAGGTCAATTGATCAAGCTAAGCTCCGCTTGCCGCGGTTGGTCCGTGGGTTGGGTAGATGACCATCCATTAAATATCGATACCGTGCCTCGGAAAGCACGTTAAGTCATTGGTCCCGGCTGTAATTTTTAGATCTTTGACAGTCGTTACGAGTAGTCAGAAGCCCGAAAGTGTGACAACCAGTCTTACCAAGGGGTAAAGTGTTACCCAGTTAACTGGGTTGTGGAGATCAGACAGGCAAAGGGAAAAGGCTAGGCAGATTATATTTTGCTCCGTTTTTCCTATAACGAACGGGTCAGTTGATACCCGAGAAAACAAATGCTGCTTGTAGCCTTATAATAATATTTTACAAAACCTTTTCATTATTTTCGCAGTGGTCCTCATCTCCTTGGTGGTATGCGGCGCACTCCTGACAGTGGTGCTAGCAGTGTGTGCAGTACTGGCGTGTACGCGGCGCGCGCGCAGAGAGCCACGCCCGCAGCGGTCTATTGTCGCATGTATACAGAGCATGCCTAGTTTACATCAGGTACGTGACAGTGTTTTTTTTAATCTATATATTATAGTTCTCGTCACGTGGAGCATTGTTATTTTAGTATAGATATCCACTACTGCGCAGTCATTTTGTCATTTTGTTTTCTTCAGAGTAGCAAACTTAAGTGACGCGAAATATACTAAATAAAATATCTTGACAACAAACTAAAAGGTGTTGAAAAATTCCTCCGCATTTCTATCAGCTGGTAGGAGAGGAGCTCGTGGCTAAGTAATAACAGCCGCACGGGTCGATCCATCAGGTTAAGCTACGCTTGCCGCGGTTGGTCTGTGGATGGGTGACCATCTTTCCATACCCAGACTCCTCCGAGCCTCGGAAAGCACGTTAAGCCGTTGGTCCCAGCTGTCATTCGTGGATCGTTGACAGTCGTTACGGGTTGTCAGAAGCCCGAAAGTCTGACAACCAGTCTTACCAAGGGGTATCGTATAACCCAATAAATGGGTTGTGGACGTCAGATAAGCAGTCGCTCCAAGTAAAACACTGGTATTCAGCTGCATCCGGTTAGACTGGAAGCCGACCCCAACATAGTTGGGAAAAGGCAGACTGATTGATTTCTATCAGCTGCTAATGTGTCCAAGAGACTGGCGGTATTGCCACGTTGTATGGCAATATTTAGCCTCCGGCCAAGATAAAAGCCAGCCCTTGGGCCACGGGTTTCATGCGAAGCCGGTTGACAAAGTTTTCAACCAGGAGGAAATACGGTTTTTTTTCGATAACAACCGTTGTATAGCATTTTCGACGTCTTGAAATGGATAAATTGAAATGGCATCCAAAACTCGATTCACGACACGGCAACGTCACTCAAGGTCACGCGACGGCCCGCGCGCAATAGTTTGTACGTAGGTACCTAATTATTTACGAGTTTCGTATTAACGTAGGAAGGAAGGTACTGTGGAAGTTCAACTCCACTGGGGGAATAGCTAAATAAGAAATAACAGACGGAGACGCAATAACGTATTATCTATACCAATAACTACTAATATTATAAATGTGAAAGTTTGTGAGGATGGATGGAAGTTTGTTACTCTTTCACGCAAAAACTACTAAACGGATTTTGATGAAATTTGGCGCACATATAGTTTATAGCCTGGATTAATACATAAGATACTATTTATTCCGATATTCTCACTGTTTTGCGACGTACGTCTGTTACCGCGGGGCGCTGCTAGTACTAATAATAAAGTTGAACAGTTTGTTTGTTGGTTTGGAAAATGTCGTCAGGAAAGTGTTGTGTATGAACGTGGAGGGCTATACGGTAAGGGAAGACCAAAGAAACGATGGATGGACTGTGTGAAAGATGATATGACCAGAAAGGGAGTGACTACCGAGATAACGACTAATAGAGAAGTATGGAAGAAAAAGACATGTTGCGCCGACCCCAAATAAATTGGGACAAGGGCAGGAGAATGAATGAGTTTGTTTGTTGGTTTGAACGTTCTTTTTGTATTTGATAGCCCAATTCTTGAGGAAGGCTAAAGGTGATTTATCAGCAAGCTACGACCCTTAGGAGCCCAGCAAAATGACAAAAAGTTGGAAAGAATGCTAAGCGAAATTGTAATACTAGGCGGGCAGGAGATGCAATTCGGCGCGGTGGGTCGGAAGACAAGAAATTTCACGCGGACAAAGTCGCAGCTAGTATCAACGATACAATATTCGGAGGAAATCGCGCACATCTGAACCTACACAGCCTAATACCCTAGCTCAAGCCGAGCTACAGCCTAAAACAAACACGAACTACCTTTTTTATTTATTAAAAAAAGTTGCATGGAACTGTTACAGTACCTATCGGATAAAACGGGGTAAATAGACGGGTGAATAGATACAAAACATAAAATGGGTTTTCCAGGAAAAAAAAACTATTTCATTATTGTGAAAAACCCTTTTAAAGTTACAAATAAAATAATTTAGGCTCAAAACTTAACAAACTTTTTTAGCTTGTATTCGGATATACCACCGGGAGTCACCCGTTACTTATAGGTTGGTATCGGCTACTTTGGACACTTATCCCTTGTCAACCACTGTTTTACTCATCATTTGATCAGCTCACGATTGCCTGTAAAACCCTAAGCGGTCGTATTGACTGCCCTGAGCTCCACGGACTTTTCTGCCGCCTATTTGTGCCCGACAAATACATTGGGCACCGTCAAAGCCGCCGTCATAATCTGTTCGCACTACCGCTATCTAGATCTGTTGCTAGAGCTCAATCCCCAGTATGTCGAACCCTAAGGATGCTAAACGCCCTCCTGACTGCCGACCCTGAATGTGATGTGTTTGCTGATGAATGGAAGAAAATAATGCATACTTGTCTGGTGTTCTGTGAGAGACAATATGTAACAGTGGACACCCGTCCACTGTTACATGCTAGTTTATGTTAGTTTGTCATGTAGTTAATTTATTTAACCATTTACTCTTGCGCCTTCCCATCTTCCTGGCACAGCGTGTTGTGCTGGCGCTGCTGCTGCGGCTGCGGAAAACCTCAAGCGGCGGAAGTATAATAACCTTATCGGTAACTATATTTTCGAGCCGTTTGGGGTTGAAACCCTCGGGCCGCGGGGTCCGTGTGCTCATGCTTTGTTCAAAGAAATCTCCCAACGGCTGGTTGACACTTCCCGTGACCCAAGGGCAGGCTTTTACCTTGGCCAGAGGCTAAGCATTGCCATACAACGTGGCAATGCCGCCAGTCTCTTGGGTACATTACCAGATGACAGCGATGCGGATGAATTTTTCGACGCCATATTTTAGTTTTTTTTTAATAGTTTTAGTTGGTTAGGATATTATTTTTGTAGCTTTATTTTAGTGTTAGATTGTTTATATTATAGTATAAAGACCATTTAATCCAATTATTATTAATTATGTTATCCACGAGTTGTATATCCATGAATTTAATTTTTGTATAGTATGTTATTTGAATGCTTATTTTATTTTTTATTTTTATAACTCTATGTTAATTAATGTAATTGGACCTGTGCCGTTTTAATTAACTATAAATAAATAAATTTACAACTAATAAAAGGATGTTGTATTTCCGAAAATTTGGTAAAAAAATAAACACTTCAATATCAGGCTGAGAAAGCATGATCGTGCTACGAGATACATTATTCTACACAGTACTTAATAACCCTAGAAATATTTGCTTTTAGGGTGGAATGCCAAAGCAGAGACAAGACCGAAGAGCACTGATCAGCGAGCGTGGTGAATCAGGGGACAACTCTAGTATACAAAACGCGTCGCTGCCCTACATACCAGCTAAGGTAAGCGTTTACTACTTCATTTGATTGAAAAGCTATCCCTTGAATATAATTACGACAAGTAGGTTTTTTTTTAATATTCGAGATGGGTTTGCGACTCTAGTCTAGGTCAGAGGTGACAGATACAAAGTCGACGATGAGCTTACCCAGAAGAAGCCTGTTCACTCTCACTTTGAAGAGATTAGGGTTGTATGTCCTTTGCTGTGCGCATTATAAAATACATATGGAAACGCTTAGTGTGAGTTGGTGGAATATCAACCAGGTAGATAGGAAGAGTGGCTAAAAATGACGTAGTTTTAATATCACTATCGCGGTACAAGTGACTAGTATCATTATATCAGCTCATAAAGGTCATTATTGAATACTCGCCTGTAGCATTCAATAATGACTTTTATTACAGTTAATGGTCTAAAAGAAGATTTCTGCGCTTGAAATAAAATAGGCAGTGGTTACAAAACCAGGAAATCAAGCTGGTTTATATTGCATTTCAATTACTCGATGAAAAGTTCAAGTTTACATACATAAACATAAACTCACGTCTTCTTCCCATGGGGGTAGGCCGAAACGCCACCTGCTACGATCTTACATACTCCTTTTGCCTCGTTTACGTTCATACACCTGGTCATACACGCACGCCGGTTGCGAGTACTACGCACCTGACCTTTCTGAAGAACACCAATAAGGTAACTATATGTCTTCCTAGGCCGTCCCTCCCGGCGTTTCCACTCACATCTGCCTTGTAAATACCTTTTGTTAGCCGCCTTTCATTCATCCTCTCAACATGTCCAATCCAGCTAAGCTTAGAAGTTCAAGATTCGCCCACCCCGAATCAGCATTGTCTTAACAATCTCGTTCTATCTTCTAGAGAGTCTCATCCAGCGGCAAGAAGTGCGTGATGTCAGAGCCACCAGCACACGATCCTCCCCCGCCCCCCGCGCCTGCCGTCATGATCCCTAGAGCGAGGCTGCATCCTCATCATGGAGACAGGTATGTTTCAAATGGTTGTAGCTAGCTCTGTTGAAGAATACAAGCATAAGGTGACATGAAACACGTTAATAGAGCCTGCGTACTCTTTTTAACATCTGAAGGTCTTAAAAACTCTGATGAAAAATCTAGGAGTAAATTAGCAGTGTGGCTTGAGTCTACAGAGAGAAACTACTACTGCTAGTTACATCTGAATAGGAATCTGAATAAGTTGTATATTGTCGTCTTGTGTGTTGCCAGTAATGACCGACGGCATTGAAACGTGGTCGCTCACAATGGGCCATACTATAAGGCTAAAAGTCACCCAAAGGGCTATGCTTTGAGTTTCCGTCCGTGACCGAATCAGAACTGAAAAGATCCGCAGGAGAACCAAGGTAACCGACATAGCCCGAAGAATTGCCGAACTGAAGTGGTAGTGGGCAGCACATTGCTCGCAGAACTGATGGCCACTGGGACCGAAAGGTTTTGGAGTAGCGACCGTGTACCGGAAGACGTAGCGTTGGAAGGTGGATCGATGGCCTTGTGAACGTCGCAGGAATCCGCTGGATGCGAGGAGCACAGAACTGGTCAAAGTGGCGGTGCTCGGGGGCATAGGCCCCCAAGCACCGCCACTTTGACCATGCCCAGGCTTTGGCATAGGCCCAGCAGTGCACGTCTTTCGACTGAAATTATAATGATGATGTCATCTTATCCTCAATAATCATGATACACTTCATTCCATGGCTAAACTTTCAATATACCTTACATTTCTACACTTTTGTGGAGATTGAAGTTTAGGCCTGAATTCCTCCTACGCTGATGTGAGTCGCGTATGGTTGGTCGTGTACGCAGCGAGAAATAAATAACACCTTCTGTGTCGATATTCATAGCGACTGTCGCGCACGCGTGGCATTCAGCCGATCGTCGCTAGCAGCTGATAGGGCGCTCGCACAATTCCATGCTTGTGTTGTCAGTCGACCGATGTACGCGCCGCTGACGTCAGCGTCGCAGTGTGGTGCTATATAAAACACAATGTACGCGCATCCGACGTACGCGACCGACATCAGCGCAGGTGGAATCCCTCCTGCGCAGATGTCGCGCGGTTGCGCGTACTTTACATTGTGTTCTATATAGCACCACTTTGCGACACTAACGTCAGCGGCGCGTATTCCCGCGTATCGCGCGCGTCGGTCTCGCTCGTCAGCGCCGTGTACGTCGGGCGACTGGCGAGTATGGAGTTGTGCGAGCGCCCTCAGTCTGTTATCGATGATAAGCTGAATGCCACGCGTGCATGACAGTCGCTATGAATATCGTACCGTAGAGCGGTCGGTATCGCAAGTACAGTATTTTATTGGAGATATTTTTATTTTACGCTGACGTACGCGACCGACATCGGTCGGTCGCGTACGTGACGCAGGCCTTAGTGAAATAAATTATACATCTAAAACCTAGCCTCTTTTCCAGTCGTGAAAATATTGCAAGAAAGAAGAGTTTGGAGTTAAGCAGTGAAGCAAAACTGATCAGCTACCTGGAGTCAGGAGCAACCAGTACCAACGACGAGGTAAGTTTTGGCATCGTTTCCATATTATGACAATCTCCTTCAAGCAAATAACAATTTAGAAACATTTGATGATCTTGTTGTTTTTATTAATTTTATATTTTTTATAAATTCCAGATGAGAAGAAAACATAGTCTGGAATCTTCATACAGTGCCAACAAAGATAGACATAATAAACAAGGTACGTTCTTTTTACCTGAGTGCTACGAAGCCAAAAAAAGGAAGGTTATGTGTTTGACCTGTATGTATGTAAGTCCGTCCCTATGTTCCTGTAACTACTAAACGGCTAAACCTATTTTGATAGATGATATGTCGTTACATTAGTCTTTATTGCGCGAGTGTCACTGGGTATATTAAAATTATTTAAAAAATCAAAATGGCGGGTTTTTGGCGTCAAAATGTGTTTAAAAAAAACCTCTCAAACCTATCGAGTGAGGTAACCCTTTATTTTGAGTTTTAAAAGGTGATTATGTTTAAATGTAATGAAATGATAAATGATAAAAAAAAAATCAATCCCGAACTTAGAGTGAGTGAGTAAGAGGCCGTTAGTAAGCACGACAGTTAGTTATTATAATATTTATAATTCAATATATGATAATTCTTTAAATCGAGTGACAAACTCAGAATTTTACTGCTTTGAAAGATAATTTTAACGACTGTTACCTAAGGCGTTACATAATAGAGTGAGAGAAAAATAATCCTAAACAAAAAGTGGAAAATAAATACGTAAATTGAAAAAAAAAAAAAAAAACGACAGCGTAAAAACTGAACGTTAAAAAAGGTGGAAACAAGATGACCTATTTCTGTCTCCAATCCCACTTAATACTATAAAACATTCTAATGCAGTCGGAGGCCAGGTCTTTATTGTTTAAAAAGATGCCTCCGACTGTATGAGGTTGTTTTACAGTATTAAGTGGGGTGGGAGAAAGAAATACGTCATCTTGTTTCCATCTTTTTTGAAGTTCACTTTTTACGTAGCCGGGCTTATATACTTTTTTTTACGAATATTATTCGACGTATTGCCAATTTATTATATATTCCCCAAAAAGTCAGTCATTTCATTTTTATTAAATCTGTAGTTAGATGCTGTTTCCTTCTTCCTCAGCTATAAAGCTGATAACACTTACATTAAAAAGGAATAACAATTCATACATAAAAAAAATATGAATTTCAGGAGCCCTAGTATCAGCAGGGTTCAAGGTCTCAACCACAATCAGACCTGACGAGACTGCGATGAAAGACGATCGAGATGACATGTCTTCTATCACCAAAGGAGACTTGGAGGCAGAGTTGGCACGATTCGATACGCTAAGGAAGTCTTACAGGTACTGGGTGATTATAATAATAATAACCTGGGACATTATTCACAGACGGTCATCTGATCCCAAACTAAGCAGAGCTTGTACTATGGAAACCAGATAACTGATATACTACATATACTACTTTTTTTTCGTAAATATATACTTATATAGATGATTAAAATTATATATAATTATTATTATTAATTACATTATTATTAATTACACCCAGACTCAGAACAAACAGACATGTTCATGCACACAAATGTTTGTCCTGGATGGAAATCGAACCCACGACCTGCGGCATGATAGGTGGTATCTTAACTAACCACGCCAACTGGCCTGCCAGATTGAATCCTAACTTGGTAGAGGTGGTAATGTTTTGATCCAGTCATTGGCTTGATCTCCGTTTTTGTGATGAAATAATGCCGTTACAACAGGGCGTTGATTTTATGTGGAAACATTGTTATTTAACTCGGTATATGATATGTCTTTTAATATTTCAGTCAAGAAGATTTGTCAGAATGGACGGATGCCGAAAGAAGACTTGGAGAATTGTAAGCAGTCATCGTTTTATTATTTGTTCTGTGAACTTTGTCGCAAAGGTCATCAAGAAACTAGTATGCGAATGTGTTAAAATTTGCTAAAGACTAGCACCAACTTAAAGTTTTTGGTTTTTAGTTCAAGCATTGCGTTTCGTTTCATCGTTGGTTTTGTTTTCGATTCTTTTGTTTTCTTGTGTTTAGACCACTATGATATATTACTCTGTTGCAGGACCTTATCAGAGGCTAGATCAGTAGGTGGAACTCTACCAGCCAGCACTGGAAGAGCGGCCTCATCAACACGTCTTACACATCAGGTACGTTCATTAATTACTTCAATTACAGCTCCTTATTAAAATAGAAATAGAGCATCCATATACCTATCCCAGTAGTTGTAGATAATTATATTTAGTATTTTTACTTATTCCTTTACGTTTAAGTTTATCAACAATAACATGTAGGGCCGTGACACTATTAATATACAGGTGTCCGGTAAAGAAAGGAGACCTTATGGCCGTTCTAAAAATACCAAAAAATATATACAGGGTTATTGGTAAAACACCAGCAACCTCTTAAGGGGTATTGTAATCATCATTATGAACAACTTTTACTATGGGACCAAATTTGAAACGCAAAAAAAAATATCAGCTGTTCCGTACATTTTGATAACAGCTGATTTTTTTTTCGCGATTTCAGGTTTGGTCCCATAGTAGAAGTTGTTCATAATCATGAGTACAATGACCCCTTAAGAGGTTGTTGGTGTTTTATAAATAACCCTGTATATCCCAGAAAGCACATAACATTTTTTATATTTTTTAATAACTTTTTTACATTCTTCTTCACCACGACCACAAAAGAATGAATTCCATTGGTTATTTGTTGTTATAATATTGTTCGTTGACTAAGCCGATAGGAGGCAGTAAATAGTTTGACTCGGTAGATCATCGTTCTCATAGTCCAGCCACAAGTTAGTACAGATCTCCGTATCAGACTCCGCAGTTTAGGTATGAAGATACAAGTACGCGGCCCTTATCACGGGACCAATTCAGTGCGGGCTGCCGCGCACCGGCCGGCTCGCACGGTCAGTTCGATACTCACTCACTCGCCGCGTTAAAAGAAGACAACCCTAACGAGTCAGGAGGTAAACAGCTACGCGATAGAATGAAAGGCAACTTGTAGGTGAATATAACTGTTGGTAATAAGCGTTGTGCGACCTGTATAATTAAATGATTTTGCGGAGTGTCTCATCTGTATTAATCTGTGGTCCAGCTTATAAACTGCGTACACGTAGAATACTTCCTCAGCACTGTATAACCTTTGCACCAACTCCTCAGGAGCACACGATGGCTGAACGAGACCTGGGCTCCACCTTCCTCCTGCCGCACGTGCACCTCTACAAACCAGACCTAGTGGGTATCCAGCACTATCTTCTTGATCTTCTTCAAGAAGATCTCCTTTCTTCTTGCTCTTCTTTCTTCAGCTTTGTAGTTTTAGTATCCTTGTACTTAGTATTTAAATATTTTAGAATGGTGGTGATTTTGTGGTGTTCTTAGTTTAGTACCCTGTATATTGAATTGTAGCTAAGGGCCGCAATGTCCGAATAGGCAGTATAGATTAGATAAATTTAAAAAATATAAAAAAAAGTTTTTAAATCTTTTACAGATAAGATCATTGTAAGTTGTCAGAAGATGGTAAACCAAGTCAAAAAAGTATTTTATAGAGATCTTTTCCATTATCTACTAGAAACAATATTTCATCTCCGTATTTACTTTATATATTGTTTTTATTAAAAACAGCTTTCGGATCAATCATAGATTTTCAATCCATTCCTATTAATTTAGTATAAAGTGTGTAATCATTCATTTTTATTTGTTTTCAGACCAGTGACGTGTCAGAATTCGACTCTCTGTGAACATCAAGATTCAGTCATATCATTTTAAACGAGTATTACTTTTGCTGATCGCATTAATTACTCTACCTTTTCTTACTAAACCCTTTTTACTCATAAATTAATTATCATAAATAAATTAAAAGAAAAAAATAATTGAACATTGAAGAGATTGAATTTGCGAAAAATGGCGCTTTTGTTTGTGTCTGTGTTTGAAGCAAAAGTAACTCGAGCAATTTTTTTGTTTTCAATTGAAGAGACAGGTATTATTTTTTTGAGAAAGAGGGTATTTTATGAGGCGTTTTTTTACCACCAAAGTAAAGACTTAATCTAATTTATTTAACTTATTTATTCTATTTAAATGTTGAATGCTTACGTTTCAATTTCTAGATTTGTTATATTAAAATGAACGGAATAATTAATATGAAGTTATTTTTAAAAATGCCATAGTAAATATAAGCATTTTTAGATTTTAAGATAACGGGAGAAGTGAAAATAATTTGAATGAGAAATCATGTAATATTTTGTAGTTAGGATATTTTTTATTAAAGAGAACGATTTCTTATTTGAAGAATTTTCACCTGTTACATAAAAATTGTGCAAATGAAAGTGCCAATTTGAAATTAATTATTTTTGTAGAAAGTACGCCAATTTTTTTGGTGACGTCTGTGTAGTATATTTAAAATATTCAGAGTATCTGAATATTACTATCCTCAAACATGACATTTATTAATAGGAAACCGTCTATGTTTTAAATTAAGTTTATCGACATGACGGAGTTTACATAAAAACAATTAATTACCTAGGAATATTATTTTAATAAATACTACAAAGAAGGCATGGTGATCATTCAGAATGGGTTATTGTTATTAAATAATATGGATACTCATATCACACTGTAGTTAGTGGTTTGTATCTTTTTGTTAAGGTTTTTATATTTTTGTTAATAAACTGTAGTTATTTGAAAATATTTTGGTTTTATTTCACATACATACATAACATCACGCCATGTTTCGGGTTCTTCCGCGTAGTCAAACTATGTATTTTGTCCAACTGATTTGACCACAAGGAATAATTTTCCCCGTGGTTAAACTTCATCGATATTGCATCTTTTTAGTTGTATACATGCAGTTTAAGTAAGTACAGTCAAAGATAAAATTAATGTCAAATGTCAAGCGTCGCGTTGCCCAATGGGGTTGGCCGGTTAAAACTTTTGACAGATGGCGCTAGCATAGCTTTCCCCTGTCACATTTGTTTTTCAATTTGTGTACTTGGTTTTGTGATTTTTTTCATCAAAATTCGAAGATAGATACTACGAAAAACGTGTTCTCAACATGGCGAATAAGCGAGCTAATGGCTGAACTGAAAAAACGAGGTGCTCCTTTACAAGGAAGAAAGCAGACCTAAAGGAAAGGTCCTTAAAATTTTACATCAAGCTTTTTTATCTATAAAATAAAAAAAATAAAAATAAAATAAAATAATCTTTAATTCGGATAAGCAACATCCATATGTTAGTAAACAAAAAAGTAACAAAGATAACTTAAAACTATGTTAGGAAACTTATTATCTATTTGGAAACAAGTCTGTTGTTTGAAATACATCTTCGAACAACGTCACCTAATAAGGGAGACTCGCACCTCCCCGCTATGGTCTTCAGGATGGAGTTGGAGCTCCCCCGCACTCTGCAGAGCAAAGAGGCAGATTTCTGTCTGACGATGGCGTGGAAGCCATCGACGTGTGCTTGTGCAAACATACCTGATGCACTGCAGAAACGGGGCAGCCCCATCAACATCCTGAACGCGTTATTATATTGGACCCGTAGGAGATAGTTGTTTGTAGGAAGTACACATTAAAGTAATACTTTTCGCTAACATTATTAGAGAAAGCCAAATTGGACATACAATTTCGTAAAGAACACCAACAACCTAAAAATAAGATTTTGTTTAAAATTCATTAAAAAAAACTATGCATCACCTAAACTTCACCCATGTGGGGGATGCCCACCCCTTCCTCCTCCCGACCCTCCCCAAATATACACCAACAATCTCTTAAGGGGTTATTTTATGTTCGCATATTTGGTCAAACTGTACTGAACAGCAGATTTTTTTTTTGTGATTTCAGGTTTGTTTCCATAGTAAAAGTTGTTCATAATGATGAGTACAAATACCCCTTAAGAGATTGTTGGTGTTTTACCAATAACCCTGTATATATATATTTGTGGAGGGGGTGGGAGGGGGAAGGGGTGGAGATCCCCCATATGGTGGAAATTTAGGAAATGCATAGTTTATTATTGATTAAAAAAAATCTAGTAGGTAGTAGTATAAAATAGTTTTGGGCCCCACTTTGACAGTTGCCAACTCCATTGGATTTACACAATTGTACAGCATCCATGCGGCTTTAGATACATCATCAACCACAACGCACGTGATTCCAGTTGCTTATGCACAAATCACAGATAAAACGGAAGAATCATATGAAATCTTATTATCTATGTTACATTCTCAAATACCCGAATGGTTACCAAAAAAAAATCACTCTAATTTTGAAATTGCTGCCAGCAATACTATTTCATAGATTTTCGCAGATAATAAAATGTTTCTATCATTTCACAATTCACAATGGAAAAAGGCCAAAAAAATGAAAATACAAAGCAAAGATGGAAAAAGAGTGGTCGGATTAGGTGCTGCACTCGCTATGCGACCCGAAAAAAAAATTGATGAAGGTTGGTATTATATGCAATCTGTTTGCGTTTAGAATAAAGGTATTGTATTTAGAATAAAAGTATCGAACTAATAATGGTGTACAGTGCTGGAATGCTCAGCTTAATAAATTTATGAAGAGATATAACAGTTTCTCGTTTGCTCTAAACATTATTAGACAAAGAAAGTAATTCCTCCGAAGAACCGTCTCCTCACCGGAGCGAATTAATATACATATAGAGACGAATTCATTTATTTTTTTCAATATTTTTTTAATATTTCAAATTCATTTAATTTTTTAAATATATTGAGATATAATTTTTTTTAATGCTATAAGAACGGCAATAAGATTATTAGCTCGGTGCCGTTCTCCATACACGCACCATTCCGCGATGGAACTATTAGTTTTGAGCAAGGTTTTCCCTACATATTTTATGATATTGGTAATTTTTATGTGTTTTAGGAATTTCTGTTAATGTATTCCCAACCTTTTATTAAAGTTTTGGGAAGAAGTGGCCGAGAAGTACAAAATGCCCCATAATCTTCTCTTTTTTTTTGCGAGAGGTGCAGTGATACGCGCAACGGTACCACCGTTGTTATTCCACTGAGATTTGGCATTGAGTTTGGCCATTTCCCATTGACAATTTGTGAAATGATAGAAACCGATGATAGTTCAGAAACCAACTAGATTTCTGGAATTCATGTATTTGCAGCTGCAGTTACAAAGTCCAAATGAACTTTTTTAGGGGACCAATGGCCCCCTAAGAAACTGTGGTAACTGTATGGATTTAATCATTTGGAACATTATTATATAACTTCGAACAAATTATATTACGGTTTTAAATCATAACTGTACACTATAGTAGTCAAGCTTTATACAGGGAGGATCATTTGAATAGTTTGACCACGGGGAAAAATCCATGGTCAAATTTCATTGTGGTCAAATCAGTTGGACAAAATAGTAATAATAGTTGGACAAAATGACAGGCCAGTTGGCGTGGTTGGTTAAGATACCACCTATCATGCCGCAGGTCGTGGGTTCGATTCCCATCCAGGACAAACATTTGTGTGCATGAACATGTCTGTTTGTTCTGAGTCTGGGTGTAATTATCTATATAAGTATGTATTTACAAAAAAAAGTAGTATATGTAGTATATCAGTTATCTGGTTTCCATAGTACAAGCTCTGCTTAGTTTGGGATCAGATGACCGTGTGTGAATAATGTCCCAGGTTATTATTATTATTAGTTTGACTACGGGGAAGGACCGAACATTTCCCCGAAGGGTTAAGCAGAGCTGTACCTATAGTACACCCACATTTCGCCAGTTATGTTCAAGTCCCATGTAATAGGGGGCGAGCCTATTACCATCAACCGGGCATAAATCCAGACTTCTGAGAAATTCCAGCTGAAAAACCCATATAACACTATACCCGACCTGGGAATCGAACCCAGGACCTCATGCTTAGCAGTAGCGATTCCAAACACTAGACCAACGAGGCAGTTTTATTTATATAAATTTAAATTAATGGGTTTAATAGAAATAAAACACAAAATATAAATATGAGACATAGCGTTTTTATTTAATATTCAATAATTATTTAATCGATAGAATATTCAGCAATATTACAAATACAACGTGAAACAATTGAACATAGCAACTTAATTTCTTTTTTTTTGAAACTTAATATTATAGCATAGCAACTGTTGAGACACTAGCTTAAAATTGTTAACATCGACCTCTTAAGCACACAGACTTAAAAAAAAAAACTATTATTTATAAATAGTTACATTAAGCGAACCCTTACGACTAATCATAAAGGGGACTTCCAGAGCTGATATGAAAAACAATTGCTTCGAATCAGCCTCGCGGTGTATGTAGCTAAGCATGTCGTTTCTAACACATTTTTCTTCTCAGTCTCATCCCATAACATGTCTATCGACGATAGATCTAGAATAATTATTCTATCAATTAGGACTTCTTTTTTACCTTTCAACCATAAAACAATTGGTTCACTTTACGACAATTGATTTACGGTTATACGACACAGTACTTATAATGTAGTAATAAGTAATACAGTGTCGTATCGACATTAAAATACGCAATTCTGTCGCTAAACTTCATACAAAACATGTTACTTTAGGTCCAAAACCTAACATTATCATCACATTAATAAATCATAAACCTTACGTAGTCGATAATAATAAATATTTTGGAAGTGAGCAAGCCCCGTTAAATTTCTCTAACTTTGAAGTAATATCGTCTACGACCAACTGACATATACAGACATTCTTCATATGAAAACACATTTGAAAAGTGTTGGGTCTTTATACATTTACGACAAACGATTATGACCTTATACTACATTTGATTACTAATATGTTTTCATATTAGTCGAAATACAAATCTTAACTACATACAATATAAATCTTAATCTAATAAATTATATGGAAATAACAACACTATACACAAAAGAGATTCCTAAAATAATATCTATAAATAAATAATGTAATAATATGACTAGAATAAACGTAAAACAACTAATGACTAGACTTAATATCTTTAAATTATTAAACGAAATCAGAAGAAATGAATATCGCCACATAAGATGAACGAAAATTAAAATAAATAACGCATTGCAGTATCTACTACTACAAGGTAAATATGAAAATACAAAAAGGACAAAACCTTCCTAATATCATTCCGATTCCATTCCGTCGCATTTCAGCCGTTCAAGCTAACAAAATCCAGTTGGCCGCAGAAATAGCAATACTTATCCTAGATTGTATCTCTATCTATCTACTTACGTAAGAAATTGTGCAAGAATCGAATATGGAGATCCTATAGTTTGCCTATTTTCACGTGAACGGAATTTCCAATGTTACCAATGCGTTATCAAAATCCATTTCAGATACCTACTTAATTTACTTATAAAATAGTTAATAGTTCTACACTTTTAACACCATGAGTAAGCATAGGATGTCTAAAGCTAAGCTATGGGTTACAGGTCAAGTAAGATGGACCGTGTCGTTACCGACGGCTCAGTACAAAAGTTGAGTACCAAAATATTATCCAAAAATGTTCGACATATATGGCCAATGTATGGACTAACGCTTGTCATATATACCGATGTTATTTCGTTTCGAGAAGTCGACTATTAAGATTGGACTTAATGGCGAATGCTATAAGTGTCAATTTAGTAGGATATCACATTAGACGCTTTAGACAGAGTCATAGATTTGTCTACTTTGAGAGAAGAATGAGTATTATTTAGTTTTTAATTAAAATACATCAAACTCTAGTTCATTCCGAGTATTACTAACAGTAGAATATTTTGTCAATTCTTTTTTGACTTCTTTTTTAACTTACGTACTTTTCATTTTTTTTCAATTATGGGGTCATTTGAGCTTTTAGCTCTAAGGTTTTATAATGATTGATCATTATATTGTCTCAATTATTTTTTTCTAGTCTCAGTCAGTGTTTTGTCATATTTTAATAAGAGTAAAAGTCTATCAGGCTGTTTTATCATAGTTGGGTTAATATCATTGTTATCTAAAGATAATTTGACTTAAATCAATAAATTCTCAAAAGAAACTGCAATTTAAAAAAAACATAAATGGAGTCTAAATTCTGTTAAATTATATGAGTGATCAGTGCGTCATTGCCTAAGCAAGAATTAGGAATAAGAGCTTACAAAGTTCTAGGAACGTTAAAGAAAACGTGTAATCGCGTGAAAATCTGGACACAGATATGTGTCAGATTAATTGAGATTATGTTTACTTTTTAGGATCTTCAAGACTGGATGGAGGAGATTTTCCGAGCATTGATAATGATCTGAAAATAATAAATAAAAATCATTTTTATTTTAGGTAAAACATATGACTTTTTATGAAATGAAGAAGATGCTAGTAGACATTGAGTTTATCTACAACAATACTACTTACTGTAATATATTAAAAAATCTAGGTACTCCTAATTTGTGATTAGTGAGATTTGTTTCTAATTTAAAAACTATTTAAAGGTTTTGGCTTGGTTTTGTATAATGATAAAACAACGATTGTCTAGTAGCATTTATGTTATTATAGTGTGTTTGATACTAAAATCTTCAACATTTCATGAAAAAATACACTCTTCACTACATGCCATATACCTATTAATACAACAATGCCACAATAAATCACATTAAATAAATTACAGAATAAAGCAAAATAAACCATGATGCTATGGTTATAAATGTGATAACGGTGATAAAGCAAATGAAAATAAGAAGCAATACAAGTAAAGGAGTGTACCTATTTGTCGAGAATATCTTGAGAGTGACTTAAACAATAGCAGCTGCAATGATAATATTTTTATATTTAGTAGGGACAATTTTGAAAACTTTAATTCACATTAACAATGATATCATAAATAGTGAAGCAAAAATTGACAAAATAAATGAAAAAAAAAAAACTGATAGAAACAAAAATTATGATTAAGAAAAAAGATTAATGCTTTAAAATTAATAGCATGTATGATTAAACCAATTGCTTGCAAAATAAAATAAATGAAGATAAATAGAATTCAAATTATAGTGCAGTGGCAATTAATATTATTTATATAGACTTTTCTATGTACACAATCAATTATTTTCTATTCGATATATTGGTTATGATAGAAGTACCTTACACTCATAGATCAAATGTATTACCTTCTTTGAGCAGGTACAGGTGGTGAGGGTTGAGTGGGTGGCAGTGATGCTGGAGCGCTTCCGGAGAGCGCAGGTTGACCGTCGTCATCTTCTCGGCGATCTCCTGGACAAACAAAAGGTTGAATTAAGAAATGTCATGATGAATTGGCCAGTGCAAGGAGCAGAAAAAGAGATATAGATGTCTATGAAGTCAAGAACACAATGGGATAACATATATTAAAAAAAAAAAATACACGTAAAAGATTACTCGTTAGTGCTTTAAGTCCTATAGAACTCGATGCTTGTCAATATAAGATATATTTAATGTGAAATATCTTGACCATAATACTTTCTGCACAGTTACCTACAACTAACAATCTTACTAATTCTGTTTTATTAATTTTATTGAACCAGTATAATATTATGTCAATAATATTACTGGATGAAAACTAATACTTTTTATTTTGTTGGAAAAGAGACTGGAAATTACTTCTCTTATTGCTTCTCTTTTCTTTTATAATATTTTTTCTCATTTTTTTAACAAAACGTTAATCATTTTATTTACAACTAGTTTTGAAGTCACTATCTTCGTTGAATACATCAATTATCTCGAAATAGAACTCTATACCTCTCGTGATAGGAGTGTCTCCAATATAGAAAGTTGGTGCTGGTGTTTCCACAGCGGCTTCCTTGACGGATCCGTCCCCACTGACAGCGCTTAGCGTGTCAGTGCTATCAAACATGATAGTGCGCTCCTTAGCCCGAGGTGTTCGGCTATCTAGTTCCTGAAAATAAACGTGGTAATGGTATGGTAAATTTATGAAATAAGATCTTCTTACAATTGATAAGAAAAGGTTGTGATAGGCCAAGACAAGTGACAATCTTCCGTATTTCTACAACGACTATCAACAGGACTGACATAAGCTTTTCGGTAGCGTATGTCAGTCCCATACATTTTTGACTTTTCCATCATATTTATCGCTGATATAATGTCACTTTGTCTAGGACCTAACGTTATTAGAAAAAGTGGTGTTATAGAAAAAGACTAATGTAAGTAGTGGTCAATAAAAATGTTCAAGATTATGTTGTGTAGGTACTATTGTGCGGTCACTAATCCATCTGTTAAGTGGGACTCCATTCACTGTTATAGCTCATTCTGACTTGTGTGTGTGTTTGTACTGTGTTCATTATGGCTTGGATCTTGTATCGCATAATCTGACGCGCGTTAACGCACGGTAAGCAGCGTTTCACGTAAGGCGCCGTCCTATTGCCATCGCTCGTACGATGATGATCATGCGACCGTGCGTTCAAACATACTGATATCTACTAAATGTCCTATTGAAGATCGCGCGATCATGCAAAAACTGTGCATCTCTGATAAGAGCCATTACGAGTGTGATCGCATCGCTCCAAAACAGGACACACAATTTCTTATCGCGCGGGCGGTTTCATCGCACGATGAAATCGCATCGCATCATCGCACGAGCGATGACAATAGGACGGCGCCTATCGGTATTCCGATTCCGACCTTGCCTTGTCTTCAAAGCGTGCGTCAACGCGCGCTCGTGTGAACGGTTGTTTGGCTGATTGAAGGATCTTTAAGAAGGGCTTTAGAAGGTCTATGTTCGGTAAGTAATATGAATAATGCATTTGATAATATATTTCAACAGGTGACATGCGTTAAAATTAAAATCTTACAATTCTTCGACCGTCCTTGTAGGACTGCTGAATGATAAAACACATAAATATTAAAACCAAATCTGCCAATTCTTCTTCTCTGTCCTTGTGTATTATTACTTTAATTTCTTTAGAACTTACCAATCTCTCCGTGTCAGAATCCGGTTCCTGTACTTCATAATCATGTGTATATTGTTCACTAGTAGACTGGTGTTCTAAGCTCTCCATCTGGACAGCAGTGATGGGATCCAGGGTGTCCAATGATGATACCATGGTATTTGATCCTGGAGGGGGCACCGCTGTTATCTTTCTGATTAGTATCAAGCTCGGCGGGGTAGCAATATATTGGTATAAATAAAATAAAAAATGCAAAATACTTAATTCTCTCAAAAATATTTTCTGAGAAAGTTTGTATTGAAAATCGAATGTGAAATTTACTATTTTGCTTTTGGGCATTTTGGTAAATAGGAAATATCGACATTGGATTTTTAGTTTTCATGATTCTGTAAAAATATTTTTGAGAAAATTAATGTAATGTTAAACATTCAAAATAAATAAATAAATTCATTCAAGATTAAAGCGGGGATGAGGGCAAAGCTTTTCTGTAAAATACAAAGAGATGATTATATGATAGCTCATGCTGTTAATAAAATATAAATTGGAATGGTTAGTACTCGTAGTTTATACAAAAATATTACATACAAATAAAGTATAAGTAAGCTTTATATAAGAATTTATTGTGTAGTATCATTCTCAGGATAAATAAATGTTTGGCACTTATTAGTAAGGAATAAGTTGGCAAGCCAATGAAGAAGCTTTGCAGTAGATTAAATAAGTTTCAATAAAATAGTAATAAGTTTGAGGAAGGTACTAGTCCTGGATTTGACTATAATGAAAGTAATGAAACAATTTAGGAGGCTTTGATACATGGGCTAGTCTCGATTATCCCGAAACACTTGTGTGAAATTCAGCGTTGGTTTTTCTTTTAACAAGTCAATATGATTTTGATGTGATATTAAAAGTATATTTTAGAAATAGCTGAGTAGGTAATGCGAAACAGAAAGGTTTCATTTAAGGGGACTACAGAACCTAAATCGTGGTCACTGTCGGACTGCATAGAAAAGAAAGAGAAGCGCGATGTTACAACCCTGGTAATTTATCGCAAAATAGGAAGTATTACAGTATTTACAAAAAATCTACAGGTTGAATTAAAAAATAAAAACACTATTACGTTAAAATGTTGCTTGTAGAATAATCTGACAAAAATTCAGAATGCTTGCATGTATATTAGTATCTATGGTTTTTAATAGCTAAAAGAAATTTTAGAGTTAACTTCGTGATTTTTTTCTATCCTGGTTCTGTAGTTATATTTATGTCAATTACTTAAAGATAACAGAGACGGAATTATGTTTTTTTAAACATGTGATTCGTGGTGCAAGTGGACCGTATTGTGTTTTTCGAAAAAATGGGGATAAAAACTGCCACTTGCTCACTTCAGATGTCGCTACCATTGTCCGTCGCCATTGTCCATTGTTAAAATTTGACAGATAACTGCCACATCCATACATTTTTTGTAAACAATCAACTTCTACTCATAATTATTTGCGCAGCTGTTGACTGCGAAAATCCGGGAACCCATGTATTCCCAAAAGATGTTAAAGAAGAAAACTGTGGGAAAGAGCTCTCTGAAAAAAAAAAAATTGGAATCCCGTAATAGTACGTCGAGTTTATGTGCTATCCATTTTAAACCTGAAGACTTATCAGAGAAATTCGTATACTGATGCTATTTTTCATAAAACAGATAACTGGGTGTGTTTTCATTACAGGTACTGTGCATGAAAATATTCATGGTTACAATCATAGGCAACACTTAGCGTTACCAAGCTCTTACTTTCATACATCATCTATCATCATCATCAAATTTCATACATTCTTTATTTGAAACCTGGAACAATATTAACATAAATTGTAAATAAAGTATATTTTATTATTTATTATTATAATCAACTCACAAAGGAAGATAAGTGCATCATCTTTGTATGAAAACTTACCTCAATGCAAAACAAACAAAACAACCCAACATTTATAAAATGGTCATAATTTATTTACCTTTCCACTAAAGCTGCTCTTTTACCAGTGGTAGTCGCGTTCCTTCCTTTTTTCGTTTAATTAGTGAAAGACACAACAATGAACACCTACACAACAATGGCGGTTTGAAGACGGACAAAAGTGCTGCCACCTATGACGAGCTTTCAGTTTTTTTTCAAATGCATTTTCTATTCAAAAATCGAATTTACGTTACGTTTTCGTCGTGCGTTCCTGCTCACAACAACAACAAAAAAAAATGCTGATTGAAATCGTCAAATCCCGGACTAGTCCCAAAAATCATTAAAAAATGTACCATTTACACACTCACCTCCAGATGTCAGACTGCCTGTCATAGGAGTGTCTACTTCGTAGTTGTAAGTGGCACGAGTCGCGTTGGAACTTGTCGCCTCCAGACTGTCTGTGCTCCCTAACATCAGATCTGCGCGGGCACCCCTGGAGAAAGTCAGTGTATTTTTAAGGGCTGATCTTCGATGATCATGTTTTTTATCAACAGCTTGGAAGTACATAAACTCATTAAACTGGATGGCGCCTTCTTCCCATATCGGTGGAGGTAAATGCTGATTTATAAAAGAAAGAAAAAACATAGCAACATGTCTGTATTTTCTGAAGGAGTGAAATAAGTAGTGCCGAAATGTGGGTGTGTATTCTCACCCTCATTTAGGCATTGCTTTTATAAATCCCATGAAAAGTCAAAGAAATTAATTATAAAGCAAGTTGACATTTTCAAATTGACGTATGTTAACCGTTTCATCCAACTGTAAAAAAATTACAATTGTGATTTTATTATACGGACAATTCAGGATGGTAGTCAATTCCTTTAATTAATATTAATTACTAGGGTATGAGGCCTTAGATTTTTCATTACGCCAAATGTATCTAATATAAAATATTGATACTCAGCTGCATCTCATCGCCTATCTCAATTGATGTAGATGGGAAGAAGCTAGATGATTATAAAATCATAAAACAAATCAATCTTACAAAGAGGTCTTAAATAGGCCTCTTATGTTATCGCCATTTTTTATTAATTAAATATGAAATTAGACCAACCTGCTAAAACTTCCAGACGAGCTCAACTCCTCATCTTGTCCGCTCCATGAACCACTAGCAGGATCTGTAAATTGTTTACCGGAGAACGAGATTACACTGTGAGCCACCGACCTCCCCGAGGAGGGCGAGAGCTCACGCACTAGACTCCCCTCCCTCGAGAACTCCAGGTCCTCAGGCTTATCAATCATCGTTATTGTTTGTCGTGTGACAGTCACTACTTCCCCATCTGTATGCCTTTCTAGGACCGTCATTAAGCTATCCATCTCTGATGGCTGAGATGTTATAGACGAAGACATTTCGGAGCCATAGGACATAGCACTTTCTTCTAACTGTCTTGGTCTAGCCGGTATATCAACTGCCCCTTCGCCGTCAGTACTCGTCACAGTCTCTGAAACTTTCTTTCCATCAACAAATCGCTGCTGTATGACTGTTGTTGTTCTGACCACTTCTATTACACCACCATCAGTGAATGTCCTAGTTACTGCCTGGGTTTCCTTTGTTTTCTCTTCTTGATCTAATAACTTCATCATTTCTTCACAATCTCCTGGTATGGATTCAGCAGAACCATCACTGGGTGCTGCTGCGCAAACAAAAGATGATGATTTCTTGCAATCTTCAGTTACTTCTCCTGATTTTTCACCTTCTTTTTCAGATGGTCCAGGCTCAGGTACTGGCACAAAGAATGCCCCTCTATCATCAAATTTCTTTACTGTGATTACTTTTGGCATCACCTGCTGTTGTAATTTCTGTTCTATAGCCATTTGTTGGTCAATCAGCTTTCTTATACTAGCAGATTCTGTCAAAATCTTTTGTGTTGGGCTACCGTAACTGCCCACTTTTTGTGACGGACTTCCACTCTTTTGAGAAGGACTACCACTTTTTTGGCCTGGACTTCCTCCTTTTTGTGGAGGACTGCTTTCTGAACTGCCACTGTACGATCGTTTTTCTCGTTCCAAGAAACTACCACTTACTTCTTTAGGATCGGCCATAAGAAGAGCTTCTTTTTGCTTCGCAAGTATTTCTGCTTTCAATGCTTCTAAACAAGCAGATTCAAGACCTTCAAATTCTTTTAAGCTTGATACAGAAATATCATCGCCTTGACTCCTGCTAAGAATGTACCGTCTTGGAAGAGAACCGTTCAGAGATTCTGCAGAAGACGAAGAATGCTGCTGATACTGTTCCATTAATGCCCTTTCTAGATTTTCAAACTCTTGTAATGAACTAATAGAAATATCATCATTGTCACCACGGACCCTAAACCTTATTCGTGAGGCCATTTCAGATTCAGAAAGGCTTCCATAAGAATTCCTAAAACTACCGTAACTTCCTATAGACTCTTTTTGCGATGTCAAACTGCCAATTCTGCTAGCATCAAAGTCTGTCATCTCCTCTTCCTTGATATCTTCTAAAGGTACTCTTTCGTAGTCATATCGTGGATCTCCTTCAAATTGCATTTGAATCCAACGCCTTCCCGCCTCTATTTCTGCCAGTTCTTGAGCCTGTAGTTTCTTTTGTTCTAATTCATACGCCATTAGCTCTTCATCAGATAAAGAACCTGATGCACTGCTAGTACTATCTTGTTTCTTAGAGGTTTTCGATAAATATTCCTCAATCTCAGTGTCATGGCGCTTCTCAAACTTTTGAGCTTTTATTTGCACACTTTTTCCTTCAGTGTCGGTTTCCTGCGCTTCTTTAGCGACTTCCTCAATTACTACAAAGTCATCCATCTCACTTGGTTTATCAACCATTTCAAATTCGTCGCTGGTAGGTGACTCTTGTTCTTTTTCATACGTGTGCATCGTTTTTTCTTCGGTCGTTATCATAAGTTCCGACTTGCTGGTTTCAGCAAGATCCGACTTTAGCTCAGGGGTTTCTGATATGTCATACATGTCGTCTAGGACGTATTCTCTACCATTGTCAGTAGAGAGCGAACTTTGACTGGGGGCTGACAAAGGTGTCTGAGGTGTAGACTGATGATCATGTGTCTGAAGACTAGATGTTGAAGTTGGTTTACTGTCCAGTTGAGAATCAGGGGTTTTAACAACAGACTTCTCAACTTTAGTTTTAGGAACAGATGAATCACTTTTTGATTTTAAAATTTCTTCGTACTGCTTTGACCCAAGTGGTATAATGTCTGCCTCAATATCAACAAATTCTCTCTGACTGGGTGGTACTTCTGTCACAGGGAATGGAATAACGCTGATTTCTTTCACAATTTTTTTATGACATTCCTCAACAACTTCACATATTTCCTCTCTTGGTCCACTTTCTCTACTTGATACACTTTCTCCACTTGGTCCACTCTCTCTATTTGGTCCACTTAGTGCACTTTCAGCATCATGAATAGTGGTCTTTGTTATAATAATATCTTCTTTTGAAAGTATTTTCGGTTCAGGAGTAATACTTCCATGTCTCACTATATCCTCGTATTCTGAAGACCCAACAGGGATAATTTCGCTTTCAACGTCAACGAATTCTCTTTGGGGCTTTTCTATTTTAGTTATGGAGAATGGTATAGCTTCTTGCGATTGAGTTGTTGTCTTTGTTACTACGTCTTTTATTTCTATTAGATCTAGGTCTGACTGCGATGAAGGCATGTCCAGTTTTGAAATCGATGACGACAAAACCTCGTCCGTTTTCAATTGACTTGATATTGTAGTATCAGAACCATCTTTTTCTTTAGTAGAATCTTCATCTACATCAGCACTTTCTGAAACACTATCGATTGGGAAGTGTTCTGGTATCATATCTTTAGGTTGGAATCTCATTTCATGAGATCTCTTCATTTTACCCACAGGCTCGATATCTTCAACTTTACCTTCGTCTTCATCAGCAGATACTTCCTCGTCACTTACATCTTTCACTTTCTGTTGTTCTTTTTCTGTTTCATGAAGGAATTGTTCTACGTAAGTGCTACTTTCCATCAGTTCTTCTTTTAACTCATTAGCAGAAGGTACAAGAGTTTCTGAAGCATCAGAAATGTCAATGCTGGCTACGTGGCTTGATCCATCTGAATCTAAGCTCTTCATGCTGTCTCTGGAAGCAAGTGAACTACCTGCAGTGAAATAATCTTTGGATGTTCTCATAGATTGTGAAGAAATGTCATGACTTGTTAATGCAGTCTCAAATTCAGTACCGCTCTGCGCGGTCATCATTACTTCAACATCTGAAGACAGCGGTCTGCTCTCTGAATGTTCGAAGCTATGGTAGTGGCTTTCTCCTGAACTAGACCAACCTTCGACTTCAGATGCTGATCGCCTATCCCCAACGCCCAACTTTGATTTGATATGTTTCTGCTCCCGAAGCTTTACTTCAAGACTGCTTATGGACTTATCTCTGTCATATATTATTATTTCGCTATCAGTTTCAATAATAGAGTGTGGTCCACTGTCTGACCTTATTGAAATGTCACCACTATCTAAGGGTGGACTAGATTCCTTAACATGAACAGTATCTTTTTCTTCGTCAGATGTTGTGGTAACATCATGTGAACTTATTTTTGGTGAGCTGGAGCTGTCAAGTTTTTGACTATCGAGTAGTTTTTCTTCTTTTTCAGTAGATATGATTGTCTTATCATGGTCATCATGTTGTTCTTCAGTTATAACTTCAGGTCTGTCGGGACTTATTAACAGTTTGAACTGAAATTCTGATGGAGACTGTTTGTATTTGCTGCTCCCATCACTTTTTTCACTAATAATTTCACCTTGTGCTGCTTCAAGAGACTGTTTGACTTCATCTATAGTTTTTTCCAAAACTGACAAGTCGGTGAGTGGTTGAGCAGACATCAGTGAATCGAAATCCACCCTTTCTGACTCGAGTTTCGTCCCATGAAACTCGGCAGAGGAGAGATCAGTGTCATACCCACTACTGCAAATGTCTTCTAGGCTTTTTTCTTTTATTAGTTTCATTTCCTCTCTTCTGTGATCCGTTCCTGTTAGATAAGCTGAGTCAGCTTCTGTGGAAAATTCCGAGGGATGAAGAGTTTCGGCACTTACAGTAGAATCCATGGATTTCTGTAACACTTCTCCTTCATGTGACTCCAAAGACTTAATCATACATTCCGTATCAAGACTTTCACCGGATTTTATCATAATATCTTTGGAGGTCGTACTTGTTTCATCCGACAGTTCGAATGTTATCGGAGACATGTCAGTTTTGGATGTTTTAGTTACTTCAGTCCTTGACTCTACGACGGTCCTTATCTCTAAAATAGTATCACTATCTGAACTCTTTGTAGTTGTACTTGACGTCTCCACACTCTTTGTTATTTTAGGTTTCGGTATCTCATCAGCTACTTCAAAGGAATCAGCTTTCTGTAAAGAAACCTCCCAAACTTGATCTTGGATTTGTTGTAGTGGTAATTTTATAGGTGATTTAGCAGATTTTTCCTTTTTAGGCGTGTCTCCAGTTTTGTCATCATGAGGTAACTCGGGTGCAGCTTCCGACTCTGACTGTGTGTCTTGACTTCCTGTTCGACTAAATGTACTCTTAACCGGGGAAGTGGTTACTTTTATTTCTTTTATAAAGTTTACTTCGTAGGTTTCATCGTCTTTTTTGAAAGACTTTGATTTACTCTTGGGACTTGCTTCTGAGGAATCCTGTTTCTCAGTCGGTTCACTCTTGAAGCTTGGTGCATGAGAAGCATCAGAGCTAAGATCATCATGCTCCTTACTTTCTATGACTGACTCTTCTTTGTGGTGTTCTATTGTTGAACTTACCACTTTACCTTTTTCGGAAAGTTCTATACTGGATACAACTTCGTCCTTTTCAATAATTTTCAGCGTGGAATCTATAAATGCTACTCTAGCCTTACTATCATCATCTTCTACGATGTTTTCTAACTCACCAGGTTCGGTAAAATATTCTTTACCCCACTGTTCATGATACAAATCACGTTCAGATATTTTAACTTCATGTTTTTTCTTGATTGTTTCATCTTTTATGGCAGTCATCTTTTCTTCAGACTTAGTCTGTCGGCCTGTGTAAAGTCCTTGTTCAGAGAATTCCCGTTCTACTTTTACTATGTCATTATCATCCGTACTTCTTACAGTCTTTGTTTCAGTGTCAGATCTTTTTGCTGTAGCTTCATGAGCTTTTTCTAATTTCTTTTGTGATGTTTCAGTTTGATCACCATCCTTACGAACTACAGTCTTTTCTTTCATTTCATGTTCTTGTCCGCGTAGTTCATGCTTTGTTTCAGTTTTGATAACCAACGAATCGTCATCGGAAGATGACACTTGTTTGGTTTCGGAGAAGAATTCCTGGCCGGATATCTTTCTTGTTTCAGTTTCTTTGTGTGTTAATATTGTGCTGAAGTCATCTTTGGTGCCGAACTTAGCTACCATATCAGACATAACAGCTTCAGGGTCAATGGATTGGAACTTCAATTCACCACCTTCAAATGTTTTGTGGACTGATGAAGATGAAGTTTCAACTCTAGACTCACTATAGAACGTGTCTGTTGATGTTGATTTTTGCATGTCTTCCAATTGAACAGCAAGTTGCTCTTTCTTAATTTGATCAATAACGTCAATACTTTTCTCTATTGTTCTATCAACAAGTTCTATAGCGCCGCTGGTAATGGTCGGCTGGTCAACATTGACAAATGTCAAGTTATCAGCTACATGTTTAGTTGGAGATTTCGGTCTGGCGGCTTCAGTGAGTGCCTTAGACGCTTCCATCAGTACTTCTGTAAAGAAAAAATACAACATGAATTAAAAAGTTAAGTTCAACTTTTAAATTCTTTTGTGTGTTCGTTGTGCTAGACATTTAAAACGAGGTAATAATAATTTGATCCAATTGTTCATTCGGTAAAATTATGAAGTCATTGTGCACATCGGCAAAAATTTGGAAAAACATTGACAATTTATCTTTAAGCACTTGAAGCACCTAAAGCGTGTTTATGTTACAAGATTAATGTCGATGTGATGAAGATTTAGAAATTAGTGATGGAAGCTCATGATAGTAAAATGGTAAAAATAAATAAAGATTTAGAATCAAAGCGAAACGTTACCCAAATGTGAATGATAGTAGATGAAAAATTTGCGAATTAAATACGAGAAATCAAGTTGTCCGTCAGAGGAAGCGATAATAAAATAAAGTGATGTTTCGGTTGCTCGTGGGTCCACTTACCTATAGCAACGTAAGGGCTCCGCAAGAAAGAAAGTAAAATTTACTGTGCTGACGAATATTTTCATACATTATGTGACTGTTGCACCTAAACTAATTTTCTTTATTCTTTTATTAACGATAGGGTCGCTTTAAAATCTATTTTATCTTGCTCAGTCCTAGTGCTTTCTATTACTTTCGTGCTGTCCGTTTACTGGCTTCGTTCCCAAGTCATTAGAAACAAAGTAAATTCCTTAGTGTAAAAATTAACCACGACACATGCGATAATTGGCGTACAAATAAAGAGTGTGGCAAATAAGGCTGTCTATAATGGTTGTTTACTACAAAATTAAGAGTAAAGTTTCGCTGTGACTCTACTTTGCCACTACATTACTGCAATAAGCTTGCAATAATTTTGTCACAATTCGTTTATAAGGGACAAAATATTATATATAACTTTGATTATAAATAATCTCAAAATGTCAAAGCCATTAGAACATTTTTAGATACAGTTAGAGTAAAAGATATTGTAAATAGACATGATGTTTCAAGTACAATTTACTGACCACTCTGGTGAGCCTCTGTTTCGCTGATAACACTGTCTCCGGCTGAAGAAGCTCGTGGTGACTGACGGCTAGCGTCCAGGAACGAAGAATCGGAGCCTAAATTGAAGAGTGGAGTTAGCTGCTACTTCTAGCACAATTACTAGCTACTAAATGTTCGCTCACGTTTGTTGAATAGAAGTGACAAAGTCTTTGCATTTTGACAGTATGTCAGTCGGCTCAAGTGCAACTTAATTTTAAGTCGTCATTAGATAAGCTTCTTAGTATCTCTATCACCTTGAGGTGTAGTACAGGCACACATTCAAGAAAGTTAGAAAGTCAAGTCGCGTTTAAGAAGAATTCGCGAGCATTTCTTTTGTGTTTATGGTATGTAATGAAGTGTTATTGCTGTTATTTCTATTGTTTTAGTGATTCAGTGATTGTTGCGGTCACTAGTGAATTGAATATAGCAAATACTCACTACGACGTCACTGGTAGGGCAAAGTTACCAAAGATCAGAACCTGTCAAATAATTTATGCAATAATATCATATAGGAGTCAAAGTACAGTCCAGAGCAAAATCTTATTACTACGAACATTTCGCCAATAATATCTGATTTCAAGATTCATCCATTAATATTTTTGCTGTCAAGATGATGGCAATATAATATGCCATATCATTTGTGGAAATCATATAGGTGCAAGTGTCAGCACAAATAAATGTAACATAAAAGGTACACCAAAACTATCTGACAAGACAAGCGACGCCAAAATATGCTGCACCACTTAGAATGCCAAAAACTGATATTAGATAGAAAAAAACATTTATTCAGTTACACAAAAGTACAATTAGGTCATAACAAAATTACATGAATACCTATAATATAAAAACCAACATAAAAAAAAACATACGTATAGAAATAAAAGTGACACTATGACATACTAATGACTAAATCACGAAGGAATAGATGAATATATTAATGACTAAATCATGAAGTCAGGTATTATTACTGAGCTGCCCATAGTAGTTAATTTATGTTTGTGTTTACTGTCAGCCAGCATTAATAACTAATGCACAAGTAGACATTATCAAGACTTAATCCTGTCAAGTTAAATTATTTCGTGTGATCTTTGACAACTTCGGTTATTTTGTTAACTTATTGCTTTGCTGTGTTCTGCTCTATTATCATGGAAACTAAACGTTACCTTTTGGTTGTAGCCCGGCAGACTTTTCGCCAGTACCATCCTCTGTTTTGGATTTCTCTTTTTGTGTTAGATCGACTGGGGATGGTGGTGGAGTTTTGGAGAATTTTGACACAAGATCTATAAAATCAATGGAAATTGGGATTATTAAGCACTCAAATATGTTTAAAAGTGAAAAATATAATAGAATTTAATGTTTTTATAAGGAACACGCCATTATTGTCACGTGCATCAGACCGCTATTAAGTAATTTTTATAATATTTTTAATGTTATATGTTTGTGATGTGGCAATGCTCTCCATAAATAAATAAACACGTGCTGGTAATTGACAAATAAGGATGCATTTTTTATTAATTTACGTTAAATACTACGTCGCATAGCACGTAAAGCTTACCATGTGTGACATGAGTTGAGTCAATTCTAATAAGTGCTCCCTGTGAAATATCTTCCAAAAGATTTGAACACCTTCTGTTTAATTCCTTCATGTCAGGAACCTCATCATCTGCTTCCTTCAGTACCTCTGCATCTTCAGAATGATCACCTTCTTTCTTAACTTTGTCTTTCAATTCTTTCATAGTAACGTCTTTTTCACCATCCACAATGTCTTTTACATCTTTAACTATGTGTTGTACTGTTTCAGTAGTCACATGCGTTTCTTTAATTATCTGTTTTGTGCCATCTTCGCCAATAATTTCTTTTGTAATCACATGTTTTTCAACCTTTACTTCGGGCTCTTTATCAGCCATATCTTTACTACTTTCCTCTTCTTTTCTGAATTCTGACTGCAGTTGGGCAATTTTTTCTTCCATTTCACCAATAAAATCTTGTTCAGTTTTATCGGAGGGTTTCGCCTTTTCACAAGATTTTTCATCTTGCTCGCTGAATAATTTGCTTTCTGTTAATATAGATGTCTCTTGAGAAGAGCTGGTTGATACTCTCACAACTCTTGATACTGATCTCTCCTCTTCAATAAAATCTTTGCTAATGGTGATACCTTCAGAAGCATCTGAGGCTAATGTTTTTGATACGTCTAATGACGAATGGTCTTCTGAGAAAGTTTTTTCATCAATTGATCTTGAAGTTTCCTTAACACTTTCTATAGAAGCCTTTGAGAAGTCTTTCGTTAAGTCAACGGTTGAGTCTTTTGACAATTCGTTTGTCGCAAAATCTCTAGAAGTATCTTTACTATCGATTGATGATTTTGAATAATCCTTTGTTAGGTCTATAGATTTCTTGGAGAAGTCAGGGGTACCACGGTCTTCCATTTGCTCCTCAATTCTAGAATCTTCTTTTGCTTCCATTGAAGTTTTAGAAGGGTCTTTTACTAAGTCTGCTCCACTGATTTTCGAGAAGTCAGCAGATGTTCCATCTTCAAGCACTGACTTCTGATCTTCGTCCGAGGATTTTGTTAAAGTTGAAATAACCGTTGTAACAGAAGACTCAGTCGTAGACTTTGATACTAAATCTGAGCGCAATAAACTATCCACAAAGTGAGTTTTCTTTACGAATTTCTCACTGAACTTGTCATCATCTTCATCATGGTGGGCGCTTGTGCTGGGTCCAGCAAGGTCGCCATGTGCTGCTTCATCAAATATGACTGCTTGGAACGATTCAGGTGCATCTTCCATATATTTTACATCATCACCAAAGAATTCAGCCTGAAACCAAAGAATATACTTTGAGATCCTGTTATTAATAAAAAAAAAATATGAGTTACCAACCAGAGATACATCATAATTATCTTCTACAAAATAAAAACTTGTACAGCATACATTATCATGTAATGCACATTTAATTAAAGGCTTACACATTATCGAGTATGTGTACTCTGCTCTGCATACATAATTAAATTAAATTACATTAAAAATAACCCATCAACATGCTATTATTATAAATTTAAATTACATGAGTACAATGCAATGAAATCAAGCATTAATGTTTAAAATTAATTCTAATGCTAGATTAAGATAATTGAATTTAAAATTGAAGTTTAAATTAAATTTAAATGTGATAGATTATACAGAATACCCCCCTTTCTATAAACCCCATGTATGACTTATTTGAGATAATGGCCTTATCTTAAATAAGTTGTACAATATACATAATAAGAATTATTAATTATTATTTGGCAATTAAATAATTGAACATGATTTAATAATTTACCTCTTTTTCTGGGAAATCATCAGCATCATCAAGCGAGTCGGTGCGGATTTTTCTCGCATCGAAACTAGATGCTGGAGATTTTCCTTCTAAATCTGAACTGGGTTCTATAATTTCTAGAACTTTTGCTTTATCCATATCTGTAAGTAATGAAAATAACAACAAATAAAAGCCTTTCATCAAAATATGTAATAAATTGACTTTTGGCTTTACTCACCAGATTCAGAATCAGTGTAAATCTGTTCTTCAACTTCTTCAGGCGAACTTTGGACGGAGAATGTTCTCGGGTGTTTCTTCTTAGGCATAATTACAATTTCTCCACTATCTCTTGACAATGATTTGATCAGTCCCGGTCTATCTTTTACGAACTTCTTCGTTTCTTCAAATATAATTTCCTTTTTGGCTTCGATTTCTTGTTCTTTTGCGTCTTTTGCATCTTTTTCATCTAAATATCCTTCAACAGTGGTCACAGCTTCTTCTATAATAGAATCTACAGATACTCGGCCCGCGATGTCTTGTGTTCCATCTTCAACTGGGTGTTCTTCTGATGAAACATCAATATCTTCGGATGCTTGTTTTATGATTATTTCAATATTATCAGCCATTTGTTTCATAGCCGAATCAGATTTCTTCATTTTAGTCGTCATTTCAGTTACCTTGTGTGTCTCAGAGGTGACTTTCTTTGGTTGTTCTTCCTCAGTTTCTACTTCAGATTCAGCGATTCTTTCGAGGGAGATAGCCGGACTGATACAGGAGTGTCTCCGTTCCTCTTTATGCGGAACCTTTGCATCGTAGGACCTCTTTTCAGTTTCTACAATTTCTTTTGCAATAATCTTGATATCTTTATCTTGTATTGGGCTCCTGGCTGCCGCAGCAATAGTGCCTTTATGTAAAATATCATCAATCACAGGTTTCACTTGTTCTTTTGTGATCTCTGTAGTTTCTATGAGATCTAAGTCTTTCGGCACAAACTTTTTGATTTCATCTATATTTCCGACATCAAAGTGCCCAAGTGTATCAGTCCTTATTTTAGAAACATCGAATTTGCTTCCTGAGCTAACAGTTACTTGTTTTTTCGTCTCAAAAATTTCTTCAACGGTTGAGGATGTGCCATCTTTAATAATAGTAGTCACTTCTGATATGATTGCTGGTTCATCTTTAAAAGTTGAAGTTGAGGTAGTATATGATGTCTCGGTCTGTCTCGTTGTAAACACGACTTCTCTAGGTTGATGATCATGATCTGACCGAATGGTTTCGACAATTCTCACTTCTTTTACTGGTTGCACTGTTTCAGTCACAATAGTTGTTACAACTCGTTCTGGTTGCCCAGGCTCAGATGTAACACGAGTGATTATTGTTTCTGGTTGTTCGAATTCAGTTAAAACACTGTTAATAATATCTCCTGGTTGCACTGTTTTAGTCACAGTACTTTTGACCACTTTTTCTGGTGGTGTAGATTCAGTCACAACACTGGTGACCACTTTTTCTTGTGTCGTAGTTACAACGCTAGTGACCTCTTTTACTGGTTGTATAGTTTCAGTGACAATTGCAGAAACCACGCTTTCTGGCTGCATGAATTCAGGTTCCACACTAGTTGTTACTTTTGGTTCAATAGACTCGATAACAGCTTCAGTGATTTGTTTTACTGGTTGAACAATCTGAGTAATAACACTGGTTACTTCTTTTACTGGTTGAAAAGTTTCAGTAACAACACTAGTGACGTTTTCTGGTTGTGTTTTTTCAGTTTTAGTCTTTGTTACAAATGTCACAGTTTCTCGTTTTAATTGTGCCTCTCTTTCTCTACTTAAGAAATCATGTGTTAAATCTTTCTCAGCCATAGAGCTGTAATAAAGAATTTAATAATTATCTTCTTATAATACCAATAGAATATCAGACAAAATTCGTCGATGTCTCACCCCATTTCAGCAATATGTGGCAACCTGTGAACATAATCAGTGACGTGATCTTCTGGGAAACCTTCAATGTCATCTAATGAATCTCCATGACTCTCTCTCAGTTTAGCAAGTTTCGACACATCAGTTTTACCTGTAAGAATAAAATAGATTTTATTGTGATGACAGACCATATCCGAATTATTTATTTAATGTATCACACTAACCTGACGCAGTTTTAGTCTTAGAATCGCTTTCGGGTTTAACTTCAACAACCTTTTCCTTGGAAATATCGATATGAGTACCTTGTGTTGCAATATCATCTTCCGACTCCTCAAAAGTATAGTCCCTGGACTCAGTTAGGCTGTGAGCATCTGATAAACGTTTTTCTTCTAAACGCAACTCGCTGACTGATCCAGAACCAGCTGATGTTACTGATTGACGTTTGACTGCATCAACTAAAAAACAATTTTCCTATTAGAGCCTATTCCTATTTTCCTATTCCTATTTTTCCTATTTGCCTATTATCATCCTGAATATATAATTATATTTTTTTATATATTACGAAAAATAATATTTTATTAAGAACCAAAGTACGAGTGTGTTATAACAATAAAACTGGTTTTAAAGAACTATAACTGTTAGCGAACCTACCTTTATCAGCAACTTCATCTTTCACTATCTGAGTCCTCATTTCAACTGGTTCAGTTTCTCTAACAGTCTCAATTATAGCAGTTACTATTTCCTTTCCCTGTTCCAATACCGGTTCACGTTCTCTGGTCGCATCTTCTTCAGAGGAAGTTTTTTTCTCTGTCACTGCATCTTCAGAGCTAATCCTGTCTGAAATACCTTCTGAAGATTTCCGGTCAGACATTTCAATTTCCCTACTACTTTCAGACGATATTTTGTCAGACAGCTCATCTTTATCAGACCGGTCGACATCTTCAGCTTCTGTTACAATAATTTGGAATTCCGTAACAGGTTTAGTTTTAGGGAGTTCTAAATCAAGTTGTAGATCACTTAGCTTAGTTATTGAAATCGATTCAGATCTTGAGTGAGATCGTTTTGGAGTCATTTTCTTGAAAACAGGTTCTGCTTCTTTGTCAGAGCCAGAGTCTTGTTTCTCAAGTTCTACAGGTTTTGGATCAATTCTCATTGATGTGAAACCGACACTTTCTTCGAATTTCTCATCACCAAATCCGCTTCCTGAGTCAATCGTTTCTTCATATTCTGCTCGTTCATCAAAATCAGACGATGATATTTTAGCTTTAACATCAGATTGATCTGATTTCAATGATTCGGCTTCTGAGTGTCGCCGCGAGTCTGTATGTTCCGAGTCTTCTAAGGAGTCTGAGTAGATCCGTTTGGAGAAAAAGCATTCTTGTACAGAGTCATCCTCTGGTACAGTCTCAATAAATTGGCGTGCTTTTGCGCTTATAACTGGTGATTCCTTTGGAGATACCTAAAAATAAAAACAGTATAAAGAAAAAAGTTAAAATCAAGTTTGTAAAGTACAGGACCAGCTATAAATACTGCTAAGTAATTGTTTAGCAAGTAATCTGTAATGTCTAGTAAGCTGAAATTACCTTTTCTGCTTCTTTTGCCCCCAAAGCAGATTCAAGTACTTGTGAACTGTGTTCACTTTCATACTTCAGAAATTCTAATGTTTGATCTCTAGTTTCTTTTCTATCTGAGACAATAGTGGTTACAGTCTTAATTTCATTTTTAGTTATAGTTTGTTCTAAGTCTTTTTCAGTATGAGGCTTATGTGCTGGACTTGTGCCAATTTGGTCATCCAAGTCTGAGAATTGTGAAGCCTCGTCTAATGAGTCACTGCGGTGTTTTGAATCCTTTGAATACACCTGGTGACAAAATATGAATTTACACATATAAAGAACATTTAGTAGTCTTGAAATAATACATATAAAGCTACAACAAATTCTACCATTCCGTAATAGACTACAACACTTTTTGTAACTATAGGATGTATGTAAAACATTTATCCATGAAAGGGATAAGTCAACAATCCTAATGGTACGAGTATCAGTTTGCCACAAAACCCATTTTAGTGTCGTGTGTCTATGAAATGAGTCCTTATAAAAAACTGAGAACATACCTTTGATTCAGTTTGAGATACAAAACTAAAGTCTTTCTCTGTGCTCTGTTGTACGTCAGCCAATGAATCGGCTTTGTCAATAGCTGATTGTATTGGTGACTCCTGAGAGGTCATCTTACTGACCATGTCAGTGGTTTCAGAACCCATAGAATCAGTCTTGGTATGTCTGCTGAGGTCTGATTTTATACTTGTTACTGATATTTGTGCTTCCATCTGCAAATTAAAAAATATATATATATATTAAGTTGGTATGCAGTTAGTTAAGATGAACTATACAAGATATTCCATATTTGTAAAATTAAAATCTTGGAAATGCTGAATGTGCTTTATTTCCAATATATTTTGTTTACTTAAATCAAGAGGTATATTTACGTAAGACTAACACAATCGAATGCAATCTAAAACTCTGATAAATGAAAAAAATCAAGTAAGCAAACTTCTGGAATTCACTTACTTGAAAACTTTTCATTACGTGTAAAGACAGTCAGACAAATACATAAATAAAAACAAATAGACAATTTACCTTTTCTTTAGACAACTTATCACTTACAGAAACGTCTTTTTCTTCAAACGTTTCGGTTAGTTCTTCTTCACTTACTTTTGCTCGTAATTCTTCGGTCAATTGTTTTTCTAATTTATGTTCTTTCATGATCGCAGGTTGATCATCTTTCTTGTCACGATCACCTGTTTTTTTGTCTTCGTGGTCTTTCTTATCTTTCACATCTTTGGGCAAATCCTTGCCATCAGATTTTTTCTCGAATACATCTCTATCAATTTTAAATTTACTCTTTTGTTCTAGTTTGTCTACTTTCACAGTCGTTTGAGATTCAGTCTCAGTCTCCGAGTCAGTAGATTTTTTCAAAAACTCGCTATCTTCCTCTGAAGATACTTGCACTAAAGTAGAATCAGTTCTCATTGTTTTGTGATATGGCTTAGATTTTTCGTCAAGTTTAGTTTTGGAATCAAAGTGTTGTATCGTTTCTTTTACAGACTTCACTGTTTCAACATGTTTCTCAGTTTCTACAGATACTTTATGGGTAACATGAGTTTCCATACTTGATATTTGTTTAGACTGTTCTCTAACAAACTCTTGTGTATACTCAATGCCTTGTTCCTGTTCAAGCGTATGTTTCTTCAAAGCTTCTTTCGTTAATTTGACAGTAGTCTTAGGTAATTCGATAGAAGATTCCTTCAACATTTTGGATTCGAATGAGCTAATTTTAGCTCTCAACGGAGCTTCAGCAATATCCTTTTCTTCTTCTACGACTAAATCAGGTGATTTAACACCATCATCGAGCTTTTCTTCTACTCTTGACATGACAATCTCCTTTTGAGAAATGGTTTCTTTCGTAAAAGTATCTTTAGTTTCAGTTACTTTAACTTCACTAGTTTCAGCTGTCACTGATTTTCTAGGAGTGATCGTGACGTTGGAGAAGTCACCTGATGGGAACCTCATTGACTCATTCCTCATATGTCTTTGTAAATGCTTGGGAGTTGGCTTAGCTGGTGACGACGAATCAAACTTTCTGAACTGTTCGACTGGTCGTTCCACTGGCTTGGGCTCTTCTTTTTTTGGCTCGATAACTTCTTGAACTTCAATTTCCTTCTCTTCTTCAACGGTGTCCGGAGAAGTTTTTGAGCGTGTTCTTTCTAATTTCGGATCTTTTTCCAGTACCTGTAAAATATAATAAGTGAAACGTTAATACCTAAACCTTGATTAATCAATTTAATATTTTGTTCAATATCGTTTCAAAAGGAAAAGTTGGTTACTTGTTGTTCAATATCCTGGAATTTCTTAATGTCTGGTTTTATTTGAGTCTTAATTTCAATGATTTCTTCCCTTATTTCTTTCTTTTGTTTTGACGCCGGGATCTTGCTCGAACTTAACTTTCTTGTAATTTGTTCTTTTCTCTCTGCTACACTGCGTTTAACGTCTGCAACCATAGGAATTCTATGAGTATCTATTTATAAATAGTTCAAATTTGCATTCACATTATGTCATACCTTCATCTTCCTCACTTTCTTCATGAGAGCTAGGCGATGGAGTTCTTTCAACTTCACTCTTTTCAACTATCGACTTTTCTTCAGGTGAATATTTGGCTTCATCTTGGTCGTGTTCCGATTCTCTATGTTCAGGAATGTGGTCTTCATCGTATATTCTGTCCTTGAGTTTATTGTCTTCTTCTGCTGTACAAAAAAAAAACCAAACGTTCATCTTTAGTTCCAAAAGATAACTACATGTTTTTAAAGAAAAGAAATAGAATATTATATAATAATAATAATAATTAATAACCCCACCGCTGTATCTCTACGTTGACGTCGTGGTGGGGCTTGCGTGCTCCAAACTTTAGGTCCGTGCCGGTAGAGTTTGCCGGAACGGGTCTAGGATGAGGAGCCAGACCAAGAGAGATATTGAAACCGGCAGGGCAGCATGTGGCGAGCTGTTGGGCAGTAGCGACCCCATGGACCCTATCTCCCGGGAGAAATCTTGTCCTCATCTCTGGCTTGCCTTTATTGGCCGGCTGGAGTGAACACTGACGAGGAACAGAGCTCCCACCTCTTTCTTGCCTTTATTGGCCGGCTTGAGTGGAGATTCGCAAGAGCAAACGTGCTCGGAGGAAGGAAGTATTCCAGTAAGGTGCTGGTAGGGATCTTGACCGTATTTCCGGGATTGTCCTGATAGCCGTGGAATACCTCTCCACTCCTCAAGCACCTCAGGAAGTGTTGCCCCCTTGTCGCTACGTCACTATGTGCTAGCGGCCGTCTCCGGGGGCCCATTATTGAGTGTGCAAGTCACCCCCTGCCATTTTATCCGTGTATAATATACAACATTGGTCAGGCAGGGGACATAGTTCTTCCATAGTTCAAGTTACCCAATCCACTTTAGCCACCCAAACCCATAGCCCAATATGTTTTGTTTTCACCTACAACAATAGTCCTGTACCAACCGGGGGTTGTCCTTGGGTGCACTTGCATAGTGCATACAGGGATAATCGTCGGTTGGTGCCTCCTCATCATTTAAAATTATCTAAGGGGCCTCTGTGAGTTGGCTTCGGCTCCTCGTACGCCTTCCAAAGGTCCGGGACCCCAGGGTCCCGAGAAATATCAAAAAATAATAATAATAATTTATTTCAGATTATATCCATATAAATATACAATTATATATAACTAACCAATACCTTTGTAGGCTTCAATTTCTTCAGACGCCTGCCTCTCCTGGTAGATGTTTCTTTGGATTCGTCGTTCATTGGTCAACTCTGACTGCGGAGCGATGATGTCGTCTCTTCCAATTCGACATAACGCTAACTCCAGAGAATTATCTGAAAAAAGGTAATACCGTGTTTTAAGCATATTGGTACAATATTGTTTTATCGATTAAGTAAATACTCAATACTAGACTGTATAGCCAACTTAATAGAAGAGTGAGTATAGACTGATTGGATGGGTCCATGAACGACCAATTTTATTTTAAAAAGTGTGGCTCTCCCAGAGCATTCTTTTAGAGATTACTCCAGTTGGCATTCTCACTAAAGACTCTATGATAGTGTAATGTCCTAGTTGAATTTTTGTTGAACTTTAATTGTTTCATCGTGGTCTTTTTAGGATTTCTTACAAAATATTTCAAAATCCTACCTAAAGCCTTAGTTCCTGACTGTGTCTTCCATAATTTCAACATGAGCTGTGCTTGCTCAGCCGCGGTGATCCTCTTAGCTTGTATCTGGTTGACGGTGGCCACACTTACGCCAAGCTCGTAAGCCAACGCCACCCAGTCTTTGCCGAGAAGGTTGCATATGTCCTCCAACCTGTGGGAATTGAAATGAGGATGATTATGAATTACGTACAGAATTTAGCTTAATGGCATAGCAAATGAAATGGGTAGCATTAACAAGAACGCTTTATCTTGCCTGATGTAGTTTCTGGTGACAGTGTCTAAGATAAAGCGTTGTTCAATTTTAAATATGAACAGTTTATCTCTGTCTTCTTATTATCACTTAAATTCTTCTTATTTCGTATCGTCTTTTATATTGGAAAGGATTTTCAAAAGTAGACTCTATTCAAAATCAATAATAATTATCTAATTGAAATAAATTATTTGTCTTTGAGATTATGTTGGTACATACCTTGGGTCACTGAGCCTCTGTCGCCAAATGAGCTCCTGCTCCTCAGTACGCATTGGCACAGTTTCGGTTGGGATAGGAGACGTCCTCTCTTCATCTGGCACCATAATATTGAGAACTGCAATCTGGACGAAGAATAATGTGAGATACTGTATGTTATAAGATATTCAATCTTCTCTCGGATCGATATGAACTATGTGATAATTAATAGTTCATGCCATGGCAGAAAAGTGTCGAGAAGTATATTTTTTAAACGTCTACACGTTTAAAAATATACTTCTCGACACTTTTCTGATCTTTCAATGCATTCTAGATAAATTAATTCAGACTGATGTTGATCTTTACAATGTCGTCTTTAAAATTCAAATCTTAGGTTCCTGAATTATTGTACGATCCTAAAAATTAATTTCATTAGTTAAATAAGCAAATAACAACTTACAGGTGTCGGCGACGGTTCTCCCTTCGGAACCTTCGGATCCCTCATGAACTGGCACCTGCAGATCGGCTCCAGGTCTTGCGTCTTGATCATGACAGGGAAAGCCACTCGATTCTCGCGGAAGGCACGGAAAGGTATTGACAGCTGTTCTCCAGACTTTGCCACAGGCACCAGGTTGCCTCCGAATTCTAGGTATACCGGTTTGCCTTCATGAACCTGTTAAATTTCGTCAATATTACATTTCGCAAAAAGAAAAGTGGAGGAGGAGTATGCAAGGATCGTAGTAGATTGTGTTCTATAATTTCTGCCTACACCCCTGATAAGAAGTTTAAAAACGTGGTTTAGGTTTTACAAAACCAGTCACCACGTTATTTTAATATCAAGTTGGTTTTCATCTTAAATTACAGAGTTTCATAGATTTTTTTTTTTTAAATTTTGCACATCTTTGAGGATGGGTGGGTACTTTTAACAGTTAACATTGGGTTTTTATACCAGAATAAAGCCATAATTCTCTATCCGACTCGAAGACGTCGAAATAAAATATTCAGAGGTCACAATCCCTTTCAATGTCTAAATCTTAATAATCATTTCCCGAACCTGTGACTTTTAACAAGCCACAAAGGATTCCCAACAGATTTAACATACCTCAACATCCCTGCTTTTAGCCACTTGTATGAACCGCTCAATACGCTCCAGTGTCTTGTCCTCCTTATCATCAGTAACGCAGAACATACGTAGCTGGGCCTGGCACTCGTCAGTGCGCTTGGCATACACCACGAAGCGAGCCATGAACGGTACGTGAATGGCTTCCCTGAAAATTAATAAATGGACATTAGAATTACAGACACACACAAACAGACAAGCTGGATACGGAAGGCAGAGGAGTGTTGTGGGGCAACTTGAGAGAAACCTATGACCAGCAGTGGACTGCTATAGACTGAGTTGATTACTTAACATCAATCAATCTGCCTAGCCTTTTCCCAACTATGTTGGGGTCGGCTTCCAGTCTAACCAGATGCAGCTGAATACCAGTATTTCACATGGAGCGACTGCCTATCTGACCTCCACAACCCAGTTACTGGGTAATACGATACCCCTTGGTAAGACTGGTTGTCAGACTTTCGGGCTTCTGACGTCTAACGACTATCAAAGATCCTTGAATGACAGCCGGGACCAACGGCTTAACGTGCTTTCCGAGGTACGGAGGAGTCTCGGTATGAATAGATGGTCACCCATCCAGTTGATTACTTAACATGTGAAGATCTTTTAATAAAAATGATGATAATATTATCATATTATTATCATCATTATTTCCTTGAGAATCTCCGCATCATCGAATAACTAAAATTAATAAGTTCTCTTGAGCGTCGCATGATACCGCAAAGGTCCAAGTCAATGTGTGCTCGAATGTCAACCGAACCTCATAGGTTCACAACTACTGTAAGCCCGCGGTCGCCATTGGATGATGGTATTTTACGTTTACATATACAAGGTGTAAACAGTGGCAACCTTTTAAGGGGTCACTCAGTACATTTATGTTTGCATAATTCGTCAAAATGTAGGGAACAGCTGTTTTTTTTTGCGATTTCATGTTTGGTCCCATAGTAAAAATTATTCATAATGATGAGTACAATGACCCGTTAAAAGGTTGACACTGTTTACATTTACACCCTGTATATTATATATTTTATATCTATCGACTTAGAATGTTTTTTTTCTTTTGAACATCGGTATGCGGTATCATGTGACACCCAAGAGGTTAACAGCTAGAAAGATCTTCCTACAATACTGTTTGCAAATCAGTCTAACCGTCAAGATTCGAAGCTGATGTCATGTAATACTTTATAATTAAGAATACCTGTATAATTCCGTTGCCATTTTGGTAGCATCCTCTACGTGTCGACAGTCAATCAGCCAATACCGAGCCGATACGGTTGTAGTAAACGAAACACAATCGTTTACAAACGTAAGAGGAGTATTCTCCGTAACATCTTCCCAATGAGCTCGATTGGTTCCACCTGCCACCATAAAAACTTCATTTTACACCCTATAAGCTTTACGTCAACTAAATACATGCTCTGCAATTATATACTTTATACTGCTACATTTAAAATGCTCCTTTGTTTGTCTGGTCAGATGAAAGCTATGAGGCAGTATTTTGCGGCTAAAACGCTATTTTGCAACTGCCGTGATGATGGGTCTACCGTATAATGCATGCCAAAGCAGGCTTTCAAATATTTATCTACACAGTACATGTATTGTTTTCATCATAATATACAGTCTATTATTTTTTCTACTAAATTGACTAATTTTACTTGTATATAAAAGATTTAAGTGTAGTTATAAATACAGATTTCAGAGAGCTCAAGTTAAGATAATTTTGTTAGTTTAACCTAAACACAAGAACACAGAAGTTTTATAACTAATGTAAATAACCGATGTAGAAGAAAGATCAGAAATAAGAAAGACAGGTCAATAACAAATCGTTAAAAAAACTAAACATAGAATGTTTCCAAAACGGCCTATAGCAAACACACAACAAGCAAAGACACATCACATAAATAAATAAATAATAAAACAACGTACCATTTTAATACTTTACAAAATTAAAAAGTGATTATAATGTGGCACACTGTGAACTATCACCTGTTTCTTACAAATAGTGCTGTTGTCTCTCAAAATGAAAATGAACTCTACTTTATCAAAAACGAGTCATCAAAATTGCTGTTCAGGTTTTCGGAAAACAGATCTCTCGAAGGACATTCACTCAAATAAAATCCAACCGAACTAAACCACAACATGGAAATAAAAACGTGTCAAGTGAAACAATGACAAGAAAAAGAAACGAGACAAAATAAGAGAAGATGATGTGAACAGAACTGATAGGCCGTTTTGGAAATAAATCTCTGATTCTTACAAGCAAAGTAACAAAAAAGGAATATTGACGTCGAATGATCATGAGGATGAAGATGGCACCGATTCGAAATGTTTAACTTTACGCTTATACTAAAGAAAACCAGGTATTTAACTTGTCTCAATCATACACAATGTGCCAATACAGTTGCAGTTCCTTTAGTTCTAGTTATGTTTGTACATTTGTTCTAAACCGACATATTTCTGTGATCGTATCGCTGTGCAAACTCTTGATGTCACAAGATTCATTGAATGGTTATGATACAGAGTGAACGTGTTTTAACAAAGCGTAAAAAATTCAGCCCGTGCATAGAGGAAGAATGTATGAGAAGCAAGATATGGAAAAGCATTCAAAAAGTGATAGAGGGAAAAAAAACAATGTATATATTTATGTATGATATTTATACTCGAACAGCCACGGTACTGATGAGTATAAGTATCTTAAAAACAATGATTTATGAGAAATAAAAACACGATAAGTTCAAGAGTTTCAGACAAACGTTTAAATAAAATAAACGAAACTTAAACCGACATTTTGATTTTGTTTTTGTATAATATTTCTAATGTTTTTACCTTCGAGAGATCTTTTGCGAAATACCCCTGTTGGTGCGCGCCGATAGGTGGCAGCACATTATTTAGCGCCATACATGGTGAGCGTGCAACACACACAAACACACGAGAACAAAGACAATGTAGACACGCACATAACGGACACACAGGGACGTAGTCCCTCAGCTGCTTGTGTATTTGCTATAAGCGGTTTGCTTGTTTGCACTGTCTTAAATACTTTCTTTTCCCTTCCACTATCATGTATGTTTTTTCAAATGAAATGATTTCAAACTACGCTATTTCTCATTAACATGCTCATCCTGCTGTCTATAAAATGGGGAGTCAGACTAAACCCGTAATCCTCTGTTCTACACTAACCAATATGATTTAGGATAAAAAGACTATAAAATTCCGATTAACTATTAATACTCTAGTTAAAAAGTTGAAAATTTCAAAATCTATAGTCTACCGATCTCATGTAGAACTATATTCGTAACCTACAAATCGATTCGTAATGATTTCTGTTTGTCTATAGCCTACGTTACCAATGTGTTGTAATGGAATATTGGTATTAGAATTGTATTTCCTTTTAGTTTATTTGTTAAGCAAACTTAAAAGCAAAGTCCACAATACCCATAAATAGACCGTAATCTGTATCTAGTATTTACTGCAATTTATTTTGGTAAGGCTTTCACAGCCACTCAAATCTTATAAAAACATTTTCAAAATTGCAATAAACATCCAAACACTAATTCCAACCCATGTTAGGGTACTGTTTGTAAGCTAAATACCTAACTGTAGGCACACTTACCTTTCCATGGCAAAGCATATCATCAAGATAGCAAACATAAGCCATACTCCATTGCAACACATGGCGTCAATCTATTTGTTACTGAAACACATTTTTGGCATATTTTCGACGATGATTGTATCGTCTTGATATATATATAGCAACTCGTTGCTAATGCGTTGTAAACAAAAACGTTTTTATTTTTTTAGATATCTGGTTATATGCGTGATATGAATCCAAATAGTTTTTCAGTAACAAACCAGATTTGCGTTTTTAAATACAAGCGAACTATTTTAATTGTACCTGATATGGAACAAAGTAGCCTCAATGTTGGGGCTGACGATGTGCTGTACTGGTTCGTCATACCCTGGGTGTGAGGTCGAGGGGCTGGCATACTCAAGGTTATGGCTTTGTGGAATTTCCTTCTTCTTGGTTCTACGGTAACTACTGGCGATACGGCTACTCCACGACCGAGTAGTTTAGCAGTAAGCTCTGAATCAATAATTTGGGCCTGAAAAGATTAAGGTTTGATATTTTTTTAGTCTGTGATGAGGTATTTGATTTAAAGGTAAAAATGTTTTCTTTTAAACTTCTGCAGTAACACTTTTATTTTCACGTTTTTGGTTTTGGTGTATTTAGACTCCTTTTTTAATGTTTGTTTTTAATGCTGAAAAATCTTTACATTCTAAAGACCAAACGTAATTGTCGCCAAAGCTTCATGCTGGTGTTGGTTAAAAATTAAAAGGCAGTGTGTGGAAATAATATATTAAATTCAGTACTTACCCCCTCTCGGGACAATTAAAGGAGAAGAGATTTTATTTTGCTGTTTTGTATGAAATTATTTTCATTTGTTTTCTTTTGTGAGGTTGATTTAAGTTTCTACAGTATATTTACAAAACCAGCTATAATCTTACAAACGAAATGGTAGGAAGGTGGTGAAGAGCAGTCGGTGCAAAATTAAGCAAATATGAATATTATGAAATCACAGGAAAAGCATATAAAAATGAAATTATACACATTTATTACATTGTCAACTCAGACTTTCATCTATTTCTCACACATGCGCTTTAAAAACAAGATGCAACACACTCCGATAATAGTAAAGCTCAAAATAATACAGCAAAACAAAATATATGTACATCATGCAAGTCTCGCGTTTGGTCTTTAGGAAATAAAGTACAAAATTGCACAACAGTCCAACTAACAATTCAACTTAAAAGCATAGAAAGACATTACCCAATAAATTTAGCAATCCTTAAAATACTTCTTAACTAATTAAATTACATACGTCACTCCAATTGTATTTAAATATATATTAATATCGTATCACACACAAATGTATTACTAAATAATTAAATGTCACATAGTCATTCATATAATTTTCTGTAGTTATAATTTCAATCATGCCTTATAATGTCGCCTAAAGACCAACTAGAGAAAATCCAACCAGAAATACCGCAGTGTGAGAAAAATCTACGATTTTGGACTCTTTTGTGATTTCATAGAATTCGATTTTGCTTAAATTGAAAACAAAGTTTGTCGTCAATGGTTTATTGAAACTCCCTTCTACAATAAATAGTTAAGTGAATTTCTAAATTTATTGGGTATGACATAATCCCTAAAGGAGTAACGTAGAAACTTATTCTAATGGCAAAAACGTGTCTCATCAAATCTATTAAAATCCACGTAATCTTCCCAAACTATTTCACATCTTGAAGCCTTACTACGTATTTAATTCTCTGAAATCTTTTAAAAATTTTCGACATTCATAATTTGATGAAACAAGTCATGGCTACTATTGTATATTGTTAATAATCACGTACATTGTTATTAAAATATAAATGAACTATATGTATGTCTAAGATATGTGATGATACATCATTATGTAAACGCTAAACAATAATACTTCACCAATAAACGGATACAAAATAACTATCGTAAAAAAATTTGGCATTCACATTTGTACTTTTGTTTTAAGATGGAAAATAACTATACTGTGTTCGGCAAAATGTGTATAATCTGATTCATTCATTTTTTCTGGGTTTTTCATGTTACAACAATCGATTCTTTTATTAATATCTTACTAGCTTCTACCCGCGACTTCGTCAACGTGAAATTTCTTTATCTCCCGACCTACCCCGTCGCATCGCATCACCTGCCAGCGCTTTTACTTCGTTTTCGCTTAGTGTTCTTTCTGTCTTTTTTTTCTTTTTACTCGTCTCCTAAAGGTCCTAGCGTGATGTTAAATAGCCTATAATAACCTTTCTTAATAGCCTTCCTTGAGAACTGGGCTATCAAATGCAAAAATAATTTTTCAAATACACTCCAGAGATTATCGCGTTTAAACATACAAACAAAGAAAAAACAAACTCTTCAGCATTATTATTAGGTTAAATAGTTTCAAGTATAACAAATCACAACGTTTCGTTTTCTTAAAAGCTTGAGCTTGTGCAAACACTACTACTACTTTTCTGTTCTGATTTCATTCCTTATAATATGTTTCTACTTAGAGTTGACCCCATTTCATCGCTTGTCAGGCGTTATGAATAGTGTTCTAATTCAATCATTCCATCATTTCATTCCATATAATTTTGTAACTTCTAGGTTGTACATCACATGGCTTTCTTAATTAAGTATTATTTCAAAACATTTAATCTTAGGATTTAGATAAAAAATATTTGCCCAAAGCATTTGACTGGCTAACATACAAAGACTAGAATTTTTAAGTAGCATTAAAATCTCTCAGAAAATATTTTGCCGAACTTATCACTAATGAGTAACATTATGATGAGAACACAATTAATCTAAACAATAATAAATTAATGAACACAGTACATAAATCTAACAGTGAATTCTTATCGAAAATATTCGTTATATATCATAAGCTTGTTTGACTATGTCAGCTTATAAGATTAAATTCATTCGAGTACATATCAAGGTTATAATACTACCAAATTAGAGAGAAACGTTTTTTCTTGGAGACGTTATTGACAGTGATCTTTTTCAAGTTCTTGTCCTTAACACCTTTTCTTGGTTTGAATAGGTTTACCTGGAGGCCAACTTTGATTTTTTTCGTGAGAGCGCCTTGCGGGAAGACGGCCTGCACTTGTGGGACGACGGAGCTGGATACCATGCCACCTGGACATAAGAAGCGATTTTATCAACACTGTTGATTTGCTTTCTAGTTTTGATGATAAAATACATCAACATTTGTCATGATATGATAAAAAAGAAAAAACTGTCAGATCAACTACTCCTTTCAACGCTATTTATAGAAAAACTTATATATTCTGGCTACAAACCAATAGCATTACTTTAAATATACAAGGTGGCAGGGACATCGACGTGCAACCTGTTACCAAGGATTCATGCATCTGGATCCCCTGCGTCAAAATTTTTCGTTGGTTATTAAAAAAAGCATTGTTGTTCCATATTTTTTGACCGCGTAGGTACGAGTATTGCACTTTTGTAGGTAACGGCAGATATTTTTTTAATAACCGACAAAAAAATTCAACGTCCCCTACGTCCAGAATCATGTACTGAATTCGTGGTAACAGGTTGTGCGTTGCGTTGTTGTACGTGCCAGCCTGTATTCTTTGGCGTACATATTATGTACATGTTTAATAGCGTAAGACAAAATATTCGAGCATAACTTAATCATCCTAGAACTGGGGAGTCATAAAATTTCAGTCTACCCTCAAGTTACAAATATCTCTTTTAAAGAACTGCAGAATATTCTGCTACGACATTGTATACTGACCTTCGTCTATTTCATAGTATTGTAGTGAGATTATAATACTGACCTTCAGGCCCAATAGCGTGAACTTCCTGTCGTATGCGTGATATAACAGCGAAATACTGCGGGAAGTCGTGCGTCAGGATCCTGGTGACGCGAGGAGCATCCCAGCCTTTCTCGTCCGTCTCGTTTGTCTCTGTTGAAAATGTTATAAAAGTAAACATGTTAAAGGTTACAAGATAGACGATGAGATGATTAGGTTGAATGTACATTCATAAACACATTTTCACTATCTTCTAGGTGATCCAACCAAAGCAGGATTGCAGCTTCTTCATTAATGATTTTAAGATATATAACACGTGCGCGATTAGTTGATATCTGAGCGCTATTTAAATATAAAGATTTAGATATTATAAAGTTGCGCTGTTCCCGATTAACGTAGGTAGGTACGCGTTTTTTTTTAACATAGCCTATGTTACTCGGGAAAAGCGCAGCATTATAATATCTAAATTTTTATATTTAAACCAGCTGTACTTACGAACCAAATCAAATCCAGTCAATTACTACTAATTCCTCATTAGAGATAGTCGCGTTGGTTCTACGTACCGACAGGAATAGGCATTCATATGAAAGCATAGGATTCATATATTATTATCTGCCTAGCCTTTTTCCCCAACTACGTTGGGGTCGGCTTCCAGTCTAATCGGATGCAGCTGAATACTAGCATTTTACACGGAGCGACTGCCTATCGCGCCTACATATGACTCATGTCGTGTAATAAGTCTTCAGTCATCACCGAAACGAAAATATATCGTTTCTATCTGTCTATAGTTTAAGTCATCCAAAGTCTCAGTATCGATCCCTTTTCAACGACTACCGTTTTACCTAATTCAATCATCTTCTGTCTAAACCCACCTTCAATCTCAAGAGTTTCATGCAGGATGTCCTGCACGACATCATCAGTGGCATCAGCATTGTGTTCCCTCCAGCTAGTCCCATTGTCTGAGCGAAGGATCACGATCTCGCGCTCCTTGCCGCGAAGAGAGGCGTAGTGGGGTACTTCAAGTATCACTGGTCTGTATTGTGAAGATTTGTGTAAATTAGGATCAACAAAGGTATATATACAAAGAGTGTGAAATTAAGATTAAAGATCAATTTCAGAATGAGACTGGGATAATAAAAGGCTATAAAAGACAGCATTATGTTGATTGATCGCGTAATGAACATGGGGCCAATGATAACTTTCAAAATCAGATCCAAGCAACTCAATTGCACTTTAGAAAAGATGATCATTACAAAAACATAATAATTGGAAGATTGGCTGTCGCCACATAGATATTTAAAGAGTTCTATCTGGCTGTTGGGGTACTTACCCTAAGAACTTGGCGGAAACTGGTCCCATCTCGAGCACTCTGGCTGCTAGGGCCTCACCCTCCATCAGGGGCGGCATGTGATTGATGCGGGAAGGCTTCAGATACCTGTTATATAAACAGCCATTACGATATTGAATAAACGTTTCAAAGATACCTACGATAAAAAAAATGTATATAAGAAACACTGGTAGTATTCGTCTGGCCAATAACACTTAATTTTTTCCTAAAAGTCCTTGAATATCAATGTAATGTAGATTGATAGCTTATGTTTAATATTATGAAGCACACCCTTGGCCGTTACCATGTTTTCATAAAAGATTGTTGTCATCAAAATGGTGCACTTGCTTTGCTGACATCTCCCCTTGCCGTTTATATGATGTATAACTATTTGCTTTTTGTAAACAACTCACCTGCAAGTAATTCTGGTCGGCTGCTGGGCGGACAGCGGCGGTACTATGACGCGCACGCCACCACCGCGGCATCCTCGCATCGCTCCTCCGCGAGCGTCCACCAGAAATGATACCAAGAAACTGGAATATACAATGACAATATTAAAAACTGGTAGAGGCTAAGGAAAAGGACACGGTCATTTCACCATTTATTTAAGTTAATAAAGTTAGTGTTGCTTTTATACTAAATAATGATCATGAAATAATAAAGACCAGGAATAATACATGTATATACATAATACAAGTACAAGCAATCTGAAGTTATTTAATTGGCGAGATAATTCAAATTTATTTTGATTATAAAGGTAGAAAATAATTGAAGAATAAAATAAGGAAAAGTAGGTATGGTATTTCTTGCGTGACAATGATAATAACAAAATTGGTACTTATCATTTTAAACGACATTAACAAAAGGAAAAAGAAAACATAATTAAACAAGTACAAAACGGCTCAAAGCACATTTATTAATCATAAACAAAAAAAAAATCACTTAAAACATTACAACGGATAAAAGAATAACAAAAATAATAAATACATGAAAGCACTTACTTCTTCCACTGTAGCTTTTTCCTGTAGATCCCAGTAAGCATGCGCAACAATTTTGAATTAATGTTTACATTCTGAAATAGACGTTACAATCATAAACTGTTTCATTGGGAACCATAATAACTTTTATATATAAAGCATCACGTTTCATTCACATTTCGTTTGTTATTTTAGAGTTGTTTACATAAACGTTTCCGTGTTATGAATTTATGAATCATTGCATCTTGATACTTTTATTGCTATCGTTTACATTTCACATCAACTTTTGAATTTGGTTAGGTCTTTGAATCCAATAAGGCAACCTGTAAATGCGTTTGTATAAATACATTTCCTTATTAGCTGCCTTGCTTAACAACAAAGTTGAACTTATACACAATAAGGCTAACAAGTCGAATTCAAACTACTCATTGCATGAAATCATTTTACTTTGACTTTGACTTTAAAAGTAGATGGGTTCCACAAGGTACTATGATTGGACCTCTAAAAATTTTAAGGGGTGACTCAATGACAACATGGTAATATTATGAATGCTACTACAACTAGTTTGGTTAACTTAAGGCACCATAATTGGACCTCTACTGTATATAATATGATGAAAAATAAAATATGTACGGTCGGTGACCCGAGATAGGTACGAGTATCAACCGTACCACTAGGTAAGGTAGATACTTATCTAAACTACTAAGTTTACTTGGTGAGATGACCTATCTCGTGTACATTTGTGGAAGGTAATACTGACTTGGGTTGCGTAGGATCTACGTTGTAACAGTATCCTTCAGGCGCCTGCGCAGTGCTGTAGCGACTGATGCTCTTCACCACAACTTCTTGCTGAGGCTGGTATGGCATACCGTTAACTGAGCCTAGAAAGAGAATGGAGATATTATAAAACGACAAGACTTGTACTGAAGACCGCATTTCAGTGGCAAATCTTTGATCTTGAGGTGGTCTAGCTAAGTACAGAGTTTTGATAGGCCAGCTTATTCTGGTTTTGTTACTGACGTGCAGCCTACCTTACAATGTATATACACAAGTTCTGATCTGTGTTTTTCTTTCAATTGTTAGGACTTATAATTCAATGATTATGATCAATAAAGTAGGTAATATATACTTAAACATACGTATGATACGATTCCTAAAAATTGTTCAGCATAATTTTTATCATTGATAGATGCTTTACCTTGTGACAACTCCATAATATTCTTATGGCTCATAGCAGACTCGGTTCTCTCATCCTTGGTGACGTCAATAGGCAGAGAGTCATCTCCTAAAGACTTCATGTCATCTGCCGTCAAGTAGCGGTAAGGCTGGTCATTCAAGATTGTGTCTTCACCTGTTGTTTATAGAAAATATTTTCATTTAAGTTTTCAATTGAGTTAGTACAAAGCTAGATGAACACTGCTTTTATTACATATCATTATTAATTTTAACTAGTTAGCAGAAATTCAAACAAATGCTTTTTGTAGTTATGTTTAGGCCATGCAGCTGAGATGAGAATGTTAAGAGAGATGTGTGGTGTTACGCGAATGGATAATGGATAGAATAATGAATACAAAACAGACATCAGTGATTGTCAAGTAGTGTGGGAATCGGTTGTCATAGTATGTGATGCGGGGGAATGAGGAAAATGTCATGAAAAAAGTTTTGGGTATGAATGTTTTGACTATCAACAATTCAACACAGTTTCTGACGAGTGGAGAGCCCCGATGCCCAGCACTGAAAAGCGACTAAGAGGTTTATTTATAAAGACGTTGCTCAAAGTTAAAAGACGTTTTAACGTCAAAAGTATATTGTTAGACAGTCGCTTATCATTACATAACCCCTTTATTTATAAACGTTGCTTAAATTTAAGTAATGGGGCAAAGCTATGCTTGCCGCGATCGGTCCATGGATGATCTTTGCATACCGAGACCCCTGCGTGCTTTGGAAAGCACGTTAAGCCTTTGGTCCCAGCTGTCATTCGTGGGTCTTTGACAGACGTTACAGGTCGTCAGAAGCCCGAAAGTCTGAGAACCAGTCTTACCAAGGGATGTCGTGTTACCCATTAACTGTTGTTGTAGAGGTCAGATAGGCAGTCGTTCCACGTAAAATACTGGTATTCAGCTCCATCCGGTTAGACTCAAAGCCGATCCCAACATAGTTGGGAAAAGGCTAGGCTGATTGATTGCTTAAAGTTAATGTGTACAAACCTCCTTCTTCCTCAGAGTCGGACATGAATGTTTCCAGCATGGTCTCCGGAGCCACCACCTTGTACTTCTCCTGGGAGACCGGTGCGATGGATGGCTCGGACACTTCCTTGAGAGTCTCCATCACAGTGACGTAGCCCAGCTTGGAGGCTATGTCTAGGGGCGTTTGTCCGTTCTGTTGGGAAATAATAAAAGAGAACATTAAAAAAAGTTTAATCAACATAAACGTGATTAATGCACCTGTCTCAACGCCAACGAGGAAGCGACGATCTATGAACGATCTTTTTAACTCAAGAAACTTATAAAAGATTGTAGGTCCCATGTAAGTAACAGAGATACATATACAGGGTGTAAGTCAGTGGCAACCTTTTGAGGCTTCATTGTACTCATCATTATGAACAAATTTTACTATGGGACCAAACCAGAAATTGCGGAAAAAATATCGCTGTCGCGCACTCGCTTGTCGTTGCACGCGAACTCGTTTTCAGTTTCTAGCTCTATTCGAGTATCGATAATTGCCGACAATGGGACCGATGCCCAAGGGTAGTATTATTAACGTTTCAATCGGAAAACACGTGTCGTATGACCTTAGAGACATTCGACGGAGTATTTAATTCGTTTCATTTTTTGCCTGAAATATTTCATGTGTTTGTTTGTAATAAAAGTTTTTATCTACACTCATATCGTAAAGTTCTGATTATGAATTCAAAAACAGTACCATAATGACAGACTTTATGCATGTAACTAAAATAAAATTTAAAAGTTTTATAATGATACCGATTACTTAACAACATAATGCTATAAAATAACTTATTTCTATTAAAGTACACTTCGGATTGACCAAGGAGTGTTCAGTTTGATTTTTATCATAATAATATATGGGGACCGCGCTAGGGCACATGCGCGGTTGAACGATGACAGCTCAGTAACCATAGTAACGTAATTCCCGTTACTATCCATCTATGAGTTTCGGAGCCATTATTGTGTTTATCTGTTTGCTAACTTTGGTTTTTTATTTAAATAAGTTAAATAAATTAGTGTATGAAACTGCACATAACTAGGTATTAAAACACTCGTGTGATCGAATACCCCTCATTATGCAACAGTTTTATAAACTACTATTTTTAGGTACTACAAACTTGCTTTGACTGAGAAAAAATTCGTCAGCGTCGTTATTGAGAAGTGTTAATTGAGTCTTATAATCCGTTGTTCAAGTTCAGAGATCCTTTACTTACGCATAAAACAAATATACATAATATTTGCCGACTGCGCGAACTTATGTCAATATTTTTAGTTGTAAATGATAAATGATTTTTATTTCTGTAAGTAGGTTTGTACAAACACTTTTACAAGTCAATCATGTTTTTTTTTTAAACTAGATGAGGTCGGCGTTTCCTATCTGACTACTCTGAGAAGAAAGGCCGAAACAAACTCAGAGGTCACAGTCTCTTATAAAGTCCAGACATAATCTTGGTCACTTCATGTGAAGACCATGTAGATTGGTGTCTGAAATGGTCTTTTGAGGAAAGAACCACACAGATTGAGAGGACCTGTCCAGTCAGTGCACGCATTTGTCAATAATCGCGCAGCTCAACCCAGAACTTAAGGAGCTCAACGATTCGACGAACAATACCAAAGAAAGGACATTTGGGTAGGCCGCATAAATTACTCAAACTGCCAGACCATGATTAAAAATAACACAAAAAAAGCAATGACCTACATAGTCTTCACATTCACAATAAATTAAAATAATATAATACTGTAATCAGGGTTTGCGACATTTTAATTTTTATTTTCCACAAAGATTAATCTGGAATCTAGAGATTATGATACGTTAATTTTGATAAGTTACTGGCTGCCTCTTGCAGGAATCTTGTTATAAAATCAAAATGTCTTGTTCTTACCGTTGTAGTAGCATTAGCGTCCGACTTGTGTTCCAGGAGGATGTTCACGATGTTGATGTGGCCCTGCTGAGCGGCGTGGTGCAGTGCTGTGTATCTGTGTAATTACATAAAGTTTCCGTAAAATATCGTTTTTACAAGCTTTTATTTACAATGTTCGTATGTAAGTGGTCCTCGTGGCTAAGTAATAACAGCCGCACGGGTCGATCCATCAGGTTAAGCTACGCTTGCCGGGGTTGGTCTGTGGATGGGTGACCATCTTTTCGTACCGAGACTCCTCCGTGCCTCCGAAAGCACGTTAAGCCGTTGGTCCCGGCTGTCTTTCGTGGATCTTTGACAGTCGTTACGGGTCGTCAGAAGCCCGAAAGTCTGACAACCAGTCTTACCAAGGGGTATCGTATTACCCAGTAACTGGGTTGTGGAGGTCAGATAGGCAGTCGCTCCATGTAAAATACTGGTATTCAGCTGCATCCGGTTAGACTGGAAGCCGACCCCAACGTAGTTGGGAAAAGGCTAAGTAGATTGTATGTAAGTGGTCCTCTCCAAAATTTGCAAGTTAAATTTGGTGTTCTATTGAGCTGAAATTTGGCATACATATCGCACACCCTAGATAAAGAGTAGCACAACTCAAAATAATCCAAAATCGAGTTATTGCGGACTCTGCGTCGAAAACTACATTGACTGATTGACTTCAAAGACACCAGGGTACCAATGTCCATTAATGAATTACAACATCATACAAAAATATTTTTAATTGATCAAATAGAAAACGAGTAAAAGTTTTTTGCTGTTCCTGAAAAAAGAGGATCCTATTTTGAGTTGTGCTACTTTTGATCTAGGTGTGCGATATATAAAATCGGTGACAATGCAATATTGTGGTACCATCGAGCTACAGGAAGTGGCTACAGGAACTCAGTAATTGAACGACGCAACCCTATCGAGTTTGGGCTCGTTTGATTTGTTCCAGACAAACAACAGCTTGTTTAAAAAAAAAAAAACACTTATTGGAAGGCCATGGAGGCCAAAGCTGTAATGTCAATGATATTGTAAAAAAGTGCCAAAGCCCACCGATTATTTCTGCGTTTTACGATATAATAATAATAATAATATCCTGGGACATTATTCACACACGGTCATCTGATCCCAAACTAAGCAGAGCTTGTACTATGGAAACCAGATAACTGATATACTACATACACTACTTTTTTTTGTAAATACATACTTATATAGAAAATTAATTACATCCAGACTCAGAACAAACAGACATGTTCATGCACACAAATGTTTGTCCTGGATGGGAATCGAACCCACGACCTGCGGCATGATAGGTGGTATCTTAACCAACCAAGCCAACTGGCCCGTCAAATATATTCTCTTACATAACAGCTAATCATGTTATCAATAACACTCAGTTTCATTACATCATAATATAAAAATTATGTCTGACAAGATGACAACCAAGAGATATCATATTACCCAGTAACTGGGTTGTGGAGGTCAGATAGGCAGTCGTCCATGTAAATTACCTACTAATATTCAGCTGCCCAATATAGATGGAAAAGGCTAGGCAGATGATGATGAAATTTAACATTTAATTACGAAATTTTTTTACGGATTCAGAACAAAGACGAATTAAAAACTTAAACAGTATTGCTAGTTTAAAGGGCGCCAATGAAATTATAGGCACAATATACATTCCTTAGTCTCTAAGGATGTTTATAAGAAGCGGGGATCAATTTCCAATGGACAGCCAGTCTGTCAATCTGCAATATGAAGAAAGGGGATAAAAGTTTATTTTTATTTTTATTACAAAAGTCTTTACCCGTGGGTAGTCTGAGCTTTGACAGAGGCACCGCTTTCAAGCAGGAAGCGCACCATGTTGGCCTGGCCGTAGTGACTGGCGATGTGCAGCGGTGTGTACCCGCCCTTAGTGCAGATGTCCATCTAAGAAACGAATAGGGATATTATTAATTGCACATCAAATAAATAATCACCAATCAATTTATTTCCATCATTTAAATAAATTTTTATACCAAAAATACTGACTGCACAGCAAATTAACCAGACCGTACATACACAATACTCGCACTCATAGCACATTTTGCTATAACATGGCAACTAATGTTAACCCTGAGGTTAGGTTTGGTTAGGTTACTTTAATCCGTTTACACAGAAATAGGAGCCCCGCAAAGCGGGGCTCCGTCGATATAGGATGCCAGAGCGAGCGAAGGGCATGAAGGGTAAGTTACAATAATTTGTTTTTAACAAGAATGGTAAAAGGTAATATCTAGGTTTAATGTGCGCTAGTCATTATTAGCTATGCATTAATTTTAAAAAAAGCTTTACTTTAAGATAAAGAGCGGTGCGCCACGAATACAAATTGTTGCTTATTTACTTATATTTTGAGTTGAGTATTTTGCTGTGCAATCATTAATTTTGATTGGAATTCGGATTACTTTTGGATACAAAAGTATTTTTTTTTTTGATTTGCGTTTAAATACTACCCAAACGAATACAATATGAGGATGATTGAATTTGAGGCTTTTGCGGTCAGTGGACAGCAAGGCCCTCGGGCCTCGGGAAGTCTCGGCTCTTGTACTTTTAGGTATTTTTTTTTTTTGTATCAAGAACCTTAACTCTTGTTTTTAAAGGGCCTTAATTTACCGAGTCCATTTTCAGCTTTTAAAGCATGCAGTAATGAAAACTGTCTGTGGTACACACTTCCAATAATTGCAGTATTTGGCAAAATGGTCAAAAACACCGACTCTATGAATTATCATACATCGTATCCCTGATGACAACGGTTACATCCTCTCTTAGTGAAATTATCGGGATAGGTAAATATAATCACTTGAATGATATTACCTCTGCTCCATTCTTAACGAGTAGTTGAGCAACAGCCACCCTGTCTTCCTGAGCTGCCAAGTGAAAAGCAGCTAATCCATTCTTGGACTGCTGGTCCACTTCAGCTTCGTGCTCCAGGAGTAATGAGCACATTTCGGTGTGTCCCTGATAAAATAAAATAGATTTACGTTTGTAACGTGTAACAGACTGAGCAATTCTCACAAAAAAATAAAATCATAATATTATATATCGGCGCAAGACCGTTATTTGAAGCACCTCGTCAATGTGATGTAATCCATAAGATGCAGTTACATCAACGAATAATTAGATTAAGAGTTAATTAACATTATGATCATGAAGTAATTGTTTAAAAACACAAATTACGTCATTGTTATTTATTTTTATTGTTAATTTTTTATAATTGCATGGTTCAATAAATTATCTTTTTAACAATCCTAAAAGATTATAAAAATAATTATTTATCAAGTTTAAATTCTAACCTAAAAACATGTGCGTCGAGCACGTGGTCGGTCTGTATAAATACGGGCGACGGCCACAGAGCGGCTCAGTCGCGCACGAGCCGTTGGACGGAACACATCTCTGTGAGTCATAGCTATACTGTTGTATTTATACTGATTGTAACGTCACTGAATAAAAGTTATTTAAAGTGTACCAAGTGTTTTCATTTGAAGAAGATGGAAAATAACCAAGAATGTGACGTCAGCAATGCTGACGTCACCCTCTCTAAAAACAACCATGGCGCTGACCATCCGTCATCAGAAGTGGGATGTGAGGAAATCCCTGCTTCTACTTCATCAGCAAATCCACCACCGCCACCACCAACAGCAGTGAATACACAACAACAGATGCAGACGCTGATGAATTTACCCATGCCTAGCACATCCATGGGGGGTGTACCTCCAGAATTTCTTATACAAATGATGCAGATGATGCAGCAGATGTCTGAGCGTCTTTGCAAGCCCACTGAAGTAAGGGTCAAGATCAACGATATCTATTTACCATCCTTCGACCCTGATACCAATGTTGGTGTACGAGAGTGGTGCCAACACCTCGACAAAGCCATTGAGACATACAAGCTGAGTGATTTCGATGTACGCATGAAAGTGGGTGGTCTCTTGAAAGGACGAGCCAAGATGTGGGTGGACGATTGGATGGTGACCACATCTTCCTGGGAAGAACTACGCCATAAACTCATAACTACATTTGAGCCGGAAAACAGATATTCTCGAGACGTCCTCCGCTTTCGCGAACACGTTTACGACTCGTCTAAAGATATAGCGGAATATTTATCACGCGCTTGGGTATTGTGGAAGAGACTCACCAAGGATAAGCTTGGCAATGAAGATGCCGTAGAAGCCGTGATTGGATGTGTTAATGATGAACGCCTAAGAATAGAACTGTTAAATGCAAGGGCAACGACAGTTCCTGAACTCATTTCAGTTGCCTCTTCGATACGAACAAAACGCCCACATCCAAGTCCAAATTCTACGGTGCCAAACAAACGTGCTCGAATTTCAGAAGGTACCCAATCATCTTCGTCCTGTCGTTACTGCAAAAGAAACAACCATAACTCGAATGATTGTCGATTCAAGCCTAAAACTTCAGATAGCAATACCAATGCAGAACCATCAAACAAGGATACGAAGCAAACAAACGCGCCTACCTGTACATTCTGCAAGAAAGTGGGCCACACTTATGAAGTGTGTTTTAAGCGTGAACGTTCACTAACATCCAATGTGAACTGTATTGGTAAACTTAAGCTAGCACCAATCAATATAAAAATAGGCTTACATTCTATACAAGCCGTGTTCGACAGTGGAGCAGAATGTTCAATCATGAAAGAAACCATTGCAGAGGCATTACCGGGACAAAGGACTCAAACAGTAAACTACTTGAGAGGAATTGGACGATTTCCGGTATTATCTCTGACAACGTTGTCTACCGTATGCATCATTGATGACATCAGAGTTGAACTACAATTTTATATACTGCCAGACTACGAAATGTCTACAGACATACTGGTTGGGATGAATTTAATCAACAACACGAATTTAAGCATGATTATCACATCGACTGGAACCAAACTCATTAGGCATCAAGCAATCAACCAATTGAATACTAAGAACCCGATCTTTGACAAACTGGATTGCGATCTCACTAATACTGATGAGATTGCTCAATTGCACTTACTTTTGAACAAATATGAGCATTTGTTTATTCGTGGCTTTCCAACAACACGTGTCAACACCGGTAAATTAGAAATTCGACTCAAGAATCCTGATAAGTACGTGGAAAGAAGACCATATCGCCTAAGCCCAATTGAACGAGAGAAAGTCCGTGAAATCATTAAAGAGCTACTGGATCATAAGATTATTCGTGAAAGCAGGTCACCATTTTCAAGTCCTATAATTTTGGTGAAGAAGAAGAACGGCGATGATCGTCTGTGCGTGGATTTTAGAGAACTAAACTCCAACACATTACGTGATCATTACCCGCTGCCACTTATTTCAGACCAAATTGATCAGTTGGCCAATGGCAACTATTACACCAGCTTGGATATGGCTGCTGGTTTTCATCAGATCCCGATTTCAGAATCCTCAATAGAGAAGACTGCTTTCGTGACTCCTGATGGTTTATACGAATATCTGACCATGCCATTTGGACTGAGCAATGCCTGCGCAGTTTACCAGAGGTGCATTAATAAAGCTCTATTCTCACTGCTGGGTACCGATTCTCAAGTTTATGTGGATGACGTACTAAGCAAATGTGTAGACTTCACTGAAGGAATATCGAAGATTGAGCGCATTCTCATGGCCTTACAGGAAGCTGGATTTTCAATCAACGCTGACAAATGCAGTTTTTTTAAACGTTCAATAGAATATTTGGGCAATGTAATCTCAAATGGACAGGTACGTCCAAGCCCAAAGAAAGTGGAAGCTCTAGTTAAAGCACCAATACCCAAAACAGCTAAACAGGTGAGGCAGTTTAATGGCTTAGCCGGGTATTTCAGAAAATTCATTCCGAATTTTTCACGTATCATGGTACCATTATACGAGTTAACCAAACAAGGTGCAAAGTGGGAATGGAATGATAGACATGAGAAAGCCCGGAATGACGTTGTACAAATTCTGACGTCAGCTCCCGTATTAACGATATTTCAAGAAGAGGCACCAATACAGTTATATACTGATGCGAGTAGTCTGGGATTTGGTGCGGTACTCGTACAGATAATTGAAGGACGTCAGCATGCAGTCGCCTTCATGAGTATGAGGACTACAGATGCCGAAAGCCGATACCACTCGTACGAATTGGAGACACTGGCAGTGGTTCGCGCTATCAAGCATTTTCGTCAGTACCTTTACGGCCGCAAGTTTATTGTCATTACCGACTGTAATGCTTTGAAGGCATCTAAAAACAAGAAAGACCTACTCCCAAGAATTCATCGCTGGTGGGCATTTCTACAGAATTACGATTTCGAAGTAGAATACCGTAAAGGTGAACGCCTACAACACGCTGATTTCTTCAGCAGAAATCCAACTGAACTTACAGTCAATATAATGACAAGAGATCTGGACTGGTTGAAAGTCGAACAACGCCGAGATCAAACAATACGGCCCCTAATGGATACTCTACGAGGCAATAACCCAGTAGATGGTTACATTTTAGAAAATGATGTTTTGAAGAAAGTTATACAAGACCAAGTTTTTGGAGAACAAGTCTGTTCAGTAGTACCTAAATCATTCCAGTGGAGCATAATAAACTCTTACCATACGGCACTGAAACACCCAGGTTGGGAAAAGACTTTGCAGAAAATCAAGGAAACCTATTGGTTCGATAAAATGAGTACCACTGTTCGCAACTTTGTAGATAATTGTGTTGTATGCAGGACATCTAAAGGGATATCAGGTGCTGTACAAGCCCAACTACATCCAATCCAAAAACCAAGTGCTGCATTTCAAGTTATACACATGGATATAACTGGGAAGTTGGGGACTCCAAACGATCAACAATATGTCATCGTTACAATTGATGCCTTCACAAAGTACGCACTCTTCTACTATGCTACCAACAAAAATCAGTACAGTACACTAGGTGCCTTAAAACGGCATGTGCATTTATTTGGTACACCTGTACAGATAATTGTTGATGGAGGAAGAGAATTCCTAGGCGAGTTCAAAAACTATTGTGACCAAGTTGGAATCAATATCCATGCCATAGCACCAGGAGTCAGCCGAGCGAATGGACAAGCTGAACGAATAGTGGCGACACTAAAGAACGCATTAATTATGATAAAAAATTATGAAACTGAGCAATGGCACAATGTACTTGAAGAACTACAGTTAGCTTTAAACTGTACTCCTCATCGTGTTACTGGAATTGCTCCACTCACTCTCATCACCCGGCGAAAACATTGCGTGCCACCAGAACTTTTAAGCCTTGTGAATATCGATGAACAAACTGTGGATATAGAAGCACTGACTCAACATGCACAACAAAAAATGGCCCTATCTGCGGAACAAGACAGACAACGCTTTAATCAGCGGAAGGCCAAGATTCATCCTTTCCAAAGAGGAGACTATGTGCTTATAAGAAACAATCCACGTAATCAAACATCATTAGATCTTAAGTTTAGTGAACCTTATGAGATCTGTCGTGTACTAGACAATGACCGCTACCTAGTAAAAAAGGTCGTTGGTAGAGGACGACCACGAAAGGTGGCGCATGATCAACTTCGGCGTGCTCCAAAACCAGGCGATCAGGCAACCGTATCGGCGGTTGATGACGAACAACCTACAATGCCAGCTGGGGCAATACAACCAATGCCATCCACCTCACGAGCTGAGGTGCTAGAGCAACAAACACAAAACTCAAATGCGGATAACACACATCCACAATAAACCGTGAGTAACAAAGTACTTTTATAATGAAATAATTATTCCTTATCCTTTACCATTTAGAGCCTCTGTGTATAACACAGCATCGACCTTGTTCTTATTCCCAATAGAGCCTCTGTGTACCACGGCGAACAGGACCGCCCAGAGCACAGCAACATAATCATCTTCCAATTTCAACGAGACAATCTCCGAGGAACAAAATGTGTGTAGACGTGATGGAGGGTCGAAACACATAATAAAACAATAACAAAGGTCAATACATAAGTACCTACAAAAGGGAACAATACATTATGGTTGATCACAAATATTTTACAAAAAGGCCAACATTAAGTTAAATGTTTGGTTATTTACAAAGTATCCCCATCAGTAGCATAGCTGCTTACAGATACCAAACTCAAAGAACAAAAATAAATCTCATTGTTTCAGACAAATACAACTTTAAAACACAGGCTGGTGCAGAGCACGCACCGCCTGTCAGAATGGCCGTATCGGCGCAAGACCGTTATTTGAAGCACCTCGTCAATGTGATGTAATCCATAAGATGCAGTTACATCAACGAATAATTAGATTAAGAGTTAATTAACATTATGATCATGAAGTAATTGTTTAAAAACACAAATTACGTCATTGTTATTTATTTTTATTGTTAATTTTTTATAATTGCATGGTTCAATAAATTATCTTTTTAACAATCCTAAAAGATTATAAAAATAATTATTTATCAAGTTTAAATTCTAACCTAAAAACTCGAACATGTGCGTCGAGCACGTGGTCGGTCTGTATAAATACGGGCGACGGCCACAGAGCGGCTCAGTCGCGCACGAGCCGTTGGACGGAACACATCTCTGTGAGTCATAGCTATACTGTTGTATTTATACTGATTGTAACGTCACTGAATAAAAGTTATTTAAAGTGTACCAAGTGTTTTCATTTGAAGAAGATGGAAAATAACCAAGAATGTGACGTCAGCAATGCTGACGTCACCCTCTCTAAAAACAACCATGGCGCTGACCATCCGTCATATATTATTAAAAAAAATATTATATGACTGTTATACTCATGATAACAAACAAGTTTCACAATGGGACCAAAACTAAAAACGCGAAAAAAAAAATCAGCTGTCTCATACATTCGCATAACTCTTCAAAATTTAGGGAGCAGCTTTTTTCGCGATTTCAGGTTTGGTCCCATAGTAAAAGTTATTTGTTATCATGAGTACAATCATGTGTTTATGTATCGGCCACTAATTACCAGTCACCCTATATAGAGCCAAAACGACACATACGACAATGAAGACAGAGCACTGCATCCCCGCGCCGCCAGACGAGGCGCCAAAAGTGCGTTGAGCACACCTTCTGTCACGGACCGCCTCCAAAACCGTCAGTTTCTATACGTTTCGTTATTCGCTATACGTTACGTTACGTTTTTATACATTTGCTTCGTAGCGTGAGTATACAGTGACAGGATTAGTTTGTATGGAAAGTGTTGAGAATGGCGAGGAGTGGCCGTGCTCTGTGATGGGAGTGCCATTAGAAGACTTTACCTGTTGAGCCGCAAGGTGCAGCGGCGTGAAGCCAGCCTTTGACTCGGCGTTGGTGAGAGCTCCGTACTCCAGCAGAGTCGCCGCTGTCTCCATCTGGTTCTTACGAGCCGCTATGTGGAGTGGAGTGTGCCCGTTCTTGGCTACAGCCTGGAATTAGATTAGATTGAATACAGGAATATTATAATATAGGTATACAGAATCTATTTTAATAAAATATGCCGAGGGGGTAATCGCTGATCTTTGCGTTATGGCTCGTGAATGGGTGCTGCTTGTGGTGACTGGTCGTCTTGCTGACCTTGGTTTTGTTATTGTTATTAGTAATTAACTGTTTATTTATTTTACTTCGATGGTCCTAGTTTATTATTCGCACTTCGGGTTACTGCTATATGTAGCTATATGCAAGTGGGCACGCCCTATATGCCTGGAGGCTTTTATTTAAGTATAAAGTTCTGTTAACTTTTTTTATTTTTTATTTCTGCTTGAAAACTATACTTTCGATGTTTTTGTTGGTATATTGGCGTGTGCTAGCTGACATATGACAATTGTGTATTGTAAATTATTTTGCATACTATTATAGAGAATCAAGTGTTTTTAACTGAACAGACAGTTGTGCTGCTGGGGAATTTGTTGCGCCACTTCTTCTTCCGAGCTAAGACACTAGGAAGTGGCGGGCGTTTTGGGCGACTGTCGTATGTAATTTTGACGTTTGAAAAGTGCTGATTCTCAGCCTAGGTTGAATATGACTTTTGATTTTATTTATTTTAATATTAGTCTTGGTTAACTAAACATTAAAAGTGGCTTTCGGTTTCATCATCCTCGTAATACATCGCTTTTCATTCAACTTCTAGGCAAGCATGATCCATCGAGCTCAGATTCCTCCGTTAATTTGAATGCGCAATGTTAGCCCGCGAAATTAAAATTTTCTTACGTCTTTTGCGATTTGTAGGTCAGTGTCACAAATCATCAATAACATGTCTCTAAGTTAGATTTGTTCTATTTTGATTTGATTTCGGAAATCATGACATTGTAGAACAAATCTAACTTAGAGACATGTATTGATGATTTTTATGGTTAGAATTATGTAAATACATATTTATTATAGTCGCAAATCATATTTTCATTAACATTCAACGTGACACTGACCTGCAAATAGCAAAAAAACGTTCTTGATCATTTGAATTTCGCGGGCTACCATTGCGCATTTTTTGTTTTGTTAAGTGCGATTCTTCCAGTGCTAATTTTTGGTGGCGTCATTGTGGATGTCGGTATTATTACGTTATCGACTTGCCTTCCTATCGTATTTCCTATACACGTTTGTCAAATTACTTGTTTATGGCCAAAGAGTCATGGACAAAAAAATACAACTGTATTAAAGATAGCACACATGTCATAGTTCACAAACTAACCTTAGCATCAGCTCCTTTCTCCAACAACGTGGTAGCGACTGCCTGCTGATCGTACTGCGCAGCGATGTGCAGTGGAGTCATGCCGTTCTTGCCTGCCTGGTCTGGAGATGCTCCGTGGGCAAGCAGGAGATTAGCCACCTGGAGAAAAGATGTTCGCATAGAATATATTTGGGATTACGAAAGTAAATATGTTTTCAAACTTAAAACAACGTAGACAAGCACCTTAATTGCGTAACGCAATATCAATCGGAATCAGAATAATTTTCAAGCAAATTGCTAATCCATTGCTTCATATGTTCGAAAAAATTGTCTGCTTGACAACGTAAATAACGGAATGAATGTTGTTGAACTGTCAAATGAAACCGATTCCGATTGATAGTGTGTTACCGCAATTAGCTGGTCGATCGATCGTTATTATTTAGACAGATGGGTCCTGTAGAAGGTTATAAGGTTAGGTTACATAATATGCCTATAACGTTTTCTACTCCGATAGGCAGAAGCTTGTTCGCAACTTATCGCAACGCCAATTTTTGGTCGATGTCTCTCTCCTACTAATCGTACTCCTCAAGGTAATTTTGGTCGATGTCTCTCTCCTACTAATCGTACTCCTCAAGGTAATTTTGGTCGATGTCTCTCTCCTACTAATCGTACTCCTCAAGGTAATTTTGGTTGATGTCTCTCTCCTACTAATCGTACTCCTCAAGGTAATTTTGGTCGATGTCTCTCTCCTACTAATCGTACTCCTCAAGGTAATTTTGGTCGATGTCTCTCTCCTACTAATCGTACTCCTCAAGGTAATTTTGGTCCATGTCTCTCTCCTACTAATCGTACTCCTCAAGGTAATTTTGGTCGATGTCTCTCTCCTACTAATCGTACTCCTCAAGGTATTTTTGGTCTCATGTCTCTCTCCTACTAATCGTACTCCTCGAGGTAATTTTGGTCCATGTCTCACTCCTACTAATCGTACTCCTCAAGGTAATTTTGGTCCATGTCTCTCTCCTACTAATCGTACTCCTCAAGGTAATTTTGGTCCATGTCTCTCTCCTACTAATCGTACTCCTCAAGGTAATTTTGGTCCATGTCTCTCTCCTACTAATCGTACTTCTCAAGGTAATTTTGGTCCATGTCTCTCTCCTACTAATCGTACTCCTCAAGGTAATTCTGGTCTATGTCTCTCTCCTACTAATCGTACTCCTCAAGGTAATTTTGGTCCATGTCTCTCTCCTACTAATCGTACTCCTTAAGGTAATTTTGGTCGATGTCTCTCTCCTACTAATCGTACTCCTCAAGGTAATTTCTGTGTAGGTGTGTCAGTCAAAGAAGCTTTCCTACCTTCAAGTTGCCATATTTGGCGGCGAGGTGCAGAGCCGTGAATCCTTTCTTGGTGGTCGCTGTCAAAGGAGCGTTGTGTTCAATCAGTGCCGCCGCAACCTGTAAACCAATCACTTGTTAGAAAGCATACCCAAAGTAATAAATTCGTGGAATTTAGATCAGTCAAAATGTGCTCTATTGGTTGCTTCGTTTCTTTTAGGGACTTAGCACACCTCCGCCGCGAAACCATAGCAGCAAAACCGCAGTAGTTCAATGCAAAAGAGGTGTGCTAAGGACCGTAGGAATCGAAAAGCATTGATTCAATATAGTTTTATTCTATCAATTTATTATTGTACAAATAATTTATTTCTGTAGCTATATCTATTCCGCCTGTTGAGGGGTTCCTCTACAAAGGAGAAAATAGTATCAGCGTAAGCAAAACCTTCTATAACCAGAGTTACTAAATATGGACTACGGACAGGAGACTATGGACAGCAGCTCGTAGCTAAATAATAACAGCCGCAAGGGTCGATCCATCAGGTTAAGCTACGCTTGCCGGGATTGGTCCGTAGATGGGTGACCATCTGTACGTACCGAGACTCCGACGATAGTACGTTAAGCCGTTGGTCCCGGCTGTCATTCGTGGACCTTTGACAGTCGTTACGGGTCGTCAGAAGCCCGAAAGTCTTGACAACGAGTCTTACCAAGGGGTATCGTATTACCCAATAACTGGGTTGTGGAGGTCAGATAGGCAGTCGCTCCATGTAAAATACTGGTATTCAGCTGCATACGGTTAGACTGGAAGCCGACCCCAACATAGTTGGGAAAAGGCTAGGCAGATTGACTAAATATGGACTCCAATAGACAAAATATTACCACATATTACCATATAGTATATACTTACATCATGATTATGCTGTTTAGCAGCAATATGCAGCGGGTTATAATGGTCTGCCGTCATGGCTCTGACGTCAGCGCCATGCTGCAGCAGCAACACCGCGATGTCCACGTTGCCCAGGCGAGACGCGATGTGGAGCGGAGTCTGGCGCTCCCGGGCCTTGGCTTCCACGGCCGCGCCGTTGCGGAGCAGGATGCGGATTATGTCAGTCTGGGAAATAAATTCTGAGTTAGGCTGTGTTAAGACATTTAACACTCTCAAGTACACTATACGGCTATAGCCGTCATAACCATAAACAGTCACGAAAATCAATGAACGCGCGTTACTATCTCTGCCAGTCAAATCCTACCACAAGCCGCGATAAAGAACTTTGTTACAAAAAACTTCTATTGTGTCTCGTTTCGAACCTGTTAATCGTAGACAGAGAAACTAATCTCTGTCTACTCTGTTAGTAGTATTTTTTTACAGCCACATTTATGAACCTACAACAAAAAATGCCTTAGAAAGGAGTTAGTAGAAGTAACATTCGATTAGCGATGACGCTAGTAGAAAAGCCAATAATGTATGGGGTTGACATAAGCTATCGATATGTCACGTGATCATAAGTCAACGAATTGACAGCGTCCAACAATGACTTCCTTAAAGATGCGTCGATAACGATTGCGGAAATTGAATCGCTCCGAAACGAATGCCATTTCTTTAGGCCTAAAAGACTCATGTAAGTTGAAGCTAATAACACTGAAACAAATAATGTATCCTTATTCAAGATTATGACAACCCGTATTCTATAAATTAGTGACTCTTGAAGAGCCATCAGCATTATCATAATCGTCGTCCTTAATGTGTGTTATCCCACTCACTGGCGAACGGTCTATGGAAAACCTAAAGCTGTGGCGAGATAGTGCTTCCCGACCCAATATACTCGTTCCACCTGCTGAAAATCTCCCACCTGGCCATAAGTTGCCTTGGCTTACCTGGAAGACTTTAAATATACTCTGGATTCAGGTAGCCAAAGCAATGAAAACCTGCTCAGGTGGAGATTCACAGATGTCTCCGCCCTGGAGTGCAAATGTGGTGCTGTCCCACAAACAATGGGGCACTTAATGTCGTGTCCAGCGTGCTCTGTTGCCTGCACGCTATCGGAGCTGATGGTCGCTACTGAAGGTGCCAAGCTCGTAGCCAAATGTTGGGCTGACTGTATAAATATATTGCCGTTGACACGCTAAGAAGAAGATCTTCCTCCTCCAGCCCTCATCAACGTGGGATTGGCACACCATATTTTCGGTGAGCAGCAGCAGTGAGGAGCAGTGGTGGCCCAGTGGTAACGGCCGCGACAAACGAGTTGTAAGTCGTGGGTGCGAACCCAGACACGCTTTACATCGTATAAATAATTTCATCAGCACTGATCTCAAAACGGTGAAGGAAAACATCGTGAGGAAACCGGAATGTCTTAGAACCAAAAATTCGAAGACATGTGACATCTACCAACCCGCACTGGGCTCGCGTGGTGGATTACGGTCCACTCTCGAAGAGAGGAAGTCTGTGTTCCAGCATTGGGAACATTATAGGCTAACTCGTCATCTCATGATTACCTTCTAGCCCTATCAGGAGCATCTTTATCTTATATTGATCGTGGCCGCTGTGAAAGATGTTCTCAATTTTAAATGTAGAGGCAAAAGACGATTAGCGGCTGGATACAACGATATATCTTTCCATGGTGCTATAAGTGCTATTGAGAACTAAGATCATTACCTGATTAGCCCTAGCTGCTAGATGCAGAGGCGTCTCCCCCCTGACAGTAGGCACGTCAGGGTTGGCCTCGTGCTGCAGCAGGTAGATGACGATGTTCATGCAGCCCATGAATGCGGCCACGTGGAGTGGCGTCAAGCCGGACTCTGTTGTGGCTTGTATACCTGGTGGAAGGAAGGTAAGTAAAGAAAATAAAAATTGTAATAGGTCTTTACCTATGCCGATTTTTGATCCTGGAATTCCAAATGCAAATTAAATTTATATAACATAATTATCATGACATTTAAAAAAAAATATGTTGTTCATTTCTTTTCCCGCCGTTCGATTTTTCTTTCATGTCGATGTTTTTGTAACCATGGAAAAATCGAAAATGCGCGCTATTTTCGAATACGAGTTCCGTGCGTTCTGTGTTTGTGCTGTCTGTGTTGCGTTGGTTGCCACCAACGCAACACAGAAAGCACGCAATATTAACGACGTGTATGGACAAGGTACCGAAAGTGAACGCACAGTGCGTTTTTGGTTTGATCGCTTCCGTTCTGGAAATTTTGATCTCAACAATGAGCCCCGGGGGAAAATTGCAAATCCAACGAGGCGGTGAAAAACCCCTTTAAAGAAGTTATCGATTTCCGTTCCCAGGATATCTATAGCAGAGGCATCAACGAACTTTCATTAAAATGGCAAAAGTGCATCGACAATATTTCTTATACAAAAATTGTTTGTATTTTTGTATGTAAATCGGCACTTTCATAGTAAAGACTAATATTGATAGTGACTTGGTAACTTTTATACAACGAAAAGATGCTATTGATTTCTTTCACGTGTTAACTATTTTCGTGTGTCATCATGTATCAATTATGGCAAACATGTCTGTCTGGACTTCCTCTAAATTTCGTATCTTCTTTAGTTTTCGAGGTATCAAATATTGATTTACATACTTGCACCATACTTCAGGAGAAGTTCCACCACCTTGATTCTGTTCTTCTTGCATGCGATGTGCAAGGGTGTAAATCCGTTTAAAGCACGCGCATTCGCGTCCGCGTTTCTGCAAATAAATAATTATGTACATTACTTTTGTTGCTTTTTGACAACAAAACATACAACCAACTGACACAACTGACTTGCAAATTGCAAAAAAACTTAAGAAAATTTGAATTTTGCGTGAAACCCTGGCACTGCCCCCTTAAAAAAAAAAGAAAATGCAGTTTAGTTAGTGTTGTGTTCAGTGATACGAAGGGTCGTAGATCGTCGAACTACGCGAGACACAAAGTTTTTAAAATTGTTTCTGTAATTACGTGGTTAAAAGTACTAACAGTGATTCAGAACGATATAATTGTGGTAAACTTGATTACCAATTCCGTTAAAAACAATAAACACTAACCTGTCCAACAAAAGCTTAGCAACTTTAGCATGTCCACAGTGAGCAGCGACATGCAGCGCGGTGAGGTAGTCCACGGTGACGTCATCGACCGGCGCGCGCCGCGAGAGTAGCACGCGCGCGGCGTCTGCATGGTCGCCTTGTGCCGCCATGTGCAGGGGGGCTAGACCGTTCTAGGGGGGAAAGTTCATTTATAAGGCACTGTTGAACGTCACGAATTACAAGGAAAAAAGAAGAATGTATTCTAGTTGTCTCTCCCAAAAGAAGAATGGGCCAGATACTCTATAGTTACTTAATAAAAATATGTTTCACAATATTTTGTTTACATGGAGGGGCTTGTGGCTAAGTAATAACAGCCGCATGGATCGATCGATCAGGTCTACGCTTGCTGCGGTGACCACCTTTACATTCCAATACCTCTTAATACATCTTTACATTCTCGGAAAGCACGTTAAGTCGTTGGTTCCGGCTGTCATTCATGGATCTTTGCGGGTCATCAGAAGCCCGAAATTCTGACAATCACTCGTACCAAGGAGTATCAAACGATTTACAACAAATAACTTAGTTCTCAATGCCAAGAAAACGAAATGTTTAAAGTTTGCCTTACCGAATGTTAGAAATCTAGGATCCAACATCGTCTTAGATAAAGAGGTGCTTAAAACTGTAGACTCTGCAGTGTTTCTGGGCATAACAGTAGATGCCAAATTTATCAAGCCACATATATCAAGCCTAGCGGGAAGGCTCAGTTCAGCCGCTTACGCCATCAGGAAAGTAAGACAATACACTGACGTTGATACAGCTCGGTTAGTCTATTTTAGTTATTTTCATAGCGTTATGTCCTACGGTATTCTGCTTTGGGGCAAAGCCGCTGACATTCAAAATATATTTGTATTTCAAAAACGAGCTGTTCGAGCAATTTACCAGCTAGGTGCTAGAGTTTCTCTGAAAGATTTTTTTTAAACATATTGGTATTCTAACGGTGGCATCACAATTCATCTTCGCCAACATCTTATATATTAGACAAAATATACATTTATACACTAAAAACAGTGATATCCACAATGTTAACACCAGAAATAAGGACAAATTACGTGCTCCGTTTCACCGGCTTCATAAGGTTCATAACTCATTTGTTGGGCTTGGTATATCCTTTTATAACAAGTTACCCTCTTCTTTGCTAGATTTGCCCTTTAATGCGTTTAAAGCTAAAGTAAAATCTAACCTTTGTTCGAAGGCATAGTATTCTATCAACGACTACTTAAACGATAAGAATAGTTGGTCGCTATGATTAACTCAAGACAATGTTTATGTTCTTTCTCCAGAATTAGGTTATCTTCTGACAAGTTATATGAGTTCATATAGTTATTTATTTTCTTTGACTGAAAAAGTCAATTTTATTAATTTTATTTTTATTTATCATTGACATAATCTACTCATTACAATGTTTTTATATGAGTGGTATTGCAATATGTGGTTAGCTAGTGACCTCGACAATTGATCATATTATTCTTGCCTGAGCAACCGGCAGCAAGTTCGTCATGCTCCCTTAGATGTCACTGCTTGCGGTAGCGTCGGGTGTCGGGTTGCCTCCTTCCCTCAAATATGGCGAGGAGGGTGATGGCTTAACTCTGCGTTATGCTCGTGAACGGGTCCTGCTTGTGGTGACTGGTCTTCCTGCTGTCCTTGGTTTTGTTTTGTTATTAGTAATTAACTTTGTTTATTTTACTTCGATGGTCCTAGTTTATCATTTGTGAATTCGAGTTTCGGCTTCATATACAATCTTCTTATATGTAAGTGCGCACATCCTTTATTACTGGAGGCCTTTATTTAGGTATAAAGTTCTGCTTACGATTTTAGTTTTGCATTTTTATTTCTGCTTGAGTATAGTTTTCGATTTTTTTTTTTTGTATATTGGCGTGTGCTAGCTTACTTATAGCAAATAATTTAATTTAATGTTTTGTGTTGCGTAATGTACTTAAATTATTATGCGCAGTGTTGTATAGATGCAATTTTTTTATTTTTTTTAACTGAACAGACAGCTGTGCTGCTGGGGAGTTTGTTGCGCCACTGCTTCTCCCCAGCTAAAGCACTAGGAAGTGGTGAAGGGCGAGCGTTTTGGGGGACTGTCTTATGTAATTTTGACGTTCAAAAAGTGCTGATTCTCAGCCTAGTTTGAATAAATGACTTTTGATTTTGATTTTTTTTGATTTTGATCACATTACTCAGTAACTGGATTGTCGAGGTTAGATAGGCAGTCGCTCCATGTAAAATATTGGTATTCAGCTGCATCCGGTTAGACTGCAAGCCGACCGCAAAATAGTTGGAAAAGGCTACGCAGATGATGATCTTAGATTCAAAGACACAAAGTCCATTTCGCTTACCTTACTCTTGCTGGTAATTGGCGCACCCCTATCCAGTAAGGCCTCCACGACCCTCTCGTGGCCTGAGCGGGCCGCGCAGTGCAGCGGCGTGAGTCCATCTCGTGTGCGGGCCTCAACGTTGGCCCCGTTGTCGCATAGTAGAGACACCATGTTTTCTTTGCCTGTTGATCATAAAGCATCATTAGAATGATCTAAATACTTGATATGGGCCTCCAGGAGAGGTGATAATCAGCATATAATATGTTCCCACAGCTGGGAACACAGGCCTCCTCTCCGTGAGAGGGAATAATCAGCCTATAATGTTCCCCACAGCTGGAATACAGCTGCCTCCTCTCTGTGAGAGGAGATAATCAGCCTATAATGTTCCCACAGCTGGGACACCGCTGCCTCCTCTCCGTGAGAGGGGATAATCAGCCTATAATGTTCCCCACAGCTGGGATACAGCTGCCTCCTCTCTGTGAGAGGGGATAATCAGCCTATAATGTGCCCACAGCTGGGACACCGCTGCCTCCTCTCCGTGAGAGGGGATAATCAGCCTATAATGTTCCCCACAGCTGGGATACAGCTGCCTCCTCTCTGTGAGAGAGGATAATCAGCCTATAATGTTCCCCACAGCTGGGACACAGGCCTCCTCTCCATGAGAGGGGATAATCAGCCTATAATGTTCCCCACAGCTGGGACACAGGCCTCCTCTCCATGAGAGGGGATAATCAGCCTATAATGTTGCCCACAGCTGGGTCAGATGCCTCCTCTCTGTGAGAGGGGATAATCAGCCTATAATGTTCCTACAGCTGGGACACCGCTGCTTCCTCTCAGTGAGAGGAGATAATCAGCCTATAATGTTCCCACAGCTGGGACACATGCCTCCTCTCTGTGAGAGGGGATAATCAGCCTATAATGTTCCCACAGCTGGGACACATGCCTCCTCTCTGTGAGAGGGGATAATCAGCCTATAATGTTCGCACAGCTGGGACACAGCTGCCTCCTCTCTGTGAGAGGGGATAATCAGCCTATAATGTTCCCACAGCTGGGACACAGCTGCCTCCTCTCAGTGAGAGGGGATAATCAGCCTATAATGTTCCCACAGCTGGGACACATGCCTCCTCTCTGTGAGAGGGGATAATCAGCCTATAATGTTCCTACAGCTGGGACACCGCTGCTTCCTCTCAGTGAGAGGGGATAATCAGCCTATAATGTTCCCACAGCTGGGACACATGTCTCCTCTCTGTGAGAGGGGATAATCAGCCTATAATGTTCCCACAGCTGGGACACAGCTGCCTCCTCTCAGTGAGAGGGGATAATCAGCCTATAATGTTCCCACAGCTGGTACACATGCCTCCTCTCTGTGAGAGGGGATAATCAGCCTATAATGTTCCCACAGCTGGGACACAGCTGCCTCCTCTCAGTGAGAGGGGATAATCAGCCTATAATGTTCCCACAGCTGGTACACATGCCTCCTCTCTGTGAGAGGGGATAATCAGCCTATAAAGCAACGGAACGGGACCTACAGAAAATGCATTAGTCTATTTCTACAGCTATGTCTATTTTTATTTAATGCCTAATTTCAACGGTGCCGGTGCATATCTTATGGTTAAATTCATCTCATCTTTGCTATGCCTTATAAACAATACTCTAAAACTTGTGCGATTATTGGAAGTGTCACTAATTAGCAGCGTGCGAAACATTGAATGCGCCAACTCGCTTATCTCAGTCCAAAGTCCATTTGACCATACTCGCTTTGTTTACGTTCCGATTTCTTCTGTACCGGAATGTGTAATAACTTGCTATTATAGGTATGCTCTCTGGCTTGCTAACAAATATGTTTTGATGGGTGTTGAAATGTTTTCTGTTCATTTGAAATACTTCTTGTTCAAGCTTTGTGTTTTGAGTTTGGAGATAAATACTAACTGTCTTGGACTTTATATTATTATGAACATACTTTTAAAGATTTATTCTGACCTACCCGTAATAACGAACACTTACGCATGTACCAATTGTTTACATAAAATAAAACGTGAGTTATTCATAATGTGTGTGTTTCTGAGCTGTAGAAATTGTTGTATGGATGTTGTATGGAGCTTTGATTATTTATTTTATGTTGAGAATCGGAATTCTATCATATTATTCGGATTTGTCATGCATATACTCACTTTTGTAATAAACTACTTATTTGTAGGTATTGCGTTCTATAATGTATGAATTAAACATCTATCATCAGAATGTTCGAGGACTGCGGACGAAGTCGATCAACTTTTACAGGAATTTAACTAAATGTAACTATGATTTAATCACTTTAACTGAGACCTGGCTCGTTGATGGGATATTGGACAGTGAACTTTTTGATGATAGGTACCTAGTGTGGCGGCGCGACCGTGACTACGCAGCCACAGCGCAGGTGCGTGGTGGCGGCGTGCTGGTGGCTGTTCGTCGTGAACTTGCTGTAGTTGAGAATGTGGACTGGCAATCCAGTGCTGAAGACATCTGGATTTCTATTCAATTGAGAACCTGTGATAAACGTACCTACCGACTTAACATATGTACTCTCTATCTGTGTGAACAGAATTCGGGCAATAGCTTCGCTAATCAGTTACATACTTATTTAGACAATCTCTCGGACGTAGTGAATAACCACCCTGTAGATAAATTTATTATTCTCGGAGACTTTAATATGAGCTCGATAACTTGGACGGCCTCAAATGATGGAATTAGACCTATCGTGCCCCAAACTAGCTTGTTTACCCATTTCGTTGATACGATTGATTTTTGTAGCTTACAGCAGTTTAATCTTGTTAATAACAGACACGGCAGAATTCTAGACCTGGTCCTCGCAAATACTCCCGTCACCGTCTCGGCATGTCTAGAACCCCTAACTATCGAGGATTCATATCACCCTGCATTATTAATCCAGTTTGTTACTGAACAACCTCAGTCACTAAATGCCAGTGCGCGCATGGCGCATCAATACAGCAAAGGCAACTATGAACTTATCCGATCTGAGCTACGAGGCACTAACTGGGACGACATATTATTGAAAGGTACTGTTGATGAAGCTGTCGGTAGTTTTTATTCAACATTATACGAAATCAGAGATAAACACGTCCCTCAGCGCCTATGTAAACTCTTTAAATATCCGCCTTGGTATAACTCGGCGCTCATTAAGATACTTAAAGAAAAGTTTAAATACTATAGGAAATTTAAAGTCTACGGTAACATTTCTGATCGCTTAACATATCATTTACTTCGTGATAGAGCCAATGATATTGAGCAGCTTTGTTATAAGGCCTACATGACTAAAATCGAGTCCTCAATAGGTAATAGTCCAAAACTATTCTGGTCATATGTCAAAAGCAGACGGATGAACAGCAATTTCCCGTCGAGTATGTCATATGGTGACAGTAGAAGTGACTCGGGGGAAGGAATTTGTGAACTTTTTGCTAATTACTTTCAAACAACCTTCCTTGATGCTTCCTCTGCAAGTCGCAACTGTGGCTCGACTGGCTGTGCTTCCAACTGTGATCTAACTACAATTGAAATTGACATAGTGACTGTTCATAAATATTTAAAATCTCTCGACTTAACTAAATCTGCTGGCCCAGATGCTTTGCCTGCCGTGTTTATTGTTAAATGCGCTGAGGAACTAGCTTTGCCTGTATCACTTTTATTTAAAAGGTCAATATCTGAAGGCATTGTACCTTCTGTCTGGAAATCAGCATTTATATCACCCATCCATAAAAAGGGAGCTAAAGATAAAATTGAAAATTATAGGCCAATCTCAAAACTTTGTCTACTAGCTAAAGTATTAGAGCGCATAGTCTATAATCAATTGTACAGCAGTGTGGTTTCTAGCTTGAGTCCTGAACAACACGGGTTTCTGAAAGGAAGGTCCACAGTATCTAACCTGGTCCTGTTCACAGATTTTATTTCAGAGCATATGGATAATGGATCCCAGGTCGATACAATCTATACCGATTACAGCAAGGCGTTCGATAGAATCGATCATGACATTCTGCTGAGGAAGCTTTTCGACTTGGGCATTAGTGGTGACCTATACCGATGGTTCTCGTCCTACGTACAAAATAGGACTCAAGCAGTGGTCCTCAGTGGCTTTATATCCTCCTGGTCAACCATCCCCTCTGGTGTACCGCAGGGGTCCCTATTGGGGCCATTATTATTTGTTCTTTTTATTAATGACATCGGCGAGTGTTTCAAATATTCTAAACACTTAATGTTTGCAGACGACATGAAAATCTTTACATCAGTTAAGAGTCTAAATGACGCTATACGTTTGCAGGCAGACATATCTAGATTAGTTGATTATTGTAGAATAAATAAATTAGATCTTAATATTTCTAAATGCTTAGTTATCACCTTTACCCGGAAGAACCTATCAATAATATTTAACTATTCAATCGCAAATCAGCCATTATCTCGAACTCGTGTCATCAGAGACCTTGGTATTCTTCTGGACAGTAAGCTCACCTTTGAGTGTCATGTTGACCATATTGCCAAAAAAGCGTCCAAAGCCTTGGGATTCATTATCCGTAACGCGAGTTCGTTTAAAAGAATGAAAACCTTGAAAATTTTGTATTGTGCTTACGTCCGCAGTCATCTCGAATATGGTAGTCAAATTTGGAATCCGAATTTTGCAGTGCATTCAGACAGATTGGAACGAATACAAAGGAAATTCACGCGATACTTAGGTTATAAATTTAAAATTCCTTATCTGAGTTACAAGGAACGATGCGTACGATTCCACTTACTTCCACTTGTAACTCGGAGAAATATATCTGATATACGGTTCCTAGTGAAAATAGCACAATCAAAGATCGAGTGTCCTGAACTTCTTTCTAAGCTGTCCCTGAATGTTCCACCTCGCCATTCTCGCTTAAGAAATCTTCTTCGTGCTCCTTACGCTCGCACAGTATACCGTAGCAATTCTTTTCTGCTCCGTTCAATCAAAGCATTTAACCAAATGGTAATGAACGAACACCCATCAATCGATTTGTTTGCAAGCAGCTTAGCGACAATTAGTACTGCCTTGTCTAAAAGCTGTATTGTTTGTGATGGATTTTAATTGTTATTACGTTATGCTTAGTTATATCATTAATATTATGCTTAGTTATTAGTTTGTGCAACAATAGTGTATTGCTAACTGTGGAGGCTTGTAAATGGCTTTTCGTTGATTGCATCACTACAAATTTTTGTATTGTTAGCTGTAAGCCACCCAAACACAATAAAAATAAAAAATAAAAAAAAAAAATAAAATAATGTTCCCACAGCTGGGACACAGCTGCCTCCTCTCAGTGAGAGGGGATAATCAGCCTATAATGTTCCCACAGCTGGGACACATGCCTCCTCTCAGTGAGAGGGGATAATCAGCCTATAATGTTCCCACAGCTGGGACACATGCCTCCTCTCTGTGAGAGGGGATAATCAGCCTATAATGTTCCCACAGCTGGGACACAGCTGCCTCCTCTCAGTGAGAGGGGATAATCAGCCTATAATGTTCCCACAGCTGGGACACAGCTGCCTCCTCTCTGTGAGAAGGGATAATCAGCCTATAATGTTCCTACAGCTGGGACACCGCTGCCTCCTCTCTGTGAGAGGGGATAATCAGCCTATAATGTTCCCACAGATGCCTCCTCTCTGTGAGAGGGGATAAACAGCCTATAATGTTCCCACAGCTGGGACACCACTGCCTCCTCTCCGGGAGGGGGGATAATCAGCCTATAATGTTCCCACAGCTGGGACACCGCTGCCTCCTCTCCGGGAGAGGGGATAATCAGCCTATAATGTTCCCACAGCTGGGACACATGCCTCCTCTCTGTGAGAGGGGATAATCAGCCTATAATGTTCCCACAGCTGGGACACAGCTGCCTCCTCTCTGTGAGAGGGGATAATCAGCCTATAATGTTCCTACAGCTGGGACACCGCTGCCTCCTCTCTGTGAGAGGGGATAATCAGCCTATAATGTTCCCACAACTGGGACACAGGCCTCCTCTTTGTGAGAGGGAGAGGGCCGTAAACCACCACGCAGGCCCAGTGCGGGTTGGTAGATGTCACATGTCTTCGAATTTTTGGTTCTAGAACATGCCGGTTTCTTCACGATGTTTTACTTCACCATTTTGAGAACAGTGGTGATGAAATAATTCACACAGAGTGCCTGTCTGGGTTCGAACCAACGACCTACAACTCGTAAGCCAAGGCCGTTACCCCTGGGCCACCACTGCTCCCGTTCTGCTCTTTGTTTTATGGTCAGCCTACAAATAAAGGCAGTTTCTTACCCCACTTAGCAGCGACATGCAGTGGACATATATTATGTTTAGCAGCACAGTTGACATCAGCTCCTTTAGCCAGCAGTAGCCTGGCAACTGCCTCATTGCCGTAGTGTGCAGCTATGTGCAGCGGTGTGAAGCCTGACTTCGAAGTCACGTCGGGGTTATGCTCGTTCTGGTTGAGGAAAGAATATCCGTTAGTAGCAGATACAGATCAGTTAGATACTAACGTGCAATTAGTACTCGAGAGATTGATCAAGGAAGAATATGGAATTAGTTGGAGGTAGAACAAAGGCAAGAATACAAAAATAAAAAAAAATCAGTTTCTCTACCACTGGAATCATGGTATTAATAATAATAAGACATTTATTTCAGACGTAGTCCATATTGTTAGTAACACAAAAAACCTTAAAAAGCTATTTTTAGTATATACAAAAACAAAACCACAGAAAGAAATAAAAATAAAAATCACAAAGTGGCACCGTCCAGGAGTGCCAGTTTAAGCCAAGCCCTGGACGCGACCACCCTCAGTAGTCGCGTCCAGTACCGCCACTTCGGCGAGTTCTATCGGCCCATGAATACGCTCAAAAGGCTGTTCGAGCTGGCCCGCATGCACTTCATAAGAGACGCACTACGCTTCCGCATAATGGCATGAAAACCATCCACGCTTTTCACCGCAAACATAGCTGAAGCGCTGCAGTGGCGCGGCAGCCTGAACAGCACCCTGAACGCGTTACTAAACTGTATTTACGCGCTGGGTGTACTTAGTCCACAGGCTGCAGTTGTAAAAAGATTGACAGAAGGCCTTAAATAATGTCACTTTGACTTGCTATTAAAGCCCGGATACACAAATAAGAGAGTCTATTGTCGTTTGTCGACGCATCTGGTGTCCTCATCCTTACTTTCATAGGATTTATTTATTTGTCGCCCACAAATACTTAACATACATAATCAGCCTATAATGTTCCTTTTGCTGGGGCACAGGCTTCTTCTCTGTGAGAGGGAGTGGCACGTTCACCACCACGCGAGCCCAGTGCGGGTTGGTAGATGTCACATGTCTTCGATTTTTTTCGTTCTAGGACATACTGCATTACTCACGATTTTTTCCTTCACAGTTTTGAGAGCAGTGCTGATAAAATAATTGATATAAAGTACAGCGCCTGTTGGGTTCGAACCTACGACCTACAACTCGTAAGTCGCAGCAGTTACCACTGGGACACAACTGCCACTACTCTCACCCACAAAAACATAGCACCTAGATAAATCTTCAAAGATCCCATCGGTACTTACTTAATAATTCTATCTAGAAAGTTCCAAATACCTCAAGTAATAAGTTAGCGGCCTTGACGTCATCCTTCTTAGCAGCGATATGTAGTGCTGGCAAACGGACCCTGCCGCGTGTGTCAGCTTCTAGCAGAACTGCTACCACCTTCTCATGGCCTTGCTGCATAGCCACTGCTAGGGGAGTGAAGCCATCCTGCAAGATGAAGAGGTTTTAAGCAGCGGAAGATAAATAAGGTTAATAATGTTGATGATGTTATGGAACTTGCTTGCACCGTCACATACTCGTACTGTTTTTCATAGGTTATCACGCCATTTTGAATATACTTATATTCAAAATGGCGTGAATGTAGGTATGTTGAAAAACGCGTTTTTCAACATACCTACATTCAGTGTGTTATGTTCATTATAAAACTGTTTCATGGTGAACAAAATAATTAAGTGTTTGAAAATTTTACGGAACTTATTGTTTAAAGCAATCGCTTCAGCCGTAAATCCAGCTGCCCAGGGGTTTCTTTTGGTTAAGACAGTTAGATTATACAAGTTTATGTTTGCAGTTGATTAAATGCGAAACTGGTACAAAAAATATATTTTACACATCACGTCATTTTACAATTTTAAAACAAAAGCACAAAACAAAACACAAAACTCTCAATTCTAGAGCACAGTTAGTTCAAGGTAAGCATGCAACATCGTCAACGATGTTGATGAGAGAATTCAAACGAAAGCCTATCAATAATACCATTTTGGTAATATCAAAGGTAAGATTTGAAATATGAATTTAAAAGTTTAAACAATGACACGTTACCTCAGTAGCGAGGCTCTGATTGGCTCCATTGGCGAGTAAGAATTTCACGACGCCATCATGGTTCTCCTGCGCAGCCATGTATAGTGGCGTGAAGCCATTTTGCGACTGGATGTTGACCTGAGAAAGAAAATTATTGATGAAACAAATGAAAATCTTGGAGCGATTATACTACGACTACATTGTCGCGATAAAGAGAACTACACTTCGGCCGTTCTCTGTTTACAGCAAGACGTCGAGCGGTGTACGAGAAAGACCACACGAAGTGTAGTTCGTCTTATATCGACAATATAGAAGAAATGTTGTAGAAACACTAAAATTGATGGAGTTCTTGGATCTGCCAAAATACTTTATTTGGTGAGGTGGATACTTATCTCGGGGCGAATCTGACACCTAAAACGTTATTTTCGTTAGTTCCGATCAAAAAGGAAAAAAAACTTAGGTATCTGAAACAACTCTGAAGCTGTCCATCGACAAAAACGGCTAAAGTGCAAATGAACATAAATTCAAAATCCAAAATTGAAATGAGTGAATTGTGAGTAAAATGAAAACGTTGCACTTAAGCCCAAACAGATGGATATATTCAAGTATTGATTAATATTTGTGCAACACTTCGTTCAAAATATTTTTGTACCTGTCGATTGGTAAAGTGTTTTAACAGGATTTGTTATTGTGCCTGTCAGTCATTCCTTTTAAGACTTCATACAGACAGACGAAAATGTATTTCTGCGATCGATTTCTTTTATTTTGGGATATAATAACAATGAATTGAAATTAACTTGAATCAACATTAACACATTCAAAATTTCACTGCAATTTATAGGGATACTAAATTATTCAGACAATATATCGGAGCGGCAGATAAGTCCGCGGCCTAAGGCATTAAATTAAAAAATAGTATGAGTATTTTACTTTTATTTTTCAATATAGTCTCTCTCAAGCGAGACACATTTTTCACATTTGGCGTATGACGCATTTATGCGTCGTACCTAAAAAATATTCCTTTTCTTTGCCCTCCCAAGGAGTATCGTAATTAGTGCTAACACAAGTTAGTTAATGACAGGCCAGTTGGCGTGGTTGGTTAAGATACCGCCTATCATGCCGCAGGTCGTGGGTTCGATTCCCATCCAGGACAAACATTTGTGTGCATGAACATGTCTGTTTGTTCTGAGTCTGGGTGTAATTATCTATATAAGTATGTATTTACAAAAAAAAAAGTAGTGTATGTAGTATATCAGTTATCTGGTTTCCATAGTACAAGCTCCGCTTAGTTTGGGATCAGATGACCGTGTGTGAATAATGTCCCAGGTTATTATTATTAATGAGTCATCGCTAAGTATCTCGTGCCGCGAACTTATCAGCCGCCCCTCGTAGTTCTTTATCCCTCTGTATCATTAACGTGAGGTGGTGATGAACTGATCTCAAGTCTTTCTATAGACGCGTTAACCTAATAAACATTGCAAGAACTGAGATCCTGAATCTATACAGTGAACCTAATAATAGCATTAATCAATAACAAAGAAAATCAATAAAACTATGTAGATAGTAATTTATCACAGCCATTAGCTTTAGTAATAAATATACAAGGGGGTGTCCATTTGCCCTTCGTTCGAGACAAAGCAGTTCATCAGCCTTGCCGTAGTAATTCATTGCCACTGCGTTACTCAATCATCCTGAGTATATAAATACACATTTACAAATAAATTCATGAGTACGGTCCATGAAGGAGAGAAATGAATACAAGGGAAGGTATTTTTTTTAAACGGTCAAGACCGGCGACACGCAGGATTAAAAGTAAACCAACCGCTTAAAAAATAAGACTGTTCCGCTACGATTTCCCTTGCCCGTGACTTTTTACCCTTTAGTTTTACCGAAACAGTAAAAAAATTGTAAATAGAACAGCCGATCTATTCTGTACAAATCTCACCGTGAAAACTTAGGTGAAGTGAGCTATCATTCCACCTGATGCTAGAGATTGAGACTACTGACAGCTCACTCCACACTCACCTCACCTAAGTTTGCACGGTGAGATTTGTAGAGAATAGCACTGTAGGATAGTTTATGCAAGATAAAAGTGTAATTTTGGAAATCATCTAGTATATTTCCTTAGGTTTTCATATAAACAAGTTGAGCCTAAGTATCCCACTATCCATTATATAAATACTCCTTCTTTTACTTCCAAAAGCAATTTATTCTTCTGTAAATGATAGGTCATTAATTTCTGTATTCACGTGATTCATCGTATTATCCTTTCTCAAAGTTTGTTTCGGTCGACTTTCTGTCTGGCCAGATGTTACTGACGATCAATATTTCTTTTCTCTTTCGTTTGATATATTTCTTTTAGTAATGTTCATTTGTTTCAGTTTCTTGAATTATATGTTTGTTTATCTTTTCCTTGAATGCTTACCCTTGAACTTTTGCTTCGTTTTCGTTATTTTGGCAATGTTCATGATGTTGTTTGTCTTTATTGAATTTGTTTGGTCGTTTTGGCGTAATAAAAAGTCTTTCATCTTTTGTGTTTGCTCTTTTATGGGTATGACTTACATGTTTCGTCTTTTTAAGTTAGTCTTTACTGTTAACGTTGAGGAGTTACATTATGTACCTAAATATTTATTTATTTATTTAAATGCCGTATAACTATCCTTACAGGTTACCTAATGCGATAGCCAAGTCACGCACACAAAATACATTTCAAGTTCTTAAAGATCATTGTTTGTAACATAGTGTAAACAATAGTACTTTTGCGAATTCACTCCAGGCAGTGACATGTAAATATATCAATTTCCACCTGAATATAATTGATCGTGCGAATTGGTCGAGTCAGAGGGGTTTTGGCTAGCAAGTTGGTATAACAGTACAAACATATTTTACTTTCAATATTGTTTCACTTTCTGAAACTAATGTGACTGCTGACAAATACCCTTAGGGACTAACCTTTGTCTAAAAACTACAAATGGATCCTGCTTGCGGTTATTACTCTTGGGAAATTAGTAGTGGCTCCTAAATAGGCAAACATGCATGACATTATAACAGGGTGGCAGTGTGACAGGGATATCGACGCGCAACCTGTTACTATGAATTCAGTACACGATTCCGGAACCCCGCTGCGTTGACCGTTATTCTTCGGTTATTAAAAAAAATCTGCTATTTTCTACAAAAGTACAATACCTACGCGGTCTAAATATATGGAACAGCATTTTTTTTTTAAATAACTGACGAATTACTTCAACGCAGGGGAGTCCAGAATCATGCATTAAATCTATGGTACCTGCCTAATCAACCACCAGTGAATTTATTTATACGAACATCTTAAAAAGGTCAGACCTGTACAAGTTTATATTAGCTGTTCTGTAGTAGTCAGTCATTCACTGTTGTTTCGCTTTTTTTAAAGAAAGATAAGATTCTATGTAAAAATGGATATAGATAAACAAATAGAATACAGGCAGACCATAAATATTACAGATATAAATGTTATCTATCGCTATAGCTTATCGCTAAAAGCGATCTTTTACAGACAACGTTCTAATATCTTCTGAAAGCCATGGTGCCAGAAGATGTTTAATTTTTACAGCATGAATCGTACAGAGATGCGCCTGGTTATCTGTCAGCATGTTGTCTTTATCGTCAATCGAATCAACACTGATTAAAGGATACCAGTCTATCTCTTCGGAGATCATAATAATATGTATTCATGCCACTAAAGGAGACGGGGATTTCTGGGCCTGATTGTAATAAGTCGAGGTATGGTTTAAAAAAAGGGTTATATTTATCTATTTCAAAATCTGAAAAATCAGTCCAATTTACAATCTGGGAATTGAAAAATCCAAAAATTAAGTTTAAGGTGACGAATAAAATGAAATATCGATTAAATTATAATTGATTAACGTGACAAAGCTCATAATATTTAAAAAAATGCTTTAACCAGATGATTGATTAAATTAAAATAGTTAAATCCATTAGAATTAATTTATTATATAGTTTTTAAACAAATTAAATATCTACATATACTAAATATAAATCTTAAAATCGTTTCATGTATGTTAATCGATTATTGTATTTTTAGTCTGTGCTGACATCCATAACATTGACAGACAGCTGTGGCACTCACTCATTTCGTATCGTTTAGTGCGTGTACGTTTTGAGTGTGTTTCCTCCCACGTTTTATTGATAATTTCCTCGACCCCTGCTTTTTTTACGGACTTCTGATTTTGCTTCTTGTACGACCCTTGCTACCATACCGGACACGGAGAACCCTGCTTATACATTGGACTTGGACTTGTTATTTTGGATTTTACGACCGGCCTACCGATTGGATATTGACACCATGGTTCGTTGTGTAAATTGTCGCATAGCGACTAGTCGCTGTAATACACTAGGTCATCGAGCTTTAGATGACGAAATGATATTAGCAGTGATTCGTCGATGGTGTGCACCAAAATCTGTAAGTACTTACTCATTTCTCTACAAATATAATTAACATCCTAAATAAAAGAAACAAATGGCGTTCTCACTTCAAAAATCAGCTGTTAAGTGTAGGTTGATACATAACCTCACTTTTACAAAATCTCTTATAACTCAGCTTTCAGATTGCCAAAATCCGCAAAATTTTCAGTGACGGTCCCATAATATAGTAGCTACCAATTGACACCAATTTCATCTTTTTACATCCAGGCCCAAGATTGTATGAAAGCGTATCCGTCTCCCTTGCGCTGCAGAAGAATTTTAGGTTTTGCCTTAGGTGGGCGAATTTTGTAGGAGATGAATAATGTCATGGTAAGAAAACATATCAGCCGGGCATTGACCATGCTTGCTGACATTTTGAGGAGAGGAAACAATGAGAAGGTCCAAAAGTGAGGGATTATAGCTTGGAAAATTGTGTTTTGCCCTTAAACAAAGATTAAACATCATTTTAAACCATATAGTGCCAGTAAAAATCTCATCCATATGTCTGTCTGTCTGTTACATTTGACGGGTTGACCTGGGTTAGGACATAGGACACTTTTTATTTCAATAGGACGTTCCCGTGGGATAATTACCGACCTCAAGTTGTCATCTTACCTGTGCTGCAGTCTGAACAAGCAGTTTGACTACTGCCTCCTGCCCCGCTAAAGATGCAATGTGCAGTGCAGTGTTGCCTTTCTTGGTGGCTGCATCAATGGCAGCACCTCGATCCAGCAGCTCCCGGACGACTTCCACATGGCCATCCTTGGAGGCTAGGTGGATGGCGTTTAGACCATTCTGGGGACAAAGGGTTAGTGGTTATTATTGGTCTCTTCTATGAGGTTCCTGTTTTTATATTTTTTAGTTTTACTCCAGATTATGCTTTTGGGGGTTGCCAGACTAATTTCAAACTTAAATGGAGTTTTTAGTTGCATCAGGAAAGTTGGTATAGAACGAACCTCTTTCACCCTATCAGTCATGAGAAACTGATATTAGGTAGTGAAGACGCATCATCATCTGCCAAGTCTTTTTCAATATCAGTATTTTATATGAAGCAAAGTAACAGGGAAATACAGTAGATTGTTTGTGGAAAAGTTATATATCATACGTAATTGGTTTTTCAAGCTGTTGTTTACATACAAATTTATTTACAACATGATACTCTAGCTGTTTATCATTCGTGTAAGGTACGTAAAAACCTAATCTGATTATGCAAATTATAATTATTATGTAAAAATGCTGAAAATTCCATCCAAGGGGCGCGTTTGAATTATGTCAGATGTAAGTCAGACTCCGGGGAAGATATTTATTTACAGCTAAGTTGTACATAGAAGAAATATTCTACCAAAAAGATGTTTTTAAAAAAAAATATTTATTCGAAAACTAAAAAGTTTTACTTCAGCTGAGACTACCACAACCATACGTGCTGCCAAGGAAACGGAAAATTCTAGATTTTAGACAACATTAATCAACCGCAAACGAATTTTAAGATTTAAACGTTTTCTTTATGATGGAGTGTAGTAGTCCTGTAGACGAATTACCCTTTCTGTAGAGTTGAGACCTTAGGTTAGATTTAAGCTACATTTTCTAGATGATTTTCAGCCCAAAATCGTCGTTGAATCTCTTGACGACCTGTATGTTCGCAGGATATTGTAACTAATATTTACATGCCAACGTGTTATGACTTCCACACAAATGCTTTAATAATTAGGCCTCCATCTATATTACTAAAACCTTGATAATAATATAGCCTTTCTGCCTGAAACTATCCTTCAGACAACATTTAAAATAAAATTACTGTAATAATATACAAATGATTTAGAACGAGGAAAATGTCATGAGGAAAGTTTTGAGTATGAAAGTACTTATGTAGGGTGTAGAGTAGGAGACGACCAAAGAAACGATAGATGGAATGTGTGAAAGATGATATAGCTAGAAAGGGGTTGATTAGTGACTACTGATGACAGCTAATGAAGAAGTATGGAAGAAGAAGACATGTTGCGCCGACTCCAAATAAATTGGGATAAGGGCAGGACGGATAAAATAAATATATAAATATATATACAGAAATCATTTAACCTTCTGTTTGCCAATATCCAGGGCTCAATATTAAACTATATGTGAATATCGAACGAAAAGCTCGATATGAGGCCAATATTAAGAGCCTTGAAGTCTACTAAAACAGGTCAGCGGGGTACTCTGTATATTCCAAAGAATATAAGGTCAAGGATACACAAAATTGGGTCAAGATCCTTATCCGAGGCATCTGTAGAGTTACTTAGAAGGATTTTTTTTAAGATGAAAGAGGCGTATGATGAATAAAATGGAAGATTAATAAGGAACCTGTCCCACCGGCGAGGAAGCGACTAGCTATCGACTATTTTCTCGCTCACGAATCGTACAATAGATGTAGGTCCCCGTTAGTAAAAAAGATACGGGTGTTAACAGTTGATCAAACACAACACAACATGTTGAACCTTCACTATTAAATTAGTTTCCATCCATATGTTCATATCTATGTATCATGTTACAGATCAAATGCATATTTATCTTTATCGCTGACAGTTCAAACTGCTTGCGAAATCTCTCTCTGCCAGCGAGATTTATCAAGGATAATACTCGCTCAGCAACGCTCGCTTGGCAGGCAGGACATTCGCTGATAGACTCTCGCTTTGTACATACGCATACCAGCAAGTGACTGGGCAGTCATTCTAGTCGTCGCACTGGCTCATAGCCCAGCGATAAAGCTATACGAAGTACACACTTGCTGCTTGTTGCTCTCCAACTCGTTTATTGTTGCTGGCTCTACTCGCTTTTCGTTAATCGCCGACGGTGGAACAGGTGCCTAAGAAGCTTAAGGAGCATATTCTTGTTCGAAGTGGTAGAAGTAGGTTCAAAGTATTCTGGCGACACAAAGACTTTTAAAGAAAGACCAAAAAAAAAAGTACGTCTTAAAGATACGTTTGAAATTCGGGATGAAGAAGCTTAATTCTTTAGCCGAGGGATGACCGACTGTTAGGGTCCGAAGATTTTACTTTAGTTGCGAATATGCTCTATTTTATCTCCTACACCTATACCACAGTATAAAAAGATACAGTAGGACGACGCCTTTAATCTCGTGGTAAATGCCAATAACGTGTAGGCATTGTCGCAACAGCTAGGGTTGTCTCAAGTAAACCATATTTATTTATTTATTTTAGATCAACATCGTCATCAACATTATTATTATAAACAATAATTTACAATTATCAAAAATATCGTTTTTGTGTGAACCAGCTGCTCATCTAAGAAACTGTAACTGTAGGTACCTTTATAAATAGGCGTCTGACAAATATTTTCGGTTTATAGATTTACTGGATTTGAAATTTCTGTTGTTGAACTTAATTATATTATGTAAAAAATCCTCATCCTAATAAATAATTTTGTCAAAAAAAAAAAAAAATATTGGGAAGCACGAACATGGTTAAGTGTTAAATTGAAATGGGTGAAATCGCAGTTCTTTATTGATGTAAATATATCGATTGTTTTAATTATTATACATAAATCAAAACAATAATAAATTGACACACGATAGCCCTGAAAGTTGTCTCCCGAACTACTAACACGGTAGCATACGCAGTTCGGGAGCGCCCTTCCCCCGTCTCGCCCCTGACGCCCCGCACGATTGCCCTGTCTAGACGTCTTCGTACGACGACTGTATGATTTATAGACTGTGCCTATAGCATGAAGTTATTTGCCCGTTTAGTGGATTTAAAAAATAGAAATTGCGGTTCTTTAAAACGAATCCTCTCCAAATTGAAACAGCGATGTATGGTGTATGTAATGTGAATATAAATCTTTTGATTTGATAGCACGAAAAATGCACCAACTTAAAGTATCAATCTGACTAGGCTTTTCCCAACTATGTTGGGGTCGGCTTCCAGTCTAACTGGATGCAGCTGAATACCAGTATTTTACATGGAGCGACTGCCTATCTGACCTCAACAACCCAGTTACTGGGTAATACGATACCCCTTGGTAAGATTGATTGTCAGACTTTCGGGCTTTTGACGACCCGTAACGACTGTCAAAGAACCACGAACGACAGTCGGGACCAACACCTTAACGTGCTTTCCGTGACATGTAAAGATGGTCACCCATCCACTGACCAAAGCCAAACGCAAACGTAGCTCAACCTGATGGATCGACCCGTACGGATTTAATGTGTACCAACTTAAAGTACCAACCTAAAATTCTTAAGGGAATTTTGGTTAATAAAACAGTCGCCAATAACTTTGGCGTCAAACGGCCTGGCCTAGCCTGAAAATTACATAGTACCCGAGTGTTTAATTAATAAACAGCATTGCCTAATCAAACTTATATAATAAAAAATGCCCAGTTGGTCTGTCGCATACGAAATGTCACGCAATCACTGCCACCTTGGCACGCCACCTCGGCCGTGTCACGCTAGTTCTAACAGGTAATAATGAAACTGACTTTTTATAGTGATATTTTAGGTAATAATCAATATAGTGAACAGGTAAGCTAGTATCGTCTAATAATTGGTTTTGAGTGAAAAGTTACGATTTTTTTTCGCGAGAAACCCACGTCACTCACGTCTTTCGGGATTGCTCGAGTAGTTCCGGACTCAAATTGAGCCAATTCAAAACCTTGTATAGCTGTAATAACAAAGTTTAGGATTATATTTTTCTGGAGACAGAAAATTATTATAGATGACACTAGTCTTAGAATATATCGAGAATGAGAAGTAAGTCTTAAGCAAGGGCTTAGAATGACGCGTGACAATTGCTTAACCTGAGTCAGTGACAATAAATGAACAAAGAAGATACTCATCATCTGCCTAGCCTTTTCTAATGGAGCCTCCACAACCAACTTACTGGGTAATATGATACTCCTTGGTAAGAAGACTTTCGGGCTCTAACGACCCGTAAAGACTGTCAAAAATCCATGAATGACAGCCGGGACCAACGGCTTAATGTGATTTCCTAGGCACCGAGGGTTCTCGGTATGTCACCTATCCACGGACCAACCGCGGCAAGCGTCCCGACCTGATCGATCGACCCATGTGGCTTTTATTACTTAGGCATGAGCCCCTCGAACAAAGAAGGAACTACATTATGATTTTATGGACACTAATCAAGGATTTATAACAAAATAGATATTGGTGAAAGTCGAATATGATAAATGATTTTATTTCTGTAAGTAGGTTTGTACAAACACTTTTACAAGTCAATCATGTTTTTTTTTTTTTAAAGTCTCTTATAAAGTCCAGACATAATCTTGGACAGTTCATGTGAAGACTATGTGGATTGGTGTCTGAAATGGTCTTTTGAGGAAAGAACCACACAGATTGAGAGGACCTGTCCAGTCAGTGCACGCATCTCAACTCAGGCCTTAAGGAGCTCAGCGATTCGACGAACAATACCAAAGAAAGGACATTTGGGTAGGCCGCATAAATTACTCAAACTATGATTAAAATAACTGAGAGAAAAAAAAAAACAAACAAATAACCAATACATAGTCTTCACATTCACAATAATTAAAATAATATAATACTTTACAAAGTAAATATTCATGTCAACATTCAGTATGCAAAAATAAAAAAGGGAAAAAAGAAAATTTGGAGCAGCTCAATCCCAAGCCTTTTTGTCCTCAATATAATCTTTAACGGTATAAAAAGCTTTCTGACACAACTTGCGCTTAATGAATGATTTGAATTTATGAAAAAGGTAAAAAACAGACAACTAAAGTTGTTACAACAGAATACGCCTAGCTTAACTGACACAATTTCGCTTACATTTATTTAGCACATTTCATTCCTTTAAACAGTATGATATCTGTATTCGTGACGGAATCGCGTGCCATGCTCAAATGTACGGAAAACGACCATAAGTTAGACGGACTACCAGGTTTTGTAAAAAAGAAACTTTATTTCTAAAACAGTAGAGTGTTTTTTTCTTTTGGAAGGAGAAGAGTTGACAAGGCAGATTTTTTTCGCAAATTAATATATGATTATTAGTAATGTCTTTATAGGCGGTCATATCAGAAGGAAAAATGGGTTTTTCTTTGAATAATTTTTGTTTGTTTACCGTTTTGTTTACTGAAACAGCATTTGGTTTATTTTATGTAAAGGCAAAGTCTAAGGTGAGTTCTGAATTGTTCAGGCTATACTCTTGACTATTCTCTTGATCAGAGGTGACAGAGACAAAGTCTACAATGGAGTGAGCTTACCCAGAAGAAGCTTCTCATCGAGAGGAGGTCTGTGTCCCTTTAGTGGGAACAATATCTGATTATGTATCAATTTTTAAGGGTCACTTGTTGAGAATTACTGGCGTGACCTTATATGTAACTTTGGCTGTATACACAATGGTGCCGATTCCCTTGTTCACAAACTAAACTAAATTTAAGTTCAGTGCATCTTTTTCTTTCTATTTCATTAAAAAAAAGGACAGAAGATAAATATCAGCGCCTGACGTAAATTAACGTATTTTTAGTAGCCAATTTTTTTTATCATGTCTAAACTTGTTTAAAGATTATCTTAATTTGACAGAATAAAACTAATATTTATCGTCTGTCCTTTTCTTAATTAAATAGAAAGAAATAAATCCGTCTGATTATTTTAGCAAAAACAGTCTGATAAATTAATAAATTAATGAAGAGGAGCTCGTGGCTAAGTAATAACAGCCGCACGGGTCGATCTATCAGGTTACGCTTGCCGGGGTTGGCCCGTGGATGGGTGACCATCTTTACATACCGAGACTCCTCCGTGCCTCAGAAAGCACGTTAAGCCGTTGGTCTCGGCTGACATTCGTGGATCTTTGACAGCCGTAACGGGTCGTCAGAAGCCCGAAAGTGTGACAACCAGTCTTACCAAGGGGTATCGTATTACCCAGTAACTGGGTTGTGAAGGCCAGATAGGCAGTCGCTCCATGTAAAATACTGGTATTCAGCTGCATCCGGTTAGACTGGAAGCCGACCCCAATATAGTTGGGAAACGGCTAGGCAGATTGATTGAGTCTGACAAATTAATGTCCAAGAGACTCTCAGAGCAATTAGTGTCCTTTATATCTCATTCTATCATAGGTCAAATTAAAAGAAATACCAAAAATTTCTTCTAAGCTGTCCTTCGGCTCTATCTGTCTTAAGTGTCGCTCATAAAGTCATAACTAATAATTTCATTTCACGTTATCACACGGATGCCTATAGCTGTATAGTTAAACTACTTCATGAAGTCACGTCTTGCAGCTTTATGACTTTAAAAGCATAAGGTTTAAATTGCAATAACTAACGCGCCTTCGTGAAATAGTTTAACTTACAAGGATCTTGGCCAAAATCGGAACTACATATACTGTTTGCTGTGTAGCATGGTGAGGGTGACATTAAACCAACCGTTCCTTTTCACTCTTGAACGTTACCGCGATTTACAATCATGATGGAATATTGTAGCTGCATCCTAAATATCATAGTCGTAAAATAGGGAATCAATAGTAACTGTATTCAATTAAAAGAATTTACCCCGCCAAAATGTGTCTACAAATAAAATCATCATGTTATGCGTGTAACATAAAGCCATAGACATGTGTAGTGATGGGATGTATTGCTATGATGGGTAGTCAATATTTTATACAGAAAAAGAAGTTTACTATATATTTTTACACCTTTGTTGTTAGACATAGCACTCGTTCTGACGCAAAATGGCTGCCAACGCACCGCGTCACATGGCAAAGATGTTAGTTAACACGAGAAAAAAACTTTTTTTTTTAATAAATATCGGTTGTGCTTTGAATGTGTTTTTATTTTTTTTTATTCAATACACATTTTAAAATAAATTTCATAATAATAAGATACGTCAAAGACATTTTGAAAATTATATTAACTATCGAGATTTTTGCTGTGAGAATCGTTATCAATAAAATTGAATTGCATAATGTCACTAACCTAGTCATGCGATACTGACATCAGTCACCCGGACCGTTCTACACCGCAAACAGTGTAACGTCGCCATCTTGTTTTAATGGTTCCGCACCTCAAAAGGAAAAAATCCCCTGGAACCCTTTGTACTCACACGTTTTGGAGCTTTAAGGGACCGTAAACAAAGGTCAGTGGGAAGTATATAATATATGTATATGTCTTGATTTATTGCGAGTATCGAAATATGTCGCCTAAATGAACGTGTTTTTTTTAATCCGTTGACTTAGAAGTTTAATTCTTTTTAGTGCATTAAGGGACCGTAGACCTGCGTATTTAATACTAATTTGAACTTGATACCTCCATGCGTTCCTGAAAAAAAGGGTCTTGACAGACAGACTCATGGACCAAGAAGTGGTCTTATAAGGCCCTTTGTACACGGCACGGTTTCTTTACGGCATGGCGTATATACCGCACCGTAGATAAAACGTGTCTGTTAACAAGCTTCCATAGTGATCCATACAACACTAACAACCGTGCCTACACACGACGATTTAGTACAAACTTACATTTATAGTTGGAGAATTGACCGTGACGTTTATCGATGTATGGGAGAACATTTTTTAAACTACAAAGTTAAGTATGTTCTTGGGATAAATTCATCCCAACTACAGAACCCTACACTGTGCGTGGTCTAACACGCACTTGGCCGGTTTCACAATACATTTCACCAAATAATTGCACAAATGTTTACGTCCCTGTCAATGACATTCGAGCACCACAAGATCTTTGTAGCAGTATACTTACAGCATTGCTGACGTTGATGTCTACGCCCTGCTCCAGAAGGTTTATGATCTTCTCAATCTGACCGGCGCGCGCAGCCCGCAGAAATGCGGTGCTCGCGTCCGCCTGTTGACAAAGAAATTACAACTTTAAACACAAAAAGCAAAGGTTTAATTTAGCATACAAAATGGGTGGAACTAGTGCCTTAAGGGTGGGGAGGAAATGACGACCTTGAGAACAAGGAGATAAGTTACACTGTTGCTTGTCTTGTTAAATACATAGTTGAGCTTTGTCTGACTTTTAATGCTAAAATAACAGCTCTTTGTTTGAAGGAACAAGATAAATACGTTGGCAATGATAATGCGTACAGAAGAGTAGAAGAATAAGGTAAAAATAAGATGGTAAAAGTTCTTCAGATTGATATAAATCAAACAAAAGGATCTTTAATAGTATGATTGTAGGGTTCACTTTTTACAAAAGTGAATACCTACTATGATTGCCTTTGCCGCTTTCAATGTCATGGATGGAAGTTTTTATGACTTCAGAGTTACCAAAACTTTACACATGTGTTACAAACTTCGTGCATTACAAAAATATCCCCCGCCATAATTTGAAGTTGCCTTTAGAAATAGTCCACACGTATCAATTTGCTTAACTTATATAGATAAGGTTAAATCTTAAGCTCAATATAACTTTGAAATACTTAAAAAAAATGATCCAAATTCTATATTCGTTACTCTCAATCCAATTTATTTTGAGCAGAATATATAAAAAGTTACTACCCACGGAGATGAAGTTAGAGCTATCGAAGGTACAAAAAGATACCTCGAGGGACCAGTGGTTTATGTTCACGGCTTTGGAACCTTCTGGTATAATATGAGAGACAGTATCGATTGGGAGTAAAGGATTTAAAGGTAAAAAAGCTTTTAGTGATCAAAAGGATAGAAATAAATACAAAGATTTGTTTCTAAAAGGAACTGAGAGAAATAATGATAAAAACGCAAAAGGAAAAGAAAACTAATAATGGCATAGGTATGGTGTCAAGCATAACATATATATGTGTAAGCAACAAAAAGTGGTCACCGTCGCTAAGTGTGATGATTAAAGCAATACCAAATTGATTACTTGTTAGGATAACTAAGATAAACAGTAAAAGAGGTGATAATAAAATTATCATTTTGAGCAGGGGAAGATGTAATAGTACTAAAATGAATATAGACAACAGTAATATCTGCAGAGTCATAATAAAAGTGTTAGATTTTCATTCTATAGTAACAATAGAGTCATGTTATTCTCAATACATTTAAGTTAATACTTGGCCGTCTCGAGGTTTCTTTCTACCTTCGTTATAAGACAATTTCTAACAAGCTATCTCTGGAGACTTGACACAAAACAAAAGAAGGTTGTCTCTAATATCGTCTTGAAGTTTTATTGATTTATTCTAAAGACCGCAGTATATATACTGCGGAGTTGAAAATTTCTTTTCAACTTTATTTTTTGACAGATAAGATATATTATTATGTAGTTATTATATTAAGCTATTGTCATTTTACGATACGGAATAAATCTTCACTAATATTCTCACATGTCCACTTATTTGAAACATTTTTGTGGAGACATTATCAAATACATTTTGGTGAAACAGAGAAAAAGGGGAGGTTTGCTGGCAGAAAAGAAAGAAGAACTAAAAACAGCTGTTTTACTGCCAGTAAGGAAACCAAACTTACCCAACATAACCTGAAGAAGGTATATAAGATTTTAACTGCAGTTATAAACTACGGCAAAAGTCAGCCTGTATAGCGTCGACCTTGTCTAAAGCGTCTGATTTAAGCCTGGATCGATCCGGGGCTGGAGGTCAGAAGTACAAAAGTCAAAGTGTAGGTACAGACGAAAATGTGGAACTACCAAGGCAGAGACATTTTAGGGCAAGCGGTTCTGATGTTTTTGAGGTTATAAATCTTTCATGGTTGCTATTAAATTGCCTTTATTTTTTGTATTCAGATTAAAAGTTGATGAAATAAAATGTTGCAACTACGAGTAATACACATGCTTCTTGGTTAACATTTGACACCACAACCCTTTAAATTTTTTTACCTTTCTAATAGTGGTTGCTTTTTAAATGCTTTATGTCCAAAAATCAGCTAACAGTAATTTTACTGCCAACTGCTACAAGTTATGATTTTTGTTACAAATTCTTTTACCTATCGACTTCGGCTGTAAATTCATCAGACTAAGTTAATCTGTTTTAAGATATTATATAAACTGCCCAAAATAAATCACCATCTCCAAAAACAAACAAATCAAACAAGCAAATTCTTACACAATCGACTTCGGCTGTAAATTCTTATAAATGCTGTAAGTTAATCTGTTTTAGGATATTATTTATATAAACTGCCCAAAATAAATCATCATCTGCTTAGCCTTATCCCAACTATGTTGTGGTCGGCTTCCAGTCTAACCGGATGCAGCTGAATACCAGTATATTACGTAGTCCGACTACCTATCTGACCTCCACAACCCAGATACTGGGTAAAATGGTACCCCATAATACCATGCCAAAACTAAGTAAAATTCGTAATTTTGCATTCCATTCGTTGTGAGTCATATTAATGTTAATAAACCTGACCCTAAGAAAATAAACCTGGTAAAGCTACCTAAATGGAACCAAATTGAACAGCCGAATGAAATATCCAAGTTTTATAAATAAGTAAATCACATTGGAAATTCGACAGGATTCAATTGAGCAGCGCCGCGCCGGTGTCTAAATCTGTTTCGGCTATATCTAGAATTGTACCGATCTGTATTCAGGCGTGGAGCAGAAGGATTTGAATTGTTAATAAACCTCTTTTTAGGCTTTATTTTAGTTGAGAAGATTGGTTTTGGTTTTCAGTTTCTTTTCTATGTTAAGTATTGGATGGCGTGCCTGTCATTCATAGATCTTTGACAGTCGTTACGGGTAGTCAGAAGCAACAGAAGCCCGAAAGTCTGACGACCAATCTTACCAATCAGTAGGTCAGATAAGCAGTCGCTTCATGAAAAATACTGATATTCAGCTGCATCTGGTTAGACTGGAAGCCAACCCCAATATAGTAGGGAAAAGGCTAGGCAGATAATAAGTTATCTATCGGATGGCTAAAAAGTCGACGGCCCACCTGATTCGAAGTGGTTACTGCCACCTCTGCAATAACAGTGGCATCGCAGACGTGTCAGATATAACTTCTTTATTATTTTTCATATTCTTTTTTTCTTTATATCAGATCATTTAAAGTAGCCCTCTAACAGAGCGCTAAAATTTTGTACAATGAAGTTGTCCTTAAAATCAAGTTTCTACAAATAAAATGCATCATAACATTGGATTACTAGCCTATTTGTGGAATTCCAAGTTTTCACAGTACTGTTTTATACTAGAAATCATATTTTTTTAACGTAATAAGCTATTGAAAGGAATTCTCCGAAGCGAATGACATTATAAACCGTTTAACCTTTCTGAGAAATTCATGGGTTAGGGTGGCAACAAAGAACAGAAAACACCTCATGGTAACCTAGATAAGGGTTTGTGTCATATTTAGTAACAAATACTAATATTGAGATTGGTATGAATATAAGCAGGCACTTATTACTTACACTCATCCCCTATTTTAATATTTATGACCATATAACAAAGAAGGCCGTGCAAATAAAATTCCTCCCCACGGCGCACTGACGTCATAAATGCCTAGAAACTGTTTTATTATGATTATGATCGCTCCTTGTAATGGTTCCTTATTATATTTATTGCCACAGAATTGGGTGACACGAGGAAAATTATGAACAGAGATTTCGTCAAAATATTGACCGCTACAATAAAGGTGGGGTTATAATACGTTTATTACTTCATCCATTCGAAAATAACAGATCATCATTTTCCTATCCAATGCTATTTCTTAATATAAAATAGAAGAAAGTAGGGACATGGACCAACAGAAGGAAAAAGCAAAGAAAAGATAAAGATCAGAACTTATTGATTACCTAGGATAGGTATATTAAATTTCAGACAACAGTAAATTGGTTATTGGGGCATAGAAAAATGCTGCTACCTTCTTACTTAGTCGCAATATTCGACACCCAAAGGTCAACGATCTCAATCTTCGCGAAAGCCAATATCTGACGGACCATTGATCCAGAAACCAATTTAGAATTAACGATCAGTCTAGTATGCGACATCTCCAGATGGATCTAATTACAAAGGAGAATGAGCAGTTTTGCTCCATCCCCCAAAAGTAGGTACCTACTTGGAAATGTCTCGATTGGTGCAGTGACTTAAGGTAGCGGAAGCATTCCGTGCTCTCCGGCAGAAGCCAGACGACGGCATCACACGGCAGCTCCAGCTGTCCTAGGGCGTCTATTGTCGCACTACGACGGCCGTATACCTCTGCCGTGCTGCTTTGTCTGACTTCGCTTGTTAGCCAGCTACCATGCTGAGCAGAAGTATGAATGTGGGTTATGTGCAGTGAAGGACATCAATCATTTTGTACCCAAAAATGGCTGGCCAGAACGAAAATATATTGGCTTCTTACGGGAAATAACGTCATAAATGTCTTGACTAATAGGTACAAGCCTAGTGCTATAAATTCTAAGTGTTCCTGCATATGAGTTTGAAGATATCAAAATCTTATTTTTTCCACCAAAATTACAAATGGGCAAGGGTAAATCGTTGTAAGAGTAAATCCATTAATAGATGTTATTTCTAGTAGGTAAGCAAACAATATGATCTTCTGATTTTTAATTTCTGGCTGGCACTTTAATAATTTTTGGATACAAAATGTTCGATGCCTGAATGATCTCTTTGGAAAAAGAGCAATATCGTTATCTTGCTTTTCTTCCCTTGACTTATGGTTCATTTTAATTAATTACAATCTAATACTAAAATAAGTAAATCCGCACTGGGCCCGCTTGATGGAATACTGTCCTCTCGCTCTTATAGAGAGGAGGAAGGTGTTCCACAGCAGTAAGAACGTTATAGACTTATTTAACTGTGCTTATAAGTAAATCCTATAACACTATGCTCAAAGAACAGCAAACACCATATCTTAATTAAGAAAATCCGATATATTTTAAAATCAAATTATTAGGTACTGCTTGCGAGACGTTAATACTTAGCAAAGCAAGTGTCGTTTGTTCAGTGTAACAGGTACAGACGCCAGCACATAAAGCTACTACAATCTGTCAAATTTCTTTAATAGATTTTCAACTTTATCGCTAAAGAATTAGGTTCAAGGTTGATTGGGAAAATTTAACAGTTTCGGGTAGCTTGATCTGCAGGCGTCTGTACAATTAAAATGTTGCGTATCAATTATGTGCGACAAATTCTTGAACATTTGAGCACTCGAGAACTCTGCGCAGCAAGATTGAAAACTTGCCTCGCGAGGCAAACTTCAAGGCAAAACATAATTGTCTATAGTTAAACGAAAATGATCCAACACACATTACACCTAATGTGGGCTGGATCCTTTTCGTTAAACTATGGACAATTATGTTGGTGCAAACGCACGTCGTGCGAAGTGCCTGGCTTCACGCTGTGTCTTTAGAGATTTCCTTCTAATCTACGCGTCTTGTAAATCTCGAAACCGAAATAAAATAAAAATATTTTTTAGCAAAATTAATAATTCTGTACACTTCCCCACCACTTTCTTTCCACACGAATGACCACACATTAAAATCTCTCCCTTAAAATTCAAAACCACAGTAATCACTCCCCACTTCAATCAGTTTTTGATCCACTGCGTGACACTAAATATTCCGAGTATTTCGACTTCAAATACTGCCTACCCCACAAAATTAACAGGCGAGTGGTTTCTTATACCAATCTCAACGAGCTGTGAAAAGGGGTACCTAATACCACTACCAATTATTTTAACCACCGAAATGCATGGCGTGAAGTTTTTAATTACTATGTAAAATAAAATGTATGAGGTTCAGACATCTTTTGAGCGGACAAAATAATGGTGTAAAAAAATTGTACTGGGTACTGTATGAGTGAGCAGGGGTGGCCTAGTGGCTTCGGCCCTGACTTACGAGTTGTAGGTCGTGAGTTTAAATCCAGGCAAGCACTTTACTTTTGTATTTAATTTCATCAAAACGGCGAAGGAAAACTTCAAGACGAAACCGGCATATCCTAGAACCAAAAATTCAAAGACATGTGACATCCACCAATACACATTTCTGTGATTCCATGAAACTTTCTGAAATTATAACTTTCATAAGACAATGATCAAACTTACAAAACCCCTTTTTGCGTCGAGGGTTGAAAAGGGGGGACAATACATTGAGTTTTAAATATTAAACAATTCTTGTCCCACGAACGCGGAGACTAACTTGTATCATTTGTTTGTAATGTAACATTTGAGGCGAGCTTGGTTACAAAACGACGATACACAACACGCGGCGAACGCTCGCATCGAGCACATGGCTCAAGCGCGCTCCTTTTCTAAATATTTGCACTGACTAGACCGACTTGTAACCTTAGTTTGTAACACGTTTCAAAGGAATTTAAGAAACAGCCGACAGTCGTGTGAAGAAGGTAGTGTAACGTGTTACAAAAACTTGATACATTACAAACAAACGTTACATGTCAGTCTCCGCCTTTGTGGTTCACGTTGATTATTTAATTATTGTGCCTATTATATTAATAGTTTTAATAGGTGGAATACTCGTATGTCCATAGTTCAATCAATCTGCCTAGCCTTTTGAGAGCTGTGTTGGGGTCGGCTTCCAGTCTAACCAGATGCAGATAAATATCAGTATTTTTACATGGATCGACTTCCTATCTGACCTCCACAACCCAGTTACTGGGGAACACATTACCCCTTGGTAAGACTGAACTCATATGTCTATCTTTATATTAAAAAAACATATATTCCTCAATTTTCAATATTGCTCCTACCACCACTGTTTGTCACTACATCACCCAAAGGTAGAATAGTAGAAAATGCCTATTAGATAGCATTAACTCCGCGTAAATAAATTTGCATGCTTGAAGTATTCAATAAATAAATTGATGATGAATTTATCCCAGAACAAACTTAACATTGTAGTTGAAAAACATGTTCTCCCATACATTCCAACTGCAAATGTAAGTTGGTACGCAAAATATTGAGAGAACTACCATGTTATTTTAAGACCATCTTCTTGTAGATTTTTCTGTAATCTGTGACTATTTTCTGTTTTTTTTTTTTTCAAAATTTTAGGCTCAGTAGTTTAGTTTCGAAGCGGCGAATGGTCAATTTTCATCTATTTTCTTAAATAACTTTAAAACAATTTATTTTAAAATTATAAAAAAAATATATTTGAGACCCTCACAGTAAGCCCTTTCATTTGATATGTCACACGGTACAGTTTGCAAAACATTTTTTTTTATATTTTGTAATTGGCCCTCAAAAGTGACCCTCATGTCCAAAATTCATTTATTTACGTTACACGTCTGTGTTTGGGTCACAGAAGTTCATACGTGTACCAAATTTCAATTTGATCGGTCCATTATATTCGGAGCAAATTGGCTGTGACAGACGGACAGACAGGCAAACACACGAGTGATTTTATATGGGTTCCGATTTTTTCTTGTGAGGTACGGAACCGTAAAAAACGTTTATCAAAGTTCAAATAATATATAATATCAACTTTTTTAATCATACAGAAATTTATAACTTTTACACACCCATTGTATAATCATGATGTTATCACCATGATGTTGTTACCTATTGTATATTTACCTATGATATATATACGTACGAGCATGACAAACAACCATTATAATGTGCATTTTATATCAGTGTTATAAAAAGCTGATTGATAACTGTGCTACAGATAGGGATACTACTTTGAAATTTAAAAAGGGCATAAACCTACAAGGAGTAAATTAAATAACTGACAACCTCATAAGGCAAGCAGGTCACGACTATTAGTAAAAAAAGTCACCGGAACGTTGCAGTCGCTCTATCGGTTGGTAAAAACCTTCTACCTTCACACAAAAAGGCAATGCTTATACAGTCCCTAATCTTTCCCATTTGACTATGGTGATGTGCGTTGGCGGTTGCCCGCGGTTTGACCCGCGTGGATGTCAATACTTCCCTCATTGAATCGGATTTTGTTCACAAAGTGAAACTGAACGTGATCAGTACTTCTAAACCGAGTTCAACAGCTGTCAGTGTCAATAATAACAATTTTGACACTGACAGCTCTTGAAGGCGGCTTAGATTTGCTGAACGCGTTCAGTTTCAGTGAATTTTGCCGTAAGTCATAGTTTCTACGGCGATTTTCATAGTGCAACTGTTACTACTGATGTGTTCTTGTGTCAGTGTCAGTTTTTTAGTGTTAGTAATCTTACACGCAAAGAATTGACGCTTTCTAATTGTGGTACTGGCGCCGCCTATTAGCGATACCATTGACAGCCCACCACACAAAACAACCACAAAAGCTGTCTTCAACCTGCTGGTGTCGTGAGATACTTCGGCCACATTTCCTGAGCCCCAAGATACAGACTAACTGTCTAGTTTGGGGCTCGCTACTAAATAATATTTTGCAACCTAGATATAGCCAATAATTTATGATACTTATATTATCGTCTCAACTTATTGTTAACCTATAAACCAGCTTACTGTAATACCTGGACAATAAACTATTTTCTATATTTCTATTTCTACTGCCCGCAGAGGTAGCAACAACATGGAACATCAGGAAAGATAGAGGGTAAAAGACCTAGATGTCAAATCGGTGGTCGGATCAAATATCTGAGCAACTGGAGGTACCTATCAGTGCCGCACTCGTCACGCAACCGATCGTAAGAGACGGAGAAAGACCGTTGACAATTTGAATTGGAGTCACGATTCTGAGTAGAGAGAGAGCGATTGAGAAGAGAGAATAAAAGATTGAAATAAATTATCAAAATATGCCTACCATAGACCAAATACCGGAGTAGCCAATGGCTAAGCTATAAACTCATTCCCTTTTATAACATTTTATACAAACATAAATCATCGAAAATTTGGCATCGACTTTACTAAAGCAAGTTCACCCCTATATAGAGGGGTGACAAGCACAAAGAAAAGTTTTTATTTTCATTCATATTAATATCTATTGTATAGCTATAATGGGCATTATAGGTCTTACTGTGCGTATAGTTAGGGTCACATAAAAATAAAAGCTATGCGGCATAACATTTTGTTAAAAGAAATGAATTATATTCCCACAATTCTAATTTTAACAACATATTTATTAGTGGCTTTTAATTCAGCATCCTAATTGCGTAACACACTATCGATCGGGATCTGTTTCATTTTGATAATTCAACAACATTCATTGAATTATTTACGTTGATGAGCAGACAAAGGAGATGTTCCAAAATGTATGGACCTTGGGCCAGGTACGTGTACACTATACATAAAAATAGGGAAATACATTAAAAACAGTTCTCAACTGTCCAATTACTTTAAAATGGCTTTGTTTGCTGGTAAACCATAATTTATTACACTTGAAATTGCAACACACAACAAAAACCCGTCATGGCGATAAGCTGTCATTTTGATTGACTGATGACGTTTGACATGTTTGATACTCAAGAAGAGGACTGAAGTGGCATTGTTGTGACAGCTGCCAGTCCTCTTTCTATGATATGTGGTCGATCTATGGTTTACTGTCATTGTTTTTATACACAGAGTAACTAAATCGGTGAGACGCCATATTGAAAGTCGATAAAAATAATTGATAAATATCAATTCCCTACCACAACAGTATACATTTAAATGAATTACCTGTATTTTTCCCGAACTCTACGGATTTTTCTCTTTTTTTTTTTTATGTAGTGTATACAGACCTGGCCCATTTTGAAACATCTCCTTTTCGAACATATATATTAGAAGCAATGAATTAGCAAATTGCTTCAAAATTATTCAGATTCCGATAGATAGTGCGTTACGAAATTAGGATGCAGGTTTGTTATAGTTGTAAGTAATTAATTAGTTTTATAAGATATAAGTCATTTGATATAAGATAATATATTTCCTATATTCACTTTTCATAAGACAAAATACATATTATTGTTAGTTACTTTATAGCCACGATAAGTGAAAACTAAGTTTCCGCACATTATCCTTATTTGTAATACTGTTTGTTCTGTTCCCATAGACAAACCGTGAAAACGGTTTTGTGGCGCTTAGTTAATAAGTCATTATTTTTATAAACTCTGTATTTTAATAAATAAATAAATTTAAAAAAATCATGACCTTTGGTTAGGTCTTTATTCTATTATTTTATTAACCTTTTATATATATTAAAAGTTCCTGACATTTTCCTCATTACATGCCCATACCATGACAACTGATTTCCACACAACTTTTCAGTCCATATAAGTTTATGTGAAATAAAATATTTTGATTATGATGTACAGAAAATGTGAAGCTTTCTTATGAACTTTAAAAAGTTCAAAACAATAACAAAAAAATACACAATTAACAATTTTAACTGAAATGACATGAATCATTTGCTCGACCATTCAAATGAAATGCAATTACCTATAACTGAAAATAAATATAACATATCATCACACTGGTTTTCCTCTTAGGTTGCATGAAATTATAAGTAATTAATTAATTGAGCATATACGTAAGAAGTTGGCAGAAGCATCTCTGCGCTGAGTTGTTGGATTCTTTTTCTCCTCTACTGATTGTTATTTCTCCTCTACCGATCGTTATTTTTCCTGACAAAGTTTATTCTGATTATATGTATGTATGTGTGTATATATTGATGTATTTATTCTTTTATTTTATAGTTATTTTCGTGTTATCTATTCTTTATATTGCACCTGCCATGTTTTCTCTGCATCACCCTAAGGTTGACTGGTAGAAAATGCCTCAGGCATTAAGTCCGCCTTTGTACGGTATTTGTTTTTTTACTTGTGCATAAAGTTTTAATAAATAAATAAATAAATAATTAACCTACTGAAAGTACCTATTTTCAGTAGGTAGGTACAGAATATGTTTTAATAGAGTTCGTTTTATCTTATTTCAATACAGATTTAAATTTAAAGACTTGCCAAGCGATTCCAAAACACAAATTCTAATTTCAAACCACGTTTAATGTAAAAGAAATTCATAGAACATAGAAATTCTCAGCAAAATATTCAAACGTAAGTTTAATTTTAAACTCCAAACTATTCAAAGAGATACATTTAGTGATTAAGTTTTAGATGAGAAGCAATTTGCATCACAGACTTTGATCAAAGCTGTGGAAAATTTTATGAATAAACATTTTGAATAATTATTAAAGCACACCGGTCTAAACTTATTAATTTCGTACCTAAAATTCTTAAAATTCCGTTTCGTAATTCTTAGAAAATTTTCCTTTATATCCTTTGCATGTTTCTTAGATAAAATTTAAATATCTTCAGACTTACAGGTTTTGTAAAAAAACTTAGTTGAGGCACCAGTCTTCCCAATTCACAATTTGTATCTGTAGACCATTAACTTTGGTAAGAAAATAAAAATCTATTCTATTCTTTCAATTCGTAATGTAAAGAGTTAAGATATTCATTTGAATAACAATTATTTTCTAACACGCACGCAGAGCACCAATTTAACCTTCTACCTTTACAAAGTCACGTGCATCAACTGCATACAAAAATTCAAAAATACTCATAAAAAAATATCTCTAATTAATATACAAGGAACAAAAAGTCAGCAACCCTATTTGCCTGCAGAGCACAGAACGCACGCGAGCAATTATAATACACCCCTAGTTAGGGGTGCCACCCTCAGACCCTCTGTATGCAAGAGGGTTCCCTTAGTGATTTGTGAATCAATAGACGTGTTTGCTTAGATTATAGTCTGTTTTAGGTTATATCGATAATTTTTGGAATAGGTTGATTCGGACTTTTTTATATTTAGGAATTTATACAGCTGTAATCAAAGTTATTATGGACTCTCTAGCCCCTACTTCTCCGTAAGGCTTCATGTACAAGACGCCGGAGCCACACCGGCGCCGGACCGCATGTTTGTGTATACGAATAAATAACATCGGAGCCGCGGCGGAACCGCGTATCCACTGCATCGATGCCGAGTTAAATAGTAAAGCAATAATGGACTATATAGCCTCTTGACTGCTCATGCGGGCGACTCAGGCTCACGGCACATAAATGAAATTGCACTTATAATATATGACAATATGAATGACCATTTTTGTTTTGACCAGTTATTGGATCTCTGCACCCGCGGTTATTTTGATACGTTTTAAAACATTTCTGCATAAATAAAAACAATTATAAGTCCCTGTTCAATTAAATGATATGGGAAATCGTTTAGAACGTCCACCTATAAAAAAGATGGCATAAGTTTTCATAGGTAAGTAAAATATCTATCAGCTCTCAAGTGGTTTAATACTCTTTGCAAAGCAACGATCACAGTTCAGCAATAGTATGGGAAATACTGCTCGATATTTGCGTCTTATTACCGAAAAATTGCATTTCTAGTAGTTGCTTAATTCTATTATATAGAAAAATGAATCGCCGAAATGTATGTACGCGCATAACTTCCGAACGACTGCACCAAATTGGATAATTCTTTTTTTGATGTATTTGTAATTGTCAGGACAAGGTTTGTATGAAAGAAAATGTTTGAAAATTTGCCGGTAAATTTGGAAAATTCTGGAAAATTGAAAGTGCATTTTCTATGGGAATTTTGTGTGAATTATTGAAATTTTGACAGGACAACGTTTACTGGGTCAGCTAATATTCAATAATCATGAATGTGAGAATCTGCCGCCGCACCCAAGGGAGTCTAAAGTTATATACGTATAGATTGTCAAAGTTATAAAAAAGGTAATTTCATACCGCGCAAAAACCTTTTTTTTTTTTTGGATAAAGTTATCATCATACGATATTTATCAATATATATTAAAATGAAACTACACGGCTCCACGCGGTACAGGCACGGCGCGGCGGCGCCCGTGCGACGGCGGTGCGACGCATGGGCGACATTCATTCAATAAATCATGAACCAAAATAAATAATTGACAAGTGAGTCTTTAGCCAGCCTATAGTTGCCCACAATAAAATCACTGTGGCATATTCAAAGAGAAACCAAGTGTCTATTTTATCAGGAGTAAAAAAGATTTGACTTACACGAATTTAGTTAGACAACAAGAACTAAAACCAACAGCGGCGATCGAGTCCTCATCATCATTCTCCTGCCCTGGTCAGAATTTATTTGTAGTCGTCGCAACATGTCTTTTTCTTCCATATTTCTCTATTAGTCGTCATCTCGGTAGTCACTCCCTTTCTAGCCATATCATCTTTCACACAGTCCATCCATCGTTTGTTTGGTCTTCCCCTACTCGTATAGCCATCCACATTCATACTCAAAACTTTTCTGACGACATTTTCCTCATTCCTCCGCATCACATGCCCATACCATGACAACCGATATCAATACAACTTTTTAGTCACCGGTGTCACTTTCAGACTTCCTCTTGGGCACGCCACAATTGCGGCGATAAGTCCCCTCTTTGAGGAGTGGTTGGAGAGGCGTCACGGCATCCTCACCTTCCGCCTGACGCAGGTCCTCACCGGACACGGTTGTTTCGGGAGGTTCCTGTTCCGGATAAGGCGGGAGGAAACGCCCGGGTGTTACCACTGTGTGGATCGCCCGGAGGACACGGTGGAGCATACGGTGGAGGTCTGCCCGGCTTGGGCAGAGCACCGCCGCGTCCTCGCGGAGGCGATCGGCGGCGGCGATCTCTCGCGTCCGGCCCTGGTACAGGCCATGGTACGGAGCGAGAGTGCATGGGAAGCCGTCACCTCCTTCTGCGAAGCAGTAATGCTCGCGAAGGAGGAGGCTGAACGCGTGAGGGAGAGGCAATCTTTGCGCCCTCACGCCCCTAGTCGCCGCAGGAGACGCCCTGGGCGTCGGGAAGCGATAGCCGATTCCCGGCCACCGTAGGCGCGGGCTTGCGGATGGCGAGCAATGGGTAGCTCGCCGTCCGGTAAGGACCAGGCCCGGGTCGACGGCGCGTTGTGTTCCACGCGCGCCTCAAAGAGATGTCAGCAAAGATGGGGTCCAATAGGGCCGATGCCGCTGGGGTTGCGGGTTGTTTGAAAAAGATACCGTGGCCCTGGCACAGGCAACTGAAGGAACACGGGTGGGTTTTAGTCAGTAGAAGTCTGACACGCCCTCCCGCACCACCCAGAGCGGGAGAAGTTATTTGATGATTTCCCATCCAAAAAAAAGACTTCCTCTTATATTCATTTCTTATTCTATCCATTCGCGTACCAACAGCAGCGAGTATGTTATAATAACTTACCAATCGAACGATAGCATCACTTCTACATTACGCACAGAAACATATATGGCAAATAGTAATAGCCCAAACACGAGAGCTATACAAACAAACCTACCTCCATTACAGGTCAAACAGAAATCGATAATGCCAGCGGGGATCGTGTCAATGTAAAGTGCTCTCAGGGAATGAATGTTTTATTTAGGACTGTGTCAATTCTTTTCCCATAAGTAATCGGCATAGAAACATCATTTCTTTTGGAAAAAGAACACAATCTTACCGCCATTATGATGATTATGAAAACTCTGGTACATAATCAGCCAATAATGTTCCCACTGTTAGAACACAGACCTCCTCCAGGGAATGGGCCGTAATCCACCACACATGCCAAGTGCGGCGTGGTGGATGTCACAATTCTTCGAATTTTCGGTTCCTATGCCGGTTTTCTTAAGATGTTTTCCTTCACGGGTTTGAGAACAGTGATAATGAAATAAATTCCAAAAAGTAAAGCACCTGACACCACTGCTCAAAAATAAAAATTCCGATAAATTGTGTTTAATGTGATTAAAAACCGGATTATTATTAACTTCCAAAAGGATTTGTAAACACATAACAAACATCAATAATGGGAAATATTTTGGTTATCCCAATAGAATGGTTTCTTACTAAGTACCTATCTATACTAATTATTCTTAGAGCAGCTTGTACAGACGCCAGCATATCAAGCTACTACAATCTGTCAAACTTTAATAGATTTTCAACTTTACGCTAAAGCTTCGGTTTGACAGTTTCGGGTAGCTTGATATGCTGGCGTCTGTACATTGTATGAAAGACGTTGAAACTTATATTTCTATGGTTGAAACTGATCAGAGATTTTCTACAAAAGATCATGATACTTTATCTACCATAAGTAACTTTAAGGCATCTAAAAACATGGCTGGAAATAAGAGTAAAGTTCCTAAACTTTGAATAATTCTGTACATGGCCACCCCGAGCGAGCGACTATTACCCAAACAGACCCACAAGAGCTCTCCACGAGCAATCGATATCGCCACTAAGGGTCGTAAATGTCACTGTAAGTGCCTCCTAGGCGATATCGCCTACGTCATATCGTGTGACGTCACGATAAGGGGTGCCTCGTGATTGATGGGAAATTGACTGAAGGAAGTTTTATTTAAAGTTAGTAGCGATGTCATTGGACGATCGTTGATCAAAATTTCTACGCACTTTTTTGTGTTTGATAGTTGTGTGCTAAAGTGTGTGAAGGGTAGTTGTAACTTATTAAAAGCCACGTGTGGAAATAAGTAACGGGAGGGTACGAATTAGATATGGATAACGGCGACAAGCAATGAGTTGTACAGACGCCAGCAGGTCAAGCTACCCGAAACTGTCAGATTTTCCCAATCAACCTTGAACCTAATGCTTTAGCGATAAAGTTGAAAATCTATTAAAGAAATTTGACAGATTGTAGTAGCTTGATGTGCTGGTGTCTGTACGTATGCCTCAAGATTAAAACATATTTCGACAGGCAATAAGAAATAGGAAAAGCACGAAACAGATTATAACAGATTTTTACAAGGCATTTTCCCAAATATGTCCATGTTGGATCCCAGTGACAGCAAAGTGGTTAGATTTTGCATCGTGCGATTGGTGTTTGACCTATAAAACCCAATTACTGCGGGATTTGTGGTCTAAGCTTCAACAGAATATGACAAAGAACAGTGTTGTCAACAGAAAAATATCAGCAATACTCTACTGTATAATCAATTAATATAATTTCCGTTTTTCTTAACTTCTAAAGGTCACAAAAAGCTAGGCGATGATAGCTTGAATAAAAGATACAGAAACACAACTATCCAATCCAATAACTACCCCAAACTAGGGGCGAACTATTCTAACAAAATTGAACCATAGTCTGTATTTCGTTATGGGTTTGAGTTCAATTTCCTGTCAATGGGAGAAAATGTCCCTGGCTTTTATCAACTCCTACGGCCACACCACCTAATATTCCAGGGTAAAAGTAATTGTATTAGATACGCAGAACTTGGATTAGATTCATACAATTAATTATTTTATGGAGCGCCAGTAACGATGGAAGTCGGGATGTGTGTTTTTTTTTTCGTTTTTGTCACAATACACATAGTTTGTTAATGAAATAAATGAAATGGTGAACGTTTTTACTGAACCACATGGTGTCTGAAAAATCCGGTCAAGTGCGTGTCGGACCACGCACAATAAAGGGTTCCATAGTTGGGATGAATTTATCCCAAGAACAAACTTAACATTGTAGTTGAAAAACATGTTCTCGCATACATTCCAACTACAAATGTCCATAGTTAAACGAAAAGAATCTAACCCACATTACACCTAATGTGGGTAGGATCCTTTTTGTTTAACTATGGACAAATATAAGTTTGTCACAATATTGAGAGATTTATCATGTTGTTTTAAGACCATCAACTTCTTCTAGGTTTTCCTGTCATTTATAGGTAATGAACTACTTTCTGTATTTTTTTTTTTTTTCAAAATTTTAGGCTCAGTACTTTCTGAGATAAGGGGTGGAATGGTCAATTTTCGTCTATTTTCTTAAATAATTTTAAAACGGTTTATTTTAAAATTATTAAAAAAAAATTGAGACCCCTACAATAAGCCCTTTCATTTGATATGTCACACGGCACAGTTTGCAAAACTTTTTTTTTAATTTTCTTATTTCACCCAAATATTCAAAATTTATTTATTTACGTTACACGTCCGTGTTTGGGTCACAGAAATACATATCGCACCTTGAAAACAAAAGTGGCGTTATACAAAAATTAATGTTTTTCTCTATGTCCATTTAAAGCTTTTTTGACGCAGCATTTTGGTCAATATCTTAGCAAATAACTGAAATAAAAGACTGCAATTTGACTTTCTTACTCTAAGTTTTATATATACTGAAAATATGCCAGTAAATTATGGAGTTATTTAGAAAACATAGTTTTGTTAATGCCACTTTTGTTATCAAGGTGCGATATGTGTACTAAATGTCAACTTAATCGGTTCATTCGATTCGGAGCAAATTGGCTGTGACAGACGGACAGACACACAGACAGACACACGAGTGATCCTATAAGGGTTCCGTTTTTTCCTTTTGAGTTACGGAACCCTAAAAAGTGTTATAATATCATCATCTTGGAAAAGATTCGGTGATCAGTGATTTCAAAAGAACGACTATAGTTCGGGGAGAGAAAGATAGGGCTAGTTTTGTTTACACATGATGATTTATTTTACAACCCTAACAACAAACACATGTACAAATGTTAAAACATAATAAGACTGAAAAGTTGTGTGGAAATCGGTTGTGATGCGGAGGAATAAGGAAAATGTCGTCAGAAAAGTTTTGAGTATATATATATATCCTGGGACATTTTTCACACATGGTCATCTGATCCCAAACTAAGCAGAGCTTGTACTATGGAAACCAGATAACTAATATACTACATACACCACTATTTTTTTGTAAATACATACTTCTATAGATAATTACATCCAGACTCAGAACAAACAGACATGTTCATGCACGCAAATGCTTGTCCTGGATGGGAATCGAACCCACGACATGCGGCATGATAGGTGGTATCTTAACCAACCACGCCAACTGGCCCGTCATATATGTAGTAGTATGAATGTAGAATAAGAGCAAGGGAAGACCAAAGAAACGATGAAAGGACTGTGTGATAGATGATATGGCTAGAAAGGGAGTGATTACAGAGATGACGAGTAATAGAGAAGTATGGAATATAAAAAGACATGTTGCGTCGACTCCAAATAAATGGAGAGAATGACGATAACTTAAACATAATAAAACTTCACTTTTGTATTACCTGAATTGTTAGGTTATATTACATATTATTATGAGTATTTTACCGGAACAATGCAGTAAGCAATATAATGTTGAAGATCGGGGAAGGAAAATAACATGACAACCCAATTGTTTTCATGTCCCATGACCCACTTGTTTCATAACACATTATAAATCGGAATCAGATCATTTTGAAGCAAATTGCAAATGCATTGCTTCATTGTTCCAAAAATTTCTCTGATCGACAACGTGAACTGTCGAAATGAAACCGATTCCGATTGATAGTGTGTTACGCAAATAATTTAAATCTATGCTAATATACGTAGATGACGGGACGAACTTAACACTTATAGGCGGGATTGGTCCATATGACAGGCCAGTTGGCGTGGTTGGTTAAGATACCACCTATCATGCCGCAGGTCGTGGGTTTGATTGCCATCCAGGACAAACATTTGTGTGCATGAACATGTCTGTTTGTTCTGAGTCTGGGTGTAATTATCTATATAAGTATGTATTTACAAAAAAAAAAAAGTAGTATATGTAGTATATCAGTTATCTGGTTTCCATAGTACAAGCTCTGCTTAGTTTGGGATCAGATGACCGTGTGTGAATAATGTCCCAGGTTATTATTATTATTATTATTTTTGTAGAGTGTTTTTTCTTCTCAGCTCTTTGGCTGGTTTTTGCAACATTTACGGACCAAAGTCAAGTAAATGCAGCGTGTGGTGTGTTATGTTGAAGATGTGTTATGATGAAGACCTATTTCATTTTCATCTATTTGCATGAACTTTCTGACAATGCGACATGTATTTAAAATGGCAGCTTTTTGTACGGTAATATAGAGGGTTTCTTTAAGATTTAATATTTTAAGGCTATGGAGAAGGTGATTCGGGATGACGCCTGTTGTGGAGAGGACTATAGGGACCACATAAACTTTTTGTTGGCGCCATATTCTAGTTATCTCATCTTTGAGTTCTGCGTATTTACTTATTTTTTCAGATATTGTCTTCTGAATGTTTATTATTATTATTATTATTCTTTTTTATACTTTTACGTATCTCGGCGTTGCGCCGGCTTAATTATTATTATTATATTGGCTCAGGATCGAGTTGAGTGGAAAAAGGAAAGAGAGCCTCTGCCCTGCACTAGGACAGAGATACAGGTTGAATATTATGATTATATTATACTAATATAATAAAGGTGAAGAGTTTGTTTGAACGCGCTAATCTCTGGAACTGCCAGTCGGATTAAAAAAAAAATCTTTTTGCAGTTGATAGCCCAATTCTTGAAGAAGGTTATATACTTTTTAAAATCACGTAACAGTCCTTGGGAGTCGAGCAAAAAGGAAAAAATAATCAGAAAGAACGCTAAGTGAAAACGAAGTGATAATAGCACGGGCGGACGATTGGATGCTATAGGATATTTTTAAAAATTTCACGCGGACGAAGTCGAGGGCAGAACGTAGTCATTTATATTCCAGCGATATTTTGACAGGCCAGTTGGCGTGGTTGGTTAAGATACCACCTATCACGCCGCAGGTCGTGGGTTCGATTCCCATCCAGGACAAACATTTGTGTGCATGAACATGTCTGTTTGTCCTGGGTGTAATTATCTATATAAGTATGTATTTACAAAAAAAAAGTAGTATATGTAGTATATTAGTTATCTGGTTTCCATAGTACAAGCTCTGCTTAGTTTGGGACCAGATGACCGTGTGTGAAAATGTCCCAGGATATTATTATTATGTTTATTCTTCACATTTCTCGGGACCCTGGGGTCCCGGACCTTTGGAAGGCGTACGAGGAGCTGAAGCCAACTCGCAGAGGCCCGTTACACAATTTTAAATGATGAGGAGGCACCAACCGACGATTATACCTATATGCGCTATGCAAATGCACCCAAGCACAACCCCCGGTTGGTGCAGGACTATTGCTGTACGTGGAAACAAACCATATTGGGCTATGTGTTTGGGTTGCTAAAGTGGATTGGGTAACTTAAACTATGGAAGAACTATGTCCCCTGCCTGACCAATGTTATACAATTATACATGGATAGAATGGCAGGGGGTGACTTGCACACTCAATAATGGGCCCCCGGAAACGGCCGCTAGCACATAGTGACGTAGCGACAAGGGGGCAACACTTCCTGAGGTGCGTGAGGAGTGGAGAGGTATTCTACGGCTATCAGGACAATCCCGGAAGTACGGTCAAGATCCCTACCAGCACCTTACTGGAATACTTCCTTCCTCCGAGCACGTTTGCTCTTGCGAATCTCCACTCAAGCCGGCCAATAAAGGCAAGAAAGAGGTGGGAGTTCTGTTCCTCGTCAGTGTTCACTCCAGCCGGCCAATTAAGGCAAGCCAGAGATGAGGACAACATTTCTCCCGGGAGATAGGGTCCGTGGGGTCGCTACTGCCCAACAGCTTGCCACATGCTGCCCTGCGGGTTGCTGTAACTCTCTTGGTCTGGCTCCTCATCCTAGACCCGTTCCGGCAAAGTAAATTCTACCGGCACAGACCTAAAGTTCGGAGCGCGCAAGCCCCACCACGACGTCAACGTAGAGATACAGCGGTGGGGTTATTATTATTATTATTATTTTAGATAAAAGTCATCCTCAGTGTTTACTTAGATTGGCAAGCAAAAACCCAAGCATAATAATGTCAATCCGTCAAAATTAAACACAAACAAGAAGCTCTATAGGAAATCAATCAAAAAGACATCCCTTTTATGTCCTCCAGTTTGCAATGTTGATGGATCCTCTTTGATAATCTCATCTTTGTTTTGTTAGAGGAGCAAGGGATTGAGAGTCCCCCCTCAAACGTCGATTGCACACCAAACGTGCGTAAGAAAATCTTTATACAATATGTATATAAACGTATATCATATATATATAAACGTAAACAAAACCACCTATGGGGTTCGGTGGACATTCGAGCACAGTTTGACATAACCTAAGCGGTTTTTTCATGTATATAGCTAACGTTTGACGGGAATCAATAAGCTAAGAAGCTGGGTAAGCTCATTTTATCGTCAACTCTGTCTCTGCCACCTCTGACTTGACTAAAGTCAAGAGCAAACCCATCTCAAATTTAAAAAAAATCAAGAAGATTGAACTTTGAGCCTTAAAAGTAATGTAGAGTGCGTGCGGAGCCGAGGATAGAATCTGATTAATGGTATCATAAATATACTTATTCTTCTTTCAAAAAACCTTGGAGAAAACCAATGTTGCCAACATAAACCAACCGCATACAAATAGAAGGACGTATGGAGTGGTAGTGACCGACACTCTTACCTCCATTCACGCTTCAACAACACTCGTTTGAACAAGGAATTGTAGGACAAAACAGATCTCAGTACTCAGTAGATTCTTTTCTACATTTCCGTTCAAACAAAGCAGACTCACAAAGAATCGGAGTGACGTAAAGTTAGAACGTCAAAAGAAACATTTGTGAAAAGGAAACTCCGAGACATCTAAAACTTTTCATTCCTCCTATGTAAACATAAAGAGAGTCTCATCTAATATCTAGAGTAGCCTTCATAAAAATATTCGTATGAATGATCGAATTGTAATGATTCAACATTCCTAAATGAAAGAAAAAAAAAAAACATGAGCCCTTTTGAAAACAAATGTTCCACGGTAGTAATTGCTTGCAAATTATGTTCAACTTCTTCTTACCGATTTTCACGAGTATTTTTCTTACTGAAAAATAATCGTGATAGATTTGAATATGAAAATGTAACATCAATAAAGAAAGCCTAAGACAAAGTGGTGTCTCACAATCATGAAACACCAAGGGCCTAGAAGTAGGTTGACCATAACCAAAACTTCAACCTGGAAAATCCCATTAAAACGACCATAAATATTCACAACCAGCCACAGAAGAAGGAAAACCAAAGTAGGTACAGCCAGCAAGACAAATGAGTGGTAGTACAAACAAAACTCCCTGTTCTATGAGCCACAGACTTTACAAACAGTTGACGCTTGACAAATAGCGTACTTGTCTATGGTACAGCAATGGCGGACGGAGCGGTTTTGTAAGGGATTCCTTTTTTAAATGTTTTTTTTTAAACGGCGAAAGTATTGTGTGGTCTTTGGTTATTTTTAGGACTTTTTGACAAAGGTCCTTTGTGAAGTGTTTCCTTTTAATTTAGGTATTTATTGTTGTGTAAAACCAGTTTTTTTTTTAGATTTCGGTCCGTCTTTTTATGCTGGTTTGACCTTTAATATGGACAGTTTAGTATCTTAGAAACCATACAAGGGCTTTTTACCTAAGAAAAATCTTACTACTATATACTATTATCACTTTTACGCAGTCGGGCTTTTGCTTTTTTAATTTACTTTTTAAAGGTCTTTCTAGTAAAATACATATTTTCAATAGACCCTGTGATGGCTTTCCGAAAAGAAACCAGCTCTGAAAAGCGTTCCTTGCGACTTCGTAAAGTAGTTTAATATGGTAGTTCCAACCAGTAATATAATTACACTTTTTTGTTAAACGCCTTTTTCGTACGAGTTATTAGCAGCTTGTCTCATGGCTTATGTTAGCATAGTAATATTTATCTACTTACTTACTTTAAGAAAATTCCATCTTTCATGTAAAACAGTACGGTTTCACCAAAGGGCGCGAACCACTGACGCCCGTGTTACCCGAATAAATAACATTTTTAACGCCTGGGAGTAAGCACAAGATGCCATTGGAATCTTTTGCAACTTCTTGAAGGCGTTCGATTGCGTAAACTTCTTCTTCTTACAACAATTGTGCTAAAACTAGGGCCCTATGGGATTACTAATACAGCTCTTGATTTGCTATGGTAATACCTACAGTGCTATTTTGATCAAACCTCACCGTCATTATCGTGGAGTGAGCCGTCAATAGTGCCAATCCCTAGCATCAGATGGAATGACAGCTCAGTACAAACTCACTTCACCTAAGTTTTCATGATAAGATTTTACAGAATAGACCGGCTGAAAGAGTTCAAATAAATGACGTAAACTCATTAGGGTCAGAAATGACAATGGGTGTTCCTCTAGTTTTGATATCGGGTCCATTCCTCTTTTTAGTTAATGAAGGGTAATTGGTATGAATTTATCCAAAAAACAAACTTAACATCGCAGTTGTAAAACATGTTCTCCCTTACATCGATATACGTCACGGTAAATTCTATAACTGCAAACGTAAGTTTGTAATTGCAAACAAATATATTTTTTATGTGATAAAACTACAAATTAACGATTTTCAGACATTTTCCTTTACTTGTGCCCGTCTTCCCGACCCGATACCCGATACCCGTACCCGATAGGTTTTGATTTTAATTCATTGGTCATTCCTTTACGAGGCGCCTAGTTTAAGTGTAAACGGTCATAACCCTAACATGCTTTTAGCCACACAATTATTTCTAAGCAGCCCCCAGAACAAAGTTAGCACTAACTGGGTCACATGTCGTGGTGACGTCTCTCACCGGACGCTCTCAGGATATCGATCTTGAACTCACAGCCTCCGGACAACCTTTATCGAGACTTCTAGAGTAAATAGCTTTTGTAAAGGATGTCAAGATATTTTTGCTAATTAGTGGTGCGGGGCTTGTGGTTAAGTAATAACAGCCACACGGGTCGATCGAGCAGGTTAAGCTACGCTTGACACGGTTGGTCTGTGGATGGGAGACCATCTTTACATACCAAGACATCTCCGGGCCTCGGAAAGCACGTTAAGCCGTTGGTCCCGGCTGTTTGTTATTCGTGGATCTTTGACAATCGTTACGGGTACCGTCCGAAGCCCAAAAGTCTGACAACCAGTCTTACCAAGGGGTATCGTATTACCCAGTAACTGGGTTGTGGAGGTCAGATAGGCAGTCGCTCCATGTAAAATACTGGTATTCAGCTGCATCCGGTTAGACTGGAAGCCGGCCCCAACATAGTTGGGAAAAGACTAGGCAAATAGATATATAGTGGTGCGATTTATCTTGAGGATCTCGACGAAAGGCGAAAAAAGTGTAATTTTGATATTTTATGGAATGGTGGTGTTTTTTATTTATTTTATTTTTTATTTTATTTATTAGGGACAAAAACAGTTACATGCTGCAGATCACAGAGAAATACTAAACTAAGATTTAACAAACGTGTCCACATTTTAACTAAAGGTTAAAAGAAGTGCTGAATACAAGTGTTATAAACAAAACAATAGATGCTACCACAATAATGCTGTGTTGCTTAGATTAGCTTAACTTATTTTACTTCGCCAGATAAAACATCAAGAGCCAGTTACTTAAATAATTGCCTATTTAGTTTTAAAATCTGATAAAATTGTTTGTGCGCAAAGATAAATAACCGGGTAAAACAACAAAAAACCCTACCATGTTTATAAAGTTACCATTTGTTTATAAAGTAGTACTTAATTTACATACAATTTTAATAAAAACTTTGCATCGGTCATGAACTTATGACTGTCATGGCACCCCACAAGGGACTGAATGACAAGAGATGTCACTATTTTGATTATTTGGTAAAGAAACGCTGTGATTTTTTAACAGACGAAAAACTTTTTATCATTTGATATTTTGTCTTGTTTAAAAGTAGTTGTGAAAGGAATTTCCTATAATGATTGTTTCTTTCTTGCATACCAAACTGTTTTGCTGACTGTACCAACTGTTTGGTTTTTTGTGGGATATTCTAATAAAAATGTTTAGTTTAGTAAGGCGCAGTTCGAGTCTGCGCCGTTTGTTTCTTTCTTGCATACCAAACTGTTTTGCTGACTGTACCAACTGTTTGGTTTTTTGGGAGATATTCTAATAAAAATGTTTAGTAAGGCGCAGTTCGAGTCTGCGCCGTTTGTTTTCGTGAAAAAATAATATTGTTTACTACGGTTTCCGATACTGCCATAGAGCTATTGTATTTACTTCTCATCTCAGTTAACTTTATATACAACCTCATTGTATAATTTAAGAATGCCCATTTTCTACTTTTTATCCGCTGGTTGTAGCTGCGAACTTACTATTTTTGCTCTCGGCTTTAATTATTTTTTAATCTCAAATTGAGATTAATTTGTCGCCGCGTTATATTCAAGTTCAAGAAAATGTATTGCAGCTGCGAAGCGTGCCAACTGCAAATGCAAAAGTTTTAATCATTTCTAGTGATGGCCAAGTAACGGATGGCTATTGAAGTAAGCGCATTACTAAAAAATAACCGGCCAAAAGCGTGTCGGGCCACGCTCAGTGTAGGGTTCCGTAATTTCCCGTCCGTAAAAATATAATAAAATATGTAAACGAAGTTAAAAAAAAAATGCTTGCATATACGATTATACTACAAACATAGTCCAGAAATTATTTTGTACAACTTTTTGTCTTTTTGTACAAAAACTGTTGTTTCCATCAAGTTCAAAATGATTTTCCTAGAAAGTCCTTATAAAGTTCTACTTTTCAGATTTTTTTCATATTTTCTAAACTTATGGTTCAAAAGTTAGAGGGGGGACACATTGTTTTTTACTTTTGGAGCGATTATTTCCGAAATTATTGACATTATCAAAAAATGATTTTAGTAAACCCCTATTCATTTTTAAATACCTTTCCAACAATATATCACACGTTAGGGTTGAAATGAAAAAAAAAATCACTTCCCACTTTACATATAGGGGGGCTACCCTAATAAAACATTTTTTTCCAATTTTTATTTTACTACTTTGTCGGCGTGATTGATATACATATTGGTACCAAATTTCAGCTTTCTAGTGCTAACGGTTACAGAGATTAAGCGAGGACGGACAGACGGACGGACAGACAGATATGGCGAAACTATAAGTGTTCCTAGTTGACTACGCAACCCTAAAAAAATGAAACTGAGCAACATTAATTTCAACAAGGATTATTTTGAATGCAGAAAACATCACAAATAAATCCAACGTTCACTTTACCCTTATATCCAACAATAATAATATAACATCGGACAGATTTACAATGGAAAGTCTCTCTTTTGTGTTACAATCGCAGACAATGCATCATACAATCGCCCCTTGATGACATCACGGGCTGGGCAGTGAAGTAAAAGTAGAGCACACGGCATATTAACACTTATTGTTATAATTTTTATTTGAAACTAGCTTCGACCGCGTGAATGTCAGATTTAATGTGATTTAATTTTTTTGCGCGGACCTCTAATTGTTTTTCTAAAATAAAAGTAGCTTAAGTTACTCCTTACAACATTAGCTAACTGCCAGTGAAATTCCCGTCATAATCGGTCCAGCCGTTTCGGAGATTGGCCAGCACCTTAATTGCGTAACTGCGAATCTGAATCATTTTGAAGTAAATTGCTAATCCATCACTTCGTATGTTCGGAAAATTCGTCTACTCAACAACGTAACACAATGAATGTTGTTGAACTGTCAAAATGAAACTATTTCCAGAAAAAACAAACAATTTTTTTTTTTTTTGTTATAAGTTCCGTAGGTATAACTTTCATATGCATTTAATAAAAAGCTGTTATTTTGACATTACAAATAGACACTTCAATTTTATTTATTTTTAAGTACTTAAAAATATGTAGAAATCAAATTATTTTGTGATGTACCTAACTACGGGGATTATTGATAAGTTGATGAGATTAAAATCTCTGCTAACGGTAGAGTTGCCAATATTCAAATATTTTGTTAGTTGATACCTTAAGGCGAAAGCTCCAGGTAGCCCGCGAAATTTGAATTTTGTTTCGTTTTTTTGCAATTTGCATCTCAGTATTAGGTTGTATGTTGGTCAAAATACGATTCTCCACCGTTACAAGTATGTATTTATAGAATTATAATCATTAAAGTCATCAATTTATATAACTCTTTAAGACCAAGTAATCGTATTGAATTACAATTTCATGAAATCTTTACACCATCTAGGATTATTTGTATTACTTTGATTCTAATGATTATAATTTTGTAAATACGTATAAGTTACGGTCGCGAATTATTCTTCAATCAACATATCTGACTTGCAAATTCCAAAAAAACGTAAGAAAATTTGAATTTCGCGGGCTAACTGGACTTCCCCCTTAATAAATGACAACCATTTAATTATAAAGTATAAAATATATCACGAAATCAATATTTTTAGCCAAAGACCGATATCATATTAAAAAGAACTCACCCCCTCTCACTAGGGACATCATTCCGCGATAGCTGACCAATATGTATCCCTAGGGGGATATTGTCCGGGGCACCAGTGTGGGCGCGTTCTTTGGGGCGGCGACCAACCCGCCGGTTGAACGCGTCCCAAAGGGTCATGGCCATCCGGCTAGTTCGGGGATACCGCACGGTCTCTGGTGAGGCGGCGAGCCTCCTTGCCGGATTGCCGCCATGGGATCTGGAGGCAAAAGGCCTCGCATACACCTGGGAGTGGCGCGAGGAGGCAAAACGCCGGGGCGTAACTCCGCTGCCGCAAGAAATCATGGCACAGCGGACAGAGCTCCGGCGGGATCTCATGGCGACATGGAGAGTGCGACTGTCGCAACCCAGTGCTGGGCACGCCACAATTGCGGCGATAAGTCCCCTCTTTGAGGAGTGGTTGGAGAGGCGTCACGGCATCCTCACCTTCCGCCTGACGCAGGTCCTCACCGGACACGGTTGCTTCGGGAGGTTCCTGTTCCGGATAAGGCGGGAGGAAACGCCCGGGTGTTACCACTGTGTGGATCGCCCGGAGGATTCGGTGGAGCATACGGTGGAGGTCTGCCCGGCTTGGGCAGAGCACCGCCGCGTCCTCGCGGAGGCGATCGGCGGCGGCGATCTCTCGCGTCCGGCCCTGGTACAGGCCATGGTACGGAGCGAGAGTGCATGGGAAGCCGTCACCTCCTTCTGCGAAGCAGTAATGCTCGCGAAGGAGGAGGCTGAACGCGTGAGGGAGAGGCAATCTTTGCGCCCTCACGCCCCTAGTCGCCGCAGGAGACGCCCTGGGCGTCAGGAATCGATAGCCGATTCCCGGCCACCGTAGGCGCGGGCTTGCGGATGGCGAGCAATGGGTAGCTCGCCGTCCGGTAAGGACCAGGCCCGGGTCGACGGCGCGTTGTGTTCCACGCGCGCCTCAAAGAGATGTCAGCACTAGCTGAAGGGGTCCGCTAAGGCCGATGCCCGCCAGGGTTGCGGGTTGTTCGAAAGAGTTACCGTGGCCCTGGCACAGGCAACTGAAGGAACACGGGTGGGTTTTAGTCAGTAGAAGTCTGACACGCCCTCCCGCTCCACCCAGAGCGGGCGAAGTTATTTGATGATTTCCCACCCAAAAAAAAAAAAAAAAAAGGGGATATTGTCCTATCGGTTATTCTGATATGCTTAGTGAAATAATACATACATATTAGGTTGGGGAAAAAGTCTTTTCGCATTATAGTATGTATGAACTTGTAATAAAATCTCTTTGTATCTGGCTAGTTTTGGTATCATTGAAAGTTTAAATTTTAAAGAACATAATTCCAAATTCAAATTAGGAAAATGTGTGATTTTCATTTGTTTTTCGTACCGTCAAGATGAGTGAATCTAATGAAGAAATTCGATACATTTTAAAATTTTACTACAAAAAAGTTAAAATGCAACGCAAGCCGCGAAAAAAAATTGCGATGTTTATGGACCTAGTGTAGTATCTGTGAGAGTAGCACAAATTTGGTTTAAGCGTTTTCAATCCGGAAATTTTGATGTCAAAGATGCACGTCGCTCTGGTCGCCCTATTACGGATAAAATGGATGCCATTTTTGAAAAAGTGGAGCAAGATCGGCATATCAGTAGTTACGACGTAGCTGAAGAACTGGAAATTGACCACAAAACAGTTTTGGCGCATTTGAAAAAAACTGGGTACACAAAAAAGCTCGACATTTGGGTACCTCACGAGCTCACTGAAAGAAATCTAATGAACCGTGTACTCATTTGTGATTCTTTATTACGACGTAATGAAACCGAACCATTTTTGAAGAAGCTGATAACTGGTGATGAAAAGTGGATCATGTATGACAAGAACGTGCGAAAAAGGTCGTGGTCAAAGGCCGGTCAGGCTTCACAGACTGTGGCGAAACCCGGGTTAACTCGCAACAAGGTGATGCTGTGTGTGTGGTGGGATTGGAAGGGCATTATTCATGATGAGCTGTTACCACCAGGCAGGACCATCGATTCTGAACTCTACTGCGAACAACTGATGAGATTAAAGCAAGAAGTTGAGAGAAAGCGGCCGGAATTAATCAACAGAAGGGGTGTGGTTTTCATAATGATAACGCTAGACCTCAGACATCTTTAGCCACTCAGCAAAAATTAAGAGAGTTTGACCTTCAGATTTCCACCTGTTTCGGTCTCTTCAGAATTCTTTAGGCAGTGTCAGGTTAACATCACGAGAGGACTGCCAAAACCACTTGTCGCGGTATTTTGACCAGAAGTCCCAAAATTTCTATAGCAATGGGATCATGTCCCTATCTACAAGATGGCAAAAAGTTATCGAACAAAATGGTACCTACATACTTTAGTTAAATGTAAATAAACTATTTTAAAAAATGTTTTGAATTTTCTTAAAAAATGCGAAGAAACTTTTTCCCCAACCTATTATAGAAAAAGTTTCTTCGCATTTTTAAAGAAGTTGATCATAATGGTGAGTACAATGACCCCTTAAGAGGTTGTTGGTGTTTTACCAATAACCCTATATTATGGTGCAGAACCCTCGGTGCGCGAGTCCGACTCGCACTTGATCGGTATTTTTTAAAGAAGAAAAAAAAGACGTATAAATATATAAATCACGAGTACATCGGCTCCTGCACGATGGTAATACCGATAACCATTCCCTCTCAGTTATTACCAAGATTGCGTTCCTAAATAACAGTACTGCCAACGTCTAGTTAAAGGGAAAACTCTATGGTTTATGCATAAGCACTGCGGTTTTTTGAGAAAGTTTATTTTTAAATTGACTTTTATTGTTATTGCTTGTAAGTTGGTTGTAAGCCTTACGGTTACGCTAGTCGGTCATTCAATCTACCTAGCCTTTTCCCAGCTATATTGGGGTCGACTTCCAGTCTAACCGGATACAGCTGAATACCAGTATTTTAAATGGAGCGACTGCCTATCTGACCACCACAACCCGATACCCCTTAGTAAAACTGGCTGTCAGACTGAGGCTTCTGACAACCACGAATGACAGCCGGGAACAATTCCGAGGCACGGAGGGGTCTTGGGTATGTAAAAATGGACATCCATCCACGGGCCAACCGCGACAAGCGTAGCTTAACCTGATCGATCGAGCCGTGCAGCTGTTAGTAATTAGCCACATGCCCCTCTGTACAGGGTGTCCCAGAAATCAACCGACATATTGTAGTTGGTGTTAGCTTTGGTCAAGCCCTCCCAAAATTACAAATCATAATGTATATGTTCCCCAAAATCTTATACGTTTTTTCTTCACCACCGTGTAAAATTTATTAACAAAAAATATTTGAGGAAAAAAATCAAATGATAGTGAATTTATAAGTTTTTATGTAGAATCAAAGGTGATTACGGATTTAACAATATTTTGATGCAAAAAGTTATTAATAATAAAAAGATTTTATTAATAATAAAAGAATGACGCATGGCGGCTATTTAGCTATCTCCACCTACAGTTGTTGGTCGATTTCTGGGACATCCTGTATAAATTACATACGTAAATGTAGAAATGTTTTCTATGTGGATCGATAGATACCAGGGTAGATGGAGAAATTGTGGCAAAAAAGACAACTATTGAAGCTTTTAGGCAAATATTTACCTACCTAATTACCCTACATCGAATCTTACATTTTCCTGGTTAATTGCCTAGTTCTACTTTTTCACTCGAGGGAAATTTACCCTATAATTAGTAGCCACAGAGTAAACTAATTACTGTCCAAGCTATCCGTCGTTTAACTACTGCTAAGAGAACTTTGGTTTGGAAATCTATCTTTCCCTGGCTCGTAAGAGAAAAGGCACAAGAACTAATTAGCTGATTTTAGGGATCCATACCTTAAAGGAAAAAACGGAACTCTTATAGGATCACTCGTGTGTCTGTCTGTTTTAAGTTGAAATTTGGTGCACGTATGTATTTCTATGAACCAAACACGGACGTGCAACGTAAATAAATGAATTTTTAATATGGGGTCAATTTATGCAAACTGTACCATGTGAAGGGAAATTATATAAAATAAATTGTTTTAAAGTCATTTAAGAAAATAGACGAAAATTGACCATTCCCCCCTTATCTCCGAAACTACTAAGCCAACAAAAAAAAATCTGTATTTTTGAAAAAAATACAGATTTTTTTTTATAGGCTACACGAAAACGTCTAAAAAAGTCTATGGTCTTAAAATAACATGGTAAATCTCTCAATATTGTGCGTGCAAAATTACATTTGCAGCTGGAACATGTAGAACATGTTTTGCAACTACATAGTTAAGTTTGTTCTTAGGATAAATTCATCCCAACTACGGAACCCTTCATTGTGCGTGGTCCGACACGACTTAGCCGGCTTTTTCTATCTTTAAATATAATCAGGCTCGTCAACTAGATAAAACTTATAACCAGTCCGAAATTCGCCTTTAAAGTAATAATTGGTTCTAAATGTAAACTGTAAACATATGTAAGGACCGAATTATAAATGTTAGAATTTTTTTTTAACAAGATACCTCTTTGCTAATTGGTTAATTATCTTCCCGATCTAGCATTCGTAAAGATTCGTAAACAATTTCTATAAAAACTTCATGGAAATTGTTCTACCAGAATCGCGTCCGTTGCCCGGTATAATAACAGACCAATATTAAATTAATTCTGTAAAAAAAAATCCTATAGTAAAAAAAAACGTAACAGTCCAAGGGGGTAGGCCTTTGCTCAGCATTGGTACAATGTAGCCTACATTGTACATTAAAAAAAAACAGTCCATAGACATAAAACTTAAAACCATTTGCCTATACATCTCTGATCTAATAAGTATCAAACAGCTAGGTAACTCATGCATTTTCTCAACTCATCATCTTCCTGCCTGCACCCGTATTTTTTCTTCCATACCCCTGTCAACCGTTACGCTAACATTCACTCCCTTCTTTTTCCAAACATTCCTCACTCCTCAGAGAATCTATCTATCTTTTCATTGGTCTTCCTCGCCCTCTACATCCATCAATATTTATATTCATCATTATTTTAAATCGTTACTTCAGTAATTACTAAAACGTTATTACTTTTACGTAAACGTAAGAGTAACTACTGAAGTAACGATTTTTATTCTTTAATTTATCATAGTATTTACTTGAATTTAGAACTGTCAAAGTTTAGAATTTTTAGCCAAGTAATAATTACGATTTTCTTTACTTAAGAATTGAGAACTCGACCATTTTGCGTTTGATTTTGCAATGGAACTTTGATTCTTACTCAAGCATTTAATCAAGTAAGTAACGTACACTATTCGACTATACAATAACATTTTAATGAATAATTCAATCCTCAAGTAATGACTTTCCTAAGAAATGACTTAAATAACAGCAAGTAATTGGTTGTTTATAAATACGAGTGTTAGTCACATGCTTTCCCTCCCTGTTATCATACATTTTCGTAACTCTAAAAAAAAACCCCTAAATAGATTGTGTATTTAGTCAAAACAATCTAATTAGTAATTAGTGGCATGTCTGCCGATCGTTAACCCTCTGAACCTTGACAACACCCTGATGACGCCTGGTTATGAGTTCATATTCAACATTAATTGAATTAAAACGACCGTTAGCAGTAATATTTAGCAGCTTACTTACGTATGACGGTCGGTTAATAAAGGATTGGTTAAAGGGTCAATTTACTGTTTGCGCGTAATTGTCAAGGTTAGTGTACTTGTCGATGTTCTAGAATGTCTAGAAAAGTTCCATGAAACGTACGCTTTGAGACCTATCTAGTTAGGGTATTTTATGCTAGACTAGTTTCTGCCCGCGGCTTCGTCCGCTTGTTCCACCGACCCACCGTCGCATCGCTCGCTCGCGGACATTTTTGTTGCTAATTATAAGTACTATAAACATGTAGTACCTTCATTATTTTATGTATATAACATTATTTTATGTACAATGCGGAGGAGTATAGCAAACAGCGTGTCGTAAAAAATGTATGTCCAACCGTTTCATGCCGAACAACCTCTGCTGGTTATAAAGCAGTATTCTTGTATAATAAAATTAATAAATTGAAAAATATTCATCCTTTATCGAATCGCGAGGCTAAATTTATTATTAAGAATTGGTTATTAGGACTAGATTATGAACAAACTGAATTGTTATTACTATAAAATCTTGTGAAACACATACATAGTATAAACACACACAACTCACACGCATACAACACCACAAACACTCCCAGACACACTCACACATACACACCCTCCCTGACGCCAAATCATACCCCCTACTAGAATTGCCTTCTCATTTAAACGTCCCGGCTACTGCATTTATTTACATAAAAAAAATATGTCATTTATGTGTGTGAGAGGTAACTGAGTTCTGTAATACAGGTCTCTGAACCTAGCGCAGAAATCAGGGAACTCGTAAGAATTTGTCACTTTTTATGTGAATAAAGATTTATTATTATTATTATTATTCTTTTTTATACTTTTACGTATCTCGGCGTTGCGCCGGCTTTATGGGGTAGTACGGGCCGAAGCCAAGTGCTACCCCTGGAAATTGGCGAGAATAGGATGAGATGATGGTGTGTGTATCTGTCCATGAGACTGTGTTCGTGCGATGGTTGCTGCACTCGTGTGTGAGGTGACAATTGATGTTTCGTTGTCATTTTGCAGAAATTTTCTGACAATCCTGCAGGTATTCAAGATTGCAGCTTTCTGAAGAGTCTGATATGTGTAGGGTGGTAAATCGAGTATTTTTAAAGACTGGTGGAGCTGTTTAGGTATAACACCTGTTGTTGACAATACTATAGGAACTATGGTGACATTGCTAAGCCGCCACATTCGGCTGATTTCTGTTTTCAGGTCTGTATATTTTGAGAGTTTTTCTGCTATAGTATTCTGTAGATTGTGTGTATTAGGAACGGCTATGTCTATGATTTGTGCAGTTTTGTTAATTTTATCTAATAACGTAAGGTCTGGTCTATTGTAGTGTATTGTTTTATCGGTGAGGATAGCTCTGTCAAAGTACAGCTTGTGTGTGGAGTTTTCGAGAACAGTTTCAGGTTGATATTTATAATAAGCTACAGGTGGTGAAGGAATTAATTTATATTTGATTGCTAATTTTTGGTGGATTATATTAGCTATCTGGTCATGTCTGTGTTTGTAATCAGTCTGGACTATTGCTTTACACGCACCCGTGATGTGTTGAATGGTTTCGGAAGAACTATTGCATCGCCTGCATCTGTCTATGGTTTGTGGAACTCGCATTATGTGTTTCTGGTAATTACGAGTTTCTATTACTTGGTCCTGAATAGCTATCATGAACCCTTCTGTCTCAGGGAACATTTCTCCACGCCTTAACCATTCGTTCGACGCTAACTTGTCGACGTTAGGTTGATTAAGATCATGTCGATGTCGCCCATGCAGTGACTTTTGGGTCCATTCTGCGATTTTAGTCTGTCGGTCAGTCTGTTGTTCATTACCCTGGGTTGTCTTCTCAAACATGTTTAAAGGGGTAAGTTTTTTATCATTGAACGCTATTGCTTTATGTAGAGTGGAAGAAGTACTTTTAGCATTAAAGTATGTTCTTAAAATAGTTATTTGCTTGTTATGTAGGTTAGTGATATCTATTATTCCCCTGCCACCTTCGTTCCTTGGCAGTGTGAGCCTCTGAACACATGACCTAGGATGGTGTCTTCTGTGTTTAGTCAGAGTGGTATTTATAATCCGTTGCAACTGTTTGAGTTCGGTATTGTTCCAATTTATGATACCAAATGAATAGGTAAGAACAGGGATGGCATAAGTGTTTATGGCTTTTATAGTATTTCTAGCGTTTATTTGTGTATGACATATTGTTTGTAACCTGTGTTTAAATTGTTTAGTGAGTGTAGCTTTAATTTCCTTATGAAGAATCTGTTTAGCCTGTATGTAATCTAAATATTTGTACGTCCCGTTTTCGTCTAATGATTCTATGGTGTCACCTGTCTGCATGTGGTATGAATGTGAGTAAGTTTTGCCCGCTCTGATTGAGTTAATTTTACATTTGTCAATCCCAAACTCCATAGCGATATCATTTGAAAATTGCTCAGTAGCATTAGCTAGTTCATATAAATCGTCTGGTGATGATGCGTATAATTTGATATCATCCATATAGAGCAGGTGGTTGATTTTACAATTTTGTTGGTGAGTCAGCATGACAGTCGTTGCATCACTATATTGAAATTGATAGCCGGGCTTTAAGGCATTGAGTTTATTTGAAAGTGGATTTAATGCGAGACAGAACCACAGTGGGCTGAGTGAGTCTCCTTGGAATATTCCTCGCTGGATCTTAATGTGTTCTGTCTCAACTATTCCTATGGATGTGTTCAGGTGTAATCGTGTCTGCCATTTGTCTAATAGATTTTCTAACAAGTTGATAAGTTGTGGATGTATTTTGTACACATTCAAAACTTTAAGTAACCACGAGTGAGGTACTGAATCGTATGCTTTCCTATAATCAATATACATAGAGCATAAATCTTGCTTAGTTCGTTGGACATGTTTAAGTATTACTGCATCTATTGTTAACTGTTCTTTACAACCTTGACTGAACTTCCTGCATCCTTTCTGTTCTTCTGTTAATATATGTTGTGTTTCAAGGTGCTTGTATATGATGTGAGTAATGCACGATGTCAATATCTTATATATGGTTTGCAGACAGGTAATTGGCCTATATTTTGCTGGATTAGATGTGTCGTTAGGGTCCTTCGGGAGCATGTAAGTCTTGCCTTCTGTAATGTATGACGGAATAATTGTTGGGTTTTTTATAAAATTGTTAATATAGTTATAGAGGTGTGGGTGTATGTGTGTAAATTTTTTGTACCAATAGTTGTGTATTTGATCAGAGCCTGGTGCTTTCCAATTGTGTACCTTTTTAAGGACATCGTGGAAAGTTTCTACCTCAACCTGGTCAAACTTCATCGCTTGAACGTTTGTCTGATAGGCCTCCTCTTCTTTGATCCATTCTGCTTCAGTATTATGACATACGGGATTTTCCCAAATTCCAGCCCAGAATTGCTGCAACTCGTCTGTGGCCGGCCACGTTTTATGCGTATTATTGCTCGGTGTAGTGTGGTTCATTGTTGATGCCGTTAGTTTTCGGTAAAATAATTTTTCGTTATTCTTAAATTGGTTATTTTGTGTTTTACGGAGTGTGCATTTAGTGTATCTATCTAGTCTACTTTTAACCACTGTTAGCTTCTGTTTAAGTGTGTCTAGGAAGTGTGTAAGGTGTGTGTTAGGCTCTTCATGGGATGTATGCGTTTTGTAATCTCTTAATATTTTGTTTACTTCTTTAATTAGTTTTTTGCTCCTATGGCCTTTTATGTAATGTGTTAATCTTCCGATTTTGGCTCTGATAACTTCTATTTTGTGGTCTAACCTTTTTTGCCATTTAGGCTTACGATCTTGTTGAAGTTTACTTATATGTTCAGGGCACGACAGTGAAATTTTACTACCGTTGGCCTTAGCGGCTGTCCATGCAGCGCAGTATATTATGGTCTGAAGATGATTAAATTCTGTATCTCTGGTAACCTGTTCTGGCAAAATAACTCTGTTAATATAACTAACAATATTCGCTAACCTTTTTGATGATTTTTGGATGGGTATGTAACTCCTTTCTGTAGGATTGGTGTCTCTGTAGTAATTTAGTGTTTCTAAGAATATTTCATCAATTTCAACGCTTCTTTCTTGGCTTGTTTGTGTATTTAAGTGTACAGGTTGGTCTGACCCTATGTCATTGTGGTTATCAACCTCCGTTTCTCCTATTTGTTGCGTGTGTGACGTCTCTATATTTTCTATATTTATATTTAGTGTATTTGTGAGTGGTTGTGAGAGTAAATTTTCTGTATTTGATCTTATACTATCAGATTGCCAATAAAAAGAGTCCGTCTCTAGTAATTCGTTCTCTACTATTGTTTTTAATATCTGAAGCCGTGTTTCTGAAATCAAACTATTATTAATTATTACTCTTTTTTGGTCTGATATGCGTTGTTCTGATAAGTGTGACAAATGAGGGTAATATTCTATGAATTTTGTTTTTAATTTTTTCCGCCAAACTGTCATATCAGTCTCCATTTTTGTTGCCCTGAAATAACATTTTATAAGTGTTTCATTGAGTTCGTTGGACCATTTCATCCTGCGTTTAGATTCAGATTGTGAGTGCGGTTGTATGTTCGTTTGAAATGAAAAAAGCTCTTGTGATGTCTGGGGCTGTAGTTGTAAGTCATTATTGGGTATTTGTAAACTATTTCTTACTTCTAGCCTAATCGAATGTAGTGTAGTGGAAGGTAACAACTTTTTGGACACTATTGCTCTCCTTTGATCTCCAATTCTTTGCTTAGAGACTTTCATGTTTGGGAATTTTTCTATGAATTGTTGATGTAATGATGTTAAGTATGCATTTATGTCAGATTCTAAATTTGTGATGATAAGATAGGTACGCCAAATGAATTCGTTCATTTCTTTACTCCATTTTTTTCGCGTAATTTTTAAGCCAGCAGTGGGTGACGGGTTATTGGCTAAATTAGCCTCCGACACAACATCTACTAACGTTGGTGATGATGTTGATGATGGTCTTGATGAACGTGATAGATATGAAGGTGGTGATGATGCGATTGATGAAAATACTGACCTCGGAGAGGTTGATGATGAAACCGGTGATGTTTCGTCATCTACAAAAGGCCTACTTGCCTGAATACTTTTTTTTGTTTTCGATCTTGTTATCATAATTAATCCCACGAGTAGCTAGGGATTAACAAAGTCGACCACAGCAGAGCCCTGCGTTCACTGTGGTAAGGGTAAGTAAAACTGGAGGTCCCCTATTATCCAGAGCTGGCACACTAGCGACTAGCGCATTCCCCTAGCCATGCAGCCCTCGGCGTGTGCGACCTTGGCTTGGATTGCATCTCTCTTGGTCTGTCTCCTCACACTAGATCTGCGTTGGTAAAGTCCACTCTACCGACGCAGATCCAGGGTTCATTGGAGCGCGTGTGCCCCACCAGGACGTCAACGCAGAGATACGGCGGTGGATTATTATAGGGATGGGAGGGAGGGACATTTTTGGATGAAGAGGTTAAGGATTTTTTGGGAATTGGCCTGGGATTTAGGATCGACGGGAAAATATGGATAGGAAGGAAATGACTTGGTTGGATTATGGATACATGGGAAAAAGGTTCATAGGTTACCCTAAGCCTGGGATTTGGCCTTCGGGAACTTCTCTTGTCCGGGATCTCTTTCCAGATGCTCCGGGTGTGGGATCGACGTTATTTGTCGGTCCAGCACCCGAAGTTGGGCTATCCGCAACCTACCCACCCGCTCGGTTGCAAGAGAAGAAGTGCCTGGCAGTCTAGATCGTCCCACCGCGGATGTACGTATACATATGCGTTGGGGCGATCTAGCCTCCCCCGAGTTATTATTATTATTATTATATAGTTTTCGCAGCGCACACCAAATAATGACTTTAATAGGCAACTTTTTAAATATATTGCAATTTTCGTAGGGACCCCTAATTTTATTGAATACAAAATACAGCCCATGTCACTCGCTGATAATGTAGCTTTCTATAAATGAAAGAATTTTAAAAAACGGTTAAGTATTTTTTGGAAGGATTTGGGGGAAGCCTTTGCTCAGCACTTGCTTTGGGACAATGTAGGCTAACATAAAAAAGTCTTTTTTTGAGTTTATATACAACATTACAAATAAAAATAAAAACATACTAAAAATCAAATCGTTTCTCTTTATAATATTCTCTCTCAATTACTTCATCATCTTCCTGTACGTATTTATCTAAATTAATTTGAAGCCAGCGCAGCATCTCACCTTCTTACGTACATCTCTATCAGTCGTCTTCTTCCTAAGGTTTGAAATTATCAAGACAAATATGCCTCTTGATAATTATAGCGATAATTATCAACAGATATAAGCCTAGCAATCCTTTTATAACTGGTATTATAATAGGTTGGGGAAAAAGTTTCTTCGCATTTTTTTAAGAAAATTCAAAACATTTTTTAATATAGTTTATTTACATTTAAAGTATGTAGGTAGCATTTTGTTCGATAACTTTTTGCCATCTTGTAGGTAGCGACATGATCCCATTGCTATAGACATTTTGGGACTTCTGGTCAAAATACCGCGACAAGTGGTTTTGGCAGTCCTCTCGTGATGTTAACCTGACACTGCCTAAAGAATTCTGAAGAGACCGAAACAGGTGGAAATCTGAAGGTGCAAGGTCAGGACTATACGGCGGATGCATTAACACCTCCCAGCCAAACTCTCTTAATTTTTTCTGAGTGGCTAAAGATGTGTGAGGTCTAGCGTTATCATGATGAAAAACCACACCCCTTCTGTTGATTAATTCCGGCCGCTTTCTCTCAACTTCTTGCTTTAATCTCATCAGTTGTTCGCAGTAGAGTTCAGAATCGATAGTCCTGCCTGGTGGTAACAGCTCATAATGAATAATGCCCTTCCAATCCCAACACACACACAGCATCACCTTGTTGCGAGTTAACCCGGGTTTCGCCACAGTCTGTGAAGCCTGACCGGCCTTTGACCACGACCTTTTTCGCACGTTCTTGTCATACGTGATCCACTTTTCATCACCAGTTATCAGCTTCTTCAAAAATGGTTCGGTTTCATTACGTCGTAATAAAGAATCGCAAATGAGTACACGGTTCATTAGGTTTCTTTCAGTGAGCTCGTGAGGTACCCAAATGTCGAGCTTTTTTGTGTACCCAGTTTTTTTCAAATGCGCCAAAACTGTTTTGTGGTCAATTTCCAGTTCACTGATATAACCGTCGTAACTACTGATATAACCGGTCTTGCTCCACTTTTTCAAAAATAGCATCCATTTTATCCGTAATAGGGCGACCAGAGCGACGTGCATCTTTGACATCAAAAATTTTCGGATTGAAAACGCTTAAACCAAATTTGTGCTACTCTCACAGACACTACACTAGGTACATAAACATCGCAAATTTTTTTCGCGGCTTGCGTTGCATTTTAACTTTTTTGTAGTAAAATTTTAAAATGTATCGAATTTCTTCATTAGATTCATTCATCTTGACGGTACGAAAAACAAATGAAAATCACACATTTTCCTAATTTGAATTAGGAATTATGTTCTTTAAAATTTAAAATTTCAATGATACCAAAACCAGCCAGATACAAATAGTATAGCCAAAGAGATTTTATTACAAGTTCATACATACTATAATGCGAAAAGACTTTTTCCCCAACCTAATATCAACATTTACGTTAGAAGCAAGTAGTTTAGTAAATAAATTATACACATTTTACAATCAATGTAATCTTTAATCCTTTATTAATTTTTTGCTCATAATTTCGAGACTAAAAACTTGCAAACCAAAATACAAATAGTTAACCAACTACATATTACTTAGCTAGTTAAATTTATGAGTGGAATATCATCCTCATCAATCTCAACTGCGGTAACTGGATGGGCATTGTCTGTATCTGAAGAATCGAAATTCAAAATCCAACTTAAATCTGTGTTATTATTGATACACGCAGTCGTTGAATGCGAAAAATTAACCATTGGCGAAAAGATTTTACTTATCAAAGATAATTATCAACCTATATTTATTTTGATAATTATCTTGATAAATCTCAATGATAATCACTTCAAACCCTGCTTCTTCCATCATCATATATTCATTTCCTTACCTTCCCGTATATATTCATTTCCTTCCATATCTTCTTTCAGACAGTCTATCCGTAGCTTTTCTTGGTTTTCTTCTATTCTTAAAGCCATCCACATTCCCACTCATCATTCATTCATTCATTTTTACGACTTGTCTCATTCGCATGTCAGATAATAATTAAGGCAACCCCATTTTTTTTTGCTAGCCTATTTTGTTTCGCACTACTGAGGCCGCCCTTTTTTCCTACCAAACGTTTCTCTCTTCTGCGATCTCTGGCCATGTTGGCCTTGCAAACATGATCAGATCGCCGCACCACCTTCGCCGCGGTAAACCTCAATGGCCATGTCTGCCCTGAGGCGTCCAGTGACTGACGATCTTTGTCTACCTATCCGAGCGCATTCGTGCGACGTGGCCAGCCCACTCCCGCTTCAGCATTGCTGTTTTTTCTCCAACATCCGCTACTTGAGTTAAGGAACGCAGGGCAACCCCATTATGCTTTATTTTATGTTGAATGCACAATGATAAATGAGCCGCATTCTTGACCCGGTGAAGGTGGACTGATGGGGTCACCTTAAAAAAAAAGAATGATACCCAAGACGAGAACTGGCCGTAGTTAGCATCATCACTAGAAATAATATGTAAGTATATGAAGGAGTCATTTTCCATTGGAAATATTTCGATAATGCGAAATTGCCTGTGCCCAGCAATAGAACAAGAACAAAAAAAAAAAGGTTATAAAAACCTTAGAACTGTCAGTGACTCTTCATGGAAACAACAAACCCGAGCACTTTTATATCCAATCAAATCCCGTCTAGCTGTAAAGTATATAAGTACTTTAACGAAGCCATACCTATTTACGTAAGGCTACCGGAGTCAAGGCCGAGCTTAATGGCTCGTCAAATTGTTTCAACGCACACGACACACCCCTCATCAGGTTACAGTACCTTTAGAACCAGATTTATTTAGGGCTATTATTATTTTATCTCAGGAAATTGGAATGATTATTCGTTTGGAAAGGAAATTTTGGGAAGAAAATGATTGTGTGTGCGAGTGAGCATTATTCAATGTGATAACTATCAGTGCCTCGGAAAGCATGTTAAGCCGTTGGACCCAACTCTCATTCGTCGATCTTTGACAGTCACTACGGGTAGTCAGAAGCCCAAGAGTCTGACAACCAGTCCTAGCACCCTTGGGAAAAGGTTAGACAGATGAGACGATAATGTATATAGAAGATTGTTCAAAGGTTGACATTTTATAGATACAAACTGAACTCTCTATAACTTACCTACTTTTGAGGTTTCTATTGCGGCGAAGCATGAAATGATGAAGAAAGCTAACACAGAAAGGCTTAATTACTTAGGTAAATTGTGAAAATGTAAAAAGAATTTTCTTAAAACCTTTCTTCGAGAAAAAAGTTCAGTTCAAATGATGGCCAGCAAATTAATTTCATTTTGATCTTACTTTAGACAATGGACGGCTTTGAAAATTAAACGCTGATTAGCCGAACAATTTCTAAAAATGTTAGAACATTTTTCTCAGACCATAACAATTTCATTATTTTTTTGACTAAATTAACTTAGCTCAGTCTCGTTTTTTGTATAGGAATTTTGTTTATAAAAGACCGATTTCTTCCCGCGACTTCGTCCGCATGAAATTTCTGGTCTTAACATTAAATATATCCTATGACACTCGGCAATACTCGACTTTCGATTAGTGAAATAATTTTCGAAATCGGATCAGCAGTTCCGAATATTACCCCCTCTAAAATGATGTACTTGCTAACAAATTTTATAGTTAGTGAGTGGGCTGAATACAAATAAAATTCCTATCATGGTTGATTCAGTTTTACAAATAAAACGTTTGTTTATAAGTAGAGGTGTCTGGGTTGACAATAGGAAAGTTAACATGTCTTTTTTCTCTATTAGTCGTCATCTCGGTAGTCACCCCCTTTCTCGCCATATCATCTTTCACACAGTCCATCCATCGTTTCTCTGGACTTCCCCTACTCTTACAGCCATCATTCTTCTCAAAACTGTCCTGACGACATTTTCCTCATTCCTCCGCATCACATGCCCATACCATGACAACTGATTTCCACAAACTTTTCAGTCACCCATGCCACTTTCATACTGGAAAGTGTATGTGTAAATTGACATTGCCAATTGCCACTCAGTTGCCAACATGCGAGTCCTAAGCTCCCATTAGGTATGCATATCGGATAGCAATTTGCCACTGGCAGTTAAGGTCTACCTAATATCGAACTGCTATACCTACTGCCTTTCATAGACAAAAAGTTGCACGAGATTGTATTCAAATTTAATAAAATTGAAAAAATATTTAATGTGTGAATAAATAATAAATAATCTATTAAATAATTATATGACACATTATTATGCGTGGTTACCTATATGTATCTTAGTATTCATAAATCAATAGCAGCTTCAATCACACGAAATGTAGCGTCCTAACTATGACTTCGTGAAAATGAAGCTACCATGTATGTATCTCTACTATTATTGAGTATATTTTGTAAAATGTACCTACATTATTGTCTTCATTTGTAGGTCCATTTAAAACCTAGCAAATAACAAGAATAGAATAATGTTTAGTATTTATAAGTACAGTAAACATTTGAATATAAACAGCTGCATGAGATAATTAATGCCAGATTATGTTTAAATAAAAACGTAATAAGTATTTATTTATTAATTAATCAATGGTTGTGGAAAACAAATACCAAGCAGTTAATTATCAAACCGCACAAAAAAAAAAAGAAATGCTACCTATGGAATTTGGAAAACAGCTGAAAATATTCTCCTGCTGTTAAATTACACTAAGATTACACACGTTTTATAAAACTATAAAGACAATTTAAATAGTGAACTATTACATAACCCCCAGGTGGCCAAATTCTGGAGGCCAATGTCCTTGACACGAGCTAATGAAGCCAGCGCCTGCCGCGACATTGCGGCAAAATCACTCGAAGACAACTCACCTGGTTCGGCGTCGCAGTTTCCGTCGTCATGTCGACTTCCACCGACGCCAATCTACTTCTCTTTTTTCTTTTGTGACATGTACAACAGTCTACGAACGAGGACAGCGTAAAACTACCCTTGAATCAAACCGACATCGAAATATCGATTTTAGCGTCCCACCACTCGCGTAGAAAATAGTCAATTCAAAGTCCTCACTAGCATTCTCGCTCCAAAAAAAGATTCGAAAAAGGAATTTTAATTATTAGAATAAATCGATTGAGTTCTATATTCGAAATGAAATGCGCGGCTCGGGCTCCGCCATTTTCCTTCCGTATTCGAATTCCGTGATTGGACGTTTCACTGTTGATTATTTTGGAAAATGGGCGCTAATACTACGAAACACTAAGCGACAATTAAAGCTGAAATTATACACTGCTTTATAGATATAAATAGAAACGTTTTAAACGGTTAAAATAATTGTTTTTCGTACAAGTTGTTGCGTTTGGTTGTTCACCACGGGGGTGTAGAAGAATTTTGCCGGTTCTGGCAAGTGAGTTGGGTGGGGTGGTACGCCACTACTGCGACTGCGCGGGGGAGTGTCTATGTGTGCGTGATTTGCGTTTATCATTACCAGGTTTACTTGACCCTTACCTCCCCCTCTGTTATAGAACAAGAAGGTGTTATTAGGGGTACCGATTCTTGGTACTGGAGGTCTGCCTAATATGGTTTTTTGTATGTATTAATGCAATCGATAATTTAGACTCAGATGGTAGGAATATCAGACAGAGAGGGGCCTACAAAGCTTGCTACAGAATCGCACAGCAGACAATGCCGTTTATAAGCAGAAAAGCTATGTTAAAAAAGGTGCAAAAATAATCCAGACTCCTGACTTAGTTAACTAAGCTTGGGCTTATCCGAACAACACATTTCGAAGAACGATTTGCAGTAAAACTCCTGTTTCTGATAATTATGTCGCGCCGTCGCGTCTGCTATTTAATGATACTGTCTGCATGGACATATTAGGAAGCGCTTAAAGGCTTTATGTGAGGATATGAAAAGCGCCAGTTTGCTGTGCAATATCTGTGATCGTGATCCTCGTCTTCTCTGTTTTCGCATGCCGAATGCAGATCTAATCGAGACACGGTGGCTTTTTAACTGTTTCTGTAATTACCGGCAAACGAAAGGTGCCATAGACGTTTTCTACCAGTCAAGCTTTGGGTAATGCAGAGATGAAGAGTGGTAGGTTCAATTGTGAAAAATTTAGGAATCATTATTATCATCTGCCTAGCCTTTTCTCGATTATGTTGGGGTCGGCTTCCAGTCTAACCACATGCAGCAGAAAACCAGTATTTTACATGGAGTGACTGCCTATCTGACCTCTACAACCCTACTGGGTAATACTATACCCCTTGGTAAGAGTGGTTGTCAGACTTTCGGGCTTCTGACGACCCGTATCGACTGCCAAAGGTCCACGAATGACAGCGGGGATCAACGGCTTAACGTGCTTTCCGAGGCACGGAGGGGTTTTCGTGCCTATGTAAAGATGGTCACACACCCACGGACCAACCGCGGCAAGCGTAGCTTAACCTGTTCGATCGACCCGTGCGGCTGTTATTACTTAGGCACAGGCCCCTCCCATTTAGGAATCAATATCTATTTAATTAAATATAAAGACACACTTTCCAGCTCATATCGCCATAAAGATTTCTAAGTCCATGTTAATACTATCATCATCATCAGCACTGCAAGACATAGGCCTCTCCTATTGCACGCCATTCAATTCGATTTCCAACAACTCTCATCCAGCTGCTACCAGCAACACTGCGAAGATCGTCGCTCCACCTAGCCTGAGGGCGTCCTACTTTACGTTTGCCGTTTCTTTCTCAAAGTTGTGCCTACCGAGCTGGATGACTTACCCTAGGTAGACGTACTCCTTCACAACTTCGAGAAGCGATCCTTCTATGTGGATTGGACTCGGCAAGACGTGTGAATTGTACATGACCTTAGTCTTTAGGCTCTATGAAATACGTGACGAGAAGACTCGACGATAAACATCTACTGTTAATCAGGAAAATCTCAATGACCGGACTAAGTGTAAACTTCCATAATCACCAAGCTTGGCCGTCGAATCTCTGTTTATTGTCATAAGCTAATAGGGGAACGCTGCTGCCTATTGTCTAATACCACACGTAAAGTTCACGCGATCCGATTTTAGTCGATCTTGCGTTCTACGCAGACCATCCAGTACAAACCACCCAATGAGAGAAGCAAATTTTTTTATTGTTTTTATTTGTGATGGGTTTGCTCTTGACTCTAGTCTAGGTCAGAGGTGACAGAGACAAAGTCGACGATGGAGTGAGCTTACCCAGAAGAAGCCTGTTCACTCTCACTTTGAAGAGATTAGGGTTGTATACGTTCGGAAACACAGACGCAGGTAGTGAGTTCCACTCTTTTGCTGTGCGCATTATAAAAGACATTTGGAAGCGCTTAGTGCGAATTGGTGGAATAGCAACCAGGTAGGGATGGTAACTGGCAGTGCGTCTAGATGTCCGGTGGTAGAAGGGGGCCGGTGGAATGAGGTCGTGGAGTTCTCGGGCACACTCTCCGAAGTACAATCTGTAGAAGACCGACAAGCAGGCAACCTTGCGGCGATGAGCCAAGCTATGAAGCTTGGCATCCACCAGTTTTACGTCGCCAATGAGCCTCTTAGCTCTGCGTTCCACCGAGTCAAGCGCGGCTAGTTGGTACTTAGCTGATCCATCCCAAAGGTGACTGCAATACTCCATGCAGGATCGGACTTGCGCTTTGTAAAGGGTTAAAAGCTGTCCAGGCGTAAAGTATCGCTTCACCCTATTTAGGATGCCCAGTTTCTTGGCCGCAGTTTGGGCCTTGTACTCGATGGTGGCGCCGAAGTTGAGACCTGATGTCAACTCCATGCCTAGGAGCTCAAGTCGATCAGTTACAGGAACAGATGTACCCCGAAAAGTAGGAGTTTGGGCGAAACGACTCTTTTTAGCGGTAAAAAGACACGCCTGCGTTTTGGTGGCGTTAAAAGAGACCAGATTATCATCACCCCATTGGGAGACAAAGCTTAAGGTCAAATCTGTCCGCTCTACCATGGCCTCTCTCAAAGAACGAACTTCGGCCCCGCTGGTTTTTGCGCTGGACAAGTATCTCTCTGAAACTGTACTGTCATCTGCGTACCCAACAATACCAGGCCGAAGCAGGTCATTGATGTGCAGCAGGAAAAGAGTCGCAGAGAGAACAGACCCCTGAGGAACTCCGGCATCAATAGCCATAAGGTCAGAAGAGCAGCCGTCAACAACTACTCTGATCGACCGTTCACTAAGGAAATCTGATATCCAGCCACAAAAATCAGCTGGGATGCCATAAGCAGGAAGCTTGCTGAGCAGAGCAGCGTGCCAGACCCTGTCAAAGGCCTTAGAGATGTCAAGCGATACAGCCAGTGCTTCGCCGTGTTTCTCGATGGCTTCGCCACAGCAGTGCGTGACATACACAAGAAGATCGCCAGTTGACCGTCCCCGGCGAAAGCCATATTGACGGTCACTGAGGAGATCATTGTCTTCAAGGTAGTTCAGCAACTTATTGTTCAGTACCCTTTCCAAAACTTTGCACAGAATGGAGGTAATGGCGATCGGACGGTAATGGGCAGGGTCTGCACGGTCGCCTTTTTTGGGCACTGGTTGTACATTTGCAAGCTTCCAGGATTTCGGCACCGTTCTTTTTTCAAGAGAGAGGCGGAACAAACGTGTCAATACAGGAGACAGTTCAGGCGCACACTGCCTCAACACTCTCGCTGGAATGCCGTCAGGCCCGCTGGCCTTGTTCACGTCTAGACTGCACAATACTCTTCGGACCTCTTTAATGTGAACTGCGATCTCCGGCATCGAGGAGTCACAATGAGGTACAGTAGGTGGTTGCTTTGAGCCAGCGTCCAGACGTGAATTGCTTGCGAAGAGAGATGCAAATAAATTGTGAAAAAATGTAAAAAAATTGTGGGAAGAGAAGCATCCTCCACTTCATTAAAACCCAGGAGCGTTTGCCTCCCAGTCGTGATCTGCAGTGGCCAGTAAGGAAAGCTCTCAATCGATTGCGTACCCAAGTAGGCTGTAGCAGACACAATTTGTCCCATCCAACACCCAGTGTGAGTGCGGTGCTTCTGATCAGACTCTCTGATCACACCCCACTTGCTGAAGTGTCCTAAGAGCCCGTTCACCTGCACCTCAGATGACCTACAGAATGCCACTGTTGCCGCAATCAACGTGGCAGTGAGCTCATACAATACACTGGATGATTTTTTTTTACCGTCTTGAAAAAGTAGGCTACAATTGGTGAACGGAGTATGAGCCTGTGGCATATACTTAGTTTTTGTTTATTTTTTAGGGTTCCGTACTTCAAAAGGAAAAAGGAACCCTTATAGGATCACCGATCGTCTGTCTGTCAAGACCCTTTTTCTCAGGAACGCGTAGAGGTATCAAGTTGACATTTATATCAAATACTCGGGTTTATGATTTCTTTCAGCTGTGAATAAATCAAACTTGTAAGTGAATGCGATCAAAAGATATGACTGTTTATGTCGCATATTTTGCGATTTCACAAGGGAATCAAAACCTATAGGGTACTTCCCGTTGACCTAGAATCATGAAATTTGGCAAGAAGTAAGGTATCACAGCACAAGTAAAGGAAAAATTCCGAAAATTGTTATTTTGTAGTTTTATCACATAAAAAAAAAAATTTTTAGTGACAACAAACTTAATTTTGCCGTTGGATAATTGACCGTGACGTATATCGATGTATGGGAGAACATGTTTTTCAACTACAATGTTAAGTTTGTTCTTGGGATAAATTCATCCCAAATACGGAACCCGCACGCCTTGGCCGGTTTTTTCAATAGCTTATACAGAAATTTCTCTATCAATAAGCAGATTTGAAGTAAACTAGAACAATTAAAACCGGAAAAGACTTTATAGATAGCTAAAAAATATGTGTATAATGATTTGAATTTAGATTTAAAAAAAAAAAAAAAACAAACCTAGGTCGGCCATTGGCTTCTACTCCGTTCACCTATTATGCCCTATTTTTTTCAAGACGCTAAAAAAAGTCATCCAATATTATTATAATAATAAAAATAAAAAACAACGAAGAAGTACTTTCTTTGATGTACTCATCGAGACCAAAAGAAGAGGTTAATCAACTGCTAAGTCGAAAGAGATTTGAACAGACTTTCAATCAAATTGAATTTCGAATTCAAAGTATTTTTTGTTGAACAACAAAAGTGGTTCAACTAAAATCGAACCATGTGCACCCGGTATAAGCCCAGGTTCGCACGGGCGATTTTTTAACATGACGATTTTTTATAGCGCACTAGATTTTTAACTCTCGGTGTTGAGCCGAGCATTGAGAGTCCAACAGAGTGCATCCCAGCTTGATAAAAACACACTGTTGGATTTTCAACTCTCGGCGCTAAGCAGTGTGTAGAAAATGCAGTACGCGAAAAAAAAATGTTCCGTACCCTGAGCTTATACGTCACTACTTACAACCACGATTCAGAAAGGGGTAGCTTGTCCTATGCAAAAACAATACGTTCTGTACTGGCTTCCAATATACATGACTAAAGTTTTACAAATGTCTCTCTTGTTTGAGGCTTTTGGAATTGGAACACAACAACACGACACGAAACCTGCCTGTCTCACGATCAAAGCTCCCAAATCAACTCAATTTTAAATTGCTCTTACGTTTTGTGTTCTCTCTGTCACTCTATGGGCCTGCGCCCACTGGCGGCGCAGCACGACGAATAGAAATATAACTTAAAATGATGACAATAAAATTAAAATTTCGACGGCAACGATGCCGTGGCATCCTTAGGGTTAGCCTGCACCAAACGGAAAAGTCCTCGCGGATGCTCGAGCACGTTTTAAATTTCATTGAATAAGTAACGTATCAATATTACACATTCAAACCTGATATCGCGAAAAAAATCAGCTGTTCAGCACATTTATGTTCGCATAATTAGTCAAAATGTACTGAACAGCTGATTTTTTCGCGATTTCGGATTTGGTCCCATAGCAAAAGTTGTTCACAATGATGAGTACAATGACCCCTTAAGAGGTTGTGCGTTATTTAAGTTACACCTTGTATAAAACAAAGTCGGGTTTGTTCGACCACTTATAACTCGAGAACGGCGGGACCGATTTTCATGGTTTTTGATTTGTTGTATTTGTCTCCATCCCGATTAGCAGAATAACTATTAAAACATCGGAAAAATATACGAAAAAAAATATGAAGAAAATTAATTTTCTCATATATCAATTTTGGACGGTACAACGTCTGTCGAGTCAGCTAGTGAGTATATAAGAGGAAGTCTGAAAGTGACACCGGTGACTAAAAAGTTGTGTTGATATCGGTTGTCATGGTATGGGCATGTGATGCGGAGGAACGAGGAAAATGTCGTCAGAAAAGTTTTGAGTATGAATGTGGATGGCTATACGAGTAGGTGAAGACCAAAGAAACGATGAATGGACTGTGTGAAAGATGATATGGCTAGAAAGGGAGTGACTACCGAGATGACGACTAATAGAGAAGTATGGAAGAAAAAGACATGTTGCGACGAGTCCAAATAAATTGGGACAAGGGCAGGACAATGATGAGTGTAGTGGAAAACATCACCGCATTTAAAGTGATACATTACAGTTACTGGCGCGAGTAGTACAAGTTATGACTGTCCTCACTTCTTCCTCACTGAATATTCAAAGGTACGAACGGTGTCTGCACCGGACATAGGTACTGGAGTAAGAGTGCAGTATAATAGGCTACAAGTATTTCTTTTAGTGAACCTCATAATTGCTAGCTATGTATATCGCCCAAGTTTTGAATATCGGGTTAGTGAATGTTGGGGGTGGCAAAAGAAGCATGAAAGTAGAATAAATGCCGTGGAAATGCGTTCCTTGAGAAGCATGAGTTGTGTGTCTATGAATGATAAGCTGAGGAATTATGGAATAAGGCACCAGTGCGGTTTTAAATGAAAGTGTAGTGATAAAAATTTAAAAGCGTATGGTTAGATGGTTTGGGCATGTTGAGAGGATTAATGAAAAGCAACTATCAAAAGGTAAATACCTTTTGATAGTTGCAAGGCAGATGTGAGTGGAAGCGCCGGGAGGGGATGGCGTAGGAGGACATTATAGAGACCTTATTGATGATGTTCTTCAGAAACCTTCTACCTCGCTACCTGCGTGCATGTATGACCAGAAAAATGAACGTAAACGAGGCAAAAGGAGTATGTAAGGATCGCAGCAGGTGGCGTTCTGTTGTTTCTGGCTACCCCCTATAGGAAGAAGGCGTGAGTTTATGTTTATATATGTTTTGAATATCACTTACAATTCATAAAACGACAAGGTCCATTTATCTATATGTTAGATAGTTTCAACCTTAGTGAAGTTTCAATAATGGAAATTGTTGTCAAAAGTGTTATAGCAATGATGTAGCCGACCATACTTTAATTATAAGGAGTTACCAATTCTTCTCCATAGTAAACTACATTTCGCTGTTGGTCCGTGGATGGGTGACCATATTTACATACCAAAACCCTTCCGTGCCTCTGAAAGCACGTCAAGCCGTTGGTCTCGGCTGTCATTCGTGGATTCTTTGACAGTCGTTGCGGGTCATCAGAAGTGTTATAGCAATGATAAAGTCTAGATACTTGAATTGTAAGGAGTTGCCAGTTCTTCTCCATCATCATCATAATCACTGGCAGCTTATTTCCACCCACTGCTGAGTATAGACCTTCTCCCTTTTGTGCCATGCTTCCCTGATCCGTGAGAGTCGCATGCAGGTCTTTCCCGCAATCTTCTATATGTCATCCACCCACCTGGCCATTGATCTGCCAACGCTCTTCTACCGTTTCTCGGCAACCATTTCGTTAGGGCTCAGCTCCACCTGCCATCACCATGTCTAGCCAAGTGGCCTGCCCACCTCCACAGAGCCGCTACCCGTAGTCATATTTATGTTCTTCTCCATAGTAACTACATTTGAAGGACACGGGAAAAGAAAGGGCTCATCAACAAAAAAAGTATTCAAAAATAATGGATATCAATCAACATGTAATTCTGTCAAAATTCAACGCTTATATTTATTAAATGTAAATTTTATCTGTCACATATCTAGTGTGTGAACCTTCTTTACCCGTTTTACATGCATTGTGCACCTTAAGAGGCCCCCGAAGCATGCGTAGTTCATACAAACGAAATACCAAAATAATTTGTAAATCAAACATATTCTAAAGACGGTGTGTATTTATTCCTATTGGATTATAGAATATCTAGGTTCAACTACGGATGCTCCGGGGGCGTCTTAAAGTCAAGTTTGAGCTGCAATGTGGGATCACATTGCAGTTCAAACTTGACTTTAAGTCGCTGTTTTAGTCGTTTGTGGTGTTTTTTTAGGGATAATCTTTACAATGGGCCCTTTTAATACTGTTCTAAATAAATCAAATGAAAGGCCCGCTTATAACGAATCGAATGACATGGTTAGATAGATATTACGAATTAAAAGTAACCTAAGTTACTCCTTATAACATCAGCTATCCAGTGAAAGTCCCCTCAAAATTGGTCCAGCCGATTCGGAGACCTAACAAACGGACAGGTAGACAGAAATTGAAAGTAAAAATTTGACATTACAAACAGACAATTCAGTTTTATTTATTTGTATAGATATATTGAGTACAGGGTGAAGGCTCATCGTCTTTACAAATAATTTTACTAACTTTGAATCCTAAAACCGATGAAATTAAAACCGTTACTTATAATAAATACCTATTTATACTAAAAGCCCTACCATGGTTTAAAGTGGGTACTCAGAGCCCTTCAATAAAAATTGAAGATATCCCTGGACTGTAAACAGGCATTGTTACGCTTTTAAACACACTTGTGAATATATTTTCGAGTGAGATTAGTTGCCTACTTATTTAATTTCGACGTACTTACTGAAATTTTTAGTTCGCTGTGTGATATAGACTAGTGTTATAGATGAAAGCTGCCTGTAGAAAGAGATCCTTAATATTTTACAAAAAAGAGGACCTTTGGTAATTTTGTCTAGCATACTCAATCTTATTACTCTCGCGTGCGGCTGTTATTATTTAGTTCGTGGCTAAATAATAATATACGCACGGGTCGATCCATCAGGTTAAGCTACGCTTGCCGGGGTTGGTCTGTGGATGGGTGACCATCTTTTCATACCAAGACTCCTCCGTGTCTCGGAAAGCACGTTAAGCCGTTGGTCCCGGCTGTCATTCGTGGATGTTTGACAGTCGTTACGGGTCGTCAGAAGCCCGAAATTCTGACAACCAGTCTTACCAAGGGGTCGTATCGTATTACCCAGTAATTGGGTTGTGAAGATCAGATAGACAGTTGCTCCATGTAAACTACTGGTATTCAGCTGCATCCAGTTAGACTGAAAGCCGACCCCAACATAGTTGGGAAAAGGCTAGGCAGATTGATTGATTCAGTCTTATTACAAAACAAAGTTTTTCTTTTGACATGGCTTAAACGGTAAACTAGCCAGATATTTTTATATGAACGTAACGGTGTACGGTGATTGAAATAATTCATTATACAAAATTGACTGTTTTATATCTAAAGAACTTCACCGGACGGTATACTCTTGTAATAAGACGGACTAGGTCTATGTAATAATAAGAATTTTTTAAAATAAAAAATACAGTTCACAAAAAATGGGAACATAAATTGGCCAGCCACTCTGTATAAAGCAGAAACACAAAATATCGGGAAACAAAATGGTTTTGCTGTTGTTTTGAAAACGAACAGTAAAACAAATCCTGGCCGTTATCCGGAAAAACGTTGGGATACGCAAAAATAAATTTAAAATTTATGTATTCTGGCAATACTCCATAATCATTGGGCTTACTTATTTTCATGAATGAAGCAAAAATAGAACGTAATTGTTCTTATAGCCATAGATTAGTATTATTCTGAGGATTTTATTCTAATACTCGGAAAATTCCATACAACAAGTATTTATGGCTCGTATTCTTTGAAATAAGAACAGCACTGCAGAACGTAACAGCTGAATGTTTTCCCGCGCAAATAAATGTCAATTTGGTTTAGTCTGGGGTTGTATTTTGTAAGGGATCGTTTGGAAGAGTATCTATAATGGATAGAAATACGATATTTGGTTGAAAGCGATGTTTTTGGGTGGACAAACTGTAATCAGCTGCAGGCTGTAGACAGTGAAATAAATAGAGATTAATAAGCGTGTAACCTTTGAACCAGTTAACAATCTCTGATTATTGAAAAGTCTCTGTAAATGTAAATCAATGAACATAAAAGTCAAGGTTGGGCTCTTTGCTGGAACCGTCGGTAGTCGTAGAGCCAATAGGGCAATAGTCGAACTGAAGAGATTGTCACCAGTTTGACCGAATATTTAATACTTTAGAGGACAGTCATGAATTCATGATGTAAAGAGAAAGCCGATTGCAGGATCTCAAAGATATCTATCGCGACCGTATCTTATATGGTCAGACTGCAGGGACACAGGCCTCTTCTTTGTGAGAGGAAGTGGGCCGTAATCCACCACGTGGACTGACGTGGACCCGGTGCTGGTTCGTGTGACGTGGATCATCAAAATCAAGGCCGAGACTCCTTTGAGTACTTTTCGCTATCCCTCATAGTTTAGAATTTGGCCATCCACGCCCACTTGAAAAATTCAACCTGTGTATCCGTAAATAGTCAACATAATATTGATTTGCATACATTTACACTCGGACGCCTCAACTTAATTTAGGAAAAAGCTACCTATTATTATGCCTATGGCTACATTTTCCTTACCTACTCAGACATACTGAATCTGAGGTATTTCCGAAGTCAACGACCGCAAAATTGTCTGACAAACACGTCATAATGAAACTTTGGTAGACAAATGACAATCTGTCATGGCGTCCGTCGTCGAGCGAACTTTCATAATGTGATTTACACATACAAATTAAGTTTATATTCAGGAGTTTGCGTTGTCGCAGTTGAATCTAGAAATTATTGTATTCTAACTAGGGATGCATCAATATCGGCGATACCGATACCGATACCGATACCGATGCCGATACGCTTATTGAATTTAAATGAAGGTAAAAGAAATAAAATACAAATCCAAATTCAAATAATTTATTCTCAGACGACAAAAGTCCCTCTATTAGTAAACACACTTAAAACTATATTAGTACGTATACTTATACTAAATTAACACTACAATTCACAAACAACAACTAGTACAGCATGTACTTGAGAGGCAAACTGTGAGGACGACCACGAGTCACGGAGTGTCCATCTTCTGTCATCGCCCGCACGAGATGCCTCCGTATAGGTGCATGCACTTCCTCAGCAACAGTTTTCAGGATGCTGTTGTTACTCCCATCACCCTCCTCACCAGAGACGCAGCTTTTTTTACGGATGATGGCATTAAAGCCGTCAGCCCGGGTCTGCGCAAACATTTCGGAGGCACTGCAAAAACGGGGAATTAGGTTATTTTTTTTTTATAACAGACAGATTGAAATTCTTAGAACTTATTAAACTAATACTTAAAGTTAATAGTGTTAGTAGTTAAAATTAACAATAATAAGATTTTTTGTTATAAAAACAAATTATTCTCAAGTTTTGCGAGAAAGACCTGCGGTGTAAAATAGTTTCTCAGATGCGACAGAACTCATTTGGAAACTAAAGTATTTCTGCGCCATTTTTTTCAAGTTTGGGTACAAGACGTTATTATTCATGCCTCGTTTACAACGAAATAGATGAAACAGCACGCGCGTTTACATTACTTTTTTGAAGCGCAATATTTGAAAAGTATCGTTGTATACCGGCAATAAAAATATCGCCGATGCCGATATATCGGCAAACCGCTAAAAAGAGTCGTTTCGCCCAAACTCCTACTTTTCGGGGTACATCTGTTCCTGTAACTGATCGACTTGAGCTCCTAGGCATGGAGTTGACATCTGGTCTCAACTTCGGCGCCACCATCGAGTACAAGGCCCAAACTGCGGCCAAGAAACTGGGCATCCTAAATAGGGTGAAGCGATACTTTACGCCTGGACAGCTTTTAACCCTTTACAAAGCGCAAGTCCGATCCTGCATGGAGTATTGCAGTCACCTTTGGGATGGATCAGCTAAGTACCAACTAGCCGCGCTTGACTCGGTGGAACGCAGAGCTAAGAGGCTCATTGGCGACGTAAAACTGGTGGATGCCAAGCTTCATAGCTTGGCTCATCGCCGCAAGGTTGCCTGCTTGTCGGTCTTCTACAGATTGTACTTCGGAGAGTGTGCCCGAGAACTCCACGACCTCATTCCACCGGCCTCCTTCTACCACCGGACATCTAGACGCACTGCCAGTTACCATCCCTACCTGGTTGCTATTCCACCAATTCGCACTAAGCGCTTCCAAATGTCTTTTATAATGCGCACAGCAAAAGAGTGGAACTCACTACCTGCGTCTGTGTTTCCGAACGTATACAACCCTAATCTCTTCAAAGTGAGAGTGAACAGGCTTCTTCTGGGTAAGCTCACTCCATCGTCGACTTTGTCTCTGTCACCTCTGACCTAGACTAGAGTCAAGAGCAAACCCATCACAAATAAAAAATAAAAAAAAAACCCGAATTACTGCCAATATATCGGCATAGGTGTCGGTATCGGGTGCACCCCTAACTATTTCGACCACAACACCTTACAAATGCAAAGTCATAGTTATAGTAGTTATACGTATATACCTACTAACTAGCTACGTAGCAAAGTTGTAAATTGATGATCCGAATAATCTGTGATGTTAAGGTTACGCAAAATCAATCTGTCTAGCCTTTTCCCAACTATGTTGGGGTCGGCTTCCAGTCTAACCGGATGCAGCTGAATTCCGGTATCTGATCTCCACAACCCTTGGTAAGACTGGTTGTCAGACTTTAGGGCTTCTGACGACCCGTAACGACTGTCAAAGATCCACGAATGACAGCCGGAACCAACGGCTTAACGTCCTTTCCAAAGCACGGAGGAGTCTCGGTATGTAAAGATGGTCACCCATCCACGGACCCACCGCGGCAAGCGTAGCTTAACCTGATCGATCGACCCGTGTGGCTATTATTATTTAGCCACAAGCACCTGTTACACAATACATAATTATGTATTAGTTTATTTCATATACAATAAGTGCTTAATAACAATATATTATATAACATAACTGTACAAAATCAAATGACTACAAATAAATACAAAAACAAAAGGTTTAGGCGTCGAAGTACTCGACCGCATCGCTGTCATCTGAAAACGTACCCAGAAGACTGGCAGCATTGCCACGTTAAATGGCAATGCTAATTCTTTGGCCAAAGAACGAGTCAGCCCCCTGCAGTTCACGTGAAGTGTCGACCAGTCGGCGAGAAATTTCCTTAAAAAGAAGATGCGCACTCGGGCCCCATGACCCGAGCGATTCGACCCTAAACGGCTCAAAACTGTATTATGTATTGCGTAACTTAACAGCACAGATTCAATCATCACAGAATCGGTAGAAAACTGCATATACATCTGCTAATTTAATGTATGTGCGGTTTTATGTGCAGCCCGCCGCTAATTACAATTTGTCCCTCCAAAAATAAAATTAAATAACTTTGGTAACGCTTTCAACAAAATAACGTATTTCTATATACCCGTTACCGATATCCCGCGCAGATAAATGTCAATATAGGGTTAATCCTTAAATTGACATTTATCTGCGCGGGAAAACATTCAGCTGTTACGTTCTGTTGTTCTTATTTCAAAGAAAACGAACCATAAATACTTTGACTGACGAATCAACGAAACTGACGAACACTGGAATCTGTAGTGTTGACGCAAGCGTCTAATCCGCAAACCTGACCAATCAGCTAAACTGACTAAAAAACGAAACTGGCGAAACTGACCAGTGATACTCGGACTCCTTAGGCCAGCAAGGTAATTGCCTACCCCACTCACAATCCCAATGCTATAAATTATGACAATATAGAAATCATTGCGCTTGTGTTATTTACGTTGTCGAGCAGACGAATTTTTCAAACAATTATGAAGCAATGGATTACGAATTTCTTTTAAAATCCTTCGAATTGTGATAGATAGTTCTTTTCGCAATTGGTTTGCAGGTAAGTCGACGACGATCTTCGCATGGTGGCTGGTTAAAAATGGATGACAATCCACTAATATTATAAATGCGAAAGTGAGTTTGTTTTTTTATTACGCTTTCATGGTAGAGGTAGCCTGGGACCTGAAGAAAGATATACGCTACTTTTTATTGAGGATTTCTAGTGAGGATATATTTCCATAAACATTACGCTTAGCAAATACGTTTAAGTTGTTGATGTAACTTTGTTAGTATACAGAGATGTTCCTACTTCCAAGATTAATTCCTGTTAGTCAATCCTCGACATTCAATTGTTTTTCGCAGAAAACACCAATGAAAACAAATAATGAATCATCTTCACCTACAATCAAAAATATCATAACAAAACAGTGATGAACCAATACTATTTACATACAATCACCCATTAAAATGCCACAGAGATGATTATGTTTATCATTCATAATTCATTATGCTTAATTCGTCATTCACGTAACGAAATGGTGCAACGCATGCTCGCATTCATTCATCGAATGAATGGAGATCCGCATTCCAGGGTTAAAATTAAAAACCCTTAGCGTTGTCTGCAGAAAGGAGTTTGTACATTATTTTTGTGTAAGTAGATAGATATTGAGTGTGTCTGTTGGAAAAGAAGGGCTATTTGAACAGCTGTTACATTACAAATTGCCCATTCTGACAAAATGCCTAATTTGTAAACAAAGCGCCAAAAAAGTAGCAATCTGTCAATGTTACGTCAAAATTGGGCGATCATTTGTCAGAAACATTTGTCGGTCTGTGATCACTGCGTCCATCAATAACAATGACAGCTCTCGGAGCTGTAATTTGTCTTTATTTGTGTGTAACACCAGCTAAGCTACTAATATAACTCACAGTAAAATCACAATCTCGAAAACATTATTATTAAGTAGATGTACCTACAAGATATAAAAGAGTACTTTATAATATTTATTCCCATTATTCTCCTTCAATTTAAGATATACACTGATCGACAGCTTACAACCTAAATTCCTTCTACACAAAATTATGCTAAACATAATAAACGTCACCAAAACTTTGCATACGGTACCCTAAGAAAACATCTGCACAATATCGATCTCTCGATCCAACGATCGATCGCCAGCGCATCGCCGACCGACGCCGGCAATGGCCGAACACGATGCACCACCACGCGTTAATTTTAGCCAGTCGTACACGCGATGTCAAAGATATCGTACGATAAACGCGTACAAAAATCTGAACTAGGCTGAATGAAGAAAAACCTTGAGAAAAAAAAGTGACAGTGATTTGCGCGCGCATTTGTCATGTACCGATGACAGATTTAAAAGGGGCGCGCTTGAAAATACGTAGCTAAATAAAACTTTCAAAATTAATCTGTGCTCTGTGATAAATATTGCTCTTAATTAACGTTAAAAGATTTCTATAATTAAATTAAAAACACACGAAAAAAATGGCGCGTAAATTGGGAATGAACGGAAAGTGTCGAGTGATAGTTTTGAACACACGTTGATAAGCTTTACACGGAAAACGATGTTTTTCATCAACGTTCAGGTACTCTGAGTTATTTTTATGAGTGAAAATCCGACGTATTCTGTTGTACACGTTGCGAGTTGGTTCAGTAACGCTGCGGTCGCGGTTTCGAAAGTTTATTCCTATCGGTTTCCATTCGGTCTTTAAAACGATGTCTCCGAGATCCATTCGACGTTTTATATCGTCGTCTGTTTAGTGGTATCTGTGGTGGATTTTATTGTTGTTTTTAAAAGTGTTCTTTTTTTGTTTCCTTGGATTTCCTCCGTCTGTTCTCCGCCGAGTTTTTTAAGATTCAGGTATGTATAATTTCGTTTTTTCTAAAGCTTTTTAGTCATATTTTTACGGTTGTTTACATTTTTTGGTGTTTACGCGGACGGTTAAATTACGAGATTATAAACTGAACGTTGAATTCGAAATGCGCGTTATATAAAATCATCTTGGTAACAAAATACAGCTTTTCGATATTAAAAATCAAATATTATATTCTTTTATTTTATAATTTGGTGAAATGCCCACAAGTTCCATTTTCGAAACATTTTCCCATCTACGTGCAGTTTTCTAAGTGAATTTAAAAGCAACAAAATTTTAAAATATTGAAACAATACTAATGAATAATATATTAAGTATTATTTAACCTCAATAACTACTTGATTTCTTTTCCATAAATAATTATAGGTACAAATGCTGCAAGAAAAGTCTTAAAAACACTTTAATTAAACATTAATAATATAATGGTCCCTATTTATGCAAAAAGGAACTACCCAGCAAAGTGCGTGTTTGGTCGGTGGTTCTTTTTTGCATAAATACGGACAATTATTCAACAATGAAATATGATTTCTTAAACTACCAAGATAGATTCTTCCCTAATGCTCAGAACACAAAATTCATACCAGATTTTTGACGTGAAAACGTCTTTTCTCTCGGTCTACTGGTGGTAAGTTCAATACAAAGAGAAGGTTGTATGGGATCAATATTTTTGACCGACAAAAACATATAAGATTTCAACTGCTAATAACTACGAGACTTTTAATGCTAGAGTAATGGTTGAACATTCAAAAGAAAGGACATGTTTGTAAGAATTTTGCAGCAGGGTACAATTCGCTTATGACGTCACATCACAAGTATACGCGCATACGCACGACCCTCTATTTTTACTACGTGTCGAAATTCCAATTCGAATAGCGCAAAAACGTGTTTATCTAGAACGATGATTCTGGTGTTGTTGTAAAGAGCTGTCAAAACACTACCAGGACCTAAAGAGAATCAACAGAAATATTGCCCAACATAGGGTTAAAAATTCATATGAACTTGACAATAGCTAAATAAACTCAGAGGCCGTCTCATATCAGTCATAAATCAGCTCAGAAATGAAAAAATCCTAATCCAAGAAAGCTTGCATCATTAAGAGGCGAGTAGCTGAAAAATCTAGAGCCGAGTAAATACAATAGCTACGGCAGTGTCTGAAAACGTAAGGAAACAGCTGGAACCAAACATTTTCAACAAACGGCGCGGACTCGAATTGCGCCTACTTATTTTTTTTTTTTTTAATGTAGTTCATAGCACTACGAAGTATCAATACCATTGCTTTCCCATAATATTACTGCGGAACGAGACTAGTAATTAAACTCAATATTACTAGCACTTAGGACTTTAGGAACCATAAAGAGAACGAAACGATTCCTACTTCCATTAATTGATTTTCTCCTAACTATACAAACGATGTAGCAAGGTTTAAGTTAAAGTCTAGGTTGCTGGTAATGGATTTATTCAGACCTAGCTATTCCCGCGGCTTGGCCCACGTGGAGGTCGGAAATTATTCCACGGGAACTTACAACCGGGATAAAAATTATCCTATGTCCTAATCCAGGTCATGTGCCCAATCTCATCTGTTCAGCTGTTTTAGCGTGAAAGCGTAACAAACAAACTCACTTTCGCATTTATAGTATGTTAGGATTCAAATGTACATACTTAAATACAATTTTACCAAAATATCTAATCAATTAATAAAAATAACAATATAATATCCTCACTAAAATATGGCGTCGAAAAATTCATCCGCATCGCTGTCGACTGGTAATGCACCCAAGAGACTGGCGGCATTGCCACGTTGCAATGCAATGCTTCGCCTCAAGCTAAGGTAAAAGCCAGCCTTTGGGTCACGGGAAGTGTCAACCAGCCGTTTGGAGATATCCTTAAAGAGACATGAGCACTCGGATCTTACGGCCCGAGTGTCTCAGGGTTGCAGGTTCAAAACTTGACATTAGAAGTAGGTCCAAAGCGATTTTCTTACTATAACTTTCTTATTTAATAACTTAAACTTTTTGCTGATGGTAAAGATTATGAAGAAATCTGGACAGTCTGGACTGATAGTCTGAAATCCTAAACATGTAGTGAGGAGGAGGGTCATCAATTCACGATCCTTATAATTGTCACTTGAACAAATTCGTGTCGGATCAAATCAAATAAAAAGCCATTTATTCATATTAGGCTGAGAATCAGCACTTTTTAACCGACTTCCAAAAGGAGGAGGTTCTCAATTCGTCTGTAGGTTTTTTTTTTTTTTTTTGTATGTTTGTTACGCGATTACTCAAAGACGGATGGACCAATTTAGAAAATTCTTTTTTTGTTTGATAGGGTATACTTCCGAAGTGGTCCCATATAAATTTTATTAACTTTGCTTGGGGAGTTTTTGAGTTAGCTTCAATAATGCGTATATTTCCCACTTATTTTATGTGGATGATGTGATGGTGTTTTAATAACTTCCTATCACTGTTATTTACATGGCTATATCTACAATTATTGTGCTCAATTATGTATTCGAATTTGTGTGGGGTAGGTTCCACAACTAAAAAGTGAAAAATAAAAACTTTAGCAAAAAATAAAAACGACTTCCAAAACAAAACACTACAAAGTGAAAAATAACTTTAATTTCGGAAGTCGGTGGCAAAAAACGAAAATACAAAACCCAAGATACCGACTACCGAAATTAAAGTTATTTTTCACTTTGTAGTGTTTTGTTTTGGAAGTCGTTTTTATTTTTTGCTAAAAAGTTTTTTCGAATGACATAATTACATGAGACGTTCCCCTAAACGGCCGCCCTTCACCACTTTCTAGTGCTTTAGCTGGATAGAAGTAGTGGCGCAACAAACCCCCCAGCAGTTACTTGTGTTACTTCAAATTTACGACAAAGGAAAAGAACAAACCTTCTTTGCACAAATCATCTTTGGCTTCTTGTCTCGTAGCTTTTCTGTATGAGAGGCGGCCAGCACAGTGACTTTTAAAGGCTGATATTCAATGTTTTTGGCTTTGGTACCACCTTGCTGACAGAAAGGCCAATGGTGCCGATTCTGTTGTGCACAAGCCAAACTTCATTTAGGCTATTGCTAACTTTTTCTCTCTAATAAAACAAGAAAGAGACGGACGTAAATTAGAGCTATCACATTTAGTTGAACTAATATTTCAGTAGACGATACATAAAAACATCTCGACTAAAAACACGGTGAAGCGCAAGGCATAAACTAGTTTGACATCTTTAACTAAGTTCATAGCTATAGCCGTCCTTTTCTCGTAATTTTAGTTTAGTTATTGAACAAGAGAATCGGCACCAAATCTTTATCACTTAATAAGCTATTCTCATATACTTCGTACCGACATGAAACAGCCAGAAGTATCTTCCAAAGCTACTTCATTTGATTTATTCTAAGACAGTTAACTAATTCGCCGCAAAACGTTTCTTTTCCTTGTGTTAGTATGTATATGTTAAAAGTGTAAGAAACTGAATAGTTTGCGGTGTTTGAATTACATTTGTAAAGAGAACAGAAACGTGTCGGGTCGAATGTTTCTGCGCGTGCGTCACTCAGATCTGTATCATTACTGTCTTCCTGTTTAATTTAGTTTTTAAAGTGAGAAGTAGCTGGTTTTTAAGGTTACATACACAACCTACAAGCTTCAAGCTTATGTTGTCTGTGAAAAGGAAACCTTCATTATCAGTATCTGCACTCAGTCAAGATCGTTGCGAGCGTCGTTTTTTCGATTGAGCACGACTGCCCCAAAAAAGGAGTGTAATGTTTTCAGGGTTCATGTATGTAGTATGTGAGTTTCTGTATTACACCAATCAATCTGCCTAGCCTTTTCTCAACTATGTTAGGGTCGGCTTCCAGTCTAACCGGATGCAGCTGAATACCAGTATTTTACATGGAGCGACTGCCTACCTGACCTCCACAACCCAGTTACTGGGTAATACGATACCAGTTGGTAAGACTGGTTGTCAGACTTTCGGACTTCTGACGACCCGTAACGACTGTCAAAGATCCACGAATGACAGCCGGGACCAACGGCTTAACATGCTTTCCGAGGCACAGAGGAGTCTCGGTAGGTACTCATAAAGATGGTCACCCATCTACGGGCCAACCCCGGCAAGCGTAGCTTAACCTGATGGATCGACCCGTGCGGCTGTTATTACTTACCACAAGCTCCTCTCCTCATACTGAATTAATATGGCAACATAAAATGTCGTTATTATTGTAAGTTATATGCACTAGCAAATAGTTACCTCGTCTATTCCTACTCCTTCGTTTGACCTTCTAAACTCAATCAGTTCTATTGTCCTAACTCTAAATGGATATAATTAAGGAAGTCATTTATACGTACTATTTGCATAAGAGAGAATGGTAATTGGTTACCACCTACGATAGTATTATGTAATTAGGTACATCATCTGATCCTACACTGCATTAACTGTTACTACTAACATAAATATGGATCAAGTGTCGGATTTAAATAAAATAAATTAAAAATTCAAATTAACTGACTGGTTTTTCTGTCTAGTGGGTTCTAGTACGGCCAAAATATCTTGGCGAGTCCGAACTTCGCGCAGAAGGCTGCGCAGTAAGATTTTTTAGGGACCAAAATGGTGATACGAGGCGAGTGTGAGTGAAAGAACATGCGCGGAAGTTCGTAGTGCCCTATGTTCAGACCTGTCAAGATATTTCGGCCGTAGTGTATGTCTCTTGAATGTTAGGGTCCTGGGTTTGGTTGGAAGTTTCCAGTATTTCTCATTTGCAGTCCGGAGGTAAGATTTTATGGCGATGGCATAAATAATGGTACTTACTGACGAAGTTGGCGTGTACTGTAAAAGCTCAGCGCTCTTGCGGTATCGGGTCTATAAAAGAGTTTTTTAGGGTTCCGTACCAAAATGGTAAAAAGGAACCCTTATGGTGCAACTCAGTCTGTCTGTCTGTCACAGCTGGATATCTCAAGAACTACTAATGCTATCAACTTGCATTTTGGAATAGTTTCAGATGACGTTTACCCGACTATTTTGCAAATAAGAAAGAAATAAAAAATTGTATATATAATATATATCTTTTTGCAACAGGGACTGAAATGGGGTCTTAAAAATATATAAAAGAGCGCTGTTTGCACATTCTCCAACCTTTTGTTTCTTTTTTTAGGCCGAATAGTTTTCGACTTTTGATGAAAAATGTAATTGATGGTAAGGAAGCGACTTCTACTCGCTCTTGACCGGTTTATTTTACAAAGGGTGCCGGGGACATCGACGCACTACCATTACCAAGGATTCAGTACATGATTCTGGACAACCGTGCGTTGAAACTTTTCGTCGGTCATTAAAAAAAAATCTGCTGTTTCCTACGAAAGTGCAAAATGTATGGAACAGCAAATTTTTTTTTTTAATTGGCGATGAAAATTTTTAATTCAGGAAGGTCCAAAATCAGGTACTGAATCCATGCTAACCGGTTGCGCGTCGATGTCGCAGGCCTGTATTATAATTTGAATTATTATTCCTTCAAGGGCAAATTTTTCAAAAGTTATGAAATAAATATGGCGGTTTGTATAGAAAATATGTCAAACTGTTATATTTATTATTCAGATAAAAGCGTATCGGAGGAAAAATAGGGCGGTTTGACAGCTTTTGCATTGAAAATATATCAAACCGCTATTTTTGTTCTACAGATAAAAGTTATCAGGTGATTGAAAAATCGTCCATAAGTAAAATAACTTCTTATATAAAAACCAGGGGCTGTCAGCTATCCGAGCTGACTGTCTCCTCATTCTTCTTATTCTAAATATGAATTAGTATTTATCTCGTCATATGACACTAAATTATTAAACATTCGTGGAGGTGATTGGAAAAGCCATCCAGAGCCAGAACACTCCACCACCTCTAAAGTAACAGTAAAGCAACATACACCTCTGCCCTCCCCTTTGGGAAAAACCATCAGGCGTAATGTTATCTACTAAACTAGGTTCACGGCATTTAGACATAAAACATACCAAAACCTACATTTACAGTCATAAACCCCGCTATGGGGTTGCTAACCTAATGAAACTGTTTCATAGCCACGAACGGAACTTTTATAACATCGCTAAAAAACGATAAATAGAGGATAAGTACTAGTCTAGTGCTTTAACTCATTTGCCTACTGAAAAACGTTATTGTAAAATGATATTCAAAAATAAGCACTTGTTCAACCGTGAACAGTAATTACACGAGCCAGCAACATCATCACAGCGTCAGCGTTAAGAGCGACATACATTCGTTCCGTCGGCAATACCGGCACACCGTCAGCACTAAGATCTGATCTGATCTTCGCTTCATCGGCTCGATACACATACAACACACATGTAAATAGGTGTTTATGTGTATTGACCACAAAAATTGTATATAATTAAGTTATCTATTGTAACAAAGCAGTCATCAAGCTGGAGTAGAGTTTGATTCATCTCCTGTAACTCCTCTCACTGTGGCCAAGTCACCTTTAGCCATCATCGGTCCTATGAGTCTGTGGGATCGGCAGTGAGAAAACCATTTCCTCTGTACATTGCACGACGTACACCCCTATTCCTACCCAAATTCCGTCTATTACCGTGGGTCTCCTTGTGACAGACTTCCCGCACGTAACACCATCGTAACTTACGCTTGGTGTGGTTTGTATGATAGGCTAGGGCTTTAGGATAACTAGGGTGCTAGGTAATTGCTTTAGGGCTAGATTTAGAGTCAGTAGGGTCTTAGATAACTCATAGGTACCAGGCTCGATTGTTTCTAACGTAGCCGCACTGTACGCATTTGGAATAACAGCCGTACTAAGCTGTAAGTCCCGGTGCGTAAAGTACTTAACAATAAATTCAATAATAATAATAATAACCTCACCGCTGTATCTCTACTTTGAAGTCATGGTGGGGCTTGCGTGCTCCAAACTTTAGGTCTGTGCCGGTAGAGTTTGCCGGAATGGGTCTAGGATAAGGAGCCAGACGAAGAGAGATACAGAAACCCGCAGGGCAGCATGTGGCGAGCTGTTGGGCAGTAGCGACCCCGGGAGATAGGGTCCCCTATCTCCCGGGAGAAATCTTGTCCTCATCTCTGGCTTGCCTTTATTAGCCGGCTGGAGTGAACTCTGACGAGGAACAGAGCTCCCACCTCTTTCTTGCCTTTATTAGCCGGCTTGAGTAGAGATTCGCAAGAGCAAACGTGCTCGGAGGAAGGAAGTATTCCAGTAAGGTGCTGGTAGGGATCTTGACCGTACATCCTGGATTGTCCTGATAGCCGATAGCCGATAGCCGATAGCTGATAGCCGGCTTCCTGAGGTGCTTGAGGAGTGGAGAGGCTCCACTCCTCAAGCACCTCAGGAAGTGTTGCCCCCTTGTCGCTACGTCACTATGTGCTAGCGGCCGTTTCCGGGGGCCCATTATTGAGTGTGCAAGTCAACCCCTGCCATTTTATCCGTGTATAATATATAACATTGGTCAGGCAGGGGACATAGTTCTTCCATAGTTCAAGTTACCCAATCCACTTTAGCCACCCAAACCCATAGCCCAATATGTTTTGTTTCCACGTACAACAATAGTCCTGTACTAACCGGGGGTTGTCCTTGGGTGCACTTGCATAGTGCATACAGGGATAATCGTCGGTCGGTGCCTCCTCATCATTTAAAATTATCTAAGGGGCCTCTGCGAGTTGGTTTCGGCTCCTCGTACGCCTTCCAAAGGTCCGGGACCCCAGGGTCCCGAGAAATATAAACAAATAATAATAAGTAATACCCATTAAATTTACAATAAGATACCCGTGGATATTTTAAACACCAAACACCTATTCAAATATAAATTGCGTATTTTTTTATTTAACAAAGCTTACTACATGATCCAAGATTTTCTTAATAACTTACCCACCAGACACAACACCCGTCTGGTCGGAGGATCCTCCCTTTTCTATTGAGGATTAGTGAACTTTACACCCTGTTCCTCATAAGTCTATAATACCGAGACTCCTCCGTGCCTCGGAAAGCACGTTAAACCGTTGGTCTCGGCTGTCATTCGTGGATTTTTGACAGTCGTTACGGGTCGTCAGAAGCCTGAAAGTCTGACAACCAGTCTTATCAGTATTACCTAGTAACTGGATTGTGGAAGTCAGATAGGCAGTCAGTCCATGTAAACTACTGGTATTCAGCGGCATCCGATTAGAGTGGAAGCCGACCGCAATATAGTCGTGAAAAGGCTAAGCAGATTGATTTTTTGCTTTATAAGTGATATCTATGAAAAAAAAAATTATACTGCATGTTGACATAAATAAATGATAAATGATTTTTATTTCTGTAAGTAGGTTTGTACAAACACTTTTACAAGTCAATTTTTTTTTTTAAACTAGATGAGGTCGGCGTTTCCTATCTGACTACTCTGAGAAGAAAGGCCGAAACAAACTCAGAGGTCACAGTCTCTTATAAAGTCCAGACATAATCCTTGGTCACTTCATGTGAAGACCGTGTAGATTGGTGTCTGAAATGGTCTTTCGAGGAAAGAACCACACAGATTGAGAGGACCTGTCCAGTCAGTGCACGCATTTGTCAGTAATCGCGCAGCTCAACTCAGAACTTAAGGAGCTCAACGATTCGACGAACAATACCAAAGAAAGGACATTGGGGTAGGCCGCATAGATTACTCAAACTGCCAGACCATGATTAAAAATAACTGAGAGAAAAAATAATACAAACAAAAAAAGCAATGACCTACATAGTCTTCACATTCACAATAAATTAAAATAATATAATTTACAAAGTACTTTACAAAGTAAATATTCATGTCAACATTCAGTATGCAAAAATAAAAATAAAATAAAATTTGGAGCAGTTCAATCCCAAGCCTTTTTGTCCTAAATATAATCTTTAACGGTATTAAAAGCTTTCTGACACAACTTGCGTTTAATGAATGATTTGAATTTATTAAGGCTCAGATCTTGAACGTGGCTTGGAAGTTTATTAGAAATAATTATTGGCATTAGGCAGAACATAATACAATAGAAATAGAAATAGTTTATTGTCCAGGTAATACAGTAAGCAGGTTTATAGGTTAACAATAAGTTGAGACGATAACTATTTACACCATATACAAAATTATATTACTACCTAACTAACTATATATACAAATAAATAATAAAAAACTAGGAATTTTAGGCGTCGAAGTACTCGTCCGCATCGCTGTCGTCCGGAAACGTGCCCAAAAGACTGGCAGCATTGCCACGTTGAATGGCAATGTTAATTCTTTGACCAAAGAACGAGCCAGCCCTCTGGTCATATGAACTGTCGACCAGTCGGCGAGAAACCTTAAAAAATATCAATGGATATGAGTGAAGGACGCAAACATATGAATACTATCCTTTCTATGTAGGTTACAAAAAGCGTTAATATTAAATGTTAGTACCTATAATATAAAACAAGTAATATACAATACAACCCTCGTTTGTCCACATTGTACATAATATCGAACTCACTAACAAGCTGTAATTATGTAGCCTGCACAAACATGTTTTTCATCCGATGACGAACGTAAGTGATCAAATCATAATTCAACCAGAATTCAGTAATAGCACTACAATTATAGAGACGATAATGTATCTTAAAATATTACCTATATCTAGGTTGCAAATTATTCTTTACTAGTGAACCCCAAACTAGACAGTTAGTCTGTAATGGAACTGTTATTTACCTAACATCTGTCTTTATGACCTATGCCCATAATAAAAAGATTTGATTTGATTGGTTTTGAACCTCCATCTTCACCAGCCTATCGAATTGCACAGCTGGATGGTATATCGATTTAGTCCTGTCCAATAGCAAGCCATTTATCTCAACGTTATATTCTCAAGTCTGTCCTTAGTTTAGCAATAAGAAAATGTGCTGAAAACTACGTAACGGAATAATGTCAGTAACCCCTCTCATGCCGCTGGTCGTGGGTTCGATTCCCAGGACAAACGTTTGTGTGCATGAACATGTCTGTTTGTTCTTAGTCTGGGCGTAATAATCTGGGTGTAAAAGCTTGTATATACAAAAAAAAAGTAGTGTATGTAGTATTTCAGTTATCTGGTTTCCATAGTACAAGTTCTGCTTAGTATGGGATCAGATGACCGTGTGTGAATAATGTCCCAGAATATTGTTATTATTACTACCTATATATGGACAGTCTGCAAAGTTGAAAGCATTATCTTCTTGTAGTTTCGACTACAACATCTCTTTATAAGTTATAAACTATTGTCATCCGCGTAGCATTTTCCCAACTATGTTGGGGTGGGCTTCCAGTCTAACCGGGTGCATACCAGTATTACACATGGAGTGACTGCCTATCTAACCTCCACAAACCAGTTACTGGGTAATACGATACCCCTTGGTAAAACTGGTTGTCAGACTTTCGGGCTTCTGACGACCCATAATGACTGTCAAAGATCGAGAATGACTGCCGGGACCAATGGCTTAACGTGCTTTCCGAGATATGGGGGTCTCGGTGTGTAACTATGGTCACACATCCGCGGACCGACCGCGGTAAGCGTAGCTTAGATCGACCCGTGCGGCTGTTATTACTTAGCCACGAGCCCCTAGTTATAAACTATATACCTACTTAACCATGATTCATCCTCTTTCGCTAGGCGTAACCAACTTTCGCATAGCGAAAGGGGATGAACCACGATTTCCGATATTTTGGGTCAATGTTTATACATTTGCAAAAACAATTGAAAATCGATCCTATTGCCTTTTTGTCACAATATTATACAAGAAGCAATGCCACCGTCCTAATTGAATTACTCCCTTTTGCCTTTCAAGCAAACAGAACAGCGCAACTAATAAAATTAGGCCTCCAAGCGTTTAAATCCATTAAGATTTTGCGTACTTAATTTCTAAAATCAACATCACGAAATTCGAAATTGCATAATTAGTCCTTCGCAAAGTACATATTAGTCCAAATTAGGAAAGTCATGGTAGACCTCTGTTCCACTTTCATACTCAGTTGTATGAACTGTGTTAATTGGTCTGACACGGCTAGAATTGTAATGAGTTTGGTTCATAAATATTATTATGTTCTGTGCAGTCACGAGCCTCTCCGTGAGTCGGAAAGCACGTTAAGCCGTTGGTCCCAGCTGTCATTCGTGGATCTTTGACAGTCGTTACAGGTCGTCAGGAGCTCGAAATTCTGACAATCAGTCTTACCAAGGGGTAACACATTACCCAGTAACTGAGTTGTGGAGGTCAGATAGGCAGTTGCTCCATGTAAAATACTGGTATTCAGCTGCATCCGGTTAGACTGGAAGCCTAGGCTGTCCTACAGTCACGAGCATCAAAATGTATATGTTACGGGTAATGCTAGATGATTGAGTAAACCTAGGTTTACCCAAGCATTTTGGGTAAAGTCCGAATAATAACAAAATAATACAGGTCTAATAATAATAAAAATAATACAGGTCGACTCAGGTAATGCTCGAATGATTAAATTTAGGTGTAGGCTGAAAAGTAGGTTAGGTTAGGTTAGAACTGTGACCACACAACGCTCGAGATTATTCGCACTTTACCAAAAATGCTTGGGTAAACCTAGGTTTACTCAATCTAACCATGTACTTAATAACGATTACAACTTTCAAATCAAATCAAAAATCATTTATTCAAATTAGGCTGCAAATTAGGGCTTGCGGACGGTGAGTAGTGGGTAGCTCGCCGTCCGGTGAGGACCAGGCCCGGGTCGACGGCGCGTTGTGTTCCACGCGCGCCTCAAAGAGATGTCAGCAAAAGATGGGGTCCAATAGGGCCGATGCCGCTGGGGTCGCGGGTTGTTTGAAAAAGATACCGTGGCCCTGGCATAGGCAACTGAAGGAACACGGGTGGGTTTTAGTCAGTAAAAGTCTGACACGCCCTTCCGCTCCACCCAGAGCGGGAGAAGTTATTTGATGATTTCCCATCCACAAAAAAAAAAAAAGGCTGCAAATTAGGCTCCAAAAAACATATTAAAAATTAGCAAATTAGGCTACTTCCTAGTGCTTTAGCTGGAAAGAATAAGTGGCGCAACCAACTTCCCAGCAGCACAGCTGTCTGTTCAGTTAGAAGACTTTGAGATAAGACCTAGGTATTAGGATTCCGTACCTCAAAAGGAACCTCGTATGTCTGTCTGTCCGTCTATCACAGCCAATTTTCTCCGAATCTAATGGACCGATTAAGTTTTAATTATGTGACCCAAACACGGACGTGTAACGTAATTAAATGAATTTTAAATATGGGGTCAGTTTTAGGGGGCAAATAAGAAAATTCAAAAAAATGGTGTGCAAACTATACCGTGCGACATACCAAATGAAAGGGCTTACTGTGAGGGTCTCAAATATATATTTATTTTATAATTTTAAGATAAATTGTTTTAAAGTTATTTAAGAAAATAGACGAAAATTGACCATTCCCCCTTATCTCCGAAACTACTGACCTTAAAATTTTGAAAGAAATAAAGAATATAGTTCTATACCTATAGATAACAGGCAAACCCATATCAGGTGACCAGGTGTCTATGGTCTTAAAATAACATGGTAAATCTCTCAATATTGTGCGTACAAACTTACATTTGCAGTTGGAATGTATGGGAGAACATGTTTTTCAACTACAATGTTAAGTTTGTTCTTGGGATAAATTCATCCCAACTACGGAACTACCTTCATTTTTCATGGTCCGACACGCACTTGGACGGTTTTTTCATAATAGAATGTCAATTTCAATACCTAGTTAATTTTGCTATTCATTTTCATAATAGGTTGGGGAAAAAGTTTCTTCGCATTTTTAAAAAAAATTCAAAACATTTTTTAATATAGTTTATTTACATTTAACTAAAGTATGTAGGTACCATTTTGTTCGATAACTTTTTGCCATCTTGTAGGTAGGGACATGATCCCATTGCTATAGAAATTTTGGGACTTCTGGTCAAAATACCGCGACAAGTGGTTTTGGCAGTCCTCTCGTGATGTTAACCTGACACGGCCTAAAGAATTCTGAAGAGACCGAAACAGGTAGAAATCTGAAGGTGCAAGGTCAGGACTATACGGCGGATGCATTAACACCTCCCTGCCAAACTCTCTTAATTTTTGCTGAGTGGCTAAAGATGTGTGAGATCTAGCGTTATCATGATGAAAAACCACACCCCTTCTGTTGATTAATTCCGGCCGCTTTCTCTCAACTTCTTGCTTTAATCTCATCAGTTGTTCGCAGTAGAGTTCAGAATCGATGGTCCTGCCTGGTGGTAACAGCTCATAATGAATAATGCCCTTCCAATCCCACCACACACACAGCATCACCTTGTTGCGAGTTAACCCGGGTTTTGCCACAGTCTGTGAAGCCTGACTGGCCTTTGACCACGACCTTTTTCGCACGTTCTTGTCATACGTGATCCACTTTTCATCACCAGTTATCAGCTTCTTCAAAAATGGTTCGGTTTCAGTACGTCGTAATAAAGAATCACAAATGAGTACACGGTTCATTAGGTTTCTTTCAGTGAGCTCGTGAGGTACCCAAATGTCGAGCTTTTTTGTGTACCCAGTTTTTTTCAAATGCGCCAAAACTGTGTTGTGGTCAATTTCCAGTTCTTCAGCTACGTCGTAACTACTTTACTATCTTGCTCCACTTTTTCAAAAATGGCATCCATTTTATCCGTAATAGGGCGACCAGAGCGACGTGCATCTTTGACATCAAAATTTCCGGATTGAAAACGCTTAAACTAAATTTGTGCTACTCTCACAGACACTACACTAGGTCCATAAACATCGCAAATTTTTTTCGCGGCTTGCGTTGCATTTTTACCTTTTTTGTAGTAAAATTTTAAAATGTATCGAATTTCTTCATTACATTCACTCATCTTGACGGTACGAAAAACAAATGAAAATCACACATTTTCCTAATTTGAATTTGGAATTATGTTCTTTAAAATTTTAACTTTCAATGATACCAAAACCAGCCAAGACTTTTTCCCCAAACTAATACTATTGTGCTCGTGACTGTACGTAATCTAGAGTATTTTCATGTCTGTCTTCTGTTATTACATTATGGGTAAGGTAGAAACATTATGATATTGTCAAAGGTTATTCAATTATGGTATTAATGAATCCAATCAGCAATCCACTTACAACTGTCTATTGTTGGACATAGGCCATGCATAAAGGCTCCCGCAGACAGACGCAACGCGACAGTGCGACCGTGACTCTAGTAGAACAATTTCTGTAAAACTTCATGGCTCGGTGAAGAAGTGCCAGCTGATGGCGTAGTACCTTTAAACTCCCCTGACAATAATAATTATCCAGATTTGATCCAGCCTGTCTCATCTTGCTGTCCTCTCCCCAGTGACACCCTAAGCCGAGGTTCGTACCCCACAGGGAATGCTTATAGCGTGCAGTCGCTTAGAGGCTTTGAGTTGGCTTAAGGCGGCCACAGGTTTGACGGGTAAGGAGGCTTTACAAATTAACGAGTCATAGTCGACCTTACATTTTCAACTACAATGTTATATTTGTTCTAGGGATAAATTCATCCCAACTACGGAACCCTTCATTGTGCGTGGAAGAAAACTAGTGATTCCATGCAAAGCACTAAGAAGTGGTGAAAGACAGGAGTTTTGGGGGACTGTCTTATGTAATTTTGTCGTTCGAAAAGTGCTGATTTTCAGCCTAGTTTGAAGAAATGACTTTTGATTTGATTTGCAAATTTATAGATTTTAACATGAATTTTAAACTTACCTACAGACTTCTGTGTTTCATTGCAAGTTTAATGGTAAAGTTTTAATGCCATTTACAGAAAGAACTAGTCGTAAAATATAGGAACAATCGTAAAATAATCCGTAAAATCCTTTATATTTCTGCTAAACTAAAACCGGCGATCTTATCGCATCTACTTTTGGCAAAACTTATTGCAATGAGATAGTTTATTTCTTAGTAAGAAATTCTCACCAGGATCTAAGCCTGTAGTTAGGAATTCCGCTCGATAAATGGTTGTATTAGCTTCATGTAACTGAATACTGAATTTGAGAAAGCATCTCTGAACACTGTGTATAATATTAATTTATTAATGTACTTCTGCCTACACTCATCATCTGCCTAGCCTTTTCCCAACTATGTTGTCTAGTCTAACCAGATGCAGCTAAATACTAGTATTTTACATAGTGTGCCTGCCTATCTGACCTCCACAACCTAGTTACTGGGTAATACGATACCCCTTGGTAAGACTCGTTTTCAGACTTTTGGGCTTCTGACGACCAGTAACGACTACAGCCCAATCCCGGCAAGCGTAGCTTAACCTGATGGATCGACCCGTGCGGCTGTTATTACTTAGCTACGAACTTCCTAACTAATATTATAAATGCGAAAGTGAGTTTGTTTGTTTGTTACGCTTTCAGGCTAAAACGCTTTTTACCTTGGCCTGAAGCGAAGCGTTGCCATTCAACGTGGCAAAGGCAATGCCGCCAGTCTCTTGGGTACATTACCAGTCGACAGCGATGCAGATGAATTTTTTGACGCCATGTTTTGCTAATACTTTGTTTTCGTTCAATTAGGATATTAAATTTTTATTGTTATTAATTAATTAATTACGTATAACTTGTTTTTTTATGTACATTTTAATCCCAACTATACGTAATATTATAAATGCGAAAGTGAGTTTGTTTGTTTGTTTGTTACGCTTTTACGTTAAAACCGCTAAACGGATTTGGATGAAATTTGGCACATAGGTAGACCATCGACATAGGACACTTTTTATCTCAGTAGTACGTTCCCGCGGGATAATTTCCGACATCCACGCGGGCTAAGCCGCTGGCAAAAGCTAGTAATACTAAAGACAGATAACAACATACGTATAACATCATACACGTAATCTTTAATGAGTCTAACACACTGCCAAAGACTAATTAAAAACTGTTACAAAGAGCTAAAAATACCAGAATCATTCTTAACGTATAGAGGGCCATGTTGCCAGCCCGAAAGCGTCCAGTTCTGAACATAGGACTTTATGAGCACAATGATCACAATAATTATAATCAACGGCATTAGGAAATCTTAACATAATAGCCACGCTTAGTAGACTGGAGCCCTGTTATATTAGAGCAGAGCTAAGTTTCCCTTCTTTATAACCGGTTTCACTTACACTAGGCGGCACATAAATTAATGCCTAAATAAAAGCCCGCTGTTTGGATTTTCAAAGCTCGACTCAGGACTTAATATTTAAAAGCTAACAGCGCGTTTTTATTTAGGTATTTATTTAAGTGTCGCCTAGTTTTAGTTACAGCAGTGCTGTTGCAGTGGTAACGCCCACGACTTACGAGTTAGGATAGGTCGTAGGTTCGAACCCAGCCAGGCGCTTCACTTTGTGTAAATTACTTCATCAGCACAGCTCTCAAAACGGTGACGGAAAACATCGTGAAGAAACCGGCATTTCCTAGAACCAAAAATTCGAAAAACATGTAACGTCTAACAACCGGCATTGGGCCCGCGTGGTGGATTACAGTCATACCAAACTGTGTTCCAGAAGAACGTTCCCAACATTATAAGCTGATTTTGCTAGTTTTAGTGAAAACGGACATTAGACTTTATAACCATGCCTTCACAAATGAAAGATAACTTTTAGACGTTCCTAAAAGTCATGCTGTCTCTACCATTCACCTTAAAGTAACAGTGACAGCATATGAAACTTAAAGGGTCCCCGAAACGATCAATTGCAATTAATTTATTGCAATTGTAGTAATATTGTCAATCTCTTCAATTGCATTTGGTAGACGATCAATTAACGTATCAATGTGCAACAACTGACATATGCAATAGATCGTGTCGGGGATCCTTTCACCAGTCACCATTAAAGAAGGATGACCACCTTTCCTTTGATCCACACGTCATAATATCAATCCTCTCATCAACTTTTTCATCTTAGTCAGGATGAAAAACAGATACAACTATGGTTTACTCAGCAACCATCGTAGATACAAACCAACTAATAACGTAAACAAATATGTTTTATAGGTCACTCAAGTGAATAAACCCCGTTAAAGATAGGACAAGGGTCTTTGAACTCCTGGTCTTTTTTAGAAGCTAATTGCAATTAAAGACGCTTTTGGCTGCTCTGATTGATTGTATGTAATTGCTGCTGTTTTTTGATGTAATTCTTTCTGAAAATAACTGCTTAAAAATAGGTTAAGCAGTATTTTTTCCGGAAATCAATCAGCCTCTTTACGTATCTCTAAAACATCATCTGCCTAGCCTTTTCCCAACTATGTTGAGGTTGGCTTCCAGTCTAACCGGATGCAGCTTAATACTAGTATTTTACATGGAGCGCCGACCTGACCTCCACAACCCAGTTACTGGGTAATATGATACTCCTTGGTAAGACTGGTTTTCAGACTTTTGGGCTTCTGACGACCCGTAACGACTGTCAAAGAATCCACGAATAACAGCTAGGACCAACGGCTTAACGTGCTTTCCGAGGCACGGAGGAGTCTCGGTATGTAAAGATGGTCACCCATCCACGGACCAACCGCGGCAAGCGTAGCTTAACCTGACCGATCGACCCGTGCGGCTGTCATAAACTTATCTCAAAAACATGCTCTTATTAAAGTTAGAAGTTATTACCAAGCTTGGCAATGAGGATTAGTGATTCATATAAGAAAAACAGGCCAAGTGCGTGGCTACGCACAATGAAGGGTTCCATAGTTGGGATGAATTTATCCCAATAACAAACTTAACATTGTAGTTGAAAAACATGTTCTCCAATACATTCCAACTACAAATGTCTATAGTTAAACAAAAAGGATCCAACCCACATTAGGTGTAATGTAAGTTTGCACGCACAATATTGAGAGATTTACCGTAATTTCGGAGATAAGGGGGGAATAGTCAATTTTCGTCTATTTTCTTAAATAACTTTAAAATGGTTTATTTTAAATTTATAAAAAAATACATTTGAGACTCAATAAGCTCACTCATTTGATATGTCACACGATACAGTTTGCATAACTTTATTTTCTTATTTGCCCCCATAATTGACCCCCATATTAAAAATTAATTTATTTACGATACACGTCCGTGTTTGGGTCACAGAAATTCATACGTGTACAAAATTTCAATTTAATCAGCCCATTAAATTCAAAGCAAATTGGCTGTGACAGACAGACAGACACACGAGTGATCCTATAAGGGTTCTGATTTTTCCTTTTGAGGTACGGAACCCTAAAAACCATTTAACACCAGCCAACAAAAAAGAAAGACGTCAGAAAATCTACAGTAAAATCTTTTTTTTATTATTCATTCATAACAGCAGTCATGAGATTAATTTGATTTCCGATAAAATTGAATCAATAATCTTCTGAAGATCGGGAAAACACTTGAATGGTAGAAAGAGAAGAGAACGTCTACTTAATAATTTTTCATTGTTTACGATTTGAGAGACAGTTTGAGTCTATAATGTTAATTTTTACGTTCGATATATCTCAACTGTCGCAACGAGTAAGACAATACAATCTTGTTCTCTTTGTGTACATTAAAATTACGGGAATGTGTCCGTAGAGAAGTTCTGGTTGTTTCTACTTCAATTTTGTGGGTAGTCTTATTGTGTGTGGATTATAATTTGTCTATTTATTCTTGCTATAACTAAGACATGAGACACGAGTCATTAAAAAATGTATTGTTAGCAAGTCAAAATTTTAAGTAGGTAGGTATATTATTAATCCCTTAAAATATTCAATTAATTAAGTCTCACTTCGGTATATTCGTTGGTATATATAAATATTATATTCCCCACTAGCTGAGCCGATAGACGTAGTCCTGTCTAAATTTCAATAGTTCATACAAAAATCACAGAGTAAAAAGGACGTTCAGTTTTCTCGAATTAGAAAATTTTCCGGGAAACTTTTCCAATTTTTCAAAAAATAACTAAATCTGTGCAGCCGTTCTTAAGTGATGCGCTTACCAACGAATAGCATTTAATTTTTATTTATATAGATTTTTGTGTACGTAATTAGACGTAAACTATCTTTATCAACAGAATAGAGATCAATATAAAAATTTCAATGAACAACACTGCTTAATTCAATATTCACAACCAAGTCTCTACGACTAAAGTAACGGTCCAATATGGATACCCTAGTAAAACGTAACGCGTTGCGTTTCGTTTTGTGTCGCAATTGCGTGTCAAGGTTGTAGCTACAAATAGCCCTAGTGTCAGCCCTAGACAACGGACATAATAAAAAAGAAAGGGCAGAAGGCCCAAAATAATAATAATAGACGACTTGTTAAGTTACGGCCGACGTCGGCCGATACAAGGTGGTCACTGTTGATAGGCAAGGGCACATCACTAAAAGACGATAGTATTTTTGGAAATCGAAGTCGGAATAATTTGGGGATTGATTAAATACATTCCGTTTCACAGACAGCCAGGCAAAGGAGCTTGCATCTATAGATTTTCACAACACTCACTCACTTGCATCCAATGACAAACATTTCAGTTATTCCGGTATAAATAAATAAATAACTTTCAAGCTACCGTAGCCCTAAAGCTTAAATCACTTAACATTGAGGGGTAGCTCATACTCCTGAAAGTCAACACTTTATATAAAGTTGTCTTTTCGGAACTACACACTCGTTGCTCGGCAACTCGTTTTCAGTTGGTAGTTCTACTCGCTACTCGTTCATCGCCGGCGGTGAGACAACTGCCTTCGCGCAGGAGCTCACGGTACCGTCCGACACGATGGTGAAGTCAGATGTCTGAGTGTGTGTTATGTGCTGACGCTACTCGTCTTCACGCACACATTCACAGCGTGTTTGTATTGTACACTTGGTAAACACAAGTAAAGCGCGTGTCGCTTCGTGAGATACAAATACTTATTCTATGGTAGGTATAAGTATATATTTTATTTAGTAGTTTGTAGTCCACGCACTTGACTTTATTGGTAATTAGTGACCGATACTTAAACACATGATTGTACTCATGATAACAAACAACTTTTACTATGAATTCGTGAAAAAAAAATCAGCTGTCCCATATTTTCATGTTCGCTTATCTCGTCAAAATGTAGGGAGCAGCTGATTTTTTTTTCGCATAGTCAAAGTTGTTTATCATGAGAACAATCATGTGTTAAAGTATCGGTCACTAATTATCAGTCATCCTATATCATAAGATCGACGAAAATCACAATATTCGGCGTTAATGGGTGGAAAATTGGAAGAAATGTGTATGAAATTATATGGAGTATACATTCTGGACATATCTTTTGACACACTTTTTCACCTGTTACATCGATAATTCGATATACGTAGGTATGTGTTGCTATCTGACTGTATTGATCTATGTTATGTAAGCTAGTTAAATATTTTAGTTTAGAACTTAGAACCTAGAAGACTTAGCGTCATAAATTGGGCTATGAGAAAACATATTAACGAATCTGGAAAGCTAGCGTACGACCACACAACTTTGCTCCTTTTTTTGGGTGAAAAATCATCAAATAACTTCTCCCGTTCCGTGTCTGATTTATAATGACTAAAACTCACCCGTGCTCCTTCTTCTAACAACCCGCGACTCGGGCAAGCATCGGCCCTAGCGGACCCATCAATTAGTGCTAACATCTCTTTGAGGCGCGCGTGGAACACAACGCGCCGTCGACCCGGGCCTGGTCCTTACCGGACGGCGAGCTACCCATTGCACGCCGTCCGCAAGCCCGCGCCTACGGTGGCCGGGAATCGGCTCTCAATTCCCGACGCTCAGAGCGAGTCCTGCGGCCACTTCGCCTTCTGAATAGTAATTTTACTAGGGACCATATTAAGTATTTCTAAAGCGTTATAATTACACTGTCTTCACAAAAAAATTGAGGTCAAAAACCTTTCACAAAAAAAGAAAACTCCTAAATTACAAACGTGTTATTCAATTGAAGAAGTCTTCTTATTCAGTAAGAAAAATATTATAAACGGAATTAAATTCCAGGAAAGCAGAGGACATACTTAGCTAGTTCGTTTTCTAGTGAAGCTACGCAAATGCTAACATTGTCTATCATCATTTTACAGCCCATAGTAACAATGGTCGGAGGAAGGCTTTACTTTGTAACTTTTGATGTAAATTTCAAGACTACGGGCGTCTTTAAATGAGTCTGGCCATATAAAGGATGATGCTAGTAAATTTATGGACTCTGGTACCCGCTCACCCGCTCCGATAGGAATAAAATGATAGATATGTCACAGCCAATTCGTGGCTAAGTGCAAATCCGCACGGGTCGATCCAGCAGTTTAAGCTACGCTTGCCGGCGTTGGTCCGTGGATGGGTGACCATATTTACGTACAGAGACTCTTCTGTGTCTCGAAAAGCACCTTAAGCCGTTGGTGCCGGCATTCATGGATCTTTGACAATCGTTACGGGTCGTCAGTAGCCCGAAAGCCTGACGACCAGTCTTACTAAGGGGTATCGTATTACACAGTAACTGGGATGTGGAGGTCAGATAGGCAGTAGCTCCATGTGAAATACTGGTATTCAGCTGCATCCGGTTAGACTAGAAGCCGACCCCAACATAGTTTTGAAAAGGCTAGGCACATGATGTTTTAGAGAAAGGTATAGAGGCTGATTGATTCCAGTAAAAAAAGACTGCTTGACTTATTTTTAAGCAGTTATTTTCTGAAAGAATTACATCAAACACAGCAGCAATTACATACAATCAATCAGAGCAGCCAAAAGTGTCTTTAATTGCAATTAGCTTCTAAAAAAAGATCAGGAGTTCAAAGACCTTTGTCCTATCTGTAACGCAGGGTTTATTCACCTGAATGACCTATATTGATATGTTGCAGCCAACTGGTTTAATTTGCCATTTATTTAACCGCCTAGCCTTTTAACTAAACGGCGGCCGTTCAACTATAGGTGAGGTTGGTACTGTGACCAACCACGCGCGAGCTGAATTATTGGTCGCAGTAAAGCCAGGGCACTCCGACGAAATAGGTTAGGTTAGGTTAGAACTGTGAGTAACCAGGCTAGGCGGTTAACTAAACAGCTAAAAAAATTTTTTTTTTTATTTTTTTATTTCCTGAGAGCAAAGAAGGTTGTACCCAAGGGTTGTACTTTAAAGTCATGACAAAGAACTTACAACGCAATTATACGCTGACTGTCAAGTTCTAACAGTTCGACAGCTCTATGTCCTTCGATCTGTGCTCAGAACACATGGCTGCTTGCCTCCGTCTGATCCAAGGAAGCGAACATATTTTACCCTAGGCGTACAACACAAAACCTCGTTTTCAAGACACCAATACTACGTTCTAAGCACACACGTCTATAACAAATACAGAAGGAACTAGACGTAATAAACTTAAATTAAATTTAAAGTTAAATAAAAAAATACAGCATCGCTTATTCAGCAGGACTACTCGTATGATAAGACAGAATCTCTATTAACTTACATCGCTTGACATATGGCATATCTAGTAAAACTGACAATAACATAAACGTACTATTATATCTAACATACATACGTAGATACAATAATACACACACCATACACCCTTCACCCACACACACAACAAACACAATTGAAATGTTTTATTTACAGATTATAAATAATGTTGTTCACCATGTAATGATAGATCGATACAATTTCACTCATGAAAGGTACAACTTATTTCACGCAAACATCTAGTCGAACACTGTCTCTTAAGATACAGGCCTCCTAGTTTGAGAGACAGGATTTATATTTTTATGGTTATAGATTTTTGTCGCCTTTTAACATAAAAAAAAAAAACAAAATTAAACCAAGTTGGCTGCGACAGGTATATCATTAGAAAGGTTAAGAACATAATGCAAACACATTTATGGCTACGGAGTTAGAAAGATAAATTAATAGCTCCTTTAAAAGTGTGAATGGAATTGACGTTCCCAATTCGTTGAGATACATAACCATCAAATAAACTATGACTAAGAAACCATAATGTATTGTTCTAGATTCCAATGCAGCTTAGATTTATTATATTCGGATGACACAATAATTTGGCACACAGCCGCAGCAATGGAATGCACCTACTTACATAATTATATCTGTTGGAAATAGGTACGGTTGTGATTGTAATCGCTTTGATATTTATTGCTGTATCGTTTAGATATTGTTACAATTCATTACTAATTTCCTATTAAAATGACTATGAAGAAATGATAGTGCAGATCATAGCTATAAAATGCAGGCTGAATTAATTGGCAATCTCTCAGGGGATGAAGTCACTTATGAATATGAACATTTTTAGGTATTAATTAACCAACTCCAACTTATATTTTCGCGACATGGGTCAATTGCATACAAAGTCTTGCGCGTTTTCAATTCTCATTTTCGAAAACTTATTTATGTATTTATAAAAAAAAATGTCATGCACGTTTTAGTCCAAAAATTACCCAAAATTCAAGCAAAATTTAACAGAGGTCATAAGTTATTTATGACTTGTAAACACCCGCTACACGACTGCCGCCTGCGCCCATGTATCTAATGCCAGATAAAGTTCCCCATATAAAACAATATGTCGGTAATTTGTTTTCTTCTTTCCTGAAAATGACACATGAATAGACTCTTAGCACTATACTTAACAACACCCTCACGGATTGGACAAGGCTGTTTCTACTGGGTGACTTTTTTTACTGTTTTGATAAAAAATAGGGTATGGGTGTACGGAGTAGAAGCCTATGGCATACCTAGTTTTTCTTTTTCTTTTTTTAATAAAAATAGAATCGAAATTCAAATCATACGACCTACGCACCCTGCGTAGTGCGTATGATTTGAATTTCGATATTTTTTAATGATCTATAAAGTTTTTTCAAAATTACTGTTTTTATTATTCTATTTTACTCAAATGTGTAGTGTTTATTGATAGAGCAATTTCTGTCTAAGCTATTGAAAACAAAAAAAAAACTAGGTATGTCATAGGCTTCTACTCCGTTCACCTATTGTACCCTACTTTTTTCAAGACGGTAAAAAAAAATCATCCAGTATAATATTGCATAATAATCAACTTTTAATGTTCTCTTTGCTGGTACCGAGGCCTCCTCTCTCCGTGTAAACGTGGGTAGCATAGCAGTTTGGTTAAACGGCAATGGCAATCCAGCTGAACATTTTTCAACTGTTTTACATAACGGAGCTGTTTTGTAAAACAGCTAGCGGTTGTGTAAAACCGCGTGTTCGACAATCCATCTGCGACAGATACACCACTTGGGCCGATCTGCGTCGATGCCTTAGTGAAAATTGTGGAAACGTACCAGACAATGTTTTTACCTGAGGTCCATAATTAAAATTTTTTAAGGTGAAATAGTTTCTGGGCGCCAAATTTGCAATTAAACATCCAAAGTTATTTCAGTCCACCAAATCGTATGGATTACTATGAAACTCGTAACGAAAAGGCAAACATCCTGTTAATGTTTTGCAGAATTCAAATCTTTGAGCGTAATGCTTCTATAACGACTCAACGTGCTTCTTCCGGTACTAAACTTGTACTATAAAGTGTGAGTACTAAGGAGTTATTATTCTATATGCCACGTTCATGTCGAATATTTGGACATTCATTACCGCCTTTATTATTACCTATTAGGATAAGTAGTGTCAATTTGGTGGAGGCAACGTCTCCTGAAAAAGTTCGAAGAGAGTTTAAATATTGTTGGGATTCAACAGCAGAATCAAATTGTTGATGTGTCACGACTTTACGAGTGAATGTTAATTTTTGTTTCATTCCACGTCCACAAGACACCTACAAAATTATCATACATAGAGAATTACCGTTCATCATGTCTTTTCGTTTTATTTTTCGATCATTCGTTAGGAGAGTGAAAGATGCCGATTGTCGAAATCCAACACAATTTTTCACTTTTGATTCACTTTGTGTTCAGACGTTTTTACTTTGAGTGAAAGACAAAAATTAACAAATAGTGAAACATCTGCTTATCTGCGATGTACCTACGTGTTTGCATATACAAGGTGTAACTTAAATAACGCTCATTATGAACAACTTTTACTATGGGACCGAACCTGAAATCGCGAAAAAAAAATCAGCTGTTCAGTACACTTTTACGAATTATGCGAACATAAATGTACTGAACAGCTGATTTTTTTTTCGCGACTTCTGGTTTGGTCCCATTGTAAAAGTGGTTCATAATGATGAGTACAATGACCCCTTAAGAGGCTACCGTGTAGAGGTTTGATAATTAATTTCATGTCATTAGGAAACCCACGTTATAAAATACGATATGATTATAATGACGTTCAGTAATTCAGTTAAAAAACATTCCAGTCTTACTACGAACAATAAACATATTTTTCCTCACAACTCAGTCGTAAAATTTTCAAATCCAAAAACAATATAATTCTATGACGTCAGAGCTAATCATTGAATGTAAATTCTGTATAATCAGCTTCAATTGAACGTCTAAACATCATAGTAACGAGATTTTATAGTCTTTTCATTGCACATACGTTTTATGTTAGTCATACTACGTTTGGCCTTACTCACGTGGGAGATTGGTTGTAGAGCTACAGCAGATAAAATGTAATTGGGTAGTATTTAAACACAAAAAAAAACTTTTTGTATCCAAAAATAATCCGAATTCCAATCAAAATTACTTATCGCACAGCAAAATACTTTACTCAAAATATAACTAAATAAGTAACGATTTGTATTCGTGGTATTCCGCTATTTATCTTAAAGTGCACATATTAAACCTATTACCTTTTACCATTCTTAAGAAAAACAATTAATTATTGTCCTTCATGCCCTTCGCTCGCTTTTGCATCCTATGTGCACAGGATTTGAAATAACCTAACCAAACTTAGGTTTATTATATTATGGAGACTATTATGAACCCCGAAGTTAGCTTCGGGGTTAATAATAGTCTCCATATGATTTTGCTATGATTGTGAGTATGTACGTTCTGGTTAATTTGCAGTGCAGTCAGTATTTTAGATGTAAAAAGTATAAAAAATGATGGCAATAAAGTGATAGGTGATTATTTATTTGATGTACAATTAATAATATCCCAATATAATTTAGGCACGGCGCATGAGGACTGCCTCTTAAACAAACTTTCCCGCTGTGGAAATAATGAACGCACACACACTCGCAACGATGTCTATGCTCGCAACTATTAAGTCACAGTCAAAGTTGACAAAGAGAATACTGGAAAAACTTATACGTCACAAAGTATTCCGTCTATTCCAGACGAAACTGTTTTGACACTAGTATGTGACAAACTTTCCTGAAATTCTTGTCTTTAGGTACCAAAGACACGAAGTTTGTTTAAAAAGTACACGCCGCACGTGTCTAATTAATAACTTGTGGGTAAGTATAACAGCCGCATGGGTCGAGGTTAAGCTCTTCTTCTCTTTACATACCTAGACCTCTCCGTGCCTCGGAAAGCACGTTAAGCCGTTGGTCCCGGCTGTCATTCGTGGATCTTTGACAGTCGTTACGGGTCGTCGGAAGCCCGGAAGTTTGACAACCAGTCTTACCAACGGGTTTCATATTACCTATACGTAGTAACTGGGTAGTGGAGGTCAGATAGGTAGTTTCTCCATGTAAAATACTGGTATTCAGCTGCATCCGGTTAGACTGGAAGCCGACTCAACATAGTTGGGAAAAGGCTAGGCAGATGGTGAGGCCGCACGTCCGAAGTAATACTTCGATCTTGAGCTGATCTAGCGTAGTACGGAGTTTTAATAGAATAAGAGGAGGTTGATACTGGTGTCTACCATACTTGTGCAAATATAGAGAAAGGGCAATGCTCCACTGCTATCAAACTAAACAGAATAACCATCCCTCACCATAAACAAAATGCGTTAATGCTTTACAACAAAAGGTCTTAAACCCATAATAAACTGAATTAAACAGTTATAATTAAACTAAACTAAACTACCCCTTTGTCAAGGATATAACGGTTACCACTAGCAATGTTTCCGACATTAACGCCGACAATAGAATTACTCTAGGGGCTCGGGAAGTTGTAGTGACCGGAGGTGAACTGACCTTGTCTTTACAAAGTCTGCTTTAAGTCTTTCCGCCTTGTTATTAATTGAACTTTTCTATCATAGCTCAACCTTTGTTTTATTATGAGGACTTTGGAGTCAAAAATAAAGGAAAAGTTTTTAATCAGTGCGTAAATTTTCACAGGTTGTTCTACCCATGAATATGAACAACTTTCACTATGGGACCAACTCTGAAATCACGAAAAAAACAGCTGGTTCATACATATTGATCGAGTAGGTATTGATTTTTTGTATGAAACAGATGATTATTTTTTCCGTGATTTCAGAGTTGGTCCTATAGTGAATGTTGTTCATATTCATGGGTAGAACACCCTGTGAAAATTTGCGCACAGGTTAAAATCTTGTATATATGACTGACATAAGCTACCGAAAAGTTTATGACAATCCTGTTGAAAGTCATTGTAGAATACGAAACGCTTTAAAAGCGATTGTCATTTGTCTAGCAGGTCTTTGTCGAGCATTATTAACTTATTACTCTTTACGCTGGACATAGGCCCATTTAATTGCACTTTACTGAGCGTGAAACTCGTCTATTTTCATCCATCCGTCTCCAACCACCTTGCAAAGATACCCGGTTCACTGGCATCTTTGGCAAAGGTTCTTCTTGTCATTTATTTTTCGAAAACCTCAAAATTACAACGCTGACAGATTCATCTAAATCTTCGTCAGTTTTTCAGCAATTCATGTAAACAGACATAATTTCGTTCTTCAATCTCCTAGTTCCCATCGGTCGTAAACAAATCAGGGAGCAGAAACCTTTACTACAGTTTTCACAAATCACCTCAATTTTACTCTCGGAACATCATCTGGGTCATAAAGAACACGCTAATCCAGCGTAGTTCAGAGTAAAACAGGAAATATATGAAAAATCAAATAAACATTTATAATATAAATATCTGGATATTAGCTCTGGCACCTTGGGTAATTTCATCACAACTTTATGTACTAATAAATTACTCGCCAGTGTTTATGTTACTATTGGATACAATTATGCATGCGTCGAAAGAAGTATTTTTTTGGCACTGTTGTCCAAATACTTTTCTATCATTGCTTCTTTTAGCGAAGATTTAGCGGGTGTTCTCGACACAGACGATGCAATCGAACATATTATAGTTCTTACATTTCTTCTTATAAAAACAAAAGCTACTAAGTTTGGCTCATAGTTTTTATAATCCTCGCGTTTTTTGTAGGCTCTAGTTTGACCCAGTTTTTACATTCTAGAATCGTATTATATATCGTCTCCGTTGATCAGTGAGTGTCTTCCAATCTCATAAAGGTCATGCAGTACTTCTTCTTCCCAGTGTTATTTTCCTTTTAGCGTTCTTCTCCTTGCCTGGTTTATGAGGCTCTCTGATATCTGTCAGTATTCATGACCGTCAACCAGTTCTTTATATACCCTTGTAATTGTAGGATCTTATCCCTGACTAGCTTACATCCGCGGCTTCGCTCCTGTGATCTATTACACAGGAACTGCCCATGTTTTCGGGATAAAAAGTATCCTATGTCGCCTGCCTAACTGCTAGCACTATATTAATCATCATCTTCCTACCCTTGCCCCATGTCCCATATTACTTGGAGTCAGCCAAACACCTTTTCTTCTTCTATTGCCGCCAGTTGAATTGAAAAGTTTAATTGTATCCTAGCTGCTAGTGGCTTGTAGCTAAGTAATAACAGCCGCACGGGTCGATCGATCAGGTTAAGCTACCATACCTTTACATATTAAGACCCCTCCGTGCCTCGGAAAGCACGTTAAGCCGTTGATCCCGGCTGTCATTCGTGGCTCTTTGACAGACGTTACCGGGTCGTCAGAAGCCCGAAAGTATGAAAAACTGCAGTCTTACCAATCAGTATTACCCGGTAACTGGGTTGTGGATGTCAGGTAGGCAGCCGCTCTATGTAAAATACGTATTCAGCTGCATCTGATTAGACTGGAAGCCGACCACAACATCATTGGTAAAAGGCTAGGCAGATGATGATGATAGCGTTTGTTTAAAAACAAATATTGGAATATATGTTTCTAGAACACTCATACATAAAGCCATCCAATTCCAACCAGGTCAAGTTCTAGTTAGCAGTTCCATGGGAACTTCAACCTTGCGTTGAATGGGAACACAAAATAGTTGCGTAAAGAGTTCGATATCAAATAAACTATTTATTTATAGCCTCATAAAGGTATGTCGGTATTTCTGGTATAAATAGAACTTGTGTTTTTTCTGGTGGATTGGCCACTTTATCTTGTGAAAAGTGTTGAGAGATTTTATCAGGGGAGGCAGCAGCTTCCCACATATCTAAACTGATAATTTGTCTAATCAACTCGACCTATCGCAAGCAACGGTTATTTTCGTCTACAGGTAGAGAATATGGGAATAACGAGTGTTTAAAAATTGTGCTCTTAGCCTTTTACCGAATTTGCATTTGCAGAGCAGTTGTGGCCCAGTGCTAACGCCAGCGACTAAGCATACAGGTCGGTCAGTACCGCGGCGTTGCCTGAGCTGGCGGGAGTGCTTCCGGCCGACTTGGAGGTTTGTTGGGCAGGACGAGTCGCGCGGGAGTGTTCTGGGTTGGTCAGCAGGGAGCGTAAGGTGGCGATCGGGAAGGTGAGAGCGGTGGTCGTTGCTCAATGGCAGGAGCGCTGGCGAGGCTCCGGTGATGGCCGGGAACTGTACTGCTTCTTTCCGGAAGGGGCGGATTGATTGGCGCAGGGATGGGTGGACCCGGATTAGGTCACGTCACAGATCCTTACAGGACATGGGAGTTTCAGGAACCGCCAACTCGCATTGTCGCTGAGCGACACTATTAAATGCTATTGTGGGCTGGCGATTGAAACTCGGGACCATGTCCTGTGGGACTGCACTCTGTACGTTGACGCCCGAGAAGCAATGTTTGGGGGCTGGTGCAGGAGCGTAGCGGGTCCGGTCTCCCACAGAGAGCTGGTGACCAGTGCGGAGGGCTTCCGGAGGCTGAGGTCATTTGCGAGGCACAGTCGACGGAATGAAGAAGAATTTTAGTAATTACTGTCATGCCAGGTCTGCTCGTGCGCGAAGTCACATAGTGTGATGTTGGCATTCCCGAAAAGGGAAGAGGTGAAATTTTAAGAAGAAATGCAATAGATTGCAAGGCGGGAAGGACCATGAGGAGGGAGGTGGGATTTGCTCTCAAAACGGTGAAGGAAAACATCGTGAGGAAACCGGTATATCCTAGAATAAAAATTCGAAGACATCTACCAACCCGCATTGGGCCCGCGTGGTGGATTACGGTCCACTACCTCTTTCAGAGAGGAGTCCTATGTACTAGTCCCAGGAGTGGGAACATTATAGGCTGATTATGCCACTCATAATTTATCTAGCCTTTGTACTACTCAGCTGGATTAGTCTCAATAAATATGGCTAAATACTTCTTTAGTCAAAAAAATCATACTTACTTGGGTATGATATTTTTGCTAGACGCTTATTGACTAATTCAGGACAAACTATATCTACCTGGAAAAATATGACAACGCCATCCTAATTACAACTATAAAACTACCAAAATAAACAAAAACCTAACAAATTGTACTTGTCTTAATTCTATTTTCACCAACCCTAAGTGTCACATACATGAATCCATAAATAAAAGTTCATCGTTTGATTTTCAACACTAGGCTTAACAGCGCCGAGAGTTGAAAATCCAACAGTGCTATATATTTAGGGATTCGTTTAAATGTCACTTAGGGTTGGTGAAAACGGGCTTTAGTAGCACAAACCTTTTTGATGTGAATTATAATACTCTTTCCAAGCATTTAATTTACTTTTGACATAAGCACGCCTATGAAGTTCCTTATTTATGGACAGGCAACCATAGACAACAAAATACAATACTTCATGGACGCTGTTTTCCTTTACTTTTTTCTTTAAAATAAAATATAAATGATTAAAAAACTTCTTCATAAATATAATCGATTGTTATAATAAATCGAGTAGGTAAAGCATTAGGATAAGTCCTCGAGCTTTCAAAAGTAAAATCAATATGCCTAGCCTTTTCTCAACTGTGTTGGAGTCGGCTTCTAGTCTAGCCGGATGCAGCTGAATACCAGTATTTTACATAGAGCGACTGCCTATCTGACCTCCACAACCCAGTTACTGGATAATACGATACCCCTTGGAAAGACTGGTAATTAGACTTTCGAGCTTCTGACGACCCGTAACGACTGTCAAAGATACTTGAATGACAGCAGGGACCAACGGCTTAATGTGCTTTCCGAGGCACGGAGGAGTCTCAGTATTTAAAAATGGTCATCCATCCACGGACCAACCCCGGCAAGCGTAGCTTAACCTGATGGATCGACCCGTGCGGCTATTATTGCTTAGCCACGAGGTCCTTCTATCAAAAGTAAAATAAACGGTTGAAAAGATTGTACTTATTACAAAAAGCCTAGCTATAACTGCTGTGATAAGGGTAAAGGGGTACTGAATTAAACAGCCGGCTTTGTTTTCAGGCGAAAGGTCAATGCCCTGTCACTATGTAGTATGGAGGTTCTACTACTAGCATAGATATGAGTATGCACGCTACGGAATTTCCCATTACGGGGCGGGCTAGCATTACAAGTGACAGCACAGACGCCACTCAGCCTTAAATGCGTTCCCTTTGTAATGATGTAGGAATTAAAAAATAATGAGACTGGAGAAAATAATAGAGGCAGGTTTTAGTGGTAGAACTAAAGGGATTTGTATGTTCAAGTAAGTGTTTGAGAATGATATTCAACGTGAGTAATAAATTGATCAAGTCTGTTCGAGTTGTATTGATCAATGCTTGAATAGGTTTATTATTTTTTTCTTTAAGTATTTTTTTTTTCTATACTGGATAATTTTTTAAGTAGTGCGCAAACTTTCACAGGTTATTCTACCCATGAATATGAACAACTTTCACTATGGGACCAACCCTGAAATTGCGAAAAAAATATCAGCTGTTCAGTACATTTTGACGAATTATGCCAACATAAATGTACTGAACAGCTGATTTTTTTTTCGCTATTTCAGGGTTGGTCCCATAGTAAAAGTTGTTCATATTCATGGGTAGAATAACCTGTGAAAGTTTGCGCACTACTTAAAAAAATATCCTGTATATTATATTATTTTTTCTTCTGTTATGTATCAATCAATAATTTTTGCTGTGCCCTGACACGGTCTATAACATTTTGTTAATATCTTGTTTTACCTTGTGGAACGCAAATAAATGAATATTTTTAGGAGAAGGGTGTGTAGGTATGTATGTGTGGGTGTGTGTGCGTGTATGGGGTAAAAGCTGCCCAAGTGAGAGTCGGAATTGCGCACCATAGGATCCGTACCACCAAAACTATTACGGTGCACCTTCTTTCTGTTATCTTCCATAATAGAGACCACTTTACTGTGCATGCTATGGTCTTCTATAATTGAAGGAGTACATCTACTTAATACCTGAAGTTGCACTTTATTTGTGTGTCATGTGTTGTGTATATCTTTTATTTATTTATTAAAAAGACTTACAGTTAAAAAAAAACCGTAATTAAAAGGAAACAATAGTCAAGAGGAAGCCAATTACAAGTATTCACGTGTAGAATTAGACGGAAATTTATAAGTGAGCATACAACAGCAATACGTAATACGTTGTGTTTTTTAAGAGGTTACATATATGTCTAAAACTATCTGATTTACAATATAAGGAGAATAAATAATGAAATTTAAAAAAATACCGGCCAAGTGCGTGTCGGACTACGCACAATAAGTATAGAACTATTTTCTTTACTTTTTTTAAATTTTTGTTTCAGTAGTTTCGGAGATAGGGGGGGAGGGGAATGGTCACTTTTCGTCTATTTTCTTAAATAACTTAAAAACAATTTAATTTAAAATTATTGGATCACAGAAATTCATACGGGAACCAAATCTCAACTTAATCGGTCCATTAGATTCAGAGCAAATTGGGTGTGACAGACGGAAAGACAGACAGACACACGAGTGGTCCTATAAGAGTTCCGTTTTCTCCTGTTGAGGTACGGAACCCTAAAAAGTAATAATCGAAGCTTTATGGTTAAGTGGCTATTTGAAAAAAATGAGACTTAAGGACCTTCTAGCTGACGCCACACTAGTCGTAAATGGATCCAAGTAGGGCATCCAATCCTGCAGGTTATTTGTAATCCCGAAATTTGCAGGCTCGATGATTTTTGATCTCGCGAGATCCCGGTATTTGCGAGATCCCGCACCTACATAATTATGATATAAATGCCGCATGCTCTGCTGTGTGAGACTGCCTATAGGTATAGGCAGTCTCACACATGTGTTTTAAAGACAATGTAATATGGTGGAACATTTATTAATTTTATTTATGAGAATTATTAAGTTTTAGTAACTTCAAATCATTTTTAACTGAAAATATTTTCGGAGAACTTAAGAAACTTGTCCGCATACGAAGCGCTACGAGCGGTCTCTATGGGTGCTACAGCGAATCGTATGAGATTTTTCGCGTCAATGCGGCATGACGATACGCTTACGAAACGACTACGCTTACGATCCGAGCGCGGAGAGCCTAAGTGTAGATTTTTTTTACGATAGAAATACGTATACGCAGAATACATATTACACAGAGTGGCGTTTAGGTTGTCACATAAATCGAAACCACTTATTCAGTAAGATAAGATATTTTGTATTTTGTAAAACATGAGTAAGTACAGACGTCAAGCTACTACAATCTGTCAAATTTCTTTAATAGATTTTCAACTTTATCGCTAAAGCATTAGGTTCAAGGTTGATTGGGGAAAATTTTACAGTTTTGGGTAGCTTGACCTGCTGGCGTCTGTACAATACAAGTGCATTGTGGGTGGAATTAAAAATAATAAAAAGGAGCTACATGTCAGTACATGATTCTGGACCAACTAAAAAAAAAAGAAAACAACTGTTTCCTAAAAAAAATGCAATACCTAAGTGGTCAAAATGTTCAGGGTGGTCCAGAATCTATAATCGTGTATTGATCACGTGGTTTCAATAAATGTGATAACCTATTCGCCACTCTGTATTATGTTTACGAACTCGTATTCTGTGAAAATAAGACGAAAGTCATTGTCTAGTGTCCTAAATAATCGTACACCAGATCTGTATCAAAATATATTAATGACGTTTAAGCACATGCTTTACAGCGCTCGTAAAATATATGGCTAATAAAAATGGCAAGCGCAACCGCCGCTTTTCTCCAATTTTACGGTTCAATAAAACAATCATATAAAGCTTTCAGTGCAACATTGTTAGCAATAGGTAATATGTATAAGGATTATTTAAATTAAACTCATTGATTACATTTCACCTTTCTTCTTGGTTCTTGACGCAATCCATCAGCAAATGATGTACAGTCAAGGTCTAGAAGTCCACTTACACCGCAATGACCATTATCGCCTGCGCTATACGGGCTGCCAAAGTTGCCAATGTGTAGTACTCGTATGGTCAAACGTTCTTATAGAAGAAGGTTATAAGTACAACTAATATTGCTATGCCATAGTTTTGTGAGATTGCTAGTCGACTTCTGACTGTTACTGTACATCCTCGAACACATTGCAAGTGTTGCAGTTGGGAGAACTTACTTTCTTCATGAGAAATGCAAACTTTGCTGATGGATAGTGTCCAGACCTTAGAGCTAACTTCATTTCAATCAATTTTAGCACAACCGAAGTCAGATGTGGCTAAAAGATTTAGCGAGTTGGTGTAGTATATTGATTAAGATTCTCCTTTTAATTTAAAAGGGAAACATTGTATCGTAGTAGTCTGTATAAGGCATGATGGGGTTGGCGTATCCATTGGGATAAAAACCCCAATTAAATCAATAAAGATCATAAAAAAATGTATAAGGATTATGTAAACAATTATTATGCACATGTGTAGGTAATGTTATTTTATTTACATAATATGCATTTGGTATAGGTGTGCGTTGTCTGTCAATCAGTCAGTCAATACTTCCGTGACTAAACTGCATTGAAAACAATTAAGGATGCATTGATACGCCTTTTTGCCGATACGATACCGATACCGATACTCTTATAAAAATATCGGTGATACCGATACCGATGCCGATACGGTTATTGATTTGAAATGAAGGTAAAATAAATAAAACACAAGATGGGTTATTTTTTTTAAAGTAATATAAAAAATTACAGACATAAAATGAGATTATTAGTTATTAAAATTAATAATTAAGAAACATTAACATTAATAAGATTTATGTTTAAAAAACAAAGTATTCTCAAGTTAGGCGATTTCGCCAGTCTGTTTAATAATAATAATAATAACCCCATCGCTGTATCTCTACGTTGTCGTCGTGGTGGGGCTTGCGCGCTCCGAACTTTAGGTCTGTGCTGGTAGGCATTCGCAATAGCAAACGTGCTCGGAGGAAGGAAGTATTCCAATAAGGTGCTGGTAGGGTTCTTGACCGTACTTCCGGGATTGTCCTGATAGTCGTGGAATACCTCTCCACTCCTCAAGCACCTCAGGAAGTGTTGCCCCCTTGTCGCTACGTCACTATGTGCTAGCGACCGTTTCCGGGAGCCAACTATTGAGTGTGCAAGTCACCCCCTGCCATTTTATCCGTGTATAATATAAAACATTGGTCAGGCAGGGGACATAGTTCTTCCATAGTTCAAGTTACCCAATCCACTTTAGCCACCCAGACCCATAGCCCAATATGTTTTGTTTCCACGTACAACAATAGTCCTGCACCAACCGGGGGTTGTCCTTGGGTGCACTTGCATAGTGCAGATAGGGATAATCGTCGGTTGGTGCCTCCTCATCATTTAAAATTGTCTAAGGGGCCTCTGCGAGTTGGCTTCGGCCCCTCGTATGCCTTCCAAAGGACCAGGACCCTAGGGTCCCGAGATTTATAGAAAAATAATAATAATAAAATGTTTAATTCAGAATCAATCCATAAAGCATAATAATCACTATTATGCTTTATGGATTGATTCTGAAATAGAATAGAAATAGTCAGCTACACATTTATATAAATTAACAAAACAAAATAATTCAATTAATAGCAAATACAACCTGCGGTGGAAAATAGTATCTCAGATGCGACAGAACACATTAATTTGGAAACTAAAGTATTTCTGCCCCATTTTTTTTTTTTTTTTTCAAGTTTAGGTACAAGACGTTATTGTCCGTGCCTCGTTTGCAACGAAACAGCACGCGCGTTTACATTACTTTTCTGAACGCGAAATTTGAATAGAGTCATTGTAACCGGCAATAAAAATATCGCCGATGCCGATATATCGGCATCGGTATTGGTATCAGATGCACCCCCAAAAACAATAAATAATTATAAAAAGAAACTTTGTTTTTATACCTATGATTCAAAATGCGCACCACGGTTTTTTGTGTGTGTATTACAAAGTTTAAAGGAAGAGAGAATTAAAAAAAAAAGATAAATTCGGATTCCGTACCACTGAAACCATTACAATTTACAATCTTGTTAATATTTGCCACGAACAGACAGCGTAGGCGTTTTCACACTGGGTACGGATAACGGAACCCTAAAAAGGGATTAAAGTATTTAAACGATTAAAAGTTTCACGTTCCATGCAGGGCATAGTTTATGATGATAACCACGAAGCTTAAAAAGGGCTTTGTGTGCATACGCATAGGCCCTGAGACATTTTGTTCGAGTAATAATGAATAATTTCTATGACATGTAGCATACCGTTAGAAAGGGTATCAACTAAAGAACTTTTTAAAATAAAGCTAAGTTCAAAATGGCTCTTAGTTTTTTTTAACGAATTTAGAAGTTGTAAAATTTCATACATTAAAAAAAAATAAACTTTGGAAGCTTGTAAGGAATTTTCTTGAAACCAGTTGTATCAAACAAAGATGTATTTGGATTTAAATGACTTTGGAGAATACAACAACCGTGACATTTGGGACAAAGGCTGTATGGGTAGAACCTAGCCAATGACCTCCCAAATCCCTGGAAAAATTGTGTTGGTCCATGCGCCAAACATTCTGTATATGAACGACGAAATTTGTAGGTACATAACTTATACGTAGCAACCTCTATCAACTATCAAACTCTAATGAAAAAAACTTCCACAGATAAATAATATGAATAACAACTTTATTTGCTTCATATTTACGACGAAGCATTTCAATGTTGATGAAACAAATATTACGTGTGCCAGTATTTTTTAATATGCCCAATAGAACTATTAGAATTTTCCTTGATTTTGTGCCAGATTTGAGCGGATTTAGAATATTTATCATCGGAATTTTAATCCTAACATTTATCTTTACGGAAATTTGTTTTTTTTTCGGACTATATTTATTGTATATTTATTATTATTATCTTCAGAAAGGTCAGGTGCGTAGTACTTGCAACCGGCGTGCGTGTATGACCAGATGTATGAACGTAAACGAGGTAAAAGGAGTAGGTATGTAGGGATCGTAGCAGGTGGCATTCTGCTGTTTCTGTCTACCCCCATGGGAAGAAGGTGTGATATTAGGTCTTTACCTATGAAATTGCCGATTTACATAGGCAAAAATATTGTGGATGCACTTTTGCCATTTTAAAGAAAGTTCGTTGATGCCTCTGCTACCTGGGAACGGGAATCAAAAAATTCTTTAAAAGCGTTTTTCACCGCCTAGTTAGATTTGAAAGTTTTCCCCGGGGCTCATTGTTGAGATCGAAATTTTCAGAGCGGAAGCGATCAAACCAAAAACGCACCGTGCATTCATTTGCGGTACCTTGTCCATACACGTCGTTAATATTGCGCGCTGTGTTGCGTTGGCGCCACGACGGAACTCGTATTCGAAAATAGCGCGCAATTTAGATTTTTCCATGGTTACAGAAACATCATTATCAAAGAAAAATCGAACGGCGGGAAAACAAATGAACAACTGATTTTTTTTAAATGTCATGCTATAATATAAAATTAATTTGAATTTGGAATTCTAAATAGAATGAAAGACACTAGCCGGTATCTAAAATCGGCAATTTCATAGGTAAAGACCTACTATATCTTCTTCTTTTTATCCTTCTGTCCTAAGTAACGGCACTGATTAATACAGATGGGACACTCCGCAAAATCATTTAAATAAAAAGCAACTCTTGTTAAGACACAATAAAGTGCAATTCAGGTCGCACAACGCTTATTACGTACTGTTATATTCGCCTACAAGTTGCCTCTCTTTCTATCGCGTAACTCTTGTACCTTCTGACTCGTTAGGGTTGTCTTCTTTTACGACGCGGCATGTGAGTGAGAATTGAACTGACCGTGCGAGCCAGCCGGTGCGCGGCAGCCCGCATTGAATTGGCCCCGTGACAAGGGCTCGCCGCGTTCTTGTAGCTTCATACCTAAACTGCGGAGTGTCCCATCTATATTATTCTGTGGTAATGGCTCCTAAGAACTTCGATAACTAAAGGCACCCTTTGAGTACGTAATCCTAAAAAAATACTTTCATATCCCAAGCCGAGAATTAATGATCTGTGCAGGTATTACCCAGATTTCAGCCCAAAAACCGACATAATCTAGGTAATATGCCACTGGCGAAGCTGAGATTAATAATAACAAACATGCTAAAATAAGAAGGAGACTGCCTACTACAAAATCAATTTACCTATATATACATGTAGTTACTGGTATTCAAACATGTAGGTAAAGCTCGTGGCTAAATAATAACAGCCGCACGGGTCGATCGTATACTCTTGCCACGGTCAGTTCGTGGATGGGTGACCATCCATAACATATCGAGACTCCTCTGTGCCTCGGAAAGCACGTTAAGCCGTTGGTCCCAGTTGCCATTTATAGATCTTTGACAGTCATTACCCAAGGGGTATCGTAGGTATCAGGAGTACCCTGTAACTGGGTTGTGGAGGTGAGATAGGCAGTCGGCAAATACTGGTATTAAGCTGCACCTGGTTAGACTGTAAACCGACCCCAATATAGTTGGGAAAAGGCTAGACACATTGATTGTACTGTTATTCAAACTATAAACCTACAACTGAAAAATATTTATGATGATCTTGCTATCCACACTAATGGTTTATGTGATCCACTTTTCAAACACATTTATTACAAATAAAATACACCTAATAAAACGGTGCTTGCAAAGGAATTCTTTAAAAAAACATGAGGTACAGTTCAAAACCATGTCAGTTTGTGTATTGACCCAAATATCTAGACAAGTCCACAAGATAAACAAACTGAATTTATTTGCATACCAGTAGACGTAAATAAATTTTCCTTTAAGCGATGGAAAAATGTAAAGATCTTATGGTCTTCTATAAATTGAGACGGATGTAGAGTATCATGAAGCAGATATCAGACGCCTCGCTTTTTCTTAATTTTTGTCTTTCATTCGGCATCTTTTTCTCGAAGTGAAACTTGCAAACGTGTGAAGACACAGATATATGCCAACGGCCTTGAGTGAATAGCTTGCGTGTTCTGTGCTGAGCTCACGCAACGCGTCTTACGTCCACCCAGTAATAGGACTCACACGTCAAGGAGCGCTGTCCCAAATTAAACATATTATTAATTTATTATACATAAAACAAAAGGTATTATATTAAAATACGTAAACTAAAAGATAAATAATTAAATTATCTTTAAAATTGTGATGGTTTTATAAAAATATGCTTGATAGTTTTTGGCGTGATTTTCAGTTTTTTATCCGAGTTAGACTTTTTTTAACTTTACAAATTAGTTACACTGTGTAATATAAACAAAATATAAACTATTCACATATAAAGTTAAGAAATAAGTTAAGAAAATGATCTAGTTTAACATATATTTTTTCCAAATCAAACACTACTCGTTTGGCCGTGATCATCAGTTTAAAATCATTAAAAGTCGTTTATCGTCGCCTGAATGAATCGATCCGACGAAATGAATCAGTGAACCGATCCAACGATATTGGATTTTGGCAAGCAGCATCTTTCACTCGACTACCGAATGTTCGAAAATGAAATAAAAAAGAGCAGATGAACGTTCATTCATAATTTTATCGTTGTTGTGTGAACATAGAATGAAACCAAAGTGAACATTCAACATTACAACAACATTCATCATTCTTATCTTTTTGTAAGCACGTGTTTCTGTGACACATAAATCAATTTTTGGGTTCCGTACCTCAAAAGGTAAAAACGGAACCCTTATAGGATCACTCGTGTGTCTGTCTGTCCGTCTGTCACCGCCAATTTGCTCCGAATTTAATGGACCGATTAAGTTTAAATTATGTGAACCAAACACGGACTAGTAACGTAAATAAATGATTTTTTAATATGGGATCACTTTTGGGGGCAATAAGAATATTAAAAAAAAAAAGTTTTGCAAACTGTACGTACCGTGTGACATATCAAATGAAAGGGCTTACAAATAATACAATTCAAATAGATTTTTTTAAATATTATAATAAATTTTAAAGTTATTTAAGAAAATAGTGGAAAATTGATCATTCTCCCGTTATCTCCGAAACTCCTCAGCCAATTTTGTTTCCGATTACAGGTTTATAAGAAATCTACGGTCTTAAACATGGTAAATCTCCAATATTGTGCGTACAAACTTACATTTGCAGTTGGATTGTATGGCAGAACATGTTTTCCAACTATAATGTTAAGTTTGTTCTTAGGATAAATTCATCTCAACTTTACAACCCTTCATAGTGCTTGGTCCGACTCGCACTTGGCCGGTATTTTCTTTCTTTCTTTTCTTTCACTCGAGTGAAGCGTCTGCTATCTGCTTAAGATAGCCAAATATGAACGTGCAAGACTTGTTATAAAAATAGTTATTTAATTAAATACGTGTGATCAGCATGCACTTCATAATACAATTGAACCCTTATTTTTTTTTTATGTATGGCATCTCGTAGTTGACCTAGAGAGGCCGTGACTACTTAACCGGACTATTCTGTGGCTGCCTTAAGAGAACTCAAAGCCTCCAGCCAGGGGCATAAAACTTACAGACCAAGCGACTAATCGCTAAGAGCTCCCCCTGTGGGGAAAGGGCCTCGGCTTAGGGCGTCGCTGGGGGGAGGACAGCAAGATGGGACAGGCTGGATCCGATTTGAATGATTATTATTGTCAGGGGAGTTTAAAGCTACTGGCTCAGCTACGCCACCAGCTGGCACTTCATGCCCGAGCAAGGGACGGGGGAATTGAACCCTTATTTTTTATGTATGGCATCTCGTAGTTGACCTAGAGAGGCCGTGACTACTTAACCGGACTATTTGAACTCTTAAATCTTACATTGACTTATATACTAATGAAAGGTTTACATGTGTGTGTCTGTGGCTGGACCTCACAGATGGTTAGCAACAGGCTGTCGATCTTATGTGTAATGGTTTTGGTCATCATTAATGTTACTGTAATTGGTAATTTGTCACGGCTACCTGGTACAGATGGGTGGCATGGCGTGATCTTAATTTACCAATACAGTACGGGGTAAGAGTTGCCGCATAACTAGATAGTGTGACTTCTTCATTTAGCTGCAACGCTTCCACTATACACGATCGAGATACCTACTCATATATTCCCGATGCACCCTCGCCATCAAATTGGCTGACTGGGTAATATTTTCACTGCACTATGAGCAAATGTCGCTCGCAAAACATTTCTTTTATTAGGTCCTTACCTGTGAAATTACCGATTTTTCATATCGGCTAGTGTGAAGATCAATATCTTTCATTCTATTTATGGTTCGTTTTTTTAATCCCAGATACTAATTTGACATTTCAAATGTTCCATGTATCATTTTTTCAATTCATACTTTGACATTTGCATCTGTCAAATTAGTCTCTGAGATTAAAAACCGGTCAAGTGCGTGTCGGATCACGCACAATGAAGGGTTCCGTAGTTAGGATGAATCTATCCCAAGAACAAACAACATTGTAGTTGAAAAGCTTGTTCTCCCATACATTCCAACTACAAATGTCCATAGTTAAACGAAAAGGATCCAACCCACATTACACCTAATGTGGGTTGGATCCTTTTCGGACAAATGTAAGTTTGTACGCACAATATTGAGAGATTTACCATGTTATTTTAAGACCATAGACTTCTTATAGGATTTCCTGTGATCTATAGTTAAGTATAGAATTATTTTCTGTATTTTTTTCAAAATTTTAAGGTCAGTAGTTTCGGAGATAAGGGGGGAATGGTCAATTTTCGTCTATTTTCGTAAATAACTTTAAAACAGTTTATTTTAAAACTATAAAAAAAATACATGTGAGACCCTCACAGTAAGTTCTTTCATTTGATTTAACGCACAGTAAAGCTTGCATTTTCTTTTTTAATTTTATTATTTGCCCCCAAAATTCACTTCCATATTCAAAATTCATTAAGTAACATTATACGTCCGTGTTTAGGTCACAGAAATACATACGTGTACCAAATTTCAACTTAATCGGTCTAATAGATTCGGAGCAAATTGGCTGTGACAGACGGACAGCCAGACACATGAGTGATCCTATAAGGGTTCCGATTTTTCCTTTTGATGAAATATATGTTTGGGAACCTAGATATTCTGTAATCCTATCGGAATAAATACACACTACCTTTAGAATAAATTTGATTTACAAATTATTTTGGTATTTCGTTTGTATGCTCCGGGGCGTCTTAAAAGGTGGCCGTGTTAACAATATTGGGGACTGGCTGTCAAGTTAGTACGCCACTCGTGAAGGCTATTTAAAAGCACTATTTACACCTACCTACCACATAGTTTCGAAGAAGGAACGTTTTAATGGATTCCTTAAAGTCACCATAAGTAAAATTATGTGTTGACATAAAATGGCCCATCAACTAAAAGTTATCCTTATTCAGCAGCCGTAACGCGACGGTGTGCCGCGTTTCCGTTAGAACAATATCCATGAAGTTTTGATAGAAGTTGTTCTACTAGAGTCGCGTCGCGCCTGTCTGCGGGAGCCTTAAGGGCTCCGTTCCAGGCTGAAAGTAAAACCATAAACAATAACACTTCGGAAAGATCTACGCACATCATCTTTAGGTTCGAAACACAAAGAGATTCTGACAACCGAAACTTATGACTTTGTAGATTTTAACACAAAATTATTTGCTGTATTAACATACCATTAAAATTAATGGACTATAATGTATAGGTACAAAGTTTCACTTGTTTCCCCACGACGTTTCTTGTACAGAAAAAAGTTTAATAACAACAATTCCATGTATTTCCTTATAAAAAGGATGAGGCTCCATTTACTGACTAACTAAGTAACTTTGTGTCCATCTTTTACAATCACCATCGCATCTTTTTGATAGGAAAAAATAGACAGTAACCTACAATACATAAGAAGTGATTTCATTTGTGCTGAAATCTGTATTAGTTTATAGAACTAAAGAAAAAAGAAACTAAATCCAGGTCTATTTTTTCTAGTTTTTAGCATATTACTCCTACAATTTTCATTAAAAGTGTTCATATATTTATACAGTTCTCTACAAAATAAAGGAATAATTACATGTTATTACTATTTTGGTCAAATCAATAGATTACCAGCGTTGTGTCATCGCGCTTCTCTTTCTTTTCTATGCAGTCCGACAATGAGGGGCTCGTGGCAGGTTTGATGATATTATTGGCGATCGTGTAGCCAAGCTCGTGGCTAAGTAATAACAGCCGCACGGGTCGATCCATCAGGTTAAGCTACGCTTGCCGGGGTGGGTCCGTGGATGGGTGACCATCTTTTCATTCCGAGACTCCTCCGTGTCTCGGAAAGCACGTTAAGCTGTTGGTCCCAGCTGTCATTCAAGGATCTTTGACAGTCGTTACGGGTCGTCAGAAGCCCAAAAGTCTGACAATCAGTCTTACCAAGGGGTATACCCAGTGGCTGGGTTAGACTGGAAGCCGACCCCTACATAGTTGGGGAAAGGCTAGGCAGATTGATATTGCAGTCCGACAATGACCGCGCTTTTACGAGAGGACAAGCCATAAGCATAAGAATCCTTATGTAACAGGCCTATGCCATGTTCTTTAAGCTTCTAAAAATGTAGATTCCACTCAGGTTACTAACCAGCGATACTGTATGATGGCGTCTGCGACAGCTTACAAATTATAATAAACAGCTGATCCATTTGACCCAGGCGGGTTCGCGGTGAATGCTAACACGTGCCCGTGTTCCTGCAACAAGCGGCAGATGAGTACACCGTGGAGTTTTAGTGGCGACTCCTACATAACTGCACTATCTCCCCGTGGTAGTGCAGTATGCATGAGCATTTCTTCACGGGAAAAAAAATTGGTACGTTATTGCAGCAAGTACAACCATGTAGTATGGAATCTCTTTCCTCACATTTAATAATCAATACTAATGGAAATTCATAAAAACGTGCAAACGTCACAAGCCATCATACAGTGCCTCCTATCCTGCCCATCATCATCAGCCACTGCTGGACATAGGCTTCTCCAATTGCACGCCATTCAGCTCGATTCTTGGCAACTCTTATCCAGCTGCTACCAGCCACCCTGCCAAGATCGTCGCTCCACCTAACCTGAGGACGTTCTACCTTACGTCTACCGATTCGCGGTCTGCTCTCAAGAACAAGTATACCCCAACGGCCATCGGTTCTACGGCTAATATGGCTGGCCCATTGCCACTTCAGCTTACTTTTTCTGTGAGCTATGTCAAAAACTTTTATTCTCTGCCGGATCACCTCGTTCCGGATTCGATCGCTCAGAGAGACTCCAAGCACAGCCCGTTCCATAGCTCGCTGAGCGGCCTTGAATTTATGAACCAGCCGTATACCGTGAGTGGCCATGTTTCGGCTCCGTAAGTCATAAGAGGCAGGACGCACTCCTACTACACTACTACATTCGTGACAGCGACACGAAGAGGGAGACACAGGGCCGCCATTGTAGTAAATACTTCTATTAGGTAAATTCTTGAGTTGAAATCTTGAGTGGGTTGGCGCCAATATACAGAGTCAAATTAAATTACGTAGCGAAACTCCTCAGACGTGAAAGATATTAACTTGATGATGTTTTTTTTTTTGGGTCATCAACTTTGGTAGTGTAGCATTTAAGCATATCAGTTTAAAAATCTGTTTTTTTTTGTGTACACTTCACAATTTGATGGGTATCAATATCTAAACACGACAAAAAAGGTTCTTTTGGGGGTCAATGACCGCTGGTACTTGAAGTGTGAGTTGATAAAATCTATTTTATCGTTTTGACAATCGATACCCATCACGTCTGTTAAATTTAATAATAAAAAAAATATTCAAATTGTTACCTATTTTAAGTGCTACGTACACTAACATCGGTTAAAGACCCCATAAAGAAAACATCAAAAAATAATTTCTTTTTGTTTTATCCTGTTTAGATAACGTCAGCGGAGTTTCGCTAGCTAATTTAATTTGACCCTGTAGTGCATCGAGAAGTATTCGTACTTACGACTTCTTTATCAGTCTCAAACGTAATATTGCTCAGTTCAAACGAAACCCATTTATCCTGTAATTTATGTAATGGTCTTCTAATGTAAGTACATACATACCTATTAGGAACACATGGGCTTTCCCCGTACACTGGACGCTGCAGTGGAACTACAATGTATTAAATAATTATGGCAATAAAACCCACATTTGGCAAACATATTGGTAATTACAGGAAGATGAGTTATGGGGATATCTATTGATACTGTGGTAGTCTGTTCTCACAGCAAGTTTGTAGAAAGTTTATTACAAATTATAAGCTATGTGCACTTCTAAATGTTCAAACTAGTTAGTCAAATATGTCAAGGAGCAATAATTTTAAAAACAAATGGCAATTTATAAACAAATTCCTTTCCCACAAAGCAGGCGCTAACATACAGGGTTACTGGTAACTCGACGTATTCCTTGTAGGACTTCATAGTAGGGTTAAAATGCAACAAATTAAGCAAACAAAAATGTTCTACCGAAATTCAATAGTTTTTGAGTTTTTTTTTTTTTATGAAGTGTGCTAGAAATTACGAAAAATAAAATATTTAATTAGTGATTTTGAAGTTTTAGGCAACTTTTAATTATTAACAAAGATTTGCTACGGGCATCAGCTATGATAATAACTTAATTTCCAGTGTATAGTCGTGCCGTAAATCATTATTAAATTGGATCTTTCATAAAAAAAAAAAACTAAAAATCTAAGTAACTCCAAATCTACTGAATTTTCGGTAGAACATTTGGTGGCTTAATTTGTTGTAGCTTAACCCTACTATGACGTCCTGCAAGGAATACGTCGAATTACCAGTACCCTGTATTTACTATTTTTAAAAGACGAAATCAGACAAAATTAATAACGAAACCACTAGAAAATTGTGTGATTAACAGTTTCCTATGTAATTTAAAACATGTTTTAGGTTATCATTACCTGCCACTATTAACTGGCTCGTGGCTAAGTAATAATAACCACACGGGTGTAACCATCAGGTTAAGTTACGAATGCGTTGGTCCGTGGATGTATCCTCCTCCGTGCTTCGGAAAGCACGTGAAGCCGTTGGTCCCGGCTGTCATTCGTGGATCTTTGACAGTCGTTATGGGTCGTCAGAAGTCCGAAAGTCTGACAACCAGTCTTACCAAGGTCAGATAGGCAGGCGCTCCATGTCAAATACTGGTATTCAGCTGCATCAGGTTTGACTGAAAGTCGATCCCAACATAGGTGGGAAAAGGCTAGGCAGATTGATTTACCTGCCAGTATTAGGTAGGCCTTCGATCTACTTTTTCGCCAGCCTGTCTATTAAAACCCAATGCCCATTAGTGGACAAATTTTTGCATCCTACTTCTATATTGACAAATGTACGTCCTTATAAGCTGCAACAAATAGTAAAGTGTGTGTGTTTTTTTTAGAGGCAAAGAATTTAATTGAAATAAAACACAGAACAATGTTTTTAATAAGCATGAAATTGGCTTTATTTGATAGATAATTTTATGGCATTAATGTCTGAATATGATTTCGGGCATGTGGCCGCCGTGGCTGACGCATACATGGCGTAATCTGGGGGTCAAATTTTCACACACTCTTCGCAGTAAATTAGGCTGTATTGCGGCAATAATGCATCGAATGTTTGCATACAAGTGCTCAATTGTTACTGGTTTATCGGAGTAGACATGTGACTTTACATATCCCCAGAGAAAATAAAGTAATGGCTTCAAATCGCACGAACGAGGTGGCCAGGTTTCGTGAAATTAGTCGTTTGTCAAATGTTTAGTAAATTAAGCCAATAAAAAACTTAAGTTTTCATCATCGGAATCATGTTCAAGCATTAATGGCATAAAAATATCTATCAAATAAAACCAATTTCATGGATATGTATTAAAAACATTTTTTTTGTGTTTTATTTCAATTTAAAGTTCTCTGCCTCTAAAAAAACACCTGATAGCAGTTACCCACTACTATAGTATTTGGCCACGCTATAGTAACTGGACACTCATAAAAAAGAGATAGAAACCAGAAGAAGAAGCATGCTCATCAATGAAAGCATAAACAATATATTTGTTGTCCTTTTCATTTATGAACTTGTTTGTGTTGCCTTGTTTCTACCTCTTTTTTATGAGTGGCCAGTTACTAGGAATAGAGTTACCCTATACAATTCTCCATTTACGCTCCTAGGATCGATTCGTAGCGTAGGTCATTCAAAACATAACATACATTTCAGAAACAGTTTCCCTCAGTTCTGAGTTAATACTCCGTGTTCAGTTTTTCCGAGCATCAGAATCATTTCAGTGCTCATAAATCTTTGAAGATAATTACTTTACATGACTTTTACGAGTGATTCTAAAGGCTACCTGCCTGTGTACTTTTAGCGTTCAGCATGTTTTTGATGTTGGAAACATTTTTGGTACGGATTTCAGGTTAAAATGGCGATTTTTTGTGATTTTTATTTTTTTATTTTGAGTGTTACTTGTGGTTGTTTTGTTGGCAAATGAAGATATATAAATTATAGTAACTATTAAGTATCTTTACAATCCGTATTTATATTATAAATGCAAAGTAAATGTCGGGTCTGTTAACTTTCCATGCTTTAACTGCTAAACGAGGCACATAGGTAGAGCATGGCTTGTGTTAGGACATAAAATACTTTGTATCCCGGCAGTACATTTCTGTAGGATAGGTATCGACATCCATGCTGGCTAAGCCAAGGCCAACATTTTTAGAAACGTCTGTCCTCATCAAAATCCGTACCGCCTGTGAACGCCAGACCGAGAGCGATCTCTCCCTGAAGTGAATTATTTCCTGTTTATGCACACATCTGGTCAGACCGATCTGAGGGCATCTCAGATCAATAATGTGTAAATCTAATACATCTTTGTATTTTCGATCATCGTTATCGCTTAGAGAATGACTCTTTGTCCAAACATAGGTTCAGGTTTGTCTGTTTAGAATGGCCTTTCCATAAATGACCTTTCAAGTTAAGCTGAGTTTTCGAGGATTATTAAAATACTCGTTAAAAAGGAGCAGACTATTTAAGCATCAGGCATTCAAAGTCTCAGACGTCAGCACAGCACCAATGCTTTTAAGATAATGACCGCTGATAAACTAAATATTATGATAATAATCGGGACCATTGCAACTAATCTCGGCTTGTTGGCACATGTTAGCATCTGCATGATAACAGCAGCTGTTGCGTTGACGTTTATAGCTACAGTAACCCATTTTAATACGTCGATGACCTATTATTACAATGATAAATAGTGACATTTTAATGTCTTACAATATGGATAACTACGTTATATCGTAGCAATAAATGTCCTCTATTTGATCAGGACCCTCATCATCATTATATTTCGAGTCGCTAAAATTCTTCATACAAACTCCGTTCATCTCTATTAGCCATCATCCTTCTAAACTTTGTTATCACTTGCGCAATCCAACTCATCATCATTATTCTCCTACCCATATCCCAATTTATTTGGGTTCGGCGCAACATGTCTGTCATACATAGTTACTTCTCTATTAGTCGTCATCCCGGTAGTCACTCCCTTTCTAGCCGTATCATCTTTCGCACAGTCCATCCATCGTTTTTCACTCATTTCCAAATTCATACTCATAACTTTCCTGATGACATTTTCCTCCTCCTCTTGCACAATCCAACTATCTATCTTTTCCTAGGCTAAGCATTTCCCATACAACGTGGCAATTCCGCCAGTCTCTTGGGTACATTACCAGTCGACAGCGATACGGATGAATTTTTCGACGCCATGTTTTAGTTAAGTTAGGACACAATTTTGTTATTTTTATCAATTAATTAGGTATCCCATCCTATACTATTAAATGAGCAATATTTGTATATACAGGAGAGAGCAAATTTTACTCAAAGGAAACATTCCTTTATTTTTGAAAAGAAACAAATCTACATTCAGAGATTTTCGAAAATTCAGTGGCCACTCTCAGGAATCGAACCGGCTAAAATTCGAAAAATAGCACCCTGTACTTTTATAGCATCAATCGGTAGGGTCAATCATAAGGATCAAATCTCTCTAACAAACATGATAAAGGAAGACCATAAAATCTTAACTTATTTTAATTGAACGAAAAGATTAACTAATTAGTTGCCTGAACCACACTTTGTTCTATAACAAGATGTAAAAGCATGGTTACTATAACATGTTTTTTTGCGGAGACGAGAATTCATACCTTAATAATTTAACAGAAGGATGTACGCCCATTATCATTTATCCTAGGTGGATATTTGGTCCAACGGAATTTAACAAGCCCGGATTTTCTGATTATCACAATACAAATACCTATTTTTAACCGACTTCCAAAAGGAGGAGGTTCTCAATTCGTCTGTATGTTTTTTTTTTTTTGTATGTTTGTTACGCGATTACTCAAAGATGCATGGACCGATTTAGAATTTTTTTTGTTTGATAGGGTATACTTCCGAGGTGGTCCCATATAAATTTTATTAACTTTGCTTGGGAAGTTTTTGAGTTAGCTTCAATAATGCGTATATTTTCCACTTATTTTATATGGATGATGTGATGGTGTTTTAATAACTTCCTATCACTGTTATTTACATGGCTATACCTACAATTATTGTGCTCATTTATGTATTCGAATTAGTGTGGGGTAGATTCCACAACTAAAAAGTGAAAAATAAAAACTTTTTAGCAAAAAATAAAACCGACTTCCAAAACAAAACACTACAAAGTGAAAAATAACTTTAATTTCGGAAGTCGGTGGCAAAAAACGAAAATACAAAACCCAAGACATCGACTACCGAAATTAAAGTTATTTTTCACTTTGTAGTGTTTTGTTTTGGAAGTCGGTTTTATTTTTTGCTAATTAGTTTTTTGTGGTTAAAAGAAATATAAATTATGAATTTAACACCTTGGAGGACCTATTAATACAGTCTTAGGAATCCACCAATACTCTGGACTAGTCCAGCTATTAGTTTCAGCCCTAGAATAGATGCACGCCAGTGACCCCGCGCAGGCGCAACACCCGCTATATTTACAACTAGTCCACTGTTCTCCATAGCTGCGTCACGATCTGTCTCGTTTCACACCTTGAAGTTCTTTAACGTGCCCTAAAAACACTGAACGGACATGTGAGGACATATACGTGGGCTGTTCCAAAAATTGTTAGTGAATAAAAAAATAGTTACAATATGAAACAATTTTATTTAAAGCTTTTCAAAATACTCCCCTCCAATCCCACTGTACTTATGCAATCGGGTGAACCAGCTTCCGAAACATTTAAAAAATGTATCTTGTGGGAGGTCAAAAAATCGTAGCAAATGTTACAAACAAAAGAAGGGTGACAGAAAATCTTTAAGAATATTTAAAAAAAGAACTACATATAGATGGCCAATGATTTTCACCAAGGAGAATTGTATTGAAATTTGCCGTCAATTCAAAATAGTTTCAAGATTAAAGAAATTGTATTTATGCTGTAGCTAAAAATTTTCGGAACAACCTAGTATGCAACAAAAGCATCATATAATCCATAAATTGAAACTAGAGAGTAGGGAAGACCAAAGAAATTATAGATACACTACATGAAAGATTATGGCTACAATAGAGATGTAGAAGAAGAAGAAGAATTCAGCCCTGAACCCAAATATTTTACAATATAATAGAATAGACTAGACATTTATTTTGAAAATATGGGTAACATGTAATAGGTGTTATGATACATTAAAGCTCAGCCATATTTCACCATTCGTCATGCAAACATTTATATTAACACAAACTGCTGTCCGCGACTTTGTCTGCAATCCAGGATGAAAAGAAGCCAATGTCCTATCCCAGGTGGCAAATTTTATACAAATCTGTTCAGCCGTTTTAGCGTGAAAGCGTAATAAACAAACTAACTCACCTTCGCATTTATAATGACACAAGAAAACAAGGGTTTGACAACCAGAATAGTCCTACTAATATTATAAATGTGAAAGTTTGTATGTTTGGATGTTTGTTACTCAATCACGCAAAAACGGCTGAACGGATTTCGATGAAATTTGGTATACAGATAGTTTTTAACCTGAATAAAGACATAGGATACTTTTCATCCCGGTAGTAGGTTCCCGTGGGATATTTCCGACATACACGCGGGCGAAGCCGCTGGCAAAAGCTAGTAATTATATATATTTTTGTTGCACTACCCTCACCTTTCCCACATCAAGTCATCAAAGTGTTGTGACAGGTCTAATTCTTCAGTGAACCAAAATTTTGGATGTAGAATGTCGCTCAAAATCCATTTTGTACACTCTCATTTAGACTTTTTTCCTAATAATCTGGGTGCGGTAAGGGATGAACAAGGAGAGAGGTTCCATCAAGATGTGCGAACAATAGAAATACGCTGGAATCCAGCTATGATGGCAGATTTTTGTTGGTTCCACAAAAAAGAAGATTCAACGTCGCACAAAAGGCAAAAGAAAAGTCACTAACCAAATTGTACAGCAAACAAAAAAAGAAACAAACAAACAAACAAACTGCCGACAAACTGTACAGCAGTTTGGCAGAAAAAATGTGATTTTTTTGTTTAGAATATTTCTTGAATGAATAAATAAATAAATAAAAATTAGAACTGTTTCTTTTAGATCAAAATATTCTATAATAGTGGACAATTTTAAAAGAATGCCATTATGTTAAAATTTGTTATACTTTTCACTTATATAAGGTGTTTAAACGATTTTTTGTTGTTTTTTTTTTTAAGGATCGCTCTATCTGTAAATTTAGACCTGTTACAGTAAATTCACTTTCAGTTTCTAGTTATGTCAGGCAATACTTGTAATCAGGAACAAGTAAAATTATGTCAGTTGTAAAAAAAAGTTTATTTGTTCCCTTGTGTAATTAGTTAGGATTCACTTAAGTTTAACCAAAAGCCAGAGCAATTCAGCATTTTAATGATGGTCATGATGACGAATAAGCTTCATAGAACTAAGATGTTATAAATAAACTAATACACAGAAAGCTGTGTATCATTGACCAAACGTTGATACTTACTCATACCTTTTCCTACTTAAGAAATATGGTGATCCATGGCCATAAAAGTGTATCCCTTGACAGTTTGATAGTGACATTGACACAGGTGTCAAAATTACGGTACATTTATGCCTATTGCATTGCTTAATCCGCCCTTTATAGTTTGGTACAACAGGCTAGTATCCGCAACTCCAAATGATGAACGTATTTTGCATACGAAACGCGACTCTTATCAATACATTGAAGCTCCATTTAGAACAAATACAGGGTGTCCAGTAAATAGCACGACATACTGCAGGGGGTGATAGCTAGGGTCACTACCTATCAATACAACACAATATATGTTCAGCAAAATCTTACGGATTTTTTTTCACCACTGTAGGTTAAAGTTATGCGAAAAGAAAATCGTTCTGTGAAAATTTTAACAAAAAAAACTATTTCTTCAAAACTTTCTTGTTTTTGATAAAAAAAAAACTTATAATGAGTAGAGTAACCTATTCACGAATAATTTGATGTAAAAAAAGTTCTAGAAAAGGATTTTTTCATTACGAGATGCTTAAAAATCTGTTTCAAGGTAGAGATTTTTCGATATTTCGGAAAATTTTGTAAAACTGTAAATCCGTAAGATTTTGCTGAACATATATTGTGTTGTATTGATAGGTAGTGACCCAAGCTATCACCCCCTGCAGTATGTCGTGCTATTTACTGGACACCCTGTATATTCATTCCATTCGTAGATTAACAATCGTTTCAAAAAGCTACAAGCCCGAAAGTCTGATAACCAATCTCACCATGGGCTAACGTGTTACCCAGTAATTGAAGCCGACCCCAACATAGTTGGGAAAAAGCTAGGCAGATGATAATGATATGAAGTAGAACAAATACCTCAGTTTTAATTAGTAATTCTATGAATATGTAATGTTGGTTCTACTAACGAAATCGAAAGGATTAAACATAGCCTGTAAACTAAGGCAAACGATCGATTTCAGCCACATAAAGTTCACCTAATAATTAAAAATGTATGTGCCCCAGTATGCAACCATTGGAATCAATTAAATACTCATTATGCCTGCAACATCACCAAGCGGCTATCTACAATATGACAGGAGCGTGCCCTCAGTTCTTTCGGACACATTATGCGTTCACCTAAGCATGGTCTGGAAAGGCTTATGATACTGGGCCGGGTTGAACGAAAACGCGCTCAAGACAGAGCACCGCAAGATGGTCAGACGTGGTCAAGAAGGCTGGTGGAGGCAGCATTTACCGAGCGATCCACGCTGCAGAAGACCGCATAGCTTGGAGACGCGTTGTATGTGGTCGTGATCCTCAGCATTGAAGGAACGACGAAGAAGAAGAATGCATACACATTAAAACAATATAACTTTAGACATTTTGTATGTACATATTTTTTACACGAGAGTCCTCAACTCAGGACTGTTGCCGGCTTTGATTGAATTCGAACATTTTTAACTTGTTTATTGATAATAGTGGTGTAAATTACAGAGAGTCAATCTCTGTACGTTACACCACTCTTATCGTTATAATCCCTGAGTGTGCCCTACATTTTAGCTTCACTTTGCATACATTTCACAATTATGCTTCAGAGGAACGCACACAACAAAGGTGTCCTTATCTCATACACATGGCAACTCAATTATCTAAAGTATATACATATTTCATGCCATGTGGTTCCTAAGTCTTTTGTAGTAATTTATAATAAAGCTGAAGAGTTTGTTTGTTTGTTTGAACGCGCTAATAATCTCTGGAATTATCAGTCGGATTAAAAAAAAATATTTTGTATTTTATAGCCCAAATCTTGAGGAAGGCTATAAATTATTTAACATCACGCTAGGACTCTTATGAGCCGAGCAAAAAGAAAAAAATATATTTGACAGAACGCTAAGCGAAAACAAAGCAATAGTGCGAGCAGACAATGCGGTGCGAAGGCGTCGGTCGGGCGAACAAGAAATTTCACGCGACGCGGACGAAGTCGCGGGCAGAAGCTAGTTAAAATAAAGCTGTATCTATATTGACAGTTTTGGTAGTTTTGATGATATACCTAATGTCGTCCTGCAGTGCTATTCTGTACAAATCTCACCGTGAAAACTTAGGTGAGGTGAGCGTGGAGTGAGCTGTAAATAGTGTCCATCCTTATCATCAGGTGGAATAACAGCTCTTTTCACGCTCACTTCACCTAAGTTTTCACGGTGAGATTTTTTTCAGAATAGACCGGCTAAACAACGTTACTTAATAAAACACCTACAGATGACTTTCGCGAACGACTTCCCATATAAAAGCAACTGTTCTATTCGTATGTGTTGTTTATATATGTACCTATGTATTTGAAATTAATTAGGAGGAGCTCGTGGCTAAGTAATAACAGCCGCACCATCCAGCCATCCATCAGGTTAAGCTACGCTTGTCGGAGTTGGTCCGTGGACGGCTGACCGTCTTTACATACCGAGACACCTCTCTGCCTCGGAAAGCACGTTAAGCCGTTGATCCCGGCTGTTATTCGTGGATCTTTGACAGTCGTTACGGGTCATTAGACCTAAACTCTGACAACCAGTCAACCAAGGTGTATCGTATTACCCAATAACTGTGTTCTGGAGGCAGACGCTCCATGTAAAATATTAGTATTTAGTTGCATCCAGTTAAACTGGAAGCTGACCACAACATAGTTGGGAAAAGGCTAGGCAAATGATGACTATACTATTTATCATTTCTGACTTCCAGTAACATATATATATATATATATAAGTTGGCACGCCCTATATGCCTGGAGGCTTTTATTTAGGTATAATAATTTAATGTTTTGTATTGTGTACCTAAGTTATTTTGCATACTATTGTATAGAATCAATTTTTTTTAAACTGATCAGCTGTTCTGCTGGGGAGTTTGTTGCGCCACTTCTTCCCAGCTAAAGCACTAGGAAGTGGTGAGGGTAGGCGTTTTGGGGGACTGTCTTATGTAATTTTGACGTTCGAAAAGTGCTGATTCTCAGCCTAGTTTGAATAAATGACTTTTGATTTTGATACCTTTATACGTAATATTATTAAATAATAGGTCTTTACCTATGAAATTGCCGATTTTTGATACCGGCTATTGTGAAGATCTTTCATTCTATTTAGAATTCCAAATTCAAATTAATTTTATAATATAGCATGACATTTTTTTCAAAATTCTTTGTTCATTTGTTTTCCCGCCGCCGCCGTTCCATTTTTCATTCAAAAATCGAAATTGCGCGCTACTTTCGAATAAGAGTTCCGTCGTGGCACCAACGCAACACAGACAGCACGCAATATTAACGACGTGTATGAACAAGATATTGCAAGTGAACGCACGGTGCGTTTTTGGTTTGATCGCTTCCGTTCTGGAAATTTTGATCTCAACAATGAGCCCCGGGGAAAAATTTCAAATCCAACGAGGCGGTGAAAAACACCTATTATCTTATCGATTGCCGTTCCCAGGTATCTATAGCAGAGGCATCAACGAATTTTTATTAAAATGGCAAAAGTACATCGACAAATTTTTTTTTTTTTAATTGTTTGATTTTTTCTATGTAAAAATTCGTCGGCAATTTCATAGGTAGGTAAAGACCTACCTAAGTATTATTAATTTTCAGTCTACACTAAAAAAAGGTAAGGTAAGGGAAGGTACCAGCACAAGTAAAGATACAAGCCTAATGACATCTTTATGTAACATTTTAATGTCTTCGTCAACTATTATCCAGATTATTACATAAATAATTACACCTAAGTGTGCTTTGATGTGATTTGCTTGGCATGTGTCACTTTTATCGTTACTGCTATAAATAATAGCGTCTGATTCTGTATAAAGTTAAAAATATCGAGTAATAGCTTCTGCCCGCGACTTCGTTCGCGTGGAAGTCGTAAGACACCACAATATACTAAAATAACAACCACATTTCCCACTCGCGCTTCCACTTAGTTTTCGCTTAGCGTTGTTTCTGACTTATTTTTCTTTTTGCTCGGCTTCTAAGGGTCATAACGTGATGTTAATATCCTATAGCCTTTCTCAAGAATTGGGCTATCAAATGCAAAAACAATTTTTCAAATCCGACTGGTAGTTCTAGAGATTAGCGCGATCAATCATACAAACAAACTCTTCAAACGCTATGTTATAGTATACAATAGATTATTCTAACCATCGAAGAGCTAAGCAGAAAACACCTTTACATCTCTTTCACTAGTTCTCCCTGGTATAAATATTTTTTAAATCAATAGTCTATCAGACATTATGAGCAAAGTAAGGACAGTCACGGAAATATTTTTTTAAGCAAATTAGCACCCTACGACAATTTGTCATGTTATAGCCATTTCATTTGTAATCCCCTTAAGTGTCCGCTTAAGTACTTAAGGAACTCCATAGGTTCATGTCAATGTGTGCTCGAATGTCTACCGAACCCCATAGATTCACAGCTACTGCAAACCTGCGGTCGCCATTGGATTTTACATTTATATATACTTATATATATAAAGGTTTTTTTCTTAAGAACCAATGGTGTATCATCGACATTTGAGAGGTTCAGTTGGTTGTCAATTTGCTTAACAATAAATTTTCCAGACTTTATAATACGAGTCAACTACTATAGCGGCAATCTTATGGAATAATCTCAATCATCAATTTGGTATTATCAGGCTGCTGCTAGAAAAAGGTTTCACATTGTTGCGGCACGGCTTAGGTACAAAATTGCCTATAAGGCTCCTTCAAACAGGCACAACACGCGGTGCGAATCGCACGCGAAACATAATACCTTTGTTTCGAGTGCGATTCGTGTCGCGTGTCGCACTTGTTTGTAGGAGCCTTTATTTCTTTATCATAATAATAATTTATACCTAGGTTAATTGAGCTAATAATCGTAACTACGCAGGTATAAGACCCGTACGGATCCATACAAAGTTTCATGGTTATTGCTAAGAATTTACTTATACAGGATGTATGTTACAAGTGGGCGTGGATGGCCAAATTCAAAACTATGAGGGATAGCGAAAAGTACTCAAAAGAGTCTCGGGCTTGATTTTGGTGAAAACTAAAACAGCATCATTCGATTTTTGAAAAATCATATTTCCAGCCAGGAATGGAACCCGTTAATTTTAAAAAAATAAATACATCACTGTATTATTGCACCATTCGATAGAGTCCCTTATAAGGATCGAATTCTGCGAAGTAATGACATATCGCAAACTAAAGGAAAGAGCTCATTTTTAACAAAATGTTTTTTTTTATTTTTCTTATGTTACTTTATATTGAGTAAACCTTTATATTGATATTTCAAAAATCCAATGACGCAGTTTTAGTTTTCATCAAAATCGAGCCCGAGACTCCTTTGAGTACTTTTCGCTATTCCTCATAGTTTCGGATTTGGCCATCCACGCCCACGTGAAATATTATCCATACCAATCAATGTTTCATAATAAAATTACATGCTAAAACAATACACCGCCTACAAAATCTCTATTGCCAGTTTACATAACCTCAAAATAAACATTACTTAAGTTTTCAGTCATTTTAAATAAACAATTTTAACACATAGTTTTCATAACTGAATTACATGCGTAACAATAATCGTTTTTTAGAACGTTTTACATTATTCTGGCACGTGTTTATCTAATAACTCACTGTTCACTAACACCGCACGTATTTGTTATATCTGTCATCTCACTTGAAAATGCGTTTTCGAGTGAGATGACGATGAGATGTTCTGTCGTGAATCCAGAATACGCCCGTTTACTTTACGAGTGTGTGACTAATCTTTTTTTTTACAAGAATAGCTCCCACTTTTAATTTTAAATCTCGTTGACAACGTCCGTTAATACGTTACATTTTATTATTTGTTTTTGTGGTTATTTTATTTCGGATGACACGACGCTCGTGACATGAATAAACACTTTTTTTTGTGCTAGGCACTTTACAACCGCCATATTTTTTTTAACGATGAAAATGTAAGCGACTGACCGCATAAATTTTCCACAAGGTTCTTCGCAGCCCTTTGAAATTACACGATGATATAAAATTGGTTTAAATAACGTTATTATCGTCGTAAATCTTCGAAGGGATCTCGATGTAGTTCCAACCGTTTTCGAGATTAGGCAGGACAAACAAACAGTCTAAAAGCGTTCGTATGAATATTCCTAAACATAAACAAGATATTTCTTAAAGGTCACATAAAGAAACTGTTGGAGTTTGATAGGTTAAATATAAAAATCTGGAATATGTTTATGTTTTTCCTTGAGCGCCACTTAATTACGATCTAAAGAACATAATTATTATTAGTAGGTAACTAGCTATTTACTGCGGTTCTACTCGTATCCTAGGAAACTTCTTTACATACCGGGTATTATCCTATGTTAGGTCATGTTTAAGGTCTGTACCAAGTTTCTTGCCGATTTCGGTCCGTGGATGGTTGACCATCCATTACATACCGAGACCACTCCGTGCCTCGGAAAGCACGTGATGCCGTTGGTCCCCGCCGTCATTTGTAGATCTTTAACAGTCTTTACGGGTAGTCAGAAACCCGAAAGTCTGACAACCAGTCTTACCAAGAGGTGTATAGTCTGTGATAGACAGTCGCTCCATGTAAAATACTTCAGCTACATGCGGTCAGACTGGAAGCCAACCCCAACACAGTTGAGAAAAAGCTGGCAGATTATGATGATCAAATTTCGAGGAAATCGATTCAGTAGTTAAGGAGCCAAGTAGTAACAAACAAATAGATGCACTTTCAGATTTACAATGTTATTATGGAAGTACTTCTTTGCATTTAATTCTTACAGTAGCTTTATTATTCAACTACAATGCATGTTTTCTTGAAACCTGAATCACTATTAGGTATAATAGCTTCATCTACATCCTTTCTCTTCTCTAGGGTATTGGCGTCGACTTATCGTAGTAAATATGTACAGTAAACGCTCAAAAGTCCATAAGCGTGCTAAGGATTACATTGCTATGAACTGTGCGAGCACGAACCAGTACGTGTGCGTGTATGAGTGATTTCTCACTCAACATTCCGCAGATAACACACACTAATGAATTGTCGCATGTCGTCGTACTACGCGAAATAACATTATATTTCTGTTACACTTAGAATACTCGTCATAGTGGCGACCTGTTCTTACCATTGCATTGCTAAAATTTGCATAAACATAACATGTGCTGGTAGCTGTTTGGGCTAAGCAATGGTTTCACGATCAATGAAGTTTGAGTTCGAATCTTAATCACAATGTGGGACTTTTTTTTGTTTCTTTGGAACCATAATAATATATTTGTACTATTTTAAGCAAAAACTTGTTAGATGTTTATGTTCATTTATTATTTATTTTTATAAGAAGTTAAATATTAGTTATTATTATTATTGTATTATTATTTAACTGTTTTTGTGATTTTTAATTTATCTTTTCGGTGTTGGAAGGTTGAAATAAAAAAGTCGTGCTGAATGGTAACAAAAATGTTTATTCGTTTTATTTACTTATTTATAAAATTAACAAACTTAAAGAATTGTGACGTTACATTCCTACTAGATAAAAGAGGTTTTTTTGTAACCGTTCATAGGATTTTTTGTTGTATACCCACTTAGTCAATTCATAATAACATAACAAAGAAAGGATATTCTAATAACACATATTGGGTCAGCAGAGTTTATTCAAAACTAGTCTATGATTTAGATTATATTTCTGTCCCATTACGTCCAATCAAGTAAAAACTTACAAAAAGTCAAGTACTGCGTGAGATTTGAACTCACGGCTCACTGATTCACGCATCTATCTGCACGCGCTTAACCGCTAGGTCATCTTTACACATGTTATAACTTTGAAATTATGAACTACAATCAGTTGTTGACGACAATAATTACGCATGTTTGTTCTTGGAAATAGCTCTTAAGTCAAACTAAACGCCAAGCTATTGCTTTGTGAGCTTGCTTATCAACTTTTGGTCGCGACTGTACCTACAATATTTACATCTTGCGTATTTTAACTTTGCGTTATGCTCGTGAACTGGTGCTGCTTGTGGTGACTGGGCGTCTTGCTGACCTTGGTTTTGTTTTGTTATTGGTAATTTAACTCGTTGTTTATTTTACTTCAACGGTCCTAGTTTATCATCTGTGACTTCAAGTTACGACTACATGTACGGCTATTTGTAAGTCGGCACGCCCTGTATTACTGGAGGCTTTTATTTAGGTATAAAGTTCTGCTTACGTTTTTAGTTTTGTATTTTGTTTCTGCTTGAGTATAGATTTCGATTTATTTTTCTTTTATTCTTTTTTTTTGGTATATTGGCGTGTGCTAGCTGACATAAAGCAAATAATTAAATTTAATTTAATGTTTGTGTTGCGTAATGTACTTAGATATATTATATTGCGCAGTGTTGTATAGAATATATATATATATATATATATATACTTTTTTTTTTAACTGAACAGACAGCTGTGCTGCTGGGGAGTTTGTTGCACCACTTCTTCTCCTCAGCACTAGGAAGTGGTCAAGGGCGGGCGTTTTGGGGGACTGTCTTATGTAATTTTGACGTTCGAAAAGTGCTGATTCTCAGCCTAGTTTGAATAAATGACTTTTGATTTTGACATAATTGTCCATAATTAAACGAAAAGGATCCAACCCACATTAGGTGTAATGTGGGTTGGATCTTTTTCGTTTAACTATGGACAATTATAACCATAATAAGAATCATCACATCTCTCTAAGTTAGATTTGCCCTGGATGGCTCTGATTACAGAGATGTGTTGATGAGTCTTATGGTTATATGTAATTATGTAAATACATATTTGATAATGTCGCGAATCATATTTTGATCCACATACAACCTGACACTGACCTGCAAATTGCAAAAAACGCAACAAAAAAAAAAAAAACAATTTCGCGCGCTACCCCGAGAACTAGTAACTCTCAGATCCCATTTCACCTCGCCATTAGTTTCCAAGACTATACGTTTAGTAAACACAGTTAGAAATATGACTAACGTTGTTGTCTGTCCGTATTTATGTGTTTATCTACAAAATTGAGGATTTGGGCAGTTTGGGACGTACTCCGATGGACGTAGATTTGGGTCAAGGCGAAGGGCTTTTGGACTTTGACCCAGTTGTGACTAAAAAAAGCTCTTGACCTTTTTTAAGTGGGCCAAATTAATGGATCTGAAGGTTAGTAGAATATGGGTGTATGGGTAAAAGGAAAGAAGGAAGGTTTTATATTTAGTACTTTATAATACTTTGAACATTCAAATTACATTTTTTAAATAATATTTTCTTAAAAGACATACTAATTATTATTATAATATGCCTATATGTTGGGCCAAGGCAGGGCAAAGACCTCCCTTTTCTGTTTCCAGTTCCTGGTCTACTCCGATCGCGGGCAAATCCTTTAAATACATACTAGTCCAGCTTTTAGCATTTAGTACTTCGGTAAACAAAACGACTGCTGAACCCAGTAAGTACTTATTAATTATATTTTTCTCTTTTCTGGCAAAAGATGTCAAAAAAGGGGAGAGCTAACTTTCCATATTTAATTTACCTATACTTAATGTCATACACCTGTTCTCTAATTACCTAAATATGTCAACAATCATTATAAATAAGCGGTGGCACACGAACAAGAAAAAAAAAGACACTTGTCCCTTGACATCGATGACAAATACTACGAAAGTAAGTACCAACATATTCACCACAGAAAAACCCACTCATCGCTTTATCTCCAAAAATCATAGTTCGTTGAAACCGATCAAGATAAGTCATTGGTCAGTTGAAACGGAGCCAAAACGTAACGATCTGGCTCAATGGCTAGTGATGCTTGTACGAGTATGTGGCGTCGTAAATATGCGCACTCGCATGTAATCGGGTTCCGTAGAATTTGCATAGAGAGAGATATAAAGGAATTGGAGGTAGTTTTGAATTGTCAGGCAGTGTGTTAACGCGCTGTTAAGCAATGCAGCTTTTTTATGGAGAAGACGAAAAACCGAACATACAAAGAAGATTAATTAAAGGATGGACATACTGCCTTGTTGGTTTATACGATAAGTCGCTAGCGCTATTGCCGAGCGTCGGGTCTTAGATGCTGAGCGTCGGGTTGGATTCAGTCTCCTGATCGGTCGGAGTTGGGTTTCCCTATAAGAAATTTCTCTATAGTATTCCGGAGTCTGGATTTGTGGCAGAGGTTCGCCCCATATTGCACGGGTCTCATATACAACCAGTTATATATAAGTATGCTATACACTTCCACCTACCTCCAAGGCGTGATGTTATTCAATACTTTAAATTGTCATTATTTGTAGCTGTATGTCATAGACAGATCTTAGAATTGATGATTTCATGAAATATAACATCGACCGCTGATGATAAATAGTCGTAATCTAGATTATGCACCACAACAACAACAAAGCGACATCAACGCCTTTAGCGTTGATGTCGCTTTGTATTTGTTGTGCATTTATTCCTACTCGAATAATTCCTATTTTAGGATCCTAAAAATACTAAATAGCCAAGTAAAACGACCAACTTGGTTGTAGCGCTCGCCGGCCACTACCGCGGCACCGCTCACTTCTCTCGCTCGGCTCGCGTGCGGTTGGTCACAGTTCTAAACTTTTCACCGGGGTGTTACTAGCGGCGTGAAATGCAACTATTGGGTTGATGCACAATCATGAAATTGCCGATTGCGCAACAAACTAAAAGAGTGGGCGCGTAATACCAAACACGTTTTGACTTGTTCATTTTCGTTATTGTCAACAAAGTATCGACACTTGTTTAGTATTTTAAACACCATCAGAAGATCTGGATCTTAGAAAGAATAACTTAAATTGAATCACGTCTAACGTCTGGACGTTAGACGTGATTCAATTTAAGTTATTCTTTCTTACCATGGATCCGCAAAAAAATTAGAGGTACCTATCATGTTTTATTAGTTCAAAGATGGAATAAGTGCACATGAAACAGCAAAAAAAATGAGAGATTAGGGGAGAATACAGTTTCTGAAAGGACAGTGAGAAATTGGTTACGAAAATTTTGTTGTGGAGTAGAGAATTTTGAAAATGAGACTCGCGGACGACCTTCCCGCGTACTGGATCTGCAAGTTTTACAACAATTGGTGGAATCCAATGTGCATATAACCACACGAGAACTTGCACAGGAACTCCATGCCTCATACAACAGTTGTACGAGGCCTCGGACAAATTGATAAAGTAAGGAAGCTTGATCAGTGGGTACCACAGGAACTCTCAGAGCAAAATTATCTGTTTAAATCCGCAATTTTATATGCCCCAAGCTAATACTTTGCGATATGCCCCGATGGTCAGCTGGGAATGTTCTTTCATCACGATATGGCCATTTCTACGATCGGACCACGACAGATACCCTACATTAATGATGTTGATGGTCAATTTTAGCTGGCCATTTCATGAAATAACCGAACACTTCATGAAATTATAACAGCTCTTGAGTGATGACGAGTAAATAAACTTTTAAGTCGCAACATCAAAGTCTGTTAATAACCTAATTGGTTAAATACATTAAAGAGATTAATGGGTTTAAATAAATTCGTATATAAATGGAGATGAAAGAAGACTTAATGGTCTATTAAATGATGGTCACATTAAATTGTGAGTCATAACTGAACAACACGTAACATATCTTCACGTCTGTTTTTGCCAAAGGGGCGGGCAGATGCCATGTGTCTGATATTTCTATATTCACATTTCACCCCCAAGCACAGATTAATACAGATGGGACACTCCGCAAAATCATTTAAATAAAAAGCGACTCTTGCTACGACACAATAAAGCGCAATTCGCTTATTACCTACAGTTATATTCACCTACAAGTTGCCTCTCTTTCTAATCGTAACTCTAACTAACTGATCGCGGCAGTCCTACTGAATTGGCCCAGTGAGATAGGCCCGCCGCGTACTTGTAGCTTCATACCTAAACTGCGGAGTGTCTCATCTGTATTTATCTGTGCCCCAAGTAATAGAGAGTGAGCCTATTTGGGCACAAATCGAGACTCCGGGCTGCTGAGAAACTCCTAATGGAAAACCCCAAATTAGTCATTTTTCTTTATTCATTGGAATAAATATTTTTGTAATTTACGAGCTTTCTCTCTCAGAGAGGAAACCTGCGCCCCAGAAGTGGATATGTTACAAGCTAATGCACGAGTTCTTGATCACCAGAATGAAGTCTAAAGCTAGAGCTTTAGAAAAATGTTCACATTCCTCAGTCATGAAAACAAGAATTGAATCGAGATTTGTATCAAATCTGCGGTTAAAAATCGAGCTTCATGAACTAAGCTGAATATTACCTTTGAATACTGAAGACTAACATTCATTTTAATGTTTAATAAGGCTATTCAAACAGATTAATTTCCTTAGACTTATATACAGGACAAGTTTTTAAACAGTGCGCAAATTTTCACAGGGTGTTCTATCCACGAATATGAACGACTTTTACTATTTAAGGCATTGCATTAAGGCAGAGCCGAAACGAACACAATTTTTTGAGCAGTGAGTCACGTAAAATGAGTCGCGAATTTTTTGTTATGAAATGAGATGAACTCATTTTGCGTCGCCGTGTGGCAGAAACAGCCGGTCTATTCTGTAAAAATCTCACCGTGAAAACTTAGGTGAAGTGAGCTTGAAGTGAGCTGTTATCCTACCTGATGCTTGAGCACTGCAGGACTTTAGTATGAAACCAAATGCAGCGTAAATTCCGCGATTCATTTTTCGCGACTCATAGGTCAAATAATTACGTTCATTTGGCCTCAGCCTGTGGATTCCCGCGACATTCACCAGATCAGCGTTCCACCTGATCATACAGTTACACCATTCTAAATAGTGCAATGAAAGCAGATGATTCCATGAAAATATTCCTAAACAATTATCGCCATTTAGAAACTTGATCTAGCACAAAGAGGCCATTGTGAATGTTTGATGTGGCAGCCAAGTATTGGGAGTCTGCCAAACGGGTTCCGTACGTAAATCGTAATAATATCTCCAATAACAATGAGCTGTCATACGTCACGACTTGGTAAACGGTTCCAAATTGATCGTAAATGTGACTAATTGGACTTAGGGCCTTATTACACTGACGGCTGAAAATACGCTCGCAAATGAGCGTATTTTCAGCGAAGCGATTTGTGAACGTGCTTGCTGCGGGTGTAGCCAAGAGTGCGCAACGATTTCGCCGCGTTTGCGTAACGAGAGCGATTGACGCGAGTGTACAAGATAGAGCGAGACAAGCGAGTGTACATCCCCACTTAGGGCGAATATCACCAATGAAGTTGAACGCAATCAGCACTTCTAAACCACGTTCAATAGCTGTCAGTGTCACGATTCCGTAACAATTTTGACACTCACATCTCTTGAACGCGGCTCAGAACATGACAGCGGGTTTAGATATGCTGATCGCGATCAGTTTCATTGGTGAAATCCGCACTAAGTGCAGATCTAACGGCGTTCTCTAAGAGCTGCCAGTGTCATAATTTTTGTGGAATATTAACGCTGACAGCTTTTTAACGCAGTTTAGATGTGCTGATAGCGTTCAGTTTCATTGATGAAATGCGAACTTAGGCTCATTTTCACCACACATCACTAAACGTGTATAAAGCTCGAGTTTAAGGCTCGTGTGATGTGTGGTGAAAATGAGCCTAAAACATAATTCTGTCTCTGTCATCTTCAAACGATTGAAAGCAACGGAGAGATGTTTTAATTCATTTCGTTCGTTAAGCGCGTTTAGTGATGTGTGGTAAAAATAAGCCTTAGTGCGAATTTCACCAATAAAACTGAACGCGATCAGCATATCTAAAGCAAATTCAAGAGCTGTCAGTGTCAATATTTCATAGAAAATAATGACACTGACAGCTCTTAAACATGGTTTATGTGCTGATTGCGTTCAGATCCATTGGTGAAATCCGCACTTAGTCTTCAACGTAACGTAAACCTGACTGGTTTATGTTGGTGTTGGTACTCGTAAGTAGACATTGAAACTTGGTATATCTCACTTTTACAAGATCCCATGCAAAAGAGAATAATTGAGTAGTTACAGTAAGTAAAGGTTTTTACCTGGATGGCTTTATCATTCTACTTCCACGAATATTTTCGCTATTTTATATTTAGAACATGGAATTAGTATGTACTGATCATCCATATTATTTTTTTAAACAAACTCTAGCATAAGCAGAGTCATCATATGCCTAGCCTTTTCCCAACTATGTTGGGGTCAGCTTCCAGTCTAATCGGATGCAGCTGAATACCAGTATTTTACATGGGGCGACTGCCTATCTGACCTCCACAACCCAGTTACTGGGTAATACGATACCCGTTAGTAAGACTGGTTGTCAGACTTTCGGGATTCTGACGACCCGTAACGACTGTCAAAGATCCACGAATGACAGCCGGGACCAACGTTCTGAGGCACGGAGGGGTCCTGATATGTAATGATGGTTACCCATCCACGGACTAACAGTGGCAAGCGTAGCTTTACCTGATCGATCGACCCGTGCGACTGTTGTTACTTTGCCAGAAGCCCCTCGGAATTAGTATATACTATACATACTAATTATATCTAGTATAGTAGAAGAATAGGAATAGAGTAGCTAGGTGGACAGTCAGCTAAGTACTTTTTATGTTTAAGAATAATAATCCTATTTATATTGAACTAGCTGACCCGTCGAACTTCGTACCTCCTTAGCAGCGCCTCCTACCGGGTCCAATTATGTTTTCAAACCATCCAGGAACCCATTGAAATATACTTACGCACAAAATTTCATCCAAATGGGTCCAGTCGTTTAGGATGAATTAGGTGACAAACACACGTACAGAAGAATTATAATAAAGATATGAGTTTCATTATAGTAGCTTATTTCACGCAACGATCCCTACCTAGGTAAATTATCGACAAAGTATTCTCTTCCAACAACATTACTTTGCAACAATGTTACTTTGTGGCTCATTCATTGGCTGATTCCTTTCGATACATTGCCCAAACATAAAACCTAATCCACATACTCTAGTTGTCCGCCCTTTTTTGTGAATCCTAAGGAGTGTTTTACTAGAAAATGAAAATCTTATTCACAAGCTAAATTGGACCGTGTTATGCAGAAGGCAGTCAAGTCGGGACAAGTATAAACAGAGTTAAAAGCATTTTCTTTCGATGGTTGTACAATAGATGCATGGACATGGCTGCATTTGGCGGCTCATATCTCCGTGGTAAATAGAGATATCGACATAGCTGTTTTTGCAAAAAATTCTTGTATGTCAAAATTAGTATGGCTGTGTTTATAAATAATTTTTGAATAAGTGCCATATGGTTGCTTTCTGCATAACTAGGTCTAATTCAGAGAGAGAATCATATATCATCACGCCTGTAATCCCCGAAGGGTCAGGCAGAGCTGTAGCTATAGTACACCCACATTTCGCCAGTTATGTTTCAAGTCCCATGTGATAGGGGGCGAGCCTATTACCATCAACCGGACACAAATCCAGACTTCGGGCTGTTACTGGGAAATTCCAGATGGAATACCCAATAACACTTTGCCCAACCTGGGAATCGAACCCTGAGAAAATTGTGTAAATTCTCTTTGTAGCGACTTGCCCGGCGTATTTATCGTAGCTCTACTTTAAAGTTGTTAACTGAAGCTGAGCTCCTCGAAGGTCTTAATCCTTTCTGTAAAGATAAAGCTTTTAAGAAGTTTTTTTAATACCCATTGTTTGCAGAGGGTTAGAAACAAAGAACGTAAAGAAATGAAAATAGACTTTTAAGACTTTACTTAACAAAACATAAAGATCCGGTCAAGTGCGAGTCGGACCCGCACACGAAGGGTTCCGTACAACCGTAAATTTAAGACTATGTAATAAAAAAAAACTAAACGAAGATTATTTTTCATCTTAAATTTTAACAATCGCAAAGTTAACTTTATATTTCATAATGATACTGTGAATTATTTTTACAGTTGCAAAAATCGCCCTTATTTAAACAAAATACTTCATGAATCGGCGTTTTTAGTATTTGTTGATTAAATATATATAGTATCTGGCATACATGATATACAACATTATTTTTAGTATATGCGAAACCTGAATATAGCTTGTTCAGAATAAATATAAGTTCATGAGATTGAGATATAGCCCGCTGTTGTTTGTAGAGGGTTAGAAACAAAGAACGTAAAGAAATGAAAATAGACTTTTAAGACTTTACTTAACAAAACACAAAAATCCGGTCAAGTGCGAGTCGGACCCGCACACGAAGGGTTCCGTACAACCGTAAATTTAACACTATGTAATAAAAAAAAACTAAACGAAGATTATTTTTCATATTAAATTTTAACAATCGCAAAGTTAACTTTATATTTCATAAAGATACTGTGAATTATTTTTACAGTTGCAAAAATCGCTCTTATTTAAAATACATCATGAATCGGCGTTTTTAGTATTTGTTTATTAAATATGTATAGTATCTGGCATACATACGAGTAATATACAACATTATTTTTAGTATATGCGAAATCTGAATATAGCTTGTTCAGAATAAGTATAAGTTCATGAGATATAGCCCGCTGACAGACAGATTGTGTTTTTAATAATTACCTATTAAATTAATATTATTTATTAGTTTGCCAATTCATTACATTTTTCAAAAAAGCATCTTATCATTTAACATTCTTAAAAATTAGGTCCCTTACGAGTGAGAGAAGTGACAAAATGTGACAGCACTCTTAAATGGAAAGCAATTTCATGTACAAGTAATTTACCGCGTGAAAACATGAGGTAATTACAACATAAAACAATTTTTATGTACAGACGCCAGCACATCAAGCTACTACAATCTGTCAGATTTCTTTAATAGATTTTCGACTTTATTGCTAAAGCATTAGGTTCAAGGTTGATTGGGAAAATCTGACAGTTTCGGGTAGCTTGACCTGCTGGCGTCTGTACATAAATCATCTTAAGTTTACGATGTTAAATGGAGGTCAGAGATATATATTCTTATAAAAGTTTTGCATACTACTTACTATATTATTTACTACTTGTCTCCAAGGTACTGGTCTCCACTTTACAAAGTTCTTAAAGCTTTATTCAAAAGATACAAATTTAAAAAGCTGGTATATAATATTATTGAAAGTACAGACGACAAAAATGGTAAGCATACTATTGAATGAACTGAATTATTTTAAGTAAATGGTGGTATGGTACGGTATGGTATGGTGTGGTGGCTGCTACGGTATTTAAATTATGTATATTACTTCATTTTAACCATCTAACCCAAAACTAATTACTAGCTTGTGCCTGCGGCTTCACCAGTTTGGAGTTCGGAAATTACCCCATGGGAACGTACTACCGGTATAAAATCTAGGTCTACCCGTGTGCCAATTTCATACAAATCTGTTCAGCCGTTAAGGCGTGAAAAGGTAACAGACAGATTTTTGCATATATAATAATATAAAAATAGATGATGTACAAGGACATATACATATACGGAGGATGAGCTCATTGGGCATCAAAAAATTTGTCCGCATCGCTGACAATGAGAAAAGTGCCCAAAAGTTCTGTGATGCTTTGCGTAGGTACTGAAAAGCCAAACCTTTGTCATCGCGAGATAAACTGTCAGCTTATATATTTATCAGATAATTTCATTCAAAATCCAATTTTCAATGTTTCCTATTTTTCCTTCCATAAAAACCTTATTCGGACTATGAAGAACTTTTTTTTATTTATACCATACTATCTTTTGCCCGCGGCTTCGCCCGCGTTGTTGTCGAAAATTATCCCACGGGGACGCATTATTGGGATCAAAAGTATCCTATATCCTAATTCAGGACATAGTCTACCCATGTGCCAAATTTCATCCAAATCCGTTCAGCGGTTTTAGCGTGAAAGCGTAACAAACAAACTCACATTCACACTTATAATATTATAATGAGAAACCAATTATCGACACTCTAGACTCACAAAATGTATTAGGTACTTATAGTTGTTTTCCTCGGGAACAGTACTTTTTTCGGGATAAAAGGTACCCTATGTCCGTTTCTGTACACCTGACAACGTATATGCAAAATTTCAGGATGATCGGATAAGTGGGTTATGCGTGAAAAGGTAACAAACAAACTTACTGGATTTATACCATACTGGTCCAGCCGTTCGCAAGTGATGCGTTTACCGACGATTGACGAACAGCATTTCATTTTTATTATATGGATAGATAAAGATAGATAGGTATAGGGTTATTGGTAATATGTTGGCAATCCATTAAGGGGATGTAGGAGAAGTCATTAGCAACCAAATGGCCCCTATGACCCCTATGAGATGTCAACAATTTTCGAGTAATTTAACATTTTATATTTTTTTGAGGATATTATCTGCAGTATACAACTAAAAATTTATAAAAAAAAATACGAAAATGGTTGACATTTGCATAGGAGTCATAAGGGGCATTTGTTTGCAAATGACCTCTTACGGGATTGCCAGCATATTACCAATATCGGGTGTTTATTTTTTTTTTAAAGGGAGAACTTTAAATTGAAATAAAACACAGAAAAATGTTTTTAATATCCATGAAATTGGCTTTATTTGCAGGCATGTGACCACCGCGTCTGACGCGAACATTGCGTAATCTGGAGGTCAAATTTTCTCACACTCTTCGCAGTAAATCAGGCTGTATTTCGGCAATAATGCATCTAATGTTGGCATCCAAATGCTCAATTGTTACCGGTTTATCGGAGTAGACATGTGACTTTACATATCTCCAGAGAAAATAAAGTAATGGCTTCAAATCGCACGAACGAGGTGGCCAGATTTCGTGAAAGTAGTCGTAGTAGTTTGTCAAATTTTTCCTTTATTAAATTAAGCCATCAATAAAAAAAAGTTAAGTTTTCAGTAAACTAGGCGTTGGTGTCAGCCGCGGCGGCTACATGCCCGGAATCATGTTCAAACATGAATGCAATAAAATTATCTATCAAATAAAGCCAATTTCATGGATATTAAGAACATTTTTCTGTGATTTTTCAATATTATAAAGTTCTCTCCTCTAAAAAAAAGACCCGATACATTACGCACGCACGCAATATTGTTGGCGTATAATATTATAATTATTAAACTTATTTGCTGACTGTACATAGTATAAGCGAGTTCAAGTGATCTACATAATGCATAGAACTGCACTAGTTTATTGCAATTTCTGCGGAATATGAAATTCTTCGCAGAGCAAGGAAAATGTTCGAATAATACATTTGATAGCGCTGTCACTGAGCTATTAAATTCTTCACTAGGTATTGATTTCGATTCCTGCATGGAACAAACAAAATATTTGCAGATAGAAGAGCCAAAGGCTATTTGTAATTACGAAGGTAGGTAAGATAGGCTTTTATTTAGGTATAAAGTTCTGTTTACATTTTTAGTTTTGTATTAGTTTTCATTTTTTTTTTTCGTATTTTGGCGGGTGCTAGCTGACTTATGGCAAATAATTTAATTTAATGTTTTGTGTTGCGTAATGTACAGACGCCAGCACATCAAGCTACTACAATCTGCCAAGTTTCTTTAATAGATTTTCAAATTTATCGCTAAAGCATTAGGTTCAAGGTTGATTGAGAAAATTTGACAGTTTCGGGTAGCTTGACCTGCTGGCGTCTGTACAGACCTAAATTATTTTGTATTATTGTACAGAATCTTTTCTTTTTAATTGAACAGACAGCTGTGCTGCTGGGGAATTTGTTGCGCCACTTCTTCTTTCCAGCTAAAGTACTAGAAAGTGGGGCGGGCGTTTTGGGGAACTTTCTTATGTAATTCTCACGTTCGAGAAGTGCTGATGCAGCCTAGTTTGAATAAATGACTTTTGATTTTGATTTGATTTCGAAGGCTACGTCATAGGATTTTCTATATGAGCCAGTGTCAATCAAAAACACTTTTATTTTCATTTTATTTTAGGATTTGTTGAAAACTACTAAGGTTTCAAATCATAGGAAACAAAAAATGCGTAAAAACTAAGGGAAACGGACTGCATATTGACTGCGTCGTAACAGCAATAATGTATCGGTGTAAAAGCATTAACAACTGCCTATAAAGACTGCAGTTATACAGCATGATATACAAATTGGCAGTTGGGATGTATGTTGGCACAACTAGCAATAGAGTTACTAAATTCATAAGTATATATATATTAAGGTTTCAGAAGCAAAATTTATTAAAAAAAAAACAATCTTAGACGCATTCGAAATACAAAAGAAAAAGTACCCTGCAAATCTGATTTATTTGCACGTAACACAATTAATTAAAAAAATAAGTCACCAACCACACAATAACAAAAACAGCATGTAGTTACAGAGCTTAACTACACCCTTACCAACTTAAATCAATTTCACGGACACTAAACACATCACGTCGACAACGCCAGCGAGCAAATGACCGTTACAGCCGCGGTCGCTGCCTTTTATAGACATCATTTTACAATAGAAACCTATTCCCTAAATATATTATATTCTTCTTCTTCTTACTAGTCTTTTACGATGCACACTAATTGTCTGTTTTCTTTTAACTTTTTTTTTGTGAATTCGTGGACAATGTTGTGGGTTACATGTGTAGTATATATAAATATGGAATAGATTGTGTATAAATGTATTTCTAAGTATTGTGCTAATTTAAGAATCTCTAGATAAGCTTGACATGTAACTGTTTTTTGTCCCTAACAAATAAAATAAAATTAAAATAAACTCGTGTTGAGTTCTGACATAAAATTATTGAAACACATATCACCTTATTTTCAACATGTACCTTACCCATCTTTTTACACCCATTTCCATCAACATAGCAACTAAGAGCCTATTGAACCCAGAAATATCCACAACCCAGTTGAATGACCTGAGTGCAGGATAATGCAGTTTATGCAGGCAATGACCGAGTGATGGATCCGACTGCTCACGAATCGCAATTTATCGATACCTAAATTTTATTTAGAGGATGACATCATACATATTGAGAGGAGAGAGTTAAGGTACGCTTGCCGCGGTCGGTTCGTGGATGTGTGACCATCCATTACATATGGAGAACCCTCCGTGTCTCGGAAAGCACATTAAACCAATGGTCCCGGCTGTCATTCGTGGATCTTTGACAGTCGTTACGGGTCGTCAGAAGCCCGAAAGTCTGAAAACCAGTCTTACCAAGCGGTATCGTATTACCCATTTACTGGATTGTGGAGGTCAGATAGGCAGTCGCTCCATGTAAAATACTAGTATTCAGCTGCTTTCTGTTAGATTCGTAGCAGACCCCAACATAGTTGGGAAAAGGCTAGGTTGATGATGATGACATGCATACTGGATGATATAATTATATCGGTTGTTTATTTCGTTTTGCCTAATTTTTAATTATTGACAGTTTAATCGCGAAAACTTCAGGTACTCCGCGAAATTCAAAATTTCTTACGTTTTTTGCAATTTGCAGTTGTACTCATCATTATGAACAACTTTTACTATGGGACTAAACCAAAAATCCTGAAAAAGATCTGCCGTTCACTACTTTTAGGTATCTTTGCATAACTCGTAAAAATGTAGGGAACAGGTTTGGTACCATATTAAAAGTTGTTCATAATGATGAGTACAATGACCTCTTAAGAGGTTGTGCATTATTTAAGTTACATCTTGTATAAATTCAATTGAATGCGTATTGCATACTGCATATTGCAAGATAACCAAAAGGTTATCTCGTATAGTAGTATTAGGCAAGCAATAACTATACAATACTTATCCGTAGATATCAGAAAATAGAAACAATTTATGTCACACAAGTACTTTACTAATATTCTAAAAATATTACATCAACAGTCATTTTCCGAATAAACTCTAAATATCGAGTATTAAGCCCAGCTTCCACCGCGAGTGGAGCGAAGTCCGTTTAACTCGCAAGAGTAAACTGCATAAAATATACACGTCGCACGTCGGCAACGAGAGTGTCACATCACATCAAACTACGAAGTTGAAAAAAGTGACAGACTAGAGGAATTGAAAAGTAAAAAATAAATATAAAATAAAAAATATATATATATATTTAGATTTTAATTTCCACAAAAATATAACAGAGCATTAAATAGTATTCTTAAATATATCTTAAGTTCTCCGATATGCTCTCTCAGAAATATTGTGTTGTGACACTCTTTTTGCCGATATGCAACGTGTTTCCAACCAACAAAGAGTCGAGCGGGAATGACTCAGCGGGCAAAAAGAGTAAAAATAAGCTCGCGGTGTTTTGCGGTGAGAATCAGACGACTAAACTCTTTCTTGGTGGAAACGCAAACCTATTTACTCTTTCGCGGTGTAAACCGGGCTTTAGGTATGCAAAAGAAAACTCTCCTTGCTCCTTTAACCACTTTACTTTGTATCGGTCACCGTAAGATTGTGAACGAACCTGCACATACCGACAGGGTTCACAATCTGCCCGATTGAACCCAATGCTGTAGAGATAAAGTTGAAAATCTATTAAATAAATTTGACAGATTGTAGTAGCTTGATGTGCTGGCGTCTGTACCTTGCCTGAAATAAAATAGGTACCACGAATCTGAAAATGACGAATTTAATTTTACAATCAACACAGTAATACAGTTTAATTAAACATAGCTTTACCCGACCCTCTACCAGTCTGTCAATATTGTTCTCTCGAAGCGAAGCGTGGAGAGTTATATCGCGTCCTTCCATTTCAATTAAACGTCGGCAATTTTATAGGAAGCTTCTGAATTCAAATATTTATGTCTCTTTTCAAATATCTGGCATTGGAAATGGTGGGGGTCTGTGAGGGTATTTTATTCAGAGCCCATTTCTAATGTTTGCAAAGCCTCTATGGGAACTCAATCTGCATAGCCGTTTCCCAACTATGTTGGGGTCAGCCTCCAGTCTAACCGGATTCAGCTGAATACCATTATTTCACATGGAGTGACTGCCTTTCCGACCTCCACAACCCAGGTACTGGGTAAAATAATAGCAGTTGACATGACTGGTTGTCAGACTTTTGGGCTTCTGACTAGCGTAGGTAAGGACTGTCAAAGAACTACGAATGACAAACGCCTTTACGAGAACTAAAGCCTATTAAAATACGATTAATTAGTCCAACTAAGTAATCACCATCACATTCTGTGCCGTATTTATGTAGATCGTAGAAACTATATAGATTCTGCAAGTGCATATCCCTGCCTCCCCCACCCCCCTGCGACCCTGCTTCGCACGGTTACAATGTACTGATGTAACGACTTATGACAACATTGAGGTTTCTGTAGCTACTATATCCAAGTTAAACATTAATGTATTATACACATTTGCCTCCCTGAATAAATTCTCTTAGGCAGCCAACAGACGGACTGCACAGCAGCAACCGCACGCGGTCGATATATTCGACTGCATACAGTTGTACGTTTGACTTCGTTCAGTCGTGACTTCACGCGGTTAATCGCTAACCGCATACAGCAGTTCAGTTCACGGGGTCGGCTGCAGTCGTGTGAAGTCGATATTAACTGCATACAATCGGGACATCAACTTCACGCGGTCAGCTGGCCGACTGTATGCAGTTAATATCGATTTCGCACGACTGCAGCCGACCGACTGATGTTGATATCACGACTGTATGAAGTCGAACGTACAACTGCATGCAGTTGAATATATCAACTGTGTGCGGCTGTTGCTGTGCAGTCCGTCTGATGGCAGCCTAAATGATGGTGAAAACCACATCAAAATCCGATGCGTAGTTTATAAGAACAATGTGGTTACTTTAATTTATATTATAATATCTAAACAGGGTGAAATTGAATTCATGGGCAATATTTTAAGGGGTCATGGTACTCATCATTATGAACAACTTTTACTATGGGACCACACCTGAAATCGCGACAAAAAAATCTGCTGTTCCATAGGTTTATGTTCACATAACTCGTCAAAACTTAGGGAGCAGCTGATTTTTTTTTCGCGATTCCGATTGGACTTGTGATGTTTTTGTTGTTATTATCGGACAACGCGTTAGCTATTCGCGATGTTACTTAAATGCATTTTCACGGTTATTTAGTTCTCACTCTAATGAATAAATGCGATACATAATTTAGCCTTTAGCGTTCCTACTGCTGGGAGACGGACCTCCTCTCGATGAGAGGGGAGTGGGCCGTAATCCTCCACGCGGGCCCAGTGCGATGTCAAATGTCTTCGAATTTTTTGTTCAAGGACATGCCGGTTTCCTCCCCTTTCTCCGTTTTGAGTGAACTGCGATTAGCGCTAAATATATTTAAAACATCACTGTCATCATGTAACTGTCATCTTCATAAGATAGACAGAAACAGAACGATGTTTTGAATTTGAATTTGATAAACGCATTTAGTAATTTGTGGTGCAACCGTGTTCGATTTATGTAGAAATTGAAATAAATAATGCTAATTAATGTAGGGCGTGAGTGACTTCAGTATTCCTAACTCGTCTCGCGAATAATTCCATAAGAATAAATAAAACTATAGCTCCTGATTCCTCAATGTAACACAGGTGGGTTATTTAATTATTCTGTATGTATAGCATCGTTTCCCGGATGGGTATTGCCGCCTACTCATGTTTTCCCCACGTATCATGAATGATTTAAAAGATTCCATTAACTGGTGTGAAATAACTGACAAAATACAGAGACCTACAAAAGGCCAAGACGGTTACCTACCTAAATAGGGGTTCTACACTATGTACTATAATGTATTGTAGGTACCTATTAAAACTAAATTCAAAACGTCCTTATTATGGGTAAGTCCCCGGGTCATGATGGGCTCAGCATTGAGTACCTTCAGCACGCCGGATTGCTAGGGTTTTGGCTATGTTTTACTCGTTGTGCGTGAGCCATTCCTACCTGCCAGCCGATTTCATGAAAACAGTGGCAGTGCCTGTAGTGAAGAATAAAACTGGTGATCTTACTGATAAGAGTAACTACAGGCCTATTTCTCTTGCCACTGTAACTGCTAAGGTGTTTGACGGTTTGCTTAATGCACAGTTAAATAGATCGGTAACACTGCACGATAACCAGTTCGGGTTTCGTCCCCGGCTGTCCACTGAAAGTGCTATACTGTGTCTTAAGCATACCGTCAAATACTACACAAACCGTAGAACACCCGTGTATGCGTGCTTCCTTGATTTGTCCAAGGCTTTCGACCATGTAGTGTATGACCTGTTGTGGAGCAAGCTGAGGAGCACAGATTTGCCACCGGAACTCATCAGCATGTTCCAGTACTGGTACGCGCACCCGTCTAATAGTGTTAGGTGGGCGGGGGCAATGTCCGATGCGTATCGGCTCGAATGCGGAGTCAGGCAGGGTGGCTTAACATCTCCTACCCTGTTTAATCTGTATATTAATGGGCTGATCGTGGCGCTCAGCAGCCAACATGTCGGGTGTCACATTGACGGCACATGTGTCAATAATCTAAGTTGTGCTGATGACATGGTGCTGCTGAGCGCTTCGATCTGCGGCTTGAGGAAGCTGTTACGAATTTGCGAGGAATATGCTTGTGGTCACGGTTTATCGTATAATGTTAAGAAGAGTCAGTATAAGATCTTTGAGACCGCCAGTGCGAAGTGTCCGGGAACCATACCTCCCCTCAGACTCAGTGGGGTTTCTTTGGAAAGGGTTGACTAATTCACATACTTGGGACATATTTTGACTGTCGACCTCAAGGATCACGGAGACATTGAACGGGAGCGGAGGGCGTTGTCTGTTAGAGCGAACATGATCGCCCGCAGATTTGCGCGGTGCTCTAATGAGGTTAAGGGTACGCTCTTTAGAGCGTACTGTACATCGCTGTACTCATGCAGTCTGTGGGCTCACTACTCTAATAGAAGTTACGGCGCCCTCCGAGTCCAGTACAATAACGCGTTCAGGGCGGTGATGGGGCTGCCTCGATACTGCAGCGCTTCGGGTATGTTCGCAGAGGCGCGCACCGACTGCTTTCATGCAACCATACGCAAGCGCGCCGCGTCCTTGGTGCGCAGGGTACGGGTTAGCTCCAACATCATACTGACGATGATTGCGGGAAGGCTGGACTGCCCCTTCATCCGACATTGTTGCAGCAGACATGTTGTTGTATCTTTGTCGGAGAGAAGGTATTAATTTTATTTAATTTTATCACATCATTTATTAATTTTGAATTGATTTTTTTTTTATTTTATTTTATTCGTTTTATTATTGTATTATTTTCATGTGACATGATTTGATTTTATTTAATTGTATTTTATTTACCTATTTATAATTTTATTTCATTTTAATTTATGTGTGGCAATGGGTGTTATTTACCTGAAAATAAATGAAATTTATTTATTTATTATAAAACAAGCTTTATCCTAAAACCAGGTTTTAAACTATCAAGCCATTTTTAACCGACTTCAAATAAGGAGGTTCTTCATTCGACCCGTATGTATGGATGTTTGTATGTCCGCGATTTTCTCAAAAACTAATGAACCAATTTTGATGATTATTTCACTAACGTGATCTACATTCATACTTTCAAGTAGGTTTTAGTATATAATACATAGTTAATTAATTACTGTTATGTACGAAGTTATATGCATAAATGTACAGCATCTCTGGCATTTCTAAGCGGATTTTGATGATTCTTCTTTTCGGTTGTCTTGGGCTTATGACATTTTATATTCAACTAAAATGGAAAAAAAAAATACTTTAAAAAAGTGAAAACCGACTTCAAAATCCTAAGACGAATGAAATTACTTTGAAGTCGGTGTCTTTAATTCGTGCTTGGCACCGACATCAGAAGCTGTTAAGTTTTTATGAAAGTTACTTTATTCGTTTAAGGATAGATAGTTAAATCAACCATGATTCAGAATCTCATTGTTCTACTCACTCATAATTAAACCAGATTAGTTCTTCAAAGATTTCGCGTGTCTATAAACAGACGGATGCAGTTTTACGTAAACAATCAAACGTAGGAAAATAAACACTCCTTATTTTATTATATAAACTTTTACAAACAGGCTAAAACAACGATTGCAGATCATGGAACAGATAATGAAAAACTATTAGACGAAATCAAATGGGACCATTTTGCCGAAAAGATTTTGTGAAAATTTCACTACCCAAACAAATTTTAGCAACTTTTTTATGCCAATGCAATATTTGAAATGATTTTAGTACGCACATTTTCATTTGGTCAAATTACTCGGCAGAATATTACCAAACAAGAATATTACCGGCATATTTTTTTATCTTTAATCAAATGATTTATTACATCAAACAATCTTTAGACGATAAACATTTAGTTAAATGATTTTTTATGACAAAAAAATATAAAGACAAAAATAAGATTTTTTGGTAATTATATAATTAAAAATTTAGGTTTTAGTGACAGAAACGAATCGCTGTAAATCCGACTCCACGCAGTCTTGTCTGCCCTACTCCTAGAGTGTAATTTAGAATCGCGTAGGCACGTAGGGACGAGGCGGTCCGTGGGCTGAGAAGAAGGAGACGGCTTGCTTGCTGCATGCTTGCTTGCATGCTTCATGCTTACTGCATACTTGCTTGCATCCTGCATGCTGCATGTTGCATGCTTGCTTGGCGTGGGTTTTGGCATGGTTGGTTGGTTTATTTGGCTTATTTTATTTTGCGTAAAATGTGTTACAGCTACTGAAATATTTCACTACATTAAAATTGGTAAAAGTACTAGTTGGGAAGCAAGTTATTGTTTATACGTTCACTAGCCAAACATTAGGTTTACGTTACAATTATTTGTGAAGAGTTTCTTTGCTAAGTAATAATATGGCAAATGAAATTATGCAGATAATTGTTTGGGAAGTGATAATTTGACAATTTTTTTTATGAAACAAGGTAACCCAAATTCACGACCTACATTTATAAAAAAAAAACAATTAGAAAGACCCAACCATCTTGTTTGACCTTTTCATATGGTTTTGCGTTTTATTAAAGACTAGCTTTTACCCGAGGCTTCGCCCGTGTGGAAGTCGGAAATTATCCCACGGAAACGTACCTACTACCGAGATAAAAAGTATCCTATGTCTGTCCTGGTCTACCTATGTATAGGTATACATAGGTAGACCAGGACAGACATAGGATACTTTTTATCTCGGTAGTAGGTACGTTTACTCTAACTAACTAACTAACTCTGTTTATAATATTCTGAACGCATTTCGCACTACATAGGTATGTAGTGCGAAATGCGTTCAGAATATTATAAACAGAGTTAGTTTCGTATTTAAAGTCGTGATTTCAAGGTCGCGACTGATTAAAATGGGGGCCCTGGGTCGACCCCCAGGTCTATATAATAGCCCCGAGTTTTCCAGGCGTTTATTACGCCTGTACAGGAACGGCCTGCTCCTGGTGACGGGGACCATCAGAGGACACTGCTTTTGCTCACTAAACAAACACTTCATAGGCATAACTGACAGTCCTCTGTGCAGGGCTTGCATGGAGGCTGAGGAAACCGTTGCGCATGAACTCTTTGAATGTACAGGCGTTACCCAGATTAGAGCAGAAACTCTCGGGGCAACCAGATCTTTCACAAATGTTCTGAACGGACCAGGAGACGTCAACAACCTCTGGAGGGAGATTAGCTGGGTGAAATGACCGCCAACGGCCGCCCTGGCCCACGCACAATGTTCCATCTGAAGGACTAACTGCGGAAACCAAACCGGCTAACATAGAACATAGAGCCCGGAGTTTGGATACGAGCACTCCCATGGGACTAGATAACTTGCGAAATAACATCACACCTGATTCCTTAAAGGGTTGGGCAGAGGTGTATCTATAGAACCTACACCCATATTTCGCAAGTTATGTTTAAGTCTCATGTATTAGGGGGCAAGCCTATTGCCATCATACCACAAATCCAGACTACGGGCTGGTTCCTGTCGAAATAACCCCATAACACTTTATCCGAACTAGGAATCGAACCAGGAACCTCCTGCTCAGCTACTGCTGAGGGGCTCTTGCAACCACTAGAATAAAGTCGTAGTAACTTGTTGTGGCAGGCTTGCAAAGTGACCTGTGCGTAACATTTCAGTGGAGACAAGCGAGATATCTTTAAAAAAAATCCAAAATATACTTATAGAAGTGATTTTAGGCACAACGTAAACATTTTCGCACCATTATAAATTGAGCGTAATCCATAAACAATAACAAAAGGAATGAGGCTCAAGTCAAAACAAAGACTAATGATGTAATGAGCTAAAAACATCTGAATTTAGGTCATTACGAAATTATTTGCCGGATATTTTGTCATGGAACACATAACATTACAAATGGAATCAATTCTTGGTACGGAGAATAAGGTTTTAATTGTGTTTACGTTTGGAACGGATGTGCATAATATCGAGTGCGGATCGAAATCAGGGCATATTGGTGTGCCTGTGATGTAAAACCGTCCGTACAGGCCGCTTATAGGATTTACATGGAGCAGGGAACTTGATGGGTGGTCCTAATTTCAATAAGAATGGCCTTAGGTAAAATCGAGCTTCAATTAAACATCAAATTGCATATCTGGGAAGACGGTGTGCCAATTTTCCTGATACTACGTGACCATACGTCCCGCTTTGGGCGGGACAGTCCCGCTATCAGGCTGGCTGTCACGCTGTTCCCAGCGAGGGAATAACGTCCCGCTTTAGCAAACAGACCGAACGACCAATTAATTTAAGTATCTAGGTACCAATTTTTTTTGCATTTGCAACGCGACAGATCACTAGCTGGAATGCTGAGAATGTTCCTGCTGAAACCGTTGGGTGGAATTATTCCAGTATTTTCGTGCTAGCAACCATGACTGTACGAACTTTCGTATGTATTGAGTACGTTATTGACTGCCTGGAATAACGCACGTGTTGAATTTTTTTTTTCTCTAATTAATAAAATATGGACAAGAGACAAAAGGCAGCAGTATTAAAAGCCATTTTGATTACCAAGACTAACATCAACAAAATCATGTAATGAGCTGCATTCCTATTTTAAAACTAGACCCGATAGACATGTAGAAGTCATTTGACTAAGCCTCAGTAACTCAACTAATATGTACTTTAATCCTACTTATTATTTAGTGTTATTTATTTTCTAACAAACGCTAGTAAAATACCGTTTCTCTTTTATGTACAGACGCCAGCAGGTCAAGCTACCCGAAACTGTCAAATTTTCCCAATCAACCTTGAGCCTAATGCTTTAGCGATAAAGTTGAAAATCTATTAAAGAAATTTGACAGATTGTAGTAGCTTGATGTGCTGGCGTCTGTACATAAATCAGCTGGTGTTCCATTCTGACGAAAAAAATAAATGGTCACGTTAGAGATATACAGTACGGCCGATTTATCTTGGCAGCTCCGAACTTCGCGCAAAAGACTGCGCAGTAAGATTTTTTAGGAAGCAATTGGTGACATGAGGCGAGTGTGAGTGAGGGAACATGCGCGAAAGTTCTTAGTGCCTATGTTCGGACCTGCCAAGATAAATCGGCCGTAGTGTACCTACTTAGAGGTTGATCTAGAGTTAACAGGAGTCAGAATTACGAGCTGTACCTAATAGTCTATAGGTAGTCGTGCCATACCACGGGTGAAACAAGACGCTTAACAAAGCCTAGAATCACTTGTCAATCAATCAATCAATAAAATCATTTATTTATAGCAAAAATATGGTACAAAAGTACCCTATTGTCCTTCCTCTCATTGTCATATTTTTATGACACTAGACCAGGGATTCCCAAAGTGGTCGACATAAACAGAAACTGATTTTGGGAGTCGACGAGGTCAAGTCAATCATGTTTTTTTTTTTTTTTAACTAGATGAGGTCGGCGTTTCCTATCTGACTACTCTGAGAAGAAAGGCCGAAACAAACTCAGAGGTCACAGTCTCTTATAAAGTCCAGACATAATCTTGGTCACTTCATGTGAAGACCATGTAGATTGGTGTCTGAAATGGTCTTTTGAGGAAAGAACCACACAGATTGAGAGGACCTGTCCATTCAGTGCACGCATTTGTCAGTAATCGCGCAGCTCACCTCAGAACTTAAGGAGCTCAACGATTCAACGAACAATACCGAAGAAAGGACATTGGGGTAGGCCGCATAAATTACTCAAACTGCCAGACGATGATTAAAAATAACTGAGAGAAAAAATAAAACAAACAAAAAAAGCAATGACCTACATAGTCTTCACATTCACAATAAATTAAAATAATATAATACTGTACAAAGTAAATAGTCATGTCAACATTCAGTATGCAAAAATAAAAGAATAAAATAAAATTTGGAGCAGTTCAATCCCAAGCCTTTTTGTCCTCAATATAATCTTTAAATTAATCCTGGAAGTACGGTCAAGATCCCTACCAGCACCTTACTTGAATACTTCCTTCCTCCGAACACGTTTGATCTTGCGAATCTCTACTCAAGCCGGCCAATAAAGGCAAGAAAGGGGTGGGAGCTCTGTTCCTCGTCAGTGTTCACTCCAGCCGGCCAATAAAGGCAAGCCAGAGATGAGGACAAGATTTCTGACGGGAGATAAGGTACGTGGGGTCACTACTGCCCAACAGCTCGCCACATGCTGCCCTGCGGGTTTCTGTAACTCTCTTGGTCTAGCTCCTCATCCTAGACCTGTTCCGGCAAAGTAAACTCTACCGGCACAGACCTTAAGTTCGGAGCGCACAAGCCCCACCACGACGTCAACGTAGAGATACAGCGGTGGGGTTATTATTATTATGTCAGGTAGGTACTTAGTTTCATATACATAACAGGCGACGGCTTGTGTGAAGGGTCTTTTTACCCGCGATGGCCACGGACACGGTACCTACATGCGTTAGGGGTAAGAGGTGTTTGTGTATCTGTTACCATTCTCTTAATGAAACAGCTAGGCCAATTTTCAAACGGTTTTTTTTGCTTTGTATACGTCTCATTCCTGAGCATGTTCTGAACTATAAAAAAAACCACAAACAAAAATTTAAAAAGCCCATGAGGGAAAATTGTGACACGAAAAGAACTTCAAATAAAAAAAGTCAAAACGGCTATTAATAATATTCTATATAATAGTTATTGCGGTAGTGTATTTATTTATTAATTTACGCTTTCATGTCGTGGGTTTTTTAAAGTTTTAGGAGCTAGGTAATAACAGCCGCACGGGTCGATCCATCAGGTTAAGCTACGCTTGCCGCGGTTGGTCTGTGGATGGGTGACTATCTTTTCATACCGAGACTCCTCCGTGCCTCGGAAAGCACGTTAAGCCGTTGGTCCCGGCTGTCATCATGGATCTTTGACAGTCGTTACGGGTTGTCAGAAGCCTGAAAGTCTGACAACCAGTCTTACCAAGAGGTATCGTATTACCCAGTAAGTGGGTTATGGAGGTCAGATAGGCAGTCGCTCCATGTAAAATACTGGTATTCAGCTGCATCCGGTTAGACTGGAAGCCGACCCCAACATAGTTGGGAAAAGGCTAGGCAGATGCATTGGTTTTTTAAAGTTTTAATATATGTTTTTAGACCCTGTATATAAGCATAACTCTGCACCCTGCACATACTTATTTCCATATAGGGATAGCAAATGAAATTTAAAACACCATGGAACTCTAGTATTTATTTATGCACATAAATATTCATTAGCATATTATAACGCAGTATTAAAGCTACGAAACTTTAAAACATTTTGGAATGATTAACAGTCAATAATGGGGACATTTTTATTACATGTAGGGTTCATACAGGAACATACACATGAGCGCTTTTTACGTTTACTAAAGAGATAACAAATGGGACCTACGAGTACCATAATAGACAGAAACTAACATTGTTTATACTGCACAAATAAGACGCACATTCTAATGTACATAAATAAACATCCTAATACTGGTTCCAAAATATATATGTACTTATATACAGGATGTTTGACAGAACGTTTAACATACGAAAATGGTGGATAGGTGGGGTCATCTGCTACTTACTCAGTCCTAATTCATTTGGCCCTGGACCCCCTGGATATTTTAAAACATTTTTTTTTGCTTTCTTCTAGTTTCACCACTTTCTTAACTTTAAAGTGTAATTTTTGTTGAAAATGGGTAAAACAGGCAATATTTTGTTTTTTTTTTTTAATCTTTAATGTTGGCAGATTCTTATATAACTATTGCTTTATTCAGATGTTAGCTAGAAAAAGTTATGAGTCCTCAAACTTACAGAAAGATGTAAAAAATAATTAAATCTTAATTTCAGCTTGCATTAAAAATAAAAACAAAAAATGATTGAGGAGTTCCAATTCTAGCAAAACATCCCTAGTGTGTGACCTTTCTAATGGTATGTAATTTGCTTTTTATCATTACCAAATAAAGCAAAAAAAAAATTTTCAAAATATCCAGGGGGCCAGGGCCAAATAAATTAGGACTGAGTAAGTAGCAGATGACCCCACCTATCCACCATTTTCGTATGTTCAACGTTCTGCCGAACACACTGTATATAGGTGGTACCCATTAGTGGAAGACGTGTTCCAAGTAGACATAAACAGGCCTATTGTCTTTCAACACGATGGCTGCCCAGCTCACTGGAGTCTGATTGTACGTGAGCATTTGGATAATTGTTTCCCAAATTCGTGGATTGGCAGGGGAGGGCCAATTCCTTGGCCTCCGCGATCGCCCGAACTCACTCCGCTCGATTTTCATGTGTGGGGAAGGGCAAAGGAACTAGTTTACACTACAGAAGTAGAAAGTCGAGAAGATTTGATAAATCGAATTAATGCTGCTTTCGAAGTTATGCGACAGGAGATGCTGCTGCGCACAACAACTGTAGAAATCAGACGTAGATGCCGCGCCTGTATTGTAAATGAAGGGCGTCAATTCGAACATCTGTAATTAATTAATTAAATAAATTATTTAATTGTTTCACCTAACTGGTACAGCTATTTTCTTTGTACTTAATTCAAGAACTTACATAATTTCAATCGATCATTTAATTTTTACTAACCTTGCAATATTAAATTTCGCAAAACATTTCACTTTCCGTAAAGGAAGAGTTTCGCCAAAAATTTCCTAGTTGATAAAATTATGAAATAACTCTGTTTTTTTTTATAAAAGCAAATTACATACCATTAGAAAGGTCACACACTAGGGATGTTTTGCTAGAATTGGAAGTCCTCAACTATTTTTGTTTTTTTTTTTAAATGCAAGTTGAAATTAAGATTTAAGTATTTTTTACATCTTTCTGTAAGATTGAGGACAAATAACTTTTTTCTAGCTAACATCTCAATAAATTAATAGTTTTATAAGAATCTCAACATTAAAGATACAAAAAAAAACAAAATATTGCCTGTTTTACCCGTTTTTAATAAAAAATATACTTTAAAGTTAAGAAAGTGATGAAACTAGAAGAAAGCAAAAAAAATTTTTTTTTAATATCCAGTGGGCCAGGGCCAAATAAATTAGAGCTGAGTAAGTAGCAGATGACCTATCCACCCTTTTCGTATGTTCAACGTTCTGCCAAACACCCTGTATAGTATCTCTCAAAAAGCGCTCTTGTGGATTAATCCTAAGGGTGTTTTGAAGTCTGCACCTCATACGCAATCTTCAAGGTGATTGTTCAAGACCTGTGTCCGATAAACACGACTCGGCTAGGCTAGATGTATTATTACTATAGCTATAGTTCTATACTATATTTACTATACATATAGATTTAAGTCAATACAAAGCAATTCCAACCAGTTGGAGATTGAGCATGACATGGGACCTTCGTTACCAAAGCAAAATTTAAAAATATTATATTCGAGTTTACTACTGATTACATCAAAGGACTTCCCAAGTGATTAATGTATCAAACTTTTGGTGTTACATCGTATGAGATTTTGGTGCCGATTCTGTTGTACACAAACGAAACTTAATTTAGGCTATTGCTAACTTTTTCTCTCTAATAAAACAAGAAAGGGACGGACGTAAATTAGAACTGTCAAATTTATTTGCAAGTAATATTTCCATAGAAATTGAGACGACACGTAAAAACATGTCGACTAAAAACACGGTGAAGCAAGGCGTAAACTACATAGTTTGACATCTCTAACTTAGTGCACAGCTATAGCCGTCCTTTTCTCGCGCTGCCTGTTAGTAAAAGATAGCGATTCTCTAATTTTAGTTTAGTTATTGAACAAGATAATCGGCACCACTACTTAGTTTTTACGAACCTCGTCTGCTTTACATGGATTATCTTTATTATGAAGAGTGATTCTTATGTTAAGCAATGATTACAATTTCGAATTTATGTTCGTCTATAAGGCTTTGACTAATCCCATAAATAATTGTTTATATTTTAAAGTCTCATTGCAGTTCTTAATCGTTACTGACAAAATTAAGAACCAGTTTTTCAAGTTAAGTTTTCGAGGCATTGCAGTATCTCAATTCATACATTTTCGGTTATGGACCGCCATTCCGTTTCAAAAACTCCCTCTATTGTATTTATTTCTCCTTTTTCTTTCGCGATTTCTCTTCAAATCATATCTTTGTACTCCTCTCCTAAATAAGTTTAGATCAGCTTTCTATCTCTTACTTACTCAATAACCATTAAAAGCACTGTTCGATAACCAAATATTAGGATAACTATATCCAACATATAAAGATACCCTCTAATCAAATAATACTAATATCTGCCGAACCAATACTTACAAATCCTTACATAATAATAATATCTTCTAAAATTAATCATAACGGTAAATATCATAGTAATACGACAAAGAAATATACAACAAACCATGAACTGAAGTAGCACTTAATATTTCCCAGATAAGAATAACATTACTTACTCAGAGAAATAAAAATTCAGTCTTGAATATGTTTGACGAAAATGTTTTTAAATAATCAGCTGGAAGCTGTTACAGATCCAATCTAGATCTGTATAGACACTCAATAACTCATTAAACTATGAATACAGTTCCCAGTATGCACCAAGCAGCCACATACAATTTGTATCCGGAAAGAATGAACAAAATCATATATGTATACTAAATAAAAGTATTCTGTGTCTGCTATCAAAGGCAACTACTATATTGCTTTCGGGCTTTGTTAACAATATCATAGATATCAAAAATTAACTCCCTGACCATCCTATAAGAGTCAGGACAGACATCTTTAAATCCTCATTTTTCTGAATAAGCATCTGTATCTAAAACTAAGGTTCGTTATATACTGTGTTATACACCAGTTCCTGGATTTTCATTCTCAGCATCAACTTTTTAGCTGGTCCTAACTTCTTTACATGAGGCAGAAGGCTATTGAAGAAGCCTATATCTTCATCCTTTGTTGGCTCACTGGATTCAGCAGTGGCGCTTTTCTGAGCGTCGTCATCATCATCGTAAAAATCAGTCTCCATTATGATTGGCTTTGTGTCAAATTCGTCAAAGTCATCCTCTTTGACACTAACTTCATTTGTTGGCTCTATATTGTAGTAGCTGCTGCCCTGATCAGCATCATAGTCTTGAGTGTACTGGTCATCTGGAATCTCATTACCTTCGTACTCATTGAACTGGTTGGTGAGGAACTGCAGTTTAGGGAGGTACTCCCAGTCGGATCCCATTGGCTTTCTTACTTCCTTCCTCGCTTGGTCTCGCAGGTACTTCCATTTAAGTCTGGCTTCGTCACCTAAAAATAAATAACTGTGACATTAGTGTCATCAAGGCAAACTTCAATATGATATGATCAATTTTATTTTATTTTATTTATTAAGGAAAACCAACAATTACATTAGTCATCAGTTTTGTTTTCGATATTTAATATATTCATTCCATATTTCAATTCATCAATATTTTTTGTAATAAGACCCTTTGTGAATCTCATAATCATTTTTCAAGACATTTGTTTGGATATAGGAATACTCGTATCAATTCAACTATTGGAACGAAGTCGTTTAACGCGGCGTGCAGTAGGAGTAAACTGGTAGAAATCGGCACATAAAGAAAAGGCGAAAGTTGAAAAAAAAAAACTCGGGACCATAATAAACGGCTCAGTATTGTAAAGGATCTTCGTTCCAACCGGGTGTCTCACGAAATCACGACACCTGCCGACTTTATATAATTTTTGAGCTAGAAGCTCACATCTACAATTTCATGCGGAAAAGGGAAAATCAATACAGCTTTATGAAAAATGTTCTAATAGTCTTACTTGTAATTATTATTGTGACGTTCAGTAAGAATGGGATCTTACTTCTTAGTGAAACTAGTTACGTAATATTAAAAAAAAAGAAACTTAGTAGGCGCAGTGCGAGTCCGCGCCATTTGTTTTCGTGAAAACAGATTGAAATTTTACTACGTACGGTTTTCGATACTGCCGTCCGTAGCCATTGTATTTGCTCGACAGTAGGCTCATTGCATTCCTTATAGCTTTCACCAATTATAATATTTTTTTCAGTTCTGAGCAAATTTACGGCCGACGTGAGACGACATCCTAAACATTTTTGCTATTTGCAACAGATTTTCTTAAGGTTTCTGACACGGCCGTAGATATTGTATTTGCTCGTCACTAGATTTTTTAGGCTCATTGCATTCCTTTTGTTGCAAGCTTTCGTCGACTTTTTTTTTCATTTCTGAGCTGATAAGCGACCGATATGAGACGACATCTGACATTATTTTGCTATTGTCAACTTCATATTAATTTTTAACCCTATTCTCACCAAATTTTCTGATGTTTCTCTTTAGGTCCTGGTAGTGCTTTGTCAATTCTTGACAAAGACACCAGAATAACTGATTTAGCGGAACACGTTTTTGCGCTATACGAATGATATAATGAAAAGTAGAGGATCGCGCGCATGCGATCTTGTACATGCGAAAATATATCCGGCCTCGAAATTGATATAAATATGGCCTATCTTTTAATGCTAAACCATTACTCTAGCATTAAAAGTCTCGTAGTTAGTAGCGGTTGAAATATTACATGTTTTTGTCGGTCAGAAATATTGAACTTACTACCAGTACACCGAGCGAAAAGACGTTTTCACGTCAAAGTTTTAGTTCAACAGGCTTAAATTTGAAAAGGGTTCTTATCTTTGTTTTAAATCTGCTATTCTATATACAGCCTATTCTCTACACCTCATATACGTAGTACTCTTTTAATGAAGTTGTTATTGTTGCATTAACATAGTTTCAAATTGCAATTGATTCATTGCACGACAAACAGTGAACCTCATCGGCTATTGCTGTTGAGTTGTCGAGTACGCGCATTATCCGTTTAGTTTAAGTCCAATCTGTTTTGTATATTAAAATAATTGTGACATTATGACTTTTGATGGAAGAAAAACAAAACTTACGTGTACAATCCAACTCCTGAGCAATTTCCTTCCAGCTCTCATCAAGTTTGTACCAATTATGGTGTCCTTTCAGTGATCTGTTCCAAATGATCTCCCTTACTCGAACAAGATCTATCAGCTTGTTCATATCCACATCAATGGTCCTCCTTTTATTCATTAGGAGCTTCTTCCTCATCGTGTATCCTAATTTCGGGCGTTTGATGGACTCATCCAAGGAATTGAAGACCTCATCTGTAGTATCTTCGTCCCCTTCTTCATCTTCTGCCATAAACTGATGGTGGATAAACTTGAGCTTCTGGAAGTGTGGCCATTCGGATTCTGTTGGATTCTTCTTCATTTCCTTTCGGCATTGGTCTTTGAGATTCTTCCATTTCTTACGGCAGTTCAAACCTGGAATTTTGATTAGTGATTTGATTAGAGAATTACTTTAGTGCCCCACATTGTTCCGTAACTAGGCAAAGATTGTTCCAACAAACGAACTAAAGCCTAGAATTTTATCGGTATTCGTAATATGATTTTGGAAACAGATAAGTAGGTGCCAACAAATTAAATTAACAAGATGACTGATATCGCGTTGGCCTTGGACTTGAAAGCATTTTCCTTGTAGGCCAAGGTCGTCATACATAAGTGCTTACCTAGGTACTATATACCCAACTGTCCTAGAAGTGTAATGTTTTTATACAAAATATTACAGCGCTTACAACATCTCTCTCGAGCTAAAGTACCCATCAAACATACTAAAATTAATAGCAATACCAGACAACAAGATTAATGGCCATCGTCGCATTAAAAATGTATTCCCGCCATGCGCGGCCATCTGCTAGATGCGCAGTGTGGCGTGTGACGCGAAACCAAAACAAACGAACATTATCAATAGTGCGCGGACCAGCCCGCTCGTTCGGCCATTAACCTTCAGCAAGTGAAACGCAAAACGCTACTCAATACTCACTGGTCGTTCCAACCTCGGCCGCCACCTCGTTCCAATACCGTTCCAACTTAAACCGATTCCGATGTCCTCTATAGCTCTTGTCCCATAAACATTCGCGTGCCTGAACAGCTGCTATTAACTTATCCATGTTCTTGGTTCTTGCACCTTTGACTTTAGATTTCATTGTGGAGCGGGCGCGCAGGCGGGAGCGGCAGCGAGGACGGGCGATGCGAGCGAGGCGCGGCGCGGAACTGACGCCGGCCGCCCGCGCCCTTCCCGTGCGCCCGTCGGTTGTGTCCGCTTTGCTCCGTCGCCCGCTCCGAGGTATCGCTGTCCTCTTCGCTCGACGCCTCGCTCCCCTCTCGATGTGATACGCCTCGCCGGTTTTAATCCGCTATTTCGTCTACCACACTTCCATCACAACCGACTCATTACTAACCATTGCGCGCTGACATCTCACTTTCACACTCCACTCGCGTTGTTTAACGGTAATTTATGTTGTTTTATTCGACTTTTTGAAGTATTCGCGTGGCGTGGAGATATCGTGGTCGTTACCGGTTAGTAACAATGGTCGCACTAGAAGCGATTCAGCGCGTTGGCGTGCTGGCGTGCATCGTGAGCCGTTCGTTTTCGCTCGATAAAGTAACGGACCGAAAAACTAAAAGCGTACAAATCGCTGATTATCGAACCAAGCAGATATATTTTTGGCTATTTTCGATAGAGATCTCGCTTGAGTTTATACGTTGAATTTTACTGATGAATTCGTAATGGTTTTTCCTTTGTTTGTTCGAAATGATGCATTTTCAAAGTTCAACAAAATAATGAAGACAGAATACAGAAGTAAGTTATACTTAGAACTTCGTACTCGCACTGTGTGGTAGATCATGGGTAGATCGCACATTGTTGACTCAATTTGCATTATAATAATAATAATTAATACATCCATAGTAACTTAGTAGACAAAGTTATACAACGATAACTTTGCTTTTACTTATGGTCATACCTATCAACTGTAGTAGGTACTAGGTACCTACTAGAGACTGCATCCGGAAGGCGGCGGAGGACAGGGTGTTGTGGCTCAGCCTAGGAGAGGTCTATGTCCAGCTGAGGACTGTGATAGGTTGCGTAGATTGATTGACAAACCGTGTGTATACGTAGTTGTACGTTGACATCGTGGTGGGGCTTGTGGTCTGTGCCGGTAGAGTTGTTTTGCCGGAACGGGGCTAGGATGAGGAGCCAGACCAAGAGAGTTACAGAAACCCGCAGAGCAGCATGTGGCAAGCTCTTGGGCAGTAGCGACCCCACGGATCCTATCTCCCGGGAGAAGTCTTTATTGGCCGGCTGGTGAACACTGACAAGGAACACAGCTCCCACCTCTTTCTTGCCTTTATTTGGCCGGCTTGAGTGGAGATTCGCAAGAGCAAACGTGCTCGGAGGAAGGAAGTATTCCAGTAAGGTGCTGGTAGGGATCTTGACCGTACTTCCGGGATTGTCCTGATAGCCGTGGGTTACGTCTCCACTCCTCAAGCACCTCAGGAAGTGTTGCCCCCTTATCGCTACGTCACTATGTGCTAGCGGCCGTTTCCGGGGGCCCATTATTGAGTGTGCAAGTCAAGCCTCCCCCTGGCATTTTATCCGTGTATAATATAAAACATTGGTCAGGCAGGGGACATAGTTCTTCCATAGTTCAAGTTACCCAAGCCACTTTAGCCACCCAGACCCATAGCCCAATATGTTTTGTTTCCACGTACAACAATAGTCCTGCACCAACCGGGGGTTGTCCTTGGGTGCACTTGCATAGTGCATACAGGGATAATCGTCGGTTGGTGCCTCCTTATCATTTCAAATTATTTAAGGGGCCTCTGCGATTTGGCTTCGGCTCCTCGTACGCCTTCCAGAGTCCCGAGAAATGTAAAATAAATAAATAATAATAATAATATGCTGGGACATTATTCACACACGGTCATCTGATCTCAAACTAAGCAGAGCTTGTACTATGGAAACCAGGTAGCTGATATTCTACATTCACTCCTTTTTCTTTGTAAATACATACTTATATAGATAATTACATCCAGACTCAGGACAAACAGACATGTTTATGCACACAAATGTTTGTCCTGGATGGGAATCGAACCCACGACCTGCGGCATGATAGGTGGTATCTTAACCAACCACGCCACCTATGTTTAAGCGATCATTTCACAGATCATTTCTTAAAGACAGCGGACTTGTAGATACAAGATCGTTTTCACTTCGTAAGTACATAATATCTGTCCTTCCCCGTAGTCCAACTGATTTGACCACCAGGAAATTTGACCAAGGATCGTTCCCCGTGGTCAAACTACTCAAATGATGATGAAAAATTTGACAACTATAGTGTACAGTTATGATTAAAATTAAATCCGTAATATAATTTGTTCGACGTTATATATTATCATGAAGTCGTGTATATAACTATCAGGTATATTCAAATATTTATCATTCACAGATTGGTTATTGTGTCCGCGCGGTTGGGGAAAAAGTCTTTTCGCATTATAGTACGTATGAACTTGTAATAAAATCTCTTTGGTTATACTATTTGTATCTGGCTGGTTTTGGTATCATTGAAAGTTTAAATTTTAAAGAACATAATTCCAAATTCAAATTAGGAAAATGTGTGATTTTCATTTGTTTTTCGTACCGTCAAGATGAGTGAATCTAATGAAGAAATTCGATACATTTTAAAATTTTACTACAAAAAAGGTAAAAATGCAACGCAAGCCGCGAAAAAAATTTGCGATGTTTATGGACCTAGTGTAGTGTCTGTGAGAGTAGTACAAATTTGGTTTAAGCGTTTTCAATCCGGAAATTTTGATGTCAAAGATGCACGTCGCTCTGGTCGCCCTATTACGGATAAAATGGATGCCATTTTTGAAAAAGTAGAGCAAGATCGGCATATCAGTAGTTACGACGTAGCTGAAGAACTGGAAATTGAGCACAAAACAGTTTTGGCGCATTTGAAAAAAACTGGGTACACAAAAAAGCTCGACATTTGAGTACCTCACGAGATCACTAATTAACGAGATAAATAATTAATTTTCTTAAAAAATGCGAAGAAACTTTTTCCCCAACCTATTAATAATGTTCCAAATGAATAAATTACAGTTATCGGAATAGTACCCTTAAGAAAGTTCATTTGGACTTTGTATCTGCAGCTGCAAATACATTAATTCCAGAAACTAAGTTGGTTTCTAGCATTTCACAAATTCTCAGTAGAAGATGGCCAAAATCAATGGTAAAGCTTAGTGGGAAAACAACGGAGGCACCGTTGCGCTTCTATAACCGCACCTCTCGCAAAAAAGAAAAAAAAAGAAACGTGTATTGGGCATTTTTTACTTCTCGGCCACTTCTTCCCAAAACATTAGTAGAAGGTTGGGAATACTTTAACATAAAGTCCTAAAACACAAAAAAAATACCAATATCATAAATATGTAGAGCAAACCTTGCTCAAAACTAATAGCTTCATCGCGAAATGGTGCGTGTATGGGGAACGGCACCGAGCTAATAATCTTGTAGCATTAAAAAAAATCTATCTCAATTTATTTAAAAAATAGCCGACATCTATTTCATCGTGTATTACTCCATTTGGCATTTTTGAATGAATTCGTCTCTATACGTATATTACACAGTCTGGCCATAAATACTGTTACAATTAAAAATAAGAAAGATATTACATTTGAATTTGGAATCTGTCATTTTTATACGACTGTTCATTGAGTTCTCTAATTTTGGCGCCAATACATTGTACAATATTTTGCGATATTAAAATGGAGTGGGGTGATAAAGAGAACCGAATCGCTGCGATTGCATTACACAAAGTTGGTATGGAGCCAAATGCAATTTTTAAAACTCTCCATACGCTTGGTATTAGTCAAATGTTTGTGTACCGGGCATTAATGGTACAATGAGACCTCCTATGTTTGTGACAGAAAAAGATCTGGCCGTCCACGTAGTGTTCGTACGAAAAAGGTGGTCAAAGCAGTAAGGGAAAGAATTCGAAGAAATCCTGTCCGAAAGCAAAAGATTTTATCTCGGGAGATGAAGATAGCACCCAGAACCAAGTCGCGTATTTTAAAAGATGACTTAGCATTTGCAGCCTATAAGAGACGCACTGGTCATTTGTAACTGATAACTTAAAAAATAATAGAGTGGTAAAATCGAAACAACTACTGAAGCGGTACGCAAAGGGAGGTCACAGAAAAACTTTGTTTACGAATGAGAAAATCTTTACAATTGAGCAACATTTTAACAAACAAAATGACCTTATTTATGCTCAAAGCTCTAAGGAAGCTTCCCAATTAGTCGACAGAGTGCAACGTGGGCATTATCCGACTTCAGTGATGGTTTGGTGGGGTGTTAGCTATGAAGGTGTGACTGAGCCATATTTTTGTGAAAAAGGTATCATATATATCAGATATACATCGGCACAAGTGTATCAAGATACCATTCTTGAGAAGGTACTTAAGCCCCTTAACAACACCAAGTTCAATAACCAAGTATGGTCCTTCCAACAAGACTCGACGCCGGGTCATAAAGCTCGGTCCACGCAGTCTTGGTTGGAAGTGAACGTTTCGGACTTCATCAGAGCTGAAGACTGACCGTCGTCTAGTCCCGATCTTAATCCGCTGGATTATGATTTATGGTCAGTTTTAGAGAGTACGGCTTGCTCTAAACGCCATGATAATTTGGAGTCCCTAAAACAATCCATACGATTGGAAGTGAAGAATTTTCCCATGGAAAGAGTGCGTGCTTCTATTGATAACTGGCCTCAACGTTTAAAGGACTGTATTGCAGCTAATGGAGACCACTTCGAATAAGCTTTTTATATTTTAAATTGTTTTATATGTATGTATTAAACTAACACACTGTAAAAGTAATAAATATTATTTGCAATAATTTTTTTTTTCTTCGTTACAATATTTATGGCAAGATCACTCCGGCGAGGAAATGGTTCTTCGGAGGAATTGCTTTCTTTGTTTAATAATGTTTTGAACAAACGAGAAACTGTTATTGGATTTATATCTCTTACCATCTGTTCTATTGTTTTTTCTACGAGTACTTTTACCAATAGAACACCTAGGAAAATATCCTCCCATAAACTAGGCTTCCGAACACCAGGGGCTGTCGCGCGCCACCGCCACATTTGCAGCAGGGGCAGTAATAGGAGGCTCGTTTGCGCCGAGTCTTATTGTAGGTTATTTTCGGTTTCCATTTTTGTAGGTACGCCAACTGTAACACTGCCGCTCATCGTGGAGTAAAACTATACCACGTTTACGTTTCACATATTCATATCCATTTTTGATTATGAATAATTTGAATATCAATAAAGAACAACAACTATGAACGACCGGCGATCGATCTGCCTAGCCTTTTCCCAACTATCTTGGGGTCGGCTTCCAGTCTAACCGGATACAGCTGAATACCAGTATTTTACATGGAGCGACTGCCTATCTGACCTCCACAACCCAGTTACAGGGTAATACGATACCCTTGGTAAGACGGGTTGTCAGACTTTCGGGCTTCTGGCGACTGACTGTCAAAGATCCACGAATGACAGATTAACGTGCTTTCCGAGACACGGAGGAGTCTCGGTATTATAGAGGTATGAGGAACAGGGTGTAAAGTTCACTAATCCTCCATAGAAAAGGGAGGATCCTCCAACCAGACGGGTGTTGTGTCTGGTGGGTAAGTTATTAAGAAAATCTTGGATCGTGTAGTAAGCTTTGTCAATTAAAAAAATACGCAATTTATATTTGAATAGTGGGAGTTTCTTGGTGTTTAAAATGTATTTTACATAGAGCGACTGCCTATCTGACCTCCACAATCCAGTTACTGGGTAATACGATACCCTTGGTAAGACTGGTTGTGAGACTTTCGAGCTTCTGGCGACCCGTAACGACTGTCAAAAATCCACGAATGACAGCCGGGACCAACGGCTTAACGTTTTTTCCGAGGCACGGAGGAGTCTCGGTATGAAAAGATGGTCACTAGCTGTAGCTTAACCTATGGATCGACTAGTGTGGCTGTTATTACTTAGCCACGAGCTTTTCTTCTCTCCTCATCTCTTCTCTATGAACGAGCGACGTTTGACATTAATTTTATCTTTGACTCTACATACTTAAACTGCATGCATACAGCGTGCTAAAAAGATGCAAGATCAATAAAGTTTAACCACGGGGACAATTATTCCTTGTGGTCAAATCAGTTGGACAAAATAGTTTGATTACAGGGAAGGACCCTATAAATTATGTAGCTAGGTAAGTACCTATCAAGTAAATAATTAAGATTTTTTTTTATTTTTTATCCTTTATTAAAAAGAACCAGGTTCTTAATAATTAATTACAATCTAGCCTAAAAGACTAATAAGCAATTTTAATCTAACTTAATTTTTTACGCAATAATTATTTTAAAACTTAGAATAGTGTTGGTTGTACTTTACATAAGTCCGTTCCACTTTCTTAGAGTCTGATATGATAATATAAACACTTTGTTCACGTGTTATATATGTGTCATTGTCACTATTATTTCTACACTTTTTACACTACACTAATTCAAAAGGTTTTGTTCGTTTTAGTCTTCGCACTATATTTGTCTGATCTAACAGCTGAATTGCCTCGATGTTCACATGATGGTGGAGTCGGTGTTCATGGGCCTCAGCGAATTTTTGTATTATGTTGGTGACGGGTTCCATTTTTAGGTCACGATGGAGGTCGTCATTTCTTATATACCAGGGCGCATTAACAATACTCCTGAGTACCTTATTCTGGAATGTTTGTATAATTTTGATGTTGGTCGGTTTAGTACAGCCCCAAAGTTGGATGCCATATGTCCATATTGGCATAAGAATATGCTTATATAATAACATTTTGTTATGTATCGATAGATATGAATTCCGTCCAATCAACCAATACATGTTTTTAAAGCGCATGTCTAGTTCCTGTCTTTTCTTTTCAACATGCGCTTTCCAGCGCAGTTTCGCGTCAAGCGTTATGCCAAGGTATTTGGCTGTATTTGCGTATGGCACTTGTTGGCCATTTATGAAGATTGGGTGGTAATCGCAATTCCTGTAGGTGAAATCAATGTGAAGTGACTTCGATTCGTTCAATTTGATTCTCCATTTTTGTGCCCAGTCATGAACTTCATTTACAGCGATTTGTACCTTTTTGATTGCTTCTGTATGGCATGACCCTGTAGCCATAATTGCAGTGTCGTCCGCGAAGGTTGCAATAGTATTATTTTCTAAAATAATTAAGATGGCATACTTTATTCTAATCCGTGGTAGGTAAGTATTACATAGGTACTTTATTTTTACAATACGTATTCAATTGTACAGTAAGGAGCTCCTGGCTAAGTAATAAAAGCCGCACGGGCCGATCCATCAGGTTAAGCTACGCTTGCCGCGGTTGGTCCGTGGATGGGTGACCATCTTTACACACCGAGACTCCTCCATGCCTCTGAAATCACGTTAATCTTTGATAGTCATTTGATAATCTTAGAAGCCCAAAAGTCTGACAACCAAGGGGTGTCGTATTACTAAGTAACTGGGTTGCGGAGGTCAGATAGGCAGTCGCTCCATGTAAAATACTGGCATTCAGCTGCATCCGGTTAGACTGGAAGCCGACCTCAACATAGTTGGGAAAAGGCTAGGCAGATTGTGATTGATTGTATTCATTTGTAATTTAGAAAATGAGTAGGTAGGTAGCATCTAAAATAAAAAAATCCCTCGGTTACAGTGTAACCATTCGTTACACTGATATAGGAACTAGACACGCGAAAACGTCTAGACCACAAACGAGATAACGACATTACGGTCACGCATGCGCCTCAAGGGGTTCGACGGAGGTAAAGCAATAACAACATAGTTTTCCCTACATTGTCTGGATTGAGGCCGAGCTACGAAACAAACAAATGTGACAGTCCAACACAGGTGAAGGTACCTTATGACCGGTATGGAGTTATGCATATTTCCATAATCTATTATATCTATTAAATCTGTAGACGAGGCGTTTCTGTACATTGAAAATATATAAAAAAATATATGTTGGGGTGTTAAAGAATAACGAACAGATTACATTTCTACCATTTTTAGATTTTTTGTCTGTTTGTCTGTGAGAGATTTTTTGTTCCAGTATCACGTAAAAAGTACGAATCCAATAGGGTTAAATTTTATACTCAAATATTTTGTATAATTCGGAGTAACGTTTAGTTTGTAATTCATCGCAATCGCTTCTATCTATCAAAAGATATTAACCAATTTAAGGTGTTCAAGAAGAACATATCATTACGTAACATAGATACATGTAACGACATCTGTTGACCCGAAATGATACTAACGTAAACTCACGTAGGTTTGTGAGATCGTGTGTTGTTTTAGTGTGGTTATGTTCGCATACTTCACGCGCAAACTTAACGCAATACCTACATTGTGAATATAACTCCCAATGATCCAATCAAATGTTAGGCTAATTAAAGGTTTCCAATTCGTTTTTATATGTTAATAAAGGTAGTGACCAAGCTACGATCGCGCTGAGAAATCGCAATGAAAATGATGAAGTCACGAGATATCAATCTGACCGATACATAAGCTCCTCGGAGGCAATTTGGCGTATTTTAAGTTTCCCAATTCTTGAGAGACATCCACCAGTCATCCATCTCGATATACACCTTGAGGGCGGGCAACGAGTATATTTTCAATCTGAAAATGTCACCGAAAGGTTAGACAATTCGAGACAAACCACCTTGATGGCATTCTTTCGCCTCTGCCAAACAAATAATTACGCGAAATCCCTTCTATATAACGAGGTTCCATCTTATTACGTATACACGTACAAAAAGCAGCAAGGCGTTTTAACCGTAGAAGACGTGGAACTGCTCTGGAAGGCGAGCCTGGAGTTTTCAAGGAACACGTGATTGGACGAGTGTACACTGTGCACCCGAATAATTCAGAGTGTTACTATTTACGTTTCTTTCTGCACGTAGTACGAGAACCTACTTCTTTTACTGAGCTCTGTATAGTGGATGATATTGAATATCCTACATACCAGGCTGCTTGCCACGCACGTCATTTATTAGGTGAAGATCAGCACTGGGATGATGCTTTAGCCGAGGCATGCGTTAGCGATAGTCCATATCGCTAGCGCCATCTGTTTGCCATCTTACTGACCTTTTGTGGATTTGCGGATCCTGGGCAGTTTTGGCAAAAATAAGTTTGCTGAAGGTTTTTCGAGCAGGAATAGCAGCCACATTGTTGCCCGGAGGAAAAACCGCACGTACAATTTTCAAGATCCCCATCCACTTGGAACGAACAGAAAGCCCGGTTTGCAATATTTCACGCAATAGCGATAAAGCTCGGGTTTTACGCGATTGTGTCATAAAAAAGGCTGTGGAAGCAGTAGACTGAAGTTTGTGGGACATAAGACAAAATGACCGGCCGATGGGAGGCATTACGATACGTTTTTGTGGTAATTTTAGGCAGACACTACCGATAATACCGAAAAAATAGTTTTTATTCCCAGAACTCCCCTCATTTCTAATAATTTCTGGTTTAATTTTAAACGTGTGCAATTCTCCGTCACTCCGGCAGCCTATGTTACGCCATGACCATTAGCAAAGCTCAGGGCCAGACATTGTTCGTTGCGGGGTGGATCTTAGTAATGGTTGCTTTTTCCACGGCCATCTTTATGTAGCTCTTTCGCGTGTGAGTAACCCTAGCAATCTTTTTGTGTACGTTCCTGGTGGTTCCATTGCTGACATTGTACATAGAGAAGCATTTTCCTAAATAACACAAGTTTTTTGACAGCTTCTTACTTACTTACGACTAGGAAAAATCACCGGGCCTGGGCGAAAGATTCTCTCTTTTTATATGGACACCCTCTCAGCAACCTTATGGATCTTCTCTAAGCTGCACATTACTGTTTTCCAACAGTCACGTAAACGAAGTCGCGGTCACAGCTAGTGTTACAAACAAAAACACAGAAAGGTAAACGCACATTTGTCCGCGCCGAAAGAATTGACCGCGCTGAACGAAACGAAAGTTCCTAGTAGGTACTCGTAATTCTTCCGTCCAATCGGACGGAAGAATTACCTACTAGGAACTTTAACGGCGCGGTTAGTATGCGAGGTTTCGTAGGATTTCTAAAATACAAGTCATTTTCTGAAATTTGATTATTTCAGCTCCTTTGTTTCCTTTGGCTCTCGATGTAGAGTCCTTTTAACCAGACTAGGCTATGACGCAACAAAGAAAGGTTTTGTTACCAGAGCCTGCAGTCTCGACATAGATAGCGATCGCTTTACGACCGAATTTGGTCGCAAAGTCCTAGTAGGGTACCTAGACACTCAAAATTGCTTGACAAGCATGTGATTTTTTCGTGTTTGTCATGCAATTTTGACCGTCTAGGGACCCCACTAGGACTCTGCGATCGAATTCGGTTGTAAAGCGATCGCTATCTATTTCGGGACTGCAAACCCAGGGATCCTCATGGAATCCGTCTGCGAATGTCGGATTTATTAACAACTGCAGTCTAAAAACTATACTGTTTTCTCTATACTTTGTAGACATTTGTAGTGTAGCAACGCTACTAAGTTGTACTTTGAAGACTTGGTGCTATAAATTGCTTTGCTTTTATACCTATCTTTGATCTCAAAATAAAAAGTCATTTATTCAAACTAGGCTGAGAATCAGCACTTTTCGAACGTCAAAATTACATAAGACAGTCCACCAAAACGCCCGCCCTTAACCACTTCACGCAGTCACCCTATACAGGGTTATTGGTAAAACACCAACAACCTCTAGGCGTCATTGTACTCATCATTATGAACAACTTTTACTATGGGACCAAACCTGAAATCGCGAAAAAAAATCAGCTGTTCAGTACATTTATGTTCGCATAATTCGTCAAAATGTACTGAACAGCTGATTTTCTTTTTGCGATTTCAGGTTTGGTCCCATAGTAAAAGTTGTTCATAATGATGAGTACCTACAATGACCCCTTAAGAGGTTGTTGGTGTTTTACCAATAACCCTGTATAGTATATTTGATCAAAAATCTTATTAATATTAAATATACAAACTCTTAGTTTGTTACTCTATCACGCCCTAACTGCTGAACGGATTTATATGAAATGTTCAGACACAGCTAAACAACGACCTAGATTGATGCCTATGATACTGTTAATACCTAGCTAATACTTAATAACTAGCAATTTTGCTACCAATATACATATTCAAAACTACTAGAAAACCATAACTCACCCTTCTTTTGTAGCTGCTGTATCGAGTGATGAGCATGGAAACTCCGACGACGTTGTCTAGCACCATAGTTTCACTAATTAAAGTAATTAACTCACTGAAGTTAACATTCAAATAGCGTCCTTATTTATTTATTTATTTATTATTTATTAAAACTTTATGCACAAGTAAAAACAAATACCGTACAAAGGCGGACTTAATGCCTGAGGCATTTTCTACCAGTCAACCTTAGGGTGATGCAGAGAAAACATGGCAGGTGCAATATAAAGGATAGATAACACGAAAATAACTATAAAATAAAAGAATAAATACAACAATATATACATATATACATACATATAATCAGAATAAACGTTGTCAGGAGAAATAACGATCGGTAGAGGAGAAAAAGAATCCAACAAATCAGCGCAGAGATGTTTCTGCCAACTTCTTACGTATATGCTCACGTATCTTCACTTTAAAAGACAACCGATTGGTTGTCGTCCTGATGTTCAGAGGGAGCGCATTCCAAAGAAAGACCGCCTGGACAAAGAAAGAATAGTGAATGAAACCAGCGCGGTGAGAAGGACATCGTAGAAGACGATTGTTGGTAGAACGAAGATTTTTACTATGGGCAGAGCATAAGTATTGAACATGGGAAGTCAGGTAAGAAGGAGAAGTGGGTTGGTCGAGAATAGAAAACAACATAGACAGAGCTCTCACCTCCCTGCGCTGCCGAATGGGTAACCATTTTAAAAGCAATCGGTGCCCGGATACATGGTCATACTTACGAAGATTGAAAACGAATCGAATGCAGTTATTGAGAAGGCGGTCAAGTTTATTGAGGAGATCTGCATTCAGGTCATAGTAACACACATCACCATAGTCAATTATGGGAAAGATTAGGGACTGTACAAGCATTGCCTTTATGTGTGTTGGGAGAAGGTTTTTCAACCGATAGAGCGACCGCAACGTTCCGGTGACTTTATTACTAACAGTCGTGACCTGCTTTCGCCAGTCAAGACAAGTGTCGACATGCAGACCAAGATCCTTAACATCGGAGCTAAACGGAATGACGGAGCTGTCAAAGATTACAGGTGGTACGGTTAAGCCATTCAGTTTTCTTATGCTGTAAGGGCTCCCAATTATGATAGCCTGACACTTGGCAGGGTTAACCGCCACCCCAAATCGATTAGACCAGTCCCTAACCACACCCAAATCCCGGTTAAGCTCACCAATCGCATCAGAAATGTTATCAACACTTGCCTGGCTGTAAAGCTGCAAATCGTCGGCATAAAGATGATACGCAGTGCGAAGCACGGTGGTAATGAGATTAATAAAAACGGAGAACAAAAGAGGAGATAATATACCGCCTTGAGGGACGCCAGCTGCAAGATCACACCAAGACGACGAAGAGTCTCCAGCACGAACAGACTGCTGACGTCCCCGAAGATAAGAGGAAAACCATTCCAATACCTCCGGAGAGACCATAAGATAGGAAAGGATGGATAAAAGGACTTCATGGCTGACGGTATTAAAAGCATTGGAGAAGTCAATTAACACTAAAACGGTAACTTTAGTGTCCTCCATTCCTCGCCTTATATCGTCAGTCACTTTAAGGAGAGCTGAAACGGTACTGTGCCCGGGCCTGAAACCAGACTGAAAGGGACTGATGAGGGAGTTGTGGTGAATAAAGTGGGAGAATTGTGTGTTCGTGTTAGGTTCCATTATGCACTAGATAGACTGTTTTTATGTACTTATTTTACTTTATTTTGCTGACATCTCTGTAGTCTACTATCTAACTCTAAACTAATATTTTAAAAGGTAAAATTGTTTCTTTGTTTTAACGAAGCAATCTCTGGAAGTCAGTACTTCCTCTCTCTGATTACAAATCTAAATACAATCTGCTGTACAAATCTCACCGTGAAAACTTAGGTGAGGTGAGCGCGGAGAGAGCTGCCAATAGTGTCAATCCTTAGTGTGGAATGACAACTCACTCCACGCTCTCTTCACTTAAGTTTACACGGTGAGATTTTTACAGAATAGACCGGCTGAATCTGAATACAAACATTATTCTCTGTTAGAAAGCTACGTTATTCCCCAGTACCATTGGATATGTTTATTGGAGTAGTAAACTTCCAAGCGGGTGGAAGTCACGGGCACAAGTTAGTGGATGCGCAAAGGTAGCCCGCGTAATTAAAATTTTCTTACGTTGTTTTGCAATTTGCAAGTCAGTGGCAGGTTGTATCTCACCTTCAGAAACAATGGCGCAACATTGTTGCTCGCAACGTAACTTGAAATTAATGAATTAACAATGTTGCTCGGCTTGTTTTCCAAGCTCCCGCAACGCAAAAACATGTTGCTGAAACATTGTTGCACAACCTTGTTTCCTAATGAATATATGTATGTACGTGGTTTATGTGAAAAGTTGGATAGACAGCTATGACCTGAATCAAAATAAATTCTATCGTCACGTAGAATATCATTAGTAAGTTAGTCTGTCTCAGTCTGTATACGTAATTATGTATTATGATCAACAGAGATCGGAATAGGTAGAGTATAAATACATAAACTTCGAGGAAAGAAGTAACAAGAGTGGATAATACCGATATACTGGGTGACTTTTTACCGTCTTGAAAAAAATAGGGTATAATATTCATATTCATATTCATTTATAGGTGAACGGAGTAGAAGCATACGGGCTACGGCATACCTAGTTTTCTTTTTTTTTTAACCGACTTCCAAAAGGAGGAGGTTATCAATTCGTCTGTATGTTTTTTTTTTTTTTTGTATGTTTGTTACGCGATTACTCAAAGACGGATGAACCGATTTGGAAAATTCTTTTTTTGTTTGAAAAGGTATACTCCCGAGGTGGTCCCATATAAATTTTATTAACTTTGTTCGAGGAGTTTTTGAGTTAGCTTCAATAATGCGTATATTTCCCACTTATTTTATATGGATGTTGTGATGGTGTTTTAATAACTTCCTATCACTGTTATTTACATGGCTATATCTACAATTCTTGGGCTCAATTATGTATTCGAATTTGTGTGGGGTAGGTTCCACAACTAAAAAGTGAAAAATAAAAACTTTTTAGCAAAAAATAAAACCGACTTCTAAAACAAAACACTACAAAGTGAAAAATAACTTTAATTTCGGAAGTCGGTGGCAAAAAACGAAAATACAAAACCAAAGACACCGACTTCCGAAATTAAAGTTATTTTTCACTTTGTAGTGTTTTGTTTTAGAAGTCGGTTTTATTTTTTTTTAATAATAATATCGAAATTCAAATCATACGCACTACTATTTTAAACGATGTATAAAGTTTTGTTAATGTATAAAATTTCTGTTTTTATTGTTCTAGTTTACTTCAAATGTGTAGTGTTTATTGATAGAGCAATTTCTGTCTAAGCTATTGATAAAACAAAAAAAAAACTAGGTATGCAGACTCTGGTCACCTACGTATATTATACTCAATTTTTTTCAAGACTGTAAATAAAATCATCCAGTATAATCCCGGAATTATAAACCTGATGATTAAATCTCGGGATTTAAGAAAATGCGAATTATATTGTACTTTGAATACATTCGTAACAAATTAAATATTTATAATAAAATCATAAATAATTCATTTTATTTCAGTATAAGATTGCACAACTTTTTTAGGTGTTACAAACTGAAAAACATCAAAGTTAATTTTCGTTTTGTGGAATTATTGGGCATAACGTCGGACTAATATATCTCTTATAAAATAAAATTAATAAAATTATAAATAGATAAAAAAAAATATAAATAGGCACTGTAACCTCATAAAATACAAATATTCACAAGAACGATATTCGATGGCTATTTTATAGGCTATCCACTCAGGCTATCCACACTTAGATCTCGTAAACCTACTGGCCACTATATTTTACGAGCCGTTTATTTCATTATAGCCTGTTTATTTGCATGTTAGCCATAATTTTATCTAAATGCTAAAGCTTTTTCAATGATAATGTTGTTAACTTTTATTAGTTAACAACATTATCATTGAAAAAGCTTTAAATTACTTTCACTATAAAAAAAAAATATTATTATAAGTTTTCTTTATAGTGAAAGTAATTTTCTGATTTATTAACCTGTTATCCCCTAAGACTTACTCATTAATGTGTCAATTATGATATATTATTCAAGTCATGATTTCATGAATAACGTCAATGTACTCGTATTATTTTTTCTATGTAATGCCCGGAATACACGAATCTACTTTTTCAAGCATGGATAGCAAAGTAGTCTTACCAAGGGGTCTCGTCTTATCAGATAGGCAGTCGCTCCATTTAAAATACTCCCAGTATTTTACATGGAGCGACTTTACTTCAGCTGCATCGGCACTCGGTACCGTAATTGCGTAAAACACTATCAATCGAAAGCTGAATCATTTTGAAGCAAATTGCTAATACATTGCTTCATATATTCGAAAAATTTGTCTGGTCGGCTACGTAAGTAACGCAATGAATCTTGTTTAACTGTCAAAATAAATCCGATTTCGATTGATAGTGTGACACGCAATTGCTCCGCCGGCTAGACTGTAAGCCAACCCCAACATAGTTGGGAAAAGGCTAGGCAGATTAATACACATACATATTCAAAACTCTATATTCAATACTCAATAGATACTATAAATTACTTTGTTTCACAATATTTTGTCTACATGGAGGGACTTGTGGCTAAGTAGTAACAGCCGCACGGGTTGGTCCGTGATTGGGTGACCAACTTTACATACCAAGACCCTCCGTGTCTCGGAAAGCACGTCAAGCCTTTGGCTCCGGCTGGCATTCGTGGACCTTTGATAGTCCGTACGGGTCGTCAGAAGTCCGAAAGTCTGACAACCAGTCTTACCAAGGGGTATCGTATTACCCAGTTACTGGGTTGTGGAGGTCAGATAGACAGTCGCGCCATGTAAAATACTGGTATTCAGCTGCATCCGGTTTGACTGGAAGCCGACCCCAACATAGTTGGGAAAAGGCTAGGCAGATTAATTTGACTCGCTTGCTAACCTTGCTTGAAAAACTAGGCTTGTACTCGAAAGCCCAAAATTACAAGGACAACTCCAAACAGAGGGGTCTTTTCCCATTTTTCAACACGTTATGAAACGTTTATAACCATTTTCCTGTAGCGCGTTGTTTTAACGTAATTCTTTGAAGGCTATGTCTTTACGTGTCTCATAAAATGATATCGAGATGTAGCATGTTTAACAATTCCTCTTACGTGATATTGGATTAGTACCTATGTATAATAAAATAATAATTTTATCCTATTAGGACCTCATGTAGGTATTTAACATAATATTTATTTACTTTAACATTGGATGATTTCCTAGATTTTCATTTCATGTACAGGCACAAACCGGGATTGTTGAGCCACTAGCTTATCATGTTAACTTGGTTGTGATACACGAATGCCGCCCGTTTTTCGTTATTGAAATGTCACATGTCAAATTTCACGGGCGGCATTCGTGTAACACACCCAAGTTAAGATGATATTAAGCTAGTGGCTCAACAATCCCGGTTCGTGATTCCAGTGCGACAACGTCCAAAGGTTCCATCTTTGGAAAAACCGAAATATAGCGTAGTATCGGCCAATAGAACTTGTTATAAATTCCCACCTAAATTGTCCATATTCAAACGAAAAGGATCCAACCCCCATTAGGTGTAATGTGGGTTAGATCCTTTTCGTTTAACTATGGACAATTGATATAGATTGACGCACTAATTCCAGCACTTCCCTTATTGGACATGTCACATTTAATTCGGCAAAATTCGGTTTTTCCGAAGATAAACGATCGAACCTATGAACGTTATCGTAATGTAGTTTAGTAGGTAGGTTGGTATTATCGCTGACAGCCTAGGAACAATTTCAAACCAGCTTAAAAGTACCCAAACATACTATTTTCTATTAATTCGCGCACAGACACAAACAATACCGCTTAGCTTTATAGTTTCTAGCACTTTTAGTACCACCACAATAGTGTCATAGCACTAAAATAAGAACTACGAGTGGTTAGTGACGGACTAGATACAATGGAACTCATTCGTTAGTGACACCTTGGACGTTGGAATAGAAAGCTAGCAGTAGGGTAACAATAAAGTAAGTAGAATCGGATACCGGGTAAATTTTCAAACCGTTATCATGTCTTTACATTGTCTTTAGAAAAATAAAAACTGGTTAATACGGACGCACGATAAACAAACGCCGTTTAGTTTTTATTCAGCAGCAAGAATTTTTTTGTTTCGGGACGGACAACGCTTTTTCCGGCACGCCGCTCTTCGAATATTCCGGTTAATTTAAAATAAAGTTCTTAAAACATTCACGTTCCGGAGCAAAACCGAAATAAAATGCAATTAACCGGTATTTTTTAACTGGTTCAGAGCCTCAGATACCTACGCGTTTTGTCAATGTACTGAGTGTCTGATTCTGATTTATTACTGACGGCCGCCCTTCGTACACAGTTTTTTAGTTAACAAAACAGAGATTTCCTTATTATAATTGTGTAGTTTTAATTTTAACGTAGGTAACTTCTCGGAATAAATTCTCTAAATGATGGTGACAGCTGCATCAATATCTGTTACGAAGTTTAGAAGAACAATGCGGTCGCACAGACGAGACACGAAAAGCGTCTTTAGTTTTCAATTTATGTCTAGATTAAAGATTGATCATCAAAGGATTAGGTACCTACTAAGGGACAATTTATTTAATTAGCCTACATTCAACTTTTCAAAGTAAGTTAGGTAAGTACATCACACATGTTAAAGCGCCGCCCACGGCTAAGCTACGCACTAGCTTCCCTTTGTATGAAAATGTGAGCGAGTTATCGTCCACTCACAGCGACCCACCACCACACTACGCACTAGTGCGTGGTTGGCGAACAAATGAACCTCTGGTACATTTCACCACGCTTAGCCACCGCAGCAGTGGACGATCGATTTATGGCGAAAGCGCCAGGGTAGCCCGCGATATTCAAATTTTCTTACGTTTTTTGCAATTTGCAAGTCAGTAGGTTCACAATACGATTCGCGACCGTAATAAGTACCTATGTATTTACAGAATTATAAAATGATTAAAGTCATCAATATAGACCAAGTAATCCTATTGAAGGACTATAGGGAGGATTGAAAAGTACGCAGCCTAAAAAAATAAACACATACAAAATCAATTATATTTTTATTTTTCTACGTAATCACCATCAAGTTGAATGCACTTCTGCCACCTCACGTTCAAAGCGTTTGTACGTTGAAAAAAAAATAATTCGTCTTGAGAGTCAAAATACGTGTCTATTGCTGCTTTGACCTCGTCGTTTGTCAAAAAATCCTGACCTTCTAAGTGCTTTTTCAGGTTAGGGAATAGAAAAAAGTCAGATGATGAAACAGGACTTTTTCTCTGAGCATTCCAGGGCGTTTTTCTTTTATTTCCTGACGTAAACAACGTAATAAGGTGCAGTAGTAGTAATCAGAGTTTATATTCTGACCTTTTTCAAAGTAATCAACCATAATCACGCCCTTCGAGTCCCAGCATACTGAAGCCATCACCTTATTTGCCGACAAAATCGACTTAGACTTTATAGGGGGTGGTGAACCGGGTCTTCTCCACTGTTTTGATTATTGTTTTTAGTATAAGTATAAGATCATTTAATTTGTCCAAAACATGAGTATACACATGGCATGCAAGATGTTACAATAAAATTATTTCACAGTCATGTTTTGCCTTAACGGCGTACAAATATAAATAGGTAGGTTATAACATAATCATCAAATAATATAAATTATCAATTATTCAAACAATTAAACATCAAAATTAAAATTAAAATTGTACTAAGAACAGTGTCATCAACTCATTATAGATAATAAAATTAATCAATTAAATGTCAAAGTAAATAAGAATGGCATAGAGAATAGAGAATAGTCATCATCTCATCATTGATAATAAAATTAGTCAGTTAAATGTCAAAGTAAATAAAAATACAAAAATTAGATTAATTTGTCTTTCAGAAATTCGTCAGTGCTGTAATAGGCTTTCTCTATCAGAAGGCTTTTTAACCTACTTCTTAATTTTTCTATGGTATATTCTCTCCAATATTTTGGCAACGTATTGTAAAGGATTGGTGCCATACAGAATATACTTTTACGCATTAAAGCAGTCTTGGATCTAGGAATGCAAAGTTTGCTATTGTCGCGTCTATTCCGAATTACTTTCGCTGACAATAGGGGAAATAGGTGTGGGTTTGATTTGACAAATATAATGGTCTCTAAAATGTACAAAGATGGAAGAGTTAATATTTTATATTTTTTGAAAAAGGATTTACAGCTCTCGGTAACCTGAAGTCCAAACATAGTTCTCAGGCACCTCTTTTGGATTTTAAAAATTACATCTTTATTTGTCGAATTACCCCAAAAAATCACTCCATATCTTAAGTTGGAGGACACTAAGCCGTGATAGGCAGTTAGCAGCGCATCAATATTTAACATCGGGGCTAATTTATACAGTGCATATGTGGACTGACTCATTTTTTTGCTTAAGACTTCCGTATGTGCCTTCCAATCTAATTTAGAGTCTATAGTTACTCCAAGAAATTTGGTTGTGTCAACTTGATCTATGTTATGATCACAGTAGTGCACTTTAACATTTGGAATAGTCGATCTTTGGGCAAAATGCATAATATTCGTTTTTTCTAGATTAATCTTAAGGTTGTTGTTTTCTAACCATTGTATCATAGATTTTATAGAATTGTTAATGTCAGCTTCGTATGTGTCTCTATTTTGACAAGCGATTGTAATGGTACTATCATCGGCAAAAAGTGTCATTGGATGGTCAATACTTTTTGGTAGGTCATTAATGTACAGTATAAAAAATAGTGGGCCTACGACAGTACCTTGCGGTACACCAAATTTAACTATACGCTCTTTTGATTTATAGATTACTTCATGTTTATTTCCTTTATTTATTGCTGAAATTTCTGTAAATTGTTTTCTGTTGCTCAAATAGGACTGAATAAGGCTAGAAATATTACCTCTAATGCCGTATGCTTCTAATTTTTCGATAAGTATGTCGTGACGGACATGGTCGAAGGCCTGTGTCATGTCACAGAAGATGGTACATACAGGTATATTTGCATCTACTTTCGGCATGATAGTACCTAAAAAATCATATATTGCCAAGTTTATTGTTTTACCATTTCTGAATCCCTTTTGTTCATTAGCAAGTATATTTTCTTTTTCGATATAAGTGTATAGCTGTTTATATAAATGCTTTTCGAATATTTTTGAGATTATACTTATGAGGGATATGGGCCTATAAATTGCATTTGCTTGTTATCTTCCTATTTAAATAGCGGTTTAACAATTGATATTTTGAGTGCATCAGGAAAAACACCAGTCTCTATGCAAAGATTAATTAGATGGCTTAGATGCGTTGATATTTCTCCCGCTACTGATTTTATAACTTTTGTTGATAGGCCATCATATCCTACACTATTCGTATTTTTTAATTTTTTTATGATTTTAAGCACATCGATAGGCAGACATGGGGGCAAAAAAAACGAATCTTTTCTTTTTTGTATCATTGACGTAGTTTTTTTTCCAGATCCTGCTATAGGATTTATTTTGTCAACGAAATAATTATTGAATGCATCTGCAATGTCATGTGGGTCAGTAATAATGTCATTATTCATACGAATTTTGTCAATACAGTGTTTCGGAATGTTGAATTTTGAGTTATTGATTATTTTCCAAGTAGCTTTGGATTTATTATCTGAAGTTTTTATAGTGTAGTTATTTTGTGCCCTTTGTGTGAGTTTTACAATTCTTTTAAATAGTTTAGAGTAATGAGTAAGTTTGCTTTTATTAATTTGATTTGGTTTAAGTCGGTATTGCCATAAAAGTTGTCTTTTCTTTTTACTACATAGTTTAATACCACGTGAAACCCATTTCGGTTTTCTCATAGTATTAATTCTTACATTCCTTTCGGGAAAGCATAATTTATAAAATAATGAAAATATGTCAAGAAAGGATTTATAGGCTACATTAGGATCATTACTTTTGTAAATGTCAGAAAATGATAAATTATCCAAGCAATCTTTAAATTTTGCCATATTTTCATTGCAGTAGTCACGTCTTGTAACCTGCCAGTATTTAATGTTACACTTTTTTTGTACTGGGAACATCATTAACTGTGCTGTGTGGTCCGATAGAGCAAGCTCTAGGACTTCGACCTTACATGCTTTGCGAAAATTATGGGCAATGTTATCAATACAAGTATTACTTTTTAGGCGTGTTGGTTGATTCACTGCTAATTTTAAATTATGGTTGAGTAAAATGCATTCAAATTCAATAGTTTGATGGTTCCTTTTTAGAATGTCGATATTGAAATCCCCTGCAATGACAATATTATGATAGCATTTCTTACTTAGCTCTTTTAGGAGAATTTGTAATTTATGCATACATTCGTTTAGGTTAGTTAACTTAGGAACTCTATACACACATGCTAGGACAGTGTTATAGTTAGGTAACTCTATCGCACAACATTCAAATACTCCGGGTTCTGATATGTTGGCTATCTTCTTTAATTCGATGAAGCGGTGTCCGTTCTTTACTAAGATGCATGCTCCACCTCTCTTGCTTTCTCTTCTGCAGTAAGACGCCGCTAGTTGATAATTTGGTATAGTTAAATATGATTCATATCCTGCCTTAATAAAGTGTTCGGTTACGCACAATACATCTACATTCAAACCCTTTTCTAATAACTCATCTAAACATACTGTGACCATGTCGGATTTGTTTAGTATCCCGGCGATATTCTGATGCATAATACAGACATTATTAGTCTCGAAAAAATTTTGTTAACTTCTCTTTATTTAAGTCGTTCGTTTTTGCCGTGTCATAGTATTCAATGTGAAAATAGTCTTCATCATCTTGTGTACCAGTGATCATAGTTGCTTCTATTGAGCCTGCATTACATTGATTGATAAAAAGTAAAAGGGCATTGAGATCTTGAAAAATAGTTCGCATTCCTGTGTTATTGAGCTTTCCGCTACGTCTATAGAACATTGTGCGATCATAGGACAGGTTTTTGTTTGAGTCGAGGAAATAAGCGTGCTCATGAGTCAATATATCGTGGTACAGTAAATCATTGAGATGTTCTACCCTCCCATTAAATATGTTCATATAACTGCCGCATTTGAAAGTCGGTGCACAGATGATAAAATTTGTGTGTTTGATTTTATTTATCGATGCTCAAAATCAAATTAGGGTAGTCATTTGAGTTGACGTCTTCTTCTCCTATGAATATGATACAGAAATCATTCATCGTAAATGACTGCACTTTAGTTTCTATATTTTTTCATCATTTGGTCCATGGTACGGTGTGGCATTAGGTAGTGGCAGATCTCTGACCCGAGTTGCAGAGTGGTATCAGAGATTGAAAGTATTTTATTTATATTATTATTGCTGAGGATACATATCTTATTGGTTTTTGTATTAATCTGCCCGGGTCTTGCTTCCTCTGTTTGCACTGGGCGAGTATATCTCCTGGTGTTTTGGTCCTGATGTTTCATAATCCCAGCATTGTTTGTGACATCTTGTGGGGGCGCTAATGCTTCGCTGGGTTTCTGCTGCTGTTCTAATGTTTCAGTTTGTGTTTGCTTTTCTATCATGGTTTTACTCGACGTCTTCATTGGTGATGTGACTTTATACTTGGCTGGACTACTAGTTATTTTTTTATATAAGCTATTCTTCTTTAATAATTCTTTATTGGTTTGTTTAAGTTTATAATTTTCTGATGATAACAACTCAATTTCTTTGTGAGCACTTTGTAACTGTGTCTCTAGGTCTAGTAATTTATTATTTAGAACTCGAATTGGTTCATCTTCCTCGTTGGACAAGTCGGGCATACTATTTACCGTACTCTCTAATGTTTGTGAGATTATATCACTGTCATCGTTAGTGGTTACGGATCTAGAACGATTGCGACGAAATGTTATGTTTTCCAGAAAGTTCATATTGATACTCGAAAATCCTCTCTTTACCTGTGGAACGTCACAAATGTCCACTGATGTTTATTTTAATAGTCTTGTGAATGGTATAATTGCTAGAAACATTCACAAAAAGACTTGTCGAAACCCAGATTTGAACTCGAGCCACCTCGGTTCAAGATTTGATGTCACGCTCTTAGCCACAACGCCAACTGGTAACTTATAGTATAGGTTGAAATTGTTATTCTTGTTTCACGGTGATTTAGTTAGAAACGTTAAAATGCGGTAGATTGATTATTTTTTTCTTTTTTTTTAAATAATGTAACAGCCATCAATTTTTTCTGAACTCACAGAATAAAGCACTCAGCTTGAATATTTCATATTGCGTAAAGTAACGCGCAAATGTTTTATGCACTGCACTGTTTGTTTATTGTTATTATAAAAGTTATAGTCGTATTTACTAGACTGCACTGAACTTTTACAGTTTCATGTAATTTATGCACTTTTCTTGAGTGATCCGAGGAGATAACACTGTCACTTGGTATTTGGACTATTACTACGATATTTGACTGCTTGTTTTGCGATAATCTGTTTATTTACTATTTTTAAGCAATTAGATTACTTGGAGCCGATGTTGATCGCAACACTAGCGCCAGTTTTGTTTCCAGTGTACAGTGATGAACCCATGTTTCGTCCATAGTAACAAAGCGATTTGAAAAATCATCTGGATCGGTTTCAAATAACTTCAAACAGTCGCGTGAAATGGTCAATCGCGTTCTTTTTTGTTCGACTGAAAGCAGCCTCGGGACTCACCCAATTTGTTGAATATGATGTTTTGTGTTCATTCATAAGAGATGCTTATAATTTCGGCTATCTCTCTAATTTTTAATCTGCGATCTTTTTTCTGGGTGGGAAATAATCAAATAACTTCTCCCGCTCTGGGCGGAGCGGGAGGGCATGTCAGACTTTTACTGACTAAAACCCACCCGTGTTCCTTCAGTTTTTTGACGGTTGAATATGAGAGCGCTCTATGATTACTGCTATTGATTATTTGCTATATGATTCTGCTCTGTCGTATTATCACCAAAAGCCATCCATGATGATATCATCATGGATGGCATTTGGTGATAACCCCTTCTTATGGAGGTACTTAATCACAGCACGCTGGTCAATTTGCTCCATTTGCGGAAGTGACGGCGGATTGTATACTTGTGTAAATAATGTGGGTAGTTTTGATTTTAAGAAAATTTGAATTTCGCGGCCTATGTTAGCGCTTCGTTGGAGTTCGACTTTCACGAGAAAAAAGTATTTCATGGTGAATATTACAATACTTACGTTGTACCTCAGTCTCACCCAAGGCTGCTAAAAACTCACTTATAATGCTAAATGCTAAATGCCATTCTTGTATTCCTGTCCCCGAAACGAGACACAACTAGGTAAAATGTCGATAATGAGAAAGCTGGTTAAGATTTGAGATGTCCTGAATTCATCATACAGCATGGTCATACTATCCATCCTTTATTGCATTAGGACTACTTTGTCTTCTTCGGTCTTACTTGCATAACAAATAATATACTGTAGTTACACACTGAGGAGCTCGTGGCTAACTAATAACAGCCGCACGGGTCGATCCATCAGGTTAAGCTACGCTTGCCGGGGTTGGTCTGTGGATGTGTGACCATCTTTACATCCCGAGACTCCTCCGTGCCTCGGAAAGCACGTTTGGTCCCGGCTGTCTTTTGTACAGTCGTTAGGGGTTTTCAGAAGCCCAAAAGTCTGACCACCAGTCTTACCAAGGGGTATTACCCAGTAAGTTGGTTTGTGGAGGTCAGATAGGCAGACGCTGCATGAAAAATACTTGTATTCAGCTGCATCCGATTAGACTGGAAGCCGACCCCAACAGAGTTGGGAAAAGGCAGGCAGATTGAGTCATCTTCTCTGTTCTTGGCAATTTGCCACAATCTTGGCATTGCAGTAGATTGCTCGATGTTGTTTGTGGACACGTTACGTCCGTCGTATAGTTATTAACCAACAATTTCCAAAAGTTGCGCAATTTTAGGCGGCTCTACACCTATAATAAGTTTGCGCAATCTCTCTATTGCGCAATATGATTGAATCATCACTTAAACGATCATTCCAATAGTTATACGCAATTAAATTAACCATCGATAAACTTCAATGTTATCGCGTGAGCAAGACCTGCCAACAGTACCTATAATAAAATATTGCACAATACAATACATATATACACAAAACTTCACGCTTGTACTCCCTGAAGGGTTAGGCAGAGTTGCACCTGTAATACACCCACATTTCGCCAGTTATGCTGAAGTCCCATGTAGGATGGCGAGGCTACAGAACAGTGATAGATTTGCCATCGACAAAGACAATAATATGTTTTGAATAGACGGACAATTATAGTTGGTAGTCTATTTCATTATCTTTTAGTTTCCAATCTGAGTAGAGCTGCACGATCACTGACAAATGAAATGCGTGCACTGACTGCACAGGGCTACTCAATCTGTGTGGTTCTTTCCTCAAAAGAACTTTTCAGACACCAATCTACATGGTCTTCACAGTCACGATCTGACCAAGATTATGTCTGGATTTTAAAAGAGACTGTAAACTCTTGAGTTTGTTTCGGCCTTTCTTCTCAGAGTAGGCATACGGGAAACGCCGGCCGCGTCTACTTTTTAAAAATATGATTGACGTGTAAAAGTGTTTGTACAAAGATACTTAAAGAAATAAAATCATTTTATAGATATAACAGTTGCAAGTCATGGTGTTTTCCTAAATAAGTACATAATATATTAACATTTTCTTATGCTGAAAACTAATATCACAGTAATCATTAGAATAGTAGTCGTCATTCTATAAGAATGGAACGTCATGAATGACATGAATTAGCAAATTACACTATGTATTTACCTACGTTACTTGCAATAAATAAAAAAAAACGGCGATAGGTAGGATAGGATTATATTAATTCTTGTAATTGGCTAGGATTTATTAAAAATAGAAAGAAAGAAAATACGTTTATTTGCGATAAACATGGCGCAAAGAAATAAAATAACAAAATAAAACAATTAAAGAACAAGTTTGGGGAAAATATGCGTCACATTCACGCAAAACGGCCGTCGCTCAGCATAATGCCGCGACCCCATACGAGACAAGAGCCTCAGCGCTGGTTTTCAGCGACAGCCGGCGTTGACGTAATGACGTCGACCGGTACATCATGCAGTGGAAGTACAAATGCCAATTAAAATGAGATAAATAAGATTATTGAATATTTTCAAAGTTTATGTAAATATGATAGGTATTGAAGTTGAGTACATTGCGTTCTGTCAGCGCTAGCACCCACCGACTCCGACGCCGGCGCTGCGGACGGATGCATTATCTGTGCCGTGCGCGCACAGCGGCGAAGTTGTCGGAAATATTTTAGCTGTTGTTATTTGTTTTGTTGGATAATTATTGTATAACATGGCGCAGCACATTATATAATTTTATTGTATGATGGGATTATGTAACAATGATGTTTTTGTGTGATTGTGTGAGTTACTAAATACGCGTTACTAAATATGAGTTAGTAAATACGCACTATACAATTAAAGACTCACATTCATAACGGCAAAACACTAGGACACGGTCGTCAGTGTTGTATGGATCACTATGGAAGCTTGTTGACAGACACGTTTTATCTACGGTGCGGTTTATACGCCGTGTGTAGGCAGTAGGCACAATCGTCAGTGTTGTATGGATCACTATGGAAGCTTGTTGACAGACACATTTTGTTCTACGGTGCGGTTTATACGCCGTGTGTAGGCAGTAGGCACAATCGTCAGTGTTGTTTGGATCACTATGGAAGCTTGTTGACAGACACATTTTTTCTACGGTGCGGTTTATACGCCGTGTGTAGGCAGTAGACACAATCGTCAGTGTTGTTTGGATCACTATGGAAGCTTGTTGACAGACACATTTTTTCTACGGTGCGGTTTATACGCCGTGTGTAGGCAGTAGGCACAATCGTCAGTGTTGTTTGGATCACTATGGAAGCTTGTTGATAGACACATTTTTTCTACGGTACGGTTTATACGCCGTGTGTAGGCAGTAGGCACAATCGTCAGTGTTGTTTGGATCACTATGGAAGCTTGTTGACAGACACGTTTTATCTACGGTGCGGTTTATACGCCGTGTGTAGGCAGTAGGCACAATCGTCAGTGTTGTATGGCTCACTATGGAAGCTTGTTGACAGACACGTTTTATCTACGGTGCGGTTTATACGCCGTGTGTAGGCAGTAGGCACAATCGTCAGTGTTGTTTGGATCACTATGGAAGCTTGTTGACAGACACATTTTTTCTACGGTGCGGTTTATACGCTGTGTGTAGGCAGTAGACACAATCGTCAGTGTTGTTTGGATCACTATGGAAGCTTGTTGACAGACACGTTTTATCTACGGTGCGGTTTATACGCCGTGTGTAGGCAGTAGGCACAATCGTCAGTGTTGTTTGGATCACTATGGAAGCTTGTTGACAGACACATTTTTTCTACGGTGCGGTTTATACGCTGTGTGTAGGCAGTAGGCACAATCGTCAGTGTTGTTTGGATCACTATGGAAGCTTGTTGACAGACACGTTTTATCTACGGTGCGGTTTATACGCCGTGTGTAGGCAGTAGGCACAATCGTCAGTGTTGTTTGGATCACTATGGAAGCTTGTTGACACACACGTTTTATCTACGGTGCGGTTTATACGCCGTGTGTAGGCAGTAGGCACAATCGTCAGTGTTGTTTGGATCACTATGGAAGCTTGTTGACAGACACGTTTTATCTACGGTGCGGTTTATACGCCGTGTGTAGGCAGTAGGCACAATCGTCAGTGTTGTTTGGATCACTATGGAAGCTTGTTGACAGACACGTTTTATCTACGGTGCGGTTTATACGCCGTGTGTAGGCAGTAGGCACAATCGTCAGTGTTGTTTGGATCACTATGGAAGCTTGTTGACAGACACGTTTTATCTACGGTGCGGTTTATACGCCGTGTGTAGGCAGTAGGCACAATCGTCAGTGTTGTTTGGATCACTATGGAAGCTTGTTGACAGACACATTTTTTCTACGGTGCGGTTTATACGCTGTGTGTAGGCAGTAGGCACAATCGTCAGTGTTGTTTGGATCACTATGGAAGCTTGTTGACAGACACGTTTTATCTACGGTGCGGTTTATACGCCGTGTGTAGGCAGTAGGCACAATCGTCAGTGTTGTTTGGATCACTATGGAAGCTTGTTGACAGACACATTTTTTCTACGGTGCGGTTTATACGCTGTGTGTAGGCAGTAGGCACAATCGTCAGTGTTGTTTGGATCACTATGGAAGCTTGTTGACAGACACGTTTTATCTACGGTGCGGTTTATACGCCGTGTGTAGGCAGTAGGCACAATCGTCAGTGTTGTTTGGATCACTATGGAAGCTTGTTGACAGACACGTTTTATCTACGGTGCGGTTTATACGCCGTGTGTAGGCAGTAGGCACAATCGTCAGTGTTGTTTGGATCACTATGGAAGCTTGTTGACAGACACGTTTTATCTACGGTGCGGTTTATACGCCGTGTGTAGGCAGTAGGCACAATCGTCAGTGTTGTTTGGATCACTATGGAAGCTTGTTGACAGACACGTTTTATCTACGGTGCGGTTTATACGCCGTGTGTAGGCAGTAGGCACAATCGTCAGTGTTGTTTGGATCACTATGGAAGCTTGTTGACAGACACGTTTTATCTACGGTGCGGTTTATACGCCGTGTGTAGGCAGTAGGCACAATCGTCAGTGTTGTTTGGATCACTATGGAAGCTTGTTGACAGACACGTTTTATCTACGGTGCGGTTTATACGCCGTGTGTAGGCAGTAGGCACAATCGTCAGTGTTGTTTGGATCACTATGGAAGCTTGTTGACAGACACATTTTTTCTACGGTGCGGTTTATACGCTGTGTGTAGGCAGTAGGCACAATCGTCAGTGTTGTTTGGATCACTATGGAAGCTTGTTGACAGACACGTTTTATCTACGGTGCGGTTTATACGCCGTGTGTAGGCAGTAGGCACAATCGTCAGTGTTGTTTGGATCACTATGGAAGCTTGTTGACAGACACATTTTTTCTACGGTGCGGTTTATACGCTGTGTGTAGGCAGTAGGCACAATCGTCAGTGTTGTTTGGATCACTATGGAAGCTTGTTGACAGACACGTTTTATCTACGGTGCGGTTTATACGCCGTGTGTAGGCAGTAGGCACAATCGTCAGTGTTGTTTGGATCACTATGGAAGCTTGTTGACAGACACGTTTTATCTACGGTGCGGTTTATACGCCGTGTGTAGGCAGTAGGCACAATCGTCAGTGTTGTTTGGATCACTATGGAAGCTTGTTGACAGACACGTTTTATCTACGGTGCGGTTTATACGCCGTGTGTAGGCAGTAGGCACAATCGTCAGTGTTGTTTGGATCACTATGGAAGCTTGTTGACAGACACGTTTTATCTACGGTGCGGTTTATACGCCGTGTGTAGGCAGTAGGCACAATCGTCAGTGTTGTTTGGATCACTATGGAAGCTTGTTGACAGACACGTTTTATCTACGGTGCGGTTTATACGCCGTGTGTAGGCAGTAGGCACAATCGTCAGTGTTGTTTGGATCACTATGGAAGCTTGTTGACAGACACGTTTTATCTACGGTGCGGTTTATACGCCGTGTGTAGGCAGTAGGCACAATCGTCAGTGTTGTTTGGATCACTATGGAAGCTTGTTGACAGACACGTTTTATCTACGGTGCGGTTTATACGCCGTGTGTAGGCAGTAGGCACAATCGTCAGTGTTGTTTGGATCACTATGGAAGCTTGTTGACAGACACGTTTTATCTACGGTGCGGTTTATACGCCGTGTGTAGGCAGTAGGCACAATCGTCAGTGTTGTTTGGATCACTATGGAAGCTTGTTGACAGACACGTTTTATCTACGGTGCGGTTTATACGCCGTGTGTAGGCAGTAGACACAATCGTCAGTGTTGTTTGGATCACTATGGAAGCTTGTTGACAGACACATTTTTTCTACGGTGCGGTTTATACGCCGTGTGTAGGCAGTAGGCACAATCGTCAGTGTTGTTTGGATCACTATGGAAGCTTGTTGACAGACACGTTTTATCTACGGTGCGGTTTATACGCCGTGTGTAGGCAGTAGGCACAATCGTCAGTGTTGTATGGATCACTATGGAAGCTTGTTGACAGACACGTTTTATCTACGGTGCGGTTTATACGCCGTGTGTATGCAGTAGACACAATCGTCAGTGTTGTATGGATCACTATGGAAGCTTGTTGACAGACACGTTTTATCTACGGTGCGGTTTATACGCCGTGTGTATGCAGTAGGCACAATCGTCAGTGTTGTATGGATCACTATGGAAGCTTGTTGACAGACACGTTTTATCTACGGTGCGGTTTATACGCCGTGTGTAGACAGTAGGTACAATCGTCAGTGTTGTTTGGAAGCTTGTTGACAGACACGTTTTATCTACGGTGCGGTTTATACGCCGTGTGTATGCAGTAGACACAATCGTCAGTGTTGTATGGATCACTATGGAAGCTTGTTGACAGACATGTTTTTACTACAGCGCGTTTACACGCCGTACTTACCGCAAAGAAAGCGTGCCGTGTACAAAGGTCCTAAGGGAGTGGTAGTACTCATGAAACTATAAAACTATTAATATGAGATTTGCACCCTAATTGCTTAACACTATCGATCGGAATGGGTTTCATTTTGGCAGCTCAACAACATTCATTGCGTTATATACGTTGTGGAGCAGACGAACTTTCGAACATATAAAGCAATGCATTAGTAATCTGTTTCAAAATGATTCAGATTCCGATTGATCTAAAATATGAAAAAAAAATTCAGTTGGTACCTACCTTGTTTTGATCACATATGGACATATTGCACTTTGTGGAGGGAACAGCAGAAGAGATGGTTTTTTTTTCATACTTCAGGGTTGGTCCCATAGAGCAAGTTGTTCATTTTCATGAGCACTTACATATTTTGCTAAAAGGGCTGTCGCATTTTACTCAATACTCAATATATATTATTCATTGCTTCCACATGTGAAATTAGGTGGTAGGTTTACCAAAAATATGACCATTGTGTGTGTGCAAAAGTAGAAGAGGGCTTTTATTTAAGTACTTAGTTGAATGTAATGAATTTATTTTTTAAAAACATGAACCTAAATTAAAATTCATTCAAATATTCGTTGACACTATAATAGCATTTAGATATTAGAAATTGTTTTAATATTTTTTTATGAATATATTATTTATTTGTTGTTCCTTAATTAATTCTGGTAATTTATTTTAATTGACATGACTATTGTACTTGTTGAGTGCATTTTTAGCTTAGAGCTTGGTAAGTTTAACCTATTTTTATGGTATAGTGTATTTTGACTGTATAATTTCTCTTGTTGTGTAAAAGTGTTGGTAATTTTCATATTTCTAGAATGTATAGGCATGGGAGGATTAGTATTTTTGCTGTTGGAATATTAATTTAATACGTAACTATATTTTCGAGCTGTTTGGGGATGAAACCTTCGGACCGTGGGGTCCGAGTCTGGGAAATCTCCAAACGGCTGGTTGACACTTGTCAGAGGCTACGAATTGCCATACAACGTGGCAATGCCGCCAGTTGCTTGGGTACAGCGATGCGGAGGAATTTTTCGACGCCATATTTTAGTTTTAGTTCGATTAGGATATTAAATTTTTAACTTAATTATTTATATTTTGAAGGTGTATTAACTTACAGAAATAAAAAACAAATTATTGCAATTAAAAATATTAATAGGGTAATGAAATTAATAAAAATACATTTCTACTGTGTTATCTAATAAACTCATCTCATTAAGTAGGTATTATTATCTGTTTTTGAGACGAGTTAAATAAATGCCATAATAAAAATGTGTTTTTATTGAGGAAGAAGTAATTTCTAACTAAGGATAAATAAAACACATTTTATTTTTAGGTACAGTATTTTTATTTTTTGCGGACATAGGTAGGTATTCTAGATATGAAGTGATAAACAAAAACCCGACTAAGGAAAACTAAATGAAAAGTGTTAATCAAGTTAACGTTAATAAATACATATACTCGTAGCTTAGAAGTAGGTACTTCATTAGATCCACATTATTTTTAGATAAACTATTTCTCGAAATCTTGTCTTGAAGCAGTTTAGATTGCAATAACTAACACGCCTTCAGAAACTAACATACACACAGACATAGCCAGTAAAATTCACAATCCATTATCCACCCGTAGTCAGGTAAAACAATGCACATTACACTTTTTTAAAATAGCTTCCTATTTTATAGGCTTGGTTATTACTTTATTAGATAAAAAAAATCTGATATACGGTAAGGAGTAAGGTATTAAAAATATTAGGATGTGGGCAGACCTGAGTTAAGACTGTCTTTAGACAAAACAAAAACAGTGATAGCGCACACAGACGAAACAACAGACTCATAGTCAAACAAGTCAAAAATGTACTGAAAAAACTGTTTTAACTTAGACTTTTTACAACAAAGATACATTATCACTCACACATCCGATTCAATTTCCCAGTATACTATCCTTTTTTATTATCCTTGTACCTATACTACGATCACCTATTATTTTGTCTATCGTTGATATCACTTCCCGTCGAAATATTCTCATTTCTGACTCTGTTAGTGCTTCAATATCAGGTAACATGGATAAAAGAAACATCTTTCTTGGGTTACACTCTATATCATCAGAATAACTATTTCTAGCGTTTTGTCTTCCATGTCCATTTTCTTTACTATTATTCGTTCCATTCATAATATTTGGTATCGAATGATCATTGGATGTGTTCCTGCTCATTTCTGGAACTCTGTTCAGTTCTATAACGTTTTCAACATGTTCGCGTTCAAAACTAGCTGAGCTGGCACTATCGTCAGAAATATCATGACCTTCTACTGGAGCTACTTCAGTTTCCATGGGCTTATCACTAGGTTGTTTTTCTTTATACTCTTTGGGTCGTATGCTAAGGAACGGATGCAAGAAGCGTAGTTCTTCAGTCAGGTAGTAGGGTCTCATTGGGGGTTTGGAGCTGGCTTGCTGCTTGAGAGACCTCATGAAGGAAATCCTTATTTTTCTCCATCTATCTCGACATTCTGGTACTGTAACAAATCAATATAACATATTATTAATAACAAATCATATAACATATGTTTGCAGTTAATACAATAGTGAACCAGACACAATAGAAGATTAATTGTTATGATGTTTATGGCCGTTTAGTGTCCTAGAAAGCTTTAATCATGTTGAGCTCTATTGGAGTCATTTTATGATCGTCATCTCGGCCGAAAATCTCTAATGGACACGGACATAGGCTTCTTCAACATCCAGTCTTGCACTGCCCGCATCTAGCGATCTACGTATATATAGAAAACTTCATCCATTACATTTTTATTTAAAGGGAACCAAATGTGTTTCTAAACATGCTTAAAAGGTATGATAATAAATTATCATACTTAATTATTAGGTTCACTGACTTTTGTGACGTCGTATTGGTACCATTTTAGCATGCACAACCTCCTTGCTATTTACGTTATTGACTATTGAAGTGGGAAACGTCAACGTAGCCCGCGAAATTCAAATTTTCTTACGTTTTTTGCAATTTGCAAGTCATTATTAATTTGTATGTTAAATAAAGTATGATTTGCGGCCGTAACAAATATGTTTTTACAGAATTATAATCATTAGAGTCAGTAATACAACTCCTTAAGGTAGTACAATCCTGAAATGTCCAGATTTCATGAAATATTCATTAGGATTACCTGGTCTTAAAGAGTTAACTTTAACTTTAATGATTCAAATTATTTAAAGAGATACTTGTTACGGCCGCAAATTATATTTTGATCAACGTACAATCTAATACCGACTTGTAAATTGCAAAAAACCTAAGAAAATTTGAATTTCGCGGGCTACCCGGACGCTTTCGCCTTAAGAACCGAATATTATTTAATAATATTTCACATAATTTTGACGGAAAGTAATCTATTGCAACACTTTTTTTATACAAGTGAATACTTGTTTAACTTAAAAACTAACAGAAAAAAGTAGCTCTAAACTTTTTTTATTTTTTTTCCGTGGAGTAATGCTCATGCATACCACGGAGAGATAGTGCAGCTATGTGGGACTCCAACCCACAAAAACTCCACGGTGTCCTCCTCTGCCGCTTGTGGCTGGAACACGGCACGCGTTAGCACTCATCGCGAACTCGCCGCGGCTGTCCGTCACCGGACCCTCCTCTGGGGAGCACCCCCTAACACCGGCGCACAAGAACACATTGCGCGCCGTGACCACCCCATCGACCAAACCAGCACATGGGCACTAGATGACCCCGTGTCTAGGCACCCTTGGTCCCCCTGCGACCTGTCAGGTCAGTGGCCCGGCCGCCTACCACTTTTCGGCCGCAGAGGATAAGGAAAACGGCCAACGAAATACCGACACTCCTCCTCCCCTGCGGCCCAACCGCGTCCGCCATCAGATGGTGGCGACCCCGTCAAGGTCGCGGAAGGTAAGGAGAGCGGCGCACCGTAATACCGGCACTTCTCTCCCGCCGCGGCCTCCAACCCTCAGCCGCGATGCCTCCTATACGATATCGCGGCCCGCCTCAGTTGCAATGTCGCCCGTGCGGCATGCGGCACCGCAACCTACCTGTTGGCCGCTACGTCGTCGACTTCCTGGGAAAAACCCTAACGAGCGGCCTCTCCTCGGGTTCCTCTTCGCTTCCCCGAGGGTGACCAAGCCACGGTTACTGAGCCCCCCTGCCTCGACAATGCGGGAACCCACCGGGGGGAGCTCTAAACCTTTAAGAAACTGTTGTGTAAAAGGAAGGATATTTTTAGAGATCCCAATTACCTAATAATTTACTAGTTTATCTTTACCTTATCGCCTATAAGACAACCTATCTTGTTTAGCAGTAGTGCGTAACTACACAACGGCCAAAATATCGTCTCATACTTTCTAGCGGTGACATCTCTGATCTCTGTAAACTTTCGCGCATGTTTCTCACTCACACTTGCCTAATGTCACCATTCGGTTGCTAAAAAATATTACAGCGTAGCCTTCTGCGCGAAGTTCGGACTTACCAAGGTATTACAGCCGTAGTGTACCTGCTTAAACTGTAACTAAGTGCTTGGTGGGAACCTAGCATGGATGGCATTGAGTTTATTGCATTAGATATCTGGAATCTGGAAGCTATACTACCGTCGTAAGCAAAAAGGGCACAACTAACATTTAAAAAAAATTGAGTTACATACATATTTAGAATCAGAAAAAAAAGGCTAATCTGCTCAATTTTTTGTAGATTTTTTTTTTAATGTTAGTTGTGCCCTTTTTTCTTACGACGGCAGTATACTTGCCCTAATATTTAGCAATATAAAGCAAGTTTCGAATTTCTCTGCCGTAGGTTTAAAATAGTTTACATGTCCTCAAAAATGCAGAAGTCCCCAAATATTAGCTTCTGCCCACGACTTCATCCGCATGAAATTGCTTGTTCCCCCGACCCACCGCGTCGCATCGCATCGCCTGCCCCCCGTGCTATTACTTCGTTTTCGCTTAGCGTTCTCTCTGAATTTTTTTATTTTTGCTCGGCTCCTAAAGGTCACAGTAAATAGCCTATAGCCTTCCTCAAGAATTGAGCTTTCAAATGCAAACAGTAGTTTTTAAATCCGACTGGTGGTTCTAGAGTAAAAATAAACTCTTCAGCTTTATTATAGTATAGATTGGAAGAATGGCAGAAGATCACAGCCGCGTTTCCCAAATCAGTGCAACAATGCAATAAGGTCTTAAGGACTAAGCTAAAGCCTTGTCAAATGAAACCGTATCAGTACAGTGTCTACCTTAGAAATAACGGGGATAGGCCTCGATCAAATATAGGTAAGTAGTGTTTATAGGTACAGACCTAAAACTACGAGTTTATTTGATCGAAATGTAGGTACAGCATATTGTATCTATAAAACTTTTAATCCCTATAAAAATCCTTATTTTTGATCCAACTAACTGCAAAATTGTGAGTTTATATTTAAGTGGAACGTATTCGCTTTAAGCAACGTTAACTTAGGTAAAAAGGCTGTTCTTGCCAAGTCAGTTTGACACCAATACGTATTTATTGTAAACTGTTATGTCAATTAAGCAGTTCAAAACGATAAAAGGTAAAAACAAAACAACCAAGATTTAAGAAGAATAGATCTTATTATTTACATGACCTACTTGAAACGTTGCAAAAAGCGCGCCAAAAAACATTAAATGAATACACATTAACTGATGACCTAGTTTCTGTAACAGGCTCTGCATCTAGCGCGGCCATTACAGATCGATACCAAACTGTTTATAAAATGAAAACAAACAAAAACGTACCTGATGTGTTAGCCCTTTTAGCAATCGCCGACCATGCTTTTCTATTGTGCATCTTATTCGCATACTCCGGCAAATTCTTATCGTACAAACACGGATACTTCTCCACTTCCTTGACAAACTCCACTATGTCCCTTCTACTTTCACTTTTCGGAAACCAATCGTGTTTCCCTTCCATAATTGCAAAATTAATATATTCTTTTATTTTTAACTTCGACATCCGTACGTCTGGGAGTGTAGTGCGCAACTGCGAAGCAACATTCATTCGAAACTTCATGGCGGAAATATTGCGTTGTTGCTTTTTCATGTGGCGGCTTGACCAATGAGAGGCGAGCATTCTGACGCACACATACACAGCGGTGGGTCGATGACATCAATGCCGTTGTGTGTAATGCAGCTAAATATTGCGTTATCGTTATTTGTTTTAATATTGCGTAATATTTTTTGCAGGCGTAAAGAAAGGTGATTGGGGATTTGGTATTTAAGTGTACAATTAATTGTATTTTGGTGTAAAACTACGGACGTGGTGTAGTATCTATTGCGTCACTGTTAAAAATGTTGCGCGATTCTGACGCAATATTGTAGGTACCTAGTTGTTATATTAATCATGTAGGTAGCAGAATTCCAGAATTATCTAAGTGCAGTAGGTAATAAGCTACCTTCTGAGTATCAGTATTGCTCATCATAAGCACGAAATTGTGCTTGCTTATTATAATTATGTATGAGTCAGATTTATATTTTGAGGTCAGACACTTTTGTAACTAAAAAAAAATATATAATTTGCAAACGCAAATTATATATGCGTTTGCAAATTATATTACAAAAAAAAATCTAAGAAAATGAGCATGAAGTTTTTATTTCAACACACTTGTTCGAAATGTAATTTTACATCGCTTTTAGGCTAAAGCTTGTTCTGTGGGCTTAGCATGACCACTTGTCTATGTCTACGAAGAGTAGACAACAGGGCGCTCAATCTTAGTATAAAAAACTGGGGACAGTGGGTTTAGCATGATCACTTGTCTATCTCTACGAAGAGTAGACCACCTTTCTATACAAAGTGAAGAAGAAATCCTTCTACAATTTATCATTTTGTCTTTCGTTTGTAGCGATCTTTGTCTAGGTCCTTTTTTATGTAGACTATTTCGGGAGAAAGTTGTCTAGGGTAGTGAAGTCAATTTGATTTTGTAATCGCCATGCTAAAGACAGTAGAAAACTTTCTACTCGACGGCCGCAAACGGTTACAAAGTCATTTTTTTTCCTCTTCTTTTGCTAAAACCGTATGTCCTATCGCAAAAATAATGAAAATTTCGACCCCCTTTACATAACCCACAATGATTTTTTTTTTAAGTCGTAACCTTTGGATGGATTCAAATGGAGAAGGAGAGACAATACTGTAGGTAGTCCGTGGTGGTAATTTACCTACGAATACAACACACACAACCCTGAACTTGTAAAATACCAATGCAGTTTTGATTAGGTATTTTAATTTTAGATAGACATAGCTTGTTTCATCTTGATGATCTGAAATTGTAAACACGCGAATATTTTTACCTTAAACCGTATTTAGTATCAAATAATAACAGAGCTCAGAAAATTTTGCCCCCGATATTATCTCTAAAACTCAAAAAAAAAAGCTTTTTTTTCTTATAATCTATTCAACCTATTTTTTTAGTTAATATAACTGGTCATCGGTTTTATTATTATTTTTTCATTTGCAATATCTGTTTTGACGTTAAGGCTGATTTACATATTTTACACAGGGTTAGTAGCTGACTCCAAATGAAGTCAGAGCTGGCGCCGAGAACTGACTCTCACTGTTTACAAGCAGTCCTACTGACTGCACACGTCTGTAGTCGTAGGTTCAAATCAATTTACATGAAAACAGTAACGGATCAGTGCAGACTTGGATCCAGTTTGGAATCTGCTAGGTACTAACCTTTGTAAATCACCCTTTAGGAAGGATTTCAAATATTTATGGAGAAAAGTCAATTGGAGAAAATTTGGAGTCGGAAACGGTTCATATGAAAAAAAAACAACTTTCTAAGCTAAAATCAACCTAAGTGTATCGTTGAACCTAGTCGTGTATTACAAGGATATTCTTTTAAACTTGGTATGTATTTCCACTTATTCGCTCTCCCTATCGAAGTTTCAGCCTTTTTTCTGGTGTAATTCCCTATTTTATTTGCCGTAGGTCTAGAACCAGTTAAAAAGGGCTGCTTTCGGCCTTTCCCTTTTGGGCTACGAACTATTCGCCCGGCTTGTGTGCTGAGCTACTTCCAGCCGCATAGACACTTTCGACCATCGAGAGCCGCACGTAAGCTTTCTTCCGCGACGCAAGATCATCGGCTGCAATGCTGTTTCGGCGAGCGACGCTTCGAATTTGCGTTCTGTCAGGATGGACGTATTATTTGGACCATCACACTAAATTATTTTAATTACTAGTACTTTCGCCTTGGTTTTTTAATAGTAGTCGATTTTTTAACCAAGACTGTTTTCCATCGGGATTATTTTGGTTCATCTCTATAAAACAATATACACATACACCACACACCTTAAATAAATAATAAATTAAAAAATTATTTCAGACTAAGGTTCATAATTTTGTTAGTATTTTGGTGTTAGCAACAATTATTTCTTCAAGCCTTTGACTGTCCGCACCCAGTGTCCCTGAAAGGGACAGTCGATTCTGGCAGCGATCATTTTCAGAATGTGTCACTACCACGCAGGCGCTTTAGTAAGGAGGCCGCTTTCTTTCGCATGATGGCAGGGAAACCATCCGTGCGAGCCTCCGCGAACAATTCCCAAAGCACTGCAACGCCATGGCAGTCCCAACAGCATCCTAAAAGCATTATTAAATTGTACACGCAGGACGTTGTAGGCTCCGCGTGTGTATGACACCCACAGGCCACTGATGTAAAACGATTGACAGAACGCCTTAAAAAGGGTGACTTTGCCGTCTGCAGTACACCGAGCGAACCTGTGGACAAGCATTTTCTCTTCACAGATAACGCCCAGCGCTCCCTCTCTACATAGGTATATCTGTATCATCTTAGGTCGCTGTGACAATGTGGCCAAGGTACCTAAAACTATCAACAATGTTTAGTGCTACGCTGTTGAGACTTACGCGCGGCTGCTGCTTTCCCGGGTCCCGGGTTATTATTAATAACTTCTTCATCCCACCTATCGTTGGACTGAGAAGCACCATATCGTCTGCATAGCTTACATTGTTGACACACGATCCGTCAATTTGGCAGCCGACATGTGTACCGCTCATTCGCTCGATAAGCTGGTTGATAAAGAGGTTTAATATTATAGTATATAGAACAGGCGAGTTAATCTAATTTCGCATTCCGGCCCGTATGTCCGATAAAGTACCCACCCACCTCAGGTCTTTAGATTAGAGTATCAATATTTGAGAAGGGCATCTCCCTTCTTACTCGGCGGACACTTCAATCATAGCATAATGCCTTGTGGCCTTGAAGGGTTGGTGTATTACGACAGTTAGGTATATTTGAGTGCCATCAACCGGGCACAAGACGTCTAGAGTGAGAGAAATTTCAGATGGAAATCTAAAAACACTTTGTCCGACCCGGGAATCGAACCCAGGACCTCTTGCTCAGCAGTAGCGCTCGCGACCACTAGACCTACGACTAACCAACTTCAACAATTAATCTTTATTTGTGAACAAAGTACTGGGTAACATCCATACTAATTATTATAAATTCGAAAGTAGCTGTCTGTCTGTTACCTTTTGACGCCTAAACCACTGAACGGATTTCGATAATATTTGGCAAGGCATCCTAGAAGACGTCCAAGGGAAGGACATAGGCAAATTTTTGTCTCAAAAGTAATCCTACAGGGGGTGATATAGGGGATGAAAGTTTCTATGGGAAATTTAGCATTTCTTAATTTAGCGATATGAATATTAAAATTTATGCTTTTGGTAGGAAATAAAAAAATATGTGGTTAATCGTTTTTGAAAAGTCATCTCTTATGGGCGTAAAAATAGGGATTGATTTTAAAATTCACAAAACTGCACGGATTTCGATAAATTTTTTGGCAAGGCTATAGGTAGATAGCCGACTGTGGAAGGACATAGGATACTTTTTGTCTTAAAAATTAATCCCAGCATTTCTTAAGTCAGTATAATTATGAAAATTCAAGTTTATACTTTATTTATTTATTTATTTATTTAATACTTTAAGCACACAAAATGTACAGAGGCGGACTTAATGCCATAGGCATTTTCTACCAGTCGACCTTTGGGTGATGCAGAGACAAACAGTGGTAGGTGCAACAGCGAGAGATGAGGAATAGATATATATTTAAATATAAAGATATAGATACATATAAATATAATATATACACCTAACTATATATAAATATAAACACAATAAATAGACATAAATATACTAAAACAAATAAGACAAACCATTGGGAAACATTACCGTTGTGATGATACTACCAGCTTCTTGCGAATGTGGTCGCGAACTTTAACTTTAAAGGATAATCGGTCGGTTGCCATCCTGATTTCCTGGGGAAGTGCATTCCACAGAGAGATAGACTGAACGAAGAAGGAAGAGTGAATGAAGTCTGTGCGGTGGGTGGGACATTGAAGAATACGATTGTGAGATGAACGTAAATTTCTATTGTGGTTGGCGCAAATGTATTGAAAATGGGAAGCTAGGTAACTAGGGGAAGAGGGAGAGTCAAGAAATGAAAACAAGGTGGTCAGCGCCCTTTGCTGTCGGCGCTGGCGTATGGGCAACCACTGTAGAAGCGACCGATGCGCGGAGACATGATCGTATTTACGCAGATTGAAAACGAATCGAATGCAGTTATTGAGAAGACGGTCAAGTTTGTCGAGGAGATCTGCATTCAGGTCATAATAGCACACATCACAATAATCGATGATAGGAAAAATTAAGGACTGTACAAGCATTGTCTTCGTACTCGATGGTAATAAATTTTTCAGCCGGTACAGAGCCCGCAGCGTTCCAGTAACCTTCTGGCTTACCCTAGCGACTTGAGTACGCCAATTCAGGGTACTATCAATGTGTAAGCCAAGGTCCTTCACGTCAGTGCTAAAAGGAACGATCGTTCCATTGAAGAGAACTGGTGGCAAGGTTATACCCACCACTTTGCTAATACCACGAGGACTGCCAATGATGATCGCCTGACACTTCGTGGGGTTTACAGCTACACCAAATCTATCAGCCCAGGATTTTATAGCTATCAAGTCCCTATTTAATTTGTCGATAACATCAGGTAATTCATCAACCTTCCCTTGACAGTACAACTGCAAGTCATCTGCATACAGATGATACGCACACTGAAGTTCGGAAGTTAGAAGATTAATAAAAATAGAGAACAGAAGAGGAGAAAGTATACCGCCCTGAGGAACGCCAGTTTCCAAATCACACCAGCATGAAGAAGAATCCCCAACACGAATAGACTGCTGACGTTCCTGAAGGTAAGAGGAGAACCATTCCAGTGCTTCGGGAGAGACCATAACATATGACAGAATGGCTAACAGGATGTCGTGACTGACGGTATTAAAGGCATTCGAGAAATCAACCAACACTAGAGCAGTAACCTTGGTGTCTTCCAGTCCTGCCCTTATATCGCCAGTCACTTTAAGGAGGGCGGAAACAGTGCTGTGCCCAGGCCTGAACCCAGACTGTAGAGGACTAATGAGTGAGTTGAGATGTACGAAGTTAGAGAATTGTTTGTGGACACAGGCCTCAAGCACTTTGGACAGGAACGGAAGGATAGAAATTGGACGAAAGTCGGTAGGAAGAGAGGGATTGGAAACCTTAGGTAGTGGACGAACATAGGCTTTGCGCCACAGGATAGGGAATACTCCGGTGTATAGGGAATAATTTATAATATGGGTAATCGCGGGCAGGAGATGATCCAGAATAGTAATGATCATATCACGGGTGATATTGTCACATCCCACCGCTTTTGATTTGATGGAGAGAATGAACTTTCTGATCTCTCCCGGTTCAACTGGAATGAAACTGAAAGGATTAATATGAGGACGCGTTAGACCAGAAATAAGAGACAGAGTTTGTAGCTTGGTTTGACGATCCATGGTTGAAACAGTGCAGAAATGCCGGTTGAGATCGTCTAAGTCAACTGAATTAGGAGGGTCTAAATGTCGCGATTTGCCGATACCCAGAGTTCCAAGAAATTTCCAAATATCGGCAGAGGAAGAAGAGCTTATAGTGTCCAGAATGTGGCGGCGTTTAGCATTGCGTATCATCTGATTGCATCTATTCCGTGCAGCCTTGAATAATGTCCAGTTCTCGTCTGTTCGATCTCTTTTAAATTTACGGAACGCGCGGTCCCTACGTCGCATTGCCATTTGTATTCCTCTTGACATCCATGGTGCAGGGGGGCGTTTTAACTTAACTTTTTTGACGGGAGCATGGATGTCATAAAGATTGATTATAACATCATTGAAAATGGCAACCTTGTCGTCAACTGAAACGGCTTGCGTCATAGGCTCCCAATCGACCACAGATGCATCTTCCTTGAGCTTATCGACATTCATCCGAGCAAAACAGCGCCTGTACAGAACCTTGGGTTTAGGTTTGGGAGGTTTCAGGATATATGAAAGGAATATCAGGTCATGATGAGAAAAGCCAGGAGCGTCATGTTGACCATGGGAGGAAACGAGTGAAGGATTCGAAGTGAGGATCACGTCAAGCCAGGTGTCATCGCCGACAGGGTTATGATGAGTAGGTTTGAGCGGCAACACGTGCAGACTAGCCGACTCGATAAGATGGAGAAGCTTACGGGATCGAGGGGAGTTTTGGGCAAGGAGGTTTGTGTTGAAATCACCCATGATAATGTGATGTGCATACTCCGAACCCAAAGATTCAAGTACCGATTCGAATTCAGTGAAGTAATCAACATTGGGGGGACAGTAGACAACACCAATAATAGTTTTAGCTCCTTTGACACAGACTTCAAGGAAAATAAACTCAGCAGAAGCAGAATAATGTGAAGAGGAAGTAGAAAGTATTTTATAAGGAAAGTCACTGCGAAGATATATGGCCACACCACCCCCTCCTTTACCAATCCGATCGTTCCGTATAAGAACGAAACCAGTAAGTGGGTAAGTGGTGGACAGGAGATGCGGTTTGAGCCAAGTTTCAGAGATCAGGATGGCGTGGATATTGCTGTTATTGAACGCGTCGTACAGCTCGCTGTAGTGGCTTGGAACACTTTGAGCGTTAATGTGACACACATTCACCAACCGATTTGACTGGTGATTGAAATTTTGTTGCAAAAAGTCTCCCAGGGTGTAGCTGAAAGAACAGAAACTTTCTTCGCTAGAAGAAGCAGTAGATTGGTTGGCAGAAAAGTAAGACTCATTGTCTGACATAAATATAAATAGGTAGTTATGCTGTAATAAATAAATAATATATATATATTATATATAATAAATTATGCTATTACTAAAAACAGAGCAACTAACAGGTGCAGGTCACTGCACCACCCACCTTTCCCACCACCTACTTTCGGTAGGAAACAAAGAAATATGTGGTTCAGCGTTTTTGAAAAATCGTCCCCTAAAGGGGTAAAATAGGGGTTGATTTTAAAATTCACACAGAATATTAAAATTTTTGTATACCTCTTTAGAGACTTAAGAGACTTAAGGGATTGGAAATGCAGTCATTGTAGTCATAGTTCGTATCTTGAGGTAACATTTATTCTTTATTTCTTTAAAATCAGTACACTCGGTCAAAAGATATACATTATGTTATTAGAGCGTGACCGGCACAATTTTAACTAAACAAAGACCCCTTGCCGCGTCTGTATGTCTGAATCCGATAAACTCAAAATCATCCAAACGCATTTTACAGTTTTCACCAATGGACGGAGTCACGGAGTCATGAAGAAGATTTAAGTGTATAACTCATTAAGGCGAAAGCGTCAAGATAGCCCGCGAAATTCAAATTTTCTTACGTCTTTTACAATTTACAAGTCGGTATTAGACTGTACGTTGATCAAAATATATTTTGCGGCCGTAAAAAGTATCTATTTACATAATTAGAATCATTAAAGTGATCAATACAACTCTTTAAGAGCAGGTAATCCTAATGAATCACTATTTCATGAAATCTTGACATTTCAGGATTATACTAACTTAAGGAGTTGTATTACTGATTCTAATGATTATAATTCTGTAAATACTTAAATGTTACGGCCGCAGATCATACTTTATTTAACATACAACTTAATACTGACTTGCAAATTGCAAAAATCGTAAGAAAATTTGAATTTCGCGGGCTACCCTGATGCTTCCCCCTTAAGGTTTTTGACTAAAGTGGCTGAAATATGACGATGATTGTTGAAGATGTCGGTAAAAATCATGCTGACTGGGAGCTTTACAGCTGGTGTGCGCCACGTAAACCAATAGAGTTATATAAAAACAATGGATTACGTAGTTCTTCGAAATTTCATTCGTCGACTCATTCATCTGGCCAAAATATAATTTCACTTTCAGATCTGTAACACATGTTCATATGAGAATAGGTATTTTCGTATTTGGTATACCTACCTATTTTCATATGAACATGTGTTACAGCAGTGTGTACAAATCTCACCGTGAAAACTTAGGTGAAATGAGCGTGGAGTGAGCTGTCAATAGTGTCAATCCCTAGCATCAGGTGGAATGACAGCTCACTTCACCTACATTTTCACGGTGAGATTTTTACAGAATAGATCTGAAAGTGAAATTAAGTTTTTGAATACATAGGGTACTTTCTTTTAATCTCGGTAGTATGTTCCCGTGAGATGTTTTCCACCATCCACGCGGGCAGAGCCGCGGACAAACACTAGTATAATATATTGCTACATCATTGGTCCAGATCACACATATGTTATTTTGAATGCATCATTTTACATAATAATATTTATTTATTTCGAAATATCTGGTGACATACGTAGGACCTAAATGATAAGTGCTATCGGGACGGGGCCAACCACCATCTTTTAAAGCAATATTATTTTAATGTTACTTCAGTGTGAGAAAGAGATGTAGCTATACAGGACGTCTCGCTCCATCTCTTTCCCACACTCAAGTAAGATTAGCCAAAGTAAGATAGTATAGCCAAAGAGATTTTATTACAAGTTCATACATACTATAATGCGAAAAGACTTTTTCCCCAACCTAATATTTAAAGTGCATACGTTTAAAAAAAAAACGGAAAGCGATGTCAATAGTTTAGAATATAAAACTGATGCGAATATACATAAATCAGTAGCAGAAGCAACAAGGATATCAGAACGAAGTGTAAGGAGAGTTATTGCTGAAAGTAAAACTTCCTTGCAAAATACAGGGGAAGCAAAATTTAGTTCTCCGCGGAGACCAAAAGAAATAAAAAAGAAGATACAACTTGATGATTTTGATTTAGGGTGATAAGAAGAAAACTCCCTAAAACTGTCACAAAAGTTACATAGAGTTGGTTTAAAATGAGGAGCTGGTGAACAAATCCGGACTTGTCCTGTAATTGTTTTTTTAGAGTAGAGGACAAAGGATATTAGAAAAAAAGTCTGCTGCTCCCTACATTTAGTTCGCATAGCTCAACAAAATGTAGGGAGCGGCTGATTTTTAACCGACTTCCAAAAGGAGGAGGTTCTCAATTCGTCTGTATTTTTTTTTGTTTTTTTTTTTTTTTTTGTATGTTTGTTACGCGATTACTCAAAGACGGATGGACCGTTTTAGAAAATTCTTTTTTTGTTTGATAGGGTATACTTCCGAGGTGGTCCCATATAAATTTTATTAACTTAGCTTAGGGAGTTTTTGAGTTAGCTTCAATAATGCGTATATATCCCACTTATTTTATGTGGATGATGTGATGGTGTTTTAATAACTTCCTATCACTGTTATTTACATGGCTATATCTACAATTATTGTGCTCAATTATGTATTCGAATTTGTGTGGGGTAGGTTCCACAACTAAAAAGTGAAAAATAAAAACTTTTTAGCAAAAAATAAAACCGACTTCCAAAACAAAACACTACAAAGTGAAAAATAACTTTAATTTCGGAAGTTGGTGGCAAAAAACGAAAATACAAAACCCAAGACACCGACTACCGAAATTAAAGTTATTTTTCACTTTGTAGTGTTTTGTTTTGGAAGTCGGTTTTATTTTTTGCTAAAAAGTTTTTTTATTTCGTGATTTCATGTTTGGTCCTATAGTAAAATTTGTTTGTTATCGTGAGTACAATCATGTGTTTAAGTATCGGTCACTACCAGTCACTACTACACACTACCAGTCACTATATAATTTAGAGGGTGACTAATCACCTCTATCTATTAATGCACATATATATTTATCCACATAATTTGCATTCTATTCTATTCTATTTCTTATTACGACAAGCAAAGCTGATATTGCTCATTCTGCCAATGTCTAAAGTGAATTGGAAAAGCAAGTGTGCATACTTAATCTTAACTAACATTATAAATGTGAAAATAAGTTTGTTTGTTTGTTACCTTTTCACGCTTAAACTACTGAACCTATCATCCTGAAATTATGCATATACGTTGTCAGGTGTACAGAAAAGGACATAGGGTACCTTTGATCTCAAAAAAAAGTACTGTTCCCGAGGAAAACAACAATAACGTTCTTATGATAATAGATGGCGCCACGTGTCTTTCGAATCATTATTGAATTATATTATCTAAAATGTCAATTAGAATTAATTCATGGTGAATTGGTGATATAACAACCGGTCATTTTTTAGATAAATTAAGATAAAATTTTAAGTTACTAACACACTACTAAAGTTTCGTGTGTTTAGTCGTGTGAATTGATTGTCAAATCGAGCGTGGCCGCGGGCGAAAGCTAGTTAACAATAAAAACAAAAAAAAATAGAATGAAAAAAAATTCCGATGATACAGTTGAACTTAATGTAGATCTTATGGGGATAGTTCGGGGCTGGGGCGTAGATACCGATGTGTCAGCAGTTACAATGATACCGGGTCCCCAAGCTACCGGGGCCCCTCGACGCGACGTGTGTGACGACCAAGTGCGTGTCGGACTACGCACAATGAAAGGTTCCGTAGTTGGGATGAATTTATCCCAAGAACAAACTTAACATTGTAGGTGAATAACATGTTCTTCCATACATTCGAACTGCAAATGTAAGTTTGTACACACAATATTGAGAGATTTACCACGTTATTTTAAGACTTCTTATAGGTTTTCCTGTAATCTATAAATAAAGAACAATTTCTGTTTTTTTTTTTCAAAATTTTAGGCTGAGTATTTTCGGAGATAATGGGGTAAAGATCAATTTCTGTCTATTTTCTTAAATAACTTTAAAACAATTTATTTTAAAATTATAAAAAAAAGATCTATATGAGACCCTCACAGTGAGCCCTTCCTTTCGATATGTCACACGGTACAGTTTGCAAAACTTTTTTTTCTTATTTGCCCCCTTAAGCGACCCTCTTATTCAAAATTCATTTTTTTTTTGCGTTACACGTCCATGTTTGGGTCACAGAAATTCATATATGTACCAAATTTCAACTTAATCGGTCCATTATATGCGGAGCAAATTGGCTGTGACAGACGGACCGACAGATAGCAGACACACGAGTGATCCTATATGGGTTCCGTTTTATTCTTGGTAAGACTGGTTGTCAGACTTTCGGGCTTCTGACGACACGTAACGACTGTCAAAGATCTACGAATGACAGCCGGGACCAACGGCTTAACGTGGCACGGAGGAATGTCGATATGAAAAGATGGTCACCAATCCACAGACCAACCCCGGCAAGCGTAGTTTAACCTGATGGATCGACCCGTGCGGCTGTTATTACTTAGCCACGAGCTCCTAATTAGATATTATAAGTACTTAGGTGGATTTAAATGACTTTTTTCTTCTATGTCAAGCAAGAGGTAACCGTGACTATACACACGAATGCTCGTAATATCACACCTTATATTCTCCGATAAAACAACGATATATTAGTTACTCGTTCATTTCACCAGTTGTGTTATGACTGGTGAAATGAAATTAAAATTAAATAAATTAAATAAAATTAGCTTTTGCCCGTGGCTTCGGCTGCGTGGTTGTAGGAATTTATCCCACCGGAACGTACTACCGGGATCAAAAGTATCCTATGTCCTAATCCAGATCATAGTCTACCCATCTGCCAAATTTCATCCAAATCCGTTCAGCGGTTTTAGCGTGAAAGGGTAACAAACAAACAAACTCAGTATCGCATTTATAGTATTATATGATATATGAAAATCCGGCCTATCGACAATGAAATACTCGTAACACACTACTAAAGTTTCTTTAATAATTATAATTCAATCATAATTCGATAGATACGTGGCGCCATCTATTATCATAAGAACGTTATTGTTGTTTTCCTCGCGAACAGTACTTCTAATCTGATCCAGCCTGTCCCATCTTGCTGTCCTCCCCCCAGCGACGCCCTAAGCCGAGGCCCGTTCCCCACAGGGGGAGCCCTTAGCGTGTAGTCGCTTAGTCTGTAAGTTTTATGCCCCTGGCTGGAGGCTTTGAGTCATCTAAAGGCAGCCACAGGATAGTCCGGTTAAGTAGTCACGACCTCTCTAGGTCAACTACGAGATGCCATATATATAAAAAAAAAAAAGCGAACAGTACTTTTTTTCGGGATGAAACGTACCCTATGTCCGTCTGCAAGTGACAATGTATATGCATCATTAATTCAGGAGATCGGTTCAGTGGTTTAGGCGTGAAAACGTAACAAACAAACTTACTTTCGCATTTATAATATTAAGTTAGGAAGTTAGGATTAGGATGAGTTCCATGTAATTAGGTCAAGCCTATTGATACTAATTCGGGTACTGATCAAAACTCTGGGCGGCTACTGAGTATTTCCTAAAAGAAAAACCCTATAGCACTGCCTGAAACGAGCATCGAATCCAGAACCTCATGTCCAGCAACAGCCAGTGTAGATGGAGTTCACCCGAGCTATACTTACCACTCTGATTACCTCTCTGTGAAATTTGGCGTGATGACCTTACAACTCAGATGAAGTAACTTGATCTAAGTCTTACAATTATCTGATTGAAGACATTTATCTATCAATCTTGCAACCTAATCATGTCGCAAATTTTTAAAACCAAGCACTTACGACAATACAGTCAACCAACCTGACACCTGAAATATGTAGTAACACTTGAACTACGAAAACAGCTCTTATTGCTACGCAATAAAGGCGGTATTAAAGTCAAATTGTTGCCAAGGCAGGGTCGACCGTACCTACCTTTACGATCGCCGCCGTCAGCATTTTTTACTGCGCATGATCCAAGTCGAGTGGTTATTTTACGAGTCGGGTTCAGTACACTCTCCATCTTGACGAAGTCAGCGTGCTGTAAGCTTATTAAGGAATAAGGTAAGGCGTTTTAGAAGCTTATTACGAGCATACAGTGTATGTTGGATTAGCCTTTAGGACGCCATAGAGCGCTGTCGAGCGCTGCTGAGCTGAAGCAGCTCAAGCAACAAAGTTCCTATGTTGAACAAGTGATAGAAAGTGTCTGTGTTTAAAGTAAGTGCTATAGAAGTACATATTTTGTCGTAAATAGTACAGTGACCGGCCGTAAATATTGCACATGGGATTTTTAGAAAATGTTGAGCTTGGTAGAGAGACGTCTTCGTCACTGGTAATTGTGTGTGACAGACTTTTTCTAATGCTCGATGTGTCATATTATATTAGATACTTGTTTCATGTGCTTTTCAATCCATATGCAATATTTACGGCCGGTATTTTGTAGTAGATTGTTTGAGAATGAGCCGTTTCGAGGAAGTACCACATAGTGTATACTATTTACTAATGAAGCTCACGAAAACAGATGTACAACATGTGCGCGATAAGTTGAAACCTGTGATGTTTACGAAAACGCGGGGCGTGCGTTGCCGCAGGCCCCGCGGGTTTTACCGAGAACGGAGAATTGCAGGAATAGCTAGCCCCAACGCTGCGTGCGCCGCCGCGATAACAGTCGCGTGTGACGCGGCGATGCCATCCACGTTTCAAGCAAACGCGTGTAAAATCGCTTCTCCGTAAACGCTTCTCTTACAATGGCATATTTGAATTATGTATGTCATGTGTGAACTGAGGGACCACACTGGGAATTCGCGAAATGTAAATCCTAGGATTTAGTAGTAGACTTAAAACAATTGTAGAACGAATCTGGGAATTTGTAAGCAAATATATTAAAAACTACGACCCATAAAGTGTGGTCCCTCAGTTCTCACAGACGATCAGCCATATCTAGGAAAGTATCATAAAAAAAAGGTTTTGTGAATACAGACATTTAGTAAAGAATTTGTAAAGATATTCACTAAATAACAGACCACAAAGCATTAAAGATTAAAAAAAAAATATAACGACTAAACTGTGGTCCCTCAGTCCACATAACAAAGATAAATATTTTAGTGAATATTACTGAATAAAATTAATAAAACCGTTCTTTTTCTACATAAAGTTTTAGTAAAAGTCTTAAAACATTTTGTAAAAAAGAAATGGAGCTTAAATATCGAAGCATTTTCAAGATAGCGATGATTAAAACTGGTCCCTCGATCCTCTCCTCCACTAATATATATGTGCGTGTGCTAACTGCTAGACGAGAGGAATATCAGAAAGTCTAGTGTACTTAACTTTTAGTAATAATTTCCTACTAAATAATAGGTATATAAAATTGTGTATTTCTTACCACTCTTCGCTGAGATAATATTATTTTTTTAATCCTATGAAAATAGATAGAGCACTGTGACCACAATAAAACAAAATGTAGACGGTAGGTACTATTATACTTTATTATACTATATACTATTATACTATAATATATCATTATTTAGACGAAACGGAAACAAGGTTGTAGGTACGGTTAATTTAATGCTATATTACATGGCTTAAATATGTGTATTTAATGAAAAGTAGATTACAAAATTAACTAATCACTTATTATAATACTTTTATTTAAGTAAGTGACATTTGGATGTAGCTTAATGAATGTAAGTATATTTGTTGGTCAGTACTTTCAATAAGTTTGAGTTGTTGATCATCATAGCAAAAGAAACGCTCATTCATAAAACAGTGACATCGGTAATGGCCAAGGCCGCCTGGAATTAATGCTGGAATGAATTCAGATGCGCCCATGATTTTGTAGGTTTTGTTCTTAACTGTTATGGTAACAGGAACATTAGTAAGAGATATTTTATCAGTCATTCAGTTGATATTATTTTTGAAAGCTCGTAATTGTAACTAAATTGGTCATCACAAGTGGTACAGTTCCTGTTTCCTTCATCGATGTTAATTGCCTCTTCTAAAATACCTATGCCAAATATTTCAATAAAATTTATATTTAGTGCGGGCCGCGCAGCCCAACGCGACGCGCGACGCCCCGTGTCTCTTTAAATGAGGCCTAAGCGCGGTTTAAAGATTTAGTGCGCTGTTCCCGAGTAACATAGGCTATGTTAAAATATCATCGTTTATTTTTAACAAAGCCTATGTTACTCGGGAATAACGCAGCAGTACGTATATTAACTAATGTATTTGAAAAACCCTAGGCAATTATTTATCATAGCACATGGCGTTCTGTTGTTTCTGCCTATACCTGTAGGAAATGGCGTGAGTTTATGTATGTATTTCCATATATACCTACCACACCTGAAATCATCTCGCTAGTCTCCACTCTGGAATTCGTACCCCGAGCCCCAAGATTCTAGTTTGGAGCTCACTGGTAAATACCAACTAACAACTTTTACTATGGGACTAAACCTGAAATCGCGAAAAAAAATCAGCTGTTCCCTACAATTTGACGAGTTATGCGAACATAAATGTACGGAACGGCTAATTTTTTTTCGCGATTTCCTGTTAAGTAATAACAGCCGCACGGGTCGACCCATCAGGTTAAGCTACGCTTGCCAGGGTTGGTCCGTAGATGGGTGACCATCTTTACACACCGAGACTCCTCCGTGCCTCGGAAAGCACGTTAAGAGGGCCCTTCCCGGCTCGTCTATCGTCAACGCGAACACGGTCGAAAAGCTTGTTGTTTCATCCAGCGCAACGCCGTTCAATGTTATCGCGTTCTCACTTGCTTGTTAGTCAACACAAGCAAGTGAGAACGCGATAACATTGAACGAAAAATACTGTGCGGAAATTTTATGAAACTTACTACAGGAAATACATGCTTTTTAGCAAGCCTTACAAGTATAATATTGTGAAATAAATGTTTGTCATTTAGAATCTCCATTACATGTGCGAGGTTTCAATCGATATTTTTTCTTTACTTTTGCAATTTATGAATACATTATGAACGGCCAAAGTTCGGTAAAAATTATGCAAAAATGGAGATTTTTGGACGCTTACACTGAATTTGTTTCTCCAAATTTTTTTCGCTTTGATAGAAACCTAGATACAGTGCACAAAATACCTACGTATATTAAGTTCAAAAATTTCATAGAATGAACTGTTAAAACGCTATAATCCCCCCCCCCCCCCTCTTAAGCCGTTGATCCCGGCTGTCATTCGTGGATTTTTGACAGTCGTTACGGGTTGTCAGAAGCCCGAAAGTCTGACAAGAGGTGTCGTATTGCCCAGTAACTGGGATATGGAGGTCAGATAGTCAGTCGCTCCATGTAAAATACTGGTATTCAGCTGCATCCCGTTATACTGGAAGCCGAACTAAACATAGTTGGAAAAGGCTAGGTAGATTGATTCACCTTTAAAGACAATAAATATTTTCTATTTCGAAGATATAATACCTAAGTAAGTTAACATAGTAGAAGTAGATCGTACACAGCAAACACTTGGCAGACCAATATGAAAGGAAGATAATAATATATGCTGTGGATTCTGGTAATGAAAGCGATATCACTCTAGGTGTGTTGATATTTTAAGCGCCTGTCTAAGTGCTAATAGCAAACAGTCTCACGACCGAACTTATGTAATAATATGTGTAAATTGTTTTCAATGTGTTAAAATTTGTACGTTCTATTAACCAAGAATACACTTCACCGCTAAAATAAACCACCGAAAACTTAGAACTACACAGTGCACATTTATTCTATTCAAAGAAAAAAAAACATCCTTAATTTTCTATTACGACATCTAATTGAAAAGAGGAAATGGCGCCGATTCTCTTGTTCAAAAACTAAATTTAATTTCAGTGCATCCTTTTTTTTATTGAAATAGAAAGATACACTGAACTTAAATTAAAGTTAGTTTGTGAATAAGGGAATCGGCGCCATTGGCTGCCTACGAATTTTCTTCGATATGAGACCTAGCAAGATCGATTTTTCGCCCCTGCAAACCCCTATATTGCAACTTTCAAGTCGTTTTAGAGAACGTCATTCTGATTACAAATAGATAGACAAATGTTATTCATTTAATAGTACCTATAGGATTATCTGAGAAAGTGCAGTGTGCAGTGAAATTATTCTTTTGTTGAGTAAAGGACTCAACTTTCTGATTCTGTGCCGTACTTATTATTTCACATATCTACAAACTGCCTTCTGTTTTCAATTCACCCGCTTAGGTGTTCAAAGCGGGTCAACCAGATGCTGGCTAGTCCAAAAATACTTTTACACCCTCTAAAGACAAAAAATATCTTCTAAATCTTTACCTACAGATTTCACGTTTTCCAGAGAGTGATGTCATCAGTTCATTCGGGGAATTTAGAGCCAGGTATTATTCACTCTATGTTACTTACTTGAAGTTTATGTAAATATACTCTACCTATTCCGATCTCTGTGATGAGTCACTTGCGGAACTATTGCAACAGTATTAATTGATGATTTTCTTATGTGTAACAATTATTATTACATTTTACAAGGCTACGCGACAACTGAAATCCTCACCAAAGAGTTTTATGTTTAAGAGGATGCCTAACCTTGGGTTACATGAAGCCATTTAGTTACCTAGTACGTAACGACCTTGTGCCGTGATAACGTGCCCACTCTTACGCAACTAACATCACGCATCGTCACGTTGTCACGTGTCGTATCGGAAACATGCCGTCAGTGAAAAAAAGGAGTATTCCCGTTTGAACACCTATTTTTGGAGCACCTATGCATTAAGTACCAAAGGTATTCCCATTTGAGCACCAATCAATATTTTAACGTGGTGCTCAAACGGGAACAATAAAAAATATTCAAGTTTATTCCCTTTTGAGCACCTACGGTGCGGTAACTTCTAGTGATGAGATGTATAATAAAACATATCGATAAAAATTGGCAGTACTTCTATTATCATATTAATTTTAGGCAACTAAATAATTATGATTAATATCACGATCAGCCTTATGTTATTTTCTAGGTACCTCACTTACTTAAGACAAATAAAGAATTGGCAGGCACACCTATAGTCATTATGAGTATGTTTCTCGTGGGTATGTTACTCGTGCATTTGCTCTCGGAAAGCACCATTTGGTAAAGTGGAACTGATGGTGAAGACCACAGACGGCCACCGGAATTACTAAATTATACTTAAGTATTTCACGGGTTGCGATGCGATTACTTTATTATGGTTGCTAAGCCAGTGGCGTAGCTAGGGGGGGCGTCGGGGGCGGTCCGCACCGGATGTCACCGGTTCCCGGGTGACACCTGACTGTATAAAAAAATTACACAAACTGTCACGTTTTTTAATGATAAATAATATGGGTTTGAAGCTATTTTAATCAAGTTATCCGAACAAAATAATTTAATTTATCAATTGTGATTATTTATAAATGCACGTACCTATTATTTGAAATAAATGTTAACAAGAAATTATTCACTCGGACCACACATTAGATCATGATTTTTTCCAGTATACACACTGTTATTTTTATGTTCATGGCTCTATGGCGCGATCGATCGGGGAGCCCCTCAAAATGTTGTCGTTTTATTTAGCCCTACTACACTAACTGATTGGGGATTCCCCTGAAATAGTCGTTGCTTGTCGCCTGTGTCATTGCTCATTTCATTGGCGAATTTTTAAAATTTACTGGTTTTTATGATGAGATATCAGAAACAGAACTCTTTTTAGAGATGCCGAGGTAGAGAAGACATTTAAAAGCGGCTAATGTTACAGTTTCTAGCTGGGTGACTAGACTTTTTGAAATTCATCGTGGAATGGGACTTTACAGAATCTCTTCCGAATCTTATGGTCGCACTAAAGTTATTTATGACAATTTGCGTATCAGTTGCTTCATGTGGGTGGAGTTTCAGCAAACTAAAATTAATTAAAAATTACTTGCGGGCAACAATGACCAAAAACAGACTTAAAAATCTTGGCATATTAACAATAGAACATGAGGCAACACAAAATATAAATTTTGATGATGTGATATCCGAGTTTGCAGCTGTTAAAGCTAGAAAAAAGAGATTTTAGTGCTTGTACTTAGATTAGTATAAACAAATGTAGGTAATTAGTAACTATTAGTATCAAAATTTCTATTGTAATTATGAAAGACTTATTTATAATAATTAAATAAAACATACTATACGTTTATTGCATATTTATTCATTTTAACAGATTTCATTCTTGGGTGACACCACATGCATTTCCGACGTTTGGCTCCCAGACTGGAGCGGGCTGGGGCTGCCTTGAAGCGGCTCCTGCCCAATCTAGGTGGTCCAAACGCCTCCTGCCGGAGGCTTTACGCGGGGGTCGTGCGGTCCATGGCCCTTTACGGGGCACCGGTGTGGGCGCGTTCCCTGAGGCTGCGGCCAGTCCGCCGGTTGAACGCGTCCCAGACGGTCATGGCCATTCGGCTAGTCCGGGGTTACCGCACGATCTCCGGTGAGGCGGCGAGCCTCCTTGCCGGATTGCCGCCGTGGGATCTGGAGGCGAAAGTCCTCGCGCACGTGTGGGAGTGGCGCGAGGAGGCAAAACGCCGGGGCGTAACTCCGCTGCCGCGAGAAATCACGGTACAGCGGACAGAACTCCGGCGGGATCTCATGGCGACATGGAGAGTGCGACTGTCGCAGCCCAGCGCTGGGCACGCCACAATTGCGGCGATAAGTCCCCTCTTTGAGGAGTGGTTAGAGAGGCGCCACGGCGTCCTCACCTTCCGCCTGACGCAGGTCCTCACCGGACACGGTTGTTTCGGGAGGTTCCTGTTTCGCATAAGGCGGGAGGAAACGCCCGGGTGTCACCATTGTGTGGATCGCCCAGAGGACACGGTGGAGCATACAGTGGAGGTCTGCCCGGCTTGGGCAGAGCACCGCCGTGTTCTCACGGAGGCGATCGGCGGCGGCGATCTCTCGCGTCCGAGCCTGGTCCAGGCCATGGTGCGGAGCGAGAGTGCATGGGAGGCCGTCACCTCCTTCTGCGAAGCGGTAATGCTCGCGAAGGAGGAGGCGGAACGCGTGAGGGAGAGGCAGCCTCACGCCCTCAGTCGCCGCAGGAGACGCCCTGGGCGGCGGGAATCGATAGCCGATTCCCGGTCACCGTAGGCGCGGGCTTGCGGACGGTGAGTAGTGGGTAGCTCACCGTCCGGTGAGGACCAGGCCCGGGTCGACGGCGCGTTGTGTTCCACGCGCGCCTCAAAGAGATGTCAGCAAAAGATGGGGTCCAATAGGGCCGATGCCGCTGGGGTCGCGGGTTGTTTGAAAAAGATACCGTGGCCCTGGCATAGGCAACTGAAGGAACACGGGTGGGTTTTAGTCAGTAAAAGTCTGACACGCCCTTCCGCTCCACCCAGAGCGGGAGAAGTTATTTGATGATTTCCCATCCACAAAAAAAAAAAAAAAAGGGTGACACCACATTTATGCGCACCGGGTGCCACCCATGTTAGCTACGCCACTGTGCTAAGCAGCTCCAGATCTCCTGGTTCTTACTTGGAGAACTCCTCAACAATTAACGTCCCTGCATCGGGAAAAGCAATATTGTAAAAGGTGATGAGCTGTTGACATTAGGCATTAGGAATATTTTTTATTGTTCCCCTTTGAGCACCACGTTAAAATATTGATTGGTGCTCAAATGGGAATACCTTTGGTGCTCAATGCATAGGAGGTCTAAAAATAGGTGCTCAAATGGGAATACTCCAAAAAAAGGGACGACGTTTTGTGTGAAACGGATTCGGAAGTCAGTTTCTGTCATTCGGTGTCAGTCATTTTTGAATGACTACTGAAAACTTTTTACACTTTTAAATCTGTAACTGTTTTTATTTCAAATAGCATTTTTTTTGGTTATCAAAATATCCACTACTTTTAGCTTTCATGTCTTTTGATTTATTTAAACTATATTTTAGCTTTAAGTTTAAATAAATCAAGAGACATGAAACTCTTCGACAACCGAAATAAAAATATTTCACACCGAGGAGAAGTCGAGATGACTTCTCCTTTTAACAACTACTTTTCTAAAGGAATGTTTCTATTGTTCCAGGTGTTAATCCTCGCATGGCTGACAAGCGGCAAGATGTCGGGCATGACAGGAGCAAGCATGCTGCGCACACGCAGGAAAGATGTCAACATCAAACCCAACCGCAAGTGAGTGCCAGTGACACATACCCGACAACAGACGAACACTAGACTAGGGGAAGTCAGGAGATGGCTACAATGGTACTACATGGATCTTTTGGCGCGTGGCCAAAATTGGAACTAATGCCGCCATGCTGTTTTTCAACACACTTTCATTGTGACCGTGTTATGCAGAAGGCAGCCATGTCGGGAAAAGTACAAACAGAGTTCTAAACATTTTTCTGTCGATGGTTGCATCATGGATGTATGGACATGGCTGCATTTGACGGCTCATATCTCCGTGATAAATAGAGATATCGACATGGCTGTTTTTGCAAAATATCTTGTATTTCGAAATTAGTATGGCTGTGTTTATAACATTTTTTTTTTTTAAATAGTGCCATATGGTTGCTTTCTGCATAACTAGGTCCAATTTCACAAATGTTTACCAACAACGCCCTGTTAATGTCATTCAGGCGGCGAAAGATCCTCGTAGCTCTCTATTTCTAGCGTGGAATTTTTTATTTTATGTAGATTTTTTATAAAAGCCGCAGCCAAAGACTCATTACAAATACAAAAGCACACCCTATCATCATCATTGACAATCCACGCATGACTCCATAGTAGTAGCTTTTTAACTTTCCACCATCTTGAATCATGACGTCACCCGTTTATAGTGCACATCTGGAAGAGACCTAGGATATTTCAGTGCCTAACTCTCATGAACTTAAGACAGACAAAAGGTGTGTGGGGCGTATCCAGGGATGGGAGTCAGGAGGTTCGGTGGTACTTTCTGGCTTCAGTTGGCAGAAGAGCGCGTCTTGTGGAGGCTCAAGAAATCCATGGCAAGGGCCAAAGAGTTGCAGGAAGAGGAAGACGGGTAAAATGGTGTCCCTATTATGTGCACTGTAAATGGCGTATGAGAGGAATGTCTCTGTTAGCACTCTTGAGGCTGGAGCGCACTCCGTTTTGTGTATTCTCTCTTCTCAGTTTTTTTGTAGTCTACTGCTGGGCATGGTTTCTACAAAATAGGGCGTATTATCCTGCGACTCTGACTAAAACGCCTGATTTTTTCCATTTGGGGTGTTCCGTGTAGAAAACTTCCTCAGAATAGTCAGACTGAACATCTTCCTCCATAGGACCACCATCGTAATCGAAAAAAAAAAATATCAGCTGGCCCGTAAAAACTTTAATATCTACTCAACTCAAATCGACAGGCCAGATGGCGTGGTTGGTTAAGATACCACCTGTCATGCCGCTGGTCGTGGGTTCTCATCCAGGACAAACATTTGTGTGCATGAACATGTCTGTTTGTCCTGAGTCTGGGTGTAATTATTTATATAAGGATGTATTTACAAAAAAAAAAAAATAGTATATGTAGTTTATCAGTTATCTGGTTTCCATAGTACAAGCTCTGCTTAGTTTGGGATCAGATGACCGTGTGTGAACAATGTCTTAAGGTCTCAATATAAAAAAGGTATATTTCTGATCATTTTTTTCGATTACGATGTTGGTCCCATGAAAAAAGTTGTTCAGTTTGACAGTCTATACCACACCCTTAAGTTTGACCACACCAACTAAGACAACTAAGATAAGCCAGCTATTAAATAAACTAGAAATTTGTCGCGTGCACACCAGCAACTGTCCATAGTTAAACAAAAAGAATCCAACCCTCATTACATCTAATGGGGGTTGGATTCTTTTCGTTTAACTATGGACAACAATGCCTAGTTTGCGGTCTGCGACACAAGTATGAAATACTACGCCGGCTATGTGAGCTTAAGCTAAACTAACTTAGCTTAGTTTTTGGTCTGCAACCCAATTCATAGTAGGATAAAAAGAGACTTACTGGAAAAAATACTACTCCCTAAGGTCGGTATACCTGTTCATTGACCAAGGAATTCCATCTGTTAAAATAGAATGTCTTTAAAAGCGAAACCAGGGTAAACCATTTTTGGAAATAAAACCTCCAAATAATAGGTAAAGACCTACGAAACCTATGAAATTGCCGATTTTTGATACCGGCTGGTGTGAAGATCAATATCTTTCATATTTAGAAATCCAAATTCAAATTCATTTTATAATATAGCAAGACATTAAAAAAAAGCAGTTGTTCATTTTTTCCCGCCGTTCGATTTTTTGATATCGATATTTCTGTAACCATGGAAAAATCGAAATTGCGCGCTATAACGCACATTCGGTTTGATTGCTTCCGTTCTGGAAATTTTGATCTCAACAATGAGCCCCGGGGAAAAATTTCAAATCCAACGAGGCGGTGAAAAATGCCTTTAAAGAATTTATCGATGATTTCCGTTCCCAGGATCTATAGAGTCAACAGAGGCACCAACGAACTATCATTAAAATGGCAAAACAATATTTCTTTAAAAGAAATTGTGTGATTTTTTTATATGCAAAGCGGCAATTTTATAGGTAAAGACCTAATATATCATAACCTTAATTGTGATAAAAGGATCATGTTCAGCAGTGGATGTTTGTAAAGTATTGGACCTCAAAAAGTTAAACATTTTACCACTTTATACATAATAATAATAATAAATCTTCATTTTGTACAGCACCATTTCTGTTCAATTTCGCTTTCGCATATTTGTCGCATCATCTGCTTTCATTAGACGTACACTACGGCAGATTTATCTTGGCAGGTCCGAACATAGCCACTAAGAAGTTTCACGCATGTTCTCTCACTCACACTTGCCTCATGTCACCATTTGCTTCCTAAAAAAATCTTACTGCGCAGCCTTCTGCGCGAAGTTCGGACCTGCCAAGATAAATCGGCCGTACTGTACATTCGAATATGAGGTGGTACTACCTGTGAAACCATTCCTCAAATAAGCATCAATTTTAACATTATCTCCTCTTCTGTTAAAACTGTCGCACTTGTAAGCATGGACATCGTAGATGAGTACCTTGTCTCGCGCACTTCACGACTACGACAGTTGGTCGTTCCGGCCAAGCACGATGTATATTATTTTTCTTGGCCACTGGCCGGCCGTAGCCGAGTAGTGTGCGAGGACCCTTAAGTTCTTGAATATTGGGCATAGTTATCATGCAGCCATTTCATGTGTCATTCCCATGGTCATTCGACATGCCTATAGGTACAGACATATCAGACATGACCACACATCTTCACCAAAGTATATTTACTACACTCAAACGTATGTAGTCAAAGCAGAAAAAGAATAGGTTTGCTTTAGTTAGAGAATAAACAAAAACCAAGTCGAGGTTGTTATTAGAATATTCTGGACTTTCAAGCAAGGAGTCTCATTAAACTTTTTTCTAGAGAAACGTGGTCTGAAGAAGGACTCCCCAAGCTAACACCATGACTTTTACACTAATAATTTCAGAAGATGTAATAATAAATTGCCCGCAGGTTGGACCGGAAGTCCTCCCGGGGCATGCTATACGAGAACGAAGAGCTGCGACTGCGCACTATCAACATCAATGCCGAAGTTGAAAGAGGTAAGTAGTCGTAATATCTTCATTCGACGCCAACATCTGTTTTTCTTCCATACTTCTCTGGTAGACACTAACTACACATATTCCGGTCAATTCAGCTTTTGTCCATAGAAAAAAAAACAGTTTGGTATGAACCGACGTGGAAAGCTGAAAGCGTCCGTTCAGCTTTCCGAGCTGAACGGATGCTTACGCATCTCCATATAAAACTGTTTCTTTCTATGGACAAAAGCTGATTTGGGCTGGAAACGGAGTGACTACCGAGATGAGCTTGGTAGTCACCCCGTTTCACGTTGTCACGCCTAAAAAAAATGTTTGAGAAAGTGCAAACAGCGCTTTCATATGATACCCCACATACCCTAGTAGCCCCACTTCGAATTTTTAAGACCCCTTTCAGTCCCTGTTGCTAAAAAAATATACACATTTTTACTTCTTTCTTATTTGCAAAATAGTTGCACAAACGTTATCTAAAACTATTCCAGCATTCAAGTTGATAGAATTAGTAGTTCTTGAGATATCCAGCTGTGACAGACAGACAGACAGACTGAGTCGCTCCATAAGGGTTACTTTTTACCATTTTGGTACGAAACCCTAAAAGGAGCATAGAAATCTAACAAAACTAACATTAAAAAATACAAAATTAACAAATTAAAAAAAAGACTGGTGCGAGCCCAAAGAAACTCTTATCTCAGCATAAAGCTGCTATATTAAAATAAAAAAATACCGCAGCGCTGGTATTCTGATGCCCATGTGATGCCACGGACCTACGGACATTTATAAATCTATAAGGCAACAAAATAAAATAATAAGGAAATAAAATACACACAACAGAATATCTATAATTAAAAAAGAAACAAGTGAGCACCAGCATCGAACACAGTACGATTGACAAAGCTTTTGTCGAAAAATGATACAACGCAAAATAATAATAATAGAGTATTGTCGAATAGCCATTTAAATAAGGTATATCTATTCATACACGAAATCTCTTAAGGGGTATTCATCATTATGAACAACTTTTACTATGGGACCAAACATCAAATCGCGAGAAAAAAGCAGATGTCCTGTACATTTATGTTCACATTACTCGTCAAAATGTAGGGAACACCTGATTTTTTTCACGATTTCAGTAAAAGTTGTTCATAATGATGAATACAATGACCCCTTAATATATTTCGTGTATGAATAGATAGACCTTATATATCCAATTATTGATAAATTATTGATTATCAGTTGCTGATAAAAACGCTATTGGAGTATTCGAGTTGGCTTGTTAAAAATAGTCATCTAATTAAATTCATTAAGTCATTTACTTAATTTAACTTAATTATTTTTACTTAGGTAATTTAAAAAAATACTAATTATATATCTTACAAACAAACTAATACTCCACAGGTCAATCGGACATAAAGAAGCTGAAGCGAGAGAACGATCAGCTAAAGCGCGAGATATCAGCTCTTCGGTACGAGTATGATCGCCTGGACAGCATGCTGCGAGACCGACGGTCTTCACCGGAACACTCGGACGTACGTTGCATTTTTACTTTATTGTATTAAGGTCCAAATTGTCCAAATTGCAAACGGTCGAGAGGTTTAGGAGGAGAAATGCGAGGAATTTGCCCAACAGTGGGACCAATGCAGGCTTACAAAACATTACGACCCTTATAAAGACAAAGGCTTGGCATCTAGCATCTACTAGAGACTGTAAGAGGTGTAGATGCAGTTTCATAATATCACGGATTAGAAAAACAAGTGCCCACGCTTATACGGCGCGTGTCGCAATTATGTATAATTATTTTTATATTTATTATAAAATAATAATAACCTTCGTCAGTTATAATAAGTCATGTAAGTATTTTGTATGAACAAAAATAGGATAGAGCGTGAAAAAATGTAATTCCACAAGCCACATCTGTCAGCACGGAATAGCTTTTTCATGCTCTATCCTTCAACTTTCGACTGTTCATACAAAATTAAGATATTACAACTGGCGAAGGTTGTTATTATTTTACATTATTTCCGCATAATTGTGACGTGCTTGATGAGCTGTGTGGGTACTTCCACTTATTTTTTTTCCAATATCGTGCATATTATTGATCAGACCAGATTGTGCGAGAACTGTATCTGGTAATTCTGTTGAGAGTTCCTCTCATAATGCGCTAGAATGCTCGATGTTGCCGGGACGTTTTAAGCAATCGAGTTGCCGTATTTAAGCGCATCTTCATCAGAGTACTAAATATACAGGGTGTAATTTTAATCACCGTTATCCTCTAAAGAGGGTTATTGTACACATCATTATGAACAACTTTTACTATGAGACCAAACCTGAAATCGCTAAAACAAAATCAGCTGTTCAGTACATTTATGTTCGCATAATTCGCCAAAATGTAGGGAACAGCAGATTTTTTCTCGCGATTTCAGGTTTAGTCCCATAGTAAAAGTTGTTCATAATGACGTAAACAATGACCCCTTTAAAAGGATAACGGTGATTAAAATTACACCCAGTATGTTAAATTTTGTTTAGATTAACTTAGCTCATAATCTCCAATATTGGTACCGATTTTAATTATATAAATCCGCTGTTAAAAAGCTGGCCAACGGCGTGACGGACCACGCACAAGGAAGGGTTCCGTAGTTAGAAAGAATTTATCCCAAGAACAAAGTTAACATTGTAGTTGAAAAACATGTTCTCCCATACATAGCAACGTTTGTTCTTGGGATTCATCCCAACTACGGAACCCTTCATCGCGCGTAGTCCGACACGCACTTGGCCGGTTTTTTTTTTATAGTAACTCGTGCATTTTGTTAAGAATTTGCTTTCCGAAAGCACCATTTGGTGAAGTGGAACTCACGATGAAGACCACAGATGGCCACCGGAACTACACAGTAGTAATTCACTGGTTGCGATTCGATTACTTTAATATGGTTGCTAAGCAATTTATGCTCGTCAAGTCGTCACAATGGATAGTGTGAAATGGAGTTAAAAATAAAAATGTTTTTTTTTTTAAATAACAACCGACTTCCACAAAAAAAAAAACAATAACATGATTGGGTTCAGTTTGGCACCCTTCGGGTACGGAGCCCTAAGAAGTATCATTATTTTTAGATCCTAAAGTTATGTTATGAATAATTATAAAATAAGATGCAAGATAATAATTATCTTAACATTTCAAGTAACATCCCTATCATTCATTCATTTTCCTTTCATTTGATATGTCACACGGTAAGTAACCCCCATATTCAAAATTCATTTATTTACGTTACACGTCCGTGTTTGGGTCACAGAAATTCATATTCTCTTCATGTTCTCTTTGTATGTGTACCAAATTTCAGCTCATTCTGTCCAGTAGATTTGGCAAATCGGCTGTGACAGACGGACAATGAAGTGATCCTATAAGAGTTCCGTTTTTCTTTTTGAGGTACGAAACCATAAAAAGACTATTTAACATGATATTTGTATATTTATTTACGTCTACAGACTTATATCAAACAAAATATTAATTAATAATATGTAAAGGACTCGGATTAAACACATCTGCAAATGGATTCCAACCACAATAAGTTTCACACACTTCGACACAAAGATGATCCCTCTCTAAAGTCTGTGCTGCTATTCTGAGAGGAGCCATGATCATCGTCAGGTCCTCCCCTGCAATGTCCGCTTCTATAAACAAACTGTACAGTTTCACACACTTCTCTATAAAATGTACAATATTGTCTGTATTAACTTCATCGTCGTTAGCCGTTCTCTCATACTCGCAAATGTGAACGTTTTCCAAACTGACGCAGTGACTCAAAATATCAAAAATAATCTCATATTCAACGTCTTCCGAAGTCAACATGAAATTCTTCAACTTCGCTATATGTATTGCCTTCGACAAAGACTTTGTAAAGCCACGGATCATGTCATGTTTCTCCATGTAAATATCTAAAGTAACCAATTTGGGACAAGCAGTAAACAAATTAGTAAAGAAGTCCTTCCTGAGCGGTACATTATTAATAATCAAAAACGTTAAGTGTCGTGTAGTTTTACATTCCTTTGATAAGCTAATTGGTCGGCGACATCTCCTCACAATGTCGTCGTGTCGACAGAAATCTGTTAAGGTAACTTTGTCTGGTAAATCATTCAACTTTTTCTCAAAGTTCTCACAGCAATCGATGCAGTACCAACTGCTTGGAGCCTTGACAATTTGCATCTTCCTCTGGTTGTGCATGCAGACATAAGTAGGGAAGTAGTCTTTTAACTCCAAAAGTAATTTACTGAAAAATGCATCATCGAACTTTGTTGTAGCTTTATTCCATGCCTTGAAAATAATATTGCCACCAAGCATGAAGTTTTGTGGTAAACAAGTGCTAATTTCGACTTCTAAATCATTGCAGCAAGTTGTAAACATATTTGTAAATATTGGTGACGCATAAATTGAAATTTTCTCCAAATACATAATGAACGTATATGTTCATTCCAGTCCAGTTGATTGAAATTTAACTTGGAAACTCCATCCAATTTTGTCGACAACATGTGATTTACAGCACAGTCTCTGAATATGTAAGTTAACTTGTTAAAGTTGGTTTCAATTTCGTATGGATCACTATGACTAGTTTCAGGGTGGCTTAAATCGAAGAAGTCTTTATAATTTTCAGATATTGTTAATTTCAAGTCCTTTATTAAAGGCACACCTTTAAGGAACTTCAGTGGGGACGCTGACACAATAAATTCAAAGATCACGAAATGAATGACTTCAAACTGCCTCTCTTTAAATATTTCTCTACATTTGAAGTGTGTACTTTCATTTTTATAACTGTTGGGGTATTTGAAGAAGTTGATGGCGATATTTTTAACAGTTTGTGGGCACACTTGTGCTATATCTGGTAGGTAAATGTTGGTGAAGGTTATATCTAAAGATTTTAGGTTTACAAATCTATCCATGTGAGGTTTTAGGTTTTGTACGCTCAGGTCTTGTACTCCACTCAGGTTTAGGTCTCGCATATATTCTCCGAGGTTCACAAATAAGTTTTCATCTAAAGTCTTTACAGTTGCTATGGTGCTTCTTGAGAGAACAACACTCTTTAAGTGGCACCATCCTGATGCGAAATACTCCCTGATTTGTTCAGAGCTGTTGTATACATTGATTTTTGTCTCAGTATCTAAATAATTAAATATGATCGCCCCTACTTCAACAGGGAGATCTAGAAAATTCATTCTTTTGGTTTTGTTTTTAGTTTTAAAGATTACTTTCAAAAAAATTGTCCTAAAAAAATACTTTACCGAAAAATGATGTTTGACATTGACGTAATTACATTTTTTTATATTATTCGAATTTGATGTGATTGATATTTAGCCTCTTTTACAGAAAGGGCAAACAATTATGCGCTGTTCAACCGTCATAAAATAACGATAGCTGATGCTAAAATGAACGTTAAATGTGGAGAAAATAAAGCACATTATCGCTTGGCAGGACAGCGTGTCTGTATGCAGTGCGTGCCCAGACTGTGCCAGCGTGGACGGATCAGTTCGAGCAGTCGTCTTCCACGACCTGAGCGTCGTGCCTGAAGAGGGGGAGCAAGATAAGGTATGTTGCATATTAATAATATCAGCAAAGGCCTCTTCTCATACAGAGATGGCACGAGCATTGATCACCAGTCTTGCTCAAGGCGAGTTGGCGATTTTCTCAGGTTTCAATGTTATCATCGTGAGGAAACCTGGGGAAATCGCTTCACCGATCTCAGTAATGTCCAAGATAAACTCACATTGGTCACACATCAGGCATCGTGGGATTTGAACCCACAACCTCATGCATGAGAGACAAGGCGTTAACTACTGGACCATCATGACCCGCATGACACACAGCCTTTAACATTAATATTAAAGCATTTATTTCAAATAAACCAATCAGTCCATTAGTCAGGAAGTTGAAGCGAGTTGCCTATTCCAAATCGTAGATCGGCTGGATGCTAGGTACAGCCTAGAGCCCCACGATTCATCCTGCTACCATGAGTGAGGAGTGCGGGGTATACTTGCTATGCACCGGACTTACGAACTGGCTAGATTCCTAATATTGGATTGACTGTCAGGCTAATCCGCTGGAAAATGGTTTAAAAATTAAGATTAGTGGTGTGATCGATGTAGAGAGCAAGCACAGTCAGCAAAAAAAAAACAAACATTTTCGTATTGTCGGTCGATCAATTCATCTGGGTATATTTTAAAAGGCTACAATGTCATATTGAAAATGTCGAAAACGTTTCTTTTATAGTAACATTGACCTACTTCCACCTATTGTATTCTAAAACTAGCACGGACAAGTGAAATTATTTACACGTCTATTGTATAATCAGTCAGAGGCTTGTTTCCAGAGAATTCAAATCTGCTTGAAAGAATGCCTTCTTTTACTAAAAAGCCAATTTGCATGTTGGAAGCAAAGCGCAAATAGTCTTAGTTGACCAATAGGATCCACTTCCACGACTATATTATATCATTTAATATAATTATTTTATCTACACTCATAAAGTTCTGATTAAGAATTCATAAATAGTACCATAATGACAGATTTTATGCATGTACAACTCAAACAAAATTAAAAAGTTTTATTATGATACAGATTTCTTAACTACATAATGCTATGAAATAACTTTTTTTTTTTTTGTTATAAAGTACACTTCGGATCGACCAATGAGTTTTCAATTTGATTTTTATCGTTTCGGCGCATGTGCGGTTAACCAATGATAGCAATGATAGCATCATTGTAATTGTTTAATTTTTGCTAAGTTCGGTTTTTACCTATTGCATGAGTGTAGATAATGTTTGAAACTGCACATAACTAGGTATTAAAAAACTCGTATTTTAATAACCCTCATTATGCAACAGTTTCATAAACCACTATTGTACTTAGCCATTAGTTAAATAAACGGTAGTTAATATATACATATAAGTTGACAGTGAGGTCTGCTTTTTATGTGACTTACTATAATTAAAAACTCTAGGGGCTCGTGGCTAAATAATAACAGCCACACGAGTCGATCTCCAAGGTTAAGCTACGTTTGCCGAGGTCGGTCCGTGGATGGGTGACCATCCATTACAAACCGAGACCCCTCCGAGTCTCAGAAAACACGTTAAGTCATTGATCCCGTAATCAATTTCAATTTTAAGTTATCAATTTGTACATCTTTGACAGTCGTTACGGGTAGTCAGAAGCCCGAGTCTGACAACCAGTCTTACCAGGGTTATCGTGTTACCCAGTAACTGGGTTTTGGAGGTCCGATAGGCAGTCACCGGGTTGCAGGCAGTCCAGGGAGGCTATGCCAAGTTTAGATGGCAAACTAACCAAACGACTTTTAGGTCTGGACAGGAATGGCCTGCGCCTGATTACGGGGACCATCACAGGACACTGCTCGCTAAACAAACACTTTTACACAATGGGCATAACGGACAGTCCTCTGTGCAGAGACATGGAGGCTGAGGAAACTGTTGCGCATGTGCTCTTCGAATGCACAGGCGTTACCCAGATTAGAATGGAAACCCTCGGAGCACCCAGATCCTTCACAGAAGTTCTGAACAGACCAGAAGCCGTGATTAACTTCTGGTGGGAGGTGGGCTGGTTGGAATAACCACCGATGGCCGCCATGGCGCATGTACAATGGTCCACTTGAAGGACTAAGTGCGGAAACCAAACCCAATAACAACATACTGGTATTCAGCTGCAGCTGATCCCAATATAGTTACGCAGATGATGAAGTATAAATCATTGAAAAACTCGGCTAATAGTCATTGTTATTATACTCCCCACAATATTACTACTGGTATTAAGGTTGCCGTTATCTCACGTCATCCATCTCGGCGTCTGCCAGACATGTACAGATCTTAGTCTCTATACTATAGGTATGTCTGAAGCTGTGAAACAATATGGATTTACTATCAGTCTGACGAACGCCTTTGACTTTTAACGTTGTACATTATCCTTAATGCATTCAAGCTTATCATTGCATCCATTATCCCGAAGATTGATTCTTCTAGTATGAAGCTTGAAAGGAACTACGAGTATAGCTATAAGTTGCATTCACTTGTAATAGAAAATCGAGCGTTCGCCGTTTTTAAATTTGTTGAACTGAACAACGAACAGAGCCAAGCATAAAGCCAAACAACGCTCTAGTAAATGTTCGTCAAAAAATGTATTCTTCACGCAGATGTCAGACTTGACAGTCAGTATTACGCACAACCAGTAGTCGTAGACTGTCGTAGACTGAGAATAGCATTCTCTGTCTACGCAACCAGTCAATACTAATCATGACTTCGAATTAGCGAGTACCGACAGCGACGGCGGTGGTTCAATGACAAAATTGCTCGACTCGGCAAAAAGCTCGAAGCAAATTTACTGTCGTTTCGCCAGAATGCTCGCTAGAACGCTCGCTACAATGTGCTCATTACAAGTGAAAGCTCAAGTCTATCAGCTTATTAAATTCTACACTGTTGTTTGTTTAATGTCCTATTTCACCAACTTTTGACAAGTCTTGGTTAACTTACCTAGCAGATCATACAAGTACCGTTTTATGTTTATTTATTAAATTATGTATCTGCTAAATAGTGCTTGATATCAGAAAACTTGAAAACGGCCTTGTGTTCATTATAAAACTGTATGATTTGCCTTTAATTCCATTCTTAATGCATCGTCAATGTACAGACGCCAGCACATTAAGCTACTACAATCTGTCAAATTTCTTTAATAGATTTTCAACTTTATCGCTAAAGCATTTGGTTCAAGGTTGATTGGGAAAATTTGACAGTTTCGGGTAGCTTGACCTGCTAGCGTCTGTACCTTCAGCCTGTACCTACATACAGAAGAGATACCTTCAACAGTGTGGGCAATCGATGGATTGCCCACACTGATTTTAAGCAGTACCTTTTACCCACTAAAACTGAAAATTCGCGCTCTCAAAATAAACAGCTGCTATTTCTAAACAAATTCTTCCTGCAAGAATCAAAACACCACAAAATAACTTCATAATTAACGTACCTACCTACCTACGTCAAAAGCTCAAGAAAGCCATCAAATTGTTTGACGTATTAATCAGTTTCCGCGAGCCATAACCGTTTGACGAGAATAGCCGACATGACGAAAATAGTCAGCTGACAAAGAGAGCAAGCCGCCTGGAAGTATGTGAGACACTTACGGGGCTAATTAGTCATGGTCGGTACACAACGGATATTTGAGCTATGAGGGAAATATTACGGTGATCACGTATTACCTTATTGGGTTTTGGAGAAAACTTGTAAGTGTACATTTTGGTCGAGTAGGTATAGAACTTTCGTATGAAACAGCTGATTTTTTTTCGTGATTTCAGAGTTGGTCCCATAGTGAAAGTTGTTCATATTCATGGGTAGAACACCCTGTGAAAATTTAGCTAGTGATTTAAAAATAGCCCTGTAGGTAGTTGGTTTTCCTCTCCTGGGCACCAAGATCCATTATTGGAATGCTCTTATACCAATATACACCAGGCTTCGTTCAACCTCAGGTATGGTCGATTGGATCTTCAGGTTAACTCTTATCATCAGGGAAATATTTATTCCAATCCTTAGTCATTTGTTTTTTTTTGATTTGTAATCTGTATCTTCATTCATCATCAAAACTTCTATAGCCTATTGTAATGCAGCAGAATTTTCTGTGACCAAAGCTTGGATTGGTTAGAAATTCTTACCATAACCAGACAAAATCCATTGTAGTGACCAATTTCTGCAATTTTTTTGCAATTATTTTCTATTTATTTAAAAAAAAAAGGAATTTTACAAGGCATATACTAAGGGCCGGTTTTTTGATCCGTGGTTAACTCAACCAATGGTTAAAAATAGTAACTAATTGCATAACTCATTCATGTTTAGCCTTTTACATTTAGGGCCCGTTTTTTGATCCGTAGTTAACTCAACCAATGGTTAAACATAGTAACTAATGGTTGAATTTTGGCTAAATGTGAAAGGCTAAACATGAATGAGTTATGCCATTAGTTACTATTTTTTAATATGAATGAGCTAGCATGAATACATTCATGCTTAGCCTTTTACATTTAGCCAAAATTCAACCATTAGTTACTATTTTTAACCGTTGGTTGCGTTAACTACGGATCAAAAAACCGGCCCTTAAGCTTAGGTTTCTGACAACAGGCACACAATAACGGCTTTCCAAATACAGAGCGTCTTTTGACAACTTATGTAATGTCAAATAATGGTGAAATGTCAGAGAGACGCAAACCAATTTCCTAGGGTTCCTCAGGAAATAGAACAAAACAGGAACTTACAAAGAAGAACCCGACCACCCAAATGTTGCTGTCATCTAAAAGACAGACCGCAGTTCCTGAAAAATATTTTTGCTTTATAGATAGGAAATGAGTCAAGGCCGGGCAAGAAAATCATGTGTAAGAAAATATTGTACAAACGTAATGTTGTTTTATAAATAAACGCAGTAGCGTTTGGACCGGCGCGTGCGCCGCTTGGCGTTCCGTGATTTTTCGAGTGACAGTTTGTGATGCAGGTACCCTGTACTATTTACGTCTTTTTATAAATATTGAAGGTATTTTTGTGGTTAGTGAGTGGTCATTGTAACTTTTCGTATTTTTGTGAAGTTGGATTTTGGTCAATCCTGTTGTGTTTATTTTTAATACCTGTTCATTCAATTGTTCTTTTGTTTTCTGGTCATTTGAAAGTATTTTGGTTGCCCCGTAATTATTATCTCTTTTCCACTTTCATAAATACATTATCCTCCAATTTTTCAACTTATCTATTAAAGTTCTTTTTAACTATTTCTCGGCTATAATTTACCTAGGTATCAGATTCTTCTTTAGTAACGTTTTTGTTACACAAGAGATAGCCTTTTGCTGAATCATTCCTAAGTTAATTGATTGATCACGAACTACTTTGATTGAGTTCTTGTTTATAAGCAATGAATCATTCGGTACTTTCGTTTTCATGAATTGAATTGTTTCCAATTCAAACACGTAGAGTACTTATAGCTATATTACAACTTCGGTTTATGTATCTCTTGTATCAACTACATTATCGGCTTTTGGATTGAATTTAGCGTTGTTCTCATCAGGTTTAGGGCCACTCTCAATTGTATCGGATATAGTAGGTATATCCGGATATGGTCGATTATCAAATTGATCCTAACCCAATTTACTTGCAACATAATATATCTTCTCTACACATCTCTATGGTGATCTCTCATCTCAGTATTTTATTCTTTCTATCTAATAATTTTTACACAATCCACACATCGCTTCCTCGGTCTTCTATTCTTAACAAAAACTATGCGATACTTTTAGCCTTAGGTTGTACCTAATAACCCGCCAATAGATAGGTACTATCGACTAAACGGATGCCTTTACACCTTAAAATTGATTTTTGTATTTCATTGAATAACCCTGCCCCTATGGGCCTTTGTTTTACTTTGTCATAAGGACAATTGGAACTTGCAAGCCAAATTGTTTCAAAAATGGAAAAGCCTAGCGTTTGTCGATGGTACTTCAGTTGTATTGTATGACAGCTGCAGACTAGCTTTGAACGCGTTCCTAAAGTACGTATGCAACAGATGCGACTGTTTATCAATATCTTACATAGACTGGCTTTTATTATTTAACCTTCATCATCTTTGTATCTATAGCCCATAATGAATATAATAAAGCTTATTCATAACGCCTGCTTTCCTCAAAGGGTTAGGCAGACATAAGTTAATAATAGATACAGTACACCCACATTTCGAAGGTAGTGTCTTATGTAATAGCGGGCAAATATATTATATATATTATATAATATATTGCGAATGACCAGGCACAAACCCAAACCATAGATTGACTAATTCATAATACACATAATCGAACCTAGGACCTCACTCTCTGCAGTCGACATCACCATTAGATCAACGATGCAGTATTTAAGGTAAACGTACGTATCCGCGCCGAAGGAAATGAAGTTCTTAGTAAGTTCCTAATTCTTCCGGCGATTCATCCAATTCGGCGCGAGGTTACATAGTATTACGTGTGCGAGTTACATAGTACTTCTAACGTGACCATGCGTCCGGTTTTGAACGGGACCGTCCCTTTTTTCGGTTCTTCGTCCCGGTGTCCCCGAAAAAACCTGGGGACGAATAATAACGAATAATCGTTTACAGAAACCGCGCGGTGCAATCAATACATCCAATGCTTTTTGCATTGGATGTATTGATTGGAAAGGGTTATATTAACAAAGATACAGAAGTATTTCACGAATTTTCATTAATTTGTGTAACTATATAACGTCGCAAAAAGTCACCGAATGGTATAATCCAATCGTTTTGACGGAAAGTCGTTGGGTGGAAGTGTTCAAACACTTTCACACCAATGACCTAAACATGAAAACTTAATATAGCAACAAAGAAACAAGGGAACAAACTTCAAGACGCCGATAGTTTAAGTAATGTCTTTTTACGGTGAACATAATGGTAATTTATAAAAATTAAAAACATAAGACCTGCTTTATAGTTAGTTCAGTTAATATGCAAAGTTTCATAATCTGATTTGAAGTATTTTTGGAATACCAGCGGTTTATTGTTCGGTTTGGAGGTAACTTTGGAAATTTGTCTATCGAGAAAATTGTATGGAATCGAGTTTTCGTCACACATAGTACTTAACATTAATCCTCAACTTTACCATATATTTATTTCAAAATTAATGCTGCAGTATTTTCGTCACAACGGAGGATCATGCTAAGCCATTTGAGGCAGTATGGGCTCTTATCCTTCATCTATTCATGATTTGTCTACTAGGAATATAGTACTTATATAGTTTTTGAATATTATAAGACACAGCTAGTTCAATACTTCCTCATCAATATGTAAATATTGATGAGGAAGTATTGAACTAGCTGTGTAGCAGTAATGCCATACCAACTAGAATAGCCTCCTTGAACAGAGTAATGTCTGCTCGCACAGACTCCAGACAATCACATTTATAGATCCATATCATTCAAATAATGTTCGATACAATAATACATTATTTATTCACGAGCAGTACTAAATATTGATAGTCTTTTAGGAAGAACGATTTGCATAACGTTATGGTATACCATACCTACATTGTAATGTACTTCTTATAATTCCACCATGGAGTAGAGATTTATTATGCCACTCTGAATTATCTGCTATTATTTTGTCTCGCTGCTTTTACAGTTCATATTTCGGTAAGCAAAATACGCGCTCAAGACGTGGTGTTGCGAACAACAGCCCACAACAGCCAATAATATAATATTATATTGTTCTAGTATCAAAAGTTCTAATTAAGTAGGTAATATAATATTTTTTCAAACTCTTTTTTCAACTTTTGCTACTGTTTCTTTTCCGCGACAAACTACTGTCTGACATACTGAAAATTGCAGTTGCTTTGTTTATCATGCTTTTGATGCAACTTCTCAATAAGAGCCTCTTAAGATGCTGAGTACCTGAACAAAATTGGCCACTGCAAATTGCCACCATTGCGGAGGTGGCTTGGTATTTACACAGCACATGCTCGAGGAGTGCCATGCGTAGGCTTCAGAACGACGGGTCCTGATCGCCAGGATCGGGCTAGACCTATCTCTGCCAGCACTAGTTGCGTCTATGCTAGCGGAATCGGAAAACTGGCGGGAAATGGCCTCCTTTTGTGAGACCGTGATGATCCAGAAGGAGACTGCCGAACGGGATCGTGAGAGGAATGTTCCTACTGCGAGAAGAAATTCCACCTGCATCACTTAAGACAGGCAGGAATTTTTAGTCGCGGGTGCTCAGTGTCCCAGAGTCCCCAACTCAGTCCTGCCACCGAGTGATCACAGGGAAGATGGAGCACAGTGTTCACGTGCTGCCTTAGACTCTTGCACAGTTAAGTTTTGGGGAGACTATTTTATTTTATTTTATTTTACACTTTTTGGAAAACTTACAGCTTAACATTTTTGCACGATTGAGAATAACAAAATTAAGGCCATTTAAAAGTTTTCATATATGTGTATATTATAGAAAAGAGCATATAAAAAATAAAAAAATTGTGAAGGTGGCCATTGTTTTAAGTAAAAACCATATCATAAGTAAACGTATTTAAAACAGCGTAAATTGTAATAAATTAGTTTACGTGATCAAAAAAGAAATCACAAAGAGTCCTTTTTAATTTTGAAATGCAAGTCTAGTATTGAAAACATCGATGTCGACGCCCCGACGGCAGACCACATTATGCGTATGACTCGCTCTGGTTAAGTATGAATTTTGTCTGTAATTCGTTCGTACCACAGGAGTATGCAATAGATAAGGATTGCGCAGAAAAGCAGAACTCGCAGTCTGATTTTGTTCAGCAATTCGGGAAGCCCGGTAGAACAATTAGCAATTCTAATTAAAAACGCTAAGTCTGCAATTATTCTACGTTCAGAAAGAGGAAGTAGATGGAATCTTTTACAGCGTAGGAGATAAGTGGGAGAATAAGTTTTAGACCAGAATTGAATATACCTCAAAAATTTTCTATGTATGCCTTCGAAACGATTGATGTAGGTACCTATATGTTGTAATTGGGATTCCAAACTTGAGAGGCATCCTCGAGATGACTGTGAACAAAAGTACAGTAGAGAATTTTAATGGTTTTGATGCTCCTGAACTCAGATGAGACTCTCAATATAAACCTTAGTGATTTTGATGCTTTGTTAATGATTTTATCTACGTGTTGATCAAATAAAAGTTTTCAATCAAATACAACTCCCAAGTCTTTGCTTGACTGCGTTAACCCTAGCTAGGGATCTGTCTAAAAGTTTATAGTCAAATGTGATGTCCGAGCGAAGGAGCACACGTAACACTTGGAGACGTTTAAATGGACAAAGGGCTATAAAGGGTAGAGTCTTCCCAGGGATCTGCCTAACACACGTTGCACAGAGGTGGCTTCGGATCGGTCTTTTGAAAAGTAACTGTGCCCCCTTCCATGTGCAGATTCCTACCATGTGAAAAAAATCTCACACTCCCCGGTCTTATCCCCAAAGCCCGGGATAGCTTATTGTATATTTCCCCCGAAAAAAAAAAGAAAGAGGCCATTGGCCGCTACAAGTATTAGCATTTTTAAATATTGATTGCCGAATATATATGTGAAGTCAAATTTATTTATTTATCTCACAAGACTCTCATCAACACACAAGATTATTTTCATTGTTACAAGATTCTCATCTCACGATACTCTTCATATTACAGTAAATTAATGCAATTTATAATCTGAAACGTTAAGACATGAAGTCAGACATTTAATTAACGAGTATGCGACAGATTGGGTATATAACGTGAATCGGGTCATGAACGAATATTTCTGAACGACAGATGAGTCTACCACAAATCTCGATGACTAGTCGCCAGGGCTGTATTATAAATATAATAGTATTATTGTTAATTTTGAATCTTACATGTTTACATGGATGACTAAGAATAGCTACTGCATCCTTTTTGGTGGGCGTAGTGGAAGGTGGCCGCCATGATATTTCAACACGTACCTATTCTTGTATGCTGCCTTGTAAAACTTCTGGTATCCGAAATGATAGATCCTGGAATGTAGGTATTTAGTCGACTACTAGGGCTAATCAATATTACGGAAGTGACTATTTTTCTACTGAGTACTTCGTGTGGTTAAAGTGTTCTGTTCGCAATTTCTTAAATCCCGAGATTTAATGGTCATGTTTATCAATCCGAGATTTTATAGGATATCCACTTCTTTCCTCGAAGTTTAGGTATTTATGCTGTACCTATTCCGATCTCTGATTATAACAAAATCCATGGTCTACTTCTATACTAAAATTATAAATGCGAAAATAACTCTGTCTGTTTGTCTGTCTATTATTCTTTACGCCTTAGCGGCTGAACGGATTTAAATTATATTTGGCACACGGATAGACTTGACTAATAGGAACTTTTTATGCAGGTAATACTTTCTCTTGAAATAATTTCCGACAACAGCTAGTACATTCAAAAACCTTCGAGTACCTACACGAACATACCTATGTTCGAACCACTATCTCAACCATTCGATGGCAATAAAACTATAAAAGAAATGTCTGTAGATTGGAGTGATCGAGATCTTCGTCTGACCAAACCCCGTCACACTGTGTTTATTTTGGCGAAATCCGCTGATTGGTAAACTGTTTTTCTTAACTTTACTGTTAATTAAAAGTTTTCATCCAAAATTATTCCAGTTTTAGGCTGAGGCCAAACGAACGTATTTTTTTGAGCTGTGAGTCGCGGAATTTACGCTACATTCGGCTTCATACTGTAAAGTCCTGTTGGTACCACACAGCGACGCAAAATGAGTTCATCTCATTTTGCTTTGACTATCTTTAAAGGCTATCCTTTGAAGGATTGCACAAGATCAAGATCCCAATTTTAATGACTATCGTTTTAAATTCCAGAGCGGCGCCGAGTCACCATGCACATGCGATGAATGCCAACAGGAGGCTCCGCGGAAGATGCCAAACGTTCTGAGACCGGCACAAATGACGCAAATCACGAACAAAACGCAGCCAAATATAGCGGACAATGGGCACGAGCGAGTTGTCGACGTCCTGGTGCATGACGCGCCGCCCGAGGTACCCAGGTTCTTCCAATCCGTTACCTCTCCCCCCTACCACGTCGGAGCCCCCCCGCCACCAGGTTTCGTCATCGCCCCCTACCAACCTCCCCGCTTCCACACCGGAGGAAATGTCGAAGACCTCCTCGGAGAAGTCCAGGCCTCGCCGACCATTCAGACCACGTACATACAGCAGAACTCAGTGTTCATGTGCAATACAAGACGGATCACACAGAAATGTTGCTGTCAGAAAAAGGAACCTACTGTATCAGGGATACCGATTACAAATCTACAGATCTCAGGGGTGCCAATTGTTGAGGAACATGAGCCTCCAAAGAAGTACGTTACTGAGAAGAACATCGAACTAACATATGACTACCCAAGAGCAACCCCCATTCCGAGCAGTCCTAGTCCGAAGTCTGGGGACGATGTACAAACTACGACGACAGAGGTCGCTAGTACGGTAGTTTTCGTTGAAAGAAGAATACCAGTTAAGCCAAAGAAATTCGACTTCTTCTCCCGGTCGCGATCAGCACCTGTCGGAGAAAACGAAGAGCCGATATACGCAACAGTGAACAAACTACCAAAGAGATTACGGAGAATGGAGCTCGCTAACTTAGAAAAAGAAGTGGAATACAAATCTGGCGAGCCCGATTCTTCTACACGAACAGATTTAACGCTGAAAACCGACTCAGAATCTCAAGTGCCGCCACCTGACGACGATACGAGTCGATCTGACAGAGAAAAGTCGACAGCTCCTCAAAGACCGGATTCACCAAAGATGAAAAAGCGCAAAAGGTTCTCTTTGACCTTCAAAAAGAGGGAAAGAAAAAGAAGAGATAAGAAAAAAGATATAAAGAATGGAGCTACAAAGAACGGAGGGATTGTGGAGAGTGACAATGAGAGGCTGATCGACGGAGAGGTGCCAGATATAGCGAAGCACAAACATTGTACGAGGCACAGGCCGAGGAATACGTTGTCATCTTCAAGTTCAGGCCCGCGGTACAAGCGGGATAGTTATCAGGTAAAATGTAGTTTAAGAACGGGTACTTTAAGTTATTAAGAAAATTTTCAAACAAGGTTGTTCTCTTGTAATCTGGTATTTTATGTACTGCTGCGTCTTATAGACAAACCTGGTGGGCTATAACTCAAGTTATTGATAAAGAAAAGTCATGCTCTCTTCTACAATATGGGTACCCTGATAAAAAAATAACTGTTATTAGAATCAATCAATTGAGAAGAGATCAATTCTGGAAGTCAATATTCTATCTTCTGTTGTTCTATCTAAAAAAAAAGTTTTGGGACTGTTTGCCGCTTGCTGGTGAAATTCAAGGTTCAATTTATTATATACAATTCTTTTTCATTTCGCCATGATAAATTTACTGTTATCAAAAAAATCTCGGTCCCTTTAATTCTAGAATATGATTTAATTGGAATAAATCCTTTGAAGACCTTAAAAAGAAGTCAAAAAGCAAATTATCACCATCCAACAATCATTATTCTTAGAATGGTCCAGAATTTATCAGCAAGTGCCAAAACATACCCAAATCCTCATACTCTCTCTACTAACACCATTTTTGTCTCCAGGAGATGACATCCCACTCCGAACACGAGAGGACGAACAGCATGTGTTCTTCCGTCAACTCCTTGGCTTCAGCCTGCACTCACAAGTCTGGGAGGAAACTCTCGGTCCCCGTCAATGACGGATCTATACCTTGGTGTGGGTGTTGGGGGGCTGGATGCATTTGAACGTAGAATTTGGGAGAATGGGGGATCATATAAGTACAAGATTTGAGGGCTCTTTTTTCGTAAATGGACTTTATAGCTTTATTAATGTATGGTAGTTATGATAAGTACCATTTTGTCAAGGGATATTTGAATACATTTTATGAAAAAGTTTAAAATACGATTCTGTTCCCCGTTTCGGGAAGCCTAAAGCCGTTTACACACTGACGCTACGAACGCTACGCTAGCGAAAACTGATCAAATTGTATAAAAAACTACCGCGTTTCGCAGCGGAACCGCAGTTCGCGGCGTCGTGCCGTCGGTGTGCTGGTGTGATTAAATCTGTTGTCCGATCTCATGTCAAGTGATTCGATTGGCTGTTGTTATTTCATTTATTCATCTGTGTTTCAACCAATCAATAACAGGAACATAAGATTTGACAGTGACAGCAACATAGGTTTGTGTTGATCAGCTTTTCAGAAATCGGTTATAATTAATAATAATCATATAATAATAATATCTTAAGACATTGTTTACACACGGTCATCTGATCACAAACTAAGCAGAGCTTGTACTATGGCAACCAGATAACTGATATACTACATACACTACTTTTTTTTTGTAAATATATACTTATATCGATAATTACACCCAGACTCAGAACAAACACGAACCCACGACCAGCGGCATGGCAAGTGGTATCTTAACCAACCACGCCAACTGGCCTGTCGAAATTAAATTAAATTCATTATCATTATAATAGCCTGTTTGAACTTTAAAAAGTAAAAAAAAAAAAAAATACTGTGGTCTCTCCCTAAACTGAAATATCTATTAAATTATAAGTGAAATTAGAATAAATTAAGATGTCCTCCGATGACGTCATTTTGCACGTGTATGTACATAATGTAAAGTAAACTGTGATTCACTTAAGTGTCGTATGACGTAAGAGCATGCCTGTTGAATGAATAATAAACTTTTACAAAAAATATTATTGTGCTGTTTTATTGATCCGCGCGGAAGTGGACATTACCTACATCCGATGTGGAACTCCGAATGGTAAATAGTTTCTTGGGTGGTCGAATTTGTCCAATCTATTTACCAAGGACGGCTGGAAGTCTTCCTAAGCGATTTTCGCTCATAATAGTTTTAACAATCTTTGAAAAAAACTTTTTTACAAAAAAAAAAAAACAACTTCTAAATAAACACTACAAAATGAAAAACCACTTTAATTTCGGAAGTCGCTGTCTTTGGATCTGTATTTTAGTTTTTTGCCACCGACTTCCGAAATTAAAGTTACTTTTCGCGTTTAGTTTTTTTATTTTTGTGGAAGTCGCGCTTTTTTCTTTTTTTTTGTGAAGTTTGTTTGTTTTTCACTTTTTAGTTAAGGTATCTACCCTCCATTAATTTGTATACCTACCGCTATGTAAACAACAAAGATAGGAAGTATTATAACAACATCAAGATACACAAAGTGGATTTTTAATACTTATTGAAACTAACTCAAAAACGACCTAAGCAAAGTTATGTGCATCTGGATTGAGGGCTCAATTTCTCAATGTCATTGTAATAAAGTGAAACATTTAGGAAAATTAGTAAATAATAATAAACACCTAAAACAAAGATTAAAAAATTTCTAAAACTTAAAATAAATGTGTTATGGAACATCCTGATAAAAAATTTAATTTGATTTTTTGGTTATGACAATTATTACATATTACTCTAAACCGTCGAGGAAATATAAAACATTTGTTTATTACGGTCAAAGGGGATATAAAACCTGCCTCTAGAACTGTTATTGGCGGATGGGTGAGGTCTCTCTTAAAAGCTAGTGGTATTGATGCAACTCCAGGATCAGTAAGATCTGCAGTAGCTTCTCTCAATTTTGTAGAAAACTTTCCGATTGATGAAATTCTTGCAACTGGTAACTGGAAAACGATTCATACCTTCCAAAATTATTATCAAAGGGAATTGCAAAATGATTCGAATATTCCCAATCATTCTGTATCTTTATATCCTGTTCATTGAAAGAGAACCATTATTTTTCGTTATTTATTTATTTTGTTATTTAATGTGGCTGCAAGCAGCATCTAATACCTACTTGATTAATTATTGTAACACATTTACATAATTATACATCATTAATTTTAATTACTCTTTTTATTTTACAATACCTATACACATTATAGCGTCTTTGGGTTAAGCACACCAGGTGATAACAAACACATCACTCAAGATGGATTCCGGATATTGATACAAAACAAATAATAGAGAGTTTTACATAAAATAAAACTTACCTATTATTTTTTCATCAATATCCGGAATCCAGGTCAGGTCTACCTGGTGCATCATGAGTTCCATAATGACGGTAAATCGAGCCATCACCCGTTGCGCGCTTGAAATGCTTAGTACCAACGGTAAGTATAGAGGGCGCTACCAGCGGAGAGGCAAAGGTAATGCTAACAACAGGCTGAAAGACGGGTGCTTGACTCAAGATGGATTCCGGATATTGATGAAAAAATAATAGGTAAGTTTAATTTTATGTAAAACTCTCTATTTTATTTCGCCATGAACTATCTTCGAAGCTGATAAATAGCAAAGACAACATTGAACCCCCGTGTTGCCGTCAGTTTCCGCTTTGCGACAAATCAAATCAGACTCTAAGATTGGAGAATTGTATGATACATACTAATTGACCTACTCCTGTTTTGAAGTCTGTTAAAATCTGGTTAAGTAGGTCCTATCCTCCGCACTATGCGGCCATTCCATGACTGGCCGCAATCTCGGCCGCAGAAACTCCCACCAAGAAGAAAGTTTTGGCTGCAACTGGTCGAATAGCTGGCGATCAAAATTTGCGCACAAGAACGTTTCACTGCATTATAAAATCCACACAACCACATATTACGGTCAAATGTAAAATCATGTGTTGATACCTGATCATTTGACACACAGAGACCTTGACCTTAAACGCTATTCAATCAAAGGTCGTCATTGGAGCGGGGAGTACCAAATTTTCTTTAGTTTCCGAGATATTAGCCAAAAACTAAAATTGCTTTAATCCTCCAATCGTATTGGAGGCCCAAGCAAAAGGAAGTAAGTATGTAAAGATGGCTGGTGGCGTTCTGTGGTTTCTGACTACCCTATGACAAAATCGGCCATCATCAGACCTCATAATTACCTAAATCATTTTACCAAAGGACTTACTAGGGCAGGTCAAGCGTCCAAACTGGATGGACTTACCTACTGATAGCCACTGAGGACACCAAATGGCCATCTCCTCATAATGGATGTCATTACCATGTAGTTCGATATAACCATACCTATGGTATTGTGTAGCTTTGTTGTAGAAGGGCTCGTGACTAAATGATAACAGCCGCAAGGGTCGAAGCCCACGTTCGTTCGATCGTGCTATATGCTTACTGATTGTGGAGGAGTATATTAACTGTTTTCCATTATTTATATGTCATGTCTTGTGTAAATACTGTAGGTATTTTTGTTGGAGATCCAAATAAATAAGAAATCACTAGTGAACTAACAATACTTAAACAAGTGATTTCAGCAATCGTAGGTGATTTTACTATCATTTATTTCGGATTTCCATTGTCTGTCTTTGAAGGTATTCATCAGCTCTTCACTAAACGCGAAGAAGAAAGAATCATCATCTCATTTACACCCGGATATCTACATTAAAAGTTTACACCATTGCTCTATTTTCCTTGCCAGCAAGCAGGCAGTAGCAGCTATAATTATCTGCGGTACTCTCACCATTGATTTGCCTACTTTTCTTGACCCTTGGCACCGTCTTTCGTCCACTAATCAGAAATCTATTCCACTTTTATAGCATGTGAAAATCCCTTTCCTTCTCATTGCCCATGTTTTCTAACAACAAAAATTTTGTGATTTTTTAGAGAAGCTGGCAACCCTTTCTAACATACGTCTTGGCTAGTACCATAGAATTATACTACTAGACAAGTACCTATATACTGGAAACAAGTTCAGCAACAATAGCGCAACATTTTTCCCACAACTTTTGATGTTAGTTGGTTGCGCCACTTCTTCCCAGCTAAAGCACTAGGAAATGGTGAAGGTCTGGCGTTTTGGGGTCTTATCCGCTAAATTACACATGGGATTAAATTCATCACATTTTTTTATTTAACACATTCACTGCTACAAAAAACCCACAAAAAACCCACAGGTGCGGCGCGCCGCATTCGAAGGAAGTACATAAATTGTATGGACACGCATATGCGACGGTAGCACTTGGTGAACGTTCGAAAATCGCACATACGTGTCGGCCGCACAGAACGTGTTAAGTAGTGGTTCATGGGAGTAAAGTCATCCCAGGCAAATCTGCTTTTAGTTTGAACCTTGTTCCACCACTATTAAGGAGTCCTTTCTAATTCTACATTACTATAAAGCCCTACTCACTAGCATTCTAAGAAACATTCAACGGTCACAAAATTCCAAGAAGCTACGATGCAAATCGGTTTTGTTTACAAGATTACCGCGGGTGGGGCGCTCAACGGTTTTCCCCGCGCGCGGGTGAGCACAGCGGTTAAGTAATTTGGATGATCAAAATTGTTGCTCCTCAGACTAATTTGAATAAATGACTTGTGATTTTGATTTACCATGAATGCGGAACACTAGCGTGTTGGCAGAAATACTGCAACATTCTGTTTTACCAGCATAATTTTGTGCCCCAAATAAACATGTTGCTATAACAATTTGCGCAATTGTTTCCGTTGTATACGGAGCTTCACAGGATACAGGTAAAACAGAAAATAAAACACAAAATTCATTACATAGATGATTATTTATTATAAAATATGACACATTCCTTTTGAGTCGTGTTGTACAGTAATTGAGACGCATAGCAAAATTGATGCGCCGTGCGGCCCGCTGTCGCGCGCTCACATCACGATTGATAATATCACAACATTAATCACACTACTATATTATAATATTTGTAAGGCGAGTCTGAGAAGCGGGTAACGATTGAAAGAAAAAATGTTGTGAAATACTGCTCTGTATGTCTAAAAACCTAAAGTCTATACAAATTCTTGTTTCCAATTGATTTTAATTCCACTTAAACGAATATCAACCTTGAAAGTATAACCTTGAAGGTATAAGTACAAATTAAGTTGATGAGTTGCAGCGCAAACTGAACCTCATGTGTAGGTATTAAAGTTATTTTCCAAATACACATATTTGTTTAAATTATAAGAAACTAAATTCCGAAAGCAAAATTATTTGATGATGACAGACAGTGGTAGCCAAAAAAAAACTTTACAGTAAACAGATGGTTTGATGGTTTTTTTTTTTACGTATTGAACATTAAACAAGTTTGATAGCATTATTTGAAACAGGAACTCTAAATGCATTTATCAATATTTTAACAATAAAATTCTTCTAGATTAGAAATGCAATTATTTCAAGCCAGTCTCGAGTTTCATAAATGCCGTTTTCGTCTATTTTCAAACCCTAATACAAAGTTAAATACTGTTAAACATTTAAAGACAAGCATGAATTTCCTTTAAGAGCCCCACGAAACATGCGTAGTTCATACAAACGAAATACCAAAATAATTTGTAAATAGTACTTAAGGTAGTGTGTATTTATTCCAATTGGATTACAGAATATCTAGGTTCCCGAATATATATTAAATAAGAACATTGATTTAAACATGAAGTATGAGAAAAATAAGTTTGTATAGAAATTTTAAATTCCTCATATCTCGTCTTCAAATCAGTGTCCTAACAAAATATATGTTTGGGAACCTAGATATTCTGTAATCGAATCGGAATAAATACACACTATCTTTAGAATATGTTTGATTTACAAATTATTTTGATATTTCCTTTGTATGAACTACGCATGCTTCGGGCACGCCTTAAAGGCTTTATAATATAGAAAATGGAACCTTTATTATTGATAATCCCTCGCTTCCGACCACACCTTACGTTTAATTAGAATCCTCACTCTAATCCTACAATGGCAAGAGCAAAACTATCTAAACTTCGCTCGTCACAATCTCACTCCTTCGATCATTATCCTACTCAAGCAATCTCCCACAACACTCAATATCTCTACCTTCAGCCAGATAACTGTTCCAAAAAAGTTGTTGACGTCCTCTACCAATGTATTTCAATGTTTCAAAACGATACCAAAAAAATGTTAAGGCAGTGTTGCCAACACAAAAGTATCGCGGTAAGAGGCGTCCTTGACGCATACACGAGGATGTCTTATTTTTTGTTTTGTTTGCATTTAAGTTTCGAGAACTTTTGTTACAAGTGGGGTTAATGACTTTTATTGCACGTTTATATGGTGGAAGGTATAGCAACATAGATCAAATATGCAGGCGACGACGGGCCACAGGGCTAAGCGTACATTGATTTCTACTGTTCAACATTCAAGAACCTACAGGAAAGAATTTCGAACGAAAAAGCGTTTACTACAAAAATTACATTACCAAAATCTTTAGGAATCTCCGAAATCACCGCACGTTTAAATTAAATGGCACGTTCACGAAATCCATTAGAAAAACATGTGCTCAAAATAAAATTAAAAAATTCAATGTTACAATTACTTTAAAAAAAAAAACACTAATAATATTGCATGGTGTAACAAATATATGGCTTTAAAACTCTTTGATAAAAAAATATCTCAATAAATAAATTAAGCAAAAATAATAAAAATGAATGAATGTACAATATTTACATCGAATATTTATATAGAAATTGCATTTTCGAATAAAACATTAGGGGAAATTTCTCGTTAAAAAAATATTTTTTTAAAATATAGGGTTTAATACCGCCAGTGAGATCTACAAGAAAAGCGAAAAATTCTAGAAAAATAATATTTAAACACAGGTAGGCTCTATGTCTTTTTCGATTCATAGTAAAATATAAAAATTCCCTCACATCATTCCCCTAATGGACATGATTGCTGTCTCCCTCGCACACTGGCGGCCGGACGAACATCGCTAAAGTGCAAGTGAGACAGTGTTATAATGACATTATATCGTTAAAAACTTACGTACATTCTTAACTATACTTAATGAAGACACCTAATATTTTAAATATACTTATTTAATAGTTACTTATACTTTACTCGCGATGCTTAATACAAATCCGAAATTGCTTTTGCAAATCAACGTAATGGAATTGAGTAAAATCTACCTTACGGCATACGTAACAGAGTTCATAATAGTTGAAGACGTATTGTTATACCAAACATTTTATAAAGACGTAAAATAAGGTAGAAAACTCTGTACTGTTAATTAGCATTTGAATTTTATAGAAATATACCTTCATGTAATCTCAATTCGTGATATTAATATCAGAAAAATAAATATGACAGTTACATTTAATTTCTTTAGTTCAATTTCAAATGCCAATAAACTGCACATGGACGATAACTATTACATTCACCCTATTAATAAAAAAAAAAAACATTACGAATACAACAATGTACTTTAAACACTGAAAAAATATTTAAGCGATCCACGTTACAATAGCAAATACATTTTAAAAAAATTAAGTTTTTGAAATAGAATAGAGAAATACATTTTTGAAATCAAAAAGTGTAATTTAAAATGCACATTCTTCTTAAGTCTAATGGCATAAGAACTTTGCAACAACTAATACTCGTTACATTAGATAATGAACAAAAATAAGTTTAATTTACATTCGCAGGACGAGTTATACTCGTAAGGTTCCGTATCATTTATAAGAGTGAAAAGTTTATTTTTAGTCGCAAAATACCTAAATGGTTAAGTAAAGGATGGCTACCTCTCAACTGTCGATTGGCCTCCTAGAGGCCGGTAACAATAGACATTTAATTGTATCATCTCAAAACACGACAGTTGAAGAAGCGGTGCCGTATATAACGGCTGCAAAATGTCAACTATCATGAAAATTTGTCATTTTCACTGGTGTTTTCGCATTGCGGTGTCGGCGACACTTTCTTTAACCTAAGGTTTATGCACAACGTTTTAATAAAAGGGGGAACCACGAGTTTCACGAATTATAAAAAAATCTAATTAATCTCGTTTTGGGTTCGCTAAACACGAGTCCCTTGCTTGTAGATATAGATACTACGTATGCATATCCTTCAAGGGAACTTTATAATGCACTTAAACAAAATCTTAAAACGATCTTCCAATAGCTTCCTCAGTTTTTCGATACGGAACCCTAAAAATTGTGAATTTATCACTACTTCAACATCATCATTCGTCATCATTAGTCACCATGACTTACAAATAAAAAGTATTTAAAAGACTTTCATAAAATTAGTATGGAAATATGGAAGATATAAAGAATGTGTACATAGTTTTAAAAGTGTTAAACAATAATGAGATACACAAATCCTACGTCAGTCTATCTAACACTTAATATACAAAATAGGCCATCCGCATACATTTTAGTACATTATATTTTATTTAAACACCAATGCTTGAAATAACCTTCTTAAAAATCACGCCCAAAATCTTCAAAAGAGTAGCCTCGTGTGTATAATATACACATACATAAATTATTTTTTATCTTCTTCCTTAACATAAACATCGTGACATAGTATCGTATTACCCAGTAACTGGGTTGTGGAGGTCAGATAGGCAGTCGCTCCAAGTAAAATACTGGTATTCAGCTGCATCCGGTTAGACTGAAAGCCGACCCCGAGAAAAGGCTAGGCAGATTGATCCCGTGACATAATCAAATATTCAATTAATCATCTCATTGTTTGAAAGAGTTGAAATTAAAATTGTCAAACAAAAAAAATAAACAAAATTTTCAGCTTCATTATTAGTACAGATAAAATATTTTGATTTTGATACATATCGCCAATTACGTTTAAAACTCATGTTATAGGACATTTAGCCATTAAAGGGTGCTAAAACTTACGATTACGGGTTGCCACTAAAAATGTATTTATAGAAAAACTCAATTAGATTTTGCCCAGCCTGAGGATTGCACCTATACTCCATTTGAAATAAGATAAGACATTTAAATAAATCATTTTACAGTCCCTTCAACCGATTTTGTCTTCTATTCCGTAGGCATAAGGATGGCATTAAAAGCAAAAACGTGTTACAATACCAACTGTTTACTGCAGTTGCCATTTGTCATGCCATCAACGCAATAGTAGTCAAAATCTGTTGAACGGACTGTAATCAAGGTTTATTTTAATGTCTAATCTTATTCCAAAAAAGAGTATAGGTCCACTGTTGAACATACTCATGCTCAACGGTGGAGCTTGTGACTATTAGAACAACTTAGCCTTTATCGGGCATTCTTTAATCCTTGGGGGGACTATAAGAAACCCAAAGCCAAAGTATTATACGATAAGCCGTTTGATCAATCCAGTGGCCGTAACATGGCCGGTCATTATTACAAACTAGGTCATCTTTTCACTACTTTATGAATTATTCTCATTTAACCATCATCGATCAACCAAAGAACGAACTATTCTCGTATCGCCGAAAGAAAAACACCAACGACCAAGCCAGACTCGTTAGACAAATGAGCTATCATTTTTTATCGTGTTCAAAATATTATTACGGATCCCGTAACATAAAAAAAACGTAGTATTGAGTTTATATAATAAATACCCCAAAAATATCGAAGGATTTAAAAGACATTGGTGTTTAAAACAAATATCATACCATCCGCTAAACAAGTATAATTAAAAGTAATATTTTTAAAATTAAGTGCGTATTTTGGATTCATTGTCAAAGGAACTAGCTGGTATCAGTCTCGAAAATTAAGAAAAAAGCTGCCTTTGCGAATGAAACATTACTTTTATTTTTGATAGTTGTTATATTTTACGGTTTATGAAAAAGCCTAATCAAGTTTGTAAATTGTAATGTTTTAGGCCTACCGTTTAACTGAGACGGTGCGTGTGTTATAGTTTCAATGATACCGCCTGTATAGATAAACCATTCTAAAAATGAAGGCCCCTCCACAAAACGTGATGTGTGAGAGGAAATACTTATTGCAACACTTTACTCAAATGCGTGCGGCGACTTTACTATAAACATGGACTCGTCGCCGCACTTATAGGTCAACTAATTTTGCGATCAGTCCAGGTACTAGCATTGTACGGCGGCGGGGAGCGTGCGCTTTGTGTGGAACGACACGTTCGCTCTGTCGCGTGTTCGTTTCATTTATACACTGATTGGCTGACAAATCCGGCTGTTGGGTAAGTCGGGTAGGTACCGTTTGCATAAAAAAATCTGTGACTTTTTATAATTTGAAACAAAAAATATTTACTCGACTGCGACGAGGCTTTTTTTTGACATGTTGTTGAGCGTACTTTTGCGGTGAAATCGACGCGTGCTCCCACTTCCATGTTTCGTCGGTGACTGAGTAACCAATAACAAAAAGCAATTATGTGTATTGCGTCTATAAACACCTTATTTGCGTAACCACTGTGAAGGGGCGTGCATGTTTAGAATGGTTTATCTTTTCCACGCGTTAGGCATGTGCGCGCCTCACGGAACGGCAGTGCAGGCCGCTCTTCCGTCAACGCTCACGGCGTCCCACCACCCGCCTCGCCGCGCATTCTTAAGGTGCGGTACAGCGGTATCGGTCAAACAATAGTACCTACACGTCACCACACCCCTCCCGCACCGCAGCTAGAATGCTACATAAATCTTTTGGCGCCTGAATGACATTGACAGGGCGTTATTGGTAAGCAGTTGTGAAATTTTCACAGAAATTGTATTCACAGAATAAGATGGCGCCGTTATTTCCGAATACCTCAGGCACCGTCTCGTCTAAGCGGTAAGTATGTAACTATTGTGATTATTCCAGAACATAAATAATAATCAGCCTATAATTTTCCCACTGAAGGGACTCTGGCTTCCTCTCTGTGAGAGGGAGTGGGCCATCATCAACCACGCTAGCCTAGTGTGGTTGTGATTGGTTAGCAAAAAGAAGACCCAATCAGATTGTTGTTGACATTAGATTTGTCAACAGATAAGTTTGGCTTTAAATATCGACATTTAACATTACTTTAATTGTGATAAGAGTCATAATGAAGCGTTCCCGTAAAATGTATCAACTATATTTTATTTTGTGATTACTACCGCATTCCAATAAATGTTTTTTTTTTTTTTATAATGATTAATACGTTTTATGATTATGGCAAGATTTTGTAATTAATTGTCTTGAAAACAAATTATTAAGCGTTATTTAATTTAACAATATTCAATTAAATTATTTGGTTAGAATGATTAAAATCTAAATGTGTCTCTTGGATTTTGAATGTTTTTTTTTCTAGCTGCGACGTTACAACATTTTTGGTTTTGTAAAAAAATCATTTGACCACTAACGCTGGGATAGTATTAAATTTAATATTAATACAACAATTACCTTTCTAAACCTGGCTCGAATTGGCCAAAATACACCAAGAGACACATGACGTCACCAAAAACCGTTGCCATATAAAAAATATTTAAAAACAAGCGCCCGCAAGCATTTCTTTATACCAATCCTTACACGATCGATTAAACCCATGGTTAAGTAATCACTATTATTAATAATAATCATTAATATCCAATACTTATTAACACTTAATATTTCTGAACGGAATGTGCTCATTACATGGTGTTGCCATTAATTGATTACAAATATAAACGTTTAAATATCATACCAGTATTACTTAAGTTTAAAAAACACTTTGTTTAAATACTTTTTGTGCATTTCCACTTACACCTAACAAATGCGGTACAATTTTGAATAACTTCTATTTAAAATACTGATTCACTAGTTCATCGTATTAAAAATTAAATTCGAATAAAAAATATAATGTTGAAAAAATGCAAGCAACGACTTTACGCGATCACTAAGCGTTATTGATATGAAAAACCGCATGAAAAAATAAGGTTATCGTACTAACTTTACTGGATACTGACAGACATTTTCTTTTTTTATATAGTAAAAACCTACTTTATAACAACAATAGCTAGCCAATAAACGTTGCCGTCATTGGGATTACATACGAGTACATTTCACTCATATATAATCGCAAAGACGCCAAAAAGTAGTCGTGTATAGTGACGTCATTTGTCAGTAAGACGGGCTGTCACGTGTCTCGTCTGTGACGACAGATGACGTCACGTCACGTCCACGTCGCACAGTACACAGAGTAGCCAAACTTACGCGCTAACTATCGTATGGTAAGCGGAGCCCGCATTGTGCCGCTAACGTCGGATGTGACCGCGCGCGGCGACGTCAAACGTCATCCATCACGAATGCAACATGCATTGTGGGTTCCTGAAAAAACAAAGGAACGGTAAAGTCTCTTGTCACACTTTTGTGCGTATGACTTGTTATAAATGGCTGCATTTACGACAGTACAAGGATGTTTTATTTTTGAAGTGATTCGTTGATCTACCCTGACCGCCAGGTTCGGTGTAGGTGACAGTAGGTTCGCCTGATATTTAGGTCTTTGCATGTCGTATGAACCCTATAGGTTCAGACACAATGGAATTTTTAATTGTTTCTGTAATTACGCTATGCGATGGGTTAACGCCGCCATACTTGAGCTGTGGTGCAAAACTTTTTGGCAAGTGCTTAGATGAGTCATTCGGTATCCCCTGCACCCTGATATAAAAAAGTTAGCTTTTCCAAGATACTTACACACTGTCCTCACACCATAACAAAAGCCTCTTGCCCCCGGAACAGAAAGGGGTGCTGGTCAATCATGGTCTGTACGATATCCTCAAGGTAAGGCCGGGTCATCTCGAACCGGCCCATGTCTGAGAACTGGACTGGTAGGAGTGTCGGCCACCAGCATATGGCGAGGTTCTTACTGTCCATCGAATTTAATTTGGAGTTGTCTGCCACCCTGGATAGGAAAATTGGTAATTAAACGATTCATTCCGGTTTTTGATAGATCTGATACAATCATTATAGGCTTACTTCGAATCAAATTCCATTCGAAAATGCCTGGTCTTGGCCATCATTGCAAAAGTGATTGATTGATATAGCAATAGTTTATTTATAGTATGTTGGGAGTCTTTTACATAATGGTAGTCTTTCAATAACTGGGGACAAAAATATTTGGTGTTCTATTTGTCGTAGTTTTCACAAAAAGTCTACGAAAATGTAGCTGATGTAATAGATAGATGGGAGACCATTTGTCTATTACATCATCTTCATTTTCTACTCGACAGCAATTTGGTTGTACCCCTTAAGGGGACATATTGAGGTACAGTTGCGGTCGAGTTGATATTGATCGCCTGATACTATATTTGACATTCCACATCGATCGTCGATTTCCATCGATTGACGTCAAATGAAGACAGTTGACGTTGAATAAAGACAATTTACGTCAAATTTAATCCCGCTGCCATGCACCACATTGGATTGGCCTGAACAGTCGATGTCATGTATCTTTTGTCTAGGTGCCTCTTTATAGCGGGTTTAATGATAATTATCTCATGCCGATTGCGGCTACAGAGAAGTATCTTGTATGGATCAGAATGTTGGGCCATAAAAACAATGAATGAAAGGCAATTGAATGCAGCCGAGGTGAGAATGCCAAGAGGGATGTGCGAGTGTGAGGCAAATTAGTATATACGAGGAAGTCGAAGGAAGTGACACCGGTGACTGAAAAGTTGTGTGGAAATCGGTTGTCATGGTTTCGGCATGTGATGCGGAGAAATGAGGAAAATGTCGTCAGGAAAGTTTTGAGTATGAATGTGGATGGCTATACGAGTAGGGGAAGACCAAAGAAACGATGGATGGACTGTGTGAAAGATGATATGGTCAGAAAGGGAATGACTACCGATATGAAGACTAATAGAGAAGTATGGAAGAAAAAGACATGTTGCGCCGACCCCAAATAAATTGGGACAAGGTCAGGAGAGCGACGAAGATTTCGGCTACGGAGACTAGTTCTTTTTCTGACAACGATAGCTTACGAGCGCGTGCTCTGATGTGGCTAATGAATGTCTACAGCGGGTATATGTGGCAGTGGGTGGTAACAAGTTGAGCATACCTAGCGAAGTGGTCCAGCAGATAGTCGAGCGTGGCGCGGGCGAGCGGCGTGAGCGCCGTGTTGAGCAGCGAGCGCAGCGCCAGCAGGCGCCAGCTGCGGTCCTTGAGCTCCACGCCGCCCGCTATGCAGCCGCGCATCGCTGGAATACACCCTTCATTTATTCGTTAATACTTCTACCACAAACACGTATAGGCAACTACTAATAAATATAAAAACAATAAGTGAATAATAATATGTAATGGACATTGGATCGTAGTGGCAGACTGGTGAAGCGTAACATGCGAATTGCGATGTAACATGCAATGAAACAATTTGCTGTAATCTATCATGCATAACAAATTCTCACTAGTTTAGACGCGCGCGCGAACTTTGTATTTCACGCACGCGATAGGAGCATTGCAAGTCGCGCGCGGTAGGAGCAAGGCGGTCCACATCTGCGCATGCGCACGAATTAGGAACATCCTAATATGGACCCCTTTGGTAGTTCGCGAGCGGTTAGCGAGTGGTTCACGTGCAAGTTCACGACGTGCACATATTTGTTGGCGAACACGTCCATATTAAAACAGGTAATGTAGCACGCGGTAATGGACACCGTTCGAAGCGCATAGTGTACACAGTTCGTATACGTCAGCAGGTGCGGAACCGCCTCAAGTCACGCGACCCGAAAAGAAATGATCCGAGATTTGTCGGTTTTTTCGACGAGCACAAAGGGGCGTGCCGTGTGCGCGGTACAGTAGCGTGGACGGTCGTTTCGGAGACGCGCACGAACACGAAACAAAGTGACAATGCGTGTAGTGAAGAAAATGCACTGTATTTTATCTTTTCATATTGTCCACTTATGTGCTGAAACCTGTAAGCAGTTTTGCACCTGCTCGTTTTTTCATTAGTTGATGTATTATTTATTAACAATGAAGCACAGATCGTCGAGCGAGAAGTCTGTCGTCGCACTCCATAACGCTTCGCGTGTTCGCGGTTAGCTGATGGATATATATGCGCGGAGCATGTTCGTAGTAAATGCGCGGCTCGTGGGGGCGATGCGTCCTATGACCGTTACCACACTGACGATTTGCAGTAACTAAGCTGGGGACCCCAACCAAATGGGTTAGGTTAGGATAGAACTGTGCCAACAACGCGCGAGCTGAGCGACCGAAGCGAGCAGTACCACCGTATTTTTAGGACCCTAAAATATAAATTATTTGAGGGTAAATTCATTATATTAGTGTTCAATCATGTTTTTGAGGTTATATTTGGAATTATTTGAGGTTAGATTAAATACATGCAATTTAAAATTAACCTTTTAATAAAGCGTTTAAAGTACGAAATAGCGTACTTACTGGCAATATCTTCAAGCTGAGCCATGCTGGCTTCATCAAGTAGTGGTGGCAATCTCTTGGAGAAGAAGTCTTTGAGCGCAGTTGCGACCGCGTTCACTGGGATATCTAGCGAATCTAGGTCCACTTTAGGATCTAGAAAAGATATATAAGAATGGTTAAATTTTAATATATTAACGGTATTTTTGTTCAAACATCTACTACCTGTAGCACATATTAATACAGATGGGACACTCCGCAGTTTAGGTATGAAGCTACAAGTACGCGGCGGGACTATCTCACTGGGCCAATTCAGTAGGACTGCCGCGGTCAGAAGGTATAAGAGTTACGCGTTAGAAAGAGGCAACTTGTAGTTAAATAACTGTAGTGAATATAACTGTAGGTAATAAGCATCGTGCAACCTGATTTTCACTTTATTGTGTCGTAGCAGGAGTGACTTTTTATTTAAATGATTTTGCGGAGTGTCCCATCTGTATTAGTGTGTGCTTGTAGTAGATTCATGCGTTACTACGCGAACTATTTAATAACAGTGGCTTGTCTTGGACAAGATCTAATTTAAATCGTTTAATAGAAGTATCTATACTTTGACCGATACCGCTGTACCACGCCTTATGTATGTGCGCGGCTCACGGGAAGGCGGCGCAGGCCACTGATTTGTCAACGCTCACGGCCTCCCCACCACCGCCTCGCCACGCGTTCCTAAAGCGCGGTACAGCGGTATCGGTTGCATATAATTTTATCTTGAACAAAATAAATGATTACTTTCATCTAAATATCTTAGCTAATACTAAGCTTGCCCTAACCACTCTAAATTATTACCACACACAATAAACACCAACTTATCTCACAATAGTTTAGTTACGATAATGCTCTTTATTGACTGACCTTCATAAAACTTGGTGAACAGCATATCAACGTGCGCTCTGTTGCCGGGCACTCTGTATAGTCCCTCCGACGCTAATCCCTCCCGCTCTATGAACTCGACACATTTCTCTACAAATAGAGGTATGCCGTGGTTGCCCTGGAATGACATAATAAACAATAAATATCTTTCGTGAAACCTGTTTGCAGATAACAAAATGGGATTGAAAATGGCATTGTCTATTGTCGAGAATATCCGCCGCACCGGGCGACCGCGGGCGGGAGCTGCGGTGGCAGAGGGGGCGCTCGACATGCGCGCGCGCACTGGCCGGCACTACACTGCGTCATCGTCCACGCTACTGATCGACCGCATATCTAATTTATTCGTTTCTCGCCGATTTAAATCTAGTTTACCGTTTGTTCTCCATGTAAAATCCTAGAATACAGTCCACTATTGTAAAGTTACCGGTGTTTTAGTCCTCGTACTACCTGGAGGATATTCCCATTCTTCTTTATCTATATTCATCTTTCGCTCGAGAGCGGTAGTTGCGAGCGAGAGGTGAATAAAGGCGACGCCAGTTTCAATTCTATTAAGCTAGATTGAAACAATTGAAGTGACAGTATCCGATCGTAATTGAGATTTAGACAAATTTTGGCTTATAAATCATAGTCTCTGTAACAAATACCTGTGTAAGGAGTATCTTTTCAAAGCGCAATTATTTACGCCCGGCTACTGTACTTTACAGTAGTTAATATGTTACCTGTGGACCCCAGTTCTGCGCTGACTGCGTGTTGTTAACTTGAGCCGCATTCTTCTTAGAATCTTTGCTCTTTGAGAATTCCTAAAAAAAATTCACACATTTTAAAACTTATTCATTTAGGCTGCCAACAGACGGACTTCACAGCAACAACCGCGCGCAGTCGATTACTTCGTGGAGTCGTAACTTCAACTTCACGCGGTTGATCGCTAACCGTATACAGTTAGTGTGCAGTTCACGCGGTCGGCTGCATTCGTGTGAAATCGATATTAACTGCATAAAGTCGTGAATTTGATGTTCCGACTGTATGCATTTAATATCGATTTCAGCCAACCGCGTGAAGTTGATATCACGACTGTACGAAGTCGAGCGTACATGCAGTTGAATATTTCGACTGCGTGCGGCTGTTGCTGTGCAGTCCGTCTGTTGGCAGCCTGAAATCATGGTCAAAAGAAACCATGAATACCACCGGTCTTCAATTTTAAAACATTTAACACATTATCTGCTTAATTCTTAGCGAAATGTATGCAAACGCTTCTTTATGCTACACTAATCCTGTGTGGCAAACGCTCGGGTGCGTGCAAAAAATATCTTGCGTGTAGACACCCTTACCGACCCTTATTTTACGATGTTTTCGAAACAATAGAGATGCACAACGAACGCACTCGAAGAAAGTTATGTAAATTGTATGGACGTGCATACGCGCCGTCAAGCACCTGGTGAACGTCCGAAAACGCGCATGTGCGTCTGCCGCGCCTAATGTATTAACAAGTGCGATTCCATTCAAGCAGTGTTATTGGGGGGGGGGGGGGGGTTCCCATTAGGAATATCTCAGTAGCAGCTCTGGATTTGTGCTCGGTTGATGGTCATAGACTCGCCTCCTATTACATGGGACTTAAACATAACTGGTGAAATGTGAGTGTACTATAGGTACAGCTCTGCCTGACCCTTCGGCAAATACAGGCGAGATGTTATGTGTATTTTAAATCCTGGTCTAAGAGAACACGATGACTATCGGTCTTCAAATTTAAAATATTTTAAGAAGACTGAGTAGAGAAGTTTGAGGAGCTCGTGGCTAAGTAATAACAGCCACACGGGTTGATCTATCAGGTTAAGCTACGCTTGCCGGGGTTGGTCCGTGGATGGGAGACCATCTTTACTTACCGAGACTCCTCTGTGCCTCGGAAAGCACATCAAGCCGTTGGTCTCGGCGGTCATTCATGGATCTTTGACAGTCGTTACGGGTTGTCAGAAGCCTGAAAGTCTGACAACCAGTCTTACCAAGGGGTATCGTATTACCCAGTAACTAGGTTGTGGAGGTCTGATAGGCAGTCGCTCCATGTAAAATACTGGTATTCAGCTGCATCCGGTTAGACTGGAAGCCGACCCCAACATAGTTGGGAAACGGCTAGGCAGATTGATTGATTTTTTTTTTGTATAGAACTTTGTATTTTACCTTATGCCTACGATCGTGCTTGCTGAACGGATGATGTCGTCGCCGCGTGTCTGCCGTGCTAGATGAAGAGTTGTCTTGAGCTGATGAGGGATATTCTCCCGATAGCATCTATAAGACAAGAGTTTCTCGCTATAGCCTAGATTTTCATCGTTATAATATGATCTGTTTCAAACGTCTACGGGTGTATTCATGTAAACTGGTAACCGGCACCGATATGCCAGCACTTCTCGGTGCTGACAAGCGCTGGTTGCCAACGCTGGGCGGCGCAGGCAGTTTTCATACTTCTTGCCAAAAACTATGAAGACATTTGGAATGAGCAAGAGGCTTTCGATTATAAGTGGGTAACTTATAATCGAAAGCCTGTTGCTCACTCCAAATGTTCGGGATTGTTTTTTCATCATTTCTCATTCCAAATTACATTTAAACATATACATATCTTGTATATATTTTGATACTTGCGCATTAAAGGCGAAACAAACGATATATTATTTATCAAAATCGGTTAAGCCGTTTAATAGTTACGAGGCAACATAGGGACGGAGATGAGGACTCCTTTTCAGATCCGCCACAAGCGGGTAAAAATTAAACCTAACTGTCAAATTATAAACATCTTTATGATGATTTAAAATTCGAATTTCGGGTTTAAGTATTCAAATAACCAAATCAAAGCAGTAAATTTGTAAGTGGAACTTACAAATTGGCATCCACAGGTATGTTATCTAAACGATTTGTTTACATTATCATCAGTTACTTTTGGAACATACTATAGATTCATATTTATCTAGTAGGCTCCTCTGATTTGACTAGTTTGAATTAAGTCAACAGCTCCAGTATTTAGGAAGAAAGGGCCAAATATTAGAAGTTAGTTTATTTACCTTATGCGGTGGTTCGTGATGAGGCGGTGGGGGCAGAGGCCTAGGCCTCCTCGTCTCACCGTCAGAACTGCCTTCACTCGACTCACTCGCAGCTGAAGAGACAAATAAATAAATTAATATATCAGCCAGAATAAAACGCAAGGAACGAAAAACCACTGTACATTTGTACAACAGAATCTAATCAAAGCAAATATTATAGTCACACTAGCTTCTGCCCGTGACTTCTTCCGCGTGAATAATTTATAATATCCTGGGACATTTCACACACGGGTCATCTATTCCCAAATTAAGCAGAGCTTGTACTATGGAAACCAGATAACTGATATACTACATACACTACTGTTTTTTTTTTTTGTAAATACATACTTATATAGATAATTACACCCAGACTCAGGACAAACAGACATGTTCGTGCACACAAATGTTTGTCCTGGATGGAAATCGAACCCACGACCTGCGACATGATAGGCGGTATCTTAACCAACCACGCCAGCTGGCCTGTCGCCAGTGAAATTTCTTGTCTTGCTCGCACTTTGCCGAAAACCAAGGCATGGCGAGCTACTGACACGCGAGTACACAGTGCGAGCAGCTGTCATTCTGTCTAGTCCGTAGCTCGCACTGTGTAAACCAGCCCTTAGAGTGACATAATTATAATCCTACTATCCTAGAGTGCGTTTCATCAAATAGTTCCTATGCCATAATGTTGGCTCTGCTGTTAAACTTTAACACATGGACCTATGAGGTCCATGCTTTATCAACGGTAGCCTATCGTGTTCGTCCTACAACAGGGAGCCAACATTACGGCATAGGAACTATTTGATGAAACGCACTCTATTACGTAGTCTGGCCATAAGTTCTGTCACATATGTAGAATTTCGAATTTAGAATGCAAGCCGAGAAAAATATTATGGGCATTCGAAATTTGAAGAAAATAATAACAAAGGGTTTCTGGAATTTTGTTATTTTCTAAAATGGAGTGGACGCGCAAAGAAGACAGAGTCGCAGTAATTGCATTGCATCGTTGCGGTCACGCGCCAACTGAGATTTTCAAATTGCTGAAAAATTTGAAAATTCCACTGAGATTAATTTATCGTACTATCAAACGATTCAGGCAAGATTCAAGATTAGAAGATAAACAAAGGAGCGGTCGACCTCGTACTGTTCGGACTCCAGTGGTCATCAAAGCAGCGAAGGCGCGAATCCAACGAAGTCCTGTCCGCAAGCAAAAAATGTTGGCTCTGCAGATGGGACTAAGCAGAACTACTGTTAAAAGGGTGTTAAATGAAGACCTAGGACTGTGTGTTATAGAAGAAAAAAACAGCACATCTTCTTAACACACGGCTGAATAAAATCAGACTCGAAAAAAGCCGGGTTTTGTTAAGGCGGTACGCGGGGAAAAAATACCGCGAAATACTTTTTCAGACGAAAAAATTTTTAGTGTTTCAACAAACAAAATGATAAAGTGTATGCACACTCTAGTGAAGAAGCGAGCTGACGTGTGTCACGTGTTCAGCGTGGTCATCACCCTTCGGCATTCATGGTTTTTGGCTTGGGGTGTCCTATTTGAGTCCAACAGAGGTGTTCTTTTGTGAAAAAGGAGTGAAAACCAGTGCCCTTGTATATCAAAACAAAGTGCTAACAAACATTGTGGAACCTCTTTCACAAACAATGTTCGAAAACAAGCACTGGGTATTCCAGCAGGATTCTGCGCCGGCTCACAAGTCGAAAAGTACCCAAAACTGGCTCACGACTCGTGGAATCGACTTTATCAGTCAGGAGGCCCTCATCCAGTCTAGACTTAAATCCCTTGGATTACAAAATATGGCAGCACTTAGAGGAGAAGGTAAAGCTGCGGTAAAGCCCATCGCAACTTGGAGTCACTTAAAGCATCCCTGATTAAAGCAGTCGCCGATATTGACATGAACGTCGTGCGTGCTTCGATTGATGACTGGCCTTGCAGATTGAAGGCTTGTATCGAAGCAAGAGGAGGACATTTCGAATAATTTTAATGTGGTGTTAATAAGTGCGTAACTCATTGTGTCAGTTATTTAACTTTCCATATGTGACAAAACTTATAACCAGACTACGTAATATTATAAATGTGAAAGTTTGGATGTTTGTTACTCAATCACGCCAGAACGGCTGAACGGATCTGGATGAAATTTAGCCCAGAGATAGATTATTATAGTCTGGAATAGCACATTAGATACTTTTATCCCGGAAAAATGTACGGTTCCCGTGGGATAATTTCCAACACCCACGCGGGCGAAGCCACTGGCAAAAGCTATAATGATCAAAAGTTTGTTACACTCAAACAAATATGAATGATTTTAATGAATGCATCGGGACACCTACCAACACAAAAAAAAAATATTTTGCCCTCTGTTGGAAATGTAGTTCAGAAATAATAAAACATAGAAATTTAATTATGATAATCACAAGTCATGTGCTCGAGGAGATTGCCCATCGACGAAAATGACCGAACTTCCATACAAACTTTCCTCCCCTATTCAACCTGTGACTTTAAAAAAAAAAACCCTTCCTTTCAAATACAATATACACTCATACTATTACACACACTCCCACTATTTACACACACACTCACACTATTTACACACGCACACGCACACTCAATACCAACTCACATAAATCACACAAGTGCGCTCCTTTATCATTTTTTTTTTGTTTTATCTTCTTTTATTTATTCTTATTCTGTTTTCAACTGCATACTTTATGTAATGATAAGTAGAAGAGCGAAGTCATCTATAAAACATTTTCTTGCTTAAAGGTGATCTCCAAATCGCGTATGTAATTGAAATAAACATATTTTTTTCCATTTTCGCTACGGATGGTCCAAATAGTGACGTCATAAAAAAGTCGGGAGGTGTCCTGGAACACCCGGTTGGAACGAAGTTCCTTTCGCTGAATATTATATACTAGGTTCTGCCCGCAACTTCGTCCGCGTGAAATTCCTTGTCCCCCCGACCCACCCCGTCGCATGACTTCGCCTGTCCGAACTATTCCTTCGTTTTTGATAAGCGTTATTTCTTTTTTTTTTCGTTCTTTCTTTTTGCCCGACTCCTAAGGGTCCTAACGTGATGTTAAGCCTCTAGCCTTCCTCAAGAATTGGGCTATCAAATCCGACAGGTAGTTCCAGATATTAGCGCATTCAAACATACAAACAAAAAAAAAATCTTCAGCTTTATTATTATTAATACAGAGCCATCTAGTAAGGCCTCCAGTTTCAAGTGTAAGAAAGTTTTTGTTTTTATATTAAAAAACGTAGGGGTCAACAGCCACATAATGCTTTTTAGTTACGTCACAATTTCTGCCAGTTTACACCTACCACAAGCCGCTAAGAACTTCGTTCCAAAAAATTCATCAACAATCTACACTGGTCAGCAAATAAACCGAGCCACCCGCTACCTAGGAACTCTGATTCGATTTTCTCAAAAAGTATAAAACTTACAATTATCAAAGTTATACCTACAAAAAGTGCGTTTCATGGTGATTAAAATGACTACAAATTAATTCGAAAGTACCGTCAACTCACATTGTAATCAAGCAACAAACACAATGCTAACGATTTGCTCTGTTTTCACCAGAGTTTGAAATTAGCGTTCTTTTTCTCTACAATGTCGGATATTTCTTATCATTTCTTTAGTTTTTGTCCATCGTTTGCTCAGACGCGTGTGTTTTTGCTACTTTTTTCGATTAATAATGGATACAACACCTCAGGAAGCAGCTCAAGCTGTAGCATTACTTCAAGCAGGCATTGCGCAACGTGAAGTCGCTCGAAGGCTTCGAATCAGCAGATCTTCGGTGCAACGAGTTTACAGACGATACCTAGAGACTGGAGCATTCGATCGCCGTCCAGGTACGGGCAGACCTAGGGCTACATCAGCAGCAGATGATCGTTATATTCACCTTACTGTTCTGCGAAATCGCCACCTCAACGCAGTTCAAGTCCAACAAAGTCTGCGTGACGAACGCCAAGTGGTCATAAGTTCAGATACCGTCAGAAGGAGACTTGCTGAACGGAACCTGATCCCAAAAAGAGCTGCAACAGGTCCAGCATTAACGGTAGCACACCGTCGAGCACGACTTGAATTTGCTCGAGAGCATAGGGATTGGACATTAGAGCAGTGGAGTAATGTACTCTTCACTGATGAGACCAGGGTGAGTCTACATGGAAGTGATCGACGTCAGAGAGTATATCGTCGCCCTGGAGAACGTTATTCTCAGTGTTGCATCGAGGAAACTGTTGCTTATGGAGGAGGATCTGTAATGGTCTGAGGCGGCATCTCGTTAACAGTACATACAGCGTTAGTTTTCACCGAACCGACGGGCCATACACGTGGACTGACTTCTCATCGCATCATTACTGAAATCCTCTCAGACCATGTGGTACCTTACGCAGGATATATCGGACAGGATATGCAATTGATGCATGATAATGCACGGCCTCATGTTGCTCATGTGGTGACCCAGTATCTACGCGACGTCAGCATTCGTACGATGGACTGGCCAGCTCGAAGCCCGGACTTGAATCCGATAGAACACTTATGGGATGAGCTGAAACGTCGGGTTCGAGCCCGGGTACCTGCTCCAACAAGGCTTCCAGAGCTGCGAATCGCAATTGAAGAGGAGTGGAATACAATTCCTCAAGATTTTATCGTCAGGCTCGTAAGGTCGATGAATACAAGGATGCTGGCAGTTATCCGAGCAAGGGGAGGGAATACGGAATATTGATCAAAAACTTTTTTTTGATTTTATCTTTGTTTTTAACTTTAATTTTTTTTTTCACTTTATCATTACTAACGATTGTCACGACTGGAAAACGACTCTTCTTTGTAAAATCCTTAATAAACACTGAAATATTGATTAAACCCAATGAGTTTCCTTTCATTTTAATCACCATGAAACGCACTTTCTGTAGGTACAACTTTGATAATTGTAGGTTTTTTAGTTTTTGAGAAAATCTAATTAGAGTGCCTAGGTAGCGGGTGGCTCGGTTTATTTGCTGTCCAGTGTACATACCTACTACAATCTCAGTGTACGGATAAACCGCAGACACAAATGTTTCAGAAAATAAAAAAGAAATACTCGAAAACTATAAATAATGGCCGAACATACATGGGGTACATTCGGATACTCCCGGGCAAGAAGAATCAATTTTTTTTATGACGTCACTATTTGGACCACCTGTATAAGGAACTCTGTGCATTTCATGCTTCTAGATCCAGCGGTTTAGCTGTGCGTTGCCTATCAGTGATTTTTATAAAGCAGTTATCATGGTCAAAAGAAACCAAGAATACTCTACCGGTCTTCAATTTAAACATTTCAAGAAGTTTTAGTACAGGAGTTTGTATGACATTTTACGCGATATTTCAGTGACTGAATGAATTTAAGATTTTTATTAATTAGTAGATGCTTACCTTTATCCTCCTGCGTCCTGGCTCTGTATCCGGTGGGTAGTTCTGGCGGTCCCACGAACATGCCCAGTTTCGGCACGCGGGGACTTTGGACGGGTACCAAGTTGCCTAGCGATCTGTTGAAGTAGGTATTCATCATTTTATTAATTAGTATGGGCTATGAAGGTTGTGCATAAATTTTGTAGCTACTATTAGTTATTTGTCTTTTCCAGATCACATTCACAATTTAAGACTCCAAAATCGTCGGTCAGTGGGGTTCGACAATAAAAATTTGACTGAACTTCAACTTGCAAAAAGGTTTAGACTACAATATGTAGGGTGAAATATAGGGTGTAATAAAACCCATCACGTAGCCGGTATCTATGAATTATTCTATGTACCGACGCCAGCACCTCAAGCTACTACAATCTGTCAAAAATCTTTAATAGATTTTCAACTTTATTGCTAAAGCATTAGGTTCAAGGTTGATTGGGAAAATTTGACAGTTTTGGGTAGCTTGACTTGCTGGCGTCTGTACATCACAATAAGTAACACTGAGACAAAATTAGATGACTATGACTTCAATATATCCGTAACCAGAAGGTTCCCGGGTTCCAGTACATAAAAATAATCACAATGACGGGGAGTACTCTCGCCTTCGTTAAGCTTATTTTACACCCATTATATTACCGCTTCTTGTAGTGCCTGGGTGCGTGGTGTGCATTGTGCCTGCGCCGCGAGTGCGCCCGCGCAGCTCCCGCGCTGCCGCCACCCGAGCCCGAGCTGGAGCCCGAGCTGTCTGTCTCCGAGAACGCTAGGGGGAGGTCTACATTTATTATCACTTGTCTACTATTACAGAAGTGAGATGAAATATACTACGGTACGAAAAAAATAAAGCCTGATTCGTATAGCGCGATTTTTTATTAACTTAAGGCGAAAGCGTCAGGGTAGCCCGTGAAATTCAATTTTTATTACGTTTTTTGCAATTTGCAGTTTTTTTTTTGCATTTTTATTAGGTTGCACGTTGATTAAAATACGATTCGCGACCGTAAGAAGTATGCATTTACAGAATTATAATCATTAAAGTCATCAATACAACTCTACTCTACAAGACCAGGTAATCCAAATGAATGACTATTTCATGAAATCTTGACATTTGAGGATTATACTAACTTATTTTTTACTAAACTTATATTTCATATTACTGATTTCCATTTTTATAATTCTGTAAATATATATGTGTTACGGTCCCGAATTATAATTTATTCAACATACAATCTAATATTGACTTGCAAATTGCAAAAGACGTAAGAAAATTTAAGTTCCGCGGGCTACCCTGACGCTTCCCCCTTAAAAAAATAATAAAAGTCATCGTATAAATGGAGCTAAATTACTTGCATTTGAGTTATTGTGATAACCCAAATAATAGTAGCATACAGACTGGAGCCCAAGCTGTCTAGTCTCCGAGAACGGTAGGGGGAGCAACTTACAATCAGTACTTTGTAATCACACAATGACTTCTTTCATCAAGTTGTACAGATTGGTTTTCTAAGTAAGAGGCTTTGAGGCAGCTATGTCTATCGTTGAAGCTACAAGAAACAGATCTTCAAAGTCATACCTAACTTAAGACGCGTTTATGAAGAAGCTATTCGGCTGCCCCATTTCAAAACCTAGTAAGGACTAACAACGAAATTTTGCAGAAGAGCGCAAAGACGTAAAGTGATCAGGGGGCAGTGAATGGAATTACTAGGTTTCAATGCTTAAATATACATCATAATATCTGCTTAATTGTTACTTTTAACGCTGTGTTTTGTATTTGGTAAGGACTTAGCAAGATTATGCAATAAAACGATTTTTGTAAAAAGTGTCCCTCACTAAGTTTTGAAATGGGGCAGCCGTATTGCTTCTTCATAAACGCGTCTTAAGTTAGGTTTGCCGTGAGCAAAAAAAAGGAACTACATTTCTCAAGTTTTATATTGAAGAGGCCAATTCATCTCCTTTCTTACAACGATCAAAAGATTATCATTGATTAAGATCGTCTGATGTTAGAAAACTAGAAACCTGACAAATCACAAAAAAAAAAATCAATTTGCACTTTACAGTCATTTATAAATTCGATACTCACATGGCTGATGTAATGGCGTCTTCTCGTGTCTCCGATGTCTTCTTAATCTCATCATAGATGGGGCCTCCATGTATTCATTGGTTTCTTTGATCTGTTACAAAAATTATAAAAATCAAACACGAGGTTAATATTAACAAGGACAAGTATCAGCTAATAACTCATAATATATATTACGTTATGAAAATAAAATAACAAATAAAAAGACCCATAGCATGTTAGTAACAAAAATGCCTTTAACACAATATTATGGCGAAAGTTTGTGTGTTTGCATTTGTATGTTTATTACTCTTTCACGCAAAAACTACTGAACGGATTTTGATGAAATTGGGCACACAGATAGTTTATAACCTGGATTAACACATAGTATACTTTTACCCCTATACTCCTACGGGTTCGAGACTTACGCGGGTGTAACTGCGGGGAGCTGCTAGTTAAATATAATTTTACAAAAAAATTGACACAAACATCACAAAATGAAAAGAACATCATTTACAGGTAGGTTTATCGAACTGAGTGTATAACATGCAGCTTGACAAATCTATCCAGCGTAGGCCCATCCAGTCTATCAGCGAATACGCTAAGGCTTCGCTGCTGTTGGAGCTTTCCGTAGTACCGTAATGTCATTCCATATTATCAGACATGTTGGCAAGTGACCACTTCACGTAGGAATATTTAGGTTTTTAGGGTTCCGTACCTCAAAAGGGAAAAACAAACACCTTATAGGATCACTCGTGTGTCTGCCTGTCTGTCTGCCCGTCTGTCACAGTCAATTTGCTCCGAATCTAGTGGCCGATTAAGCTGGAATTTGGTACACGTATGAATTTCTGTGACCCAAACACGAACGTGTATCGTAAATAAATAAATTTTGAATATGGTGGTTAATTTTGGGGCAAATAAGAAAATTAAAAAAAGTTTTGCAAAACTTGTGACATATAAAATGAAAGGGCTAACTGTGAGGGTCTCAAATATATATTTTTTTTATAATTTTTAAATAAATTGTTTTAAAGTTATTTAAGAAAATAGGCGAAAATTGACCATCCCCCCTTATCTTCGAAACTACTGAGCCTAAAATTTTGAAAAAAGTACATAAAATAGTTCTATACCTATAGATAACAGGAAAACCTATAAGAAGTTTATGGTCTTAAAATAACATGTTAAATCACTCAATATTGTGCGTACTTACATTTGCAGTTGGAATGTATGAGAGAACATGTTTTTCAACTACAATGTCAAGTTTGTTCTCAGGATAAATTCATCCAACTACGGAACCCTTTATTGTGCGTAGTCTGACACACACTTGGCTGGATTTTTCTGTTATCTGCACTACACGGACTAAATATTTTTACCCAACTGCCCCAGAAGAAGAGTAATGTTTTTCGCGAGTACGTATGTATTTGTCTTCTTTGTACGTCGATTTGACTCAAATGTACGACAAGAATGTAGCCACTTCGACAGCTCTATCACTTCACTTTTTTTTTATTTTAGCCTACATTGCCCCACTGCTGAACAAAGGCTTCCCCCAAATCCCTCCATGCATCCTTTTCCAGGGCTTCGCTTAAATCTTGGGAATCCGCATTTAGCTTTTGGGCCATCTCTACTACCGCTGAGTGTATATCACAACAAATGAAAGGCGATTTTCGTATCTAGCTGTGTCAGAACAGTAGTGGCCCAATGGTAACAGCCACGACTTACAAGTTCTAGGTCGTGGGTTCGACTTAACTTTGTGCTTTCACTGTTTTCAAAACGGCGAAGGAAAAAATCGTGAGTCCTAGAACCAAAAATTCGAAGACATCGTGACATTCGTGACATCTACCAACCCGCACTGGGCCGGCGTGGTGGATTACAGCCCACTCCCTCTCACAGAGAGGAGACCCGTGTCCCAGCAGTGTGAATGTTATACACTAATTATGCTGTATCACCCCGCATATATCACTCTCCTGCCCTGGGGCCGTATTATGAACTATTAAACGCCATCATTGTTCCAGTGCTAGAGAGAGACAGAGCTATACATGACCTATAGCACCATCCCTTTTTCGCAACGGAATCATGATGGCGTTAATAGTTCATAATACGGCCCCTGGTCTCAATTTGCTTGGGATCGGCGGAACATGTCCCTTTCTTCCATTCTTCTCTATTAGTCGTCATCTCAGTAGTCACTCTCTTTCTAGCCGTATCATCTTTCACACAGTCCATCCACCGTTTGTGTCACCACATTGTTCTCCTAAATTACATAATAGATTTTGATGCTGTTTTAGAATTTGTAGAATTTATCCTGGACGGTTTATGTGTACAGCAAATTTTTATATGTTACATACCTGTGCATATTGCGCGTCCAGTTCAGTCTCGGAGCTAACTCCTGACGGGTGATGGTGGTGCCCTCCTTGCTGCCCACTCGAGTGCGTCCAATTAGTGCGTTGAGTCTATAACAAGAAATATTAGCTTTACTAATCGTAAACCATTACAGGTAAGTTTATTAAAATAAATCATCTGTCTAGCCTTTCCCCAACTGTGTTGGGGTCTAACCGGATGCAACTGAAAACCAGTATTTTACATGGAGCAACTTCCTATCTGCCCAACGGATTAACGTGTTCCGAGGCACGGTGGGGTCTTGTTATGTAAAGATGGTCACCCAACCACGGACCAACTGCGGCAAGCGCAGCTTAACCTGATCGATCAACCCGTGCGGCTATTATTAAATAGCGACAGGCCTCTTTATTAAAAGAAACTATGACGTCAATTTTATAATGATTTAAAACGTTAATCGAAACTATAAAAATACAAATGAATGCTGAATTTTAAAGAAGTCTAGATTAAAGAGGCTGCAGTCGAATATTTCTCTTTTGATTAATTTGTCAATATTACTAAATGAAATCAGTAAAATTACTATTAAAAATTCAGGCGTATAATAGTATCGTTTAAGGAAGGAATATCTCACCTTTCTATCAGATCTAGAATGCGCAGGCGGTCCAATAGTGATGTGCTGTAGCGCGTCGCTGACCATCGTATAATTGTTCATGTCCAGTTTGCCCGGTTGCTGCGCGAAAACGGACATCTATCACTCATTAGTAAGGTCGGTATTAGTAAAGGAAATTGGTTAGGAAGAACATGGTTAATACATAGATTGGCAATATGAATTTTTAGTACATTCGCGTTAAGAATGCAGTGAGTCATCATTGTCCGTCGGCCTAGCCCCGCCCCCTAACCAATCAAATCTTTTCAAATTACAAAGTCAAGTTCACAATGACAGTTGAAGGCATTGCATACTTTTGTTATAAATACTAACGAGGATGCTAGTGATAGTGATTAAAATATGATGAATGATTTAATTTTAAACTTTTAAGTGTATAACTAAATAAATTCATTAAACTTAATCTTTTAAAATATAATTTGTTTGAATTTAACACCACTGTGAATACACCTTTATCTTGCAGTTGCACTGATGACTCACTGCATTCTTAACGCGAACGAACTATAGCGCTACAAGGTTCTTCTGGCGCGCGGCCAAGGTTGGAACTGACGCCGCCATCTTGTTTTTTTCCAGACATTACACAAAACAATTGCACAAATGTTTACCAACAGCGGCGCCCTGTCAACATCACTCGAGCGCCACAAGATCCTTGTAGCTGTGTAGATGGAATTGACATGTGTTAGAGCGAGATACATGAACACGTCCGTAAATATGGCACATCTGAGTGTTAGAAAGAGACTTTCGCACAGATATGACATAAATGACAGGGCCCACGCGCGGCGCCATACATGCTGACAAGCCGAAAGTTGTCTATAAAAGCTGCCATGTTTTCGGTCGGGTACTGTACACACAGATTGGCAATGAGAACAACAAAGAAGATTAAAGGTTCGAGATATGTTAGCAGGAATAATCTGTATCGGCCTGTATCGACCTAAATCTCAATTATCTTTCTATTTGCACAAAATCTTTTGTCAAGTTATAATTTTTCTGTTATTTTAAAAAGCACGTCAAATACATGGCTATTTCAATTTTTTTTTAAAGTCGGTTCAAAGTTACACTACACAGAATAATTATTATTATTTTACAATTATTATTTTGGAAAGGTCTGCAATAAGCAGTTATTAATAATACCAACCCGAACTGTGTGCGCGTGCTATATTATGGCCCAGTCTCTCCCACAGATAGGAAGGCCGGTGTCCCAGTATTGGGAACGTTATAGGCTGATTATGTTAAGGATGCTATACACTTGTTACACTCGACATGATTTGTCACAGGCGGGCGGCAAAAACGAATATATAACTGGATGATTTTTTTACCGTCTTTAAAAAAAATAGGAGGTGAACGAAGCCTATTGAAGAAAAAAAAAACTAGATATGCCATCTAGTTTTTTTTTTTTTTCAATAGCTTAGACAGAAATTGCTCTATCAATAAACACTACACATTTGAAGTAAACTAGAACAATAAAAACAGAAATTTTGAAAAAGAAAAGAACTTTATAGATCGTTAAAAAATAACGAAATTAAATCATACGCAACTAATCATACGCACTACGCGGGTGCGTAGTGCGTATGATTTGAATTTCAATTTTTTTTTTAACAAAAAAAAACTAGGTATGCCATAGGCTTCTACTCCGTTCACCTATTACATTATTTTTTTCAAGACGCGACGGTAAAAAAAAGTCGCCCAGTATGTTCGGAAAAAGCCGCTCGACTCGGCTCGAATTATAGAATAGAATAGAATACTTTTATTTCAGACAGAATCCATAGGGTTAGTAACAATTTTACTTAGCATCTAGAGTTACACATACAATTAAAATTTAAATTCAGCGTAATTATGCCAAGACGAACCAAACAAAATTCTGCGAGGATAATGCCGAACGGATTTGCCGATCACCACAAGGCGATGTGTAGTAATTGCTTGAGGTCGGCTTTGTTGTTCAACAAATACTGTCGAAACGAACGTGCCGACCCCAACATTAGTGTAGCACCCCTTATGTTAGAAAGAGCAAGAAGTAGAGAGTTACCTTTAATGTCTGCGAGTGCCTGACCCGTTGCGGTGGTTGTTGAGGCCTGGTCCGGCCCGTCGTAAAGGCCCGATGACCATAGCTAGCTGGTTGCCACAGACCTCCGCCGTCTAAACAGAAATGGTGTTGATATTGTTATAATGCTATACAAGGTCAAATTAAATTACTTAGCGACTCCGGAGACGTAATGGTATCGATAACTATACGATAAAATGAATAAAAAAGATTTGATTTTTTTTTTCGGGTCAATAACCGCTGGTAGTCTAATCTAATGAGTTGAGATACCCGTCGTCTCCGGAATTTCGCTAACTAATTTAATTCGATAATTTGGATAAGTCATGTTACTGTAACCATAGTCGCCAATTTCATAATATAATACATTGTTATATAATAACCATGCAAATCTAAAATTATTGTAAATACAAAACACATAATAAATTAAATCTTGTATCAGTATAAGGCCCAGTTTCTATGACGAAAATCTGAGGAAGAAAACTGTCAAATTAGTTTATTTATTTATTTATTTATTTATTATATTTATTAGTTATATTTATTATATTATATTTATTATTAGTTCCGCGTATATGGCGCTGTTTTTTCTTGTCGCCGATTGGTGGCTTTGTCTTCAAGTTGAAAAGTGACAAACACACAGCGCTCTCTTGCGGTGAAGCTTCCAGTAAACAACCCCATCGATGTTCACTTGTAGTAAGTGGATTTCTTGCCACGGAAACAGGACCAAAATAAACCATTCTCGAATCATATTCTATTTACAAACAAAAACTTCAAATTGAACACTATCAAAATTAAACAAAAAAGTGAGAATGTTAAGTATTATAAATTGCATGTAAATCTTCTATTCTACCCATAAAAATAGTACTTACAAACATTCTGAAACTATTTTCATGCAAATCAACTAAGAAACATAAAATATAACTTCGACGCATTACTTAGAAACATAAAATACTTCTTTAATAGCAGTTGATTTTAATAGTAATTTAGTTTTTCTATCAACAAAGCATTACGGGACACTTTCGTAATATAATGTAATGTTCTATGGCCGTACGCAAAATACGCGCTTTGACGTGGATTCGTCAACGCTTACAGCGTCCCGCCACCAGCGGTACAACGGTATCGGTAAAACTATACCCAATGTTTTATGCAATCCTGAGCCGAATCCCAACCTTTAAACACAGACATCGTCCGATGTGTTGCCCAACTTCGCCCGACATCTCGAGCGATACGTGGCGCGGGCCATTTGTCGCTTAACGCGTCATGGCTTCATAAAAAACGGCTTCAGTTCAAGACCGAAACTAAAATCTATTCAAATCCTAGTTTCCAATAGATGTTATTTCCACTTAATGTTAGTCCCACGAAATTCAAATTTTTTCGCGTTTTTTGCAATTTGCAAGTCAGCATTAAGTTGTATGTTGATTAAAGTATGATTCGCGACCGTAACATATATGTATTTACTAAATTATAACCATTAGAAATTAGTCAGCGCCTGACGTAAATTGACGTATTTTTGGGGCAATTTTTTAATCGCGTGTAAACTTATCTATGGAATATCTTAATTTGACAGGACTAAACTAATATTTATCATGTGTCCTTTTCTTAATGAAATAGAAAGAAAAAGATGTACTGAACTTAAATTAAGTTTAGTTTATGAACATGAGAATCGGCGCCAATGACTGATCCCCTCCTTATCAAAAGGTCTTTACTAAGGCCTTTACGTTATGCTCGTGAACGGGTGCTGCTTGTGGTGACTGGTCGTCTTGCTGACCTTGGTTTTGTTATTAGTAATTAACTCTTTATTTTACTTCGATGGTCCTAGATTATCATTTGTGACTTCGAGTTACGGGTACATATAGGGCTATATGTAAGTGGGCACGCTCTTCATTACTGGAGGCTTTTATTTAGATATAAAGTTCTGCTTACGTTTTTAGTTTTGCATTTTTATTTTTGCTTCAGTATAGTTTTCCATTTTTTTTTTTTTTGGTATATTGGCGTATGCTTGCCGACTTATTTCAAATACTTTAATTTAATGTTTTGTGTTGTACTTATATTATTTTGCGCCTTATTTGCAGCCTAGATTGAATAAATGAATTTTGATTTTGTTGAAAAAGTCAAAATTTGTGACGACGGCGACTCATGATTGTGCCAAGGAAATTGCTTTACTCGCGTTGATAAAAAATCCTATTAAAATCAACTCCCAAAATAAAAAAATATATATTCATACGTAAAATCAATATCTTTCTATCTACATCTACACAAAAAAAGATACCGTTCGTGATAGTGATAAGGTTGATAATCTTTCGTCATGCAATCACCTGACTCATGGGTGCTGAGGGAATCCTCCGAACAGTTAAGGTCCGCTGCGTTATAACAGTTGTTTTGTTTATTTATATTCAGAGGTTGCATTTTCTGATCTTGGTTATATTATAGAATAATCTGTTCAGGATAATATGGGGTCCATGACACATGCATTTATAATTTTGGTACTAAATAACACGAAAGCGGGTTGGTCAATAACCTATTGTTTCTCACAACATATTACTATCAATATTGTAATCCTAACTAATATTATAAATGCAAAAGTGAGTTTGGTTGTTTATTACTCTTTCACGCTAAAACGGCTGAACGAATTTGGATGAAATTTAGCACATGGCTACGATTTGGAATAGGCTACTTTTCATGGCGTTCGCCTCAGAGCGACTCTATTTCTACAATCGCTATAGCTTCAAAGTGACATTGACACGATCACGTGACATTTCGATAGCATATGTCAGCCCTCTACATTTTTTAGTTTTTTTGGCTTTTCTGCTAGCGTCATCGCTAATCGAATGTTACTTTGCTAGACAAAGTAACATTCGATTACCCTCTAGATTGCAGACGAAGTCGCGAGCAAAAGCTAGTGAAAGTACAAAATATTATCTTTGGATGTATCACGTACACCATCATAAAATGAACAGAGTTACCACATAGATATTATAAGTAAAAAGAGGTACATAAGCTATTAGATATTATAGGTACGCAAGTGGCACGACAAAGCTTGGCTAGTGTTACAGTTTTGTCTCTTTTTGGCGCCCGATAGTTACGATTTGCCGTCCTACTTCCACGTATTATCTAATACAGGATGCATCAGAAAGGTATGGTCAAATTTAAGGGTAGTACAGACCATCAAACTGAACAACTTCCTTCATGGGATCAACATCGTAATCGAAAAAAAAATATCAGCTGTCTGGTACAAAGCTTCAATACCTACTCGACCCAAATATATGGGACGGCTGAAATTTTTTTCTCGATTACGATGTTGGTCCCATGGAGAAAGTTGTTTAGTTTGATGGTCTGTACCACACCCCTAAAGCCTCCTCGACAACGACACGTACGTCGATAGATGCATCAGCAGATGTCATCTGCGCATGCGCCCGCCGACGTGTAGACGGGGACATTTGCTCGTCTGTGGTAGGTATTTAACGTCGCCAGATACGTCTGCCATCAATTCGTTTGTTGTTGACTTTTGTGGCACGCAACTAAGAAAGGGTTCCAGCGCGAGCGCCCCGCGTCTGTCCACACGTCTGACGACGCATCAGTATATCGGAGTTGCGAATGAGAGTGCACGCGTGCTTCTTGCAGTTTGATGCATGACTTTTTGGTACCACTTTTGGTCATTCTCCTTTGACCACGCCTTTCTGATACGCCCTGTATAGTGTGCTGTTTGAAGTATTTTGAAGATCGAAAGTTGGGTAGGTAACCTACCTCTTTCTACTTATATTGATAGGTATGCTAAGGATAAATGAGAGATAAGCAAGTATTATGACTTACGTGATAAATCTGCGTGCATTCTATGATCTGGGGGGGCAGGTTCCGGTGGGGTACTTGGAGGCGGGTATACGCTAAAACCTACAACAAATTAAAGTTACCAACTGAAACTAAGTTAATTATTGGAACTCAAGAGAATAAAATATTTCGAGACCAGAAACACAATTCGCTGCTTTGCATGAATACCCGCACAACCCAAAATTTTGAAATTAGTGGTTGCCCAATGCAAAATAGTCCTTATTTCATGGTCAGTAAGACTCACATTCATAACGGCATAATCGGCGGTTTTGCCGTTATGAATGTCAGTCTTACTGACCATGAAATAAGGACTATTTTGCATTTGGCTGTGTTATAAACCACTAATTACAAAATTTTGGTTTGTGCGGGTATTCATGCAAAGCAGCGAATTCTCAGCCAGCCATTTCACAATTTACAGCATAATCTGGGAATTGGCGGAACCGGGCTCCGTGTCGACAATAATCACGGACAATACTCGACTGAAGCCAGGATTTCTTCCCAAAAGTGTACGGGAGCTGAACGTAAGCCGGTCGTTCTTGTAAACCTGGCCATATTTCAACTTCTATAATACCAACACTCTGTATGTAGTAAATTCTAAAAAACCCTTAAACAATGGGTACAAGTAGTAGGATGCATAATATACTTGCAACTTATTAGTAGCTGCTAGGCCTGATAAAAGCTGCAAGGTGTTAATTACATTACCTTTCAGAAATCCTCTGTTCTTGGAATTGTTGAGTGTGTCGCTGTACTCAGAGTCGATGTCTGCGCGTGAGTCGGGGCCGATCAGTAAGTCTAGCGAATTGGTGAGTTTATGCTCCCTCCTAATGAAAAGAAAACATATTTTCAAATGGACGAAAACAGATACAAAACGCAGGTCTGGATCTGGGTTTAGCGTAAGTGTATCCTTTATTTATGTTCATAGGTGGAAAAGTGTAAGTGTAATAACAGCCAAACGTGTCAATCCATCAGGTTAAGCTACGCTTGCCGGGTTTCGTCCATGGATGGGTGACAATCTTTATATACCGAGACTCCTCCATACCTCGGAAAGCACGTTAATCCATTGGTCCCGGCTGTCATTCGTGGATCTTTGACAGTCGTTGCGGGTCGTCAGAAGCCCTAAAGTCTGACAACCAGTCTTACCAAGGTGTATCATAATATCCAGTTACTTCGTTTTGGACGTCAGATAGGCAGTCGCTCCATGTAAAATACTGGTATTCAGCTGCATCCGATTAAACTGGAAGTCGACCCCAACATAGTTGGGAATAGGCAGATTGATTGAGGACGAAAAGTGTGATTATAAAATAAGTACTTCATTGTAATTTGTAGTGACATATTCCAATTAATATGATTATGTCTGTGAATAAAAACTATTTTTTTCATCATGAGCTATGCTACCAACAATTATATTTTGTAGAGTAGACTGTTACTCTATGTTAATCCAAGCGTCAGGTTCGTGGAAGGGCGCTGTCAGTGTAAATTAGCTACCACGGCTTATTTAATTTTTGAATTGTTTTTTTTTATTACGAACGCTTTAAACGTTCGTATAATTTCAACATGAATGATGTAACCAATACTATAACCATATTTTGATTTAAAAGAGTATCCATGGAGTTTCCTGTCCGTTGTTCCCCATAGATACCAACTACGCTTTGGAATGGGCAACTAGCTTCATCTTTGTGACTGACCAACCCCTTGATAATTCAAGTGCCTGTAATTAATTTATTCGTTACAAATGATTTGAGTCTACAGTAAGTACTCACATATGGTTGAGATGGTAGGAATGGTTCCTAGGCGGCGGGGCCGGTCGGGCCGCGGCCACGTCCGGCAAGTTGTGGGGCTGTTCCATACGGAAGGCGCGTTCTATCTCGCCTTTACGTTCCCATACTTCTTTAAAGAATGGCGTGTAGAATGCCGCTATGGGGGAAATGTTTGCGATTACTATATTAACTTGATACTGACCTTAAAAAATTGGAGTTTCTTGTCGGGGCCACAAATTATAAAACAACGCCATGTGTAGTAAATTAGAAAAGTAAGTAAGTGTGTGTGAGAGCGAATGCTAATGCCAGACATAATCATCTAGTTTGAAAACAGTGTCAGATGGTATGGGCAAGTGGAAAACGAGTTCAAACTTTGCACACACATGATGTTTGTCTAGTCTAGGTCGGAAGCGATAGAATAATATCCTAGGACATTATTCGCACACGGTCATCTGATCCCAAACTAAGCAGAGCTTGTACTATGGAAACCAGATAACTGATATACTACATACACTACCTTTTTTTTTTTGTAAATACATACTTATATAAATAATTACACCCAGACTCGGGACAAACAGACATGTTCATGTACACAAATGTTGGTTCTGGACGGGAATCGAACCCACGACCTGCGGCATGATAAGTGGTATTAAGATACCACCAACCACAACATATGAGAAAAATATATAAATATTAGTAGAAGATATGCGCACAATTTAAGAAGTAGAATATCATTGTAGTTGTATTTGTTAGACATATATTCCTAGTTCTTACTGATTCTCTGAAAATATCAAAGCCTTCCTTAAATCTAGTCGATACTCACATTTATTCTCAGCACTGGACGTATAAGTAGTAAAATGAGCGCCGAGTCTATCAGCCGTAGCGTTTCCCTCCGTGATGAGCGCGTGCCCCAGGTCCGTGCCGAAGAACGTGCTGGCCGCGGAGCCGCCGCCGTCCGTCACGGCCACCATTTGTATCGGCAGGTTGGGGATGTTCATTGAGAAGGCACTGGAGAAAGAATTTTTACAATAAGTTGTTGATTTGAACTCATTGGATCGTACACTAAACGGCCCGGTAAAAAAATTGAAAAAAAAACGTTTGCCTACTCTTAGATACTGAATAAAAAAACCGGTCAAGTGCGTGTCGGACCACGCACAATGAAGGGTTTCGTAATTGGGATGAATTTATCCCAAGAACAAACTTAGCATTGTAGTTAAAAAACATGTTCTCCCATACATTCCAACTACAATTGTCCATAGTTAAACGAAAAAGATCCAACACACATTAGGTGTAATGTGGGTTGGATCCTTTTCGTTTAACTATGGACAAATGTAAGTTTGTACGCATAATATTGAGAGATACACCATGATATTTTAAGACCATAGATAGATTTCTTATATGTTTTCCTGTAATCTATAACTATAGAACTATTTTCTGAATTTTTTTCAAAATTTTAAAAGTGAGTTTCGGAGATAGAGGGGGGAATGGCCAATTTTCGTCCATTTTCTTAAATAACTTTAAAATAGTTTATTTTAAAATTATAAATTAAAATATATTTGAGACCCTCACAGTAAGTCCTTTCATCATATCGCACGGTACAGTTTGCAAATATATATTTTTTTAATTTTTTATTTGCCCCCCAAAATTAACCCTCATATTCAAAATTCATTAATTTACATTAGACGTCCGTGTTTGGGTCATAGCAATACATACGTGTACCAAATTTCAACTTAATCGGTCCATGAGATTCGAAGCAAATTGGCTGTGACAGACGGACATACAGACAGACAGACACATGAGTGATCCTATAAGGGTTCCGTTTTTTTCTTTTTGAGGTACGGAACCCTAAAAATCACAATGTTACTCCGACTGCTACAATTTGGTAATAGAGGTAGACGACAGGGCCTATGTGTATGTTGCAATATAAAAATCAAAAACTGGGTTTGGTGTCTTGTGAAGTTGCAATTACAAACAATAAAAAATATGGTTACTAGAAGGATAATTCTTGCTTAACAATTTTATTATTAAATTATCCTTCGAGTAACCATAACCATATTCTCTACCAAATACTCATGCAAGCATAACACATTCGGTGCAGCAGACACACATGCGCGTTTTCATAACTTTCTTCGAGTGCGGTGCGGCGCACATGTGTGTTCGTTGTGCATCTCTATTGTTTCGAAAACATCGTAAAAAAAAGGGTCGGTAAGGGTGTAGCATAAAGAAGCGTTTGCATAAAAAATTCAGCAGAGAATGTGTTAATAAACCTCTACAAGTAATAAAAAAAATAACAAGTGTATTATTAAAAAAAAGAAAACGGAAACAAGGTTTTATTAATCTGGATATCATCCAGGTAGGACAGAGTCCTTGTCAAGACAAATCGAACGAGCCCAAACTCGATAGGGTTGCGTCGTTTTATCACCGAGTTCCCATGGCCGCCTTACGGCTCCATCATCAGATCAGCTCCATGTTATAATAATATTGCATTGTCATCCGATTTACATCTGCATGTAAAATTTCAGTTCAATCGGAAACCGGTAAGTGGGTCAAATTTAACTTGCAAGATTCGATTACAGTCAGGAGACCGCGACAGGTGAAAGAAACTAAATAAAAGCTTTTAAAAAGTGAACTTACTTCAAAGTAGCCAAACTAGCCTTCCTCTTGGCAGAGTAAATCAGTATGAACCCGTGGATCAGCTCTTCTCTAAACTGACTCGCGCCATGGAAACTTGATATTATCACCTGAAACATATTAATATGACTGTATGAATAACATACAGATATCGCAAGAAAAGTTACATGCACTTAGTAGTGGTAGTCCACGGCGGCTGTACAAAACGATTCGACGACGACGAAACACGAAGATTACCGAAGCACATACCTTTTCTGGTTTAAGGCGATTCCAAAATAAGTTGGGGGCTTTTTCGTAACCATTTATTTCACTATTACAGAATGTATGGATTTAATTTTTGGATATATTTTTATCGACTATTTGATCAATACTCTGACTGAAGGAAAACACGATTGGGTTAAATTTCCTCGATAGAATTTAATTCCGAAAATACCTCTACTTTTTTATATTTTTAGGTAATTGAAAACTCTGGCTGAACATATTTTTGATACTCGTAGATAGCTTAATTTATTTTTAAACAATTTTTATTTGGTTTGGCGCTTTTATTTTGGTTCCAACGCATTGTTGCGCTCTCATTTTTTCGCATGTGGATGTAATTGACTCTGTCACTTTTTTATTACCGCTCAGTTAGCTTTTTACATATCTGCTTAACTGTACATACGTACATAAACTAAACTATCGACCCGCCCCATCTTCGCAACGTTTTTACGACTCGATAAAACATCGAGATTTCTGGTGCTATAAAAATCAATCAATCTGGCTAGACTTTTCCCAACTTCTTTGAGTTGGGGTCGCCTTCCAGTCTAACCGGATGCAGCAGAATACCAGTATTTTACATGAGGTAACTGCCTATCTGACCTCCACAACCCAGTAACTGGGTAAGTTAAATATTACAGTAATTTACACATAAACCTTCCGGGAAGAAATTCTCTAAATTATAGTGACCACATCAAAATTCATTGTTTAGTTTAGGAGCACTAAGGGAACACACACACAGACACAAAAAGCTATTCTTTTGTTTATGTGTATAATACATTGATATTACACTTACATAATTATAATAAAGAATCCTCGATGTTATATATTATTATAAAGTCGTAAAAATCTTGAGAAGCAGGGCGGGTCGCTAGTATGTATTTCCAAAACTTGAAAATGATCTAAGATTCTGAATTCAAATATAGGACAGAAATAATGTGCTAAGCTATTAAATGTACGCACAGCTCAAGGGTAGCGCTTCAAGACAGTCCCGCTCTATTCTCTGTGGCGACTAGACGTTCTCTTTGAGTTGTTGTGTACTTACTGAAAATTCATTGGTTTCACTCTAAACCCAAAGCCCTGACTAACTAGTGATTCTTGTGAACACCACAAGTAATACGAGCCTAGAATATCGTTCTATAAAAATAAAAAAAAATATCCGAAAAAAATTATAACTTTTTTACATTCTTCTTCACCACGACCACAAATGAATGAATTCCATCGGTTATTTGTTGTTATAATATTGTACGTTGACTATGTCGAGAGGAGGCAGTAAATAGTGTGACTAGAAATGGCACAGTATTTTTTTCAAAAATCGTCTTGGGATTCTGCCAGGGTTGCGGGTTGTTTGAATGAGTTACCGTGGCCCTGGCACAGGCAACTGAAGGAACACGGGTGGGTTTTACGCAGTAGAAGTCTGACACGCCCTCCCGCTCCGATACTACTTGGGATATATATATATTTTTTGTATTTTTTTTTAGGATGGCCATAACGTCGATGCTATTTCAAGGTCACCCATTCTTTACCGGACATCTTGTATATCACAATGAACTCACCTCGACTTTCCTCTTGGAGTCTCCAAGGAATGTTTCAATGACTATCGACCGGTCTCCCGTCAAGAAACACGCGCGGTGCAGTAGAAGTGGGCTTAGCACTCTTTCAGGCGAATACGGATCGTCACAGAACATGCATACCATTATTCTGTAAAGAAAACTTTAGTTATAATAATATTACATACAACTATTAATAATACTAGATTCTTTATTTATTCTCTCATCATCACTATAACCTTTCCATCCATTTATTTTACTTTAGCGTCCATGAAGTATTGCATTTTTTCTCTATGGTTGTTGCTTGTCAATAAATAAGAAAATTCTTAGGCGTGCTTATGTCAAAAGTAAAATAAATGGTTGGACCGAGTTTAAAACAGTACAAAGTCAAGCCGGATTATTCCGATCTGTCACCCTGCTTTGTCCCCTTAGAGGCACAGATCCGAAATAAAAATTGATCTGTCCCCCTGCAACGAGGGGACAGTTCGAACTTTATTCATTCCTATCTGGGACAAATCAAACTTTTTCCGATCTGTGCCCCTAACGGGACAAAGCAGGGTGACAGATCGGAATAAATCCCTCGAGCCTCGTATTCATTGGGAAACAAAGTTGCAACATTGTTACAGCAACTATGTTTTTGTGTTGCGAAAAACAAGTTGCTGTGTGTTCCAGTGTTGCGGGCAACATGCTAATGCTCCGTATTTGTTGGGAAACAAAGTTACACAAAATTATTGCTATCGGCATGTTAGTGTACGGACTGAGTGCACGTTCGACTCGAGCGTCCGGCGGGGCGGGGCGTGCGACGCTCGTGTTAAACACATGCGAGTGTCCTGAGTGACGGCCGAGCGACGCTCGGTGAACGCTCTTCGCCGCTTGCACGGAACGCAGAACGCCCCGCTGGACGCTTTTTCACTCGGGTCGAAAACTTATTGTTGCGGGAAATAATTTTGTGCAACTGCTGCTCAACTTTGTTTAAAACGAATACGAAGTTACAAAGTAACACTACATAGAGATAGAATAAGAAATGAGTATATAAGAAGTCTGAAAGTGACACCGATGACTGAAAAGTGTGTGGAAATCGGTTGTCATGGTATGGGCATTTGATGCGGAGGAATGAGGAAAATGTCGCCAGGACCGCTTTGAGTATGAATGTGGACGGCTATAGGAGTAGGGGGAGACCAAAAAAAAGATGGATGGACTGTGTGAAAGGTGATATGGCTAGAAAGGGAGTGACTACTGAGATAAGGACTAATAGAGAAGTATGGAAGAAAAAGACATGTTGAGCCGACCCCAAATAAATTGGGACCAGGACATGAGAATGATGATGACTATGACTACATACAGACTGGTGACTGTCGTAGGTATAGTCACGAACCGGGATTGTTGAGCTACTAGCTTATCATCTTAACTTGGTTGTGTTACACGAATGAAGCCCGTTTTTCGTTATTGAAATGTCACATGTCAATTTTCACGGGCGGCATTTATGTAACACAACCAAGTTTGTAGTAGCTGGTGCTAGTGGCTCAACAATCCCGGTTCGTGACTGTACAACCGATCACCAGGCGCGCTGCTACGACATAGAGACACGGTCAATGTCAAACTGTTACGACAAACGTAATTTTGATGCTGCATTTTTTGGGCAAGCTTGCTTACTCCGTTACTCGCTAGCACTGTCACTCACCTGATATCAGAATCAAAGCACACAATAACATCTCTGTAGAGATGCGCGTAGCTCGCCTTCTCTCTGTTGGCTCTCACCAACTCTTGCACAGCGTCCGATGTTAGCGCTTCAGTGCCGAGCTCGTTCACTGAAGCTTCCATATACGAACAATGTAGGCTGGAAAGAATTGAAGAAATTAGTTGGAAGACAGACGCTTTTAGTGGAACTTGCTTGCTGATGATTTGATTCCTTTTGAGTTGAGCTGTCGGCCGGGAAAATATGTAAATGAAACAGTTTTATGAATTCATAACATTTTAAGTTCAAGAAAAAGCAGAGATGACTACAAAATCACAGCTAGAGCAATGCTCAAAATGATCCAAGATTTATAACTTGACTGACTGTTGCCCGCGAATTCGTCCGCATGTATTTTGTACTTCATTTTTTTATACCTAAGTATAGGGTGTTTGGAAGCTGGGAGCCTTAAGGGCGGTGATAGTTGACACTATTTAGAGCATTCTGAGCCATGCAATATGTATTAGACGAAGTATGTTTTTTTTTTTGTCCCAGTATTACGCTATTTTTAACCGACTTCCAAAAGAGGAGGTTCTCAATTCGTCTGTATTTTTATTTTTTTGTTTTTTTTTTTTTTTGTATGTTTGTTACGCGATTACTCAAAGACGGATGGACCGATTTAGAAAATTCTTTTTTTGTTTGATAGGGTATACTTCCGAAGTGGTCCCATATAAATTTTATTAACTTAGCTTAGGGAGTTTTTGAGTTAGCTTCAATAATGCGTATATTTTCCACTTATTTTATGTGGATGATGTGATGGTGTTTTAATAACTTCCTATCACTGTTATTTACATGGCTATATCTACAATTATTGTGCTCAATTATGTATTCGAATTTGTGTGGGGTAGGTTCCACAACTAAAAAGTGAAAAATAAAAACTTTTTAGCAAAAAATAAAACCGACTTCCAAAACAAAACACTACAAAGTGAAAAATAACTTTAATTTCGGAAGTCGGTGGCAAAAAACGAAAATACAAAACCCAAGACACCGACTACCGAAATTAAAGTTATTTTTCACTTTATAGTGTTTTGTTTTGGAAGTCGGTTTTATTTTTTGCTAAAAAGTTTTTTTTACTGAAATTTTGCAGTTAAAAATAAAAATAAAAAAACATACTTCGTTTAAGACATAGATGGCTCTAAATGGTGTCGACTATCACCCCCTTAAGGGTTTGCACCCACCATCCAAACACCCTATATAAATGTCCTGGATGAAAAGTGGCATTGTCTGTCTAATTTCATAACGATTGGTTCAGTTCATTAGGTGTGAAAGGTAACAGACAAACAAGAGTAACTTTCGCAGTTATAATATTAGTATGGATTTCACTAACATAAAAAACTGTTAGAAAGTGTTTATTCTTCAAGTTTCTATGTATGAGATGGGAAGAAAATCCATAAAATAGATACTAACTTGTCAGCAAGATTCTGTCCTTCCTCCTGCAGCCTCGTCAGTTCCTTCTTGTCCATGCCTTCGTCTTGAACAAACATTACCACTAATGGCAAGCCCTGAAAGAGCATTACAGTTTGAAATATCGTCTTCAAGCGAAAACATGTATATACAGGATGTGTTCGGCGCATGTACCGACAAAGTTTTCGGGGGATTGGGGGGGGTCATTTGCTAGGTTTCACCCAAAGACCCCATGTCCTAAGTGTGACGATAATTGAGATACGTCGTTTTTTTTTTCTTTGAATTACCTGAAATCTCGCCTTTAGATCGTTATTTTTTTATGGTTGTAATAGAACAAAATAACTTTTATAGTCTGCAATGAAACATGCACGTGACACGTGGTACAAAATGAGGGGCTAATAAATAATAAAATGAATAAATGTGATAACCTAATCAGGTTATCACATTAATTGAAACCACTTCTTCATTATATAATTTTGGACCCCTGTGCTGAATATTTCCGCAGGTCATTAAAAAAAAAAATTGCTGTTCCATACATTTTGACCGCATAGGTATTGCCATTTTGTAGGAAACAGCACATTTTTTTTAATACCCGACCGAAAATTTCAACACAGTGGTTCTGGAATCATGTACTAAATAGGTACGTGGTTTCAACTATTGTGATAACCTAATCGCCACTCTGTATAATCCAATCAACGGATACCGAGAATGTTTGCTACAGGTACAACTGCCGGCACGAATCTCTAGCGCTCGGAGGAGTGGTGGGGGACGGTTTGCGCATACGTATTGTCTCAGTAGTAAGGTCCAAAATCGCTTAAAGTAATTCAAGGTCAGCGCTAAAGTTTCGTGCCGCTACTTGTACGTGGAACGTCCCTACCCTATATTTAAATATCACTACTGGTGGATGATGTTTGGTAAAAAAATTACCTGGAACGGTAGTTTGTCTTCTTGTTCCAAGCTTGACAGAAGCGTCTTTTCAGCACAACCTCTGATGTATTCGAATGATTCTTGATCTTGGTATACGCAAAAATATCCTGAAACGAAAAATAATAACTTCTTGTAACTAAACTAAGTAATGAATAAATAAGTGGTCTTGTTCTCGGCATAGAATATATTCATGTGGTTTTACAATTTACAATCGAAAAAAATGACAAAAAGGGTTTATCACGATATCGTTTTCCTGTCTACTGATGACAGCAAACTACGACTAAAACTATATGACAAACTTGTAGTTGTTATTTCAGAAGTTTTCCTTTTTAGCAGTAGGCCGCTTAACTTTGCGAAGTGGTGGGATACTATTGTATATAATCATGTTTTTCTAACTGAACAGACAGCTGCTGCGAAGTTTGTTGCGCCACTTCTTCCCAGCTAAAACACTAGGAACCGGCGTTTTGAGGGTCTGTCTTATATAATTTTGACGTTCAAAAAGTGCCGATTCTCAGTCTAATTTGAATAATATTAATTTTGATTTTAAGCGTTGACCCTCTACATGGTGGCTCTTTTTGAGGTGGCAAAAACCGCCTCATTAACTCTACCGGGTGGCTGGTAAATCAGAAGGACCTAAGAGCTGGTTTAGAGGCTGAAGATACACTTACCGTTGGGCGCGAAGTCGTCTATACAAGTAGTCTCGGCACTAAAGTCGTCGGTGCGCACGCGTTGTTCCACGCGCCAGCTGTGGCCCGACACGTTGACGCGACGCTCCGAGTCGCAGCCCGCTAGGAGACGCTTGCCGAATTCACCGGCTATGCCTTCCACCTGGTGGAAAAAATACTGTTATAAAAGGATGATTTTTTTACTACATACACAAAGTGCAATCGGAATAACTGAAAACCTGAAATGGGGTTAATGTACTCATAATTATGAACAACTTTTTACTTTGAGACCAAACCTGAAGTTGCGGCCATAAAATCAGCTGTTCCCTACATTTTATCCAGTTATATGAACATACATTTCGGAGGAGGAGGAACAGTTTTTTTTTTTTTTGCGATTTCATCTTGTATAAACATTGTTGACATAGTGGGCGCCTTAACGTTACATACGTGCTTGTGCAACACAATAAAGCCAGAGCGTGCAGCCGGGCCATAAGGCCGGCCAAGCGGGTGGACATTTACGAGGCGGAGCCGGCCCGTTACAGCGCCGGAGCGGTGCGGTTATCATGAGTCCTTTAGGCGTCTACCACCGCAGCAAAAAGTTTGCATAGAATAGCGTCATGCTGTCATAAAGTTACATGCTTGCTCGTGGGAATGGCAATTTCCGCAAAGAAGATATATGGAGCGTGTAGCCGATCCTCGATTTTCAAGGCATGGTAACCCGGAATAGGTTATTGACCCTTAAAAACCGAATCTTGATTAGACGAAAAATGTATGGAAAGCGGGTCTGGTTCCAAAGTACTTACACCTAGTATGATGACGTTGATCTGATTGGAGTCTGTGGTGAGGGCCCATGGCGCGGCCGGAGGACCCGCGTGGCATTGAGACTCGCCTGTCGAAGTCAATGAGCTGCAGGAAGAAAAGCAAGGGTTATAGTGGCTGAACTAATAGTTAATAAAAGTTTCGATCCAACCCAACCCAAAGTATTTATTTAAAAATAAAAACATTTACAGGAACTTTTGAATGGGAAGGAAACTGTCAAATTAGTTCCGCGTAGATGGCGCTAAGTGTTTGTTAATGTCATTTATTTGTCAATGGCGTTTCTTACGAAACCTTTACCGCGAGATGACGGTAAGTGCTTTTTCTTGTCGCCGATTAGTCGCTTTGTCTTGAAGATGACTTTGACAAGTGACAATCACATAGCGCTCTGTCGCGGCGAAGCTTCCGGTAAACAACCCCAGTGTCAAGGAGTAAGTCAGACAGAAACATACAAGCTATTTGCCCATTCCATAACGTAGTAGGTAGGCGAGTGGTATCGTAACTCGTAGACAGAGTATAGCAACAAACAAGTCACAAAATAAAAAAGAGACAAGGACATACTTGTTTTTATGTACCTAACCCCAGTTGCTAGCCAAAAACTGGGGCCAAAAAAAAAATTGTAAATTTTAACCATGCATTATATTACTGACATCGGTGAAGGAGAAACATCACCCTAATTGCGTAACACACTATCGATCAGAATCTGAATCATTTTGAAGCAAATAGGGATGATGCCTGGGTAAAAAAAAAGAAATTCTATTTAGTCCGTCAGTCAGATAATAAAAAAATATTACTTAGATAGGTATTTTTTGCTTGATCGTATTAATAAAAAATGACTTAGATAACTCGCATTAAAGTTCGGGAGTGGGGGCTTGCTACGTCACTTCTATGTATAAAATCTACGAAGATGTGACGTCATGCCACATTTTAACTCAATGTGTCGCCGTAATCTTTTGATTACGTAGAAAAAGAAAAAATACGTGTCCAATATATTTTAATAATCTACATGACATGTAAATAACGCAATGAATATTGTTGAACTGTCAATATGAAAGTGATTCCGATTTATAGTGTGTTACGCAATTAGGGTACTGGACTTATGGTTAATATAAGTCTTAAATCGCCAATCCGTCTTTTCTGCCTTCTCTGTATGAGGAGGTCTTTGCCCTGCAATGGGACCATAATAGGTTGGTATTATCGCTCCAACTGTCAAGTTACTGAACGATAAAGAGTCCAAGTGACAGTGTGAACCGATTGAAAGACACTACAAGGTGTAACTTAAATTACGCACAACCTCTTAAGGGGTCAAAAATCAGCTGTTCAGTATATTTATGTTCGCATAAAAAAAATCAATCTGCCTAGCCTTTTCCCAACTATGTTGGGGTCGGCTTCCAGTCTAACCGGATGCAACTGAATACCAGTATTTTACATGGAGCGACTGCCTATCTGACCTCCACAACCCAGTTACTGGGTAATACGATACCCCTGGGTAAGACTGGTTGTCAGACTTTCGGGCTTCTGACAACCCGTAACGACTGTCAAAGATCCAGGAATGACAGCCGGGACCAACGGCTTAACGTGCTTTCCGAGGCACGGAGGAGTCTCGGTATGAAAAGATGGTCACCCATCCACAGACCAACCCCGGCAAGCGTAGCTTAACCTGATGGATCGACCCGTGTGGCTGTTATTACTTAGCCACGAGCTCCTTATATTTATTTATGTTCGCATAATTCGTCAAAATGTTCATAATAATGAGTACAATGACCCCTTAAGCGGTTGTGCGTTCTTTAAGTGATACCTTGTATAATGATCTGTTCACGTCAGCTCTACTTGCTACTGTACTTACCCGACTCTAGTGTTGAGTATGACCGGCAGCGTCGCATCCAGACAATTGGCGCCGGCGGGACAGTGCTCGCGCATCGGACAGTGCACGAAGCCTAAGTGTTGGAACAGCATCAGCTTCCTGTCCTGTTCCATGCGGTCTAGCATCTTGTATCTGAACGAAAAGAGGATATATATTCAGCTAGAGAAAATATACTTTACGCGAATATATATATTTAAAATAAAACAGGCGAATTGAGAGCCCCCCTACTTTTAGGTCACTTGAAAGAGTCGGCATTATGTTATTGAAAAGTGGACTTTAAATTCAATATTTATATAGTACATTCTAAAGATTCAATTATGAGTTGCGAATTAAATAGTTACTAAGTAATCAAAATTATTGAATCGCTTAACGCATTAAATAAGGCTGAAGATCAGAACGTTTTGACTGTCAAATGTTCCAAAATACAGCTCCCAACACAACCAGGCTTCACTACTTTTTCCTACTGTTAAAAAAAAATACTTTCATTGTATCTAAATAAACTGAAAACTTACCGAAAATCATCTTGCAATACGTCAGTTATCTCTTTGATGTCTTCCTGAGTGATCGTCCCAGTCGGTGATATGCTCTTGAAGTGGTAGAACAGATCTGCGTGCTCCAGTAATAACTCCTGTTGACAATATTATTATGGTTAATTAATAGTGGTCAGATAATCGGGTGCTAATAAACCTAAACTTCACTTTTATTCCCACGAAAGAAAAATAAGGACATGCCTTTCAGAATTCACGAATAGATTTTGGATTAAGTCATCTACTCTTATATGTAGACTCTTATTTTTGTGTTGCTTGCTTGGAAATATATCAATAATTAGAAAATACAACTGTGAACTTTTTTAGCAGTACAAAAATATAAACATTTAAAAAATATTAATATCGTTTAGTCTTCTGTTCGTACAAAATACAATAAATTAAAATAGATAAATCAATTTCCACAACTTGACCACATTGTGCACATTCATTCCCGGGAACCTACCAAACACACACACCTACTCACACCCATACCAAGGCCCCACACACACACACAGTGAAACACTACACATGCCTGAACATGCTACAACAATTTTTGTAACATGCTAGAACCAAAACTTTTTCTTTTCTTTTTTTTTAAAATATGTCTCAACATTGTAGATAATAAACCCATGGGAAGTTGCGAGGTAACCCATCACAAGTATCCTTATAACTTACCGGGGCTGCCACAATCTTGTGTTGTAGAACAATTGTGTTTATTTATTAAATTCATTAGGCGCGGCCGACGCGCATGCGCGTTTTCGGACGTTCACCGAGTGCTTGACGGCGCGTATGCGCGTTATGGACAATTTACATAACTTTCTTCGAGTGCGGCGCGCCGCACCTGTGCGTTCGTTGTGCATCTCTATTGTTTCGAAAACCTCGTAAAATAAGGGTCGGTAAGGGTGTCTACACCCAAGATATTTTTTGCACGCACCCGAGCGTTTGCCACACAGGATTAGTGTAGCATAAAGAAGAGTTTGCATAAATTTCGCGCAGATAATGTGTTAAACACATATCACCACGAATTGTATTCTCCAAAGGGTTATGGATAATAGGGATGATGACTAAAAAATGTTTTTTGTCCGTCATGTAGATTATTAAAATATATTGGACACGTATTTTTTCTTTTTCTACGTAATCAAAAGATTACGGCGATATATTGAGTTAAAATGTGGCATGACGTCACGTCTTCGTAGATTTTATATGTAGAAGTGACGTAGCAAGCCCCCACTCCCGAACTTTAATGCCAGAACTTTAAGTAATTTTTTATTAATATGATAAAGCAAAAAAGAGAAAGATAATTTATTTGTCATAACATGCGTTTACACACAAATTAAAGCATGCAAGATCTTATAAAAAATTATGATGTCCGTACATGTTTTACCTGTCGAGGCGTACAAATGTTTTTTTTTTTTTTAATACGTATCTAATATTTTTTTTATTATCTGACTGACGGACTAAATAGAATTTCTTTTTTTACCCAGGCATCATCCCTATTACGTTTAAAATGCAGTATATTTCGATACGATCATGTAAGTGTCCCACGGTGCGGTAACGAGCAACTTACAAAACAAAATTGCTAATTACATGCAAAATTATCTTTTTTTTCTTTATCTCTTGAATATTTGTATATTTATAGCGAATTTGAATAGGACATATTGATGGACAGGACAAATGCGATCCCCGATCATGTCATTTGCCTAGCCTTTTCCCAACTATTTTGGGGTCGGCATCCAGTCTTATCTGATCCGGCTGAATACCAGTATTTTACATGGAAAGACTGCCTATGTTACCAGGAGTAAGACTGGTTGTCAGCCTTTCAGGATTCTGACAACCCGTAACGACTGTCAAAGATCCACGAATGGCAGCCGGGACCAACAGCTTATCGTGCTTTCCGAGGCACGGTGGAGTATTGGTAAAGATGTTCACCTATCCACGGACCAACTGCGGTAAACGTAGCTTAACCTAGTCGATCGACCCGTGCGGCTGTTATTACTTAGCCACAAGCCCCTCTGTGTATCAATGTAAAGCTAATTATTAAGTTTAACGCTCAGTGTTCGATTGTCAGCAGACCAGTAGGGCAGATTATTTTATGTCATAAGAGCTTTGACAGTCTGCGATAGAGACCACCATGTGCAGGTGAGAATTTTCACCTTTTTGAGGCCTCAACTTTATCTATTTTTTTTTTATTCACCTGAAAGTTATCCTTGGCTCGTCGCTGTATCTGCCGCTGGTGTTGGTCGTACACCCGCTGTTGCTGTTCATCGGACAACGCCTCGTAGCACTCGCGACCCATTAGAAGTACTCGCACTTCTGACAACTGCTTGCCGGGGGTTACGTAGCCAGTTTCTTCGAGGAGACGCTTGAATTGTTGGCACCATCTTGGTTGGGGACAAAATAAAGGTTATGTTAGAAGATTAAAGAGGTTTGAATCGTAAGCGTAATATAAGGCCACCATTAAATAAGTATGCCATTTTTGGGCCTACCTCTATACTAATAATAAATCTGAAAGGTTTTTTTTTTTGTTTGTTTGAACGCGCTAATCTCTGGAACTGCCAGTCGGATTTGAAAAAAATATTTTTGGATTTGATAACCCAATTCTTGAGGTAGGCTATATTTATCATCACGCTAGGAGCGGAGCAAAAAGAAAAAAAACGCCACAAAGAATGCTAAGCGAAAACGAAGTATTAGCGCGGGCAGGCGATGCGATGCGATGCAACGAGGTGGGTCGGGGGAACAAGAAATTTCACGCAGATGAAGTCGTGGGCGGAAGCTAGTGGGGTATACAAGGTGTAACTTAAATAATGCACAACCTCTTAAACTGTAATCATCGTTAAGAAAAACTTTTACTATGGGACCAAACCTGAAATCGCGAAAAAAAAACTCTGCTGTTCAGTACATTTAAGTTCGCATAATTCGTCAAAATGTACTGAACAGCCGATTTTTTTTTCGCGATTTCAGGTTTGGTTGTCATGTCGGTCGTAAACCTGCTCAGAAATTAAAAAAAAAACCCCAACTGAAGAAAGTTTGCATCAAAAGGAATGCAATGAGCTTAAAAAGTGTAGTGCCGAGCAAATACAATAGCTACGGCGGTGTCAGAAACCGTAAGAAAATCTGTTGCAAATAGCAAAAGTTTAGTATGTCGTCTAACATCGGCCGTCAATCTGCTCAGAAGTGAAAAAACATTATAATAGGTGAAAGCTTACTTTGTAAGAAATGCAATGAGCCTACGAACTCTAGTGCCGAGCAAATACAATGGCTACGGCGGTAATCTGTTTTCACGTAAACAGACGGCGCCTACTAAATTGTTTATAGCTTCTGTCCGCGACTTCATCTTTTCTTGTAATATTAAGGGTGCGTACACACATCACATTCCAATACTTCCAATTGGATCAAAACATTTGTCAAATAGAACTCACTCGTAATTCCTATGTTCCTCCTGAGCTTCATGTAAGAACGTCTTGAAGACTCCAGCTGCCTCGTTCGATTCCAGTATTTCGTAAGGAATCTTCTGTGACTGTCCGAGCGTCTGCAAACAAAATTCGGTACATGTGAAATCGTAAAGCATTCAGATATTACGTGTAGATCTGAAATCTATATAATTATATAAAAATGAATCGCCGAAAAGTATGTACGCGCATAACTTCAGAACGGTTGCACCTATTTGGCTAGTTCTTTATTTTGTTGTGTTTGTAATTGTCAGGACAAAGTTTGTATGAAAGAAAATGTTTGAAAAGTTGCCGGGAAAATTGGAAAATTCTGGAAACTGAACGTGCATTTTCTATATGAATTTTGTATGAATTGTTGAAATTTTGACATGACAACATCTGTCGGGTCAGCTAGTTTTAAATAAATAAAGAGAAGAAAGGTATCTGAATGTTGACATGATTTAATACATTAGGCGCGGCAGACGCACATGAGCGTTTTCATAAATTTCTTCGAGTGCGGTGCGCCGCACCTGTGCGTTCGTTGTGCATCTCTATTGTTTCGAAAACATCGTAAAATAAGGGACGGTAAGGGTGTAGCATAAAGAAGCGTTTGCATAAAGAATTAAGCAGACAATGTGTTAATCGAAAAACAACTTTTTTTTCTGTTTGCTAGACAAAAATGTTAGCAAAAGATAGCAGAGAGATGGAATTTATTTTTGCAAGTACAGTCACTGAATGAAAAGGCTCGTCTATTTTCAAATTGATACGTTCAATTTCTCGCGAGCACATTAATATTACCTTTTGAAACTATGTTACAGAATAGACTCGAGTTAGAGAAAATAATGTTTAAATGTTCGTCAACAAAGTTCAAAATTATTCAGATCAAAGTTGTTTGACTATTTATCTTGTCAACAAGATTATTATGTTTGATAAACTAAAACCTTCTTGTTGGTTCAACCTGCCATTATTATTTCTGTTAAAACTATTGTCAATCGGTCAATGTGCAATATATCGTATTGCGGCCAACGCGCATGCGCCATTTTCGAACGTTCACCATGTGCTGGCCGGCGCTTATGCGCGTCCATACAATTTATATAACTTCCTTCGAGTGCGGCGCGCCGCACCTGTGGGTTTTTTGTGCATCTCTATTGTTATTGGCGTAATTGTTTTATGACTCATAAAACTCAACAATTTTCAAACACACATAAGCGTCTCGCCGCACTTGGGACAAGTTTGTATCATAAAGCAGCATTTGGAACAAATTCGCAAATAATTCAGCAGTTAATGTGTTAACATGCGAAGACAGAAAATCAGACATGAGAAGGCAATATGAAGAAGACGGCGGCTTGTGTGTCAACGAATCATTTCGCCCAAATATTATGATGTTTGTCCAAGAGTGATAAGAAACTCATTACACTCAATGGGATTACATTATAGACGACACGTAAAAAAAGTTGCTCTGACAACGTTTCATAAGGAAGTACGCTTAAGATTTGCACAGACTTATTTAAACTTCGATTGGAGTACCACTATATTTATCGACGAAAAATGTTTTAAGTCGAGCCAACATGGGAGGCTTGATTTGTGGAGATATAATAGTACAAGATATACGGAAGACCATGTAGTGCCCAATTCCAGTTCTGGACGAATCTCGGCCAATATATGGGGTTGGATGTCAGCGGATGGAGTAGGCGAGCTCGTTCTTCTTCCTTCAAGGGCAAACGATGAGTTATGTAGATATGAGGAGGTTACCTGAGGTCAGATATGTCCAGGACAATGCTTGCACGCACAGTGCTGGTATTTTGAATGAATGGTTCAACCGGCATAGCGATATAGCGGTGATACCCTGGCCGGCAAGATCTGCAGATTTAAAACCCGATAGAAAACTTATGGGGTTTAATGGTACAGCGATGGGAAAATAGAAATGAAAGGACCAAAGAGACGACCATTTAGAAAACCACTGCCGAATTATTTGGGAAGACACTAGAGGCACGGATCTATGCTCCCGTCTAGTAGGTTCCATGAGAAATAGGTTAAACTGTGTGATTGAAGCTAATGGTGGTTATACCCGTTATTAAAAATAAATGTCATTAAACTTATTCGTAGTTTTCATTAACTTTTGTAACATTGCATTGATGGGATAGAAAAAACAAGCAAAACCTTATTCGATAGCAAACGTCATATTTATTTAAATGTTAGCAGCACTGTTTCTTGCACTGATATCTTGGCATAATTTGCAAGCGAAAAACGACTCTAAGGTGACGAACCTTTTCATCTTCGCGCAAAAACGTAATATGTTAAAGAACTTTAACATCGAGCAGTCATTATATATAGCAGTCACAAATATCAAGTCCTAATCAAGACGTTTGTTTTCCTATTATCAAAAACATTTTATTTTAGTCTACGCCCCCGTGCCTCGGTGCGCACATGTCGCCGTTGGTCCTGCGCCTGATCTCTCTCTGGTGGTGTCGGAATGCTGTTCCATCGGACTATGAGAGAGAGGGAAGAGAGAGCACCTGCGTTTGCGAACTAAATTATCTCCTGTGTACATGGCAAATTTCACTTGAGAATGGCCACCGTGACGGAATATTATATTAGTAGCAGCACTCCGCGGTCTCACCCGCGTAAGTCTCGAACCCGTAAGTGTTACTTCAGGTTATAAACTATTTGTGTGCCAAATTTCATCAAAATCCGTTCAGTAGTATTTGCGTGAAGGAGTAACAAACATCCATCCATCCTCACAATCTTTGGCGTTTATAATATTACTAGTAGCGCTCCGCGGTTTCACCCGCGTAAGTCTCGAACCCGTTGGTATATCGGGATAAAAAATATCCTATGTGTTAATCCAGGTTATAAATTATCTGTGTGCCTAATATCATCAAAATCTGTTCAGTAGTATTTGCGTGAAGGAGTAACAAACATCCATCCATCCTCACAAACTTTGGCGTTTATATTAAGTAGGATAGTAGGATTATTTACCTGATATCTAGCCCTCTCGCCAACCCTGAGCGTGGTGTCTATAGCGAGGGGGCTGTCCAGCTCTGAGCCTGACTCGGATCCCGAGTCCTGATGCCGCGCCTCGCTGAAGTACACTGAGAAGTCGCGGTGGGTGCGTAGCTGACGGACTACCACAGGCCAGTCGCTGGAATAGATAGGGGGAGAGGTTAAAATTCATTAAGTTCAGTACAGGCATCATTTGGCATTAAGAACTGTCCCAAAACCTAAGTAAATGCTGTGTTCTTGACCAGATTATGTCTCATTTTTCCAAGAGTCATAAAGAAGAATTTAATGACGCCGCAATTAGGCACTCATTAGACCCAAACATGTAACACCTTTGTATACTTACCATGTTGTATGCAAATAAATAAAAAATCAATAATATTTATAACAAAATACAGTATGTTAACCAACAGAGGGCGTTCCCGTTAACCCGCAATAGTATAGCATCCATACATGCTAAAAAAAAATATTACCATTCGAAAATAAAATGGTTTTTATTTTTTTTTAATATTAAAATATTCACTAAAAATAAAAACTAAATTGCGATGTTTCCGTCCTTCAAGTACGCGTGTACAGAGTGTTTCTTTTACGTATCAATTTAACATTTTTAGTGAATATTTTAATATTAAAAAAAATAAAAACCATTTTGTTTTCGAATGGTAATATTTTTTTTAGCATGTATGGATGCTATACTATTGCGGGTTAACGGGAACGCCCTCTGTTGGTTAACATACTGTATATTGCCGATTCGAAAACTAGAATATGGCGTTTCTGAATATGTAGGCTGAAAGCTTTTGGCCTATTTCACACCCCGATAATAATTTTCCTGCCCTAATCCCAATTTATTTAGGATCAGAGCAACATGTGTTTTTCTTCCATAAAACACCAACAACCTCTTAAGGGGTCATTGTATTCATCATTATGAACAACTTTTACCATGGGACAAACCTGAAATCGGGAAAAAAAATCAGCTGTTCAGTACATTTATGTTAGCATAATTCGTCAAAATGTACTGAACAGCTGATTTTTTTTCGCGATTTCAGTTTTGGTCCCATAGTAAAAGTTGTTCATAATGATGAGTACAATGACCCCTTCAGAGGTTGTTGGTGTTTTACCAATAACCCTGTATATTCATCTTATTCTTTCAGTTCCGGATAAGTTTCGGAAAACTAATCTATCACAAAACTTCTTACAAATTCTGTTCTATTATTTCATTTCTCAGGTAGTAGCATGGTTTGTGACCTTTTTAGGTTTCATGTTTTTATATTATTTTCTCCACGAACTCCACGACCTCATTCCACCGGCCCCCTTCTACCACCGGACATCTAGACGCACTGCCAGTTACCATCCCTACCTGGTTGCTATTCCACCAATTCGCACTAAGCGCTTCCAAATGTCTTTTATAATGCGCACAGCAAAAGAGTGGAACTCACTACCTGCGTCTGTGTTTCCGAACGTATGCAACCCTAATCTCTTCAAAGTGAGAGTGAACAGGCTTCCTCTGGGTAAGCTCACTCCATCGTCGACTTTGTCTCTGTCACCTCTGACCTAGACTAGAGTCAAGAGCAAACCCATCACAAATAAAAAATAAAAAAATAACGATGTTTATTATTTCTTGTTTTTGACAATAAATGAGTTGAGTCAGTGACTTGGTGATATAATCAGCAAAAAATACAGTCCACTATGGGGTGGATATCGACGTGCAACTTGTTACCATGACTACAGTACATAATTCTGGGCCACGCAGCGTTGAAATTTTTCGTCGGTAAAGAAAAGAAAAATTGGCTGTTCCATACATTTTGACTGCGTAAGTCAAAAAAAAAAAAAACTGCTGTTTCTTACAAAAGTAATTGCACTTTGCAACACACGAAAGTCAATTAGAAGATAACAAATGACATGAATATAATATAAAATTAAAGTACCAATATAAAAAAAAGAAAAACATATACCTAGTCTTGCCATAAATATTGTCACGAAGAAAAAAAAAAATTTTTTTTTTATTGCAAACAATATTTATTACTTTTACAGTGTGTTAGTTTAATACATAAATATAAAACAATTTAAAATATAAAAAGCTTATTCGAAGTGGTCTCCATTGGCTGCAATACAGTCCATTAAACGTTGAGGCCAGTTATCAATAGAAGCACGCACTCAAAATTCTTCACTGCCAATCGTATGGATTGTTTTGCAGATTGCAGATTTTTTATTAAATAAACGACGAAAAATTTTAACACACGGGGAGACAAGAACCATGTACTGAATCGATGTCCCTACCACCCTGTATTTATCATTACAATCACAAACCCTGATATGGTAGAACTAAGTACTTACTTCTCCTGCAAGTCCTCAGTTGGCAGCTGCATCCTGGACAGAACTTGCGGTAACTTGGCTAACTGCTTGCGGAGTTTCTTAGCTGCTCGCTCCTCCTTCAGTCTTCGGATGTGACGACGGTATACCACCTGTGAAAACCGGATGTATTGGAATAACTTAAGAATAAAAAGAAAACTACTATGTTGTGTAGATTCTTACAAATTGCGTAAAGTCCATAAAATTTTAAGTTTGATTCCATATACGTATAAAAAGTCTACTGGCATATAAAATAAATAGTAGCGACCCGCCTGCCTAGATTCCTTTTTGGTATTTTGTTCACAATTTCATGGCTTTTAAATATTTTGCGCAGAACCCTATTTCTTTTTATAAAATAAAAGTAACCTAAGTTACTCGTTATAACATATTAGCTATCTGCTAAAGTCACGTCAAAATCGGTCCAGCCGTTTCGGAGATAAGCTGGAGCAAACAGACAGACAAATATTTTAAAAATAGTTGTTTTAGGGCCGGTTTTTTGATCCGTAGTTAACTCAACCAATGGTTAAACATAGTGACTAATGGTTGAAAGGCTAAACATGAACCTATTCATGTTAGCTTATTCATATCAAAAAATAGTAACTAATGGCATAAGTAACTCATTCATGTTTAGCCTTTCACATTTAGCCAAAATTCAACCATTAGTTGAGTTAACCACGGATCATAAAAATGGCCGTTAATATAAGTACTTTCTGCATTTAGTAAAATGCTGTTATTTTGACATTACAAACAGACACAATTTCAATTTTATTTATTTGTATAGATACATAGACTTTACGGAATAAAATAATACTTATAACTGATGATGAAAACCGCATTAAAATCCGTTGACCGTTGCGTAGTTTATAAGAGCAACGCGATCAGACTAACAGACAAAAAAGGAGACATTAATTTGTAACTGTTCAGTTATATTTGTGTATAACTATTCAGTCGGGAGGCTATTATCCACATTATAACGACATGCACGATTCAGAGCACTGTATTGTATGTGTACAGGCACAGTATAGTAGTTAATTAAGTCTATACTAAACAAATTATAGATAGATAGATAAATCATTCATTTTGTATATATATATATATATATATATATATATATATATATATAGAAATAAAAGTGGCACTATGAAATAATAATAATATTCTTTTATTTCTCTCGTAATCACAAACAGTACAAAGTCAAGGTAACACTTAATAGAGACTGGTGGCTGTTGTAGGTAAAACCTGTATTACAGATCACCAGGCTTACCGCCATCGGACAACTCATGAATGATCTATAAATAAATAAAAATCAAATTAATAACGACGATACACAGTACAGTGTGCGTCTCCAGGTTGCACCAAATGGGAGTCCAGCTCAACATGCTCAGACAAATGTACCTAATGCTGATATTCTGCTGGATTCCTGCAGTGACATATGGACGTCGAGCAGGCGAGATAAATTGGTGTATATGCAAATAAATGCATCTTGCTTGATATTTTAGGTTAAGGGGGAAGCGTCCAGGTAGCCCGCGAAATTCAAATTTTCTTACGTTTTTTTGCAATTTACAAGTCGGTATTATATTGTACGTTGATCAAATTATAATTTGCGGTCGTAACAAGTACCTATTTACATAATTAGAATCATTAAAGTGATCAATACAACTCTTTAAGTCGAGGTAATCCTAAAAAAATACTATTTCATGAAATCTTGTCATTTTAGGATTGTACTAACTTAAGGAGTTGTATCTGATTCTATTCTATATAATTATGTAAATACATATTTGTTACGGCCGCAAATCATACTTTCTTTAACATACAACTTAATACTGACATGCAAATTGCAAAAAACGTAAGAAAATTTGAATTTCGCGGGCTACCCTGACGCTTCCTTCTTAAATCAAATTAATAACAACTATATACAGTGCGGTGTGCATCTCCAGGTTGCACCAAATGAGAATCCAGCTCAGCTTGTGTCAGGTAAATGTACCTGAAGCTGACATTCTGCTGGATACCTGCAGTGACATACGGAAGTCGAGCAGGCGAGATAAATTGGTGTTATGTGCAAATAAACGCATTTTGTTTGATAAATTAAGTTACAGTTAAAGGATAGGATGTAAGGGGTCTGAAAATGACACTTACTTGCGTTCCATCATTTCCAAACTGCTGCACAAACTTGATCCATTCCGGGTAGTGACACAATCTCTTGCTAGCTGCCGACCACATCTCCCTGTAAAAACATGAAAGATTTGAAGGTAGATTCAGAAAATTTTAGGTCAGGGCTCGTGCCGTGGCTCGAACAGTCAGGCCCAAAGAGGTGGCACGCAGTATTTCATTCGCGCCTTTATGGGCGAACGTGCAGTCGTGGAATGGGATACACTTGATGATGGGGCCCGTTAGGCATGGCGGGCGGATACAAGTCGGGAGTGCGGCGACTGTACTACAAGTATCTCCCGGGCCCCCGACCTATGGTAGTAAAGGAACAGTAAGGTTTTAGTCGGTAGGAGTCCGACATAACCCCCCGTTCTCCCCATACGGAGGGTATCGATGAGGATTTCCCCACGAAAAAAAAAAAAACAAAAATAAAGTCAAGTCATCGATGTTTATCACATCAGAAGTCTGAAGAAAACTTGATGACATTCTTCACGCACAATGAAATAAATCACGAAACCGGCTTTTAAAATGTTGGGCCACAAAAGGGATAAAGGAAAGGCAAATGCATGCAGCTGAGATAAGAATGCCAAGAGGCATGTGTGGTGTTACACAAATGGATATAATAAGAAATGAGTACACAAGAGGAAGTCTGAAAGTTGCACCGGTGACTGAAAAGTTGTGCGGAAATCTGTTGTCATGGTATGGGCATGTGATGCGGAGGAATGAGGAAAATATCGTGAGGAAAATTTTGAGTATGAATGTCGGGAAGACCAAAGAAACGATGGATGGACTGTGTGAAAAATGATTTGGCTAGAAAGGGGGTGACTACCGAGATGACGACTAATAGAGAAGTATGGAAGAAAAGGACATATTGCGCCGACCCAAAAAAAAATTGTATAAGGGCAGGAGAATGATGAACCGGCTTTTAAAAGTGTTATGGTAACTTACGGTTATTTATGGACTGTAATACGTTCGCATGCGTTATATTGACTTGACTTACTTGTGGTCCTGGACATGCATCCTGATAAGCTGCGTGAACGCTTCAGTGACGAAGTCTAGCGTCTCTCTTCTTATTCGTAAAGCCTCTGCATAGTTAGCAACCTGAGAAAAAACAAAAAATGGTTTAATGACAAAATTAAGTAGGATAATGTATGAAAGTGGACGAAGGACAGGGTGTTGTGGCACAGCCTAGGAGACGCCTATGTCCAGCTGTGGACTGCGATTGGCTGAGTTGATTGATTGATTGATGTATGTAATTTATGTTGAGGACTGGTTTTAATTATTGTCTGTAATTCAAGATGTGTATGATTTTTTTTTTTACTGTCTTGGAAAAAAATAGGGTACAATAGGTGACCGGAGTAGAAGCCTATGGCATACCTAGGTTCTTTTTTTTTTGTTTTTCAGTAGCTTAGACAGAAATTGCTCTATCAATAAACACTACACTTTTGAAGTAAACTTTATAGATCGTTAAAAAATATCTAAATTCAAATCATACGCACTACGCACCCGGCACAATTTCGATATTATTTTAATTTTTGCCCTCACCATACCTAGTCTCAAGAAAAAGTGTCTATACTGAGAAGAGTGAGCTCACACATTTTACGTGTCAGAGGTGGCAAAACGAAACAGAAATGCTCTACTACCTTTTGACGCGGTAGGAGGCATGGAGGAGTCTCGTTTTGTAAAGATGGTCAACCGTGCGGCTGTTATTACTTAGCCACGAGTTTCAGGTTTGATACCTTTAACCCTCATTGATAAGCCTCATTGTTTTGCCTCTATTAGTAAGGGATTCAGTAAAAACTCACCTTAATCCTAGCCTTAGACTTGTCAATCATCTGCGCTAACAAGAAGAACGCGTGGTCCACATTCACGTTATCATGACTTGAGGTCTCCACTATAGGGATGCTGCCTTTGAACTCCTTGCGCTGGACCAGTCTCTCTGCCTCCCTAACTCCTTGCTCGCAAGCCTCATCGTTCTTAGAAGTCACCAAGACTACTGGTTTCTTTAGCTTTAAGATGTTCTGAAGTATCGCGGCTAGGACTTCGTTCTGGAATGGAGTTGATTATTAAATATACACCAAGAAAAAAGTTTTTGCGAGCAATATTTGCTGGCATAACTTGCTGTCGTTTCTTCAATGATGTTTTAAAAGAATTTTGCATGGTTTCCATTGAAATATAAAGACAAAACTATGTCAGTAACGTCAGTCACTATTTATGTTATTAGAGACATAGGAAGGAAATAAACAGATGTACAAGCTCGCAAGCTCATGATTTTCGCTAATTGTCGCGAAGATGAGAAGAACATTATAGTGTGCGCGCAAGTGCTAATCACCGTCTGGGATATGTGAGGGGTGAGACAGGGAGGAGACAAACGTTAAGTGGGCACTAGTCGGCGGCTTGGCCTCATTGGTGGCGTGGCTAATATGCATGCTATTTAGTTTATTTATTTAGTCTTATTTATATAGTATTTAGTATTTACTTAACAGTTTTTAATTATTTTGTGAAATAAACGATGATTTATTACGAAAACGAGCGCGTAAAATTTCACGAACAGGCTTTTGGGCGTATAGATATTATGAAAAAACTACTGTAGATATGTATTTATTCAAAATAAATTTATTTGAATACATGCCTGAACCCTGCCTGAACGGTAACTATTATGCCATTTTCATACTCCGGGAGCTATTTATTTACACTCAAAGATGCGGTAAAATTAGTGTTGTAATAAAAAAGTTTCGACGCTCATAACCACCAAACCAATATCTTTTTTCCGATTCTGCTACCATACAGGATTAGATAATAACGAGACAAATTGATATGATTTTTTAGTTTTGAAAGTACGTACTACGTATGTCAAACCGACGAGTAATAACCATACTACGTTTGTATGGAAAAATGACCGACTAGCGTAACCTTAAGCTAACTCATTCTGCCAATCTTAAATTATCAATCGCGCGCTCCCCTGTCTCACCGCTCACATACCTCAGGCGGTGACTAGCACTTGTGCGCACACTATACTAAAGGCTTTTTTGACGTGACTTTAATCATGACAGGAACTCCATCAGCGTGAGACAACTATAAATCTCATAATTTTTACATTTGATTTTCATAGATTTCCACAAAGTAACTCTTGGTTCCATAACATATCTCGTCGTATTTATTTATTAAACCATTAATGAAACTCACCTGCTTCTCCCAAGTCCGTCCAGGCACGAGACTGACGTCATAGACACACATGAATCCATCCACAGACAACTTCCCGTCAGGCATCAGTCTCTGGTCATACTCCTTCTCTATGCCCAGTTGGTTCTTACACACATACATCAGTTTTTCTGCAGACTGAAGCTTTGTGGCCACACATCTCTTTATGTAAGCTTCGGTTTTTCCTACTGTAACAAAAAAGGTATTCGTTGTTATATTAAGAGGATTGTGAAGCTGTAAATTTTCATACAAAAAGAGATAACGTTTTTCTCCCCGTAAACATAATCTAATTTTCATAATTTTTGGAAATGTTGTAGGTATAATGAAAAACTAGGTCCGTACGTTTTTATTATAAAGAAATATTGTATACAATATAAGTTATTAGCATCTAAATATCTATATTTTTGACATAAAAACATCCTCGAGCATTTTTATTTTTTAAATTAAATTAATTTGAATTACTAAAAACGAAAAACGTACAGACCTAGATTAAAGTATACTGAATGTAATGAGATCAAAGTTGTCTCATTTCGTAAAGGTTTAGGGGAGTAAAAACGTTATCGCCCGAAACAATATTTATGTAAATAATTTTATGAAATGTAGGTAATTGACTCCAAAAATCGCGCCGCGTATCGGCACTTCACAATCCTCTTAAAGTTAGGTGGGAATCATGGCATTTTATGGCAAAGAAGACAGAAATGTTTGAAAACTCTTCAGTAACTTTTACTAAAAGATTCTAAGATAGTATTGATGAAACAAAAAGCGCCTCGCAATAATTGTTTTTTTTTTGTGCACTTTTTAACAGGCTTTCATATATTTAGATAAACTCCCGCATTCCCCTTAAGGAGGAAGCGTCAGGGTAGCCCGCGAAATTCAAATTTTCTTACGTTTTTTGCAATTTGCAAGTCAGTATTAAGTTGTATGTTAAATAAAGTATGATTTGCGGCCGTAACAAATATGTATTTACAGAATTATATACAATAGAATCAGTAATACAACTCCTTAAGTTAGTATAATCCTAAAATGTCAAGATTTCATGTAATAGTCATTCATTAGGATTACATGGTCTTAAAGAGTTGTATTGATCACTTTAATGATTCTAATTATGTAAATAGATACTTGTTAAGACCGCAAATTATATTTAGATCAACGTACAATCTAATAGCGACTTGAAAACTGCAAAAAACGTAAGAAAATTTGAATTTCGCGGGCTACCCTAACGCTTCCCCCTTAAACTCAAGGGGAAGATATATAAAACAATGGTTAGACCTGCTCTCTTGTATGGATCAGAATGTTGATCCACAAAAGGGATGAATGAACGCGAACGCAGCTAAGATGAGAATGATAAGAGGGATGTGTTGTGTTACACTAATGGATAGAGTAATCTGAAAGTGACACCGGTGACTGAAAAGATGGAAATCGGGTGTCATGGTATGGGCCTGTGATGCGGAGGAAGGAGGAAAATGTCGTGAAGAAAGTTTTAAGTATGAATGTGGATGGCTACTAGAGTAGGGGAAGACCAAAGAAACGATGGATGGACTGTGTGAAAGATGATATGGTTAGAAAAGAGGTGAGTACCAAGATGACGACTAATAGAGAAGTATGGTAAAAGGGACATGTTTGACCCCAAATAAATTGGGCTAAGGACAGGAGAATGGTGATATCTTTAGATATACCAGGCAGGAACAAGTAGAGGTAACTTATTTATTCTACTGTAAACACCCAAGTATTCATGTTTCTGTATTTCCGTTATCTTGAATATAATGTTCTATTAACGATTTAAATAACAGCTTCCCACAGATCCAATTAACTTTTCAACAAATAGAATCTGTATGTGTGTGTTTGGTATAAATACCGAATTCACACGTGAAAATCGTATGATAATACCAATTTACGCCTGGACAGCTTTTAACTCTTTACAAAGCGCAAGTCCGATCCTGCATGGAGTATTGCAGTCACCTTTGGGATGGATCAGCTAAGTACCAACTAGCCGCGCTTGACTCGGTGGAACGCAGAGCTAAGAGGCTCATTGGCGACGTAAAACTGGTGGATGCCAAGCTTCATAGCTTGGCTCATCGCCGCAAGGTTGCCTGCTTGTCGGTCTTCTACAGATTGTACTTCGGAGAGTGTGCCCGAGAACTCCACGACCTCATTCCACCGGCCCCCTTCTACCACCGGACATCTAGACGCACTGCCAGTTACCATCCCTACCTGGTTGCTATTCCACCAATTCGCACTAAGCGCTTCCAAATGTCTTTTATAATGCGCACAGCAATAGAGTGGAACTCACTACCTGCGTCTGTGTTTCCGAACGTATACAACCCTAATCTCTTCAAAGTGAGAGTGAACAGGCTTCTTCTGGGTAAGCTCACTCCATCGTCGACTTTGTCTCTGTCACCTCTGACCTACACTAGAGTCAAGAGCAAACCCATCACAAATAAAAATAAAAATAAATTAAATAACTCCCAAATGATACAAACATTATTTACTTATTCAGGCAGATATACATTGCATTTGCATTTGGGATGTCCAAATCCGAAACTATGAGGAATAGCGAAAAGTACTGAAAGGAGTCTTGAGCTCGATTTTAATAAAAACTAAAACTGCACCATTGGATTTTCGAAAAATCAATATCAAGGTTTAATAGGTAGGTAACATAAGAAAAATTTCCCAGAATCCGATCCTTATTAGCAACACTATCGAATGGTGTAATAAAACAGTGTTTTATTTTTGTTTTAATCAACGGGTTCGATTCCTGGCTAGAAATATTGATATTTCACAAATCCAACGATGAAGTTTCAGTTTTCATCAAAATCGAGCCCGCGACACCTTTGAGTACTTTTCGCTATTCCTCATAGTTTCGGATTTGGCCATCCATGCCCACTTGAAAAATTCATCCTGTACACATTGCAGCTGCGTTACTTTCCCAGAGACAAAGCTATAAGGGTTGCCACCCTTACTCTAAAATAGAGTATTATCCTCTTTTTCGTGTAGGTGTACTTTATAATCTATGATACCAATAAAGTACGCTAAAATACCATATTTACGCTACTCTGACTGTTACTGGCTTCTTACTGGTTATGAATACTTATGAGGAGACTAAACAAACAAAATTAACATTGAATTTACAAATTCATTTCATATATTTTGTCTGTGCCTGCCGCTTCAGCGTTAACCGAGTTTTCTCCCTTATTTTATTTTATTTCGTTTAGGATAACTTACAGCTAAACAGATACAGTAAGTAATAGTTTAAACAAAATATGGCCAATTACAAGTTTCCACATGTAGTATAAAATTACATGAAACAGAAAATTTAAAATATACTAAATTGACACAAAATTATGAATATAAAGTGGAGAGACGAAAGGAACAAGGCTTCCCTAAACTTAATTATTATGTACCTATTGAAGAGTAATAATTTTAATATATTTTTTTATAAATTTTCAAAGTTATCACAGATATCTTCAAAAAAAAATATGAAATTTCAAATTACTCGAAAATGTTTGACATTTGCATAGGGTTGCAAATGACCTCTATTACATCCTCTTAATGGATTGCCAACATATTATTACCAATAACCCTGGTGTTTTCCCGTTCGTCTCACCGAAAAATATTGTGCGTGTATTAATCGTTTTACTTGGTTGGATAAAATAATTATTACTTAACTATACCAAACTAATTGTTTTATGTTAGTTTTTTTTTTCTTTTTTATATAAATCGATTATTATTTCATTTTAAATGTGTACCTATACTAATGACATAGCTTGGGCGGGATGCGCCGGCGATGCCGCTATTAAACAAATGGGTGCCGAAAACATTGTTTTTATTTGCGTGAATCCTATTGGTTTACCTGACATTCGCTCCGTCTATTAGCATTAAATACATATAAAAAGCTAACAGAACAATTTATTTGGTATAATAATTATTTTATCCAACCAAGTAATTTGAAAAGTAATAAGTGCAATTTAAAGATTAAAATTACACGCACTATATTATTCAGTGGGACGAAACGGGAATACACCATAAACCTGTATAAAGCCCGGTTAAATCTCAACACACACGTATATGCACTGCACGAAATCAGTATTGCTGTTACGGGTAATGCTAGAAGATTGAGTAAACCTAGGTTTACCCAAGCATTTTTGGTAAAGTCCGAATAATCTCGTGCGTTGTGTGGTCACAGTTCTAACCTAACCTAACCTACCTTTCAGCCTACACCTAAATTAAATCATTCTAGCATTACCTGAGTCGTCCTGTATTATTGTTATTATTATTAGACCTGTATTATTTTGTTATTATTCGGACTTTACCCGAAATGCTTGGGTAAACCTAGGTTTACTCAATCATCTAGCATTACCCGTAACATTGCCTCAACTGGAGCCGTTAAGGTTTCTTCCTATGAAACACCGTTCTGCAACGCACACTAATAAGCATGGTATCGACATCGCCTCGGCTCAACTATTAAAAAACCGGCAAAGTGCGTGTCGAACCACGCACAATAAAGGGTTCCGTAGTTGGGATGAAGTTATTCCAAGAACAAACTTAACAGTTGAAAAACATGTTCTCCCATACAACTGAAAATGTAAATTTGTACGCACAATATTGGGAGATTTACCATGTTATTTTAAGACCATAATCTTCTTATAAGTTTTCCTGTAATCTATAGGTGTAGAACCATTTACTGTCTTTTTTTCAAAATTTTAGGCTCTGTAGTTTCGGAGTTAAGGGGGACGGGGATGGTTAATTTTCGTCTATTTTCTCCAATAAATTTAAAACAATTTATTTTAAAATTATTAAAACATATTTTATTTACGTTACACGTCCGTCTCTGGGTCGCAGAAATTCAAACGTTTACCAAATTTCAACTTAATCGTTCCAATAGATTCGTAGCAAATTGGCTGTGACAGACGGACAGAGAGACAGACACCAGTTGTTTCCTTTTGAGGTACGGAACCCTAAAAATGAGGTGGTGATGCCGACCAGGTGCAGTGCTTATAAGTGTGCAATTAAAAATACCTCAAAAACCGAGTATCAATCCAGCTCTGTGCCAATTACATGCTTGGAGAATAAATAGATAAACTAACCTTTAAACGGCTGGAAGCACGCATCATCCACAAACTCCGTCTGCTCCACAATCTCGAACCTGTATTCCTGATCATCATTCTCCTTCTGCACGCTGCCCCAGTATAGAAAGTGGTCGTTGTTCACCACCCGGCCACTGAAGTCCGACTGTAAAAAATAATGATTTGCGGTTAACATTTACAGGACTTGTCACTCCTTCCTGGCACATTCCTCGACACATTCCTGGATGCTCATTCAACGTTATGTTGTCATTTCGAATGGTAACATAGCGCTAATTTAAGCGCACTCCAAGAGGCAGAAATTTTGTAAAATGTTTTATACGTCGAAGACAAAAAGACAGCCACCTCTTATCTGACATGACATAATTCTCTTGTCCTTATCCCAATTTATTTGGGGTCGGCGCAACATGCCTTCTTCTTCTTCCATAATTCTATATTAGTCATCATCAGAGATATAGTCACGCCTTTCTAGCCACATCATCCATCGTTTGTTTGGTCTTCCCCTACTCATAAAGCCATCCACATACGTACTCAAAACTTTCCTCGCGACATATTCCGCGAATGGCAGATTTAATACCGATCGAGACATGATTAGAACTCCAGAAACCGGCATGATTTATTTCAATGAAATTATACTAAAAAGGGGCGGATAGCTATATTTTAATCTCACTGCGTCCTTGAAACAACGAATAATAAAATAGAGACTCATTACACAGCCAGAGAAACGAATATCGTAGTGAATAACGGAGTAGCTATAAGTGTAAAGGTTTTATTTATTTAGGTCTTCGTAAATATTGCATGTTTTAAGTGCGGTAAAGACCGCGGATAGCCGTGAAGCCGTCAGGCCCGTTCGCTATACCACAGATAAACGGATAGTTATATTAATGGAAGCTAATGAGTGATGTCAAAGATGGGAACTTAATCTAATTAAGGCGACGATAACCGACTTTTAATGATTTTAAACTGATGATCACGTTTAAACGAGTAGTGTTAATGATTTGGAATAAGTTATGTTATATTAGTGCATTTTATTAATATGTAAATAATTTAGATTTTGTTTATTTACATAGTGTAAATTCATTTGTAAAATGATGTCTAACGCCGACAAAAAACCGAGAATCACGCAAAAACTATCAAGCGTATTTTTTATGAAACCTTCACCATTTTAAAGATAATTTTAAAAACCTTTTGTTTTATATATTATACATAAATAACGCGTCTAATTTGGGACAGCGCTCCTTGATGGACGAGTCCTATAACTGGCTGGACGTTTAGATGCTTTGCGTGAGCTCTGCACAGAACACGCAAGCTAAAGACTCTAGGCCATCTGCGTCTTAAGGCTATGTTTATTTGACGAGCATTTTCAAACGCGCCTAGATGTCATGGTATTTACGTACAACCAATCAGCGCTCGAGATATGAGCGCGCGTTAATGCGCGTCAAAATTTTGTGTAAATTGCTTCTGACGTGGGTCGACGCGCGTTACATCTGAAGCTGGCCTAAAGCTTGATGAATATGTTCAACAATGGACGTCTTCCGTCTACTTTGAAGATGTTAAGATCTTTGTCTTGATTTGTAATGGATTTCGTTGTTCAAACTTTGACGTCAATTTGCAAATTACGCCTCTGTACGAACGAAGAAATTGACACTAAAGAGCGAGCATTGCCCTTGTAAAGATGGAGTAAATTACGAGTTTCGCGAACGATGATACAAAATGTGCCCGGGGCAGCCTGGACAGCCAGCCCCACGACAAACCTTACTCACTGGCAAATCTTTTCACAAAAGCTTTATATTTAACCATTAACCGTATTGACAGGCCAGCTGGCGTGGTTGGTTAAGATACCGCCTATCATGTCGCAGGCCGTGGGTTCGATTCCCACCCAGGACAAACATTTGTGTGCATGAACATGTCTGTTTGTCCTGAGTCTGGGTGTAATTATCTATATAAGTATGTATTTACAAAAAAAAAAAAAATAGTATGTGTAGTATATCAGTTATCTGGTTTCCATAGTACAAGCTATGCTTAGTTTGGGATTAGATGACCGTGTGTGAAATGTCCTAGAATATTATTATTATTATGTTATTATATTTGTACTGACTTTGACTGGTAGTCATACTAGTTGAAATTGATCTGCCGAGAGAGACGGCGCCTATTCCCTTATATAACGATATTCCTACAATGTTTTTATGGTTTCGCCCACAGAATTAATTTACGACAATCGCGTCTTTAATTAATTTTGTTCCAAATTGACAAAGGACACTACAGATCTAAAGAGAATACCGAGAAGCGTTTACGAGTCTTCAAGTCATATTGTACCACACATCATGTGACTGTTCCTTGGGCTTGTAGCTAAGTAATAACAGCCGCACGGGATGATCAATCAAGTTAAGGAGGAAGCGTCAGGGTAGCTCGCGAAATTCAAATTTTCTTACGTTTTTTGCAATTTGCAAGTCAGTATTAAGTTGTATGTTAAATAAAGTATGATTTGCGGCCGTAACAAATACATATTTACAGATTTATAATCATTAGAATCAGTAATACAACTCCTTAAGTTAATATAATCTTAAAATGTCAAGATTTCATGAAATAGTCATTCATTAGGATTACCTGGTCTTAAAGAGTTGTATTGATCACTTTAATGATTCTAATGATGTAAATAGATACTTGTTACGACCGCAAATTATATTTTGATCAACGTACAGCGTTGGTCCGTGGATGGATGACTAACCATCTTTACATACCAAGACCCCTCTGTGACTCGGAAGGCACGTTAAGTCGTTGGTCCCGGCTGTCATTCGTGGATCTTTGACAGTCGTCACGGGTCGTCAGAAGCCCGAAAGTCTGACAACTAGTCTTAACAAGGGGTATCGTATTACCCAGCAACTGTGTTGTGGAGGTCAGCACCCTAATTGCGAAACACACTATCAATCGGAATCGGTTTCATTTTGTCAGTTCAACAATATTCATTGCGTTATTTACGGTGTTCAGCAGACAAGTTTTTCAAACATATGAAGCAATGGATTAGCAATATGCTTAAAAATGATTCAGATTCCGATCGATAGTGTGTTACGCAAGGGTGCAGATAAGCAGTCGCTCCCTGTTCGTGGCTAAGTAATAACAGCCACACGGGTCGATCCATCAGGTTAAGCTACGCTTGCCGGGGTTGGTCCGTAGATGGGTCCCAGCTTTACCAAAACTCCTCCGTGCCTCAGAAAGCACGTTAAGCCGTTGATCCCGGCTGTCATTCGTGGATCTTTGACAGTCGTTACGGGTCCTCAGAAGCCCGAAAGTCTGACAACCAGTCTTGCCAAGGGGTATCGTATTACCCAGTCACTGGGTTGTGGAGGTCAGATAGTCAGTCGCTCCATGTAAAATACTGGTATTTACCTCATCCGGTTAGGCTGGAAGCTGACACCAACATAGTTGGGAAAAGGCTAGGCAGATTGATAAGCAGTCACTCCCCGTAAAATACTGGTATTTAGCTGCATCCGGTTAGACTGGAAGCCAACCCCAACATAGTTGGGAAAAGGCTAGGCACATGATCAGGGCATATGACTGTTCCTAAATTACCGTAGTCAAATCAAATTTTCGTATTTCCTAAGTATGTTGAAATTATTGTGTTTACCAATAATATTGCGCAACGACGCTGCTAACATATAGGTACTCTTTATGTGGAGTCTATTTTTAAAAACCCCGTTTATTTTTTATAATTTTCCAATTGACTGAGTTGGTGTCATCGTGCATTGGAGTGTCCAGTTTCAGTACGTAGGGGTCGGGGTAACCCCACCCAAGGGCAACATATACGGTAAGGGTACAGGTAGGTGTTGGTTTATTCTAATAGGTGATTGTGTTGTATGTTTGTTGTATGCAGACATCTTCAAAACATGGATATTGAGTTTTGAAAGTGATGTCTTTATTTTGCTAGCTGTCTTTGAGCATTTTTGCAAAAGCTTGCGTGAGTGACAAAATGACGATACTTTAGTAAATCTGACGCAACATGGGCAGTCAGTTTACCAACCTTGCTGACGGGGGAAGCTTTTCCCCACGGACGAGTCAATTTTGTAAAACTAGTACCAACTCTAGAAAAGAGCTTTCTTAGAGCAGTAAGGCGTTATGTACCCAATACTCAGTAAAAGGTATTTTTCTTGTGTACACTGTTTGTCCACCGCACAACGTCAACGAGACGTCAACGAGATTATTCGAACCGAACGTGACTTCTCCCGGTGACGGCGTGCGGTGAACACTTTGCCATAGAACTGTATCTAAGGCGTTATGTACCAAATATTTACTGAGTAAAAGGTATTTTTAACCGACTTCAAAAAGGAGGAGGTTCTCAATTCGTCTGTATGTTTTTTTTTTTTTGTTTGTATGTTTGTTACGCGATTACTGAAAGACGGATGGACTGATGGATAGTTTTTGAGTTAGCTTCAATAATGCGTATTTTTCCCACTTAGTTTATGTGGATGATGTTTTAATAACTTCCTATCGCTTTTATTTACATAGCAGGTAGTGGTATTCGAATTTGCGTGGGGTAGGTACCACAACCAAACTAAAACAAATACTACAAAGCGCAAAATAACTTTAATTTCGGAAGTCGGTGGCAAAAAACGAAAATACAAAACCAAAGACACCGACGGCGGTTTTATTTCTTGTTAAAAAATTTTTCATCCTTATGCGTAAAGTACAACAAAGTATTTATTCATAAAAGTTACATTTACCTGACTTAACACGCAGATGTGATCGACGTTATAATCATCGGCGTGTGTGCGCACAAATCTATTGCACAGACAAGACTTGCCCACGCCGAGCTGCCCTTTCTCCTTCTCAGTACCTGGGGAAAAATAAGAAAAATGTATTGTAGATACAGTACGAGTTGAGGGTCACGCTTGGGGGAGGCCTACATCCAGCTGTGGACTTCTTTCGGCTGGACAATGGCGATGAGACAATGGCGATGACATACATATAGCCGTACATGTAGTCGTCTACATGTACGGCTATATGTATGTAAGTGGGCACGCCCTTTATTACTAGAGGTTTTTTTTAGGTATAAAGTTCTGCTTACGTTTTTAGTTTTGTATTTTGTTTCTGCTTGAGTATAGTTTTCGACTTTTTTTCTTTTTTTTTGGTATATTGGCGTGTGCTAGCTGACCATAAAGCAAATAATTAAATTTTATTTAATATTTGTATTGCGTAATGTACAGACGCCAGCAGGTCAAGCTACTCGAAACTGTCAAATTTTCCCAATCAACCTTGAACCTAATGCTATAACGATAAAGTTGAAAATTTATTAAAGAAATATATAAAAAGAAATTTTAACTGAAGGGACAGCTGTGCTGCTGGGAAGTGGTGAAGGGCGGGCGTTTTGGGGGACTGTTTTATGTAATTTTGACGTTCGAAAAGTGCTGATTCGCAGCCTAGTTTGAATAAATGACTTTTGATTTTGATATTATGAGTTATTTAGGTATCATAATCGTGGCTAAGTAATAACAGGCGCACCAGTCGATCGATCAGGAGCTAGACCCTCCACCTCTTAAAGCAGTATTATTTTAATCTTATATGAGTGTGGGAAACTGATGGAGCTAGACATCCTGTATAGCTCCATCTCGTTCTCACACTGAAGTAATATTAAAATAATGCTGCTTCAATAGGTGGTGGTTGGCCCCCTGGTTAAGTTACGCTTGACGAGGTCGATCCGTAGACAGGTAACCATCTTTACATACCGAGACACATCCGTGCCTCGCAATGCATGGTAAGCCGTTGGTCACAGCTATCATTTATAGATCTTTGGCAGTCATAACCTACTGGTCTTTAGAACCCCAAAAGTAAGGACAAGCAATCTTACCACGGGGTACATAGTGTTAGCCAGTCACTGGGTTGTGGAGATCAGATAGGCAGTCGCTCCATGTAAAATACTGGTATTCAGCTGCATCCGATTAGACTGGAAGCCGACCATATCGATACATAGTTGGGAAAAGGCTCGGCAGATCATAGGTCGATCGTCGATAGAGGCCGCTAAACGAGTTGTTACACAAACTGCACTCAACGCTACTAATAATTTCGAGTTAGCTTGAACTTGATGATTGAGACTTGTCACTTAATGCCGCCATAGTTTATAACGTTGAATGATTTTATCGGATGGTCAACGTCCCTGTTATCGGTCAATCTGTGATTGAGGTTTATTTAAACTACTAGCTTTTGCTAGCGTCGCCAGCGTGGAGATCGGAAATTATCCCAAGGGAACGTACTACCCATGTGCCAAATTTCATCCAAATCCGTTCAGCCGTTTCTGCGTGAAAGCATAACAAACAAACAATCTCACTTTCGCATTTATTATATTATACTTAGGGTTTTGTGATGTATATTTTTAGATGTGCTATTCTCGCCCAAATGTCTTCATAATCGTATTTAATCGAAACTTAATCAGGTCCGCCTTGTAGTGAACATAATAAAGTGATTACAGCTTGTGTAGCGTTTAGCAACACACAACTATAAACTCCTTGCAAAGAAGTGTGTAAGCTAGAGGAGTGAATGGGCCAACTTCACACAAATATAGTAATTTCATGCATCTAACAGGTAGTTCCACTTTACTTAAGTCTAGTTATTTTTCTTCAAAATAATTTAAAACTGAGTGAAAAATCACTAACTACGTTCGACAATTAATTAATTCACAACTATGTCAGAGATTTTATAGATAAAAATTAATTAGCTTGATGTTTTTAACTTTTCTCAATTATTTGAGGTTTTTCACGTGTGTTAGCTCTTATAATATAAATTTTATTTTATTTTCTTCAAATTAAAGTTAAAAACATAAGGATATGTAATGGCTAACCAAAGTTATAACGATTTTTATTTTCAAAAACTTTAACTATCAATAACTCAAAACACGATTTTTCGACTTAATGACTTTTCGCTCTACGTGGACGATATACTCGGAAAAGGCATGAAGCATATCAGCAGGAAAGGCATATCATGGGGATTTCATGCCACTTGAATGAACGGTAACTGACAAAGCAAGTGCTACTTTTTAACTTACTTAATGTATGGGTAACCACATTAAATACCAGTTCTTGCGTAAGCTATGACATTTAACTTATTTACCGCGAATATTAATGTTAATAAATTATTACAGTGAGTCAATTGACCTACTAAAACATCAACGTCGTGTGTGCCCTTATTTTCCTTTTACCAACACAGAGAAATTCGAAATTGAAGTGAAAAATTCTGTGAAATGAGAATTCTTTACATTTTCAATTTTCTTTTTATCGTTTTCTAATGAACAGATTCTGAGAATGAACTAAAGTAGTTCAAGGGAAGTACGGCCTGGCTTTAGTTGTACGAGTACTTAACAAATTCGCAGAACACCATAATCGCAGTGTGCGGTTCGATTCCCGATTCTCGGCTCTTTAAAAGATGTGCGAAATTCTATGAGAGAGATTAAGGATGATAAAAGAAGGTGGATATGAATCATTTTTGCTATGAGGTTTTTAACATGAAAGTAGTGGATTCTTATGAAGTTATGACAATTTACTTGCAAACAGTTTTTTCGGAGTAAATATGTAGGTAGAGGTAGAAGAGGCTTTGACAATCTTCTTTCCATGAAAGCAAGTCTTTCCATGTTTGATACTTGAATTCTGAATTGGTGATTAAACTCATGAGTGAACATGCAAGCATTTGAAATAAGAATGGTCTTATATATAATACTTGGATGTTCACCCTACTACACCAAGGATAAAACTAAACATATATGGATATAGGCAAATAGCAAAGAATAGACAGTTCGGAAACACCTTGACGACAATTTCCATACAAACAAAGCGTGTCACCGTTTGGGGCCTGCGCCCACTTGCAGCACGGCACAGCAGGGGACCCCTTCGGCATCACTACATGCAAGAGCGCATTCTGACGGCAACGATGCCGCGGTATCCATTGGGCATGCCGCGACGTCCTTAGGCATCATTATTAAAATTTCATTTTTATTGTCACACTTAAGAGGATTGTGAAGCTGTAAATTTTCATACAAAAAGAGATAATGTTTTTCTCCCCGTAAACATAGTTTAATTTTCATAATTTTTGGCAATGTTGTAGGTATAATAAGAAACTAGGTATGTACGTTTTTATTATAAAGAAATATTACATACGATATAAGTTATTAGCATCTAAATATCTATATTTTTGTCATAAAAACATCCTCGAGCATTTTTATTTTTTTAAGTTAAATTAAATTGAATTACTAAAAACGAAAAACGTACAGATCTAGAGTGAAGTGTACTGAATGAATGTAATGATACCAAAATTGTCTCATTTCGTAAAGGTTTAGGGTAGTGAAAACGTTATTGCCCGAAACAATATTTATGTAGATAATTGTATGAAATGTAGGTAATTGCCTCCAAAAATCGCGCCGCGTATCGGCACTTCACAATCCTCTTAAGAGGATTACAGGACCTAAACGCAAATAATGCAAGTTTTATAATGCCTAAAAGTATATGATCTACGCAAGCAAAATCAGAAAAATATATGATATTCTTCAGGATATATGCTAGTTAGATAGTGTGTTGAAAACACAATACAACTAATTTGATACGATAGAAAAAAATCACGAAGATACCTCTAAAAATTTCTTTTAACGATTAAAAACCATACTAATATACATGCAATCATCCAGATTTTTTTTGTCAGATTATTCTACAAGCAACATATTAACGTGATAGTGTTTTAATTTTTTAGTCTAATCACTAGATTTTTTTTAAAATCGATAATTGCTTCATATTTTGCAATAAATTACCAGCGTTGTGTCATCGCGCTTCTCTTTCTTTTCTATGCAGTCCGACAGTGACCGCGCTTTAGGTCATGTAGTCCCCTTAAGTTATATTTCTATTCGTCGCATAAGAATCCCTTGCCGTACTGTGCCGCCAGTGGGCTTAGGTCCTTACTCGCACTAGATACGAGACAGATGACATTCTATAAAAACTCACAGCTCTGAAGGCGTTCGTGACAGAAGTTGTGCGCTCTCAACGCATTTTATTAGTACGGCCGTCTCGGGCTCTGTGCCATAAAAATATCAATAAAGGAAGCCAGCCAACAGGACCACCATATTATAGTAAGCTACCTTCCCCTAAGACCACATGATGTTTTCAAAAAAATCAAACAATATACCCACTATCCATATTATGACAACATTTTATCAACTTTCTCCATACGAAACAAACAATATAACACCTACGCTTGATAACAGGAAGTTGTGTAGATAACAAAGTAACAATAGACAAACTATTGACAATCACTTGCTCTAATACTTTGAATGGGGGCTCATTGTGTTGATCGATTTCTAGGCCTGATGTTTGAAGACTTTCGGTTTTCTTGGCCTGATTTATTGGGAGGATAATATTTAGGTGAGTACGTACCTACAGGCCACCAGACATGATACTTTTAGCATCGGCGATCGGCAACCGAACGCAGAGTCGCCAAGATGCAGCATTGACACGAAGAAGGCAACTTTTGCAGATAATTTGTCTTGTGTTTTAGATGCCGTTTGATTCCCCATTAGTGTAAATAATGGGTGATAAATTTAGGTACTATACCCGAGCCGCTTTAACGTGGCAATAGCGGTCATTGACCCATCTACATTTTCTAGCATTATTTATTTAAAAAACTGAAATAAAGCCCGTTTACGTCTTGAATCATCTAAGATCTTCAACATGTTCCAATAACGAAAAACCATACATAGTTTATTGTTTGGGTTCCTAAGGAGAGATATTAGGGGAAGGGCAATGACCGCTATTGTCATGCTAAAGTACGCTAGTACTATTATTTATTCTGTGGCTAAAGCGACTCGGGTTATCAAGTCATACTCGATAGGGCCAGCCAGATTTTGTGAACTTGGGCATTTTGTGACTAACATTGGCGCCGAGTCCCTTGTTCGCAAACTAAACTAAATTAAAGTTCAGTGCATATTTCCTTTCTATTTCATTAAGAAAAGGACAGAAGATAAATATTAGCTTAGTCCTGTCAAATTAGTCAGCGCCTGAATTAAATTGACGTATTTTTAGTAGCCAATTTTTTAATCACGTCTAAACTTGTCTATGGAGTATCTTAAGTTAACAGGATTAAACTAATATGTATCGTCGGTTAAACCTTAAATCGCGAAAAAAAAATACAGCTGTGCAACGTGTGTCGACAGCCTTGCGTCATCCCATCTTTCTTGCACTGCGGGCTGTGCTGGAGCGGCTGCTGCGGGTGCGGAAAACCTCAAACGGCGCAAATATAATAACCTTATTGGGAGCTATATGCTTGAGCCGTTTGGGGTTGAAACACTAAGGCCTTGGGGTCCGACCGTTCATCGAGTATTTCGGAACATCGCCAAGCGGTTAGTCGACTCTTCAGGCGACCTGAGGGCTGGCCTATTTTTAGCCCAAAGAATCAGGATTGCCATCCAACGTGGCAATGCTGCCACCCTTTTGGACACATTTTTCCATTGACAGCGATCCGGACGAATTTTTTGATGTCCAATGAGCATTCGTCTTTGTATTTTTTATTATATACTTGTACATAATGTATATATTTTACTGTAATCATAATTATGTATTTTACTGTGTGTACATAAATAATAAAGTAGCTGTTCCCTACTTTTATGTTCGCATAACTCGTCAAAATGTAGGGCACAACTGATTTTTATTACGCGATTACAGGTTTGGTCCCATAGTAAAAGTTGTTCATAATGATGAGTACAAAACTATCGTGGCAGCTCCCTAGCCAATAAGAAGCTGGTTGTATATTGTATAAAAATCAATCGCAGTGAATTAGTCTCGCAAAAACTCGAAAATGGCTCGGCAATTTGAATGTTTTTTTTTTTTTGTTCTCTTTATTACTGGGGTTTAGGAACAAGGGAAATTAGGAAAAACCCAAAGGAACAGCTGAAAAATCGAAATTGTAATTTTGACATGACAACGTCTGATGGGTCAGCTAGTATCCTGATAAAATAATACCTAGCACAGTAATATACATAACAAAAGATAAGATATCCTCACCTATGTCATAACTACAGAAGGTGATATCATAATTATGTAGGTACATAAAGATAATGATCAGCCAACTGAACACACACATGAATTTTATCTCACACATATTGTTATGATAAATTTAATAAACTGTTTTTAATATATAAACATTGTTAAGATCTACTTCCTGTTATTGTTATCAAATGGAGCAAGATATTTGCAGTATTTTGATGGTTCAATAGCTAGGTTGGGCAAAATGATATTGTTTTTAGGAGTTTCTCATTTAGTCTAGATTTGATCATTAAGCAAGCAAGCCCTGTTACATGGGATTAGGTGTACAAGGGGCTTAGGCACTTGTCCCACCGCCAACGATGAGCGAGAAGCGAGTAGAGCTAGCAACTAGAAACGAGTTGGCGAGCACCGAGCAGCGAGTGAACGACGGCGACAAGCGCTGGTATGCGTATGTACCAATCGTGATTCTCTCAGTGAGTGCTCTGCGCGCCAAGCGAGACTCGCTGAGCGAGTCCTCTCTTTGATAGCTCTTGTCGCTGCGACAAACGAGTACTCGCGCGCTGTGTGAATAGTCAGCGATCAACTATTAATATGTGCATCTCTTTTGTTTACATGGAAATGTATATCTATTGTACGTTTATTGAGCGAGAAAATAGCCGATAGTTAGTCGCTTCCTCGCCGGCGGTGGGACAACTGCCTTAATCAGTATCTGCCTCTCTCTCTTTGCCTATAATGGTGTGATCTTATATTAATTATTCGGAAACCATGTCATGGTTTCCGAATAATTAATATAAGATCACACCATTATAGACAGCATTACAGACACATTTTGTTAAAAGAAAGGAAATGTAACATTGTTACATTTCCTTTCTTTTAACAAAATGTGTCTGTCTATGTTAGAGGGTTTGGTTTCCACATTTAGTCCTTCCAGTGGTAATATTTGAGTCGTAAAGTAACCAACCGAGTAAGAGAGAGAAAAATGGCTATATGGCTTTTTTTAGTTTTATTTGTAATTAATACTAACCCCTCGAACGTCGATTGCACACCATGTGTGCAACAAGAAAAATCTTTATACGTAGTCGGGCCATAAGTTCTGTCACATAGGTAAAATTTCGAATTTAGAATGCAAGCCGAAGAAAATATTATGAGCATTCGAAATTTGAATATTTAAAGAAAATAAAAACAAAGGGTTTCTGGAATTTTGTTTATTTTCTAAAAATGGAGTGGACGCGCAAAGAAGACAGAGTCGCAGTAATTTCATTGCATCGTTACGGTCACGCGATAGGGTTGCCACCTTTTTTTTGCAATTAAATTACATTGGTTATTAAAGGTAAGAAAAATAAAGTACATAGTGTCAAAATAAAGTACAATTTATTTTTCTCTATTAATATGTTTAAAAACAATTATGTTTTATTGTTTTCGCAAGTTTTATCAAATTATTATCACTGCTAAACAATTGCACAGCATCTTTACAGTCTACATTTAGTTAAAGTAAATAAATAATCGTTTTTATCAGGTTCAGACGCTTTGTTTCTTTCGTTTTACCATTTGCTATTCATCACAGAAAAAACTCTCTCTGTGAAAGAACTATAATCTGATCATACAAATAGTTAAAAAAAAAAAATCACAGATTTTTATCAGTTTAGTAATTGAAATATACTTAAAACCTTTTGAAGCAAAACTACAATCTAAAAAAGACCAAAATGAAAGCAATAAACCTACGCAATAAACTGAAAATACCGAATCGGAGGTGACATCTGTCATGTCACCTCCGATAAAATCATGATAAACGGAAATGAAATGAAAACAATGTTGACAAGAGCAGCTTCACGAGCACGCCCACCACATCTGGACTCTTCGCTCAGCTCCGCCTCGCCACCGCCGGTACCCAGCCCCACCGTGAGCGCTGTGACGACACCGGCCGCGGTAGTTGCGTCGAGCTCGAGCGACGAGTATTTTTCCCCGCCGACGTCGCCAACACCTGTACGTCGGCAGGGGAGAGGCCGACCACCGAGGAGCTTGGGACTTAGGGGCCAACCGGCCCCGAGCCGGGTCCCCGCTGCCGGTGGTTGTGTGCAGCGCATGAGATGGACACAATAAGAATAGGGCGCTGGTGTGTGCCTTGGACTCGCAACTTAAGAATTTTTTCGAGTGCAGCGAGGATCTCGTTGATACACACTCGATCCTGTATTGCGCGGCTGTTGCGGCATGTCGTTTAGCTAACGTCAAGTTTCCAAACTGTGACGGAGCTACTCGACCAAAACCAGCCGTACCAGCCTGGCAATGCAGGATCGAGCGTCGTATCGATGGGGCCAGGGTACTCATCGGCAAACTATACTGCTTCAGGGAGGGCAACACACGACCACGAGTGATGCGCTTTGTAAGGCGGGCATTCTCAGGGACTGGAATCAGTCCTCCAGAATATATGTCCCGTGTCACAGAGCACATCGACTTCCTGCAGCAGAAAGTTTGTGCATGGGCGAGCCGTATTCGGCGGTATAAGCGGCGGGTTGATCGAGTACACGCAGAATCGCGTGTTCCAGAGCGATGAGAGGTGGGTATATCTATAGAGCTAGGGAGCGACCTGAACCAAATGTGACGGACGTGCGCCGCCCGGATGATGCCACCACGAGTGCATTCTGGTGCAGCGTCTGTCACGCTGAAGCTGGCTGGATGCAGGATGTCGAGCGAGTGTGTGGAACTATAGAAGCGATTTAATTACGCCATTAGACGTAGCCAGAGCAGTCCGTCCGTTACCGAATTGGAAATCACCGGGACCGGACGGACTGCACAACTTTTGGTTGAAATGGCTAATTAGTTCACACACTCGCCTGGAATCTAAATTCCAGTCATCCTTAGACTCTGGGTCGCTACCGCAGTTTCTAACAACAGGCGTTACCCACCTGCTCCATAAGTCAGGTAGTCCCGCGGTACCCAAGAATTATAGACCGATCACATGTTTGTCGACGATCTATAAAGTTCTTACATCCATTTAGAGAGCGAAAATTAATACTCACATTGAGAGTCACTTGATTATGTCTGCCTCTCAAAATGGATGTAGGAACGGGTCCCGTGGTACTAAGGAGCTATCCCCTCATCGACATGGCCATAAGCCAACAGGTTCGTTAATCCCGCAAGGATCTGTCGACATGCTGGATAGATTACAAGAAGGCCTACGACTCGGTGCCACGTACATGGCTCATGAGGGTGCTGGAGTTGTACAAGATAGATGCAACTCTACGCACCTTTCTTGAGTCGTGTATGGGGCAATGGAGGACGGTCCTTCGCTATCCTGGGTGTCGACAGATCCAGGGGAATGATGAGCCTGTATGGATTAAGCGGGGAATATTTCAGGGCGACAGTTTGAGTTCACTTTGGTTCTGCTTAGCCCTGAATCCTCTAAGTACACTGCTAAAGGATTCAGGTCAAGGCTATCGGTTGAGGAGAGAATTTGGTGTGGACAAGTGTGCAGTCATGCATGTGCATGACTGCACACTTATCCACACCAAATTCCATCCCGATGGCGCTACTGAAAGTTTCAGTTACCTACAGTCGCTCCATCAGTCGCAATTTGTTGGGGGCAAAGAGTTTCAAGTCATCCATGTAGAGGAGGTGAGATATGACCTGACCGCCTCTTTCATAAAGCTCGCTCGCTCGCTTTACATAAAGCGAGGGGAGATTGTGGAATCCGAGGGAAATCAACTCTCGGATTCCATACACCTTAGATCCCTCTCCTCATCAGAAAGCTATAAGTATTTGGGTATGTCGGAAGCGTTAGGCATCAACGTTGCTGACATGAAACAATCGTCGAAGGAGCGCTTCTTTGGCCACCTGAAGAAGGTATTAAGTAGTCTTCTTTCACCCGGAAACAAGGTGAGCGTCTTCAACGGTTGGGTCATGCCAGTCTCGATGTACTCTCAGTACACTGCTGACCGCAAACCGGATGCATCACCCATGATCATCGGTGATGAGACTGTACATTCCGCGGAAGTGCGGTCGAGGCTTTTTAAATACGAACACCCTACACAACCGCGAAGTGTGCAGCCGCAGGGAATATTTTTAAAAAGCCGAAGTGGGTACGCACCGTGATGTGGTCGCAGTAGACAAGGGGCTCACCCCTTTCTCCATGGCTAAAGAGAACTGGCGCAAACCTGCAGTACTTACTACTGATGACCGCAAGGGGGTATGTGGCAAAGCAAGGAGCCTCACGGGCGCTTCTATCGGGCTCTTCATGAGCCAGGTATAGATTTCTTAGCGTCCGTATTCTGGCTACGTTTTGGTGACCTTTTCGGGGAAACTAAAGGTTTCGTCTGTGCAATTATGGACGAAGTTATCTTAACGAATAACTACCGGAAACATAATGAAGGACGGGACGGTTGACGTGCGTCGGGCATGTCACCGTCCGGGTGAGTCCATCAGAAATATTATCTCTGGTTGTTTTCGTCTGGCTAACGGCGAGTACTTGCACAGGCATAACCAAGTGGCCAGGATTATTCACCAGGTGTGAATAATCCTGGTACTTACTACGAAACAAGTGGAAATCTGAAGGTGCAAGGTCAGGACTATACGGCGGATGCATTAACACCTCCCAGCCAAACTCTCTTAATTGTTGCTGAGTGGCTAAAGATGTGTGAGGTCTAGCGTTATCATGATGAAAAACCACACCCCTTCTGTTGATTAATTCCGGCCGCTTTCTCTCAACTTCTTGCTTTAACCTCATCAGTTGTTCGCAGTAGAGTTCAGAATCGATGGTCCTGCCTGGTGGTAACAGCTCATAATGAATAATGCCCTTCCAATCCCACCACACACACAGCATCACCTTGTTGCGAGTTAACCCGGGTTTCGCCACAGTCTGTGAAGCCTGACCGGCCTTTGAACACGACCTTTTTCGCAAGTTCTTGTCATACATGATCCACTTTTTATCACCAGTTATCAGCTTCTTCAAAAATGGTTCGGTTTCATTACGTCGTCGTAATAAAGAATCACAAATGAGTACACGGTTCATTAGGTTTCTTTCAGTGAGCTTGTGAGGTACCCAAATGTCGAGCTTTTTTGTGTACCCAGTTTTTTTTTCAAATGCGCCAAAACTGTTTTGTGGTCAATTTCCAGTTCTTCAGCTACGTCGTAACTACTGATATGCCGATCTTGCTCCACTTTTTCAAAAATGGCATCCATTTTATCCGTAATAGGGCGACCAGAGCGACGTGCATCTTTGACATCAAAATTTCCGGATTGAAAACGCTTAAACCTTTGTGCTACTCTCACAGACACTACACTAGGTCCATAAACATCGCAAATTTTTTTCGCGGCTTGCGTTGCATTTTTACTTTTTTTGTAGTAAAATTTTAAATTGTATCGAATTTCTTCATTAGATTCACTCATCTTGACGGTACGAAAAACAAATGAAAATCACACATTTGCCTAATTTGAATTAGGAATTATGTTCTTTAAAATTTAAACTTTCAATGATACCAAAACGAGCCAGATACAAATAGTATAGCCAAAGAGATTTTATTACAAGTTCATACATACTATAATGCGAAAAGACTTTTTCCCCAACCTAATATAAATCACTTTAGCAATTGAAATTCTGAAAATCCTGGTGGATCTAATATGTTTCCTTGATATTTGAATAGCATATCTTACACACATTTTAGGAAAATTAGGAAATCAAATACCTATACTTACAGGGTTACTGGTAACTTGACGTATTCCTTGAAGGCCATCATAGGATTAAAATGCAACAAATGAAGCCACTAAATGTCTGAAATTCAGTAGTTTGAGTTTTTTTTTTTTATATGACAGGAATTATGAAAAATTAAATACTTAATTAGTGATTTTTGGCAAATTTTTAGGCATTTTGGGACCTTGAATTATTAACAGAGATCTGCTACGGCATCTATGATAATAACTTAATTTCCAGTATAGTTGCACCGTAAATCATTTTTAAATTGGATTTTTCATAAAAAATCTAAGTAACTCAAAAAGTACTGAATTTCAGTAGAACATTTGGTGGCTTAATTTGTTGCAGTTTAACCCTACTATACCTGCAAGGAACTTACTTGGCAGGTTAACAAATTAGGCAGACAATAAATGTTCTTTTTTGGTGATTTCATGGTTGGTTAGCACCTTGATGACCTCTTGTTTTTCTCTTTTTTTTTTCTGAATCAGTTTACAGCTAACATGCAAAAATGCACAGTCTATTCCCATTCCACAAAATTATTTTAGTGTAATCAGGGATAGAACATTCTTTGTTTGTCTATCCATACTAAAATGTAAAAATTATGTGGAACTCACTACCTGCGTCTGTGTTTCCGAACATATACAACCCTAATCTCTTCAAAGTGAGAGTGAACAGGCTTCTTCTGGGTAAGCTCACTCCATCGTCGACTTTGTCTCTGTCACCTCTGACCTAGACTAGAGTCAAGAGCAAACCCATCACAAATAAAAAAAAAAAATTAGAATAGAATGCTCTTGTTTAATCCCAGCTTTAAAAGCATCATAACAGATTTGTACAGTGGCCATATGACATCTTAAAACTACTGTACTGTTAATTATAGACTATTAAACAATCACAGACTTATGGTGATGTAATGTGTAATTAGCTACCCTAAACTAAGGAAAGAGAAAATAGTAGTTTTACTAATTAGATTAACTTTAAACTTAATAAGTTTTTCAATTATTCATTCCATAATTAATATTATCAGTTAGTACCTCATAATATTGTCACTTCTCTGGAATAGTGTTGTAACAAAAAATAAGTTGTACAGGAAAGTCTTTCAAAGATTAATCTGATGAGATTTGTGTCTAATCTACCTAAAAAAATAGAATTAGTAGGAAATATTAATTATATAATGTATATAATACCCTTCAGTTTGAAGGGTATAATACATATAAATTGTAGGAAGGGAAAAAATATGCAAATTGTACAGGAAAGCCTTAATATCTGGCTTTCCTGTACAATTTGCATATTTTTTTGTTACAACACTGTTCTGGAGAAGTGACAATATGTGTCTGAACTTGAACCACAAAAAGCCATTAATATATTCAACAAACCCAAGCCATTCAATTGCACAGTAAAAAAACAATAGATTGCTAATAGAAAAAGCAGGTTAATAAAAAGACAATTGACTGCAAAGTACAACAAATACAGCATATTTAGAATAGCATAGTATGTGTACTGAAGGTCAAGTCTAGTTTATATGTAGTCTGTGCATTATAGAATGGTTGTTGGTGTTCTTCCAGTAATCTTGGCTAAATATCAGGGATGACTAAGTGGTACAATAGGAAAAAAGACCTTACCTGTATATTTAACTACAAAAAAACATTACATTGAAATATGTATGATATAAAATATTAAAAATAATGTTTTTCTTACCAGAAAGACCGACGACAGAAACTGTAACCAGCTTCCCGCCGGTATTATCCGATTTCTTAGCCATTTTACTAGTATATCACTCAATAGGTTCACAATATGTTAAAATATTATAATTACTTGATACACACATCACAACACTAAGCAGACTGTTCGCTTATCAACACTGAACTAATTATTATGTACATCTATGTTTTAAAATCACTGAAATTATAATTTATATTAATTTCGCTGAACTATTGACTTCTAGCATTATTAAATTTTACGCATAATGGAAGATAATCTCATGAAATATAGATTTTTGAGATAAAATATTAGTTATGAGTGGATTTAGAACATCGAACAACAGTAAATAGTTTGCCAATTAGTGAGAAAGGAAGGGAAATGATACCGAAGGCTCGCCAGATGTGCCAAGTCGGATCACACGCCCTATTTCATCCTTGTCTCCAAAATCCCCAAATTACACTTCATTATACATTTTGAACGCAAAATAATGCTAATAAAATAAAATACGCCGTCTAATTAAGCGTAAAAAGCGATAAATTATCGTCCCTTCTATTCCCGTGCACTTTGACACATCAATTTATAATAGCGAGCAGGTCGGAGATAATGATGTTAACTAAACAAATTATGAATTAATTTATTGCATACATAATTATCTTTACATGAACAATGAATTCTACATTTTCCTACTATATTTTGAGATTATTTTTCGTAAAAAAACGCAGTAATTCTTGACACAACTCGCTTTGCTTTGTACTACAGTCCTGCCAACATGAAAATTTATTTAATTACCATAGAATATAGATTAACCTTGACATAGACTTTCTGCTTCTATTCATAGCAACACTGTCAACGGTCTCGAATATTTCTAATGCTGGCTACACACGCAGCGTTTTAGTCGTCAGCGACTCGCGTATTCTCACGTCGCGTCGCAGCACAGCGGTGATTAAAAATCTCACGTCCAAACACAGCATTATTGACACCTGTTCAGTCAGTCTAGTCGCCAGCGATGTCAAAATCTGTGTGGACGTGAGATTTTAAAATCGCCAGCGAGTCGCCGCACGGTGGGCTGAAAATGAAGCTCCATAGACTTAAAGTCGCTCAAAACTCAAGTACATACCTAATTTTGAAAGAGAATCATGCCAGCGTATTCCTTTACTGAATAGCAATATTTTATGTCGTGGAAGTTTTTTTGATTAACTATTATTTAATAAGTTATTTAAGATTTTTTCTTTTTATATGGAGCTGAATAGTTTTTTTGAGTTAATTCATTTTTCTTAAGCTTTCTTAAAATATAACTTTCCGTAGCATAAAATGCATCATGGCATAAATTATGCATGATTCATGAATTTTATGCTATGTTATCACTAAAGCCTGAATCTCGGAAATCCTTGGAACATTGTCATTTTCAACGTTAAAAATAAAATTAAATATTTTATGCAAGCTCGTCATTTTAAAGTTACTAACTGCAATGTTATGGCCTTCTACACCCATCTTAGAGTTACTACATTTCTTACAAATGCAATTATTACGAGATCCGGCTGCAAAATCTATACGTTCATCACGTAGATACTTAAACTCAAATTTATACATTCATTTTTGGATATGACAATACATTGATAACAAATTCGTCTATATATTACAGAGTTATGCCCGAACATACGAAATATATATATATATAAACATCCGAATTGAGAACCTCCCCCTTTCTGGACGTCGGTTTAAAAAGTAAAACAACAAGTGTTCATTGCGTCATGTTTACTGCAAATAAACGTATTTTCTTACTCTCTTTAACGTCATTAAATGACGTCACTTATTGTTGGACTTTTTGACACCGCAGTAACTGGTTTAGTCTGTATATTACATTAAAATGGTAATTGGTTTAGTCTGTATATTACATCAAAAATGTAATCACAGAATAGTTTTTATAATTATTCTGTGATTACATTTTTTGTGATTGAAAGACGTCCTTACTCAAGTTTTGAGAATTTTCGAAATCATGGAAGGTTTATCTAATCTAGAATATATTCTTAAACTGAAAGAAAGTAGAAGTTTCAAAAATTGTGAAGTCTTATTCAATAGTTATTTAGGAGTTATTACCAGTGGCTGTGAGTGAAAATCAGAGGAAAGATTTAAAATTATTTAGTCGAAAAGTCTGGTCGGTGGTAAAAAACTAAAATACAAATCCAAGGACACCGACTTCCAAAATTCAAGTTACTTTTCACATTGTAGTGTTTTTTTTTAAAGTCAGTTGTTTTTTTTAGGGTTCCGTACCTTAAAAGGAAAAAGGAACCCTTATAGGATCACTTTGTTTTTGACCCTTTTTCTCAGGAACGCGTAAAGGTATCAAGTTGAAATTTATATCAAATACCTGAGTTCCACTTACAAGTTCACTTGCTTATTTTTTCACAGCTGAAAGAGATCATAGACCTGAGTCTATGATCTCTTTCAGCTGTGAAAAAATCAAACTTGTAAGTGAACGCAATCAAAAGATATGACCGTTTATGTCGCATATTTTACGATTTCACAAGGGAATCAAAACCTATAGAGTACTTCCCGTTGACCTAGAATCATGTTTGGCAAGAAGCAAGGTCTCACAGCACAAGTAAAGTAAACATTCCGAAAATTGTTAATTTGTAATTTCATCACATAAAAAATGTTTTTTTTTGTGACTACAAACTTAATTTTGCAGTTGGAGAATTGACCGTGACGTATATCGATGTATGGGAGAACATGTTCAACTACAATGTTAAGTTTGTTCTTGGGATAAATTCATCCCAAATACGGAACCCTTCATTGTGCGTGGTCCGACACGCACTTGGCCGGTTTTTTTTTGTAAAAATGTTTTTATTTATGTAGTACCTAGTACCTTCTGGTTGACAGGTCTACACTGTCTCTCCATAACTGAGATAATAATATTTATCTATTCAGATAACACTGTAGCTTAAACCTATATAAAAGTCACTTATTTTTTGACGTTTCACAATGCCCATATTTTAAATCAGTAGTAGTACTTAATTTTGAAAAAAGAATCATGCCAGTGTATTCCTTTACTGAATAGAAATATTTTATGTCATGGAACTTTTTCTCATAAAGCTAAGTTAAATAAGCTAAAGTTTAATAAGTTGTTTGCGATTCCTTTTTTTTTTTTGTATGGAGCTGAACAGTGTTTTTGGACCTTATTCTTAAGCTTTCTTAAAATATACCTTTCTGTAGGTGAAGAGCTAGGCGCATTTTTTTTTACAGCGAATGTACCCAGGAGGCCTAATTCACTTGGAAGAATACAAAAAAAATATAGATGTTGTATGAAATAAAGTCAGTGTGAAGCGATGTTAAGTGCAACGGTTACTCAGAGTCACTTTCTGAACCGTGGAATAGATTCACCTACAAAACCCAAGTTCTCTTTCTCGGTATCGGCCTCATTATCCAACTTACCATTAATTATTAATCAGCTTTGTGCAGCTGTTGATAAACCTTTGTGTTGCCTACAAAGTTTAGGTCTGTTTGACGATATAGCTATGAGGATGCAAATGCCACTCATTGTAATAACTCATTGATTATTCTTCTGCATAAAAAAGGTGACACAACAGATATAAATAATTACCGCCCTATCAGTCTGATTTAGGTTAGGTTAGCTCTAGTATTCTAATTGGTTCACTGAGCAGCACCTCGACCATTCGATTTTTTTCCCAACAATTCTAACAAAAATTACCAAAGCTAAGAAAATTAAGATTAAACAACGGCTGCACTTCCTCCCACTAAAAGTGCACTTCACCAACATCAGGGGGTTGCACTCCTCTCCCAAACCGGTCCATCACCATCTTGAGAACGAGAAGCCGTGCCTGTTTTTCATAACGGAGACGTAGACGGACCCTGTCGGACGTGGCGTACCTCAACTACCCGGGTTACTCTCTTGAACACAAGTTCAAGAAACAGGCTGGGCTCTGTGTCTAAGTCCGCGATGACGTTTGCTGTTGTCGTCTCCTGCAGACAGCCGCCACTTGGACAGCCACTCGGGAAGCAAATCTAGCGCGCGCTGCATCTTGACCGCCGCGTACTTCGCGTTAAGCGAAGTGGTAATGCACGCGGCGTCGTCGGCGTACAGCGCGAGCATCGCGTCCGGAGTGGTGAGGATGTCGTCGGTGTAGCGTGAGTAACACGCTGGCGACACGCAGCTGCCCTGCGGTACTCCGGCAAGCAACGGGCGGGCGCTTGATAGCGCTCCATCGACCGTCGATCGATTAGAGACCACACGCGGTCGAAGTCCTTCTCCATGTCGAGGAATACTGCAACCGAGTATTCCTTTTTATTCGTCGCCGCCGAGAGGTGGTGCAGTACCCTCAACAGCTGAAGCGTCGTGCTATATTCAGCCCGAAACCTGAACTGTTCCGGCCGTGGCGCAATATGTGGCTCGAGATGTCGCAGCAGGAGTGCTTCGAACATCTTGGAGACTAGGAACGGCAGGTGGCGCAGCACTGGGTTGGTGATACCGTCAGCACCGGGGGCCTTCTTTGGCTTCGTCCTTAGGATGGCGCGTCTGACTGCCCCAGGCGAGAAAAAGATGGTATCTTCCTCGGTAGCTATCGGCGTGGCGAAGTAGTCCCCAAGGTGTTTCTCGACCGCTGCGACATGCTCGGTGTCGCTGGTCGGGTTCGGGCAGAACTGACGCTCCAGGTGCTCGGCGAAGACCTCCACCCGGTCCTCCGCTACATACTTTAGCGCCCCGTCACTGTTAAGCAGTGGTCGCACCGAGGCTGGGGTGTTCGTTAGTTGGTGGCATAGTTGGTGCACGGACGGCCAACTGCCTGTCGTGGCATCGACGCGTTCCTCCCAGTCCGCGGCGGTATGAGCCTGAAGCTCGGCCTTTACTCTTTCCGCGAGACGGTTTAGCTGCGTCTTTATTGTGGGGCATCTCAGTTGTTGCCACTGCTTGCGGAGGCGCCTCTTCACGGCGATCATTGACATGATGTGCGGCGGCAGGGGCAGCAGTAACACTCTCCCCTGCAGCTGCGTCGTCGTCGCCGCTTCTAAGGCGCTTTGGATGCAATCAGTGACGTCTTCCGCCGTCTGGTCCACGTCCGCGGCAGTAGGAATAGGCCGAGTCGGCGTGGTGGTCTCTAACTTCTCTGCAAACATAATCCAGTCCGTTGATCAACGTGGCGCTGTGGGCTTCAGTCGGGTCGGCTTACCCGATAAGACGACGAGTACCGGCTGATGGTCTGACTGTAGCTCGTCGTCTATCACTTGCTGTGTGGCCTGACTGTGTAGCCCTCAGTGGACTATGATGTCCAGCACGTCCGGTGTGCGGTTGGTATCGTCCGGGTAGTGGGTAGGCGTCTCAGGGCTGGACCCGCCGCTAGCCGAAGGCTTCCGTGTCCATGAAGACCCGTGTCCCTTGACCCGTGAAGTACTTAGACTACTTGTATTAAAAAAAAATTAGGGTTCCCATGAAATAGTGAACAAATTGACATCCACGCGGGCGAAGCCGCGGGCAACAGCTAGTTGCTCAATAAAAGCATGCTATCTTGCTACTAATGAGCATGTGACGAATGAATACCGGTCCTTCGGGTCCTTCCCTTCGCCATAATGTTGGCACCATTGCTTATCATTGAAGGAATTGGGTGGGTTTTCATGAAAAAGTACTCTGTGCCTTCAATCAAAAGCTTTGGTGTCAAGTTTACGGCGCGAAGGGAATTCTTTCGTGAAACGCACTTTACAAGGCCTACAACGTATTCACATTCACATAAATAGTCAATAATACATACAGCGTATAACATATGAAACTCAAGACCTCTATTAGAATTTTTAATACTAAAATTACATCTAATAATTTCATGAATAATTCGGATAAATCCGTGACTGCATGTGGTTCTGGATTCGATTCCTGGGTCGGGCAACGTGTTACTTGGTTTTTCCATCCGGAATTTTTCAGTATCAGCCCGGAGCCTGTGACTCTGAGATCTCTGCCCGACTGATGGCAATAGGCTCGCCCCTTATTACATGGGACTTAAACATTGTGTGTACTATTGGCGCACCTCTACCTAAACCTTAGGGGAATGCAAGCGTGATGTTGAGTTGATGTTATGTTGGCTTTCCTGGGCCGATTTATGTGATTCTTTTTCATTTGGTAGAGTAATCTCGCGAATGGGATCACCCATATAAATTTTACTAGGTAGGTTCTGCTCGCGACTTCGTCCGCGTGAAATTTCTTGTACCCCCAACCCGCCCCGTCGCATCGTGTCGCATCGCCTGCCTCCGTTAATACTTACTTCGTTTTAGCTTAGCGTTTTTTCTGACTTTTTTTGCTTTTTGATCGGCTGCTGTGGGTCTAGGACCTACAGCAGCTGATCAATGATCAGTGATGTTAAAAAGACTATAGCATTCCTCAAGAATTTGCTATCAAATGCAAAATGATTTTTTCAAATCCGACTGATACTTCCAGAGAGTAGTGAGTTCAAACATACAAACAAACTGTTCAGCTGTATTATTAGTACTAGCTTCTACCCGCGACTTCGCCCGCGTAAAATTTTTTGTTCCCCGACCCACCACGCATTGGCTTATCTAGCGCTATTTTCCAGGGGGGCTTGGCCCCTGAGATGCGATGGTCGATGTTGCCGGATCGACGCCCAATGTACAGTCAGTGAGCGCGATTAACACAAAATAAAATATAAAATAACTAAACGAAATACTATTAATCCATAAATAATGTTACACTTCTATATGTACCTTGTTGCTATAACGTAACGTCGTGTTTAAACAATGAACTTTGAACTAGCACATGAATTTACCAAAATTAGAGAGAACAGCCACACACAACTGGCCCCTAGGTATAAGTAGTATATGACGCTGAGCGTACGCACTAAAATAATTTTTACTTGTATATTTCGATCATCAATTTTCGGAATGTGAACTTGTTTATTTTGATTGATTATTACCAGAGTAGTATTAGATAATAATATCTTAGGTTTGGAGTATAATAAGTACTTAGGTAGTTTAATAAGAGGTCTTTGTCAACTATACAGAATGGGATGAATGATGCAAGGCCGAGTGAAGCAAGCTCAAAAAAGTTTAGACCCCTCCTCGGATATTAAATTTTTCTTTTGAACGTTAAAGTATTAGGAAAACGCAGAATAAAAGATCGAGCTTGAAAATTTTAGCACCCCGTCACGGAAAGCTTAGGTTTTGTTTTGACCATTCTTACAGAATAAATAGTACTTTGTTGACTTATGCAGAAAATTTTGACAACCCAGAGATCGTAGAATGCCAGAAAATTGTTGGCATACTGCCTCGGCTATGTTTTCTCTAGGCCATTCCTACAGAAATAGCATTAACATTTTCGACTTCTGCTGAAAAGTTGAAGAAATAAGAGAATTTAGAGTGCGAGAGCGAGCCCGCGAGCACGCAAATTTTTATTCCTTACGTTTATATTTTGCATTACGTACGGGGTATTCTAATGGCTTTAGGAGTTAACTCAAAACTCAATGCATTTGAGACAGACGAAACCGGAAACCAGACATGAACGGGCGCCTAAGGCCTCCCTTCATGCCTGGCGCCCTTGGGCGGTCGCCCAACCGCGCCCTCTTGACACTCTGTAGCTTATTTCGTTGCGTTCAAGTAACTTAATGGAATGCATTCTATATTAAGTAAGTAATAACAAGTTTCCTTAGATTTCTCGGTTGTAGATTATTTATTTGATTGAAATTGTTTTTGTGTGAGTTTATTTAATATTAAGTGTTCAGCCTAGAATTTAGAATCGGTAACCAAACACTTGGGTGGGCACCAGCACCCTAATTGCGTAACACACTTTCTATCGGAATCGGTTTCATTTTGACTGTTCAACAACATAATGAATGTTGTTGAACAGTCAAAATGAAACCGATTTGAGTAAAATATTTGAGACCCTCACAGTAAGCCCTTTCGTTTGATGTGTCACACGGTACAGATTGCAAAACTTTTTTTTTCTAGTTGCCCCCTCAAAACTGACTCCCATATTCAAAATTTATTTATTTACGTTACACGTCCGTGTTTGGGTCACAGAAATACATACGTGTACCAAATTTCAACTTAATCGGTCCATTAGCCTCTCAGCTACATAATTAATTTAAGTATTGAGTCTGGAACCTACCCTGATAAGCTTAAACCCACTGTCATAAAACCTTTATTTAAAAAAGACGATGAGAAAGACATTAAAAATTACACGCCAATAGCTCTTATTCCGGTAATATCCAAGGTATTCGAAAAATGGATCTATAGGTCCATAGACGGATACCTCAACAAACATAATATACATGTGAAAGAACAGAAAGGATTTAGGAAAGATCATTCAATAAATATGGCAATATTGACTTTCTTAATGTTATCATAGCTAACATGAATGAGAGAGTTCCAATATCAGCAGTATATATGGATATGACCAAGGCATTTGACTTGGTCAACCATGATATACTGCTGAGCAAGTTAAATGCGTATGGGATAAGGGGAAATGCATTATCATTCATAAATTCTTACTTAAAAAATAGAACACAACGTACAGAAATAAGTCAAATTTGTAAATTAAATAAAACCGTTATTAAATATATATCTAAAGAACGAAAAATATCTTATGGAGTGCCCCAAGGCAGTGTGCTAGGGCCTCTATTATTTCTTATATATATAAATAACTTTCCCCAGAATATACCCTATCCTATGACATTGTTTGCCGACGACAGTACCATCATTGTTAAACTTGACAAAAATAATAAAGATTTCGAATCTGACATAATCAATGCATTACAACAAGCCGTTAACTGGCTAGAACATATCAATTTAATTATAAATTTGAAGAAAACAAAATTTATGAATTTTCGTCAAAGAGTAGCTAATTCGGAATTAAATGTAAGCTTTCATAATGAAAAAATTGAAGAAGTTGCAAATACAAAATTTTTAGGCTTAACAATCGACAATCAACTTAATTGGAAACAAAATACTTCAATATTAATTTAAAAAATTAGTAAGTTTGCTTTTGCTTTGTATAAACTAAAGAAAGTAGTCAATCAAACAGCGGCAGTCACTGCATACTATGGATATGTCGATTCTATACTACGCTACGGAGTCATGTTTTGGGGTAACTCCTGCAATAAGTACATGGTGTTCAAATCGCAAAAAAGATGCATTAGAGCTATTACCGGTATACAAATAACTGATAGCTGCAAACCTTATTTTGTATTGTTAAAAATAATGACTTTACCTTGCTTGTACATATTTGAGACTGCTTTATTTGTTAAAAAGAACATGCATCTATTCAAAAAAGCATCTGAACATCGCAATAAAATGATTAGACAAATATATAGAAATGAATTATGCGTTCCACCATCAAAGACCGCCTTGATGCACAAAAGCATACTTTGCATGGCTCCAAAAATATTTAATAAATTACCAAATGGAATTAAGGACTTATTAAGACATCTATTATTGGAAAAATGTTATTATACTATTGACGAATTTCTTAATGATAAATTTTGAATTATTTGACATTGACACTTATTTAATTTTGACAATGTATTATTATTATTATTTCCATTAATTATTTATATGTGTACAGAATTGTTAATGCTTTGCTGGTTCTTTTTTTTCTGTCTTAAGTAATGTTGTGTTTTGTTGTAATTATTTTATTTTAATATGTTGATTATTCTTTTTGTCAAATAATTACTAATTATGTGAAAGCGTGTACACCTTTAAGGTAGGTTTTTGAGGAACTAGTTATTTATTATTAAGATCTCATGTAAAAATGTACCAAAAATCACACCAATAAATTAATTTGAATTTGAATTAGATTGGGAGCAAATTGGCTGTGACAGACGGACAGACAGACAGACCGAGTGATGCTATATGGGTTCCGTTTTTTTCTTTTGAGGTACGGAACCCTAAAAAAGAACATAAAGCCAACAAACATAAAAATAACCTCTATAATATAAAATATTCATATTTTATTTAATTTTCCACTACAGCTGCTTTTTACCCGACTGACAAGGAAGGGTTATCTTTTTCGCGCGTATCTTGTATATTTGTTTTCTTTATTACCTCGTATCTTTCAAACGGATGAATTGATTTCGCCAGTTAAGGTATCGTTGTATTCGTATTATTAAAAACCCAAGTGTCCTTAGGTGTTTGAAAAAAAAAATGGCGGATTTTTGACAAAAGATAATGAACTATACCTATCGAGTAGGGTATCAAAATAAAGGAAATTAAAAGGGGATTACAAAAATATATATGTTATATGTTTAAAAATGAATAATAAATTGGACAATATTGGTTAATTAAATAATTGTTAAATATCCGTAGCCCAATAATATTTAAACCAAAACAAATAAATTGTATATGGCTATATATTATTTATATAATATGTCTGAAAATACTAAATATTAATAAAAGTAAAAAGACTGAAATAAAACCAATATAAAAAAAACCAACTACACAAACAGTTAACTGAAAAGAGAAAAACAAGCTTTACCTATAATCTATTGAATTTTGGTATCGCAGGTAGGGACAAACCAATAACCTGAAATATGGTGGAACTTTTGTTTGTCCGCCTGCGATACCAAAATTCAATAGATAATAGGTAATGGTTGTTTTTCTCTTTTCAGTTAACTGTTTGTGTAGTTGGGTTTTTTGTTTTTTTTTTTTTTAATATTGGTTTTATTTACCAGTGGTAGACGCTTCGCTTTTCCTAAAGCTACGGTTTCCTAGAATAGCGGTCACCGCACTTAACGGCTGCAGTGACGGTGGTCGGCTGTCATAAAATTGATGGCAGTTGCAATGATTTAAATCATTAGACTCGCCCTACCGCATCAAAGATAGTTGCGTTTCTGTTTGGGTTTGACAGCTCCCTCTGAACACAATGATGCAGTGCATTGACTTGATTGTCATGGAAACGCTATTTAATAAATGTGTGAGCTCACTCTTCTCAGTATCCGGACACTTTTTCTTGTGATTAAGTACGGTGAGGGCAAATCTAGCGGTTTAAATCATTGGGGGGCGAGGTTTGAAAATGACAGATTTTCATGATTGACCAATACGGCCACTTTACTAGAAATTCGTAGCTTTTGATCGTCTTTGCTACACTCCAAGTCGCATAGTTTTGGCTCAATTTGTGAGCGACAGACAATTAAAAATAAGCAAAACATTGTCGGCTTGTAGAAATGTAGACGATGAACAGTGCTGCTACCTATGACGAGCTTTTAGTTTTTAACCCCATTGCGCTTGGCGCTTACAAAAACATATTTGATGGTACCTTCCTGTTCCAGTGTCCGATAAGGCTAAACAATTGTACAAGTTAGTTATAAGGTAGAACATGCAACAATTTTGTATTTTCTACACTGGGCGATGTGGTTGCTAAGCGACAAAGCCCAATATTTGATGGTGATTGATTTGAAACATATTTTGTGAAAACTGCATCCCACAATCGTACGATGACTTTTATTGCAATCTGCATGAATGCATTCCTTCCTAGTGTGCAGCAAAGCAAGCAGTATATGCTAGTGCATGCATGGTCTGCATTAAGGCGAAAGCGTCAGGTTAGCCCGCGAAATTCAAATTTTCATACGTTTTTTGCAATTTACAAGTCGGTATTAGGCTGTATGTTGATTTGAATATGATTTGCCATTGTAACAAATCTGTATTTATAGAATTATAACCATTAACATTATCAATACAATTCTCTAAGTTCATATAACTCTGTTGAATGACTATTTCATGTTTTTTTATTTTTTTGACTCTAGTCTAGGTCAGAGGTGACAGAGACAAAGTCTACCAATGAGTGAGCTTACCCAGAGAAGCCTGTTCACTCTAACTTTGAAGAGATTCGGGTTGTATGCGTTCGGGAACACAGACGCAGGTAGTGAGTTCCACTCATTTGCCGTACGCATTATGAAGGATGTTTGGAAGCGCTTAGTGCTAATTGGTGGAATGGCAACTAGGTATGCATGGTAATTTACAGTGCGTCTAGATTTATTTATTTATTTATCATCCTTACAACTATCATTACAGGTGCTACCCTAATGCGACAGTGTAGTTATCCCCTCATCCAGTACAATAACTAAAATAATAATTAAAGGATTATAATAAATAAAAGAATCTAAATCCTAATTTCTTACATACTTACAATAATATTCAACTTAAAAATAACTTATCTAACCTTACATACCTAACAACAAATATAACTATTTACTCGTAACTACCTTACATAACTAACTACATTTAATAAAACTCTTGTGAATTCACTAAAAGAGCACGAAAAAATATCCAGTCTCTCATGGACGTCGTTCACCACACGGATTGTTCGGGTGAGGGATGCTTTCGCCAGTAGATTGGTTCTGGCCGCGGGCACGTTTAGCAGTTGCGGGCGCCGCCGCCTCCACACGTACCGGTCTGGCACGCTAAGTTCCAGATGACGCAGCACTCCCAGGTTATGTGCTACGCCACGCAGTAGCTTCACTACATATGCAGCAAGACTGAACTCCCGGTGAACCCTGAGCTCATTATACCCCACCATACCCAATACAAATAGTGTGGGGTGTTCGATGGTAAAAGGGGGCCGGTGGAATGAGGTCCTGGAGTTCCTGAACATACTCACCGAAGTACAGTCTATAGAAGACCGACAAGCAGGAAGCTTGTTATCCACCAGTTTTTCGTCGCCAATGAGCCTCTTAGCTCTGCGTTCCACTGAGTCAAGCTCAGCAAGTTGGTATTTAGCTGAGCCATCCCAAAGGTGGCTGCAATACTCCATGCAGGATCGGACTTGAGCTTTATAAAGGGTCTGTAAATATATTATTGTTACGGTCGCGAATTATATTTGAATCATCATTAAACTTAATACTGACCACAAGTTGCAAAAAACATAAGTATTATTTGAATTTCGCAGGCACCTTAGCGCTTCCCCGAAGTGTCAGGGTAGCCCGCGAAATTCAAATTTTCTTACGTTTTTTTGGAATTTGCAAGTATTAAGTATAAGTTTTATGTTAAATAAAGTATGATTCGCGGTCGTAACAAATATGTATTTACAAAATTATAATCATTAAAATCAGTAATACAACTCTTTAAGTTAGTATAATTCACAAATGTCAAGACTTCATGAAATAGTCATTTATTAGGATTACCTGGTCTAAAAGAGTTATATTGATCAATTATTATAATTACGTAAATTCATACTTGTTACAACCGCGAATTACATTTTGCAACGTACAACCTAATTAATACTGACTTGTTAATTGCAGAAAACGTAAGAAAATTTTAATTTAGCGAGCTATCCTGATTATGCACGTGGTTACAGATAAAATATACGTTTTGGGTTGCTACATGAAGATAATTTCTTGCCTTGGTGTATTTTGCTATTATAACACTGAATTTGACAGTACAATTACGAAAACACAAGCGCATAAATGTCTCCCCGCGATATTTTCGTAAGAAATGACTTCTACAAATGATAGAAAAGACGTGAAAAGTAATCAAACAAGTGGCCCAAAAGGCAAAACATTTTACATTGAACTTTATAAGGTAAGTTTTATTCTTATAATCATCAAGATTGCCGTACATAATGCGACGCCGTTGTGCTGGTGAAGTTCACTGTGGCCGCCATATTTGTCTGATATGAACTCTTGTTTTCGGATATTTCGGTGATCTGTTCGCTATTTTGGGCAAAATACACTATTTTTTACGAGTGCAATATGTTGGAAACAATTTTTGAGCCATAAAAAGTTGATAGAATGCCTAAGTTCTATAGATGCTGCAAGTGTATGCACAGTGAAAAATCATGGTATAGTTATAATTGTGTTTCAATAATATTGGAAATTAATGTCCATTTGCCTGTTAAAACCTCCCTTTTTGCTCCTAAGTTGTCATAACCTTATTATTTGATGATTTTGTGGTAATTGAGACGTCTCATCATGCACTTCGTAATCATCAGTAGGTAATGATGACGGACAGCCATATCATAACATCGGAGAGTCACGTAGCTCCTCAATATTAATTTTAGTAAAAAATGGTGACAGTTTTATTTTCGCGTCAATCCTATTGCACGTGGGAGGTATATGATTTATCAGACCCATCAGCTGTTTCATTAGGGCCTGTCTTTTGCCCTGACTGGCGTTAAGGCTCAAATAAAACTGTTTATGTGTTACTACATTGTTCTGGTATCATCTTAGCCGGTTCAGATTACATTCTGGGTATTTTTATTTTGTCATGTCTACAGATAGGGATTTTATAATGTTCTTGCCATCATATTTAAATACCTTTATTTTAGTGACTTCAACTACATTTCTGGAGATATGAAAATTTTGTCTCTGGAAAAGTAACCAGGTTATTTCAAATTTGATTGCCAACACTGATTTATGGCGCCATTAATACAACCACAACATTATATTGTCATAAAAATATAACTATCAATAAAGAACAGACCTATATTTTTGCCAAATTCCATGGTATTCTCTCGTCTGTCCAGGAACCTGAATAAGGTTGCTATCAAAAACCTGGATCTGTTCAGTAACCGTAATATGGTTAGTTGTATATATAGATAACAATTCCAATGACATAAGTTTTATATACAGCTCCCATTCAAAATGTCTTGTGAGTCACATGGATGTACCACAACAGATGCGCTGAATTGAGCAAAATGGTCACAACAACTGAGAAGTTAAGGAAAAAACACCCCTAATATCGAAAAGATACAGTTTAAACTGTTTGTTTTCAAAACGTTGCCAAAACAAACATCAGCTATGTGTGCCAAATCCCTTATCACTTGAAAGATAACTGAACTATGGTTACTTAATGTTATTAAAGCACATTTCTGTAATGATTCATAGTTATGTTATGATAATAACATAGCCAAGGATCCATTAAGAGGCTTAGGCACATTGGTTTCCGATAACTATTATTATAATTGCTATTACTTTGCTATTTGTAATAGGTTCTTTCTGGGGATTTCCCTGATTTTAAAGTAGTGTTTATTATCAAACTAACTCAGATGATTATAATTGGACCATGTTATCCAGAAAGCAGCCATGTCGGGAAAAGTACAAACAGAGTTATAAGCATTTTTCTGTCGATGGTTGCATTATGGATGTATGGACAAGGCTGTATTTGACGGCTCATATATCCGTGATAAATAGAGATATCGACATGGCTGTTTTTGCAAAAAATCTTGTATGTCGAAATCAGTATGACTGTTTATAACAAATTTTTAGACAAAGTGCCATATGGCAGCTTTCTGCATAACTAGGTCCTATTAGGAATAGGCCGAACATAGTTTGAAATTGAACCAAATTCAAATTTCGGCCGAACATTATGTGAAAATAAAAAGTTTGGCCAAACTTCAGTTATTTTCACTAGGTATACAAAGAAAACGTAACAGACTCCTGCCAGATAACACAGATTTCTGGGTACCATAACTTGCCCTTGGTGAATTTTTAAAACCAGTAGCTAATAAATACTTTTATAAAAAATAAATAGTGATTAGATATGAAAATTCTGATAATGTTTAAAATAAATTTACTTAATTGTTTTTTATTAATTAACAAACAATAAATAAATGCTTAATGATTTTATTTTACTGTTTTAGTTTTATTATTTTAATTAAAATAGTTGAGTTATTTTAAGATTCTTTTGTACCATCAAATTGCTGAAGTTTGGTTAAACTGAATTTCGGCTCATCCCTAATTATAACATAAACTATAATTCCTCGATTAATAATAATTCCTCTTTTCTATCAACCATAAATCACAATTTTTTTGCCCTTGGGTGATCCCACTTGGGTGGGACAAGGACAGGAAGATGATGAAAATATTGTTGAATTGGTCTCAAAAGTCACAGTCCATTGACTTCCCAAAACTTTAGCTAATTTGAAGGAAAGGGAATGATGCTGACCTTTTCCTGAACTACTTTGAATTTGTAAGTTGAGGTTCACTTCATAGTTTCGATTTTGTAGTGTTAAACTGAAGTAATACTAAATTGCTGAGTGGATTTGTAATTAAATTAGTAGTTAATGAGTTAGTTGATATGCAAGTGGTCAAACTAATTATGTGAATAAATATTCTAATATGTTACCAAAGACCTCGAGACTAAATAAAAAACCAAGACATAGCACTGCAAACAATACAGGGAAGCATGCTCAAAACTACACCTCACTCTGTGCATACATGCTCACACACATATACGCCAAAGTACAATTCAAGTACAGGCACCTCACTAAATGCAAACATGTTTACGAAACCCGGAACGTGAGGCCGCATGTCACTGTTGACAGTCGTTACGGGTAGTCAGACGCCCAAAAGTGTGGCAACCAATCTTATTAAAGGCTATTGTGTTACCCAGTAACTGGGTTGTGGAAGTCAGATAGGCAGTCACTCCATGTAAAATACTGGTATACTGCTGCATCCAGTTAGATTGGAAGCCAACCCTAAGATAGCTGGGAAAAGACTAGGCAGATTGATTATTTTTTAGGAGAAGATTGGGACAAGTAAATTTGAAAAATGTCTGTTATTGTTGGTGTATGCCAAGACTTGTAGAATTTCAATTAAGCTTTTCATAAAGCCCTCACAAAGTTCACTGACCTTTAAGAGGATTGTGAAGTGCCTTATATTATCTACATTTCATACATACATAAATATTGTTTCGGGCGATAACGTTTTCACCCCCCTAAACCTTTACGCAATGAGACAATTTTGGTCTCATTACATTCAGTACACCTTAATCAAGGTCTGTACTGTTTTCTTTTTTAACGACTTCAAAAAAAGGAGTTAGCAATTTGATACGTATGTATGTAATATTATTAGAACTGCAAAATATTTACATATGATAAAATCTATTAGGGCTTCCAAACACATATACAAAATTTCATAGATGTATGTTTGTATGTATGTATGTAAACTATTAACATATCGTGACCATTCTTTTTTTGTTGGCTTACATTTACTTCAACTTAGGGTACAGTGAAAGTTTCATCAAAATCGGTTTAGTAGTTTTCTAGATAATGGACTAATATGTGTGTGACGGCCTGGCTTATTGATACGAGCAATGGGTGTGGTGTCAAAGGGAAAAATATCTAAAAAAAAATACAAGGTTCTCAGTAACGGAAACAGGATGACCCAGCTTTTAACATTTATTGAGCACGGTTGCTACTATATGATACTTTCTGAAGGTCTGATGATGACCAGGTAAGTGCTTATTGGTCCTCAGTAATGGAAATAGTTAGGATGACCTAGCTTTCAACATTTTGTCTAATTGAGCATGGATGCTACTACATGATACTTTCTGAAGGTCTGATGATGACCAGGTAAGTGCTTATTTGTCCTCAGTAATGGAAATAGTTAGGATGACCTAGCTTTCAACATTCATCTAATTGAGCACGGCTGCTACTACTTGATACTTTCTGAAGGTCTGATGATGACCAGGTAAGTGCTTATTGGTCCTCAGTAATGGAAATAGGATGACCTAGATTTCAACATTTATCAAATTGAGCACGCATGCTACTAACTTTCTGAAGGTCTGATGATGACCAGATAACTGCTTATCGGTTCTCAGTAAAGGAAATATTTAGGATGACCTAGCTTTCAACATTTATCTAATTGAGCACGGGTGCTACTACATGATACTTTCTGAAGGTCTGATGATGACCAGGGAAGTGTTTATCGGTTCTCAATAACGAAAATAAGATGACCCAGCTTTCAACATTTATCTAATTAAGCATGGATGCTACTATATGTTACTTTCTGAAGGTCTGATGATGACCAGGTAAGTGCTTATTGATCCTCAGTAATGGCAATAGTAAGGATGACCTAGCTTTCAACGTGTACGTGTGACGGCCTGGCTTATTGATACGAGCCACGGGTGTGGTGTCAAAGGGAAAAATTCTCAAAACCTTTGTCAAATTCTAGTGCAATATTTATAACAAAACTATTAACTACTTATTACAAACAAATATTCCAGTTTTTACTAAAAACTAAAAATTACGAAATAAAAAATAATTTAAAAAATGAAATCAACTTCAAAAAGAAATTAACTCAAAATTATGAAATAATTTTAATTTCGGAAGTTGGTGGCAAAAAATTAAAATGCAGATCCCAAGACACCGACTTCCGAAATTAAAATTATTTCATAATTTTGAGTTAATTTCTTTTTGAAGTTGATTTCATTTTTTAAATTATTTTTTAGTAATTCTATTTAATTTAATAATTAAAATAAAAACGTACGGACCTAGTTTTTTATTATACCTACAACATTTCCAAAAATTATGAAAGATTTTGTGTGAAGCCGAAATGCGTCAAAACATCTTTTTTCCGAACCCATTTCGCTTTAAAAATGTAGATCAACCTACGCCGTCGTGAGGTGAGTGTGTAGAGAATGACAGGCAATCATCAATTTGCACACCAAAATATTTGACAAAATTGATAATTGATTGATAATATGAACTTAGATAATTGTATTGATGATTTTAATGATTATAATTCTATAAATACAGATTTGTTACGGTCGCGGATCATACTCAAATCTACATACAACCTAATACCGACTTATAAATTGCAAAAAACATAAGAAAACTTGAAGTTCGCTGGCTACCCTGACGCTTTCGCCTTAAGCATTGATATTGTGGCACAGTTTTGAGTTGTATTTAGTGTATATGTATAGTGTATAGTCAACCGCACAAATTAACCTTTAATTTGCCACGTGTTACCATTAGGTACAGCCCGCGGCACGTAAGTTGGCAAGGTTTTGCGTAGTGGGGGTAAGTTCGCGCATGCTACACTTATTGCAACAAAAAAATGATCACTTTTATTGCTTGTGATTATTCTGTGGTTATTACCATAATTTATTTTTAAACATAACTATTTCGAAGAAAGTTAAAGAAAGGAGAAGAATTCGTGAAGTATATTAGGAGTAATAAATAAAATATACAAGGTTATTTGTAAAACACCAACAACCTCTTAAGAGGTCATTGTACTCATCATTATGAACAACTTTTACTATGGGACCAAACCTGAAATCGCGAAAAAAAAAAACAGCAGTTCAGTACATTTATGTTCGCATAATTCGTCAAAATATGTAACAGTACACATCATAAACCATTTTTCTGGCATGTCTACGTAAAATGGTATTTGTTTGTGGCATTATCTAAATTTAAAAAATCAAACAAAACAATAACAAGAACTTGTAACAAAAGCTCAACAAAAACAAATGTTACAATTTTAGTGCACGCAAGTATACTCGGGAGCGAATGGAACGTGGACGCGACGTGAGAGACAAGGATCGACTGACCAACCAATCGCGCGCTCGGAATGATGCTACCTCATTCCCCGCGTCCCGCTCGCTACCAAAGAGATCTAAAAAATGACTTCTGCGCATCTAACGACTCTTGCCAACTTACGTGCCGCGGGCTGTATATGTATTATTACGTAGATATGTGGGATATACAGTATGTTAACCAACAGAGGGCGTTCCCGTTAACCCGCAATAGTATAGCATCCATACATGCTAAAAAAAATATTACCATTCGAAAACAAAATGGTTTTTATTTTTTTTTAATATTAAAATATTCACTAGTATTCACAAGTGTCGCAATTCCGACCCCCAAGATACAGGCATATGTCTAGTTTGGAGGTCACCGTCCAATCTTCTTGTACAGTCTGCTTATTAATAAATAAATTTGAAATTTGTATATGGGATGAATATGTTATGTTATTATTTTTATATACCGGCCAAATACAATCAGATAATTTGTGCAAATTCGATGTTTAAAGTCATATCTTTATGCGGTTTTATCTGTTTTTTTTTAAATCTGTTATTTTAAATAATAATAATTACTACACAAGGTACAAATTATTTGATTGAACTATTTGTGTTATAATATTTATAGGTAATCTGTGATTTGATGCCATAATTACTTTAAGAATCAAAATTATGCTAATAAAAATAATAATTACCACATCAACAAGGTCTTTCATTTGATATTATGGTCACAAGGTGCATTTAATATATTTTTAATTAGCCACCAGAATTAGGTCATATAATGGCCAACAAACATTTGAACGCGATTGTACCGACAACAGCTTAGGTATAATACGTCCAATAAAGAAGGTCATTCATGACGCCGACAACGTTACGTGTATAGTTATAGTTTAATAAGCCGTTGTTGACATATTTAGTTTTTGTTTATATCTACTCATTTCGAAACATTCCAAACTGAATATTTTCACTATATATTTTTGATTATACGCACTATTTTTTGGGTAAATCTCCACGTCTTGGGTTAAGCCGGTTTCTTGTATTTTGCCGTCAAAGTTATGACACTGTTGTTTTGACTTTTAGCAATATTATTCAATAACGCATGCACGTAACCTTTTGAAACTTTTTATGGCTATTATACGCGTCAAGAAGGACCGAATACAGTTTTCAGCGAGCTTATACGTTTTCTCATTTAGGTGCTGCGATATTTTTTCGTTTTTTTTTTTTTTTAAAGCGCGATTACTTGAAAATTATAAATATTTTCTTAAATCTAATTCTGTCACAAATACGCACAAATTAAGAGCTACTCGTGGATGTTTATTCTACAGGCGCACATACAATGGTTTTAGAGATACACGATTCTGCAAAACGTTACTCCAGCAGGAAACGCAATATCTCGAAAACCTGAAGATGCACAAATTATATTTTCGGCGCACATTTACAGCAGATTATGCACTAATTATACGTACCTTTCATGTCACTCTAGGAGCAACTTTCCTGCTGGAGTAACGTTTACCAACGTTACTCCAGCAGGGATCGTTTTTTCCGTTTTCTTTCCAAAACGACAAGGCGCACAATTTTTTTATTTGGCGCACATTTACAGCAGATAATTATAGGCACCACGTAGAGTAACGCACTCGTGGTGACCATGTTTTTGTACGGACAACCAGGTAACATAACAAGCTTATAAGTTTGTCATAATTTCATGATACAGTTTTGAAATTTTGTACATAGACTCTTTACATAAAAATACTAGTCACGTGTTTCGGGTTTCGCATATACTAAAACTAATGTTGTATACGTACTAGCAGCGCCCCGCGGTTTCACCCGCGTTAGTGTCGAACCCGTAGGGCATAAAAGTATCCTATGTGTTAATCCGGGTTATAAACGGTGTGTGCCAAATTTCATCACAATCCGTTCAGTAGTTTTTGCGTGATAGAATAACAAACATCCATCCATCCTCACAAACTTTCGCATTTATAATATTACTAGCTGTTGCCCGCGACTTCGTCTGCGATCCAGGATGAATAGTATCCTATGTCTTTTTCCAGGTCATGGTCTACCCATGTGCCAAATTTCATCCAAATCCGTTTAGCCGTTTTAGCGTGAAAGCAAACACTTTCACAAACACTTTCGCATTTATAATATTAGTTAAAAGGATGAAAAACCGGTCTGTCGATACTCTAGACTGAGAAATGTATTAGGTACTTAAATAATAAAAAAAACTCATAACATACTACTTCAGTTTCTATAATAATATAATTCAATCATGATTCGAAAGATATGTGGCGCCATCTATTTTCATAAGAACGTTATTTTTGTTTCCCTCGGGAACAGTATTTTTTTTTTCGGGATGAAAGGTACCCTATGTCCTATGTCTGTACACCTGACCACGTATATGCAAAATTTCAGGATGATCGGTTCAGTGGTTTAGGCGTAAAAAGGTAACAACAAACTTACTTTCGCATTTACAATAGGATAATTTAGGATAGTAGGAAGTTTTTTTTTTAATAGTTTTAGTTGGTTAGGATATTATTTTTGTAACTTTATTTTAGTGTTAGATTGTTTGTTAGAGTGTAATTAATTAATTTGTAAAGTTATCTAAAAATAACTTAAATAAAAATGGACGTAGTTATGCTATAACGTTCCAATCCACAAGGTGGTCAAAATTGAGTTTTTGAGCCCAAGCTAGGTATTTTGACAAGTTTTATTATAAAATAATGTTTATTTATTTAGTTGAAGTGATACATACTACTTAGTTGTACTCGCTACCAAAAAAAAGCGTACCACATAATTAAAAAAACGCGATTTACTCAGTTCGACCTGCGTGTGGATTGGAACGTTATAGCATAACTACGTCCAAATATGAATGTTTCTTAGTAGGAAGTAGGATACAAATCAGTCTGCCTAGCCTTTTCCCAGCTATGTTGGGGTCGGCTTACAGTCTAACCGGATGCAGCTGAATACCAGTATTTTACATGGAGCGACTGCCTATCTGACCTCCACAACCCAGTTACTGGGTAATACGATACCCCTTGGTAAGACTGGTTGTTAGACTTTGGGGCTTCTGACGACCCGTAACGACTGTCAAAGATCCACGAATGACAGCTGGGACCAACGGCTTAACGTGCTTTCCGAGGCACGTAGGAGTCTCGGTATGAAAAGATGGTCACCCATCCACAGACCAACCTCGGCAAGCGTAGCTTAACCTGATGGATCGACCCGTGCGGCTGTTATTACTTAGCCACTAGGATACAATTTTAGAGAATAATCCGTGCGGCTGTTATTACTTAGCCACTAGGATACAATTTTAGAGAATAATAACAGACGTAGTACTGGTTTTCAGGAAACAAATGTAGAATGACGTCAACTATTCTTACTACCTATTTTATATAAAAAAAATTCAAGTACCAATGGAAATATACTTTAGAATCTAATGAATACATAATCAAACTTCAACTTGAATGGAATGACGTTTGAGCAGAGTACTCAAAACAAAAAACTTCAGCAAATGATAAAACCACTTAGTTTGGTATCATTATCAATAACCATTTTCTATGGCTTCGGCCATTATTTTCTTATTTATGTAAATACCTATTAAGTAGATGGTACAAAGTTTTGTTTATCTACAAAAATTACGACATCAGGTGAGCCCCAAGGTTTAAGAGCAGGCCCATTGGCAATAATTAAAAAGAAAAATAAGTAAAGGTATTAACATCATGCTTATCGTGTTTTAAGAGCGGTGGTGGCCCAGTGGTAACGGCCACGACTTACGAGTAGGCAGGTCGTAGGTTCGAACCCAGCCGGGCGCTTTACCCGCACTGGGCCCGCGTGGTGGATTATGGTCCACTCCCTCTCACAGAGAGGAGGCCTGTGTCCCAGCGAGGGCTGATTATCTGTTTTATCCGAAGGGGAAGTCAGAGGTGTGAAGTATATACACCTACATCGTAAAAGAAGGCCTATTGCAATAGGCCTTAACACTAATAATCTAGTTTTATACCTAGTTGATTAAATCAGACTAGTACTGAGAATTTCCTAAACCAACAAGGCAGCCACAGTTAAGTTTAAGAATTATTGTTTATTACTGCATTGTTTTATTGAATTTGTAAATGGAAACTTATGATTTATGGTTACTTATTTCTAGAGATAGTAGTATTATATTTATAACAGGGACAATTTGATTGGTTTTTGCAGTTCTAGTTCTATATAGCATGCCATTTCATTGTTTATTCAAGACTAGCTTCTGCCTGCGACTTCATTCGCGTGTCATTTATTGTTCCCGCGACCCACCGCGTCGCATCGCATCATCCGCCCGTTTTCGCTTAGCGCTCTTTCTGACTTTTTATTTTTGCTCGGCTCCCAAGGGTTACGATCCTTCAAGGGTCACGCTACGGCGTGACGTTAAATAGCCTATAACCTTCCTCAAGAATTGGACTATCAAATTTCTTAAATCCGACTTGAAGTTCCAGAGATAATCGCGTTCAAACATACAAACAAACGAAAGTATCTGCTAAGTGCGTGTCGGACCACGCACAATGAAGGGAAGTATGATAGGGAATCCAAGCCCGCATTAAAATCTCAATCCCGCAGGCCAGCGGGATCGAGGTCATCAATCCCGTGGATACGCGGGATTTGCGGGACTGCAAATAAAATCATATTTTATAACCGACTTAAAAAAAAGGAGGTTATTAATTCGACACGTATGTATGTAATATTATTGGAACTGCAATATATTCACATATGATAATTTTTTAGGGCTTCCAAACAAAATAATTATGTATCCTACTAATATTATAAATGTGAAAGTTTGGATGTTTGTTACTCAATCACGCAAAAACGGCTGAACGGATTTGGATGAAATTTGGTATACACATAGTTTATAACCTGGATTAACCTCTCGAATGTCGGAGACTAAATTGACTTGACTGAAATTGTCAAGCTGTATTAGGATTACATTATCATAAAGGTCATTTTAATATTTTCACTTGTCAATTTAGTGTAACTGTCCGACTTAAGACACTTGGAGCATTTTTTCTTATGTCGAACTGTGTAACATAAGACATTCGAGAGGTTAAGACATAGGATACTTTTCATCCCGGTAGAAGGTTCCAGTGGGATAATTTCAGACATACACGCGGGCGAAGCCGCTGGCAAAAGCTAGTGTTTGTATATTTATATGTTTGTATGTAAGTTTGTCCACGTATTTCTCCGAAACTATTAATTAGATCGTGACCGTTTAATTTTTATTTGCTTACATTTACTTCAACTTAGGGAACAGCCGGCAATTCTGAAAAATGTCACCGTGAAAGCTTAGGTGAAGTGAGCTTGAAGTGAGCAGTCATTCCACCTGATACGATTGACACTATTGACGGCTCACTCCACGCTCACCTCAGCTACGTTTTCATTGTGAGATTTGTTCAGAATAGCACTGCAGTGCAAGTTTCATCAAAATCGGTTCAATAGTTTTCAAGATAATGGACTAATACGTGTAAGTGTGACGGCCTGGCTTACTCGTATTGATACGAGCTACGGGTGTGGTGTCAAAGAGAAAACATCTCAAAACCTAGGTCAAATTCTTATGTAAATATTTATAACAAAACTATTAACTACTAACTTACTACAAACAAATATTCCAGTTTTTACTAAAAACTAAGAATTACCAAATAAAAAAGTAATTAAAAAAAATTAAATCGACTTCAAAAAGAAATTAAGTCAAAATTATAAAATAACTTTAATTTTGGAAGTCGGTGGCAATAAACTAAAATACAGATCCCAAGATACCGACAGAGTGCCGTTAAAGTTATTTCATAATTTTGAGTTAATTTATTTTTGAAGTCGATTTTTTTTTTTTAAATTAAAAATGGCAGGTGTAATGGTGGGTACTGACCGGTGTTACGGGGCGTAATGTACCATTCGCAGCGAGCATGATACGTTACGCCGTGTGCTAAAATCCGTGTAACACGCTCGTTTCGAACTCTTTGCTCGCCCGTGCTCCAGATTCGTTACCACTCATAGTCAAGATGTCAGATGACGAAGTTGGAATCTTTGATTTTACTCAATTATTATTTAATCCAAATTAAGAAGAAAAAAAAGGAACTTTATTGGATATCAAACTTGTTTAAAAACAGAAACGTGTCTGGTGGTTTGTCGTTAATAACAATATTAAAAAAGTCAAATCCCAAGGCCCTAAGTACCTAGAATCGACGCTTGTGCCACGTGCGCTCGTGACGACTCGCTGCGATGACGTACTGACTGAAGAAGAGCGTAACACTCAAAAGATTCGCCAAAAATCCGACAGCGGAGTGGAGCACTCGCAGCGAGCCGCTCGTCGCTCGCTGCGAGTGCCTAGTTTCCCCGTACTGACTGCACGAACACTCGCAGTGTAAACACGTTACATTACACCCCGTAACGCCGGTCAGTACCCGCCTTAACGTTCTACAACTTTTTACTGCTTTTTTTTTTACAAAACAAAATTTTTGAGATTTTACTTCACGCATCCTCTGGGTCGGAAATCGGAATAAACACAAGCTGCTGTTGAACAGTTTTCATTGTAACTACATATTATGTACAGACGCCAGCACATCAAGCTACTACAATCTGTCAGATTTCTTTCAATAGATTTTCGACTTTATTGCTAAGGCACTAGGTTCAAGGTTGATTGGGAAAATCTGACAGTTTCGGGTAGGTTGACCTGCTGGCGTCTGTACTAATTATAGTTTCTTGTTATGTATTCCAGTATGAATGACACGACATGTGTTTTATAAACTTATTGTAGCTTATTTGGACAAGGGGAATGTTATATTTCCTTGCTATAACTTCTATGAAGTAGAAAATATACAAAACTTCTCAAGGGACTGCAAAGGGTTATGAAAATTTAGGATTTAGGAAAGGAAATCAGGAAGTAAATTAGACCTAGTTATGTAGAAAGCAGCCATACGGCACTTTTTCCAAAAATGAGTTATAAACACAGCCATACTAATTTCGACATACAAGATTTTTTTGCAAAAACAGCCATGTGGATATCTCTATTTATCACGGAGATATGAGTCGTCAAATGCACCATGTCCATGCATCCATGGTGCAACCATCGACAGAAAAAAAAATTGTACTTTTCCCGACATGGCTGCCTTCTGCATAACACGGTCCAATTAGTGTTAGAGCCCTGTTCAGGCTGCAGTCAAAGTGATCTCTATGCTGCCACCACAGAAATCCTAATTTAAATTTCTGTGGCTGCCACCGATGAAGCCGTGGATGTGGCGAAGTTTTTGGCCAACAAGATTCGAATATACCTAATAGCTGTTCTCCAAACCGAATTTCAGCCATGGCGACCAATCTCAGCGGAGACTAGCCTTCGGCGCGGGAGATATGATAGTGCACAAGTGCATATGCAGAGGTGCACTCTCTCTTCCCTCACTCTCATAGTCCAATTCAGTAATATACAAGTCAATGGCCTGATGGGATCGCAATCCGACACGACCGGAGATTTCAGGGGTTGCGATATGATTACGTACTTTATTAATGGTTGCTAAGTAATTTATGCTCGTCACAATGCTTATGGTGATGTGGAGTTCTCCTGGTACCTACTTACCAGGAGAACTCTCAACAATTAACGTCCCTGCATCGGGAAAAGCAATACATATTTTGTAAAAGGTGATGAGCCAAATGACACCTACATTAGAATATTAACTTGATAAATTACAGACTGACCTACTAAAAGGTGAAAAATAAAACACTTTTCCAAAAAACACAATCGACTTCCAAAATAACACAAAGTGAATAATAACTTTAATTTCGGAAGTCGGTGGCAAAAAATTAAAATACAGATCCAAAGACACTTATTTCCGAAATTAAAGTTATTATTCAAAGTGTTATTTTGGAAGTCGGCTATGTTTTAAGGAAAAAGTTTTTTATCTTTAGGCCGCATAGTTTTCCACTTTTGATGGAAAATGTAAAAAAAATACCGTTCCCCCCTTATCTCCGAAGGTTGCATAGAGAAAAATCTGAAATTATTCTGTTTGATAGTTGTTTATGTAAAGATTGCAGGAAAAATAAAACGATGTCTCTAAATAGCACAGTTTTTATATATATGATGGTACGGAACCCTCGGTGCGCGAGTACAACTCGCTCTTGACCGTTTTATTTTTTTCCTTGGTTCAGTCGATTCCCAAAGTTGTCCTTGACCACGGTTTATTAAATACAAACAAGATAAACTTAATACGTAGCTAATTATTGAGGTTATTAATATTACTTATCACACCAGATGTGTAAAAAATAAATATGGTTCAATTGTACTTTTGTCATGTGTGTGTTTTGTGTGTGACTTCTTGTCCATTGATATTAAATTGCTATCTTGAGAACTGCTTAACCTTGCGTATGTCATAATTACAGAAACAATCGAAAGCTATTGTGTTTGAACAGGTGGGGTTTATACGAACATTATTTTGAGAAGTTCAGGTTATTCTTGAATCACACGGACACACTCTTCTGCACTTCTACAGTATTGAGTAGGCACCATCGAGTGTCTATCTATGGATTTATAGTTTGACCAAGACCGCTATACCGCGCCGTATGTATGTGCGCGGCGAGACGGGGGACAGTGCAGGCCGCTCATTCCTAAGGCGCACGGCGTCCCACCGCTCATTCGCCAGCGCTGCACCCCGCCTCGCCGCGCATTCCTAAGGCGCGGTACAGCGGTCTTGGTCAAACTATAATTCTAAAATTATAGTTGCAGTTAATAATTAATGATTGCTACTGCTGAATGAAGGGTCAATAATTAAAAAGTATATTATGGCTTAAAAAGGATCAAGTTTGAATAGGAAGCGAATTTATTAGAATATTGCAAGCTTGAAAAACAGTGAGCTTGATCTCGTTATATAGTATTTTCTATCTGCCTAGCCTTTTCCCAAATATGTTAGGGTCGGCTTCCAGTCTAACCGGGTGCAGCCCGGTTAGACTGGAAGCCGACCAGTGTTTTACAGGAGTGACTGCCTATCAGACCTCCACAACCCAGTGACTGGGTAATACGATACCCCTTGGCAAGACTGGTTGTCAGACTTTCGGGCTTCTGAGGACCCGTAATGACTGTCAAAGATCCACGAATGACAACCGGGGACCAACGGCTTGAAGTGCTTTCTGAGGCACGGAGGAGTCTCAGTATGTAAAGAATGGTCATCCATCCATGGACCAACCCCGGCAAGCGTAGCTTAACCTGATGGATCGACCCGTGCAGCGCCCGGTGCGAGCTTTCTATGACTGCGCCCTTGAAAAATGTTCTAATCTTACCCGGTTCAGACAATAAAATGGTCAGTCTAAAATAAATCTTATCATCCAAAAACTACATTTTTGTTTACTATAGGTACTTGGTAGAATTTTGAATAAATATATATAAATTATGTAAAAAAATAAACAAAATGTACAATACACAAATGACACGAATACTACTAAGGAACTGCTGAGGCCCGGGGCGGTCAAACTAAATGCAATCCACCCGCTCCGATATTCAGAAATGTAGGATTTATGATGCGAAGCGAGCTCGAAAATTTTAGCATCACACTTAGGAAAATAAATAAAGAATTAGGATATACTTCGACGATGTAGTATTAGAACATTTATGATAGTTACGCTCGCATCGAAAATTTTAGCACTACCGTGCTAAAATTTTCGCCTCGGAAATGTTAGTTTTTCTTTTGACCATTCATATAGAAATAGGTGATACTTTGTCGACCTATGCAGAAAAAAAAAGTAATATTAGAAAAACATGGGATGGTAGAGCGACCTCGACAAGTGTAGCAAGTTGCCTCTGATAGGTAAGGTTTTCTTTTAAATTACAGAAATAGGAATGTGTCGACTTATGCAGAAACGTATGAGAAACAAGAGACCGCATGTTACAAGAGCGTATGAAGCAAGCTCGAACATTTTAGCGCCCTACTGGCTCTACGTTTATATATATATTGTACACGTTAGGATCCAACTGCAAACAGCCTTTTACTTGCTGAACATATTTTAGCCTTAGTTAGGATTTTATTAAAAAGTTCTTAAGATTTGCGGGCCCCTCATGACCCGGGGCCCAGGGCGGATCGCCCCTACCGCACCCCTCCTTTATCGTTGGAAAACATTTCCTTGAAATTCAGTTCTACTATAGCTTTAAGAAGACCCAGACACGTAATTTAGGATCTCGACGTCTATTATCATTAATCTTATTTGCTTGTAAGAAGAATAAATATATTAAATCAGCTGTTGCTGATAGTAGGGCGCGTGTACACCTGTATTACGCGATAATTAATAGATAGGTATTGTTTGTATGCTTCTAACTACCATGCATGACCTAAAACTTGGGAATTTCTGTGCCCCTTCAGGGTCTGTGACTCTGTGCCCTGTGCCTGGGCATCGCTAGCACCGCCCTAGTTACGTCACTGGACCCGTGCGGCTTTTACTACTTAGCCACAAGCCAACATAAGCATAATCGGCCTATAATTTTCCTACTGTTGGGACACAGGCCTCCTCATCCTTCGAGAGGTAGTGGGCTGTAATCCCCCACGCGGGCCCAGTGCGGGTTGGTAGATGTCACATGTCTTCGAATTTTTGGTTTTATGGCATGCCGGTCACGATGTTTTCCTTCACCGTTTTACTGTGTACTATCATCAAAACATTATTCTAATATCAACATTCCTTCTCCAGTCGCTGGAGGCGGGGCTGAGCAGCGACTGTGAGTTTCGCGAACGCACGCAACACCTGTGCGAAGCGTGGCGACGCATTCACAGTCTCTGCCAGCACTCGGCGCCCTCGACGCACCCGCATCTGCTGAGCTGGCTGCAGAGGCACACTGCGAGGGTTGTGCTGCAGGTGAGACATTACCATACACCGTCATCATCATTTCAGTATAAAGACAACCACTGCTGGGCATAGGCCTCCCCCAAGCGTCGCCACATCGACCGGATCTGTGCTTCTCGCATCCAACGTATTCCTGCGGCCTTCACAAGGTTAACGATCCACCGTGTGCGAGCTTTTCAAAAGGTACGTGGTCGCCACTCTAGAAACTTTTGGCCTCATCGGTCATCTGTTCTGCGACCACTTCGTAAGACAATTCTTCGGGGTACCATTAAGGCCGGCTCACACCGGATGCGTAGCGTGGCGTGACGTGCGACGTGACGTGCGCACGCGCGTGCGAGCCCTGTCACACCGGCCAAGACCGGTGCAGCAACGTCGCGCGCGCACGCCTCTCGTCACGCAGGGTACCAGCTGCACGCGCGTGCGAGCCACCTTGTCAGCAGCCATATTGAATTAAGAGCATTTGACGAAAAGATCGTAGACAATAGTAGTTTGTCTGGTGAAAAATGGAGAACATTTAATCGGCCTATGGAATGTAATGTTGAAAAAGCTATTCATAATACAAAAGCTGGCTTCAGAATAAACCATATGATGAAACTGAAAACCTCCTTAAATTATCAACACTATAATGAGAACCTATACCCTACATTACCGTACACCTCAATCACGTACACGCATAGTCTACTCACATAATTACACACACACACACACACACACACACACACACACACACACACACACATACTAACGGATAATTATAATTATTATATATGTATAACATCAATCACGTGAACACGTTCCGCTCAGTAGCTATGTATGAAATTGTAATAGATTGATAACTGCGAGGGCCCTGGTACCCTTAACACAAGTTTAATCTTAATTTGGGTACCAGAGTTCAACAAAACTAGCATTTAAATAGTCTGCTGTGTAATGCTTGTGTTTTTATGTGTGTATTTGACTGCAATAAATAAATATTATTATTATTATTATTATTGCTTGCTGTTTACATAATTATGTAAGAATCAAGCATGGCACCATGACGCAAGGGATTCCTGATGGAGCGACCACGACTCATAGTCAAGAATCTAGTAGTTCTGAGAGTGCTTTAGTAAACTTCAGACGTACTAACGCAAGATCATCCAATAATGCAATAAACATTCGAAAAAATTTGTTACATATTTTAACAATTGAAATCTTCTAATTATTGTACTAAATTATAATTAAAAACAAAAATTTGAAGTTACCGTCTATTTCCAGCGTTGTTCCGATTCTCTCCCATAATAATAATTTATAACTTTTATTTTTGTACTATTTATGTTTGGTGTTGTAAAGACACTCATATTTGCGAACTATTTCTATGAGTTTTTCTTTTAAAATTGTCTCCATTGCGAAAAAAAGCACTCGTAAACTGGATTCTGTTTGTAAATAAATACAACCTGCCGTGCGTGCGCACGTGCAGCAATCACCAATGCGTATGCGTGCGTGCCCGGTCTGGCATCTAACAGGAAGCGCCATATAATACAACGTCATCACTGCAGGCGCGTGTGCGACGTTGCCGTTCCGCTACACAGGCGCGCGGACTCGGTTTGTCAGTAGATGCGTCTCTGCGTGCGTCGGCCACGCACGTGCACACGTCACGCATCTGGTCTGGCATCTTTCTTACAGTTTCATACATTACAACTGGTGCGTGCACGCGTCACGTCACGCCACACATTTGGTGTGCTCTGCCCTTTAGCATTTACTAAGTGTAACATGGAAAGAACCACTACCAAAGGTCAATACAAGTATAATTATGAATTTATATCTGCAGTGCCAGTATCTCGCTTATAAAAGGTTCCGTTTTGTAAACTCCAATAATAAAAATGATGAAATTATAACAATATTGTGATGAAGATGGTGAGATTTCTAGAAGTCAAAATCAAGAGCTTTCTCAGTTCGTGGCAGAGTGCGCAATGTCAGAATGACTTCTATTAAAGCGATTTCGCGTTTCTATTGGTCATCTCCAATACCCAGTCTGTATCCTGTTTTTTTTTAATTTAATTTATCAACTTCAGCTAAATAATTGCAAAGATATTTTGTCAAAACCTATTTTTCTAATGTTTTAACCCTTAAATGCATGAAATTTTTAAATATTCTGAAAAAAATATATATAATAGAATTAAGGGTACAAAACTCGGGAAAAATAATTAAAAAAATATTTTCCAACTTTTAATATATTTATTTCTAATAAAACTTCAAGTATCATTTTTGATACTCCATGTATTTAGCTCAAAAAAAAATGTTGGTTTTAATTTTTATGAAATAAATAGAAACAATTATTGTTTCTGTTGTCACACAAAGACACCTTACATTTTGAACACATTACAGATGTCAACTTCCGACAGTTATTATATTTACACTTATTTCTCTTATTACAATATTCTCTTTCATGCCCTACATTGTCAAAACGGACGTCTCTTGTTGGCATTGCTTGTTCATGCGCTCGAGTTGTTCTTGCTTTCTTGACGGTTACTTCTTCTAAGCGACTAGAACTTGGCCGACCACGTTTGTTATCATGATTATAACTTTGGTACTTACATAGAGATTCTGCTAGATCTGTTCTAAAGTCAGCTAAATTCATTATTCGTTTCGGATTCTCTCCTTTTTTGGTCAGTACTTTTTTATAGAGCACCCACGCGTTGATGACCGTCATGTCTAACAGATGATAAAACATTCGTGTCGTCCATTTGCGAGACTTCATTCTGATGCGGTACCGACCTAAGTAGCTGTCCATTAGGTCGACGCCGCCCATATGAGCATTGTACTCTTTCACGACTCTAGGGCAAGGAATTTCAATAGTAGCTTTTTGTTTCTACTGTTTCTACTGGTTCTGCTCCTACATACGTCGAAAGCAATAAGACCTGCTTGTTGTCTTTCCAACTAGTAGCTGCCAGGTCTAATCCATTATAATGAGTAACATTTTCACAGTATGACCCTCTGGGAACATCAGCTTTCATTACGTCTTTTTTTTCTGGCAACTTGCAGGTCTTTCCTAGTCTATTTCTTTGCACAGTACCCAAGCAGTAGATTCCTTCTCCCCAAAGATAATAGAGTAGAGCACAATTTGTATAAAAGTTATCGAAATACACGATATGATTTACTTTTCGAGGAACAGATCGCAACAAACGGATGACTGTGTTGGACACGGCACCTAAATCAGGTTCATTTTGTAATCTTTCAATAGTTTGTGCCCCTGAATAGATCTCAAATCTGTACGCGTATCCCATCAAGCAACATAAGACAAACAATTTGAAACCCCACTTATGGGGATTGTTTGGTAAGTATTGCTTCATAAAGTGTGAAATCTTGGTTGCACACATTTGTTCATCTAGAGATAGTCTATGCTCAAAAGGAACACTCACAAATCTTTTGTTCAGATAATCGATTACAGGTCTGATCTTGTGCAATCTGTCGTGATTAGGATGACTAACGGGAAGGTGATGTACGTTATCATTCATATGGAAAATTTGGCGAATTTTTTCAAAGCGATTTACAGTCATAGTATCTGCGATAGGTGCAAATCTAGCTTTTGCTGACCAATACGATCGCACACTTGGGAAATGGTAGACAGAAGAATAGATAAGTATGCCTAAAAATTTACGAAGCTCCAAGACGGTAATAGTATCGGTGAAGTTAGCATTTATCTGTATTGCATACTTATTGGATTCATTTACTATTTGTTCGAGCAAATCATCTTCAAAGAAATAAGAAAAAAATTGGTATGGGGTGGAAAGTTCCATAATATTCTGTGGGTAAGTTATATTTCCTTTGAATGCTAATGCTTCTTCAACAAGGTTTAAATTTTTCCGTTTCCAAACTAAGTTACGAGTGGTTATATTTCCAGTAACACTTACTGAAGAAGTCGATGGGAGCAGTGGCGGTTCAACCTCCTCATTTGAAACTAAACTGCCATTTTCATCGTCAAATAATATTGGCGGATCACCATCTACATGACCAGGATCGCCATCTACATGATCCGAGCTGCCTTCTAAATCAGCTAAAATATCATTAGGATCAGCATAATATCCAATTTCGTCTTGATCTTCCTCAAAATTGTCATCAGACAATTCTCCACTTTCCAGTTGCCGCAAATATCCTTCGATGTCACGTTCTGCTAATCGCTTAGCCATAATCTGTAAATAAAAGCATCAAGCAGTTGTAGCAATCACCCAAAACCAAGAATATGCGATATTTTATGCAATTAGAAGGCAAAAACAAATATAATACGACCTTCAGGCAAGTAAGTAATTCGTGAATTTTTTTTGGCGCCAATGCATGAAGTATCAATTTTGATACCTCACAAAAATAGCAAATTAGAGTATGAAAGCCGACAAATAAAGTAAATACGCGTACTCGATAATATGAATTGCATACTTACGATGGTCAGAACAATTTTTGTTAGACGAAAAGTCTCGAAAACAGAAAGCCACAACAAAAACAAAATCACGCGGGAATACCTGTACTACGAACGTTCACTAACTTTTGAAAATGGGAGAAAACCATAGATTATACTATATGAATCCAAGATTTTACACTTTTTTTCGTTTAGAAATGAATCAATATACAAAAATATTTTAAAAGCAAACTAGCTTTACATTAAATTTGAGACCATAACCTAATTCAAACTTTAGGTATCATTTTTGATACCGTATGCATTTAAGGGTTAACTTTTCCAACAGACGGAATGGCAGTCACCAAAAAGTAACGAAGAACACAAAAGCCTCGAGGCAGCCATCAATGCTTTTATCAAGGAGTGTGAGAATCGTTCGGGGGGCAGCAGAGATGCGGACCCCCCGCCATGGGAGACGCAGCTGGTGGCGCGGGGCGAGTGGTTCAAGAAGATACTCGAGAACCCCTGGGGACATCCTGTGCTCAGGGTCCTGCTGGATCCTAGGGGGGAACCGCCCTCGGATGAGGAAGGTGGGTGGCAATTTTGTTTAATTTATTTGCAAATTGAATATAGTTGCTGGCAAAAAATCATGAGCACAAATTCCACATGAACCGTTGTTGCCGTCGTCAGCGGGCTCTTTGTTTTCTACCCGTAAATAAATAAGCTTGATTTTATATTAATACAGCAGCCCCCCTCGGTTTCATCCGCGTAAGTCTTGAACCCGTAGGAATATCAGGATAAAAAGTATCCTATGTGTTAATCCAGATTATAAACTATCTGTGTGCCAAAATTTCATTAAAATCCATTCAGTAGTTTTTGCGTGAAAGAGTAACAAACATCCAACCATCCTCACAAACTTTCGCATTTATAATATTAGTAGGAATAGTAGGATATCTTCTCATTGCCCCTGCCCGCGTACGAATTGCCTCAATAGGAATTAAGATTCGTAAGGGTTAAAACTGGAGTTTGTGCTATATTATACGAGGTTACGAGGTACAAAGTTGTTGCAATTGCTTTTTGTCTGCTTGCAATGATGAATGAACTAATACTTGTGGCCTTAGACTAAATAAAAAACCAAGACAGGTGCTGCAAACAATACAGTGAAGCATGCGCAAAACTATACCTCGCTCTTTGCTTAGACGCACACACCAAACTGCAACTAAACTACACCTCACTAAGTGCACACATGTTTACGAAACCCAAAACGTGAGGCCTCATGTCACTGTTGACAGCGCTATGTCTTGGTTTTTTATTTAGTCTGAGCTTGTGGCATAAACATACTAAGCTGTACATAACAGTGATCAGTGATGTTATGAACTTCATCTTGGGATGTGAGCCTGTGTACCCTGGACAGGCAGCATCAAGAATACCAAGAATTCTGTTCATTATAATTAATTTCATATCCATTGTTGCAGTACTAGAATGGCTGAAAGAAGAACGCGGCGTAATGTTCGTGATGCGGCTGCGACAGTTAGCAGCGTCGAAGTGCGACGACTTAGCGCTGTCTCTATCATCCGCTGTCATGGAGCGCGTGCGTGCCAGCACAGCGGCGACTGCAGACACCGAGACTGAGCAGACCGCTCAAGGCAAAGGTATTGTCATTTTTCAAAGTGGATTCATTAGTTCCACTTTAAGCAACTGGATCAGATAAGTTAGTAGCACTATAGGTTACCTAGATAATCAGCCTGCATTATCCCACTGCTGGGCGAAGACTTCCAGCTAGTTCTGTCCAGGTCTAATATGAACATTGAACAAATGATAAATTAGCTTAAATAATAAACGGATATTATGTATACAAAGATGTTTTGTAAGAAATATACACATGACATGTAAGACTTAGCCGACCCCAACATAGTTGGGAAAAGGCTAGGCAGATTGTTTGACATGTAAGACTTACTGGTTACCTGCATCATTCAACTTTTGGACAAAGACTTCCAGCTATTTCTGCCCAAAATAATACTAGCGTCATCGCTAATCGAATGTTACTTTGTCTAGGCCCTCAGGTCCAATATGAACTATTGAACAAATTATGACTTAGCTGAAATAATATACTGATATGTATTCAAAGATGTTTTGTGCGGAATATGCATATGACATCATGTACTCTGACAGAAGGGTTAAATAACGTAAGACATAACTAAGAGCGAGTCTGCTCTCTCGACAGCGCCGACTTGCATCTGAAGCTCTGCAATAAGCCGAAAAAATATCACTTAAAAAATCAAAATATTGTCATCTAGTATTCAGATGTATAGGATGTCTTTGCATCTGACGTTGGTCCTGAGTAAACGTTCGAGTCATACGGAGCATAGATACTATTCTAGCATTCTTCACAGTGTCAACGCCTTTGCTGATCATACGCTCAATGCGAAGATACGTTTTGAACTACTCTCTAATAAATTCTCCTCTTGCAGACAAAAAACCAAAGGCAGGGAAGGATCCGACGTTTGAAGACATCCTGAAGACCGAAGCAGGGTTCACAGCAGACGTGTGGGAGTTACTCATTGATATGGAGTTTGTGTTGCTGCACAAAGGGGACAAGCGATCGCTATGTATCGAACTGGTGAGTCTATTGTTGTGAGTTTTAGGGTTCATTTGATCTTTTTCAAACCTTATTTTCAACTAGCTTTTTACCGCGGCTTCGTCTGCTTGGATGTCGGAAATAATCCCACGTGAATGTACTACCGGAGTAAAGTATCTCAGGACATGGTCTCCCTATGTGATAAAATTTAATTGAATCCGTTCAGCCATTAAGGCGTGAAAAGGTCACAGACAGACATACCGAGTTATTTTTGCATTTATAATTTAATTTATTTATTTTTTCATCGTTTATTGTTTTGACCCAGCTGGTACCTAAGTAGGTTCATGGAAAAGAAAACTAGTGGCGTGGCTTTTTTCCCTCTCGTTCTTTTTAATTTTATCTTTGCGCTACAGGTTGCTCTAAGAAGTTATTTTTTGAAAATTGTAAATAAATCAATAATTAATAATAAATAACGTTTAATGAAATTAAAATATTTTTATAAAACGAAAACGTGGAACCGTATACAACTGTCAAATTAATGTCGCCATTGTAGCGGTACGTTGTGTAAAACGCTTTGACTTCCATTTAAAATGTTAGTAACTATATTTACATTGACACAGAGACATAGAGGGTTGTTGGTTCGGTTGTCGCAATCCATGAAAGGGATGTAAGAGAGGTCATTTGCAACCAAATGACCTTTTATGACCCCTATGCAAATGTCTACCATTTTCGTGTAATTTGACATTTTATATTTTTTAAAGATATCTGCAGTATACAACTTTAAAAAAAACAAACAACAAAATTTAAAAAAAACATCGAAAATAATAATATCTTAGGACATTGTTCACACACGGTCATCTGATCCCAAACTAAGCAGAGCTTGTACTATGGAAACCAGATAACTGATAAACTTCATACACTACTTTTTTTTTGTAAATACATACTTATATAGATAATTACACCCAGACTCAGGACAAACAGACATGTTCATGCACACAAATGTTTGTCCTGGATGGGAATCGAACCCACGACTAGCGGCATGGCAGGTGGTATCTTAACCAACCACGCCATCTGGCCTGTCTAAAAATGCATACATGTGCATAATAAATTATGAGTCATAAGGGGTCATTTGGTTGCTAATGACCTCTGCTACATCCTCAACCTTTCACATGCTGTTAAAAAAAAAAACATTGTGTCTGGACGGTGGGATTCATACGACATTTGAGAAGTTAATGGATTGCCGACATATTACCAATAACTCTGTATAACTGAGCTTTTCCCATCAGAAAATGCTCATATACATTATCAACAGATCATCGACATTCTCCTGCCCTTATATCTAGTTGAGGTCGCGTCGGCGCTATGTCTTATTCTTCCATACTTCTACAGGGTGTCCCAGAAATCGCCGACATACTGTAGATGGTGATAGCTTTGGTCAAGCCCTCCCAAAATAACACTACATGTGTTCCGCAAAATCTTATAGTATTCGAGTTATACCAGATTAAAAAAAAAAAAAAACAAAATTACCGCCATGCGTCATTCTTTTGACTCTCATCTGTAAATAAAATGTTTTAATTCATAACTTTTTCCATCAAAATATTATTTAATAGTTTCTCTATCCGTAATTACCTTTAATTCTCCATAAAAACTTACAAATTCAACATAAATTCACTATTATTAGATTTTTTTCTCAAATATATTTTTGTTAATAATTTTTAAACAGTGGTTACCAAAAAAAAAATGTACGTGGTACTTTTGGCAAACATATTCAAAAACTTGCTTGTTTATGCCAATTTTGGAGAATTAAAGGTAATTACTGATAGAGAAACTATTAAATAATATTTTTATGGAAAAGGTTATAAATGAAAAGATTTTATTTACATATGACAGTCAAAAGAATGACGCATGGCGGTAATTTTGTTTTTTTTTTTTAATCTGGTATTACTCGAAAACTATAAGATTTTGCGGAACATATGTTTTATTATTTTGGGAGGGCTTGACCAAAGCTATCGCCACCTACAGAATGTCGGTCGATTTCTGGGACATCCTGTATATTAGTCGTCATCTTGATAGTCACCCCCTTTCTAGTCATCATTCATCCATCGTTTCTTTGTTCTTCCCCTACTCTTAAATCCAATTCATACTCAAAACTTTATTCACGACATTTTCCTCATTCCTCTGCCTCGTCAACAGATCACCAACTACATTATTTTGCTCTAGGCCAAACAAACGCCCCTCCGCAATGGCTACCAGCTAGTGGAGAGGCTTCAGAGCCGGCTCGAGACTTCACCAAGAGAGAAGAAACTGTGGAAGAACGCCAAAGAAGTTGCCACGCTTATAGCACAGGTAAGTTTTCGTAGAATATTGTAGTAGCATTAGATGGCTTAGTCGCAAAATGTCTACTGGTCGTAAAATGTCTTTTTCTCATAATGTCGCTTTCGCAGAAGGACTCTTTCTCAAAATGTCGCTTTCTTACAATGCCTCTTTCGCAGAACCTCTTTCGCAAAAAAAACGCATTAGTAACTTAGAATAAAATTTAGCCAGGTTTAAATAATTGAATACCTGTAATTGTTTATTAATTTGATAATTGTAATCTGTAATTTTGATGTAAATGACTGAATATAAGAAATTTGTTTAACCGTGACTGATATCAAATATATAAGAGTAAAAGTTAAAAATGATTGAGTCAATAATAATAAATTTCAGAGATGTTCTTTTACACTTGCCTAAACCAAATTATACGAAAGGCACAGCTCGAACAACATCTATGTATACATTTTCAGTGGATTTAAGTGCATACAATGTGCAATAAAGTAGCAATTTTGTAAACGTATTAATTAGATTTTTTACGATTTGTTTTTTACTTTATTAGTTTCTTTTGTTATCTTTTCGTTTCTTATATTCACAATAAAAAAGTTTAATTTTCATTAAAGTGTTATAATTTAACCAATTTCATACAATTTCCACTCTGTATTAAAGTGCCCCACGTGATGTATCTAAGTGCCCCGTTGGTAGGGCAGAATGATTCAAAACCCATTTTTTACAAAACTTCTTATTTTTTCTTTTCTTTCACAACTTAAACAATTTTTAACCTTGACATTATAATATTTATACAATTTAGCTTAAAGTTGAGTTGAAAATAAATTATAAATATTACGTTTATTTACATGTTATGTGATTTTAAATTTTTGTGAATCAATCTGCCCCACCTCCCCCTACTTAGATATTTGCACGCCATGAGAAATGGCAGACATGTTGTAAGCCACTTTTATTTTAAGATCTTGCATGCATTATTTTAATAGGGATGATGACTAAAAAATGTTTTTTGTCCGTCATGTAGATTATTAAAATATATTGGACACGTATTTTTTCTTTTTCTACGTAATGAAAAGATTACGGCGATACATTGAGTTAAAATGTGGCATGACGTCACGTCTTGGTAGATTTTATACGTAGAAGTGACGTAGCAAGCCCCCACTCCCGAACTTTAATGCGAGTTATCTAAGTCATTTTTTATTAATATGATAAAGCAAAAAATACGTATCTAATATTTTTTTATTATCTGACTGACGGACTAAATAGAATTTCTTTTGTTTTTACCCAGGCATCATCATCCCTATTCTGTATGAATACACATGCTCGAGCAAATAAAATTTCATTCATTCATTCATTAAAAAAAGGTTGTTTTTCCAATTTCAAGTTTGGAATTTCTCATTACCAGCCCAGAGTGTGGATTTGTGGCCGGTTGATGAATTAAAGCTCGCCTCCTATTACATGGGACTTAAACTTAACTGGCGAAATCATAAGGGGTGTACCTGCTAAGGTACACCTCTGCCTATTTCTTGAGAGACTACAGGCGTTATAGTATGTGTTATGTATTTTTTTTTTTTTGCACTGACACCTATTATGACGTTATTAGAAAAGTTTCTGGATTTCAATGTGGAAAAACATCTATTGTAGTCAATTACGTGCAAAGTCTACGTACAGTCACGAGCACGAATATGTATACACTTAGGGAAGTTTAAAAGCGATTTTCTCGTGGAATAACGATAGCAATTTAGAGATGCCTATCTATTTCATAATTATATGTGTTCCAAAACGCTATGTTCGTAACAACATAAAATTTTAATTAATACAGTAGAAGAAAATCAGTTTTAAAAGTGGCTAAGTGGTTACATATTATTGCTCGTGACTGTACTAGTTATATTGACGCTTTGACGTCCATCGTGCTATTTTGATACAGTGGCTCTCGGAATTCGTTATTAATTCATGTGTGTATGTTCTACTGTAGGTACCGCGATGAATGCGATCGATACGAAGAGTATTTTAGTTTGGTTTAGATGATTATTCGGTTAGTTAGAGAAAATGTCTTTATACGTAAGTCAGTCATTTTTATCCACCTGTTCTAGTTGCGGTTGGTCTTTTATAAGTGGTCCTCCACCTCCATGCAGCTGACTATTTTTTTTTTGGCCTGAAGATGATCCCAAAAACCGTCCCATAAGGTTTTGGTGCGGTATGAGATGACTTTTTTTTTTTTTAATAAATTTTGACATTGGAAATGTTTTTCGGTTGCTCTGGTATGGGCCCTATTTTCAAGAAAAGTCCCACATACTGTTATTACCGTTATTTCAATAATATAGTTAACTAGCTTTTGCAAGCGGCTTCGCCCGCATGTATGTCGGAAATTATCCCACGGGAACCTTCTACCGGGATGAAAAGTATCCTATGTCTTAATCCAGGTTATAAACTATCTGTAGGTATACCAAATTTCATTCAAATCCGTTAAGCCGTTTTTGCGTGATTGAGTAACAAACATCCGAACATACAAACTTTCACATTTATAATATTATAGTAGGATTGAGGTGTCAAAATGAATTGACGAGGTCTACAATGTACAAAAAAGTAAAATTGAATTAGTAATACATATTTCTTAAAAAAAAGGATTTTCAATTCGCATTGGTTATTGGTAAAACACCAACAACCTCTTAAGAGATCATTGTACTCATCATTATGCACAACTTTTACTATGGGACCAAAAAAATCAGCTGTTCAGTACATTTTGACGAATTATGCGAACATAAATGTACTGAACAGCTGATTTTTTTTCGCAATTTCAGGTTTGGTCCCATAGTAAAAGTTGTTCATAATGATGAGTACAATGACCCCTTAAGAGGTTGTTGGTGTTTTACCAATAACCTTGTATATATGTTTTATGTACTTATGTTCGGGCATAACTCCGTCATATAAAGACGAAATTTGCAAAACTCTTTTTTTTTTTGTTTGAAAGGGTATGTTCTCGAGGTGGCAATGGGACCACCATTGCCATCAATTATGAATCTGATGAGGGATCCCATGGAAATCTAGGGAAACCCTCAAATTTTATAGGCACACACCTATAGTGATTTGTTGTTACTTATTTTTAGGCAGTAAATGTTTAAAATATCAACATAAAAATAAATAAATTTACATGTTTGTACAACAAATCTGTTTGTGTATAGTATTAAAACTAATACTACTCTGTATTTTCTTTATTAAATTAAAATAAATGTATGTGGTGCATGAGATATGTGATTTTTTTTTTAAACAACTTTGACATGCTCAACTGGGACTTCCCCACCACTGGAGCAGCTGACGCTCAGATCTCTTATCCATTAAAGGAAAAATTATTTTTGGGGTATTATTTTCAGCTGGTATAAAATTACTTTTCCAATCTAACTCCACCGCCTGTACTATGTAACGTGTTGATCATGTGATTACTGTGCTGTTCAGGGTAAATAATGATACTCTTCGTTTGCCTGCTAAGCTGGTTCTTACATCTCACCCTGCTAGCTCAATACCGAATAAGTGGCTAACTAATAGTGTTTGGCTATCTTTGGTTACCTCAGGCCAATAGTCTTTACTTGAATCTGATTTTTTCGAGTCCCTTGCGTTGTGAATGTTCCGTGTTAGCCCTTCCGGCCTGTGGGTTCTTCGACCTGTGCATCTTAATTCGCGATCTTTAGAATAAAATTGTTAGCAGATATTTACTTGGGGGAAGCTATTATGAAAATTATTTTTCTTTATAAACTTTTCTTCACTTTTTCTCAAGGTCACAAGCAAGTTGTGTTAACATTCTATCCTATTACTCCAGGTGGTGATAACCCGTTGCATGGTAGTGCCAGTGTGCAGCGGCGCGCCGCGCACTGCGCTGTACTGCTGCGCGCGCTCGCTGGTGCGTGCGCTGGGTCCGCGCCTGCCGCCCGCTGCACGCGCGCTGGCCGCCCCGGCTGCTACAGCCAGGCATCTGCACACACTGGCCGCCGCTGTAGACGCGCAGGTAACGTAGATAATCTAACACGCACGCGATAAGTTGGGACCCGCTGCAACTCTTCACTCTTCAAGCACGCGACTGACTTCTACCACGCTCAGGATTTAAATAAACGCGCGTGGGTAGCAGTTGGTAACCAGTGGATGTACCGGTTCATTAGTAACTGTCTCAAGAGCAGCCTCCTAGTCCGATGAGAGCCAAAAATCAAAGGTAAGTAATTTGATTGTTTTATTGGTTAATACATTAGGCGCGGCAGACGCACATGCGCGTTTTCGGACGTTCACCAGGTGCTTGACGGCGCGTATGCGCGTCCATACAATTTACATAACTTTCTTCGAGTGCGGCGCGCCGCACCTTTGCGTTCGTTGTGCATCTCTATTGTTTCGAAAACATCGTAAAATAAGGGTCGGTAAGGGTGTAGCATAAAGAAGCGTTTGCATAAAGAATTAAGCAGATAATGTGTTAAACAATTAGAAATAATGTTTATTTGGAACACTAATTTAAAATATATTACTTATCATTTTCAATTGATTTCTTTTTTCATATAAAACCTGTATTGTCCCACTGTTGTGTAAAGATCTTCTTTAATTTAATGATAAAGTATTTTTTTTTTGTATTAAAAGGAAAAGAAAATGTTTGTGGAAATGAAGGAATGATAGTTTTGCGAGGCTGTAACCTCTCATCAACATAAGGTTTTTGCTGTTGTAAACTTTCGATTATAAAGGCAAAGTTCTTGGTTCCAGCCCTGTTATGCATATTGCGATTACAGAGTGCAGAACATGCTAGAATGTAGAAAATAAATTACAATGAAGTTTTATCAAAAAAATCTGCTGATTGTGAACCCTTTCACTGCCTGCAAAACGTACACATTAAACGTGAACCATTGCACTTGGAAAGTGGAAACACTTTCTAATATCTTTGCAAAGCTCTATCCTTATTGTCGACTTATCTTGATATACTGATATCCATGTTATGGATGGGTCACCATCTTTACATACCAATGGGGGGCTCCGTGCCTCGGAAAACACGTTAAGCCGTTGGTCCCGGCGGTCATTCGTGGATCTTTGAAGGTCGTCACGGGTCGTAAGAAGCCCGAAAATCTAAGAACCAGTTTTACCAAGGTGTATCGTATTATCCCATAACCGGGTTGTGGAGATCAGATAGGCAGTCGCCATGTAAAATATTCAGCTGCATTTGGTTAGACTTTTCCAACTTTTTTTCTTTTCTTTCTTTTTTTTAACCCTAGCTCACTAACCTTAATTTCGAGTAACATTATCACTAACCATTCGTAAATTTTACGACGGATTAAAACATCAATATTTATTTAATCAAGTTTATTTATTACACAAAACAACCTTTATTAGCAGTCTTAGTTTTCTCTTAATCAAATAACATAATATGTTTTAGAAATAAGCTACACTGAACAATGATTGCACACAGAAACAATATGCTCCCTGCAAATCGCTTTTGCAGCCCTTACAGAAGGTAGTGGTCATACGAAAACAACAAAATACAAAATATTGATTAAAAAGTTGCAAATAACATTGAAATCGATTAGTGATTTATAAAATATAGTAATTATTACGTCTTATTATAACATAAAAATAATATGTTCTTATAGTAATTATTGAAAATAATTCACAAAAAAATAAATGCACATCATTGAAAATAAAGTTTAGATACTAATCTTTCGTAAATTTTACGGCGATCACACGATATATCCCGATCTAATGAGCGTGCGTCCGCAATGAGTGATTGCAGGTCACTAGCGATGCGAATTAGGAAGGTATTCGAAACGGGCGCTTACCGAAACACTAAATGCGCAAGATACGCGTCGTCATTTTGACGAATGGTTAGTGGCACAGGGTTAACATAGTTGGGAAAAGGCTAGGCTAAGACGATGGCTTATATACATGTTTTGTAATCCCTTAAGTTTGTAATGATAAAACTTGTTGTTTACAGAGTAAAGACGACATGAAACCGTTCGTGTGTGAGCTGTACGTGAGAGCGATCACTGCTGGCATGCACGAGCTGGAGAGGCTCAGACTTAAGACTGAAAAGGTATAATATTTCATTTGATTTTATTCGGGAAACTCACAGCTAACGTATTGTTCTTAAACAATATGAAATTGAAGGCCATTTACAAGTTTCCACTGATAAACACTGAAAAAATAAGGTCAGTACAAAATACTTGTAACATAAATTAGGAAATAAATAGTACAAGCTCAACTAACATCATCCTCCCAGTTTATTTCGGATCGGCGCAACATGTAGTTTTCTTCCATACTTCACTAATAGTCATCTCCGTAGTCACTCCCTTTCTAGCATCTTTCATACAGTCCATCTGTCTTTTTTTGGCCTTCCCCTACTTATAGTATAGCCATCCACATTCATACTCAAAACTTTCCTGACGACATTTTCCTCATTCCTCCTCATCACATGCCCATACCATGACAACCGATTTCCACACAACTTTTCAGTCACCGGTGGTGTTAGTTTCAGACTTCCTCTTATATACTCATTTCTTATTATATCCATAAAATTGTACACATTCGGCTAACACAAACTAAAAATCTATTAGATACAAACAATTACTCTTCTGAGGACGATATGCCGTAATTCATGTCTCAATATTTTGTCTTTTTGGGATTGTCAAAATATTAGTTTAGTTAAACATTCAGCCTGCCATTTGGGAAATTCATGATGTTGTTTATTTATCGACAAATGATGCCACCACACTTAGTAGAGTAGGCCACTATTGGAGTTGCCTTGCTCTTTTTAAGGCGATTAAAAGGCGACCAAATGCCACTTGAGCGCATAGTTTAACTTATACCGAGAATAGTTTTAGTGCTAGCTTACATGCAATGAAACAGTTGATGCACAATTACTTGTATGTTAACTTATGAAAACATACCTGCTAGTGGCTTGGCATGGTGCTTAGTGAGGTCAGAAAACCGGCCAAGTGCGTGTTGGACCACGCACAATGAAGATTTCCATAGTTGCAAAGAATTTATCCCAAAAACAGCATTGTAGTTGAAAAACATGTTCTACGTATTTGTTATTAATTTCAACTTGATACCTCCACGTGTTTCTGAGAAAAAGGGTCTTAACAGACAGACAGATGGACAACGAAGTGATCCTATAAGGGTTCCGTTTTTTTCTTTTGAGGTACGGAACCCTAAAAACTGACAATAATATGTAATAAATGTAATCTCCTGTACCCATTGCAGGATGCAGACGCCCGTTCAGCAGAACAGACCTTAGCTTCATGGTTCACACAACTGGGGGCCCTACTATCAGCGAGCGAGCGTATCCGCTGCGAGTGTACCCTGACGGCGTTCTCCGTGCACCCGACGCCGGCGATGTATGAAAGGATAAAGGCTGCGCCCGCGCTGCCGCCACTTATACTGGTAATGTTGCTAATACTAGAGATGTTATCGGGTGTTTTCCCCCTTGTAACTTGTGGTAAGGTTTAGTGTACGGCCTGAGTGCATGTTCGACTCGATCGTCCAGCGGGGCGGGGCATGCGACGTTCGTGTTAAACACATGCAAACACTCGCGAATGTCCTGAGTGACGGCCGAGCGGTGCTCGGTGAACGCTCTTCGCCGCTTGCACGCAACGCTAAACGCCCCGCTGGACGCTTTTTTACTCGGGCCGTACACTTACTGTGTGTAATGAATTTTGAAATACTGGAATGTCTATGTTTTGGTCGGATATACAGGGTGTTTGGTGCATCGTGTGCCAAATTGAAATGGTCGACTGGGGGGGTCACCTTCTATCCTTTCAGACCCCTAAACACTTCTCATGCCCTGTGGCTTTTTTTTCATCGACTTTTTATTTTTTTATAAAAAAAATACCCAAATTTTGCATTCAATTTCAAAATAAAAAAAAAGTGTAAGTCGTAGACTCTGAATTTTAATTTTATTTAGACGTGTATTGTATTACAGTACTTTTAAATTCAAAATTAGTGACATTAGCCATCCAGTTTTTTTTTTAATTTACTCGCAAAGGTTCGGACTTCAATTAAAGCTGTCCATGTTACAGCTATTTACATGGCTATAAAAAAAAAACCAAAAGCGACCGGGATCTTCCAACTCCCTCAAAAACTCTCTAGTCTATCCTCTTGCTAGTGCTGTGCCACATGCCATAAAAATCTTTTTACAACTTTGTGAATTCGCTAGAATTGTGAATCGAGTCACAAAACACTAAATTTGAAATTATGATTTAAAAAAATATTTTTACTTAAATTATACCTCAAGAACTCATTTAATCTGTTATCTCACTCTTGTAAGGTAAAATCTGTCTCGTATCTCTCTTTTTTGGGGGGGACGGTTACTAGAAATAAAAAATAATTGCATTTTTAACATTTATTTAATCATTTTTTACATATTCTGCTCAAATTGTTGGCCGCTATTGCGAATGCAGGCCCGACATCTATTTCGTATTTCCACAGTTGTTGTACGAAGTCGTATTTCCTCCTTAATTTGATTAAACGCCGTTTCAATGCGTTGAAGTAGTACCTCCCTAGTCGGAACCTCCGTGGCGTATACCAGCTCTTTGGCACGTCCCCAGACATAAAAATCTAGCGGAGTTAGGTGTGGGGAACGTGCCGGCCATGCAATAGGGCCATCGCGACCAATCCACGCATTGGGGAACACATCGTCAAGATATTCCCTCACAGTCTAACGCCAATGCGCGGGACAGCCGTCATGCTGGAATACTTTGGGAACATTTTCATTAAATACGGGCACCTCGGACACTAATTCGGGCAGGTCATTTTGAAGGAACTCCAAATAGTTATCGCCATTGAGGTTATCGGGCAGGTAATGCGGTCCAACTACCTGATTCCCAATCACTCCTGCCCAAACGTTTACACTAAACCTCCTTTGAAAAGATTTCTGCCTTTTAACATGTGGGTTTTCCGTTTTGTTTGTCCAGTGATGCAGATTGTGAAGATTGAGGATCCCTTCTTTGGTAAATTTGGATTCATCCGTCCACAATATTCTTTTTAAGAAATTAGGATCATCCACATCCGTGTGTAACATAAACCGACAGAATGCCACTCGTCTGTCAAAGTCGCCACCCTCAAGACCTACAAACAAAGAACTCTTTTAAATTCCTGTTGAGCAGTAAATAATTGCACAATGAGATTTTTAATGACCGGCGGCGTCGGACCGTTTGTATGGGCTGGTTCACTACCTGGAAGTAGTGACGTCATACCCATTACCTGCTAAACAAAGGCATCGTCAAACAAAGTGTGTACGGGTTTAAAGTTAGTTCAAAATTACGTACCTTGCACCGGAGTGTAGTGGAATGGATGTTTTTCGTTTTGCTGAAGAACTTTCCACACTTTCCATATTGAAATATCAAGATGTGCTGCCACATTTCTGATGCTTCTTGTAGGGTCTTCCTCAAAAAGTGCCAGTATTCTCTCGTCCACTTCAACATTATGTCGCACAATATGGCCCCTTGGTTCATGAAAAGTGACACTGCCAGTCTCGCGTATGCGTCGGTATGTGTCTTGGAAGACTCTGCGGCCAGGTAGTCGTCTACCAGGAAAACGTTCCTGGTAAATTCGTTGCGCTGCACGAGCGACACCATTGGCGGCTCCATAAGCCATCATGATGTCAGCATATTCCTCGTTAGAGAACGTCGCCATTGCAACAACAAAAAATCAACAAAGTTTAACAATAACACCAAAAGTTAAAACGTAACAAAAACCAACAAAACTCAACAAAACAAAGTAACAAAATGAAAAAATCGCGGAGTACGGTGAACTAACACACACGTCAGGTAGCAGAGGCAGTGATGTCTCGACTGACTGACGAATGACGGATTGACGGCGTCGCCGCGTCGGTGGCAGTTCGTCGTTTGTTCATGCAAGAAAGATAGAGACAGAAGATAGATTTTACTTCGCGAGAGTGAGAAAACAAATTTTACCTGTTACTTAAGTAACAATTACGCAAAAAGACTTTTTTCTTTTGAATTTGGAATTTAATATTTTGTGACTCGATTCACAATTATTCTAGCTAATTTACAAAGTTGTAAAAAGATTTTTATGACATGTGGCACATCACTAGCAAGAAGATAGACTAGAGAATTTTTGAGAGAGTTGGAAGATCCCGGTCGCTTTTGGTTTTTTTTTTATAGCCATGTAAATAGCTGTAACATGGACAGCTTTAATTGAAATCCGAAACTTTGCGAGTAAATTAAAAAAAAACTAGATGGCTAATGTCACTAATTTTTAATTTAAAAGTACTGTAATACAATACACATCTAAATAAAATTAAAATTCAGAGTCTACGACTTACACATTTTTTTTATTTTGTAATTGAATGCAAAATTTGGGTATTTTTTTTATAAAAAAATAAAAAGTCGATGAAAAAAAGCCACAGGGCATGAGAAGTGTTTAGGGGTCTGAAAGGATAGAAGGTGACCCCCCCAGTCGACCATTTCAATTTGGCACACGATGCACCAAACATCCTGTATAACAATATATCAATATATAGGGTGACTGGTAATTAGTGACCGATACTTAAACACATGATTGTACTTATAATAAAAAAACAACTTTCACTACGGAACCAAACCTGAAATCGCGAAAAAAAAATCAGCTGTTCCCTACATTGATGTTAGCATAACTCGTCAAAATGTAGGCAACAGCTGATTTTTTTCGCGATTTCGTGTTTGGTGCTAATAGTAAAAGTTGTTTGTTATCATGAGTACAATCATGTGTTTAAGTATCGGTCACTAATTACCAATCCAAAAAGTGTAACTTAAATAACGTACAACCTCTTAAGGGGTCATTGTAATCATCATTATGAACAACTTACTATGGGACTAAACCTGAAATCGTTGACAGTGTATTTGGAGTGGCGTCGAACTATGATTAGGCAAAAAATAAACAGTCAGACAATCTTACTTTGTCTTTAATCCTTCGCATTCCACCAGACACCTAAATCGGGCATGTTTTTAACCTACTCCAAAAAGGGAGGTATTTGATCCGTGTGTATGTACAGACCGCGTCACTTGAATAGCCTCACCCCATATTTTTGTGATTTTATATTTATATTTATTAATATTATAAATATTTATCATATTTTGCTTATTCGAGCAGCGTTTAAGACAAAACACGCACAAACTTGCACGACCCTATACTAGAAAGGTATAGGTAGTTATACCTTGAGTCTCTAATTCAGTTAATTTTTGTAAACAAAGAAACGTCAAGAAATGTCACTGTCAAAATGACAGCACAGTGGTACAAAACATTTTATCATAAAATTTAACACAACACAAACAAGGAAACAACAAGATGAACAAGTAACACGATGATAATAACACAACAACACAACAAAATTAACAAACACGCAGCGAAAAACTTGATCGGGGAAAAGAAAACGAATGAATTGAAAATACCACGAGAAAGGACGCAACGGTGTGATAGTTTGTAAATTATGATTTCTAAAATCAGTACTTAAAAAAAATCTAACCTTTTTCCGCCATTTTTTTAGGAATTACCATTAAGATATTTTTTTGGTCTGTTATCACCTTTGTTTACAATCTCTCTCAATTATCTGAATTAGAGACTCAGGGTATAAATGCAACGTTATATGCGTTCCACATGAATAGCCTCAGTAGTAGCTAAAAAGTCGTCGCATTTCTCTGTTTTCATTTCTCGGCATAAATTCATTATACTAAACTCCTCAAAAAATAAAAGGCCCGTTTTGACATTTGAGAAAGACCCTAGAATGTAACTTGGAACGAAACTGAAAGAAATAATAAAATAATAATTAACTACACAAAGTGTTTAAAAAAAAATACATACATATTTTTGGCGCATTAAATAATATGATGGCATATATTGCGAGTATTCTTTTTGCGCTTACTTTATAGTAGCATGCAATTTCTAATTATTACAAAACGTCTCAAAAACAGTTACTTACTTACCAATTAATTACTGAATTTCACCAGCTTCATTCGATTTTAATAATAATTAAATATTGTGTATTGATCTTTACTGAAAAGAATGCGCTTGGCGCTCAGCTGTATGTTTGATATTTTTTTCTCGACTCGGCTTTGCTTTTGGGCTATTTCTGTTTACTATCACGTTGACCTTGGCTCTTCTATTTTGGACATTGATTTAAATATAGTGATTTGGACACGATTTTGGTGTTTATTGTTATATCGTACGAACTGTTTCAACATGTCGAAAAGAAGACGTACAATCAACAGCCAGTCATGTGAATTGATTGTGAAGTTAACCGAATACTTCGATCGCTAATCAGTTAATCGTGGACCTTTATAGCACGTAACGCAAGTGCAAGATCGCGTCGCAGAAGCACTTAGAATCGGCAAAAAAAATTATTCGAACCATCTTGAAGGAAATGTGTGGGCCTTCCGGTACTGAAGAAAATGTATTACGTACGTCTGAACAGTGCATAATCATTATGGACAATGCATCTTACCATTCAGTTCAAATAGATAAATCACCTACTCAAGCAAACAAAAAGGCTGATTTAGTGACATGGCTACAAAGACAAGGCGTTGAGGCTGACATGAAATTGTTGAAAGCTAAATTGCTGGAACTGGTAAATGAAAATAAAGCTGCGTAACTAAAATATAAAATTGATGAATTGGCACTTCAGCAAAGGCAAAGTTAGAGCACGCAGGGTTCGCGCGAAGAAGAGAGCCTTTAATTCTGCCGCCAAGTTCTGCAAGCGGGTTTTGCATAGGGCACGTTTTGACCATGTCGGACATATCGGGGCCAGGCTGGCTTCGCACCCTCCGGGTAGTAAACAGTTCTGGTCCCTGTCTAAAGCGGTTGAAACGAATTTCTGTCGTCCCACTTTACCTCCTATGATGAAACCTGATGGGTCGCTGGCTTACTCTGCAACTGAGAAGGCAAATTTATTTGCATCTCTCTTCGCAAGCAATTCACGTCTGGACGCTGGCTCAAAGCAACCACCTACTGTACCTCATTGTGACTCCTCGATGCCGGAGATCGCAGTACACATTAAAGAGGTCCGAAGAGTATTGTGCAGTCTAGACGTGAACAAGGCCAGCGGGCCTGACGGCATTCCAGCGAGAGTGTTGAGGCAGTGTGCGCCTGAACTGTCTCCTGTATTGACACGTTTGTTCCGCCTCTCTCTTGAAAAAAGAACGGTGCCGAAATCCTGGAAGCTTGCAAATGTACAACCAGTGCCCAAAAAAGGCGACCGTGCAGACCCTGCCCATTACCATCCGATCGCCATTACCTCCATTCTGTGCAAAGTTTTGGAAAGGGTACTGAACAATAAGTTGCTGAACTACCTTGAAGACAATGATCTTCTCAGTGACCGTCAATATGGCTTTCGCCGGGGACGGTCAACTGGCGATCTTCTTGTGTATGTCACGCACTGCTTTGGCGAAGCCATCGAGAAACACGGCGAAGCACTGGCTGTATCTCTTGACATCTCGAAGGCCTTTGACAGGGTCTGGCACGCTGCTCTGCTCAGCAAGCTTCCTGCTTATGGCATCCCAGCTGATTTTTGTAGCTGGATATCAGATTTCCTTAGTGAACGGTCGATTAGAGTAGTTGTTGATGGCTGCTCTTCTGACCTTATGGCTATTGATGCCGGAGTTCCTCAGGGGTCTGTTCTCTCTGCAACTCTTTTCCTGCTGCACATCAATGACCTGCTTCGGCCTGGTATTGTTGGGTACGCAGATGACAGTACAGTTTCAGAGAGATACTTGTCCAGCGCAAAAACCAGCGGGGCTGAAGTTCGTTCCTTGAGAGAGGCCATGGTAGAGCGGACAGATTTGACCTTAAGCTTTGTCTCCCAGTGGGGTGTTGATAATCTGGTCTCTTTTAACGCCACCAAAACGCAGGCGTGTCTTTTTACCGCTAAAAAGAGTCGTTTCGCCCAAACTCCTACTTTTCGGGGTACATCTGTTCCTGTAACTGATCGACTTGAGCTCCTAGGCATGGAGTTGACATCTGGTCTCAACTTCGGGCGCCACCATCGAGTACAAGGCCCAAACTGCGGCCAAGAAACTGGGCATCCTAAATAGGGTGAAGCGATACTTTACGCCTGGACAGCTTTTAACCCTTTACAAAGCGCAAGTCCGATCCTGCATGGAGTATTGCAGTCACCTTTGGGATGGATCAGCTAAGTACCAACTAGCCGCGCTTGACTCGGTGGAACGCAGAGCTAAGAGGCTCATTGGCGACGTAAAACTGGTGGATGCCAAGCTTCATAGCTTGGCTCATCGCCGCAAGGTTGCCTGCTTGTCGGTCTTCTACAGATTGTACTTCGGAGAGTGTGCCGAGAACTCCACGACCTCATTCCACCGCCCCCCTTCTACCACCGGACATCTAGACGCACTGCCAGTTACCATCCCTACCTGGTTGCTATTCCACCAATTCGCACTAAGCGCTTCCAAATGTCTTTTATAATGCGCACAGCAAAAGAGTGGAACTCACTACCTGCGTCTGTGTTTCCGAACGTATACAACCCTAATCTCTTCAAAGTGAGAGTGAACAGGCTTCTTCTGGGTAAGCTCACTCCATCGTCGACTTTGTCTCTGTCACCTCTAACCTAGACTAGAGTCAAGAGCAAACCCATCACAAATAAAAAAAAAAAAGACACGAAAGTGATAAGAACGCCGCCGTACCATTGTCGGTACAATGCTATTGAGTTGATCTGGGCTCAAGTCAAAGAATACGCAGCTCCCCACAATACAAAGCCGCCATTCCCCAACTAAGCAAATGATGACATTGCTGAAAGAAGCTTGTGCCAAAATTACTAAAGAAGACTGGGCAAAAGTGGTAGGAAAAACTCGAAAAATAATAAAGGAAGATTTTGACAGAGACGTCAATATTGATACTAGAATTGAAAATGAAATAATTATATTTACAGGTGACGATAGCTCAACCTACGATATTGGCTCATCATCCGATCAATCACTTTCGCTTTTTCTTGATTTTTTTGTGATTGAGTGAATGTTATTGTAACCAAAAATATTAAATTAAACACAAATTGACCTTTCCACCACCATTGTATCATTTCAAAATACCTACAATATTAAAGTTTAAGTTAAATTTTCTAACCAAAACTTTAATCCAATGCACTTTACAATACATAATCAAATCGATCAAATACTCATACAAACTTAACCGATTTATCGTATCAAGTACCGAGTCGTATGGTTACTTCATTAATTTACGTCGCGATGATAAATATCAAAACGGGCCTTAAGTATAACGTTGTATATTACATATTTATTATTTGTGCAGTGTTGTTTTTTTTTTGACATGGTTCATGGTCACAGATTAAATGATATTGTAATAGAAAAAAAAAATTAAGGATTAATAATTATCTAATCGCGAAATTGCTAGAAAAATAGGTCGTAGCCCTAAAGTTATTAATAACTATCTGAAAAATAAACAAAATTGTAAAGGTCGAATAAAACTGGCCACTTCGTCACGTGAGCGCCGACTTATTTTACGTGCAGCATTTAAATCTTCCAAAACAGCTCGACAAATAGCGAATGACGTAAAGATCAGTGCTTCATTGTCTACAGTGCGACGTATAATAAACTCACCCCCATACCTCCAACAGAGGAAAATGAAGAGGAAGGAAACCTTTTTTGCGCGAACATCATCAAAAGGCCCGATTATCATTTGTTAGAATACCATATGTATTGGACAAATCAATGGCACAATGTTGTTATTAGTGATAAAAAATGTTCAATTTAGATGGTCCAGATGGATTCATTTTTATCACGCCGCCATTCAGGGGGTGGCTCAGTAATGGTGTGGGGTGCGATTTCTTATTACGGAATCATTAATACATTAGGCGCGGCAGACGCACATGCGCGTTTTCGGACGTTCACCAAGTGCTTGACGTCGCGTATGCGCGTCCATACAATTTACATAACTTTCTTCGAGTGCGGCGCGCCGCACCTGTGCGTTCGTTGTGCATCTCTATTGTTTTGAAAACATCGTAAAATAAGGGTCGGTAAGGGTGTAGCATAAAGAAGCGTTTGCATAAAGAATTAAGCAGACAATGTGTTAATACTTCCGTTATTAAAGGAAAGGTAACTTCAAAACTGTATAATTTACTGGAAGAGAAGACAAAAGAGATTCATAGTATTTAAAAAAAAGTGGATTTTTCAACAAGACAATGCCCCTCACATACGTCATATGAAACCAAAACTTGGGTTGACAAAATAAAATTCAAGTTTTAGATTGGCCATTGACCTCTCCGAACTTAAATAATAAAAAAAAGAACAAAAATGTTTATTTCGTTATTACACGTTATACAATGTTATACAGCTGGTGGCGTCCCCTTTTAAGCAAATAGATGCCTGCACCAGGAGGCGCCGCTCTTTTATATCATACGAGTGTAATAAGTTACTAAACAAAAGTGTAAATGAATAATTAACAGTCTAATAATTCTAGTTTTTTCATGTCTGTTGGTGTGTGTGTGCGTGTGCGTGCGTGCGTGCTTGGTTGCGTTTGTGCGAGTTGTGTGTGTGTGCTTGTGCTTCTGTGTTTGTGAGTGAAAGGGTGTGTGTGTGTGCGTGCAAGGTTGATTTATACGGAAAGTGGTTTGTGTAAATAGGAACAGTTTAATTTATATTTTAAAGCCGATTCTCAATTTCATCGTAACATAACTTGTTTATACATTTAACCAGCAACGATTTGCATTCTTTAAACGGTTTAGTATAGATATCTATTACTTTATTTATTTTGTTATATAAATAAGACGAGCGACTGTCGTACTGAATTTTAGCAAATTCTGTTTTTACCAGAGTGGTGCAAGCAACACTGTGTTTTCTTTTTCTAGCTAAGATATTGGAATCTAATGGTAGGGTTTTATGTTTTTTTAGTACTACGTGTATAATATATAATTTTCGGATTGATAATAAGTTAGGTACTAATTTGATATAGCTCACAAATGGGAAAGGTCCTTTTTTTGAAGTACATTACTTTTATTAATGTCCGTTAAATATCATAGAAAATGTTTGGGGCTATATATCTCGCCAATTATTTGCCGGTGGACGTCATTTTAGTAGCAGCGCAGATCTTATACAAGAAATTCATAACACTTAGAATGATTTGGACCTAAATTTCATTCACTCATTATATGAATCCATTCCTTATAGAATTTTCGACGTAATTAAGAGTAATATAATAATGTAATATATAATAAGAGAGGAAAATACACAAAATATAATCATATTTTTCTGTTTTCTTTTAGTGAGGCTATTCAAGTGACTTGCCCTATTTGTGACTTTAGTACAGGTATGGGCAACCTTTGACATGTTGAGGGCCAAACTTTAGCGTGCAAATACGTTCGCGGGCCGCGTTTAAAAGTACTTAGTGCATTTTAAAGTAGTGATAATATTTTTTGCGATAAATAGTAGACATGAAATAATACGACAATGTTATTATAGTACAATTTATTAAAATAACAAAATTAATTAAAAAAAAATGGTACGTTATAATTAAATAGTTAAATTTGCAATTCTTACAAACTACGAAAGTTAAATACACCGAAATCAATGAGACACTTGAGCTTGAATTTGGGAAACTAATCCATCAATATTTGGATTAATTCCACTAATACAAAGACGTAAAGAATTTTCCAAATTATCGTCAGTCAGTCTTGTACGATGTGTTGATTTATTAACTTTCATCAATGAAAAGAACTGTTCGCATTTATAAGTACTACCAAATACACAAATTAATCTTCTTGCGAATTTTCTAAGCTGCGGAAAATTGTCTTCTTCTAGGTATTTTTTGTAGAAATCACACAATTCTACGTCTTCAAATTTGGATTTTAGGAGTGAGTTTTCTTCAATCTCGATCAACTCCATTTGTAAGTGTATTGGAGCATTTTGTACATTACATTTTGTAGGAGTAGCAAATAAACTGAAACAGTCTTCCATGTTTTTGAAGTCGCTAAATGTGTCCGAAAATTGTTCTGACAGTAACTTGAGTTCTTCAGCATATTGAGCATAAGCAATATTTTCATACGCAGAGATGAAAATTGAAATGGTAACTGTTACCAGACAGCATCTGGGACTCCCACAAGCGTAGTTTGATCTGAAACGCTTTAAAATGGCTGTACAAATCATTTACTAACTGTCCTTGTTTTTGAAGTTTCAAATTTAAATCATTCAAATAGCCTGTAAGATCGACCAGAAATGCTAAGTCACATATCCATTTTGGGTCACTTAATTCAGATAGTGGTTTATCTTTTATTTTCATAAAGTCTGCTACCTCATTTCTAAGCTCGTAAAACCGTTTCAACATTTTTCCTTTGCTCAGCCATCTGACTTCACAATAATATGTTACGTCGTTATATTCAGCTGATATTTCATCCAAAAATGCCTTGAACTAACGATGGTTAACACGTTCTGTGCGGCCGACACGCATGTGCGATTTTCGAACGTTCACCAAGTGCTACCGGCGCATATGCGTGTCCATACAATTGTATGTACTTCCTTCGAATGCGGCGCGCCGCACCTGTGGGTTTTTTGTGCATCTCTATTGTTCTTGGCGTAATTGTTTTATGACTCATAAAAAATGGGAAAATTTTCAAACACACCTAGGCGTCTCGCCGCACTTGGGATAAGTTTGTAACGGCGCACATATGTGCCCAGCCGCACTGGGTAGAGTTTCTTCAATCGCGCCTGCGCGCTCATAGCACCACACGAAGTATTTTTTGGGCGCGCATGAGTGTTTGCCGCACAGGGTTTAGTGTAACATAAAGCAGCACTTGGAGCAAGTTCGCCAAATAATTCAGCAGTGAATGTGTTAAGCCCTCGGGATCGAATATAGTTGATGGTTTTTACTACCACATTCATAACATTCTGGAGTCGAATGGACTTAGAACACAAGTTCTGTTGGTGGATAATGCAATTAAGGACTATCAAATCATCTTTTTTCACATTTAATTCTGTTACTTTTTCATTCAAAATTCCGATGAAACCTTTACGTAAGCCGACCATAGAAGGTGCACCATCAGTGCATACTCCAATTAATTTTGACCATGGCAAGCCAAAACTTGTGAACACCTTTTGAACTTCAATAAAAATATCCTCTCCTGTAGTGGGTTCTTTAAGCGGCTGTATAGCAAGCATTTCCTCAGTAACAGTGAACTCCTTATCAACTCCTCGAATAAATATAGCCAGTTGAGCTGTGTCAGACAAATCGGTGCTCTCGTCTAATGCTATGGAAAATAATTCAAAACCAGCCATACGGTCAGTCAATGTTGCCATCATTTCTATACGTCGAACAACAGTTCGTCTTGACAAACTAATTCATTTTTCTTTTCAGGACACTCTACTGCAAACTTCTAACATACACTCCTTGATAAAATCTCCTTCGGCAAATGGTTTTAATGCCTTTGCCAATTTTGAGCTAACTATACAATTAGCTTTCACAACATTATCAAGTTGTGTTCTTTGTTTATGAAACATTTGTTGCTGTTTTTCCAAATTTGCCGTAAGCTTCTGGATTTTGTCTGTTCTTAATATTGTCCTGTCAGTGAGTGCAGCGTAGCATGCTTAGTTGAGTAATGCCTCTTTATATTGGATTCTTTCATTACTGAAATGGATTCTTTACACAGCAAACAAATAGGCTTACCATTGTGCAAGATAAAAAGAATTCAGTCCATTTTTCTTGAAACTGGCGAGCCTCTGTATCTACTTTTTGTTTTTTTCCACCAGACATCATTTTTGTTTACTTTTCGTTCAATAAACTTAATGACAAACTATAGTTAGTAACCACTCAAGATGCACACAAAGTCACAAAGCAAGTTGACGGCTCGAGCAGTTCGCTAGGATATCGCTTGTCCAAGTTATCACCTCGGTAGCTCAAATAGAACTGAACTAACGTTCGGGCCATCCACCCGCTTCTTATATAGGCAAAATGAAGGAATAATCTGGAAGAAACTAGTTTAGAATAATTGAGAAGCAATAAATCTTTTGATGTGTCGCCCGTGAGGCGACAAACCTCAAATAATTTGATCTAGCAAGCCGAGTGGCGGCGATTATCAAAGAGTGAGGCGGCAAACATCAAGGATTTCATGTTTGCCGCCTCACTGTCACTCCCGTGAGTATAAGTACCTAATGTAATATTTCTTTAATTGGGTTTTTTCAAAATGTCTCGCGGCCCGGATCATATATTACAGCGGGCCAGATCCGGCCCGCGGGCCTGTCCTTGCCCATATATGCTTTAGTATATAATAATAATTTATTAAATGTCTACTTTTTGTAATGAATCTGTAACGGTAAGCTATTAAAGTTTATTTTATAAAATCATTTATGCAATTGTTTCTCTAGAATTGGATTTCCAACTAATTTTGCGGGTGAGGCTATTCAAGTGACGCGGTCTGTATGTTTGCTTGTATCTCCACGATTTTCTCAAAAACTGATGAACCAATTTTGATGATTCTTCACTAACGTGATCTACATACTTTTAGAAAGGTTTTAGTATATAATACATTAGGTAATTATTCTTATGTACGAAGTTATATGCATAAATGTACTGTATTTCCGGCATTTCTAAACGGATTTTGATGATTTTTCTTTTTGTTCGTCTTGACCATATGGTATTTTTTATATTCAACTAAAAATGGAAAAATAATTCGACTTCAGAAGCTGTTAAGTTTTTTTTTTATTAAAGTTATTTTATTCGTTTTAGGTTTTGAAGTCAGTTTTTACTTCTTTTAAAGTAAATTTTTATATCAATAAAAATTTTATGTATGCATGCGAATGAGATCGCGAGCAGAACCGTTCAAACCCTATTTAATTTTGATTTTCCTTCATTTCAGGATGACCAAGAAATAAAAGAAGTACCGAACAAAGAATTCGGGAGCTGGGCCAGCGATTCTCGCGGGCAGACCAACTTCGTGAAGACTTCGGAGACTCTGAACCTCAAACACACGCAGCATCAGGCCAATGTGCTGTCTACTGCGATCTTCAGTGAGGGCGAAGCACTGGGCATCAGCCCTGAATTGTGTACGGATATCGCTGTGCTGCTTTCTGGACCACGACTGAAGACGCTTTCTTGGGATACTGACAGGTTTGTCCCAAATGATTGTTGTAATCAAGTTATGAGCTGGTAAGCACGTCTGTTCAGTTTCTAACATATTTCGTACATAAAAAGGGATACTTATTATTTAGCATTTACTTCTAGCATTGTCTTTTCTGGATGCCTTTCTAACTTTTCTTAAAAAAAACGTGAGTTTTTCACGCAAATAAGTAAAGGCCCATGTCATAAATTGGTACATAAAGTGGTAATTATTTATGACCTATTTCGTCGTCTTTTTATGCAGCTGAATACCAGTATCTTACATGGCGCGACTGCCTATCTGACCTCCACAACCCTGTTACTGGGTAATGATACCCTTAGTAAGATTTTTAAGATAACCTAAAATATTTCTCATTTCTATCTTCCAGGGAGCTACTACTAGAAAACTGTCGCACGTACATGGAGCGTACACACTTTGGTACTCGCGCGGTAACAACAGAGCTCAAATATCTGAACCTAGACCCGAGGGAGTTTCAACACTTGCCGGAAGAAGAGGACGATGATACTGACATGTATTATGGGATTGAGAAAGGTTAGACATGATATTAATTTATTTGGAGATGAAAATGATGTAATAGTAAAAAGTTGTGGCAAAGTGTAGGGTCATAGGGTTAAAGAATTTTGTCATGATCTATCTACGTAGTCTGGTCATAAGTTTTGTCACATATGGAAAGTTAAATAACTGACACAATGAGTTACGCACTACAACCATTTGTATATCAAATGAAAGGGTATAAAATACAGATTTACACCACATTAACACATTCGGTGCGGCAGACACACATGCGCGTTTTCATAACTTTCTTCGAGTGCGGCGCGGCGCACATGTGTGTTCGTTGTGCATCTCTATTGTTTCGAAAACATCGTAAAAAAAAGGGTCGGTAAGGGTGTAGCATAAAGAAGCGTTTGCATAAAGAATTCAGCAGAGAATGTGTTAAAATCACTCGAAATGTCCTCCTCTTGCTTCGATACAAGTCTTCAATCTGCAAGGCCAGTCATCAATCGAAGCACGCACGACGTTCATGTCAATATCGGCGACTGCTTTAATCAGGGATGCTTTAAATGACTCCAAGTTGCGATGGGGTTTAGCGCAGACCTTCTCCTCTAAGTGCTGCCAGATTTTGTAATCCAAAGGTTTCCAGTCTGAACGGGATGTGGGCCAATCCTCATGCCTGATAAAGTAGATTCCACGGGTCGTTAGCCAGTTTTGGGTACTTTTTGCCTTATGAGCCGGCGCAGAATCCTGCTGGAATACCCAGTGCTTATTTTCGAACATTGTTTGTGAAAGAGGTTCCACAATGTTTGTTAGCACTTTGTTTTGATATACAAGGGCACTGGTTTTCACTCCTTTTTCACAAAAAAAAAAACCTCCGTTGGACCCAAATAGGACACCCCAAGCCAAACCATGCATGACGAAGGGTGTTGACCACGCTGAACACGTGACATATGTACGTCAGCTCGCTTCTTCACTAGAGTGTGCATACTCTTTATCATATTGTTTGTTGAAACTCTCCTGAACATTAAAAACTTTTTCGTCTGAAAAAAGTATTTCGCGGTATTTTATTCCCGCGTACCGCCTTAACAAAGCCCGGCTTCTTTCGAGTCTGATTTTCTTCAGCCGTGCGTTAAGATGTGCTGTTTTTTTTTCTATAAGCACGCAGTCCTAGGTCTTCATTTAACACCCTTGCAACAGTAGTTCTGCTTAGTCCCATCTGCAGAGCCAACGTTTTTTGCTTGCGGACAGGATTTCATTGGATTCCCGCCTTCACTGCATTGATGACCGCTGGAGTCCGAACAGTACGAGGTCGACCGCTCCTTTGTTTATCTTCTAATCTTGAATCGTTTAATAGTATGATAGATAACCCAGATGGTGAATGTGGCAACGCGGGTACCGGATGTTGACGGCCATACACCCAATTGCTTGGACCTTCTGCTGGCATCTGATCCGGACAGTCATTCAGTATCGGTCTCAGCCCCGCTGGGAACGTCTGACCACTGTCTGGTGAAATCCATATCAACCTGCTCTCCTCCAGATGAGAGCCCTAGAGGCACGAGGCGAGTATGGCGATACGGGTCAGCAGACTGGGATGAGATGCGGCACTTTTTTGCGTCTTATCCATGGCGGCAAGTGTGCTTTTCCTCGGGTGACCCCTCGCGCTGTGCTGACGCGGTTGCGGACGTGATTCGGCAGGGGATGGAATATTTTATTCCATTCTCCGACATCCCGCTCGGTCACAAATCCCGGCCTTGGTATAATGCAGAATGTGCCCACGCTGAGGCCCGAAAAGAGACTGCCTACCAAGCCTGGGTCAAGGCCCGCGACCGCAAAGTTAGAGCGCGCAGGGTTCGCGCGAAGAAGAGAGCCTTTAATTCTGCCGCCAAGTTCTGCAAGCGGGTTTTGCGTAGGGCACGTTTTGACCATGTCGGACATATCGGGGCCAGGCTGGCTTCGCACCCTCCGGGTAGTAAACAGTTCTGGTCCCTGTCTAAAGCGGTTGAAACGAATTTCTGTCGTCCCACTTTACCTCCTATGATGAAACCTGATGGGTCGCTGGCTCACTCTGCAACTGAGAAGGCAAATTTATTTGCATCTCTCTTCGCAAGCAATTCACGTCTGGACGCTGGCTCAAAGCAACCACCTACTGTACCTCATTGTGACTCCTCGATGCCGGAGATCGCAGTACACATTAAAGAGGTCCGAAGAGTATTGTGCAGTCTAGACGTGAACAAGGCCAGCGGGCCTGACGGCATTCCAGCGAGAGTGTTGAGGCAGTGTGCGCCTGAACTGTCTCCTGTATTGACACGTTTGTTCCGCCTCTCTCTTGAAAAAAGAACGGTGCCGAAATCCTGGAAGCTTGCAAATGTACAACCAGTGCCCAAAAAAGGCGACCGTGCAGACCCTGCCCATTACCGTCCGATCGCCATTACCTCCATTCTGTGCAAAGTTTTGGAAAGGGTACTGAACAATAAATTGCTGAACTACCTTGAAGACAATGATCTCCTCAGTGACCGTCAATATGGCTTTCGCCGGGGACGGTCAACTGGCGATCTTCTTGTGTATGTCACGCACTGCTTTGGCGAAGCCATCGAGAAACACGGCGAAGCACTGGCTGTATCGCTTGACATCTCGAAGGCCTTTGACAGGGTCTGGCACGCTGCTCTGCTCAGCAAGCTTCCTGCTTATGGCATCCCAGCTGATTTTTGTAGCTGGATATCAGATTTCCTTAGTGAACGGTCGATTAGAGTAGTTGTTGATGGCTGCTCTTCTGACCTTATGGCTATTGATGCCGGAGTTCCTCAGGGGTCTGTTCTCTCTGCAACTCTTTTCCTGCTGCACATCAATGACCTGCTTCGGCCTGGTATTGTTGGGTACGCAGATGACAGTACAGTTTCAGAGAGATACTTGTCCAGCGCAAAAACCAGCGGGGCTGAAGTTCGTTCCTTGAGAGAGGCCATGGTAGAGCGGACAGATTTGACCTTAAGCTTTGTCTCCCAGTGGGGTGATGATAATCTGGTCTCTTTTAACGCCACCAAAACGCAGGCGTGTCTTTTTACCGCTAAAAAGAGTCGTTTCGCCCAAACTCCTACTTTTCGAGGTACATCTGTTCCTGTAACTGATCGACTTGAGCTCCTAGGCATGGAGTTGACATCTGGTCTCAACTTCGGCGCCACCATCGAGTACAAGGCCCAAACTGCGGCCAAGAAACTGGGCATCCTAAATAGGGTGAAGCGATACTTTACGCCTGGACAGCTTTTAACCCTTTACAAAGCGCAAGTCCGATCCTGCATGGAGTATTGCAGTCACCTTTGGGATGGATCAGCTAAGTACCAACTAGCCGCGCTTGACTCGGTGGAACGCAGAGCTAAGAGGCTCATTGGCGACGTAAAACTGGTGGATGCCAAGCTTCATTGCTTGGCTCATCGCCGCAAGGTTGCCTGCTTGTCGGTCTTCTGCAGATTGTACTTCGGAGAGTGTGCCCGAGAACTCCACGACCTCATTCCACCGGCCCCCTTCTACCACCGGACATCTAGACGCACTGCCAGTTACCATCCCTACCTGGTTGCTATTCCACCAATTCGCACTAAGCGCTTCCAAATGTCTTTTATAATGCGCACAGCAAAAGAGTGGAACTCACTACCTGCGTCTGTGTTTCCGAACGTATACAACCCTAATCTCTTCAAAGTGAGAGTGAACAGGCTTCTTCTGGGTAAGCTCACTCCATCGTCGACTTTGTCTCTGTCACCTCTGACCTAGACTAGAGTCAAGAGCAAACCCATCACAAATAAAAAAAAAAAAAAAAAAAAAAAAGATAAATCTCAGTGGAATTTTCAAATTTTTCAGCAGTTTTAAAATCTCAGTTGGCGCGTGACCGCAACGATGCAATGCAATTACTGCGACTCTCGTCTTCTTTGCGCGTCCACTCCATTTTAGAAAATGAACAAAATTCCAGAAACCCTTTGTTTTTATTTTCTTTAAATATTCAAATTTCGAACGCCCATAATATTTTCCTCGGCTTGCATTCTAAATTCGAAATTTTACCTGTGTGACAGAACTTATGGCCTGATTACTTATACTAATAAAGCTGAAGAGTTTGTTTGTTTGAACGCGCTAATCTCTGGAACTATAGTTTGACCAAGACCGCTATACCGCGCTGTAGGTATGTGCGCGGCGAGACGGGGGGCAGTGCAGGCCGCTCATTCGTCAATGCTCACGGCGTCCCACCGCTCATTCGCCAGCGCTGCACCCCGCCTCGCCGTGCATTCCTAAGGCGCGGTACAGCGGTCTAGGTCAAACTATACCAGATGGATTTGAAAAATTCTTTTTGCACTTGATAGCCCAATACTTGAGGAAGGCTATAGGCTGTTTAAAATCACGCTAGAACCCTTAGGAGCCGAGCACAAGTAAAAAAAGGCAAAAAGAACGCAAAGTGAAAACGAGTATTAGCGCGGGCGGGAAGTGTGGCTGTTATTTTAGTATTTTGTGGTGCCTTACGACTACCACGCGAAAGAAGTCGCGGGTAGAAGCTAGTAAATGATAATTATTTTGTGAATTGGTTAAAAATAACACACGCGTCAATTTTTTTTATTTAAACTATTATGAGCGTGAAAAGTTTAATTGAGACCTATAGAAATTTTAAATTCTAATATATGGACGTGGAAGCTTTTTTTTTTGTATGATACTCCTAACAAAGGTATTTTTCTAAAACGTATTTTTAAACGTCACAAATAAGGGCCGGTTTTTTGATCCGTAGTTAACTAATGGTTGAATTTTGGCAAAATGTGAAAGGCTAAACATGAATGAGTTATGTCATTAGTTACTATTTTTTAATAGGAATGAGCTAACATAAATGTCAATATGGCTTTCACCGGGGACGGTCAACTGGCGATCTTCTTGTGTCTATGTCACGCACTGCTGTCGCGAAGCCATCAAGAAACACAGCGAAGCACTTGCTGTATCGCTTGACATCTCGAAGGCATTTGACAGGGTCAGGCATGCTGCTCTGCTCAGCAAGCTTCCTGCTTATGGCATCCCAGCTGATTTTTATAGCTGGATATCAGATTTCCTTAGTGAACGGTCGATCAGAGTAGTCGTTAACGGGTGCTCCTCTGACCTTATGGCTATTGATGCCGGAGCAGGGGTCTGTTCTCTCTGCAATCCTTTTCCTGTAGCACATCAATGACCAGCTGCTTCAGCCTGGTATTGTTGGGTACGCAGATGACAGTACAGTTTCATAGAGATACTTGTCCAGCGCAAAAACCAGCGGGGCCGAAGTTCGTTCCTCGATAGAGGCCATGGTAGAGCGGACAGATTTGACCTTAAGCCTCGTCTCCCAGTGGGGTGATGCTAATCTGGTCTCTTTTAACTCCACCAAAACACAGGCGTCTTTTTACCGCTAAAAGGAGTTGTTTCGCTCAAACTCCTACTTTTATTTTATTTTATTTGTTAGGGACAAAAATCAGTTACATGCCAAGCTTAACTAGTGATTCTTAAATTAGCACAATAGGTACTTAGAAATACACATCTATTCCTGGTACTAGTATATCTATTTTCGGAGTACATCTGTTCCTGTAACTGATTGGCTTGAGCACCTAGGCATGGAGTTGACATCTGGTCTTAACTTGCGGCCAAGAAACTGGGCATCCTAAATAGGGTGAAGCGATACTTTACGCCTGGATAGCTTTTAACTCTTTACAAAGCGCAAATCCGATCCTGCATGGAGTATTGCAGCAACCTTTGGGATGGATCATCTAAGTACCAACTAGCCGCGCTTGACTCAGTGAAAAGCAGAGCTAAGAGGCTTATTGGCGACGTAAAACTGGTGGATGCCAAGCTTCACAGCTTGGCTGATCGCCGCAAGGTTGCCTGCTTGTCGGTCTTCTACAGATTGTAATTCGGTGAGTTTGCTCAAGAAATCCACGACGTCATTCCGCCGGCCCCCTTCTACCATCGGACATCTAGACGCACTGCCAGTTACTATCCAGTTACTACCTAGTTGCTATTCCACCAATTCGCACTAAGCGTTTCCAAATGTCTTGTAATGCGCACAGCAAAAGAGTGGAACTCACTACCTGCGTCTGTGTTTCCGAACGTATACAACCCTAATCTCTTCAAAGTGAGAGTGAACAGGCTTCTTCTGGGTAAGCTCACTCCATCGTCGATTCTGTCTTTGTCGCCTCCGACCTGTATAAAGCATACATAATAATTTCATTCATTGCGTTCGAGTGAAGGAAGACGAATCTAATTCAGTCAGTCACCATTCGCAACCTGCCATTGTAACACGTACTATCTATTTTTATTATTGTACCTTGTGCAAACTTATTTTAATACAGTCCACTATATCACTTCTAAATTGAGTGGTTTTATTACCAGCGACTGCCACACGACCTAGACTAGAGTCGAGAGAAAACTCAACTTAAAAAAAAAACGTGTATACATTCATGTTTAGTCTTTCAAATTTAGCTAAAATTCAACCATTGGTTCTATGTTTAACCATTGGTTGAGTTAACTATGAATCAAAAAACCGGCCTTAAAACAAGTTGTAATTTAGCACAATACTGCTACATTTCCACTATATTTTGTATTCGACAGATTTCTTTAGCTAATCTTATTCAAATTACGTCATTTATTAAACAAACAAACAAACAAAACGTAAACAACAATTACAAAATTAAATTTTGTCAAAAGGCTACGAGCATTATCAGGAGCCAGAAGAAATATGGCAAGACGCTGACGACCCTGAACGAACACAGAGCGCGCATTCTTCCGACATTGAGTCAGAAACCCCAGTGAAAACAAAGAAAGCACAGAAAAAGACGAAGAAGATGCTCTCTTCCGAGGATGAATCTGACCCTCTCAGTCTCGTCGCAGAAACCAAAAGAGTAGAGAAGAAGAAGGAACGACCACACAGCAAGGAAAGAAGTAAAGACAGCAAGGAGAAAAGTAAAGAGCCTAAAAAGTCAAAGTCGAAGGCGAAACCCAAAGTTCCTCTAGAAATCCAAGACGACCAAAGCACGGCAAAGAAGAAAGAACCTAAAAAGAAACGGGAGAACAAGAAGAAAGAAAAGTTGGTGCCTACTACTTCAAAGTGTACGTTATCCAGTCTTATTGGAATGAAAGTGGCGCATTCAATTAAAAATTCAGACCTTCCCGACGTCGTTCACACACCCTCTATCAGTGACGGCGATTACGATAGCCAAGCAAAGTCCTCAAACTCTATCCTGTCAGAAAACAACGAAACCAATGTCCTATTTGACGGCCTATTTTCTATGGACGAGCTCAAGTCACCTGAAAATACTCCGGATAAGGAAACGCTCACGAAAAATAGTGAACTTCTTAGGGATACGGTCGGAGTTAGTTCTGTTGTGTGTCATAATCAGAGTCCGAGCCGAAACGACTTTTTGAAACATAAAGTACCAAATCCGCCACAATCTAGGACCTGCTCGCCAACTAATATGAAACATAAAGAATCGAATTCGCCACAATCTAGGACTTCCTCACCAAGTAATATGATGATTAAAGAAAGCCTGAGTAAACTGTTACACTATAGAAGACAGAAGGCTATTGAGATGGAACAAAGAATAAATCTACAGCCAAATGTTGTTCATACTTATTCTCATAAGCATGGAGCTCAAACCGCAACGATTACACCAGCACCTAGTCCTGTGCCGGTCAATCCAGTCAGTCCAAAACCACAGCTAACAGTAAACGTACCAGAGAACCCGAAAGTCTACATAAACAAAACACAGTCGGAACAACTGACTGAACTAAGGAATGAAGTTAACAACTTATTGAGCGCCAAAACGTTTGGAATAGCAAGGCCGGCTATACAGTATGGTCCTAAGACCAATAACTGTTTATTAAATAACACTCAGACAAGCGGGGCTAGATTCGGGAATCCTAAATTACAGAAACAGATGCAAGATACATATAAAATTAATCAAACGCAAGTAAAAGATACTACTGTTGGAGGCACTGAGTCAAAGGCCACATCGTCACATTGTAATGTACCAAACAAACAAAAATCTGTAGACTCAAGTCAACAGAATTTCCACATATTTCTCAAAGAGTTACAGGAATCTATTAATGCAGGTGCTCGTTCAAATAAAAATGTAAATATCAAAAAGGATATTAAACCAGTCAGTAGGGTGACGCCTGTAGTACCCAAAGGCCAGGCTGAATCCAAGACATCTCCACAATGTGCCAAACAATCACAGAAGAAAACTTCAGACTTTTTAAACACGTTTTCACGCCTCAGTTATTTACACAAAAATAAAGTGGACCCAAAAGGGAATGGAACGAAACCTGTTGTAGACGCACTAATAGAATATCAGAGTAAAACGCTGCAAAATCCCCCTACTGATGCGGAAATAAATCGAATTTTAATGGAACAGAAATTGGCAGCAAAGTCTCTTCAACTTAAAAATGAGCCAGTGACACCAAAAAGTGACAAAGCAGCATACCAGCATCCAGAAAACAGTCAAAGCTTACTGAAGAAATTTGACAAACCAAAACCTGTAAGTAATACTGCAAAACAGAATCCCATAATGGCCAATATACTGTCCGGCCAGATCGCAAAGCCAGTTAAAACTGAGAATCAATACAAAAACGTTCAAGTGGAACGACCTAGAGTCGACCTAGAATCGAGTTTACCTAAAAAGTTTTCGTCTCTAACAGAAAGAGATCAACAGGACTTACTTACCCTTTTGCGACAGCAGACTAAACTGAACCTTCGACCGAAAGTGGAACATGTCAAAGAGAAGGTACAATCCCCACAAACGATAACAGGTCACATGCCTTCAACAAACTATTCCGTTCCTTGCACTAGTCAGTCATCCAACAAGCATAAGATTTTAGAAGCCCCTAACATTACATATAACAACGTCAATATCAAACAAGTAACGAAACCTAGTCCGAGCATAAAGCCATCAAACGTTAATCTTGATTTAAGATTGCTACAGACAAAGCCTTTGAATATGGTCAAGACTGAACTTAATTGTACTAAAACCGTAGATCCAAAGCCTATTAAAAAGATTGAAATATTAAGCAACATTGAAATTAAAAGTAGCATCAAGCACAAAGCTGAAACTGTAGCTAAACCTAAGGAAGAAACCGATTGGGAGAAGGTAATGGACGCCATTTTGTCTCACAAGACACCAAGCAGAGGCCCCAAAGCCCTTGACATGGCGTTGAACAAAAATGCCTATAACAAGGCGCTAGCAGAAAGCTTGCGGAACCAAAGCTTAGTTAAGGCTAATTCCACTGGAGATCTAATAAAAATGACAAACGTAATATCAAAAGGTCAGTCAAAACCAGCACTGACCGCTGACCCGACGCAGAGTCCACACCCTCCAGTACTGAGACGATCGAACACAGAGAGTGTCATAAAGACTACTAGAAAATCTTGTAAAACACCAGCGAAGGTGGTTCAGAAACCTTCAACAAACACATCGGTACTACAAGCCAATCCAAACGTAACTAGTCCGATACAACCTGAAACACCAAAACGAGAAATCCAGACTGAGAAAAGATCAAGACTCGGAACAAAATACCAAATGGACGAACATAAAAAATTACCAGTAAAACATCAGGAGAAACAATTCACTGCTCCGTATTACAAAGAAGAGGATCCATTTATCTCAGGAATACCAAATTCTGATTATGATCTTCTTGAGGAATTAATGGATGATGATTTGCGGCAAGAAATCGGCGAATTGTCATCGGATGAGGACAATTACATAACACCAATGCAAAGCCTGAAAGGTAAAAACTACAATATAAATAAGCCATTAATACCTGCCATTCAAGAGGAACGCTTAAATCCAACAATGCTTAATACAACACTGGCACATAAAAAAGCAGTTCCGAAAGTAAGAAGTGATGTCCCAAAGACTGCTTTTCATTCTTCAGTACAAAAACAGCATACGTCAGCATTTGTCAATGTGAAGTCGGGGATTAAAACTGCTGAATACATAAACAATGAGGCAAATAATGTTCATTCTACTATTGCCGTTCACCGAATGCCTCAAACTGTGATTACACCTTCGAAAAATCGCAGAAATCAAAGTTATCACGCCAATACTGATCAATTGCGAACAGTAGATCAAACTAACACAATTGTAGCAACTATGCCGAGACAGACTGCGTTAAAAAACGTAGTTCTTATCGGATCAGATATTGTATACCAACCTTGCGCGGTTCAAACACCTGTACTTGCGGCCAATGTAACTCAGAATACATACGTAACGTACCAGCAAAACATGGCGCTTTATCAGACGACGCAATTCGCTGCTCCCGTTGTGAACCCAGTGATCATAGGTAATGCTATTACTGTGTCTAAAACAACGACAGCAATGACGGCATTGACGACGGTTGCTAATAAACCTGACATTGTTGTTCAAACTCCTAAAAGTAAAGAAGTAATAAGAAATGTCGTCGTTCAAAACAAGACGGTAATCTATGACACTAAAGACGCCAAATCAGAACCCAAAACTAATCCGGTTGATAACCCGAATGATGATACTCCTAAATCAGAAAAGGAGAAAGTCGATATAAATTCGAATAAAAACGTTTCTGAAAGGAAAGTACTATCTGAGGTACAGGAAAAACAGAAGCTCGAGAAAGTCGAACCGAAGACTAGAAGCCAAACTAGGAAATCGTTTGAACGAGATTTAATGAACGATGTTATAAAAGATCAGGAGCGACTGCAGAAAAAACGTTCGTCTATTATAAATCGAAATATTAGCCATCGAATAGATAAAAAAGCAATACCACTATCGTATGCTCCGCTTAAATCTATAAAAATTGTAATAAGAGTTCCCAAAGCAGCCCAAGAAAAATACGAGAAGGTAAAATCTGCATCTGATACTAAAAAATACAGTAAAATTAAAAGTGGTACAGTAAAATCAATCAAAGCAAAGACTACAGAAGAGTCAGTTGAAGCAAAAGCAATCGCTAAAGGAGACAAACTGGATAAAACTATAAATACCGAAAATTTCAAAGAAAATAAGGATAAACCTTGCCGTCGTATTATATTGCGATCCTCAAACAAAGACGTGAAACTAGATACAGAAGTGGTTGAGGAAGTCTCCGTACCCAGGAAAACAAAAGTCAAACTAAAACCTACTCCTACTGAAAGTGAGAACAAAACTCTAGAAAATTGTATAGATGGAGATAGCATAAATAAACTTAAAGTGGTCAAGAAACCAGTAACAAAAAAAACGCTTAACAAAACAATAAAGAAAGTGAAGGCAAAAAAGAAAGCCACTAAAATCCAGCCTAAAAGAAACGCTAAAGGAATAAAAATAACAATTAATAAAAAATCGGAGCCAAAGCCTCAGGAGGTTATACCAAATGAGATGACAGATTTGATAGACATTGAGGATGAAATAATAACATCTAAAATCCTTAAAGTAATGCCTCTGGACCAGCCTATTCCACCCTTACAGGAGATTCCTAATGTAGAAGAAATTTTAGGGCATATTGAGGAAAACTGTAGTTTGAATGACTCTATCGAAAACTGTCCGAGTCCAAGTATTTTAGAAAACGATTCTACATTAAATCGCCTGTTACAAACGGAGAGTGTTGATAAACCTGTTATTGATTCTACTGTTATTACTCAAGAAAACGCAAATAAGAATAATGACGTAGTTAATAAAGAGGACGTAGTTAATAACACGACTCCCAAAATAACTGAAACCGTAGTAGAACCAGTCATAAAAGATACTGCTAAACATACCACGGCTGAACAAAGTATGACAAACACTGATATCGTTAAAGAAATTGAAAGCTATGTAAAGAAATTAGAAGATAAAATAAAGGACACTGATGTTAACCAACGTTTAGAATTAGAGTGCAACGAAATAATGTTCAGTTCAGAAGACGTTAGTAAAAGCTCGTCGACTCATTGTCACACGCAAACTTCCGAAGTGATAGCACTTGTCAAATCAGTTAAACATAATACTAGTGACCCAAAAATAAACAACGATACAGCTAAAAATCAGGAAAATAATGAACATATTGAGGAAGAAGTCATCTGTATTGACGAAGACGACGAAGAACCAAATTACATAATACCACAAAGTAAAGTACTTAGAAAAGGTGGTAAAATAAATAGTCAAGAGAAAAGGAAAACTGGAATAAAAGATGACATACCACAATCTTACAAGGACGCTATAATAATCGAAGACTTACCACAAATAATTACAGGAGATCCATATAAGAAATGCGTGCGTATTCAGCTGCCTTGTGGAAAAGTATTCAAGGCGACTGTTCATGGTCAAATGAACTTGGATACTAATTCACTATTTTCGGACCCAGCACTGAAATCTGTTCTTTTGAGCAACGTGTCTAAAAGAAAGCGGTACACTTTGAATATAAAACAAATGTCCACTACTTCAAAGTTAAAACCCGACAAAATATTAGAGTCTCATATACATGAAATTCGTTTGAAAGCGAATGCTAATCCTGGCGTCGTTGAAACCATAGACTTACTTAGCGACTCAGAAGAAGAAACTGAACATCAGTCTTTCAATACTGAATTTGGAAAATTTCAAGTAAAAATGATGAAAAAAAACTTACTGGAAAAACATCAGAAATTATTTGATAAAAAGTGTGTTGTGAAATTAAAAAGAGAGGATTTACAAAAGTATTCTGACATAGAAGATGAGGATGAAATCGACACTTATCTGATAAAAGAAGGATTACCTGCTATCTCGTGTCAAACAGTCGAACTAACAAATAATATAGAAGAACCTGCAGTAGTTCAACCCATAACTGAGCCTGTTGTTGAACTGGTTGAACCGGTGAATCAAGACGCTGGGACTGTAATCCAGCCTGATGTACAAACTATTATTCAGTCTGATGTACAACCTATGATTCATCCTGACGTACAACCTTTGATTCAGTCTGATGTTCAACCTATTATTCAGTCTGATGTACAACCTATAATTCTTCCTGACATACAATCTTTGATTCAGGCTGATGTTCAACCTACTATTCAGTCTGATGTTCAACCTATTATTCAGTCTGATGTACAACCTATAATTCTTCCTGACGTACAATCTTTGATTCAGGCTGATGTTCAACCTACTATTCAGTCTGATGTACAACTTATGATTCATCCTGACGTACAACCTTTGATTCAGTCTGATGTTCAACCTATTATTCAGTCTGATGTACAACCTACAATTCAGTCAGAGGTTCAGCCTATCACTGAGCCTGATGTACAACCTACAATTCAGTCAGAGGATCATCCTTTAATTCAATCTGATGTCCAACCTATCACTGAGCCTGATATCCAACCTATCACTGAGCCTGATGTCCAACCTATCACCGAGCCTGATGTGCATCCTATAATTCAGCCGGATGTTCAACCTATAAATCAGCCTAACGAAAAACCAACTGAAGGTCAACCTGTTATCGAACCTATTATTCAGTCTGGAGAACAACCTGAAGTTCAAACTGAAATTCAGTCGGATAAAGAATCCGTTATTAAACCTGTGATTTTATTTGATGATGTAAATCAGCCTGATGTTCAACCTATAGTTGAGCCCGATGTGCAACCTGAAACTCAGCCTGATGTTCAATCTATGACCGACCCTGTTATGACCTTTGTGATTCAGTCGGATGTTCAACGTGACGCTCAACCTGTTATGCAATCTGAAGAACATAATAAACAGTCCAATGTTGAACCTAAAATTTTACCGGATGTAGCTCCTCTTGTTGAACAAGTCGTAGTATCCTTCGCCCAACCAGGTGTTCGACAGATCGTTCAAGCAATAGATCAAGTAGCTAGTAAATTACCGCTAACAAAACCTACACAAGAACCAGTAGAGATAATTGAAATCGACGATTCATCTACCGATGAAGCAGACGTTGACAATAGCGACGATGAAAATACGATTATTGGACTGATACCATTCTTAGAACTAGGTGAACCCAGAAATCTCAAAGAAAAGTCTGCCAAACTATTAAAACCAGTCCAAAAATTACCAGTCGAAGCAAAAATCAATCAATTTAAACACTTACTGTTTAGAGATCTTGGTATAGAAGATCTTGCCGAGAATTCAACACAATCTGAAGACTTATTTCTTTCATTTACTGGTGCACCTGTTGTTATTGATAGCGGAAATTCTGGTAGCAACGAGATTTCGTCGCAAATCCCAACACTACCAGACTGTCGTGTGAAACTAACTAGGTGCGACGAACTTGTAAGGAAATATGAAAATCTGAAATTGATTAAAAAATGCTTTATTAAATTAGTTCGATGTGATGAGCTTGTTCGAAGTTATGCTAAGAAAGCCAATGAAGAGGACGCTGAACAGTCTGATGATATAATTGACACTGACATCCAAGACAATATCTTTGAAGAGACCGCAATAGATGTAGTGCCGTTATCACGCTGCACAACTTATTCAATTCTTGACAATTGCGAATTATTTGACACTCGGCAAACTATTGATAAAAGTGAACGACGTAATTCACCAGTAATGGAAGCATACGAAACTATTGCTACATTGTGTAATCGTAAGGTGGCTGTAGAAAAAGATGCAACTTATAAAATATTGACATGCGAGACTGAATGGCTTTTCACTAAGCCTAAGATCCATTTGCAACAGAAGAACAGTTCGATCCAAGATCGTAGAAGTATCGAAAGATGCAACGCAGCAAGTATTAGTGATAGTCTTATACTAAATCAAAATAATGTATTGCCACTCAAAGATTTAGTATTAAAGCTCTTCCATAATCACTCCCTTTTAGACCAAATAAATTCTGCCAGACTGAAATCGAAACTTAATGTAAGACGACTTACACCAAATCGGAAAAGAAAGTCTCTTGAAACTATTGTAACAGGTAGTAAAATAGCAAAAACTTGTGATAATTCGAGCCAGAAACAAAGTGAAGATGCTAACAAACATTTTGAAACTGGAAGAATAAACGTATTGGCCACTGAACTCCTAGATAATACCAGGAAAGATAGTGAGATTGAACACGATAAAGCGATGGAAGCCACATCATTTGAAAACAGCATTATTGAATTGGATTCTAGAACTTCCTATTTAGACGGAAGTGAGGATGAAATAAGTACTTCTATATTAGACAATGCAGATTTAATGCAGACTGAATTTTATATTAACAATGAAAAACCTCAATTTCAAATAGATGATGTACCTGAAGCGACAGAATTGGACACTGGACACATTGATGAAGATTCAATACCTGAAATTGAAAATATGTATCAAGTCGCTTGTGAAATAAATGTTGCCACAGACACCAAATTAATGTTTGAAGTTGGTAAACTGGATGCGGAACAAACATTCAAAGAAGGTAGTAAAGGTGTCTTTATAAATACTGATGTCACGTGTAAACTGACAAAAGCAATAGAAAATAGCAATGAAAACGTAGAAATCTCACCTGAAATAGTAAATATTACTGAAGATGTATTGACACATGAAGTTACTCCTCTGGATACAGAAAGTATAACTGAAAAAGATGGTGAAAATGTCCGAGACAACGGTGACGCAGTACTGAAGGAGACAGAGGTAGCTCTTGAAAAAAGTTTCCAAATAGAAGCGACAGAAATGGCCATAGAAGACGTTTGTGGCGACACTGAAACGGAACTGAAGGAAATGGAAACGACACTAATGAATACGTGTGGTGAAGCTGACGGAAAAGACGATACAGAAATCATCATGGAAGAGATTTGTGTCGACTCTGATAAAAAACTGGCAGAGTCACAAAGGCTAACAGGTAATGATTGTGAAGAAGGTGGTTTAAAACTGGTAGATACTGGAATGGAAGCCTATAAAAACCTGGAATACCCAGTAATAGTCACAGACAACATTGGTGACACTAACACAAAACTGACGGAGCCAGAAATGTTAACAGAAATTATTTGTGAAGACACCAATGTCACTATATTAGTGGACACCGGAGTAGAAACAGAAGCCGATACAAAACCAAACCCAGAAATAAACATGGATAATAATATTTGTAACAACGCTGACACGACAATGGCCGAGCCAGAAATGGTAACACAGAATATTTGTGAAGACGCTCGTTCAAAACGGGTAGATACTGAAATGGAATTCGATAAAAAACTGGAAAAGCCAGAAGTAATCATAGATGACATTTGTGTTGACGGTAACTCAAAATTGGCGGAGCCAGAAATGACATCAGAAAGTATTTCTGAAGGCACCGATGCTATGCTAGTAAATACCGGAATAGAAAAACAAGCCATTACAGAACTTGACACAGAAATGATCATAAAAGATATTTGTAACAATGCTGGCACAACATTTGCTGAGCCAGTAATGGCAACAGAAATGATTCATGGAAAAACTGGTGCAATATTTGTAGATACCGTAATAGAAAAAGAATGTGTTATAAAACAAGACGAGCCAGAAATAGTCATAGAAGGCATCTGTGGCGTCACTAACTCAAAATTTACTGTGCCAGAAATGCCTATGGAAAATGTCTGCGTACAGGCTGACACTGAAATAGAAATGACAGTAGTTGAAAAAGAAGCTGATACAAATCTAGAAGAGCCAGAAATTGTAGTTGACGACTTTTGTAGGGACGCTGACATAAAATTGGTGGAGTCAGAAATGCCTACGGAAAATGTCTGTGAAGAATCTGATACAATTATGGAAATGACAGAAATAGTAAATGAAGCTGATACAAATCTAGAAGGGCCAGAAATTGTCAAAGACATTTATCACAACGCTGATACAATGGCAGGGCCAGGAAGGGCAACAGAAAATATTTGTGAACACACTGAAGCCAATTTAGTAAATACTGAATTAGAAAATGAAGCGGATGCGAAATTAAACAAACCAGAAATGGTCATGGAAGGCATTTGTTGCGACGCTGACACTAAATTGGCCGAGTCAGAAATGCCTACGGAAAATGTCTGGGAAGACACTGACACTGAACTTCAAATTACAGAAATAGAAACTGATACGAATCTAGAAGAGCCAGAAATGTTAACGGAAGGCATTTGTAGCAACGCTGACACAAAATTGGCTGAGTCAGAAATGGCTATGGAAAATGTCTGGGAAGACATTGACACTGAACTTGAAGCGACTGAAATAGAACCTGATTCAAGTTCAGAAGAGCCCGAAATGGCAACAGAAAATATTTGTCAAGACACTGATGCTGAACTAGAAAATGAAGCCAATGCAGATCCAAAGGAACAAGAAATGGTCATGGAAGCCATTTGTGGCGACGCTGGCACAAAATTGGCTGAGTCAGAAATGCCTACGGAAAATGTCTGGGAAGACGATGACCTTAAAACTACTGAAATAGTAGTTAATACAAATCTAGAAGAGCCAGAAATTATCAAAGAATGCATTAGCGATGACGCTCACATACTATTGGTTGAGTCAGAAATAACTACGGAAAATATTTGCGAAGACGCTGACAAAGAAATAGAAACTGATACAAATGTAGAACAGCCAGAAATGGCAACAGAAAATATTTGTGAAGACACTGATGCAGTATTAGTAGATAATGAAACAGAAAAAGAAGCCGATGCGAAACCAGACGACTCAGAAATAGTTATGGAAGGCATTTGTAACAACACTGACTCAAAAATGACTGAGCCAAAAATGCCCAAGGAAAATGTCTGCGAAAACCTTGACACTGAAATCGAAACGACAGAAATAGAAAAAGTTCATACAAATCTAGAAGATCCACAAATTGACAAAGACATTTGCAACCACGCTGACACGACAATGGCAGAGCCAGAAATGACAATCGAAAATATTTGTGAAGTCACTGATGCAATATTAATAAATACCGAAATAGAAACAGAAGCTAAAACAACACTAAACGAGCCAGAAATTGTCAAAGAGTATTTTTGTAACAACACATACACAGCAATGGCAGAGTCAGAAATAGCAGTAGAAAATATTTGTGACGACACTGAAACAACACTAGAAGTGCCCGAAGTGGTCATGGATGACAGAAAATTGCCCGAGTCTGAAATCCCTACGGAAAATGTTTATGAAGATGTTGACACAACTATGAAAACAACAGAAATGGTAAATGAAGCTGAAACTGACAAAAGTCTAGAAGAACCTGAAATAGTCATGGAAGTAATTTGTCAATACGCCGATGAAGAACATGCACTGCCAGTGATAAGAAAAGCAGCGGATAAAAAAATTGAAGAGCCTGAAACTGCCATGGAAGACTTTTTTAACAACGATGACAATAAAATGGCAACAAAATATATTTTTGAAGGCGCTGACGCAAAACTAGTAGAAACTAAAATAGAAAAAGAATCAGATGAAAGTTTAGCAGAACCCGAAATAGTTGTGGAAGTTATTTGTCAATACGCTAAAGAAAATCTGATACTGCCTTATATAGACGCGGAAACAAAACTAAAAGAGCTGGAAGCAGTCATGGAAGAATGGGAAGTGCCAGAAATGACCTTACATAATATTTCTGAAAACACTAACACAAAACAGGTATTAGAAATAGAATTTGAAACACAAACAGTTAGATCAGACATAGTAATTGAAGACATTAGTAACAACAACGACACTATACTAGAACAGCCAGGAATAATGGCATTAGAAAACGCTAATAAAGTGGAAGCCACAATAATAGAAAAAGATGAAACTAATCCAGAAGAGCCTGCAGTAGTTGTGGAAGATATTTGCAAAAACGGTGACACAAAACATGAAGAGGCAGAATTAGAAAAACAAACCGTTAGCAAACTAGAAGAGCCAGAAATTGTCATAGAAGACATTTGTAACCACGCTGACACGCAATGGTCGGAGGCAGAAATGGCAATGGAAAGTATTTTTGAACACGCTGATGAAGAACTAATTGAGACTGAAACTGAAAAAGTAAATGCGAATAATTATAACGATGTGGATAAGAAATTCAAGGAGATTGAATCGAGATTGAAAATTATGTTTGAAGACACAGACAGTATGCTCGAAGAGACAGCAATGAATATTGAAAATGCATCCAAGAAATCTAATACAAAACAAGATGAGACAGACATAGTCCTGGATAATATATTTGAAGACGCTAAAACAGGAGTTAAGGTAGAAATAATATTTAAAGAACTCTGTGAAAAATCAGATCTCGTCATGGATAAGAGTTGTTTAGAACAGAGCACAATAATTGACAATGGCGCGAAAAAGAATATAGTGACAGATTTCAAAGTTGAAGAAGTCGATGAAACTATTGGTAAAAAAGAAGATAATATACCTGAAGGGATACAATCTGAAACTATGCATAATACGTTTGCAGAAACCAGTTTATTAACTATTGACGATAATAATGTTATATTAAATAAGAGCAGCGAAAACGAAATTGTACTTAATAACGTAAAACTTATAAATAACTATCATAAGCCACATGAAGTCTTAATAGAATGTAAAGATGAAACTCGATTCTATGTGAACGAAATCGACGATAATTACTTAGTCGAAGAAGTCGTTGAAATGAGTAGTGATGAAATAATTGATGAGGAGATGGCTCAAGCATTTCTCGCAAGTGCTATAAGCCAGTTAAATGAGGTGTCGAAACATGACCCAGTCTCACACATTGACAACGAAGTGTCGAACGAAGAATTGAGGGAACCGGAAACCCGAGAATTTGTACATGTTCAGAATTTAAAGTCACTTGAAAATAACGTCTTGTGTGGTGTACCTTCTGGCTCGTTGTTGATGGATTGTGAAGGAGACAATTCGCCTGAAGAAAACATACTAATAACACAGCAAATAGGCGAAGATGGTCAAATAGAAGAAATTGAAATTAAGCTCAACGTCCCTAGGATAACATATTCAAAGAAATATCCACCCGGCTTAATTTTCAATGGCATATTTGGTGACACAAAAAATAGGAAGCGTAAAATTGACATGACTGATGTAAAGATTGATGAGAAGAGGTACAGAAAAGGCAAGCATATAGACTCGCCTAAAATTAACGTAACAGCCATAGGAGAATCAGGGTACGGTAAAGAATTCAAACAACTGCTCGACTATTGCAGTTCCGTAAAATTTTCTTACTCACGGCCATTCCACAAAGAATACATAGACGTGCAAGAAATATTACAGTCATGGCCTATAAAAGGCAATTGTAATGTTGAACAATCTGAAACTAAAAAGGACGAGACTTTATTTACTGATATAGAAAAAGAAGATAATACAATACATCATCCAAGTATTCAGACATTGGCCGAAGAAATCGATTCAAATTACGACGAATCAAACTATAAATCTTGCGATATTATTGAATCCAATTTCAATATGGGTTTTGGTGAGGGGTCCGGCAGAGTCATACAAAATTTGAAGGACGGATGTGGTACAAAATTTTCGGCTGCGACTCTGTCGGACGTAAAACAAACTCAGCCGCTTTTACTGTCCGAAAATTATGGTAACTGTAAACGTGTGCACAATACAATCAATTTTACAAACAAACATGAAATAGAGAAGAAGTTATATTCTAACATCAAATGCATTCAAATGAAGGAAAAGGTCAGATCCTTTTTCAAAAAGAGCATGACTGAATTAAGTTACGACTGGATAAAACGGCAAGAAAAAGATGACATGTCGTATTCGAATGGATCGTTTGACTTGTCAGACTTTCCATATGGCCTTACTGACCCAGATTTTACACAGCCCCCACCCTTTGAAGCTATTGTTCAGGTTGTTCAAGTCGGTCAATTGCCGGTCAGTGCAGTCGCACAAAACCCAGTAACATGCGATCCTAGAGTCACTCAAGTGTCCAATGCTAGTCCGTCTCAATGTTCCGCTGAAAACAGCCCCGGCGATGACCAGTCTGTTATAAAAACTGAATATACAGAACTCACGACTGCTGATTTAAGTATGCCTCTAGCGCAAGAATACGTGCAACATATTCAGTCAATGCCGGTGTCGCCCCATGGACATGAAGCCATGAACTATCCAATGGGTAGTAATTATACTGTTGATGTGGATATTAAACCAGAAATCAAAATAGAAATTGAAGAGACAACTGAAATTAAAGAAGAGATAAACGATAATTATGAAAACAGTGAGTATCCACCATTGTTTGAAAAGAATATGATGAACAGCGTTGATTATTCTCATATAACCCCACTGGAGCCGAATTCTAATGTAACTATGATGTACAATTATACAGACAAGCAATCTGTACCTGAAGGATATCCACATCTGAAGCAGCAAGAACATCTGCAAATGCAGCAACAGTTACAGCAGCAGCAGCAGCAACAACAGCAGCAGGAACATTATCAGCAACAACAACAACAGGAGCAATATCAGCAACAACAAAAATTAATACAGCAGCAGCTTGAACAAGAGCAGCAACAGTTGCAACAGCAACAGTTGCAACAGCAACAAGAATTCCAACAAAGGCAAATAGAACTGCAGCAGTTGCAGCTAGAACAAGAACAGCAAAAATTACAGGAGATCCAGCAGCTGCAGTTGAAGCAGCAACAGGAGGAACAGAAACAACACCAGCTGCGTCTACAGGAACTAAAACAACAACAGGAGCAACAAGAGGAAATGCAAAAGCATCAGCAGCGTCAACTAGAGCTGAAACGGGTGCAAGATTTGAAGCAACAACAGCAAGAGCTAAAACAACAGAAACAACAAGAGCTAAAACAACAGCAGCAAAAACAAAAAGAATTGAAACAACAACAACAGCTTGAATTGAAACAACAGAAACAAATAGAGCTGAAACAAAAACAGCAGAAACAACAAGAACTAAAACAGCAGCAGCAAAAACAACAAGAACTAAAGCAACAGCAACTGGCACAAATGAAACAACAGAAGCAGCAACAACAAGAGCTAAAACAACAGCAATTGAAGCAACAAAAACAGCAGCAGTTACAGCAGAAACAACAAATAAAACAACAGCAGGAGCTACAGCAGAAACAACAGATGCAACATCAGCAAGAGTTACAGCAGAAACAACAGATGCAACAACAACAAGAGTTACAGCAGAAACAACAGATGCAACAACAACAAGAATTGCAGCAGAAACAACAGATGCAACAACAACAAGAATTGCAGCAGAAACAACAGATGCAACAACAACAAGAATTACAGCAGAAACAACAGATGCAACAACAACAAGAATTACAGCAGAAAGAACAGATTCAGCAACAGCAAGACATACAGCAAAAACAACAAATGCAGCAACAACAACAAGAGTTACAGCATAAACAACAAGAATCACAGCAGAAACAACAGATTCAGCAACAACAACAAGAGCAGCAACAGCTGCTACAGCAGAAACAGAATGGTTCGCAAAAGTCGGATCAAATTGCACACGCGATGAACGCAGCCGGAATTTCCTCCACAGACGCTTTATCAAATAATAGAGCGCAAGCCCTAGTAAATATGATATCCCAAAAACTAAGGCAAGGCGGTATCACTACAGGCCAATCGTCGAACAACTTTCAAAAAACTACATCAATCAATGCAATAGCTTTGCAACAAGCCTTAGCCCAAATACTGCCACCGCCGCTGAATCAGACAAATGCGTCGGAAAACAATCAACAAACGTCGAATACCCACACGCCGCAAGTTCTGCACATAGTGCAAAGCAAAAGTTCTTCAGGGAACCACCAACAAATCACGTTAGTTGATAATACTCAACAGTCTGTTATAAATGCACCGAATTCTACGCCAGTGTTACATATTGTGCAAAATAAGACTGTACCTTCTGGTCCAACGTCTAACGGCACGCCTACACAACAGACCAACTCCTTCAGTGGTTTATCCTTAGTCGATGGAGGATTGCAACAAGGCAATCAACTGCTACATATTGTAAACGCAGGACATCAAAAGAATGCAAACACCGGACAGGTGCTAAAAAGAGTCAATCTTCTGACGAATCTAACAAACGCTCAAGGAGGAAACGAACAGAAAATGGTGCAGTTTGTCTGTAAATCTGCTGATGGAAAAGCTATACAGTTGAATGGACCACATCAACGTAGCATGGTACTAAGACTACAACCAGTTGAGACACCAAACCTTCAACCGACGCAGCCGAAACAAATAGACTCCCAAGATCTAAGTCCTACGCATACCGCTGCAAGTAACAAAGACGCAGAAATAAAATCACGTTCTATATACGAAGAAAATTACGCAAAATTCATACAAAACTCGTCACCCAAAACTCCTGGTCCTGAGAAAGGTACGAGCTTGCCGAAATTCAACCAAGTCTTTGGTAAACAAGTGTACCAAGATGGCGGACAGAAGAATGAAATCGGCAATGGCAATGCTCTGTCACCTAACGATGACAATCCAGACTGTCAAGCAAATGACAATGCTATGAGTTTAGAGCATATAAGTCAGATTGGAAGTCCACCGCTCCTGTTAAGGAAGTCTGCAACTTCGCAAGCTCAGCCAAACTTAGTGCAACAACTAAAACAAACTATATCACCTATGAACCTCCATGGTGGAGTGATATACACTCGACAAATACCTGTAAACCTCGCAGGTGGGCAAACTATCAACCTAATTACAGTGCCGAGTTCAGACCTCGTCGATGATTCTAACCAAAAACAACAGGGCGAAATTGAGCCGTCGATAATAAAGATTGTGCCACAAAATCAAACGCAGTCTAACTCGGACAGTACAGAAGAGAATAATACACATATGGGGACAGCTAATGACAACGCACATACGCCTCAACCACAACCGATGTTAACGCAAATGCGAATAAAGCTGCCAATGTTAAGTAAAGCACCACAGGTGGTGTCTGCAGGTAGAGTAGTGAGGCCATCGTTTTTCCAAATACAGCGTAATGTCATCTCTGGGACCAACCAGCCTGTGTACCAACAGTTAGTCCTCACAGCAGCTCCGCAGCTTGGCCAACAAACTATGAGGCTGCCACAAGCTCAAACATCACAAACAACAACAACACCACCAACAACAACAACAACAACAACAAGCAGACCGGCAGCTGTCAAGGCTACTCCAAGTGAGAGTCAGTCCTCGACTGAGTCCATGAGCTCTTCAACGTTGGAACAGCTCAGAGAATTCGACCTGGTGTTAGAACAAGTAAAGGAGAGAAGTATAGTGCAGCCAAAATCGAAATCTAGAAAAAAGAAAGATAAGGCTGCAGGAGCAGCAGCCTCTGCTTCTACCAGTGCGGCGTCCGCAGGGCCATCACGCTCAACGCCAGCGCCACACAAACAACATCAAGTTCTTTACTCCATCGGTAACACACAGCCTTTGAACGTGGCTTATGTGAACAGAAAAGCTGCGACCCCAGCACCAGCTTCAACACCCACAACATCTACCTTCGTACGGTCTCCAGACTCTTCGGGAATGGTCGACTCATCTCCTTCGTCATCGTCACAGATTCCTCACACTGTCACCAGTGAACCGTCAACATCTTCCGACGCGCCAGCTCAATCAAAATCAAAATCTAGCTCGAAGTCCAAATCAAGACCGAAAGCGTCATCCAATCCGCCGAATACACTAAAACTAAACACATCACCTCCGAAACCATCCACTCAAAAGCCAGCAGAAGATGAACAAACTACACAACGGATTCTTTACATTTTAGCTGAATACAAAGAACAAGTGGAAAATTCTCCGGACAAAAATAAACCGGCACCACGCCGAAGAACAAACCCGCCCTCGAATCCAGGGTCATCTAAACGCAAGAAGAGTCATCGTCGAAACCGCGACTTGAGTCCTACAGACGATTCGTGTAGGACGATGGGATCAGAAGACAGCAGCTGTGGCACATCGCAGGGAGACTGTAACGAAAGTTGTATTGATAGTCATTCACCGCAGGACAGTCCACGTAAAGTCGTTCGCAAGCTAACGTTTGAACACGAATCCTCAGCACAGTCAGCACCGCCAACTCCTCAGCCTCGTCCGCAGCCGCAACAACGAAACGTTATTGTGGCAGATGGACAAACAATCACTGTAGCTCGAGGTACGGCTGGGAAACCATCCACAGCCGTCCTCATGCCTACCAACTACATACTACCCGTATCTATGATCAAAGGCGGCCAGCAGATTGCTATAGTGACGAACAGAGGCCCGAAGTTATTAACAGTCGGCGGTGGCGAGGGCGGGGCGACGAACGCTTTACTTTTACAACGCCTCATCGGCCCAGCTGGATTGAAGCCAGTCTTGACACGTCCAGGGGTGCGACATGTTCGCTTACCTACTGCAGCGCTTCATAACCTGCAAGCGTTCAACCTGGCGACTGCTACAACCATACAACCGCCAGACAGTTCGGCTTCGCCGGCCCCTGCTCCCACACCTCCCGAGCTAATAGAGACCAGAGCCAGCAGTTCTCCTTGGAGAACCGAAGGCCGTGAGGAAATGAAGCCGGAGCGAGGGTCAAGTCCTGAAGGAGAGCCATGGCATCTCCCGGCAACGGCCAACCCGCACGACTACAGCTACGAAGAAGTCGTCCGAACTGACAACATGGACCGCACCGTACTTGTAAGTAGACTTTCTTTATTTACATTGGAACTATTATCTCTTAATATATGTATGATATTAGTTCATAGTTCCAAATTTTATAAAAACCGTCCAAATCGTGTATGACACACATTTTGCAACTTCAGGACCCGATCCCAGATAGATACAGTCCCGATATGGAGGCGCAAAGGATATTTGATAAGATGTTCGACGTCGATTCGAAAAGGTCGTACATGGTCGGTTCGCAAGACGATTCGCCGCGATGCGGCTACGATATTGACGCGTCAGATTGCGACTATAAGGGCTACCATCAGGTACACCGTATCGTAGAACCGACGCTGATAACCTAAAGAATTAGTCGCCTCTAGTAGAATGCACGCATCGATTTATTTTTGTCAGCTGTTCTTCGTTCGTTGGTGTGCCGTTTTGATTATGCATCGTGTAGATGTGACAAGTGAAAAAATAAGTACAGTAAGTGGCCGTCGGTATGGTACATCGAGTATTAGAAAGAGTTCTGCTCTCTAGAGCGCCGTCTGCCTCATATCTGCGACAAATCTGAAATTCGATGGGTCATACTTATCTCTGGGCACTGTAATGTGACACAGTTAAAATCTATAAATACAAAAAAAAAAATGCATAATTTCGCAGCACTATATTTGCTTTCCCAATGCCGTTATTAGTAACGTCACAGAAAACAACACAAACGTTATTTTAAACACATAAAAATGTCACTTCTACATGATGTCCGGTCGCCGCTAATCGAAAACGGATGAAACATTATTAGGTGTTTATTAATTACTGCCTCTCCTCTTCATTAATAGTCCTTGTCTTTTATTTTGTCATAACTCCTGACCGCGGAGTAAGCTTCATTTCAAAAACAATTTCTAGCGTCTAGTTTATAATTTTTGCATGATGAACAAACGTCTATCCAACTATATCCATTGTCAAGTCTTTTCCCGCATTATAACGCATGTCCCTTTCATCCGGTTCATTGTAATTGAAAAGTTTCCTTCATTAGTTGTTGTGGAATTCAATCTTAATGTGTTAGCAATAAGGTATAATTATTGTTCTTATGAAAATGTGTTTAAAATGGAAAGCTTTGCTTTGCTGTCATCGGAACCATTCATTATGTTGGGCAGGTATCATTTATGTAGGCTTTCAAAAATGAGTCATCACTGTAGCTTCATGCTTAAAATTATTCTTTCTTCTGTATTGGAAAATGAATTTATAACGAAAAAATTGTATCTAAATTTTATTAAGAATCCCATAAAATACATCGTATAAATAGGCGAATTTTTTACAGAACAATAAATCAGAAAAAAAAGTCTTCCTCCTCAAAATATCAACAGTTTTACATGTGGTTCCTTTCCTAAAGAATTCTTCAGTTATAAACGCAAGCTAATACTTATTTTTCTGATATAGGTTGTGCAGAAGAAGGACGGATCGCACCACAGACAACGTCTGACCCACGTCTCTGCCGCCGCTTTGAGGCATAAATATGCTATACTGGAACATGAGCTGCGATTACAGGTAATGTGTCTTTTTATTTTTTAAATAACCAATAGGGCTGACTCCAACTAAAAATGTGCTCAAATAGCATCTACAAGCACACAATGTTTTGGAAAATAATTCACTATTTTAACAAGTATTTTAGAAGATATTTTCTTTTCGATTACTGACAAATGCATGCGTTGAATAGTCCACTCAAATATATATGGTTCTTTTTTCAAAATACCGTCTCAGATACTATCTTTATGGTCTGCATGGCCTGTCCGATCGTTTCTGGACTTTAAAATAGACTGTGACTATGCTCTGAGTTTGTTTCGGTTTTTCTTCTCTGAGTAGTTGCATAAGAAACACCAAACTGATCTAGTTTTAAAACAATTTGTTTTTGACGTATTCTTTTGAACTAATTTCCAGAAAATAATTAATATCATTTATCATTTCAACTTGGCAAAGAGTCAGACTCACATTTTCTTATAAACATTGAATAAGCAATGCTTCCGCTGCGCCAAAAGTGCAGGCCACACTGAGAACGAAGCGAAACGTAGCTAAGTTTGTTTCGCTTCGCTCATGTAGCTACCGCGTCTTTTCATACTTCAGTATTATTCACTATTATATTGTTATGGCGATGTAAACTATCGAATAAAAAAAATAATACATGCGTATTCCCTATTGCCCCTCAGTTATACTCACTCCTACTAAAAAATAATGTCAGCTCTCTCTTTATATTAGGTTGGAGAAAAAGTCTTTTCGCATTATAGTATGTATGAACTTGTAATAAAATCTCTTTGGCTATACTATTTGTATCTGGCTGGTTTTGGTATCATTGAAAGTTTAAATTTTAAAGAACATAATTCCAAATTCAAATTAGGAAAATGTGTGATTTTCATTTGTTTTTCGTACCGTCAAGATGAGTGAATCTAATGAAGAAATTCGATACATTTTAAAATTTTACTACAAAAAAGGTAAAAATGCAACACAAGCCGCGAAAAAAATTTGCGATGTTTATGGACCTAGTGTAGTGTTTGTGAGAGCAGCACAAATTTGGTTTAAGCGTTTTCAATCCGAAAATTTTGATGTCAAAGATGCACGTCGCTCTGGTCGCCCTATCACGGATAAAATGGATGCCATTTTTGAAAAAGTGGAGCAAGATCGGCATATCAGTAGTTACGACGTAGCTGAAGAACTGGAAATTGACCACAAAACAGTTTTTGCGCATTTGAAAAAAACTGGGTACACAAAAAAGCTCGACATTTGGGTACCTCACGAGCTCACTGAAAGAAACCTAATGAACCGTGTACTCATTTGTGATTCTTTATTACGACGTAATGAAACCGAACCATTTTTGAAGAAGCTGATAACTGGTGATGATAAGTGGATCACGTATGACAAGGACGCGCGAAAAAGGTCGTGGTCAAAGGCCGGTCGGGCTTCACAGACTGTGGCGAAACCCGGGTTAACTCGCAACAAGGTGATGCTGTGTGTGTGGTGGGATTGGAAGGGCATTATTAATTATGAGCTATTACCACCAGGCAGGACCATCGATTCTGAACTCTACTGCGAACAACTGATGAGATTAAAGCAAGAAGTTGAGAGAAAGCGGCCGGAATTAATCAACAGAAGGGGTGTGGTTTTTCATCATGATAACGCTATAGACCTCACACATCTTTAGCCACTCAGCAAAAATTAAGAGAGTTTGTCTGGGAGGTGTTAATGCATCCGCCGTATAGTCCTGACCTTGCACCTTCAGATTTCCACTTGTTTCGGTCTCTTCAGAATTCTTTAGGCAGTGTCAGGTTAACATCACGAGAGGACTGCCAAAACCACTTGTCGCGGTATTTTGACCAGAAGTCCCAAAATTTCTATAGCAATGGGATCATGTCCCTACCTACAAGATGGCAAAAAGTTATCGAACAAAATGGTACTTACATACTTTAGTTAAATGTAAATAAACTATATTAAAAAATGTTTTGAATTTTCTTAAAAAATGCGAAGAAACTTTTTCCCCAACCTATTATAATAATCGGAACTGGAAAATAATCACAGCATCATACTTTTCTTTCACTTCATTTTATTCTTAATTTCTTTCTTATTATGATTTTTCTGTTTTATTAATATAATACGCATGTATCGAATAGGAGTATCTTTCACAGAAATCCCTGTCTGAGGAATGTGAGGACTTGGGCGTGGATTCTCCGTCGGCGTCGGAACTGTTCCCGGAAGCAGAACTACTTTTCGCAGCATCGCCTGCGCATGACCATACGCAGGATCATGGTCACCATTCGCATACGCGTAAGTAGAATATAAAGTAGTATAAACATAATGAGACATTTTCAATGAAAACTGTTTACGAGAGCCTAATTTCATGTTTAGTGGCTTTTTATAATGTCTGCCTCGTGTATGAGCACGGCATTACAACACTGCTGAAATCGTACATTTAAATTATTTCCATCCAGATGACCTGGTAAGGGGGGGTTCATTAATTACGTCAGGCGATTTTGGCGATTTTTCGATCCCCCCACCTCCCTTGGTGAGATCTCGTGAGATTTGGCTCGACCCCCGCCCTCTCCCCTAATATCACGTGAGATTTTCAAAATGCGTATTAATGCGTGTTAATTATTTTTCATAATACATATTTTTTATAATAGTTACCCAGTTTTCTCGCAATTTTACAGTTTCTTGCCATCAAAAAATACGTGATATTTGCCGAGTACCCCCCTGTCGCCTCCACGTGAGATTGGGCTCGACCCTCGCCCTCCCCCCTAATATCACGTGAGATTTTCAAAATGCGTGTTAATTATTTTTCATAATAATTACCCAGTTTTCTCGCAATTTTACAGTTTCTTGCGATCAAAAAATACGTGATATTTGCCGAGTACCCCCTGTCGCCTCCACGTGAGATTGGGTGAGATTCGGCTCGACCCCTCTCCCCCCTCTAAACGCGTCACGTAATTAATGAACGCCCCCTAAGGCCCTTTGTCACACACGTTTTTCTTGCCGTGAAAAACTATAGTTTATCGCCGTGTATAGGCAGTGTTGTATGGATCACTATGGAAGCTTGTTGACGACACGGCGCTGTCGCCGGTATGCGCCGCGTCTGTCCACACCGTGATTCACATCAGTGTTGTATGGCAGTCTAGGGGAGTCTGTTGACGGCACCGGATGTTTTTACGTTTTAGTGACGGCTCACCTACGGTAATTTTGGTTTAAAATGGAATAATGCAAGAATGATTAATTACATACATAAAGTCACGCCTTCTTTCCATGGGGGTGAGTTTATATATTATGTAAAGGGTATAGATAGCAAGATATGTATTATGATTCGGCCCCCAATGACAACTCCTATCCAAATTTATGTTATAGTATCGGCTTGATGTACAAATGCAATTTATAATGTATTTTTCTGCTGCATCCCGCTTTAATCTAGAGATATACCCATATCTCTCTCTCTCTCTCTCTCTCTCTCTCTCGCTCTATCGAACACAGGTGCGTCGATTTTTTTTTAATGTTGCACCGACTTTTCTTCAATATAATTTATATGAGTAATTATGGCTTATCAAATACTTCAACATATATTTGTTCGGTGATTGTAAGTCACCGAGAACACTAAAAAAATAAAAGATAAAATATTTATTTATTATTTATTGATACGTGCAATTATTTAAATAATCTATAAAAAATACAGAATATACTCTTTAACGTTACCTACATCCTGATTTTAGATTTATCTCTCTAGCTCAATTAGTTTTAGAGATATGGCTCTTTAAAGGATAATCAAACGTACACCCATATCTCTAGATTAAAGCGGAATGCAGCAGAATTATACATATAAATTGCATTTGTACATCAAGCCGATACTATAACATGAATTTGGATATGAGTTGTCATTGGGAGCCGAATCATAATACTTATCCTGCTTATACCCTTTATGATTAATTAATTAATTCATGAAAGGCCTGTATTTATGGGATAAGATGATCGGATGTACCTATCCAAAACGTTTTCCTTCGGTTTCCTTTTTGTGTTTTCTGTACACGTAATAAGCAATAATGATCTTTTTGTACAGAAAAAATCATAAATCGGCCGTACCTAACCATCGTCACGTCGCTCACACGTTTTTTCTACGGCGCCGTTTGGTAGCTAACAGGAAGGAAGGTTCCACACAATTCTGTCTTTTGCTAGTGTCGGCAAGTCCTTTCGGTAGGAGTCAAGCTCGTCCCACCATATTCAACTCGACCTGCCGCGATGTCGTCGTATGTTTTGTGGGTCCCAATCAGTGGTTCTCTTAGCCCATTCGACATCTGACATGCGGCAGACATGTCCGGCCCAGTCCCACTTCAGCTTAGCGGCTTTCTGGGTAACGTCCGTGATCTTAGTTTTGACGCGTAGTGTTGTTCTATACGGTCCGAAATTCAAACCTCCAGGATACTGCGTTCTTATAATCATCAAATATTTATTTTGCAGCCCAACCACTTTTACACCACAGCAGCATCCCTCAACCAGACTTGGACGACCAAATAGCCACAGACCAGCTGCTACCGCGTTCAGACATGCATGATGACCGATCAGACCTCGGCATAGGACTAGAAGACGTTGGGATCGTCACCGTGAGTGAAGACGGCATGCAGGCGACCATAGCGTTGGATCAGGAGGAGTTTGCAAGGTCTCATCCCAATACTACGTTCCATAGTGAGCCTACTGATGAGGGAGAGGTAAGTTCGTCTTTATTTTTATTTTTAAACAGTCCTCAAATAGAAAGAAACAAAACTAGGCAATGCTGAAGCAAAAAGCTTGGCTTCAGCATTGCCTAGTTTTGCAGCCTTACCTATGACATAAGACCGGTGGCTGTTTATTCGTTGTCCGTTTTTAATTAGGATTCTGTACCTCAAAAGGAAAAAAAGACGGACCCATTCATTTCATTGTCCGTCCATCTGTCAGTCTGTCAAGAACCTTTTTTCAAAAACTCGGGTATCGAGTTGAAATTATAATAATATTAAACAGTGTGGAACAGGACGATTGACGTTTCTATAAACCACGTAAAGAGTATGTTCTATACCCGTATACGAGGGCGGCACTGAAAATTTCGGGAATCAAGGAAGTGACGCATTACTATTTAAAAATGTATTTATTGCTTTTCGAAGTATTCTCCGCGAAATTTGACACATTTTTCCATACGATGGAACCAATAATTGAAGCAACCATTCCATTCGGAAGTTGGGGTCTCCAAAATGGCCGTTTTGTAGGCGTCCACAGCTTCTTCAGGTGATGAAAATCTCTGACCACGCAATTTATTCTTTATTTTAGGGAAAGTATAGAAATCATTAGGACTTAGGTCGGGGCTGTACGGCGGATGGTCTAATAATTCTATGTTTTCTTGCTCTAAAAACTCTTTTGTTTTGTGCGCGGTGTGAGAACTCGCATTGTCGTGATGGAGGATGATGCGGCGGTTGCAGTTCTCTTTACGGAGTTCAGAAACGACCTGTGGCAAACAAATGCTAGCATACCATTCTGCATCAACCGTTCTTTGTCCCTCAAGAGGAATAGTCGCAACATGGCCGGTTTTGGAGACAAACGTGGCCACCATTTTTTTTGCAACACTCCGTGAACGAACAATTTTTGTTGGCTTTAACTCATTTTCGAACACCCAAACTCGTGACTGGTTTTTTGTTTCGGGTTCGTACGCGTATATCCAGGATTCGTCACCTGATACGATGTTGTATACAGCATTTGAGGATCCTGCGTGGAATCTTTCGAGAGTTCTGACGCACCAAGTAACGCGAGCCGCTTTTTGCTCTTCACAGAGCGAATGCGGTATCCATCGGGACAACAACTTTTTTACACCTAATTTTTCATGCAGGATTATTTGTATTTGACTCATGCCAATGTCTAAAGTTGCCTGAATTTCGCGGTATGTCACATGTCGATCTTCCTCAATCAGCTTACGCACAGCATCAACGTTTTCTTGGGTGACTGCAGTTTTTGGACGACCTTGACGGGGATCATCACTGAGCTTGACACGTCCACGTTGAAATTCAGCAAACCAGCGGTAATTTGTGGTTTTGGATGGGGCTTCATCACCAAATGCAGAAATCATCCGGTCAACACACTGTTTTTGTGTTAAACCACTTCGAAAGTCATAATAAATCATCGCTCTTGAATTTCCTCGAGTCAATTCCATTTTCTCAACGACTAAACAAGTTTGACAAAACCTTGTGACAAGACCGAGAATCTTTTTTTAAAATAAATAAATGGTATTCGATTTTTAAAACCAAGGAGTTTTCAATTAAAAAGATTTTAATATGACAGGAACAATGGAAATATTCCATTCCCGATACTTTTAGTGCAGCCCTCGTACAAAAAGTCAATCAAATCCAATAAATACTTTAGCCACAGGAAATTATTTTTCATTTTCTTATTTTTCAACATGATTAAGATCTGAATGCGTAATAATAGGTAAGCATTGTAAGGATAAGAACCTGTGCTAAACGTATGATTCTATTCTCTGCGTCTCAATATGCTTGAAAGACAGAGAAAGATGTCATCGATTCCACTTTGACGCACCCCGCCCAGTCACACGAAATCCTACAATTAGAAAGAAAAAGAAATTATGCATTAGTGGTGCATAGACAATTGCAAATGTGCGTGCGAGCGAAATTTTCGGCAAAAAGTCTCGGGACTCGCTAACTAGGTCAGTCAGTGCAGTGCATAGCGGTGCCCTTTGAGGAGAGTACGCGCCTATTTTTTCTATCACTAGCCGCGCGCGCATGTCGTGATTTTATGAAAAAATCGGGGCAGTAAAAAACGAGGTGTATGCACACAAGAAGTGAACACCGTGGACGATTAAAAAAAAAACGAACTAAAATAATTAATGCCTTCGACAAAAAAGAATGGTAGTTGGGGACTTGTTATGACGAGTCCGTGAAAATTTAATAAGACGATGTCGCTTACTGTGCATTATGAACAGTGATGGACACTTTGAAAATTTAAAAATTTGACTCTATTGATGGTGTAAATTCTAATTGTGATTTAATATTATGTGATTAATCATTCAATCGGTGATCTTTTAATTAACAACGTGCAACTTATTGAGTTAGTGCCGCTGCATTTTTGTCCTCTGAGTAAAGTACCTACCTACGCCCCGCACCGCCGAAGGCGCCCCACGCCGCGCCACACAATAGGCCAGTGACTTCATAGATAACCGTGTTTACTTTTTATGCAGTTAATTCTGCTTTTATTTTGTTTGAAAATTGCAATTTTTAAATTTCCCATTAACTACTAATCTTTGTGTTTTAAAATGTTTCGATGCACTAGTACTGTGCTCATTTTACTACTGTGCACATTGAATACGTAGATTTATGGTCCCTTGGAGCTCTAAAAAAAAAATCAAGTTTTAAGTTAACGCAATAAAACAATAAATGGCCATTTATGCGTCATATTTTGATACTTGCAAATAAATCAAAACCTATAGTGTACTTCCCGTTGAATTCAAATCATTAAATTTCGCAAGAAGCAAGGTATCATAGTACAAGGGAAAAATCTGAAAAAAGTTCATTTGTAGTATTATCGTATAAAAAAAAAATTGCTGTTAGAGAATTGATCATGACGTATATCAATGTATGGGAGAAGATGTTTTTCAATGTAAAGTTTGTCCTTGGGATAAATTCATCCCAACTACGGAACATTGTGCGTAGTCCGACAGGCACTTGGTCGGGTTTTTTTTTATTACTTAATTTATTCTCACTTTTGTTTAGAAGAAAGAAAAGCGGCCGTCGCACATAGTAAAATATGGGTGATTGTCGTATTTTCGTGGTTCCAACTACCTTTATTATACCTTGCTTACAAAGTTAGATAAACATAAAACTTGAGTTTCATAGGACTGGTTACTTTCAACTAATACGTGTACTATCATTTCTCCAGGTGCAACCATTCACGATAAGCGGTCTAAAGGGTCAACACATAACATCAACGATATTCCACGCGAACCGCGCGCCTGGCACCGTGCTCATGACCGCACCGCAGACCACCGTCATATCGCAGGCGACTGCAGAGAGCAGCGGCGTCCACAACACCGTGAAATACGCAGATATCGACAACATGATCAACTCGCTGCCCGGACCTCACTCGCACAGCAACATCAACTTATCATCAGTACTCGTCAAAGACGACGGCCTCACGAGATTCGACAGCATTCTCAACGATAACAGAGAACTACACCTGTCGAACACAGCATCCCACATCGTACACGCCACAGGCAATAACACAACACAAGTGATCAGACGTGTCTGCTACGGAAACAAGAGAGAACAAGCCTCAAGGTTCTTAATTGAGGAATCTGACCACATCATGGCAAGACATCACGCCAAAATGATGGAATATTCCAGAGATTTTGGAGATGTAGACGATGACGAATCCTCTCCGGAACGTACTGAACTGTTCTGGGAGTCAAACTCCGCTTCAGAGCGAGATACCCGACGACCATTGGACTTTAGCAGCGACAGCGATAAATGCTGCAAGAGTCCGTCATTCGAGGAAAATAATTCTACGGATTCGAGTGGGCTAGGAGCTCATATGAGACTGGATTCAGTGATAAAAGACGCGCGGGGTATCGAGCGGAGGGGTAGTGCGGACGGCTCGTCTGCTGATGATAACCACGCGCCGCCGCTTCGAACATACCCGCCCAAAAGGATGTACCACGCGCTGGACGCGCAGCGCAGTCTGACGGGCAAAACGCGCGCACCCGACGTGCCTGAGCGACTCCACGCGCCCGAGAGGCACGACGTGCGCGACGTGCCCGAGCGACATGACAACTTCGAGGGCAGGCGCCGCGCATCAGGCCGAGGCGTCGTCAAACGCGGTTGCCACTGCTGCAGCGGCGAGCCCGCCCCGCCTCGCCCCAAAAAGTCCCGCCAGAGGAAACCCAACATTGACTTTACTAACTGAACTACGACACATTGTGATTACCGATTTCTACATTAAAAGGCTGTGGCATTATGAATGTTATACTCCGTCTGCCACGCGCCAGACTGAAACGCGATCTCTTTACTGACGAGGTTACACTTTTTAGGTGTATTATATAAAAAAAAAGTTGTTGAAATTGTTTTGTATATAATTTTATAAGTAAATAAACCGGTAGCTAAGTTCACAGCAGATTCGATACGCGATTTTATTTTTGTTAAAGTTAATCGATTGATTCTTCGTAAGTTCCTGTACGTGTTATTAGTTTCTAAGTTTCCGTCACCAATAAGTTCAAATTCGTTTTTATTTCTAGTACGAAATGACGATTGCGTTTGTATTGTTATTTTTTTTTTCATGTATTATAAAATTATCCATAACCATATTTTGAATCGATATGTAACTGTATAAAACTGTATTTCTATAGGTTACCTCTAATAGATGTAAATGTTTCCGTTAGTGATTACAGCCATACTCAAATATGAATTTAATCGTCTTTTAGCGGTGTAGATGTAATAATTTATAATATAGCCCTTCATAAAGATGCTAGACTGATGTTGAGGTGAACAATTGTTTTCATTAGCGCCTTGTCATTTTGATTCGAGCCAATTTTTGATTTTAATACTGTAGTGTGTTTAGTTGTAAGTGACTTCCATGTGACACAGCACAAAGTGAACTACTTATTCAATAAATAAAAGACGATGGGAGCTTTAACTTCGGGTGATTTGAATTATTTTTGAGATTATGTCTATCAAAATACTTCGGTGCCAATAGTTTACTTGGCTATCTGTACTCACCTGTGCTTTACATTACGTTTCCAAAGGGCGTTAATATCGCTGTATTTAATAAATATATAAACATTTAATTGTAGCAATGTGTTAAGCTAGTGTGAATTTGATATCCATAGTGTAAAACATGTAAATACATTTTTGATCCCCAATTTTTGTTTAGGGGACGTCTAGTCACTATAGTACCGATATGATATAGCGTTATACGTGTTACGCAGACCCGGCCAAGACCCGAGGCTGCCCGCTGGCTATCTGCCCCGAATCATTATTTTTCCTTACAGTATTCTACAGCTTGTGTATATAAAGCCATAATAGATAATGACCATAATAATGGTTCATTTGTCTCTTTATAACTACAGAATAAATTCTGAAAAATTATCAAAAAAAAATATATATATAGGTACACTAAATTATCGGCGCCTAGAAGCATCATTTATTCCGAATTTGTAAATAGTGGAATGGGGGTGTTTAAATTTTAGTGAATTTAGTGAGTTCTGACCTGTTTTGGGTCGTATAGTGAAAATTGTAATGGGGTATAATTATGTGCACTCGATGGGTGGTTTATAAAAAACCCATAGTTCAACTTAATTTAGTCGTAAGGTCGTGTTAGTGTGTGATGGCTGTATAGTATATCGACACACGCCCGCTGCGAGGCGTGGTCGGCTCGCGAATGACAGCCTCCGCTAAAGACACTAAAATAAAACAGATCCAATATTACGACTAACATAATTATCTGAGAGTTTTTGAAACCTATGTATTATTTCGTTTTGGAAGAAAAAAAAAAATCTGACATTTCTAAAAAAAGTAAGGTTTGAATTTTTTATATATTCCAGCAAGTTGTTATTGTTCGTATAATATTGTAGGTAGCGTCGTACCTCCGACATTATTGTCTGAATGGAAAATACAGTATTGCAAATGCGTTTTGTTATATTTTTCACTTAGAAGTTTAAATTTATTAGCTGTAAAGGGAAACTAATAATTAACGTTTAGGAGTTTCATCATTATTTTTTAATTAAATAGATTGTGTTTTTGTGATTACATACTGTAAACATTATTTTTAAAAGTGCTACAGAAAAAAATGATCATTAAAACTTATCTTACATTTGGGGATTTCATTTATTTCCCCACTTACATTTTTACCTAAAACACTCAAACAGAAGTTATAAGATAAAATGAAAGAAACACACATTACTTATAAAAAGTTGTTTATATTTATAGTGAATAGCTAACACAATAAGTGTAAAATAAGAATTATGTACAGTACAACTATTTTCTTAATGTCTCTCGGCAATCATCGCATTTCCGAATACAAACGAAAGCTAATTTCCATGTCCATCAATTATTATTAGATTTATCGTGTTTACTGATTTGAATTTAGAACTGAGTACTTTATTGTTGTTAAAATCAAAACAAAACAATAAAGTACAGTACAACAATAATTACAATTATATTTATTCAGTCTTCATTTACATACTATCGCCTTAGATTTATGGCTTATTCCACAAATCCCCTTAGATGATCCACTACTCATCATCGCCGACAGGGGATTTGTGGACTGTCTGCAAAACGGCAAAAGTGCCACTTGTCTTCTCGTCAATTTTTATTTTGTTAGTCCCTGGTGTTTATTTATGAGAGACTAGCTGACCCGACAAACGGCCTGTTAAAATTTCAATCATTCATACAAAATTCCCATAGATACTTTCAATTTTCCCGAATTTTCCCGGCAAATTTTTCAAACATTTTCTTTCATACAAACCTTGTCCTGACAATTACAAACACAACAAAAAAAAAATTATCCAATTTGGTGTGGTCATCCGGAAGTTATGCGCGTACATACATTTCGGCGATTCATTTTTATATATAAGGTGTATCTATTCATACACGAAATCTCTAAATTGGTCATTGTACTCATCATTATGAACAACTTTTACTATGGGACCAACCCTGAAATCGCGAAAAAAAAATCAGCTGTTCAATACATTTTGACGAATTATGCTAACATAAATGTACTAAACAGCTGATTTTTTTGCGATTTCAGGTTTGGTCCTATAGTAAAACTTGTTCATAATGATGAGTACAATGACAGGGGTCATTGTACTCATCATTATGAACAAGTTATAAGATAAAATGAAAGAAACACACATTACTTATAAAAAGTTGTTTATATTTATAGTGAATAGCTAACACAATAAGTGTAAAATAAGAATTATGTACAGTACAACTATTTTCTTAATGTCTCTCGGCAATCATCGCATTTCCGAATACAAACGAAAGCTAATTTCCATGTCCATCAATTATTATTAGATTTATCGTGTTTACTGATTTGAATTTAGAACTGAGTACTTTATTGTTGTTAAAATCAAAACAAAACAATAAAGTACAGTACAACAATAATTACAATTATATTTATTCAGTCTTCATTTACATACTATCGCCTTAGATTTATGGCTTATTCCACAAATCCCCTTAGATGATCCACTACTCATCATCGCCGACAGGGGATTTGTGGACTGTCTGCAAAACGGCAAAAGTGCCACTTGTCTTCTCGTCAATTTTTATTTTGTTAGTCCCTGGTGTTTATTTATGAGAGACTAGCTGACCCGACAAACGGCCTGTTAAAATTTCAATCATTCATACAAAATTCCCATAGATACTTTCAATTTTCCCGAATTTTCCCGGCAAATTTTTCAAACATTTTCTTTCATACAAACCTTGTCCTGACAATTACAAACACAACAAAAAAAAAATTATCCAATTTGGTGTGGTCATCCGGAAGTTATGCGCGTACATACATTTCGGCGATTCATTTTTATATATAAGGTGTATCTATTCATACACGAAATCTCTAAATTGGTCATTGTACTCATCATTATGAACAACTTTTACTATGGGACCAACCCTGAAATCGCGAAAAAAAAATCAGCTGTTCAATACATTTTGACGAATTATGCTAACATAAATGTACTAAACAGCTGATTTTTTTGCGATTTCAGGTTTGGTCCTATAGTAAAACTTGTTCATAATGATGAGTACAATGACCCCTTAAGAGGTTGTTGGTGTTTTACCAATAACCTTGTATAATATAGATTACATATCGCACTGATAGTACAATACTGCTGTACTATGAAATATGTGTAAGATATAATCATTAATTCAAACGTAAAATTCAGTTCCCTACGCATCAATAATACCGTTAAAAAACCGTACCGTACCGTATTAATAAACTTAATATTCATTTTTATAGGTATCTTTGTCAGGAATTTTTTTCGTCGGTTCTGAAAAAAAGTCACATTTTGAGTAACAACAGTTTTGTATTATCAGTGCGATATAATATAAACCACTGATGAAAATTAATTATGGAAAGTGTATTCTGTGAATTTTGTTTACCACTCGTATAATATGTACAAAAAAAAGACTGCTGTTGGTCAATCAATCTGCCTAGCCTTTTCCCAACTATGTTGGGGTCGGCTTCCAGTCTAACCGGATGCAGCTGAATACCAATATTTTACATGGAACGACTGCCTATCTGACCTCCACAACCCAGTTATTGTGTAATACGATACCCCTTGGTAAGACTGATTGTCAGACTTTCGGGTTTCTGACGACCTGTAACGACTGTCAAAGATCTCCGAATGACAGCTGGGACCAACGGCTTAAGGTGCTTTTCCGAGGCACGGAGGAGTCTCGGTATGTAAAGATGGTTACCCATCCACAGACCAACCCCGGCAAGCGTAGCTTAACCTGATGGATCGACCCGTGCGGCTGTTATTACTTAGCCACAAGCTCCTATTTGATTTAAAAAAAAAAAACATAGGTAAGTTGGGGATTTGTAAGACTTAGCCCAAAAATCCCCTGCCGGCCGGCGATGCGAGCCAGCGATGCTATGTGGGGCGGTGCTGAGCAGGAGATCTAAGGGTATTTGTGGAATAAGCCAGATTTACTAAAAATCTATTTTCAATACTCACTTTGTTAAAAAAATATCACTCATATTTGTTTTTGACCGAGCGAGCGAAGCGTGTCTGCTTCAAGTCAGGTAAAATTTGCTTTCGACTGTCAACTTGCTGCTCCTATAAAAATGTGGCCAAGCTGGAGAGATTCTCTTCAGGCCGGCCACCTAGAAACGCTTATAACTTTGAACCAGTGACCGACAGATTACTATATTTGGCGACTGATGCCGACTAATTAGCGACTAAATTTGGGAGAAAACATATTCGCTAGGTGCCCCAGTTTTTGAGATATAAATGTGGCCAAGCTGGTGGATTCTCGCCAGGTCGGTCACCTGGAATAGAAACCCTTATAACTTTTGAACCAGTGACCGACAAATTTTGATATTTGGCGACTGATTCCAACTAAATTTGGGAGAAAACAGATCTTAGCTGGGTGCCCTAGCTTTTTGAGATATAAATGTGGCCAAGCTGGGGAGATTCTTCCTAGGTCCGCCGGCCACCTAGAAAAGCTTATAACTTTTGCAGTGACCGACAAATTCTGATATTTGGCGATAAATTTCGACTAATTTTTTGTGTTATTAAAAGTAAATTCCTTGATGGTGGCCACACCAGTGTCAGGCACATGTATTTTACAAGCGATCTGGACGAAACTTGATATACAGGTTTTACGACTCTATATAATATTTTTGTCGTCGGGATTTTATATTGGAGGGGTACTTCCTCCAAAAAGAGGCAACTCTTTGCCCTTGGCTACTAGATATCTCTGCTTTATGAGATCCGATTTCGATGTTCTTTTTTTTTATTTTAAAGGTAAACTGTAAATTGGTCTCATCAAAATTTGGTGAAGACCTGATGAAAAAAAAAGTGGTACATAAATATCCCGTTTTAATTAACTATGGTACCTATATTATTTGTTGCAAAAAAGTTTATGCTCGCGAGGTCTACTGTTCGCAGAACTACTAGGATTATAATAAATCCTGTGCAAACTTCTCTTGCTCTTATTCCACTACCCAAGTTCTCTTCTCCTTTAACTTTTTCATAACACCAAGTACTTCGATTCTAAACTCCAGTCTTTCATCTTCAGTATACCTCACAACTGTTGGCAATAATGACGCGAAAAACGCCTCATCTTCATTCATGATCCTAGGGTCATTATCGTCAACTTCAACAAAATCTATAGCGCTATATTGATCATTCACTGATACATCGTCATTTGCACTAGCCTTTTTAGATTTCTTTTTACTAGAAACTGAACAGGTATCATCGGCAAATATGAATTGATTCGACTTCCTTTTTACTCGATTACTTTTACGGCCATAACTGACTTCGCTTGCGAAATCAGTCGACTTGGCATCATCAAAGTCGCTTCCTTTTACGCTCTTTTTGTTACCGAAACTTGTAACATTACTTATCGTAAAACTCGTAGAAGATTCTGGCTCTATTTCAGTAGTTATGCTGAAACCTGAATCTGGTTCTTCTTGCTTCATAAAAGAAGGTCTCGAGTCGATTATTTCTGTTTGGCGTTCACTTTCTGGTATGATTTTAGTTAGAAATTCTAAATGGTTGTAAAGAAGGTATTTCTTTTTAGGCCTGCCCATCTTCGTTTTGAGGCTTTTTATGAAAGTGTCCCGGATATTTGTCCACTTGTTGAGGATTAATTCTCCTGAAACAAAAGTTAACAATATCAATTTAAAAGTCAAAACATGGGAGGTTGGGGTAGGGTAATTTCTGGGCGCATCGCTGAGAGGCTGGAAAGGTACCTTACTCAAAATGAAGAGTGTTAGACTATAGGGTGGGCTCATCCATACAGTTCTTTATTAAGAGAAAGAACTAAAGTCATCACTCTCCTGCCCTTATCTCAATTTACTTGGCGAGTGAGCAACTTGCCTTTATCTTCTTCCTTACTTCTCTATTAGTCGTCATCTCGGTAGTCAATATAACTAATTTATAGCTTTTACTTATTTATTGGATAATGGCACTCCACTCCAACGACTTATTCACTAATACATTTTTTGGGGTACTGTAACAATTAAAATCTAGAGAATTTGTCACTTAGTGTGCACAGCACTTACATTACATATTTCAGGTTTTATAATTTTACATAGAGTACATAGGTACAGGCTAAAAAAAACTACATGAAACAGAATTGAAAAAAAAAAGAAATAAGTAACTAAATCTATTTTGTTGCTCTAAAGAACACAATCAATGACAATTAATAAATAAGTAAGTAATAATAGTAGTAATAGATATTAAGTAATAATATATTAACTGTGGCCACTGTGGATCAGTAACAATTGTTTGCTAAATTGCGATAGCTTGTTGGCGAAGATGCTATTGGAACGTGTATGGAGCTCATTGTACGTCCTCATCAACCTGTTCATTGGTGCCGAATGTCCATGGTTAGTTCTTGTTGGGCATGGAGTGAACACATATAGGATGCATACAGATCTGGGAGAACTATGGCGAGGGACAGATATATTTATTTCGACAAGAAGTTTCGGAAACCATTAATGATTTTTGAAGCAAAATCATAGGGCCGATGCCCGCTAGAGTTGCGGGTTGTTCGAAAGAGTTACCATGGCCCTGGCACAGGCAACTGAAGGAACACGGGTGGGTTTTAGTCAGTAGAAGTCTGACACGCCCTCCCGCTCCACCCAGAGCGAGAGAAGTTATTTGATGATTTCCCATCCACAAAAAAAAGGTCCTTAGTATGCCTTCGCTGTTTCAAAGTTATAATTTTGAAATGACTTTTGCGAGTAATCAGCGTCCAGAGGATAGCTATCAGATTTTTACCGCAGATAGCGTGTACCTAAAGCTTTTTTGGACTCGTTCTATGCGATTCACATGTGTACCATAATTAGATTCCAAACAAGTGACGCTTATTCCAAAACAGTTCGAACAAGTCAATTATAGAGTACATCCGGTCGATTCTGTACAGATCTCACCGTGAAAACTTAGGTGAAGTTAGCTTGAAGAGAGCTGTCATTCCACCTGACGCTAGGGATTTACTTTACTGACAGCTCACTCCACGCTCACTTCACCTAAGTTTTCACGATGAGATTTGTACAGAATTGCACTGCTTTTATGGTTTGGGTGGTTTTGAAGCCATAACAGGTTCTTCTTATGAATCCCAGTGTTTTAGCATCCCTAGAAACAGTCAGGGTGAGGTATGAAGGTAAGCTTACTTTCAAGAAAAACACCTAAGTCTCGGATTTTGTCGACTTTTTGAAGTACCTACACTCTTCCGTTGAGCGAATATGAAGAAGTAAGCATAAGGTGTTTTTTTGTGAATGTTATATGGTAACACTTATCAGCACTAAGAAACATGTGATTTTTAGTGCACCAACTATGTACAGAGTTGAGATCTTCCTGAAGTAGGGCAATGTCTGTACTTACGTCAATGACCCGATATACTAGTTTCAAGTCATCTGCGAAGATGGAACAGGTACTGTGTTTGATATTGTTTACTATATCGTTGACGAATATAATAAAGAGTATAGTGTAAGTGTAAGGTAGAGACTGATGATGACCCTTAACTACAGCTCTGTTTTCTGTCGGTCATATAGGATTTAAACCACTGCCAAAGTTGACCAAATATGCCGAGGTTTGACAGCTTTTGCAGCAATATTTTGTGGTCTACTTTGTCGAACGCACTGCTAAAATCGCCGTAAATAGAGTCAACTTGTTTGCGTGAGTCTACTAATTTGCAAAGGTCATTAACGTAAAGAACTAGGTAGATCGTAGTGGGTTTTAGTGCGCAAAAACCATGTTGTTGTGGAGCTACCTCTATTTTGGAATGAGCGGTTAAAATAGGACATATCGCTGGTTTGCTAGAACAGCGACGCAACTAAAAAATATTAATTTTAGAGAATGGCATTTTGAAATTTCTTTATAAATTCTTTTTCATACCGCAAAATGTAAATGATTTATTGAGGGTTTGACTTTACTGATTATAGAAAAAAATATCCTATTTGGCGTCTCTGTTTACGATAAAATATCAAAGATTTATGATCGTTTGGCATACAGTATTCAGTTGACAAAATTTTGAATTACGTCGATATTCTCGCAAACCAGCGATATGAGAGACTCGAAAACTTGAAAATACAGACAAAATAGAGATAGGTCGGTAATTCTTTACGTTATCAGCCTCCCCTTTTTAAAGACGGGCACTATATTATTATGTGCCGACTTCCACTTATCAGGGCCAGGGCTGACTCCTAGGGCGCTCGAATCTAGGTGTACATTTTCAAATGGCTGTTTCTGTACGAGATACAGAATTACTACTATTAAAATAAAAACCGGTCAAGAGCGAGTCGGACTCGCGCTCCGAGGATTCCGTATCATCATATATAAAAAAAACGGTGCTATTTAGAGACGTTCGTTTTATTTTTCCTGTAATCTTTACATAAACTTCTATCACAGAATAATTTAAGAATTTTTATATATATATATATATATATATATATATATATATATATATATATATAATTTCAAAATAAATGATTTTAAAGTTATTTAAGAAAATAGACGAAAATTGACCACTTCCCCTTATCTCCGAAAGTATTGAGCCTAAAATTTTGAAAAAAATAATGAAAATAGTTCAATACCTATAGATTACAGGAAAACTTATAAGAAGTCTATGGTCTTAAAATAACATGGTAAATCTCTCAATATTGTGCGTACAAACTTACATTTGCAGTTGGTAAGTATGGGAAAACATGTTTTTCAACTACAATGTTAACTTTGTTCTTGGGATTCATCCCAACTACGGAACCCTTCATTGTGCGTAGTCCGACACGCACTTGGCCGGTTTTTTTTTCTTTTGGCTTCACGCCCTTTTGCCCTAAACCGATTGTTTTTAGCAGTTTTTAGAGACGGAGGCACGCAGGGAGGGCAGGGCAGGCAGCCTCCACCCGCTGTAAGGGTGCGTTGCCACTGACGTGGAGCTGGGCGGAGCGGAGCGGAGAAGAGCAGTGAAAAGTGGGAAGTGTTTCCACTGAAGCGGAGTGGAGAACCCGAGCATTGTCATTGGTCGCCCTGCTCGTCCATGCTGTCCGATTCGGGGCCGCGTATTCATATATTTTATTTGAAAGTCAGCTTAGCTCCGTTCCCCTCCGCTCCGCTCTACTTACACTGTTTAAACTGACGCGAAGTGGAGATTTCATGCACTGTCATTGGTCAATTCTCGATCCGCTCCTCTTCACTCCGCTAGCTCCGCGTCAGTGAAAACGCACCCTTATAAGGCGCAGGCACCATGCGAGCCGTAGCTCGACATTTCGACCTCGCCGCCGAGGTCCCTCGCGACGACCCCGAAGTAGTCGTCCTCCCCACCGTCCCTTGCTCGGGAATGAAGTGCCAGCTGGTGGCGTAGCTGAGCCAGTAGCTTTAAACTCCCCAGATAATAATAATCACTCTAATTTGATCCAGCCTGTCCCATCTTGCTGTCCTCCCCCCAGCGACGCCCTAAGCCGAGGTTCGTTCCCCACAGGGGGAGCCCTTAGCGTGTAGTCGCTTAGTCTATAAGTTTTATGCCCCTGGCTGGAGGCTTTGAGTTCGCTTAAGGCAGCCACAGGATTGACCGGTTAAGTAGTCACGGCCTCTCTAGGCCAACTACGAGATGCCATTTATAAAAAAAAAGCGAGCCGTAGCGGCCGAGGCTGCGGAGACGAGCCCGTAGCGATGGAGAAGATGCGATTCTCAACGTGTTTTGAATGTAATTTTTCACTTTTTGTATGGAAAATATCTAAAAAAATATTACCTACGTTTAGAGTTTTAGGGGTTTATGAGTTTTTTAAAGAGGGTCGAAGTTTTCATTATTTTTGCGATAGGACACACCATTTTCGAGATATAAGCAAAAGAAAAGAAAAAAATATACAGTACTGTTTTACGAAATTTTAATTCATGACAACTAATTTTATTCCACAACTTTTTAGTCGCGATTAAAAATAGTCTTATTTAGTTTGACAATAAAAATTTTAGGTTTAATAATTAATTAAGTAATTTTAGGTAACTTCAAATTCAGCTTAGCAAAATTGCCATTTTTACCAAACTAATTATCATAATGCAATTTAGTGCTGTCAAACTATAAATACCTAATATAACTATATTAAATAAATACCTAATATAAGTTGTGTCACTTTAGTCAATTTCAGAATGGGAAATCGTCGTTTGACAGGAATAAACTAAATTTTAGTGATTTTTAGTCTAGTTTAGACGCAGTTGACTACGAATACTAGTTATATTGCTAAAAACAGAAAATTCGATTTTTTTTTTCAGCGCAAATCTCGCCATAGGTACCTAACCGTAAGATATCTGGTTCTTTTGTTATATCCCTTTAGCTCGCAACGATAAGCCGGCTCAACGTCACTTATTTATCTAGTAAGTCTACGAATTTAAATTTTGGTAACTATTCAATAAAATTACGAAAAATAAAAATCTAACACACGTTTTTACGTCGAGAGAGTCATAAAATAATGTTTGTTTCCATTACCCGTAATTCTCTTCTCCTCCGGCGTCATTTCCTCATACATCTCGTCTAGATTGTTGAATATTTCTTCCCAAGCGCTTCGCCGTTCCATCCGATCTTTATAATTCTCAATAGTTTTGTCCCACAAACACGGCCGATCTCTCACATAACTTATTAAATCGATCACATTATATTTGAACTCCCTCATTTTGTTATTTCTAAAGAATTTGTAACAAATAATCGCAACAATGTTTTCGTGCGAGCCGTTTACACTCCCTTGTCTGACACGTCACTACGGTAGCTATTGCTAGTGCTACGGTTATCCATTTCTCGGATCGGATAGTGTAGCGTTGTCACTCCTTTTGTTCATAAGAGTGAGCGAGAAAGACTCACGGCCCGAGGTCACCGACATGGCGTCGCGCCTCGCCTGCCAGCATCGGGCATTTCGGACGCCAGCGTAAGATGAGCTTCCGTTACGTATAATTGGTTGTATTTTAGAGCTAAACAGGAATGGTTACTAGCATTCGCGTTCATTGTTCGTCGCAAAATGTCGAACCGTAGGAGAGATTGTATACTTTTTGAGGGAGAATGGGATAAATGATTTTTCAGTTAAAAACTTTGTGTATCCCAAAACTAAGAACATTATTGTAGCTTTCCGGTTCGCCCATTGCATTTTGAATTCTCAGTTTATGCATTTTTTTTATTTACACAATGGTGCCGATTCTGTTGTGCACAAACCAAACATATTTAGGCTATATGCTAACTTTTTCTCTCTAATACACCAAGAAAGAGACGGACGTAAATTAGAGCTGTCAAATTAAGTTGAATTAGTATTTCCATACAGACAACATGTCCAACAATTAAAAACATGTCGACTAAAAACACGGTGAAGCGCAAGGCGTAAGCTAGTTTGACATCTCTAACTTATTTCATAGCTATTATAGCCGTCCTTTTCTCGCGCCGCCTGTTAGTAAAAGATAGCGATTCTCTAATTTTAGTTTAGTTATTGAACAAGAGAATCGGCACCTATGTATTGCTCACTCTGCTGAACGCATACAAACCGGCACAGCTTAAAATGGGAATAACCATTATTTTATTGTTTAACGTTGAGTAATTACGTGGTCTATTGTAAGTTTGTGCTCTTGCATTACCACAGATATTATACATTACGTCCTATAATATTTCATCGGTAGATGCGCGTTTGTTTTTACCTAAACGCCTGCGGATATCCTTTGAGCTATTTCTAACTAAATAAAACACTTCGCACCGCTACCATCAGGCGTTAACAGTTTCTCAGGTTTCTCAATAACTAATTAATTATAAAGAAATAATTAAATAACTGCTTGTGGCTCTAACTAAATAGTACAATATTATTAGTACGAGTATGACAGATAATAGTATAATTTTTGGCTCGTGAGTACCCAGTCAGCAACGAATTTAAAAAAAAATCACGGACCGGTTTTGGAACACAGTTCCTTTCGCTGTATACAGGGTGACTTGTAATTTGACGTATTCCTTCCAGGACGTATGACCCATATGCAACAAAAGCCTAGGTGAAAATTCATGGGATTCGAGAAAACACAATTTTTATGTAGTTTTGAAAATTTCCCAGAATTCGTCACTAAATAAGTATCACTTTTCTCTAAACTTTCAAATTGATTGGCCTTCATTGCTATTCCATTGGGTACCTAATACTTGAACAATCCTTTCGATGTAACCAAATTTTCTAAAACATCAAACAGTTAAAAGTTAAAGGAAGAAGTTTATCAACAATTCTCAAAAATCATTGCCTACACGAATTTTTAAAATTCAAATGAATTTTATTTAAAAAATAAGGAATTCTATTTTCAAATTCAGTCATTTGTGTAAAAAAATTACTGAATTTGAAAATAGAATTAGTGTTTTGTTTTCTAACTTTTTCATCAATATGGACGCGATAAAAATACGAGTAATTATGGAATACGAGTTCCGTGGCGGTAGCAATGCCGCACAAACGGCTCGCAACATTAATACAAAACATTAACACAAAAAAACAAACGTGTACGGAGTGTACACTCCAAACGAATGCACGACTCGTTATTGGTTTGAACGCTTCAGACATGGAAATTTTGATATAAAAAATGAACCCCGTGGTCACCCGAAAACCAAAGTCAGCAACGACGAATTAAAGGCGACAGTGGAAGCTGACGATACTCAATCTACGACTGAGTTAGCAGTAGCTTTCAACGTTAGCATCAAAATAATATTGGTCCATTTGCGTCAAATTGGCAAGGTAAAAAGAGTAGTAGAAGATAAGTGAATGCCGCACGAACTGACCAATCGTCATCGCGACGAGCGCGTTGAGGTATGCCTTGCGTTGCTTATCAGACTCAGAAAAGAAGGGATTTTGAACTGATTTGTCACTTGCCATGAAAAATGGATGCTTTTTTATAATCGTAAGCTGTCATGTTAAAAAACCCTTACCCTGAAAACTTACCCTTAAAAAAGTTATGGTCACTGTTTGGTGGTCTAGTGCTGATATCATCACACACACACACACACAACTTCTTATCAAATGGCACCAGCATTACTGCAGATGTAGGAGTGTACTGTGAGGAACTGGACACAATGATGGAGAAGCTCGCTTCCAGCCAGCCTTGGTTAATGGCTCGTCCCCGCTGCTCCTACACGACAACGCTCGACCTCATATGGCATAACAGTCGGTGTGTAAGCTGCAAGAGCTAGGGTTGGAAGTTTTGCGTCATCCACCCGTACTCACCAGACCTTACGCCGACAGACTTCTACTTTTTCCAAAGGAGATGGCTAAATGACTGCCCAGCATGCATTGGAATTTGACATAACTAGTGTTTAATAATTTCCTAGAACTTTCGTGAACTGTTAAACATAAAAAAGTATCCTAATTGCTTTTAAGCTTTGTTTGTTTGACATGACAAGGTCAAGGGGAAATAATACAGTACCTACTGCAAGCTACTGAGGGGTTATATCGCTTTTCCAGAATGTCAAAACGAAACTGTACTTATATCGATTTTTGATAACAGGTACGTATCAAAACGATTTATTTTCTGAAAATAAGAAGTGGCAATCAGAGTTTTGGCGGGAATCGATGGCGTTCAATTCGGTGTCATGTTTAGTTGCTTGTTATTGTGTTTTCACAGGGTTTTGATACGGAAAATGCGGTCTTTTTTAACATAAAATATGCATGCTAGATTCACATCTAGTAGGTACCTAGATGTCAATCAGACCTATTGTGTTGTAACAAATTTATTGAATTTGTGATTGTAACATCAGTTTTGTGAATTAATTAAAAAAAGTGACAATCGACTCTACTCAATTCCACTTTATTCTAATCAAAATCAAATAAAAATAACCGAAAGCTTCGAAATGTGCTTCTTTGTTTAATCTCTTATTTTGTGTCGAAAAATATTGACTGAACAGTGGTCGACAAAAACTAATTCTATTTTTTTCCTTCAACCCTTTCGATTATTTAATCGATTCTGTTACATTTGAAGTTCAATCCCATCTCTACACAAAAATAAAACAAACGTCAGTCAGACGTCTTTGATTGCTCCACAGAGAACTTTTTACAGATTGCTCTGCCGTTTGCACTGACTTAAGCCGTTTGCTTGTTCATTGTGCTTTTTAATTTTGTATTTTCATTGACCCTCGCTCGTTTATTGGACTCACAGAGTACATTTATTTATAGGGAATTGGACTTATTCTGTGTGCTCACCTACCTACTGACCTCTCGCTACTCGACACTGATTTTACTTGCAATCAATTCATCGTACGATGCATAAACTGCAGTGTAGCCACGCAAAGACTGCGGCGGCATGTCACATCTTCATTGCTTGCTGTTCTACTCACTATCTTAGTACGATGGTTAACTATTGAGGTACCAGGTTAAACAAGCCCGCGGAGAGCATATTAGAGCAAATGGTGTTTATATCGAAGTGTGGCCGGATCTTAAAAGAGTAATTCATTTAGGGGGACCAAGGCCTCAAGTTTTACGAGGCCCAATAAGATATCAAGGCTTATCAGCCAAAGAATATACTACCTACGTGTACCTATATTTTATATGAAAGCCAATCTACAAATGGTCTTTTGGACGACATACTGTCATATTACTGCAGCTGTATTGTGGGGAACAGAAGTCTGGGCTGTTGCTGTCATGTCGTGACAGAGATCTGATATCGAGGGTGGGCGAGACACCAGAACACATTATCAGCTCCAGCTTCATTTTTAGATAATGTTCTTTTAAGAGTCACAGAATAACGAATAAATAGATAAGTCGCATTTTGTTGTTTTATTTGAATATCTTTTATGTTCTTGGTTACTCAGTGCATTCGTTATCTAGTTTAGGCAGGATTTTTCAATCACCACATAGTAACTAAGTTCCCCTGGCGCGTTTGTCTGTCAGTCTGTCTGTACGGGTGTATCAACAAACAGATTATGATGCGGTTGTCACTAGTAGGTAGATCGATTGGTTCACACTTCAATCATCGTCGAAGATACATCCATACGCCTAGGTAAAAGTTCATAGCAATGTCATTTGTTTGAAGTTTTTTATACATATTGACGTAGACGTTACACGGTTTTATTTTCAGGATTGTAAAGATATGAAAAGTTCCTGAAACTTTTTTTTTTTATATTGGACAACTCCTGGGGAAAAAATTCTATACCCGAGAGGCAGTACAAAATGCCTTTGAAGAGTTTGTTGGCTCCCGTACACCTGGCTTCTTCAAGAAGGGCATTGAAAAATTACCACTGCGCTGGCAGTATGCATCGATAGCATGGGTGCATATTTTGATTGATAGAAATTAAAAATATTTATATAAAATGACTAACTTTTTGCATACTAAACGGCAATTTATTGGGTAAAAACCTAATATTTTCTTTACTTTTGTTCGTTAGATAGCTGAATAAATGAAGATATAATATATGTCTTCACTGTAATTTGTACACTCAATGCCGTAGCAAAATATTGAGATAACTGCCACAACTGCTGCCAAAGTTCATATAGGGTAACGGCTATAGTAATTGGCCACGCTATAGTAACTGGCCATTCAAAAAAAGAGGGAGAAACAAGGAGAAGAAGCAAGCTTATCACTGAAAAGCACAAACAATACAGGCTGACTTTGAAAACATGCGACGAAATTAAGGGGGTGAGACCCATCAATATGAATAACTTTTACTACGGAACCAACTTGGAATTCGCAAAAAAAAAAAAATCGACCAATTCAAAATGTTTCAATATGGGAAGATCGATTTTTTTAGCAAATTCTTAGTTTGTCCCATAGTAAAAGTTATTCATATTGATGGGTAGACCTCTCCATTTTATGTGGCATGTTTTCAAAGTCAACCTGTATATTTGTTGTGCTTTTCATTCAGTAGCTTGCTTGCATTACCTTGTTTCTACCTCTTTTTTTAACCGATTTCAATAAGGCGCTTTTCTCAAAAACTAATGAGCCATTTTTATGATTCTTTCACTATCGTGATCTACATACTCTCAGGACGGTTTTAGTATATAATACATTAGGTAATTATTCCCATGTACGAAGTTATATGCATAAATGTACAGTACTACTAGCATTTCTAAGCGGATTTTGATGATTCTTCGTTTCGTTCATCTTGGGCTTATGTAATTGTATATATGTAATTGTAAATAGCATTCAACTAAAAATGGAAAAAGAAATTGACTTAAAAAAAGGAAAAATAAATTTATTTCAGAAATCTAAAACGAATAAAATAACTTTCATAATAAAACTTAACAGCTTCAGAAGTCGGTGTCTTCAATTCTTTAATGCATCTTAGCTTGGAACCGACTTCAGAAGCTGTTAAGTTTTATTATGAAAGTTACTTTATTCGTTTTAGGTTTTTTAAATCGGTTTTTACTTTTTTTTAAAGTAAATTTATTATGAGTGGCCAGTTACTTATAGCAGTTACCTTACGTACGTAGATGATTTTTGAAAATGGTTATTAAACTTCTTCTTTTTACTTTTAACTCATATTTTAGAAAATTTAGGCCCCTATTCGAAAGCAATGCATTTGAGAGTTGAGAGAAAAGTGATATTTGGTGACGAATTCTAGGAAATATTCAAAAATAAGTATATAAAAATTGGGTTTTCTCTCCCATGAATTTTCGCATAATATATGCTTTTGATACAAATGGTTCCCACTCACGTCTCAGACTTCTACTGACTAAAACCCACCCGTGTTCCTTCAGTTGCCTGTGCCAGGGCCACGATAACTCTTTCGAACAACCCGCAACCCTGGCGGGCATCGGTCCTAGCGGATCCCTTCAGCTAGTGCTGACATCTCTTTGAGACGCGCGTGGAACACAACGCGCCGCCGACCCGGGCCTGGTCCCGAGCTACCCGTTGCTCGCCATCCGCAAGCCCGCGCCTACGGTGGCCGGGAATCGGCTATCGATTCCCGACGCCCAGGGCGTCTCCTGCGGCGACTAGGGGCGTGAGGGCGCAAAGATACCTCTCCCTCACGCGTTCAGACTCCTCCTTCGCGAGCATTACAGCTTCGCAGAAGGAGGTGACGGCTTCCCATGCACTCTCGCTCCGTACCATGGCCTGTACCAGGGCCGGACGCGAGAGATCGCCGCCGCCGATCGCCTCCGCGAGGACGCGGCGGTGCTCTGCCCAAGCCGGGCAGACCTCCACCGTATGCTCCACCGTGTCCTCCGGGCGATCCACACAGTGGTAACACCCGGGCGTTTCCCCCCGCCTTATCCGGAACAGGAACCTCCCGAAGCAACCGTGTCCGGTGAGGACCTGCGTCAGGCGGAAGGTGAGGGTGCCATGACGCCTCTCCAACCACTCCTCAAAGAGGGGACTTATCGCCGCTATTGTGGCGTGCCCGGCACTGGGTTGCGATTACAATTTAAGTCACCCTGTATTGTTTAACAATGAAATAAATTAACAACGTTTGAGAGTAACATCTAAATGATGTTACTCTCAAACTGAATGAAATAGTAATTTAATTGAATAATGAAAAAAAAAATGTTACACTTTTTTCGGTCTAGCTCTCATTGTATTAACAGCCCTTCGGGTCGATCGATCAGGTTAAGCTGCGCTTGCCGCGGTTGGTCCGTGGATGGGCGACCATCTTTACATACCAAGTGGTCCCGGCTGTCATTCGTGGATCTTTGACAGTCGTTACGGGTCGTCGGAAGCCCGAAAGTCTGACACCCTTACCCTATAACTGAGTTGTGGATGTATAGGCAGACGCTGTATGTAAAATACTGATATTCAGCTGCATCCGGTTAGGCTGGAAGCTGACCCCAACATAGTGGGAAAAGGCTAGGCAAATGATGATGAGCTCCTTTCGCCAAGTGTGCAAGTGTGTGTGTGTTTCATTCCAAAAACTTTTCGTGACATAAACCGTAATGTCTAAATTGAAAAGAACTGAGATAATAAAAAGGATGTAAGGTGACATTTCTTTAAAGACAATGCTAATAAGGTTAAAAGTTGAGCTCAATGCCTCAATGAATATTCATTGAGGCCTTGAGTTCCAAAAATAAGTTCGACCGCCGCGCCGTAGGCCTGTGCTTATGATCACCTTGAGAAATATTTTATTGAATATAAAAGTTATTTGAAATTGTAGGTATTTAAAAATCTTTACCCAGACAAGCGACTGTTAAAAAAAAAACTGGTGTTAAAATTCGCGGCAACCACCAACAGAGTTCCTCAAAGTATCGACCCGTCTGCGCGCGCACGGAAAACTGTCATTACATATTGTACGTGAAAAAATTCATACTGACATCGCCTCTGAGGTTATTTTATCAAGTTTAATGATAATTTAAGTATTATAATTGCTAAAACTGAAATCAATACCTGGTTTTTGTAATAAAGAAGTGATTTGTGATGGATATACAATAGATTTGGTCGGATATGGTGTTTTAATTTTTACGTGAATTTTGCCGGTTCGAGGCCAAAGGTATGTTATTATATTTATTGAATTACTTAGCGTAGTTAACACAAAAGTGCTATTATACGGGTGGAGTTGACAGGGCTATGTAAGATTTGCTTTTCAAAGGAAATAGCGGATATGTCAGAGTAAGGCACAACATCAGCTGATCGATAAAGTTAGCTCTTCATCCTGACTAGGCAGTGCTTATCCGAGCGATAGGTACATGCATACATGGAAATCTATTCACCTATACATTATTCTAGGCTTCCAGACGATTTTTTCTTGCAAACTACGTATCCATATAACGATAGATGCCTTGCAAGGTTTGACCAAGGCTGTGTACCGTTTCCCGGTTGCTGCAGATTTCAATGTCATTCGTATAGTACTTAATTGTAATAATACGAAATACCGAACGAGCTTTTCATTGTCCAATGTCCTCGTTAATAAATGTGTTGTTATTACTTGTTTTAATTGAGAGTAGGTAAGTTTAATGCGCATTTAAGAAAGGGCTTCATTTACAAACAATCATGAATATAACAGATGCATTGAGAGAGTACATTAAAACATCAGTAGTAAGATACCCATGGCCATATAACTTTCATTTATCCCGTTCTTTCTTTATACTTGCCGTATACTCTATGCAAAATGTTCTTCAAATACAACTTGCTATTATTTTTCAATCAGGCGTTAACGATAACTTTTTAATATTTAAATCATGTCCATAGTGTCTTCTAAGCATACGTAGGTACTGTTTTTTTTTTAAATAATTTGTCGTGTCTATAGAATACATGACTTGTAAGTTTAATTTGATTAAATCATTAATTTTTAAAATTCCTTTGTTTACAATAAACGAAAACCAGTCCCAGAGATCAGCATGATACGTTTTAGCGATACGAGTACAATGTTAATAAGTACTTAAGTAATGATAGCAGCATGATATGTTTTAGCGATAAATTTAGTAAGTACTTGGATATTCTTATCAATTACTATGTTTGATAGTGATGTAGTACATTTTTGAGAGTCGATCATAGAATCTATTTGCTTTCCTAACTTGGTACTTAATAAAAAAATCTTTCACATGAGCAAAGCAAAAACCTGGTCTAACAGAAGTGAAGTGATCAGAATAGGCACGTAACAAATACGCGTTGATAAGAAAGTTATAAATAAACATATACAGTTAAGGGGAAGCGTCAGTGTAATTATAAGTATTAAGTTCTATAAATGTTAAATAAAGTATGATTTATGGCCGTAACAAATATGTATTTATAGAATTATAATTATTAGAATCAGTAATACAACTCCTTCATCTTCGTAATTCATTTGGATTACCTGGTCTTAAAGAGTTGTATTGATCACTTTAATGATTCTAATTATGTAAATAGATACTTGTTACGGCCGCAAATTATATTTTGATCAACGTACAATCTAAGACCGACTTGTAAATTGCAAAAAACGTAAGAAAATTTGAATTTCGCGGGCTACCTTGACGCTTTTGCCTTCAATAAAAAGATTGGGATCGTACAGTTCATTAGTAATTTACGCGCTATATCGATCGGTTTTACCCTTGACAATATTTGCTAGTTATTTATACTTATGTAGAAAACACCCATTTCTATAAACGAAGCTTGTAATAGAATGGAACAACTTTACACAATGGGATTATGCTGCACCATTTTTAGCGCTCCTTTAGGTATATACCTACTGGCTATTGATAAATTGTCGAGAGCGTTGATGGGATTCTTTTGTAGGGAAAGGGATAAAAGTAGTCGATATGTAGCTGGCCTAGTTTTTATAGAAGCGGGGTGGGTGAGTTCAAAATGGTTCTTGCAAGAACCATTTGAATTTACCTACCCTGTGAAACCCCCCATATTTGAATTTTCGAATAATCGACCGTTTCTTGTATCTATCACTATACTGGGTGTAAATTATGAGCAACTTTTATTATGGGACCAAACTTGACATCGTAAAAAAAATCTGCTGTTCCATTTTAACGAGTTATGCTATCATATACACGTTTGACGTGTTTGTCAAATATGTCGGCGTTTGGCGAATTAATACCAAACACTGTATGGCGAAGAGGTTGCGCTAGGGGCGCTACATTTATTGACAGTTCACTTCACGCTCACTTCACCTAAGTTTTCACGGTGAGATTTGTACAGAATAGATCGGCAGGTCTTATATGTTAACTTTATAGGATATGCTTCTATACGTATAAGTGACTATTACGTTTGACGAAAACATAATCGTGAGGAAACTAGGATTTTACCGTCGGAAACTGCCAACACGTAGAAGCAAATCGAAGAGATATTTGTTCCTTCTTTGTATGACAGCCAGCCAGGACGCAAAGGCCTTTGCGTCCTGGCTGGCATGGTAATAAAATAAAATTAGTATATAATTTTTTGAACTTAGTTCGTATACAACATGTCCCGGAATTAACGCACAGCCTCTATAAGCATTGCTCTTAAGGGCTCAATATACTCACCACGATGAACAACTTTTACTATGGGACCAACACTGAAATCGCGAAAAAAAGTCAGCTGCTCCCTACATTTTGAGTTTTAAAGTGAAAATATTGTAAATGTACAAGACCAGCTGATTTTTTTATTCGCGATTTCAGGTTTTATTTTTATTTTTGATTTAGTCCCATAGTAAAAGTTGTTCATAATGATGAGTACAATGACCCCTTGAGAGGTTGTGCGTTAATTCCGGGATATGTTGTAGAGCTAGGTAGGTAACACATTCAGGGACACTGAACGAGATACAATAGAAGTTTTATTGTTATGCCGTCTTATTAGTGTCCCGCAAAGTGGAACAGATTCGAAAAAACCGGCCAAGTGCGTGTCGGACTACGCACAATGAAGGGTTCCGTAGTTAGGATGAATTTATTCCAAGAACAAACTTAACATTGTAGTTGAAAAACAATTTCTCCTATACATTCCAACTGCAAATGTAATTTTGTACGCACAATATTGAGAGAATTACCATGTTTTTTAAGACCATAGACTTCTTACAGGTTTTCCTGTAATCTATAGGTACTATTTTCTATATTAACTATTTTCTATATTTTATTCAAAATTTTAGGCTTAGTAGTTTCGGAGATAAATGGACAATTTTCGTCTATTTTCTTCAATAAAAAAAAAAAAACAAAATTATAAAACAATATATTTGAGACCCTCACAGTAGGGCTTACTTTTCATTGGATATGTCACACGGTATAGTTTGTAAAACCTTTTTTTTTTCTTATTTGCGCCCCAAAATTGACCCCTATATTCAAAATTGATTTATTTAGTTTACACGTCCGTATTTGGGTCACGGAAATTTATACGTGTACCAAATTTCAACTTAATCGGTCCATTAGATTCGGAGCAAATTGGTTGTGACAGACGGACAGACAAACACACGTGTGATCCTATAAGGGTTCCAAAAATTAGTGAAAGCCGCATCAAATTCTATCAAAAAAATGTCAAAGCCGACCTTCATATTTTTATACTTACTTGTTAGAGATTTTAAGCCGTGCCCTGATACCTGCGACTTACGAGTTGTAGGTCGTAGGTTCGAACTCAGTCAGGCGCTTTACTTTGTCTAAATTATTTCAGCATCACTGCTCTCAAAACGGTGAAGGAAAACATCGTGAGGAAACCGGCATGTCCTAGAACCAAAAATTCGATGACATGTGACATCTACCAACCCGCGCTGACCCCGCGTGGTGGTTTACGGCTCACTTCCTCTCACAGAGAGAAGGCCGGTGTCCCGGCTGTGGGAATATTGGCTGATTATGCCTGATGCCTGCTCGTTACTGGAACTGATGGCTCTCGTAGCTAATGTCTGGAACGACTCAGTTTAGATTGCCATCTTTATACATGCTAAGAAGATATTTTAACTGTTCCAGACAAAAATGTGGACGGTTTGCGTACCAGGATGGGCAGCGGCCATGGTGGCAGGCGTCCTGCTGCTGTACGGCAGTTTAGATGTCGCATACTTTGCCAGGATGATGTATACCGTGGCTAAAGCACGGTACTTTAAGAAGAAAGTCTGCATAATGGATACCACAGTGATTAATGGTGAGATACTCATAGTTTTTCGAGACATCACCAAGCGGTTGGTCAACTAACCGCTTTGCAACTAAACAACCAACCAAAGACTAAGTGTCCAAAAGACTGGCAGCGTTGACGTGGCAACGCTGCCAGTCTTTTGACACTTAGTCTTTTCCTGTTGACAGCGATGCGGACTTTTTTGATGCCCTATGATTATTTTCCCTCCTTTTTTATATACTTGTACATATTATTATAAGACTGTTAGCTTATAGATACTTATACTGTCTTACAAAGTTTTGAGTAGAGGTTAGAGGGGGATAAAAGATTGCTACGCGGAACCCGCTAGATGAGCTGTGATTGAAAATGTTAAATCAAAGAATGATTACGAGGATAGATAGGTACATCGATAAAATTTGTGTTTTTAAAATTTATATAAATCCAAATCGTCCGTGAATTTCTGAGATCTTCTATCTACCTACAACAAATTTTACAGGAGGAACATATAGAACTAATTTATTAATTTTTCGTGGAGAATTTTGGTAAACCAAAAAGTAGTTGGTTAGTATTTATGTCTTTTATGAAATCATAATTAAATGCAGTTACTATTGTGTTGTTTTTATTTTAATCGTAATTAGGAGTTGGCATTATAAAAACGTTTTGCGCAAAAATACTAGTTAGGAGGTATCAGAAGTTCACGGTCGAAATGTTAAGGTTAAGATCTAATTTTTCAATCGTCAGATAACTTTTATTTATGTAATAAATATGGCGGTTTGACAGTTGTTGTATAGAAAATATGTCAAACTGTCACTATTGAAAAATCAGCCCTAAATCATTTGGATTTTCTATATTATGTGTTATTTGACTATTATATCTACTGCTGTACTAAAACCGAAACATGATTAGGTACTTGATTTTTTTCTATAGAAAAAAATTTCCAAAATAGCACCGTCTATTTTCTGTATTATACGTAACCGCTTTCTCACAGACCAGACCGCGCCAGGCCAGGCCGACTGTTCCCACGGCCTGTCGTCGCCCGTCCAATCAAATAATATTCTGGGACGTTGTTCACACACGGTCATCTGATCCCAAACTAAGCAGAGCTTGTACTATCGAAACCAGATAACTGATATACTACATACACTACTTTTTTTTTTAATACATACTTATTTAGATAATTACACCCAGACTCAGGACAAACAGACATGTTCATGCACACAAATGTTTGTCCTGGATGGGAATCGAACCCATGACCTGCGGCATGATAGGTGATATCTTAACCAACCACGCTATCTGGCCTGTCAAATGTATGAAATGATCTGTGGAATGCTCGGCACGGGCCAAGACATGCCTCGACAAGCACGGGCCGCGCGCGACTGGCCTCTACGGGCCGTGGGAACGGAGTATTCCCGTTTGAGCACCCATTTTTGGAGCACCTATGCATTGAGCACCAAAGTTATTCCCATTTGAGAATACCTTTAGTGCTAAATGCGTAGGTGCTCCAAAAATAGGTGCACAAACGGGAATTCTCCGTGGGAACGTGGCGTTAGACCTGCATTTTTGCGTTTTTCAGGATGGTGTCTCATGAATGACATTGACACGTTACTCTATCACATGAACAACGCGCGCTACCTTCGGGAACTAGACTTCGCTCGAGCTGACTTCTACGAGCGAACTGGTCTGTACAATAACATCAAGGCTGCAGGAGGCGGAGTGGTGCAAGCAGCTGCTACCATCAGATACAGGCGGTTTCTGAAGCCTTTCACCAAGTTTACTATTACTTCTAAGGTTAGCTGTTTTTGCTGTATAAGAGTTACTAAGGGAAGATAATGATGATTTTTTGTCAATTCTATGTCAGAGTCCGTGCCAGTCAAATCGCTAGCCTGGAAGCCGACCTCACCATAAAATGTTGGGAAAAAAGCTTGGCAGATCATAATCCGCCAAGCTTTTTCCTAACATTTTCATTCATAAATTCATAATACAGTCAACTCTCGAAAATTTGACACTCGATTATTTGAATCTCTCGATAGTTTGATTTTTTTTTCTAATGCCTTGAAAAATACTCGATAAATTGAATAATATCAATGTTAATTGGTCCTCTCGGTAATTTGAAGTTGATGGAATAGTATCTTAATAATAAATATATAATGAATGGTATCTCTGTCACCTCTGACCTAGACTAGAGTCAAGAGCAAACCCATCACAAATAATAAAAAAAAAATCTTGCCCGTCAACATGCAATAATTTGAAGTCCGGACTTCCTTACTCTCTATAAGTTGAAGTGTTTATCATACACCTATCGTTTGTTTATATACATGGACAGACCTGTCGATTGTTTACATCAATAAGATATGAGTGAGTTTACAGTTCGCATTCCAGTCTACCTTTGAACGTTAAAGTCAGTCAGCTTGTTTACTTGATTTTTTCCTCCCTCCCTCTTGGTTATTAAAACTCCTGTTATTTTGAACTCTTGGTAATTTGACATTTTTCTCTGGTCCCTTGAGTTTCAAATTATCGAGAGTCGACTGTAACATTGATCAAGTATGTAATCTTCATAAATCTGGACTTTGAACAATAGCTTGTAATCTATATTGTTGTATTGTAGCTTGTGGTCTATTACCTATGAAATTGCCGATTTACGTAGAAAAAATCAGACATTTTTTTTTTTTAAAGAAATATTGTCGATGCACTTTTGCCGTTTTAATGAAAGTTCGTTGATGCCTCTGCTATAGATATCCTGGGAACGGGAACCGATAAATTCTTCAAAAGCGTTTTTACCACCGCCTCGTTGGATTTGAAATTTTTCTCCGGGGCTCATTGTTGAGATCACAATTTCCAGAACGGAAGTGATCAAACCAAAAACACAATGTGCGTTCACTTGCGGTACCTTGTCGTCGTTAATATTGTTAACTCGTCTTCAAAAATAGCGCGCAATTATTATTTTTCCATGGTTACGGAAACATCGATATCCAAGAAAAATCGAACGGCGGGAAAACAAATGAACAACTGTTTTCTTTTTAATACCATGCATAAATTATAAAAATAATTTGAATTTGGAATTCTGAATAGAAGGAAATCTTCACACTAGCCGGTATCAAAAATCGGCAATTTCATAGGTAAAGACCTTACTGCTGCAAATCTGGCTCCTGATCCGCATTTAAATTGAAGTATTACTGTAAACCTTTGCTTAGCAAACGGTTTCATAATCGCTGTTTGCTGTGATTTATAGACAGGCGTACACTACGGCCGACGTATCTTGGCGAGTCTGAACACAGGCTCTCCGAACTTCCGCGCATGTTCTCTCACTCACACTCGCCTCATGTCACCATTTGGTTCCTAAAAAATGTTACTGCGCAGCCTTCTGCGCGAAGTTCGGACTCGCCAAGATACGTCGGCCGCATTGTATTATTGACCAAGAAAAGTAATGTCATGAACACCATACTCAACCTTCAATCCTTTTTTGTGATCGCTATTTCTATTCACCTCTTTAAATGTTAAACTTACCAGTCCCTTGGTTATCTTCTTGTTTACTTACTGGAATATCAGAGTGGTCTAATCCTAGTAGAAACAGTGATCAAACTGCGCTCTGCTTTAAAAACACTGTATATATTTTATTGTTCTCTAGCCCATAGTATCTCACTGCTGTGCAAAGGCTTCCCTCAAGTCGTTCCAGGAATTCTGTCACTGTCTTTAATTAAAAAAAAAAAAAAACGGTCAAGAGCGAGTGTGCTATTTAGAGACATCGTTTTATTTTGCTGTAATCTTTACATAAACTACTACCACGCAGAATAACTTCAGATTTTTCTCTATGCAAAGTTCGGAGATAAGGGGAGGGGGGGGGGGAGAGGAATTTTTTTTTACATTTTTCATCAAATGTCGAAAACTATACGGCCTAAAAAAAGAAAAAATGTTTGAGAATGTGCAAACAGTGTTCTTTCATATGATACCCCACTTCGAATTTTTGAGACCAGTCAGCCCCTCTGGCAAAAAAAAAAATTCTTTCTTATTTGCAAAATAGTTGGGCAAACGTCATCTAAAACTATTCCAAAATTCAAATTGATAGCATTAGTTAGTTCTTGAGATATCCAGTTGTGACAGACGAAAAGACAGACAGACAGACTGAGTCGCACCATAAGCGTCAGCTTGTCGGTTGTAGGTTCGAACCAAGGCAGTTTACTTTGTGTAAATTATTTCATCAGCACTGCTCTCAAAACGGTAAAGGAAAACATTGTGAGGAAACCGGCATGTCCTAGAACCAATAAATCGAAGACATGTGACATCTACCAACCCGCACTGGACCTGCGTGGTAGCAGATTAGAGCCCACTACCTCTCACAGAGAGGAGCCGAGGAGGTCTATGTCCTGGCAAAGGGAACGTTATAGGCTGATACTTGTGGCTCACTGCAGGGCTAATGCCTCCCTACCCTCTCACGTATCCTATCCAATCTTTAAGAAAAGAGTCGAGCTCGTCCCGTCATCTCCCATCACTGCCTACTACCTTTATTTATGGCCCTTTTCTCTCTTTTCTTTCAGGCAATATACTGGGATGACAAGACAGTCTTCATGGAGCATGAATTTGTTGGTCCCGGAGGGTTCGTTCACGCGGTAGCCGTGTGCCGACAACGCGTTATAGACACGTCTGCTGCCGCCATAGCAGAACTGTTGCTGCAGCTGCATTGCGGAGGAACCTGCAAGCATCCGCCGGAGAAGATGCCCCCTGAGGTAAATAAATGCGCAGAAAGGATCTTACCATCAGACGAGACAAGATACTTTTGTGCTTCGTCATACGTGTTTAGGGGATAAGCTCTTATTGCTAAAAGCAGAAGCGAATAAATAATTATTATTGAGAAAGGTACGGACGGGGAGAAGGTAATAATATCCTTGATGGTGATTTTGCGGTAACAGTCTCAGTGATCGCGAACTTGAACTGGCCATTAGCATCTAATCTAATCTAGCTGGCCTGTACTGTCCCCCGCAGGAAAAAGGCTTCCCTCTCCCTTTTCCACACAATTCTGTCTTTTGCTAGTGTCGGTCAGTCCTTTCGGTAGGAGTCAAGCTCGTCCCGCCATCTTCGTCTCGGCCTGCCGCGTTGTTGCCGTGCGTTTAGTTGGACCCAGTCAGTAAAAATACATAATATCATTTTAATAGCTTTACCTTTGGTTCAACTCAGATTAGCTCGTGGCTAAGTAATAATAGCCGCACGGGTCCATCAGGTTAAGCTACGCTTGCCGGGGTTGGTCTGTGGATGGGTGACCATCTTTTCATACCGAGACTCCTCCGTGCCTCGGAAAGCACGTTAAGCCGTTGGTCCCGGCTGTCATTCGTGGATCTTTGACAGTCGTTACGGGTCGTCAGAAGCCCGAAAGTCTGACAACCAGTCATACCAAGGGGTATCGTATTACCCAGTAACTGGGTTGTGGAGGTCAGATAATCAGTCGATCCATGTAAAATACTGGAATTCAGCTGCATCCGGTTAGATTGGAAGCCGACATCAACATAGTTGGGAAAAGGCTAGGCAGATTGATTTTTTACCTTTGGTTCAACTTTCACAGGAGCAGCGTTGGGCTCTTAGCCCATTTGACATCTGACATGCGACTGACATTAGCTTAGCTATTAGCATAGGCTTAGGTAATTACAATTGTTACGTAGATAGATATTATTTAGTTGTATCGACTAGTTAAAAAAGGTTTGGCTAAGAGTGTTTGTTATTGTTAGTAAGTTATAATAATATCATCTCATCATTTCAAATTGTCTAAGGGGCCTCTGCGAGTTGGCTTCGGCCCCTCGTACGCCTTCCAAACGTCCGGGACCCCTGGGTCCCGAGAAATGTCAAAAACAATAAATTATTAAAACTCCTGTTATTTTGAACTCTTGATAATTTGTCATTTTTCTCTGGTCCCTTGAGTTTCAAATTATCGAGAGTCGACTGTAACATTGATCAAGTGTAATCTTCATAAAGCTGGACTTTGAACAATAATAGCTTGTAATATTTGCTCTTGACTCTAGTCTAGGTCGGACGCGACAGAGACAAAGTCGACAATGGAGTGAGCTTACCCAGAAGAAGCCAGTTCACTCTCAATTTGAAGCGATTAGGGTTGTATGCGTTCGGAAACAGAGAGTTCCACTCTTTCGCTGTCCGCATTATAAATGACATTTGGATTTTTTTTTTTTGTATGGTGTCTCGTAGTTGACCTAGAGAGGCCGTGACTACTTAACCGGACAAGACATTTGGAAACGCTTATATTAACACTTATATTAGTGCGAATTGGTGGAATAGCAACGAGGTAGGGATGGTAACTGGCAGTGCGTCTAGATGTCCGATGGTGGAAGGCGGCCGGTGGAATGAGGTGGTGGAGTTTTTGAGTACAGTCACCGAAGTACAATCTGTAGAAGACGACAAGCAGGCAACCTTGCGGCTTGGTCTTGTGGCATCTGTGTGGGTCTCAGCAAATATTTCCGAGGCGCTGCAGAAACGTGGCAGTCGCGACAACATCCATCAGTTATTCTGCAGCTAATTTATTGCGAAAGCAGCTCCAACAGAAAGATATCTTGTGTTTTATGCAGGACGGAGGCGGGAGCGTTTCTGAGTTAAGTAGGTATACACAGCCACATATCAAGCTATACATTTCCAGTATAAGCTGACCTCTCGTTGTACGGAAATCACATACAATGCGACATAGGAATGGATATCTTTACTTGCTCTTTGGCGGAATTCCAGAGGGTGACACTTAAGGCGAAAGCTCCACGTAGCCCGTGAAATTAAAATTTTCTTACGTTTTTTGTAATTTGCAGGTCAGTATCAGGTTGTATGTTGATCTGAACATGATTCGAGACCGTAACAAGTATGTATTTATAGAATTATAATCATTAAAATCATCAATACAACTTTCTTAAGTTCATATAATCTTAATGCATGACTATTGCATAAAATCTTGATATTTAAGATTATACTAACTTAAGGGGAAAGCGACAGGGTAGCCCGTGAAGTTAACATTTTCTTACGTTTTTTTGCAATTTATGTTAATTAAAAAATTATTCGCGGTCGTAACAAATATGTATTTACAGAATTATAATCATTAATCCAACTTCTTAAGTTATTATAATTCACAAATCGCACCTTGATAACCTTGAAAAGTGGCATTATCAAAACTATGTTTTCTAAATAACTCCATAATTTACTGGCATATTTTCAGTATATACAAAACTTGAAGTAAGAAAGTCAAATTACAGTCTTTTATTTCAGTTATTTGATAAGATATTGACCAAAATGCTGCGTCAAAAAGCTTTAAATGGACATACAGAAAAATTTTAATTTTTGTATAACGCCACTTTTGTTTTCAAGGTGCGAAATGTCAAGATTTCTTGTAATAGTCATTCATTAGGATTACCTGGTCTTGAAGAGTTATATTGATCACTTTAATTATTATAATTATATAAATAGATACTTGTTACAACCGCGAATTACATTTTGATCAACGTACAACCTAATACTAACTTGTAAATTGCAAAAAACTTAAGAAAATTTGAATTTCGTGGGTTTTTTTTTTTTTTTTTTTTTTTTTTTTTTTTTTTTTTTTTTTTTTTTTTTTTTTTTTTTTGTGGATGGGAAATCATCAAATAACTTCTCCCGCTCTGGGTGGAGCGCGAGGGCGTGTCAGACTTCTACTGACTAAAACCCACCCGTGTTTTAGTCAGTAGAAGTCTGACACGCCCGGTGGCCGGGAATCGGCTATCGATTCCCGACGCCCAGGGCGTCTCCTGCGGCGACTAGGGGCGTGAGGGCGCAAAGATTGCCTCTCCCTCACGCGTTCAGCCTCCTCCTTCGCGAGCATTACAGCTTCGCAGAAGGAGGTGACAGCTTCCCATGCACGAATTTCGTCGGCTACCCTGACGTTTTGCCTCAAGGAGTTTAATTACTGAATTTAATTATTATAATTTTGTAAATACATATATGTTACGGTCGCGTATAATACTTCAATCAACATACAACCTAATACTGATTTGAATTTAGAGAATTTGAATTTCGTGGGCTACCTGGAGCTTCCTCCTTAACAAATTGTCGTCTGTATGACTGACTGTACTCAGAGTCGTTACTTGGGGCTTGTTAGTTATCATCCGCGTTAATCGACAGATATAAATTTGGACCCTGTCAGTCGAAAGTAGACAGCAGTTCATTTTTATGGTGGTCGTGTCCGATAATCCGATTTGTTTTTTGGGTGATGGGGTGACGCGTCTGAGTTATTATTATTATTAAATTGTGACAACATTGTTGAGGGCCTTAGCACACCTCCGCCGCGATATCATAGCAGCGAAACCGCAGTATTTCAATTCAACTTACGTGCATCGACGACTTTGTCTCTGTCACCTCTGACCATAGAGAATATAACGTCTTTGCCTCTGACCTAGACTAGAGTCAAGAACAAACCCACCTCAAATAAAAAAAAAAAAAAAAAACTGACACGCATGACTCGAGGAGCGGAACATCAAATCAAATCAAATCATTTATTTGCTTGAATATGGGTAGGTACATGAGGTGATACATAATTACAAAGTTCTTTATACCATTTCTACCGTAATAGGTGTGCAAATACCTATTGTAATAAAAATCACGCTGTCTACCCATGGGGTTAGGCAGAAAAACTACAGAGTGCCACATCAGCGGAACATAAGCGAAACATCATGCGGATTCGCTGTTTCGCGACGGAGATGTGCTAAGACCCTGTATTGGGTTCACACCTGTAAAAACAGATATAAGTGGAAATAGTAAATTAATAAAATAAATAAATAAGCTTCTATCAATCTGCTTAGCCTTTTCCCAACTATGTTGGGGTCGGCTTCCAGTCTAACCGCAGCTGAATATTTTACATGGAGCGACTGCCTATCTGACCTCCACAAGCCAGTTACTGGGTAATACGATACCCCTTGGTAAGACTGGTTGTCAGACTTTCGGGCTTCTGACGACCCGTAACGACTGTCAAAGATCCACGAATGACAACCGGGACCAACGGCTTAACGTGCTTTCCGGGGCACGGAGGAGTCTCGGTATGTAAAGATGGTCACCCATCCACAGACCAACCTCGGCAAGCGTAGCTTAACCTGATGGATCGACCCGTGCGGCTGTTATTACTTAGCCACGAGCTCCTCAAAAAATAAATAAGCTTCTATGTACTGGAAATGAAGCTTCTATGTACTTGATATGTAGCCGTGTGTACTTCAATTCCGATTCGGATCTATACAGGGTGATTTTTAAAACATGCGACAAGATTTAAGGGGGTGTTCTACCCATCAATATGAATAAGTTTTACTATGGGACCAACTTAGAATTCGTAAAAAAAATACCGACCTCCCCATGTAAAAGTACATACCCGATTGGACCACTTTGCATAAGAAAGTCGATTTTTTTTGCGAATTCCAAGTTGGTCCCACAGTAAAAGTTATTCATAATGATGGGTAGAACACCCCCTTAAATTTTGTCGCATGTTTTAAAAATCACCCTGTATTTGTAGCATTAACTCTTGTAAGTAGGAAGTAAAATAACTGCTATTAACATTGAGTTTGAGCAGGTTACTAAGTTAGGTTTAGTAGGCAAATAATCTAGTTATGGCGACGATTCCCTTGTCCACAAACTAAACTAAATTTAAGTTCAGCACATCTTTTTCTCTCTATTTCATTAACAAAAGGAGAGATGATAGATATTACTTTAGTCCTGTCAAATTAGTCAGCGCCTGACGTAAATTGACTTATTTTTAGTAACAAATTTTTTAATCACGTCTAAACTTGTCTATGGAAGTTTCTTAATTTGAAAGGAGTAAACTAATATTATACGTCTGTCCTTTTTTTAATGAAATAGAAAGAAAAAGATGCACTGAACTTAAATTTAGTTTAGTTTGTGAACAAGTGAATCGGCGCCATTGTCTGTAGTAACTATTAGATACTTGTACTGTATGTAAGTTGTTTTATTATTTAGTAAAATGATTACCTTATTATTGCTCAAAACTGAGACAAGTCAGTCAATACTGAAGATCACCACAATATGATGCCTTCAAAGCGACAGTACGAACAACATTCTCAAAACCTTAAACTAAAATGGAAATTTTTGTCACACATTCCAGTTGGAGCTCTGGGTCCAATGCAATGAGCTGAGCTCGGCCCGACTTCGAGCCCCTACAGCCTCACTACCCTCACTTGAAGCCACCCAAAACTTGGCCTGTGGGGAGATGATACCGGCATCGGTTGAGTGAAGATATCCCTTTCACCGTCCAGCAGAGCATTCCCCACACGACAAGTGCGAGTGAGACAGCAACAGGGTGTGCTTGCTTGACAGTGAAATTTTTACCAGACGACGCGCCAATGCGGCGCGCTACGGACGTGGGTTTTTAATGAATTTAATACTAATAATTCAGTTGTTAGTATTAATTTCTTTAAAGGGTTGAAGGACGAATGGTTTGAAGCTCTATCCGCGAGGATAAGCAGAGGTGCTTCTGTATTAACATAAAATGTATATGTATTTATAAGTGTTTAAATAATATAAAAATTGAACGAAAGCTTCTAACGTTTAGTGTTTCGAATTTTTTAATCCTTTGCAGATTGATGTTGTTTTTGTATATTAGTCACGTGTTTGTTTTTAATTGTACATCATGTGTATTTTCTAATATAACTCTTATTAACCAAACACTGAATATAATGGAACAAAAAATCCTTTGAATATTATGCTTATTATAATTGTACATTTCTTTATCTGAGTATATTTTTAAATGTATTAAAATATAATGATATTGTCGAAATATGTGATCTTCTAGCTAAGCTAGGTTTAACAGATTATTATAATGACTACGGCCGACGTATCTTGGCTAGTCTGAACATTGGCTCTGCGAAATTTCGTGCATGTTCTCTCACTCACGCCTCATGATAAATGATTTTATTTCTGTAAGTAGTCTTGTACAAACACTTATACATGTCAATCATGTTTTTTTTTTAAACTAGATGAGGTCGGCGTTTCCTATCTGACTACTCTGAGAAGAAAGGCCGAAACAAACTCTGAGGTCACAGTCTCTTATAAAGTCCAGACATAATCTTGGTCAGTTCATTTGAAGACCATGTAGATTGGTGTCTGAAATGGTCTTTTGAGGAAAGAACCACACAGATTGAGAGGACCTGTCCAGTCAGTGCACGCATTTGTCAGTAAGCGCGCAGCTCAACTCAGAACTTAAGGAGCTCAACGATTCGACGAACAATACCAAAGAAAGGACATTTGGGTAGGCCGCATAAATTACTCAAACTCAGACCATGATTAAAAATAACTGAGAGAAAAAATAAAACAAACAAAAAAGAAATGACCTACATAGTCTTAATATTCACAATAATTAAAATAATATAATACTTTACAACGTAAATATTCATGTCAACATTCAGTATGCAAAAATAAAAAAGAGAAAAAAGAAAATTTGAGCAGTTCAATCCCAAGCCTTTTTGTCCTCAATATAAATCTTTAACGGTATAAAAAGATTTCTGACACAATTTGCGTTTAATGAAAGATTTGAATTTATGATCGTCATATTATGGTTCCTAAAAAATGTTACTGAGCAGCCTTCTGCGCGAAGTTCGGACTACCCAAGTAAGATAAGTCGGCCGTATTGTAGGCTTAGTATACATTGAGCGAAAGTGATCTGAGAATCTCCTGCAGTATTTCTTGTTTTATTCGCATTTTGATAAGATATTTATATATCTATTTTAGGTTAAACATAAGACAAGTTTATCAAAACACTCAACCAGAACTAAAATTATCACAAATAGTTCACTATGCTACTATTTCCTCTTCTTGGTATTTCTATAAATAGATTATTATCTCTTCTATTAATAATTAACATCTACTATTTCATAGGAAATTGGTGTCTTGCGTGATACACAATTTTCAAATGGCGCAAATTTCCTTAATTGACTCAGTGTGTACCAAGCTTAATTAAATTCTTCTTATTATATTGTAAATGTATATAATTTATTGTCATTATCTAATTATGTAGTAAAATAAAGTTTAAATGAGTTATAAGGATTTTTATTTTCAGCGAGAGCTAAAGTAGGTACCTATATACTTACCTTTTTTTTTCTTTTACCTATCAACAATATACTGTTTAGAAAACCCCAAAGGTCATGTGTGTGCTCGAATGTCAATCGAACCCCATAGGTTCATAACTACTATAAGCCCGCGGTCACCATTGGATGATGTTTTTTTTACGTTTATAAATTTTATGTAAATATTTCTTACGCACTCGAAATTCAAATTTTCTTACGTTGTTTGCAATTAACAAGTCGGTATTAGGTTCTATGTTGATCAAAATAATCTCTTCAAAGTGAGAGTGAACAGGCTTTTTCTGGTAGAGTCAAGAGCAAACCCATATCAAAAAAAAAAAAAAAATGAGTCGCAACTGTAAAAAGTACTTATGTATTTACATAATTTAAAGTCATCAGTACAACTTTTTATGACCACGTAATCCTATTGAATGATTATTTCATGAATTCTTGACAATTGAAGATTATATCAACTTGAGGAGTTGTATAACTGATTTTAATGATTATAATTCTGTAAATACATATATGATACGGTCGCGAATCATACTTTAATCAACATACAGCCTTAGTGTACCGCCTGAGTGCACGCTCGACTCGAGCGTCTGGCGGGGCGGGGCGTGTGACGTTCGTGTTAAACACATGCAAACACTCGTGAGTGTCCTGAGTGACGGCCGAGCGACGCTCGGTGAACGCTCTTCGCCGCTTGCACGCAACATTGAACGCCCCGCTGGACGCCTTTTCACTCGGGCCGTACACTACAAATTGCAAAAAACGTAAGAAAAATTTGAATTTTGCGGGCTACCTTAGCGCATCCTCTTATAAATATAATATCGTAAAAGGGATTGCCCCGTGCACAAAAAACGTTGATAATAAACTTATTTACATGAAAAATAAAACATTATGCAATAATAATAAACGTTTAAACGGAATCTATTGTAAATAATATACAGCTGACGTAATTGTAAATAACAGCTGTAAGGTAAATAACTTGTAATGATTGTAATATCTACAACAAAACAAATGGTGACGTTGCAAGCTTGATCAATATTTGTTTCATTCTATGTTATTTTAAAAGTAAAAATTAAATCCCTGTTTGTAAGGCCTCGCCTCCTGTCACTTAGGACTTGGCGAAATGTTGGTCAAAAGACGTATCAGATTTATTCTTTTGGAAATATAGTTAATTACATATTCGGAATCAGGAAAAAAAAAGACGCATCTACCAGTATTTTATATTTTTATAATTCTTACTATTAAAAGACGCATCTGCTTTATATTTTCTATTTTAAACAGGACAAAATATGTTTTTTCTTCATTTCAGTATTTCTTTAGTAACGTCCTTTTTCCTTACGGCGCGGCGGCAGTATAGAGTACATGCATCTCTGTCTAACCCTTCGGGGAATTCGAACTTATGTTGGTAATAAGGTCTTGGTGTAATCCATCCATACTTGAGACAACTCCTTCATAATTACAGCCCACTATCCACAGCCCAACTTCAGGCCCATTTTTTTTGGGTGGGAAATCATCAAATAACTGCTCCCGCTCTGGGCGGAGCAGGAGGGCGTGTCAGACTTTTACTGAACTAAAACCCACCCGTTTTCCTTCAGATGCCAGGGACACGGTAACTCTTTCAAACAACCCGGCACTCTGGCAGGTATCGGCCCTGGCGAACCCCATCAGTTAGTGCTGACATCTCTTTGAGGCGCGCGTGGAACACACCGGCCGGGAATAGGGGCGTGAGGGCGCAAAGATTGCCTCTCCCTCACGCGTTCGACCTCCTCCTTCGCGAGCGTTACTGCTTTGCAGAAGAAGGTGACAGCTTCGCATGCACTCTCGCTCCGGACCATGGCCTGGACCAGGAGGGCTGGAGATAGCCGCCGCCGATCGCCTCCGCGAGGACGCGGCGGTGCTCTGCCCAACCCGGGCAGACCTCCACCGTATGCTCCACGACTACCAAACGAACGACACGAATGACTGTCAAAGATCCACGAATGACAGCCGGGACCAACGGCTTTCTTTTTGTTACGGTAACTGGTTCAAACAACCCGCAACCCTGGCAGGCATCGGCCTTAGCCGGCCCCATCAGTTAGTGCTGACATAACTTTGAGGCGCGCGTGGAACACAACGTGCTGTTAACCCGGGCCTGGTCCTTATCGAACGGCGAGATACCCAGTGCTCGCTGTCCGCAAGCCCGCGCCTACGGTGGCCGGGAATGGGCTCTCAATTCCCGACGCCCAGGGCGTCTCCTGCGGCGACTATGGGCATGAGGGCGCAAAGATTGCCTCTCCCTCACGCGTTCCGCCTCCTCCTTCGCGAGCATTACTGCTTCGCAAAAGGAGGTCGACTTCACCCCTGCATGCAATCTTCAAGTTTCTGTACAGTCATATCCAAAATATGTTCGTCACCTATTTTTATCTGGTCATTGCACGAAAGAATCTGCTTTACTGACTCAAAATTATACACCCTGCTTGGTAGAAGCACCGACACGATTTTCTTAGGGATATACGGACCGTCATATCCTACTTTTCTTAGGGATATACGGACCGTCATATCCTACTTTTCTTAGGGATATAGGGACCGTCATATCCTACTTTTCTTAGGGATATAGGGACCGTCATATCCTACTTTTCTTGGAGATATAGGTCCTACTTTTCTTAGGGATATAGGGACAGTCATATCCTACTTTTCTTGGAGATATAGGGACCGTCATATCCTACTTTTCTTAGGGATATAGGGACAGTCATATCCTACTTTTCTTAGAGATATAGGGACCGTCATATCTTACTTTTCTTGGAGATATAGGGACCGTCATATCCTACTTTTCTTAGGGATATAGGGACCGTCATATCCTACTTTTCTTAGAGATATAGGGACCGTCATATCCTACTTTTCTTAGAGATATAGGGACCGTCATATCTTACTTTTCTTGGAGATATAGGGACCGTCATATCCTACTTTTCTTGGGGATATAGGGACCGTCATATCCTACTTTTCTTAGAGATATAGGGACCGTCATATCCTACTTTTCTTGGAGATATAGGGACCGTCATATCCTACTTTTCTTAGGGATATAGGGACAGTCATATCCTACTTTTCTTGGAGATATAGGGACCGTCATAGCCTACTTTTCTTAGGGATATAGGGACCGTCATAGCCTACTTTTCTTAGGGATATAGGGACCGTCATATCTTACTTTTCACACATAAAAATTACATAGTCGTTAGTGGCATCATCTGCCTAGTTTTTTAGCTATATGGCGTCGGCGTCCAGTCTTACCGGATGCAGCTGAATACCAGTATTTTACATGGAGCGACTGTAGTAGGTAGTCATTTGCATCTAAGTACGGTTGTTTTTAATTGGCTAGGGGGTTGCCACTATAGTGTTGTACTCATCATTATGAACAACTTTGACTATGAGACCGAAAGTGAAATCGCGAAAAAAATCAGCTGTTCCCTTCATTTTGACGAGTTATGCGAACATTAATGTAGGGAACAGCTGACTTCTTTTTCATGATTTCAGCTTAGCTTGCCGCGGTTGGTCCATTGATGGGTGACCATCTTTACATAAGTACCAAAACCCCTCCGTGCCTCGGAAAGCACGTTAAGTCGTTGGTCCCGGCTGTCATTTGTGGAACTTTGATTGTCGTTACGGGTCGTCAGAAGCCCGAAAGTCTGACAACCAGTCTTACCAAGGGATATCGTTTTACCCAGTAACTGTGGAGGTCAGATAGGCAGGTCAGTAGCAGGTTGTATGTTGATCTGCATATGATTCGCGATCGTAACAAATCTGTATTTATAGAATTACAGTCATTAAAATCATCAATACAACTCTCTAAGTTCACATAATCCTAATGAATTACTATTTCATGAAATCTTGATATTTAGGATTATACTAACTTAAGGAGTTAAATTACTGATTCTAATGATTATAACTTTGTAAATACATATAAATACATAAATGTTACGGTCGCGAATCATACTAATCAACATACAACTTAATACTGACTTGCAAGTTGCAAAAAAACACAAGAAAATTTTAATTTCGCGGGCTACCTGGAACTTCCCCCTTAAGGAGGAAGCGGAATTCAAATTTTCTTACTTTTTTTGCAATTTGCAAGTCAGAATTAAGTTGTATGTTAAAAAAGTATTTGCGGCGGTATAATCCTGAAATGTCAAGATTACATGAAATAGTCATTCATTAGGATTACCTGGTCATAAAGAGTTGTATTGATCACTTTAATGATTCTAATTATCTAAATATATACTTGTTACGGCCGCAAATTACATTTTGATCAACCTACAATCTAATACCGACTTGCAAGTTGCAAAAAAACACAAGAAAATTTTAATTTCGCGGGCTACCTGGAACTTCTCCCTTAAGATAAAGAGTACTTCACAGCATCTTCTCTAAGATAACCATCCGTTAGTCACTAATCTAATATTAGTTGACATCACATTCCCGGTTGCAAATAACTACGCCACGTAACACAAAACGGGGTTACCGACGGATATACGACTAACATGACTAACCTTTGTTTATGTTAACGTTTAAATTCGTATTAGAAATTGTCGACAGCGTTTAGGAGATGACGATGGATTGAGTGCTTCGTTGCGACTGCCTCCTTGGTCGCAAGAGTAACTGCATATCGTGAGGTCCTGGGCTTGATTCCCAGGTAAGGCAAGGTGTTATTTTATTTTTAACCGACTTCCAAAAGGAGGAGGTTCTCAATTCGTCTGTTTTTTTTTTGTTTTTTTTTTTGTTACGCTATTACTCAAAGACGGATGGACCGATTTGGAAAATTCTTTTTTTGTTTGAAAGGATATACTTCCGAGGTGGTCCCATATAAATTTTATTAACTTTCCTTGGGGAGTTTTTGAGTTAGCTTCAATAATGCGTATATTTCCCACTTATTTTATGTGGATGTTGTGATGATGTTTTAACTATCACTGTTATTTACATGGCTATATCTACTATTATTGTGCTCAATTATGTATTAGAATTTGTGTGGGGTAGGTTCCACAACTAAAAAGTGAAAAATAAAAACTTTTTAGCAAAAAATAAAACCGTCTTCCAAAACAAAACACTACAAAGTGAAAAATAACTTTAATCTCGGAAGTCAGTGGCAAAAAACGAAAATACAAATCCCAAGACACCGACTACCGAAATTAAAGTTATTTTTCACTTTGTAGTGTTTTGTTTTGGAAGTCGGTTTTATTTTTTGCTAAAAAGTTTTTTTTTTGTATGTTTGTTACGCGATTACTCAAAGACGGATGGACCGATTTGGAAAATTCTTTTTTTGTTTGAAAGGATATACTTCCGAGGTGGTCCCATATAAATTTTATTAACTTTATTTGGGGAGTTTTTGAGTTAGCTTCAATAATGCGTATATTTCCCACTTATTTTATGTGGATGTTGTGATGATGTTTTAATAACTTCCTATCACTGTTATTTACATGGCTATATCTACTATTATTGTGCTCAATTATGTATTCGAATTTGTGTGGGGTAGGTTCCACAACTAAAAAGTGAAAAATAAAATTTTTTTAGCAAAAAATAAAACCGTCTTCCAAAACAAAACACTACAAAGTGAAAAATAACTTTAATTTCGAAAGTCGGTGGCAAAAAACGAAAATACAAAACCAAAGACACCGACTTCCGAAATTAAAGTTATTTTTCACTTTGTAGTGTTTTGTTTTGGAAGACGGTTTTATTTTTTGCTAAAAAGTTTTTAATTTTATTTATTAGTTCACCAACAATTCTTTACATTGAATTCATGCTTATAGGTAACATGCAATAATGTATATGTAACAGTGCAATAATCACTTACAGGTATACTCCGCATGCATAAAGAAGTTGTACAGATAATTAATTAATCTACTTTTAAATAACAAAGTTTAAATTAGTAAAAACATTCATTTCAAGCGAGATAATTAAAGGTTGATATTACTGTTTAGCAACTGAAAACTGGCTTTCAATTTGCCCAAGCATTCAAAGTGCAAATCGATTTGATCACTGCAGCTATTTACAACATTGCATAACCTTTCATAGGGAGAATTGGCGCCTAGAACTGTTCTTCTCTGTGGTGGGCTTAGTGGGTTTTTCTATCTGGAATTTCTCAGTAGCAGCCTTTTTTTTTTTTGTGGATGGGAAATCATCAAATAACTTCTCCCGCTCTGGGTGGAGCGGAAGGGCGTGTCAGACTTTTACTGACTAAAACCCACCCGTGTTCCTTTAGTTGCCTATGCCAGGGCCACGATATCTTTTTCAAACAACCCGCGACCCCAGCGGCATCGGCCCTATTGGACCCCATCTTTTGCTGACATCTCTTTGAGGCGCGCGTGGAACACAACGCGCCGTCGACCCGGGCCTGGTCCTCACCGGACGGCGAGCTACCCACTACTCACCGTCCGCAAGCCCGCGCCTACGGTGGCCGGGAATCGGCTATCGATTCCCGCCGCCCAGGGCGTCTCCTGCGGCGACTGAGGGCGTGAGGCTGCCTCTCCCTCACGCGTTCCGCCTCCTCCTTCGCGAGCATTACCGCTTCGCAGAAGGAGGTGACGGCCTCCCATGCACTCTCGCTCCGCACCATGGCCTGGACCTGGCTCGGACGCGAGATATCGCCGCCGCCGATCGCCTCCGTCCGCCGATCGCCTCCGTCTCAGTAGCAGCCTGGATTCTTGATTTGTGCCTGGTTGATGGCGATAGGCTCGCCACCTATTACATGGGACTTATACATAACTGGCGAAATGTGGGTGTACATCTCTGCCTAACTCTTCGGAGAAACTTCGGATGTCATTCGTGGATCTTTGACAGTCGTTACGGGTCGTCAGAACCCCGAAAGTCTGACAACCAGTTAAACCAAGGGGTATCGTATTTCCCAGTAACTGGGTTGTAGAGGTCAGATAGGCAGTCGCTCCATGTAAAATACTGGTATTCAGTTGCATCTGGTTAGGCTGGAAGCCGACCCCAACATTGTTCGGAAAAGGCTAGGCAGATGACCATGAGCTTCAGCTTTTAGCTTTGTCTCTGGGATGGCAAGGTTGGCCGTACGATAGTGGTGCGAAAACAAGTATTAATTGGCCTCTTATTCTATTGAAACTCCATACTACGCTAGGCCAGTTCAAAGTATTCTCACTGATGAGTGGTCTAATGTACTATCGACAAACGCCAGGCCTATCCAATTTCGTAACAATTTTGCTTGTAAGCTGCAATTATAAGATAAACAATACACTGATTGGGGGATTCACAGGGTGAATCAGCGTCTAAGTTGCAGCCAAATAGCTTAAATAAGCCTTTCAGTTAACAGTCTAGCCTTTTAACTAAACGGCGGCCGTTCAACTAGCGGCCTGAATGATTTTCAATTATAGGCTAGGTTCGAACTGTGACCATGCACGAGCCGAACTGGGGGCCGATTCTACTAACAAAATTGTTCAAAAATCGCAATTGAATCGCAACTGAACCACGGCTTTTGAGCGTTTTCTCATTCCACTAATGTAACAACGATCCAACTGCGGTTACGTTTCAGTTCAGTCACCGATCGATCGAAACAATCTCAAAGCTATTCTGCTAATAAAACCGAACATGAGCGTGACGTTTAGTCGCATCATTATCTTTTTGACATAATTGAAACGTTTCGTTTCACAGATTTCGCAAGCTGGGGCCGAAAACGAAACGTTCTTCTGAGTTTTTATTATTTATAAAGTTGAAATGTTACAAAAAAAATATACAGGCTAAAAGTATAAGTATGGTCTAGATATGTTTTTGTATTAAAAATACTTTTAGTAGCACTTATTCATATTTAGTAATATATTAGATTCAACTTTTTTTTTCTGTGGTATTTTTAAAACATACTATTTGGAATGTTGGTCACACAGGTTATCCGCTGTTACGTTCCCGTTACGATTCGGTTTAAGTTTAGTTTCCATTTTGCTTATAGAATAGTAGAATGACTTTTTTGGTAACTATCGAACGGCGATCGAAACTGAACTGTTGTTGAAACACAATTGAACGTGTAATGTTGCAAATTAGTAGAATCGGCCCCCTGGTCGCAGTAACTAAGCCGGGGCACCCCAACCAAATAATAAAATTTAAAATTTAATTCTAGATGCCTTTCAGTGAAATCAGATTGTAGGTATGGTTGAAAAAAAAACAGGAAATTAGTGATGAAAACTTATACAGATAAGCAGTGTCGTAGCTAGCGTAAAGGGGCCCTGTATCAAAAATTTTTGGGGGGCCCCCAATCAATTTTTTACCCGACTACGGCGAAGCAGCTCCAAAGAAGGGTATTGTTTTATTTTACAAAATAAATTAGATATCATACCGACTTGGAAGGCTAAGCTGTCATTGTGAATTCACCAAGAAAATGCATGAGCGAGCAAAGCAAGCTAGAAAATTTGGAGCATCCTGACCCGGATCCGGTTTCATCGAAAAGCGAGCGGAGCGAGCTAGAAAATTGGAATATTCTGAACCGGAATAAGATAGATTAAGTTTTCATTATGATATTCCTAAGTAAGACAATGCAAGAGCGAGCGTAGCGACCTCGAATATTGGTGCATCCTGACTGGGATTACTAGGTTAAGTTGTCGTTGTTATTTTATTAAGTCAATGAATGCAAGAGCGAACGAAGCGCTTTCGAAAATTGCAGCTCCCTGACTTGGATAAGATTTGTGGTTTTAGGGACGAAATGTATGCAAGAACTCGAGAATTCTTTGCAAGCTATAAACAAATAACATTAGTTTTCATATTTTCGTCTCTTCGATAAGGATTTGAGGTTTTGGGTAATTATACGATTTACAATTATTTTCCGATTTTTTGCGTGAACACGCCGCTTCGGGGGCCCAGCTACTGAGCTTGGGAGCCCGTAACATTGCTACGGCTGATACGGTGGTAGCTACGCCCCTGCAGGTAAGTGAGGAATAAAATAAGGAAAGTAATGGTTTGTTTTGTTGTATAACAAATATTAATTAAACATGAATAACGTAGGTTTGTGGTTTTGCTTTTTTGCGGTCGCGGAGAGTTGAAAGCATCTAGAGTACATAACATGGCTAATATCACTATCCAGCCAAAATGTCGAAATTAGCTCTCACGTCCATTTTACTTTTTTTGTTCCTATGTACTGAGGTACTTGCCTTTACACCACTGCAGGTCCTTAGAGCCTATAAAAGTTGAAGGAATCATTTTAAATTTATTTTTAAGTTCAATTTTCAAAGCTTTGTACATAATTGCTCATATGTTCATGTATAATACTAGTATGTTTCTTTTATGTCCACGAAGTAAGAACCCATTGTGTATGCAAAGTGCAGTGACCCACATGTATGGCACGTCTCGTATCTACCCAAAATGACCCACATGTGGGTCATGGACAGTGAACGTGTTAAGGTAGGAACTCTAAAATGAGGTTAATCAAATAAACTTGGTCACCATGGAGATTATTGCCTGCTGCAGTCCACGATAAATCAACTTTATTACTTACCAGTAAAGCCTATTTCTCCTCAGCAGAGTCTGATAACGCAAATATAAAATTCACCAATCGAAAGTCTAGATAATGCGTCTAATACCTGCATTACAATAACCTTATTTTTATTCAGATCTCGCCCAGACTATTCTATTTACCGATTCAAAAAAGCTAGACTCAATGAAAGGTAAAAAAAAACACTTAATTACATACTGTCTAGCGTCATTGGAAGATCAGATAATGCAGAAGAAAGCAGAGTTGCCATGACCGAGATCTCTGCATAGATTTCATGATATATGTTTTAAAATACTTTCCGTGTTAAAAATAGTTAAATTACGTCTAGTGCTCTGTAATCGAGGTTATTTGACATTAGTAGGTGTTTGAATCGGTTTAAAAGTGAAAATAATCGAATGAATAAAAAGTTTTTGGGACGCAAGATTTTTTTGCGTAGGTCTCTTTTTATTTTTGTCTGCATGCGTTTTTTACGCAGCTGAGACGTGGAAATTACGAGAAGGGACTGGAAAAGAAAAAGTAGACGCGCTAGCAACCGCTTCCATATAACTAACTATATTACGGTTTATAGCTATATCTCTAGATATCCCTATAGGGATCTAACACAGCTAAAACCATCTTACTGCGACATATCGCATCATACAATACTGCTGTAATTCAAAATATATCTATGAAACATGTGTATGATATAATCATTAATTCAAACGTAAAATTCAGTTCCCTACGCATCAATAATACCGTTAAAAAAACTGTACCGTCCCGTATTAATAAACTTAATAAAGTATTCATTTTTATATGTAATCTTTATCAGGAAGTAAATAATAAATTTTTCGTCAATTCTGAAAAAAGTCACATTTTGAGTTAGAACAGCATTGTATTATTAGTGCGATATATTGGGTTGGCTAATAAGTAATGAGCGACTTATAATACTATTTTATTTGTATTTATTTATTAAATGAATAATAGGGATGACGGCATTTTTTTTTATTTGTCCGTCCTGTAGATTAGTAAAAAATATTGGACACATATTTTTCCTTTTTTTACGTAATCAAAAGATTACGGCGATACATTGAGTTAAAATGTGGCATGACGTCACGTCTTCGTAGATTTTATACGTAGAAGTGACGTAGCAAGCCCCCACTCCCGAACTTTGATGCGAGTTATCTAAGTCATTTTTTATTAATAACATAAAGCAAAAAATACGTATCTAATATTTTTTTATTATCTGACTGACGGACTAAACAGAAATTCTTTATTTTTACCCAGGCATCATCCCTATTGTTAATCATTAATAATATATTCACCGTCGTTTTCTACTACCATTCGCCATCGATCTGGCAAAGAGTGAATGGCGTCCGCATAGAAAAAACTTCGTTGGTTTTGAATTGAAGAAGTCATCTATGTATTGTTTCAAGTATGGTTCATCGTCAAAGCTTTTTTCCCGTAAATTATTACTAAGTGATCGGAACAAGCTGAAATCAGTTGGTGCTAAGTCCGGCGAATATGGAGGGTGGGGTATTATTTCCCAATTAAGCTCCAATAGTTTTAGCCTGGTACTCTTAGCAATATGCGGCCGGCCATTGTCGTGCAGGCAAAATATTTTGTCGTGTTGTGGACGTTTGCGATGAATGTCAAGCTTCAGTTTTTCGAATTGATCACAATATTCTGTTGCTGTAATCGTAGTATTCGTAGGAAGGAATTCCCAGCTTATTACTCCATGTATATCCCACCACACAGAAAGCATTACCTTGCGAGGATGAAGATCACCTTTTGACGTTGGTTTTCCCTGTTCTTTACATCCCAGCCACTGGCGCTTGCGTGTGTGATTAACATAGAGAACCCACTTTTCATCTCCAGTGACAAGATGATCTAACTAATTAAATGTGCGGCGGAAAGATAAAAGTTGTACACAAATCTCAGCTCGGTAGGTCAGCTGATCTTTACTTAATTGATGGGGAACCCAAACACTATATTTGTAAGTCTTTCCCAAACCATGTAAATGATTTTCTATGGTGCCATGAGAGCACTCGAGCTGAACAGCCAAATCGCGTGTAGTTCTTCGAGGATCTTCTTCGATTAATAGTTTTAATTTATCGATATCTATTTCCACGGGACGCCCAGACCTTGGTTGATCGGATAAGGAAAAATCGTTATTGCGGAACCGTTGCAACCAGCGCTTTGCTGTTGCTTCGGAGACTGCATCGTGAGCTATCCTTTAACATATATCACGTGTAGCTTCTGCAGCAGAATGCCCAGACTGAAACTCATAAACAATGTCGTACGTGGGTTTTAATATCACATTTCTTTGTGAACTTTAACGCACTAACAGCCAAACTATCAATAACGCGCATGAGCGCGACTCGCTCTTTATATACCCTCTGCTACAGAACGTTCTCGAACCTTTCCGAAAATTCTAGAAATTATAAACTAAAACGCTCATTTATTATTAGCCAACCCGATATATCATATATACATCGACAATAAATCATTTGAATGCAATGATGTATATAAATAGACGCGTCATACACGCATATTAGTGCACGCAAAAACAGCGTAAACCATGAATGTACTATAACAGTCAGAATTCGACTAGCAATCTCACAAAACTATGGAATAGCAATATTAGTTGTACTTATGACCTTCTTCTATAAGAACGTTTGACAATACACATTGGCAACTTTGGCAGCCCGTATAGCGCAGGCGATAATGGTCATTGCGGTATAAGTAGACTTCTAGACGTTGACTGTACATAGCTACATACCAGTACATACAATCATACAGTACGCGAAGAAAAGGGAACACCAATACCGATACCTGTTGTTAGAAAGAGAACATACATAATTAGTTACGTCACTAGCTGCTGTATGTTCATCGGCGCGCGCACGTGGATCGCAACTGACAGAGGAATTTGGGGCACAGTGGACACTCTATTTTACTCGTGTTGACAAAGTTTAAACATTAGGATTTTTGAAGCAATATAAAATTGAGAACTGTAGTACTTACCTAATTAAAATAATAAAACAAGACATAATGTGACCATAAACTATTTATAAATTGTACCCGCGCTAAGCCGGGGCGAATATTTTACTACATAATATAAATGTGAAAGTAGGTATATATGTTTGGATGTTTACTCAAATACAAAATCGAAACAAAACATTGTTAATGTTAATTTCATTTCCTTCGTAAGTTACGTTTACATGTTCGTTTCAGACACCATAATCATGTAATTGTCGTAAAAGTCGTCTATTTCATGAGGGAAATAAAATTATCAGTAACAGTTTAATTAGTTTTTCCTTTTTATTAAAATAGAAATCATAAGTTCATTCACTCATTTAAGTCCTAATTATCCTTAGCCAATTTTCCCTCATGAGTCCGTATTTAGGCAATCTAAAATAAAAGAAAAACGATAAGTAATATTCATAACATGTGTAATTAAAATGAAGGATTAGATGACAAGATTTTATATCAAACAATATGACAATATTAAGAAACAAGCCTGTATTAAAAATACTGCTACCATAATTGCCCCAACTTCCCCTAGTCACGTGGCCGCTCGCGGAAAATGGCGGAAAAATGGCGGTATAAGTACAAAACAAAAACATTGTGTTACAATAAAAAAATACAGTACTTACACATGAAATGAGACGTTTTTCTTTTCTTTGACAGTAATTGTATAATTTATACACCGTCTTTAAACACAAGAAGGCATTTTCTTCACAAATGATTGCTGAAAATTGCGAGCGACAATGACGTGTGGCCGCGACACTGGATGGTCCATGACTATTTCAACTCGTGGCAATTACCTCCTTTTTACTTTGCCAATATTGAATGCGGGTAACGCATCTAATGGCATTGTTTGAATGTCTAAAATTTGAGTTCCATAATATTGTCTCAATGTCTAGCTCAAGCTGCAACTAATTGATACAATATTAAGGAAAAAGATTGTAGACAATTCGGTTGGCGGGCACAGAACGAGACACAATAGAAGTTTTCTTGGTATTAGGCCTATGGGCGTTAAGCCTCAATGTTAAATAAAATCTTGACGTTTCATATTTTTGAGACTGACTGACTTGTATTTCAGTATAAAATCAATTTCTGTTTTCAGGTCAGTTTTTTTTCATCTGAAAAATTAATCTTGACTTTCTCCGAGAGCCAAGATTTAATGAGATAACATCTGCCTAAATAATCTATATCTATCAATCTACCTAGCCTTTTCCCAACTATATTGGGGTCGGCTTCCAGTCTAACCAGTATTTTAATTTAACCAGTATTTTAGTGCTGAATACCAGTATTTTACATGGAGCGACTGCCTATCTGACCTCCACAACCCAGTAACTGGGTAATACGATAAGACTGGTTGTCAGATTTTCGGGCTTCTGACGACCCGTAACGACTGTCAAAGATCCACGAAATATAAAGATGGTCACCCATCCACGGACCAATCCCGGCAAGCGTAGCTTAACCTGATGGATCGACCCGTGCAGCTGTTATTACTTAGCCACGTGCTCCTCATATCTATAGATATCTAATCTATCTATAAATAAAAAAAATCATTTGTCTCGCAAAAACTCGAAAATGGCTCGACCGATTTTTGATTGTTTGTTTTGTTCGCCTCAATACCCCCAGTTTAGGAAAAAAGAAAAATTAGGAAAACACAAGTCGAAAATAGAAAAATTCTAAATTTTTTCTCACGTGGTACGTAGTTGTAATAAAATAATTATAAGTAGTCACGTTGGTCTAATGGTCTGCACTACCGCTGATCATGAGGTCCAGAGATCGACTTCCAGGTCGGGCAAGTGTTATCGGCTTTTTAACCGACTTCAAAAAGGTTATCAATTCGTCTGTATGTTTTTTTTTGTATGTTTGTTACGCGATTACTCAAAGCCGGATGGACCGATTTAAAAAAATATTTTTTTGTTTGAAAGGGGTGGTCCAGGGGTGGTCCTTCTGAGGTGGTCCCATATAAATTTTATTAACTTTGCTTGGGTAGTTTTTGAGTTAGCTTCAATAATGCGTATATTTCCCACTTATTTTATGTGGATGATGTGATGGTGTTTTAATAACTTCCTATCACTGTTACAAAACACTACAAAGCGAAAAATAACTTTAATTTCGGAAGACTTCCGAAATTAAAGTTATTTTTCGCTTTGTAGTGTTTTGTTTTGGAAGTCGGTTTTCTTTTTTGCTAAAAAGTTTTTTTCGATTAGGCATTTCTCAGCAGTCTTTTTTTTTAGGTGAGAAATCATCAAATAACTTTTCCCGCTCCGTTTTTTTTCTAGCTGTCATATTATTATCTGGTTTTTTGCCTAAAAATTAAGCGTCAAATTAAAATGGTTTGTTCCCGGTTCGATTACATGATAGGTATTTAAGTGGAAAAAATGGTGAGATTGTTTTAACACCTTTTTTTGGAGACTTTAATTATAATGTTAGATTGCTGATCGTGAGGTCATTTTTATTGATTTTTTTTTTTTGGATGGGAAATCACCAAATAACTTCTCCCGCTCTGGGAGGTCGTGCCAGACTTTTACTGACTAAAACCCACCCGTGTTCCTTTAGTTGCCAGTGGGCCACGGTAACTCTTTCAAACAATCAGCGACCCTGGCAGGAGGTTCTCAGCAGCCTGTGTCCTCCTCAGCAGTGTGTGTCTGGTTGATGGCAATAGGCTCACGGCGAAATGTGGGTGTACTATAGTTACAGCTCTGTCTGACCCTTCGGGGATTACAGGCGTGATGTTATGGTATGTTAATTATAAACATTAAACTAATGATTCAACGTTTTGTTTGGTCTACATTTCCTCACAAATGATTGCCTGCTCCAAGATTGAACACAAGGCCTGACACGTAATCATCACGTTAGGTGAGCAAATGTTGGGCACGCTACAATTGCGGCGATAAGTCCCCTCTTTGAGGAGTGGTTGGAGAGGCGTCACGGCATCCTCACCTTCCGCCTGACGCAGGTCCTCACCGGACACGGTTGCTTCGGGAGGTTCCTGTTCCGGATAAGGCGGGAGGAAACGCCCGGGTGTTACCATTGTGTGGATCGCCCGGAGGACACGGTGGAGCATACGGTGGAGGTCTGCCCGGCTTGGGCAGAGCACCACCGCGTCCTCGCGGAGGCGGTCGGCGGCGGCGATCTCTCGCGTCCTGTTACAGGCCATGGTACGGAGCGAAAGTGCATGGAAGCCGTCACCCTCCCGTCTCCTTCTGCGAAGCAGTAATGCTCGCAAAGGAGGAGGCTAAACGCGTGAGGGAGAGGCAATCTTTGCGCCCTCATGCCCCTAGTCGCCGCAGGAGACGCCCTGGACGTCGGGAATCAATAGCCGATTCCCGGCCACCGTAGGCGCGGGCTTGCGGATGGCGAGTAATGGGTAGCTCGCCGTCCGGTAAGGACCAGGCCCGGGTCGACGGCGCGTTGTGTTGCACGCGCGCCTCAAAGAGATGTCAGCACTAGCTGAAGGGGTCCGCTAGGGCCGATGTCCGCCAGGGTTGCGGGTTGTTCGAAAGAGTTACCGTGGCCCTAGCACAGGCAACTGAAGGAACACGGGTGGGTTTTAGTCAGTAGAAGTCTGACACGACCTCCCGTTCCACCCAGAGCGGGAGAAGTTATTTGATGATTTCCCATCCACAAAAAAAAAGGTGAGCAAATGTTATAATGAGAACAATGTTATATTGTTGCATTTACTCAAAAATTCATCATCATCATTGCAGCCGAAAGACGTCCACTCCTGGTCATAGGTCTCCCCCAAGCACCGCCACCTCGACCGGTTCTGTGCTTCTCGTATCTAGCGGATTCTGCGGCCTTCACAAGGTCATCGGCTCACCTTGTGGGAGGTCTTCCAACGTTACGTCTTCTGGTACGCGGTTGCCATTCCAGAGCCTTTCGGCCCCATTGGCTCAAAAATTACTTAATATGATTCACATGAGTTCTTATCAGGACTGTTTTTAGCCGACTTTATAAAAGGAGGTTCTCTATTCGACCCGTATGTATATATGTATGTTTGTATGTCCATGATTTTCTCAAAAACTAATGAACCAATTTTGATGATTCTTTCACTAACGTGATCTACATACTTTCAGGAAGGTTAGGTTATTATTATTATGCACGAAGTTATATGTATTTCCGACATTTCTAAGCGGATTTCGATGATTTTCTTTTTCGTTCGTCTTGAGCATATGGTATTTTGTATATTCAACTAAAAATGGAAAAATAAATTTACTTAAAAAAAAAGACTTAGAAAAACCGACTTCAAAAAACTAAAATGAATAAAATAACTTTCATGAAAAACTTAACAGCTTCTGAAGTCGCTGTCTTCAGTTCTTCAATGCACTAATAGCTTGGCACAGACTTCAGAAGCTGTTAAGTTTTTTATGAAAGTTATTTTATTCGTTTTAAGTTTTTGAACTCGGTTTTTACTTTTTAGGGTTCCGTCCCTCAAAAGGAAAAAACGGAACCCTTATAGGATCACTCGTGTGTCTGTCTGTCTGTCCGTCTGTCACAGCCAATTTGGTCCGAATCTAATGGACCGATTAAGTTGAAATTTGGTACGCATATGTATTTCTGTGACCCAAACCAGGACGTGTAACGAAAATAAATAAATTTTGTATATGGGGGTCAACTTTGGGGGGCAAATAAGAAAATAAAAATGAAAATTTGCAAACTATACCGTGTGACATATCAAATGAAAGGGCTTACTAGAAGAGTCTCAAATGTATTTATTTATAATTTTAAAATAAACAATTTTACAGTTATTTAAGAAAATAGACGAAAATTGACAATTCCGCCTATATCTCCGAAAGTACTAAGCCTAAAATTTTGAAAAAAAAAAAATATGGAAAATAGTTCAATACCTATAGATTACAGGAAAACCTATAAGAAGTCGATGGTCTTAAAACAACATCGTAAATGTCTCAATATTGTGCGTACAAACTTACATTGTCCATAGTTAAACAAAAAGGATCCAACCCACATTAGGTGTAATATGGGTTGGATCCTTTTCGTTTAACTATGGACATTCGTAGTTGGAATGTATGGGGGAACATGCTTTTCAACTACAATGTTAAGCTTTTTTGAGATAAATTCATCCCAACTACGGAACCCTTCATTGTGCGTGGTCCGACACGCTCTTGACCGGTTTTTTTAAAATAAATTTTATTATAAACCAGCGACCCGCCCTTGCTTCGCACGGTGCAATGTAAGTACTAATGTGGCGACATGTCAAAATCTCAACACGTTGACATTCCTGAGCTAAGGCTAAGTTGAATAAAGCACCAAAACCTTCCGGATTAAATTCTCTAAACGATGGTGAAAACCGCATCTAAATACATACTGTGTAAATTAAAACAACTAAGCAGTCACACAGCCATACATCTTTGTTTTATACGATGTATACATATTAGATATAAGTAAATGTTGATTGATGAAGTTATACAACATGTCCCGGAATTAACACTCAACCTCTTAAGGGGTCATTGTCCTCATCATTATGAACAACTTTTACTATGGGACCAAACCTGAAATCGCGAAAAAAGAATTCAAATGTTCCCTATATTTATGTTCCCATATAACTCGTCAATATGTAGGGACCAGCTGATTAATTTTTCGCGATTTCAAGTTTGGTCCATAGTAAAAGTAAAAGTAAAACATAGTAAAAGTTGTTCATAATGATGAGTACAATAACCCCTTGAGAGGTTATGCGTTAATTCCTGGACATGTTGTGTTTATGCCTAACTCAAGTATTAATTCCTAGTGAAGGCTTCTTTTGACGTGGTTCCTGGAAAAATGCAAATAATAATCCATCCTGTCTGTAATCATAGGCGTTCGTTAAATGCATGCGTAGCATCTCCGAAACGACTACGCGGCATTTAGGAGACCTCTACGCGGGAACTTCGTGGCTACTAGGAGACCGCTACGCTGGGTCTATGCGGGTACAATACAGGCGTCTACGAAACCGCTACGCGGCGTCAGCGCTACGCGACGGAAATCCAAATGGCTACTAAAGACTTTTTTCAAGAATGTCCATTGGTCAAGTTTCTATTACGACATTATTTGGACTAGTGCAAGAGCAAAAAGTGCCTAGTCTTGTTCAAACAACACTCAATAGTATAGTAATGCTCAGTCTGTTCCCTTTTTAACACATTATCTGCTTAATTCTTTATGCAAACGCTTCTTTATGCTACACCTTTACCGACCCTTATTTTACGATGTTTTCGAAACAATAGAGATGCACAACGAACGCACAGGTGCGGCGCGCCGCACTCGCAGAAACTTATGTAAATTGTACACCTGGTGAACGTCCGAAAACGCGCATGTGCGTCTGCCGCGCCTAATGTATTAACCGACTTCAAAAAGGAGGAGGTTATATGTTGTGTTTTTTTAGTCAATTGGGAAGCGATTTTGAAAATTCTTTTTTCGTTTGGTAGAGTTAGTTTCGATAATACGTACGAGTAATTAATCCACTTTGTGTATCTCGATGATGTTATTATATAATACTTCCTGTCACTGTTGTTTACATAGCAAGTCGTGGTACACAAATTGGTGAGGGGTAAATAACATAACTACAGAGTGAAAAAGAAGTTTAATTTCGAAGGTTGGTGGCAAAAACTAAAATAATAGGTTGGGGAAAAAGTTTCTTCGCATTTTTTATGAAAATTCAAAACATTTTTTAATATAGTTTATTTACATTTAACTAAAGTATGTAGGTACCATTTTGTTCGATAACTTCTTGCCATCTTGTAGGTAGGGACATGATCCCATTGCTATAGAAATTTTGGGACTTCTGGTGAAAATACCGCGACAAGTGGTTTTGGCAGTCCTCTCGTGATGTTAACCTGACACTGCCTAAAGAATTCTGAAGAGACCGAAACAGGTGGAAATCTGAAGGTGCAAGGTCAGGACTATACGGCGGATGCATTAACACCTCCCAGCCAAACTCTTTTAATTTTTGCTGAGTGGCTAAAGATGTGTGAGGTCTAGCGTTATCATGATGAAAAACCACACCCCTTCTGTTGATTAATTCCGGCCGCTTTCTCTCAACTTCTTGCTTTAATCTCATCAGTTTTTCGCAGTAGAGTTCAGAATCGATGGTCCTGCCTGGTGGTAACAGCTCATAATGAATAATGCCTTTCCAATCCCACCACACACACAGCATCACCTTGTTGCGAGTTAACCCGGGTTTCACCACAGTCTGTGAAGCCTGACCGGCCTTTGACCACGACCTTTTTCGCACGTTCTTGTCATACGTGATCCACTTCTCATCACCAGTTATCAGCTTCTTCAAAAATGGTTCGGTTTCATTACGTCGTAATAAAGAATCACAATTGAGTACACGATTCATTAGGTTTCTTTCAGTGAGCTCGTGAGGTACCCAAATTTCGAGCTTTTTTGTGTACCCAGTTTTTTTCAAATGCGCCAAAACGGTTTTGTGGTCAATTTCCAGTTCTTCAGCTACGTCGTAACTACTGATATGCCGATTTGCTCCACTTTTTCAAAAATGGCATCCATTTTATCCGTAATAGAGCGACCAAAGCGACGTGCATCTTTGACATCAAAATTTCCGGATTGAAAACGCTTAAACCAAATTTGTGCTACTCTCACAGACACTACACTAGGTCCATGAACATCGCAAATTTTTTTCGCGGCTTACGTTGCATTTTTACCTTTTTTGTAGTAAAATTTTAAAATGTATCGAATTTCTTCATTAGATTCACTCATCATGACGGTAAGAAAAACAAATGAAAATCACACATTTTCCTAATTTGAATTTGGAATTATGTTCTTTAAAATTTAAACTTTCAATGATACCAAAACCAGCCAGATACAAATAGTATAGCCAAAGAGATTTTATTACAAGTTCATACATACTATAATGCGAAAAGACTTTTTCCCCAACCTAATATATCAAAGAGACCGACTTCTGAAAATTTATTATATAGGTTATAATAAATTTGATTATTACAACGGTTATTTTATCTACAGACAAAGGAGCTCGTGACTAAGTAATAACAGCCGCACGGGTCGATCCATCAGGTTAAGCTACGCTTGTCGGGGTTAGTCCGTGGATGGGTGACCATCTTTTCATACCGAGACTCCTCCGTGCCTCGGAAAGCACGTTACGCCTTTGGTCCCGGGTGTCATTCGTGGATCTTTACGGGACAGTCGTTACGGGTTGTCAGAAGCCCGTAAGTCTGACAACCAGTCTTACCAAGGGGTATCGTATTACCCAGTAACTGGGTTGTGGAGGTCAGATAGGCAATCGCTCCATGTAAAAAACTGGTATTCAGCTACATTCGGTAAGCCTGGAAGCCGACCCCAATATAGTTGGGAAAAGGCTAGGCAGATTGATTGAATATATTTTATCTGCACTCATATCGTTAATTCAAAAACAGTACCATAATGACAGACTTTATGCATGTACAACTCAAACAACATTAAAAAGTTTTGTTATGATACAGACCTTAAAATATTTTTTTTCGGATCGACCAAGGAGTTTTGAATTCGATTTTTATCATTGTTTATGGGGATCGCGCTAGGGCGCATGCGCAATTGACTGTGTTTACTTTTTGCTAACTGTGGTATTTTTATTTAAATATGTAACTACCATGAGTGTAAAGTAGTGTATGAAACTGCACATAACTTGGTATTAAAACACTCGTGTGATACTATTAAAAACTTGGCCTACCTCTCATTACGCAACAACACTTCTATTTCACTTTGCATATTTCTTTTTGGAAGTCGGTTGTTTTTTTTTAATTTTATTAATGCTTAGGATTCATCTCAATTATAGCAATCTGCCTAGCCTTTTCCCAACTATGTTGGGGTCGGCTTCCAGTCTAACCGGATGCAGCTGAATACCAGTACTTTACATGGAGCGACTGCCTATCTGACCTCCACAACCCAGTTACTGGGTAATACGATACCCCTTGGTAAGACTGGTTGTCAGACTTCCGGGCTTCTGACAACTCGTAACGACTGTCAAAGATCCACGAATGACAGCCAGGACCAACGGCTTAACGTGCTTTCCGAGGCACGGAGGAGTCTCGGTATGAAAAGATGGTCACCCATCCACAGACCAACCCCGGCAAGCGTAGCTTAACCTGATGGATCGACCCGTGCGGCTGTTCTTACTTAGCCACGAGCTCCTCATCTCAATTATATACTGTCACACAATTCCTCCATCTTGATTCACAATACAGATGTTATCTCAGCTACCTTCACGCGCTGCTTACACGGCAACTGGGGTAGCAGGTTACCAAGTCGTTCTTATAGATAACTGTCAACTAATTGTTTGTAATTAACGCCTAGGTAGATGAAGGTTTATGTCACAGTGCAAGTTATTTTCCTTTTAATTCTATGTTATTTTAAAGTGGATGGAAGGGCATCTAGCGTTTTGTTTTTATTAACACATTCTCTGCTTAATTCTTTATGCAAACGCTTCTTTATGCTACACCCTTACTGACCCTTTTTTTACGATGTTTTTGAAACAATAGAGATGCACAACGAACGCACAGGTGCGGCGCGCCGCACTCGATGAAAGTTATGTAAACGCGCATGTGCGTCTGCCGCGCCTAATGTATTAATGGTTTGTCGTCACACTGTCTTGAGCTAGCGTGATGAGTAATGCTCGTGGCTTCTATGTATGAGAAGAGCCCTTTGCAGTGCTGTTAGACAATAACAGACTGGTATATTATTTTTATTATTGTTTTTAAAACTTTGCCTACATGAAAGGAGACGGAAAACGGTGGGCCCAAATGTATTAAGTTGAGATATGATCTAAAAAAATTGTCATATTTTTTATCTTACCGTTAAAGATTATATTGAGGAGAAAAAGGCTTGGGATTGAACTGCTCCAAATTTTATTTTATTCTTTTATTTTTGCATACTGAATGTTGACATGACTATTTACTTTGTACAGTATTATATTATTTTAATTTATTGTGAATGTGAAGACTATGTAGGTCATTGCTTCTTTTGTTTGTTTTATTTTTTCTCTCATTTATTTTTAATCATCGTCTGGCAGTTTGAGTAATTTATGCGGCCTACCCCAATGTCCTTTCTTTGGTATTGTTCGTCGAATCGTTGAGCTCCTTAAGTTCTGGGTTGAGCTGCGCGATTACTGACAAATGCGTGCACTGACTGGACAGGTCCTCTCAATCTGTGTGGTTCTTTCCTCAAAAGACCATTTCAGACACCAATCTACATGGTCTTCACATGAAGTGACCAAGATTATGTCTGGACTTTATAAGAGACTGTGAGAGTTTGTTTCGGCCTTTCTTCTCAGAGTAGTCAGATAGGAAACGCCGACCTCATCTAGTTTAAAAAAAAAAACATGATTGACTTGTAAAAGTGTTTGTACAGACCTACTTACAGAAATAAAAATCATTTATCATTTATCTTAGTATATCAAAAATCAGGAGAAATATGAGAAAGATAGTTTTCGTGAGGTAATCGATTAATCGAGTGCCTAATCGATTACATAATTACTAATAGAAAACCTTCGCACTCAGTAGTACTGGGTAATTAACTCAAAAGTAATTAAATGCACCATATATACGTATATTGGTATACAATCAATCTGCCTAGCCTTTTCCCAACTATGTTGGGGTCGGCTTCCAGTCTAACCGGATGCAGATGAATAGTGAATACCAGTATTACATGGAGCGACTGCCTAGCTGACCTCCACAACCCAGTTACTGGGTAATACGATACCCCTTGGTAAGACTGGTTGTCGGACTTTCGGGTTTCTGACAACCCGTAACAACTGTCCAAGATCCACGAATGACAGCCGGGACCAACGGCTTAACGTGCTTTCCGAGGCACGGAGAAGTCTCGGTATGAAAAGATGGTCACCCATCCACAGACCAACCCCGGCAAGCGTAGCTTAACCTGATGGATCGACCCGTGCGGCTGTTATTACTTAGCCACGAGCTCCTCTTACGTATCAGTACGTATACTGGTATACATTAGAGTTTGTTTAATTACAGTCATATTGACTAAATGAAATATCAATTAATTTCTGAAAAACCAATATAATAATTAACAATTTCATAACGATTAAAATCTGCCTTATATTTTTAGTTTATCTCACTGGCATAACAGCCGGTCTATTCTGTAAAAATCTCACCGTGAATATTTAGGTGAAGTGAGCTGTCATTCCACCTTGTGCTATGGGGTTGACACTATTGACAGCTCACTCCACGCTCACTTCACCTAAGTTTTCACAGTGAGATTTGTACAGAATAGTACTACTGCTGACCATAGTTATACAGATTTTTATTTTTCTATGCAGCTGACTGACATTGACACTAGACAGTTGTAGTAGGAGAGGCCACGATGTTTTTGGTGATTTACTCGAGCGTCGTGGAAATCTATTGGATTTTGAAGATTAAATGGCAAGCAAACTCACACTGGGTCGCGTGGTGGACAACAGCCCATTCCTCTTCAAACAGAACAGCAGTGGGATAGTTATAGGTCTATAATACAATAAACAGGTACGGAGACAAATCTCACACATAAATCTTGGAGTTTCTATATACCTATTCGGTTTTGGTTCCAAGAAAGTTCATTTGAGGTTAATATAACTTTATTATTTACTACTAGCTGACTAGACGTTGTCCTATTAAAATTTCAATTTCTTTATTTTTCCGTTCTTTCTTTTCTTTTAAACCATTAGAGCAAACCAAATAAAAAAATCTAATCGGTCAAGATATTTTTGAGTTGTAGCGAGACTAACGAATAGCTATTGATTTTTATATTTAAGGGGGAATCTCCAGGTAGCCCGCAAAATTGAATCTTTTTTACTTTTTTTGCAATTTGCAAGTCAGTATTAGGTTGTATGTTGAGTAAAGTATGATTCGCGACCGTAACATATATGTATTTACAAAATTATAATTATTACAATCAGTAATACAACTCTATAAGTTAGTGTAATCCTAATTGTTAAGATTTCATGAAATATTCATTCATTAGGATTATAGGAACTTAGAGAGTTGTATTGATGAATATAATGATTATAATTCTATAAATACATACTTATTACGGTCGCGAATCATATTCAAATCAACATATAACCTGATGCTGATCTGCAAAATGCAAAAAACGTAAGAAAATTTGAATTTCGCGGGCTACCTAGAGCTTTCGCCTTAAGATAAAACTTATAATTCAACTTAAATATAAAAATTTTGCCACCAATTTTGACAAAAATCACTCCATAAAAGAAATATTCTAAATGTGTAGGGTAGGTGTTAATAATTTAACCCAGGCCGCGTAAACATACACGGAGCAAGCGCAGCTAGAAGTGCCACCACGTACGGAGCGTTTTAGATTTTCCTCTTCATTGTTATCGAAATTGTAATCTTCGTGTTAGCAGGTAGGTTTTCTATAAATATGAATATTTCGCTTTTTCGTAACGCGTTGTCTTACGTGGGCGATTCACCGCGATCGCGATTGCGAAGCGATCCGATGCAGTTTACGCAAGGCGGTCGCTCTGTCCTACGTGCGCGAGAAGTCGCTGCTTCAGCCGCCGCCGCCATTGTCATGGACAGACGGATACAATTTTTACTGGGAAATTATTTTTTTCATTTCTACTTGCACCATTTTTAGCTTTTTAAAATTTTAATTTATTAAAACGAGCCAACCGCACCGCAAGAGTTCGCGTGAAAATATCAAACCAACGGATCGCGTCCGCTTTGTTTCGCTCGTCGCCGCATCGCACTCACATGCGGTTGGTCACGTAGGACATCGCAATAGAGTATCAATTGTTTGTTCCATACGTGCCGCTTCGCTTCGCGATCGCTTTCGCGTTGAATCGCCCACATAGGACAAGGGGTTAGTCAGGCATAGATCTACTAAGAAGGTGGCCTGTATTATTGTTACAAGTGCTGGCAACACCAAGTAGGCATCCACCGGGTATTGTATTGTATATCGTATCACATTAGAATTCATAAGTATGTATTAAGAAATGCTCATAATTGATTCAATTATTTTTACATTTACTTTTAAATAGTAATGCATTATTATATATAATCTGCCTAGCCTTTTCCCAACTATGTTATGGTCAGCTTCCAGTCTAACCGGATGCAGCTGAATACCAGTATTTTACATGGAGCGACTGCCTATCTGACCGCCACAACCCAGTTTTACTGGGTAATACGATACCCCTTGGTAAGACTGGTTGTCAGACTTTCGGGCTTTAACGACTGTCAAAGATCCTGGAATGACAGCCGGGACCAACGGCTTAACGTGCTTTCCGGGGCACGGAGGAGTCTCGGTATGAAAAGATGGTCACCCATCCACAGACCAACCCCGGCAAGCGTAGCTTAACCTGATGGATCGACCCGTGCGGCAGTTATTACTTAGCCACGAGCTCCTCATTATTATATATAACGTCCAATAATTATATGATTCAAAATCAAAATCAAAAATCATTTATTTAAACTAGGCTGAAAATCAGCATTTTTCGAACATAAAAATTACATAAGACAGTCCCCCAAAACGCCCGCCCTTCACCACTTCTTAGTGCTTTAGCTGGGGAGAAGAAGTGGCACAACAAACTCTCCAGCAGCACAGCTGTCTGTTCGGTTTAAAAATTTGAATCTATACAAAACTGCGCATAATAATTTAGGTACATTATTACGCAACACAAAAAATTAAATTAAATTATTTGCTATAAGTAAGCTAGGACACGCCAATATACTAAAGAAAAAAAAATCGAAAACTATACTCGCGCAGAAATAACAATACAAAACTAAAAACGTAAGCAGAACTTTATACCTAAATAAAAGCCTCCAGTAATAAAGGGCGTGCCCACTTACATATATCAGTGTAGGAAGCCGTACTCGAAGTCACAAATGATAAACTAGGACCATCGAAGTAAAATAAACAAAGACTTAATTACTAATAACAAAACAAAACCAAGGTCAGCAGGACGACCAGTCAACACAACCAGCACCCGTTCACGAGCATAACGCAAATATCAGCTATTAGCCCCTCGCCACATTTGATGGAAGGAGGCAACCCAACCCCCGGCGCTACCGCAAGCAGTGACATCTAAGGGAGCATGACGAACTTGCTGCCGGTTGCTCAGGCTAGAATAATAATTCGAGGGTTCACGGGCTTTTTGTATTAAACGACATCCCGGCCGATATTGAGTTATTATCATATCTACCTGCATTAAAAAGTGAAAAACGTAAAAAACGGAGATAGACACATTTATTGATTATTAACCGTCGATAAGCCACTTTTTCGTAAAAAAATATTGATACATTTTTACAATGTTCTTTTTTCCGACTAATGAAACTTTGAATGGCTCTCCTGTAAAGTTCCAAACATGTCGCTTAATACAAATAGCCCGTGAACCCTCGATATGATCAATTGTCGAGGTCACTAGCTAACCACATATTGCAATACCACTCATAAAAAAGAACATTGTAATGAGTAGATTATGTCAATGATAAATAAAAAAGTCAATTTATTTTAATTTTATTTTTATATTAAAATTATAATTAAAATAAATTGACTTTTACAGTCAAAGAAAATAAATAATTATATGAACTCATAACCTGTCAGAAGGTATGCTAATTCTGGAGAAAGAACATATACATTGTCTTGAGTTAACTCAAAGCGACCAACTGTTCTTATCGTAGTCGTTGATAGAATAGTATGCCTTTGAACAAAGTTAGATTTTACTTTAGCTTTAAACGCATTGAAGGGAAAATCTAGCAGAGAAGAGGGTAACATGTTACAAAAGGATATACCAAGCCCAACAAATGAGTTATGAACCTTATGAAGCCGGTGAAACGGAGCACGTAGTTTGTCCTTATTTCTGGTGTTAACATTGTGAATATCACTGTTTTTTGTGTATATATGTATATTAAATTTTTGATTGTACTTTGACTAAAATTGTAAAAGTATAAAAAGGGTAGAACATAATTGTGAACGGAGAGCGCTCGTGAGCGCCAACGAAAACCAGCGCTCTCGTTGCTGATCGTCTCTTGCTGGGCCTTCCCTAGGGAACTAGGGATCTCGCCCGGTAGGGGGCCGCACGGGCGTCGTGAAGAACCTCGGGCGCTCCCACAGTGACACCCCCAGTAACACACTTCAGAACATCTGAGGGGCGGTAAACCTCTCCCGCTGGAGGGACCGAGAGAAACATCACCCGAGCAAGGGGACATAAAGCCCCAAAACCGAATAATCGCGTCCCCTTTAGGAGCGAAGCGGCGACTACGACGTCACGTGACGGTTAGTCTTGGAAAATACTTTGCTAAGAACGTGACTCTGTCCAATATTACTTTATTATTATTTTGTGTTAAAAGTATTCAAGAATTTTATTCGGCTAAACTCTTGCTTCGTTACATTATATGACATCGAAAAACTTGCACACCAATGTCTTCATGCAATCTAGAATGCAAGCCCATAATTTACTTACCTACGTAACACCCAAGTTGCCCCAGTTATTTTTAACTTTACCAAGAAAATTCAATTAAAACATGACGTCATAGATAATGATGATGAATTCTTCGATCCTTTGTTATTTATACATTGTTACAAGGCTGTGATAATAACTGTAATATTGTTTTCCGGTGTTACTTACTATTGGGTCTGGTTTATTTTTATCTGTGTTTTAATAAGGGCTAGAAGCCGGCGGGGCAATTTGATAAGACACTTTCAATCGGAATTGGTTTCATTTCAACAGTTCAACAATATTAATTGCGTTATTTGCGTTGTTGAGCAGACCAATTTTTCGAACATGTGAAGCAATAGATTAGCAATTTGCTTTAAAATGATTCAGATTCCGATTGATAGTGTGTTACGCAATAGGGATGATGAGTAAAAATGTTTCTTTATCCGTCATGTAGGTTATTAAAAAATATAGGACACGTATTTTTGCTTTTTCTACGTAATCAAAAGATTACTGCGATACATTGAGTTAAAATATGGCATGACGTCACGACTTGATGTAGATTTTATGCGTAGAAGTGACGTAACAAGCCCCCACTCCAGAACTTTAATGCGTTTTATCTAAGTATTTTTTTATTAATATGCTAAAGCGAAAAATACGTGCCTAATATTTTTTTATTACCTGACTGACGAACTAAATAGAATTTCTTTTTTCTTTTACCCAGCCATCATCCTATTAGGGTGCTGGAGTCCGAGACGTTTAGACGTCATCTTCAGTTTCAAATCATTGAAAGTCGGTTATCGCTGTGGACTGCCTCGTTGCTCTAGTAATCGCTAGCGCTACTGCTGAGCATGAGGTCCTGGGTTCGATTCACGGGTTGGACAATGTTATTGCGTTTTTCCATCAGGAATTTCTCAGTAGCAGCCTGGAGTCTGGATTTATGCTCGGTTGATGGTAATAGGTTCGCCTCCTATCACATGGAACTTAAACATAACTGGCGAAATGTGGGTGTACTATGGGTACAGCTCTGCCTAACCCTACGGGGATTACAGGCGTGATGTTTGGGTAAGTACCTACATTTCGAAGCACGAAATTTGAAAAGTATGTACCGGCTATTAAAAAATCGCTGATATTCGAAATCCGAAGTACTCGTATCGCCGATATATTTCGGAACAGGTATCGGATGCACCCCTAATTAAAATAATACCAGTCTTACCAAGGGGTATCGTGTTACTTGGTAACTGTGTTGTGAAGGTCAGTCGCTCCATGTAAAATACTGGTGTTCAGCTGCATCCGGTTAGAGTGGAAGCCGACCCCAACATAGTTGGAAAAAGGCTAGGCGGATTGATTGATACATTTCTACATTGATTTGTGTTAGGTTGCAAACTCGAAATTCCAAGTAATTATTATAAACCAATTATTAGGGTCCGTTCAGACCAAGCGGAAAAATCTTCGCGGACTTTACTGGCTTCATTGAAAATAGGACCGTATTACCATAGCCTAAAGTACACAATTGTATGAATATCGACGCAGTCGGCTCGGCGCTAGCCGACTGAGAATTTTATACTTTAGGTTATTGTAATACGGTCCTATTTTCAATGGAGCCAGGATCCATGAGGACTTTTCCGCTTGGTCTGAACGGCCGCTTACAGGCACTTTTGAATTGGCAATGGGTCGGTCAGTCTGAAAGATGGAGCTAGTTGCCCATTCCAAAGCGTAGTAGGCCTATGGAGAAGAACGGCCTATTCTTTGACTCCTGTCAAATGTGGTTTAGCAGTTTTTCTCAGCACACCAATCAATCCACCTGGCGTAGATGCTATAGCAGCATTTTATCCTCAGTGACCATTCTACGCTTCGGTTTATTCGTATTTGTCTGTACCTACTGTAAAAGCCTGAGGGACCTTTACTTATTTGGAACCGACAACCAATTAAATGATAAACAAATTTATGTTGTACTCTTATATACATAATTATGTATACAAGGCAATTTTTTTATCAGGTGCCAAATTTTCACACAATGTTCTACGCATGAATATGAACCACTTTCACTATGGGACTAACTCTGAAATCACGAAAAAAATCAGCTGTTTAATACAAAAGTTCAATACCTACTCGACCAAAATGTATAAATCAGCTGATTTTTTTTCGTGATTTCAGAGTTGGTCCCATAGCCCATAGTGAAAGTGGTTCATATTCATGGGTAGAACACCCTGTGACACCTTGGCACCTGATAAAAAAATACCCTGTGTTTTATAAGACTTTACAATATTTCTATTTAAAACTAACTAGTAAGCCTATCGGCTGGGGGCCGTCGTAATATATTGTATAATCTATGGGCCGTCGCACCTCTCACATATCCCTCCCTAGAACAAACGCTAGGAAATACTGCCTTGATGTATAAAAGCGTCTTTCACATGGCAACAGTTATATTTAATAAATTACCAAAAGAGCTAAAAAATCTACATATTAATATGTTTAAAAAAAATTGAGAAGTTTGCTGTGTCAAAAATGTTATTATAGTGTATCGAATTTTTTATCAGATAAATTTTGACATGTTAAAATTGTAATTTTTGTTATATGACGTAACTTGCTTCTTTGACTATATTGTAATCACAAATCATAATTCATTATTTAAATCTGAATTATTTTTGATATTGACATAACAAATTATTTTGACATTTATGTAACAAATTATTTTGACAATTACCTAACAAATTATTTTGACTTTTGTTCCTATAATAATGAAATAATACAATCATTTATATAAACTCTTCATTTGCATGAAAAAATTATAAGTAATTCTTTTTGTATGCCTATAATAGGCTGATCATAGCGCACTTTAATCTAAAACATGTCCAACCACTGTACCTATGTATCACAAATAAAATATTTCTGATTTCTGATTTCTGAAAAACCTTTAATCAAAAGTGACCGTTCGAATGTCAGAGATATTTCCAGCCTGACCTAAATAGACGGGGGCCCTTGAATGAAACCTCTACATGAGTGACCCCCACCCTTGAATAAAAGGATCGACGTAGTCTACTTTTGTCTCCAAATAAGACTTTTTTTATAACATGACAATCGAGCGCTCAGGCTAATCCTACCTAACACTATAAGAACATTTACCTAACGTTAGGAATAAAATTCACAATTTGAGGTCATACCCTTACAGGACAGACTAATCGCGGAAAACCAGACACTCCGCTTACACTAGATTTTAAGTAAAATAGTTACTAACCCTATGGAGTCTGTCTGAAATAAAAGTATATTTTTTTTTTAATAGGGGCTTAAAGGATGATGAATGATGTGTGATTGTTCTTGTGTATTTATTTGCGTATGGGATAGTTTTTTAGTAGCTAGTAAGCATAAGTTTTTTGTCGTTTGAGTCATGAGGATGACATCTTTTCTTTTACGCTTAATTGACTAAGCGATTTTTATTAATTGCTTTACTTTATAGTCTATATATGCAAAATTATTGTGCAATCATTTTGTTTTATATTTTGCAACGCAGTCTTATTCAGCAATCTCTTTTAGGGCGAGAATACACATGCTTGTAACTTGCACAAAACTATGTTGCTGCATGTAGCTGGCATGCCATTGTGATATTCCCCAATCAGAAGTTGTTATGTCACACGGCATGCAAGCTACTTGCATACTTTTGTGCATGTGTATTCTCGCCCTAAAAGAGATCGCTGAATAAGACGGCGGCGTTGCAAAAAATAAAACACAATTATTGCACAATAACTATGCACATTTAGACTATAAAGTAAAGCAATTAATAAAAATTGCTTAGTCAAGTAAGCGTAAAAGATGTCAAGCTCATGACTTAAACGTCAAAAAAACGTATATACGAAGACGAGACTTTTTTATCGACTTATTCATTCAGAAACTGGGTTTATTGGGATAGTCTTGAATTTGCTTAATAGTTATTTGCTAATAAGCTTATATTTTTTTTATTTTTCTTGTGCAGTGGTATTGCAGCGAAACAGCGCTATTGTAGCTTGTAGCGGTAACCTTGAGCACGCATTCAGTGTTTAGACACCTGCAAACATCAAGGGATTTACTCGTGCGTTGCCAATCTGAGAGCCATAGTTGAAATGTCTCCTGTGTGTGCCTGTAATTTTACCGGCATACATCAGCAATTCTGCGCGAAACAGTTTTGCTGGTGGCGGTAACCTTGAGCACGCATTCAGTGTTTAGACACCTGCAAACATCAAGGGATTTATCCGTGCGTTGCCAATCTGAGAGCCATAGTTGAAATGTCTCCTGTGTGTGCCTGTAATTTCATCGATATATTCTTAAACGGGAACATCAGCAATGCTGCGCGAAACTGTGCAGCTGATGGCGGTAACCTTGAGTCACGCATTCAGTGTTTAGACACCTGCAAACATCAAGGGATTTACCCATGCGTTGCCAATCTGAGAGCCATAGTTGAAATGTCTCCTGTGTGTGCCTGTAATTTCATCGACATATTCTTAAACGGGAACATCAGCCATGCTGCGCGAAACTGTGCAGCTGATGGCGGTAATCTTGAGTCACGCATTCAGTCTTTAGACACCTGCAAACATCAAGGTATTTACCCATGCGTTGCCAATCTGAGAGCCATAGTTGAAATGTCTCCTGTGTGTGCCTGTAATTTCACCGGCATGTACTTAAACGGGAACATCAGCATTGCCGCTTGGTGGATATAGGGTGTGTGTGTGTGCTTTTGTGTAAGGATAGTAAGGAAATAAAATTCGTCATATAATTGTAATGTACACAATTTATTCATATCGTATAGAGTTTCTTATACAAAGATAATAAATTGTAAAATCCTCTTTCTCGGTCCGAATAATAAATAAATACTTAGTATACTTCCTTCTCAGTCCTATCACATGCCCTTAAGAGCAATACTAGGAGTAAACTTACAATACAACTGAAATACTTGCAAACTAGCTTTCTTAGGATTCGATACATTTACAAAATTTAAACTGGTGTCTACCATTTGTTCACTTCTCACAACAACTGGAAAGCCTCTTCGCACAACGTCTAATGCTAAGCATTTTCATTCCTTTTCAAAAGGAAACAATCAACTGTCGAGTTGTTGCGAGCAGAACGAACCCATAGTAACGACCATGGTTTCCGAAAGGTGAAATCGCCATTTTCTTTTTTTTCTAATAAGTGTACAAAAATATTCCTTTAGGTAGCTATTTATAAAGGTAGGTATGTATTGTCAAAGGCACTGGTATTCTTAATTTTGTTTTTTTTTTATCAATACATTCTGTTATTATAGGATTTATTGTAGAATCTATGTCTTACAAATTATTTGCGATTTCTCATCAGTTAACCAGAGGACCTCTCATCTTTTTGGTTCAAAACTTAACGGGGCAATCCGAAATGAGAAATATACAGTAATTTTTATAAATAACCATCTAAGTTGGACTTAAAACATACTTAGATCAAAACTTACAAACTACTACTTATAAGAACATAGTCTTTAGCCATCGATTTTTCACTATCGAGTCTTCGAAAAGATGAAACAGATCTACTTCTTTAACTTAATTTTATTACAATATACATACATAGCTCATCACTAAAAATGCATTTTTATATCCTATCACTGAGTAGACAAGTTTTATCTGTTCGAAAAGTCTGTAAACCGAACATAATTAGTCTCATTTTCATACGAAAGGGTCCAGGAGGCGCGTCTACGACGACCTGCTACTACTTCTGCCTACCCTACACAAGTACGTACTATACACCGACCACGACATACAACTACTAGGAAGGATTACAAATAGGCGTTGCGGCTTAGCCACTTACAGCTGCACAATATGATACAAATATAATATTCATCTCTTTACAACGTGGTAACTTCATCTACTGGGAGGGGAGACAGTTTGTACGAGCGAGTTCGACGCGAGGGCGCGTGCGCGGGCGCAGGGCGCGGGGCGCGGCGCGGGCGGGGGCGGCTGCGCGGTCCAGGCGCAGGCGGCGACAGCTCAGTGCTCGTGCGCGCGTGCCTTGTTCTGGTGCATCATGTTCTTGAGGGTGGCCACCTCGGTGGCAAGCCGCGCGAGCTCGGCCTTCAGGTGGGCGTCCTCCTCCTCAGCCGCGAGCCTGTCTTCAGGCCGCTGTGGCCTGAATTCGGCTCCTATGGAGATACCAGAGTCTCGCTCATCACTTGAGCCTTCCCCGTCCCATGAGGGTGAGGACCGGGGGCCGGGCTCCTGCTTTATGTGCTGGAGGGAGAGCAGGGCGCTGGCGACGTCCTTGTCACCGAGATGTGATTTATGGCGAAGTTTGAGCGGCAGCCCGTTGTTTTCGGGCGCGTACTGTTCGGCGGTCTCGTCCCCTGAGCCTGACAGGGAGGACAGCTCGTAGGGCGAGGGCACGCGGCGAGATCTGGACAGGTTGAGAACGGAGCCCGGGGGCTCGTAGTGTGCGGGGTGCGGGTAGTAGGCCTCAGGGGCGGGTAGCCTCTCCTGGTAGGGCTCTGGCTGGCGCTGAGGCGGCGGCGATGGGGGAGATGCAGGCGGTGCCGGGGGTGGTGGCGGCGGCGCGGGGAAGATTGTGTTGGTGGTCAGCTTACTCCTCTTTGTGACACAAAGAACCTGGTCACAAGTCGGCAGTGTAGCCAGCACCTGGTCTATGCTGATGAGGGTCTCTCCACAGATTCCATATTTCTCTTTTATCGCATCAAGCTGTGCTTTGAGCACGTGGTTCTCCTTGGACAGCTCAACTACGCGTTGTTCCAGAACCATGTCATTGAAGCGCCTCTTTTCGCGGGAACGCTTGGCGGCTTCATTATTCCTCCTGCGACGGTCCCAATAACCATCATCTTTCTTGTTGTCGGGAATGAACTCCCTCTGTTTGCGCTGACCGAAGAACTCTTTGCGCTTGTTGAATTCGAAGGGAGAGTAGTCATTTGGGTCGCCGGGGCTACCAATGGGGCCGTGGCTGTGGTCCATCGGGTAGGGGGACACGGACTGGCGCCCGCGGTTAGGCGGTGCGGCGCGGGAGGGGGGCGGTACGGGCCCCATGCCCCCGCCACCCGCTCCACTCAGCAGCTGCTGCTGACTCAGGATGAACTCGGCAACCATGTTTCGGCGGACGTCGACTGGTCCGCACGAATTATCACTGTGGTTCTGAAACAAGCGAAAGATTACGTTAGTTACCGATTATAAAAAAATTCGCCAACCGTTGCAGTTGTCTAAATAATGTTGCTGTTACAAAATCGGTCGGTTGCAAAAACTGAATGTCGCAAGATCCCGCCGCTGCAAAGTTGTTGCACGTGGATCACCTTTGTGAAATAATGTTGCCACATTTCAACGCTTTTTACTCCCTTCATGTTAGCCAAACTAATTAATAAGTCGTGTTTCTTAATTTTAGCGTGTTACAATGTTACAAATCCAATTTTATGGTTACACCGGATTTCTTCCGTTACAAAACTCATTTCCTATTGCCGAACGTTAATTTTTGCTAACGTTACGATGAAATGTAAAAATAGAGTGATTGCAGAAAACTGCAAAGTTGAAGACGGTTGATTACACGACAAATTATATCAAGGTTGAATTACAAACTAATTTCTGAAAGACGAATTAAGATCAGACTAGTATTTCGAAATAATTTGACCATGCTTTAAACACGTGACGAAGTTAATAACTTGATTCATTGGGGTTAACAAAACAATAATATTTAGATTTCGCAACAATCATGTTGATTTTAACGTGGGCTAAAATTAGCTGAATATGTTCGTGACGTGCTGAAAGCATCGCCCGCCACAATGTTGTTCACCTTTATGTAACGAGCGACTATTCTCGATAGGACAATCGATTTACATAAATCGCTAACATTATTCGATTAATCGATCAAAGTGCGAATAATACAGGAAGTGTAAAAAAATGTACCAGTACACATTGTTATCAACTTTATTATCCGAAACTAACAATGGTAAGGATCATTTATAAGTGCCTATTGTGGCGACTAAGTTTGATTGTTTTTTCAATGATTTTAAAACAATGTGAGTTGCACTGGGTTGTGCACTGAAAAAAAATGTCGTTCACGTTTGTTAACACGCGGTTTTAATGCAGACAACGTGAGCTCTTTTTTAAATAAAATTATGTGTTTTTCCATAGCATTTTGTTTGTATGCATAATGTGCCAAAACACGTGTGTTCGATATAAAAGACAAGTCAACGGATTTGAATTTCGAAATTCCATTGATATGCTTCTAAATAAATTCAAAATTCGAACAGACATCCGGTCGCAATTTAGGTGGGGCGACAGTTATAACTACCAAATTGCCAAAACTATAATTGCTAGTTCTGAGAGAAGATACTTTCCTCTTCATCATAAATCATGGCCACTAAAAAGTATGATCGTGTTATTGATACGTTCCGTTCCACGACACGACAAGATCGGTGTCAGTAGGTCGGCCCAGATGCGCCGGCGCCCCGTTATGCCGTCTAACTGTTCAAATAATTGCGTCAACTTTTAATTGATATACATACATTGTTATTGAAAAATGACAGTGGGATCTTTGTTGTTCTTAATTAAGTTGGATTAAGGTTTATCAGTTAAGAACTATGTTTAATTTCGATTAATTAAATCCAATGCAACGGCCAAGTTGGCTATGAATTTTTATGGCGTTAAATGTTCATTTGTATTAATAAATTCAAGTTCCGTTACTTCAATATTACTATATTGTACAGTTACACATAACTATTCAAACATTTTTTGTCGGTTACCCCGTTCGACCCGCCCACTTTATTAGGTGTTAATTTAAAACAGTATTCGTGATCGTAACACATGGAAAAAGTTTCATCATAACTGTAATACAGCAATTTGACAATTTGGACGTTAAAACAAATAAACCTAGTTTTGTCTGTGGTCTAAAAATGGCTGACCTTGTTCAAAATAGAAATGTAATAAAAAAAAAAATCGAATTGCTAAACTAGGTACTTGCAATCGATTTGCTATTTAAAATGCCATTTTTATACAGTAAATTATGACGTTTTTGCTCCATTTGCAAAGAGATTAACAGAAAAATGTTACCGCCCGTTATTCCGTTGACGCTTGGCGGAGCACAGACAGTTAAACACCGTTTCAAACCGAACTGTTACTATTTAGCATTGGTTATAAAAATATATGCATTGTTAACTTTTTGTCGTTACTTTTGAATGAGGAAATTTGTTTATAACACGTTCTGTGTAACTTTATGACTTTAGAGGTTCTTTTTATGGGTTTATGAGCTATTGAAGGCTATTTATGGCTAAGTGGCTTTTAATTTAGTAGTTCACATGACTAGAATTTCAATAAGTATATAATTTTTCAAACATAATTTTGACGAGCCATTAACACTTCAACTGCAAACGACCCATCACATTAATAAAACCCAACCTTGAATATCACATCGAAATAAAATTTAACCGCTAAAACGATGACGACACACTAATAGCTGTTTCATAACAGTATTACGAGTTTTAGACAGCAGCGATGAGCATAAAAACCGTTTTCGGTTGTACCGTATAGTCCCAGTTTTCGGGTAACGGGCCATGGCGCGAGAAAGTACTTGATTAGTGATAACTGTCGATTGTCAAAACCCGCTTGATAGTTGTAAGCGATGTATTGTGCAACCGTTAGCCAACAGATTCGTCTGACATTGGGAGTGATAGGAAAATTTCGGCTTCGTTTAAAGTATGCGATGAAATACCGATGTGTTTGTGGTTTTAGATACCGTAACGGGAAACTGCATGTAAATTGAGGACGATGTTTATAATTAATTGACGCTGTCATTTAAAAAGCTTCGATATTCGAGTCTTCAATTTATTGTTTAACCCGTCACGTTGAAGACAGGGTACGATCTACGCAATTAGACTATGAGACACGTGTCGATCCCCTCTAGCTAAATATAGAATAGTTTTTACTGTCTTCGGATTTCTTATTTTCTAAACGAGTCAATATGTTTATCACGTGTGTACTTTACTGTATCTTTGATTTGTGTTGATTCTTGATATGTGACTTTTACTCTATGGAAAATCATGTGCATAAGGTAGTCGCATCCTAATCGATCGCATTGAGAGGGTTCAGTTAGTTAATATTCGATCACGTTTTCCTCAAAACCTGTGTATTAAATTGACAAGAAAGCCAAAAAAATAATACAAGAACAAAAAAGCAATTTATTTCGCTCAAGAGTTATCATAAATTATATTTGAATTCTTTAGGTGATGAGTCACATGTATTATAACAAAACATCTAAAACAGTTCCTATTAATTTATTTATCAGACTCATTTCGTGATGTTGCGAGGTGTCATGCCTCTGAGTCACTGTACAAAGTCCTCCTGTTTCACAAATACTGATAGGGTTTATTTACATACAACATATTTAGAGTATTACACAATACTATATACAGTTGTTATTATATTCCGTTTTGTTCCTGTTAATATTCCGCGAATGGTTACATAATAATGCAAATGGCTGCATACACTTACGTTAGCGTCATAGATTATAGCACGTGCTAGGTTGTCTATGATTATGTCATTAGAACGGCCATTTGAATTAGAAATAGACTCGTCTTGTGCAGTGCAGTTAATGGAAAATATCTCTTTTTTTGCGATAATCGAATTTATTTACTGTAAAATGATTTGATATTGCTCTTATTGTTTCTTAATTTGTTGAAACAATTTTAAAATGGGATTCCAAAATCAAAATCGATGACAGGGTCTTTCAAACTAAATCCAAAGAAATCCAACCAATCATCTATCATAAATTTCTATTTATACTTCACATGACAACATCCGATATTTCTGCTTATCTTTTTTTTTCATATTTCAGTTCCCCGAATTCCGATTACACGTCTGTTTTCGCTCCGTAGTTGGGAATGCGATGTCAAAGTTCATCTAAGAGGCAGCCCTGTGCTGCTGACCTTAGCGACGTGATTGTCCTACCTGCATCTCACGTGCCAAAGCGTGTTCAGGTCACGCGGCCGTCAGCACGTGTGTTCTTGAACCTCACGTTGTGTTGCGCAACCAACCGACCCAAGCACGTTTGCTCCTCTCTACATAGTTATATAAACTGCAACGTGATCGAAGAACGTGAAATTTAATTATTAATTGCCTTTAATGGCGTTGCCCTTGGCTTTGACAGTGGGGCTATTGTTTTCATGAAATACGAGGGCGTTTTACGCTGCTTTTTTGTTCTTTGGCGCGAGCGGAAAATCTCTGTCACGCTGTAGTTTTATATACTAAATATTTAGTAAGATGACAAACAATGTCAATGTCAAAATTACCATCAACTTTAACTAGAACTTTGAACCGTAAAATGCGAAAGAAGCCATATGGATAATTTGGACAAATCGTAGCAAAGTCAAGTTTAATTTTAACATTCGTGACGCTTTTGAAATAAATAACTGCGCTCTTGACCTTACTTTAAATAATATATAATCGGCGCCATCTTGGAAAAAGTAGAGAAAGTAGTACAGCGGTAACTTTCCACGCGCTTGCCGTTTATTGCGCGGGAAAAGTGGGACGGCAGCCATATTTGATTTGACGCTTACCGGCAACTATGAAATGATAGAAATATTTTTTTTAACATTACAATTTCTTTGCTATTCTGTTGGAAGTCGCGACTCTTTACCTATTAATTCAGTTATTTTAATAGAACTGTGAGAATTGTGAGAACCATTATTATAATTTTCCGGAAAAAGTCTCGATGAAAACCTAGCAAGAAATAGAAAACTGTTGCATAATTTACATGACGTTCCCGTTGGCGCCAATGGCTCATTGTCTGTGGTTATGAATTATGTCAAGATGTGAATGTTTTGAAAACTTGCTACACCCCGAGTCCTATGTTATGTCTTAGAAGCTGTCTGTTGCCGTAACCATAAGTTATTTTGACTTATCATCTTAGAGGTCGCGTCTTCTGGATACGTTTCAAGCATTTTTACAACAAAAATTACGTATACTTGACCGATTTTTCGCGCGTAAGACCTAATTAAAGGCGGGAGTGTTATTTCTGTGCGGCGGCGGCGGCCTCTATCGGTCGACTCACGATAATAGTTTCGTGTCAAGGTTACATTTCGTAACTCCGATTTATAAACGTGCCAAGGCCTTTCCGCTTTTCCGGTAGAAATTGTCTTTTTAAATAAAAGATAAGAATGATAACAAATGTTTGAGTGAATCAGTTTTTATAACAAAGGCAGACCTAGTTGTTTGGCCTTGCTCTATACCTGCTAATTGCTACATTATTAAGAAACACTTAACCTATTTCCTTGTGCTAGATTCGTCGAATGTAGCGGCTAGAGTTACATAACAGGCCTAGTTCGCGGAAGCATTGTAAGAGGAGTGATGTTTTGTTCCATGCGGTAAGGTCAGTCGTCGCAAGATAATATTTGGTGCCATTATCGGCAGTCATATTATCGCCTGCCATTATCATTACTGACTCATGAGGGATTCCCATTAAAACAAATCGATTTTGTCAAGCAGAAAAACAAAAACAGACCATTACGAACGCAGCCAGAATTTTCAGCATTCGTTCCAGTTTCCTGCCGTTCGGTTGCGTCACATTTGTATCAGCGTTCAACTCATCAATCTCTCATATTTGGGAGCTCGTGTCCACAATGGTCACGTCACGATGGTCCACTTCATCGCAATTGGTCGTACGTATTCACGTGCGCATCACTATGTAGGTTACATTACGCAGTGAGCGAGATAAAAAAAATAGGTCAAGTTATCTTTGCTTGTCCTCGCGCCGATGAAATGATCGCTTGTTATTGCGCGTGAAAAAAATTTACTTACATAACCCGTACATTGTATAAAAAGCATAATCCAGGCAAATATACCGAGGGTTACATCCCAATGTCGTTCATTTTATAAATTTTATAAGTTTTGTAATTCTGGTTGGAGTTTCTTTATCTCATACCAATATTTACAAAGCTTTTCGACTAATTAGGTGACGGTCTTAAACGGTGTCACAATGTGTTTACTTACCTATCATTGTGCGCGTTTAAAGAATGACTCAATTGTGGTCAGATATCGATAATTGATTTCCATTTGTTCCATGCCGATATGTGATTAAATAAACGCGGCCTTACAGTCTTCAGAATTGCTTTCCGTACAACCTTGCGCTTAGTTCCGTATTACATCATATGCCTATAATGCATTTCGTGATAAATCTATTTACTTGTTAGCTACGCCTTTAGTTACAGTCAGACAGTTAAATACTTTTTTTTTTGTTATAGTTTACGGAAGTTTAGCTAACAGTACAAAATGCCATTGGTTCCGGCAAAGAAAACATACATCAACCTTCAATTGTTTTTAAAGCAAAGTACGAAACAAGCTTCGTTTGTTTTTGCCGTATTTGGCACATGGAGTTCGTTGAACTCGTGAATTTTACCGACGCCTCACGAAGTTTATCGTGGGCTCGTTCGATTTATGTGTTCAAAGCGTTAATACGTGCGAGACAACACGTTGTATTGCAGCTGGTTGCGCAACACCCGCCCCTGTTACGTCATATTTTGGCGACCTTTACGGGGCGATCGATTGTTGCACTCCACTACTGCATGTAGAGGAACAGGTGGCAGGGAAATACGGCGGCAGCGGGGGGTGGGAAACGATACATACTGTGTTGTTTGTGGTTTTAGGTTTTTTATAGTTAGGGTTGTTTGTATTTTTGTGATAAATAATAAAATTGAATATACACCCGAGAGCCTGTAAAATTATATTTGTTTTAGAAGAAAATTGAATTTGATTCGAATTTCAGAATTATTTTAATTTTAGGGACTGATTTAGTTTTTTTTTTGTTTTCAATCTCAGCGAACTATGATTCTACAAACAAAATAGGCTTAAAGCATTTTATCTAGATTGAATTTACTTTAATTTTTTAACAAAATATTTCATCTATTGCAACTGCAAGAATATCAAAACGCAATATTAGCAAAAAAAAACAAAAATAGTTTCCGTACATCCGCAGGCGAATGCACGCCAGATTGGAACCTTGAACCACTTGTGTAAGCGACTCACAATCACAATGGCTTACGACAGAACCGTGCCAGGCGCAGCTTACGACACCAACCAACGCAATCCCTCAATTAAAACCACCACATACCACATTTCTTACTTTGCAAGCACATTTTGTCAGAACGACAAAAAAAAATCGAAGTTCAAAAATATCTCACAGTGACACAGCAATTCCTAAATCAGAACAAGTTAATTTTGTCAGATACAGTCTTTCGTAATGCAATTTAGATAAACGAAACACAGGATAGGACACGTAAACAATTGTAAAAGGAGCTGTGTACGTACATAAACACTGACGAAATTACCGAGGAAGCAGAAATGCAAACAAAAGAATGAAAACAAGGTGAAACGCTGAGGGCCGTCATTGAGAAACTTCAAGAACGTAAGAATTCAACAAATAAAATGATTAAGACAGCCGTTTTGGCACGGATCTCACTCAGGAGATGAGTAAACAAATTTGGAAGCGAAGTCAATGACTTGGTAGTTGAAACGAGGAAAAACCGAAAAAAAAATCTATGAAACATCTGCTTGCATTTTCATAAATACTGCTAATCTCAAAGCTAATTTAAACTGAATTTAAAATTCTATGTTCAAAAGAAAGGATTGATTTGTTTTCCAAAGAGCTACTTTAAATGCGCATTTTTCATGAACTTTCCTTTTCGGGAAAATGTTGTTTGTTTTCGTTAACATATTTATTTTGTTTGATTCCGAAATTAATTTATAAAGTTTTCATTTTTTTGAAATAATATGATTTTATTAATTACCAGTTAATTTAATGCGTTTTGAATTTGCTATTTTTCGGGAATTGAGGTAGTTTATCAACTAAGATGGTTGAGAAGGAAATAGAAAAAAATTGGATTCTACTTGGACTTGTAATTTTTTTTGTTTTTAAGAAAAGTTCTAAATAAATCCGGCATTCAGTTTTTGCAAAAATCCTGTTAAAATACACAATAAACAACCATAAAGATACTTACAAAAATATTTGCGGTGTTTTTGCACTCCTTATCCGGAATTATCCAAATTGTGGGTACAATGTCATAATCCACAGAACAATAATTCACAACGTTCTTGTTCACAGTTAGTTTAAATAATATTCAATGTAATAAAAATGTATCACTCCCACTATACACGTCCTAAATGATTTTTGTCACTATCACAATGTTGTTATGACGAAATATCCACTGCGTATGGCGCTGTGTTACTCCACTCGCTTGGACAGGTCTGTACTGTGAGCAGTCCAGAGTGAGACTAAATTTTGTAGTGGGGTCGCGCGACTCCCAGCCTGCAGCGCGCACACAGGCACACTTGTATCTCTGTGTGTGTGTCCGCCTCTGTGTGCGCGGTTTGTGGTAGTGTGAGTATATTTACGTAACTGTGTCCGTGTAATCACCTTAGCTGGTATTGAGTCAATGTATCCGATTTTTTAGCTAATTCGCTATTGAGTCATGTGTTTGTCGTCGCGTTTTTGCATTTTTCCATGAAATAATTTAATCGATTGATAAGCGTTAGGTTTAGTTTTGGCCAATTACGTGGCGTAATTTGAACTAGTCTAAGATTTAGATTTAGACGGTGTTTCAATTATTACAATGTGGTTGGGTAAATGTAAATTTTTAAATTGGTTCGATTACAGTAATCGTATTTCGTCATTTTAGTTTTGAACTAGCATTGTTAGTCAGAATGACTTTTGTTTTTATTAATTCGCAATAGTGTGTTCTATTTTGACGATTATCTTTAATCTGTCTTTGTTTTACCTTTGTCTGAGTTATTTTTGATGGAATACGTAAACAAGATAATAGTATTAGCATTTTGCGTAGTTGTCTACTTTTTGTTGTTTTCTGGATCTACGCGCTACGCAACAGCTACACCGTAGCGGGGGCTACGAAGATTGATTAATTAGTTTTTAATTTTTTTTTTTAATTTAGTATCTTTAAGCATATGGACAAACAAGATAGGCAGAACTCTTATTATCGAATAGCCATATAAACTATAGTTAGTTTGAATATAAAACAATCTAGGTACTTCTTTGGACTTAGTCCAGTTTCCACCATGTACCTACTAGATTGTTCCAATTAGTATTACTCATTTATTACATCAAGGAACTATTGCAAAACAGTCAAGTGTGAGTCGTGTTCTAAGTCATAAATTTATTTAACATCGTAATTGTCTATGGACTAAGGTTATTCTTGTTATTGAATTTTCAAGTGTTTTTCATCACTATGACTAATTGATTATGTTATCTTGTCTGTAGATTCACAAGTGATAAATATGTTTCTTTTTCTTTTTATGTGGAATTTGTTAAAAATCCGAATCTTTTTAATGGTTTTTCCAAGAATATTCAGTTAGGATGAGGAATAGTTAATGAGTTCTAGATAATAATTAACAGGGGAAGTTTTTATACAGTGGAGTTTTGATGAGTCACCTCCACCTTAGGGGGTCAATGAACTTCACCTTCATTGATTTTCACTATGTCCGTAGTTAGAAAGGTTAGTCTTATAGCTAACATACGTTTTTGTACCTATTTTTCTCCTATTTATCTATTTTGTTCACATTTTCACACGATTTTTTTTTGACCAAAATAATCTCAGTGATGTCTTACACTAACTTGGAATTCACGTAGTATTAATTTGATAAATATGAATAAAGAAGGTTTAGAACCTATAACCAACAAAAACCTGCCAAAAATTAAGCAAAAAAAAAAAAATAAAAACACAAATAAAAATGTCAAACCATTTAGGTACGGCCTCAAACTAAAACAAATAATATATCTCGTACCCATAAATAAAAAAAATGTAGGTTCTCTTCTACCTAACCTGGCGGAGATGAAAGGCGTAATGTTATTTTATGTTACGTAAATAATAATATAACCACGTTTAGGTTGTCACCTTGGCATTGTAAGTATTTCATGTGCGCGTTATTCATCGGTTTCTGAGAATTTTGTTCAAAAACAGGGCATTTTTTTTGTTATTTATTTACCATAATACTAGACTTTACTATTGGATTATGTGTACTATGTTTTCCTGGTGACCTCCAACTGTAGGTGATTTAAAAGAGGTTTTAGTCAAGAACGTGTTTTTTTTTTTATTTTGGGAAATCACTTGTTATTTTTTTTTTTGCGAAATTTTGTGATTTTTTAAGCTTGTTTAGTAAGGTTGTGGTTCCCACTAGCGTCAGCCCGCGACTTCGTCCTCGTGAAATTTCTTGTTTTACCATAAACACTTGCCAATCTGTAGCTTCACTTCCCATTAGTGAAAGATATTTCGGAATCGGATCAGTACTTCAGATGATTACTCCTCATACAAACTGACAAATTTTACCTGTTTAGGATATTAGTAGGTATAGATCACCTGTGAAAAAAAAAATTAAAAAGTGTTTATTCACAGAAAAAAAAAACAACAAATATTACCTCTGCCATACTGCAAAGCAGTTTGTTGGCAGACGTAGCTCCTTTTTTTAACATTATTACATAATTTACACTTTTTCACATAAACGCTAAATTATCTATGCATTCCTTAAGTTTTATCCAGGAGATTGAGTGAATGAGTGATCTGATGGTGATATCGGTCTTGACCGGTGATAATGAAACCTTAGTTCAACAGTAGATGTAAACGTGATTGGTAGCAGGTTCTCAGTTGCTAAAAGTAATTGGTAATAAACGATAAGAAACTGTTCATTAGTATTATGTTGACCTTTCTCTCCTAAACGGCATGGAAACAAGGAATTAATCTAATATTTATACCTACGGTAACGATAAATAGTAAGTAATCTTTGTATAAGCAAACATAATGGTTAACAAAGGAGACAAATACGCTTTCATACAATCTTGGGCCTGGATGTAAAAATATGAAATTGGTGTCAATTGGTAGCTACTATATTATCGGACCATCACTGAAAATTTTGCGGATTTTAGCATTCTGAGAGCTGAGTTATAGGAGATTTTGTAAAAGTGAGGTTATGTATCAACCTACCCTTAATTGTTTAGTTTATCAAAGGAATTGTTAACAAGAAATTAAGCAATAGAGTATTTTTTTTTTTTAATATTGGGTAAGTAAATAAATAATATTGATCTGTATTGCTGAAATTACGCAAAATATTCTTACGAATTCTCGAAATTCGAATTTCTTTCACTATTACTTGGGACTTAACCATTCGGGGAATACATACGTGAAGTGAGGTATGTTGTTATGTTATTCTCCCGAATAATAATTGTCACTAAAATTGTCAAAACTAAATTTAATTTTTCGCTACGATCGAGTTGAATATTATTATTTTATTATGTTAAATATGAATGTCATGAGATCATTGACCTCAAGTCAATGATCTCATGACATTCAATTTTAACATATAATAATAATTCAACTCGATTAAAATCACATCAATTAACCATTCAAATAATGTTACTATTAATATTACAAATGAAAACTTCATAATTATCGCGTTTAGATTTAAATTTTCATGCAAAAGAAAAGTTGCGTTAAGTTTACCGTTCGCTCTCGCTAGATGGCGCTGACGGTTGACGGAGTTCGTGTTTCCATAATAAAGCATGTGCGTTTTATATTTTAATCGAACTGTAGTGACTTACATTCAACTTGACAAAATTAAAATAAGGTTTTACGGCTGGTATATAAATTCTACAGTATTTTTGCTAACTTTTAGCTTTATTTAGTATTGTTTATCAATTTTAGGCAACATACCTGCTTACACCCTAAAATAAGTACCTTTTATGGCTATAGTTTCCTAAATCTAGCTGTTCGGGTTGTGAAAGGTTCCCTTGAATTTCAAGGAAAAAGTGGACCGCTCTATCCGCTGTCCTGATGAATGAAAGTCGCGGGAATCCGCTGGATGCGAGAAGCACAGGACCAGTCGATGGCGCGAACTGGCGACGGTTGGGGTGGGACTACATTATTATGCAGCAGTGGATGTCTTTCGACTGAACGACGATAATGAATATAACGACAATCAAGGTCGTTTCTTCTTCATTTAAATTGCCAACGATACAAAAAATAAGAAAAATCTACCAAGCATGGAAATCATGATTATACCGGGTGTAAAAAGACGCTTAACGAAGTCGAATGTCACTTGTTCTTCCCGTCGTTATGATCATTTTTGTGCTGGATTTTTATTTATACTGTATTGTAGATTCCTGTGTATTTTTTCTAATCAAAACGATACTGTAAAAGATGGACACAAAGTTTCGCCGTATTTTACGTAGGACAAGCCTTAAGAATGTCATTCATGAGGTACTAATCCACAAAGAAAGTTGTTCTAAATAACAATTTACCTCTTTTATTTGCACGAGAAACTTTTCATTTAATACATTACTATAGTTTTATTTCGTAGTATTTGCCAACTAATTTGCGGTTCAATGTATAAAACATTTTTTTTTGTCTTCACATAAATATAAGTTTAGTCATTGGGTAGAGGAATTTGTATGACATATATTTGATATGACAGGGCCAACCCTGGATAATGGTATTTTTTAAGAGGAAAATGTTGAACTTTTTCTGGGAATTTTATGACTGTTAAAGGCCACATAACTTTAATAAATCTGGCAACACTAAATACCTAATACTAAACTTCCTCTTAAATGCTCCTAGAAAATATGCTGAATAGATTGAAATCTCCAGTTTATATAAAATACTGATTATTGTTTGTCAAAAAAGAAGAAACATAATGATTCTGTAATCTCTGCAGAAAAAGTGCTAGCCTGAATTTATTGGACTTAGAGCTAGGTACGATAGTTTGGTTTTATAATTAACAGCATTAGGACCCCAGAGTTGGCCCTCTCTGCCACGCTAGACACGAAAGCCTGCGGAGGGCTCGACTTTAATACCAATGACGTCAACCAAAACATATTCTTGCGCAAATAAACACAATCGACCTTCGTATGAACGCAAAAACAAACATAAAATCCCCGATATAATCTTTTCCACTTATACATGGCGTTGTCTAAACCACAGATAACAAATTAATACTATACAAGGAAACATGCGAGGACTTTTATAATAAAGCAGAACCTATTTATGAATGTTACATAATTATAAAAGACTTGTTTTCGTTATGTAATCTGGTGATTCGGCGCCATATTTGAGAATGACGTCATAGTATGTTAGTTCGCGAATGTTAGGTTGGTATTCCTAGTATTTGGTGTATAGGAGATTCTTTTTTTGAATTATGGTTGGTGAGTCGTGAGTCATTTTTGTTATGTGTTGTTATGAGGTACTTACGTTACGAAGTTTTCATAGAAAAACTAAATAGTTTCAAATGAAATCATTTTGAATAGGTAGTCTATGATAATGCCCATTTATTTGAATATCAATCATGTAATTAATCATGTAATTTAGTATCATGTATACATTTAACCTAGAACCGTAGTTAGGTATTTTAGATTCCAAAATTCATATGAAGGAAACCTTTTCAAAACACTAGACTACGAAAAGTACGTAGTTTTTTGGAACGAAGTTCCTTAACGCGGCTTACGGTAGGAGTTGACTCGTAGAAATCGTCACGTAAGGAAAAAGCGTTTATGCCCTTGCGTCTTTCTCTCTGTGTATGTGTGTGCGTGCGAGTATCGCGTAAGTAATTTATTCCCTGACGGGGGTCCCCGAACAAGGCGAAAGCTTCAGTTAGCCCGCGAAATTAAAATTTTCTACTTTTTGCAATTTTCAGGTCAGTATCAGGTAGTATGTTGATCTGAATATGATTCGCGACCGTAAGAAATCTGTATTTATAGAATTATAATCATTAAAATCATCAATACAACTCTCTAAGTTATTATATGAAATCTTGACATTTAGGATTATAATAACTTAAAAAGGTTGTATTACTGATTATGGTTTTGTAAATACATATAATTATGTTACGGTCGCGAATCATACTTTAATCAACATAAAACATAATACTGACTTGCAAATTGCAAAAAACGTAAGAAGATTTGAATTTCGCGGGCTACCTGGAGCTTTCCCATTAAATCAACACCTCGCTTCGCTATTGGAATAAAAATCTCGTATCCTCACTCCTATTGTCCCTTACATTGTCATAATTACTACAACATAGTAATGCAATGTAAGGCATGTAACAGGACTTGAATAAGACTTTACTAGGGCTTACACAATAGGGCTGCACCTAGTGTCAACAACAAACAACAACCAACAATGTTGACAGGTCAAGCTGAATAGACAATAGAGCGAGTAATAGTTTACTAAATAACCGTTTGTATGTTGTTTGCATGCCACAGCGATTGTCTATTTTGTTTCATTTTAATTATTATGTTAGGAGATCGGAATGTGCATTAGATATTATAAAACAATACACTGAAAAATGCGTTGTTCCAAAGTAATAATGTTTTGTATGCGTCAATTTCCTTATTGTTGATCTTTGTTAGATGAAATGTCATTGTCAGCTAGAATGCTCTGTTGAGACATTGGGGGACTCTAGATTCAAGATGGCGGATTGATATTTTTAACACCCGACGCGCGACGGTACAGAGGGGGTTTATTGCATTTTGACAGGCAAGATACTATTCCGTCAACTTCAAATTAAATTGGGATAAGGGCAGGAGAATGCTGATGATCTAACACACTCATGTTCTCTCGCAGAGTTATATGGACTCATATCATAATATGATGAACTAAATAATAGTATTTGACTCACCTATGAGTTTGGGCAAGCGTAATGATTGCAGTCGGTGAGAAGTTTGTTTGCGTAAGGTGACAGACTACAAAATCTGACATTAAATATTTGTACTACATTCCATTATGATATTATGAAAGATGATATGGCTAGGTGACTACCGAGATGACGACTAATAGAGAAGTATGGAAGAAAAGGACATGTTGCGCCGACCGCAAATAAATTGGGAGAAGGGCAGGAGAATGATAACTATTCTTGAGTTTAGCAGTTGGTACTTAGATCCTCTTGCTTGTGAATGAATTAGTTCCTATACAAGTAGGTACTACCACCACTTATTTCTGATGATTAAGTAATGTTGGCAGATATAGATAGATAAATAAATTTAAAAAAATGCTGGAGAAATTATTGTGGGAAGATTATGGGATTTTTGATGTGTAACATCCTTCCTCTCGCTTTCCTGCGATCTGTGGGAGTAGTTTCGTGAAAAGGGACGGACGTGTGTAACAGGAAGCCGGGGAAGCTGTATATTATCTATAATGTTGAGACGTAATTAAAAAAGAAAAGAAAAAGGTTTAGGTTCTAGGATGTTAAAAAATTGTTGTAGCATGTTCAGATACGTGTAGTATTTGTGTGTGTATGAGAGTGTGTTGATGTGCGGGGTGTATGGGGGTGAGTAGGTATGTCTATGTTAATCATTATGAACTACTTTTACTACGGGACCAAAGCTGAAATTGCGAAAAAAAAATCAGTTGTTCCCTACATTTATGTTCGCATAACACGTCAAAAAGTAGCGAACAGCTAGGTTGATTTGGTCCAATAGTAAAAGTTGTTCATAATGATGAGTACAATGACTCCTTAAATGGTTGTGCGTTATTTAAGTAACATCTTGTATAGGTACTTCATACCTATATGTAATAAAATAGAGCAACGTATTAGCCTTACTTATAGAAGGACGCGACACAAATTAAATAGCACAGTCTTGATACCTTGAAACGTCTTCGATAAAGTGACATTGAAGTAATCTTATGCAATGTTGATTGATAAATTAAAGTAATTGTTACGAATTTCAATGGAGTAGGTATGTCATTGACTAAAATGTAAGTACTTTCCTAAATACCAAACTATTGATATTATTTTATTTTACAATTTTTGGAAAACTTACAGCTAAACATTTTTGCACGATTGAGAGTAACATAAATAAGGTCAATTAAAAGTTTTCACAGTTATAAGAGAACATAATTATAAACAAATATATATATATATTTGAGAAGGTAGACAGTGTTTTGTAATTTTGACGTTCAAAAAGTTCTGATTCTCAGCCTAGTTTGAAGAAATGACTTTTGATTTTGATTTTTGATAAGGTTTTTAATACGTATTAGTTTATTTTTGTTGTTAATACGAGTATTATTTTGTGTATTTTTTCTGTGGGCATTAGTAGCCTGATAATAAAATGATTATTATTATTATCTCCTTTATTTATTTCTAAAACTTATTTTATTACATTTTTAAATATTTTTATAAAAAACATTAAAAAATATTGATTTTGATTTTGATCGATGTTGACGCCCCGGGCGGCGGAATGCATTATATGTACCTATATGTACCTAGGGTACCTAGGGTATGACTCGCTCTGATTAAGTATGAATTTCGTCTGTAATTCGTTCGTACCACAGGAGTATGCAATAGATAAGGATTGCGCAGAAAAGCAGAAGAAACCAGCAGTCCGATTTTGTTCAGCAATTCGGGAAGGCCGGTTAAACCATTAGCAATTCAATATATTAAACACTTTTCTAAATATTCTCGAGAAAATGTCGAAAACGACTAAGTTCATTTTTATGTGGGTTCGATTACAATGCAGTATGTTGCGTTAAAAGAGGCAGATACTCGTACTTTAAGGCAGGGTATTACTCATGAAACTGATAATCTTTTACTATGAGACCAACTCAATTATATGAAAAAAAAAAAAAGAAACGGCCAAATGCGTACAATGAAGGGTTTCGTAGTCGGGATGAATTTATCACAAAAACAAACTTAACATTGTAGTTGAAAAACATGTCCTCTCACGGTCTATTTGTCCAACTGCAAATGTAAGAATGTAACGATTTTCGAACTTTTCCCTTTACTTTTGCTGTGAAACCTTGCTTCTTGCTAAATTTCCTGATTGTAGGTCAACGGGAAGTACCCTATAGATTTTAATTTATTTGCGAATGTCAAAATATGTCGCATAAATGGCCGCATTTTTTAATTGCGTTGACTTAGAAGCTTGATCTTTTTAGAGGTACAAGGGACTATACGTATAGACCTACGTATTTGATATTAATTTCAACTTGATACCTCCTCGCGTTCTTGAGGAAAAGGATCTTGACAGACTGACGACAGACAGACAGACAGTTAGACAGACAGACGGGCAACGAAGTGATCCTATAAGGGTTCCGTTTTTTCCCAACTTTCAATCAATCTGCCTAGCCTTTTCCCAACTATGTTGGGGTCGGCTTCCAGTCTAACCGGACGCAGCTGAATACCAGTATTTTACATGGAGCGACTGCCTATCTGACCTCCACAACCCAGTTACTGGGTAATACGATACCTCACGGTAAGACTGGTTGTCAGGCTTTCGGGCTTCTGACGACCCGTAACGACTGTCAAAGATCCACGAATGACAACCGGGACCAACGGCTTAACGTGTTTTCCGAGGCACGGAGGAGGCTCGGTGTGAAAAGATGGTCACCGATCCACAGACCAACCCCGGCAAGCGTAGCTTAACCTGATGGATCGACCCGTGCGGCTGTTATTACTTAGCCATGAGCTCCTGTTCCATATTCTGTCGGGATAATATATTATGTGAAACTTATGTAAGGATCAGCTGAATTTTTTCGTGATTTCAGGTCATTTTTTTCACATTCCTCTAAAGTAAGTCCCTCGTCCAACCTAGCAAATTGCAAAGAGCGATTTTCATGAAATATGGTCGAGTATATGAGATCAATACTAAGATCAATATTGTTTAGAATAGAAAAATTAATGCGCTCATTATATTAGAAAACCTTCAAACAATAATAGCGTTTTATTTCTCAGCCAAAACGAATCTAGGGCACCAGTAATCAGAGATTCTGCCTTGAAACCGATAAGAAAACTTAAGACCGACAGAGAACGAATTTATTTCCTGAAGAAAATTCTAGTATTTTCTTAGTAACTAAATAAGGAAAAAGGACGTTTCTACAAAAATATTGAAATGGAGAAAAAAAAATATTATATAAGTATAGTATATGTATGTTTATATATTTTAGCTTTATGTTTTTATTTAAGTTTATGTTATACGTGTAGGTATAGTTAATATTTTAGTTTAAGTCTTCGCATATTCATATTTTTCTCTTCTTGTTCTCACACACTATTGTCTACATTTCTATTTCATTTCTCCTTTCGCAGGTCTGCTGGAAGACATTTCTTAAGAAATAAGCAGTACCTTTGTACTATTAATTATAATGGTAAAATAAATAAATAATAAATAAAATATTTTGTCCATTTTAAAATAGAATACAAAAGCAGATGCGTCTTATTTAATAGTAAGCATTATTAGGTTTTCGTTAAGCTTACGCCAATATAAAAATACTGTATATTTTGCTGATTCCGAATATGTCAAAACTCTTTTCGAAAAAAATGTCAGATACGTCTTTTTTCCTTATGACGACCGAGTTGGTCATTATCACTATCACGTAGAATGAGAATGTCGTGAAAACTGTAGAGAGATAATATATCGTTTGTAGCACACAAGGTTATTGACATTTAGCATGTAAATTGAACGGTATTGTAGCTGTTATTTTTCATTTTGCCCGCGGCTTCGCTCGTGTGGACGGCGGAATATATCCCACAGTTACTTATTATACCCTGATTAAAAGTAGCCTATGTGTTAATCCAGATTATAAACTATCTGTCCGCCGTATGGTTGACTCATCACCTTTGAAAATATTGACATCTTCAATTGTACAATGAATAGATTCAAAAGCCTCATCCGATCCACTTTATTAAATAAAACCCCTGTGTGTACCCTATCTGAAAAACTTCTAACTTACTAAGCTCATATTTTATATTAGAACGTAATCCTTGACTATTAAAGCAACCACGATACAACTAACTACCGCCTCCATAGCTCCTAGCGATTACACTTGTTTTCCCTTTAAACTCTTATGTCTACCTGGTGGACAGCGTTGTGGGTTATGTTATTACTAATGTTTATTGTTAAATTAGTTGTAAGGTCTTATAATGTAACTGTTTGCAGTTCCTTTTATTAAAAAATAAAAATAAAATAAATAAAATCTATGTGCCAAATTTCATCCAACTCCGTTCAGTTGTTTTTGCGCCAATCCGGAACCTAGATACATCCAGACAAACGGACCAAAATTCTATGATCAAGACTTCAAGAGCCTCAACCAATACCTAAAGAGGCTCTCGTTAAAATGTTGGTTTAAAAGACAACACTCATACACACAGGGAGGATACAGAAAGGGGTTTTATAGACACTACACGTATTTTGTGGAAATTTTGCCGTTTCATAGGGTAAATATCTTCGTTCGACTAGCACTGAAAAACGATTTAATACAGAAAAGACTGAAAAAAAGCAAGTTTATAGAATTTAGAAGTGACTTTTTTATACTAAAGCCTTGCAAGCCTATCGAGGATTGAAGTATGATTGTGAAAAAAGTCACGTGTAAAAATAATGTAAATGCTATGTACAAAGGTGACAAAACATAACGATGTATGTATAAATAGTATATCTTATCTCCAGAAATAATAATTACGATATATTTTTAGTCCAATTATGTCACATTATGTTTATAATTTGTTTTTTTTTTTCTTTATAAGAGCGGGCGCATGCAAAATAATTGTAACGTTTCTGATAAACGAATGCCGATTGGCTGGATTGGTCGTGGGTGACCCAAATATGTAACGGAACGTCCGATAAGTAGTGATAAAAATACAATATTTTTGGATAGTGACATTTATCTCGAATGTTACGTCTGCATGTTACATCAATCAATCTGCCTAGCCTTGTCCCAACTATGTTGGGGTCGGCTTCCAGTCTAACCGGATGCAGTTGAATACAAGTATTTTACATGGAGCGAAACCTCCACAACCAAGTAACTGGGTAATACGATACCCCCTGGTAAGGCGGTTGTCAGCCTTTCGGGCTTCTGACGACCTTAACGACTGTCAAAGATCCACGAATCCAACGACTTAACGTGCTTTCCGAGGCACGCAGGAGTCTCGGTATGTAAAGATGGTTACACATTCACGAACTAACCGCGGCAAGCGTTCCTGATTGATCGACCCTTGCGGCTGTTATTACTTAGCCACAAGCTCTTCTTCTGCATATTACATAAATATTTTTTTAATTGTCATAATTAATATTATTATATATTGTAATTTTATTTTATTTTATTTTATTTGGGAAACAAACAATCATACACTGTATGTTATATCAAGGTACACAGTATGCTATAGGTAAATGTACAATCCACTACATTTCCACATCTGTAATGTGTACATAAGATGGCCATGCTCCCAATCATCGATTTTAATAGTTCTTATGGATAGTTTAAAATTTAAATGAACAATCATAGAGGGTTTTAAAGGGATTTATATTTTAGTAGCAGATGCTCGCGAGTTTGTCTGCGATCCAGGATGAATAGCCTATGTCCTTCTCCAGGTCATGTCTACCCAAGTGCCAAATTTCATCCAAATCCGTTCAGCCGTTTTAGCGTGAAAGCGTAATCAATCAACACACAAAAAAACACTTACGCATTTATAATATTAGTTAAGATAGTTACGTTTTTGAAAATTTAAATTTTCAATTTTAAAAATAAATGACTGTCGGTCTCCTCGACTATAAGTCTGAGTGGTTTCATGTAAGTTACTGATGACTCTGACAGTAACTGTCATTATTTTATGTCAAAACCTTACAGTATGCCTGACTAACCATTATACGTGTTTGTCGAAAAATATACTTGTTTTGTATCTGCCCTTGGGTGCCATTAAACACAACTAAGAAATTCAAAATAAAAAAATAAAAAATTGTGATCATGCCCAGAGTATAGATATAAGTTGTCTTTCCTCTAATAAGAAAAGCAATCCGTTTGCCGACTATACATTGGTATTTAAATAAATAATAAATATTTATGGTTCAAACTAGACCAGATCGGTTTGCTTTGGCAAACCAATCTGGTACTAGCTTGAAGAGTTCAGGTTCAGAATCATGTATTGAATCCATGGTAAGAGGTTGCGCGTTGATTTCCCTGCCGAACCTGTATACAGCCCCCCAGTGGGTTTCCGCATTGTCGAGGCTTTTTGAGCTCAGTAGCCGTGGCTTGGTCACCCACGGTGAAAGCGAAGAGTACGCGATGTCGTATGGGAGGCATCGCGGCTGAGGGTTGGAGGATGCGGCGGGAGAGGAGTGCCGGTATTGCGGTGCGCTGCTCTCCCTAAGGTAAGGTAAGGCTCCTGTCCCGGAAGGTAGGCGGCCTTGACGTGGTCGCCACCGTCTGATGGCGGACGCGGTGGGGCCGCAGGGGAGGAGGAGTGTCGGTATTTTGTTGGCCACTCTCTCTATCTTCTGCGGCTGACAAGTGGTAGGCGGCCGGGCCACTGACCCAAGGGGGGGGGGGGGTCGCAAGGGGACCAAGGGTGCCTAGACACAAGGTCGTCTAGCGCCCATGTGCTGGTTTGGTCCCAGGGGTGGTTACGGCATGCAATGTGCATGCGTAGGTGATGGGGGATACTCCCCAGAGGAGGGTCCGGTGACGGACAGCAGCGGCGGGTTCGCGGTGAGTGCTAACGCGTGCCCGTGTTCCCGCCACAAGCGGCAGAGGAGGACACCGTGGAGTTTTAGTGGGTTGGAGTCCCACATAACTGCACTATCTCCCCGTGGTAGTGCATTACGCATGAGCATTTCTTCACGCAAAAAAAAACCCTGTATACAGGGTATAAGTGTAAACAGTGTCAACCTTTTACAAGGTCATTGTACTCATCATTATGAGCAACTTTTACTATGGGACCAAACCTGAAATCGCGAAAACAAAAATCAGCTGTTCAGTACATTTGTGATCGCATAATTTATCAAAATGTAGGGAAAGATTTTAGGTAATGGGTGAATTTTTTTTACCGTCTTGAAAAAATAGGGTATAATAGGTGAACAAAGTAGAAGCCTAAGGCATACCTAGTTTAAAAAAAAAAATGATCGAAATTAAAATCATACGCACTACGCACCCTTCGTATTGCGTATGATTTGAATTTCAATATTTTTTAACGATCTATACTTTTAAAAAAAAATCTGTTTTTATTGTTCTAGTTTACTCCAAATGTGTAGTGTTTATTGATAGAGCAATTTCTGTCTAAGCTATTGAAAAAAAAAGGTATGCCATAGGCTTCAACTCCGTTCATCTATTGCACCCTACTTTTTTCAAGACGGTAAAAAAAAAATCATCCACTATGTACGAGTATACTCAGAGTATTCATTACAGCAGCTACAAAATGAGCGACCAATTAGATAAACAACAACACATTTTAGTCTCCCGAATCCCATGTTCTCTTCATCATCAGCCTATGGCGATCTACTGCTGAACAAAGGTCTCTTCAATTAACCTTCCTCATCCGAATCATAGCTCGGGTATTTGAGTATCGTAGGATACTCGGTTGTCACGTCCACCACAACAGGAGTCAGTTCACTGCTAAAATTATTTGCGTAGTAGATATTCTAATATGGCCAATAATGACAAATGTCGACTGTAGCTTTATCGGGGGTGTGTCTTTTACCTTTAATTTTAGGGAATTTTATTTTACAGAGTCAAACAGGAAAATATAATTGATTCCCCAGGTAAATATTTCATCATTGTTGGAATAGGCTAAATTAATACAGGTCATATTGAACCTGGTGAGTTTTTGTGGAGAGGATAATATTTAGTAAAATATAACGTAATTTTCTGTTAATTATATTCTTGATTAATACCGGTTATCATGCGTAAGCGCAACCTATGACGGGCGAGGCGTTGAGGATAGTTTACGAGTTCAAAAACGATCACAATTTTTGGTCTCATTTTATTTGGTATTTGAAGGCCAAATCACAGATTAATAAATGGGATACTCCGTAAAAACATTTAAATGAAAATTCGCTCTTGCAACGACACAATAAAGTGCAATTCAGGTCGCACAACGCTTAATACCTACACTTATATTCACCTACAATTTGCCTCTATTTCTAACGCGTAACTCTTATACCTTCTGACCGCGGCAGTCCTACTGAATTGGCCCAGTGAGATAGGCCCGTCGCGTACTTGTAGCTTCATACCTAAACTGCGGAGTGTCCCATCTGTATTAATCTGTGGCCAAGTGGTGGTTGCCATATTATGTAACCGAACTTAGCTGGTAAAACCGGCCAAATGCGTGTCGGACCACACAATGAAGGGTTCCATAGTTGGGATGAGTTTATCCCAAGAACAAGCTTAACGTTGTAGTTGCAAAACATATTCTCCCATACATTGCAATTGCAAATATAAGTTGGTTGACTATTACTCGTTAAATTGCCTACTTAGCTATGATAGTTTTCCTTTTAACTTCGTTATACTGTTGTGAATTTTTTCACATATACAAAAACAACCATTTAGCTAGCAGGATGTATCTCCCACACTCGACTTATGGCGGATTCCTATAAATTACGGAACGTTATTGGTTAAAATTAAGACTCTAGGATCTTTACCAACATTGAAGCAAAGAACTAAGCTTTGCATAGTAGACCCGCCCATATGGAAGTAGCCATCACAGGTAAAATTAGCTTATGGATCTATTTATATGCCGAGTTTGGCTATCAAAAATGCTACCATTGGTAAGCAAAACGATCCGTTTTGTTTATAGGAATCGAGCATTAACACAAAAAAGCACTTTAAAGCTTAATATTACGCAAACACATATCTGAATCGAAAAATTGTTTTAACAGACCCGTAATATTTTTGAACGGCCTATCCAACGATACCTCACATCATGGGATAGACGAGAAAAAATATCATCCCCACTTTACTATTTTTTTTTTCAAGATTTTATTTTACCACTTGGTCAGCGTGATTAACGTGTATACCCATGCCAAATTACAGCTTTCTTGTACTAAGAGAGACAAGCTGCGGACAGACAGACAGACAGACGGACATGGCAAAACTATAAGGATTCTTTGTTAACTACGGAACCCTAAAAAGGCTCGGATAATGATGATGATTCTCATGTTGCTTGTTTTAGACTAGTTCTTCTACGACTTTCTGGACACCAGTTTGGTAAAGAATCTTTTAATTTTCAATAGGGTTACTGCCATCATCATAGCATAACCAGGCTATAACTGCTGGGTCTCAATCTCAAGCTTCTTCTCTGTGAGTGGGGATGGTATGTTAGTCTTCGAAATCTAACACGCAACTGCCATTGGTGACTGCCAAGGGATATCTGCAAAACTGAGAAAAAAAACTTCTAAGTCAATGTCAAAGATATTCGTACGAATATATGGTATTGGGTTCAGTATGTAGGTATGAGGAATGAGGCATGGAGGAGTCTCGACCTAATAAGAACCGGCCAAGTGCAAGTCAGACCCCGCACAATGAAGGTTTCCGTAGTTGGGATGGATTTATCCCAAGAACAAACTTAACATTGTAGTTGAAAAATGTTCTCTCATACAGTGTCGACGATGTGGATGCACCATAAAATAATAATTTCTTCACTTAAGGTGAGTATAGTCATCGTGTCGGCGACCCGTAGTCCCATACAGTCGTAGCACGAACCCGCTAGCGAATATTTCTAAATTTCCGATGTTAAAGTTGCGTTTTATTATTATTATTATGAAATAAAAAATGCAGTTATTAGATAAGTGATATACCAATATTATCGTCGCTAAGCCGCGAAAATATCACTTGTAGTTTAGAAGCAGCTCACTCACCGTGAAAACTCAGGTGAAGTGAGCTGTCATTCTACCTAGGGATTGACACTATTGACAACTCACTCCACGCTCACTTCACCTAAGTTTTCGCGGTGAGATTTGTACAATTACACTGCAGTAGCGAATTTAAAGTTGAAAACAACCTTATTTCAATACTTGTTTTTGCATGGTATTTCAAATTTTCAAATGCTCAGATTGAAGTGTACCTACATACATTTTTTCTGGAATTTTTTGTAGACTCAATTTAAATCATTAGGCTCTCAAAAACGACTATTTCACGACTATACTCGCCTTAAGAAGTTTCAAATACGCTGACATAAAGCGGTTGGAATATTCTTACGACATAATAAGTAACGATGAATACTCATAACGTGCGATAACGGTTAGACTGGAAGCCGACCCCAACATACATAGTTGAGAAAAGGCTGGGCAGATGATGAACGTGCGATAAGGAGCTTCGTTCCAATAACATCAACCTTCGACGTCCATACTGCCGCCATAAGGGAAAAGGAAGTATTTACAGAAATATTAAAATGGAGAAAAAAAATATTCTGTCCTGTTTAAACCAATAGGTTGGGGAAAAAGTTTCTTCGAATTTTTTAAGAAAATTCAAAACATTTTTTAATATAGTTTATTTACATTTAACTAAAGTATGTAGGTACCATTACCTGCCTCCTCTTTTTCAAAAATGGCATCCAATTTATCCGTAATAGGGCGACCAGAGCGACGTGCATCTTTGACATCAAAATTTCCGGATTGAAAACGCTTAAACCAAATTTGTGCTACCCTCACAGACACTACACTAGGTCCATAAACATCGCAAATTTTTTTCGCGGCTTGCGTTGCATTTTTACCTTTTTTGTAGTAAAATTTTAAAATGTATCGAATTTCTTCATTAGATTCACTCATCTTGACGGTACGAAAAACAAATGAAAATCACACATTTTCCTAATTTGAATTTGGAATTATGTTCTTTAAAATTTAAACTTTAAATGATACCAAAACCAGCCAGATACAAATAGTAAGGCCAAAGAGATTTTATTACAAGTTCATACATACTATAATGCGAAAAGACTTTTTCCCCAACCTAATATAACATGCAAAGGCAGATGCATCTTTTATTAGTAAGAATTATTAGGTTTTCTCTAAGTTTAAGCCAATATAAAAATACTGGTAGATGCGTCTTTTTTTGCTGATTCCGAATATGTAAATAACTGTACTTCGAAAAAATTTTTTTTCCTTATGACGGCAGCAAGCGTTTTTTGAACTCCATTTTGGGTTATTGCCACTCATTTCCATCAAGTATATTAACCTGTTTTCAGTCGCGAATGTTTTCGTAACCCTCGTTTCTAGGTTACTGTGACATTGAACGTTTTATCAGGCGGATATCAGCCCGGCGTTTGATAATCTAAACAAAGAAATTTACAGACAGACATGTTTGTGCCAACTTATCAGGAATTATCCGGAATTAGGATAAAAAAGGTATTCCCCTGGAATTATGTGGGTAGATCATAAAAATGATATTGTAGTATTAACGTCGGTGTCTTAATATAATGGGGCTGCCTAAACTAGTTGGGAAAAGGCTCGGCAGGTGATGATGTTCTTCAAAGGTTCTAAATGCGATGCGGTATTTGCCAATGAAAAGGATTTCTGTTTCCATGAAGATACCTCCCAGTTAATAACAACATACTCTGATCACCGATTTTTTTCCAAGATCAAACATTATGTGTCTTTTAGGGCCCGTTCACACATACCACGTCCACAACACATCGCAGCGACAAAATGTGGGCAAGCAGTAGCTGGTTTCACACGAGGGCAGAACAGTGAGGCAGAGCAGTAGACATCGCAGGAACAAGAGAGGAGTTGCGGTGCGCCGCTCACCCTACCTTCCGCGGCCTTGACGGGGTCGCCACCGTCTGATGGCGGACGCGGTGGGGCCGCAAGAGAGGAGGAGTGTCGGTATTTCGTTAGCCGCTCTCCCAATACTCTGCGGTTGAAATGTGGTAGACGGCCGGGCCACTGACCTGACCGGTCGGCGGGGGAACAAGGGTGCCTAGACACGGAGTCGTCTAGCGCCCATGTGCCGGTTTGGTCCCTGGGGCGGTCACGGCGTGCAATGTGTTCTGGTGCGCCGATGATGGGGGTTCTCCCCAGAGGAGGGTCCGGTGACGGACAGCCGCAGCGGGTTCGCGGTGAATGCTAACGCGTGCCCATGTTTCCGCCACAAGCGGTAGAGGAGGACACTGTGGAGTTTTAGTGGGTTGGAGTCCCACATAACTGCACTATCTCCCCGTGGTAGTGCAGTATGCATGAGCATTTCTCCACGTAAAAAAAAGTACTGCTACTGTTTGAACGCACACGGCGAGACAGAACAAGTCTTGACCAAGGTCGCCGGTCTATTTCTTCGGGGCAGTTTGCTCTCCCCACTTCACTTTTGCTGGTGTAGCATCGCGCATGAATGTATCTTGTCGTTGTATTACCGGACTGATGAGGTGCAACAATGCTCCATAATTTTCCCTTGTCAAACGCATAATCAATCTAAACTCTTTGGGATCTTCAATCCTTATTTCTTCTAAAACTTGAACTGAACAACCTAGCTCTGGTCTTCTTACTACACAGGGTCTGAGTCAAAGTTTTTCTTTCCTATTCATTTCACTATTTACAATTTCAATTAGCTCATCCAGAGATATGTGTCTTGCAATTTTGAGTGAGTGGCGTAAATGTTGCCGTTGTCGACGTCGACCCTCCATCGCTATCTCTCGCGGACTGTCCTATAAGTTGGCCCTATATTTGCCACGCCACTGTCCTTCTAAACTATTCTGTCCTACTGCTCTGCCTCACTGTTCTGCCCTCGTGTGAAACCAGCATTACGTGTCGCTGCACCTCCTTGCAGTTGCGTTGTGGTTGTTTTTGTATTAGCGATGTGGCCGGCCGCTGGTGCGCGGTCTCGCGTTGTGGCTGCGACGTGGCCTTGATGTGGCCGGCCGCTGGTGCGCGGTCTCGCGTTGTGGCTGCGACGTGGCCTTGATGTGGCCGGCCGCTGGTGCGCGGTCTCGCGTTGTGGCTGCGACGTGGCCTTGATGTGGCCGGCCGCTGGTGCGCAGTCTCGCGTTGTGGCTGCGACGTGGCCTTGATGTGGCCGGCCGCTGGTGCGCGGTCTCGCGTTGTGGCTGCGACGTGGCCTTGATGTGGCCGGCCGCTGGTGCGCGGTCTCGCGTTGTGGCTGCGACGTGGCCTTGATGTGGCCGGCCGCTAGTGCGCGGTCTCGCGTTGTGGCTGCGACGTGGCCTTGATGTGGCCGGCCGCTAGAGCGCGGTCTCGCGTTGTGGCTGCGACGTGGCCTTCATGTGGATCATCCACACGGTTGATTTGGAGGCCAAATGTGGTCCGTGTGAATAAAACGTGCATTTTCATACAAATAAGCGCCCTTGCATATGTTGTCGTTGTGGTGTGTTCTTACGTGTGATCCGGCCCTTAGACAGTCCAGTTTGTATGGCCCTTTTTAATTTGTCTTAGGCATAATATCCTCATGTGTAGGTACCCTAAGTCTAGGGAGAACGAATGGGTATTTGTAACTTCTACCGACTCACACCCGACGGCGTACCTACATGAGCCGGGAGTGCGGTATTTACAAGCAAATGCTGGAAGCTGATGGGATTCAGAATACGTATTACGCCATGATAATTACAACAAAGAGAGTCGTCTTATTTTTCCATAATAATTAACCACAAACAGGAAAATATCTACAGCATTGTTATATTTTGTACTGACCTAAAAGTAGTAATATATTTATAAATACTTACCTAAATATGTAATGCACATATTTAAAAAATGTTATTTGATACAGACTGCGATTAGCTAGCTCTAAACTCGACAATATAAAAATAAAAAAGTTTGATTATTTAATTTGTGGGCCGGGTTGTTAAGAACACAACACCCCGTTCCAACACTAAAATAACTGATGGCACTCGATGAAATTGGGCTGGACAAATCTGCCGCATGTCACACGACGACACGATCAATGGGCCAAGTTTACGACCCAGTGGGCCCCGTTTAATAGTAAAAGACATCACGGCAAGCCCAGACGGAGATGGCGGGATGAGCTGGACTCCTTTAATAAAGATGGGTCCTTGGTAGCTCTGGATAGAGAGAGGTGGAAAGAGAGTGGCCTTTGTCCAGCAATGGGACAATAAAGGCTATTACTTATATAAAATAATACAGACTGCATGTGCGAAGGGACGAAACCCTTGGGCGTGCCTATAATACGAGTAGTAGGTACTATTATTTTTTCTGTGATAATACTTATTATTATACAAGATGTACCATATATACCGTACAACCTCTTATGGGGTCATTGTACTCATCATTACTTTTACTATGGGACAAAAACATAAATCGCGAAAAAAAAATCAGCTGTTCAGTACTTACCTACATTTATGTTCGCATAATTCGTCAAAATGTACTGGACAGCTGATTTTTTTTTCGCGATTTCAAGTTTGGTCCCATAGTAAAAGTTGCTCATAATGATGATTACAATGACCCCTTAAGAGGTTGTACGTTATTTATGTTACACCTTGTATAGTACCTATTCAATTCAATAGTATTCAAACAAACATGAATTATTATGTCATCTATTGTTAATAAATTCTTTGGTATTGTTTCTTTTGGGTAATTACAGCCGTACGGGTCGATCTATCAGGTTAAGCTGCGCTTGTCGGGGTTGGTCAGTAGATTGGTGACCATCTTTACATACCGAGCCTCCTCCGTGCCCTAGGAAAGCACGTTAAGTCGTTGGTCCCGGCTGTCATTCGTGGATCTTTGACTGTCGTTACGTTACGTGACGTCAGAAACCCGAAAGTCCGACAACCAGTCTTACCAAGGGGTATCGTATTACCGAGTAACTGGGTTGTGGAGGTCAGATAGGCAGTCGCTCTATGTAAAATATTGGTATTCAGCTGCATCTGGTTAGATTGGAAGCCGACCCCAACATAGCTGGGAGGTTTAGATATCAATACCTATCACGTCTGCCGAGTTTCGCTTACTAATTTAATTTGACTGTGTATATTTTGGCTGTTCTTCTCCGAACGAGCAATTGTCCATAGTTAAACGAAAAGGATCCAACCCACATTAGATGTAATGTGGTTGGATCCTTTCCGTTTAACTATGGACAATTTGATAAAGAGCCTACTATGGTCTTATTCGTCGTTGTGTCGATAGCACGACTCACAGTGAATTAAATTTTGGACGGCCCAAAACTTCGCCACTTCCACGACATCGTCTGTGGCAATGCAGTGGTCACTATTGCTGTATTTTTAGGGTTCCGTATCAAAATGGTAAAAAGGAACCCTTATGGTGCGACTCAGTCTGTCACAACTAGATATCTCAAGAGCTTCTAACGCTATCAACTAAAATTTTGGAACAGTTCTAGATGACGTTTGCTCAACTATTTTGCAAATAAGAAAGACATAAAAATGTAAATATTTTTTTGCAACAGGGACTGAAAGGAGGTCTTAAAATTTGAAGTGGGGCTACTGGGTCATGTGGGGTATCATATGAAGGAGCGTTGTTTACACATTCTCAAACATATAAAAATACGCCCCCCTTATTGCCGAAGCTTGCATAGAGAAAAATCTGAAATTATTCTTTGTGATAGAAGTTTATGTAAAGATTACAAGAAAAATAAAACGATGTCTCTAAATAGCACACCTTTTTTTATATAAATGGTCCGCCAGATAACTTTTTTTTTTGAAAATGCTATAAAAAAAATCTACTGAATATTTTCTCAAATTTCTTTTTTTATTTGAAAGTACAATCCTTCCGGTTAATAATGAAAAATAATTTCATTCAAATGGCTGCCTCGGCTGGCCATGCAGTAGCCTACACGATCGGTCCAATTTTTAAGCACATTATCGATTGTGTGCAGCTGTATTTCACCAATGGCTTCACGAATATTGTCCTTTAAAGCGTCAATTGTCTCTGGCTTGTCGGCGTAACATAACATAGCGTAACACTTATCTTTGACGGCACCCCACAAATAATAGTCCAACGGTGTCAAATCGCAACTCCGAGGTGGCCAAACGACATCAGCTCTGCGGCTGATAATGCGATCTTCAAAAACAGGGCGCAAAACATCGAGTGTAGCTTCGGCTGTGTGGCATGTAGCGCCGTCCTGTTGAAACCAAATGTTGCCAATATCCTCTTCTTCAATTTTTGTGAACAAAAATTCGTTCAACATGGCCCGATAACGATCGCCATTGACTGTAACGGCCACTCCTTGCTCATTTTCGAAAAAAAAAATGGCCCAATTATGCCTCTGGACCAAAATCCGTACCAAACAGTGACTCGTTTTGGGTGCGTCGGCTTTTCAATGTGCATACATTGAAAAAAGGGTTTTCTGTGCCCCAAATGCGACAATTTTGCTTGTTTACATACCCGCCAAGATCAAAATGAGCTTCATCTGAAAAGATGATTTTTTTGGCAAAATCGGCATCTTCTGTAAGTCGATCGCAGGCCCGCTTAGCGAAGCGAAAACGCATTGGATGGTCAGTTGGCTTCAACTCCTGAACCAATTGGACTTTGTATGGCGTCATACCAAGGTCTTTATGCAAAATTCATCTCAATGATGTCTCCGAAATGTTCAATTGTTGAGAACGACGGTGAATTGATGTTGATGGCGCTTCACGCACACTTTCTGCCACAGCAGCAATATTCTCGGGTGTACGCACTGTTTTTGGCTTTTCACGCTTTAGTTTATCGATGAGGATGCTAGTTTCTTTCACTTTTTTTCACGAGATAACGAACATACGGTGCTTCTCTTCTTCCAAAATCCGTACGCAATTTTCGCACACATTCTGCAACATTACCATGATTTTCAAAGTAATGTCGCAATATTTCCCAGCGTTGTTCAAGCGTATACACAACCATATTCGTTCAGCGGAAGGATAAAACTAATTATCTGTTAAATCAGACATGAGCTAAGTGTTACCATTCACGAAATAAGCACTAGGTGGAAAAAAAAAAGTTAGATGGCGGACCCGTTATGATGGTACGGAATCCTCGGTGCAAGAGTCCGACTCGCTCTTGACCGGTTTTTGACGTGAAAACGTCTTTTACCTCGGTGTACATTGAACTTACCACCAGGGTAAGTTCAATATTTTTGACCGACAAAAACATGTAAGATTTCAACCGCTAATAACTACAAGACTTTTAATACATGCGCGCGACCCTCTATTTTTCACGTATAGCACAAAAATGTGTTTAGCTAGAATATTGATTCTAGCGTCATTGCCAAGAGTTGACAATGCACTACTAAGACCTAAAGAGAAACAACAGAAATATTGTCCAAAATGGGGTCAAAAATGCATATGAAATTGACCATAGCAAAATAATTTCAGATATCGTCTCACATCGGCTGTAAACCTGGTCAGAAATAAAAAAAAAATCTAGACGAGGAAAGCTTGCATCATAAGGTATGCAATAAGCCTAAAAAGTTCAGTACCGAGCAAATACCTCTAGCTACATTAGGTTAGATTACAGCTGTTACCAAACGTTTTCACAAAAATAAATGACAAAGGGCGCGGACTCGAACTGCGCCTGCTTAATTTTATTTTTGCTTGTCTGCTCTGTTACTTATAGGATAGGATACCTACACATAGATATGAGTGTCCGAACACCGCATTCTGAGAATTTTCCTTAAAATATGTAGGCAACAAACAATATAATATTATGCGTTATATTTATATAGTCATTACTTTTAAAACTGCTCGGCATTTCCGGCGACATATCTGAGGTTACATCACCGCGGACTATTGTATGGTTATAAATAAAATAAATTGAAGCTTCTCATTATCAGTCTGCCTAGCCTTTTCCCAACTATGTTGGGGTCGGCTTCCAGTCTTACCGGATGCAGCTGAATACCAGTATTTTACATGGAGCGACTGTCTATCTGACATTCACAACCCAGTTACTGGGTAACACGATACCCTTTGGCAAGACTGCTTGTCAGACTTTCGGGCTTCTGATGACTCGTAACGACTGTCAAAGATCTGTAAATGACAGCCGGGACCAACTGCTTAACGTGCTTTCACGCTCGGAGCACATTGGAGAAATCCATTTTACCCTAAAATTCGAAGACTTTGCCATCCACCAATCCATGTAGCCGCGTGGTGGATTACGGTCCACTCCCTCACACAGAGTCTCCAGTCCCAATGGTGGGCGCTGGCTAATGGTCTGCATATGCTAGGAGGACGTGACCTACGTGTTGCAACAGTATAGCATCGTCATCAATACAACTTGGAAAGGTTTCATGCCGTTTTTCAAACACGCCAATAATATACCAAATTGCGCAATAATATCAATCTCTGCGCATTCAAAACAAACATAATATCATGACACGTCCATTGTCTTCATACCTATGACACTGACCGTACGCAAAATACGCGCATTGATGTGGAGTTGCGGATACCAGCCCGCATTTCCTACCTACCTAAGACACGGGCCCCGGGGCAAATTATTACTCAAATCCACACCAAATACTATAGGTAGTTACGCGTATATAAACAGGGAGTTACCGTGTTACGTGATAGTTAGCATGTGACATATTTTACTACCTTTTACGCATAATTGCGTAGTATGGTATGATGTTTAAGGCAATGAGGTTGGGAGAAATGTTGACAAGGTCAACAGGAAATATTTAAAGGATAATATTTGGAAAATACATGGAAAGAAAGGTATAAAAAAACCCCTCCGTGCCTCGGAAAGTACGTTAAGCCGTTGGTCCCGGCAGTCATTCGTGGATCGTTAACAGTCGTTACGGGTCTTCAGAAGCCCGAACTGACAACTAGTCTTACCGGATTATTCTGATCTGTCACCCTGTTTTGTCCTTTTAGGGCTTAGAGGAACAGATCGGAAAAAGTTTGAACTGTCCCACTATTAAGAGTAAATAAATTTCGAACTGTCCTCTCATTGCTAACAGGACAGATTAAATATTTTTTTCCGATCTGTTCTTCTAAGGGGACAAAGCAGGGTGACAGTTCGGAATAATCCGTTTTACCAAGGGGTATCGTAATACCCAGTAACTGGGTTGTGTTAACTACCGACTTCACCGTAGTTGGAAAAAATGGCTAGGCAGATGATGATGCACGATGATGTGGAAAGAAAGGACATGTTATGTTTTGGTAAAGTAAAACTCTTTGGTTTTTGTTTTGGGAGGTTATTATGACTATGCCATAGTCATAATAATTTGCAAAGTACGAATCCGCCTCGAAGGCTGCTGATAGAGACGGTACTGTAAAGGTTCCACTCCGGCCCCAATCTAAAAAGATCTAGCTGGCGGTTTTTTACATTTGTTCGGTCACTTTTATAAAAAGGCGTTTAGAGTTTGATGAGGGAGGCGTCAGCTTAACATATACATATGTATCCAGCCCACTGGGAATGTTCAACACCGTCTACAGTTGGGATCCCTAGGTAACGACTCAGCTGATGAACTAGCAAGGAGAGCATCCGGCAGGTCAGCCTGGGAACCTTTCGTGCCAATTCCCTTCAATCAACTACGTAGATGCCTACAGGAGATTACCCACACACAAGTGGATAGCTGATGGACCTCGACACCAGGCTGCAGGCAATCCAAGGAAGCCATGCCATCCTTAGATGGACTGCTAACTATATACGCTTACGGACAGGAACGGTCTGCGCCTGATGACGGGAACCATCACGGAGCACTGCTCACTAAATAAACATTTCCACACAATATGCATAACGGACACGGACGTCCTCTGTGCAGAGCGTGCATGGAGGCTGAGGAAACCGTTGCGCATGTGCTGCTTGAATGCACAGGCGTCACCCAGATTAGAACAGAAATCCTCGGGGCACCCAGATCTTTTTCAGATATTCTCAACAGACCAGGAGACTTTTTATGGCTCTGAATTCTAGCGGTTTTAGTCAGTGGTGATAACGGTGTTGCTTTTGGAAATATCCTATTTGATACATTTTCGATACTTGATGTTTTATATCGATATATCGAACAAAAATATCGATATATCGTTACATTGATATTTTTTCTACAAGCCTAACCACGGCAGGTTTGCTACTGATGTCATATTTTGTACCTATTGGGTTAGTACTCGTATATGTGGGTTTGTCCCGGGCAGATCAGATAGAAAAATGATGAAACAACTGAATGAAATACAATAACAACTTTTTTTTTTACTAAATAATAATTTCGTCTCGTTTGTTATCATAAAATATTATGTGGAACCTACCTAAACGTATTGTTTACGCGAAATTATCAATGGAATACGTTGATATTTCAAACAATAATAGTTTCTAGAGTATTACTTCTAGAGTAGGTTCTACGTTTAAAACCTACCTAAAGCGCAGTCGCAAATGAAAGAGAAGCGCGATGATACAACGGAAGTAATTTATCGCAAAATATGAAGCAATTACCTATTTCCAAAAATCTATTGATTGGACTGGAAAATTAAAAAAAAAAAAACAAAAACTATGACTCTATTATGCTGCTTTTAAAAATCTGCCAAAAAATCAGTATGGTTTTTAACGATTTCAAAAAAAGGAGTTATTAATTCGACACGTATGTATGTAATATTATTGGAACTGCCAGATATTCTCTTATGCTTGGGCTTCCACAAATATACAAAATTTCATAGATGTATGTTTGTATGTATGTATGTTTGTCCACGCATTTCTCCGAAACTATTAATCGGATCGTGGCCATTATTCTTTTGTTGGCTTACATTTACTTCAACTTAGTGTACAGTGAAAGTTTCATCTAAATCGGTTCAGTAGTTTTCAAGATAATGTTAACTAATACGTGTAAGTGTGACCTGGCTTATTGATACGAGCTACGGGTGTGGTGTCAAAGGGAAAACTCAAAACAAGGTTCTCAGTAACGGATATAGGATGACACAGCTTTCAACATTTATTGAGCATGGTTGCTACTACATGATACTTTCTGAAGGTCTGATGATGACCAGGTAAGTGCTTATCGGTTCTCAATAATGGAAATAGTTAGGATGACACAGCTTTCAACATTTATCTAATTGAGCACGGATACTTTCTGAAGGTCTGATGATGACCAGGTAAGTGCTTATTGGTCCTCAGTAATGGAAATAGTTAGGTTGACCCAGCTTTCAACATTTATCTAATTGAGCACGGATACTTTCTGAAGGTCTGATGATGACCAGGTAAGTGCTTATTGGTCCTCAGTAATGGAAATAGTTAGGATGATCTAGCTTTCAACATTTATCTAATTGAGCACGGATGCTACTACATGATACTTTCTGAAGGTCTGATGATGACCAGGTAAGTGCTTATCGGTTCTCAATAATGGAAATAGTTAGGATGACCCAGCTTTCAACATTTATCTAATTGAGCACGGATACTTTCTGAAGGTCTGATGATGACCAGGTAAGTGCTTATTGGTCCTCAGTAATGGAAATAGTTAGGTTGACTCAGCTTTCAACATTTATCTAATTGAGCACGGATACTTTCTGAAGGTCTGATGATGACCAGGTAAGTGCTTATTGGTCCTCAGTAATGGAAATAGTTAGGATGATCTAGCTTTCAACATTTATCTAATTGAGCACGGATGCTACTACATGATACTTTCTGAAGGTCTGATGATGACCAGGTAAGTGCTTATCGGTTCTCAGTAATGGAAATAGTTGGGATGACCTAGCTTCCAAGATTTATCTAATTGAGCACGGATGCTACTATATGATACTTTCTGAGGGTCTGATGATGACCAGGTACGTGCTTATTAGTCCTCAGTAATGGAAATAGTTAGAATGACCTAGCTTTCATCATTTATATTCCTTTACTTATATTCTATTAAGGGGACTACATGACCTAAAGCGCGGTCACTGTCGGACTGCATAGAAAAGAAAGAGAAGCGCGATGACACAACGCTGGTAACTTATTGCAAATTATGAAGCAATTATCATTATCGATTTACAAAAAATCTATAGATTGGACTAAAAAATTAAAACACTATCATGTTAATATATTGCTTGTAGAATAATCTGACAAAAAATCAGGATGATAGTATGTATATTAGTATGGTGTTTAATCGTTAAAAGACATTTTTAACCGACTTCCAAAAGGAGGAGGTTATCAATTCGTCTGTATGTTTTTTTTTTTTTTGTATGTTTGTTACGCGATTACTTAAAGACGCATGGACCAATTTAGAAAATTCTTTTTTTGTTTGATAGGGTATACTTCCGAGATGGTCCCATATAAATTTTATTAACTTTGCTTGGGAAGTTTTTGAGTTAGCTTCAATAATGCGTATATTTCCCACTTATTTTATGTGGATGATGTGATGGTGTTTTAATAACTTCCTATCACTGTTATTTACATGGCTATACCTACAATTATTGTGCTCAATTATGTATTCGAATTAGTGTGGGGTAGGTTCCACAACTAAAAAGTGAAAAATAAAAACTTTTTAGCAAAAAATAAAACCAACTTCCAAAACAAAACACTACAAAGTGAAAAATAACTATGTATCGAATTGATAACTCCTTTTATTTTGAAGTCGTTAAAATGTAAGGTGAAGTGTGGCCGAGCTCTCCAAAACTATTAAGTACCTACCTACATTATTTCTATTGTGTTTATTTGCTATCGTTTTCTATTTAGCTATCTTGAGAATTTCGTTGGACAGAGACCTAGATGACTGATGATGTCACCTACCTGATGGTGGAATCTGAAGGCGGGTATAGGATATCAGTGACGGCACTATGTAGAACCATCGTGTTTTAACTTATTTTAAGAGGATTACAGGACCTAAACGTAAATAACGCAAGTTTTATAATGCCTAAAAGTATATGATCTACTGCAGTAAGCAAAATCAGAAAAATATATGATATTCTTCAAGATATATGCTAGTTAGATAGTGTGTTGAAAACATAATACAACTAATTTGATACGATAGAAAAAAAATCACGAAGATACCTCTAAAAATTTCTTTTAACGATTAAAAACCATACTAATATACATACTATCATCCTGATTTTTTGTCAGATTATTCTACAAGCAATATATTAACGTGATAGTGTTTTAATTTTTTAGTCCAATCAATAGATTTTTTGTAAATCGATAATTGCTTCATATTTTGCAATAAATTACCAGCGTTGTGTCATCGCGCTTCTCTTTCTTTTCTATGCAGTCAGACAGTGACCGCGCTTTATCATGTAGTCCCCTTAAGTCCCATGTAATAGGGGGCGAGCCTATGGAGGCCCAAATAAATGAACCAAAACATGGGCTGTCCCCAAATGCAACTGTCGCCGTAGAGACAACTCCTATCAAACTATTCAGAGATAACAACAGTGACGTAGTGACTAATGAAAGATAGTTACTCTTTTGTTTTACAATGAGATTCGTTATCGGAGTGCGTGATCATGTCGTGCAATTGACGTTGAGGGTACATTGGTTTCTTTAACGTAATTGTTGACTCGATTTGTAGAAAGTTAAGGGGGAAGCGTCAGGGTAGCCCGCGAAATTCAAATTTTCTTAAATTTTTTGCAATTTACAAGTCGGTATTAGATTGTACGTTGATAAAAATATATTTTGCGGCCGTAACTAGTATCTATTTACATAATTAGTGATTAGTACAACTCTTTAAGACCAGGAAACCCCAATGAATGATTATTTCATGAAATCTTGACATTTCAGGATTATACTAACTTAAGGAGTTGTATTACTGGTTCTAATGATTATAATTCTGTTAAATACATATTTGTTACGGCCGCAAATACTTTATTTAACATACAACTTAATACTGACTTGCAAATTGCAAAAAAACGTAAGAAAATTTTAATTTCGCGGGCTACCCTGACGCTTCCTCCTTAAAGAACAAATCAAATCAAATAGTTTATTTGAATAATACCTACATGTTTAAAAAGGTGTTAAAGTTTAAAAGGTATATTGTATTATAAACTAATGAGGTGTGCAAATTAATATATTAGGTACTAATAGCAACATCCTACTATCCTACTTTAATATAAACACGAAAGTTTGTGAGGATGGATGGATGTTGGTTACTGTTTCACGAAAAAAGTTCTGAACGGATTTTGATGAAATTTGGCTAACAGACAGTTTATAACCTGGATTATCACATAAGATACTTTTTGTCTTGATATTCTTACGGATTCGAGATTTACGCGGGTGAAACCACGGGGCGCTGCTAGTTAAATGTAAGAATAAATTTTAAATTGAGTTGCATTAAAAATATAAATTACAAATTTAAAAAAAAATGTCATAATATAGGTACACAAGTCAAATCAAAATTTCAATAATCATTATATTTGTGGTGCCATTTCAGATAAAATCAGTCATCTTTCATTTAAATAATCATAATAGTAGCATTTTGCAAACTAGGAAATTAAATAATCACTTTTTAACAATTAATACTTACATTAATGCTAATTACTGCTAGGACTCAGGCATACTCTCTTTGAGAGGGATAGGGTCGTAATGGTTGACGACCTTTTTTTTTGGGCTGCAATCTCGACATAGAGAGCGATCGCTTTACGACCGAATTCGGTCGCAATATTCCATGGGGTCCCTTCAAAATTGCTTGACAAGTACGAAAACATCACGCGCTTGTCAAGCAATTTTGACCGTCTAGTGACCCCATTAGGACTTTCCGACCGAATTCGGAATGTAGCGACTGCAGCCCCTGTTCCCTCTCAAAGCGATTTAAAATTTTCTAACAAAGGATTCTTTCACAAATGTTTGATAACAAAAATGAATAACAAACACAAAGATTGAGAAAAATAAGACAAACGGGGTGTGTATATATATAATATATCGATGATACGATTTACAAATTAATATCATCATTGTCTGTCTAACCTTTTCCCAACTATGATGGGGTAGCTTGCAGTCCGGTTACACTGCAAGCTACCCCAACATAGTTCCAAAAACGTTGGAGGTAAACATTAGACAAATCCATTATCATCGTTTGCCTAGCCTTTTCCCAACTATGTTGGGGTCGGCTTTCAGTCTAACCGGATGCAGCTGAATACCAGTATTTTACATGAAGCGAGTGCCTAACTGACCTCCATAACCCAGTAACTGGGTAATACGATACCCCTTGATAAGACTGGTTGTCAGACTTTTGGGCTTCTGACGACCTGTAACAACTGTCAAAGATCCACGAATGACAGCCGGGACTAACGGCTTAACGTGCTTTCCGAGGCACGGAGGGGTCTTAATATGTAAAGATGGTCACCCACCCATGGAAGCGTAGCTTAACCTGATCGATCGACCCGTGCGGCAGTTATTACTTAGCCACAAGCCTCTATTAACAATGTAATATATCAGTACATAAAGACACGTTAACGTTTCTTACCTCATTATGACGCCGATATGTAAAGATTACGTTGAAAAACAAAGTTATTACAAGCGAAAACAAAAGATTCGAATTATTTACGAGATAAATTTAATCTTTTAATTGCCAAATATCCGACTACACTGTATCTTATTCTTTAATTTTTAAAAGGAAAGTGATAAAGAATTTAAGTAAACGAGGAAAATCCTAATTTATTTAATCTAGATCTTGATTTCAATGCACAGCTGGACAGCCACAACACCCTGTCCTCCGCCTTCAGCATCCAGTCTGTCTCAGCCACCTTCTAGCTGGGGAGCGTCCCACACTACGCTTGCCGATACGCAGTCTCCACTACAGAACTCGTTTGCTCCACCGGCCATCAGTCCTTTGACAAACATGGCCAGCCCAGCAGATCTTGAGTTCAGCTGGTTTCATTTATGTACAAGATGTTCATTAGAAATTCCCTAAAAATACCTCTGTGGTAAACTACTATGTAGTTAAACTAAAGGCGACGACGGTATGACGTGATTCTAATAGTAGAATTTCCATGAAGTTATCATAGAAATTGTTTTATTAGAGTCGCGTTGCGCCTATCTGCGGGAGCCTTAAGGCGTGTAACACTTACTCTAATGGAGTAATTATAAATAAACCATGAATCAATCAATTGCAAAAATGGCGTGCTACAATATTATGACGTCAGACAATCACTAGAACAAACCTATGACTAAAACAGCTTACTTGAGTCTACAATTTTATCTACGAGTATAAGCATAATCTTGTAGAAAACAAGAAGAACTAACATTACGTCAAGATTATATAATAAACAAAACGTATTATAAAAGGCGGAATAACTAAACGCGTCATCGCGTCAGTGACATTCGTAAAAAAAAATAAGATTCTAAGATGGCGTCGTTTCAGATATGGCGCCAAGTGAGTCATCGAGTTCCGATGAATCAAATAGAATAAAATTATTTGTGTAAATAGCTTCTTCGTAGTTATCATTTATTTTCTAGTACTTTAATTCTCTTTTATGTATTGAGTCATAGTGAGAACTTTCACGAACTTGAAAATTTTGATGAGTCAGCCACTTTCTTGTAAGAGACATTTGTTTTATGTTTACATAAATAAACATTAATTAGTAGTGAATGTTAAAAAGTGTGTCGTTCACATGTTGTGTGGTCTTGGATTGAAAGGTCATTGGCATTAAAAGGCAAAGAAGAAAGGTGCATGGCCCATAAGCTGCACAATACCATATTTTAGAAGCATGTAATGCGTTCCTCACGTGGAATTATTGGGTAGGAGATTGACAAATCTTTCAAGATCACCCAAACCCAGCAATAGGTACCAAGTTATAATATTATATTGGTTTGCAAAAATTATCAAGCTAAATACTATAAGTAGAAAGAATTAAAATAATGTGAAAACTTCTTAGTCGGGGCTTTTCAACTATAATTCCAAAGGCAAGATGATTTTAAACGCTTTGCATAACTCATAAGTACTTAATGAACAAAGGTTTTTTTTCATTACTTAGTTATGGTAACAAGCAGTGGAACTCTCTACCTGCGTCTGTGTTTCCGAACACATACAACCCTTTTTCAATTGAATCTTCAAATTGAGAGTGAACCGGCTTCTTCTGGGTAAGCTCAATCCATAGTCAACTTTGTCTCTGTCACCTCCGACCAAGACAAGAGGCAAGAGCAAACCCATCTCAAATAAAAAAAAGGAACGATGGAATAATAGAAGGAAACTTTTGCCGTGTAACACGGAAATACGGGCTCATACACAGGTGTTTAATAATCAAACTAAGAGGAATGCTAAATAAAAACACAGCACGTTACGACCAAAGTCCAAAAAACATCGTATTGATTACGTTATCTTCGGAGATTCAATCGCGAAAACTGGTTTTTTACATAGGGGGCCGGTCTTGAATTAGTCATATTTGGATCTGACGCCAATATACTCGGGGAAAATGGTTATGATTCAGAAAAGACATTCTTTTTAGAACATTATTTGATTGGGTACCCGATTGTTTTGGTGACTCAATCGAGTTTTTCAACTTATACATCATCATGAGACTTACTGCGACGCAGTGCTTTTAATGTCGACGTCATTCCATTATGGTTATTCGTCTGATACGATCTTTTAGTCATCTTTTATGATGCGGAAATATGGAGTATAGCGTGGTTCCGGGTAAGGAATTAGCTATATCCCATGTATTTCCACTTTCCAAACGTAATCAATCTCAATCTACCTAGCCTTTTCCCAACTATGTTATGGTCACCTTCCAGACTAACTGGATACAGCCGAATACCAGTATTTTACATGGAGTGACTACTTATCTGACCTCCACAACCCAGTAACTGGGTAATACGATAACCCTTGGTAAGACTGGTTGTCAAACTTTCAGGCTTTTGACGACCCGTAACGACTGTCAAAGATCCACGAATGACAGCCAGGACCATCGGTTTTCGAGGCACAGAGGAGTCTGGAGTATTTAAAGATGGTCACCCATACACGGACTAACTGCGGCAAGATTAGCTTAACCTGGTTGTTCGACACCTGCGGCTGTTATTACTTAGCCACAAGCCCTTTGTATGACTAAAGAATTAGTGTACTTTTCACGCGCTCCGGCTATTATTATGATGACGAATATCAGCAGGATACATTTTAGACTGTTGTTTAGTCCTAATTTTTTTTTTTGCTTTTCCGAGTACCAATATATCTGCTACGTCTAATAAAAGTTTAGTTATTTGTCACTTTTGGCTAATCGTATGGATAAAGAGGGAGTTGTAATGAAAACTAAACCCAATAATGTCCTATTCTTTGCACGGAACTACACCACACCGAGTGTCCCTCTTCTGGGTTTTGCAAAGGCATCTTCTCATATGGATAAAGAGGGTCTCGTAATGAAAACTAAACCTAGTAATGTCCTATTCTGCACACGGAAATATATACCACACGGAGTGTCTGTCTCCTGGGCAAGGCAAAGCCATCTTCTCATATGGATAAAGAGGGTGTCGTAATGCAAACTAAACCCAATAATATCCTATTCTGTGCATGGGACTACACCACACTGAGTGTCCCTCTTCTGGGCAAGGCAAAGGCATCTTCTCATATGGATAAAGAGGATGTCGTAATGAAAATTAAACCCAATAATGTCCCATTCTGTGCACAGAAATACTCACTAAACTGTCACGTGTAAGCGAGTTCCTTGGTGGTTGCAAAAATAAATGGATAAGTTAACATTACAATATCGTTTATTGAATAGAACTTAACAAAGCTGGTTGAGCCGGGTGTGGTTCAGATATCGAACGCGGGAAAGATCTATGCCGCCTAACGAACACCACTATCCTGTAGGTCCTCCAGACGTAGGTAGCGGGATCCAGGTGTAGGTGGTGGTTCCGGCTCCGGGAATCGCTTCTCGCAGGGTTGTTCAGCCACTTCCCTGCGGCGGCGGCATCACCACACTGAGTGTCCCTCTTATGGTCAACGGCATCTTCTCATACAGAACAGGAACAAGTGATGATCTTGCTCAAGGCGTACCAAACAGATTTGTCGCAACATGAACTCGTACCTAGGTAAGTAGCAAAAAAATTGTAGGTATTCGAAAAAAATTGAGTTATTTCAACAATTTTCTCGTGGCGATCCCAACAACCCGATGACAAACAAATACGTGCTGATAAGTTTTATCGAACTGTGATAAAACAATAATAATGTTCTATTTCGTAATAACTTTGCGACATTCTTTTATTCATAACAGGATATTGAGGAAAACCGTTTGATTAAGAATGTATGAGTTACTTGCAATGTGAAATGTTGTATTGGAACGTATCCGGTATAGTTACAACACATTGTTAAGCAAAGCTGAGCTGAAAAGAAAATTGAAGGGCTTTTCCGAGGGAAAATGGGAAAATCAGCTGTTCAGTAGGTACATTTTGACGAATTATGCGAACATAAATGTACTGAACTATACATATATAAAGCAGAAATAAAAATACAAAAGAAAAAACGTAAGCAGAACTTTATACCTAAATAAAAGTCTCCAGTAACAAAGGACGTGCCCACTTACATATATCCGTATATGTAGCCGAAACTCGAAGTCACAATTGATAAACTAAGACCATCGAAGTAAAAAAAAAAAAACAAAGAGTTAATTACTAATAACAAAACAAAACCAAGGTCAGCAAGACGACCAGTCACCACAAGCAGCACCCGTTCACGAGCATAACGCAAAGATCAGCCATAAAGAGCGTGGTACTGAAATTACACAACTGAAGTCTTAGTAATGAGACATGTTTATTGTCTTTTTGGTAATTTCGTTAGTCACCGGAAAAACTGCAGAGTCATTGTAGTAGCTAAACATCTGCCTAACCTTTTCCTCAACTATGTTGGGGTCGGCTTCCAGTCTAACCGAATGCAGCTGAATACCAGTATTTTACATGGAGCGAATGCCTATCTGACCTCCACAACCAGTTACTGGGAACACGATACCCCTTGGTAAGAATACACACCACATTTTATTAAATTCAATAATAGTCATAATAGTCTAGGTCAGAGGTGACAGAGACAAAGTCGACGATGAAGTGAGCTTACCCAGAAGAAGCCTGTTCACTCTCACTTTGAAGAGATTAGGGTTGTATGCGTTCGGAAACACAGACGCAGGTAGTGAGTTCCACTCCTTTGCTGTGCGCTTTATAAAAGACATTTGGAAGCGCTTAGTGCGAGTTGGTGGAATAGCAACCAGGTAGGGATGGCAACTGGCAGTGCGTCTAGATGTCCGATGGTAGAAGGGGGCTGGTGGAATGAGGTCGTGGAATTCTCGGGCACACTCTCCGAAGTACAATCTGTAGAAGACCGACAAGCAGGCAACCTTGCGGCGATGAGCCAAGCTATGAAGCTTGGCATCCACCAGTTTTACGTCGCCAATGAGCCTCTTAGCTCTGCGTTCCACCGAGTCAAGCGCGGCTAGTTGGTACTTGGCTGATCCATCCCAAAGGTGACTGCAATACTCCATGCAAGATCGGACTTGATCTTTGTAAAGGGTTAAGAGCTGTCATCTCGGACCAATGATGTCATTAATGAACATAGGGCTCTCCCTAGAATCGCTAGCGTTGCTCGATTCCTGCAAACTTCGCTAATGGCCGATTCCTAAAATTTACGGACCGTTATAGGCTGTACCTTTACCAATAATGAAGCAAAGATCTCATAGCTTTGCAAAGTAGACCTTCCTATAGGGCTACCTATCACAGGTAAAATTAGCCTACGCATCTATTTATATGTCCAGTTTGGCAACAAAAAATGCTACCATTGGCACAGATTAATACAGATGGGACACTCCGCAGGTTAGGTATAAAGCTACAATTACGTGGCGGGCCTATCTCACTGGGCCAATTCAGTAGGACTGCCGCGGTCAGAAGGTATAAGAGTTACGATTAGAAAGAGAGGCAACTTATAGGTGAATATAACTGTAGGTAATAAGCATTGTGCGACCTGAATTGCACTTTATTGTGTCGTAGCAAAAGTCGTTTGCGGAGTGACTCGTATTTGTTTATAGGAACCGAGCATTAGATCGTCAGTCCACATTGTGGGGGTCTACAGAACCAACGCGACGTTGCGCCACGTCACCATTATCATCGTCATCTCAATAGTCACCCCTTTTCTAACTTCCCCATGTGATACACACAAAAGATTATTAAAAAAAAAAAACCGGTCAAGTGCTTGTCGGACCACGCACAATGAAGGGTTCCGTAGTTGGGATGAATTTATCCCAAGAACAAACTTAACATTGTAGTTGAAAAACATGTTCTCCCATACATTCCAACTACAAATGTCCATAGTTAAACAAAACGGATTCATCCCACATTACACATAATATGGGTTGGATCCTTTTCGTTTAACTATGGACAATGTAAGTTTGTACGCCAATATTGAGAAATTTACCATGTTATTTTAAGACCATAGACTTCTTGTAGGTTTTCCTGTAATCTATAGTTATAGAATTATTTTCAGTATTTTTTTTTCAAAATTTAAAGTTCAGTAGGTAGTTTCTGAGATAAAGGGGGGAATGGTCAATTTTCGTCTATTTTCTTAAAAAACTTTAAAACAGTTTATTTCAAAATTATAAAAAATATATATATTTGAGACCCTCACAGTAAGCCCTTTCATTTGATATATCGCACGGTACAGTTTACAATTTTTTTTTAATTTACTTATTTGCCCCCTAAAATTGACCCCCATATTCAAAGTTTATTAAGTTTTGGGTCACAAAAATACATATGTGTACTAAATTTTAACTTAATCGGTCGATCAGATTCGGAGCAAATTGGCTGTCACAGACGGACAGACAGACAGATAGACACATGAGTGATCCTATAAGGGTTCCGTTTTTTTCCTTATGAGGTATGGAACCCTAAAAAATTTGTGGATGAAGTACGTATATACTTCAAACTTCAACTTCAACTGATATCAGTTATCTGGTTTCCACAGTACAAGCTCTGCTTAGTTTGGGATCAGATGATCGTGTGAATGTCCCAGGTTATTATAACAAACTAAAACCTCACGGTGGTCTTACATGATCATCATCACCTACCTAGCTTTTTCGAACAAAATGACTGCAGTATTTTTTATTTTATTTTATAAAACAAACAGTTCAAAATGTTTTAAACAAGTGTTTTCTTTTGTTTTATGTTTCTTTTGAGCGATTTATCAACACAAATCGATCAGGCCTCATATAATTAATTTCTAGACTATTTTAATATTCACCTGAGGAAACATTTACAAAAATTAACATAGGTGATATGTTATATATATGTGACACATAGGTAGGACTGACTATACATATTCAAATAATCCTCAAAATAGTTGCGGGGAATTACTCCATTTCGACCGCTGACGAAGTGTATAAATAGGTCGACTTTTTAATTTCTTTTCGAGCTATTTCAAGCCTTCATTTAATTCCATCCATTCGCTATTAAAATTTTATTTAAATCCTTGTTTTTTCTTAATGTTTAGAACATTGTTTGAAACTTGTTATAAACTCTCAATAAAAAAAACATTGTTTTATTGTAAACTGTTTTAAACATTATTTAAAATACGTGTTTTAAAACAACTTGTTTTTTATGTCAACCCTGTTAGGTAAACACTATATAGGGTGACTGGTAATTAGTGACCGATACTTAAACACATGATTATACTCATGATAACAAACAACTTTTACTGTGGGACCAAACCTGAAATTGCGAAAAAAAACAGCTGTTCCCTACATTTATGTTCGCATAACTCGTCAAAATGTAGGAAGTAACAGATTTTTTTCATGATTTCAGTTTTGGTCCCATAGTAAAAGTTGTTTGTTATCATGAGTAAAATCGTGTGTTTAAGTAACGGACACTAATTAATTATTACCAGTCTAAAATAAAACAAAAGATTATATAACACACTGAAATCCCCACCACGCTCCGTGATCCTACCTCCTATCATATTATTTGGGGTAAACCCAATCCCATTTGCGGATGTCAACTAAAATAGCTGGAAGATACGGATGTATGTGGGAGTTAGCACGTATCACTAATTGATATATATTGTTTTAATGTGGGAAAATCTGCACAATTCTTTAAATGTTTTTTACCTTTGACGTCAGTAAGTACGGTGACATAAAGCGCAATACACATTGAGCCCGCCGGGCCGCCGACATATGTCGGCAACTTTTTGTCGGCGGTCTAGTTGGCGGCTTCACTTAATACAAGTCGGAAAATTTGGTCGGCGGCATGTCGGCGGCTTGAAATAATACAAGCACGTCACTACAGGTCGAGCGTCGCCGGGCAACTGAGCGCAGGCGTACCCAAGCCGCCAACATGTCGGCGGGCAACACGCGCGGGCGCATGTTGCCGACATGATTCTTTTCATACTGGCCGCCGGGTTGTGTCGCCGGGCTTTGTCGGCGGCCCGGCGGGCTCAGTGTGTATTGCGCTTTACAGTAGCGTTGCGGATAAACTGATTGATTGTAGGTACGCATTATATAGCGAAGCATTTCCCCCAACTACGTATTGCTAAATTACGTGTGATGTTATCTGAAATTTTTACCCCATTTACCACAAAATAGCATATAGGTAAATTGTGTTCATAGGGTATTCCATTTGATATAAAATTTATATTTTCCTTCAGGAAGCTCAGGCCTACCTACTCGTTACTAATCAAAAGGTGCATACAAATGGAATACTATACAATCAAGTCAATCTGCCTAGCCTTTTCCCAACTATGTTGGGGTCGGCTTCCAGTATAACCGGATGCAGTAGAATACCAGTATTTTACATGGAGCGACTGCCTATCTGACCTCCACAACTCATTTACTGGGTAATACGATACCCCTTGGTAAGACTGGTTGTCAGACTTTCGGGCTTCTGACGACACGTAACGACTGTCAAAGATCCACGAATGACAGCCGGGACCAACGGCTTAAAAGTGTTTTCCGAGGCACGGAGGAATCTCGGTATGTAAAGATGGTCAACCATCCACTGACCAAACTTGGCAAGCGTAGCTTAACCTGGTGGATCGACCTGTGCGGCTGTTATTACTTAGCCTAGCAAACGTGCTTTTTATAAGGTGTTATTGTGTGGTAGGAGTAAAAAGGTCGCGGGCCAGCCAGTTGATGGTTCGTGGTCTCCGGCGCCTGTGGAACATACAAAAACCAATCTGGAATGCCTCATGTCAGTTTTGTTTAACGTATACTGTCCCATTGCTGGGCAAAGGATCATGAGTCTGGGATCCTGAGTGTGTTATCCGAGCGGTGGGAGTCGCCTTTTTTGCGGAGGTGGCTGCATCTGCATGCCAGTGCCTACGCTTATTATAGGTACTATAAGTAAGTACTGTAATATGTGTATGTAAGTAGGTAAGTTTGTATGTAATTGTTAATCTTAATTTTATTTTAGTTTATTTTTCTATTTTGATTTTTTGAATTTTGATTTTAATTTTAAAAATTAATTTTATATGATTTTTTTATTGGTATTAATATATTTAATAAATGAGGAATGAAAAGAGGAGCTTGTGGCTAAGTAATAACAGCCGCACGGGTCGATCCATCAGGTTAAGCTACGTTTGCCGATGTTGGTCTGTGGATGGGTGATCATCTTTTCATACCGAGACTCCTCCGTGCCTCGGAAAGCACGTTAAGCCGTTGGTCCCGGCTGTAATTCGTGGATCTTTAACAGTCGTTACGGGTCGTCAGAAGCCCGAAAGTCTAACAACCAGTCTTACCAAGGGGTATCGTATTGCCCAGTAACTGGGTTTTGGAGGTCAGATGTAAAAGTCGAGTCGCTTCATGTAAAATACTGGTATTCAGCTGCATCCGGTTAGACTGGAAGCCGATCCCAACATAGTTGGCAAAAGGCTAGGCAGATTGATTTGATTGATATTTGATATATTTATTTTTATTTTAATATATTTTTTACAAGTTGACGTGTACTTTTATAGCTGAAATAAATGATTTGATTGATTTGATTTGAAAGGTCTCCAACATACTTTTCCATTCGTCTTTATCTGCTGCCTTTTCCGGTCAATCAGTCAAGAACGAGTCTAGGTCGTCGCGGCAACGTTCCTTAGGCCTGCCTCGGTGACGACGCCCGTCTTCAGGCACCCACTGCATGACGACCCTGGCCCATCTGTCCTGATGCATCCTGTAGAAATCCCGACCCCACGAGTTACAGTCCCCTGTCAGCCTCGCGGTCTTATCGGCCAACATCGGCAATGCCTGTCTTCATAGAGTTTTGTTGTGTTTTCACCATGTCACTTAGTAATCAGAAAATGTATAAGTACCCTTCAATCAAGAAATAAAGAAAGAAGTTACGTTTTATCATCTGCATCATTTGCAACGATGTTGGGTCGGCTTCCAGTCCAACCAGATGCAGCTGAACTCCACAACCCAGTTAATGGATATTACTATACCCAGCAACTGGATAAGTTACATTTATTGGCATACTCGTAAATACAAACAAAACATCTTAACAGTATTTAAGGCGAAAGCTCAGGGTAGCCCGTGAAATTCAAATTTTCTAACGTTTTTTGCAATTTACAGGACAGTATTAAGTTGAATGTTAAACAAAATATGATTCGCGACCGTAACAAGTATTGACGATTCTAATGATTATATTTCTATAAATACATGTTTGTTACGGTCGCGAATCATATTTTAATCAACATACACCCAGACACAGAGCTGCAAATTGCAAAAATCAGAAGAAAATATGAATTTCGCGGGCTACCTTAGCGCTTCCTCTTAAGGGGAAGCGTCAGGGTAGCCCGCGAAATTCATATTTTCTTACGTTTTTTGCAATTTGCAAGTCAGTATTAAGTTGTATGTTAAATAAAGTATGATTTACGGTCGTAACAAATATGTATTTACAGAATTATAATTATTAGAATCAGTAATACAACTTCTTAAGTTAGTATAATCCTGTAATGCCAAGGATTAATGAAATAGTCATTCATTAGGATTCTCTGGTCTTAAAGAGTTGTATTGATTACTTTGGTGATTCTAATTATGTAAATAGATACTTGTTAAGGCTGCAAATTATATTATGATCAACGTATGTACAATCTAATACCGACTTGTAAATTGCAAAAAACGTAACAAAATTTGAATTTCGCGGGCTACCTTGACGATTACTTTGCAATATGGTGATCGTACTTGGCCGGGTGACTAGTGGTCCTTGTACACCATCGTGATAAAGAATATTTTGTACGTACCTACTAAAAAAAAACGAAATAAATAAAAATAAAAAAAAAACCGGCCAAGTGCGTGTCGGACCACGCACAATGAAGGGTTCCATAGTTGGGATGAATTAATCCCAAGAACAAACTTAACATTGTTGTTGAAAAACATGTTCTCCCATACATTCCAACTGCAAATGTAAGTTTGTACACACAATATTGAGAGATTTACTATGTTATTTTAAGACCATAGACTTCTTATAAGTTTTCCTATAATTTATAGAGAAAGAACTATTTTCTGTATTTTAATTCCAAATTTTAGGCTCAGTAGTTTCGGAGATAAGGAGAGTGGTAAATTTTAGTCTATTTTCTTAAATAACTTTAAAACAGCTTTTTATTAAAAAAAAAAAAAAAAATTAAGACCCTCACAGTAATCCCTTTCATTTTGATATGTCACACGGTACATTCTACAGAACTTTTTTTTTAGATTTTCTTAATTGACCCCATATTTAAAATTCATTTATTTACGTTTGAGTCACAGAACCATAACCATACGTGTACTAAATTCCAAATTAATCGGTCCATTAGATTCGGAGCAAATTGGCTGTGACAGACGGACGGATAGAACCCTAAAAATAAAAACTTAAATGATATAACTATTTTTAGTTAAAATGTCCCATGATCATAGTATTAGAAATATAATTATGAAATAAGCGTGTAAGGAGAATAAAGCTATTTTATTATGTTTTTTGTAATTATCTATATAAGTATGTATTTACAAAAAAAAAGTAGTGTATGTAGTATATCAGTTAAGCCGTTGGTCCCGGCTGCCATTCGTGGATCTTTGACAGTCGTTACGGGTCGTCAGAAGCCCGAAAGTCTGACAACCAGTCTTACCAAGGGGTATCGTATTACCCAGTAGGTAACTGGGTTGTGGAGGTCAGATAGGCAGTCGCTCCATGTAAAATACTGGTATTCAGCTGCATCCGGTTAGACTGGAAGCTGACCCCAACATAATTGGGAAAAGGCTAGGCAGATTGATTGTATGTAGTATATCAGTTATCTGGTTTCCATAGTACAAGCTCTGCTTAGTAGGGATAGCTTAGGGATCAGATGACCTTGTGTGAAATGTCCCGGGTTATTATTATTATTATTTATTTATTATTTAAGTACTTGTAGTAGTAGGGTTATGTAATACAAGTTTAAGATCTGAACTCATGACCTCTCAATAGGTAAACACATTAGGTAATAATCTCATATCGCAATATAAATTTCCATTGCATAATAATTAGTTTACATTGTTTTAAATAATATTACGTATTATGTAATCAAAACATGCGAAAAGGTCACATTTGTACGTCCTATTCTAGATAAATAGTACACAAAATGGCGCATAAGCTGTTGCAGTTCCGTGCAAAATAATACCTGTGTTTACAACCCAAAAGGTAGAGGATTATCGACTTTATACCTTCGCCAATAAGGGTATTTTTTATCAATAAGGGCTGATACAAAACTGCGCAATTCATTTACCTATTGCGACATTGTTGTGGCCTTATTTACCTTATCAGATATTCCTATCATACGAAAATTATGTTTTCATGGAAGCCCCATTTGTTTTGACGCGCATAAAACTGAAATGCGTTAGTCATTCTTAACACTTTCCACTGAATTTCCTAGAACAATCTGGAGTATTGTCAACAACGGTTATGTTGGCAATGACTTGTAGGTATTTATAATTTTTTAGGCTCATTATTAGGCAAGCCGTGCTTTTTTATATTGGGATAAGGGCAAGAGAATTGTCCATAGTTAAACGAAAAGGTGCATCCTTTTCGTTTAACTATGGAGAATTATTAAAAGCTCCACAAGCTTGAAGCAGCACCCTAATTGCGTAACACACTATTAATCGCAATTTTGACAGTTCAACAACATTCATTGCATTATTTACGGTGTTGAGAAGACAAATTTTTCGAACATATGAAGCAATGGATTAGCAAATTGCTTCAAAATGATTCAGATTCCGATCGATAGTGTGTTACGTAATTAGTGGGTTTCATAATTCCTTATCAGAGAGCCAAATATGTATAGTTATGTATGGATAGGTACTTTTTCCAATAATGTTATCATCATCTCAGCTGCCTAGCATTTTCCAAACTAACAGCTTCCAGTCAAACCGGATGCAGCGGGATACCAGTATTTTACATAGAGCGACTGTCTTTCTGATCTCTACAACACAAGGATACGATACCCCTTAGTAAGACTGGTTCTCAGACCAAAGATCCACGAATGACAGCCGGAACCAAAGGCACAGAGTGGTCTCGGTATGTAAAGATCAACCCCGGCAAGCGTAGTTTAATCTAATCGATCGACCCGAGCGGCTGTTATTACTTAGCCAGAAGCCTCTCTCAAATGTCAGTCTCCAATAAAAAGATCCAAAAAAGAGCATGGAATGGTCATCCCATTAAGATAGTCATTATAAAAAGTTTGATCTACTTACACGCTGTATACAGCAGCTGTTGTCCTAAAAAATCAATCTGCTTAGCCTTTTCCCAACTATGTTGTGGTCGGCTTCCAGTCTAACCAGATGCAGTTGAATACTAGTATTTTACATGGAGCGACTGCCTATTTGACCTCCACAACCCAGTTACTCGGTAATACCCCTTAGTAAGACTGGTTATGATAGTGTGACGGTTGACAGGGGAGAATGGAAGAAGAAAACGTGTTGCGCCGACCCCAAGTAACATGGGATAAGGGCAGGAAGATGATGATGATGATGATGAAGACTGGTTGTCAGACTTTTGGGCTTTTGACGACCCGTAACGACTGTCAAAGATCCACGGATGACAGCCGGGACCAACTAAAAGTCATAGCACACATATCAACTTGGAAAGGTATCGTCACCGTATCGTCTTCTTTCATGACCTAGTCCAGAGGCGATTACTTTGAATCGATTATTGTGCGTTGCAGTAGAGAGTTTCATACACAGAATACTGCACGGCTCGAGGTTGATACGTGTGACGATGCCTTTCCGAGGCACGGAGGAGTCTTGGTATGTAAAGATGGTCACCCATCTGCATTAGCTGTTGTCCTCAAATGATAGTGTTGATAAATAAATACAGGATTTGCATAGGTAATTAATAATAATAATAACCCCACCGCTGTATCTCTACGTTGACGTCGTGGTGGGGCTTGCGTGCTCCGAACTTTAGGTCTGTGCCGGTAGAATTTACTTTGCCGGAACGGGTCTAGGATGAGGAGCCATACCAAGAGAGATACAGAAACCAGCAGGGCAGCATGTGGCGAGCTGTTGGGTAGTAGCGACCCCACGGACCCTATCTCCCGGGAGAAATCTTGTCCTCATCTCTGGCTTGCCTTTATTGGCCAGCTGGAGTGAATACTGACGAGGAACAGAGCTTCCACCTCTTTCTTGCCTTTACTGGCCGGCTTGAGTGGATTCGCAAGAACAAACGTGCTCGGAGGAAGGAAGTACTCCAGTAAGGTGCTGGTAGGGATCTTGACCGTACTTCCGGGATTGACCTGATAGCCGTGGGGTACGTCTCCACTCCTCAAGCACCTCAGGAAGTGTTGCCGCCGTGTCGCTACGTCACTATGTGCTAGCGACCGTTACCGGGGGCCCATTATTGAGTATGCAAGTCACCCCCTGCCATTTTTTCCGTGTATAATATATAACATTGGTCAGCAGGGGACATAGTTCTTCCATAGTTCAAGTTACCCAATCCACTTTAGCCACCCAGACCCATAGCCCAATATGTTTTGTTTCCACGGTGGGTGCACTTGCATAGTGCAGATAGGGATAATCGTCGGTTGGTGCCGCCTTATTATTTAAAATTATTTAAGAGGCCTCTGCGAGTTGGCTTCGGCTCCTCGTACGCCTTCCAAAGGTCCGGGACCCCAGGGTCCCGAGAAATGTAAAAAATAATAATAATAATAACCTGGGGCATTATTCACACACGGTCATCTGGCCCCAAACTAAGCAGAACTTGTACTATGGAAACCAGATAACTGATACCTACTACTACTAATTACCGACTACTTTTTTTTTTGTAAATACATACTTATGTAGATAATTACACCTAGACTCAGGACAAACAGACATGTTCATGCACACAAATGTTTGTCCTGGATGGGAATCGAACCCACGACCTGCGGCGTGATAGGTGGTATCTTAACCAACCACGCCAGCTGGCCTGTCATAATTAAAATTAATTATAATACGAAAGCCCCATTTGCTCGAGAGTGGGTCAGATTACCGGACGCTGTAATCTGTACCTCATTGCTTTGTTTTCTTAACGACACGTTAAGTTTAGTGTTTGTGGATATTATTATGTTTTCCTATTCTTACTGTGTGTTTTTTTTTATATTGCTGGTTATATTTCCTGTGGTTCTATCTATGTAAACCCCCATAAGGTTTGGTTTCCGCACTTAATCCTTCAAGTGGACCATTTTGCGTTTTGTTTTTCGTGTGGTAATTATACTAACTAATGACAGCCACACCGCCGCGGTTGGTCCTTGGATGGGTGACCATTTTTACATACTTGGACCCCTCCGTGCCTCAGAAAGCACGTTAAGCCGTTGGTCCCGGCTGTCTTTCATGGATCTTTGACAGTCGTTACGGGTCGTCAGAAGCCCGAAAGTCTGACAACCAGTCTTTCCAAGGGGTATTGTATTACCCATTAACTCAGAAGTGACTCTGGAGGTTAGATATCCAAATTCAACACCAAACGTGCTCACAATTAGGAATAGGTACATCATCATTCTCTCAGTGTTGTGGTTTCACTAAACTTCACAATACTATCATAACGCGCGCTCTCTCTCTCTCTCTCTCTCTCTCTATCTTCTTATTCAATGCACTTTAAAGTGAGTATAGTCGTCGAACCGTATTCCCATACAGTCGTCGCACGGACCCGCTAGCGAATATTTATAAATTTCCGCTGTTAATGTTGCGTTTTGTAAAAAATAATTAGGTATTATTTTATATTAAAAAAATGCACAGTTGTAAGATAAATGTATAAATATTATCGTCGCAAAGCCGTGAAAATATCACTGGTATAGTTTAGAAGCAGTAGTGAAATTTAAAGTTGAAAACAACCTCATTACATTTTTTTGCATGGTATTTAATGTTGCTTAAAAATGTCAAAATGCTCAGACTGAAGTATACGTATCATAGTTTTATATATATTTTTTCTAGAATTTTCTGTAGGCTCTTTTAAAAGTATTAGGCTCTCAAAAATTACCATTTCACGACTATACTCGCCTTAAGGATTATTAGGTATATGTATAATATGTTTTTATAACTTGGTTTTCATTATTTTCGCTTGTCAATTTCATAATTTGATAGAGGCCTTTTAAAAATATTCTATTTTTGGGGGCCTGGCCTTTATCTTCAGTTATCACAGTACATAACAAATATCTATTCTGCATACGTTCCTACGACCTTCAGGTGTTCAAAATAATATTATTGAGCATTACCTAATTAACGTTATCGAACGTTTCACGATAACTCACCGATGGCCTTGTTGGTGAAATTAAAATTACTTATTAATTAATAAATCAAGGATTTTGTATTGTTTATAGCTGCTAGGGATCGCCCCGAAACTTTCTTTATAATTTATGTAAGTAAGCCATCTTAGATGTCCTCGAAAATTCTCGTATTGCTATTATAATACTAATGAAGACATTCCGTTTTTATACAATCGAAATGAAAAATATAATAGCAGTTTAGGAAACAGTAGCATAATGATATTATTAAAACCTAGATATGTACAGTTTCATACACTAATTTATCTACTCTCATACATTGCAATTGAACATAAATAAAAATTTCCCCACGAAATTCAGTAAAACAAAACGTATGAATGGCACCAAAACCCAGCACATCACCGCTAAAGCGGGCGCTACCAAAGACAAGTAAAAACTGGAATCAAAACTTTTTGTAATGCTATAAAAATGGCACGCCCCGCATATGCGTTCCATTAGAAAAAAAAAATTGATGGAAACTCCTTGGTGATATTAACTTCTTGGTTTTGCCCTGTATCGTAACGGTAAAAAATTGTTTTATAACATTATTTTGATAAAGAAAAATAGTTATATGATTCTATTTTTAAATTTCGGTATTGTGTTTATAAAGTATGACAATAAAAACTCGTTTTGAAGTTTATAATTCGAATTTTACGATATGAGAGTAGATAAAATGCTCTTTATTATTCCTGTAAATGCTTGAACTAGGTAGTGGTTTTGAATATGCACTATCGTTCTCCATATTCAATCTGATATAAAATAATATCTAAAACATATTGTTGGAAACTGAACGGTGACATAAAAATATTCCTAAGTAATGTCCAGAAACAGAAGTTGTGAGTTAATCTTGCAGAAAAGCCGTAACAATTTAAAACGTTGTCGTTGAATTTCCTATTGAGATTCCAAATTCAAACTGAACATTCCGTTGGAATTGGGATGTTCTACAATAGAACCCGAAAACTGTCAAAGCTACGAAATGTAAGGTAAGAAACGCTAAAAACCGGCCAAGTGCGTGTCGGACTACGCACAATGAAGGGTTCCATAGTTGGGATGAATTTATCTCAAAAACTAACTTAACATTATAGTTGAAAAACATGTTCTCCCATACATCGATATGCATAACGATCAATTCTCCAAATGCTAATTTAAGATTGAAATCGCAAAAAAAAATTTTGATGTGATAAAATACAAATTAACGGTTTTCGGACTTTTTCCTTTACTTGTGCTGTGAGACCTTGCTTCTCGCCAAATTTCATTCCAACGGGAAGTACCCACGCACAAATGGTCGTATTTTTTTATTGTGTTGACTCACCATAGACCTACTTATTTGATATTAATTCCAACTTGATGCCTCCATGTGTTCCTGAGAAAATGGGGCAGACAGTCGGTCAACGAAGTGATCCCATAAGGGTTCCGGTTTTTCCTTTTGAAGCATGGAACCCTAAAAATGAATTCTTTATTATCTGTACCTAATCTAATCAAACTTTTCCTACCTATGGAAGTCATCATAACAAATCATATAAAGAAGACGTGAATCAGCAAAAGCTACATCGCAAATTCATCGCTTAAGACGCCCCCGTAGCATGCGTAGTTCATACAAATGAAATACCAAAATAATTTGTAAATGAAACATATTCTAAAGGTAGTGTCTATTTACTCCGATTGGATTACAGAATGTCTAGGTTCCCAAATATATATTAAATAAGAACATTGATTTAAACAGGAAATATGAGAAAAATAAGTTTTCTATAGAAACTTTAAATTCCTCATATCTCGTCTTCAAATCAGTGTCCTTTCAAAATAAATGTTTGGGAACCTAGATATTCTGTAATCCATTCGGATTAAATACACACTACCTTAAGCATATGTTTGATTTACAAATTATTTTGGTATTTCGTTTGTATGAACTACGCATGCTTCGTGGGCCTCTGAATACTACATTTTAGGAAAGCTGTGTTCTATTGCACAACTATTGCCAAAAATTATGCATTGTGTTCAATCTCCATACTCCATACGTCATGAGCACACGTGGCGTTTGATGACGCGTCATCAACAGGTCGGGACATGTTTCAAAATCATAAACAAGAATACAACAAGGGCATGTCATTGTCCTTGTAAAATAATGATTGTGCAATACTGTTTAGCGTCATGCAATGTTAATTTGTAATTGTATAGATAAGAAGTGTTTTGTGCGTTGTGTATCCGGAAGCTTCTATGATAAGGGAATGTAGCTAGAGAGCTAGGTCGGGAGATTAATCTAGCATTGATTTTAATAGGAATAAAGCGAGGAGCTTGTGGCTAAGTAATAACAGCCGCACGGGTCGATCCATCAGGTTAAGCTACGCTTGCCAGAGTTGATCCGTAGATGGATTGCTGTCATTCGTGGATCTTTGACAGTCGTTACGGATCGTCAGAAGCCCGAAAGTCTGTCAATCAGTCTTACCAAGGGGTATCGTATTACCCAATAACTGGGTTGTAGAGGTCAGATAGGCAGTCCGCTCCATGTAAAATACTGGTATTCAGCTGCATCCGGTTATACTGGAAGCCGACCCCAACATAGTTGGGAAAAGGCTAGGCAGATTGATTGAGGAATAAAGCATCCATAGGGTGATCTCACAGCTTTACTTTTTTATAAAAAAAAAATAATTCTTTTTTATTCTTTGTTGTTAAGTTAGACGTGAAATAAACGTCTCTAATTTAGAACAGGCTTCAAAGAGGAGGTGTAAAAAAATGTTGATTAAGTATTTATTTTTAAACAAGATTAATCCTAACTATCTTATAAATGCGAAAGTGAGTTTGTTTGTTACGCTTTCACGCTAAAATGGCTGAACGGATTTAGATGAAATTTGGCACAGTCGTAGACCATGACCTGGATTAGGACGTAGAATACTTTATCCCGGTAGTACGTTCCCGTGGGATAATTCCTGACATGCACGCTTGTGAAGCCGCTGGCAAAAGCTTATGAAAAATATATCTATAATAATAATAATATTCCACAACTATCACACAACGCCGTCTAGCCTCAAGCTAAGCAGAGCTTGTGTTATGAGTACTAGACAACTGATAAACATACTTATATATTTCTAAATACATACATATATAGATAAATTACACCCAGACACAGAACAAATGATCATGCTCATCACACAAACATTTGTCCTGGGTGGGAATCGAACCCACGACCTCCCGCATAGCAGTCAGGGCCACTAACCACTAGACCAACAGGCCAGTCAAATCTGTAATATCTAGCCGTGGAAGGGGGGCCTGGTGATCTGTAACACATGTTTTTCCCAAAAACCTATATCAGGCACTAGTCTCTCACAAAGGTGGAATACAACTGAGACATTTTTTGTACATATATTATTAACTTTGTCAGATTTGTGAAGCCAAAATAAATGATAAATTATTATATAATTATTATATTAGTTTTTCAGCAAAAAGTTTCAGTAGCAAGAGCCATATTTAAAAATTAAAAATAAAACAGCAATAACAGTTTTCTTTTAAAAATCCAAATCACTATGAAAGTATTTAGGTGAATAGTTTTTCGCGGATTACTCAACGAGTTTGCTCTTGGCACAGTTTTTGCGATGTTCCCGGGAATCAAACGATTTTTTTTTTGAATTCCGAATTGCAGCATTTTGTCTGTTATTTTATTATTAATGTCAGTTTGAGGATATTAAAGTTACATTAAAAATCACTGGCTAAATGTTGGTGTACACATAGCTTATTAGCTTACTCTTCATGAAATATAGGAGGGATTATATTATGTTGATTTACTAATAAGGTCTATAAGGGGGAACCGCTGGAGTAGCCTGCGAAATACAAATTTGAAGATTGTGAAGTGCCGATACGCGGCGCGATTTTTAGAGGCAATTGCCTACATTTCATACAATTATTTACATAAATATTGTTTCAGGCGATAACGTTTTTACTCCCCTAAACCTTTACAAAATGAGACAATTTTAATTTCATTACATTTAGTACGCTTTAATCTAGGTCTGTATGGTTTTAGTTTTTAGTAATTCAATTTAATTTAATTTAAAAAAATAAAAATGCTCGAGGATGTTTTTATGTCAAAAATATAGATATTTAGATGCTAATAACTTATATTGTATACAATATTTCTTTATAATAAAAATGTACGGACCTAGTTTTTCATTATACTAACAACATTTCCAAAAAATATGAAAATTAAACTATGTTTACGGGAGAAAAACGTTATCTCTTTTTGTATGAAAATTTACAGCTTCACAATCCTCTTAAGTTTTTTGCAATTTCCAAAGTTCGCGACCGTAACAAATATGTATTTTACAGAATTATAATCATTAGAATCAATAATACAACTCCTTAAGTTAGTATGATCCTAAATGTTAAGATGTCATGAAATAGTCATTCAACAGGATTACCTGGTCTTAAAGAGTTGTATTAATGACTTTAATGATTATACCTTTAATTCTGTAAACACATACTTGTTACGGTCACGAATCATATTTTTTTCATCATCAAGCTCACTGGGCATTACAAAGATAACTCATGTCTCATGGAAAGCTACCACGCGAAAATGAAATTGGGGTGGACAGATCTGACGAATGTCAGACGACGAATGGGCCAAACTATTTACCAACTGGGCCCATCGGGTCGTAAGTTTGGCCCATTGGTCGTCTTTCTGTATTAACCTGTGGCTAAGGTACCATTTTGCATCACCAAAATGTAGATTGCATATACATAGTTTGACCAAGACCGCTATACCGCGCGTTAGGAATGCGCGGCGAGGCGGGGTGCAACGCTGGCGAATGAGCGGTGGGACGCCGTGAGCGTTGACGAATGAGCGACCTGCACTGCCCCCCGTCTCGCCGCGCACATACCTACAGCGTGGTACAGCGGTCTTGGTCAAACTATAATAAAAATATAATTTTATCATGTAGATTGAACTTTGAACTAATTTTGTATCGTCACAATCAGATCGTCATATCGCATAATATTTTCATCAACACTTGTTCTACAGCCGGTCTATTCTGTAAAAATCTCACCGTGAAAACTTAGGTGAAGTGCGCTTGAAGTGAGCTGTCAATCCACCTGATGCTAGGGATTGACACTATTGACAACTCACTCCACGCTCACCTCACCTAAGTTTTCACGGTGAGATTTGTACAGAATAGCATTGCAGGTAGGTAAGATGATAAAGCAGTTTCAAAGATAATTATTATAATTATCGTATTTGTGACTCACTACTTGTTATTATCGTATAATAGTACAATCTGGGATTTACTGTTAATAATGCACTTATATGAGGAGCTCGTGGCTAAGTAATAACAGCCGCACGGGTCGATCCATCAGGTTAAGCTACGCTTGCCGCGGTTGGTCTGTGGATGGGTGACCATCTTTTCATACCGAGACTCCTCCGTGCCTCGGAAAGCACGTTAAGCCGTTGGTCCCGGCTGTCATTCGTGGATCTTTGACAGTCGTTACGGGTCGTCAGAAGCCCGAAAGTCTGACAACCAGTCTTACCAAGGGGTATCGTATTACCCAGTAAATGGGTTGTGGAGGTCAAATAGGCAGTCGCTCCATGTAAAATAATGGTATTCAGCTGCATCCGGTTAGACTGGAAGCCGACCTCAACATAGTTGGGAAAAGGCTAGGCAGATTGAATGCACTTGTGATAATTTCTTTGTAAGACTTTAATATCGTATTCGTATTTGTATTCACCTTTGACTGTAGTTATTCATGGTTTTTATGTTGTATAACATCAAAAAGTGCATATCACTTCTTTTGATACTAGTGCTATTCATTCAAGGCTTGCGGATGGCAAGCATTGGGTAGCTCGCCGTGCGGTAAGGACCAGGCCCGGGTCGACGGCGCGTTGTGTTCCACGCACGCCTCAAAGAGATGTCAGCACTAGCTGAAGGCCGATGTCCGCCAGGGTTGCGGGTTGTTCGAAAGAGTTACCGTGGCCCTGGCACAACCAACTGAAGGAACACGGGTGAGTTATAATCAGTAGAAGTCTGAAACGGCCTCCCGCTCCGCCCAGAGCGGGAAAAGTTATTTGATAATTTCCCATCCCAAAAAAAGGGTGAAATTGTATTCATTGGCATCCTGTTAACGGGTCATTGTACATCATTATGAACAACTTTTACTATGGTACCAAACCTGAAACAGCGAAAAAAAATCAGCTGTTCAGTACATTTATGTTTGCATAATTCATCAAAATGTACTGAACAGCTGATTTTTTTTCGCGATTTCAGGTTTGGTCCCATAGTAAAAGTTGTTCAATGTAATGATGAGTACAATGACGCCTCAAGAGGTTGTGCGTTATTAAGTTACAGCTTGTATATGTGAACACGATGCATCTAGAATAAAATTACTATAGATACCACAATAGGTAAAAAAAATAATAATATATATTATTTTTTTTACCTATTGTGGTATCTATAGTAATTTTATGACAGGTAGTTTAATTAGGCGTGACCGTATATTCAGCTCGTATCTTGCATATAAACTGTCATTAATTATCCAAATTGTGAGGTAAATCCTCAATTCCTCACAACATGGCGTCACCGCTTGCGTCGCGGTTCCGTTTCTGTGATCAAAATAATTTCGTATAATGATTACGGATTAAGTCATTTGTATTTATAACCCATTGCATGACAGTGAGTGAGTAATTATCATAATATATTTGAAATCAGTAGCAAAGTTTTTATTGGCTATGATTTAATTTTGGCGTAGTTAACCCCTCAAACGTCTGGCACACACCAACTGTACGTAAGAAAAAATCTTTGAAATCTTTACATAATATGAAAAAAGAAAAAGAATCACCTATGGCGACCGCAGGCTTAGAGTAGTTGCGAATCTGTGCGAGCACACATTGCCATGACCTTACATAACCTCTGTGGTTTTTTTAGAGAGTTGACGGGTAATTGAACTTGATTGAAAATTGGGTAAAACAGATTTTTTAATTTATGGGTTCGACAAAGCCTTTTCAACGTTTCCACGAATATCGTGTGGCCTAGGTATCAATCAGTACTAGCAGTTTCTTCCTGTAATAAAACAAACTAAGATCCTAAACATGTCTGCCAAGCTTAGTTATTATGTTAATATATCAGAGTTGATCTCCAGGGACCCTTTTATCGTAATGAAAGTCATTCTTTTGTTCTATTTAACTAAACCGAGTTCAAGAGCTGTCAGTGTCAATATTCCAAAGAAAATAACAATACTGACAGCTCTTAAACGTGGTTTATGTGCTGATCGCTTTAGTTTCAAATCCACACTTAGGGTGGATTTCACCAATGAAACTAAATGCGTTCAGCACATATAAACCACGTTCAAGAGCTGTCAGTGTCAAAATTGTTATGGAATATTGACACTGACAGCTGTTGAACTCTGTTTAGAAGGACTGATCGCGAGTTTCATAGGTGAAATCCGCAAATAATTTCCTGTGTTTTCCAAAAATATGTCTTGTTTGATACAGTATTTAAAATGAAGAAAAAATATGCATTGTTTTAACATATTACAGCCCAAACTTGGTATTGAGTTTTTTTTTAATTCAAAATGATTGTGTTACCTTCTTAAGGGCTAAGTGCTAAGTGTGTGGCTAAGTAATAACCGCTGCAGGCGTCGATTATCAGGTTAAGATACACTTGCCGGGGTTGGTCCGTGGATGGGTGACCATCTTTACATACCGAGACGTCTCCGTGCCTCGGAAAGCACGTTAAGCCGTTGGTCCCGGCTGTCATTCATATCAAGGGGTATTGTATTAGTACCCTACCACAACCTAGTAACTGGGTTGTGGAGGTGTGATAGGCAGTCCCACCAAGTAAAATACTGGTATTCAGCTGCATCCGGTTAGACTGGAACCTGTCCCCAACATCGTTGGGAAAAGGCTGGGTAGATGATGATGAATGTGTTACCTTCTTATGAGCACTTCCAAGCGAGTGCCTGTAAAAGATCGAAATCACCTTAAAAACAAAAACCGGCCAAGTGCGTATCGGACCACGCACAATGAAGGGTTCCGTAGTTGGGATGAATTCATCCCAAGAACAAACTTAACATTGTAGTTGAAAAACATGTTCTCCCATACATTCCAACTGCAAATGTAAGTTTGTACACACAATATTGAGAGATTTACCATGTTATTTTAAGACCACAGATTCCTCTATTTTCTGTATTTTTTTTTTTTTCAAAATTTTATGCTCAGTGGTTTCGGAGATAAGGGGGAATGGTCAATTTTCGTCAATTTTCTTAAATTACTTTAAACGCATTTATTTTAAAATTATAGAAAAAATATATTTGAGACCCTTACAGGAAGCCCGTTCATTTGATGTTACAAAAACTTTTTTTTTAATTTCTTATTTGCCCCCAAAATTGACCTCTATATTCAAAATTAATTTATTTACGTTACACGTCCGTGTTTGGGTCACAGAAATTCATACGTGTACCAAATTTCAACTTAATCGGTCCATTAGATTCGGGGCCAATTGACTGTGACAGACGGACAGATAGACAGACACACGAGTGATCCTATAAGGGTTCCGTTTTTTCCTTTTGAGGTACGGAACCCTAAAAACTACGAATACACCTACCTACCTAATAGATTGTTATCAACCACCGGTACGTGCGTAATAAGTGACTAAAATCCGCCTGATAATACAATTTTATGCATATTTGCCTGATCATGACGCTCAACTTGTACCCGCCGTCATGACATTGACTCTTGCGCAGGCTAGTTTTTTGTCTAGCTATTATATTATTATCTGGTTTTTTGAATAGGAATTAAACGCCAGATTAAAATGACTTGTTCCGGGTTCGATTACATGATAGGTATTTAAGTGGAAAAAATGGTGAGATTGTCTTAACACCTTTTTTGGAGGCTTCAGTTAAGGTTACTTAGATCGCTGATCGTGAGGTCAGTTTTTTTTTGTTTTTTTTTTTTTTTTTTTTGTTTTGAGTGGAAAGTCATCATCATCATCAAATAACTTCTCCCACTCTGGCCGGAGCGGGAGGGCGTGTTAGAATTTTACTGAGTATAGGGCCACGGTAACTCTTTCAAACAACCCGCAACCCTGGTAGGCATCTGCAATAGCGGACCCCATCAGTTAGCGCTGACATCTCCATGAGGCGCGTGTGGAACACAACGCGCCGTCGACCCGGGCCTGGTCCTTACCGGACGGCGAGCTACCCATTGCTCGCCATCCGCAAGCCCGCACCTAATGGTGGCAGGGAATCGGCGTTCAATTCCCGACGCTCAGGGCGTCTCTTGCGACTAGGGGCGTGAGGGCGCAAAGATTGCCTCTCCCTCGCGCGTTCCGCCTCCTCCTTCAGTGAGCATTACTGCTTCGCAGAAGGAGGTGACGGCTTCCCATGCGTTGCATGTTCTGGCTTCCCATGCGTGAGGTCCTCTATTTTTGCATGGAAAATCATCAAATAACTTCTCCCGCTCTGGGCGAAACGGGAGGGCGTGTCAGTTTCTTACTGACTAAAACCCACCCGTGTTCCTTCAGTTGCCTGTGCCAGGGCTACGGTAACTCTTTCGAACAACCCGCAACCTTGGCAGGATGCGTGAGGTCCTGGGTTTTAATCTTTGTATGGACATATTGTTTTTTTTTTTCTAATATGCGGGTGACTTGACTATACCTTCGCGTATTTCTGGCTCAATCATCTTTCTCGCGAATTGTTTGGTTACATAAGCAAACAACTCACTGAGCTTAAAGTGTGAGTACTTTCTCGCACGTCTATACCCCTTAACATAGATTTCTGCGTTACATTACGGCAAAACCCTAAATAAGCTTCGTTTACCAATATCCTCTTGAATGTCTTATGTTACACAGTTCGACATAAGAAAAAATGCTCCAAGTGTCTTAAGTCGGACAGTTACACTAAATTGACAAGTGAAAATATTAAAATGACCTTTATGATAATGTAATCCTAATACAGCTTGACAAGCTTGACTATTTCAGTCAAGTCAATTTAGTCTCCGACATTCGAGAGGATATAATTCTACACGTAACCGTTCCTTGGAAAATTTACGTTTAAAAAAGCTAACAGCTGCTGCAGTTGATGCCAAGCTAAGGTGAATTGAAGACACAGACTTCAGAAGCAGTTAAGTTTTTTATGAAAGGTATTTTATTCTTTTTAGGCTTTCGAAGTCGGTTTTTACTTTTTCAAAGTAAATTTATTTTTTCATTTTTAGCTGAATATACAATTACATAAGCCAAAGACGAATGAAACGAATAATCATCAAAATCCGCTTAGAAATGCTGGAGATCCAGTACATTTGTGCATATAACTTCGTACATAAGAATGATTACCTAATGAATTATATACTAAAACCTTCCTGAAAGCATGTGAACGTGTGTGAAAGAACCATTAAAATTGGTCCATAAGTTTTTGAGAAAATCGCGGACATACATACGGGTCGAACATAGAACCTCGTTTTTTGAAGTCGGTTCAAAATAAGGGCTGGATTGGAGTTTCTTTATATGCATTACCCATATTTGCAAGAGTGATCATTTTAATACAAACCTTCACGTCAATTCCTTGAAGTAGCTAAGGGATGCGCCAAAATATCCATGTTCCTTACAGTAACTAACAGACAATGAAACACATGTGAACGTTATGTGGACATTAACGGTCTAACTACAAATAATGATTTCAAGAATTGCCCAATAATTACGAACAAAATTACGGGGAAAATATATGAGCAATACATAACTGGGAAGTTTGAAATAATGCCAACTGCGAAAAGTGAACTACATAGGAAGACCAGAATAAATTGGCAGGTCTCGGCGGCGCCACTTGCAAAGATGAACTCTAAATTCCAGTACATTTTCATTTCGTTCCTTGTTTCGCCGTATGCCAGGTTATGTTGGCAACTCCGTACGGGAGTATTGCATAAAGATTACTCACGTTATGCCTTTGTGTGGTAAGCAGAACCGCAAGTGAGGTCAATTCGAAGAGTTAATTTAATTTAATTTATTTTATTTAAATCAGACACTTGATCCATATTTATGTTAGTAGGTATACTTAAAAATTATGTTAGTAACCAAAGATGAAAATATAAGTCATAATAATACTAATAATACAAAAATAAATAATTAATTGAAGTGCATAAAATCAAATTGTAAAATAAATTTAAAGTTAAATCACAATCATCTTTAAATTCATTAATTAATGTCAATTAAAATGAAGAAATTCATTAAAATTATAAACCAAACAAATAAAATATAAAATATAATAATTACATAATAAATTAGATTCATTTGATCACATTTAAATAAAACAATAATCACTTAATAAATGATGACGAACTGGCATGCAGATGCAACCACCTCGCCACCGCTAGGACAATACGCTCAGGATACTGTTAGTGCTGCGTCGGAAGCGACTTAGTAGCGAGGCGCTCCGCTTCCTAATAATAGCGTAAAAGTCATCGGTTTGCGCCTGCGCGAACATTGTAGAAGCGCTGCAAAACCGCGGCAACCCTAGCAGCACCCTGAACGCATTGTTGTAATGGACAAATTAGTTTTTGTAAAATTCTTCTGAAAACAACATCCTTCGTTTGAGAATTGCTTTATGTACAGACACCAGCACATCAAGCTACCCGAAACTGTCAAATTTTCCCAATCAACCTTCAACCTAATGCTTTAGCGATAAAGTTGAAAATCTATTAAAGAAATTTGACAGATTGTAGTAGCTTGATGCGCTGGTGTCTGTATCTATTTGTAGATATCATACCAGGCCATAAACATTTTATGCTATCATGGAGCTCATGGCTAAGTAATAACAGCCGCACGGGTCGATCATCAGGTTAAGCTACGTTTGCCGGGGTTGGTCCGTGGATGGGTAACCAACCATCTTTACATATCGAGACGCGTCCGTGCCTCCGAAAGCACGATAAGTCGTTGGTGCTAGCTGTCATTCGTGGATCTTTGACAATCGTTAGAGTCGTCAGAAGCCCGAATGTCTGACAACCAGTCTTACCAAGGGGTATCGTATTACCCAGTAACTGGGTTGTGGAGATCAGATAGGGAGTCGCTCCATGTAAAATACTGGTATTCAGCTGCATCCGGTTAGACTGGAAGTCGACCCCAACATAGTTGGGAAAAGGCTAGGCAGATTGATATTTCTACCTCTTTCATCTGTTCTGTGCTACCATGGATACTCTAGTATAAGTGAACCTGCAATGAATATGAAGAGATCTTGGTATATAACTAGTATAATTGGCTAACGAAAAACTGGCCGAGTGCGATTCGGACTCGCACACTAAGGGTCCCATGCCACCGTAAAATATTAAACATTGCATATTAAAAAAAAAAATACTTACCTACTTCAGTTTTTTTTTTAAATCTCTTTTATTTTTTTTCTTTTATTATATTTTTTTATCTCTTTTTTTCCCCTTCAATTTTTAATTTTGTTTTATTTTTATTATTTCTTGTTAAAGCGGCAATAGGAATACAAACTCTGTCAAAATTTCAAAATTACGGTTCATGAGTTACAGTCCGCTGACAGACAGACGGATGGAAGAATAGCGGAGGCTTAGTAATACGCCAAACGGAATCCTTGGGCACCATAAGCGACGGAACCCTAAAAAAGATCTCTTGAAAAATCTTTTGGTAATAACGGTAGCACATTTCTATCTCAAGGCGATCGTTTTTTTTAGGAAATTTTGGCCCAAATATGATTTCTTCTCATCTCTTCTTATGCACAAACAATTACCTGGAAAATCTTGCAAGCCGAATAAATACTCCCAGGAATCAAACACATGACGATCATTTTAGATCACTTAATTTCCATCTATTAATGTTTGGGGAAAACCCACGTTCAGTCTCAATTCCAAACCACAACCAATGCCAATTCTATCAGAAATTTCCTAGGAACTCAACTCATTTCCTGAATCATATGAGATAATATGCTTATTATTATTATAGTCATATCAGTTTTGAGAAAACGCCAGACTTTTATACTTGTTTTCACAAACACTAAGTGGCATTTAAATGAATGCCTAGTGCGCTGTTGGATTATCAACTTTTGACGCTAAGCTGAGCGTTGAAAATCCAACAGCGAGCTTTTATTTAGGTGTAGCCTACAGTAGATGAAAACTGGCATTAGTTTTCATATAGTATCGGTGCCAATTTTAACGATAGTTGTATATTTGTGTTGATTGAAAGGAGCCAGAGGAATAGTTTGTTATGAAATGTTTGTTTACATCGTTATACTATGTGTACTTACTGATTATGTTTTTCTGTTAGTCAACAAATTTACTGGGATTTGGTTTACACAAGAGCAATGCTTTTTTTTGCGTGGAGCATTTCTCGCCTCTCGCCTTGTGGCGGGAACACGGGCACGCGTTAGCACTCACCGCGAACCCGCCGCGGCTGTCCGTCACCGGACCCTCCTCTGGGAAGTATCCCTCATCACTGGCGTACCATAACACATTGCACGCCGTGACCACCCCAGGGACCAAACCAGCATATGGGCACTAGACGACCCCGTGTCTAGGCACCGTTAATCCCCTTACGACCTGTCAGGTCAGTGGCCCGGCCGCCTGCCACTTTTCGGCCGCAGAGGATAGGGAGAGCGGCCAACGAAATACCGACACTCCTCCTCTCCTGCGGCTCCACCGCGTCGGCCATCAGACGGTGGCGACCACGACAAGGCGGCGGAAGGTAGGGAGAGCGGCGCACCGGAATACCGGTATTCCTTTCCCGCCGCGGCCTCCAAGCCTTAGCCGTGGCGCGCCTCAGTTGCGATGTCGCCCAAGTGGCCCCGCAACCTACTTGTTGGCCGCTACGTCGTCGACTTCCTGGGAAAAGCCCTGACGAGCGGCCTCTCTTCGAGTTCGTCTTCGCTTTACAGTGGGTGACCAAGCCACGGCTACTGAGCCCTCCCCCGCCTCGACAATGCGGGAACCAACCGGGAGGGACACGAGAGCAAAAAGGGGTGGCAAAGTGGCTTACTTAGGTTATGTCCTCAAGTTTGATTTTATTGATGTGATTTGGGTTTTTGCGCGATTGGATAACCATCATATTTTTATTCTATTATTATTTTGTATGTTGGTAGGTACTCGTAGTTCGCATTTGACACTAAACATCTAATCGTAAGAACTCTTGACCATCAATGCAACGTCAAATGCAAAAGCGATTCCTAAAGTCTATAACCGATGCCCAGATTTACTGCAAATAAGTGCTACTCATGCACATTTTTAAGGGCTTCAAAAAAAAAAAAATAGAAAGTTATGTGTCTCTATTTGTGTCTTTTCATATGGCATCGTAGTTAATGTTCAAAACATCTTTCTCTTCTGTATTTCCTTGCACTTACAAACTTCACGTGCATTATTACACGTGAAGACATGAGAACAAACAATGACATTCTAGTAATTTGTAACTTTTCCTGATTACAGTGTTGTTTTAGTATTACCAAGCCTTACCAAGGGGTATCATGTTACCCAGTAACTGGATTTGGTATCAATCTTAATTATGAAATAAAAATATTTTTTTTTGCAAATTACGTCATGCTGTTTATTTATGCTATTTATATAAAATCACTGTTTTTTTTTTAGACTGAATACTTTAAAAACAAGGTATTTATGTTATTAGAATAATTTTTATGCTAAGGACGTGATGATATTCTTCTGTATAGGCTGTATTTACTTTTAAAAGACGAAAGAAAATATCGGTAAATATAGAAAATTTCTGGAGAAAGGAAAATTTTAAATTGCTAAGTAAATACTTCCCATATAAAAACGTTGTGGATAAAAAACCTAAAAAAAAGGTGTGAAATAACCAAAGCAAACTACCACTTATTTTATAGGTAATTATACAAAAAAAAACTCACCACTCCAAATGACGACTATCTCCCATTTTGGAGTCATAATTTTTTAAACCTTTCAATAGACATAATGAAGTATTACGAAAAAATAAAAAACAAACAACCAAATCCTGAAAGACTTAACCAGAAACACCACTTCTATGTACAGACGCCAGTAGGTCAACCTACCCGAAACTGTCAGATTTTCCCAATCAACCTTGAACCTAATACTTCAGCAATAAAGTTGAAAATCTATTAAAGAAATCTGACAGATTGTAGTAGCTTGATGTGCTGGCGTCTGTACACCAATTTCCATTGCGGGATGTAGCGTTGCCATCTATAAAAACCAAAAAGCCGGACTTGCACGTTAAACAAGCCGGACGCTAAGAAATAAAAAGATTTTTGACATAATTATCGAATAAGACACATATTTAAAAGCCGGAATTTTGTGTCAAATAATTAATTATTATCATCATTTAAATAATTTTCTTTGAAAGAAACGTGTTTCAGGAGATCAATTTCCTTAATAATTTTCTCATAAAATTGTTTACATGTTAAATGTCTCAAATTAAATTCGACGATCATCATTTTGGTAATGGTTCTTGGACTTAACCTATTCCTTTGTTATTGTTTGACTGAACGATAGATAGATAATATAAAAAGCATAACAAAAGCCGGACGGGCCGGACGCAGTCAAATTTAGCCGGACAAGGTTAAAAAGCCTAACACTGTCTGGCTTTATCCGGACTTACCATAACAACTCAAAGTCACTGCACCGCATCCTAATCACCGCACAAACACCGTCGCGTGCGCCGGCCACGTGCACACAAACACGTGACCGTTACGCAACGGCCAAGGTCGAGTTACGTAACACAAGTCTATGGACTAGACTATTATCTAGCGTTCTAGCCACCAAGGTATGTCGTGTGAATCGAGTGGAATAGTCACGTTTTGTAGGTTGGAAATTGTTGTTTACTTTATGGGGTAATTGTGCTAGTATTTTGATAGTAATTTTTATTAACATACAAGGATTTAAGAACATCACACACCTTTTTTCTTTAGATGGAATATCATCAAATAACTTCTCCCGCTCTGGGTGGAGCTGGAGGGCGTGTCAGACTTCTACTGACTAAAACCCACCCGTGTTCCTTCAGTTGCCTGTGCCAGGGCCACGGTAACTCTTTCGAACAACCCGCAACCCTGGCGGGCATCGGCCTTCAGCTAGTGCTGACATCTCTTTGAGGCGCGCGTCGAACCGGGCCTGGTCCTTACCGGACGGCGAGCTACCCATTGCTCGCCATCCGCAAGCCCGTGCCTTTTTTTTTTTTTTGTGGATGGGAAATCATCAAATAACTTCTCCCGCTCTGGGTGGAGCGGAAGGGCGTGTCAGACTTTTACTGACTAAAACCCACCCATGTTCCTTCAGTTGCCTATGCCAGGGCCACGGTATCTTTTTCAAACAACCCGCGACCCCAGCGGCATCGGCCCTATTGGACCCCATCTTTTGCTGACATCTCCTTGAGGCGCGCGTGGAACACAACGCGCCGTCGACTCGGGCCTGGTCCTCACCGGACGGCGAGCTACCCACTACTCACCGTCCGCAAGCCTGCGCCTACGGTGGCCGGGACCAGGCTCGGACGCGAGAGATCGCCGCCGCCGATCGCCTCCGTGAGAACACGGCGGTGCTCTGCCCAAGCCGGGCAGACGTACCTCCACCGTATGCTCCACCGTGTCCTCCGGGCGATCCACACGTTTCCTCTCGCCTTATCCGGAAGAGGAACCTCCCGAAGCAACCGTGTCCGGTGAGGAGCTGCGTCAGGCGGAAGGTGAGGATGCCGTGACGCATCTCCAAGAAATCCTCAAAGAGGGGACTTATCGCCGCAATTGTGGCGTGCTCAACATTACACACACTAACAATGTAACATCACGGCCATAATCCCCGAAGGACTAGGCAGAGGTGTGCCCACATTTCGCGTACTATGTAATAGGGGACGAGCCTAATGCCATCAACAGGGCACAAATCCGGGCACACTATTCATGCGTTTCTTAACCAACGTTTAAAAAAGGAGGAGGTTCTGAAATCGATACATATATCCTTCCTTATATATATATAATGCTTCTGTACGTGTGTTTGTCATCTGACCTCATCATCATCGTCATCTAATCTCTTTCGCGAACATCACTGCTTCGCAGAAGGAGGTGACGGTTTCCTATGCACTCTCGCTCTGTACCACGGCCTGGAACAGGGCCGGACGCGAGAGGTCGACGCCGCCGATCGCCTCCGCGAGGACGCGGCGATGCTCCGCCCAAGTCGGTCAGACCTCCATCACGATGTAACATGCCTACTCAACACATTGATCGATCTACCAAAAGAATTTTACCCTCAAGCCACAAATCCGAAAGATTTTCCGCTTATATAAAGTCAAACAAACTTAATACAAAGGACCAGTAACCTCAAGTCAAGTTTGTTAGATCATAAACCAACCCTAATATGCACGGGGCAGAAGGCTTGATCAAGACGGAAATATAATACTTGTGAACAAGTTACACCTTATAAATGTGAACGAATAAATGTTATGCATCAACTCTTGGTTGGATGACGTACGACGTTTAATTCCTATGTAACTGGGTCGAGCCCTTATTGTTAATTCTGCATTTTGGATTCAGGGCTGCGTCTCAGAGTTTTGGTACAGAAGTTGCGACTAATGTGATTTTTATGTCGGTGATCTTTGCTTAGCCTTTTCCCAACTATATTAGGGTCGGCTTCCAGTATGTTACTTTTATGTCAGTGAAATAAGGTTTAAATTGCTGTAATGGACGCTTAATCGTTTATGAAACTCAAAGTGACTAGGGGTTGATTAGAGAATAAATATAGGTATTAAGTAAAGGAGTAAAAATTTGGCCAACCCTTTAATAGAAGCCGAGTACTTCGACGCCTAAGTATCCTTTTGTTTTTGTATTTATATAGTTAATCATTTAATTTAGCATCCCATTGAACTACGTTTTTGGTCAATATTGACTTGTTGATTTTGCCCAAGAATGTTTGGGACATTCTTGCGCAAAAACTACAAGAAATATACCAAAACAAGTGAGTCTTGAGTTCTATGTGCCGAACTAAAGGTAAGCGGCTTTACATTTCAATGAAAAAATACTGGACATTTTAATCAGCTGTGTCGATTATTCCTGTAGAGATTGAAATTCATAAATCATCGTAGAAAAGATTCAATGGTAACGTTAGTCATCTAAGTCTTCCAACGATCAGCCCGGCTACCAATTTTATTGAGGAACAAATCTTCTAAATCTTTTGGGACAACCCGATATAAGACCTACAAGAATTGTATAACATTATTACCGCAACTACAAGACGGATTAGACGTAAACAAACGCCCTGACGCCTGGTTATAGCACTAGGAAAAAGCGGTAGTATTAATCTATTCGTAGCACAGACTTTTAGTTCAAAACCTTGCGACTTTTACTTCGCATTTCACGAGACCTTTCCAAGGGAATCAAAAGTTACAGAACAGCACAAAATTGTATGGCTTCCCATCTTTTAAATGCTTATTATTTTTACTTGGAAAATTTTCATAACTTTTCTTCTATACCCTTTTCAATCAAGGTTTATGTAAGTATTCAGAGATTTTTTTCTAAGCCACGTGACGTCAAGTCACATGCCCTTTAAGTTTTGGAAACGAAACCCCAAAAGTATCTTATACAAAAAAAAAAACGGAAAATTGTCTGGGCGCTTTTTGTACGCAGTTTGTAAAGCTTTACGTGGGCTTCTTTAAGAAAATGCTAATTTCGTCTTTTAAATTGAAAGTTGACGTTTCAAAGACTTTCTTATATAAGCTGGGGTTGGGATAGGGTATCTTTTGAGGAAAAATGCTTAAAGCTCTGGCCAAACTGAAGTGAATTACGCACGGAGTGCGGGATGAAATTCACTCGTGCCGACTTTTAATGATTTTAAACTGAAGATCGATAAACGAGTAGTGGTAATGATTTGGAAAAAATAAAATTTTGTTAAATTTGAGCATTTTCTTAATAACTTAATCTGTGAATATTTTAGATTATGTTTATATTACATAGTGTATACGTAATTAATTTGTAGAGTTATGTCTAACGCGAATAAAAAACTGAGAATCACGCAAAAACTTTCAAGCGCATTTTTATGAAACCTTCACCATTTTAAAGATAATTTAATTATTTATCTTTTATTATGCGTATTTTATTAAAATATCTTTTGTTTTATGTGTAATAAATTATTAATGCGTCTAATTTGAGACAGCGCTCCTTGATGGACGAGTACTATTACTGGCTGGACGTACAAGGCGTTGCGTGAGCTCAGCACAGAACACACAAGCTAACTACTCAAGGCCATTGGCATATATCTGCGTCTTAACCCCATTATGGGAGTGTTTAATGTGGCGCAAATAATCGCGTGACTTGCTAATTATTATAACAATCGACGCGCGTATTCGCGTCCTGCGTTCGGGGTGGGATACGCGTCAGTGTGGTCAGAGCTTAACACTAGCTTAGCTACTAGAATTTTATTGTTTGGAACTTATTCTATTGTTAATTATTTCTTGTTCATATTCTAGCCACTTCTTGGGGCTTTTGGCTAACTAATAACAGCCGCATGGGTCGATTGATCAGGTTAAGCTATACTTGCCGCGGTTGTTGCCGCGGATGGGTGACCATCTTTACATACCAAGATCGAGGGGTCTTGCCTCGGAAAGCACATTAAGCCGTTGATCCCGGCTGTCATTCGTGGATCTTTGACAGTCGTTACGGGTCGTCAGAAGCCCGAAAGTTTGACAACCAGTCTTACCAAGGGGTATGGTATTACCCAGTAACTAGGTTGTCGAGGTCAGATAGGCAGTCGCTCCATGTAAAATACTGGTATTCAGCTGCATCCGGTTAGACTGCAAGCCGACCCCGACATAGTTGGGAAAAAGGCTAGCCAGATGATGATTCTAGCCATTCCAGGGCTAGACTTTTCTTCCTTTTCCTTAAACTTATACTAAGGATAACTCTACGAAGTCTTGACATATTTAATATTCTTGAAATATTTATAATTCCTAAGACATGTAGCCGTAATATACTCGTACGAGGTGACACTTACTAGTCATTGATAAGTTGATAACACAACTAGATATGATACTATCTGTTAGATTAACCTAGTATTACATCATTCTAGATAGATTAACTGTTAGATAGGACAAAATGTCGTCAGTTATATTACAACATACCTTCTTGTAAGCCCAGGTACCTATGTACTGGCGCTTTTTTCCATGCACTGGATTTTCAACGCTCTGCTAAGCGCCGGTAGAAAATCCAACAGTATGTTTTCTTGACGTACTGGGATGCCCTCTGTTGGATACTCAATGCTCAGCCCAATATCCAGAGTTGAAAATACAGTGCGTGAAAAAAATCGCCGGGAAAAAAGTGCCCGTGCGTATCTAGGCCTCAGACATTGCGCTACAAAGAATACAGTGAAGCATTAGCAAAACTACACCTCGCTCTGGGCATACACGCTCACACGCACACATTTACACTAAACTACAATACACCTTAATACGTGCACACATGTTTACGAAACCATGTTTAGGGTTCCGTATCAAAGTGGTATGAATTTTGGAATAATTTTAGATGACGTTTGCCCAACAATTTTGCAAATAAGAAAGGTTTTTTTGCAACCAGGACTGAAAGGGTGTCTTAAAAATTCGAAATGGGGCTACTAGGGCATGTGGGGTACCATATGAAAGAGTGCTGTTTGCAAATTCTCAATCATTTTATCTTTTTTTTAGGCCGAATAGTTTTCGACTTATGATGAAAAACGTAAAAAGAATACGGGAACGGTATTTTTTTTACGTTTTTATCCCTTATCTTCGAAGTTAGCATAGCATAGAGAAAAATCTGGAATGATTCTATGTGATAGAAGTTTATGTAAAGATTACAGGAGAAATAAAACTCTAAATAGCACACCTTTTTTAAATATATGATGGTACGGAACCCTCGGTGCGCGAGTCCGACTCGCTCTTGTCCGGTTTTTTATTTAGTCTGAGATCTAGGCTAACTATACGTTTTCGTAAGACATTATCTTTTTGGCACATCATATGTGACAATTAAGTTGTTACGTTTGATTATGTAAAGTGATTAATGTTATCATTAATTTCTAGCTGATGCTTAAAGATTAAGGTTTTAATATTAGTACTTTACTAACCGCCTCGTTGTTCTAGTGATCGAGAGCGCTACTGCTGAGCAAGCGGCCCTTTTTTTTTGGATGGGAAATCATCAAATAACTTGCGTGTCAGACTTCTACTAACTAAAACCCACCCATGTTCCTTCAGTTGCCTGTGCCAGGGCCACGGTAACTCTTTCGAACAACCCGCAACCCTGGCGGGCATCGGCCTTAGCGGACCCCTTCAGCTAGTGCTGACATCTCTTTGAGGCGCGCGTGGAACACAACACACCGTCGACTCGGGCCTGGTTCTTACAGGACGGCGAGCTACCCATTGCTCGCCGTCCGCAAGCCCGCGCCTATACGGTGGCCGGGAATCGCCTATCGATTCCCAATGCCCAGGGCGTCTCCTGCGGCGACTAGGAGCGTGAGGGCGCAAAGATTGCCTCTCCCTCACGCGTTCAGCCTCCTCCTTCGCGAGCATTACAGCTTCGCAGAAGGAGGTGACGGCGTGCTCTGCCCACGCCGGGCAGACCTCCACCGTATGCTCCACCGTGTCCTCCGGGCGATCCAGGCAATGGTTACACCCGAGCGTTTCCTCCCGCCTTATCCGGAACAGGAACCTCCCGAAGCAACCGTGTCCGGTGAGGACCTGCGTCAGGCGGAAAAAAAAAAAACTAAGCCATAATTATTTATTATCATCAATAATGTAGTCAATTAAGCTCTCAATTATGAAGTTTTTTTTTCCAGACTTTGATAGGCCTTATAATTGATTTGATAAAACTGAGTAAATTATTTCGTCGGTATCTATTACGGTGACATACGTAGACGCTTAATAATTTTCCTCGTCGGTGTTCTTTCAACTTAATCGGTCCATTAGATACGGTGCAAATTGGCTGTGACAGACGGACAGACAGATTTTACAGGCACCTTTGAATTATCGAAGGAATCATCGGTCATTTAGAAAGCTGAAGCTAGTTGCCCATTTCAATTAGGTTCCTTTGGAGGAAAGCGGGCAAGAAATTCCATGGACACACTTTTAAATTATTTTGTTACAAAATAATAAACCAGTATTTAATTTTATTTTTGCTCGTGGATTCTATTTTAATACATCAGTCTCCTATAAAACCTACATTTAAACAATAGTATTATTACACCTTGCTTGAGATAATTAACCGCAATACTTTGGGAAAACTTATCATCTTTAATGAGTAACATAAAGAACTCTGTACTGACGTTTTCAACCAAGCCTCTCCATATTTAGCCATGCTAGTCTCGACAAGGCAATTTCAGACGTCATTTTAATTTATTTTCACAACTTATTGTAATGATTTATTTATTTAAAGAGGAACGTCATTAGAAGTGTCAGTTATTGGCCCATTCCTGCGGTTTTACGTTGAAACGTCATGATATTTGTTTTGATTGGACCAATGATGTTGGATTCTGACGTCTTTAATGAAACCTAGGTGATTAGTGTTTATTTTGAATACCATGGTACGTTAATTAAGTTAGGGAATTAATGCAGAAGGAATAGAGCGAATGGTATATAGAATGAAGAATGAAGGACTGAGTGAGGGAGGTTGAAACGTCATGACATTTGTTTTGATTGGACCAATGATGTTGGATTCTGACGTCTTTAATGAAACCTAGGTGATTAGTATTTATTTTGAATACCATGGTACGTTAATTAAATTAGGGTATGAATGCTGAAGGAATAGAGCGAATGTATATAGAATGAAGAATGAAGGACTGAGTGAGGGAGGTTGAAACGTCATGACATTTGTTTTGATTGGATCCAATGATGTTGGATTCTGACGTCTTTAATGAAACCTAGGTGATTAGTATTTATTTTGAATACCATGGTACGTTAATTAAATTAGGGTATGAATGCTGAAGGAATAGAGCGAATGTATATAGAATGAAGAATGAAGGACTGAGTGAGGGAGGTTGAAACGTCATGACATTTGTTTTGATTGGATCCAATGATGTTGGATTCTGACGTCTTTAATGAAACCCAGGTGATTATTGTTTATTTAAATACCATGGTACGTTAATTAAATTAGGGTATGAATGCTGAAGGAATAGAGCGATTGGTATATAGAATGAAGAATGAAGGACTGAGTGAGGGAGGTTGAAACGTCATAACATTTGTTTTGATTGGACCAATGATGTTGGATTCTGACGTCTTTAATGAAACCTAGGTGATTAGTGTTTATTTTGAATACCATGGTACGTTAATTAAGTTAGGGAATGATTGCAGAAGGAATAGAGCGAATGGTATATAGAATGAAGAATGAAGGACTGAGTGAGGGAGGTTGAAACGTCATGACATTTGTTTTGATTGGACCAATGATGTTGGATTCTGACGTCTTTAATGAAACCTAGGTGATTAGTATTTATTTTGAATACCATGGTACGTTAATTAAATTAGGGTATGAATGCTGAAGGAATAGAGCGAATGTATATAGAATGAAGAATGAAGGACTGAGTGAGGGAGGTTGAAACGTCATAACATTTGTTTTGATTGGATCCAATGATGTTGGATTCTGACGTCTTTAATGAAACCCAGGTGATTATTGTTTATTTAAATACCATGGTACGTTAATTAAATTAGGGTATGAATGCTGAAGGAATAGAGCGATTGGTATATAGAATGAAGAATGAAGGACTGAGTGAGGGAGGTTGAAACGTCATAACATTTGTTTTGATTGGACCAATGATGTTGGATTCTGACGTCTTTAATGAAACCTAGGTGATTAGTGTTTATTTTGAATACCATGGTACGTTAATTAAGTTAGGGAATGAATGCAGAAGGAATAGAGCGAATGGTATATAGAATGAAGAATGAAGGACTGAGTGAGGGAGGTTGAAACGTCATGACATTTGTTTTGATTGGACCAATGATGTTGGATTCTGACGTCTTTAATGAAACCTAGGTGATTCGTATTTATTTTGAATACCATGGTACGTGAATTAAGTTAGGGAATGAATGCAGAAGGAATAGAGCGAATGGTATATAGAATGAAGAATGAAGGACTGAGTGAGGGAGGTTGAAACGTCATGACATTTGTTTTGATTGGACCAATGATGTTGGATTCTGACGTCTTTAATGAAACCTAGGTGATTAGTATTTATTTTGAATACCATGGTACGTTAATTAAGTTAGGGAATGAATGCAGAAGGAATAGAGCGATTGGTATATAGAATGAAGAATGAAGGACTGAGTGAGGGAGGTTGAAACGTCATAACATTTGTTTTGATTGGACCAATGATGTTGGATTCTGACGTCTTTAATGAAACCTAGGTGATTCGTATTTATTTTGAATACCATGGTACGTGAATTAAGTTAGGGAATGAATGCAGAAGGAATAGAGTGAATGGTATATAGAATGAAGAATGAAGGACTGAGTGAGGGAGGTTGAAACGTCATGACATTTGTTTTGATTGGACCAATGATGTTGGATTCTGACGTCTTTAATGAAACCTAGGTGATTAGTATTTATTTTGAATACCATGGTACGTTAATTAAATTAGGGTATGAATGCTGAAGGAATAGAGCGAATGTATATAGAATGAAGAATGAAGGACTGAGTGAGGGAGGTTGAAACGTCATAACATTTGTTTTGATTGGATCCAATGATGTTGGATTCTGACGTCTTTAATGAAACCCAGGTGATTATTGTTTATTTAAATACCATGGTACGTTAATTAAATTAGGGTATGAATGCTGAAGGAATAGAGCGATTGGTATATAGAATGAAGAATGAAGGACTGAGTGAGGGAGGTTGAAACGTCATAACATTTGTTTTGATTGGACCAATGATGTTGGATTCTGACGTCTTTAATGAAACCTAGGTGATTAGTGTTTATTTTGAATACCATGGTACGTTAATTAAGTTAGGGAATGAATGCAGAAGGAATAGAGCGAATGGTATATAGAATGAAGAATGAAGGACTGAGTGAGGGAGGTTGAAACGTCATGACATTTGTTTTGATTGGACCAATGATGTTGGATTCTGACGTCTTTAATGAAACCTAGGTGATTCGTATTTATTTTGAATACCATGGTACGTGAATTAAGTTAGGGAATGAATGCAGAAGGAATAGAGCGAATGGTATATAGAATGAAGAATGAAGGACTGAGTGAGGGAGGTTGAAACGTCATGACATTTGTTTTGATTGGACCAATGATGTTGGATTCTGACGTCTTTAATGAAACCTAGGTGATTAGTATTTATTTTGAATACCATGGTACGTTAATTAAGTTAGGGAATGAATGCAGAAGGAATAGAGCGATTGGTATATAGAATGAAGAATGAAGGACTGAGTGAGGGAGGTTGAAACGTCATAACATTTGTTTTGATCGGATCCAATGAGGTTGGATTCTGACGTCTTTAATGAAACCTAGGTGATTAGTATTTATTTTGAATACCATAATACGTTAATTAAGTTAGGGTAGGTATGAATGCTGAAGGAATAGAGCGAATGGTATTATGAATTATTAATTGAATTGAATGAATAATTAATGAAGAATGAAGGACTGAGTGAGGGAGGTTGAAACGTCATGACATTTGTTTTGATTGGACCAATGATGTTGGATTCTGACGTCTTTAATGAAACCTAGGTGATTTGTATTTATTTTAAATACCATGGTACGTTAACTAAGTTAGGAAATGAATGCAGAAGGAATAGAGCGAGTGGTATGAAATAATAATAAATCTTTATTGATTATTTTCAAGTTTTGCAGTACATAGGTATGTAAATTATACATGGTAAAATTACACATTTGCTACAATTATAGTGGGCGCAGTTGAAGAATGAAGGACTGAGTGAGTGAGAGAACGAAGGAGTCTGGGAAAACAAATATAGATGAACGGTGTGTGAAGACGATAATTATAAAAGATATCACGTAGTCAATATTGTCTGTAATTTAAAATAGTAAAAAATAAACGTCAATCTATAATAAAAGATGATTTTATTGGTACTCGAATCCTAAATACCTACACTAATTACGAACTTTAATTAAGTGTCTATGTTTGTTAATTTTGTATTTATTTTTGGTGTTTTAGGACACAAGGATCAGCCATATTTGAACCGAGTTGATGTTGCTTTTGGCGCTAACGTTACACTGGACTTGTAATTGCCAATTCGTGGAAATTATAGAGATTGTAATGATTTATTTATGTATTTTATTTTTTTATATTAGCCTACATTATCCCACTGTTGAGCAGCAGCCTCCCCCAAATCCTTCCAAGTATCTTATTCCTGGCCACCCTATCCAACCCTTGCGGTACGCGTCCTGGGTCGTCTACCTACGTTGTTATTTAAGTATAAGTAGTATAAAATATAGTGAGGAGCTCGTGGCTAAGTAATAACAACCACACGTGTTGATCCATCAGGTTAAGCTACGATTGCCGGGGTTGGTCCGTAAATGAGTGACCATGTTTACATGAAAGCACGTTGAACCGTTGGTCCCGGCTGTCATTCGATCTTCGACAGTCGTTACAGGTCGTCAGAAGCCCGAAAGTCTGATAACCAGTCTTACCAAGGGGTATGGTATTACCCAGTAACTGGGTTGTGGAGGTCAGATAGGCAGTCGCTCCATGTAAAATACTGGTATTCAGCTCCATCCGGTTATACTGGAAGCCGAGCTCAACATAGTTGGGAAAAGGCTAGGATATATTAGTATAAAACAAAGTCGCTTTTCGTGTGTATGCGTTCAGACCTAGACAGTGGTTTGTGATGGTGGTTAGATGCAGTTTTCACCATCATTTAGCAATTATTCCGGTAAGTTTATGTGTAATTTCATCATTCTTCTGTCCTCGTCCCAATTTATTTGGGGTCGGCGCAACATGTCTTCTTCTATGCTTCTCTATTAGTCGTCATCTCGGCAGTCACTCCCTTTCTAGCCATATCATCTTTCACACAGTCCATCAATCGTTTCTTTGGTCTTCTCCTACTCGTATAGCCATCCACATTCATACTCAAAACTTTCCTGACGACATTTTCCTTCCGACGACCGATTTCCACACAACTTTTCAGTCACCGATGTCACTTTCGACAGTTCATGTGTATAAAAACATTAATATTTAAATTAGATATAGCACGCAAGTTAAGGAAGCCGGCCAAGTGCGTGTCGGACCACGCACAATGAAGGGTTCCGTAGTTGGGATGAATCCCAAGAACAAACTTAACATTGTAGTTAAAAAACATGTTCTCCCATACATTCCAACTGCAAATGTAAGTTTGTACACACAATATTGAAAGATTTACCATGTTATTTTAAGACCATAGACTTCTTATAAGTTTTCCTGTAATCTATAGTTATTGAACTATTTTTTGTATTTTTCTTTTTAATTTTAGGCTCACTACTTTCGGAGATAAGTGGGCGAATGGTCAATTTTCGTCTTTTTTCTTAAATAACTTTAAAATGACTTGATTTAAACTTATTATTACATATATATTTGAGACCCTCATAGTAAGCCCTTTCATTTGATATGTCACACGGTACAGTTTACAAAACTTTTATTTTTATTTTCTTATTTGCCCCCCAAAATTAACCCCCATATTCAAAATTCATTTATTTACGTTACACGGTCATACGGTCACACGGAATAGGGGCACATAAGTAACATACGTGGTACAAGTATGTATTTCTGTGACCCAAATAATCGGTCCATTAGATTCGGAGTAAATTGACTGTGACAGACGGACAGACAGACAGACACACGAGTGATCCTATAAGGGTTCCGTTTTTTTCCTTTTTAGGTACGGAACCCTAAAAAAAGGATAAAATGTATATTCTCAAGCTTTAAAATCTAAAATTTTACCTTAAACCCACTTCACTATACATTGCGTTACGAGGACCAGAATTGAATGAAATTTTCACGAAAAACCGTCAATGAACTCAAAACTTTGACTAGTTCAAAAACTACGAACTATGAGAACATGCCAATAGTATTAAATTACGTAATAAAATACAAAATAGGTTCTCTTTCGCGTGTCGTCAGCCACGTGACTGAAATCACGTTGTACCAATGATATTGTTACGTTCGCAATTGTATGTGTACATTGTAAGCCCATTTACTTGTTTTAAACATTGTTTTGTACAGAAATCTTGTTCTCTCTCGTGTTTGGTAATAATCGAGACTGTATTCATTAACTTTAAGAGCACGTGAATAATTGGTCCCTCGGTACGCGTGATTAGGGTATCTGTCTGAAACGGATCTGTCTGCGAGTTCGTCCGCATGAAATTACGGCCCCCGACCCACTGCGTCGCATCGGTGCATCTAACTTTCTTTTTCTTTTGCTTAGCCCCTTCGGGTATTAGCTTGATGTTATATGGCTTATCATCATCTTCCTGCCCTTATCCCATGTTACTTGGGGTCGGCGCAACATGTTTTCTTCTTCCATTCTCCCCTGTCAACCGTCACACTATCATTCACTCCCTTCTCTTTCATATCATTCTTTACACATTCCATCCATCTTTTCTTCGGCCTTCCTCTCCCTCTCCATCCATCAACATGTATATTCATCACTCTTTGAGCCACATGCGTTTCGTTCCTTCTCATCACATGACCATACCAAGCCAAACGATTTCCTTTCAACTTTTCTGTCACTGGCGCCACTTTCAAACTTCCTCTTATATACTCATTTCGTACTTTATCCATTCTCGTTACTCCACACATCCATCTCAACATTCTCATCTCCGCTGCATGCAATCTTTTTTCATCCGTCTTCTTTACGGCCCAGCATTCAGACCCATAAAGTACGACAGGCCTTACCACGGACTTATAAATTTTCCCCTTTAACTTGAGGGGCATCCGTGGGTCGCAAGTTGTTCCTGTGACCTGTCGCCATTTCATCCATCCTGAGTTGATCCGGTGCGTTACGTCTCGGTCTACTTCGCCATCTCCTTGGACAAGCGAGCCGAGGTACCGAAAGTCGGAGCAGATCGATAAGGGCGTTCCGGCGAGAGATATGGGCACAGGACTGGAGAGGCTGCCAAAATCACAAAACAGATACTTATATGGCTTATAACCTTCCTCAAAAATAGGGCTATCAAATGCAGAAATAATTTTGCAAATCCGACTGACAGTTCCAGAGATTAGCCCGTTCAAACAAGCAAACTCTTCAGCTTTACTAAATTACATGTATTAAGTACAAAATCCCCGGATTCTGAAGTAATTTTTTCAGTTTTATATTTGATTACGAGTATTTTTGAATCAGATTCTTACACAGTTGAATCGTTTTTCTGTGACTCTCTGAGCCACTGGCATTTTTAATTACAGAAGTTGCAAGATTACAGAAGATTACAGAAGTTTTAGTATTAATTTAATATTCTATAATTTATAGTCTATAGAGCCTCAGTAGTCTAGTCCTAGGTTCGATTCCCAGGTCCAGGACTGCCGAAGCTGAGTCAAAAGAACCGCTTAAAAGTTCTGATTTGCTGTATCTGGGACGCGCAAGGCATGCTGTTTATGAACCACCCAGCTCACCAAACTATCTGCTGCTATCAAGAAAAAACGACGAAGACGAGTCAATGTAGTTTTACTACACGATAACGGTCGACTTCATGTCGCATCTGCCGTTCGCCAACAGTTGGAGAACTTGGGCTGGGAGACGATACCCCACCCACCTTATTCCCCAGACCTCGCCCCATCAGACTATCATTTGTTTAGAGCCCTGAAACTACATTTGCGGGGTAAACAATTTAATGATTTCTCTGATGTAGAGGCGGAGTTGAACAACTATTTCGAGGCACAGCCATCAGAGTTCTGAGCGAAAGGCATCCAAACTTTGCCAGATCGTTGGCAAGAAGTCTTAGATGCTAATGGTGATTACATCATTGACTAAGCTTTTTGTATTGTAATAATAATAAAAAATATAAAACGTCAAGTACCTATAACTGTCGCGAATCAGACTCCTAATAATGTTTTGCAAATTGCAAAAAACGTAAGAAAATTTGAATTTCGCGGGTTACCCGGAGCTTCACCCTTAATGAAAGTTCTGTTTTTTTTTTTTCATTATGTACTTCAATAAAAAATCGAAGCTATAACCAGTTTTTAGCACCAAAGCTTGAAAACTCTCAGGCCCTGTTATTTTAGCTTTTTACATAATCAAATACAAATTAATATGATGGCTCTTATCGCATCTCTTCTACCTTTTCCCACGTATCGTTCGTCAAATTGTTAAGTTGCACGGCTGCTGAGAAATGCGTGCACTGACTTGACAGGTCCACACAATCTGTGTGGTTCTTTCCTCAAAAGACCATTTCAGACACCAATCTACATGGTCTTCAAATGATCTGACCAAGATTATGACTGGGCTTGCTCTTGACCTCAATCACGCCAGATGGAAAGCGATGGATAAGGTATTTGATGGAACGAGCGTGCCCAGAAGATGCCTGTTCACTGTTGCTTTGAAGGCAAACGGGTTATACAGGGTGTGGCGTAATTAATAGATAACCCTGTACCTGCGGGTGGGGGATCCCAAGACCAATATAAAAAAATTGTCAAATCCCGGAATCGATGAGCATGCGCAATTTTTTATTTTTTATAAAGAATTGCCACCTTTGGTCACTTATTCGGCCACCGTGTTCACAAATAAAGGAATTTTCACTAAGTATCTGATTTCTGCATAATATTCTTAAATAAACGTGACATTACGGTTTTAGAGTACTTCATGCAGTTTTTTTTTAACTTTAAAGTAAAAAAATGTGTGTCTGTAATTTTTTTCCTAAGTTTGAGTTCGTCTGGTGTAAAAAAAAATGTATAGAAACCTAGCTGCCCATATTTTTTAAAACTTGTCGTCATAATGCAGATTCTAAAATTGTAAGTATAGCAATATTCCATATCTTTTTTTGATACAAAGTGATTTTTTTACAGAAACACAATTTTTTCACTTTAAGATTAAAAAAAAAAACACATGAGTTACTCTAAAACTGCAATACACATCTTACAGCACGTTTATTTAAGAATATTATGAAGAAATCAGATAGTGAAAATTCCTTAATTTGTGAACACGGTGGCCGAGGAAGTGTCAAAAGGTGGTAATTTTACAAAATATAATAAAAAAAAAAAAATGCGCATAACCATCGACTCCGGGGTTTGACAATTTTTTATATTATAGGGCTTGGGGTCCCCCACCTGCACATTCAGGGTTATCTATTGTATATAATTACGCCACACCATTTAGGTAGAAAGAACACATACGCTGGCAGAATGTTCCACACTTTGGCTGTGCGCATAATAAATGTGGAGGAAAACCCTGAGTACGACTGGTCGGGATATCAACCAAGTGCAGATGGTACCTTTTTTTTTTGGATGAGAAATCATCAAATAACTTCTCCCGCTCTAGGTGGAGCGGGAGGGCGTGACAGACTTCTACTGACTAAAACCCACCCGTGTTCCTTCAGTTGCCTGTGCCAGGGCCACGGTAACTCTTTCGAACAACCCCCTGGCAGTACGTCTGGTAGTCCGGTAGTAAAAGAGCGATGATGGGATCAGGTCATGGATCTCCTGCACACACTCTACGAAGTACCGTCTGTAGAAGACCGACAGGCAGATAGGAAAAGCAGACCTCGTGTAGTTTTTAAAACATGATTGACGTGTTCATGTTTTTGCACAAACCTACTTACAGAAAAACAAAAATAAATCATAAAATGTATCATCTTCCAGTCTAACTGGATGCAGTTGAATACCATTATTTTACATGGAGTGACTGCCTATTCAATATCCACAACCTAGCTACTGGGTAAGACAGGTCGTCAGATTTTGATGCTTCTGACTACCCATAACGTCGGTCAAAGATGATAGCCGGGACCAACGGCTTTACGTCGCTGCTTTGCATGAATCAAAAACAATCCAAAATTTTGAAATTACTGGTTTATAACACAGCCAAATGCAAAATAGTCCTTATTTCATGGTCGGTAAGACTCACATTCATAACAGCATGATCGGCGGTTTTGCCGTTATGAATGTGAGTCTTACTTCCATGAAATAAGGACTATTTTGCATTTGGCTGTGTTATAAACCAGTAATTACAAAATTTTGGTTTGTGCGGGTATTCATGCAAAGCAGCGACGTGTTTTTCCAAGTGCATAAAAACAAATGAAAATCAAACTAATTATAAAATCACACAAAAAACGTATTTCTAGTCAACAAACTGTTCGGTCAAGTTTTTGCCAAAACCTGATTCTATTACATAAGCACATAAACTTATAATAATCATTCAAGGTCAAACTATTTTGAATCAAACATACATAATTCATAGTCACGTGTCTATGGTAAACTCGTAAACAGTGGATGCAATGGAAGAAAAAAGTGTGACAAAAGATATGAAACGTGAAGATTATAGGTTTAAGGCTCCCGCAGACCGGGTCAACGCGACTCTGGTAGAACAATTTTTAAGGAAGTTTACATAGAAATTGTTTCACCAGAATCGCGTCGCGTCTGTCTGTGGGAGTCTTTAGAAGGTGAGATAATAATAGTTACAGAGCATGGAATCGGCAGTACAAATCTGTAGGTGAAAGCTAAAGGACCTTAAGTCACATTTTATAAATTATTCAGTAGATCTCATTAAAGTTGTCTATACCCGAAATTAGATCAAGAATCATTGAAAATACAAAAATGACAAAAAATGGACTTAAGGTCCTTTAGCTTTCACCTACAGAAATAAAATTTGGAGTGCCGAAAGTGCGTTGAGCGCAGTTCTTCTGTCACGGACCTTCAGTTTCTGTATGTCACTGGTGACGCAGTGCGAGGAAACAGGGACAAACTTGGTTTGTATGGAAAGTATTGACAATGGCGACTCTAGCAGCGGCCGCTTTGGTTCTGTAATAATAATAGTAGTTGTCGTCGATGTAGTTAGTCTGCAGTAGGTACAGAGGCCAGGGTGGCGTGGTTAGTTACGGTCGTGGGTTCGATTCCTATCCAGGACAAACATTTGTATGCATGAACATGTCTGTTTGTCCTGAGTCTGGGTGTAATTATCTATATAAGTACTTATTTACAAAAAAAAAGTAGTGTATGTAGTATATCAGTTATCTGGTTTCCATAGTACAAGCTCTGCTTAGTTTGGGATCAGATGACCGTGTGTGAATAATGTCCCAGGATATTATAATATTATATTAATGATCACTATAAAGTGTTGGCAAAGGTGCTAGTGCTTTCTATCGGTTCGCGGACAGTAAACGAGACACAATAGAAGTTTTATTGTTACGACGTCTATAGACGTCAAGCACCCGCGAAAGTGTTAAGTAGTTGGATTCTGTTCATATTTATGTTTCTCGCGTTTTATGATAGTGATGGGAAAAGAAGGGGATTATGATAGCCAATTAGCATTAAAATGGGGCTCGTGGTTAAGTAATAACTGCCGCACTGGTCGATCGATCAGGTTAAGCTACGCTTGCCGCGGTCGGTCCGAGGATGGGTGGCCATCTTTACATACCGTGACCCCTCCGTGCCTCGGATTGCATGTTAAACCGTTGATCCCAGCTGTCATTCTCGGATCTTTGACTGTATAACATCTAATGTACATCCTATATTCTAGCAAATAAAAGTATCAATCATTCATTCAGTTGTTACGGGTCGTCAGGAGCCCGCAAGTCCAATATCCAGTCTTACCAAGGGGCATCCTGTTACCCAGTAACTGAAATAAAAATACTGGTATTCAGCTGCATCCGGTTAGACTGGAAGCCGACCCCAACACAGTTGGGAAAAGGCTAGGCAGATTGATTGATTTGATATAATAATATATATAAAAAAATTAAAGCGGCTCTGGGAATACTTAAATCACGAAATTATAACCCCAAAATAATTAAGTTCAAAAACTAAAACCAAGTTCAAAAAAAAAAAAGTATGAATCAAGGAAATATTCTCATCTGAAATTGGTTGGAAAATGGCTCTCTGTCCTCTAGAGGGCGCGATATTAAATTTATTTTGACGTCACATACCCTATAACCAGCGGACGATCAAGACGCTTCCAACGATACCTCATTTTTTTTTCATAACGAGTTTAGAAGTTAGGTAGGAGGGAGCAGGTGAACATAGACATACTTACTGGTCAAAATCATAACCCTCCTTTTTGCTTCGCCTTATTCGGATAAAAATATGCACATAAGTACGAACAATGACATAACACAATCTTATATTCCTTTATACTGCGTTGCAAATTAACCAAACCCCCACAAAATTACAACATACCGTCTCAAATTACCGTCCGTATTAAAATCAAGTGTAACGTAATAAGTATTTAGTGAATAGAGGATTGTGAAGTGACGATACGCGGCGCAAGTCTTGGAGACAATTACCTACATTTCATACAATTATTTACGTAAATATTGTTTCGGGCGACAACGTTTTCATCCCCCTAAACCTTTACAAAATGAGACAATGTTGGTCTCATTACATTCAGTACACCTTAATCTAGGTCTTTACGTTTTTCGTTTTTAGTAATTCAATTTGATTTAATAAAAAAAAAAAACATTCGAGGAAGTTTTTATGTCAAAAATATAGATAGGTATTTAGATGCTAATAACTTATATTGTATACAATATTTCTTTATAATAAAAACGTACGGACCTAGTTTTTCATTATACCTACAACATTTCCAAAAAATATAAAAATTAGGCTATGTTTACGGGGAGAAAAACATCGGTTTTGTATAAAAATTTACAACTTCACAATCCTCTTAAGTGGATTACTAGTCACGTGAAGCGGTGGTGTGGTGAACTTGGCCGCCAGTGCATCACGTTCTCGCATAACTGTGTACTGCAACTATGTTACACTGGCGTGCAACGGAATGACACGTTTTTGTTTGAAATTGGAATTATTGATAAGAGTATTGTATATGTGGTTTGGAAGCAATGTTGGCTGCATTGTTTTTGTGAAGGGTGTAAGTGTAAACAGTGGCAACCTTTTAAGGGGTCATTGTACTCATCATTATGGACAACTTTTACTATGAGACTAAACCTGACATCGCGAAAACAAAATCAGCTGTTCCCTACATTTTGAAGAACTATGCGAACATAAATGTACTGAAAATCTGATTTTTTTTTTTGTGATTTCAGGTTTGGTCCTATAATAATAGTTGTTCATAATGATGAGTACAATGACCCCTTAAAAGGCTGTTTACACTTACAACCTGTATATTTTTTTATAGTGTTGGTCACTACCAACGAAACGAATAACGGTTAACGATATAAAATATTTGTATGATCTAGCACGTGGCATTATGTAGATTCTGCATACCCTACAGGAAAAAGGAGTACATTTTTATTTATTTTTATTATTACACAGGCTATAAATTTTCATAAATTTCCGGTTTATTTTGTTATGAAATATGTATGCACATAGGAACATGTGTAACTACATTATTTTTTTATTACCTTTTACAAAATATCATAGACGTAGAAGTCATGAAGGCGCGCCCTTCATGCATGGGGTTGTGGGTTCAAATCCAGGCAAGTACCAATGTGAATTTTTCATTTCATATGTACTTTCTGAGTTTATCTTAGACATTAATGACTTCTTGAAGGAAAACGTCGTGAGGCAACCTGGACTTATAGTTAATATAAGTCTGACATCGCCAACCCGTCTTGAGCAAGCGTGGTTGTGCCTTCTCTGCATGAGAAGAGGCCTTGGCCCTGCAGTGGGTCAATAATAAGCTGCTATTATTATTTTGACATATCTCAGGACCCTGGAAGGCGTACGAGGGCCTTTTTTTTTTTGTTCCGGGGTGGAAAATCCTCATGGATGACCTCCGCCCTGGGGCGGGCGGAGAGGTCTGTCAGACTCTTACTGACTAAAAACCACCCCGGTGTTCCCTTCCCACACTTGGACCGGGGATCATGGGAACTTGTGCGCCTTCCACGATCCCCGGCTAGTGCCGGCCCGCCATTGCGGGCCACCTCAGGCCCGCGGTGGGAGTGAGATGTGAAACTCCCCCCGCGACGTCCATTAGGGGCGCGCGTGGGACACTACGCGCCGCCGCCTCGGGTCCTGCTGGATGAGGGGCGACGGACGTCCCCGAGTCCGCCGTCCCTCCGGACCTATTTACGGGGGCTGGAAGAGGGCGTTGTCCGCCCTCCGCCGACGCCTAGTTCGCCTGCTGCGGATCGGGAGAGTGGTTTCAATCTCCCTCTCCCTTTCCGCAGCCTCCTTCTGCGAAATCACCGTTTCACAGAAGGAGATCACCGCATCCCACGACTCGGCGCCTCCCGCCATAGAACGAGCGACGGCCGGTAGCGACAAGTCAGCTCCGACCACTGATACGAGTGCACGGCGCGGCTCCTCCCATGCGACACACTCTGCCAGTGTGTGCCACGCCGTGTCCTCCCGACACTGGACGCAGTGATGGCACCGAGCGTCCGGCTCCCTGCCTATGCGACACAGGTACTTCCCGAAGCAGCCATGCCCCGAAAGCACCTGCGTCGCCCGAAACGACAGAGAGCCGTGCCTCCTCCCGAGCCATTCGCCGAGCACTGGTCGGATCGCCTCGACGGTAGCGAGGCCGGGCATACGAGGGCCTAAGCCAACTCGCAGAGGCCCCTTAGACAATTTCAAATGATGGGGAGTCACCAACCATATTGGGCTATGGGTTTGGGTTACTTGAACTATGGAAGAACTATGTCCCCTGCCTGACCAATGTTATATAATTATACATGGATAAAATGGCAGGAGGTGACTTGCACACTCAATAATGGGCCCCCGGTAACGGTCGCTAGCATATAGTGACGTAGCGACAAGGGAGCAAGACTTCCTGAGGTGCTTGAGGAGTGGAAAGGTATTCCACGGCTATCAGGCCAATCCCGGGAGTACGGTCAAGATCCCTACCAGCACCTTACGTGAATACTTCCTTCCCCCGAGCACATTTGCTCTTGTGAATTTCCACTCAGGCTGGCCAATAAAGGCAAGAAAGAAGTGAGGAACAAGACTTCTCCCGGGAGGTAGGATCCGTGGGGTCACTACTGCCCAACAGCTCGCCACATGCTGCCCTGCGGGATCGTGTATCTCTCTTGATCTGGCTCCTCACCCTAGACCTGTTTCGGCAAAGTAAACTCTACCGGCACAGAGATAGAGTTACCACGACGTCAACGTAGAGATACGTCGGTGGGGCTATTATTATTATTATTTATTATAAAATATGACGGATGGTGAAATTTTATTCACATTACAATCTAGCCTATTCGCTATTATGTAAACCAAATGTAATTTAAACTGCTCAGTAACTATAAAATTAAGAAATCATCCAATAACGTCTTTCTTATTCACTTTATGATTAATTTACGTGTTCAAGTCAGCACCCTAATTGCGTAACACACTATCAATCGGAATCCGAATCAATTTGAAGCAAATTGCTAATTCATTGTTCGAAATATTTGTGTGCTAAACAACGTAAATAACGCAAAGAATGTTGTTGAACTGTCAAAATGAAACCGATTCCGATTGATAGTGTGTTAAGCAATTGCCCTGCAGGGTGTAATTACCTACTCTAGATTAAAAAAAAATATATTTCATTAACTTCGTGTAAAATATAGACATGTTTGGAAAATTCACTCACGCCCCTTTGAAAATAAGAAGATAAAGCATGTATTAAATGGCACGTTTTCCATACATATGAATGCAATGTTGGTGACTTACATAAAAGGAAATACACCGTACAGTGGCGTCACAGATTAATACAGATGGGACACTCCGCAGTTTAGGTATGTAGCTACAAGTACGCGGCAGGCCCTTGTCGCCCCTGCCAGGGTTGCGGGTTTTTCGAAAGAGTTACCGTGGCCCTGGCACAGGCAACTGAAGGAACACGGGTGGGTTTTAGTCAGTAGAAGTCTGACACGCCCTCGAGAATTTATTTCATGAATTCCCAGCTAAAAAAAAAAGGCCTTTGTCGCCGGGCCAATTCAATGCGGGCTGCCGCGCACCGGCCGGCTCGCACGGTCAGTTCGATACTCACTCACACGCCGCGTCGTAAAAGAAGACAACCCTAACGAGTCAGAAGGTATAAGAGTTACGCGATAGAAAGAGAGGCAACTTGCAGGTGAATATAACTGTTTTTAGGTAATAAGCGTCGTGCGACCCCCGTCCCTTGCTCGGTAATAATAATAATTACTCTAATTTGATCCAGCCTGTCCCATCTTGCTGTCCTCCTCCCAGCGTTCCCCACAGGGGAGCCCTTAGCGTGTAGTCGCTTAGTCTGTAAGTTTTAAGCCCCTGGCTGGAAATTAAGATACTCCATAGTCAAGTTTAGACGTGATTAAAAAATTGCCGACTAAAAATACGTCAATTTACGTCAGGCGGTGATTAATTTGACAGGACAAAACTAATATTTATCTAATATTCATTTCTAAATGAAATAGAAAGGAAAAGATGCACTGAACTTAAATTTAGTTTAGTTTGTGAACAAGGGAATCGGCGCCAATGTTTCCATTAGTATACAGGCTGACTACGAAAACATGCGACTAAATTTAAGGGGCTACCCATTGATATGAAAAACTTTTACTATGGGAACAACTTGGAATTTGCAAAAAAAAATCCACCTTATGGTCCACAAAATGGTCCAATCGGGTATGAACTTTTACATGGGAAGGTCGATTTTTTTTTGCGAATTCTTAGTCGGTCCCATAGTAAAAGTTGTTCATATTGATGGATAGAACCCCCTTAAATTTTGTCGCATGTTTTCAAAGTCATCCTGGATAATATTATGCTTCGAAATTATGACAGAATTATTATGTTAGTTTTTAGTTTTAAATTAAACAATGGGTCTTATGAATTGCGAACCCTGAATACGCAAATTGAATATATTTCGCAGTTTCTCAATGTGAAGATCAACAATAATTAATAGGTATATACCGTATGTAAGTTGAGCATGTGATACAATAAGCATTACTACACACGTGCCTATGTTACAATTGTTAATTGTTATAATTACCGCTAGACTTAGGTTTTCTTATCAAGCGTTGAGAAAATTTACTAATAGATGACGAATACACGTGTAAATAGTTTATTGAATGTAAATTTAAGTTAGAGAGGGACTTGTGGCTAAATAATAACAACCACACGGTTCGATAGAAGGTTAAGCTACGTTTTCCGCTGTCAGTAAGTAGGTAGATGGGTGACCACACATTACATATCGATATCCGTCCGTGCCTCGGAAAGCCCGTTAAGCCGTTGGTCTGCAAGCAGTCGGTTGTCTTTTAAAGTCACGTCACCATACACATACGTTGATTTCAGCTACTTACAACTTAACCAATCTGCCTAGTCTTTTCCCAGTTATGTTGGGGTTGGCTTCCAGTCTAACCGCAGCTGAATACCAGTACTTTACATGGAGCGACTGCCTATCTGACCTCCACAACCCAGTTACTGGGTAATACGATACCCCTTAGTAAGACTGGTTGTCAGACTTTAGGGCTTCTGACGACCCGTAACAACTGTCAAAGATCCACGAATGACATCCGGGACCAACGGCTTAATTCTGAGGCCCGGAGGAGTCTCGGTATGAAAAGATGGTCACCCATCCACGGACCAACCCCGGCAAGCGTAGCTTAACCTAATGGATCAACCGGTGCGGCTGTTAATACTTAGCCACGAGCTCCACGAGCTCCTACTTACAACTCTCGTTCATAAAATTAAAACCGCAGAAATAAACATCAGTTCAAAATCATTTCCTTCCGAAAAAATGCAAAAAATTAAAAAGATTTCACCATAAAAATTCTTTTAAAACTACCTAAATCTCGCAATAAAAACTCGACGCAAAATAAAAAAAATAGCTCACTCATTAGATCCTAATTGAAATGATCTTTCATGTTGTGTGTTAAAATTTATAGAAATACAATATTTTAACTGTAAAATCACGTAAATTAGCGAAATCGGCAGAATTTCGTGTACGACTACTTAATTGTTTTTTTTTATAAACCCGTGTTTTTTTTTATATACCATAACTCTAGGGTATGAATGAGACCATCAGTTTGAACAACTTTTACTATGGGACCAAATCTGAAATCGCGAAAAACAAATTGGCTGTCCCATACATTTATGTCGTATGGGAACCCCCTTAAAAAATAAAAAAAAACTCCTGAAAAACTCGTCAAAATGTAGGGAACTGCTGACTTTTTTTTTGCGAATTCGGGTTTGGTCCCATAGTAAAAGTTGTTCAAAATGATGGTCTCGTTCATATAGAGTTATGGTATATAAAAAAAATCACGTTGTATATACACCGTGTAATTGACAGGTTGGCAAAAACGAAAAGTATGAATTCAGACTGGTATTGTTAACATTTTGATAGTGAAATATTTTCCCGGAAATGATAGGTGAACGTTTTTCAAGAGTTTTTTTTAGAGCTAACAGCTGATTCCGCGCGGTATGTATGAATTTTCTTTTTAAATCATTATTATTTACATTGCCGAGTTTAAGTTTTTTGCTTTTTTTCACTAAAATTATGTTTTTAGGGCTGGATTTTGTTGTAACAAATGAATAGAACACAAATCTAGTTGAAAAACGGTCGGAAAATTCGACAATTTTCCTGAAGAAAATTCCAACGTTTTTCAGTCATGGTCTGAAGCTACTGTTTAAGTTTTTGCCAACCTGTCAATTACACGGTGTATAGGATTATTGGTAAAACTCCAACAACTTCTTAAGGGGTCATTGTACTCATCATTATGAACAACTTTTACTATGGCACCAAACCTGAAATCGCGAAAAAAAAAATCAGCTATTCAGTACTTTTATGTTAGCATTTCGTCAAAATGTACTGAACAGCTGATTTTTTTATGTGATTTCAGGTTTGGTCCCATAGTAAAAGTTGTTTATAATGATGAGTACAATGACCCCTTAAGAGGTTGTTGGTGTTTTACCAATAACTCTGTATATACGTAGATTAGAATAAAGACGCGAGAATCTACTAGTTTCATTATGCAAATACCTACTTATAATGTTATGTAATAACAAATTAATTATGCAGTGAGTAACATAACTAATAATAATGTTTATTTGTTTATACCGGTCACGTTTTGTACTGATTGCAGTTTCTTTCACGTGGTGTCATTATGCAATTAAATGGTGTATAATGTCAATTTATTTGACTGGTAACCCAATATTTTGTAGGCACGAATATTATTGAGTATTTTTTCACAGATGCACGGTTCCAAATAAGTTACTAAGGTTCTTAAACTCGCCACAAAATAATAGGTCTGTTTTGACAGCCCATGTCGTTTCATATGCCAAAGAGAGACAAACATAGCGGGACAAAGAGGGACACCCTCATGTCAAAACGGACCTATTATTTTGTGGCTAGTTTAAATAAGGAATTCACAGCCGATACCTCGGGCTTGCGGATGGCGATCAAGCCCGGGTCGACGGCGCGTTGTGTTCCACGCGCGCCTCAAAGAGATGCCAAGGGTCCGCGGGTTGTTTGAAAGAGTTACCGTGGCCTTGGCACCTGGGTTTTAGTCAGTAAAAGTCTGACACGCCCTGCTCCTCCGCCTAGAGAGGGAGAATTTAATTGATGATTTCCCACCCAAAAAAAAAAAAGGTTCTTAATTAAAACGGTGGTCTTAAAACGGTGAAGCAAAACATCGTGAGGAAAAAAGTTGCATGTCCTAGAATCAAAATTTCGAAGACTTTGTGACATATTGACCATGTGACTCTGTTGACCTGCACTGGGCCCACGTGGTGGATTACAGCCCACGCCTATCACCGAGAGGAGGCCTGTGTCCCAACAGTGAGTACATTATAGACTATGTCTATGGAAACTGAGGAGATAGTTTAATTTCCTCGCCTTAACAGGACATTTTATATTTCAACTAGAATATGTAATAAATTTCCAAATTAACATGCAATCTTTATCTGTCACTGCTGTTTACCGGTCCTAAATCAACGTTTATATCCTTCACGCTGCACATTTATGGAAGCACAATCACGTTTTAGACAAAATGGACTTATATTTTAAATGTAGCCATGGACGTACGAGCTTGGGTACTCTTCGTCATTCGTGTAGGAAGCCACGGCGTCTGCAAAATTTCTTGTATTAGTTTACTTTCATATCCTCGGTCTACGGCACTGAGAGTTTAATCAGGAAAATACTAGCTTCCACACTGATTAATTTTGATGTGCCGTGCTTCACTGAGGCTGTGGACGCCTGGAGACTCGCTTGGCTGAACTAATCCATCTTCCGACTTGGAATACCTAACAAAACTAAAAATGTAAATTATTTTTATATCGATTTATTTTCTGTTCAGGATTGATTGAGTTTACATAATAATAAGGTAAATAATCAATAAAGTAGGTACTTAAATTGATTGTTACATAACAGATAGCGATTATCGGTAATAATCAGTAAATATTTGAGTTTGATTAGGTTTAAGTACGGTCAGTGATAGTGTTTATTTGTAGCTTGCATAAGCAATTTTGTAATTGGAACTATATCTAATTCCACGTTCGTACGGACGTAAAAATATCGTGATTTAGGATTTTATCGCGCACTACATTTTTAACTCTCGGCGTTGAGCCGAGCATTGAGAATAGAACATAATGCAACCCAGCGCGTTATATAAATACACTGTTGGATTTTCACCTCTCGGAGCTAAGCAGTGCGTTTAAAATCCAGTGCACAAAAAAAAAATCGCCCTTGCGAACATTTTTTTTTTTTCGTGGAGAAATGCTCGTGCATACTGTTATGTAAGACTCCAACCCACTAATACCCCACGGTGGCCTCCTCTGCCGCTTGTGGCGGGAACACGGGCACGCGTTAGCACTCACCGCGAATCCACCACTACTGTCCGTCACTGGACCCTCCTCTGGGGCCCTTGCAAACCTGGGCTTATTAAAGTGTTATTAAAAGCCTGTACGCAAAGGCCTCCTTACCCTCCTTCTAAAATACTGGTAGTCTGCAGCATTCGGTTAGGCTGGAAGCCGACCCTAACATGGTTGGGAAAAGGCTAGGTTGATGAAGATGATGATATTACTTTGTTTGACATAAGACATAATCAGTTTACGTCATTATTATAATCCTAAAGGAATTAAGGATTACCAATCATACTGTGTTTTAGCAAACACACTATGATTGTGTATAATAATAACAATGTTCAGTACACAATTAACGGATGAGAAAGAAATCGCCTAGTTCTCTAGAAGTAAGACATACATACAACCAAAAACTTAACCCTCCTTCTGACGCAATCGAGTAGAACGATGTGAAGATACAATAGGCAAATGAACTTACCTATCCAAAAATAAAACATTGCACGTAACACAAAAGAAAATCAATGTAAAGAAAATTCTGCAATTAATCAGATTCAATAGAATTTACTATCTGTTGAATAATTAAGATAAAATGTTATCTAAATCGTGACATAATTTGTTTAACCATATCATAATGTATCACGTCTTATATAATTGGAATGTGCAGTGGCATGCCGGTGTCTGCATTTATTGTAACGTGGGTATTTGATTGTTTTATTTGAAGATAGCTCACCCCATAAGAATATTGAGAATATATACTGCATACTTTAGTGGTTAGGAGGGAGTCGTGGCAAAGTAATAACAGCCGCATGTGTCGATCGACCAGGCATGTGTCGGTCCGTGGATGGGTAACCATCTTTACATACCGAGACCTTTGGTCCCGGCTGTCATTCGTGAGCCTTTGACAGTCGTTACGGGTCGTCAGAAGCCCGAACGTCTGAGAACCTGCAGTCTTACCAAGGCGCATCGTATTATTCATGCGGGGTTGTGGAGGTCAGATAGGCAGTCGCTTCATGTAAAATACAGGTATCCAACTGCGTCCGTTTAGACTGGAAGCAGACCCCAACATAGTTGGAAAAAGGCTAGCCAGATGATGATTCTAGCCACTTTAGTACTAGACTTTTCTTCCTTTTCCTTAAACTTATATTAAGGACAACATTTTCTTCGATCTCTAATCTCTACGAAGTCTTGACATATTTAATATTCTTGAAATATTTATAATTCCTAAGACATGTAACCGTAATAACTCGTACGAGGTGACACTTACTAATCATTGATAAGTTGATACTATGATACTATCTGTTAGATTAACCTAGTATTACATCAGTTTAGATAAATTAACTGTTAGATAGGACAAAATGGCGTCAGTTATAAATGATAAATGATTTTTATTTCTGTAAGTAGGTTTGTACAAACACTTTTACAAGTCAATATTTTTTTTTTTAAACTAGATGAGGTCGGCGTTTCCTATCTGACTACTCTGAGAAGAAAGGCCGAAACAAACTCAGAGGTCACAGTCTCTTATAAAGTCCAGACATAATCTTGGCCACTTCATGTGAAGACCATGTAGATTGGTGTCTGAAATGGTCTTTTGGTTATATTACAACATACCTTCTTGTAACTAATCCCTATATGCTTAGTTGGGGATTAGGCTAGGCAGATGATGAGACAGACTGAAGACAGTTTTGACTCAAGTCTGAGCACGCCTTTTTAATTCATTGCAGAGAAAGTGCGAGTTATTGAAAACGTGAAGCAAATAGGTTATGTATGGGTGGAAGTTCGGAAAAGCAGCATCATAAAATACAGCTAGTAACACAAAATTCATGTAACGTAATCAATCAATCTGCCCAGCCTTTTCCCAACTATGTTGGGGTCGGCTTCCAGTCTAACCGGATGCAGCTGAATACCAGTATTTTACATGGAGCGACTGCCTATCTAACCTCCACAACCCAGTTACTGGGTAATACGATACCCCTTGTTAAGACTGGTTGTCAGAATTTCGGGCTTCTGACGACCCGTAACGACTGTCAAAGATCCTCGAATGACAGTCGGGACCAACGGCTTAACGTGCTTTCCGAGGCACGGAGGAGTCTCGGTATGAAAAGATGGTCACGCATCCACAGACCAACCCCGGCAAGCGTAGCTTAACCTGATGGATCGACCCGTGTGGCTGTTATTACTTAGCTACGAGCTCCTCGATTCGTGTAACGTAATCAAATCATATAATGACCTTGTTTTCTTACCTCTTAAACAAAAACATACAAAATCGTTTAGTAATTTGTTTGTCAAAGGCGTTTCCTATCCGATTATAGTGTACTAAACATGTTTGAAACAACACAATAATTAATATTAAAACAATACGTTATAACAATGATGGTATTATAAAGTAACAATGGGAGTAAACTTTGGTTATTAAAGGAATTTGTGGGCTTCCCTAAACTCGTGATATCTTTAGAAATGATTGGGTGATTGTTAGAGGCGTTATGTATTACTTAATACCTTTAGGATTTTTGTTGTTGAGAAGGAATAGGAAGGAATAGGAGGAGATCGTGGCTATGTAATAACAGCCACACGTGTCGATTGACCAGGTTAAGCTACGCTTACCGCGGTCGGTGCGTGGATGAGTGACCATCGTACCGAGACCGTTCGTCCCGGCTGTCATTCGTGAGTCTTTGTCAGTCGTTACGGGTCGTCAGAAGCCCGAAAGTCTGACAACCAGTCTTACCAAGGGGTATCGTATTACCCAGTAAGTGGGTTGTGGAGGGCAGATAGGCAGTCGCTCCATGTAAAATACTGGTATTCAGCTGCATCCGGTTAGACTGGAAGCCGACCCCAACAGAGTTGGGAAAGGCTAGGCAGATTGAGAAGGAATAGGAATTTGTAGAAAGTAGAGGGTGATTTTTTTAGAGGAACTTTAAATTGAAATAAAACACAGAAAAATCTTTTTAATATCCATGAAATTGGCTTTATTTCATAGTTAATTTTATGCCATTAAATATGATATGATTTTGAATATGATTTCGGGCATCTGGCCGCCGCCGATGACGCGTACATGACGTAATCTGGAGTTCCAATTTTCACACACTCTTCGTAGTAGTGCTCAATTATTACTAGTTTATCGGAGTAGATATGCGACTTTACATATCCCCAGAGAAAATAAAGTAATGGCTTCAAATCACACTAACGAGGTGGCCAGATTTCGTGAAATTGTCAATTTTTATGAGTAGATACCAAAATAACTGTAAAAAATAGTTACTACATACTTATTTAGATAGTCTAGTAAAAATAATAATCATTTTATTTATTTATTTTACTCTTTATGTACAAAGAAAAATACATAATTATAATTAGGAGTACAAAGGTACTGCTTATTTCTTAAGAAATTTCTTCCAGCAGACCTGCGAAAGGAGAAATGAAATAGAAATGTAGACAATAGTGAGTGAGAACAAGAAGAGAAAAATAGATATGAATATGCGAAGACATAAACTAAAATATTAACTATACCTACACGTATAACATAAACGTAAATAAATACATAAAGCTAAAATATACATACATATACTCTACAAAAATTAGCTAGAAATAACAAAAATTGGCTTGTTTTATGAGGATGAGATTTAATGAGGGATCTAAGGTGTGATCTACACGGTGCGTCACTAGGGCGAGCAAAGGAAAAACGCTCACGCAGGTAGGAAGGATAAGACGGGTTGTGTAAGATGTTGAAGAGGATGTTAATTTGATTTAAATGTTTTAAGATAATCACGAAAAACCAGTAGAAATGCGATGTTGCCAGCCCGCGTGGATTGCTTTTGTCAACAGTGGACAATAGAAAGGCAAAGATTAATGGGCCTTTACCTATGAAATTGTCCATTTTTGATGCTGGCTATACTATGAAGATCAATATCTCTCATTCAGTTAAGAATTCCAAATTCAAATTAATTTTATAATATAAAATCAGTTGTTCATTTGTTTTCCCGCCTTCGATTTTTCTTTGATATTGATGTTTTTGTAACCATGGGAAAATCGAAATTGCGCTCTATTTTCGAATACGAGTTCCGTCGTGGCACCAAACGCAACACAGACAGTACGTAATATCAACGATGTGTATGCACAAGGTACAACAGCAAGTGAATGCACGTTGCGTTTTTGGTTTGATCGCTTCCGTTCTGGAAATTTGATCTCAACATTGAGCCCGGGTGAAAAATTTCAAATCCAACGAGGCGGTGAAAAACGCTTTTAAAGAATTGATCGATTCCCGTTCCCAGGAGAGGCATCAACGAACTTTCATTAAAATGCCAAAAGTGCATCGACAATATTTCTTTTATAAGAATTGTTTGATTTCTTCTATATAAAACGGCAATTTCATAGGTAAAAACCACATGTTCTCACAAAAAAAAAAAAAATCATACAAAATTTCCACAATAGTTTCCAACGCCATAAACTAATAGGATTATCTACAACTTCTCTACGTGTACTATCTGCAGCTATAGAATTGTGAGCACGAGACCCGATCACGTTTCTGAGCTCACGTGTACACAAACATACATACATTGTTCGGTAATTAAATAGGTTACTACGCTCTTATTGTGTCTAATGATGGGGTAACCTATTCGTCATTACACACGTAACGACGGACAGGTTACACAAAGTCTGACAACCAGCCTTATCAAGGGGTAATTGTATTACGAGTACCCAGTTACGGGGTTGTGGATCAGATAGGTAGTCGCTACATGGTACTGGTATTCATCTGCATCCAGTTAAACTGGAAGCTGACCCCAACACAGTTGGGACAAGGCTAGGCAAGTGATATGGTTACCATATGAGCAAGTTTAGATCTTAAAATGCTTTTTCTGTGACTCCCTTGTTGGTCTTGTGTTCGTGAATGTGGGGTTCTTGGTTCGATACCTAGGCCAGGCAAAGTGTCATTAAGCTTCCCCAGCAGGAAATTTTCAGCAGCAGTCCAAAAATCTTGATATATAATAAAATACCCAACATAATTAAAAATGACAGTATTCAAAACTTTAGGTATAAAGTTCTGCTTACGTTTTTAGTTTTGTATTTTTATTTCTGCTTGAGTATAGTTTTCGAGTTATTATTTTTTTTTTGGTATATTGGCGTGTGCTAGCTTACTTATAACAAATAATTTAATTTAATGTTTTGTGTTGCGTAATGTACCTAAATTATTATACGCAGTGTTGTATAGATTCAATTTTTTTTAAACTGAACAGACAGCTGTGCTGCTGGGGAGTTTGTTGCGCCACTTCTTCTCCCCAGCTAAAGCACTAGGAAGTGGTGAAGAGCGGGCGTTTTGGGGGACTGTCTTATGTAATTTTGACGTTCAAAAAGTGCTGATTCTCAGCGTAGTTTGAAAAAATGACTTTTGATTTTGATTGTTAAAAAATAGCTGACATCATTATTAATTGAAAAATGCTACTATTCTGTAAATGCCTTTCTAAATGATGCTGACTTACCTACTGATTAATTGTAATTTATTTTTGACATAAGTACTTACTAATCATGACATTGTTTGCATTTATTTTTTTATTGAATTTTAATTTTATTCCAATTGTTGTAATGTTGACATTTTAATGTATGTTTTATAATATGATTTTGAGGAGTTCGTGGCTAAGTAATAACAGCCGCACGGGTCGATCTATCCGGTTAAGCTACGCTTGCCGAGGTTGGTCCGTGGATGGGAGACCATCTTTACATACCTAGACTCCTCCGTGCCTCGGAAAGCACGTTAAGCCGTTGGTCCCGGCTCTCACTCGTGGATCTTTGGCAGTCGATACGAGTCGTCAGAAGCCCGAAAGTCTGACAACCAGTCTTACCAAGGGGTATCGTATTACACAATAACTGGGTTATAGAGGTCTGATAGGCAGTCGCTCTATGTAAAATACTGGTATTCAGCTGTATCCGGTTAGACTGGAAGCCGACCCCAACATAGTTGGGAAAAGGCTTGGCAGATTGATTGATTGTTTTATAATATGATTTCACCATACTGACTATTGTTCAAATGGAGGTAACACCTCAACAATTAATATAAATAAATAGGTTAACATTTGCATCTCAATCTAATACTAATTTTATATTCAGTCATAATTCTACTATAATGTTGCATGCCTAGTATAACGTATATTTTTTTTTTTTTTTTTTTAATCTTTTATTTTAGGGACTTTAACGTATATTGTACAGGGATCATCCCCCATATTTTAATTGACACCTTATTTACTGTACCTACAATATGTGCAAATAAAGACTTACTTACTTACTTGATGTCTGCCTGGATAAAGGCTTGCCCCTTGTTACATGGGAGCTAAACTAAACATACCTAACGCGTGTGTGTGGATGTATAGTAGTGGATGAGTAAAGGAAACAGCCAGTTCTTCTAAACAAGGTGGTATATTCTCACCAATCACCATCAATCAAGCAGGCACGTTGCCGACCTGTCGTGGCCTGAAACGTCAGGAAAAGCGAACGAGACATTGAAACAAAGATGGCTGCCGCGAGCGCACGCTAGTGATGTCCGTATTATTTAGTAACGGATTCCATCAATGTGGGTATACTCTGCGTGGGGTACGGGGAATGTCAGCTTGATTTCATATTTTTTATTTTGTAAACAAAACTCGGACATCTTTAGTAAACTCTGTAATTTTCAGTACCTATCAAACATTTGTTTATAGTTTGACCAAGACCGCTGTACCGCGCCTTAGGAATGCGCGGTGAGGCGGGTTGCAGCGCTGGCAAATGAGCGGTGGGACGCCGTGAGCGTTGACGAATGAGCGGCCTACACTGCCCCCCGTCTCGCCGCGCACATACCTACGGCGCGGTACAGCGGTTGTGGTCAAACTATAGCCCCTGAATCTCTTTATACAGGGTTATTGGCAAAACACCAACAACCTGGGGACATTGGACTCATTGGAAACAACTTTTACTATAGGACCAAACTTGAAATCGCGAAAAAAAATCAGCTGTTCAGTACATTTTGACGAATTATGCTAACATAAATGTATTGAACAGCTGATTTTTTTTCGCGATTTCAGGTTTGGTCCCATAGTAAAAGTTGTTCATAATGATGAGTACAATGACCCCTTAAGAGGTTGTTGGTGTTTTACCAATAACCCTGTATAATATGTACATAAACGTAAACAATCATCATCCAATGGCGACCGCGGGCTTATAGTAGTTGTGAACCTATGGGGTTCGATTGACATTCGAGCACATATTTATTTATTTATAAAGGTACACCAACAGCGTCTGTATACAAAATATCAATTAACAGTAGGTATTATAACAGTTTTGAGCTTATACAGTCGCCAGTAATAGGTGAACCAACATTCTCAAATACAGTGATAACTATAGATCGGATATTCGGATGCATATTTACCTAAAGCTGAGGTGTTGGCTGTTATGGAATGCACTTTTGTACTGAAAAAAATCCTGGGATTCCAGAATCGACAAATTATTTATGATTATATTGTGTATTCGTACGTTCAGGTGTTGGTTAATATGGAATGCACTTTTGTATCGATCGTAAAAATACCTTTTGACTATAGAATCGAATGCTAGCTAATGTTGTAAAGTAGGTTGCCAAGTTGGCATAACCAACGTCAGGATAAGTAATGTTATAAATGAATTTAAAGTTCTTAAACAAGCATAGGAATAGTTACCTATATGATCCGGGTGCCCGATATTTTTAATTAAATAATACCCACATATTTAAGAAGTCGTTCAGATCGGTCGATCCATCAGGTTAAGCTACGCTTGCCGGGGTTGGTCTGTGGATGGGTGACCATCTTTACATACCGAGACTCCTCCGTGCCTCGGAAAGCACGTTAAGCCGTTGATCCCGGCTGTCATTCGAGGATCTTTGACAGTCGTTACGGGTCGTAAGAAGCCCGAAAGTCTGACAACCAGTCTTACCAAGGGGTATCGTATTACCCAGTAACTGGGTTGTGGAGGTCAGATAGGCAGTCGCTCCATGTAAAATACTGGTATTCAGCTGCATCCGGTTAGACTGGAAGCCGACCCCAACATTGTTGGGAAAAGGCTAGGCAGAATGAAATTTAAGAAGTCGTTTCCATACCATATAACCGATTACTTGTGCATTCCCGGATATTCTGGAATCCCAGGATTTATATTAAGAAAAACAAAAAAAAGAAGTCGCTTCCATAGTTTCGTAGCCAAAAATTAACTTTAGGTAAATATGCATCCGATTATCCGATCTCGGGTGATAACCTAAGCTAAAAAAGAAATGTATAAAAATTAAGTGGTAACTAACTATAGTAACAGAAATATAAAATGACACAAGTTATGTTACAGGGGTTGCTAGAAATTCCTACATATTGATATGACCTATATGTTTTTTGTATTGTATATAACTCACATGTCAAGGGCTAGTATTGTTTGTAAACTAAAATCTTTATGGCCCTTAGCACACCTTCGCCGGGAAACCGAAACCACAGTTGTTTAATTCAACTGACTCGCATGATGTTCCACAACTCGAGTAGCAGAACATCATGCGGTTTCGCTGTGGAGGTGTGCTAAGGCCCTTAGAAATGCAATAGGGCAGTTCCGTTGTCAATAGAGTTCAATATATAATAAAACATAGCAGGTAGTTACTGTTGTCTTTGCGTAACATTCAGTCACGTTTCAGGCTTTGTACCGGTTATCACATGTATTGTAACGGTGCCTACATACTGGTGTTTGTAATGCTTTGTTACTGATATTGTTAGTAATAACAAAAAAAAAAACAGCCAAGTGCGAGTCAGACTTGCACTCGAAGGGTTCCGTACAATATTTAACTATTCAAAATTCAAATTCAGATTGGACGGTAACCCCCAAACTAGGCATTATCCTATATTTTGGTGGTCGGAATTGCGACATTTTTAGATTTAAGTATAGTACATAGTGATTATTGCATAACAGGTAAACATAAACTAAAAATAAACTAATCCAAATTCAATTAAAATTAAAATAAAAACCGGCCAAGTGCGTGTCGGACCACGCACAATGAAGGGTTCCGTAGTTAGGATGAATTTATCCCAAAAACAAACTTGATATTGCAGTTGAAAAACATGTTCGCAAAATTAATCGCAAAAATGTTTATTTATGTGATAAAACTACAAATTAACGATGTTTGGACTTTACTTATGCTCTGAGATCTTGCTTCTTGCCAAAGGAGATGTTCTAAAATGTCTGGACCTTGGGCCAGGCACGTGTACATTATACATAAAAAATAGGGAAATACGTTTAAATCAGTTCTCAACTGTCCAATTACTTTAAAATGGCTATGTTTTCTGGTAAACCACAATTAATTACACATGAAATTGCAACACACAACAAAAACCCGTCATGGCGGTAAGCTGTCATTTTGATTGATTATTGGCGTTTGATATGTTTATTACTCAAGAAGAGGACTGAAGTGACATGGTTGTGACAGCTGACAGTCCTCTTTCTATGATCAGTGATCGACCTATGGTTTATTGTCATTGTTTTTATGCACAGAGTAACTATATCGGTGAGACACCATGTTGAAAGTTGATAAAAATAATTGATTGACATCATTTCCCTACCACAACAGTATACATTTAAATGAATTATCTGTATTTTTCCTGAATTCTACGGATTTTTCTTTTTTTTTTTGAGGTAGTGTACACAGACCTGGCCCATTTTGAAACATCTCCTTTCATGATTCTAGGTCAACGGGAAGTACTCTATAGGTTTTGATTTATTTGCGAGTATTAAAATATATGGCCGTATTTATTATTGCGTTGACTTAGAAGCTTGATTTTTTTTATAACTCCAAGGGACTATAAACCTACGTATTTGATATTAATTTTAACTTGAAACCTCCACGCATTCCAGAGAAAAAGGGTCTTAACAAACTGACAGACATACAGACCGACAGACAAATAAGTGATCCTTTAAGGGTTCCGTTTTTTCTTTTTGAGGTACGGAACCCTAAAAATAATGAATCAAAATAAAGCATTTCAAATTTAAAACAAAGCAAAATAAAATCATCAGTATGAGATCATTATAATAAATAATAAGTATTAATATCGAAACAAAGTATAAATAAAATAACACTTTCGTTTTTTGTAAACTTACCCTTTTTAATTTTTAACTTTTTTTTTTTGAAGTATAATTTAATGTTGTTATAGCGGCCATAGATAACACTCTGAAAATTTCAAGTTTCTACCAAGTCAAATCAAGTGTTTCAAAAGATACAGCCCTGAGTGAGACAGACGAACGGACGGACAGCGGATCCTTCGTCGGACACGTCGACAGATGCATCAGCAGATGTCATCTGCGCATGCGTCCGCCGACGTGTAGACGAGGATATTTGCTCGTCTGTGGTAGGTATTTAACGTCGCCAGATGCGTCTGCCACCAATACGTTTGTTGTCGGTTCTTGTAGCATGCAACAAAGGGATCCAACGCGAGCGCCCGACGTCTTTTCACACGTCTGATGACGCACCAGTATATCGGAGTTTCGCATGAGAGTGCACGCGTGCTTCTTGCAGTTTTTTTTTCTAGTTTGTTAATGTCAGCCGCTGAAATGGCTAATATGTAATTTTCAATTTTTTATTTTTATTGTCTCAATCTCCATTTTTTGCGTGCGTGCGTGTTGCGTCTGTTGAGAATTAACACAGACTGACCGACCCACAGACGTGTGGTCGGCTCGTGGTGATCCCTATGCTGATGCATCTGTCGACGTCCATGGACGCGTCTGTCGACGTGTAGAAGAGGCTTTAGTAATTTATGATCCCGTTACACCCTTTTGGGTACGGAAACCTAAAAAGCAATAGGAGATAGCCTAACGGTTGAGATGTAGAATCAGCGAGTGAGAGGTTTACTATAATGAAATATTAAACATATACCTTATTTGGAGAAATTCACAGAATTTTTAGTTCTCACTGAACTGAACTCACTGACACCTTAGGTCCAAAAACAGGTTTTAACAATTCCGATATCCTTTTTTACGAATGGTATCCAATGGTTCGCATGTTTGTATTTATTTTATCACCGTATTTTTTATAACTGTCTACGGACATCCAGGAGGGGGGCTCGTGGCTAAATAACAACAGCCGCACGGGTCGATCAAAGGTTAAGCTACGCTTGCCGCGGTCCACCACACATCGAGACCCCTCCGTGCCTTCGAAAGTACGTTAAGCCTTTGGTCCCGGCTGTCGTTACGTCGTCACGGGTCGTCGGAAGCCCGAAAGTCTGACAACCAGTCTTTGTCCAGTCATTACCCAGTAACTGGGTTGTGGAGGTCAGATAGGCAGTCGCTCCATGTAAAATACTGATATTCAGCTTCACACCGTTAGACTGGAAGGCGAACCCAATATAGTCTTCACCACTAATGTCTTTAGACAATACGACTGAATATTCTTCATGGTTTAGGAGCAATGTACAGCCTCCTTAACTGTTTGTCAATAAATGCCGGAAACTTATGTATTTGACATGTTTTGTTTTAATTAAGAGTAGTGCGTAACAATGTTGTAAAGGCTAGTTTTGCGTAAACATTTAATTGATTTTGTTAGTATTTTTTTATTTTGTTTATGGTTTTGTGTACATATAATACAATGTACAATGAACACTCAACACGTTTCGTCTGAGCACGTGACTAAAGTTTTGCCCTTGATCTTTGTTGGGATACAAACACATTGATGGACAAAATGGACAAAATTGTCAACTTAGACTGCTCGAATACGAGGCTTTTGCCTGCTTTGCATGAGGAAGCCACTGGGCTTACGAGTACTGACTAGTAACCTGGGGGCCGATTCTACTAATTTGCAACGTTACACGTTCAATTGTGTTTCAACAACAGTTCAGTTTCGAGCGCCGTTCGATAGTTACCAAAAAAGTCATTCTACTGTTTTATAAGCAGAATGGAAACTAAACTTAAACCGAATCGTAACGGGAACGTAACAGCGGATAACCTTTGTAACCAACATTCCAAATAGTACGTTTTAATAATACCACAGAAAAAAAAGTTGAATCTAATAATATTACTAAATACGAATAAGTGCTACTAAAAGTATTTTTAATACAAAAACATATCGAGACCATACTTATACTTTAAGCCTATAATTTTTTTGGTAACATTTCAACTATATAAATAATAAAAACTCAGAAGAACGTTTCCTTTTCGGCCCCAGCTTGCGAAATCTGTGAAACGAAACGTTTCAATTATGTCAAAAAGATAATGATGCGACTAAACGTCACGCTCATGTTCGGTTTTGTTAGCAGAATAGCTTTTGAGATTGTTTCGATCGATCGGTGACTGAACTGAAACGTAACCGCAGTTGGATCGTTGTTACATTAGTGGAATGCGAAAACGCTCAAAAGCCGTGGTTCAGCTGCCATTCAATTGCGATTTTTTAACAATTTTGTTAGTAGAATCGGCCCCCTGTACGGCACTGCACCGAGTGGAGCCAACACGTTGCTGCGCCCTGCTGTGCCTACGATGCAGTTGTATGTATCGCGTCTGCATTACACCACGACAGTTGAGGAGGTCGTGCAGTACATGAAAGTAAAGACCTACTGGACTCTGAGGGTCGAAAGGTTGGAATCGTGCCACGACATTAACTTTAAGTCATTCGTGGTGCGAGTTTCAACCCAACATCTACAAACCTGCTTGAAGGAGGACTTTTAGCCGAAAGGTGTCGTATATCGACGTTCCCGAGGACGGTTACGCGACACCGCGCAGCGACACACGACCGACGCTGGCAACGTTACGTGTATAGTTATAGTTTAATAAGGTTTTTTTTTTAGATATTTATGTATAAAAAATACAGAAAAAGAATTTAGGAAATAATACAAAATTTAGAAATAAAAACGGTGTGTGGGTATGGGTAAGTGTGAGTGAGTGTATGGGGGATGTGTGAGTAAGTGGGTGAGTGAGTGTGTTTAAAAAAATATTAAAATTCTCTAAATAAACTCGTCTTCTTATTAAACGCGGTTAAAATTAATTTAAAACTTGGTATGAAACTGTAACACTATTACGACTTAGAAACAGCATTTTCAAGGAAATATCTCATCGTCAAAGTACCTACAACTAACACAATTTCTTAGAAATTTGGTGAAAACACATCTAACTAATTATAGTTTAACACATAACACGTGAAAACAGTGAAGTTTCACCTTTCAACAAGTACATGATGTATTTAAGTAAACTATACGACGTGTAATTATTGTGTTATATTATGGCTGTAGTTCAGAGAAACCCCATGTGTAGTGTGACGTAGTTTTAATCACGTGAAGAATGTTCTAGATTGCTCTAATTATGTTTGTGAAGATTTCAGAATTGGTCTGTGTATTGGAGCCTCACTGAAACATCATCTGCCTAGCCTTTTCCCAACTATGTTTGGAACTATGTTCGGCTTCCAGCCTAACCTGATGCAGCAGAATTCCACAACCCCACAACCCAGTTACTGGATAATACGAAACCCCTTGGTAAGACTTGTTGTCAGACTTTCAGGCTTTTGACGACCCGTAGCGACTCAAAGATCCACAAATAACAGCCTAGACCAACGGCTTAATGAGCTTTACGAGACACGGAGGGGTCTTGGTATGTAGAGATGGTCACACATCCACGGACCAACCGCGGCAAGCGTAGCTTAACCTGATCGATCGACCCGTGCGGCTGTTATTACTTAGCCACAAGCTCCTCTGCAACTCTGAACGAAAACCTAAATGTAAAAACAAGGCAATGAAATTACATAATTTTATCAGAATCAGCAATTTCTTCAACAGAATCATTCCCCGTGAATTTTTTTCTAGAACGTCTTACTGTTCTGAAGGAAAAACACTTCAGAATTAATTCAGAAATCCTTCAAAGTGACCACGTAACAGGCATTGCCGCAGGGCATGCTTGTCTACAAAATTTTCAGGGATAGCCTTGAAAATCAACAAACTTAATTACTGTAACCATTCCGCCCGTCGATTTGTTTTGTTCCCATAGTTTACCCCTATTGTTATAACATTAGACGTACATAACATTTTTTCTTCTACTTGAATAGGAAAATACCTGATTGTTATTCTGAATTAAATTTTCCATTGTAATAATTGTTTTTGAAGGTCATTTGAGAGTTATGTTCAAAGGATTTTGGTATGCCTACTGTTTTGTTGTAGACGTATGTATGTTGTTGGCTTGTGGCTAAATATAACTGCCGCACGGGTCGATTGATCAGGTTAAGTTACGCTTGCCGCGGTGGGTCCGTGGATGGGTGACTATCTTCATATACCAAGACCCCTCCGCGTCTCGGAAAGCACGGCCATCGTATTACCTTTATAGTAACTGGGTTGTGGAGGTCAGATAACAGTATTTTACATAGAGCGACTGCCTGTCTGATCTTCACAACGCAGTTACTGGGTAACACGATACCCACGGTAATATTGGTTGTCAAACTTTTGGGCTAATGACTGTCAACGATCTACTAATGACAGCCGGGACCAATGGCATAACGTGTTTTCCGAGGCACGGGGGATCTTTATATGTAACGAATGGTCTCCCATCCACGAACCAACCGCGGCAAGCGTAGCTTAACCTTTAATCGATCCGTACGGCTGTTATTTAGTCACGAGCTCCATTTTTAGTGAACATCAATAAATAGTTATAATCAATGATAAATGATAAATGATTTTTATTTCTGTAAGTAGGTTTGTACAAACACTTTTACAAGTCAATATTTTTTTTTAAACTAGATGAGGTCGGCGTTTCCTATCTGACTACTCTGAGAGAATATAATAAGTATTTATCTATAAAAATTAATCAGTCTTAGGCGAGGCGGGTTGCACCAGCTGCTGACAATGGGTTTCTCAAAAGCAACAATCAAAGGTAAAACAGCCAAAATCACAAAACACAGAAGTAATAATCTACAGACGACAGCACATCAAGGTACCCGAAACTGTACAAAATTCCCAATCAACCTTGAACTTAATGCTTTAGCGATAAATTGGAAAATCTATTAAAGAAATTTAACAGATTGTAGTAGCTTGGTGAGCTGGCGTCTGTACTTTGTGTTTTATCAACAAATCGTTTTGAAGCAGATGTGAGTACAAACGCCTGAAGGGGACGAAACCTCTACAGTACCTTGTACTTAGAATGTAAAACAGTAAAGGTTTCATTCAAGCCCCTATCTATTTACAGGGTTATTGGTAAAACACCAACAACCTCTTAAGGGGTCATTGTACTCATCATTATGAACAACTTTTACTATAGGACCAAACATGAAATCGCGAAAAAAAATCGGCTGTTCAGTACATTTATGTTCACATCTTCGTCAATTTTTTTTTTTTTTTTTTAAATCGGCTGGTTAGTACATTTATTACAGCAGATTTTGTTTTCGCGTTACGGAATATTGTAGAGCTGAATGCAGTACAATCCTTGAGACGTCGAATCCAGCTATGTATTGAAACAATGGTCGTCATCTTGAACAATTAATCAGTTAAGGTTTATTAAGTAGAGAGGTAGGTAACATAAGAAAAATAAAAATAACATTTTCTTTAAAACGTGCTCTGTCCTTTTGTTTGCTGTATGTCATTACTTCCCAGAATTCAATCCTTATTAGCGATACTATCGAATGGTGTAATAATACAGTGTTTTTGTTTCAAAACCAACGGGTTTGATTCCTGCCTAGAAATATTGTTGTTTCAGAAATCCAATGATGCAGTTTTAGTTTTCATCAAAATCGAGCCCGCGACTCCTTAGAGTACTTTTCCGCTATTCCTCATAGTTTCGGATTTGGCCATCCACGCCCACTTGAAAAATTCACCTATATACGAGTAGTATGTGTCGTTTTGAAAGAAGTCAATCTGCCTAGCCTTTTCTCAACTATGTTGGGGTCGGCTTCCAGTCTAACCGGATGCAGCTGAATACATACCATTTTACATTGAGCGACTGCCTATCTGACCTCCACAACCCAGTTACTGCGTAATACGATACCCCTTGGTAAGACTGGTTGTCAGACTTTCGGGCTTCTGACGACCCGTAACGACTGTCAAAGTTCCACGAAAGACAGCCGGGACCAACGGCTTAACGTGTTTTCCGAGGCACGGAGGAGTCTCGGTATGAAAAGATGGTCACCCATCCACAGACCAACCTCGGCAAGCGTAGCTTAACCTGATGGATCGACCCGTGCGGCTGTTATTACTTAGCCACGAGCTCTTCCTTAGCCACGAGCGAAAGAAGTGTGTACCAGATATTTCTAGACCCTATTCTACTGCGTACAGCCGTAGTATTTATATCAATGACGCACAAAATACTAATTCAATTATCACTGACAATATTGAATAACAAAACGTGAACGGATCACGTTTCTTATTTTTTCTTATGAGCATAATTTAATACCTTTTTGCTAAATAACAACTTTTTGCTTACGGCCATAAAAATATGATTACAGATTTGCATATTTATGGTAACTATTACAAGTTTTGCCATTTTATTTTTAATTTGTTCTACTTCTATTACTACCCATGAATATTAACAACATCCACTATGGGGCCAACTCTGAAATCACGAAAAAAAACCGGCCAAGAGCGTGTCGGGCCACGCCCAGTGTAGGGTTCCGTAGTTTCCCGTGCGTAAAAATATAATAAAATATGTAAACGAAGTATATGCAAACATAGTCCAGAAATTATTTTGTACAACTTTTTGTCTTTTTTGTACAAAAACTGTTGTTTCCATCAAGTTCAAAATGATTTTCCTAGAAAGTCCTTATAAAGTTCTACTTTTCAGATTTTTTTCATATTTTCTAAACTTATGGTTCAAAAGTTAGCGGGGGGGGGGACACATTGTTTTTTACTTTTGGAGCGATTATTTCCGAAATTATTGACATTATCAAAAAATGATGTTAGTAAACCCCTATTCATTTTTAAATACCTTTCCAACAATATATCACTTGTTAGGGTTGAAATTAAAAAAAAAATCACTTCCCACTTTACATATAGGGGGGCCACCCTAATAAAACATTTTTTTCCAATTTTTATTTTACCACTTTGTCGGCGTGATTGATATACATATTGGTACCAAATTTCAGCTTTCTAGGTGCTAACCGTCACAGAGATTACGCGAGGACGAACAGACGGACGGACAGACAGACATGGCGAAACTATAAGGGTTCCTAGTTGACTACGGAACCCTAAAAAACAGCTGGTTCATACATTTTGGTCGAATAAATATTGAACTTTTGTATGACACAGCTGATTTTTTTTCGTAAGTTCAGAGTTGATCCCATAGTGGAAGTTGATCATATTCATGGGTACCCTGTTAAAATTTGCGCATTGCTTAAACACTTTTCCAGTATGCTTCTCATACAAAAAGGATTCCAACCAGGAAGTCCAAGTTTTCGTTACAATGTCTACAATATACCATGACCCCTTAGGGTTGTCTTTAAATATTTAAAAGTGACTTAGGAAAAGTTCTTATTGATGCATCATCATCTCATGTCAGTGTTTGAGAGCAAAAATCTTTAGGCCCAATTTAGGCTGATCAGTCTAACGTTTACCAGCTATGAAATGCCGCCAACTTCTGCATTTGAGAACAAACTAAAACCTACCTATAAAATTGATTCTAAAAATAGAGGAAATACTTTAAAATAGAGAAGTCATCATCTGCCTAGCCTTTTCTCAACTATGTTGGGATCGCTACCAGTGAAAACGGTACACCAGTTCTTTACATGGAGCGACTCCCTATTTGACCTCCACAACCCAGTTACTAGGTAATCATTTTGGTAAGACTGCTTGTCAGACTTTCGGGCTTCTGACGGCCCATATCGACTGTCAAAGATCCACGTATGATAACCGGGACCAACGGATTAACTTGCTTTTCCAGACACGGAGGAGTCTCGGTATGTTAAGATGGTCACCCATGCCAACAGCGGCTAGCGTAGCTTAAGGCGGTGCTATATGTAAATTAGGCTGGAACTGAAGAAGTTTAAAACCTTTTTTCTCCATAACCCGTACCATAATGATCTTTAAAAAAAAATATGTTAAACTACACAATAAAACACATGTCCCCTTCACTTCGAAAAAAATAAAAAATAATTTTAAATATCATTAACATACATGAAAAGTAACCCCTGTTTTAGAAATATAAAACCTTTTTTCTTCGAAACTATTAATCGCTAGGTTTTTTTATAATCATCATGATATTACACAATACAATACCTAGGGAATCCTCGGCTTATTTTTTTAAATAACTTTTCTAATTACTTATAGTCATTATTTTTTACATAAATCGACACTCAATCGCGTGAGCAACCCCTCTGTCGCCTATTAATTTAGTGCGGGACGAGACGCAGTGCTGAACGGACCTGTACCACTTTTTCCCGCATTTTTTCGTTGGTGACAATACCATTAGAAAGTATTGTAAACAAATACCTACCTACTTATTTTGTTGTTTTTAATAGTTTTTGTGTGTGTAAATATTAGAGTAGTTTTTAGTATATAGTTAGTAATACTACATAGGAAATATTTGTGTTAATATAAGTTTATTTATAAAATCAATATGGGTGACAAAAAAGACGCAATAAGCGTAATTTGAAAATAAAATACAAGAGGAGAATAAAAAGAATGAGACGGTAAGTAATTTGAGTACCTATCTAACATTTTACTAGTAACCATCAATCAAGCGTTTTGATAAAAAGATATAGGTAGGTACGTATAAGTAATATGCGTACCTAAGCAGGTACCTACCTATCAGCTGCTTATACTTACCTAGGTACCTTTCGTCGCCAGAACGAGAAACTGTTTTCGTTTCGAATTTGCCAACGGAAATTCGTACTTTAATGGCAACAAGGTATAGATTCCAAACGACCGGGCGGCATTACGACACGGCGGCACAGTAACGACATAAGGAGCTATAGATTCGCATGCAGTGAATCTATAGCTTGTTACTATTAGACACGTACGAATTTACGTTGGCCGGAGTTTCGCTAGCTAATTTAATTTAACCCTGAATATGTGTCGCAGCTAACTAGTTTATCGTGTTTAGATATCTATACCCATCACGTCTGCGGAGTTTCGCTAGCTAATTTAATTTTACCCTGTATATGTGTCGCAGCTAACTAGTTTATCATATTTAGATATCGATACCCATCACGTCTGCGGAGTTTCGCTAGCTAATTTAATTTGACCCTGTATTATTACTCATCGCAATCAGATTGCTAATACAGGGTAATAATTAGGCCAGCCACATACAGTCGGAATTCCGTCCCGGAATTCCGTTTCGAAATATCGTTTCGGAATTTCGAAAGCAGCAAACCCATACAAAGTCACGCACAGACTACCATGCGTAATTTTGAATCGGAGAAAATTTCGAACGGAGGACTACTTGTACGTGTGTGATAGATCCTTGATCTTGCATGGATTTGCTGCATTCGAAAATTCCGAATCGATGTTTCGAAACGGAATTCCGACAGTATGTGGACTTTTTTGTCCATCCTCTTTGGACCCCATGGATGTAACCTGCAGATTGCGACTCTCGGACTACAAGGGGTCGAAAAGTAACGAGGTTGGCGAGTTTCATAGGACCCTAAAGTTATAAGCAAATCAAATGACATATTTTAAAATTGGATTAACGTAACCCTTTTATAAGTAAACGTGGATGAACGTATACAATATAAGCTACAATATTTTTTAAAGCCATCAGTATTTCAACTGAATTTTATATTTTACTTTGTTTTAGGGGAACTGAAGAATTATCGATTGGTAGACGTATTGTAAACATCAGTCATTTTTTTAAATCATTCCAAGAAATATCAAGCCACGGACCATTGGCCTGCGGTTTAAAGTCAATAGAAATCGTTTCTGAACGTTTGACAGGTTTAATGAATAAATTAAAACTGAAATGTCTTTTATGTAACATGAGTTTTATAATAGAGGGAGACAACACCCCAGAAGAAATGAATTTAAACACATGTGCCGTAGCTGGGGCAATAGCAGCAGGATGTGGACATACGCAACTTCTGGAAATTACGTCAACTCTAGGACTTCCTGAGATCTCACAAAAATGATTCACCTTTCATATGGATATAGTAAACAAAACGTGGGAATCTGAAGCGTTAAGATCTTTGAACGAAGCTACTGAAGAGGAAAGATGTGCTGCCGTTGAAGAGGGTAAAGTAAATGCAAAGGGCATACCGATAATTGATGTCATTGCTGACGGATGTTGGGCAAAAAGATCATACAAGAAAAACTACTCCTCACTGTCAGGAGCAGCAGCCATACTTGGTAAACGTAGCAATAAAATATTGTTCATGGCTGTCAAAGATAAGTTCTGCTACATTTGCGCTAGAGCAGAAAATAAAGGAATCTCGACAAACAAATCATATTTGTTATAAAAACTATACAGGTAAATATTTTATGTGTTTTACATACAAATCCTAGTAATATTATAAGTGGAAACGTATTGCTGTTTGTTTGTTTTACCCCGATATGTCAAAGGAAATGCTAGAGGAATCGAAAAGAATATTTTTGAAAAATTTAGAGAAGAATGAAGATGAAAGAATAAGAATTGAAACAGGTACAATACTTCAAAGTGAGTCAAGTGAATGGCTCGAACTAAGAAGAAATTAACTGACGGCTTCAAATTTCGGTAACGTAATTAAAAAACGCAATGACATCAGTTGTGCTCATATGGTGAAGAATTTAATTTATAAAAACCTAATAGATCACGTCAAATGGGTGTTAGCATGGCAAGTCTAGCTTTACGTAATAAAGAGACTGAAAAACAGTATTCTCTACAACTAAAGGTGCATCTCCCCGCAGTGTGTAACCGTTCGTGGCCCACTTGGAAGTCCTTGAACCGTCTCCGGAGCCAAGTAACTCCAACATGATAAAGAGGGGCTACGTCGTATCCTTCCCTCTGTGTCCCAAAACATGCAATCAAAGTGACCTGTGCAACTGACGACGCTGTGGAAGTGGCCTCTTTTAACGCCACCAAAACACAGGCGTGTCTTTTCACCGCTAAAAGGAGTTGTTTCGCCCAAGCTCCTAATTTTCGGGGTACATGTGTTCCTGTAACTGATCGGCTCAAGCTTCTAGGCATGGAGTTGACAGCAAGTCTCAACTTCCGCGCCACCATCGAGTACAAAGCCCAAACAGCGGCCGAGAAGCTGGGCATCCTAAATAGGGTGAAGCGATACTTTACGCCTGGACAGCTTTTAACCCATTACAAAGCGCAAGTCCGATCCTGCATGGAGAATTGCAGCCACCTTTGGGATGGATCAGCTAAGTACCAACTAGCCATGCTTGACTCGGTGGAACGCAGAGCTAAGAGGCTCATTGTTGACGTAGAACTAGTGGACGCCAAGCTTCCCAGCTTGGCTCATCGCCGCAAGGTTACCTGCTTGTCGGCCTTCTTCTTCTTCGGTGAGTGTGCCCAAGAACTCCACGACCAGATTCCACCGGCAATCTTCTACCATCGGATATCTAGACGCACTGCCTTACCATCCCTACCTAGTTGCTATTCCACCAATTCGCACTAATAATAATAACAATTTTATTGCAGACTTTCTGTCCATAGATTTGTTGGTAACAATGTTCTTATCCTAGTGTTAGTAAGAGTAAAAAAGTAGTACTTAATTCAGGCGCTTGCTCGCATGTGAAGGCCTATCCAGTGCGCCATCAGTGCCGAGTCCCACCGGCCGACGACCGCGGCCAGGATGGCGCTGGGGCCGCCGCGCACTCGCGCAGGCATGCGCGCACAGCGCATCCGTATGATCGCGTGGAATCCGTCCACGTGTGCCTCCACGAACATGCCACTCGCGCTACAGTACCGCGGTAGCCCCATCAACACCCTGAACTCGTTATTATACTGTATACGCAGGGCGTCGTATGTCCTCTGCGTGTATCTCGCCCACAAACTGCACATGTAGATGGTTTGGCAAAGTGACCTGAATAGTGTGATCATCACTTGTACAGAGCAACGTACGAATCTGCGAGCCAACACATTACAGCGAACAACAACGCCCTACGTTCCCTTTCCACATCCATATTATCAACAAGATCTTCGCCTCTTCGGTGACCCAGTGGCCCAGATACTTGAAGTGAGTGACTCTGTTCAATGGTGTATCATAGAGTGAGACGGGTGGTACCTCTGAGTAATCTTTTTGGGTGCTCTAAAACCATAACCTCACTTTTCTTTACATTATATCTGAGCCCATGGGCCTCCGTGTACCCTTCACATATCCGAAGCAGCTTACGCAACGCACCGCGTACTAAGCGTTTCCAAATGTCTTTTATAATGCACACAGCAAAAGAGTGGAACTCACTACCTGCGTCTGTGTTTCCGAGCGCATACAACCCTAAGCTCTTCAAAGTGAGAGCGAACAGGATTCTTCTGGGTAAGCTCACTCCATCGTCGACTTTGTCTCTGTCACCTCTGACCTAGACTAGAGTCAAGAGCAAACCCATCTCAAATAAAAAATAAATAAAAAAGTGGCGATGTTTTGGGCCGACAAGATCTGAAACACAGTCGTGACAGCGACAGGAAGAAGAAGCACAGTATTCTTTTCTCATCAGAAAGTCGTCCACAGCTTGAGACAGGCCTCCCCCAAGGATCGCCACAATGACCGGTCCTGCCGTTAGAGGCTTAACTTGATATTTCACTTTTAAAACCCGGGGCTCTGATCCATATAAATCGGTTCCATAGCCATTTAAAACCTTTATTTCTTTATGATTGTTTGTTGCAGGCATAGGCACTAAATGAGCACCAGTTAACCTTCAAATTTGCTAATTTAAAACATGATAGTTTTAAAAGAATAATTTGTCAAAACTTCGTTACAAACAAAACCTTTATTCCCCGTTTCCGTTTCCTTCGAGGTTATTCTTATTGAATGACGTGAATATTATGTAAAGCGAGTACAGAAGTAACGATACTGATCTCCACAACAAACACTAATTACGTGTGTGTTACGTCATTACGTAGTGTAGTGTTGTAACATCGATCGATAATTTTTATACTGATATTATTCTAAAAAAAAAAAAATAGATACGAGTACTACCAAATATCTTTCAAGATTATGTGCAAAACCAAATGAGTGAGCTGCGACGCTCTTTTCACCAAGTCTAAGTTACTTAAGGCGACGATAACCGACTTTTAATGATTTTAAACTGAAGATCACGTCTAAACGAGTAGTGTCAATGATTTGGAAAAAATATGTGTTAAATAAGAGCGTTTTCTTAATAATTAATATGTGAATATTTTAGATTATGTTTATACCACACAGTGTAATTAATTTGTAAAATTATGTCTAACGTGGATAAAAAATTGAGAATCACGCAAAAACTATCAAGCGTATTTTATAAAACCTTTACCATTTTGAAGATAATTTAATTATTTATCTTTAGTATTCGTGTTTTATTATAAGACCTTTTGTTTTATGTATAATAAATTAATATTGCGTCTAATTTGGGACAGCGTTCCTTGATGAACGAGTCCTATTACTGGCTGGACGTACGACGCGTTGCATGAGCTGAGCGGGCCTAGCCAAAGTAACATTCGATTAACGATGACGCTAGTAGAAAAGGCAAAAATATATGGGGTTGACATAGCTATCGAAATGTCACGTGATCATAGATCAGCATTTCCATAGAGACGCGTGTCGATAGCGCTTGTAGAAATAGAATCGCTCCGAAGAGAATGCCATTTGGCTAGGCCATTGGCATATACCTGCGTCTTAGCATGCTTTTTTTTTAACTAATCCTTGTAAAGAGAAAAATAAAAATAATATATTTTTTTTAAAGTTCAATAGCCTATCGCAGTCCGCACACTCTGCCCTCCGCCTTCCGCATCCAGTCTCTCCCAGCCAGATCTATAAGGTCGTCGGTCCATCTAGCTGGGGGGCGTCTTACGCTTGCCGATACGCGGTCTCCAATCCAGGACTCCTCCGAATGCATCACCGGCCATCGGTCCTTCGATAAACATGGCCAACCCACTGTCACTTCAGCTTGCTTACTCTGCAACTGCTGCTCGTGTATTGTATTTGAAGGAAAGATAATGACGTAATAAAAAATATGAGCTAGTTAGTAAGGTGGCAGCAGGTCTGCCTAGGATGCTTCAGACGCACATTTAATTATCGTTACTCGTAGCACAACACTATTAAAACGATACTATTCTTAGAGTACGAGTATCAAGGATCGATTGTTACCTAACGAGTCGTAACAAATCTTCTACTTATCCGATGGTATGACGAATCGTTTTGAAGACACCACCACTACAATGAATCTTCTGAGTACCTAGATAATTTGTTATTTTTACGGTGGAAAGATTAGTTAAGTAATAAAGACAAAATTGTTACATCACGCGGGTGTTTCACGATTTCAAAGGTTTATGGTAACTATTATGTATCGCATCCAACTGGTTTATTTAGCTTTAGTTAACCACCTAGACTTTTAACTAAACGGCAGCCGTTCAACTAGAGCGGCCTGAATGATATTCAATTATAGGTTAGGTTGGAACTGTGAACAACCACGCACAGGCCGAATTGGTCGCAGTAACTAATCTAGGGCACCCGGGCTAAATGGGTTAGGTTAGGTTAGAACTGTGACACGGCGGCGATCGGAACGGACCTTTCGCTCCCCGGCTTGATCAACGCCATGCTGGGGGATGAGGGGTCCTGGGCAGCAGTCGCCTCCTTCTGCGAACACTTCATCTCACAGAAGGAGGCGGCGGAGCGCGCGCGGGAGGTAGACCCTCTCGCGGCACCGCTCCGAAGGCGGAGGAGGGGTTGAAGAAGACGTCAGTGTGACAGTCATCTCCGACTCCTCCCAGGTGGAGGCCAGCAGGCAATAGGTGCGGGGGCATCCTTGCCTGTATTGCACAGGCCTCCACCAGTGTCGGACGGGAATGGCCAGGTGTTCCCGGCCATTCCCGTAGCCCCCCGACCTGGGGGGCATGCGGGGCCCGCCAGCTAGGCGGGCATGCGCCGGGAGGGTTGTGGAAGTAAAGGCTGAGCCGGTTTCCCATGGCCCTCCCATCACGGCGATGCGGGAACACCGCTGAGTTTTAGTGGGTATACTGCCACTCTGGCAGGGAGTCCCACATACTCCGTGTCGTCCCCCGACGAGCGGAGATGCGTAATGTCATTTCTCAGCGACAAAAAAAAAAAAAGGTTAGAACTGTGACCAACCACGTGCGAGCCGAACGAGCGAAGCGAGCTGTGCCGCGGCAGGAGACGGCGAGATTTGATGTTTTCTGCTCTCGGATTGGCAAAAAATACACCATAATAGTTCTGCTATAGTCCCATTCCCATGAGACAAAGCGCGAGCCAATAACCGGCCAGACATCTAAACACCGAGGTGCTCCTGAAGTTTTGTTAAGGAGAAAACCAAATTGCCTAACTGAGGATTGAGCCTAGTACACCCCACGATTAGGCAGTCGAGTTTTCAGCCACTAGAAACAGTAAAAGAAAAATAAATATACATAACATCCGCAAAACAGAACTCAAATAGGAAATACATCACAAACATAACACATAATAAAACCAACAATATTATAGCACACGTCATGTAATGAACACATAATAAACTTCAAGTGTATACTTATTATAGTGTAACACACATGTGTTGCGCAATTGAACAACTACTAAGGTACCTACCTATTTATTAGTTGCTATTTTGATGCACATGTGCTTGCGCAGTATCACGTGTAGATAAACTAAGGCTCGGCGCACATCTGGCAAAGCGCACCGCAGCGCATTCAACACTGCCCAACAAATATCGACCTTTCATTAGTTGAAATAAAGTTGAAAATAAATAAACTTCCATTAGCTCGAGCAGGCGCCGCAGCGAAAAGAGGCGCGCGTGTCAGGTTAATTATTCTCAACTTTATTTTTAGGCGGGCAATGTTGATATTTGTTTGGCAGTGACAACCGCGCTGCGCTGCGCCTCGCTAGGTGTGCCCCGGCTCTAAGAGCGCAATCTTCTTAAGCTATACTCTATATGTGTATACAGGGTTATTGGTAAAACACCAACAACCTCTTAAAGGGTCATTGTACTCATTATTATGAACAACTTTTACTATGGGATCAAACCTGAAATCGCGATGAAATAATTAGCTGTTCAGTACATTTATGTTCGCATAATTCGTCAAAATGTACTGAACAGCAGATTTTTTTTTGCGATTTCAGGTTTGGTCTCATAGTAAAAGTTGTTCATAATGATGAGTACAATGACCTAATACTAATAATACAGTTAAAGAAGATGAGTTTGTTTTTTTTATAGAAAATGTCTTTTCGTTCGGTGTACTGGTAGTAAGATTTCAACCGCTAATAACTACGAGAATTTTAATCCTAGAGTAATGGCTCAGCATTCAAAATATAGGTCATAATCGTAACAATTTTAAAGCACGATTTCATTTCCCTGTGAGGTCACATTGTGAGTGCAGGCGCATGTGCGCTTCCTTGGGGCGGCGACCAGACCGCCGATTGAACGCGTTCCATAGGGTCATGGCCATCCGGCTAGTTCGGGAATACCGCACGGTCTCTGGTGAGGCGGCGAGCCTCCTTGCCGGATTGCCGCCGTGGGATCTGGAAGCAAAAGTCCTCGCATATACATGGAAGTGGCGCGAGGAGGCAAAACGCCGGGGCGTAACTCCACTGCTACGAGAAATCATGGCACAGCGGACAGAGCTCCGGCGGGATCTCATGGCGACATGGAGAGTGCGACTGTCGTAACCCAGTGCTGGGCAGGCCACAATTGCGGCGATAAGTCCCCTCTTTGAGGAGTGGTTGGAGAGGCATCACGGCATCCTCACCTTCCGCCTGACGCAGGTCCTCACCGGAAACGGTTGCTTCGGGAGGTTTCTGTTCCGGATAAGGCGGGAGGAAACACCCGGGTGTTACCATTGTGTGGATCGCCCCGAGGACACTGTGGAGCATACGGTGGAGGTCCGGCTTGGGCAGAGCACCGCCGCGTCCTCACGGAGGCAATTGGCGGCGGCGATCTCTCGCGTCCAGCCCTGGTACAGGCCATGGTACGGAGCGAGAGTGCATGGGAAGCCATCACCTCCTTCTGCGAAGCAGTAATGCTCGCGAAGGAGGAGGCTCACGCCCCTAGTCGCCGCAGGAGACGCCCTGGGCGTCGGGAATCGATAGCCGATTACCGGCCACCGTAGGCGCGGGCTTGCGGATGGCGAGAAATGGGTAGCTCGCCATATGGCAAGGACCAGGCCCGGGTCGACGGCGCGTTGTGTTCCACGCGCGCCTCAAAGAGATGTCAGCACTAGCTGAAGGGGTCCGCTAGGGCCGATGCCCGCCAGGGTTACGGGTTGTTCGAAAGAGTTACCGTGGCCCTGGCACAGGCAACTGAAGGAACACGGGTGGGTTTTAGTCAGTAGAAGTCTGACACGCCCTCCCGCTCCACCCAGAGCGGGAGAAGTTATTTGATGATATCCCATCCAAAAAAAAAAAAAAAAATCGCATGTGCGCAACCCTCTATTTTTCCCTAAGTGCCCAAATCGTGTAGTGCAAAAACTTGTTTAGCTAGAATGTTGGTTTTGGCGTCATTGTCAAGAGTAGACTATTAGTACCCAAAGAGAAACAACAGAATTATTGGCCAAAATAGGGTCAAACATTATGAAGTCAGAATTTAAAAAAAAAAAAACCGTCGGGGAAAGCTTGCATCATAAGGAATGCAATAAGCCTAAAAAGTCCAGCAGCTGTAATCAAATGTTTTCACGAAAATAAACGGCGCGGACTCGAACTGCACCTAATTATTTTTTTGTTTGTTTGAACGCACTAATCTCTGGAAGTTCTTGTCGGATTTGGTAAATTCTTTTTGAATTTAGTAGTCCAATTCTTGACAAAAAGAAAGATATAACATATATTTTTTTTCAACAGGGGCTGAAAGGGGGTTTTAAAAATTCAAAGTGGGGCTAGCAAAAAACACCTTATCTCCAAAGTTTGCATAGAGAAAAATCTGAAATTATTTTATGTGATAGAAGTTTATTTAAAGATTACAGGAAAAATAAAACGATGTCTCTAAATCACTTTTTTATATATGATGGTATGGAACTCGCTCTTGACCGGGTTTTTTTCATGCGTCACTACACCTTTGCCTAACCTTTCGGGGAATATATATATTTTTTTTGGGATGGTTTTCTATTGACTATATTCTAGGTCAGAGGTGACAGAGACAAGGTCTACGATGTAGTGAGCTTACCCAGAAGAAGCCTGTTTACTTTAACTTAGAAGAGATTCGGGTTGTATGTGTTCGGGAACACAGACGAAGGTAGTGAGTTCCACTCTTTTGCCGTGCGCATTATGAAGGGTGTTTGGAAGCGCTTAGTGCGAATTAGTGGAATAACAACAAGGTATGGTTGGGAACCTGCAGTGCGTCTAGATGTTCGATGGTAGAAGGGGGTCGGTGGGATGAGGTTGTGGAGTTCCTGAGCACACTCGCCAAAGTACAGTCTATAGAAGACCGACAAGCAGGCAACCTTGCGGCGATGAGCCAAGCTTTGAAGCTTGGGTACCACCACTTTTACGTCACAAATAAGCCTCTTAGCTCTGCGTTCCACTGAGTCAAGCGCAGCATGCTGGTATTTTCTGTAATTACCCGGCGCATACGAATGGTATTTAATGGTCGTGCTTTCTCTGTATGAGATGAGGCTTTGGCCTTACAGTGAAGCAGAAACAAGCTGGTATTATTACCATGATCCCTTTCACCGACTTCTCAAAAACTTGTGATTGTTCCTCTTAGAGGATATTTAGGCCAAACTCGTCGAAAACTCGTGACCATTCCATTCCTTTCATTTCATATGTTTCAAACATATGACCAAAGCACGCTTAGATTGTAGACTGCCCACGTGAGGCATAACTGTTGAATTAACGAGCGCCTCATGTTTTACCGTTATGTAATAGTTTAGTTTCTTTGTATAACCTTAACATTGATCGTGAATGTTGAATTGTAGATAATTGTACTATTGTTCGTTGTGTGGAGGGTTAAAGTTAAGGACTCAATTTTTGACGGGTTTCACGGGCTCAACACATTGCTGACGGTCAAGAAAAATATTTAAGGAAACCTGGACTAAAATTGACGAGACACTGTGGGCAAGGGCACTCTGATAGATCAAATTCCATGAAGTTTTCATAGAAATTGTTTTACTACAATAGAGACGCGTCGAGCTGTCGTGTTACGCTGTCGCGTCGTGCCTGTCTGCGGGAGCCTTAATGCTCGCTTAGTGAGAAAAGGCTTTTGCCCCGTAGTGAGAAATTACAGGCAGGTCAAAATACTTTATGGGAATTTAACATACTGTTAAATACGGGACTAAAAGGAAGAAACTAGGAATCTTCCTGGTGGGTTTTCTATGCAAGATTGCATAGAAAACACACCAGGAAGATTCCTAGTGAATTAATCGTCCTATCGCATTGCGAAATAAGATCGGATGAGATTTCATAGCCTCCCGAAATTCGTAGAAACGAAGCCTGATTCATTGATGAAATATTTTTGTTAATCGACTTTTTAATCTACCTAATTTAATTTAAACAAAATATGACTCCATAGAATGCCCTATGGCATTCTATGCCATAGGGCATATAGCAGATGATGATGAGTGTATCTACATACAGTCATCATCTTCTGCTTAGCCTTTTCTCAACTATGTTGGGGTTCCAGTCTAACTGGATGCAGCTGAATACCAGTATTTTACATGGAGCGATTGCCTATCTGACCTCCACAACCCAGTAACTGGGTAATACGATATCCTATTGATACTCGTAAGACTGGTAGTCAGACTTTCAGCCTTCTGACGACCCGTAGCGACTGTCAAAGATCCACGAATGACAGCCAGGACCGACGGCTTAACGTGCCTTCCGAGGCATGGAGAGGTCTTTGTATGTAAGGATGGTCACCCATCCACGGACCAACCGCGGCAAGCCTAGCTTAACCTGATCGATCGCCCCGTGCGGCTGTTATTACTAAGTAATGCCAAAATCAAAATAGGTAGTGTGATTGGTCGTCTTGCTGACCTTGGTTTTGTTATTGTTATTAGTAATTAACTCCTTATTTATTTTACTTCGATGGTCCTAGTTCATCATTTGTTACTTCGAGTTACTGGTTTATACGTATATGGTTATATGTAAGTGGCACGTCCTTTATGCCTGAAGGCTTTTATTTAGTTGTAAAGTTCTGTTTACGTTTTTAGTTTTGTATTTCTGCTTGAGTACAGTTTTCGTTTTTTTTTTTGGTACATTAGCTTGTGCTAGCTGACTTATGGAAATGAATTTAATTTAATTTCATGTTTTGTTTCGTAATACCCAAATTATTTTGCTCAGTGCTGAATACAATCAATTTTATTAACTGAACAGACAGCTGTGCTGCTGGGGATTTTGTTGCACCACTTCTTCTCTCCAGCTAAAGTACTAGCAAGTGGTGAAGAGCGGGCGTTTTGGGGACTGTCTTATGTAATATTGACGTTCGAAAAGTGCTGATTTTCAGCCTAGTTTAAATAAATGACTTTTAATTTTTGATTTTTTATGTCATTTAAGTACCTATTTTGATTTTGGTTTCTGTCTCCGAAAACATTATTTTAAACACATGTAAATTCACTGAAAAATTCTAAAATTTATTCAGTACAATCAGCGTACACGGTAAATTTCCATAAATACATAACACAACTTTATTTTTTGGAAATTACAATTTCTTATTTTCTAGAAAATTTGGCTCTTTAATATGTATAGGTATTATTGCTTACACCATGATGTATGAGCGCATGCGTAGGCACGTGGGCCAGGCACGTTGCTCTTCACGTGTGTGAAATCGTGCGCCTGCGGCGATGCGATAGGCTAGGGGTGTCACTAAGCTGTTTTTTGGGGAGAAATGGGGTTTATTGTCAGTTTAAAATTATAGATTTTGGGGAAATAGAATTTAATAATCTAAGTGTAGTAATCTTTATTTTTATTTTGTCGTTGTTTTGGGAACTCTCAGTTAGGGCTGTTATTTCATTGGTTTGAAAAGTTTATAAACGTGGCCTGATAAGCGTTTGATTGACTGGTTTTTGTGAATGTGTGTAAAAAATTTATGAATGGAGTTGTATTGGAAGGAATTGTTTTTTTTTTTCAGAGATTAGAGTCGTGTGTGTAATGGAAAGTAGCGTTGAATGTTGTTAAGCAAGGGCTGTAGGAAAAAGCAATATTTACATTTTGTAGGGCTGCTTACTCAAGTGTTAAGATTTAGTAAAAAGTTGTTCACTAATGTTTTGATTTTTAATTTAATTTTAAGCGAGGTCCTTGGACGGAGACAAAGATAGACTTTTGCCCAGCAGTGGTAAAATAAGGGCTAATAAAGAAAAGCAGCCAAGTGCGGATGGAACTCGCACATGAAGAGTTCTGTACCATCGTTTCATGTGTATTACGGTTCAAGAGATACAGCGATTGTTAAAAAAAACGCCGAAAAAAATCACGTTTCTTGTACAGGAGCCCCTTTTATTTTTAATTTAGTTTAATTTTTATTATTTGTTGTTTATAGAGGTAATAGAAATAGACACTCTGGGAAAATGTCACCTGTCTACCTATTACGGTTCATCAGATAGAGCCCGCTTACAGACAGACGGACGGACAGCACCCTTCTGGTATGGAACCCTTAAAATCGAGATCCTTGATTTCAACTTTATTAAATAACTGAGATTGTTTTTTAAAGAAAATGTTGATATCACCATTTTCAGCACAATTTTACCAGCAGTGAAGCTGATTTTTTTTTTTATAAATACATTATTTTAATCGTCTGTTTTTTTGTAAAACTATTATTAAACAACCATTTTCAGTTCTTGCACGTGGATGGAATTATAAATGACTTGAGAAAAGAAAAACTTGTTTGTCTGTTGTTAATGTGAAAAGTAAAAACTACTCATCTGAATTATACGAAACTTTCACTATCAGAATGATAGTGGTATCCAGAATCTCAAATTTTCGTTGTCTTCTACTTTCCTTTAAAAAATCACTACAGTGTTTTTTGTTTTTCAATTCAATGGGAATAGATTTTTGTTTTAGGACTTTTTATTAAGTTTTTTTTTTGGGTTGATACTACGTCTAATAATATACTACGTCTGCCAAAGGGTGCCAACTCTAGGGTTTGGTATAGGGTACAACCCTAAACCAAACTCTAGAGTTGGCACCATACAGGGGTTAGTAAACACCTTACTTTTATAGCCATTTCTTTAAGCCAACTTCTGCATATTTTATTAAACAGCGATTTTTTGTGTAGACGAAGGTCAGAAGAAATATTTGTTTATAAAATCAAATATTAGGTAAGTATGCAGTTTTTATATGGTTTGCTTTAGAATTTGCATTTTAGATCCAACGACATTGGCCATAAAAGAAAAAAAACTAATGATTTATTATAAATAAAATGTAGTAAATGATTGATAAATATTTAGTATAATGTAATGAATTGTAATAATTAGAATCAATATTATATAATTAATTTAGAAACCTTTGCAGTGCCCTTACAGGGTGCATGTATAAATACTGTGTCATGAAATTTTAATGCATGCCTACTAAACTGTGTTTTACATGTTAGCAAATAATTAAATACAAATAAACACACCTAAGTACCTGATTAGCTTTCCTTATATACAAGGTGTAACTTAATAACGCACCACGTCTCAAAATCAGCTGTTCAGTACATTTATGTTCGCATAACTCGTCATCATGTAGTGAACAGCTGATTTTATTTTGCGATTTCAGGTTTGGTCCCATAGTAAAAGTTGTTCATAATGATGAGTACAATAACCTCTTAAGAGGTTGTGCATTATTTGAGTTACGCCTTGTATATTAAGCCTAGAAAAAGGGCAAGAAAATGCAACAAACCGAATCACGTGACGAGATCAATTATTTACTTGATCTAACGGTACAACACGTGATCGAATGCTTAAGTTAGGTAATGATTCACTGATATTGCTGTGTTCCGACGCCATATATGTAGTATGAACTGGTTTGTAAGTGCTTGCCAAGCTTATTTTGATTCATTTATATAGGTACTTGTATGTATGTGTTACGGCTGAGTTTTAATTACTAAATTTTTCGTTTACGAGATTTTGTATCCGAGTAGCAGGTTCCATAATGGAGAAGAAATAAGAATTATAGTTTTGCTTTGGTATATAATTGTGTTAGGATTCCGTACCTCAAAAGGATAAAAACGGAACCCTTATAAAAAATCAAAAGTCATTTATTCAAACTAGGCTGAGAATCAGCACTTTTCGTACGTCAAAATTACATAAGACAGTCCCCCAAAACGCCCGCCCTTCACCACTTCCTAGTGCTTTAGCTGGGGAGAAGAAGTGGCGCAACAAACTCCTCAGCAGCACAGCTGTCTGTTCAGTTAAAAAAAAAATCTATACAACACTGCGCAAAATAATATATCTAAGAACATTACGCAACAGAAACATCAAATTAAATTTAATTATTTGCTATAAGTCAGCTATCACACGGTTATATACCAAAAAAAGAAGAAATGAAAAAATAACGAAAACTATACTCAAGCAGAAACAAAAATACAAAACTAAAAACGTAAGCTGAACTTTATACCTAAATAAAAGCCTCCAGTAATAAAGGGCGTGCCCACTTACATATAGCCGATAGGATCACTCCTGTGTCTGTCTGTCTGTCCGTCTGTCACAGCCAATTTGCTCCGAATTTAATGGACCGATTAAGTTGAGATTTGGTACACGTATGTATTTCTGTGACCCAAACACGGACGTGTAACGTAAATAAATGAAATTTGAATATGGGGGTCAATTTTGGGTGCAAATAAAAAAATAAAAAGTTTTGCAAACTGTACTGTGTGACACTTCAAATGAAAGGGCTTACTGGGAGGGTCTCAAATATATTTTTATTATAATTTTAAAATTAATAATTTTAAAGTTATTTAAGAAAACAGACGAAAATTACCATTATCTCTTATCTCCGAAAGTAGTGAGCCTAAAATTTTGAAAAAAAAAAACTACAGAAAATATTTCAATACCTATAGATTACAGGAAAACTTATAAGAAGTCTATGGTATTAAAACAACATGGTAAATCTCTCAATATTGTGCATAGAAACTTACATTTGCAGTTGGAATGTATGGGAGAACATGTTTTTCAACTACAAAGTTAAGTTTTGTTCTTGGGATTCATCTCAATTAAGGAATCCTTCATTGTGCGTAGTCCGACACGCACTTGGCCGGTTTATGTTAAAAGTGTGGGTTCTAATTCCCTACACCCTCTTAGTTACCTACTATCAATTGTACGATTATGAAATAGGTACTTACTGGTGAAACTATGCATATTGAATAGTAGGTGATATTAATTTGCCGCTGGGGTCGCGGGTTGTTTGAAAACGATACCGTGGCCCTGGCATAGGCAACTGAAGGAACACGGGTGGGTTTTAGTCAGTAAAAGTCTGACACGCCCTTCCGCTCCACCCAGAGCGGGAGAAGTTATTTGATGATTTCCCATCCACAAAAAAAAAAAGGTGATATTAATTTCAACATTTTCTTATATGACACAGTAAAAATAAACTATCATAGACGAGGAGTAAAATTAATAACAAAGGTAAGTCTCAAAATTCTTTCATGAACCTGGGTGATTATTCTTTTTGTTTTAGGAAACAAAGAATTTTTTTTTTTAGTAAGAACAAAATGTTCCCTTCTGCCGGCGGCTTCGCCCGCGTGGTTGTCGGAGCTTATGCCACGGGGTACTACGGGGATCAAAAGTATCCTATGTCCTAATCCAGTTCATAGACTACCCATGTGCCAAATTTCATCCACATCAATTCAGCGGTTTTAGCGTAACAAACAAACAAACTCACTTTCGCAATTACAGTATGTATTAGGAAAAATCGGTCTATCTACACTCTAGATTTACAAAATGTGTTAGGTACTTAAATAAAAATTAAAAAAAAAAAACTCTTAGCACACTACTAAAGTTTCTATGATAATATTATTCAATCATGATTCGAAAGACACGTGGCGCCATCTATTATCATAAGAACCTTATTGTTATTTTCCTCGGGAATGATACTTTTTTTCGGGATGAAAGGTACCCTATGTCCGTTTCTGTATACGTGACAACGTATATGCAAAATTTCAGGATGATCGGCTCAGTGGTTTAGGCGTGAAAAGGTAACAAACAAACAAACAAACAAACTTACTTTCTCATTTTTAATATTAGTTAGGATGTTGGGGTCAGCTTGCAGTCTAACCGGAAGCATCTGAATACCAGTTTTTACATGGAACGACTGCCTAATCAGAATTACTACACTTCAGTGTTACTCTTAAATATTTATCAAAGTTAGAAATTTTACTACATAAACTATTTGGCCTGTACTTCTGGCTCACTTGCACTGTCCCAATGATCTACAAAACGTGACCCCGAGCCAACTGCATGTGTACATTGCGCAATTCAATCTTGATAATTTTATCAAGTGGCCCTACGTAATATGCACTTCCTATTATTTGCTATGTGTAATAACTAATAACTGTCCTATGTACATTATGTATAAATGCTATTTACTTATCGTTACGTTATCTAGTTGTTAGATTATGTTTGTTTTGTGTGCGTGAGTTGGGGCATGTAGGACTTTGGGTCGTCGCGTGTTATATGATCAGATGCGGTAAGGGTGGTGAATGAATGATGGGATTGGTGCAGCAGTCAGGCGATTTGTTACTGTATGTCTCTGGTTCAAGTCTCGTTCAAAAATAAATGTAAGATTTGAAGATTGTTCTGGGTCTGGGATTTTATGCAAATGATTGTGTGGATTTTTTTATAATTTTTATTTTTTGATGACACTGGAGTACCCTAAAGAGGAGCTCGTGGCTAAGTAATAACAGCCGCACGGGTCGATCCATCAGGTTAAGCTACGCTTGCCGGGGTTGGTCTGTGGATGGGCGACCATCTTTTCATACCGAGACTCCTCCGTGCCTCGGAAAGCACGTTAAGCCGTTGGTCCTGGCTGTTATTCGAGGATCTTTGACAGTCGTTACGGGTCGTCAGAAGCCCGAAAGTCTGACAACCAGTCTTACCAAAGGGTATCGTATTACCCAGTAAACTGGGTTGTGGAGGTCAGATAGGCAGTCGCTCCATGTAAAATACTGGTATTCAGCTGCATCCGGTTAGACTGGAAGCCGACCCCAACATAGTTGGGAAAAGGCTAGGCAGATTGATTTTGACTGGAGGACCCTAAAACTACTTTATTGTCTTTAAAAATGCCTTCCCGAAAGGAAGGCATTTTTAAAGACAATAAAGTAGTTTACTGACTGTTCTCTTAGGATATCGTAAAAAGGCAGGTCCTATAAATAAATCTGTAGCATTCATTCATATGAAACGTCTGCAAGGAGCCCCACAATAGGACATGAATGTTGCAACAAAGTTCTTTTTTTGAGTTAATTCGAGATGCGTTTGCTATTGACTCTAGTCTAGGTCGGAGGCGACAGAGACAAAGTCGACGATAGAGTGAGCTTACCCAGAAGAAGCCTAATCACTCTGACTTTAAAGAGATTAGCGTTGTATGCGTTCGTAAACACAGACGCAGGTAGAGCGTTCCACTCTTTTGCTGTGCGAATTATAAATGATATTTGGAAATGCTTAGTGTGAATTGGTGGAATAGCAACGAGGTAGGGACGGTAACTTGCAGTGCGTCTAGATGTCCGATGGTAGAAGGGGGCCGGCGGAATCGGGTCGTAGAGTTCTTGAGAACACTCACCGAAGTACAAGTAGAAGACCGACAAGCTGGCCACCTTGCGGCGATGAGCCAAGCTGTGAAGCTGGCATCCACCAGTTTGACGTCGCCAATGAGCCTCTTAGCTCTGCGTTCCACCAAATCAAGTGCGGCAAGTTGGTATTTAGCTGAGCTATTTTCACGCGAATAAACTGTTTTTCTTTCTTTCTTTCTTTCTTTCTATCCCAAAAGTGGCTGCAATACTCCATGCAGGATCGGACTTGCACTTTGTAAAGGGTTAAAGGCAGTCCAGGCGTAAAGTATCACTTCACCATAATCAGGATGCCCAGTTTCTTCGCTATAGTTTGGGCTTTGTGCTGGATGGTGGCGCCGAAGTTGATCAGTTACAGGAACAGATGCACCCCGAAAAGTAGGAGTTAAGGCTTAAGGTCAAATCTGTCCGCTCTACCATGGCCTCTCTCATGGAACGAACTTCGGTCCCGCTGGTTTTTGCGCTGGACAAGTATCTCTCTGAAACTGTACTGTCATCTGCGTACCCAACAATACCAGGCTGAAGTAGATCATAGATGTGCAGCAGGAAAAGAATTGCAGAGAGAATAGGCCCCTGAGGAACTCCGGCATCAATAGCCATAAGGTCAGAGGAGCAGCCGTCAACGACTACTCTGATCGACCGTTCACTGAGGTAATCTGATATCCAGCCACAAAAATCAGATGGGAAGCCATAAACGCCAATACCAACAGCAGGGTCTGCACGGTCGCCCTTTTTGGGCACAGGTTGTACTTTTTCAAGCTTCCAGGATTTTGGTACCTTTTTTTGAAGAGGTAGGCGGAACAACCATGTCAACACAGGAGACAGTTCAGGCGCACACTGCCTCAACACTCTCGCTGGAATGCCGTCAGGCCCGCTGGCCTTGTTCACGTCTAGACTGCACAATACTCTTCGGACGTCTTTAATGTGGACTGCGATCTCCGGCATCGAGGAGTCATAATGAGGTACAGTAGGTGGTTGCTTAGAGCCAGCGACCAGACGTGAATTGCTTGGTTAGGCTAGGTTTCAGGAATGTTTCAAACCTTTTATAAACAAACGATTATTATTATTGTCATTGACATATCTCGGGATCCTGGGGTCCCTGACCTTTGGAAGGCGTACGAGGGGTCGAAGCCAAGTCGCAGAGGTTCCTTAGAATTTTAAGTGTTGAGGCACCAACCAACGTTTATCCCTCTTTTATGTATTATTGTTATAATGAATATAATCTTTTTGGCGGCATTTTCGATAAAGTTTGAAATTTGACAAATACAGACACAAACAGGACGAAAAGAAAGACTTTTTTTACTTTTTTACTTCACATTCCTGAAACTTAATCGAGTGCTAGTTATGCTCTATCCAGCTGATATAATTCTTAATCTACCCACGCCTCGGAAGGAGTGCGATCTATTCATAGCGCGGATAAACACTACAGTTGCACAATACCGCTAATTGGTTGATGTGTGGTGCGCAGCTCACGTTTGTCTTGTACTATGATCACGTGTAGGGGTGAACAGATACTGGTTCATTTGTAAAAGCGTGATTTATTTAAAAAATGTGACTGTGGGCGTTTGAACTGTTTCAGGAATGTCTAAAATACTAAAAGTTCAGAGCCTGCTTATCGTTTGAAGTTCCAAAAAAAAAAATGCCTATTGATTCTGGATCGTATATACATACATGATCCAGAATCAATAGGATCTAGATACCTACGACAAACAATGGTAGTGCTGCTGTAATTGCTCTCATTTAAACCCGGACGAATTTCTGTGAATTTGACCTTTCGCTCTTGTTTGGGGCTACGTTTCCTATGAGTACAATATCTCAAGGTTCTCAGATTGTTTAGGCTAGTCTGGTTTAACAACCGATACTAAGGGCCGGATTTTTGATCCGTATAGTTAACTCAACCAATGGTTAAACATAGTAACTAATGGTTGTATTTTGGCTAAATGTGTTTGCCACAAAATTACTATTTTTTAACATAACTGAGTTAACGTGAATACATTCATGTTAAAAAATATATATTTAACCTTTTACATTTAGCCAAAACTCAACCATTTGTTACTATGTTTAACGCACCAGGGACCAGCATCACAAACTATGGTCGGACCTAAGTGAATGTAGGCAGGCTAGGGAAGCACTCCCTACAATCGATAGCCGCCTCACGAAACAGTTTCTCCGACTAACCTCACTAACCAAACAACAGCTGTGTACAGTTACAGCAGCTATAACTGGCCATGGGTCATTTAACAAGCACCTCTTTGTTATAGGAGTCACAGATAGTCCGCTGTGCAGGGCCTGCATGGAGGATGATGAGACGCAGCTCAATTGGTTCTAAACAGCCCGGTGGTCGCCGCATATAGGGCTAAGTATTTCGGTAACCCTACCTGGGTTACCGAAATACTTAGCCCTCCGTGAGGTTGTGAGTAACACCAAGGTGCGGCTGACCTTCTTTGAATGATCAGAATAATCGATTTTCCCACTCTTACGCAAAATACGCGCATTGACGTGGAGTTGCGGATACCAGCCCGATTTACCTATTACCTACCTATGTTTAACCATTGGTTGAGTTAACTACGGATCAAAAAACCGGCCCTTAGTCTGACTGAAGCTGTTCTTTGAGCTATCATGGATTACTCTCAGCGATCAACAACCATCAGTGATCTAACTAAAGTGAGTGCTACACACTTTAGTCGACACAATCGATTCGACAGTATTTGTTGATCAACAAAGCCAAAGCAATTACTATGATAACAGCCGCATGGGTCGACTGAAGGTAAGGGTAGATTTAAGGTACGCTTGCCGCGTTGGTTCGTGGATGGATGACCATCCTTTAAGTACTTATCGAGACCCCTGCGTGCCTCGGAAGGCATATTAAGCAGTTGGTCCCGTCTGTCATTCGTAGATCTTTGACTTGGTTTGGTTGCCAGACTTATAAAATAGTATCGTGTTACCCAGTAACTGGGTTGTGGAAGTCAGATATGCTGTCGCTCCATGTATAATGCTGGTATTCAATTGCATCTGGTTACACTGGAAGCCGACCCCAACATAGGAAAATGCTAGGCAGATTGATTGATTTGATTCAGTTTCCATTCAGCTCGTGCCGATTACCAACACCCGCCGAGCCGATCCGAACAAGATTCAGTGAGGGTACACTGAATCGTGTTTGGGTCTGCTCGGCACAATTCGAGATAAGACGAGTGGCTTTTTCCTGAATAACTATTACTCTACCTGAGGTCGTTGAACCCCAAAAAATCTTCAACTTTACCTAGTTATTCCTACCGTTGTGTGGGACACCTAAAGCTCCATTTACACGGCCCAAGTTTATTGCCTGTGGCATACCATATAATTGAAGGGCAAATATCTTTTATTTATTTATTTGCTCTCATGCACATCACACATCTACAATAATATTACACAACTGTCGGTCTTGTACATGAACCTTGTCAGGGCGCTGCAAATACAATGTTGGCTTGCTGTTGAGTTTGTGGACATTGAACTAACAAAAATTGAGTCAAAACTTATCAAATCAAATCACTTTGTAAATAATTTCAGAAAAATTGTAGGTCTAAATATCGTTAAGATGTCCAATTAACAGTAAATAAGCAAACTATAATAACACAGATACAGTCATATTTAAGTCAGATGGTATTAATTTAACTTAGTAGTAATAATCATAAAAAATAGGTAAGAGTCACAATCATGTAATGTCAATATTCATTGCTAATAATTAAACTTAATGAAATTATATCATTTTACAATTCAATACAAGATAAAATATATTTAATGTCACTGAAATAAACAATATAATATAATTGTCTTTGCTCAGACTGGATCTTATAAAATCTGGAACCGTCTAAACAACACGTAAAATGGCAAATTAGTGGCCGTTCAAAACTGGTATAGGTATAAACAGCACATATAACAAAATCGCATTCAATTCTGGCATGATTTATATCATTCAATCATGAGCGAACGAAACAAAACGTAAAATAAAATTTAATGAATTATTTGGCAGCGCAAATACGGGTAATACTTGAATCAAGGACGTGCAACTCTGTGTTTAGACGAGGCAAAACTTGGTGTAAGTAGCATGCGATTTTATTGAATGGCAAAACGCGGAAAAACACTTGCATGCAATTCTTGAATGGAAATAAAACTGAATGTGCTTTATGGCATGCGATAATTGTTCTTGAACGTAACAGTATGTAAACAGTTAAGGAGGAAGCTCCGGGTAACCCGCGAAATTCAATTTTTTCAACTTTTTTGCAATTTGCAAGTCAGTATTAGGTTATATGTTGATTAAAGTATGATTCGCGACCGTATAAGTATCAGTATAATTTATAAAATTATTATGATTGAATGAGAGTATCAGTAATACAACTCTTTAAGTTAGTATACTCCTAAATATCAAGATTTCATGAAATAGTCATTCATTAGTATTATATGAACTTAGAGAGTTGTGTTGATGATTTTAATGATTATAATTCTATGAATAAAGATTGGTTTGGTCGCGAATCATATTCAGATCAACATACAAACTGATCTCAAATTCTCAAAATCATCTGCAAATTGCAAAAAAAAATTAAGAAAATTTGTGTTTCGCGGGCTACCTGGAACTTCGTCTTAATGATTCGAGGTATAAATATACCCCATAATTCCTCACATGACGAAGACATTGTTCTATATTTAGCCAAAGAAAACAAAGTAGTTGTGTAATGTACTAATACGAGTACAATACAGTACTTGGCTGAAGCGCTGGTCACGTTTCAAGGACAATCAAGAGCACGTGTGGGGGTAGGTAGAATAGCACGTGTATTTGTTATTAGTTAGTCGCTACTGCGTAGGTTTATTAATCTGTGGTATTATGGTGGGACCGAATTTTCTTATTGGTGACTCGTGTAGGCAATAAAGAACAGATTTTTCAGTGGCTGCGGGTGTTCTGACTAATTTCTTTTCTTGAGAAGGTGGGAACATCCTGACGACTGGTCAAAATGATGAAGACTAGGGACCCATATTAGGAGCGTGGGTGTGTGTGACGGGAGGGTACTTGGGTTTTTTCTTAATATTTTGTGTCCCTTACAATTGCAGTCCATCGGTGATTCCAAAGCTTTATTAAAAGCTCGCTACACTCAAATAGAAAAAGAGAAGGTTGGTTAAAAATAGAGGTGCATCTGATACCGATACCGATGACAAAATCAACCGAAGACAGCGATACTTCGGGTTTACTGATATATCGGTATCGGCGATATTTTTTTTGTCGGTACAACGATACTTTTGAAGTTTCGCGCTTCAAAAAGGTTTGTAAACGCGCGTGCTGTTTCGTGTATTTCTTCGCAAACGAGGAACAAACAATGTCATCTCATACGCAAACTTAAAAAAGTAAAAAAATTCCAAATGGGTTCTGTCGCATCTGAGAGACTATTTTCCACCGCAGGTCTAATTCAAACAGAATTGCGAAATCAGCTATCGCCGCAAAATTTGATAATATTATATTTCGTTTTTTAAAAGATTTTTGTTTAATTTTTTTTATATAATTAAAAAAAATATCCAACTTATGTTTTATTAACCTTCATTTAAATTCAATAACTGTATCGGAATCGGTATCGTATCGGCAAAAAGGCGTAGCGATGCATCCTTTTTCACAAGTCACTCACCTAGTAATATATTGGCATATCGACGTTTTTCACATTTTACAGAAAGGAGCATCAAAGATTTTGTAAATGTTTGAAATTTGATAGGTTCATTTTACATTTTATATAGACGTAAATACATGTTTTTGATTATGCATGTTTGAATACGTATATGGGTTTATACGAAACCCAATTTCGCATTTTTTGCAGATGTGTGTTTTTTGTGTTTTTTTGCAGATATAGTGTGCAGATGTATGGAGATTCACAAGACCAATACCGTAATTGCATACGAAATTTCCAGAACGACATTTGCATAAGCTGGGAATTTACCTGTTTTCCGTGGTTATTCCAAAACTGGCAATGATATCGCTACTAAATCTGACATAATTCCTCTTACGCTACCCACCCACGCGTAGAGGGTGCGCTATTCATAGTCAAGGTTAGCAGTATCATTGTATAATCGGATGACTTGGCATGAGGTTTTGCATATCATCATGACTCTTTGCAAGCGGTGAAGCCGGTGTTTTAGTGAGTGTATTTATTAGAGGGGGTTTTTAAGAGAGAACAATTTTCCCTGTTTAGGGTTCCGTACCAAAACGGTAAAAAGGAACCCTTATGGTGCGACTCAGTCTATCTGTCTGTCACGGCTGGATATCTCAAGAACCACTAATGCTATCAACTTGAAATTAGGAATAGTTTTAGATGACTATTTTGACTTGACTCAACTATTTTGCAAATAAGAAACAAATATTTTTTTTTTTGCAACAGGGACTGACAGTAGTCTTACAAATTCAAAATGGGGCTACTAGGGCATGTGGGATATCATATGAAAGAGCGCTGTTTGCACATTCTCAAACGTTTTTTCTTTTTTTTTTAAGCCACATAGTTTTCGACTTTTGGTGAAAAATGTAAAAAAAAATCTCAGAAGTTTGCATAGCGAAACATCTGAAATTATTCTGTGTGATAGAAGTTTGTGTAAAGATTACAGGAAAAATAAAACGATGTCTCTAAATAGCTCAGTTTTTTTTTAATATACGATGTTACAGAACCGTCGGTGCGCGAGTCCGACTCGCTCTTGACCGGTTTTATTTAAAAATCTCCGTGTTTGTGGGGTTCACTAGCTACGTGATATAATTTTAGAATTTAATTACCTATGTAAGTATGTATCTGCTGGTGATGTTTTGGTTGTGACTGCCAAGAGTCGAACATTGTTTTATGATAGTAGGTAGATATATGTATGTGCAATTAAATAACTTGTAACGTGATCGTGGACTGATGGGTGAGAGGGCATGATGTCGTATATAGCATTTTGTACGTACTATTAAAGTCAGTCATAATTAAATTTACGTCAGCATTTTTACCCGAATGCGACCAAAAAGGAGGGTTAATTCGTCTCTATTGCGCGAGTGTCACTGACTATATTAAAATCATAAAAAATCAAAATGGCGGATTTTTGGCGCTAACGTGTATGTTTAAAAAAAAAAAACAATTCTCCCAAACCTATCGAGTAGAGTGAAAATGAAGGGTATTAAAAGGTTATTAAAAAAATATAATATACAAATCATAATGAGAAATGATAAAAAACGTGTGTGGTCGGGGAACCCCCGAAAGGAACAAAGTTCCTTCTCACATATGATTAAAAAATAAATCGAGTGACAAACCCAAAATGTTATTGCTTCGAAAGATAATTTTGACGACCGTTACCTAAAGCGTCACTTAAGGCGAAAGCGTCAAGGTAGCCCGTGAAATTCAAATTTTCTTACATTTTTTACAATTTACAAGTCGGCATTAGATTTTACGTTGATCAAAATATAATTTGCGGCCGTAACAAGTACCTATTTACATAATTAGAATCATTAAAGTGATCAATACAACTCTTTAAGACCAGGTAATCCTAATGAATGACTATTTCATGAAATCTTGACATTTCAGGATTATACTAACTTAAGGAGTTGTATTACTAATTCTAATGATTATAATTCTGTAAATACGTATTTGTTACGGCCGCAAATCACACTTTATTTAACATACAACTTAAAACTGACTTGCAAATTGCAAAAAACGTAAGAAAATTTGAATTTTGCTGACTACCCTGACGCTTCCCCCTTAATACAGTTAGAGAAAATTAATCATTCCTAACTAAAAAGTGAAAAATAAAAAAAGTTAATTTAAAAATCAAAAAACCCGACTGTAAAAAGTGAACTTTACAAAGATGGAAACTACGAGTATCTCATGCAGTTGGAGGCATCTTTTTAAAAACAAGACCTCTGATTGCATGAGATTGTTTGGAGACAAAATACGAGAGAATCATCTTGATTACATCTCTATTAAACTTCACTTTTTACGCAGTCGGGATATTTGATTTTTTTTTATGAAGCTAATTAAATCTGATTAAAGTAGCACATTCACGATCAAATTTGTATGATCAGTTCTGGCTAGAACACACCCCAGGAACCCCGCTAGAGGCATTGGCGCGTTTGATCGTGAATTTGTTACTAACACATTAATTAAATAAAAGTTAATTTTATAATTTTACCATATGACATTTAATATACATAGCCACTTTGTGAAAATTCTTATGTAGGTACAATTGAATATTTACATAATTTAAAAATAAGAGACTTAATAGTAGATTGTTATACAAGGGGCTAATTTTTTTTTATTTTTTTTTTTATTTGAGATTGGCATGCTTTTGACTCTACTCTAGGTCAGCTACAAAAATCGACTGGGATGCCATAAGCAGGAAGCTTGCTGAGCAGAGCAGCGTGCCAGACCCTGTCAAAAACCTTCGAGATGTCAAGCGATACGGTACTTCGCCGTGTTTCTCGATAGCTTCGCCACAACAGTGCGTGACATACACAAGAAGATCGCCAGTTGACCGTCCCCGGCGAAAGCCACTAAGGAGATTATTGTCTTCATGGTAGGTCAGCAACTTATTGTTCAGTACCCTTTCCATAACCTTGCACAGAATGGAGGTAATACTCTTCGGACCTCTTTAATGTGAACTGCGATCTCCGGCATCGAGGAGTCACAATGAGGTACAGTATATTTCAGTATACTTGTTCGTAATATTGAATATATGCTCCAACGGGTTGAACTTTGATATTTTTTGGAAAGTTCATCAATACTTACTTACTGCACAATATTTTTTCCCCTAGAGGGGAAATATGCTTTTTTAACCCTGCTCTGGTACGCTACAATGACGGACTTATTGCGCAAGAGGAGTGAAAAATAATTTTATTATAATAACATGTATAAAAACGGAGGGGAAATAATCATAGGGCAAGTAACACTTGATTTTAAAATAAATCATTTGTATCTTGGCGACTCTCGCGGCAGGTCCAGCAGTTACATAACTAACTGCCACCAGTGGGCGTCTTTTAACAGACACGATGATGATGGTCTTTTAAAAATTAGCACTTTTTAGGGTTCCGTACCTCAAAAGAAAAAAAACGGAACCATTATAGGATCACTCATATGTCTGTCTGTCTGTCTGTCCATCTGTCATAGCCAATTTGCTCCGAATCTAATGGACTGATTAAGTTGAAATTTGGTAGACATATGTATTTCTGTGACCCAAACATGGACAAGTAATGTAAAATAATGAATTTTGAATATGGGGGTCAATTTTGGGGGCAAATAAGAAAAAAAAATATATATATTTGCAAACGGTACCGCGCGATATATCAAATGAAAGGGCTCACTGTGAGGGTCTAATTTTTTTTTTTTATAATTATAAAATAAACTGTTTTAAGGTTATTTAAGAAAATAAACAAAAATTTACCATTCCCCCCCCTTTTATCTCCGAAACTACTGAGTTTAAAATTTTGAAAAATATAAAGAATTAATAATTTTGTAGCTATAGATTACAAAAAACCTCTAAGAAGTCTATGGTCTTAAAATAACATGGTAAATCTCTCAATATTGTGCGTACAAACTTACATTTGTACATAGTTAAATGAAAAAGATTCAACCCACATTACCCCTAATGTGGGTTGAATCCTTTTCGTTTAACTATGGACATTTGTAGTTGGAATGTATAGGATAACATGTTTTTCAACTACAACGTTAAGTTTGTTCTTGGGATAAATTCATCCCAACTACGGAACCATTAATTGTGCGTGGTCCGACACGCACTTGACCGGTGTTTTTGTATGTATGGCGTCTCGTAGTTGGCCTACAGAGGCCGTGACTACTTAACCGGTCATTTCTGTGGCTGCCTTAAGCGAACTCAAAGCCTCCAGCCAGGGCATAAAACTTATAAAACTAAGCGACTGCACGCTAAGGGCAACCCCTGTGGGGAACGAACCTCGGATTAGGGCGTCGCTGGGGGAGAACAGCAAAATGGGACAGGCTGGATCAGATCATGGTAATTATTATTGTCAGGGGAGTTTAGTTTAAAGCTACTGGCTCAGCTACGCCACCAGCGGGCACTTCATTACCGAGCAAGGGACGGGGGAAAAAAATAGAACCGACGGTTTGACGTTAATATTCACTTAAAACAAAGAACAACCATCCAAAACGTGCCCGTGACATGTGCTGCTTAACCTCACTAAAGAACTGCTCTATAAAACCATTTATACCTAGCTTAAACTACATTATATCTCCTTTGACCCGACTCACACATTACATAATACATAAACCTGTTAGGAAAACTTGTCATCCTCATGAACAACCTCACCACTGACCTTACAGAAGGTCAAATTGTAGCTTGCATAATAATTTGCAACTTTGCCTAACTTCCTGCATCGACACGATCGGAAGACATTGATGTTTTTATTATTCTAATGTATGGATGATTGTGTGAGCTATTGTTTTCTGAATATATATCATCACCTTTTCCCTACTATGTTGGGGTCGGCTTCCAGTTTAACCGGATGCAGCTGAATACCTGTATTTTACATGGAGCGACTGCCTGACTGACCTCCACAACCCAGTAACTGGGTAATACGATACACTTTGGTAAGACGGTTGTCAGACTTTCGGCCTTCTGACGACCCGTAACGACTGTCAAAGATCCACGCATGAAAGCCGGGACCAACGGCTATACGTGCTTTTCAAGGCACGGAGGAGTCTCGGTATGTAAAGGTGGTCACCCATCCACGGACCAACCGCGGCACGCGTAGCTTAACCTAATAGATCGACCCGTGCGGCTGCTATTACTATGGCCACGCCACGAGCTCTTTTTTTAAATATAAATAAATAAATATAATATATAGGGTGACTGGTAATTAGTGACCGATACTTAAACACATGACTGTGCTCATGATAACAAACAACTTTTACTATGGGACCAAACCTGAAATCAAGATAAAAAGCTACGCTTACCAGGGTTGGTCTGTGGATGGGTGACCATCTTTACATACCGAGACTCCTCCGTGCCTTGGAAAGCACGTGAAGCCGTTGGTTCCGGCTGTCATTCGTGGATCTTTGACAGTCATTAAGGGTTGTCAGAAGCCCAAATGTCTGACAACCAGTCTTACCAAGGGGTATCGTATCGTACCTATCGGACCAAACCGCGGCAAGAAAGATCGACCCTTGCGGCTGTTATTATTTAGCTACGAGCTCCTAATGTTTACAAGACCAATATTCTCAAAACTATTTAACTCATTATCATCAAAAAGCACTTAAATAACAGTCATTACTGATTCTCGTCAGCCACTCTTCGACATGACGCAGGGTCAGAGTAAGGTCTACAGCCCGCATGCGACTCACACGCGCGGAAGCGGGGAGGATGTATGTCAGCGATAATATCGTCAGACCTTCGATTTGACATTGAGTGGTGTGTCAGGTTTTTTGATAAAAGGTAGATTACATAACTGGTGAAATGTAGGTGTAGAGTTCCACGCGCTTGAATGACAATGACGGTGGGTGTTCTTGGTAAACAAACGTGAAATTGCTTCGCGAAATTCTATTGAAAACATTTAGGGTAAGTCCGGGGGAGATGGCCCTACTAACATTATAATCTATAGCCAGGAAACCAAGTAAAATTAAACAACCATTTTAATCACAAACAAAACAATATTTATATTTCTTATCAAATCTTTAAATTTATATGGTCATCTCGCATCTCCCGGAGATGCGAGATGACCATATAAATTTCAAAAAGTATGATGTAGTCTCCAACGACCGTTTTTAGGTTAGAATTCGAAAAAAGTTATTGACTTCACAATAAATAAAACATAAAAAAACAAGCGAAATTGATGTAACCTTTTTGTGACCACATAATATGTTAACCCATTATCTCAGATCATATTATGCATGTAATAAAAAACAATTTTGAATTTACTCACGTCTTCAATTATTTGTTTTTTGCAAAAAAAAAAAAACACGCAGCAACTTGTCGCCGATTAAACAACGAAGCGAACTAAATGACTAGGTATTAATTAACACCATATGTTATTTTTAACTCGCACTACTTTCAACTGGTCATCTCTCCCGTACGGCCATCTCCCCCGGACTTACCCTAAAAAACATCCGGTCAAGTGCGTGTCGGACCACGCACAATAAAGGGTTCCGTAGTTGGGATGAATTTATCCCAAGAACAAACTTAACATTGCAGTTGAAAAACATGTTTTCCCATACATTCCAACTGGAAATGTAACTTTGTACGCAAAATATTGAGAGATTTACCATGTTAATTTAAGACCATAGATTTCAAAGTAGGTTTCATAACTAATTCCTATATAACGACCAGTAATGACTGCCAAAGATCCACGAGTGACAGGCGGGACCAACGCGGCAACGGCTTAACGTTCTTTCCGAGGCACGGAGAGTTCTCAGTATGTAAAGATGGTCACCCATCCACGGACCAACCACGGCAAGCGAAGCTTAACCTGATCGATCGACCCGAGCGGCTGAAATTACTTAGCCACGAGCCCGTCGATTCGATTCTAATGTCACTAGTGCGATTTTCTTTCTTCGAAAAATAAAATAATGGATTTTATATTCATTTTATTATTTACATTTCGCGGCCACCGTACCTATGTAGAAGCTGTCATTACCACAACCTATAAATAAATAGCTAACATACACTTTTCCTCTTTCACAAGGCTCTAATGAGGTAAGTCGGTTACATGTAATCATTAACTAAGCGCTTCCGTAATATCGACTAGAATATATAAGAGTAGAGCCTTGGGTTTATAGGTTTAACCTAGAAATTATCGGAAAAACCTAGAATTTTGCCTACTGTGATAAATTAAATCAGCTTCCCGTGACGCCCCCAGAGCATGCGTAGTTCATACAAACGAAATGCCGAAATAATTTGTAAATCAAACACATTCTAAAGGTAGTGTGTATTTATTCTGATTGGATTACAGAATGTCTAGGTTCCCAAATATATTACATATTAATTAAACAGGAAATATGAGAAATATAAGTTTTTTATAGAAATTTTAAATTCCTCATATCTCGTCTTCAAATCAGTGTACTTTCAAAATATACTGGGTGTTATCATACGCACTACGCGTATGATTTGAATTTCTATATCTTATAACGATCTATAAAGTTTTTTCAAAATTTCTGGTTTTATTGTTCTGGTTTACTTCAAATGTAGTGTTAGTGTAGTGATAGAGCAATTTGGGTCTAAACTATTGAAAAAACAAAAAAAAACTAGGCTTCTACTCCATTCTCCTATTGTACCCATATTTTTTCAAGACGGTAAAAAAATCATCCAGTATGTTTGGGAACCTAGATATTCTTTAATCCAATCGGAATAAATACACACTACCTTAAGAATATATTTGATTTACAAATGATTTTGGTGTTTCGTTTGTATGAACCACGCATGCTTTGTGGGCCTCTTAATAGCCATTTATTAATTATGACCTAATCATAGAGTTACTCGTATATCATCGACCTAATTACAGAAATCATCTCTTGGGAATAGATTTCACCAAAAAGTCACCCCCATTGCTAGGAGCAGGCTTACTCTCTGTGAGAGGGATTGCGCCGTAATCCACCACGCAGGCCAAGTGTAGGTTGGTAGATGTCACATATCTTTGAGGTTTTTTTGTTCTAGGACATGTTTCCTTCACCGTGTTCAGAGCAGTGCTAATGAAATAATTTTCACAAAAAAAAAAAAAAAACGCCGTTACCACTACCACTGCTCTATCCCTATTCCAAGTAAGTATAGTTTTTTCGAATGCCTGTCGAGAAAACCCATACTTTTTATTTTTTATTTCAGATTGGTTTGCTCTTGACTTTAGTCTAGGTCAGAGGTGACAGAGACAAAGTCTACGATGGTGTGATAATAGTACCCACCTACTTACTGATGTATTAAAATAACATAACAAAGATTTTGACCCCATTCATATTCCTCTCTCTCTCTTAACTCTTCCGAGCATGGCGAAAAGGAAAACTCAAGACTTATCGTAAAACAATGAAAATATAGGTTAACCAATCTGTATGAAAATTAGGGATAATCCCAGCAAAAATTATATCAAAAGGCTATAGTTTGACCAAGACCGCTGTACCGTGCCTTAGAAATAGCGGTATTGGTCAAACTATAAAATATTTTATTGGTAATTAACAACGCCAAAACAAACAGATTAGCATTGTTAATTCTACTACAATAAGATTTACTACAGTTTGTCATAACGTCTCATTTATTCATTGTTAAAATTATTTCAAACGTCGTAACTCCAACATTCAACCTTCAAATACCAACTCTAAGGTACACCTGTCCAAATAATTTTCGACGAAAATTGTGTTACGGCACGTATCGATTTAGGTCATTTTGGCACAGGTTGTTCCGTTGTGTTACATTTTCAATATAGTTTGGTCACGTGAGATTGACGTTTGTATGGCTGCAACTGATTCGATGTGGTTAAGGTCCGCTCGCGTAACAGTCACGTTTCAACGGACGTAACGCAAGGGATGTAGCCATTGTTTTTGTACGAATAATTTTATTTTCAAAACTCAATACTTAATAGATTTATTGCTTCCACATGTAAACTTATGTGGTAGGTTTTACAAAAATATGAGCATTGTGGACCCTGTCGGGCACAGCAAAAGTAAGAGTGAGGTTCATCGCGAGGTTTCTCGCTAATAAAGAAAATTTGTAATGTTTCTGCGATGATAATTGCAAAACTTTGCCGTGTTGGTGTACTTAAAAATAATGGTATTATTATAATTAAAGTAAATTATACAGTTTATGCAACTCCTGTATTTCGTGACATACAGTTAAATCCTTCATCAAGATTTTTGTACTTTCAGATCAATAAGTACAATACATAAGTGTTTGTGCGAACGATTTTCTAACACAATCTTACGGGTTTCGTAAACATCCAACACTTTTAATAGGTAGTCATTTATGCAACTGTTGTATAATAAGGGTTATTAAAAACACGAAGTATCACATGAGTGTTTTAATACATAATAGCATACAAGACTTTATCTCCACCCATGATAGAATCCTCTACAAAAGGTTCTGAAACCATAGGGTGTTGCACAGTGTTGTACGAATTCTGTGTAAATTCATGGAAAGTGATTCCAAATTTTTTTATCAACAAAAAAAAATGATTACAGTATCTAATACAAACAAATTATGTGTATGTATTAATATAATGATTGATTGTAATAATTATTTACATTTTGCAATACTAATATCGAACAAAAATGGCGGGATACGACGTGAATTCGAATAACCTTAAAGTTTTTTTCATTTTTTATTACGGCGCTGCACATTGGTTCAAGGGCGGAAAAAAGTCCTTTGTTTCAACCTTGTTTAAAATGTCTACAATTTGGTACACACATACTAGAATGAGTAGAAACAAGTCCTAAAATTACTACGGATAAATAATTATACAGTATTTAATTATATGATGCCAAAGTAGGGTGATCGAGAATTTACAAATTTCGTGCAAAAAATATTGTTATTTCAAGTATGAATAGAACCAAAATAGGTACTATAATTATCAACTTTCATTTTTAGTTTAGTCATAAGTTTATTGTGTGTATTAATAAAATAGTAAACATAATGTTATAATATAATGAATAATTACTTGCTATTACATTTTTAGTGAAGAAGGTCATTTGGAACCTTTTGTTTTCAATCATGAGATCATAACTAATCTCCGTTATCGACCGATACGTAATAATATACTTTCGGAGATTAATTAGACCCTATAGATTAAGAATACATTAGTTTTGGCTGCGATAACCTGCGATCTTGGAAATACCAGGTACTTAACTAATGACGCTCTGTAATTAAGAAAAAGTGCATTATATTAATAAGTGTTTCTAATGAGGGTAATTAACATTTTATCATATCGTGTAAGTATAAATAGCATTGAATGGTAGTTTTAACTTCACTTACAATTATTTTCTCTTACGATAACAGTGTTATTATAGTGATGGATAGCTTTACTATTGTCTATGCCGATTTAGTGGAAATCATAATATCAAGTAATCGTGAGATACATAAATGCCTCGAAAATTTAAAACTTATGTATCCACAGCTTACAGAAAGTGTTTGGAATCAAGTTTATGAAAAGTTAAGCCGTAATTTTCTACCCGTATTTACAAAAAAGTGGCAAACTGCAGCGAGAAATAAAAATGCTTTTATGGCAAAAAATGAACAGTGGCTGAAAAATATTTTTACCGTTGAGACATCTTCGGTGCAGACTGATGTGGTGAATTGTGACAGTAATGTTCCAGGGCCATCAAAACGCTCTCATAGAGGACGACCAGAAAAATCATTTGATGAATGTTGCGATCGAACAAAGCGATATAAAGTTAAAAGATTGTGTGAAAGCGTTCCTGAAGAAATGATTAAGAAAGCTGCCTCTAAGGTACTCGTACAAGAAGAATCATCGGATACTATCAAGTTTACTCCAGAAAAAGCGTTGGCATTATTACTTGATGCATCACTTTCGAAACATCAATATCAAGTACTGAGAAATGCAGCAAAAAGTATTGGTTGTGATATTTTTCCCGATTATCATAAAGTACTTGAAGTAAAAAGGCAATGCTACCCCACGGATATTGATGTAACGGAAAGCTACGCTTGTGTAAGTTTGCAGTCATTACTGGATCACACAACCAGAAGATTATTTGAAGTAATGTCTGAAGACGACCTTACACAGATTAGTGTAAATTCAACGTTTTTACACAAGTGGGGATGTGACGGATCATCAGGTCATGCTGAGTACAAACAGTCATTTATCGACGAAAATGTGTCAGATTCATATATGTTTTTGACATCATTAGTTCCACTGCGTCTGTATGAAAAGGAAAATAAATCTGTTGTGTATTGGACAAATGCAACTCCTTCTTCTACAAGGTGTTGTCGCCCGGTACAATTCCAATTTCAAAAAGAAACTACAGAATCTACGAAAAATGAAATTGCTAGAATGGAGTCTGAAATAGCAAACTTAAATGAAACTGTTATTAGTTTAAAGGAAAAGACTTACAAAGTCTACCATAAACTTGTGTTCACAATGATAGATGGCAAAATAGCGCAGACAGTTACGGACACATCATCATGTGCAGTGTGTTTTATATGCAAGTCAAAGCCATCAGAAATGAATAACCTTGACCAAGTGCGAAATAAAACTGTGAATACGGAGGCTCTCAAGGTCGGTTTATCCCCGCTTCACGCACGGATTAAATTTATGGAATGCATATTACATATTGCGTACAATATGTCATTTACCAGTTGGAGAACGAACGCAACTACCAAACAACAAAAAGATGAAGAGAAGAAAAGAATCCAAAGTGAGCTGTTTCAACGTTTAGGTCTAAAAGTGGATTTTGTAAAGCAAGGAATGGGAACATCTAACGATGGAAATACGTCTAGAAGATTTTTCAATAATGCAGACATTGTAGCTGAAGTCACAAGAGTCGATAAAGAACTTATTCATCGGTTTGGTATAATATTGCAAACAATTAATTCTAGTGCATTAGTTGATTCGGATAAGTTTGGTAGTTATTGTTACGAAACTGCTGAACTATACGTAAGCATGTACAGCTGGTATAATATGCCAAATACTGTGCATAAAATCTTGCTGCATGGCAAAGAAATAATAAGTGTTGCTGCCTTACCTATTGGGATGTTATCTGAGGAAGCTCAAGAAGCGCGAAATAAAGATTACCGCAATTATAGGTTAGGTCATTCAAGAAAATGTTCTCGTCTATCATGTAATGAAGATGTTATGAATATGCTCTTAGCTACCTCAGATCCCCTTATCAACAGTTTACGTGCAGTACCGAATAAAAAATACTATCCTCTTCACGATGATGCCAAAGCTTTATTAGTGGATAGCACCCATCTCTAAATCAATGTCTTCTCTATTTAATATTTAGTTTATTAATATTTATTTATTTAAAAATGCTGATTTAATTATATGAAATTCATGTGAAAAAATTTGATGAATATTTTCATGTTAATAAAAAAAAATACGTGTTATATCTTTCTCTTTGTAAACTGGTACATCCATTATATCATTTTAATAAAGTATTATGAAGAAACGCAACGTCTTTTCATTTAAAAATAATATTTTCCGCATGCCCGTACTACCTGCACCACTGTGCGCTGTGGTAGTAAAACGCGTGTGCATGACAATGTTCTTTGTTTGAAATTCATAAAGATACCACGAATTGATTAGTGAGAATGTGGCTGTTTGATGAGTAAGGAAGGGATCGAAAAAGCAAAGTTGCATTATGAAATTTAGTATAACATTATAACACTCGTTTGGACGATATTATGGTTACTATGACACTGGTTGTTTTAATGTTGGCAATAAGCTGTTTCAGAAACTTTTATAGAGGATTTATACCATGGGTGTAGATAAAATAAGTAATAGTCAGTAGACTTTTCTGACTAGTCACGATTTTTCCATTATGTAACACTTCCCAGTTTATTCCAATGAACGCCTTGGCTATTACGTCTTTGCATGGAGCAATCGAAATGCCCCTTATGAAATCGTGACGTATACATACTTCTATTTTGATACAGAACTTTTATCAACTTTTATTAGTTAACAGGCAAATTAGTGAGTTACGTAACTCTTTGATTTCCCCCTAAATTACGCAGCCTAAAGGACCTGCGTCATGATTATGACCCAAACGTGTCGTAAGATTCTTTAAATGACTTTTTTATCGCGTGATGCCATTTGCGTATTGTTTTTGCAACTATGTTGGTTTTACCTTCTAATGTAAGTAGATTCTGCTGAATAATAGTAACTAATGTGAAGTAACTGTCAGGAATACTTTGATATCCTCAGTTGAGACGGACATTTTGGATTTACGGCCGAATTCACAACCGTAATTCAATAATTGAAGTCGCTGTCACGTATTTCTTTAGTTTGTCAATGTATGTATTCTTACAGATTTATATTTTTTATTGAAAGAAATAAAATTCTAATCTAACTAGCCTGTACTGACTCAATGTAGGGCAAAAGTCTCCCTCTCCCTTTTCCACACATCATCTAGCCTTTTCCCAACAATGTTGGGGTCGGCTTCCAGTCTAACTGGATGCAGCAGAATACCAGTAATTTACGAGGAGCGACTGCCTATCTGACCTCCACAACTAATTTACTGGGTAATACCATTCCCCTTGGTAAGACTGGTTCTCAGTCTTTCGAGCTTCTGGCGACCCGTAACGACTGTCAAAGATCCATGAATGACAGCCGGGACCAACGGCTTAACGTGCTTTCCGAGGCACGGAGGAGTCTCAGTATGTAAAGATGGTCACCCATCAACGGACCAACCCCGGCAAGCGTAGCTTAACCTGATGGATCGACCCGTGTGGCTGTTATTATTTAGCCATGAGCTCCATTTTCCACATAATTCTGTCTTTTGCTAGTGTCGGTCAGTCCTTTCGGTAGGAGTCAAGCTCGTCCCGCCTTCTTCGTGCGTACAGAGATATTAATGCTCATAAATGATCGACTGGATTTTTTGACTATTCATCAAAATCAAAATCAATTTATTCAAACTAAACGTAAACTGAACGTCAAAATTACATAAGACAGTCCCCCAAAACGCCCGCCCTTTACCACTTCCTAGTGCTTTAGCTGAGGAGAAGAAGTGGCGCAACAAACTCCCCAGCAGCACAGCAGTCTGTTCAGTTAAAAAAAATGAATCTATACAACACTGCGCATAATAATTTAGGTACATTACGCAACACAAAACATTAAATTAAATTATTTGCTATAAGTAAGCTAGCACACGCCAATATACTCGTACCAAAAAAAAAAAAAAAAAATCGAAAACTATACGCAAGCAGAAATAAAAATACAAAACTAAAAACGTAAGCAGAACTTTATACCCAAATAAAGGCCTCCAGTTATAAAGGATGTGCCCACTTACATATAAGAAGATTGTATATGAAACCGAAACTGGAAGTCACAAATGATAAACTAGGACCATCGATTTCCCTCCATTTGCATAATATTTTTTTTAAATATACCGAAAATATTAATAGCCGAGACTGACAGCCTACACGTGCCTTTCATCAATGTATAAACAAATGTCTTAGTGAAATTATATATCATTAATATTTAAAATTAAAAGTGATATAATTAGGAAACAAACAATGCCTTCCTTGTTACTTATTTCTGATGACATTATTATGTATTGTATTATATTATTTGATCAACTGTGGCAGACGTTGTTTTGTTGTTTGCTTAACTTAAGACAATTTTAATTTTTAAGAGATATTAAGTAAAATATTTTAAGAATGAAGTATTTTATAAGTACCAAGTTATATTCAAAGTCATGGCCTACCATTAAAAGGCACTTTGGAACGTCAAAATAGAAATAGAATTTAAAAATAGAATTGATTCTAGGTGCACCTTCCAAAAGGTGGTTTCGAATGGCGAAGAACGGGCAAGAAACTCTATAGTTACTCTTTTTAAAATGTTTTACAATATTTAGTGCCTATACATTGATTACAATTACGAGAAAGTCGAAGTACCCAGAATAAATTGTCTATAATAGTTGATGGATACATGATGCTCACAATATTTACAGACCAGCTTTTGCCCGTAACTTCGTTCGGCCCCTGACCCACTGCGACGTGCATCCTGCATAATCATAATCATTTTATTTGTAACTAATAAGTTTTGGTACAGTGTTGGTCTTAAGGTGAGTAATTAAGTTTCCTAATACATATTCAGACATTTGACATGCAAAATTTTACAATATAAGAGCATATTTACGTCCAATAGCATGGTTTGAGGAGCTCGTGGCTAAGTAATAACAGCCACACGGGTCGATCCATCAGGTTAAGCTACGCTTGCCGGGGTTGGTCTGTGGATGGGTGACCATCTTTTCATACCGAGACTCCTCCGTGCCTCGGAAAGCACGTTAAGCCGTTGGTCCCGGCTGTCATTCCTGGATCTTTGACAGTCGTTACGGGTTGTCAGAAGCCCGAAAGTCTGACAACCAGTCTTACCAAGGGGTATCGTATTACCAAGTAACTGGGTTGTGTAGGTCAGATAGGCAGTCGCTCCATGTAAAATACTGGTATTCAGTTGCATCCGGTTAGACTGGAAGCCGACCCCAACATAGTTGGGAAAAGGCTAGGCAGATTGATTGATTGAGCATGGTTTGAGTACTAGTTACTATCAATCTTTACTTTTACAATACATTCAATATTCATTATCGTCACATTACATAATTTAAAACACATTATTTATAAATTCATTTATAGAATAAAATCGTTTTTCCAGCAGCCATAATTCTTTCACTTGGCGTTCTTTCTGACTTTATTTCGTTTTGCTCTGGGTAGTAATTAGCGTATAACCTTCATCAAGACTAGGGCTATCTAATGCAAAAAGAGTTTTTCAAATGCGTCTGGTAGTTCCCGAGATTAGTAATTATTCTTCAGCTTTATTATTGGTATAGATAGATATTGCAACCGTAGATGATTTTAAATTCAGGCTACTTCAAGCTCGTTAAAACGAAACTTTCACAGGGCATCCAGTCTCGACATAGATAGCGATCGCTTTAGGACCGAATTCGGTCGCAAAGTTCTAATGGGGTCTCTAGACGGTCAAAATTTCTTGACAAGTACGTGATTTTTTCGTGCTTGTCTAGCAATGTTGACCGTCTAGGTACCCCATTAGGACATTGCAACCGAATTCGGTCTTCAAGCGATAGCTAACTATGTCGAGATTGCAGCCCCTGGAGACGTTAGCCGTCACCTTACTTATCTTACTAACGCACAGATTAATACAGATGCGACACTCCGCAAAATCATTTAATTTAATTAAATAAAAAGCGACTCTTGCTACGACACAATAAAGTGTAATTCAGGTCGCACAATGTGTATTACCTACAGTTATATTCACCTACAAGTTGCCTCTCTTACTAACGCGCAACGTCTGGCCGCGGCAGTCCTACTGAATTGACCCAGTGAGATAGGCCCGCCGCGTACTTGTAGCTTTACACCTAAACTGCGGAGTGTCCCATCTGTATTAATCTGTGCTAAAGAGCAATTTTTCTGAACTATCTATTTGAGTCAAACCGTGGATTTATCTCCTGATTTAGGCAGTAATTATGCAACATTCGTCTGTGGAAAGTTACACAAAACCTTTCCAGATACTTGTGAACGATTGGTAACAATTTTACCTCACTTTTCAGAAGCACGAGGGAATAAAACGTCACGTAACGCAGCTGAATTTGACAGCCTTTACAAATATAAGTCTCAGTAAACACGTGATATAATACTAAGTCTTATCTGCTGACAGCCACGTGAAGCCGTTGTTCAGAGTGTTCTTAATGAAGCTATTTTTTCAGGCAACTTTTTTTTTACTGAAAACGTTTCTGCGCTCTTGTTGAGCATACAATTTTATCACTTAACTATAGGTGAGATGGATTTCACAAGAAAAAGGTATTAAAAATAAACAATTATATTATATTTATTATTTTTAGTTCGAGGAGCTTGTGGCTAAGTAATAACGGCCGCACGGGTCGATCCATCAGGTTAAGCTACGCTTGCCGGGGGTGGTCCGTAGATGGGTGACCATCTTTACATACTGATACTCCTCCGTGCCTCGGAAAGCACGTTAAGCCGTTGGTCCCGGCTGTCATTCGTGGATCTTTGACAGTCGTTACGGGTCGTCAGAAGCCCGAAAGTCTGACAATCAGTCTTACCAAGGGGTATCCGTATTACCCAATATCTGGGTTGTGGAGGTCAGATAGGCAGTCGCTCGATGTAAAATACTGGTATTCAGCTGCATCCGGTTAGACTGGAAGCCGACCCCAACATAGTTGGGAGAAGGCTAGGCAGATTGATTGATTTATTATTTTTAGTTGGAGGCTTGTAAATGGCTTTTCGTTGATTACTTCACTACAAATTTTTGTATTGATAGCTGTAAGCCACACAAACACAATAAAATAAAATAAAATAATATTAACTTAATCTTACTTAAACATCCCACTCCTTCTAATACAGTAACAGAACCGCTTCAATCAATGAATCTGCCTAGCCTTTTCCCAATTATGTTGAGGTCGGCTTCCAATCTAACCGGATGCAGCTGAATACCAGTATTTTAAATGGAGCGACAGCCTATCTGTCCTCCTGAAACTGGTCTAAAATTTTAAAGTTTATTTTTTTCCAGAATTTTTTCTAACCCATCTTCAACATCGTCATGATTGTTATTCTTCTGCCCTTGTCCCAATTTATTTGTGGTCGGCGCAACATGTCTTTTCGTTCCATACCTACTTCTCTATTAGTCGTCATCTCGGTAGTCATCCCCTTTCTAGCCATATCATTATTCCCACAGTCCATCTATCGTTTCTTTGGTCTTCACCTACTCTTAAAAGTTTTGGTGGCTAAAACTGGACTTGATTTCGCGCATTAACTTTTTCGATTACTAATGTCTACAGTAGGTCCATAGGGCTGCCACCTTTCAAAAAAAGTAGACCCGGAGATTTTAGAAATATGGTTTTTTTAATTAAAATAAAATATTTTAATTAAAAAAACAATATTTATAATATCTCCGGGTCTACTTTTTTATGAATTATTTATTTAATAAAGTAATGGTAATGTATTTTTTTTACATTTAAATAACCTAGCTAGTACTAGACTGACTTAGACCAGCTACAACTTAAAACTACAACCCACTACTACGACTTAGACTTAAATTTATATTTTTTATTCTGGAGGGATTACCATCTTTTCCTGCTCAGGTTTTTTTAAGAAAATTTCAAAAATTCTTAATTAATATTTACTGTTAACTCTGCCACCGTCATGTGCACTGACAAGCAGTTTTGCTCGCCGGTCCACAAATTTCCCATTAATGAAAAACGCGTTCTACACAAGCAAAGTTGCTTACAGGAATTGAAAAAAAAATTCCAATTATTTTCGGCAGTTCGGTGAAGGTTGAGGTGACTTTGATTGACTGACCCCTCGTAAATCAACAGACAATGTTGAATGATTAGATTGTACGAACTGATGATGGTCGACTGTCGCTTCGCTGTCACCGCCCGGTCTGACCCAGAGATATCGATGATAAACCCGTAGCCCGGATATGCATGCTGCAAATCCGGAGCGGTGGCAGCCCTAGGTCAAATAAACATTTCAACCCTCCGCCCGCTAGCGTGACAATCTTGTGTGTGTGTAACATATTGTATCTTGTCATGTCAAGTCATACACGTGACTGCACACGTGATGACTAGGTATTAAGACACAATCAACAATAATATTATTGCACCATACGTAATAATAAATTAATACTGAACCATTGAGTGCTAATTTGCAATTATAGATAGTAAATATTTCCATGTTTTCATTATGATATGATGATGAATCATTTCAAAATCAAAATCAAAACTTATTTATTCAAACTAGGCTGAGAATCAGCACTTTTTGAACGTCAAAATTACATAAGACAGTCCCCCAAAACGCCCGCCCTTCACCACTTCCTAGTGCTTTAGCTGGGGAGAAGAAGTGGCGCAAAAAACTCCCCAGCAGCACAGCTGTCTGTTCAGTTAAAAATTTGAATCTATACAACACTGCGCATTTAGGTGCATTACGCAACACAAAACATTAAATTAAATTATTTGCTATAAGTAAGCTAGCACACGCCAATATACAAAAAAAAACAATATATATATACCTACTAACGCAGAAATAAAAACACAAAACAAAAAACGTAAGCAGAACTTTATACCTAAATAAAAGTCTCCAGTAACAAGGGGCGTGCCCACTTACATTATAGCAGTATATGAAGCCGTCACTCGAACTCACAATTGATAAACTAGGACCATCGAAGTAAAAAAAAAAAAAAACAAATTGTCAATTACTAATAACAAAACAAAACCAACGTCAGCAAGACGACCAGTCACCACAAGCAGCACACGCTCACGAGCATAACGCAAAGATCAGCCATTACCCCCCTCGCCATATTTGAGGGAAGGAGGCAACCCGACTCCCGACGCTACCGCAAACAGTGAAATCTAATGTAAAATGTAAGAATGAAAGCTAATATCTAGACAGTATTATAAAATATGGGCTGAGGGAACGATGTATTCGTGGGTTTATTTCTTATGTAACTCACGTGCCTTTACATAAGCGTTTGAGGATTGAATTACCAAGATCGAGCTTCAAAGCAAGCAATTTAGTTTTTAATTGTGTTCTTAAATAATAATTTTAATTGGCAATATTGTATTGTGTTTTTCTTTTTATGGAAATTATGTAAGAGAATTCGGAAAGATGCTGAAATATTTTAGATCGATGATATTTATTCTGAGGAATAAGACTTTTACACGTAATTACCTTTTAATGAGTTAAGTTCTATGCCGACTTCGAGAAGTATGTGGTAGATAGGATAGATTTTATTATTTTAATTTTTAGAGACCATCTTAAATATCAGTTTGTAAAATTGCCTTACTCACAGACGGACATAGGAGATGACAGTTACTATTATCTAAATCTATATCTATCTAGGCTATGTAATAACAGCCGCACGTGTCGATCGATCAGGTTAACCTGTAACTGCCGTCGTGCGGCCTCACAGACCGCTGCGGTTTTCTAATATAATAAAATAAAATAATAATAATGTTTATTTTTCTTCCACAAATAATACTTATAAACTAAACATGCAATTTGATTGAAAATGATCACTATGTTTATTTGTGGGAGACTGGTGCCTAAACTAAGCCTAAACTTGTATTTCAGGACACCAGGGACTCCCCTCTACAGGCAAAAATTACACTGCTACATTGCACTGTTCCCCGCCTCTCCCCGACTTGACCGTCTCAGTACCTTCGAGTAATCGAGTTCAGTTGCTCCGGCGTCATAGCGGGTAGTAGCTGTATCTCAGCATGCACTTCTCGTGAGTAATTTGTGTTCGAAGTTGAACCACGGTCTCTGTGACCGCACGTAGGATTACGGATTTTTTTGTTTAACGTTGGCCTCTGGCTCTTTTCTATCGAATTCTGGACATCGGCATGGTCAACTTCATCAAGCGAAAACGGCAGAGGAGATTTCTTGAAGAATTTGTCACGACAAGTTGTATTAGGACACATGAAGCGAAGGGTTTATACCAGAATACCTAGTGAGTTGAAGATGACTTTGGCACGGATTCTTGGCTCTGATATGCCAAACCGAGAAGAACCTGATGTTCCTGCACTAAACCAAAGAAAAACACGTGCCCTTTGTCCTCCAAAACTGAAAAGAAGAAGAAAGAAAATATGTTTATGTGCGATAAACATGACGCAAAGAAATATAACAACTAAATAAAATAAGAAAAAAAAACAAGTTTGGAGAAAATATGCGTCACATTCACGCAAAACGGCCGTCGCTCAGCATAATGCGGCGACCCCATACGAGACAGAGCCCCAGCGCTGGTTTTCAGCGTTAATGTTTATTTTTTTTTAATACAATAATATGGTTTATTTATAAAAATGGTGCAGATTTACAATAACATAACTTAAAAATTATAGAGGGCACAGTTGCTCATTTGCCTGAACTAGGTAGAACCTGTGTTTCAGGCTATGATGAGATGTTCATAATCCCTTCATAAACTCAGTAGGCCTATCTCCAGCTGTCGACATTTCGGCTGAAATAATAATAAATAAATAAATAAAATAAAATAAAATATCTTTATTTCAGACCCAAAGTGTCCATAACGTTGTTAGTGAGTTAGTAACAGAATGTACTTAATATACTATGTTAGTGTTGTTAGTACTAATTATATAAACCTATAGCTAATTCCACCCAGTGTCGTTGGATGGGGCAATCTGGCCTACCCGCTATCATTCTCAGGATGCTGTTACGACTGCTACGCAACCGTTGCAGTAAGGAAGCCGCTTTCTTACGCATGATAGCGTGAAAGCCATCCGCGTGAGCTGCAGCAAACATTCCCGACGCACTACAACGTCGCGGCAGCCGCAACAGCATCCTGAAGGCGTTATTGTATTGTACGCGCAGGACGCTGTAAGCTCGGCGCGTATATGATACCCATAGGCCGCTTGAGTAGAAAGACTGGCAGAACGCCCTGAATAAACTCACTTTGACGTCTGCCGTGCAGCGAGCGAACCTACGGGCAAGCATATTGCCCCGCACCGCCAACGCCCTACGCTCACGCTCTATGTCACCATCATCACGTAGGTCACTAGTGACAACATGACCCAGGTACTTAAAGCTCTCAACCAATAATGATGATGATAACAATGAAACTAGTGGTTATTATAACATAATAATTATAATAATAGGTCTTTACCTATGAAACTGCCGATTTTTGATACCGGCTAGTGTGAAGATCTTTTATTCTATTTAGAATTCCAAATTCAAATTAATTTTATAATATAGCACCACATTAAAAAAAAATCAGTTGTTCATTTGTTTTCCCGCCGTTTGATTTTTCTTTGATATTGATGTTTTGTAACCATGTAAAAATTGAAATTGCGCGCTATTTTCGAATAGAGTTCCGTCGTGGCACCAACGCAAAACAGACAGCACACAATTTTTACGTCGTGTATGGACAAGTAACCGCAAGTGAACGCACGGTGTGTTTTTGGTTTCTCGCTTCCGTTCTGGAAATTTTGATCTCAACAATGAGCCCTGTGGAAAAATTTCAAATCCAACGAGGCGGTGAAAAACGCCTTTAAATAATTTATCGATTCGCATTCCCTGGATTTATCAATTACCATTCACCCTATACAGAGTGTTAGGTTAAACGAGGGATTTACGTTAAGGGGTCATTGTACTCATTATTACGAATAACTTTTACTATGGGACCAAACCTGAAATCGGAAAAAAAGCAGCTTCTCCCTACATTTTGACGAATTATGCGAACATAAATGTACTGAACAGCAAATTTTTTGACCCCTTAAAGTAAATCCGTCGTTTAACCTAAACTCGCCACAAAATAATACGTCCGTTTTGACATGAGGGTGTCCCTCTTTGTCCCGCTATGTTTGTCTCTCTTTGGCATATGAAACGATATGGGCGATGACAGTATACAGGCTGTAAAAAGATACACTCCAAAGCCTACCTACTACGCATACTGTAAATCTAAGTAGCTTTGCGCAAAAATTATTTCTGGGAAAAGATTTTTATTTTTAGGTATACAAAAAAAAAAATCTATTTTATTTATTGCGCGCAATGTAACGCGAATCCCCCGCCCCTTCGCTATTCAGTACGCGTAGGTGTTTTTGTCAGTTTTCTTGATACTATTTTGTTTGTATATTTTAATGTATGTAATAATGTGCACGCGCCGTAAGGTAGACTGTAGCCGAACTTATTAATTTATGTATTACATCTTATACCTGTACCTATATTCATAGAAAATAAAGCTCTGATTCTGATTCCATAGCAGAGGCATCAACGAATTTTCATTAAAATGGCAAAAGTGCATCGACAATACTGCCGTCGTAAGAAAAAAGGGCACAACTAACATTTAAAAAAAAAAAATCTACAAAAAATTGAGCAGATTAGCCTTTTTTTTCTGATTCTAAATATGTATGTAACTCATTTTTTTTTAAATGTTAGTTGTGCCCTTTTAGCTTACGACGGCAGAATATTTCTTTAAAAAAAAACTGTTTGATTTTTTTCTATGTACTCGTAAATCGGCAATTTCATAGGTTAACACCTAATATATCATCACGCCGGTTGTCCACGAAGGTTTAGGCAGAGGTGTACAAAGTATCAGGTTGGCGGAAAAATATTGCACAAGAAATTGTAAATTACTAGAATTATCCGGAATATTTAGTATTGATCTAGGATACGTAAGAATATTGTAGAAGGTTCTCGAAGCTATCACAAATTTTCAAAACTACGAAGACCTCAAAATGGCAGTGGACAATTTCTTTTCTGCACAGCCTCCGGAATTCTGGGCGCAGGGCATCAATAATCTACCAACTAGATGGGCCAGAGTAATTTGGGGATTACATTACTAATTAATTATTGTAAATAACAAAGTTATCAATAAATTCCTTAAGTCTAAAACTTGGTGCAAGACGTTTCCGCCAACCTGATATAATCACATTTCGTCAACATATAATCAAACGGCATTAGGGTTGCCACCTAGAAATTAAACATAACTAGCTTAGAAGTGTTGATAACTATACCTTTTAATACTATAGAGCCTTCCTTTTACGACACCCACAAGGCTGTTCTATATTTACTCGGCACCTACATAGTATTTTTACCTCCCAGAAACGTAACGTCCAATTTATAGACCAAACCAATAAAATGCCACTCTTTCAGACGAACCAACTTTTTTGTGTAGTTTGTTTCCAAACTTGATCACCAAAAATAAACTGTTCCTTTTTGGGAACAGTTTATTTTTGGTGATCAAGTTACGGTCAAAGTGCGGAATAATGATATTTATATTTATAATTGGAACGTTGTATAAGGAGACACGTGGATCGATCACGTGTAGCCGGCCTAGGGGCAAATTTCACTTCTAAACTGCGTTCAAGAGCTGTCAGTGATGACACTGACAGCTGTCAGTGCCAATATTCAATAAAAATAATGATATTGTCATGGAATATTGACACTGACAGCTCTAGAACGCGGTTTAGATGTTCGTATAGCGTCAATTTCAATGGTGAAATAAGACCTTAGTGTAAGGCTATGGCTACATAACTTATGGAACTTTGTTCTTGAATATTTCAAATTTTAAGGAGATATGGGAGGTTCTTGTGACTGAAACCTTAGTTTGATGTGTTTTTGAAAGTAATGGATTTAATTTTTAAGAGTCTGCAAAGTTATAAATACATAATTATAATAAAGGTTCACTTGAACTGAAAGGTTGTCTTCAAGAACTAACACCAAACTCTGTGAACTTCCAAAATCCTAAGATTAAGTATTTGAGTTTATTTATTTATTTAATTAATTAAGGTTCACTAACAGTTGTTACAGATATACTACAGATAGCAAAATACAAGTATTTGTGTCTTAAATCTAACTGCACAACCAATTATAGGCAAACACTACATGCAAAGTGTTCTTTGTATCAACATTTGTTGTATAATTTTAAAGACTTGCATTTATTTACTATTTTTATGGAGTTCAAGTCGGATTGACGAAAGTGGGATGTAGAGATAAATAAATAATTAATAATGAGGATGATAATATTATATATAATAGCATTTTGTAAACGTAATTAATATTTAAGCCACATTTACGAATCCTAACTAATATTATAAACGAGAAAGTAAGTTTGTTTGTTTATTTGTTACCTTTTCACGCCTAAACCACTGGACCGATCATCCTGAAATTTTGCATATACGTTGTCAGGTGTACAGAAACGGACATAGGGTACCTTTCATCCCGAAAAAAATGTACTGTTCCAGAGGAAAACAACAATAATGTTCTTATGATAATAGATGGCGCCACGTGTCTTTCGAATCATGATTGAATTATATTATCTAAAATATCAATTAGAATTCATGGTGATATAACAACCGTAATTTTTTTAGATAAATTGAGATAAAATTAGCACACTACTAAAGTTTCGTATGTTTAGTGAATTGATTGTCAGTAAAAGTTGAAAAGCTAGTATTTATATATTTCCTAGATCAGACCTACCGCCTTTTGGTTGTCGTACTAGTTAGTTTGTGATACTAACATTGATTATACACACATGCTGGATATTATATGTGCTAATCTTGTTAAGCTATGAATGTGCACATCTTGACAATTGTATCTAACGGCATACATCTAGACATCTTAATAAAAAGGAGATGTTTCAAAATGGGCCAGGTCTGTGTACACTACCTCAAAAAAAAAAAAGACAAAAAATCCGTAGAATTCGGGAAAAATACAGATAATTCATTTAAATGTATACTATTGTGGTAGGGAATTGATATTTATCAGATATTTTTATCAACTTTCAACATGGCGTCTCACCGATTTAGTTCTCTGTGCATAAAAACAATGACAGTAAACCATAGATCGAACATTGATCATAGAAAGGGGACTGTCCAGCTGTCACAACAGTTTCACTTCAGTCCTCTTCTTGAGTATTAAACATATCAAACGTCATTAATCAGTCAATAAATTTCAAGTGTAATTAATTGTGGTTTACCAGAAAACAAAGGCATTTTAAAGTAATTGGACAGCTGAGAACTGTTTTAAATATACTTCCCTATTTTTATGTATAGTGTACACGTACCTGGCCCAAGGTCCACACATTTTGAAACATCTCCTTTCAAATAAACTCAATTAACTTGGGCATGGACACTAGTTTCACAGACTAACAACATCAGTCAAATTGCGATGGCAGACTTTGGTTACACTGCATTTGACATGACTTACATTGTGGTTGCATTGTGGCTAAGTAATAACAGCTGCACGGGTAGATCCATCAGGTTAAGCTATGCTTGCCGGGGTTGGTCCGTGGATGGGTGACCATCTTTAGATACCAAGACTCCTCCGTGCCTCGGAAAGCACGTTAAGCCGTTGGTCCCGGCTAACTTTGACAGTCGTTACGTGTAGTCAGAAGCCCTAAAGTCTGACAACCAGTCTTATCAATGGGTATCGTATTACCCAGTATCTGGGTTGTGGAGGTCAGATAGGCAGTCGCTCCATGTAAAATACAGGTATTCAGCTGCATCCGGTTAGACTGGAAGCCGACCCCAACATTGTTGGGAAAAGGGTAGGCAGATTGATTGATGATGTTAATATTATGTGTGGATCACACATGTTATTTATTTCTCTTTGGCAAAAGTACTTTCTAGTTCCATATCAAATAACAACATTTAAAGGGATGGCAACATTTCAATCCGTCATTCAAAATTTTAAGAAAAATATTTCCACTTCCTGTTACACAATTCGTGTCGTAATTCCCACAGATTGCAGGAAAGCGAGAGAAAAGACGTCACACATAAAGAAAAAATCTACAATGATGGAACTTTGTGGACTTTATTTAGTTACAGAAGTATTAATTACGTCATTCATAGTATACTACGCAATTGTAGGAATGATGTGAAAGAAACAGGGATTTACCTTGTTTGGAAATAAACATTTAATCAAATTGTTATGATGTAATTTTAAATTCTAGTTGTGTAATAAGGTTCCATTTGATGACTTATACATAGTGGGTGTTTTCTTATGACGTATGTTTGTTGCTATGATTTTTGTTAGTAATTGTTTCTTTTGAATCTTTTGTTACGTAACAAATTTTCTGTATTAGGGTAAATCCGCGAAAAATTGTACCTACATTTGTTATTTTTTGCTTGTCCCCATTTCATTTATCTTATGGCATCAACGTTACTTGATAAACTATATTTGTTGTATATTGTACTGGATGGTACAGCAATCGGCATGAGTCGTGACTCGTGAGCACAAACTGAGTAGTTAATTTTCGGGTCTCTTTGGCGGAATGAAGAAGACGGGGGAAGCCGAAAAGCACGTGATTGGTTCGTCGAATGTCGTATGTCATTCGGCTACTGTACACTTTGGTGCAATTTTACTGACTTGCGTTTTGGATTTTAAAATAGTTTATTTTTGTTATTTCGTACTTATTAAGTGTACCTACTCCGGATTAAGACGAATATTTGCCTACAACCAAGAATGCTGTAAATTATTCAAAACGTTGTAAAAACATAAATAAACAAAGAAAAACACTTATAATCAAATTATATTGTTTTATTGAGATAATTATATTAATATATTAATTATAGTTTAAGTACCTATCAACAAATTTTCATAAAAACGGCACGGAATTAATTTGGCCAAAAGTGTACATGCGCGAGCTTCCCCCCACTACTGCCCATCTGTTATTATTATGCTCTTGTTGTTTTAGATAATTCCATAAAATTTAACCTGCCTCTTACAAGTTTGTTTTTATTTTTTTTTAATTTCTGTAATGAATGTAACAGTGTGTTACAAAATGTGTTACGTTACAGTCATGACCGAGCTAAGGTTTATAATGGTCATGTACAGACGCCAGCACATCACAGACGAAGTTACTACAATCTGTCAAATTTCTTTAATAATAGATTTTCAACTTTATCGCTAAAGCATTAGGTTCAAGGTTGATTGGGAAAATTTGACAGTTTCGGGTAGCTTGACCCGCTGGCGTCTGTACTATCGCAGTTGTATGTAATGTGTGTTATGATGTCATGAATGTTACTGTACAATTTTTCGCAGTTTTACCAATTAGCGGGTTTAATAAATCGGAATTTTGGTTTGAGAACTATAAAGTGAGAAGTTGATGTTTTGATCAGAAAACAAATGTGGATTTTCGTATATAAAGATTTTTGTTTACGTAGATACTTAAAGTTCTAAATTATTAGGATACGTTCATCATTATCATTCTCCTGCCATTATCCCAAATTATTTGGGATCGGCGCAACTTGTCTTTTTCATCATTAATAACACGGAATCACGGATAATTATTCACGGAGTTTTCTTTTATTCCTTAAAAATCCTATCCTATACTATTAAAAGAGCAATATATATAACTAATTTCGCATGCAATCTGAAGTGAGCCACAAAAAGGCTTCTGCTAGAAATAAATATAAATATGAATTAAATGTACCTCAATGTAGATTGCAAATATTTAGAAAGAATGTATATGTAAATGCCATTCAGGTGTATAACAAGTTACCTAACTCATTTAAGGAACTTCCCCTACTTATGTTCAAGAAAAAGCTGACAAGTTGGTTACTAGAAAATTGCTTTTATGACAATGGCGAATATATGGAATATTGTAAAAATCTAAGATGACATATACTTAATTTTGACATTGATTTTAAAGTAACGAACACTTAACTTATAATAATATTAATTCAAATTGGACTTACTGTAAAACACAAATCTTAAAATTTACTGTAATTATAATATTTGTCACATTATTTATTGACACATTTGATATTTGTACACTCTATGTTGTGGTAGAATGTATAGAACTTAAAAAATATTAACACCATACGATGTAAAACTACATTCTTACAAATAAAATTAATTCTAATTCTAATTCTAATATATATAATATATTTGGAATCATGTTCTCAAAAACGACTCTAAAAATTTCGATGAAATTTGCAATATAGGGGTTTACGGGGGCGAAAACTCGATCTAGCTAGGTCTTATATCTAGGAAAATTCGTTTTCTCTATTTTCACCCGAATATAGCTCCGTCGACCAGGTACTATATTTAAAGTTCCCTGATACAATTTAATTAATACTATGTATATATTAATTCAATCTGCCTAACCTTTTCCCAAATATCTTGGGGTCGGCTTCCAGTCTAACCGGATGCAGCTGAATACCAGTATTTTACATGGAGCGACTGCCTATCTGACCTCCACAACCCAGATACTGGGTAACACGATACCCCTTGGTAAGACTGGTTGTCAGACTTTCATTCTTACAAATATATACATAGTATTAATAAATAATTACTGTATTAAATAATGTTTTAATTAGTAGTATTTAAAACATTATTTATTACGGTCATTATTTGTTACAAAACAAATAACGTCATATTTATTTATAAATCCATTTTGTAGATAGGTAGGTACACATTAGATATTTTTCACCGCATCATTGGTTGATGCATGTGGTCTGATATTGCGTCATTAGAATGGCGCCATTATTCTGATGTCATTAAGCTTAGTCAAACCATATAATATGGTCATATATGATCAGACCACGTCACAGACATGACCTGCCGATCTATTCTGTAAAAATCTCACCGTGAAAACTTAGGTGAAGTGAGCTATCATTCCACCTATTGCTAGGGATTGATACTACGTATTAACAACTCACTCCACGCTCACTTCACCTATGTTTCCACGGTGATTTGTACAGAATAGTACTGCTGTTGTAACATTTCTCACTTTTATGACTAATTAGGTATAAAGGCGCAAACGTCATCTAAAACTATTCCGAAATTCAAGTTGATAGCATTAGCAGTTCTTGAGATATCTAGCTGTGACAGACAGCCAGACTGAGACTGAGTCGCACCATAAGGGTTCCTTTTTACCATTTTGGTACGGAACCCTAATAAAATGGTATGTAATAGTAAGTATTATTTTTGAAAAAGTAATTGCTACGAGGTGTGGGAACGAGTCTGATACCAAAATGTAATTTTTAGAATTTTTGTCCGTTTGTCTGTTTGTCTGGACGTATGTTCCAGATTGGTACAAACACTGCGGAACGATAGTTTATAAGATACTTATTATCCCCGTAGTACGTTCCCGTAAGATAATTTCCGACCTCCACGCGGGCGAAGTCGCAGGCAAAAGCTATAGTAGTATAAATAGTTATGCAAATAATTCCTAGTCGTCGTATATTTTACTGACAAGCCAGTTGGCGTGGTTGGTTAAGATACCACCTATCATGCCGCAGGTCGTGGGTTCGATTCCCATCCAGGACAAACATTTGTGTGCATGAACATGTCTGTTTGTCCTGAGTCTGGGTGTAATTATCTATATAAGTATGTATTTACAAAAAAAAGGTAGTATATGTAGTATATCAGTTATCTGGTTTCCATAGCATACAAGCTCTGCTTAGTTTGGAATCAGATGACCGTGTGTGAACAATGTCCCAGGATATATTATATTACCACCACCTCTTGAAGCAGCATTATTTTAATATTACTTCAGTGTGAGAACGAGATGGAGCTATACAGGACGTCTAGCTCCATCACTTTCCCACACTCAAATAAGATTAAAATAATACTGCTTTAAGAGGTGGTGGTCTAGCTTCAGTACGCGGATATGTAAAAATATTTATTATTGCTCCGAGAATTAATTGGTTCATAAGAAATGACAGTGTTTTTAGTATGATTTGACGTCAGTTACAAAAATGATTGTAGAGATACGTCATGGTAATGACCGCAAACCAAACATTGTGGAATGGACCGACCGCTAAATATTTCGTGGAAAAACATTAGACATAGGTTATATTGATGATTTTCCTGCACTTTTTTAAGGGGGATACGTCAGGGTAGCCCGCGAAATACAAATTTTATTACGTTTTTTGCAATTTACAAGTCGGTATTACCTATATATTGTACGTTGACAAATTATAATTTGCGGTCGTAACAAGTATCTATTTACATAATTAGAATCATTAAAGTGATCAATACAACTCTTTAAGACCAGGTAATCCCGAAGAAAAAATGACTATTAAATGAAATCTTGCCATTTTAAGATTATACTAACTTAAGGAGTTGTATTACTGATTCTATTGTATATAATTCTGTAAAAACATATTTGTTACGGCCGCAAATCATACTTTATTTAACATACAACTTAATACTGACTTGCAAATTGCAAAAAACTTTATTTTTGCGGGCTACCCTGACGCTTCCTCCTTAAAGGAGTAAGCTGTATCATAATAACACACGTGACTATGATTGATACATTCATTCGCATACCTACTTATAATTGAAGCGAGTGAAGCAAACGAAGCGGCTCTGCTTCAAGTCTGGCAAAATTTGCTTTCCTCTGTCAGTTTGTTGCTACTCCTCTACAGGTCGTATTTTACAACCGATCTGGACGAAACTTGGTGTACAGGTTTTACGACTTTATAGAATTTCTTTGTCGTCAGGGATTTTTGATTGGAGGGGTACTTCCTCCAAAAAGGAGCAAAAAGGGGGTTACTTATCTCCGCCTTATGAGATCCGATGTCGATGGTTCTTTTTTTATTTGAAAGGTAGTAACTTTAAGTTAACTTTAACTTTGCATAATCCAATCCATCTTATCTATTCCATCTTCGGAGATTATTAAAAAGTTGTGCCAATTAATTATTGTCCTGCACGAATAACTCAGTATAAAATTCAGTATTTTAACTAATACTATTTAACTGAGCCTATTAATGTAAAAGGGTACGATGGGGCTGACATATCTTTGATAAAAGCCCCTAAATAAATATAGATTAAAAAAAAAAAAAAAACTTTAAGTTGGTCTCAAAAAAAATAGGTGAAAAAAAAGAAACATGGTAAATATCTCGATTAAATAACTTTAGTGGTAAGTTTCAAAAAAGTTGGTGCTCGTGAGGTCTTACTGTTCGCAGAACTACTAGTTATGCAGCGCTAGAGACATAATAAATTAATCTTTTTAGAAATGGTTCGCAATTAATTTGCTTGGCTAAACTGAAGAAAGTCATCTATCTATTAAACCCATAATATCATACTGCTTAGCAAAAGTCTCTCTCTCCATTTTCCACGCACGTCTGTCCTCTGTCATTGTCTGGCCCTTTTGTAGGAGTCAAGTTCGTCCCTCCTTGGTCAATGAGGCCCAATCTGTGGCAGACATGTTCAGCCCAATCCATTTTTTATATATCCAAGATTAGCAGAAAGACATTCCTACGCTACTTTATACTCCGGCAATTATTTAGCTTCGACATGAAAAGTCGAAGCTCGTGGCTAAGTAATAACAGCTGAACGGGTCGTTCCATCAGGTTAAGCTACGCTTGCCGGGGTTGGTCTGTGGATGGGTGACCATCTTTTCATACCGAGACTCCTCCATGCCTCGGAAAGCACGTTAAGTCGTTGGTCCCGGGCAGTCGCTCCATGTAAAATACCAGTATTTTTAGTCGGCTTCCAGTCTAACCGGATGCAGCTGAATACCAGTATTCAGCTGCATCCGGTTAGACTGGAAGCCGACCCTAACAATCCATCTGCCTAGCCTTTTCCCAACTATGTTGGGGTCGGCTTCCAGTCTAACCAGATGCAGCTAAATACCAGTATTTCACATGGAGCGACTGCCTATCTGACCTCCACAACCCAGTTACTGGGTCATACGATACCCCTTGGTAAGACTGGTTGTCAGACTTTCGAGCTTCTGACGTCCCGTTACGACTGTCAAAGATCCTCAAATGGAAGCCGACCCCAAGATAGTTGGGAAAAGGCTAAACAGATTGATGAAAAAAAAAAGTTTATGTGTGTCCGGATATACAATAAGATACCAGAGGAATTTAAAATATTAAATAAAAGACTGTTCAAAAGTAAATTATATAAATGGTTATCTGCTAATAGTTTTTACAGTGTCAAGGAGTTTCTAGAGCATAAAATCGGACGATGACAGTGGTTATAATTATGTTGTTGTCGTGTATGTAAATTTGCACGCTTATTTTCATGAAGCAAAACATGTAGAACCTACCAGTGTATTCATATTACCATCTTGTATACCATGTTTTTTTGCAAATAAATTATTATTGTTATTATTATTAAAGGGAATACCTGGTTTTACATCTTTAACCTTAGATTTCCTTGAAAATCGACCAGTTAACTGTTATCGGGGTTAAATCGACCAGCGTATCGTCGGCTTGTAACCCGGTCAGCTGATAAATACCTAACTACCGTTTACTGGCGAGATTAAACTGGTTAGTTAAATTCTTTGCGATGGAATTGGATTTACTGTTGGTACCCTTTAAGCCCTACGCTCACTAGGAGACGCTGCCTTTCTTATTTGTTTTCTTAAGGCGAGAGCGTCAGGGTAGCCCGCGAGATTCAAATTTTCTTTGGTTTTTTTGCAATTTACAAGGCAGTATTAGATAGTACGTTGATCAAAATGTAATTCGCGGCCGTAACAACTATGTATTTACATAATTATAATCATTAAAGTGATCAACACAACTCTTTAAGACCAGGTAATCCTAATGAATGTCTATTTCAAGAAATCTTGAGATTTGAGGATCATACTAACTTAAGGAGTTATATTACGGATTCTAAGGATTATAATCTGACAGGCCAGCTGGCGTGGTTGGTTAAGATACCGCCTATCATGCCGCAGGTCGTGGGTTCGATTCCCATCCAGGACAAACCTTTGTGTGCATGAACATGTCTGTTAGTCCTGAGTCTGGGTGTAATTATTTATATAAGTATGTATTTACAAAAAAAAAGGTAATATATGTAGTATATCAGTTATCTGGTTTCCATAGTTCAAGCTCTGCTTAGTTTGGGATCAGATGACCGTGTGTGAAATGTCCCAGGTTATTATTATTATATTAATTCTGTAAATACATGTTTGTGAAGGCCGCTAATCATACTTTATTTAACATACAACTTAATACTGAAAAACGTAAAAAAAATTGTATTTCGCGGGCTACTCTGACGCTTCCCCTTAAACGCCAGGGTTGTCCGCGAAATTCAAATGTCCAACTATGTTGAGGTCGACTTCCAGTCTAACCAGATGCAGCTAAATACTAGTATTTTACATGGAGCGACTGCCTATCTGACCTCCACAACCCAGTAACTGGGTAATACGATACTCCTTGGTAAAACTGATTGTCAGACTTCCGGGCTTCTGATGACCCGTAACGACTTTCAAAGATGCACGAGTGACAGCCGGAACCAATCTTTCCGAGACACGGAGGAGTCTCGGTATGTAAAGATGGTCACCCATCCACGGACCAACCACGGCAAGCGCAGCTTAACTTGGTGGAGCAACCCGTGCGGCAATTATTACTTAGCCACGAGCTCCTCCCCTTTTTTTTTTGTGGATGGGAAATCATTAAATAACTTCTCCCGCTCTGGGTGGAGCGGGAGGGCGTGTCAGACTTCTACTGACTAAAACCCACCCGTGTTCCTTCAGTTGCCTGTGCCAGGGCCACGGTAACTCTTTCGAACAACCCGAAACCCTGGCGGGCATTGGCCCTAGCGGACCCCTTCAGGTAGTGCTGACATCTCTTAGAGGCGCGCGAGGAACACAACGCGCCGTCGACCCGGGCCTGGTCCTTACCGGACGGCGAGCTACCCGTTGCTCACCATCCGCAAGCCCGCGCCTACGGTGGCCGGGAATCGGCTATCGATTCCCGACGCCCAGGGCGTCTCCTGCGGCAACTATGGGCGTAAGGGCGCAAAGATTGCCTCTCCCTCATGCGTTCAGCCTCCTCCTTCGCGAGCATTACAGCTTCGCAGAAGGAGGTGACGGCTTCCCATGCACTCTCGCTCCGTACCATGGCCTGTACCGGGGCCGGACGCGAGAGATCGCCGCCGCCAATCGCCTCCGCGAGGACGCGGCGGTGCTCTGCCCAAACCGGGCTGACCTCCACCGTATGCTCCACCGTGTCCTCCGGGCGATCCACACAGTGGTAACACCCGGGCGTTTCCTCCCGCCTTATCCGGAACAGGAACCTCCTGAAGCAACCGTGTCCGGTGAGGACCTGCGTCAGGCGGAAGGCGAGGGTGCCATGACGCCTCTCCAACCACTCTTCAAAGAGGGGACTTATCGCCGCAATTGTGGCGTGCCCAACGAGCTCCTCCTCTGGAACACCCATTTTTACTTTTAAGCCGAGTGAAATGACACCGTTTATTTGAACTTGCTGTTGTCTATCATTTAGATAAGATTTTACTAAACTAAGCGCAAGTTTACTTAGTCCATAATGCTGATGTTTCAGGAGTAAGGTTTCGTGATTTACGCAATCACTCTTAACTAAAACAAGTACTTATAACTTACAAAACAATTAAACCAATCAATCTGCCTAACCTTTTCCCAACTATGTTGGGGTCGGCTTCCAGTCTAACTGGATGAATACCAGTATTTTACATGGCACATTGCCTATCTGACTTCCACAACTCAGTTACTGGGTAACACGATACTCCTTGTTGGTTGTCAGACTTTTGGGCTTCTGACTATCCGTAACGACTGCCAAAGATCTAGGAATAACAGCCGAGACCAACGGCTTATCGTGCTTTCCGAGGCACGGAGGGAGGGATCTCGATATGTACTGGATGATCACCCATCCACGAACTGAACGCGACAAGCGTAGCTTAACCTTCGATTGACCTGTACGGCTGTTATTATTCACTGACGAGTTAAACTGAAATAAAAAGTAATAATTAAAATACCTAGCACGTGGCCATTCGTATAATTAAATAACATACACGTGAAAATGCTTAAACAAGTGTTTACGAAAACGTCTGGCAATGTTACAAAATATTATGAGATAATAAGGGCGGTAAAACTGGGGCTGTGTCATCGCTCGCACAGTCAGGCCCAAAGACGGAGTGTTCCATGCGCGCCTTTATGGGAGGACGTGCGGTCGTGGGATCAGCCGCACTTGGTGATGGGGCCCGTTAGGCGTAGCGGGCTGTTACCAGTCGGGGGTGTCAAGTATCTCCCGGGCCCCCGACCTATGGTAGTAGAAGGAACAGTGGGGTTTTAGTCGGTAGGAGTCCGACATAACCCTCCGTTCTCCCCAGTGTATTGGAGTTAAAGTTTAATTTGCTTTTGTAGAACTGAAACTCGTGTAAAAGGAGGAGTTAAATCCTTGTCTTTATCATATTGGATAGAATCTTGTACCTCACATAATCAAACTGATATGACCACCATGCCGCAAAACTGTTTTAGGGTCTAACTCCTCAGTCCCAAGACTTTGCAGACTTCTAAATACATAATTGTGATGAAGGGATGATATTTGTTGCACTTCACTTCTACTCAACTCAACTAAGAAGTAACGCACGATTACCACAACTATTGTCAATTACTGAAATGCGTAAAAATTATGTGTCATTTCTGTACTTATATTGTTATTTAGTTTTGTGGTCTTTGATGTAATGGAGCTTGTGGCTAAGTAATAACAGCCTCACGGGTCGATCCATCAGGTAAAGCTACGCTTGCCGAGGTTGGTCTGTGGATGGGTGACCATCTTTTCATACCGAGACTCCTCCGTGCCTCGGAAAGCACGTTAAGCCGTTGGTCCCGGCTGTCATTCGTGGATCTTTGACAGTCGTTACGGGTCGTCAGAAGCCCGAAAGTCTGACAACCAGTCTTACCAAGGGGTATTGTATTACCCAGTAACTGGATTGTGGAGGTCAGATAGGCAGTCGCTCCATGTAAAATACTGGTATTCAGCTGCATCCGGTTAGACTGGAAGCCGACCCCAACATAGTTGGGAAAAGGCTAGGCAGATTGATTGGTCTTTGATGTAATAATCTTTTTGGATGCTATGTCTACCTGGCTTTTATTTTGCCTGTGGGTTAATTGATTAAACAGTGTAACAATTAGATACCATAGACACATAAATAAATTACTTAAGTAAAAACCGACTATAAAATAATTATCGTAATAAAACTTAACAGTTTCTTCTCTTCTTGGAATCGGAGAAGCCTCCCAAAATACAGTCCACTATACTAAGTTGTTTTCGGAGTGTCGTTCTGATTAGGTTGCTGAGCAGTATTTGATGGCAGCACCACACCGCTGACACCCCAACAACCAGGTTATAACTAAATCCACCTACATGCTTCACAAGTGCAACAGCAAGCTCGTCGTACCTAAAATGTCGCACCCGGCTACCGCATTTGCTATAGTGTTCTTCTTGTTCTTCAGAGTGGTCGTGGACATGTAGTTTCTTGTCCAGGGGCTGATGTGATTCGCCTCACGATTTCTCGCCATCTGCTCCGATTTTTGGTGTTTTAAGTGTCACTTTAGTCAGTTCATCTCGGTCTTAGGCAATCGACGCTTAGATTAATTTTTATTCAAAAAAATTTGCAGTCTTATGAAGCCATACAGGTCACGTAAAAGAAGTTCGTGACAAGTCGTGAGGTAAAGGCACGTGTCTTTGAAACTTGTTAAGTTAACAAATGAACAGCATGTTCCTTTTATTAAATTAACTTTTGTTGAGTTTAGTCATTGTTTTCGTCAATCCCGCGATTTGAAAGAAACTCGTTTTCTATAGACAATTAGCGAAAAGTTTGGCGGTTTTTCGAAAGGTAATACAAAAAGTGATTGTGTAAAGTTAGGGTTGGGGTAGCAACTAATTGTTTTAATTTCATGCCGTGCCCTTTAATCCTGTGAAAGGTTATGATGGCAGAAACATAGCTTTTATTATTTTCTATAGATTTTGAAAAGGTCACATTACGTTCATGTTTTTTTTTTCTGTGTCTCTGAAAACTGTTAACAATTGTAGTTAACTAGCTTTTGTAAACAGCGGGAAATTACGAAAAAAAAACATGAACAATGAAGATTACCGTGTGTGAATAATGTCCCAGGATATTATTATTATTTTACATATCTCGGGATCCTGGGATCCCAGACTTTTGAAAAGCGTACGTGGGGCCGTAGCCAACTCGCAGAGGCCCCTTAGACAATTCGAGGCGTCAACCGACGATTATCCCTGTATGCACTATGCGAGTACATATGCCCCGGTTGGTGCAGGACTACTGCAGTACGTGGAAACAAAACAACTATGTCCCTGTCTGACCAATGTTATGTATGTTATATATACACGGATAAAATGGCAGGGTATTACTTGCGCACTCAATAATGGGCCTCCCGAAACGGTCGCTAGCACATAGTGACGTAGCGACAAGGGGGCAACACTTCGTCGTAAGCTGGTTAAATAATAATAATTTAATAATTAATTTAAAAAAGACTAATGTAATGCATTTCAGACAACGTACTCGTACAGCTAAAATTCTCATGTTCAATTTAATAATATTAATATTAATGAAACTGACACAACAAAATTTCAGGGACTGATTATAGATTACAAGTTGAATTGGAAACCTCAAATAGAAGCACTTAGCAAAAAATTAAGTAGTGCAGCATACGCTCTAAAACAACTCGCAGCGGTTCTCAACAAAGATGCACTAATTACTGCTTACTATGGATTAGCTGAATCACTTCTTAGATACGGAGTTATTTTCTGGGGGAACAGCACAGACAATGAAATAGCGTTTCGGGCCCAGAAAGGATTGGATGCATTAGATCGATGTTTAGACTGCAACAACAGATAGCTGTAAATCTTATTTTAAAGAGCATAACATATTGACATTACCCTCATCATTTTGGAAACAATAATGTTCATTAAAGCTAATCCTAATTTATTTCAGCGTTTGTCTGATGTTGCTCCAAGGAATAGACGTGATGATTCCAAACTCTGTGTTTGCGGCGCTAAAACCACTTTTGTGCGCAAGAGCATCTTTTACATGGCTCCGACCATATTTAATAAATTGCCCAAATCTTGGAGAACCTTGACTATATATGCTCTTAAATGCAAATTAAGGACTTTATTAATTGAACGAACATATTATAGTATTTCAGAGTTTATGAAAGAGGACAAATTTTCTTCGTTTTTGAAATGATGATGTTGTCTTTTAATGCTGTTTTCCCCTGTGTAATAAGATCACTCCATATTATATAATGTATTGTTTTTATTGTTTACGGAATGACTTGGTTAATAAGTATGGACATTGAATTGTATTAGTAACGTATAATAAGTAATTATGATCTAATAAGTAATTTTATAATGTAATTTTGACAAATTTAATTTAGTCGCGACTTGTGCACCATCTCTTCTTCCCAATTTGTACGCCACGATATGCGGCTAAACATGATAGAACATTTCCGTATTTAATTTCTTGCATGCAATGTATGTACACCATGTTTAAACAAATAAATAAACTTACTTACTTACTTACTTAATGCAAGTAACAAGACTCATAGTGTAAGTAACAATAACTATGTTAGTAAAACATTAACACAGAAACAATTATTTGTGACATCACTGCTGCGAGGTGACAGGCCCAGCCCACACCTTGCAGCAGAGGTTCACAAACGCACAATCTAGCCTGCTTGCTACCATAGACAGGATCTAATGTACAATGTTTTAAGTATCTGTTAAATCCGAAAAAAAAACATAGTTGTTTTCAATGATTTTATAATACGTCATTGGTTGTTTTGTGAAGTAGTATAGTTATTTATGCAACTGTTGTATAACAAGGGGTATTAAAACACGAGTGTGGGTGGTAATAGTATCACATGAGTATTTAAATACCTAATTATGTACAGGTTTGGTCCCATAGTAAAAGTTATTTGTTATTACTAGTTATGCGAACATAAATGTAGGGAACAGCTGATTTTTTTTTCGCGATTTCCATAATAAAAGTTGTTATCATGAGTACAATCATGTGTTTAAGTATCGGTCACTAATTACCAGTACCCTTTATATAAAAGAGTACTCTGTGGGAGTTGCATAATGAAATTTAGTACAACATTATAACACTCGTTTGGATGATATTATGGCTTCTATGACACTGGTTGTTTTAATGTTTATAGAGGATTGTATTGCATGGATGTAGTGAATGATAAAAAAAGTTATAGAAAGTTATAACACACCTGCTATTTTTAAAATACCAGCAATAGAAGGTTATAGAACTCGGTGTGTTATCATTGTGAAATTATTTTATTGTCATTTTATTTCATATTGTAAAGGGAAAATTTGGTATCATTTTTTTCATCACTCACCCGTACGAAGCTGGGGCGAGCAGCTAGTAATATTTTAAAAACTAGATGAGGGGTGGGATTAGGAGAATGTCGTGAGGAAAGTTTCGAGTATTAATGTGGACGGCTAAAAGAGTAGGAGAAGACCAAAGAAACGATGGATGGGATGTGTGAAAGATGAAATGTTTAGAAAGGAGTTGACTACTGATATGACGACTAAAAGAGTACTATTAATTAGAGTATTATGGAAGAAAAGACACGGTGTGCTCAACCAATCTGCCTAGCCTTTTCCCAACTATGTTGCAGTCGGCTTCCAGTCTAACCGGATGCAGCTGAATACCAGTATTTTACATAGAGCGACTGCCTATCTGACCTCATCAACCCAGTTATTGGATAATACGTTACCCCTTGGTAAGACTGGTTGTCAGACTTTCGGGCTTCTGACGACCCGTAACGACTGCCAAAGATCCACGAATGACAGCCGGGACCAACGGCTTAACGTACTTTCCGAGGCACGGAGGAGTCTCGGTATGTAAAGATGGTCATCTACGGACCAACCCCGGCAAGCGTAGCTTAACCTGATGGATCGACCTGTGCGGCTGTTGTTACTTAGCCACGAACTCCTCTCTTGGTGCGCTAACCCCAGATAAATTGGGATGAGGTCAGGAAAATTATGATGAGGCAATGGGTAGATTTTAGCCCAACTCTCTTCATATAATCCGTCTTTCCTTCATTAATCCTTTCAAAAATCCAGCTTATACACCATAATACAAACTAAGTTTTTCCAGAACAGTACGTAAGCTCCACTTACTGGCTGTAATGAACGCAGCGGTAACGCAACGTCTGTTGCAACCACGCAAGGTTGTTCACTTGCGACATCCCTCGTGAATGCATCGTGGGGACCTTGCACATGCGGTGGTTGGTCGCTGCGATAGTTTTTTGTGAAAGGAAATTAGTTTGGTTTGCTTTTGGAAAAGATTTTGATGGATTTTATATTATTTTAGACGTTCATCTTGAATATTACTGACATCGGTTAAGTAAATATATTGTGAAGAAACCTGGACGTATAGTCAACTAGCAGCTCGCCGCGGTTTCACCCGCGTAAGTCTCGAACCCGTAGGAATATATGGACAAAAAGTATTCCATGTGTTAATCCAGGTCCTAAATTTCTTTGCTTAAGGAAAATGTTAATGCTTGCGATTCGGAATTTAATTTTGAACAAATTACCTGTAGAGACATAATTAAAACCTTTCACACTTTAAATGTAAAAAAGACAGCAGATCTGTGGGGTAATTCTGTAGAAGTTGCTAAGTCTATTATTGACATTGTAGCACCTACTTTAGCTCTTATCTTTAATAACTGTATCGACTGTGGGGAGTTTCCTGACCTCATGAAATATAGTAAAATAATACCTTTGTTTAAATCAGGTAGTACATCAGACCCCACAAATTATAGACCTATTTCAGTACTACCTACGTTTAGTAAAATTTTTGAGAAATTAATTTTAGACCAATTGCAAAGATTTTTTAATAAACATAAATTATTACATAACAAGCAGTTCGGTTTTACAAAGGGTCGTTCAACTACTGATGCCGGTGTTGAACTTTTAGGACATATTTATAGTGCATGGGAAGACAAATGCGATGCCTTGGGCATCTTTTGTGATTTGTCCAAGGCATTCGATTGCGTTCTTCATGAAACGTTAATCAGGAAACTCCGCCATTACGGGATCCGGAACACCGCTCTGGATCTTCTTACTTCATACTTGAGTAATAGGATTCAGAGCGTTGACGTTAATGGAAAAAGATCGCCCGGATCTATAGTAACAATGGGGGTCCCACAGGGCTCGATTCTTGGTCCTTTCTTATTTCTTATTTATATTAACGATTTGCCCTACCTCATTAAGGATAATCATGATATAGTTTTGTTTGCGGATGATACTTCACTTTTGTTTAAACTTAAACGTCAGCAGCTGGTTACTGACGATGTAAACAAAGCGATCTCAAAAGTAGTTCACTGGTTCAGTGTTAATAATTTACTCCTTAATGAAAAAAAAACCAAATTCATTAAGTTTACACTACCTCACGTTAGGCAGGTGAAAACTAACGTGTTGATAAAGGGCGAAGAGTTGAATCCTGAAGATAGCACAGTATTCTTGGGCTTAACTTTGGATGCTAAGCTTCAGTGGGGCCCACATATAGATAAATTGTCAAAAAAGCTAAGCTCCGCAGCATACGCTGTTAGGAAAATTCGTAATTTAACCAACATAGAGACAGCCCGTTTAGTGTACTTTAGCTATTTTCATAGTATAATGTCGTACGGTATTCTGTTGTGGGGAAATGCAGCCGACATTCAGACTATCTTTGTTTTGCAGAAAAGAGCTGTTCGATGCATTTATAAATTAAGTCCGAGACAATCTCTCAGAGAGAAATTTAAGGAGATTAATATACTGACTTTGCCTTCTCAGTACATTTTTGAAAATCTTTTATATGCCCATAAAAACATTAAATTGTTTAAAAAATACAGTGATATCCACAATATAAATACTAGGAACAAACACAAATTTGTTGTACCTCCAACAAGGCTCAAGAAAATAGGTGGGTCATTCAGGTGTCAATGTATACGCTTTTATAATAAACTTCCAAGCCACGTTCAAGATCTGAGTCTTAATAAATTCAAATCATTCATTAAACGCAAGTTGTGTCAGAAAGCTTTTTATACCGTTAAAGATTATATTGAGGACAAAAAGGCTTGGGATTGAACTGCTCCAATTTTATTTTATATTATTTTTATTTTTGCATACTGAATGTTGACATTAATATTTACTTTGTAAGTATTATATTATTTTACTTTATTGTGAATGTGAAGACTATGTAGGTCATTGCTTTTTTTTTTTGTTTGTTTTATTTTTTCTCTCAGTTATTTTTAATCATGGTCTGGCAGTTTGAGTAATCTATGCGGCCTACCCCAATGTCCTTTCTTTGGTATTGTTCGTCGAATCGTTGAGCTAGTTGAGCTGCGCGATTACTGACAAATGCGTGCACTGACTGGACAGGTCCTCTCAATCTGTGTGGTTCTTTCCTCAAAAGACCATTTCAGACACCAATCTACATGGTCTTCACATGAAGTGACCAAGATTATGTCTGGACTTTATAAGAGACTGTGACCTCTGAGTTTGTTTCGGCCTTTCTTCTCAGAGTAGTCAGATAGGAAACGCCGACCTCATCTAGTTTAAAAAAAAATATTGACTTGTAAAAGTGTTTGTACAAACCTACTTACAGAAATAAAAATCATTTATCATTTATCATAAATAATCTGTGTGCCAAATTTCATCAATATCCGTTCAGTAGTTTATGCGTGAAAGAGTAACAAACATACAAACACACACACTTACAAACTTTCGCCTTTATAATTTTACTAGCTTTTGCCAGCGGCTTCGCTCGCGTGGATGTTGGAAATTATCCCACAGGACCAGCACACGTTTTCGGAATAAAAAGTAGCCTATGTGCTATTCCAGACTACAACTTATCTCTGTGCCAAATTTCATCCAGATTCGTTAAGCCGTTTTTGCGTGATTGGGTAACAAACATACAAACTTTTACATTTATAATATTAGTATGATAGTGTGATATAAGTCTGAAGAACCGCTTAAAAGTTCTGCTTTGCTGTTTCTTGGACGCGCAAGGCATGCTGTTTTATGAACACAATGAAACTATAAACGCTGACAAATATTCAACCCAGCTCACCAAACTATCTGCTGCTATCAAGAAAAAACGACGAAGACGAGTCAATGTACTTTTACTACACGATATCGCTCGACCTCATGTCGCATCTGCCGTTCGCCAACAGTTGGAGAACTTGGGCTGGGAGGCGTTACTCCACCCACCTTATTCCCTAGACCTCACCCCATCAGACTATCATTTGTTTAGAGCCCTGAAACAACAATTGCGGTGTAAGCAATTTAACGATTTCTCTGATGTAGAGGCGGAGTTGAACAACTTTTTCGAGGCACAGCCATCAGAGTTCTGAGCGAAAGGTATCTAAACTTTGCCGGATCGTTGGCAAGAAGTCTTATTCGTCTATCTCATTAGATGCTAATGGAGATTACATCATTGACTAAGCTTTTTGTATTGTAATAATAATAAAAAATATAAAATGTAAACCAAGTATCTCATTACTCTTGAGCCAACCTGATATTTATAGTAGTGTGAACACTCCCTTATGTTTCCACAAACTTACGTTTTCGTTCATCAAACTCTGTAACTAACCTTAGAACTCAAAAAATAAGGTTCAAACTTGCTTACCTTTTTGGTTTTGTGAAGAAGTTAGTAGTTTTAGTTAGCAATGTTAATAACTAGCCCGTTTGATTACAGAGACAGATTACAGAAAAGATATATTTATGTTCAATTTAATAGTTATAGTATTACTAAAATCTAACCTGTTTTCTAGATATCGAAAGTTTGATCTGAATCTAGATTAAGATTCAATGTTCAACAGATACCTAGGCTACGGTATCACGGGAAGGTGGTAGTTTAAAAAGGCGCGTAAGGAAACATAATTAGCCAAAGCTGTAATAAACATGCAAGAATTCTGAAAAGGTATATGTTGGCTTGTCCAAAGTGTCCATACCTGTACTTCTGAGGACCTAAAAATTTACTTAAAAAAAAAGTAAAAACCGACTTCAAAAACCTAAAACGAATAAAATAATAATAATAATATCTTAGGACATTGTTCACACACGGTCATCTGATTCCAAACTAAGCAGAGCTTGTACTATGGAAACCAGATCATAACTGACAAACTACATACACTACTTTTTTTTTTGTAAATACATACTTATATAGATAATTACATCCAGACTCAGGACAAACAGACATGATCATGCACACAAATGTTTGTCCTGGATGGGAATCGAACCCACGACCAGCGGCATGACAGGCGGTATCTTAACCAACCACGCCATCTGGTCGGTCTAGTCGGTGCCAAGCTAAGGTGAATTGAAGAATTGAAGACACCGATTCCAGAAGCTGTTAGGTTTTATTATGAAAGTTATTTTACTCGGTTTATGTTTTTGAAGTCGGTTTTTACTTTTTTTTAAGTAAATTTATTTTTCTATTTTTTATTGAATGCCTATACAATTACATAAGCCCTAGAGTCTAGACGAACGAAACGAAGAATCATCAAAATCCGCTTAGAAATGCCAGTAATACATTTATGCATATAACTTCGTATATAAGAATAATTACCTAATGTATTATATACTAAAACCTTTCTGAAAGTATGTAGATCACGTTAGTGAAAGAATCATCAACATTGGTTCATTAGTTTTTGAGAAAATCGTGTACATACAAACATACATACGGGTCGAATAGATAATCTCCTTTTTTGAAGTCGGTTAAAAATGTCACTGATGCCGCGATTTGCATGGCCACCTACTGGACCCCACTCGTTTAATAATTTACCATCGACTTGAAAACAAAATGGGGACGATTTTCCAAAAACGCTGTAACACGTGTTTTTTAATTTTTAACCAGAATACTAAATACCTATTTTCATGGATTCATCATTCATCTAGCCTTTTCCCAACTTTATTGAGATCGGCTTCCAGTCTAACCGTATGCAGCTGAATACCAGTAGTTTACATGGAGCGACTGACTATCTGACCTCCACAATTCAGCTAGGTAACACGCTACGCAATGACAAGACTGCTTGGCAGACTTTTGGGCTTCTGACTACCCGTAACGACTTTACCATGCTTTCTGACGCACGGAGGAGTCTCGATATGTAAAGGATGGTCACCCATCCACTAACCAACCACAGCAAGCGTAGCTAAACTACTACTACTATTATTACTTATTGTTAGCCACGAGCCCTTCTACCTATTTTCATGGATTTAAGACTAAAAATGACGATTTTCCATAAAAGCTTTCATCCTCTATTTTACAATCTTATGGGTTCAATTACGAAAAATCTTTCCTTATTCCTTGTCTACATTATAAAGGGAACCTATGTGCAAAATTTCAGCTTTCTAGTTCCAAGGGCTTGGGCTGGGCGTTGATGAGTCCGTTGGTGAGGACCTCGGCAAGCGTTGCTTAATCATCGATCGACCCGTGCCGCTGTTATTACTTAGCCACGAGCTCCTCTAACAACAAACTGTGATCACCAATTCGTCTGTTAAAACATAATATTACCCCTGTATTTCTCGAAGGGTTGGCAGAGATATATAGTACGTACCCCATATGTCTAAACATGGTTTAGGCTAATATAATATAATCCATACCTAATAATATTATAAATGCGAAAGTATGTCTGTCTGTCTCTATGTATGTTTGTTTGATACCTTTTCACACCTTAACAGCTGAACGGATTTCGATTTCGGCACACGGGTAGGCCATGACCTGGGTTAGGACATATCGCACCTTCGATCAAATACAGTAATAACTTGAAAAATTCCAATTTCGTGTTTTGTTAATAATAAATCTCGCCATTTCTCACTTTACAGTCTCAAAAAGAGTCATAACAGTAACTTCACAAATTCATCAAAAATCGCTATTACTATAATAATTTTTATCCCGGTAGTACATTTCAGCGGGATTATTTCTTTTTCCGACCTCCACACGAGCGATGTCGCGGGCAGAAAGTAGTGATTTATATATTTTTTTATTGTTTTTTTTTCTGAAGTCTAAAATACGCCCTTTCTAACTAATGACCAAATCAGCATAGAAATCGTGTCACCTTATAAAAGGGCTGGCTAGCTCAACCGTCAAGTATTGCACCAAGAATTAATTCAAATTCAAACAAAAATAAAAATTCTGTCCTTGAATACACTTTCCGGTGCAAAACTAACGAAATCGATAACGTAATCGATACGAAACATCGAGTTGATCGTCTCGAAAATTGACAATTGATTTTGTAATACTTAGGTCGGTTGGCGTGTTAAGGATTGAGTCATTTGAGCTATTGTTGACTACAATGTTAGATTACACTGTACTTACAAGGTTATTCAAATAATGTTGAAAAGATTCTGTGATTTTCGTCAAGAGTCACAAGTTTGATACCTATTTCGAGACAATAATGAATGGTATGTGGGGTGAATGCAATATTTGTGTAGGAATTAACATCCTGATACAATATATCCTCTTACAATATGGTGTCATCAGTAAGGATCAAAATACAGCTCATAGTCTTATGATACCCATTGTAAGTATTGTAAAAATCTCATAGGATCTTTACTTCTTTGGGACCGATAACTACTCATGATAAACAAACTCGCGTAGTACTTCATTCATTATATTTTATAAGATTTTTCTATCTTCCTATTTAAAAACACCGGAGGGCCGAGCCCTGACGTCTCTAGAACAAAAGCTACCCCTTTTATAAAAGTGACCGTTCGAATTTCAAAGACACTGCCAGCCTGATATAAATTGGGGTTTGAATGAAACCTCTATCGTACTATATGATGAGAAGCCATGATATGTCTGTCGATAGAACTAAACATAGGCCCCCCAGTGCCTGTATTAGGAGAGAAAAGAATGCTGCTACGCATCCCTTAACTTTCAGTATTTTATAACTAAGTGAAGGGAAGGGTTACAAAGAAGACACGGGTCAAGATCCAAAAATAATTACTAAACCTAAAGAAGCTATCTCCTAAAAAAACACTCTAACCTTTAAAGACCTTTAAATCAAAATAATAATCACCATCCAATTATCTAATAGGTACATAATTACATTACAAAAACAAATTTTGATAGCACATAATCAACACAATAATATTCCGCCATACAATGCAACAGTTGATGTAATTGCCAAGTGTAAAATTAGCGAAATATTTCGCTAATAGCAACACTGTCGTAACCATAGTTCCGTAGATATGTCAACACAAACATACATACGTATACTATTACTTAATGTAAGCTAAATATACATATAAGTGGCATGATTTATTCGACCAATGAAGGTGCAGGTTTTGATTTAAATTTTGTTATAATAATTTCTAAAGATAATGCTGCTTTTGCTTATTTGTTTTGATAAATGCTGATTTCTATAGATATGACAATTTTTATTATATCGAGGGTGCACGGGCTATTTGTATTAAGAGGATTGTGAAGTGCCGATACGCGGCGCGATTTTTGGAGGCAATTACCTACATTTCATACAATTATTTACATAAATAATGTTTCGGGCGATAACGTTTTTACTCCCCTAAACCTTTACGAAATGAGACAACTTTGACCTCATTAGATTCAGTATACTTTAATCTAGGTCTGTACGTTTTTCGTATTTAGTAATTGAATTTAATTTAATTTAAAAAAATAAAAATGCTCGAGGATGTTTTTATGTCAAAAATATAGATATGTAGATGCTAATAACTTATATTGTATACAATATTTCTTTATAATAAAAACGTACGGACCTAGTTTTTCATCATACCTACAACATTTACAAAAATTATGAAAATTAGATTATGTTTACGGGGAGAAAAACGTTATCTCTTTTTGTATGAAAATTTACAGCTTCACAATCCTCTTAAGCGACATTTTTGGAACTTTAGAAGAGAGCATTTGAAAGTTTCATTATTCGGGAAAAAGAACATTGTAAAAAAAATAAAAAAACTAAAAAACCCGGCTGCAGTAAAAATGAAAAGCTAAAAACAAACCCATTTTAAATTAAATAAAAATTGGAAGCAGGCCATTGAGTTTGAAAATATAAAAATGGAATGGGTCCCGCCTACTTCCAACTTTTAAATATTTAAATTACTTTTACTCATATAAGTTGTATATATTTTTGTAATCACCTTTTAAAACTTTTCATTTTGATACCCCACTCGATGATATTAGAAGAAAAAAAATTTCAAACTCCAGAAAATGGCACCCCAAATCAGCCATTTTACTTTATTTTTTTATTTTAAAGTAGCCAGTGACACTCGCGCTACCAAGACAAATCTAAAGACGTATAATTTATCCAAATCCGTTCATTTGTTTAGGAGTTACGAGGGAACAAAGAAGCGGACGTACATACATACATAGGTCACACACATAACCCTCCTTTTGGGCTTCGCCGCAGTCGGCTAAAAAAAAATATCAATATTTTTTACGAAAAAGTGGCCTATCGACATTTAAGAATCAATAGTGTCTATCTCAGGTTTTTACGTTTTTCACTTATTAATAGATAGATTATTATCAGCAGGTAGATTATGACTCAATATGATTATAACTCAATATCGGCCAGGATTCCGCTTAATACAAATAGCCCGTGAACTGTCGATATTCTGATATACAAATGTAATCTATGATAATGGTTTAAAGTTTAATTCAATCAAATGTAGACTTTAAGCGCGCAGGAAATCTGCTTCAAAATTGCATGTCATAAACTTCTAATTCTACCTTTTTCATGTTTTCCCTTTCGCCCAAGGTAGTTTCCAACCACACCTCGTTTTCCAGCGATAAGCCTTCCACACTCATTCAAAATATTACTCAATTTATGGCGAAAAAATAGTAAGCATAATACCTCCCGAGTACCTCCTTATTAAGAAACCACAGAGCATTGTTATATTACACTAGTAACTAATGTAACCATCCTTGGCTGATGATGACCTAATGGCTTACCTAAGCAGAATATAGACTTTTATAATGTCATCCAGTTCGCCATTTTACATAGTTTTTGTGAAAGAATTTCCGAGTGGCATGTCATCATCATGTGTCCAAAATTTTCCTAAATATGGTGGGGTCAGCTTCCAATCTAACCGGATGCAACAGAATACCAGTATTTTACAAGGAGCGACTGCCTATCTGATTTCCACAAACCAGTTACTGGGTAACACGATACTCCATGGTAAGACTGGAAAAATAAGACTTGTACTAGGTATAAAAGATAGGTCGAATTCGCTCTTAGAAAGGAAAAAGCAACGTGTTTGCGAGTTTTTTACTCGCACATTATTCTAGTGAACGAGCTCGAGACCTTCCGGAGCTATTTCATCACGAAGTTAGTTGACCTGTTGCATTTCCACCGCGCACAAGAAATGGCTGCCGACGCCGGTCGGGACTCAGTTTCGACATGTTCTATAATCTAATAATGTTTTGTGTGAAATATTTCGTGCTAATTACCTATGTTTGTTTGGTTTTGGGGTTTTGTTATTGATATTAATAAGTATTTGTTTCATGATACATGGAAGACATGAAATGGAAATTATAGGAATGACCCTGAAAACTTTCAAAATTATGTTTGTTGTAAAAGGCAAATGAAAAATTATCCTGTATTTTGATAACATTGCTTCAAAATTTCAGACCCATAAAAATTCAAGTCCTGAATTTTTCAAAAGTTGAAACTTGAAAAACTGTTGACCCAAATATTAACTAACGTCAAAGCAAAACTTGTGTGTTCTGTGATACATCTAACAAAAATATGGAAAAGTCATTAAAACCCGAGGAAAATTCTTTCACACCTTTTTTATCTCAAGTCTTCCCGTATACAACATTTCCTTAAATCCTGAACGCAATACAAGTTATGAAGGTTCTAACGTTGTATCTATTCCCGCACCAGTCACAGAAACCGGCTGCAAATATGGGTTACTGAGCCAATGGAACCTGTTCTATTCTATGCGCTTGCGCAATATCTAAATCTAAGCGCTTGTGGCCGTGGACTATGGTTTGCTTAACTTGTTGGGAATAGATATGGAGTTTTTGAAGTTTGTCTTTGGATATTAGGATGGTTTTCTGGATTCTTTCTTTCTTTGGTAGTTTTCGGTGTTTGGAGGACTTTGTGTTTTCACTCCAACTGAAACTCGTTCAGGTATTTCGATTGGCTGTTAATATTTCTATCCTCACCATCAGCCCTGTAGCAGTCAATTGCTTTGTATATGCCTCCTAAATTGCACACCATTTAACTCGATCTGCAAGGTACTCTCATCCAGCTGCTACCGGCCACCCTGCGAAGATCGTCGTTCCATCTAGCTTGAGGGCGTCCTTCACTACGTTGTCTGATTGGCAGTCTCAACTTAAGAACACATGTACGCAACGGTCATCGGTTCTAGTTTTACAGGTAATATAGCTAACCCATTGCTACTTCAGCTTGCTTATTCTGTGGGATAAAATCATCATTGTTTTGCCTTTATCCCAATTTGCTTAGGGTCTGCGCAACATGTCTTCTTCTTCCATACTTCTCCATTAGTCGTCATCTCGGTAATCACTCCCCTTCTAGCCATATTATTTGGGCTTAATCTAAGTACATGTAATAATTTGGTAACTATAAGCAAGATGTTCTAAGTTGCATCCTCATTAGTCGATGTGGACATAACTTATTGACCTCAGCCCAAATGCTAGGGACTACGTTTAATCAATGGCATGTTATTTCATCAGAGTAAGTCCTAGAACACACTACGAAATACTAGAATATTATCGGTTTTCGTCGTCAGTTTATTGGTTATCTTTGCTGTTACTAACATTTAAAAAATGATATCTTATTTTAAATTATTTGACTCATATATAATTGTCATTTTAGTTGCGCTGACCCCATATAAATTGGTATAAGGGCAACCAACCTGATAGTGACGTCGTTAAAAGATGCCCATCCATTGATAAATGTCACCGTCTCTTCACAATTCCATTGCTTGCTATAGGGTGCATACTCGGCAGGCTTTTATCCTCTGCATATCCCAAGGACACGTCTTCCCTACCATTATCGTGGCCTCTGGTCTACTCCTTGATATGCAATGGTCTCTGTTGCACCATGTAACATGAGGCAACAGGGGCTAGTGTGAATCTTTGGGTTCATTCGAGTAATCGAGTCTGGTCAAACCACTCTGCGGTCGGTGCATTTTATTCATTCATATCTATAGGAAGTAAACAGCACATGTCAGTAGTTCAGTTTCAGGGGATAGGAAGATAATGTTGAAGATTATCTAACTACTTAGAGCTTGATAAGATAATATTATGTCATGTCGTAGGTAATCTTATTTAGCTTGTGTCATGTGATCTACACAAAAATTGGTCAAATTGTTGGTTTTTGTTGGTTTATCATGGTAATCTACTAAGATTATGATCCATTAATGCTTTCAGTTTTACAACTACTCTTTGTAGCAATAGTTCTCGTTGACTTACAGGTACCTTATGTTGAAAGTCAGAGGTAAGGTGTTATATTTTGAACGCAATAATCGTCCATTTTCAGTTCATCAAGAGCTAGCCTGTTATCATCTGAGTGTAAAATTGAGTGAAATTAACGTCTACTGACTTTTGTCTTGAACCAACAGATTGTTCTTGCGGAATGTTTGATGTATATTCGTTGACTTACAGATATACCTTATGTTGAAAGTCAGAGGTGAGGGTGTTATATTTTGAAAGTAATGCCACTTCATGTTTGCCCTTGGAATATAATCGTCCATTTTCAGTTCATCAAGAGCTAGCCTGTTATCATCCGAGTGTAAAATTGAGTGACATTAACGTCTACTGACTTTTGTCTTGAACCAATAGATTGTTGTCGCGGAATGTTTGATGTATACAGGATGTATCTTTTCGTCAATTTGTGGTTGTGAGTGTGTGAAAAAGAGGTGTTTTTTGATACTCATTTTCGAGATAATGGTCACAAATCTATCTGATACAACAGTTTAGCATATTAAAATATTAAGAAATCTTCATAGAAGACAGTGATGATAGTAATATTGCATCCAGTATTGGATCAGGATGTTTTTCGCGTTATATGAAAAAGATAATAAACAAAGCATTTTCGTTAAAAAAGGCAACCACAGAGCGTTATTATAGAGTTTTATCCCTATTTGTATCAGCCTGTATAAAAAACCACTCTTTACACTTTGACATTCTCCAATTTAAAAAATAGACATAATTTGATCAACCGGTGTGGTCATGGCCTAAACTCCGATGTCGCAAATTATCCCGGGTGACACCAGTTTCCACATATTGCCTTATGCACCTCTTATGTATTGCTTTATGTACACACTCGCAGGTTTGTGAATGTAATGTTAGGTAAATGGCTGTTTTGTTGATGACCAGCTTTTGCCTGCGGCTTCTCCCGCGTGCATGTCAGACAATATCCTACAAAAACGTACTACCGGCATTAAAAATACCCTATATGTTAATCCAGGTAAATAATCTCTTCTTTCACTACTTATACAGGATGTAAAGAACAGCCCTCCACACGCTACAATTGCGGTGATAAGTCTTCTCTTTGAGGAGTGGTTTGAGAGGTGCCACGGCGTCCTCAACTTCCACGGCTATCAGAACAATCCCGGAAGTACGGTCAAGATCTCTACTAATAATTTCTTCCTCCGAGTACGTTTGCTTTTGCGAATCTCCACTCAAGCCAGCCAATAAAGGCAGGAAAGAGGTGGGAGCTCTGTTCCTCGTCAGTGTTCACTCCAGCCGGCGAATAAAGGCAAGCCGGTGAAGTTAACAAGACTTCTCCCGGGAGATAGGGTTCGTGGGTTCGGTACTGCCCAACAGCTCGGCACATGCTGCCTTGCGGGTTTATGCATCTCTCTTGGTCTGGCTCCTCACCCTAGACCTCAAAAATCAATCTGCCTAGCCTTTTCCCAACTATGTTGGGGTCGGCTTCCAGTCTAACCGGATGCAGCTGAATACGAACAGATGAAGCTGTTTACTGGGTAATACGATACCCTTCGGAAAGATTGGTTGTCAGACTTTCGGACCCGTGCGGCTGTTATTACTTAGCCACGAGCTCCTCTAGACCTATTTCGTAATATCGACTTTGACCCAGTCTACTATTCCGCTGATCCGCAGTTTTGTATGTTGTACCTAATCAAAAATGTACAACATGCAATTCAGAAGAACACAGTTATATCTCGGCTAAATAACAAACACTACAACATAAAATCATGGGCGTGACCCATGATTTTATGTTGTAGTGTTTATAATGTTGCAGGACTCATTCGTTGTATGAAAAATAGAGATAAACTGCATATGAAAGCAAAATCTAATCCAGATAATCTAATTTTGCAGCAGGCGTATAAACGATATCGTAGCTTTTGTAATAATCTCCTAAAAAAGTAAAAAGCAAGTACGATAAAATTGCACTAGAAAAGGCTGATAGAAAAAAATTGAATTTTATTAAAAGTGTAAAGTACGTATAACTTGAAACAAAATCCCATCCAAAATCCAATCATAAATGCAGGGAACAGCAGATATTTATCGCGATTTCAGGTTTGGTCCCATAGTAAAAGTTATCCATAATGATGAGTACAATGACCCCTTAACAGGATGCCCATGAATTCAAAATCATTCTGTATATAAAGTATAAAACAAAACCACGCGCGTATTTATTTAATCCACGCGTTCGTGATATGGCCTCTGGACCATGAAATTGCTTCCGTAAATCTATCCAGCAAAATCTCAACCACAATGTACATCTGTCACCACACCCATTAAGGGGTAGGCGTCAGGGTAGCCCGCGATATTCAAATTTTCTTCCGTTTTTTTGCAATTTGCAAATCAGTATTAAGTTGTATGTTAAATAAAGTATGATTCGCGGCCGTTACAAATATGTATTTACACAATTATAATCATTAGAATCAGTAATAAAACTCCTGAAGTTAGTATAATCCTCAAATGTCAAGATTTCATAAAATAGTCATTCATTAAGATCACCTGGTCTTAAAGAGTTGTATTGATGACTTTACTGATTATAATTTATAGAAATACATACTTTTTACGATCGCGACTTATATTTTGATCAACGTACAACTTAATACTGACTTGTGAATTGCAAAAAACGTAGGAAAATTGGCGGGCTAACTTGACACTTTCGCCTTTACCCCCTCTGCACCTACAAAAAAAAAAGATGAATCAAAAATAACCCTCCCGATTCTGCAGCGTTGCGCAACACTATTAATCACAGACCGGTTACTCAATAGCAGTTACATAACGTAACGATATAACGTTACAACGTTACAGATACCGCTCTTCACCTTGGTTACGTAATGTGTCAAGGTCTGTGAGACTTGGCATGAAGAAATTGTTGCAGGCGTGTGATAGCGTTTTGTAATAATATGGGAACGAGTTTCTGTGTGGACATTTTTGGTGCATATTGTGTGTAACTGTAAACCTTGTCCACTGGTAAACATAAGATTCGTTTATAACTTAACTCATTGTATAGTAATCAATGAGTACGCGAACATACTCATTGGCCTTTTCAGATTATGTTTGACAAATAAAGAGTTAAAGAAGAGCTCGTGGCTAAGTAATAGCAGCCGCACGGGTCCATCCAGCAGGTTTTTCTTTACATACCGAGACTCCTTCGTGCCTCGGAAAGCACGCTGTCATTCCTGGATCTTTGACAGTCGTTACGGGTCGTCGGAAGCCTGAAAGTCTGACAGCCAGTTTCACCAAAGGGTATCGTAAGATAAGCAGTCGCTCCATGTAAAATACTGGTATTCAGATACATTCGGTTAGAAGTCGACCCTAACATAATTGGGAAAAGGCTAGGTAGATTGAATAAATTTGATATTCATGCTGCATTTACGAAATCTGCGATCAACTGGCTCCTTTTCTTACCCGACTGCGGCGAAGCTAAAAAAGGAGGTTTATTTATTATTGTAGACTTAATGACCGAGTCTCGTAGGCACCCTTTGAATGAGAACGGAATAGACAAATCGATTTTCTTTTTTTTATAAAAAAAGGAAAATAAAATTTATATTCCGTTCTCATTCACCAAGATCACATTTAGTGGTGTCGTTACAATAGCATGCTCAAGAGACATATCGACTTGGTCTTTGATAGAAAGGGTTACCCATCTAATCAGCCACCGAAAGACAATTTGCCAAATTAATAACAGGTAAAAAAACTGTTTTCAAACGATTATTTATAAAGGCTGTCCCAAAATTAACGCAAGATTTGAATTTGCCGCCATTTGTGCATTAAAGTGTGGGCAACCCTAAAAAACATAATTCGACAGCTGACAGTTTAGGGTTAGTAAAAATAGAGCGTTACACGATAGAACAACGTATCTTCATTATTAAACAATATTTCAAAAATAATGAAAGCTTGGCGGACGCAGTTCGATACAAAATATGGTCGGAATAGTGTGTTAACGTCGTCAACTGTGAAGAGATTAATTGAAAAACTGTTTTTTTTTTTTTTGAGACTGGATCCGTTGGAGACGCCAAACACACTGGTCATCCAAAAACAAGCCGTTCAAATGTCAATATCGAAGCAGTGTGTGAGAGTGTGTGTGACAATCCAGGAACCTCAATTTTCGACCAACGTATATATGTGCATGCAAAGCCGTGGAGGCCATTTGCCCGATGTGTTATTCGATAAATAACCCTATCCTATGTACTTTATGATTCAATAAAAAAAAACAATAAAAAGGCTAAAAACTGTGTTTTCTATTTCATTCAAATCTTGCGTTTATTTTGGAACACCCTTTACAATCGATTTCAATCACGAACTGCATCACCTAGAATATGCTTACATTCTCCAACAAACTCAACATTTCCTTGCGTCATTACTTATCTAACTGTTAACCGGACCAGCTGATGTAACGGTGCTTATGAGGACCAAGGTCAGCCATTTTGAAGGGTGTCTGGCAAACTGGTGTACCTTGAATCATCTATTCATCAGCATTTCAGCCAAAAGACGCCAACTGCTGGACATAGGGCTCCTACAAGCGACTTCTATTGGGCTGTCTCTATTTAAAACACCAAGTGTATCTTAGATATCGAAGCCAAACGATACTTTCGTCATTTCAATACTAGTGCTACTAAATTGAAGAAAACTGTATCTAACAGCTTCTTCGAGCGTAAATTACATTTTTCTGTTTTGTGTTATACATAGTATATTAGCTTTTGCCAGCGGCTTCGCCCGCGAAGTTGCTTTTGGAAACTATTCCACGGGAACCGTACACTTTTCCGGAATAAAAAGTAGCCTATGTGCTATTTTAGACTATACGAGTAATCTATCTCTGTGCCAAAAGAGCTGGCCCAAGCCCCATACAAAAAAAAACCCAGGCCCGGCGCAAACGTTTTGTGTCTCAGATTTTAGAGGATATTTAATAGTAGGTAATATTCCATACTTTCACTATCTCTGTATCGGGTGGCTAACATTTTTTTTTTGCTTGAGAAGTTTTGTAGGTGTTCCTATTAAAATCTCATTTGTCGACTAAAATATTTATTATTATTTGTAATTATTGTGCAATTAGACGCCAACCAGACATAAATAAGGGGGTAGGCAGACATAAATAAGGTAATATAAGTATTTATTTGTAATTTTATTAATTTTATTTTATTATTATGATATATAACAAAATACCAAGTTGTTGGAAGGACTATAATTTGACATTATTCAAAATAAGACTTAGGAACTTTTTAGTAGACAAAGTCTATTATAGGGTTGAAGATTTTTATTGGAGAAAGAAATTATTTGACTATTTTATATATTGTATTTAAATAACTATTAGAAATTGTACATTAAGTATATTATTGACTGATGAATCGGAATTATTTTATGTATGCAAAATAAAATATCTTTATCTTTATTTATTTATATATTTTTTTTAATATTTTGATCGATAAATGAGTTTTTAATAAGAACACCTATAAAACATATCGAGCAAAAAAAAAAGAATGTTAGCCACCCGATAGAGAGATAGTGATAGTTTTAAATATTATTTTTAAATATCCTCTAAAATCTGAGATACAAAACTTTTGCGCCGGGCCTGGGTTATTTTTGGGCCATCGCTTTTCATTCTGATTAGTTTAGCCGTTTTGGAGTGATTGAGTAACAAACATCCATACATCCATCCACACTTTCGCATTTATAATATTATAGTAGGAACTAGGATTACCAATTTTCTGTTCCATATGATTTTTACTACATGTACTTGTAATTGGCCATATTTTGTATAAAGTATTTATCTGTAAGTTTTCTTAAAATAAATAAATAAAATAATCAAATGACATAATTTTTAACGCTGGCAACACATTACTGTGTTTCCGGTTGATAGAAGTCGTTAACTTGCTGTAATGTGACAACTTTCTTCCCCTATTAAAAAGAAAAAAAAAAGAAATAAAAATCATCTAGGTCTTCAAATTAGTAAATTATTTGTTAGAATCCATATATCAGCCAGCAATCACAAATACATCCTCAGTTACTCACCCACAATTTCGTGGGTGAATAACTATAGTCATATTATCCAACTTCCTTGCATCATTAGTTATCTAACTGGTAACCAGAACAGCTGATGTAACGGCTCTTATGAGGACCAAGGTCAGCCATTTTGAAGGGTGTCTGGCAAGTAAAGAACTTGTGTAGCAATACTGGAACCAGTTCTTGTTGATATGCAAATGGAGAAATGGTTCTTTGTACGTTTCTTTTTTGCTGTTACCGAGATAGTATTGTGTGGATTAAAGTGGTGTGGCGTTGTGGTGCTATTGCTAAGCGCGTGGGCTTTAAAGGGCCAGAAGTATAAAGTTAAGGGCGTGGGATACCAATCCCACCAGGGAAACTAGCAAAGTAAAAATAAGGGTTTTTTTCACGATGTACGGCTTAGTCACAACTCACCGAATAAAGTAAAACAATTTTTTGCCAAATAAAGCAACCGACTTACTTCAATTTCGGAAGTCGGTGTCTTTGGATCTGTATTTTAGTTTTTTGCCGCCGACTTCAGAAATTAGGTTATTTTTCATTTTGTAGTGTTTTTTTTTTGGAAGCCGGTCACTTTTTAGTGGGCCGGTTTGTAATTTATTTAAGTTATTACAATAGCTAAATCGCCAGTGAACTTCTGATACCTCCTAACTAGTATTTTTGCGCAAAACTTTTTTATAATGCCAACTCCTAATTACGATTAAAATAAAAACAACACAATAGTAACTGCATTTAATTATGATTTCATAAAAGACATAAATACTAACCAACTACTTTTTGGTTTACCAAAATTCTCCACGAAATATTAATAAATTAGTTTTATGTTCCTCCTGTAAAATTTGTTTGTAGGTAGATAGCAGATCTCAGAAGTTCACGGGCGAAATGTTAACTGCTCATCACCATTATTTTACTAAATATTGCTTTTCCCGATGCATAAACGTTAATTGTTGAGGAGTTCTCCTGGTACCAGGAGCTCGTGGCTAAGTAATAACAGCCGCACGGTCCATCAGGTTAAGCTACTCTTGCCGGGGTTTGGCTGTGGATGGGTGACCATCTTTTCATACCGAGACTCCTCCGTGCCTCGGAAAGCACGTTAAGCCGTTGGTCCCGGCTGTCATTCGAGGATCTTTGACAGTCGTCAGAAGACCGAAAGTCTGACAACCAGTCTTACCAAGGGGTATCGTATTACCCAGTAAACTGGGTTGTGGAGGTCAGATAGGCAGTCGCTTCATGTAAAATACTGGTATTCAGCCGCATCCGGTTAGACTGGAAGCCGACCCTAACATAGTTGGGAAAAGGCTAGGCAGATAGATTGAGTTCTCCTGGTACCAGGACCAACAGCAGAACTGTTGACTTTTGAACTGGTGACTTCACCATCAGCTCAGAAAATAGGCCTCTGCCCTTCAGTGGGTCAAACTCGCATTATTAAGCATGGTGATAAAGATGTAAATCTAGAGATGGAATATTCTAGTCTCTATATGTATACGTGTGATTACATGTCCATCAATGGGCGTTACATACCAAATCATACATAAACAGAAGTCTTCTTCCTCTGGGGGTAGCCAGAAACTACTGAACGGCACCTGCAACGATCCTTACATACTCCTTTTGCCTCGTTTACGTTCATACATCTGGTCATACACGCACGCCGGTTGCGAGTACTACGCACCAGACCTTTCTGAAGAACATCACCAATAACCGCTGTGCTGAACCGCTGTCCTCACCCGCGCGCGGGGAAAACCGTTGAGCGCCCCACCCGCGGTAATCTTGTAAACAAAACCGATTTGCATCGTAGCTTCTTGGAATTTTGTGACCGTTGAATGTTTCTTAGAATGCTAGTGAGTAGGGCTTTATAGTAATGTACGTTTCGTTTGAAAGTATGACTTGGTTTCATTTTCAATTCAAACCAAAAGCAGTTTTGCGTGGGATGACTTTACTCCCACGAACCACTACTTAAATAAAAAAATGGGATGAATTTCATCCCATGTGTAATTAACGGATAAGGTCACTATTTATTTATTATTATTAATTACAACGGTAATACACTAGTAACAGATACTTATTATTTTCTTATGTCTTACATAAATTACAATTTCATCTGGATAGGTAGGTACAGCGTTAATATCAAAATAAAAAATTACATTTCGTCAGGTTACAAATTATTAGGACATGCAATTATTCACATACAATGTTTTTCACTTGGTTAACATTTGGTTGAATCTGTCAGTCAACACGTCACAATCGGGAAGGTCAAAAATAAGGGCATTGATTGCGCTGTGCATGCGACACAGCGGGGAATGCGCACGGGACACCGTGCGGCACTGTGCAGTCGCGAATAGTCTGTGCTTGGACCGGTGGCGTAGGTCAGGGATATAAAATGTGCATAGTACGTTGTGTAATTCTGGGGAGTCAATTACATTCCGTAAAGTTTTCAGTGCAGTGATCTGCGTTCGAGACCGCCTCGACTATAATTATGTCCTCCTAGGGCGTTTCCACTCACATATACGCTTTAATTTATCGATATCAATGGGCGTTAATTTATCGATATGAATCCTTATTACGATTACTATTAAGTAACAAGCTATTAAGCTTATCTTCTGACATCTGACCTACTATATAGAGTTATGTAATTACTGCAATATAATAGCCCACTCAACTTATTGAATGATTGACATAAAGGTGTTAGTTACTAAACTGATATAGGCTTTAGAAAAGATTTTGTAAGTCACGTTTGGAGGATGGGAAGCACTCTTCTGTTTGCATTTTTTTTTTCATTTAACCTCATTTAGTCTCCTTTTACGATACCTCTGAAAATTATGCTTGCTGCTTAAATATAGTGAATTTCCTTGTACCTAATTAACGTATGGTACAAAAAAGTTATGTTCGTAGCTGTGAGTTTTGCATTCCCTCTTTCTTGAACTTGATCCCACTTCCAAAGTACTATCACAAAGAATATGTAATGCAACAGAGACCAAACTTCATTTAAGCACGCTGCCGTTGTGACATCATTGACGTTCAATGTAAACTTGAATCTCAATGTGTGACATTCATTACGAATTTACTACTACGTATATTATGTGTGTGTGACTGACGTAGCAAGAATGCGTTCTCGTCCAATCAAAGTATGTTAAACTGGTCTTCTTTGCCTTGTTGAATGCTATTGACCGCAAGCGAAACTGTTCAGTGTGAGATTATGGATTAATCCCGGAGTCGCGGGCCAATTTTTTGGCGGGTTTTTTTTTTTTCGTTATTGATTTGTGCATGATTAGTGGCCGAACATGGTACTTAATAAACATATCTGGCGATATTTAGTTATGCTGTGTGCTTATATATCACTCCATAGGATGGGGCCGCCTATTGATTCTTGTCACCCTTTGTTAGTGCCCTTTGCGTACTCATAGCCAGCATACCGCACCCGGACCTTACGGTGGTTTATCTTTGGTATGAACTTCGGTCTCCATTTCCTATGTACTCTTGTCCCAGCCATGTCACAATACCATCTATAATCTTACATCACAGTAATCGTAGCTTTTATCTGTCAGATAGTAACTACATGATGTAATAGTATTAGTAACAGTTAATTGTGTGTCAAGGTTGCTCCATTGTTTGGTTCGTTAGGAAACTAGAGATAAGATGATGTTTGTGAGTTAAATGATTCTTGATGACCCAAATTTTATTTAAAGAGTACTAATATTAAATGTTATTAGTTGTATGTGTTGAACCCATTATTGTTTCTACGAGTATATGAGAGAGAGAGCGAGATGGAGGTTTACAGAACTAGTACCATCTCTTTTTCGTAACAAAACTGCGTTTTAGCTTTGACGATTGACAGTATGGCCCCTAGGCAATGGTATGCGATTAGCAGGAGTAGGTATTTAACCTAATCAGATAAATACGAAAACCTGTGTATATGGAATGTTTTCACAGCGTATCCGATTTTGATGGAGGTAGATTTGTGAATTACTGACAAATGCGTGCACTGACTGGACAGGTCCTCTCAATCTGTATGGTTCTTTTCTCAAAAGACCATTTCAGACACCAATCTACATGGTCTTCACATAAAGTGACCAAGATTATGTCTGGACTTTATAAGAGACTGTGACCTCTGAGTTTGTTTCGGCCTTTCTTCTCAGAGTAGTCAGATAGGAAACGCCGACCTCTTCTAGTTTAAAAAAACTAATACATGATTGACTTGTAAAAGTGTTTGTAGAAACTTACTTATAGAAATAAAAATCATTTATCATTTTATCATTTGAAAAGTAACATTTACAACCGAAAATTAAAACCTTTTCCCATTGGCGTAGACATGGGAATTTCCTAAATCTGATAATTCCTGAGAAACAGACTGAATTGAAATTGGTAACACTATTATATACATCATTTTTAAACTTATAAACTGACGTCAATTTGCCGAGTTGTAGCCATTTCATACAAATGTCAAACCTTTAGCTCCACGGTGTTATAAATAAAAAAGTATTGAATACCTTATTGATATAATAGTCATCATTGTCCTGCCAATTATGTACAAGTGTATAAAAAATCATAAAAATAAAAAGGGGAAAAGCTCATAGGGCATCAAAAATTTCGTCCCCATCGCTGTCATCGGAAAAAGTGCCCAAAAGGCTGGCAGCATTCCCACGTTGGTTGGCAATGCTGATTCTTTGGGCTAAAAATAGGCCAGCCCTCTGGTCCCCTGAAGAGTCGACCAACCGCTTGGCGATGTCCCGAAATATTCGATCAGCACTCGGACCCCAAGGCCCGTTTCAACCCCAAACGGCTCAATCATATAACTCCCAATAAGGTTGCTATATTTGCGCCGTTTGAGGTTTTCTGCTCCTGTAGCAGCCGCCCCAGCACAACCCGCTATGCTAAGAAGATGGGATGGCGCCAGGGTGTCGACACAGGTTGCATCCCACACCAAAGGCCTACCCAACTTCCAAGGCATTATGGTGATTCCGTCTGGCCTCTTCCCATCTGCTAATTTATTTGTGGTCGGCGCAGCATGTCTTTTTCTTCCATACTTCTATATTAGTCGTCATCTCGGCATTCACTTCCTTTCTAGCCATATCATCTTTCACACAGTCGATCCATCGTTTCTTTGGGCTTCCCCTACTCATATAGCCATCCACATTCATACTCAAAACTTTCCTGACGACATTTTCCTCATTCCTCCGCAGGGAATGCCCATACCATGACAACCGATTTCCACACAACTTATCAGTCACCGGTGTCACTTTCAAGACTTCCTCTTATATACTCATTTCTTATTCTATCTATTCCTTTTGTGGTCCAACATTCTGATCCATACCAACCATTCCAACCATTGTTTTATATATCTTCCCCTTAACTTTAAGGGAAATGTGGGAGTCGCAGACTGTTCCCGTGAACTGCCGCCATTTCATTTATCCAGTGTTAATTCTGTGCTTAACGGTTCGATCTACTTCGCCATCGCTTTGTACAAGTGAACCGAGATACCGGAAGTCAGAGCAGACTAGGAGAAGTGCGCCATCAAGAGCTATGGCCCCAGAAGTGGAGAGACCGCTGAAATCGCAGAACATGTACTCGCTCTTGGTTCTGCTGATTTTCAAGCCAACATTCTCCAGCTTCCATTGTCATTTATACAATCTACTCAGGATCTCAGGTCCATCTTCATCGACAAGAATGATGTCATCTTCATCAATTGCCGAATGTATGTAAGCGCATCACTTCAAAACGGTTGCACCCATTTGGCTAATTATTTTTTTGTTGTGTTTATAATTGTCAGGACAAAGATTGTATGACAGATTTTTTATTTGAGATAGTTTTGCTCTTGACTCTAGTCTAGGTCTGAGGTGACAGAGACAAAGTCTACGATGGAGTGAGCTTACCCAGCAGAAGCCTGTTCACTCTCACTTTGAAGAGATTAAGCTGGTATGCGTTCGGTATTTTTGGAAAATCCACCGGAAAAGTCTGAAAATAAAATTCACCCGGGCCACGTCGGCACGAACAGCTAGTTATGTGTAATTGTGCTCAGTGACTACACATAATATAGGTTTACGAGTATTACAACAAAACAAATAAAATTAATGTATCAACAGGTGTGAAATACTTTACGGAATTTTCATTTCGCTTCCTGTATTATAAGCAAACATAACATGGCCTTCGCTTATGTTATTGGAATAACATAATGTTTATTTCTACGCCCTACAGCATAGTCATATTCGTCTTCTAAGAAATTTGGACCAGCACCCTAATTGCCTGACACACTAATAATCGGAATCAGAATCATTTTGAAGCAAATTGCTAATGCATTGTTTCATATGTTCCAAAAATGTGTCTACTCGACAACGTAAATAACGCAATGAATGTTGTTGAACAAACAAAATGCCGATTCCGATTCCGATTGATAGTGTGTTACGCAATTGCCTCGCAGGGCCATATTACGGAGTGTTTAATCCATAATTGATCTAGTGGAAGAGAAAAATAGAGCTATGCGGAATGTATAGTGTGTGTTCTCACACTAGAACTATGATGATTTCGGATAAGGAATGATAAATTGTGGATCAATCAATCTGGCTAGCCTTTTCCCAACTATAATATGTTGCGGTCGGCTTCTAGTCTAATCGGATGCAGCTAATAAATACCAGTATTGTACATGAAGCGACTGCCTATCTGACCTCCACAACCCGACTACCACTTGGTAACCAACGATACTACTTGGTAAGACTGATTGTCAGACTTTCGGGCTTCTGACGACGCTTAACGACTGTCAAAGTTCCACGAATGACAGCCAGAACCAACGGCTTAACGTGCTTTCCGAGGCACGGAGCAGTCTCGGTATCTTACGATGATCACCCATCCACGGACCAACCCCAACAAGGACAAGCGTAGATCGACCCGTGCTGCTGTTATTATGAACTTAACCACGAGCTCCTCTTACCCCTGAACTGTCCGAATAACCTTATAGGTTCACAACTACTGTAAGCCCACTGTCGCCAGGGGCTAATGGTGAATCGTGGATGAGACTGATATAGGAGCGTGGAGATTGGCACGAGCTGAGAGAGAGGCCTATGTCCAGTAGTATCTGAAGTTAAGCTACGAATGCATGGAGATGATGACAAAGATGATGATGAAAGAAACTGTAACAGACCAGTCCTTGATCTTCCTTATTAACATATCGAGACCCCTCCGTGTCTCGGAAAGCATGTTCAGCCGTTGGTCCTGCATTCGTGGACAGTCGTTATGGGTCGACTACCACGTCTTATGAAGGGGTATTGTGTTCGCCAGAACTGGGCTGCGGAGGTCAGATAGGCAGTTGCTCCATATAAAATACTGGTATGCGGCTGCATCCGGTTAGGCTGTAAGCTGACGCCAACATAGTTGGGAAAAACCTAGGCAGAACAGTTTTTGTTCTTTATAATGCACACCATTTGTATTAAGCGACATCCTGGTCGATATTGAGTTGTAATCATTCTTGAGTTATAGTCTAACTGCATTAAAGGTATAAAACTGAGATAGACACTATTGATTCTTAAGCGTCGATAGGCCACTTTTTCGTAAAGAATATTGATACTTCTTTTTACATTGTTCTTTTTTTCTAATAATGAAACTTTGAAATGCTCTCCTGTAAAAAAATGTCACTTAATACAAATAGCCTGTGAACCCTCGATATTATTAAGCGTTTTTGCCTACCGTTTTGCTGAAATCGTTTAGTTTTCTCAACAAAAAAAAAAAACCGGCCAAGTGCGAGTTGCACTCGCGCACCGACGGTTCCGTATAAACTTGGTAAGGTATCTACGTATATAGGTACCTATAAGTTCAATAGTTCGTCCATTGAAGACTTTTCCGCTTTTCCGAGTACCTATATTTTAAGTTTCCCTTTTTACATATTTACGGTTTTCAGAATTTTTCCTTTACTTGTGCTGTGAGAACTTGATTCTTGCCAAATTTCATGATTCTAGGTCAACGGAAAGTACCCTATAGGTTTTGATTCCCTTGTGAAATTGCAAAATATGCGAAAATATGCGACATAAACGGTCATATCTTTTGATCTAGTTAACTTACAAGTTTGATTTTTTTACAGTTGAAAGAGACTATAGACTTGAGTATTTGGTATAAATCTCAATTTGACACCTCTTCGAGTTCTTGAGAAAAGGGTCTTGACAGACAGACATACGGGCAGATGGACAACAAAGTCATCCTATAAGGGTTCCATTTTTCCTTTTGAGATACGGAACCCTAAAAATCAAAAGAAATATATTGTTGAACCATAATGTACAAACACATAAATCGCTTACAATGCATGTAATAATTTAGTTATGACCTAATCTCGAAACCTTGGTCTCGTGCATTAAAAACTGGGGCATTTGTGATGCAACCGTTTGCATCATGACTCCACGGATCGATCTGAAGATTGACCCACATTTCAGTATAGGTGTTATGATTCATAGTAATTGTATGTACCTATTGCTGAATAATGTAGAAGAAGAAAAATAGATTCTTTGGTTTTTAAGTGTGGTTAAGCAACACTTGGTGAGGTAAAGAAAATGATGGGTGACCGTCACGACATAATTTTGCAAATTTAATGTTTCCTCCCAGGTAGTCATAAAAGACTAGCGGACACCTACTTATTAGGTTCACTTCATAATTACCACAGGTACAGTTGAACCCACGACCTGTCATTGTGCAGTCAGATCACCCTAGCCACTGGGCTATTGCCCCATTATATGTAATGGAATAAAGATTACATAACTGAGCTATGAGATGATGGCGTTTTAAAGAAACAACAAAAATATGTACGCAAAAATGCAAATTATCTTTTGACAATTTATCGTCAAATTAGGCAGTTTACACGCTTCCCGTTCTCATAACCAACAAAACAAAACCTTGAAAACGACGCCATAATGTCTTTATTCAATAAAAAAAAAAAACATGAAGTAATAACTTCTATGTATTTGTAATCTACATACATAACTCTGTAATATCACCGTTGCAAATGGCACATTTGAGTAACCCAATTCGTTGTAACTGTGAATTTTATCATTACAAAACCAACCTTACCTTTTACAAAACAGAGTTAATTTTCGATTGGACATAAACCAAGTTTTGGTTTAACGTTACGTAAGATTTTAAGGTCATAGCCGTTGCATAACTCATCAACGAGCTAGACTAGTTTAAGATGACCTCTTGCTATGTACGTTAGGACCTGAATTTGTTCGATCTTTCAATGAATCAAGGGGGGCACGGGAGACCAAGTTATATGGACAGATACTTGATTTGTGTTAGTTAATTTTAGAATGCTGGTTTCGAAATGGTAGTACTCGTATTAGGATATCGGGTCTAGTTCTCTTGATATTCGGTTGTAGTTACTTTGAAGAATGAGCTGGTTAACCAAATCTGAAACAAAAGGTTTTATTAGGCCTTTGGAAGAATTTTTCTGGCGCCAAACATAAATCGCCTGGGAAAGTGCTCATTTAGGACTTTTTCCAGCGATTTTGTTTTAGGTTAATGAAAAGTACATTTTAATGTCTTTAGGTCCGTAATGCTTTGGCAATCACCTGAATGTTGAAGACAGTAGGGATCATTGTTAATGTTATTTTATTTTATTCATTAGGGACAAAAAATACGGTTATCCAGTAAAGAGTCTGCCCAACAATCATTTGATAAAAATATATACAAGGTGTAACTTAAATAACGCACAACCTCTTAAGAGGTCATTGTACTTATCATTATGAACAACTTTTACTATGGGACCAAACCTGAAATCGCGAAAAAGAAAGCTGTTCAGTACATTTATGTTCGCATAATTCGTCAAAGTGAACAGCTGTTTTTTTTTTGCGATTTTAGGTTTGAGACCATAGTAAAAGTTGTTCGTAATGATGAGTACAATTTACGCTTAAGAGGTTGTGCGTTATTTAAGTTACACCTTGTGTACTGAATGATTTTTTTACCGTCTTGAAAAAAATTGGGTACAATAGGTGAACGGAGTTTTTTTGATTTTTTAATAGCTTAGACAGAAATTGCTCTATCAATAAACACTACACATTTGAAGTAAACTAGAACAATAAAAACAGAAATTTTGTAAAAACATAACACCTGCTTTATAGTTAGTTCAGTTAGTATGCAAAGATTCATGATCTAATTTGATGTTTTTTTTTTAATACCAGCAGTTTATTGTTCGGTTTGGACGTAACTTTGGATTTCTTTTTTTCTATCGAGAAAATTGTATGGAATCGAGTTTTTGTCACACATAGTACTTAACATTAATCCTCAACTTTACCATATATTTATTTCAAAATTAATGCTGCAGTATTTTCGACACAACGGAGGATCATGCTAAGCTATTTGAGGTAGTATATGCTCTTAATCACCAATTAATACTTGTCAAACAAGTGTTAGTTTTAAGAGTTTTAAAGATACTTGTTTGTTTTTGTTTTAAACCTATTTATGTTTTCTTTATAAGTGAATTTGTAATTCTTTTGAGAAATAAATATCTTTAACCGTAAACAAATCTGTGACAATAACAAACAGGCTATTTGCTAACCGTCAATATTTCGCACACGATTTCTTCAGCGGTTGTTTTGCCAATAAATGTCAGTTGTGTCGTTGATTGATCGTCTGTTCAAGCCCTAAGAGTCAATTGAGGGTAATATGTTATTACTCATCTGTTTGCAGGTTAACTTTAAGGCAAAATTCAATTTTTCTCAAGTTTTTTGCAATTTGCAAGTCAGTATTAGGTTGTATGTTGATTAAAGTATGATTCGCAACCGTAATATATATGTATTTATGAAATTTGAATCAGCAATACAACTCATTAAGTTAGTGTAATCCTAAATTACCAGATTTTTTTTATTTTTTCTCTAGTCTAGGTCAGAGGTGACAGAGACAAAGACGATGGAGTGAGCTTACCCAGAAGAAGCCTGTTCACTCTCACTTTGAAGAGATTAGGGTTGTATGTGTTCGGTAACACAGACGCAGGTAGTGAGTTCCACTCCTTTGCTGTGCGCATTATAAAAGACATTTGGAAGCGCTTAGTGCGAATTGGTGGAATAGCAACCAGGTAGAGATGGTAACTGGCAGTGCGTCTAGATGTCCGATGGTAGAAGGGGGCCGGTGGAATGAGGTCGTGGAGTTCTCGGGCACACTCTACGAAGTACAATCTGTAGAAGACCGACAAGCAGGCAACCTTGCGGTAATGAGCCAAACTATGAAGCTTGGCATCCACCAGTTTTACGTCGCCAATGAGCCTCTTAGCTCTGCGTTCCACCGAGTCAAGCGCGGCTAGTTGGTACTTAGCTGATCCATCCCAAAGGTGGCTGCAATACTCCATGCAGGATAGGACTTGCGCTTTGTAAAGGGTTAAAAGCTGTCCAGGCGTAAAGTATCGCTTCACCCTATTTAGGATGCCCAGTTTCTTGGCCGCAGTTTGGGCCTTGTATTCGATGGTGGCGCCGAAGTTGAGACCAGATGTCAACTCCATGCCTAGGAGCTCAAGAAATAGTCTTTCCAGATTTCATGAAATAGTCATTCTTTAGGATTACAATAATAATATGAACATAGAGAGTTGTATTGAAGATTTTAATGATTTTAATTCTATAAATACTTTGTTACGGTCGCGAATAATATTCAGATCAACATGCAACCTGATACTGACCTGCTAATTCTAAAACACGTAAGAAAATTTGAATCTCGAACGATACCTGGAGCTTTTGCCTTAACTACTAGTTTTGCATATGAACTTTTAACCTTAATAAGTTATTGCAACAGGTGCTTTTGTATCGATCATTGAACTTTTCGCCATCCTACCAGCCTTTGTCTATTTCTGAAGCCAAGTATTGATGTGCTAAAGTTCGAAGGGTACTTGTAGATGTACCGTTGAAATTACAGGTTCGTAATTTATATGCCTGTATTGCCAAGGGTTTTGTCAAAACATTGCTCATCTTGATAAATTGGCATCGTTGTGTTAAAATACTTGGTATTGCAGTCAGCAGTATCTACTTTTCTCTACCGTCGTCAGCCAATACTGCTACTGTACGTTTTTTTAACAATCAATCTGCCTAGCCTTTTCCCAACTATGTTGGAGTCGGCTTCCAGTCTAGCCGGATGCAGCTGAATACCAGTATTTTACATGGAGCGACTGCCTATCTGACCTCCATAACCCAGTTATTGGGTAGTACGATACCCCTTGGTAAGACTTTCGGGCTTCTGACGACCCGTAACGACTGTCAAAGATCCACGAATGACCGCCGGGACCAACGGCTTAACGTGCTTTCCGAGGCACGGAGGAGTCTCGGTATGTAAAGATGGTCACCCATCTATGGACCAACCCCGGCAAGCGTAGCTTAACCTGATGGATCGACCCATGCGGCTGTTATTACTCAGCCACAAGCTCCTCTGTACGTTTTTGAACATAATCAAAAATATTTAAACCTCAGCTGGGTAGCCTCGGAGCCTCTGATATTTATAATAGATGTCTTAACTAAATGGTTCATTAATGTTCATTTCAAAAATAACATTGGGTATAAAACTAATCATTTGTCAAACATATTAGGTACTATACAGGGTTATTGGTAAAACAGCAACAACCTCCTAAGGGGTCATTGTACTCATCATTATGAACAACTTTTAATATGAGACCAAACCTGAAATCGCAAAAAAAAACAGCTGTTCAGTTCTTACCTACATTTTGACTCATAGTAAAAGCTGTTCATAATGATGAGTACAATGATCCCTTAAGAGGTTGTTGGTGTTTTACCAATAACCCTGTATAAGTAATCATTTGACAAAATACAAATTTCGCAAATGTTTTACTTTGCAATTATTTCAAATGTTAAAATATCATTTCAAAAGCATTCATTTGACTAAATACCTACTTCGTTTGTCAAATTTGGGATTGTAGAAAATGACAGTAGATAAAATGAAATGTTGTCTTTCAATTATTTATCAAATGAGTTATTTGCATTAATAATAGTTCGTCTTTATCAAGTGCCTATAAATTTACCTCACGTTATTTTAAAAATAAAAATTTGCAATTCGGTTTTTGTCAAATGAGAGGACACCTAACTAAATAAACTACTAGTATAGTAGGCGGCATTAGTCGTGAACACAAATTCAACTTTTAAACCTTACAAATCTTTTGTCCTATTCCGGCGATCCGTACACGGGCAGGGGCAATGAGGATAATACAATATCAAGCTTATTTATGTACAGGTAGAAAACACAATACAAGAGCCCGTTGACAATGACAACAACATTTCATTTGGAATTCGAGCTCACGACTCGTGTCGGCTACTATACTCACAACGATGTATCCAACCCAAAACTCAGAACATTATTTTCTGAACGGTCAAAAGGCGAGAAGTTGCCAATGTTAATCAGGGAACTATTTTTATTAACCGACTTCCAAAAGGAGGAGGTTCTCAATTCGTCTGTAAGTTTTATATTTTTTTTTTGTATGTTTGTTACGCGATTACTCAAAGACGGATGGACCGATTTAGCAAAATTCTTTTTTTGTTTGATAGGGTATACTTCCGAGGTGGTCCCATATAAATTTTATTAACTTTGCTTGGGAAGTTTTTGAGTTAGCTTCAATAATGCGTATATTTCCCACTTATTTTATGTGGATGATGTTTTAATAACTTCCTATCACTGTTATTTACATGGCTATATCTACAATTATTGTGCTCAATTATGTATTCGAATTAGTGTGGGGTAGGTTCCACAAGTAAAATGTGAAAAATAAAAACTTTTTAGCAAAAAATAAAACCGATATCCAAAACAAAACACTACAAAGTGAAAAATAACTTTAATTTCGGAAGTTGGTGGCAAAAAACGAAAATACGAAACCCAAGACACCGACTACCGAAATTAAAGTTATTTTTCACTTTGTAGTGTTTTGTTTTGGAAGTCGGTTTTATTTTTTGCTTAAAAGTTTTTATATAAGAGACAGCTCTTTGAACACACGAAGTGTTTGTACTTATTAGTTGTCTCATAAGGAGACGTATCTTCCATAGCCATTGATATTCAACATGACCAGATGCTTGCCTTCTGGTTTTTAAACAATTTCGCTAAAAGGAAACGAACCTTCAACCTTAGATATGACCTCTTTCTTATAAGCAAGTTATCTTCAGTCAATCAGGTCTGATATCCATACAATCCGGCACCATAGTTTACTGAACCAGTTCTCAGTGCCATCCGTGTCGTAGCGAGCCACTTGTTGTAGTGTGGCCATGTTTGAATCGTAATGGTAGATTATATTTTTGATTGAAAGAGGGTCTTTTTTAGTAAGAAACAAAGTATTATAATATGTATTAAAAAAAATGTGCAATTTTGCAGAATATCTTATTGGTCGCAAATAAAACTCACAAATAAATTGAATTAATACTATTAAAAAAGTTTGCATGCTAAGTTAGCAGAATATGTGTAACCAATTTCATGCATATAATATATTAATAATAGAATCGTGAATTTAGCAGGTATTTTTCTATGATAGGCTTGCAAATCCACGTTTATTGAATTTTGCTATTGTCAGATTGAAAGGTTTTGAGAATTTTTCTTTCGCTATCTAATCATTTACGTTGCTTCGCCTTGTGTTTAATTCTGGATTCACGAGTGAAGCTGGACTTGAAAGAACCTGATAAAAGATACCCAAACATATTATTATTTAACACCCGTCTTTCCACAATTACAGTGCTTACTATACACACAAACTCCGCAAAATCATTTAAATAAAAAGCGACTCTTGCTACGGCCCAATAAAGTGAAATTCAGGTCGCACAATTCTTATTACCTACAGTCATATTCACCTACAAGTTGCCTCTCTTTCTAACGCCTAACTCTTATACATTCTGACCGCGGCAGTCCTACTGAATTGGCCCAGTGAGATAGGCCCGCCGCGTACTTGTAGCTTCATACCTAAACTGCGGAGTGTCTCATCTGTATTAATCTGTGGTATTGGATGCATATTATTATCTCGTACGGCTCTATGTGCTAAGGGCGCGTCTTTCCTAACATTATCGCGCCCCCGGTCTACTCCTTGAATGCAATGATCTCTGCTGCACCATGTAACATGAAGCAACAGGAGCTAGAGTGAATCTTTGGGTTCATTCGAGTAATCGAGTCTGGTCAAACCACGCCGGGGTCGGTGCACTTCATTCATTCATTCACTCATAAATAAACTTAATGAAATCGGTCATGGAATTATAATTAATTAAAACGGAATCTGGATTAGAATTTATCCTATTAAATTGATTCCAAGCTTAAAATTTGTTTTATTGAAAATGGCATTTATTGAATAAGTTCTCAGTAAAAATAATAACTTATTCAACAGATAAAAATATTTTTTCGAGACCGAACTAAGAATGTATTAATATGTTTGAACTTCAGTGATTTATTTTCCAAGTTTTGTAAGTATTATTGTGTAATTTAAATAATATCGCCGTAGTATTAGTTAGTCATTAAGATTCACTTTGCTTTTTGGCTTTTGCAGTAACAGTTAATTTTGCTATTTACAATTTAGGAAGTAAGTACCTGATTTTACTGGATGTACAACACGTGCGCGATAATTTGAGACCTAAGCACCGTTTAAATATAAAGATAATAATAGGTCTTTACCTATGAAGTGGCCGTTTTACAATGCTGGCCATTTGAAACGTAATTTAAGTATGCCTGGCAATAAATTCAAAATTCAAATTAATTTTATTTGAACAATATGAAATTCTATTTTCAAATTCAGTCATTTGGTTATTGATTAGTGTTTTGTTTTCACTACATTTATATCTTTTTCATCCATATGAACACGATAAAAAAATACGAGGAATTATGGAGTACGAGTTCCGTCGCGGTAGCAATGCCGCACAAATTATTAACACATTAATTGCGTGTACGGAGTGAACACTACAAACGAACGCACGACTCGTTATTGGTTTGAACGCTTCCGACATTTTTGATCTATAAAATGAACCCCGTGGTCACCCGAAAACTAAAGTCGGCAACGACGAATTAAAGGCGATAGTGGAAGCTGACGTTACTCAATCTACGGCTGAGTTAACAGCAGTTTTCAACGTTAGTATTAAAACAATATTGGTCCATTTGCGTCAAATTGGCAAGGTAAAAAACTTGATAAGTGGGTGCCGCACGAACTGCACGATCGCCAACGCGACGAACGCGTTGAGGTATGCCTTACGTTGCAGACACAGAAACGAAGGGATTTTGAACCGCATTGTCACTTGCGATGGAAAATGGATTCTTTTTGATAATCGTAAGCAGTCATCATGTTGGTTAGACCCTGGTGCGGCGCCTAGGCAATGCCCCAAATGAAAACTTACCCCTAAAAAAGTCATGGTCACTGTTTGGTGGTCTTGTGCTGGTATAATTCATCACAGATTCTTACCATATGGCACCAGCATTACTGCGGATGTGTACTGTGAGGAACTGGACACAATGATGGAGAAGCTCGCAAATCACCAGCCAGCCTTGGTTAATCGCTTGTCCCCGCTGCTCCTACACGACAACGCTCGACCTCATATGGCACAACAGACGGTCTCTAAGCTACAAGAGCTAGGGTTGGAAGTTTTGCGGCATCCACCATACTCACCAGACCTTGCGCCGACAGACTTCTACTTTTTCCAAAATTTGGAGAACTCCTTAGCAGGGAAAAAATTCAATACTCGAGAGGCAGTACAAAATACCTTTGAAGAGTTTGTTGGCTCCCGTACACCTGACTTCTCCAAGAAGGGCATTGAAAAATTACCACTGCGCTGGCAGAGATGCATCGATAGCATGGGTGCATATTTTGATTGACAGAAATAAAAAAATAATTATATAAAAATGACTTTAACTTTCTGCATACCAAACGGCAATTTCATAGGTACCTAATATAATCGCTGTTCTCGCAACATAGGCAATGTAAAAAAATCCGCGTTTTTTTTTTTAACACAGCTTATGTTACTCGGGAATAATGCAGCATTATAACATCTAAATCTTTGTATTTAAACCGCGCTCTGGTCTCAACTTATGTGAAACCCGTTGTAGAAAAAAAAATATATTGTCACACATTTTACTAACAAATATTTTTCTAAAGTACTCCAAAACACAAACCCGTTAAAAATTAACTGCCTCACCATTTTTCAAATTAATGGCTGACTAAACTAATCCTAACACCCTAAATCCCAACGCATGGCCACCATACCCACACATACACACGTATGCGCGTGCGCAGTTCCCATAGTTAGACGCTTGTTACGAACGTTACCCGCACTTGTACCGTGACATAATCCGCTTACCCACTAACTGCCGGATCCAGGGTAGGGTTGTCACGATGGACATTGGCATGGGGATTCCTCCTCCTCACTTCGGTTTGCTCAATCCTGAGGGTCGTGACCACCTCCTCGCAGCAATAGATTGTTGCGGATCACTCTACGCCATCTGTTTCGATCTGCCACCGAGTGTAGAGCATCGTGGACTATGGTGTTGAGAGTGGTGCGGATCTGGTTGGTCCAATGTATCGGGCTTCTACCACGTGGTCTTTTTCCTTGACTATGGTCTTTTTCAGTGACTATTAACTTCTCCAGGTTGTCGTCACTCTCTCTGGCAATATGGCCAAAGTATGCATGCATGGGGATTGAGCATTTGAGTAAATGGTGAAGCGAATTATAATAGAAAAAGCTAAACTTAACGCAAAGCGGAACGCATAAGTTGCCTCGAGCAAAATATACGTTCAGCCAAACATATTTTATGAATATTTAAAATTAATTTATTGATCAAAATCTGTACCTACTTGACTAATTTACAAAACATTTCTCAAATGATAAAAACTCTTCGAGCACATGCATTGAAAAATTATTTTACTGTTGCACAAGGTTTCATTTTTATCAAATCGATTTGCAAAAACTCATAAACAAACTGAGATTGAAAAATGCAGATAGGTTCATGACTTGACTTGTTCATTGTTTTGCAAAAAAATACACTTGTAAAACAGTAGAGACTTCCGTGTTGTGTTAGTTATTCGATCAAGAAACTAATTAAACTTAGCTAATCTGTTACCCAGTTTTATTTTCTTATGTTAGAGCAATTAGATTTATATTTTCTTAGTTAGAGTATTCAATCAACGTTTTAACACGTTCGGCCCGGGCCGCTCTCGTGAGGTGCGCACATTATAACACAATATTTTCTCGTACAAAAATAGGCATACGTTCACAAATGTTCTGCTCTTCAAGTATCCTAGAGTGTTATAAGATTTAAACACAACGTTATGAAACTGCATACAATTTGCGGACGACGTGTTCAGACGTTGCCCGTTTGCGAGTGTGTAGTAGACGACAACAATAAGCCGCCTTTGATTTGTTGTCGCTCTAGCTGTTTGAAAAGTTCAACTAATGGAAAATACTATGGCTTCCTGGCGTAGTGCAAATTATATAACATTTTTATTAGACGTTATTAGACGTTGCGTTGAAAATACATTCTAGAAATTTGACGTTAAAAGACGTTGCTGGACCGAACGTGTTAAAAATGATTATTATTATTTATTGTATTTGTATTAAATGATCTTCATTAACAGCGAACCTTAGAATAATATAGAGATTTTATGATATATCTATCTTATATGCCGTAAAACTTGATCACTATCCGATCCTACATCAATTAGCGCTACATAATTATTTACATACAAATTATGAATGTAGTAATTAATCAATAACTTCTTGTGTGACAGCCCTCGCACACAGCATCACAGGGATGTGCGCTGCGGATGCTAACCTACTGCCAACGTAACGGGACAGCCACGCGAGATAACTGTGGACCTGCGTCACTTTTACACGTCATTCACTGTGATAGTATATAAAATGTAAAGCAGTAATAACTATAACGAAACGATTATAAATATAGAAACGGCGTTCCAAAATTAAAAAAGAAAAGCGTTTCGTTATTGTTACGTTTGGTTAGGATTAATTAGACTTTTAATTTTGCGTATGGGGAGTTATTTTTTGTTTTTAATTCGATTTGTAGGCTATATTAATAAGCTGTGAGAGGAGCTCATGGCTAAGTAATAAGTCCCGGCAGTCATTCGTGGATCTTTGACAGACGTTACGGGTCGTCAGAACCCCGAAAGTCTGACAACCAGTCTTACCAAGGGATGTCGCATTAACCAGTTACATTGTGCAGGTCAGATAGGCAGTCGCTCCATGTAAAATACTGGTATTGAGCTGCATCTGGTTAGACTGGAAGCCGACCCCAACATAGTTGGGAAAAGGCGAAGCAGATTGATTGATAAGCTGTGAAAAAAACTAACTTATTTGAATGCAAAAACAAAGATGGGTGCGCTTTATTTATTGCTTTGTATAACATCTATGTTTTGATAAAGATAACAGATTTTTAATTGTATTAATTAAGGCGTTAAAACACAATTTCAAGCATTGATAAACATCAAATATTTTTCTTAAGTTATCGTTAAAAAATACCTTAATTCTTAAATAGTGTTATCTGAATAACAATTTGTTATCACGTCCAGTAAACTGTCAGTGATGGTTAACACTATAGATTTGCGTATTTGATTTAAAATGCCACAAAGCTCTACGTATCATTGAATCGTGCGCATCACTTAGAGAGTTAGAGACAGAATTAAAATGCCTTATGTGATTATATAATTTAAAAACGGCTGAATAGATTTTCTTGCATCGTAGCTAAGAACACTCTCGATCAAGTCACCTTTCAAACAAAAAAAAAAAAAAAACCTAAATCGGTTCAGTCGTTTAGGAGCTACGCGATGCCACAAACAGACACATAGATATACACGTTAAACTTATAACACCCCTCTGTTTCCGTCTGGTGTTAAAAATAACATTCTAAATGGATTTTCTAGATGAATAAATTCATTTCTAAACGATTGACATTGAAGATGTTTGACCATCAGCAAATCTTTTCTAAACTTTACGTTATCTAGTGTGATGGAATTTGTCATTGGCTGAAGGAACCTAAACAATACTGGCTAGTATTGACATGTGAGTTATATACAATAAAAAAAAAAAAACATAGGTCATGTCAATGTGTGCTCGAATGGCAACCGAACCCTATAGGTTCACAAGTACTGTAAGCCTGCGGTCGCCATTGGATGTTGGTTTTTTTACGTTTTAGAGATTTTTCTTACGCACACTCGTGTGCACACAAAATTACTACTAGTTGAGATTTTTGTACTGCTAGCTATAACAGTAGAGAGATTTTATTTGTTATGCAATAAGGAAATTAAATTTTTTGTTAAACTTTTTGAAAACGAACTAAAAGTACCATGCGACATCGGAGGTGCAAGGGATAAAAAAAAGAATCTAATACCTTCAAGTATTTAAATGTTTAAATCAAACTCATAACACCCCTCTTTTTGCGTCGGGGGTTAAAAACATGTCTTTTCGAACAGAATGCATCTTAATGATAATCTTTTCCTGGAATTCAGAGGTGTTCCCAGAAAATCAAACTGACCAGCTTCAAATATGTATGTGAAAAAATACTTTTCTTGTAGCTAAATTAAGGCTCCCGCAAACAGACGCGATGCGACAACGCGACGCGACTCTAGTAGACCAATTTCTATGAAGTTTCCTGAAAAATGTTCCACTAGAGTCGAGTCGCGCCTGTCTGCGGGAGCCTTTAGAAAAAGTATAGTCAGCGCGCGAGCTCCGAGGAATCGGGGGCTGAGAAAGCGGGCGGTTTTCAAGCACATTCTATCCTCATATAATTATTTCATAATTTATTAAAAATAATTCTATGAGATACCTACATAGCTGCCATTCTAAGCTTATGTGTTTCAGATTATTTGACAGCATTCTCTATCTTCCTTCTTCTTTTTCTTCTATTAACATTTTAACACCAGTATGACTCAAGTCGTATCCACACTACTCCAACACCGAGCTGAACATACCATGTCGCGTGCTGGCACACTGATCCACATGCAGCTATTGATAAACTGAAGATAACGCCTTTTTTATACGATAAACGTTACAAAGTAATGTATTGATTCTTCTTGAGCCTGACATTGGAGGAGGACCTGGATTTCTTGACAACCTGGCGAGATAATGCAATCAGTTAAATGATTATGATGGTGAGTAATGAAGTTAATTAAAAAACTTTGCAGTTTAGTTTAGTTTATTTTAGTCCGTTAGTTAAATTGCAATTAAAAGCACCTATCACCCTCTAACGAGAAACATTCTTAGGAAGAAATTAACGGAATGGCTAAAATCAAAGACGTATGATGAAACCGATAAACTTATGGAAAAAACTCATACTAACACTCACACACCCTTACACACCCTCTTTTTTTATTTTTTTTTTTTATTTATTTACCATTTAAAAATTAGTAAGTACATTTGTTTCAGCAGAATAGCATTTTTAAACCACTAAGGTTTGTACTTAATGCTACATGTAATGCTACATCGTAGTAAATATAACATCAAGGTAAACAATAAATACAACTTAATACCCTATTTCGAAACTTGGTAACTTCATCTCAGGTGATATGCTAGTTACTACGTTAGCTGCATTTCACATTGAGCATTCAATGTGTTGTAGGTAGTGGGACTTAAGTTTTAACTTAATATTTCTTGGCGTAATGTCACTGTGCAAATCGGAAGGTAGGCTGTTAATTAGCCGAGGAACTAGGTAAGAAGTTGTCCGCTCGCCGTATGTGTTATTTGCACACACCCTTACACACCCCTACCCACATACCTCACGCACGCACACCTATTTCAACATATTTAATTAATCTAATTTAGTTCAAAAATAATCCTAGTTTTCTTTTAGTTCTTACAGACACTTTTTGTTATTCTGGAAGTACTTGTGTTGTTTTGATTCTGGAGGTGGGCGTTGATGGCTGCGCCACAGTTTTAAACTATTGCTGCCATCATCGTTACATAAAAATTGTTAAATGATTTATTTAGTTCCAAATAAAGATTGCTTTTATAATCAATATAGTACGAAAGCTATATTATATCAGGGTACACAATTAAAGCTCAAGAGGAATAGCCCCTAGAGCTAGCATTATTTATTTATTTAAGTAAGTAATAGAGAGCAGTGGTGGCCCCTTTTTTTTTGGTAGGAAATCATCAAATAACTTGTCCTGCTCTGAGCGGAGCGGGAGGGCGTGTGCGCCTTTTACTGACTAAAACCCACCCGTGTTCCTTCAGTTGCCTGTGCCAGGGCTACGGTAACTCTTTCAAACAACCCGCAACCCTGGCAGGTATCGGTCCTAGCTAGGCGAACTGTGTACCAGCTCTGGGAACATTATAGCTGATTATGTGAAGGGTGGTAGAAGTAACTCCTTTAAGTGATCATCACCTACAATGATGAATACAACAAATGAAACTCAGGATCAATACCATCCTTATAAGGGTTGATGATCTTGAATGTGCTTTAGAATTTGGCTATAATATTCTGGTATGACAATAATCCTTCCTAACTAATATTATAAACGCGAAAGTAAGTTTGTTTGTTTGTTTGTTACGCTTTCACGCCTAAACCACTGAACCGATCATCCTGAAATTTTGCATATACGTTGTCAGTTGTACAAAAACGGACATAGTGTACCTTTCATCCCGAAAAAAAGTACTGTTCCCGAGGAAAACAACAATAACTTTCTTATGATAATAGATGGCGCCACGTATCTTTAGATCATGATTGAATTACATTAATAAAGAATCTTTAGTAGTTCGTTACGATTTTTAATACATTTTGTGAGTCTAGACTATACCTACAAAATGTATTAGTTACTTGTATCGATAGACCGGTTTTTCATGCTCCTAACCTAACTAATATTATAAATTGCGAGTGTGTTTGTTTGTTTGTTGATTACGCTTTCACGCTAAAACGGCTGAACGGATTTGGATGAAATTTGGCATATGGGTAGATCATGACCTGGAGAAGGACATAGGCTACTATTCATCCTGGATCGCAGACGAAGTCGCGCGCAACAGCTAGTGAGTTTGTTAAAATAAAACTTGCATTTAATTTTAATTTTGTCTTATCGATGATTCAATTAAGATTGTTATGACAGCATTACAATAAACGAATACATAATTTGCGAATTCATAATTAGTGTATTACAATAACGTTATCGTAATTTAAGTAACCATGTAGCAATACATAAATTACAAAATTAAGTATAACCAAATTCTGTACGTGATTTTGTTTCAAGATATTCGTAATATTTTCGGTATTATGTGTGCAATTTTCTCAAAACTGATTATTATTTCGTATATAATATTGATTTTGGCTCTTGTAAAATCATTCTTTTATTGAACCTTTCATTTCTACCAATCCTGTGCTGAGAAAAATGGTGTGTCTTCTTCTGACTCTCTTCTTGGCTTGCGTAAGTACTATTTTTTTTCTTTGTATTAATTTATGTTGGAAGTTGTGTCTTGCGTTAGCTACAAAAAGCCTCCCTATATAGGGTGACTGGTAATTAGTGACCGATACTTAAACACTATGGGAGCAAAACTGAATTCGCGAAAAATAATTAACTGTCCCATACATTTATGTTCGCATAACTCGTCAAAATGTAAGGAGCAACAGATTTTTTTTTTTCGCTATTTCAAGTTTGGTCCCATAGTAAAAGTTGTTTGTTATCATCAGTACAATCATGTGTTTAAGTATCGGTCACTAATTACCAGTCACCCCTGTATTGTAGTAAAAAGTATTTCTAAGTCTTTCACAGTGAGAACTTTTGTGTTTTTTGTTCAAGAAGCTTTTCTGATAGTAAATTTATAAACCTTTTTATAAAATTTATTTATAAATTTTTAAAATAACAAAAAATGCTCAGAATTAACTGTCAGTTTCTCCTTACTACACTAATATTATTACGTACAATTTATACCAGAATAAACGTTAGTTCATAAGAAATTAAAATTTCACAGAGTAAACAAAACAAAAATATAAACGTGATTACAACTGCCAAATTGCTACATAATGCAATGCATCACCATGCGCAATTTTGTGATAGGCCTTAAAAGAGGGCTGTTTCTTTGTGTCACCTCTCTCGCTCACACGTGACAATTTTTTAAGAATGTTAAATGAAAAGATACTTTTTTGAAAAATGTAATCACTTAGCGAACTAGTAAATAAAAATAATTTAATTGTCTAGTAATTAAAATTAATTGTCATTTATTTTAAAAACATCAAAAACAGATCATAATACATTTTGAGCTGAATTAATTAGATAACACAATGGAATTTTGTGTTTTTAATAATTACCTATTAAATTAATATTATTTACTAGTTCGCTAATTGATTACATTTTTCAAGAAGGCATCCTTTCATTTAATCATTTCATAAATTTGGTCACGTGTGAACGAGAGAGGTAACAAAACGAAACAGCCTTCTTAAAAGGCCTATCACAAAATTGCGCATGGTGATGCATTGCATTATGTAACAATTTGGCAGTTGTAATCACGTTTATATTTTTTTTGTTTACTTTGTGAAATTTTATTTTCTTATGAACTAACGTTTATTCTGGTATAAATTTTACGTAATAATATTAGTGTAGTAAGGAGAAACTGACAGTTAATTCTGAGCATTTTTAGTTATTTAATGTTTTTGAATGGGATTAAAAAAAAAAAAAATATTTCATACGAACGTATTTCAAAATTCTGAGGCCACAGGGAACTAAGCTTCTAATTAAGAGATATTATTATATATTTTTCTTTTCATTTGCCTTGTAAAGTAACCCACGAGCTCGAAAAAAAGCAGTCGCGCATTTTATGAAAAACTTGAACTTTAGATAGGAAAGAATTGCGAAAAGCGAGGCCACTGTAATACCTATTCTCCACTACTTAGTAAGTCAAAGTTGTCGAAGTCTTTTAGTTTCTCAGAATAAGAACGTCAAAATTGGTCATTTAATGCTAAAATCGCGGATGTAATATGCCTCTAGTTTAGCGATGTATTACACGTCAAAAAAAATGTATGGTTATCATGTTTATAAAATAAACCCCAAGATTATTAATTCTTCATGTCATAATGTATCCAAGCATTTTAATACCATTTACAATTCGACTAGTAACACGATTGAATTAATTTATTTCCAGGTGACCTCTTTGCTAGCATGTCCCGAACCGGTGAACGTGCACATCCAAAACTATGAAGGACCAATCATCTTGCATACTGCCACCTGCGACAGCCAACGTAACCATGGCAACCAAAGGCTTTGTAACTATGGCAACCAATACAAACAAAATGGTTGCTGTGACACTGAATGCAGTTGCGTATCCAAGCAGAATTATGCACCGTATGCGTATGCTGGTTCTGTAGGAACCAATGTAGGTTCTGGTTGCTGCCCGGTTGCTGATGTGAAGCCTCTGGTTTATTGTGTTTGTAAAAGTTGTGGAAGCCATGGATATTCTAGTGGTGGAAATCAGGGTAACCAATGTTATCCTAAGTATCAGGGTAAACCATCAGGATCTTGTTAAAATTGTGCCTTTTTGTAAAACAGTCAAAATAAACCATCTTTTGGGCATTATAATCAAAATACTGCTTAACTTTGCATTGCCGTTGTAAAGTTCAACATTCCTTTTCAATTCCTTTACCTATGTTTATACAATCTTGTGCACTAAATAAAGGTTTAAACCCTGTAAGTTGTAGTTTCAAGTTTCAAAATTCCGGGAATAACTAAGCGCATACTAGATATGTTTTTGTTTTAATTATCTCTTATTGATACTGTGTCCTTTTATTAAGTAATTTACTTAAATCTACACATAATTGGACCGTGTTATGCAGAAAGCAGCCTTGTCGAGAAAAGTACAAACAGAGTTATAAGCATTTTTCTGTCGATGGTTGCATTATGAATTATGAAAAAAGGACAAGACTGCATTTGACGGCTCATATCTCCGTGATAAACAGAGATATTGATATGGCTGTTTTCGCAAAACGTCATGTATATCCAAATAAGTATGACTGTGTTTATAACTCACTTTTAGAAAAGTGCCATGTGGCTTCTTTCTAGGTCCAATTATTATTTTACATTAAAATTGATGTCCAAGGAAATCCTTTGGGTTGTTAAGGTGTGAAGCATAGAGCATCAAACTTGGCTCCAAACCTTAGGCAAGGCTCTATGTCCAACTGTGGATTTAAATAGATTGCAAACAAATTAAAATCGTGATAGCAAGTAATAATTTATGAAATATATTTCAAGCCCATGCACCCAATTTTCGTCACTCCAGCACAACACTGAAATATATTCATAGATAATAATTTATTATCGTGCAATACAAAATGCATACATTTCGAAACACGTATAATTTGCCATGGCTGCGCCTGAGTCGGTCTGTGCGAAATCATTTGCAAAACCTAACTGTTTGCGCCATGATACCAAAGAGTATGAACATACAGAAAGTTAACTCCTTATAACATGTGATATGGATATACAATTACAAGTCTCGAAGGACTGCAGTCGCTAATAGGCAATGGTTTTGACAATACTTATGTGTGTGTGCGTCAAGTGGCACTTCTGTAATTTCTTCCTCTGTGTCATTACGCCATCGTGAAACCAATATGGCTCCGTTTTTGTTAATTAAGCAATTTACGGCTCTTACATTAGAACTAAAATATTTTTCGACACTGTTCTAATATTTTTATTGAAATTGATATATCTAGACTTATTTTTGGCAAATATTGTCTTTCGTAATTTCTTTTTTTTTTTATTTGTTTTTGGCACGTTATTTCTGGTTGTTGCTTTAGTTTTGTTAATTAAATTGATTGATTTAGTTTAAGACTTGATGTGATTGGCTAATCATTTAAGACGTTGGTATTATATTATCAGGCTGCAAGTACCTATAGTTATATGTACAGACGCCAGCACATCAAGCTACTACAATCTGTCAAATTTCTTTAATACATTTTCAACTTTATCGCTGAATCATTAGGTTCAAGGTTGATTGGGAAAATTTGACAGTTTCGGGTAGCTTGATGTGCTGGCGTCTGTACAAAGATATTTTGGCGTGTGATCAACATCGAAACTAACTCCGCCATGTTGCTTTGTCAACACAATGTCTGTGACATATTTACAAATGTTTACCAACACAACAACCCCCTCTATTAATGTCTTTAGGCGCCAAAAGATTATTGTAGCAGTTTATTGCTGAATATGGGGTCCGCAAGAATAGGCTAACTGTCATAGTGCTATAATCCCCATGCTTGGCAGGTACTTAATTGAATTCTAAATCAAAAGTCATTTATTCAAACTAGACTAAGAATCAGCACTTTTCGAACATCCAAATTAGGTACATAAGACAAAAGACAAAACAAAAGCCCAAAACGCCTGTCCATCACCACTTCTTAGTGCTTTAGCTAGGAAGAAGAAGTGATGCAACAAACTCCCCAGCAGCACAGCTGTTTGTTCACACACACATATACAATAGTACGCAAAATAATTTAGGTACATTACACAACACAAAAGATTAAATTAAATTCAATTATGGTATTTGCCATAAGTCAGCTAGCACATGCCAATATACTACAAAAAAAAAAATCTAAAACAATACTCAAGCAGAAATAAAAACACAATACTAACAATGTAAACAGAACTTTATACCTAAATAAAAGCCGTCACGCATATACGACTCCCTATATGCCTGAAGGCTTTTATTTAGGTCCACTCACATATAGCTACATACAAGGTGTAACTTAAATAATGCACAACCTCTTAAGGGGTCATTGTTCTCCTCATTATGAACCACTTTTACTATGGAACCAAACCTGAAATCGCGAAAAAAAATCAGCTGTTCCTTAGACCTTAAAAGGTTGTGCGTAATTTAAGTAACACCTTGTATATGAAGTCGTAACTCGAAGTCATAAATGATAAACTAGGACCATCGAAGTAATTGGTGGCAAACTAAAACATCTCATCATCATCATTGCTTCTATTGAGCAATGCCATGACATTTTATATCATTCATCCAATAATTTGGTATCCAAAATTGACATTGGTAGTAATTTAAATTAGAAATTAAGACAATAGAGGCATCCTCTAGCAATAATGTACAGAAATGCAAGAATAAATCAAATAAAATTTCAAAATTAGTAAATAGTATTAACCTGGTGCATCAAAATATTCAAGGTTTTCTCAACAAAGATTTAGAAGTAGAATTATTTATGAATTTTAACAGTATTGATATTCTTTGTATAACAGAACATTGGCTTAAAAGCCACCAGTTTATGTTCAATTTTAATAATCACCAGGTTGGTAGTTCGTTCAGCAGAGTAAATGCTATACATGGTGGCTCATTAATTTTAGTAAGTAACCAGCTGAAATTTAAAGACCGTAAGGATATTGTGAGCCTATCTGTTGAGCGGACAGTTGAAATAGCTTGTATAGAATTGGAGCAATTTATTGTATTAAGTGTGTACAGGCCCCCTTCAGGATTGTATGACTGCTTTGAAAAGGTAATGGATGAAGTGTTACACAAGATATGTAACTCAAATAAATCTATTATCATTTGTGGTGATTTTAATGTTAATTTATTAGAAAAGTCAGGTTCTTGTAGTAAAATAATAAGTCTTTTTCAGTCATACAATCTTGTAAACCTATTTTTGGAGCCCACAAGAATAACCCCTACTAGTGCCACATGCCTAGATAATATTTATACAGATGTTATTCCAAGCCATAAAGAAATTATAAATTTACTAGATTCTGATCATTGCGGGCAAAGGATTACTATCCAAAACCAAAACAAAAAAGTGGCTAAAAAGGATATCATTGTTAACCCCAAAACTACAAGTCGCTTGGAAGCTTTTAAAGTTAAACTCATTAATAAATTAACAGTTTTGGCTAATCATACTGATCCTAATGATCTGTATGATGATTTTTTTAATATGTACTGCCAACAATTTAATCTCATCTTTATTCCCAAGACTATCTCGGTTAATAGTAACGCGTCTTTCAGTGATTGGGCTACCATTGGTATTCATAAAAGTAGAACACGGCTTTATGAACTATATAATGAAAGGTCTTTTAATAATAATAATAATAATAATAATAATAATAAATTTATTTCAGACCATAAGTCCATAAACAAACACACATTATAATTTTATACACAAAATACATACATACATGAAAACACATACTACACAAAAAATACACTAGAACAACTTATTTTACATAACAGAATGACGCACGATGACTGGTCATCCATTGCCACATCATTGGACTGTCCATCCTGTCGGCTACTATAGCCACCAAGCTGTTGGAGCTGTCACGCACTCGCCGCATCAGGGATGCTATTCGTGTCCGCATCAGTGCGTAAAAATCTTTTGTAAACACTGCTGAATTTAATTTATATGTTAGAAACTATTCAAAATTATTTAAAAAAGTTTGTTGTATGGCCAAGTCGCGTTATTTGAGTTCGAAGATTAAAAACAGTAGTAATGTAATTAAAACGACTTGGAATATTATTAATAGTGAAACGGGAAGGTCTAATAACCGAAGTGCTGACTACAGCCTGTCTATTAATGACAATATAATAAAATCAGACTCACAAGTCGCCGCGGCCTTTGAAAATTTCTTTTCAGATATTCCCGTTTCAACTACTAAATCCCTAAACTCATCAACTTCTGTTGCTGAGTCTTTGCTTAAGGAAAATGTTAATGCTTGCGATTCGGAATTTAATTTTGAACAAATTACCTGTAGAGACATAATTAAAACCTTTCACACTTTAAATGTCAAAAAGACAGCAGATCTGTGGGGTAATTCTGTAGAAGTTGCTCAGTCTATTATTGACATTGTAGCACCTACTTTAGCTCTTATCTTTAATAACTGTATCGACTGTGGGGAGTTTCCTGACCTCATGAAATATAGTAAAATAATACCTTTGTTTAAATCAGGTAGTACATCAGACCCCACAAATTATAGACCTATTTCAGTACTACCTACGTTTAGTAAAATTTTTGAGAAATTAATTTTAGACCAATTGCAAAGATTTTTTAATAAACATAAATTATTACATAACAAGCAGTTCGGTTTTACAAAGGGTCGTTCAACTACTGATGCCGGTGTTGAACTTTTAGGACATATTTATAATGCATGGGAAGACAAATGCGATGCCTTGGGCATCTTTTGTGATTTGTCCAAGGCATTCGATTGCGTTCTTCATGAAACGTTAATCAGGAAACTCCGCCATTACGGGATCCGGAACACCGCTCTGGATCTTCTTACTTCATACTTGAGTAATAGGATTCAGAGCGTTGACGTTAATGGAAAAAGATCGCCCGGATCTATAGTAACAATGGGGGTCCCACAGGGCTCGATTCTTGGTCCTTTCTTATTTCTTATTTATATTAACGATTTGCCCTACCTCATTAAGGATAATCATGATATAGTTTTGTTTGCGGATGATACTTCACTTTTGTTTAAACTTAAACGTCAGCAGCTGGTTACTGACGATGTAAACAGAGCGATCTCAAAAGTAGTTCACTGGTTCAGTGTTAATAATTTACTCCTTAATGAAAAAAAAACCAAATTCATTAAGTTTACACTACCTCACGTTAGGCAGGTGAAAACTAACGTGTTGATAAAGGGCGAAGAGTTGAATCCTGAAGATAGCACAGTATTCTTGGGCTTAACTTTGGATGCTAAGCTTCAGTGGGGCCCACATATAGATAAATTGTCAAAAAAGCTAAGCTCCGCAGCATACGCTGTTAGGAAAATTCGTAATTTAACCAACATAGAGACAGCCCGTTTAGTGTACTTTAGCTATTTTCATAGTATAATGTCGTACGGTATTCTGTTGTGGGGAAATGCAGCCGACATTCAGACTATCTTTGTTTTGCAGAAAAGAGCTGTTCGATGCATTTATAGATTAAGTCCGAGACAATCTCTCAGAGAGAAATTTAAGGAGATTAATACTGACTTTGCCTTCTCAGTACATTTTTGAAAATCTTTTATATGCCCATAAAAACATTAAATTGTTTAAAAAATACAGTGATATCCACAATATAAATACTAGGAACAAACACAAATTTGTTGTACCTCCAACAAGGCTCAAGAAAATAGGTGGGTCATTCAGGTGTCAATGTATACGCTTTTATAATAAACTTCCAAGCCACGTTCAAGATCTGAGTCTTAATAAATTCAAATCATTCATTAAACGCAAGTTGTGTCAGAAAGCTTTTTATACCGTTAAAGATTATATTGAGGACAAAAAGGCTTGGGATTGAACTGCTCCAATTTTATTTTATATTATTTTTATTTTTGCATACTGATTGTTGACATTAATATTTACTTTGTAAGTATTATGTGAAGACTATGTAGGTCATTGCTTTTTTTTTTGTTTGTTTTATTTTTTCTCTCAGTTATTTTTAATCATGGTCTGGCAGTTTGAGTAATCTATGCGGCCTACCCCAATGTCCTTTCTATGGTATTGTTCGTCGAATCGTTGAGCTAGTTGAGCTGCGCGATTACTGACAAATGCGTGCACTGACTGGACAGGTCCTCTCAATCTGTGTGGTTCTTTCCTCAAAAGACCATTTCAGACACCAATCTACATGGTCTTCACATGAAGTGACCAAGATTATGTCTGGACTTTATAAGAGACTGTGACCTCTGAGTTTGTTTCGGCCTTTCTTCTCAGAGTAGTCAGATAGGAAACGCCGACCTCATCTAGTTTAAAAAAAAAATATTGACTTGTAAAAGTGTTTGTACAAACCTACTTACAGAAATAAAAATCATTTATCATTTATCATTTATCGTCAGAAAATCTGAACTGACGTTGATATAAGTCTGAAATTGCCAGTCTGCCTTGAGCTAGTGTGGTGATCACTGCTCGTGCCTTCTATGTATGAGAAGAGGTCTTTGCCCTGTAGGCTTGGCATGACCACTTGTCTATCTTTTTTTTTTTTTTTTATTTGTGATGGGTTTGCTCTTGACTCTAGTCTAGGTCAGAGGTGACAGAGACAAAGTCGACGATGGAGTGAGCTTACCCAGAAGAAGCCTGTTCACTCTCACTTTGAAGAGATTAGGGTTGTATACGTTCGGAAACACAGACGCAGGTAGTGAGTTCCACTCTTTTGCTGTGCGCATTATAAAAGACATTTGGAAGCGCTTAGTGCGAATTGGTGGAATAGCAACTAGGTAGGGATGGTAACTGGCAGTGCGTCTAGATGTCCGGTGGTAGAAGGGGGCCGGTGGAATGAGGTCGTGGAGTTCTCGGGCACACTCTCCGAAGTACAATCTGTAGAAGACCGACAAGCAGGCAACCTTGCGGCGATGAGCCAAGCTATGAAGAGTAGACAACCTTTTCTATACTAAGTGACATTTCGTTTCTCCGTTTTTGACATCGCACCGTAGAAATACTTTTACAATTTATTTTGTCTTTCGTTTGTAGCGATCTTTGTCTAGGTCCTTTTTTATGTAGACTATTTCGGAAGAAAGTTGTCTAGGGTAGTGAAGACAATTTGATTTTGTAATCTCCAATACGGTTATCAACAAAATCATTTTTTTTTTTCTCTTCTTTTGCTTATATCACGAAAACGGTGTGTCCTATCGCAAAAATAATGAAAATTTTGCTCCCCTTTATAGAACCCATAGGCCCCTAAAACTCTACATGTAGGGAATAATTTTTCATATTTTCCATACAAAAAGTGATAAGTTCCTTAAAAAACACGTTGAGAATCGCATCATCTTCGGCGCTACGGGCTCACCTGCCCAGTTGTATTTATCTGATATGACTTAGTATTTGTAAAAATTGAGAATTAAATAGAAATAAAAAAAAAATCCTATGATTAAAACAAAGAATTCCGAGTCGAATTATGTAAAAAATTGAATTTCGTAAAGTGCAGTTGACTCTTTCTACTTTGTTGTCGTCGTACTGTCTACACGGTAACTTCATTTTTGTCTACTCTTCCGTCGACAAGAAGCTTCTCTACGGTGCTCGTGCTAAGCCAACCGCAGTGGGACGATAATAGGCTGGTATAATAATGCTTTAATTGTTAAACTCTGCTGCCCAAATCACCTATTATTGGAGCCGATTCTGTTTCAAAATCAAAAATCAAAAGTCATTTATTCAATCTAGGCTGAGAATCCGTACTTTTTGAACGTCAAAATTACATAAGACAGTCCCCCAAAACACCCGCCCTTCACCACTTCCTAGTGCTTTAGCTGGGGAGAAGAAGTGGAGCAACAAACTCCCCAGCAGCACAGCTGTCTGTTCAGTTAAAAAAAATGATTCTATACAACACTGCGCATAATAATTTAGGTACATTACGCAACACAAAACGTTAAATTAAATTATTTGCTATAAGTAAGCTAGCACACGCCAATATACAAAAATAAAAAAAATCGAAAACTATACTCAAGCAGAAACAAAATACAAAACTAAAAATGTAAGCAGAACTTTATACCTAAATAAAAGCCTCCAGTTATAAAGGGCAAAGTTGTGCGCAAACTAAACTTAATTTAGGCTATTGCTAACAGAACTTTTTTCTCTCTAATAAAACAGTAGGATAAAACACGATTAAGCCGCAAGGCGTAAACTAGTTTGACATCTCTAACTTAGTTCATAGCTATAGCCATCCTTTTCTCGTGCTGCCTGTTAGTAAAAGATAGTGTTTTTCTAATTTTAGTTTAGTTATTGAACAAGAGAATCGGCATCATTGACAACAATGTTACTTACGAGCTTACAATGCTACTGCTGAGCATGATGTCCTCGGTTCGATTTCTGGGACGAGAAAAGCGTTGTTGGGTTTTTCCATCTGGAATTTCTCAGTAGCAGCTCAGAGTCTGGATTTGTGCCTGGCTGATGGCAATAGGGTCGTCCTCTACATACATGGGACTCAAACATAAAGGGCGATGTGTGAGCTATAGGTACACTATATCTGCTTAACCCTTCTAGGAATACCGGCGAGATGTTATGTTGCTTACGATATTTACCAAATTTTTTTCACAAACGTAGTATTGGAAAAAAGAAAATCCAAAGTTACCACTTTAAATACGTATAATTTTCAGATAATAAAAATAAAGTAAAACGGATTACTCGTATAAAAAGGTAATGAACATACAAAACTATAAAAAGCACACAAAATTATAAAAAAAAACCCGGATTTCTTTTTGTTAGCGGAAGGAAATGGAGGAAATTTAGGTATTTGAAACGTTGGCCGGATAGGTTATGCTTAAATGTAGAAGAAATACAGCACCTATTATGGATCTAAGCGTCCTATCCTATTGAATTCGAATTTCATAGAGTGAGGCCGCCAAAACCAAGAGGCTACGTATCACACGAATACGCGACTCAGATTAACAATAACATTAAAGCAGAATCATAGCCGATGGCCCAGGTGGAAATACGTTGTTTAAGAGGATTGTGAAGCTGTAAATTTTCATAAAAAAAAGCGATAACGTTTTTCTCCGCGTAAACATAGTCTAATTTTCATAATTTTGGAAATGTTGTAGGTATAAGGTCCGTACGTTTTTATTATGAAGAATTATTGCACACGATCTTCTTTATGAACATCGAAATATCTATATTTTTGACATAAAAACTTCCTCGAGCGTGTACTAAAAAAAAAAAAAACGTGCAGACCTAGATTAAGGTGTACTGAATGTAATGATACCAAAATTGTCTCATTTCGTAAAGGTTTAGGGGGGTGAAAACGTTATCGCCCAAAACAATATTTATGTTAATAATTGTATGAAATGTAGGTAATTGCCTCCAAGACTTGCGCCGCGTATCGGCACTTCACAATCCTCTAATACGTTTAAGAAATCAGTACGGTAATAAAACGGTTATCTGTTTGCGACGGCCGTTGAATCGCCCGTCGTGTATTCGGCGGAGGTGAGGCGCTTGAGCTGATGGACACGGCCCGCCGCTGGTACAGCTGACAGAGACCGAGCAAACAAAAAACAGAGCAGAAGTTGGAAGCTATGCTCCCCGTGCCGGAAAAGCCAGAATTCTGGTTTAAATAACTGCCTACACGAAAACAAACTGTTATAGGTAGGAAATAATCGCCAGTATTCTTTTATATAAAGTAGTTGAAATAAAAGATCTATACTTACGTGTTACCGGAGACGAGACGATTCCTTGCAGAAGCTCCCTGAGCTGTAGGTACAGACTCGCGTTCTATATAAAGAAGAACAAGACCATATCGATTATAACAACGTAATGCGAAGAACAAAGAAATCATGCTGAATAATTATACATACCAAAAAATAGCTGGACACAACAACGCACCACCTTTGCTATTGGGTCACCCTTCAGGCGAATACGATACGCTGTGTAAAGTTTGTGCACTGAATAAATTTTGAGTAAGTATATTCTATTTAATTTGAAATTCTTTCTGGAGAAATCCAGGGTCGAATGACAAAAACATCAAAACGTCAGAAGACGAGAAATATTTACTTTTCTGAATTCAAAGTTACGAGTAATAAAACAAAAATCGAGGAAGAAACCCTATGCAGTTTCTACATCTGATTCAGTTAAAAAGTAGTGTGTGTAGAAAAATCTCTGAACCGACTTTGTAGAATGAATAATTCTACACTATGTAGGTACGTAATTAATATTATCTTTATTTGAATATTTATCCTTATTGTACAACCTATTCTACCAAGATTATCGAAGAATATCGTATGTTTACAAAGTTAAAAGTAGGTATACGTATATTTACGTATATTCAATGATAAGGTAATTTCCTTATAGGAAATTACCTTATCATTGAATAGCTCGCAATTAATTCAAAACACTTACATTTGGGTATCTATCTATAAATCATACGAGTAAAGATAATTTTAACAGAAAACAACAAAAGAGTAATTTGTGGCCATAACATCAAATAGGCCGAAAAACTCGTGGCTAAAGTCGCACGGGTCGATCCATCAGGTTAAGCTACGCTTGCCGGAATTGGTCCGTGGATGGGTGACCATCTTTATATACCGAAACTCCTCCGTGATTCGGAAAGCACGTTAAGCCATTGGTCCCGGCTGTAATTCGTGGATCTTTGACAGTCTTTTTTTTTTTTTTTTTTTTTTATTTGTGATGGGTTTGCTCTTGACTCTAGTCTAGGTCAGAGGTGACAGAGACAAAGTCGACGATGGAGTGAGCTTACCCAGAAGAAGCCTGTTCACTCTCACTTTGAAGAGATTAGGGTTGTATACGTTCGGAAACACTGACGCAGGTAGTGAGTTCCACTCTTTTGCTGTGCGCATTATAAAAGACATTTGGAAGCGCTTAGTGCGAATTGGTGGAATAGCAACCAGGTAGGGATGGTAACTGGCAGTGCGTCTAGATGTCCGGTGGTAGAAGGGGGCCGGTGGAATGAGGTCGTGGAGTTCTCGGGCACACTCTCCGAAGTACAATCTGTAGAAGACCGACAAGCAGGCAACCTTGCGGCGATGAGCCAAGCTATGAAGCTTGGCATCCACCAGTTTTACGTCGCCAATGAGCCTCTTAGCTCTGCGTTCCACCGAGTCAAGCGCGGCTAGTTGGTACTTAGCTGATCCATCCCAAAGGTGACTGCAATACTCCATGCAGGATCGGACTTGCGCTTTGTAAAGGGTTAAAAGCTGTCCAGGCGTAAAGTATCGCTTCACCCTATTTAGGATGCCCAGTTTCTTGGCCGCAGTTTGGGCCTTGTACTCGATGGTGGCGCCGAAGTTGAGACCAGATGTCAACTCCATGCCTAGGAGCTCAAGTCGATCAGTTACAGGAACAGATGTACCCCGAAAAGTAGGAGTTTGGGCGAAACGACTCTTTTTAGCGGTAAAAAGACACGCCTGCGTTTTGGTGGCGTTAAAAGAGACCAGATTATAATCACCCCACTGGGAGACAAAGCTTAAGGACAAATCTGTCCGCTCTACCATGGCGTCTCTCAAAGAACGAACTTCGGCCCCGCTGGTTTTTGCGCTGGACAAGTATCTCTCTGAAACTGTACTGTCATCTGCGTACCCAACAATACCAGGCCGAAGCAGGTCATTGATGTGCAGCAGGAAAAGAGTCGCAGAGAGAACAGACCCCTGAGGAACTCCGGCATCAATAGCCATAAGGTCAGAAGAGCAGCCGTCAACAACTACTCTGATCGACCGTTCACTAAGGAAATCTGATATCCAGCTACAAAAATCAGCTGGGATGCCATAAGCAGGAAGCTTGCTGAGCAGAGCAGCGTGCCAGACCCTGTCAAAGGCCTTCGAGATGTCAAGCGATACAGCCAGTGCTTCGCCGTGTTTCTCGATGGCTTCGCCACAGCAGTGCGTGACATACACAAGAAGATCGCCAGTTGACCGTCCCCGGCGAAAGCCATATTGACGGTCACTGAGGAGATCATTGTCTTCAAGGTAGTTCAGCAACTTATTGTTCAGTACCCTTTCCAAAACTTTGCACAGAATGGAGGTAATGGCGATCGGACGGTAATGGGCAGGGTCTGCACGGTTGCCTTTTTTGGGCACTGGTTGTACATTTGCAAGCTTCCAGGATTTCGGCACCGTTCTTTTTTCAAGAGAGAGGCGGAACAAACGTGTCAATACAGGAGACAGTTCAGGCGCACACTGCCTCAACACTCTCGCTGGAATGCCGTCAGGCCCGCTGGCCTTGTTCACGTCTAGACTGCACAATACTATTCGGACCTCTTTAATGTGTACTGCGATCTCCGGCATCGAGGAGTCACAATGAGGTACAGTAGGTGGTTGCTTTGAGCCAGCGTCCAGACGTGAATTGCTTGCGAAGAGAGATGCAAATAAATTTGCCTTCTCAGTTGCAGAGTGAGCCAGCGACCCATCAGGTTTCATCATAGGAGGTAAAGTGGGACGACAGAAATTCGTTTCAACCGCTTTAGACAGGGACCAGAACTGTTTACTACCCGGAGGGTGCGAAGCCAGCCTGGCCCCGATATGTCCGACATGGTCAAAACGTGCCCTACGCAAAACCCGCTTGCAGAACTTGGCGGCAGAATTAAAGGCTCTCTTCTTCGCGCGAACCCTGCGCGCTCTAACTTTGCGGTCGCGGGCCTTGACCCAGGCTTGGTAGGCAGTCTCTTTTCGGGCCTCAGCGTGGGCACATTCTGCATTATACCAAGGCCGGGATTTGTGACCGAGCGGGATGTCGGAGAATGGAATAAAATATTCCATCCCCTGCCGAATCACGTCCGCAACCGCGTCAGCACAGCGCGAGGGGTCACCCGAGGAAAAGCACACTTGCCGCCATGGATAAGACGCAAAAAAGTGCCGCATCTCATCCCAGTCTGCTGACCCGTATCGCCATACTCGCCTCGTGCCTCTAGGGCTCTCATCTGGAGGAGAGCAGGTTGATATGGATTTCACCAGACAGTGGTCAGACGTTCCCAGCGGGGCTGAGACCGATACTGAATGACTGTCCGGATCAGATGCCAGCAGAAGGTCCAAGCAATTGGGTGTATGGCCGTCAACATCCGGTACCCGCGTTGCCACATTCACCATCTGGGTCAGATCTAGCGTTAAAGCAAAATTGCGCGCCTCCAACCCAGCATGGTCAGTTTTCTGGTATGGGAACAACCATTCTTTATGATGGGCGTTGAAGTCCCCCAGAAAAATGAGCTTCGCCGTTGGGTACCGTTGCTGGGCTACGTCAGTCGACTCCACGAGGAAATTAAAGAGCGCTGTTGTCTCCTGGTCACCGCTATGCGATCGGTAGATGCCGATGTAAAGAGATTTCTCCACGCCAGTATCCACAAGTAGCCATATGGCAGAGAAACCCGATTTCTCAAAGCAACGGAGACGACGACAACAAATGTCATCGCGGACGTACACACAGACCCCAGCTTGCTTCTTGAACTTGTGTTCAAGAGAGTACCCCGGGTAGTTGAGGTACGCCACGTCCGACGGGGTTGTTATCTTCGTCTCCGTTAGGAAAAACAGGTGCGGCTTCTCGGTCTCAAGGTGGTGATGGACCGAATCGAGATTGGAGTGCAACCCCCTGATATTAGTGAGATGCACTTTTAGTGGGAGGAAGTGCAGCCGTTGTTTTACCCTATTTTTCTTCGCTTTGTGTGTCATATTGAGTGGAGTTGTTGGGGAAAAAGTCGACTTGCCGAGGCGCCGCTCAGTGATCCAAGTGGAACACTAGAGCCAACCAAACCTACGGGGAACTCATCTGGAGACTGCGGGGACGCCCGAACCCCCCCGGATATGGCCACCGGGTCCTCCCATCCAGTCGCCGGCTGGCACGGTGGAGCATACCGGGATTTTTCGCGAGTTGGCGGGGCAGCCTTTGGCACGTGGCTGGCGTGCTACTTGGGCCCCCTACTGACTGCGGTCGGCCAACGGCTGGCACCGTGCTTCGGATCCCGCTACCCTCCAAAATGAGTTACCCGGCTAGCTGACTCAGAGACCACAACCGGTGCCAAACAGCGCAACTGACAATCTCCTTCTCCCCCAAAGGCACTGGCACTCCCACACACCGACGGAACACAGCAAGCTGCTTGGCGCCGGACTCCGGTGGGATGGTGGTCGCGAGCCAGGCGGCCCCTTGCGGAGCCTACCACCGCTAAGTGGGATCGTTCAGCCGTACCACAGGCAAGCCTGTGGTGCCGTTGCCCGGGGTGGACCACTAGGAGGTAGATCCCAAAACCACCCCCAAATCGTTACGGGTCGTAAGAAGCCCGAACGTCTGACAATCAGTCTTACCAAGGGGTATCGTATTACCCAGTGACTGGGTTGTAGAGGTTAGATAGGCAGTAGCTCCATGTAAAATACTGGTATTCAGCTGCATCCGGTTAGACTGGAAGGCGACCCCAACATAGTCCGAAAAACACCAACAATATAATTTAAAAGAGTGTCCATGGAGTTTCTTGCCCTTCTCCATAAGTACTCACTACAATTTGGAATGGGCAACTAGCTTTATATTTCTGACTGACCGACTTCTTGACAGTTCAAAATTGCCTGTAAATAGTTTAATTGTAATAAGTAAATGCTTTGAGTTGATCATATCGAAAGCCGTAATTACGTTTGATCATATCGTTTGGCTTCCATGCCATCATTACACAGAAATCGGCCTCATTGCTTTGCTTAGTGCGGGAGAGCTCCAACTTCATCCTGAGGATCATTGCAGGAAGGTACGATTCTCCAATGCTTTGAGACGTAATGAGGAGATGTATCTCACAAAATCATCTAGTCACAAAGTATTAGAGTTTACTAACATAGTCATAACATTGTTGTTTCCTAACCATGGTTGTTACATATCTGACATAAAGTTTATTTTATTTTATTTTTATTATATCGAACACCGGAATTACGACAAGGCTCATTTTCGATAGGACGAAACATATAGTCCTCTTCACCGTATCCGGCGACAGCGACCCCAACTACTTTTCTTTTGGTTTTGACTAGCAAAACCAAATATGGTCTTGAAAACCAGCACCCTAATTGTGGAACACACTATCACTCTGAATCTGAATCATTTTGAAGCAAATTGCTAATCCATTGCTTCATATGTTCGAAAATTTTGTCTGCTCAACAATGTAATTAATGCAATGAATGTTGTTGAACTGTCAGAATGAAACGGATTCCGATTGATAATGTATTATGCAAGTAAACCGGTCATCCCGTGTACGGAAGAGCTGATCAGACAGGCTCATTTTTGATAGGACGGAATACTGAGACAACGACAAGTTAATTTCATCAGGTTATCAGTCAGTTTCGCCCATCACCGGTTTTCTGTTTTTTCTTTCGTTTTTTTGCAAAAAATGTCATAGTTCTCAGCCCTTGTCCCGGTTTATTTAGAATAAGAAATAAAATAAACTTTCTTCCCAATTTAGTAATTTTGCACTTTCAAACCAAACTCGGATGTCAAATTGACACGAACTACTTTAAGTACTTTTCTTGTCATTCATTTCTCTTTTTGATCTTTTAGACTACATTTTATTCTATCGATTCTATCTACATATTTTAAAGTCAGAAAAATTATTGATTTCATCGAACATCCTTCGAATTTCAACATAAGTAGGTAAGTACCTATCCTTAGAAACAACAAACCTTTAAAGTAGTTTGAATTTAATTTCCAGTCAAGAACGACATCTAGAATAAACATATCTACAGACCGAACACTCGTAACCGATATGAGCTAACTCTTACACAAGACATTCAAGGATAGAACAGATAATGACAGAGTTATCTTCCACAATAGAACTACGATTGGCACACAGTTACAAGCATGAACATGTAGGTAAGGCTGGATAACTATTTCACATTTTCTTGTAAAAGAAGGATTTGATGACATAGAACATAATATTCGGGAAACATACAAATTTGATTAGGACTGTTATTCCCAGAAAAACACTAATAAACATCGATGTTATTTATATAATTTATACCATTCTAATCTTCCAAGGAAATGATGAAACGAAGGATAACAATTTAAGCAATTTTCCGATTACGACAGCCATTTTAATGTGGCATACAGGTCAATAACCTTATCAAGAAACTGTTAAACAAATCAGTATAAAATCAACATATAGGTTACAGCTAGTTAAGCTGATTTCTCATTTCTTGAACGGCCATCTTGTTTTCTCCATGCCATTTTCAAAATCTCCCGAACCCGCTCCCCGACACTAACGCCATCTAGTACAAAACTAGTGTCAACATCCACAAGCTACATGAGGTAAGTCTGACGCAAGATATTCAAGGATAGTGCAGGCAAGCGTGGCGTTTCGTTGCGCAAGTCAAATGTCGAGTTAGGAAAGGAGTGGTGCCGTGTCAAGGCGCCTCTGAGTGGAAACAGAACGCCTTTCCATTTGTTGGGCAATGGGATCTAGCCTAAATGCCAGGCTGGGATAAAAAACGTTAATTTGGGAAGAGTAAGATACAGAAATAGGAAGAGAAGACACTTTAGAACAGCGAGATTCAGATTCAATGATGCTTTTGGTGTCCTCAGATAGATGACGTGAAGACTATTTACATATACAATCGTCTGGATCTCCATGGAAAAGCAGGGAATCCATTCGTATTCGGTAGTGTAATAAAACACCTATTATCAGTATTTTATGAACTGTGAATATTTACATCTGAATTACTAGATTTTACATTATTCTCATTATGTTATTCTTAATGTTAGTTATTTTTAGCGCTGACATTGTCAATAATGATGATTCGACAATGTAAATAACAATGTAAATCTACGCTTCTTCTTCTTCTTTCAATGTTCTTCCTTTAAGCAACCGCTAGTAATTTTAATAATTTACTTGAAGATCAACTAAGGTTTGCGCTTGGTGATGGGGGGCAATCCCCTGGGAAAGGTCCAGTGGCGGACAGCCGCGGCGGTACAGCGGATGAGTGCTAACGTGTGCCCGTGTGGCCCACAAGCGGCAGAGGAGGACACCGTGGAGTTTTAGTGGGTTGGAGTCCCACATAACTGCACTATCTCGCCGTGGTAGTGCAGTATGCGGGACCATTTTTCTATGTAAAAAAAAAAAATGTTTGTGCTTGATCGGTTTTCTGTACCTACCTATCCTTTTCAACACAGGTTCCATAAAAATAGAAAATAATTTTAATGGAAGATTATCCGTCTGTCTGTTAAGACCATTTTCCTCAGTAACGCGTAGAGGTATCAAGTTGAAATTAATATCAAATACGGTACCTAGGTAAGGTATATGGTCCCTTGGAAAAAAAAATCAAGCTTCTAAGTCAACGCAATAAAAATATACGGCCATTTATGCGACATATTTTGATACTCGCAAGTAAATCAAAACCTATAGGGTGCATCCCGTTGACCTAGAATAATGGAAGCAAGGTTTCACAGCACAAGTAAAGGAAAAAGTCTGAAAAGCATTAATTTTAGTTTTAATTCTTGAAAAATAGTTTTATTGCGATTACAAACTTAAATTTGCAGTTGGAGAATTGCCCGTATATGAATGTATGAGAGAACATATTGTTTATCAACTAAAATGAAGTTTATATCTATAGCATACTTCTAGGGCCTAGAAGTCATCTAGCATTTTCCCAACTATGTTGGGGTCGGCTTCCAGTCTAACCGGATGCAGCTGAACCCAGTATTTTATATGGAGCGACTGCCTATCTGACCTCCACAACCCAGTAACTGGGTAATATGATACCCCTTGGTAAGACTGGTTGTCAGACTTTCGGGCTTCTGACGACCCGTAACGACTGTCAAAGGTTCACGAATGACAGGGTCTAGAAGAATACTGTAGATATACTTTTTTTTATTTTTGACCAACTTTTTTTGCTAACCATCTGCAGTAACAATAAAAAATATGCTATAATATTTTATTTACTCAAGAACACTAATAATTATTTACCTCATCTATATAGATACATATATTTTGACTTCCATTCTAGGAAGATACTGACGTAATGTTTTAAAAATAACTATCTTTTGCTCACAACACAATATCTTGACTTCAGGAAGTATCCTTGAGAGTTCGTCCTTACATCCTTTGTCGATATAGCCATCTTACGGCTATTTATAAACTAAGATTATCCCTATATAAATGTAAAAGTGAGTTTGTCTGTTTGTTTATTTAGTACAATTACCTACTACAGAACTGGTTTTGGTAAAAACTTGGGAGGTAACTTGAAATTGACATCTGCAGATACTACTCATGAATTCAATGAGGGACTTTTCAATCTGCCTAGCCTTTTTCCAACTATGTTGGGTCGGCTTCCAGTTTAACCGCATGCAGCTGACTACCAGTATTTTACATGGAGCGACTGCCTATCTGACCTCCACAACCCAGTAAACTGCGTAATACCCCTTGCTAAGACTGGATGTCAGACTATATTATGTTAACGACTGTCAAAGATCCACGAATGACAGCCGGGACCAACGGCTTAACGTGCGTTCTGAGGCAATGAGGAGTCTCGGTAGGTAAAAATGGTCACCCATCCACGGGCCAACCCCCGGAAAACTTAACGCGATCACTGTCCATGACATACATGTGGGTCACTGCTCCCTGCAAACATAATGGGCTCTTACTTCTTGGATGTTACAGAAACTTACTAGTTTTGTAGCCGCACGGGTCGATCCATCAGGTTAAGCTACGCTTGCCGGGGTTGGTCTGTGGATGGATGACCATCTTTTCATGTCGAGACTCCTCCGTGCCTCGGAAAGCACGTTAAGCCGTTGGTCCCGGCTGTCATTCGTGGATCTTTGACAGTCGTTACGGGTTGTCAGAAGCCCGAATGTCTGACAACCAGTCTTACAATCGTATTATCCAGTAACTGGGTTGTGGAGGTCACATAGGCAGTCGCTCCATGTAAAATACTGGTATTCAGCTGCATCCGGTTAGACTGGAAGCCGACCCCAACTTAGTTGGGAAAAGGCTAGGCAGATTGATTTTTTTACTAGTTTTGTACATGGAGATATGAGTGATTGTATATGTATTTTATAAAACCAATGCTCCATAGATTTTTTTTTATTATTTAGGATTTACATAACTTTGAAGATTGAACATAAAAATAACCAATTTTGACTAATGTTATTCTAATGAGTTTCATTAAAACATGCAAGACACAGAAGCTTTTTTGCAGAAATAGCATTGTGTGTCTGTCTTTTTTGATTTTTTTACGTGCACTAGCTTCTGCCCGCGACTTCGTCCGCTTAAAACATCTAGTTCCCGTGACCCACCCCGCCGCATCCCATTACCTGCCTATGCTATTACTTCGTTTTCGCGTAGCGTTCTTTCTGATTTTTTTTTCTTTTTGATCGGTACCTAAAGGCCTTTGCGTGATGTTAACTGTGTCTATAGCCTTTCTTAAGAGGATTGTGAAGCTGTAAATTTTCATACAAAAAGAGATAACGTTTTTCTCACCGTAAACATAATCTAATTTTCATAATTTTTGGAAATATTGTAGATATAATGAAAAACTAGGTCCGTACGTTTTTATTATAAAGAAATATTGTATACAATATAAGTTATTAGCATCTAAATATCTATATTATTGACTTAAAAACATCCTCGAGCATTTTTATTTTTTTTAATTAAATTAAATTGAATTACTAAAAACGAAAAACGTACAGACCTATACTAAAGTATACTGAATGTAATGAGATCAAAGTTGTTTCATTTTGTAAAGGTTTAGGAGAGTAAAAACGTTATCGCCCGAAACAATATTTATGTAAATAATTGTATGAAATGTAGGTAATTGCCTCCAAAAATCGCGCCGCGTATCAGCACTTCACAATCCTCTTAAGAATTGGGCTATCAAATGCAAAAAGTTTTTTTTTAATCCTAGGGGCAGTTCCAGAGATTATCGCGTTCTTTCAAATTCAAATGCAAATTCTTTCCAATAGTACTACGAAATACAGGTCCATATTCATATTTATTTCCTAGCTTCCACCCGCGGCTTTGCCCACGTGATACGTCAATAAAAAGTAGCTTATATCCTTCCTCAAGGTTCAAAGTATCTCTGTACAAAATTTCATCAAAATCGGTTAAGCCGTTTAGTCGTGAAATCGTATCAAACAAACATACAAAAAATCTAATATTTTCTCTTTATTATTCATTATTACCTATTAACTAGATTTTTCTTTTCACTTCGCTAGTGATAAACAAGGCAGGATAACATGCGCAGTGTCATATCATAACATAATAGTCGTCTAAATAAGGAGTTTCTTACTTCCTCATAGATAAATTGAACACGTTATCGTAGTTAATATTGCGTAATAGTTCCTTTGTTTGTTCAGATTGTAGTACAATGGTAGTGTTTGTTTATGTACCTATCTTATTTGATCATAATATTGAGCTGTGTGCTGTAAATAGAATTTTAGCTCTGGGACGATAACACAGGATATAAGAAAGCTGAAGGGAGGAAGCCAGGGATTTTGTAATGGAAATTAACGCAGGATCGCAAGGACTCTAAAGTAAGGAGGATGTTTTGCCAAATCGTGTTTGGCATGGGCTTATAACAAATAAAAAATAACCAAATAGTCTAATCTGTCGTGTCGAATGTGCATCCCTACAAAAAGAAGGCCAATCCTCCAATCCCATTCCTCAAAATCAGTATCATAAAAAACAAACGAATTATCTTTAGAAACAAATGTAGATTTTATTTAAAAAATAAATGAAATCAAGCTTTTATTAGTCTGGATATCATTTAGGAACAGAGTCCTTGTCAAGACGAATCAAACGAGCCCAAACTCGATAGGGTTGCGTCGTTTTATTACTGAGTTCCCATGGCCTTCTTCCGGCTCCATCATCAGATCAGCTCCATGTTATAATAATATTGCATTGTCATACGATTTACATATGCATGTAAATTTGCAGCTCCATCGGAAACCGGGGAGTGGGTCATATTTAACTTGTAAGATTAGATCACAGACAGACAGACACCAGCCGGTCTATTCTGTACAAATCTCACCGTGTAAAATTAGGTGAAGTGAGCGTGGAGTGAGCTGTAGTGTCAATCCCTAGCATCAGGTGGAATGACAGCTCTCTTCAAGCTCACTTCACCTACGTTTTCATGGTGAGATTTTTATAGAATAGACCGGCAGGACAGGTGAAACTAAATAAAAGCTTGTAAAAAGACAGATCCTGACTGTGACAGTTATACATGCTAGGACAGCCCATGAGACAGGGATCACCAACCTGTGCGCCAAAAATGGCGTCCTAATTTCCCCATAGATCATCAACTTGTTACTTGAGGTCGGCGCAACCGTTTCTTCTTCAATTCTCCCCTGTCAACCATCCCGCTATTATTCATTCCCTTCAATTTCCCCCATAGATACAGTAACACATCCAGAATTTACGATAACAAGACCTAGCAATAAACATCTCTGATCCAACAGACCTCTATAAAGACCCATTCAACGTTGATTTACAAGACCTAACGGTTCCACAATACATAAATATCACACAATTGTGTTGAAACGAGCCCCACTTGAGTGGCTAGTGATGTAAGATCAAAGATTAATAAATCATAGTTGGGAGACCGACGCATGCGTGGTGCAGTGCCCTTGATGCAGCGAGCCGATGTTGAGTAACGAGATCATTTAGAAGGATGTCGTTGCATCCTCGAAATAAATAATGCAATTCTGTTTCTATTATAAAAAAAACGGCCAAGAGTTGTACTCGCGCACCGAGAGATCCGTACCATAAAAAAAAGTGTGCCATTTAGAGACATCGTTTTATTTTCCTACAATCTTTACTTAGACTTCTATCACATAGAATAATTTCACATTTTTCTCTATGCAAGCTTCGGAGATAAAGGGGGGAGGTATTTTTTTTACATTTTTCATCAAAAGTCGAAAACTACGACATAAAAAATAAGAAAAGTGTTTGAAAATTTGCAAATAGCGTTCTTTCATATGATACCCCACTAAGAATTTTTAATACCCCTTTCAGTCCCTGTTGCAAAATATAATATATTTATATTTTTATTTCTTTCTTATTTGAAAACTAGTTGGGCAAACGTCATCTAAAACTATTCCAAAATTCAAGTTGATAGCATTAGTAGATCTTGAGATATCCAGCTGTGACAGACGGACAGACAGACTGAGTCATACCATAATAAATAAATAAATAAATAAGTCTTTATTGCTGTTAGATTTCAACTTATTTAACTAAACATAACATTTTAAAAGAAAATGATAAAAGTATAGGTAAGAAAACTATAAATTAACTTAAACTAAAACTTATTCTCAGCATTCGGCTTATCTCTACTCTTAACAGTTCGTCTTTCAACAAAGGCCTCCTCTAAGGATTTCCATATATTTCTGTCCTTTGCTGTACGTAACCATTCTGGTCCAGCTACTTACTTCAAGTCGTCTTCCCATCGTTATGGCTGTCTGCCTCTACTTCTTCTGCTTTCTCTAGGGTACCATTCCGTTATTATTCTGGTCCATTTCTCTTTATTTTCTCTCAACATATGTCCTGTCCAACGCCATTTTAATTTTCTGCATATTCGCTCCATAAGGGTTCCTTTTTACCATTTTGGTACGGAACCCTAATTATAATTGAAGCAATCTGACATCTACACTACGTAGAGGTCAAATTGCTAAGTAAAGTACTTACCCTTCTTCCGTAGATAGTATTTTCATCTTATTCTATTGTTATTAATACGCTGCAACATTCTGATTATTATGTAGATTGCTCGATAAACTATTAAATATGATGAACAGATAGTCAGATAACCGGTCTGCGGTTGGCTGATCATCAATAATAGGTAACTACTATAAAATTATTTAATGTTACGGCAATAAAGGCCACCTTTACACCGCCTAAGACGCATGGCGGAGTCTTTGTACAGTCACGAACCGGGATTGTTGAGCCACTAGCATATCATCTTAACTTGGTTGTGTTACACGAATGCCGCACGTGAAATTTGACATATCGTCGCTGTCATATCAAAATGTCGTATTGTTTAAGTACCTGTTTCAGGAAACACAAAAAACTGTTTTTTTTATAGTACTGTGTAAAAAGTAACTTTTTTTTTGGGAAATTGCATAATTTTACGGTGTCTATTCAACTATAATATCCTTAAAAACAGATTGTAACTGGTACCTAGAAATTTGCAAACATACGACCAAAAAAAAACAATAAAAAACATACGACATTTTGATATGACAGCGACGATATGACATTTCAATAACGAAAAACGGGCGGCATTCGTGTAACACAACCAAGTTAAGATGATAAGCTAGTGGCTCAACAATCCCGGTTAGTAACTGTACTAAAAGCGTAGAGCCGATTTCCATTGTCGAGGAATAGGTTCCGCACTGGATAAAAAAATCCTACTTTACCAACCTATTTTCTAGATCCTTTCCCGGAAAAGCTCTACTTTCATTAATTCTTCTAAAATATGACGCAATCTAACAAACTCTGTTATTAAAACCCTCTCCTTTCGTATACAGCTTCTAAAAAATCTTCGTCAACTATGACGTGTCCAATCTCGTTTCCATATCGTCCCTCCGCACGTATACCGGGGCATCCTATATTTCATAACACTATCGACTCGTTGCGTAACGCACGGGAATGGTGGGAGCGACTCGGAACAAGTGCGATGTACTATCGAGGAAACTTACATCTGTACACCGTAAGGACTACTCTTGCTTGCAGCGCTCGGCCGCTATAGTTGGTTTGCTAACATGTGTTCATCGTGTGCACGGGGTTTTGTTTTCAAATTGTTTAGGTTAGGTTATTTATATGTTACCGGCCAAACTCGATTTCAGGCCAAACTAGTTTGTCCTAGGCCAAACCGGCTTATCCTACGCGTGAAATGTCGCAGCCAACTAGCTTAATTAGCCGTTTAGTTGACAGCCTAGCCTTTGGAAGTAGTGCTTCGCTCGCTCGGCTCGCTGGTGACAGCTCTAACCTAACCTAACCCATTTGGTCGGCATGCCCCGACTCAGTAACCCGAGGATTTAAACTAGTTTGGCTGAAATTGGGTTTGGCCGGTAACGTATATATGTACTATCGAGGAAACTTACATCTAATTAATTTAACAGGCAACACAGGCAGAGAATTCTGGTTCCTGGAAAAATTACGGGCTTTATAGCGGGTTTAGATGACGAACTTTAATACTGATAAAGGTTAATGCTTAAAACGTGACGATGAAAAACCTAGCTCATCAAAGTTTTTTTTATCTATTGTCCTATCACAAGATGCTGGAACTATATTTCTCTTGAAATAAGCATCACTTATGTACGTTTTCTTCTTGTCTTTTTAAATTATATTGTGTACATAAACGTCTACGTACGGAAGACGTAACGTTGGAAGACCTCCCACAATGTGGACCTTGTGAAGGCCGCAGGAATCCGCTGGATGCGGGAAGCACAGAACTGGTCAAAGTGGCGGTGCTTGGGGGACGCCCATGTCCAGCTGTGGAAGTATTACAGTTGAAATGATGATGATAATCTTCTAAATAAATAAATTGTTTCTTTAAAACAAGAAACAGAATTTAGGTGACCTTTGAGTATGTAAACCTTACTGAAATTATTAACCTTACTGGAATTATTATACATACTCAAATACCCTACATTTGAAATACTCAAAAGTATATCAAAAGCTGAGCTTAAGAGGACTGTGAAGTGCCGATACGCGTCGCGATTTTTAGAGGCAATTATGCCTACATTTCATACAATTATTTACATAAACATTGTTTCGGGCGATAACGTTTTTACTCCCTAAACCTTTACGAAATGAGACAATTTTAATCTCATTACATTCAGTACACTTTAATCTAGGTCTGTACGTTTTTCATTTTTAGTAATTCTATTTAATTTAATTAAAAAAAAATAAAAATGCTCGAGGATGTTTTTATGTCAATAATATAAATATTTAGATGCTAATAACTTATATCGTATGCAATATTTGTTTATAATAAAAAAACTTTTTAGCAAAAAATAAAACCGACTTCTAAAACGAAACACTACAAAGTGAAAAATAACTTTAATTTCGGAAGTCGGTGTCTTTGGTTTTGTATTTTCGTTTTTTGCCACCGACTTCCGAAATTAAAGTTATTTTTCACTTTGTAGTGTTTTGTTTTAGAGGTCGGTTTTATTTTTTGCTAAAAAGATTTTATTTTTCACTTGTTAGTTGTGGAACCTACCCCACACAAATTCGAATACATAATTGAGCACAATAATTGTAGATATAGCCATGTAAATAACAGTGATAGGAAGTTATTAAAACACCATCACAACATCCATATAAAATAAGTGGGAAATATACGCATTATTGAAGGTAACTCAAAAACTCCTCGAGCAAAGTTAATAAAATTTATATGGGACCACCTCGGAAGTATACCCTTTCAAACAAAAAAAGAATTTTCCAAATCGGCCCATCCGTCTTTGAGTAATCGCGTAACAAACATACAAAAAAAAAAAAAATTGATAACCTCCTCCTTTTGGAAGTCGGTTAAAAACCAACGGACCTAGTTTTTCATTATACCTACAACATTTCCAAAAATTATGAAAATTAAACTATGTTTACGGGGAGAAAAACGTTATCTCTTTTTGTATGAAAATTTACAGCTTCACAATCCTCTTAAGGTATGGCTTAATAAATCATATCCTACTTTGTTGGTTTATTTTTTTTCGGGCGGGAATCAAAACCAAGACTAAGCCAATAATGTTTTATGAAAATAATCACAATTAATTTTCTCCTAAGGTCCCCAAAAAACTTAGAGAGCTTAAACTCTTGCTTTATCAGGGCCGCAACAGAAAGCACAAAATAATTCCTTGAAGAAACTTCTACAGTAATTTCAGAAACTTAAATGTAATGATTCACTTACTCACAATAGTTGTAATCAATCAGGTGATGTATTGACTCATCCTTAGAATCATCTATCTTTAGCAAGTCTTCTTTAAATAGATTCGCTCATTTCAATCTTCATAAATATATTTCTTAGCATATAATGTTCCCACAGCTGGGGCACAAGTCTCCTCTCTGTCAGAGGGAGTGAGCCAAGATACCAACCATTCCACCCCGCGGCACATCGTGGTTTGGTATCTACCAGAAATGCAAAATAAAAAAAATTCCACATATTTTGCTTACTTTCTTCAGCATGCAAAAAATACCTTAAATTAATGACCCTTTTTCCTACTCAGATCATGAGACGAGATGTCGTATGTCTTCGAATTTGTGGTTCCAGGTCATGCTAATTCTCTCGATATTTCCTTCACTGTTTTGAGAGCAATGGTCAATAATCCTTAATAGAACATTGTCTATATATAAATAAATATATTACAATTTTACTTTAGTATTCTTTCCCACACAAAGTATCACAAACAATAACATTAAAATATCAGTTAAACTAGTATTAACTATTAACTGCGCGCACGCAAGTAACCTTGCTGTAAATAGCTCTATCGTTGTTACATCACATGTTACGTAATGTCACAATCAAAATCAATCTGTGTGTATGTGTCTGTGCACCTGCGCACACATACGAAACTTGCGCGTACGCATAGTGTTCTATCGTTTGAAGTTTGAACACTGTGTGTTGGGAGTTGGGGAAATGTTTCAATGGATTAAGTGACTGTGAGAGCGGTGGTGGTCCAGTGGAAACGGCCCCGACTTTTAAATCGTGGGTTCGAATCCAGACAGGCGCATCTTTGTGTAAATAATTTCATCAGCACTGCTCTCAAAACGGTGAAGGAAAACATCGTGAGGAAACCGGCATGTTCTAGAACCAAAAATTCGAAGACATGTGACACCTACCAACCCGCACTGGGACCGCGTGGTGGATTACAGACCACTCCCTCCACACAGAGAGGAGGCCTGTGTTCCAGGAGTGGGAACGTTATAGGCTGAGTATATGAGAGACTGTCTAAATATGTGGTAATCTACAGGGTTTTGGAGGATGGTTGAAGGATTGCCTTAATAATGTAAACGATTATAATAGTGAGGATGGGTAAATAATAAATAAATATTTTCGTTTGGACATTCATGCGTGGTTGGTTAGATACAGAATGTAGGTACCGATTTTTCGTTTTCTTCTTATGATTAAGTATGAATATTTAGAAGAAAGAGATTGAATTCAACAATACTATACAGGACAATTTTTTAAGCAGTGCGCAAATTTTCACAGGGTGTTCTACTCATGAATATGAACAATTCACTATGGGAGCAACCCTGAAATCACGAAAAAAAAAATCAGCTGTTTCATAAATTTTGGTCGAGTGGTATTGAACTTTTATATGAAACAGCAGATTTTTTTTTCGTGATTTCAGGGTTGTACCTATAGTGAAAGTTGTTCATATTTATGGGTAGAACAACCTGTGAAAATTTGCGCAATGCTTAAAAAAATGTCCTGTATATCAATTCCATGGTTTCATGCAAATAAGTTTTAAGCAAGGAGTGCTATGTTATCTCCATTTCATTCTTTTAAGAAGATACATACATCGAAGCATGGTTTAGCTCGGTGTGTAAGTGAGATAGCGTTATGACTGCCTAGTTTGACGCGCGAGATAGAAGACTCTCACGCGCACCGGAACTAAAGGCACTTCGTTTAAATGTAGATTTATGACAAAATGCTATACTTAAATCAATTTTTAGCTTAGTAAGTTCTTGACATATTTAAATAATTTCGATTTAAAGCAAATTTTACTGTACATTAAGGAACTGTTTACTTATAATCGTATACAACAGAAAATAGACGGTGCTATTTTAATTTTTTTTTTCCATTGAAAAAATTTCAAGTTACCATGTTTCGGTTTTAGTACAGCAGTAGATAATATGGTCAAATAACGCATATGGAATATCCAAAATGATATAACCATATATATATTTGGTTTTATAGGAATTTTAAAAACACAATATTAATCGGTGCAGTTCGTATTCCTATTTTCATTGTTCTGTGCTTTGAACAGTTCAAACACATAGAAGTCGCTAAAAATACCCATCGCTTTGGAGAAGAACTTTTATGCCCATGTAACCTATGAGTATAGTATCATATTTATGTCATTGAAGTAACTGAAATATTGCGGTTTGGGTTCACGAACGTAAGTGTGATTAAATTTTGGATGAATGAAAGAAAAGGGCACCATCAAAAACCCGTACCAAAGGTATTTTTCTGTTGTGGAATTCGTCAAGGATGTCCTCCTTCTGCTGTATCTACTTTTACTGCAATCCTTACTGGATGAATTACTGCTTATTTCTGGGAATCAAACGGCATTATATTAAAAATGGTCCTTTCATACCTTGAATTCAATACATGATTCTAGAACCAACAGAGACGAAAACTTTTGCGCTGTGGGGTATGGAATCATCTGCTGAATTCATGGTAAAACGACTGCCCCGTTGGTCTCGTGGTCGCAAGCGCGTCTGCTGAGCGTGGGGTTCTGGGTTCGTTTCCCAGGTCGGGCAAAGTGATATTGGGTTTTTCATTAGCAATTTTTTAATAACAGCCCGGAGTTTGGAAGTTTTCGGTGTGATACCCTCGTGCCTCAGTGCACATGTGTCGCTGTTGGCCCTGCGCCTGTTCGTGTCGGAATGCCGTCTCATGGGACTATGTGAGTGAGGGAAGAGAGAGTGAACCTGTGTCTGCGCACGCAATTGTGCACTATAATACCTCCCGCGCCGAAGGCTGGTCTCCGCTAAGATTTGTCACCATGCCCGAAATTCGGTTTGGAGGACCCTTGGAGCATGTATAAAAAGCATTGCTATTCTTGCCCAGATCACTTACACATACCTAAATACTTCCCAGTAGGACTTATAATACTCAAGTGTCATTGATAATGCCTTGTTAAGAATTTCCTCATAGTACAAATGCTGATTCATTAGTAAACGTGTAAGTATCTAATGATGCATAAATAGATGCGGTTAATAGGCCCACGAAGCATGCGTAGTTCACGCAAACGAAATACTAAAATAATTTGTAAATCAAACATATTATTAAGGTAGTGTGTATTTATTCCGATTGGATTACAGAATATCTAGGTTCCCAAACATATATTTTGAAAAGACACTGATTTGAAGACGAGATATGAGAAATTTAAAACTTCTATAGAAAACTTATTTTTCTAATATTTAATCATATATATTTCGGAACCTAGAAATTCTGTAATCCAATCGGAATAAATACACACTACCTTTAGAATATGTTTGATTTACAAATTATTTTGGTATTTCGTTTGTATGAACTACGCATGCTCCGGGGGCTTCTTAAGGCTTAGTGCATACTGGTTTTCTCTCAAACTGCATTAATTTCTGGGTTCAGATTGGAAGAGCAGGTATCGGCATCTTTGTGGTTGGTCTACACTGTAGAGTTTTAGCTTGTAACAAGTGTGTGGTGTATTTTAGAATCCTAATCGAATCTAATTAGCCTTACTGCAATACCGCAGGGCAAAGGCCTCGCTCTGCCTTTTCCACACAACTCTGTCTTTTGCTAGTGTCAGGCAGTCCTTTCGGTAGGAGTCAAGCTCGTCCCGCCATCTTCGACTCTGCCTGCCGCGATGTTGCCGTGCGTTTAGTGAGACCCAATCAGTGGTTATCTTAGCCTTTTTGTCATCTGACTGATTTTTGAGTTAAATAGATAAATAGGGCTTGAAGTTTTCAAAACGAAACGTTGACGGTACCATTAATTTTTTAAAGTCTGCCGATTATGTCAACTACAATTTTTATTGGTGTGTGAGGAGGTCATTTTCAGCAATGAACATAAAGGAGTGATTTTAATAATTATTGAATAATGATGAATAAAGAATTGGTCATCTTCCGTGTGTAAGATGATGAATGATTCTAAAAATAATATCATAATAATTGATGAAAGAACTTCGTGTGTTACTTGGCATTATGCGTACCCATTAAAGGAAAAGCGTGACGATTCATATATGGTTTCAAGTTTTATTATCATTTCAAATACATACCACTAATAACGTGCCATCTAAATGCATTAGTGGATCTACATCAAACAATGAAGATCAGCAACTCCTAAAGAAATGCTTTAACCGTCTTGGGATCACCAACGAAAAAATTAATTTAAAAAATCTCGTTGAAGCAGTATAAAACACACAAGCAGCACCTTACAACCTCAATAACACGTGTCTACTCATAATCTGCCTAGCCTTTTCCCAACTGTGTTGGGGTCGGCTTCCAGTCTAACTGGCCCAGTTACTGGGTAATACGATACCCCTTGGTAAGACTGGCTGTCAGACTTTCGGGCTTCTGACGACCCGTAACGACTGCCAAGCCGTGACCAACGGCTTAACGTGCTTTCAAAGGCACAGAGGGCTCTTCCCGAGGGATCGACCCTTACTTAGCCACAAACAATTATCTACTCTCGATCCTAGCTTTAATCATTTGTACATTCTTGTACACGTAGAACAAGCACACGGCCGCATGACCGCTGTAAGGTCAGCCGGAAATACCATGAGCTAATCGGAAGTAGAAGCACGTTGCAGGTACCCTCGCGTGCTAGTGATGTAATTGAGTGTAAACAAAGCACCTAGTAGTATAGTTAGTCACGTTTTAGAGAAGGTTATGTAAAATGAAGAAGTATTATAGGAGGTAGTTGAGTGGCCGTGGGGCTTGTCTGTGAGAGGATTGTGGCTAGGAAATAACAGTCGCATGAGTCGATCAATCAGGTTAAGTAACACTTGCCGCGGTTGGTCCGTGGATGGGTGACCATCTTAAATACCAAGATCCCTCCGTGCCTAGCAAACCACGTTAAGCTGTTGGTCCCGGCTGTCATTCGTGGATTTTTGGCAGTCGTTATGGGTCGTCAGAAGCCCGAAAGTCTGACAACCAGTCTTACCAAGGGGTATCGTATTACCTGGGTAATAGCCCAGTGGCTAGGGTATCTGACTGCACAACGACGGGTCGTGGGTTCAAACTGTACCTGAGGAGCTCTTGGCTAAGTAATAACAGCCGCACGGGTCGATCCATCAGGTTAAGCTACGCTTGCCGGGGTTGATCTGTGGATGGGTGACCATCTTTTCATAACGAGATTCCTCCGTGCCTCGGAAAGCACGTTAAGTCGTTGGTCCCGGCTGTCATTCGTGGATCTTTGACAGTCGTTACGGGTCGTCAGAAGCCCGAAAATCTGACAACCAGACTTACCAAGGGGTATCGTGTTACCCAGTAACTAGGTTGTGGAGGTCAGATAGGCAGTCGCTCCATGTGAAATACTGGTATTCAGCTGCATCCGGTTAGATTGGAAGCTGACCTCAACATAGTTGGGAAAAGGCTAGGCAGATGATGAGTAGACAAGTGGATAAAATAGGTTTAGATTTTCAAAACATGTGGTGATAGGAAATGTTCGTCTAATCCTGGGGTTTTTATACACTATGACTAATTGATTGACAGATTTCTTATAGTTGAAACTGCTGTGGATAAATTAGATATTATATAAAAGGCTAAATACACAAAGTTTTTATTCTATTAAAGAATTTATAGAGACTAAATATGCTCCAACAATCATTTCATGTGATGTAACGCATACCTTTAATTTTGCATGATATGTATCTTTAGCAAAACATGCACGCACTAATTTTAATGTAATACCATGTTTTACCGCAAATAAAATGAATTAAATTAAAAACATAAGTTTGATATTTTTCTCTAAGTGGGCTAACAAAAGTATAAACGAAATCTCAGGCTACGATTTCGTTCGCAAGTTTTTATGTTATTACTAGCTGACACGGCGAACTTCGTACCGCCTTTGCAGCGCCACCTACCGGGTCCAATTGTGTTTTCAAACCATCCAGGAACCCATTAAAATATACACGCAACATTTCATCCAAATCGGTCCAGCCGTTTAGGAGGAGTTAGGTATCACACGTACAGAAGAACTATATATATAAGGATAAGTCCGCGAAAGGATGATGTTTTCGTTTTAAATTTACTTTGGCTACCTGTCTAAATAACATCAAAATTAAATAATGTCGATAATTTTATAATTTTCCCTGGCCACGAGACTTAAACTCAAATGCTGTCTTCAACAATACCCTGCAAGATTTTGCCTTATTTTCCGATAGCCATTCCTTACAACATAACATCTTTCATGTAAAATACTAGAAATATCAAACACATCAACTGAACAAGTCAATCGAGTCCACAATGGGGTACACATAGTTCACAATTGCCCAAACGCCGACAATACTCTATCGAAATAGTTCACGATGTTATGCAAGGGACTATTGGTGGCGCAAGCCGGCTTAGATCTACAAGTGGGGCAAGTACGGCCTGTAAGCGACAAATGGAGTGGAATGTTTGGGGCGAATGTTCGTTTGTTGTTGAACTAAAATGCTAGGTTTCGAAAAATGTTAAGTACGCTTCTAAACTTTAGTCAGTTTTAGAAGCGTACTTAACATTTGATTAAATATATTTTTAAGAATCTATTTTAGTTCGATTGTAATCTAAGGTTCAAACGTATCGCTTCTTTCAGACATTCTGTAGAAATTCATGTTCACACAATCTGTGATTTAATTTTATCGTATTTGTCAAATTAGATCAACAGAATCTATGGCTGGATAGAAGTACGCCTCTCTTAAGTTATTTTCAGCTACTCTACCCAATCTATGCCCAGTTTCATGAGCCTATCTGCTTAAGTTTTTTGCTTAATCTTTGGAGTACCTATAATTGGTAAACAATTATTAATGTAACTCTTAATTGCACAGGGCAAATAGAAATACATAATATTGCTGAGTTTTTTATATTATTTACTAATTGACTGTGATATTTATTATTTTACTAGCTCTTGCTCGCGACTTCATCTGCAATCCAGGATGAATAGTAGCCTATGTTTTTCTCCAAGTTAATATCTACCCATGTGCCAAATTTCATCCAAATTCCTTAAGCCGTTTTAGTGTGAAAGCGTGACAAACAAATTCACTTTCGCATTAATAATATTTTTATTAGTTAGGATACTAAGTATTGTTTTATGAATGTCTGTCTCAACGTGGCAACGCTGCCAGCCTTTTGGGCACTTTCCCCACTGACAGCGGCTTCCTATTTTATATTTTTTTCTCCTACTTGTACGTATTTTTTTTTTTTGTGTTAGATTGCACTAAGAAAAATCAATTCAAAACTAACTGGTGTTGACAAACATAGTGTTAAAACTTGAAACGATGGAATAGGAGAAAAAATGCAAGTTCGATTTTAACATTACTTCTGAGTAAGATATTATAAACTAACTAGTCCTGTATACAGAGTGTTTATTTTTACTGGGACAGTATGGGGAAATCGGGGAAATTGTCTTAGGAACCTGTAGCTCTTTTTGAAAACAATTTGTGCAGAAGGATCATTTTATTTTATGATTATTGGAATTGGAAGAATTGGATTTGAAGAAGATAATCTGGACACCAGTACCCAGTAAAAAAAAAACACGGTGTATTTGTAGTCTTTGTTTTAATCAAAATATTCAGCGATCGTGGTTACAGATTTGTACACGGTCTCTGCATTAATTTGGTATTTCACTCGAAATAGCAGATTTATGCAGCTATTTTGTTTCCAATGAATATATTAGTTAAATTATTTAAGTATTATTATTATTTCTGTAGAGATAATGCAGATACTGTAATTAATAAATTAAGTTTATCTAATCACAATGCTGACAGATACCTACTACAAAAGCAAAATATTGGTAATTATTAGCAAAATAACAAAAAAAACTTATGTTTACAAAACCTCACGAACTCCAACGCGTGCAACTTATAAACGACGAATTTTAAAAACAAAAATAAGGAGTATTTACGTTTAATATTATTACTGATATGAATATTATGATACAATAAAATAATAGTAGACAATGTTACACAGGAGATAATAAAAAACAGAAGATGATAAAAAGTATCGATTGTCAGATACTGAAATTGGGACAAGTTACGATTATTTCGTAAAACACGGTCACATGAGATTGTGGTGTTTTTATTGATATTATAAATAAACTATGATGTAATAAAAATGCGTTTGATAAGAGCGAATAAAACATTTTCGTAATGTTTATTTTAAAATATGCTACTGATTTACGCATAGGTTATTTTTTTTAAGTAATTTTATGTTTTTTTTTTAAATATGGATCTCTAATAGCATGACAGGTAATTGAACATTATCATAATCATTATTAGAAAGACGGATATTGTACGGTGATCTATGTGCTCATACCAACGAACGGCACGCGTCAACGGCAGCCGTCGTTGCGTCGGCGGCTGCCGTCGACAACGTGCCGCTCGTGTATTTGAGTACGGTGCTGAAATACACGAGGGCACGTTGTCGTCGGCAGCCGTAGTTATGTCAGTGGCGGCTGTCGACATGTATGGTCTACAGTGCCTGTGCCATTGACGCTTATCGCTCGTGTAGGTAGCACTAAGAATAGACCGATAGCCTCAATAAGAAAATTAGATGCGGAAGGCTAAAGACAAAACAATGTAGGTAGCACAATATTGGGGATGCAAATTAAACTGCTGATTTTGGAGTAAACTTTTTTATAATTTTACTTTGAAAAGACCCATAGGTCAGACTTAATGTAATGTCATGGATGTTACCCAGAAATCCACTAAGCTTAAATGGGACTGGGCCAGACATGTCTGCCGCATGTCAGATGTCAAAAGGGCTAAGGAAACCACTGATTAGGTCCCACCAAACGCACGACGACATCGTGGCAGGCCGAGACGAAGATGGTGGGACGAGCTTGACTCCTACCGAGAGGGCTGGTCGACACTAGCAAGAGACAGAAAAAATCAATCTGCCTAGCCTTTTCCCAACTATGTTGGGGTCGGCTTCCAGTCTAACCGGATGCAGCTGAATACCAGTATTTTACATGGAGCGACTGCCTATCTGACCTCCACAACCCACTTACTGGGTAATACGATAACCCTTGGTAAGACTGGTGGTCAGACTTTCGGGCTTCTGACGACCCGTAACGACTGTCAAAGATCCACGAATGACAGCCGGGACCAACGGCTTAACGTGCTTTCCGAGGCACGGAGGAGTCTCGGTATGAAAAGATGGTCACCCATGCACAGACCAACCGCGGCAAGCGTAGCTTAACCTGATGGATCGACCCGTGCGGCTGTTATTACATTATTATTATCGTGTGTCCAAATGTCCCAGGATATTATTATTATTATTGCTTAGCCACGAGCTCCTACTAGCAAGAGACAGAATTGTGTGAAAAAGGGAGAGAGAGGCCCTGCAGTGTGACAGTAAGACTAGTTAGATAGATATAATTAGTTAGTTTAGGGAAGTACCACCTTAGTGTTTAGTACAAAAATAATGCCGCTGCATGGTTAAAATAATGGCCTATTTATGTTTCTATTTTATCATTGTCGGCACAGCATGCGTTCAATCAATTTTAATATTATTATGTCAGAATTTAATATAAAAATGAATGTAATTTGCATATATTCTATTGTTTTTTTTTAGCATGGTTAACCTCATCGTTTCCTGTATTTATTTGCCAGATACATTTCATCCTTTTACCCAAGAATAGTTGTTATCATATTCATAGAAGGACGTTTTTCTAGAACGTTCACTATCAGAGTTTAAAACAATCATTTTTTTCCTATCTGCACCAATTCGATAACCTATAAATAAATATAATTGAAATACAATGTATTTGGCATTACTTTATCAAATTGGGTCACGGTGCATGTAATTGTTTGCAAATAACTGTAAAACAATACGCAATATATGATACCTATTTGCTTTTTTATTTATGAATTGCTCAACTGCAATATATTAATAGCCTTTGTATGACTAATGGCAATATAAAAGCATCCAGCATTCCATACCATATCGAGACCCCCCGTTGCCTTAAAAAGCACGTTAAGCCCTTGGTCCTGGTTGTCATTCGTAGATCTTTGACAGTCGTTACGGGTAGTCAGAAGCCCAAATGTCTGAAAACCAGTTCTACCAAGGGGTATCGTGGTACCCAGCAATTTGGTTGTGTAGGTGAGATAGCCAGTCCATGTAAAATGCTGGTATTCAGCTGCATCCTGTTAGACTGGACGCCGACGCAAACATAGTCGGGATAGTGCTAGGCAGGTAGGTTTCCTAGGGTTTTCATAGCCTTGAATATATTTAGATTAGCCCAACCAGGTGAATTAAATACAATAATGAAATAGTTCATTGAGTAGGTATTGAACAATTGATTCTTACGCAAAACTGTCTCGCGCTTGAGTTACTGTAAGAATACCTATCGTAGATAATGATTAAGTATGATATTGTTAAAAAAGAAAGAACACGTCATTTTATTTTTTAAAGCAGTTGTTTCTGTAATGAGAAAATAGTTATACTATACAGGTTGTATCAGAAAGGTGTGGTACAGACCATCAGACTGAAAAACTTTCTCCACGGGACCAACATCGTAATCGAAAAAAAAATATCTGCTGTCCCATACAAAGCTTCAATACTTACTTGACCCTATTGATATTTTTTTCTCGATTACGACTACGATGTTGGTGTTTGTCTCATGGAGAAAGTGGTTCTGTTTGATGGTACAGACCATCCTGATACACTCTGTACAGGAAATTGCTTTGGTCACAGTTGGTTTGGCTTCAGTTCTTCCAACATCTAAGTACCTTGAAATCTTTATCATCAGCTTACTAAAAGCGGCATATGTTGATGACTTCAGAAATAGATTATGTAATGACTGACTGAAATGATTAGAGCATGCACAAAATCATTTTTATTAAACCTAATATAAAAATAGAATGTAGAATAAACTCTAGGTACCTACTTAATAAAAATCTTAAATTAGACAACGCACAACCTAAACAGCTGGGTCTAGAAGCACATGAGTTTCTTAGTGCTCATTTTCCCACAGTAAAAATAAGCACTAAGAAAGGAATTTGGGAATTTCATCCAGTAAAGTGGTAAACTGGGGAATGAAAGTTTGCATGGAATTTTGACATTTTTGTAATAATAAATCCCATCGGGCGGGCGGCATATTATTTTAAGGCGAAAGCGCCAGGGTAGCCCGTGAAATTATTTTTTTGTTACGCCAGTGTCAGATTGTATGTTTATCAAAATATGATTCGCAACCATACCAAAAATATGTATTTATAGAACAATAAAAAAAACTGACCTCAAATGTAATGATTTCATGAAATAGTCATTCAACAGGGTAATTTGAACTTGAGAGTTGTATTAATGATTATAATTATTGTAAGTTTGTAAATACATCGACCTATGTTACGGTTGCGAATATTTGTTTGATCAATATACAATCTACCAATAACCAGCAAATTGCAAAAAAACGTAAGAAAGTTTTAATTTCGCGGGCTCGTTTAGCGAATCCCCCCTTTTTCATTTACAACACTTATCATAACACCCACCTACGCCGAATCTCACTTCCTCACCACAATACCTCATTTACCTACTTTTTGTGACTAATTAAAAGTGCGGCTTACCTACGTCGAATTGTTAATGCCATGTATATAGGTCAACAATGTCGTGCATTATCAGTCCATACAATGCGTTACGAAATATAGAATTAGGTGTACAAGTAATATGTACTTACCTATTGAATTTGTTTCATTAGTTTTATGTTATTTCATTTTATTGTTTTGTAAATCTGTTGTAACATAATTTAGTTAGGTACGATTCGTAGTCGCAGTATTGTATAAGTGTTGGCTTATCCAAAAAGGAGGAGGTTGTATGTTCAACTTTATGAATGTTTTTTTTTTTGTATTGGACATACATAAAAAATAAAGTTTCTGATTGAAACAGCGATTAAAATTCAAATTCATTTATTTCGAGAACACAGGGTACATAAAGAAGATGTTATAATATATAAGATCCGAGCTGTGTTCCGCCAAATACTCCGTCAATTGTATACCGATTTAGATTTTTTTTTGTTTGTTTGTAAGGGTATACTTTTGAGGTAGGCTCATTGCCACCAAGTCAGAATTTGATGAAGGAATCCCATGGAAATCGAGGAAAACCCTCAAATATAGGCACACATATAGTGATTTGGGTATTTTTTATACTCGTTGCTCTCGTAAAGCACCATTTGGTGAAGTGACACTGACGATGAAGACCACAGATGGCCATCGAAACTACTCAATAATAAGTATTTCAGGGGTTGCAAGTCGATTACTTTAATATAAAAAAATTCTGTAGACTGGTTCTTACTAGGAGAACTCCTCAACAATTACAGTCCCTGGATCGGGAAAAGCGATATTTTGTAAAAGGTGATGAGCCGCCTAAAAAAACAACCGATTTAAAAGACTTGGTAAAAAACTCAAATACAGATCCAAAGACTTCCGAAATTAAAGTTAGTTTTGTACTGTTTTTTTTTTAAATCGGTTGTTTTTTTTTTTAATTTTTTTATTCGCTTTTTTTTTCAGGATAATGTTAACAAAGAAGACTTGTGATCTGAAGTTACTGAACCCTACTAAGTTTTTCTGTTGCTGTTGAATTATACGATTAGGTACATGAGTTGAAAAGTTGATATGAAAAAAATAGGACGACATAAGTATCATTTTCTGAATGACTAATGGTGGCTGATGAAAAAAAAGACATGTTGCGCTGATCCCAAATAAATTGGGAAAGGAAGAGTGATGATGATGGCTGATGCAGAATGTTTATCGCCCCTGGTCACCTGTGGTCACCTAAAGCTGTTCGCGATAGGTTGACGAACTTAGGCCTTAACTGAAAATTTAACCTAACCAATTATTTACCCGGCACCCTTCATCCTGATACACAGTACGGCACAATGTTGCTTGGCTAGTGAAATAGAGTCAGTAGTCCTTCTCTCGGAACAACTGCAAGGAATCCTATAATATGTATTATAAGAATGAATGAAAGGCATGCAGCTGAGATGAGAATGCTAAGAGGTATGTGTGGTGTTACACGAATGGATAGAACAAAAAATGAGTATGTGAGAGGAAGTCTGAAAGTGACACCGGTGATTGAAAAGTTGTGTGGAAATCGGTTGTCATGATATGGCCATGTGATGCGGAGGAATGAGGAAAATGTCATCAGGAAAGTTTTGAGCATGAATGTGGATGGCTATACGAGTAGAGGAAGATTAAAGAAACGATGGATGGACTGTGTGAAAAGGAGTGACTACAGAGATGACAACTAATAGAGAAGTATGGAAGAAAAATACATGTTGCGCCGACCCCAAATAAATTGGGACAAGAGCAGGAGAACGATGAATCCTATAATATTGAAACTAGTATCTATAGTAGGATGAGATCATACGAGAATAGGCCGTAACGTCACAATGCGAAAGATTAATTTACCTAAAACATCAAGGTCAAAAAACAGCCGCGTAAATTATTACTCTTACGGAGCGAACACAATACGCCAGTTACTTAAATGGCCGCTCAACAGCTCATGAAAGAGCCTAATAATGTGTAATTTAGAAAAGTAAACCGAACAAAAACGGCTATTACAGCAAATTACAAAACAGATGGGCATAGCAACAAGTTACGTGCTCGCAAAAAACTGTGCGTTACACATGATTGTAAGTGTGTCGTTGTGCGCAATTATGTCATAAGTGTTACGCTGCGATGTGGGGCAACCTTTATGTGGACGAATAGTGTTCAAAATGTACTGGGATTTTATTTTCTTTTGCATGCTTATGTCATTGGAGTAGGTCATTTTTTTAGTTTACAATGACTCAATGATTTGGTGAACCTGCTTCTAGGTTACCGGGTCAAAACCTGAAAACAGACTGAGTATACCATCCTTTAGAATAAAATATTATTTCTTGTTGTTACAGGTATTGACAAAAAAGCTGATCTAAATTTAAAAAAAAGTGTCTCTGCAATCTACAAAAAGAAATCAATCCTAGCCTTTTCCCAACTATGTTGGGGTCGGCTTCCAGTCTAACCGGATGCAGCTGAATACCAGTATTTTAAACGGAACGACTGCCTATCTGAACTCCACAACTAGAGATGGGCAGCGGGTTTAAACACAATGGGCGGAAACGGGTTTAAACCGGGTTTTTGGTTTAAACCCGAGTAAAAACCTATAATAAATTGGTTTTTATTAGGTTTAAACCCAGTAAACGGGTTTAAACTCGATTGATTGCCCATCTCTATCCATAACCTAGTTACTGGGTAATACGATACCCGTTGGTAAAACTGGTTGTCAGACTTTCGGGCTTCTGACGACCTACCGACTAGACATACTCTTTCTTATAATTGTAATGTAAAAAATAATTGAATCAGCTCAGTTTTCGAGGAGAAAAGGCGGAATATGAAACGTCGATCTCGTCAATCGGTTTTGTGATATAATAATAATAATATCCTGGGACATTCCACGCACGGTCATCTGATCCCAAACTAAGCAGAGCTTGTACTATGGAAACCAGATAACTGATATACTACATACACTACTTTTTTTTTGTAAATATTTATATAGATAATTACACCCAGACTCAGGACAAACAGACATGTTCATGCACACAAATGTTTGTCCTGGATGGGAATCGAACCCACGACCTGCGGCATGATAGGCGGTATGATAGGGAGTCTCCTAATACAGGCATCTTTTGCTTAAAAGGAGGCTCCAATCTCAAATTTGTTGCACGTTTAAGGTTATCAAATAAACTATTTTTATTTTATTTTTTATTTTATCTTAACCAACCACGCAAGCTGGCCTGTGTGTATAAGAGGTTTGAGCTGCAGCTGATCCTATCGCTCTCGCTGTTATCACCTTTCGAGTCCAACGCGACGGCAATAGCTTCTTCAAATTAATATTTTTGAAATTCCTCGTAGGCCCCTTCCTTTATTTATATTCCATCCAACGGCAGCCATATTTTCTACCCAGTCACCAAAAATGTAAGAGAACCTATAATGGAGAATCATCACTTTAGATTACAAACATTTGCTGACTCAAATTATGTACTATTAACACAGAGTCAACATAATCATCAAAATAAATGACTACACAATACAATTTATAATAAAAATACCACAGTATCACATATTCAAGTATTTTACATAATATATGTATGTGTCATAAGCAATGATTGTTTTAGTTATTTTTATTATATTATAAATATCGAGGTTCCATAGCAGCAGAATAAACATCGCAGTTTTGACGACAAAGTGTGATAAACTTATGAAAGTTAATTCTTATTTGTTATTTCATTTATTTATATATACTTTATTGTATACATGAAAACACATAAATTTAACACTACAAAACATAAAATGGGCAGCCTTAGCGCTTTCTGCGATCTTTTATTTTTTTTGACATATATCGGGACCCTGGGGCCCCGGAGCTTTGGAAGGCGTTAAGAGGGGCAGACGCCAAGTCGCAGAGGCCCCTTAGACAATTTTATTTTAAATAAGAACGCACCAACCCACGATTATCTCTTTATGCACTATGCAAGTGCACCCAAGGACAACCCCCGGTTGGTACAGGACTATTGCAGAACGTGGAAACAAAACATATTGGGCTCTGAGTTTGGGTGGCTAAAGTGGATTGGGTAACTTGAACTATGGAAGAACTATGTCCCCTGTCTGACCAATGTAAACACGGACACGGATGAAATGGCAGGGGGTGGCTTGCCCCTCACGACGGGGGATGCTGTGGCCCGGGGTGGGGTCGTCTTGGCGGTGTCTCTAGACATCGCCAACGCCTTCAATACCCTGCCCTGGAGTTGCATCAGGGAGGCACTCCGGTATCACCGGATGCCGACCTACCTCTGTCGAGTGGTTGAGGCCTATTTGACGGATAGGGCCGTCATCTACCCCGGTCATCAGGGAGAGTGGAACCGGCGAGAGATGTCGTGCGGTGCCCCACAGGGATCGGTCCTGGGGCCGCATTTGTGGGACATCGGGTACGACTGGGTGTTGCGCGCCGACCTCCCTAGCGGCGTCAGCGTGGTATGTTACGCTGACGACACGCTGGTCCTGGCGCAGGGGAGGTCGCACCAGGCGGCGGCTGAATTAGCGACACGCGGGGTTGCGATAGTCGTTGAGAGGATCCGGCAGTTGGGACTCGTGGTGGCCCTGCACAAGTCTGAGGCCATGTGTTTTCATGGTCCTCGGAATGCGCCACCGTCGGGTTCCCAAATAACGGTAGGAGGGGTTCGCATCGGAGTCGAGTCGACGATGAAGTACCTGGGACTCTTCCTCGACAGCCGGTGGAACTTCGTGGAGCATTTCCGACGTTTGGCTCCCAGACTGGAGCGGGCTGGGGCTGCCTTGAAGCGGCTCCTGTCCAATCTGGGTGGTCCAAACGCCTCCGGCTTTACGCGGGGGTCGTGCGGTCCATGGCCCTTTACGGGGCACCGGTGAGGGCGCGTTCCCTGAGGCTGCGGCCAGTCCGCCGGTTGAACGCGTCCCAGAGGGTCATGGCCATTCGGCTAGTCCGGGGTTACCGCACGGTCTCCGGTGAGGCGGCGAGCCTCCTTGCCGGATTGCCGCCGTGGGATCTGGAGGCGAAAGTCCTCGCGCACGTGTGGGAGTGGCGCGAGGAGGCGAAACGCCGGGGCGTAACTCCGCTGCCGCGAGAAATCACGGTACAGCGGACAGAGCTCCGGCGGGATCTCATGGCGACATGGAGAGTGCGACTGTCGCAGCCCAGCGCTGGGCACGCCACAATAGCGGCGATAAGTCCCCTCTTTGAGGAGTGGTTAGAGAGGCGCCACGGCGTCCTCACCTTCCGCCTGACGCAGGTCCTCACCGGACACGGTTGTTTCGGGAGGTTCCTGTTTCGCATAAGGCGGGAGGAAACGCCCGGGTGTCACCATTGTGTGGATCGCCCAGAGGACACGGTGGAGCATACAGTGGAGGTCTGCCCGGCTTGGGCAGAGCACCGCCGTGTTCTCACGGAGGCGATCGGCGGCGGCGATCTCTCGCGTCCGAGCCTGGTCCAGGCCATGGTGCGGAGCGAGAGTGCATGGGAGGCCGTCACCTCCTTCTGCGAAGCGGTAATGCTCGCAAAGGAGGAGGCGGAACGCGTGAGGGAGAGGCAACCTCACGCCCTCAGTCGCCGCAGGAGACGCCCTGGGTGGCGGGAATCGATAGCCGATTCCCGGCCACCGTAGGCGCGGACTTGCGGACGGTGAGTAGTGGGTAGCTCGCCGTCCGGTGAGGACCAGGCCCGGGTCGACGGCGCGTTGTGTTCCACGCGCGCCTCAAAGAGATGTCAGCAAGAGATGGGGTCCAATAGGGCCGATGCCGCTGGGGTCGCGGGTTGTTTGAAAAAGATACCGTGGCCCTGGCATAGGCAACTGAAGGAACACGGGTGGGTTTTAGTCAGTAAAAGTCTGACACGCCCTTCCGCTCCACCCAGAGCGGGAGAAGTTATTTGATGATTTCCCATCCACAAAAAAAAAAAGGGGGTGACTTGCACACTCAATAATGGGCCCCCGGAAACAGTCGCGATCCCTACCAGCACCTTACTGGAATAGTACTTCCTTCCTCCGAGCCCGTTTGGTTTATTTATTTTATTATCTTACTTAATTTAATTTAATTTTACTATATGGTAAGTTCAAAATAGGCGTGAACATGGTGCAACTACAATTATCAATGACATAACATCATGCCTGATATCTCCGAAGGGTTGTGTAACTATAGGTATAGTAGGTAAACCTACATATCGCCAGTTATTTTTAAGTCCCATGTAATAGGGGGCGAGCCTATTGCCATCAACCACGCATAAAACTAGACTCTGGGCTGTTACCAGTTCAATTCAGACGATATCGATAATTTATATATACGTAGATTAGAAAGGCCAGCTGGCGTGGTTGGCTAAGATACCGCCTATCATTTCGCAGGTCGTGGGTTCGATTCCCATCCAGGACAAACATTTGTGTGCATGAACAAGTCTGTTTGTCCTGAGTCTGGGTGTAATTATCTATATAAGTAAGTATGTATTTACAAAAAAAAAAAAAAGTAGTGTATGTAATTTATCAGTTATCTGGTTTCCATAGTACAAGCTCTGATTAGTTTGGGATCAGATGACCGTGTGTGAATAATGTCCGAGGATATTATTATTTATATATATTTTACCTTTTACAAAAGCAATAATAAATAAAAATTAATAAGCCTTCAAACTATTTTCTCATCCTACCCATTTTCCAACTATGTTGGGGTTGGCTTCCAGTCTAACGGGATGCAGCTGAACACCAGTATTTTACATGGAGCGACTGCCTATCTGACCTCTGCAACCCAGTTACCTACTGGGTAATACGATAACCCTTGGTAAGACAGGTTGTCAGACTACCGGGCTTCTGACGACCCGTAACGACTATCAAAGATCCATGAATGGTAGCTGGGACCACCGGCTCTTAACGTGCTTTCTGAGGCACGGGGGTCTCGGTATGTAAAGATGGTCCATCCACGGACCATCCGCGGGAAACCCCTCCTTTAAACCATTTTCTGTCAGACTAAGTCAACAGTATACCATAAATCATATTCTATTGCACGTGGCAATAGTCTATTTTTCTATCAGCGAAAGAGTTTTCGAAATTGAATCAGTACTTCCAGAGATGACCTGTTTAGAATACTCTTCTGTGACTAACAAATCATTTACCTATAATGTTAACTCTACTCGTCCATACATTTTATATAACATTGCTGACTAAGCTATTGATTCATCGCACTTAGCGCCTTCGAGATTTTGATTACGAGGCGTCTCCGCATATGAATCATAATATGGTTGTTATTGGGTTAGAATATACCACTCTTCGCGGTTTTTCATCAACCGCACGGAAACTAACGTAACTAGGTTATCATCCACAAGTTACTGGAAAAGCGATGGTTTATGAGTTATTTAATATTTTGTGTGAGGTCAATAACCAGGTCAGTCAGCGATGACTAGGCGCTCAGGTGTGGAGAGAGTCATCTAATGGCAGTTTCCTTATGTTTTGAATTACGCTCAAAAATCAAGATCGGTCGAGGGTCAATTAAAATTACTTACTGTTAGAGAAGCCTATTTGATAAAAAAAAATAGAATTATTTCAATAAATCTGTTTATGAATTATTTAATTTTTTGTTTGAGGTCAATAACCGCATCGGTCAGTGATGACTAGGGGCCCAGGTGGTAAGAGGAGTTATCATAAAGCTTTTGTTTCTGTATTTGTTCGAAATACAAAATCATCATCTTTAATGCAGTGATGGAGTATCGAATAAAATTACTTGCTTTTGGTGAGGCCTATTTGATGATGATATGTAGGATATTAAATTCCACTACTGGCTATGTACCTCTCAATAATTGCTTCAAGTGTGAAATTACCAAGTTAAAGGTAGTTTCTTCGTTCTTCTCTGGTATCGGTAAATGAGAGTAGCTGAAGCCGTTATAAAATAAAAATCAGTCAGAACTGAATGCCTAGGGTGTCCCATATATACCGACGTCTTAGTATTGTCATTCGTCCGATAATTTTTACCCATACCAAGCAGACGGGTACTGCAACCCTTTTGTATGCCTAAGATCAAAAAACTTGTGAAAATGAAGAATGTTATTTTCAGTGTCAACTCATGCAGGAATTGCATGATGGGGCTTACACAAATGCGTTTAATAGCGTCTGCATCAGCATAATACTCGTATTTATTATTTCTGGACTAACCAGAACTGTCCAACTGTCAGTCACGAAAATTCATTTGTCTGTGCGAATGAGAAAAAAGCAAAAAGTGGGCGTGTCGCAAAAAGCTGCGCCGGCGCAACGCCAAGTAAAGGGAGACTCAAGGGCGGTGGGTTCAATGCTCAGTCAAGCCACAAGCGAATTCAGAAGGTCTAACTTATCACTACCTCAGAAATTTGCACTGCTAGACAAAAGTGATTCTGCACCAACGTTGACAAAGATTTTTTTCTTAAATCTGATTGATAGAAAAGAGGCAGGCCAAGAAATATAAAAGAAGGATGGATTTTATAAAGGATGAAATGACTAAGTAGGAAGTGATTTCTGAGATGTAAGAGATGTAAAAGAAGAAAAAGACGGGCTGCGCCGATACGAAATAAATTAGAATAAGGACACAAGGATAATGTCGAAGAAGAAAGGAGTCGAGAAATCAGTTTAAGCCCGCCAAAAGATTCACCGGTGAAGCTGGACCTGAACTAATCTGGCGTCGTTAAAAATGCCCACCCATAGATAAATGTCACCCGTCTCTCCACTATTCCATAGCTTACTTTAGGATGCTTTAATAATCCTTCCATGTCCTAAAAGCACATCTTCCCTACCATTATCGCGCCCCCCGGTCTACTCCTCGATATGCAATTGTCTTTGTAGCCCCATGAAACATGAGGCTACAGGGGCTAGTTTGAATCTTTAGGTTCATTCGAGTAATCGAGTCCGGTCAAACCACGCTGGGGTTAGTACATTTCATGTTTCATTCATTCATACATTAATTCGTCATTTAAATATTCATTCATAAGGGTAGGAGGATAATGTCGAGCCCACATGAGAAAAGAAGAGGTCTTATTTTGGGAAAACGTATGTTTGTACGTCTTGGCTTGTGGCTTTTCCTTGTTACCATAGTTATTCCTTTTATATGCCAAGAATATAGACGTTGTTTCAAACGGAACTTCTGTATTATCCTGCAGAGTTCAGCAGTGGTGTAGGTATTTCTAAAAATATATGGGAACATCAGATCTGCTGGAGATCATTCAACGGCGATGCAATAAAAGCAATGTGCTTATTTGTTTAACTGGTTCATTGAACAACGGATAAAGTCCTTCTAGAATTGGGAAGAAGTTTCTCGTACATGCAACGGCGTCATTTTTAACACCGGCCTTTTTTTTCCTATTTTTTCTGGGTTTGATCAAAAGAAAGATAAAAAAAAATGTTTATTCTGCAATAAGGCGTGCTTTTTACTATTTCCAGGATTTATTTGACTCAATCAATCTGCCTATCCTTTTCCCAACTACCTACTCGTATGTTAGGGTTGGCTTCCGTCTAGCCGGACGCGGATCTGGATACCAATATTTAAAATGGAGCGTCTGCCTATCTGATCTCCACAACCCAGTTACTGGGTAATACGATACCCCTTGGTCAGGCTTTTGGTCTTCTGACGAAACGTAATGTATGTCAAAGATCTACTAAAGGCGGCAGGGACCAACGGCTTATCGTGCTCTCCGAGGCACGGAGGGGTCTCGATATGTAAAGGATGGTCACCCTTCTAAGTACCGACCGCAGCAAGCGTAGCTTAACCTTCGATCGACCCATGCGGCTGTTATTATTTAGCCTGTAGATCAGTTTCGTTTTTGTTACATAGGCCATGCAAAATTTTGTTTCCGTCAGTGAATTTGATTTGTCTAATCCCATTCTATCTTACTCCATTTTCCATTCCATCTTCTTCGTTTCAAAGGAAATTTATTTGGACGAAAAATTTATGTGATATATTATAACTTGTGGATTAGGTACTGCCTATCGCAAAATGCGGTTTGATTTACAAATTTAATTTGGTATGTTCCATTTCAAATACAGGTTTTTGGGTCGGATTTCTCAAACGATTAGGATGACTTTATATGCTTTTCATGTTTATGTACTTTTCTGATCTTATATAAAAAACGCCCGAATAAAAAAACGGAAACCTTTTTTTACCTTTACCTATCTGTTTGTCCGTCTGTCACAGCCGATTTGCTCCGAATCTACTGGACCGATTAACTTGATATAAATAGTTTTCCTCAGTAGGTCTCACTCCTGAGCAGAATAAGAGGCGGTCACAACAGCATCCTGAAGGCTGTGGTAGCAGATACTTCCTCCGCCATAATACGGCAATTTGTGAGAAGACTTATGCTTACCGTAGTTTCTATTTTTTGGGTGGTCTTCTCATTAATTCTTCTTTAGTTAAAGAAGGCTGACGCATTTTTTCACCTCCCTCACTCACACGTGACCAAGCCAAATTGCTTTTTTGAAAAATGTGTTCATTTAACGAACTAGTAAAATATTAATTTAATATATAATTATTAAAAATGCTTTTTTATTGTGTCATTTATTTAACTCGTCTCAAAAATAGGTCATAATAATTTTAAGCTGAGTTCATTAGATAACACAATAGAAATATGTTTTTAATAATTACCTATTAAATTAATATTATTCCGCCAACTGATTACATTTTTCAAAAAAAGCATCTTTTCATTTAACAATCTTAAAAATTTGGTCCCGTGTGAGCGAGAGAGGTGACAAAATGTGACAGCCCTCTTAATTACTAACCATTTATGGATCTTATAGTTGGCCGAAATAAAATTATTTTATTTATTTATTTATATACATCAAGACATGGAAAGAACTTTCAAAGAGTTACATAATATATTGTATGTTTAGTGCAGCCTCGCGTATTCTGACTAGATACCTAACCAATATTTCTGGCAGGCTAATATTTTTAATATATAATCTATTACTCGTGTGAAACAAGAAAAGGATCATAGGCCTATAATGTACTCCCACTGCTGGGGCACAGGCTTCTGTGAGAAGCAGTGGGTCATTATCCACCACATAGATGTCACATGTCTTCGAATTTTTGGTTCTACAACTCACGATGTTTTCCTTCACCGTTTTGAGAGCAGTGCTGATGAAATTAAATACACAAAGTAAAGTGTCTGCCTGGATTCGAACTCACGACCGAACAATTCGTAATTCAAGACGATATCATTGGGCCACCACTGCTTCAAACTGATCCAGATTTGTTTAACCTCTCCTGCGATTATAATTAAAGATTAAGGAACTAAAGCTAGTATCTTTTTGTAAAAAAATAAATTTAAAATTTAAAAACCCCGTTTGGAGGCAGTCGTTTGGGAGCTATGATGCCACATAACCCGTCTCACACAAAGACAGTACCCCCCAACAAATCCCAACAATAACTTTCACAACCCTTTCACAGAACCCTTCTGATTTCGTCAGGAGTTAAAAAAGAAGAAGACTACAGGCTTGCCCAGAATGCGTAATTATAGTTTGTGGTTTTATGCCCAGACATAGTACACATATATTTGCTATGCAGTTACATAAGTCTATCACAACTCCAGACATAACAACTCATACATATACTATATGTATGTATAAATCGGTGACTCAGTTTGGTCACTGCCACTGCCATTGTCTACGAAAACTTTATTAACGATGTTATAGTATTGCAGCCCGTTTAACTAGTCGCTCTTTTCAAGCAGAGTATTCTTGCCCTCTTGAAATTTATTATATTGTTAGACGTATCGGAAAAGCTTGAATCATCATTCTCTTGTCCTTTATCCCAATTCATTTGAGGTTAGCGCGTTCTTCTATACTTCTCTATTAGTCGTCGTCATCTCCGTAGTCACCCTCTTTTTAGCCATATCATCTTTCACACAGTCCGTCCATAGTTTCTTTGTTCTTCCACTCTTATAGCCAAACTTATCGGGAAAGCTTAGTATAAATTGCCATTTGCGGCAAAACGTATCGCGATACGTTGACCCAATTCGACAATGGCGCTTTGAAATCTTGTCCATACCATTTATATATTATGTAGCTTAGCGATGTAGATAGTAGATACCTACTAGTTTTTCGAATTAGTAGGTATGTGCTATCTACATCGCTCTATGTCTACCAAGGTAAGTATGCTAATGATAGGAGTATGCTCGTATGTCTGCGATGTATACCAGACTATTTCCGATTTGGTACTGACACGATAATGTAATAAATACTACTAATAACCTATCTGTAGCTCCCCTAAATGAAGTCTAAGCTAACAAAAAAATCATATAACCCTTTTCTGCACAGTGCACATGCATTGCATAAGTTGTGACTCACAGTGTCATTGTCAAGGGGGGCGCCAGACGGCGGCGGCTGAAGGAGGGTCGGAGGGGGTAACTGTCGACGCGTGAGTCAGCGTTCCAGGAACGTAACGCAACGTTTGACTTGCTAATCTGTAGCGTAGGGAGAAAGAATTTAGTTTGAATATTTGTTTTGTTTGATAACCTTGTAAAATTATATTGTACGCCTGTCTCTTACATTTGTTATAATTTTGTTAATAACACTTTGTATGGTCTTTGTCTGAATTAAATGTTTTTTTTTTATGATTAGACATGGAACGAGTAGTGATTCGCCGAGTACTCGGCCTAGACTGGGCCGAGTACTCGGCCGAATACTTATCAACATCTGCCAGTTCAGTTTACAGTGCACGGCTTTTTTCAGAGGTTATTAGTATACGAAGCAAAAAGGAGCATACTAGACCCAAATAGGGCCATCACAATCTTCCTCTCTTAAATTTTAAATATTAGTAATAATAATTTCTATTATAGATTCTTATATACGTTTTTAATATTTCTGCTGTTTCTCATATTCCTGATATTTTAATGTGTCTAATATAATAATGATGATAAACACTGGCTTTTCGTCTTTATTTTTCCCTGCAATATAATTAAGGCCGAGTACTCGGTACTCGACTGTTAATACTCTTGCTCGGCCGAACCCTAAAAAATGGCCGAATCCGACGAGTACCTAATCCAAACCGAGTACTCGTCCCATGTATATATATAAAATTTATATTTTATATATACATGTATTTTTAAATAATTAATAATTACAACCCTCAGCCACGACCACGAGTCGATTACAGAGAGAGAGAGAATTAATTTTTAATTGGTGATTATTAATAGATAATAGACAGACATACAAAATTGGTATAATTAACTATTATCTAAAGGTTTGGAATTTTTTTTCTTGTAAAGGGAGCGGTAGTCCATAAAAGGTTGGCTAAATGGCGATGTTTTTTGAAAAGGTCGGAAATGTAGTAGGTAACTTCAACCGGAGCGCGTGTATGAAAAGTATGGTCGTGGACGAAGCAAAAATGAGAACCCCTTAATCAAGGGAAAAGTATTAAGAATGTTCCTATTAAATATTAAAAGTTTTTATTGTTTCTCATACGATTGTTCTACAACACAAAATTGAGGCAGCCCCTGAAATTTATAAGGATACTTGTGATGGGGCTACCATGCAACTTACCATGGGTTACTTACTATCTATAATATTGAGACATAATTAAAGAAGGAGAGAAAAAGTTTAGGTTAGGTTATATAATATAATATAATAATATATATATACTAACTACACTATTTTTTTTGTAAATACATACTTATATAGATAATTACACCCAGACTCAGGACAAACAGACATGTTCATGCACACAAATGTTTATCCTGGATGGGAACCGAACCCACGACCTGCGGCATGATAGTTGGTATCGCCATCTACAACTACGCCATCTGGCCTTGTCCTATGTTCGTGAAGAGGTAGGTCGACCTCCAATACGGGAAATATACCCCAAAATAAACCTGAATCGTCTCCCTGCTGAGTAATAACTTCCTCAATCGGACCCAGGACTTTCCCAACCTATCTAGTGGCTGGTTTGCCAACCCTTGTCGTCATGCTTTTGGTATTTACTTACTCAGAGTCTCCGACAGACCTTTCCTCTTGAGGAATTTCTGCAAACATAATGTCATTTATAAATCCATATTAAGTATTTACATTCGAAATAAATGTCTGCAACTCTGTCTTCTCTCCTTAACCCCAGAAATTATTATGCGCACTGACACCCTAACAAGAAAAAAATAAATGCCCTTTCTTCCAGCTGCTCTGCGAATATATTTAATGATACCTTTTTAGCACATTACTGTGCTACAGACAGACAGACGGACAAACAAAGCATTAAGAAGACTATGCGTCATTATTTGAATCACTCTCTGAAGTATTTTCTTTACTGTTTCATGGCTCATTACATATGATGATTACGAATATAATTATATGTTGGCTTAGCTCGTGGCTAAGTAATAAAAGTCGCACGTATCGATCAATTTGCTGGGGTTGGTCCGTGGATGGGTGACCATCTTTACTTGCCGAGACTCCGCCGTACTTCGGAAAGCAGATTAAGCCGTTTGTCTCGGTTTGTGGATCTTTGACAGTCGTTACGGGTCGTCAGAAGCCCGAGTTTTACAACCAGTCTTACCAAGGGGTATCGTGTTATCAGAATCAGAATCAGAATCATTTATTTGTAAACATAGGTGATAATTAAATACAAGATCTTAAAAATTAGATAGTACGCTATGTTTTGTCAATTGACATACAAATTAATAAAAAGAAAAAAAAAATGCTACTAAATTAAAATATAAATTCATCACAATATCATTATGCTAGCAAAATTTTAATATTTATAATAAATTTCATTCCATGTCAAAAAGTATAGTCAGTTCAGAAGATTAATATTAAAAATAAAATAAGTTAAAAATATTTTTTAAATGTCAAGTAAGTTTATGTAAAAATGTCAATATTGTAAAGTCACAGAGATTCGTCATTAAGAAATTCACCTAGAATGTAATAACATTTTTCTAGTAATAACTCATTAAGGGTTGTTTTAAACTTCTGCACTGGCATCCAGTAACGGGGTTGTGGAGGTCAGATAGGCAGTCGCTCCATGTAAAATACTGGTATTCAGCTGCATCCGGTTAGACTGGAAGCCGACCCCAACATAGTTGGAAAAAGGCTAGGCAGATTTTTTAATTTTTTTTTAATATCGTTATTTGCATAAAATATGTGGTACATAAGAGGTCTTAAATATAAATAGTTCCACATATTTTGTGGTAGCTTTTTTTTAACGGTAGCTCTCTGATCTGTTTAGGTATTTGATTGATTGATGGAATGATATATACTCGTAAGTCCCTCGTAATACGAGGCAAACCTATTGCCATCGTACCAGGCACACCTACTGGGTTCTTTTCAAAGTAATTATCGTATGACCTATATTATCTGTGGTATGACAAAAAATGCAAGGTAATCGTTTATCTTGGCATGGGCATGTGATGAGGAGGGATAAAACGCATGTGACTAAGAGAGGTGAGTGATGAATATAAATTAATGATGATCGTTAGAGAGGGAAACCTGTCTGCTAGGAGATGCTGGCGCCATCTAGTTTAAAAATATTGACGAGTAAATTATCATAAAAGATATAGCTAGGTACTTAAAAGATCCAGTAACGGAAACAAACATTTCGTTTGAAAGAAAAAGGAGGTTTTTTTTATTTGTGATGGGTTTACTCTTGACTCTAGTCTAGGTCAGAGGTGACAGAGACAAAGTCAAAGATGGAGTGAGCTTACCCAGAAGAAGCCTGTTCACTCTCACTTTGAAGAGATTAGGGTTGTATGCGTTCAGAAACACAGACGCAGGTAGTGAGTTCCACTCCTTTGCTGTGCGCATTATAAAAGACATTTGGAAGCGCTTAGTGCGAATTGGTGGAATAGCAACCAGGTAGGGATGGTAACTGGCAGTGCATCTAGATGTCCGATGGTAGAAGGGGGACGGTGGAATGAGGTCGTGGAGTTCTCGTGCACACTCTCCGAAGTACAATCTGTAGAAGACCGACAAGCAGGCAACCTTGCAGCGATGAGCCAAGCTACGAAGCTTGGCATCCACCAGACTTACGTCGCCAATGAGCCTCTTAGCTCTGCGTTCCACCGAGTCAAGCGCTGCTAGTTGGTACTTGGCTGATCCATCCCAAAGGTGACTGCAATACTCCATGCAGGATTGGACTTGCGCTTTGTAAAGGGTTAAAAGCTGTCCAGGCGTAAAAGCGTAAAGGATGGATTGTATGAGGGATGATATGAATGAAAAAACCTTCGTCAAACATCTGGGAGCCGCAATCGCTGACTGCTGGAATAGGTCCTTTAGCATAGTGATGGGTTGGCTAAGATCAAGAAACATCTCCTGTCCCGGATCTTTGGAAGGCGTACGAGGGGCCGAAGCGAACATGCAGAGACCCCTTAGACAAATTTAAATAATGAGGAGGCAACAACTGACGATTATCTCTGTATCCACTATGCAAGTGCACCCAAGGACAACCCTCGGTTGGTGCAGGACTATTGCAGGACATAGAAAAAAAGCATATTGGGCTGCTATAGTTTGGGTGGCTATAGTGGATTGGTTACCCAGAACTATGGAAGGACTATATCCCCTGCCTGATCAATGTTATATGTAATACATGGATAAAATGGCAGGGGGTGATTTGCACAGTCAATAATGGGCCCCCAAAAACTAGCGACCGCTAGCACATAGTGACGTAGCGACAAGGGGCAACACTCCCTGAGGTGCTTGAGGAGTGGAGAGGTATTCCACGGCTATCAGGACAATCCCGGAAGTACGGTCAAGATCTCTACCAGTGCCTTATTGGAATACTTTCTTCCCCCGAGCACAAAGGAACATTATTATTGTAAAACATTTTAAAAGAGTAACTATGTAGTTTCATATCAAAACTAAACTAACTTTTGGAAAAGGCACCTAGTATCAATTCTATTTTCTTATAAATTTTGATTTTATAAAGTGCCTTTTCTTGGCTTACTGAAAAATTATATGATATGAATATGACTTATGGAATGAGAAAAAACATTTTGCGCTAGCCATAAGTAATATGGGATAAGTTCATGTGATGAATGCTATTGACTGAGCTTTTGTATTATTAACCCTAATTAAATATATGTCCAATAATTCCTAACATTAACATTACAGTCGTTTAGTGGAGGAGGAAAATGCATTGTTTTATATTAATCATATTTATCAATGATTTCAATGAATTCGTTAGGTACAAAGGTTTGAACTTTAGCACGTGCGTCAGTATGGGAATAATTTTAATTGTTTATTAGTTATTACGGTTGTTAGTTACTATCTACTAGGTTATATGATGTATTGCTAGGAAAGTTTCCGTCGTCGTCGGGAAAGACTGGTAAACCGGAATTTTAGTTTAGATATTTAGCATAATGGTGAAGTGGAGCTGGTGATGAATTCAGCTCCAGTTCTCCTGGTTCTTACCAGGTGAATTCCTCAAACAATCAATGTCTATGCATTTTTTTATGTTATTTATTTATTCTAGTTAAGTTACAAAAATAGTATCCTAACCAACGTGCCTATTCGTCGCCTTGTTGATGCGTACATCACTCACTTTATGGAGCTTGACATATTTACTCTTTCCAAAGATCGTTTCAAGGCAAGAGCAATAGAGTAACTAAATTCTCACTAGTCTTTTACGATGCACACTAATTGTCTTTTCATATTAACTTTTTTTTTTGTGAATTCGTGGACAATGTTGTGGGTTACATGTGTAGTAACATAAATATGGAATAGATTGTGTATAAATGTATTTCTAAGTATTGTGCTAATTTAAGAATATCTAGTTAAGCTTGGCATGTTACTGTTTTGTCCCTAACAAATAAAATAAAAACTAAAACTATTAAAAAACTAAAATATGGCGTCGAAAAATTCATCTGCATCGCTGTCGTCTGGTCATGTACCCAAAAGACTGGTGGCATTGCCACGTTCATTGCTCTGGCCAAGGTAAAAGCCTGCCCTTTGGTCACGGGAAGTGTCAACCAGCCGTTTGGAGATTTCGTTGAACAAACCATGAGCACTCGTACCTCACGGCCCGAGGGTTTCAACCCCAAACGGCTCGAAAATATAGTTACCGATAAGTTTATTATACTTCCGCCGCTTGAGGTTTTTCGCAGCCGCAGCAGCAGCGCTAGCACAGCACGCTGTGCCAGGAAGAAGAGATGGCGCAAGAGTATCGACACACGTTGCGTCCCACACTAAAGGCCTACCCACCTTTCATCGAAATAAGGACATGCCATCCGGTCTCTTGCCATCGTCGCGTGCCAAGCCATTGGGTTCTAATACAGCTGGAACGCTGACGGTGACAAGGGTACGTCAGATTATGTCATTGATGTTTCCACGCCGCGCTAAGCGACCCGCACTCCGGCTGCAAGACAGGCCGTGGTGTCCGAGGCTGTTGACAACTTCACCACAGTGACAGCGATGAGGAGAACAACCGAGAGCTCCTAGACGCAGGGAAGCGGCGAGGCGGAAAGTAGTGTCGTCGAACAAAGTGTCTATGTTCGAAGATGATAGTCCATGCATCGGAAAAAGCAATATTTTGTGAAAGGTGATTGGCATTAGGCTATTGTTACTTAAATAAATTACAAAGTGTCCAACTAAAAGTGAAAAAAAAAGAATAACGTTTAATTGTCCACAGTTCGTGAAACACAAAATACAAAAATACGTAATAATGAAAAACTTTTTACAAAAAAAAGAAAACCAACTTCCAAAGAAAAAACAATGTAGGTACGTAAAGTGAAAAATAACTAACGTCGAAAGTCAGTGGCAAAAGACTAAAATGCGGATTCAAAGACGAAGATTTTTTACTCTCTTTTCTTCAAACTTTTTGGATTTCCAAAAGCACAAGTGGTATAATTAAAATAAATTGATTTGACTTTAAATTGAAGACGTGGTCTTTGTCTAAAGGAAATATTTGACCACAATTTATGGAGATACTAGCAGCTCCCCGCGGTTTGACCCGCGTAAGTTACGAACCCGTAAGAATATAGAGATAAAAAGTATTAAACCGGGTTATCTATTATACAGGATGACTTTGAAAACATGCGACAAAATTTAAGTGGGTGTTCTACCCATCAATATGAACAAATTTTACTAAGGGACCAACTAAGAATTCGCAAAAAAAAAATTGACCTTCCCATGTAACAGTACGTACCCGATTGGACCATTTTGTATAAGAAGGACGAAATTTTTAAGCGAATTCTAAGTTGGTCCCATAATAAAAGTTGTTCATATTGATGGGTAGAACTCCCCCTTAACTTTTGTCGCATGTTTTGAAAGTCATCCTGTATATGTGTGCCAAATTTTATCAAAATCCGTTCAGGAATTTTTGAACTTTCGCATTAATAATATTAGTAGGATAGGATAGTAGGATTAGTAGGAAGTAGGATGATAGATTAGTAGGATACCTACGCCAACACATATAAATATTGTGGTTTTACAATTTAAAATGAGATCGAAATTATGGAATTTTACGTAAAAAAGCGAAAACTTTCCTGGTACAAAAGTCAAAAAATTCCCTGACCATGGAATTGTTTGGACTTTGTTCAGGCTTGATTACTCAGATGTTTTTAAACTCCTACAAATTCGTTATGAGATTACGGAAAATATTCCATAATTTGTAGTACGTCCAGAACGGACGTACTACAAATTCCATGTTTTTATTTGTTTCTATATACTATTGGCCTAGCGACCCACCCCTGCTCCACACGGTTTTAACGACTTGACGAAACATCGAGATCTCTGTTGTGAATCGTGAATCACGGTGAAAACCGACATCCATTGAGGAGTTTAAAAGAACTAAGCGGTCAGACAGACACGCAAAGCCACTTTGACAATATTTCTAGCAGGAATCAAACCCGTTGGTTTTGAAAAAAAAAAAAAATACACACACACTATATTATTAGTTGGCACTATATTATTATCTATATAAGAAAAATCTAGCCAAATTACAACGAATTGGTATCCACGAGATGGCAAGAGATGTCGAGGATGACAACAAATGCGCTGGGAAGAATAGAATAGAATATTTTATTTGCGTAAAACATGGTATACAAGGGTGTTATATACAAATTGAGGCACAAGCATGTTTAGCTAGGATAAAACATAGCATGCAAAATTTTATACACAAGCAACAACAATCCTTTTTTTTTTAAAAAAAGAAAACGTCAACATTGTTTATCTATAAATTCTTTTAAACTATAAAAACTCCACTTATGAAATTGAATTTGAAATAATTTTGTATTTAAGGCTTTGAAATGCCTTGGTATTTTATTATAAATGCACACACACATTGCCAAGCAGTTACTATTGTATTTAGACAGTCTAGGCAAATCATTTAACACTAGTTTATATGGATCTCGTCGGTTCCGAGGATTGACATCATTTGCAGTCTTAAACAGTTGCTTATTTTTCATAACAAACACACATATTTCGTAAATGTAAAGCGACGGTAATGGTAGCAAACCAAGTTTTTTAAATATTGGTCGACATGAGTCGTCGGGCTTAAGTCCACAAATTGCTCTCATGCACTTTTTTTGAGCGATGAAGATGAGCTGAAACTTATTGCGGGACCCAAATGGAGGAGAGTTGCTCAAGACAGGAAGCACTGGAAACTACTGGAGGAGGCCTTTGCCAAAAGGCACACTGAGTTGAGAGACATTCTATAGCCAAACAAATCAAAAATACAGTCATAAAGATCAATCTCACCCAATTTAACGGGCTAAATAAATAAATAAATAAATATTATTAGTTACTACACCATTCGTCGGTATCGCTAATAAGGATCGAATTCTGTGAAGTAATGACATACAGCAAATTAAAGGAAAGACCTCATTTTTAACAAAATACTTTTTATTTTTCTCATGTTACCTACCTATTAAATCTTGATATTGATTTTTCAATAATCCAATGATGTAGTTTTAGTTTTCATCAAAATCGAGCCCGAGACTCCTTTCAGTACTTTTCGCTATTCCTCATAGTTTAAGATTTGGCCATCCACACCCACTTGAAATATTCATTCTGTATAGATTATCCTAACTTCCTAATCCTATCATAATCCTAATTAGCCCTCCTAACCAATATTTTAAATGCATAAGCGAGTTTGTTTGTTTGTTTGTTACACTTTCACGCTAAAACGTCTGAACGGATTTGGATGAAATTTGGCACACGAGTAGACCATGACCTACCATGACCCATGGGCCAAATGTACATAGGATACTTTTTATCCAGGTAGTACTTTCAAGCCGCGGGAAACGCTAATAACTAAATAGAAGTAGACCTTTATTTACCTACAAGTATTAAAAAACAATTCTACACCACTGAAGATGGAACTGAGGATAGACTTGGGGATTATAGTATACGAAAAAAGGCACTTAGAAAGGATTCTTGTAAAATTCAGCCCGGAGCGGAAAAAAAATGGTGGAAGAATGGTTAATGGTGGATTTCATGCTGAGTAAATCTTGAACCTGCGAGACACTGTTACATACTGTAAGTATATAATTTATTTATTTTACTTTCATTTCCCAATCAAATTAGAGAAATCTAGGTACTATCGACAAAACGGATGCCTTTACACCTTAAAGTTGCTTTTTCTAACACTGATGCACCCTGCCACTATGGTCCTTTGTTTATTCTACAAAACACTGCAGTTTGTAACCAAAATTTTAAAATTAGAAAGAAATGGCGTTTGTTTATCTTTATTATTTAAATTATTATTAAATGAATTGAAGATAAATTAAATATCGGAAAATGATTCATAAATAGGAACAGTACAGTTACAGAATAGTACAGTTACAGTAGGAATCGGTTTCATTTTGACAGTTCAACAATATACATTGCGTTATTTACGTTGTTGAAGAGCTCGTGGCCAAGTAATACCAGCCCCACGGGTCGATCCATCAGGTTAAGCTACTTGCCGGGGTTGGTTCGTAGATGGGTGACCATATTTACATACCAAGACTCCTCCGTGTCTCGGAAAGCACGTTCAGCCGTTGGTCCCGGCTGTCATTCGTGGATCTTTGATCGTTACGGGTTGTCAAAAGTCTGACTACCAGTCTTACCAAGGGGTATCGTATTACTCACAATCAGTAACTGGGTTGTGGATGTCTGATAGGCAGTCGCTCCATGTAAAATACTGGTATTCGTATTCAGTTGCATCCGGTTAGACTGAAATACCCCAACATAGTTGGGAAAAGGCAAATTTTTCGAACATATTAAGCAATAATAATAATAAGATAATAATTTTCCCCACCGCTGTATCTCTACGTTGACGTCGTGGTGGGGCTTGCGTGCTCCAAACTTTAGGTCTGTGCCGGTAGAGTTTACTTTGCCGGAACGGGTCTAGGATGAGGAGCCAGACCAAGAGCGATACAGAAACCCGCAGAGCAGCAAGTGGCGAGCTGTTGGGCAGTAGCGACCCCACGGACCTTATCTCCCGAGAGAAATCTTGTCCTCATCTCTGGCTTGCCTTTATTGGCCGGCTGGAGTGAACACTGACGAGGAACAGAGCTCCCACCTCTTTCTTGCCTTTATGTGCTCGGAGGAAGGAAGTATTCCAGTAAGGTGCTGGTAGGGATCTTGACCGTACTTCCGGGATTGTCCTGATAGCCGTGGAATACCTCTTCACTCCTCAAGCATCTCAGGAAGTGTTGCCCCCTTGTCGCTACATCACTATGTGCTAACGGCCGTTTCCGGGGGCCCATTATTGAGTGTGCAAGTCACCCCCTGCCATTTTATCCGTGTATAATATATAACATTGGTCAGGCAGGGGACATAGTTCTTCAATAGTTCAAGTAACCCAATCCACATTAGCCACCCAGACCCATAGCCCAATATGTTTTGTTTCCACGCACAACAATAGTCCTGCACCAACCGGGGGTTGTCCTTGGGTGCACATGCATATAGTACATACAGGGATAATCGTCGGCTGGTGCCTCCTTATCATTTAACATTATATAAGGGGCCTCTGCTAGTTGGCTTCGGCTCCTCGTACGCCTTCCAAAGGTCCAGGACCCCAGGGTCCCGAGAAATGTAATAATAATAATAATAATAATAATATTAATAATAAAATAATAATTATTATTATATTAATTTATTAATAATAATATATTATTAATGTGGACTCGGCAATCATTGTGCCGATAGTCGTTACGGTCAATGGCCTTATCGCTAAGAGCCTCGACCAACATCTCAAGAGGCTCTCGTTGGGTGGCTGGGTGAAGGGCCTGATTCAGAAGGCAGTCCTCCTTGATACGGCGCGTATTGTGAGGAGGTTCCTGTCTCTGGGGCCCTAACCACCGGTAGCTTGGACCCTGTTCCCCATGCCGGTGGATTTTCATTTTTTATATTTTTAAATGTTTTTTTTTTAATTCTAATATTTAAAAATATAACTTATATGTAAAAAAGTATAATAATAATAATAACTTTATTTTCCAATTTTCCAATTTACTTATAGGTGATATGTTAATACTACCACAATATTGTTTTTAAATTGCATAAATCGCTGACTATCGCCACTGGCACCCAAGCTAAGATTAAACTTGTGTTATGGGTGCCAGGGCTCTCAAGGTACATTTTCCAATTTATATGGATTAGCAATTTGCTTCAAAATAATTCAGATTCCGATTGATAGTGTGTTACGCAATTAGGGTGCTGATAACAACAATGTTTTTAGTCAGAGCCAACTCAGCAAGTCATAAATAATATTGTATAAGACAATAAGGAAATCCCATACGATCTTACCTTGGTACGTACTTGGTGACGTATGTATGAGTCATAAACTCATAATACGTTCCTTAATTTCCATAATACCCCTGTTATATGTATGAGTCACAGCTGTTTCAACGCGTCATTCCCAGGGAAACCTTACTTCGGCGTCTTGTCAAAGTATGATTGTTATTTTGTTGAAAATTATGATGGGTGCAGCATCTGGGAAAACTGCTATTTTTAACCGACTTCAAAAAAAAAGAGGAGGTTCTCAATTCGTCGGAATATTTTTTTTTAAATGTATTTTCCCCGATTATTCGAAGGCGGCCTTACCGATTTGGAAAATTCTCTTTTTTTTAAAGGGTGTACTGCCCTATGTGGTCCCATATAAATGTTATTAAATTTGCTTTGGTAGTTTTTGAGTTAGCTTCAATAATACGTATTTTTCCAACTTAGTCTATGTGGATGATGTTATAATAACCTTCTGTCACTGTTATATACATAACAGGTAAATTACAGTGATAGCCTAGCCTAGTGTATTTGAATTTGTGTAAGTACCTACCACAATTCAAAAGTGAAAAATAAAAACTTTTTTACTAAAAAAGCAATCAACTACCAAAAAAAAAAAAACTACAAGTGAATAATAACTTTAATTTCGGAAGTCGGTGGTAAAAACGAAAATAAAAAACCATAAACATCGACTTTCAAAATTAAAGTAGTGTTTTTTTTAGGACGCCGCGCCGCCGCCGGTTGTCTTTTTTTTTTTGTAAAAATGTTTTTTTTTTTACAATCGACTGTTACTCAATACCTAGGTGAATAATTGAACTAATTTTATTAACGTAAACGAGGCAAAAGGAGTATGTAAGGATCGTAGCAGGTTGCGTTCTGTTGTTTCTGCCTACCCCCATGGGAAGAAGCCGTGAGTTTATGTATGTATGTATGTAGACATTTCCAAAGTGAGGGAAAGGGAAAGCGTAAATTCGCACAAAAGCTTCAAAACAAAAGCAAAATCAATCTGCCTAGCCTTTCCCGACTATGTTGGAGTCGGCTTCCAGTCTAACCGGATGCAGCTGAATACCAGTATTTTACGTGGAGCGACTGCCTATCTGACCTCCACAACCCAGTTACTGGGTAATACGTTACCCCTTGGAAAGACTGGTTGTCAGACTTTCGGGCTTCTGACGACCCGTAACGACTGTCAAAGATCCACAAATGACAGCCGGGACCAACGGCTTAACATGCTTTCCGAGGAACGGAGGAGTCTCGGTATGAAAAGATGGTCACCCATCCACAGACCAACCTCGGCAAGCGTAGCTTAACCTGATGGATCGACCCGTGCGGCTGTTACTACTTAGCCACAAGCTCCACAAAACAAAAGCACAGAAAGATTATTAATAAAATCAGACACACCTTTCGACCTTGTTACCTGCGCAAAATTAAATAATTTCATTACGACAATGTTCGCTTAAACATTCAGTATAATGCAATAATGTTACTTTATTCAACAACAAGGAAGTTGCATAATTATTATTTGACGTGGATGCAGGTGACCTTAAAAACTGTGGGTAAGGGTGAGGACACAGAGTTGCATTCACTAAACGAACGGTGTAATCAAAAGCGGTCTTGTGCCAATAATACATCAGTTGTGGTTGAATAAATTGATACGAAAATATGAAGAAGGAATATACCGTAATTGCTGTAGTAATGGGGAGAAAAACTAACTTTTTATCACGATAGATGGCGCACAATCGACTGTACCTTGTTTTGATAAATTAGCTGTCAAATCGTATGGATTTTTGCAATCTAATAAGTTTAGCTTTCCTATTTTCCGTAATTTTGTCCAAAATGCCACAATGTACTGTGTTAACTTGTAAAAACAGAGGAGTACATTTGTTTCCTAAAGAAAGTAATGGCAGACAACAATGGAAATTGGCTATACGTATTAAAAACTTTAAGGCAAGTAATACTGCACCATTATCTGCTGCGCATTTCACAGAAGAGGATTAGATTAGTAATGAAGCCGTCCTTTAGGCTGGGTACTATATCTATAAAACAAAAGAATCAAGATTATTATCTAATAAAATAAAATTATTGTCATCAAAATAAAAGTGTCATAAAATATACTATATTAACTAATCTATGTAGTAAAGAATTCTTCTAAAAATTTAATCAACCAATATAGGTACTTAGTTTTCAAAATATTTCTGTATTACCTGTCTGTTAATCATTGGTAAAGGAGTATCTGCATTTATGTCTCTGAAATTGCAGCGTTCCTTTTACGCAGCTCAACTTTTAGTTGACGCACAGTCATAAACGCGTACATATTATAGTGGAATTACATTTTAAAATCTCATAAATAGCAGTCACACAACTGTCACGAAAGGTAAACAAGGTACGGTCGACTACAGCGACATCTACACACAGCTTTGTGTGTGGCTCCTCATTGGCCACGCTTTAGTAACTGGCCACTCATAAAAAAAGAGGTAGAAACAAGGAGAAGAAGTAAGCTCATGAATGAAAAGGACAAAAAAAATATTTTTCGTCCTTTTCATTTATGAGCTTGCTTGCATTACCTCTTTTTTTATGAGTGGCCAGTTACTAAAGATTACCCTAAGTTCTTATAATTTAAAAGTTTGTTAGATTTCTCTGGGAATGTTCTTATTCTTAGGGCACCGTATCTCAAAAGTAATAACCGGAACACTTATAGGATCACTTCGTTGGTCTGTATGTCAGTCTGTCAAGACACTTTTTCTCAGGAACGCGTCCTCCACGCGTTCCTGAGAAAAAGTGTCTTGACAGATGAAGTTGAAATTAATATCTAATACGTAGGTCCACGGCCCTTAGAGCTCTAAATATCAAGCTTCTAAGTCAACGCAGTAAAAAATACATACGGCCATTTATGCGACAGATTTTGATACTCGCAATTAAATCAAACTTCCCAAACTTTTATGGACCACCGCCCCCTTTACAAGAAAAAAATCCAACGCCCCCTTTACATAATAGTTAACTATACCAATTTTATATGTCTGTCTATTATCTATTAATAATCACAAATTAAAAAATAATTCTCTCTCTGTCTCTCTCTCTGTAATCGTACCACACGAAAAGATCCAGCGCCCACTAGGGGGCGTTATCACCCACTTTGGGAAAGGCTGACCTATAGGGTACTTCCCGTTGAGCTAGAATCATGAAATTTGGCAAGAAGCAAGGTCTCACAGCACAAATGATGGACAAAATCAGAAAATTGTTCATTTGTAATTTTATCACATTTTTTTTTGCGATTACAAACTTATATTTGCAGTTGGAGAATTGACCGTGACTCATATCGATGTATGGGAGAACATGCTTTTCAACTAAGTACAAAGTTTGTTTTTGGGATAAATTGTTTTCAACCATAACCCTTATTCCCTTTATTGTGTGTGGTCCGACACGCTTTTGCCTGGTTTTTAACCGACTTCCAAAAGGAGGAGGTTCTCAATTCATCTGTATTTTTTTTTTTTTTTTTGTATGTTTGTTACGCGATTACGCAAAGACGGATGGACCGATTTGGAAAATTCTTTTTTTGTTTGAAAGGGTATACTTTCGAGGTTGTCCCATATAAATTGTATTAACTTTGCTTGGGGAGTTTTTGAGTTAGCTTCAATAATGCGTATATTTCCCACTTATTTTATATGGATGATGTGATGATGTTTTAATAACTTCCTATCACTGTTATTTACATGGCTATATCTACAATTATTGTGCTCAATTATGTATTCGAATTTGTGTGGGGTAGGTTCCACAACTAAAAAGTGAAAAATAAAAACTTTTTAGCAAAAAATAAAACCGACTTCTAAAACAAAACACTACAAAGTGAAAAATAACTTTAATTTCGGAAGTCGGTGGCAAAAAAAGAAAATACAAAACCAAAGACACCGACTTCCGAAATTAAAGTTATTTTTCACTTTGTAGTGTTTTGTTTTAGAAGTCGGTTTTATTTTTTGCTAAAAAGTTTTTTCTTTTTAAAATGTTCAATTTTGGTCACGCGAAAGGGATATCATAAATCATGACAGCCATTTTATCACGTTTTTAATATTGTTTGTAGAAAATGCATGATGCATTTGATAATCCTTAAATCTTTCCGCTTTGCCGGACCTATGCTTGTTTGTGTCTAGACTCAATTCTAGGTACGGGATGATGAAACAAAGGAGTAGAAGTAAATTAAGTAGGTAAAGGTCGAGTCAATGTGTTGATCTATAACGTAATCATCCTATGTTAAAATTCGGTTTGCGTCTTCGTCGGGGACGAATTTCATTTCATATAATTTACAAGCTCTAATTGAGTTTGAAACTAGGTAATCGATTGATAAAATCGGTAATCAGTTGATTTAAGCTTTAAATACCGAGTCCTTAATTTAAATGTCCCGTAAAAGCTACAGGACAACGTAGTACAATCCTGGCAAAAATCCTTAAGTTAATAAAAAATTTGTTCAAAAACGCCCACTCTTCTCCACTTCTCAGTCACACAGGGCGAATTTCAACAATGAAACTTGAATGAACGTGTTCACCACAAGACATCTAAACCGCGTTCAAGAGCTGTCAGTGTCAAAATTGTTATGGAATATTGGCACTGACAGTTGTTGAACGCAGTTTAGAAGAGCTGATTGCGTTCAGTTTCATTTGTGAAATCCGCACCAAGTATTGGAGAGCAGTAACTAGGACCTAGGTTTGAGCTGAAAAGGAGAAGTAGCACTACCGAACATGTCTCTGTCTGTCTTTATACAGGGTTACTGGAAACTCGACCACTTCCTTGCAGGAGGTGATAGAGGGGCTAAAATGTGACAAATTTAACCCCCCATATGTATGGCCGAAAATTAATACTTTTAGAGATATTTGAATTTGAGAGAGAAACTTGATTTTTTAAAATAATCTGTTGTAATTTGAAATTATTTGATATTTTTAGACATTTTACTGCTGTATTAGCTTTTTTAGAATGTTAGCTATAAATAAAAATAAAAATGAACCCAACCAACATGATTTGTTTTTTTTAATTAAAAGTTTAGTGTGAAAATTCGGAGTAATTTATAAAATACCTAAAATTCAAATATCTCTAAAAGTATTAATTTTCGGCCATACATATGGGAGGTTAAATTTGTCACATTTTAGCCCCTCTATCACCTCCTGCAAGGAAGTGGTCGAGTTTCCAGTAACCCTGTATAATTATGTATTTTCTTTTATTTCTTGTTTCAACATAACCAATCCGCTTTAGACTCCCCGCTCCGCCACTCTTAGCTCGCTCCTCTCGCTCTGTGTCCTAAGCTCTTGCTAGTCTAGACAGTATTCCGGGAAGGGCACGACAAAGTCGAACGGAGTCCAAATGATTCACAAATAATAGCAGACCGTTGCGTCATATTTACTAATTTGATTTTACGATCTAATGTATGCAGTTTATGTGTGTATTGTGTATTATGTACGACAGTTCGCTGCTATTGTTTTATGCACCAAGAGATAGGTAATACATATACCTTAACTAGGTAAGTAATAGCTTTTATTGTAATACCTTCTTTTTTTTCTGAGAGGAGCTCGTGGCTAAGTAATAAAAGCCGCACGGGTCGATCCATCACGTTAAGCTACGCTTGCCGGGGTTGGTTTGTGGATGGGTGACCATCTTTACATACCGAAAGTCCTCCGTGCCTCGGAAAGCACGTTAAGCCGTTGGTCCCGGCTGACATTTGTGGATCTTTGACAGTCCTTACGGGTCGTCAGAAGCCTGAAAGTCTGACAACCAGTCTTACCTAGGGATATCGTATTACCCAGTAACTGGGTTGTGGAGGTTAGATAGGCAGTCGCTCCGTATAAAATACTGGTATTCAGCTGCATCTGGTTAGACTGGAAGCCGACCCCAACATAGTTGGGAAAAGGCTAGGCAGATTGATTGACCTTCTTTTTTTCTGGGGAGAAATGCTCATGCATACTGCACTACCACGGGGAGATAGAGCAGTTATGTGGGACTCCAACCCACTAAAACTCCACGGTGTCCTCCTCTGCCGCTTGTGGCGGGAACACGGGCACCCGTTAGCACTCACCGCGAACCCGCCGCTGCTGTCCGTCACCGGATCCTCCTCTGGGGGGCAATTACGTAACACACTATTGATTGGAATCTGAATCATTTGTTAATCCATTGCTTGATATGGTCGAAAAATTTGTCTGCTCGACAACGTAAGTCACGCAATGAATATTGTTGAACTGTCAACCGATTCCGATCAACATAAGTTTTTTAGTAAGATGGGAAATTGTTGGCACACTTTTTTTTTATTATGACGTACTCATTCTGATCATATGTCATATAGCTATTCTGTAATGTTCCCACTGCTGGGACACAGACCTTCTCTCTGAGAGAGGGAGTGGGCTTTGATCCACCACGCAGACCCAGTGCGGGTTGGTAGATGTCACATGTCTTCGAATTTTTGTTTCTAGGACATGCCGGTTTCCGCACGATGTTTTCCTTCACCGTTTCGAGAGCAGTGCTGATAAAATTATTTACACAAAGTAAAGCGCCTGACTGAGTTCGATTTTCGAACCTACGACCTACAATTCGTAAGTCAAACAACCGAATACAAAAAAAAAAAAAAAAAAACACAACAAAGTGAAAAATAACTTTAATTTCGGTCGGTGGCAAAAAAGTAACATACAGATGCAAAGGCACCGACGTCCGAAATTAAAGTTATTTTTCACTTTGTACTAGTGTGTTTTTTTTTTTTTTTTTGTATTCGGTTGTTTGACTTACGAATTACGAATTTTAATACGAAAGTGGTTGTTTTCTTTTTTTGGTAAATAAGTTTTTATTTTTCACTTTTAGTGGGTCAGTTTGTAATTTATCTAAGTTACAATAGCCTAATGTCAACTGTTTACTACTAATAATACTTTTCCCGATGCATGGACATTAATTTTTGAGGGGTTCTCCTAGTCGGTGGTAAAAAACCAAAGACACCGACTTCCGAAATTAAATTATTTTTCTCTTTGTAGTGTTTTTTTTTTTATAAGCCGGTTGTTTGCTTTTGTAAAAAACTTACATCTTTTGTAGGTGATCCTAAATCAATAAGTAAACAATCTGGTGAGAGTATTAAGTTATTATAAATGGATTTTTACGTAATGATAATGACAGCATTTGGTCGATCGTCTGAGTAACCTTCATTTACGAACCACAGGCTCAATGACTCTTCAACTTCATAATACCTATGTAGGTTAGGTACACACAACCTGTAATTAAAGAGACCGCGTGACCAGAAGCACATACACACTGCATACAATAACAAAATTAACAGGAATTACATCACGTCCTCTCGGAATCCGATAACTGCCTGTATTAATGGAATTTAATTAAAATTTGAATTACTTATAAAAATAAATTAAATGTTTTGTTTACCTCATTTAGAGCGGGATGTAGGGAAGAACCACAGAGCTCGTGGTTGTCAAACTGTGACGAATGTTAATACGTATTTCGTAAGCCAAAAATATGACTCTGTACTTTTGAGCAATGTGGGGTTTCTCGGCCGTTCTTCTCCATAGAGAAGAACCTACGTTTTAGAATGGGCAACTAAAAAAAAAAAACACTTTTATTTTTTCTCAAACAATTATTGAGGCAGCTCCGGTAAGTTATGAGGATACTTGATAGAAATAATCTTGATGTGGTCGAAAACAAGTCAAGTTGATAGCATTAGTAGTTCTTGAGATATCCAGCTGTGACAGACGGACAGACAAACAGACAGAAAGACAGACTGAGTCGCACCATAAGAGTTCCTTTTTACAATTTTGGTACGGAACCCTAATCAACGATGGGATTTAGGTTGCAAACTGGTTTCGTAATAAGCTCTCCTAGAATAATGATACCGTCGGCCTCAAAAAGATGTATACGAATACATCGACAAGAATTCATTAATTTATTGTCTAAAATCTTTATTCCATAATATTTTATCAATGTGTAGCCACTTACTGAGATGATCACCATGCCTGCTTACAGCACTTAGGTGACTTTGGACCATGATTTCTTCAGTATGTTATCTTTCACTGTAGATGCCGAGATTAATGGAGTGATATTCAAAAACTCACATTGGCCACACACTAATTTTTGAGATGTGAAATAAAAACTTTGGGTAATGCTGCCCATTTGTTATCAATGAACATTGACCTTTTAGCCATATTTTAAACAGGATACACTTCATATATGAACATAATATTGTTTAAATAACAACAGTTCCATGTAATACAACAGTTATTTGGCCGTCCATATCCTTATTTACCTACGTAAAAACATACGTATCAACTCAGATAAAAGTTACCTGCGACGTATTGTTTTTGGATTTATTAAGCCTTGGATACATCATCATTATTATCGACTCAACAACACCCACTGCTTCCCATCTTATTCTTTGAGCATATAAGGAAGAAATATAGGATGAAAGAATAACGTATAAAAGTTCGAATTTCGAACGTTATCGAGGTATGAATACGCGGTGATTATAATTTAAAACAAAATTAAGAGCGTTTGTGCCGCGCGGGCTCGCAACGTCGCATTTTTACAGGTCTTTCATTATTATTTTATTACATTTACATCAAATTACAATTTTTTTAAATATATTATCTAGATTGTTGGTATTTATAAGTATGTATGCTATTTTTTTACAGTTATTTTGGTATTTACTCATAAAAAAGGACATTATAGATAATATTGTCAATTTTTATCGCACTTCGAAATTATTGCATCAATATAACGCTTTCAAGGACACTAGACGCCCATAGACGTCATAACAATAAAACTTCTATAGCCTTACTAATAAATATTTATACACGACATATACCGGAGTTATAACGCTTTTTAAAAGGGCTAAAAGTGTTATAACTCCGGTATAAGTCTGCTGCTAGTAAGGCTGCTATTGTCTCGTTCAATCAAGGGGAGAATGGACAATTTTAGTCTATTTTCTTAAATAACTTTAAAACAATTTATTTTTTAAATTATTTAAAAATATTCATATTTGAGACCCTCACAGTAAGCTCTTTCATTTGAAATGTCACACGGTACAGTTTGCAAAACTGTTTTTTAAATTTTCTTATTTGCCCCCCAAAATAGACATATTCAAAATCCATTTATTTACGTTACACGTCCGAGTTTGAATCACAAAAATTCATAAGTGTACCAAATTTCAAGTTAATCGGTCCATTAGTTTCGGAGCAAATTGGCTGTGACAGACAGACAGACAGACACACGAGTTATCCTATTAAGGGTTCCGTTTTTCCTTTAGAGGTTCGGAACCCTAAAAATGAAACAACTGACACATTTTTCTCTCGAAAAAAAAATCTCGCTTAACATCCACCACACTGATTCATAACAAGACAATACTACACTTTACACTTTAGTCGTAGTTCATAATTATACCTTCTTTTTCCTATTTTTGTTAATTTTTCTTTTGTTAATTTTTTTATTTTTTTTTTATTATGCTTGCTGCATGCATCCCTTCGTTGCATTGTACTCAATTTATGCTTATTGAATGAGAGAACGCCTTGACTTCCATAATACAAGTGTTACTTAGTTTGGAAGTCAAGAGTTCCTTTTCTTGTACATTAATAATATTTAATAAACTTTTTTTATTATTTTTTTTTTTAATGAAAAGTGCTGTTTAATATAGCACTCAAATTATGAAAAAAAAAACTTGTAAAAAATTGTCAATTGTTGCCTGTCACCTGTCACCGGTCGATTTTAACAAATAGGCCCCATGATACGAGATGATGCGTTCGGTAATACATACCTGCTTGCCTAGAACTAACCCATTCACTCTCAACTTGAAGACTAGAGCGGTCGGTAAACCCAGACTCCGGCAAGGACTTCTTAGCAGTTCGACAACAATGAATAACAACTATAAAGTTTATCTAGTGCTGTGAACATTTTCCCATATCATGACTGATTTTTAAAGTAGAACCACAAAGCAGAACACCTGATGTGGTTTCTATGGCGTCATAGAGAAACTAGAAAAGATGCACACTCATTGTGTGGCCTGTTTTAAGCTCAAACATGGGCATTGGCATTGTTTTAACACGTTCACTGTCCGTGACCCACATGTGGGTCATTTTGAATTGGTACGAGACGTTCGTGCCATACATGTGGGTCACTGCACTTTTCATACATAATGGGTTCTTACTTCGTGGACATAAAAGAAACATACTAGTATTATACATGAACGTATGCGCAATTATGTAGGTAAAATAAAAAAGCAATGAGCCATCGACTTTTTTTGTATATTTAGATCTTTGAAAATTGAAATTAAAAATAAATTTAAAAGGGTTCCTTGAACTTTTATGGCCTCTAAGGACCTGAAGTGGTGTAAAGGCAAGTACCTCAGTACATAGGAACGAAAAAAGTAAATTGGACGTGAGAGCTAATTTCGACATTTTGGCTGGACAGTGAACGTGTTAATTTAGTGAATCATGATTTTTAGAGCTAATAATAAAGGGAAATAATGGTAAAAGTTAAAACGTAAGGAAATTGCATATTCTGACGATTCGCTAATACGAGTATGCATTACTAGCTTTGCCCGCGGCCGCGTGGTTGTAGGAAATCATCCCACGGGAACACACTACTGGGATCATAAGTATCCTATGTCCTAATCCAGATCATAGTCTACCCATGTGCCAAATTTCATCCAAATCCGTTCAGCGGTTTTAGCGTGAAAGCGTAACAAACAAACAAACAAAGTCAATTTCGCATTTATAGTATTATGAATAACCGGTCTATCGACATTCTAGACTCACAAAATGTAATAGGTACTTAATTAAAAAAAAAAAAAATCTTAACACACTACTAAAGTTTCTATAATAATTATAATTCTATCATGATTCGAAAGACTCGTAGCGCCATCTATTACCATAAGAACGTTATTGTTATTTTCCTCGGGAACAGTACTTTTTTTCGAGATGAAAGATACCCTATGTCCGTTTCTGTACACATGACAACGTATATGCAAAATTTCAGGATGATCGATTCAGTGGTTTAGGCGTGGAAAGGTAACAAACAAACAAACAAACTTACTTTCGCATTTATAATATTAAGTTAGGAATTAGTTAGGATGACAGTAGGTACAGGCTTGAACATAGTTATCAACCCCATTTCTAACAAAACTGAAGAAGATTTTTGAAATATCTTAATAATTGCATCACCAAACTGCAATCGCAATGTCCCAGACTTCTTATAAGAGTCTGTTTTGATTCAAAACTAAGAGGTCTGTTCTCATGCTGCTTTTATTTGGGTTGGACCTTGGATCACAAAGGGGCTTTGTGGATTATAAAAACTGGTCTAAATGCCAATGCAATTTCATGGGTAGCTATGGTTCAGTAGGTAGGTTTTTAAAAGCTTTAAGGTGAAGCGAAAGCGGCAGGTAACCCGCGAAATTCTAATTTTATTACGTTTTTGCAATTTGTAGGTCAATCACGTTGAACAATGATCTGAATGTTGATTCGCGACCGTAAGAAATCTGTATTTATAAAATTACTAGCAGCGACTCGCTGTTTCACCCGCGTAAGTCTCGAACCCGTAGGAATATGGGAATAAAAGTATTCAATGTTTTAATCTAGGTTATAAACGATCTGTGTGCCAAATTTCACCAAAATCCGTTTAGTAGTTTTTGCGTGAAAGAGTAACATACATCCATCCATCCTCATAAACTTTAGCATTTATAATAAAGTGGGAAGTAGGATAGTAAGGATTCATCAATACAACTTTTTAAGACCAAGTAATCCAATTGAATGACTGGAGAATTTCATGAAATCTTGATATTTCAGGATTATACTAACTTAAGGAGTTGTATTACTGATTCTAATTGTTATAATTCTGTAAATACATATTTGTTACGGCCGCGAATCATACTTTAATCAACATACACCGAGACGCTGAGCTGCAAATTGCAACAATCGTATGAAAATGTGAATTTCGCTGGCTACCTTAGCGCTTCCCTCTTAAGAGGATTGTGATGTGCCGATACGCGGCGCGATTTTTGGAGGCAATTACCTACATTTCATACAATTATTTACATAAATATTGTTTCGGGCGATAACGTTTTTACTCCCCTAAACCTTTACAAAATTTGACAATTTTGGTCTCATTACATTTAGTACACTTTAATTTAGGTCTGTACGTTTTTTGTTTTTAGTAATTCAATTTAATTTAATTTAAAAAAATAAAAATGCTCGAGGATGTTTTTATGTCAAAAATATACATATTTAGATGCTAATAACTTATATCGTATGCAATATTTCTTTATAATAAAAACCTACGGACTTAGTTTTTCATTATACCTACAACATTTACTTTCTTTTTAAAAATTATGAAAATTAGACTATGTTTACGGGGAGAAAAACGTTATCTCTTTTTGTATGAAAATTTACAGATTCACAATCCTCTTAAGACTACATGACCTAAAGAGCGGTCTCTGTCGGACTGCATACAAAAGAAAGAGAAGCGCGATGATGCAACGCTGGTAATTTATTGTAAACTATGAAGCAATTATCTATTTACAAGATATTATCATTGTTATAGATATGGCATTACCTGCTATCATTTTATTAATTACAGCTATTCCCCCTATGGAGTTCGAATCTTTACAGTACACATGGCTACACTGCGTGGCAGCATTTCCAGTATAAGCTGATCTCGTATTGTATAGGATTTCCGTACAGTGAGAAGTCAGCCTACTGGAAATAAGAAAATCATTATCAGTTTTTGATAATATCATATTGAAATTCGGTATGTAAATTTCACTTTCAAAGTAGGATGTGTAATCATTATGACTTGCAAAAGAATATGTTTAATTATTAATCAGTATGGTTGTAAGCAAATGCATTGTTGCGTAAGCTTGGAATGACATGCAGAAATGTGTTGTTGTAATTGATATTATAATGTTAGCGCATGTGTTATGGCTGTCTGCCAGACGATGGGATTTATTTTCTTCACTTGTCTTTTTAATTTGTTGTTTTGACTGATGCATGAGGGCGCTTGGATAAGACGATTGGTACTTAAGGAGGAAGCGTCAGGGTAGCCCGCGAAATTCAAATTTTCTTACGTTTTTGCAATTTGCAAGTCAGTATTAAGTTGTATGTTAAATAAAGTATGATTTGCGGCCGTAACAAATATATTTTTATAGAATTATATACAATAGAATCAGTAATACAACTCCTTAAGTTAGTATAATCCTAAAATTTCATGAAATAGTAATTTTTTGGGATTACCTGGTCTTAAAGAGTTGTATTGATCACTTTAATGATTCTAATTATGTAAATAGATACTTCTTACGACCGCAAATTACAATTTGATAAACGTACAATATAATACCAACTTGTAAATTGCAAAAAAACGTAAGAAGTTTGAATATCGCGGGCTACCCTGACGCTTCCCCCTTAAGGCTTTTAAAACTGTATAAGCCGTGTGCCCAACGGGATTTACTATCGAAAAAAAAATAGCTAATTTCCATACAAATTTACTGTCATATTTAATACTAGCGTCCGCCCGCGGCTCCGCCCGCGTGGTATGTCGAACAAATTAGCTTATGTCCTTTCCCAGGGTTCAAAGTATCCCCATACCAAATTTCACCAAAATCGGTTAAGCCGTTTAGCCGTGAAAGCGTCACAAACAAACATTCACTCACTTCAGAGCTTGGCTCATCGCCGCAATGTTGCTTGCTTGTCGGTCTTCTACAGATCGTACATCGGTGAGTGTGCCTAAGAACTCCACGACCTGATTCCACCGGCCCCATTCTACCATTATATCAATCAAGAGCGGAATGGTAAATTTTAGTCTATTTTCTTAAATAACTTTAAAACAATTTATTTTTAAAATTATTTAAAAAAAATATATATTTCAGACCCTCACAGTAAGCTCTTTCATTTGATATGTCACAAGGTACAGTTTGCCAAACTGTTTTTTAAATTTTCGTATTTGCCCCCAAAATTGACATATTCAAAATTCATTTGTTTACGTTACACGTCCGTGTTTGGGTCAAAGAAATTCATACGTGTACCAAATTGCAAATTAATCGGTCCATTAGATTCAGAGCAAATTGGCTGTGTCAGACAGACAGACAGACAGACAAACACACGAGTGATCCTATATGGGTTCCGTTTTCCTTTTGAGGTACAGAACCCTAAAAACATGACACATGTACTACCTATTGTTTTGATTCTTCAACGTCCTATGTGACACTATCTTTAGGCACGTGCCAAGAAACACGTCCACACTGTTTAAAGAAAAGTAATGAGTTTGGTTGATTGATATTACGTTGAAGTAACAATAACACGGTATTTTTATGACCTTTGTTTTCTCTGGTAATAAATTCGTCGGAGTTTCTTCCGTCAGGTCTTCCCTATACAAAGTTACCTACAGCCAGCCAGCCTAGATTACGTACATTTTGGAAAGATAAATTATAGCTCCATGAACTAAACGCAACTAAACGCAAGTGTTATAATGCCTAAAAGTATATGATCTACTGCCGTAAGCAAAATCAGAAATATATATTATATTCTTCAAGATATAGGTTAGATAGTGTGTTGAAAACATAATACAACTAATTTTATATAGGTACGATAGAAAAAAATCATGAAGATACCTCGAAAAAAAAAACTGTTAACGTTTTTTTGTGAGAATATTCTACAAGCAACATATTATAGTGTTTTATTTTTTTAGTCCAATCAATAGATTTTTTGTAAATAGATAATTGCTTCATATTTTGCAATAAATTACCAGGCGTTGTGTCATCGCGCTTCTCTTTCTTTTGTATGCAGTCCGACAGTGACCGCACTTTACGTCCTGTAGTCCCCTCATTTTTTTTTTACTTTTAAATGTTTAATCCACGTCCCAATTAAGCGTCTAAAAATGCATGGTTGATAAAAATAAAATACTTATTTGAATATAAAACACAAAAAAAAAAAAAAATTACAAAGGGTTCCAAAATCAAAATTCAAAAAACCAGTTCCCTTTTATATTCATACGCAACCCTAAGGGCGTAGCCAGACAGACAGTTATACTAACTATAGAAAACGACCTTACGTAACGCACCTTTTCAACGTTTTTGTTAAGAAACCGGATGATGCTACAGTCCAGACTATTAAAAGTTCTAGGAACATGCCAGACGTTGGGGTAGGTCATGGGGACTTTAGAGTCACCTTTCGGGTAATGAACTGGGGACCTTCGACGACCTGCGACGTAGTAGGAAAGAAATTTGAGCCGTTTTTTGCGTGCCTGGATGGTTCTGTCTGGATTAAAAGGGTTATGGTTTCTTTTTTTTTGGATTTTACAAAAGGTTTTAGATTTTTGAAGGATTCTTTTTTTTGTGTTAGAATGGCTTAGGAATGTTTTGTTTATTGAGGTAGGTTTAATGATTATTTTTGAAGTTTGAGATCCTATTTACAAGGGCACGAAGTTTAGTTGATACGCTTTTTTTTAACTTTCTTGCGATTTCCGATTCCATCGGCTTTAAAGTTTGTGTACCGAAAAAAATCCTAAAATTAACTTTTACTGCACATGTATCTGTGGATTGAATTGAATTAGATTTTTTGAATTATCATTTTCTTTAAATGATTCATACTATTTATGTGTAGTAAATACAAAAACGGCCTATTGAATAGCGGTGAGACTTACATCATAGAATTGTTCATAGTTGATGACTTGTATTTTAATAGTATATACCTATTGGTGGCCCTGTGAGTAACTATTAGTGACCTTTTAGGACAGTTAACAGATAGGCGCGTTTGGCACCGTCACGTCAACGGGAATGACGTATCTAAATGAGAACGAGATGACGACGTCGAAGTAGCGATACATTCAGTTACAACGTCCGCGTGTCCACCGCACACCACCATAATACGTATATATTGTATTGAAAAAGCGCTAGCTTGATCAGTTAAGAATGAAGCGTCAGGGTAGCCCGTGAAATTCATATTTTCTTACGTCTTTTGCAATTTGCAAGTTAGTATTAAGTTGTATGTTAAATATAGTATGATTTGCGGCTGTAACAAATATGTATTTACAGAATTATATACAATAGAATCAGTAATACAACTCTTTAAGTTAGTATAATCCTAAAATGTCAAGATTTCATGAAATAATATTTTTTTAGGATTACCTGGTCTTAAAGAGTTATATTGATCACTTTAATGATTCTAATTATGTAAATATATACTTGTTACGACCGCGGGCTACCCTGACGCTTCCCCCTTAATCAGTCTGTATATTTACTCGTGTAACAAAAATTTATATAACTACTTCTATTATGTAAAATTATTTCCATCACAAAGTAGAGACGTAAGCAGCAATGCATTTTGGTTTAAAGGCTGATTTTACCAAATCTTTTAATCCGTGGAATGTTTTTGAATGGCAAAACAGTCCGGAAGATAAGACTTCCCTATAGGTTTAAAACAATTTTTCTTTCGTTTCTTTTTTTTTTCTAGGTACACCTAATCAGCGCCGACAAGGCCGGCCCAGAAAGAGGTGACAAGATGACCAGGACGTGTACCGTGAAGTCTGATTTGAGGTGGCGCGGGAAAAGAGGTCCTGGAAGGACTTCTTCGTATTAGCGTGTCGAAGGCAATCTAAATGTTCTCGGCCCAGAATTCGGCTACATGTTTAGCGTCATCACTGGCGTCCATCAGTTCCTGTAACGTGCAGCTGACAGAACACGCGGGACATGATATTAAGTGTCCCATCGTTTGTGGAACAGCACCACATTTACACTCCAACGCGGAGTCTTCTATGCATCTCCACCTGAACAGGTATTCGTTGCTTTGGCCAACCTGGGTCCGGAGTCTGTTTAAAGACTCATGTGAGGATGCGAGATCTTCAGCAGGTGGAACGAATGGTTTGGGTAAGGAAGCGCTGTCACGCCAGAGCTGATTCTTCGCCAGTGAATGGGACGACACACTTAGAAAAAACTGTTTCGGCTTTTCAGCCTTTGTGGCACAAGGATGTATTCGAGCAAAGGGTGTCGTGTGTCGGAGACCATATTGGCTCTTTCGCTGGAGCTTGCCAACGTTCTGCGAATTACTGGTGGCGCTATTCCTGCTAGTGGATACAGCATTTGAACCGGGGTCGGTTTTAGGCAACAGGTGATGTTCCGGCAACGCTGCCATCACGAACTTTGCTCGGGCAGAACGACTCCACACGGGGCAAGCGAATTTACCCCCAGAAAAAGATAGCAGCAGCCCAGTAGTACGTATAACGTGAGGCCACGCACCCCACTTCGATGAGACCTGGAAGGACTCGGGGGAGTTCTTTGCCCAGCAGTGAGACAGTATATGCTGAACAAAAAAAAAAAAAACAATAGATATAAAAGTTTGGTCAAAACAAATTGAGGACCTTTTTATTGGGGAATGGCTATTACAGTATCAATAAATTCCTAGATGACATATGACATTGTAATTAATGATTTATTATAAGATAACTTTACAAATTAATTACACTCTAACAAACAATCAAACACTAAAATAAAGTTACAAAAATAATATCCTAACCAACTAAAACTAACTAAAACTTGCCATACAATGCCGCCAGTCTCTTGGGTACTTTACCAGACGACAGCGATGCGGATGAATTTTTCGACGCCATATTTTAGTTTTTTTTTTTTTTTTAATAATTAATTATTGATTTTATTAATTTGACATTTATTATTTACTTGAATTTTTAATTGAGCGTTATTGTTTTTATTGACTTTTCTAAATGTATTAAATGAATTTTATTTTAATTGCAATTGTATAATGTATTTTTTTTAGTTTTTAAACACAATGTACCTAAGTATATTGTTATGAAATAAATTACTTATGACTTATATGACTTATTATATCTAACTCTTTAGCTGGCATGGTTTAAATGTACAAATCTAAATTACTCATAACACAGATCAGCACATAACTACTGTCACGAAACTTATCAAATCTTGTATATCATTATACTAATCGTAGATCGACGAACTTGTTCAAAATGACGTCATTAACTATGATGATGTTATAAGGTCTGGTCGTAGATAATTATGTTTTGTATGTTTCTGACTTATACAGGGTTATTGGTAAAAAACCAACAACCTCTTAAGGGGTCATTGTACGTATCATTATGAACAACTTTTACCATGGGACCAAACCTGAAATCGCGAAAACAAATCAGCTGTTCAGTAAATTTACGAGTATGTTCGCATAATTCGTCAAAATGTACTGAACAGCTAAAGTTTTTTCCGCGATTGCAGGTTTGGTCCCATAGTAAAAGTTGTTCATAATGATGAGTAAAATGACCCATTAAGAGGTTGTTGGTGTTTTACCAATAATCCTGTATATATGTTATTATTTAACTAATTACTTTACTTCTTGTTGTAATCCTACTAATACTAAAAATGTGAAAGTTTGGACGGATGAATGGATGGATGTTTGTTACTCAATCACGCCAGAATGGCTGAACAGATATGGATGAAATTTCGCACAGAGATAGATTATAGTCTGGAATTGCACATAGGATATTTTTTATCTAGGAAAATTTTCAACATCCACGCGGTCGAAGCCGCTGGCAATAACTAGCGAAGTATGGGTGTACTAACGGTACACCTTGGCTTAGCCCTTCCGGAATACAGGCGTGAAATTATATATTTAACTACTTCATTTATTCCGGCGTTGCCCTGGTGAATTTCATGTCTCTATCTCCAGTGGCTTCGGCTGTGTTTGCCTCATCTTCGCCAACATCTTATATATTAGACAAAATATACATTTATACACTAAAAACAGTGATATTCACAATGTTAACACCAGAAATAAGGACAAATTACGTGCTCCATTTCACCGGCTTCATAAGGTTCATAACTCATTTGTTGGGCTTGGTATAACTTTTTATAACAAGCTACCCTCTTCTTTGCTAGATTTGCCCTTTAATGCGTTCAAAGCTAAAGTAAAATATAACCTTTGTTCAAAGGCATACTATTCTATCAACGATTACTTAAACGATAAGAATAGTTGGTCGCTGTGTTTAGCTTAAGACAATGTTTATGTTCTTTCTCCAGAATTAGCATAGTTACTGACAGGTTATATGAGTTCATATAATTATTTATTTTCTTTGACTCTCAAGGTCAATTTATTTTAATTTTATTTTTATTTATTATTGACATAATCTACTCATTTCAATGTTTATTTATTTTTTATGAGTGGTATTGCAATATGTGGTTAGCTAGTGACCTCGACAATTGATCATAGTTTTTCTTGCCCGAGCAACCGGCAGCAAGTTCGTCATGCTCCCTTAGATGTCACTGCTTGCGGTAGCGTCGGGGGTCGGGTTGTCTCCTTCCCTCAAATATGGCGAGGGGGGTAATGGCTGATCTTTGCGTTATACTCGTGAACGGGTGCTGCTTGTGGTGACAGGTCGTCTTGCTGACCTTGGTTTTGTTTTGTTATTAGTAATTTAACTCGTTGTTGATTTTACTTCGATGGTCCTAGTTTATCCCTATCTGTGACTTGTGAGTTACGACTACATGTACGGCTATATGTAAGTGGGCACGCCCTTTATTACTGGAGGCTTTTATTTAGGTATAAAGTTCTGCTTACGTTTTTAGTTTTGTATTTTGTTTCTGCTTGAGTATTGTTTTCGTTTTTTTTTTTTTGGTATATTGGCGTGTGCTAGCTTACTTATATCAAATAATTTAATTTAATGTTTTGTGTTGCGTAATGTACCTAAATTATTATGCGCAGTATTATATAGAATCATTTTTTTAACTGAACAGACAGCTGTGCTGCTGGGGAGTTTGTTGCGCCACTTCTTCTCCCCAGCTAAAGCACTAGGAAGTGGTGAAGGGCGGGCGTTTTTGGGGGACTGTCTTATGTAATTTTGACGTTCAAAAAGTGCTGATTCTCAGCCTAGTTTGAATAAATGACTTTTGATTTTGATTTTGATTTTGTTTTCATACAAAAATACCATCCAAATTTCCGGTGAATTCTCCAAAAAAAATCTGTCATACAACAACAAAAAAAGAATAAGCCAAATTGGTGCAATCGTTCTGAAGTGATGCCATACATTCGGTCATTTATTTTTATTTACCTTCTTGAATTCACCCAAATTGAAACACAAACTTATTTTTTCCACCTTTTTATTGACGTCACAAAAGTCTTCATCGCAAGCGCAGGTACTATACCGTTTCCTAATAAACTTTATCGCTATAATAAGTGGTGCCCAACGGGTTTATAAGTTATAATTTATAGCATAACATATTTGCTCGGCATAACTTTTAATTTGAGGGTGCATAGTTTACGTTTTCGGCATGCAAGGACAAACTGACAGACGTGTGGTGTTGGGTAGAATAGTTTCAGAAGGTTAAGTTTGTGAGTCATTGGAAAATTGATACTTAAAGGTACAACCTATTGATTTAGACACCTACGTTGATTCATCATCATCATCAGCCTGCAGCAGTCCACTGCTGGACAACTCTCATCCAGCTGCTTCCAGCCACCCTGCGAAGATCATCGCTCCACCTAGTCTGAGGGCGTCGGCGATCATAAACTTTCATCCCCTATATCACCCCCTTTAGGATTTATTTTTGAGACAAAAAGTAGCCAAGGATGCCCATTTTTATCGAAATCCGTTCAGTGGTTTACTTTAGTTTTTCAGGTATGATCGCCGATTGTGAAGAGGCGCCATTACGTTTGCCGATTCACGGTCTCCACTCAAGAACACGTCTACCCCAACGGTCATCGGTTCTACGGCTAATATGGCCCATTGTCACGTCCGCTTGCTTATTCTGTGTGTGTCGACAACTTTGGTTCTCTGCCGGATCTCGTTCCGGATTCGATCCCTTCGTTGATTGGGGGTTGATTTTGGGAGTTGGTTGGCCTGTACAATTTTCTGTTGAAACCCTTTTTTTTTTGTGGATGGGAAATCATCAAATAACTTCTCCCGCTCTGGGTGGAGCGGGAGGGCGTGTCAGACTTCTACTGACTAAAACCCACCCGTGTTCCTTCAGTTGCCTGTGCCAGGGCCACGGTAACTCTTTCTGTTGAAACCCTGAGATTTGATTTTTGAAAAATAATGTTTTATATAGATTTTTTTCCCCAAAACGAATACTACTTATATCATGGAGTTCAATTGTTTAGCGTGTTTGTGTGCGCACAAAGCGTTTCACTAACACATTATTTCATGTAGGTTCCTAACGGTAAGAGCGGGCTAGTTTAAATCTTGTTGGGTTCTGTTTCCCAATAAGTTGTACCGTTTTTTTCCGTCGGGAAATCCTCATGGATACCCTCCGTCTGGGGAGAACGGAGGGTTATAATAATAATAATAAGAGCCTCGATCAATATCTCAAGAGGCTCTCGTTGGGTGGCTGGGTGAAGGGACTGATTCAGAAGGCAGTCCTCCTTGATACGGCGCGTATTGTGAGGAGGTTCCTGTCTCTGGAGCCCTAACCACCGGTAGCTTGGGCCCTGCTCCCGCTACCAGCGGATCACTATTCTTTATATTTTTAATGTTTTTTTTAATAAAAATATTTAAAAATGTAATAAAATAAGTTTTAGAAATAAATAAAGGAGATAATAATAATAATCATTTTATTATCAGGCTACTAATGCCCACAGAAAAAATACACAAAATAATATTAACAACAAAAATAAACTAATACAAATTAAAAACCTTATTAAACTAACTACACACGTAACATTGTTGGCGTCGTGTGTCGCTGCGCGGTGTCACGTAACAGTCCTCGGAAACGTCGATATACGACACCTTTCGGCCTAAAGTCCTCCTTCAAGCAGGTTTGTAGATGGTGGGTTGGAACTTGCACCACGAATGACTTAAAGTTAATGTCGTGGCACGATTCCAACCTTTTGACCCTCAGAGTCCAGTTGGTCTTTACTTTCATGTACTGCACGACCTCCTCAACTGTCGTGGTGTAATGCAGACGCGATACATACAACTGCGTCGTAGGCACAGCAGGGCGCAGCAACGTGTTGGGTCCACTCGGTGCAGTACCGCACAGGTTACGAGCACTGGGCTTCCTCTTCCTTTCCACTTTCGTGAAACCCTCCTCATCAACTCGGCTCATCCTTGGCAAGGAGCCACGGACCGAAGGCTGGGCAGGTTGAGCACCCACCTTCAGTTTTTCCCCTTTTCCAGTTTGTCGCTTAGGCTGCGACCCATCTGGTTAAAATTAAAGGGTTCAAAAAATATGTAGTGTTGAATAGGTATGGTACGGTGGTAACGAACCCTTCGTGTGCTAGTTCAACTCGCACTTGGCCAGTTTTTTTTAGTCTGCTGAGAAAGTCAAACGTCTTCTAACGGTTTTTCTAGTTCCGTAGTTCTAACAAGGAGCCCTTATAGTTTCGTCATGTCTGTCCGAGGTTTTGCTAAGAGACCGTTAGTACTAGAAAGCTGTAATGTTGTAGGTGTGTATATCAATTACGCCGACGGTGGTAAAATAAAATTTTGGAAATTTTTTTTTTTTTAGGGTAGCTATTAGTATTATTATTATTAGCTATAGTCAAACTAGCACACGAAGGGTTCGTTACTACCGTACCATACCTATTTTTATGTGTGAAGTGGGAATGAATATTTTTTTCGTCGTCTACCCCATCGTGTGGGATATCGTTGAATAGGTCTTTTAAAATGACTTGGGGGTTGCTAAAATTATTTTTCGATTTAATGCTCCATTTACGAAATATTAAACATTAAAGTGCAAATTTTTGTTCCAGTATTTTCTCTTCTAAAAGCTAAACTGCCGGCTTGAAAAATCTGGAAAAAATCACGATGATAGTGCATTTCATAAACTTTAAAGGAAAATTATAGCGGTAAAGATAACTTTATTACTTTAGAAGTAATAGTCGTTGAACTTGGGTGTTGGACAATTTTGTACCAAAAACAAAATCCTTAGTATTAATCCTTTAAAGTGACTAAGAGAAGTACGAGTATTTGCTTGTCTATAACGGATAAGGACTTGCATTGAACAACAAAATATGAAATAAAAAAACTAAAAAACCATAATAAATTATCATAAGTTTCACAATACTGCCGCTAGATGACGCTGTGCCAATGGGTTACGTTTTATTTGAGTACCTATAGAAGTCACAAACGAAATTAGTTTAATTTTCGAATTACAATTTTGTGAATAGAAATAATAACTTGGCAACAATCGTACTCTTATTTTTTAGCTTTAGCAGGAAGAAAGTGGTTATTATTAGTTAATGTCTAATCTGTTTAAATAATTATCTTCGAAAATCAACATTTTGTCATTAGTTTAGTATCGCTATTCGATAACAGATGGCGTTGTGCCGTGACGTTACTTTTATAGATCGCAGTCTTGCAAGGTATGACCTCCGTGGTTACGTTATGTGTTAAAGTTTTGTTTTACTCTGGACACCCTTGTCATATACGTATATATTTGTTGTTATTATAACCATTAACTTCTAATATCTTTATCATTACTTATATTCAGAATAAAGAAAAACAGAATCATACTATATTGTGATAACGGGCTACTACGGAACCCTACACTGTGCGTGGCCCGACACGCACTTGGCCGTTTCTTTTATCCCTTCTTTCTTTACCACAGAATAAAAATACAAACTTTGACTTCTGTTGTATCTGCCTTATGTGGCTGGCATGAAGGGCCAGACAATGGCAGGTCACCTTGTCGGTCGTTGCACGCTTGCATAATGTTTTTTTGTCCGTATTTCAACCCAATCTCGGGAACTGCGCCGCTTTATTGAATCATCTTGTGAGTTTCAAGGATGTTTTTGTTCTTAAGCGGTATTTAAGAACTTTATGTATTAAATAACGTGTGGTAAATGGGTAGGTAAGTACGGGCTCTTTGTTGTTTTGGATTTTTTTTATCTATGGTAATTGCTATTTAGTCATAAATTATTCAGTAGTAAATGATTTTAAACCGTACGTTGTAGTACTTAGAGTGAATCTTCCTAGTGGTTACTTGTATTTAAGAGCATTGTGTGAAGCTGTAAATTTTCATACAAAAAGTGATAACGTTTTTCCCCGTAAACAGTCCAATTTTCATATTTTTTTTTGGAAATGTAGGTATAATGAAAACTAGGTTTGTAAGTTTTTATTAGGTAGAAAAAAATATTAGTTATTAACATATAAATATCTATATTTGACTTAAAAACTTCCTCGAGCACTTTTTTTTTTAAATGAAACTTAATTGACCTAGATTTAGGTGTACTGGATGTACTGAGACCAAAATTGTCTCATTTTTTTATGGCTTAGGGGGGTTAAACGTTATCGTCCGAAACAATATTTCAAAAAGGAAATGTAGGTAATTGCCTCCAAGACTCGCGCCGCGTATCGGCACTTCACAACATACTGTAGGATACAGAGAGCACGGACAGTCCTGTGATCTGGCCATTGCAAAGACTAAGGATATCTACGGAATAGAAGTCAACATCGATTGAACGGACTGTAAAAGGATTTACTTAAATGTCTAATCTTATTTCAAATGGAGATAATAACTAACTCATTGTTAAATATGTATATAAATAATATATTAGGTACCTAGGTAACAAAAAGGTAGGTAATGGTAGGTGCAAGTTACTATCCATACCAAGTTGCCATTCCACCATTCCATCCATTCGCAATAAGCGCTTCCAAACATCCTTCATAATACGCACGGCACAGGAGTGGAACTCTCTACCTGCGTCTGTGTTCCCGAACGCTTACAACCCGAATCTCTTCAAAGTGAGAGTGAACAGGCTTCTTCTAGGTAAGCTCACTCCATCGTAGACTTTGTCTCTGTCACCTCTGACAGTCTGACCTAGACTATAGTCAACAGCAAACCCAACTCAAATAACAAAAAAAAAAAAAAATGGACTACTATCAGAATTTATAACAATTATACGAGATGGCCCTTTAATAATTTGTTTATGAAATGTTGTGGTTTTAACAGGAAACTGTCTGCGCACCATATTGTTGTATTATTGATTCATTGGCGCCGCCATGCCTTTTATAGTTAGTCTCAATGATTTATTCTCCTCTACGATAAAAATATGATCACATGCTGGGAAGTCCGACTACCAAGCTTCCTGACTTGCTAATCTTTTGTTGGTATGCGCTAGAGAGTGAAGGAGTTTATAGGTAGGTAATTGTTCACTGCTTTTATGCCTTCTGATGCTCTTAGAATGATTGCAGAAAAATCTATGGAGGAGCCACAAGCATGAAGAAAGCTAAACATTACATTATCAATTAATATAGTAATAGCAGTATTGCGCACATTAAGAATTATGAATTTATGCCAGCTTCGTTTTTTCCGCTAGAATGCACTGTGGATATCGAGCAGAGGTGGGTGGGCCAGAGTAAACGTTCGCGACTTACGAGCTGTAGGTCGTAGGTTCGAAGCCAGACAGACACTTAAATTTGTGTAAATTATTTCATCATCACTGCTATCAAAACGGTGCAGGAAAACATCGTGAGGAAACTGGCATGTCCTAGAACCGAAAATTGGAAGTAACTTCTACCGACCCGTACTGGGACTGTGTGGTAGATTACGGCCCACTCCTTCCCACAGCGAGGAGACCTGTGTCCCAGCAGTGGGAAAAATATACGTAGGCTCATTATCCACTGATGACCGGAAGTTGTCGGAGGCATATGCCCATAAGAGGATGTCTTTCGGCTGAAATGATGTCGATGATGCTAAGAATAGAAGATCGTTCATTTTCTCTAGTTTTTGTGGATCGAATCCGCAACGAGGTGATCCGGCAGAGAACCAAGTTGTCGACATAGCTCACGGAATAAGCAAGCTGAAGTAGCAATGGGCCGGCCATATTAGCCATAGAACCGATGACCGCTGGGACGTGTTCTTGAGTGGTTACCGCTCTCGGGCTAGGTGGAACGACGATCTTGGTAGCAACTGGGTGACAGCTGCCGGAATTCGAGCTGAATGGCTTGCAATTGCTTTATAGGACTGCTATAGACTGCTGATGATGATGATGATTGCTTTTGTCTTTAAAGTGATTGGATTTGCTGTGGATATTTCAGTTAACTTGAATTTTAGAAGCTCGTGGCTAAGTAATAACAGCCGCACAGGCTGAACCATCAGGTTAAGCTACGCTTGCCGGGGTTGGTTCGTGGATGCGTGACCATATTTTCATACCGAGACTCATCCATGCCTGCGTTGGTCCCGGCTGTCATTCGTGGATCTTTGACAGTCGTTACGGGTCGTCAGAATCTCGAGTCTGACAACCAGTCCTTACCAAGAGTTATCGTATTATCCAGTATCTGGGTTGTGGAGGTCAGATAGGCAGTCGCTCTATGTAAAATACTGGTATTCAGCTGCATATGGTTAGACTGGAAGCCGACCCCAACCTAGTTGGCAAAAGGCTAGGCAGATTGAATTAACTTGAGATTTGATTTTTTTTTTTGTCTGTTTAGCTAAAATGGTGTATTAGATAATCTAAGAGGCCAATACAATAGATTTCTTTGATATAAGCACAGACTAATACAGATGGGACAATCCGCAAAATCATTTAAAAAAAGCGACTCTTGCTAGGACACAATAAAGTGCAATTCAGGTCGCACAACGCTTATTACCTACAGTTATATTCACCTACAAGTTGCCTCTCTTTCTAACGCGTAACTCTTATACCTTCTGACCGCGGCAGTCCTACTGAATTGGCCCAGTGAGATAGGCCCGCCGCGAACTTGTAGCTTCATACCTAAACTGCGGTGTGATACAAGTGTCATCGTACCAACATAAAACATGCATTTAAATGAAAAGAGGACGATTATAAAACAGTGATAATAAACAACTATTTATAGTTTGAATAAACATGGCTGGTGCCTAGGGATGGGCAAAATCAGAGTATGTTTATTGATTCTGTTTTTTTTTATTCAACGAATTTGTAAGTATTTCTATCCAAGACTTTGAGTAAAAAAATTACTTATCAAATTACTACACTTATACACATATAGCATTGGCTATGTCGACCACCAAAATTTGTCCTATTTTTCATAAAAACATGTAGATTATTGTTACATAGGTAGTTATTTCATTAAAAAAGAAGTCTTATTGTAGTTGCTCCTATTGTACCTACATCTTTCATATTTTTTAAAGAAATCACTTTTCATTAAAAGTGATATTTTTCCTTGTTTTGAATCGATTAAAAAAAATAATCTTTTAATAAAAAAAATAATAATTTGAATCCAACAACCCTGCTGGTGTCCATCTGATGACCTTGGAAGGGTCCACCGCAGCCAGGGTCACCTTCGGGCGAACGACCGCTTACGTAAGCTATTGCATCACTGCGCAGAAATGCATGCTGTGATTCAAAGGTTAGGGCTGTGCTGGGTAAATTATTGAAAATACTACTAGCAATGGATTTTAGAGGGGCTTGTGACAGCCGCACGGGTCGATCGATCAGGTTAAGCTATGCTTGCCGCGGTTGGTCCATGGATGGATGATCATCTTTACATACCAAGACCCCTCCGTGCCTCGGAAAGCACGTTAATCCGTTGGTCCCGGCTGTCATTCGTGGAACTTTGACAGTCGTCAGAAGCCCGAAAGTCTGACAACCAGTCTTACCAGTATTTCCCGGTAACTGGGTTGTGGAGGTCAGATAGGCATGTAAAAAACTGGTATTCAGCTGCATCTGGTTAGACTGGAAGGCGACCCCAAGATCGTTGCGAAAAGGCTAGGCGAATGGATTTTAGGCTTGAATTTGAAGTTATTACCCTTAATAATTGGTGTTGAATTTCTATAAAATAGATACGGTATATAATGCTCTTTAACAAAGAAAGGAACATATTCACACAACATAGGTACCTATATTTCATTGCATTCCGCTCACAATACATCCATCTTTTTCTTTTCGTCACCTTTATGGTAAAGTTGCGAATCTGTTTTTTGGTGCAACCTGCCCCCAGTGTGATAATACACACCGTGGCAAATTTTCAAATCTGTGTCTGTAATAGTTAACAAGATCTTGTAAACTATTACAGATACAGACTCGAAACTTTTTCACGGTATAATTTACCACAATGGATGAATGGAGGAATGGATGGGCTAAGAACCAGTTTTACGCGAAAATTACAGATTTGCAACTTTACCATAAATGTGACGTTTTATTGTCTCTGGTCTTCCTATTTCTTTCTATACATAACATTGATATGCATCGCTCATTTGGGCACATGCTTTTCATTCTCACCACGGGCCCATACCAAGATTTGATTCCCTTTCAACTTCTCTGTCACTGACACCACATTCAAAGTTCTTGTACTAACATCATCATCTTGTTACCTTTGTCCCATGTTACTTCGGGTCGATGCAACACGTGGTTTTCTTCCTTTGTCTCTACCTCTGTCGTTCTTCTCTCTATTCTATCGTTGACTCTTTTTTTTTTCATATCACAAAAATCGCTTGACTTTATTGTAACGCGAAGACATTGCCTCCCAAGATACCTCCTAGCCTCATTACCTTTCTAGTTTGGGGGCCACCTGTTCATATTCACAGGACTTTCAACCTCACTAAAAACAAAATATTTTATTTCGGACAAATATGAGATCCATAAATTGTTAGTATCAGGTTTGCACTTAAAACACTATAGTTAGTAACTTAAACTAAAGACGAATTAATGAGAAGAAATAAAGACTACAAGAAAAGAAAACCACGGCGTACTGGTGTCTTCTCACTAATTGCGCAGGAAATGTCTGCTATCAGCTGCTCTGCTTTTGTATTAAATTGTTGTTTTACCATTACTTATCGTCAAACTTTATGTTTTGTGAATAAAAATTATTATAATCATCCCTCACAAAATCCACCCAACTTTTCTTTGGTATTCCTATTTCTTGTAATATAGGTACTCATTTCTTAATTAAGACATTGCCGTAGCAAATAAATTTGCACATAATCAGATAAAGTTTTAATTTTTTTTTTCTGTGGGAAATCATCAAATAACTTCTCCCGCTCAGGGTGGAGCGGGAGGGCGTGTCAGATTTTTACTGACTAAAACCCACCCGTGTTCCTTCAGTTGCCTGTGCCAGGGTACGGTAATTCAATTTAAACGGTTAATTTCAAACAACCCGCGACCCTGGCAGGAAGTGCCAGCCCTACTGCAGATATAAAAAGTGGACCAATCACAGCTGAGTACAAAATTACGCATGTCATTTTTTTTTGTCTGATGGTCTGATACAATATTTTACGTCTTAGTTACGAGTATTTACAATATGTTTAATGTCAGAATTAGTTACTTCTGCTAGCTAACCTTTCAAGATATTTTTAAACCTAATATATTACCTAGAATTTCTTCAAAGAACCGTCTGCGGAAGCATTCATAGTTGTTTTTGTCACCAAGCGGAATTGCAGAGTCCTGATTCGAAAAGTGTGAAATTATCGACACTTCATTTTTCAGACAATAGATTTTTTTTTTGAGATGGGTTGGCTCTTGACTATAGTCGAGGTCAGAGGTGACAGAGACAAAGTCTACAATGAAATGAGCTTACCCAGAAGAAGCCTGTTCACTCTAACTTTGAAGAGATTCGAGTTATATGCGTTTGGGAACACGGACGAAGGTAGTGAGTTCCCGCGTGGTCTTCCTATGTTCTAGATAAAAATGGAAAATGATTTGTATGATATTGTCTGACAGATAAGCTAATCGGAAGTTATCCGGATTAACCCAAAATGTGGGATGAATTACGTGTAGCAATAGAATGACGTTATTGTCTTACCAAGAAGTATCGTGATACCTTTTTTTTTTTTTTTTTTTTTTGTGGATGGGAAATCATCAAATAACTTCTCCCGCGGAGAGCGGAGCGGAAGGGCGTGTCAGACTTTTACTGACTAAAACCCACCCGTGTTCCTTCAGTTGCCTATGCCAGGGCCACGGTATCTTTTTCAAACAACCCGCGACCCCAGCGGCAGTATCGTGATACCTGGTAACTGGTTTGTAGAAGTCAGACAGGCAGTCGCTCCATGTAGCAAGTGTAGGTGAAGGGCGGGCGTTTTGGGGGACTGTCTTATGTAATTTTGACATTCAAAAAGTGCTGATTCTCAGCCTAGTTTGAATAAATGACTTTTGATTTTGATTTAAAAAAAAAAACTGGTATTTTGCTGCATCCGATTAGACTGAAACCCAACATAGAATGACGTTTGAGGATTTTTTCCATCACCAGAATTTTCTTCACAATTCTTAAATAAGAGCTCTGCCTTATTATTTGTACTGGTAATACATTCTCAATGTTAAAGATGGCGTCAGCAGCGTACATTACTCACAGTTTAATATTTATTACCTTTCATTTTACATTGGATGACGCTTCGAGTTAAATTCGCTAACCGGGTTTGAACCGACAACCTTGCTTGTTCAATGATCCTTGTTACTCAGAAGAAACACATTGTAAACTGTTGAGTATACTGTATCATTCTGTAGGTGTAATGTGGTTATTCCAGACTTCCTGGGGTGCGTTAAAATAGCCTCACAGTGTGGCTGACTGGGCTGTAGTGGCTTAAAAATATTAGCCACTTTGACGACTAGAATACTAATATTTCCTTATGTAGTTTCTTATGTATACCTTTTAGCCTGTGAGCAGTGTGTAAGCTTCGCTATTTTTAAAAGACTTCAAAAAAGGTGGTTCTGTATTCGACCCGTATGTATTTTTGTATGTTCGCGATTTTCTCAAAAACTGAGGAACCAATTTCGATGATTTCTTCACTAACGTGATCTACATAGTCTCAGGAAGGTTTTAGTATATAATAAATTAGGTAATTATTCTTATGTACGAAGTTATATGCTTAAATGTACTGTATCTCTGGTATTTCAATCAATCAATATGCCTAACCTTTTCCCAACTATGTTGGGGTTGGCTTCCAGTCTAACCGGATGCAGCTGAATACCAGTATTTTACATAGAGCGACTGCTTATCTGACCTCCACAACCCAGTTACTGGGTAATACGATACCTCTTGGTGAGACTGGTTGTCAGACTTTCGGGCTTCTGACGACCCGTAACGACTGTCAAAGATCCTCGAATGACAGCCGGGACCACCGGCTTAACGTACTTTCCGAGGCACGGAGGAGTCTCGGTATGAATTGTATCTCTGGTATTTCTAAGCGGATATTGATGATACTGCGTTTCGTTCGTCTTGGGCTTATGTAATTGTATAGGTAACCTAAAAAGAAAAAACCGGCTTCAAAAACCTACAAGGAATAAAATAACTTTCATAAAAAAACTTAACAGCTTTTGAAGTCGGTGTCTTCAATTCTTCAATGCACTTAGCTTGGCACCGACTTCAGAAGCTGTCAAGTTTTATTATGAAAGTTATTTTATTCGTTTTAGGTTTTTGAAGTCGGTTTTAACATATTTTAAAGTGAATTTATTTTATTTCAAATCCCGTCCAGGGCATCTACAACGCCACATGCGATACCTACGCATCAAAGACCTGACGTCACACAAAATCCTGCATCGCGCAAGCAGAGTTTACCGTGCGACTGGCATCCCGACATCGATCGTTGTGCAGTAGCCCACCAGATACAACACCCGTCTGGTCGGAGGATCCCCACTTTTCTATGGAGGATAAGTGAACTTGACACCCTATTTCACCTTTTTCTTGCGTCCAGGGAAAAACTTACACCATTATTTTTATTTTCTTTCTACTAAGTAGGTTTGCTGTGGTTCTGGCTTGAAGAGTGCTGTGGAAAAATAAAGACTTGAACTTTATATCTCAAGTCTCTCTTGGTGTTGATAACTGAAACCTACATGAAAATTTTAAACGTAACATGAACAAAATGTATCAAACGAATCGGAAATTTCCATTCACACAATCATTCATTCACTAAAACTTTCCTTTCTCGAAAAAAAAATCAATACGTCAAATAGTAGTACAAAGACCAATGAAGGGTAAACATCCGTGTTGTGTATTACCTCTAGTAATCCAAAAAATATAAAATCCTATTAAACAGCATGTCGTAAATTACAATCGCAATGTTTTCCAACCTTTGTTACGCTGAAATTCCTTCATTTTTCAATAAGAAATTCATGAAAAACGCATGACTAAAAACGTGCTTTTCAATCCTTATCGATACCGACAATTTTGCATTTCAGAAAAACCAGCGTAAATTGGACCTAGTTATGCAGAAAACAGCCATATGACACTTTCCAAAAATGAGTTTATAACACAGCCATACTAATTTCGAAATACAGTTTTTTTTTTTGCAAAAACAAACATATCGATATCTCTATTTATCACGGAGATATGAGCCGTCAAATTCAGCCATGGCCATGCATCCATAATGCAGCCATTTGTACTTTTCCCGACAGGGCTGCCTTCTGCATAACACGGTCCAATTCACCCTCGAAAAAAAATGACGTTCGAAATTCAAAATGATTTTGACGTTTCTCAGCGGCCATTTTGTACTGGTCGGTTGTAAAATTGTTGTTTAAAAATTGTTGAACCGATCACTATGTTTACATAGCACAGTATTAGTACCAAAGTCGTAAGGCTAACGTGTTTTTTGTACACGAGATGTGATCTTGGTGTGTTTTTGTGAAACGTGACATAAACGTGCTATTTCCGGTTGTAAAATGAGCAGCCGTTTTTCTTTACGACTTAAACCACTAGAGGGATAATTATGTTCGCATAATTCGTCAAAATGTACTGAACAGCAGATATTCTTTTTTGCGATTTCGGGTTTTTTTTTTATTTATTTCCAAAATACTTAGCTTAATACATAATTTTGGTTTCAGCCACACAACGCAAACCTCTCAGGGTTTAACTGTGTGCTGGCGAACCGTTCATTATTTTTTATTTACGATGTTATATTAGAATGGTGATAATAATTCATACATAATAAACAATACATAATTTAGAAGAAATTTTGTGTAAAGAAACGTTTTGATTTGTACTTATAACTTTTCGAACTCGTTTTGTATAACGTTCGCAAGTCTTCTGGAAGTTTATTAAGAAAAAAAGGTACTAAATATTCTGCAACCCTCATCCCGTACACATTATTGAATTTTGCTAGGATGTATTTATTTTTAAGTGGTATCGTTCTCAGAAAATCAGGTCTTGTTTTTTCGGTTAGCAGTTCAGGTCTAGGTGTTTGGCCCCATAGTAAAAGTTGTTCATAATGATGAGTACAATGACCCCTTAAGAGGTTGTTGGTGTTTTACCAATAACCACTTATAACAAAAAAAAAAAAAAACAATATTAACAATTTTTGTCTGTCTGTCTATTTGTTCCTGCTAATCTCCGAAATGACTGGACCGATTTTGACTGGCAAATAGCTGATGTTATAAGGAGTAACATAGGCTACTTTTATTTTAGAAAAAAAAATAAGGTTTCGGGCAAGAAAAATAAAATCCATGAACTTGTGAACAAATAGCGCGGACGAGTGATGCGACAAGGCGGGTCGGGGGACGAGGGAGCTTTATTAAAATGTGGCTGTTATTTTAGTATATTGTGTATCTTACGACTTCCACGCGAACGAAGTCGCAGGGCTCAGCTAGTCTAAAATAAATGATAAATAAATTAAAACAAAAATAGTACTTTCAGTATTCGTTCTTCCAGGAATCACTGTATGAAGTCAGATTCATTAAAATTCCCATTAATTCTGTTATCTAAGAGGTATCCTGTTCAGCATAATACCAAGCTGATAACATCCCGCCATCACGAAGTAAATGAAAACCAGAACCATGTCTTTCCAAAGTAACTCCTTTGTTAAAACGTCTGATGATTAACATCTTCGTTTATAACAAAAATAGTCTTAAGATTTTCCTTTCCATACATTTGCAGACACGATGCCTATGTGTGCGTGTGTCGACCACTTTACCTTGAGACCCCCTACCTCTTGTGTCTTGGAAATTTGAGGGGATGAAACAAATTCAATGGAACTGGAGAGGTCTTGGTAAAATGGTGGACGGTTTAGGTTGCAGTATTTGATGTGTAGGGCCTAAAGGGTGTGGTTGATTTACGCGTTTAGGTGTCTGCGAATTTGGTTGCGAATGTTTGCATTTTTGGCGAATTTCTTGATAAAATAATGTGTTACTAATATTAATTAAATGGCCCTTAGGTACTTCAGTTGTTTAGCTTGTATTCAAGTTGAATCTATTAAGAGGCCGTTGCCATGAATCAGCGGCTGTTTCCACATTAATAAATATCTATATTATGTGAAAAATATGTTTAGAACAGTAGTTAATTACAGTAATGCATATTATTGTGTAATCGGTTGTTGAATCCTGAATATTTTTGTAGTGGCGCCATTTTTAAATAATTTATTAAATCATCACTACGTTTAGCTATCCACTATCCGTTACCAAACACGGATTCATAAAAATCATCACTAAGCTCAATTAAAAATAGTTATGTGTATTAATTATGTCAACATTTTCCCTATACTAAAATAACATTGTCATCATTCAATAAAGTCCTGAGTTCCTATGTCCTTATACATCAAACCATCGCCATACTTTGCTCTGAAATAACTCCAGAAAATAACTGTTTACTCTTTGGGTTATTTTCCTGTATAGAAAGAAAGAAACAAAATACACTTATTTAGTAGATTTCTAAAAGGCACACAGCGTAGTATCCTGTAAAATAAAAACAAAAATATTTTTATTGTTAAAAAAACAGTACTTACTGTTCTTTCCTAAAAACTTTTCTAGAGAATGCAACTGTAGGTCTGTATCGGTGAAACATTTAGAGCTAAACATAAAGAAAACGTCACACACAAAAATATTCCAGACGATCCAAACAAAAAGTGCATTCAACTTCCCAGCCGCATAAAACAATCGCGACCCTAACATTCGCACACGAACGCACGCGCGAGTGTGCACGCTCGACCTTGAGCGAGCGGGGTCGCTGCCCAGCCGCCAAGGGCGATGCAGTGCTATGTTTATGTAACGCACTATTCTTACACCGTTAGGCTGGCTTAGTTTGTTAGGCGTAAGTCAAATTGCGGCTTTATTGCGATTTTTTGAAGAGGTTTGTGCTTTGTAATTTATTGATTTTAAGTGTTAAATATTTTTAACCTGGACTTGTCGGGCACAAGTCGATGGTAATAGACTCCCCGCCTATTACATGGGACTCCATTGTAGGTACACATCTGCCAAACCCTTCGGGAATACTGGCGTGACGCGTGATTTTTTTTTTTTCATAATAATAACCTGGGACATTGTTCGCACACGGTCATCTGATCCCAAACTAAGCAGAGCTTGTACTATGGAAACCAGATAACTGATATATTACAAACACTACTCTTTTTTTTGTAAATACATACTTATATAGATAATTACACCCAGACTCAGAACAAACAGACATGTTCATGCACACAAATGTTTGTCCTGGATGGGAATCAAACTCATGACTTGCGGCATGACAGTATATGAATACCAGTATTTTACAAGCAGCGACTCCCTATTTGACCTCCACAACCTAGTTACTGGGTAATACGATACCCCTTGGAAAGACTGGTTGTCAGACTTTCTGGCTTCTGACGACTCGTAACAACTGTCAAAGATCCACGAATGGCAGCCGGGACTAATGGCTTAACGTGCTTTCCGAAGCACGGAGGAGTCTCGGTATGTAAAGATGGTCACCCAACCTCGACTCGATTATCGACGTTATTACTTATTTTATTTGACTATTCTTTGATAATAAGTAACCACTACGCACCAGACTTAGCTATTTATTTCTAGCTGGGGAGTGAATGTTGTTCTTTTACATGAAAGGTAAATACGAGTACATCAAAATTATTAAGTAATTCTGATTCTAAACGGAATCTTTGAAAAAAATCATTGAAGTGTTCAATTTCAAAGCAATTAAAATTCAATTTTTTTGGTGTATCAATATAAATAAATAATAATATTAATTTAATTATCATTAAAGACATCTATGCCTGAGCACCTACTGGTACTTGTACCATATTTGGTTATTTTTACCATTGATGATAGTAATATTTGCACCATATTACTATCAATCGTAGTTGTAGAGAACAGCTCGCCCCGGGGAAGTACTAGCTACCACCATGCTTATTTCTCCCGGTAAGCAGCTTTGCTGGGTTTGGGTGCCGGGTGTAATTACTAGCACATTAGCAGTGGTCGGAGTAGGTAGAGCTGTTTTTGCCACTTTCGACATGCGGACATAACATGGATATGCCAAATATTATAAAAAATAATATAGAAATATAATATAATATTTCCTTGTGCAGTAAAGTATATTTAGTATTGTTTCTAACAGTTTTAGTTAATTAATTCATATTTCACGAAGCTACCTCTAACAACATTCCAGGATCCCTGTGTGTGTATATAAGTAAGTATATACTGTTTGGGTGCTCACCTACTACCTGCTCATAACTGCCCACTTACCCATATTAACTCACTTAAATCAATCGACAATTTCAAGATCCCGGGATTTCAGAGTAAAATCCATGTTAACATCAATGTTTGCGGTCATTCACCCCAAACAGCTCTACCTACTCCGACCACTGCACATTAGACATTATCAACTTTGTCTCATGGTGATAATTTGGTAGCAATTACTTGTACTGGATGACTATTTTACCGTCTTGAAAAAAATAGGTGAACGGAGTAGAAGCCTATGGCATACCCAGTTTTTTTTTTTAATAATAATATCTTAATTCAAATCATACGCGTTACGCAGGGGGCTGGGTATGATTTGAATTTCGATATTTTTTAACGATCTATAAAGTTTTTTCATAATTTATTTTTATTGCTCTAGTTTACCTACTTCAAATGTGTAGTGTTTATTGATAGAGCAATTTCTGTCTAAGCATTCACTTATTGTACCCTATTTTTTTCAAGACGATAAAAAATATCATCCAGTAATTCAACAGGGATTGCTCATAAATTGTCAAACAATTTTATTTTTATTACTGTGCATAATAACGCAATTTTGAATGATTAATAAATAGTAGGTAAATATTTTTAGACGGTTTAAGTAACGTTTTAGTCATTTAATACAAGGATAAAAATTGAATAATATTGCAATGTCAAATAAAGACATTGTAAATCACGTGATACATCTATGCACCAAAATATTTCCTCATCAAAACCAATAGTTACCAATTATTTTGCTTTGTTTGTCATCTATTTTTGAATAACTGCGGTTTGCTGGTTTTTATTCGTGTTATTTACCTATTTAAGAAATTACCTGTATGAAGTACGTAATATTATGTAACACTGATAATATAACAATTATTTCAGCATCGTTAAAACCGTAGGTCGGTCAACGGGAGATAATGTTAGCAATTCCTTATCCTTTCCCACGTAGCGGGTGCATATCACCTTACAGGCCAGTTGGCGTGGTTGGTTAAGATACCACCTATCATGCCGCAGGTCGTAGGTTCGATTCCCATCCAGGACAAATATTTGTGTGCATGAACATGTCTGTTTGTCCTGAGTCTGGGTATAATTATCTATATAAGTATGTATTTACAAAAAAAAAGTAGTATATGTAGTATATCAGTTATCTGGTTTCCATAGTACAAGCTCTGCTTAGTTTGGGATCAGATGACCGTGTGTGAATAATGTCCCAGGGTATTATTATTTATATAATAATAATAACATTATTATTTATTTATTTATATTTAATCTTTTTGCAAAAAAGAACAAAGGCGGACTTAATGCCTTAGGTATTCTCTACCAGTCAACCAAGGGTGGTGAAGACATTAGATGACAGGTGATTATAATAAGAATAACATTCATATTTAAAATATGTCGTAATGAATCATAAATAAAATAGGTTCACAAGTATAACTAGGATACAAACTTATAATACACATACATACAAATCAATCAATCTGCCTAGCCTTTTCCCAAGTATGTTGGGGTCGGCTTCCAGTCTAACCGGATGCAGCTGAATACCAGTATTTTACATGAAGCGACTGCCTATCTGACCTCCACAACCCAGTTTACTGGGTAATACGATACCCCTTGGTAAGACTGGTTGTCAGACTTTCGGGCTTCTGACGACCCGTAACGTCTGTCAAAGATCCTCGAATGACAGCCGGGACCAACGGCTTAACGTGCTTTCCGAGGCACGGAGGAGTCTCGGTATGAAAAGATGGTCACCCATCCACAGACCAACCCCGGCAAGCGTAGCTTAACCTGATGGATCGACCCGTGCGGCTGTTATTACTTAGCCACGAGCTCCTTAATACATACATACATACATATTAATCTCGTGGCTAAGTAACAACAGCCGCACGGGTCGATCCATCAGGTTAAGCTACGCTTGTCGGGGTTGGTCCGTGGATGCCATCTTTACATACCGAGACTCCTCCGTGCCTCGGAAAGCACGTTAAGCCGTTGGTCCCGGCTGTCATTGGTAAATCTTTGACAGTCGTTACGGGTCGTCAGAAGCCCGAAAGTCTGACAACCAGTCTTACCAAGGGTATCATATTACCCAGTAACTGGGTTGTGGAGGTCAGATAGGCAGTCACTCAATGTAAAATACTGGTATTCAGCTGCATCCGGTTAGACTGGAAGCCGACCCCAACATAGTTGGGAAAAGGTATGTGGATTGATTGACATATAAGGTGCACGTAAAAATAAAGTCATAAATATGACTGTACATATATTTCAATATAAAATATTTAATTAATATATATACCTGTTGGAATTTTATCACGTGAAGTCCAGATATTAAAAATCAATAAAATACGGATATGGGGTAGTACGGAACCTTTCGGACACGAAGGGTTCCGTACCACCATACAGTATTTAAAAAACCCCTTTCTTATACGGGGAGGGTCCCCGTATAAGAAAGGGGTTTAATTTTTAACTTTATTTTATTCTTATTACTTGTTGTTATAGCGGCCAAAGTAAAAAATATATACAGGGTTGTTGGTAAAACACCAACAACCTTTTAAGGGGTCCTTGTACTCATCATTATGAACAACTTTTACTATGGGACCAAACCTGCAATCGCGAAAAAAAAATCAGCTGTTCAGCACATTTATGTTCGCATAATTCGTCAAAATGTACTGAACAGTTGATTTTTTTCGCGATTTCAGCTTTAGTCCCATATTAAAAGTTGTTCATAACGATGAGTACAATGACCCTTAAGAGGTTATTGGTGTTTTACCAATAACCCTGTATATTCTGTAAAAATTTCAAGTGTCCTATTACGGTTCAAAATATACAGCCCTGTGACAGACGGACGGACGGCATCCTTTGAGTACAGAGCCCTAAAAACCAGCTGTGGGAACCAGCTACTACACAGTTCAAGTAAAACTTGTAGTTACACGCTAGGAACATAATGCCCATTCCTTTATTTTTAATTGCGGGTAGCACCTGGCATGTCGTGGGGACACCGTTACACCGCATAATCTCTGGTGGTATCACTTATATACCACGATTATTTGACGGGACGGTAATGCATCCCATTTTTTTATTTTTTTATTTGAGATGGGATTGCTTTTGACTATAGTCTAGGTCAGAGGTGACAGAGACAAAGTCTACGATGGAGTGAGCTTACCCAGAAGAATTGTCACTAAAGGGATAGACAGAGATGTTGTTAGCATGGCCAGCCAGCTCGTTTTAGCCATTGGTGTCATAAGTCCCATGTAATAGGGGGCGAGCCTATTGCCAATAACTGCGCACTTAACTTAGAATTTTCGTCTTAAATCTCAATACCTCTTTGCATGACCCGAATATTAACAAGAATCCGTCAAGGTAATTAGGTAAATAAAGGAAGAGGAAAGCGTACAAAAAGCTTATTGTCTTTGGCACTCCGTTATTTTACAATACGTTACCTAGGAGTAGATTGGAGGTAATAAAGAAAGAAAAACAGTTTATTCACGTGAAATTGATTCACACAAAATACAGATAAAAAAGCGAAACACAAAATAATAAAATATAACAAACCACACAAAACAAAAAAGCACAAAAACAACATAAGTAGTACAATAAAATAAACCAAAAAAAAAGTAGACCATTTTTTTAAAAAATCTAAATACTGATACGTCTCGGAAATCGACCGACATACTGTTGGTGGTGAAAGTGTTGGTCAAGCCCTCCCAAAATAACAAAACATATTATATATAACCCGCAAAATCTTATTACTTTCGATTTTCAAAAAAAAAAAAATAAATTAAAATAACCGCCATGCGTCATTCTTTTGACACTCGTGTGTAAATAAAATCTTTTTATTAAGTAATTTAAAAACTTATTCCATCAAAATATTATTAAATAGTTACTCTATCCGGAATTACCTTTGATTCTCCATAAAAACTTATAAATTCAACATAAATTCAACAAAAATATTTTTTTGTTAATAAATTTTAAACAGTGGTGACGAAAAAATAATGCAGGTATAAGATTTTGCGAAACATATGTTGTATTATTTTGGGAGGGCTTGACCAAAGCTATCACCACCTCCAGTATGTCGGTCGATTTCTGGGAAACCTGTATAATTTTATCTCTATAATGTAGCAACAACATACTAACGTTTAGTAATACCGGGATAACCGGGAGCGTAGGGCGCTGTCAGTCAGGAGCAATATGCTGATCCGTAGGTTTGCAAAGTGCTCAAAGGATATAAAAACTACTCTGTTTAGGGCATACTGCCAATGCATAGGGCATACTGCAAAAAAGGCTTGGGATTGAACTGCTCCAAATTTTATTTTATTCTTTTATTTTTGCATACTTAATGTTGACATGACTATTTACTTTGTACAGTATTTATATTATTTTAATTTATTGTGAATGTGAAGACTATGTAGGTCATTGCTTTTTTTTGTTTGTTTTATTTTTTCTCTCAGTTATTTTTAAGCATCGTCTGGCAGTTTGAGTAATTTATGCGGCCTACCCCAATGTCCTTTCTTTGGTATTGTTCGTCGAATCGTTGAGCTCCTTAAGTTCTGAGTTGAGCTGCGCGATTACTGACAAATGCGTGCACTGACTGGACAGGTCCTCTCAATCTGTGTGGTTCTTTCCTCAAAAGACCATTTCAGACACCAATCTACATGGTCTTCACATGAAGTGACCAAGATTATGTCTGGACTTTATAAGAGACTGTGACCTCTGAGTTTGTTTCGGCCTTTCTTCTCAGAGTAGTCAGATAGGAAACGCCGACCTCATCTAGTTTAAAAAAAAAACATGATTGACTTGTAAAAGTGTTTGTACAAACCTACTTACAGAAATAAAAATCATTTATCATCATTTATCAATCTTTTTACACCTGCAGTCTATGGGTCGACTACACGCAGAGGGCTTACAGCGCCTTACGGGTCCAGTACAACAACGCATACAGGGCGCTGTTGGGGGCCACGACACTGTAGCGCATCAGGGATGTTCGCAGAGGCACGGATAGATGACTTTTCAATCATGACTTTGCAATCATGCGTGCGCGTGTAGCCTCCCTGATGCGGCGGGTGCGGGACAGCGCCAACAGCCTCATAGTCACTGTGGCCGATAGGGCGGAAGGTCTAATGCTCAGGCACTGGACCAAGACACGAGTATTGCCTTCAAGCCGTGTCGTGAAATAATGTTTTTGATTATTATTATTTTTATTAATGAACCCTGACATTCGTATTAATTGCCAAATTTATGTACTAACACTAGGTATTAAGTTTGTTATGTAATTACTAACTATTGGAATGTATTTTCTGTCAAATAAATGATTATTATTATTATTAATAACCATTCAATAATAGTTCTATGTCAATATAACCTTGGTAGTCTTCTAACATTAATCATTCAAGCACGATGAAGTAAATTGTAGATGTCAATCAATCAATGTGTCGTCATGACAACACGGTGTCATGACGATTATTTATTTGACATGCCAATTAGCAGTGTTTGTGTAGAAATCATAGATTTAGGCCCGGTTTGTTGATCCGTAGCTAACTCAACCAATGGCTAAACATAGTAACTAATGGTTGATATTGGCTAAATGTGAAAGGCTGAACACGAATGTATTCATGTTAGCTCATTCATATTAAAAAAATAGTAAGTAATGGCTTAACTCAGCCTTTCACATTTAGCCAAAATTCAACCATTAGTCAGAAGCCTAAAAGTCTGAAAACCAATTCTGAATACCAAGGGGTATCGTGGTACCCAGCAATTTGGTTCAAAATCAAAATCAAAAGTCATTTATTCAAACTAAGCTGAGAATCAGCACTTTTTGAACGTCAAAATTACATAAGACAGTCCCCCAAAACGCCCGCTGTAGGAGAAGCACCATACTCCTAACTCCGTTTGCTATTAGTTATAAGTAGCTATAAGAATGTACTAGTAGCATAAGAAAACACTTAACATCACCTAACTGATAAATTTTCCACGAAACTATGCTTGTCCGTAGGAAATAAACACGTTTTGACTTGAACGCAGAGAATCAACTCAAAACTGCGTAGGGGTTTCTCCCTGGCTCAGAAAAGTCGACAGGTTGTGACTTGCACGAGAAAATAGGGGCGTGGTTATTGTTTAAACCACATATATTGGTGTTATAGTTTTACTCGGGTGAGGTGTACCCGCTACAATAGCTATGGTGCAAAACTAATATATATGCGTCCCCTAGGATTGAAAGTTACCATCATGACCTATGCGGGTTCAGTGTTTGCGCACGCAAAACCTCACCTCATACATAGGATGCAGGCCCTCCAAAACCGTTTCCTCCGAAAGGCAACGGGAGCCCCTTGGTTCGTTCGGAACGAAATCCTCCATGTCGATCTCGACATTCCCACCATCTCCCAGTTCTTGAAACGCAATTCCAAGCGTTTCTTCGACTCAGCCACCAACCACCGCAACCCTCTGGTTGTCGAGGCGGCTAGCTATGTCCCCTCTCTTATTAGTAAGGTCCGCCGCCCCAGGCTTGTCCTCTCAGATCCCGACGACCCCATAACTCTTCTCCAGGAGAGCAGTAGGGACCGTAGGAACAAAAACAAATCGACATTCCGACCTCGCCGCCGAGGTCCCTCGCGACGACCCCGTAATAATGGTCCTCCCCCCCGTCCCTTGCTCGGGTATAATGTGCCAGCTGGTGGCGTAGCTGAGCCTGTAGCTTTAAACTCCCCTGATAATAATAATTCAAATCTGATCCAGCCTGTCCCATCTTGCTGTCCTCCCCCCAGCGACGCCCTAAGCCGAGGCCCGTTCCCCACAGGGGGAGCCCTTAGCGTGTAGTCGCTTAGTCTGTAAGTTTTTTGCCCCTGGCTGGAGGCTTTGAGTTTTTCTTAAGGCAGCCACAGGATAGTCCGGTTAAGTAGTCTCGACCTCTCTAGGTCAACTACGAGATGCCATTCATAAAAAAAAAAAAAAAAAAAAAAAAAAAAAAGATTGAAAGTTAGTCCATAAATTGTTCATAAAATGTATCAAGCTAGTTAGTAATAGTACCTAACCATCAAGTGACATGCTCAATAGAGCCCTGTGTAGTCGCGTGTCTGTAATATTTCAATTATGTTTGTATTATTGCAATAATTAGTGTTTCGAAGGTAAGATTATTGCCGTAAGTATTATGATTGTATTTTATGTGTATTTTGTTTCTGAATTGTGTTTACGTGCTCTTTTATTATATTTGTGAATACTTGTACTGGTTTAATTTGCATAAAGACGACGATAACCCCCGCCTATCAGAGTCTAATCACTCCGCCTAAGCACAGCATGCAGGTTGTTTGATATATGTTTCGTGTGCTGTGCTTAACATTTGGTCCTTGCGAGTCGGATAACCGATTGTCTGGGCGTAGTCTTACAAACTAGCGTTCGGAATCGGATTACGCTTATAGGCGAATTAACCAGGTACAATGAGTGAGAAAAGTGCCGTAACCACGCGAAGCAAACTACGCAAAATGACGGAAGAAGCAGACACGCGGCGCAGGGAAGCCGCCATCGCCTCGGACTCAGGCTTACTGTCTGAAGTGCCACCAGGTTCTCCATCAATAGCGCCAACGGTAAGATCAGCGGCTGCCCCCATTATTCCGCTGACCGGGGGTCGAGTAATCGACTATAGTGAAAAGCCGGCAGAGGGCGTATCACGGCAGACAGTCGCACGGTCGCCGCGGAGCAGCAGAGTTTCGTCCAAGAGCTTTTTCCTCAAGAATTCGACGCCCTTGCGACTAGCAAGGGCGTCGAATTCTTGAGGAAAAAGGCCGAATACGAAGCTGAGCGTGATTTGGTGCTCATCAGGGAGAATCTGGTGAAGAAAAGGATGGAGGTGGCAATAGCAGAGATCGAGGCAAATGCTGAAAGTGAGGACTCAAACTCAGAGGTGGATACGACGCAACGAGTTGAAGAATGGGTGAAAACAACGCCCCAAGCGACGCAACCAGAAACGGCGATGTTTACGGCGGCAGCGTCTCACGCGCCGTCTACGTCGCACATACCGCTTGAGGGCAGCGCGCCGTATGAAGCACCTACGATTCAAGACCAAAACGTAAGTAGAGTGAATCTTGAATGTAATATGTACCGTGTGCCGGCTATGTTAAGTGAAAGTAATGTGTCGCATCCGTATAGGAACCCCGTGAGCAATGCGGGGCCTATGCAGACGCCAGCCCATACTGAAGCGGTTAGATTCCGTTTGCCCGATGATTATCCCGCCTTCACCACTCCGGTCGCAAGTGGACCTCGAGTATCGACACTCGAGTCGGTCACACAGCGACAGGGAAATAGCGGAGTGGGGGCTGTAGAAAGGCAGCGACTATCGTCGAGCGATAGAGATAGGAAAATCGATAAGCTGGCGGAGGCGATCACTAACATGGCACGCCCGCACCCGGTACCCAGACAGGCTTACGAATTGCCACATTTTAATGGTGACCCAGCTGATTGGATTTCATATAGGAATATGTACTGGGACACTACTGAATTATATAACTTTAGGCCGCATGAGAATTTAGCGCGTCTGAAGTCGTCTCTACATGGGGAGGCGAAGATAGCAGTGGAGGACCTGTTACGGTCAGCGAGAGAACCCACTGAAATAATGCGTGCATTAGAAGAAGAATACGGACATCCAACCGTCATACTTCAATATGCTTTAAAGAAGGTGAGAAATTTACCTAAAGTGTCTGATAGTGGCCAGGAATTAAGGAAATTCTCATCGACGGTAAGGAACTGTGTGTCACTGCTAAAGAACGTCAGAGCAGATGGGTACCTGAATAACCCTCAACTGGTGAGCGAGCTGCTAGGCAAGCTGACACCAGTTCAACGAGCACAGTATGGTGACTTCGCGATGGGCCTGGATAACTCACAGGGGGTGGACTTGAGGATCTCACCCAGCTTGGAAATGCTGTCACAGTTCCTCATACACGTGACGCGTTCTACTTCGTACTACCTACAACCGACTGTGTATGAACCAGAACAGGCTAAACTCCCTGTGAAGCTGCAGCAGACCAGCGGACGGACTCGACCTGGAAACGCGGCACGCCCAGTCACCAACAAGCCGCAGATGACTCATCGTGTGAATACACAGAGCGACGAAGCTACGAGTATCACACAGAAGGAGTGCGTGATGTGCCACGGCAAGCATGTCATAGAAGATTGCGACCAGTTCAAGAAGCTGAATATCCAAGATCGCTGGGAACTGATCAAGAAGAAAAAAGTGTGCTTTAATTGCTTAAAAGCAAAACACACTAAGCAGTTTTGTCGCGCAAACAAGTGCAAAAAGTGCGACTACAAACATCATGTGTTGTTACACGAAGACAGGTCATAACCAGAATGTGTAACAAACATAGGAGAGTGGCGAGCCACAGCGTTATTGAAGATAGTGCCAGTGTCAGTGTATAACGAAGATAGCGACAACGACCAGTGTTATGCGTTGTTGGACGACGGGGCAACAGTATCGCTAATAGACAGTTCGCTCGCTACTAACCTATCGGGTCCACGTGTGCCACTAACATTAAAGACCGCGGGCGGTCATGCTGTGTCGGACCTTACCTCGCGAGTAGTACAAGTATGTGTGAAGGGCCCCAATGGACAGTGCCATAATATCAAGTGCCGGACATTAGCAAACTTGAACTTGCCTACACAAACAGTGACCTCTTCAGTGATCAACGATAACGCGCACCTGCGCGACTTGGGTTGCGCAGAGATGAGGGGAGCCAAGCCGCTGCTGCTGATCGGGCAGGACAATTGGGAGCTGCTCGTTGGCGGGGACACCCGCCGTGGACGATCCGGTAAGCCAGTTGCCTCACTAACTAAGTTAGGTTGGGTCATACATGGACCATTTAATAACGACAGTAGTACCGAAGCAGTGAACTGCACAACAGTTTCCCTCCCAGATTTGCATGATTTGGTAAAGTCACAATTTGAGTTAGAATCAATAGGCATTTCTCAAGTGACCCGCAAACATAAGGATGTAGAACGGGCTGTACAGGTGTTAGACAGTACGAGTCAACGCACCCCTGATAAGAAGCAATGGGAAGTAGGTCTTTTGTGGAAACAGGACAACATTCTGTTGCCTGATAGTTACAGACAGGCCCGGCAGAGGTTATATGGTATCGAGAGGCGGATGCGTAAGGACGCTCGTTTCGCTGAGACATACGCGAACCAGATAGAGCGTCTAGTAGCTGAAGGGTATGCACGGAAGGTGGAAGGCGAGGTAGATAGCTCACCGGTTTGGTACCTACCACATTTCGGTGTTGTAAACCCGAACAAACCAGGGAAGCTTCGCCTAGTCTTCGACGCGGCTGCTACGTCCCAAGGTACGTGTCTGAATGATAACCTACTGACCGGACCCGATCTATTAAATTCATTACTAGGTATATTGATTAAATTTAGAGTAGGTCCCATAGCGTTCACAGGCGATATAGCTGATATGTTTTTGCGAGTTAAGATTAGGGCACAAGATCAGGGCGCACAGCTGTTTTTGTGGAGAGGGGCGAACGATGGTAGGGAACCTGATACATACGCCATGACATCAATGATATTTGGCGCCGCCTCTTCACCAACCACGGCGATATATATACTCAATAAAAACGCCAATGAGTGGGTTAACGTTCACCCCGAAGCTGTTGAGGCCATAAGAGATAGGCACTACATGGACGACTATTTAGATAGCACGTGGTCCGTAGAGCAGGCCAACAGCCTGATCGAGCAGGTTACCAGAATACACGCCTCCGGGGGTTTTATCATACGGGGGTGGGTAACCAACTCGACAGAGTTAAGGGAAAAGCTAAAAATAGATATGCCCGATAAAGTCCCGCTCGAGAAGGGAATCGGGATGGTCGAGCGGACATTAGGGTTGACATGGTCTCCCAAACAAGACGAACTGGGATTTGACTTGTCGTTCAAACGGTTACCACCTGAAATAATAAGTGGCGACCTGGTACCCACCAAGCGTCAGTTTTTGAGCGCGATTATGTCAATCTACGATCCCCTCGGCTTTCTCTATCCCTGCGTCATCCAGACGCGAATATTGATGCAGAGGATATGGAAGTCGGGGATCCAGTGGGATGAACCTCTCAAGGACCGAGAGGCCAAAATATGGTTTGCCTGGCTCAAGCATCTAAGCATTCTGACCGAAGTTAAGATACCGCGGTGGTACGGGCTGAACCTCAACAATCTGGAATTACACGTGTTCGGGGACGCCAGCGAACTGGCATACGCCGCGGTCGCCTACCTTGTAGGGTATAACACTGAAGGGCATCGAGAGGTCACCATGCTATTAGGTAAAGCGCGGGTGGCCCCTCAGAAAGTCATATCCATTCCTAGGTTAGAGCTTCAGGCAGCGGTGCTAGCGTGTCGAATAGCGGACACCGCTGAAAAAGAGTTAGGGCTACCAATCAGGGAAAAATTTTACTGGACAGACAGTGAAACTGTACTTAAGTGGATAAATTCGGAGGCACAAGACTTCCAAAAATTTATATCGCATAGATTAGCCGAAATAGATAGGTTAACAGTCAGAGGCAACTGGCGCTGGGTCCCCACGGCGGACAACCCAGCAGATAAGGCTACCAGATTGTCTTGGCCTGATGACCATGCAGCGTGGTTGTCGGGCCCCTCGTTTTTGTATGATTCACAGGAGCAGTGGCCAGCATGTCGCGAACCTGAGGCGGCAGAGGCAGACCTCGAGCGCATCCAACGAGTCAACACTGCGGCGGCCCCTGCCGGGCCCTTCCTGGAATACGAGCGCTACTCAACATGGCACCGCGTGCAGCGCGTTATGGCGCGCACGCTGATTTTCATCGAGCGATGTCGCAAACTAAGAGCGACGTCGGAGCTGCGTCCACATGACTTGGAAGAAGCGCACCTCCACCTAATGAGGTTGTGCCAAAACGACAGCTTTCATCGAGAACGGGCCGCCATCCTGAAAGGGTTGCCCGCACCTGTCGACAGCCGCATAAAGTCATTGGACCCGATGTTCACCGACGACGGACTGCTACGAGTACGAGGACGTCTGACTGCATGCGAGGAGCTCACGTTCGGAGAAAAACACCCGATTATTCTCGACGGGCGTCACCCTCTGGTAAGGAAGCTCATCGCACACTATCACGCGATGGCTCTGCACGCGAACCACGAGACCGTAGTCAACAATCTACGAGAAACTTACTGGATCATAAAGGGTAGAGACCACAAGAAGAGCCTTTGTGCGAGTAGGGGTCGACTACTTCGGCCCAATGGAGGTGGCGATAGGGCGGCGCCGCGAAAAGAGGTGGGGAGTACTCTTTACCTGTCTCGCTACGCGCGCCGTCCACCTAGAGTTAGCCGCCACACTAAGCGCCGATTCGGCGATTCTGGCCCTGAGGCGCCTGATAGCGCGCCGGGGGCAACCTGCACACCTGTACTCCGACCAGGGAACCAACTTCATCGGGGCCAACACCGAGTTACGAGCAGCCCTGAAAGACCTTGATCAGGATACACTGAGGGACGAGGCCACCAACCGAGGCATCGAGTGGCACTTCAATCCCCCCTCAGCGCCACACATGGGCGGCTGCTGGGAACGCCTGGTCAGGTCAGTGAAGAATGCACTGAGAAGCACGCTCAAGGAGCGGGCCCCTCGTGAGGAGGTCCTTTACACCCTTCTTACCGAGGCAGAGCTGATAGTAAACAGCCGCCCGCTGAGCTATGTGTACGACGATCACGAGCAGCCTGAGGTCCTGACGCCGAACCATCTGCTCCTGGGCACGGCGTCCGGGAGTACACCGTTTGCGCCGAGCAGCTACGAGGACGTCGATTCCCGCCGGCAGTGGCGGCGGGTGAACGCGCTCGCCGACATGTTCTGGCGCCGCTGGCTGCGGGAGTATCTCCCGACTCTACAACGTCGTGAGAAGTGGACAACTAGTGGACCCAATGTGCGCGTGAGTGATGTGGTAGTGATCGTTGACAACAATAGAGAACGAAGTGCATGGACAAAAGGTGTGATACAATCTGTGTATCAGGGTAATGACGGAATCGTCCGTGTTGTAGATGTTAAGACAGCAAACGGGGTCTTGCGTCGACCAGTTGCAAAGATTATTGTGCTTCCCACAGAAATGGATGTAAAGCGGTTGAACCCTCTTACAGGGGGTGGAATGTAGGAGAAGCACCATACTCCTAACTCCGTTTGCTATTAGTTATAAGTAGCTATAAGAATGTACTAGTAGCATAAGAAAACACTTAACATCACCTAACTGATAAATTTTCCACGAAACTATGCTTGTCCGTAGGAAATAAACACGTTTTGACTTGAACGCAGAGAATCAACTCAAAACTGCGTAGGGGTTTCTCCCTGGCTCAGAAAAGTCGACAGGTTGTGACTTGCACGAGAAAATAGGGGCGTGGTTATTGTTTAAACCACATATATTGGTGTTATAGTTTTACTCGGGTGAGGTGTACCCGCTACAATAGCTATGGTGCAAAACTAATATATATGCGTCCCCTAGGATTGAAAGTTAGTCCATAAATTGTTCATAAAATGTATCAAGCTAGTTAGTAATAGTACCTAACCATCAAGTGACATGCTCAATAGAGCCCTGTGTAGTCGCGTGTCTGTAATATTTCAATTATGTTTGTATTATTGCAATAATTAGTGTTTCGAAGGTAAGATTATTGCCGTAAGTATTATGATTGTATTTTATGTGTATTTTGTTTCTGAATTGTGTTTACGTGCTCTTTTATTATATTTGTGAATACTTGTACTGGTTTAATTTGCATAAAGACGACGATAACCCCCGCCTATCAGAGTCTAATCACTCCGCCTAAGCACAGCATGCAGGTTGTTTGATATATGTTTCGTGTGCTGTGCTTAACACCCGCCCTTCGGTTCGGTTTGGTTCGGTTGTGGAGGTCAGATAGGCAATCGCTCCATGTAAAATACTGGTATTCAGCTGCATCCGGTTAGACTGGAAGGCGACCCCAACACAGTTAGGAAAAGTCTAAGCAGATTTATTTAAATCCAATTTACTGGTCTGCGGTCACCTGTACATTCACAAGTCGTGGTAGAAGAGTAAAAACTTATCTCTGCAGGCTAGCAAAGGGAACAATAACAGGTTTTTTTCTATATTTGCTTATTGTACTGCTTTACAGCCACAATAAACACCAATTCACATCGCATCGTATCGGATCGCACCCGTCCCGTAGCCACTAATTTTCATCTATATTGTTATGCTAGACGCCCACCTGCTGTGTATTGTGCAGTACAGACTACTTTTTGTGCCCTTGTTAAATAGTCAGCAATTATCCAGTCTAGTACTTAGGTTCTTTAGGCCCTAGAGACCTAGAAATCGATGGGAGAGGGTTTATTTCTTCGTAGAATGTTGGTACAATAATTATTTAAAAACTTGTTTAGTTTCGTTCAGTTGCTGAGTAATCAAGGGGGCTAGACGTTTTTTAGTACCTATAGTATAGGTACTTATTAAACATGTATCTTTGTAAATAATAATAATAGTTACCCAATCCACTTTAGCTACCCAGACCCATAGCTCAATATGTTTTGTTTCCACGTACAACAATAGTCCTGCACCAACCGGGGGTTGTCCTTGGGTGCACTTGCATAGTGCATACCGGGATAATCGTCGGTTGGTGCCTCCTTATCATTTAAAATTGTTTAAGAGGCCTCTGCGAATTGGCTCCGGCTCCTCGTACGCCTTCCAAAGGTCCGGGACCCCAGGGTCCCGAGAAATGTAAAAAGTAATAATAATAGTAATGTGTCTTTGTAAATATCATGACTATGAATAGATAAATGAAATAAGGCTATCTATGGAACGCTTAAATGGTGACTAACGGCCGAACCCAATAACCTATTTTCAGTAAAAGACAGATTGCTGTTGATGATAGACAATATAATTAAGTATATATCTGTCCTTACGTTCCTTTCGTTCGTGTTCTTTTGTTTTATCTGTCTTAGATTATTGGGACGTTAAAACATAGATAGATAGGTTTTTCTATCTCCAGTATGCCATAACAGGTGATAGATAGATTATTGGGTAAGAGCTGTAAGAGGTTATAGAAGCTGGATTCAGATAAATCTGAATCCATGAAAAGGATATTATGCTAGCAATAGTAAGATAAAGTCGCTCGTCAGCTGGCTAAGTAATAACAGCCGCACGGGTTGATCGATTAGGTTAAGCTACGCTTGCCGCGGTTGTTCCGTGGATGGGTGACCATCTTTACATACCTTACTTACCTTACTCCTCCGTGCCTCGGAAAGCACGTTAAGCCGTTGGTCCCGGCTGTTATTCTTCATCTTTGCCAGTCGTTACGGGTAGTCAGACACCCGAAAGTCTGACAACCAGTCTTACCAAAGGGTCTTGTAGTTACTGGGTTGTGAAGGTCAGTTATGCAGTCACTCCTTGTAAAATATAAATATTCAGCTGCATCCTGTTAGACTCGAAGCCGACCCTAACATAGTTGGGAAAAGGCTGGGCAGATTGATTGAGTAGTAAGATAAAGTCATACATATATTATGTAACTTGAATAACGCTCAACCTCTTAAGGTAAAAGTTGTTCAGAATTATGAGTACAATGACCATTGTACTCATAATTCTGAACAACTTTTACTATGGGACGAAACCTGAAGTCGCGCAAAAACTATCAGCTGTTCTTTACATTTTGACGAGTTATGCGAACATAAATGTAGGGAACAGCTGATTTTTTTACATATCTATTCTTATTTCTTAGTGTAGGTACATACATTCTGATTCAACGCCTTAGATTAGAATGTTGCGAATGAAACATTTTTCACATAGTTTATTTCCGGATTCGGATTTTTCGTTTCCGAATTCTTGTTTTATTCAACTCGGACCGTGTGGCAAAATATGAAAAACTTACAGAAAAAAAATGTATTTGGAGTTATTTTCTCAGTTTTATTCAAACAGTTTTTATTTATTTCAATTCTTTGACAAGCGTTCAAGTGTGGTTTCATAATACACTGATCACTAAAGAGTTCCCAAAAATAAAACCGTACAAAAGACATCGATCTTTCTTTGTTATAAAACAAATGACTATCGACGAGTTGCGGAAAACGAGAGTCCTTGTAACCGTCCTCACGAACCGATAATAATCAAAAAACTCCCTTTTTCAGGTTTTATTTCAGCCTGACGATAACCTGTAACATTATATTATGCTTTTAAAAGATAATCTATTAATTAAGCATACAAAATACACAGACAATATTTAACTTACATAAACAATAATTACATACTACAAAAAACCTCACCCCATTATAAAATAGTTCTTACCCACAATTACGAAACGCCAGGTGGTATTATTTTTATGTCACTAGGATTACAGGGTAACGGTACCAGTCCAGGTGGCCCTATGGAGCGAATCGTGCGCATCTTGTGAGCTAGATCCGAACTTGTTTAGCGGTAAGAAGTGAGGGTCCGTTGTAGAAAAGAGTAAACTTGTGTAGGTTATTGTTTTATACTTAGTTTTTTGTTGGTGTTGTTCATGTGTTTTTATATAATATATATATATATATATATATATATATATATATATATATTTGGTGTCCTGCTAGATTCGAAGCTCCATCTGGATGCTCATATAGAAAAAAATGTTAACAAAGCCTACCAAATGTTTGGTTTTGTCATGATATCTTCCAGGGATTTTCGTCGACCTTCCACCGTTTTGCACTTATACAAATCAATAATTAGGCCACAGTTAGAGTTTGCAGTACATATTTGGAACCCTTTTTACGTAAAATATAGTGATAGATTAGAACTAGTACAACGTAAATACCTTCGTGCTATGAATTTTAGATGTTATCGGAATAAAATGTCATACCACTTACTTCTTAAAAAGTATGATCTTCTGACCTTACAATCAAGGCGGAAACTTCTGGAAGTTATGACTCTGTTCAATGTGTGCCGCAATCATTTTGATCGTCCAGACTTAGTTAGGAGTCTGTGTTACCTGGTTCCTCGAACAGTTCATGTACGTGAGGTACGCACTTGACGTCTATTTGCTACTAGTCTCTGTAAATCCAACGCTGGCTCGCGTTCACCACTTCATCGTTTGGTTGAGACATATAACAATGAGTTTAATTCAATTGACATTCTTTTTCTCAGTAAAAATGCATTTAAGAAGCAAATCCAAGCAACCCTAAAGGATCAGCAAGCAATACATTTATAATAATGTACGCACACAAATTTACTTTATTATTATTATTATTATTTTGTATAAACTTAACAATCGGAATATGAGTTCTAGGACAATTACTATTATATAGGTATTGTATCTGTGTTCTTAGCTAGTTTTAAATACTTTAAATTGTAATCTGTGGAGAACGTAGTGGGTAGCATAATTTAAAAAAAATGTAATAAGTAAGATATTATGTGTATTTCTTATTGTGCTACTGTTTGTTTTTCCTTAAATAAATAAATAAATATATATACATATAATGTACAATAGAGGTACAGCGGATTTATGGCCGGTTTTTGAAGAATTTTTAAACGGAGTTTATAATTTCTTGGTAGCTATTTAAGCGAATTCTTCCCTTATGCTCGGTTTTTGAGGTCCTCAGATAAACCCTCGATAAAATCGACTTTTAAGCTAAATTCTTCCTTAACGAAGTATTCAGAAGCACGATTTCGAACCAACGATCACTGTCGAATGGATAAACTCCGTTTAAAAACCTCAGAAACCAGGAATTAATGCCACAAGGTATTATATGCCTTGGTTTTGAGATGTGTTCAAAATGATAAATATTAGGACGTATTAAGATACTTGGTGAAATATTATATTTGTTGATGCTGTAATTGAAGGCTCAGAGACTAAATAAACAAAACCAAGAGAGCGCTGTCAACAGTGATAGTGTCAGCGAGGCCGGTTTCGTAAACATGTGTGCACTTTGTGAGGTGTAATTTGTAGTTTGGTGTAAATGTGTGCGTGTGAGCGAGTATGCACAGAGCGAGGTGTAGTATTACGCATGCTTCACTATTTTACGTAGGGCTATGTGCTGCTTAATTCTCTAAAATCACAAAATCACCATTTCAGGCATTCCCGTATTGTCGAGGCGGGGGGACTCAGGAGCCGTGGCTTGGTCACGCACGGTGAAGCAAAGAGGAACCCGAGGAGGGGCCGCTCGTCAGGGCTTTCCCAGCAAGTCGACGACGTAGCGGCCAACAGGTAGGTTGCGGTGCCGCTTGGGCGACATCGCAACTGAGGCGGGCCGCGATGTTTATAGGAGGCATCGCGGCTGAGGGTTGGAGGCCGCGGCGGGAGAGAAGTGCCGGTATTGCAGTGCGCCGCTCTCCCTACCTTCCGCGGCCTTGACGGGATCGCCACCGTCTGATGGCGGACGCGGTGGGGCCGCAGGGGAGAAGGAGTGTCGGTATTTCGTTGGCCGCTATACTCTGCGGCCGAAAAGTGGTAGGCGGCCGGGCCACTGACCTGACCGGTCGCAGGAGGACCAAGGGTGCCTAGACACGGGGTCGTCTAGCGCCCATGTGCTGGTTTGGTCCATGGGGTGGTTACGGCGCGCAATGTGTTCTTGTGCGCCGGTGATGGGGGGTGCTCCCTAGAGGAGGGTCCGGTGATAGACAGCCGCGGCGGGTTCGCGGTGAGTCCTAACGCGTGCCCGTGTGCCCGCCACAAGCAGCAGAGGAGAAGACCGTGGAGTTTTAGTGGATTGGAGTCCCACATATCTCTCGAAAAAATAAATAAAAGCAACTAATCTGCTTAACGCACTTGGCAATCACAGGAGTTCAAAACTCTAACTAATTACAACGACTAATTCGACTGAAATCAGTTGCAACAAATTCTATGGTATTTTTATTTAAGCTGAGTTTTAAGGTAATTTATTTTATTTTTGGGAATAACATGGTCTGATATACGTGGATGTGACTAGCAAGGGTTAATCTGCCAAGCATGGTAAATATGTCAGTCAAGAGGTAACTTTGCTCTTCTGTTTTTATTTAGGTATAGTCTGTTCCGAAACTACCTGTTGAAAATGTAAACTGGATCATAAATAGTACCTGTGGATGCCAATTCGTAGTACCACTTACTAATTGGGTGCTTTGATTTGATTATTTGAATAGGTACTTAAAACCCTAAATTCTAATTTTAAATATTATCTTGGGACATTATTTTACACACGGTCATCTGATTCCAAACTAAGCAGAGCTTGTACTATGAAAACTGATATACTACATACACTACCTTTTTTTTTTGTAAATACTTCCCAGAGTTAGGACAAACATACTTGTTCATGCACACAAATGTTTGTCCTGGATGGGAATCGAACCCACGACCTGCGGCATGATAGGCGGTATCTTAACCAACCACGCCATCTGACCTGTCAAATATTTGTCAATACTTTTTTAACAATTTTACCTTTTTAATTATAATAATAATATAATAAAATCCTGGGACGTTGTTCACATACGGTCATCTGATCCCAAACTAAGCAGAACTCGTACTATTGAAACCAGATAACTGATATACTACATCACTACTTTTTTTTTTAATATGTAGGTACTTAAATAAGGTGACTGGTAATTAGTGACCGATACTTAAACACATGATTGTACTCATGATAACAAACAACTTTTACTATGGGACCAAACCTGAATTCGCGAAAAAAAAATCAGCTGTCCCATACATTCATGTTCGCATAACTCGACAAAATGTAGGGAGCAGCTGATTTTTTTTCGCGATTTCGGGTTTGGTCCTATAGTAAAAGTTGTTTGTTATCATGAATACAATCATGTGTTTAAGTATCGGTCACTAATTACCAGTCACCGTATACAGATAATTACACCCAGACTCAGGACAAACAGACATGCACACAAATGTTTGTCCTGTATGGGAATCGAACCCACGACCTGCGGCATGATATGACTTTATATTTATTCTCTCATTCACTAAAGTGATTAACTGGGATTCCACGCCAGAGATCGTAAACATTTTTCCGTTTTCCCTTGAGATATGAAATAGATGTAAATTCAATTCAAATGATAAGAATACTCAAACATGTATGGAAATTGATGTATCTCACATTCGCACATAATCGGATGCCATACACTATGATGTATGGCACGTGCTACGACACGCGGTGGCTACTCCCCATGCATTTATTCCTTTACGTATCCATTTTACTTTTTATTTGTATCAATTTATCGAGCTTAGGCTTTTATTTAGGTAAAAAGTTCTGTTTACTTTTGTATTTTTATTTCTGCTTGAGTATAGTTTTAGATTTCTTTTGGTATATTGGCGCGTGGTAACTGACTTATGGTAAATAATTTAATTTAATGTATCGTGTTGCGTAATGTCCCTAAATTACTTTGTGTAATATTGTATAGAATCCGGTTTTTTTTTTTTTAACTGAACAGACACCTGTGCTGCTATGGAGTTTGTGCGCCACTTCTTCTTCCCAGCTAAAGCACTAGGAAGTGGTGAAGGGCGGGAATTTTGGGGGACTGTCTTATGTAATTTTGACCTTCGAAAAGTGCTGATGAGAATCGTTCATTAATCATTCGTTCGTTCATCAAAAGTCATTTATTCGAACAACTGACTTTTGATTTTGATATAATTTCTTTTTAGACTGTTTTTGACAAGAGTTTCTAAATATAAATTTATGCCCGTTTTCACCAACACTAAGTAACACTTAAATGAATCCCTAAATAAAAGTGCACAGTTGGATTTTCAACGCTAGGCTTAACAGCGTTGAGAGTTGAAAATTCAACAGTACAATAATATTTAGGGATTCATTTCAGTGTGACTTAGGATTGGTGAAAACCGGCGTTAGACAAATAAATGACAGGTTAACCAGCACCCTTATTGCGTATTGGAGTTTGAATCAAATCCCGAGAGTTTTAAAGTTTTTTTTTTAATTCTAATCCATTGCTTCATATGTTTGAAAAATTAGTCTGCTCAACAACGCGGACAACGCAATGAACGTGGGTGAACTGTCAAAATGAAACGATCAATTGGCATTTTATATGTGTTACGCAAATAACCCGCAGGTCCAGTTTGCCATAAATTGTAGCTTTAACTAGCTATTGAGCTACATTCTTCACAAATAAACTCTGTCCCATTCGGTAGTAAAGTTTTCAAAATCCCTTTTTTACACCCTAAAGTAATTGTAAAGATTTTTGCACAACAGTGGAACAGCATAAGTAAAAACCAGCCCAGTGCGTGTCGGACCACACACAATGAAGGGTTCCGTAGTTGGTATAAATTTATCCCTAGAACAAACTTAAAATTGTAGTTAAAAGAACATGTTATCACATACATTCTAACTGCAAAAGTAAGTTTGTACGCACAATAGAGATTTACTATGTTATTTTAAGACCATAGATTTCTTATAGGGTTTTCAGTAATCTATATAACCTATAGAACTATTTTCTGTATTTTTTTTTTCAAAATTTTGGGCTCGTTAGTTTCGGAGATAAGGGGGAAATGGTCAATTTTCGTCTATTTTCTTTAATAACTTTAAAACAATTTATTTTAAAAGTATTTTAAAAAAGTGTATAATTAAGACCCTCTGAATGAGCCCTTTCATTTGATATATCACGAAGTACAGTTTGCCAAACTTTTTTTTATTATCTTATCTTATCTTATTATTAGCCCTCCAAAAGTGTCCCCGTATTCAAAATTAATTAATTTACGTTACAAGTCCGTGCAGAAATTCATATGTGTACCAAATTTCAACTTAATTGGTTTATTAGACTCGGAGCAAATTGGCTGTGACAGACGGACAGGCAGACACACGAGTGATCCTATAAGGGTTCCGGTTTTACTTTTTGAGGTACGGAACTTTAAAAAAAAAATACAGGCTGAAACTACCAGTCATTCATTGACCTATTCTTTTGTCCTAAGCCATTGTTCACCTTCAAACCAAGTGAATTTTATATAAGACACGTTAAACCCAACTTAACATAACCCCCCCTTTCTTTATGACATGTGTATAGACACGTGAACCAGAGACAAAATAAACCCATTATGCGACATATGTCGAATATAATCTACAATTCTACACTGTCCGGTCATTTCGTACAATTACCTCAGCTATGAATACAATTATAATAGGAGATTACAATGTGACATACTGGTATATAAAAAGTGGAAAGTTGTGTAAATTGGCTGAAAAAAGGTAACGTGTTTTTTTTTTCATATCGGTACCATATCTCTAGGGTATTAATCAAAATCGCTGTCTCATACATTTATGTTCGTAAAACTCGTCAGAATGTAGGGAACTGTTTTTTTTCACGATTTCAGATTTGGTCCCATAGTAAAAGTTGTTCAAAATGATGGACTCATTAATACCCTAGAGTTATGGTATATAAAAAAAAAAGTGTTTAAAAGAGTTTGACGGCGAAGCAAGTGGCGCCCTCTAGTTTTGCTACGTAGTGACTGGAATCACCGAAAAGGTCGGATAACAGTGACACTGGCTGGTGACAGTCACTTTAACGGAGCGTCGCATCGATGGTTGCGTATAGTGGCTATCTTCCTGTCTTCTGATGACGGATGATGATAGGGGAGCCGCTATCCTATCACGTCCATGAATAACTGCTATATTCCGGCACAATCCTGATGAAGTTGAAGCTGCAGAACCACTTACACGATGACCGCTTCTGGTAAAGGCTATCCTGTGCCTGCAAGTGTATATTATAATATCTTCCTCTTATCCTCTTTATACGATGTATCAGAAGAGGAGCTCGAGGCTAAATAATAACAGCAGGCAATAATAACAGGGTCGATCCATCAGGTTAAGCTACGCTTGCCAGGGTTGGTCCGTAGATGGGTGACCATCTGTACATACCGAGACTCCTCTGTGCCTCGGAAAGCACGTTAAGCCGTAGGTCCCGGCAAGCGTATCGTTGGCAGTCGTTACGGGTCATCAGAAGTCCGAAAGTCTGACAACCAGTCTTACCAAGGGGTATCGTATTACCCAATAACTCGGTTGTGGAGGTCAGATAGGCAGTCGTCCCATGTAAAATACTGGTATTCAGCTGCATCGGCCCCAACATAGTTGGGAAAAGGCTAGGCAGATTGACAGGGTGTATCAAAAAGGTATGGTCAATTTATGGGTGTGGTACCGACCATCAAACTGAACAACTTTTCCATGGGACCAACATCGTAATCGAGAAAAAATATTAGCCGTCCCATACAGGTAGGTCGAGTAGGTATTGAAAGCTTTATACGGGACAGCTGATAATCTTTTCTCGTTAGGTAGCGATGTTGGTCTCATGGAGAATGTTGTTCAGTTTGATGGTCTGCACCCTTAAATTTAACCACACTTTTCTGATACACCATGTAAAGCCTGTTATACCAATATACTATAAGAGTTTATGGATCTCCCATAAGACACTATCAAGGTTAAAATACAGCCTGGAAGTCGGACTTTACCCACACTAAAAACGAAAATGTAGTAAAAAATTAACTAAAAAAAATAAATCGACTTCAAAAAGTAATTAACTCAACATTACGAAATAACTTTAATTTCGGAAGTCGGTGTCTTGGGATCTGTATTTTAGTTTTTTGCCACCGACTTCCGAAATTAAAGTTATTTTATAATTTTTAGTTAATTTATTTTTGAAGTCGATTTTATTTATTTTTTATTTCATAATTTTTAGTTTTAGTAAAAACTGGAATATTTGTTTGTAATAAGTAGTTAATTGTTTTGTTACAAATATTGCACTAGAATTTGACCATGGTTTTGAGATGTTTTCCCGTTTGTGATGAAACTTGCATTGTTCCCTAAGTTGAAGTAAATGTAAGCTAATAAAAATAAAATGGTCATGATCCGATTGATAGTTTCAGAGGAATGCGTGGACAAAAATACATACATACAAACATACATACATCTATAAAACTTTGTATATTTGTTAGGAAGCCCTAATAGATTATCATATGTGAATATATTGCAGTTCCAATAATATTACATATATACGTGTCGAATTGATAATCTCCTTTTTTGAAGTCGATTAAAAAGGAAACATTATTTTTGATTAGATATTATCACGACTAATATTGGTTATTTCCAGGATTCAATGCACGTATCTTCCTTGCGAATAAGAAAATAAAGTATAAAGAAAGCTCTTTTAGAAAAGTTAAGCTTTCCATCCAACAAACCAGTGTGTCTTTCACAAAGTAAAGACACCACCCGTGCGTATACCATCACGTTTAAAAACACGCGTCATAATCTACAGAAAACTTTTCACAAAACGACACACCCAACTTACGTAAAAACTTTAGTTACCTGTTCGAAATTCATAATTGTTACTCCGCCATTTTTATTTCTGACGTCATCGAGCGTCTTTTGTTTTTTGATGTAGGTAATTTTTCCAGAGTTTTATTACGTAGGGTATGTTGGAGTTTGGTGAAGTCATAGGACGGCTTGATACGCACGCGATATTGTTCAAAACTGTGCTGTAAGATATTGTTACAAGGTTTTTTGTAAAGGGGTAAAGATTTGTGATTAGAAATTATTAGTGAAAAAGTTTGGTTACACACGATGTGTTATGAGTTCTTACTTTGGGCAAAGAGCCAATGGGATTTTTCTGAACATCTTCAAAGCAGCATGACAGCCTCTTTGACATACAGAATGTACCAGAAAGGTGTGGTCTTTAATAGTGTTGTACAGACCATTAAATTGAACAACTTTCTCAATGGGACCAACATCGTAATCGGGAAAAAATTATCAACTGTCCCATACAAAACTTCGATAGGTTCCTACTCGACCCAAATGTATGGAATGTCTGATTATTTTTTCGCGATTTCGGTGTTGGTCCCATGGAAAAAGTTTTTCAGTTTGATGGTCTGTATACACATTCTTTTTGACCATACCTACCTTTCTAGGACACCCTGTATATACTTGTTCGTATGTAGGTAGTAGTGTTAAAGAGCCTAGTCTTAAAGAATCTAGAGGTCGTGAGTGTTTACTGGGTTTTTCTACTAAGGATTTATCAGCAGCAGTCTGCAGTCTCGATTTGTGCCATGTGGGTATTACATCTACCCTTCTGAGAAATACAGCGCGATGTTAAGTATTTAAAAATTCAAACGTGTGCATTTTACAGCCAACAAAGCTTTCATCAAACATAAGTGCCCACGCAGACGGTTTCAAAACAGTTGTCACCAACAGATCATATCGCGACTGATCAGTCCAGGCGTGGGTGTACTGCACGTGTCGAATTTGGGCTAGACAACGCATTGCTCATGTTGTGTTAGTGTGTGCGCTCACGAACCAACATTGTCATAATTTGGTAATTTAGATTAGTCTACTATGTTGTCATTCGGTAAACTAGATGTGATTTGGACAATTGTATTTGGTACCTAATTCATAAATTATTTATTACTGGCTGTCGCCCGCGACTTCGTCTGCTAGTCAGGATGAATAGTAGTCTATGTCCTTCTCCAGGTCATGGTCTACGCAAGTGCCAAATTTCATCCAAATCCGTTCAGCCGTTTTAGCGTGAAAGCGTAATCAACAAACACTTTTACATTTATAATATTAGTTAGGAAGATGAAAAACTGGTCTTTTGACACTCTAGACTCACAAAATGTATTAGGTACTAAAATAAAAAAAAAATAAAAACTTAACACACTACCCAAGTTTCTATAATAATATTAGGTTGGGGAAAAAGTCTTTTGGCATTATAGTATGTATGAACATGTAATAAAATCTCTTTGGCTATACTATTTGTATCTGGCTGGTTTTGGTATCATTGAAAGTTTAAATTTTAAAGAACATAATTCCAAATTCAAATTAGGAAAATGTGTGATTTTCATTTGTTTTTCGTACCGTCAAGATGAGTGAATCTAATGAAGAAATTCGATACATTTTAAAATTTTACTACAAAAAAGGTAAAAAGCAAGCAGCGAATAAAATTTGCGATGTTTATGGACCTAGTGCAGTGTCTGTGAGAGTAGCACAAATTTGGTTTAAACGTTTTCAATCCGGAAATTTTGATGTCAAAGATGAACGTCGCTCTGGTCGCCCTATTACGGATAAAATGGATGCCATTTTTGAAAAAGTGGAGCAAGATCGGCATATCAGTAGTTACGACATAGCTGAAGAACTGGAAATTGACCACAAAACAGTTTTGGCGCATTTGAAAAAAACTGGGTACACAAAAAAGCTCGACATTTGGGTACCTCACGAGCTCACTGAAAGAAACCTAATGAACCGTGTACTCATTTGTGATTCTTTATTACGACGTAATGAAACCGAACCATTTTTGAAGAAGCTGATAAAATGATGAAAAGTGGATCACGTATGACAAGAACGTGCGAAAAAGGTCGTGGTCAAAGGCCGGTCAGGCTCCACAGACTGTGGCGAAACCCGGGTTAACTCGCAACAAGGTGATGCTGTGTGTGTGGTGGGATTGGAAGGGCATTATTTATTATGAGCTGTTACCACCAGGCAGGACCATCGATTCTGAACTCTACTGCGAACAACTGATGAGATTAAAGCAAGAAGTTGAGAGAAAGCGGCCGGAATTAATCAACAGAAGTGGTGTGGTTTTTCATCATGATAACGCTAGACCTCACACATCTTTAGCCACTCAGCAAAAATTAAGATAGTTTGGCTGGGAGGTGTTAATGCATCCGCCGTATAGTCTTGACCTTGCACCTTCAGATTTGCACCTGTTTCGGTCTCTTCAGAATTCTTTAGGCAGTGTCAGGTTAATATCACGAGAGGACTGCCAAAACCACTTGTCGCGGTATTTTGACCAGAAGTCCCAAAATTTCTATAGCAATGGGATCATGTCCCTACCTACAAGATGGCAAAAAGTTATCGAACAAAATGGTACCTACATACTTTAGTTAAATGTAAATAAACTATACTAAACATGTTTTGAATTTTCTTAAAAAATGCGAAGAAACTTTTTCCCCAACCTATTATAATTCAATCATGATTCGAAAGACACGTGGCGCCATCTATTATCATAAAGAACGTTATTGTTGTTTTCCTCGGGAACAATACTTTTTTCTGGGATGAAAGGAACCCTATGTCCGTGTCTGTACACCTGACAACGTATATGCAAAATTTCAGAATGCTTGGTTCAGTGGTTTAGGCGTGAAAAGGTAACAAACAAACAAAAAAACTTACTTTCGCATTTATAATATTAGTTAGGATAACAATTGGACAAGTGCCCTGCAGTAGTACAACAATATGCTAGTATTATTATTGTTATTCTTTACTATAACTAAGTAAATAGGGGACGATTAATAAAGGAAGTTAACATTTTTAATAGAATCTGTCATTTATGAAAGAACCTGATCGAATTATTTAGCCTTCGGTAAAAATAACAATAACGATTTTATTTAAAAAAATCTAACATAATAATATACATAATGTCGGAAAGTCAATAAATAGTACGGGAACTGATTTGACAACGAGACGGAAGCGCTGTGACGTCAGTGTTTCGACGGAGTCTAGACTGAAGATGCGCGGGTTGAGCGAAGAGGTCCGACGGACTCAACTGCGCGGACAATACTAGTCTAGGAACTGTCAGACGACTTGTTGTCAAATCAAATCAAGTCAAATCAAAAGTCATTTATTCAAACTAGGCTGAGAATCAGCACTTTTTGAACGTCAAAATTACATAAGACAGTCCCCCAAAACGCCCGCCCTTCACCACTTCCTAGTGCTTTAGCTGGGGAGAAGAAGTGGCGCAACAAACTCCCCAGCAGCACAGCTGTCTGTTCAGTTAAAAAAAAAAAAAAATGATTCTATATAACACTGCGCATAATAATTTAGGTACATTACGCAATACAAAACATTATATTAAATTATTTGCTATAAGTAAGCTAGCACACGCCAATATACCAAAAAAAAATCGAAAACTATACTCAAGCAGAAACAAAATACAAAACTAAAAACGTAAGCAGAATTTTATACCCAAATAAAAGCCTCCAGTAATAAAGGGCGTGCCCACTTACATATAGCCGTACATGTAGTGTATTCAGTGTGCCTACCTACCTACCTTACTAAATTAGAAGTGTGATTTCGAATACTTTCTTTATGGCTCGGTAACTTACTCATCACCTACACATTATGTTCTCTGGGGAAGATCCTCATTCTGATCGGCCTCCTGTGCCGACATTTATGATAACAATTTCTGAAAAAATATCACGATAGCGTAGCGACATTAAAACTCACAAGACGTAGCAACAGCTTTCAATGTTTGTTTATAATAATGTAATAATTTGAATTATGTAAATGTTGCATCGTGTATCGGGGGCACCACATAACGGTTTCAGTTACGGTGTCTTATCTAATGAACAGCTTATGATAAGTAGGCATAGTTTGCTGAACACATTATTGTGTATTGTGTACCTATGCATAATTACTATCTAATACTATTTACTAACAGGTCGTGGCTAAGTATTAACAGCCGCACGGGTCGATCCATCAGGTTAAGCTACGCTTGCCGGGTTGGGCTTCGGATGGGTGCCCATCTTTTCATACCGAGATTCCTCTGTGCCTCGGAAAGCACGTTAAGCCGTTGGTCCCAGCTGTCACTCGTGGATCTTTGACAGGCGTTACGGGTCGTCAGAAGCCCGAAAGTCTGACAACCAGTCTTACCAAGGGGTATCGTATTACCCAGTAATTGGGTTGTGGAGGTCAGATAGGCAGTCGCTCCATGTGAAATACTGGTATTCAGCTGCATCCGGTTAGACTGGAAGCCGACCCCAACCTAGTTGGGAAAAGGCTAGGCAGATTGACTATTTACTAACAGGTGTAGGTTTAATAAATTATCCTTAGTTTTGTTAAAATCAAAATAAAAACTCAATTATTCAAACTAGGCTGAGAATTAGCACTTTTTGAATGTCAAAATTACAAAAGACAGTCCCCCAAAACGCCCGTCTTTCACTACTTTAGCTGAGAAGAAGAAGTGGCGCAATAAACTCCCCAGCAGCTCAGCTCAAAGAATTTAGATCTGTTAAAAAAAAAATCTGCTAGTTATAAATGTGATCATAAGATATCATCTGCGTAACAAATGCAATTAACTGGTTGACTACCTTTGCTGTGAGCCAATATGGACCAATCCCTCTTATAAGCATCAAGTTCGTCCCGCCATCTTCCGCGATGCCATTGGACGTTTTCAGGAACCCATGTTGTGGTGGTCTTAGCCCACATGAGGCAAACGTATCCGGCCCAGTCTCATTTGAACTTGGCTGCTTTTTGGGTGACGTATGCTTTTGTATCTTAGAGCGCTGTATCGTGTCCCGTGTCCGGTTGGTAACTTTAACTCCGAGGATACTGCGCTCCATCACTCGCTCGCAAATCTCGAGCTTGGTCCTCTGCTGAACTGTCAAAGACCAGGTTTGACCGCCGTATGTAAGGATAGGGAGAATGCACATGTCCATTAATTTGCGCTTATGGCAAATTTGAAGATCTCCTTTCATAAGGGATTTCATTGATCAATAGCTCTTCCAGGCGTATTGAGTGCGGCGAGGAACTTCCTTTTTCTTGTCTCGCAAATATGAATCTTTTTGTGTCTTCGGTTAGTTTCACTTCCCGACTTTGCTGCGACTTGCTGCGCTTGAATCACTGGAACGCAGAGCTAAGAGGCTCATTGGCGTCGTAAAATGGTGGATCTGCCGCAAGGTTGCCTGCTTGTCGGTCTTCTATAGTCTGTACTTTGTTGAGCGTGCTCAGGAACTCCACAACGTCATTCCACCGGCCCCCTTCTACCATCGAACATCTCTGCAAGTTACCATCTATACCTAGTTGCCATTCCACCAATTCATACTAAGCGCTTCCAAACCTCCTCCAATAATGCGCACGGCAAAAGAGTGGAACTCACTACCTGCGTCTGTGTTCCCGAACGCATACAACCCGAATCTCTTCAAAGTGACAGTGAACAGGCTTCTTCTGGGTAAGCTCACTCCATCGTAGACTTTGTCTCTGTCGCCTCTGACCTAGACTATAGTCAAGTGCAAACCCAACTCAAATAAAAAAACTTAGGACTAAGCATAACTAAGTCCTGAGTCCCGCGTTAACAGGCAAAAAGATTAATTTTATCTACGTACATAAACAGTTAATGTGTTTTTGGTCGTGGTTTAAAAAAAAAAATAATTTATGGGATAAGTACTAATTAGGTAATTTCACAGATATCAAGGCGTGAGTTCTAACTGATTATTTGATGTGTACCTAGTTAAGATTTCAAAAAGGAGGAGGTTCTCAATTCGTTTGTATTTTTTTTTTGTATGTTTGTGACGCGATTACTCAAAGATGGATGGACCGATTTAGAAAATTCTTTTTTGTTTGAAAGGGAGTTGGTCTTATATAAATTTTATTAACTTTGCTGGGGTAGTTTTTGAGTTAGCTACAATAATGCGTATTTTTCCCACTTAGTTTATCTGGATGATGTTTTAATCACTTCCTATCACTGTTATTGACATAGCAGGTAGTGGTATTCGAATTTGTGTGGGGTAGGTACCACAAATAAAAAGTGAAAAATAAAAATATTTTAGCAAAAAATAAAACCGACTTCCAAAACAAAACACTACAAAGTGAAAAATAACTTTAATTTCAGAAGTCGGTGGCATAACACGAAAATAAAAAACCAAACACCGACTTCCGAAATTAAAGTTATTTTTCACTTTGTAGTGTATTGTTTTGGAAGTCGGTTTTATTTCTTCCTAAAAAGTTTTTAATCACTTCAATTCGTTCCCACCACTAAGAAGTACCTACGTATCAAGCTGTTCTCTGTAACATTTACTACTTCCAAGCCAATACGATAGCAAATGACATCATACGCGAATGTTATCAGTAGGTACACAAAAAATGCTATAAAAAATTGTGTAAATTGAATCCTTGTTATCGTTCGTTGACCCGTCGATAGCCTAGTTATGGGTACGTTTGCGTAACGAAACTGACCTCATTTGTGTTGGGTAATACTGAGTGTACATGTGGGAATGAATGGGTGTATTGATCGGTTTTTATCTGGATTAATCTGGATCCGCTGGATACAAAAACCACAGTACCGGTTGATATGGCGACGCTTGGGGGTGACCCTTGTCTGTGGATGTCTTTCATCGGAAATGATGAAGATGAACTGGATTAAAAGTAAGTTTGTGGCGTAGCGGATTCAGTCGGTAGAGCAAGTGAGACTAGTAGTCACTTATATAGAGTTTATATATAGAGGGAGTAGATTCTGACAGTCGTAAGGTTCTTTCGTGAGCGTTGGTTTAGGTACTGCCCGGTGGACTGTCCGGTAGGCGCTGCGGTGGCTCGGCGTGGTCAGCTTTAGCTCGGCCGTCAGCCGGAGTTGCCGGTGTGGCACGGAGCCTCTGAGGTGTAGGCTGCCGGTGTAGTCAGGCCTGTAGTGTAGCCGTCAGGCGTAGTTGCCGATGTAGTACTCAGCGGCCGCCGGTGTAGTCAAGTTAGTGCAGATTGAGTGTTCAGACCGGTAGCTGGCCGGGGTAGTGCGATAGGTCTGTAGCTGAACTCGAGCTATGATCCCCAATTTCGGGGAACTATATACGGCTTCTGCGACTTATTGTAGAAAAGGCCGAATTTCTCTTGTACGTTCTATTTATAAACAATTACATCTAGACGCTTCTACATAGAGAGGTGAAAGTGGTAATGTCGTAGACTATTTGACACTCCCACAGATAGTTACTTTTTAGAAAATCGACTTATTATAATATGCTACAAGTTGTATAGTTAGTTAACATATTCTCTTTTGTAGTCAAAATAGTATCACTAATATGTGGCTTTGCAAACCAAAAGCGTGTTTCCATACAGTGATGGAGCGAGCATTAGATCAACGCTAGTTTATCGTATGCTGAAGATTTGAGACTGAATGAGTCAGATGTTTTTTTTTCTTCAATTAAGCGATTATTAAAGTACACGCAAGATGGGCAAACTTTTAATTGCAATAATCTCTGTAACTTACCAGGGCGGCTGAAAAGGTTGAAGCCTAAGTACCTTCAAGTGTCATTATTGTCTCGCGCTGCATATTACTAATTTACGAATACCCTCTTTAGTATATACACAGAGTTTCATGTCATTATCATCATTACGCTTTTAGTAATTAATCATGTCTCAGTCATTTCCAAAATAGTTAGGAAACGGTTAAGCAGATTGTTTTCGATTAAACTACAAAAGATAACCTTTGTCTTATTAAAAACAGAAGCTTCCTAAATCACGTAACCCTATTCTGCTACCCAATTAAAATATCAACCATAAACTGACAAAAGAAAACAAATAATATCAATGAACATCACGAGCATTACAGTTTCATGAAAACGTGTGTAATAATAATAAGTGGTCTTTTACAGGCCAGACAACAAAGAGGTTTAAATCACTCGCCAGACGAAGGGTTATCACCGAATTTTAACTATACATATACTTTTATATGTATATATAATGTGGCGTTATGTGGAGTGGTACATTGTATTGTTTTAGGTGTATTGTCCAGTGAGATGAATTATGGGATAAGTCATTTGATTGACATTGCTATGTTGCGATTAAAAGTAATCATTATTGGCTAAGTAATAACATCCGCACGGGTCGGTCAATCAAGTTAAGCTGCGCTTGCCGGGGTTGGTCCGTGGATGGATGACCATATTTTCATACCGAAACTCCTCCATGCCTCCATGAGTCCCGGCTGTCATTCGTGGATCTTTGACAGTCGTTACGGGTCGTCAGAAGCCCGAAAGTCTGACAACCAGTCTTACCAAGTGGTATCGTATTACCCTGTAACTGGGTTATGGAGGTCAGATAGGCAGTCGCTCCAAGTAAAATACTGGCAAATTGAAATATCGTATATATCGATGAGTAATAGTCGACCAAATTACATTTGCAGTTGGAATGTATGGGAGAACATGTTTTTCAACTACAATGTCAAGTTTGTTCTTGGGATAAATTCATCCCAACTACGGAACCCTACATTGTGCGTGGTTCGACACGCACTTGGATGGTTTTTATGCAGTTATGACAACAGTGTTAGAAGGCATAATTGGACCCATTTTTGCAAACAAGAACCAACCCACAGCACTTATACTGTGGGTTGGAATTTGATTCTCAAAGCTTGTAAGAAAAAAAAAATTTATAGCATTAATAGGGCTGTTTCGTTTTGTCACCTCTCTCGCTCACACGGGACCAAATTTTTAAGAATGCTAAATGAAAAGATGTTTTTTTTTTTTTTTGAAAAATGTAATCAATTAGCGAACTAGTAAATAATATTAATTTAATAGGTAATTATTAAAAACAGATTTTTATTAAAGATAAAGATGATTTATTTGTCAAAACATGTGTTTAAATACAACAAGCATGCAGAATGTTCACTTATTATTTCGGGCTTACACACATGTTTGGCCTAACGAGGCGTACAAATACGTGTTTTACAAATTGATCCACTTATTAAATTTAATAGATTGGCCTTCATCTTAATTAAATGTAAAAAATCAAAATTAATAAAAAATAAAAAATAGACCAAACCTTAAATAAATAAAATCATTCTTGAGGTCACAAAAATGTTATTTATTTCAAAAACATAAAAAAAAAAAAACAGATCATAATTCTTTTTTAGCTTATTTCATTACATAACATAATAGAAATATGTTTTTAATAATTACCTATTACATTAATATTATTTACTGGTTCGCTAATTGATTACATTTTCCAAAAAGGCAGCCTTTCATTTAATAATCTTATAAATTTGGTCCCGTGTGAGCGAGAGAGGTGACAAAACAAAACAGCATAAAAGCAAGATGGAGCTTAAGCAAGATTGGAAGTTGTTTCCGCCAATAGGTATTTTTAATAGCTCCACCTCAGAGACAAAAAAGTCATGTCACTTATACACATAGAATTTAAAAAAAATTCCTAAACCTTACCCTTCAAAATGAACAAATCAATACTCCTAGACGGTAGAATGAAGCCAGGTGGGAGTACTTCCGCATATGAACAATATCACAAAATCCTATCTATTAAAAATATCTCTCAAAAACAAGCCTATTATCTCTAACAACAAACAATTCACAAAGATAAACCCACAATAGGAAGATATTTCGTATAAAAGGCGAAATTTTGTGAGTTCAACAACCCTTATCGCCTAGGGACTGTTATCACGCTACGCCGCTACGGATTCGGGGGTCAACGTCCGCGTAGGCGTGCTACGAATATGTTACGTTTTACGTAAGCGTTGCATTGTGTAGGTTTATTGTTCTTTTATTATGTGTTATATCGAAGTGGGTGCTATAATTATCTTTATTAAGTTTTGTATGTGCTTTTATGGGTCTACCTTTTATATCAGAACTTTTTATGTCATAATATTATTTTGCATAACAGCGGATAGCATAAACTTCATTTCGCAGAAAATCGTTTAGCAAATACTCATTTATCAGAATCATCTTTAGGCATAAATTTCATATCCATAATAATCAAAAAGTAGAACCATCATATCACAGAAAGTTCACAGTTAGAAGCATGCAAACGCAAGTAAGCATGCAGCAAGCAAACAAGCATACACCATGCATGCAGCTAGCATGCACATGCTCGCATGCAACATGCAGCAGGCATGGTTTCTGTCACGTCCCACGCAAGCATATCGTCGTAGATAGCACCGCAGCTTTGGCTTGCTGGCTTTAAAACCACCTGCTCCTCAGCTCGCGGACCGTCTCGCCCCTCCGCACCTACGTGGGCTTTAATTACACTCTAGGGGTAGGGCAGACAAGACTACGTGGAGCCGGTTTTGCAGCGATTCGTTTCTGTCACTAAGTTTTGTAGGACAACATATTGACTTTTTAATACCATATTTTAACTATAAATACGTCGCTCTAAATAAACGTTATGCTAAACGAAATTACGCGGAATTTTAACTTTGCCAAAGGTACTCATGCCAAATAAAATTCTGCCATTTTACAAGTATGCCATTTAAATTCGGACATATAAACATTCGGCCAAACAATAATTATATTAAATAATTAAATATGCCTTAAAACTATTCGTTTAAAGAAGATTATGCCAAGTGTGTTATGCCAAATAAATTTCGGAGCATCAAGATTCTACCAGATAGCGGGAACCCGATTTTTATGGGTGTATAAAATATTAAAGGATGATGACAAGAGGATTTTTAGCTGTGTCCTGTAATTACCATTCTTTTTAAGAAGCGTGGTGGTTACGGTAGAAATTCTAGGAATCTATGACCAATGACTTTGTATAAAAACTGAGGAGTTTGTTGCGCCACTTCTTCTTCCCATTACTGGTGAAGGGTGAGTGTTTTGGGGGACTGTCTTATGTAATTTTGACGTTCGAAAAGTGCTGATTCTCTGCCTAGTTTGAATAATAACGTTGATTTTGATTTTTACCTGTAATCTTGTAACTAGGAGTAGCTACTATTATTCTGTCTACTTAAACCAGTCGGCAATATCTTTGATATTCGAACGGCCACTTTTTATTAAAGGCGTTTCTAGCTTTTGTTCTAGGGATACGTCAGAGCGTCGGACCCCGGCCAATGGGCTGGTTAGTTTAAAAAGATATATATTGAAAAGTCTTATAAAATATATTACAGTACTACGTGTATAGTCTCTTATTTAATTAAACTAGATCCCAATGAAAGTAAAGGTCCCTCAGGCTTCTACAGTACCAACTTGATCATTCATTTGTTTTTCATTTCAATTTGTAAATATTCTGGTAATGACGATTTGTATGTTACTAGTGTTGTTAACCTATTGTTTTCCCAAATTCTAAGTCATATTATGTAAATTAGTGCATTTACTTTGAAGTCAAAATACTTAACAAATGAAATCAAACAATGAACTAATTACTATTACAATTGATTACCTCTAACCTTTGTCTGTAAATTTAGTCATTACAAATGTGGCTTTACAACGAGAGGTTCCAAGTTTGAATCCAATTCTGAAGTACATATCGAGGTAGAGTTATTTACCTAGAATTTCTTTGTCTTAAATTCAGCAGATAGATATTAATTTAATGAACATTATTTCATCTTACAAAAAGAGTAATGCCAGTTTAAGCTCATCCACCAAGTTAATCTTTAGCGAAAGTTTAATCAAGATTCTTCAGACGCAATTAATGACCAGACTGACAGTTCTTCCAATTTTTTAGGGTTCCGTGCCTCATAAGGAAAAGACGGTACCTTTATAGGATCACTTAGTTGTCCGTCTGTCAAGACAATTTTTCTCAGGAACGCGTGGAGGTATCAAGTTGAAATTAATATCAAATACGAGTACGTAGGGGTACGGTCCCTTATACAGTGGAGGTCTGCCCGGCTTGGGCAGAACACCGCCGTGTTCTCACGGAGGCGATCGGCGGCGGCGATCTCTCGCGTCCGAGCTTGGTCCAGGCCATGGTGCGGAGCGAGAGTGCATGGGAGGCCATCACCTCCTTCTGCGAAGCGGTAATGCTCGCAAAGGAGGAGGCGGAACGCGTGAGGGAGAGGCAACCTCACGCCCTCAGTCGCCGCAGGAGACGCCCTGGGCGGCGGGAATCGATAGCCGATTCCCGGCCACCGTAGGCGCGGGCCTGCGGACGGTGAGTAGTGGGTAGCTCGCCGTCCCTTGAGGACCAGGCCCGGGTCGACGGCGCGTTGTGTTCCACGCGCGCCTCAAAGAGATGTCAGCAAGAGATGGGGTCCAATAGGGCCGATGCCGCTGGGGTCGCGGGTTGTTTGAAAAAGATACCGTGGCCCTGGCATAGGCAACTGAAGGAACACGGGTGGGTTTTAGTCAGTAAAAGTCTGACACGCCCTTCCGCTCCACCCAGAGCGGGAGAAGTTATTTGATGATTTCCCATCCACAAAAAAAAAAAAGGGGGTACGGTCCCTTAGACCTCTATAAAAATCAAGCTTCGTAGTAAACGCAAAAAAAAGGTCAATAATGGTCTCAGGATTACAAACTTACAACTACAAAATTACGTTACGGAACCCTCAATTGTGCGTGATCCAACACGCACTTGGCCAGTTTTTTGTTATCCTATCTGTAGAACCTTCAAAAACTTGAGGACTTATTCGAAAGAAACAAACAAACCTCCCCGTCGTTTATTCTCTTAAGATCAATCCACAGAAAGACCTTACAATCAAATCAATCTGCCTAACCTTTTCCCAACTATGTTGGGGTCGGCTTCCAGTCTAACCGGATGCAGCTGAATACCAGTATTTTACATGGAGCGACTGCCTATCTGACCTCCACAACCCAGTTACTGGGTAATATGATACCCCTTGGTAAGACTGGTTGTCAGACTTTCGGGCTTCTGACAACCCGTAACGACCGTCAAAGATCCACGAATGACAGCCGGGACCAACGGCTTAACGTGCTTTCCGAGGCACGGAGGAGTCTCGGTATGAAAAGATGGTCACCCATCCACAGACCAACCCCGGCAAGCGTAGCTTAACCTGATGGATCGACCCGAGCGGCTGTTATTACTTAGCCACGAGCTCCTCCAGACCTTACATTCATATTAATTGAAATAAATTAAACTTTTTAAACACGTTTCGATAAGTAAAAGTTAACACTCCGAAAGGGCAATAAAATCTATCTGATTGCGTCCCGCCGCGCCGGGGGCAACGACTTGCCTCTGAAAGCTGAATTTTATTTCAGACAGGCTGGTGAAGTAAACGAACTTTCCCTTTCTAGATACAGGGACGGATTTCGGGAGCAAATAAGGGTTGAATTTTTTAGGGATATCATTACTTGCACATCAAATAAAGTTGATAAATATCAATTTACTTTCATCATATTTTAAAGAAGATTTTTTTTTGTGCAATCAGTAATTTTGATTGGAACTCGGATTATTTTTGGATACAATTTTTTTTTGCTTTTAAATACTACCCAATTTTTATAAGGTTACGGAATTCAACCTCGCGACGCGAGTCCAGATATACAGATGATTTCTCTAGGCAAGCGTGCAACATCGTCCGCGTCTTCGCTTACTTTGAGGTGAGATAGTGGTTAAACAATGCCTATACTAGAATATTTTTATCTATAAAATAAAAATAGTATCAAACAAAGTCACATTTCGTGTGTTGACAGCTTAGTAATGGACCTAGTTATGCAGAAAGCAGCCATATGGCCCTTTTTCCCAAAAAATTGTTATAAACACAGCCATACTAATTTCGACATACAAGAGTTTTTGCAAAAGCAACCATGTCGATATCTCTATTTGTCACAGAGATAGATCCTTCAAATGCAGCCATGTTCATGCAACCATAATGCAGCCATCGACAGAAAATGCTTATAACTCCGTTTGTACTTTTCCCGATATGGCTGCCTTCTGCATAACACGGTCCATTTACACAATAGATTATGATGCGGTTGTCACCATAATTTAGAGAATTAATGCAATGAATTTTTGTGTATAATAAATTAATGTTTAGCTTACTTAATGTATACAAAAGGAGCTCGTGTAATAATAAGTAATAACAGACGCACGAGTCGATCCATCAGGTTGCCAGGGTTGGTCCGTGGATGGGTGACCATCTTTACATACCGAGACTCCTCCGTGTTTCGGAAGGTCCCGGCAGTCATTCGTAGCTTTTTGACAGACGTTACGGGTCGTCACAATCCAGAAAGTCTGACAACCAGTCTTACCAAGGGGTATCGTATTACCCAGTAACTGGGTTGTGGAGGTCAGATAGGCAGTCGCTCCATATAAAATACTGGTATTCAGCTGCATCCAGTTAGACTGGAAGCCGACCCCAACATAGTTGGTTACTTAATATATACCTACTTTTACAATGTTTGTAAATATGTGAGCATCCTGTATCTATCACATAATTAATTTATCTGTCTTTGCTTCATTTTTAATTATTTTTACTTATTATGGTATAGTAATTATATTCTAGGTGCATCAACTTCACATATAATGAGATAATTAATGTATAAAACATTTATAAGACACTAGCTGACCCGCAAACGTTGTCCAGTCAAAATTTCAATAATTCATACAAAATTCCGGACGACAGCGATGCGGACGGGTACTTCGACGCCTAAAATTCCTAGTTCTTGTATTTATTTCTATATAAAGTTAGTAACGTAGTAATATAATTTTGTACATTGTGTAAATATTTATAAATTAAATAAATAAAAATAAACAGAAAACTACGTACCAAAAAAAAAAACCCATTGAAAATGCACTTTCAGTTTTCCCAAATTTTCAAATTTTCCCGGCAACTTTTCAAATATTTTCTTTCACACAAACCTTGTCCTGACAATTACAAACATAACAAAAAAAAGAATTATCCAATTTGGTGAAGTCGTTCGGAAGTTATGCGCGTACATACATTTCGGCGATTCATTTTTATATAGATTTAAAAACAGTAACGGTGGAGTTTCTTACCTATTCTTCTCCATACCAAACTAACTTTTCAAAGGGGAGACTAGAATCAATTTATTAAGTAGTACGTTTTCTGTGCCTATTTGAATTGAAATAAATGATTTGAATATTACTTTCGACATATAGCACAGAAATAACGAAGTTTTGACATGTCAACACATCACCAAATTCCTCAAAAGACCATTTCAGACACCAATCTACATGGTCTTCACATGAAGTGACCAAGATTATGTCTAGACTTTATAAGAGACTGTGACCTCTGAGTTTGTTTCGGCCTTTCTTCTCAGAGTAGTCAGATAGGAAACGCCGACCTCATCTAGTTAAAAAAAAAAACATGATTGACTTGTAAAAGTGTTTGTACAAACCTACTTACAGAAATAAAAATCATTTATGATTGCAAAGTTGAAAATGTTTGTAATTTATTTTAATTAATTGTTTACTCAGTTCTCTTTAAAACAAATAGGCCAATCAGGCCACACTAGGTGTCGCAAGGTGACAAAAAAATTACCTACGTCATAAGATGACTCCGTGACCACAACCAATTATATTATTGTTGTAATACGTAGAAAAGTCTAAAAAATAGTTTAAGTAACCACTAAACACAATTGTTTTTATAAATTGTTCAGTAAAAAACAATAGCGTCCAAGGTAAGTACTGCTTCCACTGTCAAGTTTTTAAGTAGTATGACTGGGTGAAAAATAATCAAGTACTGAGAAAAAACCTACCCAGCAACTGGATTGTTGGGGTCTGGAAGGCAGTTTCTCCATGTAAAATACTAGTATTCAGGTGCATCCGGCAAGGCTGGAAGCCGACCCCAACATAGTTTGGAAAAGGCTAGACAGATTGATTTTGAGGAACTACAAAAAATCACTGCTTTGCATGAATACTAGCACAAACCAAAATTTTTAAATTACTGGTTTATAACACAGCCAAATGCAAATTAGTCCTTATTTCATGGTCTGTAAGACTCACATTCATAACGGCAAAACCGACAAAACCGGTAGTTTTGCCTTTATGAATGTGAGTCTTACTAACCATGAAATAAGGAGTAATTTGCATTTAGCTATGTTATAAACCAGTAATTTCAAAATTTTGGTTTGTGCTGGTATTCATGCAAAGCAGCGAAATAACCTTTGTCTAATTAAAAACAAAAGCTTCATAAATAAAGTCTGACAACCAGTCTCACCAACGGCTATCGTATTACTCAGTAACTGGGTTGTGGAGATCAGATAGGCAGTTTCGCCATGTAAAATACTGGTATTTAGCTGCATCCGGCAAGGCTGGAAGCTAACCCCAACATAAATAATTGGGAAAAGACTTGGATGATGACTAAAAAGAAACTTGGACGTCATTAACACGCCTTAAGCAAGCATGGTGGTCTTTGCTAGTTATATCCTTGTATGAGAAGTTGCCTACACCTTGACGAGGAACAATTGAAGGCTGATAATTATTAAAGGATGCTATTTTAAAACTACCAAAACAAAACATTTAAATTCTACGCAGCCTCCCAAATCCGCACACCGCACCCAAGGCCCAAACAGCATCCTAATCGATCGGTCGTTGACCCCTGAACTGTCTGTCCTAAGCAATAATATATATTTTATGTACTGTTTATATACAAGGTCCCTGAACTTGAGACGTTAGGTGCACTTTATTGTTTTGACCGTGAAAACAAGTCAATACTTTTGTTGAATAATGAAAATAAAAGTTTGTTGTTATTTTTGAAGTGTTATCAGATTTATACAAAAATGCAGTGATAAGTAAACCAGTTTTTTTCCGACTATGGCTTAGACAAAATGAAGGGTTATGTTTTTGCAGTCTATGTATGTTTGTTTTTACGTGTGTTCCATCGTAGTCCCTTAAACTACTGAACCGAGTTTGGTTCAGTGGTCGCATGCCTGTATACCATATAGGTGCCAGGAACCCCTTCAAAATTATAATGGCAAGTGACGACGGCTTTACCTTGACCATTTTTGTACATATGTCTTGATTTCTGTTTGAAATATTTTATTGTTTCATACTCTTTAGATCACTTTTATTTTTCCGTCGTCGGGTTACAGTTTTTTAAACTTATTTTTTTGCATTCAGTATAGTCATGTATTGTACCTATGGACGCTTTTACCTTTGGACATTGATTATAATAAAAAAAACTGGCAGTACTAAAAATATAATATTGCAACACTGTGGTGGCATTTTTATTTTCTAGCAACACCAATGAGTGGCGTGACGCTATCGGTGTTGTGTGCAGTGTGAGGCCATTTTGAAGATAGTCTGAAATGTCCATAGGTACAATACATGACCTACCTATCCTATCCAAAGCGAAACATTATAATTAAATGACATGTGTGAACTAATAAATTAAGCTGTTCTATAGGCTTGAATTGCCAACATTGACTTAGATTCAAAAGGTTTTTCTTCTGTAAGTTTGGATGTAGGAGATATATATCTCCGAAACTACAGATCCGATTTCAAAAATGATTTCACCGGTAGAAAACAATATCCGGACTATTTTCGCATGTAATCTGAAGTGAGCCACAAAAAAGCAAAAATGTACCTCAATGTAGATTGCAAATATTTAGAAAGAATGTATGTACCTACATATATGTTAATGTCATTCAGGTGTATAACAAGTTACCTAACTCATTTAAGGAACTTCCCATACCTATGTTCAAGAAAACGCTGACAAGTTGGTTACTGGATAATTGCTTTTATGACTTTGGCGAATATATGGAATGTTGTAAAAATCTAAGATGACATGTACTTAATTGTGACATTGATTTTAAAGTAACGATTATAAGAATTATCTCAATGCGCCACAGATGTTTTTTTTTTTTTTTTTGTGGTTGGGAAATCATCAAATAACTTCTCCCGCTCTGGGTGGAGCGGAAGGGCGTGTCAGACTTTTACTGACTAAAACCCACCCGTGTTCCTTCAGTTGCCTATGCCAGGGCCACGGTATCTTTTTCAAACAACCCGCAACCCCAGCGGCTGGTCCCTGGTCCTGACATCAAGTAATAGACATAAATTGTCAAATTATAAGAGGCTTTTTGCCTGTTTTGCATGTGTAGTAATTCATGTCTTGTTTTTTTTTTTTGTAATGTGCGTTTTGTTTGTGCAGAATAAACATTATTTCTTTCTTTTATTATTTTACTTTATTTTTGTACTTAGTTAAGAACGACACTTGAATATTTGTCACATTATTTATTGACACATTTGGATATTTGTACAGACGCCAGCAGGTCAACCTACCCGTAACTGTCAGATTTTTCCAATCAACCTTGAACCTAATGCCGTAGCAATAAAGTCGAAAATCTATTAAAGAAATCTGACAGATTGTAGTAGCTTGATGTGCTGGCGTCTGTACATCTTAAGTTGTGGTAGAATGAATATGATGATAGAACTTAGAAAATATTAATACCTTCCATACTATGGAAAACTACATTCTTACAAATAATTTAATTCTGATTCTGATTCAGAAAGCCACAGTAGTACCGAGTGTTAGAGGATATATTTTATGGTATAGTTGGCTTACACGCGGACGGAGTCGCTGGTTGAAGCTAGTTTTCTATAAAAAAATAATCTAGGTACAAAGACGTGCGACCTGCAATTCCTGGAAAAGGATCCTAACAGGAAAACGCGAATGAATATTCTTCGCAAAATCACTGGGTAAATTTTCAAATTTGAAATTGAATTTGGTTCAACTAGACTACCCTAATTGCGTAACACACAATCAATCGGAATCGGTTTCATTTTGACAGTTCAACAACATTCATTGCTTTATGTACGGTGCTGAGCAGACCAAAGTTTTCGAACATATGAAGCAATGGATTAGCAATTTGCTTCAAAATGATTCAGATCCCGATTGATAGTGTGTTACGCAATTAGGGTGCTGGGCAGAACCTAATATTTTAAAAGAGACTGTTGTTTGTTTGCTTCTTATTTCGTAGCTAAAATATTATTAAGGGCTAATTTTTCAATCATCATATAACTTTTATATATGGAACAAATATGGCGGTTTGACAGCTTTTGTATAGAAAATTATGTCAACAAACTGTCTTAATTATTCTTCGGATAAAAGTTTGCTGACTATTGAAAAATCAGCCCTTAATAAAACAGATTATTATATAGACTCTGGATTATTTTTGATACCTACCACAGACAAATTAATAAAACTTTTATTTTGCAATGATAAAGTTTTCAAAATCCATAAGATATAAACCAAAGTCCATAGAATAATATTAAGTAAGCTTATCCGTTTTTTATTATTAAGTTTTAAGGATTATAAGTGAGTATAAGTAGGTAACACATATTACGTTGTTCGCCACGACTAACAAAGAATTATCCGTGATTGTCGCCTCCCGGTCGCATGAAACCAAATCATTTTGTTTTTATAGCCGAAGCGATGCAAATATAACGCCTGGTGTAGACTTATGAAGAAATTAGAGTTGGCAGTTACTTTTCATAGCTTACTGTAAGATCCGGTAATAAATCGTGTTTTATTAGCCAGTATTTTTTGTAATAAACTACTTTCATTAGAATGCTCACTTTTTTGTCCCCAGTGAGTTTATAAACGGCGCCTAAGAGCTAAATGAGGATGGACACTAGCGAAAGCTCCAGGTAGCCCGCGAAATTCAAAATTTCTGCCGCTTTTTGCAATTTGCAGGTCAGTATCAGGTTGTATGTTGATCTGAATATCATTCGCGACCGTTATAAATCTGCAGTTATAGAACTAAAATCATTTAAATTATCAATACAACTCGCTAAGTTCATATAATCCTAATGAATGACTATTTCATGAAATCTTGACATTTAGGATTATACTTACTTATAGAGTTGTATTACTGATTCTAATGTTACGGTCGCGAATCATACTTTAATCAACATAGTTCCATACTAACTTGCAAATTGCAAAAAACGTAAAAATATAATAATTTCGTGGGCTACATGGAGCTTCCCCCTTAATAGCAATAAACAGAACACCAATCCGTCTGCATGAAACGTAGTGAACTAGTAATTGTCGTCGTATTGGTAAGGCGGAGCTGGACTTCTTCAACAAGAACTGGTCCTTAGTAGCTTTAGACAGAGAGAAGTGGAAAGAGAGTAGGGAGACTTTACTTGCAGTGGGGCATCACAGGCTTTTAATAATAGCTGTTACCCAACAGCTCCTTGTCCAAGAACTTACTACCTATAAATTACTTCATCTGAACTACTTACTAAAAACCTATGTATTGACATAATTCAAACACTTCAGGCAGAATCCCACCATTCAAACAATGTACATCAAGCTACTGTAAAATTTCTTTAATAGATTTTCAACTTTATCGCTAAAGCATTAGGTTCAAGTTTGATTGGGAAAATTTGACAGTTTCAGGTAGCTTGACCTGCTGGCGTCTGTACATCAAATGCCCACCACGCCATATCTATTACAACAATATGTCTACTGCAGTTAGATCAACGGCCGCGCGCCCTTGCCCCCACCGACTCTTATGTAAAGCCAATGCACAGGGCTTGAGTACGTTACACGCATGCCGTGACGTATGGGTTTCACTGAGAAAATTATCATTAAAACTGGTAGAAAACACCTTAAGCAGCAGGAAAAAAATGAGGAGATCCCTAGATCCAGTCTGCAGGAATTGCATCGCAGCGCCGAGCTACTCGTAAGTCTGGACATATTATTTATTTATTTATTTAAGGAAAAACAAACAGTAGCACAATACGAAATACACATAATATCTTAATTATTACATTTTTTTTTTTAATTATGCTACCCACTACGTTCTCCACAGATTACAATTTAAATTATTTAAAACTAGCTAAGAACACAGATACAATACCTATATAATAGTAATTGTCCTAGAACTCATATTCCAATTATTAAGTTTATACAAAATAATAATAATAATAAAGTAAATTTGTGTGCGTACATTATTAGACATTACGTTATTATAAATGTATTGCTTGCTGATCCTTTAGGGTTGCTTGGATTTGCTTCTTAAATGCATTTTTACTGAGAAAAAGAATGTCAATTGAATTAAACTCATTGTTATATGTCTCAACCAAACGATGAAGTGGTGAATGCGAGCCAGCGTTGGATTTACAGAGACTAGTAGCAAATAGACATCGAGTGCGTACCTCACGTACATGAACTGTTCGAGGAACCAGGTAACACAGACTCCTAACTAAGTCTGCACAATCAAAATGATTGCGGCACACATTGAACAGAGTCATAACTTCCAGAAGTTTCCGTCTTGATTGTAAGGTCAGAAGAGTCAGAAGATCAGTAGCTTTTGCTCGCGTTAATTTAGGATAGCGGTTTAGGGCGTGAAAGGTATCAAGCAAAGAAACTTACTTTCGCATCTATAATATTATAGTTAGGAGGATGAAAAACCGGTCTATCGACACTATACGACTCACAAAATGTATTAGGTACTTAAAAAAAAAACTCTCACGCAAACACTAAAGTTTCTATAGTAATATAATTCAATCATAATTCGAAAGACACGTGGCGCCATCTATTATCATAAGAACGTTATTGTTGTTTTCCTCGGACACAGTACCTGACAACGTATATGCAAAATTTCAGAATGATCGGTTCAGTGGTTTAGGCGTGAAAAGGTAACAGACAAACAAACTTACTTTCGCATTTATAATATTAGTTAGGACTTTGTCTACGATCTACCAAAATCATCATGGACGTGAGCCTCAAAACAATTGAAATTAATACAAGTGAAATTTTATACATGAATTCTTTGTAATATTATATTGATCTTTTCTTGTGTTGATAAATACTTCATGTTAATGGATTACATAGCCAGAATGATTGGCAGCTAAGTCGACTACCCAGATAACGCCGAATATTACTTCTAACCTACTTAAGTATTTCCTTATAAAAAAAATTAAGACATAGTGCCGTCAACAGTGACGTGAGGCCTCACGTTTCAGGTTTCTTAAACATGGTGTGCACGTAATGAGGTGTGCGTGTGAATATACGAAACCCGAAACGTGAGGCCTCACGGCACTGTTGACAGTTCGCTCTGTAACTAGGTGTAGTTTTGCGCATGCTTCACTGTATTCTTCGCAGCGCTATGTCTGGATTTTTTATTTAGTCTGAGCGTTTCCCGTAGATATTCCTGGGATAATCCCATCTTTATATTTTTGCTGTGCAACAATGGAAACTTCCACTAATTCTCCTTTATCGTATATATTGTATATTCGTCAGAACATTGATTTTATCTCATTACTGATGCAAGCAAATAATGCGTAATTCTTTTAAACATTATACATTTTGCGCAGTACACGTCATGTAGGTAGAGTTCAAGTATTCAAGCTATTGTAAATTGGTTTAAAAGGAGATGTTCCAAAATGTATTAACCTTGGGCCAGGTACATGTACACTATACATAAAAATAGGGAAATATATTTAAAACAGTACTCAACTGTCCAGTTACTTTAAAATTACTTCGTTTGCTGGTAAACCAGAATTAATTACACTTGAAATTGCAACTCACAACAAAATCCCGTCATGGGAGTAAGCTGTCAATTTGATTGATTAATGACGTTTGACATGACAAGTTTCCTCAATGAAGTGACACTGTTGTAACAGCTGACAGTCCTCTTTCTATGATCAATGGTCGATCTATGGTTTACTGTCATTGTTTTTATGCATAGAGTAACTATATTGGTGAGACGCCATGTTGAAAGTCGATAAAAATAATACATAAATATCAATTGCCTACCACAACAATATACATTTAAATGAATTATCTGTATTTTTCCCAAATTCTACGGATTTTTCTCTTTTTTTGAGGTAGTGTACACAGACCGGGCCCATTTTGAAACATCTCCTTTTCATAATACTGAATATTCTGCGCCCGTAGATTGTGTTCTTATTCTGTTGTGCTTTGCGATAGTCACAGTAAAAATTGCCCACCCGCAAGTTTCTCAAGTCTCGGAAACTACAAAAAAGACTTTAGTTAAAAAGGTCAATATCAGAAAGGTTTGGTCGTATTTAAGGGTGTGGTACAGACCATAAAACTGAACAACTTTCTCCTTGGGACCAACAACCTAATCGCGAAAAAAATATCGACAACCCCATACAAAACTTCAGTACCTGCTCGACCTAAATGTATGGGACGGCTGATTTAATGAAATCTAGAAGTCATATATTAGTAAAACGAGTAGGTAAGGTTGGCTTTGTAAATTAGTTAGTCGAGTACCTACACATATTTCTACTTAAATTAAAAAAAAAATCTAAAAGGAAAATTTAAAAAGTAGTATTCGCCGTCTACAAATATGGTTTTCAATATCTTTATCTAGTTTATTTTACAAGTCATTGAGCCTTAAGGCAAAAGCTCCAGGTAACCTGCGAAATTCCAATTTTCTTACGTTTTTATGCAATTTGCAGGTCTGTTGATCTGGTTGTATGTTGATCTGAATATGATTCGCGACCAACAAATCTTTATTTATAGAATTATATTCATTAAAATCGTCAATACATATTTCATGAAATTTTGACATTTAAGATTAAAGTAAACTAAGGAGTCTTAGAGTAGTGTTAAAGATGATTATGATTATAATTTTGTAAATATTGTACATAAACGTTACAGTCGCAAATAATACTTTAATTACAACCTAATACTGACACGCAAATAGCAAAAAACGTAAAAAAAATCTTGGGTTACCTGGAGCTTCCCCCTTAATCAAAATTTACAATACTAATTATTTAAAAACAATAAGGCCCCAATGAACTGCAATAAAAAGTTGCAAGTAATACTCAAAACAAATTGAAATTGATAAGAATCACAAAACCAATATTAAAGTTCAATAAATTGAATACTAGACAGTCAACGTTCTTTAGTATTGTTATTGTTTACGCTATATAAAATAAAATAGCTTTTGTTTTTCTGTAGTAAGATAAAATTCAGTGGGCGTAGTTTTGAACTTTAGGTATTGTTTATTAAAAGTTAAACACACCTAACCCACACTTTTATATTACCGCAAATTTTTCTGTTCTCTTAAGAGGATTGTGAAGCTGTAAATTTTCATACAAAAAGAGATAACGTTTTTCTCCCCGTAGACATAATCTAATTTTCATAATTTTTGGACATGTGGTAGGTATAATGAAAACCTAGGTCCGTACGTTTTTATTATAAAGAAATATTGTATAAAATATAAGTTATTAGCATCTAAATATCTATATTTTTGACATAAAAACATCTTCGAGCATTTTTATTTGTTAAAATTAAATTAAATTGAATTACTAAAAACGAAAAACGTACAGACCTAGATTAAAGTGTACTAAATGTAATGAGATTAAAATTGTCTCATTTCGTAAAGGTTTAGGGGAGTAAAAACGTTATCGCCCGAAACAATATTTATGTAAATAATTGTATGAAATGTAGGCAATTGCCTCTAAAAATCGCGCCGCGTATCGGCACTTCACAATCCTCTTAATAACTTACAATATTAAAAGCGCGGTCTTGTACATCAGCTTCTTGCGGGTTTCGCTGTCGAGTGTGCTGGAAAACTAAATTTTGTCCCTTGTGTAGGCAGTCGAAACTCAATACTTGGTTGTTATTTTACGTTGATCATCATCTAGCGGGCCAGCTGGCGTGGTAGGTTAAGATACCGCCTATCATGCCGCAGGTCGTGGGTTCGATTCCCATCCAGGACAAACATTTGTGTGCATGAACATGTCTGTTTGTCCTGTGTCTGGGTGTAATTATCTATATAAGTATGTATTTACAAAAAAAAGTAGTATATGTAGTATATCAGTTATCTGGTTTCCATAGTACAAGCTCTGCTTAGTTTGGGATCAGATGACCGTGTGTGAAATGTCCCAGGTTATTATATTATATTATATTATTATCTGCCTAGCCCCTTCCCAACTATGTTTGGGTCGGCTTCCAGTCTAACAGCTTCCAGCCTTGGATGCAGCTGAATACCAGTATTTTACATCGAGCGACTGCCTATCTGACCTCTACAACCCAGATACTAAGTAATACACCTTAGTTAGACTGGTTGTCAGACTTTCGAGGTTCTGACGACCCGTATCGACCGTCAAAGATCCACGAATGATAGCCGGGACCAATGATTTAACGTGTTTTACGAGCCACGGAGGAGTCTCGGTAAGTAAAGATGGTCACCATCCACGGACCAACCGCGGCATGCGTAGTTTAACCTGATCGCTGTACGTGCTGTCCGTGCGGCTGTTATTACTTAGAAGTGCCTCACATACCTGTAATTACATCAGCACCCTTCAAACTGGAACACAGCAACGCCCTTGGTAGCAGAGAGCTCCCAAAGACTCCAAAGAGCTCTACAACCATTACACTGTGACGTCATTAAAGAAAAATGGCGTCCTGTTCGTAAACCATTCATCAAATAAACTTACGAAATCTCAAACGCAAAGTCAAATAAAATCAGAGAGAAATCCCTTCAATAAATTATCCATACTTATACAAATCATATTGGTGGGTGTCGCCCATTTTTCTATGTTTTCGCGAAAAGCCACTGACTTATAGGTACTTAAGGGTTTGGGTAAGTTTATTGACCCTAGGGCAAAGCCCTGTGAAGTTACGAGCCGTCGTTTTTCACGCAAGTAATTTGGATATAATAGTAGTATTCTTTCAGTCTTCGAAGGAAATCTTTTTTGTATAATGTTGAAAGGAATTTTGTTTACATTTTCATTTATGATTTTGTCTAGGTGCTTAGACTTTGCAACTTAGGTTCGATTTCAGGGTCATTCAACTAAAAAAAAAACCATTAATTCTATCAAAGAGGTAGACCATGTTTAGAATACTCTTTCCGCAATACATTAGAAGTAGGTAAGTCCTTTAGGCTAAGAATGAAATCACGGGCAGCAGATAATAATAATAACCAGATAATCACGCAGCGTGTCGCAGCGGAACTGAGCCAGGTTACCCGCAAATACCGTGACCTGTAGCAGTATAGCAGGAGCCGCCGCCACCGGTGCTGACAAACACCGCGCCTCTGGCCAGCGCGACACGCAGCTCTGGATGTGATCCCCGTGCAGTGACAACGCGCCTTTTTCTATTTTATATATATATATATAAGGTTTTTACATAGCTTAATAAAACATTAGATAAGTTTATTCGGCGGTGGTGTAATAGATAATAAATACGTTGATGTCATCCTTTCCTGTGAACATTAAGCAGGGGCCAGGGAAGGAAGAGAAGAGCGTATTTGTACAAATAAGTTTCATTTTCCTTTTTGTCAGAGTGACAGCACTTTCCATATAGTTACTGGTGAAAACAGTTTTTTTTTAATATTTTATTATTAGGTCTTCTTATGAACACTGTTGTTTACTGAACTCACGATTTAAGAGGATTGTGAAGTGCCGATACGCGGCGCGATTTTTGGAGGCAATTACCTACATTTCATTCAATTATTTACATAAATATTGTTTCGGGCGATAACGTTTTTACTCCTCTAAACCTTTACGAAATTAGAGAATTATGATCTCATTACATTCAGTATACTTTAATCTAGGTCTGTACGTTTATCGTTTTTAGTAATTCAATTTAATTTAATTTAAAAAAATAAAAATGCTCGAGGATGTTTTTATGTCAAAAATATAGATATTTAGATGCTAATAACTTATATTGTATACAATATTTCTTTATAATAAAAACGTACGGACCTAGTTTTTCATTATACTTACAACATTTTCAAAATTATGAAAATTAGACTATGTTTACGGGGAGAAAAACGTTATCTCTTTTTGTATGAAAATTTACAGCTTCACAATCCTCTTAAGTGAGTTTTTTAATCGTCCCTGTCACTTGGCATGATATTAAATTTCATATTATACTTAGAACAAAGAGTTTTGATGGTATATATTTTTTCAGTAGGTAAGAACACACACACACACATCCATTATATCACACATTCATTGTGTGATAGTCCAACTATGTTTCCATCATTCTTATACAACGTATGTGTCGATTACGATTGGGTTCAGTACAAAAAACTTTGAACCGCCGCCGCCGATCCTTCTCAGTCAATACCCTAGCCATTTTGTAAGGAAAAAATAAATAAAGAATCACTTATTACGATCAAAATAAAACTTTATGTGACAGGAAATAATGTCACTGAACTCATATGTGTATTAACCTTGGATAAACATTATAATTAATGATGCTTTTGTAAGCAATTTACTGAAAATGTGTAGTGATAATTGAACGTGTCAATGTTTCTCATAATATTGGAGGGTAAATGCCCACTGCTGAGTTTCGTTCTTCTACATATTTATCATTTTGTTCCTATAACACATTGACGTTTTAAATACTTATAAAACGGAAAAGAGAGAGAGACTAATGCCGAAGAAGCTAATATGATATAAGTATACCTTTCCATGGATAATCCTAGCAAGATCATTCTAACAATAATGTTCCCCGTAATTGGGAGACAGGTCTCCTCTACGTGAGAGGGAAAAACCCACCACGCGGTGCCAGTTTGTGTTGGTGATTATCCTGGTTTCCTCACGTTGTTTTCCTTCATCATTTTAGGAGCACTTCGATGGAATATGCTACTTTAATCCAGGAACTGCTGTGATCTTTTCTTATAAACAATTTTCCGCATTGAGACGATCATCTTTGGCAAATAATGTCGATGAATATTCATGTCAAAAAATCGCAGGTTAAAGCTTAATGGAATTTAACAATTAAATTAATGAAGGAATAGGTACATTACTGGACCAGTTTACATCATCCTTCCTGTTATTATCAATACATACAATAATAGGTACCTAAAGTTTCCTGTGATGAAAATTACTGGAATTGACTGTTATGGGTTTATTCCCAATCCCTATACAAGATTCCAGGGTTTACATTATAAGAATATTGCTCGTATAAGAATATAAGCTGGTGGCTAAGTAATAACAGCCGCACGGGTCGATCCATCAGGTTAAGCTACGCTTGCCGGGGTTGGTCTGTGGATGGGTGACCATCTTTTCATACCGAGGTTCATACGGGTCGTCAGAAGCCTGAAAGTCTGACAACCAGTCTTACCAAGTGGTATCGTATTACCCAGTAACTGGGTTGTGGAGGTCAGATAGGCAGTCGTTCCATGTGAAATACTGGTATTCAGCTGCATCCGGTTAGACTGGAAGCCGACCCCAACATAGTTGGGGAAAGGCTAGGCAGACTGACATTATAAGAATATTAAATCTTCAAAATGTCCTAATTAGTATAATTACTTGTCCTAATTAGTTAAATTATTACATAACGTCAACAAATTATGTTTACGAAAACATACCCCATATTTACATAATCAATTTATGTTAATTAATTTACTTAAAAAAATAAAAACGCCAACGTAAAAATAAAAGTGTAAATAAAATTACATGTTAATTGTATTCTTTATATACTTACCAACAAAGTATTTATTAATATATGCGCAATCCACAGTTACAAAACACACTTCATAAAACACACACACACACACACTTACACCACCATATACACTGTACAGGATACAGGAGATTGATGTCAATGTGTGCGCATGATTAACATAGATCACTGTACATGTTTCCCTGAAATCTACAGATGTGTGCGCTCATCTGTATACTGTAAACGTATAAAATCAACTGTGTAAAGTTTGTTTACAACCAGATTAAAGTATAGATAGAAATATGCCAACAATTTTAAAAGCTTTTAATACATTAATGAAAGTAGAAATCTAATACAAAGATGTGTTGGTGTGGATGCAAACTGCAGTTGAACGCACTGAGCGTCTTTGTTGGCGTGTGTGTGTGCACCCTTCTCGTCTCGACAGTTTTACATTTGCGTTCTATTCACTTACACACCCACCTTAACTTTGAAGTTGTAAGGCTCAAATTGCAATGTCGTTTATTTTGGGTAATGTAAATGTATCTTGGTGAATTTATTTTAAATCACATAGTGGTTATGCACTGTATGCATGTAGGGTGTGTGTATGTGTGTGTTCACCTTGAAAAGCGCCAGTTCTTTGTGCAATGGGTTATTCGGTTAATGGCACCAGCAAGTCAATGGCGCGGATGCTTTGTTTGTACCGTCAGCAGATATGTGAAGACAGACTAGACATTATATAGTTGTTAGTTATGTTACTATCATAATAATAATAATACCTCTGTCGCACGGGTCGATCGTTCAGGTTAAGCTACGCTTACCGCGGTCAGTCCGTGGATGGGTGACCATCTTTACATACGAAGGGGTCTCCCTTGTGCCTCAGAAAGCACGTTACGCCGTTGAAACCTGCTGTCATTCTAGGATCTTTGACAGTCGTTACGGGTCGTCAGAAGCCCGAAAATCTTACCAACGGGTATCGTATTACCCAGTAACTGGGTTGTGGATGTCAGATAGGCAGTCGCTTCGTGTAAAATACTGGTATTCAGCTGCATCCGGTTAGACTGGAAGCCAACTCCAACATAATTGAGAAAAGGCTAGGCAGATGATGACCTCTGTGACTATCCCTATGTCAGGCAAAGGCCTTGTCTTACTGAGAAGGGTTGACCATTGATAATCATGCTTGCTTGTAACTGGAACGTGTCGACGATTCAAAGACGAAGTTTCTTCACGATGCTTTTCTTGCTTCATCGAAATTCGGTGGTATCTAGCCGTTACCTGCCAAGAAAGTGCTTAAGAAATTGAAAAGGTTTACCTATTTTTGAGTTCGTAATAAAGATCCTATGAAGCGATTTCTCAACGAACATAAGTATTAAAATAAAAACACAGTACAAACCGTGCCTAATTTTACACTGAAAACCTCTTAATTTTAACGCGTGCTCTGTAAATATGTTCCTTTTAATAAATATGGAACTTACGTAGTTATCTCTTTTATATATTTAAGGAAAAACAAACAGTAGCACATTAAGAAATACTCATAATATCTTAAATATTACATTTTTTTTTTTTAATTATGCTACCCACTAAACTCTCCACAGATTAAAATTTAAAGTATTTAAAACTAGCTAGGAACACATCTGTGTTCCTAGCTAGTTTTAAATACTTTAAATTCATAATCTGAATACTGAAACTTCATAATCTGAATATGAGTTCTAGGACAATTACTATTGTATAGGTATTGTAGATACAATACCTATACAATAGTAATTGTCCTAGAATTCATTTTCAGATTATGAAGTTATAAAATAAAATAATAATAATAATAAAGTAAATTTGTGTGCGGGCTTCGCTCGCGTTAATTTAGAATAGTGATTTAGGGCGAGAAAAGGTATCAAGCAAACAAACTTACTTTCGCATGTATAATATTATAGTTAGGAGGATAAAAAACCAGGCTATCGACACTCTACGACCCGCCAAAAGTATTAGATACTTAAATAAAAAAAAATGAAAAATCTTTAAACACACAACTAAAGTTTCTATAATAATATAATTCAATCATGCTTCGAAAGACACGTGGCGCCATCTATTATAATAAGAACGTTACTGTTGTTTTCCTCGGGAACAGTACTTTTTTTCGGGATGAAAGATACCCTATGTCCGTTTCTGTACATGTAACAACGTATGTATATGCAAAATTTCGGGATGATCGGTTCAGTGGTTTAGGTAACAAACAAACTTACTTTCGCATTTATAATATTAGTTAGGATTACGTTATTAAATTACTTTGCTTATCCTTTGGGTTGCTTGGATTTGCTTCTTAAATGCATTTTTACTGACAAAAAGAATGTCGATTGAATTAAACTCATTATTGTATGTATCAACCAAACGATGATGATGATGAAGTGGTGAACCCGAGCCAGCGTTGGATTTACAGAGACTAGTAGCAAATAAACGTCGAGTGCAATGTGTGTCTTTTATAATCCTCATTTTTTTTCTCAAACAATAATACTTAGATATCTTATTCCTCGTGTGACACGCGTCAACACCTCTTGAGGATACATTTCAAGTGCTTACGTATGTAAATTTCAAGTATACCAAATTCGATTGCGGTTTTACATAGTTGCTAGGTTTTAAAACAATGGTTTTGAAACCGCAAGCTACATCAATATTATTATTATTGTCAGCTTCAACTAGCATTAACAACAAACGAACCCTGCAAAGCGTTATCTACGAGTAAATAGGTACCAACCTCTGGACTTTGGGGTTTTCTCAAAAATCAGGGTAAAACCCGAGTTTAGTTTTCCATGTTTGGTTTAGGGAAAAACAATGGATGTGGTCTATTTTCATTATAACTATTGCTGTTGTGAAGAAGATTCGTAATACTTTTGCAAACTTTGATTTTAATCTGAGGTTGACACCTATCTATTTCAAGGTCGTAAAAAGCAAATTTGGCACCTGTGCCTGCGCACTTCTGTAATATCTCCCGCGCCGAAGGCTGGTATCCGCTGAGATTGGTCGCCATGGTCGAAATTCGATCTGGTGGTCTATTATTGTTGTGAAAAAAGAATAGAATTAATTTTATTCCTGAAAACAGAAAAGTTTCCATGATAAAACTATATCTCCCAATTGGCGGAATAAATTGAAGTACTTACACCTTCACTGTAAGATACTTTTAGAAGGTACAGACGTCAGCACATCAAGCTAACCGAAACTGTCAAATTTTCCCAATTAACCTTGAACCTAATTCTTTTGCGATAAAGTTGAAAATCTATTAAAGAAATTTGACAGATTGCAGTAGCTTGATGTGCTGGCGTCTGTACATGAAAAAGCAACTAATACCTCTTACCGAACCTTCCCCGACTATAAAGAACTCGCTTTACTTTATATCTGAACATTCTTGTTATAAATTGATAATCCAGCGTACTTCGACCAATTTCTTCTAAAAAAAATCCAAGATTACAACAAGATTTCTTTGCTACCACTACCCTAGTCTCAAAATACCGGGCGGGTGCACACTGGCGAGCTGCGTACGCGCAAGTTGAGGTAGGACCGCGCCGGTCTGTTACAGCGGATAAGGTGTTAATATAACGCACCAGGGATAAATATGGACGTTTTGGATTTTTGTGTTTAAATTATGGTTGTAGGTAGAATTATAGGGATGATTAACGCTACTACTTTCATGAATTGCATCTTGTGAATACGATAATTTATTCATAATCTAGAAAATGATTAAACAAAACTCTATTTTGTATGTTTATTTTAACATGTAAATTCCGGTGGTAATTCCAGTAAATTATTTTATAGTTATAACTGAAGCTAAAATGTTTATGAAGATTATTTAAACTAACAAATAGTTGGTACATTTTGGAGCATACGTAGGAGCTCGTGGCTAAGTAATAACAGCCGCACGGGTCGATCCATCAGGTTAAGCTACGCTTGCCGGGGTGGGTCCATGGAAGGGTGACAATCTTTACATACTGAGACTTCTCCGTGCCTCGGAAAGTACGTTAAGCCGTTGGTCCCGGCTGTCATTCGTGGATCTTTGAAAGTCTTTACGGGTCGTCAGGAGCCCGAAAGTCTGACAACCAGTCTCACCAAAGTATCGTATTACCCAGTAACTGGGTTGTGGAGGTCAGATAAGCAGTCGCTCCATGTAAAATACTGGTATTCAGCTGTATCCGGCTAGACTGGAAGCCGACCCCAACATAGTTGGGAAAAGGCTAGGCAGATTGTTTGGTTGATACATTTTATTATTATATCAATTAATAAACCCGTGACAAAACTAAAAATAGTGAATTAACCACAAAGTAATAGGTTATATAATTATTAAACGATTAACAACACAGGTGTATAAGGATATTATTAAAAAGATATCAATAAATGATCGTTTAATAGAAATCCAGCTAAATACCAAATTAAATACATTATTCCACGAATTTTGACGGCAACCACTTATAAGGGTTTTTCAATTGGCGCGAGTAGAGTAGAGTAGAGAGTTTTGGCGGCCCGTGGCTGCCATTTTGTTTTAGTGAGATCTATCAAATCTTATGTTTATTATTCAGTTACTGATGCCAAATCACCATGGCAAGTTACACGATTGAACAGCACGTTCTAATGATAAAACTTATTATCAAAATGAGTAGTTCGTTAGTGCAAACGTTGCGCGCATTGCGGCCGAAAAATCATCTTTAGCGACGAGGCGCATTTTTGGATGAATGGCTATGTTAACAAGCAAGTTGCTATGGAACGACACCAACGCGAGGTTCACCAGGTGATAATGCATCCTCAAAAAGTTACCTTTTGCTATGGATTTTGAGCCGGGTGGCGTCATTGGTCCGTACTATTTCGAAAACGACGCTGGTGAGGCGGTCACCATCAACGGCGAGCGCTACAGGCCGATGATAACCAATTTCTTATGGCCCAAATTGAACCATATGGACCTAGACGGTATATGGTTCCAGCAGGACGGCAACCAAGAACCGTTTTAGAATTTTCTGAAACCCACTTGTATACACTAGACTTTTTTTTTTCTGTCGGCAGTTTATTGAACATTTTTAATGAATTGTGGTAGGCGCTCTGCTTTGCAACGTTCAGGTGAGGCACTTGCTTCATCTGGAGATCTTTTCTTCTTGTACTTTCCCTTTTTGCCTTTCATCTTCAGTCTCATATTCAAATATATATTTAGATAAGTGTCTAAGTATATAGACTAACTAATCCGGCGAACTTCGTACCTCGTTTTTTTTTTTAATTATTTTTTTTTAAGTCATTTGTTCATTAGTCATTTTTTGTAAGTATATTTAAGTAGCTTGATATATTTTACTTAGTTTACACAAAATAAATTTCTGAACGCACGCATAAATATTTGACAACCAATATATAAATGTCGATCTTTTTTCATTAATGACATTATTCTACATTTTGAAAATCTAAAATACATCATTATCCGAATATTGTTGATATATCTTGTCGATTCGATTCTTTAATTTGAAAAACTCTACCCGAGTTTACCGTATCAACGGGATGAACATTAAATGTTCGAGAGTTACGAAACCCATGAACATTTTTTATTGGATTTTTTTTCTTTTACTTATTTTTTCGTAAATTTTCCAATGTTTTAATAGTTATTCTGCTATTCAGGACGGAGAAAAATATAACAAAACAAAAACCATGAAAATCGGTCACGCCGCACAGTGGTGCAGGTAGTACGGGCATGCGGAAAATATTATTTTTAAATGAAAAGACGTTGCGTTTCTTCATAATACTTTATTAAAATGATATAATGGATGTACCAGTTTACAAAGAGAAAGATATAACACGTATTTTTTTTTTATTAACATGAAAATATTCATCAAATTTTTTCACATGAATTTCATATAATTAAATCAGCATTTTTAAATAAATAAATATTAATAAACTAAATATTAAATAGAGAAGACATTGATTTAGAGATGGGTGCTATCCACTAATAAAGCTTTGGCATCATCGTGAAGAGGATAGTATTTTTTATTCGGTACTGCACGTAAACTGTTGATAAGGGGATCTGAGGTAGCTAAGAGCATATTCATAACATCTTCATTACATGATAGACGAGAACATTTTCTTGAATGACCTAACCTATAATTGCGGTAATCTTTATTTCGCGCTTCTTGAGCTTCCTCAGATAACATCCCAATAGGTAAGGCAGCAACACTTATTATTTCTTTGCCATGCAGCAAGATTTTATGCACAGTATTTGGCATATTATACCAGCTGTACATGCTTACGTATAGTTCAGCAGTTTCGTAACAATAACTACCAAACTTATCCGAATCAACTAATGCACTAGAATTAATTGTTTGCAATATTATACCAAACCGATGAATAAGTTCTTTATCGACTCTTGTGACTTCAGCTACAATGTCTGCATTATTGAAAAATCTTCTAGACGTATTTCCATCGTTAGATGTTCCCATTCCTTGCTTTACAAAATCCACTTTTAGACCTAAACGTTGAAACAGCTCACTTTGGATTCTTTTCTTCTCTTCATCTTTTTGTTGTTTGGTAGTTGCGTTCGTTCTCCAACTGGTAAATGACATATTGTACGCAATATGTAATATGCATTCCATAAATTTAATCCGTGCGTGAAGCGGGGATAAACCGACCTTGAGAGCCTCCGTATTCACAGTTTTATTTCGCACTTGGTCAAGGTTATTCATTTCTGATGGCTTTGACTTGCATATAAAACACACTGCACATGATGATGTGTCCGTAACTGTCTGCGCTATTTTGCCATCTATCATTGTGAACACAAGTTTATGGTAGACTTTGTAAGTCTTTTCCTTTAAACTAATAACAGTTTCATTTAAGTTTGCTATTTCAGACTCCATTCTAGCAATTTCATTTTTCGTAGATTCTGTAGTTTCTTTTTGAAATTGGAATTGTACCGGGCGACAACACCTTGTAGAAGAAGGAGTTGCATTTGTCCAATACACAACAGATTTATTTTCCTTTTCATACAGACGCAGTGGAACTAATGATGTCAAAAACATATATGAATCTGACACATTTTCGTCGATAAATGACTGTTTGTACTCAGCATGACCTGATGATCCGTCACATCCCCACTTGTGTAAAAACGTTGAATTTACACTAATCTGTGTAAGGTCGTCTTCAGACATTACTTCAAATAATCTTCTGGTTGTGTGATCCAGTAATGACTGCAAACTTACACAAGCGTAGCTTTCCGTTACATCAATATCCGTGGGGTAGCATTGCCTTTTTACTTCAAGTACTTTATGATAATCGGGAAAAATATCACAACCAATACTTTTTGCTGCATTTCTCAGTACTTGATATTGATGTTTCGAAAGTGATGCATCAAGTAATAATGCCAACGCTTTTTCTGGAGTAAACTTGATAGTATCCGATGATTCTTCTTGTACGAGTACCTTAGAGGCAGCTTTCTTAATCATTTCTTCAGGAACGCTTTCACACAATCTTTTAACTTTATATCGCTTTGTTCGATCGCAACATTCATCAAATGATTTTTCTGGTCGTCCTCTATGAGAGCGTTTTGATGGCCCTGGAACATTACTGTCACAATTCACCACATCAGTCTGCACCGAAGATGTCTCAACGGTAAAAATATTTTTCAGCCACTGTTCATTTTTTGCCATAAAAGCATTTTTATTTCTCGCTGCAGTTTGCCACTTTTTTGTAAATACGGGTAGAAAATTACGGCTTAACTTTTCATAAACTTGATTCCAAACACTTTCTGTAAGCTGTGGATACATAAGTTTTAAATTTTCGAGGCATTTATGTATCTCACGATTACTTGATATTATGATTTCCACTAAATCGGCATAGACAATAGTAAAGCTATCCATCACTATAATAACACTGTTATCGTAAGAGAAAATAATTGTAAGTGAAGTTAAAACTACCATTCAATGCTATTTATACTTACACGATATGATAAAATGTTAATTACCCTCATTAGAAACACTTATTAATATAATGCACTTTTTCTTAATTACAGAGCGTCATTAGTTAAGTACCTGGTATTTCCAAGATCGCAGGTTATCGCAGCCAAAACTAATGTATTCTTAATCTATAGGGTCTAATTAATCTCCGAAAGTATATTATTACGTATCGGTCGATAACGGAGATTAGTTATGATCTCATGATTGAAAACAAAAGGTTCCAAATGACCTTCTTCACTAAAAATGTAATAGCAAGTAATTATTCATTATATTATAACATTATGTTTACTATTTTATTAATACACACAATAAACTTATGACTAAACTAAAAATGAAAGTTGATAATTATAGTACCTATTTTGGTTCTATTCATACTTGAAATAACAATATTTTTTGCACGAAATTTGTAAATTCTCGATCACCCTACTTTGGCATCATATAATTAAATACTGTATAATTATTTATCCGTATTAATTTTAGGACTTGTTTCTACTCATTCTAGTATGTGTGTACCAAATTGTAGACATTTTAAACAAGGTTGAAACAAAGGACTTTTTTCCGCCCTTGAACCAATGTGCGCCGTTCTCGAGTTATAAGTGTTCGAAAAAACCTGACTTGTTTTATATATTAAGATTTTATGAAATTTGACACGGATGAAGTCGCGGGCCGAAATTAATACTTACCAAATACATTATTACATGAATTTTGACAGATATATTGGGTTGATACTAATAAGTACATAAGCACATCTAAATACGGACTTCTCAAACATATATATTTTCCTTATTTACTTAATTTTTCTAACAATAATGAGGATAACGACACAGCTGAGAGATTGCCATTGTTCAGGGAGCAGTGCATAATATGAGATTAATTAATGTATATATACCAACAGGATAATTAGTACTGCAGAACAAGTTCTTATTTATGAGACTTTTCCTTGTAAATCTCTCTGTTTCTCGAATCATGACCATCTGGCTAGCCTTTTCCCAACTATGTTAGGGTCGGCTTCCAGTCTAACCGGATGCAGCTGAATACCAGTATTTTACATGGAGCGACTGCCTATCTGACCTCCACAACCCAGTTACGGGGTAATACGATACCCCTTGGAAAAACTGGTAGTCAGACTTTCAGGCTTCTGACGACCCGTAACCACTGTCAAAGATCCACGAATGGCATCCGGGACCAATGGCTTAACGTGCTTTCCGAGGCACGGAGGAGTCTCGGTATCTAAAAATGATCACCCATCGACAGGCCAACCGCGGCAAGCGTACCTTAACTTGATGTATCGACCAGTGCGGCTGTTATTACTTAGCCACGAGCGCCTCAAATTAGACTGAGAATCAGCACTTTTTGAACGTCAAAATTACATAAGACAGTCCTCCAAAACGCACACCCTCTACAACTCTCTATAGTGCTCTAGTTGGGAAAAGAAGTGGCGTAAGAAATCTCCAGCAGCAGAAGAATTTGATTCTAAACAATATTGTACAAAGTACACCATTACAAAACAAAGAAGCACAAAAGATTAAGTACAGTTATTTGCCACATGTGCGGTCTAGACGTGAACAAGGCCAGCTGGCCTGACGGCATTCCAGCGAGAGTGTTGAGGCAGTGTGCGCCTGAACTGTCTCCTGTGTTGACACGTTTGTTCCGCCTCTCTCTTGATAAAGAACGGTGCCGAAATCTTGGAAGCTTGCAAATGTACAACCAGAGTGCTCAAAAAGGGCGACCGTGCAGACCCTGCCCATTACCGTCCGATCGCCATTACCTCCATTCTGTGCAAAGTTATGGAAAGGGTACTAAATAATAAGTTGCTGATCTACCTTGATCTCCTCAGTGACCGTCAATATGGCTTTCGCTGGGGCTGGTCAACTGGCGATCTTCTCGTGTATGTCACGCACAGCTGTGGCGAAGCCATCGACGTAAAACTGGTGGATGCCAAGCTTCATAGCTTGGCTCATCGCCGCAAGCTTGCCCGCTTTTACCATCGGACGTCTAGACGCACTGCCAGTTACCATACTTACATAGTTGCTATTCCACCAATTTGCACTAAGCGCTTCCAAATGTATTTTATAATGCGCACAGCAAAAGAGCGGAAATCACTACCTGCGTCTGTGTTTCCGAACGCATACAACCCTAATTTCTTCAAAGTGAGAGTGAACAGGCTTCTTCTGGGTAAGCTCACTCCATCGTCTAACAGACGTTTCCATAGACTAAAGTCAAGAGCAAACCCATCTCAAATAAAAAAAAAAAGATGTGAAGCTAGCACTCAACAATGTAGGTACCAACAAAAACATTACTTTCACGTAAACAGAACTCAATACCTACCTAAATTAAATAAAAGCCTTGTCCAAGATCGCCACACCACCTGTGTTAAGACTAATCTTAACAATGATATACTCTATCAAGTGTCCAGGGTATATAATAGTCTTGCATCGTCTGTCAGGTTCTATTCCACAGACATGGTTAGTCAATCAATCTGCCTAGCCTTTTCCCAATTATGTTGGGGTCGGCTTCCAGTCTAACCAGATGCAGCTGAATACCAGTATTTTACATGGAGCGACTGCCTATCTGACCTCTACAACCCAGTAACTGGGTAATAAGTAACTGGGTAATAAGTAACTGGGTAAGCATGGTTAGTCAACTCTGTATAATCTGTCTTTTATTTAAATAAAATACATAATTATTCAGCCTGTGTTGTTCCATTGCACTCTTGCCTTTTTCCACTGAACTCGATCCTAAGCCAATATGGACCAATCCCAAATATAGGCGTCAAGCTCGACCTACCGTTTACTTCTGAGTCTGCCGCGATGCCGTTGGACGTTTACAGGGAACTAAATAAATCTTCCAAATCAATCAGCTGTTCAATCGCGAGTTTTCCCCTTAGCGCGATAGATGGCGTTGTACCATTTGGGTATATTTCTGAATGTGGTTTTATTACACCAAGTCACCAAATTCCTCGGGCCGTTGTCAAATGCCGAACATGTGCATTGTGCAGTAACCAGCAACCGTAGCAGTTGGGTTTTCCCATATTTCAATATTTAATACGACCTAAAATTATTCTACTATAAATATAATTATAATTTATTTCAATTCTTAATAAGGTAATCATATTTTCCTTCTTCTAACTTGCGGTTTTTAAAGGTAAACACAGAATGTTACATTTTCCTCCATATGCTTTATTAATGGTAGGTAGTAGGTTAGGTAATTGTATGTGAAAGTGCTCTGCATTACCTGACTCCTCTTCCTGTCTTCTTCTTTGTAAGACGGAGTGCTGACCGTACTTACAGAGTTCATCTTCATCATCATCTTATCAACTAAAAGACGTCCATTGCTAGACTTAAATATATTACATCGCTATAGCAGTCGGGCTTCCGATGTCAGTATCCAGCTGGTTATGACAGCTAATTCGGACAGTGGCTGAGTAAAAACAGCCGCATGGGTCGATCGATCAGTTTAAGCTACGCTTGCCGCGGTCAGTCCGATGATGGGTGACTATCTTTACATACCAAGACCCTTCCGTGCCTCGGAAAGCACGTTAAGAAGTTGGTCCCGGCTATCCAGTCGTAGGGCCGTCAGAAGCTGACAACAAGTCTTACAATGGGTTTCGGGTTGTGGAGTTCAGATAGGCAGTCGCGCCATGTAAAATACAAGTATTCAGCTGCATCTGGTTAGACTGGAAGCCAACCCCAACATTTTCACAACAATTTCGGGAATTGGCCAATTCTCGAAATTAAAAACGTTCAAATCTAATCGCATTCTCATCTCAGAGACAAGTAACTCCAAACACTTGTCAAAAATATAGGTAAATGAAAGGTATTTTTGACAGACTGAGATTAAAATGTTTTTTTTTTTTATTTGTGATGGGTTTGCTCTTGACTCTAGTCTAGGTCACAGGTGACAGAGACAAAGTCGACGATGGAGTGAGCTTACCCAGAAGAAGCCTGTTCAATCTCACTTTTAGAAGAGATTAGAAGAGATTAGGGTTGTATGTGAACGTTATTAACTCCTCAAATGTCGGTTGCACACCATATGTGCATAAGAAAAATCTTTATATAATATGTACATAAACGATGTGTATATAAACGTATATCTTAAATATATCAACGTAAAATACCATCATCCAACGGTAACCGCCGACTTACAGTAGTTTTGAACCTATAGGGTTCAGTTGACATTCGAGCACACATTGACATTATCTATGCGGTTTTTAGGATTCATCATCATCATCTGCCTAGCCTTTTCCCAACTATGTTAGGGTCGGCTTCCAGTCTAATCGGATGCAGCTGAATACCAGTATTTTACATGGAGCGACTGCCTATCTGACCTCCACAACCCAGTTATTGGGTAATACGATACCCCTTGGTAAGACTGGTTGTCAGACTTTCGGACTTCTGACGACCCGTAACGACTGCCAAAGATCCACGAATGACAGCCGGGATCAACGGCTTAACGTGCTTTCCGAGGCACGGAGGAGTCTCGGTATGTAAAGATGGTCACCCATCTACTGACCAACCCCGGCAAGCGTAGCTTAACCTGATGGAACGACCCGTGCGGCTGTTATTACTTAGCCACGAGCTCCTCAGGATTGTCCCTCAGGTAATTGGTCACTTTTCAGTCCTGGTGCCCCATCCATTTTAAGTGCAACGTCTAATTGTCATCACATCAGCACTTATATTTCCTGCTGATCATAGACCTCTCCATGAACGCAGCAATGAACTCTCTAAAGAGGAAATGTTTGTCACAGATGCCCAGATGCCAGAAGTCATTATATTCTTTCTCAAAAAAATATTTTCCTCTCACCACCTACTTTAATATGACGCAAAGAAAGCGCGTAAAATTAATTTTATTTTCTACAAAATGTTTTTAACCTTTACACATACTTCACTTCGTTGAAAAATAAATGCGCAATTTCTCTGAAAGTCGGAAACGTGCTGTGATTGGTAAAAATATAAGTTCACGGTCCGGTTGATGGCTGCCGGGCACATGTATAGCTGTAAAAATATGACACGTGCCAATTAAAAAGTGTTTTAGTGTACGGCCACGACCTTGCAAGGGCGTGCGCGGTTGTAATATTTTTGGAGATATTTGTGTCTACCTAATTATGACAAGGTTTTCTTTTTAAAAGATTGGTCACAGATCTTTTAAGAGTTAAATTACTTAATACGAGAGTGACAGATTACTTACCTACTTTATTCATTGCTATAATGCCAAGCGTACCAGGGTTAAGCTGCCCTCAGGAGCTAAGAAAGTCCTGCCATCCAGCAACAGGGGCACGGTTGGTATTGTCGCCGGTGGTGGTCGTATTGACAAGCCCATCATGAAGGCTGGTCGTGCATACCACAAGTACAAGGTGAAGCGTAACTGCTGGCCGTATGTGCGTGGTGTAGCCATGAACCCCGTTGAACATCCTCACGGTGGTGGTAACCATCAACATATTGGTAAGGCTTCGACTGTCAAGAGAGGAACATCCGCAGGTCGCAAGGTCGGTCTCATCGCCGCCCGCAGGACTGGAAGGATCCGTGAACAAGAAGGAGTCGTAGACGTATTTTTATGCAAAATAAAATCTATAAAATCTATTGTTTACCTCTATTTTTGTATGCTGACAGAAGTGTAATAATAGATGAATAGCATCGTCCACACTCCGATACACACGGCAACTTTATTGTAAAGATGTATATTATAGCACGATATATTTCAATACATCTCAATATATCTGTTCATAGAAATTATTGTCAGAAGTCCTAAAACGACAGCTATAATGAAATTCGTTCGCGTAAAATTTCTTGTTCCCTTGATCCACCCCGCCGCATCGCATCCCCTGCTCGTTCCATTACTTCGTTTTCGCTTAGCGTTCTTTCTGATTTTTTTACTTTTGCTCGGCTCCGAAGTGCCCTAGCGTGATGATAAATAGTTTGTAGCCTTCCCCAAGATTTGGGCTCTCAAATGCAAAAATAATTTTTCAAATCCGACTGGTAGTTCCAGAGATTAGCTCGTTCAAACAAACAAACAAAAAAAAAAACAAACTCTTCAGCGTTATTATTAGTATACTCGTACAGAAAATTTTTCTAAGCAGTGCGCCAATTTTCACAGGGTGTTCTTCTCATGAATATGAACAACTTTCACTATGGCATAAACCCGGAAATCACGAATAAAAATAACCTGTTTCATATAAAAGTTCAATACCTACTCGACTAAAATGTATGAGACAGCTGACTTTTTTTTTCGTGATTTCAGGGTTGGTTCCATAATGAAAGTTGTTCATATTAATGGGTACAACAACCTGTGAAAATTTGCGCACTGCTTAATTAATTAATTAAATGACAAAGTGTAATATTACGAATTTAGCAATTATTTACTGACATTTTATATTTTTGACTATTCATAACATTCAACAATTTAATTCAAATTTACAATGTATTGTTTTCAATTTAATTTTTAGTTTGTGTGAAATAATGTTTATGCTTTGTTTAAATTTAATTACCTTTGAATTACTTTTTTTACCTATGTCCTATGTATTTGTATGCCCCAAAGGCCGAACATGATGGATCTTTTAGTTTATGAACAACCTGCATGCCATGTATGTATACTCATGTTTCTACAAATAAATGACTTATGACTTATGACATCTCATCACAAAACCAAGATTTACCTACTAAACTACATCCCTAATGAATTGTGAAAATATTTTTTAGGACATTGAAATAAATATTTGTCTTTATAATCATGAGTACACTTAACACTACAGCTGCAAGCTAACAAACTCATTAAATGTATGAAAATAAACATTGTATTATGACTATGAGTAACAGAAAAATATTCCGTGTACCTATTTGTTTACACAAATTTATACATACTCGTAATATATTATCCGTAGATAGGAAGGAACTTTGTGTCTGGAGCTGATAGACCTCCTACATTACAGACAAAGTCAGACAACTTGCTGTCTGACTAAACGTATTACCAAAACGAGAGATTTTTTAGTTTCAGGAGATTTAAATAAAAATGTGTAGACTCATCCCATTACAGAGCACCGATACTTGAGGAGTGTTCGAACAAAAGGTAACATTTTCGCTTTTTGCTTTTTTTTTGCAGAATCATACATAAATCTATGAACTATCTATGTATGATCACCTACGACTATGACGTCTATCTATGATTCTAAATAGTTGAATTTGGCGTATCAAATAGTAAAGATTCCCTTAGAAAAATCGAGTCTTTTCAGTTTTAGAACAAAAAGGAACATTTCACACGCTTAATCTAATACTGTCACTATCCATAATTTTGCTAAATCCACTTTTTAATGCCATCATAAGTAAATTAAATTTTTTTTTTGTTCTCTTTGAGATACTACATTTACCCATTAATTCTATATCAAAGATTAATTAAATTATGCATGGATTCTTACGTATCACTCATATTCATACTACAAAAAACGTTTTTGGCGCTCCTGAAAAGTTAACTTTTTTGGACAGTGACAATATTGGTTTAAGTGTGCGATTTCCAATCACATTTTAGTGAATTCGGAAAAAAAAGCAATGGTGGAAATGTCATCTTTTGTTCGAACACTCCTCACTTCTTCCAAGCCTGGGTAACAAAATGGCCGCCAGTCTTTAGAATAAAGAAGAACATAAGTATTCAACAATGTTTTACGCTGATAATGTTGACCCAAAGATGACTTCTGAGATGATGACTAACAGAGAACATGGAAGAAAAGTCATATCGCGCCGATCCCAAATAAATTGGGACAAGGGCAGGACTACAAAGATTGAATCAACCAGATTATGGATGACTACTCGCTATATCTGGTACTCGCTATATCGACAGACATAAAGTTATGTAGATACTCCTTTTATAAGTACCCATCAAGGAACTGTGATATGTATTCTTTTAAGTACCTATTAATGCCTGTTTGTTATAAAGAGACAAACAAAGATAATGTTATGTTTGCTAGCCCATCTGCCTACAATCCTTGTAATCTTTTGTTACGAAAGAAAAAGTGGAGCAAGGAGACAAAGTGTTGCTGAAATGCTGTCATTGTGGGCTTATGGGAAAATGTCTGGGATCTTGTTTATTGAAATAATGATGTTTCAGCTGTAATCTAGTGTTTGTTGTCATCATTATTTCTTTAATATTTGAGAGCGTTACTGAGTAAATCTAAGATACGTCACGTTCCTGGGCATTGAACAATGAAAGCAAGTTGTTTAAGTAAAAAGAACCGGCCAAGTGCGAGTTGGACTCACACGAAAGGTTCAACACCACTTAACACTACAGTACCTATGAAATTACCGATTTACATAGAAAAAAATCAAACAATTTTTTAAATAGAAATATTGTCTATGCACTTTTGCCATTTTAATAAAAGTTCGTTGATGCCTCTGCTATAGATATCCTGGGAACGGGAATCGATAAATTCGCTAAACGCATTTTCCACTGCCTCGTTGAATTTGAAATTTTCCCCCGGGGCTCATTGATGAGATCCAAATTTCCAGAACCGAAGAGATTTCCAAAAACGCACCGTGCGTTCACTTGCGGTATCTTTTCCATACACGTCGTTAATATTGCATGCTGTCTGTGTTGCGTTGGTGCCACGACGGAACTCTTATTCGAAAATAGCGCGAAATTTTGTTTTTTCCATGGTAACAGAAACATCGATATCAAAGAAAAATCGAACGGCGCGGCGGGAAAACAAATAAAAGACCGTTTTTTTTAAATGTCATGCTATATTATAAAATTAATTTGAATTTGGAATTCTAAACAGAATGAAAGATATTGATCTTCATACTAGCCGGTACCAAAAGTCGGCAATTTCATAGGTAAATATTAAAAAAAAACAACTACAATTTAAACAAAAACACGTTGCTTATATGGGGACTTCCTTTAATTGGTAACTTTATTCTATTTTTACTATTTGTTGTTATATTGGCAATAGAAATACACAATCTGTGATTTCAACTGTCTACCTATAGTAATTATGCTTGGTGGCTATGGTAAAATATGGTTATTGTAATCACACCATGAAAAAATCTAACATTAGAAACTCTACTAGGATATTTTACAAACATTGATACACTCTGCTACAGCAAATGTATGATGAGGTCTTACTTTGACCTGCATATTATACTGACAATCGTGCATAACCGACTTTAAGGTATCTTAGTAATACTTATTATAATAATACAATGTAGACACACATATTTTTCCACATCTTATTTATATTTAATATGTAGGACAATGACAATACATAATATTATAATCGGAGGGCTCAGGGCTGAGTATGTATGTCGATGGCTACAAGAGTAGGGGAAGACCAATGAAACGATGGATGGACTATGTGAAAGATAGCTTCATAGCATGGCTCATCGCCGCAAGGTTGCCTGCTTTTCGGTCTTTTACAGATTGTACTTCGGAGAGTGTGTCCGAGAACTCCACGACCTCATTCCACCGGCCCCCTTCTACCATCGGACATCTAGACGCACTGCCAGTTACCATCCCTACCTGGTTGCTATTCCACCAATTCGCACTAAGCGCTTCCAGTTGTCTTTTATAATGCGCACAGCAAAGGAGTGGAACTCACTACCTGCGTCTGTGTTTCCGAACGCATACAAACCTAATCTCTTCAAAGTGAGAGTGAACAGGCTTCTTCTGGGTAAGCTCACTCCATCGTCGACTTTGTCTCTGTCACCTTTGACCTAGACTAGAGTCAAGAGCAAACCCATCACAAATAGAAAAATTAAAAGAAGATGATTTATGGCTAGAAAAGGGGGACTACCGAGATGACGACTAATAGAGAAGTTTGAATCAAAGGCACATGTTGCGCCGACCCCAAATAAATAAGGGCAGGAAAATCATGATGGAGGGCTCAGTAATTGATGCAAGAAGGGAGTCTACCTATTTATACATATATCCAACCACGCCAACTGGCCTGTCATAACAGGCCAGTTGGCGTGGTTGGTTAAGATACCGCCTATCACGCCGCAGGTCGTGGGTTCGATTCCCATTCAAGACAAACATTTGTGTGCATGGACATATCTGTATGTCCTGAGTCTGGGTGTAATTATCTATATAAGTATGTATTTACAAAAAAAAATAGTATATGTAGTATATCAGTTATCTGGTTTCCATAGTATCGGGTTGGCTAATAAGTGATGAGCGTTTTAGTTTATAATTTCTAGAATTTTCGGAAAGGTTCGAGAACGTTCTGTAGCAGAGGGTATATAAAGAGCGAGTCACGCTCATGCGCGTTATTGATAGTTTGGCTGTTAGTGCGTTAAAGTTCACAAAGAAATGAGTGATATTAAAACCCACGTACGACATTGTTTATTACATGCGTTTCAATATGGGCATTCTGCTGCAGAAGCTACACGTAATATATATCAAAGGATAGCTCACGATGCAGTCTCCGAAGCAACAGCAAAGAGCTGGTTCCAACGGTTCCGCAATAACGATTTTACCTTAACCGATCAACCAAGGTCTGGGCGCCCCGTGGAAATAGATATCGATAAATTAAAACTATTAATCGAAGAAGATCCTCGAAGAACTACACGCGATTTGGCTGTTCAGCTCGAGTGCTCTCATGGCACCATAGAAAATCATTTGGTTTGGGAAAGACTTACAAATATAGTGTTTGGGTACCCTATCAATTAAGTAAAGATCAGCTGACCTACCGAGCTGAGATTTGTGTACAACTTTTATCTTTCCGCCGCACATTTAATTGGTTAGATCATCTTGTCACTGGAGATGAAAAGTGGGTTCTCTATAATAATCACACACGCAAGCGCCAGTGGCTGGGATGTAAAGAACAGGGAAAACCAACGTCAAAAGGTGATCTTCATCCTCGCAAGGTAATGCTTTCTGTCTGGTGGGATATACATGACGTAATAAGCTGGGAATTCCTTCGGCCGCATATTGCTAAGAGTACCAGGCTAAAACTACTGGAGCTTAACTGGGAAATAATACCCCACCCTCCATATTCGCCGGACTTAGCACTAACTGATTTCAGCTTGTTCCGATCACTTAGTAATAATTTACGGGAAAAAAGCTTTGATGATGAACCACACTTGAAACAATACATAGATGACTTCTTCAATTCAAAACCAACGAAGTTCTATGCGGACGCCATTCACTCTTTACCAGATTGATGGCGAATGGTAGTAGAAAACGACGGTGAATATATTATTAATGATTAACAATTATTCATTTAATAAATAAATACAAATAAAATAGTTGTATGTCGCTCATACTTATTAGCCAACCCAATACAAGCTCTGCTAAGTTTGGGACCAGATGACCGTGTGTGAAAATGTCCTAGGATATTATAATTATTATTATATACTTACCTCTAATAGTCCTTATCTTTTAATGAGGGTCGTTGATGATACATCAACGGCGAGGCGATGGGATGGGGTGGGATGGGGCAATCTCATTTCTTTAATGCTGAAATCAACTAAGAATGGCGAAATATGTACTCAAAGGCGGAGAGTAAAGTCTGGTTAATTGTCCATATTGATGCGAAAGAAGAAGAATATAATCAATTGTGCAATAGGTAGGTAAATACAATAAGTACGCATTATGGGTCAGGACCAAATTTTTGACGAATACAGTGTGGGGGGGGGGGGGGAGGAGGCTGCTTATCGTTAAAGTTGTGTTTTTATGTGAGTTTAATAAGATCTTAAAGGAAAATTATCTAAAATTTTATTCTATAGAAGTGTTCGATTCGTGATTAGTGCGATTAGTTACACGCAGTTGTGACATAAACTGTTTAGAATTGTGATACATTCCGTTGTGATTTTTGTTGTGTAGGGATGTATTTATATAATCATATTTTAGATATTGTCTCTTAAGATCTTATTATCAAACTCACTTAATAAAACACAACTTTAACGATACGTGCCGCTATAATGTATTAGTCAAAAATTTGGTCCTGACCCTTAGACATATTCCAGAGGATACAGGATAATCTCAATGTAATCAACTTAATATAGATTGCCTAAATTATATAGATTGAGATAGCTATTGGATTGCTCAACCATACATTTAGCAAAAAGCCCATCAAAGCTTTCCAGCGAACTGCCTATCTGACCTCCACAATCCAGTTACTTGGTAATGCGATACCCCTTGATAAGATTGGTTATCAGACTAACGGGTGTCTGACGACCCGTAACGACTGTCAAACATCCACGAATGACAGCCGGGACCAACAGGTTAACGTGCTTCCCAATGCAAGGAGGAGTCTCGGTATGTTAAGAGGATCACCCATCCACGAACCAACCGCGGCAAGCGTGGCTTAACCTGATGATTCGACCCGTGCGGCATTTATTGCTTAGCCACGAGCTCGACAAATATAAAAAAAAAAAAATTCATAATAATATATGTTACTTTAAAGCACGTGCTTGAATAACAGTATGCAGCGTGTATCAGAAATGTGTGGTCGTATTTAAGGTAATAAACCTGAACAACTATCTCCATGGGACCAACATCGTAATAGCAAAAAAAAAAAAAATAATCAGCTGTCCCATACATTTTTGGTCGAGTAGGTATTGACGCTTTGTAGACTGTTCTACACGCTGTATATATTATCTTGGATATAGCAATCTGTTGACAGTTCATCAACCATTATTTTCTTTAACAATCACAACACAAAACTTATTGAGCTGACTATATACCACACTCAATAAAGATACGCCAGTAAACGTACTATAAAGCATAAATGATTTACGATATTTACGATATAAGGGTAAGCGCAGACCGAGCGGAACAATGGTCGTCTTGAACATTTAAGATCATAATCAATTAATCAATGAAAACTTCATTGGTTAATTGATTATGATCTTAAATGTATCTGAAATAGAGTTGGGAATAGCGTGTAAGATATTTTCCGCACAGCTCGCGTATGTTCCTCGCAGGTGCGCGAGCACGCTCGAGCATACTCATGCTCGAGCATGCTCGAGAGTGCACGCATCGACAATGATTAAATAGTGGGGTATTTAGAGACAAAGCTTCTAAGGAACGTTTTTAAATTTATCATCATTGAGTATTCTGCACTTATATTTCATTTCATTCCACAGTGACGAGAGCGGACGCGAGGATACGCTCATCCGCGAGAGCAACCGATCTATTCTGTAAAAATCTTATCGTGAAAACTTAGGTGAAGTGGTCTGATATTCCACCAGATGTTAGTTATTGATAGCTCACTCCCCAGTGGCGCCGATGTTCGAGCAAGGCTCGGAAACCGGTTAAAAATCTTAACCGGTAACGGTCATTGAAACCCAAACCGAAATCGATTTAGGTTAAGGGTTGCACTTTACCGTGAATGAATTACAATACCATGAATATTGGTTTTGATAGTGAAAGTTAACCGGTTAAAACCAAGTTTGATAGAGTTTCTGGGGTAATGTCACTATACCTTGTTGGAAGTGTTAAAAAATTGACGAAAACAATTTAGGTACGAATTACGGAATTAACCGGTTAAGTTGGGTGTCAAAACCTTTTGTGCTTATGTAACCGGTAACCTTTATCATTTGGGTTACATAAAAACAGTTCACTTGTTTAACCGGTAAATAAAGGAACGATATATTAACCGGTATTTAATCGGAATTAACCGCTCTGTTTAAAAACCGGTTCCGAGCCCTGGTTCGAGCATACGCTGGGTGCAGGGGCGGATATAGCTCGAGCCTGCTCGCGCAGTTGACGCTCCGTCTGCACTAACCCTAAGGCGTACTACACACTGACCTTGCGCACACAACCCTGTACACTTCCAATAATATAATATTATCGACAATGATGCAACCAGACTGCACTGATAACGTTATTTATTGTTATAGCTTTATTTATATTATTGAAACAAGATACGTTGTTTTTTTCTGTAATTTCCGTTCTGATAAAAGGGTGTTGCACATTTCGTTTCAAGATAAGGTTTTTATCTTTGTCTGGAATTTGGATTCGTCATCATCATTATTATACCTATGGAACATATATGTGGAGGCTTGTAATTAGCTATTTGTTAATATTACATTCTTTATGTCATTTATTTGTTAGCCTGTAAGCCTTCTATAAAATAAAATAAATAAATAGAAGATAAATAGAAAATGAGGATGTGGCGGCATCTACATTACCACATGCGTACTACGCATCAAAGACTTTACCGCGCGACTATAGGGTGACAGGAGGAGCTCGTGGCTAAGTAATAACAGCCGCACGGGTCGATCCATCAGGTTAAGCTATGATTGCCGGGGTTGGTCCGTGGATGGGTGACCATCTTTTCATACCGAGACTCCTCCGTTCCTCGGAAAGCACGTTAAGCCGTTGGTCCCGGCTATCATTCGAGGATCTTTGACAGTCGTCAGAAGCCCGAAAGTCTGAAAAAAAAGTCTTACCAAGGGGTATCGTATTACCCAGTAACGGGTTGTGGAGGTCAGATAGGCAGTCGCTTCATGTAAAATACTGGTATTCATCTGCATCCGGTTAGACTGGAAGCCGACCCCAACATAGTTGGGAAAAGGCTAGGCAGAATGAATGAATATAGGGTGACTGGTAATTAGTGACCAATACTTAAACACATGATTGTACTCATGATAACAAACAACTTTTACTATGAGACCAAACCTGAATTCGCGAAAAAAAATCAGCTGCCAAACATTCATGTTCGCATAACTCTTCAAAATGTAGGGAGCAGTTGATTTTTTTTCGCGATTTCAGGTTTGGTCCCATAGTTAAAATTGTTATCATGAGTACAATCATGTGTTTAAGTATCGGTAACTAATTACCAGTCACCCTATATACAACGACCCGACATCCAACCGTTGGGCAGTAGTCCACCAGACACAACACCCGTCTGGTCGGAGGATCCTCGCTTTTCTATGGAGGATGAGTGTTGAAACGTTCGCTCTCTGGGTGTACTGTATTTTTATGTTCTCATATCAATAGGGATGATGACTAAAAAATGATTTTTTGTCCGTCGTGTAGATTATTAAAATATATTGGACACGTATTTTTTCTTTTTCTACGTAATCAAAAGATTACGGCGATACATTGAGTTAAAATGTGGCATGACGTCACGTCTTCGTAGATTTTATACGTAGAAGTGACGTAGCAAGCCCCCACTCCCGAACTTTAATGCGAGTTATCTAAGTCATTTTTTATTAATATGATAAAGCAAAAAATACGTATCTAATATTTTTTTATTATCTGACTGACGGACTAAATAGAATTTCTTTTTTTTTACCCAGGCATCATCCCTATTGTCATGTCCTTATAGAGTATGAGGAACATAGTGACACTATTTCCTCATACTCTATATTGGCAGGTAACAGCACACCCAGAGAGCGAACGTTTTAACTTCAACCGGGCACAATTCCAGACTCATGACTGATATTGAGAAATTGGCGTGCCCAACTTGGCGATTGAACCCCATGCTCAGCAGTCGTGCATGCTACCACTAGATCAACGAGGCAGATCGTGAGGACATTTCTTTCATCACGTCGCCTAGGTAAACAGATTTGTGATTATTTTGAGTGAGTAAATGTCCTAAATGACATCGTCTTGGCAGTCTCTCAATCACCTTAACTAACCTTTACCATGCTGGAATTCTCATACCTAGGCTTTCTAGTATACCAAACAACTAGTAATAATATTGTATAGTGGAATCGTAAAACATGTCGTCATACCGACGACATGTTTTACGTCATACTGAGACTCCTCCGTGCCTCGGAAAGCACGTTAAGCCGTTGGTCCCGGCTGTCATTCGAGGATCTTTCACAGTCGTTACGGGTCGTCAGAAGCCCGAAAGTCTGACAACCAGTCTTACCAACGGGTACCTTATTACCCAGTAACTGGGTTGTAGACGTCAGATAGACAGTCGCCCCATGTAAAATACTGGTATTTAGCTGCATCCGATTAGACTGGAAGCTGACCCCAACATAGTTGGGAAAAGGCTAGGCGGATGATGATAGGAGGCCTATGGTTAAATTACAGAAAGTCAGACACACTACCTCATATTATACTTTAACAAAGGTTTAACTACAAACCTTCACCCTACTCTAAACCCCAGACAGTACGTCGCAACTCTTCAATGTATTTGACCTAATAACTTTATCTTTCAACACCTATTTTATATGATAAAAATAAAGGCTTTGGCCTAAGTATTAGGTTATTGTCCAACCGATAAGGATTTAGGTGGAATAACACAAATAAATAAGTCTTTAGCTCCTGACATATAGAAAAACATGCGCTTTCATGTTTGGTAGACAGTCATTGTCCTTTTATTTCGTAGACTTGACATCTGAGGAGTTCGTGGCTAAATAATAACAGCCGCACGGGTCAATCCATCAGGTTAAGCTACGCTTGCCGCGGTTGGTCCGTGGATAGATGACCATCTTTAAATTCCGAGACTCCTCCGTGCTCCGGAATGCAGCTTGAGCGTTGGTTCTGGCTGTCATTCGTAGATCAAGAGTATCGTGTTAGCCAGTAACAGGGTTGTGGAGGTCAGATAGGCAGTCACTCCATGGAAAATACTGGTATTCAGCTGCATCCGGTTAGACTGGACGCCGACCCCAACTTTGTTGGGAAAAGGCTAGGTAGATTGACTTGACAACAACATGGATCTAGTTTAAAGACTTTCCCGTCTCTTGAATAAAGAAAGATAAGGGGCCTTATCTCCGAAGTTTGCATAGAGAAAATCTGAAATGATTCTGTGAAAACCTATGTCTGTGGAAAACGATGTCTCTAAATAGCACACTTTTTTCATATAAATGATGGTACAGAACCTTTGGTGCGCGAGTCCGACTCGCTCTTGACCAGTTTTTAAATCTTGATCGACGTCATACTCGTCGAATCTAATACTTTTTCAGCTAAATTCTAGCCTCTTAATCGGTCAGGTAAAATTAGAATTTTCCCCAATTTTCACACTTTCAGTAACATTTGGACTCAAAGACGCACACAAATCTATTAATAACATAAGTCTTAACGCTGTCCTTGTGTATGTAATTCCTTATTTCCATGTAATTTACCTTCAGGCTTATCACATGACACATATTAGTCTGAAGAAAATAATAAAAGAAGTCGTTAAAAAACAGGTATTTTTTTCAAAGCAACAGTTATGATTACGGTGTGTGCCTAGGGCAAATAACTGACCTACGACTAGTGTTTTTATTAGATTATCAGACAAAGGATTTTTATGCAAAACAAGGGGTGTTTGACATAATATCTATGTGTGATGTAGACCGTCTACCGGTAATCTTGTGGTGGAAGAATAAATAACATTTATGAGTGTGTCTGGTAACTTTATACTTTGTATGTACTAGGTACACGTACGTAAAGGCAGACATCTTCATTGGTCGTTGGTCTTGAATGGCGTCATTGTTTATTTTACTTTAAAAAGAAAAGAAAAACGAAAAGTCGAAGAACAACTTAGCCAGCAATGATTAAGGGTCGACGCACTGGGAAATCGTGTTATAGGGTTCTGATAAGTTTATATAGAAAACTTAAACTAATACCCACGAAAAAATACGTCTGGCTAGCTCAATAGTTTCATCAGTCAGTGAAAAAATCGGATTGAGAATAACCTTGTAGATGACTGTTAAAAAAATATATATATATATATATATATATATATATATATATATCACTAAACACGTGCAAAAAGCACTGCCGTATTTTGATAACTTTGGCGTAAATAAGAAGTCACCTTCTACAAGGTTTATCTTCAATCCAATTTTTTCACTGACTGGTGAAACTTTTGAGCTAGCTAGACGTTTTTTTTTTCGTGGCTACTACTTTAAGTTTTATTTAAAAACTTATCCGAAACCAATTACATGCTTTCCTTGGCCGACCCTTAACATCATCTTTCTTTATTTCCCCTTGTTTTTAATATCAGCCCATAGACAAACGAAAAGACGAAATAAAAAACGCAAGCGGTAGATATCGCAAGCCGATTTCCTCACGATGTTTTGCTTCAATGCTTTTTCTCTTTTTCAGCGGAAGGGTGCAGGGCAACTAATTGCGTAGAATAAAATGTGTGTGTTTCCTCCTCTTTCCTCATTAAAAACGCTGGTCAGTTAGCAATATGGTATACAGCAACGCTTACAGTCAACGGTGAGCCGAACAAACAGTTTCGTATTGCCAATAGGCTATTTTGATACCAGAAAAAAAGAAGTTCTCTTTGTTTCATGCTTATGCACGAGCCAACAAGATATACCCAAATTATTGTGTCATTCTCAAGGTTCCATTACACACAGAATTATCAAGCGCCCTCACTGCACGTTATCTGAGTGGGTAACTGTGTTAAGGATGCGCCGAAATACAGCAAACATTGTCTGACCGAGTTCTCGCTTTATTCTTTATGTAATTAACTTGTGAGGTGATAATTTTTGTAATTTTCTCTTTAAATATCGACGAAGTTGTTACAAGATATTAGCCACTTGTGTTCTACGAAGTTATTGGAATAAATGATGGAGGAAAAAAGATCGTAAATGTGTTTTACAAGAGTAAAGAATTTCTACCATAATACTATTTGAGTCTTAAAGAAGCTTTGCTGCGTTCTAGTTTGAAGGATTTGTTTGTATCCCAATGAAACACGCACAAAGGAATTTTCAACTACAGTACGTCCGTCTTTTGCAGTGTATGGCTATAGGTATATGCTTCTTGGTATTACAAGATTGGCATGTAATCAACACAAAAACATTTTTGGAACAAAGATCTTTAACGCGGTTAGCGGTCGGAGTTGACTAGTAGAAATCGTCACGTAAGGAAAAAGCGTTATGCCCCCTCCATGCGACTTTCAAAACTTGTTTGACTTCTTTTCTTTTTGCACTTTCTTTTGAAAGTGTGAATTTGGTCAACATGAAAATCCAAGATGGCGGCTGCGAAAATTTTGTAATTTTTCGTCATGGGTGTCGGTTTCATTGTTCTCTAGGGTGTTAAAGCCGATAGTGAAGTCAAAATGAAAATCCAAGATGGCGACTGCGAAAATTCTTAAAGCAAGAAGGAAATTCGTTGCTGAACTATTTCTTTTCGGTGTCATGTCTCAGGAGATCAGGGAATTTCCTCCGCTTCCGATATGCCGAGGACCAAAAGGTTTATGTGAGTAGAAGGCCAACATTGCCCTCTGCCTTCCTCAGATAGGAGGGATTCCATGAGAATTACTACAGGAAAAAAGACATTTAGGTAGGCATTGTATATTAATAATAGGTTGCGGTAAAGTGTTTATCACGTGCCCCGTCAACAAGTCGACAAAAGGTTAAAAAAAAGTAAACAAACAAAACCCTATCAGTAATCACTTTAATTTTATTATTGCAAAATACTTCCTCAAAACTATTTATTTGTTATTTAGTAATGCCCTTCATGTAATATCAGTGCTGTACCCCTTTGTGCGCCAGCGATAGTCTAGACAAGTTAATAAAATTGTCTGACTGTCTATTTTATTAAATAAATACAGTTATTCCATTTATACAGGGCTATTTTTAAATCACTAGCTAATTTTTCACAGGGTGTTATACCCATGAATATGAACAACTTTCACTATGGGACCAACTCTGAAATCACGAAAAAAAAATCAGCTGTTTCATACATTTTGGCCGAGTAGGTATAGAACTTTCGTATGAAACAGCTGATTTTATTTTCGTGATTTCAGAGTTGGTCCCATAATGAAAGTTGTTCATATTCATGGGTAGAGCACCCTGTGAAAATTTAGCTAGTGATTTAAAAATAGCCCTGTATGTTGATTTTAAAATGTTAAGGCGCAAGCGTCAGGGTAGCCCGTGAAATTCAAATTTTCTTATGTTTTTTGCAATTTACAAGTCATTATTAGGTTGTACGTTGTTCAAATGTAATTCGCGACCGTAACAAGGGATTTACAAAATTATAATCATTAAAGTCATCAATACAACTCTTTAAGACAAGGTAATCCTAATGAATGACTATTTCGTGAAATCTTCACATTTGAGGAGTTGTATTACTGATTCTAATGATTATAATTATGTAAATACATATTTGTTACGGTCGCGAATCATACTTTATTCAACATACAACTGACTTGCAAATTGCAAAAAACGTAAAAAAAAAAAAATATTGCGCGGGCTACCCTGTCGCTTTCACCTGAAACATGTTGCTCAGTCTCATCATCATCTCACATAACTAAGTCTAAATTGGTTTTATATTACAGCGTGACTTCCAAAAGTGATTGATATCAATTCTGGTGCTGGTCGGCTATGTATTCTTCCACTATCGCTTCATAGGCACCTTCATCTGGGAGCTGGTCATCCAAAAAATATCTCACTTTGTTGATAGGGTAAGTTTATTTAGTAGATTCTGGTATGTGAACTGTGCAAAGTCCGACACTTCCCCTTAAGGTCTTCGGATTTGGTATTTTAGAGCTATTTGTAGTGGAGACTATGTACACTAAAATTAGGGCGTTTACAGGCCGCTATAGGAAACATTCTCAAAAGATTTAGTTTTTTTGGTAGGATCGTCAATAGCTCACAAATCTTATGACCATTCCAACGTTCAATGGTTGACGAAAAAGATAGCTTTTCAGAACGATCTGTGACCACTTTGGTTTACCTTGCCACTTTTCAAAACTTTTCCTTTAAGGAAATGGCGGTACAATTCATGTTGCTTGTGGTTTTCAGTTTGAGACACGCGAGGAGTGTCCTCCGGGTTCAAAATAATATTATAACAAACTAGCCCGCGGCTTCATTGGTGTGAAGGTCGGTCGGAAATAATTCCGAAGAAACGTACTATTGGGACAAAAAAGCATCCTGTGTCCTAATCATGGTCTTGCCAAATTTCATCCAAATCCATGGTCGGCACTAGGAAATCGTCTTATGGGGTTTGGATAAGTGACTTCTTATTTACGCCTTTATCAAAATACATCAGTGCTTTGTTCAAGTTTTTAGTGATATTAAAGTTTGTTTAAAGGTTTATCCTCCATCCGATTTTTTCACTGACCGGTGAAACTTTTGAGCTAGCCAGACGTTTTTTTTCCTTGTTTCTACTTTAAGATGTCTATATAAACTTATCCAAACCACTTAACACTATTTCCTGGTGAACTCGGCTAGTGAGACAGAGAGACGTTACAATTAATATTACTAGCATAGATGGATAGTATGAATGTATCAAAAGTACAGACGCACTTAATATAAACGGAGCGGATTTCAAGGGCTTGAAAGGAAAAACAAGTAACTTGTAGTGACATAGGTACAGACGCCAGCACATCAAGCTACTACAATCTGTCAGATTTCTTTAATAGATTTTCGACTTTATTGCTAAGCCATTAGGTTCATGGTTGATTGGGAAAATCTGACAGTTTCGGGTAGGTTGATCTGCTGGCGTCTGTACAATTGACTAATAACAATAATTATATGGTCGGGTGATAGAGGATGCTGTCATTGTTTTTATAATAAATCTTCATTTTAATAGCTTCTATTTGATAATATTTATTGGCCATTTATAACGCGAAAAATTTAATTTATTCCTGTAAAGTAATAATAACTCACATTTAAATATTATTTTATTTTTTCAGTACCTAATACATTTCAGAATAATTGAAAAAGTTGCTTCAGATAAAATATTTTGTTTTTAATACCTACCAAATTAAATCAATGATTTAAAAAAAAAAATCAAACCAATAGTTTAATCACAATATTTTTAAGTTATACAGGGTGTAAGTGTAAACAGTGGCTACCTTTTAAGGGGTCATTGTACTCATCATTAATAATATATTATAATAATGGACATTTTTTACACACTGTCATCTGATCTCAGACTAAGCAGAGCTTGTGCTATGGAAACCAGATAACCGATATACTACATACACATTTTTTTTTTAAATACATACTTATATAGATAATTACACACACACTCATCATTATGAACAACTTTTACTATGGGACCAAACCTGAAATCACAAAAAAACCAGCTGTTCAGTACATTTATGTTCGCATAATTCGACAAAACGTAGGGATCAGCAGATTTTTTCGCGTTTTCTGGTTTGGTCTTATAGTAAAAGTTGTTAATAATGATGAGTACAATGACCCCTTAAAAGGTTGACACTGTTTAATTATTATTAAGAATCTTTTTTTGGGAATCTTTTCATTCTGCACTGCCTTGGGCGGTCGATAATGTCCTATCTTGTCGATGGTAATTCTTACTGAAACATCATTTGACCTCCATTTTTTACATTTTATTGAGAAAAAAGTTCTTTTCTTAGCCATCAAACGATACTGCTGCAATAATACTTATTTAAAATTCACTCAAAACTATAACTCAAAATTAAAATTCCACTCGCTCGAAACGCAAATTGGGGAATCGAAAAATTTTAAGAATTTCATAATAACGAACTCATTTGAACATTGCAATAAACCCGTCTTATTATTTGAAGATAAAATTTATGAGTGCAAAGATCCTATTTGAGACGCAATATGCAAGGTCAATGAACAATGTCACTTTCAAGGATAATGCAGGGCTCACGCACACCGGGGTGTTTGTGTATGTAATGTGTGTTTGTCTGTGTGCTATGTGTCTTATGGGATTGGTAATCGCTTTTAAAATTGAATATTAAGTAGGTACCTATTTTGAGTTAGTTATAAGTATGTATTATATTTACACCTACTGGGGAAATTCAGCCACATTGCGCAGTTTATCGTTTGCGTCATTTTAAATGTCTTCCACTAGTTTGAAATGTAAGGCTTTTAATCAGTTACTAATGGGTACTATCCAGATGGTTTATTTTTTTCCTGATTAATTTTTTTTTCTACATGTTTGTCAAAAACAAAGTCACTAAAATAAGTAAAGAAAACAAAAGGTAGAAAGGACAGCCTAGACAAATAACTTTAAGGACAAGGAAACGTACTTCCTAACTGCAAAACTCTTTGTCGAAGTCTTGAAGCATTTCCAATGAAAAACAAAACATTGAAATTGACCAGTGGCATCCATTGGCTCGCGTGGAATTTCCGGACACAGCTTCATACAAACCTGAAATCAGATCAGATGCTTAAAAGGTAGGTAGAGTCTACACACTTTTAGTACCGGTTTTCCTCAATGATAGGTAGATCCTAAGGTACCTACCAAACCGCAGCATAAGGAAAATCTTTGTTTCTTTTTCGTAACAGAAGCTTCAAGTTAGGAGAAGGGTCAGCAGCGAGGACTGATTGCATAATAATTAATCAGAAGTAGCTACCAAAATTTCAAACGTTTTTAAGTACCTACTTACGTAAGTAATACGCACCTTCTTCTTTTTATCCGAATGCGGCGAAGCTCAAAAGGAGGGTAATGTTTTTTTTCCCTTTTTTATCCTAATAAGTCTGGCCATAAATACTGTTACAATTAAAAATAAGAAAGATATTACATTTGAATTTGGAATCTGTCATTTTTATACGATTGTTCATTGAGTTTTCTAATTTTGGCGCCAATACATTGTACAATATTTTGCGATACTAAAATGGAGTGGGGTGATAAAGAGAACCGAATCGCTGTGATTGCATTACACACAGTTGGTATGGAGCAAAATGCAGTTTTTAAAACTCTCCATACACTTATTATTAATCAAATGTTTGTGTACCGGGCTATTAATAGGTACAATGAAACCTCTTCTGTTTGTGACAGAAAAAGATCTGGCCGTCCACGTAGTGTTCGTACGAAAAAGGTGGTCAAAGCAGTAAGGGAAGAATTCGAAGAAATCCTGTCCGAAAGCAAGAGATTTTATCTCGGGAGATGAAAATAGCACCCAGAACCATGTCGCGTATTTTAAAAGATGCCTTAGGACTTGCAGCCTATAAGAGACGCACTGGTCATTTTTTAACTGATAATTTAAAAAAGAATAGGGTGGTAAAATCGAAACAACTACTGAAGCGGTACGCAAAGGGAGGTCGCAGAAAAATTTTGTTTACGGATGAGAAAATCTTTACAATTGAGCAACATTTTAACAAACAAAATGACCGCATTTATGCTCAAAGCTCTAAGGAAGCTTCCCAATTAGTCGACAGAGTTCAACGTGGGCATTATCCGACTTCAGTGATGGTTTGGGGTGTTAGCTATTAAGGAGTGACTGAGCCATATTTTTGTGAAAAAGGTATCAAAACATCGGCACAAGTGTATCAAGATACCATTCTTAAGAAGGTAGTTAAGCCCCTTAACAACACCATGTTCAACAACCAAGTATGGTCCTTCCAACAAGACTCGGCGCCGGGTCATAAAGCTCGGTCCACGCAGTCTTGGTTGGATGTGAACATTTCGGACTTCATCAGAGCTGAAGACTGGCCGTCGTCTAGTCCCGATCTTAATCCGCTGGATTATGATTGATGGTCAGTTTTAGAGAGTACGGCTTGCTCTAAACGCCATGATAATTTGGAGTCCCTAAAACAATCCATAAGATTGGCAGTGAAGAATTTTCCCATGGAACGAGTGCGTGCTTCTATTGATAACTGGCCTCAACGTTTAAAGGACTGTATTGCAGCCAATGGAGACCACTCGAATAAGCTTTATATATATTAAATTGTTTTATATTTATGCATTAAACTAACACACTGTAAAAGTAATAAATATTATTTACAATAAAAAAAAAATTTCTTCGTGACAATATTTATGGCTAGACTAGGTATAGTATATTTTCACTAAAATCATTTAAGATTTACTCGCTGTTCTGCTACCTAATAAAAACAACAAGTATGCAGTAAAAAAAATATGCAATACGCGGCACGCCTAACCGATCAATGATGTGAAGGACCTGCGAGCGCTGACCCCGATTCGATCCAAATCTAGGGACAGACGTAAACACACTAAGTATATTTATATACTTTTGGAACAAAGAATCATCATCGTTTTTATAAAAATCCATTAACATCCAGGGCTAAAGGTAGACTGATCATCATCATCCATCCAGAGAGGCTGAAAAGTTTTGAGCCTAAGTACCTTCAAGTGTCATTATTGTCTCGCGCTGCATATTACTAATTTGCGAATACCCTCTTTAGTATAAATACAGAGTTTCATGTCATTAGCATCATTCCGCTTTTAGTAATTAATCCGTAAACATCATCATGTCTCAGTCATCCACGGCCCATCCCTAAGCTCAAAACTTTTCAGCCCACGCTAAGTTTTTAAGCCATATAGCAAATCTGAGCAATAATAGCCCTCTTAAGAGTGTTACATGCGGAGTACCAGGGGGCCGCGAATGACTGAGATATGATGATGTTGACGGATTAATCACTAAAAGCGTCATGATATATTAATGACATGAAACTCTGTATTTATACTAAAGAGGGTATTTGCAAATTAGTAATATGCAACGTGCGACAATAATGACACCTGGAGGTACTTAGGCTCAAAACTTTTCAGCCCCCCTGGTAAGCCTCCTCCCTTTTGGGCCTTGCTTCTCTGGTGTGTGCGAGTCTCATCCAGGTCTTCCTCGTGAGTTTTTGCTCATGGCTATTTCAGTCAATCATTACCTACACTAGGATAATCCTAGGAGATAGTCTTCCATATAGCACTTGATGGCGCGGTTCTCCTAGTCTGCTTTGAGTTCTGGTATCTCGGTTCACTTGTACAAAGCGATGGCGAAGTAGATCGGACTGTTAAGCACAGAATTAACACTGGATGGATGAAATGGCGGCAGGTCACGGGAATGATTTGCGACTCCTGCATTCCCCTTAAACTTAAAGGGAAGATTTAAAATAATGGTTATGTATGGATCAAAATGTTGGGCCACAAAAAGAATGAATGAAAGGCAATAGCATGCAGCTGAGATTAGAATACTAAGAGGGATGTGTGGTGTTACGCGAATGGATAGAATAAGAAATGAGTATTTATGAGGAAGTCTGAAAGTGACACCGGTGACTGAAAAGTTGTGTGGAAATCGGTTGTAATGGTATGGGCATGTGATGCGGAGGAATAAGGAAAATGTCGTCAGGAAAGTTTTGAGTATGAATGAAGATGGTTATACGAGTAGGGGAAGACCAAAGAAACGATGTGACTGTGTGAATGATGATATGGCTAGAAAGAGATAGACTACCGAGATGACGACTAATAGAGAAGTATGTTCCGCAAAACATATGTTGCGCCGATACCAAATAGATTAGAATAAGGGCAGTAGAATGATATTATTGTTGTATGAAACTATTTGGGCAATCCCGAATTATGTTCGTGAATAAAGCATAAATCCTACTAATATTATAACGCAAAAGTATATAAGGATGGATGGATGGATGTTTGTTACTCTTTCACGCAAAAACGACTAAACGGGTATTGTTTATAACCTGGATTAACACAAATAATACTTTTTATCGCGATATTCCTACGGGTGCGAGACTTACGCGGGTAAAAGCGGAAGGCGCTGCTAGTCATGGTTAGCACGAAGATGTAAGATTTAGTAAGCGAGAGTTATAGAATAATGACCAAAAGAAGAGACATACTTTATTGATTTTTCAATGCAATAATATTAAGTGCCACACCTAAAGCCCAACCAAATTGTTATTGTCAAGGACCTGCGATCAATGAACCTTATTCGATCCGAATCTACGGACGAACGAACCTAAACACAGATATATTTATAACACGCAATATGTGATCAATTTGCACATTTAACCACGAGGTCAAAATCAATCTGCCTAGCCTTTTCCCAACTATGTTGGGGTCGGCTTCCAGTCTAACCGGATGCAGCTGAATCCAGTATGGAGCATACATGGAGCGACTGCCTATCTGACCTCCACAACCAAGTTATTGGGTAATACGATAAGACTGGTTGTCAGACATTCGGGCTTCTGACGACCCGTAACGACTGCCAAAGATCCACGAATGACAGCCGGGACCAACGGCTTAACGTGCTTTCCGAGGCACGGAGGAGTCTCGGTATGTAAAAATGGTCACCCATCTATGGACCAACCCCGGCAAGCGTAGCTTAACCTGATGGATCCACCCATGCGGCTGTTATTACTTAGCCACAAGCTTATTTAACCACGAGGTATGCTTCAAATACAAAGCTCGTGGCTCATGGCTACAAACAAGGTGGCAATCAAGTACTGTTAAGAATAGGTAACTAGTCTTTAAATATCGAGTCTTCTTAGTGCCTCTCAACAATGAATTTGTTGTTGTTAACTATGTGGTAAAGCCATTTATATCACAGAAGTTGCTTCCCAATGGTTATAAGAATATATAATAAATTACCAAAATCATATAGGGAACTGCCAATCACCAGATTTAAAACAGCGTTATTCCAATGGCTTATAAAAAAATCATTATATTCCGTGAATGTAAGTAACCTAAACTTTAAAGATTATATGTGTTCTTAATATAATAACTATAATTTATGTTCCAATTTTATTATCTCTGTTTATTTAGTGAATGAGTACTTAGGGCCGGTTTTTTGATCCTTAGTTAACTCAATCAATGGTTAAACGTTAATTGGTTGAATTTTGGCTAAATGTGAAAGGCTAAACATGAATGAGTTATGCCATTAGTTACTATTTTTTAATATGAATGAGCTAACATGAATACATTCATCTTTAGCCTTCACAGTTACTATGTAACCATTGGTTGAGTTAACTACGGATCAAAAAACCGGCCCTTAGGACCGATTTTCCAAACACCTGATAACTTTCTGTAGAACAAAAATGGCGGTTTGGCATATTTTCTATGCAAAAGCTGTCAAACCCCCGTATTTACTCCTCCGATAAAACTTATCTGACGGTTGAAAAATCAGCCCTTAATCAATTATTTTGCAAGCTAGTTTTAGCAAATTGTGTAAACTGTTAAAAAAACCCGACCATCTACAATGTACAGACGCCAGCACATCAAGCTACCCGTAACTGTCAAATTTTCCCAATCAACCTTGAACCTAATGCTTTAGCGATAAAGTTGAAAGTCTTATAAAGAAATTTGACAGACTGTAGTAGCTTGATGTGCTGGCGTCTGTACTACAATTCTTGCAATTAAATTTCATTTAATTTCAAAACGATTTTATATCTTAGAATGTCCTTACTAGTTTGAGAGCTATTGCTACTCTGAATTTGATCGAGCTTGTCTTCTACTCGATAATTATTCCACAATTATGTTCCTTATTCAACAGTAACACGACGTTTATTGCACTTTAAGTTGCATCATTTTTGGCCATAATCGCGTTGAGTAAACGTTAACTTCTACTACTTACTACTCCTTTTTAACCGACTTCAAAAAAAGGAGGTTATCAATTTGACACGTTTGTGTGTAATATTATTGGAACTGTAATATATTCACATATGATAATCTATTAGGGCTTCCAAACAAATATACAAAATTTTATAAATGTAGTACCTATGTCTATATGTTTGTTCACGCACTTCTCCGAAACTATTGATCGGATCGTGACCATTTTACTTTTATTGACTTACATTTACTTCAACTTAGGGAACAGTGCAAGTTTTATCAAAATCGGTTCAGTAGTTTTCAAGATAATGGATACTTGTAAGTGTGACGGCCTGGCTTATTGATACGAGCTACGGGTGTGGTGTCAAAGGGAAAACATCTCAAAACCTTGGTCAAATTCTAGTGCAAAATTTATAACAAGACTATTAACTACTACTATTACAAACGATTTTTCCAATTTTTACTAAGAACTAAAAATTACGAAATAAAAAAATAATTTAAAAAATTAAATCTGCTACAAAAAGAAATTAACACAAAATTATAAAATAATAACTTTCACTTCGGAATTCGGTGGCAAAAAACTAAAATACAGATCCCAAGACACCGACGAAATTAAAGTTATTTCATAATTTTGAGTTAATTTCTTTTTGAAGTCGATATCCTTTTTTTCAATATTTTTTTATAGGACTTATTACAGAATTATGACCTGAAACAGAAATGTGGTCTCGACTATTATAGCACATGTTTTTGCCAGTTGGGATTTGCTGTACTGACAGCGAATCAACGACATCTTGTACCAATAGAAAATTATGTACTTACTTAACCTTAAAAAAAGCATTTTTTTTTTGCAAAAAATATTAAACCTTTTATGTTGCTAAGGACCCACAACGTGCAATGAACACCAATGTAATTATAATTAATTTCCACACGGGTTTTACTATGTCAAACAAGAATAGATCAAACACCCAAAACCCCAACCAAATACAGAAAATACCCATTGGGATAATACGAGAATATTTTTCCAAAACTATACATAATTATTTATAATCTGTAGCACGCAGTTGAGAAGCGCATGATTCATTCTCGAACGATTTCCGTTGCCGACTCGTTCTAATTTTAAATACGAACCCCCTTTTCGAAAATGGAATAAAATTCGTCGGCGCACGCGCCGCTTCGTCGTATCCTTTTATTATTTTAGGACATCCGACTGGCTTGAAGATTGATATTGTCTTAAATTATCGACGCCAAGAGCTTTAGGGAGGAAACTGTTATATAATGTATCGTAGTGCATATATTTTAGGGTTCCGTACCTCAAAACGAAAAAACGGAACAGTTATAGGATCACTTCGTTGTTTGTGTTTCTGTTTAACAGTACGTCAAGACGCTTTTTCAACGTGTGGAGGTATCAAGTTGATATTAATATCAAATACGAAGGTACGGTCCCTTGGAGCTCTAAAAAATTAAAACTTGTAAGTCAACGCAATAACAAAATACGCCCATTTATACGACACTTTTTATACTCGCAAATAAATCCAACTCTATAGGGTACTTCCCATTGATCTACAATAATAAAATTTGGCAGAAAGTAAGATCTTACAGCGCAAGTAAAGAAAAAAGTCCGAAAAACCGTTAATTTTTGGTTTTATCACATTTTTTTGCGATTACTAACTTACATATGCAGTTGGAGAATTGACCGTGACGTAATATAATGGTATGTATAATAATAGTAAGGTCATATAGTATGGAAGAACATGTTTTTCATCCACAATGTCAGGGGCCGGTTTTTTGATCCGTAGATAACTCAACCAATGGTTAAAAATAGTAACTAATACCATTTTGACAAACACAGTTAGCCAAAATTCAACAATTAGTTACTATGTTTAACCATTTGTTGAGTTAACTACGCATCAAAAAACCGGCCCTAAGTTTGTTTTCGGAATAAGGGATGAATTCATCCCTACTACGGAACCCTGATACTATGCGTGGTCCGACACGCACTTGGCCGGTTTTTTATTTTTATTTGAGATGGTTTTTCTTTGATGTCAGTTTAATAATAGGTACTTATAATACGGTATCAGTAAAATATTTCAAATTATGTAAAGTAACCTACCTCGTTCCTTCGCCATAGAAACGGGATGTTGGTGCGATTTTGAAAAGTATAAAAAGAAAAGTCTAGTTTAAATAAACTAGATTTTTCTTCGACGAACTCTTACTTCGACTTTTTAAAAATATCATAATCATAACTTGGCATAATCACATAAGAGCATTCTTAAGAAAACCATGACTCGAATCGAGGTCTCGACAAATTAAGACATTTTTCATTTTCTCAACATTTTCTCAACACCGATAAAAATGTAACTTATAGTCAATAAATAAAACTTAAACACAGTTGTAATGTTATGAAAATTGGATTATAAAACTATTTTGATACAATAATACGAATAGAATATTATGAATAATGTTATAGCAATACCTACAATTAAGTATGCATTGGTACACAAGGTCATCACACGAATATTTCTTAGTCTACGAATAGACAGTGCTTTTATTTATTTATTATTTGAAATACATACACTACCTCACAACTTAATTGTTATTGAATTTTAGTGGGAGTAAATTGATTAGATTACTTTTAGATAATATTTATAAATTTGGTTTCAATCAGCAAATCTTCTCGGAAAGAAGAAAAGGAAGCAGCTCGAATAGGTACGCTTTTCTTGATTCTAACATAAGTCTTGGCCCAAGTCTCATGACGCCATCTTCTAATAACCCAAGAACTGGAAACGAATTTTAGGCACACTAATATGATGCACTGAATTAATTGTATTATAGTCGTGTACAACAAAAAGAAACAAAATACCGTCAAATACACATCATCATTCGCCCGCCCTTATCCCAATTAATTTGGGGTTGGCGCAACATGTCTTTTTCTTCCATATTTCTCTATTAGTCGTCATCTCAGTAATGACTCCCTTTCTAGCCATATCATCTTTCACACAGTCCATCCATCTTTTCTTTAGTCTTCCCCTACTCTTATAGCCAAATCATCAAAATCATGATAATGCTAAAATCTTCCCCTCTTGGTAGGAAGACAAGAGATCACATAAAAACTGTGATGAATATTTCAGGACATCATTCCTCCATCGTACCATTCACAAAAAAATGCTTTCTCTTAGCATACTAATTCACAAACTGGCTGAACTTGGCCTCTTATATAAACGGTTGACAATGAACGATCATGACATTGCCTTATAACCAGACAAATAACTTCCTCTTCTTTACATAAAAATTATGTAAAATCCATAATCTATCAATGACCGGATATACAGAGGCATATCCGAAACTCATTGTATCCGCTCGTCATTAAAAATTCGCGTGTATGTAAATACACAGAAATCTATTCAAAAATATTGTATAGTTCTCACGAAATCATTTGAATAATTTTGCAAATGCGTTTCGTTTGGCACCCGAAAGGATGTTTCGTCTGAATAGGAATGTCATTTGAAAATAACATGACACCACCTTTGCATTCCCTCAGGGAACCTTCTGTTATTTATCGGACATAAATACACATATCGGGCTGCTATTGAGAGTTTACTAATAACATTTTGTAGGACCCAGGTATCGAACTCAAGACCTCATGCTCAGCAGTCAAACAAGCGATTAATAGATCAGAGGAAAACGCTGACGAATCGGGAATATAATATATATCAGGTGTAACTTAAACAACGGACAACTTTTACTATGGGACCAAACCTAAAATAGCGAAAAAAAATCAGCTGTTCCCTACATTTTGACGCTGGACGAACATAAGGAACGGCTGATTTTTTTTCGCGATTTCAGGTTTGTTCCCATAGTAAAAGTTGTTCATAATGATAAGTACAATAAACCCTTGAGAGGTTGTGCGTTATTTAAATTACACCTTGTTTATAATTCTCGCAAAAACTCGGAAATGGTTCGACCGATTTGAATATATATATTTTTCTTTTTTGTTTTCTTCGCGTCAATACTGGGGTGGTAAAAACCCAAAAGGAACAGCCGGAAAGTCGAAATTACAATTTGACAACGTCTGACGGATCAGCTAGTATTATATAAAAATTCATTCAAAGTTTTCAAATGATGACGAACCGGGGATAACGCAATCTGAAATATCTACTACTTAGTTGTATAGTGTATAAATTATAGCAAGTTCAATGACACTATAGTATACTCACTTTCTAGCCTCTGCAAAAACTATTACGCAATTTGTTTGTGGTCATGCGCTATGCCATTTGCATGTCTCGGGGGGACAAAGCTGTTTGCCTCAACATCCCCACTGTTTACTGCAACGCGTGTCTGTGTGTTCCCCGATGACTTGATGAATTCTTTGAGTCCCCGATATACTCGGTAGAATGTTTATAACTCAACGTGGTAAGCAAATGTTGAAGATGGTGATTTAAATGAAATTTTATCGTTATTGAAGACAACAGCAATTGTTACCAGCCAATGAGACACTGAAAGGGAAACCATTCTAACAAAGTTGAACTTTTCATTTGGGGTCCACATTTCTCCAAGTGGACTGGGGCTGCAGTCATATATAGTGATCGCTTTACGACCGAATTTGGTCGCAATATTCTCATTGAGACCTTGCGACCGAATTCGGTCGTAAAGCAATCGCTATCTATGTCGAGACTGCAGTCCCTGTTCAGTTCCAAATGTCGTAAAGACAACAAAAGCTTAGAATCTTCTAGAGCAGATTAGAAAATGGACAACCTCATTGTAAAAATAATCACAAGGTACTTTAATCCCTTTGCTATACGTGGTGATTTAATGGACCATGTTAGAAGTAAACCTAGAGGAGCTCGTGGCTAAGTAATAACAGCCGCACGGGTCGATCCATCAGGTTAAGCTACGCTTGCCGGGGTTGATCTGTGGATGGGTGACCATCTTTTCATACCGAGACACCTCCGTGCCTCGGAAAGCAAGTTAAGCCGTTGGTCTCAGCTGTCATTCGTGGATCTTTGACAGTCGTTACGGGTCGTCAGAAGCCCGAAAGTCTGACAACCAGTCTTACCAAGGGGTATCGTATTACCCAGTAACTGGGTTGTGGAGGTCAGATAGGCAGTCGCTCCATGTAAAATACTGGTGTTCAGCTGCATCCGGTTAGACTGGAAGCCGACCCCCACAAAGTTGGGAAAAGGCTAGGCAGATTGATTGTTAAGAAGTAAACCTTGATACTCTGTGATTTCCTGAACTCAGGATGCAAGTATGTACTAACAATGGAAATGCTGTAGGTACAGACGCCACCACATCAAGCTACCCGAAACTGTAAAATTTTCCCAATCAACCATGAACCTAATGTTTTAGCGGTAAAGTTGAAAATCTATTATAGAAATTTGACAGATTATTGTAGCTTGATATGCTGGCGTCTGTACAATCGAACCTTGAAACCGAGCAATATAACACAACAACGTCTTCCTTCCCTGTAACAAATATAACACATGTACAAATAACGATGTTTATGTAAATGTGCAACCTCGTGACCTTCGCTCAGTTCCATCTCTCCACATCCACTTGCAGATACGACGATTCATTCAAGATAATAATCCTGTTCCATTGTACAATTAAGCTTTTCAATAGGTACAAAAAAACTTATTTACAAAAAAAAAAACACCGACTTCCAAAAAAAAAGACACTACAAAGTGAAAAATAGCTTTAATTTCAGAAGGCGGTGTCTTTGGTTTAGTATTTTAGTTTTTAGCTACCGACTTCCGAAGTGAAAGTTATTTCACAATTTTGAGTTAATTTCTTTGAAGTCGATTTAATTTTTTTAAATATTTTTTTTTTAGTTTTTAGTAAAAAATGGAATAATTGTTCAAAAGAGTTCTGAAATTAAAGTTATTTTTCACTTTTTAGTGGATCAGTTTGTATTTTATCTAAGTTTTAATCTAAGCTTTTCCCGATGTTGGGACGTTAATTGTTGAGTTCTCCTAGTAAGAACCAGGAGAGCTGGAGTGGAGCTGATGGTGAAGTCACCATTAGCTCCATTTCACCATATGTAGTGTAACGAGCATAAATTGCTTGGCCACCATATAAAAGTGCATCGAATCGCAACCCGTGAAATACTTCTTATTGAGGAGTTCCATCTGTGGTCTTCATCATCAGTTCCACTTTACCAAATGGTGCTTTCCAAGGGTAAATGCATGAGTTACTATAAAAAATATCCAAATTGCTATAGGTGTGCCTATAGAATTTGAGGGCTGTCCTCGATTTCCATAGGATCCCCATCTCGGACTTAGTGACAATGAAACCACCGCGAAAGCATACCCTTTCAAACAAAAAATAATTTTCGAAATCGGTCCACAATGGACGGAGAAATCGTGTACATACATCAAAAATATATGTATATACTAGCGGGCCTGGCGAACTTCGTACTGCCTTAGCAGCGCCACCTACCGGGTCCAATTGTGTTTTCAAAACATCCAGAAATCGATTCAAATATACACACAAAATTTCATCCAAATCGGTCCAGCCGCTTAGGAGAAGTTAGGTGACAAGCACACGTACAGAAGAATTGTCAATATTTAAGATACGTGACGAATTGAGAACCTCCTCCTTTTTTTACGAGTAAAGTCGGTTAAAAATTACTGATAGTCCATCCACCAGTCAGATCGAAGACCTGAGCCAATACTGTTGAACCTATTTCATCTATATCTATTGATAGACAGGTTTCTCCGAGGGACTCGTGGCTAAATAATAACAGCCGCATGGGTCGATCGAAGGTTAGCTGCGCTTGCCGCGGTCGGTTCGTGGATGGGTGGCCATCCATACATATCGGAAAGCACGTTAAGCCGTTGGTCCCGGCTGTCATTCTTAGATCTTTGAGTCGTTACGGGCAGTCAGTAGCCCAAAAAGTCTGACAACCAGTCATACCAAGGGATATCGTGTTACCCTGTAACTGGATTGTGGAGGTCAGATAGGCAGACGCTTCATGTAACATACTGGTATTCAGCTGCATTCGGTTAGACTGGAAGCTGACTGCGACATAGTTGGGAAAAGGCTAGGCAGATTGAGATACAGGCTTCTTCCCGATTGCTTAGGGTCTCTGTCCTCATTCAGTCTTCAGATTCCTTATCCATTTTGCGATTTGATCCTTAAACGCATAAGACGGAATCCCTTTCCTAGAGGAAGGCCCTATAGAACGATTTATTTTCTTCTAGTTCCTTTTTAAATTAGTTTTCTATTTTTATTATTATTGCTGAATGGCCTACTCTTGACCTCGATCACGCCTGATGGAAAGCGATGGATGAAAGTTATTTTATTGTTCTCTCTTTTTTACCCATAATCGTCTTGTACTTTTTTCACACGTGAAAATCCAATTGAATTTAGGACTTATTTCACCAAGGGCTGATTTTTCTAGTCAGATAACTTTTATCTGAAGAATAAATATGACAGTTTGATATAATAGTTTCTATACAAAAGCTTGCAAACCGCCATATTTATTCTATACATAAAAATTATCTGACATTCGAAAAATTAGCCCCTATCATCATCTTCATCTCTTCATCTTTCTTGATAGAGGACTCTCACATTTCATTACTATGCGTTTTATCTCCGGATTTCCACAAAAGGCTATCACCGACAAAAGCTTCCAAGAATGTCCCTGTCCTATCTGAACATGCATAATCTCTCTCGCACCGGATGACGCGTCGCGTGTAAATTTAGCGTCGCGCGCAGGTTCACGGGCGTGCGCGGGCGCAGACCTACGCCATCTTGTTTTTGTTGCAGCAGATTCGATGCGCCGTCATTAAATGTCACTTGTCTTGATTATCGTAAGGAATATTTAATGTACGTAAGTAGGTCTCCACAATCAGATTTACATTGAAAAATGAGTTGGTTTCTTATATTATTGTTTAATGGCCGACAAAACTGTAATTTTGGGTCGTTTTTCAAGTTAAGTTGTCGATTGGACAATGAGTAAGCTTCGGTCGTCATCGTAATGAGAATAATTCTCAGACATTCTTGAATTGCTTATGTCAGAATCTTACTTGAAAAGTTCAGTTTTAAGCGGAAACTTTTGCAGCTTTTTGGGGAATTTTTGGTCCGTGTTTTAATTGGGGCAATTTGCACCACATCACCTGATCCCTTCGCCTTTCACATCTAACCTACTCTAGCTATCCTAACTGTCATTACATTTGCCTCCTCTGTCCCCAATTCTTCTTCAATCGTGTCGATAGTCTCTACCAGTCTCCACTTAAGAACTCGTCTGTTCCAAAAGCCGCAGCTCCATCAAGAAACTATACTTACTCATGAGCTATTCTTAGCAATCAAAATGTTTAGATCCTGTTCAGAAAATAAACAAAACACACTGCTTATGCGTAGACAGACAAAAAAGTGTGATCTTAAGGAAAATCTCCTGAGAAAAACAAAATACTTTAAATAACAAATTACCTTATGAACCAGTTTAAAACATATTCTGATATTAACATGCATTATATAATATAAAGTTGGCCTTATTTAAATGTGAGCTAGGTCAGTTCTGCTCAGTATCAATTAATACGGATTTTTTTTAACTTGTAACTAACAATTTGATTAAGTATTTTCTTTACAGGTAACTAAAATTTACTTAAGTACTATACAGACAACTTACATTGACATAACCAAAATCAATTACGATAAGGAAAACATAAATGATATTGTAGAATCAACCCGTAAAAAAATTGTGATCTTCAAAACAAGCACCAATCGGAGATGCAACTAAGTGAAGATAGCAAAGAAAAATTTACTAAAATGTCTAGCAAGATTAATTCAGAAATCCACGCAGCTAAAATCACAGTCAAATCCTAGACTTACAATGACTAGGTCAAAACCAACACAAAATCTTCGTCACGACCTTTTCTAACATTTCCGCGTTACTACCATTTAATCCAAGATCATCCAAAATGCATAATATCTCTGGTTTATAATAGACAAGATAAACAAAACAGCGCACAAGTCAGTTCCGGTCATGGCGGCCACGGCCTCTAGTCGCTTCCCTTCTTGTAATAGGATGACAAGCAAAATGTTCAACGGATGTAAAGGAATTCTTCTTTAGGATTTGTTGTAAGTGGAATTGTCATGTTTAATGTACGATTTAAGTTTGATGTTAGACTTAGCAGGATTCAAGTTCAAGTTCGCTCTATCCGGAAATTTTATGATTGGCATAGGGAAATGTTGAACTTTATTGAATTATGTTTCAATCAAAAAAAAGGAGGAGGAGCTCGTGGCTAAGTAATAACAGCCGCACGGGTCGATCCAGCAGGTTAAGCTACGCTTGCCGGGGTTGGTCTGTGGATGGGTGACCATCTTTACATACGAAGACTCCTCCGTGCCTCGGAAAGCACGTTAAGCCGTTGGTCCCGGCTGTCATTCGTAGATCTTTGACAGTCGTTACGGGTCGTCAGAAGCCCGAAAGTCTGACAACCAGTCTTACCAAGGGGTATCGTATTACCCAGTAACTGGGTTGTGGAGGTCAGATAGGCAGTCGCTCCATGTAAAATACTGGTATTCAGCTGCATCCGGTTAGACTGGAAGCCGACCCCAACATTGTTGGGAAAAGGCTAGGCAGATGATGATGATGTTTCAATCAAAAAAAAGTTTAATAATAAATTATGAGAATTTTTTCAAGGTACATATCTTTCCCTGTTCAGATGCTAAATTAAATGTCAATTTTCATGGTATTCATTTTATTTTAGATGCCATGTTATTTAGAAGAAATAAATGTATATGAGCCTTTCGATCGGTACAGTAAAATTACAGGAATGATTTTTCCCACATTTAGGCGATTATTTAAAATTATTTGAATGCAGTTCGTTGTTTTTTAAATAAAAGTGAAGTCTTCATTTAGTATTTTTTTTTAATCTACTACTTGCCCTTCTAGAGGCAAAGTTGTGAGACGCCCTGTATATGTATATAAATAAAAATTTGTTGCCGCGCATTAGTCTCGCAAAAACTCGAAATTGGCTCGACCAATTTGATTTTATTTTTTTTATTCTGGTCTCCTCGTTACTGGGGTGGTTTAGAAAAAAAGTAAATTAGGAAAAACCCAAAGGAACAGCCGAAAAATCTAAATTGAAACTTTGACAGGACAGCATCTAATGAGGCAGCTAGTACTATGGAAAAAGACGTAGATAGGTTACCTACCCAACATTCTGTCTTCAAAAACGACATGATGTGACATTATTAGAAGACACGTGGAAGTAGGACGGCATGTCGTAATATCGGGAGCGAAAAAGAGACAAGACGAAGAAAACTTGGCTAATTAGCCAAGTTTTGACGTATCACTTGCGGAGTGCTTATCACTATCACTTTTTACTTAAATTATAATATCATTGTGGACATCCTTAAAGTTATTTATTATGTATTTATTCAAGAAATATTACATAGAAAAAATACACAATCTTCTGACAAACTGCTGTATAGTTTGTCGGCAGTGTTCCTGTGGATACAGTTTTGTGGTATAGAAGTATTTATTGACTACTACATGGACTTGGTTTTATAGCTATAAATGCTAAATATTTTTTTACAAATTACCTAAAATAACAATATGACATGTTTTCCTTAATATTATTAAACAAAAATGCGCTAACAATTCATGCACACATAACTTTATTAATATTCCATGACCAAGGTCGAAAGGAGCGACATTCAAAATGGCAGCTTGCAAATTGGAGTCACTACACTCTTGTTTAACGAAGATCTCGCTTTAAAAGGCCAACAATTACGCATGTATACACAATAAAACGAGAATATTTTTACACAACCAGGATCCACTGCATTAAACTGGGTAACATTGAAGAGTTCGTTGGTATTACATGCACTTCCTGATTGACCGAGGCCAAGACGCAACGCCATCTTGAATTTTTTGACGTTTATTTTTGGCGGGCTATTGTGGCGTCCAGAAATGGTAAGGACATATTTAATGTCAGAAAAGATTGTTTATTACTCTTTAAAATTAAAAACTTATTTAATTTCGTGGGGGTCTGGTTTTTTGTTACTTAACTTATATAAGTTACGTGTATATCTGTTGAAATATTGCCTTGTCGGGTTGTTTAATTATAATACAAAATGTATAATACATTTTGTATTATAATTAGTAACAAAGGAAAAATCGGGGCATTGTCCGCTTGTCATGGTACTTGATAGCGATTTATGAAGCTGTTGGTCTATGAGTATCCCCATATTGCCCTGAGTTTCATTGTTCTTATGGCCTTATAGGACAAAGCAGGTACCTACAGTACCACCTTAGAGTGAGAAAAATAATATAATATAGATTCTTAGTATACTTTTATTGATATTTTTAAATACGACTAGCTACTTCCCTAATAACATAACTTTGAATGACTAATTGAAAAGGAATTTTCGTAATAAAAATTGGAAAATCCTCATTTTTATTTTATCAAAAAGAAGCGTCATTACTTCCATAGGTTTGATTCCGATTCATTTTGATTTCTAAATTCGGAAATTAGGAGCTTATGATTAGATCAGGAACGGACAATGAAAGATCAACAAAGGCATAAATCTATTGAAAAATTTACATTTAAATTCAAACAACATATTATTTTATTTGAGTATCATTCGTACGTATCGATCTGGGTTTACACTCTATTCCCGTACTTTACGATACGATAAATCTGCCCTAAAATAAACTGAACATATTCGGGGTCTTTACTCGGATAAAACTGTTTCTGTTCTGTTTGTTATGAATATAGTGCATTATTTATTATATACGGTGCTTTTTTATTGGCTAGGGAGCTGCTACGATAGTGGAGTACTCAACATTACGAACAACTTTTACTATACGAGCAAACTTGAAATCGCGAAAAAAAATCAGCTTTTCCCTACATTTTGGCCAAAGGCAGCGTCAGCGTCAGAGGAGCTCGTGGCCAAGTAATAACAGCCGCATGGGTTAAGTCCGTGTTCGTCCGTGGTCCGTGGATGGGTGACCATCTTTACATACTTGGTATGTTTCCGATGCACGGAGGAGACTGCATAGGAAAGAAAGAGAAGCGCGATGACACAACGCTGGTAATTTATTGCAAAATATGAAGCTGTTTGCAAAAAATCTATTGATTGGACTAAAAATTAAAATACTACGTTAATATGTTGCTCATAGAATAATCTGACAAAAATCAGAATGATTGCATTAGTATGGTATTTAATCGTGAAAAGAAATTTTTAGAGGTAGCTTCGTGATTTTTTTATAGTATCAAATTAGTTGTATTATGTTTGCAACACACTATCTAACTAGCATATATCTTGAAGAATAACATATATTTTTGTGATTTTGTTTATTGCAGTAAATCATATACTTTTAGGCATTATAAAACTTGCATTTAGTTGCGTTTAGGTCCTGTAGTCCCCTTGAATAGAACCACTGAAATGAAATATATAGTATATTTAATTTAATTAATTACTAAGTTTATAAAAAAACATGAACTAATAACGTAACATCTATTACCGCTTAGTTACCGATTATTACTAATACATTTTCCGCTCTTCTTTGTTCGATTAATACTCAAGGATAATAAATACGCATTCTGTGCGTTAATAACGCATTTTCAAAGGAGTATAATAGTATTGCATAGTAAAAAATTCTTACTACAGTTGACAAATGACTAATGTTAAAACATAACTCATCTTTATAAGTATTTGTAACCTATTGCAACACAAATCCTAAAGTTCTTGTTCCAATTTTGCGTCACATTATTGAGAAAAGCATTGTTATTCATTCTCCATGATTTTTAAAAATATTAATTGGATTATCGTTTTTAATTGTTTTTATTTATTTTTCCTTACTAAGAAGTTTCATCTAATTTATTCAATTCGCCTCTGTGCGTAGTAATAAGCTGGAACCACAAACTATAAAAAAAACTTTTTTTTTAAATGTTACAATAACACTAAATAAATACTCGTTGGCCTAGGGGTTGCAAGTGCCACTGCTGAGTTTGAGGCGCTGGGTATGATTCCCAGGTCGGGCACTGTTATTGGGTTTTGCTATCGGGAATTTCTCAGTAGCAGTCCGGAGTCTGGATGACTTGCTGACGACTCGGACACAATATATTCGGACACAGTGTCCGAATTGACACATTTTAATGTAAATATTTTTTTCACTGACAATTCGGACACCATCAAAATATTGAAGCTGTTTAAGACAGTCAGATAAAAAAGTTTTAAAATAATATATGTGGAAAAAAAGCGTTACCAAAACTATTTTAGGGTAGCTTTAAGGCAGTATCTTTCGGTAATAAGGTGCTTTGTGGACGTGTATCACTGTAAGTCACTACATTAGACTATAGTATACGTAGATGTAGAAAAGCCTCTGCCCAACCCTTCCAGGAAACAAATCATGCTGTAAAAGTAATATAAACCATATCCTGCACAAAAGCAGGGTCAAATAAAATTGTGTAGAAACAAAAACAAATAATTCAAAAACTATCCACCTTCCAGCTTTTTGGTTTACAAATGTGAAGGATTTCGCAGATGATTTAATTCTTGCAAGGAGTTTTGGTCGTGAGGGATATTTAAAGGTCTTTTTACGATTTGGCACTTCTAATTACTTTTAACTATATAAGTTGTATATATTTTGGTAATCACCTTTTAAAACCCTTCATTTTGATATCCCACTCGATGGCTTTAGAAGAAAAAAAAAATCGAACTTCCACAATATGGCACTGCAAATCTGCCATTTTACTTAGATTTTTTTTTAATTTATCAAAAAATCAGCAAATCTTGAGTTTGGACTTAGGACCTCTTGCCCTTATCCCAATTTATTTAGGATCGGCGCAACATGCATCTGTCGCGGCAATTCGTGTACTAGCAACATTTATTTCCCGCAACAAAAAAAAACATGCTGATGAAACAATGTCCCGCAACTTTTGTTGCCCAAGGCAAACAAAGCTTCATCCCATTACAATTTGTACAAAAAATATCACTCATAATACCGTTTCAACCACGAACCAGCTGTCAAAATTTTAAATTCGGCACGTTCGTTCCATGTTCAAATGTTCAAGATGCGCGCACATACAAGATTGTCTATAACTGTACAACGCAGACGCGACCTGCCGCAATGCGCCCGCGCTCAAGGGCACGCACATACGTGGGATAGAGTCGTGTGAGGGGTGGAATTATTTGGTTGGTACGGTTTTATTTTGTTCTTACTTTCTGCTATGTCTTTGTCGTTTTATTGGAAATATTAGGTTGTCCTCAGGGACCTAACTACTTACTTGGTGTTTTCTGATCACCGGAGCCACAACTCAGCTTCAATAGTCCTCAGTTCCAAACGAATATAGTAAAATTGTGTTTTGAAAAAGCCTTGTCATTATGTTATGTTATGTTTATTCAGGGGGTGGAATGAGACAGCCATTTTGACGTCGGCGTTACTAACCTAGGCCTTGAGCTTTAACTCTCGATCTGAAAAATATAAATATATTTCTTCTTTGAACAGACTTTGCATCATCTTAACTGTATTTTTTTTATAATAACTATTTTCTTTATAATGGGTTGCGTTTATTAAACTAATAAACAAAACCCATTATAAAATTTTTAGTTCAAAAACCGACATCGTCTCCACCCCAACCTCTGTCCAGTAACAAGAAGTGAATAGCAATCGGCGACTCAGCTCACGAATCGCAACGTCAAGGCCGGACGTCGCGTCGTGTCCGTCTGCACCGACATGCACCAACATGGCCTGAGTTGCCCTGTTCCCTGAAATGTAATAAAAGTTCGTTTAAATTATGTTTAATTTGAAGTTTATAGCTTTTGGAAGTCCTTGCGTTCTTTAGTTCATCATAATGTTGGGCTCATAAACGGCTATAGCTGTAACAAGTACATGGATGACACTATGCCTGTAGAGTAGATCTGTCTCAATGAGGATAACCTTTTTAAGTAGGATAAACTTAGTAAATAGTCAATAGGTACTAGTACTTTTATCAGACAAACTTTTCATAATCACCACACACGCTTTTCAAACCGACTAGGGATGTCATTGAGTAGCCGGTAGTAAGATCTAGCTTAATGCATCTACCATAAACGAGACAATAAAATTGTGTTATTTTAATACCATTAAAATATCTGAAAATATTCAATAACCATTAAGGAGGAGCTCGTGGCTAAGTAATAACAGCCGCACGGGTCGATCCATCAGGTTAAGCTATATTATCTTTACATACTGAGACTCCTCCATGCCTCGGAAAGTACGTTAAGCCGTTGGTCCCGGTTGTCATTCGTGGATCTTTGACAGTCGTTACGAGTCGTCAGAAGCTCGAAAGTCTGTCTTACCAAGGGATATCGTATTACCCAGTAACGGGGTTCTGGAGGTCAGATAGGCAGTCGCTCCATGTAAAATACTGATATTCAGCTGCATCCGGTTAGACTGGAAGCCGACCCCAACATAGTTGGGAAAAGGATAGGCAGATTGATTCAATAACCATTAAAGCGCAGTCACTGTCGTACTTCATAGAAAAGAAGGAGAAGCGCGATGACACAACGCGCTGGTAATTTATTTCAAAATATGAAGAATTCATCTATTTACAAAAGACTAAAATATTAAAACACTGTTACATTAATACATATTTTATTATGTTGCTTGTAGAATAATCTGACAATAAATCAAAATGATTGCATGCATATTATATTACTATGGTTTTTAATCGTTAAAAGTTTTTAGATCTTCGAGACTTTTTTTCTGTCGTACGAAATTAGTTGTATTATATTTTCAACACACTAACTAGCATATAAGTATCCTGAAGAATATCATATACTAGCTTTGGCCCGCGGCTTCGCCCGCGTGGTTGTTGGATATTATCCCACGGGAGCCCACTACCGAAATCAAAAGTATTCTATGTCCTAATCCAGGCCATAGTCTACCCATGTGCCAAATTTCATCCACATCCGTTCAGCAGTTTTAGCGTGAAAGTGTAACAAACAACCAAACTCACTTTCGCATTTATAGTAGGTATTATTATGAAAAACTTGTCTATCGACACTAGAGTTCTAGACTCACAAAATGTATTAAGTACTTAAATAAAAATAAAATAAAAACTCACGCATTACTAAAGTTTCTATAATAATATAATTCAATCATGATTCGTAAGACACGTGGCGCCATCTATTATCATAAGCACGTTATTGTTGTTTTTCTCGGGAACAGTACTTTTTTTCGGGATAAAGGTACCCTATGTCCGTTTCTGTACACGTGACAACGTATATATATGCAAAATTTCAGGATGATCGGTTCAGTGGTTTAGGCGTGAAAAGGTAACAGACAAACAAACAAACTTACTTTCGCATTTCGCTAACACACCCTCACACACATACACACACCCTCACACTACACTTATTCCGTAATTTTACTGTCGTATTTTTCTTTTTTTTTTTCTTTTTATTCTTAACCACTTACATATTATCGTTTAAAAATATGTTTTTCTCTGGAACGAACTACCCTGTCACTAGAAGCCGGGCGTTGATAGCTGCGCCACAGTTACTAACTTTTGCAGTTATCATCATTTAATTATTTTTATGATTGTATGTGTTTTTGTTCCAAAATAAACGATTATTATTATTATTATTTATAATATTAGTCATATATATACATATTTTTAGGCATTATTAAATTTGCGTTTAGGTCCTGTAGTCCCCCAAGAGAGATCTCTAAAATTAATCATTTCATTTGGAATGAAGTGAGTTCTTTACCTGATATAAAAGGGCTATCTTATTATGCTAAGGCCTCAGCGTAATTCAAGTTACTTCTAAGCTTATCTAACTGCTTCTAAGCCCTAAGCAAAGCATTTAACATTAAAAAGGAAAGCCAACGTTATTAAGATATGTAAGCGTAGGGTTTTATACGTACAAACTTAAAACAACAAACGTGATATGGCGAAAGTCCTCAGCAAACATTGCTTTAGACAGTTTTATTAAGAGAATGCAGAAAGTGCCTCAGTAATGATAACACTGATCACGGAGCTAATTTAATGTGTATTTCTTTTTGTAAATATGTATTGCAATTACAGCTTGGCATAAGGCGGCTACAGGACCGAAACGCAACAAAACACAAGTATTATAATGCGTAAAAGTATATGATCTACTGCAGTTAACAAAATTAGAAAAATATATTATTCAGGATATATTGTATACCTACAACTAATTTGATACCTACGATAGAAAAAATCACGAAGATACCTTTAAACGAATAAAAACTATACTAAAATAATAAATAATAAAAATAGTTTATTTGATAACCTTAAACGTACAACTTTGTGATTGGAGCCTCCTTTTAAGAAAAAGATGCCTGTATTAGGAGACTCCGCTCTTTCAAAAACAAGAAGTGTAAACTATATAATACGAGTACATAATAAATAACAAGGTGATTTGAGTGAAAGAGGGTGTGTGTGTAAGTGAGGGTGTGTGTGTGAGGGTGTGTATGTTTGTGTGGAGAATTGTGTTAGTATAGTGTTAGTGTGTCTGTTGTAGAAGTGATTCAATCTCACTGCAATTATTTTGCAATCATTTTGATTTTTGGTCGGATTATTCTACAAGCAATCCAATCAATAGATTTTTTGTAAATAGATAATTGCTTCATATTTTGCAATAAATTACCAGCGTTGTGTCAGCGCGCTTCTCTTTATTTTCTATGCAGTCCGACAGTGACCGCGCCTTAGGTCCTGTAATCCCCTTAAGGACGCGTTTGCAAATCCGACAAAAATAAGCTATTTTTCGGTAGTGTTTGCGATGAAATGTAACTAAATCAAACAAAACTAACAATTACAACTAATAGATTACTTCTTTATCTCCAAATAATGGCCATTTTTGGTTTGAAAATTTGGTATTTGATATCGTAAAAACGATTGTTCGTTACCTCTTCACACAAAATTGACTATTATGTACATAGTTTTGTTTCTTAAAAAATACCCTAGATAAGCAGATATAATATTTTCAAAAATATAGGCAAAATACTCACAAAAATGTTACAAACAATCTCAGAAAAAAAAAAACGAACCGTCTAATTTTTCACATATTTTTCTGTTACGCATGAATCTTCACGTGTGGTATTAAGGGTTATTTTATTTTGTCACTATCTGGATATTTACGTAGGTCCAAATAAAAACATGAAAAATAATTTAAGATAAAGAGAAGAAAGAACGCGTCCTTAAAAGTGTAGAATATTAACATTTTTGAAACGAAAATCTTGCAGCAGGAGTTGGCTTGCAGTAAGTGTAACGAGCGGTCATACTATTTAAAAAGCGTTATAATTTTAGTGACTTTTAAATCCTATGCCTTCTATTACGCCTTCAAATAACGCAAGTAAGTTACGCAAATAATGTTTATTAAAAATAGAACGCGTACACATCAATCCTAGATTAATAATATTTAAGTGTTGTTGACTGTATGAAATAAGCTGAGGAGCTTGTGGCTAAGTAATAACAGCCGCACGGGTCGATCTATCAGGTTAAGCTACGCTTGCCGAGGTTGGTATGTGGATGGGTTACCATCTTTTCATACCGAGACTCCTCCGTGCCTCGAAAAGCACGTTAAGCCGTTGGTCCCGGCTGTCATTCGTGGATCTTTGACAGTCGTTACGAGTCGTCAGAAGCCCGAAAGTCTGACAACCAGTCTTCCAATCCAGTAATCCAGTAACTGGGTTGTGAGGGTCAGATAGGCAGTCGCTCCATGTAAAATACTGGTATTCAGCTGTTTCTGGTTAGACTGGAAGCCAACCGCAACATAGTTGGGAAAAGGCTAGGCAGATTGATTGTACTGTATGAAATAAATTCAGAAAACCAAAACAAAAAAAAAAAGTTCTAACTTTCCAGAAATTCGATGCAACAAAGGCCCGTATGCATGAACAATGCTAGACAATAAAGGTTTTATATTTTATCCCCTTTATAATTTTGACAGTGTCTTATTAAAATGGGCTCAATCTTACAACAGGTGACATATTATTTCTGTAAATTGGGTTTCGAACTCAAAATTTCACAATCTCTTGATGTTGCTTAACTTTACCTTTGTCCTTCTCCGGCGAAATAGCGAACTAATATTTCATTACACCCCCTATTACATATAAATACAAAGGCGTGTCAAAAAAGTTGCGAAACAAAACCAGATTGTGTAAGTTTTTTCAAAGAATTGTCAAAGTTAGCCACGTGAAATATTTCAGTGACGTCAAGAAGTATTCTTACGTAATTCCTTTATAGTTAATAAAAAAAGTTTAGCGAAAAATGGTATACTTTTGTCAACATTTATTTGTACCAGTTTGAATAAACACGTGTATTTTATGACGTCTTTACAAATTAGGGGGTTACGATGAAAAATATTATAAAGCTAGGGTTGTGTAAGAATATTCTTTGGAAACTTGTGTTCGTCATTGGTATATTAATTAACAGTGCGGTAATGTTCAATGGTGTAACAGAATTGAAAGGTTTTATAAGGTAAGCGTAATCTCCGTAAGACGAATTTTCTCGAAATCAGTACCAATCTAAGAAAGGCTTCGCCGATGTTGTCGATAAATCTGCGAGGCTGAAGTGGGACTGGGCGTTCCACACTTTTGCATGAGCATAAGGATAGATGGGCCAGGAACTCCACACAGTGGGTGGCTGAAGGCGAGCGTCGTCATCGTCACCGAGACAGACCTAGGAATTGGCCGGAGAAGGAAAATAAATGGAAAAATCCAAAAGAGCACGCCTCCCAGACTGAATATGTTGACAGAAAATTTGAGGGAAAAAAATCTAAGAAAATTTATCGATTTTTGTTAATATCTGAAAGAACGGTTATGCTTTACCGGGACCCTGAGGTCCCGGACCTTTGGAAGGCATACGAGGGGCCGAAGCGACCTCGCAGAGGCCCCTTAGATACATTTAAATTATGAAGAGGCACCAGCCGACGATTATCCCTGTATGCACTATGCAAGTGCACCCAAGGACAACCCCCGGTTGGTGCAGGACTATTGTTGTACGTGGATATAAAACACACTGGGTTATGGGTTTGGGTGGCTAAAGTGGATTGGGTAACTTGAACTATGGAAGAACTATGTCCCCTGCCTGACCAATGTTATATATTATACACGGATAAAATGGCAGGGGGTGACTTGCACACTCAATAATGGGCCCCGGAAACGGCCGCTAGCACATAGTGACGTAGCGACAAGGGGGCAACACTTCCTGAGATGCTTGAGGAGTGGAGAGGTATTCCACGGCTATCAGGACAATCCCGAAAGTACGGTCAAGATCCCTACCAGCACCTTACTGGAATACTTCCTTCCTCCGAGCACGTTTGCTCTTGCGAATTTCCCCTCAAGCCGGCCAATAAAGGCAAGCCAGAGATGAGGACAAGATTTCTCCCGGGAGATAGGGTCCGTGGGGTCACTACTGCCCAACAGCTCGCCAAATGCTGCCCTGCGGGTTTCTGTATCTCTCTTGGTCTGGCTCCTCAACTAGACCCATTCCGGCAGAGTAAACTACCGGCACAGACCTAAAGTTCGGAGCGCGCAAGCCCCACCACGTCAACGTAGAGATACAGCGGTGGGGTTATATTATTATTATTATATCGGTAATCACTCCCTTTCTAGCCAGATCATCTTTTACACAATCCATCCATCGTTTCTTTGGTCTTCTCCTACTCGTATTGCCATCCACATTCATAATCAAAACTTTCCTGACGACATTTTCCTCATTCCTCCGCATCACATGCCCATACCAACAACTGATTTCCACACAACTTTTCAGTCACCGGTCACTTTTCAGATTTCCTCTTACATACTCATTTCTTATTCTATCCATTCGCGTAACACCACACATAGTACCTATCCTCTATAAATGATTTTTCGTAGTTACGATAAAATCAGCCAATTTTCGAGCTTCTCAATTAGTCCCATTTCATTAAACTTTCGAAAGAGATAAACAAAAACCGGCTCAACCCTTAGCCACCCCGTTGCCATGACAACCGGTAGTGATAACGCCCGGGTTTTTGACCCCGGCGCTCCGGTTATACGCAGCGGGTTCAATGACACTATTTAGCACAGTTTTCTAGTGTTTCAGCTATGGTGTGTTGACCTTTTATATTAAAAGTTCGGTGTGCTACACACTTGTGCGAATCGGCGTGTTTCAGCAAAGCCGGGCGGCAAAATTGAATACAAGGTTATTAGTAATATGTCGGCAATCCATTAAGGGGATGTAGGAGGGGTAATTTGCTACAAAATTACCCCATAAGCATGACAATGTGTAAATACCTTATGCAAATGTCAACCATTTTCGAGTAGGTAATTTGACATTTCATATTTTTTTCTAGAAAATATCTGCGGTATACAACTTTGAAAATTTATAAAAAAACAAAGCATGATTTTTTTTTTGCTTTCTAACACTTCAATACATAATACCTAATCAACCATAAAATTACATTAAAATTATCTTAAATATTTTTTAAACCTGAGTTAGAAATCGTTACAACTTTCATAATTTTGAGTAGTTTTTTTTGAGTAAAATGGTCGCTTTCTGCAAAAAAAAATGGTTGATTTTGCCGATAGGAACGAGCCGATTGGAAGCTGAATATGACGTTTAGTAATTGCTTCGGGTCGGCTTTATCGAATGTAGACCCGAACAAGTATGTAGCACAGCTTCGGCATAAATTATATTAATGTAATAAAAATGTGTTTTGCAGACTATATGGAGCAATTTAGTTTATTTTTGGTATCATTAAATTGTTTACAGAATATGGATTCAATTTTATGGGAATAGAGATGATGCCTGGGTAAAAATAAAGAAATTCTATTTAGTCCGTCAGTCAGATAATAAAAAAATATTAGACACGTATTTTTTGCTTTATCATATTAATAAAAAATGACTTAGATAACTCGCATTAAAGTTCGGGAGTGGGGGCTTGCTACGTCACTTCTACGTATAAAATCTACGAAGACGTGACGTCATGCCACATTTTAACTCAATGTATCGCCGTAATCTTTTGATTACGTAGAAAAAGAAAAAATACGTGTCCAATATATTTTAATAATCTACATGACGGACAAAAAAACATTTTTAGTCATCGTCCCTATTGTGTATGCGTACATACATTTTCCTGTCTGTCCAAGCCAACTTCTTATGGTTGTCGGTCAATCTAAGTCAGGGTCGTCCCACACTACGCTGGTCGATACGTATACACGGAAGGTGGAGGACAGGGTGTTATAGCGCAGCCTGGGAGAGGCCTGTGTCCAACAGGGGCCTGCAATATGCTGAGCTGATTATATATAGATACATTTAGATATAGATACATAAAGAGATACATCCCATTAATGCGAAAGCGCCAGGGAAGCCTGCGAAATTAAAATTTTCTTACGTTTTTTGCAATTTTCAAGTCAGTGGTTGTATGTTGATCAAAATATGATTCACGGCCTTAACAAGTATGTATTTACTAAGACCAGGTAATCCTAAAGAATGACTATTTCATGAAATCTTGACATTTCGAATTATACTTACTTAAGGAGTTGGTATTAGGTACTGCCGGTCTATTCTGTAAAAATCTCACCGCAAAAACTTAGGTGAAGTGAGCTGTTATTCATGCTAGGGATTGACACTATTGAGAGCTCACTCCACGCACACCTCACCTAAGTTTTGTACAGAATAGCACTGCTGATTCTAATGATTTACGTTAATTCTGTCAATACATAATAGTTACGGTCGCGAATCATACTTTAATCAACATACAACCTAATACTGACTTGCAAATTGCAAAAAAAACTAACTAACTAAACTTTCCTAACTCTGGCGCTTCCCGCTTAAATGCACACATGTTTACGAAGTCACTGTTGATAGCGCTGTCTTGGCTTTTTATTTAGTCTGAGGTAGGGGTCTGACAAGGTGTAACTTAAATAACGCACAACCTCTTAACTGGTCATTGTACTCATCATTATGAACAACTTTTAATATGTCGACCAAATCTGAAATCGTGAAAAAATATCTGCTGTTTCCTACATTTATTTTCGCATTACTCGTCACAATGTATGGAAAAGTTGATTTTTTTTTCGCGATTTCAGGTTTGGTCCGTATTAAAAGTTCTTCATAATGATGAGTACAATGACCTCTTAAGAGGTTGTGCGTCAGCAAAGTTACAACTTGTATACAATAGATATAAAAAATAACCAACAGTTTACTTATGTATATTGATTCGAAGTTCATATCCTATTTAAGATTGAAAATAAAACTGCTAAAAAATATTTGTAAAACATTTTCGATTAAATAAAAACCTATCTTTTTACAAATGGCGTAGTTTTGCTAATTAGTTATAGTTACTAAGATCTATATTTAATGATCACGTTTGCAGTGTCATTGGCCTGTCGACCCACATAGTTGATGGTTACAAATTATTTCCTATACATCTGGCCTGAGAATTGAAAGGAAAATTTTATGTGTGGATTTAGGCAACTACAGTGTGCCTGGAAATTCGACATGTTCCTTTAAAAGGGTGACACTAGAGGTCATGTCCAACAAGTGCCCTACGTAGGTACTAAGGGTCGAAAATTAATGGTTTCCGAGTTACAGAGATTTTTAGATTACTGTTCATTTTCAGACTGATCACCAAAAACATATAATTTAAAATTAACTATTTATCTCTGGTCGCTTATCTGTGATTTTTCTGACTAATGATAAATTAATTTATCCCAAAAATAAACTTAACATTGTAATTGAATAATTAATGTTTCAATTGAATGTGCACAAAACTTTTACTTTTTCAAGTCAATTTTATAAGTTGGTCAACTATTACTCATAAACTTGTAAAGCCTACTTAGCTGTGATAGTTTTCCTTTTAATTTCGTTCTAATTATATATTATATTACTGTCGTGATTTTTTCCACATATCCAAAAGCAACCATTTAGCTGGCATGGGGGCCGGACACTTGACTCTAATCTAAAGCAAACGGATCCCTGAATCGATATTTGGTTTTCACAGACCCGTAATATTTTTGCATGGCCTATCCAACGATACCCCACACCATGGGATAGACGAGAAAAAAAATATCCCCACTTTACGTGTACAGGAGGTACCACCTTAAGGGATTATTTTTTCATGATTTTATTTTACCACTGTCGGCGTGATTAGTATTATATATCCATTATTATAACTTTCTAGTACTAAGAGTCTGAGCTAAGCTGCGGACAGACGGACATGGCGAAACTATAAAGGTTCCTTGTTGACTACGGAACCCTAAAAACCCTATTGACTCTGTCTAAAAATAAAAGTATTCTATTATATTTGATTATAGCATTCACTTGGTAGCTAAGTTTAACTGTTTAATTTAGCGATCCATTTCTTCGTCGACATAAATTATTAACAAAATATTTTAAATACTTTACAATTTACTTTAAACAGGATGACAGCCCAACAATATACCGCTATCTAGCAACAATAATATTAACAAATTAATGAGCTTCCCCGTCGAGTAGTTATCTAACTATGACGTCATGAGTTCCGCGCTTTCCACTGTTTCCGGCCGCTTTCCCGAGGGCGGTGACCGCGCGCGTATGTGTGTTTTCAATAACGCTGATGTGACTTGTTGGGGGCTATTGGATGTTTTGGTATAATTAATGTATACCAAATATTGTTAAACATTTTAAGGCGATATGTAAAAAGCTAACTGAGCGGTAATAAGAATGTGACAGAGTCAATTACATCCACATGCGAAAAAAAGAGAGCGCAACAATGCGCTGAAACCAAAATAAAAGAGCCAAACCAAGTAAAAATTGTTGCTATCTATCAAAAATATGTTCAGCCAGAGTTTTCAATTACGCACATTTTTAATGCAATTTTGCAATGAAATTACTTATGATTTTAGAATTACAGAAAAAAGTATAAAAAATAGAGGTATTTTCGGAATTCAATTCTATCGAGGAAATTTAACCCAATCGTGTTTTCCTCCCGTCGTATATATCCAAAAATTAAATCAATACATTCTGCAATGGTGAAATAAATGGTTACGAAAAAGCCCCCAACTTATTTTGGTATCGCCCTAAAAGAGTAACTACTCGTATGGACTATGTATGTCGTGATGGCCCACCGCTTAAGGTCTAGCCTCTCATACACGATGTCGTGGGTTCAAATCCAGGCAAGTACATATTTAACTTTTCTATATACACGCAAATTTTCTACCCATTAAAATGAACAACTTTCACTATGGGATCAACTCTGAAATCGTAATCGTGAAAAGTTCAATACCTACTCGACGAAAATGTATGAAACAGCAGATATTTTATTTCGTGATATATGTGTTGGTCCTATAGTGAAAGTTGTTCATTGTTATGGGTAGAACTTCCTGTGGAAATTCGGCTACTGATAAAAAATAGGTCTGTATACTTTTTTAGTTTATCCCGACATCAAGGACTTGATTGGTAAAAGAAAACATCTTGAGGAAATCTGGACTTATATATGTTGGAAATTGCCGACCCACCTTGAGCCAGCGTGGTGATCAATGCTCATGCCTTCTCTGTATGAGAAGAGGCCTTTGCTTCGCAGTGGAACAGTTCTTGTCCTTTGTCCTCTATATGAAACCTTTACCTTTACCTTTTGTAAAGGGCTACTATAATCAGTTCTCTTTTCTTGTAAGTATTGACGTACAAAAGTGCCTTTTAATGGCCTATTTGAAATAAATTATTTTACTTTGACTTTGGTTGATATAGGTTCAAATAAAAACAAGCCAAGTGCTAGTCCAATAGTAATTTTACACATTTTTTTTTTTATATACTAAATACGTTTCTTGTTGTTTTAACTTTATTTTATTTTTATTATTTGTTGTTATAGTGACAATAGAAAGGAGCTCGTGGCTAAGTCGCCACACACACGGCACAGCCGCACGGGTCGATCCATCAGGTTAAGCTACGCTTGCCGAGGTTGGTCTGTGGAGGGGTGACCATCTTCCGGTTCATACCGAGATTCCTCCGTGCCTCGGAAAGCACGTTAAGCCATTGGTCCCGGCTGTCATTCGTGGATCTTTGACAGTCGTTACGGGTCGTCAGAAGCCCGAAAGTCTGACAACCAGTCTTACCAAGTGGTATCGTATTACGGGTTGTGGAGGTCAGATAGGCAGTCGCTCCATGTAAAATACTAGTATTCAGCTGCATCTGGTTAGACTGGAAGCCGACCTCAACATAGTTGGGAAAAGGCTAGGCAGATTGATAGCGGCAATAGAAATAGACCAATTAATATTAAAAAGTCCTTGTTACATCAAAAGCACTTAGGATGAATTCGACCTAACTTTATACCCAGTATAAGTCTTAAGTAAATTTTGAATTTTTGACATTTTCTCCATACAAAAACTGACAGACGTCAATTATAATCCACGATTAAAAAATATCCGTCCTTGGCCAAATTAGCCCTTAGTTACAAAGTGAATCCTACTGCAGGGCTTTAATCTAACTAATAATAAATTCTGAGAAGACCACGTCAAAATAAAACCACAGCAAATATATTAAAACCGGGTCAAATAGATCCATGGATTAACGAGCAGAAACAAATGAGAGTCAATTAACTGGATTGAACATGGAATATGAACGGTTTTACTGTGGACTAAATTGGGTAGGGGTCAATGGAACTTTTCTGGGTAGGTTAGTCACCCTAGTGATGACGTAGGGTTCATACGTCAGTAATCGTTATGGTGAGTGAAAGTTTTCATAGCGTGAGTAGAATTAAAGGCTGTAACTGCATGCTGCAGGTTTAAACTGGCCAGCTGGAGTGGTTGGTTAAGATACCACCTACCATGCCGTAGGTCGTGGGTTCGATTCCCATCTAGGACAATCATTTGTGTGCATGAACATGTCCGTTTGTCCTGAGTCTGGGTGTAATTATCTATATAAGTAAGTATTTACAAAAAAAAAAAGTAATATATGTAGTATATTAGTTATCTGGTTTCCATAGTACAAGCTTTGCTTAGTTTGGGATCAGATGACCGTGTGTGAAAAATGTCCCAGGTTATTTATTATTATTATTAAACTGTTTTTGTTTCATACAAGAAAAGTAGGCATAAGTTTATGAAACAGAAAGGGTTTATTCACCGTTTTTTGTCTGAATAATCAAACTTTACCAAAAAGGAACTAAACATGCATGCATTTTGATAGATCACAGATTGGTAGGTAGGTAAATATACAGACAATACAGAGTGTAATTTTAATTACCGTTACCATCATAAGGGTCGTACTACTCATCATTATGAACAAGTTTTAGTCAAACCTGAAATCGCAAAAAAATCAGCTGTTCCCTACATTTATAACATAACTCATAACTTAACACAACTCATCATCGTTGTGCATAACTCGTCAAAATGTAGGGAACAGCAGATTTTTTTTTTCGCGATATCAGGTATTGTCTCATAGTAAAAGTTGTTCATAATGTTGTACAATGACCCCTTAAGAGGATAAAGGTGATTAAAATTACATTAGTATTGAGTAAAGGTCATTGTAACCTTTCTGGGTAGGTTATCCACCCAATTTTGTGTTGTCAGAGCGTCAGTAATAGCAAGGTACAGATCTCTATAAAATACATAAATACTAAGTGGGCAAATAGAAGTTGTAGATGACAAAAGTATTAAGTTTCAAGTCAGTCAACAGTTTAACGTCAAGCCAAGTATTTCCGGAAGGAGCGAGCACAGGTATATACACACCCAGTTTTCACCACGAATAATACAGGCCATCTGTAATTAGAATAAACAGCCTGAAATGTTCCCACAACCTGGGATACAGGCCTCCTCTCTTCGAGAGGGAGTGGGCTGTAATCGGGTTAATACTGATTCCCCCCGTTTTTGTTTCCCCCCGAAAGTTATAATAATAGGATCGTATATTTACAGTTTTCGATTTCCCCCGAAATTTAAAAATTAAGCAGGTACAGCTAAGCAAGAAAGTGCAACCACCAAAAGATTATTTTTACATTTCCACCTGTTGATTGCTGCTCTATCGTGTTTAAAGGTAAAATTTAATAGGTATATTTAAGTGCTTAAATGTTTTTTATTATATGATTTTTTTTTAATATTAATATTCAAGACATCTATGATTTTTGTAATTGTGAAGAAACTAATTGTAAAACTGACGAAAGCTGTGATTTGATTTGTGATACTGTAGAATAATTTGAATATTAATAATCGCTTCGCACTTTTAGCATCTCGATTTCATTAGATACAACGGGATTAACAAGTATATAATTTTTCGGGGGAAACAAAAACGCAAGGAATCAGTTGTAACCCCTGTAATCCACCACGCGGGCCCAATGCGGGTTAGTAGATATCACATGTCTTCGAATTTTTGGTTCTAGGACATGCCGGTTTCCTCACGATGTTTTCCTTCCCCGTTTTGAGAGCAGTGCTGATGAAATAATTTACACAAAGTAAAGCGCCTGTCAGGGTCCGATCTGGGCCACCAATGCGCTTAAATAATATAATTAGCTCTATAATTAGGGGACGAGCCTATTTCCGAGTAGACTGCCAGCTACCGGGTCGAATTCTGTACCCCACGCTCGACATTCGCGCTTGCGCTAGACAAACCAGCTAAACCAATGAGGTACCTAGTCAATATACAACCTATTTGTTTCCATAACGCTTGAGTGTGTAAGATGTGTGTAATGAGTACGTAAGAGGAAGTCTGAAAGTGACACCGGTGACTGAAAAGTTGTGTGGAAATCGGTTGTCATGGTATGGGCATGTGATGCGGAGGAATGAGGAAAATGTCGTCAGGAAAGTGTTGAGTATGAACGTGGAGGGCTATACGAGTAAGGGAAGACCTAAGAAACGATGGATGGACTGTGTGAAAGATGATATGGCTAGAAAGGGAGTGACTACCGAGATGACGACTAATAGAGAAGTATGGAAGAAAAAGACTTGTTGCGCTGACCCCAAATAAATTGGGACAAGGGCAGGAGAATGATGAACGCTTGATATTAAGTATAGAGGTTTGATCAACTAGCAGTTCGAACCTTCACTTAACGGTCAACTGTCGAACATGTCACCACTAAATCATTTAGGCAAACAGCCGCACATGACGTGTATACAGTACACATAATGTCTATAATCATCGCGTTTCGACAGATGGATTGATGAGTAAACTAGTGACGGTGCTCTAAATTGAGTAGAGCGGTCAATGGAACTTTACTGGGGAGGTTAACCACCCAGGGTGTGATGTCATAGCGTGTCACGTCACTAGAAGTAGATCAGTAAAACATTGAAATAGTGTTTGAAATAATGATTAATTAGTATGGTTGACAAAAACCGCTAGGATTTACCGCAAAATTATTCTTACATTTTTTTTATTGTATTTCACATCTATACTCTTAAAAACGGTGAAGGAAAACATCGTGAGGAAACCGGCGTGTCCTAGAACCAAAAATTCAAAGACATGTGACATCTACCGACCCGCACTGGGCCCGCGTGGTGGATTACAGCCCACTCCTTCTCGAAGAGAGGAGGCCTGTTTCCCAGCGATGGGAACATTATTGGCTGATGATGATGATGTACACCTTTAGACTGCATATGGCATGTTGCCAAGCATTGTGGAGGAATGATGGATAAATAATAAGTCACTTTTCCGCCGTAATTATAACGTTCCAGTTTTAATCACAAGCCATTGGTGATGGTGCTCTTCTTCCGGCCCACTCTCTCTCACAGAGAGGAGACCTGTGTCCCAGCAGTAGGAACATTATAGGAAGATTATGCTTCATACGTCTAGAAGACAAACGTGCTAAGTGCATAATTTTGAATTTTTAACATTTAAATGCAAAACGTACCAAATGAGCATTTTCTACCGTTTGGCAGAAATTCAAAATTTTTCACTTAGCACGTTTGTCTTCTAGACCATCGATATTAAGAGAGATTGCCAGAGTGGACTATTACTAATCCGAACTTATGAGTGGCGAAATAAGTGGCCACTTTAGTTAATTTCCAAAATCTCTTTAACACGCTCGAACCCACGGATATCGACTCGAACCCTTTGGGTTGGTATCTGGTACCCACAGGTACCCTCGATAGAAATTTTACTTTAAAAAAGTAAAAACCGACTTCAAATACCTAAAACGAATAAAACAACTTTCATAAAAAACTTAACATCTTCTGATGTAGGTGCCAAGCTATTAGTGCATTGAAGAACTGAAGACACCGACTTCAGAAGTAGTTAAGAAAGTTATTCGTTTTAGTTTTTTGGAGTCAGTTTTTACTTTTTTAAAGAAAATTTATTTTTGCATTTTAGTTGAACACATATATCTACATACACACGTACACATTACACAAAATACCATATTTATACTCAAGACGAACGAAACAAAAAATCATCAAAATCCGCTTCGAAATGCCGGAATTACAGTACATTTATACATATAACTTCGTACATAAGAATAATTACCTAATGTATCTAAAAGTATGTAGTTCACGTTAGTGAAAGAATAATCAAAATCGGTTTATTATTTTTTGGGAAAATCATGGACATACAAACACATACATGCATACGGGTCGAATAGAGAACCTCCTTTTTTGAAGGCGGTTAAAAACCAATATTAAAGGCATTCAAACGAAGCAAAAGGATCGTAACAGGTGGCTTTCTGTATTTTCTGCCTACCCCATAAGGGAAAAGGCATCATTTTTTGTATGTGTACGTCACGAGGGTAATGACGTGTTAATATTACCAGGCAACTACGAATTACAACAGATTGATTAAACACAGCCATGGTCTAAATTAAGCACAGGTCATTGTAACTAAAGTGAGCAGGTTAGCCACCTTCAATCTGATGTCATAATGTACCTATGTGTAAGTACGTCAGTGGTAATTTCTGGTTATTTTTAGGGCGTAATAAAGGTATGATTTTTATTTTTAGTGTGGCCTACAATAGGATAATCTTAGGGGTTATTACTCCTGTCACTAAAATTGGCAAGGTGCTGTAATGTTTGGCAGACAGGGTGACTTTTGTATATCCTATGTGCAAAATAGTGTAGGCATAAGCGATACAATGTTGAAGGTGATGGTATGGCGCAGTGGCAGTTCAATTCCTGCACGGAACAAAATGATTCTACGTACTAAAAAATGTTCTATAAAGTATGATTTCTCCTGCATCATGAGTGCGTTGACAACTGTTTTAAAGTTCCGTACCTCAAAAAAAAAAAACAGAACCCATATAAGTTCACTCGTGTGTCTGTCTTCCTGTCTGTCTACTGTTCTCGTAGATAGGTTACAAAATAACCTGTGTTTAGGAGTACATCTCAAAACGGTGAGGGAAAATCATCTAGAGGAAACCGGCATTTCTTAGAACCACATATTCGTCATATGTGACATCTACCAACCCACTCCCTCTCACAGAGAGGAGGCCCGTATCTCAGCAGTGGCAACATTATAGGCTGATTATGATTATGGTCGTTGACTTCTACATTTTAGGGTTCCGTAGCTCAAAAGGCCATCTGTCACAGCCAATTGGCTCCGAATCGAATGGACTGATTAATTTGAAATTTGTTACACTTGTGAATGTATGTATGTGACCCAAACACGGGCGTGTAAAGTAAATGAATAAATTTTGAAAATGGAGTTAAATTTTGGGGGCAAATACGAAAATTAAAAAACTAAGTTTTGTTAACTGTACCGTGTGACATATCAAATGAAAGGACTTACTGAGAGGGTATCAAATATATATATTTTTTTTTTATCATTTTAAAATAAATTGTTTACAAAGTTATTTATGAAAATAGACGAAGATTGACTATTCCCCGTTATCTCCAAAACTTCAGTAGTTTTGGAGATAGCCTACAATTAAAAAAAAAATACAGAAACAGTTCTATACCTATAGATTACAGGAAAACCTCTAAGAAGTCATTTGTCTTAAAATAACATGGTAATTCTCTCAATATTGTGCGTACAAAATTACATCAGTTGGAATGTATGGGAATAATTCATTCCAACTACGGAACCTTTCATTGTGCATGGTCCGACACGCACTTAGCCGGTTTTTTTTCATATTATACGCTGGTCATCAATCAATTTGCCTAGCCTTTTCCCAACTTTGTTGGGGTCGGCTTCCAGTCTAACCGGATGCAGCTGAATACCATGGTATTTTACATGGAGCGACTGCCTATCTGACCTCCACAACCCAGTTACTGGGTAATACGATACCCCTTGGTAAGACTGGTTGTCAGACTTTCGGGCTTCTGACGACCCGTAAAGACTGTCAAAGATCCACGAAAGACAGCCGGGACCAACGGCTTAACATACTTTCCGAGGCACGGAGGAGTCTCGGTATGAAAAGATGGTCACCCATCCACAGACCAACCCCGGCAAGCGTAGCTTAACCTGATGGATCGACCCGTGCGGCTGGTATTATTTAGCCACGTTAGCCAGATTGATTGACGCTGGTCATCATACTTTTAAGAACATCTTTAGTAAGTAGAACAATTTTGTTTCGTGCAGGAATTGAACCCACGACCATCGTTTTGATTAATAAATGGGATCCAAAGATCAAAATAACAATATTATTTTTAATTATCTCCATCAAACTTCTTTCACTGACAGAGTGAATAGAACCGAAGTCTTAAATTATCTCAGTAACTCTTAAAATATCTCAGTGTTAAAGACCCTTGAGGAATTGGCCTATTTTCTTGCCAGGCAACAGGTCTTTGTTTATCGTTTGCATAAAAAATCTAGCACAAAATACTAAGGTTAGATATGATTCATACCCACTGCGATATCTATAGTTTAGGTAACATTTCCTAATCTATAGTCTTACTTCTTATGAGCATAATTAAGTATTATGTCTAGAAATTCTTTATCTTAAGCATACCTACTTAAAAATAATGTCGGTCACGGCTGATAGAAATAAGTTTAATAATAATATTTTAATAAAAGTTGATTCTTGTAGTAATATTTTTTCATACAATTTCCTTAAATACGTAGAGGTTTAGACCAAACGAACATAGAAACCAGAACAGCTAGAGTATTCTCTTCTTAATATTCTTGACATTCTAGTATGGAAATACCAACGAAAGATAGTCTAAGAATTGATACAATAATAATAATAATATACTGGGACATTTCACACACGGTCATCTGATCCCAAACTAAGCAGAGCTTGTACTATGGAAACCAGATAACTGATATACTACATATACTACTTTTTTTTGTAAATACATACTTATATAGATAATTAAACCCAGACTCAGGACAAAGAGACATGTTCATGCAAACAAATGTTTGTCCTGGATGGGAATCGAACCCACGACCTGCGGCATGATAGGTGGTATCTTAAGCAACCACGCCAGCTGGTATGTCGTGGTTGGTGAATGTGTGAAATTTTTGAATGTGCATTTACTCGTTCTTTTTAAAAGCCGACCTATATATACACTATTTGTTCACAGCACAACGTCAACAGGACGTCAACGAGAATCGAGATTATTTGAACAGAACGTGACGTCCCGGTGACTGCGTGCGGTGGACCCGCGGCATAGTAAATGTGTGTATCGCTACTTCGGTGACGTCATCTCATCCTCGTTGACGTTCCGTTGACGTGGCGGTGGACAAACGGCCTAACAGGATTGAATTTTTCCACGCATGTACAGTTTTGATGACATCATCTTTATTTCAACGAAATAACGGCCACCCCCGGATGAAAGCCTCCCCAAAGATTGCCACAACAACCCTGCATCAAGTGTGTTCCCACGACCTCCACCAGGTCGTCGGTCCTTGTGGGGGGCCTGGCCATGCTGCGTCTTTGATACGCGGTCAGCATTTGAGGAATTTTGCGACCCAGTTTTGATGACAAACAACAAATTATGGTGATGGATATGGAAAACTGTTAGTTAGTACAAGATTATTGAAACATTTTCTTGGAAGCAGAATTTATCATTTGAATAAGGATGATGGCTAGGTAAAAAAAAAAGAAATTCTATTTATTCCGTCAGTCAGATAATAAAAAATATTAGACACGTATCTTTTGCTTTATCATATTAATAAAAAATTACTTAGATAACTCGCATTAAAGTTCGGGAGAGGAGGCTCGCTACGTCACTTCTACGTATAAAATCTACCAAGGCGTGACGTCATGCCACATTTTAACTCAATGTATCACCGTAATCTTTTGATTACGTAGGAAAAGCAAAATAAGTGTTCAATATATTTTAATAATCTACACGACGACGGTCAAAATAAATTTTTAGTCATCATCCCTATTACTTTTGTTAGGTATACTAATGTTTTACATACCTACATTGATAACAAAACACCTATAATATTTCGCTTCCATCACCATTACAGCAAAAGCATAAAAAAGGACAGTTAGCACATAACAATAGACACACATAACTGTATGTACACACATGTAACATCTAGAACACGGAGTATTTAGCACATGGAGTGTCATATGTGCAGGTATTTTCCTATGAATACTGTTCTCGGATCTGTAAGAATATTTGGTCATTGCTCGCAGAATGGACTGTTCATGGAGCCAATAATTGCTAGTGTAACGACCGTGTACCATAAGCAGGCCACCATAAGGCACAGCGCTGAGCGGCTGTTGTGGCTATTCTTGGAGGATCCTTATGTAGTATGTTTAGCAGCGATCGTCTTTCGATGCTGATTATGACCGGCCATGTATATAGTATAATCAGCCTATAATGTTCCCTCTGCTGGGAAACAGGCCTCCGGGGAGTAGGCCAACACGTGGGCCCAGTCCAGGTTGGTGAATGTCACATGTCTTCGAATTTTTGGTAATAGGACATGTCGGTTTCCTCACGATGTTTTCGTTCACCGTTTTGAGAGCAGTGATGATGAAATTAATTACACAAAGTAAAGCGCCTGCCTGGGTTTGAACCCACGACCCTCGACGACTCGTTAGTCGGGGCCCATACCACGGGGCCACCACTGCTCTCCACTGGGCCACCACTGCTCTACCAGGGCATTGCCATTTAGCATGATGTATTAGCTCAAAAAATGTTTTTGCGAATCCGGAAGCTCCGTTTGCTGCCTACTCTGTGACATACAAAAAAGTAGGTCTGTATTGTAGTCGCACGCGACCGAAATTAGGCATTTAACATCTGTCGTCATGTGTAATCTTAACTGACGTGAAATAGTGATATTTTTTGTGACTGGCCATATTTTGTAATATGAAAACTTTGAAATATCAGGAAAGCTTTATAAACTCACCGTTATTAATTTTATAAAGGTAAAAAAAGAAAGGATAGGGAAATGCTTTAAATGTTACTTTCCTTTTATTGCGGGAAAAGACAAACATAATTAGGTTAATCCATTATTACTCCTCCTTAGTCTGTCGTTTTATCAGAAAAAACCAGCCAAGTGTGTGTCGAACCACGCACAATGAAGGATTCCGTAGTTGGAATGAATTTATCTCAAGAACAAACTTAACATTGTAGTTGAAAAACATGTTCTCCCATACATTCCAACTGCAAATGTAAGTTTGTATGCACAGTATTGAGAGATTTACTATGTTATTTTAAGATCATAGACTTGTAATAAGTTTTCATGTAATCTGTAGATATAGAACTATTTTCTGTAATTTTTATCAAAGTTTTAGGCACAATAGTTTCGGAGATAAGAAGGAATGGTAAATTTTCGTCTATTTTCTTAAATAACTTTAAAATAGTGTATTTTAAATTACAAAAAAATATATATTTGAGAGCCTCACAGTAAGCCCTTTCATATGATATGTCACATGGTGCAGTTTGCAAAACATTTTTTGGTTTTTTTTTTCTTCTTTGCTCTCCAAAAGTGACCCTCATATTCAAAATTCACTTTTTTACGTTACACGACCGTGTTTGGGTCACAGAAATTCATACGTGTACCAAATTTCAACTTAATCGGTCCATTAGATTCGGAGCAAATTGGCTGTGCCAGACAGACACATGAGTGCTCCCGTAAGGGTTACGTTTTTTTCGTTTTGAGGTACGGAACCCTAAAACTAGGTACTGACCTTACCTAAGAATTGTCTCAGCTACAACCATATTTCTCACACACACATCATCCATCTACCTGACATTCACAATTTAAAATCCATGGAAAGTAAAAAAACAAATGAGAAACGCCATCACACACTTTATTTCAAAAGACAAAAGCAAATCGTTATTTATTCAAATTCAAACAGTTTTAATAAACATACAGACCTACATACGCGCTATGTGTAAACATAGGCTTATTATAGTGTTAATAGGTCCAGCCACCAACGTTCCGGGTTCAATTCCCGCATGTAACACAATTTTTTGGAGGTCAATGTTCGCCTGAAAATCGCGTAAGCCGCACGGTTGGTTCAGTTTATTACAAAATTTCGTGCGAATGACCGGGAGTTATTAATAATCTTTATTATTATAGGTTCTTAATTAATCATTGTTATTAAGTTTGACATACATTTGATAAAAAAAAAGAATTTAAAAACATCGCCAGTTTGCCTAGTAACGAGGTCACAAACATAGCTGATCGCAGTTCGATTCCCGGGTCGGGCAAAGTATTATTGATTTTTCCATTAGGATGTTTTCACTATAGCAGCCTTATTATTTTTTTTTTTTTTTGGTGGGAAATCATGAATTTGTGAGGGCGTGTCATACTTTTACTGACCACCCGTGTTCCTTCAGTTGCCTGTGCCAGGGCCACGGTAACTCTTTTTTCAAACAATCCGCGAACCTGGCAGGCATCGGAACTAGCGGACCCCTTCAGCTAGTGCTGACATCTCTTTGAGGCGCGCGTGGAACACAACGCGCCGTCGAGCCGGGCCTGGTCTCCCTATACCAGCTACCCATTACTCGCCATCCGCAAGCCCGCGCCAACGGTGGCCGGGAATCAGCTCTCTCACTCTGACTATAGCAGCCCGGAGTCAAGATTTATGCCAGGTTTATATGCAATAAATGATCATCAGGAATAGGAATGACAGGCCAGATGGCGTGGTTGGTTAAGATACCACCTGCCATGCCGCTGGTCGTGGGTTCGATTCCCATCCAGGACAAACATTTGTGTGCATGAACATGTCTGTTTGTCCTGACTCGGGGTGTAATTATCTATATAAGTATGTATTTACAAAAAAAAAAAAGTAGTGTATGTAGTATATCAGTTATCTGGTTTCCATAGTACAAGCTCTGCTTAGTTTGGGATCAGATGACCGTGTGTGAACAATGTCCTAGGATATTATTATTACTATTATTATTAAATAGATGGGTGATTTTGTTTCCGATACAATCGGAAAGAATACTACCCATCTGTTTACATCTTATTTAGTAAATTCTGGACTATTCATGGATAAACTAATGGCCTATTTTCCACAATAATAGCCCATCTAAAACAAACCATTCCACGTTTTTTATACCCCATTACTCTGCATAAAGTTACTGAGTAAGTATTCCTACCGAACGTTGCCCGTTCGATTCCCGATTTAGACATGACGTTCTTAAACCGATTTATTGAATGATAGGACTCAATTTGGATCTTGTATGTTTGTTTTAAACTTGTATGAAACGTAGGAATTCTGTTTATATGAATATGTGGGATCTTCGTAGAAAAAAACACGTACTCATATAATACGAGTACGTGTTTTTTTCTACGAAGATACAATAATTGTATTTGCCGTTTTTTTTTTATTTGGTTTATACTGTGTACGTAGTAAGTAGGACGCTTCTTTCTTAGTAATTTTTATGATTCTCATTCATTAGTAATTTTGTAAACGATGGATGGCCTGTGTAAAAGATGATAATATGGCTAGAAAGGAAGTGACTACTGAGATGAAGACTAATAGAGGAGTATGGAAGTAAAACATATGTTGCACCGACACCCAAATAAATTGGGATAAGTGTAGGAGAATGAGTAATTTTTTAAATACAATTCTTCTCTTACCTTTTTGTAACCATTTTTATACGACTTCAAAAAAAGGTGGAGGTTTTCAATTCGTCGGACTCTTTTATTTTCATAATAATCCTCTTTACAAAATCGAAACAAACATTTTGATTTAATCACCAAAAGGTGTTTTACATTTCATTGAATAACCATTGACGTCGTTATTGATACAGCTTTTTTATTTTGTAATCTATGAATAGCTCTAATACTAGAAATAAATAGGATGGCCGAAGAATATTGTATTATTTTAAACACTGTACCGTTCTGTTAGTTATAGTATTGTAAGAATACTGTAATAAAACATTCATAAATTCCACTTGAAGTTCTGAAAAATCTACGCATAATATTGAACAATAAGGGCTGAAAAGCGGGACATTAAACCTGAATCATCTAATCGATAAGAGTTGCAAGGGCATGAGCCCTTGCCTATAAAAAAAAAAAAACTTCCAAAAATATTTTACAGTGAATTTCAGCAATTTCAACTTTCAAAAAACAATATATATTTATTATTATTACCTGCTACTAACCATTTAATTAATAAAAAAAAATATATATACTGCCAATTACATTGCGTAGGTCTTAACATAATATTAGTGATAATTAAATACCCTACAGCATTTCTCACGTCTTAACTAATAAAGAAAACCCCAACACACCCTTAACAGGTCATTCACCCTGCGGTCTATGTACACAGAACGTAGGAAGACCTCAATTTTAACAGAGTCAGTGACCTCTGCTAGGAAAACGCAAGAACGCTCTTAGAAAAATTCGTTTTACGGATGGTTTTCTTGATGGAAATGATGATACTGAGAGGAGATTTTGAATCTTGTATCAGTTTGGCTAGCAAAGCATTGGTAGCCTTTTTACCCGACAGCCTCAATATGAAGGTAATGTCTTTCGAGAGTATGTGTGTAGAGAGAAAAACAAGCATTATAATCTATATAATTTACAAAGCAACAACCTGATATATGGTGTAACTTTTGTTTGTCCCCGCCTGCAGTAGGTACCAAAATTCTATAAGTATATTATAATGCTTATTTTTCTCTTTTCAGTTATGTTATTGCAGTCGGGTTTTGTTTTTTTTTTACCGACTTCTAAAAAGGAGGTTCTCTATTCGACCCGTATGTATGTAGGTTTGTTTGTATGTTTGTATGTCCACGATTTTCTCAAAAACTAATGAACCAATTTTGATGATTCTTTCACTAACGTGATCTACATACTTTCAAGAAGGTTTTAGTATATAATACATTAGGTAATTATTCTTATGTACGAAGTTATATGTATAAATGTACTGTAATTCCGGCATTTCTAAGCGGATTTTGATAAATTTTCTTTTCATTCGTCTTGAGCATACGGTATTTTGCATATTCAACTAAAAATGGAAAAATAAATTTACTTTAAAAATAGTAAAAACTGACTTCAAAAACTTTAAAAGAATAAAATAACTTTCATAAAAAACTTAACAGCTTCTGAAGTCGGTGTCTTCAGTTCTTCAATGCACTAATAGCCTGGCGCCGACTTCAGAAGCTGTTAAGTTTTTTTATGAAAGTTATTTTATTCGTTTAAAGTTTTTGAAGTCGGTTTTTACTTTTTTTAAAGTAATTTTTTTTAAATCACCGGACTCCTACGGTGAACTAAGTAAAAAGAGGGTTTTTGTGCTTTCTTTTCATAAGTTTTGAGCTTTTTGGATTAAAATTAAGCCCAGACATTGCTACGAAGATATTCTACAGTAAAACGCAATGCCAAAGATGTTCAAGCCATCATCATCATCTGTCCAGCCTTTTCCCAACTATGTTGGGGTTGGCTTCCAGTCTAACCGGATGCAGCTGAATACCAGTATTTTACACGGAGCGACTGCTTATCTGACCTCCACAACCCAGTTACTAGGTAATACGACACCCTTTGGTAAGACTGGTTATCAGACTTTCGGGCTTCCAACGACCCGTAACGACTGTCAAAGATCTACGAGTGACAGCCGGAACCAACGGCTTAACGTGCTTTCCGAGGCACGGAGGAGTCTCCCGAAGATGTTCAAATAGTAGCCAATATTTTCTATAAAAATGCCTTCTGGAAACTCAACTCACTGGATTTAGGTACTTCATTTCAAACCTTTTTAATACGATAAGACAGATCAGTTTTCAAAGCAATACGAAACTATATTCCCATATAAACAAAGGCAAATAATAATAATAATAATATCCTGGGACATTGTTCACACACGGTCATCTGATTCCAAACTAAGCAGAGCTTCTACGGAAACCAGATAACTGATATACTACATACACTACTTTTTTTTTGTAAATACATACTTATATAGATAACTACACCCAGACTCAGGACAAACAGACATGTTCATGCACACAAATGTTTGTCCTGGGTGGGAATCGAACCCACGACCTGCGACATTATAGGTGGTATCTTATACAACTACGCCATCTGGCCTGTCTTGGCAAAGAATGTTAATTGTATTATTTTAACAAATTAACTATTTTGTTACACATTTTAGTCGTCGTTGAAGTAAACAGTAGCTTTTGGCAGACTTTCAAAGACGTGACACATGTAGAGAATAGGAGTAAGTGTGAAATTGGAATTTTATGATAAGCAACATTATATTAATCGGAAGCACACCTTTGGGAGCAGCGGAGGCCCAGTGGAAACGGACCCAGCTTTCGATATGCAGGTCGTGGGTTCGAACCCAGACAGGCACTTTCCTTTGTGTATTTAATTTCATCACCGCGGCTCTTAAAACGGCGAAGGAAATCATCGCGAGGAAACCGACATGTCCTAGAACAAAAAAACGAAGACATGTGACATCATTAGCACTGGGCCCGCGTGGTGGATTACAGCCCACTCCTTCTCGAAGAGAGGAGGCCTGTTTCCCAGCGATGGGAACATTATTGGCTGATGATGATGATGTACACCTTTAGACTGCATACGGCATGTTGTCAAGCATTGTGGAGTAATGATGGATAAATAATAAGTCACTTTTCTGCCGTAATTATTAACGTTCCAGTTTTAATCACAAGCCATTATTGGTGATGGTACTCTTCTTCCGATGTAAAGAAGCTATCGATGTCGTCAACAATCCATATTGGGTGACAATGGTCCCCTTTTAAGTTAGACAACAGTCTCCGTACAGTTAATCCTCCATAATTATTTACTTTATAATGTGGCTCAGAAAGCACGTTAAGCCATTGGTCCCGGCTGTCATTCTTGGATTTTCGACAGTCGTTCCGGTCGTCAGATGACCTAAAGTCTGACAACTACCACCAGGGGGTATCGTATTACCGAGTAAGAGGGTTGTGGAGGTCAGATAGGCAGTCGCTCCATATAAAATACAGGTATCACACTGCATCCGGTTAGACTGGAACCCGACCTACTCATAGTTGGGAAAAGGCTAACCAGATTGAATTTTAATGTTTCTGAAAAGCCTACACACACCTAAATTACATAAACTAATATAATAATAATAAAAGACAGGCCAACTGGTGTGGTTGGTTAAGATACCGCCTATCACGCCGCAGGTCGTGGGTTCGATTCCCATCCAGGAAAAACATTTGTGTGCATGAACATGTCTGTTTGTCTTGAGTCTGGGTGTAATTACATATAAAGTATGTATTTACAAAAAAAAAGTAGTGTATGTAGTATATCAGTTATCTGGTTTCCATAGTACAAGCTCTGCTTAGTTTGGGATCAGATGACCGTGTGTGAAATGTCCCAGGAGATTATTATTATTATAATTTAAATGTGAACTATAATGTGGTGTTTAAAAGAAATAATTTACTTACGCCTTTTTCCGTGATTGCCAGCGACATGGGAACCATTTAAAACATTTCAGTAATCTGTCAGCTGTCTACGTTTAATTTAAATTTCTAAATATATTGTCAAAACAAATGCTTTTAAGATAGAAATAGGCTCAATTGTGACAAAAAATATTTATCAAAATTATTTTCGTCGGTAAATTATTTGTATTCATATGAGTCACTTAAATAATCGCACTATTACGTAAAGTTTTCAGAATCTAATCAAAATATTTAGGATATGTATATTTTCTTTCTTTATGTTATTACAGCTAATCTTAAAATAGTATTCAAATAAGATTATTATTAGTCTTTTTTTATTTGTGATGGGTTTGCTCTTGACTCTAGTCTAGGTTAGAGGTGACAGAGACAAAGTCGACGATGGAGTGAGCTTACCCAGAAGAAGCCTGTTCACTCTCACTTTGAAGAGATTAGGGTTGTCTTTGTTTCTGAACGCATACAACCCTAATCTCTTCAAAGTGAGAGTGAACAGGCTTCTTCTTGAGGCGACTTGCTTCGCAGGTAGAGTTCCGCTCCTTTGCTGTGCGCATTATAAAAGACATTTGGAAGCGCTTAGTGCGAATTAGTGGAATAGCAACCAGGTAGGGATGGTAACTGGCAGTGCGTCTAGATGTCCGATTGTAGAAGGGGGTCGGTGGAATGAGGTCGTGGAGTTCTCGGGCACACTCTCCGAAGTACAATCTGTAGAAGACCGACAAGCAGGCAACCTTGCGGCGATGAGCCAAGCTGTGAAGCTTGGCATCCACCAGTTTTACGTCGCCAATGAACCTCTTAGCTCTGCGTTCCACCGAGCCAAGCGCGGCTAGTTGATACTTAGCTGATCCATCCCTAAACAATAGTCAGCGATGGATGAGGTCTATGATGGAACGAACGTGCCCAGAAGATGCCTGTTCATTTTTACTTTGAAGGCATTCGGGTTATATGTGGAAGGGAACACAGACGCTGGCAGAGAGTATTGACAAACAAATAGAGTGATTCATGCTATAGTATGCAGGAAATCTTACGGGTTCGCGTCACCGCGTCACCTCGACACCGTGACATGCTATGCATAGTTTTACGTTTAAGTTTTCATTTCTTATTTTACTGTAAACAAAAACCATCGCTATCAAACAAAGGTTCATCCTTGCTTTAAAAAATTAGGGATGCATCGATACGGACACCTTTTTGTCAATACGATACCGATATTCTTATAAAAATATCGATGATACCGATACCGATACGCTTACTGAAGTTAAAAGAAGGTAAAATAAATAGCTAAAACACAAGCTGGGTTATTTTTTTTTTAATCACAGATTTAGAATGAGATTATCATACAATTTTTGTTTAAAAAACAGTATTCTCAAGTTTTGCGGAAATAGGCGATTTCGCAAGTCTGTTTAAATGAGACCTGCTGCGGAAAATAGTCTCTCAGATGCGACAGAACTCATTTGGAAACTAAAGTATTTCTGTGCTATTTTTTTTTTCAAGTTTGGGTATAAAGACGTCATTGTTCGTGCCTCGTTTGCAAAGAAATAGATGGAATGACAAGCACGTTTACATAACTTTTTTAAAGCGCGAAATTTGAAAAGTATTGTAGTATACCGGCAATAAAAATATCGGCAAACCCGAAGTATCGCCGATATATCGACATCGGTATCGGTATCGGAGGCAACCCTAAAACAAATCCAAGCGTTCTTAAATCAAATACTTAATATGTATTGCAACAAAATCTACCGCCAAAAAGATTAGGTATGTAACATTAATAGGCTTTGATACTCTGAAGAGGGAAACAGGTGTGGTACACCCATATTTTGCTCGGAAAATTCCAATAACATTGCTTGACCTAGCAGCTAGACAAGTCTAAAAACCCAAGCCACTAACGTCAGGCCAAACAAATGAAAGACAATGACATCACGACTCCACGAGATGACTGACTCTCTCTCAAAGTCAATCATATAGTCCGAAGTCCGTAGGCGAATGTCTACTAACCTACCACTACATAGCTAAGCCAACAAAAACAGAACAATATTTCATGACGTCACCAACCCATCGGTCACCGGCCCCTGTGTTAGTTCACCCACCGTCTCCTCATCAGGTCATAGTCATGTGTTTGCAAAAAGTGCTAAGTGATTATCAGACGGCCTTTGTCCGTACGATATCGATTTTTGGAGATACAACCTTTTTGTTTTGGTGTATTTTCTGTGCAGTTTCGACCTTGAGTTTGTTAGCACTGGTTGTGGATAGTCTGCAAAGATAGGTAGGTTATTGACTTGTATTTAAAGCCATAATATTTGCTATAATGTTTATTTAAAATCTTACACATAGCCCAAATATTTCTCTTCAAAATTCAACTTTTTATCATTCATATTCACATCCATTATAATCACACCCAATTCAAAAGTTCAACATCAATTAATTACATCAAGTGACATAAAAACAGCGATAATATAAATATCAATGACGAAAGCGTTAGTACAATTCGGCCATGTTTTTTTTTTTACCGATCGTCTAATGTTTTGGCCGAGCGTTCATCGACCGTCGCGGGGCCGCTGACCTTGCTACACGACCTTCACGATAGTTCAACGAATGTACGCATATTTTCGGGCGTTTTTCTTTAAGGAAAATTGATCAGCCAGCTAGAAAGACCTTCTACCCCTCCCATGCACTATACTTTTAGAAGCCAAAAAGGAGGTTATGAAGGAACGTGAGCGGTCAAAATGTCTGGTCAGTTGGGAGCAATGATTTTTGCTCGGTACAACGCCCACTATTATTGGATTGAATTTGTAGAAAATTCTGGAATTTGCTCATTAGTGGTTATGGAGATTGATGGTCATTGAAATATTATTCTGGGTCAGATAATATTTGCTAATCGGTTTCTTAATAAGTAGTACTTAGCATCTTATTTTACGCTCAAGATCCAGTTATCTCCTAGCTTTAAAATTCAAATTCAAAATTCGATTTTAGGTTTGGTCCTATAGTAAAAGTTGTTAATAATGATTAGTACAATGGCCCTTTAAATGGTTGACACTGTTTACCCTTACACCCTGTATATATTTATAAAACATTACATGATTTAGACAGTTTCACGAACTCAGCATCCTTTAGGCCACCTAACCATTTTATAAAAGATTAATCAATATTGTTTTTATCGTCCTGGGAATCGTACCCAATCTTATAAGTACATAATTATGCTTGCTGTCAAAAAACAAATGAACTCAGAAATATTCAATAATATTTTAATATAATTAATTTATGTTAAAATGAAAATGAAAACTGTTTACCTACATCGTTTAAAATAATGATAATTCGAAATTTAGGTTTTAAAAATAATCCATTGAAGGCGAAAGCGCCAAGGTAGCCCGCGAAATTCAAATTTTCTTACTTTTTATGCAATTTACAAGACAGTATTAGGTTGTATGTTGTTTAAAGTATGATTCGCGACCGTAACTAGTATGTATTTACCGAATTATAATCAATAAAAGACCAAGAAATCCTATCGAATGACTATTTCATGAAATCTTGACATTCGAGGAATATACTAACTTAAGGAGTTAGTTGTATTACTGGTTATAACGATTATAATTCTATAAATATATACTTGTTAGGGTCGCGAATCATTTTTTAATCAACATACAACCTATAACTGACTTGCAAATTGCAAAAAAATATTACACAATTTGAATTTCGCTGGCTACTCTGGCGGTTCCCCCTATCTCATATGTCACTCTCCTCCTGTCTGCCATGAACCCGTTGCATGTCATAATTACAGTCTGAAACTATGGGGTTCATACGGCACGCAAAGACGTAACAGAAATAACAATCACCAATTTATCCATAGCAACTCTCATCCAGCTGCTACCAGCCCTACGGTGTACGGAGATCGTCGCTCCACCTAGCCTGAGAGCATCCTACCTTCCTTTTCCCGATTCGATGGACGTCTTTAGCATACGCATAATCTGCTTTTAATGTTCCTACTGCTGGGACACAGGTCTCCTCTCTATGAGAGAGAGCGGGCCGTAATCCATCACGTGGGCCCAATGCGGGTAGGTAGATGTCACATGTCTTCGAATTATTGGTTCTAGGACATGCCGGTTTCCGCACGATGTTTTCCTTCCCCATTTTGAGAGCAGTGCTGATGAAATAATTTAGACAAAATAAAGCGCCTCACTGGGTACGAACCTACGAACCTCGTATGTCGCGGCCGTTACCACTGAGCTACCACTGTTTATTCTGTAAAAATCTCACCATAAAAACTTAGGTGAAGTGAGTTTGATGTGAGTTGCCAAAAGTGTCAACCCTAAGCATTAGTAGTGCTATTCTGTTAAGAGGATACCGAGCGCGCATTGGCACCCTCATCGTTTGTTTGGTTATTTCCTTTATTTAAGACTTAAAATGAGCACGTTAAGTTGTGCTCCTCAAGTCTATACGTTATTATTATTACAAACAGTAGTTTTATATTGTTAAGTTTTATTGGTCTTCTCATGAAGTGACCAAGATTATGTCTGGACTTTATAAGAGACTGTGACCTCTGAGTTTGTTTCGGCCTTTCTTCTCAGAGTAGTCAGATATAGGAAACGCCGACCTCATCCAGTTAAAAAAAAAAAAAAACATGATTGACTTGTAAAAGTGTTTGTACAAACCTACTTACAGAAATAAAAAACATTTATCATTTATCATTGTAATCCTTAAAACGGAAAATAGTGGCCACTTTTTCCGTTTTTTAAATTACAGTAAAACCACTGTGCGCTCGGGACCCTCTTAAAATCTCATCGTGAAGGATTAGGTGAAGTGAGCTTGAAGTCTATCAATACCGTCGATCCCTAGCATCAGGTGAAATGACAGATCGCTTCACCTAAGTATTCACGGTGAGATTTTTACATAATAGATCGGCTACTCATGGACTTCTTTACAGTTATGCAATTTGTCATTTGATAATAGATTTCCAACCACTTGAAATCGTCACAATTTCATACGAAAAGTTTCTACACCTCTTTAAACTGCAACAATTTGCATGTAATCAGATTTCACATCCCAAAATCAAGCGTCAAATCAAGATGGTTACTTCAATCCAACATTACAACTTTTTGTCAACTCTGATGGGAATTACTACACAATTTAACTTAACTACAGTTATTTTTTTAATTGTTTTCGTAATAGCTACATCTGTCTTAGTAACCTATAGCGTGAAAAGCAACCGGTTGCAGTGCTTTGCGAAACCGTCGCGGTTGCTACAGAAGGCCTTGATTCTAGTAGCTTTGGCAACTCGTTGTTAACGTTTGACAAACGTTATGAAATAAACTTTAATAGTTATTGTGTTGGTTGGGATTTGTAAGAAAAATTGTGTGTAGTGTGTTGTAGTTCAATTGAAAGTTTTGTAAGAAAAATGTTGGTGGTCAAAATGTATCGAAATGCTGAAGATTCATGATGGATGAAGCAAATATTTATTTAGTAGAACCTCACGCTTATAATCTTTCCAACCATTTTGTTTTTACTTCAGCGTCCATGAAGTATTGGATTTTTTCGTCTATGGTTGCCTGTCATTAAAGAAGGAACTTCATAGCGTCCATGAAGTACCAAACTGTCAATAAAAATTATTCTGTATGTGTGGGTGTGGTATGCATGCGTATATTTTATGTGTTAACAGTTATAATATTTATTTATTTTTACTTTTTTGTTTGTTTCAGTCCCGTACTAACCCAGCAATATCTACATAGTATACAACTGTATCAGTCAAAGAATTTTTATTTGTCTATAACATATCTACTTTTATTATTATTTTTATCTTCCATGTACACTTGGTTTTTTTAGTTCACTTTAGACACTGGCAGAATAGTCGACATCGGCTTTACTTGTCATTTTACTTTAAAAATAGAATAGAATAGAAGTCTTAATAGTCTTAATGTCAAAAGTAAAATAAATTGTTTAAAAGAGGTAGGTATATTAAGTAGCTTGTCTTAGGATCGTTGGACTCGTGGGGCAGTTCAATTTAAATAAAAGAAGAAAAAAAAAAAACAGATATTGGTGCCTATTCAGTTGTGCACAAACTAAACTTAATTTAGACTATTGCTAACTTTTTCTCTCTAATAAAACAAGAAAGAGACGGACGTAAATAAGAGCTGTCAAAGGTTGAACTAATATTTTCATACGACAAGTAAAAACATGTCGACACGGTGAAGCGCGACGCGTAGTTTGACATCTCTTAGTTCATAGCTATAGCCGTCCAGCTTCCAGCCAGTAGTAAAATATTGGCGCCGATTCCCTTGTTCACAAACTAAACTAAATTTAAGTTCAGTGCGTCTTTTTCTTTCTATTTAATTAAGAAAAGGACACAAGATAAATATTAGTTAATGTCTGACGTAAATTGACGTATTTTTAGCAGCCAATTTTTTAATCACGTCTAAACTTGTCTATGGAGTATCGTAATTTGACAGGATTAAACCAATATTTATCTTCTGTCCTTTTCTTAATGATATAGAAAGAAAAAGATGCACTGAACTTAAATTTAGTTTAATTTATGAACAGATACAGTGATACAGTTTTTTTTCCCAAGCTAGTCTGCTTAGCTCGTTGCCTGTCATACTCTCTCGTCTATTGCATTAATATCGAATTATGGATTATGGGGGGCCTGTGAACATTTGTAGGGTTAGACGGAATTATGGTCTTCTTCATTATCAACACAAGTTATACAGGGTCAACTCACAACACTAATTTAAGGGTGTGATACAGACCATCAAACTGAACAACATTCTCCATGGGACCAACAACGTAATCGAAAAAAATTATCAGCTGTCCCGTATAAAGCTTCAATACTTAATCGACCTAAATGTATCAGGGAAGGCTGATAATTTTTTATTGATTACGATGTTGGTCCCAAGGAGAAAGTTGTACAGTTTGATGGTCTGTATCGCACACTTTTTGACCACACTTTTCTAATACAAGACTGGTGCCAGAGTGAAAAGATATCGAGCCAGCAAAGTTGGTAGTGGGGCTCACTGCCCACATTGTTTCGGACATTTGTGGTAACTCTTCATTTATTTTCTGATACATTGGTCTAGTGAGGAGCTCGTGGCTAAGTAATAACAGCCGCACGGATCGATCCATCAGGTTAAGCTACGCTTGCCGGGGTTGGTCTGTGGATGGGTGACCATCTTTTCATACGTCTCGGAAAGCACGTTAAGCCGTTGGTCCCGGCTGTCATTTGTGGAACTTTGACAGTCGTCAGAAGCCCGAAAGTCTGACAACCAGTCTTACCAAGGGGTATCGTATTACCCAGTAACTGGGTTGTGGAGTCAGATAGGCAGTCGCTCCATGTGAAATACTGGTATTCAGCTGCATCTGGTTAGACTGGAAGCCGACCCCAACATAGTTGGGAAAAGGCTAGGCAGTTTTTTTTTGGTCTAGTTATCACAAGCGCTACTACTGAGCATGAGGTCTTGGGCTCGATTCCCAGGTCGGGCAGAATGTGATTGGGTTTTTCTATCTGGGATTTCTCAGCAGCAGTCCGGAGTCAGGAATTGTGCCCAGTTGATGGCAATAGGCACGTCCTCTATTACTCGGGGCTTTTTTTTGTGGATGGGAAATCATCAAATAACTTCTCCCGCTCTGGGCGGAGCGGGAGGGCGTGTCAGACTTCTACTGACTAAAACCCACCCGTGTTCCTTCAGTTGCCGGTGCCAGGGCCACGGTAACTCTTTCGAACAACCCGCAACCCTTGCGGGCATCGGCCCTAGCGGACTCCTTCAGCTAGTGCTGACATCTCTTTGAGGCGCGCGTGGAACACAACGCGCCGTCGACCCGGGCCTGGTCCTTACCGGACGGCGAGCTACCCATTGCTCGCCATCCGCAAGCCCGCGCCTACGGTGGTCGGGAATCGGCTATCGATTCCCGACGCCCAGGGCGTCTCCTGCGGCGACTAGGGGCGTGAGGGCGCAAATATTGCCTCTCCCTCACGCGTTCAGCCTCCTCTTTCGCGAGCACTACTGCTTCGCAGAAGGAGGTGACGGCTTCCCATCGGCGATCGCCTCCGCGAGGACGCGGCGGTGCTCTGCCCAGGCCGGGCAGACCTCCACCGTATGCTCTACCGTGTCTTCAGGGCGATCCACACAATGGTAATACCCGGGCGTTTCCTCCCGCCTTATCCGGAACAGGAACCTCCCGAAGCAACCGCGTCCGGTAAGGACCTGCGTCAGGCGGAAGGTGAGGATGCCGTGAGGTCTCTCCAACCACTCTTCAAAGAGGGGACTTATCGCTGCAATTGTGACGTGCCCAATTACTCGGGGCTTAAAGATAACTGGCTAAATATTAGTTTACTATAGTTACACTTCTGCCCATCCTTTTGGGGAAACGGTGTGATATTATGTACTTTTATACAGGAAAAGACCCAACCCATACTAAGCCCGGATGGTGGATTACGGCCCATCCCCTCTGACATGGATGAGGATGGGGATTATAGGCTGATTAAGCTACAGGAAAAGAAGGCAACCTATTTTTGTTTATTATTTAATAACATAACATTCTTTAAACATTTTATCATCTAGTTCGCGGAACGATTACGTGAATCTAGAATGGCTGGTGCCTTATCACGTGAAAGTGATAAGACTTGGGTACCTACATCCATTATAGCACTGTTGCTAAAACAGATGTTAATGAACTCCAGTGCAAGATTACATCAACTTTCTTGGTTTTAAGATACAATATTACGACATATTTATTGTAAGATGACATTTTGATATTGTATTGTTTTCTTTGTGGATATCGTTTTGGTATTTTGGGGCCCCATTTTTTGCTGTAAAATTTAAATGATTGAGAGTTCTTTTTAATTTTAGAGTGCCGATGCGAATTGTGTAATGGTTTTACTAATCATTTCATTCTGCCTAGCCTTTTCCCATCTATGTTGGGGTCGGCTTCCAGTCTAACCGGATGCAGCTGAATACCAATATTTTACATGGAGCGACTGCCTATCTGACCTCCACAACCCAGTTACTGCGTAATACGATACCCCTTGGTAAGACTGGTTGTCAGACTTTCGGGCTTCTGACGACCCGTAACGACTGTCAAAGATCCTCGAATGACAGCCGGGAGCAACGGCTTATCGTGCTTTCCGAGGCACGGAGGAGTCTCGGTATGTAAAGATGGTCACCCATCCATAGACCAACCCCGGCAAGCGTAGCTTAACCTGATGGATCGACCCGTGCGGCTGTTATTACTTAGCCACGAGCTCTTTACTAACCTAATTAAAAATAAGAAGAGGTTATGTATTTGAAGGTTTTTTTTTTTATTTCATATATTTACACTGATTTCTCAGTAATTAGCATAATCAGCTTATAATGTTCCCTCTGCTGGGACACAGGCCTCCCCTCTGTGAGAGGTAGTGGGCTCTAATCCACCACGCAGGTGCAGTGCAGGTTGGTGGATGTTACATGTCTTCGAATTGCTTGGTTCTATCTAGGACATGCCGGTTTCCTCACGACTTTTCCTTCACCGTTTTGAGAGCAGTGCTGATGAAATTATTTACACAAAGTAAAGCCCCAGTCTGTTACCACTGTACCACCATTGCTCTCAGTGATTGCTGGGCCGCCATAACACTCACGAAGTGGTCTCATATCAGTTTTATTATCTTCGCTTGTGGAATAAGTATTTATTTATTTATTTATTGACCTTTAAATTAACAATAGTAAAATAACAAAATTATATCCTAACTTAAATAAAACTAAAATATGGCGTCGAAAAATTCATCCGCATCGCTGTCGACTGGTAATGTACCAAGAGACTGGCGGCATTACCACGTTGTATGGCAATGCTTAGCCTCTGGCCAAGGTAAAAGCCAGGCCTTGGGTCACTGGAGGTGTCAACCAGCCGTTTCGAGATTTCCTTAAAGAGACTTCGCTTGAGTGGTTTTTGAGTTGGTTTCCATAAGAAATAATTTAAAGTTTTAGGCACATATTGGCCAGCTAGCTGAAATTAATAAGAGAGGAGAAGTAAACCTATATTTTGCTTGAACGTCTGGTTTGATATAATATCATGTTGCGAAGACCTGATATTCTTATGAGCTGATAAAACGCTGAATAGGTAGACAGTGACAGATACCTACCTTTTTTCGTCCAAAAGAAAGTATTCAAGTGCCAATGACCCTTTTTACGTGAAGATAACACATTTTTGTGAAAGAAATATTTATTTTTTTCTCTTTGTTCTTCGTTCAGTTTTATCTTTTCGCTGCGTTATTGCGTAATTGTCGCAATAATCTATAAGTAACAAACTTTAATCTTTAATACAAAATATAATAAAAAAGTATTGATAATCCTGAAGTACCTAAATAATAAAGTGTAATAGAAAAAATCGTTGGAGGTCATTTAAGGTCATTAGACCCATAACTTCTACACAAACGCCACCTAACGACAAATTAGGAAAACTCCGATTCTCATACGTACATATTTAACATTCAAATACAAATATATTAACCAGCTTTCATCGACCTTTAATCACTCACTAAAATCTTCAAATCAGAGGTCTATTTGCAGTGGTAATTTCCACAACACGCGTTGAATTGTGCAATTTGGTAGTACTGCCGAAAATTCGCAGTTCGACGACCTGAAGTACGCACGCACACATTGAGAGGCGTCTCGACGTCAGTACACTTCTATTCTCTATACACACACGTACTCACACAAGCACAAGCGTGTATCTATAGACTGAAAATAACTGTGTATGTGTGGGTTCTAATGAGGACAAATAGGATGGCTGAAACTTTTTAATTTACAGATAATAAAGCCGTGGTTAGACGGTTTTCAATGTCGGTTTTTGTGTGGTTTCTTTTGATTAGCACTTGTTTATTGTTCCACTAGGAATTGTAGACCACGTGGTTTTTGGCCTAGAGCAAACCACCCTACCTCTACAAATGGGTAATGACAGTAGCCAGCAAGACGCCTTATTTCTTGGATTTTGTCAAGGTGATGGGCAGTCATGTCTTTCTTCCGCAAAATTAGCATTTTTATACGTCCATTACGAGAAAAAACTGTTTTATTCAATTGTAATTTTGCGCGCGGGCCGGCCATGCATTGCTCCCGTACTCGGGGTACAATTGGACCCAACCCATTTTGAGATATTATAAACACTTGAACGTAAGTTCCATAGATGTGAGTTGTAACTTGTAAGTATATATATCTTTTCCTAGGGAACTGATAATAAAGTGATTGTGAAGTGTTGGTTGGTACAAATACTTCGATACTGACTTTGTGGGTTGGATCATTTTGGCACAACTGGGTCCATTTCCAAAAAAATAAAACAATTAAGGCGAATTGGTAGTGTAAGAACTTTTTATATAATTTTTCGTGCATGACATAATACGTCCGGAATTGAATAAGAGACTTTGTTATCTATTTTAAATGTTAGCCTTTTGTAGGCCTGAATAGCCAATAGATCCTCCTTTCAGGGGCCAAGTTCTAATTATTAATGTGATAGATTATACGCAAGTAAACACATTATGTCACCTTTCGGCTTTCTGACTATAATCAGGTTATTTATCAGTCACGTTTGTTTGTAGGCAGATAAGATTTGACGAAAAATACTGTCTTTTCATGATGAACGAGACAGAAAAAGAATAAGCAGGCGTATAGCCACTTTTTTTATTTATTTTTTTATTTTATTTAAGATGGGTTTGCTCTTGATTCTAGTCTAGGTCGGAGGCGACAGAGACAGAGTGGACGATGGAGTGAGCTTACCCAGAAGAACCCTGTTGACTCTCACTTTGAAGAGATTAGGGTTGTATGCACTCGGAAACATAGACGCAGGTAGTGAGTTCCACTCTTTTGCTGTGCGCATTATAAAAGACATTTATTTGGAAGCGCTTAGTGCGAATTGGGGGCTCTCCTTTTTTGAAGTCGGTTAAAAATACATGAAAACAGGAACTTATTGTACTTTGTAATATAATGGTAAGATTTCATTTTGGAAATACATTAGCTAGTATCACTTCGTTAGTACATAAGCAGAGCTCAAGGGGTTCAAGGTCGGTCAATGTGTGTTGGAAGAAAAGAATGGATGATTCTCACAGGGATAAATATATGATAAATGATTTTATTTCTGTAAGTAGGTTTGTACAAACACTTTTACAAGTCAATATTTTTTTTTTTAACTAGATGAGGTCGGCGTTTCCTATCTGATTACTCTGAGAAGAAAGGCCGAAACAAACTCAGAGGTCACAGTCTCTTATAAAGTCCAGACATGATCTTGGTCACTTCATGTGAAGACCATGTAGATTGGTGTCTGAAATGGTCTTTTGCGGAAAGAACCACATAGATTGAGAGGACCTGTCCAGTCAGTGCACGCATTTGTCAGTTATCGCGCAGCTGAACTCAGAACTTAAGGAGCTCAACGATTTGACGAACAATACCAAAGAAAGGGGTAGGCCGCATAGATTACTCAAACTGCCAGACCATGATTAAAAATAACTGAGAGAAAAAATAAAACCAACAAAAAAAGCAATGACCTACATAGTCTTCACATTCACAATAAATTAAAATAATATAATACTTTACAAAGTAAATATTCATGTCAACATTCAGTATGCAAAAATAAAAATAAAATAAAAATTGGAGCAGTTCAGTCCCAAGCCTTTTTGTCCTCAATATAATCTTTAACGGCATAAAAAGCTTTCTGACACAACTTGCGTTTAATGAATGATTTGAATTTATTAAGGCTCAGATCTTGAACGTGGCTAGGAAGTTTATTAGAAAAGCGTATACATTGACACCTGAATGACCCACCTATTTTCTTGAGCCTTGTTGGAGGTACAACGAATTTGTGTTTGTTCCTAGTATTTATATTGTGGATATCACTGTATTTTTTAAACAATTTAATGTTTTTATGGGCATATAAAAGTTTTTCAAAAATTTACTGAGAAGGCAAAGTTATTATATTAATCTCCTTAAATTTCTCTTTGAGAGATTGTCTCGGACTTAATTTATAAATGCATCGAACAGCTCTTTTCTGCAAAACAAAGATAGTCTGAATGTCGGCTGCATTTCCCCACAACAGAATACCGTACGACATTACACTATGAAAATAGCTAAAGTACACTAAAGAAGCTCAAGTACGTGTCAGAATTAATAGAAGTGTATCTACTGGGATTTTTCGATGGATAATTATTTCTAATGTTGTGTGGAATGGTTTTAATGAAAGAAACATCGGGTCCAATGACGTAGGTCAGTTAGATTTAAAGAAGTTTCGGAAGTCGGTGTCTTTGGTTTCGTATTTTCGTTTTTTGCCACCGACTTCCGAAATTAAAGTTATTTTTCACTTTGTAGTGTTTATTTGAAAATCGGTTTTTTTTCGTAAAAAGTTTATATTTTTCTGTTTTTATTTGTGGTACCTACCCCACACAAATTTGAATACCTGCCAAATAAATTAGAACATCATCCACATAAAAAGTGGGAAAAATACGTATTATTGATGCTATCTCCGAAATGTACCCAAGCAAAGTTAATACATTTTACATGGGACCAACTTCGAGAAATACCCTCCCGAATAAAAAAAAAATCTATCAAATCGGACTACTCTATAAAAGGTTATGCATAAAAAAATATACGTGTCGAATTGAGAACCTCCTCATTTGTTTTTCGTCGGTTAAAAATGAAAACCATTTTCCAGTCTTCAGTATCAATCAATCTGCCTAGCCTTTTCCCAACTATGTTGGGGTCAGCTTCCAGTCTAACCATATGCAGCTGAATATCAGTATTTTACAAGGAGTGACTGCCTATCTGACCTCCACAACCCAGTTACTGGGTACTGTAACTGGGTTGTATACGATACCCCTTGGTAAGACTGGTTGTCAGACTTTCGAGCTTCTGACGACCCGTAACGACTGTCAAAGATCCACGAATGATAGCCGGGACCTACGGCTTAATGTGCTTTCCTAGGCACGGAGGAGTCTCGATATATAGGTAAAGATGGCGACCTATCTCGGCTAGCGTGGCTTAAGCTGATGGATCGATTCGTGCGGCTGTTATTACTTAGCCACGAGCTCCTCCTACCAGTCTTCAGTATCATAGTGAGATAAATACATTTTCCAATATTTTCAGTGAATATTTTTGAAAATAAAACACACCGCTGGTAACAGTGGCAACCCCTGTAACTCTTGTACAGACGCCAGCACATCAAGCTACTACAATCTGTCAAATTTATTTAATAGATTTTCAACTTTATCGCTAAAGCATTAGGTTCAAGGTAGATTGGGAAAATTTTACAGTTTCGGGTAGCTTGATGTGCTGGCGTCTCGCGTCTGTATAACAAGTGACACGTTTGTACCGGATACAGATATTAATCAGTGACAAAAATAGAGTTCATTCATACTTTTTTATCATCTTATGTAGGTATCTACACAATTTTTCTTGGAGCCGCAAAACGGTACTTACATACGTGTAACGGACGTTATCATTACGTGTATCTAACTAAATAAATCTTAGCATCATACAGAACGGTTGAAGGCATCCCAAACACCGTCATACAGCGTCGAGCACTAGCTGCTCGGCAGTTTGCTGAACTGGGCCTATTTGGCACAGCCGTGAGACACACATTATTATCTCTTTTTTTTCTGTCTAGATTTAAGTTTTTTTTATTGTACAGAGTTATGGTTTTTTTTTTTTGTTTTTTTTTTTTTTAATTTTATTTTTTATTCTATTTGGTTGTTATGTGCACTTATGGCATGTGCCGAATGAATATGTTTTCTTTCTTTCTTTATTTCATATCTTATTGGGCTGATTATTAATTTTTGGTACAGACGCCAGCATATCAAGATACTACAATCTGTCAGATTTCTTTAATAGACTTTCGACTTTATTGCTAAAACATTAGGTTCAAGGTTGATTGGGAAAATCTGACAGTTTCGGGTAGGTTGACCTGCTGGCGTCTGTACATAAATAATAATATCTTCTTGTGAATTTATTCACACGTGTTATTGACGTTAATCATATTTTTCATTCCCACTTATACGTATAGTGCACGACAATGAATGATTATGAATCATTTCATCATTTTCCTGCCCTTATCACACAGTCACACATCATCTTTCACACATTCCATCCATCGTTTTTTTGGTCTTCCCCTACTCGTATAGCCATCCACATTCATACTTAAAACCTATCGACATTTTCCTCATTCCTCCGCATCACATGCTCATACCATGACAACCGATTTCCACACAACTTTTCAGTCACCGGTGTCACTATCTGACTTCCTCTTACATACTCATTTCTTATTCTATCTATTCGCGTAACACCACACACATTTGCCTCATTCATTCTTTTTGTGGCCCAGCATTCTGATCCATACAAGACAGCAGGTCTAACCATGGTTTTATAAATCTTTCCCTTAAGTTTAAGGGGAATAAGGGAACCCCCGGTGGGTTCCAGCTTGGCTTTTTCCAGAGAGTCGACGACATAACGGCCAACAGGTAGGTTGCGGTGCCGCTTGGGCGACATCGCAAATGCGGCGGGCTGCGATGTCGTATGGGAGGCATCGTGGCTGAGGGTTGGAGGCCGCGGCGGGAGAGGAGTGCCGGTATTACGGTGCGCCGCTCTTCCTAAGGAAAATGGCGAGGGAAGAAGGCGTAAGTTATGTATTTATGTATGCTCTCCTCTCAAATTACGCAAATTACCCACGAATCAAATCAGTATTACAAAATAACAAAACACGTTTCCCAAAAAAGACAAAAAATCGTGATGAGTTTCAGTTCAGTAGACCCAGCCGTTTTCGAGATTAACTCACACATTTAAGGGAGAAACGTCAGACTAGTCCGCGGAATTCAAATTTTCATACGTTTTTTGCAATTAGCACGTCAGTATTAAGTTGTATGTTGATTAAAGTATGATTCACGACTGTAACAAATATGTATTTACAGAACTATAATCATTAGAATTAGTAATACAACTCTTTAAGTTAGTATAATCCTCAAATGTCAAGATTTCACGAAATAATCATTCAATAGGATTACCCCCGATTAAAGAGTTGTATTGATAACTTAAATTATTATGATTCTGTAAATACATACTTGTTACGGTCGCGAATAATATTTTGATCAATATACAAAGTAATACTGACCTGAAGATTACAAAAAAACGTAAAAAAAAATTGAATTTCGCGGGCTACCCTGGCGCTTTCGCCTTAAATATAACCGCTTACCTATTTCGCAGCTGGCAAAAAGATAAGAACAAGATAAACGTATCCGTAACGAAAATAATATAATTAAGTCATAGCATTATCTAAATAAATGTAATAAGTATACATTCTTCGGTAATGACGCAAGCAAAGCAATGCAATGTCACAAACTTATTTACTTGCAATTCAGTAAATAGTCCAGTGATTCAGTTGCCTGTGCCTGGCCCACGGTATCTCTTTCAAACAACCCGCAACCCTGGCAGGAGGAACCCGCGACCCTAACAGCTAATGACACACCTTACGATACTCACGTTTTGTTCAGCAATTCTGTTAAATTTATTGGCAAAAAAATGTAATTATCAAGGTCTTTTTCAGTGAATAATCGGTTTGGCTGAATATGTGATTGATGATCGCCGTTGCTAGTTATATGTTACTAAGTAAGTATGTTTTTTTTTTTTTTTTGAGGAGGAGCTTGTGGCTAAGTAATAACAGCCGCACGGGTCGATCTATCAAGTTAAGTTACGCTTGCCGGGATTTTTCCGTAGATGGGTGACATCTTTACATACCGAGACTCCTCCGTGCCTCGGAAAGCACGTTAAGCCTTTGGTCCCGGCTATCATTCGTGGATCTTTGACAGTCGTTACGGGTCGCCAGAAGCCCGAAAGTCTGACAATCAGTCTTACCAAGGGGTGTCGTATTACCCAATAACTGGGTTGCGGAAGTCAAATAGGCAGTCGCTGTATGTAAAATACTGGTATTCAGCTGCATCCGGTTAGACTGGAAGCCGACCCCAACATAGTTGGGAAAAGGCTATAACAGGACTATAACAAAAATTAGCACTTAAAGCTTCATATAACGCAAACGCATCATTGAATCGAAAAATGGTTTTCGCAGACCCGCAATAATTTTGAACGTCCTATCCAACGATACCAATGAAACACCATGATACACCAGGGGATAGACGAGACAAAATGTTATCTGATCCCCAATTTACGTGCAAGGAAATTAAGTACCCTACCATAAAAATATGTTCAAGATTTTATTTTACCATTTTGTCGGCGTGATTTGATGTTTATTGTTACTGTTTTCTAGCAATATGAGTCTCTGATCTAAGCCGCGGACAGACAGAAAGATGGACGGACGTGGCGAAACTATAAGGGTTTCTTGTTGACTACGGAACCATGAATATTGAGCAAAGTTTAATCGAATTAATTCATGTCTACTCATTATTTTACAACGATGAGGCCACGTTTGGCACTGATACACGTTTCTGATCTAATCTGTGTTTCTTCCTCACGTACTAGTAATTTCACATAGATAAATGAATAATAAGCTGCCTTGTTGGTCTAGTGGTCGCAATGCTACTTCTGAGCATAAAGGGTCCGGGTTCTATTCCCGGATCGGACCAAGTGTTGTTGGGTATTCCATGTAGAATTTCTCAGTAGCAGCCCGTGCCTGGCCATAGGCTCGCCCTCTATTACAATCAATCAACCTGCCTAGCCTTTTCCCAACTATGTTGGGATCGGCGTCCAGTCTAACCGGATGCAGCTGAATACCAGTATTTTACATGGAGCGACTACCTATCCAGTAACTGGGTAATACGATACCCCTTGGTAAGACTGGTTGTCATACTTTCGGGCTTCTGACGACCCGTAACGACTGTCAAAGATCCACGAATGACAAAATCAAAAATCAAAATTAAAAGTCATTTATTCAAACTAGGCTGAGAATCAGCACTTTTTGAACGTCAAAATTACATAAGACAGTCCCCCAAAACGCCCGCCCTTCACCACTTCCTAGTGCTTTAGCTGGGGAGAAGAAGTGGCGCAACAAACTCCCCAGCAGCACAGCTGTCTGTTCAGTTAAAAAAAAAAAAAAAACACTGCGCATAATAATTAAGGTACATTACGCAACACAAAACATTAAATTAAATTATTTGCTATACGTAAGCTAGCACACACCAATATACCAAAAAAAAAAAACAAAAATAATAATCGAAAACTATACTCAAGCAGAAATAAAAATACAAAACTAAAAACTTAAGTTGAACTTTATACCTAAATGACAGCCGGGACCAACGGCTTAACGTGCTTTCTCGGAAAACGGAGGAGTCTCGGTATGTAAAGATGGTCGACTAAGACGACTATCTTATCGGCCAACCACGGCCCAACCCTGGTAAGCGTAGCTTAACCGGATGGATTGAGCCGTGCGGCTGTTGTTACTTAGCCATGAACTCCACGCTCACCCTCTATTACATTGGACTTAAACATAACTGACGAAATATGGGTGTACCATAGGTATATACTCTGCCCAATCCTTCCAGGAATACAGGTTTCATTTTAAGCTTATTATTCCTCAATTTTGTAAACAGCTGATTTTGTTTATCTAACCCAACCTTACATAATATCTTTTTAACCGATAAATTATCACCTGATTACTCAGCTTTTCCTCAAAAAATTTACTAAATAACAAAACCTTTGTCATAGACTTATTATCATTTGTTTTATCATAATGTTATCTAATACATAAAATAAATAACAATTCCTTAATCACTACGTAAGAGATAGCTATTTACGTCAGTAAAAACGTGGGTTTGTTTAAGTAATTCCAGTAACCTGACTAGTTGCTAACTATATTATCAAGTCTATAACACGAGTTCAAGCACTGATCAAAGTGTGTAACAGTTTACATTTTGAAATTTAAGTAATCGTGAAAATTGTATTATCTCCTGGTCGCCTCACGCCTCACTCTATCTCTCAAATCCGTCGTCGCGCGTCGGGGACATCGCGATGTGCCTTACAAGTGGAGTTGGGTAGGGCATCTAGTTACACGTGGAGATGGCCGATGGAGTAAAGCTGTGACGGAATGGTGGCCAAAGTTATGCCATAGAAACCAGGGCCTTCCAAAAGTGCGTTGGGTTGAAGGTATCGTCAAAGTCGCGAGAAATACCAGTAGGCCTAGCCAAATGGCGTTCACTTCGGAGCGATTCTATTTCTACAAACGCTATGGACGCGCACCTCTATGGAAATGCTGATCTATGATCATGTGACAATTCGATAGCTTATTTCAACCCCATATATTTTTGTTTTTTTGGCTTTTTTACTAGCGTCATCGCCAATCGAATGTTACTTTGGCTAGGCCCGCTGGATGAGCACGGAACTGGGAAGTATGGCAGCAAAAAGGGGAGGCCTACCAGAGGGGCGGAAAAGTTTTGAGCCGAACTATATAAACAAAACCAATGGTATATTACTAATTTGCGACTATCCTCTTTAGTATAAATACAGAATTTCATGTCATTGTTGTCTCGCATTGCATATTACTAATTTGCAAATACCCTCTTTAGTATAAATACAGAATTTCATGTCATTGTTGTCTCGCATTGCATATTACTAATTTGCGAATACCCTCTTTAGTATAAATACAGAATTTCATGTCATTGTTGTCTCGCATTGCATATTACTAATTTGCGAATACCCTCTTTAGTATAAATACAGAATTTCATGTCATTGTTGTTTCGCATTGCATATTACTAATTTGCGAATACCCTCTTTAGTATAAATACAGAATTTCATGTCATTGTTGTCTCGCATTGCATATTACTAATTTGCGAATACCCTCTTTAGTATAAATACAGAATTTCATGTCATTGTTGTCTCGCATTGTATATTACTAATTTGCGTATACCCTCTTTAGTATAAATACAGAATTTCATGTCATTGTTGTCTCGCATTACATATTACTAATTTGCGAATACCCTCTTTAGTATAAATACAGAATTTCATGTCATTGTTGTCTCGCATTGCATATTACTAATTTGCGAATACCCTCTTTAGTATAAATACAGAATTTCATGTCATTATTGTCTCGCATTGCATATTACTAATTTGCGAATACCCTCTTTAGTATAAATACAGAATTTCATGTCATTATTGTCTCGCATTGCATATTACTAATTTGCGAATACCCTCTTTAGTATAAATACAGAATTTCATGTCATTATTGTCTCGCATTGCATATTACTAATTTGCGAATACCCTCTTTAGTATAAATACAGAATTTCATGTCATTATTGTCTCGCATTGCATATTACTAATTTGCGAATACCCTCTTTAGTGTAAATACAGAGTTTCCTGTCATTAGCATCATTACGCTTTTAGTAATTAATCCGTAAACATCATCATGTCTCAGTCATCCGCGGCCCATCCCTAGGCTCAAAACTTTTCAGCCACACTAATTCCTAGCACGGAACTGGGTTTAAAAAAATGTATATATGGGTCTATAAAACCTGAAAACAAATGATTTATTATTATTATAATCTGGCGAAAGGGGGCATTATCGATTCACCCAACATCCAATGCGAGTGCAGTGCTCCTGAATAGACTACTCGTATGTCCCATTTGCTAGAGTGTCTCAATTCTCCGTTCACCTCCAGCCTTGATGATCTGAACAACGCATCTGACGCCGCTATAATTGTAGCCATCTACTGGACCCCCAAGTACCGTCCATACGAAAAGAAGAAGTGGGTGTGCCAATTGCGATTAACTTGTAGACTCCAGGTTGCGATTGAGAATAATCAAACCTAACCTACAACGCTTGAACCACCAGAGTTCATTACACCAACCAGATATTCAAAGAAATCTTCATTATATATACCTAGGACAGTCCATGAGACATACAAAAATCATCGCAAAAAAAAAAAAAAATTCGCAGCCCAATATTACCAAAACTCTACAATATTACGTCACACAAAGTCACGAGGACAACGTACGCGTATAGTATATATGTGTCATATGGCCATTGACCTCTGCCAAACTCATCTCCAACCAATGAACTCAACGAAACTGTTTCTATCTATATTAGACGAGCTATTGTATGTATTGGGCTTTATTATATTTTTATTGATTGGTTCGTTTTTCTGGGTATTGACTGTCTACTCACTGAAGAGGGTCAAAGATTATGGGTTTTTCATCTCCTTCTTTGATCGTTTTTCATCTAACATATATAAGCGTGTAGTAGGTACTTCCACGGTCAAAGGTGTAATCGGTTATCTTCGGAATAGCTGAATTTTGACGAATAGATCTGATCCAATAAGGGACTGACAGAATGAGTACGTCAAGCTATTATGACTGGCTGTAAGGCAAGAATGTAAGTAAATCGATTCCTATTGGTCGAGAATCATTTATCAAAATTCTGCTTTCCAAAGATAATCAAAATGTCCACAGATAAACTATGGAATCTTAGAGGGTGTCGTACTAATGATAACTTCTTGGATCTGCATACAAAGTGAGGAAACTGAACTGAGATCTCCACCATTTATGTTGTAAAAGAAAATTAGTTGCAATTCAATGAAAGAAGGAAAATGCATTTATTGGGATAAGAACTAAAACACCTTCAAACTATTCAAGAACTCTTCCCAGCTGTCATTCGTGGAACTTTGACAGTCTTTACGTCATCAGAAGCCGTCGTCAGAAGCCCGAAAGTCTGACAACCAGTCTTACCAAGGGGTATCGTATTACCCAGCAACTGGTTGTAGAGTTCAGATAGGCCGTTATTCCATGTAAAATACTGGTGTTCAGCTGCATCCAGTTTGACTGGAAGCCGACCCCAACATAGTTGGGAAAAGGCTAGGCAGATTATGCAGATGATGAACTATCCAAGAACTCTTCCCAGCTGTCATTCGTGGAACTTTGACAGTCGTTACGGGTCGTCAGAAGCCCGAAAGTCTGACAACCAGTCTTACCAAGGGGTATCGTATTACCCAGCAACTGGGTTGTAGAGTTAAAATAAGCAGTCGCTTAATGTAAAATACCGGTATTCAGCTGCATCCAGTTTGACTGGCCGAAGCCGACCCCAACATAGTTGGGAAAAGGCTTGACAGATTATGCAGGTGATGAACTATCCAAGAACTTAAGAGCCTCCACCAGTGTTACACTACCTTGGGTAATCAGCCCTGCTATTAACATTGCAGACTAATTTATCATTTAACCACGACATGAACTTTTCTCACATAGCTCAAAACGTGACAAAATCCCTTCATCGCCTCTTAGAACGCCCATGTAACATGATAAAGACCTAAATATAACCACAGCGGACAATAGGCCAATCACCCTCAAAAATATCTCTAAGTACGAATGTGTGAACATCATTGACACGTTTGACCATGTGAAGTCAATGATCATATGACATCAAACAATTACTGATCACGTATGATATGACAATGTCAATTTGATATAAAGTGGTGTCGGTAAATGTTTGGTGCTAATAGGATGGCACGATAAACAGTCGAAAGAGAATATATATCGACAGGCCAGGTGGCGTGGTTGGTTAAGATACCACCTGCCATGCCGCTGGTCGTGGGTTCGATTCCCATCCAGGACAAACATTTGTGTGCATGAACATGTCTGTTTGTCCTGAGTCTGGGTGTAATTATCTATATAAGTATGTATTTACAAAAACTTAGCTTAGTTTGGGATCAGATGACCGTGTGTGAACAATGTCCTAGGATATTATTATTATTATTATTATTAATATTGTTTTCTTCATGTTGTTTAGCAAACAAAGTGACAGTTTACCTGGTAGAAAGTCGTTACCCAGGCTTATGGATAAGTTACCGCCACGTCCTCGCGAAGGCGATCGGCGGCGGCGACCTCTCACGTCGGGCCCTGGTCCAGGCCATGGTACGGAGCGAGAGCACATGGGAGGCCATCGCTTTCTTTTGCGAAGCAGTAATGCTCGCGAAGGAGAAGGTGGAACGCGTGAGGGGGAGGCAATCTTTACGAATAATTTCAGATAGTCGAAAACTATACACCTAAAAAAAAATGTTTGAAAATGTGCAAGCAGCGCTCTTTAGCCCCACATCGAATTATAACACCCCCTTTCAATCCCTGTTGCGAAAAAAAAAATGTCTTTCTTATTTGCAAAATAGTTGGGCCAAAGTCATCTAAAACTATTCCAAAATTCAAGTTGTTAGCATTAGTAGTTCTTGAGATATCCAGCTGTGACAGACGGACAGACAGACTGAGTCGCACTAACCAATAGATTTTTAGGGTTCCGTACCAAGGAACCCTTCCTTGGTACGGAACCCTAAAAAATCTATTGGTTTGACTACAAAACTGAAACACTGAAATATGTTGCTTGTAGAATAATCTGACAAAAATCCAGAATGATTGCATGTACAAGAATTTTTTAGAGGTAAGTTTGCTATCGTATCAAATTAGTTGTATTATGTTTTGAACACACTATCTAACTAGTATATATCCTGAAGAATATCATATAATTTTCTGATTTTGTTTAGTGCAGTAGATACTTTAGGCATTATAAAACTTGCGTTTAGTTGCGTTTATGTCCTGTATATAGTCTCATTATCAATATGATGTCAATGACAAACCTACATCTAGATTTGGCTTCCAACGGAAATAGCTTACTTTCACTCCGCAGGTGTCTCCCGTGATTTTGGTCGCCCATCCAAATACTGACCGGAAGGGAAACCTTTACTATTTAGATTATTATCTATCAACCTAACCTGGCCTCAAGGTTAACGTCCAGTCTAGCCAATTGTGAAGAACAATATTGTAGACCGAGCGATATTTTTTTGAGAAATGCCTAAATCACACCAAGCTATCACCAATTTCGGTAACTCCAGTAAACCAGGATCTATAGAGAAGACCAACCAGAAAATCGCTGAGACATTGAATCCGGAAAATGAATTCGCTACCTTGTAAAACTCACTACGAAAATAGTCAGAAAATAGTCAGTAGGAAATTAAATAATGAAAACAATGGAATAATGACTCGACTGCCATGTGCCCTGAGCTATACCAAATCAATAGACTGTCAAAAAAAAATGTAGGCGCAGTTCGAGTCCGCACTGTTTATTTCGTGAAATTTTACTACGGTTTGCGATACTGCCGTAGCCATTGTATTTGCTCGACACTAGACTTTGCAGGTTCACTGCATTCCTTATGAAGTATGCTTGATTTGATATTACGATATTTTATTGTTCACTGATTATGATATTTTCAGCAATTTACGGCCGATATGAGACGACATCAGACATTATTTTGCTATTGTCAACTTCATTTCAATATTTCTGTGAGTTCCTGGTAGTGCTTTGTCAACTCTTGACAAAGACACCAGAATAACTGATCTAGCTAAACACGTTTTTGCGCTATACGAATTGATATTTCGACACATAGTGAAAAGCAGAGGGTCGCGCGCATGCGCATGCACTCACAGTGTGACGTCACACGCAAATTATATCCGGCCGTAAAATTATTATAAATATAACCTATTTTTTGAATGCTCAACCATTACTCTAGTATTCTAAGTCTCGTAGTTATTAGCGGTTGAAATCTTACATGTTTTTGTCGGTCAGCAATATTGAACTTACCAGCAGTACACCGAGCGAAAAGAAATAATCCCGCATTCCTGTCAGCTAGATTTTCTAAATTCTGATTATCAGTAATAATGATTTTACATTCTAAGGGCGGAGTTCACCGACTTTAAAACAACTGTTAGATTTTTAATCAGTTCTTTCCTTAGGAAATCTGACATAAACTAACTGTTTAAATACCTAACTGGTGGTTTGAATGTTGGTGAACAAGGGCCTAAGTAAACATACTTTAAACCTGCACGTAACTAACCCTTTGTTTGTTGTTTCCTTATATTTCTGCAGTAACAAATTCAGGTAATTGTTAGTTTATTACGAAACATGGTCAACCGCAGACTTTTAATTAAAAATGATTTCATTATTGTTTTGTCACTTTTATCGTTTTGTCGAGGAAAAACTGCAGTAAATTGAGTGGTCGTCTGGCTACACAAAAAACTGTGTGTAATCAACCAAGTAATATGAGCACCTAAGAAAAACTAAACTTAGCTACAGAAGTCAGTAGAATTGTTACATTTTCTTGTTAGGTTTGGTTAATATTATTATATACATTGTGATTCGGTTCTCCTACCGCGAATAGTTTTCATTTTGGATGGCATAAGAGTGGTTTTTGTAGTCCACAAACAAACAAACAAAGGCTTCTGCCAAGTCGACGTCATCAACTGCCTGCCCTTTCCCAACTATTTTGGGGTCAGCTTCCAGTCTTACCGGATGCAGCTGAATACCAGTATTTTTACCTCCACAACCTAGTTCCTGGGTAACACGATACCCCTTTGAAAGACTGGGTAGTCCATGGGCCGACGAGATCGAAAAGGTGGCGGGCCAGAATTGGCCTGCAGCAGCTCAGGACAGGAAAGAATGGCAGGAAAGGGAGGAGGCCTTTGCCCAAAGAGAAGACTTAATTAATTTCCTTAATTTAATTTATTATTTAACATTTTATCATTATAGTTGCTGGAACTTGAACGCTGACCTTGAATTACTTTAAGCGATTTTGGACCTTACTCCTGAGACAATACGTATGCGCAAACAACCCCACCACTCCGGCGAGCGCTCAAGATTCGTGCCGGCAGGTATATTTATTTCATTGTTTATTTTTAAAATTAGGGAATAAAAAGTGATAAATGATAAATGATTTTTTTTTTTAAACTAGATGAGGTCGGCGTTTCCTATCTGACTACTCTGAGAAGAAAGGCCGAAACAAACTCAGAGGTCACAGTCTCTTATAAAGTCCAGATATAATCTTGGCTGGACTATATAATATATAAGACTGGGTAGTCAGACTTTTTGGGCTTCTGAATTCCTGTTTAACGACTGTGAGAGATCTACGAATAACAGCCGGGACCAATGGCGTAACGTGCTTTCCGAGGCACGGCGAGATCTCGATATCTAATGGATCGCCCATCCCGGAACCGACTGCGGCAAGTGTAGCTTAACCTATTTAGCATTTCGCCACTTATGTAGGGTTAATAAAGGCCTGTGGCTAAGTAATTCCAGATGCAAGGGTCGATCGATTAGGTTAAGCTACGCTTGTCGCGGTCGGTTTTTGGATGGGTCCTTTACATACCAAGAAAACTACGTGCTTTGGAAAGCACATTAAGCCGTTGGTCCCGGCTGTCATTCGTGGATCTTTGACAGTCGTTACGGGTCGTCAGAAGCCCGGAAGACTGACAACCAGTCTTACCAAGGGGTATCGTATTACCCAGTAACTGGGTTGTGTAGGTCAGATAGGCAGTCGCTCCATGTAAAATACTGGTATTTAGCCGCATCTGGTTAGACTGGACGCCTACCCCAACATAGTTGGGAAAAGGAGAAGCAGATGAAGATGAAAATTACGTAGGATTAATATACTAATGTGCGTTTATTTGAGGGCTTTGACTTCGAAGGTCGAGAACCTATGTTTTTTACCAGTCTTACTTAATGGGTACATGACATACAGCTGTTGCTATTCCTATGGAAAATCTCTAGTGATCTTGTGTAACTGTATTTACATAAATTTATAGGGTGAGAGGGAATTAGTGGCCGATACTTAAACACATGATTGTACTCATGATAACAAACAACTTTTACTATGGGACCAAACCCGAAATCGCGAAAAAAAAATCAGCTGCTCCCTATATTTTGACGAGTTATGTGAACATGAATGTATGGGACAGCTGGTTTTTTTTTTCGCGAATTTAGGTTTGCTCCCATAGTAAAAGTCGTTTGTTATCATGAGTACAATCATGTTTTTTAAGTATCGGTCACTAATTACCAGTCACCCTATACAGGGTTATTGGTAAAACACCAACAACCTCTTAAGGGGTCATTGTACTCATCATTGTGAACAACTTTTACTATGGTACCAAGCCTGAAATCGCGAAAAAAAAATCAGCTGTTCAGTACATTTTGACGAATTATGCGAACATAAATGTACTGAACAGCAGATTGTTTTTTCACGATTTTTGCGATGAGTACAATGACCCCTTGATGTTTGAGAGGTTGTTGGTGTTTTACCAATAACCCTGTATATAAATATTGCAATATAACATAGTAAAGTATAAATTAGCAATGGCGATCATCGATCACATATTCAGCCAAACCGTTATTCACTGAAAAAGACCTTGAAAATGACAGATTTTTTGTCAAAAAATTCAACAGAATTGCTGAACAAAACATGCATGCTACCTATACATAAATCGAATATATCACTAAATACATTAATATAATCCAGGGCCTGCAGTCTCGACATAGATAGCGATCACTTTACGACCGAATTCGATCGCAAAGTCCTCTTGGGGTACCTAGACAGTCAACATTGCTTGGCAAGATTATTTCGTGTTTCGTCATGCAATTTTGACCGTCTAGGGACCGCACAAAGACTTTGCGATCGAATTCGCTCGTAAAGCGACCGCTACCTATGTCGAGACTGCAGGCCCAGTATCGTAGGGTATGTGAATACCTGCCAAGGTCGCGGATTGTTTGTGGCCTTGGCACAGGCAACTGAAGGAACACGGGTGGGTTTTAGTCAGTAAAAGCTTGACACGCCCTCCCGCTCCACCCAGAGCGGGAGAAGTTATTCGATGATTTCCCACCCACAAAAAAAAAGGTGTGGCATTATCATCAAATAAATCAAGATTATCTAAACCTGAAGCCAGGATCTACCATCTTCAATATCATAATCCACAGCCCGACTTCTTCCATTGCTGGGTCTTGGCTCTCTTTGTTATTCCCAAGTTCCGACCTCCTAGTGCCAGACTCAAACCAACATGTAAGATAGATCAATAAATAAAAAGTTGGGAGTGTCGTGGGCCACCCCGACTTCCGGGACACCGGTTGGAACGAAGATCCATTCGCTGTATATTATGTATTAATACAGACAGAGCCATCTAGTATCAGTTTTTACAAACTAAAACTTATACAAGATGGCTCTGTATTAAAAAAACACAAAACAAAAATTTTGCTACCTACTGGGAATTTGAGACCTTGAAACCAACTTTTCTCGGCATTTAATAACGCGTTTTATAAAAGGTTATAAAAGACAGCCTCCTAAATGACACTCCCAGTGTTTTATCTAAGAAGAAGGAAATAGGGCTACCAATTTTATAGTTGCACATACCAGTGTTTGTCTCTGCATCACCCAAAGGTTGACTGGTAGAAAATCCCTATTGCAAATGCATTAAATAAACATATAATATATATCTGCTTAGCCTTTTCCCAACTATGTGGGGGTCGGCTTCCAGTCTAACCGGATGCAGCTGAATACCAGTATTTTACATAGAGCGACTGCCTACCTGACCTCCACAACCCAGTTACTGGGTAATACGATACCCCTTGGTAAAACTGGTTGTCAGACTTTCGGGCTTCTGACGACCCGTAACGACTGTCAAAGATCCACAAATGACAGCCGGGACCAACGGCGTAACGTGCTTTCCGAGGCACGGAGGAGTCTCGGTATGTAAAGATGGTCACCCATCCACAGACCAATCCCGGCAAGCGTAGCTTAACCTGATGGATCGACCCGTGTGGCTGTTATTACTTAGCCACGAGCTCCTCAAACATATAAATAACACATAAATTGCTTTTACGCAACGATGCGAATGAGATGTGCATCCCTGGTGCGTAGAGTGCGGGCCAGCTCCAAAATATCCTAAAAATGATGACTAGCAGGCTCAATTGCATATACATCAGGGTTACTCAAAGTGGGGTACGCGAACCCTTATGGGTTCGCCATTTGAAAGCAGGGGGTTCGTGACAAGATTCACGTAATGGCGGCTGGATGGCTGACAAGCGAGCCAAGTTGGAATTGACCAAAATTACTGCTAAAATCGACTCAATTTGTGACAAGAAACAAGCCCACCCATCACATTAATTTTCTTTTTGATACTGTATTTGATAACTTTTATTAAAATAAAAACCGTATTTTCTACTAACTACAGGTACGTGAGGTCATAAGTTTGAGGAACCCTGATATACATCAATCACTGCAGCGCCAACTCCCATGGGATAAAATAAATTTAAATTAAAATAAAATAAACTAACATCTTTCTTAAATTTACTAACACAATGAGTCCTTGTCACTTGAATAAAGAAATTTATTTTTATTATTTAGTCCCTACATTTAGGTGTTGCATTTTACTCTCAAGTAACGTGTCTCTGTCACTTTAGTAGTCCTTTTCAAACTCGCTACGTACTTAAACAATAGTTCATTACACCCAAAAATCACAACACACCTGAGCAAAAACGGTCGCTCGCAGACACATGCCTATTATCGCCAGTAATCGCTACGTCACAACTCCGAATCGCGAGTTCGTACGAAGGTCGTCGGGCCTTTGACATGTTACGTAATATCGCTGTGACTCAGCCAGTTAGCATGCAACGGGTTAACGAACGGACTCATTGCAATCTTCTATTGGTGGGTGACGTCATGAGTTATGTAAGGTGGGTAATAGAGTTTTTAGGGGTAAATGGGAGGAAATGGAACTAAAATGGGTATATCAAGTAGATTGAGCTATAATTTTTTATTGTCAAACCTATGCAAGGTTTAAAATAAACTAAGTAATGACAGCCGCACAGGCCGATCCATCAGGTTAAGCTACGCTTGCCGGGGTAATGCTCACCCATCCACGGACCACCGTGGATGGGTGAGCATTTTTACATTTCCCGTTCCTTGATAGGTGCAAACGTTTTTTTTTATTAATGTTATCAAGTTTTTCTTTCAGTGTACATAAGCCGTTGGTCCCGGCTGTCATTCGTAGATCTTTGACAGTCATTACGAGTCGTCAGAAGCCCGAAAGTCTGACAACCAGTCTTACCAAGGGGTATCGCATTACCGAGTTACTGGGTTGTGGAGGTCAGATAGGCAGTCGCTCGCATGTAAAATACTGCTGCGGCTGGTTAGACTGGAAGCTGACCCCAACATAGTTGGAAAGGGCAGATTACTTGATCAAGAACCTCTTAGATTATAAAACTCTTTACTATGCGAATTACAGATCATATAAAATGCAAAAAAATTGCATAGGGTGACACAATGGGTGGTCTTATCGGTATTTTAAGGTCACGCTAGTCTGTTATTCCTCCACACAAACGTAGTATGGTAATTACTCGTCCGTTTGACGGCGTACGTTCATAACTAAAAATTATTTCAATTATATTATAACTCTGTATGAAGATGTCAGAAGATAGTACAAAATAAATAAGTATGTAATGATTTAAAAAAAAAAAACTATTCAAATGAACGTACTTCTTCCATTTACATATATGACGTTTTTATGCTGACTTAGCGGGTTATGTTTAGGTACCGATTATCATTACTTTTGGATCAGCCCTTGTACATAAAGCATATAGATACTTATAAATATTTTCGAACGAGATTATTTCGATACTATTACGGTATCGTTGCGATTTAGATCTGATAGCTACTCTGTCACCATTATCATGTTGCACTTGATTTTTGTTTGGAAATCAAAACCATATTTGAAACTAGAACTTAAATGCCTAATTACACATATATGAAGCACCTTATTACACCGTATTACAGCTCCTTTCCTAAAAGGCATCTCTTCAATTTAGATTTTTCTGTTTACACGAAAGTGACTCAAAACACACATGACCTAAGGGTACATGACCTTTAAGTAAAACTTAGCTAAAAAAGAAAGTTTTCCGAGAGAAAAGGAAAGTAAGCATTGAATTGAAAAAAAAAGCCGGCCAAGTGCGTGTCAGACCACGCAGGGTTCCATAGTTGCGTTCCCTACTAAATGAAAAAACAATGTTCAAAATCTGTCTACAAATGACGACAATATTGATGTAAATATTTAAAAAAAAAATACCTAAAATAAAAATACAATTACAAAGTGCATTTACATACAAGATTTGGTGATCACCTTTTAAGCAAGGAATTACGAACATTATAACCTCCTCCTTTTAAAAAAGTCGGTTAAAAATGACCCTTCATGAGCCAACAGCTCCTGAAGGGTCATCATGACACACATTTCTGTCTAACCATGACTAGCGGTGACAATGAATAAGTAACAATAGGACCTATTTAATAACTGACTAATAACTATTTATTTATTTATTTATTAAATAGGTCATAGAACTTTCCGTAATAATACAACGGAATCCTAATTTCCTGTAAATAATGTGTAAAATTATGACTAGTATAGAACAATTGTGTAACTATTTTCCTTTTGACTGTGTTATAAAATTCCATTCGGAAGTTTTTTGCGTAACTCAAGATCTGTGGTAAGGTTTGTGGGTGTAAGGGGTTATACTGGATGACTTTTTTTACCGTCATGATAAAAAGGGGTATAATAGGTGAACAGAGTAGAAGCCTATGGCATACCTAGATTTTTGATAAAATATAATTTCTAAATTCAAATCATACGCACCCTGCGTATAGATCAGAATGTTTGGTCACAAAAAGAATGAATGAAAGGCAATTGCATGCAGCTGAAATGAGAATACTAAGAGGGATGTGTGGTGTTACGCGAATGGATAGAATAAGAAATGAGTATGTAAGAGGAAGTCTGAAAGTGACACCGGTGACTGAAAAGTTGTGTGGAAATCGGTTGTCATGGTATGGGCATGTGATGCGGAGGAATGAGGAAAATGTCGTCAGGAAAGTGTTGAGTATGAACGTGGAGGGCTATACGAGTAAGGGAAGACCAAAGAAACGATGGATGGACTGTGTGAAAGATGATATGGCTAGAAAGGGAGTGACTACCGAGATGACGACTAATAGAGAAGTATGGAAGAAAAAGACATGTTGCGCCGACCCCAAATAAATTGGGACAAGGGCAGGAGAGTGATGAACTAGATCGTTGTATTTTATAATCATTTTTAACATTTACTAAATAGTAAATAATTAACAATTATGTAAATTTTAAGTAAATTCCAAAATAACTGTCTAAAATAGCATACATACTTATAAATACCAACGATCTAGATAATTTACTGAAAAAAATAGTACTTTGATTTAAATTTAATAACATAATCATAAAATCCTCTAGAAAAGCGATGTTGCCAGCCTACGCGGCGTGAACGCTCTGAAGGAATTTTGATATTTGGCACACGGATAGATCGTGCGTGAGCTGGGTTAGGACATAAGATACTTTTTATCCTGGCAGTACATTCCCGTAGGATAATTTGTGACCTTCACACAGACGAAGCCACGGGCAAAATCTAGTATACTATAGTTTTACATATACAGGGTTATTGGTAAAACAGCAACCTCTTAAGGGGTCATTGTACTCATCATTATGAACAAATTTTACTACGGGACCAAACCTGAAATCACGAAAAAAAAAATCTGCTGTTCAGTACATTTATGCTCGCATAATTCGTGAAAATGTACTGAACAGCCGATTTTTTTTTTTTTTTTTTTGTTCGCGATTTCAGGGTTGGTCCCGTTTCCCAAATAACGGTAGGAGGGGTTCGCATTGGAGTCGAGTCGACGATGAAGTACCTGGGACTCGTCCTCGACAGCCGGTGGAACTTCGTGGAGCATTTCCGACGTTTGGCTCCCAGGCTGGAGCGGGCTGGGGCTGCCTTGAAGCGGCTCCTGCCCAATCTAGGTGGTCCAAACGCCTCCTGCCGGAGGCTTTACGCGGGGGTCGTGCGGTCCATGGCCCTTTACGGGGCACCGGTGTGGGCGCGTTCCCTGAGGCTGCGGCCAGTCCGCCGGTTGAACGCGTCCCAGAGGGTCATGGCCATTCGGCTAGTCCGGGGTTACCGCACGGTCTCCGGTGAGGCGGCGAGCCTCCTTGCCGGATTGCCGCCGTGGGATCTGGAGGCGAAAGTCCTCGCGCACGTGTGGGAGTGGCGCGAGGAGGCGAAACGCCGGGGCGTAACTCCGCTGCCGCGAGAAATCACGGTACAGCGGACAGAGCTCCGGCGGGATCTCATGGCGACATGGAGAGTGCGACTGTCGCAGCCCAGCGCTGGGCACGCCACAATTGCGGCGATAAGTCCCCTCTTTGAGGAGTGGTTAGAGAGGCGCCACGGCGTCCTCACCTTCCGCCTGACGCAGGTCCTTACCGGACACGGTTGTTTCGGGAGGTTCCTGTTTCGCATAAGGCGGGAGGAAACGCCCGGGTGTCACCATTGTGTGGATCGCCCAGAGGACACGGTGGAGCATACAGTGGCGGTCTGCCTGGCTTGGGCAGAGCACCGCCGTGTTCTCACGGAGGCGATCGGCGGCGGCGATCTCTCGCGTCCGAGCCTGGTCCAGGCCATGGTGCGGAGCGAGAGTGCATGGGAGGCCGTCACCTCCTTCTGCGAAGCGGTAATGCTTGCGAAGGAGGAGGCGGAACGCGTGAGGGAGAGGCAGCCTCACGCCCTTAGTCGCCGCAGGAGACGCCCTGGGCGGCGGAAATCGATAGCCGATTCCCAGCCACCGTAGGCGCGGGCTTGCGGACGGTGAGGACCAGGCCCGGGTCGACGGCGCGTTGTGTTCCACGCGCGCCTCAAAGAGATGTCAGCAAAAGATGGGGTCCAATAGGGCCGATGCCGCTGGGGTCGCGGGTTGTTTGAAAAAGATACCGTGGCCCTGGCATAGGCAACTGAAGGAACACGGGTGGGTTTTAGTCAGTAAAAGTCTGACACGCCCTTCCGCTCCACCCAGAGCGGGAGAAGTTATTTGATGATTTCCCATCCACAAAAAAAAAAAAAAAAGGGTTGGTCCCGTAGTAAAAGTTCTTCATAATGATGAGTACATTGACCCCTTATGAGGTTGTTGGTGTTTTACCAATTATTATTATTATCATAATAAACATCACGCCTTGTTTCTAAAAAGGGTTAGGCAGAGCTATACCTATAGTACGTACACCCAGATTTTGCCAGTTATGTTTAAGTCCCATATATAATAGAGGGCGAGCCTATTGCTATCAACCGAGCACAAAACCAGACTCCGAGCTGCTACTGAGAAATTCCAGATAGAAAAGAAAATTGCACTTTGCCCGACCCGGGAATCGAACCCAGGACCTCAGTCTCAGCAGAAGCGGTAGCCACCACTAGATCAACGAGGCAGTCAGAATGAAGTTACTGCCATCTAAAGGACGTTTGATATCAACTCAATTAACTGCCTGGTAATGTGAGTGTATTGGAGGACATTAGAGATCCTTGGCTTGACCTCAAACTCGAAACATTTCAATTTAAGAATGAAAAAAAAATTAATAGGAAAAATGAGGGAATTTCAAAGAAAAAATCTGATTTATCAATATTTTGGTGTTTGTTAGTAAAAGATACGTTATAATAAACATTATAACCAAATTTCAAGTTCATAGGTCAATGGAAAGTTAAAAAATTCTTTGGAACAAAATTTTTTAAAAAAAAAGCTGCTTTGGTGAATCCTCATTTATTTGCTTTCCAATATTTTTTAAAACAAAAAATACCAAATTTATCTACTCAACGAGTTCTAAACAATGATACCCTAATCGATGAGGTAGGTCAACTTTTTTTTCGCGCCCCTGTTTAGCTGTATCAGAGCCCCTTAAAAACATTTAAACATATTTTTTAACAATTTGTTAAAAAATATGTTGGAGATGGTTATACTGTGAAAATTTGAAGACTGTAACTCTAACCGTTTAGCTGTAAAACCAGTGTGACAGAAGACTGGCGGACGGACAGACACGTGAGTGATAGCAGTAGGGCTCCGTTTGGACCCGTCGGGTACGGAACCCAAAAAAGTATTTAAATCAAACTAGGTAAACACACTTTAAAACAATGAAAAGTAAAATGACAAAACGTGTAAAAAAAACAAAAAACCCTGTGCGAGGCCAAAAGGCTCCTATATCAGTGTGATGCTGCAACATTTAAAAGTAAGTGTCGCAGCGCTGGTATTATGATAGGGCCCGCTGTCATGTCACAGACAGAAGTAATAAATAAAATAAAATAAAAAATAACATTTATTTGTCGGCGAAGAAAAACATCGTGAGGCAACCTGACTTATAAGCACAGATTAAAACAGATGGGACAATCCGCAGTTTAGGTATGAAGCTACAAGTACGTGGCGGGCCTATCTCACCGGGCCAATTCAGTAGGACTGCCGCGCGCGGTCAGAAGGTATAAGAGTTACGCGTTAGAAAGAGAGGCAACTTGTAGGAGACTATAACTGTAGGTAATAAGCGTTGTGCGACCTGAATTGCACTTTATTGTGTCGTAGCAAGCGTCGTTTTCTATTTAAATTATTTTGCGGAGTGTCCCATCTGTATTAATCTGTGCTTATAGTTAGTCTGAAACGCCAACCCGTCTTGAGCAGGCGTGGTAATCAATGCTCGTGCCTTCTCTGTATGAGAAGAGACCTTTCTCGTGCAGTGGGACAATAATAGGTTGTATTATTATATTAGTATTATTTTTTTGGGCACTTTTGAATTGTCCAGTAATATTGGTCAAAAAGATGAAGCTAGTTGCTCTAGGGGCAGAAGATGGGCAAGAAACTCCATGGACACTCTTTCTTTTTTCTGGCGGAGATTCTGAAATCCCTTTGCAAATGGGCTGAAGACCACCACTGTTTGGACTTAGAAGTCGGACGTGGAACTTACGTCCTACTTCCCAACCCTAACAAATATCCGCGTAGCGTTTTATGCGGTAAAGGGCATTTACCTCCAAAAAGTATACGTCAATGTCAATCAATAAAGTACCTAAAAATCGATTACATTGGGAATATTTTATATTATGCTAATTTAAGTAAATATTATCATTATGACCTCATAAATATTCATGTATAAAAACCGTGATTAAATTAATGCATTGGGTAAATGTCACCTTTGTATATTATTTTATCGAAACATAATTTTAATTGAATTTATAATAATTTTTGTAATTATTTCTACATGTATCACAATATTGTTTGAAGTTGCACAAAAACTCATTATGTTATCTAAGACCATTTTTATCAGTTTAATTATTAGTATGTCTACGGGTGTACGGGTCCGTGGATGAGTGACCATCTTTACATACCGAGACCCCTCCGTTCCTCGGACGTTTTCCTGGCTGTCATTCGTGGATCTTTGACAGTCGTTACGGGTCGACACAAACCCGAAATTCTTACATCCGGTCTTAACAAGAGATATCGTATTACCCAGTAACTGGATTGTGGAGGTTAGACTGGAAGCTGACTCAAACGTAGTTAGGAAAAGGCTAGGCAGATGACTTGTACGTGGCCTACAATCGATAAATTTGGATACAACCACATAGATAGAACGAACCAGCAAATGAAGGATTACGATGATAACGGTGATGTGCTAGAATCGCTATTTGACTATGGGCCGGTTTTTTGAGCCTTTCACATTTAGCCAAAATTCAACCATTAGTTACTATGTTTAACCATTGGTTGAGTTGACTACCGATCAAAAAACTATCCCTAGCTGATGATAATTTGGAACTGAAGAAGGAAACACACAGTGAAGACTGGAAAGCTATAGAGAGACCAATGCCCATGCCGGGCATTTTTTGACCTTTGGACAAAACAGGTTAAAAAATGAAACTACCTGCGTCTGTGTTTCCGAACGCATACAACCCTAATCTCTTCAAAGTTAGAGTGAACAGACTTCTTCTGGGTAAGCTCAGTCCATCATCGATTTGGTCTCTGTCACCTCTGATCTAGACTAGAGTCAAGAGCAAACCCACCTCAAATACAAAAAAAAAAAAAAACTTAAGACCACCGTCCAGGACGCTACTCAAAAGCAACGTGTTACACACCCAAATGGCCAATGAGTAGCCAGAATGTCAATAGTGTCAATTCCTTGTCGCTTCACTTCACCTAAATTTTCACAGTGAGATTTACGCATCAAAAAACCGGCCCTAAAGCCTATTCCCAACTTTGTTGGAGTCGGTTTCCAACCTAACCGGATGGATGTAGCTGAATACCAGTATTTTACATGACGCGACTGCCTACCTGACCTGCACAAACCAGTTACTGGGTGTCAGACTTTCGGGCTTCTGTCGACCCGTGACAACTGTCAAAGATCCACGTATGACAGCCCGGACCAATGGCTTCAGTTTCAAATAAAGAGATTTATTTTTAATTTCCAGGGTACAAACTCCTGAAGTAGGACAGCTGTAGCCTTTTCCAAGCCAGGGAAATGACCGATGCATGACATCACCACTATTTAAAGAAGCACTCTATCTAGATGGTACTGAACTTTCAAAAACCCCGACAATTAACCTATTACAAAATAATTGTAATGTCGTTCACCTAACTATCGGGTGCCATCACGAAGGGACATTCCGAAGAACCACTTCATCAATCATTCTATTCGAGATTTTGTTAATACATAAATTAATACGCAGTGAGACCTGGGTAGTCCCGAACCACCTAGCTGACAAGTTATTTTTACCGGGACATGAGGTTTTCTCAATAGTTCAGACACGAAACAAACGGGTAGGATTTAAATCTTTCTTAATCCAAAGCCCACGGGCGGGAAAAGTTCGCAAATAATATCTGATTTTATGATTTATCTATTAATATATGTCGTTAAAGTGATGGCAAAATATATGTGATCATTTGTGGAAGGCATATTGAAGTGGCAGTGCAAATATGTGGCATCGAAGGAAAACCAAAACTGTCTGACGAGACAAGTGACGCAAAAATATAGGATACTACATCGACTTCAAAAATATGTATCACCTCTTAGAATGCTGAAAAAATCAAAATCAAAATTCATCTATTCAATCTAGGCTGAGAATCAGCACTTTTTGAACGTCAAAATTCCATAAGACAGTCCCCCAAAACGCCCGCCCTTCACCACTTCCTTGTGCTTTAGCTGGGGAGAAGAAGTGGCGCAACAAACTCCCCAGCAGCACAGCTGTCTGTCAAACTGAGCTGATGTCGACTATGCTGCCAGTATCAATTACCTTAAAGTAGGTAAGTATGAATTTCATACTTGATACTGGCTGAAGAGCCGACATCGGCTCAGTTACCAAAAAGAAAAATTTAATAGGCGCAGCTTTTGAGTACGCGCCGTTTGTTTTCCTTAAAACAGATTGAAATTTTACTACGGTTTCCGATACTGCCGTAGCCATTGTATTTGCTCGACACTAGACTTAGTAGGCTTATTGCATTCCTTATAAAGTAAGCTTTAACCAATTATCATATTTCCTATTCTGAGCAGATTTACGGCCTAATGACAAGATATCTTAAACTTTAATGATATTTACAACAGATTTTCTTACGGTTTACGGACTCTGCCGTAGCTATTGTATTTGCTCGGCGCTACACTTTTTAGGCTCATTGCATTTCTTTTGATGCAAGCTTTCTTCTATTGGAGTATTTTTCATCTGTGAGCTGAGTTACGGCCGATATGAGACGACATCTGACGTTCTTTAGCTATTCTCAAATTCATATTAATTTTTAACCCTATTTTGGCCAATATTTATGTTGCTTCTCTTTAGGTCCTGGTATTGCTTTGTCGACTCTTGACAAAAACACCAGAATAACTGATCTACTTAAACATGTTTGTGCGCTATACGAATTGATATTTTAAAACATAGTGAGAAGTAGACGGTCGCGCGCAAGTGCGTGCACTCACACATTGACGTTATATGCAAATCATATCCAGCCATAAAATTGTTATAAATATGACCAATCTTCTGAATGCTCAATTATTACTCTATTATTATAAGTGTCGTAGTTATTAGCGGTTGAAAACTTACATGTTTTTGTCGGTCAGAAATATTGAACATACCACCAGTACACCGAGAGAAAAATGTTTTCTACCATCAAACATTATCGTCTGATATTTATGCTGTTAGTGCAGTAGGATGTCAACACTCTTGGATACTCATGTTTCAAGAAATAAAGGATCTCGTATCTTGATTTCAACTTTTGCTAGACATTTGTGTGTGAACTTTACCTTCTGAAACATCTTTATAGTGATTTGATTGTAATTCAATAACAGACAAATTACAATTTCAATTAACTACCATTCCTATGATTAAGAAATTAATTGTAAGTACTCTTGTTTCTTTGAACTGAAGTTAGGTAAAAAAATGTCATTGACTAACCTATGATCTTGACGTTATGACTATCTTAGTAAACATAATCTACCTAGCCTTTTTCGTAATTATATTAAGGTCAGCTTCCAATCTTACCGGATGCAGTTGAATACCAGTACCTATTTTACATGGAGCGACTGTCTATCTGACCTCCACAACCCAGCAACTGGGTAATACGATACTTAATAGGAACATACGAATACATAGCCGGGTACAACGGCTTAACCTGCGCTCCGAGGCACGGAGGAGGTACCTATCCACGGACCAACCCCGGCAAGCGTAGCTTAACCTGATGGATCAACCCGTGCGGCTGTTATGACTTAGCCACGAGCTCCTCCGCATAAAGAGTAATAACTATGAATAAAATGTCTAATACTTCTTATACAGGAAAAAAAAATAACATTACCTAAACACAATTACGTCCAGGTCCTCATGGTTCCACCAAAATACTCGTATAGAAAAAAAAATCCTTCAACAACAAAATGATCAGAGCAGTGGTGGCCCAGTGGTAACGGCCGCGATTTATTTATTTATTATACAAATCAAATCAAAACTCATTCATTCAAATACAGGTAGATGGTGGAATGGAAGAGGAATGCAAAAAAGGTGGTAGCAGTTTCCAGGGCTAAGGCGCAGGAGAAGTTGTATGACTCACTGGACAGCCCAAGAGGCCAGAAGGAGCTATACTGGATTACAAAAGCAAGAGAAAGGAGAACAAGAGATATAATTCATATTAAGTGTATGAAAGATGAAGCCGGTAAGGTTCTGCCCCAAGATGACGAGATAAAAGAACGATGGAAGTTTTATTTTGAAAAGCTAATGAACGAAGAGAATAAATGGAATGGTGTGCTCAAAGAGGTACAAACAAATATGGGTTTGGTGAGGGAAATTAGCATGGATGAAGTAAGGAAGGCAGTTCGAAGTATGAAAAATGGAAAGGCCATGGGCCCAGATGATATACCAGTAGAAGTATGGAAGTGTTTAAAAGAAGATGGATGTATGTGGCTGACTTTATTCTTCAATAAGTTGTTGCATGAAGAAGCGATCCCACAAGAATGGTGCAATAGTTCGCTAGTACCCATCTTCAAGAATAAAGGTGACGTACAGGACTGCAACAACTATCGAGGGATAAAGCTTATGCCCCATAGTATGAAGGTATGGGAGAAAATAATAGAGAAAAGATTGCGAGAGGAGAATGAGATTACCCCAAACCAGTTTGGGTTTATACCAGGTCGAGGAACAGTGGACGCCACTTTTGCACTCCGCCAATTGTGCGAGAAGTACAGACAAGCACACAATAACTTGCACATGGTGTTCATTGATCTGGAAAAAGCGTATGATAGGGTACCTCGGGATGTCTTGTGGTGGGCCTTGAAAGAGAAAGGTTTGCCCGGGAAGTATGTAGAGTTAATTCGTGCTATGTACAGTCAATCTTGTACCTACGTCCGGTCGGCTGCTGGCAATACCGACGAGTTCATTGTGACGGTAGGCTTGCACCAGGGGTCGGCTTTAAGTCCTTACATCTTCCTGTTGATTATGGACGCTCTGACAGCGGACATACAGGAAGAGGCACCCTGGTGCATGCTATTTGCCGACGACATCGTTCTTGTCGGTGAAGATGGACCTGAGATCCAGAGCAGATTGGAGAAATGGCGATTTCGGCGGTCTCTCCAGTGCTGGAGCCATAGCGCTTGATGGCGCGCTTCTCCCGGTCTGCCTCGACTTCCGGTATCTTGGTTCACTTGTGCAAAGCGATGGCGAAGTAGACCGGACTGTTAAGCACAGAATTAACACTGGATGGATGAAATGGCGGCAGGTCACGGGAACAATCTGCGACTCCCGCATTCCCCTTAAACTCAAGGGGAAGATTTATAAAACAATGGTTAGACCTGCTGTCTTGTATGGATCAGAATGTTGGGCCAAAAAAAGAATGAATGAAAGGCAATTGCATGCAGCCCAGATGAGAATGCTAAGAGGGATATGTGGTATTACGCGAATGGATAGAATAAGAAATGAGTATGTAAGAGGAAGTCTGAAAGTGACACCAAATTGCTATAGGTGTGCTTATAAAATTTGAGGGATTCCCTCGTTTATCATGGGATCCCCTCATCAGATTCTGACTTGGTGGCAATAGGACTACGAGTATTTCGAGAGCATACCCTTTCAAACAAAGAAATAATTTTGCAAATCTGTCTATATATGCTGGAGTTATGCCCGATTATACATAAAAAAAACATAAACACCCAAATTCAGAACATCCTTCTTTTTGGAAATCGGTTAAAAATGCTTCCTATCCATAATATTTCTAAGTTCAATAAGTAAATAGCAATGTCTGCACCCAAACACACTTGTATGACATGTGTATATATCACACTATGTACCTAGATGCTACCAAAGCGTCTAGACAGACTAGACGGATCTACCTAGATAACAGTCTAGACTAGTTTTAACACCTATTGATTCTAAAACTTAGTTCTGTACAGACTTCAACACCAGGGTGTTCTGGCATAAAACCTCCTCGGGTATAAACTATAGATTAGACAGATTGTGAAATGCCGATACTTGGCGCTAGTCTTCTAGTCTCAAACACCTACATTTCATACAATTATATTTACATTAATATTGTTTCGGGCGATTACGTTTTCACTCCCATAAACCTTTACGAAATGAGACAATTTTGGTCTCATTACATTCAGTACACCTTTATCTAGGTCTGCATGTTTTTCAATCAAATTTAATTTAAAAAAATAAAAACCTAACATAAAAAATCCCATAATTTTTTTTTTTGTCAAAAATTTAGATATTTAGATGCTAATAACTTTTATCGTATGCAATATTTATTTATAATAAAAACGTACGGACCTAGTTTTTCATTATACCTACAACATTTTCAAAATTTATGAAAATTAAACTATCTTTACGGGGAGAAAAATGTTATCGCTTTTTGTATATAAATTTACAGCTGTGCAATCCTCTTAAGAGACAAACATTGAAGAGAAAATAATTGATAGGTTTTGATATGTCAGAGAGACAGTTCCAGGCCAAAAGGCTAGCTAGATTAAAATATATATTGTAACGTGTTATAAAATATATTATAATGTGAATAGTTTATTATTTAATTATTCATCATCTGCCTAAACTTTTCACAACTATGTTGGAGTCGGCTTCCAGTCTAACCGGATGCAACTGAATACCAGTATTTTACATGGAGCGACTACCTTATCATTAGAACTTAAAACGGGATATTTACCATGTATATTAATTGATTTGAGTTTCCGATATTTCGGCACTGTTGCAAGTGCCATGATCACGGATAAACTGAAGTTATTGCGGGTGGATGTTTACGAGCAGACAAAACGGTCTACCCTCTTTCTTGTTCGTTTAGTGCGATTGACACCGCTACCATTGTCACTTGTTACACTCACAACTCGATTCTGTTCTCGACACACAAAACTCACTGTGTCCGCTCGCGAACTTTTTTCGGTACTCTTGCGGTCTTTACACAATTGGACCACTGGATTCCAGGCTCTCGACAATTGAAACCCATCCTCATGGTTGAAGTTCTTATATTTAGTAATCTCAATCGCTTCTCTCACCAGTCTAGGTATGTAGTGACTTTCTGTCGAGATGACCTGAGGGTTATGTAACTCAATCCAGTGGTTCGATCCGGATTCTATAAGATGTTGAGCTATGGCCGATTTCTGTGTATCGTTGTTTCTCACCGCCCTTATATGTTCCGATATTCTACACGCCACAGTACGCTTTGTCTGGCCAATATACGACCTTCCACAGCTGCAGTCTACCTTATAAACACCGGGTTTTTCCAGGGGGAAGTTGTCTTTCGGCGAACGCAGCATCTGACATACTTTCTTGAACGGAGCGAAAACAGTTTTTACGGCATATTTCCGAAGAATATTTGCAACCTTGTCTGTCACTCCCTTCACATACGGCAAAAATGCCGGTTGCCTCTCAACCTCGCACTTCCGATGTTTGGAAATAGGTTTTAGTCTACGCTGTGCGATCTTCCTTATATATCCATTCCTCCGTAGGACATTCTGCACGTGTGTTAACTCATCCTGTAAATGTTCCTCGTCGCATAAGTCATATGCGCGATTGGTGAGCGAAGTCACTACAGAGTTCAGCTGTCTGGGATGGTGGTGCGAGTCGGCATGTAGATATCGATCCGTGTGAGTTGATTTCCGGTAGACTGAGTGGCCTAGAGAGCCGTCAGCACGAACTAGAATTTTCACGTCCAAGAATGGTATGGTCCTCTCATTCTCCATCTCGTAGGTAAAATTAATTTTTCTATGTATACTGTTTAGATGTGCCAAGCATACCTTTACCTCTTGTTCATCTCCTTCAATCCTTCAAGCGACTACCTATCTGATCTGTTAGTGTGTAATACGATACCCCTTGGTAAGACTGGTTGTCAGACTTTCGGGCTTCAAAGATCCAATTATGACAGCCGGGACCAACGGCTTAACCTGCTTTCCGAGGCACCGAGGGGTCTCGGTACGTAAAGATGGCCTCCTATCCACAGACCGACAGCAGCAAGCGTAGCTTAACCTGGTCGTTCGACCCGAGCGGCTATTATTACTTAGCTACGCGTGCCAAAGAAGTAAAAGTCCCTCAGGCCTTTACAGTATATAGATTCTGAACTTCAGCATCCTAGTTCATTGCTCTTTGTTTGTAATTAATCATTTAATTCAACCAGTTAAATGGCTGAAATGAATAGATTAGCTTATTATTTTTATGAGCTTTTTCTTTTACCAATTCTATAACTATACTGCCGCCGTAAGTAAAAAGGACGTATCTACAAAAATATTGAAATGGAGAAAAAAAATATTTTGTCCTGTTTAAACTATAAGATACAAAGGCAGATGCGTTTTTGAATAGTAAGAATTAATAGGTTTTCGTTAAGTTTACGCCTATATAAAAATACTGGTAGATGCGTCTTTCTTTGCCGATTCCGAATATGTAAAAAAATGTCAGATATGTTTTTTTTCTTTATGACGGCATAGCAGTATAGGTGTCTGTCTGTATGACCGCGCTGTTCTTCTAAACTACGCAGTGGATTTTGGTGCGGTTTTAACCATCATTTAGAGAACTTATTTGGGAAGGTACATCACTACAACCACATCACTTAAACCACACATATCGCATCACATCACTTTAACCTATTTCAAATTGCTAAACTAAACAAAACATTGCCAAAAAGCACACCCCACACTTGGTTGCCTTTTCTGACTAATTTGGTATCTATAGTAAGTCATCACTGCGGCGTGCTACGACCGCATTTCGCCAGTTAGTGTACGGCCCAAGTGAAAAGGCGTCCAGCGGGGCGTTCAGCGTTGCGTGCAAGCGGCGAAGGGCGTTCACCGAGCGCCGCTCGGCCGTCACTGTGCCTACTCGCGAGTACTTGCTTGTGTTTAACACGAACGTCGCACGCGCCGCCCCACCGAGCGCTCTAGTCGAGCGTGCACTCAGGCCGTACAGTTATGTTCAAAAGTACCACGTAATAGAAGGCGATTCCACAGCCAGGCACTAATCCAGACTCCAGGCTGCTACTGAGAAATTCCTAACGATACCATTACATGCCTTTAATAACTACACGGTAAAATTAACGTAAAAGGTCTTAAGGGGGAAACTCCAGGTAGCCCGCGAAATTCAAATTTTCTTACATTTTTTGCAATTTGCAAGTCAGTATTAGGTTGTATGTATGATTCGCTACCGTAAAAAAATATTTATGTACATAATTATAATTAATCATTAAAATCAGTAATACAACTCTTTAAGTTAGTATAATCCTCAAATGTCAAGATTTCACAAAATAGTCATTCATTAGGATTCTTAAAGAGTGGTATTGATGACTTTAATTTTATAACTTTGTAAATTCATACTTATTACTATTGCGAATCACATTTTGATCAACGTACAGCCTAATACAGGCAGGATGGCGTGGTTGGTTAAGATACCGCCTATCATGTCGCAGGTCATGGGTTCGATTCCCATCCAGGACAAACATTTGTGTGCATGAACATATCTGTTTGTCCTGAGTCTGGGTGTAATTATCTATATAAGTATGTATTTACAAAAAAAAAAGTTGTGTATCAGTTACCTGATTTCCATAGTACAAGCTCTGCTTATTTTTGGATCAGATGGCCGTGTGTGAAATGCCCCAGGATATTATATTATTATTATTATACTGACTTGTAAATGGCAAAAAACTTAAGAAAATTTTACGCTGACGCTGTCGCCTTAACCCATTTTACAGTATGCAACTTAGTAATAGACTTGGGCCGTGTTATCATAGCCACTTTACACTATAATGAGAACACCTGGTCACCAAATTGTTGACTATAGTACGATATTAATACACAGGTGTACTTTTGCCTAGGTAGGTAGGTTTGGCGTACTTCCACCTGTTAATTCCCTTCAGCTACCTACTTTGAATCCAGTGTACCCATTATGCTAAACATCATTTGCCTAGTCTTTTCCCAACTATGTTGGGGTCAGCTTCCAGTCTAACCGGATGGAGCTGAATACTAGTATTTTACATGGAGCGACTGCCTATCTGACGTCTACACTCAACTGGGTAATACGATATCCGTTGGTAAGACTGGCGGTCAGACTTTCAGATCCACGAATGACAATCGGGACCAAACGGCTTAACGTGCTTTCCGAGGCACAGAGGAGTCTCGGTATGTAAAGATTTTCACCCATCCACGGACCAATCCCGGTAAGCGTAGCTTAACCTGATGGATCGACCCATGCGGCTGTTATTACTTAGTCACGATTGGGTAACTTGAACTATGGAAGAACTATGTCCCTTGCCTGACCAATGTTATACAGGGTTATTGGTAAAAACCAACAACCTCTTAAGTTGTCTGGGAATGACACCCGTTACTATTATAGTTAACAGTAAGTACATCATTATTTATTTTCCTTAGATCAAACTTTTCCATCCAAAAGCCTGGAAGAATACTCCCTACGTAATAATACTCATTGTACTTTTCCAAAATTGCAAATAAATAAATAAATAACACATGACATATACAAGGAAGGAGACACAAATACACCCTCTCTCTCGCACACACACACTACCACACCCTATGCATACACACTTCACGTACATATCCTTCCTTATACATACAACACACATACACACTTCAGTCATGACGCTACATTTATGAAATATTTCGTCAACCATATAGGAAAGACCTATAGTATCCAAGGTCGGTCAGCTTGGTCGTGACGCGGTCATCGGCCGTATGACATGGCATGACGTGACGACTTCGACCAGGGTTAAAAAACCTCAGAGTTAGTATATTGTTTGTTATGTGTAATGTATTATATTACAATGACGTACAAATTATATATTATTCTGCCGCCGTAAGGAAAAAGAACAGAAATATTGAAATTGAGAAAAACAAATAATTTGTCCTGTTTAAAGTATAAGATACAAAAGCAGATGCGTCTTTTAATAGTAAGAATTATTAGGTTTTCGTTAAGTTTATGCCTATATAAAAATACTGGTAGATGCGTATTATTTTGCTGATTCCACTTATGTCAAAACTGTATTTCGAAAAAAATGTCAGATAGGTATTTTTTCCTTATCAATCTGCCTAACCTTTTCCCAACTATATTGAGGGCAGCTTCCAGTCTAACCGGATGCAGCTAAATACCAGTATTTTACATGGAGCGACTGCCTATCTGACCTCGACAACCCAGTTACTGGGTAATACGATCCCCTTGGTAAGACTGGTTGTCAGACTTTCGGGCTTCTGACGACCCGTAACGACTGTCAAAGATCCACGAATGATAGCCGGGACCAACGGCTTAACGTGCTTTCCGAGGCAAGGAGGAGTCTCGGTATGTAAAGATGGTCACCCATCCACAGACCAACCCCGGCAAGCGTAGCTTAACCTGATGGATCGACCCGTGCCGCTGTTAATACTTAGCCACGAGCTTTTCCTTATAACGGCCGTATTTAGGCTGGATTTTGTGGCGAGTTTTTTTTTCTAAAAGGATGATAATGATGATCAAACGTAACTGAGTTGTGGAGGTCAGATAGGCAGTCTCTCCATGTAAAATACTGATATTCAGATGCATGGTAGCGTAGCTGTGCCAGTAGCTTTAAACTCCCCTGACAATAATAATTACCCTGATTTGTTCCAGCCTGTCCCATCTTGCTGTCCTCCCCCCAACGACGCCCTAAGCCGAGGTTCTTTCTCCACAGAGGGTGCTAGTCGCTTAGTTTTATAAGTTCTATGCCCCTGGCTGGAGGCTTTGAGTTCGCTTAAGGCAGCCACAGGATTGACCGGTTAAGTAGTCACGGCCTCTCTAGGCCAACTACGATATGTCATTCATAAAAAAGAAAAGTCTGGAAGCCGACCCCAACATAGTTGAGAAAAGGAAAGACTAGTACAAATTTTTTAATCCCACTTTTTCACCGTATCAGGCCTTATAAATAGCACTATACTCACCCCCTATGACGTGGGACTTACACACATACTTAACTGGCGAAATTTTGGTGTGAGACCATACCTCTGCCCATCCCTTCAGGAAGTAAAGTCACGAGCAAAAATATGTAACACATAACAAAATTCGATGGTCCCAATTAACAATGTCGGATATATATTTTTACCAATATTCACTTTTTTAAATAAATCGAATTACAATTTAAAAAAAAAAAAATCTTCACTGTCAAAACAAACTTTGAACTGAGGGCTGTTCAAAGTTTGTCCTAACGATAAAAAAAAATCTTTATGATATTAACAATGTCAGTTCTTCAAAAAGTTCTTCAGTAGGGACTAAACAGTAGTTTCCCTGCAGAACCGACATTGTTAATAGGGACCATCGAATTCAAAATCGTTTTTCTCGTGTAATAACGATTGTAACTTTGAGGCATGACCTATTTCATAATGTTATGGATTCCAAGTAGGAAAACACAGTAGGAAAAATCAATTTTAAAAGTTGCTTAGTGTATAAGTACATATTAGTGCTCATGACTTTACCGGCGCGATGTTTTGTTATGTAAGGTATAAACAGTTTAATGCTCTTATTACGTAATAGTACATTATGATGTAATATTCTATATTATTATGTAACTATAAAGTATTATTGGATTATTATGACCTAATATTTCATTAATTAATTACTTTGTTGTGTTAATTAATTATTATCTAATTCCATGAAAATTTAAATTGTGCAGTTTACATTTTCATGGAATTAGATAATAATTAAATGGAGATAAATTACATTTATATTGTAAACAGTTCCTTGAATCTGTGGGTATCAATTTAATTGGACTAATGAGGGAAGATAACTATTATTTAATTTGCGTTGACTTTATCAACGCATATTTTTTTTATTTATAAATATAAATACCTCCTAGTAGTTCTGCGAACAGTACACCTCGCGAGCAAATATTTTTTTGCAACAATTAATTTAACTACCACTACGAGGAGCTCGTGGCTATGTAATAACAGCCGCACGGGTCGATCCATCAGGTTAAGCTACGCTTGCCAGGGTTAGTCCGTGGATGGGTGACCATCTTTTCATACCTAGACTCCTCCGTGCCTCGGAAAGCACGTTAAGCCGTTGGTCCCGGCTGTCATTCATGGATCTTTGACAGTCGTTACGGGTCGTCAGAAGCCCGAAAGTCTGACAACTAGTCTTACCAAGGGGTATCGTATTACCCAGTAACTGGGTTGTGGAGGTACATACTGGTATTCAGCTGTATCCGTATTTATAATGTTTTATGTTTATAAAAACATGGTAAATATCCCGTATTGAATAACTTTAGTAGGTAGTGAAAATAACCATGTCTGTTTAAAATCCTATAATCAACTCCTTTTTTTTTTTTTTTTTTGATGGGAAATCATCAAATAACTTCTCCCGCTCCGAGTGGAGCGGGAGGGCGTGTCAGACTTTCACTGACTAAAACCGTGTTCCTTCAGTTGCCTGTGCCAGGGCCACGGTAACTTAACCCATACCCACTAACTTCCAAGCCTACCAACCAGTCAACCAACCAACACCTACCAACCCAATCTACCTACCAACTTACCAAACCAACACCCAATACCTATTCAACTTTAAAACAAAACCCGATTGCGCTGTAGATTACCAAAAAGCATAAAATAAGCTCAGGTCAAAGAAACTGAGACTAGGACTAAGTCTAAGAAAGTTTAAAGCTGGCGGGCGTGACTGAGTCTAGGTATGAATACTAGGTTCTCGGGGAAGGACCTCAAAACCCCTCTTAGAACGGCCGTGAGCGAGCTGGACAGCAGCATTGACAGTCTAAAATAGTAGTTCTATCGCTCGCTCATCGCTAACCGATTTAATATTTCTTCTTTCTTCCTTTAATCGCAAGAACAAGAGCTTCATGGTACCTAGTGGTGTACAATAGCGCCATCTAGTGACCTTATTGTAGAACTAACATTAGTATTGGTTTTAAAACCTCGTTTTAGAGAATTCTGATAATTATTTTCAGAATTCTCTTCTAGCTTTGTGATGAGTCACGTATAGCCAACGTCCTCCATCAATCCCTACCTAGTAGTTAAAGGGCCAATTCCACTGATAGAAATTTACAATTATTGTGAAGCCCTGACTCCAGAGCTAGGTATGTAATACCTGTATTTCAGGAGTCAGTTTCTTCTTCCTTATTACATGCTTCTGTATGCAATAATTTTAATACTCGTAGAAACACCTCGACTTTTAATTGTTGTTTCTATAAAATTTTAATACAGGATTAAATTCAGGGGCCCATTTAAAAAGAAACTGACAGGCAACAGGAGATAGACAATCTGACAATCAGACAACTTTAGGTATGTACAAGTTGCTTTTATAAATATTCTGCTTTATTAAGCAGCAGCTGTCTTGATAATAGGACAATTTTGTCATGTTTCGATAAATAATGTTATTATATCAGGAAGAGATCACGTTCTCTTTTTGCAACAATTTAACTTAACTTAGTCTCGGAAATACCTTATTATACTGCTATCATAAGGAAAAAAGACGTAACTACTACTTTTGACGGGCCAGTTGGCGTGGTTGGTTAAGATACCACCTATCATGCCGCAGGTCGTGGGTTCGATTCCCATCTAGGACAAACATTTGTGTGCATGAACATGTCTGTTTGTCCTGAGTCTGGTTGTAATTATCAATATAAGTATGTATTTACAAAAAAAAAGTAGTGTATGTAGTATATTAGTTATCTGGTTTCCATAGTACAAGCTCTGCTTAGTTTGGGATCAGATGACCGTGTGTGACATGTCCCAGCATATTATTAAATATTAAAATATTAAACTGCTTACATCGTATTTTTACTAAAAAGAAAAAGAAAATGTTATTTATTTACTGTACTAGAATACTAAGAGGGATGTGTGGTGTTACGCGAATGGATAGAATAAGAAATGAGTATGTAAGAGGAAGTCTGAAAGTGACACCGGTGACTGAAAAGTTGTGTGGAAATCGGTTGTCATGGTATGGGCATGTGATGCGGAGGAATGAGGAAAGTTTTGAGTATGAATGTGGATGGCTATACGAGTAAGGGAAGACCAAAGAAACGATGGATGGACTGTGTGAAAGATGATATGGCTAGGAAGGGACTGACTACCGAGATGACGACTAATAGAGAAGTATGGAAGAATAAGACATGCTGCGCCGACTCCAAATAAATTAGGACAAGGTCAGGAGAGTGATGAACTAGATCGTTGTATTTTATAATTCTTTTTAACATTTACTAAATAGTAAATAAAATATTAAATTCTTTTCTATTTGCAGTAGGTACGCATATAGAAAATAATTAACAGTTATGTCAATTTTAAGTAAATTCCAAAATAACTGTCAAAAATAGCATATATTCTTATAAATACCAACGATCTACGTAGATAAGCCAGCCCACGCGGCGTGAACGCTCTGAACGAATTTGGATATTTGGCATACGGATAGACCGTGCGTGAGCTGGGTTAGGACATAAGATACTTTTTATCCTGGCAGTACATTCCCGTAGGATAATTTGTGACCTTCACACAGACGAAGCCACGGGCAAAATCTAGTATACTATAGTTTTACATATACAGGGTTATTGGTAAAACACCAACAACAACTTAAGGGGTCATTGTACTTATCATTATGAACAACCTGAAATCGCGAACAAAATATCAGCTGCTCAGAACATTTTGACGAATTATGCGAACTTACTGAACAGCTGATTTTTTTCGCAATTTCAGGTTTGGTCTCAATAGTAAAAGTTGTTCATAATGATGAGTACAATGACCCCTTAAGAGGTTGTTGGAGTTTTACCAATAACCCTGTATATTAATTTAATATTGTTCAAACTGTAACCAACACTTTCGCACTACAAAGTTATTATTGATGTTATTTTCTTTCACACAGCAAATTTTGTATTTTAAAAAGAACAATTTTTTTTTTTCTATTTCAATATTTCTGTAGAAACGTCCTTTTTACTTACGGCGGCAGTATATAGTTTCACCAAGACCGCTGTACCGCGCCTTAGGAATGCGTGGCGAGGCGGGGTGCAGCGCTGCCGAATGAGCGGTGGGACGCCCCTTGAGCGTTGACGAATGAGCGGCCAGCATTGCCCCTCGTCTCGCCGCGCACATACCTACGGCACGGTATAGCGGTCTTGGTCAAACTATAGGCTACAATATCTCCTGTCTGTTTATAACATTAACTAATCTGACAGATGATATCATCTCAGACCATTAATAGTAGCAGTCCGCTGCCCCATTTCAAAACCTAGTAAGGGATACTTTTTATAAAAATCGTTTTATTGCATAATCTTGCTAACTTAGTAAGTCCCTACCACATACAAAAACACAGCGTTAAAAACTCACAAATAAGCAGATATATTTAAGCATCAAAACCTAGTAAGCCCCATTCACTGCCCCGTGACCACTTTAAGTCTTTACGCTCTCCTGTAAAATTTCGTTTTAAGTCCTTACTAGGTTTTGAAATGGGGCAGCCGCAGTCATTAGAAGGCCTCTGTGGCCTCGGAGAGTGAAATGAAGGAAGAATAATAGAAAATTAAAATCCAAACTCATTTATTCAAACTAGGCTGAGAATCAGGAGTTTACGAACGTCAAAATTACTTAAGACAGTTCTCCAAGACGCCCGCCCTTCACCACTTCCTAGTGCTTTAGCTGGGAAGAAGAGGCGCAACAAACCCAGTTACTGGGTAATTTGTAAGACTGGTTGTCAGACTCAGGCTTCTGTTGACTCGTAACGACCAACGGCTTAACGTGCTTTCCGAGGGACTGAGGGGTCTCGGTATGGTACCCATCCACGCGATCGACCCGTGCGGCTTTTATTACATAGCCACGAGTCCCTAACTAAACTAAATAAAAATATAATATAATCATAATTCATAACATTTTACAGAGTTTCCAAGTGGCATCGTTTCCAAGATAAATAGCATACTTATTATACTTATACTTCATAAAAAACCTGGATGTCATTATAACAGCGCAATACTGTTCTCATTACACATTGCGTAAAACAGCTTCTGAATCAATTCCTGAAAATGAGTCATTGCGCTATTGATGTTGATAATATTATGTGACTCATCGGGAAAACGAATTGTTTACGTGATATGAATGAGTTATAGGGCTAACTACCCACTATTAGAATTAATAGAACTGGTTAGTATGACATGAAATAAAGTATTTATTTCTCTAAGGTGGCGAGACTACCTAGACGCGTACCACAAGGGTTGGATCGAGGTGGCCCAGGAGCGGCAGTCTCGACACTCGGTAACGATACCTTTACGACTGAAATCGCTCGCTAAGTCCTAATGGGGTAACTAGACGGGCAAAATGGTAATAGTTAGGTTTTTTCAAAGACAAGTATTGGCCACTTCAAATTAACCTTGAATAACGAGGAAAATTGGAGAACATGATTAAATAAAAAAACGGTCCTCTCCGCAACTGGTTTGAAACAGTAAATAGTTTTTTCGTGCTTGTCAAGCAATTTTGACCGTCTTAGTACACCATTAGGACTTAGCGAGTGATTTCATTCGTAAAGCTATCGTTACGAATGTCGAGACTGCCGCCCCTGGGCCTGCAGTCTCAACATAGATAGCGATCACTTTACGACCGAATTCAGTCGCAAAGTCCTAGTGGGGTACGTAGACGGACAAAATTGATTGACACGCATGTGATTTTTTCGTCTTTGTCATGCAATTTAGACCGTCTAGGGTCCCCACTAGGACTTTGCGACCGAATTCGGTAGTAAAGCGATCGCTATCTATGTCGAGACTGTAGCCCTTGGAAAAGGTTGCTTGGAAGGATTTGGGGGAGCCCTTTGCTCAGCTGTGGGACAGTGTAGGCGAACATAAATTAAATTTAGTCAGTTTTAAAACTAACACACAAAATTAGACCTCGATTTAGTTTTATTTTTTCTTTAGTTCTATAAACTAATATAGATTTTAGGACAAATGAAATCACTTCTTATGTATTATAGATTACTGTGTATTTTTTCCTATTAAAAAAATGGACACATAGTTTCGCCGAATTTTACGGAGGACAAGCCCTAGGTCAAAGGTTACTTGTGAACAAGTAGTGAACTTTAAGTTTTTGAGGGTGCCATTCAACGTTGTACAAACGTTGAATGGCTTAAACGTTAATCGTGTCGCGAAATTTAAATACCTGGGGCATTTCCTTACCGACGGCCTTGTAGACGATGTAGATATCGAGCGGGAGCGCAGGTGTCTGGCGGTCAGAGGCAACATGCTGTTCCGCAGATTCTACCAATGCTTTGAAGACGTTAAGATTACGCTTTTTAAGGCATAATGTCAGAGGATCTGGGGACCGGGCAATCTGTGGACTAGTCACACCAAAATGTCGCTAGTTATCCTGCGTATCCAGTAGAATAATATCTTCAGGATGATGTTGGGGCTGCCTCGTTTCTGTAGTGCGTCAGCGATGTTCGCGCTATATCACACTGATGGCTTTCATGTCGTCTTTGATCCCATCATCATCATCCCTGATCCGCAGATTGCGTTACAGCTGCAATAAAATCCTGATGACTGTAGCGGACAGGATCTCATCCACTCTGTGGAGGTCGTTAGTTCGCCGAATTTTGTAAGTTTATTATTAATTTTTGTCGTGTACCTATGGATTTCTCATTATCCGAAGTAAAGATTTTTTTTTCTATGTGCAGAGCCCAAAAAAAAATATCAGCATATAGAAGAAGTGGTTCTACACTACCTAACTACATCGTGAGAATGATTTTTGAGAAATGGTTCTAAAGTCATGTCTTTGCGTTTTTTTTTTTTTTTTAATGGTGCTTATTACCTTTTTTAAAGCAGCTGTAATCGGCGCGCTTCGATCTGTAATAAAAAAACTAAGTTAGTTGTTTAAAAAACGGGTTTGAAGGAGAACCAACGTATAAAATTCTAACACTGAAAATAGCAATCAAACCCAAGTCAAAATTATGTAATAGGTAGCTTTATGGTACCTTTTTAACCGACTTCGAAAAAAAGGAGGTTCACAATTCGGTTGTATTTGTTATCTCAGAACTCCGTCATTTATAAACCGATATGAAAAATTATTATTATATTTGATAGCTTATACTTCCAGATTGATCACATAAGTCAATTTGGTCAAGTTCTGATGAGTGGTTTTTGAGTTAGCTTCAATAATATGTATTTTTTCAACTTATTTGTCACTGTTTTTTACATTGTAAGTAGTGGTATAAATACATACGACTTTATTTGGCGTGGGTGAAAAGTGACTAATAAAAACGTTTTTACAAAAAACAACCGACTTCCAAAAAAAAACACTACAAAGTAAAAATAACTTTAATTTCGGAATTCGGTGGCAAAAATCGAAAATTATACAAAACCAAAGACACCACTGATTGCAATGTCTGTTCAATAGTGAACGATTATGATCCAAAACAAAGCTTCACATTCACAAATGTAGATCGATTGTTTAACCATTCCACAACATCCTTGAACTATGACGTCATCGAGTTTCCATAACGTCAGGGGTTCTCGCCCTGTATGAATCAACTCACCCTCGGAAAAATAAAAGTTTCAATTGTGACTAATACAAAAACAGGGCTCGTGGCTAAGCAGGTAATAACAGATACACGGGTCAATCGAAAGTCAAGCTACGCTTGCTGAAGGCGGTCCGTGGATGGGTGACCATCCAATACCGGGACCCCTCCATGCCTCGGAAAGCTTGTTAAACCATTGGTCCTGGCAGTCGTTACGAGTCTAAAGCTGACAAAAAATCTTACCAAGGGGTATCGTGTTACCCAGTAACTGGTTTATGGAGGTCAGACAGGAAGTAGCTCCATGTAAAATACTGGTATTCAGATCATAGACTGGAAGTCGACCCCAACATAGTTGGGAAAAGGCTAGGCAGATGAGACCTCAACATAAACATATCCAGCCCGCTGGGAATGTTCAACACTGTCTACCAGACAGAGTGTGTGGGTATTATACAAGCGGCGTAAGCCATAGAAGCCAGGAGAGTTACGGATACCCATATACGTATACTCTCCGACAGTGTCTCAGTACTCCAAACCTCAGAGAAAAACATTATATTATCTCGAGACTCACAATGTCACAATGCACTAGAACGAGTATCTAACTGCGACACAGTGACGTAACGAAGCAGGTGACGAACTAGCTAGGAGAGCATCCAGCACGTCAGTCTGTGGACCCGAACCAATCGTACCCATCCCCTTCAACCAGCTACGCAGGTGGTTACAGGAGTTCACACCGGGCTGCAGGCAGTCCAAGGAGGCTATGCTATCCTTAGATGGTAGTCTAACCAGGCGTTTATTACGCCTAGATAGGAACGGCCTGCGCCTGGTGACGGGAGCCATCACAGGACACTGCTCACTAAACAACCACACAATATGCATAACGGACAGTCCTCTGTGCAGAGCGTGCATGGAGGCTTGCTCTTTGAATGACCCAGATAAGAACAAAAACCCTCGGGGCACCCAGATCTTTCACAGTTGTTCTGAACAGACCAGAAACAATGATTAACTTCTGGAGGGAGGTGGGCTGGTTAGAATAACCACCGACAGCCGCCATGGCTCACGTACAATGGTCCACTTGAAGGACTAAGTGCGGAAACCTAACCCAACACCACAGAACGTAGGTTACACAGATGAAGATGAGTGACTAACAGAAAAAAATTCAGTGGAAAATCTTGGAATATTATTAGTAATGAAATTGGCGTCATAAACGATTAAATATTGTCATTGTGGTAATTGTTTCCGGTGTTTTTGTGAAATTAAAGGAGTCACTGAAATTGCGGTGTTGATAGGCAAAAGTTGTTTAAGTTCATCAGAATAACTAATTTAATTTATTGTTGTAGGTTTTGTAACAATAAGTTTTGTGTCGAAGGGGTTTTTTCTAGGACATTCTACCACTAGGCTTCTACCACTCGACACTATAACTAAACTCGCCACAAAATAATAGGTCCGTTTTAACAGTCCATATCGTTTCATATGCCAAAGAGAGACAAACATAGCGGGACAAAGAGGGACAGCCTCATGTCATATGAAACGTTCGGCATATGAAACGATATGGACTGTTAAAACGGACCTATTATTTTGTGGCGAGTTTAGTTATGTAAATTGAGGAAATTAATCGTTCATCCATTGCCAATTTGCCATGTTGTAGCCATTAGATACAACTGTCAAAAAATAACAGAGGGGCAATTCCTGTATTTTTAATCAAGAACGTTCCCATTCTAATATTAGTCTCTATCAAAAATAAATATATCTACACTCCTAACATAAAGTTCTGATTATGAATTAAAAAATGGTACCATAATGACAGACTCTATGTATATATGTATATACAGATTTCTTAACAACATAATGCTATAAAATAACTTTTTTCTATTATCTAGTACACTTCGGATCGACCAAGGAGTTTTCAATTCGATTTTATCATTGTATATGGGGACCGCGCTGGGGCGCATGCGCGGTTGACCGATGATAGCTCCTTAACCGTAGTAACGTAATCTACATTACTATGGTTTCAGAGCCATTATTGTGTTTGTTTACTTTTTGCCAGCTCTGTTTTTTTTTTTTAATTTAAGTAGTTAGAATAAATTGTAAGACACACTTGATATGTATACAATTATGTAATTGTTCTATTTCATATACATAGTTTAATATGCTTATAGACTTATAGAGGCAACTTTTTAACACAATAGGTATTATTCGGTAGAATGATCTGTATTTTTGCCGAATAATCGGCTGAATACGAATGTTCGGTAAACCGAATATGCCGAATACCGAACATAAAACGAATATTCGGCCCATCCCTAAAAATAATACAAAAATATATTTGAGACTCTCACAGTAAGTCCTTTCATTAGATATGTCACACGGTACAGTTTGCAAAACTTTTTATTTTGTTCAATTTTCTTTTTTTCCCCAAAATTGACCTCATATTCAAAATTCATTTATTTAAGTTTGGTTCACAGAAATTCATAAGTGTACCAAATTTCAACTTAATCGGTCCATTAGATTCGGAGCAAATTGGCTGTGACAGACGGACAGACAGACAGACAGACACGAGTGATCCTATAAGGGTTCCGTTTTTTACTTTTAAGGTACGGAACCCTAAAAACTTGTCAATCACAAATATCTATGTTTTTTCAGTTTTTTGGGGGATCACAAGCAGGTACTTTAAAACATTCATGTCAGACTTTTATGGCTACCTTTGACGTCACCTAGGGTGGATATTGCGTCATGGCCAGTCCAATGACGTCATTTCATCACGCCTTTGCATATTTTAGCTGTTCAACCCCTGTTCTTTCAATTTACTTAGTTAATAGGTGTAATCGCTAATTGTGGAGTAACAGGTCATTTTAATGGTTTCTTTGAATTTTTTCAGTAGAGATTTGTTCAAGGTTTCTTTGCATGTTTGATGCAGGATATCATGTGGTTAGAGAATCTTTATTACATCATCAGCTGCCTAGCCTTTTCCCAGCTATGCTGGGGTCGACTTCCAGTCTGACTGGATGCAGCTGAATACCAATATTTTACATGGAGCGACTGCCTATCTGACCTCCACAACCCAGTTACTGGGTAATATAATACCCCTTGGTAAAACTGGTTGTCAGACTTTCGGGCTTCTGACGACCCGTAAAAACTGTCAAAGATCCACGAATGACAGCCGGGACCAACGGCTTAACGTGCTTTCCAAGGCACGGAGGAATCTTGGTATGTAAAGATGCTCACCCATCCACAGACCAACCGTGGCAAGCGTAGCTTAACCTGATAGATCGACCCATGCGGCTGTTATTACTTAGCCACGAGCTCCTGTTTTTCAAGTATACACACGTTTATTATAACATAAAACATTTCAGTCACCATTATCCAATTCCACGCTAAACTCTGCCTGCCTACCCCGCCTCCAATTCACTTCCTAACACGATCAATTAGCTGCTGACGTGCGCGGACGCCGCTTTGCTTCTGTTCCGAGGTTCAAGGCTCTGTAATAACTCTTACGTAAAACCTCTTCCTCGTTTGTAGTTCCGAGTTTGACATGTACTGACTGACAGTTAGTTAGGTGGGTGTGTGTGAGAGTGTGAAAGGTAGGGTGTGTGTGAGTTTGTGTGGATGAGTTTAAGATGTGTAGGTTTTTAGGGATTTGGGCTCTGAATTCATGTCGTAGTAGTGGAGAAGAGTTCCTTATGGATGTTTTTGAGAACAAAACATCGCATAGGGCAGCAAAGCAGTATCTAAGTATTTATTACAGATTCCGGATTGAAGGGCATAGGTGTAGATGAGATACCGAATCTTGAGACTTCTAAAATCTACATCAACAATCCCAACGGTGTTGCAGTGCCTGACGGTATTGATTTCCCAATTTACATCAGGTGGGATACCCCACCTGATGTAAATAGAGAAATCTAAAAATGGAAATTGGGATTTTGATGTAATTGGGAATTGGGTGCTTAGCAAATTGGCAATCTTATGAATTATATTATTAGTCAAGTATAAATATGGTGATCAACTAAATTATGTAAAGAAAAGTCATCAAAATTTTGAAATCAACGACACATTACCTACATAATGTCACCAAAAATTATTAGTATGGTAGTGCTTTTAATTGGTAGTGCTTTGTCTCTCGAGATCACTATAAGCAATAAAAAAAAAATCAAGTTCACCCAAAGTTCAACGAACTGATTTCCACAAGTTCATTATCTAACAACTAGTTAAATAATTTTAGTTCCGTCGATATCCGGATACTGGGCAGAAAGTGCGCAAACAGTACGGTTTCACCAAACAGGGGGTGCACGCCGCGCATGCGCAAACGATTGGCGCGAAAGTGACACGCGCTTAGCATCGCAAATGCACGGAAGTAGGAATGAATGGAATTTTGTTTTTGAACTATTTAGAGAGAATTTTTGTTGAGGTTATTGACCTTTGTTTGTGTTTTTATTTTTTACTCATTACTACTTTTATTTTAAAAACTCATTCAAACTAATAATAGAAAAAACGTTGCGTCATGCTTAGTTTGTATCTAATCATCTTCAGTCCAATTCACACGTGTCTTGACTCAAAAGACAAACTCAAAATTACAGTTTCACAAGGACAACTTCATGGTTCTTCACGGATTCTACGATGCAAAAATACTACAACAACAGAAATATAGGAAATTAGTCAAAGCAAAGAAGTTATGAGCTTAAATTCGAGGAATCTAATAAAAAACCCAGTTTAGCTGGAAAGTGATGCAAACATTTTACCAAAATTTGAATCCTTTTCCAAGGATACTACCAAGATTTGTTTGATACCTAAAAGGAAAAAAAAAACCATCTTACCCTTTAACTTCCTTTCATTATTACTAAATTAATAAATAATTGCTTTCACTATTACGTCAAAAATGGCCTTCAGGAAACCCCAGGAAGAAGTAATCTTTCCTGTTGATCACCAGACCACAGGAAAAGTATTGTGACGACGAGTAATGATCACCAATGCGTCATATACAGGTGAGTGGCCGTTAGAAGGCGGGTCGACGTTCGATTCCGGCCTTAGGTTTGCATAACTAAGGTTAACTAAAGTTGGAAAAGTATTAGATCTCATCTAAGTTCAACGACTTGAGGGGTTACGTAACAGCCACGTGGTTTGGTCGATTTGTGAGGTAAACATATGACAGTCGCGGTCCATTGGATATAGATAACATTACTATCGCTCTATAAAAACAAAGCCATTTGAAAAAAAAAAATGTAGGCGCAATTCGAATCCGAGCCGTTTGTTTTCGTGGAAACAGATTTAAATTTCATTACTGTTTCCGATACTGCCGTAGCGATTGTATTAGCTAGACACTAGACTTAGTAGGCTCATTGCATTCCTTATATTATGAAGAGAGATAAGATTAAAGATAAGAATTAGAATAAGATTTTTTTCTGTTCTGAACAGATTTACGGCAACATCTTAAACTTTTTTGCTACTTACTGTAGATTTTCTTACCGATTCTGACACTGCCGTAGCTGCCGTTGCTGCCTGTATCTGCTCGGCACTAGACTTTTTAGGCTCATTGCATTCCTGTTGATGCAAGTTTTCTTCGATTGGGATTTTTATCATTTCTGAGCAGATTTACGGCTGATATGAGACGACATCTTAAACTTTTTTGCTACTTGCTGCAGATTTTCTTACCATTTCTGACACTGCCGTAGCTGCTGTTGCTGCCTGTATTTGCTCGGCACTAGACTTTTAGGCTCATTGCATTCCTGTTGATGCAAGTTTTCTTCGATTGAGATTTTTATCATTTCTGAGCAGATTTACGGCTGATATGAGACGACATCTTAAACTTTTTTGCTACTTACTGCAGATTTTCTTACCATTTCTGACACTGCCGTAGCTGCCGTTGCTGCCTGTATCTGCTCGGCACTAGACTTTTTAGGCTCATTGCATTTGTGTTGATGCAATCTTTCTTCGATTGGGGTTTTTATCATTTCTGAGCAGATATGAAACGATATCTGACATTATTTTGCTATTGTCAAATTAATATTAATTTTCAACCCTATTTTTTTCAATATTTCTGATGTTTCTCTGTAGGTCCTGGTAGTGCTTTATCAATTCTTGACAAATACACCTGATACACTGATCTAGCAAAACGTGTTTGTGCGGTATACGAATTGATATTTCGAAACATAGTGAGAAGTAGAGGGTCGCGCGCATGCGTGTGAACTCGCAGTGTGATGTCATAGGTAATTTATATCCGGCCTTAAAATTGTTATAAATATGACCTATTATTTGAATGCTCAATCATTACTCTAGCATTAAAAATCTCATACTTATTAGCGGTTGAAATCTTACATGTTTTTGTCGGTCAGAAATACTGAACTTATTACCAGCAGTACACCGACCGAAAAGGAGTTTTCACGTCAAAACTAAACACAGTCAAAGTTGGAAAACGCTACTGAAAGTCTTGTTGGCGTTGGAAAAGGCCTGTTTTTACATAAGACAAAACTGTTGTCTACGGGCTCTAAGGCAGACAAAACTGTTCAGATTTTTTGCATTGTCATCCGGTTTACATAAGCATGTAAAATTTCAGCTCAATCGGAAACCGGGAGGTGGGTTAAATTTAACTTGCAAGTTCCGATTACAGACAGACAAAAGGACAGGTGAAACTAAAAAATAAAATTAAAACTTGTAAAAAGCTTTTAAAAAAAATTCTATTACGCATCTTTTAAACCGTTTAAAAAATAAATAATTTAAAAAAAAAAACACGCGACTGCAAAATCACTACTGGAAACAGAAAAACAAGCTTTATAATCTACTATAGAATTTTGGTATCGCAGGCGGCTCCATTTAATCAATGACGTCAGTCTGGATAACATAATAAAATCTTCCTGCCTTCCTTCCTGGAAAATTAAAAGTAGGTGAAGATTCACCTACTTTTAATTTTCCCTGTAACCAGTCTACACGGTAGAAGTTTATTGCCTGTGAGATACCATAAAATTGAAAGGCAATTAACTGGCACCGTCTAAAAAACACGTACAGTTAAGTCGCATGCGATTTTATTGAATGGCAAAACTTGCATTCAATGATTTTGTACTAGCTTTTGCCCGTGGCTTCGCCCGCGTGGTGGTCGTGGGATACAAAGTATCCTATGTCCTAATCCAGGTCATGGTCTATCCGTATGTTAAATTTCATACAAATCCGTTCAGCCGTTTTAGCACGAATACGTACCAAACAAACAAACTCACTTTCGCAATTATTAGGGTTCCGTACCAAAATGGTAAAAAGGAACCCTCATGGTGCGACTCTGTTTCTCTGTCTGTCTGTCACAGCTAGGTATCTCAAGAACTACTCGTGTTAACAACATGAATTTTGGAATAGTTTTAGATGACGTTTGCCCAAGTATTTTGCAAATAAGAAAGAATTTTTATTTTTTTAACAAATAAGAAAAAAATAAAAATACAGATATTTTTTGTAACAGAAACTAAAAAGGGGTCTTAAAAATTCGAAGTGGTGCTACTAGGGCATGTGGGGTATCATATGAAAGAGCGCCGTTTGCATATTCTCAAACATTTTTTGTTTTTTTATTTTAGGCCGCATAGTTTTCGACTTAAAAAATGTAAAAAAAATACCGTTCCCACCCCCTCCCCTTATCTCCGAATTTTACACAGAGAAAAATTTTAAATTATTCTGTATGATAGAAGTTGGTGTATGTAAAGATTACAAGAAAAATAAAAACGATGTCTCTAAATAGCACACTTTTTTTAAATATATGATGGTACGGAATCCTCGGTGCGCGAGTCTGACTCGCTCTTCACCGGTTTTTTTAATATTAGTTAGGATGCCATTTTATGGAATCGCACGCGTGTAAACACTTGCATGCAATTCCTGTATGGCAATAAAATTGAACATACTTTATGGCATGCGATTATTGCTCTTGAACGTTCCAGAAACATGCACCGTGTGAACGGAGGCGCTTTATATATTTCCCTATATATGTTAAAAATAATAATAAGTAATTTAATGCAAATGTAGCTTAAGTGGGGATTTCGGGGAAAAAGGGCACAGGTCTGTATTTGATAACATGTAAAGGGGGTTTGAACCTTTTAGGCCTCGTCCCGGTTCGCCATTTTGATTATTTTTCAAAATGGCGTTGCACGATAATACCTATATATATATATATATAGCTAGGGGGCCTAAAGACAAACAAAAAATGTCTGTGATATAATGTCCTAAACTGTCACATTACCTAGATAATTAAAGTTATAAACTGCCATGATGAGCGCAAATATTTTCCTTTCATTCATATCTCGGTAATGTGACAGTTTAGGACATTATACTCGTATCACGGACATTTTTTGTTTGTCTATATGCTTCCTATCCATATATATATAGGTATTATCGTGCGACACCATTTTGAAAAATAATCAAAATGGCGAACCGGGACGAGGCCTAAAAGGTTACGTGGTTACTTTTGTTATATCTTCGTCTTGACTAACAGGCTCTTTTATTACGTCATGCTGGAATTATCGGAGGCTACATTGGCATTACGATGATTTTTTTAGCTGGAACTCTTAACACGGTATGCATCTACAAGGTGCTCGGAAATTCGACCTGTTCCTTAAAAGGGGTTATACTAGAGGTAATTTCAAACAAATTAAGCCAACCGCCAACTAGGGGTCGAAACTATTGGTTTCCTAGTTGCGGAGTTTTTAACCGACTTCCAAAAGGAGGAGGTTCTCAATTCGTCTGTATTTTTTTTGTTTTTTTTTTTTGTATGTTTGTTACGCGATTACTCAAAGACGGATGGACCGATTTAGAAAATTCTTTTTTTTGTTTGAAAGGGTATACCTCCGAGGTAGTCCCATATAAATTTTATTAACTTTGCTTGGGGAGTTTTTGAGTTAGCTTCAATAATGCGTATATTTCCCACTTATTTTATATGGATGATGTGATGATGTTTTAATAACTTCATATCACTGTTATTTACATGGCTATATCTACAATTATTGTGCTCAATTATGTATTCGAATTTGTGTGGGGTAGGTTCCACAACTAAAAAGTCAAAAATAAAAACTTTTTAGCAAAAAATAAAACCGACTTCTAAAACAAAACACTACAAAGTGAAAAATAACTTTAATTTCGGAAGTCGGTGGCAAAAAACGAAAATACAAAACGAAAGACACCGACTTCCGAAATTAAAGTTATTTTTCACTTTGTAGTGTTTTGTTTTAGAAGTCGGTTTTATTTTTTGCTAAAAAGATTTTTTTTAGATTATTGTTCAAATTTTCAGACTGGGCACCAAAAACAAATATATTAAAAATAACTACTTCTCTCTCGGCACGTATTTGTTATTTTTCTGACTGATGATAAATGAATGATAATTTATTTAAAAAAATACATGCCTTAAATTCCTATAATTTCAGAAATAAAAGGTCTTACTTGAGTGGAAAGAAAATCTTCTTTATTTATTTTATAATTTTTGAAATTTAATGTGTTATTAATGAAAAAAAAAATGTAAAAACAATTATTTAAAAATGGCAGGGCTTTATTTATTGGAAATGACATCTAGTACAATCCCTTTCAAGGAATAGGTAGAATTTCCGAGCATCCTGTATAGATAAGCTCGGGGGCTATAAGTACATGACTATAAGTCCCACTGAACAATAAGTCGATATACTGCAAGAACGAGGTAGATATGGTATATTATTATTATTAGGTATATTCCTAAGTCACAGGAACTTACACCTAGTTTAGGAGTCAGAGTATTTAATAACTGACCCTTGTAATTAAGCCTTTTATGTGTTACTTTTGTTGTATATTGTTAAGAGCTTTAGGTGAAATAAAGAATTTATTTATTATTTATTTATGGTAATATGAGCCCTATTCCTACGAATAAACTAGCTTATAATAGGTAATTAGGAGTGTTTAGAAATAACAGGCCTTTGCTTATGCCCTGTATTGTAAAATTCAGGCTAGAGTTTACGAGATTTTAGGTGCGATCTTAAAAGCTAATGCCAATATGAAAACTATGTAGGTACTTACTTCCTAAATCTATATATCTACTTATCTAAACAAATAAATAATATAAAATTGAAGTGTCTGTGTGTAATGTCAAAAAACAGCTTTTTACTAAATGCATAAGAAAGTATATACGGTATTTATAACAAACAAACCGTTTTTTTTTTGTCTATCTGTTTGTTCCGGCTAATCTCCGAAACGGCTGCACCGATTTTGACGGGACTTTCACTGGCAGATAGCTGATGTTATAAGGAGTACCTTAGTACTTTTATTTCAGAAACATAATTATATTAGACTCAATGTTATAGATATTCTGACGACAGTTTCAGTTACCCTGTATACGGGAGAAGTGAAATAAAAGCATAGTCTGCTTTTTGATGATTTTATCGATAAATGCTCGACTATAGAGCTTGTAACTGGTATCATAGACGACTGATACTTCGCATCAATCATTATTATGAATGCTAGTCATATTATTGTGCTAGAGCGGTTTATCTAAAATTAAAAGTAAAGTATGTTTCACTTACCCCACCTGACCTTACAATAACTGTGGTCAATGACCCCACAAAAATAATCATTTTTTTTATATATATATTTTACTGTGTTTAGAAATCGATACCCATCACGTCCGTGGAGTTTCGCTAACTAATTTAATTTGACCCTGTATAAACACGTGCAAAATAGTCGATGAAGTTATTTAAAAATCAATTCACACCATATAAAAAAGAAATTCAGTTTAACATAAATTACACAACTTGAAATACATTACAAAGAAAAACAGTGGACAGACAATATGAAAATAAATTCATTGTCTGACATTACCATAGGCTATCATGGCCGCTGGGGTCAACAGCCGTATGACGTAAGGACGCACGTTCCAACGTATTCTGTAATGCTTTCACACTTTCTACAAAAACGGTACGTCACTACGTCAGACTGAAGAGATTACCGTTGTGATTTTAACATGAGTCACCAGCACCCCTTACTCAATTTGGAGTCGATTTTTGATAGGATTCATGCTCTATTGATGATAAACGGTGTAGGAAAATATTGTCATCTATGCGTACCTTCAAAGCAAGTGTGAATGGATATTTTCTAGGTGTATTAATTTCATCTTAGACCTCATTTAATGCCGCAGCGACTTCATTTAAGGCACTTCATACTACTTCCTCTTACAAAGAGAATGCCTGACTCCCAATACCACTTTCGGGACTTTCTTGACGTTTACACAAACGTCATCAAATTTGCCACAATGATCGGACTACGAACCTTGTTATTTCTAGCAGACATTACAATACAGTTGCTCATCCTGATTGCTAATTGTGACACCCAAGGAGCTAAGGAGGCTGGAAGGCTGAAAAACGTCGCAGCAATCCTGGACAAAAAAAATGGCCGCGAAACCAAAGAAAATCCCAACCAAAGAAAAATGACGCAACAAAACATCAAGGCGAACCCACCAATTAAAAATACCTAAACAAAAGATCAAGAGATAAAAATAAAACATAGCGAACATTATGATAAAAATATGCATTCAAATGAAACAAAGCGAGTTGCGCGGGCGACGACCCGGTGACGTAAAGTTTGCGTAACAAGCCTTGAACTACCGGCTTGGCTTTACGTATAGTTAAAGATACAAGGGTAAGTAGAAGTTTGTTCGGAGGACTGGGAAATAACTCCCAAATAACTACAGATCTGTGGAAGTAAGGAACTACTACCGCTGTCATTATTTTTGTCGCCATGCAGTTTGCTGAGTTTCGGGACTGGTGATATAAGACGCTCATGAGATCTTTAAATTTGGTTGGCAACTGGTCGGTCCATCTCTTGGAGTGCATTATTGGAAGACAACGAGCACATTCCACAAGTCTGCTTGCCTATTTCAAAATAAAAGTTTCAATAGAAGACGAACTTCCTGATTAGACAGTGTTTATGCTGTTCCTCTTTATGAAATCTTTGGCTTTTAAGACGCCCCCGGAGCATGCGTAGTTCATACAAACGAAATACCGAAATAATTTTTAAATCACAGAATATCTAGGTTCCCAAACATATATTTTGAAAGGACACTGATTTGAAGACGAGATATGAGGAAATTAATATTTCTATAGAAAACTTATTTTTCTATTATGTCATATTTAAATCAGTGTTCTTATTTAATATATATTTGGTAACGTAGATATTCTGTAATCCAATCGGAATAAATACACACTACCTTTAGAATATGTTTGATTTACAAATTATTATGGTATTTCGTTTGTATGAACTACGCATGCTCCGGGGGGGCGTCTTAACTAACAGCTCTCATGACTGCTGATACAGCCTACCATTTCCCACATAAGCCTTTTCTCATAATAGATTTTGAATCCCTAGAAGTTTTCAATAGTCTCTGAACCAAACATCAGGTCACCCATTACGAAAAACAATCGACAAACACAACTCCGATATCAAAATATATTCTTAGTCGTAACAGCATTTCTCTAACGTCACGTGCGTTTAATAATAATATTCTTTACCTAACCAAACGTTGCTCGGGCCTTGAACTCAGATCATTTGCAACGGTAGTGTTGTATCTCGCTTCTAATAATAGAGGATGAGCTGATTGTAAGGCTTCCGAATAAATTAAAATAATTACCTAACTGATTTTAGAGAAATAATGGCCGATGGTCCCGGCTGGCATTCGTGGATCTTTGACAGTCGTCAGAAGCCCGACAGTCTGACAACCAGTCTTACCAAGGGGTATCGTATTACCCAGTAACTGGGTTGTGGAGGTTAGTTAAGCAGTCGATCCATGTAAAATACTGGTATTCAGCTGCATCCGGTTAGACTGGAAGCCGACCCCAACATATGTCGTTGGGAAAAGGCTAGGCAGATGACGATGAATGAGCTTAGAGGACTGACCACTGACCACTTATCACAACTTGAGTTGAGCAAATTTATGAAGGGTACGTGACAAGAGACTACACAACAGACAAGATACACTCTTATAGAATAGAAAAATATTGGGCCTAGGAACCACCTGCCTACGTGGTCCTCATGGAGCGGATATAAGCAAACTGGTGAATGTAGAATTAATTGGTATTTCCTTGAATCAATACAGTATCGAGATACGATGAATGATGACGTACTAAGAGCAGGTGCTAACAACAGCGATATCAGCGGTATTAATGATATTATCGATTAATTTCATTAATTATTTCTTTTTATAAAATATTCCATTGTCTAAAGTAATAATAGGTGTATATTAATGGAAGTTAAATTGGACATGTTGAGTTGATTAAGGTTTTGTAACGAAATTACTAATGATTTTACCAATGACAGCCAAAAACTTTCAGAGGATGCATACTTAATAAAAATCGGCGAAGTGCGTGTCGGATCACGCACAATGAAGGGTTCCGTAGTTGGGATGAATTTATCCCAAGAATAAACTTAGCATTGTAATTGAAAAACGTGATCTCCACTACTTTTTACTGCAAATGTAAGTTTGTACGAACAATATTGAGAGATTTACCATGTTATTTTAAGACCATAGATTTTCTGTAATCTACAGGTATAGAACTATCTTCTGAATTTTTTCACAATTTTAGGCTCAGTAGTTTAGAAGATAAGAGGGGAATGGTCAATTTTCGTCTATTTTGTGATAAATATATATATATATATATATATATATATATATATATATATATATATATATATATATATTTGCGACCCTCACAGTAAGCTCTTTCATTTGATATATCACACGGTACAGTTTACAAAACTTTAAGGACATACAGACACAAGAGTGATCCTATAAGGGTTCCGATTTTACTTTTGAGATACGGAATCCTAAAAACGAAGAAAAGTCTGTTTGTTGTCAGGTTGAAAAGACTGGTTGGTAGCCAATCAATGAATAACACTAGAAGGTATCTATTTGTCTGTTTACAAGGAGAAGGAACGAGTATATTAATAACATTTGCTGGCGTGGATATCTATCGTCGTCGGCGTCGTGTACAGCGACGCCGACTTTACCCACTGCTGGGCGAAGAGGCCTATCCTCTTCTTATGCCAATCCCCACGCTCCTGTGTCAGCCTCATCCAGGTTTCGCCTACGATGGCAACAATGTCGTCCGCCCATCTCGCCGCCGGACGACCGGCATCTCGTCTCCCAGTCCTTGTACGCCACTCTGTCACAGCCTTACTCCACCTGTCATCACTGCGCCTTGGTGTCCTGCCCAACTCCATCCGAGTTCTATTCCGATATCGAAGACCTTCGAACGTCTTCCGATCTCGACGTTTGGAACTCGGTCTATTAGCCTGATGCCAAGCATGGAACGCGCCATGGCTCTCTGTGCAACTCTCTGCCTGTACTAAGCGTTCTGCGTGAGCGTTCAAGTCTCAGCACCATACGTTATGGTGGATAGAACACACTACTTATAAAGGCGGGATTTCACACATTGTGGCATTTTAGCTGATCTCAGAATGTCGTCCAGTTTTCTAATTGCCCAAGCTGTATTCTTCTCGATGCCTCTGTTAGTAGATGCTCATTGCCAAAAGAAAGAATATGATCAAGATAGACATACCTGTCAACCATCTCCAATATTTCTTTTCCGACTTTAACAGATATCTATACATATTGGTTTTTTTAGAAGGGAGAATTTTAAATTGAAACAAAACACAAAAAAAAGTTTTTAATATACATGAAATTGGCTTTATTTGATTGATAATTTTATGCCAATGATGTTTCAACATGATTCAATATGATGTGCCGCCGCGGCTGACACCAACGCCTAGTTTACTGAAAACTTACCTTTTTTATTGGCTTAATTTACTAAAGGAAACATTGGACAAACGACTAATTTCACGAAACCTGGCTACCTCGTTCGTGCGATTTGAAGCCATTACTTTGTTTTCTCTGGGGATATGTAAAGTCGCATGTCTACTCCGATAAACCAGTAACAATTGAGCACTTGGATGCCAACATTCGATGCATTATAGCCGCAATACCGCCTGATTTACTGCGAAGAGTCTGTGACCCGGCGAATGTCGTACCGCCTTAGCAGCGCCACCTATCAGCTCCAATTGTATTTTCAAACCATCCAGGAACCCATTGAAATATACACACAAAATTTCATCCAAATCGATCCAACCGTTTATTCATATTCATTTATTTGCGTTCCACAAGGTAAAACAAGATGATAACAAAAAGCTTAGAGCTAGACCCTGTCAGGGCACAGCAAAATATATTGGTATTAATTAAAGTTAAAAATCTAAATCGTAGAAACTAAAATTATATATGAAAACTGAATAATTACATTCGCTTAGAACATTAATAACAATAACATAAATAATTCTAATAATGGCAAGTAGGTGGTTACATTTAAATAAAGCTATATTTACTTAGGTAATTTAAATTACAAACACTTATTTAATAAGAGATCATATTATTTTAAGATTACAAATTATTAATAAAGAGATCAGTTTTACAAGTATCACAATTAGAGACAATTTATAGATTCAGTAGGTAATATTGTATAATTTACTTATTGTGTATTTATTTATTTTATCATTTATGTACACACATAAAAGTACATAATAAAATACATAATTATAATTAGAAGTACAAAGGTACTGCTTATTTCTTAAGAAATTTCTTCCAGCAGACCTGCGAAAGGAGAAATGAAACAGAAATGTAGACAACAGTGTTTGAGAACAAGAAGAGAAAAATATGAATATGCGAAGTCTTAAACTAAAATATTAACTATACCTACACGTATAACATAAACTTATATAAATACATAAAGCTAAAATATATAAAGATACATATACTATACTTATATAAATACTTACAGTTGAGAGGAAAGGTAATGCTCTTTTTCTCGATATTTGAAAAGATACAGTTGGTTTAGTAGTACTTTCATGGTTAATTAAATAATCTTCTTGATAAAAACACATGTATATATTTAAAAATGTATTTATTGCAATTATAGTTAGTTTAGGAGGAGTTAGGTGACAAACACACGTACAAAAGAATCCTAACCATCCTAACTAATATTATAAATGCGAAAGTAAGTTTGTTTGTTACCTTTTCACGCCTAAACCACTGAAACGATCATCCTGAAATTTTACATAAACGTTGTTGAAATGAAATTCAAAATTTCAGGATGATCGAAGATGAGACGGACATACGGTATCTTTCATCCCAAAAAAATGTACTGTTCCTGAGGAAAACAACAATAACGTTCTTATGATAACAGATGGCACCACGTGGCTTTCGAATCATGATTGAATTATAATATTATTGAAATTTTAGAAGTGTGTTAAGAGTTTTTTTTTTTTTTTTAATTTGCCTTATACATTGTGTGAGTCTAGAGTGTAGATAGACCGGTTTTTCATCCTCCTAACTATCCTAACTAATATTATAAATAAATGCGAAAATGAATTTGCTTGTTTCTTACGCTAAAACGACTGAACGGATTGGGATGAAATTGGCACACGGGTCGGCCATGACTGAGAAAAGGACATAGGCTATAAAAAGTATTTTATAGCCTATGTTTTATAGCCTAGCCAGGATGGAAGCTAGTTGTATATATAAGGATAAAGATAAAGAAATCTCTGTTTTGTCAACTTGTAAGAACCGTGCGAAGCAGGGGCGCGTCGCTAGTTAAACGATATATATTAATAACAAGAACAAATCAAGAATAAATTAGAAATCTCTCCTTTGCAATCAAAGGAGAGTTTTTTTTTTTTCAAAACTTTACTCACATTAAATAATAATCTTATTTTAATGTCACATAAACCCAGTTCAGAAACCAAAAGCCTTGACCACTAAATCCCAAAATCCACTTCCCCGCACTAAACAAGCCACTTCCCACCACCACTTCCACTTCCTGTTCGCGCAGTTTTGCGCAGTTCCGCGCAGGTTCAAGGCCCCTGTTACGCAAACTTCCTGACGACTGCGCCTGAGCATTTCACCTTACATCACGCGAGTAATAGTAATTGCAACAATTTATATATGTACGTATAATGGTTGCGCTTTCTTCGCTTCCTACGTTGTGATATAATTGAATAGGAATTTGTGGCGTTTGCGCAGGCAAGAAGGATGGGATTATGGAATTAGAATGTCCACATTGGCTTTTTGGGTTACTATTGAAAACTTTAAATTCTTTCTGATTCCCTTGTTCACAAACTAAACTAATTTTAAGTTCAGTGTGCATCTTTTTCTTTCTATTTCAATAAGAAAAGGACAGAAGTTAAATATTAGTTTAGTCCTGTCAAAATAGTCAGCGCCTGACGTAAATTGACGTATTTTTAGCAGTCAATTTTTTAATCACGTCTAAACTTCTCTAAACTAATATTTAAATAGAAAGAAAAAGATGCAGTGAACTTAAATTTAGTTTAGTTTGTGAACAAGTTAAGTAAGTAAGCTGGATTCCTTTAAAAAACTGTGGGCCTTGGCAACTTTTGATAGAGAGGTGGACGAAGAGGCCTTCACAGACAGCGCGACACGACTCTACAAGAAGTGAACAAATTCTATAAAACTTCATTGAAATTATTCTACCAGAATCGCGCCGCACCGTCGCGTCGCGCCTGTCTGCGGGAACATTAAGGGGCCTACTTTCGGCTAAAAAATATACCATATAGTTGATTAATTATTTTACAGTGCCTATAGGTTCTTCTCGATTCCAGTGTATATTTGTCCTGTGGGATTAACACAAACGCGCGGAATAAACGCAATGTAAATTCCAATTAGGGCCAGACACAAAGACAAGTTCCGCTTGCGCATCGTAGCCAGTAAAACAAAGCTTTTGCACGAAAACTTCTTTTGTATGGACCCACGTATCTTTAATAATCTTCCATTTTTTTTTCAGAACTATGACCGATATAAATACCAATTGTTGCTTTATAAATTGTAAATTCTACATGAGAATTTCTAAATGACAATACATTGAATTAGCCGGTTTATTACAACAAACTAAAGGGTGATGAATTTAAAAACTAAATACACATAATTACTCATAAACTATGGAGCAATGTGCAATTTCTATATATTTAAACTAAATATTTTGTAACATCGCACGCAATCAATAATAAATTGACCGATTACGGTCGTACAAAGGAATTCGTTTTAACAAAATTTCTTCAAAATGTATTTTCGGTACCTATCAATAATCAGTTCATCAATTATTCCTACAACACAATTATTTCATTATTATTATGCTTTTTGACTGAGCTAAAAGCCTTAGTGTAAGACAAGTCATGATTGCGATTTTTTTAGTTAGGTCAGTCTATTATTAAGCGTGCGACATGACTAATTTATAATTTGACATAAATATTTTACTAATTTAATCTTAATGTATTGCTCGTGGCTAAATAATGATAGCTGCACGGGTCGATCATAACATATCGAGACTCTTCCGTGCCTCGGAAAGCACGTTAAGCCGTTGGTCACGGCTGTCATTTGTAAATCTTTGACAGTCGTTACGGTTCGTCAGAAGCTCGAAAGTCTTATCAAGGGGTATCATATTACCCTGTAACCGGGTTGTGGAAGTCAGACAGATAGTCGCTCCATGTAAAATACATAGGTATTCAGTTTCATTTGGTTAAACTGGAAGCCGACCCCAACATAGTTGGGAAAAGGCTAGACAGAATGATTGTATTGCGTGACAATTTGATGTATTGTATTTTATCTATGTACCGAACTGATAACATGAATTTTGCCTCAATGGCGGGACATAGCAGATTTACCTGTAATTAACACAATATATTATGAACCTATGATCCACAGTAAAATATATGAATTTGAATTATTTATATTGTACGTTTCTGGATGGATGAAATGGCGGCAGGTCACTGGAACAATCTGCGACTCCAGCACTCCCTTTAAACTTAAGGGGAAGATTTATAAAACAATGTTGGTATGTAAGAGGAAGTCTCAAAGTGACACCGTGACTGAAAAGTTGTGTGGAAGTCGGTTGTCGTGGTATGGGCATGCCATACGGAGGAATGAGGAAAATGTCGGCAGGAAAGTTTTGGTTATGAATGCTATACGAGTAGGGGAAGACCAAAGAAACGATGGATGGGCTGTGTGAAAGATGATAATATGGTTATAAGGGGAGTGACTACCGAGATGACGACTAATAGAGAAGCATGGAAGAAAAAGACATGTTGCGCCGACCACAAATAAATTGGGCCAAGGGCAGGAGAATGAGACAATTTATTGTTATATTCAAGCATTCATTAAAATAATTGACTAGTGGATGTAGTTCATTCTACATAGGTATACCTTTTTTACGAGACACGATGCGTTATTTGGGGCAATCCGAAATTCAGAAATGAATAACCTACATAATGCAAAGTTGATCCGCATGCCATAACTTTGTCACGTTTGTCATCTCGGTAGTCACCCACTACCGAGATGACGACGAATAGAGAATGTATATATGACAAACAGATTGGGATAAGAGCAGGAGAATGAGTATGTAACAATCTCATATTATTTACCTGTAGGTATTGTAGTCCATCACATTGTCATCGTCTGTTTAATAAGTTACCCACGGAGATGTGTTTTACATCATACCTATGTCATAATTAGTCCATAGTTAAACGAAAAAGATCCAACCCCCGTTAGATGTAATATGGGTTGGATTTTTTTCGTTTAACTATGGATACTTCATCGTCGATCTCCTGCCCTTTTTCCAATTTTCGAATTTATTTAGGGTCGGCGCAACATGTCTTTTTCTTCCATACTTCTCTATTAGTCGTCTACTATTACCTATTAGAAAATAATCTAGGTAGTGGAAAAAGATCGCTCTTAGCGATAAGGTCGCCCATTCTGTCACTCCTCGTAAAACTACATTATATATCTGTTATTTTAAGTGTAAGTACATAATATAGTGTTCGATCTATATATCGAAAAATTGTTACAACTATGCCATACCTTTTTCACGTTTTTTTTTTCAGTTTTTTGGGGGATCATGAGCAGGTACTTTAAAACATTCATGTCAGACTTTTATGGCTACCTTCGACGTCAACTAGGATGGATATTGCGTCATGGCCAGTCCAATGACGTCATTTCATCACGCCTTTGCATAATTTAGCTGTTCAACCCTTTTTCTTAGAATGTTCTTAGTTAATAGGTGTAATCGCTAATTGTGGAGTAACAGGTAATTTTAATGGTTTCTTTGAATTTGTTTCAGTTGAGATTTTATTATATCATCATCTGTCTAGCCTTTTCCCAGCTATGTTGGGGTCGGCTTACAGTCTGACCGGATGCAGCTGAATACCAGTATTTTACATGGAGTGACTGCCTATCTGACCTCCGCAACCCAGTTACTGGGTAATACGATACCCCTTGGTAAGACTGGTTGTCATACTTTCGGGCTCCTGACGAACCGTAACGACTGTCAAAGATCCACGAATGACAGCCGGGACCAACGGCTTAACGTGCTTTCCGAGGCACGGAGGTGTCTTGTTATGTAAAGATGGTCACCCATCCACGGACTAACCGCGGCAAGCGTAGCTTAACCTGATCGATCGACCCGTGCGGCTGTTATTACTTAGCCACAGGCCCCTCAGAATCTATATTACATACAAGACAAAAAAAATAATGAGATTAACTTCATTACTGTAAAATAATAATAATATTGCCTTTTTACTGCCTCGTTGGTCTAGGGTGGCAAGACCAACTGCTGATTATGAGGTCCTGAGTTCGATTCCCGGGTCGGGCAAGGAGTTATTGGAGTTTTTATCTGAAATTTCTCAGTAGCAGTGCGGAGTGGATTTGTGCCCGGTTGATGGTAATAGGCTCGCCCCCTATCACATGGGACTTGAAACATAACTGGCGAAATGTGGGTGTACTATAGGTACACCTCTGCCTAACCCTTCTGGGGGAACAAGGCGTGATGTTAGGTCATGTTAGGCTCCTACAATCAGGCGCGACACGATGCGCGCCTGATTGTAGGAGCCTAACTATATCTATAATCGCACGTGACACAAAGCGACGAGCGATGCCTTTGTGTCGCGTGCAATTCGCGTCGCGTGTCGCGCCACTTTGAAACAGTCTTCATGAGTAAGGTCATCCTGAAAGCTCATTAAATATAGATAAAGTAATAGGCATTTTCATCAAACTATGTATTTTAATTTGTTCGAAATTAGAATAAGTTTTTCATCAATGACACTGTACAATCTCACTACTTTAAGATGTATCCCGAATAGGGGTCCATGCAACATGTTGAAATAGTTTTGAAAGTACCTAGAGAAAATTAAGGTTACTAAAGTGAGGGTAAGTCCTTTCGAAGTACAATTAGGTAAATAATATCGACGTCAAAAGTGGTTAGTTATGTTGGAGGCCAAGCCTTTTTTAACGAACGCCTACAAGAACAATGACCAGGATAACTATGCAATATAACACAAATTGATCAAATTTATCCTGGCCATTATTTACTTACTTTTATGCTGACAGGATAGTGAAAAGAATATTTAAAAAGGTTCGACACAATTGGATAAAACACATTAGTCATTTTGGATACTCTAACGCTTAACTACATTTTTTTAAAATGATATTTTATTTTTTTATTTATTAACTTAAGAAATCTTAATTAAAATATACAAGCTAACAGTAAAATATGTATATTATGTACAAGTATATAATAGAAAATAAAAATATAAAGGGGAAGAGCGCTTTGGGCATCAAAAAATTCCATTGCATCGCGTCAATGGGAACAGTACCCAAAAGGCTGGCAGCATTGCCACGTTGGATAGCAAAGCTGATTGTTTGGGCTAAAAATAGGCCAGCCCTCTGGTCCCGTGAAGAGACGACTAACCGATTGGCGATGTCCCGAAATACTCGATGAGCACTCTGACCCCAAAGCCCTAGTGTTTCAACCCCAAACGGCTCAAACATTTATAACTCCCAAAAAGGTTAATTTTAAAATTAACTGCACCAATTTTAATTTGGGCATGTTTTAAATTTAAACCGAACCCTTTCATTAATTGATTTTCGATTTATTTGAGAGTCCATGTTATTTGTATTGTAATTAATAATGAAGATTGATATCCGTATAATAACAAACGTAATCAACAAACAACGTTAAACATACAAAATCAATCATAACATATAATAACTACAAACAAAACGAACATTTTCACGCACGATGCGCAGGCGCACACATATGTGCGCGCACGTCAATTCACTTCCAGATGTTACGCAACAGGAAAGCGGGGGGGTGTGACCGGAAAGTGAAAGCGGGGTCGTTGACCTGCCTGCACCGAATGTCAATGCGAAGTTGAAATGGGGAGAGGGGGGAATTGGGTTACGTTACTAGTTTCTAATTTTCCGTTCATTGATGGTTGGTGTTGGGTGTGAGCAGTGGGGTTAGGAGTTTGGTTGGTTTTTTCGGGATGAGTAATAAATAATATCTACTTGAGTACTGAGATTAAGAAAAAAATTTTTTTTTTAGGATCTAGTATAAGGTGGGGAAAGAAGTAGATCTTGGCTAAAGTAGGAACTAAACAGTAAGCACGCTTGATAATATGATATTATCTGTAACTTTGCAACCAATTTTTTTTAAATGTTGCATTAAAAAACCGGCCAAGTAAGTACGTGCCGGACCACGCACAATGAACCCTCCTTAGTTAGGATGAAGAAGAGAAAGAATTTATCCCAAGAACAAACTTAAAATTGTAGTTGAAAAACATGTTCTCCCATACATTCCAACTGCAAATGTAAGTTTGTACGCACAATATTGAGAGATTTACCATCTTATTTTATGACCATACACTTCTTATTAATTTTCCTGTAATTTATAAGTACTGACCTATTTTCTGTATTAAAAATTTTAGACTCAGTATTTTCGGAATTACGGGAGGGAATGGTCAATTTTCGTATGTTATTTTCGTATAACTTTAAAACTATTTATTTGCAAATTATAAAAAAAAAAATCTTAGTGAGCCTCACAGTAAGCTCTTTCATTAGACATGTTACACGGTACAGTTTGCAAAACTATTTTTTTTAATTTTCTTACTTGGCCCCCAAAAGTGACTCCCATATTCTAAAATCATTTATTTACGTTACACGTCCTTGTTTGGGTAAATGTAGTGATCTATGGACTTTCCTTTCTCTGTAATCGAAGCCTTTAATTTGTTAACAGAAAACAGACTGAAATTATCTATGTTCAGCCAGCCCGTCATTCTATTCCGACTTCAAATTCATGTAAGCCAGAATGTACTAGGTCAACCTACCCGAAACTGTCAGATTTTCCCAATCAACCTTGAACCTAATGCCTTAGCAATAAAGTCAAAAATCTATTAAAGAAATCTGACAGATTGTAGTAGCTTGATGTGCTGGCGTCTGTACAACGGCTTCCTCCAACATACTGCCAAGTATTAGAATAGTCTCAGATGTACTCCCATATGTGTAGTTATGCATAATCAGCAAATAATGTACCCACTGCTGGGACACAGAATTGCCCCCTCTCTGTGAGAGGGATTGGTCCGTAATCCACCACGCGAGCCCAGCGCGTGTTGATAGATGTCACATGTCTTTGAATTTTTGGTTCTAGGACATGCCGGTTTCCTCACGATGTTTTACTTCATCGTTTTGAGAGCAGTGGTGATGAAATAATTTACGCAAAGTCAAGCGCCTGTCTGGGTTTAAACCTACGACCTGCCTACTCGTAAGTCGCGGCAGATACCACTGGGACACCACTGCTCTGTAGGTATGCAGTAAACTTTAATTAGATTTGCTTTCTCAGGAAACTCAGGACGTCTATCCTCATAAAGAAAAACGTCAATCAATCTGCCTAGCCTTTTCCCAACTATGTTGGGGTCACCTTCTAGTCTAACCGGATGCAGCTGTATACCAGTATTTTACATGGAGTGACTGCCTATCTGACCTCCACAACCCAGTTACTGGATAATACGATACCCCTTGGTAAGACTGGTTGTCAGACTTTCGGGCTTCTGACGACCCGTAACGACTGTCAAAGATCCACGAATGACAGCCGGGACCAATGGTTTAACGTGCTTTCCGAGGCACGAAGGAGTCTCGGCAAGCCTAGCTTAACCTGACGGATCGACCCGTGCGGCTGTTATTACTTAGTCACAAGCTCCTCATGAAGAAAAACGTAAAGAAACCAAATATTTTCGTTCAACTTGACATTGAAACCAAAGCATCTATCTCCGGTAGTTATACATATCTGCCAGCTAAACGCTTCCAAACGAGGTGACCGCAATTTGATGCCAGTGAAATGAGAAAGCGACCTCGAAGGCATGTCTATGTTGCTAGCTGCATAACGGTACACTCCGGTGGCCAGGGCTGCTACTAGACTTGGGTTCTAATCCGGGAGTGGGAAAAAACGAAATATGTCAGAATGTACTGGATTTTTGGGGGATTATTGACCCAACCGACACTCAGTGCGGATGGAGTGCTCCTGGCCAACCCATGCCCCATATGTTGGCATATCGAAAGTGTCCATACACCTGTACTTCTGAGGATCAAAAAAATGCTACTGATGCCGCAATAGGGATGATGCCTGGGTAAAAAAAAAAAAGAAATCCTATTTAGTCCGTCAGCCAGATAAAAAAAAAATATTAGACACGTATTTTTTGCTTTATAATATTAATAAAAAATGACAGATAACACGCATTAAAGTTCGGGAGTGGGGGCTTGCTACGTCACTTCTACGTATAAAATCTACGAAGACGTAACGTCATGCCACATTTTAATTCAATGTATCGCCGTAAACATTTGTTTACGTAGAAAAAGAAAAAATACGTGTCCAATATATTTTAATAATCTACATGACAGACAAAAAAAATGTTGTGACTATCCCTATTTTCAAAAATCCAATGATGCAGTTTCAGTTTTCATCAAAATTGAGCCCGAGACTCCTTTGAGTGAGTACTTTTCGCTATTCCTCATAGTTTCAGATTTGGCCATCCACGCCCACTTGAAAAGTTCACCCTCTATATGTATATGATATACGTTTATATACATATTATGTAAAGATTTTAAAGATTTTTCACACCTTTGAGGGGTAATTTACTATTGACTCGAAAAGAAGCAGACTGGATTTTTACTTGCTGTTGAATTGTGGGTGGATATAATTACGATTGCGATACAGAGTAAGAAAAATATGTCAGAACGATATAGATTAAAACTGTCATGGAACCAGCATAGAAAATACTTTCTACTTCTTACTCGTTTTTTTTTTACGCAAAAAGAGGAGGAAATTTAAATGTAAAGGCACAGATTAATACAGATGGGGCACTCTGCAAAATCTTTTAAGCGACTCTTGCTACGACACAATAAAGTGCAATTCAGGTTGCACAACGCTTTTTACCCACAGTTATATTCGCCTATAAGTTGCCTCTCTTTCTAACGCGTAACTCTTATACCTTCTGACCGCGGCAGTCCTACTGAATTGGCCCAGTGAGATAGGCCCGCCGCGTACTTGTAGATTCATACCTAAACTGCGGAGTGTGGCATCTGTATTAAAGGCTTGACTCGGTGGAACGCAGAGCTAAGAGGCTCATTGGCGACGTAAAACTGGTGGATGCCAAGCTTCATAGCTTGGCTCATCGCCGCAAGGTTGCCTGCTTGTCGGTCTTCTACAGATTGTACTTCGGAGAGTGTGCCCGAGAACTCCACGACCTCATTCCACCGGCCCCCTTCTACCATCGGACATCTAGACGCACTGCCAGTTACCATCCCTACCTGGTTGCTATTCCACCAATTCGCACTAAGCGATTCCAAATGTCTTTTATAATGCGCACAGCAAAAGAGTGGAACTCACTACCTGCGTCTGTGTTTCCGAACGTATACAACGCTAATCTCTTCAAAGTGAGAGTGAACAGGCTTCTTCTGGGTAAGCTCACTGTCACCTCTGACCTAGACTAGAGTCAAGAGCAAACCCATCAGAAATAAACAAAAAAAAAAAAAAAGGCCGTGAAGACCGTCCACTGGATACGGGCTGCGCAGGATCAGTCATAGTTGCGATGTCCAGCAGTGACAGATGACGCTAAAGCAAATACAATCCGGATTGCACTCGCCAGTGACAACCCTACGATTGTGTTGTATGATATTATGTAGGTACGTAAGTATGTATAATAGTTAGATTGCAGGCGCATTTCTCCTCGCGAGGTCATCAGTTATTAGCTGTCTGCGCTGTCACTGATCGGGCACAGTTTTATGTATGTACCAGGAGCCTATGTACTATAACAGCCAGAAGTCGACTAGCAATCTCACAAAACTATTTTATTTATTTTATTTTATTTATTTTAGGAAAACTTACAGATAAACCGTAGATATACAGTAAGTAATAGTTTAAACAAAAAATGGCCAATTACAAGTTTTCACATGTAGTATAAAATTACATGAAACGGGAAAATAAAAATATACTAAATTGACACAAAAAACAGCAAAATTACTATTAACGCTCGAGGAAACTATTAGTTAACATTTTCCTCAATTTAGCAACACTAGTATTAAAAATGTCGATATCAGCTTCCCGGCAGGTTGCATTGTACATACGACTCGCTCTAACCATGTATGAGTTCCGTCTGTATATAGTGACTACCACTGGGGTCTGCAATAAATCAGATGGCATAGCAATATTAGTTGTACTTATGACCTTCTTCTACAAGAACGTTTGACAATACTACACATTGGCAACTTTGGCAGCCCGTATAGCGCAGGCGATAATGGTCATTGCGGTGTAAGTGGACTTCTAGACGTTGACTGTACCTATGCAACTACCACAGTGCATCGTCTGTCGGGTCAGCTAGTTACTATTATAGTAGTATAATAGTAACTAGCTGACCCAACAGACGTCCTGTCCAAATTTGACGTATGAGAAAATTAATTTTCTTCTTATTTTTTTTTTCGTGCATTTTTCCGATGTTTTAATAATTATTCTGATATTCAGGACGGAGACAAATACAACAAATCAAAAACAATGAAAATCGGTTCAGCCGTTCTCGAGTTATAAGTGTTCGAACAAACCCGACTTTGTTTTTTATTTTGTTGTATATGAGAATACAGTAGCTTGACATTCATAGCCAATACCAATATTTTTTGCTGTTCCCTGACAGGGTCTACAACGCCTCATAGCTCTAAGCTTTTTGTTAACATCTTGTTTTACTTTGTGGAATGCAAATAAATGAATATGAATATCAATATGACTTCTGCAACCCTAACTGTGTAATACGATACCCCTTGGTAAGACTGGTTGTATGACTTTCGAGCTACTGACGACCCGTAATGACTTTCAAAGAATAGATCCAAGAATGACAGCTGGGTATGTAAAAGATGATCACCCATCCACAGACCGACCGTGGCAAGCGTAGCTTAACCTGATTAATCGACCGGTGCGGCTATTATTACTTAGCCACGAGCCCCTTATGTTGCGTATAATATGGTACATAAAAGGTCTTAACTGCCTCGTAGGTCTAGTGGTCGCCAGCGCTACCGCTGAGCATGAGTTCATGGGTTCCATTCCTGGGTCGGGCAAGGTGTTATTGGACTTCTCCATCTGTAATTTCTCAGTAGCAGCTCGGAGTCTGGGTTTGTGCCCAGTTGATTGTAAGAGGCTCGCCGACTATTAAATGAGACTTAAACATAATTGGCGACATCTGGACGAACCTGAAGATTTCCTGAAAATTTCATCAATCGCTCCAGCCGTTTTGGAGTCCATAGAAAAGAAAAGAAAAAAAAAGAAAAATATATTTATTTGTCACAGAAACTCGTGCATACAAAATTGTAATTAACTCGAAGTTTACAAAAAGAAAAATAAAACACAAATCACGAGCACAAAACAAAAGTCGGCAGCTGCTGGCTCACCATGACTGTGACAAGAAGGCTTCCACTCAGCATGATGCTGTGCTTTGGGGAGCCCACAGCACAGCGTTGTTTTTCAGTGGTCACCCGAAAAAGACGTAGGTACGGAAACCAAGTCAGGTTAAATGATCTGTACATGAATTAGTAAATAAATAAATAAAATCAAACAGTACTTAGAATATTATAACTCAATTATTCTTACAAAGCTACAACCAAACATATATAAATAAAAACAAATTAAAGACAAACAAATATATTATAATAACATAAAAAATGAATCTGCAGGCATCACCGTGCGTACCTAAAGATATTGCTACACATCTACACATCCAGTGCATACATACACATATCCAATTGTATATAGATAGATAGATATTTGTGGCTGTGCGTATTTGTGTTAAAATACATCTTGGGTCCAACAACATATTTTGTAAAAAATGTCGTACCGTTTTTTTACAAAAAAAAACTCACAGAATACAACCTGATAATCTCTCTCCCATCAAAATTAATCCTCGCGTGTGGATATACCAGAACACTGAATATTAATAATCAATTCAACTGAACAAATGGTTGAATAAATCACTGATATTGCAATAATCATTGAATTGTCCAGTGACAAATGGCAATATTAGTTATGAAAATGTCTGTTGTAATGTGGCGGCATTGGGCCGTGGCGAGGAAAGTGTGGTGCGGAGGAAAAGTGGTGAAAAGTTAGAATACTTCCCGCGCTTGCATTCTCACGAGCATGCGTGTGCGCATAGAAAGATCTTGGATAGTAGGATGCTATGATTTTTGTGAGTGTAGTAGAGGCAGGAGAATAGGTTATATGTTTATTAGTGAATTATTAATAGAGTAGAAATTTGAAAGAAAAGACAGATGTGGAACTTGCAGTAGGTAGGAAATTCATGTACTTATTACTGAAAATAATTACAAGAGCGATACAGTTTCTTGATTTAAATTTTATAGGGCTGTTTCATTGCGAACAAGGGGTGTTCCTTTATTTCTTACTGTAGGTACCTACACTAGATCTTAAGAGCCCCCGAGACGATCAGTCAATGTGAATGATCACATTGGTGCGCAAATTGATCGTCTACCAAATGCAATTGAAGCGATTGACAATATTCCTACAATAGAAATTGAAGTCAATTGATTGTTTCGGGGACCCTTTACATTTACTTTTCATAGTAAGCTGGAGCGGCCTCTGTTCAGTAAGGGTAAAGTAACTATATGGTCATTTGAATGGTTGCGAAAAACCAATCGCTCATCGCTAACACTACAGCACAAACCCACCCACATATTAATATCAGTAAATCTTTATTAATTCCACACAATTCTCACAACGTTATCCCGTAGACTTAAAGTCCAAAATCCCATGATTCCAAATAACGGTACTACTTTGAATGATGATCAGTTATCACGCTAGAATGACGTGACTTACTGTTCCAATTTTATATGGGTTTATAGTTTATTTAACGGTTTAACTAATACTTTAGTTAATTTCTGTAATCGGTTTATGGTTGAATTGGTATGTGTGACATTTCGTTGCTAAGGACTGATGACTACATTGTTGATAATAGATGATGCTGTTACCGTTATTTTGAGCAATCATATAGTGTCTATATAATCATAAACATGGACAGCTTGACAGGTAATTGTTATGGTTAGGTACATACGAACTAGGCCAGCTATACTCAAAGTGTGGATCCGCAAAGCCTCTGTGGAGGCGGATTATTCCGATCTGTCACCCTGCTTTGTCCCCTTAGAAGGACAGATCGAAAAAAAAAAATGATCTGTCCCCCTGTTAGCAACAAGGGGACAGTTCGAACTTTACTCACAGTCGCAATAAAATTGCTAACAGGGGGACAGATCAAACTTTTTTTCCGATCTGTCCCCCTAAGGAGAAAAAACAGGGTGACAGATAGGAATAATCCGTGGGGGTTCCGCGTTTAGCCTATGGCTTATGTCCAGCAATGGACGTCATTACTTTGAGGTATTTTAGCTGCTTCCAAATCTACATCAAAAGTTTTTATTTTCGCCATAATATTTTATTAAATCCAACAGTGCCAACTCTAGCGGGAAAAGTGTACTCAGAGTTTATGCGAGTGTTGCCCTACCAAAATGAATTAGTAGGACACAGTGGACGACAAAACTGTAAACAATCCACTTTGTCCCACTGGTGGGACCAATTAGTGGGGCAAAGTGGAATAATCCACACAACACAGTTTTTGATTATTTTAGGGCACCGTCCGTCGAAATATTTCGTTTTTCAAAAGAGTTCCGTTGCCAAAAAAGTTTGAGAACCGCTGAACTAAGCCATTGTAATTTCCGGTCAAATTGAAGCTCATGTCTGGCAATAAACTGTGATTGTGCTAATTTCCTATTTCACCAGTACTTACAGCTTGGGACTCCGAGGCCCACTGACCTCTGATAGGATCCCCGCTGCCGGTGGAAGTGTGCAGCGCATGAGATGGACACAAACTGTCAACGAAAATGTCATGCGCTTACTTTGGGGCTACAGAGGGGGCAAGTAACTTGATTGCGTATTTTAGAGGTTTCATTCAAGCCCCATTCTATTGAGATCTGGCTGGTCACTGTTATAAAAGGTATAGAGTTTGTTCTAGGAAGACGTCAGCGACGCGCAGCCCCTGGGCGAATATAGGTGCGTTGGGTTTTGAAACAAATAAAATAGAAAAGTCTTAAACGTAAAAAAGTAAAGATCCCATCCGGATTTTCCGTGGCCGGATGCTCTCTCTATTTCAGGTGCTTGAGCCAGTTGTCAACATGTTGGCGCAACGACTGTCGGATCAGGTGTGTCATCCAGCGTAACCCTTTTGCTGGATGACGTCATAGTTACTTAATCGACTACCTACGTCTCGAATCACGTTGAAGCTTATATCCGTCAATAAACTATGACTGTACCTGTACTAAATCCCCATTTCACCATACCTACAACACAACATCATGGAACTCATGGGATATTGAATCACATCACATTGTTCAATGATGCTCTGTCAAATTACAACAAAATCTTATTATGTACCGACGCTAAAAAGGCAAGAATTACCAAGCGACATGTTGAGAGATATTTAAAAAAATCATAATCTTTAAATGCCAGTTTATTAAGCCATTAAACTGCATTTAAAATTCGTTGGAATCAAGTAGTTAATGACTAATAGGCGTTTTTTTACAATTTATTTTCCAAAAAAAAAAAACTTTAAGATACTTTAGTGTTAAGTTGTTCATGTCGTTTGGTAAATAAGCCTTTAAAGCCTCGATACGTACATTCGGGGAGTGGTGACAGCTTCATATTTTATGAGGGATGATTTGAAAGCAAAAGGATTGAAGAGTGAATAATAGTGACGCTGACAAGAGAAAATGGAAGGAAAAACGTGTTCCACCGACCCTTAGTAACATGGGCAGTAAAATGGTGATGACATTGTAGTGGATAGCCAGCTCATGTTGTAAGCATTTAAGAAGTCATTGCGGCAGCATTTTCTCGGCTAGCATCGGCGTCGGCATAGCCATACCCTCAGAAACTTAATAATACGAGTATGCTATAAAGGGTGTAAGTGTAAACAATGGCAATCTTTTAAGGGGTCATTGTACTCATCATTATGAACAACTTTTACTATGGGAAAAGTGCTGATTCTCAGCCTAGTTTGAATAAATGACATTTGATTTAAATTTTGATTTTGAATGTCTTAGAATTTCCTTATTAATTCGATGTTTGGTATATACCCAAAATAAATAATTGGCATAGTGCAAGCTTGTGGTTTTCCTCGTCTCTATAATTTACAGGTATCCTCCGATTGACGTCTTTTGCAAATCTTATATAAGGAACTATCACGTTTCTTGCGTGTTTTTGGTGGTTTTAATAGTTTACATCCCGTAGTGATGTAACCAGCTAGTTCATTTCAGTACCTACATATTATTGATTAGGCATTGCATAGGGTCCCTCATAAATGAAACTTTTTTGCTTTATTTCTAAACGCTGCGACTTAAATAAAGCGTCACCTTTGTTCGCAAAGATACAATGATGACTTTGACACTAGCTCTATAAGGCCCATGGCGCTTACGAAACTGGACGCCATTGTAATTCCGCGGCAATAGGTCAAAGAAAGTGTCATTCATAGTTACTATGACACGTAATAGTAATAAATTGAATTATGTATGTATCGTTATGATTTTAATTGACAAGGCAAGCAGCACTAGAGGTGAACAGGCTGATTTGATGGGTTCCTGTAAAATAACGATTCTTTTTTTTATCACTGGTACAGACGCCAGCAGGTCAACCTACCCGAAACTGTCAGATTTTCCCAATCAACCTTGAACCTAATACTTTGGCAATAAAGTCGAAAATCTATTAAAGAAATTTGACAGATTGTAGTAGCTTGATGTGCTGGCGTCTGTACATTAACCAATTTCAAAAATAATCGAAAAATATCAAGAAGAGGAGGTGGATTTCCCTACGAAATTGGCACAAATTAAACGCAGTAGTTATAATTTAACAAGAACAAGAGAACTTCGTTGGTAAATGAAAATACAATCCAGAAAACATTGTTTTTTTTTTTACCAGTACCTGAATTATTAGGATTGGAATATTACTGAAATCTTGGAAGAAAGTCTGATTTTGGTAATGATTATAAAACACAAGTAGGTAGCTGGAACGTCCTTCTAATATCTATTATTTTAAAAATGTTTATGACATATCTCGGGACGCTGGGGTCCCGGACCTTAGGAAGACGTACGAGGTGCCGAAGCCAACTCGCAGAGGGGGCCTCTGCGAGTTCGCTTTTAGACAATTTTAAAAGATGAGGAGGCACCAACCGACGATTATTCCTTTATAATAATGAGTTCAGGGTGCTGTTGGGGCTACTCTAGCGTTGCAGTGCGGCGGGGATGTTCGCCGACGCTCGTGTCGACTGTTTCTACACGACGATGCGAAAGCGGTGCACATCTCTGGGGCGCAGGCTCCGGACCACCTCTAACACCATCCTGAGCGTATTTGCGAACAGGTTTGATTGTCAGTACATTAACCATTGCTATATGATTAATGTAATGACAAACAAACAAATGACTTAGAGGCAGGCGTATTATTACGCATTTTTATTTTATGATTTTAATTTGATTTTATTATTTTAATTTTATTCTATGATTTTAATTTTATTTATATTATTTAATTATTTTTATTTTAGATATAGGTATGATATGATCTTAGTCTTGGATCGAAATAATTTCTGAATTCGAATTTTGAATTTTTATGCACTATGCTAGCGCACCCAAGGACAACCCCCGGTTGGTGCAGGACTATTGCAGAACATGGATGGCAGTAGTGGATTGGGTAACTTGAGCTATGAAAGAACTTGACCAATGATATTTATTATACACGGATAAAATGGCAGAGGGTGGCTTGCTCACAATATTGGGAAACGGTCTCTAGCACATAGCGACGTAGCAACAAGAGGGCAACATGTCCTGAGATGCTGGAGGAGGGCAGAGGTATACCACGGGTATATAGACAATCCCGGAAGTACGGTCAGGATCCCTACCAGCATCTTACTGGAATACTCCTCCGAGCACGTTTGCTCTTGCGAGTCTCCACTCAAGCCAGCCAATAAAGACAAGCCAGAGGTGAGGAACAAGACTTCTCCCGGGTATAGGGTTCGGAGGTCGCTACTGCCCAACAACTCACCACGTGCTGCCCTGTGGGTTCATGTTAACTACTATTATTATTATTATTACTTTGATTTTCTCGAATTGACATTTTTCTTCTGTTTCTGAATGAAATAAACTGTTTTTAATCATAAAGCTCCATCCACCATTACTAATATTGAATTACGATTTGCTGCAATGTGTGACTTTACGTAGCCATAATTGCACTTGACTGGCGAATAAGTGCCTACATAGCGATGACTTTTTTATGTGAATATATTCCCATTTAAGTTGATCTGATGACTAAAGAAAAAATGAAGAAATAATGTTTATTCTGCACAAACAAAACGCACATTACAAAAAAACAAGACATAAAGTACGCTCACTGATTGTTGATGAGCGTTTATCGAGACGACAAGCAAAAATAAAGCTTTTAAAAATTAGCAAAAATCTTACAAAACCCCTCCACCACCATTACAACAGTAACTGTCATTAATCAAATCGTTCTAAAAAAAGTTTAAAAATCCAAGATGGCGTCAAAGAAAGTGTCACAGTACGCACACGTAATGCTAGTAACTGACCCTGTTGCGGTCACCTTTCGCGCCGTACTTTCACCGGCTGTCTGACACACATACGACCTCTTTGTTGTTGTGCATATTTTGACCATGAACTGATAACGGATGGACGGCTGTGATTGGTCGATTAGATTGTGCTCTGATTAATGAAGATTTGAATTTGGAATTTTATTAGAGAGTTTTATGTTATGATTTTGAATGTGGGATGGCGGGAAACGGTTATTGGAAGTGTATTGAGCTGACCATAGACTCTATCTAGTTGGAAGTTTTTTAGTGTCCTGTCCTGTCCTTTTCTAATTTATACCATAATATTATTATGGTCATACCCGAAAAGAAGAGTAGCAGTTAGGTAAGATGCGGGAATAAAAAAGCTTGTAACTTGAATGATTAACTTGAAGTTTGATAAGTCGCTGAAATGTAACGTTTTAATTATTATTAAATGCGTAAGAAAGTATAATTTAATTTTCTCAGTAAGTAGGTAAGTATAGCAATCTTCTAAATGGTAACAATCATAAATTACTTTTTTTAGGCTGATTAATCACCCAAAAACTTAATTCAAGACTGCATACGTAGTTATAGAAAAACAATCACAACAAGGTGTATTCATAATTCCAATATACCCCACTGACTTTAATTTAAAATAGCAAAAACTTTCTCTATAGAAAGTACAAATGCAATTCTGGAAAATTCTAAGCAGGTCAAAAGCGTAAACAAAGCTTATTATCCGACAGTTGCAAGAAACTATTGCTAGTGTTCAGTACTGAAAACAAAACCAAATAATTTTGATTAATGAGAATTAAAAAAGCTAACATTGTTAATCGTATGAGAATAGATATCATCACTCCATCAAAATCTTTTCAAAACATTTCACTACTGGCCACCTGTAAAAAACTGCACTTAAAATTTCAAATAGCGAACAAACACAAAAAAAAAACGTTTGAAGACCTGATGTGGGAACAAATGAACGGATGTCCCAGTTCCAAGTCCCGTTAGTGGGAGAAAGTGGCGGACGCGATGCATTGCCTATGCAAATTATGCAATTACACGGCGGTGCCTGTATACGCATCGTCTGTGCAACGGATGTTCAGATTAAAAACATTCAAAACTCGTGATATTAGTGACATAGATTTTTGACAGTGACAGGTGAGGCTGTATGGGTGAATGTCCTTTGCGTGCTTTTGGGTTTTTTAGTGTTGTGGTTTTGCGTCGAAGTGATAATCGAACACATAATATGTTAAGGCTGGAATTTTTTCATTAGATAGACAGATCGAACACTTTATTCTGTACCTACACCATAAAATTGCAGATATACAATGGAGTTTTACAAGGAGTGACAGAATGGGCGATCTCATCGCTATCTTTTTCCACAACCTAGATTATTTTCTAATAGGCGACTAATAGATAAGTATGGAAGAAAAAGACATGTTGTGCCGACCTTAAATTAATTGAAATAAGGAAATAAGGGCAGGAGAACGATGATGAATTGTCCATAGTTAAACGAAAAGGATCCAACCCATATTACATCTAACGGGGGTTGGATCTTTTTCGTTTAACTATGGACAAATTATGACATAGGTATGATGTAAAACACATCTCCGTGGGTAAATTATTAAACAGATGATGACAATGTGATGGACTACATTACCTACAGGTAAATAATTTATGAGATGGTTACATTATCATTCTCCTGCTCTTATCCCAATCTGTTTGTCATATCTATTTGTCGTCATCTCGGTAGTGGGTGACTACCGAGATGACAAACGTGACAAAGTTATGGCATACCTAGTTGTAACAATGTTTGCGGATAAACTTTGCAATAGGTAGGTTATTCATTTTGGAAGTTCGGATTGCCCCAAATGTCGTATCGTTTCTTGTAAAAAGGTATACCTATGTAGAATGAACCACATACACCAGTCAATTATTTTTATGAATGCTTGAAAAAACAAACAAAATCTTGCCTCATTCTCCTGCCCTTGTCCCAATGTCTTGGGGTCGGCGCAACATGTCTTTTTCTTCCATACTTCTCTATCAGTCGTCATCTCGGTAGTCCACCCCTTTCCAGCCATATCATCTTTCACAGAGTCCATCCATCGTTTCTTTGGTCCTCCCTTACTCTCGAAATTCATCCTCAATACTTTTTCAAAACCTCACGACATTTTCCTCATTCCTTCGCATCACATACCCATACCCATACCCATGACAACCCAGGCTGAAAACCCTAAATTCACCAGATGACCAAGAGTAATCATGTTGTCAACATTGATTTTACAGTTACTTTTATTTAGTAGGTAACTATTACATTAAACCGTTACATACATAACATGCGAATATAATTCTGCGCAAGCGTCACGCAATATTTTTACTTAAACAATTATCATAATTTGCTTTTAACAACAGCAAACATATAACATGCAATTTCCTATATTTTTTCACTCGCTAATTACATGCATTTCGGTTACAAATTAATTAGGTAAGTAAATAAATACAAGGTATAAACAACCATTTACAAAAAAAAAAAAAACATCGGTTGTCAATTACATAATTTCTCCGTGCGGGATACAGTTATGCGACTCTGATTCCAAGAACCAGAACACAGCTTTCGAACGTCTAACAAGAATGATCTAACGTGACAAAGCGAAAAAATGATGCCACCCGCCATATTGGTGTAATGGCGGCCACAAAAAAAAAACTAACGGAATAAAATACCTAACAGCCGAGTGGAGAAAGGCTTTCGATTGTCCCACATATCAGCGCACGCGAATCGTCGACGCGACTCCGAAAAGTCACATCACTAGAAGCCAAACAAACGAAATAAAACACAACCTTATTTCAAACTACCAACCGTCATAATCATTTGGCGGGAAAATTGACGTTTGGTGCAGTTCGAAATTCAAACGTCAATCGTGACATTTACGCGCAATACATATTGTATAACTATCCTCCTCTAACCTTCACAAATCGTATGTCTATCTCCCTTGCTACTCGACATTGAAAAAGAAAGCACTAGATTTTTTGCCGGCCACCATTTTACTTGAGAGTATGCCGAAGAAAGCAAGCTAAAATGCATGTGTGTAATATTAGAAACGTTGGTTTTATACATCGGTTGCATCGCATTAAAGTTAGTTGCATAAGAAAATTGCATTTCCCCCGCATTTGTTCGACGTCATATCGATAGTTTTCTCCCTTGATTAATTGTTAATTAATCGTCAATTGAAAGCAGAGTGACGGTTATCTGATCTTCGACGATATTGATTTGCAATTTTCCTTATAAGTGAAAGACGATTAATATTTCTCACAGATTTGCTATTGAAATAAGGTTTGAAATATGAAAATTATTTATATTATAATAATTTTAGCATTCATCTTGATTTTAATCATGGTTTGTTTATTGAACTTTCTAAGAGTTACTTAGGTAATATTATATTCTGATTCAGAGCTTAGGAAAGCTTTGTTTTTTGTCTAATAAGCTACACTTGATACACGAAATATTTATTTGGTGTTATATCAAGTAAAAGAAATAAGTAATTTATTCCCCAATTTTCTTTGATTTGGCTGATTTTTCAATAGTCAGATAACGTATGACAGTTTGACAGGTTTTGTATACAAAAGCTGCCAAACCGCCATATTTATTCTATTTAAAAAGTTACCTGACGATTGAAAAATTTGCCCTTAACGCTAAAAATAAATACGAAGGACTATATTTCAATAAAATCCACAAACAAAAAAAAAAACAAAATCTTAAGGTTTTTAGACTGCAACCCTTCTGGTTTAGTTCTATTTATAAGAGACCAAAATGTGTACCAACGTTATTAAAAACAATCTGAAAAACCAAAATATTACTTTATTATGTTAAAAATATTATTTTATATGTTACATTGGTAGGTAGCTAGATACGAGACTATTCATAACCAGTCACCACCTTCAAAATGGCAACATTTTCCTCATAGCGCTGCCCAAAACCGACTGACCCACACAAATCATACAACACACGCAAAGTGGCAATAAAAACAACAAAAAAAAAACCGTAACCTGAACTTGACCGCTGACGCACAACCCTATCACCGCCACGGCTTCAAAACACGGACTTTCTTTAACCGTGCATACTGTCGTAAGTGTGACACGGCCCCAAAACTCGCTCTAGATACGACGGACAAGATGGCGGCTGCGCCTGGTGAATTGAGAAGCAATTATTGTAAAGGTATTGATGGAAGAGGGGCTCGAGGCTAAGTAATAACAGCAGCACGGTTCGATTGTTCAGGTTAAGTTACGCTTGCCGCGGTCGGTCCGTGGATGGGTGACCCGATACCCCTCCGTCATTATTAGAACGTTGACAGTCACTACGGGTGGTCACAAGTCCGAAAACCAGTCTTACCAAGAGGTGTCGTGTTATCCAGTAACTGGGTTGTGGAGGTGGAGACAGTCGCTCCATGTAAAATATTAGTCTTCCATGTAAAATACATAGTTAGGAAAATGCTAGGCAGATTGATTGATTCATTGTAAAAGTATTGGTGGATGGATAAGGAAAATTACTGGTTAGTCTAGCTTTGACAATAGGCTTGGAAATTAACCGACAGCGTTGTTACAAATGGCGGGAAGGTACCTTCTAGGTAGGGTAGGGATCAGTACTGAAAAAATGCAAACGTTATTTGGTACAGGATTGGGATAAAAATATACACATGAAAGATATTGGAAATTGGTCTGAAGAATGGCAAACCAAGAATAAGCATGTTAAAAAAGAAAGATAGCGGGAAAATTTTGGTGATTACTGAAGAACCAATATTTGTAGGGTACCTACAGATTAAAGTTATGGAAACATAATATAAACAAAATCAAGAAGATGATAATTTTGAACATTTCCTTGAAATGTGAAAATATAAAGATACTTACCCTACAGCTATTGACAATGAGTCACAAAACTTCTGAACAAGAAACTGTTATTCAAGCTCTCTTAAAGTTTTGCATGCATGATTCACAAGCAATTCATAGAAAGGTGAGAAAATTATAAAGCTTCAGATTATGATGTCAGTACCTAATGATAAGAAAAGTAGAAGATTTCTTGAGATCCCAATGGGGTGATGTCAATCTGGCCTCTTTTAACGCCACCAAAACACAGGCGGTTCTTTTCACCGCTAAAAGGAGTAGTTTCGACCAAACTCCTATTTTTCGGGGTATATTTGTTCTTTATTTATTAGCTCCTAGGCATGGAGTTGACATGCAGTCTCAACTTCGGCGCTACCATCGAGCACAAAGCCCAAGCTGCGGTCAAAAAACTGCGCATCCTAAACAGGCTGAAGCGATACTTTACGCCTGGACAGCTTTTGACCCTTTATAAACCGCAAGTCCGATCCTGTATGGAGTATTGCAGCCACCTTTGGGATGGCTCATCTAAATACCAACTTGCTGCGCTTGACTCAGTGGAACGCAGAGCTAAGAGGCTCAAGCGACGTAAAACTTGGCTCATCGTCGCTAGGTTGCCAGCTTATCGGTCTTCTATAGACTGTACTTCGGTGAGTGTGCTCAGGAACTCCACAACCTCGTTCCACCGGCCCCCTTCTACCATGGAACGTCTAGACGCACTGCATGTTACCATCCATACCTAGTTTCCATTCCACCAATTCGCAGTAAGCGCTTCCAAACATGATTCATAATGCGCACGGCAAAAGAGTGGATCTCACTACCTGCGTCTGTGTGAACAGACTTCTTCAGGGTAAGCTCACACCATTGTAGACTTTGTCTCTGTCACTTCTGACCTGGACTATAGTCAAGAGCAAAGCCATCTCAAAAAAAAAAAAGATCCTTCGAAAAGTTGCTGAAAATTGTCGCTTTTTCAGTTCAAAATTAAAACCCCAAACGTTTAAATATTTATAATACTGACCTAATTAATTTATATGTATTTGTCAGTACTTTACTCATACAGTAATTTTTCATAATATCCATACTCTATAAGAAAAGGCCATTGACCACGAAACACGACGGACAATTTAATTAATAATTACAACCAAGCATCCACAATTTACACAGATTTTCTACAAGATCTGCTTTCACGCTTTCCTAGTTATGTAGTTTTAATTATAACAATAATTCTGTAACAATTTTATAACCTATAACTAATAACTTTAATTACAGCACGCTATAATGAACTTTAAAGTTTCGCTATTAAGGGGGATGCGCTAAGGCAGCCCGTGATATTCAGTCAGTTTTTTTTTTTTTTGCATTTTGCAGATCAGTATCTAGTTGATGTTGATCAAATTATGATTCACGACCGTAAAAGTGTGTATATACATACAGAACATCATCATCGTGTGTATATCAGATCATTAAATTCATCAATACAACTCTCTAAGTTACTTGGCCACAAATGTCATAATTTGATAAAATAATCATTCAATAGGACAATTTGAACTGTAGGTACAATCTGTTTTTTTTTTATTATTTGAGATGGGTTTACTCTTGACTATAGTCTAGGTCAGAGGTGACAGAGACAATTAAAGTCTACGATGGAGTGAGCTTACCCAGAAGAAGTAAATATGTAAATACATACCTATTTGTTATGGTCGCGATTCATATTTTGATCAACATACAACGTGATTTTGATCTGCAAATCGCAAAACACGTAAGAAAGATTGAATTTGGTAGACATACCCTGGTGCTTTCGCCTTAACCGGCGCGAGCGACGCTGTTCAAGAAAGTTTCCTTTACGCATGATTTGTGTACATTACGAGTAGTTACTTGTTGCAATGAACGTTTTGACATAATAAGGTTACATTTAGTTACTCCACTCTTTTTCGGTAACTGTGGTAATATACTCTGTCTACTAAGTAATTCACTTTTTGACACCTATCCGTCACATAACACATATAACACATAACGAATATGTTTTTGCGAATTTGGTCCTTATTACAAATATAAATTGTCCAACTGACAGGTGTCAAAAAGTGAATATCCGAATGGACAGAGTATAGTTTAGTTGCTATTTAGGGTTCCGTACCTCAAAAGGAAAAATCGGAACCCTTATAGGATTACTCGTGTGTCTGTCTGTCTGTCCGTCTGATGAATCTAATGGACCGATTAAGTTGAAATTTGCTACACATATGAATTTCTGTGATCCAAACGTAAATAAATGAATTGTGAATATGGGGGTCAACTTTGGCGGGCAAAAAAGAAAATTTAAAAAATAGTTTTACAAACTGTATTGTGTGACATATCAAATGAAAGGGCTTACTGTGAGGGTCTCAGATGTATTTTTGTATAATTTTAAAATAAATCATTTTAAAGTTATTTAAGAAAATAGACAAAAATGGACAATTCCCCCTTATCTCTGAAAGTACTGAGCCTAAAAATTTAAAAATATATACAGAAAATAGTGCAATACCTATAGATTACAGGAAAACCTATAAGAAGTCGATGATCTTAAAACAACATGGTAAATCTCTCAATACTGTGCGTACAATGTTAAGTATGTTCTTGGGATTCATCCCAACTACGGAATCCTTCATTGTGCGTAGTCCGATACGCACTTGGTCGGTTTGTTTGGAGTCTTTTTATTTTTTTACTTTCGAATCTGGAGAAAGCATAAAAGTATGCATTTTTTTAATCAAAATACAAATCTTTAACCAAGTACACTTTATATGCAACAGCCGCACTGGTCTGGACCATCAGGTTAAGCTACGCTTGCCGGGGTTGGTCCGTGGATGGGTGACCGTCTTTTCATACTGAGACTCCTCCGTGCCTCGGAAAGCACGTTAAGCCGTTGGTACCGGCTGTCATTCGTGGATCTTTGACAGTTGTTACGTCAGAAGCCCGAAAGTCTGACAACCAGTTTAACCAAGGGGTATCCTATTACCCAGTAACTGGGTTATGGAGGTTAGATAGGCAGTCGCTCCATGTAAAATACTGGTATTCAGCTGCATCCGGTTAGACTGCAAGCCGACCCCAACATGGGAAAAGGCTATACAGATTGGTTGACTTTATATGCAGCGATTAAGATGTTTATTTTAACGTTAATCCAAAATATTCACTGTATCACCCAAAAACATAAGTAAAAGAAATTACTCCCAAAAAAATCAACATAATTTTATGCTAAACTCAACATAATGATGATTAGGTACAGACGCCAGCACATAAAGCTGCTTTAGTGATAAAGTTGAAAATCTATTAAAGAAATTTGACAGATTGTAGTAGGTTGATGTGCTGGCATCTGTACATGGTGCGTAGGATTACTAACACAACCTCATTAGTACTAAACTTGATAGCTATCTTCAAGACGCGTAGGCGCAACACATTGTGCCCAATATTTACTGCGGGATTATAAAATAAAAGATGCAGAAGGTCCACCTAAGAATCGTGCGTTTTTATATAGTACTTATACTGACCCAAGGTGCTCGTGGCAATCGATCAAGATCGTGGGTGGATCGATCAGGTTAAGCTACGCTTGCCGCGGTTGATCCGTGGATGGGGACTATCTTTACGTACCGAGACTCCTCCGTGCCTCGGAAAGTACGTTAAGCTGTTAGTCCCGGATGTCATTCGTGGATCTTTGACAGTCGTTACGGGTCGTCAAAATCCCGAAAGTCTGAGAACCAGTCTTACCAAGGGGTATCGTATTACCCAGTTAGGGTCAGCTCACACCGAGACGCGACGCGACGCGACGATACTGGAAGAGGCCAGTGATTTCGCGCTGCGCCGCGCGCCGCCGCGAGACGCATCGCAACGTCGCGAGGCGCATAGTAAAATCATTGGCAACACGACGCCTCGCTGCGCAGCGAGGCGCCGCGCGGCTCAGCGGAACGTGTCTACATTCGCCACGTGCTCCTGCCCCGCTCCACGTCCACCCGCAGTCGCGCGGCTTCGTGAGGCGCAGCGCCGCTCTTGCACGCCGCGCGTACCGGCGATGCACCGCGCTACGCCGCGAGGCATCACGAGGCGCAGCGCTGCATGGTGCAACGTATTCTAAATTCTCACAATGAAATGTGTATCTTTTCGTGTAGAAAACAAAGTTCTATTTTGAGTCGCTCTTTTAAAGTGTGCGCGCAGCGTCGCGTCGCGTCGCGTCGCGTCTCGGTGTGAGCTGACGCTTAGGGTTGTGGAAGTCTTATTCATATTCATTTATTTGCGTTCCACAAGGTAAAACAAGATGTTAACAAAAGGCTTAGAGCTAAGAGCCGTTGTAGACCCTGTCAGGGCACACCAAAAATTATTGGTTGATACATAGCTATTACTTAAAGTTAAAAATCTAATACGTAGAAACTAAAATAAAAATAAAATTATACATGAAAACTGAATAATTACATTCGCTTAGAACGTTAATAACAATAACATTAATAATTCTAATAATGAAATCTATATTTACTTATGAAATTTCAATTACAAACACTTATTTAATAAGAGATCAATTATTTTAAGATTACAAATTATTAATAAAGAGATCAGAATATCACGAGTATCAGTCAGATACGCAGTATCTCCATGTAAAATACTGGTATTTAGGTTAGACTGGAAACTGACCCCAACATAGTTGGGAAAAAGCTAGGCAGATGATAACTACAACCACTGCTAGGTAAAGGTCTTCCCATGGACTTTCAGATCTCATTTTCTGCTCCCCTCACTGATCAATCTGTCATTACCGCATTTATCATTTAAGACCGACTGGCTTCAAGTAGCATGGTGGTCAGTATCTATGTTTTAACTTTTATCCGTGAAATAAAATTGAGGTCTGGCGGTTTTTGTATGGAAGAGTTGTAAAAAATTCGATATTATTCCTCGGTTACAGATATCTGACTTCGAAAATATCAACCCTTAGTTGCTGAGCCTGCATAGCAACACTAGCAACTATGGTCGTCTTTCCTCAGTTTTCTCTCCTGTCAGCATGAGTTACAGTGCGCGTGGAAGTGCTAGTCACCGACTCCCGCATTCCCCTTAAACTCAAGGGGAATATTTATAAAACAATGGTTAGACCTGCTGTCTTGTATGGATCAGAATGTTGGGCCACAAAAAGAATGAATGAAAGGCAATTGCATGCAGCTGAGATCAGAATGCTAAGAGTGTGGTGTTACGAATAAGGAATGAGTATGTTAAGAGGAAGTCTGAAAGTGACACCGGTGACTGAAAAGTTGTGTGGAAATCGGTTGTCATGGCATGGTCGTGCGATGCAGAGGAATGAGGAAAATGTCATCAGGAAAGTTTTGAGTATGAATGTGGATGGCTATACGGGTAGGGGAAGACCAAAGAGTCGATGGATGGACTGTGTGAAAGATGATATGGTCAAAAAGGGAGTGCCGAGATGACGACTAATAGAGAAGTATGGAAGAAAAAGACATATTGCGCCGACCCCAAATATATTGGGACAAGGGCAGGAGAATGATGATGAAAGTGCTAGGCACCGCCTGAAGTATGTGAGCGGTGAGACGGGGGAGGTAGACAAAGCCAAGCTAACTTAGTCTGCCAATCTTGTCAATCGCGCCCTCTCCCATCTAAATATTAGCCTCTCATTATTGCCGGATTGGTTGCCGCTGGTCGTTTCAAAATGTCCTTCGTCCACTTTTACACCCTTACTTTTTTTACTTCTATCAGTATTTTTAAAACTTATTTTAAATATTGTTAAGAAATCTATTGTCCGTATAAGGAACTCATATCACCTGTGATACAAGTTTATCTTTTACGGAACCCTAAAAATATGGAAAAGTCCAATCGTTAATGGCCACACTTTATCAGGGCGAACTAGGTCAATCAATCTGCCTAGCATTTTCCCAACTATGTTGGGGTCGGCTTCCAGTCTATCCGGATGCAGCTGAATATCAGTGTTTTACATGGAGCGACTGCCTATCTGACCTCTACAACCCAGTAACTCGATATATTTCTGGCTTCTGAAGACCCGTAACGACTGTCGAAGATCCACGAATGATAGCCAGGACCAACGGCTTAACGTAAAGCACGTAACGTAAAGCCGAGGCACGGTGGAGTGTCGGTATGTAAAGATGGTCCGCGGACCAAAGCCGCACGGGTCGATCCATCAGGTAAAGCTTTACCTGATGGATCGACCCGTGCGGCTTTTATTACTTAGCCACGAGCTCCTCATCAGGGCGAACTAGATACTTAGATTATTTATTAAACTTCTGTCACTTCACCATATAACTCCTCTGTAAATGTGCCAGTATTTTACCATGTTGACTCATTCACATTATGTATAACTGTATTACATGTATTGACGCGTAACGGCCGCTGTATTGTATGTATCTCTTTGTTATTAGCGTGGCAACATTGGTTATAAAATACAGTTGGTTTTGGCGAAATGAGGTTTCACTTTTTTGGAAGCTTTGCTATTTACGGATTGGTTACATGTTTAAAGGTAATGTCATACATAACTTAGAATATGACAATTTAAGTTTGTTTTGAAAAGATTTAATTTTTTTTCCTGCCTAGTCTATTCCCAACTGTGTTGGGGTCGGCTTCCAGTGTTACCGAACGCACAACCCAGTTATTGGGTAATAGGATACCCCTTGGTAAGACTGCTGTGAGACTTTCGGGCTTGCAACGACCCATAACGACTGTCAAAGATCCGAGGCACGCCGAGGTCTTGTTATGTAAAGATGTCACCCATCCACAGCGGTCCAACGGCGGCAAGCGTAGCTTCACCTGATCGATCGACCCGTGTGGCTAATACTTAGCCACAAGCCCGTCCTTTTTTGGTACAATATACCAGTGTTTAATTTTAATAGGTGTTTTGGGTAAGTAATAATACTGCTGTCTTATGGAAAAAGACGTATCTGACATTTTTTTCGAAATAGAGTATTTACATATTCGGAATCAGCAAAGACGCATCTACCAGTATTTTTAAATTGGCGTAAACATAACGAAAACCTAATAATTCTTACTATTAAAAGACGCATCTGCTTTTGTTTTTTGTATTTTAAACAGGACAAAATATATATTTGTCTCCATTTCTATGGAAACGTCGTTTTTCCTTACGGCGGCAGGGCAGCGTTATGCCGGGGTCCCACGGCCCGCTTTCTCACAGGCCAGACCGCGCCAGGCTAGGCGGCCATGCCGTGGGAACAGTAGCCTGCGGTGGCCTGTCATCGCCCGTCCGATCAAATGTATGGGATGATCCGTGGAATGCTCGGCACGGGCCGCGACAGGCCGTGGGAACGCGGCATTAGAAAACCCTCCAGGATAACAAAAACAAAAAATACATAATATAAGTAAAATGAAAACCCACTAGAACAGGTTCAAGTTTTTCCCAACCATTCAACCTTATATGGACCAGATATATTACTATTTACGTCAATTACCCTAAATTATACTTAATAAAATGACCTTTTACCCTAGAACCCAATGACTCAAAGATTACGCATAGTTACAACAGTTACCTACAGTAAGTATTTCACACTTGATGTCATCAGAATACCTTCCTTGACAATGATCACTTTCGACGCACTGATAACTTTTGAAAGAAGTACCGTAGGTAAGTACAACAATGAGTGACATGTTAAGAGGGCTGTCTCATTTTGTCACTCTCTCGCTCACAAATTGAGCAAATTTAAAAAAATGAAAATATGATTTTTTGAAAAATGACGAATTAATAAACAATATTAAGATCACATTTCTATTGTGTTATCCAGGTTTGGCATAAAACAAACAAGTTGTTTTTTGAAACAACAGTTTGAAATAAATCAATGTTTTTAATCACAACTTCAAACAAGTTTCAAATAATGTCTTAAATTTTAATATTATGAAAAAAACATGGTTTTAAATCAAATTTTGAATGGAAATAACTTAAAAGTTATAAATGTTTAGGACATGTAAGAGCTCGAAAAGAAATTAAAAAGGGTAGATAGTAGGTCCGACCTATTTATACACTTACAATAATTTCCAAACGGTCCACAGTTATGTGGTTTGAAAATTATTTTGTGCAAGATTATTGTTTTACCACTTTAAATTAAAATTCAAGATGGCGGCTGCCAAAATTTTGAAACTATTCATCAAGGGTGTCGTTTTCATAGTTCTTGAGGGTGCTAAAGCCGATAATCAGGTCAAAATGAAAATCCAAGATGGCGGCTGTAAAATTATTCATATGTTTCATCATGGGTGTCGTTTTCATGGTTTTAGAGGGTGCTAAAGCCGATAGTGAGGTCAAAATAATAATCCAAAATGGTGGCTGCGTAATTTTCTAAAGACTCTAGGTATCTATTTTCGTTACCACGAAAAGTATGAAAATGACACCCATAACGAATAACACGAGAAATTTTGCAGCTGCCATCTTGGATTTTCATGTTGGAATGTCGTTACGGTTAGTCAGAAGCCCAAAAGTCTGACAACCAGTCTTACAAAGGAGTATCGTGGTACCCAGTAAATGGGTTGTGGAGTTCAAATAGGCAGTCGCTCCTTGTAAAATACTGGTATTCAGCTGCATCCAGTTAGACTGGAAGCTGACCCCAACATATAGTTTCGAAAAGGCTAGGTAAATTGTTGTTATATAGATGGGAAAAAGAAGAATATTTGCTTTAAAAAAGAAATGGGGAATTTGGATACCCACTTGTTATTCTCGCGTTTACCTCAAACCTTTCTCTGCCCTCAAAACTGATATTTACTTGAATGTATCGTTTTCCTTACATTGTTACCAATGACGATACAAAATTATTCTTATTTGATATAACGATTTACGTCAAATTTCTAAATTTTATGTAGATTCCATACTGTACGACTGTTTCCCTGTGCGTTATCACGACGTCAAGGTACATATTTCTAAATTATTATTTGACATTTATAGACAACGTCATCGTTTTGCGTCGGTTATGAAGTATTTTGACGTTTTGTCTTTATTATTTTTACCTTGCAGGAAAGAGTAGATACCTATTGATTTAGAGCTGAAGATGTCATAAGTGACGCAAACATTTATGCAATTTACTACCTGTTGTGGCGTCAAAAGGTGACCTTACCTTTTTTTATTAAATCAACTAATCTGACTAAATAATTTAAAAATACAGCACATTGGCGCCGATTCCCTTGTTCACAAACTAAGTTTAAGTTCAGTGCATCTTTTTCTTTCTATTTCATTAAGGCAAAAGCGTCAGGGTAGCACGCGAAATTCTAATTTTCTTACGTTTTTTGCAATTCACAAATCGGTATTAGGTTGTATGTTGATTTGAATATGATTCGAGACCGTAACGAATCAGTATTTACAGAATTATAACCATTAAAATCATCAATACAGTTCTCTAAGTTCAGATAACACTATTGAATGACTATTTCAGGAAATCTTAACATTTGAGGTCTTTTCTAACTTATGAAGTTGTATTACTAATTCTAATGATTATTATTCTGTAAATATATGATTGTTACGGTCGCGAATTATATTTGAATCATCATTAAACATATACTGACCTAAAAATTGCAAAAAACCTAAGAATATTTGAATTTCGCGTGCTATCCTGACGGGAAGCGCTAAGGTAGCCACCTTAACCCTTCCCCTTAAGAAAAGGATACACGATATATTATATTAGTGTAGTCCTGTCAAATTAAGATACTCCATAGACAAGTTTAAATAAGGATAAAAAATTTGCTACAAAAATACGTCAATTTACGTCAGGCGCTGACTAATTGGACAGGACTAAACTAATATTTATCTTCTGTCCTTTTCTAGTGAAATAGAAAGAAAGGGATGCACTGAAATGTATTTAATTAAATGTATTGAAACATCTAAAATTTGCACAAAACGAGCGACAATCGCCGAAAAAAAACTACCCAAGTCATTGTACCACCAAATCGGTAAAACCACAACAAATGAAGACAATAAATACTAATAAAAATACATAATAAATAAATTGCCACATAGTACGTAACAGATAAGTAGGTACGTGACTTTGAAACCGCTCCGAGATCGTCTCAAAATCAGAAAGCGCACAGCTTACACCGGCTGCGTACTTTTACCATTATACGCCAAATCCACGTCACGAACAACGCCGCATTTCTTCCTGCTGCATACATTGACGCTTCATTCCGACACACCAAAGAGAAAGTTACAACAAAAAACGTAATGTAAAACAATAGAGTCGTAACTACCAATAAGGTTACGAAGACAGTCGTATCTCAGTCCCGGCGAAACGTTGTAAAGTGGGTCACTGCCGCACATATAACGGCCTGCGCTCAATGCCCGCCCGCGTAACGTTACGTGTGGGAAATTATTTGAATTTGGAACAGAGCGTTTTTTTTTTCTGCTTTTATCAGGCTGCAGTGTTGCCATTGTTCTTTTATGTTGTTTTTTTTTTTACTGGTCTAGTTGTGGCGATCGCATTGAATGGTTACCGTTAGGTCGTGGGGTTAATTAGGTAGATAAGTTATTTGCATCATGATTTAGTTTGTGATAGAAAGTAGATTATGTATTGTTGTTGGGTGATTTAACTGGGTATTATGGTATTGTAGAGTGTTTGAGGACGATTGTAAGTGTATCCAATTGAGTACTGTTATTATAATGGTTTACATACAGAGACAGATTATGTAAAAAACCGGCCAAGTGCGTGTCCGACCACGCACAATGAAGAGAAGAATTTAGCCTAAGAACTTAATATTGTAGTTGAAAAACATGTTCTCCCATACATTCCAACTGCAAATGCAGTTCGTACGCACAATATTGAGAGATTTACCATGTTATTTTAAGACCATAGGCTTCTTATAAGTTTTCCTGTAATCTACAGGTATAGAACTATTTTCTGTATTATTATTTTTTTTCAAAATTTTAACGTTAGTAAGTTACGGAGATAAAGAGGGTCAATTGTCAAATTTCGTCTAAATAACTTTAAAACAACTTAAAAATTCCAAAAAAAAATATACTTGAGACCCTTACAGTAAGCCCTTTCATTTCATTTATCACACGGTACAGTTTGCATTTTTTTTTTCTTATTTGCCCCCAAAATTGTCCCCCATATTCAAAATTAATTTATCATACGTGTACCAAGTTTCAACTTAATCGGTCCATTAGATTCGGAGCAAATTGGCTGTGACAGACGGACAGACAGACAGACACACGAGTGATCCTATACGGGTTCCGTTTTTTCCATTTGAGGTACAGAACCCTAAAAATTATGTCATTGTGTTAGTTTACACGATTTAAATACATGCACTTGTCCACAATTTGGGGAAAAGCGTCTCGTATCAATGACAGACTGACTTCTGACAGAACGCCGTAGTTAACTATGATAAGAATTGACTTGCTATTCTCGATTCCAGCACAGTAATAAAAACCTTACATTACCAATTACTAATACAAGTAGGTAAGGAACTAAGTATTCACATTTTCGCGAATTTTCCTTTCAACGCCCAATTTGCAAATTGCCACAAAATACTTTCTTTCCATGAAAAAGCACTCACATTCAGACTAGAGGAACGCTTAAAACATTAGTCATAACAAGAACAGTTCAAACAGCACAGTACAAAATATTGACACAGAAGTCTTACTCCCATAGGTACAGAACGTCATCATCTGCTTAGCCTTTTCCCAACGATGTTGGCGTCGGCTTCCAGTCTAACCGGACGCAGCTGAATACCAGTATTTTACATGGAGCGACTACCTATCTGACCACAGCCCAGTTACTGGGTAATAAATATGATAAGACTGGTTGTTAGATTTCCGGGCTTCTGACGACCCGTAACGACTGTCAAAGATCCACGAATGACACCCGGGCAGAGTCGACGATGGAGTGAGCTTACCCAGAAGAAGCCTGTTCACTCTCACTTTGAAGAGATTAGCGTTGTATGCGCTCGGAAACATAGACGCAGGTAGTGAGTTCTACTCTTTTGCTGTGCGCATGATAAAAGACATTTGAAAGCGCTTATTGCAAATTTGTGGAATAGCAACTAGGTAGGAATGGTAACTGGCAGTGCGTCTAGATGTCCGATGGTAGAAGGGGCCCGGTGGAATGAAGTCGTGGAGTTCTTGGGCACACTCACCGAAGTACAATCTGTAGAAGACCGACAAGAAGATCTACAAATGACAGCAGGTACCAACGGCTTAACGTGCTTTCCGAGGCACGGAGGGGTCTTGGTATATAAAGATGGTCACACATCCACGGACTAACCGCGGCAAGCGTAGCTTAACCTGATATGGATCGACCCACGTGGCTGTTATAACTTAGCCACGAGCTCCTTGTTGTGTACATATAAGCAAATAAATATGTATAGATGTTAGTGGTCGGTCAATAGGACCTGATGCAACATTTGCAGATTTCTTTACAGAATCTTATGCAGCAGAGAGCCCAAATTTAAGTGTAGCAAACACCTAATTATTGTCGGAGGATGGAAAAATATATTTTCTGCTGGGATATTATTAATTGCACATCAAATAAACAATGACCTATCAATTTATTTCCATCATTTATATACTTTTTTACATCAAAAAAATACTGACTGCACAGCAAATTAACCAGAGCGTACATACATAATACTCAGACTCATAGCAAAATGACATGGTGACTAATATTAACTCCGAGGTTAGGTTTGGTTAGGTTACTTTAAACCCTTTACACATAAGAATGATAAAAGGTAAGGTTAGGTTTAATGTGCGCTAGTCATTATTAGCGCATTAATAAAAAAGCTTTATTGCGGTGCGCCACGAATATAAATTGTTTCTTATTTAGTTATATTTTGAGTTGAGTATTTTGCTGTGCAATCAGTAATTTTGATTGGAATTCGGATTATTTTTGGATACAAAAAGTAATATTTTGATTTGCGTTTAAATACTACCCTTTTCTGCTACGGTCTAAACTACTGCCTCTATTTTGCCGCAGCCCTTTTGAAGCATCGTCCATTTTGAAGGCCACTAATGCCTTGCCGTCATGCCTAATCTTGCTCTACGCACAATCATACGTTTGTCTTGCAAACTGAAAACGTCAGACGCCATAAAATAATGCGCCATTACACACAGATTATTTCTATGCATAGAACAAAGTAGCTCTACTGTATCTATTTACCCAACCACACTCGATTACTCGTTCTGTCGGCTTAACGGTTCTCTATCAATAAGCACCCACTAAGTCTGTGCTAACTTTCCCTGGTTTCAGATCATAGCTATGCTTATAAAGTGCGATGGTGAAGTCTTGATCCTTGGACAACATACTTACGAGTGTGACGTCATCTTCTAGCTATATGACACCGTATAATTAGGAACTTCGTTAGTTTGTAATGTATCGGTGTTATTGACGTGAAAACGTCTTGTTCAATATTTCTGATCGACAAAAACATGTAAGATTTCAACTGCTAATAACTACGAGAATTTTAATATTAGAGTAATGATTGAACATTCAAAAGATAGGTCATATTTATAACAATTTTGAGGCCGGATATAATTTGCGTGTGATATCACACTGCGAGTGCACACGCATGCGCGCGATCCTCTACTTTTCACTATGTGTCGAAATATCAATTCGTATAGCGCAAAAACGTGTTTAGCTAGATTGGTTTAGTTACTCTGGTGTCTTTGTCAAGAGTTGACAAAGCACTACCAGGACCTAAAGAGAAACAATAGAAATATTGGCCAAAATAGGATTAAAAATTAATGTGAACTTACTAAAGCCTACTAAACTATTTTTTACATTAGATTATAAACTGTCGAAAAATTGTGAGCTGCAACAAACAATTTACAATATCCATGGGAAACCGATAAATTGTGAACTGGTATCAAACTTGCTTATGACGTAATGCACCTTGCGCTATTACTAAATAGCCTGCCTAGCTGCGAGCAACTTGGAAGTGACGCTCGCCGACCGCTGCCGCGGCACCGCTTGTTTCGCTCGTTCAGCTCGCGTTCGGTTGGTCACAGTTCTAATCTAACGGAAATAATACCGATAGATCATGAACTAACGGTTCACACAAACAAAAAATGACCTGGTGACCTTATAGATACCTACTTAAATTACCATATCAAATTTCATCAGTTGCATGATCACCTTAACTGTGAGTCAGGTGTCTGTAAACTCTTTTGCTAGCACTGTCATAATATCATCTGTCTAGCTGTTTCCCGCAACTGAATACCAGTATTTTATATGGAGCGACTGCCCAGTTACTGCGTAATACGATACCCCATGGTAAGACAGGTTATCAGACTTTCGTGCTTCTGACGACCCATAACAATTGTCAAAGATCTTTTTTTATTTTTTTATTAATGATAGGTTTGCTCTTGACTGTAGTCTAGGTCTGAGGTGATAGAGACAAAGTCGACGATGGAGTGAGCTTACCCAGAAGAAGCCTGTTTACTTTCACTTTGAAGAGATTAGGGTTGTATGCGCTCGGAAACACAGACGCAGGTAGTTCGTTCCACTCTTTTGCTGTGCGCATTATAAAAGACATTTGGAAGCGCTTAGTGCGAATTGGTGGAATAGCAACTAGGTAGGAATGGTAACTGGCAGTGCGTTTAGGTGTCCGAATGAGGTCGAGGAGTCCTTAGGACACTCACTGAAGTACAATCTGTAGAAGACCGACAAGAAGATCTACAAATGCCAGCCGGTACCAACGGCTTAACGTGCGGAGGCACGGAGGGGTCTTGATATGTAAAGATGGTCACACATCCACGGACCAACCCCGGCAAGCGTAGCCTAACCTGATCGATCGACCCCTGCGGCTGTTATTACTTAGCCACATACCCCTAGCAGTGTCAGAATAGGAAAACATTTTTTTTTCTTTTGTGGGTGGGTTAAAGATGTTATGGAATAATATGGAATTGAATACACAATTTAATTTTAATAAATATGTTGACACTGTAGACCAGTATTTAATCAGGGCCTTTCTTTGTTGTTATTTAAACAATCAATAGCTAATCAAGTTTGTAACCATGAATATTATATCACGGTCTCAATTTGTCTGTTTAAAGTTCTACCATGGAGTTTTTTGACATTGTTTATGAAACAACAAATTAGGACCGTGCATCTAAATTCTGAGTTTTATAAGAGTCATCATTTATAATATGGTATATTATTATAAATGTTTACTATAGAAGTCAACTTGGCAAAAAAAAAAAAAAACAACTATTCAAACAGCAAGTATCAAGTGCACACCTTCCACGTACACCAAGTGCACCGAGTGCTAGGTCGGTGCAGCTTTCACTGCAGCCGTGGCAACCTACTGCGTCTGCGCAGCCATTCATCTTTATCATTAAAGTGATTTGAACACTTCAGTAAGAAGGATTTTTTTTACAATCAATATCGCGCCTTCAGCTTCTGAAAGATAATTTTCTTTAGTTTCAATTGAATCTTTCATTTCACTGCAGCCGCGGCAACCTACTGCGTCTGCGCAGCCATTCATCTTTATCATTAAAGTGATTTGAACACTTCAGTAAGAAGGATTTTTTTTACAATAAATATCGTGCCTTCAGCTTTTGAAAGATAATTTTCTTTAATTTCAATTGAATCATTCATTTCACTGCAGCCGCGGCAACCTACTGCGTCTGCGCAGCCATTCATCTTTATCATTAAAGTGATTTGAACACTTCAGTAAGAAGGATTTTTTTACAATAAATATCGTGCCTTCAGCTTTTGAAAGATAATTTTCTTTAGTTTCAATTGAATCATTTATTTCACTGCAGCCGCGGCAACCTACTGCGTCTGCGCAGCCATTCATCTTTATCATTAAAGTGATTTGAACACTTCAGTAAGAAGGATTTTTTTTACAATAAATATCGTGCCTTCAGCTTCTGAAAGATAATTTTCTTTAGTTTCAACTGAATCTTTCAGGCCATACCCTGCAGTCAGTCTGGAAGCTTTTATTGAGGAGCAGAATAATAAACTTATCTATTGGTAATGGTGGCTTCAGCCAACTAGGGCCCAATTTTCAGTAGATCAGTGACAATAATGATTTAAAAATGGGAAATTTCCACTTAGGAATTTCAACCTAACCTTATGTGCTTGCCTATGCAACGGCCCTTACCTCTCCCTAGCAACAATGCTTTGATTGGGTCATGAAGACTCGAATATATTTTCCATCACCTCGAAGAAGATTCTTTTCTTGAGGTATTGGTTCTTGAGATAGCTTGTTCAGTTCAACTAAGGGCTGGTTTTTTGATCTATAGTTAAGTCAACCAATGGTTAAACATAGTAACTAATGGTTGAATTTTGGCTAAATATGAAAGGCTAAACATGATTGAGTTATGCCATTAGTTACTATTTTTCAATATGAATGAGCTAACATGATTATATTCATGTTTAGCCTTTCACATTTAGCCAAAATTCAACCATTAGTTACTATGTTTAACCATTGGTTGAGTTAAATATGGATAAAAAAACCGGCCCTTAGTTTAAAGTTTACTTGACTTGCAGCGCTATCTATCGGCAGTCACCAGTAACTAATAATAAACCAAGGTACGAGTAAAGTTACTAGTACATTTTATTACACAGTTCTATCGACATCCTTTGATCTCTATTTGATTCAGTTCATAAAGTTTTCTTTAGAAAAAAAGTTAATGAACATTATTCTTGGAAAACCCGTCTCTTTAGCTCAACTCTTAAGCTCGAAACTCATGATGCATCTCTAAACATTGCTTTAATTTTAACCGTTCCAAATGTCAGGCCCAATTCACCATCACACCCAATTAGCAGCAACCAAACGATACAAACCGCATCGCTAAGCCATTAAGATGATTACATATTCATTAGCTTCCAGATAATCACAATATAACCTACACACTACAGTTCCGTAATACTTTCTTAGCATTACGGCCGTGAAATAAGCTAAAAAAAGATGAATTTCCTTCATTTTATAAAAGAATTTTTCCGGCCATGTAATATTACCGTATAAGTTTAAAAGCAACTTTCCGTACGCGTAACTGGCATTGGCATTGCGTGCGTGAACGCAACTCGAACACAAGAGTAACCCACTCACACGCATGGACCATCCGACGTACATTGTCTTGTGTCTACTCTCACGCACACACTTGCGAAATTGCGTACGAAAGAATTGCATCGCTGTTCGTATACACATAGCGACATTTTACTCTATAAAATATTACACACAGACACACAGTGTTTCTCTGTGTTTGTTCACTTGTATGTGTGAGTAAAGAAAGGTGTATTGCTAGGTGAAATGGGCACAGACATCTTAATGTTTGACGGCTCAGTTAAAACGGAACAAGCAATTAAATATAACGATTAACTACACGTTTTTGTGTATTTTTTATTGATATTGTTTTTAATGTTGGCAACATCCAGCTTAATTATTAGGTATTATCCATCTACCGATATACAGTAAAACTAACATTTCCTTAGTTTACTACAAGTAGTTATAAAATGTGGGGCGGTCCTGTTAACGCTGTTTTTTTCCCTGAAGCCAAAATACATTATATCGTATGATGACTGGAAAAAGGAGGGAATTCATAATTTTCCAGCCTTAGAGGTAAAAGTAGAAAAGGATTACTTATCTTAACTAATATTATAAATGCGAAAGTAAGTTTGTTTGTTTGTTTGTTACCTTTTCACGCCTAAACCACTGAACCGATCATCCCGAAATTTTGCATAGACGTTGTCACATGTACAGAAACGGACATAGGGTATCTTTCATCCCGAAAAAAAGTACTGTTCCCGAGGAAAACAACAATAAAGTTCTTATGATAATAAATGGCGCCACATGTCTTTCGAATCATGATTGAATTATGTTAATATAGAAACTAAAATGAGTAGGCATGAGGATCCACCAGTTCCTACAAATTTTGACATATCTAGAATTGGAAAGTATGGGTAAAGAGAAAATCTCATCCTCTCTTCTCGTGGCTACGTGCTTGTGGATTACATTAACAGGATGGGAGAATGCTTTTTACAGCTGTAATCAAAACTACAGCCGAAGATCGGAAAAAGGCGATGAATTAAATTACAGTTCTCATGATTAATTTCATTAAAGACATGAAAGCGGCTTTGTTTTAAACTGATAATGTTTAAAGAAACATATACCTACCTATAATAGTAATAGTACAGGATATTCGTGGTCATAGCCAAGTGCGTACCAGAGGAAGGGCGTAGACAAAATGATCTACTATCAGTGATAACGATGAGAAGTCAAAAATGTATGAGACTGACATAAGTTACCAAAGTTATGACGATTCTGTTGAAACTCGTTGTAGTATAATGCTTTGCCACTTGCCCTCAGGTCTTTCAACACATATCGTAAATAGTATCTTCAATTTCATCATCTTCCTGCCCTTCCCCCATATTACTTAGGGTATTGCAACACGTTTTCTTCTTCCATTCTCCCCTGTCAACCGACACACTATCATTCACTTCCTTCTCTTTCATATCATTCCACCCATCCATCCATCCATCTTTTCTTTGACCTTCCTTTCCCTCTCCATCCATATACTGGATGGATGACTTTTTATCGTCTTGAAAAAAATAGGGTATAACAGAATGGAGGTTCTACTCCATTCTATTACTTATTTTTATATATTTTTGATGATCTATAAAGTTTTTAAAATTTCTTTTTTATTGTTCTAGTTTACTTCAAATGTGTAGTGTTTATTGATAGATCAAATTTTGCCTAAAATATTGAAAAAAAAAAAAAACTAAGTATGCCATAGGCTTCTACTTCGTTCACCTTTGTACCCTATTTTTTTCAAGACGGTAAAAAAATCATCCAGTATATTCATCAGTCTTTTAGTCACATGCGTTTCCTCCCTCTTCATCACATGCCCATACCAAGCCAAACGATTTCCTTTTAACTTTTCTGTCACTGATGCCACTTTCAAACTTCCCCTTATATACTCATTTCTTACTTTCGGCTCTCCACACATCCATCTCAACCTTCTCAAGCAATCGTTTTTCATCCGTATTGTTCACGGAAATGAGTATAACATCTCTTACTATAGCAATTTTCCTCACTCCACACATCCATCTCAACATTCTCACGCAATGTATTTTCAATCGTATTCTTCAAGGAAATGAGTATATCATCTCTTACTATAGCAATTTGCCTCACTCCATACATCCATCTCAAACTTCTCAAGTCTTCAGTGTCTTCAATTTATTACCGCTAAAAGCAAACAAACAAGTCTTAAATAAAATGTTAATTCAGAAGCTTGTTACTCAATATTACCGTATTTAACGGTGTTCTGACATTTGAGAGTGTGTGCTACTTTTTGAATCAAAACGTAATATGAGTAGAAAAAAGTTGGCAAAACCACATAACTGGTTAGACCCCATGGTTCTAGTGTCATGCTCCCTGCAGTATGTCGGTAATTAGAGCCTGCCTAGACAAACTGTTACCAGGATAATGAGGACGGAAAGAGTCGTGACTAATGCTCGGTTTCTGAAGAATTCTTAAACGGTGTTTAAACTCTTAATAGCTATCGATTCGACAAAATTATAAATTTATGCGAATTCCTTCCTTATGCTCAGTTTTTGAGGTCCTCAGATAAACCCTTGACAGTAATTCATTCGACTTTTAAGCTAAATTCTTCCTTAACCTAGTGTTCAGAAACACGATATTAAACCAATAATCACTATGAATGGATAAACTTACGCATCAATGGAGTGACCAGTCTTTACATTATCTTCTGAGTCTTGCTGATGATGAACCTACTGATTTTACCATAGATATAAATCTGTATAAATAGGTATGTATTTAATGACTACTTTTCTAATACAAAAGTCCTGACTCCACAAAACGAAAACACTGGTTTGCCCAATTCTTTCGCCGTTCAGAGGTCGTGTCATTGTGGAAGGTGACTAAGAATGATACTCTAAGGATGTTAATGATATCACTAATCAAGTACATAGTGATTATGGTATTACTAGCTTTTGCCAGCGGCTTCGCCCGCGTGGATGTTGGAGATTATCCCACGGGAACCGTGCATTTTTCCGGGATAAAAAGTATCATATGTGCTATTTCAGACTATAATCTATCTCTGTGCCAAATTTGATCCAGATCTATTGAACTGTTCTGGCGTGATTGAGTAACAAACATCCATTCAGCTATCCATCCAAACTTTCGCATGAATTCTGTAGGTCCATGTACTTACGACAAAGTTCGTTTACAGCCTGACATAATATCATTGTAAACTAGAAACAAGAATAACTATCTAATTCGTTGTTGTGATAGAAAGAGGTCAATGTTCCATAGTGGGTGTTTACTGCTTATTGGCAGTGACCAGTTATTGTTATCTTTACATTATGCAACTAAGTTTCTACAATAAGGTAGGTATCGGTTTCGAATCCAAACATAGTAAATATTTTATTTTTGTATGTTATTTAACTAATCTATTTTTGTTTTATTTTTTATTTTAAGTTTAATTTGTGATCTGCCTGTGCGAGTCTCAATAAATACTTTTTTTTTCAATAATTGTTTGTGGTCTATTCGAAAGGGGCAGTAGCTTTTTGTGATGGTATAAATACAGGGTAAAATTAAATTAGTTAGCGAAACTCCGCTGACGTGATGCGTACTTATCGATATCTTGAAATGAAAAATACCAAAAAGAAATTAATTTGATGATGTTTTGTTGGGGTCATCAACCGCCGGTAGTGTAATCCCTTCAAATATATATAACAGTTTTTTTTTTTTTGTAATCTTCACAGACGTGATGGAACAGCGATTTTTCGCGATTTGAATGTTGGTCCTGTAGTAAAAGTTATTCGGTTCAATGGTATAGTGTCCTTAAAGTTTGTAAAATTAATTTTTTAACACCATAATTATATACTATGGAGTAGCTCGTGGCTAAGTAATGACAGCCGCACTGATCGATCCATCAGGTTAAGCTACGCTTGCCGGGGTTGGTCCGTGGATTGGTGACCATCTTTTCATACCGAGACTCCTCCGTGCTTCGGAAAGCACGTTGGTCCCGGCTGTCATTCGTGGATCTTTGACAGTCGTTACGGGTCGTCAGAAGCCCGAAATTCTGACAACCAGTCTTACCAAGGCGTATCGTGTTATCCAGTAACTGGGTTGTGGAGGTCAGATTGGCAGTCGCTCCATGTAAAATACCGGTATTCAGCTGCATCTGGTTAGACTGGAAGCCGACTCCTTATGTTGGGAAAAGGCTTATATACTATGAAAATATTATATTCCGAAATTAAGTTGTATTTGATCTTTGAAAAAAAGTACTTAATTAAAATCAACTCCAAACTACATTGAGCAAATACCTAATACCTACCTAGAGGTCAAAATCTGAAGCGTTTACTGCATTATACTTTATTGTGGCAAGTTAACGTTATGCTAGTACCTCAAACCTTAAATGGGCGAAAAGAAATTAAAGGCTCGTCTGTGATGTTGCGAACGATCAGCGCCATTTTTGTCCCTAGCCTAATCCAACCTAGCAACAACAACCAAAGAATCAATTCCGAGCCAGATCACAAGCTCATAACTCCGCAATAAATCGATACTGAATCTTTCTCATTAGTAATTAAAATGGCGTCATTATCATCCAATTAGAACAACGCAATCGGACACGGGCTTGCGTCAGATTTAAGGGCGTCTTGTCACGCTTTTCTAGTTCAGTGAAAGGGCTTGGTCTGGTGTCTTCGATGGTGTGATTGAGGGCAAGAAGAAAAGTTTCGATTTTGGTTTAGATAGTGTGGGTTTTTGAAGGTCTATGTTGTCGTGTGTTGGCCGTGAATGTGAGGAGGCTTTTGTGTAAAATATTGTTCGGAATAAGAATAAGTAGATACTTACCTATATTCATGCATTACATTAAAACATGGTACGTACCTACACAGATATCACTGACATCAATTATCCATAGTTAAAAAGGAAAAGGATCCAACCCACATTGGGTGTAATTTGGGTTGGATCCTTTTCGTTTAACTATGGACAATTTAATTAGTTTCAGAGCCCTAAAGCAATGATACCCTAAATACCTAACTCAGTGAGAAAACTGAAAAGATTCGTAAGGAACCAGTATCACGAAAGTTATACAGTAAAGTCCTAGTACTTAATCTTCATTCCTGTTGAGTGAAGCTGAAAAATGTGAATTACTTCAGGGAGAATTATTTCTATCACTCACTCTAGGTCTAACAGACAAAGAGCCTTAACAAAGTACCAATAGACATTTCAATAGCTCTAAGATAAATCTCTAAAACAAAACACTTAACAAACAATTACCGCAAACCGGACTCGAACCAACGCCCATTCACAGCTACGAACGCAAACGTTGCACAAGTACTTAAACAATTCTTACATAAAGACGTGACCCAGAACTTGGGAGAAAGGTCTAGTACACCCTCCCCCCTTGCCCTGCCGCCATCCCCCCTCTAGAGTGCAACTACAAAGCATTTTGCATCTCAATTTTATGACACTGCGCACCGAGAATATTGTTATAGAGTTGTTTGACCGCCGCCGCCGCGCTGTGGGATTAAGTAAGTTAATAATGGATGCTAAAGGATTATAGTTTGACCAAGACCGCTGTACCGCGCCTTAGGAATGCGCGGCGAGGCGGGGTGCAGCGCTGGCGAATGAGCGGTGGGACGCCGTGAGCGTTGACGAATGAGTGGCCTGCACTGCCCCCCGTCTCGCCACACACATACCTACGGCGCGGTACAGCGGTTACGGTCAAACTATACCTCAATATTACTTATACACATGACTGGCGAGAGACTATAATGCCGCGTCTCCATGGCCTATCGCGGTCCGTGCCGGGCATTCCACGGATCATCCCATACATTAGATCAGACGGGTGACGACAGGCCACCGCAGGCTGTTCCCACCTGTTGTGCCTGACACGGTATGGCCTGTGAGAAATCGAGCCGTGGGACAGCGACATAAGGTATAATGGTGTCCTATAAAACCAACGATTTTCGCAGGATACGTGATAGCAGCCAGATAAGAGTAGCAGCCGCGGATTGAGTCGAATGATCTGAATAGCAGAGGACTGCTGTGGGCGGATTATGAATGAATCAATCAATCTGCTTTGCCATTTCCCAACTATGTTGGGGTCGGCGTACAGTCTAACCGTATGCAGCTGAATACCACTATTTTACATGGAGCGACTGCCTATCTCACCTCCACAACCCAGTTACTGGGTAATACGATACCCCTTGGTAAGACTGGTTGTCAAACTTTCGGGCTTCTGACGACCCGTAACGACTGTCAAAGATCCACGTAAAGAACTTTTGTTGGGACCTGATTTAAGTTCTATGAAATTAAATGTTCATTCAGTGGTACACAATGAGTTTAATAATAATTATACTAAAACTAACACGGTACAATAACTGATAATAAGACAATTACGAAATGACACGAATGACGCGGTAGGTAACGACAGTGTTGTGTGTTGGCGTGACGTCGACTGTATTCGAACTTAGCAGACATGCGAAGTTATAGGCACTTAAGCTCATGTGTGTGCATGTGTGGTTCCATACCACTACATGTCCTCCCCCCTTTTAAGACAATTTATTAAAAGGGGTAGGACATTTTGTGGTATACGAATGACAGCCGGGACCAACGGCTTAACGTGCTTTCCGAGTCACGCAGAAGTCTCGGAAAGGGGGATTATGAATGACCTGAACAAATAAGCAGGGACTGAATTACCCAAAAATGTAGGTACCTTTAAATTTTGGTCTGACGTCATACCGTTAAACAAGGGTTACCGAAATATTTCGATACCGTTCTTGTTTTCAGTAGCGGAATTTTGAGGTTGGAAATGGATATATTTCGGTAGAAGAACTATATATAACCTTTATAAATGTTTCGGTAGCAGTACCTAAACCTTAATAAATAGGGTTTTCTTTAACACGACATACACAAGTTCTAACGAGTTCGACCTCCAGGGCCTGCAGTCTCGACATAGGTAGCGATCGCTATACGACCGAATTCCGTCGCAAAGCCCTAGACGGTCAAAATTTGTATGACAAATCACATGCTTGTCAAGCAATTTTGACCGTCTAGGTACCCCACTAGGACTTTGCGACCGATGTCGGTCGTATAGCGATCGCTATCGTATGTCGAGACTGCAGGCCCTGCGCACCCCCGCCGCGCCGTCTCGCATGTTTTTCGGTACCGAAATTGTGTAGTGGTTAAATAACGGTTTAGCTAAACCTTTACAAGTTCACTTTATACTAGTATATTTTTGAGGTATATCTTTAACCGTAACCGCTTTCATTCCCTGCAAATAAGTACATGACTAAAAACCTACTTAATAGAACCACCCTGATTTCTTTCCACTTCTAGGTGTGCTGATGGCAATCTTGCACTCCTCGATCGTTCACACTGATTCACTAACAAATCATACCAAAACGATCCCTGTCACAGTTCCCCAGCTCGCACTGCATGTGAAAGCTAAACTAGGGCCAGCTTTCGCTTCATGGGCCGGTAGCCCTGCACGCGCCAACCGCGTGCGCCGGCGCAAGCAGCCGCCATTTTGGCCCTACTGCAATTAGATAGCGGCGGTTATTTTACTGTAAACGCTCGTTTTGTTTAGTGAGCTAAGTGTTTTAAAAAATAATGAGAGGATGGTATGGTCATAAATTTATGCTAGACTAGCTTCTGCCCGCGACTTCATCCGCGTGAATTTTCTTATTCCCTCGTCCCACCCCGTTGCATCGTATATCGCACGCCCGCGCTATTAGGTATTTAGTTTTCGCTTAGCGTTCTTTCTGACTTTTTTTCTTTTTGCTCGGCTCCTAACCATCGTAGCGTGATGTTAAATAGTCTCTCCAACCTTCCTCAAGAATTGGGCTATCAAATGCAAAAATTTTTTTTTTAATCCGACTGGTAGTTCCAGAGATTAGGTACCCCCTATACGTACAAACAATCAAGCAATCTAAATTTAAAAGAATGGTTTCACAATCTCTTGCAAGTCGCCCATAAGAGTCGCTCTTGTCATCCACTTCCTTCGATTCGTCGGTATATAGTGTTTTTCTTCTAAATATGTACATTATTTTTTATTTATTTTTTTCTCATTTAACATGCGTTCGTTATCATACTCCTATGTCACCTCGTGGACAATAGTGTGGGTTATACGTTTTTTCGACTGTAATATAACTACTTTTTGTAAATGCTGTACTGTATAAGTAACTGTTTTTTTGTCCCAAATAAAAAAAATCAAATAAAAATAAACGTACACACAAATTTTATTGTTCGTGCCCAGCGGCGGCGTCGCGTCGCGTTTACTGGGTAACCAGAATTCGCGAAAAATAAATGAGCTGTCCCATACATTCTAGTTCGCATAACTCGTCAAAATGTAGGGAGTAGCTGATCTTTTTTTTCGTGTTTTCAGGTTTGGTCCCATAGTAAAAATTGTTTGATAACATGAGTACAATCATATTATTGTGTTTAGTATCGGTCACTAATTAAACCAGACACCCTATATAGATCAATCAATCAATCATTTATTGCATTCCACAATGTATATGCTTAGGTGGTAGGTAACATTTGTTGTAACAATTATGGACCCTGTTGGGCACAGCAATAGAAAATTTAGCGGAAGAAGACTTATTTATACATGCAAACCAACGAATAACAAGTTATTAAGTATAATTTATGGTAACATTTTATTAATTATTAATTTAATCTAAGATTTTTGTCAATTTCTATACCTATAGATTTGTCAGTCAAATATTCATTTATGCTATAATAACATTTGCGTAGTAATATTTTTTTTAATTTATTTGTAAAAACAGAAATATTTTCCTCGTTTCTGAGTACGTCAGGTAGTTTATTATACATTTTGATCGACATAACCAGAAATTTTAGATACCCTGTATCTAAAATTTCATAAATAATATTAATAGTGGTATTCAGCTGCTTCCGGTAAGACTGGAAGCCGACCCCAACATATTTGGGAAATGGCTAGCCAGATGATGATGACAGTCTGTCCCGCAAATAATGGATCAAACGTGAAATTTAGTTTAGTTTGTGAACAAGGGAGTCGGCGCCAGTGACAACTCCGACACGTTTACCTAAAGTTTCAACACCCATAGGTGGAAGCATCTAAATCGGCACTAGGTTAGGTCAATGGCAATCCAAAGAAAAATGATCAGCGGTACAGATCTGCCTACCACTTTGCGGAAAAGAGCTTGAGGTTTTCCATCTTGAAAATAATGCCATCTATAAAATGAAGTGGGTACTGCAAGAAAACAGACTTCCTTGAGTTTAAAATTACGCCATCTAAGAGTAAATGTATGAACTAATTTTGAAATGTTGCTAATTCTTATTTGAAAAATATTTGCGTACAATTCATAATAGCTTGCAGCTTATTAGCTAAAACATACAACTAATTTACTCGAAAAAATAAAATTTTGGACGATTACAATCTCTATGATTTTAAGAAATTCGCAAGCAAAATTCTTTTGGCAATGCGAAAATGCAGCCTAATTTTTTAGTCTTGCCACACAAACCAGGTCAAGGAAGTGCAGCAGAAAAACTATTCGCCAATTTTTTTGTTATTTTTTAAGAAATGCAATTATGTGTATTGTTTCGTTATTATTTAGTTGAAATAAGAGTGAGATAATGTAGTGCGGAAATCGTAATGACTGGAGGCAGTGCGAGTGGTTATTATAGGACAGAAGAAAACTAGGTGGTGTGACAGCTAAAGAATACCGCATAGAAGACTTTAGCTCAAACATGGTTAATTTTGCCAAAATTCAATCGTCTACTTACACAATATGACTCTTAATCGCACAGGGGTAGCATTTATGTGGGTTGCCTTTGCGATTTATGTTGAAAATAATCGTCATAACATTTGACCCAGATACAGTGCCGTGTGCGTTGACCTATGGATGTGAATGCGGACTAAAGCACGATGTTATTTTTAGGATACAGCTTTGCAGATAATTAAATATTTATAGATGCCGTTGGTGATATTCAATTGTGTGATAAATTACAGATGAAAATACCTGTGACCTTTTACACTTTGAATACTGGTGAGTTTTCTTTGTTTTACCTAATTTTTGAAATTCGATGTATTGATGTTCTGATATTTGAAATGTTGCACTGCATAACTTTGGAATGTGATTTCAAACAATTAAATGTTGTGTCAACCTACTATGTTAACAGCTGTAATTAAGATATGTAACTGGATTTGGTTTTATGTCAGTAACATATAAAATCAATTGAATAATAATATTATTAATTAACTTTATTTACACACATGTGCGAATGATATGGTATTGATTTTTTTTCATTCATAAATATGAATATTAGAAAAATTAGAATATTGAATGTAGCAATCAATGTGTTTAACCTGAATACTTTTGCAGGTCCAACAGTTGTTCAAATAAACACTATGGATGGAAGTTTTATAACTCCTGGGAAAACAAAACAAAGTTCAGAAAATAATACAGTTAGAGAAAACACTATTTAGATACAACTTACTTTGAAGGGATCAATTTAATCATAGAGTTTTTATTTATAAACATATTCCAATTCATCTTTGATTGAATAAAATTATTATATTAAAAAAGACGATTCAGGTTGTGATTTCATAATTTAATACACAACTGATGCAGATAAGGGAAATTATAACAATAAAAATATTAGCAAGCATATCATCTTTGTAGCTAAATTGACAGGCTGTATGTTTACCTGTCACCAAAAACTACCGCCAAAAAATGGATTCCAAATTCAAATCTCAGTAGATTGTCCTATTACAACCTACAATGGTTACTTAATGTTATATTAATAAAAAACAAGACAATATGGTGTTTATTTGACTGAATCGCAATAAGGGTGGGATTGGGTGTAACACCCTAAGGCCGTGGTGACACTCGGCAGTGATGAAGAAGCAAAATGTTCGCACTCTATCATTGATTGTGTGCACATTTACGTATCTACTGGTTGGTGCCGCTGTGTTTGACGCATTAGAGTCAACAACTGAGAGGAACAGATTTGAAGTACTGCAAGGTTGGTTTCTATTCTTATTCTTATTCTTTATCAAGCTGGAAGTGAAACTCAATGTTTCCACTGTACAAGTCTTCTGTGGAAGTCATAAAACTTACTAGTTGTAATCATAATGTTTGTTTACTTGTTTACTTACTAAAATGTATCATGAGATTACCTATTCTATCAATCTCGTTTTTATGAAGCTTGTAAACAGAATTGTAGAAAGGATTTTAAGGTAGATGAATCATCATTGCACTCATTCCTTTTAGGAAATGAACTTGCCAATTCAATATTTTCTGTAGACTGCAAAACAAGCTAATCTATAAAAAGCCTGAAGGCCTAGACAAATGGCATTATCTTGGGAGTGATTATATTTCTACAATTGCTATAGATGCAAAGTAACATTGACATGATCATGTGACATTTCCATAGCATACATACGTCAACCCCATACATTTTGTGGCTTTTCTTTATGTCCTTGCGGTGGTGGTGGTCTTCCGAACAGCACTATTAGTATATGAGAAATGTTCTCTTGTTGTCCATTCTTTATCTTAACTATTGCTTGTGACCATTTGTGAAAAAAAAAAACACTTAGATTGCCTCAAAAGTATTACATCTATTGTCAGAATGCAGTTTTATTAATGTTTGGCCTCTGGTAACCAAGACAACCAGAACCAAGGTCATTCAAATGTTTTACTATGGGCAATATACTGGCAACACCTGACCTTAAACTAGTCTTCCAGTAATAAAGTCAGAATGTCAAACTCCTGAAAATTTTAATGGCTAATTATTTTCATTTCATTGGAAATTAAAGTGAATAAATGAAGTAAGCTAATAGCTGAGTTCTGAAGGCACTGGAGTTCTATAAGAAAAATCTTAAAAATTCTCAGATAGGATGTTTTCCTTTTACTAAATCTTAACTTACCCCCACAGCTATCGAGGGCATGATCATAAGGAAGTACAACATAACTGAGGAGGATTTCCGTGTTATGGAGACAGTAGTGCTGAAGTCGGAGCCTCATAAGGCTGGTCAGCAGTGGAAGTTTACTGGAGCATTCTACTATGCCACAACTGTGCTTACTACTATTGGTAAGTTCCTAGTTGTCTTGTCTAATAATAATACAGTAATTTGTGTCCTTAGTACCATCAAACCCCGTGAACTTCTAAGATCTTCTATCTACCTACAAACAAATTTTACAGGAGGAACATAACACTAATTTATTAATTTTACATGGAGAGTTTTGGTAAACAAAAAGTAGTTGGTTAGTATTTATGTCTTTTATGAAATCATAATTAAATGCAGTTAGTATTGTGTTGTTTTTATTTTAATCGTAATTAGGAGTTGGCATTATAAAAAAGTTTTGCGCAAAAATACTAGTTAAGAGGTATCAGAAGTTCCACTGGCGATAAGTCGTTTTGACCTCTCAACTGTCGATCGGCCTCCTAGAGGTCGATAAAATTTTTATTGTGTCTCAAACTTGACAGTTGAAGGTTTAACAGCTGTCCCAAGTTTCAGATGCGTTTAATGAGTAAAACATGTCAATTTTAACTTGTTGGTAACAAACAGTAAAGAGTTTTTTTTTTCCCTTAGCCTTACTTCCATTCCAAAACATATTAGAAGCATCTCAGAAATTAAATTATTTAAAAAGAAACTTTATGACCTGTTAGTCGATAAATGTTATTACTGCTTAAAAGACTTTATGTCAGATAAGTCCCTTTAAATTATATCTTGACCGAGACCATGGTGCAGCCGGAGCTGTTTACTATTAGTTACTATTAATTTTAAGATTTGACCTTTATTTTGTGTTGTAATAATAATATTAATTTCTTATATAATAATATAACTTGAAATTTGTATTGTATGCCCAAAAGGCGGGACATAGCTGATCAACATTACTGTAATTCTTAACACCTGTATCTATTTGTGTACCTACCTATGATCCACAATAAACATGATTGATTGATTGATTGATTGATTGATTACTTCCCACTGGTGGGCAAAGGCCTCCCCTAAGTCCTTCCAGGGACACTTTTACCGCGCCTCCTCAAACCAGCCAGTGCAGATGTTTTTAAAACCTTATTAAAATTCTGAAATGATCAGTAGCTCCCGATGCAAACTATACAGGGTTATTGGTAAAACACCAGCAACCTCTTAAGGGGTCATTGTACTCATCATTATGAACAACTTTTACTATGGGACCAAATCTGAAATCGCAAACAAAAATCAGCTGTTCAGTACATTTTGACGAATTATGCGAACATAAATGTACTGAACAGTTGATTTTTTTTTTCGTGATTTCAGGTTTGGTCCCATAGTAAAAGTTGATCATAATGATGAGTACAGTGACCCCTTAAGAGGTTGTTGGTGTTTTACCAATAACCCTGTAGTTTTAAACTGAACACTTGATGAATTTTGCTCATTTAGAGAAAATTCCTTTCAGAAGGTTTAAGTGTATATTACTGCATTAATTATTGATGTAAGATAACATTATTAAAGTCCCTATTGCAGCTATGTAAAATCAGACGGGGTCGCTAGTAATGAATGAATTAATGAGATGCACCAACTCCAGTGTGGTTTGACCAGACTCAATAACTCAATTGAACCCAAAGAGTCACACTAGCTCCTGGAGCCTCATGAGAGGCTACAGAGACCATTGTATATCAAGGAATAGACTAACAGGGAGACCTCACACCCTTCGGGTCACCGATTTGGCCGCAGCTCTACATATTGAAAGATACTTCCTAGTGACGTATATTCCTAAAGTCCTAAGGTGCACAACTCAAAACTAAGGGAGAAATTTCTTGCGAAAGTGTTAGTTTCACCATTTGTCCAATTTTAAAAAATGCTAACTTACGAAAATTGTTGAGTCAAAATAGGCAGCTTATAGTGGTCACTACTTTCCGTTTTAAGGATTACAATAAAAAAAAATATATATATAAATAAACTGAAACAATACCTAATACATAAATGCAATTAATGAATATTTTAATGATAAATTAAATGAATAATTAAAAATGAATACCAAAAATACTAAATAAATCAAAGTCGAAGCGAGTAGTAGAAAAACATTTATATTTTACTTTTTTCACATAATAATATAATAATAGCCTACCTCTATCCTACCTTGCTGTGCCCGACAGGGTCCACAATGATCTAAAATTATGAATATTTTATAATGTACCTACCACCTAAGTGAACATTGTGCAATGCAAATAAATGTATTAAGTATTGAGTATTAAGTAAAACTTAATAATATAAAACTACTTTTTGTAAAAATAATAACGTATAGTTTTGTGTAGCACAACTTAATGTCCTTTTTTGCTGCATTTTCATTCAAAATAAAAGAAATAGCCAAACAAACGAAAACGGCGACACTGTGCGCGCGGTACCCTCTTAACAGACTAGATGTGTCACCAGATACCGTTCCAAAACTGTGACATATCAAAAAGATACATAGTTCGAACGCGTTGATCTTTTTGTTCTCTCCATAAATATAATACCTAAGTCAATTTTATAACTCTGAAGAATTTTCGTTTTGAATCATAGTGACTTTTATATACAGGCAGGCAGGGAGTTATAAAAATCGAAATCATTATCAATATTAATAAATATAAAAATATGAATATTCATGAGTTAGTATTTTTGAAACTTGGACAAATGGTAAGACTGACTCTTTTGAGAAGAATTTCTCCCTTATTTTTGAGTTGTGCACCTTACGACACTAGGAAGTCTCTTTCAATACGTAGAGCTGCGGCCAAATCGGTGACCCGAAGGGTGTGGTCTCCTTGTCAGATATGATATTCTGGGAGTCCAGTGGTATTAACATTTTTCTGATATTGATGGTAGGAAGCGTAGGGGATACAACTGTATCTAGAGATCTGATAAATTAGCTTATAAATCAGTATTTCTCGTCAAACAGGCTACGGACACTCTACGCCGGCAACGATCGGTGGCAAGCTGTTCACGATGTTCTACGCGATAGTCGGCATTCCGTTGGGCCTCATCATGTTCCAGAGCATCGGCGAAAGAGTCAACAGGCTCAGTAGGTGAGTGACCAATAGCCAATGTTTGAATGCACAGTAGGAAATGTTTGAACTGTTTACGATGTTCTAAGTACGCGATAATCGGCATTCCGCTGGGCCTCATCATGTTCTTCCAAAGCATTGGTGAGAGTCAGCAAGCTTAGTAGGTGAAGGTGAGTCATCATTCGGTAGAAAGATGTCCAATGCTCCTCTCCAACCGCCACATTGACCGGTTCTGGTCAGGTCATTGGTCCATGTTTTTAGTCTACCCATGCTGTGCCTTCCAGAGTATAGGTGAAAGACTCAACAAACGCAATAGTATGTGCTAGACCACCACCTCTTAACACATTATCTGCTTAATTCTTTATGCAAACGCTTCTTTATGCTACACCCTTACCGACCCTTATTTTACGATGTTTTCGAAACAATAGGGATGCACAACGAACGCACACGTGCGGCGCGCCGCAGTCGAAGAAAGTTATGTAAATTGTATGGACGCGCATACGCGCCGTCAAGAACCTGGTGAACGTCCGAAAACGCGCATGTGCGTCTGCCGCGCCTAATGTATTAAAGCAGTATTATTTTAATCTTATTTGAGTGTGAGAAAGAGATGGAGCTCCATCTCTTTCTCACACTGAAGTAACATTAAAATAATGAGGCTTTAAGAGGTGGTGGTTGAGCTGTTCACTATGTTGTATGCGATAGTCGGCATACGGCATGTTCCAGAGCATCTGTGAAGCACCTGATAGAAATCTGAATCAAAGGTGTATTTGACCTCCTACTTATGTACAGACGCCAGCACATCAAGCTACTACAATCTGTCAAATTTCTTTAATAGATTTTCAACTTTATCGCAAAAGCATTAGGTTCAAGGTTGATTGGGAAAATTTGACAGTGTCGGGTAGCTTGACCTGCTGGCGTCTGTACCTAACAGTAGTAGCTTTAATTAACCAGAAACTGTGTTCCCTTAAACTTGTAACTCGTAAATGGCTTCTGTTTCACCAAACTATCATACACAATACTAGGACTTTCAAAAGATTTCTGACCAATTATTGTAAATAATCTTGTCACTTAAAGTTAGTCTTTCACTAGGAAATTACATGCTCATATTATTTCTTTGCTAGCCAACCGTAGCGTACTATCGACAAACGGACACTATTACACCTTAAAGTTGACTTTTGTGTACACTGATTCGTTGAAAAGTCCCTGCCCCTATTGTCTTTTCTTTTACTTTGTCATAAGTACAGTTGCAGCTTGCAAGCAACATTGTTTCAAAATTGGAAAGGCGTAGATTTTGTCGATCGTACCTACTGGTAAACGATTTCTCGATGTTTAAACTCACACGCTTTATTTCTAAAGCCTTCCTTTTTGTTCCAGCGTAATAATAAAGTCAATAAAACGCGCGATGAACTGCAAACAGACGAGTGCGTCGGAAGTGGACCTCATATGCGTGGTAACCACGTTGTCGTCACTGACCATCGCCGGCGGAGCGGCCGCCTTCTCCAAGTTCGAGGGCTGGAGTTACTTCGACAGCGTCTATTATTGTTTCATCACCTTGACTACTATCGGTAAGCCTTAGAAATAACATACTCGATAGAAAATGATTTTCAACTAGACATACCCTGAAGAAGATAGCCTAGAGTACTGGACTAAGAAAACTGGAGAACCAAGTAATTTGGGTACCTAAGGGTTGTTAAAATTCACAGACCAATCGGTTGATGTCACATTTTAGCCAAGTTCATCAATAAGTTGTATTTGGGAGTGAAGAATTAGATATTATGGTTTAAGAGGATTGTGAAGCTGTAAATTTTCATACAAAAAGAGGTAACGTTTTTCTCCCCGGAAATATAGTCTAATTTTCATAATTTTGTTGATATAATGAAAAACTAGGTCCGTACGTTTTTATTATAAAGAAATATTGTATACAATATAAGTTATTAGCATCTAAATATCTATATTTTTGACATAAAAACACCCTCGAACATTTTTATTTTTTTAAATTAAATTAAATTGAGTTACTAAAAACCAAAAACGTACAGACCAAGATTAAAGTGTACTGAATGTAATGAGATTAAAATTGTCTCATTTCGTAAAGGTTTAGGGGAGTAAAAACGTTATCGCCCGAAACAATATTTATGTAAATAATTGTATGAAATGTAGGCAATTGCCTCTAAAAATCGCGCCGCGTATCGGCACCTTACAATCGTCTTAATATAAATCGTAATATTGATAGACTTGTTTCGTAAAAGAGCAGCATCGCTGATGCGAAGGGTGTGGGGCAGTCCCAACAGTTACCTGAATGTAATTGCAGACTACACCCATAGTCCTCCATTGGATTGGGCTGCACATATTGTAGGCTGACAGGCGTCTTTGTTTTTGTGAATTACTAACATAGCTTTAAGTCATCTTGATGTACTACTAACACTCTATGGACCGAAAAGTCTGAAATAAATGTTTTGAATTGAATTGAAAAAATTGAATACGGCCATCTCAGTGCGCAAATCGATAATCAACACTTTAGAGCATAATTTTTAGTGAAAAAAATCAGTCATCCCATACTTTAATACCTGTCGGACCAAATGTATGGGACGACTGATATTTTTTAAGATTACGATGTTGGTATATCAAGAGTTCACGGGCTATTTGTATTCATTATTAGGAAAAAAGAATATTGTAAAAAAGTATCAATATTTTTACGAAAAAGTGGCCTATCGACGGTTAATAATCAGTAGTGTCTATCTCCGTTTTTTACGTTTTTTCACTTTTTAATGCAGGTAGATATGATTATAACTCAATATCGGCCAGGATGTCGCTTAATACCAATAAATAGCCCGTGAACCCTCGATGTAAATTCTTTTCTGTCGTGCTTGTTAGTGATCGTAAGTTTTCTACTACTTTTTCAGTTTTTACCTGTGAGATTGGGTCTATGTATACAATTACAATACAATTGTTATTCATCTGTTATAGCTGTTGGTTCTCCTATGATTAAATAAATAAATTCTCACAAACGCAGTCTGTTTGTTGCTGTTAAAATATATAACTACTAGCTTCCGCCCAAGTAGTATGTCTATAAAAAGTAGCCTATGTCCTTCCCCAGGGTTCAAAGTATCCCCGTAGCAAATTTAATCAAAATTGGTTCAGCCGTTTAACCGTGAAAGTGTAACAAACAAACATACAAAAAAAATCTTTTCTCTTTATAATACTAGTTTAGATAAGTAAATATTTCAATATGTTGAAAAATAAATAGGTATAATCACTAATAAAAAAGAATAGGAGTGGGTGTCATGCCATGCTATGTAAATTCTCTTTTACAATATCCACAAGAAGACATTCGATTACATGGTCTATTTATTCTTATGCTACATTCGAGGGTATAGTTTATAAACTCAATATACCTTGTCCCCAGGTTTCGGCGACATGGTAGCTCTTCAAAAAGACAACGCCCTGAACCGCAAGCCGTCATACGTGATGTTCGCGCTGATCTTCATCCTATTCGGGCTGGCCATCGTGGCCGCGTGCCTCAACCTGCTCGTGCTGAGGTTTGTCACCATGAACACCGAGGACGAGAAGAGGGACCAGGCTCAGGCGGAACAGGTACTTACATGACTTCAAGTAGCGTTCCTTGTCCTCATTCTAGCGTTTTCCCGACCGGACTGTGTGTGGATCCCAAAGGATCCAAGATCAAGACTCATGAAATCCCCTGTTGGGTTCCAGAGGATTTCATGAGTCTTGATCTTGCAGGGTTCACAAGACTCATGGGATCCGCGAAAAAAATGAATATTTCAGTCTTTTAATGTTACTGAGAAGCAAAAAGCCTCTTGCTGCTACTACCTGCTGGTGCTGAGGTTCCTCACCATAAACACCGAGGTCGAGAAGAGGGAGCAGGATCAGGCGGTACAGGTTTTTCGACCAGGGAAAAGGGTCCAACATCAAGGCTCATGGGATCCTCTAACGTTCGGCAACTTTTGACAATCTTCGTTACGCACTCCTGAATAGCTGATTATTCGGCCAAAATAGGCGCGACTGTCCGTCCTATAAAATAGTTTACTTTTATTCTGAACTTCGTATATCAGCAAGTTTAAGTATTGGGTTTACAAATAAGTTTTGAGGGATTTACACAAGATGGCGTAAATAGTATGAAATCGCATCAGACCATCTTGTACTTATATTCACGTTAAAGGATCACCATTTTGCTCTAATAAATCAGTATGTCGCTGCTTTGCATGAATACCCGCACAAACCAAAATTTTGTAATGACTGGTTTATAACACAGCCAAATGCAAAATAGTCCTTATTTCATGGAAGTAAGACTCACATTCATAACGGCAAAACCTCCGATTATGCTGTTATGAATGTGAGTCTTACTTACCTTGAAATAAAGGCTATTTTGCATTTGGCTGTGTTATAAACCAGTAATTTCAAAATTTTGGTTTGTGCGGGGGTATTCATGCAAAGCAGCGATGTGTCATTTCGCTGAAGCGTTGCATTGATTGACATTGCTGAACTTGCATTATTTGTGCTCTGACTATGCCACATTTTGTGCCAACAAAACCACATTTGCGGGAAGCGCTGCTTTTTTGCTTCAACTTGAAGGAAAGTGCAGCTGAAGGACATAATTATTATAATAATTAATAATAATTATAATTAATTAATTCAAGACATGATTGACAGGACATGATTGCTATGTGAAGCATATGGGGAATGTGCTCCATCAATAAAAACATGTGAGTATTGGTTCCGGCGTTACAAAAGTGGCGATTTTGACACCACTGATAATGTACGCGAAAGGAGGCCAGTAAAATATGAAGACGCCGAGTTGGAGGCATTATTGGGCCAAGATTCATGTCAAACTCAAGAGGAGCTCGCTGAAACCTTGGGAGTGACTCAACAAGCCATTTCAATGCACCATACCCATGGACTTCTCAAGTCCATGGGTATGGTGCAAAAACAAAGATATTGGGTTCCGCACGAACTCAAGCCAAGAGACGTCGAGCGTCGTTTTTGAACAACTGCTCCAAAGGCAAAATCGGAAGGGGTTTTTTGCATCAAATAGTGACGGGAGACGAAAAGTGGATCCGCTACGACAATCCAAAGCGCCGGAAATCGTGGGGTAAGTCCGCCCATGCATCAACTTCAACGGCCAAACCGAATAATACAAGATTATACAAGAAGCTAATGCTGCGCGTCTGGTGGGATCAGCTCGGAGTGGTCTACTATGAGCTACTCCAGCCTAACAAAACCATTACTTTGGAACGTTACCAACAACAATTGATACAATTAAGCCGAGCATTGAAGCTTAAACGCCCCCAATATGCCAAAAGACATGACAAAGTGATCTTTCAGCACGACAACGCTCGACCAAATGTTGCTAAAGTCGTCAAGGAAACTTTGGAGGCACTTAACTGTATTTTCCTACGCCACCCGCCGTATTCACCAGACATAGCTCCTTCAGACTACCACTTGTTCCGATCGGTGGCTCATGACCTGGCCGAGCAGCACTTCACTTCTTACGAAGAAGCCAAAAATTGGGTCGATTCTTGGATCGCCTCAAAGGATCAGAATTTTTTTAAACGCGGTATCCATATGCTGCCTGAAAGATGGTCAAAGGTAGTTGAAAGCGATGGGCATACTTTGAATAACATACAGTGTACCAATTTTTGTGAATAAAGCTTCACAATTACTAAAAAAAAACCTCAATACTTATTTGTACGCCTATATACAGGGTTATTGGTAAAACACCAGCAACCTCGTTAAGGGGTCATTGTACTCAAAAAAATCAGCTGTTCAGTACATTTTGACGAACATAAATTTACTGAACAGCTGATTTTTTTGTCGCGATTTCAGGTTTGGTCCCATAGTAAAAGTTGTTCATAATGATGAGTACGATGACCCCTTAAGAGGTTGCTGGTGTTTTACAAATAACCCTCTATACATAAATAATCTATATCTAATAATGAAACTGAAGAGCTTCATTGTATGTTTGAACGCGCTAATCTCTGGAACTACCAGTCGGATTTGAAAAATCCAATTTGCATATGATAGCCAAATTCTTGAGAAAGGCTATTTAACATGACGCTAGGACCCTAGAACCGGGAAAAAGAAACAAAGTCAGAAAGAACGCTAAGCGAAAACGAAGTAATGGCGCGAACAGGCTATGCTATACGACGGGGTGGGTCGGGGGAACATGGAATTTCACTCGAAGAAGTCGCGGACAGAAGATAGTTTCTTTATAAGGAGAAACTTGGGATTCTATTCATTTCTTGGAGACGTCTGACTGGAGTAATCCTACAGATTTGAAATGCTTTTTCTGGTTGAAACAACTTTTGTAAGCTCTCATTACGTACTTAATCCAATCCACACTTTTTCCCAACTATGTTGGGGTCGGCTTCCAGTCTAACCGGATGCAGCTGGATACCAGCATTTTACATGGACCGACTGACCTCCACAACCCAGTTACTGGGTAATACGATACCGCTTGGTAAGACTGGCTGTCAGACTTGGGCTTCTGACTAACCGTAACGACTTTCAAAGAATTACAAATGACAGCCGGGACTAACGACTTAACGTGCTTTCCGAGGCACGGAGGGGTCATGATATGTAATGGATGGTCACCCATCCACGTACCTACCGAGGCAAGCGTAACTTAACCTTCGATCGACCCGTGCAGCTGTTGTTATTTAGCCACGAGCCGCTCTCTTATGTGCGACAATCATCTGAGCATAAAAGTTTCATCATAGAGAATCTTTTTCTCTTGATTTCCAGGCGCAGCAAGTAGCAGTTCGTCTTGAAGGCGACGTGATCACAGCAGACGGAGCCGTACTACGTGGCGTGTCACGCGGCACACGCCTCCCTGCTGACCCCAGACAGATCACTGCTGGTATGTTGTGTATTTAATTTGACCAAGTTCCAGATAACTTCAACCCGCCAACCCCAGAGTGGTGAAGAACCTAGTAAGATAAGATTACCCTCTACTATGTCTTGTAATGGAATAACCCCTAATCTTTCGAAAGCTGTTCGATTTCAGCCTAGCTCCTTTCACTTACAAAAACACCTGATGTAAGAGTCGACCATATGTCGGAGGTTACACTTGAACTTCCAAGGTCCCTAAAGCTACGGTTTCTAAGAACGACAGCAGTGAGGGCTGTCATGAAAATGATGGCAGTGGCAAATATTTAAATCGTTAGATTGGCCCTACGTGTCAAAAGTTAGTCGCATTTCTGGTTCGTTTTGATACCTCTAACACACAATGACGAAGTGACTACACTTGATTGTCATGGAAACGCTATTTAATAATATGTGAGCTCACTCTTTTCTGTATGGACACTTTTTCTTGTGACTATTATAAGTATTGTGAGAGCAAATCTAGCGATTTAAGGGAGAAGCGTCATGGTAGGCCGCGAAATTAAAATTTTATTATGTTTTTTTTTTTTTGCAATTTGCAATTCAGTAATAAGTTTTATGTTCAATAAAGTATGATTCGCGTCCGTAAAAAATATGTATTTACAGAATTATAATCATTAAAATCAGTAATACAACTCCTTAATTTAGTATCCTCAAATGCAAGATTTCATGAGTCATTCATTAGAATTACCTGGTTATGCAGAGATGTAAATACATACTTGTTACGGTCGCCAATCATATTTTTGATCAACGTATAACCTAATGCCGACTTGTAAATTGCAAAAATCGTAAGAAAATTAGAATTTCGCGGGCTACCCTGACGCATTCGCCTTAAATCTTTGAGCAGCGGGGTTTGACTTAATATCAAATACAGGTGAAAATGACAGCTTTTCATGGCCGTCGTTATATTAGGACAGAACAGTTTTCCTAAGAAATCTAAGCTTTACTGCTTGGACATAAAGACGCTGTCAATGTCCGCCGTCAAAGTTGTTACCGCCGACGTGACGTGGAGTGTTAGTAGGTACCACGAAATAGAAAAACAAATGGAAGTGCCCACGCAGGTATCCGGCGTGTGTCACAATTATGCGGAAAAATGTAAAATAATAACAACCTTCGTCATTTGTAATAAGTCTTAATTTTGTATGAACAACAAATGAGCTTTTCGTTACAGTTGAATTAGTTAGTCATACAAAATTAAGACTTATTACAACTGACGAAGGTTGTTATTATTTTACATTTATCTTTCCGCATAATTGTGACATACGTCCGGATAGCTGCGTGGGTACTTCCACTGGTTTTTTCTATTCCGTGGTTAGTACAACACATAAGGAACTTGGCTAAAACTGGTGATAAAATATTATAATTGTACTAATTTCAGGTGACACCTCACTGGTACCACTATACATAGATGAAGAATACGCGCCCAGCGTATGCAGTTGTTCCTGTAACTGCTTCGGACCAAACAAGTAAGTGTAGAATCCTAACTAATACTATAAATGCGAAAGTGAGTTTGTTTGTTTGTTACGCTTCTACGCTAAAACGGCTGAATGGATTTGGATGAAAGGCACATAGGTAGACCATAATCTGGACATAGGATACTTTTTATCCCGGTAGTACATTCCCGTGGGATAATTTCCGACATCCATGCGGGCGAAGCCGCGGGCAAAAGCTAGTTTACTTATATTTCCGTTCTATAAAATCTTTTTTTTAATTTTTTATTTATTGAATGTGTTATTATAATGTCTTCTTTAGAAACTTTTAATCCAGAAATTATATTCAAATATTTTTATTTTGATGAGAAAAGAAAGCATATAATTGTAGTGCATATAATTAAGTAATTTTGTCTCCTCGACTTAAATTACTTTTGTTTTTGTTTTAAATAAATAATTAAGGCGAAAGCGCCAACGTAGCCCGCGAGATTCAAATTTTCTTAAGATTTTTTGCAATTTACAAGTCAGTATTAAAGAATACAAACAGCATATACATTCAACATTAGTTTAGCGTATTTATGAGAGGTATTACTGCTAATGTATATACAAATTATAGGTGTACATAACATTTAAAGAAAAAATTACAATATTAGGTAGTCCCGCCAGTCTCTTGGGTACATTACCGCGATGCGGATGAATTTTTCGACGCCATATTTTAGTTTTTTTTTTTTAATAGTTTTAGTTGGTTAGGTGTTATTTTTGTAACTTTATTTTAGTGTTAGATTGTTTGTTAGAGTGTAATTAATTTGTAAAGTTATCTTAAATAAAAATATATAGGTAACAATATTATTACTATTATACAATATTATTAATATAATTACTAAAACAGTGTTAGGTTGTATGTTGATCAAAATAAGATTCGTGACCGTAACAAGTATGTTTTTACAGAATTTTAATGATTTAAGTCATCAATTCAACTCTAAAAGACCAGGTAATCCTATTGAATATTTCATGAAATCTTGACATTTAGGATTATACTAACTTAGAGAGTTGTATTACTGATTATAATGATTATAATTCTGTAAATACATATTAGTTACGGTCGCGAATCATACATTATTTAACATACAACCTAATACTGATTGGAATTTGTCCAAAAAACGTAAGAAAATTTGAATTTCGCGGGCTATCCTGGCGCTTCTTCCCTAATTATTTCTCAACTCATTGCAGATCTATACCCTACCGTGACCCGCTCTCACCGGTACCACCAACCAACATCAAACAAATCAAATCAAAGAACTACCGGGAGTTAGGCAGCATACCGCGCTATATAGAGAACAAATCATCCTCAAAGAACAGATCGCAGTCTTTACGACTCAATTCCGCCTCAGGATACCTCTACATGAACGCCAAGGCCAACGACTTCCAGTTAGAACCTGAAGACTTCAGGGAAATGGTCACGAAAAGACGCGAACAACTCCGAAGAGGCATGCTGATGTATGATATGAGGTGTAATAACAACGAACAATACTTAAATCCCTATAGACACAGCCTGAGTACTAGACAAGAGACAAGCCCTCATAGTTCCTCACTTTATTCCATGAATTTGAGGTCCGAGAATAGGAGCAATGACCCATTAGTTGATGACTACGACTCGGAGAAATCAAGCTACGCAAGAAAGAAGTTACTGAAAAACATAGCCAGAAACACAAGTAACAAAAGAGTTGAAAACTACTTCTACGATGACGCCGTATTACATTTCGACGACGAATACGCGTTCGACGGCTCAATACTCTTTGCTAAACGGAGAAAATCTATAGAAAGAAACTGGGAAGACTACACATGTGAAATGCCGAGGACCCACGGAGCTGACCAAGTGTCGAACGATGGTAGTTACGGTTATTACCTCCCTGATGAAGAAGAACAAGACCAGTACTTCGTGAATGATACCCTCACGTTCCAACTGCCGCCCCACCGGGCCAGCATATAGTGACGTGTTATGTGCCAACAAGTCTTGTGCCAAGGTATAGTACCCGGCATTAGTCGTGAGCACAAATTCAACTTTTAAACCTTATAAATCTTTTTTCCTAATACGGCGATCCGTACACGGGCAGGGGCAATGAGGATAATACAATATCAACCTTATTTATGTACAGGTAGAAAACAGAATAAAAGAGCCCGTTGACGATGGCAACAACATTTCATTTGGAATTCGAGCTCACGACTCGTGTCGGCTACTATAAGATAGTGTTAATCTAAAAATAAATGGGCCAATTAAGTAAATAAACATTAAATTAATAGTAATTTTACAATTTTCGCGGTAGCATCCGATTGAACGTTTTAGCTTTTACACATAGTTTATAGTTGTCGCGACTTTTTATTATAATTCTATGATATGAGCTTGGCTTCCTTGTAGATATTGTAATATAGTGTTTTTAAGGCTTGTCGTGCGGTGAGCGCTTGTGCGTTTTATTGTGCACTACGTCGGTAGAAATATTAACTAAAAAAAAAGACATACAAGGTGCTCGGAAATTCGACCTATTCCTTGAAAGGGATTATACTCGAGGTCATTTCCAACAAATAAAGACCTAACATTTTTTTTTTTTCAAGTAACGCGTCTAAATTTTCTAAAATTATAAAATAAAGAAGGTTTTATTTTCACTCAATACCTTTTATTTCTGAAATGATGGGAATTTTATAATGGGAAATCATCATTAATCAGAAAAATAACAAATACGTGTCGAGAAAGGTACTTGGTTATTTTTAAATTATTTGGTTTTGGTGACCAGTCTGAAAATTTGAACAATAATCTGAAATCCTCCGTAACTCGGAAACCAATAAGATTCGACCCCTAGTTGGCGGGCTTAATTTGTTGGAAACTACCTCTAATATATCCTCTTTTAAGGAATAGGTCGAATTTCCGAGCACCCTGTATAACTAACCTATTATACTGGGATTTGGGCCTCTATGAGAGGGAGTGAGCCTTCCACCACAAAGGCCCAGGGCGGGTTGTATGAGTAAAGTTAGTATACAAAATTCCAAACCCAGAATTGGTATAGTACATTTGTATTAAAGAAATTGTAGATTTTCTCTATAACATAAGTGCTAGAAAATAATCTCTGAAGTCACATTCCCTTGTCAGGTTAATGAAACAAGACTGCAATAGAGATGAATGTTCTAATATCTGACCAATCATGTAATTTTGGTAATTGTGTAAGTGATAATTAATCAGTATTGTTAGATATTCGTGATTTAAGCTCAATTAATCGGGGCTGATTTTTCACAAAGTTTCATAATTCATTGGTAAAATTGGTGTATTCTCGTTCGTCCTCATTCCATAATTTATAATTTATTCCCGTTCACCCCACTGATTTTTTCAGTGTGACGAACGGGAGTAAATTATAAATTTAATTTTTTTTTTTAATTCCTGTTCTTGCCGCCAGGGGGACGATGGCAAGGGGAAGAACAGGAATACACCGTTAAATACAGATATGATATCAACCTAGAATATCGTCTTACAAAATCCAAAAAAATATTGTACAATGCGTTCTTGACACCTGTCCGTTTTGATAGCAACGAATAAGTATGTGTTTTGCGAATTTGATCCCTATTACTACTAGAAATTGTCCAACTGAGGTGTCAGGATCGCATTCTCTCGACAGCCGGACTATAAGCAGAAAGAATCTTAAGGTAAAATACCTATAGCCGATCACGACGATTAGACAACTCGGTGGGTGGGACGGCCTCGCCTCGCACTTACTATCTAAAGGGTGTTACACACTTGTTCACACTTAATCAGCACATTCGACTCGGCATTATTTATTGGACTACAAAGCTGACCCGAAGCTACTACTGTCGACTAAACATATTCGGCTCGTGCCGATCGGCAAACTCCGTTCGACATCTACCTTCGCTGAATTGTGTTCTGGTAAACTCGGCAAAATTTGAGCTAAGCCGAGCGGCTTTTTCCGCAACATCATTATCATCATTTCAGCCGAAAGACGTCCAATGCTGGACATATGCCTACCCCAAGCACCGCCACTTCGACCGGTTCTGTGCTTCTCGCATCCAGCGGATTCCTGCGGCCTTCACAAGGTCATCGGTCCATCTTGTGGGAGGCCTTCCAACGCTACATCTGCCGGTACGCGGTCGCCACATCAGAGCCTTTAGCCCCATCGGCCATCTGTTCTGTGAGCAATATGCCCTGCCTACTTCCACTTAAGTTTGGCAATTTTTCGGGCTATGTCGGTTACCTTGGCTCTCCTGCAGATCTCTTCATTTCTAATTCGATCACGTAGGGAAACTCCAAGCGTAGCCATTGCCCTTTGTGTGAATTTTGGCCTTCGAATAAGGCTCATAAATCCGGAACATAAACCTACATAAATGTTCGATTTTGGCGCCCGACTGTGGCGTCATGCCGACCCGAATAACTGTAACACGTTCCACGTTCGTGTCAGTACCCGAAATAACGGATGACCTCACGGCTGCCAATTGTCTAATTAACTTGGTCGGCTAGTATATTTTATATAACAAGGCAATTAAAAACCGACGTAGTGCAAGCGAAAATTTATTTGATTTCCATTTCGGAGTGAATTAGGAGTAGACACTGTTGCGAGTCACAATACAATGAAAATTATCGAGCTTATTGATACAAAACTGGCTAAAACTACAAATGATAATTGCAGAATGTGTCAGTACAAACTTTGTCTGGAGTAAGTGTTCCGTCTTGTGACGAAATGTAGCTTGAATAAAGGTAAAACAATAAAACGGGTATTATAATGTGCCACAAAGAAGAAGAAATAATTGATCTTAATCTGTTGACTGTACAGACGGCAGCAGGTCAAGCTACCCGAAACTGTCAAATTTTCTCTATCAACTTTGAAACTAATGCTTTAGTGATAAAGTTGAAAATCTATTAAAGAAATTTGACAGATTGTAGTAGCTTGATGTGCTGGCGTCAGGGTTTGTGTCTGCTTCACGATTAAAGTGCCATTTTAGTGGCGTAAGCATTTAATCATAATCATCCTAAAATGTTCTCACTGCTGGGATATAGATCTCCTCTGTGAGAGGGAGTGGGTCGTAATCCACCACGCGGGCCCAGAGCGGGTTGGTAGATGTCACATGTATTTGAGTTTTTGGTTCTGGGAAATGCCGGTTTCCTCGCGATGTTTTCCTTTGCCGTTTTGAGAGCAGTGCTGATGAAATAACTTGCACAAAGTAAAGCGCCTGCCTGGGTTCGTACCTACGACCTACAACTAGTAAGTCGCGGCCGTTACCACTGGCCCACCACAGCTTCATTGTGTTCTAGTGGCATTATATTAAAGTAATATTGGTGGGCAATTTAGCTCTAAAGAACTTAGTAGCTAAAATAAAATGAATCATCTGATGAACCCAATAAGTTTACAAGGTAGAACACTTATTCAGACATTGATATTAGCAGATATGTTTTGCATGAATGCTAAGTCTCATCACATTACAATGACCACAAATTATGACAATGGTCCTGAAACAACGCGATTTTTATTATTATAGAATCGCAACAATTTTTAAAGTATGTGCTAGTCATTTTTTTTATGAATTTTCCATGACGATTTTCAGTCATTTCCTTATAATATTGTGTAAGTATTATATTATGGTGAAATTCCGAATTCCAAATTAATAATAAAATATGTATATTCCATGAAATTATTATGTATTGTCGCTATGAGCCATAAATATTGATTTTGTTAAAAATATGGTTTTAAATGGGTAAAAAATTTTAACCTTTCTAAAAGACAAAATTGTACAGTAGAACTGATGTATAATGCCAAATATGAAAAATCCTTATTCCATTAATTTTAAGAAGAAATATTTTATTTTATAGTTTTACTAATCTCGAAGATTTGTAGAGACTCCATATAATAGGAGAAAAATACATAAAGTATTATGATTTCAAAAATCTTAACCCCGCGTCCTAACCAAGTGCGATCGTCGCGCTATGTCGCCTTTTTTCGGTGAACCGGAACGCGAAGTCGCTCCTACAAAGGGCGCCTTCCTGTTTTTGACGATCGCTTTTGGTTAAAACGTGGCCTCAAGAGCATAAATGTTATGTAAAATCTAAAAATATGTTGAATTTCTCACCAAGTGGAAATATTAGAGTTTTACTCTATAGTATTATGATTTCATCATAATGAAAAATAAGATAATTACTTATGTAATCAATTGTTAAAACAGAAAAATTATAATCTATTAGAAAAGAAATGTAATAATGACGTCAATCAGGTAAACCAATGAAAGTATTAAGTTTTTTTATGAAGAAAAGAATGTGTCTATTTCCTTTTTATTAATCCTAGGTTTTATTTTCTGAATGCCATTATTATAATAGTCATTGAAAATTAAACCTTATTTTATATTTTTCTTTCAAACTCAGTCTTCCAGTGTGATTTTAGTAATACTTGCTATATTAATTTTATATTACAACACTAAAATACTTCCATAATTTATTCCTGTCAGCTCATGCACGCGGCAAAAAGCCGTTGTTTTAAAATTATTAATTAATATTATCGTACTGAATATGAAGTGGGTTAATAAAAATGTAAAATATCTAGTCGAAAATGTGAGAAATTATGTTTAAGGAAACGTCTAGTCAAAATAATTGTGATGTTTATTTTATAATTTTACAATGTTGTCAGCCAAAAAGGTGTTATTTTAAAACAAGAGAAATGTTTTCATTCTTGACTGATTTTTTAATTGTATTATTTTTAGACTAAATCTTTAAGCTGCCAAAACCCTTTTTGTTATATTATACCTTTTAACTAGTTTTAGTAAACTACAGTATTTTATTTGCTGTGATAATTTTACTTCTAGTATTATTATAATTAAATTATTAGGTTTATAAACCTCTTCAAAAAACTCAATGATTTATATTATGTCTTCAAAAGATCTTAACAGTATTATTTGAAAAATCATTAACAAATGTTGATGTCGTTCGAAACGATTGTTTCCAATTTTATGTCTAGACTTATGACGAAATATCTATAATAAAAAAAAAACAGTAAAATCGCTGAGAAGTCAAATCAAATTAGTAAAAAATAAATTAAATTACCTAGCGAAACTACAGACGTGATGGATATCGATATCTAAATATGATGAAACAAAAAGGAAATTAATTAGATTATCTTTTTTTTTTTGGTTATCAAACGCCGGTAGTGTAGTCACTTAAAATATCAGTTTAAAAATCAGTTTTTTTTTTTTTTTGTGTAAACTTCACAGACGTGATGGGTAACAATATCTCAACACGATAAAACAGATTTTATCAACTAACAACAACCCAAGTAACAAGAACATAAACAACGCGGAGCGAGCCGGCTGCGTCCTGGACTTTCTGCTGCTGACAACTCATCAGATCGAAGAAGAAAAGATTCGATAAACCAGTTTAACCCCGCCAAAAGTGCCTGTTACATGCAGCAATGTATTACAAGGCTAAAACCAAAAAAGTTGGCCGCCCTATTTACACATGGAACGACAACCTAGAATCAAGACATGATTTACTTCGACAATGAAATCAACTTTTGGTTGGATACGGCTGAAGAAAGAGATAATATCAAAGAGGCTTCAAATGAGATCTACAAGAAACCTGAAACGGATAGCAGAGACCTCAGACGAAGAAATTGGAAACAGCAACGTGTAATACAGCATAGCAGTGACATAAATAAAGTCGAAAACGCAGTTTAACAGCCAAAAGATTCACCAGGGAAGCTGGACTAGAAGCATTATATCACCCATCCCTCCACAATTACAAGGCTTAATATAGGATGCATACTCGATAGGCGCTTTATCCCTTCCATATCCTAAGGGCCTGTCTTCCTTACCATTATCGCGCCCCCGGTCTATTCCTTGATATGCAATGGTCTCTGTTGCACCATGTAACATGAGGCAACAGGGGCTAGTGTGAATCTTTGGGTTCATTCGAGTAATCGAGTCTGGTCAAACCACGCTGGGGTCGGTTCATTTCATTCATTCATTAATAACAACAACTCTTCAAGTAACAAAACTATCGGCGGTCATTGACCAAAAAAAAATCATCAAATCTTTTTTATTTTGTTGTGTTTAGACATGCATATCCATCACGTCTGCGGAGTTTCACTAGCTAATTTAATTCGACCCTGTATATTATGTATTGTATAGTAAATAATTATGTCGACTTATTTTAGGTGTTAAGTAAAAATGAACTAAACACGACTGCACTAAACTTTATGCCAAGCGTACTCGAAACAAAGGACTTTAATTTAATGGGTTGTATAGTTTGACCATAACCGCTGTACCGCGCCGTAGGTATGTGCGCGGCGAGACGGGGGGGCAGTGCAGGCCGCTCATTCGTCAACGCTCACGGCGTCCCACCGCTCATCCGCCACCGCTGTACCCCGCCTCGCCGCGCATTCCTAAGGCGCGGTACAGCGGTCTTGGTCAAACTATGCACAATTATACTGCCGCCATAAGGAAAAAGGACGTATCTACAGAAATATTGAGATGGAGAAAAAGAAATTGTCCTGTTTAAACTATAAGATACAAAGGCGGATGCGTCTTTTAATAGTAAGAATTATTAGGTTTTCGTTAAGTTTACGCCAATATAAAAATACTGGTAGATGCGTCTTTTTTTTTTTTTGCTGATTCTGAATATGTAAATGAGTCTATTTTGAAAAAAATGTTAGATACGTCTTTTTTCCTTATGACGCCAGTATAGTAGTCAAATAGTACTATTTCTTGATTATCGTTCCGCCATTTTCCCCACTTAATTACCATGTATCCTCTCTTGTTTAGTTTTGTTCGTAAATGATAACTTACTACATTGGATGCTAGTCAGAAAAAAAACCAATGTTTATTTACGAGAGCTGTCTGGATTCTATATTAAAATTGTTTTTTTTTTTTCTATCTTATTTACTCCAAACTAATCTTCACTATACCACGACTAATTCAATTTAGTGTTTTTATTTAACCCTTCAAGGACGATTATTACCTACAGCGCTCTTTATATTTAATTGCATTTACTTATTTTACCTAAACTATAAAAAGCCTGTGTTAGTAAGATGAGATCTTTATGTTACTCCAAACAATACGCAGAATATTTGTTCCGAACGATTAGGACGAAGGGACGCATAAGATCAGATTTTTAATTATTGTCAGAAACAATTCTTTTTTTTTTTTTTGTAAATATCGAAGCTCTCGAGTATAGTGTGAACGCCTGTACGCCTGTGTATGGAGTTAAAGTTACGTGAAAGAGACAGGTGTCAGCTTAAAAGAAAAATCTCGATAACAAAAAAGTTTCAGACGTATTTCACTGAACGAGAAATCATTTTGAGCAACCCTAAGGATTAGAAAACTCCCATGTATTTGCACATCATCATTGCCAGCCTTGTCCCACCCTCACTGCTCACTTACTGCTGAGTCCTCCTCCTGAGGCCTCCTCCCATTTGTGCCACCTTCCCTGGTCTGTGCGAGTCTCAACCAGGTCTTACCCGCGATCTTTTGATGGTGGTCTACCCAACAGCAGTGACGGATTAACCCTTAATCAAATTAAGCAATTGCCTAGGGCATCACCTCTGGGGGGGCACCAGAAGAAGCACAAGAAAAATCCGTCCTTAGGGCATCACGTCTCACTCTCACGTCACCAAAAACCACACCAAAAAAAGTTTCTAGGACTAATTTGAAATATCGCGCGTTTTAAATTGACATAGAGTCCGACCTAGAATCATAACCCCGCTCCCGCTTGCCCACTCGCTGCCCGCTAGTACATTCGACAATTCGAATGTACCGGAATTGCGATCAGCCAATCACAAACAACCCCTTCCCGGCGGGCCCCCCGCCTGGCGCCCCCGCAAATCTGTGTCAATCAAGTATTTTGTTTTTTGAGTAATTGTGCCAACCGGCTTCTATGCGTACGTAATACAATTAATTTGATAATTAATAAGTAAGTCGATAGTTTCAGTAAACTAAAAATCTACGGTGCACATTAGTGTGAGTGTGTTTGTCGACAATTAATTCAAGTTCAGTTCATAATACATATTGTGTTCGCTTAGGTACGTAAAGTTTTATTTTTTGTTTTGTTTTGATAATTTCCAAAGTCAAAATATCTAAAGTATTTTGTTTCATTTAAGTAATTACTTTTGGTTATGTAAATTTACTCAAACCAGTCGAAGCTGAAGGTTTCCGCAAGCTCCGAAATAGCTTTTTCCTAGGTAGGTAAATTAGTTTGCGAGGTCAATGACACGCGCGTCAAATGATACCTACCGAAAGACGACTACCGATATTTAGCGGTCGGGCGTGTTTCTTTAATTTAAAAGCTAATAGGTATTGTTACAAGCTTTTACTACACTTCACGTCAAGTAAGTTTATAAGTTTGTACGGGCGGAATATTGCGATCGATTTTTGAGCGACTTCCAGCGGTCCGATTGGTATGAAGGACAATCAATACTAAAAGGTGTTAACACGTTGACTGCCAGCCCGGTCACCGGTGACCGGACCCCGTCTTGTATCCACGCGCCGTGTTGGTCACCGGTGACCTCAACACAGACCTGTTTTTGGGCAGAATTATTACGCCGGTGGCCACGTTTATCGTACATTTAGTGTATGCAAGTGACCGGAGCGGCGCTGTAGACTGTTACTACAGCGTGGTTTCGGCGTGTTTATGAAATTGTGTGAAATGTGGGACAAAAATGAAGAAAGTGAGTGAAAAAACATAACCGTCATAAAAATCAAGGATTTATTTTTCTCAATGTTTGAAATATAAGTAAAACACAAGTAATTAGGCATTCTAAAATACAAATTTAACGAAGCGATGGAACTTATTGAAACAAGTTAAACAAAAATATGGTTCATTTGGACATTCTTTACAAAACGTTGCTACTTTCTTTGTTTTATTTTTGGCTGATTTTGAACCGTACATTGCCACACAGTTTTTGTAACATTCTGAACAAAATCGTCTAGTGTTTCTTACGTTACCCTCCTTTTTCAATAATTGATGTTTCAGTCTTTTTGGTCTATCTATTCTTTCAGGTTCTGCGTCCTTTCCTGCATCAACTAAATACTCCACTAACTCTCTTCTAAACTGTACTATACTTTCACTTTTTTTTTTATTTTCGTTATACATAATCCATGCATTAACAATAGCTGTATTCAATATAAGTTCTATTCCTAATTTTTTATACCATTTAACCGTTTTACGTAGTGGCGAGGAATATGCGGCCATTTGATCGCTCATATCAACTGCGCTTTTTGTTTTGTTGTAGGCTAAAACCATTCTTGGTTTGCGAATTACTTTACCCATTTTAGTTATTTTAGAAAATCCTTTAGAATGTTTCGTGGATAACATCAGCACATCTCTTTTGTCCTTCCACTTTAATACGCATATTCCTCGTTCATTCTCCCTAGCTATTACTTCGCCAGGTTTTAATTTGGAGTCTACTACCGCTTTTGGCAAACCTCTTCTATTTTTCCTCAGAGTACCCACCAAATGGGTGTCCTTATCAAGTAGTTCATTGGCCAGCTCCAAGCTTGTATACCAATTGTCTGTTGCAAGTGTGTGACCACAGCCCAGTATGTGCTCACAAAGAGACATTACCACTCTTGTGGGTGTGGTATTCACTACTTCATTATTTTTGCCAGCGTATAGTTCCAATTTGCATGTATATCCTGGTAATGTACAGAGTTTGAATAACTTCATACCATATTTGTGCCTCTTGCTTTTGTTATATTGTCTAAAAATTATGCGACCTCTGAAAGGCACTTGGCTTTCATCAATACAGATATCTTCCTTAGGTGCATATATATTTTTAAAAGTTTTGTTTAAACTATCTAAAAGAGGTCGTATTTTGTAAATTCTGTCAGACACATCAGCCGTATCATTATTCGTAAAGTGCAGTTTCTGCAATAGTAATTCAAATCTGTTTTGGCTCATAACAGATGCAGCAAAGGTTTGCCCAAAAACCCTGTCGGTGCTCCAATAAAGGTTTATTTTAGGTAGTTTAACTAGTCCCATATACAAGATTAATCCGAAGAACCGTTTTATCTCAACTTTTGTGGTTGGTTTCCAGTTATTTGAGCGAGACGAAGGCTTTGCACTAGGTCCTTGTTGCTCTGCAAACAAATTGGTTTGAATAGCAATTTCTTCGAAAATTTCATCCGGTACCATCAAGCTAAAATATTCTCCTGGAGCAGCATTTCGAAGTTGCGAAGCAAATGGTTGTCTCATACCTGAAAATGAAACAAAGATACACCTTATCATACGATTTAACATACAAATATTAATATAGAAACTTTACCGACCGACCGAACAACCCGACCGATTTATATGTATAAAATATACAAATACAAAAAATAACCTAGGAATCAAACCCGGTAGCGCTCATAGATCTGTATAGCGTCTATTACTATTTTAAAATCGTAAAAGGCAAAACTTTGTTACTAACATCTTGAAAATGGTTGAACGGATTTTGATGTTTGACACAGCAATATGTTACCTATAGTCTAAAGTAGAACAAACAAAAAACAAAACAAAACAAACAATAAAATAATATAATATTATACCTGTTAGTTCTGTAAACGCTATAACAGATGGTTGATGTCCTTTTGGTTGAAGCCATTTTTGTGACGTACTCGCTGATAATCTATCAATATTTTCATTAACAAATTTTTCCACGTCATCAATTTCACTCTCAGATTCACTAGGAATAACCATACGTTTGCGTTTTCGGTTTTTTGGAGGATAGATATTATAATCTTCAATCTCTGATTCTTCATTTTCACTCAACACATTTTTTCTAGCAATTTCATCAAAAATACTAGCTTCCAGTAAGTCAATGTCGCGCAAATCATCTAATGAAATATCTATAAAATTCACATCGAAATCTTTACTATTCTCCATGTTGTAATCACCCAATTTTACAAATTAAAAAGCACGAGCGTCCGTCACGGGTGAACCGTCCAAGCGCTATCAGACGACTGCGGGGTGCGGGTGACCGGAGAAGTGCCCGCCCCGGCGCCCCGTAACGGAAATTCACATTTTTACTATCAAGGCGCCACGTAGGTCACCGGTGGCCTCATGCGGTTTTTTCGAAATAATTATGAAACGCAGCTTCTGATCGAATCCAAAATTAGATATATTTTAAAATATTGATATTGCCCACCTATTTTCATCAAAAAGTTTTTTACTGATTTTTCTCATTTACACTACGGCAGTCAACGTGTTAAGCTGTATTCCCTCCCGCCCGGTGACAATAGGTTCTATGAGGAGTTGGGATTGATCTGATGATCAGGTCCAGAGAAGGAGCTGCATTTACCCGATTCGTCAATTGTTTTTACCCGGCTGCGGGAGGGTAATGTGTTTGTCAGTCTATGTATGTATGTATGTATGTTTGTTCCTTTGTACCATTGTAGAGACCAAACGCGTTTACCGATTTTGATGATTCGCACGTCAATCGATTTGTCTTAACCTTGCGAGTGTCACTAAGGATATGACAATAATCAAAACTCATCACAGAGACCCAGACGCCATAACGTTTCTTAAAAAAAAAAATTGACAAATTATGTCATGTGGGGTATCGTTGAGTAGCTATTTTAAAAATCATTGTCAGGTTTCTTTAACCATGTTTCAGTTGATATAATATTTTAGGATATAAAGCGATTTAAAGTTTTGTAATTGGGGTTCTCACTAAAAAACTAGTTAAAATTGCAAGTTACTTTACATGATGTAAAGTAACTTGCAATTTTAATGTAAATTACATCACACGCAGTCGGAGGCAATGTTTTGTTGACCAAAGATACAAACTACCATTGCCTCCGACTGCGTGTAATGTAAAGTAACTTGCAATTTTAACTTGTTTTTTCCTTTTCAGTTCATTAATTTTAAGCACCCGACTGCTTTTTTTTGTTTTAATAATAATATTTTTTTAAGTTTAAGTATATCGCTATTTTGAACACTTCGAGCAACGTCAGTGTGCTATAGTGGTCTGACTAGTCTCGGGTTCGATTCCCGGGTGAACGCATTTAATTTTTTTCAACTTTTTTTTTTTTCAAAATATTTATGTTTTGTCATATTTTATTAAATTTTGTTAAAATTGTACACTTAAGTAAAAGCTTGTGACCAATTTTTTTTTTTTTTTTGATAATTACTTGTTTTAAGATAATAATCATTAGGATGATGAATTGGAAAGTTCTTACCGCTGCGGTTTCTTTCTTTGGAATAGAATTTTCGGATGTCGCTAAGGTAGGCATCGAATGTTTTTCGTTTGCAAAATAATAGGCAAGAATACATAGGTAAAAAAATATCACTAGGTATGCCTAATTATTCAATTTTAGCTTGAATTGAATTGAATTTATAAGGGCTTTGAAGCCTTCGGCTTCGGAGTAATTAGATTCCACTTTACAGCGTTTAGGTACTCTTTTTAATCATTTATTTCTTTACATACCCCTGGACATGAAGCGTTCGCAATTGAGTGGTGCACAAAAACGAAAACACGTAGAAGAGAATAAAAAAAATATAGCCGAAACAATAAGTAAAACAAAAAAGTTAACAAGTTTTTTCCGTCCCCCTCAATCTGAACCACCGCCATCAGTTGATATTCCAATTCCAGAGACGTCAAAAAACAGTGAAGAAAATTTTGAACCTTCTGATTCTGAATTTGAAACCTTGAATAATACTGAAGATATAATAGACGAAACTGAAATTAACAGAGCACCAAATCAAGAAAATGACCCAGGGCTATGGCGTGAATTTTCAAACGTTGACGTGGAATATTGGCTGTCTGGCGGACCAAATGACTGTCAAAATCATAATAGTTCATTTGAAAAATCCCGTCGAACTTATGGTTCAACGTCGCGTTACTGCCATGAAAAAGTATTTATTGGCCGAAAGCCTAATGGCGAAAACTACAAAAGAGAGTGGCTACTTTATTCGCCGTCTACAGGGTCACTTTACTGTTTTGTATGTAAGCTTTTTTGTTCAGATAAATCTTCAGTTTTTGTTAGTTCAACAGGTTTTAGTGACTGGAGGAATACCAAAGTAATGATTGAAGGTCACGAAAAGAGTTCGGACGAAGAGAGTTCTATTCACAGAGATTGTCTATTAACATATTTAACACGCAGGCAAGGCTTAAGCTTGCATCAAGGTTTTGATAAGCAAATTAATGAAGAGAATGTTTACTGTGAGCACGTATTACAGCGAGTTATAGCTGTTATTCGTACATTGGCAGAAAGAGGCCTTCCTTTTCGCGGTGCAGTAGAGAAATTTGGATCTCCTCAGAATGGAAATTTTCTAGCGTTGCTGGAACTTATAAGTCAATTTGATCCATTTTTAGCGGCACACATAACCAAATATGGAAACACCGGAAAAGGAAACGTCTCTTATTTATCTAAAACGATCTACGAAGAGTTGATTATGATAATGGCCCAAGAAGTGCATGGTAAAATTATATCGCAGATAAAAGATTCTAGATATTATAGTCTTTCAGTAGATTCTACGCCAGATTTGATGCCCATGGACCAGCTCAGCGTAGTTATTCGCTATATAAAAGATGGGCAGCCAGTAGAGCGATTTCTTACATTTATTGAGTTGGAAACGCATCACACAGGAGATGAACTGGCAAAGCAGACTCTTCAATACCTTGAAGAACATTGTGGATTAGATTTTTCAAAATGCAGAGGCCAGTCTTATGACAATGCTTCGAATATGTCTGGGCGTTACAATGGCATGCAGCAGAAGATTCTAGAGGCGAATCCGTTTGCAATATATATATATTGCAAACGGATGCGCAGCCCATTCTCTCAATTTAGTAGGTCGAAGCGCCGTGGATTGTTGCCTAGCAGCTGTAAATTTTTTTTCATTAGTCCAAAATCGATATAATTTTTTTTCTGGTTCAACCATAAGGTGGCGCATATTAAAATATCATTTGGATAATGAGTGTTTTGAAATCTTTATCAGAAACGAGATGGGAAGCACACGCTAAAGCGACATCAGCTATTTCACAGACATATAATAAAATTATAGATGCATTAGACGCCATTTCTGTAGATGACATGCAAAAACGAGAAACCAGAAGAGAAGCAGCTAATTTGTCAAATAAACTACAAGAATTGGAGTTCGTACTCATGTTGGTCATGTGGGACGAAATTTTGCAAACCTTCCGAAAAGTCAGCAAGGTATTGCAAGACCCAGAAGTTACTCTAGAGACTTGCGCTAATCTCTACAAATCACTCGTGGATTTTTTAGAAAAATTGCGGTGCGACTTTGATTCTTTAGAAGCCCGCGCAAAAGAAAAGCTACCAGATGTGGAATACAAAGACACCCGTCAAAGACGAAGAAAGAAAATGCCCAATGATGGTTCAGCTCCTGAAGTAAGTTTCGGCCCAAGAGAGCAATTCAAAATAACGTGTTATTATAGCATGATTGATAAATTAAATGCAGAGATGCGAAAAAGAGGAGAGATATACGAAGAAACAGCAGACAAATTCTCATTCTTGAATAAAATACCCGATGCCGATAAAATTATCTGTCCCGATCAAACTGCAGAATACAGTCAGCACAGTACAAATCTAGTAAACACATATCCAGAAGATCTTAACACCGAATTAATAACAGAAATTCAACAGTTTCATTCATATGTCATAAGTAAAATAAGTTCCAGACCCAGTGATTCGGCTCGCACAAGTTTACATCAAACTCACGCACAATTGTATAAAATAATACATGATGATAAAATTGAATCGGCTTTCCCTAATGTGGAAACAGCCCTGCGTATATTTTTATCGCTTATGATTACAAATTGCTCAGCGGAACGTTCTTTTTCAAAATTAAAAATATTAAAAAATGAAAAAAGGACCAAGATGATACAAGAAAGGCTCGATAATTTATCGATATTATACATAGAGTCCGATATGTTAAAAACATTAGACGTTAATACTATCTTGCGTGAATTCAATGCCCGAAAAAGCCGCAAGGCGCATTTCAATAAATAAATAAATAAATTATGCTTTAGTTTTTATTGTTGTCGCACCTACTCCACTTCTAAGATACGTTACATCTCATCATCTTATTTTACAAAAAACTAATGTTTTTAGTCGGTAAAGGTTTAAAGACCGATTCTAGTTGACATACGGATAGGGGGGCCCACAGGCGTGGATTGCTTAGGGCATCAAGTAGTCTTAATCCGTCACTGCCCAACAGGCTGTTGGTCTACCAAAGCTTCTCCAACTTTAAATGCGTGATGTGTTCGTGTGAAACTAGACTTTTCAGTGGCCATTTTATTTTACGCATTTTGACGAATTAGTCATTAAAATTAAGCATGAACTGACACAGTGTCTTCGCGAAGTGTGGTTGCATGAGAATTCTAGTACCCCTAATATGTTTCAAGTGCGGTTGATTGTAAACTAATTATAAAATAATGTACTATAAACTGTTAAATGGATACGTGAGGAGTTCTAGTTATTACGCGGTCTGAATTAAATGTAATTTTAAAAGTGGAAATGTAAAATAAATCGGATTTCAATAAAAAATACATACGAATGGCTGGTGTGTTTTTATTTTACCTACTTGTATTAGTTGCATTTTCATTTCGGTTCGTTATAATTAGTTTGCACCTCAATATCGATTATGTTTTGTCGTTTTATACTTACAAAATGAAATTGTTATAATCTCAGCTCCGTCACATTTTAATGCCGATGCCCTCCCATAGATAAATATCACCCGTCTTACAATTCCATTGCTTGCTTTAGGATGCATATCCGCCCCCCCGGGGGGTTCCCGCATTGTCGAGGCGGGGGGGCTCAGTAGCCGTGGCTTGGTCACCCACGGTGAAGCAAAGAGGGGCCGCTCGTCAGAGCTTTTTCCAGGAAGTCGACGACGTAGCGGCCAACGGGTAGGTTGCAGTGCCGCTTGGGCGACATCGCAACTGAGGCGGGCCGCGATGTCGTAGGGAGGGATGGAGGCCGCGGTGGGAGAGGAGTGCCGGTATTGCGGTGCGCCGCTCTCCCTACCTTCCGCGGCCTTGACGGGGTCGCCACCGTCTGATGGCGGACGCGGTGGGGCCGCAGGGGAGGAGGAGTGTCAGTATTTCGTTGGCCGCTCTCCCTATCCTCTGCGGCCGAAAAGTGGTAGGCGGCCGGGCCACTGACCTGACCGGTCGCAGGGGAACCAAGGGTGCCTAGACACGGGGTCGTCTGGCGCCCATGTGCTGGTTTGGTCCATGGGGTGGTCACGGTGCGCAATGTGTTCTTGTGCGCCGGTGATGGGGGGTGCTCCCCAGAGGAGGGTTCGGTGACGGACAGCCGCGGCGGGTTCGCGGTGAGTGCTAACGCGTGCCCGTGTTCGCGCCACAAGCGGCAGAGGAGGACACTGGAGTTTTAGTGGGTTGGAGTCCCACATAACTGCACTATCTCCCCGTGGTAGTGCAGTACCTATGCATGAGCATTTCTCCACGGAAAAAAACGGGTGCATATCCGGTAGGTACGACTGTAATCATTGCTTGTGCCGCGTTCCGATGCGGACGTGTTTGCATAATATTCCGTTTTAATTAGCGCGGCGCAAGCTGTCGCTCTTGAGTTACTCGCCATGAGCAATGAACTTGTGGCGAATGAGCTGCTGGCGTTCCTGCAACAGAAGCTGGATGTGATGGACGAGGTGTCTGCTGTCCAGATCTGCGCAACGAACTTCAGCGAGGAAGACATAGCTGCTGCCAAGCTGTTGTTGTTCAGTGTGCTGAACAAGCGCGACCAGATGGTGTCCCGCCGGCGTGACGGGACTAAGAAGAGCCTGCAGGATATAATCACGCTGTTCAAGGAGACCGACCCGGACGACGTGCCGACGTTTGTGGCGAAGGAGTTGCACAAGCTTCCACCCGTCACCTTCGACCACGTCGACGTAACGAGCCTTCTGAAGGACATTGTCTTCCTGAAGGCCCGCCTCGCGGATGTTCTGGCGAAATTAGATGCATCCCAAAACTCCGTCACATAATTGCGCAAAGAAGTTAGCGAGTTGCGTAACAGCGTGGCGGTAACTAGGTCATCAGCCGATGCATCTAATGTAAACAAGTGTCGCGGAGCCGGCCTCGATTTATCGTCGTCAAATTCCGCGTCAGCAGTTTCATCGCCAATGCATCCGTCGTTTGCTGAAATTGCAGAGCGCCCCGCCCCCGTGCCCCGCAGCCCTGCGCCCGTCACCGCAGCTCCTCCGCGCAGCGCCGCCCAAGTTCATCACCCCGTCCCGCTGCCAGTATCTGCAGCCCTGGCGAATCCCTTACGAAAGGACTTCGCTAGCGCCCCCGCGAGTGCCCCAGGCGCTCCAAGTATGAAGCCTATGCCAGAAAAGGCGCCGAATGGGGCTGATGAAGAGGGTTTCGTGACAGTGCAAAGGAGGAAGCGCCGGTCGCGAACCAACAAGAATCGCTGCGGCAAAGCTCCTACGAAGCCAGAAGTGAGCTTGCGTGCCGCTAAGCCGAACACACCGGTGTACATCTCCCGCCTGCACTACAGCACTAAGGCGGAGGACATCGTGGAGTACGTGCGCCAGAAGACAAGGTACATGCCGAGGGTGCAGTTACTGGAGTCGCGCCGCAACGTCAATTTCAAGGCGTTCGTGGTGCGAGTACCGAACTGTTACCTGCCCGTCGTCATGGAAGAAGATTTCTGGCCGCAGGACGTGGTGTTCCGTCGCTTCCGCGGACAAGTGCCACAGGACAGCTCAAGGACAAGCTAGTGCAGTGAAGTGCTACTAACATAATTTTTAAGCTATATTTATTAACACAAGTTTTGTTTTATACTTTATATATTATATGTTAGTTTGTAAGGTATGTATCTATGGGCCATTGTAGCCTGATAATAAATGTTTTATTATTATTATTATTATTATTATTATAGAACATATAAAAGAGTTACCTGTTCTGTGGCTGTAATAATCCTTTCATATCATAAGGGCACGTCTTCCCTACTATTATCGCGCCTCAGGTCTTGATATGCAATGGTCTCTGTTGCCCCATGAAACATGAGGCTCCAGGGGCTGTGAATCTGGGCTCAATCGAGTTAATCGAGTCTGGTCAAGAGGTCAAACCACTCTGGGGTCGGTGCACTTCATTCATTCACATCAAGATGGATTGATAAATGATTTTTATTTCTGTAAGTAGGTTTGTACAAACACTTTTACAAGTCAATTATGTTTTGTCGTTTGTTTTATAGGTTCTCAGCTCCGTCATACTTTATGGCCGCATGCAGCACAACTCATTAAACACGGGGACTAGCTAAACTATACTACCACTACTCTAGCCAAGCTATTTTACAAGCTCCTAAGCTAACTGTAGTGTATACTTATGATTTCTCTCGAGCGCATACGTCACGAGATGCGGGTTGAGTAGGGATCATTCGATGTCCAACCGCCAGCCCGCAAGCACGTGGTGGTGCGTAGGCGAGCCAAATATACCCTTTTTATGATTGTGTAGCTATACTAGCTACTACATTTGGCGACGAGGATAAAACAAAAAAAAACTGTTGTGTAAAGTGATCTATTTAATTTAAAGAACAAAAAAGGGAGGTAAATGTGACTGTGGAGAGATAAAATATAATAGAAAACAAAACTAAACTGAGTATATTGAAATACAATTATGCCGCAATACATTTCAATTCTTTAGCTTCATGTAATTGTTCACCTATTGAAAACAAGTGTACTCATTAAACTCGGCTATCTAGATTCAAAATATAATTTAACGTTAATAGTAACAGTGCTGCAGTGCCGACAACTGATTAATCTTATGTTAAAGTTGTATACGCAAAGATGTGCTATGAATTCTTATTACATCGACACGCACTAACTGAATTCTCATAAGCGAAATAATATTTGGCTTGGTACATAAACATTCCGCGATTTAGTGCAGTCAGATAGGAAACGCCGACCTCATCTAGTAAAAAAAAAAAAAACATTTATTGACTTGTAAAAGTGTTTGTACAAACTCACTTGCAGAAATATAATCATTTATCATTTATTTATTTATAGTGCCTACCTGCTGGTAAGAAAATATTAACGAATACAATGTGTAAATTAGTTTAAACGACCAACATTCTTATAGATTAAAGAATGTAGGTATGCTTACATTTGAGTGCAAATGTTGAACTGTGCTACCTAAGTAGTTATTTAATGTACACTGGTACAATAAAGGATGTATCTAATATTATCCAGTTTCATGCCTAGGTAATATTTCACATACTAAAATACCCAATTAAGCTTTTCAATTGCCTCAGTAGCAGATAATTGTTAGTGCATAAATAAGCTCGTGTATTTTTACGACTTGCTTTATTAAATGGTTTAAATTAAGTACTTTAAAAAATAAAGGAGGAGCTTATGGCTAAGAAATAACAGCCGCACGGGGTCGATCCATCAGGTTAAGCTACGCTTGCCGGGGTTGGTCCGTAGATGGGTGACCATCTTTACATACTGAGACTCCTCCGTGCCTCGGAAAGCACGTTAAGCCGTTGCTCCCGGCTGTCATTCGTGGATCTCGGCTGTCATTCGTGTAGTGACTCGAAGTCTAATAACGGGTAGAGCCTAAATAAATGGGTATAAGGTACCTACCCCAGGTGCGGTTGCCAATTTTGTTACAAAATAAGCAGAATAATGCGGTTAAAGAAAGAAAATGAACAGTAGGTACCAACTTAATGTTTCGTATTTACATTACTACATTTTTAGAATTGTTGAACAGTACAAAAAGAGGAACATAAAGTAAAATACTGTTTTAATCAGCATGGTTGGCAACCCTGACCCTGAGGAACCTACTTCCACGTAAGCTGGCGAAGTGCCTGCTCATCAGATTTACAATAGAGCAGTTTTGTAAATACAACAAAACTGATAATTAAATTGATACCAATGTTATTACTATGATATGAAAGCAGCACTGCTGGTCATAAAATTGACTCAGATTGACAATGTTCAGTGGATAATTTATGTCCAAAATAGCATTAAATTGCGGAGATATACCGGTATAGCATTAAATTGCGGAGATATACCGGTATAGCATTAAATTGCGATAGCGTGTTAAAAATCTACAAATATGCAACATAGTTACTTACCTTGTCAACAAGTAGCCCCAAATGGCACAAGACATCTTAGAGAAGAACGTACGTATTTAGTGTATGGTAATATAGACCTTCGTGAAATTGAAAACTACCTATACGTTTTTGTTTATGGTAGTATAGACCTTCATTAAATTGAAAACTATACGTGTTTTGTCTATGGTAGTATTGACCTTCACGAAATTGAAAACTATACGTATTCATGTTTGGGACAAGTGTTCACATAGATGAAAACTTGGCAAGAAAGATTTAAGATTGTATCTCTCTCAAAACTGTGGCTGATAATAAAATGAAAGTGTTCACTTAATATGAAACTTAGCATAACAAAGATTCTAATATGGTTTTGAGAATAAGATACTTTGCATAAATTGAACTGTGTCACAGAAATACTGATGTTAGATTCTGGTGGTCATGAATATTTCTTTTTAAAGATACATTTTGATGAAAATGGAGGAACTGATTAACATTAATCAAAATATTTCATAATATAGTTAGTAGGAAAACCAGAATTTAAAGTTGATACATACTATGTCTTATAGTAAATGAAACATATTATATTTTTCTTGGATCCGCTAAACTAAGCAAATGTCACATACATTGTTGATAAACAAAGAAGACAAGGTCTATGGTTAATAGTAATTCTGCTATTGGATTGTTTTTAACTTCAAAGTGCTCTAGATAGTGTTGATCCAATGCTGAATTTTACGCTGAAACAATTAATTATTTGATAACAGTGACACTGTTGGTTGTCTATTTACTTGGTGCTATCACAGATATTACAATACTGTGCTATATATACACAAGCAGCAGACCAGGGTGTTTACAGCAATAGTTATTGTCATTGGTCTTGTGTAATCAGATTACCTAAACTTAACATAAAAAGTTAGAACTTTTGAATCGGTCACTATCACTTACTTAGGTACTATTGGTTTTGGTCTTGCTACAGGAGTAATAGTGTTCTGTGTGACAAGTACCTACATACTTGAGAGCAAAGTACCAGTCAGTATGGCTGTGTTAGATTGTTCATATTTAAAGGATAATAACTAATTGATCATTGTATTGATAAACAATAACTAGATCACATTGTTGAGATCATAGAACTATATATGACATTGACGTTTGGAAACGTTCCATTTCAATACTAATATATTATCAAATCTTACATAGTGATTCTAAACAAACAATAACTAATTTGCTAAACTAAATCCCACTACATACGATTTGTTGATTGTTGCCTGTGTTGGACATTGTTTGGCAATTATGCATGACCATCTGTGATTGGTCTTAAAAGGCGGCAATACATTTGAGGAATTGGCTATTCAAAATGCAACTGTATAAATGGCTCAATAATAATAATTATTATAGTATTAATGACTTTTTAAAATGAATTTTTAATAATTGTTATAGTATTAATGACTTATAAAATGAATTTTTAATGTAATTAATTTCAATTTTGACATAATATTTTAGTGTATAAGTTTGCACGCTTTAGTGCAAAACATGTTTGATCAATCTATTTTCAATAACACCTTTTATACCATGTTTTAAGCAAATAAAATATCTTTATCTTTATCTTTACTGAAAGACTATAAAAGTCAACGTCAACACTACCGCCAGTTAGGAGGACTCTTTATGCTAGCTGTCCAAAGGTAAAGACCCTGTGGTGTCTGCCATAATAATAGGTCCTCGAGCACAAAGATATGGTACACTGTAAAGTGGAAACTCTGGCTGGTAATCAGGCCACAGAGAACTAGTACGCTGTAACGCGAAAAACTCTGGCCAAATGATCCAAGTATTTTTGGTTACAACTGTTGGACGGTACAGATAGACCATAAGTGGTGTCTCATGTCCGTAACAAAAAGTTACTAACTCTGAGAAAATATTATGATCTAAGAGAATAATGTGATACTTACCTAACAATAATTTATTCTAATGAAAAGATGTGTTGATTAAGTACTTTAATATCAAGCTGCCAGGGAGTTCTTGTCCTTTTTCTCCATGATAGGCCTGGTTTTGGAACGGACAACTAACTTTGTCATTAAAGATAAATAATCGTTGAGAAGCCTAATATAGAAATAATGGATGCCTGGTCTTGTCTCTTTGTGTTTTTGTTCGTGAAATCGTTTCCCTACACACCATATTCATAGTACTACAAGTGTAGTGTACAACTGGGAATACATGATGATCTATAACTCAACTCCACATTCAGTAACAGGTAACTCAACTGCTGAATTATTTTTGGCAGATAGAACAGGGATAACATCCCTTCACTATTACAAAAGGATAATAGAATGGAAGACTCAGAAGACAATCGGATTAACTCTTACTTTATAATAACTGATACGGAGTTGATACTTTTAAAAAACTGATTTGATAAAGACGCCTGAGTAAATTGGGGTTTACTCAGTAAATAAAAGATGATTCACTACAGAAAAGTAATATTATGCAGACTACTTGTAACTTTATAAATACTAGATGGAAAATATAAAAAACATATTATTTCTCCATAGATCCATATTATTTAATACAGGTGGTATTTAAAACAGAAATAAAATAAATTAAAATAAGGAAGGGATGTAGTGTATAATGATTTCTCTCGAGCGCATACGTCACGAGGTGCGGGTTGAGTAGGGATCATTCGATGTCCAACCGCCAGCCCGCAAGCACGTGGTGGTGCGTAGGCGAGCCAAATATACTCTTTTTATTATTGTGTAGCTATACTAGCTACTACACTAACAAACGTGTTACAGTTGTTTCTAGGTCTAACTAATAATTATTACGGGTACTTCGCGCCGGACGCGACAATTATACCTACAACTTGTTTTTTTTTCATATACCACAACTCTAGGGTAGGTATTAATGATACCATCATTTCGAACAACTTTTTCTATGGGACCAAACCTGAAATCGCGAAAAAAATTCAGCTGTCGCATACATTTACCTATGTTAGCAAAACATGTGGATGTGCATCTGGATTGAGGGCTCAATTTTTCAATGTCTTTGTAATAAAGTGAAACATTTAGGAAAATTAGTAAATAATAATAAAAACCTAAAACAAAGGTTTAAAAATTTCAAAAACTTAAAATAAATGTGTTATCACCCTATGAAGAGTGCCCTCAATTCAGACGCTAGAACAAAACATGATATTTTAAATCTCAAAACGTATAACCTTTATGGCAACTGATTTTACCTCAAAATTTAATAAACAATTTCTCAAATCTTTTAGAAACGTTTCAGCTCCGTAGACTGAGAATTTACAGATTTATAGCAGTTTAACTAGAGCCCTCAGTTCAATACTTGTCTGAACTGAGGGCTCAACCAAAACTAAGTTTGGCTGAAAGAATTCGTAAAACAACCTAGTGTATATTATAATAAAGTTAAAATACAATTCCTAAAATATAAATAATGGTTCGAAAGTAATCGGTTGCAAAGTACCTACATTGAATTAAAATTATAGTGAAGCGCCTGAACTGAGAGCTCAATATTTTCGTTTTTATTTTAAATACTGAAATACATAAATCGAAACAAATTAGTTCATATGTTTTAAGAATAATTTTACTAAAACTTGGTAAAAGTTCAATTATCCTACATGCCGTAATTACGAAGATCTGCTTTTTCAATACATTAGTAACAATGTAGGGTAGATATGTTTTTGGTCATTGTTTCGCGCACATTTACCTTCATTATAGCATTTGTTCGGTCGGTTTCCCAATGCATGCAGTGCATGTCCATGGATGTAGAAATCAATAATATAATAGTGCAGTGTATCTACTATTGATAATTTTTCATCACAATCGTTTCCAGTTCGTGAGTGACTGTCGTAAGTTCAATACAATATTTACGTAGACCGGTTTAATGACATTTTTAAAAGCTTTTAATTAGCTTGAAATATTTGTAACTACATAAGTAAAATGGGTTAGCAAAAAAAAAAAGGCTCGTTCATTTATACTTGGCACAAAAGGAAACAGTACTGGAACTTTGTACTGAAAAATTAAAATTACGAATTTAGTACATTTTATGCTGTATCTCTTCAGAACTGCCATTGCCGGAAGACGATTTCTAAAATGTGTTTTGAATGACATGTATAAGTCAGAGGTGACAGAGACAAAGTCTACGGTGGAGTGAGCTTACCTAGAAGAAGCCACTTCACCACGTTCACTCTAACTTCACTCTAACTTTGAAGAGACCAAAACCAAGTTCACTCTAACTTTGAAGAGACTCGGGTTGTATGCGTTCGGGAACACAGACGCTGGTAGTGAGTTCCACTCTTTTGCCGAGCGCATTACGAAGGATTTTTGGAAGCGCTTAGTGCGAATTGGTGGAAAGGCAACTAGGTATGGATGGTAATTTGCAGTTCGCCTAGATATTCGATGGTAGAAGAGGGCCGGTGGAATGAGGTTGTGGAGTTCCTGAGCACACTCACCGAAGTATAGTCTATAGAAGACCGACAAGCAGGCAACCTTGCGGCGATGAGCCAAACTGGGAAGCTTGGCATCCACCAGTTTTACGTCACCAATGAGCCTGATAGCTCTGCATTGAATAAATTTCTTACATGTAAATAAATCGTGTTTAATGTTGTAATCGTTTGTTTTTTCGTATTCGTTTCAATTGTACTTACAACATTTACATTTTAGGTCGGTACTTACATTACTAGAACACTGGAAACAACATCATAGTCACCCTACTTTTCTCTCTGTATAATAATAATAATAATAATTATAATATTTTTATTCAAAAATTACAAGGCATAAAAATTGTACAGACGCCAGCAGGTCAACCTACCCGAAACTGTCAGATTTTCCCAATCAACCTTGAACCTAATGCTTCAGCAATAAAGTCGAAAATCTATTAAAGAAATCTGACAGATTGTAGTAGCTTGATGTGCTGGCGTCTGTACATTTTGCTTAAGTATTAATTATAATCCTAAGACTTACGTGCCTGAACTAGGTAATCCTGTGTTTCAGGCGAAAAGAGCTCATAAAGTGTTATAAAATTAATAAATAATCAAAGACGAAGAAAGTTGACAAAAGACAAATAAATTATATGTTGAGTAGCTTACCTCTTAGTTTCTAAATTTGATAAATACTTATCGTAGATGAGTATATATCTATTTACTTTAACACAGTTAATAAATTCTCTGTATCTTCGTAAGACATACCTTGGAGAACCTGCTTGACAATTCTTTTACAATTTGTGTAGTTCAGGGAGTAAATGTTTGCTTTCGATTTTAGTCTATTATAGAGGAGAGGACCGAGGTACAGGTAAAATTTGGATGTAAAAGCATGTTTTGTTGTATTTAGCGGGCAGACTAAATCTTTACGTCTTTTATTAGTATATTCAGTGCTTTAGGGTAGAGCTGTGTGTTGTTTTAATACAATACCCATTATAAATAGTTGCCGAACTGTTAATACTTCACAAGATTTGTATAGGAGGTTAGTGGGAAAAGGAAAGGGCGGAAAGTAGACACTTTGATAACCGCTCTCTGAGCTCTCTCGATGGTTAGTAACATAGTTTTACCCGCTCCACCCCACGTGGTAATACAGTAAGTTAATATCGATTGACATAGAGCAAAATAAACTTGCCTTACTATTTTTGGATCAGCAATATAGCGTAACTTTTTAAAAACAAATATCAACTTGCGAATTCTATTATTCAAAGCTTCTATATGTTGTTTGAACGAAAGTGTCTCGTCTATTATAACCCCTAGATATTTTGTTGTCCTTGCCATTTTAATGTTCGGACAAACACATTGGCTATCTGTGGGAATTGTACAATAGTGAGCATATAATGTCGAAGTGCTAGTTGATGTTTGCTTGCGCAATGAAAACTTAATGTAATTTGTCTTATCTGCATTTAGTGTTAGTGAATTATTTTGAAGCCATTTATTAACAACATTGAAACCATCTTGCGCAAGCTTGTAGACGTTTTTTTCTGAGTCAGCCGAGAATAAAAGGGCAGTATCGTCAGCATAAGAAACAATTTGGCCGTGATTTAGATTTAGATTACAAAGATCATTTATGTATATCAAAAATAGAGTAGGCCCTAAAATACTTCCTTGGGGGACTCCGAATGACGTGTTTTTTTTACCATCGCTGAGAACATTACCAATCTTTACACACTGGGTACGGTCTTCTAGATAACTTTTAAATAGTTTCAGCTGGGTGCCTCTGACACCTATGGCTTCAAGCTTGTGCAACAGAATAGGAATAGAAACCGTGTCAAAAGCTTTGGCGAGGTCCAGGAAGATTCCCACTGTGTGGTTACCTTTATCAAGTTCCTGTGCTAGATAATCAGTCAGGTCGGTTAATTGAACTTTTACCAAGTTTTAATAAAATTGTTCTTAAAACATATGAACTAATTTGTTTCGATTTATGTATTTCAGTATTTAAAATAAAAACGAAAATATTGAGCTCTCAGTTCAGACGCTTCACTATAATTTTAATTCAATGTAGGTACTTTGCAACCGATTACTTTGGAACCATTATTTATATTTTAGGAATTGTATTTTAACATATATTATAATATACACTAGGTTGTTTTACGAATTCTTTCAGCCAAACTTAGTTTTGGTTGAGCCCTCAGTTCAGACAAGTACTGAACTGAGGGCTCTAGTTAATTTGCTATAAATCTGTAAATTTTCAGCCTACGGAGCTGAAACTTTTCTAAAAGATTTGAGAAATTGTTTATTAAATTTTGAGATAAAAACAGTTGCCACAAAGGTTATACGTTTTGAGATTTAAAATATCATGTTTTGTTCTAGGGTCTGAATTGAGAGCACTCTTCATAGGGTGATAACACATTTATTTTAAGTTTTAGAAATTTTTAAACCTTTGTTTTAGGTTTTTATTATTATTTACTAATTTTCCTAAATGTTTCACTTTGTTACAAACACATTGAGAAATTGAGCCCTCAATCCAGATGCACATCGCAAAACTCGTCAAAATGTAGGGAACTGCTGATTTTTTTCGCGATTTCAGGTTTGGTCCCATAGCAAAAGTTGTTCAAAATGATGGTCTCATTAATACTCTAGAGTTATGGTATATATAAAAAAACACGTTGTATATTTCAGGTAGGTAAGTACCTACTAAACAAAAATACTACTTATGTGGGAATGGACTTGCAATCACGATGAAGCGTTTGTCCGAATAAAAAGCGTTTTTATCATCCGGGAATACTTACCTTAGCGCATTTCGACTCGAACGCTAAGTTAGATAATATTAACTGTAGACGCGTCACCAACGGGGTTAGGAGTTGTACCTACTCGTATTACGAGTATCACAAATAGGTGTTGAAGGGTTAGAAAGGCTACGCACAAATTCAAAAGGAAGCAGCAATTATAATTTTTGGGGTAAGACTAATAAGACTAATACCTCGAAACGAGCTCTTCGCGCTACGAACAGACTATACTTAAATCCCTGCTAGCTGTATTCGGGCCCCACAAAGGCATTCCCGAAGTGTCCGCTAACCGCCTGCAGAGATATGCTATATTTCTAGCTGTGTATAACTACACCATTGAATACATCAACAGCAAGCATTACTGCGCGGACTATTTATCTCGGGCGGGGGAAAGAACAGGACGAAGGCGCCGGACGAACTCGTCAACTGCGAGGATCGCTCGACCAACGTCAACTTTGTAGTTGAGGGAGACCTTCCTACTGGTGACACTAACCGAAAGACGTCGCGAGATGTCTCACGACGCTCATCTGGCCACTATCTAGCAATATGTTTTAAATGGCTGGCCCAGGAAAGTTAATGACGCAGGCTTAAAACCATTTTGCAATAATTGTCGTACACAGTTATCTATCTTAATGTGTGGTATAAAGTCATTCAAATTCAAATTCAAATTTATTTATTTGTGACACATAGGTATAATGTTGTGGTACATGATGTTATAAAATAAAAATAAAATATTGTATCACTATGCGCTGCCTTGCAAGGCGTACAAATTTGTTTACACAGTAATAGACTATAAAATTATAAAATATCCTACTGCTAAGTAGTTGCGTTAAATATTTAGCAATAAAATAAACATAAACAGAACCATACAAATTAAGGTAACAATTAATAGCTAGCTAAACTTATTAAATTAACTAAAATATATAGGTAACAAATACATCTGAGAATGAGTCAACGGTTTTTATTTTTCTTCTAAATATTCATTTATGTTGTAGTATGCTTTATCTATTAGGAACTTATGGAGTGATTTTTTGAAGGTATTTAAATCTTTCGAGGCCTTTATAGCTTTAGGTAGTTTGTTGAATATTTTTGGAGCCATTCCTAGAAAACTTTTTGAAAACAGGGCGGTTTGGTGGGTTTTTGACTTAATTACACCTTGATGACGTTTAGTGGATAGGGTTTCAAATTGGTTCAGGTTATTTTTAATGAACATGACAACTTCATAAATGTATAGGGACGGGAGTGTTAATAATTTTAAATTAATAAAATATGGTTTGCAACTATCTATTTTTTGGATCATGCATACTGCACGAAGACACTTTTTTTGGGCTTTAAAGGCCAATTCTCTATCCGTAGAATTACCCCAGAATATTACACCGTACCTATCGCAGTGTGGAGGAGACATATGCATGGAATGCTGTAAGAACGGTGCTTTGATTGGCGACCTTGCTTAAATTATGTAAAGCATAGCAATATTGGTTTAGTTTTTTTATTATGTGATCAATGTGTGTTTTCCATGACATTTGTTGATCTAACCAAAGCCCAAGAAATTTTGTGTTGTCAATTTTAGCAATCGTATTACCTTCATATTTAATGTTTGTATTAATAGAGTTTGTTCGCTGATTAAAATTCATGATATGGGTTTTTCCTAAATTAATTTTTAAGTTGTTATCTATTAGCCATTGAATAATTAAGCCTAAACTATTATTTATTTCAATTTCATATCTTTCTAAATTTTTTCCTATAAATATTGTAGTACAGTCATCAGCAAATAGAGTCATGGGGTGTTCTATGGTTTTGGGAATATCATTTATATAACATAAGAATAACAACGGTCCAAGTACACTCCCCTGGGGTACGCCGTAATTTATGGATCTTTGTTTTGATAAGTAGGTTTTTTCTGTTTTAGTTCTATGACATATTTTTACTATTTCAGTGATTTGTTTTCGGTTGACTAGGTACGACTCAATTAGTTCTAGGATATTGCCTCTAATTCCAAGTTACTTAATTTTATGAGAAGGATTTTGTGATCTACAAAATCGAACGTCTTCGTCATATCCATGAATAACGCAGTAACTGGGATTTTTTTATCCATATTTGTAATAATTTCATTTATTAATTCATAGATGGCCATATTCATATTTTTATGTTTTCTAAAACCGTACTGTTCTTTAGTTAGAATATTATTTTTTTCTAAGAATGAATAAATAACTTTTTCGATTATTTTCGAGAATACTGGGACGAGTGCAATAGGCCTATAGTTTTTCATATTTTGTGGATCATCCTTTTTATGAAGAGGTTTTATAACAGATAGTTTTAAGTCTTCAGGGAATTTACCTTTATCTATACAAAGATTTATTATATAACTAAGAACTGGTGAAATTTCAGTAACAACGTTTTTGATTGCATGTGTAACAATATCGTCATAGCCTCATTCATTATTCCCTCATCATTGCAAGAAAGAGTATGTTCACATTTCGGGATAGTGAAGATGAAGGCAGAAGCTCGCAAGCAGCTGTGGATTCCTGGACGTGTGATGTGCGCTGCGCCCAGCGCCCCCGCACGCCCTTCTCGCGCATTCGCCATTGCCGCCGCACCCTTTTTACCGAATTCACATACACTGCAGGCCAAACGTTTAAGACCACCTTAATTAAAGTAGGGAAATAAAATAAAACTCCAATAAAATATTAAAAGTTTAATTAACCTGTTTAATCGTCTAATAAAACACTTATTAACAAACAATATACTTTAAAAGCGTAAAGAAATATTAACAGTCCATGCTAAAAAAGGCTATAGGTAGTTAGCTAAACTGATTTTTCATCAAAAAATCCTCCTTTACATTCTATGACTTTTTTCACAATTCTCGGACGGGCAATCAATTTGTTGATGGTGTCTTGTGATATATTGCTCCAACTTTCGCATAAAGCATTCCACATTTCTTCTTGCGAGGATGGGCCACGATTACGGACGTTCCTATCAAGCTCTTCCCACAAGAGTTCAATGGGATTGAGATCCGGGCTCTGAGGAGGCCAAACCATGTTTCTTAACACCCCTTGTGCCTCTTTCTCTTCTAAATATCCTCTGCATAATTTTGAGCTATGCTTTGGATCATTATCTTGTTGGAAAATGAATCCATCTCCAATTAATCGCAACCCGGAAGGAACGGCATTTTGTTCTAAAATTTGTTTGTACTGTTCTTTTTTCAAAATTCCTTCAATTTTGATCAAATCGCCAGTTCCTTGGCTAGAGAAGCAACCCCAGACCAGAATTGAGCCACCACCGTGCTTGATTGTTGGGACTACACAGTCTGACATCATCTTTTCTTGGGTACTGCGTTGAACTAATTTACGGGTCGTCAGAAGCCCGAATGTCTGACAACCAGTCTTACCAAGGGGTATCGTATTCCCCAGTAACTGGGTTGTGGAGGTCAGTTAGGCAGTCGCTCCATGTGACATACTGGTATTCAGCTGCATCCGGTTAGACTGGAAGCCGACCCCAACATAGTTGGGAAAAGGCTAAGCAGATTGATTGCGTTGAACGTAATTTCTTCGTTTTGAACCGAATAGTTCAAACTTGGATTCATCGGTCCAAAGAACTTTTTTAAAATCTTGTTCAGTCCAATCTCGATGGGCAAGAGCCCACTGCATCCGTTTTTTCTTATTTTGTGGCCTTAGCAGAGGTTTTCGAACCGCGACGCAACCATACAATTTGGCTTCTCTCAGTCGCCGTTTCACTGTAGTCAATGATAAACGTTTAACTCGGGTTTTGTTTACTTCAACGACGATTTCTGGTGCTGTTAAGCGTCTATTTCGCTTGCTGGTAACAACAATGAAATTACCTTCACTAGACGTGGTAGCTCTCAGCCTTCCCGAGCGTGGACGATCTTGAAAACTGCCTGTCTCCCTGTATCGAGTTATTGTGCCATGAACACAATTCGATAACCTCAGTTGTGAAGCAATCTCACGTTCGGATTTCCCTTCAGTATGTAAAACAACGATGGCAGAACGCACTTCACTGCTAATTTCGCGTGCTTTTCCCATTTTAATACGTATTCACTGTAGAAACCACAAGTTTAGACTAATTGAGATTGTTTGTGAACAAACCCAAGTAAACTCAGGTAATAATAAGTCGGAAACACGTGTTTTTAGAAGCTAAATAATCCTAATTATTGACCAATGCGAAACAAAAGCAAAGTAATTAGTAATGAGCACATCATAAAAATATTACGACTCTACCACCTGGCTGTAGCGCAGCGTTTGTCGGTGTTTGAAAACATTAGATGTTTATTGTCCAATAACTTGAAAGTAAACAAAAGAATGACTTCTTTGAATATTCGATATTAACAATAGAATATGCAGATGTGCATTTCTTTTATTCATTTTATGGGATTTTATTACAATTGATAGATAATTATGTTGTTAAGTGCGGTCTTAAACTTGGCCGGCAGTGTATATTTCTTGGGTCCACGATTACCTACATCACTATATGTGTTTAATTATTGTAGACTCGTATAGTAAATAGGTGGAATGTTACGAAATGACCTCAACTTATAATTCAAAGGCAATAAGTAAATTATATGATTTTATGTCGCGATTTGGGGTTCCACACACGTTGGTGAGTGACAACGGTACCTGCATCTTTTACTTCGTTGGAATTTAGGGACTTTTGTAGACTTAACGAGCATGTCCTATATCCTATATATCACTCGGCCAGGCACTGTGTAAGCCGAGAGTTTTGTGAAAATTGCAAAAAAAAGGGGCTAAGGCCTAATTTAAGCGGGGAATTTTGGAGGGTTGTAATAAAAAATCGGTTCAAGCAAAAATTGCAAAATTTTTATTCGATTACAGGAACTCTAAAAATAGGACCACTGATAAAACACCCGCGGAGATAGTATTCCGCCGTGTGTTGCGCTCGCGGCTGGATCTGTTGAATCCCACCGCACCGTCATTGTCCACAGACCTAACTCAAACCATCGCACGCAATCAGTCCTCACAGGCTAATTATTATCACGGGAAACACAGAACAGACTTCAAAGAAAATGAGAAAGTTTGGACAACTAAAATAAAATTTACAAAACATACAGTTACCTACAGAGAGAGAGAGAGAGAGAGAGAGAGAGAGAGAGAGAGATACAAGAAATAACAAGAAAAAGCGTCTAAGTATAATAATGTCACCAGGCACATCGACCAAATAAGGACAAGACTACACTCATCATCAAACCTACACCCTAATTGCGTAATACACTATCAATCGGTTTCATTTTGACAGTTTAACAAAATTCATTGCGTTATTTACGTTGTCGACCAGACTAATTTTTCGAACATACGAAGCAATGGATTAGCAATTCGCTTCAAAATGATTCAGATTCCGATTGATAGTGTGTTACGCCATTAGGGTGGGGGCTGGGACCCCACCCTAATTGGGCAGAAATTTTTCGTTCAATGTTGTCGCGTTCTGACTTGCTTGTTAGTCAACTGGCGTTGCGCTGGATGAAACATCAAGCTTTTCGACCATGCTCGCGTTGACGATAGACGGGCCGGGAAGGGCCCTCTTAAGGCGGTGCTATATGTAAATCGACGAGTCCCAAGAACAAAGACGTATCTTCACAATTATCTAGTTGCAGTTCGAAGCGTTAAAGTTACGCGAAATTACTCGTCGGGCCCGTAGAACAAACACTAACTTATGGAAATATAAGACTCGATTTTTAGTTTATTAATCAATAAATTAAGTAGTAGAATTAAGTATACTAATGGCTGCTATTAGTATACTTAATTCAATTGATTAATAAACTAAAAATCGTCTTATATTTCCATAAGAGTTTGTTCTACGGGCCCGTCGAAATTAGGCTGGAACTGAAGAAGTTTAAAACCTTTTTTCTCCATAACCCGTACCATAATGATCTTTAAAAAAAAATATGTTAAACTACACAATAAAACACATGTCCCCTTCACTTCGAAAAAAATAAAAAATAATTTTAAATATCATTAACATACATGAAAAGTAACCCCTGTTTTAGAAATATAAAACCTTTTTTCTTCGAAACTATTAATCGCTAGGTTTTTTTATAGTCATCATGATATTACACAATACAATACCTAGGGAATCCTCGGCTTATTTTTTTAAATAACTTTTCTAATTACTTATAGTCATTATTTTTTACATAAATCGACACTCAATCGCGTGAGCAACCCCTCTGTCGCCTATTAATTTAGTGCGGGACGAGACGCAGTGCTGAACGGACCTGTACCACTTTTTCCCGCATTTTTTCGTTGGTGACAATACCATTAGAAAGTATTGTAAACAAATACCTACCTACTTATTTTGTTGATTTAAATAGTTTTTGTGTGTGTAAATATTAGAGTAGTTTTTAGTATATAGTTAGTAATACTACATAGGAAATATTTGTGTTAATATAAGTTTATTTATAAAATCAATATGGGTGACAAAAAAAGACGCACTAAGCGTAATTTGAAAATAAAATACAAGAGGAGAATAAAAAGAATGAAACGGTAAGTAATTTGAGTACCTATCTAACATTTTACTAGTAACCATCAATCAAGCGTTTTGATAAAAAGATATAGGTAGGTACGTATAAGTAATATGCGTACCTAAGCAGGTACCTACCTATCAGCTGCTTATACTTACCTAGGTACCTTTCGTCGCCAGAACGAGAAACTGTTTTCGTTTCGAATTTGCCAACGGAAATTCGTACGTGTTTAATGGCAACAAGGTATAGATTCCAAACGACCGGGCGGCATTACGACACGGCGGCACAGTAACGACACAACGAGCTATAGATTCGCATGCAGTGAATCTATAGCTTGTTACTATTAGACATGTACGAATTTACGTTGGCCGGAGTTTCGCTAGCTAATTTAATTTGACCCTGAATATGTGTCGCAGCTAACTAGTTTATCGTGTTTAGATATCTATACCCGTCACGTCTGCGGAGTTTCGCTAGCTAATTTAATTTGACCCTGTATATTTGTCGCAGCTAACTAGTTTATCATATTTAGATATCGATACCCATCACGTCTGCGGAGTTTCGCTAGCTAATTTAATTTGAACCTGTATATGTGTCGCAGCTAACTAGTTCATCATGTTTAGATATCGATACCCATCACGTCTGTGGAGTTTTACTAGCTAATTTAATTTGACCCTGTATTATTACTCATCACAATCAGATTGCTAATACAGGGTAATAATTAGGCCAGCCACATACAGTCGGAATTCCGTCCCGGAATTCCGTTACGAAATATCGTTTCGGAATTTCGAAAGCAGCAAACCCATACAAAGTCACACACAGACTACCATGCGTAATTTTGAATCGGAGAAAATTTCGAACGGAGGACTACTTGTACGTGTGTGATAGATCCTTGATCTTGCATGGATTTGCTGCATTCGAAAATTCCGAATCGATGTTTCGAAACGGAATTCCGACAGTATGTGGACTTTTTTTGTCCATCCTCTTTGGACCCCATGGATGTAACCTGCAGATTGCGACTCTCGGACTATGTACGCACCGGGACTTACAGCTTAGTACGGCCGTTATTCCAAATGCGTACAGTGCGGCTACGTTAGAAACAATTGAGTCTGGTACCTATGAAATACCTAAGACCCTACTGACTCTAAACCTAGCCCTATAGCAATTACCTAGCACCCTAGTTACCCTAACGCCCTAGCCTATCATACAAACCACACCAAACGTAAGTTACGTTGGTTTTACGTACGGGAAGTCTGTCACAAGGAGACCTACGGTGACAGACGGAATTTGGGTAGGAATAGGGGTTTGTGTACGTCGTGCAATGTACACAGGAAATGGTTTTCTCACTGCCGATCCCACAGACTCATAGGACCGATGATGGCTAAAGGTGTCTTGGCCACAGTGAGAGGAGTTACGGGAGATGAATCAAACTCGACTCCAGCTTGATGACTGCTTTATTACAGTAGTTAACTTAATTATATATAAATTTTGTGGTCAATACACATTGATACCTATTTACATGTGTGTTGTGTGTGTATCGAGCCGATGAAGCGAAGATCTCAGCAGGTCACTTCTTAGTGCTGACGGTGTGCCGGTGTTGCCGGCGGAACGAATGTATGTCGATCTTAACGCTGACGCTGTAATGATGTAGCTGGCTCGTTTAACTACTGTTCATGGTTGAACATTCTGGCGCCTCTCAGGACCTGGACTCCAGTTGATATAACTCAATAGTTTCGTGTTGATTTGGTACACTGTACATAGGTTCCGATCTGATAGTTGGTTGGCCTGTTGTTCGTTGGGTAGATGTTTTGTTGGCAGCGGGTGAGTTTGGTTCTCTTGCTGGTTGGTTAGCTGTCTCGGTACTTGTTCTCCTGGTCTTGTGCTGCACTGTGACTCCAATCCATTTCAGTATTGCTGGGCCGTAGCAAACTAGAAACAAAAATATTAAAAACATGATTATACAAGATATTGCATTTGTATAATCATGTTTTTAATATTTTTGTTTAATATGTAACTACTGTTCATGGTTGAACAGACTACAAGGGGTCGAAAAGTAACGAGGTTGGCGAGTTTCATAGGACCCTAAAGTTATAAGCAAATCAAATGACATATTTTAAAATTGGATTAACGTAACCCTTTTATAAGTAAACGTGGATGAACGTATACAATATAAGCTACAATATTTTTTAAAGCCATCAATATTTCAACTGAATTTTATATTTTACTTTGTTTTAGGGGAACTGAAGAATTATCGATTGGTAGACGTATTGTAAACATCAGTCATTTTTTTAAATCACTCCAAGAAATATCAAGCCACGGACCATTGGACTGCGGTTTAAAGTCAATAGAAATCGTATCTGAACGTTTGACAGGTTTAATGAATAAATTAAAACTGAAATGTCTTTTATGTAACATGAGTTTTATAATAGAGGGAGACAACACCCCAGAAGAAATGAATTTAAACACATGTGCCGTAGCTGGGGCAATAGCAGCAGGATGTGGACATACGCAACTTCTGGAAATTACGTCAACTCTAGGACTTCCTGAGATCTCACAAAAATTATTCACCTTTCATATGGATATAGTAAACAAAACGTGGGAATCTGAAGCGTTAAGATCTTTGAACGAAGCTGCTGAAGAGGAAAGATGTGCTGCCGTTGAAGAGGGTAAAGTAAATGCAAAGGGAATACCGATAATTGATGTCATTGCTGCAAAACTACTCCTCACTGTCAGGAGCAGCAGCCATACTTGGTAAACGTAGCAATAAAATATTGGTTCATGGCTGTCAAAAACAAGTTCTGCTACATTTGCGCTAGAGCAGAAAATAAAGGAATCTCGACAAACAAATCATAATTGTTATAAAAACTATACAGGTAAATATTTTATGTGTTTTACATAAAAATCCTAGTAATATTATAAGTGGAAACGTATTGCTGTTTGTTTGTTTTATAAATTAACTAAACGTAAATGGTTCGCCTTATTATTTTGAAATCAAACTAAATATCTATTATATAAAAATGGTAGAGGTAACCCATTAGAGAACTAAAGCCGTAATATAGGTTTTGTATACTGAAAGCTACATTATTATACTTTTTGTCTTCATTTACAGGACCATCTACCGGCATGGAGTCAACGATTATTGTCGAGGGATTTAAGAAAAGCATAGAAATGCACAATTTGATATATGGCAGAATTATATCAGATGGTGACGCCAACACATATTCAAAGCTTTTGCAAGAAAGGCCGTACGAAAATTTAACAATAGAAAAAATTGAATGCCGAAACCACTTGCTGAGGATTTTTTGCAACAAACTGCAGAGTTTTACAACAGACAAGAAATTTCTAATACGGTTCATAAAACTCCTAACAAAGAAAAGAATATTAACCATGCGAAAAGTAGTAGTAACTGCAATTGCAAAATACAAGCATACTGATAATGCAATGCAACTCCATGCTGATATAATGCTTGCTGCAGAACATGCTTTTAGCCAACATACCACGTGCAAAGGATACTTTTGTGGCAAACTAGGCGAAATAGAAGCTATTGACAAAGACTTTCATACAAACACTCTGTGCCAAAAAATAAAATTAATATTATCACAGCTAGCGGCACACTCACGCATTTTTTGCACGATGTCGACAGCAACTCTGTAGAGAGATATCATAGCGTTGTTGCTAAATTCATAGGTGGCAAAAGGATAAACTTTGCTCAAAAATATCAATATCAGATGAGATGTAATACTGCGGCTCTATCATTTAACACAAGAAAACCTTTGAGCATCTTGCATAAATGTATTGTAGGTAGAAGTCCAAAAGGACAAATACATAAATTTGAAATGAACAGAATAAAGCGACAGATAAGACCTAAAAAATATACAAAGAAGAAAAGAAGAACATTGGAAAATCAAAACGCCTCTTCCATCAATTATGGACAGGATTGCGCGAAACCCGATATGTCAAAGGAAATGCTAGAGGAATCGAAAAGAATATTTTTGAAAAATTTAGAGAAGAATGAAGATGAAAGAATAAGAATTGAAACAGGTACAATACTTCAAAGTGAGTCAAGTGAATGGCTCGAACTAAGAAGAAATTAACTGACGGCTTCAAATTTCGGTAACGTAATTAAAAAACGCAATGACATCAGTTGTGCTAATATGGTGAAGAATTTAATTTATAAAAACCTAATAGATCACGTCAAATCAGTCAAACATGGGCTAGAAAATGAAAGTATTGCCAAAACTCAATTAGAAAAAGAATGAATAATTGATTAGGCCTGCCACATATAGTCGTAATTCCGTTTCGAAATATCATTTCGGAATTTCGAAAGCAGCAAAGCCATACAAAATAAACGAAGAACTACTGTACGTGTGTGATACATCCTTGATTTTGTATGGATTTACTGCCTTCGAAAAGGCCAGTAATAAGGCCAGTAATAAGGTAAACTCCACTCATCTTAACTTCAACGTCGAACAAAAAACTCCTGTCTACATTGCCGAGCAGCTGACCGCACTATCCAAACGGCTGTTTTACTTAACTAGATTATACGCCAAGTCACATCAATACACCTATTGCTGGACATCAAACGGACGTGTGTTTCTCAAGAAGGATTCGGATAGCCAATCCATAGTGGTCAAAAATGAAGAACAACTGAAGCAGCTGCCCTTAACCAACAATGCATGACTACGTAACTATAAGATCATTTTCTTTTGTTCAGTCTCACTATTTTTAAATTCTGTTTTTCTGCTTTTGCTTTTCAAATTACTTACTACTATCGCATGTTTAACTCACATACCAATATTTAATACACGAACACACCATTACATCATCTTCACAAATCGTTCACAATACTCTACACACCTTACATTCACACAAACACTTAATCAATTCAATATTTCGTTTGATCATCCACTCTGTGGCCATATGTGGTATTTATTCACTTATTTGGCTCACCGAAATAATATACAAAATTATGTTTTAATGCAGTCACAATTAAAGTTACCACTTTATGGAATACTAATTACCCTCGCTATTACCACAGTTTTGCCCGTATTTAACACATCTCAATGGCTGGTGACATTAACCAAGTAATTGACAATATCGACCAGCTCTCGGTGTCAACAACTCATACATGTATACCTGAAGATACCCATTCGATACTATTGCATCCGCACAAGTACATAAATATTTTGTCACAAAATGTTCGATCTATTAATCGTAACTTTTTAAGTCTTCAATCGCTCTTACACCGCATTTCTTTTGACTGCGATATGATAGTATTAACCGAATGCTGGCTACCTTGTGCTAGTAACTATAATATTCCAATCTTGCAAAACTATAATATATTTAAGACTTCTATTCATAAAAACCAAAGTGATGGTGTTGTAGTATATCTCAAGTCAAACTTGTTAGCTACCTGTGAAGAACCAGACCTCTACCAATCAGCCTCTGGTCTTATTATAAAGATTGGTTCTGAGGTAGCAATAGTATGCATATATCGCTCACCATCTGCTGACTGTATACGTAGTTTTATAGCCGCCCCCAATGATGTTCTCTCTCTGCTTCATGCATTCAAATCTGTAATAATAACTGGTGATATAAACTTAGATATAAAACCAAACACATCTGACATGCGTTCTCACGAATACTTGGACTGTCTTGCTTTTCATGGTTATCTCCCAGCCCATGTTCTTCCAACTAGAGGTGAAAATTGTCTAGACCATACGATACTAAGAACAAAGTGTCTCACGCATACATTCGTCTATAGTTCCTCAATTACCGATCATTTCTCCACTTTACTATGCATTCAAAACAAAAACGTGCCAACTGCAGCTTGTTCTAAAATTACGGAGATAGACTATGAGGGGCTTGATGAAAGTATAAGGCAATTAGATCTTAAGCCTCTTTATGACGAAAAAGACGCTAATGTTGTTACTGATAGACTCATAAAACTTATTAGCTCTGCCATTTCAGATAATACGACTATCAAAAAAGTTTCTTCTAAGAAAAGGATTTTAAAACCCTGGATTACACCTGGCTTATTACGGTGTATTAGGAATAGGGATGCGCTTCATAAAAAAGTAAAAATATCTCCAGATAATGAAATAATTAAAATTACCTATAGGAGATACAGATATTTTTGTATCAAGATCCTAAAAAAAGCAAAAAGACTATATGATGCCCAAGAATTAGCTAAGGCAGGTAATAACCCAAAAACCTTATGGGATACCATCAAACGAGTAACCAATACTACAAAAACTAAAACCACAGCTTTACAATTACTCTCATTGTCATCCTCAGCTACACAATCATGTAATAACGTTAATTCATATTTTGTTAATATTGGCGAAAAACTTGCCAAAGACATTTTAAAAGATAGAGGCAGTCAAGCATTGGCTCCGCCACGATACATACACAATACCACATCGGCCTCTTCTTTTGTTCTAGACCGTGTGGATCCCGTAGAAGTTATTACTGTCATTAAATCATTACGGCCCAATGCTGCTTCTGGTTGGGATGGCATCTCGCCTTACTTTCTAAAAAAATACGCAAACATCCTGGCACCTATCCTAAGTCATATTTTTAATCTATGTTTTGATACTGGAATCTTTCCTACATCCCTTAAAAAGGCTATAATTCACCCAGTTTTTAAGGGAGGAGACGGTAGGGAGCCCAATAATTATCGTCCAATAGCTGTCCTGAGTGCCATCTCAAAGGTACTCGAACGGCTCATCAATAAAAGACTGGTTAATTACCTTGAACATTATCACCTAATATCTTCGCAGCAATTTGGCTTTCGCAAAGGTAAATCCACCACAGACGCAGTACATGATTTGCTTAACAATATAGTACAAAACATGGATAAAAACAAAAGGGTGTTAACTATGTTTATAGATCTTGCGAAAGCTTTTGATACCGTTCCAATTTCTCTGCTCTTACTAAAACTTGAAAGGTTGGGTATCAGGGGCTTGCAATTGGATCTTTTCAGAAACTATCTTTCGGATCGCGTTCAAATGGTTAGTATAGATACCCACAAAAGTGAAGAGCTTCCCGTCTATTATGGAGTACCCCAAGGAAGCATTTTGGGCCCGACGCTTTTTCTAGTTTTTATAAACGACCTATGTAACCTTAACATTACAAATGCCAAGATAGTAACTTTTGCAGATGATACTGCAGTAACCTTTGTTGCTGACAGCTGGTCAGAACTTGAGCACTTCGCACAGTCGGGTTTCAACAAAATCCTTTACTGGCTCTATTCTCACTCGCTAACACTCAACACCTCAAAAACTAACTTCATTACCTATTCAATTAGTCCCGCCGCCCAGCCAAGATTTCATGTATCTATTAAAGCACACAAATACAGCTGTCTACAAGGAAATGCCTATTGCTTCTGCCCATCCTTAAATGTAGTTGAACATATCAAATACTTAGGAGTATATATAGACAAAAACCTTAATTTTAAAACTCAAATTAACCAACTTACCAGTAGAGTCCGCAAGTTAATTTATATATTTAAAACCCTCCGAAATATCGCAAATCCACATATTATACGTGTAGTTTATTTCTCTCTATGCTTATCTATTCTTACATATTGTATCACATGCTGGGGTGGTGCTGGGAAAACTATCCTAAAACCACTCGAGATCGCACACAGAGCAGTACTGAAAGTGGCTACTTCAAGACCTATCATGTTCCCTACTGACTTATTGTATAGTAGTTGTAATGTTCTTAATGTTCGACAACAATTCATCTTGCAAACTGTTCTTTTACAACACCGTAAAACCCCTTATAAAATAGTAACAAAACGTAGGAAAGACTTAGTCTGCACTGTTCCACAAGTACGAACATCATTTGCGAATAGATTCTGTAACTACTTAGGCCCGACTCTGTATAATAAATTTAACAAAATCTGCTTGATCTACGGATTATCTAACTTCGAGTGTAAAAAGGTTCTACGTTCATTTCTTCAAAATAAAAGCTATGCTGAAACAGAAAATTATCTCAGTAAGTCACATATTAAATATTGCCTCACATGACTTCAAACAAAAACCAACACACACTCTCTTTCACTCTATCACACACACACACACACACACATACACACACACACACACACACACACACACACACACACACACACACACACACACACACACACACACACACACACACACATGCGCAAGTATTCAATTATAAACGTTGTTGTAGTATTATAAATAAATGAATAAGTATATGTATATAATTGTACTAGCTTATGGTAACTTTTTGTAAGGGTCAGGGACTGTTATTCCTTAATACAGGTTATTCCATAACCTAGCTAGGAAAGCAGAACTTCACCCACCAGATTGTGCTTGACATGGTAAAAACTTATATGTGTTACTTTATGTGTGCCTCATGTACTACAATCTTCCTTTTAAAAAAAAAAAAAAAAAAAAAAAAAAAAAAAAAAAAAAAAAAAAAAAAAAAAAAAAAATTACAGACCATTCTGACACTATTGTAATAGCAGACTTGAGGCCCAGTGTCTCCGTCCATCCGCTTAAATACTTCCATACCGACTTATCAACAAGTTTAGTGCTAAACGAATTGAAAAAAACCGGCCGAGAGCGTGTCGGGCCACGCTCGGTGTAGGATTCCGTAGTTTCCCATCCGTCACAATAAGTGTTCCCACTTATGAGTTTAAAGGTGGGTATCTATTATGTTCGCGCTCCTGCAAAATGCTTGCATATACGATTATACTACAAACTTAGTCCAGAAATTATTTTGTACAACTTTTTGTCTTTTTTGTACAAAAACTGTTGTTTCCATCAAGTTCAAAATGATTTTCCTAGAAAGTCCTTATAAAGTTCTACTTTTCAGATTTTTTTCATATTTTCTAAACTTATGGTTCAAAAGTTAGAGAGGGGGGACACATTGTTTTTTACTTTTGGAGCGATTATTTCCGAAATTATTGACATTATCAAAAAATGATTTTAGTAAACCCCTATTCATTTTTAAATACCTTTCCAACAATATATCACACGTTAGGGTTGAAATTAAAAAAAAAATCACTTCCCACTTTACATATAGGGGGGCTACCCTAATAAAACATTATTTTCCAATTTTTATTTTACCACTTTGTCGGCGTAATTGATATACATATTGGTACCAAATTTCAGCTTTCTAGTGCTAACGGTCACAGAGATTAAGCGAGGACGGACAGACAGACACGGCGAAACTATAAGGCCTCTGCCTCGAATTTTGCGGGCAGCGGGGCGGCGGCGGCGGCGCGGCAGCGGGGCGGGCAACGCATACCTGTTCTCCAAACTAGCGGGCAGATCGCGCGGCACTATAGCGGTGTAGTGTTGTGTTCGTGGTTGTGTTGTCGAGATATTTGTTTTTATTCGCGAACGAAATGTCTGAAAAACGGCGACATCTTTTTGATTCAAATTTATTCCTAACGCTCGATTTATTGTGGGCAAAAGAAGAAGTGGATCCCTACTATAGGGCAAGGAAAATAAATGGCGAGTTTTATCGAAATTATGAAGAACAGAGACAAAATCCCGACAAATTCTACGACTACACCAGAATGAGTGTAGAAACTTTTGACTATATTCTTGAAACTATCAAGAGTGATTTAGAGTCTGGAATTAATCCAAAACGATTTAGAGGTATATAGAAAAATTATACTTGACGCTTGGGTAAGTAAAACAACGAAATTGTAATTTGTAATTGTATTTATTGATAGTTTCAAAAAGTTTTTTATTTCTTCCCATAATTGGTTAATTATTCTTCTATTTTTATGGTTCACATCATTGCTGTTCCATATGGGTGTCCTCTCAAAGATTGCCGAAATAATTAGCTCTTGCACGTCCGAAGACATTTTGATACGTCACAAAAAAAAATGTACACCACTATACCTACAATGCAGACGCGCAACGCGGGCGGTCACCGCTTGACTGGAGTGCACCGCTCGTTGCCCGCCCCCGCGCCGCTCCTGCACCGCTGTATTCGAGGGCCGGTCCATTTGATTATACGCGTAAGATCCTGCCGCTCCCGCGCCGCGGCCGCCGCCGCCCCGCTGCCCGCGAGATTCGAGGCAGAGGCCTAAGGGTTCCTAGTTGACTACGGAACCCTAAAAATGTTCTGCTGTTTCTGTCAATCATTTGAAGCGTGTGTTGATGGAGTTCTCATGAATATTACTCCACTGTATTCGGAATATTTTTAAAAGGTTAAAAGAAAGTGTTTAGAACTTTGGCAGGAATATTTTGACGAAAGATCAAAAGAAAAATGAATATGGGATCGAACTATCCAGCCAGAGATTTCTCGGGTTCCGTGGATTGATGTATTTTTTCATCATTCTCCTGCCCTTGTCACTTGTCAATTTATTTGGGGTCGTCGGCGCAACATGTCTTTTTCTTCCATACTTCTCTATTAGTCGTCATCTCGGTAGTCACTCCCTTTCTGGCCATATCATCTTTCACAAGGTCCATCCATTGTTTTTTTGGTCTTCCCTTACTCGTATAGCTATCCACATTCATACTCAACACTTTCCTGACGACATTTTCTTCATTCCTCCGCATCACATGCCCATACCATGACAACCGATCTCCACACTACTTTTCAGTCACCGGTGTCAATTTCAGACTTCCTCTTACATACTCATTTCTTATTCTATCCATTCGCGTAACACCACACATCCCTCTTAGCATTCTCATCTCGACTGCATGCAATTGCCTTTCTTTCATTTTTTTTTTATAGGTACTACTACTATAGCCTTAGACTTCGTTCCGGACATATTCCATCAAATAAGTTTTATTACTTAATGAGGAAAGCTTTGTCTCTAAATTGTGATGACTGTGGAGCGGTTGATATCTTCCATATTCTGATGGAGTGTGTCCGTAATGAAAATACTATAATTAATGTTTTCGGATGATATAAAAGCTATAACATTGGCTTTTGTAATACAATCCTTGCTTTTCCAGTGTCCGATAAGGCTAAACAATTGTACAAGTTAGTTATAAGATAGAACATAATCAACAATTTTGTATTTTTCTGCACTGAGTGATGTGGTCGCTACGCTAAACGAAGACGGTGGCGATGAAACGTACTTTTTACTGTTTAGTGATATTTAAATCGAAATTGAATCGATTAAACTCAAAATAATTGTGGTAACAGTCTGCTTGAAATTCGTTGCAGTCCGCAGGATTGCAATCTGAAAAGAAAAAAAAAACTTAATAAACTATAGTGAGTTTCATCAAATAGTTCCTATGCCGTAATGTTGGCTCCACTGTTAAACTATAAGACATGGACCAATTAGGTCCATGCTTTAACAACGATAGCCTATCGTGTTCATCCTACAACAATGGAGCCAACATTACGTCATAGGAACTATTTGATGAAACGCACTCTAGTCAAAATCGTCTTTTAACTTGTTACCTACCTAAAGAGAGGAATAACGCCCTCTATTTATGTAAGCCCGAACTCGCTTATAATAGGGTTCTCTCACTTGGGTACCCTGACGGAAGCCCCGTTCTTTACCAAGTGATTCGTTTAGCCACCGCTAGGTAGCAGCAAAAAATTATTGTAGCCTTCTTTTGTTTGTCCTGCCAACTTGACTACGGGTTTTGTTGTTAGGTAGGTACGATTTGTTGTATAAAGTGTTAGGCGCCGTCCTATTGTCATCGCTCGTGCGATGATGCGATGCGATTTCGTCGTGCGATGAAACCGCTCGCGCGATAAGAAATTGTGTGTCCTGTTTTGGAGCGATGCGATCACACTACAGTTTTTGCATGATCGCGCGATCTTCAATAGGACATTCAGTAGATATCAGTATGTTTGAACGCACGGTCGCACGATCATTTTCGTCGTACGAGGGATGGCAAAAGCCGCCTAAGGCCTACATAAATGATCGTAGGTACTCATAAGTATTCATAAAAATGCATACGAAGAAGCAAGTTAGTAAAATGCTTTTAAAAATATCTTCAAATAATCAAAGCGAAGGTAGGAACTTTGCTGAAATTCGTACCAATACTTAGACTTTTAATCGTATTCAGTAACCTGACAGTTGGAAGGACGAAGTTGGTTCTGACACCTATTTGGTGTCAGAAACTGGTAGGTATCTCATAATGGACTCATTAAGGTCAATATGGGTAAGTGTAGCTACGGGGTAAGTGTAACTGCCCCTTATATTACGAAAACTGATTAAGCTATTGAAGCAAGTGCCATCTGTTAGTATGAGTAAAAAAATGATTGATTCACAATTTCTATTCTAGATGTCGTAGTCAAACACTTTTATAGTTATCGCCATTTTGTAACATGGCACAATTTTTAATACGTGACGCAATGAGGTGCGTGGTTTTTCATCAATAAAAATCTCAGTGATTTTGTCGAATCCGTGAATTTTGCATAGGTAAGTTCTTTTTATATATGTTAAACTTTATGTTAATCTATCTATTTTACTTGGATTGATGAAAATAAAAGTTTTACGTAAGTTTTAAAAATATAATCTAAAAATCTTGACCCTGGGAAAGTGTGTCTACTTTACTTGGGGCAAGTGTGTCTTTATGTCACACTTGCCTCAAGTCAGGAGTCTCAAACATTTATGTATGACTAATTATTATTATCTACTTAGAGGTACTTGTCTACCTACCTGAAGTTTTTTTTACTTGGGATAAGCATTGAAAGTACTGAATAGAATTGCGGAAGAGCGTCTATGTTAAATTGTGTTTATTGTAGGTATTTATTATTTTTGTTTTTATTATTTATTTAGTTATAAAAATGTGCTATATTTTAGAAAATGTTGAATTGTTTTATATAATTTTTAATGTGATAATATTCCAAAACTAAACAGTATCTTAGGACCTAGGAACTAGAGCGCAATACGCTCTAGTTCCTAGGTCCTAAGTGCATTTTTAGACAGATACTCGTAGCCTACTTAGAAATTTACACACAAATGTGCAATTATACAATTTAGAAAATGTTGTTTTTTATGTTTATTTTATTTTTTTAATGAATATTCTAAAGACTTATGTAGGATCCCAAAGTAATCCTCCTGTCGTAGATCGTAAGCTCAATTCTCGACAGATACTAACTTAATTATGAAAATTTGCTGTAAGTGGGTAAGTACTTACTTCACAGCTTACGTTTAAGATGTTGATTTTTTGTTTAATTTTATAATTTTTAGAAACTCCTTCGCAAATTTTAATTTTTCAGACATTGTTATTTTGATTGGCATTGTTTTAATGAATATATTTTGTATCAAGCACCAATATAATGTTTTTCTTTCAATTCAACCTTTATTAAAAAAAAATGTTTTAAACCCCTGATATGACACACTTACCCCATAACTTTTTTATTTTAAATTATCATAACAAGCGCTGTAAGTAGCATAAGTAAAATATGAAGGTTGACATGCTTAAGTAGCAAGGAATTTGCAGATTTTATTTAAAAAACAGCTGTCTATCGCGGGTTTATTATGTAGTCACACTTGCCTCGTTTTGCTGGGGAAGTGTGTCTGACGTAGTACCTTTATTTTGGACCCTAAAAACCAACAAATAATGATTAAAATTGTACAAAACACATTGTTTTCTGGCCTTTATGGACCTTATTACATTTTGCTTTAAGAGATATTTGAAATTTTACCCTTAAACGTTTTGATTTTTATGCTCAAAGTAAACTTTGTGAAAAGTATGTCACACTTACCCATATTGACCTTATTTATAACTAAACTTAACTGATTTCACGTTTTTGAAAAGTCAATTAATTGAAAATAATGGTCAATTAATTGAGGAGCTCGTGGCTAAGTAATAACAGCCGCACGGGTCGATACATCAGGTTAAGCTACGTTTGCCGGGGTTGGTCTGTGGATGGGTGACCATCTTTTCATACCGAGACTCCTCCGTGCCTCGGAAAGCACGTTAAGCCGTTGTCCGGCTGTCATTCGAGGATCTTTGACAGTTGTTACGAGTCGTCAGAAGGCCAAAAGTCTGACAACCAGTCTTACCAAGGGGTATCGTATTACCCAGTAACTGGGTTGTCGAGGTCAGATAGGTAGTCGCTCCATGTAAAATACTGGTATTCAGCTGCATCCGGTTAGACTGGAAGCCGACCCCAACATAGTTGGGTAAAGGCTAGGCAGATTGATTGAATTAATTGAAAATAATGTCAAGTTACTGAATACGATTAAAAGTCCAAGTATACCTTTTCTATCAGCATTACAATGTTATCATATTGTTGCTACCTATAGGTACTTGTTCGGTGATCTCTTAAAAGTAATGGTTTGTTGTGACATCGTAAATAAATTCATTTCATTCAGTTCGTTTCGAGGGGTAGTCTGTTTTTCGGCTGTAAGTAGGAATTTTTTTTATGAACTGCGGAGAAGTGGTACCTATGTGTATGTCTCAGTAGTTCGCATCTTTGGTTCACTGTATTGTCTCAATTTTGGATGAGGTCTTCGTGTGTCTCAGAAAACTTACGACTCTATAAGCGTGCTCCTATGAGTTGTTGGCCATATAGGCCTCCGAAATATATGTTTACGCTCTAAAGAATGTAACTATGCATTTGCTTACCCACCCACTCGGTCTTAAAGATGATCACCACTCCTCGTTATCTTCGGGGCATAAAGAACTCATAGACTAATTAAACCGAAGTGTCAATCAAACAAAAACAGACTTTCCGATTTGTACTAGTTTTTAAGGGGGTCACTGTACTCATAATTATGAACAACTTTTACTATGGGACCAAACCTGAAATCGCGAAAAAAATCAGCTGTTCAGTACATTTTGACGAATTATGCTAACATAAATGTACTGAATAGCTGATTTTTTTTTCGCGATTTCAGGTTTGGTCCCATAGTAAAAGTTGTTCATAATGACCCCTTAAGAGGTTGTTGGTGTTTCACCAATAACCCTGTAATAACTAGTCGGACATGTCTTCTAATGAGCTGTCGCCACCTTAGGAATCCTTTTGTGGTCTTCTACATATGACATTTCGTAGTGTTCCAATTCAAAACAGGTAACTGTCACAGGTTTCTATGTCAAAAATGTGAATAAAGTTTTTATTTCTTATGTTCATAAAGCACGTCTCTGGGGGTGTATAATTTGATAGGCACTAAACTTGAAAATAGCTGTATGTGTCACGTATTCTTTGTTTTGTCCCGACGATAACGAGGTCTGATGATCACATATCGGTCCCCACATACCTATAAAAAATAGGTACCCTATTTCTTTGTGACTCTCACCATCACTAACTCCATAAAACCTTCAAAATTTTAATTAAAAAAGCACAAACAAGCGTTTCTAAAATAAAACAAAAACTCTTCACAAATTAATTTTGAATAGCGGATTTAATAAATGCTTAAATGGGAGAGCACTGTTATTTCTCTTTAAGACTGGCCAAAGAGAATACTAGAAGAAAAATGAGCGCACCCCTACCACCCCCTAACAAGGAGGTATTACTTTGAATAAAGAAAAGTTAAAATTTTCTTAAAACACCCCCGTTGGGGAGTTGCCTATCTATCTTCGTTTAAGTATTGGCAAAAATTACCCCCTCTGTTGCTCTCTCTTTCACACCACGGCCGTGTCATTGGTTCATTTTTTAAAGGGTAGCGTTTAAAATGATTGCTTGTTTTTAAGATGTTTTATGAAGAAGTACCTAAATTGTAAATTGGTTGAAGATTGTAGTGTTTTCGTGCTAATAGGGTACATTTTGTGCAATCTAGATACAGTTCAATATACTATACCTATATAGGATGCCTGTGTCTGAGACAAGGGGAAATCAGAAGTGTGTTTAAAGTATGTGCATACTTTTAACACACTTCTGATTTCCCCTTGATTTTTTTTTTCACAGGTTCCATAACCTTTTTAGTAACTTGATTGCTTCTATCTGGCCTCCACAATGAGATGTGATCTTAGGGCCGGTTTTTTACTCAACCAATGGTTAATCATAGTAACTATTGCAACAAGTAAGTACATAAAATTACAAGTAAGTAAAAAATGCAACATAGGTTGAATTTTTGCTAAATGTGTTGCCAAAATGCCATTTGTTACTATTTTTTTAAAATGAATGAGTTAAATGAATACATTCATGTTAATTCATTCATGTTTAGCCTTTCACATTTAGTCAAAATTCAACAATTAGTTAGGTACTATGTTTAACCATTGCCAAAAAGCTGGCCCTTAGTCAACCGTTTTTAACTTTATCCATCGTGGTCTGTGAATAATCCACTTTACCACTCGCTGACGACTCGCTTACCTACACATTATCTGAGAATCAAACACAATCTATGGTTTTAGTATGGCTGTGGTCGCATTTATTGTAACTTTTTAACCAACTTCAAAAAAGGAGGAGGTTATGTTCGTCTGTATGTTTAAAAAAAAATATTTTCATCGATATTTTCGTCGATTGTGAATCGATTTTGAAAAGTTCTTATTTTATTTAGTAGAGGAAGCTTGCACGGCGGTCATCTATAAATTGTATTAGCTTTGCTATGGTAGTTTTTGAGTTAGCTTTGATAAGACGTATTTAATTCACTGTGTATCTTGATGATATAATAATTTCTGTTTCTGTTGTTTACGTAGCAAGTAGGGGTACGTGCATTGGTGTGGGGTAGACACCATAACTAAAAAGTGAAAAATAAAACCTTTTTTACAAAAGAAAACACCATAAAGTGAATAAAAACTTTTTAGCAAAAAATAAAACCGACTTCTAAAACAAAACACTACAAAGTGAAAAATAACTTTAATTTCGGAAGTCGGTGTCTTTGGTTTTGTATTTTCGTTTTTTGCCACCGACTTCCGAAATTAAAGTTATTTTTCACTTTGTAGTGTTTTGTTTTAGAAGTCGGTTTTATTTTTTGCTAAAAAGTTTTTATTTTTCACTTTTTAGTTGTGGAACCTACCCCACACAAATTCGAATACATAATTGAGCACAATAATTGTAGGTATAGCCATGTAAATAACAGTGATAGGAAGTTATTAAAACACCATCACAACATCCATATAAAATAAGTGGGAAATATACGCATTATTGAAGCTAACTCAAAAACTCCTCGAGAAAAGTTAATAAAATTTATATGGGACCACCTCGGAAGTATACCCTTTCAAACAAAAAAAGAATTTTCCAAATCGGTCCATCCGTCTTTGAGTAATCGCGTAACAAACATACAAAAAAAAAAACATACCGACGAATTGATAACCTCCTCCTTTTGGAAGTCGGTTAAAAATACAGATTCAGACTTCGAAAGTAAAGTAGTAAGTAAAGTTATTTTTCACTTTGTAGTTTTTTTTTTTTTGAAAGTCTGTTGTTTTTATTTTTGTAATAAAGATTTTTAATTTAAATCTTTGGGACAAAGTTCCATAGCGCACGTTACACTCTGCACACTTGGCGAATGAGGGTTACACTTGTTACGTCACAATGTGTCGGTAGGTAACAGTCAAAATGTTAATTTTTTATCGGTCTAGCCCATTCGTCAATTGGACCGTGTTATGCAGAAGGCAGCCATGTCGGGAAAAGTATAAACAGAGTTGAGAGAAAACACCAGCAACCTCTTAAGGGGTCATTGTACTCATCATTATGAACAACGTTTACTATGGGACCAAACCTGAAATCGCAAAAAAAAATCAGCTGTTCAGTACATTTTGACGAATTATACGAACATAAATGTACTGAACAGCTGATTTTTTTTCGCGAGTACAGGTTTGGTCCCATAGTAAAAGTTGTTCATAATGATGAGTACAATGACCCCTTAAGAGGTTGTTGGTGTTTTACCAATAACCCTGTAGAATTATAACAATTAAAATCATCAATACAACCTTAATTTCATATTACTCTATTCAATGACTATTTCATGAAATCTGGACACTTGAGGTCTTTGAAGTTTTATTACTGATTCTAATTATTATAATTCTGTAAGTTTGTTACGGTCGCGAATTAAATTTGAATTCACACACAACTTAATACTGACCTGTAAATTGCAAAAAACGTAAGAATATTTGAATTTCGCGGGCTACCCTGACGGAGCGTTAAGGTAGCCCGCGAAATTCAAGTTGTTCATAATGATGACAATGACCCCTTAAGAGGTTGTTGGTGTTTTACCAAAAACCCTGTAGAGACATCGACATGACTGTTTTTGCAAAAAATCTTGAATGTCCAAATTAGTATTTCTGTGTTTATAACAAATTTTTAGAAAAAAGTGCTATAATATGGCTGCTTTCTGCATAACTAGGTCCAAGTGTGCAAAAGCTAAATAAACTTCGTTCCAACCCGCAACCTAATTGTGTAACACACTATCGATCACAATGTTAATCATTTTGAAGCAAATTGCTAATCCATTGATTCATATGTTGGAAAATTTTGCCTGCTCAACTATGTAAATAACGCAATGAATGTTGTTGAACTGTCAAAATGAAACCGATTTCGATTGATAGTGTGTTAGGCAATTAGGGTGGGGTTGTTACTCGACATCTCTCAATTGTTGAGTTTTTCCATACTTATTTTAAACTAGCTTTTGCCTGCGGCTTCGCCCGCTTTGAGGTCGGAAGACATCCCACGGGAATGTACTACCGAAATACAAAGTATTCTATGTCCTAATCCAGGTCATGGTGTACCTATGTTTCTTTTTCACATCAATCAATCAATCTGCTTAGCCTTTTCCCAACTATGTTGGGGTCGGCTTCCACTCTAACCGGATGCAGCTGAATACCACTATTTTACATGGAGCGACTGCCTATCTGACCTCCACAACCCAGTTATTGGGTAATACGATACCCCTTGGTAAGACTGGTTGTCAGACTTTCGGGCTTCTGACGACCCGTAACGACTGTCAAAGATCTACGAATGACAGCCGGGACCAACGGCTTAACGTGCTTTCCGAGGCACGGAGGAGTCTCGGTATGTACCTAAAGATGGTCACCCATTTTCATCACCCTTTTTCACATACCAAATTTAATTCAAATCCGTTCAACTGTTTTAGCGTGAAAGAGTAACAAACAAACAAATAAACAAACGATCTCACTATCGCATTTATAACTTTTTTCAGCGGCTTCGCCCGCGTATTTGTTGGAAATTACCCCACGGGAACCGTATGTTTGTGCTACTCCAGACATTTCACCCAGATCCGTTCAGCCGTTTTTAATAATAATAATAATAATATTCCACAACTATCACACAACGCCGTCTAGCCTCAAGCTAAGCAGAGCTTGTGTTATGAGTACTAGACAACTGATAAACATACTTATATATTTCTAAATACATACATATATAGATAAATTACACCCAGACACAGAACAAATGATCATGCTCATCACACAAACATTTGTCCTGGGTGGGAATCGAACCCACGACCTCCGGCATAGCAGTCAGGGCCACTAACCACTAGACCAACAGGCCAGTCAAGTTTTCAGTCAAGTCAGTCAGTTTTGGCGTGGTTGAGTGAATAACAAACATCTACCCATCCAAACTTTCGTATTTTAATATTAGTAGGATTAGTTAGGATACCGACCTACCCCTTCTCTATTATTTAATCGTGTAAAGATTGTCAGTCTGTTTAATTATAGTTGATTATAAGAATTTTAATTAATTATTTTTTTTTATTTTTTTTTTCTTGAAACATGCACTATGTAATTTTAATTAAATAAAAAAAAAAATCACGTAATTCATAATATTCAATTAAAGGGGTTTATGCGGGTAAAGGCCTCCTCCAGACTAGACCATTTCTCTCTATCTTGAGCTTCCCTCATCCAGCTTACGCCAGCGACAGCTCGGATGTCATCTGCCCATCGCTTGAGCGGGCGGCCCACACGTCGCTTGCCAGAGCTGGGCCCTCTCCACTTGGTTACTCTCTTTGTCCATCTTCCATCCTCACAACGAGACAGGTGACCTGCCCATTTCCATTTCAATTTTCTTACATGGTTTATTGCGTCAGTGACCTGTGTTAGTTTGCGGATTTGAGTGTTTTTTTACTTTATCCGAAAGTTTAAGGTTCAGAATACTTCTTTCCATTGCTCTTTGACAGATTGAGATTTTGCTGCCTACCCCTTCTCTATTATTTAATCGTGTAAAGATTGTCAATCTGTTTAACACATTACATAACCGTATGACTAATTTTAGTATAAATTATTGTAAGGGCACGCGTCAACAGGTGGTTAACTAATGTTGTTATTGTAGGGATAGCAAAAAAGCAACTCTTCATTTGTTATTTTTGTATCTATAGGTATTACTTCATTTTGTTATGAAACGGGAACGCAGTAATAGACTTCACACTTGACGAATAATCACAATTATTTATTGATATTTTTATACAGTTGAACAGAGTTTCGACTTATCTCATGTACGGCAGCAAAATGTTCCCGCCAAATGAGCGGTGCGACTACTTATACACTTCGGCGGGCGGCCGGATTTGACGTCACTAACGGTCACTCGCTGGCTTGGCTGACAATTTCTGCTCCAAATTGTCGTAAAGTAGCATTGGCTTGGCATTTGCTTGGCGTTGGCTTGGCATTGGCTTGGCGTTGACTTGGCGTTGGCTTGGCGTTGGCTTGGCGTTGGCTTGGCGTTGGCTGAACACATGACGAGGCGTTACAGTTACTTTTTTCATTGAACCAACTGTTTACTTCATTTACCGACGGTAGGCAGAAACTACTATTACAAAATACTCCTCCTCCTTTTATGATGATTTGCAGAATTTCCAATAATTATTTAAAATCCTTTAATAATTTTTATGTTTAGTTAAAACAGTTACGTAGGTAGGTAAAATGATTTTAATTAAAACAGCGAGGATGTAAAATAGCAATAAGGCCTGCTATGTATTATTAATTATTAGAGTTCTGTAAATCACTTTAATCAATCTGCACACGTATACAATCATTATAACTTTATTTTCTAGTCTAAAATATAACCACACTATCATATAACAGCTCTGGAGATGTTACTCGCACTAAGTCCGACGTGCAACTGCCGATCACTCATTCAGTGTTGCCGCTTAGGAAAAAAAAACTCACCAAAATTTAACAATTTATTTTTTCACTCAATCTGGTGACAACCAGATTGAGTGAAAAAATAAATTCAAAAAGTCACTAAATTATTTAATCAATCTCGCCAACAAAATTACTGAATCTACCTAATGGTTATTAAGAACAAATATTATTATGAAAAATAAATAATAATAATAATAATAATCTTCGCTCAGCTCCGCCTCGCTGCCGCCGGTACCCAGCCCCACTGTGAGTGCTGTGACGACACCGGCCGCGGTAGTTGCGTCGAGCTCGAGCGACGAGTATTTTTCCCCGCCGACGTCGCCGCAGGGGAGAGGCCGGCCACCGAGGAGCTTGGGACTTAGGGGCCATCCGGCCCCGAGCCGGGTCCCCGCTACCGGTGGTTGTGTGCAGCGCATGAGATGGACTCAGTCTATGAACGAGAACGTCATGCGCGCATATTACGGGTCTACAGAGGGGGGAACTAACCTCACTGCGTAGTGCGTACCGTGTTAGGATGCTGTCTCTGTTTCAGGAACTAGAGCCAACCGTCAACGTCTCGGCCCAACGACTATCGGATCAGGTGCGGGTCATCCAACGCAATCGTAGGTTGGACGATGCCGCACTTGATAGGCTGCGCTCAGAGGTACTGAACAACCATATCGGCCCAACTTCGACACAAACCGCGGTACAAACTTCAACAATTGATGTAATCCCGCCGCGGTCCAATCATGTTGTTGAAGAGGAGGATGATACGGTTGCCACAGTAAGTAGCCACTGCAACGTCCGTTTGAGGGGCGCACTGGAGGATGCGTTTCGCGAGTATAGGTCCACTCCGACCGAACTTAGACCCCGATTACCACGCCTACCTATGCACAAAAAAAATAGGGCGCTGGTGTGTGCCCTGGACTCGCAACTTAAGAATTTTTTCGAAAGCAGCGAGGAACTCGTTGATACACACTCGATCCTGTATTGCGCGGCTGTTGCGGCATGTCGTTTAGCTAACGTCAAGTTTCCAAACTGTAACGAAGCTACTCGACCAAAACCAGCCGTACCAGCCTGGCAATGCAGGATCGAGCGTCGTATCGATGGGGCCAGGGTACTCATCGGCAAACTATACTGCTTCAGGGAGGGCAATACACGACCACGAGTGATGCGCTTTGTAAGGCGGGCATTCTCGGGGACTGGAATCAGTCCTCCAGAATATATGTCCCGTGTCACAGAGCGCATCGACTTCCTGAAGCAGAAAGTTTGTGCATGGGCGGGCCGTATTCGGCGGTATAAACGGCGGGTTGATCGATACACGCAGAATCGCATGTTCCAGAGCGATGAAAGGGGGGTATATAGAGCTTGGGAGCGACCTGAACAAAATGTGACGGACGTGCGCCGCCCGGATGATGCCACCACGAGTGCATTCTGGCGCAGCATCTGGTCGGTACCCGTCTGTCACGCCGAGGCTGGCTGGATGCAGGATATCGAGCGAGTGTGTGGAACTATACCAGAAATGGAAGCAGTTTTCATTACGCCATTAGACGTAGCCAGAGCAGTCCGTCCGTTACCGAATTGGAAATCACCGGGACCGGACGGACTACACAACTTTTGGTTGAAATGGCTAATTAGTTCACACACTTGCCTGGCATCTCAATTCCAGTCATCCTTAGAGTCTGGGTCGCTACCGCAGTTTCTAACAACAGGCGTTACCCACCTGCTCCATAAGTCAGGTAGTCCCGCGGAACCCAAGAATTATAGACCGATCACATGTTTGTCGACGATCTATAAACTTCTTACATCCATTTTGAGAGCGAAAATTAATACTCACATTGAGAGTAACTTGATTATGTCTGCCTCTCAAAATGGATGTAGGAACGGGTCCCGTGGTACTAAGGAGCTACTCCTCATCGACATGGCCATAAGCCAACAGGTTCGTCGATCCCGCAAGGATCTGTCGACATGCTGGATAGATTATAAGAAGGCCTACGACTCGGTGCCACATACATGGCTAATGAGGGTACTGGAGTTGTACAAGATAGATGCAACTCTACGCACCTTCCTTGAGTCGTGTATGGGGCAATGGAGGACAGTCTTTCGCTATCCTGGGTGTCGACAGATCCAGGGGAATGATGAGCCTGTATGGATTAAACGGGGAATATTTTAGGGCGACAGTTTGAGTCCACTCTGGTTCTGCTTAGTCCTGAATCCTCTAAGTACACTGCTAGAGGATTCAGGTCTAGGCTATCGGTTGAGGAGAGGCGGTCAGGTCATATCTCACCTCCTCTACATGGATGACTTGAAACTCTTTGCCCCCAACAAATTGCGACTGATGGAGCTACTGAAGGTAACTGAAACTTTCAGTAGCGCTATCAGTATGGAATTTGGTGTGGACAAGTGTGCAGTCATGCATGTAAAGCGAGGGGAGATTATGGAATCCGAGGGAATTCAACTCTCGGATTCCATAAACCTTAGATCCCTCTCTTCATCGGAAAGCTATAAGTATTTGGGTATGTCGGAAGCGTTAGGTATCAACGTTGCTGACATGAAACAATCGTTGAAGGAGCGCTTCTTTGGCCGCCTGAAGAAGGTATTAGGTAGTCTTCTTTCAGGTGGAAACAAGGTGCGCGCCTTCAACGGTTGGGTCATGCCGGTCTTGATGTACTCTTTCAGCATACTCAAATGGACTCAGACCGAACTCGACGCCCTGGATAGGAGGGTCCGTACACTGCTGACCGCAAACCGGATGCATCACCCACGATCATCGGTAATGAGACTGTACATTCCGCGGAAGTGCGGCGGTCGAGGCTTTTTAAATGCGAAGACCCTACACAACCGCGAAATGTGCAGCCTCAGGGAATATTTTTTAAAAGCCGAAGTGGGTATGCACCGTGATGTGGTCGCAGTAGACAAGGGGCTCACCCCGCTCTCCATGGCTAAAGAGAACTGGCGCAAACCTGTAGTACTTACTACCGATGACCGCAAGGGGATATGGCAAAGCAAGGAACTTCACGGGCGCTTCTATCGGGCTCTTCATGAGCCCGGTGTAAATTTCTTAGCGTCCGTATCCTGGCTACGTTTTGGTGACCTTTTCGGGGAAACTGAAGGTTTCGTCTATGCAATTATGGACGAAGTTATCTTAACGAATAACTACCGGAAACATATTATGAGGGACGGGACGGTGGACGTGTGTCGGGCATGTCACCGTCCGGGTGAGTCCATCAGACATATTATCTCTGGTTGTTCTCGTCTGGCTAACGGCGAGTACTTGCACAGGCATAACCAAGTCGCCAGGATTATTCACCAGCAACTTGCTTTGAAATATAAACTTGTGGAATCTGAGGTACCATATTACAAGTATGTGCCCGACCCAGTTCTCGAAAATGACCATGTGACGTTGTACTGGGATCGGTCTATCATTACTGACAGGACTATTGTCGCCAATAAGCCTGACATAGTAGTGATAGATAGATTAGCGCGCCGCGCAATGATAGTCGATGTTACCATTCCACATGACGAGAACCTCGTGAAAGCTGAGAAAGAGAAACAAATAAAATATCTCGACTTAGCACACGAGGTTGTTGACATATGGAATGTGAGCTCGGCTGTCATTGTGCCGATTGTCGTAACGGCCAATGGCCTGATGGCCGAAAGTCTCGATCAACATTTTTCGAGGCTCTCGTTAGGCGGTTGGATCAAGGGCCAGATTCAGAAGGCAGTACTTCTTGATACGGCTCGCATTGTGAGGAGGTTCCTGTCTCTGCAGCCCTAACCACCGGTAGCTTGGACTTTGCTCCCGCTACTGGCGGATCACTATTTTTTATATTTTTAAATGTTTTTTTTTATGTTTTTTATAAAAAATATTTAAAAATGTATTTAATAAGTTATTTAAAATGAATAAAGGACATAATAATAATATCCTGGGACATTTTCACACACGGTCATCTGGTCCCAAACTAAGCAGAGCTTGTACTATGGAAACCAGGTAACTGATATACTACTTTTTTTTGTTGTAAATACATACTTATATAGATAATTACACCCAGACTCAGAACAAACAGACATGTTCATGCACACAAATGTTTGTCCTGGATGGGAATCGAACCCACGACCTGCGACATGATAGGCGGTATCTTAACCAACCACGCCAAATGAACGAAATACACCATAACTAGATATTTTATCTGCACGTAGACGTAAAATGATATGGATTTTTAGAAAGCTCAGAAACGTACTCAAATTGAAAATGTTAAAAACGGTTTACTATGCCTTGGGTTATTGTATTCCGGTATGGGGTGGGACCTGCAAGACAAAAATCATAAAAGTTGAACGTGCACAAAGGTCATTACTCAAAGTAATGCTCAGAAAACCCTTTCGTTATCCCACAATGAGCCTATATAAGGACTGTCTTAACAGTGAGGCAACTATTCATCCTTCACACTACACTTCGCAAACATAAAGAACTAACTTACGATGCTAAGTTAACATATCCTGCACGAAGAAATAACAGAATATGCAAAACAACTAAACACAAAACTGCTTTCTTCAGGAGACACTCATGTTTCCTTGCTCCTTATTTATATAATAAACTTAACTCTCTTTTAAATATATTCTTAAAAAACTCGCATGAATGTAAATCTATTATCCAAAAATATATTCTAAATTTAAATTACAATGACACGGAATCCTTACTTGTAATTGCTGTTTCATACATTTTGGTCGAGTAGGTATAGAACTTTCGTATGAAACAGCAGATTTTTTTTTCGTGATTTCAGAGTTGGTCCCATAGTTAAAGTTGTTCATATTCATGGGTAGAACAACCTGTGAAAATTTAGCTAGTGATTTAAAAATAGCCCTGTATTGATCATGAAAAAGTCGCTAAAAGTCACCAGACATTTTTTCGTCACTAAATCATTTAAAAAAGTCACCATAAACAGCAAAAACTCACTAGATCTGGTGACAAATTCACTAAAACGGCCACACTGCACTCATTCTAATAATGGTGTGGCAAGTGTCGCCTCACCATTGCTCCGGAAGTTCGCATCGGAACAATAATGGTGCGACACCAGTGCTGCCAACCTAAATATTAATGAGGTAATATTAAATAGGAAGGTAAAAAAAATAATTTTGGTAAGCCCAAAGGTTATCAATTAAATATGTTTTTAACAAATAAATCAACTAATAATTAAATCATAATAACTTATTTTATATATAAATATGTACGAGTATGTCTGTCTTCGAAGCGACAACATTTCAACCTTTTATAAACCGTTATTTATAAAGCCGATAAGTCTTATATAATCTACCCTTTCATTACCGTTTTCTTTTAAACGAGTCAGCGATTGAATTACAGAGCGTTTTAATTAAAGAAATCTTTCACAAAGTTTATCTAAAATATGTAATTATGGAGCAGAGGATTTTCCTGGAAAAAATCTGAAGAGACAGAAATTTTTTAATTTTTTTATTTAAGATGGGTTAGCTCTTGAATCTAGTCTAGGTCGGAGGCGACCGAGACAGAGTCGACGATGGAGTGAGCTTACCCAGAAGACGCCTGTTCACTCTCATTTTGAAGAGATTAGGGTTGTATGCGCTCGGAAACACAAACGCAGGTAGTGAGTTCCACTCTTTTGCTGTGCGCATTATAAAAGACATTTGGAAACGCTTAGTGCGAATTGGTGGAATAGCAACTAGGTAGGAATGGTAACTGGCAGTGCGTCTAGATGTCCGATGGTAGAAGGGGGCCGGTGGAATGAGGTCATGGAATTCTTGAGCACACTCACCGAAGTACAATCTGCAGAAGACCAACAAGCAGGCAACCTTGCGGCGATGAGCCAATCTATGAAGCTTGGCATCCACCAGTTTTACGTCGCCAATGAGCCTCTTAGCTCTGCGTTCCACCGAGTCAAGCGCGGCTAGTTGGTACTTAGCTGATCCATCCCAAAGGTGGCTGCAATACTTCATGCAGGATCGGACATGCGCTTTTTAAAGAGTTACCTAAAGAGTTGCTTTGTAAATGGTACCTAATAGTAACCTACTTCGCATTCGAATGAAGAATACTGTGATAATTATTTGGTTGGCAGGGTAGAAATAGACTGGTATATCTGTCTTTCTTATGAAAATTGCTATTGGTGTAAAAATAGTGATAGGATTTTAAAATTGTTTTCTAACAGCAGAAGGAGTATTCTAACCTAAAGCGGCTGTCACGCGATAACGCGATCATTTATATGAATTATGACGTAGGTACAAACGCGATTGATCGAGTATGTCATATTTATATAAACGAGCGCCACATAGCGTGGACATGCGCATGAGCGGTACAATCGCATACTTGTATTGATTGTACCAACTTTACTTGTTGCCCTTTTTAAATTTCACTGAAAAAATAGGTAGTTGTATCACTATTGTTTTTAAGTTGAGCTAATCGCCGCAGACATTGTTCTTGATAAACGCTTGATGTCTGCGTCGAATTTTATACTTAAAGTCTATATTGATACAGTTAATTATTCAGTGAAATTGAAAAAGTTCTCGAGCATCCACGAGGAATTTTCCGCTTGGTGGAAAATCCTTACCATGTTAAGACAGCTATACAACAAAAAAGCGGGTGTGCTTACGACCGTGCGACAGAAGTGAAAACTTACGACTGGAGCCGAGTATACGCGATTCAACGCCGAGTATACGCGATTTAGCGCCGAATATACGCGATTTAGCGACACTGACCGACTGGAGCCGAGTATTCCGTTTCGAAAGACCTCAAAGTGCGCCTATAGAAGTTTTCCCTTCAATAAAATTATTATACCTAAGTCCTTTCACATTCCAGTTATTTCATCTCTGATTTTGCATTTTTATCAAAATTACAACGATCTTTAATCTCATTACAATAAGGTTGCTGTTGGGTTGCTGCTACTGACAAGTCTGTCAAAGTCACAATGATCTTTATTCTCCTTAAAATAAGGTAGACGTTGGCTTGCTGCTGTCGGAAGTAAAATAACTGCGAATGGACTGTACCTTACATTTTCTGACTTTATCAACCATTATGTGATAAAATTAACCCAAAATTAATATTTCACAAATCACACATCCTTTTTTACTGTCCCTACAACTCCGAAACTTAAGTTCAGCCCGATTTAAGTTGTTCAAAAGTGAGAACTCTGCGAGCCACAGCGAAACACTTCTACCTCACTTCACCATACTTGTGTGCGATCTCCTTATACCTTGACACTTTTAGCACTTTTAGTGATCTTTCGAGACTTAAAACTTTTGGGTAAAGTGAAAATAGTTGCGAGGCTTTTTTTAACTGGAACATTGTGGTTGTAGGTTTTTGGTCTTCAGAAAATAGAATGGACGGCAAATATATCAAAGAAAATCGGACATTATTATAAGACGACTAAGGTATAATTTCGAGAACCTTAAGCTTGGCTTAGCTTAATCTTTATAGTTTCATCGACAGTTAATAATCTCCCCTGTGATATTATAAGCGCAGCATAATTATCAGCAAACAGGATGTTGCTGCAGATTACCTGGGAATAATCTGTTAGTTACCTTTTACGGCATAGGTAAGTACTGTAAAGATAAAATGCAATGAGCAACCTTATATTATACTGACTGACATTCTATCACACACACAGGCTTAGAACTACCTTTCCAATTAAATAAATAAATAAAAACCGGTCAAGAGCGAGTCGGACTCGCGCACCGAGGGTTCCGTACCATCATATATAAAAAATAGAACTGTGCTATTTAGAGACATCGTTTTATTTTTCCTGTAATCTTTACATACATTTCTATCATATAGAATAATTTCAGATTTGCAAATTTCGGAGATAGGGGGGGGGGGGGGGGGAGATGTGCCCTAAAAAAAAAAAAAAAATGTTTGAGAATGTGCAAGCAGCGTTCTTTCATATGATAACCCACACGCCCTAGTAGCGCCAGTTTGAAGAGCCCCTTTCAGTCCCAGTTTTAAAAAATGGAGACGATTCAATAAAGAGCTCCTCTGCTCCCGACAAGACTGTCGGTTGACCTGGTACAGCGCTGCTGTATATTCACATTGCTGTGTTGGCTTACTGATAGCCATACACTTTGTATTTGGGTGGCTTAGGCTGCTATACGAGCTATAACCATATTGGTTTGTTCGATTAACTGTATTGTTACTAATTACCATTTGTATTGTGTTTTTTTTAACCCAATGTGTCCCAATAAAATGGGAACTCCAAGCCCTGACGATACACCGCGCGGCACTCCTGAGCCTACATATATAATATATATTTTTATTTCTTTCTTATTTGCAAAATAGTTGGGCAAGCGTCATCTAAAATTATTCCAAATTTCAAGTTGATAGCATTCGTGGTTCTTGAGATATCCAGCTGTGACAGACAGTCATACGGATAGACTGACTCGAATCCTAGAAACGTAGTTCTTTGCTTTTGGGCCGAAATTCCGCTTGAGCTGTGTAGATATATCATAGAAGTGTGCGTTTTCTCCGAATATTGTAACGTTTCAACGTATAATTATAATACTCCTCTGCGTCTCCATCTGTTATTGTATCTAGTTATTCCCCCTGAGGAGTTACAACTTCCACAGTACCAACCTATTGTGGCAGGAAAGGGCACTGGATTTTTTTTTGGTGGGAAATTATTATCAAATAAATTCTCCCGCTCTGGGTGGAGCGGGAGGGCGTGTCAGACTTCTACTGACTAAAATCCACACGTGTTCCTTCAGTTGCCTGTGCCAGGACCACGGTAACTCCTTCAAACTGCCCTAGCGGACCCCATCAGTTAGTGTCGACATCTCTTTGAGGCGCGCGTGGATCACAACGCGTCGTCGACCAAAGGGCACTGCCTACGAGTATTTACTACTCTCAGTAACTAGGTAACATCTCTAAATTATCTACAAATCTGTAAATAGCAGCCTTTTATCCAGAAATCCTAAGACTACAAAATTTTGACATTTGCGTAGCCCAAAATAAAGCCTACATTTTCCTCTTCCAAAAAAGGAAATTTTCCTTTCTCTTCAAGGAAAACATTTACAATAAACAAAGAAAAATAAACCAAACCGTGAAGCCTAGAGCTTCAGTATAAAAGATCTGTATACATCGCACAAACGTCTCAAGCAACAAAGGAGAAAGGTCGGACATTTGTCGGTTCAAAATAATTTTATTTTAGCAAAATTGAAACTGGCTCGGCCGTACCGTTTTCTTGAACAAATTTTAATATCTGAGGAAGACACCGCTTGGGCTATATTTATATTTTTCCTCCACCCCGTTTCTTTTGGCGATTATTATTCTGTATTCCAATGGGCTCGGCGGGTGGGGGGCCCACCCCTTAGACTCTTTCCTTTTTGCTTCTTAAGTCCATCTTGAGACAGGGCAGAGAAAACTGTGGAGTGGTGTTGTTTTATTTTTATTTATCCTTATTAAAAATGTTGATGTTTTTACGTGTTTACGTAGCTTGAGCAAGTGTCGCTTCGGCGTGACTGCTACGGCGTAGGCTAATGACTTCTACGGCCTACGCCGTAGCAGTGCTACGAATGGAATTTGTAATTTAACTCCTCGAGTGTTTTACGTAAGTACATAAAAAATCTTTATATAATATTATATAAACGTATATTGTAATACATATATATAATATATAATCATAAAAAAAACATCATCCAATGGCGACCCCGGGCTTACTTACTTAGTAGTTTGTGAACCTATGGGGTTCGGTTTTATTATGTATATTTACGAACAGTTGACGGATTGAAGTACAACGTTGTAAAAATGTAAGACGTGACTTGTGTTTATGTACTATAACCAAAATACATATTATTAGTTGTAGATACATAGTGATTTTTTCGATGTTAAAGAAATAGGAAGAAATCAAAGATATCTTAAATAAAAAAAGTAAATAAAGTAAACTGAAAATATTTATTAAAAAAAAAAAAACATTAAAAATACTCGTGAACAACTCCATCGCACTCAAATTCTCTGCTTCTGTCACTTACCCCTTTTACTGGAAAAACCGTGGCACCTACCCGGAAGGGGTTCGATATTTAAATATAAGAAGAACACCCCCTTTTTTCAAGGGAGGACCCTCCCCACCCCTTGGATTTATGGATCTGGCCCGGAGTGGGCTCCTAATTACTTATCTTTGAGAATACAAATCAATCGCAAAGGAAAAAGCCTTTTGGATCTTCTAAAATGTAGCACTTAAATATTACTTAAATGTAACTTAGAGGTTGCTATGTTAGCTGTGCTGTTGAGACGAGATTAACGATTCGTTAAGTTAAACCATGAAGTGGTTTTGGTTAACCGGCGCACGTTAAGTGGTTTTGAAGAAATGGCCATGTGAAAATAGTTGATTGTAATTTGATTTTTATTTTGATGAAGTCTTTTTTGATTTGAAAGTTTTCAATGGGTGAGCATTGCTCATGTTATAGAAGTTATTAGGAAATAAGAATAATATAGGCCTATCTATTATTAGAGAGGTAAAGTTAGGGGGCCGCACTTCAGTGTTCATAAAACTAGTATAAGTTGGACCCTTATTCTATAGAATCTCCGTACTACACTAGGTCAGCTCAAGGTCAAAGTGAAAAGACAACATGACGCAAAGAAAGTACACGAACACGAAAAAAACAATTTGGGGTTAAGCTTTTGTTTTATGCAGCAGGGTTCTCCTCGAAGTTGATCCCATGTAAAATTGAAAACTAAAATCCACCCCTAAAGGTAGAAAAATTGGGGTTGATTGATTTTTTTTTATGTAGGTATGTTCCAAGATTACTCGAACGTGACTGGAGCGATTTGGAAACTTCTTTTTTTGTTTGAAAGGGTTTAATTTTTGAGGTTATGATGTTATAATAACCTCCTTTCACTGTAATTTACATAATATCAGGCAGTGTTATTCGAATTTGTTTAAAAAAAAAACTAGACAGTGAAAAATAATTTTAATTTCAGAATTCGGTGGCAAAAGACGAAAATACAAAACCAAAGACACCGAGTTCCAAAATTAAAGTTATTTTGCACTGTCAAGTTTTTTTTTTGAAAGCCGTTTGATTTTTTCTAAAAACGTTTTTATTATTTTATCGTGTTTAGACGTCAATACCCACCAAATCTGCGGAGTTGCGCTAGTTAATTCAATTTGACCCTGAATACGGACCGCTACATTATCGGCCTACAAATACTCATTCAGAATGATTTATACTCTTAATGCCTATTAGATGCTTGGTAAACCAGTATAATAGTTACAATATTTTTATCTTAGGAAGCGACGCGTGCTTTACTTGTAGGTAACCCAGTATACAAACACGCTGTGAATGTGTGCGTGAAGACGAGTAGCGTCAGCATATAACACACACACGCACACACTCACAAACTCTCCAAACTCCGCCATTGTCTCGGACGGCACCGAGAGCTCCTGTGCTTACACACACATATACAGCGAGTTCGTACACTTGCTAACCACAGCTAAAGTGTACATCGCTTCGTGAGATAAAAATACTATATCTATGTCTCCGAACGGTCAAAGAGGTAAATTGCTGTAATTAAAATCAGAGTTTGTTTATATGAACAGAACAGGAGGACACCCTGAGCTGTCCATTTATTTTGCCTATTATAACCACCATGTGGTAGGAATGACATATAAGTAAAGGTACCTACTATTCTTTGACGAGAATAAGCCTAGGTACGCACGGGCGATTTTTTCCCGCAGCTATTTTCTTCGCACACTGGATTTTCAACACTCTACTTAGCACCGAGAGTTGAAAGTCCGACAGTGTGTGTGTCTTTTGGATTCTCAACGCTTGATCACAGATTAGTACAGATGGGACACTCCGCAGTTTAGGTATGAAGCTACTAGTACGCGGCGGGCTCGATTTGCCGGGCCAATTCAGTGCGGGCTGCCGCGCACCGGCCGGTTCGCACGATCAGTTCGATACTCACTCACACGCCGCGTCGTAAAAGAAGACAACCCTAACGAGTCAGAAGGTATAAGCGTTACGCGATAGAAAGAGAAGCCACTTGTAGGTGAATAATATAACTGTAGGTAATAAGAATTGCAATTTATTGTGTCGTAGCAAGAGTCGTTTTTTATTTAAATGATTTTGCGGAGTGTCCCATCTGTATTAATCTGTGGCTTGACTCAACACCGAGAGTTGAAATTCCGGTTACGTTCATGCGAAAGTGAACTTACATGAAGATACATAGTTTTAATTATTGCATCCCAAGTGCACTTATAAGTGGTTGCAAGCACACCTGCTGAGTGTGAAGTCTGGAGTTCCATTTCCGAGTCCTTAATTTCTGTTTTATTTGTAAATACATTCTTATTTTTCTGTAAAGGCCAGGGGCTGCAGTTTCGACATAGATAGCGATAGCTCTATGACCAAATTCGTTCGCAAAGTTCTAATGGGCTCCCCAGATGGTCAAAATTTCTTGACGAGCATGAAAAAATCACATGCTTGTCAAGCAATTTTGACCGTCTTGGGACCCCTTTAAGACGTTGCGACCGAATTCAGTCGTAAAGCGATCGCTATGTATGTCGAGACTGCAGCCCCAGGAGTTTATATTGTGTCCAAAAATGAAGCATTGAAGTTTTGGAGACATATGTGTCTCCAAAACTTCAATGCTTAATTTTTGGCACTTTGCACTTCATTAGGCAACGTTCTCTCTTCGTTTTTCTCATTGATTTTATTTTTATGTGAATTTTTAAATAAAACGTGGTTAGTTAGATAGATAATAATTCTTTATTGTACGCTGAAATATCGAACAACAGGACACCAGGTTCATTCTTACAGCATGTTAATGTTTCAGGTCCTGAATTGTAGTTTTGGACATTTACCGAACTTATTATAAAACCTTGACTACACTAGGGCACTATACTCGCGCCCTAAAAGTTGCGCGTGATATCTTGACATAGCTCTTTTTACTGCTGACACAAGTCCAGAACAGTCGATCCTCAGCTTTACGCATCCAATCCGCTTCAGTCACAGTGCCTGAAAAAAAAACAATTGTGAAAAAAAAAAAAAACAAAACTTACATGTTCGCGTGAGCAACGTCGTGTTGATACTTATAATAATGAAATGGCGCAACGTCATATAACGGCATCTGGATTGTCATATTTATTTCGACGGAACATCTTTGGACGTCTACTTTATGGGCAAATTCCTATGGCGTATCTACTTTGCGCAGCAAACATTCGATTTTCAAAGCTTTAAAGAATTTTATTTTTTTAAAGCCAAACTTTAAAAAAATAAAATCGGCGGGATGTCTTTAGACGTTTCTTAACGTTGTATGAGACAACCGGGTGCGCCACAGAACAAACATTCAGAGATGACGCGAACGTTTTAAGTTGTATTATACCTACTTGTATCATACAATGTGTAATCTCATCGAGACATCCTTTTATTTTTCCTGTAATCTTTACATAAATTTCTATCACACAGAACAATTTCAGATTTTTCTCTATGCAAAGTTCTTAGATAAGGGGGATAACCCACATGCTCTAGTAGCCCTCCTTCAAATTTTTAAGAAACCCTTTCAGTCCCTGTTGCAAAAAAAAAAAAATTCTTTCTTATTTCCAAAATAGTTGGTGAAACGTCATCTAAAGCTATTCCAAATTTCAAGTTGATAGCATTAGTGGTTCTTGAGATATCCAACTGTGTCAGACAAACAGACTGAGTCGCACCATAAGCGTTCCTTTTTACCATTTTGGTACGGAACCCTAATAACTACTCATGAATAATTAAAACTTTGTTGCATTCAGCAAGTTTAACCGATAACTGACAAGGTTGACCTTGACTTTGATCAGTATTAAGGCTCGTGACATGCGGTGCCTTACAATCGCGGGCGATTCGCGTCGCGTGTCGCGCCTGAAGGAGCCTTTAGAGTGGTTGTCAGTCAGTTTTCGGACTATCGGTGTAGGTACCTATAATACTAATCGAGGGTTCACGGACTATTTGTTTTAAGCGACATCCCGGCCGATATTGAGCTTTAATCATTTTGAGTTATAATCTACCTGCATTAAAAAGTGAAAATCGTAAAAAACTGAGATAGACACTATTGATAGGCCACTTTTATTTAAAAAATATTGATACTTTTTTTAACAATGTTCTTTTTTCCGAATAATGAAACTTTGAAATGCTCTCTTGCAAAGTTCCAAAAATGTCGCCTAATACGATACAAATAGCCGGTAAACCCACGATGTTTCATCAGGTTTCTAAACTAACTATATACGTACCTAGTTAGGTTGTTCGTGTCAGAAGCGAGCTTCTTATTCCGAAGCATAAAAGACAAGTTCTCTAAATGAGAAGATATGAAGTAGGTATTCTAATTTAATATATAAAAATTGTTAATATTTTGTCTATAATTGTATGTTACTGTTTAACTGAATAGAGGAGCTCGTGGCTAAGTAATAACAGCCGCACGGGTCGATCCATCAGGTTAAGGCTACGCTTGCGGGGGTTGGTCTGTGGATAGGTGACCATCTTTTCAAACCGAGACTCCTCCGTGCCTCGGAAAGCACGTTAAGCCGTTGGTCCCGGCTGTGATTCGTGGATCTTTGACAGTCGTCAGAAGCCCGAAAGTCACTCCATGCAGTCGCTCTATGTAAAATACTAGTATTCAGCTGCATCCGGTTAGACTGGAAGCCGACCCCAACATAGTTGGGAAAAGGCTAGGCAGATTGACTGTTTAATTGAATAATATCCATTAAATATTTAGATGCCATCGCTGATGGCGGAATGTGTCTTGCACTGAGTTTTATACGTACCTAACATTCCTTTGTACCCACCACATTTTATGCAAATAAACGATTTTGTTTGATTGAAAAAAGGCAATCATGACTTATCTTTTTGGATCGATTACCTAATTTAAGGTCCCAAATATGTAGTTACATTCAAAACGCCTAAAAAACCGTGACATGGTCACAGCTAAAAATTATACCTCAAAAAAAAAAAAAAATAAACCCGTAACTGTCATTTACGTATCGATCATTGCTTAAGCTGATGTATCTACCTATAAAGAATAATATCAACAATTTTATTCCCAAAAAACTAATCCCTCTATTTTCATTGAACAAAACATTTTTAAACTAAAGCAACGATATTTTGTGCAAAAATACAATGGCGACTTGAATAAAACAGCATCTTTTGTAAAATAACACGGGCCCGGGGGGTGGCGGGGTGCGGGGGAGGCGAGGGGGGAGCGGCCATCGCGAACCACTTTTCTTTCTCTCGCCAAAGCCATTTTGAAAGGAGCGGAGGAATAGTGTGGATGGGACATTGTTAACCTTATTTTTTTTTCTTTTAGCTTGCAATCGACTGGCCTGTTGGTCTAGTGGTTAGTGGCCCTGACTGCTATGCCGGAGGTCGTGGGTTCGATTCCCACCCAGGACAAATGTTTGTGTGATGAGCATGATCATTTGTTCTGTGTCTGGGTGTAATTTATCTATATATGTATGTATTTAGAAATATATAAGTATGTTTATCAGTTGCCTAGTACTCATAACACAAGCTCTGCTTAGCTTGAGGCTAGACGACGTTGTGTGATAGTTGTGGAATATTATTATTATTATTATTATTATTATTATTATATTCAATAATCTTATTTATCTAATTTTAATTGGCATTTTTACTTCCACTGCATGATGCACCGGTCGACGTCATTACGTCAACGCCGGCTGTCGCTGAAAACCAGCGTTGAGGCTCTGTCTCGTATGGGGTCGCGGCATTATGCTGAGCGACGGCCGTTTTGCGTGAATGTGGCGCATATTTTCCCCAAACTTGTTTTTAATTGTTTTATTTTGTTATTTTATGTCTTTGCGCCATGTTTATCGCAAATAAACGTATTTTCTTTCTTCTTTCTTCTTCTTTCTTAACCTTATTTTTTTTCTTTTAGGTTGCAATCCATAAAGATATTTAAATAAATACTAATTTGTAAGAAGAAAACATCAAATAATGGATGTCAATCGAGTTGGCGTCTTTAAAATAGGAATTTGAATAATATGGACCGAGTGCCTACGTCGAAATAATAATAATAATAATATTCCACAACTATCACACAACGCCGTCTAGCCTCAAGCTAAGCTGAGCTTGTGTTATGAGTACTAGACAACTGATAAACATACTTATATATTTCTAAATACATACATATATAGATAAATTACACCCAGACACAGAACAAATGATCATGCTCATCACACAAACATTTGTCCTGGGTGGGAATCCAACCCACGACCTCCGGCATAGCAGTCAGGGCCACTAACCACTAGACCAACAGGCCAGTCAAAAGTTGGTAAAATAAAATAAAATAAAATCGCGCTTCTCTTATTTCCCAAAACCTTTAGCAATGTCTATCGTTAAGACTTGATTTCTGATCCTAATGATTAACCTTAACTTTCAATATTGGACTGGCATCTCTTATGTAAGCTAATAGAATAGTTGTAGGTAAGTACAATTAAATAAATTACAGGTATTCATCATTAGCACCATACCTTGTTTTAAATGCTTAGCTACCCACAGTTTTTCGACCAAAACACAAAGTGACTGATTAAAATTATGAATAACTAACTTTTGCCCGCGGCTTCGCCCACGTTGTTGTCGCAAATTATCCCACGGGAACGCATTACCGGGATAAAAAGTATCCTATATCCTAATCCAGGACATAGTCTACCCATGTGCCAAATTTCAACCAAATCCGTTCAGCGGTTATAGCGTGAAAGCGTGACAAACAAACAAACTCACTTTCGCATTTATAGTATTATACAGTATGTTAACCAACAGAGGGCGTTCCCATTAACCCGCAATAGTATAGCATCCATACATGCTAAAAAAAATATTACCATTCGAAAACAAAATGGTTTTTATTTTTTTTAATATTAAAATATTCACTAAAAATGCTAAAAATATTCACTAAAATATTCAAAAATTCACTAAAAATAAAAACTAAATTGCGATGTTTCCGTCCTTCAAGTACGCGTGTACAGAGTGTTTCTTTTACGTATCAATTTAACATTTTTAGTGAATATTTTAATATTAAAAAAAATAAAAACCATTTTGTTTTCGAATGGTAATATTTTTTTTAGCATGTATGGATGCTATACTATTGCGGGTTAACGGGAACGCCCTCTGTTGGTTAACATACTGTATAGTATTATGAGAAACCAATCTATCCACACTCTAGACTCACAAAATACTTACTTAAATTACGTACTTAAATTAAAAAAAACTTAACACACTACTAAAACTTCTATAATAATATAATTCAATCATCATTCAAAAGACATGTGGCGCCATCTGTCATAAGAAGTACGTTATTATTGTTTGTACAGTATTTTTTTTCGGGATGAAAGGTACCCTATGTCCATTTCTGTACACGTGACAACGTATATCAAAAATTTCTGGATGATCGGATGAGTGGGTTATGCGTGAAAAGGTAACAAACAAACAAACAAACTTACTTTCGCATTTATAATATTAAGTTAGGATTTTAACTACACATTTAAACAAACAATGTCCTCAACGAAGTCTCATCCACACTAACCTGTCACCGTCTACAGAAGTCGGGGGCGATGCGATGTTTTTTCATTCGTTTTATATTAAAATCGGGAGAGCCAAGGAAATTGTCAGTCAGATAGGAAATTGCGAGTCCCTTCGAGTCATCTCAGAGTCGTGACCGGACGCCTTTATCACTACTGAGACATAACCGATTGTAATGAGTATTGTATTTATTGGGACAAACCACATTTAAGTTTGTTTTTAAAGAAATTTACGGAAAAATCAAGTAATTAGATACCTGCTATTTATGCTGAGATACGAGCCTTTTTGACCTCACACCGGACTTTTTTATAGTTTTCTTTTTTTTTTCATTTTTAAATGTTAATTTTGTTAGTTTTATAAACTCCTTTTTTACCTGTGCGTGTCCCAAATAAATTATTTTTCTTTCTTTCTATTCCTACGTACCTATTTGTTTTCAGTACAATTCTCTCATCTTGTTGAAGTTTCTTAATCAAGTAGGTATGTTTCGTTCGAATATGGCTAATAGCTACGTTTGTAAACTTAAAGTAATCGTAGAGAAGTTATCAACATAAGATTACTCCTGTATTCTATGAAGAATTAGCCAGTGGTGTATCTTTAGTACACCTACATTTCGCCAGCGGGAATAATACTGTTGGCTAAGTAATAACAGCCGCACGAGTCGATCGATCAGTTTAAGCTACGCTTGCCGCGGTTGATCCGTGGATGGGTGACGATCTTTACATACCTAGCCCTCCGTGCCTCGGAAAGCATATAAGCCGTTGCTCCTGGCTGTGATTCGTGGATCTTTGACAGAAATCCGAATGTCTGACAACCAGTCTTACTCACGAGGCATGTAGTCTTTCAGTCAGTCTTTACATGTGAAATACTGGTACTCAGCTGAATCTGGTTAGACTGGAAGCTGACCCCAACATAGTTGGGGAATGGTTTGGGATGGATCAGCTAAGTATCAACTATAGCTGCGCTTGTTTCGGTGGAACGCAGAGCTAAGAGGCTCATTGGCGACGTAAAACTGGTGGATGCCAAGCTTCACAGCTTGGCTCATCGCCGCAAGGTTGCCTGCTTGTCGGTCTTCTACAGATTGTACTTCGGTGAGTGTGCCCAAGAACTCCACGACCTGATTCCACCGGCTCCCTTCTACCATCGGACATCTAGACGCACTGCCAATTACCATCCCTACCTGGTTGATATTCCACCCATTCGCACTAAGCGTTTCCAAATGTCTTTTATAATGCTCACTGCAAAAGAGTGGAACTCACTATCTGCGTCTGTGTTTCCGAGCGCATACAATCCTAATCTCTTCAAAGTGAGAGTGAACAGGCTTCTTCTGGATAAGCTCACTCCATCGTTGACTTTGTCTGTCACCTCTGACCTAGACTAGAGTCAAGAGAAAACCCATCTCAAATAAAATAAAAAAAGGCTGGCCAGATGAGTATTAGGGGGCGAGACGTTATCAATGGTTAGTTACGTATATATTATGACATGTTTCAGACAGATATCCAGAGAATGTGGTTACCTCCGCCTATGGCTAGGTACCTACTGCACTAACAAGATATTAGGAACGGACTCAAAGTTTTGGACAAACTTGAAATGTCCCGGTAGAAAAATTACAAGTGTCTCACCATCATTTTCCTCCTCTTGTCCCATGTTACTTGGGGTCGGCGCAACACGTTTTCTTCTTCCATTCTCCCCTGTCATCCGTCACACTATCATTCATTCCCTTCTCTTCATTCGCTCATTCAATCTATCCACCTTTTCTTTGGCCTTCCTCTCCCTCATCCATCAAGATTCATCACTCTTTTAGTCACATGCTTTCCTTCCACCTCACCACATACCAATACCTAGCCGAACGATTTCCTTTCAACTTTTCTGTCACTGGCGCCACTTTGACTTGCAGACCTTAGTTTTGTTATTTTTATATTAGTAATTAACTCTTTATTTATTTTACTTTTATGGTCCTAGTTTATCATTTGTGACTTCGAGTTACAGCTACATTAAGACGCGGTGGCCAAAAATACTTAAGTCCATCAGTAAAAAGATGTGGTTTAAGGGGAAGCGCTAAGCTAGCCCGCGAAATTCAATTATTCTTACGTTTTTTTGCAATTTGTAGGTCAGTATTAAGTTTAATGATGATTCAAATATAATTCGCGACCGTGACAATCATATATTTAAAGAATAATAATCATTAGAATCAGTAATACAACTTCGTAAGTTAGAAAAGACCTCAAATATCAATATTTCATGAAATGGTCATTCAAGTTATATAAACTTAGAGAACTGTATTGATGATTTTAATCGTTATAATTCTATAAATACAGATTTGTTACGGTCACCAATCATATTCAAATCAACATACAACCTAATACCGACTTGTAAATTGAAAAAAACGTAAGAATATTTGAATTTCGCGGGCTACCCTGACGCTTTCGCCTTAAGTGCTTATGGCTTCCGACTCCTTGATACAATTCATCATTTTCTCAAAAGCAGAACATAATACTTTTTGAGCTGAGTTCAATAAATAACACAATAGAAATGTGTTTTTTTAATAATTACCTAATAAAATAATAATATTTACTATTTCGCCAATTGATTACATTTTTCAAAAACGCATCTTTTTATGTAATAGTCTTAAAAATTTGATCCCGTGTGAGCGAGACAGGTGATAAAATGCGACAGCCCTCCTAAAGAATGAACGTTAATGATTTAAGGCCTATTCAAACCTAAGCGGTAATCGCTACCGTCTGCGGTAGAGAAAACCGAGTGGGTATGCGGTAATATTACTGTTCATTCATCTGTACCGCTCTTGCCACGAAACATAATACTAAATACCTAAGCGAAACCCGCGCGGTATTACCTCTACCCATAGCGGCAGCGAATACCGCTTAGGTTTGAATAGGCCTTTAGTTCGGATATCACCCATAAAACTGAACGCGATCAACACGTAAAACAAGTTTAAGAGCTGTCAGTGTCATTATTTTCTTTGGAATATTGACAGCTCTTGAACTCGATTTAGACGTGCTGATCGCGTTCAGTTTAATTGGTGAAATTCGCCCTTAATGGCACACCACTATTAACTTTCTTTTATGGACGTTAACGACTAGGTTAACTGCACCCTAATTGCGTTCAGCAACAAGTTTGTGTTGAGAATTTTTCTTACATATGAAGCCATGGGTTAGCAATTTGCTTCAAAATGATTCTGATTCCGATCAATAGTCAATCTGCCTAGCCTTTTCCCAACTATGTTGGAGTTGGCTTCCAGTCTAACCGGATGCAGCTGTATACCAGTATTTTACATGGAGCGACTGCCTATCTGACCTCCATAACCCAGTTACTGGGTAATACGATACCCGTTGGCAAGACTGGTTGTCAGACTTTCGGGCTTCTGACGACCCGTAACGACTGTCAAAGATCCTCGAATGACAGCCAGGACCAACGGCTTAACGTGCCTTCCGAGGCACGGAGGAGTCTCGGTATGAAAAGATGGTCACCCATCCACAGACCAACCCCGGCAAGCGTCGATCGACCCGTGCGGCTATTATTACTTAGCCACGAGCTCCTCCGATCGATAGTGTGTTACGCAATTAGGGTGATGAGTTTTGATGAAAACAGAAGGTAATTTTAAAATGTGTTATTTACTAATTATCGGCCACTTACAACAGCCCAAAATAAACGCTACTAAGATGAGCTGATGCAGCCCTTTCCTATAGATGTGTAAAGAAAACATCCTGTTTGTGATTACAAGAGGACCTCGTGGCTAAGTACGTAATTACAGCCGCATGGGTCGATCCATCAGGTTAAGCTACGCTTGCCGGGGTTGATCTGTAGACGGGTGACCATCTTTACATACCGAAACTCCCCCGTGCCTCGGAAAGCACGTTAAGCCTAGCCGTTGGTCCCGGCTGTCATTCGTGGATCTTTGACAGTCGTTACGGATCGTCAGAAGCCCGAAAGTCTGACAACCAGTCTTACCAAGGGGTATCGTATTATTGTAATAAAATACTGGTATTCAGCTGTATCCGGTTAGACTGGAAACCGACCTTAACATAGTTTGCAAAAGGCTAGGCAGATTGATTTGTGATTACCATTACTTAGGCCCAGGGAAAGTGCCCCTAACTCCTCGTAGGACAGGTTTAGGAGGCCTATGTTTTTCCAAATTAATTTTCCTAAGACAAACTCTAAACTTGACATTAAAAGTTTCCGTAACTTTGAAATACAGAACCATTTACCTAATACCCTTGTATATTAAATATCTTCCATTAAAAAAATATCCATCAATAAATTTTTACCTCTCAGCGCTACCTACCTATATACAACAGATTCTTCGCTTCTTTCAAGACCAGTTTTCAAGACGTCTGCAAAATCCTTAAGTTCCCCCCCTGTATACTGGATTCCTTAGTAAAGGAGAGGGGTGGCAGGTCTGGTTATGGTGGTGGAGTATTTATTTTATTCCGGAGCGTCATTTTTGCCACGACTCCCCTTTAGAGGATCGTTTTTGTAGGGCGTCCGGCGACGGAGATGGTGCTCTTTAGTGGCCCTGGAAAATATAATAATTGTTTTGTTAGTAAGAAACTTTGCGAAAAACTGTATCGATCGTTGTCGATAATATTTCTTCGGAGAGTGAAATAAAGTAAATACATATTTGCAAGAGGTTTTCTACTTTTAAACTCTTTGAAAATGTATGTAAATTAAAATAATGTTTTGTGTACAGACGCTAGCACATCAAGCTACTCGAATCTGTCAGATTTCTTTAATAGATTTTCGACTTTAATGCTAAGACATTAGGTTCAAGGTTGTTTGGGAAAATCGGACAGTTTCGGGTAGGTTGACCTGCTGGCGTCTGTACATCTTCAGTCTTGATTGATGGCTTTTATTACACAATATTAGTAACGTAAGTTATTTTACTTATGTTAATATTTATAATCATATACTACATAGCCATGTATTACATAAAACTGGAACCATATTTGTCTTAAAAATAAATAATATTTCTCAAAAAGAGGCGACGGTCGCAACTCGGCGAGCGTCCAGCCTTGCTATCTTTTTGCGAGACTTTACTTTCTTCAAATAATTGTATAGATAACGCGGGACAAAGAAACGAACGCCCCCCGGACCCCCGAACCCCCGGGGGTAGAAGGGGGGACATTTTTACTGTGTACCCCCTTTGATCAAGTAACATTTTGACGAAGCGTTGTTTTAATTATTTTGAGAAAAATTGAGCTTAGTTTAAAATGGGTTTTCTTGAGTTTAAAGGCGACTTTGGCGAAGCAAAACACAGAAGTTCTTTTTTTCCTTTGTTATGTAATTGAATAGTATTCATCTTTGTTGTTAGGTAGGTATATTCAATGCTAAGAGTAGGTACTTGACCGAGATCGTATTAAGTTTGTTTGTTTGTAGCATATTCTACCTAGGTACATATCATCTGCCTAGCCTTTTTCCAACTATGTTGGGGTCGGCTTCCAGTCTAACCGAAGCAGCTGCTCAGCTGCCGTGCAGCTGAATACAAGTATTTTACTTGAAGCGACTGCATTTCAGACCACAATTCTGACCCCCAAGATACAGGCATATGTCTAGTTTGGGGGTCACCGTACAATCTTCTTGTACAGCCTGATTATTAATAAATAAATTTGAAAATATCTGACCTCCACAACCCAGTTACTGGGTTGTAAGATTGGTTGTCAGAATTTCGGGCTTCTGACGACCCGTAACGACTGTCAAAAAGATTTACGAATGACAGCTGGGACCAACGGCTTAATGTGCTGTCCGAAGCACGGTCTTGGTATTTAAAGATGGTCACCTATCCACGGACCGACCGCGGCAAGCGTAACTTAACCTGATCGATCGACTTAGCCACAGGCGTTCAACCTAGGTACATAGAGTTTTATAATTCAGTAACTTGACTTTTGTCAGTTTTACTTGGTAAAACTCACGGCAAGTGGCCTTGCTAGGTAATTATGTACCCACTTAGTTTTAAGGTACAACATAGCTTGTAGTACGTGATCGAATCAGAACTGAATAGATCCTCTGGAAAACCAAGGTAACCGACATAGCTCAAAGAATTGCTAAACTTAAGTGGCAATAGGCAAGGCCAAGAGGCTCTGGAGTGGTGACCGCGGACCTTAAGACGTAACGTTGGAAGGCCTCCCACAAGGTGGACCAGTGACTTGGTGAAGGCCGCAGGAGTACTTAGTCTTCTCATCTCAGCTGCATGCAATTGCCTTTCATTCATTATTTTTTTTGTGGCCCAACATTCTGATCTATACATGACAGCAGGTCTAACCATTGTTTTATAAATCTTCCCCTTGAGTTTTAGGGGAATGTGGGAGTCGCAGATTGCTCCCGTGACATTTACACAAGTGAACCAAGATAGCGGAAGCAGACCGGGAGAAGCGTGTCATCAAGCGCTATGGCTCCAGAACTGGACAGATCACCGAAATCGATATCGCAGAACGTATATTCGGTTTTGGTTCTGCTGATTTTCAAGCCGACATTCTCCAGTTTCCGTTGTCATTTCTCCAATCTGCTCTGGATCTCAGGTCCATCTTCACCGACAAGAACGATGTCGTCGGCAAATAGCATGCACCAGAGTGCCTCTTCCTGTATGTCCGACATCAGAGTGTCCATAATCAACAGGAAGATGTAAGGACTTAAAGCTGACCCCTGGTGCAAGCCTACCGCCACACTGAACTCGTCGGTGTTGCCAGCAGCCGACTGGACGTAGGTACAAGATTGACTGTACATAGCATTAATAAACTCCACATACTTCCCAGGCAAACCTTTCTCTCACATCCCGAGGTACCCTATCATACGCTTTCTCCAGATCAATGAACACCATGTGCAAGTTCTTGTGTGCACGTCTGTACTTCTCGCACAATTGGCGGAGTGCAAAAGTGGCGTCCACAGTTCCTCGACCTGGCATAAACCCAAACTGGTTTGGGGTAATCTCACTCTCCTCTCGCAATCTTTTCTCTATTATTTTCTCCCATATCTTCATACTATGCGACATAAGCTTTATCCCTCGATAGTTGTTGCTGTCCTGTACATACGTCACCTTTATTCTTGAAGATGGGCACTAGCGAACTATTGCACCATTCTTGTGGGATCGCTCCTTCATACAACAACTTATTGAAGAATAAAATCAGCCACATACATCCATCTTCTTTTAAACACTTCCATACTTCTACTGGTATATCATCTGGGCCCATGGCCTTTCCATTTTTCATACTTTGAACTGCCTTCCTTACTTCATCCATGCTAATTTCCCTCACCAAACCCATATTTCTTTGTACCTCTTTGAGCACACCATTCCATTTATTCTCTTCGTACATTAGCTTTTCAAAATAAAACTTCCATCGTTCTTTTATCTCGTCATCTTGGGTCAGAACCTTACCGGTTTCATCTTTCATACATTTAATGTGAATTTTATCTCTCGTTCCCCTTTGTCTTGCTTTTGTAATTCGGTATAGCTCCTTCTGGCCTTTTGGGCTGAAACCAGAAGGAGCTATACCGGATTACAAAGGCGTACTATAGTACACCCATATTTCGCCAGTTATGTTTAAGTCCCATGTAATAGAGGACGAGCCTATTACCATCAACCGGGCACAAATCTAGACTCCAGTCTGCTACTGAAAAAAAAAAACGAGCGAGCCTTACAGTAGTCGCAAATGATGTGTAACATCTGACATCTGTTTGGATTGGTACCATCTGACGGCCAACTCTAGCACCGCGCGCGCTCATTAGACAAATCAAATAGCGCGCGCTTCTCCGGCTTTCTGTTACACACTTCCGTCCCTTTTCACGAAATCACTCCCAGAGATAGCAGGAGAGCGAGAAGAAAGATGTTACACATCAAAACCGGGCAATCTGTATTTTCTTGTTCTCTTAAAACGTCACGATAATACGTACGTACATAGTTCATACAGGCTCAAACGATGAAAAAATTACGCTTGTCAGCAAGAACATGCTGGAATTATGTATCGTGACTATCAAATCAAATGTCTACCGTTTCATCTGACTAGCCTTTTCCCAACGATGTTCGGGTCAGCTTCCAGTCAAACCGGATGCAGCTGAATACCAGTATTTTCCATGCAGCGACTGCCTATCTGACCTCCACAACCCAGTTACTTGGTAATACGATACCCCTTGGTAAGACTGGTGGTCAGACTTTCAGGCTTCTGACAACCCGTAACGACTGTCAAAGATCCACGAATGACAGCCAGGACCAACGGCTTAATGTGCTTCCCTAGTCACGAAGGGGTCTCGGTATATAAAGATGATCAGCCATCCACGGACCAACCGCAGCAAGCGTAGCTTAACCTGATCGATCGACCCGTGCGACTGTAATTACTTAGCCACAAGCCCCTCTTGCAATGGGTAATTGGTCTTATCTGAATCTTATTTGTTCTTAAAATTAGGTAGAGTTGAATGCATGATAATATGAAAACACTTCCTATGAGGGTGTCAATATATTGTCAATATAGGTACAGAGTGTAAGTGTAAACAGTGGTAACCTTTTAAGGGGTCATTGTACACATTATTATAAACAACTTTTACTATGGGACCAAACCTGAAATCGCGAAAAAGAATCAGCTGTTCAGTATATTTATTCGTCAAAATGTAGGGAACAGCTGATTTTTTTTCGCGATTTCAAGTTTGGTCCCACAGTAAAAGTTGTTCATAATGATGAGTACAATGACCCCTTAAAAGGTTGACACTGTTTACTCTTACACCCTGTATTATTATTGTTCGTTATAATAATATTGTCAATCGCTTCAATTTCATTTGGCAGACAATTTGCGTATCAAATCACTTAAAAATTGACAATTGCAATTGATCGTTTCGGGTACCTCGTTTTGTTTCTCGTAAAGGCTTTTACAAAACATCTTTTATTTCTTTAAACTAACCTATAAAAAAACAAACTTATAAAAATGTAAAACCTGACTTTAATATAAAACGACTTATAGTTTTAAGTTTTAATTATTCAGCACCAGGGAGTCTACAAAACCTTGTCATTACCATTCCAATAAGGCCATTTCATCCCTTCTTGATGGAACTCAGATCAACCCCATCTTTTTTTGCGGGAAAGAGATGGTGATATACGAATGTAGAAAGAACAAGCGAGACGCAAAGCTGACCGCTCCGCGAATTTTAATTTTCTTACTATTTGAATCTTAATTTTTCGCGGGGCGATTTTCTCTCTCTGTCTTTCGTTACAGGGGTGATATTTCCGTCTTTTTCTGTTTTTTTTTTGTTGTCTAGGGGGGGTGGGGGGCGTCTTATCTTATTGTAGGTGGTTATGTTAATTTGTTTCTTTGAGTTGAGGTAATCGGTCTGTTTTTTATTACTTTTCTTGGGAAGGAAGATTTGTTTTGAGTGTTGAAAACCAGGCTTGTTTATTTCTTAGTCAAAAGTATGTAGGTAGATTTCTTACTGCATATAACATTGTTTTTAAGTAAGTAAAATATTTAATTTATGAAAATTATCATAATTCGGTAAGTTGGTAGGGTACCTAACAAATTAAAAGTTCTAGGTGAGACTATTATTCAGTAGATAAGTACCTAAGTGCTTACCTACTATAACAGTCAATTAATCGTAATAGATATTACTTCAGTCGTTCAAAAGGTTATTTAATTCCTGTGGGTATTATGAAATACATCTGGGGAATTTGGGAGCGTCGCTACAGTGACCCGCGTGTTTCGTTTCGAATTTTCTGTGGAAAGAAACTAGTCTGACCTACATTTAGTACAAATTTACTGTTATTAATCATGGTTAGGTTTTTGTGAATCTGTTCAATCAATTCGTTTGCCAAAATGTGGTTATTAAGGGGGAAGCGCCAGGGTAGCCCGCGAAATTCAAATGTTTTTACGTTTTTTGCAATTTGCAAGTCAGTATTAGATTGTATGTTGATTAAACTATGATTTGCGACCGTAACATATATGTATTTACAGAATCATAATCATTGGAATCAAGTAATACAACTCCTTAAGTTAGTATAATCCTCAAATGTCATGATATCATGAAATAGTCACTTAATATGATTATCAGGTTTTATAGAGTTTTATATGACTTTCATCATTATGATTCTATTAACGCATACTTATTACGGTCGCGAATCACATTTTGATCAACATACATTCTGATACTGAATTGAAAATTGCAAAAACGTATGAAAATTTGAATTACCGTGGCGCTTTCGCCTTAAGATAGTAAATTCTTCACGACTATAATGACAATTATAGTGTTTAGTGTTGGACGGATACTTTAATTTGAAATCAAGACATTCAAGTCCATTTCTGGACATAGATAAGTTATACCTATTTCACAAATAAACACGACAATACTTAGCATATACTTGCTAACCTTGGTTTTGTAATTAACTCGTTATTTATTTTATTTCGATGGTCCTAGTTTATCATTTGTGACTTCGAGTTACTGCTACAGATGCCTGGAGGCTTTTATTTAGGTATAAAGATCTGTTTCGTTCTGTTTTTAGTTTTGTATTTTTATTTCTGCTTGAGTATAGTTTTCGCTATTTTCGATGGTATATTGCCGTCTGCTAGCTGACTTATGGCAAATAATTTAATTTCATTAAATGTTTTGTGTTTCGTAATAATTTACATTAATTTATTTTAACTGAACAGACAGCTGTGCTGCTGGGGAGTTTGTTGCGCCACTTCTTCTTCCCAGCTAAAGCACTAGGAAGTGGTGAAGAGCGGACATGTTGATTATTGAAGGCAAACGACATCGTGGCAGGCCCAGACGGAGATGGCGAGATGAGCTGGATTCCTTCAAACAAGAACTGGTCCTTAGTAGCTCTAGACAGAGAGTAGGGAGGCGTTAGCCCTGCAGAGGAACATCACAGGCTTTTAACAAATAATAATAATAGGGGGCGAGCCTATTACTATCAACCGGGCACAAATCCAGGAGCTCACGTGCAGCAAGCCTGGTTTAAATAAATGACTTTTGATTTAGATTTTTTTATTGGTAATCTTAAATGCGGATATTAGTTATTAAATAGATCCAGGTAGTGGTAGTAGGAGTAAAAATTATTCAATGATCGTTTCTTCTCTAGGAATGAGAAGAAACGCTTTGTCCTAAAGTGACATTACCACCTGTAACCATAACAATAACCAAACCTACATCTCTACTTACCCTCTCACCGTCCAGCGTTATAAAAGTATAGCCGAGCTATGTTTAAATTGTCTTAATTTTTCATCTCGCAGCGCCCGGGGCCGGCCGTCGCCCCCCTTCATAATTGTTTTTAATTTAAGCCCGGAATGAGAAACGCAACAAGACTTGTTAGTACGAGAAAAATAATGTCCGTTTTGACAGGTACCATGTTTAGAATTAAGGTTGAAGTGAGGGTAGGTGGGGAATACTGTGGCGCCAATACGAAAAATTTCAAACTACCCTTTTAATGTTAGATCCTGTAAAGACATGAAAATCTTCCACACACTTTCCAAGTATAAAAAGACATACAAATAAAAGATCCCGTCACCGTCTGCGCCCCCTGGCGTGATTCCAGAAGACTATAGCTGTCTCCATCCGTTTCCGAAGTAACCCCAGAAAATATGTTGCCATGCTATGTTATTAATGCGGTCTTTGACTTTCTACGTGCATTTGTTTATCGTTTATGGTATAGATTTATTGTATTAGTCTTGGTTGCCAATACCGCGATATTAAGAAGAGACTATATTATGAGAAAATTGTTAAGATATTTTAATACTGCGGTTTAACCAAAATTTATTTTTTACTAGCTGACCCGACCAACGTTGTCCTGTCAAATTTTTAATAATTCATGCAATATTCCCACAGAAAATGCACTTTCATTTTTCCCGAATTTTCCAATTTTCCCGGCAAGTTTTAAAACATTTTCTTTCATACAAACCTAGTCCTGACAATTACAAACACTACAAAAAAGAATTAGCCAAATAGGTGTAACCGTTCTGTAGTACATACATTTCGGCGATTAATTTTTATATAATAATATAGATTTGACTGACAAGAGTAGACAAAAAGATCGAAAACAGTCCAGTCCTTTCGTTTCCGAATACTAAATTACGATCAGCAATCTGTCTGGTAACCATGATTATGTTTAGGACCTGATTGATCACAAATATTATAAAAATAGGTTCTTATGAGATCCATTCTCTCTCATTAAAAAGTTAAGTAATGAACTTGTCGACATGATAGTACAGTAGGTATATTTACTTAGTGGCTTACTACTCGCGAAGTCGCGACTATCAAAACAATTATCGGCAAACACTGACTCCGAAAAACATAAAAGTAAGAATCATAAATCATATTTTGATCGACATAATCCCAACAACCAATAAAACCAGTGTGTGATTTAAAAATCTCACAAATTAAAAGATTTTTTAAGAAAATGAAAAGTAAGAGCGTATTTTAAAGAAACAAAAATCCAACCACTTTATTTTGCATCACAAAAACACGAAATTCAACCCTTTTCGGAGAACATTTTTATATAATTATCTATATAAATGTTGCGCGGGGCTGTTCGTTAGTTACCTAAGGGTGGCTATTGCAAAGTTAAGGAGACGACTTTTTACAAGGGGTACTCACCCCATTTTATTTTTTATCCTTGCCAGAATTATTACTTGCATGGCTACTGGAAAGTACGAAGCTGTGAGATTGCAACGAATAAGTAGCACATATTTTTCACTTTTGCCAAAAAACTTTTGGTAAATGATCAAATTAATTGATGAGGAGAAATTGATGAGGATATAACGTATCACTTTATTGGCAGTGAATCGGTTTTTAGCTTGATATTTATTTTTAGTTCCTAAACTGACTTCATATTAATTATTGCTACAGTGAAATAGTACTCTGCCGATGAATGTTGATACAATTTAACATATTATAGTTATGTAGTAAACTAAGTATCTAATCGTATTTAAAAATGTACTCTATTATCTATAAAAGGGTTATCCCTCTTATTAGAAAAATATTAAACAAGAATCTTGTAGAGACATTAGAAAATAATAGTTCTAGATGTTAACTTTTTTTCAATTGCAATATTATTTTCATTATTACCTACGATACGATTTTGCAACAAAGCCTGAAAATACAACTGTAAAAATATTATTATTCTTCATCTTTAGATAGGTCAACTAAAAATTATTGTGAAGGAAAATAAACTAAAAAAAAAAAAAAATAACTGCCAAAGCAAATACGACACTTTCTGCCATCCATACTTTACCAACCTCCCTGGCTAGGTGGCAACAAAACTTAGTCCTCGGACCCCCAAAATGGGGAGAAAAATAAATCTAAATTGGTCCAATCCTTTGAAATCCCCCACTTTTTCTACTTTCCCGTTACCAAGAATAATTGTCGCGAAGTAACTTAAGAAATGTTCCCTTGTGTTTTTAATTTTGCATTTTAGCGTCTTATAGATAGGGTTGACTTTCTTCTGATAAGGGGGTGAAGTATAAAAATGGCTATATATTTTAAGTTAGTTTGGAGTAATTTATGCTGTTTTGTTTCTTTTGATAGGCTTCGCATTCAGCAATTTTCATTTCAAATAATATTTTAAGTCTAATCTTGATTATGCCTGACTAAAGAAATAACTTTAATAATCTTGAAAATGAAATAAATTATTATGATTTATCTTTTTTTACAACGTCTATTCAAAAGTAGATAATATTATTACAAATAAAATAAATATTCCTATTGATTTTAACTCTTTTTGTTTTACTATTCAACGATTTTTGTGACGGTTAAAATAAACTCTACCTCTATACATTTTCAGATAATAACTCCTTAACGATTTAACCAAATTATACTTAAAACTTAGTTTAAATTTACCCGCCGGAGGGTAGGTGAATGTGAAAAATTGCTCCAATTCCAAAGTTTCAGGCGCTCTCCTGAACGGAAGTGACGTAATAGGCGGGTTCCGGTACCACAGGACGTACCACCGGAAGTAGCTCATATAGTCTGTTAAAGTCATAATACTATTATTTACTTGATGACCGTTATAGAAAGATTAAATTGAATATAATTTTGTAAAATGTATCTAGGGTTTTACCAATAATGTTGCGGTCGGCTTCCAGTCTAACCGGATGCAGCTGAATACCAGTAAAACCCAGTTACTGGGTAATACGGTACTCCTTGGTAAGACTGATTGTCAGACTTTCGGGCTTCTGACGACCGGTAACGACTGTCAAAGAGTCACGAATGACAGCCAGGACCAGCGGCTTAACGTGCTTTCCGAGGCACGGAGAGGTCTCAGTATATAAAGATGGTAACCTATCCATGCAAAAACCGTGGCAAGCGTACCTTAATATATAGGCTCGGCTCCTATTCAAATCAAATCAAATGATTTATTTGCATAATACAGGTTGATAAAGTTGTTACAAATAATATCCGATAGATACACTGTATTAGTAAGTACCTGATGGTGTGCAAATTAATATAACTTTAGACTTACAAATCAAGTAATCAAGTAGTAGCGTCACAGTAATTTCAAGTTCAAATATTACACCATTTAAATTACAAATTAAAATGTCAGATTTATTATACCGGATGTTTTTTTTATCGTCATGAAAAAAATAGGGTAGAATAGGTGCCCGGAGTAGAAGCCTATGGCATACTTAGGTATTTTTGTTTGATTTTTCAATAGCTTAGACAGAAATTACTCTATCAATAAACACTACCTACACATTTGAAGTAAACTAGAACAATAAAAAAAGAAATTTTGAAAAAACTTTATAGATCGTTGAAAATATCGAAATTAAAATCATACGCAGGGTGCGTATAAAAAAAAACCATTTCAGATAGGACGCTAAACTGACTATTTTCATTTTCAAGCACTCTATAAACTCACATTTGATAAAATCCTGAACCTAAACTTAAAAAATAACCCTATAAGTTCCGGGTTCATCCATTAGCTATTGAAAGGAGGTTTTTCTCAAGTTCTTGCAGCATCCCGGTTCAGTTAAAGTTGGACTGTTAATATTCGCACCTCGAACTAGTCACTAACTTTGCGACGATGAAAAATTCGATGCGAAAGGTTTGGTGTGCTTGTGAGCGGGGATTATGGTTTTAGATTAATAAAAATTAACGTATCTCTACGTACACAAATAAAGACTATAATCGGAAAACGGACGGTATTATTTTCTAAATCATTTAAATAGTGATATACCTAACTTATTGCATTTTGGCAGATTTTTAATTTACTTTATTTTCTTTTTTAAATTTAGTTCTGTTAACGCTCACGTCTGGTACTCGTATAGTAAGCATGACATAATTAGAAAGGAGTATTTTAGGTATAAAAAGAAGGGATAGAGTGAAATTACAAGAAATTAAAAAGAAAACAAAATTTTAAAATGAACACACGGCCTACAGACAGCTTAAATGGCGTTGGACGGGACATATGTTAAGAGAAAGTAAAGAGAAATGGACTAAGTTAGTAACAGAATGGTATCCAAGAGATAGCAAAAGAAATAGGGGTAGACAAACCAAAAGATGGGAAGATGACCTCAAGAAAATAGCTGGTCCGGTCTGGACCCGTTTAGCGAGAGACAGGAATACGTGGAAATCTTTAGAGGAGGTCTTTGTCGACAGACAAGCTGTTCCACACAGACATCCAGTTGCCGATCATTCAAATGCAAGCTACAATTGATTAAATCAATTAGTTTTAGTAAGTAGGCATTTGTTAATTTTAAGCAAAGAAACAGCAATAAAGGCTATTTTATTTATTTATTTATAATATGTAACGTTCGTGCACCTTTGGACATGACCGAAGCCATTGTAAAGCTGTCGATGTAATTTGGTTAAAGCTCATTTAAATATTGGAATCATCGATGGCGATGAGGATCTACTTTGTATGGATTATTGGTAATAAAAAAAATATGTTTTATTTTTATTTTTGCAAATGTTAACCATTTCTTTACAGAAATCGACCATTTTAGTCAAATAACCGGGTCAAAATGATGAAAATTGTAACGATTTGTAGCTCTGATTTAAAAAATATTAAAGATAATTGCCATTTTATTGTTGATTATTGTGTTTCATGTGTTAGCAAGCAGATACCTAATATTTAAAAAAAATTCATACATTGGTTTTTTTTTATAAATTTTCAAAGTTGTGCCCGCAGATATCTTCAAAAAAATATACTTAAAATGTCAAATTACTCGAAAGTGGTCGACATAGGGGTCATAAGGGGTCATTTGGTTGCAAATGTATATAATAATGAGGGATACAATGATTCTTACAGCATTTGTTTTCGCTCATGTTATGCTTTAACTTTTAGTCCATCGTGTCAAAAAAATTGATTGTTGTCCTTATCACACTTCCATTATTTTGAGAAAGAGTAATTTTATAGTAGAGTGTATGAAAATCAGAAACATTAAATATTGAATATAATCGACTAGTTTCAGGCATTGTATTTGGAATCTTATGTGTTGTACCTATACCGGATATCCGGATTTTCCACACTTAACAACTTACGCTGTGTCCTTGGTGTCACTTTGACTGTAAATATCTTTAATAATTAACGGATTATCAGAATAATCAGATAGAAAACGCCGACCTCATCTAGTTTTTTTAAAATATAAAATGTAAAAGTAAAAGGCTTGTGTAAAAGTCTTTGTATAAATCTACTTACAGAAATAAAATCATTTATCACTTTGAAGGACACTATACGCCTATAGCAGTAATCACATTAAAACTTCTATTGTGTCTCGTTCGTGTCCAAAGTGATAATGGGAAAAAATATCCGCATTTTTCAACTCGCTTTCCGCTTTCAGTCAGGAAAGACTTCGTGCTCGTTCGCAAATTAAAAAGTTGCCGAACACTTTCGCTCGCAAACTTTCAACTATTCCATCCACCATTTTGGTTTTAAACGTTTAACTTTTTAATTTTCACTCTTTGACGCTAGGATTTGGCTTTCGTTCTTTTATGCCAATGTGATTGATTTAGTCTTTTTTTTTTTGGTTTAATGTTGTGAATACTTAAATTATTTCAGTTCATTTGGTAGGTATAGGTACCTACCTACCTTATTTGAAAAATATGGACTTAAAATATTGTATAACATTTTCTAGTTAGAATTACTGTGAAGTACGTTTAAGTATCCAAAAAATTAACACTGCCAGGTTAAAATTTTTTCATTTAGTTCCTGTTTCATCAATATTAATAATTATAATTATCGTCTCAGTTAAAACTAGTGTAATAACACGAGGTAGGCAGGAAGACAGAATCAGTTATTTACGTGCACCAAAATAAAACCAAATAAAATCATTCCTCAGAAACGGAGAAACGCAAAAGAAAATTATCTCCATTTGAGTTGCCCCCAGTATTTTGAATGACTTTTAATGAATCTATCTTTACCCTTCACGAATCAAATTATATTTTGATTGAGTATTTTATTATAATAAAAAATAAATGTATTTCATGTTTGTCCGTAAGTTACTTTTGTTTTTATGAACAGGTAGTAAATTGGATACTTACCTACTTACGCGGAAAATTGTTGCTAGACTACTTTAAGCTTCTTAGGCTGTAAGTATTTACCTATTTTTAAATTACATAAATACCTTAAACAAATAATTATGATCTATTTACGGGCACGAAAATATATGTATTTTTTTTTAATTTAAAGGCATCTAAACAATGAACGTATACTTTTAAGAAATACTTCAAGACTTATCCAAATGACAACGATTTAAAATTGTTTCTAATTAGAACGGCCCAAACTACTTTGTCACTTAGATTTTTTGTCTAAGAGAGTTTAAAAGACTGCTTACTTTTCGTTGGATTGTTTGAATAATTCTACGAATATTTACATTAGTAATTAACATTTCTGAAAAACCTTAACAAGCAATCAAAAAGTTGATTCACTTTTCGTCAAAATTAAATACTTCAGTCATAGGTACAGACGCCAGCACATCAAGCTACTACAATCTGTCAGATTTCTTTAATAGATTTTCGACTTTATTGCTAAGGCATTAGGTTCAAGGTTGATTGGGAAAATCTGACAGTTTCGGGTAGGTTGACCTGCTGGCGTCTGTACCTACATCGAATGCATCGCTTGGAAAATTCCCCTTCTTCAGAAATGTGACTACCGACCAAATCTCTCCCAAACAGTTGTTTCTAGATCTCCTCTTATTTCCATTTCACTCATTACGCGGAGATAAAATTTAAATTGCAAAACTCACCCCCTTTTGAAAAAAGGGATAGTGGGCGTCAAAAAAGTACCAAAGTAGGTACCAAGGGGAGGGTGGGCACCCCATGAAATTAATATTTTTCGCCGACCGTGTTCTTGTTATCGAGGATTTTAGATTTATTAATGTTTGAGCGGAGATTTTCTTTATGTTTGACGTCTTCAAAGATGAATGGAGAAAGAAAGATTATGTGGGGAAGATAGGTAACATCGAACTTGTCTAGACATTTTAGGCAAAAAATAGTGTTACATATTAATATGTAATACTACCTATATAACGCACAAAATAGCATCATTTGACAGGCCAGCTGGCGTGGTTGGTTAAGATACCTACCGGCTATCATGTCGCAGGTCGTGTGTTCGATTCCCATCCAGGACAAACATTTGTGTGCGTGAACATGTCTGTTTGTTCTGAATCTGGGTGTAATTATCTATATAAGTATGTATTTACAAAAAAAAAGTAGTGTATGTATTATATCAGTTATCTGGTTTCCATAGCACAAGCTCTGCTTAGTTTGGGATCAGATGACCGTGTGTGAAATGTCCCAGGATATTATTATTATTATTAATATTATTTGACTTTTGTCATATCTTGTTCTGCTTCTGATTTGAATAACCCTTTTATTCAAATCAAAAGTTATGCTCCATTGCAACTGGTCAACCCAAGTTTAGGTTAGCCACCAAATGAAATCACATACGTTTATTTGTTGATTCTACGTAATGTAGTGAATATCAAAAACAAAACACTATCATGGACAATTACGTCGAGGAGTTTTGTGCAAATTTTTCAAGATGTCAAGTCGTTCGACGCCCTGAGCGAAACTTTTCAAAGCCAATTTTCTCTTTAATGGGACCCATTTGTTTGTTAAAAACATTCTGGAGATATCTCTCTGGCGCTGTAAGACTTGAGCCACTTCTGCCTGTTGTTTTGTGGTTAAAAAGAATTGTTCTGAGGGTTTTGGAGTTGGTTTCACGATCCTTAATGACAGATGGGTGATATCGAGTGTTTTGGCTGTTTTATGGGTATCAAATTAGGTTAGTTCTAAAATGTGTATTCGTATATAATATAATAAAATTCCGAATGACCTTAAAACTTTAGATATTAGATTGTTTAAAAACAAACTACATGTATGGTTGAACAATAACAATTTTTACAGCATTAAAGAATTTACTGACGGGAAACAATTTTGTTAACGTAACATAACATTTGCATGCTATGATAATAAGCAAAACATGTATGACCTATAATGACCTTAACATCTTTATACACCATGTTTTACGCAAATAAATATTATTATTATTATTATTATTTGTAAAAATAACATTTTCTCTTAGGGCTGATAATTCAATAGTCGTATAACTTTTATCTGAAGAATAAATATGACAGTTTGCCATATTTATTCCATAAGTAAATGTTATCTGACGATTGAAAAATTTCGGCGTTTTTAAATTCCGCTATTCTTTTTCTCTGTCTCCCTTGTTACTTAGTGGCTATTTAATTAGGTGTATAGGTATACTCAAAATTCTTAAATCGATTGTTTTTTAACGGGTACCTACATAGGTATACCTTTAAATGTGTTATTTTTCTTCAAGAACCCGTTAACGTAGTTTCTATTACTTTCCGCAAAAATCAACATACCGACAACAGTCGCAGATATTCAAGTTCGTCCGTTGCTCCTTGACTCACTACTAACTTTTATCCCGTCTTAAGGCCTATTCAAACCTAAGCGGTATTCGCTACCGTCTGCAGTAGAGAAAACCGAGTCGGTATGCGGTAATATTACTGTTCATTCATCTGTACCGCTTTTGCCGCAAAACATAATACTAAATACCTAAGCGAAACCCGCGCGGTATTACCTCTACCCATAGCGGCAGCGAATACCGCTTAGGTTTGAATAGGCTTTTATGCTATTTTCCTATAACTTGTGATAAATGATTTTTATTTCTGTAAGTAGGTTTGTACAAACACTTTCACAAGTCAATCACTTCTTTTTTTTTTTAAACTAGATGAGGTCGGCGTTTCCTATCTGACTACTCTGAGAAGAAAGGCCGAAACAAACTCAGAGGTCACAGTCTCTTATAAAGTCCAGACATAATCTTAGTCACTTCATGTGAAGACCATGTAGATTGGTGTCTGAAATGGTCTTTTGAGGAAAGAACCACACAGATTGAGAGGACCTGTCCAGTCAGTGCACGCATTTGTCAGTAATCGCGCAGCTCAACTCAGAACTTAAGGAGCTCAACGATTTGACGAACAATACCAAAGAAAGGACATTGGGGTAGGCCGCATAGCCTGTGCCGTTACCGCATAAAATGTGCTGACACGAGATACCATATAAGTCTTATAGGTATGGTATTTTGTATTATAAGATATCGCTTACACGTGTCAGAAATAGACAAAGCAATTAATCGGTACTTAAAATACCCAATTTCAAAAGCAATCGTTTTATATTAATTTTCGTAACTCAAAGACGACAGCCATCATTAAAATTTTCTCTAAAACTCCGGTCCCCTAATTAAAAAATCGTGTCGAAGGGCAAATAAAATCAATTCCACCCCGCTTTCGCCCTGCGAAGAGTTCCGAGGAGTTTTTCTTACCCCTTTCCCGCTTTACGTCGTAATTATATTTATATAATGAGTGGAAAGTTTTGATGGACTTATCCCGAAGCATTGTTATGAAAGTTTTTGGAAAATTCCGTTTTATTTTATAAAAGTGGGTTTAATTTATTTTTGAATGATTTGGTGTTGGGATGTCCATCATTGTAAGATTAAGTGGGTTTTAAAACCATAAGTACCTACCAACATTGTAAGTTTAACTTACAATGTGCCAAATAGATAGTATTTTTGAGCTATGCTTTTTTCACAATCAGTTTTTTAAAATAATTAACGTTAAAATATTTACCTACCAACAAAATTAATAACCGATTAATAAGCTTTTAATTCAGCATCATATATACATAAAAGTACCTACCTATTACCATTTTAATACAACGAATGAAAAAAGAACATGACAAAATGCTACAATATTTTAAAAAGAGAACGCTTTACAAATTTATTTTTTAAGAAGCACCGGCCATATTGAACCCCACCCCACTCCACGAAGACGCCCACGACAGAAAAACCTTTAGAATTGAACAAAAATGTCCGCGCCAATGAGGGGTTGCTTTTAAAAATATAATCAATAGCGAAGCGGGGGAGGGTTAGAAAAAAAACTGTTAAAAGAATTAGTTATAGTAGGGTTTATGATTGAAGATTGGGCAGTGTTGGGAAGTAAAAATGTTTTGTTTTTATTTTATGAGATGGGCATTTTTTCTGTGACAAGTATGTAATTATGAACTTACCAAATGGGATGTATTCAGGTTTTCAAGTATTTGAAAACCGGCTTAGTAAACCTATATCAAGCTGTAATCACATTTAACATAACTTTACTATAGCAGAATACATTTCTAAGAACATGTGGGCAACATTTTCATCGTAGACACTGAATTTAAAGAAACCAAATTTTAAACCCAAAACGCGACAACGGGGTCAAATTCCCATTTAATTTAAAATCTTAAAACTAATACTTCCTAAACTACACTTCACGAACATGGTCAAAATACAACTGAACTACCTAACCCTATCAATGCGATGGGGTCAAAAAAGTTGTCTTACCGGTTATCTTGCCGCAGGGAACAGGACAAAGGACAGAAAGGGTGCCAACTGGACATAAAAGAATCACCTTTAGCTAAAAAAGGGAACGGACGCGGTACTAATAATAGCGGAATGTACCTATTATAATATTTGGACCTATTTAAGTATCCAATGGGTCGGCTATTGTGATTTTTGCGGAACTGACCTGACCGGTTTTTGGTAGTGATGTGGTGTGGATGTGTTGTGGTGATGGGTTTTTAATTTTGTCGATATTTTTGCAATGTCGGTTTTATCACGTTGTGTAATAAAGTTATTGTTAAAAACTTTGTTTCTGTTTAAAGTGATAACAATTAAGCCCATGTGGTGACTGGTAATTATTGACCGATACTTAAACACATGATTCTACTCATAATAATAAACTACTTTTAATATGGTACAAAAATAAATAAGCTGTTCCCTACGTTTTGACGAGTTATGCGAACATAAATGTAGGGAACAGCAGATTTTTTTTAGCGATTTCAGGTTTGGCCCCAAGTAGAAGTGGTTTGTTATCATGTGTTTAAGTATCGATCACTAATTACCAGTTACCCTATATAAGAATCTTTTGCCTTAGAATGAATATGAGCAACATTTTGACTAGTAATTTATTTGAAAGTTTGTGAGTCTAGCTAGTATTTTATTACAATAACTACATGTTTCGGACTTCAATTAATTTTATCTTGTCTTGATAATTATACTCGTAGCTAGCTTAATTTCTAGAAACGCCTAAACCAAACTATCGACACACACCTATCGATAGACCAGACAACATGTCCAACGGTCCACATAAAAAAAACAACAATTAAAACGCGAAGAATTGTCCAGGGGTACAATGTGCCTGATTTGCATTCTCACCGGACCGGTTCTCACGGCGGCAGAGGAAGGGTTGCAGCCGGCCAAAGCGTATGTCTTCATTTCACACCTCGTGGCTTAGCCAATTTAAAAACCGTTTGAATTTTAAATCTGTTTTATCTTGTGGTGAAATAATTTTATAAGTGAAAGTATTTTTTCCCAGTTTTTTCTGGACACTGGTTTGCTAATGTACTCGAACAAAAAGTTATGGGTTCCACAGTAACATAAATCAGTAACTGATTGCCTAGTAACTGATATGAATTCAGTAAAATCTGTACTAAATAGTTTTGGAAATTGTAGTATGATTTAATTATCTTTTAAAAACCGACTTTTCACTAGGACTATATTACACAGGCGGGTTACGAATTTTGAATTTGGAATGCAGACGAAAATATCAATAAATTACGTTCGAATTTTGAATGTTTCACCATTTTAAAAATATATAGGTTTTGTAGAATTTTCTTTAGTTTTCCACATGGAGTGGAAACAAAGTCGTTGTAATTGCATTTCATGGTTGTGGATACGCTACAAGTGAAAATTTCAAACATCTGAAAAAAAACACAAAGGTTTGTTTATCGCACTATTAAGCGATACGAGGAAGATTCAAGAATAGAAGACAGAGAGAGTAGTGCTCGACCTCATACGCTTCGCCATCCAGCGGTGATCAAAACCATCAAGACGCGAATCCCGTGCGGAAGCAAAAACTGTTGGCTCTTAAACAGAACCATGGTGAAAAGGGTGTTGAATGAAGACCTCGGCCTACGGGCTTACAGTAAAATAACAGTTCAGGAAAAAATAAAATATTTTCAGATAAAAAAGAAAATACAGTCGAAGAGAGCTTCAATAAGCAAAATGACAAGGTGTATGCTCATAACAGCAATGAAGCGAGCAGACGAGTCCTGCGCATCCAACGTGGTCATCAACCCTCATCGGCGATGGTTTGGCTTGGATTGTCGTAATAGGACTACATTATATTTAGAAGCACTCTTACAAGGCCTGGTTCTTGCAAGGCTTGCTAGTTACGTCATTATTTTCTGTGCAACCTCTAAAATAAATGCTGTTGCTATTAAAATATGAATTTTATTGATTTTTTAAACAGCAATAAACAGTGATGATCAACAATGACGGTGATTGAGGATTGTTTCATTATAATAAATGTTTAAATATTACTTTATTCCCTAATGAACACAAATAAAAGTCTATAAAAGAAAACTATTAATTTGTAATTATTATATTATAATAATTTAGAAAACTATTCATTTGTAATTATTATTTATATTATATTAATTATTATTGCTACGCGGTAATTGCTACGCGGGCGTAGCGCTACGAGTTACGTAGATGCTGGCTACGAATTCACGAAGAATTTTTATTTTTTTACTAAACATGATATTTATCTCCTAATTTTGTATTCTCATTTGACTGTACTATCTTTCACTGAATCATTACCTAAAATTAGATGAGATTATAATCTAACGCAACCCTGAATACATCTTCTATGCAATTAAATAAAATTGATGTGACTGTTTGTAATGTCAAAATAATAGCTTTTTACTAAAGGCATATCAAGGTATAATCTCCGAAACGGCTGGACCGATTTTGACAGGACTTTCACCTGGCAGATTGTTGCTGTTATAAGGAGTAACATATGCCCGGTTTCTGAAGAATTCTTAAACGGAGTTTAAACTCTTAATAGCTATTGATTTGACAAAATGTTATCAATATAAGCGAATTTCTTCCTTATGTACGGTTTTTGAGGTCCTCGGATAAACCATCGGTAGTACCTATGTAGTGGTATGGAACCACACATGCGCTTAAGTGCCTATAACTTCGCATGTCTGCGAAGTTCAACAGACAGTCAACAGTCAACAGTCGTCAGTCGACGTCACGACAACACGCAACACTGTCGTTACCTACCGCGTCATCCGCGTCATTTCATAATTGTCATACAATCAGTTTCTGTACCGTGTTAATTTTAATATCATTTTATTAAACTCATGTGTACCACTAAATGAACATTTAATTTCATAGATCCTAAATCACGTCCCAACAAAAGTTCTATACCTAATTCATTTGACTTTTAAGCTAAATTTTTCCTTAACGAAGTATTCAGAAACACGATATCGAACCAATAATCACTACCGTAAACTGGGGTTACTTTGATAACAACTTTTGACATATTAAAACTTATTTTTATAACATATAATCTACAACGCCAAAAAGAAACTATCTTAAATAGATGTATGATGCTTTGTAGATATTATTAAAATAAGTTTTTCATATGTCGAAAAACGTTAACAAAGTAACCCCGTAGTATCAAAGTAACCCCAGTTTACCGTATCGAAAGGATAAAACGCTGTTTAAAAACCTTAGAAGCCGAACATTAGACTACTTTTATTTTAGAAAAATAATTAGGGTTCCGCGCAAAAAAATGGTATTAAACACTATGTACTACATATCTAAATCGCTTTACTACCTACAATGTTATAAGACCCATATCTTCCCTGCATCTCCTCATAAATCACAGTTATCTACATCTGGTCATAGTGTGAGCATCTTGACCCTGTTCCACCATGGTCAATGTGACGTCACATAGCGTCTTATCAATCTTAGCACACAATGTTAGAGATGGGATGTGTTGATCAGTTTGTTATTATTTACTTGTTTGTAAGAGATATTCTGTGAAGTTTCGACATTGTAAGATAAATTAAGGTATTAAGGTAGATACAATATGGATTACTGAGGGGCTTGTGGCTAAATAATAACATCCGCTCGGGTCAATCTGTGGATGGGTGACCATGTTTACGTGGCCATATCATTGTGACCATGGCTGTCATTCGTGGATCTTTGACAGTCGTTACGGGTCGTCAGAAGCCCGAAAGTCTGACAACCAGTCTTACCAAGGGGTATCGTATTACCCAGTAACTGATGGGTTTTGGAGGTCAGATAGGCAGCCGCTCCATTTAAAATAGACTGAAAGCCGACCCCAACATAGTTGAGAAAAGGCTGGAGAGATGATGACAATATTGATTACTAAAGTAGTTCGATTCTGAAGATTAGGAATTCCTATGAAAATAACTATAGAGCTACATTGTATAATACGAAAATATCCACACGTAGCGATCTGCAGTTTGGTTCAGTTTTAAGATAAACAATATTTTATACTCACGACATGATTGAGGAGCTCGTGGCTATGTAATAACAGCCGCACGGGTCGATCCATCAGGTTAAGCTACGCTTGCCGGGGTTGGTCTGTGGATGGGTGACCATCTTTTCATACCGAGTCTACTCCGTGCCTCGGAAAGTACGTTAAGCCGTTGGTCCCGGCTGTCATTCGTGGATGACAGTCGTTACGGGTCGTCAGAAGCCCGAAAGTCTGACAACCAGTCTTACCAAGGGGTATCGTATTACCTAGTAACTGGGTTGTGGAGGTCAGACAGGCAGTCGCTCCATGTAAAATACTGGTATTCAGCTGCATCCGGTTAGACTGGAAGCCAACCCCAACATAGTTGGGAAAAGGCTAGCCAGATTGATAGGCAGATGATTACCGTTTAATACGGAACCGGATACATACTACCTAGCTCTGCATTAAGGATTTTTCTAAAGGACGTATAAATGGACTCAATTAAGAAGTTGAACTATTTTCTACACAGTGTTTAGAATAATTTCGCTATCGGAAAATTACCAAATACATAATACCATCAATAGATAACTTATCATCACGCCGTGTAAGTGCCCTGAATTCTCAAACAAAACTTGACTTTTAAACATTTTTATCTTTAAAGTTTCTAAAACAGTTAGCTTATTGCCAACATTAAAATAACTAGTGTCATAGTAACTATAATATCATCCAAACGAGTGTTATAATGTTGTATTAAATTTCATTATGCAACTCCTTTGTCTTTCGATCCCTTCCTTACTCATCAAACAGCCACATTCTCACTACTCAATTCGTGGTACGAGTATCTTTATAAATTTCAAAAATAGAACATTGTCATGCGCACGCGGTTCACTACCATAGCGCCGTAATTTAAAAATATAAATAATTATTACAATAAATAATTCTATCCTATACAACAATAATTCTAACCTATACATTGTTTGTTTGTATTAGATACTCAGCAATTAAACTTTCCATTAATTTACATACAGTTCTTACCTACAACACTGTACAACACCCTATGGTTTCAGAACCTTTTATAGAGGATTCATATCTTGGGTGTAGATAAAGTCTTCTACGCAATGCAATTACATAATTAGGTATTAAAACACTCATGTGATACTATTATCACACTCGACTCGACTACTAATATAATAAGGTAATTGTTCAAAGTTTTGTATTGTCTACCGCCGTACGGCGCGTTGCCGCGGTCGACATTAGTGCGACCACTAGACCAACGAGGTAGTATCATCTGATTCTAACTCATCATACATCCTGACCAAGCCCTACGATACATCCCGACCAAGCGCTACCGTACATCTTAACCAAGCGCTACCGTACATCCTGACCAAACCCTAGCGTACATCCTGACCAAGCCCTAGCGTACATCGTGACCAAACCCTACCGTATATCTTGACCTAGTCCTTTAGATATAGGTAAAGGCTAAAGATAACGAATCTCCACTTAAGTAATTTTCCTTAAGTCTAGCTTATCCTAAAAACAGCTAAGCAGAAGCTCAATTTCCTCTTTTGTCCCAAAAAATTCTCAGGTTACTCAAAACCCCGGAAGACAACCAAGATGAGCAGCTGATCAATTCAAAACTACCCACTGGTCCAAATTAACAGTTTTTTGTACCATCTTATCCATTATCCCAAACTCTACAAGACAAACATTATTGTAAGTTCCCCTTCGTTATAGCGTGATAATATGCAATTAATTTAAATTACAATGCTCAGGGGTCTGATTGACCTGCCATTTTTTTCTTGAGAGCGGTTTAGGGTTGTCTTTGAAGGGTTATGGACAATGTGGACATCTTGGGAGATAAAAGGTAACGGTTTTCAATGTCCGTGTGTGATTATTAATTACACAGAGATCAACCTCTGTGTAATTAATAGAAGAATAAAACCGTTGATGAATTTTGAATTTATAACCTAACATCACGACTGTCATCTTGGAAGATAAGGCAGAGGTGTAGTAGGTACCTACAGCAGGGTACACCTACATTTCACACAGTTATATAGAATATATATATATATTTTTGACTGAACAGACAGCAGTGCTGCTGGGGAGTTTGTTGCGCCACTTCTTCTCCTCAGCTAAAGCACTAGGAAGTGGTGAAGAGCGGGTGTTTTGGGGGACTGTCTTATGTGATTTTCACGTTCGAAAAGTGCTGATTCTCAGCCTAGTTTGAATAAATGACTTTTGATTTTGATTTTGAGTTATGTTTAAGAAGGAAGCGTCAGAGTAGCCCGCGAAATTCAAATTTTCTTACGTTTTTTGCAATTTGCAAGTCAGTTTTAAGTTGTATAATGAATAAAGTATGATTCGCGACCGTAATAAATAATTTATAGAATTGTAATCATTAGAATTAGTAATACAACTCCTTAAGTTAGTATAATGAAATAGTCATTCTTTAGGATTATTTGGTCTTAGTAAATAGGTACATACTTGTTACGGTCGTGAATCATATTTTGATCAATATACAACTTAATACCTACTGACTTTCAAATTGCAAAAAACCTAAGAAATTTTGAATTTCGCGGCTAGAGCCTAATGCCATCAACCGGGGACAAGTCCAGACTCCGGACTGATATTGAGAATTTCCAGATTTTTTTTTAAATAGCTTATTGTTTTTATTGATCTTCCGTCCGAGTGGTCTAAGTAGATATTAAAGCTTATTTTCGTAAGATGGTTACCTATTTTTGACGTGAAAACGTGTTTGCGCTCGGTGTGCTGATGGTAAGTTCAATATTTCTGACCGACAAAAACATGTAAGATTTCAACCACTAATAACTACGAGATTTTTAATGCTAGAGTGATGGTTTACCATTCAAAAGATAGGTCATATTTATAACATTTTTAGGGCAGTGTATCATTTGCCTGTAAAGTCACATTGCGAGTGCATGCACATGCGCGCGACCCTCTACTTTTCACTGTGTCGAAATATCACATTCGTATAGCGCAAAAACGTGTTTAGGTAGGTCAGTTATTCTGGTGTCTTTGTCAAGAGTTGACAAAGCACTACCAGGACTTATAGAGAAACAACTGTAATATTAGCCAAAATAGGTTTAAAAATGAATATGAAGTTGACAATAGCAAAATAATGTCAGATGTCGTCTCATATCAGCCGTATATCTACACAAAAATGAAAAAAAACCCAATCGAAGAAAGCTTGCATCAAAAGTAATGCAATGAGTCTAAAAAGTCTAGTGCCCGTAAGAAATTCTCTAGCAAGTAGCAAAAGTTTAAGATGTCGTCTCATATCGGCCGTAAATTGCTCAGAACTGAAAAATATCATATAATATAATCGGTTAAAGCTTACTTTATAAGGAATGCAATGAGCCTACTAAGTCTAGTGTCGAGCAAATACAATGGCTACGGCGGTATCGGAAACCGTAGTAAAATTTCAATCTGTTTTCACGAAAACAAATGGCGCAGACTCGAACTGCGCCTACAATTTTTTTAACATTGTTTTTTATATGAAATCATCCACCTTGGCCTTCGCTTATTAAAAGTGAATAGTTTCTGGGTAGATTTGTATTTAACCGACTTCCAAAAAAGAGTAGGTTATATGTTAACTACACTACCGAATTAGGACACTGTAATGGTAGCGTAGGTAAGTAAATAAATAAAATAAAAAATTTCGACTTTATGTTTTCTATAATGTTAGTATGTTCACCAAGGGGCTCGTGGCTAAATAATAAATGCCGCATGGGTCATTCGAAGGTTAAGCTACGCTTGCCGCGGTCGGTTCGTGGATGGGTGACCGTCCGCTACATTTTTAGACCTCTCCGTGCCTCGAAAAGCATGTTAAGCGTCATTCGTGGATTTTTGACAGTCGTTACAGAAATTCAGAAGCTCAAAAGTCTTACCAAAGAGGTATCGTGTTATCCAGTAACTGGGTTGTGGAGATCAGATAGGCAGTCGCTCTACGTAAAATACTGGTATTCAGATGCATCTGGTTAGACTGGAAGCCAACCCCAACATAGTTGGCAAATAGGCTAGGCAGATTGATATATATGTTCACCGATTTTGAAAATTCGTTTTTTCTTTGAAAGGGTATGCTCTCGAGGTGGTCCAATTGTCACCAAGTCAGAATCTGATCAGGGGATCCCATGGAAACCATAAAATTTTATAGGCACACCTATAGTGATTTGGGTATTTTTTATAGTAACTTGTGCATTTGCTCTGTTTTCCTGGTTCTTAGTAAAATTAACGTCCCTGCATCGGGAAAAGACTTCCGAAATTAAAGTTTTTTTTTTCACTTTGTACCTAGTGCTTTTTTTTTTGGAAGTCGGTTTTTTTTGTAAAAACTTTTTTAATACGCATTATCTCGCTATCCGTAATGATAAAAAAAAAAATCACGACATAACAGTAAGTGATGTCTTATTCCACGCCCTTTTCCGTTCGAACTTTCGTACAAAAATTTTCACCACAGATAGAAATATAATGCGACATCTGGCATTGAATAGATGAATTAACCAAAGCTGCGTCATCTAGTATCAAATAGAACAAATGTGTAACGCCATCTATTGACCAATAGCCAACCCTAAGTGGCAGCCTCTTTAGTAAAATTGAGGTACTAATAAGTTTTTATGCGCCCTCTGACGCCGAGTAGAATAACAATTTTTAAACTTATCTTTTGACAGTAAAAACACCTAATAATAACCATCAAAAATAATTTTATTACTTTAAATAACAGTATCTCGCAGGTGCTCACCTATTTTTCACGTATTTAAGTATTTTGAATGTGCATCATTTTTCTTAGTGTTTGCTACTCGGTACTAGATGGCGCAAATAGTCTTCCGACCCCATTTCGTCAGCCACCCTTCGTTCTACAGAAGGGTGTCTGGCGGTATCAATCTAAAGTAATATTCGTATTTAACTGAATTTAGTCTAAAATATTCTCTGCGATGTTGGCGGACACAAAGTGCTGCATTATATAATGTCACAAAGAATCATTATTTTGTTTTTTTCTTATAAATATTTTTATGAAAGATAGATCCCACCAAAAACATTTTCATGTAAAATGTTGCCAAGACGAGACCATAGGGCTCGCACAGTTAAAAAGTTATCAGATCTCGTGTAGAGCCAACCTTGTTACTCTACATGCCCTAACTCTACAAGCCCTTACTTCACAAACTCAACGACTTAGTCAAAATATGACGCTTGGCCGTTTCCTTACTACAAGAACTGAAAAGTAAGTATAGTAAGTAATAGTGTATAAAGTTTTCACCTTACGCCCATGTGACGGTAGCGAAACGGCCAAGCCACATATTTTGACTAAGGTGTAGAGTTTGTGAAAAAAACGACAAACGACGAAGCGCTTCGAGAAAAAGTAGGCTTGCCCTTGCGCTTCGATTGGCTCGTCTTGGCGGGGGCACTGCCGTGCTCCCAGATAGTTTAAATAAAATTTAACTATGAAATAATATCTACGAAAAACTCAAACGTAAAGCATCAATTTCATGTAATACATTTACAGACACTTTTGAATTGAGGAGCTCGTGGCTAAGTATTGAATAACAGGCTCGCACGGCTCGATCCATCATGTTAAGTTACGATTGCCGGGGTTTGGTGACCATCTTTACATACCACGACCACTCCGTGCCTCGGAAAGCACGTTAAGCCGTTGGTCCCAGCTGTCATTTGTGAATCTTTGACAGTCGTTACGGGTCGTTAGAAGCCAGAAATATATCGACCAGTGCGGCTGTTATTACTTAGGGCCGGTTTTTTAATCCGTAGTTAACTCAACCAATGGTCAAACATAGTCACTAATGGTTGAGTTTTGCTTAACCCTTCGAATGCCGGAACGTAGGTCTGCGCAACATTTTTTTATGCGAGTGCGCCACTCGAAAAAACACCTAATTACATTAATGTAATTAGGTGTTTTTTCGAGTACAGCTAAAATCGCGCAGACCTACGTTCCCGGCATATGAAAGGTTAAATGTGAAAAGGCTAAACATGAATGTATTAATGTTAGCTCATTCATATTAAAAAATAGTAACTAATGGCATAACTCATTCAGGTTTAGCCTTTCACATTTAGCCAAACTTCAACCATTAGTTACTACGTTTAACCATTGGTTGAGTTAACTACGGATCAAAAAACTGGTCCTTAGCCGCTAGCTCCTGATACCCCTTTTAATAAGAGCTGATTTAGGCGGTTCAATTTACTTTTGCCTGTGGCATACCATATGTTGTATTAACACGTTGTTTCATAAAAGTTGCTCCGTCTAAAGAGTGGTTAGATGAAGTCATTTGTTATTTCAATTTTATAGTACTTATGTCACAGACAAGACAATGCTTTGTGTAACTGGGGCTTTAGAAATAGCTAGTTATATATATATAGAGACAGGTAATACAAGTGTGGCTGTCATTCGTGGATCTTTGACAGTCGTTACGGGTCGTCAGAAGCCCGAAAGTTTGACAACCAGTCTTACCAAGGGGTACCGTGTTACAAACTAACTGGGTTGTGGAGGTCAGATAGGCAGTCGCTCCATGTAAAATTCTGGTATTCAGCTGCATCCGGTTAGACTGGAAGCCGACCCCAACATCGTTGGGAAAAGGCATCATCTGCCCAGGTGATGATGAGATAATAAAATTGTAGTATAGTACAAAGATTTTGATTTGTTAGAGGTTAATAAACTGTTTAAAAAAAGCAAAGTGAGAAGTCAAGACCACCGTGAGTTTGAACTTACCTAGTGAGGGATTCAGTCTTCAGCTTAAGGCAGCCTAATTCAAAATTATGCTGTTGGTGTACTTATAAAAAAAAAAATACCAGAAAAAGTAACGCTTATGATCATGGATGCAGCTGTGGAGATAGACATATGACACATCCAAACCTGAGCCTGATGCTGCTGTGGCCTGATTTAGCTTCAGTTTTTCACCTCTGAAACTTTAAAGAAAGAAAGAAAAAGTATTTATTGAGACTCGCACAAGAAGATCACAAATTACACTTAAAAGAAAAAAAAAACAAAGTAAAAATAAAAGTAATATAAAATATATAAAAACTTTCCCGAAGTCCCGTACGAGGTCAAAAGGCTCCTATCTCAGCATGATGCTGCAACATTTAAAAGTAAGTGAAGTTAGGATTGTCGTAAAATAAATATTAAAGTATTTTCATTCCCTTTTAGGGTTCCGTACCAAAATGGTAAAAAGGAACCCTTATGGCGCGACTCTGTCTGTCTGTTACCGCTGGATATCTCGAGAAGCACTAATGCTATCAACTTAAAATTTGGAATAGTTTAGATGACGTTTGCCCAACTATTTTGCAAATAAGAAAGAAATAAAAATGTATATTTTGTTTTTGCAACAGGGACTGATAGGGGGTCTTAAAAATTCAAAGTGGGGCTACTAGGGCATGTGGGAAATAATATGAAAGAGTGCTGTTTGCACATTCTCAAACATTTTTTTAGGCCTCATAGTTTTAGACTTTTGATGAAAAATGTAAAAAAAAATACAGTTCTCCCCCCTTATCTCCGAAGTTTGCATAGAGAAAAATCTGAAATTATTCTGTGTGATAGAAGTTTACGTAAAGATTACAGGAAAAATAAAACGATGTCTCCAAATAGCATAGTTTTTTTTTTTTAATATATGAAGGTACGGAACCCTCGGTGCGCGAGTCCGACTCGCTCTTGACCGTTTTTTTTAAAATAATAACTTAATATCATAAATCTTTAACGTTAAGTACATAAAATGTATGTATCCATCACACAAAATTTTCTCTTGACACTTAAATCACAAACGCGCCTCAACCAAAAGTGCAAAAATTCCCACGCTAAAACTCAAAGCCTCAGTAAAAAAAAAAAAAACAAACAACTCCACCTCATAAAGTCAAGCTACAGATTAACCAACAAATTGCTTGACAAATTACACTTTTTTACGTTAAAAAAAGTGCCGACATGCCACCGTTTAAGCACTGAATTAATCACCTCAATAACCCGCCGGATTTCTGGGCAAAAAAATCTGTTAACATTCCACAGTTGCCCGGACAAAAAATGCCCGAACACTTAAAAAGTCATTTATATTCCCGTCTCTTGTCGGAAAAAGAAGTAAAATATGCCCCGAAGGGAGAAGGGTTAAGGGGAGAATCTGATATGGTTATTTTCCAGTTAATTTCGGTTTTTCTGTTGTTTCATTATGTTGGGGGTTGAGACTTTCTTGTGGAGTATTTGGTTTATCAGGTGTATCAGTGTTTTAGTTGTTTTTGCGTAAATTATAGCCGTTAAAATGATCATAGATAAATAAGCATGCCAAGAAGATTGTGTTAGGAAAAAGACTAAGACCTGTGTTTACCAACATTCAAAACAACGGTTAGGTACTTAAACAGTTGGTTTATGTCAAATTTCCTAAGGAAAGAACTGATTAAATATCTAAACAGCCGTTTTAAAAGTAGGTGAACTTCGCCCTAAACATTTTCTTTTGTCGTGATGGTATTCCTTTATAACTTATGTTACAGAAACAAGTGGGGCAATATTAAATATGTCTTTTTGATGAGCTATCTGGGAAAGACATCAAACATTGTGGAAGACCGGAAGACCTTTTAATAAGAGCCACACGGTCGATCCATCAGGTTAAGCTACGCTAGCTAGAGTTGGTGCGTGGATGAGTGACCATCTTTACATTCCGAAACTCCTCCGTGTCTCGGAAAGCACGTTAAGTCGTTGGTCCCTGCTGTCATTCGTGGATCTTTGACAGTCGTTACGGGTCTTCAGAAGCCCAAAATATATCGAGTTACTGGGTTGTGGAGGTCAGATAGGCAGTCGCTCCATGTAAAAAACTGGTATTCGGCTGCATCCAATTAAACTGGAAGCTGACTCCAAAGACCCTTTAACAAAACCGATGTATCATGGTGTCAAACCAATTCTTTACTACAGGATGGCTGATAACCGCAAGTAAGTAGGCACATGATTTTCGTAATGCCTAGTCTCCCGGTAGAGTGATGATAATCTGGTCTCTTAATGCCACCAAAACCCAGGCGTGTCTTTTTACCACTAAAAGGAGTCGTTTCGCCCAAACTCCTACTTTTCGGAGTACATCTGTTCCTGTAACTGATCGGCTTGAGCTCCTTGGCATGGAGTTGACATGTGGTCTCAACTTCGGCGCCACCATCGAGTACAAAGCCCAAACAGCGGCCAAGAAGCTGGGCATCCTAAATAGGGTGAAGCGATACTTTACGCCTGGACAGCTTTTAACCCTTTACAAAGCGCAAGTCCGATCCTGCATGGAGTATTGCAGCCACCTTTGGGATGGATCAGCTAAGTACCAACTAGCTGCGCTTGACTCGGTGGAACGCAGAGCTAAGAGGCTCATTGGCGACGTAAAACTGGTGGATGCCAAGCTTCACAACTACGAAGAAGCCTGTTCACTCTCAAGTGAACAGGCTTCTTCTGGGTAAGCTCACTCCATCGTCGACTTTGTCTCTGTCACCTCTGACCTAGACTAGAGTCAAGAGCAAACCTATCTCAAATAAAAAAAAAATGTGTCAAAGGTTATTTATTTTCATAAATAATTGTATACTACCAAGAGCTTTTTACTGTTAAACCCTTATAAATAGGGTTACAACATCCATTAATTTCTAGCACAAAAGTACTTCGATCCCCCGAGAAGTTAGACAATCGTCAGCAAGAATAGATTCAGTCAAAAACCATGACTCCACTAACACCTCTTTCTGCATCCACATTTTCTCACATTTCGATCCCTAATCCTCGAAAGCAGACGTTTCTGTCCCGTCCCGTCCGGTCCCGGTGTTGTCCGGTGTCCGGGACAACAAGTTACTTAGCCGGCCGCGTCCGTGTGGCCGGCTAGTAGCTGGCCTGTCCCGAGGGAGGGGTAGGTTAGGGACACACAGAGTGCGTGTTCTTGTTATGTTTACGTGCTAGAAATGTTTTATGTGAAAAGTTTGTATTTGCTGAATAAATAAAACAAGAATGAAAAAAATATTTATTATTTGATTTGGGCATAGGCCAGTTTAAAGAATGACTAAGCTATTCAAACCCTCACCTGGTAAAACAAAAACCCTGACTCAGAATAGATGACCAGCAGTGCTATTCTGTAAAAATCTCACCGTGAAAACTTAGGTGCAGTGAGCGTGGAGTGAGCTGTCAATAGTGTCAACACCTAGCATGAGGTGGAATGACAGCTCACTTTACCTAACTTTTCACGGTGAGATTTTTACAGAATAGACCGACAGATCACAAGGTTTAAAAAAAGCTGTGGTCTGGTATACGGAGAGGACCGAAATAAGTAACGCCGTTTGCCATAGTCTTCAAATAAATAATAAATAAATATACCTAGTTCCTGAAAAGTTTAGACAGATATAGGTGATGAAGTTTCTTGTGTTGTTTTCTGTCTACATTAGACTGTAGACAATGCAAAATAATTTATGATAACGTGTAATTTATGAGAACAACTATGTAGAAGTGCTGATTTCTACGAAGTTGTTCTCCTGAAGTCTATTTTAGGAGCTACAATTCTGTCTTGCTTGTAGTTTGCGTCATGTAAGTTTGCCGCTCTGAAAGCAACCAGGCTTTCCGATGCGAATGGAATGGCGCTGCAGTTTTAGTATAGATATTTACTAGACCTTTAATTTTTTTTTTAATCTGCTGATTCCTACAAAAATGCAATATCTAAGCGGTGAAAATCTATGGAATAGCATTTTATTTTTAATAACCGACGAAAGATTTCAAGGCATTGAAATGAAAGAATTAAACCCCTTAATCAAACAGACTGGATAAAAATAAAAGATTTGATTTATTTACTTACTAACTCAAAACCGAGGCCTAGGTATTCCATTCATTTTTCTAGTGTAGTCCCATCAATCCGGTTGCTTAGGTTCACATGGGTTTACACCTTAGTTCTAACGCTGAAAAGCCTAAAACAGACTTTTGAAAAGGATAGTTCACCAAATCTGACAACAGTCCTTATCAGAATGTCTCAACAGATTATCTTCATACATTCTACACTTGCGTGAAAAAAAAATCGACCCACCCCGTTCTCTTCGAATAGAAACAAGATAATTCATCAAGTTTAATTAACAATAACCTAATATATGTTGTATCAAAACTTTCTTGAATATATGTAGATTACGTTAGTGTAATATATATCCAACCTGATTCATTAGTTTTTGAGAAAATCATGAACTTACGAACATACTGGTCGAAAAAAGACCCTCTTTTTTGAAATCGGTTAAAAACTTGATTAAATAATGATAAATAAACGAGCACTAATAATCAAAACAATGCTTTTGTCACCTTCACTGACAAAAAATGTCACCCAGTTTTTCCAAACAAAAGTGAGTGATGAGGACATTTAAAGAATCGAGTCGATTTTGTAAAGAATATTGCTTTTATCAAAGTATATAGGGGTATGTGTAAATAAACTTTATCTTACCTACTTTCACACAACATATAATAATTAAAATATACATTAAAATTTTGAGATATCGTCTCACAGATAGATAGCATGGGGTGGGCCAATTTTTTTGCATGCAAGTGTATTAGTTATTACTTTATAGCGCATATTTTTTTATTCAATTTTAAAATACTACAATCTACCGTTGTACCACCACCCTTAACAGCCTCGTTAGCATTCATCGGCGTTTATTTTACGATTTTTCCCGCATTTTTTTTATTTTTTTCGCTCGTTTACACGCTCCGAGGGACGCTTTACACGACATGGATGATTTTTATAATTCAATGTGGCGGTTTATTTACGTGTTTATGGTAATACAGTCCCGGAATGGTAATAAAGACTTTTGAAATAAAAATGGAGGTTTTATTTTTGAAATGAATTTCATGGAGTCATTATCGGGTGTTTTTGGTATTTTTTTGTGAATGTTGGTTTTCACAGAACAGTGTTGGTTTTAGATTTACCGGTGTGACAAAAATATTTTACATAATCTACCTAACCTTTTCCCAACTATGTTGGGGTCAGCATCCAGTCTAATCGAATGCAGCTGAATACCAGATTTTACTTGGAGCGACTCTGACCTCCACAACCCAGTTACTGGGTAACACGATAGTTACCCTTTGGTAAGACTTGAGCTTCAAACTACCCGTAACGACTGTCAAAGATCTGCGAATGGCAGCCTGGACCAATGGCTTAACGTGCTTTACGAGGCAAGGAGGGGCCTCAACATGTAATGGATAGTCACCCATCCACAAATCGACCGCGAGAAGCGTAGCTTAACCTTCGATCGACCCGTGCGGCTGTTGTGAATATTAAATACGGATTTAATATTCGTCGTAAGAACTAAATCAGGGATTATTTAATGGTGAGTTTTGATAGATGTGGCATCAATTTCCCATCAGATGATTATTGTTTAATCTCAGTTTGGGTTGTAAAATTGCTGGACATAGGTAATAATATCAGGTGATAAAAATTCATCTTATCTTTCAAACTAGATTAAATGAGAGATGATTCCAATTCCAGTTAGACTATTGTATCATCGAGATGGCGTTGTCATATCAGTCTAAAATATTGATATGGTGTTACGAATATGAACACATTATTTTCGAAACCATATTATTATGAAATACTGGATGATTTGGCTGAAAGGGGTCACCCCCTTTCTACGCTAAGTAAGAAGGTTTTTATACGGAGTTTACCCATTCGATAGTGATTATTGGTTCAATATTGTTTGTCGGAACCTTTTGTTGAGGAAGAATTTAGCTTAAACAAGTGAATTACTATCGAGGGTTTATCTGAGGACCTCAAAAACCGAACATAAAGAGGGAATTCATTTAAATAGATATTTTTGTCGAACCAATAGCTAATAGTTTAAACTCTGTTTAAGAATTATTCTGAAACCAGGCGTCATTCAGCTGCTAAGGGACTTCCTTGCAGAAAACTGCAGCGAGATGGTGCTAAGTTTTGTTTTGTCGCCGATTGGTCGCTTTGACTTCAAGATGACTTTGACAGGTGACAAAGACCAACACACAGCGCTCTCTCGCAGCGAAGCTTCTGGTAAACAGCCCCATTGAAATAAATTATTTGACTTTAATATTTATAAGACTTCCTGGTAAGCAGCCTATGCTAGTTACATATGGCACAGATAATGCATCCGTCCGCAGCGCCGGCGTGGCAGTCGGTGGGTGCTAGCGCTGACGGAACGCAATGTTCTCAACTTCAATACCTATTATATTTACATAAACTTTGAAAATATTCAATAATCTTATTTATCTCATTTTAATTGTCATTTGTACTTCCACTGCATGATGCACCGGTCGACGTCATTACCTACGTCAACGCCGGCTGTCGCTGAAAACCAGCACTGAGACTTTGTCTTGTATGGGGTCGCGGCATTATGCTGAGCGACGGCCGTTTTGCGCGAATGTGACGCATATTTTCCCCAAACTTGTTCTTTAATTATTTTATTTTGTTATTTTATTTCTTTGCGCCATATTTATCGCAAATAAACGTATTGTCTTTCCTTCTTATATACAAATATCTGTTACATAAGAACTTTCCTTATGTACACAAAGTTAACATTATATTAATCTCGCGAGTATAAGTAGCTATCTTAGCGGAGCTACTGCGGGGCAGTTGCGGGGAAGCTGCGGGGAGACTGCGGGCCGGCCGAGATCGTAATCAATTTAATTGGAAATTTCCTTTGATTAAACGCAAAGACGTTGTTAGAAGTTGACCTAATAAAACAGGTATGGTTAGCAGATTTGTGTTTGTTTAACGGTCATCTATACACAGAAATAAATAAAAACCGGTCAAGTGAGTGTCGGACCACGCACAATGAAGGGTTCCGTAGTTGGGATGAATTTATCCCAAGAGCAAACTTAACATTGTAGTTGAAAAACATGTTCTTCCATACATTCCAACTGCAAATGTAAGTTTGTACGCACAATATTGAGAGATTTACTGTTATTTTAAGACCTTAGACTTCTTATAGGTTTTCCTGTAATCTATAGCTACAGAATTATTTTCTGTATTTTTTTCAAAACTTTAAGATACGTAGTTTCGGAGATAAAGGGGGGAGGGGGGCGGGGAATGCTCAATTTTCGTGACTCTTACAATAAGCTCTCTCATTAGATGTATCGCACGGTACAGTTTGCAATTTTTTTTATTTTCTTATTTGCCCCCAAAGTTGACCCCCATATTCAAAATTCATTAATTAACATTACACGTTCATGTTTGGGTCACAGAAATACATACGTGTACCAAATTTCAACTTAATCGATCCATTAGATTCGGAGCAAATTGGCTGTGACAGACGGACAGACAGACAGACACATGAGTGATCCTATAAGGGTTCCGTTTTTTCCTTTTGAGGTACGGAACCCTTAACATGAAGTGTCTGTTTGTAATGTCCAAATAACAGCTTTTTACTTAAAGCAAATGAACGTATGGGTACTTCTAACATGTTTTTTTAAATTTTTGTGTCTGTCTGTTTGTTTCGGCTATTCTCGGAAACGGCTGCACCGATTTTGACGAAACTTTCACTGGCAGGTAGCAGATGATATAAGGAGTAACTTTATTTTAAAAAATTAAAACCCATGAAATTGTGAACATAAAAAATAATAATGTAATTCAAATAGGGAAGTATTGACATCGCGTGGATGTCCATGGATGGGCGCGAAGCGGTGGGCAACAAGCTAGTTCATATGAAACATACAGAACTCGGTATTCTTGGAAACGAAGCTTAATGTGGAGTTTCCTGTGTCTGGAGACCTATCCAATGGTAGCTTGGACCTTTTTTTTTTTTTTTTTTTTTGGGTGGGAAATCATCAAATAACTTCTGCGTGTCAGACTTCTACTGACTAAAACCCACCCGTGTTCCTTCATTTGCCTGTGCCACGGTAACTCTTTCGAACAACCCGCAACCCTGGCGGGCATCGGCCTTAGCGGACCCCTTCAGCTAGTGCTGACATCTCTTTGAGGCGCGCGTGGAACACAACGCGCCGTCGACCCGGGCCTGGTCCTTACCGGACGGCGAGCTACCCATTGCTCGCCATCCGCAAGCCCGCGCCTACGGTGGCCGGGAATCGGCTATTGATTCCCGACGCCCAGGGCGTCTCCTGCGGCGACTAGGGGCGTGAGGGCGCAAAGATTGCCTCTCCCTCACGCGTTCAGCCTCCTCCTTCGCGAGCATTACTGCTTCGCAGAAGGAGGTGACGGCTTCCCATGCACTCTCGCTCCGTACCATGGCCTGTACCAGGGCCGGACGCGAGAGATCGCCGCCGCCGATCGCCTCCGCGAGGACGCGGCGGTGCTCTGCCCAAGCCGGGCAGACCTCCACCGTATGCTCCACCGTGTCCTCCGGGCGATCCACACAGTGGTAACACCCGGGCTTTTCCTCCCGCCTTATCCGGAACAGGAACCTCCCGAAGCAACCGTGTCCGGTGAGGACCTGCGTCAGGCGGAAGGTGAGGATGCCGTGACGCCTCTCCAACCACTCCTCAAAGAGGGGACTTATCGCCGCAATTGTGGCGTGCCCAGCACTGGGTTGCGACAGTCGCACTCTCCATGTCGCCATGAGATCCCGCCGGAGCTCTGTCCGCTGTGCCATGATTTCTCGCGGCAGCGGAGTTACGCCCCGGCGTTTTGCCTCCTCGCGCCACTCCCATGTGTATGCGAGGCCTTTTGCCTCCAGATCCCATGGCGGCAATCCGGCAAGGAGGCTCGCCGCCTCACCAGAGACCGTGCGGTATCCCCGAACTAGCCGGATGGCCATGACCCTTTGGGACGCGTTCAACCGGCGGGTTGGTCGCCGCCCCAAAGAACGCGCCCACACTGGTGCCCCGTAAAGGGCCATGGACCGCACGACCCCCGCGTAGAGCCTCCGGCAGGAGGCGTTTGGACCCCCGTAGCTTGGACCCTGTTCTCCATTCTGCTAGATTCCTGTTTTGTATATTTTGTTTTAGCCACAATGAAATGCATGTTAATAATGGGGTTGTTTCCCGGAAGCATAGCCGCAAGAGAGCGTTGTGTGTGTGTGTGTGTGTGTGTGTCACTTGTAAAAGTCATCTTGAAGGCGAAGCGACCAATCGGCGACAAGAAAAAACACGTAGCTCCATCTCGCGGCAAAGTTTTTAATAAGGTACCTGAATGAAAGTAACAAACACTTAGCGCTATCTACGTGGAACTAATTTGACAGTTTTCCTCCCCATTGTTCCAGTGCAGGGCAAAGGCCTTATTCATACAGGAGGAACGAATAAGCTTGTTCCCTGATGATTTCAGGCAGCAAATATTTTTTTGTTTTTATAGTAAACCAGCCGTTGCCCGCGACGTCGCCTGCGATCCACAATAAAAAGTAGCCTATGACCTGCTCCAGGTCATGGTCTACACATATGCCGAATTTCATCCAAATCTGTTCAGCCGTTTAAGCGTGAAAGCGTAACAAATAAACAAACTCACTTTCGCATGTATAATATTAGTGAACTTGTCGATGTCAAACTACCTTTTTTTAAGGGGCAAAGAAAATCAGCTCTATTTTCTTGTAAATAGATCTTGACATTCTAAATTGCCTATTGCACGCCTTACAACGGTTCAGCTTGTGAGAGTGCTCTACTCTTGATATCTTGCCTAGTCAAAATTTTCCAAGATAAAATCGATTCTATACTCTCAATAAAATTGTACATGGAATTCATATTAGCAGGGAAGTTTTAAAAACTACTTGATATGTTTAATAAAAAAATAATATAAAAAATTACAACTTTTTTAATTATTATTATTTTTAAGTGCTTTCCGTTGGGAAGTGTGTCTTTTTGTCGTCACGATTCACGTCGTCACACACAATGGAATAATCAAAAATCTTCTTCTATAAGTGTTCTTTCATCCTTCGGATGAGCCTATTGATTTTCGTTATCATACTCATAACCGTTCAAAGATAGTAATAAAAACCGGCCAAGTGCGTGTCGGACCACGCACAATGAAGGGTTCCGTAGTTGGGATGAATTTATCCCAAGAACAAATTTAACATTGTAGTTGAAAACATGTTCTCCCATACATTCCAACTACAAATTTCTATAGTTAAACGAAAAGAATCCAACCCACATTACACCTAATGTGGGTTGGATTCTTTTCATTTAGCTAAGGACAAATGTAAGATTGTATGCACAATATTGAGAGATTTACCATGTTATTTTAAGACCATAGACTTATTATAGGTTTTCCTGTAATCTATAGCTATAGAATTATTTTCTGTATTTTTTTCAAAATTTTAAGATCAATAGTTTCAGAGATAAAGGGGAATGGTCAATTTTCGTCTATTTTCTTAAATAACTTTAAAACAGTTTATTTTAAAATTATCAAAAAAATATATTTGATACCCTCACAGTAAGCCCTTTCATTTGACATATCGCACGGTACAGTTTGCAAATTTTATTTATTTAATTTTCTTATTTGCCCCCAAAATTGACCCTCATATTCAAAATTCATCAATTTACATTAGATACACGTCCGTGTTTGGGTCACAAAAATACATACGTGTACCAAATTTCAACTTAATCGGTCTATTAGATTCGGAGTAAATTGTCTGTGACAGACGGACAGACAGACAGTTGAAAAATTGTGAATGTTATGTACGCCATTATTGTCACGTGCATCAGACCGCTATGAAGTAATTTTTATAATATTTTTAATGTTATATGTATGTGATGCGGCAGTGCTCTCCATAAATAAATAAATATATTTGGAGCTGTTAAATGTTGCTGATTTCGAAGCTTTTTTACTACCAGTGCCCATAATATTCACGTTTGCCACCGTTTAAAAAAAAATCTTTATATGAAATCCGTTCCTACCACACTTAAATTACCCACCAAAACAATTAACAACCCCGAAAACGATTTTGCCAACGCTACCAAATCTGTATATCTTAAAATTTCCACCCAGTGAATCTTGTGGCGGCCCAAGATTATAGCAATAAAATTTATGTATCGCCCGCGCGGAGAAACTTGCTTGCTTTGCCGACCGTACCCAGCTTTGTTGTAATGTAATGGATTCTTGGGTTCTTGGTTATGTTAAAAATGTTATATTGGGTGGTTGTTAGTACATATATTGATGGGAACGGCTAAGTTGAATATTAACTGATTGATTTGGGTAGTAGGTATTACAATAGGGATGATGACTAAAAAATGTTTTTTTGTCCGTCATGTAGATTATTAAAATATATTGGACACGTATTTTTTCTTTTTCTACGTAATCAAAAGATTACGGCGATACATTGAGTTAAAATGTGGCATGACGTCACGTCTTTGTAGATTTTATACGTAGAAGTGACGTAGCAAGCCCCCACTCCCGAATTTTAATGCGAGTTATCTAAGTCATTTTTTTATTAATATGATAAAGCAAAAAATACGTATCTAATATTTTTTTATTATCTGACTGACGGACTAAACAGAAATTCTTTATTTTTACCCAGGCATCATCCCTATTCTGGGTAGTGTAAGTGCCTTGAATTCTCAAACGAAACCTGACTTTGAGAATTGAGAATTTTTTCGTAAACTAAAACTGGAGCCGAGTCCAACCATGACAATCTTAAACTGGAATATCTACTAACAAGAATTTATACATAACATCACAGATATTAATATTGGACAGAGGTGTACCTACCCACGGATATCGAGGTGTACCCATAGTACACCCACATTTCACCAGTTATGTTTAAGTTCCATGTAATAGAGAGCGAGCCTATGGCCATCAACCGGGTACAAATCCAGACTCCGAGCTCCTACAGAAAAAATCTAGATGGCAAAACCCAATAACACTGCCCGACCTGCAAATCGAACCCAGGACCTCATCCTCAGCAGTACCTAGCGCCTGCGACCACTAGACCAACGAGGCAGTCGAGACAAGATTGTAGGTATGATTCTTTTTGTGTCGATAGTACTTTTTTTAGGGTTCCGTATCTCAAAACGGAAAACGGAACCCTTATAAGATCACCTTAAGTTCTGAGTTGAGCTGCGCGATTACTGACAAATGCGTGCACTGACTGGACAGGTCCTCTCAATCTGTGTGGTTCTTTCCTCAAAAGACCATTTCAGACACCAATCTACATGGTCTTCACATGAAGTGACCAAGATTATGTCTGGACTTTATAAGAGACTGTGACCTCTGAGTTTGTTTCGGCCTTTCTTCTCAGAGTAGTCAGATAGGAAACGCCGACCTCATCTAGTTTAAAAAAAAAAATATTGACTTGTAAAAGTGTTTGTACAAACCTACTTACAGAAATAAAAATCATTTATCATTTATCACTTCGTTGTCCGTCTGTCAAGACCAGTCAGTCAGTCAGTCCGCCAGCCAGTTAGTCTCAGGAACGCGTGGAGGTATCAAATTTAAATTAATATCAAATGTGTAGGTCTATGGTCACTTGCAGCTCTAAAAAGATCAAGCTAAGTCAACACAGTAAATAAATACGGCAATTCATGCGACATATTTTGATACTCGCAAGTAAATCAAAACCTATAGGGTACTTACCTAGAATCATGAAATTTGGCAAGAAACAAGGTCTGACGGCACAAGCAAAGTAAAAAAAAAAATACAAAAAACAACAACCGACTTTCAAGTCGGTGTCTTTGGATCTGTATTTTAGTTTTTTGCCACCGACTTCTGAAATTAAAGTTATCTTTCACTTTGTAGTGTTTTTTTTGTTGGAAGTCGGTTGTCTTTTTTTTGTGTAAAAAAGTATTTTATTTTTAACTTTTTAGTGGGTCAGTTTGTAATTTATCTAAGTTTCAATAGCCAGATGTCAACTGCTCATCACCTGTTACAAAATATTGCTTTTCCCGATGCAGGGACTTTAATTGTTGAGGAGTTCTCCTAGCCCGGAGAACTGTAGCTGATGGTGAAGTCACCATTACCATATGCATTGTGACGAACATAAATTTCTTAGCAACAATATTTAAGTAATCGAATCGCAACCCGTGAAATACTTAGGTATAAAAGCAGTTCCGATGGCCATCTGTGGTCTTCATAATCAGTACCACTTCACCAAATGTGCTTTTCGAGAGCAAATGCACGAGTTACTTTAAAAAATACCCAACTCGCTATAGGTGTGCCTATAAAAGTGTATTTCCCTCGATTTCCTTGGGATCCTCTCATCAGATTATGACTTCGTGGCAATGGGACCCCCTCAAAGGTATACCCTTTCAAAAAAAAAAAAAATTGCATATCCGTAGACATTTGTGACGAAGTTATGTCCGAACAAACATAAAAAAAATATATATACCTAAACATCCGAATTGAGAACCTCCTCCTCTTGGAAGTCGGTTAAAAAGACCGAAAATTATTCATTTGTAATTTTATCACATAAAAAAAATATATACCAATGTATGGAAGACAATGTTTTTCAACTACAATGTTAAGTTTATTTTTGGAATAAATTCTTTTCAATAACGGAATCCTTCATTGTGCGTGGTCCGACAAGTACTTGGCCTGTTTTTTTTTTAAATATTATTTGAGCTCAGCAAGTGGCCACGTTGATTGCGGCATCAGTGGCGTTCATGTGTTCTTTAGTACAAGTGTACGGGTACGTAGGACACTCCAGCAAAAGGGACATTGTCTGAACAGAAGTCGGTACTCCTTAAGAGGATTGTGAAGCTGTACATTTTCATACAAACAGAGATAACGTTTTTCTCCCCGTAAACATAGTCTAATTTTCATAATTTTTGGAAATGTTGTAGGTATAATGAAAAACTAGGTCCGTACGTTTTCATTATAAAGAAATATTGCATACAATATAAGTTATTAGCATCGAAATATCTATATTTTTGACATAAAAACATCCTCGAGCATTTTTATTTAAAAAAAATAATTTAAATTGAATTACTAAAAACGAAAAACGTACAGACCTAGATTAAAGTGTATTGAATGTAATAAGACCAAAATTGTCTCATTTCGTAAATGTTTAACGGAGTAAAAACGTTATCGCCCGAAACAATATTTATGTAAATAATTGTATGAAATATAGGTAATTGCCTCCAAAAATCGCGCCGCGTATCGGCACTTCACAATCCTCTTAAGATATTCTTCATCCATTCTTAAGGACCCCCAATATTCTATATCTGTAGCATTATTTTACACCTAATAAATATACGTCAAAGCAGAGTACCTAATATACGTAATTGCCGTCGTTTGTGGAGCACATAGAGACAAGACGATAGAGTATATAATAAATATGTAGAGAAGCGCGAGCACGAGGCGACGTAAAATTTGTGGGGGCGCTACTTCGAGCGCTCTATGTAGAGGGGGAACTGAACTTTTTGATTTTAATACATATTTTAAAGTGTACCTACCAATGTGAATTTTTCAATTCAATACTCCTCCGTGCCTCGGAAAGCACGTTAAGCCGTTGGACCCGGTTGTCATTCGTGGATCTTTGGCAGTCGTTACGGGTCGTCAGAAGCCCGAAAGTCTGACAACCAGTCGTACCAAAGGGTATCGTATTACCCAATAACTGGGTTGTGGAGGTCAGACAGGCAGTCGCTCCATGTAAAATACTGGTATTCAGCTGCATCCGGTTAGTCTGGAAGCCGAACCCAACATAGTTGGGAAAAAGCTAGGCAGATTGGCAGATGTACTTTCTGAGTTTATCTTGGACGGTCAGACATCGGTGAAGGAAAAACATCGTGAGGAAACCTGGCCTTAATACTTGGACAGATAATTAATCCAAATAAAAAAAAAATAAAGTGTCTGCAATGTCATCATTATAGCTTTTTACTAACAATGCATTATGAGAGTAACCAGGATGATTTTTTTAAGTGGGCGTGGATGGCCAAATCAGAAACTATGAAGAATAGCGAAAAGTACTCAAAGAAGTCTCGGACTCGATTTTGATGAAAACTAAAACTGCATCATTGGATTTTTGAAAAATCAAAAAATAAGGTTTAATAGAAAAGTAGGCAGCATAAGAAAAAAAAGAAAAAAGTATTTTGTTAAAAATGAGCTCTTTCCTTTATTTTGCCGTATGTCATTACTTCCCATTCGAATTCGATCCTTATAAGCGACACTATCGAATGGTGTAATAATAGTGTTTTTTTTTTCAAAATCAACGGGTTCGATTCCTGGCTAGAAATATCGATTTTTCAAAAATCAAATGATCCATTGAGTACTTTTCGCTTTAGAAAATTTGACAGTTACGGGTAGCTTGACCTGCTGGCGTCTGTACATTAAGCACTAGGAAGTGGTGAAGGGCGGGCATTTTGGGGGACTGTCTTATGTAATTTTGACGTTCAAAAAGTGCTGATTCTCAGCCTAGTTTGAATAAATGACTTTTGATTTTGATTTTGATTAATGTTGGTGCCAAGTCAGTCGTGTCTGTGTCACCACGTTGTTCTTGTAAACTATCTAACGGATTTTGATGCGATTTTCTCCATCTTATTTGTATTTATTTATTCAAAAGCTTTGTGTGTAAACTCTATTAATAGTAAATTTACATATTATAATAAAGAAATATCGATGTTTTGTCATGTCGCAAAAACCGTGCGAAACAGGGCCAGATCGCTACAATAATATTATTTATTGATTAATTAACAGATTATTATCCAATATTGACAAAGATACAAGAGAGCTTATTGTGACGGAGCGGATAAATAATTAATAATCTCCTATTGGACTTACGTACTTCATCTACCTACCCAACAAACAACACCGAATTTCGCAACTACCCCACATTACAGCAACATCGCCCGCGTCTTGGTACAGCATATAAGTCGATCGCGGGGTGGTTTTTACATTCACCCCACAAGAGTACCCATCCCACCGCGGATCTCCTCACACCACCATTTGCATTCACAGAAAACTCACCTATATAACGTTAGAAATAAAGCAGGTTTTTGCGTGTATGTTTTAGAGCAAGTTTCCCAGGCGTACACCCCTACCGTCTTAATATTAATATCATCTTGGGAGTCTCCACATATGATGAAGTTTTATGTTGTATAGCGAGATTATGTAGGTTTAGTGTCTATGTGTGAATATATGATATTCATGGCAGAATTACTGTCTTATCTTGTGAATTATTCATTTAAATTGGTTATGGTACGTACCTGAATATTCTTCTCACGTATTGTGAAGAAATATTTGCCACTTGGCAAGATTAGGTAACCGCTGTTGCTTTTGAAGCAATCAGCTTCAGCAGCAGTGGGATATATTCTACAGAGGGACAGATTATGAATCGAAACAGTAAGGCCCTTTGTGCACACACGTTTCTCTTGCCGTGAAAAACTGCGGTTTATTCGCCGTGTCTGCGCGGTCGCACAGTCCTCAGTATTGTATAGATCACTATGGAAGCTTCTTGACAGATACTTTTTTCTCCGGCGTGATTTATACGCCGTATGGTAAAGAAACGTGCCGTGTACAAATGGCCTAAAGAAGTGTGGTATCTTTGATAGTAAAATAATATTATCGATTGGAACAGGCCATCAGATATTTTTTTAATTTTATTTATTTTATCATTTATGTACACACAGAAAAATACATAGTTATAATTAGTAGTACAAAGGTACTGCTTATTTCTTAAGAAATTTCTTCTAGCAGACCCGCGAAAGGAGAAATGAAACAGAAATGTGGACAATAGTGTGTGAGAACAAGAAGAGAAAAATATGAATAAGCGAAGTTTTAAACTAAAATATTAACTATACCTACACATATAACATAAAGTTAAATAAATACATGAAGCTAAAATATATAAACATACATATACTATACTTATATAAATACTCACAGTTGAGAGGAAAGGTAATGCTCTTTTACTCGATATTTGAAAAGAGACACAGTTTTTAAATCGCGAATGCTAGGCGGAAGTGAGTTCCACAGTTTCACAGCATTGTTAGAGAAGCAATAAGAATAGTAGCTAGTTTTATAAGGATGAGATTTAATGAGAGATCGAAGGTATGACCTACACGGTTCGTCACTAGGGCGAGCAGAGGAGTTTTGTTAAAAATATTTTTTTTTTAAATTAGAATGCACGATCCCTTTTTAAATTTCTGTAGCCAGCGTGGTACCTTCCAGCAGGCTAATTAAGAGTACATCTGATGAAGAGTATGTAGGTAAAGAAGAAATGATTTAAAGATTAAGAATTAAACGAAGGGGAATGAAATTGCAGCCACGTAGACGAAAGTTTCCCAGATATTATACAGGGTTAAATTAAATTACATAGCGCAACACATGGGTATCGATATTTAAACACGATATAACAAAAAAGAAATTAATTTGATTTGTTGTTTTTTTTTTGGGTCATCAACCGCTGGCACCGGTAGCGTACCTAGCGTACGTAGTCACTTACAATATTAGTTTAAAAATCAGTTTTTTTTTTTTCAACACGATGAAACAGATTATATCAACTCACACTTCAAGTAACACCACTAAGGACGGAGTTCACGGACTTTTTAACGCTTGTTTAGATATTTAATCAGTTCTTTTCTGAGGAAGTTTGACATAAACCAACTGTTTAAATACCTAACCGGTTTAAATGTTGGTGAAAACAGCCGTAAATGTTTACGTATTATCCATATTTTTGTATGCACGTGTTTCTGTGACAAATAAACTTATTTTTCTTTTTTTCTTTTACGTTCACACCGTTAGACGTTCCACGTTCCAGGTACCTCTACGAGCAATGTGGCCGAAGATCTCACGACACAGTTCTTTTGATTTCTCTAAATTGGGAGTAAGAAATGTTTCATAACTTATTGTCAAATCAATAAGCTATTTCTCGTTTCATTGATATGAAATTAATTAGTAGTATTGGAAGCCGCGTGTTCTAATAATGTTAGTTTATGTAACAATATTCCAACACCAGCCAAACCTATTAAATTTAAAAGAATCATCAATATATTATTAAGATTTTGATAATCTATATATCCAAAGGTCCTACCTACATAATGATACTGGGTGTAATTACGTAATTTTAATCACCGTTATTCTCTTAAAGGGGTCATTGTACTCATCATTATGAACTACTTTTAATATGGGACGAAACCGGAAATCGCGAAAAAAAATCAGCTGCTCAGTACATTTCGCGTAAATCGTCAAAATGTAGGGAACAGCAGATTTTTTTTTCACGATTTCTGGTTTGGTTTTTCATTTTATAAATATTAGTCCTTGGCAGCTCTGGACAGAGAGAATAATGTATTGAGTATAATAATGTCTCTGTCTGTGTGATCGCGTTGTTCTTCTAAACTACGCCACGGATTTTGATGTGGTTTTCACCATCATTTAGAGAATGAAAGTTTGTGAAGATGTTTGGATGTTTGTTACTCAATCACGCCAGAACGGCTGAACGGATCTGTATGAAATTCAGCAAAGAGGTAGATTATAGTTTGGAATAGCAGCACATGGGAAACTTTTTATCCCGGAAAAATGTACGGTTCTCATGGCATAATTTCCAAAATCACGCGGGCGAAGCCGCTGGAAAAAGCTAGTATTCTATAAGTTGTATATACGTATACTATTCTATTGAATGAAATTTTATTTGCTCGAACATGTGTATACATACAGAATTAAAATAATACATGCATGCAAGATCTGAAAATAAAAATGGCTTACGACATGTCTGCCATTTCTCACGGCGCCGTGCAAATATCTAGGTACAACTATTATTATTGACTCAATAATTTTTAACTTTTACACTTACACATTTGATATCAGTCACGGTTAAACAAATTTCTTATATTCAAATACAAATACAAATATTCTTTATTGTGGTACATAGGTAAGCAATAAGTTGTTACATGTTTCCGAAATTGTACACAGCTATGACCCGCCATAATGGCATACAATAATTTTAAAGTAGGTAACATTTTAACAGCACAATCAAATAGAAAATTAAAATAATAACAATTTAAATATGCAGCACTTTAGAATTAACGAATATTTTTACATGTCAAGGCAACAATTAAAATAACGAGACATAAATTATAAATTCAGTTAGAATTAAATAATACAAATTAAGAACTATACACATTTTACTTATCAGGGGAACAATTAAAATTAAATAACATCATCGAGATAATCTTTTAAAAAACATTTGTTATTAACAAATCATTTACATTATCCAATTATATTATTAAAATTACAGATTACAATTATCAAATTAATAAACAATTATAGGTATTCAATTATTTATAATATAGGCATATTTAAGTTCTCTACTACTACATGACCATAATTACTACAATGTAAGTTATATTTATTTATTTATAATAATCACCATGAGTCATTTAAAAAATCGGTAATACTATAATATGCTTTTTGTGCCAAAAACAATTTCGTATAGTTAGCTCTTTCCAACTTTTTGGCAATTTGTTGTAGATAATTCTGCCGTCGTAAGAAAAAAGGGCACAACTAACATTTAAAAAAAAAACTACAAAAAGTTGAGCAGATTAGCCTTTTTTTTCTGATTCTAAATATGTATGTAACTCTTTTTTTTTTAAATGTTAGTTGTGCCCTTTTTTGTTACGACGGCAGAATTGGTGCCATGTATAAAACACTTTTGCGCATACTCGTACCTAAGTGTGGATTTGTTTTTACGAAAAGTGAAGGTAATGTTAATATAGGTATATGATATTTAGTGAAATAATTTTTAGTAAATAATTTATTTTTAAATATTTTTTTTCTATTAATATTGTCATTCGTGGATCTTTGACAGTCGCTACTGGTCATCGGAAGCTCAAAAGTCTGAGAACCAGTCTTGTCAAGGGGTATCGTATTACCCAGTAAGTGGGTTGTGGAGGTCAGATAGGCAATCACTCCATGTATTGGTATTCAGCTGCATCCGGTTAGACTGGAAGCCGACCACAACATAGTTGGGAAAGGGCTAGGCAGATTGATTCTATTAATATTGAATTTACATGATTATAATACAGAAATCTCGACGTTTTGTCAAGTCGTAAAAACCGTGCGAAGCAGGGAGGGTCGCTAGTTATTCCATATTCGAAAATTAAGGACAGAATCTGATAGTGACTGTATTCATCTATGTATTTGCTTGTCTAGTAGGCTGAGCTACCTATAGCAATCGGCACCCTAATTGCGTAACACACTATCAATCGGAATCTGAATCATTTTGAAGCAAATTGCTGATCCATTGCTTCATATGCTCAAAAAATGTATATCCTCGACAGCGTAAGTAACGCAATTAATGTTGTTGAACTGTCAAAATAAAACCGATTCCGATTGACAGTGAGTTACGCAATTTGGGTGCTGTTTTACCAATCCTGCCGCCTGATAATCTTGTTAAGGGGATATATCGATAAATTTTGTGTTTTTAAAATTCCTATTAAACCAAATGTATATTAAAACAAACTAAAATTAATCAAAAATGGGCAACATCCGTGGGGACGGACTTATCATGCGAAACTCATATGCAATAACAAAAACCGACCTTTTCTCCCAAAATCCCGCCAAATTAAAACTAAATCGCGCGACCCGAATTCAAATTTCGAACACCCCCCGCACACAACTACAGAAACAAAAACACCAATGAAAGGCGCGCATTTAAATTTGGAACGCCACTATAAAAGCGCAGGTATCATCAACACACGGTAAGAATTCTATTTTGCAAAAATATAGCGATAGTTATAGTACGTTCCAACCCCTTGCTCGAAGGAGGGGGCAGGAGCAGGAAATGGGGTTGAAGTAGCGGGGTGTTTCTGCGTCGGGCGGGGTGTCTCCTAAAAACGGTTAAGTAGCTCCCCCTACCCTCTATAACTATTTTATGCGGTCCCCTTAGAAAGACAGCGGAGATGGGGCCCCGCGATACGGTATAGGCGTAGTTAGGATGGGGGAAGTGAAATTTTAATATGTCTAGTCGGTTAAGAATTAATGGCAGATTTATAATTAAATGCCTAATTAGGGTATTACGTTGTTTTCATAATATGAGTCGCGTATGAATTTTAACTTGTCCGGTAATATGGGTTTTGTTTTCATGGGATGCCATAGCGTGGGTGGTTGTGTTAAATTATTTATAAAAGTATGCTATTAGTGTGATTGCAACAAGTAAATGATAATAATTATGATATAAAATGTATAAACAATGTAATAAGAGCGGTAAAATGTATAAATACATAATTTAGGATAAGAAAATAATTTTGCCCTATTCACATAGGTAATTCAAATGAGAACAAATAAAACCGGAAACTTCTGAAATAAACTTTGGAAATAAGGGGGTAAGTTTTCGACTTTGATGAAAAATTAAAAAAATACACACCGGTATATTTTTAAATTTTTCATCTAAGTCGAAAACTATGCTGCCTAAAAAAAAAACAAAAAAATGTTTGAGAATGTGCAAACAGCGTTCTTTTATATGATACCCCACGTGCCCTAGTAGCCCACTTCGAATTTTTAAAACACCCTTTCAGTCCCTGTTGCAAAAAAAAATTTCTTTCTTATTTGCAAAATATGTAGTTGGGCAAACGTCATCCAGAACGTGGTTGTGTTAAATTATTTATAAAAGTATGCTATTAGTGTGATTGCAACAAGTGAATAATAATAATTATGATATAAAATGTATGAACAATGTAATAAGAGCGGTAAAATGTATAAATACATAATTTAGGATAAGAAAATAATTTTGCTCTATTCACATAGGTAATTCAAATGAGAACAAATAAAACTGGAAACTTCTGAAATAAACTTTGGAAATAAGGGGGTAAGTTTTCGACTTTGATGAAAAATTAAAAAAATACACACCGGTATTTTTTTAATTTTTCATCTAAGTCGAAAACTATGCTGCCTAAAAAAAAACAAAAAAATGTTTGAGAATGTGCAAACAGCGTTCTTTTATATGATACCCCACGTGCCCTAGTAGCCCACTTCGAATTTTTAAAACACCCTTTTAGTCCCTGTTGCAAAAAAAAAAATTCTTTCTTATTTGCAAAATAGTTGGGCAAACGTCATCCAGAACTATTCCAAATTTTGTGACAGATAAACAGACAGACAGACTGAGTCGCTCCTTTTTACCAGTTTCTTAGTACCAGGAGTTCCTTTTTACCATTTTGGTACGGAACCCTAAAAATCTGTATAAATTACCTTATCTTGCTTTGAAGCACATACTGTGCACAGAATACACTTTGCATTATATTTTTCACTTGTTCATCACTGATGAATAAATTTTCACAAAACCATTATTGTAAGTAGGTACTAGTCAAGACCTAAAACTAAATCCCAAAACGCTCAACATTTTTAACCACAATCTTATAGCCGACCATCTTACATTGAAGACCACTCAAAATACCATAAACTGCTAAACATGGTCCTTCCTCAACCACAGTTCTAATGTTCTTAACTATCAAATAACTACTGACAAGTTAGCTCTACAACGAATACCCACTCCTTCAAACCATAAATAAGACATCTAACTTTTATTATTGACATAAAAATATGTATTCAAATGCCCAGAATTCACCTGTGTCACCCTATTTTCCCATAAAACAGGTTGTAACTACTTGTTATCATCAGGTTCTTAAGAAATAACAATGTGATGAGTCCCGAAAGATGACCTATTCAAAGAAAACTGGTTCAAGTTCTATAACGTGGGAATTTTGATGTAAAAAGCAATCTTGTTCAAAGTTAATTGTGATATTTATTGGGGTGTGATACAAAAAAGTATTTTGTTACAATGTGATACTTATAAAAAGTAAGTTTGTTTTTAGCTGTTTTATAAGATTACAAACTACATACAGATAGACATGTTTTTTTTTTGTTTTCACGAAAATACTGCAAAATATTTTTATTTTGCAGAAAAATATATAGAAATTGGTTTAACTTCTTTATTAAATAAATTAGTAATAAAAATATTACATCTTATTAATTATTAAATTAAATACTACTTAACCTTAACTAACCTTTTTTATGTCACCCACAGCATTGTTATGTTATGCATGTATCGTCAACAAGTTATATTGTTATACATAGAATAACACATTAAAGATACTATTACAATGAATATTAAATTCTCAAAAAAAAAAAAAAAACTCAAAGGAAAATCAAAAGCAGTCATACAAGACAATTCATGAATCCACAGACCCCTTACGCTCTAAATATTTTCCCATAACCTCTCAATTCCGATGACCTTAAAAATTCTATAAACGGAAACTCCATAAAAGTTTAACTCAAATCGTGATAAAAAAATAAAATCGTTACTGAATCAAACTGGTATAAAATAAACTAGATTGAGAATCAAGACAGGTTGGTCAAGAAATATTGAAAAGATACAATTTTTAAACTTTATTTCCCACAGGGCTATCCCAAGTCCCTAGTTTTTCAAAACCTGTCGTATAAAAGGGATGGTCAGATAGATAAACAAATAAAAATTAAGATACGGATTATAAAAAAACTGGTTTCTTTTAAAGGGTGAAGAGCAGTCTTGGACATTTTTTTGTGCTTTTATCTTGTTAAAAGTAGTTCTTTTTTGTATGATGAACAATTTAAAAAATATGATCTCGATTTGTATGAACTGGACACTTTCTTGTAATATTGTGAATTTATGGTATTCTAAAAGAATTTAGTTGAAGGTTGTCTGTTAGTTTTTTTTTAGCACCACAGCTATCACAAACTTGTTTATTATAACAAATAAAAAAAGCAGATACCGAATGGTTATTAAATTAAATAAGAAAAAAATATAGAAAATCATGAAAATTACAGCGAAAACGCGCCCCACCAAATGTTTGCAGCTCCTGCCCAGCTGCTTATACTCATGTAAAAAGCCAACGTCTAAGGCGCACGGAACGGCGAGGGGTGGGGGAGGGGGAGTACCGCGGCTCATGTATACACCTGCAAACTACGTCTGTGTGCGTGTACCCGCTGTAAATGTGAGCTTATATTTTCATTTCAATAGTTTTTGCATTGCATCGGTGGGTGTAAGTCGCAAGTGTGTGTGTTAATACCGTATTGATTCAGCCTAGCGGAGTTAGCAAGTTTATGATCTTTAAGATGCGTATTTTAGATATAAAACTTTCCAACCCACTGGATAAATGTAGCCTTACCTAGGACTTTGTTTAAGTGGTTATAAATATCTGTTATCTAACTTGTAGTTTAGATTGCGATGAAATATTTTGAGAATTTAGGGTAAACTCGGCGTTATTTAATGGGGTATCTACTAGGTTCTAGTACTGACCATCTGCTCTATTTACAGGTTAACGGGAATAGAAATCTGTATCTAATATTGGAGAAATAGATTCAATTAATGATGTGAAATTGGAATTACAACTTTGTAGGCATTACTTGAGTTAATATTCTTTTGGTTATAATCAATTCTATTTAAATAAAAACCAATTGCCGAATGTCAATTGTCGCATCACTTCAGAACGGTTGCACCTATTTGGCTAATACTCTTTTGTTGTTTGTAATTGTCAGGAATTTGTATGAAAGAAAATGTTTTAAAACTTGCTGGGAAAATAGGAAAATTCGGGAAAACTGAAAGTGCATATTCTATCGGAATTTTGTATGAATAATTGAAACCTTGACAGGACAACGATTGTCGGATCAGCTAGTATTATATAGAAAATACTCTGTAGTTCATAGAAGACTTAGAAAAATTTACTTTTATGTACGCTATTATAGTACATTTAAGAATAAAAACTCTCAGTTCGTTTTGATATAACATAAGGATTAGGTAGATTCGTATAAAAATAGCCAAAATCCTTCTCGTTCAGAGGGTGCTGAAATATATTATTAGAACTCGTTAAGTGAATAAGGCACTAACAACCATGTTTTGTGCACTGCTAAAAGACAAACACTGTTTTGGCTTGCCTAGATTTATATTAGACGAAGGATATATTTAAAGGCTCAATGAAAATATTAGATAAACATAAAATGATAAACTATACAGATGATCAACCAAAGCTATTCGAAATGAATGTCAACCATTATTGCCGCGGCTGGTCCGTGGATGGGTGACCATCTTTACATACCAAGATTCACGAATGACCGCCGTCACCAAAGTCTTAACGTGCTTTCCGAGCACGTTAAGCCGTTGGTCCTGGCTGTCATACGTGGATCTTTGCCAGTCATTACGGGTCGTCAGAAGGCCGAAAGTCTGACAACCAGTCTTACCAAGGGGTATCGTATTACCCAGTAACTGAGTTGTGGAGGTTAGATAAGCAGTCGTTCCATGTAAAAAACTGGTATTCAGCTGCATCCGGTCAGACTGGAAGCCGACCTCAACATCGTTGGGAAAAATCAACATCTATCTGCCTGATGCTGATTTTTGCAAAAAAACCGTTATTATTTTTATAGCTTTTCTATTCTATGATAGACGGGGAGTAACTGGTAACCGCAACACACTAAGCGGAGATCGGTATCTTATCTATATTTAGATCAGGTGTCAGACTTAAAAGCTTCAGATTGATCGAGGCGACTATCACAAAAGATCCACCTGACGGCTGGTACAGGCGATCTCTATCGAAGACTCCTTTTTTACTGCGGGTAAAAAAGGAATCTTCGATACTCTATATTTTTTTAAAGAATTTTAAAAAAGTATTAAAAAATATACTTTTTCACAATAATTAATTACTGTCAAAATGTTAACAGTGAGGTTCCCAAAATTAACATCATCATCATCAACCTCTGCCTAGCCTTGTCCCAACGATGTTAAAGTCGGATTCCAGTCTAACCGGATGCAGCTGAATAGCAGTATTCTATATGGAGCGACTGCCTATCTGACCTCCACAACAATGATAGAAAGAAATGGCGATTAGAAAAAAAAAAAAAACAAAATAAGCTTTGTCAAAATATTCATAAGTAGTGTTCAATGTTCTACGGCAGTCTGAGTTGATAAGAATTGAATTTTACAACTAGCTACCATATAAGAACATATGACTACTCAGAATGAAGAAGTTTAATACTTATTTTGCCGTATAAAATTAATTACTCCTTATAGAAAAAACTTCTGCTACCAAAATGAATACCAAACAAAGTTCCGTACAATCCCAACAAAATGTTGACGACCTCTCACCGCACACCGGCGGAGTTTGAAAAAGCGAGCGTCTAAGGAGGCGAGGGGCGCGGGGGGGCACTTATATTTTAAGATGGCTTCCGACCGAGCACGAATATCGACGCGCGTGCCTCCGCCCGCGCCCCCTCTCCGCGCACTTACGCCGCGCTATTTCGCTAGCACAGTGATTTGTGGTATAGTGCGCGCTTGCCTTATATTGTTACAATTTTTAATAGGATGGTTTGAAGGACGTAAACTCGCGTTCGATAATGTTCGTAAAAGGTTCGTGTTGTAAAAGGCCGATTTTATAAGTACCTTGTTAGGGTTCCGTACCAAAATGGTAAAAAGGAACCCTTATGGTGCGACTCAGTCTGTCTGTCTGTCTGTCTGCCACAGCTAGATATCTCAAGAACTACTAATGCTAACAACTTGAATTTTGAAACCGTTTTAGATGACGTTTGCCCAACTTGACAGGCCAGTTGGCGTGGTTGGTTAAGATACCACCTATCACGCCGCAGGTCGTGGGTTCGATTCCCATCCAGGACAAACATTTGTGTGCATGAACATGTCTGTTTGTTCTGAGTCTGGGTGTAATTATCTATATAAGTATGTATTTACAAAAAAAAAAGTAGTATATGTCAGTTATCTGGTTTCCATAGTACAAGCTCTGCTTAGTTTGGGACCAGATGACCGTGTGTGAAAATGTCCCAGGATATTATTATTATTAACTATTTTGCAAATAAGAAAGAAATAAAAACGTGTAGATTTTTTTTCGCAACAGGGTCTGAAAGGGGTTCTTAAAAATTCGAAGTGGGGCTACTAGGGCATGTGAGGTATCATATGAAAGAACGTTGTTTGCACATCCTGAAAAAAAAAAAAATTTTTTTTAGGCCGCATAGTTATCAACTATTGATGAAAAATGTAAATAAAAATACCGTTCCCCCCTTATCTCCGAAGTTTGCATAGAGAAAAATATGAAATTATTCTATGTGATAGAAGTTTATGTAAATATTACAGGCAAAATAAAACGATGTCTGTAAATAGCACACTTTTTTTTATATATGACTAGCAGCGCCCCGCGGTTTCATCCGCGTAAGTCTCGAACCCGTAAAAATTTTGGGATAAAAAGTATGCTATGTGTTAATCCAGTTTATAAACTATTTGTGTGCCAAATTTCATAAGTAACCGTTCAGTAGTTTTTGCGTGAAAGAGTAACAAACATCCATCCATCAAACATCAACACAAACTTTCGCATTTTAGAAAGTAGGAAGTAGGATGGTACCCTCGGTGCGCGAGACCGACTCGCTCTTGACCGGTTTTTTTTTTTATTTTTATTTAAAAGAGTGGCCATGGAATTTCTTGCCCGTTCTTCTCCATAGGAACTTGCAATGCTTTGGAATGGGCAATTAGCTTCATCTTTCTGACTGACCGACTCCCTCACAGTTCAAAAGTACCTGTAAACGGTTTATTTAAAATAAATGCTTTGATAAATGATAAATGATTTTATTTATGTAAATATGTTTGACAAATGATAAATAATTTTATTTATGTAAGGACAGTGGATTTCGGGTATAACGACAATGAAGGGACCACTCTATTTTCGTCGTTATATCCGGAAGTCGTTACAGGCAAAGGTAAAGAGGTACAGACACGCGTCTAGCAGCCATACTTATTCAAAAGTTTACTTAACCCAGTTGCTACTCAGAATATCACTTTGTAACTGAACCATAAAAGCTCCGAAACGTACACGCTTCCCTACCTACTTAGTTGATATCTATAAACAAAAGGTAAAGGTCTCCACACTTGTTGACCATCTGTGTGCAATGGATGTAAACAAAAGATAAGAAATGTTTGTGAAAGAAAAAAGTCTTTGTGTCTTTGGCGGCCGACTCCGGTCGCAATATCTGCATGGGATTTCTAGGAATTTGTTACAAATGATTCATTAAAAACAGTCGCTACACCCGAACTCGGCGTTACATCCAAAGTCGCTATAGCCACATGAATTTTGTACTAAAGTATGCTTTAAATTCAAGGGACTTAGATTTAACGTCGCTATAGGTAAATGGTCGCTACAACCAAGGTTGTAATAAATGAAATCCACTGTATGTTTGTTTGATATTTTAAATTTTTTTAATGTAAGTACAAACACTTTTACACATCAATCATGTTTTTAAAAACTAGATGTGGTTGGCGTTTCCTGACTGCTCTCAGAAGAAAGGCCGAAACAAACTCAGAGGTCACAGTCTCTTTTAAAGTCCAGACAAAATCTTAGTCAGTTCATGTGAAGACCATGTAGATTTGTGACTGAAATGGTCTTTTGAGGAAAGAACCACACAGATTGAATAGAACCTGTCCAGTCAGTGCACGCATTTGTCAGTAATCGCGCAGCTTAACTCAGAACATAAGGAGCTCAACGACTCGACGAACAATACCAAAGAAAGGACATTTAGGTAGGCCGTATAAATTACTCAAACTGTCAGACCATGATTAAAAATAACTGAGAGAAAAAAAACAAACAAAAATAATACAATAATCCACATATAGTCTCTACATTCACAGTAATTCAAATAATATAATACTTTACAATGTAAATATTCATATCAAAAGAAAAAAATAAATTGGAGCAGCTCATCCCAAACGTTTTTGTCCTCAATATAATCTTAAGGCTTTCTGATACAACTTGCGTTTGAACATCAATCTTAAATTCAAAATACAGTTTTTTTCGATGGTTAATCCATATTTGTATAAATAATAGAGATTATAGCAGCCAACAACAAGGTAGTTTTGTAGGCTGAATAGGCTCACTTACCCATTTATTGTACTGAAAAAAATCTCAGAATAGATTATTAGGAAAAAACAGCGGTTCCTAACATTTATTTTCACATTTCATGGGCAAAATGTTTGGAACAGCTGATTATTTTTCGTGATTTTTGGGTTTATTTCAAAAGTTGTTCCTAATGATCAATTAAATAATTATCCTTGTGGGTTACAGATATTTTACTTACAACTTGTTTGCAAATGAGTATAAAATATAATTAGTACTTCTTTGAGATTATCTTTACCTAAAGTTAGAAAATGGGAACTAAATAAATATGATGACTTCGAAAAACAAAAAAAAAATATGTCCAATAACATACCAAATTGTTGAATCATCATTATGGAGGGACCAACGTTTATGGTCGATATTTCTCAAAGGATTCGTGTTAGGGACAGTCAAATTTCATAATTCTAAAGTAGAACTAAGGTATTGTAATAATATAAACCTAGTAGATAGGATGATTCTCCGACCAGCGTAGGTATCCAAGGATTTTGTTAAATAACTACGTGTACATTGAGATAGCTAAAATTATTGTATTGGTAGCAAATAGTAGATTTATAATATTAACACTCACTGTCCATGCATTAAAGACGTGGCCCTATACGTCCGTGCATGACATGTAATGCATTTTTGAAAATGATACAGGATAGGGTGATCTACCCATGAATATGGACCACTTTCACTATCGGACCAACTCTGAAATAAAGAAAAAAATCTACTCTTTCATACATTTTGGTTGAGCATTTATATGAAACAGCAGTTTTTTTTATTATTTCAGAGTTGGTCCCATAGTGAAAGTTGTTCATAGGTAGAACACACTGTGAGAATTTGCGCACTGCTTAAAATTTTTTCCTGTATAATGTAATGATTTTCTGAGGGTGATAGAGGAATATTCGCTATCGTAGAAATAGTAAATCACCTTATAAATTATCACAATGCAATATTACTGGACGTAGGTGATACGATTACCAATTAATTATTAATTCCTTCATATTGATTGCTGTTTTGATAATATGACACTAATGGCTGTTTCACGAAAACTATACGACAACTAAAATGTAATGCTAACTACTAACTCTGTGATTAGTCACATTCTAATCCCTCGTACACACGGGTGATTGTTTAAAGCAGTGTTTTATCAATGCACTACTTGACGAAAACCATTAGGCGCATGACAGGAATTCGGTTTCGGCGCCCGCATCCCACACCTATCCCCGCGCTTCCCGTAGGGACGTGCAGTCGTATACTCGCTTTCGGCAGTGATGATCATACGTACAATATCAATCACCGTTCCGGTGTTCCAATAACTTCATAGCTGTCATGCGTCTATTTGTTTTGGTCACGTAGTACTGCTTAGAGGACCGAGAGTTGAAATTCCTAGTGTAGGTATTTTTTTTTTTTTGATGCGCTGGAATGCCTTCTGTTGGATTCCCAATGCTCGGCTTAACCCCGAGAGTTTAAAATCCAGTACGTGATAAAAAATCGTAGCGTTAAAAAAGCGCCCGTGCGATACTAGGCTAACAACTCATGCTTCTCGTCACTCTAAATGTTTAAATTAAAGCTGCATCAAAGTTGAACACAGATGTATTGGTCAATGGAGAAGGCTTTGCTTGATTTCCTGCGTGGCCGAGATATTAATATGAGCAGATTTACAATGTTTTCAAGTTTTATGGTGTAACACCAGGTTGTACACAATTCGTACTTCAATGAGGGTTTTCTGAAATGGCGTTCACTAGGTGGCAGCACCGAGACGTCAGATCCGGGCATCTGTCAAAAGTGTCAAAGTCCCTATATTTTTTTAAGTCGTGACTGAATGATGAACGAATGAATGAATCGTAACGTAAAGATAATTATAGAGAGAATTATAAAAGACCTCTTGTCAAAGTGGCGCCAACTGGTGGCGTGAATGTCATGAAAACCTCATTATACAGGTAAATTGGCAGGGATGTCCGCCATTGCTCCCGCGTGGTGGCGCTAGTATTTTTGGCAGTCATGGCAGCTCAGTTTCTCGCAGGGAATTTGAATTTTTTCGTGTGTTGATTTCATTTGCGGGAATTTCGAGGTTGACTGATGAAAAAATGACTAATAGATATTGTAGTTTGAGTGTGAAAGAACTGAAGAATGAACTTCGAAATAGAAATGTAAAAGAATTTGGAAAAAGGAAGACTTGATAGAGTGGTAAGTAACCACTCAAAATCATGTTTTTGGAGCAAGGTAAACTGTACACTTGCACTGACAAACAACAAATATGGAATATGCCCAAGAAGCGGAGATTAGACATCTCTTAAGAAAGCAGAACATATAAATTATTCTGATAAAAATAAAATGGATAATCTTTGCTATGACCCTTGACCTGAATGTTAAAATAATATGGTATCATAAAGCGTAACAAACAAAGAAACACTTTCGCATTTATAAAATTAGTTAGAATTACAAGATTTCTTACCCTTACTGTTTTTATAAATGCGCAAGTGTTTGTTTGTTACGCTAACACGGCTGAAATTTGGCACATGGGTAGACCATGATCAGGATTCGGACATAGGATACTTTTATCCGGTAGTACGATCCCGTGGGATAATTTCCGCCCACCACGCAGGCGAAGCCGCGAGAAAAAGCTAAAAAATTAAATGCAGAAGAGGTCTTTGGGTATTAGCGGCTCTTTCTCTGCAGCATCCAAGAAGGGAATTATCAATATAATAATAATAATAGGTGCTGGCAAGGATCGCGACCGCTTCCTGGGGCCCATTATTGAGTGTGCAAGTCACCCCCTGCCATTTTATCCGCGTATAACATTGGTCAGGCAGGGGACATAGTTTTTCCATAGTTCAAGTTACCGAATCCACTTCAGCCACCCAAACCGCTAGCCCAATATGTTTTGTTTCCACGTTCTGCAATAGTCCTGCACCAACCGGGGTTTGTCCTTGGGTGCACTTGCATAGTGCATATAGGGATAATCGTCGGTTGATGACTCCTTATCATTTAAAATTGTCTAAGGGCCTCTGCGAGTTGGCTTCGGCCCCTCGTACGCATTCCTAAGGTCCGGGACCGCAGGGTCCCGACATATATATATATATATATCATCCTTATCAGCCCTATTTGGCGCCTTTTCTGGCATGGGCTTGATACTAGGAGCGCCAGGTGGGCTCGCGCTGACGCTAGCGAAATCTCTTTGCAGGGTTTTCGGCAGGGCTGCAGACGCTGACCGCGGGATGGGCTCGGGCGGCACTCCGTGGAGGAGCCGCGGTGACGAGCACTGGGCTCTGCAAGCTCAGCAATCGACGGATGCGCTGGCGACGAAACTGCTGACGCGGAATTCGACAACGATATATCGAGGCCGGCTCCGCGACATGTGTTTGTTTGACGCATCGACAGGTGACCTAATTACCACCACACTGTTGCGCAACTCGCTAACTTCTTTGCGCAAATCAGCGACGGTGTTCTGGGGTGCATCTAATTTCGTTAGCATATCCGCGAGGCGGGCCTTTAGAAAGACAATGTCCTTCAGAATGCTCGTTACATCGACTTGGTCGAAGGTGACGGGAGGAAGGTGATATATAGCTAAGTATAGCTTTTGCCACAAACGTGGGCACGGCGTCAGTGTCGGCCTCCTTGAACAGCGTGATTACAACCTTCAGGCTCCTCTTAGTCCCGTCACGCCGGCGGGACACGATCTGGTCGCGCTTGTTCAGCACACTGAACAACAGCTTGGCAGCAGCTATGTCATCCTCACTGAAGTTCGTAACGCCGATCTGGACAGCAGACACCTCGTCCATCACATCCAGATTCTGCTGCAGGAACGCCAGCATCTCATTCACCACAAGTTCACTACCCATGGCGAGTACAGGCGACAGCTTGCGCCGCGCTATTCGATATGAAGAATATGCAAACGCGACTGATCAATGACCACGATTATATAGGTATATCTAATCCAGCATTGTATCAAATGATTTATAATCGCATAAACATTTCGCAAAAGATGTTCAGAATATTGAAAAAGCGAATTTCAATAACAGAGTCCAGAGGCATGCATAGTCTGATTGAAGAAAATGTTGGTTGCAAATACGACAATTTTTTATCGGTTTGGTTTTGTCTCTTTTAATGCCTATAATCCATTTTTTTCGCTTGGTAACCTGTGTCCTGATTTTTTTTGAGGAGCACAAAGGCTCAGCACAACTCATCAGGCATTTTTATTTCAAGAAAAATAACTAACTTTGGTGAAAACTTCGTCGCTCCAAAGAAATAACCAATGTTTGACAGTTCGCATGGACCCCAAAACATCGCCTGCGCCATCTACTTTGAGCTTTTCAGATTACCTGCCAATAACATACAAATTGTGTCTTTTTGGCGAAAATCCATTTTACTGTACTTGAAAAATGTACTTCGGATGGAAAAAGGTTTGATAGTAATTTATCCTACTCCAAAAAAGAGGAGCTTCTGTATTCGACCCGTATGTATGTAGGTATGTCCGTTATTTTCTCAAAAACTAATGAACCAGTTTTGATGATTCTTTCAATAACGTGATTTAGGTACCCCTTCCCTACTTACAAGAAGGTTTTTAGTATATAATACATTAGGTAATTATTCTTATGTACGAAGTTATATGCATAGATGTACTGTATCTCCGGCATTTCTAAGCGGATTTTGCCGATTCTTCTTTTCGTTTGTCTTGCTTATGTAATTGTATATTCAACTAAGAAGTCAGTAAAAAGGGAAACATAAATTTACTTTAAAAAAAGTACAAACCGACTTCAAAAACCTAAAACGAATAAAATAACTCTCGTAAAAAAAACTTCTGAAGTCGGCGTCTTCAATTCTTCAATGCACCTTAGCTAGGCACCGACTTCAAAAACTGTTAAGTTTTTTATTACCTAGTTTTATATTTTATTCGTTTCAGGTGTTAGACGGCAGTTTTTTTTTTTTTTAAGTAAATTTATTTTTTTATCTCTTAGCTTTTGCACGCATCTAGCAACCTAAGAATTATTACGATCATCTGGCACTGTTGAACAAAATTAAAACGAAAGTTATACAGGGTGGCCGGTAATCCTCGAAATGGATTAGAAGCAAATACCCATCCAGATTTATCTCAAGTAGGATTAACAGAGATATTTTTTAGTTTTTTATAAATAGACAAACATCTTATTTCCTTTAAGAGGATTGTGAAGTGCCGATACGCGGCGCGATTTTTGGAGGCAATTACCTACATTTCATACAATTATTTACATAAATATTGTTTCGGGGGATAACGTTTTTCCTCCCCTAAACATTTACGAAATGAGACAATTTTGGTCTCATTACCTTCAATACACTTTAATCTAGGTCTGTACGTTTTTAGTAATTCAATTTAATTTAATTTTTAACAATAAACATGCTCGAGGATGTTTTTATGTCAAAAATATAGATATTTAGATGCTAATAACTTATATTGTATGCAATATTTCTTTATAATAAAAACGTACGGACCTAGTTTTTCATTATACCTACAACATTTCTAAAAATTATGAAAATTAGACTATGTTTACGGGGAGAAAAACGTTATCTCTTTTTGTATGAAAATTTACAGCTTCACAATCCTCCGCCAAGGTCACAAATGAATGAATTTCATCGGTTTTTTGTTGTTGTAATACTTACTTGTATGCTATATGACTGGTTCTTACAAATAAAACATAATGTTGGAACCTGTTTAATTATAACTATAATGAAACACTAACACTACAATCAATCTAAAATTAAACATAAATTATATTAGTAGTAGTAGCCTCTCGAATGTCTTATGTTACACAGTTCGACATAAGAAAAAATGCTCCAAGTGTCTTAAGTCGGACAGTTACACTAAATTGACAAGTGAAAATATTAAAATGACCTTTATGATAATGTAATCCTAATACAGCTTGACAAGCTTGACAATTTCAGTCAAGTCAATTTAGTCTCCGACATTCGAAAGGGTAGTCAGGCATGGCATGCAAAAGACATGAAGGCTTTTTTCTTAGATTTGTAAAATCGCACAGCTCTGACTAAGTATAGCTACAAGTATTTGTTGCGTACATTATAGCTCTAGAGCAGCAAAGTCAAGTAAAAGGCCCTTAACTGCATTTTGAATGTAAAAGCGGTGCAATAAGAGTCAGTTTTCGAGCTACTGTGTTCAAAAACATATTTAAAAAAAACTTTTATTTGTATTCTGTAGTCTGAAACCTACTTGATTGACAGCACGAAATAGCATAAACCGAGTTGGTATAAACATTAAGAATCCGAGCCGCCTTAATAAATACTCTTCTTGGTACTGCCGGTTCCTCTCTTCTTTAAAAACTCCACATTTTTAGCTATTGACAAACCAGGCAAAAGTAGATCATCAATGGTTTGAAATTCTGTGCAACTCTTGGGCAAGTAGTTGCCTTCAATCCTTATATTGATCAAACCTTTGGGCTTCCTGCATGAAATGTTCTGAGATTTTAAAACATCACATAATTTCTTAACACTACAATAAGTCAGGTTGTTGAAAGCAAGACTCAAATAACTCAAGGTATTATTACCAAAGCAATATGTTACACTTTCTCTGTTTTCAGTGTTTTCCGGACTGAAGGGATTATTAAACGGGCCGAGAGTGCTTTCAGCAATTGCTTCTGCTCTTTCCGAAAGACTTCCTTCCATGTTGCAAAAACTTTTCATATCAACAAGTACTTCGTTTTCCAGTTTCTTTTTTGAAGGAATCAGTTTAACTGACTTCTTTCTACTCACTTTTTTGTCGTCACCAATGCGAAGGTCTTCCACCGTTTTGAGTACTAATTCATTTTTCTCTTTTACGTAAGTTAATAGTTTCTTTCTACTGTTCAAGATTTCTTCACTGGTTAGAGCAAACTTTGTTAATGTGTTAAAAATACTTTTTGCTCCTTCATCGGTGATGTTGTTATTCGCTAAGTTCAGATAGCTCAGTTGTCTGTTAGATCGCAGTGTTTCTGCCAAATATTTAACACCGACATCTGTGATTCTGTTTGTTGACAAATTCAACGCTGATAATGACGTTGAAGCAGGGCTTGTGCTAATTAATTTAGATGCGATAGTTTTAACCACAACGTCAGTAATATTACATTTAGATAATGATAAATGCTTTATTATATCATTATCCAACAGAATGTGATAGTTCGCTTCAGGCAAATTAGTGTTGTCAAGACAAATTTCTGTAATTTCGTTTGTAGAATAAAAATGTGATATTTCATATATCGCTTCTGCGTGTAAGCCGTCGTTGATAATAAGGGAAGTCAATGTCTTATGGTACGGGATTGCGATGCCGATGATTTTAAAGATCAGCCTAGGAATCTTTCTGTATTTTAAAAACTTAAGACGTACTAGTTCATCATTTTGATCGTATATTGTTTCGATGTAGATAATATGATTTTCTTCCGCCGTTTCATTCTCTGTGTTCGAATTTACTTGTACGGTTGACGTCACTTGAGCACTAGAACCCGAGTCAGTCAGAGTCTTTACTTTATACTTTGCTTTCGGTTTTGTTTTGTCCTTGCTAATTGCACTCACATATTTACCTGAAACAATAATGTTATTTCAATAATTTATTAGAAAAAGGTTAAGGTGTATGTTGTGAGAAATGGAAAGAAGATAAGAAAGTCTTCAATTAATGAGTAGCTTGGTTATGGCTTCGTAAATTTAGACACTGAGACTGTCCATAAATGTAACGTTAAATAAGAAGCACGTTTGGCGTGCCTCATTTTTCTGTCAATCTGATAGATGACGGATGATATTCTCATTCTTACATAAGCTTTTAGGGTCGGTGCTCTGTGGACCAATTGAAATTTAACCAATTGGTTTATGGAGAAAATTACATTTATTTATTTATAGTTAATTAAAACGGCACAGGTCCAATTACATTACGAGTAATTAACATAGAATTATAAAAATTAAAAATAAAATAAGCATCCAAATAACATACAATACAAAAATTAAATTAATGGATATATTATACAACTCGTGGATAACATAATTAATAATAATTTGAGTAAATGGTTAAATAAATTAACTACATGACAAACTAACATAAACTCACAAGTAACAGTGGACACCCTCGCATATTGTCTCTCACAGAACACCAGACAAGCACGCATTATTTTCTTCCATTCATCAGCAAACACATCACATTCAGAATCGGCAGTCAGGAGGGCGTTTAGCATCCTTAGGGTTCGACATACTGGGGATTCGGCTCTAGCAATAGATCTAGATAGCGGTAGTGCGAACAGATTATGACGGCGGCTTTGACGGTGCCCAATGCCTAAATAGGGTGAAGCGATACTTTACGCCTGGACAGCTTTTAACCCTTTACAAAGCGCAAGTCCGATCCTGCATGGAGTATTGCAGTCACCTTTGGGATGGCTCAGCTAAATACCAACTTGACGCGCTTGACTCAGTGGAACGCAGAGCTAAGCCTGTGAGCCTTCATTGGCGACGTAAAACTGGTGGATGCCAAGCTGCATAGCTTGGCTCATCGCCGCAAGGTTGCCTGCTTGTCTGTCTTCTACAGATTGTACTTCGGAGAGTGTGCCCGAGAACTCCACGACCTCATTCCACCGGCCCCCTTCTACCACCGGACATCTAGACGCACTGCCAGTTACCATCCCTACCTGGTTGCTATTCCACCAATTCGCACTAAGCGCTTCCAAATGTCTTTTATAATGCGCACAGCAAAAGAGTGGAACTCACTACCTGCGTCTGTGTTTCCGAACGTATACAACCCTAATCTCTTCAAAGTGAGAGTGAACAGGCTTCTTCTGGGTAAGCTCACTCCATCGTCGACTTTGTCTCTGTCACCTCTGACCTAGACTAGAGTCAAGAGCAAACCCATCACAAATAAAAAAAAAAAAATGTATTTGTCGGGCACAAATAGGCGGCAGAAAAGTCCGTGGAGCTCAAGGCAGTCAATAGTCGTATTGACTGCCTTGAGCTCCACGGACGACGCTTAGGGGTTACATGTTTCGATCGTCCAAATTCCAACTTGGCTATGGATAATTGAGACATGTTTCGCTTCCCAGTTTAATAGTACCTATAGTAAAGCCTTGTCCCAGAGACATATACTGCCGTCGTAAGCTAAAAGGGCATAACTAACATTTAAAAAAAAATTGAGTTACATACATATTTAGAATCAGAAAAAAAAGGCTAATCTGCTCAATTTTTTGTAGATTTTTTTTTAAATGTTAGTTGTGCCCTTTTTTCTTACGACGGCAGTATAGGTGCTGTCATTTGGCAAGTTTATAGAAAAAAAAATCCTTAAATATTATAGTTATAGTTATCGGTATTGGAAAACTTTTAAAAGAAAACCACATGTCTTGTAGCTAAAACATAAAAAGAAATGATAAAATAACATACCGACTAGGACTGTCCGAAATGTAAAGTACCTACTTACCTACTAGACGTACCAATCTAAACTGGCACTGAATAGTAAGGTATTGGCAATAGTACAAAATGTACAGTACATGAACTACACAAGCTTAATAACTTCTACAACGAAGTTCATACAGATCGATTGTTTAAAATATCAAATTACAGAAGTAAACACATTTTGTAACAAAATGGATAACCCTTACCTGCTCAAAAAACGGCTTATTGTTTTGAAAAAACTTAAAATTACTATTTATTATATCCAAAAAATTTTTCGTGGACAATACATAAAAGTATTTTTTTTTTAGAGTGACTAACACTGTTCTGAAATTCAATTTTTAAAATTACTAAGCATACGTTAGCATTCATAGCACGTCACATTGACATAGGTAATGCAAATTCTTTTTTTTTTTTCAACTAAAATTTAAGAAATTAAAACTCTTTTAGCAAAATTTCTCCAAAGCATGACCTACAGTTATATGACCACAAATTAACTCCATCTTTTTATCTCTTATAACTTTATCAGCTGCAATAGATTTTTTGAAAACTTTTTGTAGGTATGTACATACCTATGATTATTCTTTGCTTTATTTATTTTTATCATTGCCATCTTGTCGTATTTAGGATTCCGTACCTCAAAAAGAAAAAAACTGAACCCTTATAGGATCACTCGTGTGTCTGTTGGCCCATCTGTCACCGCCAATTTGCTCCGAATCTAATGGACCGATTAAGTTGAAATATAAATATGATTAAATTACACTTATGAATTTCTGTGACCCAAATACGAACGTGTATCGTAAGTAAATTTATTTTGAATATGGGGGTCCTGAAATATAGGTATTACATACCTAACTCTGGAGTCAGGACCTCACAATGATTGTAATGTATGTTTTTCAAAATAAATTATTATTATAATTATAATTCTTCTTAAAGTTCAGGCGATAATTGACCATTCCCCCTTATCTCCGAAACTACAGAGCCTAAAATTTTGATAAATATACAGAATATAGTTCTATACCTATATATTACAGGAAAACTTGATGGTCTTAAAATAACATGGTAAATCTCTCATATTGTGCGTACAAACTTACATTTGCAGTTGATATGTATGGGAGAACATGTTTTTCAACACAGAATGTTAAGTTTGTTCTTGGGATAAATTCATCCCAACTACGGAACCCTTCATTGTGCATGGTCCGACACGCTCTTAGGGAGATGTTATGCTCTTAGGGAAATGTTTGGGCAAGGTTGGCCAATATTGGCCGTACCTATTGGCCAACCTTGCCCAAACATTTGTAGCGGTGCGCGGTGGTTTTAAATCGGTAGTTTTGTTAAAAATTTGATATTATTTGTTAGTTTCAAGCTTAAAATAAGAAGAAGCAAACAGAAACGGAACAAAACGATGTAGATCGCAAGGCAATAACGGGAAAAAGGTACTATATTTTTTGCCGCTTAAGGTAGATTTCACACTAAATGTTATGTCTATGTCTATGTCTTTTCGTTTCTGAGTGTCAGGAGTAATTTATTGCTTTGCTTTATATTTTTTTATCGTAAGTATAAGATGATGTTTTGAAAATTTTTGACTTTATAACTAGGTGAAAAGGTTGTAATTCGGTTGAACTTAAAACTGTTTTGAAACTTTTATCTCAGCTCGTTAGTAAACAAATGTAGCTGGTATAGATTCACGTGGACAGCATTTAGCTTTGATTTTATACTCGTGACCCGTTATCTAGTTAGTATTGTTGATCGAAGGTATTAAAAAATACTATCCTTACTACAATACTTACTACTAGTATACTACCCTTTAATGAAAAAATACTACTCACTTTGGGTAATTCTGATAACAGTGATATTGTATTCGGGTACCATCTGACGGACAGCCCATGGTAGAAATATATCGAAGTCAGCCGGGGTTGGGCGCCCAGATCTGCCCGATTCATACTCCTCGCCACTGAGCATTTAAAACACAATTATTGAGTTATATTTTGATATTAATTTAATTAATTTTGATATAAAATAATAATTATGATAATATCACTCGTATGTCACTAATACTGTGGTATTTTACCAAAAAAATTACGAAAAAATGACAGATGCCAAATTGAAGTAAAAGTACTTTTTCTTTTAAATAACTCGTGTGCATCCATATTGCCAGTCTAGCGCGGTTACAATGACGCACGACGGGCGCGAAGTTCAAACATATGAAACCGCCGTTTGCGTCCATAACGCGTTTGTGTGTAGTGTGACAAACGGCCAAGCCAGGATAGCGCGCGTAGTTTTCAAGGGTCAGTCCATCTAGTTATACTATTAGTTATACAATTTAACAGAATTGACAAAAAAGTCCTATTTGTTATACTGCTATTGGATTCGAAAATAATCATAGACGTTTGTCCATGTAGCCATGTACCCACAAATAAACAGCTATAAATTAAACTATAAAATATATTTTAACTTATGGGGAAGGACCGAACAAGTGAATAAATTAGATTAGATAAACAAAAGTAAGTCATGAACCTTTGGCAATGAGCATGGACTTGAGTGCTTGGTCGTTGTCGCAGTATTTCTAGGAAAGTGGCAATTGATATTTCACCGGTTACTAACTGCATTTGAGCATCCATGATCATTGCTTCGTTGATAATGCTACTTTCTTTTCGGTTACATTTATTTTCCGCAATGTCCATAACAGCATCTTCTGCATCCTCGTTTATTGCTTTCCAAAATTGCATAACGCTTAAGTGTTTCCAGGTTTTGCAGGCTTGGTTAAGTGTCTTAAGCCATGCTTCTACGTTGTTGGTACTCCGATGACGCTCTCCATAAACGCACCACGTGTTTATGAATTGATCATTCCTGAGCCAGTACCTTTGAAAATAATTTTTTAAAGTGGTTATTTTCGTAAATTATTGTATTTTTATAGCCTATCACTCTTTTATCTGTTCTGTGGCCTATCCCTCACGAACATAGGCATTTGGCAGAAGTGGTAATGCGCAACAAAGGCCTACAATTCTTTTTGGTCATTTGTCCTTCTTTTGAATTAAATCCAATTATTTGGCTTTTCTCCAAAAACTATAGGAAAAATGAGTATGATAGATAGATACCCTTTAACCTGAACATCCGGGAAAACTTTCAATACGGCTTTTCTTGACGCTTCCTCAATGTCAAACATAAACTTATGTGGATTCAGCTGGCGTGGTGGGTCAAGATATCGCCTATCATGTCGCAGGTCGTGGGTTCGATTCCCATCCAGTACAAACATTTGTGTGAATGAACATGTCTGTTTGTCCTGTGTCTGGGTGTCTGATCTGATCTATATAAGTAAGTATTTACAAAAAAAAGTAGTATATGTAGTAATATATATCAGTTATCTGGTTTCCATAGTACAAGCTCTGCTTAGTTTGGGATCAGATGACCGTGTGTGAAATGTCCCAGGATATTATTTATTTATTTATTCCATTTTGAAATGTGTGACAAAATAATTCTGAACAATATTATGTAAGACTCTGTTGTCTGTCATATCCGACATTAAGGACGCGTTTGCAAATCCAAAATAAGCTATTTTTCGGTAGAGTTAGCAATGAAATGAAACTAAATCTAATCTTAATTTAATCTAATTTATATGTGGGTATAACTACATGGACAAACCTCTATTATTTTTTTCGAATCCAATAAGTTATATTGAGCAGTATAACAAATAGGACTTTCTTTGTCCTTTCTGTTATATTGTATAACTACTAGTATAACTAGATGGACTGACCCGTTTTTTTTTTGTAAAATGGCGGTAAATACTGAAGTATTTATATTATATGCAATTTAATCTAAACCAGCTATATGGCAAAGTAAACATCCACACCGCAGTAATCGCACAATAACAAGAAAAATAGAGCAAAATAAAAGTTTGTATTTTCTCTGGTGATTTTAGGTGACATTTTACTCAGGATGTAGGCAAATATTGACACGGGCTATCTAGTAAAAATAACAAATCCTCGTCCATATACAAACTATGGACGAGGATTTGTTATTTTTACTAGATAGCCCGTGTCAACATTTGCCTGAAATATGTCTTAATGAGGAAGCGTCAGGGTAGCCCGCGAAATTCAAACTTTCTTACGTTTTTTGTAATTTGCAAGTCAGTATTAAGTTGCATGTTAAATAATGTATGATTTGCGGCCGTAACAAATATATATTTACAGAATTATAATCATTAGAATCAGTAATACAACTCCTTAAGTTAGTATAATCCTGAAATGTCAAGATTTTATGAAATAGCCATTCATTAGGATTACCTGGTCTTAAAGAGTTGTATTGATCACTTTAATTATTCTAATTATGTAAATAGATACTTGTTACGGCCGCAAATAATACTTTGATCAACATACAATCTAATACTGACTTGTAAATTCATCATTGTGCAACATTAGTTTAAGAAAAATTGTTTTGTTTACATTCCCATACAGTCAAAGTTTGCCACAGGAAGAAAACAATTTTAGATATGAAATGAATATGACATTACATAACTTGACATATAATAATAATTTATTCCATTTAATTGACACTAACAATTATGTTGGTAATCATTTATATTTGACAAAAGATAGATTTTTTATGGATAGGTACTATCTTTCAAAGTATTGCAAAAGACAGTTAGCTATGTCGCTATCATATTACTTTTCTATTACAGCCAAGAATTTGGCTAAACAAGTTGCTTCTATTGAGCAATGCCATGACATTTTATATCATTCAGCCAATAACTTGGTATCCAAAATTGACATTGGTAGTAATTTAAATTAGAAATTAAGACAATAGAGGCATCCTCTAGCAATAATGTACAGAAATGCAAGAATAAATCAAATAAAATTTCAAAATTAGTAAATAGTATTAACCTGGTGCATCAAAATATTCAAGGTTTTCTCAACAAAGATTTAGAAGTAGAATTATTTATGAATTTTAACAGTATTGATATTCTTTGTATAACAGAACATTGGCTTAAAAGCCACCAGTTTATGTTCAATTTTAATAATCACCAGGTTGGTAGTTCGTTCAGCAGAGTAAATGCTATACATGGTGGCTCATTAATTTTAGTAAGTAACCAGCTGAAATTTAAAGACCGTAAGGATATTGTGAGCCTATCTGTTGAGCGGACAGTTGAAATAGCTTGTATAGAATTGGAGCAATTTATTGTATTAAGTGTGTACAGGCCCCCTTCAGGATTGTATGACTGCTTTGAAAAGGTAATGGATGAAGTGTTACACAAGATATGTAACTCAAATAAATCTATTATCATTTATGGTGATTTTAATGTTAATTTATTAGAAAAGTCAGGTTCTTGTAGTAAAATAATAAGTCTTTTTCAGTCATACAATCTTGTAAACCTATTTTTGGAGCCCACAAGAATAACCCCTACTAGTGCCACATGCCTAGATAATATTTATACAGATGTTATTCCAAGCCATAAAGAAATTATAAATTTACTAGATTCTGATCATTGCGGGCAAAGGATTACTATCCAAAACCAAAACAAAAAAGTGGCTAAAAAGGATATCACTGTTAACCCCAAAACTACAAGTCGCTTGGAAGCTTTTAAAGTTAAACTCATTAATAAATTAACAGTTTTGGCTAATCATACTGATCCTAATGGTCTGTATGATGATTTTTTTAATATGTACTGCCAACAATTTAATCTCATCTTTATTCCCAAGACTATCTCGGTTAATAGTAACGCGTCTTTCAGTGATTGGGCTACCATTGGTATTCATAAAAGTAGAACACGGCTTTATGAACTATACAATGAAAGGTCTTTTGTAAACACTGCTGAATTTAATTTATATGTTAGAAACTATTCAAAATTATTTAAAAAAGTTTGTTGTATGGCCAAATCGCGTTATTTGAGTTCGAAGATTAAAAACAGTAGTAATGTAATTAAAACGACTTGGAATATTATTAATAGTGAAACGGGAAGGTCTAATAACCGAAGTGCTGACTACAGCCTGTCTATTAATGACAATATAATAAAATCAGACTCACAAGTCGCCGCGGCCTTTGAAAATTTCTTTTCAGATATTCCCGTTTCAACTACTAAATCCCTAAACTCATCAACTTCTGTTGCTGAGTCTTTGCTTAAGGAAAATGTTAATGCTTGCGATTCGGAATTTAATTTTGAACAAATTACCTGTAGAGACATAATTAAAACCTTTCACACTTTAAATGTAAAAAAGACAGCAGATCTGTGGGGTAATTCTGTAGAAGTTGCTAAGTCTATTATTGACATTGTAGCACCTACTTTAGCTCTTATCTTTAATAACTGTATCGACTGTGGGGAGTTTCCTGACCTCATGAAATATAGTAAAATAATACCTTTGTTTAAATCAGGTAGTACATCAGACCCCACAAATTATAGACCTATTTCAGTACTACCTACGTTTAGTAAAATTTTTGAGAAATTAATTTTAGACCAATTGCAAAGATTTTTTAATAAACATAAATTATTACATAACAAGCAGTTCGGTTTTGCAAAGGGTCGTTCAACTACTGATGCCGGTGTTGAACTTTTAGGACATATTTATAATGCATGGGAAGACAAATGCGATGCCTTGGGCATCTTTTGTGATTTGTCCAAGGCATTCGATTGCGTTCTTCATGAAACGTTAATCAGGAAACTCCGCCATTACGGGATCCGGAACACCGCTCTGGATCTTCTTACTTCATACTTGAGTAATAGGATTCAGAGCGTTGATGTTCATGGAAAAAGATCGCCCGGATCTATAGTAACAATGGGGGTCCCACAGGGCTCGATTCTTGGTCCTTTCTTGTTTCTTATTTATATTAACGATTTGCCCTACCTCATAAAGGATAATCATGATATAGTTTTGCGGATGATACTTCACTTTTGTTTAAACTTAAACGTCAGCAGCTGGTTACTGACGATGTAAACAGAGCGATCTCAAAAGTAGTTCACTGGTTCAGTGTTAATAATTTACTCCTTAATGAAAAAAAAACCAAATGCATTAAGTTTACACTACCTCACGTTAGGCAGGTGAAAACTAACGTGTTGATAAAGGGCGAAGAGTTGAATCCTGAAGATAGCACAGTATTCTTGGGCTTAACTTTGGATGCTAAGCTTCAGTGGGGCCCACATATAGATAAATTGTCAAAAAAGCTAAGCTCCGCAGCATACGCTGTTAGGAAAATTCGTAATTTAACCAACATAGAGACAGCCCGTTTAGTGTACTTTAGCTATTTTCATAGTATAATGTCGTACGGTATTCTGTTGTGGGGAAATGCAGCCGACATTCAGACTATCTTTGTTTTGCAGAAAAGAGCTGTTCGATGCATTTATAAATTAAGTCCGAGACAATCTCTCAGAGAGAAATTTAAGGAGATTAATATACTGACTTTGCCTTCTCAGTACATTTTTGAAAATCTTTTATATGCCCATAAAAACATTAAATTGTTTAAAAAATACAGTGATATCCACAATATAAATACTAGGAACAAACACAAATTTGTTGTACCTCCAACAAGGCTCAAGAAAATAGGTGGGTCATTCAGGTGTCAATGTATACGCTTTTATAATAAACTTCCAAGCCACGTTCAAGATCTGAGCCTTAATAAATTCAAATCATTCATTAAACGCAAGTTGTGTCAGAAAGCTTTTTATACCGTTAAAGATTATATTGAGGACAAAAAGGCTTGGGATTGAACTGCTCCAATTTTATTTTATATTATTTTTATTTTTGCATACTGAATGTTGACATTAATATTTACTTTGTAGGTATTATATTATTTTACTTTATTGTGAATGTGAAGACTATGTAGGTCATTGCTTTTTTTTTGTTTGTTTTATTTTTTCTCTCAGTTATTTTTAATGACTCCGCTACTGAATGTCGAAGTTTGAAATGTCGACGTATGTTAGTTCTAAAGTACAGGATCTCGATGTACGCCAGTTCGAAAGTTCACTGGAGCGAAGTATGCAAGGCCGACGTATCGTTAGTTAGAAAGCATACGAGTGCGATGTACGCCAGTTCGAAATTACCCTGTTACGAAGTATGAAATGCGGAGGCACTGTTACTCCTACAACATTATAATTAGCAAATTTGTGTAAAAATAAATTTACTTGATTTTTTATATAGGGACAGACACGGATATTAGTAATTGTTTGTACCTATTATTATGATAAATATATTTAAACGGAAGTTTAACGCAACAATGATAAATAACACTATGTGTTTACTATTTTACATTACAAATAGACAATGCATTTTAAAAACATTAAGTTTACCAGGTACTATATTTATTGCAAAATTATTGAAATTGTGATACGTGGTGTGGTAGATAGTATTTTTCCAAGTGTCATTAATTAATTTGTTGTCCTACAACAGTGATATCGCTTCATCATTTTAACTCATTCGTAATAATATTCGTAATAATTTTGCAATAAATATAGTACCTGGTAAACTTAATGTTTTTAAAATGCATTGCCTATTGGTAATGTAAAATAGTAAACACATAGTGTTATTTATCATTGTTGCGTTAAACTTCCGTTTAAATATATTTATCATAATAATAGGTACAAACAATTACTAATATCCGTGTCTGTCCCTATATAAAAAATCAAGTAAATTTATTTTTACACAAATTTGCTAATTATAATGTTGTAGGAGTAACAGTGCCTCCGCATTTCATACTTCGTAACAGGGTAATTTCGAACTGGCGTACATCGAGATCCTGTACTTTAGAACTAACATACGTCGACATTTCAAACTTCGACATTCAGTAGCGGAGTCATTTTTAATCATGGTCTGGCAGTTTGAGTAATCTATGTGGCCTACCCCAATGTCCTTTCTTTGGTATTGTTCGTCGAATCGTTGAGCTCCTTAAGTTCTGAGTTGAGCTGCGCGATTACTGACAAATGCGTACACTGACTGGACAGGTCCTCTCAATCTGTGTGGTTCTTTCCTCAAAAGACCATTTCAGACACCAATCTACATGGTCTTCACATGAAGTGACCAAGATTATGTCTGGACTTTATAAGAGACTGTGACCTCTGAGTTTGTTTCGGCCTTTCTTCTCAGAGTAGTCAGATAGGAGACGCCGACCTCATCTAGTTTAAAAAAAAAAATATTGACTTGTAAAAGTGTTTGTACAAACCTACTTACAGAAATAAAATCATTTATCATTAAATTGCTAAAAACGTAAGAAAATTTGAATTTCGAGCGCTACAACAGCTCGCACGTCACTGTCAGTCACTGTGGTCCCCCGCACTCCCCCGCCGTCGCGCCCGCCACGGGCTCTAGTCACCGCGCTTTCACTGTGGACGGACACTTAAGTTCACTGATTATTTTAGCTGTCTGTAGAGGCCACTGACGATAGTGGCCAATGTGAAACCAGAATTTTATAAAGTAGAACATGCAGCTACTAGATTTTTAAGCAGTTTTCATCGATTAATTAAAAATGAACTTAAAACCACTGACATACATTTGAAAATAGACGTCACAAGAAAAAAACGCCAAAGTAACTTCGCGTTATTCAATATTGATAAAAGAAACGTCGAACGAAACGTTGAAAAAGCCTCGAACTTCTCCATTTTCTCAATGATTTTATGGATTATTCGGATCTGTCACCCTGCTTTGTCCCCGTAGAGGAACAGATCGGAAAAAATATTTGACCTGTCCCCCTGTTAGCAATAAGAGGACATTTCGAATTTTTTTCACTCCTATATGAGGCAGATAGGAGTGAATAAAGTTGCTAACAGTGGGACAGATCAAATTTTTTTCCGATCTGAAGCAGGGTGACAGATCGGAATTATCCGATTTTATTAGTTTTTTTCACAAAACGTCTTTTGTTTTTTTTGTGTTAATCTTGTATAATCAGTTATTAAGGGGTTATCTCGAAAATAAATCGTAGCTCGGTGGGCGTGACTTAGCCCCCCCGCGCGGGGAGCGGCGAATGCAAAGTACGCGGTCGCATCGGGAAAAGCGAGTACGCACTTCTTGGATTTTTTGAAATGTTAGCACATAGGAGATTATGGAGTAGACAAATAATACAAATACTTCAATATTTTCAACCATTTTTATTTTATTTAGTAAACCATGTAATAAAAAATAATTTGGTAATGAAGGCATATAACAAATGCTTATTTCTTTTAGTCTAATTATGTTCTTATAATAAAAACGTGGTACATGTACTAAGAATATTTTTTATTTAAATAACTAGCTGTTGCCCGCGGCTTAGCCCGCGTGTATGTCGGAAATTATCCCACGGGAACTTTCTACCGGGATGAAAAGTACCCTATCTCTTAATCTAGGTTATAAACTATCTGTATACCAAATGTAATCCAAATCAGTTCAGCCGTTTTTGCGTGATTGAGTAACAAACATCTAAACATCCAAACATACAAACTTTCACATTTATAATATTAGTAGGATTAATGAATTATTTTAATTTTACAAAAATTAACCTACTTTAAAAAACTCGTGTTTTATGTATAGTGGATAATTTATTAAGTAGTGCGCAAACTTTCACAGGTTATTCTACGCATGAATATGAACAACTTTCACTATGGGACCAAACCTGAAATCGCGAAAAAAACATCAGCTGTTCAGTACATTTATGTTGGCATAATTCGTCAAAATGTACTGAACAGCTGATTTTTTTTTTCGCTATTTCAGGTTTGGTCCCATAGTGAAAGTTGTTCATATTCATGGGTAGAATAACCTGTGAAAGTTTGCGCACTACTTAAAAAATTATCCTGTATACATATATGTTCGCAATTTTCTAGTAAACTACTGAACCGATTTTGATAATTCTTTCACTGGTATAATCTAGGTACTTCAAGTATGGTTTTAGTGTACCTACAAAATATTAAGATGCCAATCTTATTAACAAAGTTATAGACATAAATATGACAGAGCTCCACACAACAAATTAAATAAAAAATAAAAATATGAGTAAGTAATTTTATGGAAAATTGCCTTGACTAAAAAAGGCGAATACTAAAACATTTAAAATAAAATAGCCGAATTTGAACCGTGCAGATTTTTTATTTTGTCTGATTACTGTAGATTTTGTAAGCCATGATATTTTATGGCGTTACATATGTAACGCCATAAAACATTACATATGTATCTTTAAAATCTTATTTGTAATTATTATGTTCTTTTCTGTTACAGCATATTTTGTATCCGTTTTTAAATTTATAAATTTGTTACAAAAATTTCTTAATATGTGATTTTTGCAATCAATGTTTTCGACCGTGATTGAGGGATATGATCGAGTGTCAAGTATTTTTGCCTAAGTGCTACTGTCTCCATCAGCTATGTATCTTCCATAGATAATGCCATGCATTTCTATGGACTGTTTAAATCCTTCGGCGATAATAGTGGATTCCATAGCTGTGGAAGATCTGTGGAAGATATTTTTTAAAACACGCATGCTGTTTTACTATCTCATTTCGTTTTTCCGCTCTAGCACAAATACAACAATATTTGTTTTTGACTGCCATGAAAAGAACTTGACGAAATCGTCTACCTATAATTGTCGCAGTGCCAGATAGTGCAGCATAATTAGTTCTGTATGAACGTTTAGCTCAACAACCATCTAAGATTACATCTATTATTGGTATGCCATCTTTAGTAAGCTTTCCTTCTTTGACTGCCGCTTCTTTCTCCCGCTCCCCCGCTTTCCTCGTCTCTTCTCATGCCGTCACTTCCCATTCGTCACATACTTCATCTTGTACGATTTTGTACCTATATTCCGACAAGGATGGTAAATCAACAGCTGCCGAAAACTGTTTCAGTTGAGCGTTAACACAACCAGCTGACATTATCCCGGCCACCGCCATTTTATTCAACCTGTGTGTTGACTTCTGTATTTTAAACTTTATTTTACATAATGTACCTACAAGAAAATGTAAACTCAGATGTAAGGCCAGAAACTTTTTCGGATTCTAATTTGATGGTGGTAAGGCCACATTGGAACATTGATTCGTGACTCAATATTTTAACTAATTCATTAAAAAAGTAATTTACATCAACAACTCTGTGGCCACTGATGTCGGCAGTTTTGGACTCCTGAAAGAAAAAGTATAAGTCAACATGGACAAATGATATTTATGCCAAACTCTATAAAGTTAAAGTTCATAGTACATAGTAAATAAAATAAGAGAACTCACATTTTCTTCGAGTTCGATTTCGTATGGCAGTGGTTGTTGCTTCCTTTTATTTCTGCAATAAAAACGTTCATCAACATTCAAGTGGAGCTAGCATAATCAAATTCATGCAGATTTTTTTTTTTGATAACTTTTGTTCCACGACTTTTATAAATCACAAAAAAATCAACACTTGTTGGAAAGAAAACTAAAATGTTTAAAAAAAACTAAAATAAACTATTATATTAAATCACACACAATAATCCATACTTCAATAAAGATCAAAAAATAATTTCGACTAAACTCACCTTTTTTCGCAATTCAAATGCGACTCCATTGCTTTTTGTGCTCTTAGTCTGTCACACGCAGTAATAGTACTTGACGTATGACCGATGTATTGTTGACATATTTCTAACCTAAAATTAATTATAATTACATTTTAGCCTTTTTCATTAGATACACAATTATAGGTAACTTACAAAAAATAAAACAGATATTTTGTTCTAGCAAATAGAATATACCCATTATTACTTTGCGAGGCGAGGATAGGTTGTAGCTGATTATCCAAATTTATGAGCGAAGGTGGCGACTTCGATTATTTGTTATTATCAGCTATTGATACTGATTTCCTGTAAAATGAGTTCATTGATAAAAACCGGTCAAGTGGTTAGGAATTTAGGATCTAACAACAAAAAAATCACAAAAGAAGTAAACTCGCGAGCGCAACTCATTATTTACGTACCTATATATCTGATGTCATCTTTGTCTTCCATCGGGCAGTGATTGCAGTCAAGCACGTGCTCATAACTGATAAAGTAGAAACTATTGTACATAACTATATACTTACTTTTGCTTTCTCTCATTTTTTGAGCCCTCACCCTCAGGTACTCCAAACGTTGTACTTTATTTAGTTTTGGTTTCCTATTTCTTCCCATTTTTATTTATAAATCATTAAAAACTCGTCACAAATAGAAACACGATACTTTATAGGTACTGTTCAATCACAAGAAGTCTTTATATATCACTTCTACACTAATTAACTAACAATTTAATAGCTTTTACTATATAAACATTTATTAAAATCACGAAAATCCGATAGCACCGATCTGTCAAAAAATGACAAAGACTCGTCGTCGATGAAGCGCACCGGGCGACTGATCCAGTAAGCGAGCGAAAGTGATGCAATTACTTTTGAAACGCAAAAGAAGAGAAGGCTATAATGTGCGTGCGCTCGAAATTAAACGACGTATGTGCCAAAACGAATTTACTCCTTTTTTAACAAAATAAATAAATTTAATTTAAAACTACTTTGAGTAAACTTTAATATTATAATTATCTATATTTTAAAGTAAATTTCATTTAATAACTCTTAAGCGTTACGCCGTGATGTCGAAAAAAGTAAAAAAATTGATATAACTTTGCAATTTTTTTGTATCGAGAAAATATCATTGAATCGTGTATTCCTTTTACATGATACTAGACTAAAGAGTCAGAAAACATATACTAAAATGTTAAATCCCTACTCCACATATTTAACAAGTTACACGAAATAGAAAACCACATTTTTTTCAACATATCACCTTAAATACTTGTCATTGTAACCACGTCATTGTTGCTTTTATCTGCTATTGTATTATTATTTACAATAAGCGCTGTGAAGTGGAGGCCTGGTGACCTGTAATACAGGTGTTTATATAGGCACCAGCGATCCACAACCAAGGTTGTAATCTACCATAAGCATAATTTATTGTTTTTATACTTGGTTTGTGGTAAGAAATAAACGATTTATTATTATTTTTTTATTGTTGACATTTCTCGGGACTTTAGGGTCCCGGACCTTTGGAAGGCATATGAGGGGCCGAAGCCAACTCGCAGAGGCCCCTTAGACAATTTTAAATGATGAGGAGGCACCAACCGACGATTATCCCTGTATGCACTATGCAAATGCACCCAAGGATAACTGGTGCAGGACAGGACATAGAAACCAAAAATGCTAACTAAATATGGCTATGGGTTTGGGTGGCTATAATGGACATATTATTACTATAAGTTTGGCTGTTTTGGGCTGATTTAAAGCTGGAGGTATGGGGACAGACGTGAATCCCTGATGTCGGACCTGTGATTGAGCAGAATACAGCTTGGATCTGACATGTGGCTTTTAGTGAGCCGTTCCATAGGACAGGAAGGTTTTACCTGTACGGGTCCTCGTGCCAGAAAACCGTCTTAGCTCCAGGTATCGCAAGCGTCAACGCAATCTCGTCGGACTCCTAGCTCATAGGCCGCGCTTGCAACGTGGGAATCCCAGTTTTATATTAGGACTCCATGCCAAGGGATCTGCTAATTGGAAGTTTATTGGGACTATTCTAATTGAGGGGTTTACTGGGGACTATCTGAGTGTTACCTGTTTATGAGCTCTTAGAGTCGCTTCTAATTAATGTTTTGGATTGAGCTTATGTGAGAGAGATTATTTTACTTTATTTTTTTATACTGAATATTTTGATAAGGGATCATGTCAGGGATTTAGGTAAGGCCTAAGTAAAGAACTAGGTAATCGTACCAGTTATCATAATATTCACGTGAATGGTAGCCCACAAGGTCTCCAGTTAACTTTCTAAATATTTAAATTCTTTTATCAGCGCAATCTAAAGTTTTGAGAACATATTTGATTTGAGCTAGAAGTTATTAAGCGTTTATCTGCCGGATCCTAAAAAGCGATCTTGATTTTTCTTTGGTCATAGTCTCATGCTAGTATTTGCCCTAGCATACTCCGTTATGGAGACGGGGTATGTCAGAGCAAATACCTACGTACTTTTAAATAAGGGAAGATATTGTGTAATAGTTAATGTTCGCCCACATTTTGGTGGTTACTATTAGGTTGGGGAAAAAGTCTTTTCGCATTATAGTATGTATGAACTTGTAATAAAATCTCTTTGGCTATACTATTTGTATCTGGCTGGTTTTGGTATCATTGAAAGTTTAAATTTTAAAGAACATAATTCCAAATTCAAATTAGGAAAATGTGTGATTTTCATTTGTTTTTCGTACCGTCAAGATGAGTGAATCTAATGAAGAAATTCGATACATTTTAAAATTTTACTACAAAAAAGGTAAAAATGCAACGCAAGCCGCGAAAAAAATTTGCGATGTTTATGGACCTAGTGTAGTGTCTGTGAGTGTAGCACAAATCGGAAATTTTGATGTCAAAGATGCACGTCGCTCTGGTCGCCCTATTACGGATAATCTGGATGCCATTTTTGAAAAAGTGGAGCAAGATCGGCATATCAGTAGTTACGACGTAGCTGAAGAACTGGAAATTGACCACAAAACAGTTTTGGCGCATTTGAAAAAAACTGGGTACACAAAAAAGCTCGACATTTGGGTAGCTCACGAGCTCACTGAAAGAAACCTAATGAACCGTGTACTCATTTGTGATTCTTTATTACGACGTAATGAAACCGAACCATTTTTGAAGAAGCTGATAACTGGTGATGAAAAGTGGATCACGTATGTCAAGAACGTGCGAAAAAGGTCGTGGTCAAAGGCCGGTCAGGCTTCACAGACTGGCGAAACCCGGGTTAACTCGCCACTCAGCAAAAATTAAGAGTTTGGCTGGGAGGTGTTAATGCATCCGCCGTATAGTCCTGACCTTGCACCTTCAGATTTCCACCTGTTTCGGTCTCTTCAGAATTCTTTAGGCAGTGTCAGGTTAACATCACGAGAGGACTGCCAAAACCACTTGTCGCGGTATTTTGACCAGAAGTCCCAAAATTCCTATAGCAATGTGATCATGTCCCTACCTACAAGATGGCAAAAAGTTATCGAACAAAATGGTACCTACATACTTTAGTTAAATGTAAATAAACTATATTAAAAAATGTTTTGAATTTTCTTAAAAAATGCAAAGAAACTTTTTCCCCAACCTATTATAATAAACTTTGTAATGTATCAGGAGGTACTTGTTGATTGATTAATTAATTGATTTCTTCCCTACAGCTATACCTAATAAATTTACTTAGGCATGGTTAGGAACTTAATAAACCGATAACATCTTAGGTTTATCCAAAAATATATGTAACTACCAATCACCGGGCTTACACTTTACAAACTTTGGAGATAGGGGGAGGGGGATATTTTTATAGATAAGTTTCGTAATAAGTCCAAATAATGAGTTATAAATGAAGATTTATAATGTGAAAATTAAGACATTTGACCACTTGACCCAGTTACTTTTGTTTATAATTTAAACACCCATTTCGGCTTGATGAATTGTGTGAAAGAAAAGACCCCCCTAAAAAGATTGATGGATTGTATGAAATAAAAGTGGATGGATTGCTTAGATAGCGTGATGCTTGATAAGAAAAAAATGCAAGAGAACATGTAACGCCAACCTCAAGTACAAGGACAAGCAGGACTATTCTGTAAAAATCTCACCGTGAAAAAGTAGGTGAAGTGAGCTTGCAGTGAGCTGTCATTCCACCTGATGCTAGGGATTGACACTATTGACATCTCACTCCACGCTCACCTCACCTAAGTTTTCACGGTGAGATTTGTACAAAATAGCACTGAAGGGCAGGAACATGATGATGCATCGTTGAAAAATAAATCAAAGAAAAAGTTATTGTATTTTTTTTTTTAATTATACTTAAATGACCAAAATATTTCTAAAATATAAAGTATTCTAATCTAAAATAAAACGCAACATTAAAATAAATGAACTAAGTCTAACACTATCGTATTATATAGATGAGTCTTAAATAAAAATAAATCCTATAAATAAAATCATAAAAGATTATGTGTGTTGAAAAATGGTTTTATTTCCTGGTGACGGTGGCAATGTGTCTTGGACTTAAAGGCTTCCTTTTCGTTGCAGGTTCTAATTGTCCTCTGAAAGCACCAAGAAGATGATCAATCTCTTCGTATTCTTTGCAAGTTACTGGCATTAAGTTACCTTCAATCACGACTTTGATCAAACCCCTAGGAGTTCTGTTGAGAGACTTCTGCGTGGATAAAACTTCATGCAATTTCTTGAGACTAACATATGTAAGGTTGTTGTAAGCAACATTCAAATAACACAAGGTATTATTACCGAAACAATGCACTACACCATCTTGTGCTTTAATGTTGTTTGGAGAGAAAGGCTCATTAAACATTCCCAGCCTTTTTTCAGCCATATCTTCAGCTTGTGCTTGTATAATTTGGGCTTCAACTCCTAAATCTATATGCCACTTATGCGAACTTAAATGTTGCCGTGGGTAATTGAGTTTACCCTTCTTTAACGACTTCTTTCTATTTGGGTTTTTATTTAATGAAGTTTGGATCTCTTTAATCGATGTGTTAATTAAATCATTTCTCTTTTTTAAGTAAGCTACGTATCTGGCTCTACTTTCTAATAATTCTTCGGCCTGCAAAGGAAATGTATGTAATGTGTCTATAATGCTCATACCTCCTTCATCTGAAATCATATTGCCCGCTAAGTTCAAGTAACTGAGTTGTCTGTTTGTTCGCAACATATCTGCTAAATACTTCGCACCAACATCTGTTATTCTGTTACTACATAAGTTTAAAGCAGACAATACTCTCGATGCGGGACATGGGTATTTTAATTGATCCGCGATCGTTTTTATAACGGCATCATTTATCGTACATTTTGCCAAAGAGAGATGTTTTAACTTATTCTCCATTAACAATATGTGATAGTTAGCTTGACTGAGAAATGTACTATCAAGACATAATTCCGTTATTTGTGAATTAGGCAAAAACTTTGATATTTCATATAAAGTATCCATGCGCAAGCCGCAGTTGATGATAATTGAAGTCAAATGTGGTTGGTACGGAATAGCGAGTGCGATTATTTGCATGACCTGCCTTGGTATATCCTCGTTCTTGAGAAACTTCAGCTGGACTAAGTTTTCATTGGTGTCGTAAATTGTTTCTATCATAAATCTATTTTCGGTGGTGATCCCAGCTGATTTGTTGCTTAATAAACTACGTACATCTTCATCTGAACCAACATCACCTAATGTTCCTAAGTTTAGGTACTGCTGCTTTGATTGTTTTCGTTTTTGGATTGGTTTCTTATTCTGAGCTGCATCACTCACGTACATTTCTGTTGATTTTTAAAATTTAAATTTACTCTGTCCACGCTATTTCTTTTTTTTTATCCTATACTTTCATTCAGGTAAACATAAGACGAATAACGATGAAATAACTATAGTTTTCACATTATTTTATTGAAATGTGACAAAGATTACGATCACAAAGCAGAAGATTTTCCCAATGTGATATGCACAAAAAAATAACAACGGGGTATTGTAGGTAGTTATAAAGCTTTGTATTTATCGTATAATAACCAAGGTTAGGAAAATTCACACTTACACGGAAACATATTATGCTTGCGTGTAAGTGTGATTTCACCCCAAAAGCGGGAAGCGTCAGGGTAGCCCGCGAAATTCAAATTTTCTTACGTTTTTTGCAATTTACAAGTCGGTATTATATTGTACGTTGATCAAGTTATAATTTGCGGTCGTAACAAGTTTTTATTTACATAATTAGAATCACTTTAATGATTCTAATTACCTGGTCTTAAGAAGACAACTCTTTAAGACCTAAAAAATGACTATTTCATGAAATCTCGACATTTTAGGATTATGCTAACTTAAGAAGTTGTATTACTGATTTTATTGTATATAATTCTGTAAAGACGGCCGCATATCATACTTTATTTAACATACAACTTAATAGTGACTTGCAAATTGCAAAAAACGTAAGAAAATTTGAATTTCACGGGCTACCCTGACGCTTCCTCCTTAGGAGTCTACCAAGCGTGCAGTGGCGCCCTCATCGTTTGTTTGGCTATTTCTTTTAATTTTGAATAAAAATGCAGTAAACGTTAAGTTGTGCTCCACAAGACTATACGTTATTATTATTACAAAAAGTAGTTTTATATTGTTAAGTTTTATTGTAATCCTTAAAACGGAAAAAATGTCCACCATTATCTGTTTTAAGGATTACAATATAAAACTACTGTTTGTAATAATAATAATAACGTACAGTCTTGTGGAGCACAACTTTACGTGCTTATTTTCTGCGTTTTCGATCTAAAATAAAAGAAAAAAAGAAACAAACGATGAGGGCGCCACTGCACGCTCTGTAGCCTCTTAAGCAAATCACACAGACAACGAGTATTGGTCGGGTCGCGAGTATGGCGATCTATTAATCAGACCCGCACCCGTTCCCTGTGAATTTCAGTTTTTTTTTTATCGGAATAACGCTGGAAAAATAATGTTAATCGTCTAATGTTGTCAGATTTATTAAAGAAGTTGGTCTACTTACTCTGGGCGGATCTAGTAATGACGACATCAGTATCTATGCAGAATGCTTTACAAGTCCACGGTAGAAAATTGTCAAAATCAGTCGGCTTTGGACGGTTATTAGTGCTAGGATATGTTATGGTAGGTTGATAAATGCTGGCTCCAAGTTCCATGTGAATGTCCATTAAGAAGTTGTTACACAGAATCAGAATAAATATTATTTTATCGAAAAATACAATTCAAATTATCGAAAAGAGATTGACAATTAATGAATACAGAAAATGTCAGAATTACGTCAGTAAGAGAAAGTTTTTTTTTCCATTAGTGATTTCTTTAATGGTTTTTTTTTACCAGCCTGCGCTCTTCCTCTCATAGCCAAAGGCTTTTCTCCACTCCTTTCGCGCGTCCACCTTCCAGTTTTGACGAAAGCTATCCAGCTCGTCTCGCTATCTGTGTGCGCGTATTCATAACAAAATGTCACCTCATGTGGATCATGGATTATCTCATTCTTGTATTTTTGTAAGCTATTTTGTAGGTCTTAGGGCCAGATTTTTGATTCATTGTTAACTCAACCAATGGTTAAACATAGTAACTAATGGTTGAATGTTGGCTAAATATAGGCTAAACATGAATGTATATTATGTTAAATCATTCATATTAAAAAATAGTAACTAATGGCACAACTCATTCACGTTTAGCTTTTCACATTTAGCCAAAATTCAACCATTAGTTACTAATAGGTTGGGGAAAAAGTTTCTTCGCATTTTTTAAGAAAATTCAAAACATTTTTTAATATAGTTTATTTACATTTAACTAAAGTATGTAGGTACCATTTTGTTTGATAACTTTTTGCCATCTTGTAGGTAGGGACATGATCCCATTGCTATAGAAATTTTGGGACTTCTGGTCAAAATACCGTGACAAGTGGTTTTGGCAGTCCTCTCGTGATGTTAACCTGACACTGCCTAAAGAATTCTGAAGAGACCGAAACAGGTGGAAATCTGAAGGTGCAAGGTCAGGACTATACGGCGGATGCATTAACACCTCCCAGCCAAACTCTCTTAATTTTTGCTGAGTGGCTAAAGATGTGTGAGGTCTAGCGTTATCATGATGAAAAACTACACCCCTTCTGTTGATTAATTCCGGCCGCTTTCTCTCAACTTCTTGCTTTAATCTCATCAGTTGTTCACAGTAGAGTTCAGAATCGATGGTCCTGCCTGGTGGTAACAGCTCATAATGAATAAAGCCCTTCCAATCTCACCACACACACAGCATCACCTTGTTGCGAGTTAACCCGGGTTTCGCCACAGTCTGTGAAGCCTGACCGGCCTTTGACCACGACCTTTTTCGCACGTTCTTGTCATACTTGATCCACTTTTCATCACCAGTTATCAGCTTCTTCAAAAATGGTTCGGTTTCATTACGTCGTAATACGATTAAAGAATCACAAATGAGTACACGGTTCATTAGGTTTCTTTCAGTGAGCGCGTGAGGTACCCAAATGTCGATCTTTTTTGTGTACCCAGTTTTTTTCAAATGCGCCAAAACTGTTTTGTGGTCAATTTCCAGTTCTTCAGCTACGTCGTAACTACTGATATGCCGATCTTGCTCCACTTTTTCAAAAATGGCATCCATTTTATCCGTAATAGGGCGACCAGAGCGACGTGCATCTTTGACATCAAAATTTCCGGATTGAAAACGCTTAAACCAAATTTGTGCTACTTTCACAGACACTACACTAGGTCCATAAACATCGCAAATTTTTTTCGCGGCTTGCGTTGCATGTTTACCTTTTTTGTAGTAAAATTTTAAAATGTATCGAATTTCTTCATTAGATTCACTCATCTTGACGGTACGAAAAACAAATGAAAATCACACATTTTCCTAATTTGAATTTGGAATTATGTTCTTTAAAATTTAAACTTTCAATGATACCAAAACCAGCCAGATACAAATAGCCAAAGAGATTTTATTACAAGTTCATACATACTATAATGCGAAAAGACTTTTTCCCCAACCTAATATGTTTAACCATTGGTTGAGTTAACTACGGATCAAAAAACCGGTCCTAAGTGAACGTTATAATTTATCAAAACTACTTATTCGAAAGTAGGTACCTATCGACAAAAAAATTGCCTGGATAAACACGTAACCTTGTAAACATGGTCTAGAACTTTTTACTGTAGATGAACCCAATGTTCTTTACAAATTGTATTTCCTGATTCTATGGACAAGTGCACAGACAACAGATTCCTCGAGATCCATCTTGACGAATAACTTTACAGGGTGGAAAAAATCAATGGGCAAAAAATCATACACTTTAAAAAAAAATCAAACACTTTTTTATTTTTAAAAAGAAACAAAACTGCATTCACAGATTTCTCGACAAGTTTACCTAAACCGGGAATCGAATCAGCTGAAAATTCAAAAAATAAACACTTACTATTTTATTATTTCACTAGTCGGTACAGTCAATGTAAAATTATAAAAGATAAAATTTCCTCAAGAAACATTAGGTCTTCCACTCGTCTGTTGTAGAAGATACCCATGAAATCTAATATTTGATAATACTTTTTTTATAGGTACAAATGGGACGATTAGATGGCCTACAAGAAGTCCAGACCTGACGCCTCTGGACTATTTTTTTTGGGCCATGAAAAATTTTTTTTTACAAAACGTCTTATGAGACTGTACAGTAAAAGAGCTAAGGATTGAGGTAGAAAATGTTATTAGGAGCATACACCATAATAGTTTGTAGAAGGCTACACGAAGTGAATTTCAAAGAAGATTAAATTTGTGTGCAAAAAGTTATTTTTCACTTTGTAGTGTTTTTTTGGAAGTCGGTGGTTCTTTTTTTTGTAAAAAAGTTTTTTTTTTAATTGTTAGCTGGTTCGATTCCCGTTTTAGGTAAGTTTTTCGAGAAATCTGTGAGTACATTTTTGTTTATTTTTTTAAATAAAGGAATGTTTCCTACTCTATCTTAAGGATTTACAGTAGTTTCCCTTCAGGGCCCATTGATTTTTGCACCCTGTATATATTGCGTGACTGTCACTGTAAGTTCTCGCAGTCAAGAAATTTTCGTTGACGTGAAAGTGACTATGAATTTATTGTCACCTTGATAAAACAAATCTTTCTTCATTGTTTCTAATTAGATTCATTCCTTTTTTGCCTTCTAAAATTCCCGTCGAATGTATTGCCTTGGAAGTCATACGACCATCACAGATCATTTGCAGTTGGCAGTCCGTGCAGCAGACATAGAGCCCGGTGTTAGGTTTTTGTAATGATATCCATTTATTGTTGCAGGTTTCGGATGTGTAGATACATTTTAATAATAATATATTCTGAACATTTTCACACACGGTCATCTGGCCCCAAACTAAGCAGAGCTTGTACTATGGAAACCAGATAACTGATATACTACATATAATATACTACTTTTTTTTTTTTTTGTAAATACATACTTATATAGATAATTACACCCAGACTCAGGACAAACAGACATGTTCATGCACACAAATGTTTGTCCTGGATGGGAATCGAACCCACGATCTGCGGTGTGATAGGTGGTATCTTAACCAACCACGCCAACTGGCCTGTCAATAATGTAATGATTGTTAAAACCGAAGACTGACGTACTTGCGTACGTGACGATACTACATTTTATTAATTAACAATATTTTCAGTATGTTTAACTAGGCCAAAGTACAGACGCCAGCACATCAAGCTACTACAATCTGTCAAACTTCTTTAATAGATTTTCAACTTTATCGGTAAAGCATTAGGTTCAAGGTTGATTGGGAAAATTTTACAGTTTCGGGTAGCTTGACCTGCTGATGTCTGTACAACGTGCGGTTGTGGACCGTACATAATTATTAAATTAGGAACCAACGAAAACAGTCTTATTTCAAGCCTCATAAAAATACAATTATTGTGACAGAGATGTCGTTATTTCAAAAGCTGGACAACGAAGGCTAAAAGGATCAGCTATACCGTTATTTGAGATTGATTATCTACAATAAAAGTAAATATTGTTTGATTATTCTGCATATTCAGAATCTTGTCTAGTTAAATTTAATTATTATTTACAGATTTGTGAGAACGAAGAACTCCAGCCTTCAACGCTAGCACAAAGTGCATAAGTAGAGGAAATTGATGTTGACATTAGCGGTCTAAATTCAACACATATTTGACTCACCAACTAATAAAAGAAGAAATAGAAAGAAAATAAATAAAGAAAATACGTTTATTTGCGGGGCACATGATGCAAAGAAAGAATACAAACATGAAAAGAACAAGTTGGGGAAAACAATAAAAAATTGGTAACTAGATTATAAAAACGTCAAAGTGTTGCAGCCAAGAGGAATAAACATCTACACTACTAACAATAAATTAATACTAACATATATATTGTGTTGTCCTTGCAGGGTACTCAAACAGATCCAGTTTTAACTTAAGGCTGTATAACTGATCAACCTCAGCGAATACATTTTGTTTCCTTCAACCTTGACATTGGCAAAATCATCGATAAAACGATGGAGCCATTACTCTAAAATTGGAATTGGATTGGAATAAACATCTACAGAAGTAGAATGCTAGGTTAAAAAAAAAAACAAATCACTGCTTAATATATAATTAAAGATTTCCGATAAAATGTGAAAATAAAACCGTGCAAGTTTACGTCGTCGAACGCGGTACTCAGTAGTTCGTATGGGTTATGACTTACACTCCTACCAACTTATCTGTGAAATGGTGAAAATTGGTACTACGGCCGTCATGTTGAAATGTCATTCGATTGTCAGTGTCTACCACATTCGGGTTCTCTGGTTGTTTTGTCGTGATATTGCTGAATTTATAAAGTTAAATATGCCGAAAGCTATTAAAAGTGATGCTCGAAACATTATTCTAAAGGTTAAAACCTTTTTTGAAGAAGAATCTCGGGCGGGGTCTCCGATTATTCCATTTAATCAAATACCTATATACAAACGAATTTCGGCAGCGACAGGTTAGTGTTGTCAATTTTCTTTTTATAAATTACCCGATACTTAACTAATTATTAAAGTCCACGAAATATTCGTTTCTATTCTTGCTGCAGGTTAGCGTAACGGTAACGTACATCTAATAGGTAACCTGCTAAGTGAGTGAGCAAACTAACCTGCCAGATTTCAAATGTCTACTAACATTTATTTTATTATCTTATGTTTCAGTTGTGAGTCAAGGACTAATTTCAAAAATAGTTAAGGAAGGGCACGCAGCAGAAGAAACTGGTACAAAAATTCGGACACCAGGCAAGGAGAGAAAACGTAAAAGTGGATTTGTGCATGTTGATGATTTTGACATGGAGTTATACGGAGGAAAGTACATGAATTTTATTCTGCTAAAAAAGAGGTCCCTACAGTTAAAAAGCTTCTAGAGGTCTTAAAGACAGAACTAAATTACACAGGACAGCGAGAGAGTCTGCGAAAGCTGCTTCACAAGGTGGGAATTCGTTTTAAAAAATCTCAATCCAATCGGAAGGTTCTTATGGAGCGTAATGAAATATCAGCTTGGAGAGCTAAGTACTTGCATGCAGTGGATAAAAATAATAAATCTCCCCAGCCCCGGCCCATAATTTATTTAGATGAGACCTATATTCACTCTTCGCATACATCGGGTAAATGTTGGCAAGGAGAGGGTGAAGACGGAGTATTAGAGCCTGTATCGAAAGGGCAAAGATATATTGTTCATGCGGGAAGAGATACTGGATTTGTTACAAATGCACTACTTGTGTTTAAATCAAACACAAAAAGTGGTGATTATCATGACGAGATGAATAGTACCAAGTTTAAAAAGTGGATTATTGGAAAACTTGTGCCTAATTTACGAGAGCCATCCATAATAGTGCTGGATAATGCTCCTTATCACCGTATTTGTGAGAAAGTCCCAAATACGAATTCCTTAAAAAAAGATATGCAATTATGGTTGACCCAAAATAAAATTGACTACGGAGAGAATTTGACTAAACCTCAGCTTTTAGAAATAATTAAGAGAAACAAGCTTGAACCTGTATATGAGATTGAAAAAAGTTTAGAAGACAATAGACACAAATGCTTATTTTATCACTGTGATCTCAATCCCATTGAACTCATATGGAGCACAATGAAAAGAAAAGTTACTGATGTAAATATTGAACACAAAAATGCTGAAATTCCCCGCCTAGTTAGAGAAGCTTTTGACGCTATTACAGTTCATGAGTGGGCACAGCATTGTAAACACGTTCGCAGGTTAGAAGAGAATTAGATAAACCTTTTATTATAGAAGTGGTAAGTGACACTGGAACCGAAAGCGATAGTGATAATGATGATAGTGGTACTGAAATAAGCGGAGTATGGCCTCACAATCACTGCTGTCAGGGTGAAGTTGTGTATGCAGGTTCATCTAAAGATCACAATTACTGTAAACCTGGTTTTCAATAAATCATTGTAAAGCAATTTGTTTTTTTTTTTATTACACTACACTACCACTGGGTACCACTGCTAATTATAATTAGTCAAATCTGGTGTTAGGAGTTAGGTACGGTCATAACTAAATGCTAGACATCCAGGTACCTCTTGCAGGGTAGGTACCTACTTAAATTCGCATTAAATGAAAGTTGTATCCCCCGTGGAACATTTTATCTGCTGAATTTCCACTTCATTGGATTACTTTTTAGAGAGCTGAGAGATTGTTTTTATGTAGCTATCATTGTTTTTAATTTGTAAAAACTGTAATTGTTATTAAACGATTATGTCTAATGAGAAATTTTCTTCTTGAAAACTTACTCAATTTTGGGCACCTTATATTAATTAGCAACACTGAATCGACGGTGCCGTCCTCTTTCAGTTCACAGATAAGTTGGTAGGACTGTATGAACTTATGACACATGTCACAGATGGTGCTTCTTTTTGCTTGTATGAAGAAGGTTTAGGTAAAATGTTCAGATGGGCGTATCCTTCCTTTTGAAATAATTGCATCACGGTCTTAGCAGTCCGAATAAAAAACTAATAACAGTGGCTGGACAACAGGTTTAGTTCCGAAAAACATCGAGAGGTGTGACTTTATTAAATTATACATATATTTTTCTAACACTACAGCAACACTAAGATACAGTTTTGACGTGTTCTGATTGTCCAGTTCTTTCTACGCAAAATGTCTACGATTGTTAATCCTCTTCAAAAGCGATAGCGTAACTAACGCAAACTTTAAAAACGCAAAAATTGGATAGTTTGTTTAGATAGTGTGATGCTTGACAGGAGAAAATACAAGAAGACATATTGTTACGCCAACCACAAAGACAAGGACAGGAAGATGAGGCATCTTTGAAAAAGTTAAAGAAAAAGTAATTGTATTTTTTTTTAATTTAAACCTAAATGACCAAAATGTTATCTAAAATGTAAATCTAATCTAAAATAAAATAAATCGGCTAAGTCTAACAATGTGTTATTATATAGGTTATAGGGTAAGCCTTAAAAAATAGAAATAGATTACAAAATCATGAAAGATTTCAAAATTAATAATTAACAATAAGTCATCAGAAAAATTAAAAAAATTAACTTGTTACTTAAAAATACAAAAAAAAAAATAGAAATCTGCTTTTATTTGGTGGTACATTTTGAACTGAAAGGCTTCCTTTTCGTTGCAGCTTCTGATTGTTTTCTAAAACTACTAAGAAGACGATCAATCTCTCCATATTCCTTACAAGCTACTGGCATTAAGTTACCTTCAATCACGACTTTGATCAAACCCCTAGGAGTTCTGTTAAGAGACATCTGCGTGGATAAAACTTCATGCAATTTCTTGAGACTAACATATGTAAGGTTGTTGTAAGCAACATTCAAATAACACAAGGTATTATTACCGAAACAATGTACTACACCATCTTGTGTGTTAGTGTAGTTTGGAGAGAAAGGCTCATTAAACAAACCCAACCTTTCTTCAGCCAAATATTCAGCTTTTTCTTGCATAATTTGGGCTTCAAAGGATTTAAGCCGCAGAGACTGAATTTCCAGTTTACCTTTCTTTGATGACATCTTCTTTTTAGGGGTTTTGTCCAATTTAGCCATTTGAAGCTGTATAATCAGTGTGTTAATTAAATAATTTTTCTGTTTTAGGTTAGCCACGTATCTGGCTCTACTTTCAAATAATTCTTGGGCGTGCAAAGGAAATTCATGTAGTGTGTCGAGAATGTTCATACCTCCTTCGTCTGTAATCATATTGCCCGCTAAGTTCAAGTAACTTAGTTGTCTGTTTGTTCGCAACATATCTGCTAAATACTTTGCACCAACATCTGTTATTCTGTTACTACATAAGTTTAAAGCAGACAATACTCTCGACGCGGGACATGGGTATTTTAATTGATCCGCGATCGTTTTTATAACGGCATCATTTATCGTACATTTTGCCAAAGAGAGATGTTTTAACTTATTTTCCATTAACAATATGTGATAGTTAGCTTGACTGAGAAATGTACTATCAAGACATAATTCCGTTATTTGTGAATTAGGCAAAAACTTTGATATTTCATATAAAGTATCCATGTGCAAGCCACTGTTGATGATAATTGAAGTCAAATGTGGTTGGTACGGAATAGCGAGTGCGATTATTTGCATGACCTGTCTTGGTATATCCTTGTTCTTGAGAAACTTCAGCTGGACTAAGTTTTCATTGTTGTCGTAAATTGTTTCTATCACGACTCTATTTTCAGTGGTGATCCCAGCTGATTTGTCGAGTAATGAACTATATACATCTTCTTCTGAATCAACATCTCGTTTTGCTATGGTTACGGACTGCAGCTTTGATTGTATTCGTTTTTGGACTGATTTCTTATTTCGAACTGCAGAACTCACGCAAGTTCCTGATGAATTAAAAAAAAAAAAAGCTTAAATATTGTCCAAGCTGTTTCTTTGTGTTTATCCTATAGTTTCATTCAGGTAAACATTAGAAGTCGAGAATAACGACGAAATAACTATAGTTTTCACACTATATTTTTCAATTATGACAAAGACGACGATCTACAAAGCAGGAGTTTTTCTTAAACTCAATGCATCATGAACAAAAAAAAAACGACGGGGAATATACGTAGGTACAAAGCTTCTTATTTGTCATATAATAACCAAGGTTAGGAGAATTCACATTTACAAAGAAATATGCTTGCGGAATAAGTGTGATTTCACCCTTAAGTGCAAATCACACAGAGCGAGTACTGGTCAGGTCGAGAGTACGGTGGGTCTATTAACTAGACTACGAGTACAACTCGCTCCCTGTGAGTTAGCGCTTTTATCTCGGAATAACGCTGGAAAAATAACGTTAATCGTCTAATGTTGTCAGATTTATTGAAGAAGTTGGTCTACTTACTCTGGGCAGCTGTAGTAACGAAGACATCAATTTCAACGGACAATTCTTTACAAGCCCATGGTAGAAATTTGTCAAAGTCAGTCGGCTTTGGACGGATCTTTGTGCTAGGATATGACATGGTAGGTTCCTCGATGTTGGCTGGACGTTCCATGTGAATGTCCAGTTAGAAGTTGTGATACAGAATCAGAATAAATATTCTTTTATCGAAAAATACAATTCAAATTATCGAAAAGTGATTGACAATAAAATGAACGAATATAGAAAATGACAGAAATAAGAATGTTTTTTTCTCAATTTCTGATTACTTTAATGGTGTTTTTTTTTTACCAGCCTGCGCTGTCCCACTCTTGGGAAAAGCCCTCCCTCCACTCCATCCGTCTTCCGCGAGCCCGCGCATTCTGCTACCTACCAGCTTTGACGAAAGCTATCCAGCTCGTCATGCCATCGCCTACGTAGCCTGCCGCAAGCCTTCTCATTGTCTCAGGGCACCAGTTCTGGATTTTTTGTTTACGGAATAAAAAAAACTGGAATGGTAGGTTGCATGTGAGCGTGAATTATCAAGTCTAACTTACGGTCAGCAACAAAAGTTCATTAACACTCAAATTGACACAAAATTATTAAAAAAATTGAAAAGACTTTAAATTGCTAGATTTGCCCTTAATGTAGGTACACGAAAAAGTGTCCATACTAAGAGTGAGTTCACAGATTAAATATCGTTTCCATGACAATCAAGTCAAGTCACTGTGTGATTACCTATGTAGGTATCAGAGGTGTGAAAACGAAACAGAAACGCGACTATCTTTTGACGCAGTAAGGCGAAGCTAACGATTTAAATCTTTGATTTAAATGTTTGCTTTTTAACATTTCATGTAATAGCTAAGAGTTATTAGTGACTTGTATACGAAATGCTTTTTTTGGCCAAGGAATCTGTAGTGTGATTGCCAGCCTTTCAGGCACTTTTCCTGATTATAAAAATGAGGATTTTTGATGATACCTTCCCCCCTCATCATATTATAATTATTGTAATGCGAAAGATAGACCGAAGACACGTACCTAGGTGAAAATTTTGTGTCAAGCCTTTTAATACCTATCACGTTTACAGAGACACCAGGTTTCTGCAGCGTAGGTAGGTGGTGAGTATTGGCAGAACTAAGGCCTTATAAACACATATATTAATTTGCAGTTTCAGGTCGTGAGAAGTCCACACACTTTTGTTAAGTTTTCCAAAGGTGCGGCTGCTTTAGCAATCCATGCTTCAATTTCAAACGCCAACACAGAGGTGCTAAAGGGCGCACTGGAATGATGATTATGGAGGCGATTTTGATAAAAATCCAACTGAGATGGTTATGATACCAGTAGACTACCTAAAACAACTTTCTACTCGGAGCTCGCCCAAGCAAAACTTGCACAGGGCGGGCAATACTACATAGAAGTCCTCAAACGTCATCTTACCTACGACCTGTGGCATACCCGTTGATCGGTGGCAGGAGCTTACTCAAAGGAAGGTGGCGCACTTCAAGCCACAATAAGTAACTGAATTCTTTTAAGTAAAGCGTCTTGATGACCTGGACAAGAAGCGCCAAATACGCAAAAGTCGCCCAATGCCTTCCTATAACTACACTTAAAACGATGCTGATCAGCCGGTCTATTCTGAAAAAATCTCACAGCAGTCATTCCACCTGATGCTAGGGATTGACACAAGGAAGGACAATCTGCTTGCCTGCCAGGGTCGCGGGTTGTTTGAAAGAGTTACCGTGGCTCTGGTAGGTAAGTCGCTTACTCCGGCGTCACCCGTCCTGACTGTCTTCATGTTTTGGCAACTGAGACTAAAACTACAAACCTAGTATAAGTAGAAATATTTTATTACTAGCTTTTGCCCGCGGCTTCGCCCCCGTGTTTGTCGGCAATTATCCCACGGGAACGCACTACCGGGACCAAAGTACCCTAGGTCCTAATCCAGGTCATAGTCTACCCATGTGCCAAATTTCATCCAAATCCGTTCAGTGGTTTCTATAACAATATAATTCAATCACGATTCGAAAGGCACGTGGCGCCATCTATGATCATAAGAACGTTATTGTTGTTTTTCTCGGGAACAGTACTTTATTTCGGGATGAAAGGTACCCTATGTCCGTTTCTGTACACGTGACAATATTTAAGCAAAATTTCAGGATTATCAGTTCAGTGGTTTAGGCGTGAAAAGGTAACAAACAAACAAACAAACTTTCGCATTTATAATATTAGTTAGGATTAAGATATAATGGTGTCTTATGACTTCCATGCGAACAAAGTCGTGGGCAGAAGCTTGTTAAACATAATTTAGTACAAAGTATCTAAATTGTAAAGTCTGCTAGTAGCAGTAATATGCTCTTTATGAGCTGCATTAAATAAACGGGCTAACAATATGTCAAAGTAGGTATTTACAAAAAATAAAAGCAGTATTAAAAAAATCTTAATTATAAGATATCAAAATCAGTACTTAATTGATAAAGAGACATCAGAAAAAATATATAAAAACGTAACATGCAACTCTAAAGGTGGGCCCACATTAGTGACATTTCGTCTAACCGAACACCGTGACCGTGACAAGGTCGGGTGTCTGTACCGATCGTGTGGACGGGCTTTGTTACGCGTACAAATGTTACGATCGTTTATCCGTCTCATACTCCCATACAAAATATTTCAATCAAAAAGTACTCCTGAACTTTGTACGTACTGCCTGTCACAAATGTGGACGGTGTTTTGGTTTTGTCACTGTCAAATGACACGGGTCACGGGCCGATCCATCCAAAGTCGGTCTTTATCAAAGGACGTCCGATACTGTTTCGGTGTGCGTCCACGCGTACAAGCCCGCGTGTCATCGCCCTGGTACCTACACGGGATTTGACGGAATTGATGGATCGGGCAAATGCATATCGTGACAAGTAAACACCCGCTCCCCCGCCACCCGCACCTCTCCAAGTTGCAAAATGGCATCTATCGCTAGTTCGACCGTGTCAGAGCCAACACCGGAGTCCAATCCGATGCAATCCTCCACCTGTGCACACTATCCGTAACAAGTCCGCGGCGATGTTACGGTGTTCGGTTCGGCGAAATGTCACTAATGTGGACCCACCTTAACAATAATAGAAAACTGAAAAAAAAAAATGCTATCTCTACTCTCATATCGTAAAATTCGAAAAATACAATACCAAAATATAACAATTTTTCTAACAAAATACTGTTATAAAACATTTTTTTTTACCATAGCGATACCTGTATCTGCACCAAGGAGTTTCCATCAATTATTTTTTTCTAATGGAACCATATAACTTTTTTACTTTTCTGTGGCAGCACCCGCTTTAGCGCATGCGCGGTGATGTTGCAGGGTTTGGCGGTTTTGTTGTACTGAATTACGTGGGATTTTTTTTTATATTGCTTCAGTGAGTTTAATCCCAATGTACGAGAGTAGATAAAGTAGTGTGTGAAACTGCACATATCTTGGTGTTAAAACACTCGTGTGATAAAAAACCACTTATTTGGCAATTGATCTTGAACTTAATGTCTTCTTTTTCGTTGCAGCTTTTGATTTTTTTCCGATATCACCTACACTAGCTAAACCTGACTCAAGAAGCTGATCAATTTCTCCATATTCTTTACAAGCTACAGGCATTAAGTTACCTTCAATCACGACTTTGATCAAACCCCTAGGAATTCTGTTAAGAGAATTCTGCGTGGATAAAACTTCACGCGATTTCTTGAGACTAACATAGGTAAGGTTGTTGTAAGCAATATTCAAATAACACAAGGTATTATTGCCAAAACAATGCACTACACCATCTTGTGTTTTAGTGTTGTTTGGAGAAAAAGGCTCATCAAACAATCCCAGCATTCTTTCAGCCAAACATTCTGCTTTTTCTTGTATAATATGGGTCTCATCACTATCTATAAATGGCTTCTGCGAAGATAAATATTGTAGGGACTGGCTTTCTAGTTTACCCTTCTTCAACGGTTTCTTTTTATTTGGGTTTTTATAGAATGTTTCAGTTTGGAGATCTATAATCGGCGTGTTAATTAAATCATTTCTCTTTTTTAAGTAAGCCACGTATTTGGCTCTACCTTCTAACAATTCTTCGGCCTGCAAAGGAAATATATGTAATGTGTCGAGAATGTACATACCTCCTTCGTCTGTAATCATATTGCCCGCTAAGTTCAGGTAACTGAGTTGTCTGTTTGTTCGCAACATATCCGCTAAATACTTCGCACCAACATCTGTTATTCTATTACTAGATAAGTTTAATGCAGACAATACTCTCGATGCGGGACATGGGTCTTTTAATTGATCCGCGATCGTTTTTATAACGGCATCGTTTATTGTACATTTCGCCAAAGAGAGATGTTTTAACTTATTGTTCGTTAACAATGTGTGATAGTTAGCTTCGCTGACAAATGTACTATCAAGACATAATTCTGTTATATCAGAATTGGGTAAAAACTTGGATATTTCGAATAAAGTATCCATGCGCAAGCCGCTGTTGATGGTTATTGACGTCAAATGTTTTTGGTATGGTAGAGTGAGTGCGATTATTTGCATGACCTTTCTTGGTATTACCTTGTTCTTGAGAAGCTTCAGCTGCACTAACTGTTCATTGCTGTTGTAATTTGTTTCCATCATGATTTTATTTACGTTACTTGTCACAGCCCTGTCGAGTAATGAACTATGTATGTCATCTTCAGAAGCAGTCACTGTCCGTAGCTTTTTTGATTTATTGCTTGATTTATGTCTCAAAGTTGCAGAAGTACTCACGCACGATTCTGTAGAATTTTTAAATTTTGTAATTATTACTTTGTTCACATTGAGGTAATATGTACTAAGTACGTTAGTACATATTACCTCAATGTTTGTTCACGCTGTTTTTTTTTTGTTTTTTTTCTTACCTATTATTATTTTTGATTACTTCATTCAGGATAACATTCGACTAATAAATATAGATTTCGTTATGTTCGTAACTCAGAGGCGTGCATGTATGAACGTGAGTTAATGTATGTATATATGTAGAGGTGTCTCACTCGAACGAGAAGTTAACTTGCAAGCATCCGCACTGATTCACGTGTTAGCGTGCGGATGAACTTCTCGCTCTCGCGAAGGACGTCTCTAAATGCTGGTCCGTGCGTATAAGTGTATCATCCTTAACATATGCGTCAGTAAATCAGCGTGATTCGTCTAATGTTATCCGATTTATTGAAGCAGACAGTTAGCTTACTCTGAACGGCTTTGGTAATGAAGACATCTGCATCGATGGAGTATTCTTTGCAAGCCCATGGTAGAAACGTTTCAAAGTCGTTTGGCTTTGGCTGAAAATCTTTGCTCGTTCTCGTCGACGCAGATTCTTCGTTAACACTGATTGCATTGTGCATTTAGCAAAAGTTACAGAATAATATTTGTATATGTCAAAAAATACAAATAAAATACGAAAAGAGATTAAAAATCAGAGTGATAAATCGATGTCAAAAGACAAAAATATGTCAAAAAGAAGAATGCTCCATATTTATTAATTTTATTATACTCTTTCGAAGGTTTGTTTATTTTTTTAAATTGAATTTGTATTTTTTTATGTAAGTAGGTTACATGAAATCATGTCCAATGTACGGTCAGCAATTAAGTCTAGTTTTGAAAAATGGATTCTTTTTGATGGATGGATGGAATGGATGATTTGATGATTGATAATCGTAAGCGATAATCATGTTGGTTAGACCCTGGTTCAGCGCCTAGGCAATGCCCCAAATGAAAACTTACCCCCAAAAAAGTCATGGTCACTGATTGGTGGTCAAGTGCTGGTATAATTCATCACATCTTCTTACCAAATTACACCAGCATTACTGCGGATGTGTACTGTGGGGGACCAGCAAATAACTAAGGCTTAGTTATTTGCTCGTCCCCGCTGCTCCTACATGACAACGTTCGACCTCATATGGCACAACAGACGGTCTCTAAGCTACAAGAGCTAGGTTTGGAAGTTTTGCGTCATCCACCATACTCACCAGACGCAGGCAAAAATTCAATACCCGAGAGGCAAAATGCCTTTGAAGAGTTTGTTAGCTCCCGTACACCTGACTTCTTCAAGGAGGGCATTGAAAAATTACCACTGCGCTGGCAGAGATGCATCGATAGCATGGGTGCATATTTTGATTGATAAATATAAAAAAAAAATATTTATATAAAAATTACTTTAACTTACTGCATACTAAATGGCAATTTCATAGGTAAAGACCTAATATTAATTTGATAAAACGTTTTAGCAAAAAATAAAACGGACTTCCAAAACAAAATACTACAAAGTTAAAAATAACTTTAATTTCGGAAGTCGGTGGCAAAAAACGAAAATACAAAACCAAAGACACCGACTACCGAAATTAAAGTTATTTTTCACTTAGTAGTGTTTTTTTTTGGAAGTCCGTTTTATTTTTTGCTAAAAGTTTTTATTTTTCACTTTTTAGTTGTGGTACCTACTATGCACAAATTCTAATACGTATGTAAACCTCTGTAACCTGCTATGTAAATAACAGTGATAGGAAGTTATTAAAACATCATCAAGAATTTTCCAAATCAGTCCATCCGTCTTTGAGTAGTCGCCTAACAAACATACAAACAAAAAAAAAAGACATACAGTCGAATTGAGAACCTCCTCTTTATAAAGTTGGTTAAAAAGATTCACTCAACTCAAACAAGAATGACAACAAGGAAATCATTATGATTTATACAAAAGAGACTAATAATGTAATTATGAACCAAAGAGATAAAGGCTCTACAGACGGTATGATTTCAATGGCCTAACTAAATATTAGGTTGGCGAGAAAGTCTTTTCGCATTATAGTATGTATGAACTTGTAATAAAATCTCTTTGGCTATACTATTTTTATCTGGCTGGTTTTGGTATCATTGAAAGTTTAAATTTTAAAGAACATAATTCCAAATTCAAATTAGGAAAATGTGTGATTTTCATTTGTTTTTCGTACCGTCAAGATGAGTGAATCTAATGAAGAAATTCGATACATTTTAAAATTTTACTACAAAAAAGGTAAAAATGCAACGCAAGCCGCGAAAAAATATTGCGATGTTTATGGACCTAGTGTAGTGTCTGTGAGAGTAGCACAAATTTGGTTTAAGCGTTTTCAATCCGGAAATTTTGATGTCAAAGATGCACGTCGCTCTGGTCGCCCTATTACGGATAAAATGGATGCCATTCTTGAAAAAGTGGAGCAAGATCGGCATATCAGTAGTTACGACGTAGCTGAAGAACTGGAAATTGACCACAAAACAGTTTTGGCGCATTTGAAAAAAACTGGGTACACAAAAAAGCTCGACATTTGGGTACCTCACGAGCTCACTGAAAGAAACCTAATGAACCGTGTACTCATTTGTGATTCTTTATTACGACGTAATGAAACCGAACCATTTTTGAAGAAGCTGATAACTGGTGATGAAAAGTGGACCACGTATGATAAGTACGTGCGAAAAAGGTCGTGGTCAAAGGCCGGTCAGGCTTCACAGACTGTGGCGAAACCCGGGTTAACTCGCAACAAGGTGATGCTGTGTGTGTGGTGGGATTGGAAGCGCATTATTCATTATGAGCTGTTACCACCAGGCAGGACCATCGATTCTGAACTCTACTGCGAACAACTGATGAGATTAAAGCAAGAAGTTGAGAGAAAGCGGCCGGAATTATTCAACAGAAGGGGTGTGGTTTTTCATCATGATAACGCTAGACCTCACACATCTTTAGCCACTCAGCAAAAATTAGGAGAGTTTGGCTGGGAGGTGTTAATGCATCCGCCGTATAGTCCTGACCTTGTACCTTCAGATTTTCACCTGTTTCGGTCTCTTCAGAATTCTTTAGGCAGTGTCAGGTTAACATCACGAGAGGACTGCCAAAACCACTTGTCGCGGTATTTTGACCAGAAGTCCCAAAATTTCTATAGCAATGGGATCATGTCCCTACCTACAAGATGGCAAAAAGTTATCGAACAAAATGGTACCTACATACTTTAGTTAAATGTAAATAAACTATATTAAAAAATGTTTTGAATTTTCTTAAAAAATGCGAAGAAACTTTTTCCCCAACCTATTATATCATCCGTAACATCAGATTTCGCGTCCAGGCCTGATCTTTTTAAATCATTACCTCCTACAGAACCTAATTTTTTTATTTGGCAAATCACTGTACATGGTACTTTGTGAGCGGCGAAATCAGGACGGATTGCTCCACACGACTTGATTTTGATCTGATCTGACAAGACTAACCGCGTCAGCCATCCGACGAGGATTTATCAGATGATTTAAATCCACGTGATATCGCTCCTGATCTGACTATATCAGACATCAGATCAGGTCGTGTGTATACCAATCAAGGCACACTTTTGTATATAATCCTTACATAATACTGTAACTTACATAAAACTGTGTCTTATCAAGAATCTGCCAAAAAAAGAATATCTTACCTGCATATGTATAACTCTTATCTGCATTTTTCTGATATACTAAATTATTTATTATTTATTTAATATAGTGAAATATTATGGATGAATTTTTCATTATTCTGTTAACCGTACACGCACACAGAGGCACGTGCCCTTACAGTGCTGTCACGCACATAAGTCTACAAACATGTCTCACTTTATTGTTCGGCACGGTCTATCTGCCTTTATTCTATAATCTGAGAGTTTACCCTTTCTATTAAGTCTGCCTTTCTACCTCCTATGAACCACCACGTTCACCACGTAGTTTTTAATTCAGACACTGTCCATGTCGAATACATGTTGATTTATTTAATAAAACCAAATTCATAAATAGGTAGAGTCTGTCAAGCGAGTCGTGTCCACGACCATTTAGCAGATTCTTTATAATGGCAATACTATTATCTATCAAACGGATTGTCATAATTGCTGGGTAGGTTGGCTACAACAGTTTGATACTTTATTTTTATTTATTTTCGACACGATTTCGGATGTAGATTCAGACGTAGTCATGACGTTGAATCTTACTGGGGCACATAATAGTGATAGCCACTTTAAGACATTGTTGTTTGAACTGAAACTTACTGCACATCACACTATTAATGTAGAAAATAAATATAAAGTAAGGGACAGGATAACCGAAATGGAGTTGGAACCCCTTCATCATTTCTGTACGTAATGAATCACCATTACGTACAGAAATGATGAAGAAAGAAAGAAAAACAGTTTATTCACGTGAAAGTGATGAACACAAAATAGACATGAAAAGCGAAACACAAGATAATAAAATATAACAAACCACACAAAACAAAAAAAAACACAAAAACAAACATAAGTAGTACAATAAAGTTGTTGGAAATGTGCATGAAGGGGTCCAACTCCGATTCGGTCGGAGAGAAATCACTGTCAGTATCAACTGACAGTGATTTCTGTTAAGAAGGCATTGAATTTCTAGATTCTGATTTTAGTTCTGACTGTGACTAATTAATGCCTACATTGAAATGCACTTTTATAATTTATACCAAAGAATTTTTTTATCTACAAAAATTCAAGTATCATGCAAGTTTTTAGCGTACTATATCAGTGTTAACACCTGTAAGATTTTTGAATTGGCCGACTTTTTCATGGGACACGTCTTGCTTGACAGACTCAAACACGAAATTAAATTGGCGGAAAGTCAAACTCAGTGATAGGGACCTAGCTATGGACGCGCCATCTATAATTAGCTTTGCCCGACCTTCCCCGTCGTTTTGTGAAATGTCACTCGAAGAAGTGTATAAAAAACAAGATAGCGGTGTCAGTTCAGATTTTTACCACGCGCTTATATAGGTATAACTTCGTATCGCAATACGTTATAGTACTTACTAATTCCGTACCTCTAATTAATTAGGTACCTCTTTTAAGCTGTTTTTATTTGTGTTAAGAGGGTTATTTGATTAAATGAATTATTATAAAAATGACACCTCAAAACATTGATAGATTAACACAAAGATTGTGAGGATAATAAGAAATAAAAAGGATCGATTGATGATAGCGTGATGGTTGACAGGAGAGTATAAAAAGAGAATGTTACGTCTGGGATAAGGGTAGGAAAATGGATGATGCATCGTTAAAAAAAAATTAAAGAAAAAGTAATTGTATTGTTTTATTTAAACATAAATAACCATAATAGTATCTAAAATGTAAAGTATGCTATTCTAAAATTAAACGCAATATTAAATTAAATCAGCTAAGTCTAACAATGTGTTAGGTAAGTCTTAAACAAGTAGATATAATATTAACAAATTCATAAAAGATTACAAAAGCATTAATTGACACTGAGTATATATAAAATACGTAACTTGTAAGAAAAAATATTATAAATAAAAAACTGAGAATCTTTTATTTGGTGGGTACGGTGCTGGACGATCTTGAACTTGGCTTCCTTTTACTTGCAGTTTCTGATTGTTTTCCGTAACCACCTAAACCTGACTCAAGAAGCTGATCAATTTCTCCATATTCTTCACATGCTACTGGCATTAAGTTACCTTCAATCACAACTTTGATCAAACCCCTAGGAGTTCTGTTAAGAGAATTCTGCGTGGATAAAACTTCATGCAATTTCTTGAGACTAACATATGTCAGATTGTTGTAAGCAACATTCAAATAACACAAGGTATTATTGCCAAAACAATGCACTACACCATCTTTTGTTTTAGTGTTGTTTAGAGAGAAAGGCTCATTAAACAATCCCAGCCTCCTTTCGGCTAATTGTTCAGCTTTTTCTTTTATGATTTGGGCTTCAACACCTAAGTCTTCCAACCGCTTCTGCGAACTTAAATGTTGAAGAGACTGAGTTTCCAGTTTACCTTTCTTCGTCATCTTCTTTTTAGGGCTTGTAGCAAATTTAGCAGTTTGGAGCTCTATAATCAGTGTGTTAATTAAATCATTTCTCTGTTTTAGGTAAGCCACGTATTTGGCTCTACTTTCAAATAATTCTTGGGCGTGCAAAGGAAATTCATATAGTGTTTCGAGAATGTTCATACCTCCTTCGTCTGTAATCATATTGCCCGCTAAGTTCAAGTAACTAAGTTGTCTATTTGTTCGCAACATATCCGCTAAGTACTTCGCACCAACATCTGTTATTCTGTTACTAGATAAGTTTAAAGCAGACAATACCCTTGACGCGGGACATGGGTCTTTTAATTGTTCCACAATTGTTTTTAAAACGACATCGTTTATCGTACATTTCGCCAAAGAGAGATGTTTTAACTTATTCTTCGTTAACAATGTATGGTAGTTAGCTTCGCTGACAAATGTACTATCAAGACATAATTCCGTTATATAAGAATTGGGTAAAAACTTGGATATTTCGTATAAAGAATCCACACACAAGCCGCTGTTGATGATAATAGAAGTTAAAAGTGTTTGGTAAGGTACAGTGAGTGCGATTACTTGCATAACCCTCCTTGGTATAACCTTGTTCTTAAGAAGCTTCAGCTGGACTAAGTTTTTATTGCTGTTGTAATATGTTTCTATCATGATTTTATTTTCGTTGCTTATCACAACCCTGTCGACTAATGAACTATGTACGTCATCTTCTGAACCAGTAACAGTTACTGTCGATTGAACATAATGTAACTTTTTTGATTGAAGGCTACTTTTCATTCTCGCAGTTACAGCACTCACGTACGATTCTGTAGAATTTTAAAATTTTGTAATGATTACTTTGCCAACGCTGTTTCTTTTTTTTAACTTTATTTCGTTCAGGATAATATTAGACAAATAACGACGAAACAGATAAAGGTCTCGTTATATTCACAATTTAGAGGCGGATTCGCTCGAGATAGAAGTACGCTTACAAGCACACCCATTCACATTCGACTTCTTGTTCTAGCGAAGGCCGTCTCTAAGTAACAGAAAGAGGTAGAGATACAGAAAATTGTTGGTCCGTGCGTTTAGTTGTGACATATCACAACTAAACGCACGGACCAGCAATTTTCTGTATCTCCACCTAAATCGGCCGATTTATTGAAGTACACAGTCAACTTACCCTGAACGGCTCTGGTAACGATGACATCAGCATCGATGGAATATTCTTTGCAAGCCCACGGTAGAAACTTATCAAAGTCGGTTGGCTTTGGCCGATTTTTGCAAGGATCATCGTTAAAGCTTTTGTCCATTTATAAATTATTACAGAATAAATATTTATCAAAAAATTCTGATATTATAATCGAAAAGATCTCAAAAATAATGAATAACTAATATAAATGACTTCTGTCATCTACATAAATGTCAAAAAAAATGTTTTTTTTTTATCATTTTTTATTGAATTTATGACGTTTTTTGGTTGACAAGAAAAAATGGAGTGCGCATGATCTAAAAAGTTTTAAGTAATTGAATTGCATGTTCGAGAGCATTACCCCTTATTCACGGAGAAAAGTTGCACAACATTGGTTTAGCATCATATTTTTGTGTTGCGGGGACTGCAGCATGGTTTCCCGGAACATTTGATGTTTCAGGCAACAATATTGCGTAAAGGTTTCTCAACTTCGTGTCCAATGAAAGCATGAAACTGTACCTATATATACATATTATAAATTAAAGTCGCTATCCGTGTCTGTCTGTGCCTGTCTGTTGTTCTTCAAAACTACGAACGGATTTCGATGCAAATTTCACCATTATTTAAAAAAATATTCTGGAAGGTTCATTTGTATTACATGAAAATTACATGTAATAAAGAAATCTCAATATTTGTAAAGTCGTAAAAACCGTGAGAATCAGGAGCGGGTCGCTAGTAAATATATACATATAAATGAATAAATTTAGGTTTTGGAGCCAAACTATCCACAGGCCATGTGGTGCATGGCTTGGCCGGTTAATTTCAGAAGAAATCGGCAAAGGGAACCAGTCTCTGGGAGTCTTCCTTGATTTAGCCTGTATCAGAGGCCTTGCCTTTGATACGGTGTCAGTTTCTGTTCTTCTAAACAAATTAGAGGCCAGTACCTGGGCAACCGAGCTCTGCTCTGATGGAAATAGAGAAAACGAATTTTTCCAGATATGAGACCTAGCTAGCTAGATCGGTTTTTCGACCCCGTAAGCCCGTATATTGCAACTTTCATTGAAATCGTTAAAGCCGTTTTCGAGATCGTGATTATAAATATGTATAGGGATGTATACAAATATTGCTCATTTAATAGTATAGGATAGGAATAACAGGAACGCCGCTGAAACTGTTTGCTGACTATTTGAGACGAGCGATACTAATGTATTAGAATATTACGAGCGATGAGCAGAAACATATTAGTTTTGGGTATTCCTCAGGGGAGTATGCTAGGCCCTACCTTATTCCTGATTTATATTGACGACTTGTTAAACCTTAATATTAAAGAGGGCAAAATTATATCACATATCGACAACACGACGTTAATAAAATCAATAAAATCAGTAGCAAACTGTTCGAAATCGCTGAGCTAGGTTTGCTTACTGTTGGGCACGCCACAATTGCGGCGATAAGTCCCCTCTTTGAGGAGTGGTTGAAGAGGCGTCACGGCATCCTCACCTTCCGCCTGACGCAGGTCCTCACCGGACACGGTTGCTTCGGGAGGTTCCTGTTCCGGATAAGGCGGGAGGAAACGCCCGGGTGTTACCACTGTGTGGATCGCCCGGAGGACACGGTGGAGCATACGGTGGAGGTCTGCCCGGCTTGGGCAGAGCACCGCCGCGTCCTCGCGGAGGCGATCGGCGGCGGCGATCTCTCGCATCCGGCCCTGGTACAGGCCATGGTACGGAGCGAGAGTGCATGGGAAGCCGTCACCTCCTTCTGCGAAGCAGTAATATGCTCGCGAAGGAGGAGGCTGAACGCGTGAGGTAGAGGCAATCTTTGCGCCCTCACGCCCCTAGTCGCCGCAGGAGACGCCCTGGGCGTCGGGAATCGATAGCCGATTCCCGGCCACCGTAGGCGCGGGCTTGCGGATGGCGAGCAATGGGTAGCTCGCCGCCCGGTAAGGACCAGGCCCGGGTCGACGGCGCGTTGTGTTCCACGCGCGCCTCAAAGAGATGTCAGCACTAGCTGAAGGGGTCCGCAAAGGCCGATGCCCGCCAGGGTTGCGGGTTGTTCGAAAGAGTTACCGTGGCCCTGGCACAGGCAACTGAAGGAACACGGGTGGGTTTTAGCCAGTATACAAAACAATATATTCACTTCTCCTTGCGCAAGCCTCACCTTATAACTCTCATCAACGTGGAAACTGTTCAGTTAGCATGAATCATGTCTTTTATCCTCAAAACGTGCAACATAAAATACGTCGGAGTAATAATAGACGACACACCCTCTCTTAGAAAAAAAAAGTTACAAGGCTGGTTAAAGGAGTGCTCAAACTAATATTATGTTTTCGAAAATTACGAATGTTTGCAGATTCAAAGTTCATTGGGTCCTATGCCAATCTAATTCAATACTGTATCACTTCATGGGATGGCACACCAAAAGCCAATTTACTTTCTCTTGAAAGATCTCAGAGAGCAATTTTAACAAATCTGCTATACAGGGTTATTTTAAATTGGCTAGCTGAACTCCGCAGACGCGATGGATATCGTCGTTATAAGAATTCGGCAGAAAAGATTCTATACCCCCTAGCGTAGAAATTTCTCGCCGGTTATCAAAAAAAAAAAAAACTGCTGTTTCATAGAAAAGTGCGAAACCTTCGTGGTGTAAGTGATGTGAAATGTATTAGAACAGCCGGTCTATTCTGTACAAATCTCACCGTGAAAACGTAGGTGAAGTGAGCTTGAAGAGAGTTGTCATTCTACCTGCTGCTAGGGTTTGACACTATTGACAGCTCACTCCACGCTTACCTCACTTAAGTTTTCACGGTGAGATTTGTACAAAATAGCACTGTTGTTTTTAAATAGCCGACTAAAAATTTCAACGAAGGGGATTCAGAATCTGTTCCTATACTGAATCCATGGTAACAGGTTTCATGTCGATGTCCCTGCCATATGTACGTATATAATGTCCTTCAGTATGACCAAATGCTCTACTAGTATTGCTGTATAGGAAAACGTGTTTAACAAAAAGTTCAGCATTGAAGACCGTCGTCTTTCTCACTCACCTGTATGTCAGTTTCTTTCTAACTCTCGAAGTGCCATATTAAAGCGTAGGTAGGCGTAGGTTGCCATATTGTGTGCTGAGTGAGAAAGTAAACTCTGCCTGAAAACCTTCAACATATCTTCAAAGTCTCCAATAAGGTGTTTTCGCTCGCACACAGTTGGAAATTATATGTAATTATGTAAATAAGTAAACGGTGAAGTAGCGAGTTATCACGGGGCGCGCCACCCCCGCCCCCATGCCGTGCCACCCCCCGCGAAAACTAGCAGCGATATAATAACTTCGTGTGGCTGGTTTATAGTGTGGAGATGGACTCTTTTCTTCATATTTTTTAGTAGCTTTTGCCTGCGACTTCGTCCGCGTGAACTTTCTTGCTCCCGCGGCCCACCCCCTCGCATCGTATCGCCTGCCCGCTATTACACCGTTTTTGCTTAGCGTTCTTTCTGATTTTTTTTAATTTTGCTCGGCACTTAACGGTCCTAGATTGATGAGAATTAGGCTATCTAATGCAAGAAGATTGAGACTTTTTCCAGAGATTGGTGCATTGAAACAAATTTAATTACCATTAAAAAAGTTATAGTGAGCCAACTTTAAAAGATAGATATATGCTATCGCAGACTTTTTTTTTAAATTTTTTAAGAGGAACAATTTCGTCATACATGATTGTTGCGTAACTTTAACCGTTTACGCAGCACACGCCACGGAAGCTCTCAAAAGGAATACATTTTCCCGGTTTTTGCAACATTTTTCATTGATGCTCCGCTCTTATTTAATTCATCGTAGCGTAATGGTGTATAGCCTATAGCCTTCCTAAATAAATGGGCTATCCAACATTAAAAGATTTTTTTAAATTTGAATTAGCAGTTCCTGAGATTAGCGTGTTCAACCAAACAAACAAACAAACTTTTCAGCTTTATAATATGTGTAGATATTGTTCACAGGAACGCAAATGCCTCGTTGGTCTGGTAGTGCAACTTTGTGATCGTTATGGTCGATTTCCAAGGTCGGGCGAACTGTTGTTTGGATTTTCAGGAAATCCTCTATAGCTGCTAGGAATTAGGAACTCAGCCTGGTATATGGCAATGGGTTCGCATACTGCTTCATTGATGAGACCTTTGCCAATTGTTTCGCGCAAAAAATGCGTGTTTGGATATTGTATAAAATAACTTTTGAAGTGGAATGTGTGTACCGAAAATTGAAACGACACGAATTAGTAGTAATAATAAAATAACTGACAAAATTCCGATTGGCCAATGGATAGAGCAAAAGCGAGCGAGAGGTCGAGCGTTTGAACGTCACCCGTTCCACTATCTAGTAAGAAAAACCCATCTATCCAGTGTTCTCTGTTAAACGGGAAACGGAAACGGGAAGGTCTAATAACTGAAGTGCTGACTACAGCCTGTCTATTAATGACAACATAATAAAATCAGACTCACAAGTCGCCGCGGCTTTTGAAAATTTCTTTTCAGATATTCCCGTTTCAACTACTAAATCCCTAAACTCATCAACTTCTGTTGCTGAGAGAAAATGTTAATGCTTGCGATTCGGAATTTAATTTTGAACATACTACCTGTAGAGATATAATTAAAACCTTTCACACTTTAAATGTAAAAAAGACAGCAGATCTGTGGGGTAATTCTGTAGAAGTTGCTAAGTCTATTATTGACATTGTAGCACCTACTTTAGCTCTTATCTTTAATAACTGTATCGACTGTGGGGAGTTTCCTGTCCTCATGAAATATAGTAAAATAATACCTTTGTTTAAATCAGGTAGTACGTCAGACATATTTATAATGCATAGGAAGACAAATGCGATGCCTTGGGCATCTTTTGTAATTTGTCCAAGGAATTCGATTGCGTTCTTCATGAAATGTTAATCAGGAAACTCCGCCATTACGGGATCCGGAACACCGCTCTGGATCTTCTTACTTCATACTTGAGTAATAGGATTCAGAGCGTTGACGTTAATGGAAAAAGATCGCCCGGATCTATAGTAACAATGGTGGTCCCACAGGGCTCGATTCTTGGTCCTTTCTTGTTTCTTATTTATATTAACGATTTGCCCTACCTCATAAAGGATAATCATGGCATAGTTTTGTTTGCGGATGATACTTCACTTTTGTTTAAGCTTAAACGTCAGCAGCTGGTTACTGATGATGTAAACAGAGCGATCTTAAAAGTAGTTCACTGGTTCAATGTTAATAATTTACTCCTTAAAGAAAAAAAAACCAAACGCATTAAGTTTACGCTACCTCACGTTAGGCAGGTGAAAACTAACGTGTTGATAAAGGGCGACGAATTGAATCCTGAAGATAGCACAGTATTCTTGGGCTTAACTTTGAATGCTAAGCTTCAGTGGGACCCACATATAGATAAATTGTCAAACAAGCTAAGCTCCGCAGCATACGCTGTTAGGAAAATTCGTAATTTAACTAACATAGAGACAGCCCGTTTAGTACTTTAGCTATTTTCATAGTGTAATGTCGTCCGGTATTCTGTTGTGGGGAAATGCAGCCGACATTCAGACTATCTTTGTTTTGCAGAAAAGAGCTGTTCGATGCATTTATAAATTAAGTCTGAGACAATCTCTCAGAGAGAAATTTAAGGAGATTAATATAATGACTTTGCCTTCTCAGTACATTTTTGAAAATCTTTTATATGCCCATAAAAACATTAAATTGTTTAAAAAATACAGTGACATCCACAATATAAATACAAGGAACAAACACAAATTTGTTGTACCTCCAACAAGGCTCAAGAAAATAGGTGGGTCATTCAGGTGTCAATGTATATGCTTTTATAATAAACTTCCAAGCCACGTTCAAGATCTGAGCCTTAATAAATTCAAATCATTCATTAAACGCAAGTTGTGTCAGAAAGCTTTTTATACCGTTAAAGATTATATTGAGGACAAAAAGGCTTGGGATTGAACTGCTCCAAATTTTATTTTATTTTTATTTTTTCATACTGAATGTTGACATGACTATTTACTTTGTATAGTATTATATTATTTTAATTTATTGTGAATGTGATTATTTAGGTCATTGATTTTTTTGTTTGTTTTATTTTTTCTCTCAGTTATTTTTAATCATGGTCTAGCAGTTTGAGTAATTTATGCGGCCTACCCCAATGTCCTTTCTTTGGTATTGTTCGTCGAATCTTTGAGCTCCTTAAGTTCTGAGTTGAGCTGCGCGATTACTGACAAAAGCGTGCACTGACTGGACAGGTCCTCTCAATCTGTGTGGTTCTTTCCTCAAAAGGACATTTCAGACAGCAATCTACATGGTCTTCACATGAAGTGACCAAGATTATGTCTGGACTTTATAAGAGACTGTGACCTCTGAGTTTGTTTCGGCCTTTCTTCTCAGAGTAGTCAAATAGGAAACGCCGACCTCATGACTTGTAAAAGTATGATTGACTTGTAAAAGTGTTTGTACAAACCTACTTACAGAAATAAAAATCATTTATCATTTATCATTAAAAGATGTTACAACGCTGTTTTAGCTGATGACCATCTCTTGACTCAATCCTAGCTATACTGATGATCGCATTTTGTTGTTAATTGCAGATACGGATACTCTGCACATACCTATATCACCCTGTGCATGTAATACCTTCGGGATATTTGGGTAACACATACAATCGATCGTAATGCCTTTCATTTTGACAGTTTAGCCACGTTCATTACGTTATTTACGTTGTTGAGCAGACATATTTTTTTTTTTAATCTATTAAACAATGCATTGGAAATTTCCTTCAAAACATTTCCTTCAAATCTTGGATGAAACTGTAGGCTGCTGGCTAAATAATAAATCGAAGCCTCTTCCACACTAACCCGCCGACGCTGCGCGAGCTCGAAGAAGTGTTTCAAAGGCAGCCATCTTGGAACTCATCTCCTTACGCGAGATAATGTATTAAAATATGTACATACCGACATGTATAGCTGTGCATACATGCGGCTTGTGAGCGCGTATGTAACTATGTATTACTATGATGTATAGCAACGTGACACTTGATATATAATTTAGGTATGTATGTACGTATTTATGAGTTGGTTATTTGTGGTTTTATTGGCAGTGTTTAATACTGTTTGAAACATTGTGTTATCTTATTTCGCAAGAGCATCTTATAACTTATTATAAGCTTAACAGTCTTCATTCTCGTGATAGGATTTTTTAAAATTGTGTTGATAGGGTATACAAAGTGTGAAAACACCAGTACGAGGAACTGTAACCAGAAATACAACAGTAATTTGGATTAAGAGGCCTATCACAAAACTGCGTTTTGACAGATTATATGTATTGAAGTACGGCGACGCAATGGTAGTTGTAATAAATGTAATAAATAACCTACGTTTATTTTGAGTCTTATATTTTATTTATTTTTATTCAAAGTATAAAATTTTAATTTCTTTTGATCTAACGTTAAATTCTGGTATAATTTTACATAATAATATAGATGTAACAAGGAAAAAAAAAATCATAGTTATTTCTGAGTATTTTAGTAATTTTATGGTTTTAATCGATATTTTTTTATAGCTATTCCATACATATTTCAAAATTCTGCGGCCACTATGAACTAATCCACTATTTATTTTATTATTATATATTTTTCATTTCATTTGCTGCTGCTGCGCTAAAAGTGAGGCCGCTATGAACTATACTACTACCTATTCTCCACCACTCAGTAGGTCAAAGTTATCGTCTTTCAATTTATCAGAATAATGGAACGCCAAAGTTGGCCAATTTACGCAACTATCACGGTCAAAATGTAACATGCCTCTGGGGAAAAGTTACAGATTACCGTTAGGTACTTCCAAATTCTTCAAATTACGAGGTACATTTTTAAATCTACCATGTCATGTCTCACTTTATTAAAACTTTTTCCAAGACACCAGCTCTTAGCATGTTGTTTCTCTCTCATCTTTCATCGATTCGAAGAAACAACCATCAACAAGAATCACAGAACTTATCCGTATGCAAAAAAGTAATTTACCGACGACAATTTTTTTTTTAATTCTGTAAAAATCTTACCATTATAACTAAGAAGAAGTGAGCTTGAAGTGACTGTCATTCCACGTATTGACAGCACACTTCGCCTAAGTTTTCACGGAAAGACTTTTCCAGAATAGATCCGCAAGTCTTTGGTTTTAACCCAGATCACGGCTGCATCTACATAAATATCTTTAAAACCCAAATTCTAAGGTCCCTAAGCACGCAACCCACACAAGCAAAAGACTCATTGTGTTAGTATGTAGGTATTTCTAGCAACCCCTGTAACATAACTTGTGTCATTTTTATATTTCTGTTTCTATAGTTTATTACCACTTAATTTTTATACATTTCTTTTTTAGCTTAGGTTATCACTGTATTTGAGAATGTTGTTTCACCTGTCATTGGCGACTGTATAAGCCCAAAACTGTTGTAATACCTACTGTTAATTGATATTTTGCATACAGAAGCTGTTGGTGTACCTTTATAAATAAATAAATAAATACTCCTTCACTTTAGGTAAACCACAAATATAGCCACGTTTCTTGCACCAAAGCTCTTGCAATTCAAACGTGGCATCAGCAGCGAGTCTTAAGAACCGAACCTCGTCGGTTCGTTCGTTCTCAATCTAACTTTGTTCTGGTTCTTGCTCCTTCGATAGGGCTGGCAGATATGAGAGTTAATAATGCATTAAGAAATATATTTAAAGTATCAGCACGAGTAAACAAATTAATTGTATCAATTTTATAAATTTTATGATGACATTGACGCACAGAGAATGAATAAAATATCCGCTATATTTGAGTTGCGTATTTACTAAATGTACCTTGTGGAATCTTCCCATAGGGTTTTGGTCGGGTATAGTTAGCATGAGGCTTTCAACATGTATAACTACTAAATATAGCCGGCCAGCGAAAGCGTCACTCTGTAATTAATTATGAAGATAAGGAGTTGCAATTTTAAAGTAAAAGAAAGTTAATTGCGTAAAGAAAATTTTAATGAGATCAGGAATGAACATAAAGGTAAACTTATAGTTGAATAAGTAATTATTTTGCATTAGGCACATTTAGGTTGATATTAGACATGAGGCTGTGTTGTCTTTTACGAATTTTCAGGTTGGTGGGACGGCCATATTGAATACGATTTTCAGTTTTGACCAAACCTCTCGAGGTACCTACGTCGACTCACTGAAGTCAGTACTTTTATCAGTAAAAATGGTAGTTTGCCATATTATTTTCTATGCAAAAGCTGTCAAACTGTCATATTTACTCCTCCGATAAAACTTATCTGACGATTGAAAAATCAGCTCTAAACTTTTGATTAAAGTCATTTATAGACTTTTGGTAGGTAATCTAATTCTTCAACTTTTTGAGATTCTGTCATCTCAGCTGAAGTCTGTGGCTGAGGGTTTTCTTCTGAAGTTGCTTATGTCGGATCGGTGATTGAAGTAGGAAATGTATGGGTAGGATCGTCGATTAATACATCTGAATTTGCCTCAACATCTGTTTGCTTCATTGGTTGACCGTCTTGGGTCTAGGCGGCGGCTATCGAAACTAAAATTACGTCAACAAACAAATAGACAAGGAAGCAATAGCGTGCGAATATATGTACAAGACAGAGACAACTTATTAGAGTAATGGGTGAGAGTGACGAATCCTGCTCGGGTATACTTAGTACAACGCGCTTTTTTAAAGTAGCTACTAACTATCCTCTATTTCACTCAAGCAAGTTATTCTATCGAAATAGGGTATATTTAGTAATTATTTATTTCAAATTGTCGCTACTAAATATACCCGAGTAGCGGAGTCTTGGTAAGTTACATTTAGCGGTGATCACTCCAAAATTCGCACCTTTAACCAAAAACCGAAACAACTCGAAAATTACATATTTAGAATTTTTACTATAAACTGAATTAATTTCGCACGGAGAATCGTTCAGTCCAACAGCCGACTCGATCACGATGAAAATGACAAATTTCTTTATTCTTTGTGATAAATTGAAGCCATTAAGGTAGACAATGTCAATCTTTTAATGCGTTTTCCCACAAAATAGAAATTTTGAGTTATTTCGGTTTTTGATTAAAGGTGCGATGTCATCTCCTAACTATACCCGAAGTCGCCCAGGTCGTTGACGTCACTGGCGTCCCCAAAAGTTACATTTAGTAAAGACGCATTTGAGCTAGCGAACAGTCATGTTCGTAAACGAGCGCCGTCTGTTGGGACTGGTCATATCTTAGCTGCCATGGCTTATTTAAATTTAGTTAAATTTTTCAACTGTTTTTAATTTTTATTTTTTATTACGGACCCTTTTAACGAGCACGTCTTTCTCACATGTGTATTTTCAACATGAATGATGTTACCATTATTTTGTAACAATACTTTGATTTAAAAGAGTATCCGTGCAGTTTCTTGCTCCGATTCTTGCCCATAGGAAACAACTACGCTTTGGAATGGGCAACTAGCTTCATCAATCTGACTGACCGGTTCGGTCAGTCAGAAACAAAAGTGCCTGTGATTGATTTATTTCAAACTAGCTGTTGCCCGTGACTTTGTCTGCAATTCAGGGTGCCTTTGTCCTTCTCCAGGTCATGGTCTATCCATGTGCCAAATTTCATCCAAATCCGTTCAGCCGTTTTAGCGTGAAAGCGTAATCAATTAACAAACAGACACGCTTTCGCATTTATAATATTAGTTAGGATAGTTAGGAGGATGAAAAATCGATCTATCTACACTCTAGACTCACAAAATTTATTAGGTACCTACCTACTTAAATAAAAAATAAAAACTCTTAACCCACTAAGTTTCTACAATAATATAATTCAATCATGCTTTGAAAGACACGTGGCGCCATCTATTATCATAAGAACGTTTTTGTTGTTTTCCTCGGGAACAGTACTTTTTTCGGGATGAAAGGTACCCTATGTCTGTGTCTGTTCACCTGACAACGTATATGCAAAATTTCAGGATAATCAGTTCTGTGGTTTAGGCGTGAAAAGGTAACAAACAAACAAACAAACAAACTTACTTTCGCATTTATAATATTAGGGATTAGGATAAATGTTTTGAATTTTATTTTGAGCATATTTAGGGTAAAAGTAAAAGGACTCATGCCTGGTTTCTGAAGAATTCTTAAACGGAGTTGAAACTCTTGATAGCTATTGATTCGAAAAATCATCTATTTAAGCGAATTCCTTCCTTTTGCACGGTTTTTGAGGTCCTCAGATATATATATCCTGGGTCATTATTCACACACGGTCATCTGATCCCAAACTATGCAACCAGATATCTGATATACTACATACATTATTTTTTTTGTATATACACATACTTACATACATAATTACACCCAGACTCAGGACAAACAGACATGTTCATGCACACAAATGTTTGGTCTGGATGGGAATCGGACCCGTGACCAGCGGCATAATAGGTGGTATCTTAACCAACCACGCCATCTGGCCTGCAAGATAAACCCTCGATAGTAATTCACTCGTCTTTTAAGCTAAATTCTTCCTAAACGAAGTGTTCAGAAACACGATTTCGAACCAATAATCACTATCGAATGGATAATAAACTCCGTTTAAAAACCTCAAAAACCGGGCCATTCGCCGGGGTTCAATAATTTATCAGTTTTGGGTGTATGTACTTTCTTTCCAACTTTCAATACAATGTTTCAATGTACCTTACCCGTACAGTACCAATATCAGTAGGTCACTCCCAGTCCTAGTACCCTGGTAGAAGATGCCAGTGATTTACTGTCTTTGGCTTATTAGCATACGTTTACGTCTACAAGGGGTGATCATATGGATTGCATACATCTTTTTTCTGTATAACTTATTTTGTTCTAAATAAAGACTTGACGAAGCTGTTAGCTCGCATGAATTCGAATCCTGAACATGTAGATTCCTTTGTGAAAGGCAGTGTGTTGGAATTGTTACCTGCAAGTGGATACGATCAATGATCTGATGAGATGTTATATCAACGTTGATTGAGATGATGAGTGTTTGTAAAGATCAATATGGCCTACCAAGTAGTCAATATGCATAGCAATTTCGATACAGCTGCTACCAACCACCATTATTTTAACAATACTCGCCTGTGCATGAATTTGAAGTGCTAACGACAAACGGTCCACTTTACTCCGAGTTGTAACTTTGATTTTTCATTCCAATTTGCAATTATTAGGCGTCACTAAATCTTAAAAAAAAACATTCCTTTCTTACATATCGTGCAACCCTACCTATTCGAAATTCAAAAGGGAGCGCGGGGCGGTGGGGTTTCATAAGTAAGTACGTGTTTCTAAGTTCCCGATTATATTGTCGGTTGGCGAGTGCCTGATTTATTTGTGTTGCCAGTAATTCGAAATATATTTCCCTTGTTGTGGGGTGAGGCTTGCAACTCTTAGTATTCGGGGTAATTTATAGATGTTACTGGTCGGTTAAGATGTTTTGATTTTGATAAGAGGTTAGTGGAGTGTGTCATGTGATTGTGGGTATAAAATTTCAGGAAATTATTTCATCATGTTACATACCTACTTGTGCACAAAACCTCAAGATGTTTGTTGGATTATGTTGTCAATCCCTATAGGTAGGTTCGTGGACTCTGAATTTATAAACAGACATATTGTATGCGTACCTAGTGCATACATAAATACATTCTGAGACATCAATTTTCCGTTTTTGCAATTTTAATGTACCTATTTTTTTAAATTCATTGAGTTTCAAAAAATTGTCAAAGTAATAAAACCGCACGGTTCGATCCATCAGGTTAGGCTACGCTTGACGGGGTTGGCCCGTGGATGGGTGACCATCTTTACATACCGAGACTCGTTGTCCCCCGTTGGTCCCGGCTGTCATTCGTGGATCTTTGACAGTCGTTACGGGCCGTCAGAAGCCTGAAGGTCTGACAACCAGTCTTACCAAGGGGTATCGTATTACCCAGTAACAGGGTTGTGGAGGTCAGATAGGCAATCGCTCCATGTAAAATACTGGTATTCAGCTGCATCTGGTTAGATTGGAAGCCGACCCCAACATAGTTGGGAAAAGTGCCTAGAGATTTATTGATTTTGAGTCTCAAAAAATCACAAATAATGTGCGCAATAAGGATGGAATTATGGTACTATAGAGAAGTCTCTTGACGTTGCGGGAGTGTGCGTGATCCATCGCCGCCCGTTCGATGTCTACCGCACACATGATGGATGGAAAGGAGCGTATGAAGCGTCGATGGCAATAATCGATGGCATGAAGTAATTTTGTACTTCGTTGGTGTAATTTCTGTATGGCGTTCCAGTGGGAGGATAAATAAAGAAATAAATTTTTAATCTATTTCGAAAATTAAAAATTAGTCTACTGGTTTCCATGTTACTAAACTCTTGTGTCTTGAATTTCTTGAATTTAATCTTTCACTGCTTTTCTTCAACCCGTTGCCCGCTAGGTGCTAAATACATAACTTCACCATATCAACAAATAGCGTCTTATTTCAACTCTACCAAAACTAACTCAGTTCTCTGCTCACCCCCAAGATAACAACAAACTCGTACCTCAAGAATCTTATGCAAATATCACACGGTCCCCATGTAAAACTTTGCGCCGTAAAACTAATTAATTCCACTGTATATCCATGTTATATAAGCGAAATTTTGAGTGCTCCGTCTTCGAAGTGTCTCAGGTGGCGAGGCCCCCATTCCCCCAACCGCTTTGGGGGCTTACCCACCCCGCGAAGCGTCTATTTTCGCGGGGAATAAGTAACTGTGGCGTTATGTTACATCGCTATTGATTTTCTTAGTGGCTTTTAAGGCGGTGTCTATGTTGTAGTGTGTAGGTGGAATGGCAGGTATGGGGGAGTATAGTGACAGGTTAGGTTGATACCTGTAGGTAGTAATTTTGTGTAAGTTGTGTACGTAATTTTTTGTTAAAGGCTTTGGAATAAGGGTCAGAATTTGGTGTAAAATAGAAGAGCATGATATGAAAAGGCCGAGGTAAATGAAGCCTTTAAAGTTTTACTCTGGCCTTTCCATATCTTGCTCTTTCCATATCTTGCTCTTTTCCACCTGGAAAGCACCCGATAGAAGAACTCCTGCCTCACCTAGGATACTATCGTTGCATTGAGGAGATAATGTGCAAGTGTGGCGTGTCATTTTATAGGCAGCACCGTTGACTTCCTCTTCACCGGTTGAAGGGATGATGCCTGGGTAAAAAAAAGAAATTCTATTTAGTCCGTGAGTCAGATAATAAAAAAATATTAGTTACGTATTTTTTGCTTTATCATATTAATAAAAAATGACTTAGATAACTCGCATTAAAGTTCGGGAGTGGGGGCTTGCTACGTCACTTCTACGTATAGAATCTACGAAGACGTGACGTCATGCTACATTTTAACTCAATGTATCGCCGTAATCTTTTGATTACGTACAAAAATAAAAAATACGTGTCCAATATATTTTAATAATCTACATGACGGACAAAAAAACATTTTTTAGTCATCATCCCTATTAAAATAATGCATGGATAAGATCAAACACTTATGAAGTATTCTTCATAAGTGTCAATATAATATATTCTATAATGTCTTCACCCAGTACATAAGACACACACACAGACAAACATCAAAGAAGCTTTACTTACCCGTAATATAGAGAACATTATAATAATTTTAATGGAATCTTGTTAATCCCACCACACTCTGGGTGAGGTGCCGCGGCCCCCCACGGTCCCCATCCCCATACCGTGCGTATAAAATTACATAAACAGAGCATAAACTATAACATTATATCCAAGACGTTTCAATTTAATTGAAATTTTAATGAAATTAGTCCTCGCGTCTTAGAGAGTTCAATTTTGTTATTAATTGGTGGTTTACTTTGGCTTCGTATCTGAGTAGTGTTTTATGAGATATTCAGTTTGAAAGTTTTAATAATTTTATGTACAATATTTAGGTATATGGCTAATATTTTGAATATTATGTCTAAGTTCTGAGATCGTAACATGCATTTTCCGCACATTTTAAAGCCTGAAATTGCATTTGACGACACCCATAATTGTATGTTTTTAGTTGTTGGATACTAAACAATGTGTTTTATGTGGAAATCAGGTAAAAAGGAGCCATTTAATATATTTAATAACTATAGTCTACCTAAGTTTCTTTTTCTCCTATTTCTTTTCGACATATTTCTTTCATACTTACTGTTGTAGCTAATAACAAACGCACGGGTCGATCAATCACGTTAAGCTACGAATGCCACAGTTGGTCCATGGATGGGTGACCATCTTTACATATCAAGACCCCGCCGTGCTTCGGAAAGCACGTTAATCCGTTGGTCCCGGCTGTCATTCGTGGATCTTTGACAGTCGTTATGAGTCGTCAGAAGCCCAAAAGTCTGACAACCAGTCTTGCTAAGGGATATTGTATTACCCGGTAATTTGGTTATTGTGGTCAGATAGGCAGTCGCTCCATGTAAAATATTGGTATTCATTCAGCTGCATCCGGTTAAACTGGAAGCCGACCCCAACATAATCGGGAAAAGGCTAGGCAGATGACTTATTCTAAGAATTAAGTTAATTCAAAATCTAAAGAGCTTCTTTTGCTATAAGAGCCGATTTTTGATCCGTAGTTAACTTAACCAATGGTTAACGTCAACTAATGGTTGAATTTTGGCTAAATGTGTTTGCCGAAATGCAAAGAGTTACTATTTTTTAACATGAATAAGTTAACATGAATATATTCATGTACCCAAAATTCAGCCATTAGCTACTAAGTTTAAATATCTACGAATCAAAAAACTGGCCCTAATTATAGCAAAAACACGACCACAAACCAATAAAATATAGCTCAATCAAACCAGAAATAACTAGAATACAATCTTACTGTCTCGTATTGCCCGATTAGCCATAAAGGGCCGGACTCGAACCCCGAGCCAGCTAATAAGGAGCCGTCGTTACGACGTATTTGCGTGTTAGGAATTTCATAAAGCTACTCAGTGGCGGAAGACAATGCCAGTGGTGCGGTGTGGCTGTCAAAGTTTTGAGGCTTATGTAACTAGGTTTTGCAACATAGCTAGGCTTATGTAACAAATCAAATGAAATCAGGTCAAATCATTTATTTGAGTGGCTTTTGGTAGGTGTTATAAATAGAAAAACCTCTCAAAAAAAAACTTTTTATACAAAAATTCGGTAACACTCATTTCGGTAGTCGTGGAGGAGCTCGTGGATAAGTAATAACAGCCGCACGGGTCGATCCATCAGGTTAAGCTACGCTTTCCGGGGTTGGTCTGTGGATGGGTGACCATCTTTTCATACCGAGATTCCTCCGTGCCTCGGAAAGCACGTTAAGCCGTTGGTCCCGGCTGTCATTCGAGGATCTTTGACAGTCGTTACGGGTCGTCAGAAGCCCGAAACTCTGACAACCAGTCTTACCAAGGGGTATCGTATTACCCAGTAACTGGGTTGTGGAGGTCAGATAGGCAGCCGCTCCATGTAAAATACTGAATTCAATAGAATTCACCTGCATCCGGTTAGACTGGAAGCCGACCCCAACATAGTTGGGAAAAGGCTAGGCAGATTGACGTGCTTTCCGAGGCACGAAGGAGTCTCGGTATGAAAAGATGGTCACCCATCCACAGACCAACCCCGGCAAGCGTAGCTTAACCTGATGGATCGACCCGAGCGGCTGTTATGACTTAGCCACGAGCTCCTCAATTAGAGTTCCGTACCAAAATGGTAAAAAGGAACCCTTATGGTGCGACTCAGTCTATCTGTCTGTCACAGTTGGATATCTCAAGAACCACTAATGCTATTAACTTGAATTTTGGAATAGTTTTAGATGACGTTAGCCCAACTATTTTGCAAATAAGAAATAAATATATTTTTTTTTTTCCACAGGGACTGAAAACTATGAGGCCTAAAAAAAAGAAAAAATGTTTGAGAATGTGCAAACAACGTTCTTTCATATGATACCCCACATGCCCTTGGAGCCCCTCTTCGAATTTTTAAGACCGGGGTTCTTAAGACCCCTGTCTTAAGACCCCCGTCTTAAGACCCCCTGTCTTAAGACCCCCGGTCTTTAAAATTCGGTCTCAGTTTATAGGTAGATTATAACCATATTATAACTCATTATGATTATAACTCAACTTCGGGCAGGATGTCGCTTAATACAAATAGCCCGTGAACCCTCGAATATGAATGTGCCATCGACTCCGGTCATTTCTGTGAGATAATAGGGAATAGCTTCGGGTTGGTTTTAAAGCCTCCTCTAGACGTCGACAGATGCATCAGCAGATGGCATCTGCGCATGCGCCCGCCGACGTGTAGACGGGGACATTTGCTCGTCTGTGGTAGGTATTTAACGTCGCCAGATGCGTCTACCACCAATCCGTTTGTTGTTGGTTCTTGTGACACGCAACAAAGGGTTCCAGCGCGAGCGCCCCGCGTCTGTCCACACGTCTCGTCAGACGCACGCGTCAGTATATCGGAGTTGCGAATGAGAGTGCACGCTTGCTTCTTCCTGTTCTTTTTTCTAGTTTCTTAATATCGTTCGCTGAAATGACTAATATGTAATTTTGATTTTTTATTTTTATTTCTCAACATCCATTTTTTGTTACGTGCGTGCGTGTTGCGTCTGTCAAAAATTAACAAAGACTGAACGACCTACAGACGTGTGGTCGGCTCGTGGTGATCCCTCTGCTGATGCATCTGTCGACGTCCGCGGACGCGTCTGTCGACGTGTAGAGGACGCTTTACAAATACTGCAACTTCGTACTTATTATTTGTAATTTATCAACCTACAAGAAGATAGATCCCATCGGATAAAATAACTAACTTCCATCCCATATTTTGCCCCTTTAGGGAATGAATTTTCAAGAATCACTATTAATGCCTTCGTTATACAGGTATAACTTAAATGACGCACACCTTTTTTATTTGTGATGGGTTTGCTCTTGACCCTAGTCTGGGTCGGAGGTGACAGAGTCAACGATGGAGTGCGCTTACCCAGAAGAAGCTTGTTCACTCTCACTTTGAAGAAATTAGAGTTGTATGCGTTCAAAAACACAGACACAGACTGTGCGCATTATAAAAGACATATAAAGGGGTCGTTGTACTCATTATTATAAACAACTTTTGAAAAGAAACGTCTGCTATTCCCTACATTTTGACGAGTTATGCGAACATACCTTCCAATATCATTAAAGCGTAATCTCGTCGACATGTATCCTAATCTATGGCGCTCAGATTTGGCTTTGACCAAGGCTCAGAAGTCTCAAATTAAGGTTTCCATAAGAGCGATGGAGCGTAGCATTTTGAGAATTAAACTAACGGATAGAATTCGCAACACACAATACGCTCGAAGACAGGCATTGCCGATGTTGGCGATAAGACCGCGAGGCTGAAATGGGACTAGGCGGGCCACACCTACAAGATGCATCAGGACACATGGGCCAGGGTCTTCACGCAGTGGTACTTGAAGACGGACGTCGTTACCGAGGCAGGCCTTTTTTGTGGATGGGAAATCATCAAATAACTTCTCCCGCTCTAGGTGGAGCGGGAGGGCGTGTCAGACTTCTACTGACTAAAACCCACCCGTGTTCCTTCAGTTGCCTGTGCCAGGGCCACGGTAACTCTTTCGAACAACCCGCAACCCTGGCGGGCATCGGCCCTAGCGGACCCCTTCAGCTAGTGCTGACATCTCTTTGAGGCGCGCGTGGAACACAACGCGCCGTCGACCCGGGCCTGGTCCTTACCGGACGGCGAGCTACCCATTGCTCGCCATCCGCAAACCCGCGCCTACGGTGGTCGGGAATCGGCTATCGCATCCCGACGCCCAGGGTGTCTCCTGCGGCGACTAGGGGCGTGAGGGCGCAAAGATTGCCTCTCCCTCACGCGTTCAGCCTCCTCCTTCGCGAGCATTACGTCCTAAGGAACGCTGCCGCGACGACCTAGACTCGTTCTTGACTGCAGGCAGCAGATAAAGACGAATGAAAAATTATGGGGGAGAACTTTGCCCAGCAGGCGGGATAGTATCGGTTAAAATAAATAAAGTGCTCACATAAATGTAGGGAACAGCAGATTTTTTTGCGCTTTCAGGTTTGGTCCCATAGTAAAAGTGTTTCATAATGATGATTACAATGACCCCGGTTGAGCGTTATTTAAGTTTTACCTTGTATAAGGAACACATACATGGGCAAAATTTCAAGATCTGGACGTAGCGGTTTAGGCTATGCGTTGTTTGTTAGTAAAGGAATTTAAGATTTTTAACCGATCTGTAAAGGTGGTTTTACACCGGCGAGGCGAGGCGTGGATGGGATGGCAAGAAATGATATCACGCTTATCCTTTTATACCGAAAGATGTCCATCGCTATACCGAACCGTCTCGCGATGGCCAACGCTGTCTCGAGCTGGCTCGCGCTATCACGAGCCGCCCGGCCAGCCGTGTATCGCGCGCTTTCTACGTTTTGTCTCGCGATGGCCGTAGTGAGCCGGCGCGTGCCAGCGAGAGTTAGCGCTTGACGGAGAGAGACCATGCAGGTCCTCGATGGCCGGTGCGAGATCTGTACAAACGATTTACAAAGTAAATAAATACTCTCAAATACAAACAAATATTTTCAATTCACTTCCACGCCTCGCCTCGCCGATGTAAAACCACCTTTAGACTTGGCCACTTTGTTGTTCACGGAACGAAATTAAACGTGACAAGACTATTAATCAACAAGCTGAGGGATTATATTTTAAGACTCCCTTCTCGGTAAAATCCTGAGTCAGTTTTTGTTTTCATTGTTAGGTACCTACCTATATACTAGGATCACGACAGAGGTACCAATTATCACGACAAACGTGCTTCATGAAGGATATCGATGGTCGAAGAGAAAAGTAGGTAATGAAAGAATGCTTAACACAAACGAAGGAATAAAAATATATTGGATCATCATCTGCCTAGCCTTTATACAACTCTGTTGGGGTCGGATTCCAGTGTAACTGGATGCAGCTGAATACCAGTATTTCACATGGAGCGACTGCAATACGATACCCCTTGGTAAGACTGGTTGTCAGACTTTCGGGGTGCCGACTACCCGTAACGACTGTCAAAAAATAAATAAAAATGTCTATGAATAAAATATGGTGGAGCATAAACATTACGTACCCAGCCTACAATGTTTCCGCTGCTGGGAAACAGGCCTCCTCTCTTCAAGAGGCTACCACCATCTACCACGCGCCCCGTGCAGGTTGTTAGATGTCACATGTCTTCGACTTTTTGGTTCTAGGACCCGGTTTCCTCACGATGTTTCCCTTCACCGTTGAGAGCAGTGCTGATGAAACTATGTACTTACACAAAGATAAGCGCCTGCCTGGGTTCGAACCCACGACCGACTCTTAAGTCGGGGCCGTTGCCACTGGGGCACCACTGACTGCTGTTATCCTAACTAATATTATAAATGTGAAAGTAAGTTTGTTTATTTAATTGTTTGTTACGCTTTCACGTTAAAACGGCTGAACGGATTTGGATGAAATTTGGCACACGGAAAGAACATGACCTGGATAAGGAAAAAGGATACTTTTTATTCCGGTAGTATATTCCCGTGCGGATCTCTTGGGAAAGAGGAGCTCGTGGCTAAGTAATAACAGCCGCACGGATCGATCCATCAGGTTAAGCTACGCTTGCCGGGGTTGGTCTGTGGATGGGTGACCATCTTTCCATACCGAGACTCCTCCGTGCCTCGGAAAGCACGTTAAGCCGTTGGTCCCGGCTGTCATTCGAGGATCTTTGACAGTCGTTACGGGTTGTCAGAAGCCCGAAAGTCTGACAACCAGTCTTACCAAGGGGTATCGTGTTACCCAGTAACTGGGTTGTGGAGGTCAGATAGGCAGTCACTCCATGTAAAATACTGGTATTCAGCTGCATCTGGTTAGACTGGAAGCCGACCCCAACATAGTTGGGAAAAGGCAGATTGATTGATTGATTGTTCCCGTGGGATAATATCCGACATGATACCTAGAGTTCCTGCGCTTACACAAACTGAAGTAGTGAAAAGTATTGCAGCCACCTTTGGGATGAATCAGCTAAGTACCTATTATTCGAGCTTGAATCGGTGGAACGCAGAGCTAAGAGGCTCATTGGCGACGTAAAACTGGTGGATGCCAAGCTTCATAGCTTGGCACATCGCCGCAACGTTGCTTGCTTGTCGGTCTTCTACAGATTGTACTTCGGTGAGTGTGTCCAAGAACTCCACGACCTCATTCCGCCGGCTCCCTTCTACCATCGGACATCTAGACGCACTGCCAGTTACCATCCATACCTAGTTGCTATTCCACCAATTCGCGCTAAGCGTTTCCAAATGTCTTTTATAATGCGCTCAGCAAAAGAGTGGAACTCACTACCTGCATCTGTGTTTCCGAGCACATACAACCCTAATCTCTTCAAAGTGAGAGTGAAGAGGCTTCTTCTGGGTAAGCTCACTCCATCGTCGACTTTGTCTCTGTCACCTCTGACCTAGACTAGAGTCAAGAGCAAACCCAACTCAAATTAAAAAAAAACCACACGTAAAGCGCACATCACTTCGTGAAAAAAAAATACTATAATACCTATTTGTATTAAATCCCCAAAGTTGCATGCAATCTTCTCTCCTATATACGCCATACAGCACAATCTAAATTATTGAATAAACCTCGCAAGTTTGAGAACCTCATTGTATGTGGAAAGATGAGGCGGCATTCGCGAGGGAGCGTCCCTCTGTACTTAATTACCTCCCACGTAAGTACACATCAGTTGTTTTGTTAGACCTCTTCAATATTTATAAGACGTTGATGAAGGAATTTCTGAGGATATAGGCTTTTGTCGGAATTGAGTTTATTTGCCTCTTATTTAAACTAACTTCAAAATACCCATTTTGCTTTTCTTAAAATATCAACCACAATCAATCTGTCTAGCCTTTTTCCGACTATGTTGAGGTCGGCTTCCAGTCTAACCAGATGCAGCTGAATACCAGTATTTTACATGGAGCGATTGCCTATCTGACCTCCACAACCCAGTTACTAACACGATACCCCTTAGTAAAACTGGTTGTCAGACTTTCGGGCTTCTGTCGTCAAAATTACATAAGACGCCCGCCTTTCGCCACTTCCAGCTGGGAAGAAGAAGTGGCGCAACAAACTCCCCAGCAGCACAGCTGTCTGTTCAGTAAAAAATACCGGCCAAGTGCGTGTCGGACTACGAACTATGAAGTGTTCCGTAGTTGGGATGATGTTATCCCAAGAACAAACTTATTCTAGATGAAAAACATGTTCTCCCATACATTCCAACTGCAAATGTAAGTTTGTGCGCATAATATTGAGAGATTCACCATGTTATTTTAAGACCGTAGACTTCTTATAAGTTTTACTGTAATCTATAGATAAGTACGTGTAGAACTATTTTCTCATCCGTAAACAATATTTTTCTGTGACCTCCCTTTGCGTACCGCTTCAGTAGTTGTTTTGATTTTACCACCCTATTCTTTTTTAAATTATCAGTTAAAAAATGACCAGTGCGTCTCTTATAGGCTGCAAGTCCTAAGTCATCTTTTAAAATACACGACATGGTTCTGGGTGCTATCTTCATCTCCCGAGATTAAATCTTTTGCTTTCGCCCAGGATTTCTTCGAATTCTTTCCCTTACTGCTTTGACCACCTTTTTCATACGAACACTACGTGGACGGCCAGATCTTGTTCTGTCACAAACAGAGGAGGTCTCATTGTACCTATTAATAGCCCGGTACATAAACATTTGACTAATACCAAGCGTATGGAGAGTTTTAAAAATTGCATTTGGCTCCATACCAACTTTGTGTAATGCAATCACAGCGATTCGGTTCTCTTTATCACCCCACTCCATTTTAATATCGCAAAATATTGTACAATGTATTGGCGCCAAAATTAGAAAACTCAATGAACAATCGTATAAAATTGACAATTTTCAAATTCAAATGTAATAGACAGACACGGAGGGGTCTCGGTATGTAAAGATTAAGACCCATCCGCGGACCAACCGCGGCATGCATAGCTTAACCCGATCGACCCAGATGGCTGTTATAACTATAATCATCAAAAACGGTTCATAAACGACGAAGTTATCCGCGAACACACATGAAATATATATATATATATACACGGTCGAATTGAGAAACCTCCTCCTTTTTTGAAGTCGGTTAAAATCGAGATAAATCTTTCCATAGTCTTTCTACACTATTCCATACAATTTCGATAAGTACGTATAATGAAAAAAGAAATTCTAGCAAAATCATTTGAAAACAACTTTTTCACTTATTTATTTATTTGGTTCACCAATCAAACTTTACACTAAAATCAAATTCATAAAAATAACATGTCTTTAAAAACTTTGAACAATGTAACAATTCACATGAACTAAATTAAGTAATAATGTTAATAAAATTGTAAGCCTAGGTACATGTACATACAGTTTACAAGCCATCCTACAACTAAAGAAAAAATATGTAGCCTACCTATATATATGTAAATAAAGACTTAGTTTTGTAATGAGTACTATTGCTAAAACCGACTTCAATAACCTAAAACAAATAAAATAACTTTCATAAAAATCATAACAGCTTCTGAAGTCGGTGCCAAGCTAAGGTGCATTGACATTAAAGAATTGAAGACACCGACTTCAGAAGCTGTTAAGTTTTTTTATGAAAGTTATTATATTCCTTTTAGCTTTTTGAAGTCGGTTTTTACTTTCTTAAAGTAAATTTATTTTTCCATTTTTAGTTGAATATCCAATTACATAAGCCCAAGACGAACGAAAAGAAGAATCATCAAAATCAGCTTGGAAATGCCGGAGATATAGTATATTTATGCATATAACTTTGTACATAACAATAACTACCTAATGTATTATATACTAAAACCTTTCTTAAAATATGTAGATTACGTTTGTGATAAATTCATCAAAATTGGTTAATTCATTTTTGAGAAAATCGAATAGAAAATCTCCTTTTTTGAAGTCGTTTAAAAATTAAGTAAGAACAAATTAATGCTTTACAACACCTCTGATAAACAACGAAAAATAACATTAAAGTTAAAATACTCTTCTAAAAAAAACATTTAAATTACAATAGTAATCGCACCCAAATCGAATTTCACGTGGTCTACCTACGTTACACAGCCGAAAAATCTCTCTCTACCGTCAAAAATCGATACAAAATAACAGTATTTACGTGGAACCAGACGGCCACCCTTTTCATTTGGCTGCTCCGACTGTCCATTAATTACGAATGCCAAATAGTTTGCACAACTAATTTCTTATGATAAATTGAGTTGATTTTGTACTTTCTATTTGTTTTATAGGTAGCGGTTTGGTAGAACGGAAAAAGAAACAAATACTTTAATACAAACACAAAAAAACCCACCACAATGAAGGGTTCCGTAGTTGAGATGAATTTATCCCAAGAACAAACTTAACATTGTAGTTGAAAAACATGTTCTCCCTTACATTCTAACTACCATAGTTAAACGAAAAAGATCCAACCCACATTACACCTAATGTGGGTTGAATCCTTTTCGTTTAACTATGGACAAATGTAAGTTTGTACGCACAATGTTGAGAGATTTACCATGTTATTTTAAGAACATAGACTTCTTATAGGTTAGCCTGTAATTATTTTCTGTATTTTTTTTTTCAAAATTTTAAGGTCAGTTTCGGAGATAAAGGGGGAATGGTCAATTTTCGTCTAGTTTCTTTAATAACTCAAATAGTTTACTTTAAAATTATTAAAAATATATATATATATATTTGAGACTCTCTTAGTAAGCTCTTTCATTTGGTATAGATATCGCACGGTGCAGTTTGCAAATATTATTTTTTTTAATTTTCTTATTTGCCCCCAAAATTGACCCCCATATTCAAAATTCATTAATTTACATTATACGTCCGTGTTTGGGTCACAGAAATACATACGTGTACCAAATTTCAACTTAATCGGTCCAGTAGATTCGGAGCAAATTGGCTGTGACAGACAGACAGACAGACACAATGAGTAATCCTGTACGGGTTCCGTTTTTCCTTTTGAGGTACGAAACCCTAAAAACAACATATTTTTTTTTTAAAGTGCCTACTTGCCTACTTATTAAAATTTAATAAAATGATTTTATCATAGTAATAATTAATAAATTGTAATGTAAATGATATGACATTTATGTATACAAATGAAATAATCATATTTATTTATTATTTATGTACACATAATAAAATACATAATTATAATTAGGAGTACAAAGGTACTGCTTATTTCTTAAGAAGTTTCTTCTAGCAGACCTGCGAAAGGAGAAATGAATCAGAAGTGTAGACAATAGTGTGTTAGAACAAGAAGAGAAAAATATGAATATGCGAAGTCTTAAACTAAAATGTTAACTATACCTACACGTATAACATAAACTAAATACATGAAGCTAAAATATATAAACATAAAATCTGACCCAAATAAACGCACTAACTTTCCCCCAAGTGTCCAACACAAGACCTCTTTCGCCAGGCAACAGTACTATATCTTAAGTTCACACATCTACAAAGCAATCCACAAAACTCTCAAGATTTAAGCCGTCACCAGCTTAAATCTAAACTCACTAACTGGCTTCTACAACAGGACTACTCAAATACTGAGTCTTTACTAACTTACATCGTGTAAATCGTGCACACACATCCACACACATGAACACACACACACCTCAATACACACACACGCAAACACACACACACATACACACATATTCTTTCTTTCTTTCTTCCTAAACTAGTAGACTTTGGCCCCTGATGCATTCGCCACGCCTCACTTTGTCGCTTAAATCTTAAAATTAAAAAAAACATATTAATGGCCGAATCACTGTCTCTTACAATACAGGTCTTCCTAGTGTAAGAGGCAGGGTTTACATTGTCTGCACATAGATTTATGTCCTCTAGAGTTAAGCTCCTCAGTTATGTTTTTGGTTTTTCTTTTCTTGAATCTATGTATTATTGTTGGCAAATAAATATATTATTATTATTATTTTTTGATATTTTTTGATATTTCTCGGGACCCTGGGGTCCCGGACCTTTGGAAGGCGTACGAGGAGCCGAAGCCAACTCGCAGAGGCCCTTAGATAATTTTAAATGATGAGGAGGCACCAACCGACTATTATCCCTGTATGCACTATGCAAGTGCACCCAAGGACAACCCCCGGTTGGTACAGGACTATTGTTGTACGTGGAAGCAATACATATTGGGCTATGGGTCTGGGTGGCTAAAGTGGATTGGGTAACTTGAACTATGGAAGAACTATGTCCCCTGCCTGACCAATGTTATATATTATACATGGATAAAATGGCAGGGGGTGACTTGCACACTCAATAATGGGCCCCCGGAAACGGCCGCTAGCACATAGTGACGTAGCGACAAGGGGGCAACACTTCCTGAGGTGCTTGAGGAGTGGAGAGGTATTCCACGGCTATCAGGACAATCCCGGAAGTACGGTCAAGATCCCTACCAGCACCTTACTGGAATACTTCCTTCCTCCGAGCTCATTCGCTCTTGCGAATCTCCACTCAAGCCGGCCAATAAAGGCAAGAAAGAGGTGGGAGCTCTGGTCCTCGTCAGTGTTCACTCCAGCCGGCCAATAAAGGCAAGCTAGAGAGGAGGACAAGATTTCTCCCGGGAGATAGGGTCCATGGGGTCGCTACTGCCTAACAGCTCGCCACATGCTGCCCTGCGGGTTTCTGTATCTCTCTTGGTCTGGTTCCTCATCCTAGACCCGTTCCGGCAAACTCTACCGGCACAGACCTAAAGTTTGGAGCACGCAAGCCCCACCACGACGACAACGTAGAGATACAGCGGTGGGGGTTATTATTATTATTATTACATACGTAATTGGTACCTATTCAAAAATAATTATTTAACAACATCAATTTTACTCATATTTTTAAATATGAGTAAAATTGCACCTAAATAGGCCAGTATATTACTAGTAGTTCTGCTTATGGCTAAGTAATAACAGCCGCACGGGTCGATCCATCAGGTTAAGCTACGCTTGCCGGGATTGTTCCGTAGATGGGTGACCATCTTTACATAGCGAGACTCCTCCGAGCCTCAGAAAGCACGTTAAGCCGTTGGTCCCGGCTGTCATTCGTGGATATTTGACAGTCGTTACGGGTCGTCAGAAGCCCGAAAGTCTGACAATCAGTCTTACCAAGGGTCTTATCGTATTACCCAGTAACTGGGTTGTGGAGGTCAGATAGGCTAGCTGCATCCGGTTAGACTGGAAGCCGACCCCAACATAGTTGGGAAAAGGCTAGGCAGATTGTTTTTTTTTTCTGCGAACAGTAGACCTCGCGCGCACAAACCTTTTTGCAACAATTAATATAAGTACCACTTAAATTATGCAATTTACTGCATTTTGAGGAGTGAGAAAATAAATAAATAAATAAGTAAATAATCTTCTATACAAATAAATAAAATTGAAGTGTCTGTTTGTAATGTCAAAATAACTGCTTTTTACTATAACAAAAAAAACAATTTTTAGAATGTTTGTCTGTCTGTCTGTCTGTCGGTCTGTCTGTTTGTTCCGGCTAATCTCCGAAACGGTTACACCGATTTTGACGGGACTTTCACTGGAAGATAGCTGATGTTATATGGAGTACCTTAGGCTACTTTTTATTTTGGAAAAGTAATTAGGGTTCCGCGAAAAAATATTAAATAAGGAAGTATTGACATCCACGCGGACGAAGCCGCGGGCAACCGCTAGTCTTCACTAAATATTTAGGATAACAACTCAAAGTCTATGTTTCGAATAAAACAAGAACCATCGAAATCGAATCTCATAAGACGAAGATATCCAGTAGCCCCCGTTTTGTCACTTTTCGGAGGAAATACCCCTCCAATCAGAAATCACTGACAACAAAAAAAATATATAAAGTCGTAAAACCTGTATATCAAGTTTCATCTAGATCGGTTGTAAAATATGACCTGTAGAGGAGCACAACAAACTGACAGAGGAAAACAAATTTTGCCATACTTGAAGCAGAGATGCATCGCTCGATTCGCTCGCTCGATCAATAAATACCTATGTATTATCCTATATACAAGGTGTAAAGGACAGCCCTCCACAAACTAACAAGGTGCATTCAGCTCCTTATTTTTGAATCATATTTCACTGGAAAATTTCTCAGGAAAATTTTAATTTTTTAATTTTCGTTTTTCAGTTACTATTCCTTAATTTCAAGGTAAAATTACATTCTATGTACTCAGTACTCCATTTATGTAAATAAAAAAGCTACAATAAAAAAACAGCAATGGATGTTGAACTACTCTAACGAACGACGCGTGAAATCAGCACTTTCTGCGTAGGTACAGAGGTCATCGAACTCACCGCATACCTATTACCTACCTCTCCCAACCAGTAACTGATGCTCCGATTTCTGCATAAAATACATATATATATATATTGTAACAATAGACTTAACTGATGACACTGTTACTAAATGCAAGCTGTATACTAGTCATAACAAGATAAAAAAATATATTAAAATTAATAGATTAATTACAAAAATTCATAAATCATTAAAACGCCATAAAGTTAACAAATTAAATACAAGACTTAGGCAAAAAAATCTAAATTTAATTCAAGAATTAAAAAAGTGTAATAGTGAGTTAGAATTATGTAATACTATGTATGATACCGACACTCAGCACCTTCAGGATGAATTGTTTGTAAAGGAATTTGCTCTAAAGGAAATCTTTAGTAAATATGAGGCTACTCAACAAGACCTGAGTAAGCGCTTGCAGGAGGCCAATGCGTTGGCAGACCTGGTCAAGTACAATGCGGAGAGGTATGAGTCTCTGACTAATAACCTCTCTTTTAGCTGTGCCTGCTCCCAGGAGCCCCAGCCTCAACTTGGTACACCCACACCCTCAGTGGTTCAGCCAGTAGGTAGCTGTATGTATGATAATAACAATAGTATGAATAATTTGATTAAAACAACATATCTATTTTCTGACAAATTTGGTCAAGGTTTTGGTAGTATACTTAATCAGTGTTCACAACAATCTGTAATTAATCATTGTTTACCCGGTGCCAGTATTAGCCAATTAATTAGGAAAATTAAATTAACAAAAATAAACCCCAGTTCCACTGTTATATTATTGTATGGGGATCGTCTAACTGTAAGAAAAAAGGACATAATTGAATGTGTCCATTTGATGTTGCATCTCAACGAAACCAATAATTGTAAATTTATTTTCTGTGCCTTACCTTATTCGCATTATTTGTCTGATGAGCAAAATAGGCACATTTATAATTTAAATATGTCAATTTATAATAGGACTTGTCATCACAGTGATGCTATTTTATATTTCGACTGTAATCAATTTATTACTGATTACAAACTGACAAAAAATACAATGTATTTGGCACCTAGTTGTCGGAGACTTATTGCTAATCTTTTAGCATACAATATACAAAGTGACACCGGTACCTGTAGTGTACCATCGAATACTGTTAGTACTGGTACTAATACCACTATTGACACACCTTGTAGTTTAAACTATTAGGTGTGACAATGGGTCAGCCACATATATTGAATGTTGTACATCAAAATATGCAGGGTCTGTCCGGCAAAGAGCTAGAGTTAAGTTTATTTCTGGAAAACTATAATGTTCAGGTCTTATGTATGACTGAACACTGGTTGAAGGAACATGAAGTATTGTTTATAAATGATGATTATTTTACTGTACAAAGTGCATTCGTAAGGAAAAGTGCTATTCGCGGTGGGTCTTTAGTTCTTGTTTCAAACAAGTTGAAATGTAAACAACGTTTAGATTTAGTTAATCTTTCTATCGAGCGCACTATTGAGTTGTCTTGTGTTGAACTCGAGCGATACGTTATAATTTGCGTTTATCGACCCCCTTCTGGGGATTTTATTCATTTTGAATCGGTATTGGAAGATGCACTCAATAAGTTAAAATCTAGTAATAAAAGTATAATTTTATGTGGAGATTTTAATATTAATATTTTAGATGTTACTCCACTAGGTATTAGACTTCTCAATCTTTTTAGGTCTTATAATTTATTTAACTTGTTTTTTGAACCTACTAGGATCACGGCATCTTCGTCAACATGTCTTGATAATATATTTAGTGATTGTGTTGTCAAAAATAAATTAGTGCTAAGTGACTTAAGGTCTGACCACTGTGGTTTATTAGCTAGCTTCCCTATGCAATTACATAAAAAGCCGCATAAAATAGAATGCAGGCCTTATACAGCTAGTCGTTGCAACAAATTTAAAAATAATGTAGCCCATAGAATTAGACCATCTATAGTAGAACACGATAATCCTAATGAAATCTATGGAGCCCTTTTTGATGTTGTGCAAAAAGAGTACCAATCTACCTTCAAGACCAAAACCATTAATATTAATGGCACCACCGTGGGCTTTAACCAATGGGCTACTCCAGGTATTTATAAAAGTAGAGCGAGACTATACGAATTATATGGTTTGAAAAAACACAGGTTTGATACTCCTTTCCTAGAGTATGTCAAAAATTATTCAAAATTATTTAAAAGTATTTGTGTCTTTGCTAAATCTAAATTTTTAAGCGATACAATTAAAAATTCCAATAATAAAGTAAAAACCATTTGGAAAATTATTAATAATGAAACGGGTAAGTCGGTTAAACAAGACAAACAACTTGAAGTTATGATCGACAACAAATTAGTTAATAAAGCAGCAGACGTTGCTGAGGCATTTAATGAGTTTTTTGCCAACATACCTTTAACTACGACTCGCTCCTTAAATTCATCCCCGTCTAAAGCTGAAAACCTTTTGCATAGTAGTGTTCCCAAATGTGGTCGCTTATTTAGCTTCGAACATATAACACCTCGTGATGTAGTTAATGTTTTTAACACACTTAAGTCTAAAAACACTGGTGATTACTGGGGCATCTCAATTAAACTGTTAAGTAATATAATAGACATAGTAGCCCCCTATCTAGCTGTTACTTTTAATAAATGTGTTGATGTAGGAACTTTTCCTGACCTCATGAAAAGTAGTAAAGTCTTACCTTTATTTAAATCAGGTAATAAAAATGACGTTGGCAATTTTAGGCCAATTTCTATATTACCTGCATTTAGCAAAATATTTGAAAAGTTAATACTCAAGCAGTTGCTAAGACATTTTAATTTAAATGGCCTCCTTCATGATGAACAATATGGCTTTACTAAAGGTCGTTCGACTACAGATGCGGGTGTTGCTCTGCTGAAACATATATTTAACGCATGGGAGAACTCGCAAAATGCTATTGGAATTTTCTGTGATCTCTCCAAAGCCTTTGATTGCGTGCACCATGACACGCTTTTGCGTAAACTACATCATTACGGTGTACAAAACGAAGCTCTTAAAGTAATTAATTCATATTTACATAATAGGTTTCAATGTGTAGATGTAAATGGTGTGAAATCTTCCGGGCTACCAGTTCTGTTAGGTGTACCTCAAGGCTCAATATTGGGTCCATTCTTGTTTTTAGTGTATATCAATGACTTACCATTCTATTTAAAGGGTATCTGTGACGTTGTACTGTTTGCAGATGACACCTCTCTTATTTTTAAAGTAGACAGGAATAGACAAAATTTTGACGACGTAAACAGTGCACTCTCAATGGTTACAGATTGGTTTACGATAAATAACTTAGTTCTCAATGCTAAGAAAACGAAATGTATAAAGTTTGCCTTACCGAATGTTAGAAATCTAGGACCCAACATCGTTTTATATAAAGAAGTGCTTAAAACTGTAGACTCGGCAGTTTTTCTGGGTATAACAGTAGATGCCAAACTTCAGTGGGGCCCACATATATCAAGCCTAGCGGGAAGGCTCAGTTCAGCCGCCTACGCCGTCAGGAAAGTAAGACAATACACTGACGTTGATACAGCTCGGTTAGTCTATTTTAGTTATTTTCATAGCGTTATGTCATACGGTATTCTGCTCTGGGGCAAAGCCGCTGATATTCAAAATATATTTGTTCTTCAGAAACGAGCTGTTCGAGCAATTTACCAGCTCGGTGCCAGAATTTCTCTGAGAGATTTTTTTAAACATATTGGTATTCTCACGGTGGCATCACAATTCATCTTCGCCAACATCTTATATATTAGACAAAATATACATGTATACACTAAAAACAGTGATATTCACAATGTTAACACCAGAAATAAGGACAAATTACGTGCTCCATTTCACCGGCTTCATAAGGTTCATAACTCATTTGTTGGGCTTGGTATATCCTTTTATAACAAGCTACCCTCTTCTTTGCTAGATTTACCTTACAATGCATTTAAAGCCAAAGTAAAATCTAACCTTTGTTCAAAGGCATACTATTCTATCAACGACTACTTAAACGATAAGAATAGTTGGTCGCTGTGTTTAACTTAAGACAATGTTTATGTTCTTTCTCCAGAATTAGCTTACCTACTGACAGGTTATATGAGTTCATATAATTATTTATTTTCTTTGACTGTAAAGATCAATTTATTTTTATTTTATTTTTATTTATCATTGACATAATCTACTCATTACAATGTTTTTTTTTATGAGTGGTATTGCAATATGTGGTTAGCTAGTGACCTCGACAATTGATCATAATTATTCTTGTCTGAGCAACCGGCAGCAGGTTCGACATGCTCCCTTAGATGTCACTGCTTGCGGTAGCGTCGGGGGTCGGGTTGCCTCCTTCCCTCAAATATGGCGAGGGGGGTAATGGCTGATCTTTGCGTTATACTCGTGAACGGGTGCTGCTTGTGGTGACTGGTCGTCTTGCTGACCTTGGTTTTGTTTTGTTATTAATAATTTAACTCGTTTATTTTACTTCGATGGTCCTAGTTTATCATCTGTGACTTCAAGTTACGGCTATATGTAAGTGGGCACGCCCTTTATTACTGGAGGCTTTCAATATAGGTATAAAGTTCTGCTTACGTTTTTAGTTTGTATTTTGATTCTGCTTGAGTATAGTTTTCGAATTTTCGATTTTTTTTTCTTCTTTTTTTAAGTATATTGGCGTGTGCTAGCTGACTTATAGCAAATAATTAAATTTAATTTAATGTTTGTGTTGCGTAATGTACTTGCATGTATTTTGCACAGTGTTGTATAGAATATTATATATATTTTTAGTTTTTTTATTTAACTGAACAGACAGCTGTGCTGCTGAGGAGTTTGTTGCGCCACTTCTTCTCCTCAGCTAAAGCACTAGGAAGTGGTGAAGGGCGGGCGTTTTGGGGGACTGTCTTATGTAATTTTGACGTTCGAAAAGTGCTGATTCTCAGCCTAGTTTGAATAAATGACTTTTGATTTTGATTTTGATTTTGATACAAACAAATCAGGTTTATTCGATTCCCTTAACGTTCCTGAAATAATTTAATGTACCGGTCATCTTAGTATGACATACTGAATTCACCCTATCAGTCTGCGGAGGGGTGTCCTTTACACCCTGTATACAATCCAAAATCCGTATGAGAAAGTATCTTTTTCCAAAATAAAATAAAATACAATAACACACAATTTTACAACAAATCCAAATAAAAGATATATCCGATCGTCTTTTCAAAAACCGGTTCCCCTTACTTACTTTGATACCAACAAGTTTATCTTTCGTAAAAGAATGCCCGTTTTCAAGGAATGGGAATTCAAAACCCTTTGAAAAGATATAAAAGTATTTTTGTGGAGTGATTCAACCTGTTTTGATCAAGTTCGGTGACCGACGGGTCGTGGGTACGATTCTCGGCTTATGAAAGGAATGATGTGATAGTAGTATTACGATACTTGTATTGAAATTGTGTGGGATTTAAAACATGTTTTCTCTATAACAAGTCCATTTTTTCTTTACTTGTTACGTGGGAATGTGGAATAAGTATTTTTTTCAATTATATTTCAACAAGAGTGATCCTAGTCATTTTCCTGCTCTTGTCCCAATTTATTTAGGGTCGGCGCAACATGTCCTTTTTTTCCATACTTCTCTATTAGTCGTAATCTCGGTAGTCACCCCATTTCTAGATATACCATCTTTCACACAGTGCATCCATCGTTTTGTCTTCTTTTCGTTTGGTCTTCCCCTACTTTTATAGCGGATATTATTAATTGCACATCAAACAAATAATCACCAATCAATTTATTTCCATCATTTAAATAAATTTTTACATCAAAAATACTGACTGCACAGCAAATTAACCAGACCGTACACACACAATACTCGCACTCATAGCACATTTTGCTATAACATGGCAACTAATATTAACCCTGAGGTTAGGTTTGGTTAGGTTACTTTAAACCCTTTACACAGAAATAGAAGCCCAGCGAAGCGGGGCTTCGTCGACATAGGATGCAAGAGCGAGCGAAGGCATGAAGGGTAAGTTACAATAATTTGTTTTTCTCAAGAATGGTAAAAGGTAATATATAGGTTTAATGTGCGCTAGTCATTAATAATAATAATAATAATAATATTCCACAACTATCACACAACGCCGTCTAGCCTCAAGCTAAGCAGAGCTTGTGTTATGAGTACTAGACAACTGATAAACATACTTATATATTTCTAAATACATACATATATAGATAAATTACACCCAGACACAGAACAAATGATCATGCTCATCACACAAACATTTGTCCTGGGTGGGAATCGAACCCACGACCTCCGGCATAGCAGTCAGGGCCACTAACCACTAGACCAACAGGCCAGTCAATTAATTAATTAATTTTGATTGGAATTCGGATTACTTTTGGATACAAAAGTCATTTTTTTGAATTGCGTTTAAATACTACCCCTTTTATAGTCATCAATATTCAAACTAAAAACTTTCCTCACGACATTTTCCTGATTCCTCCACACAACTTCTCAGCCCCCGGTGCCACTTTCAGACTTCCACTTATGTACTCATTTCTTATTCTATCCATTCGCGTAACACCACACATCGCTCTTAGCATTCTCATCTCAGCTGCATGCCTTTGATTCATCCCTTTTGTGGCCCGACATAATTCAACAAGAGTCAATCAATCTGCCTAGCCTTTTCCCAACTTTGTTGGGGTCGGCTTCCAGTCTAACCCGATGTAGCTGAATACCAGTATTTTACATGAAGCGACTGCCTATCTGACCTCCACAACCCAGTTATTGGGTAATACGATACCCCTTGGTAAGACTTTTGAGGTTCTGACGACCCGTAACGATTGTCAAAGATCCACGAATGACAGCCGGGACCAACGGCTAATAATTCGACAAGAGTATTGAACTCATTTAATTTTCACACCGTTACTTATATTTAGTAGGTAGGTATATTTATTAATATTCACATACCCAATTTAATTTAATTTAAGTAAAAAAAGATATAAAGATTTGAATTTGAACAATTAGTGTATTGCATCCATTTCACACCTACTTTTTTCAGCCCATTTTTTTTTTTTTTTATTTGTGATGGGTTTGCTCTTGACTCTAGTCTAGGTCAGAGGTGACAGAGACAAAGTCGACGATGGAGTGAGCTTACCCAGAAGAAGCCTGTTCACTCTCACTTTGAAGAGATTAGGGTTGTATACGTTCGGAAACACAGACGCAGGTAGTGAGTTCCACTCTTTTGCTGTGCGCATTATAAAAGACATTTGGAAGCGCTTAGTGCGAATTGGTGGAATAGCAACCAGGTAGGGATGGTAACTGGCAGTGCGTCTAGATGTCCGGTGGTAGAAGGGGGCCGGTGGAATGAGGTCGTGGAGTTCTCGGGCACACTCTCCGAAGTACAATCTGTAGAAGACCGACAAGCAGGCAACCTTGCGGCGATGAGCCAAGCAATGAAGCTTGGCATCCACCAGTTTTACTACCATTATTAATTACCACATAGGGAATAAAACTCTACAAGTAAATAAATACATCTCATGATAATGGTTCATATGTTCATATATTAATTTTTTTTTAATTTTATTTTTTACAATTGAGAGATAAAACCACCCATTATACCTACAATCTGTTTTAATAAAATTGGATTACTTTTTTCTTTATGAAAACATTGGTATTTTATAACTATGACGTCAATCAAAATGGATAGATAAATAACAGCCGCAAGGGTCAATCCATCACGTTAAGCTACGCTTGCCGAAGTTGGTTCGTAGATGGGTGACCATGTGTACACACCGAGACTCCTCCGTGCCTCGGAAAGTACGTTAAGCCGTTGGTCCCGGCTGCTATTCGTGGATCTTTGGAAGTCGTTACGGGTCGTCAGAAGCCCGAAAGTCTGACAACCAATTCTTACCAAGGGGTATTGTATTACCCAATAATTGGGTTGTGGAGGTCAGATAGGCAGTCGCTCCATGTAAAATACTGGTATTCAGCTGTATCCCGTTAGACTGGAAGCCGACCCCAACATAGTTGGGAAAAGGCTAGACAGATTGATTTTTTGAGTTTTCATTATAAATCTTATGGCAAAATCAGCCTCAAACATTAAAATTTCATTCAGTGCCTTCAATCTTTGTTCCATAATATTTTATCAATGTGTAACCACAAAACATATCGCTGCTTTGCATGAATACCCCCATAAACCAAAATTTTGAAATTAGTGGTTTATAACACAGCCAAATGCAAAATAGTCCTTATTTCATGGTCAGTAAGACTCACATTCATAACGGCAAAACCGCCGATTATGCCGTTATGAATGTGAGTCTTACTGACCATGAAATAAGGACTATTATTCATGCAAAGCAGCGATATATTACACAAGCTTCTGCCCGCGACTTCGTCCGCGTGAAATTTCTTGTTCCGACCCACCCCGTCGAATCACATCGCCCACGCTATTATTTCATTATGCTTAGCGTTCTTTCTGACTTTTTTTTATTTTTGCTCGGCTCCTAAAGGTCCTAGCGTGATGTTAAAAAATCTATAGCCTTCCTCAAGAATTGGTCTATCAAATGCAAAAAGATTTTTTCAAATCCGACTGGTAGTTCCAGAGATTAGCGCATTCAAACATATAAACAAACAAACTCTTCTTTAGATACTTATTTCTTTTCGATTAGTTATATTCTTGTGTTTTTGAGGCTGACTGTACGTATTCATTTTGATCACGAGCCCGCATCTTAACACGTTCACTGTCCGTGACCCTCATGTGGGTCATTTTTGGTTGGAACGAAACGTCCGTGCCAAATTTGTCTTACTTCGTGGACATAAAAGAAACATAAGTACTAGTAGACATGAACGTATGAGCATTTATGTAGGTAAAATAAAAAGCAATGAGCCATCGATTTTTTAAATTTATTTAGGACTTACAAAGCTTAAAAAATAAAAAAGGGTACTTTCAACTTTTATGGCCACTAAGGACCTGAAGTGGTGTAAAGGCAAGTAAGTACCTCAGTACATAGGAAGGAAACAAGTAATCAAATTTACTTGTTTCGTTCCTATGTACTGAGGAGAACGACGAGAGAGCTAATTTCGACGTTTTGGCTGGACAGTGAACGTGTTAAAATACCTACCTGAACATGATTCACCCTTTAAAACATCACCGCGCAACTAAGGAGCTACCCCCATATCCCTTAAACTTAACAATACCGATACCTCCGAAAATTATTTACCAAACTACCCTCCGAACAAAACGGCCCGCATCACGCCTTCAAAACGAAGGAAATTATTCAAGACTGATAAGAAGTGCGGAGACGTCAGTTAGAGTAATGTTTCCGCTTTTCCCGCCCCTCCTCTTCCTTAGGGCGAGGGGAGAAAGGGCTTATCGTACAAAAGGTATCGAGTCCCAACTCCCCTCTTTATAGAATTTTCGGGCTTTCCACTTCTGCGGGGTGTAGGGGGATGTTCCCCCCTTTTTGCGACGTACATTTTCATTTCCTTCATCTTTCTCCGCTTTCGAGGTGGAGTGGGTCGGACTTGGGGAGCTTGATTAGATTTAAAGCTAAGCAGACGGTTCTATACGTAATGAGAATAGTGTGTTAGTTTTAGTTTGTCGTGAAAAGGGTTTTATAAGGCCTTACTGGGCTGTTGGGCACTATAAAATACGATTGCCATTTATTTGCTCAAACACGAATACAATACATAACAAATAGTCAGCTTGCAATAATGTTAAAAGCGGTAATAAAAACATATGATCAACAAAGCCAGCAGTTTCTTCCTAACAACCTTCCTTCCACATCTTCCTGGAAAAAATATTGAGAGGGATTACAATGATTACGTATGGTTTACCTAGCGAACTACCTAGTTTTTGAAGCGACCTTCGAAATTATGTATGTAAACCAATCTGCCTAGCCTTTTCCCAACTATGTTGGGGTTGGCTTCCAGTCCAACCGGATGCAGCTGAATAACAGTATTTTACATGGAGCGACTGCCTGACTGACGACTCAACAAAGATCCACGATTGACAGCCGGGACAAGCGGAGTAACGTGCTTTCCGAGGCATAGAGGAGTCTCTGTATGTAAATGGTTACCCATCTACGGACCAACCCCGGCTAGCTTAGCTTAAGTTGAGGGATCGACCCGTGCGGCTGTTATTACTTAGCCACGAGCTCCACTTTTGAAATGATATATGTATGTGTTGAAATTATGACTATTAGAGCCATTGGTCTTATGCAATTAGTATACTTGCCCATTACTTAATTCTAGGGAAGCGGACATGGAATAGTCATTTTAAACATGTTTGTGCATATTGTACCTACTGAAAATCAGAATCACGTCGTGTTTTGAGTTTGTTTCGGTCCTTTTAGGGTTCCGTACCTCAAAAGGAAAAAAAAAACGGAACCCTTATAGGATCACTCGTGTAAGTGTCTGTCTGTCCGTCTGTCACAACCAATTTGCTCCGAATCTAATGGACCGATTAAGTTGAAATTTGGTTCGCATATGAACTTCTGTGACCCAAACATGGATATGTAACGTAAAGAAAGGAATTTTGAATATAGAGCCAATTTTGGGGGACAAAGAAAATTTAAAAAAAATTGTTTTGCAAACTGTACCGTTTGACATATCAAATGAAAGGACTTACTCTAAGGGTCTTAAGTGCATTTTTTTTTTAATTTTAAAATAAATAGTTTAAAGTTATTTAAGAAAATAGACGAAACTTTTAGGCTTAGTACTTTCGGAGTAAAGGGGGGCATCCTTTACTCCGAAAGTACTAAGCCTAAAATTTTTAAAAGAATACAGAAAATAGTTCTGTACCTATAGATTACAGGAACACCTATAAGAAGTAAAATAATATCGTAAATCTCTGAATATTGTGCGTACAAACTTACATTTGCAGTTGAAATGTATGGGAGAACATGTTTTTCAACTATAATCTTAAGTTTGTTCTTGGGATAAATTCATCCCCACTATGGAACCCTCCATTGTGTTTTTCTAAGAGTAGTCAGAAAACACCGACCTCATCTAGTATTAAAACATAATTTAATTTAGACGTATAAAAGTGTTTTTTTTTAATCAATTAAAAAAAATATATCAATGACGATTGATTATTTGATTTTTTGGCTTTACTAAAAAACTCTTTCTTTGTTGTAATTGTCACTACAATTTCAAACAACACCCGACCGTCGTATAAGGTAAAATTATGCAGAAAATGCAAACGATGCTCATTTGAAATACTTTCAAAGCGTGCTGGTATTAAAATTATGCAAACTACTATTTTTATCTTAAACATTGCAACTATACCTAAGTGTACTAACTATTTCGTATTTTGTAGTTTTATAAAAACCGGGGCTTAACTTTCTGATTCACAGAACAATGGAATATAATACTTTAGTATAAAAGGCAGCTGTATCCAAAAGTGGACTACTATAGGACGAGTTGATTATACCTAAATGTGTGAACTGCCTACAGTTCTTCATAAGTTATTCACAAACTCCATAAATATAAGTCAGGAAAGTTAGTTCATTGGAAAAACTAGAAGTCTGTCGGCGCAAGGTCTGGTGAGTACGGTGGATGACGCAAATCTTTCAACCCTAGCTCTTGTAGCTTAGAGCAACAGAAGGTCTGTTGTGCCATATGAGATCGAGCGTTGTCGTGTAGGAGCAGCGGGGACGAGCGATTAACCAAGGCGTGTCCAGTTCCTCACAGTACACATCCGCAGTAATGCTGGTGCCATTTGGTAAGAAGCTGTGATGAACTATACCAGCGCTAGACCACCAAACAGTGACCATGACTTTTTTAGGGGTAAGTTTTCGTTTGGGCGCTGAACCAGGGTTTATCCAACATGATGACCGCTTACGATTATAAAAAAAAAACCATTTTTCATCGCGAGTGACAATGCGGTTCAAAATCCCTTCGTTTTTGTATCTGTTAAGCAACGCAAAGCATATTTATCGCGTTGGCGATCGTTCAGTTCGTGCGGCACCAACTTATCAAGTTTTTTTAACATGCCAATTTGACGCAAATGGACCAATATTGTTTTGATGCTAACGTTGAAAGCTGCTGCTAACTCAGTCGTGGATTGAGTATCGTCAGCTTCCACTATCGCCTTTAATTCGTCGTTGCTGACTTTAGTTTTCGGGTGACCACGGGGTTTATTTTTTAGATCAAAATTTACTTGTAGGGAGCGTTCAAACCAATATCGAGTCGTGCGTTCGTTTGTAGTGTTCACTCCGTACACGTAATTAATGTTGCGAGCCGTTTATGCGGCATTGCTGCCGCGACGGAACTCGTATTTCATAATTACTCGTATTTTTATCGTCTCCATATGGATGAAAAAGATACAAATGTAGTGAAAACAAAACACTTATCAATAAACAAATGACTGTATTTGAAAATAGATATTTTTAACCGACTTCAAAAAGGAGGAGGTCCTCAATTCGGCTGTATGTTTTTTTTTTGTATGTTTGTTACGCGATTACTCAAAGACAGACGCACCGATTTAGAAAATTCTTTCTTTGTTTGAAAGGGTATACTTCCAAGGTGGTCCCATATAAATTTTATAAACTTTGCTTGGGTAGTTTTTGAGTTAGCTTCAATAATGCATATTTTTCCCTACTTAGTTTATCTGGATGATGTTTTAATAACTTCCTATTACTGTTATTTACATAGCAGGTTTTATAGCATTATATATATAGGTAGGTTACATAGCATTTCGAATTTGTGTGGGGTACTAAAAAGTTTTAATTTTTTAATTTTTAGTTGTGGTGCCTCCACAACTAAAAAAAATAAACTTTTTAGCAAAAAATAAAACCGACTTCCAAAACAAAACACTACAAAGTGAAAAATAACTTTAATTTCGGAAGTCGGTGGCATAACACGAAAATACAAAAACCAATGCCACCGACTACCGAAATTAAAGTTATTTTTCACTTTGTAGTTTTTTGTTTTGGAAGTCGGTTTTATTTTTGCTAAACAGTTTTTAAAATAAAATTCATTTGAATTTAGAATTTATTGCCAGCCATACATAAATTACGTTTTAAATGGTCAGTATTGTTAAACAGCAACTACTTACTTACTTACTTACCTATTATAATGTTTTGACTATAAAATAGACTATATAATATGACCTCCGCTTTTTTCTTCTCAGGGATCATTCAGCTAGGAAATGCTGGCGCCATATAGTTACAAAGATCTACTTACAGATCTACTACAAACATTTCCTTTCCTTTCATTTCCTTTTATTTCATCCATGAGAGGCGAGGCTTTATTTTTTTTTTTTAAGGCTTTCGTGTATTGAATTCTTTATTAATGATCAGGTACTTCTATTTGTTCATCTTAGTGTTTTAATGTGTGATTGTGATTTTATATTCTTAGATACTATTGAATGGTATAGTATTATGTGAACGACCGGTAATTATGATATAATTATAAATAAATAAACTAGAAAAATCTGCCAAGAGTGGTGGATTTGATACATCATAATATGATTTTGCTGTCAATTACAAAGTAGTTGAAAGTAGTCATTGGTCTAGGTACGTTTAGCAATAAAAATTAGGAGTTGCTGATAAAGATTTGACGGAGTTAATTACTTTATAAATGGACGCTCTTATTATCTAGACACCCGAAGAAAGGCACGCTCCTTTTTAGGAAACACTAGCGTCAAATTAAATCAATGCACACACAAGTGATTTTTTTTTAAATCAAAGCCCAGAATATTCGTAAAAAACAAAACACAAACATTTTCTTCTCGTGCGACCTAAAAACTTCTTCCCAAATCCGTCCCTGCACCCAATTCCCCGTCTTACACCAGCAACCTTAGACGCCCCTTCTCACCCCCTTTCGCCCCCATTCCACCCGCGCACTTCGTTAGTGAACTTCCATACTTTGTAATATGCAAATGTTGCTTCTAAGGGGATGCGGCGACGGCGCCGCGTCGTCTTAAAATGAATTAATTATGCAGGTGACTGCGAGAATATAGGTATTGATTTTAATAAGGTAATTAGCTGGTAGATAGGTTTTGATATGTACTTGTGTGAGAGAAAAAATGGCGAAGTTTTGTGAACTCGGTTTTGAATTTTTTTTTTTCGTGACGCTCATGACGTTTAAAGGTAAGTCAGCATCGTCTTTTTGGCCTTATGCCAATTGTATACCCTAGCGCAACATTTCTTCGTCTTCCATGCATTGCTATCAAACGTAATTAAACTATTCACCCCCTTTTTAATCATGCTACTGGCTTGTCGCAGGTGTGTTTAACTTTCATAATACGTATCATCATCTGCCTAGCCTTTTCCCAACTATGTTGGGGTCAGCTTCCAGTCTAACCGGATGCAGCCACAAGTACTTTACATGGAGCGACTGCCTATCTGACCTATACAACCCACTTACTGGGTAATACGATACCCCTTGGTAAGACTGGTTGTCAGACAAAGATCCACGAATGATAAGCTGGGACCAACGGCTTAAGTCAATAGTTTATCGGATATGGGATATTTTCAGTTGCAATTATTTTATTTTTTTATTTTTTATAGATTTTTCGAAAAAATTATGAAATACAATACAAGCTTATTATAGAGACCGTTCTGTGCATGCGTAAATATTCATCTCACATTCGACTAAGCACACAGACCTCATGACTGTCTGGCTATATACATAAAAAAACCAGCATAGGTGATGTCAATGTGTGCTCAAATGTCAACCGAACACCATAGGTTCACAATCTGTAAGCTCGCGGTCGCCATTGGATGATGATTTTTTACGTTTATTTATAGGGGTTAAAATTCAATTTAATAAAGGTAATAAGCTTCCACATAAGCACTAAAAATAGGTATATAATAATATTTCCTACCACTTTATTCCGCCCTAGCTACGCCACCCGCCCGTCGCACGCCCGCCGTCGGCACGTGCAAATACCAACGTACACACAGCCTTCCAGGAATGCACTTTACAAGTTTTACATGAAGCCACATGCTGCCTATTGATAAATGTGGGGGGGGGATAGCAGTTTATATAATAGTTGAATGTGTTTTGAACAGAAATTATGTAGTGAATATAATTTTTTGAAATCGCTCTTCTCAACTTGTATTTTTCTTGGAAAATTGTGTTTATGAGCATAATCTTCGGTCAACTTACTTTATTTCTTCTTTTAAAAAGAGAGATTAAGATAACAAATAATAATTATATTAGATTTAATAGAAGAGAAACGAGTAACAACTTTCAAAAAGAAAGTAACTGTACTTCTATTACATAAATTTTAATTGTGTATCTGTTACGGTAATTGTGATTAATTGAACATTATTAATAATTCAATCAATCTGCCTAGCCTTTTCCTAACTATGTTGGGGTCGGCTCCAGTCTAACCGGATGCAGCTGAATACCAGTATTTTACATGGAGCGACTGCCTATCTGACCTCCACAACCCAGTTACTGGGTAATACGATACCCCTTGGCAAGACTGGTTGTCAGACTTTCGGGCTTCTGACAACCCGTAACGACGGTCAAAGATCCACGAAAGACAGACGGGCCCAACGGCTTAACGTGCTTTCCGAGGCACGGAGAAGTCTCGGTATGAAAAGATGGTCACCCATCCACAGACCAACCCCGGCAAGCGTAGCTTAACCTGATGGATCGACCCGTGAGGCTGTTATTACTTAGCCACGAGCTCCTAAATATTACCTATATCTAGGTTGCAAATTATTATTTACTAGTGAGCCCCAAACCAGGTAATATTTTAAGATATGTTTATAAACCTGCTTACTGTATTACCTGTAATAAACTATTTTCTATAATTCAGTAGCTAATTGATTTATTATTCACTCGTTGCAAGCTGTATATTTCTAGATATTTTTCTAAAGAATCCACACAAAAAAATCCGATTTTTTTGTCCCTTTCTTAGTTTCTTACTCGTATTTCTAGTATCACTGATAAGTTTTTCATGAAAACATCAAATCAATAACTTAGCATATAATCCATCCAGCCATTAGCGTTTCCACTGCTGGGAAATATGCCTCCTCTCTGTAAGAGGGAGTGGGTCGTAATTCACCACGCGGGCCCAGTGCAGGTAGGTACTACCAACTTGGTAGATGTCACAAGTCTTCGAATTTTTGGTTCTAGGACATGCCGGTTCTCACGATGTTTTCCTTCACAGTGCTGCCACGATGTTTTCTGCAGTGGTTATGAAATTATTTACAAAAAGTATCTCAGGTGGACACTTTTTGTAAATAATTTAAAAGGTTTGAACCTACGACTTACAACTCCTAGGTCGTGGTTTTTCTCACAGGGCCACAACGGCTCTAGGCAATCAATATTCCTCATCACTTTCATCATCTGTCTAGCCTTTTCCCAACTATGTTGGGGTCGACTTCCAGTCTAACCGGATGCAATTTGACATGGAGCGATTACCTATCTGTCCTCCACAACCCAGTTACTGCGTAATACAATACCCCTTGGTAAGACTAGTTGGGCTTCTGATGACCCGTAACGACTGTCAAAGATCCACGAATGACAGCCGGGACCAATCCGAGGCACGGAGTAAAGATACCCATCCACGGACCAACCATGGCAAGCGTAGCTTAACCTGATCGATCGACCCGAGCGTCTGTTATAACTTAGCCACGAGTCCCGCAATCAATATCATAATTATTAATGATAAATGATAAATGATTTTTATTTCTGTAAGTAGGTTTGTACAAAAACTTTTACAAGTCAATCATGTTTTTTTTTTTTTTTTAACTAGATAACTGACTACTCTGAGAAGAAAGGCCGAAACAAACTCAGAGGTCACAGTCTCTTATAAAGTCCAGACATAATCTTGGTCACTTCATGTGAAGACCATGTAGATTGGTGTCTGAAATGGTCTTTTGAGGAAAGAACCACACAGATTGAGTGGACCTGTCCAGTCAGTGCACGCATTTGTCAGTAATCGCGCAGCTCAACTCAGAACTTAAGGAGCTCAACGATTCGACGAACAATACTAAAGAAAGGACATTGGGGTAGGCCGCATAAATTACTGAAACTGCCAGACGATGATTAAAAATAACTGAGAGAAAAAATAAAACAAACAAAAAAAGCAATGACCTACATAGTCTTCACATTCACAATAAATTAAAATAATATTAAAAAAATAGTCAAAGTAAATAGTCATGTCAACATTCAGTATGCAAAAATAAAAGAATAAAATAAAATTTGGAGCAGTTCAGTCCCAAGCCTTTTTGTCCTCAATATAATCTTTAACGGTATAATAAGCTTTCTGACACAACTTGCGTTTAACATCAAAACAATCATCCTAAGTGCCTGAAAATTCACCAAATCAACGATTCCAACTTTTCTAAGCCCACAAACTAACATGATTCACATAACACACATAATGTCCTAACAAACAGCTGAGAAGTCCGGCCAAGGCCACATTCCCACTGCTGGGCAAGTGACCCACAAACAACCACGATAGTACTACCCACTACTATTAAATCGCCCTGACAATACGCATAGCGTTACCATTTGCAGTCGATTTGGGTGAGTTCGAGAATTATCTGTTTAATTATATTAGGCCATTTGCAACCAAATGAGCCCATATGACCCTTATGCAAATGTCAACCATTTTAGAGTAACTTGACATTATATATTTTTTTGAAGATATATTACAACTTTTAATAAAAAATAAACCAATGCATGGGATATCTTTTTTATTATTATCTACTTGCTAACACGTCAATACATAATAATCAACAATAAAATGTAAATAAAATGTAAAAAGGTTTTTGTTTATTTTTACCAGGCATTCCGGATTCGGACCAATATTATTTTACTTTATAGAAAACCAGAACTTACCTTTCATTCAATGTCTTCATTTCAAAAACTGTTTTAAGGTACTACAGTTTGGTATTGTCATTTACGCTTCATACCTTTTCTAGTGTGAAAGTATTAAATTCTAAGTATTAAATCATCATCATCTGCCTAGCCTTTTCCCAACGATTTTAGGCTCGGCTTCCAGTCTAACTTGGATGCAGCTGAATACCTGTATTTTACATGGAGTGACTGCCTATCTGACCTCCACAACCCAGTTACTGGGTCACTCATGGTAAGTCTTCGTACCTTTAATCAAAAAAAGAAATAACTCAAAATTTACAATGTTGAGATTTTACCATAAAGTGAATTAACTTCCCACAGAGAAGACGTTCAGCCGAACAGCTGACTCGATATGATGAAAATGACAGAGCTTTGTTTATTTTTTTGTGACAAATTGAAGCCCTTAAGTAGACAATGTCAAACTTTTAATGCGTTTTCCCAGAAAATAGATATTATGAGTTATTTCTGTTTTTGATTAAAGGTGCGACTTGTCAGACTTTCGGGCTTCTGACGACCCGTAACGACTGTTAACGAATGGGACCAACGGCTTAACTTGCTTTCCATGGCACGGAGGGGTCTCAGTACGTAAAGATGGTCACCCATCCACGGACCAACCGCGGCAAGCGTAGCTTAACCTGATCGATCGACCCGTGCAGCTGTTATTTCTTAGCTACGAGCCCCTCATAGAAACATAAACATATATACTAAATATATAAGAATATAAGACATACAAAAAACATATTATATATCAATGGTCTAGAAGACAAACGTGCTAAGTGCAAAATATTGAATTTTAAATTCTAAACGGTAGAGCATGCTCATTTAATATACTTGGCATTTAAGTGTAAAAAATTCAAAATTTTTCATTTAGCACGTTTGTCTTCTAGACCATCGATATAATAGATTACATTTTTACTAAACTCAGGCCAACGATACGAGATAAATAGGTAAATAAAATTGCAAGTATTACAATTACCTATCAGTTTTAAACTCCCGATCGATAATTCAACTTATTAAATTCTCTAAATATGTTGCAAAGCTTTTGCAATAGGTAATCAAAAGGAACGGAAAGTAGAACCAACAAATCCATCAGTGAAATTCCTCCATTTACAGATTAGAAAATAAAACAAGTATCTAAAATTTCATTTCAATATTCCAAGCCTTGGCCTTGTTATTCTATATTATTATTTCAAATTATTCGTGTCAGTCAGTTAGTAGGGGTAACGTCCTCGCTGACCGAGGCTATTCTTGTCCATTACCGAGATTTGATTGACGTACTCGCAAGTACTTGCTGGTATTTGCCGGCAATATCAACTTGTACAAGTATTTGGGATGTAAACATATGTTTTGATTGTTTGTCATAATAATTTTGAGAAGTTTTGTGTAGTGGGAAAAATATAAGAGTTTTGTGAAGTTTTTAAAATAGAAATCGTGCATTGATGTGTGATTTATGTGCGATGCTTAATATTTAACAACTTTATGTAATTTAAAATTTCGATATGCACTGGCGGGACAAGGACATTGTCGTTGGAGACAGAAGATTAACTAGTCTACGCTTCGCCGACGACATTGTCCTTTTCTCGACTTCGGCGGCTGAGAAGTGCCGATACTCGGCGCGGGTTTTGGAGGCAATCACCTACATTTCATACAATTATTTTCATAAATATTGTTTCGGGCGATAACGTTTTCACCTCCCTAAACCTTTACGAAATGAGACAATTTTGATCTCATTACATCCAGTACACCCTAATCTAGGTCTGTACGTATTCATTTTTTAGTAATTCAATTTAATTTAATTTTAAAAAATAAAAACGCTCGAGGAAGTTTTTATGTCAAAAATATAGATATTTAGATGCTAATAATTTATATCGTGTGCAATAATAATAACAAAAACGTATGGACTTAGTTTTTCATTATACCGACAACATTTCCAAAAATTATGAAAACTAGTCTATGTTTACGGGGAGAAAAACGTCATCGCTTTTTGTATGAAAATTTACAGCTTCACAATCCTCGAATATGACGAAAGCGAAGTTAATGACAAACAGCACGAAATGCAAAATAAACATTGGAGGTGTGGAGGTTGAAAATGAGTACATATACCTCGGCTAAATAGTCTCTTTCCAGGCGAGGCAAGATAAAGGTTGCTCGACGCACCGAAAACGCCTGAAAGAGCTATTGAACACCTAAAGAAAGGATCACTTCCACTTTCCCTAAAAAAGAAACTCGTAGACATGTGCATCCTTCCCAACCTCACCTACGGAGCGCAACTCGGGGTCTGCCAGCGAGCAATGGAACTAAGTATTCTTGGAGTCAAAGTCACAGACCGCATTCGGAACAGTATACTTCGTTCCAAAACACAAATCGACGACGTGGGCAAAACAGCCGCCAAACTAAAGTGGAATTGGGTAGGACACATCTGCCGCATGTCCCAACAGAATTGGGCTAGAGTAGCCACTGACTAGATTCCGAATAACAGGAATCGGCGACGCGGTAGGCCCAGAAAGAGAGGGCGTGACGAATTGGACGCCCATCTAAAGGATTGGCCAGATGTAGCAAGAGACAGGAAAAAATGGAAAGACGGAAGGGTCGCCTTTGCCCTGCAGTGGGATATAACTGGTTCATAATAATAAAGTAATTACCCATATTAGCATATTGGCTTGGCTCATCGCCGCAAGGTTGCTGGCTTGTCGGTCTTCTACAGAACCGAGAACTCCACGACCTGATTCCACCGGGCCCCTTCTACCATCGGACATCTAGACGCACTGCCAGTTACCATCCCTACCTGGTTGATATTCCACCAATTCGCACTAAGCGTTTCCAAATGTCTTTTATAATGCGCAAAGCAAAAGAGTGGAACTCACTACCTGCGTCTGTGTTTCCGAGCGCATACAACCCTAATCTCTTCAAAGTGAGAGTGAATAGGCTTCTTATGGGTAAGCTCACTCCATCGTCGACTTTGTCTCTGTCACCTCTGACCTAGACTAGAGTCAAGAGCAAACCCATCTCAAATAAAAAAAATTAGCACATAATATAAATGATTTTGAATTTGAATATTTTTTTTGTTTATGTACTTACGTATAGTATGCGCGCAAGTGCTAGAAGTGGAGCTGAGGTAAATTTATTATTTATTTATTACGCCATACAGCAATTACACCAACAGAGAAAACAATTACTTCATGTGCCCTCCATCCATCTTGTGAGCGGTGGACATCGAACGGGCGGCAATGTATCACGCACGCAATATTCATCTCAAATTAAAATAATAGACTGTGGAGTCTTCAGACGGCCAAATCGTTTCTTGTGTCTTATTTATAAGTGCTATCTACTTTCCTACGGTGACTAAGTAGTTCCAAATACATGAAAAAATAGTACATATAGGGTGACTGGTAATTAGTGACCGATAGGTACTTGGAACAACTTGCGACCCACGGATGCCCCTAAAGTTAAAGGGGAAAATTTATAAGTCCGTGATAAGGCCTGTCGTACTTTATGGGTCTGAATGCTGGGCCGTGAAGAAGACGGATGAAAAAAGATTGCATGCAGCGGAGATGAGAATGTTGAGATGGATGTGTGGAGTGACGAGAATGGATAAATTAAGAAATGAGTATATAAGAGGAAGTTTGAAAGTGGCGCCAGTGACAGAAAAGTTGAAAGGAAATCTTTTGGCTTGGTATGGGCATGTGATGAGAAGGGACGAAACGCATGTGACTCAAAGAGTGATGAATATACATGTTGATGGATGGAGAGGGAGAGGAAGGCCGAAGAAAAGATGGATGGATTGTGTGAAGAATGATATGAAAGAGAAGGGAGTGAATGATAGCGTGACGGTTGACAGGGGAGAATGGAAGAATAAAACGTGTTGCGCCGACCCCAAGTAACATGGGATAAGGGTAGGAAGATGATGAGGTACTTACACATGATTATCAAACAAATTTAAATATGGGAGTAAACCTGAATTCGCAAAAAAAAAAAATCAGCGGTCCCATACATTCATGTTCGCATAACTCGTCAAGTTGTAGGAGTAGCTGATTTTTTTTTGCGATTTCAGATTTGATCCTATAGTAAAAGTTGTTTGTTATCATGAGTACAAACATGTGTTTTAAGTAACAGGCACCCTATATATAGGAAAATAATAAGTATTGAGTGATGAGACGGGGGAGGGCGCGATTGACAAAATTGGCAGACTGAGTTAGCTTGATGTTTGTCTACCTCCCCCGTCTCACCGCTCACATACCTCAGGCGGTGACTACCACTAGCGCGCACAATATAGTAGTCTAACTTTTATCTTATAATATTGTTGTCCAAGAAGCCGAACGGCCAACCAAAAAGAGACCATGTAGGTTGCCGCCGCCAATGAAAAACTGCGAAAATTTGAAGATTTCCAATCCATTTCAGACTTTTAATTTGTCGATTCCGATTTTACACATTTTTAAACTGCAATTCAACTGTCCGTCAAAAATCTCAAGAAAGAAACATTGCACCAATCCAGCACCGAAGTCACTCCTGAAGTTGGTTTGCCAGTATTATATTAAAAATAACTACAAAGATGAAATCAGTTGAGATATCTAAATTCTGTAAAATTTTAACGGTGTGAACTTCTGGTTGTTGTTACACTTAGGTACATATAATTTAGTTGTATAGTAATCTGTGGAAACTGTTTCTGGATTGTGTTGAACTATTTGTATACATATATTTGTTATTGCATCTGTTTGTTTCCCAAATAAAATAAAATAAAAAATAAAAATAAAATATCCTATACTATGATATTAAAAGAGCAATTTTTATAAATATATAAAACAAAGTCGGGTTTGTTCGAACACTTATAACACGAGAACGGCTGGACCGATTTTCATGGTTTTTGTCTCCATCCCGAATAGCAGAATAACTATTGAAACATCGGAAAAAATACACGAAAAAAAATTAAATGATGAAAATTAATTTTCTCATACATCAAATTTATGTCGGGCCTATATTATATTTCGGTCGGGATATACGTATACGAGTATATATATTTTTAACCACATTTTCGAAAACGGCTCTAACGATTTCGATGAAAATTGCAATATAGGGGTTTACGGTGCGAAAAATTGTTCTAACTACATAGGTCATCTGGGAAAATTCGTTTTCTCTATTTTCACCTGAGCAGAACTCGGTCGGCCAGGTACTATTCTATTAATTATTCTATTACCACAGCGTACGACAGACAGCTTACACACTACATAGCCTGACGTAATCTGACCTAGAGGCACTCTACCTAGTAATACCACCAATATTATCTCAATGGGCAATACTGACCTTGACACATCCGCGTATCGATCGGGCATGCATCGATTGTATGCCCCGTAATTGGGTTTAGTGACCGGGTGGCTCCTTATCCGAATTACTAATTGGAGATTGATTTTAGGTGGCTAGTTAGATATACATATTGAGGTATTGTCTGTCAGTGAGCTGATGTTATAATAGGCTGGAGTTTAATGCATCGCTTCTCTGTTCCAGGGGAAAAAAATGCTTTTTAACGACGTCCAACATGTAAGTGGCCCTGGGTTTCTTATCTTAAATTGTAGATACCTACCTATTTCTTTAATCGAGGATTGCTGAAGAAATACTGTTCAAGTTTTCACAAAGATATGAAAAAAATTGTGGTTTTAATCATTGAATAATAAAAAATAAGTGGTTGGAAAACCATAGCAAGTTCTAGAAAAACTGTAGTATTAATGGTTGCCTGCAAAAGGGAACCTTCTATCATGAAGGTTGGCAGAAAAAATATTCGGGTTATTGAAAATACTCGAAGAGTTATAAGAGGCAGATGGCATCCCATAATATTTCTTTATTGTTAAATTTAATATACATACTTTGTAACCTGCAATGTCAATGACTATTTTCGTAATGTTAGAACACAACTCAAAAAGGTTTTTTTAGTATAACAATGACTGCAGAACACTGACTCCTAAGTCACAGGATCACCTAGTTTAGGAGTCAGGGTTCACCTTATCCGTATGACCTTTAGTTAACCAAGTTACGTATCTTAGTCTTAAGCAATGTCAAAGGTTTTTGTATCAATATTTTTTTTTTATTATTATTATTTTGTGTGCAAGAATTTATGTTGTTTGTTACATTAAAACCTAAACCGGTTTTGAATGAAAATAATAAAAGTTATTCTTACCTCTAATTCTTGTCTTTTTTTTGTCTAAACTTTATCTAGTAATTGATCAGTAAAAAATCTGGGGTTCTCATCATAAAAAAATCGTGAAAATTAAGATTTTTTTTTTACAAATTGTTTATTAGGCATAATTATTCATTAGCTCATGTCAAGGTTTTAATTTGTAATACAGAAATTATCGCAACATTTTTTGATGGCCAGAAGCCCAAGGAATTAGTTTTCATAGCCCACTATATATTATTATATAATAATATATTATCCCGTAACGTCACAGAAAAAGTTTTTGAAGTTTTCGACTTCTAACCTTCACTGCTCATCCTCTTATGTGTTGCAAGCGTAACTGTCCACGCTACAATTGTTTACACAACGTGAGTACCTACCCTCGTACATTTATAGATGTCCGGTGAGACCTTGACCCCGTGTCAGATGTCTACCTACTGTCCGACTTGACTTCTATACGCTAACTTCGTGAAACAGTGTTAAATAGACCATTCATCTGGCTAGCCTCTTCCCAACTATGTTGGGTCTGCTTCCAGTCTTCCAGTCCAGATGAAGTTGAATACTAGTATTTTACATGGAGCAACTGCCTATCTGACCTCCACAACCCAGTTACTGGGTAATACAATATCCCTTGATATGTCTGGTTGTCAGAGTTTCGGGCTTCTGACGATCCGTAATGACTGTCAAAGATCCATGAATGACAGCCGGGACTAACGGCTTAACGTGCTTTCGGAGGCACAGAGGAGTCAAACTTAAAAAAAAAAAACTTAAGAAAAGACATAATGATATGATGGGTTAAAAATGACTTAGATAACACGCATTAAAGTTCGGGAGTGGGGGCTTGCTACGTCACTTCTACGTATAAAATCTACCAAGGCGTGACGTCATGCCACATTTGAACTCAATGTAAAAATAACCGTAATCTTTTGATTACGTAGAAAAAGAAAAAAATACGCGTCCAATATCTTTTAATAATCTACATGACGGACAAAAAAAAATAATCATCATCCCTATTAAAGTAAAAGCAAAAAGAAAATGACGTTTGTTTGAAAACATGATTAATGAGCATCTGCGTTTAACAATTCAAGCAGGATGAATAGGTTCAAATAACTATGTAGATGATAACTGCATACTTGCATAGCCTTTCTTTTTAATAGGTATCATTAATATCTTAGCCAGTTATGATGACAAACACAGACTCGATGGGTAGATATCGATATCTTTATATAATAAAACAAGCCCGAGACTTCGCCGTCGCTCCGCATCGACCGCCCGTGCTTTTACTTCGATTTTGCTTAGGGTTTTTTTTCTTTTGCTCAGCTCCTAAATGTTGTAGCGTGATGTTACATAGCCCATAGCCTTCCCAAAGAATTGGGCTATGAAATGCAAAAAGAGATTTTCAAATCCCAGAGAGAGAGTTCCAGAGATTAGCGCGTTCAAACTTACAAACAAAAAAACAAACTCTTTAGCTTTATTATTAGTATAGATAAATAAATAAAAAAAATAGCAAAAAATAAAACAGACTTCCAAAACCAAACACTACAAAGTGAAAAATAACTTTAATTTCGGTAGTCGGTGGCAAAAAACGAAAATACAAAACCAAAGACACCGACTACAGACATTAAAGTTATTTTTCACTCTGTATTGTTTTGTTTTGGATGTCGCACTTTTTAGTTGTGATACACCTACCCCAAACAAATTCGAATACCACATCCTGCTATGTAAATATCAGCGATAGGAAGTTATTAAAACATTTAAAACATCATCCACATATACGTGGGAAAAATACGCATTATTGAAGCTAACTCAAAAACTACCCAAGCAAAGTTAATAAAATTTATATGGAGCCACCTTTCACACAAAAAAGAATTTTCAAAATCGCGTAGGTAACAAACATACAAAAAAAAAAAAAAAACATACAGTCGAATTGAGAACCTCGTACTTTTTGAATTCGGTTAAAAATAAAAACATTTAATTTTTTTAGGAAGTCAATGACCGTAGTTAGTGATGTTACTTGAAGTATGAGTTAAGAAAAAGTGTTTTCTTATGTTTTCTCGTGTTTATATATCCATACCCAACCTTTAGCTCGCCAATTTTAAATAACCCTCTCTCGTTTAAACCAACTGCGCAACAGTGGGTTATGTTTATTCTATATTAGACCGTACCCTATCTATCGGATTGTTGATGGTGTTAGTAAGCCATCAATGAAGTTTCAGATCGGTCAATAACCAGGAGGCCAGTGAGACTCTGTGACCCTTGACAATTAACTCCGTATGCCCCAAGGCTGTGGAGAAATAAGCAAACTGAGCGTTGTATCCAGTAGCGGAAATTGGATATTTCAAGTACCTGTTCTTTCTCGAACGCTCGAAGAGGGGCTCGTGGCTAAGTGCGACCATCTTTCCATACCCGGTCTCTTTCGAGACCCGTCCGTGAAAAGCACGTTAAGGCGTTGGTCCCGGCTGTCATTCTTGGATCTTTGAAAGTATTTACGGGTCGTCCGACAGTTAGTCTTATCAAGGGCTAACGTATTACCCAATAAGTGGGATATGGAGTTCAGATAGGCAGTCGCTCCTTGCTTATTACTTCACAGTAAGCCGCGATCGGCATTGGCTGAAATGCAAATAGTCCAAATAAAGCGTGGCAACTATAAAACAAAATGGCGTTTCACAGGAGTAACTAAGTGTACCTAAGAACCTTCCATTTGATCTAACTTGGCATACCTAACAAGGGTTTCAAAAATCTTGTCCCATTAATTGATCTTTTTAGGGTTCCTTACCTCGAAAAAAAAAAACGGAACCCTTATAGGATCTCTCGTCTGTCACAGACAATTTTTCCTAATCTAATAAACCGATTAAATTGAAATTTGGTACACGTATGAATTTCTATGACCAAAACACAGCCGTGTACCGTAAATAAATGAATTTGGATTATGGGGATCAATTTTGGGGGCAAATAAGAAAATTGAAAAAAAAAAACGTTTTGAAAACTGTACCGTGTGACATACCAAATGAAAGGGCTTTCTATGTGAGTCTCAAATATGTTATTTTTATAATTTTAAAATAAACTGTTTTGAAGTTATTTAAGAAAATAGACGAAAATTGACTATTTCCCCCCTTATCTCCGAAACTACTGAGCTTAAAGCTTTGAAAAAATACATACAGAAAATAGTTCTCTAATAAGTTTTTCTGTAATCTATAGGGATTACAGAAAAACTTATAAGCTGTCTATGATCTTAAAATAGTAATTTGCAGTTGGAATGTAAGGGAGAACATGTTTTTCTACTACAATGTTAAGTTTATTCTTGGGATAAAATCATCTCAACTACGGAACCGACACGCACTTGGCCGGTTTTATTTTCACAATTTGGTTGTTCAATTTAAGAATAACTTTCATAAAAAACATAACTTCTGAAATCGGTGCCAAGCTAAAGTGAATTGACATTGAAGAATTGAAGACTTCAGAAGCTGTTAAGTTTTTTATGAAAGTTATTTTATTCGTTTTAGGTTTTTGAAGTCAGGTTTTACTTTATTTAAATAAATTTATTTTTCCATTTTTAGTTGAATATACAATTACATAAGCCCAAGACGAATGAAACGAAGAATCATCAAAATCCGCTTAGAAATGCCGGAGATACAGTACATTTATGTATATAACTTCGTACATAAGTTTAATTACCTAATGCATTATATATTACAACCTTCCAGAAAGTATGTAGATCACGCTAGAGAAAGCATCATCAAAATTGGTTCATTAGTTTTTCAGAAAATCACGGACATACAAACTTACATACATACATACATACATACGGGTCGAATAGAGAACCTCCTTTTTTGAAGTCGGTTAAAAACTAGCGGCTTACGTAGCAGTACGTAAAATATTAATACGACATCCAAACCATACAATTTCATCTTTAACAAAACACGTCAGAATCACACCACCATCTCTATCTGCCCCACAATTAAATAGAGCATGAATGTATTCATGGTAGGTACATTAATAAAGTAAATAGTCCTTAGTGTCCAGCCGAACGATGCCCTTGAACTTAGCGAGACGTCCGTCCAGTTGGACAGACGACCTTATTGTGTAAACATTGCAATTGAAATGCAACTGCGAATTTATCAATTGGGAAAATCGGTTTTCTCCAGTAGTTTTAAAAGACGCCATGTCATGAGAAAATATGACGTATGTGGCTTCTGGTAAAGCATCGTTTTCCAAGATTACGTTTGTGAGATTATTTATTTATTACCACTTACATTTATTTGTTTTTACATATAGCAACCCAAAGAGGGGCTCGTGGCTAAGTAATAACAGCCGCATAGATCGATCGCTAAAATTGTCGCGGTTAGTCCGTGGATGGGTATCCACATTTAGATACCGAGACCCGGCTGTCATTCGTAGATCTTTGACAGTCGTTATGGCTCGTCAGAAGCCCGAAAGTTTGACAAGCAGTCTTACCAAGGGGTATCGTATTACCGAGTAACTGGGTTGTAGAGGTCAGATACGCAGTCGCTCCAATACTGATTCAGCTGCATTCAGTTAGAGTGGAAGCTGACCCCAACGTAGTTGGGAAAAGGCTAGGCAGATGAGGTGGGATCCTAATACAACAATGTAGTCACAATTTCCACACTCCACACTCAGAGACGTCACTCAAAAACCATCAACAAATGAGGAATTTAGATACTAACCTACTTTAAGGTGCATTTTGACAAAAAATGTACTCAACTTAGATATACACATATTATTATTTATTACAGTTTAGCTGGGAGGTGTTAATACATCCGCCGTATAGTGCTGACCTTGCACCTTCAGATTTCCACCTGTTTCGGTCTCTTCAGAATTCTTTAGGCAGTGTCAGGTTAACATCACGAGAGGACTGCCAAAACCACTTGTCGCGGTATTTTGACCACAAGTCCCAAAATTTCTATAGCAATGGGATCATGTCCCTACCTACAAGATGGCAAAAAGTTATCGAACAAAATGGTACCTACATACTTTAGTTAAATGTAAATAAACTATATTAAAAAATGTTTTGAATTTTCTTAAAAAATGCGAAGAAACTTTTTCCCCAACCTATTACATAAAGGTATGAATAATAGTAAAATAAAAACAAAGAGTGAATCTAATAAAAAATTGTTTTTAATAAATTATTGACAAATTAATTTGGATTAGGTACAAGCGAAAAAAAGATGATACCTTCAGTTCTTTGGTAGAAAATGTCACCTGAAATCTCAAGCATAGAAATAGAACGTCATGTTAATTAATACAAGTAGAGCTCGTGGCTAAGTAATAACAGCCGCATGGGTCGATCGATCAGGTTAAGCTACGCTTGCCGGGGTTGGTCTGTGGATGGGTGTCCATCTTTTCATACCGAGACTCCTCCGTGCCTCGGAAAGCACGTTAAGCCGTTGGTCCCGGCTTGGTCATTCGTGGATCTTTGACAGTCGTTACGGGTTGTCAGAAGCCCGAAAGTCTGACAGCCAGTCTTACCAAGGGGTATTGTATTACCCAGAAACTGGGTTGTGGAGGTCAGATAGGCAGTCGCTCCATGTAAAATACTGGTATTCAGCTCCATCCGGTTAGACTGGAAGCCGACCCCAACATAGTTGGGAAAAGGCTAGGCAGATTGATTGATGTTAATTTAATACAACTGCAAAAACAACTTTAAAAACTTTTGAAAACGAACGATTGTACTAAGCAGTTCTATAATAATTGTTTATATCAATCCATACCCTTCATAATATCGTAAACATTGCAATACATGCACAACTTACATAATTAACTATAAAGTTTAGACGTGGTCAATTGTCCGGTCAGTGACCTTGACCTAACAATAGACCCGGACCTAAAGGACGTGTAGGTTGAGGATGTAACACTTTCCAAGTGTGAGGTGAGGTTTAAAGTTACATGCTGGTATTAATTTACCTGACATGAAATAAAACGAAGACTTTGTAGGAGAAAGATTGAAAAATTTTAAAATTAAAAAATATCTGTTGTCTAACTTTTTTGTTCATGTGTAACACGAAAGAGACGCTCTTGTTGATTTTTTGTGTATTTAATTTTCTCGGTCGATTTCCTAGTCTTCTTTGATATATATTTGTTTATTTATTTACACTTAAAATTCAAAGTAAAAAAACATCAAATGTTGGCATTTTAGTATAGTAACTATGCAAATAACAGGTATACTTTCACATATGAAATATTATAGACAACGGAGAACAATAAAAAGTGTGTTTAGTAGATTTTTTTTTTTGTATGGGAAATCATCAAATAACTTCTCCTACTCTGGGCGGAGCAAGACGGCGTGTCAGACTTTTACTTATCTACTAAAACTCACCCGTGTAAACCGGGTTACTTCAGTTGCCTGTGTCTGTGCCTAGTAGGCTATATTTAGGCCTCTATAAAACATACCAATTAATATTGACTTGCACTCTTCGCATTGTTCAAATAGGGAACGTCTGTATGAACCAAAACTCATGGAAAAAAAAAACCAATAGGGTAATCTGTCAAATTGGACATTTCCGTATAGGTCCATAGTTAGGTTTGCCATCACACACATCGACCCGCATCTATAGCATTATCCGAAGTAATTCCAACGATCATCCACGGATAATCCACTTGACAGTCCGTGCACGAAAGAATAAGCGCCTACGATATATAACTATTACGATTGCAAATCGCCATAAAAAAAATGCTTATAAATTTGCAAACTTTTAACACTTTGTCAAAATAAAAACTATGTTCATAAAGCAGGCTGATTTAATAAGTAATTTGGAAATGTTAACAATAAATACCAAACACTATAAAATAATAGGTATACTTAGTATTTTCAATTTGAATCAACCATTCCGACTATTTTTCCGAGTTCGTTTAGGTATGTACTACCTACAATTTTTTAAGAATTTTTTGTCAATGCTAACCTATTTGTATCTTACAATTTTAAGACAAAGTCATAACTTTTAACAACTTCTACACTATGCAATGTGTATTTTTATATAACAAAATTAAAGGGTATTAATAAGACCATAATTTTGAACAAATTTTACTATGAGACCAAACCTAAAACCGAGAAAAAAAATCAGTAAGTAATTCCCTACATTTTGACGAGTTTTGCGAACATAAATGTATGGGACAGCTGATTTTTTTTCGCGAATTTAGGTTTGGTCCCATAGTAAAAATTGTTCAAAAGGATGGTCTCATTAATATCCGACAGTTATGGCATATAAAAAATACGTTGAATTTGCATGACTACCTTAAGCAATTGCGAGACAATCGATTGCTCCACAACGTTACACGCTAAACTCACCTGAATGGACATCAGTTGTGTATCGACCTGTACCTAATATAACGCTACTAATAGCGGCTCGTAACTACATACTACTAATAGTAGACCTACGGAAGGCTAGTATTTGTGTCAGGGCCAGTATATTGATTGTTTCGTGGCTATCTGATTGGTATGTGATTATAGAATGAAAAATATTGATATACAGGGTTATTGGTAAAACCAACAACCTCTTAAGAGGTCATAGTACTCATCATTATGAACAACTTTTACTAGGGGACCAAACCTGAACATGCGAAAAAAATCAGCTGTTCAGTACCTACATTTTGACGAATTATGCTAACATAAAAATAGTGAACAGCTGATTTATTTTTCGCGATTTTTGGTTTGGTCCCATAGTAAAAGTTGTTCATAATGATGAGTACAATAAACCCTTAAGAGGTTGTTGGTCTTTTACCAATAACTCTGTATAGGTATTTCCTGAAACACTAATTTATTGTGGAATATTACAAAATAACTATTGAAATAAGAAAGAAATTGCAAATTGCAATTAAATTTTAAGTTAGCTTCGAAGTAGAAGATTGAGGAGCGCTGGTCTTTGAGGAGATATGTGACATGTGGAACTGTTTTTGTTTCTGCATGATTTCATCAGAAACCGGCTCCATTTGTGATGCTGAAATTTTTAGTAGTGAAAAAGGTGGTTATCCGACAGCCTATTACGAAGACAATTTTTTCTTAGTTTCATTATTAGCGCACAAATAGTCTGTATCAAACATAGCCATTATTTTTTGGGCGTGGACAACTATATTTGGGTAATGTGTCCTAGATATGGACTTATAAAATTCCAATTTGCTGGTGTTAAGAAATAGTTGGTTCAAATGGTTGTTGCATTGCATCATAATTACTTCAAGTTAGAGGTTAGCGGGTGTTTTAACGACGTAGACATTAAGGCGATACGTAAAAAGCTAACTGAGCAGGTAATAAGAAAGTGACAGAGTCAATTACATCCACATGCGAAAAAAGAGAGCGCCACAAAAAAGAAAGCGCGCTGGAAACAAAATAAAAGCGCCAAACCAACCAAATAAAAATTGTTTAAAAATAAATTAAGCTATCTATCAAAAATATCTTCAGCCAGAGTTTTCAATTACGCACATTTTTAATGCAATTTTGCAATGAAATTACTTATGATTATAGAATTACAGAAAAATATATAAAAAATTGAGGTATTTTCGGAATTCAATTCTATCGAGGAAATTTAACCCAATCGTGTTTTGCTTCAGTTTGAGTATTAATCAAATAGTCAATAAACATATATCCAAAAATTAAATCCATACATTCTGTAATAGTGAAATAAATGGTTACGGAAAAGCCCCCAACTTATTTTGGTATCGCCTTAAAAGGCATCGAAAAAATGCACTGTGGTGGTGCAATCAATAAACTTACCTTACGAAAAACTATAGTTCAGTCGTGTAAACTACACACATTTGCTTTTATCTTTTGTACACACAAGATATTAAAACAAATTAAGCTTTTCTAAATGTCGTATGTGTCTATAACAGATAATCCAGGTTACGATCGCGTATGCTAAAAACTATTCACTTTTTCACTCAGAAATCACTAAGATTTTCAATCAAAATCACAACCTTATTTTTCATAAATCTTTCCACCAAAAAATACTCACACTTTCTACACACGACTTTCACATTCTACGACAAAATGAAAGAATAAATTAACAACTCTACAAGGGATAACCCCGTATCTTTTTACAACCCCTACTCACAATAAGATACCTGATTCTTTGCAACAGGTTCTTGCATTCTTATCTTTTTTATAAACACTCATGAGTTGTTGGTTAGTTAGGTATTCTAGTTGCAAGTGCCCCTTATAAAAATGTGTGTCAATTTAGTCTGTTCTACATTTTTGGAGGTAGTGATGAGTGGTTTATTAGAAGAGTATAAAATTCTTTATAGTAGGTACTCGACTTTATGATACCAATAGTACCTAGTGTACTTTAAATTACTAAGTTTCCTTTTCGTAATAAGTTTTCCAGTCCGCCAATAAAACCGTAGCTTTTATTACATTGTAATAACCAGTTCGATCTTCTAATAAATCTTTATAACTGATTTATAATCTTCTTTTCTAACTTACAAAGGCAGATCCAAATTTATGAAAATCGGTCAATTATATTTTATTTTAATTTGTTTTGCTTGCTTATTTACCCTTTAAGTCAGCATTGAAAATCATATAAATAGGCCACAATTCCCGGGAGGTACATTCATTTCAATAGTTATTCATATTAAATAGTTCTTCATTTGAATAGTTTAACTTTTTTATCATTACTTTTGAATCAGTCTGGTATTGTATACATAATAAGTCCAGTATGAAGGATCCAGTATCAGTTATAAAGGAGGATTGTCAAGGAATGTCCTACATATGGGAGACCCCATGCATGTCTAGAACATTTCTTTACAATCCTCCTTTCTAAAATCATCCCTATTATCATCTTTAACAACCCACAAAGAAAGTGAAGCGGCCACCCTTAACAGACACCAAATCAAGAACCTGTCAACTTTCTTTAAAAGGTAACCTGTTCCATTTTTGAATTTCAATCCATATCCAGTAACCTGTTCTATTTTATTTGAAATTCTCACCAGAACTGGAATCATTCGCTTCAATCTGGCCCGAACTGCTTCGAATTGGATAAAACTGGTTTTCACTGGTTTTGATTTGTACTATTACGGGAATTGCGATTGTGTTAAAGGTTAAGATGTCATGGGAATGTATACGGGCTATGGTTTACGTAGACCATGGGATAGTGATTGAATATCTGTTTATTTCGGGGGCCATGTTTGTAAGATTAGATTGTTACTATAAATATTTATTTTTATTTTGTCATTAATTCTTACAACTTCTATTGATTTACCTCTTAGTTAAAAACAATTATAGGTACCTACTTAGCTACCGAAAGCTTTATTTTGTAGATTAAAAAACAGACTTTTCGTTAGTTATTATCTTATTTTTTTCTTATAAAAGTAGATACCTACTTCCTTACCTACCCATAAAATTTCAAAATTAAATACCTATTATGTATAGTACCGACTAAAAAGATACCTTACCGACTACAATATAAAACATATTCAACACTCCACCTAATATTAAAACATTAAGTAGGTACTATCGCCTTTACACCTTAAAGTTGATTTTTGTGTACACTGAATAATTGAAAAAACCCTGCCCCTATGGTCTTTTGTTTTACTTTGTCATAAGTACAGTTGCAGCTTGCAAGCAATATTGTTTCAAAATTGGAAAGGCGTAGCTTTTGTCGATCGTACATAGGTAGTATACCTAGTACCTATCTACAAACTTATCAACAAATAACAATTAATAACTTTTGAAAAGTAGAAGCCAAAACAACGTACTAATTTAACAAAACGAGCCCATAATAAATCTAAAAACATCTTAACCCAGTACATAAAAACATTACATTCATAACCAGCGCGACATAAACCGCCTTACAATTTCACCCTAACCCAATTTATACAACTCAGCGAAATTCTACTAGACGCCCTACCCCAAGCCGCCGTACAAAATCGCCTAAAGCGCTACAGCAGCTGCCTCGTACAACGCACCCCACCTATTCCTCAGAGAAATTCAAATAACGAACGCCTAGCACCGCCATCTTGCGCAAGACGCTGGTATAGAATAACTATACGTACTTTTTTCAGCGAAACGTCTTAAGTTAGACATTTTTACGCCACTATAGCTCTTATGACGACACCTTACGTTGGTAAATCGCTCGCGGAAAAATGGTCCTACATCCCGCGTCTTGCCTTATTTTCCTATGTCGTAACTATTACTACATACAATCTGAAATTAACTGTAACTCACAAATATTAGAGTCGAAAACCAAACGTGCTTGAACACGAGTTACGTCAATTTGACATGACGTTTAAAACTATAATAACAATGCACGCGGGTAAACTAGCTGCCGTCTCGTTCCACGCAATTATATCTGTATGTGATAGAGAGAGAGATGAATGCATGTCAGAAGTTGCGATTGTAGGGGCGTGGCGGAATAGTTAGGATAGTGGAAGTTTGGAAGAAGTTCGGAAGAGGGTAGCTTTTGGTAGATTTTATTGGATTTTACTGTAGTGCGGTAATGGTTCACGGAGCATTTGAATATCAATGGCGCTCATTGAAATTTAAAACAGAGTTGGCACCATATTTTTATATGAAGTCAAACTATAATAGGAAAATCTTTTTTAAACACTGTGGCAAGCTGGGGCTTCATTGTAAGTGTGTTCTACATGTTTCGGTAAGTTTATTGGGGAAATGTTTCAATATAATGTAATCAAAGCTAGCTTCAAATATCTAGGGCACATACCTACCTATATCCATTGTATTACATTGCATAATAATATATCTTTTTCATGATGCACAATTATTCGTTTAATTATAAGTGGGTACACAGCAACATTATTTTTATTACTTAATTAGGTACACTACAATAAATTATTTGTTTTTCAGAATTTTTGATCACCGCAGAAGCGCCCCGCATCGTGAGTTCTCCATTCCCAACTCACTTAAATAAGTACCTTATAATCGTTTTTGGAGAAATCAAGCGGAACCTCAAAATTTAGATATAGTTATTTTTATCTAGGTCTTCAAAAAGCGCTTATTCACCACAACAACAAAGGCAACACAAGTCTTGCAAGTTACGCAACAGAGACTGTGTTAACAAATAAAGACCTAGGTATTTCTGTGCTTTCTGCGAAGTCTAAGATAATAGAGAGAATCTTAAACAATAAACTTATGAAATACCTAGATGCTTATAATATTATAGCACCCAATCAATTCGGGTTCGTATTAGGTAGGGCTACAGATAATGCCGTGACTGGCTTAAGCGATCTCCTATCTCACAATATGGATCCCTGTAAGAAATGTCTTGGCATCTTTTTGGACCTATGTAAGGCATTCGACACAGTTTCTGTCCCTAAACTTCTACTTAAACTTAACGGTGTAAGAGGAACTCCACTAAATCTATCTTACAGAGAGAATACAAAGTGTGATTATAAATAATTGCACAAGCAATGAGCACCTTTTAAGTAATTACGGAGTGCCACAGGGAAATATCCTGGGCCCGACACTCTTCCTGACTCTTTCGACACTCTTTCATTAACACTTACAAATTATAATGTTTTTACTTATGCAGATGACACAGCGCTTATTGTGCATTGCTCAGATTGGAATGAAACAAACATCACGCTGAGAACTGTCCTATCATGGTATTAAACTTGCTCGCTACTAAACTTCTTACTCTTAATCTCAAAAAACTACATTTATACCTTTTTCTATAAGCAAGAAGAGCCAGCCTCTACTGAAGTTTAATATCCAATTCCACAGTTGTTTATAGCCTGGCTTACCTGTCCACACTTGAGCAAAGGTTCACACATTAAGTATCTCGGAGTAGTAATAGACGAGCGTTTAAATTGGCACAAACACATCACTTACATCTAGAGTTTGCAAAATAATTTATATCTTTAAGCTACTTAGCAACTCAGCGGGCATAGACAAGCTCAAAACTATCTACAACTCCTTGTGCCAGTCTCTACTGACATACTGTGTGATTGCCTGGGGAGCAGCAACAAAAACGTCACATCTACCGATGGAGAGGTTTCAAAAATCTGTTCTGAAGGTGATTCTACGCAAACCACTTAGGTACCCGGCTGAACAATTATATCAGGACTGCAATTTGCTCACTGTTAGGCAACTCTTTGATTTCCGCTCCACTCTTCGCAAATATGCCTCCGTCCCACCAAGACAAGTTTCCATACTCGACGTATGGTCTGCTCGAGCATGTCACGTCGAGCGTTACAGGACTACATTTGCTACCCACCAATATTTCATCCTGAGTTCTAGAATATACAAAAGCTGAAAAATAAATCTTCTATATAAATAAAAACCGGCCAAGTGCGAGTCGGGCTCACGCACGAAGGGTTCCGTACCAATCTGCCTAGCCTTTTCCCAACTATGTTGGGGTCGGCTTCCAGTCTATCCGGATGTAGTGGAATACTAGTATTTTACATGGAGCGACTGCCTATCTGACCTCCACAACCCAGTTATTGGGTAATACGATAACCCTTGGTAGGACTGGTTGTCAGACTTGGGCTTCTAACGACCCGTAAAAGTAACGACTGTAAAAGATCCACGAATGACAGCCGGGACCAACGGCTTAACGTGCTTTCCGAGGCACGGAGGAGTCTCGGTATGTAAAGATGGTCACCCATCTACGGACAAAACCCCGCAAGCGTAGCTTAACCTGATGGATCGACCGGTGCGGCTGTTATTACTTAGCCACTAGCTGAAGGGTTCCGTACCATTATCTATAAAAACGAAGCAAGAAAATCACGTTTGTTGTATGGGAGCCTCCTTAAATATTTATTTTATTCTGCTTTTTAGTATTTGTTGTTATAGCGGCAACATAATTACATCATCTGTGAAAATTTCAACTATCTAACTATCACGGTTCATGAGATACAACCTGGTGACAGACGGACAGCGGAGTCTTAGTAATAGGGTCCCGTTTTACCCTTTGGGTACAGAACCCTAAAAACCAATTACCAAATGTATGTACCTATTTGGCTAGTTCTTTTTTTTTTTTTTTTGTTGTGTTTGTAATTGTCAGGAAAAGGTTTGTATGAAAGAAAATGTTTGAAAAATTGTATGGAAAATGAAACTTTTCGGTTACAATACATGGTTATTGTGCCAATAAGTATAATCTAAACTGGAACTCCACAACCTCATTCCGCCGGCCCCCTTCTACCATCGAACATCTAGACACACTGCAAGTTACCATCTATACCTAGTTGCCATTCCACCAATTCGCACTAAGCGCTTCCAAACATCCTCCATAATGCGCACGACAAAAGAGTGGAACTCACTACCTGCGTCTGTATTCCCGAACGCATACAACCCGAATCTCTTCAAAGTTAGAGTGAACAGGCTTCTTCTGGGAAGGCTCAATCCATCGTAGATTTTGTCTCTGTCACCTCTGACCTAGACTAAAGTCAATAGCAAACCCATCACAAATAAAAAAATAACCCATTTGGAATTAATAACTTTTTCAAAAAAAAAAAAAAAAAACAACTGACTTCCAAAAAAACCACTACAATGTTAAAAATAACTTTAATATATTTTACTTTTTATCTATATCTGTATTTTATATTTTTGGCACCGACTTCCGAAATTAAAAATATTTTTCACTCTGTAGTGTTTTTAAGGTTCTGTACCAAAATGGTAAAAAGGAACCCTTATGGTGCGACTCACTCTTTCTGTCTGTCCGTCACAGCTGGATATCTCGAGAACTACTAATGCTATCAACTTGAATATTGGAATAGTTTAAGGTGACGTTTGCCTAACTATTTTGCAAATAGGAAATAAATAAATATATATATATATATATATATTTTACAACAGGGACTGAAAGGGGGCCTTATAAATTCGAAGTGGAGCTACTAGGGCATGAATGTGGGGTAGGTATCATATGAAAGAGCTCTATTTGCACTTTTTTAAACATTTTTTTAGGACGTATAGTTTTTGACTTTTGATGAAAAATGTAAAAAAAAAACTTTCTCCCCTTATCTCTAAGTTTGCATAGAGAAAAATCTGAAATGATTGTTATAAAAGTTTATGTAAAGATTACAGGAAAAATAAAGCGATGTCTCTAAATAGCACACTTTTTTGATAGTACGGAACCCTCGGTGCGCGAGTCCGACTCGCTCTTGGCCGGTTTTTTTGGATGTTGGTTTTTTTTTTGGAAAAAGTTTTTATTTTTCACTTTTTAGTGGGTCAGTTTGTAATTTATCTAAGTTACAATAGCCTAATATCAACTGTTCTATTATCTCTGCAAAAAAACATTTGAGACCCTCACAGTAAAGCCCTTTCATTTAATATGTCACACGGTATAGTTTGCAAATTTTTTTTTTAATTTTCTTCTTTGCCCCCCAAAATTGACCCCATATTCAAATTTCATTTATTTTTGTTACACGTCTGTGTTTGGGTCGCAGAAATACATACGTGTACCAAATCGGTCGACTAGATTCGGAGCAAATTGGCTGTGGCAGACGGACAGACAGACAAGAGTAGGTAATCCTATAAGGGTTCCGTTTTTTTCCTTTTGACGTACGGTACGGCACCCCACGGTACCAAATTTCAACTCAATCTGTCGATTAGATTCGGAGCAAATTGGCTGTGACAGACGAAAAAACAGACAGACAGACACACAAGTGATCCTATAACGGTTCCTTTCCTTTTAAGGTACGGTACAGTAACCCTAAAAAGGCCAGAAAGTAAAAAGAGGCTCATTTAAAAACGATCCTCATTTTAGAAAATCATTAGGTAAGTTTTTAGAGGATCAATTATTTTTTTCCCAGTGATAAATTGATAAAATAAAATAATAAAATAAAAAGCCTTTATTGTTGTTCTTATAGTTTAATGCCTTATTTCGTAAATAACTTTTATGTTTATTAATTATATCTTGCTTAGTTAATATCTTAATTATTTTGGTAATATCGGCAAATGGTCCTCCGACAAAGGCCTCCTCTAAAGATTTCCATTCGACTCTGTTTCTCGCTGTACGAGTCCATGTCGGTCCCGCTATTTTTCTTACGTCATCTTCCCATCTCTTAGTCTGTCTTCCTCTGTTTCTCTTACTATCTATTGGGTACCATTCTGTTAAAATCCTTGTCCATTTTTCGTTCTTCTCTCTTATCATATGTTCCATTCTACCGTGTCTACTTTATGAATGCCAAACTTGGGCATTGACAGAACAACTGTCCAACAAAATATAAATTTGTCAAAACGGATTAGAAAGGAGTAAATGATAAATGATCTTTATTTCTGCAAGTAGGTTTGTACAAACACTTTTACAAGTCAATTATGTTTTTTTTTTGTTTTAACTAGATGAGGTCGGCGTTTCCTATCTGACTACTCTGAGAAGAAAGGCCGAAACAAACTCAGAGGTCACAGTCTCTTATAAAGTCCAGACATAATCTTGGTCACTTCATGTGAAGACCATGTAGATTGGTGTCTGAAATGGTCTTTTGAGGAAAGAACCACACAGATTGAGAGGACCTGTCCAGTCAGTACAAGCATTTGTCAGTAATCGCGCAGCTCAACTCAGAACTTAAGGAGCTCAACGATTCGACGAACAATACCAAAGAAAGGACATGGACAATTAATTATCTATATAAGTATGTATTTACAAAAAAAAAGTAGTGTATGTAGTTTATCAGTTATCTGGTTTCGATAGTACAAGCTCTGCTTAGTTTGGGATCAGATGACCGTGTGTGAACAATGTCCTAGGATATTATTATTATTATTGGGGTAGGCCGCATAAATTACTCAAACTGCCAGACCATGATTAAAAATAACTGAGAGAAAAAATAAAAGAAACAAAAAAAGCAATGACCTACATAGTCTTCACATTCACAATAAATTAAAATAATATAATACTTTACACTAGTACACTAGGAGTTAGAATAAATGATAGAGAAAGACTTATAAACATTAAAAGTAAAACAAATTTTAAAAATGCATACTCAACTTTTAAACAGCTGAAGTGGAGATGGATAAATTGATAAATAGAACCTTTAATGTTATTAGATCCTCTGTTATACTTATCTTTATACCTTACCTTCCTGATTCTGTTTTTATTTTCACTTACAGCACAGCAGACGGCCAACAATGTGTACACTGCACAGCGATGCGACACAACATATCAACACGTGTGACATTACGGTCAGACCGCATCCACCGCACATGGAAGACCGTGGAGAGGGTGTTTGTTTATTTTGCTTTATTTTTACAGCTTTGCAAACGGAAACTTGACTTCATGAATTTTCTTTGTTGCTAATTGAAAAATGGGTGCTGAACTAAAGTGAACTAAATGGGGAAGCGTCAAGGTAGCCCGCGAAATTAAAAATTTCTTAAGTTTTTTGCAATTTGCAAGTCACTATTAAGTTCTATGTTAAATAAATTATGATTTGCGGCATCATTAGAATCAGTAATACAACTCCTAATATAATCCTGAAATGTCAAGATTTTATGAAATAGTCATTCATTAGGATACCTGGTCTTAAAGAGTTGTTGATCACTTTAATGATTCTATGTATGTAAATAGATAATTGTTACGGCCGCAAATTATATTTTGATAAACGTACAATCTAATACCGACTTGTGAATTGCAAAAAACATAAGAAAATTTGAATTTCGCGGGTACTTTGACGCTTTCGCCTTAACACTGTGTTCAATATACCTTCAATTACCTTGAAATATTTTTTTTGCGTGGAGAAATATTATGGAGCACTACTATTTTTTATGTTTTCTAGAGCTCTTTCCCTGATTCAGCACGAATTACGTTTTTCTGTGCTTTATTTTTTTAATTGTTTATGCGTCTTTAGTGCTCATTATTTTTTCTTCTTTCTTTCAAAGACATGAAGTAAGAAAAGTTTAAATTATAATCCATTAAGCGAGGGTTAAGTAGAGCTGATATCCCAGGTTGATCCCGTAGCGGCGGGTTCGCGGTGAGTGCTAACGCGTGCCCGTGTTCCTGCCACAAGCGGCAGAGCAGGACACCATGGAGTTATAGTGGGTTGGAGTACCACATAACTGCACTATCTCCTCGTGGTAATGCAGTATGCATGAGCATTTCTCCATTTATTTATTTATTAATTAATCACAAAATCCACAGCTCTTAAAAATACCTGCAAAAAAAGGGGTGTGAAAGTAAGAGGAAGTCAGAAAGTTGCACCAGTGACTGAAAATTTGTGTGGAAATCGGTTGTCAAGGTATGGCCATGTGCTGTGGAAGACTGAGGAAAATGATGTTGTGGCTACAAGAGTAGGGGAAGACCAAAGAAACGATGGACGGACTGTGTGAAAGATGATATATATGGCTAGAAAGGGAGTGACTACAGAGATGACGAGTAATAGAGAATTATGGATAAAAGGGACATGTTGCGCCGACCCCTAATAAATTGGGATAAGGGCAGGAGAATTATGATGGTGCTTTTATCTCTCAAAACCTTTGTATACTTTCTCAAACATTTTCTTCAATTATGTAACCACCACAACGATTTTCACAACAAAGTCGTCTCCACGCCACATTTGCGAGAGGCCACTTCCCTGCCCAGGCAAATAGGTATAACTACACAAAAACGCACAAAACTTAAGGGCGCACCGAGCTTTTTTTTTATTTGTGATGGGTTTGCTCTTGACTCTAGTCTAGGTCAGCTTGCTGAGCTTTTGCCTTTGTCTTTGTCTTTTTCTTTACGTGTAAAGAGTAAAGAAAATAACCACACTTTTGCACCTTTTCAATGTTATTCGTTGTTGTTTTCATCATATTAAAACTATCGTGTATAAACGCTCCAGTCATCTATAAACTTTAATTTAGTAAATTAATGATAATATCAAATTACTTATTTATATAAAAAAGTAGGGAAATAGAGGAAAAAAAAACTTCGTTACTATTATCTCATTTACTTTCAAATATACTCATACTAAGACTTCAATTTATGAATGAATACGCAAGCGTCTACTATTAACCATATCATCTCATAAATAAAAAGTGTCAAAATACCTAGTCAAAGTGGAAAGGCCCGCGTTTTCAGGCCAAATAATTGTAGAAAAATTCATTGCAAAATATTATTTACAACAGAGTCGTCTCCACGCCACGTTTGTGCGAGGTCATCGCCCGGTCAGTCAGTTGCGACTTGTCACCTATCGACAGCGCGGTGAGGCGCATTTTACAGAAAACACGTGAAACTTTGCTGAACACGTGAAATTAAAGATTAAAATCCTACCTATAAGGGTTTGTAACAGCCTTAGAAAATAGAAAATTTATTTAAGAATTTCAAACAATTTGATTTAAGAACACATATGTCATAGTGTCACTTTTATTCTATAAGTATGTTTTTCTTTTTTTTTTTTATATTGGCACCTTAATTTTATAATACAATATATTCTTGTCATGATTGATCTTATAATTGTACTTTTGTGTGTACCAAATAAATGTTTTATCTATCTATCTAAATATGATCAGAAATATAATCCTAATAAGATAGAAGTCACAAAAGATTCTATTAAAAATACTTAAGGTCTTTTAAATTTGAGTATTCCTTATCATATAAGATCATGAATATACAAAGTATACGAACAGTCCACTGAATTTCACTGAAATATGTCGCTTATTGATTGTCAGTAGAATTTGATTGAAAGTGCTGAAACTAAGTGAAAATCTGATGAACAATTCCCAATTTATTTTGTGGACACTCGACATTGAAAATATCTGAAATCTGTATTATTTGTACTTGTTCGTGAATAAATGAATGAATGAATGAAATCGTTCAGAGCTCGTCCTATTTGTATTTTTCCTACCTCTTATGTTTTATTTTGTTAAACATCATGCTTTATTCGATGAGATTCGATGGACTTCATTAAATTGACTGCACTTTTTTCCTGACTGACTACTGCAGTTTTTAAATGCAGACGTGTTCATTTCGGTGTTGAATCTTTTTTAACATGACAATTTAATCTCAAAATCAAGGCCTTCATTCATCTTCCTTCTATCAATATCTCAATTTCTGGGGTCGGTGCGGTATGTTTTTCATTACTACATACTAGTATACCTACATGTCTATATATTAACAGTCGCATGGGTCGATCGAAGGTTAAAAGATACGCTTACCGAGGCGGAACTTTGGATGGGTGACCAATCCATTACGTATCCCTCGTGTCTCCGTTACCACTACGTGCCTCGGAAAGCACGTTACACCATTTGTAATTCTTTGACAGTCGTTGAGAGTAGTCAGAAGCCCGAAAGTCTTATAACCGTATTAGTAATAACTGGATTGTGGAGGTTGGATAGGCAGTCGCTCCATGTAAAATACTGGTATTCAAAATGCATCCAGTTAGACTGCAACATAGTTGGGAAAAGGCTAGACGGGTGATGACATAATATAATATGTAGGTATGTCAGTCAATCAACCTCTTTCTTGCATTGTTAGAATAGAACTAAGAGACCGGACAGATACAGATTATCTTAAGATCCACATGAAATATGAAATCCTTTTTATTTTTTACCTAATTTGTCACCATCTTTTAATTAATTTTTTGTTTTTTTATATAAAAAAGTAAACACAATTCCCACCCCCTTTTTTACATGACATTTCTTTTATTAATAAAAACAGAATTACCTAGAAATAATATTTATCTGAAACTTCAATTACCTACTTAGCCAAGATTTTCGAATAATTCCGTACAGACCGCAAATCTCAAAACCGAAATATTTCTTGTTACGCCAAACAAATTAATTTAGGAACCAGAAATCTTGGCTGAAGACATGTCTGAAATAACTAAGAGCTGTTATAACTTAAGAGTACCTACCTACAATTTACTAGAATTTGAACTATGAATTAATTGTTTTGCTAATTAAATCTTGGCTGGAAATAATTTTTTTACTGAGGTTCTAACGAGTTAATAGCGGATTAGGTACATTTTAAATAATTTTAATTCTTTAATAGTCTTCTAAAGTCTAATCAATGAAATGCTTAGTGGGAATTCAGAACGAAAATAATAATAAAAAACTACTTAAAATAATATCATAAATTCTAGAATTTTAATTACCTACCGAATCATGACCTTCATTATTGTTTAAATTTATTTTAAAGTTGTGGTAATATTAGAAAAAAAAAACATATTGGCGTCTTTTCTTCAAATTAAGTAAGACATCGGTTGAATATTAAAATACGGTCAGAAAGTGAATGCTGACCGATATTATTCCTTCAAATGTTCATTTCTGCAGCCTCAGCTTCCAACTTAATTTACCTGGTTGCAATTTCATAACTCGATTCTAGCCGCCAACAGATGGAGTTAATATCGCCACTTTCTTTTCATAAACAATGAAATAAAATTTACTTTCTTTTAGCAACAGAAAAACTGTCAGAATGGATAAAAACGTTTTTAAACTATCCACAATATTTTTTGACAAATAAACAATTCGAATACTACAGTGTTGCTATTCGATAAAAGATGGCGCTAGTTTCGTTTCTCAAATAGTCTTTTCTTATTTAGTTCCTTCTACTCCCTTGTAGATGACAGCACATGCATTCATATTTCTTACTAGTGGAATTGACTTATTGGATTTTTTGAAGGAAATTCCAATCTAATCTAATGATTAGTAATAAATCAAAATCAAAATCAAAAGTAATTTATTCGAACTAGGCTGAGAATCAGCACTAATAGCAAAGCGAATGTTCGAAAATGTCAGTTATCTTTGATAATAATATGAAGTGGTTTTCGTTTGTTCATTGATTTCTTTTGCAATTAACTAGCCTTTTCGAAAATCATACTAATACCATCGTATTTTTTTAAATAAAATGTTTATTTATTTTAAACTCACCCTGGTAAACCAGTTTCTAACTCGACTTTGGACTGCACGCAGTTGGAATTGGTGACCTTACCGTAGTCTTACAAATGTTCCTAGTCTAGCAACTTCTATCACTCTGCTGGTAAACCAGTTTCTAACTCGACTTGGGACTGCACGCAGTTGGAATTACCTTACCGTAGTCTTTCTTATAAATGTTCCTAGTATAGTTTCTATCACTTTGTTTTGTTCGGTGATTGAATCGTTTTCTTCCATCTTAGTCTTACACCACACAACTGGGTCAGTTATACACTATATTGTGTATAACTGACCGAGTTGTGTTGTGTAACGATACCTTCTAACTTTGCACCTATTTTTTGCCTTATATGTTAGATTATTCATTCAACTCTGAAGTATTATTAATTGGGATGCTGATAATTGTAGTACGTCCACTGTTATTTGGATCAATACTTTGAATTTTCTTTTTCTAAATACATTTACACTCGATTGCATCGCTTGCGCCCGCGTCCCTTCGTTTGCCATGTATACAGCCTGTAGAGTGTATAAGCGATGTTGGAGCGTTATTATTAAGTATATTGTATTTTTTAATATAATATTTTATTGTTTTAGTTTTTATTTCCCTAGGGAGATTTATATTTCAGCAGGTGTGTCTATGCACAGGTCACAGCGGGCCCTAGCAGAATACCAGTGCTGCAGTATTTAATTTTTAAATATCCTACGTGCTTTCTTAGGTAGTAATATACAGTAGACACTTATATCTGCTACGAGTATATTCTTCTTAATATCCTGTTTCGCAGACATTCTTAAAATTTGATACCCAGCTGTTTTGCCCCGACACATATGTAGACTACCTACGTCCTGTTTCAATTTACTGTGAAAAGAAAAATCTTTCTACGAGTAACCGATACCGGTATCCTGAGACCATCTTCCGATCGGATGTAGGAATCAAGGAATAACTATTGATATTATAATAGGTAGGTATTATAATATCAATATCTATTCATAATTCCTTGAGAAAATTTATTATTATTATAGTACTAAATTCAAATTCGAAACAAGTTTTTAAACAATCTAACCCTACCAAAGATGACCTCTGTCCATTTCATTGTGTTGTGTCCGTCTTGGGTCAAAATTACCCCTCGCGATATTTAAATGATAAAAACTTGTTCTTAGCATGTGAAGTGAGTTAAATTCTGACGAAAACAGGTTTTAGTTCTCATGAATTTGTTAATGGTCAAGTAACGGATAAGGGTTGGTACAAGATTTCTTTCAATTATTATTATACAAATACTTGTATTGATACAAATACTTTACACATTTATTCAAAGTTTGGGGCTCAATGCAAGATTGGTAGCGAACATGAGACGTTTCAAATTGTTAAGACGCAGATAAAATGGCAATGGCCTTGAGTGGTTAGCTTGCGTGTTCTGTGCTGAGCTCACGCATCGCGTCGTACGTCCAGCCAGTAATAGGAATCACCCATTAAGGATGCTGTCCCAAATTAGACGCATTATTAATTTATTTTACATACAAAAAAGGTATTATATTAAAACACGTAAACTAAAAGATAAATAATTAAATTATCTTTCAAATGGTGAAGGTTTTAAAAACATACGTTTGATAGTTTTTGCGTGATTCTGTTTTTTATCGGCGTTAGACATAACTTTACAAATCAATTACACTATATAATCCTACTTCCTATTATAAATTCAAAAGCTTGTGAGGATGGATGGATGTTTGTTAGTCTTTCACGCAAAAACTGTTTAACGAATATTGATGAAATTTGGCACACAGATAGTTTATAACCTGGATTAACACATTGAATACTTTTCAGCCCGATATTCTTACGGGTACGAGACTTACGCGGGTGAAACCGCGGGGCACTGCTAGTATAAACATAATTTAAAATATTCACATACTAAGTTATTAAGAATATTTTTATTTGCTCTAATTTAACATATATTTTTTTTTCCAAATCATTAACACTACTCGTTTAAATGTGATCTTCAGTTTAAAAGTCGATTATCTTCGTCTTATACTAATTTGTTAGAATTGAAAACTAAATATTTCCTAAGAAATAAAAATAGTTTCAAAATCAATCAGTGGTAACCGCCTGGCACACCATTAACTCTTTATTACGTATCCCCCTTTTCTCACATTAACCACTGTCCGGCTTTCGGTAGCACCCAAGTCTAACATAGGTACCTAAGTAAGGGAGTGGAAGCTAACATTTCAATTTCTTGTAGCATAATTTTGAATAATTGACCAATTGTTTCAGTCTGATAGCATTTTTATACTAAAACGGCACAAATTCTATACTAAGAAAAATTCATGAAACTGTTGCATAATGAGGGTATTATAACACGAGTGTGTGTTTAAAAACCGTTGGGTAGGTTTTAAATATCACACGAGTGTTTTAATAACTAGTTATGTGCAGTTTCATACACTACCTACTTTATTTACACTCATGTAAATATAGGTAGTTGCCTATTTAAATAAAAAAAAACCAAAGTTAGCAAAAAAATAAACAAACACAATAATTGCTTCGAAACAGTAATAGGTAACGTGGATTTGTTAGGTACTATGGTTACGGAGCTACTATCGGTCAACCACACATGCGCCTTAGCGCGTTCCCCATAGACAATGATAAAAATCGAACAAAAAACTCCTCGGTCAACCCAAAGTGTACTTTAATAGAAAACAAGTTATTTCATAATAATTAATATAATAAGTTGTATATGCTGTGGATAACGGTGTGAGTTTCACATTTATATAATATCTTTGTTTATATTACTTGCGCAGATATAATGTGTTACTGTTTGTTTGTCCCAAGTAAATAAATAAATAAAAGAATCATAATAAAACTTTTTAATTTTGTTTGAGTTGTACTGTACAACTCAAACAAAATTAAAAAGTTTTATTATGATTCTTTTATTTATGTACATGCATAACTACAAGGTACCTACTATTTTTGAGTTCATTATCAGAACTTTACGTTATGAGTGTAAATAAATTAGTTTAGTTATGACGTTTTCTATTAAAAAAAAAAACCGGCCGAGTGCGTGACGGAGCACGCACAATGAAAGGTAAGTACCGTACGATAGTTGAGTTGAATTTATCCCAAGAAAAAATCTTCGTAGTTGAAAAATGTTCTTCCATACATCGATAAACATCACGGTTAATTCTCCAACTGCAAATGTAAGTAAGTAATCGCAAAACAAAAAATGTATGTGATAAAACTACAAATTAGATTGGAGATAGTCAGCGATTTATGCAATTTAAAAACAATATTGTGGTAGTATTATATATCGGCTATAAGTAAATTGTGAAATTGGAAAATAAAGTTATTATTATTATCTCCTTTATTCATTTTTTTTACATATAAATTATATTTTTAAATATTAGAATTAAAAAAAAAACATTTAAAAATAAAAAAAATAGAAATCCACCGGCATGGGGAACAGGGTCCAAGCTACCGGTGGTTAGGGTCCCAGAGACAGGAACCTCCTCACAATACGCGCCGTATCAAGGAGTACTGCCTTCTGAATCAGGCCCTTCACCCAGCCACCCAACGAGAGCCTCTTGAGATGTTGGTCGAGGCTCTTAGCGATAAGGCCATTGACCGTAACGACTATCGGCACAATGATTGCCGAGTCCACATCCCACATAGCGACAACCTCGTGGGCTAAGTCGAGATACTTCAATTGTTTCTCCTTCTCAGCCTTCACGAGGTTCTCGTCATGCGGGATAGTGACATATTATTATTATTATTAAATTAACGATTTTCGGACTTTTCCTTTACGTGTGCTGTGAGACCTTGCTTCTTGCCAAATTTCATCAGAATATGTCACATAAATGGCCGTATTAGAGTTCCATGCCAAAATGGTAAAAAGGAACCCTTATGGTGCGACTCAGTCTGTCTGTCTGTCACAGCTGGATATCTCAAGAACTACTAATGCTGTCAACTTGAATTTTGGAATAATTTTAGATGACGTTTGCACAACTATTTTGCAAATAAGAAAGAAATATATATATGTGGGGCTAAAAGGGGGTCTTAAAAATTCGAAGTGGGGCTACTAGGGCATGTGGGGTATCTTATGAAAGAGCGCTGTTTGCACATTCTCAGACATTTTTTTTTAGGCATAGTTTTCGACTTTTGATGAAAAATGTAAAAAATACCGTGCCACCGTGCGTTAACTTAGAAGATTGATTTTTTTACATCCCCAAGGGACTGTAGACCTCCGTATTCGATATTAATTTCAATTAGACTCCACGCGTTCCTGAGTAAAAGGGTCTTGAGTTCTTGACAGACAGACGGAAGTGATCATATATTATAAGGGTTCCGTATTTTCCTTTTGATGTGCGGAACCTTAAATAAAAACAAATCATGTACTGAGTTACTGACTCGTGCTCGTGGCTAAGTAATAACAGCCGCACGGGTCAATTCATTAGGTTAAGCTACGCTTGCCGGGGTTGGTCTGTGGATGGGTGACCATCTTTACATACCGAGACTCCTCCGTGCCTCGGAAAGCACGTTAAGCCGTTGGTCCCGGCTGTCATTCGTGGATCTTTGACAGTCGTTACGGGTCGTCAGAAGCCCGAAAGTCTGACAACCAGTCTTACCAAGGGGTATCGTGTTACTAAGTAACTGGGTTGTGGAGGTCAGATAGGCAGTCGCTCCATGTAAAATACTGGTATTCAGCTGCATCCGGTTAGACTGGAAGCCGACCCCAACATAGTTGGGAAAAGGCTAGGCAGATGATGTACTGAGTTACTGACCACGAAAAAATAAATCAACCATCACAATAATTAAAATTGATTAGCAAAAGCTCATCACTTCAACACCCTATTGACCCTTAAATCGTCCCCTGTTTCCCACACTGACCGCTGTCCGGCCGGTCATTTCAACCCCTTTAATGGCACAACCCGTTTCTTGAGACATTTTTTGAAAACTGGTTTTGTTTCCCATACCTACTGGACAATTGTGGACATCGTGGGTCATCGTCTTCATTTTAGTGTTAGCATTCCAAGGGTTGGGAACTATTAAAGATAGGTCTCAGTGGTTTCTCAGATTTGGTACGTGATGTTGTGTTGAGTGATGCTGTGATTTTAGTACCAATGTTGTTTTGTTTTTGAAATTAAGTGTTTAGGGATGTGTAGTGTCGTGGTTCATTACTATGTACAGTGTTAAAAGATTTATAATTAATTTAAAAAAGGTATTCAGAAAAATGAAAAAAACAAAAAGGTGCAGAAAAATGAATTTGAAAGAATTCATGCATGCGATTCTACCGCATTGCTTCTATATCGATAAGCTAAGTATATTATTAGTAAATATTTAAAGATCACTGTAAAATATGTTTAAAAATGTAGGTACTAATGTATCTAGGGGAAAAAAAAAACTATTACATATAAATTTACTGGAGGATGCCGCTTCTATCTAAAAAAATACAGTAAAAACTTTATTCACAGTAAAAGTCATTTATTCATTTTTTTTTATTTATTCAAATTTTTTCGAACGTCAAAATTACAAAAAGACAGTCCCCCGGCACGCCCTTTCACCACTTCCTAGTGCTTTAGCTGGGAAGAAGAAGTGGCGCAACAAAGTCCGCAGTAAGACACGGAAAAGTATGTGACTACGAGTCAGAAGCATTAAGGCTCCCGCAGACAGGTGCGACGCGACAATGCGTTGAGACTCGAGTAGAACAATTTCCATGAAGTTTTCATAGAAATTATTCTACAAGAGTCGCGTCGCGCTTGTCTGCGGCACCCTTTATTTATTTTTTTCTAGTTTTCTAACAAAAAATACATTGTATGATTATTCTGTTGCTAAAAATAGGTATTATACAATGTGACTTTCCGCCTTCTAACAAAATTAGATACGATTTTTTAATGTAAAGGAAAAGACCATTTTTCTATATTTCTCATTTAAATGTATTTTTGCCAAATCTATTTAAGAAATCACAAAAAAGAAAGATTTTCTTCTTAGTTTCTTACAAAATTACGTAACTTTTCCCACCACCGCTTTATAGCGCCAGCCAGCAGGTACGGACATAAATCCAGGCGTTCCCGGGAAAACGTAATGAAACGCCGCGCGTTTTCTCCTGGCGGCATCAGTCAGCGCGACTGCTTTGAATACGGGGGTAACTGCAAAAGCTAAGAGGGTTTAATCAGGTCAAGTTGTGAGAAAATTCGGAAATAAAAGTGGGTATTTTAGCAGATCGGAAAATGCAAAGAGAGAAGCGGGAAAATATAATTCATCGTTCTTATCAAGGTTGATTTTCGTAACAAATTAAGTGTGAAAAATTATCTTTTCAGAAAAATAAACTAGTTTTGAAACGGGTTTGGATTTGATGAAAAAAAAAAACCCAAAAGTTGTACAATAAAATGGTTTTGTGAGTTGAAATAGACACCACAGTTACATATTTACCTTCTCAAAGTAGATAGCATAAAAAATAAGTCTTGTATGTCGTGAATATACCACACCACCACAACACTATTTTTTTCTAAATTTCGGCATTTTCTCATCCAAAACACGTCTTGCTTCACCATCTAAAATTGCTATACCAAAAAGCACACTTACCCACATCCCCACAAGGACCAATATAAGCCGAGAGCAACAGAAAACAAATTACGAATCATCTGCCTTCACGAAGACGCCTTCCAAATGACTCAGTTAAGACTAAATTGTCGCCTTACCGCAGCATTGCCGGCAAAATATCCGCTTCGTACATTGTCATGTAGATAGTGTACTGCTTTTTGGATTACTTAATTTACCTTGAAGCTGATTGTTTTTTGGAGTAGGAATTAAATAAAATATGTAAAAAGTTGATCAAATTCATATTATTTAAGTCAACTGGCTCAATGAAACTAAACCATTATATTTAAAACAATACAATTTAGATGCTACTTAATCAAACATTTTTACGATAGTGACAGTAATTATTTAAAACAGTATTATAATTACCAGAATTCAGGAAGTTTATAACACCAAAAAATACAATTTTTGCTTGAAAATTCGACCTAAATTCAATCGTAAATGGAAAAACTTGTGGATTGTGGGTTTAAATTATTATTTTTTATTTCTGATGGCTCTTGTCTCTAGTCTAGGTCGGAAGTGATAGAGACAAAGTCGTCGATGAAGTGAGCTTACCCAGAAGAAGCCTGTTCACTCTCACTTTGAAGAGATTAGGGTTCGGAAACATAGACGCAGGTAGAGAGTTCCACTCTTTTGCTGTGCGCATTATTAAATTACTTGTTCTTACCTACCTAAAAGTAGGGAGGTATTACAAAGGAAACAGGTATTTCGAATATGGCTTGGTAACTACGAAAATAGGCTATTTTAAGATATTCAAGTATAGATAATTTGCTAAGTTGGCAGCATCATTTATCATTTAGCAATGCTCTTTCGACCTCGTCCTTCAAGCCTTATAATTATATTATATTATAGACAGTCTAACCAGTATAGATGCACCAGTATAAAAAGTATACCAGTATTTCAGATGGAGCGACTGCCTATCTGGCCTCCATAACCCAGTAACTGGGTAATACGATACGACTTGGTAAGACTGGTTGTCAGACTTTTGGGCATGTGACAACCCGTAACGACTGTCAAAGATCTACGAATGACTGCCGGGACTAACGGCTTAACGTGGTTTTCGAGGCACGGAATAAGGTTTAAAGCTTCAATAGATATTAATCTATCCATCTACAATATATAAATACAAACTGAAATGCTGTTCGTTGGTAAGAGCATCACTTGAGAACGGCTAGACAGATTTGGCTATGTTTCTATTTTAATCAAGCTTTTGCCAGCGGCTTCGTCCGCGTGGATGTTGGAAATTATCCCACGGGAACCGTACATTTTTCCGGAATAAAAAGTATTATATTTGCTATTCCAGACTATAATCTATCCCTGTGCTAAATTTCATCCAGATCCGTTCAGCCGTTCTGGCGTGATTGAGTAACAAACATCTTCACAAATTTCACATTTATAATATTAGTAGAATATTGGTAGTAATCCAAATTAAGTTCTTATGGAATAAAAATTTTGAAAAGTTTCGCGAAAAATTGGGAAAAATGACAGTGCTTTTTTCTAATTGATTTTTGTATGAACTCGAGACCATTTTGAAATTTTGAGAGAACAACTTCTGTCGGATCTGCTAGTTATTACTAAAAATAATCTTTCTAATAATTTTCTCACAAAAAGCAGTTAATTTTTGACCCATAGAATATTGTGGTCTTGGTTCAAACAGAGCAAAATCTTCGAAACAATGAGTGATGATGATTCGTTTCGTCTCAACATGACGTAACCTCCTCACTTTCCAACACTTAAATTCCCAACATTTACATAAACATTGAACGTTAAGGCAGGCACCCACTAACTCACTGTCACGCAGCAACGTCTTACTATTTCTTGGGGGTCATTAGCAGAAACGACACCCATTCCGAGGCCCATTTAGATAAAACGTCAGAGATTTGAACGAAGATTCCCTACCCCCCTTTCACCCCCTTCCCGTGTTCACCCCTTAGACCCCCTCGCGAGTAATGAGTCGCGAAGATTTTCACTGGGGTGCAAATGTTTATATAGGGTGCGAATTTATGTTAGTTAAGACGCCTACTGGTTTGAGGTCGAAAAATTCGCGGAGTTTGTCGTTTTCTTGGAGTGCAAAATCATAAGTTGGTAGAATCGCGCAATGAACGGACCTTTCACATGAGACGTAGATATTAAACACGTAGAACTCTTAAGTTTGTTTCGGTCCTTATCCAAAATCTTAAAATCCAATCAATCAATCCTATCTGCAACATTCGATGACTTCTTCTTTTTCATTTGTTTGGTAATTTTGGCCGTAATGTTTAGCTTATAAGGACGAATGCTTCATCAACATCACCTAAAAAATTACTTGGCCAATTTGACTCAAAGCTCGACAAACGCCTTCCCATATCCATTGCCTTTTCACAAAAGTGTCCAGGTCAAAATTATAACTATATTAAAAGTAAAACCATAACATTTTTATGATTTTTTTTTCACCCCCAAATTCACATCCTGTATACAAAATTCGTGTACAGCGCAACTCGTTTACTTATCTTTACTCTCTTTGAGACGCCGGCTGGCGCGGGTTAACCTCGGGGTCGAGCGCACCCCTAGACTTTTATAATGCATTATTTAGCATTGGAGGGTTGAGTTCTTCAGGTTCTGTGTTTAAAATGGTATATAGGTATAAAATGGTAAGGACATGATCTTTCACGGGTTAATGGAGTTACGGGTAGAATGTTTAAAGTATTTGGGTAATTTGAGATGAAAATATGAGGGTTGTATTAAAATAAGGGGTGAAAAACCTTACAGTTGTATAAAACACTAGTGAAACGCGCTTGCTTCACACGGTTTTTATGACTTGGCAAAACATCGAGATATCTTTAATATATTATGTACCTAAGTTTACTATTAATGTATTTAACACATAACCAAAGGTATGTGTTTTAGAATATATTTTATAAATTAAGGTGAAAACCCCATCAAAATACGTTGCGTAGAGATGAACAACGCGATCACGCAGGTAGACATGAAAAGCGAATTTAATATATAATAATACTAGCTCCTGCCCGCGGCTTCGCTCGCGTGGTTGTCGGAAACCTACACCTACGTATAAAACTTCCTCTTGAATCACTCTATCTATTGATGAAAACCGCAATTAAAATAAAATAAAAATGAGTGCACTTATCTGTTCAGTAGTTTTTGAGATCATCGCGAGCATACGGACAGACAGACTTACGCGGCGGAGGACTTTGTTTTATAATATGTAGTGATAACAATATAAATAGATAGGGCAATGTTGCAGTGCGCACACGTGATTTAATATTTGCTCCTAACTTCAATAAGGCGCCTCGTGCAGAAGATTTATTACTCTAAAGTGTACCTATGTAGGTATATTTTTAGGAAACATGAAATGCTATTTAGAATGTTACATAATTTGATGCGATATAAAATAGTTTCCTTCTATTACAAGTATAAATAAAATCAAATCAATCTATTATATTGTCGTCCATTACTGAAGCATATTCCAAACTGCATTACAGCACCCGAATTCTGTCATTTTGCCGAATTCAGTGACAAACTAACCCCAGTAATATATTAAAGTCTTGATTAACGACATTATACCTCTGCGAATCCATTTGATGGCCAAAAGTGTGGCTATCACTAGTTCATGACATATGACTTTAATAATTCAGGTTAATTAAAATCAATTTATTTCGGTTTACCGTAAATTGAAACAGAAACTGTATATAGGCACAATGCAATGGGAAACCACACCAAAATCAACCTTAAATTATTTTCAGGTAAGCTGAATTACTATAAAAGCAGTTAGAGTTACAATAAATAATTATTTACACCTTTGCCTTCATACAATTGTAGATAGGTTTTCAAAGTTTTCTGCAATTGTAGGTATATAGCTACCTATCAATAGTAGGTACTTTATGACTATCAACATTATTAATACCAACCTATTTATTAAAAAAAAAACAGCCGAAGTAGGCGATAACTTAGTTTCTTATCCATCCTTATTAAAAAGGATAATATAAGGTATAGGCATAAACACTATCTACGATTTTTAAAAACCTAAATTTCTAATAATTACTATTGTAGATATATAATACAAATAGAGCAATCACCAACATGACCAACCTCATACAGAAAACACCTAAAAAGAAAAAAATATTTAAACGAAAAAAAGAACACATAGTTCTAAATCCAAACAACCGCGCGTATCGACCGCTACGTTCAAAAACTATGTCCCTTTCTAAATTCGTTAATAATACTTACTACCCACACATTCGCGCTGAGCCCGCCCCGCTCGCGCAAAAACCACCCCGCGCCTTGGGGCAATTCTTCAAAGGGTGAAAAAAGTACCCCTTCCCCACACCCCGGCCCGCCTTAACCAATTCTTGGGTTAAAAAAGGGGAGGATACTTAGCAACCAACTATGCAGGGGGATTGATTTTTGTTGCCGGTTTCAGAACGCTACTACTACTTTGAGTTTGGAACGGAGGGCTATTACTTTGAAATTGGAATTTTATGTAGTTAGCGCGTTTTTAGTTTAGTTTTTTTGTTTTTTTTGAGTGAAATGAGAACGTTGTTATTTCGGATTTTAGATTTAGGTATGTAGTTTAAGTTTTGAATTTTTCCTTGAATTATATTTTATTTGCAAATGACTATCACTAGACTATTGCAATTTGATATCTACTTAGTCATTTTGACTATTTTTGTGTTTGACTATGAGTTTCTTTCACCCCTTTCTTGAATTATTTATCTAAACAGACGATACAAGTACCTCTCCGCTAATTATCATGTTTCAACTATTAAAAAAATACATAATTAATCCTAACTCAATTAACAAAAACTAATTATATTCTCATCAACATCTATTACTAAACTCCTATCATCTCATTGTGACGACAGATTAACGAATAACAATTTATTAAGTAATTTATATGAATGTTAATTGGCATTACGAGTCGGTGACGAACAAAGGATTCACAATTAAGCATACGACTGGCTGTCTAACTTATTGTAACTTAATAGTTAGCGCTTTGGATATCCTTGTGTAATCTAGGAAAATTTCATGTCTCAGACTTTAGTTGAGAAATAATAGTGGACGGTTTTCAAAAGCTTCGCACACAACTTTCTGTAATAAAAGAAAATTAGTACCTACCTACCTATCTACTTCTCTTTTTGGTATTATTGATATAGATGTATGCTAGCCCCAAAGAGCGCAGCCACATACTAAAATTACCTACGCATTTCAGTATTAGCTATTATTTGATTTCAGTTTTTTTCTTTACGAAATGTTCATCAAAATTAGCTCATCTACAATGATGACTATGTCCCGAGAAATACCAAAAACTTTCCATGCTAAAGCTTCATGGTAAGTTTTTTTTTTTTGAGACAATATTTCTCTAGTTTTTGAGATTTTTCTACAGTCTATACGAAATACAAAAAGACATTATTAATTATTCTTACAAACCATCTAATAATAAATACAAAACGAATTTATCCCAATTTGCAAGTTCCCCTCTCATACTAAAACACAAAATTTACAATCCACACAAACCCCGAAAAGTTATAACGCATTCAAATCCAAGTTACCAACGGTATATAAAACTAGCGAAATTTCCGCCAACGTTTTTCAACTTCCAACATTATAACGGGTTTTTAGTAAAACCGACTATTAAATTTCACCCCTTTTCTCGCTAAAAAGCTTATCCGAAAAACGTTGCACACATGCGATAAATTTCGCACACATACGTGTAAAAATCTACTAGTTACGTACACAGACAAAAAACCTTAACTAGTCGTGTTCCCCTCCCGTCCTCCTTGTTTCACCCCCTTTCACCCCTTTCGCCCTCATATCCTTGCAGGAATTTTGTTTACTTCTCTCTCTAAGGAAGAAACTGACATACCGTTCCGGGAAACGTCTGCGTTCGAAATTGGAACGCTATTGGCTTTCTATTCTTGTTTTTATTTTTTATTTTTGAATGAAGCATTGTGATTGGTTCTTTGTTCTTTTTGTTTTTGATGATTGTCTAATTTGCTGTTTGTATTGGAATGGAATGCGTATTTAGTACTTAATTGATTGAATGCTTTGTGGGTAGATTATTAGTTTGGCATTTTAGTTTAAGTTACCGACACGGTTAGAAGACTAGTTTAGTTTACTATGATGATTCTAATAAATACTTTTCATTTGTTTATTTAAAGTATCGTGAGAAAAAATATAGCAGCAAATTAACTTATCATTCCAATCAAAAATTTAAATGCGTAATCTACAAAATTATGGACCTATCCATTTTTATTCCACTTTTTTTAGTAATTCATAATTTAATGAACACATAAATAAGGCATCAAATACTTTAATAATTTTAATTTCTTTGGTTTTGTATTTTCGTTTTTTGCCACCGACTTCCGAAATTAAAGTTATTTTTCACTTCGTAGGGTCATGATTTGGAAGTCAGTTTTATTTATTGCTAAAAAGTTTTTATTTTTCACTTTTTAGTTGTGGTACCTACCCCACACAAATTCGAATACCACTAACAGTGATAGGAAGTTATTAAAACATCATCCACAAAAACTAAGTGGGAAAAATACGCATTATTGAAGCTAACTCAAAAACTACCGAAACAAAGTTAATAAAATTTATAAGGGACCACACTTGGGATATCTCCTTTCAAACAAAAAAGATCAAAATCGGTTCATAAACGACGAAGTTATCTGCGAACACTCATAAAAAATATATATATATCAAGGGTTCATAGGCTATTTGTATTAAGCGACATTTTTGGAAGTTTACAGGAGAGGATTTCAAAGTTTCACTATTCGGAAAAAAGATCATTCTAAAAAAAGTATCAATATTTTTTACGGAAAAGAATCAATATCTCAATTTTTTACATTTTTCACTTTATAAGGCAGTACGTGAACCCTCGTTAGCTACGGTCGAATTGAGAAACCTCTTCCTTTTTTGAAGTCGGTTAAAAAGAAAATTGTGTCTATGTTCCCATTAATTCGTTCCACGTACTCCTTCTTAAGACTATAAAATTGCCTAATATTTTTTCTTAACTACCCTCTCAAGTCAATTTAACGTTCGCTAGCGATCACAAGCAAGGGGGTGTGGTGGGAAAAGGGGGGCGTGATATGAAAACTCGTGCCTCGAATACCAAACGCGCTCAATTCAAACTTGAATTTAAACGTGGAACGGCGCGTTCCAAGTTTCCAAATTTGGAAATTAAAGCGACTTGGCGGGAATTAAACACAATATGGCGGAGTTTGTGAGTTTAATGGCGAAAAATTATGCAAGAAGACTGTTTGTGAATTAGAAATCTAATGTTAAGTGCAGGACAAATCATTAATTAAGTCGTTTTTAAAAAATCTTTATTGACTTTACTGCTTTAGCATTGTAAAAGAACAAATTATAAAATAAAAACAGTCTAAAATGAAGGAGGTATTTTGACTTATTTCTGTTTTTTTTTTTGAAAAATAATGTAGTATTCATGAACTAAATTCATGAAAATTCCTAATATAAATATATAATAATAGCAGCCTTCTTTAAATTAAACAGCTGGGACCATACCTACTTGGTGCTCTAAAGTCTAGGTGTTTCAGTAGCCAATAGATAAATATCTTTTGAGTAATTTCAATCTGCCTACCATTTTCTCTACTATGTTGGGGTCAGCTACCAGTTTAACTGGATAAAGCTGAATACCAGTATTTTACATGGAGCAACTGCCTATCTGACCTCCACAACCCAGTTACTGGGTAATACGATACCCCTTTGTAAGACTGGTTGTAAGACTTTCGGGCATCTGACGACTCGAAACGACTGTCAAGATGCACGAATGACAGCCGGGACCAACGGCTTAACGTGCTTTCCGAGTCCCAGTAGGTATTTAAAGATGGTCACCCATCCCTAATGAAAATTTAACAACGGTATAGGTAACCCTATATAATGGGTACTGTTATACTACTATACGTATACATATTTACTTCTAACACACGGTAAAATGAAACATTAAAAACCTTAATTCATAATAATAATCATTACTGGCTAACTCAACACATGAGCCACTGCGAGTTGGCTCCGGCCTCTCGTACGCTTTCCAAAGGTCCCGGACTCTAGGGTCCCGAGATAATGTCAAATATATTTTTAAAATCGTTTCTGATATCATTAGGAATAATTATCGGAAATAAATTGTCAAGGACGGTACGGTTGACATCTTTCGGGCATGCCACCGTACCGCTGAATCAATCTGACATATTGTTTCGGGTTGTTCATGTCTTGCTAACGGCCAGTACTTCCACATACACAATCTAGTCGCTAGGATTCCATCAGCAACTTGCCTTACAGTACAAACTTGTAGAGTCCGAAGTACCTTATTTCAGGTATGTGCCCGACTCAGTTCTTGATAATGGTCACGCCACATTGTACTGGGATCGATCTATCACCACTATTGTAGCCAATAAGCCTGATATAGTAGTGATAGATCGACGAAAGCACCGTGCAATAATCGTTGATGTCGCTGTCCCTCATGACGAGAATCTCGTGAAAGCTGAGAAAGATAAAAAATCAAGTATCTTGACTTAGCACACGAGGTGTATATCCTGAACACGGCACGTGTAGTGAGGAGGTTCCTCTCTTTATAGCCCTGACTACCGGTAGCCTTAGACCTTGTTCCTGATACCGGTAAGCTACCATTGTTTCATATTATTAAATGTTTTTGATTTTATAATTTTATAAAAATAAAGGAAATAAAGGATTATTACTGAAAATAATTAAATGAAACAAAAAATCACACGGAAGAGTTGAGAAGATTAACGTAGGGTTCAATAATTAAATAAACAAAAAAATCTAAATTGCAACAATTTTCCAAGTTGAAAACAATAATTTTTCCCACAAAATTCTAACAAAATCTAACGTGCCCAAACAACAAGAAACACTTAATTTCACAAATGTTTATTAAACACACAATAATTTCAAGGAAAGCATTGAACTCCTTCATTACGCACGATAAAGTAACTATATTTCTTAAGAACGGCAGGGGCGCACCTGTTTCGAAATTTTCATGTACAAACTTGGTAGTAATTAACAAAATACATTCTGAACTTGTAACTAGATTTAAATAGTAACGCTACTGGCGTTGTAGGGAAGGGACAGTAGGATTACTTATCGATAAAAAATGGGGGTGAATAATTAGGTCATCATACTTTGAGAACTAGGAGCTCGTGGCAAAGTAATACTCGTAACAGCCGCAAGAGTCGATCCATCAGGTTAAGCTACGCTTGCCGAGGTTGGAGATTCCTTGGTGGCTCGGCAAGCTCGTTAAGACGTTTATCCCAGCTGTCATTCGTGGATCTTTGACAGTCGTTACGGGTCGTCAGAAGCCCGAAAGTCGCCCTTACTGGGACAAGTTACTGGGTATTACGATACCCCTTGGTAAGACTGTATCGTATTACCCAGTAATTGGGTTGTGGAGGTCAGATAGGCAGTCGCTCCATGTAAAATACTGATATTCAGCTGCATCCGGTTAGACTGGAAGCCGAACCCAACATAGTTGAGAAAAAGCTAGGCAGATTTATTTACTTTAAGAGCTATGTAGTATGTAGCAAAGAAATAATAAGTTCGTTTGTCTAATTTGCTGGGCTGATTAGTGATGATACAAATACGTAAATTATCATTATATTACATTACATTGGAACTTCTAATCATTAATATTACTTAGTTAAGATGCAGGTAAAAAAGGTAAGGTATTTTAACAGACATTTCCAAAATTTCAACTAATTGCAACAAAAATCAGGTAATGATGCAATCAAAATTAACCCAACTTTTCGTTGTTTAACTTATTTAAAACAATTTTTATCGATAACACTCACCTTTTCCCATCCCTAGCCCCCATACAAAGAGACACTAAGAAATTATGTATTCCCCTTAGCGTAGTTCGCCTCAACTTTATTGAATTTGTTCCGAGGCGTTCGCAGTCGGGACTCGAATGCAGTACTTTTGTCAGATGATCGTGATTTGAATGTAACTGTTCCACTTCGTTAGACGATGTTACAGACGCCATTTTTATTTTAATGTTAATTTTTATCTTAAAAAAATTAGTAGTGGTCAAATCTTGTGATCGTGTTTTCACCCATTTTCTGTATTCCGATTGAGTTTTAATTTTGCACATCTTTATAATTTTGAGGACAATACAATATTTTAGTGTCATCAGAACGGATGATGAAGTAAAATTAAAAGTTGTTTTGTACTATTTGTAGGCTTTTTCGGTATGTAAGACTCCATCTGTGTAATATCACCGTCTCAACTGAAATCCCTGAAGGAATCGAAGAGGCGTAATGTAGTACAACAAAGTTAACTGCTAATGATATTATCGGTCCCAAGTGTTGCGGAGTGATTTCATTGATAGATTATACGCCAAATTGAGTTTGGAATTAATTCAAGTGCTAAAATAAATTAAGATTTTTTTGGAAACAATTTTTTTGGAAACTTTAGGTACATACGAGTACAAGGTAAAAGAACATTACTAGTTACCAAATTTATGTACATAATATAACTTAACAAATCATTCTCTTCTGTATTTTTTTTTCGCGGCACTTGTTTCAGTTTCTCCTTTCGTATCCATTTTAGAAAATCATTTAATGAAGACCTGCAAAAATCATTAAAGTATTATGTTTTTCTTTAAAATTAGTAAACCCAAACTTAACATTAGTTAGAAAACTATATCTAAAAATCGAATTCGAGATCAAAAATGTAAACAAAGGTGTGCCAATTTTAAATAATAACCTCAATTGTGCAGTTTACCGAAAAGTACTATAACATAGTGCTAAAATTGTAGGCATATCATAAACAGTTAAAATATAATATTGCACACCGTTTCCAAATTTAAAGTGACGTAGACTACGATTCAAGAATAAAATATAATTGTTTGAATAAATCGTGCAAATTATTTTTATGCTACTGGCAATAAGGCAGTGGTCTTAAACATTTGGACTTCATTTAGTGTTTTCAACTAGCGAAACGCCTGGGCTTCGCATGGGTGCTTTTTACTAATGAAATAAATGAGAATTTTCTTACACAAACCTTGTCCTGACAATTATGAACAGAACAAAAAAGAAATCGGCCAAATCGGTCGAACTGTTCTCAAATGATGATTATACGCGACGCTTGCAACACCCTAATATTACAAGCGGCAACATATTTTTATATAAAAAATATATATAATTCTAAATATATAAATCTATCTAATGGTTTATATATAAAAAAAAAACTTAATTTGAATTACTAGGGAAATGTTGACTACCCCTGAACTGTCACTTTGACAATGACATTTCTTTGTTTACATTTTTGATCTCGAATTCGATTTCTGGGATTAAAACGAAGTACAAAACAAGTGAAAAACTGGCTTAGTTATCTTGTTAGGGTTCCGTACCCGAACGGTGCCAACTGGAACCCTATTACTAAGCCTCTGCTGTCCGTCTGTTTGTCTGTCAGCGGACTGTAATATTAGGTGGACAGTTGTAATTTTCTCTGACTGTGTATTTGTATTGCCGCTATAACGACAAAACATAAAAATAAAATAAAATTAAGTACACGAAACGTGTTTTTTTTCAGCGTTTTTCATCAATTTTCATAATACGGCACGGAACCCTTCAAGTGCGAGTCCGACCCGGACTTGATCTGTTTTTTTTTTCAGTAGGTACATTTCACAAAACATTTCTTAATTTTTGTACCAACAGCGCCTCAACGTCACTCGAGTCTACATCAACGCCAAAATATTCCTGAAGCACTGTTCTACAATTTCATATTTCCATACCAATTAACAAACCAGAACAAAACAATGCTACAGTAAATAGAAAATTCAAAGGAGGCGCAATTACGGAGGTACCTGTCGCGTAAATTTATGACCCTCTCCAAGAAAGCGCTCTTATCGCTATAGGTACAGGAACCTATAGAATTGTGTATAAAGGGAAGTATAAAATTACGCGCCTTGGAAGTAGGTCGTATTTTCATGTTTAGAGACTATTAATCTGAATTTAATTTGTAAAATAATGTGGGGATGTTAAGAGAATATTTATAAGAGTGTAAAAAACTAATAAAGCTGACTATTTGGGCAACATAAATGATTTTTCATTGTGTTGTTTCAAACAAAAGTAAGAGGTACCACTCACCCTTCAAGAGTTGGTTTAACGCAACCTATTATTTTTGTTAGAATTATGAGCTTTCCATGAAAAACTTTCAAAATTATATAATACGAACTCGTTGACATAGTATGCTAACATCTCAAACCACTAATTAGTTCTTACAACCTCGTAAGCACCCACACCCATCTACATGTACCTACCCGAAAATAGTTTTCAATTCATAATAATAATTGCATAGGTTACTCTCACACCTCGGCAAAATTAAACCTTCTTAATTATGACCTCTAAAAACTATAAAAGTTCCAAACCCTAAATCCTTCTTTACGAAATCTTAATAAAAAAAACTTTTTAGCAAAAAATAAAACCGACTTCTAAAACAAAACACTACAAAGTGAAAAATAGCTTTAATTTCGGAAGTCGGTGTCTTTGGTTTTGTATTTTCGTTTTTTGCCACCGACTTCCGAAATTAAAGTTATTTTTCACTTTGTAGTGTTTTGTTTTAGAAGTCGGTTTTATTTTTTGCTAAAAAGTTTTTATTTTTCACTTTTTAGTTGTGGAACCTACCCCACACAAATTCGAATACATAATTGAGCACAATAATTGTAGATATAGCCATGTAAATAACAGTGATAGGAAGTTATTAAAACACCATCACAACATCCATATAAAATAAGTGGGAAATATACGCATTATTGAAGCTAACTCAAAAACTCCTCGAGCAAAGTTATTAAAATTTATATGGGACCACCTCGGAAGTATACCCTTTCCAACAAAAAAAGAATTTTCCAAATCGGTCCATCCGTCTTTGAGTAATCGCGTAACAAACATACAAAAAAAAAATTAAAAAAAAAAAAAAAAACATACAGACGAATTGATAACCTCCTCCTTTTGGAAGTCGGTTAATAAATCAAAACCACAAAATTCACACTAAAATCAATCTAATCTGCCTAGCCTTTTCTCAAATATGTTGGGGTCGGCTTCCAGTCTAACTGGATGCAGCTCAATACCAGTATTTTTAACCCAGATACTGTGTAATACGATAACCCCTTGGTAAGACTGGTTGTCAGACGTTCGGGCTTCTGACGACCCGTAACGACTGTCAAAGATCTACGAATGACAGCCGGGACCAACAGCTTAACGTGTTTTCCGAGGCGCGGAGGATTTTCTGTATGTAAAGATGGTCACCCATCCACGGATCAACCTCGGCAAGCATAGCTTAACTCCAAACTATAAAAGTCCTAAATCCTTCTTTATGAAATCATAATATGTAAAAAGAAATCAAAAGCACAAAATTCTCACTAAAATCAATACTCGTACCAGATACGACACAGTCCGCAAAATATAAATTGGCTTTCATATATTTTAGGGGCACAAAAGTGTTTTGAAAAGTAGTTCACAGTAGCCCCTAATTCCTTTAGTTTTACTGCCTTTTCGGATGGTTTTTGGACCTCCGGCGTTACTCTGAAAATACGATAGGTTTTGTAAACTCACTTTGTAGTACATTGCGTGCTCGAGGGAGCTTTATTTATTTATTAATAAAAGTTTCATAACCGCTTCTTTAAACTATATTTATTAATAATTAGCCTTGGACTTATACAATATGTAACAAAAACCCTGTTGCTCCTTATACCTACGTTTTAAGAATCGGTATAATTACATGCGTAATAAAGCAAGTCATTTATAAAAAAACTGTTCAACAATAATAATTAAAATAAATACATATTTAATTATTAATATTTGTAATGTGTAACTGTTTTCTTACCTCTGCAATTCTGAATGAAGCAATGACGCGAAAAGAGAAAGAGATAGAACGTTCTCGCCACTTCGTTTGATCGGTGCCGCTGCGCCAGTGTGTATGTTTCTACACAAATTCGTGATCTTGTCAGCTGTTGTTCATCCCTTTAACGAGTGAATCTTTGAAAATATTGGTTTACACGGTATTTTTATGCACAATTGATAATTTGATTATTGTGTTTGTAAGTAAATGTATACGTCCCTAAAAAGCACACCAGGCTTTTTTTACATATTGTATAGTTGCCAATTACAGACTAACGAGCATTCTGAAAAATGAGTGATTACACAGAAAAATAAAAATATAGAACTGTGGTGGCACTAGAATTCAGATAAGGCAAAATTATAACATAAAGAAATATGAAATTACAAAACGATATTGCAATTTTGCCCAATTACTTAAAACTAAGACAAATATAATGTCAGGGTATGTAAAAATTTAAAAGTTGGGATATTAAGTACCTATTTTAGTATATATTTTTTTTAATTTGGGCTTAGAAAGTTTCGCTAAAGTTTAATAAAAAGATAAAATACATGTAAATATAAAATCTGAAGCGTTGCACAGCCACACTGAACGTAAATGGGAAAATAAATAAATGTTTATTCAGTATTCAAAATTTGTAAAATATTAACTTAAAATCTTAGAAATAATTTACAAAGGTATTATAATGTTAGGTGCCTGTACTAGGGTAAACCTGTATCACAGGCGGCATGAGCTTTTGTTTTATGGTAATATGGACTATAAAATTCTTAACAATATTAAACATTAGAAGTATTGAAATAATGACTATATTTAATTAATACATAATTTTATACCTAGTTTACTTAAATACCTTAACGATAAAAATAACAAAAAGTCTAATAAACCTACGTAATTTCTTATTTAGTTTGCGAAAAAATAGTTTCTTGCACTTTATATCCTAGTTAAACACATAGGTACTTATTATAATATTATTATGATATTGCGTCAGCTGATTTGGTAAGTGAGTTAATGTCAAAGTTGCACACAGTTAAATTACGTTAGAGGCTATGTGTATATTAGATTTTTGCAGCGGGTGGCTAATGTGCTTAGACATCAACAATATCGAGGGTTTGTAGGCCAGGGCAGTGTTTTGTTGTGTCGGCAGCAGGCCTTCAGCACGGAAGTCTGGCCTTGAGTATGACGCTCTAGGCGCCCTCGTAGTTGATAGAGTTGATGTACCTATATTCCGCTATTTTCCTAGCATGGCACTCGGCGTCTCTCGTTTTATGGTTAGGTATTGGACTTTTTAAAGCGTGAGCAAGTTGCACATTTTGGTGTATCAGCTTTTTTCGAGCTTTCTTTTTTTTCTTAATAATCTTGTACACATACTATCAAACCATCTTCCAGCCAGGGGTCTACCCTTTATAGCAGAACTTTTTATGTCAAAATATTATTTTGCATAACAGCGGATAGCATAAACTTCATTTCGCAGAAAATCGTTTGGCAAACACACATTCCATTCAAAGCTCATAATTTTGTAAGTCAGAACCATCTTTAAGCATAAATTTCATATCCATAACAATCAAAAAGTAGAACCATCATATCGCAGAAAGTTCACAGTCAGAATCGTCTTTTGGCATACATTTCATATCGATAGTCATTAAAAGGCAGAACTATCATACAAGCATACAAACATGCATGCAGCATACAAACATGCAAACAAGCATACACCGCAGCATGTAAGCGAGCATGCAACATGCAGGAAGCATGGTTTCTGTCACAGCCCAAGCTCGCGTGGGACCGCCTCGCCCCTCCGCGCCTCCGTAGGCTTGAATTACACTCTAAGTGTACGACCCAAGTGAAAAAGCATCCAGGGGTGCAAGTGGCGAAGAGCGTTCACCGAGCGCCGCTCGGCCGTCACTCAGGACACTCGCGAGTGTTTGTATGTGTTTAACACGAACGTCGCACACCCCGCCCCGCCGGACGCTCGAGTCGAGCGTGCACTCAGGCCGTACACTAAGAGTGGGGCAGATAAGACTACGTAGAGTCAGATTTGCAGCGATTCGTTTCTGTCACTAATTTTGTGGCACAACATACCTATTGGCTTTTTAAGACAGTATTTTTATTTTTATTTTAAATAATCGTTGCTCTAAATAACCGTATGCTAAACGAAATTATGCGGAATTTTAACTTGGCCAAATAAAATTCTGCCATCTTAAAAGTATGTCATTGTAAATTCGGACATGTAAACATTCGGTCAAACAATAATTATTTTACATAATTTATATGCCTTAAAGATATTCATTTAAAGAAGATTATGCCAAGTGTCTTATGCCAAATTTTCGGAGCAAGATTCTGCCAGATAGAGGGAACCCTCCAGCCAGATTTGAACTCGCTACGTCGAAAATTTTGTTCACATGGTCGAAAAATCCAAGTAAAAGTATAAAATTTCTTGAAAATGATTAAATTAGCGAAATTTTCTGAACTGTTGAGATTATCCAAACTTTTAAATTTTTGAATGACAGGTGGCCGCGTTGCCTCATTTCCTCTGGACTACTAGGTTTGAGACAGCTTGTATATTCTGAGTAAAAAATAAATCATTAAGGATTGTGCAAAGGTTGTTTTTCTACCGCTATGCATCGTAATAGAAGCTTGCCTTGCTATAGAAGATACTCTCTGAAAGATAGTACCTATCTTTATCAGAAATTATTCATCAGAATACTTTTCTTTAAGCCAAGTGGACCCTGACGACTTGAATAATACTAAGAAAACGCTGGGATGAAGACGAAGATACAGAAAATTCTCAGATTCAATAGAAGAACATGGTTTTCTTAACACAATAGACATGTCTATGACAACCATTTGTTTAATTTTTAATCCTTCATCAAAATAAGCTATGAATTGATTTGGTAAATTCCTTCTTCATCTTAGCATTTTTCGTCCGCTTTGCTTAAAGGAACATAAAATATACAGATTAAAAAAAAATCGGTTTAATAAAACATGGCATGTGAAAATATTGCTGCATTATTGAATAGTAGGCATGTTTTCATTTGATGGAAACCCCGATGCGGATCGAAAATCCAGACGATCACTTTGCTGGATTAATATTTTATTTACGTTTTATATTTTATATTTACCGGCATTCAGTTCCGGTTGGGCAATAAATTAAAAGGTGGATGAAGTGTGTATGTACTTTTATCCGTTTCATGCGTTTGGCCGTAAATTTTACTATTTTTTGCTACTTGTACAAGCAGTTGGAATGGAAAATTAGTTATGTAGGGATAGAGGCATCGGTACCTTTATTAAAATATCTAATTATCATATTCAATTCAGTTAACCAACTTTGGAAATCCTCAATCTTGACTAAAATTCAACAACTTATCGTTCTGAAAACAAGTTCAAAGTTGCCAATTTTAAAACCTTTAGATCGATTAACCAATAGTGTAAGTAGCTAATAATAAAAATCCGAAAATAGTTTCATAACTGGAAAGATTTTTCACATCTACGGAAATTTCTAAAAAATCTTAACTATGTACTTCTTCTTGGCGTTTCATAGTGAGATTCTAAATTATTTCATTATCTTCAAACCAGCAATGTACTCAAAAAATAACCCTGAAAATTCGCGTTTTCATAGTAGTAGCACGGGGGTGTTTTATAAGGGTTGTTTGGTTAGGCCGACCTTTTTTAGCCTTTCGGGCCCCCAGATAGTTTTAGTTCGGACGCTGTAAAATTTTGAGAATTACGTTTGGAAAAGTTTTTAGTAAAAGGGTAGTGTTTTTCGATCCTTTATTAGTTTTGAGGATTCTGGCGTTATTGTGATATTCGGCGGGTGTTCTGCATTATTTGGAAGAAGTGATAGTGGGTTTTGGTGTGTGCTGTTGTTTTAGAGCTTGTTTTAATTTGTAACTTTTACAATATTTAACAAAACTAACTATACAAATAAATACAACAACAAAAGGACACTTAGGCCTATGTTCACCAACATGCAAACGAACGGTTAGGTATTTAAACAGCTGGTTTATGTCAAATTTCCTAAGGAAAGAACTGATTAAATATCTAATCAGCCGTTTAAAAGTCGGTGAACTCCACCCTTAGGCGTCGAAGAACTCGTCCGCATCGCTGTCATCCGGAAACGTGTCCAGAAGACTGATAGCATTTCCACGTTGAATGACAATACTAATTCTTTAGCCAAAGAAGAATGAAGTTTGTAACTTATTATTTGACGAATTGGATACAATAATGTAATAGTTTTTATTAGGTTTGGGGTGATGGGAATACTGCCGTTTCCTACTTTAATTATCTTCCGCTTGTATTAGTGCAAAATTATTTTTCAAGTAATATTTTTTTAAATTCTGAATTGTGCTATTTACATAGTGACTTATTGCAAATGCAATACTGCTTTAGCATATTTCAAAATTCTATAATATTTTATTTTTTATTTTCACCCCCTTTTAACCACAAGACGACCCAAAACTATTCCACTACAATATCCCAACTAAAAACTAAGATTAGAACCGAAATTAATTAACCAAGCCGCGAAATGAAGTTGAAAAATTGATTAAAGCCCCTTTAACCACACCGAGCTACAGAGGGGGGTGAATACTACCTCCACGGAACCGTCAAAGTTTCGCGAGGGGGCGAAAGGGGGGCAAAAATGAACCACCGGCATGAAGACGGATCGAGGAAGTTTAAATTTAGAGAATTGTTGGGTTTCTTTCTCTGTCGCTGTTCGCATTTATGGAATTTATTCGCGTTAGGTATTAATGGATCGTGAAGAAGTTGGAATTTCTTATTGAATTAATTATTTTGTGTAATGATGAGATTTTCATAACATAACACCGTGCATGTTTTTCCCATAAGGGTTGGGCAGAGATAACAAGCACACTCTTATTTCGCCAGTTAGATAATTTAAGTTCTAAGTTAGCTATATGGGGCGAGAGTGGGGGTGATATATAAATTATGCCAATATTAAACTCGATAAGCAGTTGATTATAAGACTGGGTTGAGTAATTGTAAGTAAGGCAGACGGGTTATATGTGAAAGGCACAGACGCCGGCAGAGAGTTCCACACTTTGGTTGAGCGCAGAATAAATATGAAATAGAAGCGCTGGGTACGACTGGTCGTAATATCAACCAAGTGCGGATGGTACCCTTTTTTTTTGAAAAAAAAGGGTACCATCTTTTTTTTTTCAAAAAAAAGGAAATCATCAAATAACTTCTCCCGCTCTGGGTGGAGCGGGAGGGCGTATCAGACTTCTACTGACTTAAACCCACCCGTGTTCCGTCAGTTGCCTGTGCTAGGGCCACGGTAACTCTTTCGAACAACCCGCAACCCTAGCGGGAAGGCGGATACGTTCGTTACCCTGCAGTACGTACGTTCGGTAGTAAAAGGGAACTCCTGCGTACACACTCCGAAGTACAGTCTGTAGAAGACCGACAGGCAAGCAACATTAAAACCTTACAAACATAAAGAATTGAATCATTTGTGGTACAAGCGGGCCTAAAAATCTTAAATCTATAACTTTAAAACTCATTTTCTTCTCCTTTATTACAAAGCAAAGCTAGTATTGTACGTATCAAACTTTGTATAACCTCAGGCCTTTCGTTATGACAATATTATTCAGACGTCAGCTTCATTAGAATACGGCAGAGCAAGATGGCGCTAGATTACACGCTGTATCAATGTGACTTAATTGAATTTGTAACAGTATGGAAGATTGATTTGTTTTTTTATTTATAAAGTTCCTCTGAACAGAAAACGAAGTAAAGAAATTCGACCGCCTTTCAACTGATTGGTTTCCATTAACCCCTAAACTGTCTTACGTACACATTGTGTAAAAAATCTTTATATCATAGGTATATAAACGTATATCAGTATATGTAAGTACGACCGCGGTCTTACAGTGGTTCTGAACCTATGGGGTTCGGCTGACATTCGAGCACATATTGATATGAACTTATGGGGTTATTCGGACAGTTCAGGATTGGCCCTAGATTTGCTTTTGTATCATTTTACTGCTAAAAATAGAAGAATTAATAATAATAATAATAATAACCTAGGACATTATTCACACGGTCATCTGGTCCCAAACTAAGCAGAGCTTGTACTATGGAAACCAGATAACTGATATATACTACATATACTACTTTTTTTTTTTTTTTGTAAATACATACTTATATAGATAATTACACCCAGACTCAGGACAAACAGATATGTTCATGCACACAAATGTTTGTTCTGGATGGGAATCGAACCCACGACCAGCGACATGATAGGCGGTATCTTAACCAACCACGCCAACTGGCCTGTCAATTGGGATCATAGTCAATATTTTCAGTAATCAACATACGAATAGCTTCAAATCCCCACGATTTTAATCATTTTTTAACCTTGCACGTACCGTAACACCACACATGTATTCTTCTCAGTGGTGTATACCTAGGTGCAGCCAAATTACGCCGGTATTTTTAAGTCCCGTATAAAATTGGGCAAGCTATAAGCTTATAAATCTTAACACTTCTCATTATTTGGCCAAAAAATACGACAAAAGAAAAACATCGGTGTGTGCCCATGACGATAGAAGTGAAACTTACGACTGGAGCCAGGTATACTCAATTCAGCATCACCGACCGACTGGAGCCAAGTTCACGCGATTCAGCGTCACCGACTGGGGTCGAGTATATCTAATTCAGTGTCACCGACTCGAGCGTGACAGTTCAGTTTCTTTCAATGTTCAGAAAGAGTGCCTACAGAAATATTCACTTCAAAAACATAAAATAAAACAGCCATTTTCTCCCACCTGCAAGTACGTCTCAAGAGAAGTACAAAGACAAACGGCAAGTTCAGAAGTAGCAAGTAGAGAGGCGCTCAGGAAACTCTCGAAACAAAGGAAGGTAATTGAAAATTCTATCAAAACTTGCCACGAACGAAGCCAACGAAGCTAGTTGGAGTGCTAGTGAGGTACTGGAGTATATAGGGATGGGAAAGGACCACTGAGATTTAAATATGTTCCTACAATTTTCCAGAAAATGCTTTCGGTAAAAATATAAAAAAATATATAAGTAGGTACGTATTTCTCTGATGTTGTTTTTAGAAATTGAAATGAAATGTTACATTTTTATTGCAAACGAAATTAAAATTGGCTCACGTCTTACGATTTTAATTTACCATTTGTTTACGGAAATTAACAAGAGTATTTTTTAAATTTCTAAATCCAGAAAAATGTTATGCCTTGAAGCATTATTACACCTTTATTTAAATTACAACTAACATTAAATATACACATTTTATTTATTTGCGTACAATTAAGAGCGTTTAACCCGCGCGGGCTGGCAACATCGCATTTCTACAAGTTTTTTCGTGATTATTTTAATACATTAAATCAAATTACATTTTTTTTTTTAAAGTCTATCTAGATCGTTGGTATTTATAAGTATGTTTGCTACTTTTTTACAGTTATTTTGGTATATACTCATAAAAGTTGACATTATAGACAATATTGTCAATTTTATTGATTTTTTTTATTGTTATTTTTTTTTTTGGTATTGTCAATTTTGTTTTTAATATAGATGCTCTATTGAAAAAAATAGTAATTTTATTTAAATCAAATTACTATTTTTTCTTAAAATAATCACGAAAACCTGTAGAAGTGCGACGTGACCAGCCCACACGAGATAAACGCTATTACAGAATATTCACTTGATGCTTTATCAGTGATAATATATAGTTAAAACTCAAACTAAAACTCAAATTCAATGCATATTTATTAATAAACCAAATACAGGCACTTTTTAATTGTTAAGGGGTCAAGTCAGTCACAAAAACGAACCTAGTTGCCCATTCCAAAACGTACTAGGTACGTATGGAGAAGAAAGGGCAAATATTAAGTAATTTAAAAAATATTCCCGTCTAATTCAAATTTACCGTTACCGTTCCACCACCACATCACTACTCTCTGTATAAACGAAACGGTCCAAAGTTGAGTTCCGTCTTGCGACGTGTTTGACAATCAAAAGTTGACGCCGCCATTATTCCGCCAACGTCTTATTCCAACATCCACTTTGAGCGTTCATTAGACTGATTAATAATAGTTTTAGATTGAAAATTAAATAGACTGGAAAGTAGCATAATCAGCTTATAATGTACGTAGTGTTGGGACACAGACCTCGTCTCTGTGTGGAGGTAGTGGGCTGTAATTTTCCACGCGGGCCCAGTGCGGGTTGGTAGATGTCACATGACTTCGAATTTTTGGTTCTAGAACATGCTGGTTTCCTCAAATTATTTTCCGTCACAGTTTATTTATACAAAGTAAAGTGCCTTTCTGGTCTCGAACTCAGGACCTACAACTCCTAAGTCGGGGCTGATACCACTGGGCCACCACTGATCTCCGGCCGGAAAGTACCTAGCAGCTTAAAAATAATAAAGCCAGTGTAAAAACAATTTCCACAAACATAACTGTTGCGTTCCGTTTTGAAGGGTATGGGTTCCAAATAAAAATCCGGTCAAGTGTGTGTCGGACCACGCACAATGAAGGGTTCCGTAGTTGGGACGAATTTATCCCACGAACAAACTTAGCATTGTAGTTGAAAAACGTGTTTTACATGCCTTCCAACTGCAAATGTAAGTTTTTACGCTCAATATTGAGAGATTTACCATGTTATTTTAAGACTATATACTTCTTATACCTACGTTTTCCTGTAATTTACCTATAGAACTATTTTCTGTATTTTTTTTTATTTTAGGCTTAGTAGTTTCGGAGATAAGGATAAGGGAAAGGTTCATTTTCGTCTATATTCTTAAATAAATTTAAAATAATTTATTTTAAAAAATATATTTATTTGAGGCCTTTACAGTAAGCCCTTTCATTTGATATGTCACACGGCACAGTTTGCAAAACTTCTTTTTTAATTTTCTTATTCGCCCCAAAAAACCATATTCAAAATCCATTTATTTGCGTTGCGTGTAAGTAAATAAATGAATTTTGTCCGTGTTTGTGACACAGAAATTCATACGTGTACCAAATTTCAACTTAATCGGTTCATTAGATTCGGAGCAAATTGGCTGTGACAGACGGACAGACAGATACACGAGTGATCCTATAAGGGTTCCATTTTTTTTTTCTTTTGAGATATGGAACCCTAAAAAGTAAAATAATAAGTACCTACAATAGCTATTTTAGCTACCAGATATTTACTTTTATCTTTTTTACCAGTTCAGATATTAAAGAACGTTCGCTTTCTATTTTCAGTCTCAATCTGACAAAAATCCGAATTTACCTATATTTGTAATAATCTATTTACATTGATTGTCGCGGAGATGAGATTGTGACAATTGGCCTTCAGGTCAGAACCTTTCATTGTAAATGTCTTACATTCTAGATTACAACTATGTACATATGTCTTACCTATTAGAACAACATTGGACTACCCGATTGTTTTTGTAAGTAAATCTCTTACTTTCTAGTGTACAACTAAATATATTGCACGTCTCGATTGTTATTGTCTCAGCTACTGGAGCTACATTGCACTTCCCGATTTGTCTTGTAGGTAAATGACACATCTTACATCCTAGTTTACATCTATATCCGGCCGCCTGCTTGGTATTGTGTTAGTGTCTTTGTTGTGTGTGTACCCGATAATTACTGTAGGTAAAAGTATTACCTTCTTGTTTATAATTTACTACTAATTTAGTTTACAATTAAATTGCACTACTCACCTGTTATTGTAGGTAAAGATTTACCTACAACAACAGGTGAGTAATGCAATTTCAAAATCGTAAATTAAATTTTACTGAAAAATGATTACATAAATTCTAAAGATTCAATATTCAGTTCTAAGTTGGAAAATGTATCGTTCTCTTCTTTGTTCTACGAAACGTAATTCGCAATAAACCAGGCGATGCGATGCGATTCGTTCGTGCGATAAAAATAGTCCTATATAAGATTATTGAGTATTCGAAGAAATGGCAAATTAACTATATAGGGTGTAAGTGTAAACAGTGGCAACATTTTAAGGGGTCATTGTACTCATCATTATGAACAACTTTTACTATGAGACCAAACCTGAAATCACGAAAAAAAATCTGCTGTTCAGTACATATATGTTAGCATAATTCGTCAAAATGTAGGGAACAGCTGATTTTTTTCGCGGTACCAACATGTCATCTTAGAAGGGGTTCGTAGTCTGTTTCCTTGAAATGTTTCCCACATAACCTCGAAAAATCACTTGATTTGAAGTTTTTTAATGTCAGTGCCTTTTCCCACTTTCTCTTAATGATAAAATTACTTGGGAATTTGCCTACGCCCATTTCTTTCATCCAAAGGCTACACAACGAGCCATTATATTGATAAAAATCACAAAAACACAAAATATTGTTTAATTTCTATGGAATTTGACAGTTCATTTGAGATAAACACTCACCGCCATTTACGCGGAACTAATGGACAGTTTTCTTCTCCATTATAAAAGTTTATCATCTTTATACACAATTTAAATTCAACTGATCTGTATACGATAATAAATATAATATTAATACGTCTGTGTTCGCAATACAAGCGTTTCAAACGAGGTACAGCTAATTTAAATTTCTATTAAAACTTGGCAGTCGCGGGGCGTACTGTCAAAGGCAATCACAATGTTTTATGTATACAATAAAGCTCTTGTTATGTGTGAATGCGGCCTTATGCGCGTGTGCTAAGATTTTGGGACGAAAAATGATGAAAAATGGGGTTTAAGTGTGAGTGGCAAGATTGGTTGAAGTTTTGCCTCAAAAATAATTTGATGTGCTGTGTTGAATATGGTTTCAATTTATTGCTCTATTTTTGATTTCAACAAATCAATAACGTTTTGGTCTAAAGAAGTTAGGATTACGATTTTAGGTGATGTCAAACAGTTGGTATTATATATTTAAATTTTTGGATTGAATTATTGTAACGGCCAGTCAAATTGTTTTTGATTTGAATCTAATAGCAAAATCAGTATCGCTTTTATTTTTACATGAAACTGAAATCTGTAGAACTATCAAATAGTTACTTAATTTAGAAAACATTTTGCAAAGCCATCTTGAGCCATAATACGCGATTCGTCTACAAAGTTTATGAACTTATACGTTTTCTATTTAATCAAAGAAAGCCGTTTGAATACTCAACAACAAAAGGATCATTTTTTTCGGATTTAACTCAATAATTTAATATAAAATAGACTTTTAATCGGCCACAGAATCTTTATAAGAGAGCGGGCGGCAAACGTCTTCCTGTTTGCTTATAAAAACATTGTATGTGCTACATAAGTAATGTATATAGTAGGTATATCAGTTATCTGGTCTCAATAGTACAAGCTCTGCTTAATTTGGGATCAGAAGCCGTGTGTGAATTATGTCCTAGGTTATTTTTTATTTTTCATACATATCTCGGGATCCTAGGGTCCCGGCTTTGGAAGGCATACGAGGGGCCGAAGCCAACTCGCAGAGGCCCTTAAATAATTTTAAATGATGAGGAGGCACCAACCGACTATTATTCCTGTATGCACTATGCAAGTGCACCCAAGGACAACCTCCGGTTGGTGCAGGACTATTGCAGGACATAGAAACAAAACATATTGGGCTACGGGTTTGGGTGGCTATAGTGGATTGGTTACCCAGAACTATGAAAGGACTATGTCTCCTGCCTGTTCAATGTTATATGTATGTAATACATGTATGTATATATTATTATAAGTATGAAGATTATTGAAGTACCTACTGCCTAGCCTTTTCCTAACTATGTTGGGGTGGGCTTTCAGTCTGAATACCAGTATTTTACATGGAGCGACTGTCTATCTGACCCCCACAATCCAGTAACTGGGTAATTCGAATCCCCTTGATAAGACTTGATGTCAGACTTTCGGGCTCCTGATGACCCGTAACGACTTTCAAAGATCCACGAATGGCAGCCGTGACCAATGGCTTATCGTGCTTTCCGAGGCACGGAGGAGTCTCGGTATGTAAAGATGATCACACATCTACTGACCAACCCCGGCAAGCGTAGCTTAACCTGATGGATTGACCCGTGCAGCTGTTATTACTTAGCTACGAGCACCTCTAAGAGAACCTACCTACAGGTTATTAAAGTATTTAGTCTTTGACAATTTTTTTTTAAAACAAAGATTTTTAATGCTATTTAGTTGAGATATGAAGAAAACAATTATAAAACATCCTGTACATTAATATTTTACCTTTCTATGCGAGGCCGTTAAGTCTGTTATAAAATTACTTTATGACCCTGTTGCTCTATAAAATGTTAGCTAGTTTATGAATATTTATAATACGTAAACTTGTAGCAATTAATTAAATAATTGGCCTTTTGCAAAAGAAAGTAATATTGATGGAAACATAATAAAAATTAACACTAAATAGTAGAAACAGTACCCTTGTACAGACGCCAGCAGGTCAAGCTACCCGAAACTGTAAAATTTTCCCAATCAACCTTGAACCTAATGCTTTAGCGATAAAGTTGAAAATCTGTTAAAGAAATTTGACAGATTGTCGTAGCTTGATGTGCTGGCGTCTGTACACAAAATTATAACTAAGTCGTATCTCTATGTATTTTACTGTGTGTACATAAATAATAATAAAAAAAACACGCACAATGAAGTTGGGATGATTTTATCCCAAGAACGAACATAACATTGTAGTTGAAAAACATGTTCTCCCAGACATTCCAACTGCAAATTTAAGTTTGTATGCACAATATTGAGAACGGGTTCGATTCCTGGCTAGAAATATTGATTTTTCAAAAGTCCAATGATGCAGTTTTAGTTTTCATCAAAATCGAGCCCGCGACTCCTTTGAGTACTTTTCGCTATTCCTCATAGTTTCGAATTTGGCCATCCACGCCCACTTGAATACTTCACCCTGTATAGTATAAGTACTTATTCTCATCTATTTCTCCACCCTTTTCTATCACAATAAACAATATATTATCTATTAACCACATCTCAGACAGAAATTTTCTATAAATTCTAAAAATTGTCTCCTAAAATCGATTTCACGATACAAATTAAAAACCTAAATTGAATTTTCGTAAACTCCAAACCACTTCGTCTTTCTCAATTCGTCCTTATGTACCCATTTCAAGTTTTAATGAGTTTTATTAAAGCAAATACGTCTAACTTGAAAAGTTTCACTTGAGTTTTAAGTTGTAAATAAGTAAATTAAAATTCTTGTTTACAGGCTGTTGTTTTGAAGTAAATACGGTATAATTTACATCTAAGTTAAGTATTAACTAACTTATCATCAAGCCTGTTTTCCCCAAAGGGTTAGGCAGAGGTGAATAGTAGGTACAGACGTACAGACGCCAGCACATCAAGCTACTACAATCTGTCAGATTTATTTAATAGATTTTCGACTTTATTGCTAAAGCATTAGGTTCAAGGTTGATTGGGAAAATCTGACAGTTTCGGGTAGGTTGACCTGCTGGCGTCTGTACATACCCCTACATTTCATTATATATGTAATCCATTGTCAGTAAGACTCCGGGTTACTACAAAAAAACCCTGTTGGAGATTTATATTTAGGTTTTTAGGGTTCCGTACCCCAAAAGGAAAATCGGAACCCGTATAGGATCACTCGTGTGTCTGTCTGTATGTCCGTCTGTCACAGCCAATTTGCTCCGATTCTAATGAACCGATTAAGTTGAAATTTGGTACACGTAAGAATTTCTGTGACCCAAACACGGATGAGTATAATTTTTTTTTTTAATGTTTTGCTAACTGTACCGTGTGACATATCAAATGATTTTTTTTTGTTTTAAATGGATTATGCAAGTAAAAGTTGCCGGCCATTTATCAAGCGTGTTTTTCTTTTTACACAGATATCAAAGAGCAAAAATACTGATAGTCTTGCAAATTAAAGGAAATTATCTTAATTGAAAAACTTAAAATACTTTTTAGCTTTTCCATCAAATAACATTAACGGTCAAATTTGAATGACGTAAAACCATTAATAAGTCATTGCAATGAAACTCTTATCTCATCGTAATAAAGTGTTGATGCTCATCGAACACCCCATTTTCCCCTAATTTTCTATCATTTTCTTCATATTTCTTTTTTTTGCGAGAAAAAAGCATTAACATTGGTTGTATATGATTTTGAGTCCCGCTAGGGTATTTTACAAAAAAATAAAAAAGATAAATAGCAAAAAATCTGTATTTTTTTATTATTTTTCCCGTTATTAGCGCCCCAAAATCCATCTGAATCAATCGCCACTCGAAGAGACCCCTGTAGACCTGTGTAATTAAAATACAAAAATTAAAGTAAACTCTTAGCTTTCAATAAGTTCATAGATTATTATGTATTGCAGAAGCAAGAATTTCTGAACGGGCAAGGTGTTACGGCGATCAAGGGGTCGTGGGTTCTAACCCTGTTGAACTTTGATATGAACCCAGTTTTGGCGGAGCCAGATTTCCTTTCCGTGTAGAGAATTAAATACGTTTTGATTACCTACGAAAAATAAAAATAAATGTTAAGAGTTTCATACAATCCTAACTAATATTATAAATGCGAAAGTAAGTTTATTTGTTTGTTTGTTACCTTTTCACGCCTAAACCACTGAACCGATCATCCTGAAATTTTGCATATACGTTGTCACGTGTACAGAAACAGACATAGGGTACCTTACATCTCGAAAAAAAGTACTGTTCCCGAGAAAAACAACAAAAACTTTCTTATGATAGTAGATGGCGCCACGTGTCTTTGGAATCACGATTGAATTGTATTATTATAAAAACTTTAGTAGTGTGTTAAGAGTTTTTTTTTTTTTTTTTTTTTATTTAAGTACCTTATACATTTTTTGAGTCTAGAGTGTCGATAGACCAGTTTTCCATAATACTATTATAAATGCGAAAGTGAGTTTGTTTGTTTGTTACGCATTCACGCTAAAACCGCTGAACGGATTAGGACATAAGTTACTTTTGATCCCGGTAGTGCATTCCCGTGGGATAATTTCCGACAAGAACGCAGGCGAAGCTGTGGGCAAAAGCTAGTAAATTATAATTAGGAAAGGTACAGACGCCAGCACATCAAGCTACTACAATCTGTCAAATTTCTTTAATAGATTTTCGACTTTATTGCTAAGGCATTAGGTTCAAGGTTGATTGGGAAAATCTGACAGTTTCGGGTAGGTTGACCTGCTGGCGTCTGTACCTACTACTTTACAGGAAAGATGAGTACCTAGTATGATAAAATTTAATCTAGTATTTATTTTACTTAATGTGATTCTGAATTTCACTTTAATTATTGATTTATTAAAACTATAAGCAGAACTAAAAAACATACCGTAATAAAAGTGGAGTCAAAGTTAGATGGAGATGATGCAGGGACAAAACATGGCAGTTGCAACATAAAGGCTAAATAGTACAAAAGTAACTATAAATACAATAATAAATACCTCGATATACACATACATACATACAGAATAAACTTTGCCAGAAAAAATAACGATCAGTAAAAGAAAAAATGAATCCAGCAAATCACCGTTGACATATCAAGAATGAAAAAAAAATGAATGAATTGATGAATTATTATTTATAATTATTTGACAGGCCAGATGGCGTGGTTGGTTAAGATACCACCTGCTATGCCGCTGGTCGTGGGTTCGATTCCCATCCAGGACAAACATTTGTGTGCATGAACATGTCTGTTTGTCCTGAGTCTGGGTGTAATTATCTATATAAGTATGTATTTACAAAAAAAAAAAGTAGTGTATGTAGTATATCAGTTATCTGGTTTCCATAGTACAAGCTCTGCTTAGTTTGGGATCAGATGACCGTGTGTGAACAATGTCCTAGGATATTATTATTATTATTATTATTATTATTATAAAGTCGATTTTGGGTTATACCAAAAAAACTAAAACTATGAAAAATCTACAAAATCCTACTAAGGTACCAAATGAACATTTCAAATGAATACAACAAAATTTCAGTCAGCTAAAGAATAGAGACATCCATTTCTCTGAATAGCTACAGTATTAGTATTTAGTTTAGTATTTGAATTTAATCATTTCTTTCATTCAACTTTCTTAACCCGAAAACTCTATAGGTACCTACATAAAAAAAAAAACAAAACAATAAACAAATTACACAAACATAAATTCCGAAAAACAACACACAGCATAAAAGCAAGTAACACGAACACGTTTAGTACCGCGGCACCGCTCGCACTTGTTGTAACTCTTGGTTCGCCTTACTCCCCCCTTTCACCCCTCTCCTGCCCCAAGACGCGGAATATTTACATAAATTTACAAATTTCGCGGCGAAATAAAATTTTGTAGGGCTGTCACGGTGCAGAGACAATAAATCACTGTGAAATGGTGACTTGCAAGGTGTGTTGCGCTAGAAAGTCGTATGGAATGGCGTGATAGTTCCTATCTTATTGTGAAAATTACTGTTGTAGAAGGCATCTGGTGTCATTACATTTCATGCAACCTTAGGTAGTCTTTCATGCGCTAGATCGCAATTTCATTTTTAGTTCAAGAAGACTGTATTCTAGATAATTTCATACCCTGACGAAGTCTAAAGAATGTAGGAAGAAAACCATATTTTTATTAAGTTGCAGAACCAATTGTGTGTGGGAAAACCTACACAAAAAAAACTTCTGTAAAGGGGCTTTGTGAGTAGTAGTAAAGTAATAACAGCCGCACCGGTTGATCGACCAGATTAAGCTACGCTTGCTGCAGTTGGTCCGTGGATGGGTGACCATCTTTACATACCAAGACCCTTCGTGTCTCGATAAGCATGTTAAGCCGTTGGTTCCGGCTGTCATTAATGGATCTTTGACAGTTGTTACGTCGTCAGAAACCCGAAAGTCTGACAACCAGTCTTACCAAGGGTAACGGTATTTCTCAGTAACTGGCTTATAGAGGGCGGATAGGCAGTCACTCCATGTAAAATACTGGTATTCAGCTGCATCCGGTTAGACTGGGAAGCCGATCTCAACGTAGTTGGGGATACAGCTAGGTAGATAATGTAAGTCACGATTGAAATCTCGCAAACAAAAAATTCGCCATCAAAAATCATCATCGAAAACTTGGCAGCCCTAGAACTAGAGCATAGTTGGCGGGTCGCCCCCCAGGTAGTCGGGGAGCTAGGGTGGCGTCGTTTTTCATGTTTAATTTTAACTTTGCAAAGCCGGCGTTTTAATAAGCACCAGTCGTCTTTCGCGTTCAGAATTTTATGCTCTGCCAGCAACCTTTACGTTCCGAATGCGAATTTCGTTTTAATGCCACACAGGAGACGCGAAGTTTTATTGTGTTCAAATTAGTTTTGCGTTACTGTCGTGTAAAAATTTAAATGTGGGTAGTTTTTTTTTTGTTTTATGTTGGCGTTTCGTTTTTGAGTGGTTTGGGATTTGTATTATTATTTTTGTGACGCTTTATGTTTCGAAAATAATGTAAGCAAGAATAAGTGATATTGAAACTTTGCAGCTTCAGGACTTGTTATGCAATTACATCTAAACAAATAAATAAAATTTTGTGTTTGTTTGTAATGTCAAAATAACAGCTTTTTGCTAAATGCATATATACACTATATACCTACGATACTTATAAAGAAAATGCAATTTTTAAAATTTTCTGTCTGCCCGTTTGTTCCGGCTAATCTCCGAAACTGCTGGACTGATTTTGACGGGACTTTCACTGGCAGATAGCTGATGTAATGAGTAACTTAGGCTACTTTTAGTTTAGAAAAAGAATTAGGTTTCCGTGCACAAAAATAAAACCCATGAAATTGTGGACGAAACCCGATTCCATTTAGGAAGTATTGAAATCCACGCGGGCGAAGGCGCGGCAACAGCTAGTACACACATAAACTCACGCCTTCTTCTCATGGGGGTAGGCAGAAACTGCAGAACGCCACCTGCTACGATCCTTTTGCTTCGTTTACGTTCATACATCTGGTGCAAGCAAAAGATGGTGTTATGCAATTAGTGCAAAATTAATTGCACCTTGAAACGATTTAGCTACATTGCAGTGGTTTTAAAAATCCAGATTTTTGTTGTAATCGTCGAGATTTCTATTGTCTGTATGACAGAAATTTAAAAAAGTAAGTAAATAAAAAGTAATACCTACCAGTATTACAAAATTATAAATCACACAATTCATTGTATTAAAATAAACAAAAGCCTCTTTTGCGAAACCTCAATAAACCTAACCTTTCAGTAATCATCTTCGCGATATCAAAACCTTACCGAGATTACAATTAAAATAACTAAATACATTAATGCCGTACGGCCTAAGCAGCTAAGCTGAGCAGTAAAACAAGGAACGGAATATTAAAACCGGAGGCACCAACGAAAGCCATTAAAATGCGTAATTGCTGGATTAAAGCGCCCAAGATTCCTCTATTTGCCTCACAATTCCTGTACAAACTACCATACCTTCCAAACAGACAGCCTAAAAAACACTCCTCTGAATTTTCTGCACACTGTGGAATTTTAAACAAATTGCAATAGCATTTTGCTACTCTGTGGCATGTCCAAGATGGCGCGCGTTCCTAATTTGAACTTCGATTCGACGCGACGTGCCGTACATACGTCATGAGCGCGGTCTCAAGATTAGGCGATTTACATCGGCTTTTTCGTATTTCGAACGCACGGTGCTAGCTGAATCGTTTCATGCTTTTGCCTTGAATATAAATGTAATGCCGTTGGTAATTTAAATGTGGAACGTGGCGATTTCTTTTTAATTAGAGGTTGGCAATGGAATTAGTTGAGGTTTTTTAGGGTTGAATTTAAGGTGTAGGTACCTAATTGGGTATTATGTCTACATGTTCTACATACTAATATTTAAATTATTTATAGAAAATTGTAATAACTTAGGGCTGTTTAAACTGGCCTACTCTAGATTTGTGCATAGAAGTGTGTCAAAACTTCCTAATTTTCAATTTGTTTCTCCTGGAAGGGTCAAACTACCAAATAATCTTAAATAACCTTTCGTAAAATCAATTAAAACTGATTCATAATAAAACAGCAGCAAACTTAAAATCTATAAAGTGCCTCATATTTCAGACACTAAAAACTAAAACATTAATTTAACTTTGTACTACCATTAAATTTTTATAAAAAAATAATCTCATCTGTTCTGACAAGATAACTCTCATAAAATATTCAACAAAAAGAAAACCAAACAGCTATAAAAAAACATGTTAGAAAAACCCCACTATAAAGCCAGGCTGTAAAAACTTTCGCACCCCGCTGGGCGGAGAAACACCCCCTAAACACATCTATAAATCTATATGACGTCATTAAGAAAACGGAGAGCGATCGTCTTGCGTATACCCGTCTCCCTCAAACCCAGTCTAACACAAAAGCAAGAGCGAGATAGACAATGTCTTAGTAAAGAACAGGAGCTTCTCCCTCTCTCTCACTCAGTGCCTTACAATGGTGAAAAGACGGCGAAAATTAAATAATACTTTGTCGTTTAAATTGAAAAGGGGGTGTAGGAGGTAGTTTGGAAAATTTTCGGGGGTTAGAGGTAAAAAGGTATTGATTTTAGGAGATTAGTCGCGTCTATTGTGGGTCTTTATACTTTGTGGTTGTTCACTACCGTTCTATGTTTGAAGATTATGAATTATTCTGGAACTTTACGTGATGGCCATCTTAGAAATTGTGGTGCGGTTTCTAAGACATTTTTTTATCCTCAAAAGGTTTTCGCCTTGACTGGTTTATTGTGAGAAACAAAACAGTTAGGTAGATAAAAATCGTTTTGCGTTTAGTTTTTTTTTTTTAACAAACTTGATTCAAATTCAATATAATAAATATAAGTAGGTACTTACACTTCTTGATTATTTTATGAGTAGATAATTCGTTATTATCTTTCTTTATAAAGCCTTATAATTATGCACAAAATTTTATTATAAGCCCTATAAAAATCTCAAAACAGTAATAAACAATTTACACATTCTGCCGTTACTGCTTCTATATCTACGAATTCAATTTGATTCGGAATTCAAAATAATTGCCAAGGCGTCACAATATGGAATGGACTGGTATCATCGATGCTATGGACATGTATGCTATGGACTAAACATGCTTAGAAGTATAGATTTCTAAGTACTCACAAAAAAATAATAAAAATAAATTAGTCAGGATTGTTTTACAAATGGTTTTAATAATAATGGCTAAGTATTCCTTCGTGCCTCGGAAAGCACGTTAAGCCATTGGTTTTGGCTTTCATTCGTGGATCTTTGACAGTCGTTACGCGTCATCAGAAGCCCGAAAGTCTGACAACCAGTCTTACCAAGGGGTATCGTATTACCCAGTGTCTGGTTGTGGAGGTCAGATAGGCAGTCGCTCCATGTAAAATACTGGTATTCAGTTGCATCCGGTTAGACTGGAGGCCGACCCCAACATAGTTGGGAAAAAGCTAGGCAGATGATGATATTACGAAAGGCTTTTGATAATTTTCTGACTAAAATAAAAATTCCTTGGCTGGAAACTCATAAAATACAAATATATTTTTTTACTTATGGATACCTTTATTATATTTGTTCAATCTAAACTCCCTTAATTATAAAAGTAGGGCTAATGAACCTACAGTATGAAACATTAAAAATAGGTTAGTGATTAATAATAGTTCCGTTAATTCATTTAAAAAATTCTATTACAGGTCACGACGCTGTTTTCAAGATGGATATAACAAGAAAAATACAGCAAGAATGAAATTCTGGAATCATGTTAGAACAAATGCATTGTATTGAAGCAAAATCAAGGCAAGACAAGTGAAGACTGCAAAGTTTGAAAGGTACTGTAGAGGTTTCATTCAAGCCCCTGACTATTTATATCAGGCTGGTAATATCTTTGACATTCCAACGGTCACTTTTATAAGAAAGCCTTGCTAGTTAGGGTTCCGTACCAAAATGGTAAAAAAGAACCCTTATGGTGCGACTCAGTCTTTCTGTCTGTCCGTCTGTCTGTCACAGCTGGATATCTCAAGAACTACTAATGCTATCAACTTGAATTTTGGAATAGTTTTAGAAATACATTTGACCAACTATTTTGCAAATAAGAAAGAAATAAAAATATATATAATTTTTTTTTTGCAAATGAAACGGGCTCTTAAAATTCAAAGTGGGGCTACTAGGGCATTTGGGGTAACATTTATGAAAGAACGATGTTTGTACATTTTCAAACATTTTTCTTTTTTTTTAGGCCGAATAGTTTTCGACTTTTGATGATAAATGTCAAAAAAATGCCGCTTTATGTCCGAAGTTTGCATAGAAAAAAATCTGAAATTATTCTATGTGATAGAAGTATATGTAAAGATTACAGGAAAAATAAAACGACGTTTCTAAATAGCACACTTTTTTTTTTGATGGTACGGAACCCTCGGTTCGCGAGTCCGACTCGCTCTTGGCCGGTTTTTTTTATTTTTGTTCTGGGGAGACGTCAGTGAGACGGGCCCCTCAGCCAATATAGGCGCGTTGGTTTGAATAGAAATAAGGTTAGAACGGAGTACAACGCGAGTACGTTTGTAATTTGAGTAGTTTGCGATCCCAAAAGTAAAGGTTTTACTGTACCAAGTATTTTTAAGAAAATTCTGGGTTTATTATTATTTTATTGTTAAACTAATCCGCATTTATTGTATTCTGATATTATATTGTGTTTGACATGCCAGCTGGCGTGGTTGGTTAAGATACCATCTACCATGCCAAAGGTCGTGGGTTCAATTTCCATCCAGGACAAACGTTTGTGTGCATGAACATGTCTGTTTGTCCTGAGTCTGGGTGTCTATATAAGTATGTATTTACACAAAAAAAAGTAGTGTATGTAGTATATCAGTTATCTGGTTTCCATAGTACAAGCTCTGCTTAGTTAGGGACCAGATGACCGTGTGTGAACAACGTCCCAGGTTATTATATCTTATATATATTTATGTAGGTACAGTATGTAATCGTTCAAAAGCTCTATCGTTTATCTTTGGAAAACCGAACTTTGCTTTAAATGTGACTAGTCCTTAAAGGGAGTGATGGAATTAGTGCGTCAATCTATATACTAATTTAGATGGGAATATAAATTCATTTCTATTGGTAGATAGTCACATCATACAAGGTGTAACCTAAATAACGCACAACCTCTTAAGGGATCATTGTACTCATCATTGTGAACAACTTTTACTGTGAGACCAAACCTGAAATCGCGAAAAAAATAAAATCAGCTGTTCAGTACATTTATGTTCGCATAATTCGTCGAAATGTACTGAACAAGAGTAAACAAAATAACCTAGCTCGCCGACTACAAATTAAAACATTGTTCTTTCGATATTATTTTGGACACTCGATCAATTTATGCAAGCGGTTTCGCCCGCGTGGGTTTTGGAAATTATCCCACGGAAACTGTACATTTTTTCGGGATAAAAAGTACCCTATGTGCTATTCCAGACTATAATTTATCTCAGTGCCAAATTTAATCCAGATCCGTTCAGCTGTTTTGGCGTGATTGAGTAACAAACATCCGTCCATACAAACTTTCGCATTTATAAGTAGGATAACTAGCATCGCCCCGAGGTTTCACTTGCGTAAGTCTCGAACCTGTAGGAATATTGAGATAAAAATGATCATATGTGTTAATCCAGTTTATAAACCATCTGTGTGCCAAATTTCATCAAAATCCGTTTAGTAGTTTCTGCGTGAAAGAGTAACAAACATCCATCCATCCTCACAAACTTACGCATTTATAATATTAGTAGGATTAGGGTGTCCGGTAAAGAATGGATAACCTTGAAAAGCATATAATACCTTATAACCGTTCTAAAAAAATATATTTCAAGTACGACTTAGGATACGATTTTTTTTTGTGCAAATTTTAGGCACAATATTTACAACCTCTCTGTCGGTATAGCGAACGTATAATATTATAACAACAAATAACTGATGCAATTCGTTCATTTGTGGTCGTGGTGAAGAACAATGTAAAAAAGTTAGTATTTTTTAACCGACTTCCAAAAGGAGGAGGTTCCCAATTCGTCTGTATTTTTTTTTGGTTTTTTTTTGTATGTTTGTTACGCGATTACTCAAAGACGGATGGACCGATTTGGAAAATTCTTTTTTTGTTTGAAAGGGTATACCTCCGAGGTGGTCCCATATAAATTTTATTAACTTTGCTAAGGGAATTTTTGAGTTAGATTCAATAATGCGTATATTTCCCACTTATTTTATATGGATGATGTGATGATGTTTTAATAACTTCCTATCACTGTTATTTACATGGCTATATCTACAATTATTGTGCTCAATTATGTATTCGAATTTGTGTGGGGTAGATTCCACAACTAAAAAGTGAAAAATAAAAACTTTTTAGCAAAAAATAAAACCGACTTCTAAAACAAAACACTACAAAGTGAAAAATAACTTTAATTTCGGAAGTCGGTGCCAAAAAACGAAAATACAAAACGAAAGACACCGACTTCCGAAATTAAAGTTATTTTTCACTTTGTAGTGTTTTGTTTTAGAAGTCGGTTTTATTTTTTGCTAAAAAGTTTTTTTCCAAAAAAATTTTAGAATAAGTTTTTTTTTTGCATTTTCTTAGAACGGCCATAAGGTCTATTATATACTTTTCAAGGTGATCCATTCTTTAGCGGACACCCTGTATATATAAATATCCATACCACTTAACCCGTAAAAGCTCACGTAATTTTCAACTCTAAAATATTCCCATCTAAATATAGAAATAAAGTTTCAAAAGTATAATTTTATATTCGGCTACGTAAATACTACGAAAGCGCTACGTAAATTCTACGAATGAGCTACGGGCTACGGCGCGTAGCTGTTGAGAATTTCGTAGCGTTACGAGGTTTTGACGTAACTTTTTTATTTTTGTTCGCTCGCTGCAGCAATGAAGTTATGTTTTTTTTTTATTTTTGAGAATATTTAATTACGATAAAAGCGTTGAACAGAGCTGTGCCTTAGTAGGTACTATAATCATATCTATATACACTTTTTTTCTAATTAATTCGCACGAGATTTGCCGAACGAAAATCCAACCATCTCTAAAAAGTCACTAGTTTCTCTTGCAACGCTAAACCAATACGGAATCTAAGTGAAAACTTAATTTAAAATTAATGTTACGTACGTCAGTCATTACTGCCATAGTACTGTTTCGCAGTACCAATTCGACGTCAATCAATCTTCCTAGCCTTTTCACAACTATGTATAGGTCGGCTTCCAGTCTAACCGGATGCAACTGAATACCAGTATTTTACATGGAGCGACTGCCTATCTGACCTCCACAACCCCGTTACTGGGTAATACGATACCCCTTGGTAAGACTGGTTGTCAGACTTTCGGGCTTCTGACAACCCGTAACGACTGTCAAAGATCCAGGAATGACAGCCGGGACCAACGGCTTAACGTGCTTTCCGAGGCACGGAGGAGTCTCGGTATGAAAAGATGGTCACCCATCCACAGACCAACCCCGGCAAGCGTAGCTTAACCTGATGGATCGACCCGTGTGGCTGTTTTTACTTAGCCACGAGCTCCTTCAATCCAAGGATAATTTCTAAGAATCGAACTTACCTCCTACCTATTTTCCTCCTCCCATCAAGGTGAGAATTATTTTCTCTGACCTAGATATTCAAAAAGTCTAATTGCAACAAAACAGACCTACTCGTAGTTTCAGACCGTAAACATCCACTGACGAACTGTATGGATCTCATAGCAATAACGAAAGACAATGTCTCTAATACCTTTAAAAATGGAAAAGCGGTCATAAATACGTCTGGAGAAGAACTTAGAAAGGATTTTAAGAAATGAAACACATTATAATCTTCCAAACACTTACGAGTATATTAATTTTCAAAGCAAAACCATAGTCAAAAACCGGCCAAGCGCGTGTCGGACCACGCAAAATGAAGGGTTCCGTTGGGACGAATTTATCCTAAGAACCAACTATTCGCTATTATAGTTGAAAAACATGTTCTTCCATACATTCCAACTGCAAATGTAAGTTTGCACGCACAATATTGAGAGGTTTAATATATCATTTTAAGGCCATAGACTTGTTATATGTTTTCCTGTATTATATAATAATAATAATATTCTGGGACTTTCTTTACACACGGTCATCTAAGTAGGTAGGTAATTATAGCATTATTTATAGATTTTTTTTTTCAAAATTTTTGGCTCAGTATTTTTGGAGATGGGGGGAATGGTCAATTTTCGACTATTTTATTAAATAACTTTAAAACAATATTTTTCAAAATTATAAAAAAAAGAAACAATTTGAGATCCTCACAGTAAGCTCTTTCATTTGATATGTCACACGGCACAGTTTGCGAAACTTTTTATTTTATTTTATTGTTTGCCCCCAAAAGTGACCCCCATATTCAAAATTCCTTTATTTATGTTACACGTCCATGTTTGGGTCACACAAGTTCATTTGCATACCAAATTTCAACTTAAATGGCCCATTAGATTCGGAGTTGTGACAGCCGGACATACCGACAGACAGACAGACACATGAGTATTCCTATAAGGGTTCCGTTTTTCCTTTTAAGGTACAGAACCCTAAAAATGCAATACTTCATGGACACTGTTTTTCTTTACATTTAAAAAATAAATAAAATATCAATGTGTTATATCGATTAAAACTTCTTTATAAATAAATTCAATTGTTACATATAAGAAATTGAATCGGTAACGCATCAAGATTTCAACATTTGATTAGTAGGTACTCGGGTCATCACTAATCTGACATCGTTCCAAAAATATGTATACCTACCTAAGGTATTATATTTTGTTACCTCCAATAACATGTAAACACAGACAAACAAGATAACAAACGGCTCCAACCAACCCTACCACTGCGTCTTAGATATTTTATCTAACTCCAGAAAATGTCATACCATTTTAATTATACTACGGAACGGCATAAAAGCAGTTTATCGCGAAGGGGAGGGGGTACTGCCCCACCCCAAGGGTGCGGAAGGGGGCAAGAAGCAGAGATTTTATAGCCCAGTACCGTCGCAACGCTTTTAATGGCTTATTTGCCCAGCCTTTGTGGGGTAACTTGCCACCCCCGGGCTTTTGTATCGCTGATTTTGTTCGGAATGATAGCGGTTCGATAGTGTATGGCAGATAGTTTTTTAGGGTTGAATAGAGATAGGTATTGGCTTTTGTTTCTTTGTTGCCTCTATTACTAGTATTCCTACGAACAGTAGATTTCGCGAGCACAAAGTTTTTTGCAGCAATTTATATATCACTAAAGTTATTTAAAACTGGATATTTGCCTTTTTAGCAACAGATCTTCACCAAATTTGTATGAGACCAACTTAAAGTTACTACCTTTCAAATAAAAAAAAGAGCCAAAGAAATCGGATATCATTAATCGGAGATATCCAGTAGTCCCTTTTTTGCCTGTTTTTGGAGGAAGTATCCCTTTAAACAAAAATCCCCGATGACAAAAAATTCTATAAAGTCGTAAATCCAAGTTTAGTCAAGATCGGTTGTAAAAGACGGCCTGTAGAGGAGTAGTAGTACCCCAATGTCCTTTCTTTGGTATTGTTCGTCGAATCGTTGAGCTCCTTAAGTTCTGGGTTGAGCTGCGCGATTACTGACAAATGCGTGCACTGACTGGACAGGTCCTCTCAATCTGTGTGGTTCTTTCCTCAAAAGACCATTTCAGACACCAATCTACATGGTCTTCACATGAAGTGACCAAGATTATGTCTGGACTTTATAAGAGACTGTGACCTCTGAGTTTGTTTCGGCCTTTCTTCTCAGAGTAGTCAGATAGGAAACGCCGACCTCATCTAGTTTAAAAAAAAAACATGATTGACTTATAAAAGTGTTTGTACAAACCTACTTACAGAAATAAAAATCATTTATCATTTATCATTTAGCAACAAACTGACAAACGAATGCAAATTTTGCCAGACTTGAAGCAGAGACGCTTTGCTCTTTTTATCTTTTGGAAAGAAACGATGGATGCACTGTGTGAAAGGTGATTGATATGGCTAGAACGGGGGCTGACGACTGAGATGACGACTAATAGAGAAGTATGGAAGAAGAACACATATGTTGCGCAGACTCCGAATAAATTGGACTTAGAGCTAAAGCATGTAGTTTATGAATGATGAATGTGTAAGTGTTGGCACAGAGCTAGAACTTGTAATAAGTTTCATCACCTCATATTCAAGACCTTAGAAGTACCTAAATAATTTATGTATTCTGTACCGGACTAATATAATAGGGGAAAAAAATATTTCTGACACAATTTTAAGATAAAAAAAATTATGTCAGAACTTCAAGATTTGGTTTTGCGGAAAAAAGCTTACGCTTTTCCATAGATTTTTTTTTTTTTTTTTTACTTTAAGAAACCTCAATTATTGGCATCGCACTAGCTGGTATACCTACCTCTGTCTAACTCTTCGTGAATTACAAGTGTGATAATGATAGTAGTAGAATATCTTTTCTCGTATAAAATTCTTATTTAAAAAAGACACCTGGGCCACACAGAAACTAAAAACCAATAATACCGAAACCAGTTCTTTTCAAAGCACTTAAAACTTGTTACGTAACGGGTCTAGTTGACCAAATGGCCGAGTTACTAGTTTCAACGTTTTGTCATCGAATTGAAGGGTTGACTGGTTCGGACCGATAAATTGATAAAATTTTGAAAAGAGAACCGGTTTTGTTTATAAATCGTGTTTAATTTCGTTTTTCAAAACTAAAACTTGATTTTCTTGTTATGTGCTTTCTCGGATATTTTTATTGTGCTTTGGACACGTATTCAACAATTATATAAATAAAAGAGGTTTTATTAAAATTACCTGATTGAAACGAGAACGTGTCTATGACCAGCGGGCCTAGACAAAGTAACATTCGATTAGTGCTGACGCTAGTCGAAAAGCCAAAAATGTATGGGGTTGACATGATTAGCTATCGTCAACGAATTGACAGCGTCCATGATGACTCCCATAGAGATGCGTCGATAGCGATTGTAGAAATAGAATCACTCCGAAGCGAAGGCCTACAGAATCGTTTTATTTTCGAAACTGAAGGTATCAAGTAATATTGCTAACTACCTAATTCACAAACCAGTCGGGAACCAACATCGTAATCGTGAAAAAAAAAAAAACTGTCGTCCCATACAAAGCTTCAATACGTACCTACTTGAAAAAATAAATGGGACGACTGATTTTTATTCCCGATTAAGTTATTGGTCTCCGGGAAAAAGTTGTTCAGTTTGATAATCTGTACCACACCCTTAAATTGGCGACACCCTTTCTCAGACATCCTGTATGTTTATCCTTTGTTGATGATGACAAATAAATGACATAAAAAATAAAAATAAATGACATCATTTTCCTGAGACATAGCATGGCAATGGCGATCTTAATCCATCTTCCTCTCTAGTGGTGTCCATATCCCTAAGAACTATAATTGTAACAGCAATTCGGCGCCCTATTCATCAGTTATAGGTACCAAAATATTTACAGGTATCACGGCAGTGACACTCAAAAAATCGATTAAGTACCTTATTCTCAAATTCATATGAAAAAGATAGGGGAAAAGCTCTATAGAAAATAAAGAGAATAATTTTATAAGTACCCTTCATAATTTAGTAGCGCGAAGTTTACTGATCAAACAAGAACAAGAACCTACAATAATGATAAAACAATGATCCCTTGAAAGTAGATGTACAAGTACATAATATAATACACAAGAAACATTAATTAACGCGATGATCAAAGAAGCCGACTACAGCCATTGTGCCGACTTCCTGTAGCGAGCGTCGAGGAGAGAGGCGCTCGTGAATTTTGTAGACTTTAGTTTTAATTGGTAACAAAGTTACCTACTGGGTTTTTTGTAGGTTAGGCATTGGTTGGCAAGCAAATGGACAGCCGAAATAATTAATATAAGATTATTTTTGATAATTTTGAACGCTACTGCTTGTATAATAGTGGATATAAGTAGTTTGATTCACTGCAAATAATCTTAGACCTACCCTTCTTTGTTATTATAGGTGACTTCACAATTGAATCGGTTATTTTGGAAAGGGCGTAAGTCATCTATTTTGCACAAACTGATATAAGTATGAGGAAGTGTTTATCTATGGTTTCTATACGTCTTCACTGAATATAACGTTAGGCTGCTATTTAAATATGGAGTAATATCACCTCACGTTAGGCAGGTGAAAACTGACGTGTTGATAAAGGGCGAAGAATTGAATCCTGAAGATAGCACAGTATTCTTGGGCTTAACTTTGGATGCTAAGCTTCAGTGGGGCCCACATATAGATAAATTGTCAAAAAAGCTAAGCTCCGCAGCATACGCTGTTAGGAAAATTCGTAATTTAACTAACATAGAGACAGCCCGTTTAGTGTACTTTAGCTATTTTCATAGTGTAATGTCGTACGGTATTCTGTTGTGGGGAAATGCAGCCGACATTCAGACTATCTTTGTTTTGCAGAAAAGAGCTGTTCCATGCATTTATAAATTAAGGCCCGTCCTCCCTAAAATACGGCGAAACTAAGTAACTTTGTGTCCATTTTTTACAGTAACTATAGCAGATTTTTGATAGAAAAAAAAAATACAATAATCTACAGTACATAAGAAGTGATTTCATGTGTCCAGAAATCTGTTTTAGTTTATATAACTAAAGAAAAAAAAAGCTAAACACAGGTCTGTTTTTTCTAGTTTTTACCATATTACTCCTACAATTTTCATTAAAATTGTTCATAAATTTATACAGTTCTCTACAAAATAATAAGAAATGATTTCATGTTATTACTTTTTTAAAATTATTTTTATTTTATTTTAAATTAATTTACAAAGCAAATCCTTAGCGGCAAATTTACGCTGCGCCCCGCTCTCGCCCAAAATCTCAGTGCGGGGCGAGACGTGTTGCTGGACGGACCTGTGCTGCTTTGCGTGACGACCTCCTCGCTTCGATAAACATTGTTTTTGTGTGAATAGTGTAGCCACACGGACAGTTTCATTTAATTTTTGGTATCTTATCTACCTAGTTACGTGACTATATTTTTTTGTGTGAATACTTTTACTTTATTAATATTAGTTAGTGTATTCAGTGCGTTTTGTTATAACAGGTTGGGGAAAAAGTTTCTTCGCATTTTTTAAGAAAATTCAAAACATTTTTTAATATAGTTTATTTACATTTAACTAAAGTATGTAGGTACCATTTTGTTCGATAACTTTTTGCCATCTTGTAGGTAGGGACATGATCCCATTGCTATAGAAATTTTGGGACTTCTGGTCAAAATACCGCGACAAGAGGTTTTGGCAGTCCTCTCGTGATGTTAACCTGACACTGCCTAAAGAATTCTGAAGAGACCGAAACAGGTGGAAATCTGAAGGTGCAAGGTCAAGACTATACGGCGGATGCATTAACACCTCCCAGCCAAACTATCTTAATTTTTGCTGAGTGGCTACAGATGTGTGAGGTCTAGCGTTATCATGATGAAAAACCACACCCCTTCTGTTGATTAATTCCGGCCGCTTTCTCTCAACTTCTTGCTTTAATCTCATCAGTTGTTCGCAGTAGAGTTCAGAATCGATGGTCCTGCCTGGTGGTAACAGCTCATAATGAATAATGCCCTTTCAATCCCACCACACACACAGCATCACCTTGTTGCGAGTTAACCCGGGTTTCGCCACAGTCTGTGAAGCCTGACCGGCCTTTGACCACGACCTTTTTCGCACGTTCTTGTCATACGTGATCCACTTTTCATCACCAGTTATCAGCTTCTTCAAAAATGGTTCGGTTTCATTACGTCGTAATAAAGATTCACAAATGAGTACACGGTTCATTAGGTTTCTTTCAGTGAGCTCGTGAGGTACCCAAATGTCGAGCTTTTTTGTGTACCCAGTTTTTTTCGACGTGCATCTTTGACATCGAAATTTCCGGATTGAAAACGCTTAAACCAAATTTGTGCTACTCTCACAGACACTACACTAGGTCCATAAACATCGCAATTTTTTTTCGCGGCTTGCGTTGCATTTTTACCTTTTTTGTAGTAAAATTTTAAAATGTATCGAATTTCTTCATTAGATTCAATCACCTTGACGGTACGAAAAACAAATGAAAATCACACATTTTCCTAATTTGAATTTGGAATTATGTTCTTTAAAATTTAAACTTTCAATGATACCAAAACCAGCCAGATACAAATAGTATAGCCAAAGAGATTTTATTACAAGTTCATACATACTATAATGCGAAAAGACTTTTTCCCCAACCTAATATTATAGTAAAAAAATGTATCTAAACAATCGTTTTCTAAAGCAAGGTGTGTTCAAGATGGGAAGTAAACAAAGACAAAAAAAAACGAAATCTCAAAAAGAAGATGGAAACAGGGAAGAAAATGGGACAAAGAAACATCACGATCCCCTCAACATACTTGCTCATTAATGATAAAAAAACGAAGGAACATGAAGAGGTAGAAAACCAGAAACCAAATACCAGAACCAAAGCAAGATTCAAGTAAATGAAGAAGAGAAAGAAAATACTTTTTATTACTCTACTGACTTTCCGAATGCTTCAATTCAAGAATTCGGTAATATAAGCGATGATGAAGAAGTTCAAATAAAAAGAAGAAAAACATTGACCGAAAGACAATTAAATTTTAATGAATTTTGAGTAATCTGTCAATAAACAAGTTTATGCTGCCAATATTGGTTTTCTTTTTGAAAGACATGCATATCAACAAAAAAGTTATGATACTAGCAATGCCCGCAACTTCGTACGTGCAAGCATTGAAATAAATGCCGATACCGATTGTTTTAGCTACTAATATTCTTGGTTCTTGAACATATCCTTGGACACACACTAGGATCTTGTCTTATAGTACCTACATTTTTATTTGAGGAGTAGGCTCTTTCGCTATCGTCTAGATGTACCTCTAGGGTTCCATACAAGTATCAGGTCCTACATAACATGAATTTAATATCATATAGTGTTCAAAATCCCTTACCCTTTTTTCGTTCGCTTTTTAAATTCATCTCTGTGCTATACAGGTTGCTCTAAGATGCTATTTTAGAAAATTATAAATAAATCAATAAATAATAACGTTTAATGAAATTAAAATATCCTTATAAAACGAGATTGTGGAACCATATACGGGTGAATATTCGAGCGTTTTAACCGCCGTCATTACCTTTCGCCAAAAGTTGATGAAAGAGAATATAGTTAATGAAATATTTCATCAATTCCCAGAATCTGCTTAAGGACCAGAATCAGGAATTGCTGAAATATTTCATTAAATATATTCTCTTTCATCAACTTTTGGCGAACGGTAATGACGGCGGATAAAACGCTCGAATATTCACCCATACGTGTGTTGATTTCATGTCGCCATTGCAGCGCCACGTTGTATAATTGTTAACTTGTAGAAATGTACAGACGCCAGCACATCAAGCTACTACAATCTGTCAGATTTCTTTAATAGATTTTAGACTTTATTGCTAAAGCTTTTAGGTTCAAGGTTGATTGCGAAAATCGGACAGTTTCGGGTAGGTTGACCTGCTGGCGTCTGTACTTTTATTTCAGAATGGGATTGATGTGACTAATAAAGAAATATCTAAACAAGATGTTTTATGTGTTGCCACTCCTTAAAGATTGTAAAGTTAATTTTTTAATACCTTATATGTAGGTATTTATAAAAACATCTGCGGTCTTACTACAAAAGGATTAAAAACATGTTCAACGCATGTCTAACGTCAAACTCCATACATAAAAAAACATAAAATACGCGTTGAACATGTGTTTAAATCTTTTGTAATAAGACGGCTGTTATTTATTAATTACTGTATGTCGCGCGCGGCAGTAATCGTGTACACCCTAGCGAAGCATCGCGCGCGATGTTTAGGTTCGGGTGGTGCGGGGAGTAGTACAAAGCTCCGCCCACACACGCAAGGTCGTTGGCGCCGGTAAAAACCTTAAGTCCGAGACAATCTCTCAGAGAGAAATTTAAGGAGATTAATATAATGACTTTGCCTTCTCAGTACATTTTTGAAAATCTTTTATATGCCCATAAAAACATTAAATTGTTTAAAAAATACAGTGATATCCACAATATAAATACTAGGAACAAACACAAATTTGTTGTATCTCCAACAAGGCTCACGAAAATAAGTCGCTCATTCAGGTGTCAATGTATACGCTTTTATAATAAACTTCCAAGCCACGTTCAAGATCTGAGCCTTAATAAATTCAAATCATTCATTAAACGCAAGTTGTGTCAGAAAGCTTATTATACCGTTAAAGATTATATTGAGGACAAAAAGGCTTGGGATTGAACTGCTCCAAATTTTATTTTATTCTTTTATTTTGGCATACTGAATGTTGACATGACTATTTACTTTGTACAGTATTATATTATTTTAATTTATTGTGAATGTGAAGACTATGTAGGTCATTGCTTTTTTTTGTTTGTTTTATTTATTCTCTCAGTTATTTTTAATCATCGTCTGGCAGTTTGAGTAATTTATGCGGCCTACCCCAATGTCCTTTCTTTGGTATTGTTCGTCGAATCGTTGAGCTCCTTAAGTTCTGAGTTGAGCTGCGCGATTACTGACAAATGCGTGCACTAACTGGACAGGTCCTCTCAATCTGTGTGGTTCTTTCCTCAAAAGACCATTTCAGACACCAATCTACATGGTCTTCACATGAAGTGACCAAGATTATGTCTGGACTTTATAAGAGACTCTGAGTTTGTTTCGGCCTTTCTTCTCAGAGTAGTCAGATAGGAAACGCCGACCTCATCTAGTTAAAAAAAAAAAAACATGATTGACTTGTAAAAGTGTTTGTACAAACCTACTTACAGAAATAAAAATCATTTATCATTTATCATTCTCAGTTTTCATTTATTTTGAAAAAGGCCGAAGACCAGGACTTAGCCATTTCCAAATTAAACGTCATAATATGATTTTAAGCTGGCTTCTGTACAAAAACTATACACCAGACATTTTCTTGTGTCTCCTGAAAAATTTGATAAAGTAGACTTAAGCTCTTTTAACTGACGAAAAAAAAGGAGAAGGTTCTCAATTCGACTCGTATATTTTGTTATTTTTTTATGTATGACCACGCATAACTTTTTATAGAGTAGTCCGATTTGAAAGATTTTTAGTTTTACTCGGGAGGGTATTCCTCGAAGTTGGTCCCATCAAATTTATTAACTTTACTTGGGTAGTTTTTGAGTTAGCTTTAATAATACGTATTTTTCCCATTTTTTTATGAGGATGGTGTTCTAATTTATTTTGCTGGTATTCAAATTTGTGTAGAGTAAGTACCGTAAATAAAAAGTGAAAAATAAAAACTTTTTACAAAAAAAAAAAAAACAACCTTCTTCCAAAAAACACTACAAAGTGAAAAATAACTTTAATTTCGGAAGTCGGTGGCTAAAAACGAAAATACAAAACCAGACACCGACTTCCGAAATTAAAGTTGTTTTTTTGGAAGTAGGTTTTTTTTTGTAAAAAGTTTTTAACAAGATAACCGATTCAATTATTTCTAGAGCGTAAGCAGTAGTATTCTTCTTTATCTTAAGACCATACTCATGATGATGCCGCGGCCTTTTCCCAACCATTTTTTTTCACAATTACAGCTTGAATGGATTTATTTTTTGGATATATGTTTATTGACACTTTGTTTAATACTCTGACTGAAGGAAAACGCAATTGGGTTAAATATCCTCGATAGAATTTATTCCGAAAAGACTTACTTATTGACTTTTATTTATTTTTTCTGTATTTAAAAAATCCTAAGTGATGTCATTGCAAAATTGAAAACTCTGGCTGTAAATATTTTTGGTAGAAAGCTTAATTTATTCTTAAACAATTTTTATTTGATTTGGCGCTTTTATTTAGGTTACAGCGCATTGCTGCGCTCTCTTTTATTCGCATGTGGAAGTAATTGACTCTATCACTTTCTTATTCCCGCCCAGTTCGCCTTTTAGATTTCACCTTAATTCTTTAAGTACCTTTTCGATTATGCTGCAAATTTCCACTCTATTGATACTGTGCTAAAAAAAAGTATGAATAGTAATAAAAAATAAGTACCTATGAATAACTCAACCTGACTAATTTGCTTGCAAAAGAGTGGGTACGACAATAAGCCGAAGAAAACCCGAAGCACATTTATTCCGCAAACACATTTACACCACTCTCCTCTACCAACCAACACGCGCCGTTCGCCATCTTGAAGTAAAATACAAAGATGCTGAATGGTGAAATTTTCTTGTGTAATTTTCACGCTTTTCCACCCTTACACCCCTTTCCCACCCCTAAGGCAATTTGTGAAACACCCGCTGTACCCCGAGTCTTCACTACAAGTCCCAGAGTTAAAAGGGCCAATTTTCTATACATTTTGAAGGGAACGAAGGACCAAGTTATGCTGGTCCTTCTATCTTTAGCAGACTTAAATTCGTATTCACACGAGTGTAAGTTTTTAATTGATTTATAATTAATTATAGTTGATAATTTCGCTTCCGTGTGTTTCAGTTATATTGGAGAACTAGAAAGTTAATTCGATCCATCAGATTAAACGTGCCGATGTTGGTCCGTGGATAGGTGACCATCTTTACATACCGAGACTCGTCCATGCCTCGGAAAGCACGTTAAGCCGGTGGTCCCGGCTGTCATTCGTGGATCTTTGACGGTCGTTACGGGTTGTCAGAAGTCCGAAAGTCAGACAACCAGTCTTACTAAGGGGTATCGTATTACCAAGATACTGAGTTGTGGAAGTCAGATAGGCAGACACTCCATGTAAAATACTGGTATTCTGCTGCATCCGGTTAACCTGGAAGCCGACCATAACATAAGGAAAAGGCTAGGCAGATTGATTGAATTTTATATAAAAAAGCAAAACCTTATTGTTATTGTTCTTGTTTTCAGTGTCTTCTCTTGAGAGAACATTACTCAATTAATTCGGATTTCTATATCTCCTGGGACCAGCATCCTATCCTGAACATTCAGACTCGCTACTCACATTCCTGGCTGTCACAATGGATGTGTTGTCACAGTGTTGGTCACTGAGAAAAACAAGTCATAATCTGCTCTTAAAGAAAACAAAGCACAATCCAATTCACCCAATCTAACTCTTAACAACATCAAAATAATGATCAAACTCAATGTAAATTGATATGCCTATATAGCACACACATACGTATCTTATTTTCCTTATATTTTCGGTTGCAAGCGGGATCGGGATCGCGAGCGAGTCCTACAAGAAAATTAGTTATTAAAATTTCACTGACGCTCCAAAATTTATCTCAGGCGCGTTGTAGGTGGAACGTGGAGTCTTGATCCTTGGTGTTACGTAATAGGTTGGTTTTAAATTACTCTGTTTTATTTTTTCCAGATATTTGGCAGTCTAAGGGGTTCAAAATTAAATGTCTATCGCTGATGATGTCTGAAGAGGAAGCTCTGAATGTCGACTTACGAAGGAATATCTATATACCTACGGGCCCATTTTTTTGTCACCACCCAAAAGACATTGTCGTAAAATAATGGCCCTAGGACCAACAAACATCTGACGTACATAATAATTATAAGTATATTTAACTATACTAATTGCGAATATTTGTATGAAACGGACATCCTGCGTGCCATAAAGACTAGTTAAAAGAGCTATTTATAACGACTAACAAAATCACATTAAAAATGCCGCCATCTTTGACAATTAGATTTGACATGAAAATAAGTGTACGACCCGAGTGAAAAAGCGTCCAGCGGGGCGTTCAGCGTTGCGTGCATGCGGCAAAGAGCGTTCACCGAGCGCCGCTCGGCCGTCACTCAGGACACTCGCGAGTGTTTGCATGTGTTTAACACGAACGTCGCACGCCCCGCTCCGCCGGACGCTCGAGTCGAGCGTGCACTCAGGCCGTACACTAAGTGATGCCTTCAATTTATAGCGAGGTTATACTTGCGTTGTCCACCAGCTCACAAATATAATGCGCATCCGTATGTACATTCCTTTTAAGGGTCTTAGCACACCTCCGCCGTGAAACCATAGCAGCGAAACCCAGTAGTTGAATATAACTGACTCGCACAATGTTCCAATACTTGAGTAGCGGAAAAAAATCTATCATTTTTTTTTTTTTAAGAAAAATTGTCGCTGCACTTTTGCCATTTTAATGAAAGTTCATTGATGCCTCTGCTATAGATAACCTGGGAACGGGAACTGATAAATTCTTTAAAGCCGTTTTTCACCGCCTCGTTGGATTTGAAATTTTTCCCCGGGGCTCATTATTGAGATCAAAATTTCCAGAACGGAAGCGATCATACCAAAAACACACCATGCGTTCACTTGCGGTGCCTTGTCCATACAAATCGTTAATATTGCGTGCTGTCTGTGTTGCGTTGGTGCCACGACGGAACTCGTATTTTATCGCAATTTCGATTTTTCCATGATTACAGAAACATCGATATCAAAGAAAAATCGAACGGCGGGAAAACAAATGAACAACTGTTTTTTTAATGTCATGCCGTATTATAAAATTAATTTGAATTTGGAATTCTAAATAGAATGAAAGATGTTCACACTAGGCGGTATCAAAAATCGGCAATTTCACAGGGAAAGACCTATTACAAACTAGCATCAAATATGTGCCCTGACAAATCATATTCAAAATAAAACAGTACAAAATACAATAAGCAAACTAGTAGCACAGATATTCAATGATAACAAGTTTTAGCCTCCTGGTCGGTTCGACCCTTCCATTCACTAAAAACTTACAATTACAACTTGAGTATCATAATAGACAAACTCAAGTCCAGTGTGGGAATAAAAACAAGTTTTTCTAGAAATATCATTAATTTTCTTCAACATAACAGGTTTTTGAACAATATGTAGAAGGGTCGTTTGGAACCCAAGACGCTACCGGACAGTGGTCAGCGCGTGGGAAAGGGTCTTACAGGGTTGGGGTAGCCCAGTGTGCTAATTTTGTAAGATTATCGTGTTAAGATCAAATCAGGTTTGGTCACCGTTTGTTATGTGATGATAGTAAAGTGTGGGAAAATTATTCATAATCATAATCATAAAGTTTATTTGTAAAACATAGGTATACAATAGGTCATACATATAAAATAATACGCTATGTTTTGTCTTAAGACATACAAATATTGTAACATGCAAAGTAAATATGCTAAAAAAAAATCTAAAAAAGAAACATTCTATTATTCATTGAAAAAAATACAGATGTCAAAATTTTAAATGCAGCATTAATAATTGTTAGATAAAAATGTGATACCAAAAAAAAAAGTATTTTGGGAAGATAAAAAGTGTGGTTCTTTACATTAATACCAGGTATTTATTGTAGCTACCTTTTATAGAAGATAATTATATTTGTAGCTCGTGGGTTCGAACCTTGGCTGGCGCTTTACTTTGTGTAAATTATTTCATCAGCACTGCTCTCAAAACGGTGAAGGAAAACATCGTGAGGAAACTGGGTCCTAGAAACAAAAATTTAAAGGCCCGCGTGGTAGATTACAGCCCACTCCCTCTCACAGAGAGGAGGCCTGTGTCCCAGCAGTAGGAACATTATAGGCTGATTATGCTCATGCTAAGCAGTATAGTAATCGTATAGCTATAAGCCCCCCATAGCTATATAGGTACCCCATGACACTGAGAAATCATTGGCTTCGAGTGCTAAAATTTTACTATGTTTAGGGTTCCTCAAAAGGAAAAAACGGAACCCTAATAATATAACTTGTGAGGCTGTCTATCTATCTGTCTGTCCGTCTGCCTATATGTCACAACCAATTTGCTTCCAATCTAATGGACCAATTAAGTTTAAGTTTGTAACACGTATTAATTTCTGTGACCCAAACACGAACGTGTAACGTAAATAAATGAATTTTGATTTAAGGCTCAATTAAAGTTATTTAAGAAAATTGAAGAAAACCCCCCTATTCGAAACCACTGAGTTACTACCTACGTTGTAAGACACTGTATGACTAACTGTTTACACCTCGTTACAGGCCTGTTACCCTAGGTAATCAGCCATTAATCATCCCAGTCCCATGTCTTCGAATATTTGATTCTAGGATATGCCAGTTTCCTCACGATGTTTTCCTTCACTGTTTTGAGAGCAGCGGTGATGAAATAATTTACACAAAGTAAAGCGCCTATCAGGGTTCGAACCTAGGACCTACAACTCCTAAGTCGCGGTCGTTACCACTGCGCGTTCCACTGCTCTGCTGACAGTTAATTATCTACCATAAATTAATCAAAGTATCAACTCTATTCCAGTGCAGTATATAACGAAGACGCTGTTAAAGTTTTCCGTGCTACTTTCGCGGCTCTGCAGAAAGTTGTGCCAGGGCTCATTACGGCGAACTCTAAGGAGGTTGTAGACTTGTGATGGAGACGCTGCGATTTTGAACGGGGAAAAACTGGGATGGGAGGCGATTTTGAACGGGGAAAAACTGGGATGGGAGTTGGTTTTTCACACAATATCTTGTTTGTTTTTTCTCTGACTACCTTTGTAGTGCATATGTGTGTGTGTGTTTGTGGCTTACCTAAACCAGACAGATTAGACAGCTTCTTAGCGTGTCGATGAACAAAAAAAAATGCTTTTAGTTGTATTTATTGTTCCAAAGTACAATAAATAATAATCTTACATTGTTAATTTTGTACTGTATGCAGTAACTTACATAATAATACATCTATACAAATAAATTCTGATGAGAATGCTAAGAGGGATGTGGTGTTACGCGAATGGATAGAATAAGAAATGAGTATGTAATGTAAGAGAAAGTCTGAAAGTGACACCAGTGACTGAAAAGTAGGGTTGATGAGGATTCCTCTTCCTCATCCTCATAATGCGGAAGTTCCTCATTTTTTAGCGATTCCTCATCCTCTTCCACATCTCCAAAATCAGGCATAAAATATTCCTCTTCCTATTCTACTTCCTCATTCATTAAGTGGAATTTATGAGGAAGTGTTGAAGTGTGAACTTTTCTGAGCTGTGCGGTAGTATCTTTCAGCCCCTCCATCAAGTGTCCCTAGTGAGCGCCTTTTCAGTGGCGCTGGATTAGTTTACGATGAATTACGAAAGCGTATATCTGGAAAAACCGCTTCAAGGTTCGTTTTAATTAAATTCAACCTCCCTATTGTGAATTTTGACTATTAAATTGTTCTTTTTTTCTAAATATTATTCCCAATCCCATTCGCAATCTTTCTTTTATTTAAAATTTCAATTCGAAATCACAGGTTCTATCTTCGTCATCCGCATCCGCGTATCATCATCCTCATCCACTTCCTCAAAACGTATTTCTAATAGTTCCTCATCCGCACCCTCTTCCTCATAACCACTTCCTCATCAACTCTACTGAAAAGTTGTGTGGAAATCGGCTGTCATGGTTTGGGCATGTGATGCGGAGGAATGAGGAAAATGTCGCCAGGAATGTTATGAGTATGAATGTCGATGGCTATACGTGTAGAAGAATACCAAAAGAAACGATGGATGGACTGTGTTAGAGATGATATGGCAAGAAAGGATGTGACTACCGAGAGCACGACTAATAGAGAAGTATGGAAGAAAAAGACATGTTGCGCCGACCCCAAATAAAGTGGGACACCGTATCTCTGTCACCTCTGACCTAGACTAGACTCAAGAGCAAACCCATCTCAAATAAAATAAAAAGTATATACAAATAAATAAAATTGTCTACTTGTAATGCCAAAATAAATGAAAGTATATACATACGGTACTTATTATAAGACACAAAAAAAATGTCTGTCTGTTTGTACTGGCTAGTCTCCGAAACGACTGCACCGATTTTGACGGAACTTTTACTGGCAGACAGCTGATGTTATAAGGAGTAATTAAGGCTACTTTTATATTCGAAAAATATTTAGAGTTCCGCGCAAAGAAATTAAAACCCATGAAGTTGTGGAGAAAATCTAAATAATACGATTGTTTGGTATTTTCAGGTGATAGTGACACCGGCATCGACGAGGGCTCGAGCCAACTTCTCGTGAAGTCAGTAAGAAAATGCAAGACTGTTGATTACTATTAATCATTCCCATTTCTCAAATCCTGCACCCTAATTATGTAACACGCTATCAATCGGAATCTGAATCATTTTAAAGCAAATTGCTTCGTAATTAATATTCATAATAAGAAGCAATCGATTGACAATTTGCTTTAAAATTATTCAGATTTAGATCGATAGCGTGTTACATAATTAGGGTGCATATTATGTTCGAAAATGTTGTCTGCTCAACAATGTAAATGAATGAATGTTGTTGAACTGTCAATAGGAAACCGATTCCGATTGATAGTGTGTTACGCAATTAGGATACTGTACTTTTTACGGCACTGTGATCCTTTACCTAAACTATTGTCTCATCTTCAATCTTCAATAGTAAATATTTGACAATTGTACCTAGATGAGAATATATTTTGATGAGAACCTTTGGAGTAGCGTTTTTTGAAGTGAAAACTTCTTCTATGCGCTCTTTCTGAACAGTGAATTAAACTGGACTGTCTCGCTGGGGTCAGCGACGCTGAATCGGGTATACTTGGCTCCAGTCTATCGGTGACTTTTAGTTATAAGCACACGCTCTCTTTTCAAGAGATTATAAAATCTTTAGAATCTTTAGAAAAAACGCTACTCCGAAGCTTATCATCCCAAATATGTAACGTTTACTCGTCCAAAAAACGCGACATCATCTCCAACCTAATCTACACTCCCCACAAAATTCCTCGCCTCACCACCCTGAGGCGTTTATATAATATCAAGCAGATAAGTTCCCGCTATATACGCGTATTGACAGCGTTAATATTTATGATGCTATTGTTATCAAGGATATAGGAGTATAACTTAGATCCACAATGTAATAGGTTCATTACTGAGTTTCTGATATGTATAAAAATGGGTAATTAATTTTGTATAATTTTATAAGACAACGATTTATGTTTATCCTGTTCTTTTATTAAAATTATATTGTCCGAGGTATCAGCTGTTTTATTTTTCTATGTTTTGTTTCATAAAAATATAAAGTTAACTTTAACTTTAGTTTTTTTTTTTATCCTAGATCCACACTTATTCATTTCTTACTTACTTATTTCCAATCGATCTTTGACAGTCGTTACGGGTCGTCATAAGCCCGGAAGTCTGATAGTCAATCTCCTTGGTTTTGTTATTTTTTTTATTTCTGATGGGTTTGCTTTTGACTTTAGTCTAGGTCAGAGGTGACAGAGACAAAGTCTACGATGGAGTGAGCTTACCCAGAAGAAACCTGTTCACTCTAACTTTGAAGAGAATCGGGTTGTATGCGAGTTGGATGTGGGCCGGATTGGTGAAAATGACTGGCCATCTATGTGTATTTCTCTTTTAAATATTAAAAAAAATATATCTGTCACTCATCTTTTGTTTGCAACAATGGACATCTCACGGGAAGCATTTCATGCTATGATTTTTCGACCTCCCGCAAGATACATTTTTTAAATGTTTCGAAAGTTGGTTCACCCGAATGCATAAGTGCATTGGGGATGGAGGGGAGTATTTTGATAAGCTTTAAATAAACTTTTTTCATATTCTAACTATTTTTCATTTCACTAACAATTTTTGGAACAGCCCACGTATGTTCTGGTCGGCTTCCAGTCTAACCGGATGCAGCTGAATACCAGTATTTCATATCTATTGCTTATCTGACCTCCGCAACCCAGTTACTGGGGTAATACCCCTTGGTAATACTGCGGCTTGTGGCGACCAACGACTGTCAAATATCCACAAATGACAGCTGGGACAAACTGCTTAACGTGCTTCTGAAGCACGAGGACCCTCGTCTTGGTATATAAAGATGGTAACCTATCCACGGACCAACCGCTGCAAACGTAGCTTAACCTGATCTATCATCCTAAGCGGCTGGTATTACTTAGCCACAAAAGCCACTAATAACTAATATCTCTCTACGCATCTATTCCAAATCAAACTAAAACCTAGTAATCGATTCTACTATCGTGTAAGTACATGAACATTTAAGCATTTCAGCGTACATAGATATATATCTCCAATAAATATTGCTAGGTCATCGTCTTCAAGCTCAATTACACACCCCAATTCCTTTATCAGAAACTTCTCGAACGATTTCTATTCATTTAACGAGAACCAAAATAACGTCTTTCTCTTCAAAGCTAATGTCTGGAAAACTACATTATCCTTAGATGATTCAATTGTAATGAGAAATACTTATCTGGAGTTTAACAGAGGCTTTAATTCGATTGGAATCGTTAGCCTTATCAAAATTCAGTTCAAATAAAAGTATTTTATATTTTTACCAATAATAATACTAATGGTCCACCTTATTCGTGATGTTCTTCAGAAAGGAATCATGTATGAAAGTAAACGAGGCAAAAGAGTGTACAGGGATCGTAGTAGGTGGCGTTTTGTGGTAAGTTCTGCGTACCCCAATGAGACGAAGGCGAGAGTTTATGTTTTGTATGTAATCATAATGGCAAATGATAATTTTTCGCCATTATTATTATTATTACTAGGTATTACCTATAATGCTCGTGTCTATATAAAAACAGCCGCATGGGTCGATCCATCAGGTTAAGCTACGCTTGCTGGGGTAGGTCCGTGCGTGACCATCTTTACATACCGAGACTCCTTAGTGCCTCGGAAAACGCGGACCATTTGGCAGTCGTTACGGGTCGTCAGAAACCGAAAGTCTGACAACCAGTCTTACCAAGGCGCAGCTACTGGGTTGTGGAGGTCAGATAGGCAGTCGCTCCATGTAAAATACGGGCATTCAGCTGCATGCGGTTAGACTAGAAGCCAACCCTAACATAGTTGGGAAAAGGCTAGGCAGACTGACTGAGCTATAATAAAAATAAAATAGGTACCTATGTAATGTCAGCAGAGCTATTTTTGTTCACGTAGAAATCGTGAGGTCACGTAGAATTTATTGGTCATACTTACCATCACTCGTCTTCATATATATGTATAAAATCCACTTGACCTATTTAGATCAAGTGGATTAACAATAATGTCAGTAGTCCCCCGAATTTACATCCCCCAAAAATATAGTTTCGACGAGCAACGTTTGTTTGCATAACCAAATTAAAATAATTTTGTGAATATTAAACAGGTAGGTAGCTACTCGTAGCTCCATCTTTATATTGATTTCCAAAATTGCCCAATTAATAATGGTATGTACTAATTAAACAGATTCTGTTTAGTTTAAGAAAAGTCTTTTCCACATCATCTGCTCAACGATGTTGGGGTCGGCTTCCAGTCTAACTGAATATCAGTATTTTACATGGAGCTGGGTAATGCGATACCCCTTTTAAGACTGGTTGTCAAACTTTCGGGTTTCTGACGACGTAGCGACTGTCAAAGATTCACTAATAACAGCCGGGACCAACGGCTTAAGCCCGGTTCCTATATTTAACGAATCGTTATTTTACATCAGTAACCAATCGTTTTTGAGTCACGAGTAATATAATGAGCCGTTAAAGACGTTCCTAAAAGGTTTTCCGACCTCTACCAGCGATGAAAAGATATTGGTTACCTGCTGACCGAAGTCCTCCGAATTCATTGCGTTTCGTTTTTGAATTATAATTAAAATAAATGAAAGTGGGGCTTGTTTTAAATATTTACGATAATTTGATTTGTATAATATTTTATTCAAATAATTTGTTCTGATTTTGCTAAAGAAATAATTAAATAACATTAAAAAAGTAATGTTAGCCATTAAACAATCTTTCCCATAGAATAAATTCTATCATAAATCTTTCCAAATCCTTAACTACTAAACGCATAAAACCTTAATACTCGTACTAATAAAAACTGGTGTACAGAAGGTTATATGTCATGGTTCCTGAGATAAAATTTAGGTTATTGTAGTTGGTTGAAAATTAGCCAGATATAAATTATAATAAAAATGACGTAAACACACACAGGTTATAAAAAATACATATTACATAACTGGCTCCCTTCACTTTTAAATGAGGGTACGACGTTACGACGAGTAACTGTTCGACAAAAGGCTTATCCAGTCGAAAACTAAGAAAGAATTCATAAAAACCCATTGGTAATTCTACGATGTTTTCGTCGAAATCTGAGCTATTCTAGTCGGATTTGAATGAGACATTTTAATTTCTTTTCAAAATTAATAGCGAAAACACGTAAAACTTTAGTACACAACCAACAACAAGTATTACACATAAAAATATCAAATGTAAACTTAAGCAATATTATTTAAGTATTATTTAGGAATTAACTATTTAAATACCTACCTAAAGATTTTATTCATTGTATCGACAATAACGCATACTTATAAAATGCAAGATTGTTTAGTTTGATATAGACTCATGATACTCGTAGCACAAGTTTAAACCTTAGTGGTTTTTGGTTGCTATGTAATAAGTAATGCTGTATTCTTTAGTTTAGATGATAAATAAATAAAAAAAAAAATAAAAAAAAACTAATTTCGATCGGTAAGTAAATCACTTACGCCTAGTAACTTTGACAGCTGGTTAACGTTTCAAAAATTTAATATGAACGTTATAAACTGTCGTCTCCATGCATTTACCCTTACTATCCGTTAATCGTCTCCCTCCCATCCGTAGGTAGGAAGCCAACGGTACAGTCTCTTATGAAACGTTTTTATAGGAACACTTTTGGGTTACGCCTCGTAGACAAAACTACCATCCGTAAGCAAAACGATTCGTTTCTCGAATATAGGAACCGGGCATTTTAAAGTGCTTTCCGAGGCACAGAGGGGTCTTCGTGTGTAAAGACGGCCACCCATCCAAGGACCAACCGCGGCAAGCGTAGCCTGATCGATCGACCCGTGCAGCTGTTATTACTCAGCTACAAGCCCTTTAAGAAAAGTTTTTTTCATACTTGGCCAAATCCACGCTTCTTATTGTTTTTCGCAACGTTTAATCTTGAAATATTTATTTCAATTACAGGTAGTAAATTCTGCAGCAAAAGTTGATTGCAACCCAATCATTAGGTTTCTTAGACATTATTATTAATAATAGTAATATCCTGGAACATTTCACACACAGTCTTGCACACGGCAGAGCTTGTACTATGTAAACTAGATAACTAATATACTACATACATTACTTTTTTTTTTGTAAATACATACTACATTTATCTATATATAAATACAACCAGACTCAGGATAAATAGACATGTTCATGCACACAAATGTTTGTCCTCGATGGGAATCGAACCCACAACCTGCGGCATGATAGGTGGTATCTTAACCAACCACGCTAGCTGGCCTGTCAGTGATGTTGGTACCTATATTCTCATTAAAATGCTAAAATATCTTAAAATCCAAGTAAATACCTAAACAAAAAACTAATCGCCAAGACGTTCCCCAGTCCACACCACCCCTCCTTCCCCCCGCTTCACCCCATAGCCCCGCGAACGCCCCATTTATCCACATTAATATAACTTGACTCGTGATAAATTGCTGCAGAACCCGGCCTACGTTTTCTTAGACGAATTTTGTGGGTTGCTACAGCGTGTTGTGTTTTGGTGAAGATTGTTTATTAGGGTATTTTGGGATAAAAGTGGATAATTAATTTTAACATTGTAATAAAAGATAAAAATTGCCTAGGAAAGCACGTTAAGCCGTTGATCCCAACTGTCATTCGTCGATCTTCAACGGTCGGTACGGGTCGTCAGAAGCCCGAAAGTCTGACCACCAGTTTTACCAAGGGGTATTGTGTTACCCAATTACTGGGTAGGCAGTCGCTCCATGTAAAAAACTGGCATTCAGCTGCATCCGGTTAGACTGGAAACCGACTCCAACATAGTTGGGAGAAGGCTGAGTAGATGATGGATAATGATGTTTTAATATTCGCAGTCGCCGTCTGATCCGCAAGAGATCTGTTGATTGGAGAAATGTTTTTCTCCTTCCTTCAGTCTGAAGTGTAGTACATTGCAGTACGATTTATTTCTCTTTGAAAGGGGAGGAAGAGAGGGTTTGAGTGTCAGGTAAGTTAGATAAGCATTTTTATATAGAATAGAAACAGTCATTTTGACATTCACATAATTCTAGGTTTTTCCTTCGTATAACTCCAACAGCTGAAGTTGATGTCCAACTTTGTTCCTAGTTCCTACAAATTGGACATCGTTAATTAAAAATCCAACAGCGCAGATTACAGATAGTTTTTAACTTAGTTTCCCGACTGAGCCACTAATTTGAACATTTTTTTACTCTTTTTCGTCCAATATGTGATGTCGGGGAAATAGGATAAAACGTGAAAAGTTATATTAAAACTACCACTTTATTATTTTATTTTTAGTTGCCAGTTTTAATAAAACGTATTTTACACTAATCACCAGAACTTGTCTGGCTGATAGGTGAACAGTTTGACAACCTCTGATAATAATATTCAACAGTGGATACTTTACAACGAGTACTATAATTTTTAACCCCAATGCAACCTTGGGCACAGTAAGTTAAAAGAAATCATCAAAATCTGGAAGAGTAAATCCAAACTAGGTTTAACCTGGCAAATCTGACATCAATACCTTTCAAAACCGACCCCATTTACCAAACACCCTGTACCCAGTTTTCTCAGACATGTAATTAACGACGAAGGAGGCCTTTTCACTAGCAAAAAACGTTTTCTACGTACTCCACGCCACGTCTATGCCACGCACACATCCATTGTGATACAAAGGTTGGATTAAGAAAGGAAAATGTCGAACTAAATGGATTTTGGCACGTCATGGTAAGGTCCGTGTTATATACTGTGTAGGTATGCGTTGGAAAGGGTAAGATGTTACCGTTTTATTGTGTGTGAGTTGGTAATTGATTTTTGTTGGTGTTTTTTTTTTTTGTCATTTCCGTGTATAGAAAAAGGCAACATATAACGTAACATAATGCCTGTGTTCCTCGAAAGGTTAGGCACTAGTCTTCTGCATCCACATTTCGCCAGTTATGTTTAAGGGGGAAGCGTCAGGGTAGCCCGCGAAATTCAAATTTTCTTAGGTTTTTTGCATTTTGCATGTCAGTATTAAGTTGTATGTTAAATAAAGTATGATTTGCGGCCGTAACAAATATGTGTTTAACAGAATTATAATCATTAGAATCAGTAATACAACTCCTTAAGTTAGAATAATCCTGAAATGTCAGTCATGTGATTTCATGAAATATTCATTAGGATTACCTGGTCTTAAAGAGTTGTATTGATCACTTTAATAAATCTAGTTATGTAAATTAATACTTGTTACGGCCACAAATTATATTTTGATCAACGTACAATCTAATACCGACTTGTAATTTGCAAAAAACGTAAGAAAATTTGAATTTCGCGGGCTACTTTGAAGCTTTCGCCTTAAGAGGGAAGCGCTAAGGTAGCCCGCGAAATTGAAATTTTCGTACAATTTTTAACCGACTGCAAAAAGGAGGTTCTATATTCGACCCGTATGTACGTATGTATGTGTGTTTGTATGTCCGCGATTTTCTCAAAAACTAATGAATCAATTTTGATGATTCTTTCAAGGTTTTAGTATATAATATATTAGGAAATTATTCTTATGTACGAAGTTATATGCATAAATGTACACCTCCGGCATTACTTAGCGAATTAGGAAGATTCTTCTTTTCGTTCGCCTCGTGCTTATGTAATTGTAGGTATTCAACTAAAAATGGAAAAAATAAATTTAGTTTAAAAAAAGTAAAAATCGACTTAAAATAAAATAAATTTCATAAAAAAAAACTTATCAGCTTCTGAAGTCGGTGTCTTCAATTCTTTAATGCACCTTAGCTAGGCACCGACTTCAGAAGCTGTTAGGTTTTTTTTATGAAAGGTATTGTATTCGTTTTAGGTTTTGAAGTCGGTTTTTACTTTTTTTAATTGTATTTTGCGGCTGTCTGGGTGTATGTTGCGCGACGGTAACAAGTATGTATTTACATAATTATAATCATTAGAATCAGTAATACAACTCCACGCAAATGTCAAGATTTCATGAAAGAGTCATTCAATAGTGTATTTACGAGTATATGAACTTAGAGCAAATAGTCCAACCTGATGGCCCAAACAAATGACATTCGCTTCGGAGTGATTCTATTTTTACAAACGCTATAGCTTGAAAGTAACAATGACATGATCACGTGACATTTCGATAGCTGTCAACCGCATACATTTTTTGGCTTTTTTACTAGCGTCATCGCTAATCGGATGTTACTTTATCGAGGCCCTCTGCTGGAATGTAGATACATCTGTTTATAGACTTAGAGAGTTGTATTGATGATTTTAATTATTATTATTCTCTAAATACATATTTATTACGGTCGCGAATCATATTTAAACCAATATACAACCTGACACTGACCTACAAATTGCAAAAAAACGTAAGAAAATTTGAATTCTGCGGGCTACCCGTGCGGTTTCGCCTTAAGTCCCATGAGACTCCGGACTGCTACTGAGAAATTCCTGGCTGAAAAACCGAATAAACAAATGAAAATTAAATTTAAATATAGTAGGTATAAGTGTTAGACCTCTTTGTGACGAAGACACGTCCGGGAAGTAGGGTATGTACCTACTACCATCGTAGCTATATTTTCTGCCGCCTAGCAGTAATTGCTGTTCCGGTGTGAAAGATATGGCGGTGCCAGTGAAATAACTACTATCTTCTGCTCGTGACTTCGTCCACGTGAAAGTTTTTGTTCCTCCAACCTACCACGTGGCGTGGCCGCCTATGCTATTACTTCCTTTTTTATTAGTTTCTATTTAGGGTTCCGTAGTCAACTAGGAACCCTTATAGTTTCGCCATGTCTGTCTGTCCGTCCGTCTGTCCGTCCTCGCTTAATCTCTGTGACCGTTAGCACTAGAAAGCTGAAATTTGGTACTAATATGTATATCAATCACGCCGACAAAGTGGTAAAATAAAAATTGGAAAAAAATGTTTTATTAGGGTAGCCCCCCTATATGTAAAGTGGGAAGTGATTTTTTTTTTCATTTCAACCCTAACGTGTGATATATTGTTGGAAAGGTATTTAAAAATGAATAGGGGTTTACTATAATCATTTTTTGATAATGTCAATAATTTCGGAAAATAATCACTCCAAAAGTTAAAAACAATGTGTGTCCCCCCCTCTAACTTTTGAACCATAAGTTTAGAAAATATGAAAAAAATCTGAAAAGTAGAACTTTATAAGGACTGTCTCGGAAAATCATTTTGAACTTGACGGAAACAACAGTTTTTGTACAAAAAAGACAAAAAGTTGTACAAAATAATTTCTGGATTAAGTTTGTAGTATAATCGTACATGCAAGCTTTTTTTTTAACTTCGTTTCCATATTTTATTATCCTGGATAATAACATAATGTATACCCACCTTTAAACTCGATAAGTGGGAACACTTATTGTGACGGACGGGAAACTGCGGAACCCTACACTGAGCGTGGCCCGACACGCTCTTGGCCGGTTTTTTTTTTACTCGTAGTATGATGTTAAATATTGGGCTATAAGGCACAAAATAAAAATTTTCAAATCTGACTGCTAGTTCCAGTGATTAGTGCGTTCAAAAAAACTCTTCAGCTTTTTTTAATAAAGATGGATGTTTGTTACTCTTTCACGCAAAAACAACTAGCAGGATTTCGATGAAATTTAGCACACAGATGGTTTATAACCTGGATTAACACATTAGATACTTATTATTCCGATATTATTACGGGTTCGAGACTTACGCGGGTGAAACGTATTTATATTTTTTTTTCATTTAGGTTGGCAAAGCATTGGAGAATTTCTTTATGTTCCAGGTGTATTTTTGTGGTGGTTATAATTTTCCATAAGGTTGTTCGTTGATCTATTAGAACGTTGCTCTGAAAGGTCAGTATTCTTCAGGAATTGTATCAAATTAGTAAACAGAACGCTAAGAGTGTAAGCTGAGTTTTGACTGTAGCGAATAAATATAAATATATAAGGGAATTGAATAATAAAAATATGCTTCGTAGGACAACTTTAATATAAAAATTATTTACTTTTGTTTTTCAATTAACTACTGTATTATTTACTATTATTTCATCGAGTATTTCGGGACATCGCCAAGCGGTTGGTCGACTCTTCACGGGACCAGAGGGCTATTTTTAGCCCAAAGAATCAGCATTGCTATCCAACGTGGCAATGCTGCCAGCCTTTTGGGCACTTTTACCATTGACAGCGATGCGGACGAATTTTTTGATGCCCTATGAGCTTGTCACCTTTTTATTTTTATGATTTTTATATACTTGTACATAATATACATATATATCTTTTAGTTTTAGCTACTACTGTCTTGATTTTAGTGTCCGTTGAATAAAGTGATTGGATGTTTCTGTAGTCCATAAGTTCTTTAAATTAGATAATTTATAATTAATAAGACTTTGTCTCTGTCACCTCTGACCTAGACTCTAGTCAAGAGCAAACCCATCTCAAATTAAAAAAAAATAATTCCAGGCTATGCTATGATGCTCCAATATACAGGGTTATTGGTAAAACACCAACAACCTCTTAAGGGGTCATTGTACTCATCATTATTAACAACTTTTACTATGGGACCAAACCTGAAATCGCGAAAAAATTCAGCTGTTCAGTACATGTTCGCATAATTTGTCAAAATGTACTGAACAGCTGATTTTTTTTGCGATTTCAGGTTTGTTCCCATAATAAAAGTTGTTCATAATGATGAGTACAATGACCCCTTAAGAGGTTGTTGGTGTTTTACCAATATCCCTGTATATCTTGTTACTATAATTATCGTTGCTAGAAACATCAACTTCATATTATTCTACTAATAAATAAGTAATCAACATCATCATCATCATCTGCCTAGCCTTTTCCCAACTATGTTGGGGTCGGCTTCCAGTCTAACCGGATGCAGCTGAATACCAGTATTTTACATGGAGCGACTGTATAAATATATACATATAATAAATAAGTAATCAACATAGTATATAAAACCCATAACCCTTCATCTACCTCCATAAAATTTCCAACCATCTCGAGATCTTCAAATAAAATTAACGAAACAACAAAGGCGCCATTATCTCGGGGGGTTATCTTCAAACTCTTATAAGTGCGAATAATAATTAGAAGTGGGGGGAGGGGGTTCGTTAGAGCCCTAATGCCGGCAGACATTAATCATTCCTTTCATAAAGAGTGGGGGCCGTAGATAAATAAGTGTAGTATGTGTTTTCTTAGGGTACGGAGCTTGAGGAAGTTGGGGAGTAGTGTGGACATTACCTTTATTTATAGGCTTTTTATTTACTTGCTACAGAGGTAGGTATTTTCCTTTTCCAAGGCAGTATTGGTGTAGTTTATTACTGTTACTCAATGATAGTATAAGTAAAAAGACGTAGATAGGTTATACACGCTCCGCAAGTGGCACGTCAAAATGTGGCTAATTAGCCACATTTTCGTCGTCTTGTCTCTTTTTCGCTCCCGATAATTACGAAATGCCGTCCTACTTCCACGAGTCATTGTGTCGTTCGACATTGTGTCGTTTTTGAACATCGAATGCTGGGTAGGTAACCTATCTACGTCTTTTTACTTATAACATCATTGCTGTTACTGGTGTTTAACCGTTGTCATTAATAATAATAAATAAATAAATAACTACGAGTATATTGAAGGGTATATGAGGCAGTACAATTGGGGATAGAATGTGGTCAGTATTGAGTCTCACGTTAATAGTAAATAATAATAATATATACATATATCCCCACCGCTGTATCTATACGTTGACGTTGTGGTGGGACTTTAGGTCTGTGCCGGTAGAATTTACTTTGCCGGAACGGGTCTGGGATGAGGAGTCATACCAAGAGAGATACAGAAACCCGCAGGGCAGCATGTAGCGAGCTGTTGGGCAGAAGCGACCCCACGGACCCTATCTCCCGGGAGAAATCTTGTCCTCATCTCTGGCTTGCCTTTATCGGCCGGCTGGAGTGAACACTGACGAAGAACAGAGCTCCCACCTCTTTCTTGCCTTTACTGGCCGGCTTGAGTGGAGATTCGCAAGAGCAAACGTGCTCGGAGGAAGGAAGTATTCCAGTAAGGTAGGGATCTTAACCGTACTTCCGGGATTGTCCTGATAGCCGTGGGATACCTCTTCACTCCTCAAGCCTCCTCATCATTTAAAATTATCTGAGGGCCTCTGCGAGTTGGCTTCGGCCCCTCGTATGCCTTCCAAAGGTCCGGAACCCCAGGGTCCCGAGATATGTAAGAACAAATAAAATAATTATATTTATTCAGTTTTTAAAAAATGGTAATATGTTAAGATAAAATCATAGAAATAATTTACAAAGGTATTATAATGTTAGGTGTCTGTACTAGGATAACCCTGTATCACGGGCGGCATGAGCTTATATTTTTATGGTGATTAGAGTACTATAATAAAATTCTTAACAATATTAAACATTAGAAGTCTTGAAATAATGACAAAATTGAATTAATTCATGTTTTTATACCTAGTTTACTTAAATACTATTTAATTTACCTTAAAGATAAAAATAACAAAAAGTCTTATATACGTAATTTCTTATTAAGTTTGCAAAAATAGTTTCTTGGACTTTATAACCTTGTTAAACACATTATATAATTATGATGTTGCGTCAGCAGAATTAGTAATTGGATTAAAGTCAATGTTGCTCGAAATTAATCGATTTTTGCAGCGGATGACTAATGTGCTTAGACATTAACAAAATCGAGGGGTTGTAGGCCAGTGCAGTGTTTTGTTGAGTCGGCAGCAGGCATTGAACACGGAAGTCTGGCCTTATGACGCTCTAGGCGCCCTCGTAGTCAATATAGTTGATATAGCTGCACTGCTATTCTGTTCAAATCTCACCGTGAAAACATAGGTGAAGTGAGCGTGGAGTGAGCTGTCAATGAGGAGCCACACTCAAAGCTGTGTGTAGATGTCGCTGTAGTCGACCGTACCTTGTTTACCTTTCGTGACGGTAGTGTGACTGCTATTTATGAGATTTAAAAATGTAATTCCACTATAATATGTACGCGTTTATGACTGTGCGTCATCTAAAAGTTGAGCTCCGTAAAAGGAACGCTGCAACTGTCGACAAAAAGGCCGATTTGATTGAAAGGAAAACACTTAAAATATTTAAGCTTATGATTGTTTGTGAGCCTTTTTCCATAAGCCACGAACTAACATTCCTATTTTTTGTTTTATAAATTACTTTTGTATGATCGAAACCAAAATTTTGGTGCTGACTGCGACATCCAAGACGACACCGCATATCCACCTTCTGATACATTCAGAGACATAAGTGCAGATACTCCTTTACCAATGATTAACAGACAGGTAATACAAGAATATTTTGATAACTAAGTACCTATATTGGTTGATTAAATCTTTAGAAGAATTCTTTACTACATAGATTAGTTAATATAGTATATTTTATGACACTTTTATTTTGATGACAATAATTTTATTTTATTAGATAATAATCTTGATTCTTTTGTTTTATAGATATAGTACCCAGCCTAAAGGACGGCTTCTTTACTAATCTAATCCTCTTCTGTGAAATGCGCAGCAGATAATGGTGCAGTACTACTTGCCTTAAAGTTTTTAATACGTAACGCCAATTCCCATTGTTGTCTGCCATTACTTTCTTTAGGATACAAATGTACTCCTCTGTTTTTACAAGTTAACACACTACATTGTGGCATTTTGGACAAAATTACGAAAAATAGGAAAGCTAAACTTAGTAGATTGCAAAAATCCATACGATTTGACAGCTAATATATCAAAACAAGGTACAGTCGATTGTGCGCCATCTATCGTGATAAAAAGTTAGTTTTCCTCCCCATTGTGTCAATCCCTAGCATCAGGTGGAATGACAGCTCACTTCATCTAAGTTTTAATGGTGAGATTTGTACAGAATAGACCGGCTGTACGTTGAAAGGTAAGTAAGTACGATAAAATTACACATGAGACATTTTTACGTCGCATCTAAGGCGGGCAACGCATTGGCAAGTTACTTTAGTGAATTTGTTACCACAAAGGGCAACTACTTTCTATTAGTACCTCATTGGGTAAAAGTCTATCAGTTTTGGATCCAGGGACCAACCGCGGCAAGCTTAGCTTAACCTGATCAATCGACTTGTGTGACTGTTATTAGATACATAGCCACAAGCCACAAGTCATACCTAGAATCATGAAATTTGGTAAAAGCAAACTCTCACAGCCCAAGTACAGAAAAAAGTCCGAAAATCGTTAGTTTGTAGTTTTATCACATTTTTTTGCGATTACAAACCAACATTTGCAGTTGGAGAATTGACTGTGACTATGGGAGAAAATGTTTTTCAACTAATTGTAGTTGAAAAACATTTTCTCTAAGTTTGTTTTCGGGATAAATTCGTCTCAACTCTATGGAACCCTTCATTTTGCGTGGTCCGACACGCCATTGGCCGGTTTTTTTATTACTACGACTAGTGACTTCACGATCAGTGACACAAAATACTAATACGAATGACTACGTACCCTTTTGGCCACTGAAGTCAATTATAATAAATCAAGAAAATATTCGTCGTCTTATCCTCTTTCCTCTACCCACGTTTCCTCAACGTAGCAAGGCGGTACAGCCACATAATTATTCATCTTAAATTGCACACGTGTCTATGTGTGTGCTCATACACATAGTACATGTATTTGTGCGTTGTGTGTACACAAAGACGTGCTTGTGTGGGTGCCAAATTACTCCCTCTTTGTAAGAAAGCACTCTCCGAGGCGAAATTTATAAATTTATTAAAGTCTTACATGTTGAGAGATTTAATTATAGAGAAATAGGTATGTTTGTACTTGTGGGAGTTAATTAAGTTTTTGCGTGGAATGGTAAGCAGAGATGTGAGTTGTTTTGAAATGAGCTAATTATATGATTATATATTATTATTATTATGGATGAATTGGACGCCTATCTAAAGGATTGGCTAGATGTAGCAAGACAGGAAAAAATGGCAACACAGAAGGGAGGCCTGCAGTGGGATATAACTGGCTCATAATAATAATACCTCACCGCTGTATCTCTAAGTTGGCGTCGTGGTGGGGCTTGCGCGCTCCTGAACTCTAGGTCTGTGCGGTAGAGTTTACTTTGCCGAAATAGGTCTAGGGTGAGTCTGGTCTGGGTCCAAGAGAGATGCATAAATAAACCTGCAGGGCAGCCTGTGGCGAGCTGTTGGGCAGTAGCAACCTCACGGACCCTAACTCCCGGGAGAAGTCTAGTTCTTCACCCTTATTTTTTTAATCAAATAACTTCTCCCGCTCCGGGCAGAGCGGCAGGGCGTGTCAGACTTCTACTGACTAAAACCCACCCGTGTTCCTTCAGTTGCCTGTGCCAGGGCCACGGTAACTCTTTCAAATAACCCGCAACCCTGGCAGGCATCGGCCCTAGCAGCCCCATCAGTTAATGCTGACATCTCTTTGAAGCGCGCGTGGAGCACAACGCGCCGTCGACCCGGGCTTAGTCCTTGCCGGACGGCGTGCTGGTAGGGATCTTGACCGTACTTCCGGGATTGGCCTGATAGCCGTGGGATACCTCTTCACTCCTCAAGCACCTCAGGAAGTGTTGCCCCTTTGTCACTACGTCACTATGTGCTAGCGACCGCTTTCCAGAGGCCCATTACTGAGTGTGCAAGTCACCCCCTGCCACTTTTTCCGTGTATAATATATAACATTGGTCAGGCAGGGGACATAGTTCTTCCATAAATCAAGTCACCCAAACCTATAGCCCAATATATTTTATTTCCACGCACAACAATAGTCCTGCACCAACCGGGGGTTGTCTTTGGGTGTACTTGCATAGTGCATATAGGGATAATCGTCGGTTGGCCTTTCAAAGGTCCGGGAACCCAGGGTCTTGAAATGTCAAAAAATAAAATAATAATAATTACACGGTATGACAGAGCAGTGGTGGCCCAGTGATAATGGCCCCGACTTACTAGTTGTAGATCGTGAGTTCAAACCCATGCAGGCGTTTTACCGTAAGAGCGGGTTACTATGACTCTAAGGCATAACTTTGAGCCAAATCGAGACACATGTTTAGTGTCATTAAATCTACACAAAGCTCCGCAATTACGAGTCTATATCACCATCTATTAGTTACCGAAGGACATACGACGGTCGGTTATGTGGCCGCGACACTTCAAGCAGTATAAACATTTGTCTCGATTTGGGCCAAACTTATGCCCTAGAGTCAAAGTAACCCGCTCTTACTGTACTTTGTGTAAATTATTTCATCAGCACTGCTTTCAAAACGGAAAACATCGTGAGGAAACTGGCATGTCCTAGAAACAAAAATTCGATTGTTATATCTACCAAACCGCTCTGGGCCCGCGGCCCACTCACTCACAGAGAGGAGGCCTGTGTACCATCATTGGGAACAATATAGGCTGATAATGCTTATTCTTATGCTAGGCATGGAATCGTTCCATTACGGGTCATTATCGAGCCTACGGTCTCCAAAGAACACCCAGCTAACATACACTGCTGGAGTAAATTGTGTTGCCATAATCTGTAAGCTTCTCAAACATGGTCTTTGACAATTCAGCAGAAGTCCACGCTCGAGGTTTGCCAGACAGCTATGGAACGAAGTATTCTGGGTATCAAACTTGTGGACTGGGTTTAGAATACAACAATCCGTTCCATCACGATGATCGATGGGCCAAACTTATGACCCAGTGGGTCCCAATTAATGACATCGCGGACTCCTTTAATAAAGACTAGTCCTTGGCAGCTCTGGACAGAGAGAGGTGGAAAAAGAGTAGCGGGGCCTTTGCCCAGCAATGGGACCCACCACGCTTGCAAAATCTCCATGCTTGTCATTGGTTATCGCAGTATACAGGATGTCCCTGGAAGTATGGATCAAATCAAATAGGAGTGTAGGCAAGGTCATTTCCAAACTTTTTAACCCTGAGAATGTTAGTGCAATTTTTTACGGTTCAAAAGTTATGACCAATTTTTGTTTTGTTCAATCACTTCACATAGTGCTCAATGAAAAAAATCATAAAAAAACTAGCAAAGCTATCAATTACTTTTTTTTTTTCAAAACGTTGTAGAAAAGTGGACCTTTTTTTTGGTAATACTTATACGCATCTAGAAAACATGTGTTCAATAATAAAAAACAGTTACTGCAAAGTCTTCGGTCTGGCAAAAGTTTTACTCAATTTTCGAGCGATTTTTATGGGAAAAAGTTACACGAAAGTTGACCACGTATTACAAAAACTTGTCCAAGTCATAGAAATTCTTTGGAGGTATGAATCACTGGAATATTCTTAATAGCTTAAAAGTTAGAGATTTGTATTAACAAGGAGGTCGTATTTTTAATTTCGATTTAATTTCAGTCCCTAGGCATTTGTTACCTATCTGAACACTACTGTTTGATGTGGTTTAGGTTTAAATAAAAAATAAAAATAATTTCGGTAAACTTTTTGTTATCTCAACAAAAGAACCAGCGCCGGCACACGTTCGCACTCAGGTAGATGTTTTAGTAACTAGCTACCAGCCTGAGTCGAAGATGTGGTGCTTCAGATGCTACATGAGAATCCAATGACAAGTACGGTAAACCGGGGTTACTTTGATACTACGGGGTTACTTTGATATCGACTTTCGACTTATGAAAAACATATTTTTGTAATATCTACAACGCCTTACTATCAGTAGTTGGCACTTCTGATAGTTTCTTTTTTAATAAGGCGTTGTAGATATTACAAAAATATGTTTTTCATAAGTCGAAAGTCGATATCAAAGTAACCCCGTAGTATCAAAGTAACCCCAGTTTACGGTATTCGTCACATGTCAAGAATTTCAGAGATTCCGAGATCTGTGGTACATCGTACTGTGAGATGACACATAATTCATCCCTTTCACGTTCATCGTGTGCAAGCCCTTTTACCGAGTGATCATGGCCCGAGAAGGGCTTTTTGTAGGGAAATGTTACGTACCATCGTGAAGATTCTCAATTTTTAAAGAAAATTTTATGGAGCGATGAAACAAGTTTCCGAAGGGTGGGGATATTTAACATGCAAAATCTGCATTTTTATGCGCGCATTAACCCACACATTGTACGAAGTGACCATTTCCAGCATCAGTTCGGAGTAAACATGTGGCTGGAATAGTAGAAGGACAGCTAATAGGTCCTCAAGAGTTACCTGCTAGACTCGATGGCCCCTCATACTTGAGATTTACAGAATGACCTAAATGGTTTACTTGGGGAAGTATCATTTGAAACCCGTCGAGACATGTGGTTGCAGCAAGACGGCGCTCCCTCACATTACGCAAGAGTCGTAAGAGACCATCTAGCCTTAATTTTCAATAATCGTTGGATCGGAAGAGAGGCACATTCGATGGCCAGCACGTTCCCCTGACCTGAACCCCATAGATTTCTTTCTATGAGGTTATTACAAAGAGATGGTGTACGAGACAGATAGCGGAACCGAGGAACAACTCCGTCAGAAAATCACATCTGCAATACATAAAAAATCATTCCCGTGCATTTAGACGAATAATACCAAATTTCATTCGGCGATGCCAGTTGTAATTGAGAGTAAGAGGAAGGAATTTTGAACACCTATTGTAATTTCAATTTAATAATACATTTACATATTAATTTCATTGTTTTATTTTATTTTGCCATGTAGTTAGAAAATTTTAAAAATACGACCTCCTTGTTAATAAAAATCTCTAACTTTTAAGCTATTAAGAATATTCCAGTGATTCATACCTCCAAAGAATCTCTATTACTTGGACCAGGTTTTGTAATACGTGGTCAACTTTCGCTAGTGTAACTTTTTCCCATAAAATCGCTCGAAAATTGAGTAAAACTTTTGCCAGACCGAATTCTTTGCAGTAACTGTTTTTTTATTATTGAACACATGTTTTCTAGATGCGTATAAGTATTACCAAAAGAAAGGCCCACTTTTCTACAACGTTTTGAAAAAAGAAGTAATTGATAGCTTTGCTAGTTTTTTTTTTATGATTTTTTTCATTGAGCACTATGCGAAGTAATTGAAAAAAACAAAAATTGGTCATAACTTTTGAACCGTAAAAAAATTGCACCAACATTCTCAGGGTTAAAAAGTTTGGAAATGACCTTGCCCACGCCCCTATTCGATTTGATCCATACTTCAAGGGACACCCTGTATAATAATTACCTAACTATTGTTACTAAGCCGACATGATACCTAATGCCCATTGCCCATCCACTTATGATTATCTTGTATTTATAACATTACATATTGATAAAAATATATGTGTAGACACCCAATCAATCTGTCTAGCCTTTTCCCAACTATGTTGGGGTCGGCTTCTAGTCTAACCGGATGCAGCTGAATACCAGTATTTTACATGGAGCGACTGCCTATTTGACCTCCACAACTCAGTTATTGGGTAATACGATACCCCTTGGTAAGACTGGTTGTCAGACTTTCGGGCTTCTGACGACCCGTAACGACTGTCAAAAATCCACGAATGACAGCCGGGACCAACGGCTTAACATGCTTTCCAAGGCACGGAGGAGTCTCGGTATGTACAGATGGTCACCCATCTACGGACCAACCCCGGCAAGCGTAGCTTAACCTGATGGATCGACCCGCGCGGCTTTATTACTTAGCCACGAGCTTCTCTTCTCTAATTTTGTAACGATGTAATATTTATTGTGTTAATATTATCCTCAACAAGAAGATTATGTTTATTCCCAATGGAACGCTCAACTGTTGAGGTTACAGAGCGAGGTCTTAAATTTAGAAGTGGAACAGTTAAGATATTGTTTTTTTTAGTTTTTACTTGATTATGGTTTTAATTACGTGTCATTGTCATTGTTTCGGGGTAGGTAACTAATTTGACATGTTTTTTAAATTCCAAGTCCAGACAAGCTCAAAATATTACGTAAGAGAGTAAAGATTTGATTTGATTGGTCAGCTTCCAGTCTTACCGGATGCAGCTGTATACCAGTATTTTTCATGGACCTCCACAATCCAGTTACTGGTTGTTAGACTTTCGGCCTTCTGACTACCCGTAATGTCTGTCAAAGATTTACGAATGACAGCCGCGGCCAACTGCTTCACGTGCTCTCCAAGGCACGGAGGCATCTCGATATAATTATACAGTATGTTAACCAACAGAGGGCGTTCCCGTTAACCCGCAATAGTATAGCATCCATACATGCTAAAAAAAATATTACCATTCGAAAACAAAATGGTTTTTATTTCTTTTTAATATTAAAATATTCACTAAAATATTCAAAAAAATATAAAAATATTCACTAAAAATAAAAACTAAATTGCGATGTTTCCGTCCTTCAAGTACGCGTGTACAGAGTGTTTCTTTTACGTATCAATTTAACATTTTTAGTGAATATTTTAATATTAAAAAAAATAAAAACCATTTTGTTTTCGAATGGTAATATTTTTTTTAGCATGTATGGATGCTATACTATTGCGGGTTAACGGGAACGCCCTCTGTTGGTTAACATACTGTATATTAATGGAAGGTCACCCATCCACGAACTGATCGAGGCAAGTGTAGCTTAACCTCCAATCGACCCGTGCGGCTGTTATTATTTAGCGACGAGACCCTTAAGAAATTAACAACCATATTATGACCATAACTCAATGTGCCGCATGTTCAAAGTCAGGTCTTATAAGAATTTAAAATCGATATTACATATTATATTATATTAACAAAAATTTCAATATTTAGAATACATTCAATTTTTATAATAAACATTTAGAATACAAATAATTACTATAATAAATATTCAGAAAACAACTAATAAGTCATGTTTTTAAATTTTCAAGCATACCTAATATACCTAATTATCAAATTTTTAGTTTATAATTATATTTTGTGAAGAAGGAATTCGTCAATGGTAGGTGTAGTTATTTAGTCTCCGTTTAAATTGTGTTGTTCTTTTACTGAATCTAATCCAGCTACCACAATTTGCGCAGTTCAATAGTTTAGTTAGACGTAATAAACTATCTCCATGACATAAAATCACGCCATGGTTCCCCGAGGGTTCTACACATCTCACACAGGTTTTTCCAACGCCTTCCTTGAAATTCCTTCATAGTTATCATGAAAATGATAAAAGGGTAGCACCTTCAATTCGAATCACTTATTATGCCCTTGTGCCATAGATTTGTCAACCTTGTCTCTCATACTCGGTGTAACGAAACTGTAATACCAACACTATCGTAATAATAATCTATTACCTTGGCGACCGAGCTGTGCTCTGATGAAAATAGAGGAAACGAATTTTCGCAGATATGAGACCTAGCTAGATCGATTTTTCGCCCCCGTGAACCCCTATAATGCAACATTCATCGAAATCATTAGAGAGCCGTTTACAAGAACGTGATTACAAATACATATATCATATACAGGGTGACTGGTAATTAGTGACTGATACTTAAACATGATTGTACTCATGATAACAAACAACTTTTACTATGGGACCAAACAAGAATTAGCGAAAAAAATCAGCTTTTCCATACATTCATATTCGCATAACTCGTCAAAATGTAGGGAGTAGCTTGATGTTCGCCCTTGCACTATTGAAGGCTCATTTTCAAATAACCAATCTTTATTTTTATTCTTTGAAGGTACATCAAAATAATATAGCCACGTTTCGTCCCCTGTTACAATATTATTGACATAATTTGAAGTCCCGTTCTCGTAACTTTTTAGCATTTTTAGGGTTCCGTACCTCAAAAGGAAAAAACGGAACTCTTATAGGATCACTCTTGTGTCTGTCTGTCCGCCTGTCACAGCCAAATCTAATGAACCGATAAAGTTGATATTTGGTACACGTATGTATTTCTGTGACCCAAACACGGACGTATAATGTAAAATAATTAATTTTGAATACGGGGGTCAATTTTGGGGGGCAAATAAGAAATTTAAAAATATATATATATGCAAACTGTACTGTGCGAATATCAAATGAAAGGGCTTACTGTAAGGGTCTCAAATATACATTTTTTATACTTTTAAAATAAACTTATACTTTTAAAATATATTATATATATTAAATATATATTTTTATAGACGAAAATTGACCATTCCCCCCTTTATCTCCGAAACTACTGACCTTAAAATTTTGAAATAAATACAGAAAATAAATCTTTAGCTATAGATTACAGGAAAACCTACAAGAAGTCTTAAAATAATATGGTACATCTCTCAATATTGTGCGGTCGAACTTACATGTCCATAGTTAAACGAAAAGAATCCAACCCACATTACACATAATGTGGGTTGTGTGATCCTTTTCGTTTAATTATGGACATTTATAGTTGGAACGTATTGGAGAACATGTTTTTCAACTACAATGTTAAGTTTGTTCTTGGGATAAATTCATCCCAACTAGGGAACCCTTCATTGTGCGTGGTCCGACACGCACTTGACGGGGTTTTTTTTTTTACACCAATTCACTTGGCATGCCCTTTGATTGTCTGTTAAATCGTGGGGTAACTAAAATGTACAAACTTTTCTTACTATAAGTATATCGTGTAAAATTTTATGAACAGTTGGTGCACTAATCTGTAGGATCTCTTCAATCTGTCTGTAAGTGGTTCGCCGGTCAAATTCTATTAATTGCTTCACTTTGGTGACGTATTCTGGGGTTGTCGCTTCAACAGGACGTCCGGACCTTGACGCAATTTATACAGTAAAATTACCCCGAAAAAAATCTCGATACCAATGATAAATCGTTGTACGTTGAGGAGAGTTTTCTTTAAGAACAGATTCCATTTCATTGACACACTCTTCTAGTGACAGGCCCCTCAGGAAGTTGTAACGAATCACGGCCCGAATTTCGTCTCACGACCACTTCGTCATCTTCAAAAATTATTTAAGCAAACGAATGTTAACTACGAGTGATTAAATGTATGACTATCCTCTTACAATGACATAAGCTCCTTTTACTTGTTTATTCGTATAGCATAACTTATCTAGCAACCTACGTCTATTACAGTAAAGAAAAGAGAACAGAGCGCGACTCATTTTATTTCCGTCCCCATTTTTGATGCAAAAATATGAATTAAAAAAAACATGTAGGCTACGTAATATATACATAAACCAACCTAAAATTTAATATCACGCGAAAACCCAGAGCGTCTCAAGTAAATACAAAAGGTATATGAGAGGGGACGAAATACCGACTTTCACCTGTTTCACAAAGAAAATACCAAAACGTCTTCTACTTACCCATGTTTGGCGGAGAGATTTAATTAAAATGTAGGGGGAATCCCCTATTCCACCCCCAGGGGGTTGGGGGTAGAATGAAGAAATATCGCCGGGGGCGGCAAAGTTTTTGGGGGCAATACAAACATAGTATTAACATATTATTTAAATATCCGATGTACTGATGTCTTCTTGTATGGGTTCGTGGTTAGACGTTTAAAGTAGATAAGTAAATGATTTTATAGAGATAAAATAGTGAATATTCAAATGGTTTTTTGGAAACGGTGCCGTATACACCACGGAGGAGGAAGACAGGATTTATTAACCGACTTCCAAAAAGGAGGAGGTTATATGTATGTTCGACATTTTGTATGTTTTTTTTTTAATATCCTCTTATTGCCCTTTTCAGGTAGTTTTTAGATCAATAAGTAGCAACCTGCGCTTAATGTATAACCTAGATCTACAGGGTACCTATCGGGCCGATAAAAATTATTTTGAGTATCCTTGGAAAGTATGAAGATTTTTGTTAAATGATACTTAAATGATATTATTTCTGTAAGCAAGTTTGTACAAACACTTTTACACGTCGTCGATCACATTTTAAAAACTAGATGAGGTCGGCGTTTCCTATCCGACTACTCTGAGAAGAAAGGCCTAAACAAACTCAGAGGTCACAGTCTCCTTTGAAGTCCAGATATAAACTTGGTCAGATATGGTCTTTTGAGGAAAGAACCACACAGATTGAATGGACCTGTCCAGTCAGTGCACGGATTTGTCAGTAATCGCGCAGCTCAACTGAGAACTTAAGGAGCTCAACGATTGCTTAATCATCACGCATAAAAAGCCAGCAATCTGAGCAATACCGAGCATATCACTCGCCCTTATATTAAACTACTAACCTAAATAATACATATTATTTTTCATGACCGAACTTTAGACATTTGCTTGCAACCATCTAAACTTAGCACGTAATAGAATAAGGCATTTTCGCGAAGATTGTAGTCTACCTAGGTAGAAAACTAGGCAAGTGGAATGGGCTAGGTTATTAAGGTGGTTAGGCGACGAGCTAACAACTTACTTACCTTGATACCTAATACGTCATGTAGGTGGATTATCTTACGGTATAAGGTACGTTTCAAAGACAAAAATATGAATTGGTAACGCTTATGGATTTGATCACGTTTTTATTTCAGGTTTTTAGGGTTCTGTACCTCACCTTCTGTCACACCCAATTTGCTCCGAATCTAATGAACCGATTAATTTAAAATGGATAATTTTGAATATGGGGGTCAATTTTGGGGGCAAATAAGAAAATAAAAAAAAAAGCTTTTCATACTGTGTGACATATCAAACGAAAGGGCTTACTTTGAGAGTCTCAAATATATATTATAGTATAATTTTAAAATAAATTGTTTTTAAGTTATTTAAGAAAATTCCTCCCCCCCCCCCCTATCTCCGAAACTACTGGACCAAACATTTTGAAAAAAAACAGAAAATATTAGGTTGGGGAAAAAGTCTTTTCGCATTATAGTATGTATGAACTTGTAATAAAATCTCTTTGGCTATACTATTTGTATCTGGCTGGTTTTGGTATCATTGAAAGTTTAAATTAGAACATAATTCCAAATTCAAATTAGGAAAATGTGTGATTTTCATTTGTTTTTCGTACCGTCAAGATGAGTGAATCTAATGAAGAAATTCGATACATTTTAAAATTTTACTACAAAAAAAGGTAAAAATGCAACGCAAGCCGCGAAAGCAATTTGCGATGTTTATGGACCTAGTGTAGTGCCTGTGAGAGTAGCACAAATTTGGTTTAAGCGTTTTCAATCCGGAAATTTTGATGTCAAAGATGCACGTCGCTCTGGTCGCCATATTACGGATAAAATGGATGCCATTTTTGAAAAAGTGGAGCAAGATCGGCATATCAGTAGTTACGACGTAGCTGAAGAACTGGAAATTGACCACAAAACAGTTTTGGCGCATTTGAAAAAAACTGGGTACACAAAAAAGCTCAACATTTGGGTACCTCACGAGCTCACTGAAAGAAACCTAATGAACCGTGTACTCATTTGTGATTCGATATTACGACGTAATGAAACCGAACCATTTTTGAAGAAGCTGATAACTGGTGATGAAAAGTGGATCACGTATGACAAGAACGTGCGAAAAAGGTCGTGGTCAAAGGCCGGTCAAGCTTCACAGACTGTGGCGAAACCCGGGTTAACTCGCAACAAGGTGATGCTGTGTGTGTGGTGGGATTGGAAGGGCATTATTCATTATGAGCTGTTACCACCAGACAGGACCATCGATTCTGAAATCTACTGCGAACAACTGATGAGATTAAAGCAAGAAGTTGAGAGAAAGCGGCCGGAATTAATCAACAGAAGGGGTGTGGTTTTTCATCATGATAATGCTAGACCTCACACATCTTTAGCCTCTCAGCAAAAATTAAGAGAGGTTGGCTGGGAGGTGTTAATGCATCCGCCGTCTATAGTCCTGACCTTGCACCTTCAGATTTCCACCTGTTTCGGTCTCTTCAGAATTCTTTAGGCAGTGTCAGGTTAACATCACGAGAGGACTGCCAAAACCACTTGTCGCGGTATTTTGACCAGAAGTCCCAAAATTTCTATAGCAATGGGATCATGTCCCTACCTACAAGATGGCAAAAAGTTATCGAACAAAATGGTACCTACATACTTTAGTTAAATGTAAATAAACTATATTAAAAAATGTTTTGAATTTTCTTAAAAAATGCGAAGAAACTTTTTCCCCAACCTATTAGTTCTGTACCTATAGATTACAGGACAACTTATAAGAAGTCTATAGTCTTAATATGACATAGTAAATCTCTCAATATTGTGCGTACAATATTACATTTACAGATGGAAAGCATGGCAAAAAAAACTAAATTTTATGCTTGCTTTTCTCTTTTCAGTTATGTTGGTATGTATTTTTGCAGTCGGGTTTTTTTTCTACTTAATACAGGGCAACAGTTTCCTCGCGTAGAGTCGGAAAGGCCTATTTACAATATAAGCTTCGAGGATTAAAAACTCCTAGCTACTTCCTATCTATATTATGCATTCCAAGTAGATTAGTTGAAAATCCACAACAAAAAGCAAGGCCGCTTTATCTAATAAGAACCCTGTAATAATACATTATTACTGTTAAACAAAAAGTTGTTCACATCCGCAGTCACTACCTATCCCGCGATTTTTCCTCTTCACCAAAAAAATAAAACACATCGATCGACGTTAGCGCCCTCATGCGGCGAACCGCACAAACAAGCGTTAAATTAACTTGCAGTGGCAAAAAAGCGCTGTAAGCGATTAACAGATTTGTGGGGCGGCAGTAATCGAGCCTCCAGCGTATGTCCGGAGGAAAAAAAGCGATGAGTATGCTGTACTGTGTGGAGAGGGATCTTGTTTATTGCAATTTTGGAGGAAATTCGTTGTTTTTAATAACTGGTGGGTTTTAAATGACTCTGCTTGTAAGTCATCATCATCATCTTCCTGCCCTTGTCCTATGTCAATCGTCACGCTATCATTCACTCAAATGAATCTGCTTGAGTAATTATTAAATAGTGAGTTTTAATATCTTTAAAACTTGGGTAATACCAAGCAGAAATCAATAGATGTCTCCCAATAAGAATGATGTGTATGAAATGCTTATTTATAATTTCAAATAAGCATGAAGAGGAAGTGTTTGCAAATATTATCACGACGAACAGTACGAGTTCATTTTTATTAATAATAAAGTAATGCACTCGTGCACTACTGACACAACTTATGAATCCAGTTTGATGGTTTGATTTGATGGTTTTGACACTATATGGGGTGGAGTCATAACAACTGCAAAACATATTTATCGTACGTCATGTCTGGTAAATCCCCCCCCGGGGGGTTCCCGCATTGTCGAGGCGGGGGGGCTTAGTAGCCGTGGCTTGGTCACCCACGGTGAAGCAAAGAGGAACTCGAGGAGGGGCCGCTCGTCAGGGCTTTTTCCAGGAAGTTGTCGACGTAGCGGCCAACAGGTAGGTTGCGGTGTTGCTTGAGCGACATCGCATCTGAGGCGGGCCGCGATGTCGTATGGGAGGCATCGCGGCTGAGGGTTGGAGGCCGCGGCGGGAGAGGAGTGCCGGTATTGCGGTGCGCCGCTCTTCCTACCTTCCGCGGCCTTGACGGGGTCGCCACCGTCTGATGGCGGACGCGGTGGGGCCGCAGGGGAGGAGGAGTGTCGGTATTTCGTTGGCCGCTCTCCCTATCCTCTGCGGCCGAAAAGTAGTAGACGGCCGGGCTACTACCTGACCGGTCACAGGGGGACCAAGGGTGCCTAGACACGGGGTCATCTGGCGCCCATGTGCTGGTTTGGTCCATGGGGTGGTCACGGTGCGCAAGGTGTTCTTGTGCGCCGGTGATGGGGGGTGCTCCCCATAGGAGGGTCCGGTGACGGAGAGCCGCGGCGGGTTCGCGGTGAGTGCTAACGCGTGCCCGTGTTCCCGCCACAAGCGGCAGAGGAGGCCACCGTGGGGTTTTAGTGGGTTGGAGTCCCACATAACTGCACTATCTCCCCGTGGTAGTGCAGTATGCATGAGCATTTATCCACGAGAAAAAAAAAAATGTCTGGTAAATACAATGTGTCCTATTCTTAATCAGGGTTAACAATTAAAACGTTCCAATGCAATCCACTGCTGAACGTAATTCACAGTTCCTCTACCTAAGAAAGTGATCTTATAAAGGATCTGTAGATATTCCTTTTAAGGGCGGAACCCTTACAAACGTTCAAATATACCACCAATACAAAGATAGAGACACAAAAACCAGTAGAAAAGCGACGTTGCCAGCCGGACGGGACAAACGCTCTTAAAAATAAAACAAATTTTGGTAACCACCTCCATATTAACCCAGCGCAAAGTCGTTATTCTTACAATAAATCACTGGCGGACAGTAGCGCCACTTAAAAATCCATTTAGCCACTCATCCTCACCCCTTCAGCCGAACAGCCAAATAACCACAGGTTTGGGAATATTTTTTACATGATACCTGTAATTGAGACTTAATTTTCATCCTAGGGGTGCTTTTTCAGAATAATCTACGGTTTTTAGGGGATTTTGAGAGGTTTACTCGTTTGAGGAAGTCAGTATTTTTATTTTGTTGTGAGGGAATTAAAATATGTATTGTGAAGTGGTTATCTTATATTAAGGTCTCGAAATCTCTTAAGGGGTCATTGTACTCATCATTATGAACAACTATTACTATGGGACCAAACCTGAAATCGCGAAAAAAAAATAAAAAAATAACTCATCAAAATGTAGGAGGAGCTCGTGGCTAAGTAATAACAGCCGCACGGGTCGATCCATCAGGTTAAACTACGCTTGCTGGGGTTGGTCTGTGGATGGGTGACCATCTTTACATACCGAGACTCCTCCGTGCCTCGGAAAGCGCGTTAAGCCGTTGGTCCCGGCGGCTGTCATTCGTGGATCTTTGACAGTCGTTACGGGTCGTCAGAAGCCCGAAAGTCTGACAACCAGTCTTACCAGGGGGTATCGTATTACCCAGTAACTGGGTTGTGGAGGTCAGATAGGCAGTCGCTTCATGTAAAATACTGGTTTTCAGCTGCATCCGGTCAGACTGGAAGCCGACCCCAGCATAGTTGGGAAAAGGCTAGGCAGATTGATTGATTTTTTTAAACTCATCAAAACGTAGGGAACAGCTGATTTTTGTTTCGCGATTTCAGATTTGGTCCAATACTAATGTTTGCTCAGCAATTAGAGAAAAATTAAGGGTATCGGAAATAACTTTTTAATATGAACTTAATAGACGCCTTTTAAGCAGCTCGAACAGCGTCCTGAAGGTAGGTATTGTCCGAGCGGTTGGATCTGCCTGTTGCAGTGGTAGATGCAGCTTCATAGAAGCGCTTCTCGTATTATGTAATATTATTTTATTTTTTAGCTTAGCTTAGCTTCATAGCTTGGCTCATTGCCGCAAGGTTGCCTGCTTGTCGGTCTTCTACAGATTGTACTTCGGAGACTGTGCCCGAGAACTCCACGACCTCATTCCACCGGCCCCCTTCTACCACCGGACATCTAGACGTACTGCCAGTTACCATCCCTACCTGGTTGCTATTCCACCAATTCGCACTAAGCGCTTCCAAATGTCTTTTATAATGCGCACAGCAAAAGAGTGGAACTCACTACCTGCGTCTGTGTTTCCGAACGTATACAACCCTAATCTCTTCAAATTGAGAGTGAACAGGCTTCTTCTGGGTAAGCTCACTCCATCGTCGACTTTGTCTCTGTCACCTCTGACCTAGACTAGAGTCAAGAGCAAACCCATCACAAAAAAAAAAAAATGTTGGGGTCGGCTTCCAGTCTAACCGAATTCAGCTGTATACCAGTATTTTACATGGAGCGACTGCCTATCCAACCTCCACAACCCAGGAACTTTACAATTTTAATTGAATTATGTAAGTAACTGGAATGGACTTTGTCTAAAAAATAAATGAATTATTATTTATATATAATAACTTAATAAAAACTTAAACCTAATTAATTTATAATATAATATCCTAACAATACAATCTGCCTAGCCTTTTCCCAACTATGTTGAGGTCGGCTTCCAGTCTAACCGGATGCAGCTGAATACCAGTATTTCACATGGAGCGACTGCCGTTCTGACCTCCACAACCCAGTTACTGGGTAATACGATACCCCTTGGTAAGACTGGTTGTCAGACTTTCGGGCTTCTGACGACCCGTAACGACTGTCAAAGATCCACGTATGACAGCCGGGACCAACGGCTTAACGTGCTTTCCGAGGCACGGAGGAATCTCGGTATGAAAAGATGGTCACCCATCCACAGAAAAACCCCGGCAAGCGTAGCTTAACCTGATGGTTCGACCCGTGCGGCTGTTATTACTTAGCCACGAACTCCTCACTGTACTAAAACATCTAAAAAAAATATAATATCCTAACTGTACTAAAACTTAACAAAGTCTGTAGATTTAAAAAGTATTAATTCTTTGTCGTAGAACATTGAAACCCATATCGACCGTCAACTTCTGATACCTCCTAACTAGTATTTTTTGCGCAAAACAGTTTTATAATTCCAACTCCTATTTACGATTAAAATAAAAATAACACAATACTAACTGCATTTAATTATGATTTCATAAAAGACATATAAATACTAACCTTCTACTTTTTGGTTTACCAAATTTCTCCACGAAAAATTAATAAATTAGTTTTATGTTCCTCCTGTAAAATTTGTTGTAGGTAGATAGAAGATCTCAGAAGTTCACGGACGATATAGCAATTTACATTCTAATTTGGAATAATAATAATAATAATAATATTCTTTATTCATCACACAACAATGATCCAGCGTGTTAGTAAACAATATTATAACTTATTACCTACTAGTGTTAGTAGCTCAAATACAATACAAAAGACAGAATAAATAAATAGTATTGTGAAAAGGACATCACCAATTAACGGTTAGTGATTGTCCTTCTCACAAAACTTATAATAATTGGAGAGTCGATAATAATAATGATCTACTTTCCTTCACCTAAAATTGTCTCAATAAGAACAAAACCGAAAAAAGTGTTGGTTTGGTCCCGTTCGTTTTGTGGAAATTTAACGAACCAGATCTAGCCAAAACTTTCTTTAGGTCATTAATAGAGTGGGACAACACAGACTGATTTATTTATTTATTAACTAACAGAAAACACTTCCCTTCCAGATTAAACTAAAAAAAAAAAAAACAGAAAAGTACTATTGCTATTACACACGAGAGGACGCTAGTGTAGTTGAAAATCTCAAACTTTTTTAGTTATTGAAAATTATTTTACTTAGGGCAAATTTTTCAATAATCAGATAATATTTATCTGAAGAATAAATATGACAGTTTGGCATATTTTCTATATAACTGTCAAACCGCCATATTAATTCCATAAATAAAAGTTATCTGACAATTGAAAAATTTGCCCTTAGAACAATAAACTGTTTTATAGAAAAAATAAACTATCCAATACACCTGCGCAATTAATTCACTTTCAGTAAAACCAATCACTGAAAAATAATAAATAAATTACGTCAACTATTCAACAATAGATGTCGCGACTAAAGTTCATAGTTCACATCAATTCCGCAAGAGCGAGTGCTACGTCAACAAAAGAATCCAATAAGAATGTACCCAACAAAAACTCTTTGACCCAAATCCAATAAGCCTTGTCAAAAGGCCTCGTTTAAAAAAATACAAAAGAATGTAAAAAAAACCCAACCCCAGCTCACTTACGAGCCAATGAAGCGAGTAAATAAGCGAAAAATCCACCCTTCTGTGGAAAAAAAGATAAATTGGAAAAAGGGAAAAAGAGGAAAAAAATGTAAAAAACCGTCACTCTCGCTGACGCTCAGTCGTGCGCGGCGTAATTGCAAAAGGTCGGGAAAAAATACCGCCTGTTTGCGCGTATGAGGAAAAGGGTTCCGTAGTATTTTTTTACTTTTTTATCACAAGCGTAATTAATTTAGTAGTGTGTTTGTTTTTAAGTTTTATTGTAACCTGAGTCCATAAAATGGTTGGCAGTTTTAATTAAGAACAGGATCTAAAATTGGCAATTCACCACAATAAAAAATAACTATAAAAATTATGTTATTATTATGCGTCACGAAACGCATAATAATAACATAATAAAAAGAAAAAAAAACAGGTTAGGCGCTATGTGTTAAAAATTATCTAAGTAAAGAAAACTAAAACTGAGACGATGTAAAGACAATAGTCACTACACTGTCTTTAATAACTGACTTTGTTCTCATTTTTAGGTAACAATATCTTGTAAAATATTTATTATAATAATAATAAAAAATATTTATTTATTTATTTATCTACTTACATTTACCCTTACAGAATAACCAATGCGGTAAATACGTTTATCCTAACATAATAAAAACTATCATCTATAACTAATTATTACGCGAAATACGCGCATTGACGTGTTGCGGATACCAGCTCGTATTACTTATAACTGATTATAAAATAATGCATTCCTTGTGAATTTACCCAGAGAACAACAAAATAAGTCCGTCTCCCTCGCTATGAGGTTGAGCGTGCGAAGCGCACGCGTCAGGGGCTGAAAACTGATCATTTACCCACTTTTTTTTTAATTCCACAAAAAATACTTTTTTTGCGTTCCTAAAATACACCATTCGCCATCTACGGATCTCTAACCGGTAAAAAACCATCAGTAGAGTAGAGTGGGGAAATGAAAACGGTATTCAATTCATATACAGTAGCATGTAAATCGTCGCTCGGCTGTCACATGATTGAGGATTAGATTCCATTGAGCTCACTCAACGGCACACGCGTTGTTTTTTTCTTTGTAGATATTGGACATGTCTAGTGTCAATAAATGATATTGTGATATAATTTTTCGAATTTTAATGGGTGATCTTTTAAGAGAGAACAAAGATTGAAATCAGGTAGGACGATGTAAATGATTATGTTGACTGCATTAATACGTAAATAATAATTCAGGAGGATTATTTAGGGCTTCTGGGTTTCACAAAGTTTGTTAATTGCAATGAAATTAACAAATTGTAGATTAATTAATAAGTTGCACATTACTGCAGCCAAAAGTAAAAAAAAACACAAGGAAAGTTTCGTTTCATGAAAAAACTGATAGGTTGAACACACTAATAAGACTTCTATAACTTCCCACTATTCGCCAATAGATGGCAAAAATAATAACGTAGTATGTTCAGGATAGTACGAAAAATAACTGGTCTGTTATTACAATTATAAGTGACTATAAAATAAGTAATAAACCAATTGTATTATAAAACTTGAGATAAGTTCTGCACCGATTGCAATTTAGAAATTTAGCTACTCGATAACAGATGGCGCTACTGTCCCACTAAAACTAAGCAATATTGTTTTCGTGGTCTCGAGTACAGTTTTGTAACACTGTTTATGGAGATTATAAACACACAAGTATGACATCGTCAATTGTCAATAGTATCCTTCGAAACCTAACAATACATATTTAACCTACCCAAATGTTCTTTCTTTGGTATTGTTCGTCGAACCGTTGAGCTCTTTAAGTTCTGAATTGAGCTGCGCGATTACCGACAAATGCGTGCACTGACTGGACAGGTCCTCTCAATCTGTGTGGTACTTTCCTCAAAAGACCAATTTAGACACTGATCTACATGATCTTCACATGAACTGACCAATATTATGTCTGGACTTTATAAGAGACTGTGACCTATGAGTTTGTTTCGGCCTTTCTTCTCAGAGTAGTCAGATAGTTTGCTATCTCATCTATCGCCGACCTCATCTAGTTTTTAAAAAAACATGATTGACGTGTGAAAGCGTTCGTACAAAACTACTTACAGAAATAAAATCATTTATCATTTAGTTATCATTAACAAGGAAGCCTGTACTTCCAGAAGGGTTAGGCAGACGCGTAGGTACCTAGCACACCTATATATCGCCAAGTTTCGCAAGTTTTTTTAATAAACGTCATTGGTGTTTCGGACTGTCTCGTTGATCCAGAGGTTGCAAGCGCTTCTGCTGAGCACGTGATCCTGAGTTCGATTCCCAAGTCGAGCAGTGTTGTGGGTATTTTTAAATTAGGAATTTCTCAGTAGTAGCCCGGAGGATCGAGATTGGAATTGTAAACGTTTAAAAGAAAGGTTTGGTTAAAGGAGATTTGAATAGAATACTGCCGCTGCCGTAAGGAAAAAGGACGTTTATATAGAATTATTGAAATTTAGAAAATAAATATTTGGCCCTTTTTAACCTCTTGACCGTCGGGCCTCTGTATGCGCAAGTACCGCAAACGTCGGCTACTTCGACAAGCGTCGAAGTACTTGTTGATTTTTGGGCAAGCCTTCGAAAAAACGCAGATTTCGTTAATACATAGCCAGTTAAACGTTACATGTTATACCTTCCTGGCTTCGTTATTAGATTACCTAACTACGTATACCATTCATTATGCAAATACAACTGACCTTATCTAGCAACGATGCGTCAAGTTTTTGTTTTGATAATTTTCACTCACATCTGCTTTTGTTTTTGAAGGTTTCAAATACAAAAGCAGATGCGGCTTACTTAATAGTAAGAATTATTAGATTTTCATTACGGTTACGCCAATATAAAAATACTGGTAGATGCGTCTTTTTTGCTGATACCGAATATGTAAAAAAAATGTCAGATGCATCTTCTTTCCTTATGACGGCACGACAGTTAGGTAAATACATTTATTTCTGGGTTGTGGAGGTCAGATAGGCAGTCCCCGTAGTATACTGGTATTCCACTGCATCCGGTTACACTGGAAGCCAAGCCAACCTCAACATAGTTGAGAAAAGCCTAGGCAGATAATGATGGTGCATAAATAATAAAAATCAGGAGGCGTCGTGGGACATCCGATTGTAACGAAGTTCCTTTCTACAGTGAAATTATATAGTGTAATATGTATTAACTAGCTGTTGTCCGCGACTTCGTCTGCGATCCAGGATGAATGTCCTTCTCCAAGACATGGTCTACCCATGAGCCAAATTTCATTCAAATCCTTTGAGCCGTTTTAGCGTGAAAGGGTAATCAACAAACAATCAAGCACACTTTCGCATTTATAATATTAGAAGATGAAAAACCGCCTGTCGACACTCTAGACTCACAAAATGTATTAAGTACTTAATTTAAAAAGTTTCTATAATAATATATTGTAATTCAATCATGATTCGAAAGACACGTGGCGCCATCTATTATCATAAGAAAGGTATTATTGTTTTCCTCGGGAACAGTACTTTTTTTCGAGATGAAAGGTACCCTATGTCCGTTTCTGTACACTTGACAACGTATATGCAAAATGTCGGGATGATCGGTTCAGTGATTTAGGCATGAAAAGGTAATAAACAAACAAACAAACTTACTTTCGCATTTATAATATTATTAATTAATTAAAGTTATGATTACGATATTATGATTAGGATACAGAGCCATCTAGTAGTTTCAAGTGTCAAAGTTTTTATTTTTTGATACAGAGCCATCTAGTCTAGTTTTATCTTGCTAAAACTTTTGCGACTCAACTGACTGCATAACGCTTTTTATTTACCTCACAATGTCTGCCAGTTTACTCCTACCACAAGCCGCGTTAAAAAACTTAGTTCCAATAATATAATTCTAATAATACAACCAATAATAAATATAATAACAATAAAAAATAATATCAATAATGTAATAATCAACAATATAATTCTATTGCTAGCTTAATAAACAATTAAGATTTATCGAATTATGTTAGGTTGATCAACAGTCACACGTTGGTCGTGCAGACGTTTTTCTTTATACGAGTAATAACCCAAAACACTGATACAATACGGGTACTTATCATTTAAAAAACAAAACACAAAAAAGAACAAAACAAAACCAGTCCATTTAAAAAGCATTCACTTTTAAAATATTTCAAAAATATATCTGAAAGCTTCATTCAGTTCGCTTCGCAAAATGGCGGAAAATCACCGAGACGGAATTAACTCGCGCCGAATACCAGACAGTTGCGAAAAACAAATTAATTTTAATACACCTGCACATTTTTATATACAAAAAGAATTTGGCTCTGAAACTGGCGGGAAGCTGGGAGCGGTGAAGGCTTATTTCTGAAATGTTTTGTTGGATAAGTACAAAGAGAACTTTATAATACCCTTAATCTCATGTCTGCCATAGCAATCCACTACTAGCTAGACCTCTTGCAAGATTTATCAATCTGCCTAGCCTTTTCCCAACTACGTTGGGGCCGGCTTTCGCGTCAGTCTAACCGGATGCAGCTGAATACCCGTATTTTACATGGAGCGACTGCCTATCTGACCTCCACAACCCAAATACTGGGTAATACGACACCCCTTAGTAAGACTGGTTGTGGTGACCCGTAACAATTCTCAAAGATTTACGAATGACAGCCAGGACCAACGGCTTAACGTGCTGGCTGAGGCACGAGTATGTACCTAAACATTACAATCTCGGCAAGCGTAACTTAACCTGATAGATCGACCCGCGCAGTTGTTATTACTTAGCCACGAGCCCCTTATAGAATAGACGGATGCATGCCATGATAAAAATATTTGTCAGTCACGTCCGATGCCTCGTGGCTAAGTAATAACAGCCGCACGGGTCCATCGATCAGGTTAAGCTACACTTGCCGCGGTCGGTTCGTGGATGGGTGACCAGCTTTGCTGCTGCTTGCTTGCTTTCTTTTATTCCCTGTGCTGAACTCTTAGGTTGGATTATTAATGGTTTTACGACAGAAAAATAAACGCTTCACTTGCTAGTTTCAATAAAATTAATCTATTACATAATATAACTTCGTATCACGCCTGTAATCCTCGAAGGGTTAGGCAGAGCTCTACCTATAGTACTAAACTATACTACTGCACTACCTCAAAATATTACTAACTAGCACATCACTAAAAGACGGAGACAACTCTAATTCTTAAGTCTCACTAGGCCATTTTGATAGCTGACTGCTCACCAAGCAGAGCCCTCGTAACTCTAATACTGAGTTTAGTATTCCCCGGAATCTGGGTGAGTTCCACATTAAATACTACTTATTCATACCAGACCTTTGCACTGGACAGCCGTTGTCACTATCTCACCTATGTAATTAATGATTTTCCAGCGGCCTCCTACCGCCGCACGCTACCTGCGGACCTGGAGGCCCTCACTGGCGACCCACTGAGCTTGTGCTGGTAGGCCTCCTTCATGTGCAGCCAAGGACGATACCCTCCATATTATTTAATAAGTGCGCGAGTGCTCAGTCTAAGAACAGAAGTGTCCGACCTAGCCGTGTATTTTTTTTAAATACAATATATTTATTTGTTACTACTCTCTGGTTTAAATTATCTCTCTACGCTAATGCCTAATTGGTTAACGGTCTGTGCAATTGGCACTGCATTGGAAGACCTGGTTGCATCAAACTATTATGATGGAGTTGCCGGATTATTCTTATCACACACAAGCAGTAGAGCGAAGTATAAAGATGGTCACTGAAGCATCGATTACTGTAGCTGGTGAAAAAACCAGAGATGGATTTATTCGTTCTAAAATTAAATCGCGCGCAAGTATGCCATATTTTGAAAGGAAAAAGAATTTTAAAGTACAAAAAGAATCAAGATTTTGCCACGGCATTATGGCTTTCAATTTCACGTCTCAATTTTTATGTTTTTCATAAATAAAGATTTTAATTTATAAAATGAGTGTTTTAGTGTTACCTGTACGCTGAAATATTATAATACAATTTTGATTTTGTAACATTCTGTATATGTTTCAAAATATGCCTAATTTAATAAAATTATAGCAACTTTGAGCTAAAGTAGAGGGCTAAAATATATTTCAAAAAAAAAACAAAAATATATTTACAAATAATTTTGCCAAATGGAAGCCTTCTTGTCACAGTCATGGCGTGCCAGCTGCTGCCGACTTTTGTTTTGTGCTCGTGATTTGTGTCTCGTGATTTTTGTATGCACGTGTTTCTGTGACAAATAAACATATTTTTCTTTCTTTTCTTTCAAAAATGCAACTTTGTGCAGGTATGCAAAATCGATTCGATGATTTTTTTTCTCCATACATTGACGGTCCACCCTACTGTGCAGCCCTAGCCGTTACACGGGCACCAATCTAGACTCCAGGCTGCTACTGAGAAATCCTTGATGAAAAAACTCAATAACAACTTTGCCCGACCTGGGAATCGAACCCAGGACCTCACGCTCAGCAGTAGCGCTTGCGACCACTAGACCAACGAGGTAGTTAATGATATTAATAACAGTGATTATATTATAATCAACATAACCTCCAAACACCACTTAACCCCTGATCCAGAACCCGTATCATAATCATTTGACATCATTTGACACATCCCGGCCGTCATTCATCTCATTCACATAATCGCTCATTTCATTCCCTCACACATTCAGTTGCGCCGATCCGCCCGGAAAACGTAAAGTCGGGAAAATAATTACCGGTGGACGTAACTCCGATATATTCGTATTAATATTAAAAACTTTAATGAAAAAAATATTAAAAGGTAACCCTAAAATTTTATCCTTTTTTCCATTAGAAAGGTTCTCGGAAACCGAGGGTGGGGTGGAGGCGCCGTTGTTATGTTTTCCTGTCATTTTCATAAAAACGAAATTGAGAGATAAATAACAGAGTACATATTCACTGCTTTGTACAATTGTTATTTTGAAGACTGCCCCATACAAAGAATTTAAGTGTTCTCAAAAATCAAAATCAAAATATTTTATTTCTTATAATTCTAAATGGGCACGAAACATGCGTATGAGCACGTCAGAAGCTAGGTGCTCGGTTGCTAATGGTCGTTTTCTGAAGAAGAACCGGCAAGAGCTTTTTGCCGGCTCTTCTCTAAAAAAAAATTGTTGTTTCATACATTTTATTGCACTTTTGTATGGAAAACCGACGAAAAATTTCAAAGCAGGGGTCCAGAATAATGTATGGAATCCATGGTAACAGGTTGTGCGTAATGTTCCGGCGACCCTGTATGGTATGTTCGTCCATCGTAACTACTAAACTGCTGAACTGATGTTGATGAGTGGGTATAGCGCACTGGGTATATTAAAATTATAAAAAATCAAAATGGCGGATTTTTGGCGCCAAAATATATGTTTAAAAATATTTTCCGAATCCTATTAAGTGGGGTATCAAAACAAAGAGTTTTAAAATGTGATTACAAAAATATATACAAATTTTATGTTTAAATGTAATTTGGAATGAGAAATGATAAGAAAAAAAAAACAATCCCGAACTATCGGAGTGAGTAAGAGGCCGTTATCCCCCGATTATAAGTGGGTATTACGCACAAGAGTTAATTGTTATAATACAATTCAATATAATCGAGTAACAAAGGCAGAATTTTACTGTAAAGATAATTTTAACGACCGTTACCAAGCGTTACTTCCAGGAAGAGAAAAATAATCCAAACTAAAAAGTGTAAAATAAAAATAGTGAATTAAAAAAATCTAAAACTCGACTGAACCAAAACAAAACATGACTGAAGTCTTCTTAAATTGAACAATAAAAACCTAATTGCCTCCGACTGCATGATATTGTTTTATAGTATTATTAAGTGGCATTGGAGACAGAAATAGGTCATCTTGTTACCATATTTTTATGGTTCCGTACCTCAAAAGGAAAAAACGGAAGTCTTATAGGATCACTCGCTTGTCTGTCTGTTTTTCTGTCCATCTGTCACAGCGAATTTGCACCGAATGTTATAGGCCGATTAAGCTGAAATTTGGTACACGTATGAATTTCTGTGACTCAACACTGACGTATAACATAAACAAAGAAAAAGAAAATGTCCACAAATTTAAAAGAAATTTGTTTTTGTTTCTAATAAATAAGACATATTACTCTGTTGAAGATGTTTTAAATGATAAAATATGGCATGTAAAATTAATTTAATTGACATTTCTTCATTTAATTGACATTTATTTAACTATTTTTTTTTTTTTCTTTTAACGAGTGCCCATTTGGACTTTGACTTTTAAATTATTGTTTAAACTCGAACTTACTCGTACTTGATGTACTCAATAAAATAAATACTAAAATTAATATTTGTACAGCAATTTCATGGTAGAACAGAGAGCTCGACTATAATTATGTGTAAATTTAATAATAATAATAATAATAACTCTTTAATTCAGATTACAGGATCCATAATGTGTTAGTATTGCCTTAACCTATTGTTAGTGAAAATTAAAAAGTAAATTAAAATAAAAGAATTAATTTTGCATATGTACAGTCGCGACCAAAAGTCGATAAGCAAACTCACAAAGCAATAGCTTGGCGTTTAGTTTGACTTAAAACCTTCTATTTCCAATAACATAAACATGCGTCGTCAACAACTGATTGTAGTTCATAATTTCAAAGTTATAACATGTGTACAGATGACTTAGCGGTTAGGCGCGTGCAGATAGATGCGTGAATCAGTGAGCCGTGAGTTCAAATCTCACGCAGTACTTGACTTTTTGTAAGTTTTTACTTGATTGGAAGTAATGGGACAGAAATTATAATATTCTTTATCTTGTTCGCTTGGTCACTCATTTCGTAAAGTTAGAAAGGTAGATCATAGAAAACTAAATAGGTATTGACAATTATATATGTGTTATTAGAATATCATTTCTTTGTTATGTTATTATGAATTGACTAAGTGGGTATACAACAAAAAATCCTATGAACGGTTAAAAAAAAAGTTCTTTTATCTAGTAGGAATGTAAGGTCACAATTTTCTTAAGTTTGTTAATTTTATAAATAACTAAATAAAACGAATAAACATTTTTGTTACCATTCAGCACGACTTTTTTATTTAAACCTTCCAACACCGAAAAGATAAATTAAAAATCACAAAAATAGTTAAATAATAATACAATAACTAATATTTAACTTCTTATAAAAATAAATAATAAATTAACATAAACATCTAACACGTTTTTGCTTAAAATAGGAATATATTAGGTATTATGGTTCCAAAGAAACAAAAAACAGTCCAACATTGTGATTAAGATTCGAACTCAGACTTCATTGATCGTGAAACCATTGCTTAGCCCAAACAGCTACCAGCACATGTTATGTTTATGCGAATTTTGGCAATGCAATGGTAAGAACAGGTCGCCACTATGACGATTATTCTAAATTCAACAGAAATATAATGTTATTTCGCGTAGTACGACGACATGCGACAATTCGCACATCTGGAGCAACATTGACACAACTGTAAATTTATAAATTTATTTGGTATAATAATTAAGGGCTGATTTTTCAATCGTCAGATAAGCTTTATCAGAGGAATAAATATGGCAGTTTGATTGATTTTGCATTGAAAATAATTATGTCAAACCGCTATTTTTGTTCTACAGATAAGTTATCAGGCGATTGAAAAATCGGCCCTTATTCAGTTTAACATTTTTTTGCAATTGTGTCAATGTTGCTCCAGATGTGCAAATTCATTAGTGTGTGTTATCTGCGGAATGTTGGCTCATACACGCACACGTACTGGTTCGTGCTCGCACAGTTCATTAGCAATGTAATCCTTAGCATGCTTATGGACTTTTGAGCGTTTACTGTACGTCCGTACGCACATGTCTCCCAGCCCAGAGTCTAATAAACGGCCCATGTATTTTTTCCGCCAGTGTTCCTAAAATATTGTTCGGACTACCTCGGAATCGCCGCAGCATAGATGCACTTCGCTTGCGCATGATGGCATAAAAGTCGTCCAGTCTCGCTTCAGCAAACATGCTTGATGCGCTGCAAAACCGAGGCAGTCCCAACAACATCCTGAGTCCGTTATTATATTGGACACGCAGGGCGCTGTAGGCCTTCTGCGTATACCTAACCCACAGGCTGCACGAGTAAAACGTCTGGCAATAAGCTCTGAAAAGAGTTAGCTTTACCTCCTTCGTGCACCGCGCAAACCTGCGAGCAAGCATATTGCATCGGGCCGCCAACGCCCTACGTTCCCTATCAATATCCTGGTCGTCCGTAAGACCATCCGTGACTACATGGCCGAGATATTTAAATTTAAGTCCTTTTATGTATACCTATGTTCAAAAATAAAGATTGATTTATTGATTGATTGATTGAAAGGAGTTTTGAATGTGGGGGTCACTTTTGGTGGGTAAATAATAAAATTGAAAAAAAAAAGGTTTTGCAAACTGTACCACGTGACATATCAAATGAAAAAGGCTTACTGTGTGGGTCTCAAATACGTTTTTTTTTTAATTTAAAAATACATTGGTTTAAAGTTATTTCAGAAAATAGACGAATATTGATCATTCCCGTCATTATCTTCGAAACTACGGAGCATAAAACTTAAAAAAAAAATACAGAAAATAGGTCTATACTTATAGATTACAGGAAAACCTATAAGAATTCTATGGTCTTAAAATAACATGGTAAATATCTCAATATTGTGCGTACAAACTTACATTTGCAGTTGGGACAAATTTTGTTTTTGGTTTATTCATCCCAACTACGGAACCCTTCATTGTGCGTGGTCCGACACGCACCTGCCCGGTTTTTTAAAGTTCATTTTTACGCAGTCGGGTTTTTGATTTTTATACGCTGTTCCTTTATAGGATATGAGCTCGAGGCTATTCGTAAGTAATAACATGTTGGTCCGTGGATGGGTGACCATCTTTACATACCAAGACTCCTCCGTGCCTCGGAAAGCACATTAAGCCGTTGGTCCCAGCTGGCATTCGTGGATCTTTGACAGTCGTTACGGGTCGTCAGAAGCCCGAAAATCTGACAACCAGTCTTACCAAGGGGTATCGTATTACTTAGTAACTGGGTTGTGGTGGCCAGATAGGCAGTCGCTCCATGTAAAATACTGGTATTCAGCTGCATCCGGTTAGACTGGAAGCCGACCCTAACATAGTTGGGAAAAAGGCTAGGGAGACTGATTGATCGCTGTTCCTTTATTCTCTTGAATGAACTGATTGTTATGCGATAACATAATAATTATTTCTTCCTATTTCAATCACGGCATGTGAAGTTAAAAGCAGACAAAGTGTTATTCAAATCAAGTAAGACATTGCCAATGAACTGCCATGTTGGTCTAGCGGGCGTACGTGCTACTGCTGAGCATCAGGTTTGATTCCCGGGTCGCGCAAAGTGTTCTTGAGTTTTCCATCTGAAATATCTCAGTAGCAACGCGGAGTCTGGATTTGTGCCCGGCTGATGGTAATAGGCTCGCCCCCTATTACATGGGACTTAAGAGCCTATACTACCTCAAATGGCTTAGCATGTGTCGAAAATACTACAGCATTAATTTGAAACAAATATATCGAGGGTTCACGGGCTATTTGTATTAAGCGACATCCTGGCCGATATTGAGTTATTATCATATCTGCCTGCATTAAAAAGTGAAAAACGTAAAAAACGGAGATAGACACTATTGATTATTAACCGTCGATAGGCCACTTTTTCGTAAAAAATATTGATACTTGTTTACGATGTTCTTTTTGCCGAATTATGAAACTTTGAAATGCTCTCCTGTAAAGTTCCAAACATGTCGCTTAATACAAATAGCCCGTGAACCCTCGATATGATAAAGTTGAGGATTAATGTTAAGTACTATGTTTGACAAAAACACGATTCCATAAAATTTTCTCTATAGAAAAAAATTCCAAAGTTACCTCCAAACCAAACAATAAACCGCTGGTATTCAAAAAATACTTCAAATAAGATCATGAAACTTTGCATACTAACTGAACTAACTATAAAGCCGGTCTTATGTTTTTTTTTTTTTTTTTTAATATGATTATTCTCACCGTAAAACGAAATTACCTAAACTATCGGCGTCTTGAAGTTTGTTCCCTGCCGCCCGACACCCCCGCTCAGTCTCGCTTCGGATTTCGAACAGGACAGCTGTGTCGCTTGCGTCCAGAACACACATTACGCAACAGGTAAAATATGTAGGATAAAGAGTGAGGTGGCGCGGAGAAGTGAGGGCGAAATTAGAAAACTGGCGAAATGTGGATTTTCTATCGGTGGTACACCTCTGCCTAACCCTTCGAGGAAACAAGGCGGGATGTTATATTACGTAATGTAATAAGACGTTATGAAACGTAAAAAGTTCTAGTTAGAAAAAAATCTCCAACATTTTATTAGCATACGTCTCCATAACTTTTGTGTCAAAATGAAGTACAGTCAACTCCGAAATTATATTTTGGTACAAACCCTTTTAAGGACGGGCGCGTATCGTCGCGTACAGTTGGAGCCGTTTTTATCTGACTGAGCGATCTTATTGTTTTATTTTCATTAAAAATTACTGAGTAGTACTGATTTCACTAAAGAGATGTTTGGAATCTGCGATAGTAGTTGGATCCACGTAGATGTACTAACTATATAACTTTACTAAAAACCATTTCATAAAAAATGTTTGCTCATTAATTTTATAGTCACAAGACACTGACATTGAGTGCAGAGGCCTGTGGCTAAGGAATAAAAGCCGCACGGGTTGATCAATCTGGTTAAACTGCGCTTGCCGCGGATGGGTGCCCATCTTCATATACCAAGACCCCTCTGCGCGTCGGAAAGCACGCTAAGCCGTTGGTCCTGGCTGTCATTTGTCGATCTTTGACAGTTGTTACGGGTCGTCCCAAGCCCGAAAGTCTGTCAACCAGTCTTCCCAAGGGGCATCATGTTACCCAGTAACTGGGTTGTGGAGGTCCGATAGGCAGTCGCTCCATGTAAAATACTAGAATTCAGCTGCATCCGGTCATACTGAAAGCTGACCTCAACATAGTTGGGAGAAGACTAGGCAGGTGATGACATTGATATTGAGTCTTTTATAGGTAATATGTAGATCGTAAATAATAATATCATATTTGCACTGTAACGATTTGTAACGCGCCTTATAACAAAAACTAAACCAAAAAAAAAGTCTTTAAATTTCTTCTTTTCCGAAAGGCAACGAACTTGTGCCCCCGACTGTACCTAACCGTACTTTTTCTTTTCATCGCAAAAATAAATATTTTAATCTGCGGGTGTAACTTCGGATCCTCTCCCAATTATAAGCTGGGAGGGATCTCCTGAGTACCCCGACCCTCAGACTCGGCCAGTGAACGACAAGGCGGGGTTTGAGTGAAAAAAAAAATCAAAGGACTTTTTTTAAAGATGGGATGTTTTAGAATGTTAGGTACTTACGTAGGTATTGCTTGGAAATAGGACACTGGACTGGTATCTGGTTAGAATAGAATTTGGAGAAGGCAATCCTCTTGCTTTGAGTATAAATGTGATAGCTAAAGAAAAAAGGAAGACCAAAGAAACGTAGGATCGATTATGTGAAAGACGTTATGTCAGTAAGGGGCTGAACAATAAGATGGCGGATTATAAGGATGTATAGATGAAAAATGTATATAAAGGAGGGAAGAGTATGGTAAATCTTGGCAAAAGTTGAAGTCTGTATAGTGTACCTCCACCTGCCTAGCCTTTACCAACTATGTTGGGGTCAGGTTCCAGTCTAACCAGAAGCAGCTTAATACCAGTATTTTACATGGAGCGACGATTTATGATTTTACATGGATTTTACTGCCTATCTGACCTCCACAACTCAGTTACTGGATAATACGATACCCCTTGATAAAACTGGTTGTCAGACTTACGGGCTTCTAACCCGTAACGACTATCAAAGATCCACGAATGACAGCCGGGACCAACGGCTTATCGTGCTTTCCGAGGCACGGAGACGTCCGTGGGCAGACTGACCGCGGCAAGCGTAGCTTGACCTGATTGATCGACCCGTGTGGCTGTTACTGCTTAGCCACGAGCCTTCTTTGTTTTATTGCGTAGTGTTAAAAAATAATTATCAGTCTGTCATTAACTAACCCAGTATAGGGCAAAGGCCTCTTCGCATGCTGAGAAGTATCGCTGGATGCTCACTGCAAGTTGACAAATTTAGATCATGGAGTTCTTGTTTAAACAAGATGTTTTGATTCACAGTGTCATCATTCTCCTGCCCTTGTCCCAATTTATTTGGGGTCGGCGCAACATGTCTTTTTCTTCCATACTTCTCTATTAGTCGTCATCTCGGTAGTCACTCCTTTTCTGGCCATATCATCTTTCACACAGTCCATCCATCGTTTCTTTGGTCTTCCCTTACTCGTATAGCCCTCTACGTTCATACTCAACACTGTCCTGACGACATTTTCCTCATTCCTCCGCATCACATGCCCATACCATGACAACCGATTTCCACGCAACTTTTCAGTCACCGGTGTCACTTTCAGACTTCCTCTTACATACTCATTTCTTATTCTATCCATTCGCGTAATACCACACATCCCTCTTAGCATTCTCATCTCGGCTGCATGCAATTGGCTTTCATTCATGCTTTTTGTGGCCCAACATTCTGATCCATACAAGACAGCAGGTCTAACCATTGTTTTATAAATCTTCCCCTTGAGTTTAAGGGGAATGCGGGAGTCGCAGATTGTTCCCGTGACCTGCCGCCATTTCATCCATCCAGTGTTAATTCTGTGCTTAACAGTCCGGTCTACTTCGCCATCGCTTTGCACAAGTGAACCAAGATACCGGAAGTCGGAGCAGACCGGGAGAAGCGCGCCATCAAGCGCTATATCATTGAAGAAATCTTATAAAACAAAACCACAATTCTTCGTCTTTTTACCGCTTTGATGAGTTTGCTTCGTTCTTATGTAAGTATTTCCAGTTAGTCGCATTGTAATTCACTTCTCAAACACTTACTCATATTCGATTTTTGAATTGTAGTAATTAATAAATCCAGGTTGTTTTGTCTTTTTGATATAATCCTTACTAAGAATTTACAAGTTATTTTTTATTTATATAAAGGTATAAATAACAAATTATACAAGGGAACAGCGCCACATTAGTTATATACAATAGACACAAGTAGGTACGAGTACATCAACATTTTCCCAGACACGCCAAACTCTCAAACCCGGCCTTTTAAAAACGGTCTATCACCGAAATTCACTTACAAAAAGTCGTAACAATGAAACTCCCCATATGGAGAAAAATGCTCTTAAACTCCCCCTATTCACCCCCTTTCACCCCTACTAGGGGGCTAATTTTTGCAAGGGCCCCGATTTTCTTTTACCTGCGAATAAAAGGGCTCTTTTGAAGATTATGTCGGAAAGGATTTTTCACTTGAACGGCTTAAATATCATAAAAGGTTCTATTGATTTTCTTATATTATAATTTGTATTTTATTTTGGGATGGGACGGGCTATTAAAAAGATTAAAGTAGGTATGTGAAAGACATATTATAAAAATACTTGGGATTGAAGTAGATTGTAACTATGACATACCTACTTTTCAGTGAAGTTATTCAATTTAACATACCTACATAACGTAAATACGAAAATTGTTTGTTTTCAGCTGTTTGAAACGTTTTCAAAGATAAAAATCATTGATGCAGGACAGCCCAACTGGTCCTGATGCATACGATAAATATGATCCGCTTAAAATAATTTCAGCCTTACAGTAGTTTTATACTCCCTTTGATGATATGTATTTGTAAATTATTAATTACTTTCAGGTGCATTGAGTCTTACTGCGGCAGTTATTTCCTTAAATCGATTGACAAGTTTTCATTTTCCCACGGTATGACAAACAGCTGACATTAGATTTATTTTCATGGCTAAGTATAAAAGCAAACATAATTTATGATTAAGCCTGTTTTCCCCAAAGGGATAGGCAGAGGTGAACCTTTAAAACACTCACGTTTCATCAGATATGTTTAAGTATAAAAGCTAATAAAAAGCCGGAATAAAAACCAGTGTTAAAAAAGTACATTCACAATTTTGCTCTTATAGATTTTTTTTTAATGAACATCTTATCGCTCAGAGATTTGCAACGATGGCAATGCTGTTCGAAGGCAGAAATAATACCTTATCGTAACGCCCGTATGACAAGAGACCTGTGGGTGGATTAAAAAAAGAATGTATCGCAAGGATCGTAATAAGTGGCTTACTAAACTTTCTGCCTACACCTATAGGAAAAAGGCGTTACCTTCTATCTCAATTTGAACAAACTATTTACAAGGAGCTTCATAACTAACAACTGACGTAACCACATTACACCCCCATTCACCCCCATTTTTAAAAGACCTCTAACTCAATTCCCCTAATCTACTCTCCTCAAAAGTAACTCACCTTACATAAGAATAAAAGTGCGTACATAAGCCACAATCGTAAAGCCGTAGGCAGATACGCGCGTATATTTTTATGATAAGGCAGATTTATAGGAACGAGTCTTCATTGCCGCGGGCTTGCGGTGTCTACTCCCGCCCTACGTGTAGGATAGTGTGGAGATGGATCCAGTTTAAATTAGCTACATTTCTGTGTATCTCCTTCTCTCTCAAAGCGTTTTTCGACCAAGCATAGACTTTTTCCGTTGTATACACGAACCTCGGACGGGGACAGGACACAGATCTTCTTGGCGAAAATCGTACTTGCAACTCGATCATCAGCCATTTATGCTCGATCAACAGTCCACTGCTGGACATAAATTTCCCCAATCACACGCCATCATTCTTGATTCTCGGCTACTCTGTGAGTATATGGTTTTAATTTCAAATCGATACCTCCACGCGTTCCCGAGATAAAGGGCCTTGACAGACAGATGGACAACAAAGTGATCCTATAAGGGTTCCGTTTTTCCTTTTGAGGTACGGAACCCTACAAAGACTAAAATTAATGCCAGCTGGTAATTTATGGAGACATTCTAATACGAATCTGTTTCGGAGGGAATCCAAAACTTGTAATAAATCTCGTTCAACATCTACCTCACTACCTTGCCATTTTCCCATAAGACTAGCATAAGTTCGAAGTTTCAGAATGAAGTTTCAAAACGAATGTAGGTATATATTTGGATCTTAGGAAATTCGCGAAGCCATCTCCACAGCAGCCTACCCCATCCCATCCCTTTGTCTTGCCGCGCGCTCCGTATTTTTTCCCCATTACATTTTCATTTTATTTCATATTTCTCCTTAGGGGTGGATTGGGGTGGTTGGATAATAAAATTTTTCCCTTTTCGAACCCATCGTCCTTATTTATGGGGGAGTGTAAGGGAACGAATATGTTTTTCCTACGTTTTGGTAATGAGCCAAATTATAAGGTATGTTTTTCAAATTTGTTATGCGTGGTGGTTTCTTTCTTTTTTTTTTTTAGGTGAGTGTTCGAATGAGATAAAGTGTCGAGTTTCATTGACAATGAATTGGGTATTTTTGTTAATTTTTTTCGTTATTCGTTTTTTTTTCTGTGTTTGTTTGTTAATGTTGTGGACGACTGGGATAAATATGATTTGATTTGAAGGCATACTTCTGTATTCAAGGTCATGGTTTCAATTGCCACATACAAACATTTGCTTATTTATTTATGGCCTTGAGATAGAGACACAAAGGTATACTAATTACTCGAATTATTTGAAAGCCTTACATAACTCTGAACATGGATTATTTTCTGAATCGTGTTGGTATGTTTAAGTAAATACACATGTTTATTATTAAAGTTCATGAAGATAAACAGTGTTGGTACCTACTGAAGGATTTTCTGTTAAACTCTTAGAAAACACTAAAATGAAAAATATTTGTATAATCTAGTATTCCACTACTCGTAAAACTGTGAAACCACTGACTCTTCAAACAGTCTCATTATTAATTATTTACCCCTATGGAATTCTTGTACTACAAATGTGCCCATTCACGCGAAGTACTTCCACTTTATCCCACCGTCCAACTTTTATAAACATACTTAATTAGTAATTAGGTAAACACATAAAAACCCACCACAAACAACAGAATAGCCTTAAAAACAAAAACTAAGCACACTCAAGCCTAAAAACGTTAAGGGTGAAAATTACTCAGCTTAAAAAGCATTAATAACCTTTCTCCCGCTTTCACCCCCCAAAACTCCTTGCGCGCCATTTTCGAGTCCTTCGTTCATTAAAACTGTAGAAAAACACCTCCGGGGAGGCTGGGCGGTGTCCCCCTGAGGGGTGAAACCCCCTTGGAGGCCAGTCTAAAGAAGAAGAAATATGGATCAATAAAGAAATAGCTCTGTGCCCAATGGAAGCAGCGGCTATCACGCACACAGCTGCATTCGCACCGTTCGTACACTCTTTTATATTTTTGCTTGTGTGAGGTTTTTGTGATTGTGTGCGACCGCAAGGAGATTTTTTATGATTGTTCGCTGGATTGTTAAAGGGATTTTTAGGTATTTTTGTGTTAGGTAAGTGATTTGAGGGTTGAAAGGTTCTTTATAGAGTTGGAGCTTGGTTTATTTTTCGTTATAAAAATATTAACATAATTTAATTTAATTGACTGAATAATCAATAAAATTGCAGTGTAAGATATATTATAAACATTCGTGCATAAGAAAAACTAAACATGGTTTAACTCTCATACATTACAAATGATAGTTAAAATAAATGAGGGTAGTAGGTAGGTATACCTTCTTATAGCTGCTTCGTACAAAGCCAATTAAAAAATATTCAGCCCTTACTCCTACAGTAAAAACTTTTTAGGAAAAAATAAAACCGACTTCCAAAACCAAACACTACAAAATAAAAAATAACTTTAATTTCGGTAGTCGGTGTCTTTGGTTTTGTATTTTCGTATTTTGCCACCGACTTCCGAAATTAAAATTATTTTTCAGTTTGTTTGTTTTGCTTTGGAAGTCGGTTTTATTTTTTGGCTAAAAAGGTACCTCCCATACCCAAATTCGAATACCACTACCTGATATATAAATAACAGTGATAGGAAGTTGTTACAACATCATCCACATAATACTACCTAAGTGGGAAAAATACTCAAAAACTACCCAAACAAGGATTATACAATTTATATGGGACCACCTAGGAAGTATATATACCCTTTCAAACAAAAAATGAATTTTCCATCCGTCTTTGAGTAATCGCGTAACAAACATACAAAAAAAATACAGTCGAATTGAGAACCTCCTCCCTTTTGAAGTCGGTTAAAAAAACAAACGCCTTTATCTTCAAAACTAATAGCCAAGAACTCAACCCTAAAATGCGACTGCCATATGATGCCAAATAGACACAATAAAAAGGAGAAAATAACCGAGAGTCTAACATTAAAACGAGATAATGCCAGTAGTTGGCAAAAAACATAAATTTGGCAACATATCACGCTGGCAACGTCGCCGGTCTTAACTACCCCTGGCGAGCGAGGGGGTGAATGATATTTTAATGCAGTTTTTAAGTTTCTTCTTTTATATTTATGTATAAGAAGTTGAGAGACCGTAGTAATCCCATTTTACGACTAGTCGTAGAGTTAAGTTTAAAGTTAAAATGACATTGTATGTTTAGATTATTAAAATAAAACATAACCTATATAACTAATCAATAAAGAAAAAACAATTGATTGTAACAACAAACATTGAGTCTAAATCGATAGACAAGATAACGAATTGGATTGCTTTTTATTCCACAATGAGACTTATCGAAAACCACAAGTTTATTCTTCAGATTCCCTCAAAACGAGCCATTGTCTTGCGGTAACTTATATTTTGCGCTAGCCTTTTTTTTAATATCACCCCTGTAAATATTATAACAATAATAAATAATAGGGATTTCTCACCATCCATCTTAGAATATACTACTCATCCTTTATACATCCACCGTTATAATTTTCTTAAAGCTTTTTGCATCATTTACCCCGAGCCAAACAAAACATTTGCCTCCCGAATTACCAACACAACTTGAGCTCTCAGCTCCTTAACTTTATCCTTAAATACGCTGGAATTTTTCAAATGCACGGATTGAGAGGGGTCAGTTTAATCTGGTTCGATATTTGCTGACACACTGTCGGATCGTGACGTCATCACGGGGTGAAATTCACCCCCTTTTATCTTAGACCTGTAAAAATAATTGTTATTGAGTACATCGTTAACGGGCTTGTTTTTCAGGGTATTTTGCTGAAGTTTCTGAATCGAACTACATAGTATCAGCGGATATATCTGTTCAAAATAGAGTCACGAATTCAATTCGGTTTAAGAAACATAGAAGAAAAACATATATCAAACTAAATAGAAGTACCAATTGACATTTAGAATGACGATAAACTAAATACTCTAGTTTTGGACTTTTTTTTTTGTTATTCAGAATGATATTACAATCAAAAGAATAAGGCAAGTGAATCAATCAGTCAAACAATCGACTGAGCTTATTGGGATCCAGTTTAAGACATAATGTATACCTTAATCATTGCTACAGCACTCGGGCATTTGAATATAATGTACGGTACAAATATGTACAGTTGGTAAGTGACCTTATTTATGAGTTATAAATAATGCACGCAAATAATGACGAATGCCAACTTACTTAAATCTGAATATTTCATTTTCGTTTTAAGAAGCATTAAAGCTCTATGATTACTGAAATAGATGAAAATGATCTAAAATATGCAACTAATCCTGTTCTTCAGTCCAGCAAAAATTTTCCGCATTATCTCCTAGCAAGCCGGAAACAAAGAAGTTGTATATCTAAGTATACGGTATATCTAAGTATACAATACGTACAGTTGATTCAATACGCGGGCCGCTCACAATGGGGGCGAACTGAAGAAATATGTAAAACGCCGGTAGGGAACCCGCGGCGACGGCGAACAGTGACGGACTTGGTGTGTAAGCCATGTTGACTGCAAGTCGTAGCTACCCAGAGAATTATTTTAATTTTATTTTCATTAATAATAGAGCCGTAAACTCTGTCTAGTACAAGTGCATTATTACGTCGCCCGTATCCTCCTCCCTTCCTGCCATGGCATAACTGACCTAAATTTTATTCCATAGTCTTAATCTGTAAATACACAAGCATCCTCTTATGAAATACGGTTATGATAATTAGCTAAAAAGAAAATTGTACCTGCTCGTCTTCTCGGTACTTAATGCTCTGCTGTTACATGAAGATGATGATGCAAAAATAATCCCTTGTTACATAATATAATACATACATAGTCATCAACATAGTCATCTTAAAAATACAACACTCCAAGTCCGCACCCTGAGACGCTGTCCGTGGCCGAAGGGGTGAGCGCGGCGCGGGGAGGGGCTGGGGGGCGTCCAACACAGCGCTCCTTTTTACGTTGCGCGCCGCTGCATTGGTTGATAACATTTTCTTGGAGTTCAATGTGTTGTGCATTGATTTTTTTGGATGCTTTTGTCGAGCCGTGTCTAATTAGACTAATATAATAAATCTACTTACATAATTATATCTCCCTGAACATGATAAAATATATAATTAAAAATAATTGCTTGGTCAAGAAATCGATTGTGGTATCAGATTCATTCAGTCACTCACAGTCGCATACCACTTGAATTCAGTTAAAACTAAGTATCAATGAGTACTATTTTTGTGTAATTATCATAATGATCTAACTGGAAAAAGACGAAGCATAACGGCTTACTAATGCATAACTAACACAATTAACTACGACTTGCTAGACCAAACCCCAAAGTACCTAACCCAACTAGCGTGAAAGACCTCCGTCCGACAAGCCTACTGCCATGTCTGTCAAAAATTTTAGAAAAGGTTGTGTCCCACCCGCTCAGGACATACCTTGAGCACCACAGCATTTTGCCGCTGGCTCAATCTGGATTTCGCAGGGGCCATAGCACAGCGACAGCACTCCTGGAAGTAGTTGGTAATATTCTTGAAGCCAGATACCAGCATATGTGAACCCTACTAGATTTTTCGCATGCTTTCGACTCCGTTAATACTTCGCTTCTTCTCACCAAGCTGTATTACTAAGGGTGTGATGTCAAAACAGTTAAATGGTTTGTGAGTTACCTCAGTGATCGATGACAGTTAGTCCAGGTGACATGTGATAGGCACTTTGTCCTCTGGTCCGAAGCGAGTGGACCGCAGGGACCGATCCTAGGCCCGCTTCTCTTTGTCCTGTACAGTGCTGACATCGCCAACTGTCTGATCAACACCAAGGTCCACTTTACGCTGATGATCTGCAGTCCTTTCGCTCACAGGATACTGCTGAATCTGTAAGAAGACTAAATGAGAAACTCCTTGCTTGCCACCTGAACCTCAGTTTTTATGGTTGTGGTGTGGAAAGTGTTCTGGAAGTACGTAATCTTGGAGTAAGTATTTGACGGGCAGCTACATTTCGAAACTCACATATTGGAGGCCATGCGCAACTGCTTCTACCGACTCAAGCTCTTGTATCGTGTCCATCCCTACATAAGTGTGGATATGCGTGTCACTTGTTCTATCTAAGCTGAACTACGCTGACATTGTAAGAGGCGTGCATTTTCGGTAGAAGTGAAAAACTGATCCAGCGGGTGCAGAATGACAGCACAAGATTTTGTACAATGTCCCACCATGAACACACATCACTCCATTTTTAAATAAGGGTAATTTGATGAGAATGTCAAGACGCAGAAAGCTGCATCTGGCTACCCTACTCTTTGGCACTATTCTCACAAATAAACCAGATTATTTATATAAGAAACTGTCTTGGTCGCGCGATGTTAACAAGATTAAAACCAGAGCATCTACGTACCTCATGTTAGCCTCATCGCACAGAACTGCTGCACTCCGTGGTAGTTTCAAATTCGCTGCCTCTCGTTGCTGGATCGATTTGCCACCGCCCCTTTGAGCTATAAAGATAGTTGGGACTTTCATAACTAAATTTAAAGAGCACTTACTACAGCTTAAAAAGATACCACATATTGAACTAACCCTTGATCTGCACGCGGCTGGCAATGTTGGCGAGCGTTTGGCAGCGATTTTTCACTGAGCAGCACAGCTGAATATTTTCCTAAACCACTCCTACGAATCTGTTTATTATTCGTAGTACCACTCATAACATTAGTTTATCTATATTTCTCCAGCCGTTAACTGACCACCCCAGTGCACTTTTTGTTTGTCTTTGTTTTTGTGTAACTTTTGCACTGTGATACTGACTATGTAGCAAAAAACAGGCGTAATGTATTTATTTATTTATTTAGTTATTTTTTTTCGCAGCGTCGGCCGGCGCCTGCGTCACTTTACTTGTCACAATTGCTCAGTGTCCACCGTATACCGATTATACAGTGTCCATTTGTCACTGCTGAGGCATAGACAAGTACCTAACTGATGTTACGAACGGGTACTGGCTGATAGGCGGTTTCATACCAATTAAATAAATATTATATTTATAAATGTTATTTCGCACATCTATTTTTTATTTATTTTATTTTATTTTTTCTGTAATTGTCCGTGACATCACAGCGGGCCCTATCATAATACCAGCGCTGCACTTTTAAATTATTCAATTACCAGGGCTAAATCACCATGAGGTCAGAGTTAAGGTACAAAGTTGGCTTCAGGATCAAGACTACGTTCGAACAGAAGAACTACTCCGCCTCCAGCAGTAGCAGTATAAAACTTCTTCTATCCATTTTTACCAATCGCAGTCTCATCAATGTCAGCAAGATACATAAAAATACTACCTAACACTATAAACACACATACATGCAAATACATACAACTCAATCACACACACACACCCTTATGTACATTAACATCCCCACGTACACTCCTCCACATTCACACACTCTACTACACGTGCACACTCACAGTTCAACTCCGTTTAATAAATTCCTTTACTCTTTACTCTTAGTTTAATCTTTTGAAATTATTTGATTGTACTTTCAAACAGGTTTTGTGCCATGATTTTGTATGTACTTCTTAGTAAAAGGTTTTCGGTAGCACAGTGACAGCAGAACACTGACTCCTGAGTCACAGGATCTCCTAGTTTGGGAGTCAGGGTTTACTCTATCTGTATGACCTTTATTCACAGAAATTCATGCGACCTAGTATTTAAGCATTGTTTAAGGTTTTTGTATAAATAAAGATTTTTATTATTATTATTATTATTATCATGCTGAGATAGGAACTTTTTGACCTCATACGGGAATGTTTCTTTAATTTTTTTTTAATTTTTGCTTTTGTTTTATTTTATTTTTATTTTTGAGTGTAATTTGTGATCTTCCTGTGCGAGTATTAATAAATACTTTTTCTTTCTTTCTAATTATGTATAAACGCTGAAGCTAAAACAAGAAAACTATCATAAGCTGAATAATAAAGGTGATATACAAAATAAAAAAGACGTTGTTACAAAAATAATAAAAGTATGAAACAAAAAACCTATAAATCCTTTTCACACAAAAATGTTGTCAACCCCTCCCGCAAGAAGGTGTGAGCAGAGCGTTGCCTCAAGAATGCTACAATTTTAGCGAGTTTTCCATTTCTCGGCGACCCTCCCACCTCCTTCTCCCCTTTGCAGGGGAATGGGGGATGAAAAAAGAAGTGGCCTCTCTGTTGCCTCGCGACGGAGACGCCTTGAGATACTTTTTGCGTGTTTTTTTTTAATGGGCTATATTTTAGGAGTGAATTTTTTGTATGGGGGTGAAATTAAGTATGTATATTGGATTTTTGACTACCTACCTACCCTACCTTTTCCCACCTATTTTGGGGTCGGTTTCCAGTCTTACCGGATGCAGCTGAATACCAGTATTTTACATGGAGCGACTCTGACCTCCACAACTCAGTTACTGGCTAATACGATACCCATTGGTAAGACTGGTTGTCAGACTTTCGGGTTTCAGACAACCCGTAACGACCGACAAAGATCTACGAATGACAGCCGGGACCAACGGCTTAACGTGCTTTCCGAGGCACGGAGGGGTCTTGGTATGTAAAGATGGTCACTCATCCAGTAGTTTAACCTGGTCAATCGATCCGTGCGGTCTATCTATTATGATGATGATGATAAAATGGAAATAATAATATAGCAGAACCTTTTTGTTAGCGAATACTAAATGTATGATTTTTTATTTATTTTTGGGATTTACTTCTATGTACAGACGAACTAATTACGACAAGGCCTGATTCCTTGTGTTAAATGGATCGACAAAAGTCTGACCTCCAACGAATTTACTAAAACCAGTAATTATTGTGATCAATGGACGCAAATTGCGTTTGTTTGTTATAGTGGGAGTACCTATTAAGTTAAATTAACAAAATTTCGATATTTTCATTGCCGATTTTGCCTGAATTCACACATACACAATCTGATCTAATATATTAATTTCTTTAAATTACAATGAAATATTTCTTAAGGACAGCCAAATCAATACACTTTTTTAAGGAAATATTAAGGTACCATGCAAGAACAAAGGAGTTGGTATTACGAACGGCATACTGCAGTGAAACCTTAACGTGGATCTAAAAGCAACTAAACGCAAGTTTTATAATGCCTATGCATGTACTGCATCTACTGCATATGATCTACTGCAGTAAACAAAATTGGAAAATATATTACTCTTCAGGATTGAAGCTAGTTAGATAGTGTTTTGAAAACATAATGTGATACGATGCAAAAAAAAAAAACACGAACATTTCTTTTAACGATTAAAAACCATACTAGTAAATATACTTGCATTGCATTCTGTTTTTTAGGGTTCCGTATCTCGAAAGGCAAAAACGGAACCTTTGTAGGATCACTCATGTGTCCGTCTGTCACAGCCAATTTGCTCCGAATCTAAAGGACCGATTAAGTTAAAATTTGGCACACGTATGTATATATATATTTCTGTGACCCAAACATGGACGTGTAATGTAAATTAATGAATTTTGAATTTGAGGGTCAATTTTGTGGGGCAAATAAGAATAAAAATATATTTGCAAACTGTACCGTGCGATATATTAAATGAAAGGGCTTACTGTGAAAGTCTCAAATATATCGACGAAAATTGAAAATTGCCCCCTTGAAACTACTGACCTTAAAATTTTGAAATAAATACAGAAAATAATTCTATAGCTATAGATTACATAAAAATCTATAAGAAGTCTATGGTCTTAAAATAACATGCTAAATCTATCAATATTGTGCGTACAAACTTACATTTGACTATAGTTAAACGAAAAGGATCCAACCCACATTAGGTGTAATGTGGGAACTTTTTCGTTTAACTATGAACATTTGTAGTTGGAATGTAAGGGAGAACATGTTTTTCAACTACAATATTAAGTTTGTTCTTGGGATAAATTCATCCCAACTACGGAACACTTCACCTTTTCATTGTGCGTGGTCCGACACGCACTGGACCGGTTTTTATTTGTTAGATTGTTCTACAAGCAACATATTAATGTAATAATAATAATAATAATAATAATAATAATGTTTATTTCCAGTAAAATGTTCACAAAGGTTACAAGTACAGTAATATGCTTCAAAATAAAAGTGCATTGAGTATTATCACCTGGCACCCAAACTAGGTTTATAGCCTGTGACTTGGGGACCAGTAGTGTTTTAATTTTTTATTCTATTTAATACATTTTATGTAAATAGATAATAGTAATTTATTTATTTTAGTAATTTATTTTCTCTCAAAAAGGTACAATTTTGGTACATAGTGTCAAAGTTATCTACAGGTTAAATTATAATTGCTTCATATTTCGCAATAAATTACCTATTATTAATTATAATAATTATTAAATTAGATATTATTAGGGTTGTGTAATCGCGCTTCTCTTTCTTTTGTATGCAGTCCGAAAGTGACCGTGGCTTAGGTCCTGTAGTCCCCTGAAGTAATAGACAGGGTCATCTCTAACACCTGAAAATTTCAACGATAATTTTTATTCTAAATCAAGACAAAACCAGTTGAATCCAGCCAAAAAATAAACACATACGAAGATATTTCTTTCAAAATCTGAAGGAAAACAAAGGTCCAGCCATCCATAAAATCATCAAAATCAACTAAGTACCATTTTCCTTGAACAAAAAAATAAAATTAAAAAGCAATCAGGGTGTGCTCGTTATAATTTATTCCTCCACGCTGCAGGGACTGAGTCCGCTACAAGTTACACGTAACAAATCTCTTCTGTCGGGAAGAAAATATAAAAATTATAATAAGAAAAGCCTATATACAAGCCTAAAGACACAATCCAAAACCAACCCTATATAAATGAAAATAGAATTTAAATCACTCTGCATAGAAAAGTTTTTACATCACTTTATTTACTCGACGCAAAATGTTGTTACTCTCAAAAGAAACACTTGAAAATCAATTTTATTGTAAGTAGTTAAAGTTGGAATTGGCGTGCGAGAATTGTTGACCTAACTTTATCATCCGAGTGATTCTAAAGGGTGGCCAAGACAGTGTTGGTGGAAATTCCCCAAGTGTTGGTGCGCTTCCCCCCACTTCTTTGCTGTGTTAATTTACATTTTAAATTGCACTTACATAGCTAAGCGGCGAGTTGCCCTGTTTTGTAGCGTCCTGTATAACGGCGGGTGGAACACTCTGTATATAGATTGTTGTATAGTTGGTTTTCGATCGATTAGGTTTTTCAGTCAAGTGCAAATAGGTAGGGAGGCTGTTCTCATCCGGGGCTTATTACGGTTAATCCTTTTTACTTAGTAATATTGGAAATAGACATTTTGCCTGCCATAAGCGCGTAGAAAAACCGACATTCTATCAGCGATAACTAAGCGATAACAATGATGGAAAAATCAAACATTTATATGGCGGGCCTAGACAAAGCAACATTCGATTTTTTTTTTTTTTGCTAATTCAAGATGAGTTTGCTCTTGACTCTAGTCTAGATCAGAGGCGACAGAGACAGACTCGACGATGGAGTGAGCTTACCCAGAAGAAGCCTGTTCACTCTCACTTTGAAGAGATTCGGGTTGTATGCGCTCGGAAACACAGACGCAGGTAGTGAGTTCCACACTTTTGCTGTGCGCATTATAAAAGACATTTGGAAAAGCTTAGTGTGAATCTGTGGAATAGCAACTAGGTAGGGATGGTAACTTGCAGTGCGTCTAGATGTCCGAAGGTAGAAGGGGGCCGGTGGAACGAGGTTGTGGAGTTCTTGACATCAATGATCCATCCCAAAGGTGGCTGCAATACTCCATGTAGGATCGGACTTGCGCTTTGTAAAGAGTCAAAAGCTGTCCAGGCGTAAAGTATCGCTTCACCCTATTTAGGATGCCCAGTTCCTTGGCCGCAGTTTGGGCTTTGTACCCGCTGGTGGCGCCAAAGTTGAGACCAGATGTCAACTCCATGCCTCGATTATGCCTTCGATTAGCGATGACATCATCATCATCTGCCTAGCCTTTTCCTAACTAGAGGAAGGTTGCTATGAATAGACCACTTAACTTTACGACCTCATATCTCAAAAAGTATAAGTGATAAAATGAAAGCATAGTTTTATTTTTTAGGACCCTTATTTATAATAACCAAACGCACAAATAATTCGGGCTTACGCTTTTTGATATAAACGAAGAAAACTAAATATTGGGCTGTTGCCTTCTTTGGACCAGGAGCACCTTCATTGAACCACCAGGTTTCCATCAATGGACGTCGAAAAATTTGTTCTAGAGGTCCAGTCAAGGCAACTAATTATATTCAATTATTTTTTTTTTATATTTTTGTTTTATATTATTTTTCTCCGCTAACTTAAATGTCTGGAAGAGTAAAATGCCGTACAAGCAACCTTCCATCTCAAGAATGTGTTTTCACCCCCGGTATTTGGACGTATTCTTTGGCTTTTTGGTTTACTCCATCTAACCTTGGTTTACCTATGTGTTGCCTTCGGGACTGCATATATTGTTTTATTGTGCTTGTTTCATTTAAACAAACTCTTTGTGTCCTTAATAATTCTATAGCAAGGTTCATATTTGTTTCTATCCATGCAAAGTACTTTCTCTATTGTCAACATCATATTAATTTATAATTTATATTAATTTTGAACCCTATTTTGACCAACATTTCTGTTGTTTCTTTTTACGTCCTGTAGTACTTTGTCAACTCTTGATAAGTACACTAGAATAACTGATCTAGCTAAACGCGTTTTTGCGCTATACGAATTGATATTTCGACACATAGTGAAAAGTAGAGGGTCGCGCGCCTGCGCCTGCACTCGCAGTGTGACGTCATAGGCAAATTATATCCGGCCTTAAAATTGTTATAAATATGACCTATCTTTTAAATGCTCAACCATTACTGTAGCATTAAAAGTCTTGTAGGTATTTGCGGTTGAAATCTTACATGTTTTGTCGGTCAGAAATATTGAACTTACCAGCCGAGCGAAAAGATGTTTTCACGTTAAAAAATGTATGTGGTTGACATAAACTATCCAAATGTCACGTGATCATAAGTCAACGAATTGACAGCGTCCAACGATAACTTCCATAGATATAGAATCGCTACAAAGCGAATGCCATTTCGTCTCTTCACATTAAGAGTGTACAAACTCAAAAACTTACGAAATTAAGTAAGTATACAGAAATGTTTAGTTTCCCAAATGTCAAACGTCTAAAGAACCCTATACATTATGTAAGGTCATGTCAATATGTGCTCGAATGTCAGCCGAACCCCATAGGTTCGGCTGACTGTAAGCTGCTGTAAGCCCGCGGTCGCCATAGTTGATGTTTTTTTACGTTTATACAGGGTTATTTGTAAACACCAGCAACCTCTTAAGGGGTCATTGTACTCATAATTATGAGCAACTTTTACTATGGGACCAAACCTAAAATTGCGAAAAAAAATCAGCTGTTCAGTACATTTTGACGAATTATGCGAACACAAATGTACTGAACAGCTGATTTTTTTGACTAGTCGGGAAAGCCGACAAGTCGGCCCATTTTTTACTCGTATTAAAATTTAGAAGAGGGTGATTGAAATGAAATTGAAATCTTTACTGTCATTATTTTATAATAATCAGTTTTACAGTTTACTTTTAGTGCAATCTAGAATAGGATAGGAATAGGGGAACCCTTCATTGGACCCAAAACTTAATTAATCCAGAAATCAAATACAGTAAAATTAATCAATACTTAAAAAAAATTAAAGTCTTTAGCAAATAATTGGCAATTAGTAGGTTTACAACTTTGAAATAGGAAGTTAGGAACTCTTCCTTTGACCTTATAATAACGAATTAGACTTAGATCCAGAAGGAGTTCGTGGCTAAGTAATAACAGCCGCACGGGTCGATCCATCAGGATTAGCTACGCTTGCCGGGGTTGGTCCGTAGATGGGTGACCATCTTTACGTACTGAGACCCCTCCGTGCCTTGGAAAGCATGTTAAGCCGTTGGTCCTATTCGTTGACAGTCGTTAAGGGTCGTCAAAAGCCCGAAAGTCTGACAACCAGTCTTACCAAGGGGTATCGTATTATCCAATAACTGGGTTGTGGAGGTCAGATAGGTAGTCGCTCTATGTAAAATACTGGTATTCAGCTGCATCCGGTTAGACTGTAAGCCGACCCCTACATAGTTGGGAAAGCTTGCAGAAATCAAATCATAATAATATCATAGTAGGTACTAGAAATTGTCCAAATGACAGGTATCAGGAACGCATTCTCTCGACGGTCGGACTGTAGTAGGTATGTCGCATCGTATTAAAAATCACAGACATAAGAAAAAATAAGTAAAAATAAGCCGTCAAATTGTAAGAAAAAGAAAACATTACACAAGGCGTGGCTTAAAAATCCCTATTTACAACGTGGTTATCATTTTAATATCATATCATTGCTTCTTCGCGATTTGCGCGCATCGGACCGTTACAGCATTTATTTTGTAAGTAAGTATTTTGCGCTGACACCCAATCATTGTTGGCGAATATTTTCGATACGGTGTGTGCATACCTTAATAGCTTATAGTGGATGTGGTTATAAGAATTGTTGCGGAAAATTATATATTGTGGAAAAATTGTACCGGTTTAATTTATTAGATATGTATTGCTTTTGTTATAATATTATGTATGTCTTTTTGTATTGTACATAGTTTGTAAAATGTTTTTATGAAAAGGTATCACAATTCTTTAATAGTTATTCATTTATGCTACAAGTGCGGAAAGTAGATGATTTCCGATGGGTGTATAAGTCGACACGAGGCGGAAACCATCTTACGCACGAGTATCATACAATGTTTTACTATGCATTGTGCGAGGAAATAAAAAAAATATATATATGTATATTGAAAAAGTATTTTTCTTTTGAGCCGATAAGAAGGCTATTAGTGCTATTTTATCCTTCTTGAATATTTTTTTCCGGGGTTAAATTAATTGATTCGTCACTTGAACTCAACATTTTTAGCAGATTTACACAGATCGACTCTGAACTAAGCAAGAAATTAGTAAAATGGCGGGCTTGTTTTAAATACATGCGTGCTCAGCATATCTACTGCGTATGTGCAAATAGCTGCCATGACGTATCGCAAAAAGGCACGAGCAAAATCAGCCGAACATATTTAATAAATATTTAAAATTAATTTAATAATCAAAATCTAAATCTACAGTAATACATAACGCGTTTAATTAAGTATTAGTTTTATGGTATCTTTTATAAGAATGATATATAATTGACTTGACTAATTTGTAATCTTTTCTAAAATAATAAAAATTCTATGCGTCGGGCGGACGACGAAGTTAAAAAATAAAATAAAAAACAAACTGAAAAGTAAAAAGCACTTGTGTGAGAAAGTGGCACTTCCCGCATAGTTTGACTGCTTGGAAAACGCTCTTTTCGAGCACATGCATTGTAAACGACATGACAATGTATTTTATTGTACCTATATCGGGCTGGTATCCACGACCTCACGTCTAAGCGCTTATTTTGCGTACGGATATTATGATTATTTATTATGAAGAAACAGTGAATTCAAGTAATCTTAAAAGTGGAGAAATTATTTTTTTCAAAACAATCGGAATCGTAATAGTAATCCCAATTTAAATGAAATCTATCGAAGAGGGTTAACTAAGCAGCTGATACATTCCCAATTTTAAATCTTAGCCAAAAACTTTCGACGACTTTATTGCACCCTTATTTTAAAAAAACATAAAAATACAAAACAAAAAAAAAACCAAAACGTATTCAAACAAAAAAAAAACGTCTAAATACTTTCACTAAACACCTGTTAAGGTGCGGTAGGACTCGACAGTCAATAAATGATTTTGATACGACCACGTGTGTTCAACCCTTAACTTTCGGTTTCTATAACATGACATGTGTCGTCACTTTATTCTACCACTTAAAAAACAAACTGTCGTAAAATTACTCATAATCCTTATTAGTAGTAAATAAGGTTCTAATTTGAATAATTCTTAATTTAAAAACTACAGATGTTAATTTGGAAGACTTGCGTTCGATTTTTATTTAAATTGCTAATCAATAAAGTCATAATAGCTCTTATTACTTTACATTAAGATTGAAAGTTTATTTTTGCTATTTTTGGATGCTTGACCTACGTTTTCAAATTAAAAATTCGATTACAGTTGATCAAATCATCGGTAGCCCTTACCTACACCGAAATAAGGAATAAAATAAGATATTTTGTAGTTTTTATGAAGTATATTAATTTTGCTAAATGATCGGAGACGGAAGTAGCCATTTTAAAATTCAATAACTTCGCTTTCAACAAATAAACGATCGACACCTTGTTAACTTTGAACATAGATTAAGAATATTAAAATTACAGATGGACAAGATGGAAGAAAATGGGAATTTATTTGTTGTTGAAAACAATGGGCCTATTTATGATGGCTGGTATGGATGAATGGTAGTCAGACTCCTTAAATTGTTTTAGTGTAGTGTAAACCAGTACAGAAATACTTAATACTGACAATAACACACACATTACACTCATGAACAAAGTGGTTTTATTATTAAATTACATTCACAAAAAGGGGAACGGACTTGTCAGTGCAAATCGACACTATTCTAAGTTTTAAAATATTTGTCACGGTCGTAGGTTCGAACCCAGCAGGCGCTTTACTTTGTGTAAATTATTTCATCAGCACTGCTCTCAAAACGGTGAAGGAAGATATCGTGAGAAAACCGGCATGTCCTAGAAACAAAAATTAGAAGACATGTGACTTCTACCAACCCGCACTGGGCCGGCGTGGTGGATTACGGCTAGGGTTGCCATACGTCCGGAATTTTCCGGACTTGTCCGGTAATATTGGTCTTTGTCCGGAATGTGGAGGGAATCCTAAACCGTCCGGAATTTTTACAATTTAATTAAAGAGTGGAATATATATTTTTTTATAAATCAAATATTATTATTTCAAATTAAGGTAATAATCAACATTAATTATGTAATTATTCATTTTACTGATATTTAGTGCTCCCGGAAATGTTCTTCAACACTTCCCGATCTTTAATAATAGTTTTGTAGAACATTTCGCGTCTCATTTTTTTTAAATTAAGTCAGGAAATTTCATCAAATGTCCGGAATTTCCTCCGGAATTTCGATTTTTTGACTTGGCAACCCTAATTACGGCCCCCTTCTCACCGAGAAGAGGCCTAGCTGCGTCCCAGTGGGAAGACTAAAGGCTGATTATGCTAAAGTAAGTAAGATTAAAATTGCTAATTATTCTTATATGTTAGATTGTATTTAATTGCTCGAACGAGCGAAGCGTCTCTGCTTCAAGTCTGATAAAATTTGCTTTCGTCTGTCAGTTTGTTGGTACTCCTCTACGGTTCGTATTTTACAATCGATCTAGACGAAACTTGGTGTACAGGTTTTACGACTTTATATAATTTTTTTGTCGTCAGGGATTTTTGATTGGAGGGAAGTACCCGTCCAAAAAAGGGGATACTGGATCTCGGATCTCCACCTTATGAGATCCGATTTCGATGGTTCCTTTGTTATTTGAAAGGTTATTTGAAGCTTTTTGTTGTCTCCTATTTGTTGAAGATCTGATGGAACAAAAAGTAAATATCCCGTTTTAAATAACTTTCGTGTTGGGTATATTAATTGTTGCAGGAAAGTTTGTGCTCGTAAGGTCTAGTGTTCGAAAACTACTACTATTTAGAACTTTAAAATCCTACCTTACTTATCCTACTAATATTATATTGTGAAAGTTTGTATGTTTGGATGTTTCACGCAAAAACGGCTGAACGGATTTGGATGAAATTTGGTATATAGATAGTTTATAATCTGGATTAAGACATAGGATACTTTTCATCCCGGTAGAAGGTTCCCGTGGGATAATTTCCGACATACACGCGGGCGAAGCCGCTGGCAAAAGCTAGTAATAATATAAATGTGAAAGTTTGTGAAGATGTTTGGATGTTTGTTACTCAATCACGCCAGAACGGCTGAACGGATCCGGATGAAATTTGGCATAGAGATAGATTATAGACTGGAATAGCACATAGGATACTTTTTATGCCGGAAAATGTATGGTTCCCGTGGGATAATTTCCAACATCCACGCGGGCGAAGCCGCTGGAAAAAGCTAGTAACGGGTAAAACAGACGACCTAAGTTGTCAAAAAAATGTAATCCAACATTTAGACTCAAAAAGCTCTGCATAATTTATATTGCTTATCAAACTGTTAAACAGTCAATCTATGATTACCAGGAAATAATTCAATAGTTTTCCGAAAAAAAGCTAAAGAAAGCATTGTCATTGAAACTTGTATCCCTATATATAAAAAGTAAGTATGTACAGACGCCAGCACATCAAGTTACCCGAAACTGTCCAATTTTGCCAATCAAACTTGAACCTAATGCTTTAGCGATAAAGTTGAAAATCTATTAAAGAAATTTGACAGACTGTAGTAGCTTGATGAGCTGGCGTCTGTACCTACTTTTTATACACAGGAATACAAGTTTAGAAAAAAAAATATACATATAAAATGTCGTAAAACCTGTATACCAAGTTTCGTCCAGATCGGTTGTAAAATATGACTTGTAGAGGAGTACCAACAAACTGACAGACGAAAGCAAATTTTGCCAGAAGGAGAGACGCTTCGCTCGATCAATCAATCTGCCTAGAATTTTCCCAACTATGTTGGGGTCGGCTTCCAGTCTAACCGGATGCAGCTGAATACTAAAATTTTACATGGAGCGACTGTCTATCTGACCTCCACAACCCAGTTACTGGGTAATACAATACCCCTTGGTAAGACTGGTTGTCAGACTTTCGGGCTTCTGACGACCCGTAACGACTGTCAAAGATCCACGAATGACAGCCGGGACCAACGGCTTAACGTGCTTTCCGAGGCACGGAGGAGTCTCGGTATGAAAAGATGGTCACCCATCCACAGACCAACCCCGGCAAGCGTAGCTTAACCTGATGGATCGACCCGTGAGGCTGTTATTACTTAGCCACGAGCTCCTCGCTTCGGTCGCTCGATCAATTCAATAAACTTGTAAAGGGTTTTTGGATGTAGGCATGTATGTATGCCTACATCCAAAAACCCTTTACAAGTTTACATAATTATTATCTTTTCTTTGACCCTTATAGGCGTCTCTCGTCCCCTGCAACATATGTTGCGTCAACGTGTCACGTAGACAGCAGCAGACCACCTGTTGTCACGATTTTATTGTAAACGTTTACATTATGTGTTTGTAAACTTTATTGGTTTGCAAGTGGTTTTGATAGGTTTATTGGAGACTTGGTGAAAGGAAGGGTGTTGGTTTTTGAGATTTGGACCAACTGATATTTCATTCTGCCTAGCCTTTTCCCAACTATGTTGGGGTCGGCTTCCAGTCTAACCGGATGCACCAGTATTTTACATAGAGCGACTACCTATCTGACCTCTACAACCCAGTTATTGGGTCATACGATACCCCTTGGTTTAAGAGTGGTTGTCAGTCTTTCGGGCTTCTGACGACCCGTAACGACTTTCAAGGAATAGGACCGACGGCTTACGTGCTTTCCGAGACACGGACCAACCCCGGCAAGCGTAGCTAAACCTGATGGATCGACCCCTGCGGCTGTTATTACTTAGCCACGAACTACGACTGCCTATCTGACCTCCACAACCCAGTTACTGGGTAATACGATACCCCTTGGTAAGACTGGTTGTCAAACTTTCGATCCAACGGCTTAACGTGCTTAACCAACTGATATGCGATAGTTTTTTTTTTTTTTTTTTATAATTTTAATCTTTGCACCATTGGCATTGACAATATCGAATACAAAATCTATATCGCACATCTGGAGCAACATTGACACAATTGCAAAAAAAAATGTTAAACTGACTAAGGGCCGATTTTTCAATCGCCTGATAACTTATCTGTAGAACAAAAATGGCGGTTTGACATAATTATTTTCTATGCAAAATCTGTCAAACTGTCATATTTATTCCTCCGATAAAGCTTATCTGACGATTGAAAAATCAGCCCTTAATTATTATACCAAATAAATTTATAAATTTACGTTTGTCAATATTGCTCCAGATGTGCGATATATATTATAATACAGGCGTGTTTTTTTTACCGCTAAAAGGAGTCGTTTCGCTCAAACTCCTACTTTTCGGGGTACATCTGTTCCTGTAACTGATCGGCTTGAGCTCTTAGGCATGGAGTTGACATCTGACCTCAACTTTGGCGCCACCATCGAGTCCATTCATCCTGCATGGAGTATTGCAGCCACCTTTTGGGATGGATCAGCTAAGTACGAACTAGCCGCGCTTAAATCGGTGGAACGCAGAGCTAAGAGGCTCATTGGCGACGTAAAACTGGTGGATGCCAAGCTTCATAGTTTGGCTCATCGCCGCAAGGTTGCCTGCTTGTCGGTCTTCTACAGATTGTACTTTGAGTGTGCTCAAGAACACCACGACCTCATTCCACCGGCCCCCTTCTACCATCGGACATCTAGATGCACTGCCAGTTACCATGGAACTTACCATGGAACTCGCTACCTGCATGTAGGACGGAAAAAACAAAAAACGACTTTCTGAACAGTAAATCCAAATTGTGAGTGTTTGGTCTTTCCAAAATCATAATCTATATACAGGGTTATTGGTAAAACACCAACAACCTCTTAAGGGGTCATTGTACTCATCATTATGATCAACTTTTACTATGGGACCAAACTTGAAATCGCGAAAAAAAATCTGCTGTTCAGTACCTACATTTTGATGGATTTATGCGAACATAAATGTACTGAACAGCTGATTTTTTTTCGCGATTTCAGGTTTGATCCCATAGTAAAAGTTGTTCATAATGATGAGTACAATGACCCCTAAAGAGGTTGTTGGTGCTTTACCAATAACCCTGTATATTAAATAACATAAGAAATTAATCTGCAGGTATCACCGTGAGTACCTAAACATACACATGAACATCCAGTGCTTGCAGTGATGTTAAACAGTATACTATATACTATTTAACATCACTGCAAAAGCTATAACAGCCTTCCTCAAAAATTGGGCTATCATATAAAAAAATATTTTTCAAATACGATTGGTAGTTCCAGAGATTAGCGCATTCAAACATGGAAACAAAAAAATAAACAAACTCTTCAGCTTTATTATTGGTATAGATATAGCTATAAATATAGATTTTCTGCCCGTCTGTCTGTCTCGGAGGTTTTTCTCGAGTGCAAGTAAACGTAGGCATTAGAATTTTGGCATAATGTTAGGTGTCGAAGATGCGCGTATAGAATCAGAGACCACATTTTTTTCCTACTTTCTGCATTGCGAACTTTGTTTAGTGACATATTGATTAGATCCTAACGAGGGCTCGCGGAGCGACTGCCTATCTGACCTCCAAAACCCTGCTAATGCGTAATACGATACCCCTGGCAAGACTGATTGTCAGACTTTCGGGCTTCTGATGACCCGTAACGACTGTCAAAGATCCACGAATGACAGCCGGGATCAAAGGCATAACGTGCTTTCCGAGGCACGCAGGGTTTTGGTATGTAAAGATGGTCACCCATCTACGGACCAAACGCGGCAAACGTAGCTTAACCTGGCCGATCGACCTGTACGGCTGTTATTACTTAGCCACAAGCCCCTCAACAGCCTCAGCCTAAGTGAAACTAATATACAAACAAATAAATAAAACAATCAAAGAACCAGACACAAAATATCTAATTCCCGCATAGATTTACACCCCCCCGATTGTAGCCCACATACCGAGTAGCACCCGGGTATTTGTGAGGCAAATTTTTAGTGACGCTCGGATATCCGTCGCCAAGCTAACTATTCTCTCGAGCCGGATAACCGGTGTAAATCTTACATTAGACGGTCCTGCTGCAGGCGGCTGTGGAATTTAGTTAGCTTTTTAGCTAGATTTGTTCTCTCAAGTTTGATTAGAACAAGTCTAACGTAGACAGTTCTTATAGTTATATATATAAATACATCCAGTCTTCCTTAGCGACCTCTTCAGTGGCTTCGTGGAACGCATTCACCGCTCACATTCAGGGCTCGTAAAACGTGTGCCTCTAACAAGGAGACCTTACACCCTTCGGGTCACCGATTTAGCCGCAGATCTATTTGTATTTATTGAAAGGGATTTCTTAGTGTTGTATATTCCTAAAATTTGTATTCATTTTCATTTCACGATTATATGAAGAATGTCAAGTTTTGACTGTTAGGCAACTTTTTGTACTCTACACTGTGTTGCGTAAGCATTCTTCCCTACCATACAATCTTAGTTCTCAAGAAAAGCGTCAACGTCATAGGGTATGTCCTACTCAACGATGTAGAACGGCACTTGGTAAACGACATTACTACGGGATTGCAAGTCTTATTTATAATAGAATTAATAAAAGTTTCTGCTACATTGCGAGAATGTAAAAGAAAAGTTTTTGGCTGGCTTCAAACGCAGAATTACGAGGACACTGAAAATCTCCTACAAATATAATTCAACTCTGCACTTCTCTTCGGTATACATGCGCACATACACACGCACACACACACACACACACATACACACACATACACACACACACAGACAGACACAGGCACGGGCGACTACTTCTAAATTGTAGCATTAGTGTCACAATTTCGTATTTAATTAGAGAATGCTGGTACCCATAACACAAGTTAAATCTTTTACTTGGGTACCAGAGTTCATACAAACACTTGTGTTAAATTGACATTAATAGTCTTATGTTTAAGTTCTAATGTGTATTTTTTTCATGATCCACGCTTTTCTTTTTTATAAATGTTTGTCTGTATATCCCCATTAAGTTCAATAAAATATATATATTATATTATTATTATTATTTAATTTATAACTATTTATACCATGTACAAAATTAAAATTATATTACTACCTAACTAACTGTATATACAAATAAATACAAAAACTAGGAAATTTTACTCGTCGAAGTACTCGTCCGCATCGCTGTCGTCCGGAAACGTGCCCAAAAGACTGGCAGCAATGCCATTCCTAGTCTTAAGGTGCACAACTCAAAAATAAGGGCGAAATTCTTCTCAAAAGAGTCAGTCTCACCATTTGTCCAAGTTTCAATAATACTAACTCACGAAAATTGTAGTGTCTAAATGTGTAGCTTGTAGGCTTCTATATTCATATTTTTTATATATTAATAATATTGATAATGATTTCGATTTTTATATATTATATAAAGTCAATATGATATATATATATTATATGATTCGATACAAAATTTTTTCGAAGAGTTATAATATAACATTCGAAGTGGGGCTACTAGAGCATGTGGGGTATCATGTGAAAGAGCGCTGTTTGCACATTCTCAAACATTTTTTTTTTTTTAGGCCGCATAGTTTTTGACTTCTAATGAAAAACATAAAAAATTGCCTTTCAGGAGGGAAAGGCAATTTTTCGACGAGTATCTCCTAAGTTTGCATAGGGAAAAATCTGAAATTATTCTATGTGATAGAAGATTATTTAAAGATTACAGAAAAAATAAAACGATGTCTCTATATAGCACACTTTTTTAAAATATGTAATGGCACAGAACCCTCGGTGCGCGAGTCCAGGTCAAGAAAACCGGTCAAGGGCTAGCCTTGACCGGTTTTTTTTTAGTTTTGACTTAGGACTGTAGGAATATACGAAACTAGGAAGTCTCTTTCAATGCGTAGAGTTGCGGCCAAATCGGTGACTTGAAGAGTGTGTGAGGTCTCCTTGTAAGTTTGTCTTTAATTTTAGGAAATAAAACAAAGTCTTAAGGTGTGAGGTCTGGGCTTAATGGCGGATGCGTCATCGGTTCTACATATGAAGCCTTCAAATATGCTTCCGTTTCCTTAGCGGAATGTGATGATGCGTTATCGTGGTGAAGGACGACATTGCTTCGAGAACGCTTTCTGTGAACTTCTAAGACTCTGGGTAAGCAAGTGTTGACGTATCTTCAAGCGACACTGCTGTGTAATGTCCTGATTTGCCGAAAAAACGAACTATTTTCTTACCAATGCTTCGACTTTTCTTAACTTTCATCGGCAAGTCTTCAAAAGGAAAAACCCATTCTGCCGACTGGCTTTTTCTTTTCGGTTCAATCCAGGTTTCGTCACCTGTCACGATATTATAGACAGGCAATAACTGTCCTCCAATAAACTTTTTTATCATTTTACGGCACCACTCGACCCGCAGTCATTTCTGGTCTTCCGTTAAATCCGTTATCCAATTCCGTTATCCATCGAGTGCAAAGCTTCCGAACCATTAGATACGCATGTAAAATGTTTTGCACTTGGCTCATTCCAATTCCTAATACAGTACGAATTTGCTGACAAGTATTTTTTTTTTGTCAGTTTAAATCAGTTATCGTATGGTAATAATAATGGATTCCGTGCGGCTTTTATTACTCAGCCACGAGCTATCCTACGTCCTTCTTCAGATAAAACACTGATATTTTTATACTTTCCAAAAAATGGCCACTATATCAAAAGTCTTCCACAAACTCGCGTTAAGATTGAACTAAAGATATCAACTTACTTTTATCTAAACTCCAATGATCTTAGAACTAGAGATATCGTGTTCAGAGGCGTCAAGTTATTGTGGGCGTCTTAAGTTTTTGTGAGCTAAAAACAAAGTTCTAAGCTTTCATTAAGTTTCTAACTTTGTCACGGGTTTTAAAAAGTTCACTGTATTTTCCACTGTCAACATAGCTTACAGAGTTAAGCAAGGTTAAGTGGATGATGATCAGAGGAGCTCGTGGCTAAGTAACAACAGCCTATCAGATCTATCAGGTTAAGCTACGCTTGCCGTGATTGGTCCGTGGATGGGAGACCATCTTTACATACCAATATCCCTCCGTGCCTCGGAAAACACGTTAAGCCGTTGGCTCGGCTGTCATTCGTGAATCTTTGACAGTCGTTACGGATCGTCAGAAGCCCAAAAGTCTGACAACCAGTCTTATCAAGGGGTATCGTATTACCCAGTTACTGGTTTGTGGAGGTTAGATAGGCAGTCGCTCCATGTAAAATACTGGTATTCAGCTGCATCCGGTTAGACTGGAAGCCGACACCAACATAGTTGGGAAAAGGCTAGGCAGATGATGATCGTTTGGGTAGACGTGTTCTTGAGTGGAGACCGCGAACCAACAAACGTAAGGTAGGATGCCCTTGGGCTAGGTGGAGCGACGATTTTCGCAGGGTGGTTGGTAGCAGCTGGATGACAGTTGGCGAGAATCGAGCTGAATGGCGTGCAATTGGAGATTTGGAATTGGCCTATGTCCAGCAGGTGACTGCTCTAGGCTGATCATGATGATGAAAACTGTATTTTCTATCTTTAGATTTCCGTACTCAAAAGGAAAAAACAGGATCACTCGTCAGTCTGTCCGTCTGTCACATCCAATTTGCTCCGAATCTAATGAACCGTTTAAGTTGAAAGGTACTCATATCAATTTCTGTGACCCAAACACGGTGTAACGTAATTTTGAATTTTGGGGGGCAAATACGAAAAAAAAAAGGTTTTGTAAACTGTACCGTGTGACTTATCAAATGAAAGGACTAACTGTGAGGGTCACAAATAGATATTTTTTTTATAATTTTTAAATAAATAGTTTTAAAGTTAGAAAGAAAATAGACGAAAAATGACCATTCCCCCTTATCTCCGAAACTACTGAGTCTAAAATTTTGGAAAAAAATACAGCAAAATAGTTCTATGCTTTATAGATTACAGTAAAACCTATGAGAAGTCTATGGTCTTAAAATAACATGGTAAATCTTTCAAAATTGTTCGTACAAACTTACTTTTGCAGTGGAATGTATGGAAAAACATATTTTTAAACTGCAATGTTAAGTTTGTTCTAAGGATAAATTCATTCCAACTCCTGAATTCTTCATTGTGCGTGGTCTGACATGCACTTAGCCAGGTTTTTTTTTGTACAGACGCCAGCACATCAAGCTACTACAATCTGTCAAATTTATTTAATAGATTTTCAACTTTATCGCTAAAGCATTAGGTTCAAGGTTGATTGGGAAAATTTGACAGTTTCAGGTGGCTTGACCTGCTGGCGTCTGCACTTAAGTTCACACCTCTTTCCCTTTCCCTAGTCGTATAAACTATAGAACTTCACAACTTTGTCACCGCAGTGATTGCAAAAATCGCATCAGTGAGTGTGTGCGTATTGTAATTGCAGCGGAAAGACCTCTTCACAGAGGAGAAGACATGAGCATTGATCACCACGATGGCTCAAGGTAGATTGGCAAATTGAATTGATCTTTTTTTTTTTGATGATTTCTCTCCAGAGACTACGTAATCTTTTAACGTTTTCTTTAACGAGAGTAAAGCGTCCTGAATAGTATACAATTCAGGATACATTTCTGATATTTTTCTCTCTTCAGCATTCAATTCGTTTTCAGAACGATTGACAAGGTCCTTTTATCAAAGGTGGTGTATAGGAAAGAGAGAGGTTTAGAGCATTCTTTGGCACGCTAATCAATCTGACTTGCTTCCAACTTTATGACTGGCTTTCCTTTTAAGAGCCCTCTTACATTTCGCCTCTGCACTAACTTGGGTATTTTTTACGCGGCGCTCGGCGAGATACATGAGCGACACCTTCTTTCACACCTTCTCGCTCGCTCGCACTATGATTGTGCGAGTGTGGCCATTTAGTCGCCACCATCTTGATCCGCCTTATAAGTTTCCAAAGGAACTTTAGAAATTATGTAAAATTTTTGTAAACCTATTATTTTGTGGCGAGTTTCATCGTTTTTTGCCGGAGCGTCAGCCGGCGCCGGCGTCACTTTACTTGTCACAGTTGTCTGTTATGTCACCTGTGTGTCGATGTCACTTGTCATGTCACAGCGATGCCACCATATTTACTAAGGCATAGACAAGTAACTGATGTTACGACGGGTGCTGACTGGCGGTTTCGAATCCAAATATAACTATTAAATATTTTATTTTTATATGTTATTTAACTAATCTATTTTTATTTTATTTATTTATTTATTTCTGTAATTGTCCGTGATATCACAGCGGGCCCTAGCTGAATACCAGCGCCGCTACACTTACTTTTAAATGTTTGTTTTAAATTATTTATTTTTCACTTTTTTTTTTTTAAGTATGTTTAAGCTTAGTTTGTGATCTTCCTGTGCGAGTCTCAATAAATACTTTTTCTTTCTTTCTTTCTAAATATTTTTTAATAAATTTTGTTTTAATACATATTTAAGGCCTATTCAAACCTAAGCGGTATTCGCTGCCGCTATGGGTAGAGAACCGAGTGATTACGAGTGAAACCGAGTGGGTATGCGGTAATATTACTGTTCATTCATCTGTACCGCTCTTGCCGCGAAACATAATACTAAATACCTAAGCGAAACCCGCGCGGTATTACCTCTACCCACAGCGGCAGCGAATACCGCTTAGGTTTGAATAGGCCTTTATATTTTATTACTCATAACCTTTCGCGGGCGCTTGACAATAAAGGCCTATTCAAACCTAAGCGGTATTCGCTACCGTCTGCGGTAGAGAAAACCGAGTGGGTATGCGGTAATATTACTGTTCATTCATCTGTACCGCTCTTGCCGCGAAACATAATACTAAATACCTAAGCGAAACCCGCGCGGTATTACCTATACATATAGCGGCAGCGAATACCGCTTAGGTTTGAATAGGCCTTAAATCTTATATTGCGTCTCGTTTACCGTCCGCGAAAGCATTAATTAATCCATGCATATATCATAATTGGAGCAACGGACGAAAACACGTACCTACTTTTTAAATAATCATTTTATACTTTTTTGAAATTATGTTTTTTGCGTTCTAAATCCAACAAATACTCACAAAATATACTAAAATCTTTAACAGTTTGTAGGTGTACAACACGCGACAGGAAGGCGACAATAATTCGCGGAGTGTTTTCGAGAATTCTTACCGCGCCGGTATACCGCGAGCTTCCGTTACATACCGCTACATACCGCTAGCGTTTATCTACCGCTGTGGCTTATCTGATTATGTTAGTTCTTTGTTTTTAATGTGTTACAGTTGAAGATATTTGGGTGAATGCATTTTGGTTCTAGGAACTATTAGGTACTTACCTACAATTTGTATGCTAGGCAGCAAAGCCTAGAAAAGCACCGAATTGTTGTTAGAAACCCATCTGACTCGTCTGCCTAGCCTTTTTCCAACTATGTTGGGGTCGGCTTTCAGTTTAACTGGATGCAGCTTAATACCAGTATTTTACATGGAGCGACTGCTTATCTGACCTCCGCAACTCATCATCATTTTCCTGCCCGTGTCCCAATTTATTTGGGGTTGGCGCAACATGTCTCTTTCTTCCATACTTCTCTATTAGTCGACATCTCGGTAATCACTCCCTTTCTAGCCATATCATCTTTCACACAGTTCATCCATTCAGTACCTTCATAGAAGCCAAAAAGCCCGGCTTTCCCTAATAAAATCATAACTCACAACCACAAACGTAACCCTATCAATAAAAAGGAAATTAAAAAAAAATATATCGTCTTCAAAAAGAAATTAACTCATAATTATGAAATAACTTTAATTTTTAATTTCGGAAGTCGGTGTTTTGGGATCTGTATTTTAGTTTTTTGCCACCGACTTCCGAAATTAAAGTTATTTCATAATTTTGAGTTAATTTCGTTTTGAAGTCGATTAATAAAAAAAAAAATATTTCGTAATTTTTAGTTTTTAGTAAAAACTGGAATATTTGTTTGTAATAAGTAGTTAATAGTTTAATTATTGCACTAGAATTTGAAAAAGGTTTTGAGATGTTTTCCCTTTGACACACACCCTTAGCTCGTATCAATAAGCCAGGCCATTACACTTACACGTATTAGTCCATTATCTTGAAAAGTACTGAACCGATTTCAATGAAACTTTCACTGTGCCCTAAGTTGAAGTAAATGTAAGCCAACAAAAAAACAATGGTCACGATCCGATTAATATGTAGTTTCGGAGATTTTTTGACAAACATACGTCTATGAAATTTTGTATATTTGTTTGAAAGCCCAAATAGATTATCATATGTGAATATCTCGCAGCTCGAATAATATTACCTACATACATACTCGTACGTGTCGAATTGATAACTCCTTTGTTTGAAGTCGTTAAAAAACACCAGACAATGAACCCGAACTCAAACGTTCATGTCATAGGAATAATCAAATTTCGAATTCCGCGTAATCAGGCGCGCGCTAGGTTGTCAGATATACGCACTCATTGAACTCAATCATTCATAGGTATAATAAGAATCTTTCTTTGTAGCCAAACATCTCGCAGGTCGTGTGTTCGATTCCCATCCAGGACAATCTTTTGTCCTGAGTCTGGGTGTAATTATTAATATAAGTATGTATTTACAAAAAAAAAAAACAAAACTAGTGTATGTAGTATATCAGTTATCTGGTTTCCATAGTACAAGCTCTGCTTAGTTTGGGATCAGATGACCGTGTGTGAAAAATGTCCCAGGATATTATTATTATTTATATTTTTACATTTCTCGGGACCCCGGGGTCCCGGACCTTTGGAAGGCATACGAGGAGCCGAAGCCAACTCGCAGAGGCCTCTTAAATATTTTTAAATGATAAGGAGGCACCATCCGACGATTATCCCTGTGTGCACTATGCAAGTGCACCCAAAGACAACCCCCGGTTGGTGCAGGACTATTTTTGTACGTGGAAACAAAACATATTGGGCTATGGGTCTGGGTGGCTAAAGTGGATTGGGTAACTTGAACTATGGAAGAACTATGTCCCCTGCCTGACCAATGTTATAGATTATACACGGATAAAATGGCAGGGGGTTAAACGGCCGCTAGCACATAGTGACGTAGCGACAAGGGGGCAACACTTCCTGAAGTGCGTGAGGAGTGGAGAGGTATTCCACGGCTATCAGGACAATCCCGGAAGTACGGTCAAGATCCCTACCAGCACGTTACTGGAATACTTCCTTCCTCCGAGCACGTTTGCTCTTGCGAATCTCCACTCAAGCCAGCCAATAAAGGCAAGAAAGAGGTGGGAGCTCTGTTCCTCGTCAGTGTTCACTCCAGCCGGCCAATAAAGGCAAGCCAGAAACGAGGACAAGATTTCTTCCGGGAGATAGGGTCCATGGGGTCGCTACTGCCCAACAGCTCGCCACATGATGCCCTGCGGTTTCTGTATCTCTCTTGGGCTGGGTCCTTATCCTAGACCCGTTCCGGCAAACTCTACCGGCACGGCACAGACCTAAAGTTCGGAGCACGCAAGTCCCACCACGACGTCAACGTAGAGAAACAGCTGTGGGGTTATTATTATTATTTTTATTTTTATCCTTGACATGCAAAGATGACGTATCAAAAGTATCACGGTAGACCAGTATATATTTCTCTAAAATCAGAAAACAGCCATGGAAGCTGACGACAGATGAAATTCCCAAGGAAATACATACTTACCCAGACCAGACAGAAACTCTTTTATAAAGAGACACTATAAATACAAAAAAAAAATCGCACCAGACTGATTGAAAAAAGATAAAAATAATCGCCATTCATTTTATTCAACGATGCACATTTTGCAAATCCAGTCCCAAATCCTTTACTATTTAATAATACGTGACCGGACAATATGCAAGTACGAAACATCTGTCTGATATTTTACCTTTAAAAGACAATAGATCCGTAAGAAGGGGTCAGTTGTTCGTCAGAACCGGAATTGACCCTCCGGAATTAACAGTGGTAGCAAAAATTTTCAATAGTTAACCATCGGTATTGAAAGGGTTGAATGATACCTAGTTGGTTTTATTATTTATTTTTAATTTTATAGCTATTTCCTAGGTATCTTGTACTGCCAAACGATACTGGTTATTTTTCTCACGACTTCAGTTTAAAGCCCGTATTTATTCCAGAACGTCGCAAGCACAAATGTCGTTTTTTATTCTCATTTTATTATTTTATATTGTGTTGGGTGTCTGAGAAAGGGTTCGCCAAAGTTAAGGGTATGGACAGACCATTAAACTGACCAACTATTTCCCGGGGACCAACATCGTAATCGTGAAACAAAAGCAGTCGTCCCATACATTTGGTCAAGTAGGTATTGAAGTTTTGTATGGGACGACAGATTTTTTTCTTTTTCACGATTACTACGTTGGTCCACGGGAAAAAATGTTCAGTTTGATGGTCTGTACCACACCCTTAAGTTGGCGACACCTGTCTCGAATACGTCCTAATTGGGACGTTTTGAGTCCACACGTCAAAACTAAAAACTGTGTTGTCACATGTCACGACCAGATTTTACGGTCGGTCGTCGGTTGCCATGAACGTAAGATATCTATTGTATAATATTACTGATTGTATGTTATAATAATAATAATAATATACCGGAGGTATATAATGAAAGACGGGACGATCGACATATGTCGGGCATGCCATTGTCCCGGTGAGTCTATCAGACATATTACCTCTGGGTGTTCTCGTTTGGCTAACGGCGAGTATTTGCACAGGCATAACCAAGTGGCCAGGATTATCCATCAGCAACTTGCTCTGAAATACGGCCTTGTGGACTCTGAGGTACCTTATTACAGGTATGTGCCCGACCCAGTTCTCGAGAATGACCATGTCACGTTATACTGGGATCGATCTATTATCACTGACAGGACTATTGTAGCCAATAAGCCTGATATTGTGGTAATAGATCGATCAGTGCGCCGCACAATGATAATCGATGTCACTATCCCGCATGACGAGAACCTCGTGAAGGCTGAGAACGAGAAACAATTGAAGTATCTCGACTTAGCCCACGACGGCGACGTTGTCGCTATGTGGAATGTGGACTCGGCAATCATTGTGCCTGATACGGCGCGTATTGTGAGGAGGTTCCTGTCTCTGGGGCCCTAACCACCGGTAGCTTGGACCCTGCACCCGCTACCGGCGGATCACTATTTTTTATATTTTTAAATGTTTTTTTTTATGTTTTTATAAAAATATTTAAAAATGTAATAAAATAAGTTTAAAAAATAAATAAAGGAGATAATAATAATATTTGATTGAGAAAGCGATACTTCTTGACACGGCTCGTATCGTTAGGAGGTTCCTGTCTCTGGAGCGCTGACCGGCCGGTAGCTTGGACCCTGTTCCCGATACCGTTAGGCTACTATTTTTAAATGCTTTTTATTTTTTTTTATTTTAGTGTTTAAAAATATCATTTATATATAAAAGATTTTTTTAACATTAAAGATTAAATAAAGGAGATAATAATAATCATTTTATTCAAGTAACAAGACACATAGTGTTAGTAAGAATACACTTACAAACTATGTTAGTAAAACATTAACACAGAAACACTTCACTGCTGCGAGGTGACAGACTCTGCCGATAACTTGCAGCAAAGGTTCACAAACGCACAATCTATCCTGCTTGCCTACCATAGACAGGTTTGATGGTTAGATTAGGGTAGTGGGTTAGGTATACGCGTGAAGTTTTAATTAAAGATATTAAGCATCTAGAATTGCTCTCATTCTCTTATTTTGTTACGACATCCTTCATCATATCTTTGGTTTATTCCTTTTAGAAATAGTAAAGTTAGTAAAGCGATGAATTTGTATCGCTACATTTTTCATTCACGTAACCTGGGAGTCTACTCCCTAAGCACGTCGGCCGAAGTTACGGGAGTTTCCTACTACGAATCACTTACAGACATACTTATGATTAGTTTCGGGCTCGAAGTAACAATGAATGACAACACGATCTGACAGTTGTAGTACCTACTCCCGATAAAATATTTGCCCGTCCGAAAAATTTAATTTGGCATTTGTTTTCACGGATAAACTACTTTCGGACGGGCCCGTAGCTTCGTTGACGGCCTTAGAAAGTAGAACCCTTGAGCGACAGTTTTTGTCCCTTTCAATGATTTCGTTTTGGGTTGTCTAAATCCTTTCCTTTACACCTTTGCTATTTTACACAATGTGACCAGCGACATGCAAAGTATGAAACATCTGCCAAAGCTTTTTACTTTACAGGACATTAGAAACGTGAGAAGTGGTCACTAGTTGGTCAGAACCGGTATTGACTCACGGTTAGCCGAAATTATTGCTAATAAAAATTAAGTGCAAAACCATATGTGTAGCCAACAGTGAATTCATTGAAAACGTTTAGTTAAGATTGTAAAATTAAATCAACGAGATTCTGATAAAATTTTAGAATGTTCGAATTCTATGTGTAGCTGTAACATTAATTGAATCATTTATTGGTTCCTCAATTTCGGTCAAGGGAAGTCTTCAAGATCGTCAATTATAAAATACATTAAAAATCATCCTGCCTATCGAAGAGAGCATTAATAATGTCTTCAATTCCAGCAGATAGTGTATGCCAGTGAAACAGTAAGCTACCATGCCATGCAGCTCATAATCCAAATTTATGTTCCCATTGCTGGCACACAGGGTTTCTCTCTTCGAGAGAGAGAGAGTGCTGCAGCTTATAGTTACTCACCCCTTCAAAGCTGGTTAACATGAAATTGCAAAAAAAAATCTATCCTTTGCTATTTTACGATACTATACGTGACCAGACAATATGCAATTACGAAACATCTGTCTGACCTTTCACCTCAAGGGACAAAAGATCCGTAAGAAGGGGTCACTCGCTGGTCAAAACCGGATCTGAGCGGTGGGTTCCGCTTCAAACCGGTTCTAACTGCCCGCGGTGGTGGCATTGTTAACGAGCATTCGAGACAGTATGGTTTAGGTGATTTGTTTGTAATAATGGGTTCAAAGTAGCTGTTTTAAATGGAGATATTTTTATGATTTTAGTGTTGTTTTGTACTTTGTTAAGCATTGTGACAGTATTAAGTTGTGTAGGATTTAAAAAATAATAATATCTTACTCAATCTTCTCACTGACTTGGAAAAAAAAAAGTGTTTAATTATCTTAATACATTAATTGTTAGTTTTCTTTAGTTGTTAGTTTGGTTAGTTCTTTTTTGTTAAAATACGAAATATATTAATTGTTAGTTTTTCAGTTGTTAGTGTAGTTAGCTCTTTTTTGTTAAAACTTTAAAAAATTAATTTATTTTTAAGCAATAATAAGTAAGGCTTCACAATGTGCCTGGCAGGGAGGAACGTTGACACAGGATCTCAGACTAGGACACGTCCTAGTTCAGGTGTCAGGGGCTTCAGAAAATCTAGCATGTACTTAGGCCTAATTGCTATAAAGATCTAAGTTACTAAAGTAATGCATTATAAACCCATTTTCTCTCCTTATGTTTTAGGCTTATGAAATAAATAATAATTACTATTATTATAGGTTTGAATTATACAGTAGGCTTACTTATAGCTATCAGCTATCATTAGTGTTGTTATTTTATCCGGATAAATACTAAAAATTGATAAATACTCATAAATATCCGTTTTTCCTCGAGTACTTATTCAAAACAGCGGATAAATACTTTATACGTACAGATTTCGTTTCTTGTACTGTCATTTTACAAAACAAAAGGATTGCATAAATAAAATGAAAGTCTGTAAATATATTATGTTAAAAAACTGCAAGAATTCACTTGGTGATATTTGCATACATAAGATTAAATAATAAAGTAGATGAAAAAGGGTAATCTTCTAATACATAAAAAGTAATGCTTGTTTCTTTGTTTGTTCGTATTTTATGCGCTACCCATACCGTGTATCCGATTGAAATGAAACTTGGTTTGTAAAAACTTGATAAAAATGGGTATTTATCCATTTCTGATAAATACTTGAATATTTATCCTTTGAGTATTTATCCCTCGCCCATCACTAGCTATCATACATTTAGTAACGTCAAACTCAACGCTGCCAAACTTTCTCTTTTAACGTCCAAAACTCCTGGCAATCCTACACAACTGTCCAGCCACCGTTGAATAGAAACTATTGATTATCAACAATAACAAATAAAAAGTTTACAACAAAGGCCCGGACATATGGACAACGGACGAAGAGACCATGCATTTTTTTGTCCAGACACGTTTTATCAAAATAAACAGCTCGATCGGAGTGACCATATGCCGCGGAAGGGTTAAAACATCTTTAGTCACGCCTTATCTATTGATTTGTTATTGAAGGGTTAACTTTATTGATACAATAAAAAAAAAGTGGTCGTTGAATCTAGAAGCGGATGGTAAGTGAAATTGATCAATCAGTAATCAATTTGTTAATCAGTTTTGCTTTATGTAGAACGTTAAGGCGCTGAACAGATAATGGATAATTTGTACGCGAAGATAGAATGTATTGATAATTAATGCTTGGCTCATCGCCGCAAGGTTGCCTGCTTGTCGGTCTTCTACAGATTGTACTTCGGAGAGTGTGCTCAAGAACTCCACGACCTCATTCCTCCGGCCCCCTTCTACCATCGGACATCTAGACGCACTGCCAGTTACCATCCCTATCTAGTTGCTATTCCACCAATTCGCACTAAGCGCTTCCAAATGTCTTTTATAATGCGCACAGCAAAAGAGTGGAACTCACTACCTGCGTCTGTGTTTCCGAGCGCATACAACCCTAATCTCTTCAAAGTGCGAGTCAACATGCTTCTTCTGGGTAAGCTCACTCCATCGTCGACTTTGTCTCTGTCGTCTCCGACCTAGACTAGAGTCAAGAGCAAACCCATCTTAAATAAAAAAAAAGTAAAGCAATCGTAGGACAAATCAAAATCAAATCTAGACTGAGAATCAGCACTTTTCGAACGTCAAAATTACATAAGACAGTCCCCCAAAACGCCTGCCCTTCACCACTTCCTAGTGCTTTAGCTAGGGAGAAGAAGTGGCGCAACTAACTCCCCAGCAGCACAGCTGTCTGTTCAGTTAAAAAAATTGATTTTATACAGCACTGCGCAAAATAATTTAAGTATTACGCAACAAAACATGAGATTAAATTAAATTCATTGCCATAAACCAGCTAGCACATGCCAATATACCAAAAATGAAAAAAAAAAAAACGAAAACTATACTCAAGCAGAAATAAAAATAACTAAATAGACTCCCAGGTTTTCCATTGCAATCTAAGGACCAGAGGAGGTTCAGCACATCCGTCTTGCAGTGCGTTTACGGGTGAGAACTTCATACAACCTGAAATGATTCGAAGACATTTGGTCTGAACCCTATCCAGCCCAGCCAAAACATTGTTGCAAGGAATCAGGAGATATGTTCCATATTCTGAAACACTATGAACTAAGGCATTATAAACTAATTTCATGGTGGAGGGGTAAGCATCCCACCAAACACCAGCAAGAACTTTCAAAATTGAAATAACTATTTCCCATTTTTAGGGTTCCGTACCTCAAAAGGAAAATACGGAAACCTTATAGGATCACTCGTGTGTCTGTCTGTCTGTCCGACTGTCACAGCCAATTTGCTCCAAATGGACCGATTAAGTTGATATTTGGTACACATATGTATTTTTGTGACCCAAACACGGAGATGTAACGTAAATATTATAAATGAATTTTGAATATGGGTGTCAATTTTGGGGAGCAAATAAGAAAAAAAAAAAAAAGTTTTGCAAACTGTACCGTGTGACATATCAAATGAAAGGAAGGGTTCACTGTGAGGGTCTGAAAAATATATATATATATATATATATATATATATTTATAATTTTAAAATAAATCATTACAAGGTTATTTAAGAAAGTAGACGAAAATTAACCATTCCCCCCATATGTCCGAAAGTACTGAGCCTAAAATTTTGAAAAAAAATTCGGAAAATAGTTCAATACCTAAAGATTACAGGAAAACTTATAAGAAGTCTATGGTCTTAAAATAACATGGTAAATCTCTCAACATTGTGCGTACAACTTACATTTGCAGTTGGAATGTATGGGAGAACATGTTTTACAACTACAATGTTAAGTTTGTTCTTGGGATTCATCCCAACTACAGAACCCTTCATTGTGCGTCTGACACGCACTTGGCCGGTTTTTTTAATAAGAAAATTTATGTGATGTTTGCCAGTTAATTTTGTGTCCAAAATAACGCCTAATTTTTTTTTCTTTATTAACTACAGGGATATTGTGGCCTAAAATGGTCACTGAAATATGAGGAATGAGTCTTTGCCAAGAGAAAATTACTACCGAACTTTTTGGTGCAGATAGCGACAGACCATGGCTTAAAAGCCACTGAGTCAAAGAATCCAGAGAGAGGCATAAAGATTACGCGGACAAATTGTTCATCGTCTAGTCAGCCCCTTAGGGTTACATATTGATTTTTTTTTTATTTGAGATGCGTTTGCTCTTGACTCTAGTCTATGTCGGAGGCGACAGAGACAAAGATTCTATAAGGACGGATGTCAAAGCCGTCGAAGGACATACAAGTAGCTACAGGATACGTTGGATGACGTAGAGGTAGTATAGGTTAATAAATAAAATCGTTAGATGTGCCCTCACCGTACCAATCGTGCGGAAAATGGTCCATACTGAGAAGAGTGACCTCGCACAATAATAATGGGGTTTTCATGACAAACAATCAATCAAGTTTTTTAGACTGTGTGTGTCAGAGGTGGCAAACGAAACAGAAACGCGATTAACATTTTGTTTGACGCGGTAGGGCGAATTTTACGATTTAATTTTTTGTAATAAATAGGTATTTTTGTCACCTTTTAATGTCTGATAGTCAAAGGTGATTAAAATTGTTCATTTATAAAAACATAATTGAATGTTTTTTTAACACAAATGAATAGTTTCGTGATCAATGTTTTTTGGTTCGTTATCCGTGCTAATTTGTGTGAACTTCATTTTATTCAGTACAGTAATGCTATTCTGTACAAATCTCACCGTGAAAACTTAGGTGAGGTGAGTGTGGAGTGAGCTGTCAATAATGTCAATCCCTAGCATCAGGTGGAATGACAGCTCACTGCAAGCTCACTTCACCTACGTTTTACCTTTGTTTTCACTGCCTGAAAAGTGACATTAGTACCTAGAGAAATAAAAAATTTGCAACCTCGTAATATTGAAGACTTAAATAAAATGGGGACATAAAACGAAGGCAGCATTCCGCGTAATGTAAATCATAATATGGTACCAGCCTGGTTTAAACGAATTTATTGTAGACGAGACGAGCACGATACTGCAATGATCTAGGAGGCAGAAGATGGCATGAAGCTTAGAAGCCGACTCCAACATAGTTAGAAAAAGGCTAGGCAGATTATGAATGCTTAGCAATTTTTTTTGTCACCAAAGATTAAGGGTACATATAATTTCATATAACACATATTGAATTAGCGCTACTGAAGCAAAAAAATTGCTTTTTAAAGCAATTTTCAAATCTTGGAATAGAATTATGATTTTTAGATTTCCGGACCTCAAAAGGTAAAACGGAACCCTTATAGGATCACTCGTGTGTCTGTCTGTCTGTCTGTCCGTCTGTCACAGCTAATTTGCTCCGAATTCAATAAACCGATTAAGTTGAAATTTGGTATACTTATGTACTTCTGTGACCCAAACACGGAGGTATAACGTAAATAAAAGAATTTTGAATATGGGGGTCAGTTTTGGGGGCAAATAAGAAAATTTAAAAAAAAGTTTTGAAATCTGTACCGTGTGACATATCAAATTAAAGAGCTTACTGTGAGGGTCTTAAATATATATATATATATATATATATATATATATATATATATATATTTTATAATTTTAAAATAAATCATTTTAAAGTCGGGGGAATGGTCGATTTTCGTTTACTTTCTTAAATAAGAAAGAAGACGAAAATCGACCATTCCCCCCTTATCTCCGAAAGTACTGAGCCCAAAATTTTGAAAAAAATACGGATAATACCTATAAATAACAGGAAAAGTTATAAGAAATCTATGGTCTTAAAACTACATGGTAAATCTCTCAATATTGTGCGTACAAACTTACATTTGCAGTTGGAATGTATGGGAGAACATGTTTTTAACTACAATGTTAAGTTTGTTCTTGTAAATTCATCCCAACTACGGAACCCTTCATTGTGCGTGGGCCGACGCGGCCGGTTTTTTATTTAATGATTCTTGAACTCACTTCCGACAACTTCAATCAATCTCGCTACAATGTGTAATTTTTAACTGTTTAGCTAGCTTATATCAGTATCTTTTGTATTACTTGTCTATACACACTTTGCCTATCTATATAGTATACCATACTTTCTATTCCCTGCTTCAATAAAGTACGTTCTAAAAATAAAGAATAAACTTCAGGATCGTATCGGTACATAAAATTGCTATCTAACGGGACAATCGATGAAAAACCGCCATCTTTCGTTTGATTGAAATTTTATAGAGAATTCGCGTGATGGCCGCTTTGCCGTGTAGCGAAGCGAAACAGGGTCGTACTAAAAAAATGTAGGTGGGAAGGAAAAATTCCGTTGTAGTGTTTTATAGTACTTAATAACTTGAAAACATATTGGTATTCTTTCATCCAACGTGTTCAAAACAACATTCTGCGTACCATCGCAAGAGCCCCGTGGTTCACTAGAAATGACGAGATCCACAAATATCTTGGCGTTCCCACTATTCAGTCTGAAATTGACAAATTCAAAATAAAATACGCTGATCGGCTCTCGGTTCTTCCTAATACCCTGGCCAATGATCTCCTAAAACCTTCCGTAACGGCGAAAAGGCTGAAAAGGAAGGATGTGCTCTAAATAGGCAGTCGAGACACTGGTCTCTTCGCCTAAAAGCTATAATCGCTTAATCCATCTGCTTATAGTCTTGCGACTGGTTGCAGATTTTAATTTGAAAAAAAAAAAAAAATTGGTATTCTTAGAGTATTCGAATATTTCAAGTATGTTATAGAAGATACTTAAAATAAGTCACTGTAGTACCGATATTTTTGTCACATCGACATAGGGTCAATTTTTCTATCTAAAGATATTTTGTATCTGAGGAATAAAAATTGCGATTTGACAGTTTTTGTATAGAATATGTCAAACCGTTATATTTATTCTTCAGATAAAAGTTTACAATCTCATTGTGTGATGATATTAAGGTTTCGTTATCTTAAAATAAGCACCTGACCCAGGTTGTAATTTTACTTTGAAGCTTCGCTTTGAATAACTTAGAAAAGTAATGGACATCTTAAAATAAACATGGAAAATGTATGTTTGAAAATAAGTTGATGAGGATATCAGTAAAACAACAGTAGGCGTACAACCAAGCCCGTATGACGAAGTCCGCCTCTGTCACCGTTTGAAAATACGCAAGGGCATAAGTTACGCCAATGTAGAGCGTTTCATATAAATTGTTTATAATGCACGCCAATAATGACTGCCTGGCTGTAGGCACAACTGCACAATTCCGACGGCACGCTTCATTTTTAACCGACTTCAAACAGAAACGGACGTTATTAATTCGACACGTATGTATGTAATACTATTGGAACTGCGAGATGATGCATATGATAATCTATTAGGGCTTCCAAAAAAATATACAAAATTTCATAGATGTATGCTTGTATGTATGTATGTTTGTCCATGCATTTCTCGGAACTATTAATCAGATCGTAACCATTTAATTTTTATTGGCTTACAATTACTTCAAATTAGGGAACAGTGCAAGTTTCATCAAAATCGGTATAGTAGTTTTCAAGATAATGGACTAATACGTGTAAGTGTGACGGCCTAGCTTATTAATACGAACTATGGGTGTGGTGTTAAAGGGAAAACATCTCAAAACCTTAGTCAAATTCTAGTGCAAAACTATTAACTACTTATTACAAACACATATTCCAGTTTTTACTAAAAACTAAAAATTACGAAATAAAAAAAAAGAGGCATTAGGGAGGTCGCTTAAAATTCTAATATCTACTTTCATGCTTTTTTTGTTCGTAAGCAACATATTTAAAATTTAACAACATATTTGAATTTTATGTTGTATTAGTAAAGTTTTCGTTAATGTTAAATACTGTTATGAGCCTTTTGTAGCATTCACAGAATGTCTTTGACCTACGTGTATATTATTGTATTATATCTACACAAAGATATCTTACGAAATTCTTTGCTCGTAAAATAAAGAAACAAATTAAATGAATTGTACCACCACATGATTAATTCTAAATTCCTCTTTAAACTAATAAATAAACAAAATTATGACTTCCGAAATTCCTAAACATAAATTCCTTTTTATGCAAATACAATACTTTTGTGACTAAACCGGTATAGTAGCAGCTGCCCAACACTTTCGAAATTAAAAACTTAAAGGAAGGGTCAGCCAAACCAGATTTTTACCTTTACAAAAATAGACAATGGGTCCTAGATTTGACCCTTGGGTGACACCGGTCAGTTTTGCGTTTTATTCAGAAACCGGTTAGGTAACTTAAAGGGTTATTTTTCATAGTTTTATTATTAACTTTATAAGTGTCCAGTTAGTAAATGGGCAGTTCATTTTTGGTGTTGAAGAGTGATGGTTAGGTCGTAGTCTAGTTTCTCAAAAGTTTCAGTGAAATACAAAATTATGTGTCAGATGAAAAGTGATCGTGATTTTTTAAATTTGTTTTTTCGGTTAATAATGGTTAATGTTCAGCAGTTATACTCTAAGGAATAGATAACTTCACGGTTTTCCAAAATATTTTCAGTGTTTTCCTTCAAAATCGAATGCAATTAGGGGTGTCGTTATATCAAATTAATGATAAGAACAATGTTAATTTCTTCATTTCCACTTGAACAGTAGAAGTGATAAGAAAGAAGAACTGAAGATTAATACACTACCACATCTAACGGATATAGTCTTCGAAGGCTTAATGTAAAAAAAAAACAAGTAACATTGGTAACGTAAGGAAAAATACACAAGCATTAGTATGTGTCTCTTATTCCCCAGAAACGAATAAAGGCTCCATTATTTTTAAATAAGCTTGTACAACACGTGCAAAATACACTTTTCCCACGCGTTAAAAGGTTAAAAACGTCGTTTGGCGAACAAAAAACGGGGTTTTTCCTCCATCATGAAAAAGTCCCACAATTATCGCCTCCCCGTTTTGCTCGGCAAATAGAATTAGGCGTGAATTAAATTAGCCCGGAATTAACAAGGATAATACCCGGTTCTCTTAACGTTTTTTCCTTATTTTTACGCCTTTTGAACATTTTTTGTGACACGTCCCTCCTCGGTGGTGAGGCGGGAAAATTCAGCCAATTTCGAAAGACAAACGGTTTTCGTTTTTCCTTTTTTTTCTTATTCTACATTTTTGTTGCGTTCGTTAGATAAAGGATAGCTGCTGTTTCCATTTTGTTACGTTTTGTAAAATTAGGATTGGCATTTGCATTTAATTTCTTAAAATGTTATATTTTTAGACGTACCTTTTACTTTGTCAAGTTAGTACTACTTTGTTGGAAGTTTTGTGTTCTGTTATCCTAAATAAACAATAAATCATCATCATATAATCATCTTTGATTTCATAATTATTTAATATCTTCTCAGTTACTCTCTTAAATTATGTTTCTTTTTTCTCCGTTTGTAATCTTCTTGAGTTTTGCTACATGTTTTGAGTCGACGATATAAAGAGATCGTAGATTTTTTTGTTTGTTTTAGGTATATAAAGTACAAAGAAACTAAAAATGAAGATAAGTACCTACGTTATTAGTGAGAAGGTTATTAACTTTTAAATTGCAATAAAACTTCTTCAAAGTAGTAATTATAAGGGTTATTCGTTTTAAACATTCTTAGGGTAGAAAAACGAAGACATAAAAATAATGGAATGGACTACATAGAATCTAGATTTAACAGTTAGTCGACGGGGCTTTTTTCTGGTGTTGTAGTTTTTTTTTTCAAATACATCGCCAGTGAAAGGATGTTTTGTTATTGTTCCTAGCAGGGATACTAAAACTTATAATTCAAAATAACAAGAATAAGTAAGCGTTTAATAAAACTTCCACTGATTTTTTGTTTTTGTAATACGTAATTTAATAAAAGACCTTTCTAAAAAAAGGTTTGAAAATTATTTTTGGAGGTTTTTTTACGAAAACTCAAGGATTCGTATTTATTTAGGATAGGTATTATTTCCAGAGATTTTATATCTACGTCTGCAGGGGTTTAAGAAAAGGGGCTTTAAAATGTCAAAAGAAGGAACGAATTTCCCCAAGGGTGCTTCCCCACCCCCTTAATTATATCTTTTAATGTAATGTCTGAGTGCATTTTTACACCCCCCTTTGTACATAATGCTGTGTACGAAGGGGACTAAGTTAAGGGTATTTTTAAAGGGATGGGTATTAGTGATTTTTATCGATTTTCGCAAGCTTCTAGTTTTAGAAAACGTAATACACCAAGTTTTGGCCAACATAAAATATTTGATAAGGAAGAAAACCAAAAAACAAAAATTCTGACGTGGATATTAAATATATAAAATTTAAATATAATACTTTATTGTCCAGGTAATACAGTAAGCAGGTTTATAGATTAAAAATAATTTGAGACGATAATGTATCTTAAAATATTACCTATATCTAGTTTGCAAAATATTATTTACTAGTGAGCCCCAAACTAAACAGTTAGTCGGTATCTTGGGGCTCGGGGTACAGATTCCAGAGTGGAGACTAAAAAGGTGATACTTATTTATTTTGATGAAAATCTTATTCATATCAAATAATAAATTTGTTTTACTAGCCTCAAATGCGGTCAAACAATATTACAAAGTAAAATCTTCTTTCAGATTCAAGTAGTTTGATTGGCATTTAATTGAATTTGATTACCATACATCGGTTATCTTTCGCGTTTAGTAGCTGATATCTACTAAGCTTGATATTCCAAACTGTCTCTGGAAAGCAATACTTAGCATTCATAGATTAAGAGACCGTATAAGAAATTTTGCGGATTTCGCTGATTTACGTTATTTTACAATTAAAATACTATATTTCTATAAGTTTAACATGAAAGATCATTTCAATTATTATCTAATGAATGGGCGATGTTTTATTTTGTCTCAACTCAAACTCTATAGGTACGAGATATGGGTTGTTTTCAAAGATTTTTATTGCCAATTTTTTTGCATTTTTTTTTCGGAAATTGATGGATTTTCAACTGAAGTTTATTTTTGTTGTTTTAATTTTATGAACTTAACGTTCTAAGTAGACGGAATCAAAAGCAATTCATTGCCCATTTTCTCTAATATTTTACTAAGTTAAATATTTTTTTACACAAACAATTTATACGAAAGTGTAAAAAGTGATGAATTCATTATATAGACGACTTTCACAAGAATACATTGTATTTTTTTCATATCCTTTAGACGTCAAAACGATTCGTAAATAGGTGATATTCTAAACCTCTTACAGCAAAAATTCACAAAACAGTCGCCGGTTTTAGGTCGATTAGAAAAAAATAAATAATAAAAAAGTATCTGATTCATTAGATTACCTATAATGGAAATAATCTTTCATGTTGTGCTTGAAAAGACAGAATTCTACCTAACTATATAATCATTATGTGATTTTACAAACGAGAAATCGGCAAAACTTCGTATATGGCCTCTTAATACAGGTTTTCTTAGGTCTTTCTTTCTAGAGTTAGGTCCTATTAAGGTATTTTATAAGTACCTAAATGTTTTCTTATCCGACGTACAGTCACCGATAAATGACCATTAGTTGTCCTTACGAAATAATGCAAATAAATCTATTCATTTTATTAATTTGTCTTTAGTCCAAAATTCATAATTTTAGTACAGCTACACTTTATATTTTGCTACATAATCTGTAACTTTATTCACTCAACAAAATAAAAGAAAAACAGTCAGGGACTCGCCCTCGCATCTTAGCAATTTAAAACAGGGGTTGTTCTCATTTATTCCTTCTTCTTTTGCCGTAACCACCCTGTAGAACACCCTTACATGTCACCAATTTACTTTGACCCCCTTCACCCCCTTTCACGCTTAGAATTTCAAACCCATTTTCGGAAAATATACAAATTTCTAGAGGTCTTTCTTGACTGGTCTCGGACCCCTGCGTTGGCGTTCCCTAAAAAATATACTTACCCTTCTTATTTCGAAGGGTAGATGACGGAAAATTGTTTTATTATTACTTTTCTATCTACTCGTTTGGTAAATTATTTTAGATGGTATTCTATTTTGAATATGGATTGTGTAAAAGTATAAATTTTAAAACTTGTCTTACGCGATTTGCTATCCCTCATTGTTTCGATAAATGTATTACTCTGAACATTTAGATTAAAATTGATTGCGAATGCCTGGCTTGAAAGAATATCAGTAATCATTTTGTCAAAATTTCTGAATCTCGGAAAATTTGTGCTCTTACATTATTCTGTTCTAAAAAAAGTGTTAAATTTGTATGTTTTCCAAATTGTTTTTTATTTTATTTGTATACTGATAGGTATTATTTTAGTCATCAACATGTTGATAGTGTTAAACAATGGTCACGTAAGACCGGTGAAAATTAATGAATTTAGGTAAATCTATCAATAACAGAAACGATGTATTTGGCATATTTAGATACTTACTAAGTTGCTCAAAAATGTGAAATTTTCTATATTTGTGAACAAAACTTTTGAAATACCTATTGTTTTTGGCATGTAATAAATTAACATAGAACTTCAAAATTCTAAAACACTCTGTGACTGTATATTAAAATTCTAAATTCTAAAAAAATTGAAATCCATATTAATATTAGGTATAGGTCTACCTATAATATAATCACCTATAATGTTTGTTTTTCGAAATCATTGTCGTCGTTTCTTATAGAGTTATTTTCGCTAACTACATTAAATTCAAAAATGTCTGTTTTGATTCTCGTTTGTTTCATTTACACAATGGTTACAAAAGAAAATATATGTTAAATGAATGTTGTACCCCGTCTTCTAGCATGTAAATAAGAAAAAATGTAGTATCAACATTTTCTAAATTCAAAAATAAGATAAATCACACAACCACCATAGATTCTAAATCCAAAACGCAGAGTTTGAAAATGGAAGCACAAACTCGCCCGCGGAATTCCAATGACGAATCGCAGAGGCTTTTTCTTATTGCAAACTACCAGCTACATTTGCTTTCACCCTAACTGCGTAAAAAACAAATTGTTCCTTACACGCCCTACTTTAAGGGTGAAATTAGATAAAATGTATGTTTTTGGACGGTACTGAGTTGTCAGCAAGTTATCTCCCTACTGTCTCTCTCAAGGATTTATCGTCTTCCAAGGGGGAAAGAGTGGAAAAATAAGAAAGGGTTGTTTTTCCTGGGGGACTTTGAGGGGGTGTAAGAGATTCAATTAAGGCTGGCGTCGCCCGTGCGATTAATTATCCTTTCGAAATTATTGTTCGAGAAAAAATGGCGGTTCAAAACAGACGGGTGGCTGTGACGAATATTTTTAATTTATTTCTAAAGCTTTTTATGTAAGTATTTTAAATTACCTATGCTTAAAACTTTAATGTAAGCACCTAAATTCAAATTCTTTTCAATTTTTAAAATAAACGTTGGTATAAAATAATATCGTACAAAATCAGTGATATAGCTAACTTATTCAAATTCTTACTTTTAAAATTATTTTAAAAAACATAACCTGCCCAAAGATAGGTTTTCAAAGAACAGATAGCAAATTTTTCGATGTATGATTCTAGTGTGTAAAAATTATAACGACTTTACTTATATGGTTAGGTACTTCTTATGTATGCCTGACTACGTGGGCTGTTCCAAAAATTGTTAGTAAAATGAAAAATAGTTAGAATATGACACATTCCCCAAAGCACTTATGCAATCGGGTGAACCAGCTTTCGAAACAATTAAAATGTATCTTGCGGGTTCCCGCAAGACGTCCATTGTTGCAAACAAAAGAAGAGTGACAGATAATCTACAAAGATATTTGAAAAACGAACTACACATAGGTGGCCAAGGAGATTTGTATTGCAATTAGCCGTCAATTCAAAACAGTTTCAAGAATAAAGAAATTGTATTTATTCTGTGGTCAATTTTCGGAATAACCTATTAGGTACTTTGAATCCTGAATCTTTGCATAATTTCGATAGAGAGTGTGATTAGTTGTGTAGGTATTTTGAAGCGATGTCATACCTATGAAACATTAAGGGTACCTACACCTTTTCTACATAAACTCAATTTACAAACAACTAATTACATTTAACTTCATCGTCATAATTATATAAAGAGTAGACACTAAAATCTAATAAAATGCGTAATCATTCAGCAAAAATTACTCTTTAGGAATGTTTATACCCGGCGTTCTGACCTAAATACAAGAGAGGCCTTTAAAATCAAAACATACACGTCACACATTGACCCAGTAACGTATGTAAAGGTTAAAGACCTTCCACCCTCCCATCAAAGCAAAATAATCCCTAAAACATAATTCTCAGAACTCAATTTTCGACGCACCAAAATCACATGTGAGCTTCAGTAGGTACTATTCACGTATCAATTAAAGTTTGGATTATTTCAAAGTTTAAGGAAACTTTCGTAACGGTGTTCATTTAAAACTAATGAACGAAATGATTCAACTTTAAGTTGTTCTATTATATACATTTGTTAATTTGGTATAGAACTAGATTATATTAAAATATTAAAAGTTTTGAGAATTTTTGTTTCATAAATCGATTCAGAATGAGGTTGTAACAAAACACTGAGTTTCGAACCAAAAGCCAAAGTCTCAAACTGTAATAAAAAAATAACAACAGAGACAAACAATGCTCGAATTTCAAAAAGCAATTTAAAATGTAATCGAACGCCGCTCGAGGCGTGTTGGATCTTATTCCCCCACCTTGAATCTATCTATGAAAGGTATGGCATACTTTTATTCTTGAAGGGGCCGACCGTCCACCCCATTTAAAAGAAGCCATCTTGGGATTGGGTACCGAGGGGTGCACCCTCCCTCCGGGAAGGGGGCGGGCGAATGGGGAGAACCACTTTTCTCGGCAAAGTGTTGTTTTAATTCTACCAAATATCTTTTCGTGAATACCTCACGGGTACAACTTCTGATATAATTTTCTTCGGGTAATATTTATACGTTTTAGGTGTAAACGCCTTGAGAATTTTCGTTCGTGTGAAACTCATTCTAATAATAGGAGCGGAGGTAATTACATTTTAGGTAAAGTTTTTATTTCATTATTTGGTAAAGTTTATGAATAGGTCCTTGCGCTTTGCTGCAATTTCTACTGAAATTATTACAAAATATTTTATTTTTAAACAAAACGCATCCTGAATTTCGTTGAATCAATCTGATTTGGACTTTAAATAAGTAGGTACCTAATTCGTCACGGCATTCAAATAACCTAAAACAGTTCTTTAATCTCTTTTAATAATTACTGAGCACATTTAATTTAAATCTAACCATTTATTTAAAAATACTTTACTTATTCTAAATCCAAGCAAAAACAACAGCGAAAATCCCGCGTATAAAAACCGTTAATTGCCGCCATTTTATACTAGCGAATTCCAAATTCGAATTCGACGCGCTTTGAAATTCTACGCCATAGTTGGGCAAAGGAATTCCACTTTCGTCCACTAACGTGGGACGGTCCAGGTAAATTTTAATTTCTATGCAAATTCAAGCTTTCGTTCGGGGCTTAATCTATGAGCTTTGCTGATGTGAAGGTATCAAATCGCGTCGGGAAAACTTAATGAAAATACTGTACCCAAGATGGAGGAGAAGAATTGGCTATTGTTGTGACGTTTAATATTGTTACGTGTTACATTGTTTTATTGGATATATTGGATATATCAAATCAATTAAATATTTATTACAAAATCAACAGCACTGGCTGGACAGGTCCACTCAAATCTGTGTGGTTCTTTCCTCAAAAGACCATTTCATGCACTAATCTACATGGTCCTCACATAATCTGACCATGATTAGGTATGTCTGGACTTTAAGACTTTGACCCCTGAGTTTGTTTCGCCAGTCAGATAGGAATGGCGACTCAATTAATGTGACGTGTAAACGTTTTCCGATATCCTATTTACAGAATAAACAAAAATTCATTTCATTTCATTGTTCATGTTTTCACCTGTTGTGATCTTGACCAAATTCAGTTGTTAGCTTAGCTTAGCTTCGAGTCATCTTGGTAAGTATAACACAAAATTGATTACTTACAATTAAAATTATTGTTGATCTTGGTTCACTTTTAAAAGAAAAAAACACAACCCAATAACCTCTTCAAGCTATCAACCTTTGTGTCTAAAAATGTTAACAAAATCATACAAAAACTAAGCACGGTCATCATCAAAACGTCCATAAATTCCACAAAACACAAAATATTATCAAAAACACACATCAAACGTACGAAGGATAACTTTCTCAACACCACACGATAAAAACCGTAGCATATGGGATTACTTCGAAACGTATATACGGAATATAGGAAGGTGGAAAATATCCTGGAAGTCGATTATAACTCCACGGAATAATGGCTGAAAGAATCCAGCGCGGTTGCTTTAACCACGGCTGTACTCGCTGTTCTCGAAAGTAAAATATGTGAGTTTACATACTTACAATCTGGTGAGGTGACATTCTAAATCTGTGGTCAAATTTCAAATAAAATTAGGTAGTATACCTATACTTGATTGTACTCATGATAACAAACAACTTTTACTATAGGACCAAACCTTAAATCGTGAAAAAAAAATCTGCTGCTCCATACATTTTGAAGAGTTATGCGAACATGAATGTTTGGCAGCTGATTTTTTTCGTGTTTTTAGGTTTGGCTCCATATTAAAAGTTGTTTGTTATCATGTGTTCAAGTATCGGTCACTAATTACCAGCCACCCTATATATAAAAAAAAACTTAAATACTTAAAGAAGTTTTATGTAGAAGGTAGAAAACTATCATCTGCCTAGCCTGTTCCAAATATATTGGGGTCAGCTTCCAGTCTAACGGGATGCAGCTGAAGGCCAGTATTTTACATGGAGCGACGGCCTATCTGACCTCCACAACCCAGTTAAGTACTGGGTAATACGGTACACCTTGGTAAGACAGGGTGTCAGACTGTCTAGCTTCTGAAGTAACGACTGTCAAAGATCTACGAATGACAGCCGGGACCGATAAAGCGAAGGTATAAAACTATATTACTCAAAAAAAAAAAAAAAAACAATACCTACTAGAATCAAGTTTAAAATACTATTAAATTCATAAGCAAATAAAATAAAATTATGAAATCAAAAAGAAAATTATTCGAACTCCTTATCGCTTTTGTTTTCGTTACTCTTTTGTTTATTTTCTCATTATGTGGATGCCTCGAAATTATGAATGGTATTTTTATTTTATTTTGAATAAATTGTGGCTTACCTAAATTAAAATTTAAATTTATTGTGGCTTGGCTGACATGTCATTATTTATTTCAAATGCCAATGCCATACAAGGCACTTTTGAATGTCAAAAATAAATTTATAACAACTAAACAAAACTCCAAATATCTATAATCACAGCTAAAATCCATTTCCAATTTTATTTGAATTCGGAATTCAATAGTACCAACTCTCTATCTAGAACAATCTGCAGACAATTACAGTTTTTGTCGGCAAATTCCAAATTCAAATTCGAAAAACGTTAGTTGCCGAACGCGCCCGAAAACGACCGAGCCAACCCGAAAAGCCAGTGAGATCACGTATACCGATAACATTACCAAGTTTTCACATTAGCCGAACTTTTATTACACTTATCTTGCAAGTGAGAGGCAGGTAGGTACTATCGTACATACGCAAAAATGTACTTACAGAAATCGCACTGCTATATCTTTAGACTTGTAAGTTTTTTAGGTTAGATTCGGCTTTCTGATTAGGACTAGTTTGAAAGTCTGTATGACTTTAAAGTCTGGTGGAGTAATTGGTGTTACGTCATATGTAAATTGCTGAAATCCTGTTTATTAGACGAGCTCGACAAAATTATTATTTTTTTCGTTTTGTTTTTTAAGTGAGACTGAAAAGATAATCAAAATTCCAACTTTTTACTCTCTTTCTGAAGTAAAAGACTTACATTTCCTTCAAAGATAACCTCGAATTTAAACTACGATCCGCTATTTTAAAATTTAAATTTCGTATTCCATCCACGTCACGAACAAAATACACGAAGCGTATTTAAAAATTTCATTTGTGTTCTAACTTGACTTTTACAATGGTTTTGAAAATCGAATCAGTTTTATAATTCTTATTGGAATTTAAATCTGATTTGTGTTGCTTTCACAAAAACAGAATGCTTTTTTTCAGTATTGTTTTGTTTACGTTATTAGCTTGGTTTTAGATAATTTGAGCTCAGCTTAGGTCAATATCTTTCTTTCTCTTTCTTTCTTTCTTTTATTTCTTTCTTTCTCTGAAGATAGGTAAATAAAGAAGCTATTTTTCTGATCCAAAATTATTACCTTCAAAGCTGCTAACGACTATTCTTAATTAATTAGGAACAGTACCATAAATATTCAGCAATCTGAACAAATGACCTGAGCTAAGTGAGTACGGAGAACGAGTTTACGACAATGCCTATAAGAAAACGGGCGTTGTGTTATAAAATTTGCATTCGGCTGGCGGGTGATGCAGGGAGGCGGTGGTCTATGGAGATGGCTTTTGTAAATAATTGTTGGTGAAGGAATAAATAAAATTGTTTTGGAAGCTGATTTTTTATTATAGTAAGGTAAAAAGATGTGTTATGAAAATCGATCGTTTGATTACTAAAATGACGTTTTAAAAATTCTAAATTAAGTATCCACAGGTAAAAAAACAAATAAATAGTTTTCATTAAGTACGTACTTCTTCACAGTGCAAAATGATCGTTTTCAAAGATGATCCACACATCAGATGCTAAATGTAGTGTGCCTCGTATAGACTTCGTGATCTGCTCAAAGATTTAAATCGATAGATTTGCCTTCACCGTACTAAGTCGCGCAAAGAAGTGTCCCTAATGAGAAGAGTGAGCTAACTCAAAAATAATGGCGTTTCCATGACAATTAATTAAAGTCTCTGAGACAGTGTGTGTGCAGGGGTCATCACCATCTGCTTAGCCTTTTCCCAACTATGTTGAGGTCGGCTTCCAGTCTAATCGGATGCAGCTGAATATCAGTATTTTACATGGAGCGACCGGCGATATGACCTCCACAACCCAGTTACTGGGTAATACGATACCCCTAGATAAGATTGGTTGTCAGACTTTTGGGCTGCTGACGACCCGTAATGACTGTCAAAGATCTACGAATGACAGCCAGGACGAAATATGTGTCAGAAGTGTCAAAACGAAATAGACATGCGACCATCTTTTGATACGGTAGGCGCTTCTACAAATTTAATATTTGAATCTGCTAGGAGAGCGTAGCTGCGTAGTCGTGACGTCAGAACATCTGCTACGTCGTGATGACTGGTGTAAACGTAAATTGTTATTTTTTGTCATGAAACTTATCATATTATGATGTTTTTTAACTTTTTCCAATAGGTATTATTGGTTCCTCTTCTTTATTCTGACAAAGTGAACATACTGGGTTTGGATCGTAATTGGAATTAATGTAAGATTCTAGTTAGAGAGTGGACTAATTCAGGTAAAAATATAAAAACTAAAAAATTCTAATATAAATTAGTTTTCCAACAGGATGTTTTTAAACAGTGCTTGACTTTTACTAATTACTTCACTGACATCTTTAATCTTTTCAGAATTTAAAAAACAAAAAAATACAGTCCTACAAGAGCTTATGTAGGCGCTATTATTTTATATTCAGACTTGGTGTTGATTGCTGTGATGGATTTTGCGTTAGTTTTATTAATTAAACCTGCTATAAAAATCATCTTTTCTATACATATCAGTTTTCTGTATCGGACTGGTATCTATAGCAAACATTAATTTTTGGGCACCATAGTTTTAAGTAAGCCATCATTATATGCAGAGCTATTAGTAATACCTATGTCAGCAATCCATTGAGGGGATGAAGAAGAGGTAATTTGCAACCAAATGACCCCTTATGACTAATTTACAAATGACAAACTTTATTTTTTTTGCAGAAGTCGACCATTTTAGTAAAAACAAATATGAAAATTGTAAAGAATGGTAGCTCTGATTCGAAAGCTATTAAAGATAATTGTCATTTTATAGTTGATTATTATGTATTGAAGTATTAAAAAGCAATCAAAATAAAGTTTCTTGCTTTGTTTTTTTTTAATGATTAATTTTCAAAGTTATACCGCACATATTTTCAAAAAAATATAACTTGTCAAGTTACTCGAAAATGGTTAACATTTGCATAGATGTCTTATGGGGTCTTGTGGTTGCTTATGACCTCTCGTACATCCCCTTAATGGATTGCCGACATATTACCAATGACCCTGTATATTTTATTTTATTTTTTCTTATAAGGGCCAGTTTTTTGATCCGTTTTTTGATCCGCGCGATTTTACAATTTTTAACCAATGGTTAAAAATTGTAACTAATGGTTGAATTTTGGCTACATGTGTTTGTCAAAATGCCATTAGTTACTTTTTTTTAACACGAATGAGTTAACATGAATACATTCATGTTAATTCATTCATTCCTTTTACATTTAGCCAACTTACTTTAGCTATTTTACTTACTACGTATGTTTAACTATTGGTCGAATTAACTACGGATCAAAAAACCGGCCCTTAGGCTTCTATCACATAACGTACTAAGCAGTTTGATTTACCCTCCGAAATTAACCTACTGTCTAGTGTATAATATTTGTTTTTATGAAATTGAAGGAGTCAACTTACTTCCGAACCCAATATCCTATTTTCAGTAAAAGACAGATCGCTATTGATGATAGACGATATAATCCTATCTGTCCTGACATTCCTTTCACTCGTTTGTGTTCTTTTTTATCGGTCTTAGATATTGACTGACGTTAAAACCATAGATAGATAGGTTTTTCTATCACCAGCATGCCAAAACTGATGATAGATAGGTTATTGGATTCGGTCGTTAATCTTCTCGATCTGTAGTGCCAAAAAAGCTGTGATTTTTTTTATTCAGTGCTTTAATTCTGACGTTTGCCTCACTGTATTTTGTGACAAAAGATGGCATTGGCTGAAAAGAAACTTTGAAAATACTTTGTTGCTTGAAATAATGAAGAAACTTCATGGTTTGGTTAGATACAGACGCCAGCACATCACTACAATCTGTCAAATTTCTTAAATAGATTTTCAACTTTATCGCTGAAGCATTAGGTTCAAGGTTGATTGCGAAAATTTGACAAGTTTTAGGTAACTTGATGTTCTGGCGTCTCTACCTACTCTTTTGAAATTGAAGAATAAATATCAAGAAGATTGTGGACACCTTTTCATGACGCTCTGCTAGGTATTTCAACGTTACCCCAGGCACTTTTTAGGAACAAATACAATATACATATTAAAAAAAACCATTAAAACCAAGAAGCCGTCGCCTCTCTCGCGACCACCCAGGGGGATATTGTCCAACCTCCCCCTACTTAGGGGGTAGAGTCTAACAGGAAAAAGGAGGGTTGGAAAATTTCCATTTTCTTACGTATTTCGCCGTCTCTGCACCAGTTTTTGATTAACGGACGCTAGGGGCGAAATTTCATTATGTATTCATCCCCTGGAAGCTTATTTACTTCCCCCTTTCCCCCCATTTATTGTGTGGTTAATAATGTTATTATAAAAGTTTTTGGTGGAATGGCTAAGTCTTCATGCGGCGTGTTTTTTGTCCATGGCGAGTTGGGTTATTGCAATTTTAGTAAAATGGGTATTTTTAGTATCGTGACTGAAGGGTTTGTGGCTAAGTAATAACAGCCGCACGGGTTGATCCATCAGGTTAAGCTACGTTTGCCGCGGTTGATCCGTAGATGGGTGACCATCTTTACATACCAAAACTCCTTCGTGCCTCCCGTTGGTCCCGAAGTCATTCGTGGATCTGACAGTTGCTACGGGTCGTTAGAAAAACCCGAGAGTCTGACAACCAAGTCAAGGGGATTTGTATTACTGAGTAACTGGGTTGTGGGGGTCAGATAGGCAGTCGCTCCATGTAAAATACTGGTATTCATCTGCATCCGGTTAAACTGGAAGCCGTCCCCAACAAAGTTGGGAAAAAGGCTAGGCAGATTGATTGGGTACTTTTAGTATCGCTTTTATTTTGTTTTTCTATTTGGGTTTGAAATAATGACTTCTAATCATTTTTTTTTTTTAACTTTCTAGTACTATCCAGACTATTCCATACTGATTGATACAGCCTCCGCAAGTATTGATACAGTCTCTTGAGCCAGCACCCCAATTGCGTAACACACTACCAGTCATAATCTGAATGATTCTGAAGCTGATTGCTAATCCATTGCTTTATATGTTCGAAAAATTTGTCTTCTCAACACCGTACTCGTAAATAACGCAATGAATGTATATAGGGTGACTGGTAATTAGTGACTGATACTTGAACATACGATTGTACTCATGATAACAACCTGAAATCGCGAAAAAAATCAGATCAAATCTACATTTAGGTATGTTCGCATAACTCGTCAAAATATTGCAGGGAGCAGCTGATTTTTTTTTTCGCGATTTCAGGTTTGGTCCCATAATAAAAGTTGTTTAATATTATGAGTACAATCACGTGTTTAAGTATCGATCACTAATTACCAATCACCCTATTTAAGTGTGTTATGCAATTACTCAGCCACTACCACCGTGCTGGCAAGCTAATATTTTTGCAAGGCATGACCTACATATTCCTGTATATTTCGTGCCTATGCTAGAGAAGAAGCGGATAACATTATCTTTAGGCAACTGTTAACGCATAGATTAGGGCCGTTTGTCCACCCACCACTACGTCAACGGTACTTCAACGAGACGTCAACAAGAACAAGATTATCCGAACTGAACGTGACGTACCGGTGACGGCGTGCGGTGGCCACGCGGCCATAAACATACAAGATGATTATTTTTTACCGTCTTGAAAAAATTTGTGAACAACAATTGTTGCAACAATTGTTTCCTTACAAATATTTTGGATTATAATATAAACAATCTAACACTAAAATAAAGTTACAAAAATAATATCCTAACCAACTAAAGCTATTAAAAAAAAAAAACTAAAATATGGCGTCGAAAAATTCATCCGCATCGCTGTCATCTGGTAATGTACCCAAGAGACTGGCGGCATTGCCACGTTGTATGGCAATGCTTAGCCTCTGGCCAAGGTAAAAGCCTGCCCTTGGGTCACGGGAAGTGTCAACCAGCCGTTTGGAGATTTTCTTGAACAAACCGTGAGCACACGGACCCCACGGCCCGAGGGTTTCAACCCCAAACGGCTCGAAAATATAGTTACTGATAAGGTTATTATACTTCCGCCGCTTGAGGTTTTCCGCAGCCGCAGCAGCAGCGCCAGCACAACACGCTGTGCCAGGAAGATGGGAAGGCGCAAGAGTACAACAATTGTTGTGTATACAATTTGTGTGTATTTGTGTTTTGTGTGTTTGTGTTTTTGTGAACGGAGTAGATACCTAGTTTTTTGTTTTTTCAATAGCTTAGACAGAAGTTGCTCTATCAAAACTAGAACAATAAAAACAGAAATTTTGAAAAAACTTTATAGATCGTTAAAAATATCGAAATTCAAATCATACGCACTACGCAGGATGCGTAGTGCGTATGATTTGAATTTCGATATTTTTTATTTTTCGATATTATTTATTTTTCAAAAAAAAAGAAAAAACTAGGTATGCCATAGGCTTCTACTCTGTTCACATATTATACCCTATTTTTTTCAAGACGGTAAAAAATGTCACAAGTATGAATCGCTACTTCATCACTGTCATCTCGTTCTCGTTGACGTTCCTTTGACGTGGCGATGAACAGACAGTGGAAGGCGGTTAGCCTTTCTTGTAGTACGCGACTGTTTGGTCTTCGAAATGTATTGTCATGTAATAATATAAAATAAAGTAGAGCTATTTGCAAAAGTGGTAGCTACATAAAAACTACTGCGACAACGAGGATTATCTGCAAGTATTGTTCTAGGTGGCATGTACACGCAAATATAAGCTCTCGTGTACACTATGCCGTCACCGCGTCACCGCGCCGACACCGCCGCTGAACCTCTGCGCTGTGTATACGATACGCGTCTGCGCCGCCTCCACGTGGTCACCGCGCCGTCTCCGTTGGATTTCACCATGCCAATACGCAATACGCGGTAGCGACGGCGCCGCAGTGGCGGCGTGTACTCGTCTCCTATGCACAGCGACAGGTGCGGCGGCGGTGTGGTGTCGGCGCGGTGGCGGCATCGTGTACACAAATGACAATAAAAACAATAAAAAAAGAAATAAAATATTATTATATATAAAACCTAAATTTTCTAATTGTATTGTGTATGTTAATTTCGTACACACAGGACTATTGTACGAAATTAACATACACAATACATATAGAAAATTTAGTTTTTTCCCAAAATAATATTTTATTTCTTTTCTTATTGTTTTTATTGTCTTCGCATTTTTTTTTTTGCAGATTAGTGTGGGGATTTCGAAAAAGGAAACTGTTTTATTTTGTTGACACAATTGGCAAATCCTGCAAAAATACAACGTACGTACCTAGGTGTCAAAGGAAGATCACGCATTACAAAAACTGGCCAAGTGCGTGTTGCACAATGAAGGGTTCCGTAGTTGGGATGAATTTATCACAAGAACATTGTAGTTGAAAAACGTGTTCCTCCATACATTCCAACCGCAAATATAAGTTTGTACGCACAATATTGAGTGATTTACCATGTTTTTTAAGACCATTGACTTTTTATATTGTTTTCTGTAATTTATAAGTATTGTGTAAGTATTGTATTGTCTGTATTTTTTTTTCAAAATTTTAGGCCAAGCAGTTTCTGTTTCAAGCAGAAATAAAGGGCGGAATGGTCAATATTCGTCAACCTTCTTTAATAACTTTAAAACGGTTTATTTCAAAATTAAAAAAAAAAAGTTGAAATGCTCATTCCCTTTCATTTTATATATCACACACATACATTTCATTGTATAGTTTGCAAAATCGTTTTTTTGTTTTCTAATTTTTCCTCCAAAAATGAACCTCATACCTATTCAAAAGTCATTTATTTACGTTACACGTTCGTGTTTGAACCATAAAAATTCATGTGTACCAAATTTCAAAGGTCAGTAGATTCGTAGCAAATCGGCTGCGACAGACGGTCTGGCAGCCAGACACACGAGTGATCCTATAAGGGTACCGTTTTTCATGCGGACGTACGGAACCCTAAAATTACTAAATTATTTATTTTTAGCACCTTTCGTCTTATCAAAAATTCGTATTATATAAAATCTCTTCCGATGTCGTTGATCTTGAATGTCGTCTACAGTTCATCATTTCAGATGACATGTTTATAGGTTTTCCAAGCTTGGCAATATTGACTACTCACTATAACCGACCGTTTGACGTCTCAGTGCTGCCACCTAGTGAACGTTATTTCAGAAAACCCTCATCGGCGTTGCATAGTCTTTTTCTTCCATACATCTCTTTCAGCTGTTACCACAGAATTCATCCTCCTTCCAGATACTGTGCTGTCATCTTCTCCACAATCCTTTTACATTTTTTTTGTTCTTTACTGTTTTTATCACAGAGTACATTTTAAATATGTTCATAGGCTGTGTCATAAAAAATACTTTGTGGTTCTACAAGATATTTTTTACATAATTTAAAAAGCTAACAGTCTTAAAATAATAAAAAATAATATGTACAAGGAGGGGAAATAATCATAGGGCATCAAAAAATTCGTCCAAATCGCTGTCAACAGGATAAGTGCCCAAAAGGCTGGCAGCATTGCCACGTTGTATAGCAATGCTGCTACCCTTTTGGTCAAAATCTAGACCCACCCTCTAATCACGTGTAGAGTCGACCAATCGCATGGCGAGTCTCGAAAAACTAAGTCGGCACTCGGACCCGATGGCCCTTAGTGTTTCATCCCAATTCGGTTTGCATCGCCCGAAATCGTATAGCAACTGTTTTTTTTTTTTTTTTTGTTAGCATTCAGTAGTCGGAGTAAATTCGAGACTAATTTTACATTTTTTTTCAATCTTACTCCTACTTTGGTAACTTTGTTATACATGGGCTAAACAAGCAATTTTATTTGTTTTGAATTTTTCCTGTCCCTGCATAGCTGTTTAAAGTCATATTTATGAAGCTTAAATAAAGATAATATATTCCAATTCATTTTATAATGTCAATTTTTAATAACTAAGTAATATTTTTTCTCCCTTTCTTTTCACAGATTTCTTTAGCGAGTGACGCGCAACGGGTGGCTAATTTACTACAACTAAAGCATAGTCGTATTAGACGTGCCTACGTTTTCCTTGATACATCACGAAAAAAATCAAAGAGTAAAAATACACTGTAGTATATTTGATTTATTCCGTACACAATAGAAAATTAAAACCAACAAATTACCTCCAGCGTCTTATAATTAAATACCTAACTTTTTCCCCAATGTTGCTATCCGTAACACCTCCTTATTAAACATATTTATTAATGTGTATATATCTACATGCACTGGTGAACTTGATTTAAGAACAAATTGATGATCGAAATTCCCGCAATGTTGACTATTTCATCGGGCCAATTGATCCATTGTTAGAATTAGAATTATTTTTCATAAATTCTTCTTGCATAATCAACTGCATAGCCGTTGACAGCGCGTTTATTTGATAGCAGCAAGAGCGATTTTTGTTGTTCAATTGTAATGTTACTATTACTACCGACGCGGACGTGAGGTCGACTGTATGTATACTAATGGGAGCGGAACAAAACGAAATTCTAAAAGAAAAATAAAATATTGTGAAATAAGTAATAAAATAATTAAGGTTTCGCAATACTAAAAATATTGAGGTACTTTACAAAATAAACAAAAAAAGTATTTCATCGTTTGAACAATTCGTAGCGCTATTCGATACTAGGTGGCGCTACCGCTCTTGCAAAACAGATTTAGCTAGATCCTGTTCAGTGTCGTCAAAAGGAAATTGAAAACAAATTTATTTTAAAACGTTTATTTCTAGAATATTTGCGAAAACACAAGCTGCCTCTCCTAGTTAAAAAGTTAAACTGTTTACAAAAAGTTGAATTTTAAACTTCCAAAAAATTGCGATAGATGGCGGCACTGGGAGAAAACTTTACTCCGTATACTAACAGATGTCAGCACGTGCCAGTCAAACAATAAAATTGTTCAGAAAATATTTAATTTCAATAATTAAATTCTATTTGACATAAAAATGCTTCCTTTATCCGATATTATATTCATATTCTACTCACGGAACTAGAAAAATATTATTTTCCTAGCAACAGCTACGTTGTATCAATTATTCGAAACACCAAAAAGAAACTAGCAAAAACAAATGAAAAACGAGTACATTTGACTTATTAATTTCATGGTGAATTACCTTCTACAATCGAACCATCATTGGATTTGAAAATTAAATTCGAATTTTAAAAATAGTTCCTTGGCTAGGTGGTACTGCGGGATGACGGTCGCTAGATAAATTCTATTATAATGTTCTATATTTTTTTAATTGCGATCGTCCTATTACATTGTTTGACACCAGCTCATCTTGACAGTACGTGTGTACAAAGTTTTATCTATCTTTTAATAATTTAAAGTGATGATCAAAGTTAAAAGATGTGCATGGATATCCTCGGACTCCGGTGGGGTCTTCATTATCTTTATTTTTTAACGGATCTTGTTTATCTGCTCTTTTAAAGAAGAACGGTTTAAATAAATGTTTTCTAAATTTTGAAGAAAGTGATGTTGGTTTTCGTGTGGATGAACTTTGGTTAAATTGACGGTTGGTCAACTATTGCAAGCTCTTCTATTCAAGTATGATTTGCTTTGTGGTTGATAATTTTCAATTTAAAACACATTTCGGCTATATTAATTATAATTTATTTTGTCTTCCTATATATTCTGTCATACGATGTATTTTATTTCCAGCTCCGATTTTAGTCAAACTCAACGACAGTAAGGCAAACAAAATATTTTTGGGATTCTATCTTCTGCCGTCTTAAAATCTATGTTTTTGTATTGTCGAACAGATTTTTAGTATCTTCAGAATTTGATTTTAAAGTTTAACTGCGAATTTAAATTACAAATCCTGACGTTATCACATGAAATTCGAATCTTGCATTCTAATATTCTTTCCATCAAAACGCATTATTAACCCATGATAACATTAAAACCATTCCAGAGTATGACGTATTATTAATACCAGTACAGAAAATACCGATCAAATCGAAAAATGTCATCTACGCACCAATGCAGAGACAACGGTATTCAAAGAGGGTTAAGAAGGATGATATAGATAGACTTGACATCGAGTCTTATGAAGAGCCAACAGAGATGCCAGATGTGGATAGCTTTGACTATGGAAAAGACAGAGATAGTGAAAGAACTGGGGAGTCTCATGCCTATGACTTTGAGTCAAACTACGGAGACGATAAAATAGTAGGTGGTATTGAAGTAGATATTAATCTGTATCCGTATCACGTTTCTTATGGCACCAATTGCGGTGGAGCAATTATTGATAAGAGATGGATTTTAACTGCTGGACATTGTGGGTAAGAATGCTATTTATTTTTAGTAGTTTTATGCTCGTCAATCTAGATTTTGATACAGGTATATTAAAGTTTGTCTTAAAATATATATCATATATTTAAGCAGTAATATATCTGATCTAACACTGTAACTTTAGCTATCATACTATTATAAATATTACGTCTTCGTTTTTTTAAAAATCTTCGATCAAATAAAGTAACCCTTTCCATAATCTTGAACGTAAAGAAGGAATAGTAAGAAACAGACATCTAAAGAAATCTAAAAATAATTTCAAAGCAAGAAGCCCTACATAAAAGCGGGTTCAAAATACATAAATATGGGGAAGAAGATATTGGTGAAGAAAGGACATGTCCATCCAATGTGGTCAGCGAAGAAGAAGGATCATCCGTTTGATTTCGATTTCCAACTGCTAGAGCTGAGCGAACCCTTGAAATTCGATGAGAACATTCAACCAATAAAGATAGCTCATATTGAAGACATGGTTATTGGTAAAGTAATTACAGTTACTGGTTGGGGGAACACTGAGGAAAATGTAAGTACAATTTTTAAAACAAATACCTTGTATGTTAATCTACGAATATCAGGAGATTAACATTTGCAATAGATTTGTATAGAATTCACCTTAAAATTTTAGTTGTAATTATACCGGGTGACTTTTTTTACCGTCTTTAAAAAATAGGGTATAACAGGTGAACGGAGTATAAGCCTATAGCCTACTTATTATTATTATTTTAAATATCGAAATTCAAATCATACGCGCTACGTACCCTGCGTAGTGCTTATGATTTGAATTTAGATATTTTTGAAAGATCTATACCTAAAGTTTTTTTTAAAATATGTTTTTGTTGTTCTAGTTTACTTCGAATATATAAATAGTTTATTGATTGAGCAATTTCTGTCCAAGTCATTGAAAATAAACTATGTATGCCATAGGCTTCTACTACATTCACCTATTGTACCCTATATTTTTCAGGACGGTAAAAAAAATCATCCAGTATAAGATGATACATTTTTCTAGAGATTACCGGTATTATACAAAGAAAGGTATTTAGAAAGGTATAGAGATGCCAGTGTCAGTCATAAAAGAGTATTACATTACAGCAACATTAAAACAATGATCCGTAACCTATTGATTAATATCTACTATTTAGATAATAGTTTTATGCCACCACCTTTGTGCAGAATAACAGGTTTTACTTCATTTACTTTTACAGCTTCCACAATAGAGTAATCAATGGTACAATCTTTATTTATCATTAATTTCAAATGAAAATATAAAGAAATATATATTCAATTTAATGCATATTTATTCGTTTTAGATATGTTTGGTAGAAACCAAGCGGTAAATTAAAATCTCATTGGTTCCGCCCATCTACACGTTTCTATTAGCCAGTCGAATGTAACAAATTGGAAACAATCATTTATAACTAGATGGTCGCAGTAGCGTTGCGGACTTGGTGCGCCTTGACCGTACGCCGCTTAGGCGGTACTATTGCTTGCACCATACTTTAGTAAAGGTTAATTAATATTTAGAAGTTAATACTCTCACCGGTAAACTCAATAAGGAAAGTGAAAATTTTCAAGTTGTCACAAAAGTAATGAGACACTTGGTTTACGTTTTATATTTTTTATTATTATTACAATACAAAAAGCTTAGTCAATAATGTAATCACCATTAGCATCTAAGACTTCTTGCCACCGATCTGGCAAAGTTTGGATACCTTTCACCCAGAACTCTGATGGCTGTGCCTTGAAAAAGTTGTTCAACTCCGCCTCTACATCAGAGTAATCATTAAATTGTTTACCCCGCAAATGTTGTTTCAAGGCTCTAAATAAATGATAGTCTGATGGGGCGAGTTCTGGGGAATAAGGTGGGTGGGGTATCGTCTCCCAGCCCAAGTTCTCCAACTGTTGGTGAACGGCAGATACGATATGAGGTCGAGCGTTACGAGTATCTTGTAGTAAAACTATCGTACATTGACTCGTTTTCGTCATTTTTTCATAGCAGCAGATAGTTTGGTGAGCTGGGTTGAATACATGTAAGCGTTTATAGTTTCATTGTAAAACAGCATGCCTTGCGCGTCCCAGAAACAGCACAGTAGAACTTTTAAGCGGTTCTTTTGACTCAGCTTCGGTTGAGTTGGTGGCGTTTCTTCTGGAGGCAGCCAAAAAGCACGACGTGTATCGTTCTCGTAATGAATCCATGATTCATCTCCAGTAACCAGATCACACAAAAACTCTTTACGTCGGGGTCGCAATAAAAGTTATTGACAGATAGTGACACGGACTGCATGACTGGCGTCTGTAAGGATGTGCGGTACCCACCGAGCCAAAACTTTTCGATACCTAAGCTCATGCAAATGGTTTTCCACGGCGTGGTGACTGCAGTTTCGCTAATTCACGAGTGCAGCATCCGGATTCGACTGCAGTTCGCGGCGTAAATCATCATCATCCACTGCGGGTGGTCGTCCAGGGCGTGGCTGACTTTCAATGCTCCTGTCTCCTAATTTAAAACGGTCAAACCATCGGAACACCGTCGCATGGCTTATACTTCCAGCGCCCAATGCAGTGTTGATATTGTTAGCCGCAGCCCGCGCACTGTGGCCTAAAAAAGTACTCGTTTAAGTATAGTGTTCGAACTTGACGCTCGTCCATTTTTCTTCAAACTGACTAAACCGATTTTTTTTTAAAATGGCATCTCGTAGTTGGCCTAGAGAGGCCGTGACTAATTAACCGGTCAATCAACTAATCCGATTGCGAGGGCGGCTTTATATACCCCCACATCACAAGTACCTAGAATGTTCTACAACATTCTAGAATATTATTAAAACAATTAACTTGAAAAAGGAAATGTATAGAGTTTTGTAGAGTGTTTTCATTTCTTTTGTGCCAACCCAATATTTTTTCTTTTTTTGTTAAATCCTACGAAGTCAGCGCTTCAACAATTAAGGGTGTTTCTAAGGGTTTCCTTCTTGGTCCAACAACTACAGATCCCTGAGGAAACCACGTTTTTTTTACAAACTTTTGTTATTCAAACGTTAAAGTCACAAAGATTAGTTAGTAGTTTAAATTAATAAATAATAATATATTTCTCAATCATAGATTCATCGTCATCATTCAGCCAAAAGATTCACTGCTGAACATTGGTTTCCCCAAACAACGTCACAATAAGCAGTCATTAAAAAAACATACTCTATTACTCATAATTAGAATAATTTATTTTTTCTTAATTTTCAAGGGTCCATATTCAAATGTTCTTCGCGCCGTGAGGGTGCCAATCATATCGAAAGAACACTGCCAGAATGTGCCATTCCCTTACTTTAGGGGAAGTTTGACAGCCAGAATGTTTTGTGCTGGGTTTTCGGAAGGAAAGAAAGACGCTTGCCAGGTAATTAAAAAAAAAAACTGAGTTATTTATTAAACTATGTGGTAGGTATACCTACTCCATTTCAAATAAGATTAGAGTAGTTTTATATAGTCCATTCAACCGATTTTGACTTCTATTGCGTTGGTGGCATGATAAATGGCAGCTGCAGTAAACAGTTGGTTTTGTAGCCACGTTTTTGATTTTAATGTCATCCTTATGCATACGGAATAGGAGTCAAAATCGATTGAACGCACTGTGAAAATAATTTCATTAATATATTTATAGAGTATAGACGAAGCTAGCAATGATACCAGTTTTGTAGAGAAAATAAGAGGTGGTGATGCACTTTCAGCATCTTCATCAGGCCCATATCAGCCTGTTGTTTGTTGGGAATGAGCTAATAGAACTTTAACTCATAACTTAATCTCCAATAGAACGCCATTTAACTTGATACTCGGCAAGTCTCATCCAACTGCCAACAGCCCTGCCTTAACATGTCAAAGTAAAAATCAAATCATTTATCTCAAGTACCTAGCCATTGATCTAAAATAGAATTAATTCTAGATGCTCCTTCCAAAAGGTAATTACGTATGTAGAAGAAGGGGGCAAATAACTCCATAGTTACTCTTGTACCATTAAAAAAAAGAATCGAATGTTTACACATATTTTTTTTTAACGGAACATTGTAAATTATTTACCAGCTTTTATTTGGCTTCACATGTCCCGGTATTTGACTGTATGGAATCGAATTTTGCAAATTAAACAACCCACGGTTTCCGATTGAGCTGAAATTTTACATGCAGTAAATCGGATAACAATGCAATATTATTAAGACATGGAGCTGATCTGGTGATAGCGCCGAAAGGCGGCCATGGGAACTCAGTAAGAAAACCCTATCGAGTGTGGGCTCGTTTGATTTGTCTAGATAAGGACTCTGTCCTAGATGATATCCAGATTTTAAAAAAAATGTTTAAAAAAAAAACACTTGTTTTAGATTTTGTTGATTTCATTAATCAATTTGTCAAAATATCGACAGCAAAGCACATAAATGTCGACATTCTATTACAGGGTGATTCTGGAGGACCAGCAGTAGCGTACGACCGGCTACTTGGAATGGTTTCTTTCGGCTACGGCTGTGCTACTCCAGGGTCATATGGCGTATACAGCAAAGTGGCCAAAGTCAGGAATTGGATTGAACAGACCACTGGCATTAAATTTGACTAAAGGATTTTGTAATAAAACAATTCGGAACGTTCTGAATTTTATTTCTGTTTTTCTTCTTCTATCTTTATTTTCTTTTTCTATCTTCGATCTTTTTTTTTTTGCTATCAATTTGAGTCAGTTACACATCTTTATCTTTAGAAATATTCTGCTGTTCGTTACTGTAATTTTTGTCTGCATCATTATTTGTAAAGGAACTGCATCCTTATCATATTATATTATTTTGTATTATTGTTCAAGTCATGTAAGCGCCGTTTAAGTATACATAATTAAGAAAGCTACCAATTTACAAAAAAAAAAAATCCTAAAATTATACAAGCAAAAAATAAAATGTAATTTATAAGTAAACTTTTACTATAGGGAAATAAAACTTCAGTCCCGCCCATATTGTGTTTATAAAGAAACAAAACTGGCCAAGTGCATGTCGGACCACGCACAATTAAAGGTTCCGTAGTTGCGATGAATTTATCCCAACAATAAACTTAACATTGTAGTTGAAACCATGTTTTCTCATACATCGATATACGTCACGGTCAATTCTCCAATGTAATGTAAGTTTACGAGTATAATCGCAAAAATATTTTTTTAATAAATTAACGATTTTCTGACTTTCAGTTACTTGCGCTGTGAGACCATGCCTCTTACCAAATTTCATGATTCTAGGTCAATGGGCATTACGCTATAGATTTTGATTTATTTGCGAGTATCAAAATATGTCGCATAAAAAATAACTATTAACTATGCTCTCGTGTTGGTCTCCAACTCAAAACTGAATACTGAAACTTGGTGTACCCCAGGGAGCTATAGTGAGACCGGTGATGAAAATATGTATAATTTGTACAGTTTTTTAATACTTGATTAAGACCTCCCAGTTATAATTTTCTTATGGATACAACTAACGTCTTTGATAAATTAAGACAATAATAATAAAATAATGTGATGAGTGCATTTAAAAATGTCAGTTTCGTAGACGTTTTGTCAAGTCGAAAATCGCCAATTGCTGCGACTACCCGCGATTTCAACAGATTTTTTGAAGAATAATTTTAGATTTCTAAAACCTACGCGTGCGCTCCGTTAATTGCCAAAAACTTAATAATCACACAATTTCTTTTATACCGTTTTCATAATTTCTCGCTTGAGTATCAATGAATGATTTTTAATTGTAATTTTGATTAAACACATTAGTTTCTGCGTTGTAATGCTTTTCTTATTTATAGTGTTTTTAACAAACTTTGTCTTCGTGCGTAGGTGAGTGACACGTGTTTTGATAAAAATGACGATATAATCTGATTTTTACAGTTATGCTGGATTTACGTTTTCTCATATCTGTTTAAGTTGAATTAGATACGGCAGATAATCGTGATTGCGTAGCAAATATGATATTTTTTGTATCCCTTAATCAAACTGGCATTATTAATATTTTCTTACTTTTTTACAATTTGCAAGTCAGCATTAGGTTGTATGTTGATTAAAGTATGATTTGCGATCGTAACAAATATGTATTTATAGAATCCTTAGAATCAGTAATACAACTCCTTAAACTAGTATAATCCTCAAATATCAAGATTACCTGGTCCTAAAGAGTTGTTTTGATGACTTTAATGATTATAATTCTGTAAATACATATTTGTTACAGTCGTAAATCATATTTTGATCAACCTATAACTTAATACTGACTTGCAAATTGCAAAAACGTAAGAAAATTTGAATTTCGCGGGCTACCCTGGCGGTTTCGCCTTCATAACAACATGACTTTAGAATGATGATGATGTTGAAAAGATCAGCGAAGATCAGTTATCGTAAGTGCAGCTACGGATTCATAGATTTTTGGCTCAATCTATTAATGGAGCCAATTGTGAGATCATCCATTGCTGAACACAATACACAAGGTAAAGACGGGATCTACTTAAGTATGAACTACTTACTACCATACATCATTTTTAGAGAGCGGTGGTGGCCCAACGGCAACAGCCCCGACTTACGATTTGTAGGTCGTAGGTTCGAACCTTGACAGTCGCTTTACTTTGTGTAAATTATTACGTCAGATCTGGTCTCAAAAAACGGCGATGGAAAGCATTGTGAGGAAACCGGCATGTTCTAGAACCAAACATTCAAAGACGTGACATCTACCAACCCGCACTGGGCCCGCGTGGTGGATTACGGCATACTCCCTCTCACAAAGAGGAGGCCAGTGTCCCAATGCAACAGTGGGAACGGGCTGAATAATATATGTAGATAACGTTTTAATTAATTGAATATTACCGTTCATGCTATCGTTCATTTTCGTTCTATAATTAAATTATTGAACTTTCATATATTCAGTATCATTGGTGGATACGAAATCAGAATCACGAATGCTCCTTATCAAATCAACTACGGTGACGTTTGCGGTGGAGCACTTATACATAAGAAATGGGCACTTACTACAGCTCATTGTGGGTAAGTCTATATCCAGCATCTTACTCTATAGGCTCTAAGACTATGCTCTTGTCTTGGTCTCCAACTCAAAACTGAATACTGTTACTTGGTGTACCACAGGGAGTTATAGTGAGACCTGTGATGAAAATATAATTTGTACAGTATTTTAATAAGTAGTTGATTTAATTTTAACTAATGATCGTATTCTTTAACTAAAGAAAAATAAGACTTCCCAGTTACATACTGTCTTTAATGAATTTAGACAATGAAGGCCTTTAACAAATTAACATAGCTGAACATAGGATGCTCATAACCAAAGGGTGCGTTGCCATATCCACTTTGTAAATGGCAATCAAACTTTTAACATCTTCTTGAGTGGCTAATGCTCTACCACAGCATGAGCTATTTTTATATATTCAGGTTCAAATTAAATTAGCTAGCGAAACTCCGCAGGCGTGACGGGTATCGATGTCAAAACAAAAATCAAAAGATTTTATGTTTTTCTTTTTGGGATCAATGACGGCTGTTAGTGTTGTTACCTGAAGTGTGAGTTGATAAAATCTTTTTTATCGTATAGAGATATTGATATAACCCATCACGTCTGTGACGTTTACTAAATAAAAAACTAATTTTTGAGCTGATATTTTAAGTGACTACACTATTGGCTGTTGATGATCCTAAAAAAACATCATCAAATTAATTTCTTTTTTGTTTTATCGTGTTTCAATATCGATATCCATAACGTCTGTGGAGTTTTGCTAGCTAATTTAATTCGACCCTGTATATAGTTTTGTGGTGATACAGGAGGACGTAAATAAAGTAGACGGATTAGTGAAAGTATTACAAAGAGCCGTGACTAACGTCAAGAGTTTAAGACGTAAGAACTAAATACGATGGGATGTGTTGGATGTGAACAAGGAAAGAAAGAAACTGATGCCTTCTATCCTGTATAAAAGGCATCAGTTTCTTTTTAAGTTTCTTTTTAGAATTTTTCAAGTGGGCGTGGACGGCCATATCCGAAACTATGAGGAATAGCGAAAGTACTCAAAAGAGTCGGGCTCGATTTTGATGAAAACTAAAACTGCATCATTCGATTTTTGTAAAATCAATATTTCCAGCCAGGAATCGCACCCGTTGATTTTGAAAAAAGAAACACTGTATTATTACACCATTCGACAGTGTCGCTAATAACCCTTTAACGCACACCCTAACTTTTTTTTTAATTCTTAATATTTTGTGATAAATATATATTCTGTGCCGTAAATCATAATGACATGTTCTTGAAAAAAGACCTGAAAATCTCTGTTTTTCGAGAAAATCATGAAAATCATACGGCCAGTAAACTGGCCATTGAACGTTCTGCGTCACTAACCATCACAGCAATATCACTGGCCAGTAAAATGGACACTAATGAAATCTATTTTATTTTTAGGAAAAGACGATAATAATAATAAAAAAATGTATTTCCTAATCAGCCTTTAATAATAATAGAATTAACATAACATATTTCTTCTGAAACAAAACTTCTTCATTTTTAATTTTTCTTATCACAATCAAATATTTATTTTATGAATTGAATGATCATCTACGTTTTTTAATTTCTCCTTCATTATGGAATGGTACAAAACATTCTACACATAAGGCTACATCACATTGAACGCATTCATACACACTTCTCTTTGGCTTAGACGTGGTACTGCAGTATCTACATCTACGCAAATTTTTCTTAGATGATTTCATAAGCTTATGATCGCTCTCTTCATTTTCTCGAAAAGGAAGCAAAGGTTTTTTCGTCTCTCCTATAAGCTCATCAGCCAGTTTACTCCTAAACATCAAGTGAGTCATTGGTTTTGTACCACCAGGATGAGCCTTCGCCCAGGTATCCTTATAAATAATGTAGGAATTAACGATCGCAGCTTCTATCAAATAAAACCAGATTTTCATCCACCAACGTCGTGACTTCCATGATATGTTATAAGATGCCACATACTGGTCAAATTTGTCTACTCCTCCCATGTATTTATTATAATCAATTATAGCATTTGGACATGCAACTTGTTCTTTTCCACCCCGACTATTAGTACGGCGCACAAATCCTTTTTTGCTTGGATTGTGCATATTTGAAGCAACACAAACAGCTTTTTTGCCTCTGTCTCTCCATTTAGAAACAGAAATGTTAGAGTTAGTCATTGCGCAAGCACTTTCACCCAACGCCATAGTTCTATCTAGTGGAAATTTGTTAGAAGGGAAAAATTTTCTTGTAGGCATAATAGTACCAACACCAAAAAGTTTCTTATTCAACAGCTTCACTAATAAAGGCAGAGAAGTAAAAAAGCGGTCAAAAAATAAGCAATAGCCCAGATGCTCAAACATTCCAGCCAATTTCAAAATAACTGTCTCGCCCAAACTCGTTTCTCTCTCACCTCCCTGCAGTTTTCCTTCGTATACATCGAAATTCAACATATATCCCGTTACAGCGCAGCATATAACCCATACTTTGAAACCGCGTTTTATGGGTTTGAGTGGCATATATTGCTTCAAAGTTGATCGTCCTTTGAAAGCTATCATACTTTCGTCAATAGACAATTGCCGATGAGGGCAGAATACCGATCTAAAAACATGAGAAAAATGTGTCAACAATGGTCGTATCTTGAAAAGTCGATCATAACCCATGTTGCCCCTGGGTATCATCTTTTCATTGTCATGCACGTGTAAAAATCTCATAATTTTTAAAAATCTACGCATACTCATAACGCCGCTAATGCGAGATACATGAAAGTTTTTTTCTCGCGACCAATAAAGCCGCATTGAAGGTAAATTATGGAATCCCATAATTATCAGAATTCCTAAAAAAGATCTTAGCTCCTCTTCAGTTATATTTAGAGTCTGCTGGCACTGTGTGGCATATCTGTTACTTTCTGTAATCATGAGATTGAAAAATAAAGGTGTCAAGAATAGCGTCAATATTTTCAACGGTGAATTTAGATCTACTTCAGTTTTTATGCCCACGTAATTATTGAATGTACTATTCTTGTACACTGGTGGTTCTCGAAATCTATTATTACTCCACTTACTAAGATCTTCATGTATTATATTCTCTCGAGGAGCTGCGTCTTCGTTTGATGATAACGGCTGTGGCGGTGGAGATGGAGGCGGCTGCGGAGGTGGCGATGGTGGGATAGGCGGTGGTGGTAGAAACAAAAACTCCTGTGGTGGTTGTGATGAAGACGATGTTACAGAGCATGATCCTTGATTCTGACTACGTGTGCTCACGGTGCTAGTACTAAAACTTTCGTCGAAACAATCATCAGCATCAGAATCACCACCAATGTCTGATTGTGTGGCCTGGTCATCAGTAATACCCATGAAGTCATTCCATTGGTCCTCGTCTAGTGACTCCAACTCCTGATAAGTGTATGTGTGTCTAAAACAATGAGAAAATTACAATGTGTAACTATTACATTACGAATTTCATAAGTACCAAGCAAAAAAACAACCAAAAAAAACCCCAAACGTACATAATAGGTTATAACTACCGAACAAGATTGTTTATCGCAAATTTATTACAATATCATAACACATGCTTATATACCTGTTGTAAAACAATATGGTTCATAGGGATTACTCGAAAATAAATACTCAATACAACATCTCAAAGTTAGGTAGGCAATTCTTAGGTTCTATTTTTTGAACACACCGGTTTGTATTCAATCGCAAATAATATATGTTTTTCTTATTATCCTCGATTACATTTGCACATAACATCGAAGTATATACTATAAAGGAATAGTTTCACTTACCTTTTCCAAGAAGACATGATTTTTGTTCACCATAAAACTTGTAAACACGTAACGTACACGCGCGATGACAACAAATGTTCCTGCGCGGGTGCACGGTGGCCAGTTCACAGGCCATCTTGAAAAAAGGCGCGAATTTAAAATGTCGCGCGGCGAACTTGAACGCTGGCTAGTTGACAGGCCAGTGTGCTCTAACGCGGGTCGTAAATGTTCATAAGGTTCAATATATAAATAAAAATCTATGAGATAACGACCTTGAAGTGAGTGTCCAGTTTACTGGCCACTTTGTATGAGCCGTCCTATAAAGGGATAAGGATTGAATTCTGGGAAGTAATAACATACCTACGGCAAACTAAAGGAAAGAACTCATTTTTAACTAAATACTTTTTTTTATTTCTTAAGTTACTATTAAACCTTAACTGATTAATTGTTCAAAATAATGACCATTGTTTTCAATATATAGCTGGATTTGAAGTCTCAAGAATTGTTCTGCATTCAGCATTATAATATTATTGATTCCATTTAGAATTGGCCATCCACGCCCACTTGAGAAATTCATCCTGTATAACAAAAATACATACATGTTTATAATTTTGATATTATTTACAGCACAAACCACACTTACATCCGTCTGGGCAGCTCTTACCGTCTCAAAGGTCCTGAGGTTCTCATTGTAGACCACATCGTCCATCCGAGGTACAAATTAAAGCATGGCTTTGACTATGACGTCCAACTCCTGGCTTTAAACCGTCCCCTCCGATTAAGTAAGCTAGTCCATACGATCCGGTTGAGTGGGGTTGTCGGTCAGCATCTTTATGTTGCTGGATGGGGATACCAGAAGGAACAGGTGGGTTCAATGTTAACTCTTTATTATTTCTGCATTTTAAGATCAGGATCGCGAAGAAGTAAAAAAGTTCGAGAGCTCCTAGTGTTTGGGAATGTTACCATTTCAGAAAACAGCGACTGGCTTGTATGTTATGGGTTTGAATCTCATTCGACACACAATTATCTCAATATTTTTCTATGCAGACGCCTATGATACTTAACAAAAAAACCGGCCAAGTGCGTGTCAGAATACGCACAATGAAGGGTTCGGTAGTTGGGATGAATTTATCCCAAGAACAAACTTAAAATTGTAGTTGAAAAACATGTCCTCCCATATATTCTAACTGCAAATGTAAGTTTGTACACATAATAATGAAAGTTTGCCATGTTATTTTTAGACCATAGACTTCTTATAAGTTTTCCTGTAATCTATAGGTAGGTATAGAACTATTTTCTGTATTTTTTTCAAAATTTTAGGCTCAGTAGATTCGGAGATAAGGGGGCAATGGTCAATTTTCGTCTATTTTCTTAAATAACTTTAAAGCAATTTATTTTACATTTATGAAAAAAAAAAATATTTTAGATCCTTACCATAAGCCCTTTCATTTGATATATCACGCAGTACAGTTTGCAAAACTTGTTTTTTTAGTGACAAGCGTTCTGTTTTTCCTTTTGAGGTACGGAACCCTAAAAAGAGAAATAAAATGATTGAGTTTTAAATATCTAGAAAATTTTTATTGAGTTCTTCTTATAATTATTTATTTAATTACGTATGTTTCAATGGCGGGACGACCTGGATAGGTCCCGTCAAAACTGGAAGAAGGACGCGCGGGCTTGCGAAAGTTGGAAGGAGTGGAGGGAAACCTTAGCCCAGGGGTGGGACAGAGCGTACGCTATAGTAAAAGAAAAAAAAAATTTAAAACACAATTATAACACCTTTACAGAATCATCCAAGGCGATGTTATAAGTCAAGCAAATAAAATAAAAAATACTTGTAAGCCAAATTACCTACAAACAAATAATTTAAACTACTAAAACAATTATCAACATACCAACGTTTATAATACAATACCTCTTTCTATTATTATTTGTGCCATTTGAATGAATTTCGGAAGGTTCTGCCCAAATATCGCACCTTGATAACAAAAGTGGCATTATCAAAACTATGTTTTCTAAATAACTCCATAATTTACTGGCATATTTTCAGTGTATACAAAACTTAGAGTAAGAAAGTCAAATTGCAGTCTTTTATTTCAGTTATTTGCTAAGATATTGACCAAAATGCTGCGTCAAAAAAGCTTTAAATGGACATCTGAAAAATGTTAATTTTTGTATAACGCCACTTTTGTTTTCAAGGTGCGATATATCCTCCGACCTCGTTATAATATTAATAATACGTGCGGCTCGTGACAAAGGGGCAAATTTAAGTAGGTTAGTCCTAGCCGATGGCACGTCTAACAGAGCAGGGCGGCCGCGCGCTCCTACGCACCCGTCCGGCGCGCGCAGGCGCAGCGCTGCCAGCACCTCCGGGTGGTGCAGCAACCCCCGTAGTACGCGAGCCACGTACTTGACCAGCGCGACGTCCCTTCTTACTGCCAGCCTGGTGTACCCGACCATGCCCTGGACAAATAGACTCGGGTACATCAGGGGATAGAAGTAAATGTTTAAAAATAAGTTCATTTCATTGCAGTTAACCTGATGGACAGGTAAATAGTTGCTAGAAGACCAAAGAGAAAGATTCCTCAACTTATTTAATAGGCTGTAAGAAAAAACGGAGCTCACTGGACAATTTATCCGAACAAACCAGTTAATATTATCAAACATTGTATTGCTGAATCAATCAATCTGCCTAGCCTTTTCCCAACTATGTTGGGGTCGGCTTCCAGTCTAACCGGATGCAGCTGAATACCAGTATTTTACATAGAGCGACTGCCTATCTGACCTCCACAACCCAGTTATTGGGAATACGATACCCTTTGGTAAGACTGATTATCAGACTTTCGGGCTTCTGACGACCCGTAAGGACTGCCAAAGATCAAATAATGACAGCCGGGACCAACGACTTAACGTGCTTTCCGAGGCACGGAGGAGTCTCGGTATGTAAAGATGGTCACCCATCTACGAACCAACCCCGGCAAGCGTAGCTTAACCTGATGGATCGACCCGTGCGGCTGTTATTACTTAGCCACGAACTCCTCTCCTCTTGTATTACTGAATATCTGCAAGAATAATTGCAATGAAATACTATATCTATACAGGGTCAAATTAAATTAGCTAGCGAAACTCCCCAGACGTAATGGGTATTGATATCTAAACATGATCAAACAAAAATAAATTAATTTCGTGAACTTTGGGGTCATCGACTGCAGTTATTGTAGTCACTTGAAATATCAATTTAAAAACTTTTTTGTCTAAACTTCACAGACGTGATGAGTATCGATAACTAAACACGGTAAAAACAAACAGTTTCAACTCAACTCATATTTCAAGTAACAACACCACCAGCGGTCGTTAACCCAAAATAAATCATCAAGTCTTTTTTTTATTTTTATTATTATTATTTTTTGATAATTCTCGGGAATTACCTTACTGGAATACTTCCTTCCTCCGAGCACATTCGCTCTTGCGAATCTCCACTCAAGCCGGCCAATAAAGGCAAGAAAGAGGTGGGAGCTCTGTTCCTCGTTAGTGTTCACTCCAGCCGGCCAATAAAGGCAAGCCAGAGATGAGGACAAGATTTCTCCCGGGAGATAGGGTCCGTGGGGTCGCTACTGCCCAACAGCTCGCCACATGCTGCCCTGCGGGTTTCTGTATCTCTCTTGGTCTGGCTCCTCATCCTAGACCCGTTCCGGCAAACTCTACCGGCACAGAGCTAAAGTTTGGAGCACGCAAGCCCCACCACGACGTCAACGTAGAGATGCAGCGGTGGGGTTAATTATGTGTCGTGTTTAGATATCGAAACCATGGATGTCTGCGGAGTTTCGCTAGCTAATTTGATTTGACCCTGTATCTGTTATATAAAAATCACATGCCGTGCATTAGTCTCACAAAAACTCAAAAATGGCTCGACCGATTTAATCTTTTTTTTTTTGCTTTATTCGCCTCAATACTGGACGCAGAGGAACAGCCGAAAAATCTAAAAAAACGAAATTTTGTCTCACGTGGTACAAAGTTCACCAAGTCAAAATAAATAAAACACATCAATTTTATTTATTTGTCAAAATGCAATGTCAAAATAACTGCTTTTTACTACACTTTTTGCAACAAATGAAATATCCAATTTAAATAGCGCGGGCGAAGCCGCGGGCAACACTACAGTATAAAATAAAAAATCAAATCACATTTCAGGGTGACTACCTCGAAACACTCCAGCAAGTCCAGATCAAAATCGTTCCTATGCAAGAGTGCCAAGACGTGAATAACTATTGGTACAATCGCACACTTACTCCCAGGATGTTCTGTGCAGGGGGTTGGGGTCATGACGCCTGTCAGGTGAGCTTTTAAGCTAGATTCTCTTTAAGGGGGAACCGCCAGGGTAGCCCGCGAAATTAATTTTTCTTACATTTTTTTTGCAATTTGCAAGTCAGTATTAGGTTGTTTGTTGATTAAAGTTCGCATTGGTATATAGATTTTTCCTTAAGTTTTATTTTATTTTCATACAAACAACCATAAACTCTGGCCATGGCTGAAACTACAGAATGCTACCATCTACTTTCAAACTCCTTTTGCCTCGTTTACGTTCATACATCTGGTCATACACGCACGCCGGTTGCGAGTACTACGCACCTGACATTCCTGAAGAACATCACCAATAAGGTCACTATATTCCAGGGCGTCTCCTCCTGGCTTTTGTTACTTTTTGTATCGTTTTATGTAAAAATATAATAATTATATTTTGCATGTCTTTCCAGGGTGACAGCGGAGGAGCAGCAGTGTCATTCGGCAAGCTCGTCGGCCTCTCGTCTTTCGGCTTCGGCTGCGGTCGGAACATGCCCGGCGTTTACACGAATATTTCCGACAGCAGTATTAGAGATTGGATACGTGATTATACTGGTATATAGAGAGTTTTGTTTTATTTACTCACTTATCAATAAAAAATGTCAATCTGCCTAGACTTTTCCGAACTATGTTGGGGTCGGCATTAATTATAACTAGATGCAGCTAAATGCCAGTATTTTAGATGGAGCGACTGCCTATCTCACCTCCACAATCTAGTAACTGAGTAAAATGATACCCCTTGGTAAGACTGATTGTCGGACTTTTGGTTTTCTGACTACCCGTAATGACTGTCAAAGATCTAGAATGACAGACGGGACCAACGGCTTAACGCGCTTCCCGAGGCGTGGAAGGGTCGCGATATTCATGTAATGGATGATCTCATGCCGCAGTCGGTTCGTGGATACGCGACCAGCGTAGCTAAACCTGTGATCGATTATCATTTAGCCACGAGCCCCGCATTATTTACTCACTTATCATCATTGCTGTACCTATGCTATTCGCAAGCGGGTAGGCAGGACGTGTAATGATAGGTAACTATACCAACATTCTGCAGTTCTGTAAATCCCATGTAATGCAAATCGATCCTAATGCCATTCACCGAGAACAAAATCTCGACTCTGGTCTGCTACTGAGATGGAACACCTAATCCTTCTCATTACACAACGAGTTCTATCTTTGGTCCAAACTTAAATCACAGACCACAGCAGATAAAGTTCTTATACAAAATTGACAACTTACTAAAGCTTTCGTTTGCTAGGAAAGCGATTCTGTCATAATGTATAGGCTGCCATGATTTATCATTTTCACCAGTATTTGACATTAAGTCAAACCCCGCTGCCCAGAGATTTCAATTGCTAGATTTGCCCTCACCGTACTTACAAGAAAAGGTGTCCATACTGGGGTCTTGGTATATAAAAATGGTCACCCATCCACGGACAACCGCGGCAAGCGTAGCTTAACCTGATCGATCGACCCGTGCGGCGGTTATTACTTAGCCACGAGCCCCACAATCTAAAGATAAACCTTGTTTTGTTATAAGGCTGAAAAGTTTTTCCGCACCCAAAATCGAACCTGTAACTCCACAATACTTTGCTTTGGTTGCGACCACTAGACCAATGGGACTATTCTAATTTCTAAAGAAACTCAAATTATTTATTACAATTAAACCATTTATAGGCCATTTTTGACTTTTGAATTGTCAAGGTGTCAGTCAGAATTTTTTATTTTTTTATTTGAGAAGGGTTTGCTGTTGATTCTAGTTTAGGTCAGAGGTGACAGAGACAAAGTCGACGATGGAGTGAGCTTACCCAGAAGAAACCTGTTCACTCTAACTTTGAAGAGATTCGGGTTGTATGCGTTCGGGAACATAGACGCAGGTAGTGAGTTCCACTCTTTTGCCGTGCGCATTATGAAGGATGTTTGGAAGCGCTTAGTACGAATTGGTGGAATGGCAACTAAGTTGGACGGTAACTTGCATTGTTCGATGGTAGAAGGGGGCCGGTGGAATTAGTTTGTGGAGTTCCTGAGCACACTCGCCGAAATACAGTCTATAAAAGACTGACAACCAGGCAACCTTGCGGCGATGAGCTTGGCATCCACCAGTTTTACGTCACCAATGAGCCTCTCAGCTCTGCGTTCCACTGAGTCAAGCGCAGCACGGATACTCTTTTGTTACAAAAATATTAGTTACTTTCATCATTATGTTGAATTTTTAATTAATATTTGAGAACGATGTTAAAAAAACTTACAGGTCAAAAGCGTCCAGAGTAGCAAATAGAAAGAAAAATAAAATAATTAAAACAAGCTGTGGCAGCTAAGAGATGACCAGTCTCAACTGACGGTGGCCGTTCACGAACATAACGCATGGATCAGCACCATTTAGCTCAACCATTTTGAAGGGAGCAGAATGAACCAACACATGATCTAAAGAGAGCCTGAAAATAAGTCTCCCTAACGCTGTCAACAGATGGCTCTCCTAGAGGGCCTAGAGATTCGCATCGGAGCGATTCTATTGCTACAATCGCTATAGCTTTAAAGTGACATTAATATAATCACGTGCCGTACATTTTTTGGCTTTCTTGGCTTTTCTACTAGCGTCATCGCTAAGACCCTCAGAATGGCCAATCCTTACCAAACTCAAAACCAATCAAAATCAATCTGCCTAGCCTTTTCCCAATTATGTTGGGGTCGGCTTCCAGTCTAACCAGATGCAGCAATACCAGTATTTTACATGGAGCGACTACCTATCTGACCTCTACAACCCAGTTAAAGACTGGTTTGTGGAGGCTGGTAAGACTGGTTGTCAGACTTTCTAACTTTCTGACGACCCGTAACGACTGTCAAAGATCCACAAATGACAGCCGGGACCAACGGCTTAACGTGCTTTCCGAGGCACGGAGGAGTCTCGGTATGAAAAGATGGTCACCCATCCACAGACCATCCCCGACAAGCGTAGCTTAACCTGATGGATCGACCCGTGCGACTGTTATTACTTAGCCAAACTCAAAAATAATCAAATAACATAAATATGTAGTTTCACCACTTATCACTACTCCAGGGGGAATATTTCCCATGGCGTCCTCACCTTCCGCCTGACGCAGGTCCTCACCGGACACGGTTGTTTCGGGAGGTTCCTGTTTCGCATAAGGCGGGAGGAAACGCCCGGGTGTCACCATTGTGTGGATCGCCCAGAGGACACGGTGGAGCATACAGTGGAGGTCTGCCCGGCTTGGGCAGAGCACCGCCGTGTTCTCACGGAGGCGATCGGCGGCGGCGATCTCTCGCGTCCGAGCCTGGTCCAGGCCATGGTGCGGAGCGAGAGTGCATGGGAGGCCGTCACCTCCTTCTGCGAAGCGGTAATGCTCGCGAAGGAGGAGGCGGAACGCGTGAGGGAGAGGCAGCTTCACGCCCTCAGTCGCCGCAGGAGACGCCCTGGGCGGCGGGAATTGATAGCCGATTCCCGGCCACCGTAGGCGCGGGCTTGCGGACGGTGAGTAGTGGGTAGCTCGCCGTCCGGTGAGGACCAGGCCCGGGTCGACGGCGCGTTGTGTTCCACGCGCGCCTCAAAGAGATGTCAGCAAAAGATGGGGTCCAATAGGGCCAATGCCGCTGGGGTCGCGGGTTGTTTGAAAAAGATACCGTGGCCCTGGCATAGGCAACTGAAGGAACACGGGTGGGTTTTAGTCAGTAAAAGTCTGACACGCCCTCCCGCTCCACCCAGAGCGGGAGAAGTTATTTGATGATTTCCCATCCACAAAAAAAAAAAAAAAAGGGGGAATATTTCCAATATGAACGTAGGAACTGAGAGTAGTGAGTGTCGTAGAATCACCAGCTACTCACTAGCTCAATAATCCCCACGTACAGACGCCAGCACATCAAGCTACTACAATCTGTCAAATTTCTTTAATAGATTTTCAACTTTTTTTTCGCTAAAGTATTAGGTTCAAGGTTGATTGGGAAAATTTGACAGTTTCGGGTAGCATGACCTGCTGGCGTCTGTACATCCATCACCCCGCTAATTAGCTTTGTACCCAGCAGAGAGATAAATTCAGTGTGTTCGCAGTCAATGAACTTTCAATAAAGTGAGCATCTATTTGATTGACAGATGAAAGCCAATCGAGCTCTGTTTGATGCGACTATCGGACGTGTGTAGGTATTGTTTTTAGTAATGGGGTTGGCAGATTTGCAGGTTTTTTGGTTATTAAGTTTCCATACAAAAGATAATGAAGGTTTTTGATATTTAAGCGGTGAAGGTTCATCATTGCAACATGTCCCGGTCTTCCATAATTCTATTAGTCGTCATCCCTGTAGTCACCCCCTTTCTAGCCATATCATCTTTCACACAGTCCATCCATCGTTTCTTTGGTCTTCCCCAGACATCCCTCATAGCATTTTCATCTCAGCTGCATGCAATTACCATTCATTCATCCCTTTTGGAGCCCAACATTCTGATCCATAAAAGACAGTAGGTCTAACCATTGTTTTATAAATATTATCTTACCCTTAAGTTTATTTACATGATGAAGGCTCTAGATGGAAAAGTCTGAAAGTATTTATTTGGAGGACCCTTTTCCTATGTTGTAATTATATTGAAGTTTTCTTTGAATTTTTTTTTAATTGAAAAACAAGAATCGTTCAAATAATCGGACTACTCTGCAAAAAGTTATGCGTCGTCATACATAAAAATTAATAATATACGTGTCGACTTGCGTTCCTCCTCCTTATTTAACGACTTAACAAATAGGAGTTATCAATTCGACACGTATGTATGTATGCCATATTATTGGAACTGTAATATATTCACATATGATAATCTATTAGGGCTTCCAAACAAATATACAAAATTGTATACATGTATATATGTTTGTATGTATGTCCACGCATTTCTCCGAAACTATTAATTGGACCGTGACCTTTTCTTTTTGTTGGTTCAGTAGTTTTCATGATAATGGACTAATACGTGTAAGTGTGACGGCCTGGCTTATTGATAGCTACGGGTGTGGTGTCAAAGGGAAAACATCTAAAAACCTTGGTCCAATTCTAGTGCAATATTTATAACAAAACTATTAACTACCTATTACAAACAAATATTCCAGTCTTTACTAAAAACTAAAAATTACGAAATAAAAATAATTTAAAAAATTAAATCGACTTCAAAAAGAAATTAACTCAAAATGATGAAATAACTTTAATTTCGGAAGTCGGTGGAAAAAAACTAAAATACAGTAATCCCAAGTCACAGACTTTCGAAATTAAAGTTATTTCATAATTTTCAGTTAATTTCTTTTTGAAGTGGATTTAATTTTTTTTAATTATTTTTTTCGGCGTTTAAAAAAAGAATAACAAATTAGATTCTTAGACATTGCGACAGCATAGAAACGAAGTACCGCTATTGAACATTTTCAAGTAAATAGGTAGGGACAAAAACTGGACCTCAAGTTGCAAACCCAACTCCACACCGAAAAGTAGATCCAAGTCAGGTCTAACAAGACCTATTTCCACTTTGGCGTCAGAATTACTAATCATTAAATTCCATAACCGACCACGCTATTGTTTTCATAGCCGCTTTAAATCGCTTTAAGCTCAGCTTTGAGCGACAGTCAGTGTCGCTGCATCAGCTGCATGTACAATGGTACATATTTGATGCGCCACGCATGATCCGTGTTGCCGCTGAAGGGTTAACTCGTACTATCCATAGTTTGTGAGAATGCCTGTAGCGTTTTAGGGCTGATATTGAGCCCAACTCATCAAATATAATAGTTTTTACGGTTCCGTACATCAAAAGGAAAAACCAGAACCACTATAGGATCACTCGTGTGTAGTGATGGGTAATTTTCGGAAATTTTTCAAAACTTGGAAATTTTTCCGTTTATTTTTCCGAAAAATTTCAATATGGAAAAATAATGGAAAAATATTGTTTACTGTAAAATGTTGACTACAGGAATTAAAATAACATATGAATTAAAGGGTTTTATTTATACTGAACATATTTACTGACTGACTGAATGAATAACTGATTGATTGAATAAAATGACTGACCGACTGACAAATCAACGCACGGCCGAAACTACTGGGTCTAGGAACGTGAAATTTTGCACACGGCTTCCTTTTATAATTTAGGGGAGGGAAGGGGTTATTGGAAATTCAATCTTATAGGGGGTGAAAAGGGGGGTTTTTGTTTGTATGAAAAATCTTATTCCTTGAGTTAATAAACTTGAACCTGGCACGAATGCATATTTATGTTAATTATGAACATTTTAATTTTCGTTTTTCTAAACTACCCATTTTGACACACCGAATTCCCCTTTAGGGGGCTATAGGGGAATTGGGTGTGTCAAAATTTTAACGCGCTGACCAATTAACTCTAAACTCACTATTTATACATAAGACTAAAAATAAAGAATACTTACGGGGTGAAAATGGGCAGTAAATTTTGCAGGGGAGGATACTACTACGTGGCTTGATTAACTCGAAAAGAACAATGGCGAATTCTTATTTGAACGTCTAAAAGTGACATTTATACAAAATAAATTCAATTAATTATCTATGTTCTTTTATGCTATCATATTATCTAATTAAGGCCAAATAAAAAAATATGTTCAATGAAAATTTTTACTACTTCGTTCTAAAAGGTTAGGAAATTGTTGGTTGGATTGGCAATACTAAACTAAAATTGCCATTTTATGTTTATTTTCCTATACAGTAGGTACAGCATAATTGTCGTGGTGTTGTTATCATTTTTAGTTTGTGGTTTTATTTACATGAGGTAAATAATAAGTCGGCGCCTCCGGTTTTCTAGACTGTCAATTGTCATGTTGTACAAATGGCAACGTCAAAAACGAACACCGAGCACTCTGGTAAGGCGGCCATCTAGTAAAATGAGCAGGTAGGTAACTTCGGATTTTTGGTAAGGTGCGCACGCAACCATGTGGTCGGTGGACGTTATATTTTAATCGCATCCCTCCTAATCTAAGCGATCTATTATTATTTTGTGTAGTGTTTGATTGAATTATCGAGAATTAGAAGTGGAGTGATTGTGATAGGTGTTATTTTTTGAAATACTGCCTTTCTACCCGATAATCCACGCCTACCTGAACATGGTCGGCGCCTCCGCTTTTCTAGACTTAATTGACTTGTTGTACAAATTTCAACCTCAAAAACGAACATCGAGAACTGGTGAGGCGGCCATCTTGTGAAACGAGCAGTGAACTCGTGGTCGGTGGACGTTTTATTCTAATCGCATCCCTCTTAATCTAAGCGATCTATAATTACTTTGCGAAGTGTTTGATTGAACTGTGGAGAACTAGAAGTGGAGTGATTGTGATAGGTGTTATTTTTTTAAATACTGCCTTTCTACCCGATAATCCACGCCTACCTGAACATGGTCGGCGCCTCCGCTTTTCTAGACTTAATAGACTTGTTGTACAAATGTCAACCTCAAAAACGAACATCGAGAACTAGTGAGGTAGCCATCTTGTAAAACGAGCAGTGAACTCGTGGTCGGTGGTTATTTTATTTTAATCGCATCCCTCTTAATCTAAGCGATCTATAATTACTTTGCGAAGTGTTTGATTGAATTGTGGAGAACTAGAAGTGGAGTGATTGTGATAAGTGTTATTTTTTTAAATACTGCCTTTCTACCCGATAATCCACGCCTACCTGAACATGGTCGGCGCCTCCGTTTTTCTAGACTTAATAGACTTGTTGTACAAATGTCAACCTCAAAAACGAACATCGTGAACTAGTGAGGCAGCCATCTTGTAAAACGAGCAGTGAACTCGTGGTCGGTGGTCGTTTTATTTTAATCGCATCCCTCTTAATCTAAGCGATCTATAATTTGATTGAATTGTGGAGAACTAGAAGTGGAGTGATTGTGATAGGTGTTATTTTTTTAAATACTGCCTTTCTACCCGATAATCCACGCCTACCTGAACATGGTCGGCGCCTCCGCTTTTCTAGACTTAATTGACTTGTTGTACAAATGTCAACCTCAAAAATGAACATCGAGAACTAGTGAGGCGGCCATCTTGTAAAACGAGCAGTGAACTCGTGGTCGGTGGACGTTTTATTTTAATCGCAATCCTCTTAAACTAAGCGATCTATTATTATTTTGCGAAGCGTTTGATTGAATTGTGGAGAACTAGAAGTGGAGTGATTGTGATGTGTTTTTTTATTGTTTACTGTAAAATTTTGACTTCAGGAAGTAAAATAACACAGAGTTTAAAGGGTTTTATTTACATTCAAAGGGTTTTATTGCATTAACACATCTATTCTGTTGAAGAATCCGAATCATCACTGGCGAAAAGTATCATGATCAATATCTACACAAACAATAAATCTTCCGTTGGTGGGTTTTATATCACCAACAAGTTTCAGAGAAAAACCGATCTAGTTATACAAACCCGAAAATCAACCAAACCCAGGAAAAGAACCCGCCAAAATTAAGTCAGCTGTAGAAGAACAGCGCAATACAAGCAAAATTAATCTTACCTCTAAAATGAAAGAGTATGAAATTCATACACTTTCATTTTAGAGGGATGATTAATTATGCCCCGATTTTTGTGCCAAGAAACAAGAAAATATTGACAAAAGAAAATGATTTTTGCTTTTTAATGTTAGAAGAATTGCAATATGTACTACCGTACATGAGAAACTTACTATCTTTTAAAACTTGTAGACGGTTATAAAGGAAAACATGTGAATGTGGACCAAGTAACAGTTCAGTATAATGCTCCGCCTGGACGTGATTAAGTACAGTAGTCCAATTAGTCCCCAATCTTTTTGGCTAGCACCCTAATTGCGTTACAACCTATCAATCAAATCTGAATCATTTTGAAGCAAATTGCTAATCCATTGCATCGCATGTTCGAAATATTATCTGCTCGACAACGTCAATAATGCAGTGAATGTTTTTGAACTGTCAAAAACAAACTGATCCCAATGACGCAATTTGCTCCGCGGGTTGAAATGAGCGCAACCGCCATCTTGCGCCATCTGCACATGGTATTTTCCCAATTGTGCATTCTGCGCATCGTCGTCGGCTCACGTCTACCCGGCCAAAAAGAACTACTTGTGTACATACTTATAGTGCACATTGTAATTTCTTTCTTATTTATGTACATAATTTCCAATAGGAGAACATTATGGCAAAAAAAATAAAAAAAATAAAGATTAGATATTTATAATTTTTCAGTAAAGAAAAAAAAGAAAAGAAAGAAAAACTGTTTATTCTGCAAAAACAAAACGCACGTTACAAAAAAAAAAAGACCTAAAGTAATGACACACATGCAAAGCAGGCAAAAGACCTTAGAATAATAACTGCAGCAAAAAGTCTCGTAGATATTCAAGCAGTCTATTCATTGCTTGATGTCATTCATTGATTGTCAGTTCATTGCTTGATGTCAGAGTACACATTAATAGTCTTATTTTTTTTCTAATCTTTAATCACAGTCAGCTTTTTGATTTGGAAAAATATCGGAAAAGTATTGGAAAAATATTGGAAAAATTTCGGAAAAATATTTTTTTTCTTTTCTTTTCCTTCCGAAATTTTTCCATTACCCATCAGTACTCGTGTGTCTGTCTGTCTTTCTGTCCGTTTGTCACACGCAATTTGATCTAATGGACCGAATTAAGTTGACATTTGGTACACGTATGAATTTTAGTGACCCAAACACAAGCGGGTAACGTAAATAATAATAATAATAATATTTCCTGGGACATTATACACACACGGTCATCTGATCCCAAACTAAGCAGAGCTTGTACTATGGAAACCAGGTAACTGATATACTACATATATACGACTTTTTTTTTGTAAATACATACTTATATAGATAATTACACACAGACTCAGGACAAACAGACATGTTCACGCACACAAATGTTTGTCTACGACCTGCAGCATGATAGGTGGTATCTTAACCAACCACGCCAACTGGCCTGTCAAATAAATGCATTTTGATTATGGGGGGCTAAGGAGAATATTTAAAAAAAAAACTTGCAAACTGTACCTACCGTGTGACATATCAAATGACGGGCCCAAAATATATATATTTTTTTATAATTTTAAAATAAATTGTTTTTAAGTTATTTGAGAAAATCGACGAAAATTGACCGTTCGCTCTTATCTCCGAAACTACTGATCCTAAAATTTTGAAAAAAAAAAAAATACAGAAAATAACTAGTAAGAAGTCTATGGTCTTAAAATAACATAGTAAATGTCTCAATATTGTGCGTACAAACTTAAATTTGCAGTTGGAATATATGGGAACACATGTTTTTCAATTACAATGTTAAGTTTGTTCTTGGGATAAATTCATCGCAACAACGGAACCCTTCATTATGCTTAGTCCGACACGCACTTGGCCGGTATTTTTTTTTTGACATTGACTGGAAAGTCAGAAGGGTTGTAAGTTAGTGCTTTTGGTGTAATTTTAGGTACATAGTTATCTAACTATGTACCCTTTTTAACCGACTTCCAAAAGGAGGAGGTTCTTAATTCGTCTGTACGTTTTTTTTTTTTTTTTATGTTTGTTACGCGATTATTCAAAGACGCATAGACCGATTTAGAAAATTCTTTTTTTGTTTGATAGGGTATACTTCCGAGGTGGTCCCATATAAATTTTATTAACTTTGCTTGGGAAGTTTTTGAGTTAGCTTCAATAATGCGTATATTTCCCACTTATTTTATGTGGATGATGTGATGGTGTTTTAATAACTTCCTATCACTGTTATTTACATGGCTATACCTACAATTATTGTGCTCAATTATGTATTCAAATTAGTGTGGGGTAGGTTCCACAACTAAAAAGTGAAAAATTAAACTTTTTAGCAAAAAATAAAACCGACTTCCAAAACAAAACACTACAAAGTGAAAAATAACTTTAATTTCGGAAGTCGGTGGCAAAAAACGAAAATACAAAACCCAAGACACCGACTACCGAAATTAAAGTTATTTTTCACTTTGTAGTGTTTTGTTTTGGAAGTCAATTTTATTTTTTGTTAAAAAGTTTTTTCGTGTTGTTGGTACGACAATTGTCCATAGTTAAACGAAAAAGATCCAACCCACAACCAAACATATTGAGGTTGGATCCTTTTTGTTTAACTATGGACAATTATTCAAGTTTTGTCGGCTCAAAACTTTGCCACTTCCATGGCGTAGCACAGATGTCATTTTGGCCGCATGTTTTGGGACACAGAGAGCAGGATAGGAGGTGGAGTACACATAGTTTGTGGCAAGTAGCCCCACCTTACGAGGTTCGACTTACACCTTCCCACTTGGGTTCGGAGATGGTTCAGAGACTTCCAAGTGGACCACCGAAGATAACACCCTGTAGGAAGAAGCTCGTTTTGTGGTTATATATATATATTAAGAAAATATTGGATGTTGTTGACCTTATGATATATTTCAATTAAATGAAAGAAAAATTTAAAATATGTAATGGATATGGAAGGTTACGAACTTCTGACGACTGTCAAAGATCCATGAATGACAGCCGGGTCCAACGGCTTAACGTGCTTTCCGAGGCACGTTGTGTTTTGGTATGCAAAGATGGTCACCCATCCACGGACCAACAGCGGCAAACGTAGCTTAACCTGATCGATTGACCCGTGTGGCTGTTATTACTTAGCCACGAGCCCATAACTTATAGCATGATATGTAAGTGGACAAAGGAGAAAAAACAATGACCTTAATATACCGATCCTGCATGGAGTAGGTATTGCAGCCACCCTTGGGATGAATCTACTAAGTACCAACTAGCCGCGCTTGAATCGGTGGAACGCAGAGCTAAGAGTTTTATTGGTGACGTAAAGCTGGTGGACACCAAGCTTCATAGCTTGGCTCATCGCGACAAGGTTGCCTGCTTGTCGGTCTTCTACAGATTGTATTTCGGTGAGTGTGCCCAAGAACTCCACGATCTCATTCCACCGGCCCCCTTTTACCATCGGACATCTAGACGCACTGCCAGTTACCATCCTTACCTAGTTGCAATTCAACCAATTCGCACTAAGCGCTTCCAAATGTCTTTTATAACGCGCACAGCAAAAAAGTTTAACTCACTACCTGCGTCTGTGTTTCCGAGCGCATACAACCCTACCTTCTGGTTAAGCTCACTCCATCGTAGACTTTGTCTCTGTCACCTCTGACCTAGACTAGAGTCAAGAGAAAACCCATCTCGAATAAAAAAAAAAAAAAAATAATGAATTAGAAGAGAAAAAATCATAATTAAAGTAATGATGTTCAACACAATATTGTGAAAAATCTCTAGGCCTACCTATACGTCTATGTTAACAGCCACTTATAGAGACTAGTTTTACAGCCATAGCCACTCTTCAGAAATACCTCTCAGTAGTTTCATCATCATTCTACTGCCCTTATCCCAATTTATTTGGGGTCGGCGCAACATGTCTTTTTCTTCCATACGTCTCTATCAGTCGTCATCTCGGTAGTCACTCCCTTTCTAGCCATATCAACTTTCACACAGTCCATCCATCGTTTCGTTGGTCTTCCCCTACTCGTATAGCCGTCAACATCCATACTCAAAACTTTCCTGTCGACATTTTCCTCATTCCTCCGCATCACACGCCCATACCATGACAACCGTGACTTTACAGTAGTTTCAAGCTTAAAATACTTCAGTGAGCAAGTAATACCTTCCATCCACCTTTTGAAAAAACACTTACCAGTGACATTCCAGCTTAAAATACAACAATTAAGCACATGTTCACGCTCCGTCAAATTCCCTCGCTTGGAATCCCCAAAAAAAAAAAATTATCGGCATCGCCTGTCGGTGACTCCGACTTACCAGCATTAAAGAGATAAAATAAAAAACTGTCCAGACTGACATGATAATAAATTCATTCCGGACATCGACGGAAAATATTACGATTTCAATATCAGTAAAAGCAAACGGTAGACAGACAAGTTAAAACTGCATGCAAAACAGCGCACCATAAAATTCGCAGCGAGAAAAATTTGATTCGAAAAACATTTTCCATTTTTCAGCTACCCCCCTCTCTCATGCCGTGCTCTTATATACAACATAACACACACATGGGCGCTTAATGTAATTAACTGTTCAATTTTGTATAAATACTTTAAAGTGTGCGTTTTCGCGCGCAAGTATGTGTAATGTACGATCACGTACAATTGCGTTGGTGTGGGTTAATTTTATCCAACACTGTTTGGTGTATATTGACGTGGGGTAGAGCGGGTAGTTTCACCCCCCACGTGGGGGTGATGACGATGACTGCGAGTCTGCGCAGTTGCCAGAAAGGGATGCAGAGACAAAAAGATATGTCTATAGTCTAGGCTTGATTAATACTAGTAATTTAACCAGGAATCGCCTGTTGTTACGGGCTGTTGATAAATTACTGATGATTCGATGTCAAGTTGATGACTGATGATTGTGATTCACAAAAAAAAAAATTAAAGAAAAAAATCGTGATGATTTACAGTTTACAAGAATGAGCCATACTTAAATAGTTATTGTGATAATTACCTAAGGGCACAATCAATTCTACTGTGTTTATAAATCATCAATCATCTGCCTAGCCTTGTCCCAACTATGTTGGGGTCGGCATCCAGTCTAACCGGATGCAGCTGAATACCAATATTTTACGTGGAGCGACTGCCTATCTGACTTCCACAACCCAGTTACTGGGTAATACGATACCCCTTGGTAAGTCTGGTTGTCACACTTTCGGGCTTCTGACGACTCGTAGAGACTGTCAACGAGCACAGCTGCTTAACGTGCTTTCCGAGACACGAAAGGGCCATGGTATGTAAAGATCACCCATCCACGGACCAACCACGGCAACCGTAGCTTAAATAAAAGATGAAATAATAAAATGATACCACTATTACCCGCGAAAGTTAATCAAACACTAGACAAAAAGAAAAATACATACATGCATACAGAAATTATTAGATCAATACATTTTTTTTTTGATCGTCTTTTCAAGACAACATTAAATCCCATAAAAGACAAAGATATTTCTAATACCCATACATTCCTACTGATTCGCCGAAGAACTAGCGCAATGATACACGTCGTAAAGTTATAACCTACCCCAATGTTAATTCAACCCCGAGGCGTTTGGAAAGTCAAAATTCTATCATAATCATTCAAATGATTTTCGAGATTAGGTTCCGCAGACAGACATTGATGATCGAGCCTATTAATGACTTCACCCCTCTTCAATCATCGAAGGGACGGTAGAATTAGAGGCGGTTGAGTCGCGAAAACCGTGATTTTTGCGTTGAAAATAATCTTCTCAATTTTCTAAGCCCGTTGCAAGTATCTTAGCGCAAACAACAAAATAAATCTTGTGCCAATAAAGGAGGGACCTGTGGCTAAGTACAGCCGGACGGGTCGATCGATCAGGGTAAGCAACGCTTGGCGCGGTTGGTCCGTGGATGGGTGACAATATTATTAATAATAATAATATCCTGGGTCATTCCACACACGGTCATCTGATCCCAAACTAAGCAGAGCTTGTACTATGGAAACCAGATAACTGATATACTACATACACTACTTCTTTTTTGTAAATACATACTTATATAGATATATACACCCAGACTTAGGACAAACAGGCATGTTCATGCACACAAATGTTTGTTCTGGATGGGAATCGAACCCACGACCTGCGGTGTGATAGGCGGTATACAAAAAAAATATACGGTATTTAACCAACCACGCCAGCTGGCCTGTCAAATATTTACATACCTCTGTGCCTTGGAAAACACGCAAAGCCGTTGGTCCCGGCTGTCATTCGTTAATCTTTGACAGTCGTTACGGGTCGTCAGAAGCCCGAAAGTCTGACAATCAGTCTTACCAAGGGGTAGTCTCATCATATTACCCAGTAACTGGGTTATGGAGGTCAGATAGGCAGTCATTCCATGTAAAATACTGGTATTCAGCTGCATCTGCCTAGACTGGAAGCCGACCCTAACATAGTTGGGAAAAGGCTAGGCAGATTTATTGATATTGATGATTGATGTAATATATGATGACAGTCCATGTACAGACGCCAGCACATCAAGTTACCCGAAAAAATCAAAATTTCCCAATCAACCTTGAACCTAATGGTATAGCGATAAAATTTTAAATCTATTAAAGAAAGGAGATGTTCCAAAATGTATGGACCTTGGGCCAGGAACGTGTACACTATACATAAAAATAGGGAAATACATTTAAAACAGTTCTCAACTGCCCAATTTCTTTAAAATGGCTCTGTTTGCTGGTAAACCACAATTAATTACACTTGAAATTGCAACATACAACAAAAACCCGTCATGGGGGTAAGTTGTCATTTTGATTGATTAATGACGTTTGACACGTTAATACTCTAGATGAGGACTGAAGTGACACTGTTGTGACAGCTGACAGTCCTCTTTCTATGATCAATGGTCGATCTATGGTTTACTGTCATTGTTTTTATGCACACAGTAACTAAATCGGTGAGACGCCATGTTGAAAGTCGATAAAAATAATTGATAAATATCAATTCCCTACCACAACGGAATACATTTAATTGAATTATCTGTATTTTTCCCGGATTCTGCGGATTTTTCTCTTTTTCTTGAGTGTACACAGACCTGGCCCATTTTGAAACATCTCCTTTGACAGATTGTAGTAGCTTGAGGTGCTGGCGTCTGTACAATTAGATATTACAAATACATTCGCAAACTTAACTAGTTTTCTTACAGAGACAAACAAAACATTATCATAATATATGTATATACTCGTAGGTATTCGTGTTTTCCTCGGAATGTGAACCTGGACCCTTTGACCAACAGGTTTCACTAATAGCACAATAGATAAGGCTAACATCCTGGTAGGATCAGATTGCCAATTTATTGGTAATAGGTTCGAATCCCTTGGTGATAATTTCTTGTGTTTTTTAGAGTTCCGTTTGTATAATGAAGTAGAAAATTTCTTGTTATTTTTGTGTGTGATATTTTCAAAACGAGTGGGAAGCTTTTTGAATAAACTAATATATATTTTGTGGACATTTTATTTTGTCTGTCTTAAAAAAAATAGATTTAAATTAGGTTATAGTTCTCAGTAGAGACCAAAATCTAACAATGACTTTACTTTATTGTAAAAATTCGTTGATCGAATTCATGAAAGCAAGATAATCATGAAATATATGTTTCAGATTATAAAATAGAAAACAACAATATGATTTTTATGCTTTGTTCTCCAGCTAAGGCTCTCTAGATATCTAAAGCCTACGATATGAAGTTCCGGAATAACGCAAGAAGAAAATAATACACGTACGGCAAGTTTAGTACAGAACCCCGAAGAGCGTAGTTGACTCTTCCTTGCTAGAAATATTGTGTTCTCCTTGAAAGTGTGTACGAATATTACCGTTATCATATACAATTTAACTTTACTGACATGAACAGTAATTTATGATGCATTAAACAATATTAGAAACGAAAATCATAGGTTTTTTTGCCTAAACATTTTTCACTTCATTAATAAACTCTGATTAAAGTCCAGAGACGTTTAAACGACAATCAAACTAAGATTAAACAAACGTAAGTAAAGAGCAGAGGTGACCAAGTGGTAACGGCACCGACTTACGAGTTGTAGGTCGTGGGTTCGAACCCAAGCAGACGCTTTACTTAGTGTAATTATGGTTCCGTACCAAAATGGTAAAAAGGAACCCTTATGGTGCAATTCAGTCTGTCTGTCTGTTTATCTGTCACAGCTGAATATCTCAAGAACTACTAATGCTATCAACTTGAAATTTGGATTAGTTTTTGATGACGTTAGTCCAACTATTTTGCTAATAAGTGAGAAATAAAAATATATATATTTCTCTTTACAATAGGGACTGAAATGGGGTCTTAAAATTTCGAGGTAAGGCTGCTGGGGCATGTGGGATATCATATGAAAGAGCGCTGTTTGCACATTCTCAAACATTTCTTTTTTAGACCGCATAGTTTTTGACTTTAGATGAAAAAATACCATTCCCCCCCTTATCTCCGAAGTTTGCTCAGGGAAAAGTCTGAAATTTTTCTATGTGATAAAAGTTAATGTAAAGATTACAGGAAAAATAATAACAATGTCTCTAAATAGCACACTTTTTCAGAAATCATCAACAAAAATTACATTAGTTCCACTATTGGTCAAGAGATAGCGCGACCTAATACTGCAATATTCTACACCGCAGTACTAAAATTCTCTGATGAATATAGGCCTTGCCGATGAAAATTTAAAAACATTTCACGTTTTACAACCAAAATGTTTATATGATGGTACGGAGCCCTGGGTGCGCGAGTCAGACTCGCTCTTGACCGGTTTTATTTTATTTTATCACCATTCTCTCAAAAAGGGGGCAGAAAACATCGTGAGGAAGCTGCCATGTCCTAGAATCAAAAATTCGAAGACATGTGACATCTGCCAACTGTGGATCGCGGCCTACTCCCTCTCACAGAGTCAAGGCGTCTCAGCAGTTGGAACAATATAGGCTGATTATGTACTTACGTGATCCTTAACACTTTCATCGTAGCAATAAAACTTCTCTTGTGTTTCGTTTACCGCGCTGGTAACGCAGTGTAATAGATATTTTTCTCACTTACAGAAATAAATTCTATACATGTATTTATTTATTTATTTTATTAATAAAATAAAAATAAGTTTATACAATCACTTTTCTACGAGTGTGTGTGTGCGTGCGTGTTGGAGTGTGTGTGTGGGTGTGTGTATGTGTGTGTGTGTGTGTGTGTGTGTGTCTGTGTGTGTGTCTGTGTGTGTGTGTGTGTGTGTGTGTGTGTGTGTGAGAGAGAGTGAGGGAGATTTTGAGTCTAAGTGGTTAAATAAGCCAATAAAATCACCAGCAATTTTTATTATTAAGTCATACGTTGTAAAAGTAACTCTGTGTCATTATAATTTAAACTGTGAAGCCATGTCTTTAACTTTTCTTTACATTCATAAACTTTTTTATCATAAATATATATTAGTTTGTTTATTTTATTGTATAAAAAAGCTGAACGTTTTTTGTATTGTATACTGGCAAATTCTGTCCTAGTTGCAGGAACGTTTACTATGCAGTGTTTTTTTTTTTTTTTAACAGGTAATACCCAAGCTAACAAAAGTAGTCATGATTGCTAATTGTCCAATCCCAAGTAGCGGGTCTGGGTAGACGCACAAGCTACACAGCGGATAACATACAATCACCCTCTAGAATTCCGTCAAAGAGCAAGAAAATATGTCCAAACGCCGAGAGACACTATTAAGGATTCTGAATGCACGAATCACCGGTGCAAACTTGAACTTTAAAAAATATTTTTTAAAATGAATTAATTATTTTATATATTTACTATCGACTCGAAAAGAAAATTTAACAACTGTAATTTTCTGCCTTCTTAGATTACAATATATTCTTGTAACTTTCACCAACTTTCTCTCAATTTTAACCACCACCAATCAACAACTAAAACAATCACCCACAAATAGTTTTAGCCAACATCAAAAATGCAATTAAGGGGGAAGCGTCAGGGTAGCCCGCTTTTTTTTACATTTTTTGCAATTTGCAAGTCTGTATTAAGTTGTATGTTAAATAAAGTATAATTCGTGGCCGTAACAAATATATTTTTACAGATTTATAATCATTAGAATCAGTAATACAACTCCTTAAGTTAGTATAATATTCAAACGTCAAGATTTCATGAAATAGTAATTCATTAGGATTACCTGGTCTTAAAGAGTTGTATATCACACTTTAATGATTATAATTATGTAAATAGCTACTTGTTATGGTCGCGAATTACATTTTGATCAACGTACAACCTAATATAGACTTGTAAATTGCAAAAAACTTAAGAAAATTTGAATTTCGCGGGCTACCCTTTTTTTTTTGTGGATGGGAAATCATCAAATAACTTCTCCCGCTCTGGGTGGAGCGGAAGGGCGTGTCAGACTTTTACTGACTAAAACCCACCCGTGTTCCTTCAGTTGCCTATGCCAGGGCCACGGTATCTTTTTCAAACAACCCGCGACCCCAGCGGCATCGGCCCTATTGGACCCCATCTTTTGCTGACATCTCTTTGAGGCGCGCGTGGAACACAACGCGCCGTCGACCCGGGCGGGCTACCCTGACGCTTTCGCCTTAACGCACAATACCTGTATCACACGTGGCTAGTGCCTATTTGAAACGCAAGCGGTACCACCGGTCTATTGAACGAGAAAGCGATCCCACCATCCCTATCCCAGACAATGCTTTAAAATTATTGCAGATCTGGACACGGGACTCGTTGCTTCTCTATTGAGAACTAAACGGTGTGGCAGTTTATACACACAGTTTAGTTCATAGATTTAGAAGTATGTATTCCTTTTAAAGTTCGGTTTTTTTAAATTTATTTATTTATATAGGCAAAGGAAGTTTTTAAGGAGATTACGGGTGATGGAGGTGTGTGGAAGAAAAAGACGTAGCTACTGCGCTGACCACGTAATTTGAGAAAAGAGCTCTAATAGTAATAGCTATAATAGTTTTTTTTATGAATAAGAGGGTATGAGTTCTATCGCCGTATGATTCTAAACAGGACCGTAGAACAACTGACAATCGTCATATTTTATTATAGACGATACAATTAAGTGAGTCAACTTTTTTCTTGAGAACGTTCGTTGTTATGGATGAGTAATCAGCAGACATATAATTATTAATTTGTCATAGTTCTCATAATCACTTCAATCAGTCAGGTAGCTATAGTAAAAATCTACTTGTAAACTGCTGTTGATATGAACAGACAACAAGAACCGTTTTTAGGGTTCCGTACCAAAATGGTAAAAAGGAACCCTTATGGTGCGACTCAGTGTGTCTGTCTGTCTGTCTGTCACAGCTGGATATCTAAAGAATTAGATGACGTTTGCCCAACTGTTTTGCGAACAAGAAAGAAATAAATTGTATATATTTTTTTGCAACAAAAAGAAAGGGAGTGTTAAAAATTGTAAATAAACTAGGGCATGTGGGATATCATATGAAAGAGCGTTGTTTGCACATTCTCAAACATTTTTTTCTTTTTTAGGCCGCATATTTTCCGGTAAGGACCAGGCCCGTGTCGAAGAGTTACCGTGGCCCTGGCACAGGCTTCTGAAGGAAGTCGGATGGGTTTTAGTCAGTAGAAGTCTGACACGCCCTCTCGCTCCACCCAGAGCGGGAGAAGTTATTTGATGATTTCCCATCCAAAAAAAAGGCCGCATATTTTGCAACTTTGATGAAAAATGTAAAAAAAAAAATACCATTCCCCCCTTATCTCAGAAGTTTGCATAGAGAAAAATCTGAAATTATTCTGTGTCATAGAAATTTATGTAAAGATTACAGGAAAAATAAAACGATGTCTGTAAATAGCACACTTTTTTTATATATTATATGTTGGTACGGAACCCTCGGTGCGCGAGTCCGACTCGCTCTTGAGCGGTTTTATTTTTAAGAGTAACCCTGGTATTTCTTGCAGGCTCTTCTCCATAGGTAGCGCCCTATTGGAACTGCGCACCTAGATTCTGACGTCTCATAAGAAGTGTCCATGTAGGTTTATGTGAAATATGTTTTAAGAGCAGCGGTGGCCCAGTGGTAACAGGGACTTACGAGTTGTCATGGGTTCAAACGCAGGCAGGCACTCTACTTTGTGTCGTGTTGTTGTGGGTTCGAACCAACCCAGGCAGGCGCTTTACTTAACATCTAGACGCACTGCCAGTTACCATCCCTACCTAGTTGCTATTCCACCAATTCGCACTAAGCGCTTCCAAATGTCTTTTATAATGCGCACAGCAAAAGAGTGGAACTCACTACCTGCGTCTGTGTTTCCGAGCACATACAACCCTAATCTCTTCAAAGTGAGAGTGAACAGGCTTCTTCTGGGTAAGCTCACTCCATCGTCGACTCTGTCTCTGTCGCCTCCGACCTAGACTAGAGTCAAGAGCAAACCCATCTTAAATAAAAATTAAAAAAATAACTGCGTGAATTTTAGGTAATTTTATCACACGAGCTTTTTCACAAGGAGCTTTATCATTACATCCATAGTAACTTCTCAATCAATACATACAGAGGTTCCATCATATTTTATTTGGAGATCAACATGAAAATGTTACATTATATAAAGGCTGATCATGTATTTACATAAACGGCCAATACTTTGCACGACGGCTTTAAGCCTGTACGTCCAATATATATTTATTAATTTCTGATAATTTTTACATGCAACACCATTTTCACGAGGCTTACGGACGTCGCGTCGGGAAGCGGTGGAGCGTCAGCAAAAAACGATTGTGGGAGGTCATTTTAGGGTTGTTTTTTTAAGCTTTAAGAATTTTTCTTTAAGACTGTTTACTAAATCTGCTGCTGAAACCATTATTGGCCACTGACTCCGAGTCAGTACCTAATAACGGTTTACGGTTTAAGTTTCACATTTCACTCACAAAGATTACAATGATTAACTTCATGAAGAAAAATAGAAAAAGTTTAAAAGCAGCGGTTTCATCGGATCATAAAACTTAAATCTATCTATCTATACATATAATATATGGATAGATAGATATTTTTTGTTTTGTTTTGTTCGCCTCATTACTGGGGTGGTTAAGCAAAAAGAAAATTAGGAAAACCCAATGCTAGTTAAGTTATAAGAGATAGTTGGTAAAAACTTAAAATATTTAAACATTTTCAAAACATAAAATGTTTAAAAATATTTAAATATTTATAGTTATTTATTTATTTTTATTTTATTTTATTTTATAGTTTTAGTCTTTAAAAGTTGGTAAAGATTTTGTTTCCGTGACTACTTTCGGTAATTGATCATAGAGTTATAATATAATAATAATGCTTAACAATAAAATAGACCAATAAAGCCAAATAGTTTATAGTAATTTTAAATGTTACTTTTAGTTTCTAAGTAGTTTCTCTCCAATGTCTTTTTTTTTTCTTTAAATATACACACATACGTACACCTATAATTTGTGTATACATTAGCAGTAATACCTTTCCTAAATACTCATGTAAAACAATCTTGAATGTATATGCTGTGTGTGTTCTTTAATAAATAACTAATTAAATAGTTATAACTACTTTAGTAGTAATACTTTAAATATTTGTCCAGTTCAATCCGGCCATGGGCAGTCAGTCGTGCTATAATTATCATCCTGGTTACTTATATTTATGACATAAACTAGAAGGAATAAGAAAAGTAAAAGTAAGTAAAACACGTTAATTTCAACATTCAAAAATACAATATGGAGGTATCGTTGGTCTCAAACTAGGCACAGCCTGTATCTTGACCACCATTAAATAGGTAAAACATTTTAGTAATTTTTAAATAAATACATTGAAATATGTTAAAGTCCGGCCAACTTCAAGTTTTATTTAAATGTATTCATAATATTTTATTAATATTTATTTTTTCAACTTTTGTTTTAATTTATTAAGCTAGTTAGCCTCATCGATACTACAAAATAGACAGTCAATTTACAGACAAATTAACTAAGTAAGGAAAAACTATAATCAGTTCTTAAAATAAAATTTACCTGTTTCTCATAATTGCTGTTCTCGAAACGAAAGAAGAATATGAAGACAATAAACCATTTATCACTTATCAAATACCTAATAATAATAAAATAATAATAAGAAAAAAAATCTTTGTTCATAGAACTTGCCTCTTTTTTGCGAACCCTACCGCTCACTGCAACGCATGCAGTTAATAATGATATATAGAATTTTGCGAGCGCTCCCTTAATCTGTTGGATTACTTGGTGATGCGAGGCGACAACAGCCTGTGTAATCATCACCATCATCATTGGTAATCATTATAGCTTTATCACAGGTGATGAAGACGTGTTCTTTACAAAAGCAAAGGTAAAACACGTTTTGTAGGTTTTTGGTAAAGGCGATAGATACATTTACAGAGAATGATGATATTTAATATAATCAACATTTTTTTTTTGAATTTTTGAATCTTCGACCATCACTTGTCATCGGATGAGGTAGTAGTCTAACGCGGCTTGCGTTTGACTATTACCATGCAAACAAAATATCAATCAGAGAGAGAATCAGAGAAAATGTAGTCATTATATCAAAATTTTGTTGAATCTAACCGATTTAGTTTATTTTTAATCGATTTCAAAAAAAGAAGGAGGGTCTCACTTCGTCGGAATCTTTATTTTTTTTATTTTTTTATGTATGTTCCCCGATTACTCGAAGACGGCTGAACTGATTTGGAAAATTCTTTTTTTGTTTGAAAGCGCATAAAAACTAAAATACAGATCCAAGGCAACTTCCGAAATTAAAGTTATTATTCACTTTGAAGTGTTATTTTGGTAGTCGGTTTTGTTTTTTGGAAAAAACTTTTTGTGTGAATATCGCCTTTCTATCATATTATATCATACATTCATAAAGGGGGAGACCCTTCGGAAACGATCAATTGCAATTGTCAATTTTTACACATTGATGCGTAAATTGATCGTCTACCAAGTGCGATTGACAATATGACCACAATAGAAATTGATGGCAATTGATCAAATGTGATTGATCCATGCAATTTTCCAGGTTTCAAATAAGAGTCCAGACCTGCACCCTAATTGCATAACACATCGTCAATTGGAATCTGAATCATTTTAAAGCATATTGCTAATCGAAAAAATTGCCTGCTCGACAAAGTAAATCACGCAATGAATGTTGTTAAACTGTCAAAATGAAACCGATTCCGATTGATAGTGTGTTACGCAATTAGGGTGCTTGCAGTCAAGACCACTAAACTGATGTGATTATCACTGCTTTCTTTTAAAATCAAAATCAAAATCAAAAGTCATTTATTCAAACTAGGCTGAGAATCAGCACTTTTTGAAAGTCAAAATTACATAAGACAGTCCCCCAAAAACGCCCGCCCTTCACCACTTCCTAGTGCTTTAGCTGGGGAGAAGAAGTGGCGCAACAAACTCCCCAGCAGCACAGCTGTCTGTTCAGTTAAAAAAATGATTCTATATAATACTGCGCATAATAATTTAGGTACATTACGCAACACAAAACATTAAATTAAATTATTTGCTATAAGTAAGCTAGCACACGCCAATATACCAAAAAAAAAAAAAAACGAAAACAATACTCAAGCAGAAACAAAATACAAAACTAAAAACGTAAGCAGAACTTTATACCTAAATAAAAGCCTCCAGTAATAAAGGGCGTGCCCACTTACATATAGCCGTACATGTAGTCGTAACTCACAAGTCACAGATAGGGATAAACTAGGACCATCGAAGTAAAATCAACAACGAGTTAAATTACTAATAACAAAACAAAACCAAGGTCAGCAAGACGACCTGTCACCACAAGCAGCACCCGTTCACGAGTATAACGCAAAAATCAGCCATTACCCCCCTCGCCATATTTGAGGGAAGGAGACAACCCGACCCCCGACGCTACCGCAAGCAGTGACATCTAAGGGAGCATGACGAACTTGCTGCCGGTTGCTCGGGCAAGAAAAACTATGATCAATTGTCGAGGTCACTAGCTAACCACATATTGCAATACCACTCATAAAAAATAAATAAACATTGAAATGAGTAGATTATGTCAATAAAAAATAAAAATAAAATTAAAATAAATTGACCTTGAGAGTCAAAGAAAATAAATAATTATATGAACTCATATAACCTGTCAGTAGCTATGCTAATTCTGGAGAAAGAACATAAACATTGTCTTAAGCTAAACACAGCGACCAACTATTCTTATCGTTTAAGTAATCGTTGATAGAATAGTATGCCTTTGAACAAAGGTTAGATTTTACTTTAGCTTTGAACGCATTAAAGGGCAAATCTAGCAAAGAAGAGGGTAGCTTGTTATAAAAAGTTATACCAAGCCCAACAAATGAGTTATGAACCTTATGAAGCCGGTGAAATGGAGCACGTAATTTGTCCTTATTTCTGGTGTTAACATTGTGAATATCACTGTTTTAAGTGTATAAATGTATATTTTGTCTAATATATAAGATGTTGGCGAAGATGAATTGTGATGCCAAGATGAATTGTGATGAATTGTGATGCCACATTTATTTGAACAGGGTTCTTCTGGGTAAGCTCACTCCATCGTAGACTTGGTCTGTGTTACCTCTGACCTAAAGCAAACCCATCTCAAATAAAAAAAATATTTACAAGTGAAACAGTATTTAATTTAACGTAGATAAAGTCCAAATTTAACAACAAATGCCATATCCTAGTCCTGAAACGGGTAGTTACTAGCTCCCTCAGCTTGTTTGAAAATACCCCGAAAGCTATTCGCTATACGCTTCCAAACGATGAATGGTAGTATATACAGGGTAGCAGAGATATTGACGCACTACCTATTACCATGGATTCAGTACATGTTTCTGGACCACCATATGTAGAAATTTTTCGTCGGTTAATCAAAAAAAAAAAAAAAAATGGCTGTTCCATACATTTTGACCACGTAGGTATTGCACTTTTTTATGAAAAAGCTGAACGACAAAAATTTATACATCCTGCTAGGGTCACGGGTTATTTGAAAGAGTTACCGTGACCCTGGCACAGGCAACGCCCTCCCGCTCCGCGAGCGGGAGAAATTATTTGATGTTTTCTCGCCCAAAAACTGGGGTCTAGATCATGTCCTCAATTCATGGTTACAGTTAGCGCGTCGATTGTCTCTGCCGCTCTGTAGACTTGTCGCTTCGATATCAACACATACGAGTATGTTAGCTTGTTTTCAACCAAAAATAGTCGAGCATAAATTCAACCTACGCTTATCCAGGTTTCTCTCTTAGTTCAAACTGTGCACTCTCGTTGACTCTATAGTGGCAACCGCATAGATAGATAAATACTCGTAGTAGAAAATTTCGAAAAAAGAATGTGTATGTGTCTGCTAAGCCGTGGAGGCCATTTGCCCGCCATAAATAACGATATCCTATGTACTTTGTGATTCAATAAAAAAAATAAAGACTAAAAACTGTGTTTTCTATTTAATTAAAATTTTGGGTCACTTTATACGGGGCAATTTTTTATCAGATGCCAAATTTTCACAGGGTCTACCCATGAATATAAACAACTTTCACTATGGGACCAACTCTGAAATCCTTTACTACTGAATACCTTTTTTTGTTTGACTCGACCAAAATGTATGAAACAGCAGATTTTTTTTTTGTGATTTCGGAGCTGGTCCCATAGTGAAAGTTGTTCATATTCATGGGTAGAACACCCTGTGACTTTGGCACCTAATAAAAAAAAAAATGCCCTGTATAGAATATTAATATGAAACATGAGCAAGCAACGGAGTATAGAGGAGAGAGGAAGTGTTTTTAACCACAACTTTTAAAGTGGACAAAGACTGAGCATGCCTTAACGACTCGTGCAAGGCATTCCATAACCGTACTGCTTGAACTGTAAAACACTTCTCATAAAAACTGGTGGAATGTATCGGACATCACTAGTCTCAAGTTTTCCGATGACCTCAGATATCTATTATGTGTGTCATGAAGGAACAAAACATAGCATAACCATAGCATAATCAGCCTATAATGTTCCCACTGCTGAGTGAGAGAGAGTGGCATGTAATCCACCACGCGGGCCAAGTGCGGGTTGGTAGATGTCACATATCTTCGAATATTTGGTTCAAGACACGTTTCCTAAGAATTTTGAGCCGTTTTGAGAACAGTGGTGATGAAATAATTTACACAAAGTAAAGCGCCTATCTAGGTTCAAACCTAAGACACTCGTAAGTTCCGCTGTCACCACTGGGCCACTATTCTTATTTTGCAAGCACGACTGTGTTTATACAGGACATTTTTTCAAGCAGTGCACAAATTTTCACAGGGTGTTCTACTCATAAATATGAACAACTTTCACTATGGCATAAACCCTGAAATCAAGAAAATAATCTGCTGTTTCATATAAAAGTTCAATATCTACTCGACCAAAACGTATGAAACAGTTGATTTTTTTTTCGTGATTTCATTGTTGGTCAATCTGCCTAGCCTTTTCCCAACTATGTTGGGGTCGGCTTCCAGTCTAACCAGATGCAGCTGAATACCAGTATTTTACATGGAGCGACTGCCTATCTGACCTCCACAACCCAGTTACTGGGTAATACGATACCCCTTGGTAAGACTGGTTGTCAGACTTTTTGGGCTTCTGACGACCCGTAACGACTGTCAAAGATCCGGGACCAACGGCTTAACGTGCTTTCCGAGGCACGGAGGATTCTCGGTATGAAAAGATGGTCACCCATCCACAGACCAACCCCGGCAAGCGTAGCTTAACCTGATGGATCGACCCGTGGGGCTGTTATTACTTAGCCACAACCTCCTTTCATTGTTGGTCCCATATCATATTCATGGGTGGAACAACCTGTGAAAATTTGCGCACTGCTTAAAAAAATGTCCTGCACATAGGGTCCTGAGTTTGATTCTCTGATCTCGCAGAGTGTGTATGGTTTTCCATCAAAAATCTGTCACCACGGATGGTCAATAGATGGCGCCACGTGTTTTTCAAATCACGATTGAATTATAAATATTATTATAGTAACTCGTGTCAGTAGCGTGTACGAGTTTATTTTTATTTTTTATTTAAGTACCTAATACATTTTGTGAGTCTAGAGTGTCGATAGACCAGTTTTTCATCCTCTTAATTATCCTAACTAGTAATATTATAAATGCGAAAGTGAGTTGGTTTGTTTGTTACGCTTTCACGCTAAAACGGCTGACCGGATTTGGATGAAATTTGGCACATAGATAGACCATGACCTAGAAAAGGACATAGGCTTCTTTTTATCGACATATTATACAGGCGAAGCCGCGAGCGGAAGCTACTCAAACTATAATGCCAACTTCCTTCGAAATTCTTTTAGTTCAAACTACTCACTAAACTCATTTGCATAGAAAAACTCCAACCTTCAAACGTCTGCAGGATGTCTAGTTGTGCCTAAAACCTAGATATTTAAACCTTCTGCTTTTAACGAGGATTCACCTAATGACTATAAAAACTTCGAGTAAAAATAGTCATGGCAAATGTCACAGTGCCAAGTGACATATAAGTTAGATCATGACGCGATGAAGAAGTTACATCGCACCAAGTGTGAGAATTTTGTATGCCGCTTCTTATTTCTGTCCAAAATTTTTTCTCGGATAGAATCCCTTATTAGCAAATAAATCATTGCTCTAATAGACTGTGGGAATAAGCAGTATCAGCCTGCGATATTCCTACTGCTAGGACACAGGCTTACTCTATGTGGGCTGTAATCTACCACGCGTGCCCAGTGCGGATTGGTAAATGTAATTTTTGGTTCTAGGACATGCAGGTTTCCTCACGATGTTTTTCTTTATCGTTTTTGAGAGCAGTGCTGATGAAATAATTTACACAATAATAATATAATTATCTTCTATAAAAGTAGCTACAATAAATACCTGGTATTAATGTAAAGAACCACAGTTTTAACTTCCCAAAATTCTTTTTTTTTTTTTGGGATCACAGTTTTATCTCATCATTCTCCTGCCCTTGTCCCAATTTATTCGGGGTCGGCGCAACATGTCTTTTTCTTCCATACTTCTCTATTAGTCGTCATCTCGGTAGTCACTCCCTTTCTGGCCATATCATCTTTCACACAGTCTATCCATCGTTTCTTTGGTCTTCCCTTACTCGTATAGCCCTCCACGTTCATACTCAACACTTTCCTGACGACATTTTCCTCATTCCTCCGCATCACATGCCCATACCATGACAACCGATTTCCACACAACTTTTCAGTCACCGGAGTCAATTTCAGACTTCCTCTTACATACTCATTTCTTATTCTATCCATTCGCGTAATACCACACATCCCTCTTAGCATTCTCATCTCGGCTGCATGCAATTGCCTTTCATTCATTCTTTTTATGGCCCAACATTCTGATCCATACAAGACAGCAGGTCTAACCATTGTTTTATAAATCTTCCCCTTTAGTTTAAGGGGAATGCGAGAGTTGCAGATTGTTCCCGTGACCTGCCGCCATTTCATCCATCCAGTGTTAACTCTGTGCTTAACAGTCCGGTCTACTTCGCCATCGCTTTGCACAAGTGAACCAAGATACCGGAAGTCGGAGCAGACCGGGAGAAGCGCGCCATTCAGCGCTATGGCTTCAGCACTGGAGAGACCGCCGAAATTGCAGAACATATACTCGGTCTTGGTTCTGCTAATTTTCAAGCCGACATTCTCCAGTTTCCGTTGCCATTTCTCCAATCTGCTCTGGATCTCAGGTCCATCTTCACCGACAAGAACGATGTCGTCGGCAAATAGCATGCACCAGGATGCCTCTTCCTGTATGTCCGCCGTCAGAGCGTCCATAATCAACAGGAAGATGTAAGGACTTAAAGCCGACCCCTGGTGCAAGCCTACCGCCACACTGAACTCGTTGGTGTTGCCAGCAGCCGACCGGACGTAGGTATAAGATTGACTGTACATAGCACGAATTAACTCTACATACTTCCCTGGTAAACCTTTCTCTTTCAAGGCCTACCACAAGACATCCCGAGGTACCCTATCATACGCTTTTTCCAGATCAATGAACACCATGTGCAAGTTATTGTGTGTACGTCTGTACTTCTCGCACAATTGGCGGAGTTCAAAAGTGACGTCCACTGTTCCTCGACCTGGCATAAACCCAAACTGGTTTGGGGTAATCTCACTCTCCTCTCGCAATATTTTCTCTATTATTTTCCCCCATACCTTCATACTATGGGACATAAGCTTTATCCCTCGATAGTTTTTGCATTCCTGTACGTCACCTTTATTCTTGAAGATGGGCACTAGCGAACTATTGCACCATTCTTGTAGGATCGCTTCTTCATGCAACAACTTATTGAAGAATAAAGTCAGCCACATACATACATCTTCTTTCAAACACTTCCATACTTCTACTGGTATGTCATCTGGGCTCATGGTCTTTCCATTTTTCATACTTTGGACTGCCTTTCTTACTTCATCCATGCTAATTTCCCTCACCAAACCCATATTTGTTTACACAGTATCACAGTTTTATCTAACAATTATTAATGCAATATTTAAAATTTTGTTATCTTATTTTTTAATGAATAATGTAGATAATGTTTCTTTTTTATTAATGATTTTTTTTTGCATATTTACTTTGCATGTTATAGTTAATATTTGTATGTCTTAAGACAAAACATAGCGTACTCCTTTATATTATATGTATGACCTATTGTATACCTATGTTTTTCAAATAAACGTTATGATTATGATTACGTTTTCTGTATTTTTTTTAATGAATAATAGAATGTTTCTTTTTTATAAAGGATTTTTTTTTAGCATATTTACTTCGCATGTTATAATATTTGTATGTCTTAAGACAAAACATAGCGTACTATTTTATATGTATGACCTATTGTATACCTATGTTTTACAAATAAACTTTATGATTATGAATCACATGACTGGTTTCGAACCTACCACCTACAACTCGCTCTACTTTAGGTATACCTAACTTAGCGACAAATGCGAAGAAAGTTAATCCAGAATATCCCAAAGCCTAAAGTATAGACAGAAAAAGAGCGGTTGTGAGTTTGAACCTCACTAGTCTAACTATTGACTTGAAACTAGCTCCAGAATATTCAAATAAGTGAGAGAGACAAACAAACTTCCAAAGAACAGTAAAAGGATTGTGAAGTGCCGATACGCAGCGCGAGTCTTGGAGGCAATTACCTACATTTCATACAATTTTTTACATAAATATTGTTTCGGTCGATAACGTTTTTACCCCCTTAAACCTTTTTGAAATGAGTTAAATTTTGTCTCATTACATTCAGTATACCTTAATCTAGGTTTGTGCGTTTTTCTTTTTTAGTAATTCAATTTAATTTAATTATAAATAAAAAAATGAAAACGCTCGAGGAAGTTTTTATGCATGCAATATTGATTTATAATAAAAACGTATGAACCTAGTTTTTTTTATAATACCTACATCATTTCTAAAAATTATGAAAATTAGACTTACAGGGAGAAAAACGCTATCGCTTTTTGTATGAAAATTTACAGCTTCACAATCCTCTTAAGTAATCATTACAAAATAGACCAACCTTCTTTGGACCATCACAATCAATAATTATAATCATACAATTATTAGCCTATGGAAGAGCTCGTGATTAAGTAAGCCACGCTTGTCGGGGTTGGTCCGCCTTTACATATTGAGACTCCTCCGTGCCTCGGAAAGCACGTTAAGCCGTTGTTGATCCCGGCTGTCATTCGTAGATCTTTGACAGTCATTACGGGTCGTCAGAAGCCCAAAAGTCTGACAACCAGTTTTACCCAGTAACTGGGTAGTAGAGATCAGATAGGCGGTCACTCCATGTAAAATACTAGTCTTCAGCTGCGTCTGGTTAGACTGGAAGCTGACTGCAACATAGTTGGAAAAAGGCTAGGCAGATGGATTTTTGATTGCATCACCTTGTAATAGGCATATCTTAACTCTCTTGGTTCCACCACTTACACCAAAAGAGCAACTCTTCTAACTGAAACCATAATGATTAGAAGTCATTAACAAATTGTATGAAGTCGTCACGTATTATCCCATTAACAAATTAGTCCACACACTAGTTCGAATCCATAATTTTTCGATAGCAGGTCAGTTTCCATTGACCAATACCTCGAGGCTAATGAACTATCATCGCGGGAAAATGTGACGGTCAAAAATACGATTAGCATTACACACCCAAGTTCAATTTCAAACCTTCTGTAACAAGCAGAGGGTGCAATTTAAAATGGATGAAAAGGTTCGGTAGTTGAAAAGTTGTGGCTGCATTTTCTATTAGGGATATTCACGCTATGTTTGAGGGGGTTAGCAGTGAGCGCAGTGTCAATGATTTTAGAGATTGGGGGTTGATGTTTTAGTGATATTGAATTAGTAATGAAGGTTCGAATGTTTTGCTGGAAGTTTTAGACACTCTACAGTACCATAGGTTCAGTGGTTAAAAAGTCCATGATGTTGATAAAGAATATGAAAAGGGTATACTCACGTATTGTTTTCAAATCTAGGTTCAATGTAATGACGGTAACCAATCGTTGAGTAAAGAGAGCCTGTAACATAAAGCACTTTAACAACGATATCCACCCTTTCTACCTACCCTATAAGTAAAACAACATGAATATAATACTACATGACGTGTTTATATACAACCGAACTTTATTTATATACGTTTTCAAGAACCACACAACGACACAGATACACGAGTACATAAAGCTATTGATCCATTTTCCATAAAGCTCTTTATGAATATAATGTTCGGTAAATACTTTATTCTAACCGGCCAAATAACAAACAAATATGATACACACATGGATAGTGCGCTTAGAATGTCCTAGGTAGCTCACGCACACAGGGAAACGTGCTGAGTTTTATAATAAACACGTAAAATCATTATTTGATGATTTCGAGGTACGCGAGTCATCGGGGGTGAGGTGGGTGGCAGGAGGCCCTCATCCCAGCCACCGAGGGGTTGCCGATGCAGCAGCAATGCAACCTACCCATCAGTGTGGCCGGCGAGGCTGCTGGTGTCGCGTGTATACCACCTACGCAGCGCGAGAAAACCTACCGCGCAAAAAATAACAAAAATCTACTGAAAAAATTCAACAATTATTAACATCAATATACAAAACGGCCTAAAATTCAAAAATCGAAATAAAAAAAACCAAATTTGGTGACAAAATTCGAAATTTTGCGCGCATGCGTCTTACGCACCGCTGCCGCCCGCCGACACATTCAGAAATAGTTTTATGCAATAGACTCTCTTAATTTTTCTCCACAACACACCATAATCATAATAAATAGTATTAAGTGAATTTGTAATCAATAGTATTCAGCAACACTTGAACTCTATAGACTTATAAACAACCGGTTTCATTTTACTGTAAAACTAGTGTTAAGGCAACTGAAGGCAGTTTGACTCGGATTTGTCGTACCAGGGCTATTTAACATCAACGACCATCCGGGAGAAGCAGCTATCAAAAATTAAAAAGAAGAAGAAGAGAAGATCACATGGGAAGTCCGCGCAAAAGACCATGGCACTATAGACGCGGACTAAAATAAGTTAAATGCGCAAGAAATTGAAAAAAGCTAAGATTTCGTAGCTAAGGGGAATCTAGCAAAACAAATAACAACCAGCGCCATTTGACGATAAAGAAACACGTTTTTTCGCAATAGAACAAGTTTTAAGTTTATATCAACCGTTATTACAAGGAATCAATAGAAAAGAGAATTTAAATCTTACGTTTTTTGAGTACATTTAAACAACACTGGTTAATTTTGGAACTTTTAAATATAATTTAAATTGATTTTTATAATACAAAACTCTCTATATATATCTAGTGAAAAGTAATTTAGTGAAAGACTCTGGACCTACACGTTAAGGCTAAGTGATATTTGAAATATTTGGCAAATAAGTTTTGGGAAAAGCTTTCGACCAATTCATCAACCGCTCCAGACATTGGTGGATGAAAACAAATAAGCAAAACAAAAACAAATTCTTGTGCCTTAAATTGGCCTTAAATTATAAGTAAAAAAAAGGTAAGATAAAATTACTTCAAAAAGTTACAAAAAAAAAAAAATCGAAATTTTACCGAGTTTACCTACCTGTTGAAGCGACTTCTAGATTTGTTTAAATAGTACAAAATTAAAATAAAATTAACGTTAAGACTTAGTTAAATATTTGCGTTATTTCTATACCTATAACGTTTTATATGAGTATGTATAATTAATGGGCATAACAAGGGCAGACATACAATAAACAGACAATACTAAAGAAGACGTAGAAGAAGACAGTTAAGAAAAAGAAGACAGAAGAATATATACAAGAAGACTTTACAGAACATATACAGATCTTTACACCTTTAAACGACGAAACAGACTTATTTCGTCACCCAGAAGACAGAACTCAGGTAAGATACTCATGATATGAAAATCTGATGAAACTAAAAATGAAAATGCCCGTCCATCTTTGTTTTCCACGCGGTGCTTTGTGGTTGAAATAACTGGAAAGCACTGCTCAAAATTCTAGAGAAAACAGTATAATGTGAATGCTAGTTTCATCATTTTACATTTTAAAACATTCACGTTATTTTTTGGTATATTCATTACGTTAAAATTATATAATGAGCAAAATGGCCGCCCGCTATTATAATAAAATTGACATCTATTATCTCGCTCGCTCTTACGGGAGCCGTATCGACTGTTTCATCTTTTTCAGGATCATTCTCGAATTCGTCCATGTTACTTTCTGCATTAACTTATTTTTTATCTTTTACATCAGGTTCTTCGTCTTCGTCTTTAAACATAAGTAATTCTTTATTTACTAAATCTAAAGTATTATTATAAAAATATTTTACATAAAATCATAAAAAAATGACTTTGAAATTTTCTCGTCTCAAAAATAAAGACCATGTGACTTAGTACCGTCAGTGTGTTAGTATCGAATGCCAAGAACGCTGCAGAAACATTCGCCTAACTTTCGTTTTCGCCAAGTCAAGTTCAGGTTTTGCCGATGATTCCAGCGTGCGTGCCTTTTGCGCATGTCCGAATCATCACAGTCATTGCCCAGCCAAATTATTGATCGCCGCCATGTTGGAAAACTGCGGGGAGAGAGGGGGGCATCATTTACTAACGTGATAGTTTTCACAACGCTCAATTATGTAGGGAGGTGGGTCGTAGGGGGGTCCGAAAAAATGTATACATCAATATGGCGTATTTTGTATTAAATTCTATCGGTCACGCCCATCGGTGCGCGGAATTTATAGCTGGGGTTTTACAGCCGATGCGATAGTATATTTTAATTAACGTCCTTTCATTTAATTAATAAAGGCTTTGAATTTTTTATTAGAGGGAGATGGAGTATTTGATGCAGTTGTAGGATCTTTGGCATCGTCTTAAGTTGAAGCTATGGCTTTTCAAAGCTTTTTCGAAATAAAAGGGTTTTCATTTAAAATGATCACAGTAAAATAAAACTATGACTACATAGTATGTACCTTTATTATAAGCACCAACTTCATATACCTATTTTATCCTATCTTCTATTTTCTTATCTTTATCTTAAAGTAACTTAACGTCTTCAGAAACAGCGTTGCTTCTGCAATAACTTTTTGAATCCACAAATTTGACGATTATCAATATCTTCACGTTTACTTCTTTATAAGGGTAGTCAGAAGTCCTAACCATTTTACCATCATTTTCTATTCTAGTCGTCAATAAGATTGTCTCTTAAATACTCTGCAATAAACTTTCTTTCTCACTCTTTTATTATTCTAATCATCAACATTTTAATCATCATCGTCCAGAAAACCAGAAAAAGCAGACCCCTCTTTGCATTCTCACCCTTCACGACTAAAGCTTACTATTACTACATACAGCTATGTATGTAGATATCTCATTACCTAAGTGCCGCTCCCTTTTTCAACAGATGATTCATTGAGCCTGCACCGCATGATAAGTTGATGACAATGTGAGCCAAGATTAGTATGTAAATAGTAATCTGTTGAGAAAAATCTTTAGACATACCAGCGGGATATAATTTTGATTGGTAATAATGATAGCTGATTATCTGACTGAAATTATAGTGGGAATTCAGCTATTGACGAAGTAATTCACGATTTTAGCGTCGTTTTGTCAATTAATAGGTTGGAAGGAAAGTAGTGAACGTTGTTTTCTGGAATTTCTATTTTTTTTTCTAGAAGTATAGTCTAGAACTGTCTTTGAGTGTATTATGTAAGGTGGGAGAGGTAGTCTAAATATAAATACGTATCATTTACAGTTGGGCTTTTAGTCATTCCTTGAAAAATGGACGCGACGAAGAAGCACGTATGTCACTGTCTTTTATATAAGTATTGTTTGGGTCATTCAGCAGCCTTAGCCGCTCGGAATATAGGCAGTACAGAAGGGGAAGACGCAGTCTCAGACGCCACAGCAAGACGTTGGTGTAGATGGTACACATGAACAACAATAAGGAAGTTTTTCAAATCACAGCCCAAAAGTTTTATGCTAAAGGCATATACAATTTACCTAAACGTTGGCAACGGGTTGTACATCCCAATCATGGTGGCTATTATGAACAAGAGTTAATCCATTTTTTTTTAAATATAATAATATCCTGGGATATTGTTCACACACGGTCATCTGATCCCAAACTAAGCAGAGCTTGTACTATGGAAACCAGATAACTGATATACTACTTTTTTTGTTTGTAAATACATACTTATAGGTATAGATTAAAATTATTCTTTAAAATGTTGTCCTTCCAACCCAATGATTCAAACCAGCATTCAGTATCTTGTTCCAAGACTAACAGCATCCAATCCAGAAATCATCTCATATATTTTTTTAAAGACTATAGTTTTTTTTATATTTGAGATGGGTTTGCTCTTGACTCTAGTCTAGGTCAGAGGTGACAGAGACAAAGTCGACGATGGAGAGAGCTTACCCAGAAGAAGCCTGTTCACTCTCACTTTGAAGAGATTAGGGTTGTATGCGCTCGGAAACACAGACGCAGGTAGTGAGTTCCACTCTTTTGCTGTGCGACATTAAAGACATTTGGACGGGCTTATTGCGAATTGGTGGAATTTCAACCAGGTAGGGATGGTAACTGGCAGTGCGTCTAGATGTTCGATGGTAGAAGGGGAAACAGAGCCAGATATAGACAGAAAAGATCACTAACATTTATAGACAGAATAGATCACTAACATTGGATTACTATTGAACATTTTAATTTAATACACCTCCGAGGAGGAGGAGGAGCTCGTGGCTAAGTAATAACAGCCGCACGGGTCAATTCATTAGGTTAAGCTACGCTTGCCGGGGTTGGTCTGTGGATAGGTGACCATCTTTACATACCGAGACTCCTCCGTGCCTTGGAAAGCACGTTAAGCCGTAGGTCCCGGCTGTCATTCGTGGATCTTTGACAGTCGTTACGGGTCGTCAGAAGCCCGAAAGTCTGACAACCAGTCTTACCAAGGGGTATCGTATTACCCAGTAACTGGGTTGTGGAGGTCAGATAGGCAGTCGCTCCATGTAAAATACTGGTATTCAGCTGCATCCGGTTAGACTGGAAGCCGACCCCAACATAGTTGGGAAAAGGCTAGGCAGATGATGACCACTAACGATTATATCACAAACATTGGATTACTATTGGAAATTTTAATTACCAAAGCAGCAAATTTTTCCCGACCTGGCATTCTAACTTTAGGCCTCACGATCAGCTGCCAATAAAAAAAAAAAAAAACATTTATTTTAAGACTAATTAATTATCCCTCATTGTTAGTTACAAAGGTCTTAAAACTATGAAAGCAAAAATTTGTGAGGATAGATGGATGGATGTTTGTTTTAAGCTCTTTCACGCAAAAACTACTGTACAGATTTTGATATAATTTGGCACACAGATAGTTTATAACCTGGATTAATGCATTTAATTATTTTTATCCAGATATTCTTACGAGTTCGAGACTTACGCGGGAAAAACCGCGGGGCGCTGCAAAAAAATTCAAAATTCAAATAATAAAATCACTAACATTTCAAAAATCACAGCGTCATCTCGTCACATAAAATACTCTGGCAAATAACAAGCCAACTCCAATAAATAAAAATGACACAAAGCAAAAATAACTTTAATTTCGGTAGTCGGTGTCTTGGGTTTTGTATTTTCGTTTTTTGCCACCGACTTCCGAAATTAAAGTTATTTTTCACTTTGTAGTGTTTTGTTTTGGAAGTCGGTTTTATTTTTTTGCTAAAAAGTTGTATTTTTCACTTTTTAGTTGTGGAACCTACCCCACACTAATTCGAATACATAATTGAGCACAATATTTGTAGATATAGCCATGTGAATAACAGTGATAGGAAGTTATTAAAACACCATCACATCATCCACATAAAATAAGTGGGAAATATACGCATTATTGAAGCTAACACAAAAACTCCCAAAGCAAAGTTAATAAAACTTATATGGGACCACCTCGGAAGTATACCCTATCAAACAAAAAAAGAATTTTCTAAATCGGTCCATCCGTCTTTGAGTAATCGCGTAACAAACATACAAAAAAAAAACATACAGACGAATTGAGAACCTCCTCCTTTTGGAAGTCGGTTAAAAATCACAGCGTTATCTCGTCACATAAAATACTCTGGCAAATAACAAGCCAACTCCAATAAATAAAAATGACACAAAGCCGACAAATCATATATATTTTCTTCTTACGAAAAAACTGACTCACCATAAGAAACTTCACCTAATCGCTTCCATAATAGCTGTAAACAAAAAAATAAATAATAATATTAACAACTAATAATATTTTTTTGTAAGCACGTTAGTTGAATCATTATCGTGTCCTTAATGTCATTTTATATTAAACTAGCTTCAGCTTGCGACTTCGCCCGCGTGGGAGTTAACTTCACCATAAAACAAGGCACTTGACAAGATTTTTTAATCGACTTCAAAAAAGAGGAGATTCTCAATTCGTCTGTATGTTTTTTTTTTTTTGTTTGTTACGCGATTACTCAAAGACAGATGAACCGATATGGAAAATTCTTATTTTATTTGAAAGGGTATACCTACTTCCTAGGTGGTCCCATATTAATTTTATTAACTTTGCTTAGGTTTTTGAGTTAGCTTCAATTAATATAATAATAATAATATATAATATCCTGGGACATTTCACACACGGTCATCTGATCCCAAACTAAGCAGAGCTTGTACTATGGAAACCAGATAACTGATATACGACATACACTACTTTTTTTTTTGTTAATACATACTTAAATAGATAATTACACCCAGACTCAGAACAAACAGATATGTTCATGCACACAAATGTTTGTCCTGGATGGGAATCGAACCCACGACCTGCGGCATGATAGGCGGTATCTTAACCAACCACGCCAACTGGCCTGTCAATTAATGCGTATTATTCCCACTTAGTTTAAGTGGATGATGTTTTAATAACTTCCTATCACTGTTATTTACATAGCAGGAAGTTTATTCGAATTTTTGTGGGATAGGTACCACAACTAGAAAGTGAAAAATAAAAAGTTTTTAGCAAAAAATAAAACCAACTTCCAAAACAAAACACTACAAAGTGAAAAATAACTTTAATTTCGGAAGTCGGTGGCAAAAACGAAAATACAAAACCAAAGACACCGACTACCGAAATTAAAGTTATTGTTTTGTTTTGGAAGTCGATTTTATTTTTTGCTAAAAAGTTTTTACTTGTAATCGGATCACAACTTCCAGAAATGACCTTGTATAAACAAACAAACAATTTTTCCTTTTTTTTACTAGCGACCCACCCTTGCTTCGCACGGGAGCATAAATTCTCTAAATGATAATGAAAACCACATCACAATCCATTGTACAGTTTAGAAGAACTAAGCGGACAAACGGACAGACATGTAAAGCAACTTTGTTTTATAATAGGTATTTATAGAATGGGTGTCTGGGTGTATGCGAAGCACGTCGGGAGAAAAAGTTTGATTACTGTTTTATTGACTAATACTTGGTTTAAGTAGATGTTTTTTGTTTTGATGGGTTTAGTAGTTAGTAGTTAGTGGTTTTGAAGGTAGTTTTGATAAAAATGAAATTAAGTAGCTAACGCTAATTATGTAGGTACTTGCAGTTTGAAACTTTAAAAACAAAAGTTTAAAAGCAGATCCTGAGTAGGTTTAGGCTGGTGCAACTATAGTACTACAAACAAAATGATACTCTATTATCAACTGACTTTAAAACTTTTTTATTTGTGGTTATGGGAGGTGACAGAGTGAGGAAGATGGGTGACCATCTGTACATACCGAGACTACTCCGTGCCTCAGAAAGCACGTTAAGCCGTTGGTCCCGGCTGTCATTCGTGGATCTTTGGCAGTCGTTACGGGTCGTCAGAAGCCCGAAAGTCTGACCACCAGTCTTACCAAGGGGTATCGTATTACCCAATAACTGGGTTGTGGAGGTCAGATAGGCAGTCGCTCCATGTAAAATACTGATATTCAGCTGCATCCGGTTAGACTGGAAGCCGACCCCAACATAGTTGGGAAAAGGCTAGGTAGATTGATTTGGGAGGTGACAGAGACAAAGTTGACGATGGAGTGAGCTTACCCAGAAGAAGCCTATTCACTCTCACTTTGAAGAGGTTGTATGCGTTCGGAAACACAGACGCAGGTAGAGAGTTCCTCTCTTTTGCTGTGTGCATTATAAATGACATTTCAAAATCAAAATCAAACTAGTCTGAGAATCAGCACTTTTCGAACGTCAAAAGTACATAAGACAGTTCCGCAAAACACCCGCCCTTCACCACTTCCTAGTGCTTTAGCTGAGGAGAAGAAGTGGCGCAACAAACTCCCCAGCAGCACAGCTGTCTGTTCAGTTAAAAAAAAAAAATTATATATAACACTGCGCAAAATTATTAATATAAGTACATTACGCAACACAAAACATTAAATTAAATTAAATTATTTGCTATAAGTCAGCTAGCACACGCCAGTATACTAAAAAAAAAAGAAATCGAAAATTATACTCAAGCAAAAGTAAAAATACAAAACTAAAAACGTAAGCAGAACTTTATACCTAATTAAAAGCCTCCAGTAATAAAGGGCGTGCCCACTTACATATAGCCGTACATGTAGTTGTAACTCGAAGTCACAAATGATAAACTAGGACCATCGAAGTAAAATAAAAAAAGAGTTAGTTAAAATAATTTGGAAATGCTTAGTGCGAATTGGTGGAATAGCAAGAAGATAGGGTAACTATCTAATTAACTTGAAATAATACGCTATCATTTATGATCCCTTATCCAAATCATCCAATAAGGAAATACAAAATATTTACGAAAAAGGAGTGACAAAAACCGACATTACCTTGCCGTGTAAACCGTCCGACACGACAAACGCATCTCAGACAAATGCGTGCAAAACACTACGACACGACACGACTCTCGTAATGCAATAAGATGCATTTTTCTTTGACAAAAACGTGCGCGGGCGACGGTAATGGTGTTAGAAAATTGATGCGAGTTCAATGGTTGTGGGTTGGTAAGATGCTCTACTTTGATACAATGGTGTTTATTTTTCACTCAGAAATTGTAAATTGCCTAAGTCATTTCGTGGTCCGACTTATAGCAGATTCGCAATTTATTGTAATGAACAGTAGTCACAAATAAAAAACTTGTGAAGGCAAGGGAATCAGTATTTTTTACAAGCTTATCCTAAACGGTGACTATCTGTAGATACTTTCAATAAAAGTTCTATTACACTTTTATTGAACACTTTTATTAACCACGCGCTCCTAAAAAGCTATCAGAGCTTTTTTAGGAGCACGTGGTTAAGTAATAACAGCCGCATGGATCGATCGATCAGGTTGGTCGGTGGATGGGTGCTCATTTTTACATACCGAGAGTCCTCCGTGCATCGGAAAGAACGTTAAGCCGTTGGACCCGGCTGTCATTCATGGTTCTTTGACAGTCGTTACGGGTCATCAGAAGCCCGAAAGCCTGACAACCAGTCTTACCAACGGATATCGTATTACCCAGTTACTCGGTGGTGGAGGTCAAATAAGCAGTCGCTCCATGTAAAATACTGGTATTCAGCTGCATCTGGTTAGACTGGAAGCCGACCCCAACATAGTTGGGAAAAGGCTAGACAGATTGCAGACCGATTGATAGCTTTTTTAAAAATTTTAAGTGAATACTTCTGTAAGTGCATTGAGTGATTATGGTAGGGGAAAATCTTATAAGTTCGCGTCACCGACACGTGACGTGCTAAATATTAGTATCAAATGTTTACTTCTGTCATCAGTCCCCATAACTACCTAATTGATAAGATTTGTTTCTAAGGCGTTAAGCTAATTAAAAAATATACCCCATAATCCAACTTCCCAGAGACGGTGGCATGAGCCGCTCTGCAGAGTAGTACGTCTGCTACTTCTGCAGAGAGTGCACGCCTGCTGGCTGTGGGTAAGTGGGGGTCGGGGCTTCATGCACTACCGTCGTCGAACATAGGCAGTTTCTTCGACGACACTACTTTCCGCCTCGCTGCTTCCCTACGACTAGGAGCTCCATGTTGTTCTCCTCATCGCTGTCACTGTGGCAAAGTTGTCAACAGCCTCGGACACCACGGCCTGTCTTGCAGCCGGAGTGCGGGTCGCTTAGCGCGGCATACGGCTGACGAGCTCTTGTCACTGTCGGCGTTCCAGCTGTATTAGAACCTAATGGCTTGGCACGCGACGATGGCAAGAGACCGGACGGCATGTCTTTATTTCCATGGAAGATGGGTAGGCCTTTAGTGTGGGATGCAGCGTGAGTCGATACTCTTGCGCCATTCCAACTTCCTAGCTCAGCATACTGTGCTAGCACCGCTGCCGCGGCTGCGGTAAACCTCAAGCGGCGGAAATATTAACCTTATTGGTTATATTTATATGGTATATTTTCGAGCCGTTAGGGGTTGAAACTCTCGGGCCTTGGGGTCCGAGTGCTTGACACTTCCTGTGACCCAAGGGCTGGCTTTAACCTTGGCCAGAGGCTAAGCAATGCCATACAACGTAGCAAAGCCGCCAGTCTCTTGGGTACAATACCAGTCGACAGCGATGCGGATGAATTTTTCGACGCCTTGTTTTAGTTTGTGAATAGTTTTAGTTAAGTTATTTTTACTATTGTTAAATTAAAGGACCATAAACAAATATAGCAAGTTAAATTAAACTAGTAAATATGATTCCTGCCTCGGTAATCAATATCATTATAGACTCAATTTTTTCCTTCCAAAACCTTAAGTAGAGCCACTTCACAACCGTGTCAAGTACAGTGGTGACACCAAGTTTTTACAAGACACACATTCTTCATTGGCAAGCTGACATTCCTACGAAACCTACCGTGAACTGCCTATCATAATATTGACTTTGAGTTTCCAAGTGTTCGAGTATATGCTTAGATTTCTAAACAAATCTAGAACGAGGCAAGTCTTTGGGAAAATTTCATATTATCATAGTTGTCAGCTCTTTTTTTTGCGTGGAGAAATGCTCATGCGTACTGCACTACCACGGGGAGATAGTGCAGCTATGTGGGACTCCAACCCACCAAAACTTCACGGTGTCCTCCTCTGCCGCTTGTGGCGGGAACATGGGCACGCGTTAGTACTCATCGCGAACCCGCCGTGCTGTCCAACACCGGGCCTTCCTCTGGGGAGCACACCCATCACCAGCGCACCAGAACACATTGCACCAGGGACCAAACCAGCACGTGGGCGGTACACGACCCCGTGTCTAGGCACCCTGGTCCCTCTGCGACCGGTCAGTTGAGTGACCCGGCCGCCTACCACTTTTCTGCCGCAGAGGATAGGGAGAGCGGCCAACAAAATACCGACACTCCTCCTCCCCTTCGGCCCCACAGCGTCCGCCATCAGACGGTGACATCCCCGTCAAGGCCGCGAAAGGTAGGGAGAGCGGCGTACCGCAATATCGGCACTCTGCTCCTGCCGCGATGCCTCCCATACGACATCGCGGCCCGCCTCAGTTGCGATGTCGCCCAAGCGGCACCGCAACCTACTGTTGGCCGCTACATCTTTGGCTTACTAGCAAAAGCCCTGACGAGCGGCCCCTCCTCGGGTTCCTCTTCGTTTCACCGTGGGTGACCAAGCCACGGCTATTGAGCCCCCCTGCCTCGACAATGCGGGAACTTACCAGGGGGGATAGTTGTCAGCCCTGAAAATCTTTTTCACATTACAGACGTTCTAAATGTGAGCCTGCAGTAGAACCATTGAATAGTGAGGGTCTTCTCAAACAGAGAAGACTCGTGTATTGATGACTGGATAAATTCTTCCACTGATTTAACCCTTGGCATGCCTGGTGGATGAAAATCACATCGCATCGCAAGGGTCGATACATCAGGTTTAGCTACGCTTGTCCGGGTTGGTCCATAGATGGGTGACCATGTTTACATACCGAGACTCCTCCGTGCCTCAGAAAGCATGTTAAGCCGTTGGTCCCGGCTGTCATTCGTGGATCTTTGACGGTCGTTACGGGTCGTCAGAAGCCCGAAAGTCTGACAACCAGTCTTATCAAGGGGTATCGTATTACCCAGTTTCTGGGTTGTGGAGGTCAGATAGGCGTTATATAAAATACTGGTATTCAACTGCATTCGGTTAGACTGGAAGCCGACCCCAATATAGTTATCTATAATAATATTATTTTTATAGAAGTGGTAAATGTTCACAACTTTTTTTTTTACTTTGTAGTTACTTTTTTTAACATGATGGCTGGTAGCCCTGAGAGTAATCCTTTATTAAACTTAAATGTAGCTTTATTATAAACATCAGCCATTTTGTCCAGGAAGCTTAGCATACATTTTAATCAGTTTAAGTGATGGTAATTAGCTGGTTTAGTAATTCGACCAATGACGACGTTTTTTACATTCCGTACCCAAAGGGTACCAAAGGGAACCTATTAATAAGGCTCTTTTTCCTGTCCGTCAGCCACAGGGCTGTATTTTTTTAACCGTAATAGGTAGACATTTAAAATTTTCAGAGAATGTGTGCTATGGCCGCTATAACAACAAATAATAAAAATAAAATAAAGTTAAAAATTAAAAGGGTCTCCCATACAAATTTTTAGAGTTCCGTACCTCAAAAAGAAAAAACACAACCCTTATAGGATCACTCGTGTGCCTGTCTATCCGTTTGTCACAACCAATTTGCCCCGAATCTAATGGACCGATTAAGTTGAAATTTGGTACACGTATAAACTGTGACTCAAACACGGACGTGTAACGTAAATAAATGAATTTTGAATATGGGGGTCAATTTTGGAGAGCAAATAAGTAAATTTAAAAAAAAAGTTTACAAACTGTACCGTTTGACATATCAAATGAAAGGGCTTACTCTGAAGTATGAGGGTCTCAAATATTTTAAAGGTATTTAAGAAATTAGACGAAAATTGACCATTCCCCTCCTAATCTCCGAAACTATTGAGCATAGAGCTATACGGATAGAGAAGCTATCGTAAACAAAAGTCTTGCTCCATTTTGGAAAGAATTAAAACTAAAGTTCGCTGCAGCGTTAAAACATTAGTTATGTCGTCTAACCAAACTATTAAAACATGAAGCGCTAGACCGCTTACAGAGTACAGTTTTCTCGCGACCAAAACGTCGTAAGCGCCGGGTACTTCATGGCGCTTACGCGTTTCCTTCAACGTAGTGAAACAACGTGAAGCCCTTATAGATCATATACCGCAGAAGAGATACAGCCACGATATGGCTTTTGTACCTACAAAACTTCGTTAGAGTAAATTCATACTCTACTTCAAAATTTATAAGTGTTTAAATAAATTAAAAAAAATGGTAAAGTAGAAAAGTAAAAGACCACTATCCACTAGCTACTACAGTGAGAGAACACTATCTTTCCATTTCGTCAGAGTTGTTAGTTTATTATATGTTTTATTTGCTAAGTGAATTATTTTTTTTAATTTTATGTATTTTATTTTCTCTTCTACTCGTACACGTTGTCTACATCTCTTTTATCCTTTGTCGTATCACAGGTATGCTGGAAGAGATTTTTTGTCAGCATATTCTAAAGGATTACTACAAGGAATAGCTGACTTCTTAATAAAACGCTTCCAGCTTTAGTCGTATAAATATCACCAGCTCGAAAGTGTGCAGAGCACACAAACGAATATTTTGTAGGAAGCCACGTGTCTTCGCTTCTATCCCTTTGAAGATTTTTTATTAATTTTTCTCTTTTCGGATGACCCGGATGAGCAAACCTGAAATATATAGGTATATATGTGAATGTCTGAATGGGACGAGATCTTAGTAACAGTAAAAATAATGCAATATCACCTACAAACGTGCAAAATTAAGTACGAATACCTACTAGCTCGCGTAATACCTAAGTGCTAACGAATGACCAAAATTATTTACGATAAAAAATGGCTAGTATTTAACTGAGCACCAGATCTAATGAAATATTGCACCAAAAATACTTTTTACCACCAAAAATAATAAATGTGCACCAAATTTTTAATGCCAATTTAAAGTGAAATTATAACCAAAAATATTACATTTTGCTCGTATGTTATAGAAATAACACCAAAATTAATTGTTGTTTACCCAAAAATAATAAATAACCACTAAAATTAGAACCCCATTTTAATGTGAAACTTTGACCAAAAAATTATGTCCCCATGTTTAGCAAATTAAGTATTACTTTTTAATATATTATATAAAATAATTTCGAAATAAACTTTCACACTTTTCCCAGTAAATACTCGAATAAACATAAACTTACCGATGAAAACAGACATCTGATGATTCGCTGACATTTCTTGATGTATTTTAGCAGTATCGAAATACGCACGTCGTCATATTTTCTGAAATTTGTCAAAACTTATTTGATATTATAAACTAAAAAGAAAGATCGTAAAATAATTATTCAAAAATATTAACCTGGTTTTAAAACAATTAAATTAAAACACTTTCTAAAAACACCACGTGAAGCCTATGTTCAGACGTTTATTTTTACCTACAACCGGTTTTGTAATGGAACATCTGCATGTTTTTAGTCTATGATTGTAGATGGCGTGGCACTTAAATGAAGATTTATCTTTTCTCTTGTGGTATTACGATATTATTACCTATTTATTCACTTAAACAACAAATTATTTTACATACTTGCCTTCTGAATAGTTATTTACGTCCAGGTTCACACTTTTCTTCGAATAATCGTATTTTAACCTATTATTAGCACCGCCCCATACGCATCCACTCTCCATGAACGTCAAAGTCGTACTACAGTAAGGTGTACGGATTGCAGTACAGTTCAGTCGAACACAGCGAGTGTTCGGATCGCGATATCTAGTACGTAGTACATATATATCGATGCTATTGAGCCTAAAATTTTGAAAAATACGGAAAATAGTTCTTTACCTTTAGATTATAGGAAAACTTTTAAGAAGTCTATGAAGATCAATAGTCTAAGATAACATGATGGTCTTAAAATAACATGGTAAATTTCTCAATATTGTGCTTACAAACTTACATTTGCAGTTGAAATGTATTGGAGAACATGTTTTTTAACCACAATGCTAAGTTTGTCCTTGGGATAAATTCATCCCAGATACCGAACCCTTCATTGTGCGTAGTTCGATTCGCACCTGGCCGCTTTTTTAAACTTTATTTTGTGCATTGAACTTCCATTGGATCATTTCCCAACGAATAAAGCAATAAATTCCTAACACAACTTCAGACACCGTTTCAAATTCTTGCTAAACTCATAAAAACGGACTCCGAATATAAATACTTAGTTCTAACTTAATACAAAACTTGGTGAAAGGACTTCAAGTTAGCTGAATGATGACTCAGCCGTGGGCGATTGCTTAAGAAGCTCAGTTACATTCAAGTATGAATAGTGTTCGATCTATCGTCTGGTTTCAGATTTGTGACGCTAGATGGCGGGAGGTGTATGTTCGATGTTTAAAAACGGCTGTTTTCAAAGCTTGATTGGTTTTGCCATATTGGTCAATGTGGTTTTGAGGTTTGGTAGAAGGAGCTTTTAATATTTTAGTTGTTTTATAGTAGATGAGTGAATGCTTTTGACGCGGTATCGCTTGATAAAGCTTCTAATTTTAAGCCTAAGTTATATTGTGTAACTTAGACATTTAAATGTGAATGAGAAATTACGCTGTTTTGTAGAGGCTCTATTCCTCTTGTCACGTCTTTTCGCAGCTATTGAGGACTTCAGTACTGAAGTCGCTTTATGTGGTATCTTATTTTCTAGCTAACTTAGGACTAATATTTTTGGTACCTAACTGAAGAGATTCTTATTATGATTTCGGAAAGGGTGACGACTAAATCTGTTTCTGCTGCCAAACAGTATTGCTGTGTTCTATTTTGATGGGTCATCATCATCATCAGCCTATAGCAGTCCCCTGCTGGACATAGGCCACGCCATTCAGCTCGATTCTCGGCAACTGTCATCCAGCTGCTACCAGCCACCCTGCAAAGATCGTCGCTCCACCTAGCCTGAAGGGCGTCCTACCTAACGTTTCCCGATTCGCGGTCTCCACTCAAGAATACGTCTATCCCAACGGTCATCGGTTCTATGGCTAATATGGTCGGCCCATTGCCACTTCAGGTTGTTTATTCTGTGTGTCGAACTTTGGTTCTCTGCCAGATCACCTCGTTCCGATCATCCTCGTACCGTTCGATCCCTCAGAGAGACTCCAAGCATAGCCCGTTCTATAGCTCGCTGAGCGACCTCGAATTTATGGACCAGCCATACCACCATGTAGCTATTTGAAGGGTATACCAGTGAAATAAAAGACATATGTGATTTTCCGACTTGCACGCAAAGTACGCTATTTGACATGGATTTGCGGACACAAGCCCGTATTATCTGTTACCTATTCCAACTTAGTGTCTATGGTCGGGTGTGCTTGACTACCCCTAAGTATTATAGCGGTTCAAAGGAGCCGAAGAGCAAGAGGGGCTTGTGACTAAGTAATAAAAGCCGCACGGTCCGATCCATCAAGTGAAGCTACGTTTGCCGCGGTTGATCTGTGGATGGGTGACCATCTTTACATACCAAGACCGCTTGTGCCTCGGAAAGCACGTTAAGCCGTTGGTCTCAGCTGTCATTCGTAGATCTTTGACAGTCGTCACGGGTCGTCAGAAACCCGAAAGTCTGACAATCAGTCTTACAAAGGGGTGTCGATTGTGAAGGTTAGATAGGCAGTCACTCCATGTAAAATACTGGTATTCAGCTGTATCTGGTTAGACGGGAAACCGACTCCAATATAGTTGGAAATAGGCTGGGCAGATGATGAAGGCGGTGAGAAGCGATGGTGAGCTTTAATAGGGCACTCAACTGGCAATCCAAGATCAACCGCCTAAGGTGAGTAGAGACCTGTGGGAAATACAGCACCCGCCACCACCCGACTTCATTCAGCCCCAGGAGCACCTACCACCCGGACGTGACCTGCAGTGGCCTATATGGAAATGGCAATGAATCGACTGCGGACCTAAGTAGGCGGTTGCAAGCACAAGCTAGCAAGATGGGGGATTAGATCCCACGGATTCCCAGTGTGAAAATGCGGTGCTCCTGAGCCAACCATGTAGGTACCATATATTGGAGTGTCCAAAGTGTCAACACACCTGCAGTTCTGAGGACGTCAAACACGCCACAGATGCCGCGATTGGCGGGGCTACAAAATTAAACAAAATAGGTATTTATACAGGCTGAATTTTTAAATCAGCCAGGAATCGAACCCGTTGATTTTGAAAAAAAAAAAAAACAAAAACACTGTATTATTACACCATTCGATAGTTCCGTTCCTTCCGTTTTTACTTCAGATTATTTACGAAAAATGTTCTATGAACTCATTTATCAATTCCAATAAATTTTAACACTAATAAAAAAAAAACTATCACAAAAATCTCCACTCTAAAGCCGAAAGGTTTCTAATTCTAAAAACTGTTCTCAATTTGTTTATTAATTTTTATTTATTTATTTCTTTAATTAAGACGGTTTAAAACCAATTACAAAAATTAAAGACACAATTTGTATATCTACCTATGCACATAAAAGAGAAAATACAAAATCTTCAAGTTCAAGTAAAAAGTTAACAACACTTTCATAAATTCCTCTCACAGTGCTTCTGACGTGCCAATAAAAGCTTCGTCCATTCGTCAGCGAACATAATTATCGCTTGTTGGATTAGACTCCAAGAGATCACTAAAAGTGCGGTCAGAGTACGTGGTACTGGGGACGCACGCGCAGCGGTGCGACATGGAGGCACAGAAAACAGCCTGTGCTATCTGCTGCGGCAGTATTTGTCTGGGACAAAGAAGCGAGTCGGCACAGGAGCGTCAGGAGCGTCTTACAGGCTATGGTGAGCTGGTCTTTTGCCCGCCTTATCTCTAACGAGTTATATCCGAGCGATCCCAGTAGAAATTTAGTCGGATACAGCGTGAGATTTCAACAATTACAGCACACCAAATAAACTTCTTCGTACCGAAGATTTCTAACATTTTGCCGTGTCCTAGAAAGGTATATAAACCCACAGACAGCGAACATTTCTTTCTATATCTAACGCTAGTATACCTATCTAAAATTCATAGTGAAATAAGTATAAGAGCCTAGCTTCTAAAAAACTTTTTGACTGAAACTTATATCTTCACAATCATCAACCATCAATTTTCAACTCTAACTTTCTAAAAATAAGCAACGTTTTTGTGTGGAATGCAAAGGCTTTTAAGACATTTTGAGTTGAGGTTAGAATGCGGCAGTGCAGGCCAATGCACGGTGCATACAACTAAGTAGTGATGTGGAGGTTCCAATAACGGATTTTAGTGATGTGCGTTAGCAGCTATATTGTGTAACTAGTTATTGCAGTTTTCAGTTATTTTAGGTTTGAAGAAGCGAATAGGTGGTCAAGTTATTTGAATGTTGTTAAATTAGATCGATTAGTTTAACGTTATGTAACGTTTTAACAAAAATATTTCAAGGAATTATTGGAAACATTTTCTACTTAGTCGTTTTTGTCGGTATTAACTGTAATGACGCGATTTTTTATATGAAAACTTCTTTAGGGAAAATCTTATGAGTTAGCGTCACTGTCACGTCATACAACACACTAACGTGACGTAATGCTCTGTCCAGTTTTCACATGTGTCGTTTTTTTGTTTTTAGCGTTCCGTACCCAAAGGGTAAAACGGGACCCTATTGCTAAGACTCCGCTGTCCGTCTGTCTGTCCGTCTGTCACCAGGCTGTATCTCATGAACCGTGATAGTTAGACAGTTGAAATTTTTACAGATGATGTATTTCTGTTGCCGCTATAACAACAAATACTAAAAAACAGAATAAAATAAATATTTAAAGGGGCTCCCATACAACAGACATGATTTTTTTTTGCCGTTTTTATAGATAATGATACGAAACCCTTCGTGCGCGAGTCAGACTCGCACTAGGCTGGTTTTTTTAAAAGAGAAATATTCTTTAGATGCTTTGAGCAATTTTTGGTATGGGGAAATCTTACGGGTTCGAGTCACCGCGTCACCTCGACACCGTGATATGCATGGATTTACGTTTAAGTTTTCACTTCTCTCGGCAATCCCACTTATCTCCATATTAACAAGCAATAACCACAACAATTACAATTTTTCCACCCGCATCAAAGTGAAATAACGATTAAGTTAAAAATAGCGGTTACTCGAGTAGCAGTCTCACGCGCAAGCTAAGTCGGTGCCTGTAAGCGCTCAATATAGGCTAAAACATATTATTATATGCAAGAAGTTCTTGTACTACGCGAAAATAGGGTTGGCTGCTCAATACAATGTTGTTAATCCGCTATAAATGTTTATCTAAAGCGTTACGTTATTTTATTCATGCCGTGATTTGTGATAATTTGATTTTCTACCATTTTTGAGAGGGTTATTGTCCAATGTAGGTAGGCTAGGTTTCTCTGTTGGTTCTTAGAACCTATTTTATAATATACGGAAGAAGGTTGGTTTTTATTTGTGTTTTTTTTTGTAGGCAGAATTTGTGTCTGATATTTATATGTTACTATTTCCTCCAGTGTCTAACAAAAATGTGCTGTGTATAGTGAGAATAGTCGTTAGTATTGTTTCGCAGCAAAACAGAACTAAATTAAACCAATTTAAATCTAACAAGAGTCGCGCAAACTCATAAATAGAAGTACTGTTACTTAAAGAATACGGAAACATAAAGGCATTAAGCTAGGTTCTAACATCTGTGCACAGCCCTACGCCCCGCAGGCAAATATGAACGAATGTAAGTTGACTTAGAATAAGTATGTTCTGCAATCGAGAGTCCGCCAGTGTTAGATCATAATGTGTTGAAACAGCACATGCGCGCGACACTCCAACAAGAATACAATGAAAACTCAACGATATTTTATGAAAAATTCAAAATAATAACGCCATTTTAAATCTACTAATGTGTTCGCGCCTTTTCGGTTTTTTTCGGCAAGCACCGCGCCGCTGCTCCCCCGTTCGATTTTCGAAAATGTGACAGTCAAACAGCTATTTTTGGAACTGTGATTTTGAAATTATTAATGTGAAATGACTTGGATTTAATTTTTTTATTGTAAATTTTTAATATCTGCGCTCGGCGTTCCGTGAAATTGGAGAAAAAATGGAAAATTGCGTAACTAGGAAATAAAAATGTGTGTGCCATGACGACAAAGATTTTGGCGCGCATTCTTGAATGAAGTTTTTCGCTAAAACTGAGAAAAGACTTCGTAAGAAAATCTTTTTCATTAATTTGTAATGTGTGTGAAGATTCGGACTTTTGTGTTGTGTTGAACGGAATCTGAGGTTAGTCGGTTTTCATTTTATTTCTTTTTATAATTTTGAATATTTATCGAAAGAACGAATTTATTAAATTACTAGAACAGTTTCAAGAGAAGCATATTTATCTATTTTGTTTTTTTTTTTAAAGTACTGTTTATGTTTTATGAGGCACATTCGATCGCGATAAATATTCTTTTACTATTTCTATATTTTGATATTTTATATAGAAAAATAAATAACAAAGCACTAAAAATGTGCTGTTTTCGAGAATCTTTTGAGTAAAATACATAAAAAACAATTATAGTTTTTATGACTATTTTGATAGGTACTTATTATAGGTATGACATTATTTGCTTGTAATAACATACTCGTGTAATCTTCATATAATTACGTAAAAGGAATAACTGTAATTTAAAAATACCTAGAAATTGAAGTAAATTGTTATCGTTTTTGTTGCATGAAAAGTTTTCTATTCGTTAAGTTGTATTATTTTTGAGGTGATTTTCTTCGTAAGTAGTTACATTTTTTATTTTTTTTTATTTTGTGTCTATGTTTCTGGTTTGCAGTACCTACTGTAGCTTTTATTCTTTGTTATTTAAAATTTTGGCGAAAAAACTGAAAAAGAATGGGTTTTAAAAATTTAGAATTTGGTATAAAACAGTTTAATAATCTTCAAATTAAACAATTATTTGCCCTTTAATAATTTCTTGAATAAAAAAAGGTTATAAACAAACAAAAAAAAACCTGAAAATAATCTTAAATTAAATTAAACTAGTGTCAAAATTGCCAAATGAATAAAAAAAAAACAGTTATTGGTCATTTTTAAAATCATTCTGGCTGTGATACAAGTGATAAAATATTTAAAAAAAAACTCAATAAATCGCCTATTTTGTGTTAAAAATTCTGCTAATTTAATTAATTATGGATTATTCTGCAATGAGCAATAGGCCTCATTGCAAATAGGTGTAACAATAGGCCACTCTGCGGTTAGAATTCGGTCGCCCTTAGCCTGGTCTTTTTCATGTAAGTATCACGCTTCTTTTCTCTCACGGTATAAGCGAAACTCGTACCTCAATCCCCACTAAAGCCACGTCACGTCGAAGGCGGAGCGGGGGCGTTTCGAAGGCGGGAACTTTTTGACTTTCTATGAAACATGACGAATAGGTTCTCAGGATCAGACGGCCTGATAAAAATCCATCTGCCTAGCCTTTTCCCAACTGTGTTGAGGTTGGCTTCCAGTCTAACCGGATGCAGCTGAATACCAACATGGAGTGACTGCCTTTCTGACCTCCACAACCCAGTTACTGGCTTCTAACTACCCGTAACGACTGTGTAGGATCTAAGAATGACAGTCGTGTCCCACGTGCTTTCCGAGGCACGGGGGTGTCTTGGTATGTAAAGATGGTTACACATCCACGGACTGACCGCGGTAAGTGTAGCTTAACCTGGTCGATCGAACCGTACGGCTGTTATCCTGATAGGATGGAAATGAAGGGCAAATTCTGATGTCTTTAGTCTCTTTAGTCTTGGAGCTTTGTAGGTGGGCGTCGGTAGGAGAAAAGATGTTTAATAGGGATGATGACTAAAAAATGATTTTTTGTCCGTCATATATTGGACACGTATTTTTTCTTTTTCTACGTAATCAAAAGTTTACGGCGATACATTGAGTTAAAATATGGCATGACGTCACGTCTTCGTAGATTTTATACGTAGAAGTGACGTAGCAAGCCCTCACTCCCGAACTTTAATGTGTGTTATCTAAGTCATTTTTTAATAATATGATAAAGCAAAAAATACGTATCTAATATTTTTTTATTATCTGACTGACGGACTAAATAGAATTTCTTTTTTTTTACCCAGGCATCATCCCTATTTGAAAGAGTGACCATGGAGTTTCTTGCCTGTTCCTCTCCATAGAAACCTACTACATTTTGGAATGGGAAACAACCTTCATCTTTCTAACAAAAGTGCCTGTAAATAGTTTTCTAATTAAAATATCTCAGTAGCAGTCCGGAGTCTAGATTTGTGCCCGGTTGAAGGCAATAGGCTCGCCCCCTATTACGAGGGACTTAAAGATAACTGGCGAAATGTGGGTGAACTGTAGATACACCTCTACCAGTCCCTTTTTTTCTCAAAATAGAGCATCAAATAACATGTCTCGCTGGTCTAGTAGCCTCAAGGAAACCAGCCAAGCATGAAGTCCTCGTATCTACTCTGGAAAGGGCTTAAGTTCCATTCTCAAGTAGGATGATGTTTTATTGAAGTGAAAACTTCTTTAGACGCGTTGAGCAATTTTCGGTAGGGGAAAATCTTATGAGTTCTTACGCGTCACGTGACTTGCTAATGTGACGTATAGCGCTGTCAAGTTTTTGGTTCTGTCGGCAGTTCCCATGACTGACTAAGGTTTTCTTTATTTTGTTTTGTTGTTTCAGGATTCTTAGTAGCAATCCAGGGTTAGAATTGTAGTGTATAAATGGCAATAAGTTTGATCTAAAATTCTCAATCGATATTATTGTAATTTGTTTTTATGCAATTCCATCAACTTTTACCTATTTTGTATTTTTTTATCATTGTTTACAACTTTTATCAAAAGCATGTTTTTTTTTTTATTTTCTCAATTTTATCATTGCATCATTTTTATCATCTTTATTTTATTATTTTTTATGTCTAAACAATGTAGCCAATAAAATCCAATTGTATTAAGAATTTGCACTTGTTACTATGTAAGTTAGATTTTGATTCTTTGAATTGTGAATGTGGTGTGTCTATACATAATTGTTGCACTGAGAGACTGTTTTAAGCATGTAATTTTTGTTGCAACTAGGTGTAGACAATTGTTGGTGAACCTAATAATTAAAAAAAAAAAAAAAAAACAAAATTTTGATACTGTTAACGACATTGCAGTCGTACAGACGCCAGCACATCAAGCTACTACAATCTGTCAAATTTATTTATTAGATTTTCAACTTTATCGCTAAAACATAAGGCTCAAAATTTATTGGGAAAATTTTACAGTTTCGGCAAAACTTGGTTGGTATTTGAGTGAGGTAGGTTTTGGAGTTTGTGTCTGCAATGATCGACCACGTGTCACCACGCTACATTTTACAAAACTATTGCTAAAATAAAAGTCAAACTTTCGTTATTTCTTTTCCTACCGACAAAAGTGAATTGGTAATTTTGGATAAATTCAACGGCATCCCTTCTTTTCGCATAATGTTTTTTCCTAATATTCTTTGGCATAACTATTTTGGTATAATTTTATTTGACATACTATTATTGTTTTTGGCATACAGTTTATTTATGTTGACATAATTATCTTGTAGGCTAATTTACCTGATCCGAAAAGCCTAACCCTAGACGATCGACGTCAGAGGCACAACGAAGTTTGGTTTGGTTAGGTTCCTTTTTATTTAAATAATTATGCGTAAGCTATTATGAGTAAAAAAAATGTTATGCGTAAATATAATTAGAATAAAAAAAAGTATGCCATTTTATATTATGGCTTAAAGTTTTATGCAAATGGATAGTGAACCAATTCAACACGATACCTTTTAACTTTGGGTCAAACAATCACCTGGTATCCTGGGTATGAAAACTTAAAAAACCTTACCAATGTTGAAGACTATTGCCACAGAAACGATCAATTTACAAGCTGTTTACTTTTCTAGTGTCTATAAATTTTATACCTTTTCCATTCAAAGGGAAAATCAAATAAAATTGATGGTGAAGAGACGCGGAAGTGTATTCACAATGGTCCCTCGTTTACTTCACTGCTTACCGCCTTGCCAGCTTGGCGTGAATATACCATTATTAACAGGTTCTACGTCTATTTGTTTTGATTCATTGATTTTGGTAGAATATATTATTTAGTTCCATAATAGTCGCCATCTTTATAAGCAAATTGAAAGACAAATGATTTTTTTTGTAAAATGACTGGGAAGTCGATGGTTTTTTTTTTTTGAAAAAGGTTTTTAGTTTTCACTTTTTACATTCGAATTCTTTACCTGCTATATAAATAACAGAGACAGGAAGTTATTTTAACATCATCCACATCCACTAAGTGGGAAAAAATACGTATTATTGAAGCTAACTCAAAAACTAACTAAACTAAATAACATATTGTAGTTTTTATAACAGTATTAGTTAAATTAGGATAATAAATTTTTAACTTAATTATTAATAACTTATGTGCATATTGACTAAAAAAACTAAACAAAGTTAACAAAATGTATACAGGTCCGATTGGCCTGAAATTTTACACGCATATGTAAATCTGATGATAATGCAATATTATTATGAGCTGATGCTGATCTGATGATGATGATGATGGAGCTGGAAGGTGACCATGGGAACTGAGGAATAAAACGACGCAGCCCTATCGAGTTTGGGCTCGTTTGATTCGTTTTGACAAGGACTCTGGTCCTAGATGATAACCAGACTAATAAAAGCTAAGTTTAAAAAGAACATTTTTTTAAAAATAATACACTTGTTTGTAAAAACGTATGTACAACCACTCGTAAACGTCCTAATTGGGACGTTTTGTCTTAAGTCCGCGTGTCAAAACTAAAAACTGTGTAGTCACGTGTCACGACCAGATTTTAAACGTTCTGTTACTATAAACGTAACATATCTTGTGTATATTATCATTGGACGTAATAGACAAACCAACTCTACCTCGGAGGAAAGAAGTTGCTAATGAGATCACGACTAGTTCTTTTTATCAAAGCCGATGCTAGTAAAATGGTAGGAAAACATCCGAATCAAAATAATATACTTACTATACTGTGGTTGTACTAAGCTGCGCTAGCCGCGGTTGGTCCGTGGATGGGTGGGCATCTTCACATACCGAGACTTCTCCGTGCCGCGTGCCGGCTGTCATTCGTGGATCTTTGACAGTCGTTACGGATCCCGAAAGTTTGACAACCAGTCTTACCAAGGGGTATTGTATTACCCAGTAACTGGGTTGTGGAGGTTCAGATAGGCAGTCGCTCCATGTAAAGTACTGGTATTCAGCTGCATTCAGATATAATGGAAGCCGACCCCAATATAGTTTGATTTATTTGATATAGGCACACCAACAACTTATTTACATAAAAGACATGTACAGACATTTACGATGTGGTTCTGTGTAAATAAGTTACTTATAGGCATGCACATCACTCACAAAAAAGGACGAATCTGAATTACAATAGGGACGATGACAACTTTTTTTTATTTGTCCGTCATGTAGAATAGTAAAAAATATTGCACACATATTTTTTCTTTTTTTACGCAATCAAAAGATTACGGCGATACATTGAGTTCAAATATGGCATGACGTCACGCCTTGGTAGATTTTATACGTAGAAGTGACGTAGTGAGCCCCCACTCCCGAACTTTAATGCGTGTTATCTAAGTCATTTTTTATTAATATGATAAAGCAAAAAATACGTATCTAATATTTTTTTATTATCTAACTAACGGACTACATAGAATTTCTTTATTTTTACCCAGGCATCATCCCTATTGAAATAATTATCAGAATAAAGTACATAAAAAGGAAAAGTTAAATTAAAAAATATAAACATAACTTAATTACATTGAAAACATAGTTGTTGTTGCAGTTATTGTTTGTAACATAGTTGGGAAAAGGCTGTGCAGATGATGATGATACACGCTTTTTATAACATTCATACTCAAAACTTTCCACACGAGATTTTCGGATTCCTCACGGAGGAATGAGTCCTCCTCATCACGTGCCCGTACCATGACAACCGATTTCCGCACATCTTTTTCGTCTCCGGTGCAACTTTCAGACTTCCTCTTATGTTCTCATTTCTTGTTCTATCCATTCGTGTAACACCACACATCTTCCTGGCGCGATTAAAAAAATAAAAAACCGCTCAAGAGCCTCTTACACCGAGGGTTCCGTACCATCATATTAAAAAAAATGTGATAGATTACAGGAAAAATAAAACGATGTCTTTAAGACACCGTTTTATTTTTCCTGTAATTTTTACATAAAGTTCTATCTATCACACAAAATAATTTCAGATTTTTCTCTATGCAAACTTCGAAAATAAGGTTTGGGAAAGTATATTTATTTACATTTATCATCAAAAGTCGAAAACTATGCGGCCTAAAAAAAATGTTTCAGAATGTGCAAACAGCGCTCTTTCATATGATACCCCACATACCCTAGTAGGCCAACTTCGAATTTTTAAGACCCCCTTTCAAACCCTGTTGCAAAAAACATATATATACATATTTATTTCCTTCTTATTTGCAAAATAATTGGGCAAACGTCATTTAAAACTATTCCAGAATTCAAGTTGATAGCATTAGTAGTTCTTGAGATATCTAGCTGTGACAGACAGGCAGACAGACTGCGTCGTGCAATATAGGTTCCTTTTTACCATTTTGGTACGGAACCCCAATACCATAAACTGTAGTCCCGTTATTATATAATAATATACCTACTTTAAATCTATTATTTTAAGTAGGTATATGATTTCATATACCTACTCATTGTATTATTACCTTTCTTACCAATATTCTTGTAAGCTCACCCATTCTATATACCGGTGTCAAAGGTCCGTAAAACCATTAGGTTGCGTAGGCGCACAGACCAGTCAGTTTAAGCTTATTGCACTGCCTTTTTGATTTAGGTATAAGTTGTTCCAGTTTCGTGGAACGTGAGACTTTCTTCTTTATTATAACTACTAAGGTTTCTCCATTTTTAATAGTATATTTTCTGATATTAATAAAAAATAGTAGGCTACTCTGTCACTACATCAGGAACAGTTTTTTATTATTATTCTTTTGTTTAAAAAAATTAAGAATTTTCTCTCTTCTTCAGTCAGCCTCAATAAGATGGATGGATGGATACATCGACAAGAATCCGTTTTGATTGCCTACAATTTGTATGCCATAATACTGTATCAATGTGTATCTATAATATTAAGTACCTACTCAATGTGTATTATTTTTTCTAGCTACATTGATACAATATTACGGAGGAAGCGTCAGGGTAGCCCGCGAAATCCAAATTTTCTTACGTTTTTTGCAATTTGCAAGTCAATATTAAGTTGTATGTTAAATAAAGTATGATTTGCGGCCGTAACAAATATGTTTTTGCATAATTATATACAATAGAATCAGTAATACAACTCCTTAAGTTAGTATAATCCTAAAAAGTCAAGATTAAATGAAATACAAATTTTTTGGGATTACCTGGTCTTAAAGAGTTGTATTGATCACTTTAATGATTCTAATTATGTAAACAGATACTTGTTACGACCGCAAATTATGATTAGATCAACGTACAATATAATACCGACTTGTAAATTGCAAAAAAACGTAAGAAAATTTGAATTTCGCGGGCTACCCGGACGCTTTCCTCTTAAGGAACAAAGATTGTAGACAATTAAATGAAATTTTGTCGATGTATATATTACGGGTAATGCTAGAAGATTGAGTAAACCTAGCTTTACCCAAAGTTTTTGGGTAAAGTCCGAATAATAACTGAAATAAATTTTAATTCGAGACTACCCGTACATACCTAGGTGTACTCAACACTGGCTGGCCTAATTACATTCTCTTGTGCCTAAACGGACTCTGGCACTCGCCGCCGGCCGCTGCCGCGGTACCGCTCGCTTCGCTCGTTCGCCTCGTGCGTTCTGTACTACAATTCTAACCTAACCTAAACTAGCTTTCAGTCTACACCTAAGTTTAACCATTCTAACATTAACCAATAAGCATTGGTTAGATTTAGGCAAGTATGGGTAAATCCCGAATTAAAATTTATTTTAATTATTATTCGGACTTTACCCAAACTCTTTGGGTGATTCTAAGTAAAGTCGGGTAAACCTAGGTTTACTCAATCACCCGTGACATATTTAAACTCCTTTTTGAAGTTGACTGTACCTGCATGAAGTCGTTTTATTTAACTCTTGATTCGATAGTATTTAAACCGGAATTGCCGACTCCACCCTAAAATAGACAGACATTAATGATGTCGTTGTTGAAATCGAAATCCGGCCTCTTTTTTTTACCGTAATTACTTATGACTTATTCTTTGTCGAACGAGTACACCTCAAACAGATGTTATTTCCCTTGTCTCAGTACATAAGCATAGGTACCTACACAATCTTGAGAAGTGCAGTTAATTAATCAAATAAAAGTTTATTCACGTAATGATATATTCTTAAATGATCAGACAAAAGGATAATATATAAAAAAGACATCTTTACAACACAACACAAGAAACACCATTTTCCTCATGGCACCATTTTTCACAATAAAATAAATATGAATAAACGGAAAAATTCTAACGCAATGAAAATCGTATGCGCACACACACACATGCGCAAACGCACACAAACATGCACAGAGTCGTTACGTAACACCATTTTAAAGGCAATAAGTTGTTTAGAGTACGTTGTATGCATACGTGGTGGACTTGGCTGCTGTGTCCATTGTCACACGGCATGCCGTATAAAAGTGACAAGTGACATCTACTTTTATGAAGCTTTTGACACTCTGATGTCTATTGGGTTTTGTATAGCATGTTCTCGTAAAGAATAATATGGTCATTGAATTAAACTGTGCCGTGTATATTTAGATAATTATAGTGAAAGCAAGGCCAAATATACTTATGGATAGGTATTGTAAAATCGATTATTTTTAACAAAGCTCATTTGAAAACACTGCATTATTCATTTCAGTTCATTCAATCAGTTCAAACACATCGCTGTCTATTGTTGAATATGGTCAGACCAAGTTTAGGCCCGAAAATCGTGGCTTTATTGAGTAGTAGTAGTCGAGTCAATCCTGGCTGTTTCCGTAAGTCGTTCAAATATAATATATGTAATGTGTGTGAGACTTATTGAATCTAGATTAATTAATAATGTTACAAATATAATATCCTAACCAACTAAAACTATTTAAAAAAAAAACTAAAATATGGCGTCCAAAAATTCATTCGCATCGCTGTCGTCTGGTAATATACCCAAGAGACCCAAGAATGCTTAGCCTCTGGCCAAGGTAAAAGCCTGCCCTTGGGTCACGAGAAGTGTCAACCAGCCGTTTGGAGATTTCCTTGAACAAACCGTGAGCACACGGACCCCACGGCCCGAGGGTTTCAACCCCAAACGGCTCGAAAATATAGTTACCGGTAATGTGTTAATCTTTTTATCAAGCCAAGTTCTTAGCAATTTGTAATTCTATTCCTTTGTTAGTTGACGCGTATCCTCTCTTCACAATGGAAACGTTCTCAAACGTATCAAGCAGCTCAATTTATATACAAATTTACATACATTTCAATAAGGCCGTCTCTGTAGTCGGAAAAATGTTGTATTTAATGTTACCAGGAATCAAATAGAGATTTCTTGATAAAAATAGCAGGCTCTTTAATCACCGAGCCAACGGTGCAACTTAGCTTAAGTAGACTAAGTTTATAAGGCCAGTAAGTAGACTGTATTTTATGCTGAACTTAAAATGTAAAGTCATTTTGTTGTGACCGATATAGAATGCGATGCGTTTTTATTTTGATATATATTTTTTTGAATTCTATCGGTGATAAATGATTGTGAAAGTGTGGACGGCTGGTTGTCCTAAAATGGTGTGTGTTTTAACAAGTACTTACCTATGAATATGTTTGTTTGGGCCTAGGCTACAATGTTATAAATAAGGAAAATTGATATTAAAATAAGATGCATTAAAAGCTAAGCTAACCAAAGCTTTTTTGAAGGAACTTCTGTACTGTTTAATTTTTTTGACTTTTTAAAGTTTTTTTTACAGCTTACTGTATAAAAAACATTTTACAAAAAAAAAAAAAAAACAATCGACAGCCAAAAAAAAAAAAAAACTACTGAGTGAAAATTAACTTTAATTTCGGAAATCAGTTTTTGAATCTTAATTTTAGTTTATTGCCACCGATTTCCGGAATTAAAGGTATCTTTCACTTTGTAGTGCTTTTTTTTAAATCAGTTGCTTTATTTGTAAAAGTTTTTTACTATCCACGTTTTAGTTATCTACCTACCCCAGACCAATTCGTATACAACTACTTGCTATCAATCAATTAATCAATCAAAAGTCATTTATTCAAACTAGACTGAGAATCAGCACTTTTTGAACTTTGAAAATATCATCAGCTTCCTCTACCAAATGAAAATAGTTTTCAAAATAGGCACAATTGATAAAAATATGGATGAACATACATAAAAAAAAACATTCACACGAGGATCCTCCTCCTATTTCTTTTTTAAGTCGTTTAAAAAGAAATTGCAATAATAATCAGAATGTTGCAAGTTGTGAACTTAGCTATCAGCACTACCGCGCACATTTTTAGCATGCAAATAGGCCACACAGAGTGGATTTAAAAACATATTATAAGTACTATTGAAATAGCTAAGTATAATCGAATTTATACTGGTCTGACTACATAGCTGATAATCTAGAACATTCTAAAACTTTCTGCATTTTTCCGCATCAATCTGATAGGGTAAAGAGGTAATTATGTTTTGAAATTATTCCACGACTGTGTAATAATTACGAGTATAATTAACTTAAAAGTATAACTATTATTAGAAGTCTATTTTACAATTTTATTAAAATTTTCTAGTATTACCTTCACAGGCCTGGTTATTAGTGAGAGGGGTTCATGGCTAAGTAACAACAGCCACACAGGTAGATCGATCAGGTTAAGCTACGCTTGCTGCGGTTGGTCCATGGATGGGTGACCATCTTTACATACCGAAACCCCTCCGTGCCTCGGCAAAGCACGTTAAGTCGTTGGTACGTTCGTGGATCTTTGACAGTCGTTACGGGACGTCAGAAACACGAAAGTCTGACAATCATTCTTACCAACGGGAATCGTATTACCCAGTAACTGGGTTGTGGAGGTCATATAGGCAGTCGCTCCATGTAAAATACTGATATTCAGCTTCATCCGGTTTGACTGGAGTTGACTCCAACATAGTTGGGATAAGGTTAGGCAGCTGATATTAGTCCAGAGTCCTAAAGTGTATCGGTAAGCGTAGCGTGTGACGCCCTCCAGCTAAGTGAACCGTCAACCTTAAAAAGGTGACTGGGACAAACTGGATGAGGAAGGCGGAGGACAGGGTATTGTGACGAAGCCTGGGAGAGGCCTGTGTCCAGCAAAGGCATGCGATAGTCTGAGTTTATTAGTCTAGACACCTTTAGGATGTTTCGCTCCACGGTATGTCACTGATAAATGATAAATGATTTTTATTTCTGTAAGTAGGTTTGTACAAACACTTTTACAAGTCAATCATGTTCTTTTTTTTTTAAACTAGATGAGGTCGGCGTTTCCTATCTGACTACTCTTACAAAGTCCAGACATAATCTTGGTCACTTCATGTGAAGACCATGTAGATTGGTGTCTGAAATGGTCTTTTGAGGAAAGAACCACACAGATTGAGAGGACCTGTCCAGTTAGTGCACGCATTTATTTATCAGTAATCGCGCAGCTCAACTCAGAACTTAAGAAGCTCAACGATTCGACGAACAATACCAAAGAGAGGACATTTGGATAGGCCGCATAAATTACTCAAACTGCCAGACCATGATTAAAAGTAACTGAGAGAAAAATTAAAACAAATAAAAAAGCACTGACCTACATAGTCTTCACATTCACAATAATTAAAATAATATAATACTTTACAAAGTAAATGTGATTAAAGTAGTAAATGAGATTATTACTACTTTTTTTTTTTGGAAAATAAGCAATCGTACATTGTATTAGGTTGGGGAAAAAGTCTTTTCGCATTTTAGTATGTATGAACTTGTAATAAAATCTCTTTGGCTATACTATTTGTATCTGGCTGGTTTTGGTATCATTGAAAGTCTAAATTTTAAAGAACATAATTCCAAATTCAAATTAGGAAAATGTGTGATTTTCATTTGTTTTTCGTACCGTCAAGATGAGTGAATCTAATGAAGAAATTCGATACATTTTAAAATTTTACTACAAAAAAGGTAAAAATGCAACGCAAGCCGCGAAAAAAATTTGCGATGTTTATGGACCTAGTGTAGTGTCTGTAAGAGTAGCACAAATTTGGTTTAAGCGTTTTCAATCCTGAAATTTTGATGTCAAAGATGTACGTCGCTCTGGTCGTCCTATTACGGATAAAATGGATGCCATTTTTGAAAAAGTGGAGCAAGATCGGCATATCAGTAGTTACGACGTAGCTGAAGAACTGGAAATTGGCCACAAAACAATTTTGGCGCATTTGAAAAAAACTGGGTACACAAAAAAGCTCGACATTTGGGTACCTCACGAGCTCACTGAAAGAAACCTAATGAACCGTGTACTCATTTGTGATTCTTTATTACGACGTAATGAAACCGAACCATTTTTTAAGAAGCTGATAACTGGTGATGAAAAGTTATATCATATCTAGTACTTATGTACTTGTGTATCTATTCTTACAACTTCGTATACAACAGTAATAAATGGAATCGCCTGTCACGGTGGCTCCACCTGTGGCCGTTTTCAGAATTATACGCTAAGAAATTGATTAATAAACGTGAACGTTATGTCACGATGTTTTGCTTCATCGCTTCGAGGCAAATTATAGGTATAACCTAATTTGTGGCAAGTGTATGAAAGCTCGCTAGCTGGAATGAAGGTTTCGGTTTGTGTGAAGTTCTATTAGTACAGATAAATCAGAGAATATACTTTATTTCCCCATTTTGAGACTACTAGCTTTGGGCTTGAATAGAATTACGCGTCTAGGTCTGCATCAGACAAGACAAAGCTAACGTCGATCGATGGGTAAAAGCCTCTACTCATATGGAGAAGGAATCAAATCAATCTGCCTAGCCTTTTCCCAACTATGTTGCGGTCGGCTTCCAGTCTAACCGGATGCAGCTGAATATTTCACATGGTAATACACTCGGTAATACGATACCCCTTGGTAAAACTGGTTGTCAGACTTTCGGGCTTCTGACGACCCGTAACGACTGTCAAAGATCCATGAATGACAGCCGGGACCAACGGCTTAACGTGCTTTCCGAGGCACGGAGGAATCTCCCATCACCCATCCACAGACCAACCCCGGCAAGCGTAGCTTAACCTGATGGATCGACCCGTGCGGCTGTTATTAATTAGCCACATGCTCTTTACGGAGAAGGAATATTAGAAAAAAAACATATATATAGATTGATCACCAGGCTTCTCTTTGCTTGTTGGCCAAAATAATCATAGCAAAGAGCTCGTAATGGTGTCCGTACTGTCTGATTTACATTGATCGAGTATTTCAGAATCCGGTGATACTGGGTCGATCCCGTAGGTAGGTAGGCTACCCACTATCTGGTTACAAAAAGCAGCTAGGTAAAGCTTATGTCTATTACGACAATGGTTATCATAGGTTAAACAATTGCGATTCCTAATTTAAAAACGGCACCATAAAACCCACTTTTCTACACAAAAGACCAAAGATTTTCTCCTCCACAACTGGATAATATCAATGTTATTCACAGCAAGTCGAACAAGGAACATAGAAATCATGTAAATCGTCCCCCATACAGATGTTTTACACTTTAACCAGACTTTCTTGGAGTTTATCCAACATCCTCGGATTATTTACATCCACTAAAAGCTATGCGTTATACCGATGTACATGCGATGCAGTTTGGGATCAAGGGAAGATTTCAAAGTTGCAATTAGGTCGGTTTATAACCTTACATAGGTTATACGGCAATTAAATGAATTTATGCGTAATTTGCATACATAAATTTCAAGAACTTTTTGTTTTGTCGTCTTGCTTTATTCCATTTGATCATCTTCATTTAATTTTGTTATTTCAACTAATTTTAGGCACTGCCTGTGAGCAGAATCATTGATGAGAGCTTTTTGGAGCTTTACTGTAGCTACTTAGTGACAGTGAATTTTCAAACTGTCTTTAAAATCAGCGATAACGCCAAGATATTATCTCATCATTAGCTCAACTCTTTAAAGGTGCTTAATTAATCAATTATTGGAGTGACGTAAATGGATAAAATAAGAAATGAGTACCTACATAAGGGGAAGTTTGAAAGTAATAATAATATAATAATAATAATAAAACCTTTATTATCAGGCTACAATGGCCCATAGATACATACCTTACAAACTAACATATATAAAGTATAAAACAAAACCTGTGTTAATAAATATAACTTAAAACTATGTTAGTAGCACTTCACTTCACTAGCTTGTCCTTGAGCTGCCCTGTGGCACTTGTCCGCGGAAGCGACGGAACACCACGTCCTGCGGCCAGAAGTCTTCTTCCATGACGACGGGCAGGTAACAGTTCGGAACTCACACCACGAACGCCTTGAAATTGACGTTGCGGCGCGACTCCAGTAACTGCACCCGCGGCATGTACCTTGTCTTCTGGCGCACGTACTCCACGATGTCCTCCGCCTTAGTGCTGCAGTGCAGGCGGGAGATGTACACCGGTGTGTTCGGCTGAGCGGCACGCAAGCTCACTTCTGGCTTCGTAGGAGCTTTGCCGCAGCGGTTCTTGTTGGTTCGCGACCGGCGCTTCCTCCTTTGCTCTGTCACGAAACCCTCCTCATCAGCCCTATTCGGCGCCTTTTCTGGCATAGGCTTCATACTTGGAGCGCCTGGGGCACTCGCGGGGACGCTAGCGAAGTCCTTTCGTAAGGGATTCCCCAGGGCTGCAGATACTGGCGCCAATGAGAGAAAAGTTGAAAGGAAATCGTTTGGCTTGGTATTGACATGTGATGAGGAGGGAGGAAACGCATGTGACTAAAAAGTGGGAAGGAGAGGGAGAGGAAGGCCAAAGAAAATATGGAATGATTGTCTGGGGAATAATAACATGAAAGAGAAGGGAGTGAATGATAGCGTGACGGTTGATAGGGGAGAACGGAAAGAGAAAACGTGTTGCGCTTACCCCACGTATCTTGGGTGAAGGTGGTGGTGGCAGGAAGATAATGATGAATTTAACCATTTATTCGTTTAGTAGAAGGAGCTCGTGGCTAATTTAACAGCCGCACGGGTCGATCCATCAGGTTAAGCTATTTTACATGGAGCGACTGCCTATCTGACCTCCAGAACCCAGTTACTGGGTAATACGATAGCCCTTAGTAAGACTGGTTGTCCGACTTTCAGGCTTCTGACGACCCGTAACGACTGTCCACAAATGACAGCGGGGACGAACGGTTTAACGTGCTTTCCGAGCTACGGAGGGGTCTTGGTATGTAAAGATGAACACCCATCGACGTACCAACCGAGGCTAGCACAGCTTTACGACCTCGACCACGACCTCCTCAAACTATATCCATCACAAACTATATTATAGCAATTCAAACCTACTGTAAATCGTACCTCTCTTTTTAACTATTCAAAATCTATCGGGTGGACATTCAAGAAACACAGTTAGCCGCAGTCACTCGATACATATCAGAGCTTGTAATACAGTTAGAAAAATGTGTTGCGCCTGCGCAACTTTGTTGGCTGGTCGGTTTTATGCGCACGATTTTTTTTATGGGATTAGTGGGGCGACCTGATTTGGTATGTTACTTTGATTCTGATAGGGACGCGAGAGCGTTGAGCGCCTGATTGCTTATTTTTTTAAAGTTATATTTCCGTAATTTTCATTAAAAAAACTCAGTCTAATTATTATTATAATATAGCATGGACGTGCAAATGTTATGTCTGTATATTTTTAAATTGAAATTGTAATTAAAATATTAATTAAGAGCCAACTTTAAATGGCTTAGCATGATCCTCCGTTATGTCGAAAATACTGCAGCATTAATTTTGAAATAAATATATGGTTAAGTTGAGAATTAATGTTAAGTACCTACTATGTTTGACGAAAACACGATTTCATAAAATTTTCTCAATAGAAAAAAATTCCAAAGTTACCTCTAAACGGAACAATAAACCGCTGGTATTTAAAAATACTTCAAATTAGATCATCAAAATTTGCATACTAACTGAACAAACTATAAAGCAGGTCTTATGTTGTTTTTTTTTTTTTTAAATTAGCATTATTTTCCCCGTAAAAAGAAATTACGTAAACTATCGGCGGCGGCGTCTTGAAGTAAGTTTCCCTGCCGCCCGAACACCCCCGCTCAGTCTCACTTCGGCTTTTGAACGGGATAGTTGTGTCGCTTGCGCTCAGAACACACATTACGCAACAACTTAAAATAGGTAGGAGTGAGGTGGGGCGAAATTAGAATTTGAGCTGAAGTTGTATAGGCTCTTAAATAATAACTTATGATTTATTGAGATTTGCACCTATTTTGGCATTTGATTCGTTTGCCAAAATCGGTGATTTGTTATGTGATACAGCCTTAATGGTCAATACCATTGTAATACAACATCTCGACTATTATGAATTTATGACACATATTATGGCTACAGGAGTTTACCCACACACAAGCGGATAGCTGGTGGACCTCGACACCAGGATGCAAGCAATCCAAGGAAGCCATGCCATCTTTAGATGGACGGCTAACTAGACGTTTACTACGCCTGGACAGGAACGGTCTGCGCCTGATGAAGGGAACCATCACAGGGCACTGCTCACTAAATAAACATTTCCACACAATATTCATAACGGACAGTCCTCTGTGCAGAGCGTGCATGGAGGCTGAGGAAACCGTTGCGCATGTGCTGTTTGAATACACAGGTGTCACCCAGATTAGAACAGAAACCCTCGGGTCACCCAGATCTTTTACAGATGTTCTCAACAGACCAGGAGATGTAATCAACTTCTGGTGGGAGGTGGGCTGGTTGGAATAATATACTGACGGCCGCCAAGGCTCACGGACAACGCAGGTCCAATTGAAGGACTAAGTGTGGAAACCTAAACCCCCATATAGAATGAATGAATGACACATATTGATAGAAAAAGTCAGTGTGTAAAAGTAATTGAAGTGAAATCTTGTTTGTGGCGCCCGCGCAAACACCGAATGTACCTATGGTTTGGAGATCGATTTTGATTCTGAGAACAGTGCTATGAGAGCTTTAATTTAAGATGGCGGAAGGTAACCTACTTATAACTCTAATTTGATATTAGGTATAAATGTGAAAGTTTGTGAAGGTGTTTGGATGTATGTTATTCAATCACGCCTGAACGACTGAACGGATCTGGATGAAATTTAGCACAGAGATAGATTATAGTGTGGAATAGCACATATGATACTTTTTCTCCCGGAAAAATGTACGGTTCTCGTGGGATAATTTCCAACATCCACGCGGGCGATGCCGCTAAAAAGGAGAAAATTTAAGGTCGGCCAACAAAAACAAAAAGTTAACAAAATCAAAAGTTCAAAAGTCGAAACAAAGCTTGGAAGTTTCCAACCACAAGAATCAAGAATGATTCCAAACAATCAGTCACCATAACACAGCTTTTAGTACCAATTTACTAAGTCTGTCTATTTTATAAGACCAAAAACATTACGACAGAACAATGGTGTGTTATGACAATATGTGGCAACAGGACGATTATAGGAAAAACGATACAATAGTATGGAGTCATAGTTTGTAAATATTGGATTGAGTGCAATGTTCAACGTGCATTTTTTTATGGTTTATTGACCATAGAATATGAACTCTGAGAGAAAATAAAGATTTTTAGTATAAACACATTTTGGATGGTGCTGCCGAGGTCAGTAAGGCGACTGCCTTCCCACTTGATGATGACTTGGAGCGACTGCTCCAAGTCATCATCTGCGTAGCCTTTTCCCAACTACACATATGTCTGGGTCGGCTTCCAGTGAAACCGGATGCAGCTGAATACCACAATTTTACATGATATAATTTTACATAGTTACATTGGAAGCTGGCCCCAAAAACGTTGCTAGCCAGGCAGGTGATGAAAGGAAGTGAAGATCCTAGTGAGGTTATGAAGGGACAAATATTTCTGAAATAACAGTTGAGTGACAATTGCTTGATGGACATGCATTGCTGAAGTCACAAAAATAATTGCCAGGTAATGAAGTAAGAGGGGCTGTGGTTAAGTAATAACAGCCGCACGGGTCGATCGATCAGGTAAAGCTGTGCTAGCCTCGGTTGGTACGTCGATGGGTGTTCATCTTTACATACCCCACGAGACAAGACCCCTCCGTAGCTCGGAAAGCACGTTAAACCGTTCGTCCCCGCTGTCATTTGTGGACAGTCGTTACGGGTCGTCAGAAGCCCGAAAGTCTGATAACCAGTCTTACCAAGGAGTATCGTATTACCCAATAACTGGGTGGTGGAGACCAGATAGGCAGTGGTTGAAAGAGTTCTTACTCTGTTCATGTTTAATGTTTATGCTTGTGTAATATTGCGCACAAACAGAAACTTTTACGAAATACCTGCGCAATAATTTCTAGGCCAATCGTAGCCCGATTTCAATCTGTCATGGCGTACAAGATGCACTTAATAAAATCACAAACAAATCAGCAATTATCCTAAACGTTGTATGTTTTCCTTGCGTAAATGTTTTAGCAAACACACTCATACATGCACGTTTTGTTTTGTGTGCGCATGAGTCGAGATACACTCATACATACATTGGGATGCATCGCATAAACCAATGTTTGGCTGCCGTGCCAAAAAACACAAAGGAGCTGTGTAGTGCTGAGAGGTGTTGATACTTTATAAGTTGGACTTTTTTATAGAATTGATTCTTAGCTTTGGGATTGATCTCAAGGTCAATCCAAAAGCATTAGTGAATTTTAAAATCAACCTCTATTTTACCCCCTTAAAGGATGATTTTTTAAAAACGCTGAACTACATAACTCTTTATTTCCTACCAAAAGGATAAATTTGAATTTGTATATCCCTAACTTAAGAAATGCTGGGTTTCCCATACAAATGTTGATCTATGTATCCTGTAGGATTATTTTTGAGACAAAATCAATCTGCCTAGCCTTTTCCCAACTATGTTGGGGTCGGCTTCCAGTCTAACCAGATGCAGCTGAATACCAGTATTTCACATGGAGCGACTGCCTATCTGACCTCCACAACCCAGTTACTGGGTAATACGATACCCCTTGGTAAGACTGGTTGTCAGACTTTCGGGCTTCTGACGTCTAACGACTGTCAAAGATCCTCGAATGACAACCGGGACCAACGGCTTAACGTGCTCTCCGAGGCACGGAGGAGTCTCGGTATGAAAAGATGGTCACCCATCCACAGACCAACCCCGGCAAGCGTAGCTTAACCTGATGGATCGATCCGTGCGGCTGTTATTACTTAGTTACGAGCTCCTCTTTTGAGACAAAAGTAACGTAAGAGCATTACCCGCGCGGGCTGGCAACGTCGCATTTCTACAGGTTTTTCGTGATTATTTTAAATTTAAATCAATTTAATTTATTTTAAAATTTTTAATTTTTTAATAGACTATCTAGATCGTTGGTATTTATAAGTCTGTATGCTATTTTTTACAGTAATTTTGGTATTTACTAAAAAAAAAAAAACTGACAATATTTTCCTTAATGTCAATTTTTATGAGTAAATACCAAATAACTGTAAAAAATAGCATGCATGCTTATATTATACAGGCTGTCTGTTTACGGTGTAGCGAAAATTAAGGGTGTGGTACAGACCATCAAACTGAACAACTTTTTCCCGGGGACCAACATCGTAAGCATGAAAAAAAAATTAGTCGTCTCATACAAAACTTCAATACCTACTTGACCAAATGTATGGAACGACTAATTTTTTTTTTCACGATTACGATGTTGGTCTCCTTGAAAAAGTTGTTCAGTTTGATGGTCTGTACCACACCCTTAAGTATCGCTACACTTTAAACGGACACCCTGTATATACTAACGATAGTATATTTAATAAAATGTAATTTGATTTCAATGTATTAAAATAATCACGAAAACCCTGTAGAAAAGCGACGTTGCTAGCCCGCGCGGATAAACGCTCTTAGTCCTTAAAGCTCAAGCTTTAATTTTTTTTTTAATTTGTGATGGGTTTGCTCTTGACTCTAGTCTAGGTCGAAGGTGACAGAGACAAAGTCGACGATGGAGTGAGCTTACCCAGAAGAAGCCTGTTCACTCTCACTTATTAAAAAAATCCTAGAAATATGGAAGGAACCACCCACTACAACACCACTAATTGATTTACACACATTAAAATACCAGTATGTCCTTGTAAAAAAGTGTTATAACCACAAAGGAGATCTTTATCTACTAAGCTTTTAAAACGAAACCTACCACACTGGTCGTAAAATAAATACTTATCATGTCTTCATCGACTAATCCTTACGAATGTTATGATCTTTGTAATCTAAGAATCAGGATAAGGATTAAATAAAGCCGCTGATAGGCTCAGAATTTGAATAGCGAAGATTTAAAAAGAAAACAGGCCAAGTACGTCTCGGACCACGCACAATGAAGGGTTCCGTAGTTGAAAAGAATTTATCCCAAAAATAAACTTAACATTGTAGTTGAACAACATGTCCTCCCGTAGATTAATCGCAAAAAAACTAGGTATTTCTTTATGTGATAAAACTATAAATTAACAATTTTGGGACTTTTTCCTTTACTAGTGCTGTGAGACCTTGCTTCTTGCCTAATTTCATGATTCTAGGTCAACGGGAAGTACCCTATAGGTTTTGATTGACATGCGAGTTTCAAAAGTCGCATAAATGGTCGTATTTTTTGTTGCGTTGCCTTTGAAGCTTGATTTTTAGAGTTCCAAGGGACCATAGACGTACTTGTATTAATTTCAACTTGATAAATGGACAAGGAAGTGATCCTATAAGGGTCCCGTTTTTCCTTTTGAGATACGGAACCCTAAAAAGCGACCAAGTAAGAGTCAGACTCGCACACGAAGAGTTCCGTAGGTACCACCGTACAATATTGAACACTACCTATTTATTGTTTATGGTTATAGCGGCCATAGTATTTATTACACACTCTATGAAAATTTGCCTGCCTATTACGGTTCAAAGATATAACCCTGTGACAGACGGACGGACGAACGGACAGTGGAGCCTTAGTAATAGAATTCCGTTGGCACACTTTGGGTACAAAACCCTAAACAAAAAATACCGTACCTAATTGATAAGGATAACTAATGATTCGGCAATAATCTGTAAAACAACTAGCGACATTCGAAGTAGTAATAACTATTGAAAAAGACATTATTTGTAAAATTAACATAATACAAGAGGACAGGATTGCAAACATGAGTGCATTTTTAATAAAACCTCTATGCAAAGCAGTCATAAAGACCACGTGACAACGTTGTCAGTTTAAAATTATAATATTAAACTTACATTGGATTTATTTCTAATATAAATACTGTCTAATTATATATTTATATGAACGAGCAGGTGTATATGTGACGGTGATTCCAAGAAATCTAGTTTTATTAATAGAAAACAGTAAACCAGTTTATATGTCCTCTTTCTTATTAAAAATTAACACTAGTCTCTTATTTTACATAGTTGCTAGTCTATGGCTCGGGTTGGAAAAGGAAGTAGGTGATAAAGAGTATCGGGGTTCGGGATAAGTTGACATTCCTAATTGACTAGTAGATAAGTTTGCCTTTTCAGCGGTCTCCTAGATTCAATATATCAGATCGACGTTGATTTTCTGGCAAACTACTTTCTTTTTTTTTAAACAAATAAATTAGGTATCTAAAATATAGTAATCATGAACTAATTTTGAGCTTAGGTGGAAAACGCAATTGGCAACATTGTTTTATACTAATTAGTAGCAGCAGCCCACGCTTTCACCCGCGTAAGTCTCGATACCGTAAGAATATTGAGATAAAAAGTATCCTATGTATTAATCCAGTTTATAAAAATAAACTATCTGCGTGGCATTAGTTTCATCAATATCCGTTCAGTAGTTTCTGCGTGAAAGAGTAAACATCCATCTATCCTCACAAACATTCGCATTTATAATATCCCGTGACCCAAGGACTGGCTTTTACCTTGACCAGAGGCTAAGCATTGCCATACAATGTGGCAATGCCGCCCCCGCCAGTCTCTTGGGTACATTACCAGTAGACAGCGATGCGGAGGAGTTTTTCGACGCCATATTTTAGTTTTCTTAGTAGTTTTAATAAATTAGAGAGTTTAAAAACATATATTTTGATAAAATAAAATTAATTCCTTCAAAAACGTTTAAATAGCGTATAAAAAGTTTAAATAGGTACTGTAGAGTCTTCGACATCAGGTTATTCTGGCATAAAATCTCCTTGGGTATAAACATTAGATTAAGAGACAATCATTGAGGAGGAAACATTTGACTGATTTTGACATGTCACAGAGACGGCCCCGGGCTATATGGCTAGTTATATTACAAGTTATATTGTAAAGTGTGATAAAATATATTAAACAATATATTTAAAAAATATATATATATATATATATATATATTAGAGTTCTGCTTGAATAGTTTATTTATTTTAGTTTAGAACCCAAAGGAAATAAAGGTCCCTCTGTCCTTTTACAGAACTTTAATAACTACTAAGTACTACAGTTTTCTCCGACTAAAAAAATTACAGGAATTAAAACATTTGTATGCATAATACCTACTGACGCACTTTGTAATAATGTATTGCAAATCATTAATAACGATCAACTAATCATTCTTATTTTCATTATATTAGTCATCACATGCCTATCCTTTTACCAACTATGTTGGGATCGGCTTCCAGTCTAACCGGATGCAGCTGAATACCAGTATTTTACATGGAGCGACTGCCTATCTGACCTCCACATCCCAGTAACTGGGTAAGCCTCTGAGTTTCGGGCTTTTGACGACCTGTATCGACTGTCAAAGGTCCAAGAATGACAGCCGGGACCAACGGCTTAACGTGCTTTCCGAGGCACGGAGGGGTTTTGGTATGTAAAGATAATCACCCATCCACGGACCTACCGCGGCACGCGTTGGTCTCATTGTCTTAGTCACTTTCCAAATGACCTAGAAAGTATCAAAACCATTCGCGCCACTAGCAGAAGGGATAAAAACTTGCTAACACAAAAATAGAACGGCGAAAAATGAACATTAACGTATATTTTGAAATCTGCGTTGCGCGGGCGCGAACCAATCAGAGGCGACGCGTAGGTAGGTGTATGTGTGCGTTAGATTCGAGTTTTAAATGTGTGCTTCTAACGCATTTGACGGTTTTTTTATGTGTGTGTCTAATGTGCGGTATGGTTTTAAGGTTTTTTTATTAGTGTGCGTCTATGTAGGTATCGGGTTTAGATAGTTACCTAGTTACAATGTTTGGTATATAATATGATTTATTTTTGGCGTTACATCTTTGAATTTGGAGGCTGATTTTGATGAAATTCGTTTGTTTTATGACATGTTATTTTAAATAGTAGGTGGATCCCGTAATTTACTTCTTTTTCTTAAACAACAACTGATTACTGGTTACTAATTACTGTTTTTTTTTTTTGTTTAAAGGCCTTTTTATAATGCTCTATAGAAGACTTCAGCGAAAGGCAATATAAAATTATACCCTATTGCGCTAGATTACCGCAGTTTAAAGAAATAGTGTTGCGCAATGATTTTATAGAACTCTGTATTTATAATTTTATCCCTATTGCCTCGTAGGAACAAAATAAGAATTGAAGATAATTGGATTTAAACTACGATACCAATGGCAAACATTCGTTGATAGGAGATAAGTATCAGATATATATTTTGACATTGACCTCATTAATATTATCACATCTCCTTTTTCTCCGAAAAGAAAACTCTACACAGTCAAAACTCTCATTTTTTAAAACATTACGATATTTAAATGATTAGAACGAAGTTTTTAAACGTGGCTTGTGGTAGGAGTAAACTGGCGGAAAATGTGACGTCACTAAAAAACGTTATGTGGCTATGACAGGGGTCAACAGCCACGCTTTTTAGTTTTTCTCAATTTTCAAGTGTCAAATTTTTTTATATTAAGAAACATAGGGATGTTTCTTAATACAAAGACTTTTGACACTTGAAAATTGAGGCCATACTTGATGGCTTTGTATAGGGTGGGCCATCTAGTGTTTTAAATTTGAACCGGCTACAAAAAAAAAAAAAAAAAACTAAGTACAATTTATTTTTACAAATTTCTGGTTTTATTGGAAAGGTTGAATTTTGTCATTTAAGAATGGAACACAATATAATTCATATGATTCCTATGATTCCTATCACGACTGGCTTGGCAGTACCCCATCCTATCAACCCAATTTTTCAGTACCTACATTTTCGATTGTTTCGGCTTGAATCTCTTTAATGGCAACTTCGATTTCATGTTTCAACGCTTCAGTTGTCTCTGGATGGTTTGCGTAACATTTATCCTTAATGGTTCTCCACAAAAATAATCCAAAGGGCTCAAATCGCAGCTCCGAGGCGGCCAAAGGCAGACCGGCTCGAAGACAGATCATTTCTCGAAAATTTTCCACGTAAATTTCTTGCAGTTTGCGGAAGTAAGTTTTGAATATTTCCCAATTTTGTTCGAGCGTTCCCATTTTGCAAATGTCAAACGTAATACTAACTTCCTGTCAAAAAATGAATATCATTCTACCTTTCAAAGTCAAAGTAATCGGTACTTCAAATTTAAAACACTAGATAGCCCATCCGCTAGTAATACAGAATATACAGCGAAAGGATCGTCGTTCTAACCTGGTGTCTCTTGACATCTCCTGACTTTTTTTTTCTGATAGTAATTAGCACAGTATGTTTAACCTTATTTTTCTAAAAATCATCTCACACAGACAGAAGCATATTACGAGTATCATCATTTCAAGATATACATTGACAGATCAGACTACTATGATGGACATCTTATTACGAAAGGATCAATGGACGTCGAAATAATGAGGATTATAGTAAAGACAACCCTTTGTTAACGGATAAAGGTTTAATTTTATCCTTGACTAGGTGTTCATTTCGCGGTGGATATTCAAAAAAAGAATTATTTCATATAAACTTTGTCCTGACAATTTCAAAAACAATAAAAAATCAGCCAAATCGGGCGAACCATTTTCGAGTTTTTTCAAGGCACGGCAAATTTTTAACTTAAATTTTTAACAAAAAGATCTTATTCTAAATGTAAACTGACATAACCCGAACGATGTTAAATAGGCTAAATTACCTCTTTTAACAAATACTGCCTATCCTCTTGATACTCTACTCAATCTGCCTAGCATTTTCCCAACTATGTTGGGGTCGGCTTCCAGACTAACCGGATGCAGCTGTATACCAGTATTTTACATGGAGCGACTGCCTATCTGACCTCCACAACCCAGTTACTGGGTAATACGATACCCCTTGATAACTGGTTGTCAGACTTTCGGGCTTCTGACGACCCGTAACGACTGTCAAAGATACACGAATGACAGCCGGGACCAACGGCTTAACGTGCTTTCCGAGGCACGGAGGAGTCTCGGTATGAAAAGATGGTCACACATACACGGACCAACCCCGGTAAGCGTAGCTTAACCTGATGGATCGGCCCGTGCGGCTGTTATTACTTAGCCACGAGCTCCTACTAAAAATTAAGAAAACAATGCTTGCTTTTTATAGAAAGAGAAAGAGATTAAGTATGTCTATTCTTCGTAGAGTAGAGAAAGAAGAAGTCACGCTAAGCGTGCAGAGAGAAAACTCCTTATTTTCTTTCTTATATTTTTTACGATCAAAACCAGACATTCGCTTTGGAGCCAAGTGCAGTAAGTGCATACAAAAATACCAACAAAATTCAAGGTTGGGATCTGTTAAAAATAACGCCCGGTGCATTCTCGATGTTTCTCTCTCAGTGTTTTAATATCTGCTGCGTTTTATCTTCACGCTAAACTCATTTGAGGTAGGTTAGGGTTTGAGGATGTCAGACGTGACGTTATTCTTTTGTTTCTAAGTTTTGAAAAAGGAGGGAAATTATTGGTGATTGGGAAATTGAGTGTTAATTGCATTTTTGTGTAAAATATTATATTCAGCTATACGAGGCCGATGTAAATGTTTAAGATTTAAAAAAATTGTATTCTTTTCCGAAGTTTAGTTTTATGTAAAAATTACATTATCTACTGCGAAAATTAGGTACATTGCTGAAAACTATTGGGCCCTTTTAAAAGTGTCTACTTACTCAATTTTCTTTTAAAATAAATCTGGAAGCATCATACCTACTTAAGGCTCCCCGAAACAATCATTCGCAATTGATCAATTGCAATCAAATTGTATTGTTGTAATGTTGTCAATCGCTTCAATGACACTTTGTAGACGATCAATTTGCGCATGAATCACGTAAAAATTGACAATTGCAAATGGTCGTTTCGAGGACCCTTCAGGTACAGCTTTGTGAAGACCTTCACGGAATAGTCAGAAATCATCGAGTCTAGCTTTCTCTCTATGAAAAGCTGAAGTTTTTTTTTACAGTTGGTGGATAACAGGATATTCACTATCATATTTAAAATCAAAAAATGAAAAAACTCCGCCTCCGTAACACCTCCTTTTTGCAAAATGATGTACATTTTTAGTGTCTAAAGTGCTAAACAAAGCTCTCCCTCCTTCCACAGGTAATTTAATTCAACTCATTTTATAAAATCAATTCACAAGATATTATTTAATTTAAGCGCAAAATATTCAGTTCCAACTTCAAATCAATTCAAAGCCATACCTCCTTACCGTAACCAGCACGAACAATACAGCTCATTTGAGTGCCGCCCACGAAAAAATTAAACGGACGAATGATCAGACATAGAACTTATAAATATTTATGTTCACACAGAATGAATACTCAATACTTATGTACACATCCATGAATCCCAATATCTATGTACACATACCATGAATGCTCAATCATACTCATTCAGACATAAGACTGGCCAAACCACGCCTAGGAATAAATAAAATTTCGAAAATAGAACGCGAGCTTCCTGCGAATTGGATCTAAATTTAAATATTGAAAAATGGCGGCAGCAAGCGAACGGTCGAATTTTGTGCATAAAATTGCATCCCGTATTACCGATCTAAACATTAAAAATAGAATTCTATAGTTGGGAGTAGTGCACATGATGGGAAGTAGTTAGTAGAAAGATATGGAAACTGACTGAATAATTTTAAGCTATTTAAAAACAGTTTTAACAATCTGTCGGTAAAAGAAATAAACCTTGTAAGTATTGACTGTTGATGTTGTTTTGTTTCTTTTCAGTTTAAAAACTGAAAAGTTTTATTTTTATTTATACAATTAGTTTTACGGTACATTTTGATATTAGTAGTAGTTTTGTAAGCCTCAAAGATTGGACATAGAACTTTAGAGTTTTCTTTTAACTTAAGAATTTTCAATATTTTGTTGTCTACTGCTGCAGAGTGGCAGATACGGAACGCTAATTGAAATATCGTGGATAAAGTGTAGCCCTCTACTTTTGAATAGATATTTAGTAACCAACTGGGTGTAATTTATCTATATATGTATGTATTTAGAAATATATAAGTATGTTTATCAGTTGTCTAGTACTCATAACACAAGCTCTGCTTAGCTTGAGGCTAGACGGCGTTGTGTGATAGTTGTGGAATATATTATATATTATATTATTATTATTAACTGCGATACATATAATATGTTACAGAATAATGTATTACAATAATTTATGGCTAATAAGAGGTTACCCGGTTTAACTCGAATAAGTATAAAACATGCAAACGGACTACTAAGAAATATCCAGATAAAAAAGAATACAAAATAGCGTGAAAATTTCAACAAAACTTGAAAGTAATCCTTACTATCATTTACAAATAAGAAGTTTTTCATTCAACACACACCTTAAAAACACTGATCCATAGTTCCCTCCCCCGCACCAAATATCACGTACCGTGTGCACCAAGCTTTACAAACACCAGATTGCCTTCTTTCAGCCAGTTAAAATAAACATTGCCGATATTTCGCAGCTCTTTAGAACGTTGCGTATACATCTCTGCTCTAGTTGTGTGAGTGTTTTAATGTATGTATACATACGCTGTAATGTATGTGTTTTAACGTTTGATCTTCGTTCGTAGATAGTGTTGGACGCAAAAACATTGATGCTGGTTTAATGTGAGGTTGCATTTATTTTCAAACTGTAGTGTTAGTTTCTGGGTTGATTTTCGATTGGATGCAACTGTTTTACTGAAGGTTTTCTTCTCTAAGTACAGAATGTAACGGTCTTTAGACAAAATACTCGTACCGAAATTTAACTCGTAAATTACTTTGCGACCTTAACTAACAACTTGGTTCCTTTATTTCAACGTCCATTGGAAGAAAAAGTAAAGGAAATAGTTTAATAATAATAATAGCAGCCTATTATGGTCTCAAAGCAGGGCAAAGGGCTCTTCTCGTACAGAGAAGGCATGAGCATTGATCACCACGCATGCTCAAGACGGGTTTGCGATTTCAGACTTATACATAGTTATTGGTAATATATCGGCGATCCATTAAGGGGATGTAGGATCATTGAGATACTACAGGGTTACTGGTAAAACACCAACAACCACTTAAGAGGTCATTGTACTCATCATTGTGAACAACTTTTACTATGGGACAATCCTGAAATCGCGAAAAAAAAAATCTGCTGTTCAGTACATTTTGACGAATTATGCGAACATAAATGTATTGAACAGCTGATTTTTTTTCGCGATTTCAGGTTTGGTCCCATAGTAAAAATGTTGTTCATAATGATGTGTAAAATGACCCCTTAAGAGGTTGTTGGTGTTTTACCAATAACTCTGTATATACTAACGTACAGTACATATTATCTCAATGTGTAAGAAAGGTCATTTCCCTATTGACCCCTTATGTCAACCATTTTCGAGTAATTGGAAATGTTTTTTTTTTTTTTTTGAAGATATCTGCGGTGTACAACTTAAAAAAAAAACCAATGCCTGATTTTTTTATTATTATTATCTGCTTGCTAATACTTTAATACATAATAATAAACTATAAAATGACAATTATCTTGAATAGGTAGTTTTTAAATTTTGAGCAGGAATTTCACTATAAAATGCTCGATTTCTGCAAAAAAAAAAATGGTTGACTTTGCATATGAGTCATAAGGAGTAATTTGGTTGCAAATGACCCCTCCTACATCTCCTTTATGGATTACCGACATATTACCAATAGCCCTGTATAAGTCCAGGTTGCCTCGCGATGTTTTCCTTCCTATCAGTAATGTCTAAGATAAACTCAGAAGACACGCTAAGAATTGAAAAAATCACATTGGCACTTGCCCGGATTTCAACCTCGTATATGAGAGGAACGTTAAAATTATACTGAAACTATTTCTACAGTCGCAGATAAAATTAATATTTTATATTTTTTATTTATATATATTTTTTTTTTTTTTTTAATATTTTTATTCACAGTCAAAGGTCACCTTATCATTTTCAATAAGTAACCTATAGGAATCCAGCAAAACAGCCATCATAAAAACTTACACAGTCCAACCAATACCTCGACTCCTGTCTTTTCAAGGAAAGCGTGAGAGATACATCAGTTGCAAAATATTTAAAATCGTAAATACCTAACAGTACTGCCTTCTACTGGTCACGACGCTGGATGCGTAGGCAGACGACGCCAGACTAGCTTCACGCCTTTTCTATAGAGGATTAGGTAATATAGGTTGATACCTTTCAAACGCAACAGTTATGCTATAAAAAACTTTTTCACCTCACAACCTCGGAAAGATTCTGTTTATCATTCGAAATCTGAGTGCAAAAGTGCATTTTATCCGCTAGCAAGGAAAGATTTTTTAAAATTCGAACCTTTCTATTCAATCATTTTCTATACCACCAGCCAGTTTCATTTTTAGAATAGGTAATCGTACTGGCCAGCACGACGACTGCATGAAAAAAAAAAACTACACAGGACAGCAAAATTTCATAGATAATTAATCAAACATGTTGACATCTGACTTTTTTTTTAATTTTGGTCGAAAGAACACTACAGTAATACAGTATAAGTATAAGTGTACATTGGGTTTTAAGGTTCGGTATCTTTGTAACATAAGGTATTTAAGGGTTAAGCTGTTTTTCTTGCACCTAGCATTTTCCTCACTGTACTGAGGTGAAAAGTTGTGTGTTTCCCTCGGCAGCAAAGTTATTCTGCATCTCGTACCTTTGAAACTCTCGCTTGGCCGCTCGAAACTTCACGTCTTTTCTATAGAGGATTGGGTAATAGGTATCAAACGCAATAGGTAATTAAAATAGACTAGCTGTATTTTCGGAAGCTACTGAACTACAAATAGCTGACACGACAATTTTATAACTTCGTTTTAGTCACCACACCATGCTATCTGTTGTCTTTTTCAATCATTGATTTTTTTCTTCATGTGAAGTTTAAATTTTAAATTTTTGAAACAAAAAATACGAAGTAATTAAAAATCCTCTTGATTTCCGGCTTTTATTCTCAAAAGAAGTTTGACCAACAAACAAAAAGGAGTTTGACTAACAAACTACTTTTACTTCGTCAACGTTCATAATCTTGTTATACAAGATGCTTAATTGAATTATTTGAAAATTTCATAAGGGGTCATTGTACTCTATTCATCTATTCTATTCTCTATTCTCTATCATTGTCTCTATGAACAACTTTTACAATGGGTTCAACTCGCTAAAAAGAAATCAGCTGCACAATATTCGCATAACTCGGCAAAATGTCAAAAAAAAATAGAAAAAAAATTATATTTATAAGATATTTTTTTCTAGTTTTTTTTCACAAGTGGTTTTTTTTTGTGTCATTCCGGTTTGTAAATCAATCGATAAATTTACATATAAAACATAATTATCATTCATACTTTCAACGCCATTTCTAAATCTTATAACATTTCGAAGCTAACAGCTATCTGACAGACGAGTCACGACTGTGCGTAGGCGCAGCTGTAGGTACGATTTTATTACTGATCGAATGCAATTTGTACCTGATTGATTAGTTTGATTTATACGAGTTATCTTTTACTTGGCTTCTGGCAGTATGTAACACCTTTTTAGTCTAGACTTTACTGAAAGTACCTGTCATTGTGGGCTATAATATTGTCTAGACGTAAGACTAATTAATAATACTATCGCTGGCGTTATAAATCAATAGTATTTGAGCTAAAACCTAGTTGTTTATGTGAAATGAAGCAAATTGTAGCAAAAAGCGAAAAGTTGACATCGACGGTCTTATCACCAACGCCGAATCTGGCAAATCGTTCATTTCATATTTTAATTTATCTGGCTGATAAGGTCTAGCCCGACATTTATTTATTTACTAGCTATTGCTCGCGACTTTTTCTGCGATCCAGGATGAATAGTAGTCTATGTCCTTCTCCAGGTCATGGTCTACGCAAGTGCCAAATTTCATCTAAATCCGTTCAGCCGTTTTAGCGTGAAAACTTAATCAACAAACAAGATGAAAAACCGGTCTATCTACACTCTAGACTCACAAAATGTATTAGGTACTAAAATAAAAAACTCTTAACACACTACACAAGTTTCTATAATAATATAATTCAGTAATGATTCGAAAAACACGTGGCGCCATCTATTATCATAAAGAAAGTTATTGTTGTTTTCCTCGGGAATAATACTTTTTTCCGGGATGAAAGGTCAAGGGAAACCCTATGTCTGTGTCTGTACACCTGACAACGTATATGCAAAATTTCAGAATTATCGGTTCAGTGGTTTAGACATGAATAGGTAGCAAACAAACAAACGAACAAACTTACTTTCGCATTTATAATATTAGTTACGATTTTAGGATCTCCAACAGAAAATATACACATGTAGTTAATGGTCGACAAAGTATTTGGTAGGTGGACAGTCACGAGCACGAATATGTATACACTTAGGGAAATTCAAAAGCGATTTTCTCGTGAAATAACGATAGAAATGTAGAGATGCCTACCTATTTCATAATTCTATGTAATCCAAAACGCTATGTTTGTAACAACATACAATTATAATCAATACATTAGATGAAAATCAGTTTTAAAAGTGGCTAATCGTATACATACTATTGCTCGTGACTGTACTCCTTCACTTACAGGAAACCACAGCATGCCACATGCATCCAAAATACACTGAGAGGAGTCCAATGAGAACAAGGGACAGGCTGGATTAAAAAAAAAAAATGAGTTTGCTCTTGACTCTAGTCTAGGTTGGAGGTAACAGAGATAAAGTCGACGATGGAGTGAGCTTACCCAGAAGAAGCCTGTTCACTCTCACTTTGAAGAGGTGTTGTATGCGTTCGGAAACACAGACGCAGATAGAGGGTTCCACTCTTTTGCTGTGCGCGTTATAAATGACATTTGGAAACGCTTAGTGTGAATTGGTGAATAGCAACTAGGTAGGGATGGTAACTTGCTGTGCGTCTAGATGTCCGTTGCTAGAAGGGTCTGGTATAATGAGGTCGTGGAGTTCTTGATCACACTCACCGAAGTACAATCTGTAGAAGACCGATAAGCAGGCAACCTTGCTGCGATGGATCGGATTAATTTGGGACAAATTTAAAGCTACAGGCTCAGCGGTGCGATCAAGCTCGAGTAAGGGTCGGGATGTGCAGCTGAATACCAGTATTTCACCACTTATACTTACCTAAGTAAACAGCTAGCTGCAGAGACCAGCAAATAGGCTAAGAGTAAAAGTTTTTTTTTTTTAAAGAAGTAAGAAAATATTTCACCTCCTCACTCAGTCTAAAAAGTTGGATGACGGAACAGGACATTCTTATCCCAGTTGACACTCGAGGTTGGCACCTTGCCACTACATAGTGCCATTTCATCAAGTTTCCTCCCATCTAATTTATGTCGATCGCAATTTAGATGGCACTTAAAGTGACAGAAATTAACACGTTTATATTGTTACTATTTTATGTTCGTAGGTATTCGTAAATTAATAGTTTAATAGACCTTTGACTGATAAGCAATTAAAGTAATCTAATAATCACTGGTGTCAGTATTCATGGTATTATCTCATAGTTATTCATTCATATTCATTTATTTGCGTTCCACAAGGTAAAACAAGATGTTAACGAAAGGCTTAGAGCTAAGAGCCGTTGTAGACCCTGTCAGGGTCTACAACGCCTATTACTTACAGTTAAAAATCTAAATCGTAGAAATTAAAATTAAAAAAAACTTATTCATGAAAACTGAATAAATTTTACATTCGCATAAATCTATATAAATAAAAATCAATCGCTAAATGTATGTACGCGCATCACTTCAGAACGGTCGCACCTAATTGGCTAAGTCTTTTTGGTTGTGTCTGTAATTGTATGGACAAGGTTTGTATGAAAGAAAATGTTTGAAAAATTTCCGGGTTAATTGAAAAATTCGGGAATATTGAAAGTGCATTTTCTATGGGAATTTTGTATGAATTATTGAAATTTTGACAGGACAGCGTTTGTCGGGTCAGCTAGTAGTTAAAAAATGTACATAAATAATTCTATTATCGGTAAGTAAGTACATAACTTAAGTATTTAAGTATTTATAATAACCTGGGACATTATTCACACACGGTCATCTGATCCCAAACTAAGCAGAGCTTGTACTAAGGAAACCAGATAACTGATATACTACTTTTTTTTGTAAATACATACTTATATAAATAATTACACCCAGACTCAAGACAAGCAGACATGTTCATGCACACGAATGTTTGTCCTGGATGGGAATCGAACCCACGACCTGCGGCATGATAGGTGGTATCTTAACCAACCACGCCAACTGGCCTGTCTTAATAAGAGATCATATTCTAAGATTACAAATTATTAATAAAGAGATCAGTTTTACGTGTATCATAATTAGAAACAATTTATAGATTTATTAGGTATCTAATATTTTATAATTTACTAATTGTGTATTTAGTAGTCATCCACTGTTAATTTTATATTTTAACATGGTTCATATGTTAAGTAAAGATCATCATTGCAGACTCACAGCTTTTTCTCATAGAAATAGGCAGAAACTACAGCAAACCACGTGCTATACTTACTCACCATTTCAGCTTTGTCCACGATATGTAGGTAGGTATCTAAAAATAGTTCCCAAAAATACCTACCTCAATTCTACATAACTATCGACACATAACCGCTTTAACTTAAAAACAACATGGCGTCTGACGCCTAATAATGCCATTGTCTTGAACCGGTAGAATTTTGGTTGCAAAACATGCGCTCGCGCTGTGCTGAGTCACTAGCGGTGGGGATAAGGGGGGGCTGGCATAACTTGTAGACTGTACCTAGGATATTTTGTAGATCGACGCGTTGGAGGGATTTTTTGTTATAGCATTAGTTATGAGCAGATTTTACGCAAAGTTTTATTAATAAAATGGTCTGTTTGCATGTCAAAGAGATCGTCTCGGCCTTCTTTCTTATATCTATGGAACAGTCATAACGTGGTATTATCAATGTTTTTTTGACGTGAAAACGTCTTTTCGCTCGGTGTACTGATGGTAAGTTCAATATTTCTGACCGACATAAACATGTAAGATTTCAACCGCTAATAACTACGAGACTTTTAATGCTAGAGTAATGGTTGAGCAGTCAAAATATAGGTTATAAGAAATGAGTATGTAAGAGGAAGTCTGAAAGTGACCCGGTGACTGAAAAGTTCTGTGGGAATCGGTTGTCATGTGATGCGGAGGAACCAGGAAAATGTCGTCAGGAAAGAATTGAGTATGAATGTGTAGGGCTATACGAGTAAGGGAAGACCAAAGAAACGATGGATGGACTGTGTGAAAGATGATATGGCCAGAAAGGTAGTGACTACCGAGATTACGACTAAATAGAGAAGTATGGAAGAAAAAGACAAGTTGCGCCGACCCCAAATAAATTGGGACAAGGGCAGGAGAATGAGTCAAAATATAGGTTATATTTAAATCAATTTTAAGGCAGGATATAATTTGCCTATGACGTCACACTGCAAGTGCACGCGCATGCACGCGATCATCTACTTTTCACTATGTGTCGAAATATAAATTCTTATAGCACAAAAACGTGTTTAGTTAGATCAGTTATTCTGGTGTCTTTGTCAAGAGTTTACAAAGCACTACCGGACCTAAAGAGAAACAACAGAAATATTGGCCAAAATAGGATTAAAAGTTAATATCAAGTGTCAGATATCGTCTCATATCTGCCGTAAATCTGCTCAGAAAGGAAAAATATTAGAATCGGTGAAAGCTAACTTTATAAGGAATGCAATGAGCCGAGTGTGTGTGTGTGTGTGTGTGTGTGTGTGTGTGTGTGTGTGTGTGTGTGTGTGTGTCGAGTAAATGAAATGGCTACGGTAGTATCGGATACCGTAGTAAAATTTCAATCTGTTTTCACGAAAACACACGGCGCGGACTCAAACTGCGCCTACAATTTTTTTAGATAATTAATATAAAATATTTAACATCCTGAAACTTCGCAATACCGTACATACCATGCAACCTTCTTAACTCCGTCTTATTAAGGTATAAGTGTCAGACTACGCACAATGAAGGGTTCCGTAGTTGGGATGTTTTTATCCCAAGAACGAACTTAACATTGTAGTTGAAAAACCTGTTCTCCCATACATTCCAACTGCAAATGTAATTTTGGACGCACAATATTGAGAGATTTACCGTGTTATTTTAAGACCATAGACTTTTTATAACTTTTCCTGTAATCTATAGGTAGGTAATTTTTTTCATAATTTTAGGCTTAGTAGTTTCGGAGATAAGCCGGGAATGGTCAATTTTCATCTATTTTCTTAAATAACTTTAAAACAATTTATTTTAAAATTATAAAAAATATATATTTGAGATCCTCACAGTAAGCCCTTTCATTTGATATGTCACACGGTACTTGTGAAACATTTTTTTTACAGTGTCTTATTTGCCACCAAAATTGACCCCATATTCAAAATTTATTTATTTACCAAATCCGTGTTTGGGTCATAGAAATAAATACGTGTACCAAATTTCAACTTAATCGGTCCATTAGATTCGGAGCAAATTGGCTGTGACAGACGGACAAACAGACAGACAGAAACACGAGCGATCCCATAAGGGTTCCTTTTTTCATTTTGAAGTATGGAACCCTAAAGAGAGAAATTATCAAGATACCAATAAATTATTTTAACAAATCCAGATTATGCACATAGGTGCATCAAATAATGTCAATAATATGAAACTGTTGTCAGACATATATGTAGAGTCATTCAAAAAATCACTTTTCAATCACTAACTAACTTTAATATAACTTCGGTAGCAAAAGATACTGCGCAATGCTAAGGATTTCAGCAACATCAGCGCAATTAAATTTATTTTTAATGTACTTGTTCGCAGCAAACTGGAGTCCAGTGCATGCGTCTGGAACTCGCACGAAAAGAAGTACACTTTACTCTTAGAAAAGGTACAAAAAGCTTATCTTAGGTATGTAAATAAACGTTTGAATGGATATTAGGTATCCATTTATGTACCCTTCGAACTTTCTGTTAGGCTGTTTAGGGTACAATTCTCTCGAGGTCAGAAGAAAAAATGACCAAATTATTAATATGTGTAAGATCCTTCACGGAAAAACAGATGCACCTGAGCTGCACGACGAACTGTCCCATATTTTTGCTCCAATAAATTATAGCCGTAACAGGAGGCACAGATAGTTCACCGTGCCTCGGAGTCGAACTGTCGCTAGAGCCCAGTCTCCTGTCCCTCGCACACTCACTGCGCTCAACGCTCTCTTGGATGCTAAGCCTGAATGTGATGTGTTCGCGGATGAATGGAAGAAGATCTTGTCAGTATGTCTGGAGTATTGTGAGAAGAGCGTATGACTGTCAAGTAGTTGTATACTTTTATTATTGTATTTAAATAATGTTTTAACGTCTTCACTAATGTAATTGGCCTTGGCCGTTTTATGTTAAATAAATAAATAAATTTTTCAAATCGTCAGAGTAAATAAAATTCCTGTTTTCTGATCTAGTCAAACTGTATACCGGAATTACCGGATCAAAATCAATGTGGCCTGTCAATAAGTAGAATATTATAATCCCTTATATTTTATTTACCGGTGCTGTTGGGCTACTCAATCATTTATTTCACAATATTCCTTTATAGGTTTAGTCTGAAGTCTGTAGCTATTTGTTTAGTTTGTTTAGTTATTTTGAATATTTGAGTTTGATAAAATTGAGCTGTTAGTTTTTTTTATTTAGTGACGTGAGTTACTTGACCTGTTCTATAACCACTCACGTATCCCTCGTCCCGTGCAACCCTGGGTGGATTGTACCGAAACTATTTTTCGCCGCGTGGCGGGGTTCCGGCGCACTTAAGACGAAAGCTCCAGGTTGCCCGCAAAATTAAAATTTTCTTACATTTTTTACAATTTGCAAGTGAGTATTCGGTTGTATGTTGATCAAAATGCGATTGACGACCGTAACAAGTATGTATTTACTGAATTCTAATCATTAAAGTCATCAATACAACTCTTTAAGAACAAGTAATCCGATTGATTGACTATTTCATGAAATCTTTTCATTTGGGATAAATTAAGGAGTAGTATTACTGATTCTAATTTTGTAAATACATATATGTTACGGTCGCGAATTATACTTTAATCAACATACAACCTAATACTGACTTGCAAATTGAAAAAAACGTAAGAGGATTTGAATTTCACAGGCTACCTGGAGCTTCCCCCTTAAACAAAAAGTATCTATGAAATGATAGTACATTTATTACTGTTTACTCAAGTAGTAGGCCAGGCTAAACTACACAACTTGTTTCGTAACTTTAAATGACTTTGTTTTTTTTTTAATACGCCACTAAAAACCAATGAAATGTTTAGTCATTCGAAGTGCCAATGAACTTCCCTAATTCGGCAAGGTACATATTTCTAACTATATTTAACTATCGACGTGCGTATCTACTTTTTAACCGACTTCCAAAAGGAGGAGGTTCTCAATTCGTCTGTATGTTTTTTTTTTTTTTTGTATGTTTGTTACGCGATTACTCAAAGACGGATGGACCGATTTAGAAAATTCTTTTTTTGTTTGATAGGGTATACTTCCGAGGTGGTCCCATATAAATTTTATTAACTTTGCTTGGGGAGTTTTTGAGTTAGCTTCAATAATGCGTATATTTCCCACTTATTTTATGTGGATGATGTGATGGTGTTTTAATAACTTCCAATCAGATGGCTATATCTACAATTATTGTGCTCAATTATGTATTCGAATTAGTGTGGGGTAGGTTCCACAACTAAAAAGTGAAAAATAACTTTAATTTCGGAAGTCGGTGGCAAAAAACGAAAATACAAAACCCAAGACACCGACTACCGAAATTAAAGTTATTTTTCACTTTGTAGTGTTTTGTTTTGGAAGTCGGTTTTATTTTTTGTCTAAAAAGTTTTTTTAATGTATTGGGTATATGTAAGGATGTGTGATGTTACACGAATGGATAGAATAAGAAATGAGTATATAAGAGGAAGTTTGAAAGTGACACCGGTGACTGAAAAGTTGTGTGGAAATCGGTTGTCATGGTATGGGCATGTGATGCGGAGGAATGAGGAAAATGTTGTAAGGAAAGTTTTGAATATGAATGTGGATGGCTATACGAGTAGGGGAAGACCAAACGATAGACGGACTGTGTGAAGGATGATATGGCTAGAAAGGGAGTGACTACCGAGATGTCGACTAATAGAGAAGTATGGAAGAAAAGGACATGTTGCGCCGACCCCAAATAAATTGGAACAAGGGCAGGAGAATGATGATGTTCAACATCATCATCAACAGTCGATAGAATAGGAAATCCGAAACAGTGTCTTCATCATCCTGATGCCCATATTATAATTTATTTTGGTCGGCTCAGTACGCATTTTTCATCATGTAGTTGTCATCTCAGGAGTTAGCTCTTTCACACAATCCGTCCCAAACAGATCCCTACTTTTTTTTTTTTAATTTGTATGTTCAGTGGTTTAGGTTGAGTGTTGTCAGTCAGTCACGATCGTCACGGAAAACGGCGCTTAAAGGTGTTTAAAGGCGTTCTCTCATCGGAACATTCGCTTCTAATATAATAATCCAAGATTCGATAAGATTCATATTACCAATTGTATCACGGGTGCTCCTATTCACTGCTATTACTAAGGTGGTGGTAGTAAAGGTCCCGCAGGGCAATTGTGTAACACACTACCAGTCGGAATCCGTTTCATTTTGACAGTTCAACAACATTCATTGCGTTATTTACGTTGTCGAACAAACAATTTTTTCGAGTATTAAGAAGCAATGGATTAGAAATTTATTTCAAAATGATTCAGATTCCGATTGATAATGTGTTACGCAGTTAGGGTGCTGGTGAATGTAATGTTACAAATTGTATCATTACAGGTTGCGTACTGTAATGCTCAGTTCTCCTCACCCACAGATGTAATGCTCGAATCTGAACTGTTCCTCCTGCGCCTTTAGACAATTTTCAAACCACCTTAAGGGGACTCCAGGACCTAAAAGCAACAAAACGCAAGTTTTATAATGCTAAAAAGTATATGATCTACTGCAGTAAACAAAATCAGAAAAATATTTATGATATTCTTCAGGAGATATACAAACAGGAAAAAACATACTACAATTTATTAGATACGATAGAAAAAAATCACGGATATACCTCTAAAAATTTATTATTTAACGATTAAAAACCATACATGCAATCATTCTGATTTGTCAGATTATTTTACAAGCAACTTATTACCGTAATAATGTTTTTTTTTTAGTCCAAACAATAGATTTTTTTGTAAATAGATAATTTTGCTACATATTGTATTTTGCGTTGTGTCATCTCGCTTCTCTTTCTTTTCTACGCAGTCCGACAGTGACCACGTTTTAGGTCCTGTAGTACCCTTAAAGCCTCTCACTTTACAAAAACCTTCATAATGAATAATCTCATAAGAAACTTCGTGTCTAAGTATTATAGTCATGTGATATGTTTTTTAAAACTGGTTAGGCGAGCAGCCAGACCTGCTCCACACAATGTTATTATATTTCTTTTGAGCTCACACACCGCTTACCTTTATTACGTCAGGTTGTTTTGAATACTACTTATCTCAGTGCTGCGTAGACGCCTGAGATAAAAATTATTTTCTTGAAAGAAAGCTTAAATTACAACTATGACCTCTGAGTTTGTCTTGTGTTTCTTCTCAGAGGAGTCGAATAGGAAACAGCAGTTTCAACTAGTTTCTAAAATATTATAATCTTGTAATAGTGTTTGTGAAACTGACATAAATTAAATAATTTATCAAAAATCACAGTTTCTCTTTAGATAACCACGAAGAATCTCCTTAAGAGAATAATAGTTTTATTAAGTGTGGGAGCTATTTTGTTGCTCTAGTGATGGAGTTGGTCGGGAAAAGTGTTACTGATAATTATATATATATATATATATATATATATATATATATATATATATATATATATATATATATATATATATATATATATATATATATTTTTAAATTTTGTTTTTTTTTTTAATGTTAATTTTGTTAATTTTCTATGCTCTTTTTTTACTGTTTGTATTTCCTGTGCGTGTCCCAAATAATTTTTTTTTTTTCTTTATATTATGTTTTTTTTGTTGGTCTAGTGATGTTACTCTAGTGGTCTTACTTATATTATTAGGTATTTTCTTGTGGGGAGAACGAAGAATTATGTCAGTTCTATCTACTTAAACCCATGGAGTTCCTGCTGCTACCATGACTTAGAAGTGCAAGATTTACTCGTTCATGTTCTGTACCTAGGAGCTCGTGGCTAAATAATAACAGACTAACGTGTCGATCCATCAGGTTAAGCTATGTTTGCCGAGGTTGGTCCGCGGATGCACCATTTTTACACACCGAGACTCCTGCGTGCCTCGGAAACCACGTTAAGTCGTTGGTCCCGGCTGTCATTCGTGGATCTTTGACAGCCGTTACGGGTCGTCAGAAGCCCGAAAGTCTGACAACCTGTGTTACCATGGGTATTGTGTTACCATGGGTATTGTATTACCCAGTAACTGGGTTGTGGAGGTCAGATGAGCAGTAGCTCCATGTAAAATACTGGTATTCAGCTGCAGCTGGATAGACTGGAAGCCGACCGTTGGGAAAAGGCTAGGCAGATGATGATGATGCTTTCTATTTAAACCAAAATATATAGTAACCCGTCTATTCTCTAAAAGTAACAATCATAATCATCCTATAATGTTCCCTCTGCTGGGACACAGGCCTCCTCTTCCTTCGAGAGGGAGTGGGCTGTAATCCACCACGCGGGCCCAGTGCGGGTTGGTAGATGTCACATGTCTTCGAATTTTTGGTTCTAGGACATGCCGGTTTCCTCCATGTTTTACTTCACCGTTTTGAGAGCAGTGCTGATGAGATTATTTACACAAAGTAAAGAGCCCCTGGGTTCAAACCCACATTACCATCAGGTCACCACTACTCTCCTATATTTGTCTGTTCGTTTATTGGCCCTGTCAAAAGGGGCAATCCGTAGCCTCAGGTGGAATGACAACTCACCTCACCTCTAAATTTTTATGGAGAGATTTTTACAGAATAAGTAAATGACAGCTTATGTTTTCTAATTAGTTTTGCCATAAGGAGTACAGACACCGTTTATTATTAGTTGTTACTTTCTCTTTTATGGCCTGAAGACATGGCAATATTACTATGGTGAGTGAAGTAGGAAGCATTCAAGATGGTACTATCGGGGAAACTTACATCTGACCGATTTGAAAACAAAATCCCGTGCACACGATGACCACATCTGTCAGCAAGCGTTACTATAGCTGCCGAGCGCTGTAAGCAACAATAGTCCTTACGGTGTATATAGATGTTCGTTTCTACGATAGTACCTATAAAAATCTACTTCAATATCGGATGATTGCGGCACAGGCAGAGCTCGCAGTAAACTTGTTTGATGTTAAGGAGATGATTTTGCTGTAATGAAAAAAAAAACTGTGGAAATGTAGGACTTAATTAATAAGTGTTCTGATAAAATTAGCTTAGAAGAAAGAAAAAATTTTTTTTTCTGTCTGTCGGTTTGTTCCGGCTAATCTCCGAAACTGTTGGTCCAATTTAGACGGGACTTCCACTGGTAGATGAATGTTGTTCTAAAAAGTAATAAGGCTACCTAATTTTAGAAAAATAATTAGGGTTCCGCGCAAAAAAAAAACATACAACTTAGATATTTCAATCGAACTTTGTTAACAATTTAACAAAATTCGATTCAAATATCGAAGTTGTTTTCCGACATCCACGCAAACGAAGTCGCGATCACAGCTAGTTATAAAATAAACATACAGCTTTTTTTCTTATTTGACCCCTGAAACTGACTAAGGAGTTAAAGAACCTATTATGCCCACAGCTTTTAAAATTATACAGGGATATTAATAAGAAATGCCTGTTTTTTCTAAAATATTAGTAGAAAAAAGCTCAATATCCCAAAGAAAAAAATCAAAAGAGATTCTGATATGTTTGACTTTTATTTTTTTATTTTTTTTTTATTGTGGTTCTGTCTACACAAATAAAAAAAGAGCGCTTAATTATTTGCTCCTCTAGTATGGGCCCAAGTTTCAAGTGTCAAAAGTTTTTGTTTTTTTTTTTTTAATACTTGGGTTGATAGATTTTAATATAAGAAGTTTCGTCTTAATTGTGGGAGTGACATAGGCTGTATTATATATATATATAATGTGTGTGCTGTATCATATAATATTTATATATTGCATCTGGAAATACAAAAAAAGGGAGATGAAGATTTTAAAAATAAATTATAACAATATTGGTATCAAATAAAAGCTGGTAAGTCAATTTCAAATATAATATATAATTATATTAATAAAACTAAAAAGCTTGAAATAAATCAAATTATTAAAAAAAAAAACAACAAAAACCCGACTCCAAAAATACATGACTGAAAGACGGAATCGCAGGCGGAGACCAATAAAAGTTACACCATATTTCAGGTTATTGGTTTGTCCTCGCCTACAGTACCAAAATCCTGTAGATTATAACCCTTGTTTTCGTCTTCAATTTTTGCAGTCGGACTTTTTTTTTTTTTAATTTGATTTTTCTTTAGTGACGATTTCTAATAGTCAATTCTTAACGCAAGCCGCGTTAAAGAACTTCGTTCTAAAAAAACATCTACTTAAACAAACCAATAATATCGTACTGCACCTTAACAAGTACACTATAAATATGCCGAGAAAAAGCATCAATTAAAACCCTCGTTCAAGCTTTTAAATCAATTGGTCGACAGATTCATTAGAATACGAAAACATGAAACCAACTCTACAGTCTTCATCATTAAGTCCAGTTTTGAACACAACAGAAAGGTTATAAGGAAGATATTATGGAGTACAACTTTAATACTGTTTAAATGTCTAGGATGAAAAATAGGCAGAGCTAGAGTGGTTATTAATGCAATATTTTTTTGATATACCGTCTTTAACCGAAACTGGTTTGTGCATGCAAACGAGACGGACTAGGAGTGGCCATTATGGAAATACCTTCGGAATAGAATGACAGTTTTGAGATGACGATTAATAAAAAAAAATCTTAATTACAATATACAAGCTAACAGTTAAATATACATATAAAAAATAAAAATAATAAAACCGGTCAAGAACGAGTCGGATTCGCGCACCGAGGGTTCCGTACCATCATATATTTAAGAGAAACTGTACTATTTAGAGACATCGTTTTATTTTTCCTGTAATCATTATATAAACTTCTATCTCACAGAATAATTTCAGATTTTTCTCTATGCAAACTTCGGAGATAAGGAGCCCCCCCCATCCCCGGATGGGATTTTTTTTTACATTTTTCATCAAAAGTCGAAACCTATGCGGCCTAAAAAAATTGTTTGAGAATGTGCAAACAGCGTTCTTTCATATGATACTTCACATGCCCTAGTAGACCCTCTTCGAATTTTTAGACCCCCTTTCAGTCCCTGTTGCAAAAATAAAAATGTATTTTTATTTCATTCTTATTTGCAAAATAGTTAGGCAAACGTCATCTAAAACTATTTCAAATTGATAGCATTAGTGCTTCTTGAGATATCCAGCTGTGACAGACAGGCAGACTGAATCGCACCATATGGGTTCCTTTTTACCATTTTGATACGGAACCCTAAAAAGGGGAAGAGCTCATTGGGCATCAAAAAATTTGTCCGCATCGCTGTCAATGGGAACAGTGCCCGAAGGCTGGCAGCATTGCCACGTTGGATGGCAATACTCATTCTTTGGGCTAAAAATAGGCCAGCCCTCTGGTCCCGTAAAGAGTCGACCAACCCCTTGGCAATATCCCGAAATACTCGATGAGCACTCGGACCCCAAGGCCCTAGTCAAAACGGCTCAAACATACGTATAGCTTCCAATAAAGCATTTGCGCCGTTTGAGGTTTAGAAATTTCTCTTACTTTCTTAAGACTAATAATTTTAATAGCTAGAATTCTTGTCCTATAGGTACTGAGATGATAAAATTCGTTCCTCAGGAGTTGGAATCGTGGTCTTTTTGTGTCAATAACAGACCTAGTTAGGTAGTGTAGTATAGCGCAGATGGATGAATAAGAACTGTGTAAGAGGAAGTCCTATATAAGAGGAAGTCTGAAAGTGACACCGGTGTCTGAAAAGTTTTGTGGAAATTGGTTGGCATGCTCCCATAGCAAATTTAAAAAAAAAACTGTTTCCAAAAGAATGAATGAAAGGCAAATGAAATTTCATGCAGCTGGGATGATAATGCTAAGAGCGATGTGTGGTGTCACGCGAATGGATAGAATAAGAAATCAGGATATATGAGGAAGTCTGTAAGTGACATCGGTGACTGAAAAGTTGTGTGGAAAAAGGTTGTCGTGGTAAGGGCATGTGATGCGGAGGAATGAGGAAAGTTTTGAGTATGAATGTGGATGGCTATACGAGTAGAGGAACACCAAAGAAATGATGATTGGACTGTGTGAAAGATGATATGGCGAGAAAGGGAAAGACGACTAATAGAGAAGTATGGAAGAAAAATACATGTTGCGCCGACCCCAAATAAATTGGGACAAGGGAGGAGAATGATGAACAGACCTAGTCATGTTTTTTTCGACCAATTACGAGATTAGGTAAGGACCATGGGCAAAAATGTATAAAAAATGTTCAAAATTAATTTTCTATCTATTTCTCTCAAAACTTTTAACAGTTATAAAATAAACTTCAATGCTGATGTGATTGGAAACGCCGAGAGGGGACGCGCTAGGAGTATATAGTGACCATATTCATGGTGATATTCTTCAGAAAAGGCGCGCGTAGTACTCGCAACCGGCGTGCGTGTATGACCACATGTATGAACGTAAACGAGGCAAAAGGAGTATGTAAGGATCGTAGCAGGTGCCGGTCTGTAGTTTCTGCCTACCACCATTTTTTTTTAAATTTGAGATGGGTTTGCTCTTGACTCTAGTCTATGGAAAGAAAGCGTGAGTTTATGAATGTATGTATGTAAAAAAACAAAATAATAATAATAATATCCTGGGACATTATTCACACACGGTTATCTGATCCCAAACTAAGTAGAGCTTGTACTATGGAAACCAGATATCTGATATACTACATACTTATATAGATAATTACACCCAGGCTCAAGACAAAAAATAAAGTAATAATAGTTATAAATAGGTACTGCAATTTAGCCTCTTTCTTGACCTACAAAAGATTTAAACTATGGTGGGCTTTTCGGCAATTACATTTATGTCTTTAATGCGTCCCACTCACATCTGTTGTGTCTGGGCCACCCCTGCAATAAACGTTAGCCGGTATGCCTTGACCCACTTCTCTTTAAAATTAAACATCACTATATTTTTATCCACTATTAAAGAAAAAATACCGTTATAGGATTTTTAAAAAGTTGCATTTTTGTTCATTTTCTTTTAAAACACGTTTAGATAAATCATTAAGTATAGGGTTTAAGAGTAGATAAGTAAAACTATCATTATAATGCAAACGTGTAACTACATTTTAACTGAACAGACAGTTGTGCTGCTGGGGAGTATGTTGAGCCACTTCTTCTTCCCAGCTATTGCACTAGGAAGTGGTGAAGGGCGGGCGTTTTGGAGGACTGTTTTATGTAATATTGACGTTCGAAAAGTGCTGATTCTCAGCCAAGTTTGAATAAATGAGTTTTGATTTGATTTGATATACACATTTGTAACTAAGTAACAACTTCTAACTTCTAAGTAACTACCAACGTACCTAAGTTTGTATCGATTTGTAATTATTATTATTATTTTTTGATGTGCGCGGAAGCGACTGTCGATTTTCTTGCTATTAAGAGGAAGAGAACAGCGCCAATAATGGATAGGTTGCGCGGAAGCTCGAGCAGCGTCCTAAAACACGAGGGCTAAGTCATTTTTAGTTGTTTTAGTTGTTCGAGACTCCTCCGTGCCTCAGAAAGCACGTTAAGCCTTAGGTCCCGGCTATCATTCGTGGATCTTTGACAGTCATTACGGGTCATCAGAAGCCCGAAAGTCAGACAACCAGTCTCACCAAGGGGTATCGTATTGCCCAGTAACTAGGTTATGGAGGTCAGATAGGCAGTCACTCCATGTAAAATACTGGTATTCAGCTACATTCGGTTAGACTGGAAGCAGACCCCAACATAGTTGGGAAAAGGCTAGGCAGATTCCAGATTGATTCAACACTAGACATACTTTGAGATAACAATTGAATGAGAATTGATATTACCTATAAGTATTGACTTGCTTAATCTGAAGCTTGCCTAATCATAATCACTTTCCGTTCCTGAAAATTATTATCATTTGAGCAAATGGGTAGCTCCTTTTCCTGTTTAAAGAAGTCATAACTGCTTTACTGAATATACGTAGTCGGGTAAAACAGTACCAAACAGGAAGGAATGAGCTATTTAAGTGTCTATTAAACTATCACGGAGCGCTTGCAGTGGGCTTAATATCTGTTAGATTTTGTTAGATTTAAAATATGGAGATTTAAGAAGAATGTTACCTATATTTTCTTGACTGATTATTTTATCATTATTTTTGAACTTATCGTAACCATAACATTCATTATAGAAACTTTAGTTGTTTCAGAAAAAAGAAACTAAAACTATCAACCCTGTTTCAGTGGATACCTATAAGTATTGTATTCTTTTTTTACTTTTACTTTTTTTCAAAACATAATCAAAATAAATTATGATTCATAAATATAATAAAAAAGAATCACAAACTCACGCGCAGCTAAAGTTCCTCAAAAAAGGAACGCGCAAACTCAAAACAGGAAGAAATTTTCCCGCTGCACTGGCGCACCTAGCGGCAATGTTCGGAACTAAACCGGAGCGCGAACGACCGCCAACTCTTTCCGCGCGCTTTCTTTTATCTCCCCTCTCTGTCCCACCTGCGCACACGCCTACCTTTTTTGGCGTAAGAAAGGGACAGAAACAAAAAAATGGCCGAACGCACATGTGCGCGGGAGTTCGTTTTCGTCTTATTTTTCGCAGGTCATTCGCCTCGGATATATTCGCGTCGCTTTTGCGATTTTTTTGTCTTGCTCCGTCTTTTTTTCGTCCTTTTCCCGCCGTGTGTGTTCGTTGTGCTAGGTCGCGAGGCGCGTGGGCAGTTGATTTATTTTTCTTAGTTTTATCTTAATCTGTTTTCTAATACGGTACAGTTTATAGGGCCCTTTTGGATCTAATGTTAGGTTTGTTGGCAATTTATTTTTTATGTTGTGAGAGCCTAGACTATTTATGAGTGGCTGTAAACAGTCGTTCGCTGCTTCTCGGAAAGGTTCGCCTTAAAAAATATATTTTCTTCAACACGGGAAGAGTCATCATAAAACTGAGCGTGGTATTTCGAGATTATTAATTAGAATTTAATTAGTTAAGATTGAGTACGGCTATACCTTGTAAAACGCTGAGACTTAGGTAAAGGCTTATTGCTTCCGGAATGAAGTTAGTGCTTCACTATTTCATTACACATTTTTATTCTCAGGGGCTACAATATCAGCAGCCTCTCTTCATCGATATTTCCCAAAAGTAAGGGGCTTAACCATAACGCGTTTTGGGAAATTGTTGCCTATCCGATGAGACCAGTCCCTTGCTGTTATTTCCCTTGTTTTTATTTCTATCCAAGAGTTTGTATTTCCCCATTCATGGCGTGGCTGACAGGAGACTATGATAACGATAACATCAATAGGATGAATAGAATAGAATAGATTTATTTTTTCTTAACACAAATTACAGCATAAAGTTACAATACAGTCTACAGATACAATTGTGTACTTAATTTGTGGAAGACTGGTGCCTAAACTAAGTTTTTACAAAACCTGTAAGTCAGGGGGCCTGGTTGGTGCCCCCTAACAATTCATATAATACAAGTCTTGCACTGAAGACGTTGATGACGTGATGGGCAGCAGTCTTTATTGTCGGCTAGCACCAATATTGCGATTGCCAAGCGTGAAAAAAGTTGGTTAATTAAATTTACCATAATCATTTATGGTAAATTTAATTAACCAACTTTTTTTTTAACGAAGTTCGTCTGAATCTTTTTTTTTTTTTATATATTTTCTCTGATTACTCGAAGACGGTTGGACGGATTTAGATTTTATTTTTTTTGTTTGAAATGGTATACTTCCTAGGTGATCCCATATTATTAACTTCGTTTGGGTAGTTGGTGAGTTAGCTTCTAAATTACATATTTTTCCCACTAATGGCCAATTTCTTTATCCGTAATTAACTAAACCAATAGTTAAAATTGAAACTAATGGTTAAATTTTGGCAATATGTGAACGAAATTGAACCAAATTTAACCATTCGTTACTATGATATTTTTAACTATCGGTTGAGTTAACTAGGTACGGATCAAGAAACCGGCCCTTAATCTATGTGGATGATGTTATTATAACTTCCCGCCACTGTAATTTACATAGCAGGTAATGGTATTCGAATTTGTGTGTAGTGTAGGTAGTTGGGTACCTACCGCAACTAAAAAATGAAAAATAAAAACTTTGTAAAAAAATAATATTCTGCCATAACTGCTCATTAGAAGGTCCATATAAAAGGGGCTGATAATAATAATTCTGATAAAGCAAAAGATTAAAATATAATATAATATGCCTAAGAATGCGGATCAGAGAGTCCATAATATTATAATAATCAACTAAAAACTCCTACCATAATTTTAGCACAAGGAAGAAACCTTAGAAAACGCTTTAATTAAGCCAGTCAATTAATAAAGGAATTTTCTAATCGAAGTGTGCAGTAAAAAGATTTATCTCTAGTGCGCCGGCGCAACACACTTCGCCGTTAGCGACCTCTAGTGTGGGGTAATTGGAATATCGATATCGATAAATTTATCTCCATCGAGATTTTGTCTAATTGGATTGCTGTTTTCGCTATGGCGGGCTTTTTTATAATTAGTGCTTGGATATTCTTGAGTCTTGTTGTGGCGGTTGCCTGGCTGCGTCTGATTCTGAAATGAGTAGATTATTATAATTAAATGTAACTGTTAATACATAACGATAATTAAATACAATGCTGGTTTAATAGTGAATTTTATGAGGTTTAGAGGAATGTTCTAATTAATTATTTACATTTTTTTTTTATTTTAAGAATAGTCAAGCATTGTTAAGTTATTTCTGCAGTGTAAAAATATTATGGTTTTTTTGGAAAAATTACCTCAGCTACTGAATCTGCTTCCGAAAAACGTATACTTCGAAATTATTGTAACCGCACAAAAATCTGAAATATGAAAACAATCTTTATTAGAAAAATATTTCCTATTTTGATTCCAAAAACTAAATGATTCATTGAAAGATTTTGTAAACTTCAACTTTTAAAATCCTACTAATAATAGATCTGTACCTATGAAGTTGCTGTTTTACAATACTGGCCATTTGAAACGTAATTTATGTATGGCTGGCAATAAATTCTACATTCAAATGAGTTTTATTTAAAAAAAATCGAATTCTATTTTCAAATTCAGTATTTTTTTTAATGATTAATGTTTTGTTTTCACTACATTTGTATCTTTTTCATCAATATGGACACGATAAAAATACGAGTAATTATGGAATACGAGTTCCGTCGCGGTAGCAATGCCGCACAAAAGCTGACGTTACTCAATCTACGGTTGAGATAGCAGCAGCTTTCAATGTTAACATCAAAACAATATTGGTCCATTTGCATCAAATTGGCATGTTAAAAATCTTGATAATAGGTTGCCGCACGAACTGAATGATCGCCAACGCGACGAACGCGTAGAGGTATGTCTTACGTTGCTTAACAGACACAAAAACGAAAGGATTTTGGACCGCGTTGTCACTTGCGGTGAAAAATGGATTATTCTGATAATCGTAAGCGGTCATCATGTTGGTTAGACCCTGGTTCAGCGCCGAGGCAATACCCCAAACGAAAAATTACCCCTAAAAAGTCATGCTCACTATTTGGTGCTATTCGTACCAAATGGCACCAGCATTACCGCAGATGTGTACTGTGAGGAACTAGACACAATGATGGAGAAGCTCACAAATCTCCGGCCAGCCTTGGTTAATCGCTCGTCACCGCTGCTCCTACACGACAACGCTCGACCTCATATGGCACAACAGACGGTCTCTAAGCTACAAGAGCTAGGGTTTGAAGTTTTGCGTCATCCACCGTACTCACCAAACCTTGCGTCCACAGACTACTACTTTTTCCAAAATTTGGACAACTTCTTGGCAGGGAAAAATCAATACCCGAGAGGCAGTACAAAAGGCCTTTGAAGAGTTTGTTGGCTCCCGTATACCTGACTTCTTTAAGAAGGGCATTGAAAAATTACCACTGCGCTGGCAGAGATGCATCGATAGCCTGGGTGCATATTTTGATTGATAGAAATAAAAAATATTTATATGAAAATGACTTTAACTTTCTGCATACTAGACGGCAATTTCATAGGTAAAGACCTAATATTATAAATACGAATTTGGATGTATGGATTGATGGAAGTTTGTTACTCAATCACGCCAGAACGGCAGAACGTATCTGGATAAAATTTGACACAGAGATATATTATAGTCTGGTATAGCCCATAGGATACTTTTCATCTCGGAAAAAATTACGGTTCCTGTGGAATAATTTCCAACATCCACGCGGGCGAAGGCGCTGGCAAAAGCTTACTTACATAAAGACTATCGACAAAATATAAAATAATTTTATACAACCCTAGCTAAAATCTTATAAGAGAGCAACCACAATCTACTGCAATACCTACTGATACAAACACTGTAGTGATGCAAACTGGTGTATTTATTTTCACTTCCTAAGTATTTTCTAATATTAATATGTTAGATAACCTATTAATAGGTCTTTACATATGAAATTGCTGATTTTTGATACCGGCCAGTGTGAAGATTAATTCTACTTAGAATTCCAAATTCAAATTTATAATATAAGCATGACATTAAAACAAAAATCAGTTGTTCATTTGTTTTCCCGCCGGCGCCGTTCGGTTTTTCTTTGATATCGATGTTTCTGTAACCATGAAAACATCGAATTTACTCGCTATTTTCGAATACGAGTTCCGTCGTGGCACCAACGCAACACAGACAGCACGCAATATTAACGACGTGTATGGACAAGGTACCGCAAGTGATCGCACGGTGTGTTTTTGGTTTGATCGCTTCCGTTCTGGAAATATTGATCTCAACAATGAGCCCGGAGAAAAATTTCAAATCCAACGAGGCGGTGAAAAACGCCTTTAAAGAATTTATTGATTCCCGTTCCCATGCATCAACGAACTTTCATTAAAGAGGCAAAAGTGCATCGACAATATTTCTTTTTATTTAAAAAATGTTATATTTGTTTCTATGTAATTCGGCAATTTCATAGGTAAAGACCCAAAGGCAGGTATATAATAATGTTCCCACTGCTGGGATACAGGCCTCCTCTCGGTGAGAGGGAGTGGGTCATAATCCACCACGCGGGCCCAGTGCGGGTTGGTAGATGTCACATGTCTTCGAATTTTTGGTTCTAGAACATGCCGGTTTCCTCCATGTTTTCCTTCACCGTTTTGAGAGCTATGGTGATGAAATTATTTACAAAAAGTAATCCGGCTGTAAGGCGCGGCTGTTACCATTGGGCCAACACTGCCCTCAAAAGTTATCCTAACTAATATTATAAATGCGAAAGTAAGTTTGTTTGTTACCTTTTCACGCCTAAACCACTGAACCGATCATCCTGAAATTTTGCATATACGTTGTCACGTGTACAGAAATGAACATAAGGTACCTTTCATCCCGAATAAAAGTACTGTTTCCGAGGAAAACAACAATAACGTTCTTATGATAATAGATGGCGCCACGTGTCTTTCGAATCATGATTGAATTATATTATTATAGACACTTTAGTAGTGTGTTAAGCTTTTTTTTTTGGTTTTCAGTACCTAATAATTTTTGTGAGTAATCTCTAGAGTGTCGATAGACCACTTTTTCATAATACTATAAATGCGAAAGTGAGTTTGTGATTATTAAATCAATAAAAATTGTTATTGAGTCGCTTTTTGATTACCTACCTAATATAAAAGCTACTGGCGCAATAGGTAATATGAGTCTAATTAGAAAAGGACTAATAAGACTCTTTTGATAGTAAAATACTTCACCTTCATCATGCATACAATTTCTCCTGCTCTTTTCTTAATTTACCGCAAAAAAAGACCGCAAGTCTTTTTCTTCCATACTTCTCTATTAGTCGTCATATCGGTAGTCACTCCCTTTCTAACCATGTCATCTTTCACACAGTCCATCCATCGTTTCTATGGTCTTCCCCTACTCGTATAGCCATCCACATACATACTCAAAACTTACATTCTATATTAAATTTAATAAAAACGGTCAAGTCCGAGTCGGGCTCGCATCTGAAGGGTCCCGTACTATTTAGTACTACTTACATTTTTTCGTTTCTTGTATGGGGCCTTTATTTATTTATTTTTATCTTTTATCATTTATGTAGGGACACACAAAAAATACATAATTATAATTAGGAGTACAAAGGTACTGCTTATTTCTTAAGAAATGTCTTCCAGCAGACCTGCGAAAGGAGAAATGAACCAAAAATGTAGACAACAGTGTGTGAGAACAAGAAGAGAAAAATATGAATATGCGAAGACTTAAACTAAAATATTAACTATACCTACACGTATAACATAAATATAAATAAATATATAGACATACATATGCTATACTTATATAAATACTCACATTTGAGAGGAAAGGTAATGCTCTTTTACTCTATATTTGAAAAGAGACACAGTTTTTAAATCGCGAATGCTAGGCGGAAGTGAGTTCCACAGTCTCACAGCATGGATAGAGAAGGAATAAGAATAGTATCTAGATATAAGTTATAAGGAGTATAATTTAACAGGACTAAACTAATATTTATCTTCTGTCCTTTTCTTAATGATTAGAAAGAAAAATATGCACTGAACTTAAATTTTGTTTAGTTTGTGAATAAGGGAATCGGCGCCACTATTAGTTCAACTAAATTTGACAGGTCTAATTTACATCCGTCTCTTTCTTGTTTTATTAGAGAGAAGAAGTTAGCAATAGCCTTAATTAAGTTTAGATTGTGCACAACAGAATCGGCACCATTGACGAATTATGATGACGAACTAAGGGATTCATTTCAATAAAATAGGTATCCTCTATAATCACCTTTTAAAGATACCTCCATCACTGGAATACTGGGAAGAATGGGAAGTGGAAACAGTATTTTTACATTATAAATAACTAGGTACTAACCTACTATTTCTTTAAAAAGATCCTCGAAGATCAAACCCACCAGCATCGAGGGTCCAACCTCACAGAACTCCAAAAAAAGAGGTCTCAAGAAATTCCTTCACTTTCTTCTTTTGATGATCATCATCAAAGCTCCAGCAATGATCATGAATTCATGGATCAGCTCGCCCTGGAACACGATAAGCAAAAACTGTCAAGTTCTACACTTAGGAAATAAACTGACACATTTGATCACACGTTAAATTTAAAATTTAAAAAACCCTGACACAAATGTAACTCATTTATTTTTGCTACTCCATCACCAGATCCTGATTACCATCTATATCTATAACCTATTCATTAAGATCATTCCAATGAGCCCAAATACGATACCTCTGCTGTAAGTTGGTGAGGAAGTTGGGTATCCTGCAAATTCCAGGTTAGCAGCATCAGTTCAAGGTTTTCTGATATCATTGAAGTAACAGAATACCAAATTTCGACTCGATCAGACCTGTAGAGGATGCTCACATGCTTTCATCAACTAGAAAAGAGCTGATAATCTTCAGACAGCTGAACAGATTTTCTTGAATCATAGCTAAGAACACTCTCGATCAACTCAAAACAAAAAAATCGATATAGGTACACGTTAAACTTCCCTCTGTTTTCGACGATTTAAAAATAAACACGATTGGTGCGATATTCTATTAAAAATTAAAGGCATGCAAATGCTCCTCAAGAATTGCAATTCCTGCAAAATTAGGTAATAGTCTAAGCTTAAAATATTAGACTCGCTCATCTTTAAAACCACAAGATCAACCACGACCACAAAGCGAATGGTTTGTCGGCAACTTTTCTTTGGTTTTCAAATAAAAAAGGTTCCAGGTTTAGTCACGTAGCTAATACTATAAGTGCGAAAGTGAGTTTGTTTGTATGCTTGTCTGTTTGTTACGCTTTCACGCTAAAACGACTGAACGGATTTGAATGAAATTTGGCACATGGGTAAACCATGACCTGGATAAGGACATAGGATACTTTTTATCCCGGTAGTAAGTTTCCTTGGGATCATTTGCGACCTTGGCAAAAGCTAGTATTCTTATAAAGTGAGGACGAAAATCAGTATCTACGAGTAGGTAGGTATGTCTCAGGGTTGAAACAAATAAAGATCTTAATAATGATGTGAGATTTGCGGAAATGTATATTCAGCTACAGCCAGTAGGTACAATAATAATAGTAGCCCATTATTGTCCCATTGCAAGGCAAATGCCTCTTCTCATATACTGGATGACTTTTTACCGTCTTGAAAAAAATAGGGTATAATAGGTCCTATGGCATACCTAGTTTTTTTTTTAAATTAATAATATTTGTAAATTCTAAATTCAAATCATACGCACTACGCACCTTGCGTAGTGCGTATGATGTGATTTTCGATATTTGTTAACGGTCTATAAAGTTTTTCCAAAATTTCTGTTTTTATTGTTCTAGTTTAGGAACATCCACTATGAACGTCAGAATTATCTTCTTCTAGTGTTTGTATCTTAGGCAGGTCAGGCTGAGCATGTCTTTAAAAAGCCAATCTGTCTGTTTCTGAAGAACATTTAAAAAATAAGGAAAATAGTGTTTGTACGAAAACATTAGCATCACCTACAGGAAATGTCGAAAACGATAGTGATTTTACACAGAATATTTGGACCTAGTTATCCAGAAAGCACTTGGCACTTTTTTCCAAAAAATGAGTTATAACCACAGAAATACTAATTTCGACATACAATATTTTTTTCAAAAACAGCCTACGCAAGGTGCGTAGTGCGTATGATGTGATTTTCGACATTTGTTAACGGTCTATAAAGTTTTTCCAAAATTTTTGTTTTTATTGTTCTAGTTTACTTCAAATGTGTAGTTTATTGATAGAGCAATTTCTAGCTAAGCTATTGAAAAAACAAAAAAATAAATAAACTAGGTATGCCATAGGCTTCTACTCCGTTCAACTATTGTATCCTATTTTTTTTCCAAGACGGTAAAAAAAACATTCAGTAGATAAGGCACGAGCATTGATCACTACCACTACGCTTGCTCAAGATGGGTTGGCGATTTTAAACTTCGGTATATACAAGGTGGGCATCGATGTGCAAACTGTAACCAGCACACGATTCTAGACCCTCTAGCGTAGAAATTTTTCATCGGTTGTCAGAAAAAAAAATCTGCTGTTTCATAAAAAAAGTGCAATATCTACGCTGTCGAAATGTGGAACAGCAATAAGTTTTTAATGGTTATTAAAAAAGACAAAGAATGTCAACGCAGGGGCACAATATAAATATGGACATTAGGGAAACTACGAATAACACACACACACCCGCATCGACGAGATCAAAAAGATAATATGCCACAATAAATACAGAGTGTTATGTTAAACGAGAGATTTACTTAAAGGGGACATTGACTCATCATTATAAACAACTTTTACTATAGGACCAAACCTGAAATCGCGACAAAAAATCAGCTGTTCAATACATTTATGTTCGCATAATTCGTCAAAATGTAGGGAATTTTTTTCGCGATTTCAGGTTTGGTCCCATAGTAAAAGTTGTTCATAATGATGAGTACAATGACCCCTTAAGAGGTTGTTGGTGTTTTACCAATAACCCTGTATATGTATAGGTACCTTTATATATGCTTATAATACTGTGTGTCAACCAAATACAAGGTTAAATTAAATTAGCTAGCGAAACTCCGCAGACGTGTTGAGTATCGATATCTAAACAAGATAAAATAATAAATTAATTAATAAAAATGTTTGTAACTACAAACCTACTGAGAGCCGGTTTTTTGATCCGTAGTTAACCATTGGTTAACCATAGTAACTAAAGGTTGAATTTTGGCTAAATGTGAAAGGCTAAAAAAATGTAACTAACGGCATTTTGGGAAACAGATTTAACCAAAATTCAACCATTACATACTATGTTTAACCATTGCTATGAATAAAAAAAAATCACAAAAAATCAATAGAAATGCCATTATTAATAAATTCTGTGTTCCATGCTAGTAAGAGAGTGAATCAAATGTCTCTTTAAAATTACACTTTGTCTCACACAGATTACCACAATGTTTTTAAACAATTTCACACATAGTCCTTTCAAATTTTTAGCGCTTAAACTCTCGTCGTCTTTAACAAAACTCACACAAATGTATAATTTCGGTGACAATACAATATCCTCTACAAAAAACAATGTATATCTAATATAGGCCATACTTACTTCTAGGTACATACTTCAAATACTTTCTGCGTAGACGTTCGTTTCTCATCGTTGTGCGAATAGAAGTGGCTCTTTATCTACATTCATACAAAGAGCTCTATGATTGCAACATACATGCAACTTGTACTTATTCAAAGATAACATGGTTATTTATAAGATGTGTTGTATTCATAGTGAGGGTACTATGCTGCTTGTATGTATGTATGGGTCTTGCACGTAGCGTTTCCTTGTTTGCTATGCGTATTCTTGCGTTTTAGGGAGAATACTATGGTGGTGTATAATGTTGTTTGCACAAGTTTATTTGTCTGGTTTACTTGTGAAATTGTCCAACGCAATAGTTTATTAAGTATGTTGGTGAAGCTAATAATAAGTTTTACTTTCGACTGTCTTTTGACATCGTCAATGTTACGGTTATTATCTATTTTACCTTATATTTGGCTAGTTTTCCGGATATCTTTCTTTAGTACCTAACATTTTCTTCGATCTTCTTTTCGATATTCTGAAATCGGGTAGAACAGTTAGTTTAATACTAACCAAAAATACCTACTGTTCAACTCTGTTTGAGTCAATGGTATATACTTCTAGTTTTATGGACTCGACTATGAATACAACACTGGAGCTTTTTTTCCTCGCAGCGGGGCGGGGTTATCGCGGAAAAGTTGTGGATTTTTCAAAATTTTATCAACTGCACGTTGAGATAACGTGCACACTAGCGCAAATAGTGATGTGCATGTGCAATCTGAATCGAGATCGACTTAAACTAAAGACAATCGATCGACTCAGTTCAGTTAATTCTGATAAATCCATGCAACTTTAATAGAAGATTATTGTGGACAACTAGGAGCAGTGAAAAGCTATATTATTAATCTGTCAAATAAACCCGAAGCAATCCACATTTAGATGATAGGTAAATAAATAAGAAAATATAACCAGTGGCCCTCTTTTCCTCCTTCTGCAATTGCATCAGCAAAGCAATTGGATCAGCTTTAAAAAAGATAACAAATAAAAATTAAACGTAATTCGATGAACCAAAGATTATGATCAAGACAATTAGAGAGTTGTTCTTTTATTGAGTGACATATAGGGGTCAATAAAGCGAATAAAACGGATGCCAACATGCTTTTTATTCCTGGTTCCTGCTTCATTTATTTGGTCCTATTGATTAACGGCCGAACTCAATAACCTATCTATCTATGGTTCTAACGTCCCAATAATCTAAGACAGATAAAACAAACGAACACGAACGAACGAAAGGAACGTAAGTACAGATAGAATTATATTGTCTATCATCAATAGCGATCTGTCTTTTACTGGAAATAGGTTATTAGGTTCGGCAGTTATAATGCAGTTTTTTAGGACAAGTGAAATTAATTCAATCAATCTGCCTAGCCTTTTCCCAACTATGTTGGGGTCGGCTTCCAGTCTAACCGGATGCAGCTGTATACCAGTATTTTATATGGAGCGACTGCCTATCTGACTTCCACAACCCAGTTACTGTGTAATACGATACCCCTTGGTAAGACTGGTTGTCAGACTTTCGGGCTTCTGACAACCCGTAACGACTGTCAAAGATCCACGAATGACAGCCGGGACCAACGGCTTAACGTGCTTTCCGAGGCACGGAGGAGTCTCGGTATGAAAAGATGGTCACCCATCCACAGACCAAACCCGGCAAGCGTTGCTTAACTTGATGGATTGACCCGTGCGGCTGTTATTACTTAGCCGCGAGCTCCTCTCAAGTCACAAGTCAAATTAATAACGGTTTTAAAATCATCCATCACTGAGACTGAATTTGAAGGTATGCTGCATTACGGTTGTATTGCGCCTTTTCCGAAGTTTCCTATTCATTTTCGTTTACCATAGTCATATTCATAATCTACAGCCCGACTGCCCGCTTGGCACAGGCCTCTCTTTTCTTGTGCCAATCTCCACGCTCTTGTGCCAGCCTCATCCTCACCTTGCCCAGAAGAAGTTCACTCTAACTTTGAAGAGATTTGGGTTGTATGCCTTCGGGAACACAGACGCAGGTAGTGAGTTCCAGTCTTTTGCCGTGCGCATTATGAAGGATGTTTGGAAGCACTTAGTGTGGATTGGTGGAATGGCAACTAGGCATGGATGGTAACTTGCAGCGCGTCTAGATGTTCGATGGTAGAAGGAGGCCGGTGGAATGAGGTTGTGGAGTTCCTGAGCACATTCACCGAAGTACAGCCTATAGAAAACCGACAAGCAGGCAACCTTGCAGCGATGTGCCAAGCTGTGAAGTTTGGCATCCACCAGTTTTACGTCGCCAAATGAGCCTCTTAGCTCTGCGTTCCACTGAGTCAAGCGCAGCAAGTTGGTATTTAGCTGAGCCATCCCATAGGTGGCTGCAATACTCCGATTAAATTTAGACATTAGCAGAATGGCTGACAGCGGGTTTGGTTGGAAAGCACGTCGAGCCATTGGTCCCGGCTGTCATTGTTAGATCTTGGACAGTCGTATCGGGTAGACGGCAGAAGCCCAAAAGTCTGACAACCAGTTTTAATACCAAGGGTGTTATCCAGTAAGTGGGTTGTGAAGGTCAGATAGGCAGTCGCTCTATGTAAAACACTGATATTCAGCTGCATCTGGTTAGACTGGTAGCCGACCCCGACATAGATTAGAAAAGGCTAGGCACCCTTGATTTATAGCTTTAGACTACATATCTTGACTAAATCTTAAAGTAATAAAGTCACATCACTAACCAATAAAGTAGACCAAGGAACACAACACTCGAATCAAAATGACGTATCCCAGAAATAAATTCAACTGAAATTCACTTTAGGGTGCCTTCCAATTGAGTTGAAAATAGAATAAACTGAAAAGGTTTTTACGTAATCTAAGTGGTGGTTTAAAAAGCATTTTTTTGTTAGAAAAAAGATAATAATGCTGCGTGTTTTAAATGGAAATTTTATAAGTTGACGCAGTGCAGGGCGGTTGTTTTTTCATATTAACGAGGTAAAAATTTTCCATTGTTACATAATAGTGACATTTTTTACATTTTTACTTTTTTTCCGGTTTGGAGTTCGAGTGTTTTTTTTTTCGTTCTTGAAGTGTTTTTCTAGAATATTATGGGTGGTTTTGTAAATAAAAAACGTTGTATTTTAGATGACTTATACAAAAAGTGAATATTTTTTCAAACGCGTAAGTACTAAGTACTGGCACCTTAAGACTAGAAAAATTACAAAAAAAATTTTCATCCGAATTTGACTCTGCTGGGGCTTCGTTTGTTTATCTAATAAGAATTTGATTGACAGCTTATAAATTAGGACACTTGAAATTTGTTTTTTTAAAAACGGTCTCAAACAAAAATGTTGTTTTTTTTTCATTAGTTGGAGTTATTGTAATTTATTTTTAATTATGATGTCAAATTAGAACATTCACGTTTTTATCTATTCCCCGTTAGATGTCGCTTTGGTAAATCATTGTCTTATTAGTTTTTCTTATGACATTAAAGGTCATCAGAAACTTAAACCACGTGATAAAATGTTTTTAGAAGGTTTTTGTGCATAATGATTAATATCATTATGCACAAAAACCTTGATTTTGTTTTAGTACAATACCGAAGTTAATTCTGAAGCAAGTAGCATTCATTAAAAAAAAAAAAATGGCTTGTACTTAAATATTTTACAAAAAAAAATATACTACTTTTTTCTATTCTGTAAAAAGTCAATAAAATAATAAAGCTGCAATAAAAAACTTGCTACGTTACACAGTTACAAAATTATGCAGCGTTAAACGCATACAAATTATAATTCTAATACAATTTGACAGCTTCACAGCCTATAACACTCATAATAGGGACAAAAAATGCACCCCACGGGCGAAAAAAGCCCTCAATAGGAAAAAGGCGGCACGCTTGCCACCAATTAACTTATTTTTTTTTTCTAAAAGCCGTTTAAACATATTTTTTTCAACTTTTTATTGGTCGAACGATAGGAGGGGCGTTTTTTTACCATTTTTTACAAACGTGCCAGAATTAACACGTGAGCATTTTTTTAGAGGGCTACCGTTTAGTAAACTGTGGGATTTGACACGCTATATTTGGACAGGGTCGTTCTTTTTTGGGTATTTTTTGCTTTTTTTGTTTCTTTTTGCTTTATATTGATACTTCTGTAATTGTTTAACGGTCTATTTGAGGGGTGTTGTTTTTTATGTATCCTGCTTAGTTTTTTTTTTTTACCTACATATGTGTTTGTGTAGATCGTGTTTACAGAAATATTATCACTGGTGTTTAAAGTGATTATTTGTATTTTTATTATTCCGGCTTCTAGCTGTCTATTTCTTATTTACTCATTGTTTTTGCTAGAGACATAGTTAATGTTTTTTTCTGTTTTTAGTTTTTTTAGTCATTGTTTTTGTGCAAAAAAATCCTTCATTCACGTTGATAGAAAATTATCAAAGTAGGTAATTAGGTACCTATGTATAATATCTCATACATGGTTAAAGTTCAAAATAGAGAGTACATCACAATCATGTTAACAGCTTGTCACCTATCGCTGTAACCCATTTCTTCAATTAAATTGAACACGTGCATTGCTTTAAATAGATCTAATTCCGTCTTAGGAATTTCCTGCTACATCGGCGTCTTAACATTTTCCTATGTTGGCGATAGGACGACTTCCATAATCTAACTCATCTCAATAAAATCTTCCATAATCAACTTTCTGGCTGGATATGACAATTTAACAGCAGTAAAAACGATAATGAAGCTGACAGTTTTTGTTTTTCGAAACTAAAGCTTTCTTCTCCTCCACACAAATAATTATTTGTTCAGTGGGGGAAGCAAATCCGTTACTTGTACCTAGTGAAAAAGTCTCTGAGCCACTACGCCAACATTCTCTACTCTGCATCATACATCCCAGAAAAACGTAACCTATGAGTATTTATTGGGTAATTTTTGTAGACATGAATCCGCTATTGAAACCAGAACAATGATCAGATATTTGTGCTTGATGTAATTTCAGGTTTTATCTTTTTAGCGGCTGAGGCTGGGCGTTGCCAGTCTGTCTCGGTTTTTTTTTAATTATGGTTATCAGGTACTTATTTATTGTAAGACTGATTCATTGATGTCTACTTATTGAAAAACTTTTCAATTTTTAAAAAGGACTTCAATATTTGACATTTCTTGCTTTTCAAATCAAAAACCACTCAAGTCCAATCCAATAAAATATTCTATTAAAACACATAACCTGAATATTTGTTAGAAAACTACGCATTTTCGTTTCGTAGTTATCGATCACACAAACAGACACACTTGCCTTTGTTCGTACGGTACACTTGTCACGGAATACTCGCATCAATAATGTTTTAGTGACTGGAGAAGTGTGGAGACGGCTTAATTTTTATTAATAGGTATTTTGTTCCGTACCTCAAAAGGAAAAACGGAGTTTTTTTGGAAGTCGGTTATTTTTTTTTTTTTTGGGAAATAGTTTTTATACTACAACAACAACCCTCTTATAGCACCATAGAGTATAAGAACTCGTTAGTCAAATGTTATATGAACTTGATTTTTTAAAATTTATCGTCTTTAGGGTTTCGTACCTCAAAAGGAAAAACGGAACCCTTAGGGTGCCTGAATCGGAGCGAGGCTGCGGAGCGGAGAAACGGAGAAATATTTACCAATAGAATCCTGGCTCCTGGAGCGGGACGGAGATTTATGCAATCCTATTGGTTAATATTTCTCAGTTTCTCCGCTCCGCAGCCTCGCTCCGCTTCTGTGGACAGGCACCCTTACAGGATCATTCGTGTGTCTGTCCGTCTGTCCGTCTGTCACAGCCAATTTACTCCGAATCTAATGGACTGATTAAGTTGAAATTTTGTTGAAAACAGTAAAAAAAACCGGCCAACTGCGAGTCAGACTAGCACTTAGCCGACACGAAGGGTTCCGTACCATTATGTATAAAAACGGCAAAAAATCACGTTTGTTGTATGGGAGCCCACTTAAATATTTATTTTATTCTTTTTTTTAGTATTTTTTGTTAAAGCGGCAACAGAAATCTGTGAAAATTTCAACTGACTTTCACGATTTATGAGATACAGCCTGGTGACAGACGGACAGACAAACGGACTGCGGAGTCTTAGTAATATGGTCCCGTTCTACCCTTTGGGTACGGAACCTTAAAAATTACCAAATATTATTATTGTTAAATAATTCTACAACCTACTAGAGGAGCGTCGCACCTTATACGATGTAGGTAGTACCAACTTAGGTGATTGATCAGAAAAAGAAATAAAACAATGTCCACAAAGTAACAGAGCCATTTCCACACTATCCAATCTTAACCCTTCACGGTTTCTTCCAAAAATGATTAAAAATAGGTCGCGGTGCGTGAGGGCGGTCGTTATGACCCCCACGACTTTTTATTCGAACAACCCTTCCGATGCTAGTTCAATTTTATATTTAGAACCAATTTTTGACGTAGAACGGATATTTTCATGATTGATTTTTAATTGGACCGTAGGTAGTTATACATACTGGGTTTATTCGAGGGGAGAATTTCGTTTCAATACTAAGCCAATCTTTTTTTTTGATGATGATGATGAGACTTTTGCTAATAACATAACTTCACGCCTTGTCTCCCCAAAGGGTTAGGCGGAGCCACATTTCGCCAGTTATGTTTAAGTCCCATGTAATTTGACAGGCCAGTTGGCGTGGTTGGTTAAGATACTACCTGCCATGCCGCTGGCCGTGGGTTCGATTCCCATCCAGGACAAACATTTGTGTGCATGAACATGTCTGTTTGTCCTGAGTCTGGGTGTAATTATCTATATAAGTATGTATTTACAAAAAAAAAAGTAGTATATGTAGTATATCAGTTATCTGGTTTCCATAGTACAAGCTCTGCTTAGTTTGGGATCAGATGACCGTGTGTGAACAATGTCCCAGGATATTATTATTATTATTATTAATAGAGGACGAGCATATTGCCATCAACCAGGCACAAATCCTGACTCCGACTGCTACTGAGAAATTCCAGATGGAAAAGCTCAATAATCTCATCACCTGCCTAGCCTATTCCCAACTATGTTAGAGTCGGTTTCCAGTCTAACCAGATGCAGCTGAATACCAGTATTTTTAACCGACTTCCAAAAGGAGGAGGTTCTCAATTCGTCTGTATGTTTTTTTTTGTATGTTTGTTACGCGATTACTCAAAGACGGATGGACCAATTTAGAAAATTCTTTATTAACTTTGCTTGGGGAGTTTTTGAGTTAGCTTCAATAATGCGTATATTTCCCACTTATTTTATGTGGATGATGTGATGGTGTTTTAATAACTTCCTATCACTGTTATTTACATGGCTATATCTACAATTATTGTGCTCAATTATGTATTCGAATTAGTGTGGGGTAGGTTCCACAACTAAAAAGTGAAAAATAAAAAGTTTATAGCAAAAAATAAAACAGACTTCCAAAACAAAACACTACAAAGTGAAAAACAACTTTAATTTCGGAAGTCGGTGGCAAAAAACGAAAATACAAAACCCAAGACACCGACTACCAAAATTAAAGTTATTTTTCACTTTGTAGTGTTTTGTTTTGGAAGTCGGTTTTATTTTTTGCTAAAAAGCTTTTTACATAGAGCGACTGCCTATCTGACCTCTACAACCCAGTAACTGGGTAATATAACTATTTTCTTTAAAAAAACAGGAAAACCCATAAGAAGTCGATGGTCTTAAAACAACATGGTAAATCTCTTAATATTGTGTGTACAAACTTACATTTGTCAGCTGGAATGTATGGGATAACATGTTTTTCAACTACAATGTAAAGTTTTTCTTGGCATAAATTCATCCCAACTACGGATCTTCATTGTGTGTGGTCCGACATGCTCTTGACCGTTTTTTTTTAATCTATCGTACCGAATTAGTTGTATTATGTTTTCAACACACTAACTAACTAGCATATATCCTGAAGAATATCATACATTATTCTGATTTTGTTTACTGTAGTAAGTAGATCATATACTTTTAGCCATTATAAAACTTGCGTATAGTTCCGTGTAGGTCCTGTAGCCCCCTTAATCATCGTATTTTCAGTTAAAATTCCCGCAAATCCATCTCAAATAATAATTTTAAAAAAAAATACCGATAAACTGTGACGATGATGACCGATTGGCTAAAGTTGTCAAAAAGATATCACTGGAATAACGGAATCACTTTGTGGGGTTGCCACGATGAGATCATGTTTAGAATTGATCATAATAATAAAAAATTGAAGCACGATTTTCACCACGGTTTTAAATGCCACCTTATCAGCAACATCACAACTTCCAATCCCTGTTGCACACTTTGTCAGAATCCCATACATCTTCAACAGCACAACACACTAGCTCACCGAAAAAACTCTAACAAATATCATAACCCTTCAAACCAGTTGAAACACAACACTAAAACTCTTTCATCAATCCGTCGCACTTAACCCTGCAAAAACAGGATCCATTTGACCCTTTAATTTATGCAAATCAACTTTTCAATTCAATAGGTGTATAACGGCACTAATAATGTCGCCATTTTTTGTTTCTATTTTCAAAAAACAAAAAGGAACCGGTTGTTTTTGGTTGATGGGGTTCCAGCTTTGTTGTCTATGGGAACGGCATAGACAAGATTGCGAGATAAAAGAGCTTCTAAGACTAGTTCGTGAGAAAGTGATGTGTTACCTGATAGAATAATTATTTAAATGAGACATGGATCGGTGTTAGTTGGTTTGTTTGAGGGGTGAGATGTTAGCGGAAAGAAGGTTCAGTGATTCTAGAAATTAATTTAAAACTCCAGGATGCCCGCGAAATTCTAATTTTCTTAAGTTTTCTGTAATTCCCAGGTCAGAATCAGGTTGTATGTTGATCTGAATATGATTCGCGATCATAACGAATCTAAATTTATAGAATTATAGTCATTAAAATCATAAATACAAATCTCTAAGCTCATAAAATCCTAATGAATAATGACTATTTCTAGAAATCTTGACGATTAGGATGATACTAACATAAGGAGTTGTATTAGGTACTGATTCTAATGATTATAATACTTTAATCAACATACAATCTAATACTGACTTGCAAATTGCAAAAAAAAAACGTAAGAATTCATACTTTAATCAAAATACAATCTAATACTGACTTGCAAATTGTATAAAACGTAAGAAAATTTGAATTTAGCGGGCTGCCTGGAGCTTCCCCCTTAAAATAATTTTCTGGAATACTTTTCTATGATGACTCCATGTATAGTATATAGCCAGGTAGTATTTAGTGTTTCTCTTTAGGGTCGTGATTAGACTCTAACTTTATGAAACTCTTTTCATTATATAGCATGCACCCGCGTATTATTAAAATGCCTGTGATGTCCCACTACGAGTACCTATAGGGTAAAGGCCTCCCTAAGTCCCTACTCTCTCTTCCACTTCTTTCTGTAAGGACCAGTTCTTGTTGAAGGAGTCCAGCTCGCCCAGCTCATTTTACTATCTTTAGCTGCATATTTATTTATTTTTTTTCCAAATTACTTTTTTTGTGATAGATACTAATCCTGTCTTATGATTTGGCAAAACCAGGAAGTGGTCTTCCTGGTTTTTAAATAAGAGTTTGTCATAGCCATCTTTGTTCCTAAGATGGCTTTAAGGCCACCGCCGGAACCACCAAACCTGGTGGTTCACCAAGGGAACCACCGCCGGCTATTAACGAGATGGCAAGTAACGTGCAGCGAGTGTTCTGCCCGCCAAGAGAGTGTCGCTGAGCGAGTACTCTCTTTGATAGCTCTTGTTGCTGCGACAAATGAATACTCGCCGGTGGTGTGAATAGTCAACGGTTAGCTATTTATATTGTGTGCCACAATATTCAACGGGGCCGCTCCTTGACCTGAAACAGGCTAGAGGAGACGTCGTTAAAAGCTGTCCATCCTTTGTTAAATATCACCCGTCTCTCCACAATGCCGTTGTCTACTATAGGATGCATATCCAGTACTCTAATAATAACCCTACCATATCCTATGGGCACGGTCTTCCCTATCATTTTCGCGCCCCCCGTCTACTCCTTGATATGCAATGGTTTCTGTAGCCCCATAAAAAACATCAGGGTTAGTGTGAATCATTGGGTTCATTCGAGTAATCGAGTTTGATCAAACCACTGTGAGGTCGGTGCATTTCATTCATTCATTCGTTCTTCTTTTACTTACACGGGACATGTAATCTTTTGTACGTTTCTTGAGCTAGAAAATCGTTGATACGAGTTGCTAGTCGCTTCCTCGTCGTCGGGGGGATGTGTGCCTCAGTGAGGATCCACACAATAGTAAATACCTAAGTCCGTTAATAAATAGGTTACGGCTAGGTCTTTCAACATATAGGTAGGTATATAGTCAGTCTAACATCACAGCGGTTGTAGGTACACCCTCACAAGTGAACTACTATTCTGCCTTCCCTTTGATTAAAGCAAGCGTAATAGATTATTATTACAACCAATGTGGGAACATTCCACCTGACATCATTTTATCATTTTTTGGTTACAATAGGAATTAAATATTTCAAACCATGGGTTTCTCTGCTAATGAACGTAAGTTTTATAAAAGACTATTAGTAGGAGAGCCCATGACCAAAATTATTGTCTTATCGTTTTACGACCAAATTTTCGTAAATTTTTCGTAAATTTTTTCGTAAATCGATAGATTTGGTTATTCTGAATCCAAAAATCCTAATTTCAGATTTTTTTTGCGCGTCACGCCAACCTGCTACGCAACGATGCTGACCTGGCTTCATTTTCAAATATCTTTAAAAAAGTTACCAAACTGTTTCAAAGCAATCTGTCTGATTTTCTGAACAATAGATTTTAGATACCGAAAATACTATTTTCAGACACCAATAGCGTCGCACGTAGCCGGGAGACCATTTGAGAAAACTAAAAATGAGGCAGAAAAAAAACCCATAGTAACCCTTCTGAAAAGTCTTGTTATCAAATGAACATTGGTCAGTTGATGCGACTAAATCAATTTTCAGATGGAAGTGTGAGCATCATATGCGTTAAAAAAATTGCCGATCGATAACTTAGCAATATTTCTGAAAACTGTTGGACATGATGAAAAAGGTTACGCAGATGCAGAAAAAAATTATGTCAGACAATTTTAGTGCCGCACCTTAGGTACTAATCAGACAACTTTTTAATAGTCAAAATGATGAAAAAATCTTATTACGTCTATCGTAAAAAAACTATATATTATTAACATATTAACTATAAATCCATACATTATTAATATTAGACAAATTGTGATCAAATGATTTGCCTATTTTTTTTTTTTGACATAGTAGAAATGGGCTCCCATAAAACTGTGACGTTTTTGACCGGTACTGCCCACTGAGTCGAGCTCAGAATCATCTAAACTAGTGATGTTATACGGTTTTGGCCGTAAACGATGCGACATGGTTTTGGTCGTGGGCTCTCGTACTATGTAGCTTTAAATGGTTTTCAATTTAATTATTAATTAATTCGACAGAAGTACTCGATGTAGATTGATTAGTTTCTAGGTAAAGTCAGTCCTAAAAAGATGTATACACGGACATCATCTTCCTGCCCTTACCCATGTTACTTGGGGTCGGCGCAACACGTTTTTCTTCTTCTATTCTCCCCTGTCAACCGTCACACTATCATTCACTCCCTTCTCTTTCATATCATTCTTCACACAATCCATCCATCTTTTCTTCGGCCTTCCTCTCCCTCTCCATCCATCAACATGCCCATACCAAGCCAAACGATTTCCTTTCAACTTTTCTGTCACTGTATACAAAAATATGTATACACGGACAAGGAACCATTTTATTGTCTAAAACCATTGTTCCATAATTGTAACTCTTATAGACTGATAGTGGATCAGTCTTGTTTACCTCGTTCTAGACCTATCACTGTATACATTGTTTTGGTCATAGGATGTACAGATATTTTGGGACAAAACGTATTCCTCGTTTTGGTGAGATACATCAGATACTATGTTTTGTAGCTTTACATGGATACAATGTTATGAAAAAAAGGTCGTTTATTATAAAATGGTTCCTTTTCCGTGATATTAATATATAGGGCTGACTGTACCAGTTGATGGGTTTTTTTAGCGACTGCCTATCTGACATCCACAACTCAGTTACTGGGCAATACTCCTTGGTAAGACTGGTTGTCATACTTTCGGGCTTCTGACGACCCGTAATGACTGTTAAAGATCCACGAATGACAGCCGGGACCAACGGCTTAACATACCTACATACAATCACGCCAATATTCCCCGAAGCGTTAGGCAGAAGTATACTTACAGCACACCTATATTTCGCCAATTATGTTTGAGTCTCTTAAACCTACCTAATAGGAGGTGAGCCTTTAGCCATCAACTCTGGGCTGATACTCAGAAATTCCTGTAACACCCCTGGACTTGTGGCTAAGTAATAACAGCTGCACGGGTCGATCAATCAGGTAAAGCTACGCTTGCCGCTGTTGGTCCGTGGATGGGTTGACCATCTTTACATACCAAGACCCCTCCGTGCCTCGGAAAGCACGTTAAACCGTTGGTCCCAGCTGTTGTTCGTGGATCTTTGATAGTCGTTACGGGTCGTACCAAAGAGGATCGTTTTACCCAGTAACTGGGTTGTGGAGGCCAGATAGGCAGTCGCTCCATGTGAAGTACAGTACATTCAGCTGCATCCGGTTTGACTAGAAGTCGACCCCAACATAGTTGGGAAAAGACAACCCAGGACCGGCATTTATCTATCTATGAAATCTCCAAGCTACTAGTCAACACTTCCCGTGGCCTAAGGGCTGACTTCTACCTTGGCCAGAGGCTAAGTATTGCCATACAATGTGGCAATGTTACCAGTCTCTTGTGTAGGAAAATTACCAGACGACAGTGATGCGGAGGAATTTTTTGACGCCTTATTTTAGTTAAGTTAGGGTATTGCATTTTTATTTTATTTATTAATTTAGGAGTAAGTTGTAATTTATGTACATTTCATTTTAATTCTGAATAAAGCTGTTCACTATTGAGTACTCTATCCAAAGTCCAACCACAGTATAGTCTAAAAAGGCCACAGAAAACAAATAGGGCACGTCAATGCAAAAAATCATACACATCGGTAGGTACACTCATATATATATAATAATTCATACCTACTATACAATATAGTTATATAATATGTGATGTGCGATACGGCTGCCGGAAATTATGTAAGTTAATATAAAAGTACAATGGTCGTGAGCAGCTGTCGAGGCGCTTCTACAGTGGACGATATTGTGAGGTCAATCATTTATAAAGCGTTTTTTGTTTTTTGGGGAATGGCATCTCGCAAGTCAACCTAGGAATTTCTCGGCTGCTAAACTGGACTTTCTTCAATAAATTAAGGCCTCCAGCCAGGCCATAAAACTTTAAAAAAAAAAACTGAGTGACTACACGCTAAGCGAACCCCTTGTGGGGTACGAACCTTAGTTTAGGGCGTCGCTTGGGGATCGGATTATTATTATTTTAAAGGTACAGGCTCAAGCAAGGGTCGGGGCGGGGATTTGTTTTGCGATAATTTTTTTCTAAATGTTATTACTATTTTCTTTTTTGTGCGTAGAGACCGATATTTTTCAGCTTATTATTTGATAAAAAATAAAATATAAATGTTAACGAAGCCATATAAGCACATAGCGGTAAATGTAAATTTATATAGTATAGGTACTGAAGAATATAGGTTACTCACCAATGTCGTAATAAAATTGGCTCACTTAATAATTAGTTAAAAAGCCCCAGGATTTTTTTTATTGTAACAAAAGTATCTACTAACCTACTATACTGAATGACTTTTTTACGGACTTGAAAATCATAGGGTTAAATAGGTGAATGGAGTAGAAGCCTATAATAATTATGGAATAACTAATTTTATTTTTTATTTTTTTTTAATATTAATATCTAAATTCGAATCATACGCACCCTGCGTAGTGCGTATGCTTTGAATTTCGATATTTTTTGACGATCTATAAAGTTTTTCAAAATTTCTGTTTTTATTTTTCTAGTTTACTTCAAATGTTATGTTTATTGATAGAGCAAATTCTGTCCAAGCTATTGAAAAATAAAAAAAATAAAAATTGTATGCCATACACTATTTATTCTACTCCGTTCACCTATTGTACCCTATTTTTTTCGAGACGGTAAAAGATATCATCCAGTATATAATTGGTAGAAAAATAATCATAATAGTTGATTCTGCGTTGGTAAATTAAATAGCTATTTGTATCTACAACTAGAATTGACAATAAAGTGTCTTTTCCCAGAAACATTTCTTAAAAATACCAGTCACTTAAGCTAAATAAGTTAAATATTTTACAAGCTACTCAAAGATAAAGATAAGCTACGTTTTAACCTGTCACTGGCTGCAGGAATAAATCGGGCTGTCCGTATCAGTGATAGATCTGCTACACCTTTCTATTTTATTGACTTGGATGTTTTGTTAATTAGTTTCGTTTTGTAGGTTGTTTTGTGAGAGTGTTTTGTAGAGTAATAAGTTATTTAGTATACGATTCTATGAAGTAGGTAAGGTTAGACAGAGATGTTAGAGCACGCATGCATTTTGACAACCTGATTTATTTATTTATTTTATTTATTTATTTATTTATTTAAATAGAACGGCCGAAGCCAATTACACTATTTAATTATGATATTATACCTACCTACATTCGTCTTGTCATGTTGATTGCAATATAATTTGAGTAAGTCCAGTACATTGTAAACCTACAGAAAATCAATTATTACCCGACTGCGCCGAAGCTAAGATTGGAGGGTTTTAGCTAAAAAGATTTATTTTAAACTATGTGTAGTTACACTAACTTTTCTACAATATAGGTAATTAAATCATATAAGATTGATTAGTTTAAGCTACGCTTGCCGCGGTTGGCCCGTAGAGGGTGACCATCTATACATACCAAGACCCCTCCGTGCCGCGGAAAGCACGATAAGCCGTTGTTCAATAATAATCAATAATAATTTATTATTTGTGTAGGTAGTGAATACAGTTCTTAAAGTTCATAGGTCGCCATGTTATGCCAAGAGGCGTACAAATATGGTTGCATGCGAAATAAAATATTGTAGGTATGTCAACATTATTAGAATGATGATAAAATAAATAATAAAAACAAAAATTATAAATGTCACAATATGTAATAATTTCTGCAGTGAATGCATAAATAAATAATCATAAATTACAATTAGTCATAATATTCAATTAAAAGTTGTTTCTCCAGTCAAATAAGTAAATAAGTCTACATTAATCACTCGTATAACAATATTTTACTACAATAACAGTCTGATGACCCGTAACAGTCGTTACGGGTCGTCAGAAGCCCGAAAGTCTGACAATCAGTCTTACCAAGGGGTATCGTATTACTCAGTAACTGGGTACCTAGTGGAGGTCAAATAGCCAGTCGCTCCATGTAAGATATTCAGTTAGACTGGAAGCCGACCCCAACATCGATTGGAAAAGGCCAGGCAGATGATATGAGAATACTAGGTAGGTATCTACATCTAGACATGTTTGTTAGTTTAATCGAGAGTGAAAAGTCAAACTTCTTCCTGATTACACGATAAAAATAGAATGTCCGAAATACCTAGTCATACTTTTTATTATAAAATTAAATCAATCAATCTGCCTAGCCTTTTCCCAACTCTGTTGGGGTCGGCTTCCAGTCTAACCGGATGCAGCTGAATACCAGTATTTTACATAGAGCGACTGCCTATCTGACCTCCACAACCCAGTTATTGGGTAATACGATACCCCTTGGTAAGACTGGTTGTCAGACTTTCGGGCTTCTGACGACCCGTAACGACTGCCAAAGATCTACGAATGACAGCCGGGACCAACGGCTTAACGTGCTTTCCGAGGCACGGAGGAGTCTCGGTATGTAAAGATGGTCACCCATCTACGGACCAACCCCGGCAAGCGTAGCTTAACCTGATGGATCGACCCGTGCGGCTGTTATTACTTAGCCACGAGCTCCTCAATTATAAAATTAAATATTATACAGAAAGTAAAACAAAATGAAGTTTGGAAGTTAATTTTGAGTCCACTGTAGAAGGCACCCTAAAACGTAGGGTCAACCACGCGGGCCATGCGTTTCATTGTTTAATTCGATATTATTATTATTACATCGACTGTCTGTCCGTGAGGGAGATTGTAAACATTATTAAAAAAGGTCTATCTGTAGCATTTAAAGTTGTAAGGTCCTTTCTTATATTATCTTTATTATCCCACTGCTGGGCACTGGTGGACTACTTTCATTGGTTTTGTCCAGCTCGTCCCGCCATCTTCTACGGGGTCTATCGCGCCGGTTCTTATACAAGATGACAGAGACTTCGACGCGCAACCAGCCGGTCTATTCTGTAAATATCTCACCGTGAAAACTTAAGTGAAGTGAGTTTGAAGTGAACTGTCATTCCACCTGATGCTAGGGGACTGAAACTATTGACAGCTCACTCCACGTTCACCTCACCTAAGTTTTCACGGTGAGATTTATACAGAAGAGCACTGCTGTTACCATAGATTCAGTAAAAGAAAGAAAACCACTGCCAGTTACCCTACCTGGTTGCTATTCCACCAATTCACACTAAGCGCTTCCATATGTCGTTTATAATGCGCACAGCAAAAGAGTGGAACTCACTACCTGCGTCTGTGTTTCCGAACGTATACAACACTAATCTCTTCAAAGTGAGAGTGAACAGGCTTCTTCTGGGTAAGCTCACTCCATCGTCGACTTTGTCTCTGTCACCTCTGACCTAGACTAGAGTCAAGAGCAAACCCATCACAAATAAAAAGAAAAGAAAGAAAGAAAATACATTTATATAGCACAGATTAAAAGGCACACAAAAATAATACACAGCAGATTGAAATAATAATAAAAAACAAATAAAATAATATGTAAAATTCGATGCAGGAATGTGTGCCTCACGGCTGCGATAAATAAAGCCCAGAGTTCATCAAAAATACCAGACAACTAGTGCCTGACGCTGGTTTTCATCTGGGCCTGAAGTGTGAGATGACGGATGTAAGTCTACCTACTCAAATAAAAATAAGTTTATGTCAGATAAAAATAATATCGAGTAGGTACTTTAATGATTCTGGATCCCCCTGCGTTGAACTGAATCCACGGGAACATGTTCCGCGTCGATGACCCTGCTACCCTGTATTATTGTGGTTTTTTCTTTCATGATAACCAGTATCCAACTAGGTTAATACTATTATCAAGTAAACCTCTCCTCAGCTAAATTGGTGAAGGGCGGGCGTTTTGGGGGACTGTCTTATGTTATTTTGACGTTCGAAAAGTGCTGATTCTCAAGCTAGTTTGAATAAATGACTTATGATTTTGATTTTGAAGGCATAGGTGCCTACCTACTATGAAAAATAAGTTGGTTTCGTTTCCTCCTTAATTGCTGTGAGTAATAACAAAAAATCAATCAATCTGCCTAGCCTTTTCCCAACCATGTTGGAGACAGCTTCCAGTCTAACCGGACGCATCTGAATACCAAATTTTACAAGGAGCGTCTGCCTATCTGACCTCCACAACCCAGGTACTGGGTAATACGATAACCCTTGGTAAGACTGGTTGTCAGACTTTCGGGCTTCTGACGACCCGTAACGACTGTCAAAGATCCACGAATGACAGCCGGAACCCACGGCTTAAGGTGTTTTCCTAGACACGGAGGAGTCTCGGTATGTAAAGATGGCCACCCATCCACAAACCAACCTTGACAAGCGTAGCTTAACCTGATGGACCTGTTAGGCAAAGGTACACTTATAGTACACCCACATTTCGCCAGGGTGAGCCTTATGAACCAGGCGCTAATCCAGAAGACAGGCTTCTACTGAGAAAGTCCTGATGGAAAAATCCAAGAACTCTTTGCCCGACCTGAGAATCGAAACACCACCACCATCAGGACCTCGTACTCAGCAGTAGGTACACCTTACGATCACTAAGAAAGGCAAAGTCGTTTGAGAACTCCTAAGTGTCGTTACTAGTGCAGCTCTTTATAGGATTCAGCGCCAAGTTAAGATTGCTTTGTATTCCCATTAGTCATCTCCATCAATTATTTATCACCTCAGCCAGCCTTAGTCCTTAGTGGAAAGAGCAGACTTACGAGTTGCAGGTCGTGGGTTCGAACTCAGACAGGCGCTTTACTTTGTGTAAATTAATTATTTCATCACCACTCCACTCAAAACGGTGAAGGAAAACATCGTGAGGAATCCGGCGTGTTCTAGAACCAAAAATTCGAAGACATGTGACATCTACCAACCCCCACTGGGTCCGCGTGGCCACTCTCTCTCACCGAGAGGAGGCCTGCGACCCAGCAGTGGGACTATTTTTTTTTTTTCAGATGTGTTTGCTCTTGACTATAGTCTAGATCATAGGTGACATTATCGGCTGATTATAGATTATGGAAGTATCGTTGCATTAGGCAGATTTTTATAGGATTCAGCCCTTTAGCGCCAAGTCAAAATTGCTTTGTATTCCCATTAGTCTCTCAGCCAGCCTTAGACCTTAGTGGAGAGAGCAGTGGCAGCCCAGTAGTAACGGCCACGATTTACGAGTTGCAGGTCGTGGTTTCGAACCCGGAAAACCGGCATGTCCTAGAACCAAAAACTCGAAGACTTGTGACATCCACCAACTCGCACTGGGCCCGCGTGGTGGATTACGACCTACTCCCTCTCACAGAGAGGCGGCCTGTGTCCCAGCTTTGGGAACACTATAGGTATGGAAGTGTCATTGCATTTCTTTCTTTCTTTATCAATTATTTATGACCTCAGCCAGCCTTAGACTCAGCCGCACCAGAATACCTATAAACTGTCCTACAAGTGTAGGAACAGTGGCATCCACCAACCTAATAGCGGAACAGTTTCTATCACACTTCGAAGGATTTTAAAGGACATTAATAATCCAATGACGTGACGGCGTGGTTAGTTAAGATACCACCTGCCATGCCGCTGGTCGTGGGTTCGATTGCCATCCAGGACAAACATTTGTGTGCATGAACATGCCTGTTGGTCCTGAGTCTGGGTGTAATTACCTATATAAGTATGTATTTACAAAAAAAAAGTAGTATATATAGTAATATCAGTTATCTGGTTTCCATAGTACAAGCTCTGCTTAGTTTGGGATCAGATGATCGTGTGTAAACAATGTCCTAGGATATTATTATATTAATGCTTCATGTTTTAAAAGTTCATCTGCTCAACATCTATATATCTACCTAGCCGGTATTGCCACACTGCAGGGCAAAGGCTTCCCTCTCCCTTTTCCACACAATTCTGTCTTTTGCTAGTGTCTTCCAGTTCTGTCGGTAGGAGTCAAGCTCGTCCCGTCATCTTTGTCTCGGCCTGCCGCGATATCGTCGTGCGTTTAGTGGGGCCCAGTCGGTTATTGTCTTAGCCTATTTATCTATAAAACTGAAGAGTTAGTTTTTTTGTTTGTATATTTGAACGCTAATCTCTGAAACTACCGGTCGGATATTAATGAAATTATTTTAAATGTATTGTGTGAACAATTGTTGGCTAGTCTAAATAAATAAATATGAAAAATTCTTCTTTGCATTTGATAGGCCAATTCTTGAGGTAGGCTATAGGATAATTAACAACAAGCTAGGACCTTTGGGAGCCGATCTAAAAAAAAAAAAGTCTGAAAGAACGGTAAGCAAAAACTAAGTAATACCACGGGAAGGCGATGCGATGCGATGGGGTGGGTGGAGCGATTAAGAAATTTCATGCGGATGAAGTAGGAGCTCGTGGCTAAGTAATAACAGCCGCACGGGTCGATCCATCAGGTTAAGCTACACTTTCGGTTAGGGATTGGTCCGTAGATGGGTGACCATCTTTACATACCGAGACTCCTCCGTGCCTCGGAAAGCACGTTAAGCCGTTGGTCCCGGCTGTCATTCGAGGATCTGTGACAGTCGTTACGGGTCGTCAGAAGCCCGAAAGTCTGACAACCAGTCTTTAGAATAGAATAGAATAGCATTTTATTTGCAAATATGGGTAATACATAAGTAGATAGTAGTCGGTATACATCAGAGTTCTGACATATTTCACCATTCGGCATGCAAACATTTTCATTATACAAAATTGTTAAAATTTAAATTCTTAAATTAAAACATTAAATTAATTACATTCGATAAATAAAATTATTAAAATTCAAATTGTCATTATAACATTAACTTAACAGGTAACAAGAATTATTAAAATTCAAATTTTCATTAAAACATTAACAATAATAAATAAAATTGTTAAAAATTTAAAATGTCATTAACAGTATAATTATATAAGAATAAAAATCATGGTCGAACATAAATTAATAAACAAACAATAAAATTCTAGGTCATAAATAGTATATAACATTCCTCAAGTAAATCAATAATTAATTAATTAAACCTTACAGGTATTCAGAAAAAGTTTTGTCCGTTAAAAACTCAGTTACACTGTAGTAGGTTTTATTTATCAATAATTTCCGAAGTCTACTTTTGAATTGGACCGTTTTCAAATCTTTCCAAGCTCTTGGCAATTTATTATAAACAATTGGAGCCATGTAATAAATACATTTGCGCATCATAGTTGTTTGACACGATACCTGATTTAATTTTGTATTATCTCGCCTATTTCTTGGGAATACATCAGCCAAACGTTCAAAACGATTTGGATTGTTCTTTACAAACCGGAAGCAGTTGAATACCAGTATTCTACATGGAGCGACTGCCTATCTGACCTCCATCACCCAGTTACTGGGTAATATGATACCCTGGTTTAAAGTGCTTTCCGACGCACGGAGGTACCTATCGAAATGTAATTAATGGTCACCCATCCATAAAGAGAAAGTCTGAAAGTGGCACCGGTGACTGAAAAGATGTGTGGAAATCGGTTGTCATGGTATGGACATGAAATGCGGAGGAATGACGAAATGTTTTGAGTATGAGTGAATGTGGATGGCTATGAGAGTAGGGGAAGACCAAAGAAACGGTGGATAGACTTTCTGAGATGAAGCATGGAAGACGAAGACAAGTTGCACCGACCCCATATAAATTGGGATAGGGGCAGGAGAATGATGGTGATGGTCACCCATCCAAGTCTGTAATTGTCACCTTAGATCGACCCGTGCGGCAGTTATAACTTAGCCCCGAGTTCCCTAAATTCCAAAACAACAAATTTACTCTACGATAATCTCTTGAGGAGAAAAACTTTCACTAATAGTGGCGACATCTAGCGTCTTTAGTGGGGTGTCAATTTTATTCTTAACTCTAAGATAATAAAAATCTTGTGTTTAAGTAGATCTCTAGGAGGAACTGCGTAGTTTCTGACTAAGTACACACGGGTCGATCCATCAGGTTAAGCTACACTTGCCGGGGTTGGTCCGTGGATGCGTGACCATCATTACCTACATACCGAGACTCCTCCGTAGGTACCTCGGAAATCACGTTAAGCCATTGGTCCCGGCTGTCATTCGTGGATCTTGGACCGTCATTACGGGTCGTCAGAAGCCCGAAAGTCTGACAACCAGCCTTACCAAGGGGTATCGTATTGCCCAGTAATAGGCCGTCGCTCCATGTAAAATACTGGTATTCAGCTGCGTCTGGTTAGACTGGAAGCCGACCCCATCATAGTTGGGAAATGGTAAGCAGATGAAGTAGATCTCTCTAATAAAAAATTTCGTTACTGAATGTAGATAGGTACAGTATTTTCATCTCACGAAGCAACACGCACGATTTGATTCGCAACAAAATGCTTCCTATGAAACATAATTAGCTGATATTGACATTAGAACCTCTACTTTTGGCACACGTACCGCCATCTATCGGGCACTATTTCAACCCTTATTCACTGAGAATTTTCTCATACCTTGGAGAGCGCTCGGGAATATTTTAGCTACAGTGCCCTTCAAAATTTAGTTGAAATTTTTCCACTTCAGTCTGCTATGATATCACATTATGGTTTTTTTTAAATTCTAGGTTACACTATAAAGTTTTTGTTGACTAAGGGCCGATTTTTCAATCATTAAGTACATAGCTTTTACCTGAAGAATAAATGTGACGTTTTGACAAATTGTCTACACAAAAACTGTCGAAATGACCAGCTTATTCGACGGATAAAAGTTATCTGACCGTTGAAAAACCGGCCCTAACTCAACTACCTATGACTTATCTATCTTAAAAAATAATCAGGTTATCCCTTAGGATAATCTATTTTTTTACTAAATCTTAATGTGGCATAACAGTTGAAGTAGATAAATGTCAACTAAGTTTCGGAAGGCACTCCAAGTAATTTATTATAGGTAATCATTTTATAGTATTTTCAATTTCAGAAAAAGTTACTTTTCCATATCCTTAGTGCTCCGATATTATTTTATAGAATATACTGATTCTCAATCCTAACTCAAAATACCAAGAATAGGTACCTACCTACCTTGAATATTAAGAATAGATCATTAACAAAACAAAAATCTGGCCAAGTGTTTTAATGTTATTTACACCGAACAGATAAATTTACCTGTTTCTGTGGTTATTTATATAACATTAAAGCAATTTATTTTAAAAATTATTAAAAAAATCTACACAATCTAAGTATCACAGTTGGTAATCCCTTTCATTTGATATGTCACACGGTACAGTTTGCTAAACTTTTTATTTTAGTTTCCTTATTGGCCCCCCAAAAGTCACTCGCATATTCAAAATTGATTTATTTAAGTTAGATGTCCGTGTTTGGGTCATAGAAACTCATACGTTTACCAAATTTCAACTTAATCGGTCCTTTGGATTCACACGAGTGATCCTATAAGGGTTCCGATTTTTCCTTTTGAGGTACGGAACCCTAAAAACTGCAAAATGCTATGCGTTTTATGTTCATGAAATGTATAATTATTTACTTAGCCATCACTACGTACTATAAATTCTTAAACAACTTTGCAAGCACCTAATTATAAAAATTAAAGTCATTAGGAATAAGTAAGTAGGTACCAACTCTACCTCGCCACTGCTAATCACCTCACCTTGAGAACACAATACGTACCATTTTTCTATGTTTTCAAATACCTACCGTGTGCAGACACCGTGTTATAGTCACTCCCATGAATGCCCCTCCTGCGCATTATATCGCTAGAGCAATTTATACTTGCTAATGATTTGTTGAAGTAAGCGGGAGGTACAGAGGAGTGGTGATAGAAAACCTTGGTGTGGATTAGAAAAGTTTATTTGAAAAATGGTGGTTATAGGGTTTTGTTACATGGTAGTAGGAGATACTGGTATTATAGATTTTCATTAGGTATTATTTCTTTAATTATAATGAGTTTTATAAAAGGTACCTAATAAATTGGTTGTATAAACCGAGGATTTCTTTGTGCAAAATGCAAGACCCTTCTTGGCACTTTATAACTAAATAGGTAAATAACTGTTTATTATATAAATATTTCTAATCTATTGATATAGGTTGATGCTAAAACAGTCCTCGATTTTTTTTTTTTTTTACTTTTGGCATACCTGGTACGGTTTCCTAAGAAATAAAACAGACATCTCTAAAGATTTTAGAATTAAAACATACAAATAATATATCTAAGTTTTCAATAGAATTAACATTAGGTACAAGAAAATTTCTTTCTTCGCAAAAACTATGAAACTAAAATTTTTATCATCCCTTATTTAGAACTACGACGTAGAGGGCGCATCTGTGTTCATATTAAACATAAAGTCACTTAATACTTAAAATTTCATAAAACAATTACATTCAATAACAAAATAAATACATATTAATGCTAAAATATACGTCACATTGGTCTACATTTTCTTAAAATTTTAATGAAAATGATTATTTAAGATCAAGTATGAGATGAAGAAAATTTTCGTAGCAAGTTACGCCATCTGCCGTGGGGTAGCGGAAGGAGCTTTCCGCGAAGGAACAGTTTCCCGAGGGTGCCAACACAGCGCCCTACCTAAATACGAAACATTGTTTATTTAGATTGAACGTAACTTAAGAAAACCTTAACATTAGTCGACGTCTTCAATGAAAGTAAAATCGTACCTGAAAACAGAAAAGAATTTGTTAAAAAGATTACAAAATGTTTCTAATAAAACTTTTACCTAGTTAAAAAGAAAGAAACATGTAAAGAAGGCGGAAAAACACAGCTTCCACAACCCACTTTCCAAACTTTAGGTAAAACCGGAAAAAATAAAATCTCACAAAAATATCGTTGGCTAAATCCCCATAAGCTAAGCCCCGCCTGAATAGAAAAAAAAACACAATAGTAAAAGAGGCGTCGTGAAAAGAAATGCTTAAAAACTCCACGCGAAACAGCGATATACAAACACCCTAAGTGCGAGCGAGACAGACGTCATTAAGAAAAAATCACAAAGAAACCCATTCTTTTTCATTTCCTCCCTCACTAATAGCGGCTTAGAAAAAAATGGGGAGCTCTACTTGTCCCGTTCTGGCATGCAAGGGTGGGATAGGCTCGGGGTCGGGCGAGCGAGAGGGGCGACCACCCTGCGGCGGCGTCCTTAGCGCCCTTTTTAATAGTTCTTATTTCGGCCGTAGTCCGAGTGGTCCGTCATGCGTTTTTGGGGAAATTGTGTCCGAGTGTGTCCGAGGAGCGGCGCGCGGGACGAGGCGGCGCGGTCACACGGCGGCCGCCCGTCGCCGGCCGCGCCGTCTTTTCCTTGACCGGACGCATTTTTCCGCGGAAAAAACGCGGGGCGCGTGCGCCCGGCGCCGGTGGGGATGTTCTTGGCTACGTCTAAGGCGGCGGGGGCGGCGCCGCGTCTTGCTAGTTGGACCGGCGTCTTCGCCTGGCGCGCGCGTCCGCCCCACCCCGCAAGAAAGCGTCGCGACGCTCAAGTTTTCCACCAAGAAGTTAGTCGTCGTCCGCCCGCGTCTCAAGAAGGTCTCGTTTCCGCTTTCCACGGGACTTGCGCTTTTCCGGGGGTGACTCGGCCGCGAAAAATTTAAAATTAAATTTCGAACCGCGCTAACTTTTTGCAAATAAATTTTTCGGACGCGCCGCGCTAAAAAGATTGTTGTATTGCAGATCCGAAGACATCGTCGGAGTACGAAAAGAGTGTGAATAAAAGTACCGCGAGCGATCGCATGTCCTCGTTGTGACGATACGTCCGAAACTGGAATTAATGTTGAAATACTTCAATGAGAACATATCCCTAGCGCTGCAGGAGAGGTACAGGGACCTCCATGAGTATCGGAAGACGGAAGCGGTAGAGGAGGGCTCACCGAGGGAGGCTAAAGTTCCGAAAATAGCTGAGGAAGGCGAGCAGGTCGGCGGCGAGGGCGCGTTTGAGCCAAGCGCCGCGCCGCCGTTCCCTCGGCTCCTGGATCCTCCCAAAGAGGAGGACAACTTCGTAGCGAGCTGGCTTCAAAACTCCTTCAAGATGACAGCCGCCGAAGGGAACAGCGAGGCCTCCGCCGGTGGCAGCGCGCTGGACCTCCGCGCTGCCCCTCTATCCCTCCACATACCGACCCTGCAGCAAGCGGCTGAGGCGCAGAGACAGTTCAAGATGCAGGACTTCTGGAACAGAAGCCGGCCAGGCTCTCCCACTCAGGACCAGCTGGGGGAGGTCCACAGTCAGCCAGGGCCGGCTCCCCCTACGCCGCAGCCGCCAGCAACACCAGACCACAAGATTATGACTGAGAAGCTGGTGAATGAAATTCAGGTGAGTTTTTTGGTTTATAATTTTTTTCTGCAGGAATTTTAGGTTGTGTTTAGGTTTAAAAAAGTTCTTCTAATCTGTGTGGAATTTTTTTGTTTTAAATAACAAGTAGGTACCTACTATTAGGTACGAGTATTATTTTCTTTTACCAATCGAAAGTGGCTGTGATAAGAAAATATTTTGAATATGAATTGTTTGGCAATGTAGAAACTTCAAACGTTTTCACGAACTTTGTTTATTCCGACGGCAAGACGAAAACTTACCTGAAGTTAGAAAATGATTTAGGTAAATGTATTCATTGAAACTCAACACAGTCCTTGAGTAAAACATTGCATCACATCACTTACAAAAAAGTTAATAAATACGTGTTTATTCAAAAACAAAAATACTTTAAAATCACGTCTATCTTCTTCAAACATTCTTGATCAACTGACCTCAGATTACACCGAGGTGAAACCCGTTCCAAATTTGAATGATCCCTTCCTTATAAATGAAAAAAAGAAACAAGCCAAGGCAACATATTGTAAAGCTTTGTTAACCCAAGAAAGGGTTAAGGTCCAACGTCAAAGATATTATTAAAATCTTTTTTGTGTCCTTATGTCGCATCCGGTTTTACAAAGGATATGTAAATAACAATAATCTGTGATAATTCTATTATTACCTGTGATCAACTTGTCGGCAATGTCGATTACTTTTTTCTTTTTCAACGACTGTTTGTTTTGGGCATATGGTTTGATTATTTGTGTGTGACGTCCCGTTTCTGTGATATTTTTTTGTGACAATAACGTATATTTGGTTTTACAACTACCGGTATTGTTTTTAAATTGGTTGGACGAATGTAGAAGCTTCAAATATAAAAAGAAAGAAATGGTTTTGGCGGGAAATTTAGGTCTTATTTTTATTTGTCTTCGTTTGTGCGTATTTCCGGGTTGTACTTATTTATGTAAATGATTCAATATGTTCAAGTTGATTAATCTATTAAACAAATAAAAAGCTATAGATGTTCATGAGGCCTCTAAGTATTTTATAAAAGTCTATTTTCAACGTAACTAACGTTTCTATTTCCGCAAAACTAGTTTTCCTTCCATTTTCAAACCACGGAACACGAATCTCAATTTAAAATTAGAATTTCAAAAACCGAAACAATGTTTCTGCTATAAAAAAACAAAAACGCAAATAGTAATAACTTTCTTAATCAAAAATTCGAAAACAACAGACGAAAGAATATTACATTTTAAATTAGTTTTAGATACGTTTCACCTTGCGATTCCCACGGCACAGCGGATTAGGGACGCGATCATTTTATTTTTTAATTTTTTTCCTACTCTTTTGTTTCACCGAAGGGGTGTTGACAGTTATTTGTTTCCAAATCTTTTTATTTTTTGTTTCACAAAATTTCTGTTTGAATAACAAAACCGGTTTTGCGAGATTCGTGTTCCGCATTCATCGGTTTTTTTGCGTAAATTGAGATTTAACGGTTCGTCGCGTTGCGCTTTTGTGGTTTAGTTTTTTGGAGAATAGTTAATTAAAATTTGATTTATTAATATTTTTATTGTTGAGTCAAGGGTTTGCTATCAAAATAATGGATTTTATTATTTTTTTTTTCTTGTTCAATATGTTTTGTGGTAGGCATTTCCGTGTTTGCTTGAAAGAAACAAGCGCAGGCAAAGTATTCCCTGCGATTAGCATTTTTAACTTCTCTGAAAATTATATCAGAATAAAAACGTTCTCAATGGATAGGAAACCATAAAAAAACTAAAACTAAGGTCTAAAGGTTTTAAGTGTAGATGACATGATTATTAAAAAGAACTGGATTCGTGGGGGCAGAGCAAAAAAAAAATGGGTATCTTCTTCATTATTTTCTTATTAATCTTGTTTATCTTTGGACGCGTGCAAAAAATAAAATTACTTACCTATCTCACAAAAAAAAAAAAAAACTGAATTTTTCTTCAGTTAAACCACGTAAGTTCTACCTGCCAATGTAAATGTCTTTTTGTACCTCCAAAATCTAGTAACACTACAAAAAATTGACCTGCCACTGTCTCTTTTTCACGCCGCCTCTTGGAATGCCAGCAGCAACAACAATCCCCATCAGCCGACTCCACCATGAGCGAGAGATCCCTCGTACCGTTTGCACTGGTAAATTTACTATCAACACTCAATAATATCGATGTAAATACATTTCTAACTCTAAATGTCGTGGCTGTCCTAATTTTTTGTTTTTTACTTTTAACAAAAATTTAGTTTCTTGGCGATTTTATCGCGCTATAAGTTTTTTGTTGCGCTTTTTTTTAAGACTGTCCACTGTAGGTACATTATAGAGAAAATTAAGAAAAAAAACTATACTGAAAGGAATTGTACCCATATTTTCTTTAACTTCTTACTCCATAAGACTCAGTGTGGGTACTTATATTCCTTTACTGAAAAAACGAAACTGTTACTATACAAAATGATAATATTGATGACAAGTCAGGAGGTACAACGAATAGGTAAAATTATTATTCCCTAAAGAATTTAGACCGGGAAATGCAGTAATATCAGCCGAATCAATTGTAACCAATATATAATTAGATACATAATTTATTTAAGATTTGTCAAAAAAATATAACAGTAAGAAATACCTACATACCTCAGTGGACATTGAGCTTTATTGTAACCGGTTTGTAGCGTTTTTTTTTTTCGTTAATTTAATTATCGTTTTTAACTATTGGTTAACCGCATGTGCACGAAGTGTTGTGTAGACTTTGGTAACAACCCTAGTTTTGGTAGGTAAGTGTTATTTTTTGTTTTTACTAATTTAACTTATGGGTTTATCTAACTTTTAAAATTGCTTGTATTAAAACATTGCTATGTTGCTTTTTAGAGGGTTTTAACATTGTATAAAATGATCTGTTCCATATGTGTTGCGATTTCATTTTCTTCTTTGGATTTAACATCTTTATTATTGCTAAAACTTTCATGAAAACCAAATACATCCTCTTATATTTCCGAATTACAAAACGCGTCCCAAACAATATGCCAAATAAAAATATATTGAGTATTAAATGCACTACCATTTTAATTTGCAATTCGGAAATGGAAAATCATGTCTACTCTTTTAATTTTTTTTTCTAATCTTTTTCACATCAAATAATGTTTGTAATTTGTAAATAAAAACGTATCTTTTTTAAGAAAAAAAGAAATAACGTTTCTTTATTTCCGCACGCAGCCACAACAGCAGTCGCCAACAGGAGAGACCCCGCTCGGTGATCGCAACGCGATGTTACCCTTCGCTCTGGTAAATGTCCTGAATAGCCTCAATATCGATGTAAATATTATTTTTCTTTCTTTCCTTCTTCTGTAGATAGTCTGCTATGGAAACTCACACTGTTTTTTTTTCTACTAAAAGATAAATAAAAGATAAACAAAAATAAGAATAGAAAAAATATTGCGCTATAAAAATTACATTTATCTTTTGCAAAACGAGAATATTAATTTAATAATGAGCGAGCAATAATAGAAACTCGCTTAATTTTATGAAACATAGGTACCTTTACTTTTCTAGTAGGTACCTACTTACCTATCTACTTTTTGTTAAAATATAATTTCATTTGAATGAGTTTTCATAGTGTCGATTTCTGAAGTGAGCTTCATTATTCCTTTTTGTTTCTAGTTCATTTCACTTTATTATACTAGCACTTATATATATTATCTTTATTTTATAAAAGCACCTTGAAGAACTCATCGTTATTCATAACTCTCATGAAACTAATCGATCTTTTTCTATTCGTGCTAATCTACAAAAACAAAAGACATTTATACTTTGTGCTTTAGTTTAAATGACTATTTAAAACAAAGTATCTGGAACTCTTTGTAATTAAAAAAAAAATATTCACTTTTATATCTTTTTTCTTAAAAAAAGATTCCGAATTACAAAAATTTTACAAAGAATATCAGATATTAGATGAATTACGTAAATCCTAATTGGTCAATTCTTCCACAGCAACAAGCGCGGTCAGGCCAGAGCATCAGCGAGAGAACCCTCGAGGAGTGCTGGTCGACACTTCAGCGAGTGAGTTGGCATCTGTTTCAATGTGTATTGTTATCTTCCAAGAGTAGGGAACGCGTGGCGGCGAGTGTGTGTGATCGTTTCAATTTTGAAATTTTTGTTATATTATAATTTTAATAAAAGTTTTTGGTTTTTTTTTTATAAATGTGTTTTTTTTTAATTTAAATTATTTATTTTTGATTTTTTTTTTTGCATTTTTGTTACACTTGTAACAGTGACACCGTCATACACAGTCGCTAAATCGCAGTCCCCAAATAAACTGGGTATTGGTTACGTTACCAATAAGTAGATAATATTACTTTTACATTATAAGGTGAGTTTTAATTTTCATAAAATCCCCGCTAGCGTAAAGGCCCCTCAATAAATATACCTTTATCTAGTACTAAAGTGTTTTATCGTAGATCTAAGCAGTGGGTGGTGTAAGACCTTTTTTATTTATATTACAGGAACTATAAAGTATCTAGGCTCAATCTAAATGATGCATATTCATTACTAGGGAAGCGTTTTTGCATAGAAAAGATTAAAGATAAAAAAAGATTTAAAAAAAATCTTGCGATAAAACGCCACGGGCGTGTTAACAATTTATTTAATCGAGATTCCAGCGCCATTTTGTTTTTCTTTTTTTTTAATTGTGTTACCATCTGCGTACAAGGTGGCGTATGATAACTCAGGAAGTACCTGTTACGGGATGTTATGCATCTGCATTTTATTGTTGCAGTTTTAAAGGTATTGAGATATCGGATTAAATCATGTGTTACTAGATTTTTTGTTACTTATAGGTATTGCTAGTGAAGATGGTTGATTATTAGGTGATAAAGAAATATAGGAAACGAAGTTTATGTTAAATAATGTGGCTATTAAATTAATATCAGGTGTAGATTTGAAACAAAGTAGGTTAACTGTAAGTATCTACTCTGATAAATAGGTAAATAGGTACGACCCTAGAACAAATGCACAGCACCAAATGGGATCCTTGCATTTTAAAATGACAATAAATTCGCTGTAACCGACCTAATCTTTTTGCAAGAACTACTCGTAAATTACGAAAAAAAAAAAGCTTTTTTAAGTAAAACTCTTACAAAAACAGGGGAGCGTGCATTTTAAAAAGTACAGTCATGTAAATAATGCAAAAAAGCACAGGTGCTCGAAAAAAATAAAGAGAGCCCGCCACGTCGGCCGAAACGGAAAAGTGTACTCGGGCAAAATAAAAACTGCACTCTTTGTACGCGGTCGGGTACTTGATCTTTTGTGGGCGGCGCCGACGAAAACTGTGGAGTCGAAGGAAAACAATTCTATACAAAAATTTTGATTGCTGTGAAGCAAAAGATTTTTAGAAAATACATCGTGGCACAATCTGTTACTATGGATTCACTACATGGTACTGGATCCACTTGTGTTGAATTTATTCGTCGGTTATTAAAAAAAAATCTGCTATCCTACTAATATTATAAATGTGAAAGTTTGTATGTTTGTTCCTCAATCACGCCAGAACGGCTGAATGGATCTGGATGAAATTTAGCACAGATACCTATAGATTATAGTCTGGAATAGCACATAGGATACTTTCTATCCCGGAAAAATATACGGTTCCCGTGTTTAATTTCCAACATCCACGCGGGTGAAGCCGCTGGCAAAAGCTAGTTTTCTATAAAAGTGCAATACCTACGCGGTCGGTCAAGGTGGATGAAAATGGAACAGCATTTTTTTTTTTAATAACCGACATTTAATTGCAACGCAGGGGGCCCAGAATCATGTAGTTACTTACTACCTACCGAATCCATGGTAACAGGTTGGTCATCGATGTATCTGTCTCCCTGTTTATGGTTTTAGGTTTGGAGGGAATATTGATTTTAATTAGGTACAGAGTCAGACTAGTAATTGTTTTATTTAAATATATGTCTATATAAAGTGTACTTTATCCCAAAAACGCAAATATTTTGATAGACTACAAAATATTATTTAGATAAGCTTAGAACAAGACCTTGAACAGACATTTGTAGCTTTCAGAGTTATTATAGGTATTATTTAGTTGTCAGGACATTCCTACGTTCTGTTTTTCTTTTAATTCTGAGGCAGTAAAGACAAGCTTTGTTTTTTTAACACACAAAAACACGTCGCTTCACAAAAAGTAAAATCCAAGCCAAATCGACCAACTCCACATCTTTCGGCACACAAAACAAAAGTACGATACACATTGTCGAAAAAAATCCTTCAACATTTGCATGTCGATTCGCAATGAATTTATAGTTATTGCCTCTAGATTTATTATAGTGCCGCTTTCCGAAAAAATCCACCGAAAATGAGCGAGCGAATTTAAAATTCAAATCGCAATTGTTTTTCGTTTAAAAATTGAGACGATTTTGACGTTCGCCGTCGTACTACGACATGTGTTTGTCTCTTTTTTGTTTATTTATTTTCTTGCCGACTGTACTTTTGTTGGTACGTTTTTCGTATAAATCAATTCGGTTAAGTTGTCTTAGTTTTTGTTGCGCGGCCCCTTTAAGTATAGATATTGTTTTAAAAATGCTTTTAATGATGCATGTTGAGTGTTTGAGTTTTTTGAACTTTTCTTTTTCTTGAGTTTGAATGTTGGCTTGTTTATTGGCACTGAAAAAGAATGAATGTGTTTAGTGAAGATTTTTGTGCTTTTTGAGAGATGAGACGTAAAAAGACTGGCCAGATTTAGCTTAGGCCAATCGCAATCTTTCGGTCAAATCAAACTGCCTAGCCTTTTCCCATCTACATATGTTGGGGTCAGCTTTTACTGCAACTGAATACCAGTACCTATTCTACACGGAGTGACTGCCTATCTGACCTCTACAACCCAGTAACTGGGTAATACCCTTTGATACGATTAGACTTGCGGGTTTCTGACGACCCGTAACAACTGTCAAAGATCCACGAATGACAGCCGGAACCAAGGGCTAAACGTGCTTTCCGAGGCACAGGGGAGTCTCGGTATGTAAAGATGGTCAGCCATCCACGGACCAACTCCGACAAGAGTGAGAAACGGTGTCTAGGCAGATACAATAACAAATAGGTAGTAGGTTATCGCGTCACAATTATTTCCTTTAATAGATTTAAAGCTATCCTTTGACTGGTATACATACAGAATACACTCGACGTTTGATCTTTTTTTATTAAACCTATCCTAAGCAGAGATGTTGATCCACAAATGACTCACAGATTTCTGGGTAGCAATACTTTACGATCTCTTATTAATCAATTCAACGACGAAAGGGCTCGTGGCTAAGTAATAACAGCCGCACGGGTCGATCCATCAGGTTAAGCTACGCTTGCCGAGGTTGGTCTGTGGATGGGTGACCATCTTTTCATACCGAGACTCCTCCGTGCCTCGGAAAGCACGTTAAGCCGTTGGTCCCGGCTGCCATTCGTGGATCTTTTACAGTCGTTACGGGTCGTAAGAATCCTGAAAGTCTGACAACCAGTCTTACCAAAGGGTATTGTAATACCGAGTAGCTGGGTTGTGGAGGTCAGATAGGCAGTCGCGCCATGTGAATTACTAGTATTCAGCAGCATCCGGTTATACTGGAAGCCGACCCCAACATAGTTGGGATAAGGCTAGGTAGATGATGATTTATCAGTTCAACCTATCAATGCTAATCTATTTATATCACACTCCTTAGATAAAAAGAAAGTATCGCTATACATTTCCTTTTAAGTAATTAAAAACTAACGACCCTCCTACACTTCGAACGGGTACAATCTACGGATGTGGTGACATTTCAAAACATCGGGATTTCTGTGCCATATCAATGTTAAATATGAAAGTGTTATACTTATAAACCTTCTGAAATAAATTGTCTTAACGATGGTGAAAACTGTTTCAAAATCCGTTGCGTAGTTTTGAAGAACAACACGGTCACAGAGTCAGAATCGAATCGAAAATAGAATATACCTAGCAAAAGCACAACATTTTTTCAAAAAAAGAAAAAGAATTCCCGAACGCGACGTTTTAAAATCACAGAAGCAAAGATAATGAAATTGTTTTTTTTTTTAAACGGTCTAACTGTAACATCTTGTAACAAGGGGTGGCAGGGAGCGGTAATTATGAAAAGTGTTCTAAGGGAGGAGGGGGGAAAACGTTTAAAAAAAGAACGTATAATGACCAGCCAGCTTTTAAAGTTAATAGCTTTGGAAGGATCCTTGATAGTCTCTAAGACTTTTTATCTTTTTATGAAGTAAATCGATAAAATCTTATTAGGTGTAATGTTTGACGCTTTTTTTTTAAATTTGGAATGAGGTGTTAAAGTGATGAGGTGTAAAAATTTACGTTTTAAAGCAATATTGTCACTATACTAGTTACTTTCAGTTAATTTCTAATGGACTACTAACAGCATTTATTTGTACCAAGCCATTATTTGCTAGATATTGTGTTTATTATAAACTAATATTATAAAGTGGTAAAGTTTGTGAGTTTATATGTAAAGGTTAATTTCGTAAATACTGGTCCAATTCTGTTTTTTTTTTCACTAGGTAATGGAAGCTAAAGATATATTGTATGTCAAAAAACTTTTTAGCAAAAAATAAAACCGACTTCCAAAACAAAACACACACATACAATAGAACCACATAAAATAAGTGGGAAATATACGCATTATTGAAGCTAACTCAAAAACTCCCCAAGCAAAGTTAATAAAATTTATATGGGACCACTTCGGAAGTATACCCTATCAAACAAAAAAAGAATTTTTTAAATCGGTCCATCCGTCTTCGAGTAATCGCGTAACAAACATACAAAAAAAAAAAAAAAAACATACAGACGAATTGAGAACCTCCTCCTTTTGGAAGTCGGTTAAAAACAAGATTTAATAATTCCTAAAGATCTGTGAAGCAACTAGGTATATGTTTATTGAAGGTTAACTGAATTTCAATGTTCACATAATTGGATTTAGCTGAATAATTTAGTGTGACATCGATTTTTCCATGACACCGTTATGTTAGTGCCAAATTTTCCGCAGTTATATTAAAACTTTTAGTACTCCACCGATCTGGGAATAGACTCACCTCTCCTAGGTAGACCGATATGTGAATTTCGTTTGTTACAAAGACATAGTTTTATTTTAAAATACTGATCAATAAAGACTTGCCAAAGGCAGGTTATTTCTAAAATTCCCCCGTGTTACGGAAAATACAGACGCCAGCACATCAAGCTACTACAATTTGTCAAATTTCTTTAATAGATTTTCAACTTTATCGCTAAAGCATTAGATTCAAGATTGATTGGGAGAATTTGACAGTTTCGGCTAGCTTGACGTATTTGCGTCTGTATGTTAAGCTGTTGGTCCTGCGCCTGATCTCTCTCCAGTCGTATCGGATTGCTGTTCAATCGGACTATGAAAGTGAGGGAGTGCACCTGTGTCTGCGCAAACAATTTGTGCACTATAATATCTCCGCTACCATTGACCGCCATGGCTGAAATACGATCCGGAGGATCAGGTATATATAATATTTCTAAAATTATTAATGGGATTTTTAAAATTATTGTTCAAATGTTTCTTCAAGGAATAAAGGCTCTAGAAACAGTAACAATTTCAACAACAAAAAAATTAAAATGATTGTTTACGCTCAAAATACTCCTCACGGGCCCCTTTCACCAAAACGTGACAAAACAAATGGCAACGTTTAAAATGACGTCAAGTTATCGCCCCATCCCGTTTTGGTAATTTTTACCACTTTTCTCCTATCCCTCATAATTTTCTTCCAACCCATTATGGCCGTATTCATAGCCAGGCGGTTTTTTTTCTTTTTCACGCTACTACTGTTTAAAATATCAAAATGGTTAAAATGATCCACCTGAAAGACACGGTTAAACTAATTTGGACTATAACGGTAATTATGAGAATAGATAGCAACGCGCGGTTGTCTGTTGAAAATATCAATCTGCAATCCGTCTTAAGTACGAATATGATAATTTTAAATGAAATGATAAAAACGGCTGGTCATAACGGTAATTGTTATTGTCCATCAATTGTTGTACTTTTGGTGGACAGTCAGTCACTAGGTTTTTCTTTAACTTTCTTCTTAAAGTCACTTGACTTGATGACTGGATTTGACTTTGATTAAATAAAAGCATGAAAAGCACTTTTGAACGTACTTACGCTATGATTCTAAATACAGAAACAAAGATTTTTTGGCATTATCAATGGAAAATACAACAGCATTTTGAACTATACATACAAATAAATAAAATTGAAGTGTCTGTAATGTTAAAATAACAGCTACTAAATGCATATAAAAGTTTAAACGGTACTTAAAACAAACTCTATGTTTGTTCCTTATAATTTCCGAAATGGCAAGACCGATTTGACGGGACTTTCACTGGCAGATAGCTGATGTTATAAGAAGTAACTTAGGCGACTTTTACAAAAAAAAAAAAAATTTTAAAGTTCCGCGCAAAAAAAGTTTAAAACTAAATCTCCATCCAAATAAGTAGGGAAGTATCTGATATTTATCAATAAAATAAAATGCAGTGAGTAAGCATCATTCAGATCATCGTCACTACTTCTTTGTATAAGAAGAGGCCTTTGGTCTGTAATGGTACAGACACAGTTTGGCATTATCTCTAAAGACATCAATAACAAGTTATTGTTAGTCTAGCAACGCCTTATTTACACAATAATAAAATAAAACATGAACTAATCAGTTACAACGAATCTCGTTAGCATTAGATTGTTTATTTCCTGATGATCCTCTATTTATTCGATGTATTGTCGATTATTCTAGCTTTATCTCACACTCCAAGCTTCATTCGCAAAATAAACTATTTTCTAACTTAATTATGTAACTGAAAATATATTAGATCAGGTTTTGTTAACGATTTCTCATACATATTATTACAAAGTTGACGTTAATAATATTTTGTTTTAAGTTCTACTGTCATAAGAGCACGTGTAACCGTTTCAATATAATAGTCGTTACTATTAATAATAATAGCCTGTTAGGCTTATAACTTACAAACGTACAGACATTCCCATTAATTTTCTGCTACAATCACTAATACACATGTCACTATTTCACATGATTCCAAAACAAGTAAGGTTTGATTCCGTTTTGAATCATTTATTTTATAAACTTTTAAATCACCTACCATACTTTTAAAACCGGTTTTCACTACAGTGCTAATAACAGTTATTCTGTAGGTGTAGGTAAATTTTTGAGCTCGATAACGTAGGTACCTACTTAGGTAGTAGTATTTCTAAATTAATATCTGTAATTTGTATGGTTATATTCTATTCTTAGATAGGTACATACATAATCTAGGCTCTGCCTATGAATACGACCCAGTACAGCCACGAACATTTTTCTTTCACTTCGCCATAATCTTTTTTTCCTTCGCCCGTAACTCACGAAAAAGAGTTTTTGGTTAAAACTTGAAAATTTATTTCGCAATTAGCGGCAGGACACTCTTAACTCGAGACATTATTAGAAAAGTTTGTTAGTGGTCGTAAAAACACGGTTTTTTGTGCGAAACGACACCTGCCCGTTTTTCAGCCATGAATATTTTATTATTGATCATTTTTAATACAGCCGTTAATGAAGATGGCGCGTAAAATGTTAAAGTTTTTTTGTGGAAAGAAAAGAAAGAAATAAAGCCGTCATTTTTAAAAACGATGAATTAAAATGAAAAAATTAAAAACAAGAAAAATATTTAAAAGCAAACAGGAGACGCGCACAAATAACACTTCATTAACATAAAGTGAAACGGTGCGACATGACAACGGTTAAATTTTCACAAGCACACACAAATTGGCAGGAAAACACCGCCCTCTAGGGGCCGCCGGAATAAGAGAAAAACTCGGCAAAAATTAGATTTCTTCAGTACGGATGTTGGATTAAACAGTTTTGATACTTACTGAGGAGAAAGCTAATATATTTTTCATAAAAAGAGGATAGCTTATTGTGACTTAAATTAAGTAAGGTGCTTTTGGTAAGATAATTTTCGCATCTTAACTAATATTATAAATGTGAAAGTGAGTTTATTTGTTTACTTGTTACGCTTTCACGCTAAAATGGCTGAACGGAATGAAATTTGGATCATGACTTAATCAAAGGATACTTTTAACCCGGTACTTCGTTCCCGTGGGATAATTTCCGACTTCCATGCGAAGCCGAAGCCGCGGGTAATTTATTTTACCAGTTATTTTATGAAGCCGATATTAAATTAAAATGGATTTTAAAATTAATCACTTTTTTGGCAATACCTAGTTACTTTGGTGGGTTATGTTGTCAATATCTCAATGTCTTATTATGATAAGCGGTTATTTTACTAGTAAATAAATAACCATAAAAATAACAAGACAGGTATTTTAATAACGTCATAAAACTCAATAAATATGTACCGTAGACAGTATAAAAGTAAAATAAAACAACATTACTAGTTATTTCTAAATAAGGCACTAAGGACTAGCGCCACAATAAATCAAGTTATAATTTTATTGTATAGCCGTAACGATATCGACGTGATTATTGCTATAATGCAATCAGGACAATTATCATGTTGTTCTTGTTATAAAAAATATAACAAGGTATTTGTGTGTAACTGGAAATGTCAAGATTGAGAAACTAATATATTGATTTCTACAAATTGACGGTTTTAGTCACAAAATAGTATTTACATTTGTAGTAATGTTTCCTCACAAGGAAAATAAGGACTTCTAAGAACCCTCTCAAACTTCAAAGTTTGCAAGAGGAACATTAGTAACATGTCTTCGTTCATATACATTAAAAAAAAAATGCCAGTCTGTCAGTACTGCCGACAGAAGTGAAAACTTTAATGTAGATCTATGCATAGCATGTCGTAGTGTCGAGGTGTGGCGGTGGCGCGTTGAAGCGAACCCGTAAGATTTCCCCCTACGAAAAATCGCTCAACGCGCCTAAAGAAGTTTTCACTTCAACAATACTTTACCTAGTCTTAATCTGCCTAGCCATGTTTAAACCTAACCTAACCTAATAACAGAAATTAAAAATGTCAAATCTATTCAAAATTCGAACTACAGATAAAAGCGCCTTCAAAGTATCAAGATCATTCGTTCCTCCTAGATCGCAGCTAATGGCTTGTGCTACACAGTAAAAAAGGAGTCGTCGCTGGAAGATAAAAATTAGCTGAAATTAAAAGATACTAACGAACACCATTCTCTGTTCTTGACTCAAATGGTTCTTAGCTTATTCGCTTTGCCCCTGATGTTTTTTGTTTGTCCACTTCTTGGAGAAAATAGGTAAAAATGAAGGTATATTTTGGTCATATTGGCTCGCGTTAGCCCTTTAACAATCTGCCTAGGGTTTTCCCAACTATGTTGGGGTCGGCTTCCGATCTAACCGGATGCAGCTGAATACCAGTATTATACATGGAGCGACTGCCTATCTGACCTCCACAACCCACTTTACTGGGTAATACGATACCTCTTGGTAAGACTGGTTGTCAGACTTTCGGGCTTCTGACGACCCGTAACGACTGTCAAAGATCATCGAATGACAGCCGGGACCAACGGCTTAACATGCTTTCCGAGGCACGGAGGAGTCTCGGTATGAAAAGATGGTAATTATCTAGCCCTGTATGGAAGCAGAATCGGAAAAAAAGATATTGGTTTAGAAGTTATGAGCGTCGAAACTGCCATATTTTAATACTCATTTTAACGTATCTTTGGGCGTAAATAAATAGCTCCCGTCGTATGAAAATGGTTGGGATTGTTACCGTGCATTCATAATTTATACAAAAATTCAAATAATTTTATTTTGAATAAATACGTCCAGTAGTTTTTTCATACTATCTATACGCCCAAAGGTCTGGTCATGAAGTTTTACGCGCTCGTTTTCATAATAATTCATCGTCTATTTCATTAAAAAAATAAATTAATTAATAGCATGCATATTAGTTACGCCAACATCGAGTTCGAGACGCCGACTAGTACAACCTTAAAACATAAATATTTCATCAAAATATTAATATTAACTGTCAACGATGACTTTTTCCATAAAATCCACTACATTTAGAGCAAAATATCCTTACGCGGGAACCCTGAAACAGTGTTATTTTGTCAAAGTGACATTATGACTTGATGACTGAAGATCGTGACATGTCGCGCTCTGATTCGCGTTCAATGTCACGTGACCAATGCCTATATTTTTACGTAATTATTTCTCAATTTCGAGTTTCTCAATTTGAATTTAGATACTTTTAGCTCACAAACATTTTACCTAATAAAATCCATAAAGTATTTTTCTTAGTGTCTACTAGCAGATTCTGATGGTTTTTTTTTATTATTTGAAATGGATTTGCTCTTGACTCCAGTCTAGGTCGAAGGCGACAGAGACAAAGTCGACAATGGAGTGAGCTTACCCAGAAGAAGCCTGTTCACTCTCACTTTGAAGAGATTAGGGTTGTATGCGCTCGGAAACTGACGCTGGTGGTAGTTAGTCTCAAAATTAGTTGTTAATCATTTAGTTTTAACATAATTGACGTTGGGTACATATTAATTAAAAAAAACGATAAAAAAAATAACAAACTACTCGAAATTTGAAATCACAATGCAACTAACCGACGACGACTGCTTTCCGCAACTAAACACAATAAACGCGGACTTACCGACAGCGAAATTGACAATAATCGCCGGGCAGTTCACAAGTGTTCATTACGGAACCCCTTATTTGTGACATTCATCGGTTGGATGGGTTCTAAGTAACCTAGGTACCTAGGGGACACTTTTTAGAGTTCCACCGTGATTAAAGCAAAACGGTAACTTTTGTCGCAGGATATTGTCATGTGAAAAGGATGTGGATACGAACTATTGCTAAAAAATTGGTCAATTTTTGGCCGAACCATCAGGTTAAGCTACGCTTGCCGGGGTTGTTCCGTGGAACGGGTGACCCTATTTACTTACATACTCCTCATTCTTGGATTGATTGTCGTTACGGGTCGTCAGAAACCTGAAAGTCTGACAACCAGACTTACGAAGGGGTATCGTATTACCAAGTAACTGGGTTGTGGAGGTTGGATAGGTAGTCGCTCCATGTAAAATACTGGTATTTAGATGCATCTGGTTAGACTGGAAGCCGACTCCAACATAGTTTGGAAAAGGCTAGGCAGATGATGATGTGTTGTTTGCAAATTTAATGTAGATCATGTGACTGGTAATTAGTGACCGATACTTAAACACATTATTGGACTCATAATAACAAACAACTTTTACTGTGGGACCAAACCAGAAATTGCGAAAGAAAATCAAATGATTTTTTTTTTTCAATTGAATGTGAATGAATTCAGGTTGGTCCCATACTAAAATTTTATTAGGTTTCTTCCGTTCTCTTTATGTTTATTAAGTTTCTCCCTATGATTGAGCTCAAAACTCAAACTCAAAGCATTTATTTATTAAACAAGTTATAGGTTTGAATTGTGAAGGGGTCAGTCAAAAACATGAAGCTAAGTACCTTACCCATTCCAAAGCATAGTAGAGAGAGAGAATAACGGGCAAGAAACTCCACAGACACTAAAAGGTGAAATTGAATTCATGGGCAATACTTTAAGGGGTCATTGTACTCATCATTATAAACAACTTTTATGTGGCCCCATAGTAAAAGTAGTGCATAATGATGAGTACATTGACCCCTTAAAGTAAATCCCTCGTTTAACCTAACACTTTGTATAATCATATCCCACATTTATTTACTAACTGGCTTTCGCCCGCGTGCATGTCGAAAATTATCCCATGGGAATGTACTACTTGGATAAAAAGTATCCTATGTCCTAATCCAGATCATGGTCTAGCCGTGTGCCAAATTTCATCTAAGTCCGTTCAGCCGTTTTAGCGTGAAAGCTACAAACAAACACATAAACAAAATCACTTTCTCATTATTGTTATTATGCTTTAGGATATTTTTTTTTACATTTTGCCGGCTACATAAGTTGGTCGTTAATTAATAGAGTGGTTATCCATCTAAAAGGGCACTGGTTTTTCATTATTAGGACTTAAATTCGAATTCATTTATTTGCTAGAATGTAGGTATACAATGTATGATCTTAAAAATAGTGGCCCCTTTACATTCTACCATTATCCTATGGTGTGCAAATATTTAATTTCGTCGCTAGTGTGGAGCACGATGTTGCTATTTTAATTAAATAATAAATAAAAATACAAGTAGACAGCCACACCAAATCAGAATGACATGTAAAATTTTAATGCATGAGCATTAAAATTTTACATGTCAAACATAGCTAGGTCCGTTCAAGGGATAGTTTAATATAATGTCAGATTAACAATATGTAAATAATAAATGTCACAACTATTATCATGTCAGAGTGCAAATTTTAATTAATTAATTATTATAAAGTATATATATATCAATATTATTATTACAGTGTCATTGTCCGCGATCTGACATGTATTCACGTTAATCGTTTAATATAATTATTTTAGTTAATATTATATTTTGATGGAATCAACTAACGACCTATTCTCGGTCTATTAAAAGTTTATTACCTACTAGGTAACCTATAAATATAATAATAGATCACGACATTACCGTAATAAATTTATAATGAACCCGTGAATATTTTGGCAAACTTTTCTTAACGATTTTTTTATTTTTACTAATAGCACAGGAGCAAGGATATACCAAACTTATTATTATCTTATTTCACGCTATTTTGTTACTAATTACTCGTAACTGTTGACAATATTAAATTGTCAGAGTTTTGTCATAGGTACTTTGCACTATTGTATTAAGTGCAGGAGTCGTTGTATGTTTTGAATACAATTTTGTCTTAATAAGCAATATCCGGCGTTTGCTGTAGACATAATATTGCGTAGACTCTAATTTAATATGCTTTGCTGATCGATTTGTTAAAAATAGCTACGTCGTTAATAATGTTTAGTACGTAAAGTAACATAGGTCATGTATAGCGAGCTACTTTTCTGTCGGATTTGATCAAAACCGATCGAATTTCTGCCTACCTGCCTATAGATAAAATACGGCTTTAAGAAGATACATCGATCAATTTTGTGTTTTTCAATTCCTATAAAAGCAAATGTATTGTTAAATCATTTAGATTAGTCATATGTATGTGTTATTTGACTACATTGTATACTGCAGTACTTTATTTTTTCTCTCAGTTATTTTTATCATGGTCTGGCAGTTTGAGTAATTTATGCGGCCTACCCAAGTGTCCTTTCTTTGGTATTGTTCGTCGAATCGTTGAGCTCCTTAAGTTCTGAGTTGAGCTGCGCGATTACTGACAAATGCGTACACTGACTGGACAGGTCCTCTCATTCTGTGTGGTTCTTTCCTCAAAAGACCATTTCAGACACCAATCTACATGGTCTTCACATGAACTGACCAAGATTATGTCTGGACTTTATAAGAGACTGTGACCTCTGAGTTTGTTTCGGCCTTTCTTCTCAGAGTAGTCAGATAGGAAACGCCGACCTCATCTAGTTTTTTAAAAACATGATTGACGTGTAAAAGTGTTTGTACAAACCTACTTACAGAAATAAAATCATTTATCATTTGAATTTTTTTTGATAGAAAAAAAATCCAAAATAGCATAGACTATTCTGTTTTATACGATTATACGTAAACAGTTCTTTATTGTGCATTAAAATTTGCTTTAAATCGAATGTATTCAAACATGTTAAGAACTTACTGACCCAAAAATTGATTTAAGTATAGGATTTTGTCATAAATCTACATTTAAACGAAGCGCGTTTAGTTCCGGTGCGCTTGAAAGTCTTCTATCTCGCTCGTCAAACTAGACAGCTATAACGCCATCTCAATAACACACTGAGCTAAACCACGCTTCAATTTATCCTCTTAATGTGTGCCTTATAAGAAAAAAAAAAGTCGGGAGATGTCGCGGAACACCCGCGTATTCGGTTGGAAAGAATTCACTTTCGTTGTATAAGGACCTAAACGCAACTAAACGCAAGTTTTGTAATGCCAAAAAGTTATAACCCACTGCAATAGGTAAACAAAATCAAAAAATATATGATATTCTTCAGGATATAAATATGCTAGTTAGATAATGTGTTTGTTGAAAACATAATACAACTAATTTGATACGATAGAAAAAAATCACGATTTTTTGTCAGATAATTCTATAGCGTTTTAATTTTTTAGTCCAATCAATTGATTTTTTGTAAATAGATAATTGCGTCATATTTTGCGATAAATTACCAGTGTTGTGTCATCACGCTTCTCTTCCTTTTCTATACAGTCCAACAATGACCGCGCTTTAGGTCCTGTACTCCCTTTAATAATACAGAAAGTTTCAACTGTCAAATTTCTATTTTTGTTCTTTTTTTTAATAGTCTCTTAGCTTGCAAAAAGCTATACTAGATGGCTCTGTATAAAAAAAATGAAAACTTTTGACTCCATAAACTGACGGCATAACGCTTTTTCGTTACGTCACAATTTCTGCCAGTTTACTCCTACCACAAACCGCGTTAAAGAACTTCGTTCCAAAACAGAAATAAAGAAAAAGAGTATCACTTTATTCCACAGTTTTTTTTTTTCACAAAAAAAAAACAGGATCACTCAGATACTTTGTGTTGTTACACAAAATAAAAAGCTCTATTCTACTACTAAAATCAAAATCAAAAGTCATTTATTCACATTTAGGCTGAAAAACAGCACTTTTCGAACGTCAAAATTACATAAGACAGTCCCCTAAAACGCCCGCCCTTCACCACTTCCTAGTGCTTTAGCTGAGGAGAAGAAGTGCCGCAACAAACTCCCCAGCAGCACAGCTGTCTGTTCATTTAAGAAACTTGATTCTATACAACACTGCGCAAAATAATATAAGTACATTACGCAACACAAAACATTAAATTAAATTATTTGCTATAAGTCAGCTAGCACACGCCAATATACCAAAAAAAAAAATAATCGAAATCCAGCAGAAATAAAAATATAAAACTAAAAACGTAAGTAGAACTTTATACATAAATAAAAGCCTCCAGTAATAAAGGGCGTGCCCACTTACAGGCGTACATGTAGCCGTAACTTGATGTCACCAATAATAAATGATGTCGATGTATTGTGAAAATAACTAAATAACCAAAGACAAGTTTCGGTAATACTAAAATTAAACAGCACAACTTATTTTTCACCAAAAATCTTAGTGCAGTTAAATCTGAAATACTAAAATAATCGAAATCAAATTCACTTCCAAAGAATTGAAATAGTCACCTCACCTAAGTAGGTAGTGAAATCACATTCTTCGCACTTCCACACAATTCCTCAGCGTGGGCGCTTTGTATTGCAAGTGATGATGCAAAAACATCAATCTAGAAAGACACTCAAAACAAATCATAATTACATTTTTGTTAGTATTGAACATTAATAATTTAATACGCAGTGCTAAATTATTCACCATCCATGGGCCAACCGTGGCAAGCGCAGCTTAACCTGATCGGTCGACCCGTGCGGCTGTATTACATAGCCACTTCTAAGTTCTAATTAAACGTCAGACTAAAAACTTAGAAAATAATATTAAAAAAAAACAGATAAAAACAGGTCGCAATCAAGACCACCAGCATAGGCCCCGAGATAGTGCAAAAAGTAAATATTTCCTACCAGAAAGCATCGAATAAGGTCTGATATAAAAACAATCCGGCAAAAAACTTCTCAGTACAACGCGCGATGAAAAACTGCAGACATTCCTTCTCTTTCACACACTATCACTTTACTGCGATGTTGCAGTCTTGATCCTTTCGCTATGAGATGCAAGAAAGTATTGTAGGTTGGTAAATTAGACAAATAAAGCCTTACCAAGGGGTATCGTATTACCCAGTAACTGGGTTATGGAGGTCAGATAGGCAGTCGCTACATGTAAAATATTGATATTCACCTGCCTTGGGTTTGACTGGAAGCTTACCCCAACATAGTGGGAAGAGGCTAGGCAGTTGATGAAATTAGACAAATGAAAAACTATTTAAGAGAGAAGAAAGAGAGAGTAGAGATTTGAAATGTAGCTATTCCTGATTTTGAGCAATTTAGTGAAATCAAAGATATGGAAAAGAACTTAAGACGGAAAAGCCTGAGAAGTATAAAAATATATATACCATAAAGATATGCAATGACTCTATTGTAATATTTTAAATTTATTTTAAAAAAAAGGATAAATCACAAGCATAAATCTGTTAAATCTCATGCAACAGTAATAGAGCTCGTCGCGTCTGTGATATGCTAAAACGAATCTAGCAAAAGTATTGATGGCATGCGAGTATGCGCCGCAATAAAAACTTAACTCATTCTGTATCAGCTGTATACTATCGACGAATGTGTCACAGAAACAGTCTTGATACTTTACAGAAATTATGATATTTAAAATAGTGATATTTAGGAATTTATAGTGATACCGATGATTTTCTTTCATTGAATTTCCAACTAGGAATATGTACCTACTTACTTACATACTATTTTTTTTTTTTTGTAAAGTTGTGTTAGTGTTGAAAACGACTTATGTTGGGTTCTTATAAAGTCGTTTTGCTTACCAATGGTAGCATTTTGTATTGCCAAAATGGGCATATACGTAAATAGATTCCAAAGCTAATTTTACCTGCGATAGCTACTTCCATATCGGAGGGCCTACAATTCAAAGCTATGGAGTCTTTGCTTTATTATTGGTAAAGAAAGATACAAGTCTTATTTTTAACCAATAACAGTCTGTAAATTAAAGGAATCGGCCATTAGATGACAAGTTTCAGATTATAAAAGTTGTTATGAAAAATAGGAGCAGTGTAGTGTTCTTGCTACAGTGGTAACAAAGGCCATAATTATTTTGAGGTTATCCTAAGGCATTTAAAATTAAATGAGGTAAGGAATGCGAGTACCGACTGTTATATTCGAAAGCGATGGCCGAGTTAATATAATGTACAATCTGTTTTACTGACATACTTAATAGAGGTAATTATTATTACCTAACAAGATAAGAGCGCTAGGATTTTCTTTGGACGAACTATTTCTATGAAAGAAACAAAAGATAAGCGATCAACATGTCTTAAAGGCGCAACATATATTTTTCTTAAAAGAAAACGTTCCAAATTCAAAAAACAAAAGCAAATTGATTACATGACGTAATAATGCAAGCACCAAGAAGTATTCCACTTGCACCGAGCCTCAAACTAAGGAACCGCTTGGATATAACAGACTATAATAAAAAAGTTAGCAAGTACACATAAGTGTATTACGATGCCAGCCGTGCCTACTATAACTATAGTACTTATAACAGAACGCCCACGGCCGGAGCCGAGCACAACCATTTTTTTGCCGCACACTTACATTTGAAAAATACATGTTGACGTAAACACACACATTTCGCGTTGAAAAAATCGCGAAAAAAGTTTTTTTGATCCCGAATGAACTTTTTACCTTCGCCTGTGTAAAAAAGTAATGTGACGTAACGAAGTGACGTTTCGATTTTTTTTGTTTGTTTTTTTTTTTTTGTTTCGAGAGTGTTTGACAGTTGTGCGATGAGTTTATGGAATCGATTTGGATGTGAATCGATAGTATTTCAATGCAGGTATTTATTTTTATTGTAATGGCCTCTAAGAGCTTGTTGCGTAATTCCACGAACTAGTTTTCGATTTATAGCCCGCTCAACGAACAGATAAACAATAGATTCCGACAACATTCCTGTGTATCTTAATGGTGTTTGCTAGTAAAATAAAATGGGAAAAATTGCCAGCATTTACTTATATTATTGCTGCTTCTATTCTTCAAAGATTTGAAAGTTTACGATAAAAATAAAAAATGAGTGAAGAAAAATCGTAGGAACCGATTGACGAGCTTTTTTTACACAAAACGTAATGGCGTTTACGATACTTTTACTGCAAATTAGTTTTTCCTTAGCTCTTTTCCTACCTTACCTACATCATTTTTTATAAACGATGCTTCATACAACATTCTCGGCAAAATTTCATGTGAAAAAAACGTTTGCAAAGTGTCCATTTGTCACCTAGTTACTCCAACTTAATTAGATGATGTAAAAGTTTAAGTAACAGTTTATACCTATAGACTTGTTTACTTAGTTTAACTTAAGTCTTTACTTAGAGAAAGTAACCTAAACCAAAGTGCAAAGCGGTAAAAGTCAGTGTGACATTTAGTCTTTTTTCTTAAGTTTGGAATGCTGGGACGTAAATTTAAACTTTTAACGACCACTTTTTCACTGTTTTTTTTATTATTTTTATGCGAGATTGCTGTTAACCCTCACTAATGTGTAGTTATCTAATAAATATTTAAAAATTTGGATTTCAACAGTGTTTTGTTTAGTTTTACCTTTTAATATAATAGAAAACATTCCTTAAACATTAAGTAATAATTATTTTTTCAATAAATATAGTACCTAATATAGATAAAAGCGATTATAGGTATGTATATTAAATTTCCTGTTTTAAGCGAGTCGTCGATTTGGTATGTTTCCAAAAGTTAGAAATGTTTGACCCTGACAAGATTTATTTTAAGTTATTACTAAACTGTTTTTAAGACATGTTTTGCCAATGATATCTTCTATTATAATGTGTTAACCGACAACTAATGCGGTAGGTAATGGTTTTGCAACGCTGTGATCCCGTCGGGTTTAGTTTAGTTTTTTTTTTTTTTTTTATTGGTTTACACACAATGATAGCTTTATACACATTCATTATTCAATTTAAAATTACTAAAACATAATTAACTAATGCCAAGATAGATTTTATTACATTTCCACATTATTACTTAATACTAATGCAAAAAATTAGGCAAAAAAAGTAGATAAGAAAAATAATAAAGAAGCATAAAATATAACTTTAAAGATTTCCCTTAGTTTCTTATTTCTATTCAAACTTATGATTTGAAGTATGATAGATTTGCTGTTACGAGTGTAGAAAATGAAATAGCGAAGACAGTTGTATAATGTGATTAATTACATACCTACTATGTACTTCAGTGTAATAATAATAAATAATCGTATCTTATGTATTTTCTGCTAAAGAAAAGCTGCCAATCATTTTAATAAATTATTACGTAACAAAGTTAAGTCGCTTTTTTACCGATTTTTTTATTTTTCTTAAATGGTCACACGGTAGTCAGATTTCTAATAAAAAAAGAAATATAGAATAGAAAAGAGGTTCTACCTACATTTTAATTTTACTTTTAGGGTTCCGAACCTCAAAAGGAAAAACGGAACCCTTATAGGATCACTCGTGTGTCTGTCTGTTCGTCTGTCTGTTCGTCTGTCACAGCCAATTTGCCCCGAATCCAATAGACAGATTAAGTTGAAATTTGGTACACTTGGGAATTTCTGTGACCCGAACGAGGACGTATAACGTAAATAAATGAATTTTGAATATGGAGATCAATTTTGGGGGTAAATAAGAAAATAAAATAAAAAGTTTTGTAAACTGCACCGTGTGACATATCAAATAAAAAAGCTTACTGTGAGGGTCTCAAATAGACTTTTATTATTATTTTATACTATATAATTTTAAGTTATTTAAGAAAATAGACGAAAATTGACCTTTCCCCCTTTATCTCCGAAACTACTAAGCCTAAAATTTTGAAAAAAAGTACAGAAAATAGTTCTATACCTATAGATTACAGGAAAACCTATAACAAGTCTATGGTTTTAAAATAACATGCTAAATCTCTCAATATTGTGCATACAAACTTACATTTGCAGTTGGAATGTATGGGAAAACATGTTTTTCAACTACAATGTTAAGCTTGTTATTAGGATAAATTCATCCTTACCACGGAACCTTTCATTGTGCGTGGTTCGACAAGCACATGGCCGGTTTTTTTATTTAATCATCAATTTTTTCTTAATTAAAAAGTAATATCTATTAATTTCTTGTAAGTACACTTAAAAATTATACAAAAACATTTTTCTTTTTCACAAAAGCATCATCGCAAAAACTTTTTCAAAGCTTCAATACAGTTTGAGTGAATAAAAATTTAATTATTTCAAACTCGTACAGCAAGAGGCACTCTGTGTTCAGATCTTAAAAATAAACTTCTTTTGTACTTCTCACTGCATGACTCAGACTTTGGTATAAAGATAATTATTATGATATTTGTTTTAAAACAACGCCATTCTTGTTTAAAAAGTTTTTTCGAAAATATTCTCTACAAAGAGAATTTATGCGTTTTTGCTTTTGGAGAAATAGTTAAGCACCTAACTACCTATTACTTTTTCTGAGACAGGAAAATGCACCTATTTCAGTTAAATAATATTGAAGTAGTCATATATGTATACCTAGGCTATAGATAGGGTATTTAAGCAGACGCCGATTACCTCAACCGCCGATCTTTACCGCCTTAAAGTAATAATCATAAATGAACCTTTAAACACCAATTTTCAATTAATAGCTCTTATGAAATAAAATACCACTTAAATTTCAGTTCACCTACAAAAATAAGTATTCAATTGCCGTACGCGCATTACGATTTAGGTAGAAACGTTCTAAAACGTATAACAATCTAATAAGTCAATAACCTGATGAAACCCATTCAATAAAGCGTCAAATGGCAAAAGTAATACAATTTTCAATAAATAAACATATTAGATTACAATGACAATGTAACACAATACATGTTTTTTTTTTACAATAACTCACTGAAAAAGTTACGCAACCCACTCACACACACACTCGTGTAGTTGTCGTAGGTCAAGACTCTGCACTCACACACAAATAAAAATCGCAAAGAGCAACGCACGCAAAAAGTTACGGTATCGGTTTTTGTTAAATAAACAAGATTTATCGGTATTTATTGATGTAATTTTAGACCGTGTTGACGACACTTCTACTAGTAAATAGGTCGAAAGTTTTGTTATAATCAGCGTTATCGGAAGTGTGAAAATGTTTTCTTACTTATGAAAAATCGGTTATAACGTTGTATTAATTATCTAGCATAGACAAAATGATTCATAGAATTGCGCATTAAAAACTTATTTTGTAAAAAATGTGATGTAAAGAAATATAAGTAGGTATCGTTAAATTGTGTGAATGAATGAAGGGAATCAAACTTAGTTATTAATAATTTTAATCGAAAAAGTAGGTAGCTCTAGTTAAGCCCCTGTATATTTCATAAATATAGGTTTAATATTAATATAGAGAGAGAAAAAAAATCAATTGCATGAAAACATGAAAAATAATACTGAACTATATTATAATATCGAGAAAATACCAAAGCATAACAATAAAAACTGACACCGACAATTTCTATTCCTATTCCTACGACAAAAAGAAAGCCATAAAAATACATATTTCAAGAATAGAATGAGCAAATGCTGTACCTAAAAAGAGAATAATATTTCTTCCGTTTGTCTAAACTTGTTCGGAGCACGCGCCCCTCTTGCATGTGGGCGTGGCGCGCTAGTGTGCGTGCGGCTGTGTGTGCACACGTGTGGCGACCTACAAACGCGCCAGTGTGCGTGATGCGTAAGCGCAAACTCTTGTCTTAGGTTAGGGAGGTGAGCGAACTCTCTCGTTTTGCAGAGACCATTTATTTTTATTATGGGCCGACACGTGGACGGCAGTGGACGTATATGGCGATTTTATTACGTTATCTTCCTCTTTGCACGATTTATCGGGATTTTGAGGTTTAAGTTGGATATTTAGAGCTGTTATGTTAGTCGGGTTATTAGCTATAATTTATTATTTCCGGCATACTAAATTTATTAGGTTGTAAATGGAGATGAATAAAACTTAGGTTAGATGTTATTTATTTTTTTCAGCCACTTGCATGAACTTTCACAAGTAAAGAATTAAATAATTAATAAAACAAATATTATTATATAATCAATTATAAAAATGACATTGAAAGAAAAATTATTAACACACAATTCGATTAATTACGAATACAATCGGGAAAGGAAATAAGTATAAAAATGGAATCGATTCCGCGCACCCATTGTGGTGTAATCGATTTAAAAATGCAAGTTCGACGTCCGTGATCGTGACCTGCGCACGCACATGAATACTGTATGAACATTACTTTGTCCCTTTTGAAAGTACAATAGTGTTGTGTCGGGAAACCTTGTGTTCCTGATATTTTATTGTTGAAAACGTGGGAGAAAATTAAGTATCGTTACTTTTTTAGGGCTTTAGAATTTTGACAAAACGAAAGAAAAAGTATGAGAGACTACTTTTTCTTTAAACTTTTTTTTTTAAATCTTTCATGTTAGTTCTGGGCATTTACCAAAAAAAAAAAAACTTAGGTACCTACGCCAGATAAGTATGGCTTGGCGTACCTAAGTATTTTATTTTCGGTGAGGTAATCGAAATAAAGACACCGTATTGCGTAAAAGGGCAAAAAAACATTTTCTTTCGTTTTTTTTTTTTTTTTTGTATAAATGGCTGTTATAAAAAGAATCAAGGTGAACCAGTTGTTACTCTGCCAAGTCATATTCTTCGTAGCGATAGTGGCCTTTGTCATCCTTATCTATCATTTAGCCCTGAAAGTACGTTAGCCCTGCATTTTTACCTAAAAGACGTTGACAGTAAGTATCGCGACGCCATTTTATTAATACTTTGTTTGCACTTTTATTGCTCGAAGGACCCTGATATGTAATTTATTAGTTATAAAGTTTATTTTCAGTCTGTGATTACGAAATAATTATACTCATTTTGATTGATCGTCTCCAATTCTCTTATATGGCGTTTTTCGACAATTCCGTCATTCGATAAAAGTTTAGAGATAAAATTAATGTGTTTTTGTCCTTTTTAGACACCTCCAAGCGTAAAACCTTATATTAATTAATCGTTGTAATTAACACTAGAAGGATAATAATTATGTGTTTTTGCCATATTCTTTGAGTAACTTCATCAGCCAAGAAAATCTAACACCTACATCGTAAATACTTAAACAAAACCCATATACAATAATCATTGAACAATAACCTTATATTCTGTATAATATAAACAGTTAATTGCTAAACGTCTAATAATAAAAACACATATCTACACACATCGTTACATAACGTAATAAAAAATGCACAACGCGTCGTCATTTCTCCGATAAACACGATTAGGTATTGCATCATCGTTCATACACGCACATACACTCATATTGCACACACACAAATAATACTAAAGACAGAATGCACACACACATATGAAATATAATTTTTATTACGCAGATATTTATTGTTGTGTTAAAATCATTAGAATCGATTAAGGTAGGTACTGTAATTTTATAAAATTACATCTTTATCATAATTGTAATATTACGGCTGCATTGTTATTTGATTTTATCTTCGTTCATTGTTGATTCGATGTATTTTTATCGTCTTTCTGATTTAAAATTTGAGTAACTTGTGTATTATCTAGTAAATAAAACATTGAATTAATAATTAGAAAAACTTCTTAATTCTGTTTTTCAAATGGAAATTATTTTTTGCATTTTGAAGTATTGTCTTCATTTTTTTTTATTTGTCATCTCTTGCCATAGATAGAACAGCATTTCCCAACTGCCGCACTTTTTTAATGTTTTACATAGTATTTTTAAATTCAACGTTAATACTCGACGATAAATATAAAAGGATTTCTGCTGCTGAAGATTCCGAAATACATACCTTGCCTCTTAAAAAATTCGTAACATAGGCTGTAAAAAGCCAAAAAATGGCCTCAATGCTGGTCTGAAAAACTTCAATAAGCACGAATGAATTAATTTAATATATGTTAGGTATTACAACTACAACAAAAGTTCGTTAAAAATAATAATATATCTGATAATATATCAATCACGACAAATCAGAGTTTTATATAAAAATAACACTTCAAATACTAATTTCAGAAAAAATCTCATTATTTTTAAATGGCGTTCTCAGATTTCATCCCGATAGCCGCAGCCGTCGAGTTAGTGTGTGTCAGTTGTGTATCTGTACATACATATGTGTGTGTGTGTGCTATCGCAGAAAGAAATGAGGTTATCTGAATGCGCCTGTCATTGTCTCGTTGTTAGCACTTCAATAGTAGACTCGATTTGCTATAGATGTGGCTTCTACGAAAAAATAATAAGGATGATGACTTAATTTTTTTTTGTACGTCATTTAGATTATTAAAATATAATGAACACGTATTTTTTTCTTTTTCTACGTAATCAAAAGATTACGGCGATACATTGAGTTAAAATGTGGCATGACGTCACGCCTTGGTAGATTTTATACATAGAAGTGACGTAGCGAGCCGTCACCCCCGAACTTTAATGTGTTATCTAAGTCATTTTTTATTAATATGATAAAGCAAAAAATACGTGTCTAATATTTTTTTATTATCCGACTGACGGACTAAATAGAATTTCTTTTTTTTATCTAGGCATCATCCCTATTATTTTCTGCTTGAGGCGAATAGGTATTTGTAGGACCAAAATTTACGATGTTGGAGTTGATCATTTTTCAAATTCAATATAATTTAATTAAGCAAAGGTACCTAACAAAATCAAGGAAATTACTTAAACCTCAGACTTTTTTATTCACATACACTTCTGGGCAAAGGCCTACCTACTCACTTTTCACCTCTCTCTGTCCAGAGCTGCCAAGGACCAATATTTATTAAAGGAGTCCAGCTCAGCCCGCCATCTCCGTCTGGGCCTGCCGCGATGTCGGGGACCGACTGGGTCGTAAGTTTGGCCCATTGATCATCTGACATGCAGCGGATGTGTCCAGGGTTCCGAGTAACATCAGTTATTTTAGTGATGGAACGGCTTGTTGTATTCACAAATCTGTTTTTTGTAAACTTTATTTAAAATAATTTATTTTAGTTTAACCCGGTCCACAAGTTTATTACACAGAATACTCTGTTCCATAGCTCTCTGACAAACCCCGAGCGTGGACCTTTGCTGAATTAGATAAGTAGTTCTGTTTTCTTAAAAATTATTATGTAAGCAAAATCTGCATCAGTCAACATCATCAGCTCTCCATTCTTGTCCAAACAAACTTAGTAAGAATTCAAACAAAACTCACCATTAACTTTCACATTTTTCTATTCAAACAACCATTTGTTATAATACAAGAAAAACACAATCTGCAGCACAAATTTTCATTCCAAAGTACAAAAACCTTGCATTCCAACAACCTTAGAAGCAAAACAAAAAATGCATTCTTTTACACATTCTATACTCTTACGAAGTCTATACACACACACACACGTTCACACACACAATTCCACCGCTCTGTTTGTTGACATAGGTCAGTACCGATGCCCACTGCCGGCTTTTATTAGTTTTTTTATTGGGCCTGCCTCGCTTCGTAGGGACAATGCTTGAAGGTAAAACATTGGAGTGTCAATTAGGTAAAAATGCTGTTTTCGCTCGGAAAGTTTTTTGTTTTAAGAGAGTTTTTCTCTTGAGAATCATCTATAAGAGATTGTTTGGTTTAGAGGAGTCTATACAATCGGCCATGATGGCTTTACGTAGTAGCATTTTCAAATCTCCTAGAAGTAAAGATTGGATGCATGTATACTTTATTTGACATCCATCACATTTTTTAATCGACTTCAAAAAAAGGAGATTATCAATTCGACAAGTATGTAATATTATTGGAACTGCAATATATTCCCATAATTATGATAATATATTAGGGCTTCCAAACAAATATACAAAATGTTATAGATGTATGTATGTTTGATTGTCCACACATTTCTCCGAAACTATTAATCGGATTGTGACCATTTTTTTTATTGGCTTACATTTACTTCAACTTAGGTAACAATGCAAGTTTCATCAAAATCGGTTCAGTAGTTTTCAAGATAATGGACTAATACCTACGTGCAAGTGTGACGGCCTGGCTTATTGATACGAGCTACGGGTGTGGTGTCAAAGGGAAAACATCTCAAAACCTTGGTCAAATTCTAGTGCAATATTTATAACAAAACTATTAACTACTTATTACAAACAAATATCTCAGTTTCTACTAAAAACTAAAAATTACGAAATTAATAAAAATATTAAAACGACTTAAAAAAAAAATAACTCAAAATTATGAAATAACTTAAATTTCGGAAGTCGGTGGCACAAAACTAAATACATATCCCAAGACACCGACTTCCGAAATTAAAGTTATTTCATAATTTTGAGTTGATTTCTTTTTGAATTCGATGTATTTTTTTATTTTTTTATTGCCAATGAAAAGTTTTGTCAGTGTTAATTAATGGCTAAAAAAATGTGGAACACAAACAGCTTTACTGAAAGATATGCTTATCTTCAAAAGAATATTAGCATCATAAACATTTCTTTGGCATAAGGTTTTGCTGTGGTTGCCAAATGACACAACTCTAGTTACTTACTTATATTTTTTTACGAGTAACTGTTGTAGGTACAGTCACGAACCGGGATTGTTGAGCCACTAGCTTATCATCGTAACTTGGTTGTGTTACACGAATGCCGCCCGTTTTTCGTTATTGGAATGTCACATGTCAAATTTCACGGGCGGCATTCGTGTAACACAACCAAGTTAAGATGATAAGCTACGGGCTCAACAATCCCGCTTATGAATTGATGAGTAAATTTCTGCATATTTCTGTTAATTGAGAACTGGTAGCTGTGAGAGTGACCTAGGATATAAGTCAACTAGCTTCTGGCCGCGACTTCGTTCGCGTGAAATTTCTTGTTCCTCCGATCCACCCCATCGCATCGCATCGTCTGGCCTCGCTATTACTTAGTTTTTGCTTAGCGTTCTTTCTGACTGTTTTTTTCATTTTGCTCGGCTCCTAAGGGTCGTAGCGTGATGTTAAATAGCCTATAGTGTTTCTCAAGAATTGGGCTATCAAAATAAAAAAATGATTTTCTTTTTTTTTGTTAGTTTCAGAAATTAGCGTGTTCAAACATACAAACAAAAAGAGAAACTCTTCAGCTTTAATATTAGTATAGATATAGATCGTAAGGATCAGGATACAGGGTTATTGTTAATATAATATATAACACAACAAAAAATTGATTAGCTAAATAGGTGCAACCGTTCTGAAGTAATGCGCGTACATACATTCGGCAAATGATTTTTATTTATAAAGATGATAAGCCAATTACAGATACTGGGGTTAGTCAGTCAGAAATATGAAGCTAGTTGCCATTCCAAAGTGTAGTAGGTTACATTCAAGCCCCTGAATATTTATATCAGGCTGACAGATCTAAGACACATCAGTGCTCGCCCCACCCCCCCCCCCCCCCCCGGCGACCATGCTAGATAGTTACTTTTAACCCAAAGAATGTTGACAGACCCCCATAGGTCCATAACTCAATAGTAATCGCGTAGGTATAGCGTTCGACGGGTTAAATAAGAAGATAGAAAAATCTTATAAAATATAACGATGTAGGTACTACGCGTTTGTTTATCATTTGAGTCGTTATCGGTCCCAAAGAAGCAAAGGTTCTTCGGGGTCTTTACAGTACATACCTATGGAAAATAACGGGCAAGAAACTCCACGAACACTTATTTAAATGAAAATATTGTTACATCATTCATGTTTAAATTATACACGTGAGAACAGTGTAAAAAGACGAGCACGTTAAAAGCGTCCGTAATCTATTATAGTATAAATAAAAATCAATTGCCGAATGTATGTAAGTGCATCACTTCAGAACGGTTGCACCTATTTGGCTAATATTTTTTTTTTTTTGCACACAACAGCAAAAGGAAAAAAGAATTGTCAATGTCAATTTTGGTTAAAAAATCTCCATATAAAAAAGTGAGTGAGTGAGTAAGACAGAAGACAGTAGGGAGATCTTCAAAAATATTGACAGAATTACGTTCAGTTGTTCAGTTTCTTATCTGTAGTTCCAAAGATTAGCACGTTCATACAAACAAAAAATCTCTTCAGTTTTGTTATATTAGTAAGTATAGATATTTTATTTTTATACTTGGTCTACTTACTTACTTTACTCCCCCTGTTTTGGAATCCATTTTAAGGATAAATGTTATAATTCTTACGTAAAGACTTTATCGAGTTGGATGTGTTTTGAATTGTTTAAAAATAAGCTTCCTTTATTTATGAAATAGAATTTATTAAGACGTAGCCTTCTGAGTTTTACTTTAAAAAAAAACGAGTTCCAGACGTCGACTTCCGTTTTCTAAATTTTTACCATCAACTTTCGAGCACAGATTTTTTGTTCGTTTTCAATCAAAATAGTATTAGAATGCGTTAGCTCTTTTTCACGCCTACGACTTGTAGGGTGGTCAATTCCTAGAGACCACACGGCAAAATACACACGGACAATAAATAAAAATTCCCGATGTATTCGGAACACGCATTGGAGTAGGAAGTCCACACTGTCGTATGACCACGGACATTCCCCGTGGGCGGCGGCGATAGCCATATCTTAACAACTATCTAAACTAGCTCGTTTGCCATCTCTTTCACTCTTGCGGGACAAAAAGAGATAGAAGATGATTTGTATATAGTGTTGGGGATTGAGGCATTGATTGTTTTTTAGAACATGTAATAGATAGAATATTGTAGTCATAATAAGGAGGGAAATGTGTGGGATATTTAGATTTAATTGTTTAAGAAAAAGGGAGTGACTACCAAGATGACGACTAATGGAGAAGTATGGAAAAAAGAGATATATTGCGCCGACCCCAAATAGATTGGGATACGGGCAGGAGAATTATGAATAGAAAATCGAGGCACACGGTATTTCTTAGTGGAAAAATTCTCGAGATTTATTAAGTTTCAATCTTGAGAATATTCCTAATATGACATTTTCAATTAAAATGCTTACCTGGTAGTTATTTTATTCTCACAACATATAAACATGTCGCTTTCTTTTCCATCGTTCCGGAACTTAATTATAATTTTCTTTTCTTGACGATTTCTAGGCCTTTTCTGTTTTATCGTTTATTGGCAAGTATCTATCGTTTCTCATCTTATATCTTCTAACTTGCATTGATTGTAGACATTTATAATGCAATCTTAGAATGCATCTGAAAACCCAAAAAATCCCTAATGTTTAAGTTGTTTTAATTAGATTTACCAGCGTTGGGGTTCTGTCTCGCATCTTTATGCCACAGCGTGAATGCGACGCATAGTTTCCCTCAGTTTGTTCTTTTCGTGTTTGTGTTCTTTCTTTCCGCCATGTTTATCGCATATAAACGAATTTTCTTTTCTTTTTTTTTTTCTTTTAAATTTTTAAAGCTTTGTCTCTCTTCCTATTTTGCTTTACCCGGTAGTGTCCACAATGATCACATATAATTTTAAGTTGCCACACACATTGTGAAATGTATTGTAATAAAGTATTGAGTATCCAACATGCATAGACCACGGATAGGCGTGACGCGACGGTGCCACGCGATACTGGTAACAATTGACATAATGTTTTTATAGAAATTGTTCTACTAGATTCGCGTCACGCCACTCTGCGGGAACCTTAATTCTACAACTACACATACAAGATACACTACTTATAACGACCCACATCCTTACTTCAACAAAAACTGTAATTTTATGTCACCGCTGATAAATGCGTGTTTTCTGCAGTAAACAGCCATCTTTCATAATAAGTAATCATTACATCAAACACATAGCGATAACCGCTTGAACACACTCCTTCTTCACTCAAGGCCAGTTCGAGGTTCCTCGTGATAAGGAAGCCTGTTCTATCGGTGGAAGGGTTCAGTTAATATCGACGGTAACCCTTGAAGTATACTTCAAGAATTTGTAGCTTATGATAAATTCAGAAATTTGTGCAGTAGGACCAATAATCATCATAGATCGTGAGGGAAAGACTTGTGAACATTGATGCTGGATTTTGTTAAAACCGTAGTTAAGCTACGCTTGCCGCAAACGGTCCGTGGATGGGTAATCTTTCGTCATTCTTGGATCTTTGATAGAGGTTACGGGTCGCCAGAAGCCCGAAAGTCTGAAAAGGCTAGGCAGATGATGATTTTGGTAAAACCAGAATTATCATTGTTATAGAACCAACTTTGTTACACGTACTTGTTAGTTCCATATCTGTGTGCATTACAGCCATTTTTTTATGATCAAAACACAACTATTGTGTGAAATTATTATGTCTGCAATATTATACCAAAATTCTTTATATATATTATTCTTTTCTATAACTCATATGCTGTCTGTATTGTTGGTTTTACTACAGCTATTTGCAGACTTGAAGTTATGTCCAAAGTTTACCTGTCGGTATTCCTTTGGCAAACTTTTCAGCCAGTATTAATACACCAATCTCACGTGGTTTCTGGAAGCAGAATCTTAAAGAACACTGTCCAACAAACAGTGTACTTGTTCAGCGTATAAATTACATAATATTTTGAAAACTGCTGCCATTTTCAATTCAGAATTACGAAAAACTTCAAATATTTTCTTATAAGGCACTAGAATGAGAGCGATTTGCGTAATTATTACAATATATCTGCAATTCGCTATTGTGATGTAGAAGAATTTGGATTAATCTAACACCAAGTCACAGATGCCATTGCTATTCATTTCAAAACCTTAACTAAGAGTTTCGACTATAATTTAGAATCATCAATTTAACTAAAAAATAGACTTAGAGTACTTATTATTATCATAAAAACATCATAACTTTGATTTCTTCCCCGACATAACAAAGCGCTTTGACATTTACTTCAACTATTTGAACAATATCTTGTGCAATGCTCAACACGTTTATTAGTCACCTCATTAATATAACATTATAACTTCTCACACGTGGGTGTTGTCTATAATGCTGGCTGCATTTCTTAGCATTTTGAGAACTGAACAGGCTAAATATATAATAAATTTTAATATATTACTGACCTTGAAACTAAAAGGACCAAACTATTTTGGTTCAGATACTATTGTACTAGGTATATATGCTAGCTAAGAGGCGGACAGCATAGAGTATCTTTATGTAGTTCTTTATTCTTTGACCCACTACATGTATTCAAGTTGTATACTATTTGCAATCATATGAAAGAATAGACTCGGTACCTGGCTTAGCTCTTATTTTAGTTCCTGGCTAAGATTTATTTAGACATCATCATCTTTTTCCTCTTGTCCTATGTTACGTGGGGTCGGCACAACACGTTTTCTTCTTCCATTCTCCCTGTCAACCGTCACGCTATCATTCACTCCCTCCTTTTTCATATCCTTTCATCTTTTTTTGGCCTTCCTCTCCCTCTCCATCTATCAACGTTTATATGCGTCACATTTTTAGCCACTTAGTGATATCCGAAATATTTCGAATAATTGATAACCTGGGCTGCAATAATCTTCTTATGAATAATCTTATTTCCAAAAATGGTCCTTTTTGTAATGATTCATCTGCCAATCAAAAATCATTGACACCATTGTAGTTTTTGCGTATTCACCACGACAATCTGCAAAATCATGATCTTACAAATTATAAATGCTGGGAACCCTTTAAAATAAACAGATGGTAGATATATTTATGTTTTTTATTCATTGTTTACGAGTACTTTCTTGTCCAAGGCTGGTTTTATTTAAAGAAAGAGTCACTGAGCTGATACCAATGAGTAATTGTTGCCTTGAATCGATAAATACTTCTTATAAAAATTCATATTTCTTATAAAACTGACTTCTTGTGTTTGTATATTTATTAATGCTTTATTTGTGCCATAAATCTTTCGTGATATGTTTATGTGGCAATACGATGTATGCTTACTCAAAATTCCAATTAGGTAATCAGTTTTTTGTTTTAGTAAATCTTTTTTTATAAATTACAGTGGAATTCGTTTATTATGACTCCGCCTATACTGACCAATCGCTTAGTATGACGTAATTGCAGTGCGAAGTTAGGTTTTCATATAAAATTTATTATAACAAAATTCGGATATAATGTTTATTTTTATTTATATGTTTTTCGACTTCGCTTATAGTCACAAGCCGCTTATTATGACCTATTTTTAACAAATAGGTAATAATAAGCCACACCTCACACTAAGAAAAGAGAAAAACAATATGCAATATAGCTAGGTATAACTATTTTTATTCTATGTTTTTAATATGTTTGAGGAGCTTGTGGCTAAGTAATAACAGCCGCACGGGTCGATCCATCAAGTTAAGCTACGCTTGCCGGGGTTGGTCCGTAGATGGGTGACCATTTACATACCGAGACTCCTCCGTGCCTCGGAAATCACGTTAAGCCGTTGGTCCCGGCTGTCATTCGTGGATCTTTGACAGTCGTTACAGGTCGTCAGAAGCCCGAAAGTCTGACAATCAGTCTTACCAAGGGGTATAGTATTACCCAATAACTGGGTTGTGGAGGTCAGATAGGCAGTCGCTCCATGTAAAATATGAAATTGTTTATTTTCTAAACTATGGCTTGTATGACGTGTTTGTCTCTTCCTTCGATGTCATTATAAGCGGATTCTACTGTGTATACACACTGTTTTTTTTATTGGCTAGAGAGCTGCCACGACAGTGTTGTACTCATCATTATGCACAACTTTTATTATGGGTCCAAACCTGAAATCGTAAAAAAAAATCTGATGTTCCCTACATTTATGTTCGCATAACTCGTCAAAAAGTAGGAAACAGCAGATTTTTTTTTCGCGATCCCGAGTTTGATCCCATAGTATAGGTAAAAGTTGTTCATAATGATGAGTACAACACTATCGTGGAAGCTCCCTAGCCAATAAAAAAGCAGCGTGTATAGATAATTTATGGATATGATTTCACAAAAAAAAAAGAAAACTAATATCGTGATGATCGTGAATATGAACCAAATAGAGGTAATGAAAATCTTATTGCAATTCAATCATTATGTAATGTCTAGAAATTAGTAAAATAAATACATCGTGATTTAGTTATTAGGTAACACAGAACAAAATATTTAAAAACAATATGAGTTTGTTTGTAGGATTCATTTTCTTTATTCTTACGGACATTGTGGTTGTACTCATATGTCCTTCCTTTGCTATAAAATTTTAATTATGTTATGTTCTAAGCAAGTAACATAATGGCGCCGATTCCCTTGTTCACAAACTAAACTAAATTTAAGTTCAGTGCATCTTGTTCTTTCTATTTAATTAAGAAAAGTACAGAAGATAAATATTAGTTTAATCCTGTCAAATTAGTCAGCGCCTAACGTAAATTGACGTATTTTTAGTATACAATTTTTTTAATAACGTCTAAACTTGTACAAGGAGTATCTTAATTTGATAGGACTTAACTAAAATCTTTATCGTCTGTCCTTTTCTTAATGAAATAGAAAGAAAAAGATGTACTGAACTTAAATTTAGTTTGGTTTGTGAATAAGGGAATCGGCGCCATTGTTATTTCAATATCGTTAGATTTATGGATGAACATAGGAAGACGTGATCAAAAAGGGCGTTTTTTATTATTGTTTATTAAATAGAACATAGCATTCTCACAAAAAAAAAAAAACACTACAAATTATTTCACTCTTAGATATATGCAAATACGCAATGATTCAATGTATAGACAAAAAAAAATTTGTAAAATTGCATTTGAAACCCTTCCTCGGAAGTAAAAACGTTTTGCGTTTTTAAAATTACAAGGCTCGTTTGTCGCTACTATCGTTAGCCACTAATTATCAGAAAAACAGTGTAATTTTATAATTTTTTAATTGCCATGTCACCCTTTGCGATAGACTTACAAATTGCAGTGTGCATAGCGCGATAAGTCGATAATATCTAGGTTGACACCTGCTAGGTACGGTTTTTAATAGCTTTTGATTTACCTACTCGTGTTTTTACATTTTAGGGTTCCGTACCTCAAAAGAAAAAAAGGAACCCTTTTAGTACACTTTGTTGTCCGTCTGTCTGTCAAGACCCTTTTTCTCAAGAAGGCGTAGAGGTATCAAGTTAAAATTTATATCAAATTGTCGAATCTATGGTCTCTTTCAGCCGTAAAATAATCAAACTTGTAAGTCAACGCGATCAAAAGATATGACCGTTTATGTCGCATATTTTCGCATATTTTGCGATTTCACAAGGGAATCAAAACCTATAGGGTACTTCCCGTTCACCTAGAATCATGAAATTTAGCAAAAAGCAAGGTAAAGGAAAAAGTCCGAAAATTGTTAATTTGTAGTTTTATCACATAAAAAATGTTTTTTTTTGTGATTACAAACTTAATTTTGCAGTTGAAGAATTGACCGTGCTGTATATCGATGTATGGGAGAACATGATTTTTCAACTACAATGTTAAGTTTGTTCTTGGGATAAATTGATCCCACCTACGGAACCCTTCATTGTGCGTGGTCCGACACGCACTTGGCCGGTTTTTAACTATTAAAACACGTGTGAAAGTGGGTATTTAATTACGTGATAATTATTGTGGGTGTGTTTTTTTTTAATTAGGTGGACAGACTGTTGACAATACAACGATATGACGGCGGGTATAGATAGTTATTTTTTATTTTTTTTTGTAAAATTAGTGTGTTTAATTTACTATTTAAGTAATATTAATTGTAATTTTGCTTAACGTTGCTCATAATTTAATATAAAAATAATCGACCCAACCAGTCATTTTAATCACGATAACCAATGGTCGTAAGAAGTCTCTTTTGTCAGTATTTTAACGCGTAATCATTAATCTCACACAATCACAGAATATCAATGAAAATGCAAGTACCTCACAGCCTCACAGTACACCTACAGAGCAGAACACAATAAAAAATAAAACATGTACTTACAACGTAACAGAATGACGCATTTTTACTGAACTTGACTTCATTCGTTTTTTAGGTCGCCTTTTATAAATAAAGAAAAAACACAGCGACTCGTTTTCCTGTGCCATACTGACCGATATTTTTGCGTTGTGCAACGAATGTGTCCTTAATCATTTTTGATGTTGAACACCCTACTTTTTTATAATAATATTTTTTGTTTCAATTCATAATAATATGTGTATACTTACTTTCTGAGTTTCTCTTGGACATTACTGATATCGGTGAAGGAAAACATCGTGAGGAAACCTGAACTTTATACTATAGTCAATATAAGTCTGAAATCGCCAAGCCGTCTTGAGCAAGCGTGATGATGCTCGTGCCTTCTTTGTATGAGAAGAGGCCTTTGCCCCGCAGTGGGACAATAATAGGCTAGTATTTTTTTTTTTTTTTGTTTGATGTTCATTTGTTTATTTTTAACTCTGTTTGGTTCGATATGTGCCGATACAAAAATATAATTAAACACTAATTAAAATTATGCTCACATTTGATGCGTTATGTGTTCAGTATGTTACGGTAAAAGTTGGAAAACCAGTAAATATTAAAGTTAACTAACGATAACTATTTTGTATTTAATTTGTTGTATTCCCCTGACTTCTACCTAACAACAACCGATATTGTGGTTTTGTTATCATTGCTTTTCTAATGTCACTTATATACAGAAAACCACACATTTTTATACCATTCTTACAAAAAAGATACAATACAAAATCACGGTTGTTTAGGGAAAAAACAACATTCTGGTCAGTAATAAAAGCGCTGTAAAAAGCAAAAGGGCAGTAATTTTTCTTAATAGAGCCGTAATACTGAGTGTCGAGACAATTTACGTAAAAATGAGGCGTGCATATTTCATTACTTTTTTATGTCTGTAAAGTGCTCAATTTTTTATGTCGCTAATTACACCCTAAGGGCTTGTCCGAGTGTCTGTGAAGACAGCAGGACCGCCTGAGAAGATGTCATACAGTTTTCGATCATTTTGTACCCAAAAATTAAAGAAAAAGGACAGAAAAAAATATATGGTTTTCTTATAGGCAATAATATCTTCAACATTTTTAACTATTACAATGAGAGTATACAATTAGTTATAGACTTTCGTTGTAATATTAAAAAATGTTCAAGATATTATTTCTCATAAGAAAACAGCATTTTTATTTTCGGGCCGGCAATTTAAATTTTGGTGACGAAATGAATGATGTCTATCTAAGCTTTTGGTTTTTCAGATTTGATTTGTTTTTTACTATCGACGCTCTTTCCTATGAAGAAGTTGTAACGTCATTCGTAATTTGAAGATGATCCTTTAAATAGCAAAATATGTTTCATATTATTTGATTTAGCCATAGAATGCGGAATACATTTTTTTTTGTCTTGATTAGTTTTATCTCATGCCCATTGTCGTCCAACTATTAAATGTTTTCCTCTAAATGTGGTTATTTATTTTTAATTAACATTAAAACAAAAAGGAAGTTTCAATGTCTAAACAAACAACAAACAGTAGTAGTATACCGTAATATTTACAATAATAAAATAGTAAAAACATTACGATAGACTCGTTTAATTATTTATTACTTGTGTTTCAATGATGATTGTTTTATTTTTAAATGCTGTCGCAGTTTTAAAATTATTAATTTATTATTATCCTTATCCTAACATAGTTATTATTGCGATCATGTTTTATTTTAAATTAGGTATATAACGCAGTACTACAAGGTTTTATTTTCATAATAACATGTAAAAATAGCCTGCATATTTTTGTTACTACCTATAGTTTCCAAAACAGCAATGTCATCAGTTTAATTGGAAATAAAAATAAATTAAGATGTTAGTCCCGTGATTCCCGGGTCGTGCAAAACGTTTAATAACACTAGTGTTTTCCATCTGAAATTTTTCAATAGCACCCCGAAGTCTGGATTTAAGCCCGGTTGTTGGCAATAGGCATGGGACTAAAACATAACTGTCGAAATATGGGTGTACTATAGGTGCACCTCTGTCTAACCCTTCGGGAAATACAGGTGTGAAGTTGTGTACGTAAGATGTTAGTTCAAATAACATATATGGTACGCCTTCTTTGTTACTGCCAGATTAGATAAAACTTATGATTCTTCAGAAATCTTAGTGTCAATAAAAATTACTGTTACGCTAAATATTAAAATTTAACTTTACTTATTTTTATCATGCCTAAGTTATTTAAAAAATATATCTAACTTCTTAAGAAAATCTTAATATCTGATAAGGTGTTCTCTCCATCTTGACGAACACAAGTCATTTTTATTCAGCAGCGCTCACTTGGTGGGGACATTCAGCACATTAATCCATGAAAATTTCATTTTTATTAATTAGCTCTTTAAAAGTTTTGAAAAGAAAAAATAATATTTTAGAAAAGTTTCCATGAACGAGGCAAGAATGGACTAAAAAGACAATGATTTTATTCCCGTGAAGTATATTTTTTTTTTTGAAGATCGTTGTGTAGGTTCCTTATTTATTTATTTTATTTATTAAAAATGTATGCACAAGTAAAAAAACAAATACCGTACAAAGGCGGATTTTCTACCAGTCAACCTTAGGGTGATGCAGAGAGAAACTTGGCAGGTGCAATATTAAGGATAGATAACACGAAAAGGACTTTAAAATACAAGAATAAATACATCAATATACACATACATACATATATATAAACAGAATAAACTTTGTCAGGAGAAATAACAATCAGTAGAGGAGATAATGAATCCAACAAATCAGCGCTGGGATGTTTCTGCCAACTTCTTACGTATATGCTCACGTGTCTTCATTTTAAAAGACAACCGATTGGTTGCCGTCCTGATGTTCAGAGGGAGCGCACTCCAAAGAAACTTACTCCTTACTTCTTTACTGTTTGTGCCTTTTTTAATGAGAGAAGAACGGTCCATTTTGTAACCTAGGTTAATAAATTGGCTATAATATGTCTTAAAAAACCTAAACATATTTCGGTTTTTAATTAAAAGCCAATATTTATTTAGTAGTCAATCATATCAAAATTATCTTTCGTACCCTAAAACCTATGTATGGCATAAAAATTTTGTATCGGGAATAAAACGCGGGACAACCCATCGCTCAGCAACTGCGCCGATAGAGCCAATTAACGGGATAAACATGATTGTTTTGAAATTAAAAATAAAATGCCACGGTTCATTTTTATGATTGCCAATAACTCCATACTGACTTGACGACAGTCTTAAAACCCAACGATATTCTATACTAAATATATCAAGTAAACTATAAATACTCGAGAAAATGGCAGTTACGTCGATACTAACAATAAGTCAAGTGTACTTCCGCGAACAGAACCTTAGACCTCGCGTCATATCGTATCAAAAGCATAAATTCTTTGCAATTTCTTCGTTGCGTGATACGACGGGGCCCACTTTCTACCACGCGTGAAAGGGTTACACTGTAGGACAGATTTATTGGCACATCCACCGAGTTTTGAACGGATTTTGTCGTTAGTGCTTGGGAAGTGCTATTTTGCAATGTTTTTGAAGATGCTGTAATCAGTCAACCTGCCTAGTCTTTTCCCAACTATGTTGGGGTCTGCTTCCAGACTAACCGGATGCAGCTGAATACCAGTATTTTACATGGAATGACTGCCTATCTGACCTCTTGGTAAGACTGGTTATCAGACTTATGTGCTTCTAACGATCCGTAACGACTGTCCACGATCTACGAATGATAGCCGGGATACTAGATAACGGGACTAAAACAGCAGAAATATGGCCATTATTATGATACTTTTGTCTAATTTTGTATGTTTAATCTCACCCTTTTCTGTTACTGTTTTAGTAATCTGTTAGTTCTAAGGTTAGAAATTCGTTTAATAAAAATAGATTCATTATTATTTTGCCATTGTTCTATAAGATTCACCATAACCTACCTATTCTTACCCGTTTTAGATATATTACTCTTCAACAAACAAGGAAGAAGCTGGATGTAATTGAATAAATTTTTAAACTAACATTATGTATTGTATTTAATTGATTTTTGTAATATTTTTCCTTCCGCTTGAGAGTGGGACAGAATAAAATTATTGTAAATAAAATGTTAAGTTCAGTTATATCGTTGCCCGCGATACCTACAAGTAGTTGGAGTAAAAATAAAAATATTTTAGTTTTGCAAAAATGTGGATTAATCAAAATTCCGATGTCTTGTTCGAGGTAGGTAATTTAAAACATTTTTCTTATTATTTGTTTTCTAAAACAAATGAAAAAGCTGTTCTTTGTAATGTTTTCTTAACTTTTCCAATATTTATCTTGTGTTTATTCGCTACCTAGATATTAATTCACGCTTACTTAACAATTAAACTTTTTTAAATTATTTATTATTATTCTAAAACTATTGCCACCACTAAACGAATAATTAAACAACAATAATTCCACACTAATAACGTTAATATCTCTACAATTCCACGCGACAATACGGCTCATAGGTCGCGTAACATAGATTTTATTACAATATTGTAGTACGTATCAGTTTCCATGGCCGCCACTGTACAGTTGCGTGTCCAAAGTCGTTTCTTTGCAATCGTAGGAACGAAGGGTTTTCAATAAATATACAGGCAAACGTATAAAATATATACTCCGAGATTAGTTCGAGATTAAACAATACTAACATGACAACCGCTATTGATAAAACTTTTGCTGTTTTGATAGCGAAATGTAGCCTAATGAAGTAAATTATTTTAGTTTGGTGAAGTTTTGTAGGATATTCAGCAAATGGAATCTCCTTTAATATGTCCGAATGATATAGATAGAACCTATTATTGGCGACAAAGGCTTTTTCCTAGTTATGAAGCTAGTTAAATGTCTAATGTTATTTTTTATTACGTTTTAGTTAATTTTTTTGTAAGAATAATTTTTGTATTTTATCTAGGTATAGTATTAAATATTAAGAATTATTATATAAGTAATTATTGTTTTACAACGTTCGACTTTTAACTGTCACTGGGTTTTTGTGTACTCATTGATGATAATGATTACAAGCTTTTATTTAGTTTCACCTATCCCGATGTCTGTCTGTCTGTCTGTAATCAAATCTTGCAAGTTAAATTTGACCCACTTCCCGGTTTCCGATTGAGCTGAAATTTTACATGCTAATGTAAATCGGATGACAATGCAATATTATTATAACATGGAGCTGATCTGATGATGGAGCCGGAAGGCGGCCATGGGACCTCAGCAATAAAACGACGCAACGCTATCAAGTTTGGGCTCGTTTGATTAGTCTTGACAAAGACTCTGTCCTAGAGGATATCCAGATTAATAAAAGCTTGTTTTTTTTTTAATAGTACTTACACTTGTTTTCTAATTTAAATTTAAAAAATTCGACGTTTTTCTTGTTTCTCTTCCATTTTTGAATAGTTTCAACCTTGCGTGTTTCAACCTCAGTGTCAAAAATAACCAACTTTTTTAGGATTTTAATAACATGTGAAGTACTAGCGGTGTGTGTAGGAAAGGCAAACGAGCCTGTCATATTTTAATTTCTGTAGAAAATAAGGTTTCCTCTATGTTTCCTGTTTATTTCTAACCTTTTGTATTAAAAGCCAGCTATGAATCTTTATTAGCAGAAACGAAAAATCAATGCCACAAAAAACCCTGAATAAATAAATTGTTTTGTTATTTTATATTTATAATTTAAGTACTTATTTGGATATTTATAATTTAAGAATTCTGGGAATTTAAGAGTCTGCATTTAATTTCCTCATTTAGCAAACTAACTAAGCATTTTTGTATTATAAGAAAATTCTCAGTACTTATATATTTATACGGACAATTTTCTTATAATACAAAAATCTCAATCCTTTCCGAATACAAAGAAAGCCTCTCAAATGTCGATTGCACACCATGGGTGCATAAGAAAAATCTTATAAAAGCGGAAAAAACTATCATCCGCTATCGCGACCGCGAGCTTGTAGTTGTGAACCTATGGGGTTCGCTTGACATTTGAGCACACATTGACATAACCTATGCGGTTTTCTAGTAATAATCTCCCAATTTTCGGTCCTATATTGCCTTTAAAACCCACACGTCAATAAGAAATCTATACTTAATACAAGCCCACACTAAAAACCGACCCAATAATGTCACTATACCAAGAACTAGCGAATGCTATCAACCACACTAGCTAGTAAAGCTTTGGTACTAAATAATATTAAGTCTCTATAATTTCACCTTATCTAAAGTATGGGGAAGGCAATTTCTTTACAACGGCAAAATTATAGGACGCCGCGCGTGAAACTTAACACCAACATAGAGAGTACTTATACAAGTTATTTACTTGTATGTGCTTGTGGTGGTATTTCCGTAGATTTGTATGGATGTTTGATACTATGTATTGGGTAATTGAGCTTATTTATTAATGAGGTAGAAAAGGTTTAAGAGGCCGTACACGAAATTTACCCGATTTCGCTGATTTACGTGATTTAACAGATAAAATACTGTAATGCTATAAGTTTTAATGCACAACATGAAAGATAATTTCAATTATGATCTAATGAATGAGCGACTGTTTTTTGCATCGAGTAAAGTATAGTGTAGTATTTTAATGCGAGATTTAGGTTGTTTTATTTTCAGGAAATTGATTGTTTTTGAACTGAATTTTATTTCTGTTGTTTTAATTTTATGAATTTTAACGTTTTAATTAGCCGAAATTAAAAGCAATTCTTTACCCATATTCTTTAAAAGTTGACTAAGTGAATTATTTTTTTACCAAAAATTTTATATGTAAGTGGTAAAAAGTTATGCATTCATTGTATGTCTACAACTTTCACTAAACTACATTGTAATTTTTTCATTCTCTTTAGACGTTCAAACGATTCGTAAATATCTGATATTCTAAATCCAAAAGCAAAATTCTCAAAACGGCCGCCGGTTTTAGGTCGAATAGTCAAAATTAAAAAAATAATAGAGTAGCTCATTCATTAGATCGTAATTGAAATGATATTTCATGTTGTGCAATAAAACTTATAGAAATACAGTTTTTAACTATAAAATAGCATCAGTAAAATCACGTAAATCAGCGAAATCGGCATAATTCCGTATACGGCCACTTAAGTGGAGAGGGATTTTAATGCCGAAACAACTGTTTTGTGGCTGTATAGGGAGAAAAATAATCATTAGTTTTAATTACGGTATTAAGAACTTATAAATGTAGGTACGGAAATTGGGTGTACTATGTTGTCAGTCCAGCAAAACTTATAGCTTTAGGGAAAAACGAACGTCTAAACATAGAGATCTTTTTATCTAGTACTCGTAGTAGTACCTACTAGTCTATATGTATTTTATCTAGTAGAAAATATAATAGTAATATCTCAGGGGGTCTCGCTAGATAACAGCTGCACGGGTTGATCGATCAGGTTAAGCTACGCTTGCCGGGGTTGGTCTGTGGATGAGTGACCATCTTTACATAGGTACCGAGGCTGCTCCATGCGTCGGAAAGCACGTTAAGCCGTTAGTCCTAGCTGTCATTGTCGTGGATCTTTCACAGTCTTTACCGGTAGTCACATGCCCAAAAGTCTGACAACCAGTCTCACCAAGGGGTATCGTATTACCCAGTTACTGGGTTGTGGAGGGCAGATAGGCAGTCGCTCCATGTAAAATACTGTATCCGGTTAGATTGGAAGCCGACCCCAATATAGTTGGGAAAAGATTTTGAAAAATAATCCAATAGAATCAATCTGCCTAGATTGGTTCTATTGGATAATTTTTCAAAATCTTAAAGAAACCATTGATTTTAGATATACTTCCACCACATATTAGACTCAAATAGGAATTTAGTTCTCCTAAAATGTTTGAATAGCAGAATGTTTGTTAACTTAAATTGTATAAGGGTAAGTACCGTGGCAATTCAGACTCCACCTATGTGGAAGTTCTGAGTTTCCACAGGGGTGTAACTAAATAAGGATTAACAGTCGGAGATGCAATACTGAGATATATAATTTATAAGTTTATACGATACAATCTTCGAATAAAATCGCGCACTTCTTAAAACTACACCGCCTTGCTAAAGCCGAAGTGCGGCCTGGAAAAAAACATACGAACTACTTTTTTTATTTATAAAAAAAAAGGTTTAAAATGTTAGATAACTATAAGGTTAAAGTGCATTGCATGGAACCTTTACAGTACATAGAAACATCGTATTAGACAACGAAATAATCACAGATTTTTCGACACTACAATTCTCTAATCTTTCAAATCAGTCACTCAGTCAGATCAGTCACTAACTCCGAGCCTTAACTCTAAAATAACACTGGTATAAATTGTTACAGATTTTTATGCACAAAAACGCAATGCAGATGCACGCAAGAGAACTCCAGCGTGGTCTCGGAGGAGAAGTGAAGCCGCACCAGTGCCAACAGTGCCTAAAATCCTTCAGTTCCAACCATCAGCTGGTGCAGCATATCAGGGTTCATACAGGAGAAAAGCCTTATAAGTGCTCCTACTGTGATCGACGGTTCAAACAGCTGAGTCATGTCCAGCAGCATACGCGCTTGCATACAGGTTAGTGGTTGATGAAAACGGTGTTAGGAACAAAGCCCGTTTATTGGGAAAACAAGTTGAGTAAACATGTTTTTTGTTGCGGGAAACATCTTGCTGGTAATAGGGAATGTTGCAGTGTGTGATTCATGGTAAACAAAAGTTGTGAAAACTTGTTGGAAACAATGTTGTGCGACTGTTTCTCAACTTCTATTTCCAATGAAAATCGGGCTTTAGGGTTAAGAGGCCCCCGGAGCATGCGTAGTGCATACAAACAAATACTTACCTAAATAATTTGTAAATCAAATATATTCTTAAAGTATTCCGATTGGATTACAGACTATCTAGGTTCACAAATATCTATTAAATATGAACACCGAGTTAAACATGAAATATGAGAAAAATAAGTTTTCTATAGAAATTTAAAATTTCTCATATCTCGTCTTTAAATTAGTGTTCTTTCAAAATATATATCTGGGAACCTAGATATTCTGTAACCCAATCGGAATAAATACACACTACCTTAAGAATTTGTTTGATTTACAAATTATTTTGGTATTTCGTTTGTATGAACTACGCATGCTCCGGGGGCCTCTTAAGATCTTTTGGAGATTCAATATTCAGATCAAGGCTAATGAATTATTAGTATGACTAAAATGTAGTGATAACCAAACACTAATCATGAAACAAATGACTGAATTTGAAAATATAATTCCATAATAATATTTTTAAACTAAAATTCATTTGAATTTAGAATTTATTGCCAGCCATGCCTACATAAATTACGTTTCAAATGGCCAGTATTGTAAAACGGCATCTTCATAGGTAAAGACCTATTATTATGATATGAGTATAGCCAGTTTCAGTTCTAAGTAGGTCATAATTCTCCTGCCATTAACCAATTTATTTGGCGTCGGCGCAACATGTCCCTTTTTACCATAATTCTCTATTAGTCGTCATCTCGGTAGTCACCCCCTTTCTAGCCATATCATCTTTCACACAGTCCATCCATCGTTTCTTTGGTCTTCCCATACTCTTGTAGCCATCGACATACATACTCAAAACTTTTCTCACGACTTCAGTATTAAGTAGGTTTGGATAGAATACCATAAAAGGGATATAACTTTGTTTCAATGATAGACAGTCATGCTATAAGCAGAAACAAGACTAAATAAGACAGGCACACAATAAATTAAATACCATATAATACGTATTAATATTTAGACTAAACAAGAGAAATACGTACAAGGATCTTTTATAGGAAAACATACATTTAACCACCTAAGCGGTATTAGTAATTATATATTATTTAAAAATAAATAAAAGTGCTGCGTCATTATTATTTATTCTAGCTCTAATTACACCACAAAGCTTCATAAATCTAATTACCTACGGCATTTAGAAACAATACAATTAAAATAGTGACACAGCTTCCTTATTTTTTATTCTAAAACCAACAATGGTCCATTAGATAAACTGTAGTGATACCATAGCTAAGCAAAATTACAGGAAAAAAAAAACAGCAAAACATATTTATTTCGCCCATCTAAAACTAATCATAAAATTTCCATCTACATTACCAACTGGCTCATAATAGATTCTTACGTGAAGCTATTTTCGTAACATTATTAATACTTCGTCTACACCTCTAGCCATTACTCATATACGACTTCCACCGAAGCGTGAACAAAAAAATATAATTTTCATACAAAACAATAAGTACAAAAAACATGCTTGAAAATGGTAAACTCAATGGTTTCACAGAAGGAAGTTACATAAACGGCACACCTCTAATATTTGTAATAGGGAAATCACTAAATTACGGTCGTGATGAATAGATATTTTACCGGCTCATCATTATTGAAGCATTGTTTTTAATAACTAAAATCCCCATGTTTCTCTATCTACTACACGCATCATAATCTAAGGAACGTGAAAAAAAAAAACAATAGACCAATGAATTCTAAACAAAACAAACTCTAAAATCCAACATGTCTATCTACTTCTATTCCAAATTTAAAAACATCACACTAGCGCGTCACGAAAAAATAGAACGTTATAATTAAAATAGGCTCCCCACTATTGGCCAGTGTTTCTAAGAAAAAAATTTGTACAACCGTATACGTGAAAAGCGGTAAAAAAAATTCTCCAATGGCCAGCGGCGAGCGGCGGCGCCTACCAATGGGAGGGGCGCGTTGCAAGCCAAGTACGTTTTACGTGGCTTAGATAGAAAAAAATTTACGTGTTTTTCCACGTTCGCTGTAGCCAATGAGCGTCGTCCGTCCATTTGTATCTGCATTATAATTCAAACGCATTCGTTTTTGTTCAGATTTTTATTGTTTCGTTTAGCAAGGCAATTAGTTGGAAGTACAGGTTGATTTTGTTTTAGTAAGTATGTAGTTGGAAACATGGTTATCGTAAAAAACATTGTAAAATAAGTTAAGGATTGGTTGTCTGTAATTTTATTCTGATTACCTAGTGTTGTTTATTTTAATGTTTTGCGAAGATTTACTTATGCCTAATGAATTGACTCTCTGAGATATGACCTAAATCGAACACATCGATCCTTTTTGGTGTTTTAGATCTACCATGGGTATTTTTCGTCATATTTTTTCATTTTATCGTGACCAGTTCCTCTTGTAAAGACTGTTTCATCATCACAAATAGCCCTATCTTTTATCATTAGAAAATATCGTTTGAGGCATCATTTTCCTGACCTTATTCCAATTTATTAGGGGTCGGCGCAACATGTCTTATTCTTCCGTACTTCTTTCTCTATTAGTCGTCATATCGGCGGTCACTTCCTTTTTTATACGTCTACACTTTATTTTTTTTTAAACAATGTCCATTAAAAACACTTTAGAGACACACAGAGGTTTTAATCACAGACTAAAAAACTCGACATGGCCGTTCATAATAATTAAAACATTTATTACAAGCCCCTGATTGCAGGTTGCCAGTAGCAATGAGTTTTTTTTTTTTATAGTGGGAATGTCGACATGTTGTGTTGACATTGGTTGCATTTTTATTAATTTATTGACTGTGTGAAGGAGTGTATCCTTTTTTTTTATTAAGATTTCTACAATCTTGCTCCACCTTTTCAAATAGGCCTGTACCTATCTTGAGATGCATAATATTATCGTACGCAAGAACAGCTTTTCTTATGTGCATTGATCGACTTGATTTATGTGATAGAACTGTTCACACGTACACATATTAAACTCACGTCTTCTTGCTATGGGGGTTGGCAGAAACTACAGAACGCCACCCGCTACGATCCTACTAAACTTATCCACAAAGAGAACATCATCTGCCTAACCTTTTCCCAACGATGTTAGGGTCGGCTTCCAGTCTAATCAGTAGCAGCTGAATAACAGTATTTTACATGGAGGGATTGCCTATCTGACCTCCATAACCCAGTTACTGGATAATACGATACCCCTTTGTAAGACTGGCTGTCAGACTTTCGGACTTGTAACGACTGTGAAAGATCCACGAATGACAGCTGGGACCAACGGCTTAAGGTGCTTTCCTAGGCATGAAGGGGTTTTAGTATGGTAAAGGTGGTCACCCATCCACAGACCAACCGCGGCAAACGTAGCTTAGTCATATCGATTGACCAGTGTAGCTGTTATTACTTAGCCACAAAGAGAACATCTGCCAATTAAATTCATAAAGACATCGATTAAATGAAAACTATTGCCACAAAAGAAATTTGGTCCCTCGAGTCGAATCAGCATAAAACTCCATATATATATTAACACAGCTACTTGTCTATCTACGTATCCAACAATGTATTCCAAGGCATATAATTACAGGTTTCAGACTGGACACCTTTTTCAGCCCTTCAATGACAATAGAGTTACAATGAAATTTTCCCACGTCGATGAAGACTTTTCACTATAACATTCCCGATAATAACCTACAAAACCTTTCAAAGCACGCAATGGTGAAACAGTTGAAAAATATTACGAGTAAATGATAGCATGTCAGTATTTGATGTGATAAATACCCATGGTATTAGTATCTAGGTTCCTTGTGTAGGGTTTATTTTAAACTATTTCGTTGCCCGCGACGTTGTCTGTGTGTATTTTGTATTTCATCATTATTTTTTTACACAAATATGTAGTATGAAAAGTAGCATAGGTATAACATTCTTTGATAGGCTGGCCCAGGCTACGTTTCTGTCAAATTTCATAACGATCGATTCAGTCGAATAGGCGAGAAAAGACGATACTTTCGCATTTATATCTAAAATTTTGTTGTTATTGGTAATATGTCGACAATCCGTTAAGAGGACGTAGCAGAGGTCATTTGTAACCAAATGACCCTTATAACTCCTATGCAAATGTCAACCATTTTTTTTTTTGCAGCAATTGACATTTTTCGTCAAACAACTCGCTCAAAATTATGAAAATGGTAAAGATTTGTAACTCTGATTTAAAAACTATTAAAGATAATTGTCATTTTATGGTTGATATTGAAATGTTAACAATTAGATAATAATAAAAATCATATTTCAGGCATTTTTTTTTAATTTTCATAGTTGTTTATACCTAAATTTCAAAATACTCGAACATTTTTGACAATTGAATAGTGGTCATACGAGGACATTTGGTTGCAAATGACCTCCTATATCCCCTTAATCTATTGCCGACATATTATCAATAACCCTGTATAATACTAGGATGTTTATGAGCGCGCTTTTTTTTTTTGCTGTTTTTTACTACGACGATTTTTCTTCTAATGGATAGCTTTACTGTAAGCCTTAACATACCTGAAACTTAGTAAATAGGACAGACATTTGTGCGGCTAAAAAAATTGCTATGGCATTCACGGAAATGTGTAGATTTATTTTTACTTTGGTGCTTCGATACACAGACAACTCAATTAAGAAAACACTCGGACCCCTCCTTGTACTAAAAGTGTCGTACAAAAAGTTTGTATACACTGCCTTATATTCATTTTATACAATTGAAATAGGTCGAAAATCTCATCGATCGCCCTCCCCAATTATTTTCAAGACTTTACATGACAATGGAACCAAAAAACTTGTACACGAGCAGAAGTTTAGACAAAAAGTCTTACATTTCGTTTGAAAATGTTCATTGGAGAAGTTTTTCTTGTTTATTTATATGTCATTTGTTTGAATAAGTGGGGGAAGTGTGTTTGTTGAGCGTTTATAGAGGAGCCTTCTTCAATGTTCGGCATTCACACGATGGTCGTTATGGCTTATCACCTTTGTATATTAGAAATCAAAAACTTTATTATACCTGTTATAGGTCTTGGTACTTAATAATAAAAACATGTAGGTAACTACAACTTTACCAAAACAATTAGGCGCATGACAGGAATTCGGTTTCGGCGCCCGCACCCCGCACCTATCCCCGCGCTTCCCCTAGTGATGCGCAGTCGTATACTCACTTTCGGCAGTGATGATAATACGTACAATATCAATCACCGTTCCGGTGTTCCCTCCCTAGTTTCAATAACATCATAGCTGTCATGCGCCTAATTATTTTGGTCACGTAGTATGTAGTATCCTTTCCAGAATCTGTTGTATTAAAGTTACCAAAGCTAAAATTTTAATTCAACTGACGAACCTATAAACAATTATTTCGACAATAACGTTGTACAAGCTGGAGACGATAATCAATCTGCCTAGACTTTTTCCAACTATGTTGGGGTCGGCTTCCAGTCTAACAGCTGAATACCAGTATTTTATATAAAGCAACCGTCTATCTGACCTCTATAACCCAGTTACTGGGTAACACGATACCCCTTAGTAAGACTGGTTGTCAGAATTTCGGGCTTTTGGCGACCTGTAACGACTGTCAAGGATCACAAATGACAGCCTAGACCAACGGCTTAACGTTTCCAAAGCACGGAGGGGTCTTGTAATGTAAAGATGGCCAACCATCCACGGACCAACCGCGGCAAGATCGATGGATCCATGCGGCTGTTATTACTTAGCCACGAGCCCATACAACCCTCAATATTGAAGCCCTTTTATTTAACTTTACTTTTTATCATAAACTGTCACAAGTTTCACAAAGAAAATTAACAAATGTTAAAGCAGAAAAAAATAACAGGTGAACGCAAAACTCGAGCGGTCTTCTTCCGGTCGCTACTGAAACTCAATATTAAAATGAAACTTTAAGTTTCAGTGAAAAATTCTCCAAAAGAACAAAGACTGCTGTCCAACGTTCTTGAAACTCTGAAGAGAAATATTCGAATAATTTCGCTGGAACCTTTCCGCCTTTTAAACATGAAACTTTTTATTAGTGACTTTCTTGTTGAGATTTTTTTTAAGACGTATTTATTGTATGTAGAGTTGTATTTATTTGGCCGATATATAGTGATATGTGGGTCAAATAACACGCATTAGCAGTGCCTAATGTTAGAATATGCAATACTATAGATTTTCTTTGTGAATAGTGGAAAATTGATTCGCAGATTATTCCCTTACCCCTAAGAGGGCTGTCGCATTTTGTCACTCTCTCTCTCTCTCACACGTGACCAAATTTTAAAAATTGTTAATTGATAATATACTTTTTTGAAAAAAGTAATCAATTAGCGAACTAGTAAATAATATTAATTTAATAGGTAATTATTAAAAACACATTTCTATTGTGGCATTTATTTAACTCATCTCAAAACTAGATCATAATATTGTGTTTTTAATAATTACCTATTCAATTAATGTCATTTACTAATTCACCAATTTTCTATACTTCTCTATTAGTCGTCATTTCAGTAGTAACCCTTTTTTTCTAGCTTTTTTTTAAATTATCATCTTTCATCGTTAGTTTTGGTCGGAGGTTTGTGGCTAAGTAATAACAGCCGCGCAGTTCGATCGTTCAGGTTAAGCTACACTTGCCGCGGTTGGTACGTGGACGGGTGACCATATTTACATACCAAGACCCTCCGTGCCTCGGAACGTATATTAACTGCTGGGGAGTTTGTTGCGCCACTTCTTCTCCCCAGCTAAAGCACTAGGAAGTGGTGAAGGGCGGGCGTTTTGGGGGACTGTCTTATGTAATTTTGACGTTCAAAAAGTGCTGATTCTCAGCCTAGTTTGAATAAATGACTTTTGATTTGATTTTGATTTTGAAAGCCATTGGTGCCCACTGTCATTCGTGGATTTTTGACAGTCGTTACGGGTCGTTAGAAGCCCGAAAGTTCGACAGCCAGACTTACAGTAACTGGATTGTGGAGGTCAGATAGGCAGTCGCTCTATATAAAATACTGGTATTCAGCTGCATCCGGTTAGACTGGAAGCTGATTCCAACATAGTTGGGAAAAGGCTAGACAGATGATGATCGTTTGTTTTGGACAAACCAAAAAAAAACTTACAATATCAAAACTTTCGTCTGCTGGTAAAGGCTTAGGCACAACTAAATACAACAACTTTCCAATTAATACTATAAACTACAAAAAACAGTCAAAAGGAAACTGTTATAGGTCTATCTAAGACCTTTAAAATCGTAACTGACAAAAAATCGCCTTTTTCAACTTCTCTAACATTAAAATCTTTAACCCTTCGAATGCCGGAACGCAGGTCTGCGCACCATTTTTTTATGCGACTGCGCCACTCGAAAAAACACCTAATTACATTAATGTAATTAGGTGTTTTTTCGAGTACAGCTAAAATCGCGCAGACCTACGTTCCCGGCATATGAAAGGTTAAAGCTTCGACCATTATTGAGCTTCCTAAATTATTTTTGCCATATTGTATCATCATTCCAAATCCAGAGCATTCATGCCTCTGTATAACCCATCCGTCACTGTTAGCCCTCTGTATATATACTATACTCTGTATACTTATATATACCCACTGCATGCTAATCCAGATTGCATGCTTATACGACTGTAGGTATATAGCTCTGTACCTTGGCAATCAGCTGAATTTGAGCAACGATGTGTAGGCAAGGCTAGCTGTAGGTTAAGACATTTTTGGTGAGGTACTTGATGAAATAAGTGATGATCTTAATGAGGTAGAAGATGAATTAACTTTAGATGATGATGATAGAAAATTTAATAGAGTAATCGTAATATTTTTGGTTGAAATACAGAGAAATTGAATAGATTTTCTGTTCTTAGATGAGTCAATTCTCTACTTGCTACAATAAAATAAATACTGCGTCTATAACGTTATATTTTGCAGTCATAACAATGTATTCTGCTCCACCAATATCATCATCATTTACCGAAAACTCTATATCAACATTACCGTCATTTTCGGAGGTTGAATGACCTACACCAACATAAACATCATAGCCTTTTACGGTATCACGCCCTGTGCAAATTATTGGCGCTATGTACTTATATACAGGGGGTGAAGGGGTGATCTCGTGTGTTCGCGGGTGGGGTGAGGGGGCAGGGGGATAGTGGAAATCAATAGAATCATTGCGCCATGGTACACAGACGATGATTCTACCGAATCCGCGAGCGAAACTGCGGTGCTACGGCGGGGATAAAAACCGGGCATGAGTTAATGATTTTAAATAGAAAGGACTATTATAATTTACTGATGATGATTCGCCAAGGGTTGCATTAATGATCTGGAGAATTAAATGGGAATTAAGGTAATGAGAACCTAACTACAGAACTGTTGTCAGATGGCAAACTGACAGTAAAGCTACTGCTAGTCTTAATAAATATGTAATTGGAAACAGGAAATGATGATATACATATATTAAACTATTAAAACCCCAATGGAATAGGTAGAGGTTATAGGTAAATATTGTATACGCTCTTTTGATGATATCCCATCTCAATATTCCAATCACAGGTTAAGATATTGAAAAGAACTAGCAGATGACCGTATTATGTCTAAATACCCTGTCTTTTAATCTTCTTGTAATAGTTTGTGTCTTCTCCGCATTATCTTATTATCTTTTCTAGCTTCTACCATCCCAGTGCTGGGCTGGCCGCTTCCCTTGATGACCAAACTACACGTTTTTTGCTACCAAGTATTCCGTCCATGTCATTCCACACTTGTCTCATTACTTATTTTTATATCAAGATTCTAATCTTCTCCATCATCTTACCGTTAACCTTCTTCTGAGACGCAACTCGGCTCAAAGACGTTGCTTCACATACACAGATCTATACGTAAGTTACGCCCTACATGTTTTGCCGTCCCACGCAAGTTCTTAGAACCAATAGTCTCTGCAGTCTGTGGAATAGCCTCCTCTAGTGTGACCAAATCGATATCTGTGTATCGATATATGTGGACTAATACCACACATTGGTGAGTTCTGTGTTTCTGTTCAGCTTATTTGGCCTACTATGTAGTTGTAAGTACGAGTGTTAAGCTGTGGATTCCTTGGTTTGATCCCCGGATTGGTTAGTGTTATCGTTGTTTTTGGGAAAATCAGTGGAGTCTGGATTTGTTACTGGCTATTGCTGGTAAGCTTGCCATCTATTATGAGCAGTGGTGGCCCAGTGGTAACGGCCGTGACTAACGAGTTGTAGGTCGTAGCTTCGAACCCTGACAGACGCTTTACTTTGTGTAAATTATTTCATCATCGCTGCTATAAAGACGGTGTAGGAAAACATCGTGAGGAAACCGGCATGACTTAGAACCAAAAAGAAAAATCAAAGGCAAGTGACATCTACCAACCCGCACTGGACCTGCGTGATTGATTACGGCCCTCTCCCTCTCACAGACAGGTGGTCTGTGTCCCAGCAGTGGGAACACTTCAGGCTGATTATGCTTACGCTTGCCCTCTATTACATGTGACTTATAACGATTTATATAATACAATATTCAGATCCAATTGTGTCTTTCTTTGTTCGTTTGTTTGATCTCAGTTGTTGATAGGTTAAAGTCGCTAGCCTGGGCAGGGCTAATAACGATATTATGAGGTATTAACGCCATCATGATTCCGTTGCGAAAAAGGGATGGTGCTATATAGGTCATGTATAGCTCCGTCTCTCTCTGACACTGGAAAAATCATGGCGTTGACGGCCGCTGGTTATACTCAAAAACCGGTCAGGTGCATGTCGGACCACGCAAAATGAAGGATTCCGTTTTTGGGATGAATTTATCCCAAGAACAAACTTAACATTGTAGTTGGAAAACATGTCCTCCCACACATTCCAACTGCAAATGTAAGTTTGTACGCACAATATTGAGAGATTTAAATGTTAGGTTTGTTCTTGACTCTAGTCTAGGTCAGAGGGGACAGAGACAAAGTCGACGATGGAGTGAGCTTACCCAGAAAAAGCCTGTTCACTCTCACTTTGAAGAGATTAGGGTTGTATGCGCTCGGAAACACAGACGCAGGTAGTTATAGACTTCTTAAGTTTCCTGTAATCTGTAGGTGTAGAACTATTTTCTGTATTTTTTTTTAAGTTTTAGGCTCAGCAGTTTCGGAGATAAGGGTCAAATTTCAACTTAATCGGTCCATCAAATTCGAAGCAAATTTGCTGTGACAGACGAAGAGACAGACAGACAGACACACAAGTGATCCTATAAGGCTTACTTACCAGAGAATAGAGGAATAATCTAGCGCCAGTCTCATATATATTCCCACATTATTTCTGAATGTGTGTTACGTTATATATTTCACATAATTTTCAAATCGATTTCCTTTTATAGCTAACACACAGTTGAAAGCTGTTTTATTATCTTGTTATAAAACCTTGAAGGTAGTATAAAATCTTCACATCTGGGCTATAACTGGCAATATTCATTAAAAATTGCATTAGATTGTAATTAGATTAGATTTGCTTTCTCTCATCAACTAGGAACTGTTTTTAATGCCATCGGAAAGATCTGGTTTGGCAGAGAGTTGTAGTTTCTATGCGTTGGTATACAGGGTGGGCGGGATATCAGCGCAAACAGTTACCATGAATTCAGTACCCCTGGCGTTGAAATTGTTCGTTGGTTGTTAAAAAAAAAAAAATCGGTTCCATACATTTTGATCGAATAAGTAGTGCACTTTTGCAGGAGACAGCCGATTTCTTTTTAATACACTAATAATGGGGGACCTAACCACCGGTAGCTTGGAGCCTGTTCCCCATGCCGGTGGGTTTCTATTTTTTATATGTTTAAATGTTTTTTATATATTTATTTTATAAATGTAAACAAATATTTAAAAATGTATAAAATATGTAGGTATTTAAAGTGAATAAAGGAGATAATAATAATATTTGCAAGAGCAAATGTGCTCGAAGGAAGGAAGTATCCCAGTAAGGTTGGTAGGGATCTTGACCGTACTTCCGGGATTGTTCTGATAGCCGTGAAATACCTCTCCTCAAGCACCTCAGGAAATGTTGCCCCTTGTCGGTACATCACTATGTGCTAGCGACGGTTTTCGGGGGCCTATTATTGAGCGTGCAAGCCACCCCCTGCCATTTTTATCCGTGTATAATTATATAACTTTGTTCAGGCAGCAGACATAGTTCTTCCATAGTTCAAGTTATCCAATCCATTTTAGCCACTCAAACCCATAGCCCAATATGTTTGGTTTCCACGTTCTGCAATAGTCCTGCACCAACCGGGGGTTGTTCTTGAGTGCACTTGCATAGTGCATATAGAGATAATCGTCGGTCGGTGCCTCCTCATCTGTTAAAATTGCCTAAGGGGCCTCTGCGAGTTGGTTTCGGCCCCTCGTACGCCTTGCAAAGGTCTGGGACCCCAGGGTCCCAAGATAAGTAGTCAAAAATATAATAATAATTAAACTTTATTATAAGACACAAATAGGTAAAAAACCCGCACGGATCGATCCATCAGGTTAAGCTACGCTTGCCGGGGTTGGTCTGTGGATGGGTGACCATCTTTTCATACCGAGACTTCTCCGTGCCTCGGATAGCACGTTAAGCCGTTGGTCCCGGCTGTTATTCGAGGATCTTTGATAGTCGTTACGGGTCGTCAGAAGCCCGAAAGTCTGACAACCAGTCTTACCAAGGGGTATCGTATTACCCAGTAACTGGGTTGTGGAGGTCAGATAGGCAGACGCTCCATGTAAAATACTGGTATTCAGCTGCATCCGGTTAGATTGGAAGCCGACCCCAACATAGTTGGGAAAAGGCTGGGCAGATGATGATGTTGTTTGCAGAGTACATCTGCTGGTCACCTTTTATGCTACGTTTCGTAATAGTGTACCCTAATGGTGTATCTCCTACAGCGAAGTTATACTTATTTGTAGTTCATAGGCCTATGGGTTTAAAAATAATGGGTACCTAGTTTGACTACACAAAATAAAAAAAAAAAACATTGTAGATGAGATTACCGCACAGTGTTACACAACACACTTTACTTGGACAAAAAAATATTTTTACTTTTTCCTCTAACTACAAAGGTATTAATATTATGCAGTATAATACAAAACATTAAAATGAAGATAGGATAGGTTTTAGTCGAAATAATCTCTACAGTAAAACCGCAGTGTTGTGGCTTCCGTAGAGCACAAATGCATTTCCTTTAATTTAAACTGATGTGTTATTGGGCTAAATAAATGATAATTTGGATCGTGTCTTGCTAAATGCGGTGGGTGATTTTGACTTGTGTGCACAAAAATTGCATTATATTTGAATATTGATAATACAATCCTAACTAATATTAAAAATGCGAAAGTGTCATTTGTTTATTTGTTTGTTACGCTTTCAAGATAAAACGGCTTTAGGGATTTGGATAAAATTTAATATATGGGAAGACCATGATCTAGGTTAGGACATAGTATACTTTTTATCCAGATATTCTTACGGAATGGAGACTTATGCGGGTGAAACTGCGGGGCGCAGCTAGTAGACCATAATTTTCAATTCATTGTACTTTCTGAGTTTATCTTGGACATTACTTACATCGGTGAAGGAAAACATCGTGAGGAAACCTGGACTTAATTATAAGTCTGAAATCACCAACCTGCCTTGAGCAAACGTGGTGATCAATGCTCGTGCCTCCTCGGTATGAGAAGAGGAATTTGCCTTGCAAGGGGACAGTAATAGGCTGCTATTATAGAGCATAAATGGTACAAAAATATGTACCTACAATAGTTTTGGTTACTTATATCAAAATAAAATTATACAATATGTAACAAAAACCCTGTTGTTCCTTTTAACACATGATTGTACTCATGATAACCAAAAAATTTTACTATGGGACCAAACCGGAACTCGCGGAAATAAAATCAGCTGTCCCATAAATTGTTCGCATACCTAACTCGTCAAAATGTAGGGAGCAGCTGATTTTTTATTCGCAATTTCGGGTTGGGTCCCGTGGTAAAAGTTGTATGTTGAGTACAAACATGTGTTAAAAACGAATAACATGGTTTTTGTTACATATTGTATAACTATATTAAAGTTTTTTTGTCACATTTGGCGTATAGACATGATAATAAACATTTAATTGTTTTAAGTATTTAATCAATAAATCGGTACTGTCTTGACACTTTAATACCCACTGAAGTTTCCACAATGACTCGTAATGACACTTAAATATTTGTCACTTATTTCAGAAGCCCGAAGTCTGACAATAAGTCTTACCAATGGGTACCGTTACAAGGTAATCCTTGTAACTGGGTTGTTGAGCTCAGATAGGCAGTCGCTCCATGTAAAATACTGGTATTCAGCTGCATCTAGTTTGACTGGAAGCCGACCCCAACATAGTTGGGAAAAGGCTAGGCAGATGATTATGGCGCTTATTTCTGTTATTTTAGAAAATAGTTACACAGAACAATACATTTACTTATAATTTTCTATCATAAAAATTAGCCACGAAGATTGAATAAATAGTCAATATGATCAGCATTTAAAGCAAATACGGCGATCAAAATTCTTTGAAGACCCTTCAAAGTGTTTCTATATTGTGTCTTAAGCACGTGATTATAATACCTTACTGCCTTTGCATGCGTCTAATTACGTGTCAATCAATCTGCAATATGACTAGCTTTTCTCAACTATGTTGGGGTTGGCTTCCAGTCTAACCAGATGCAGCTGAATACCAGTATTTTACATGAAGCGACTGCCTATCAGACTTCCACAACTGGGTAATACGATACCCTTTGCTAAGACTGGTTGTCAGACTTTCGGGCTTCTGACAACTAGTAACGACTGTCAAAGATCCACGAATGACAGCTGGGACCAACAGCTTAACGTGTTTTCAGAAGCACGGAGGAGTCTCAGTATGTAAAGATGGTCACCCACGGACCAACCCCGACAAGCGTAGCTTAACCTGCTGGATCGACCCGTGTGGTTTTTATTACTTAGTCACAAGCTCCTCTGAACGTGTATGAACTAAAAATATAATTTACCATTTCATTAAATAGTTACGTAACAAATATAAAAAGGGGCTCGTGGCTAAATAATAACAACCACATGGTTTTCGTTTAATTGAAGTTAAGCTACGCTTGCCGAGGTCGGTCCGTGGATGGGTAACCATACATAACAATATCGAGATCCCTCCATGCCTCGGAAAGCACGTTAAGCCGTTGGTGTCGGCTGTCATTTATAGATCTTTGAAAGTCGTTACGGGTAGTCAGAACTAAGAAGCCCGAAAGTCTGACAACCCGTCTTACCAAGGGGTATGGTATTACCCAGTTAGACTGGAAGCCGACCCCAATAATGTTGGCAATAGGCTAAGCAGATTGTGATGTAAGAAACACCAAAAGATAATTTAATTCTTACGTAATAAATATACTTAAAAAAAAAGTAAAAACTGACTTCAAAAACTTAAAATGAATAAAATAACTTACATAATAAAACTTAACAGCTTCTGAAGTCGGTGCCAAGCTAAGGTGTATTGAAGAACAGAAGATACCGACTTCAGAAGCTGTTAAGTTTCTATTATGAAAACTATTTTATTCATTTTAGGTTTTTGAAGTCGGTTTTTACTTTTTTAAAGTAAACTTATTTTTCCATTTTTAGTTGAATTGTATAGATAATTACATAAAAACCCAAGACGAATGAAACGAAGAATCATCAAAATCCGCTTAGAAATGCCAGTAATACAGTACGTTTATGCATATAACTTCGTACATAAGAATAATTACCTAATGTATTATATACTGAAATCTTTCTGAGAGTATGTAGATCACGTTAGTGAATGAATCATCAAAATTGGTTAATTAGTTTTTGAGAAATACGCGGACGTAAAAAATTACATACATACATATGGGGCGAATCTAGAACCTCCTTTTTGAAGTCGGTTAAAAAGGCCGCCATTTTCTTGCACAGTTGTCTTAAAAACTTACCTCATTGGTACCCTAAAAATAACCACAAGAAAGAAGGGGATGATGAACCTGAGACCTCAGGGAATAACAGTTAATTCAACCACGTAATCCATCTTATCATTTTTGGGAAAAATATTAATGGAAAAATTTGTCCGTGTAAAAGAAATCCTTGTCCCACTGGGGATAAGGGGCGGTTTATATAATGTGGTATTTTAGTGTTAAAATATAATGTATTATTAATATTTTAGGGTATCTTTTTGGCTCTTGGCAGAGTGCCATCTTGTGTTTGGATGATAACTTTGCAATTTCAGATTTAGTGGTTTTAAATCGCTTGATTTATTTTGAGAGCATCTTGAGTTGTTTAAAATATACACCTGTACCTACTTAAATTATATGCCAAAGTACATTTTCTAATTCTTTCTATTCAAAAATGTCAGCGAACAAAAGACACATTCACGTTACATATTCTTAATTATTACGACAAAAAAATAAATACTTACCTACCAATAACAACAAGCTAATCGGTCTAAAAACAAACGCTTTTTTAAATAATTCCTACAAAACAGAGTCGTCCAATAGAAAACGTCGTAATTTCCATGATTGGTTCAACTCCGAGGGTTTCAGTTATCTTTTTTATGTCGCTTTTTTTCATTTTCCACCGCGTCTTTGTGCCACCCTCCAGAAAAAGAGGGCACGGTTTACAAGGAATGCTGGTTTTGATACTTTTATTTTATTTATATTTAATCAACAAGTAACTATGGACTCAATATGTTAGTAAACTTAAGGCGAAAGCGTCAGGATAGCCCGCGAAGTTCAAATTTTCTTACGTTTTTTTTTTTTTGCAATTTATAAGTCAGCATTAGGTTGTACGTTAGTAAAAATGTGATTCGCGGCCGTAACAAGTATGTATTTACATAAATATAATCATTAAAGTGATCAATACAACTCTTTAAGACTAGGTAATCCTAATGAATGACTATTTCTTGAAATCTTGACATTTAAGGACTATACTAAATTACGGAGTTGTATTACTGATTTTAATTATTGTAATCTTGTAAACAAATGTTTATAACGGTCGCGAATCATACTTTATTCAATATACAACCTAGTACTGACATGCAAATTGCAAAAAACCTAAAAAAAAATGAATTTCGCGGGCTACCCTGACGCATCCCCCTTAACCTACTGACTTAGGGTGAGGCCAAACGAGCGTAATTTTTTGAGCTGTGAGTTGCGTAAAATGAGATGTGACCATATTAACTTTTAAAGTTTCAATAAATTTATCATTTGACAGTCACAAACAGGATTACATGACATATCTAATGTAAAAATAAATAAATTAAGTCGAAGCAAAGAGGCCACATATTACATGTGCGTTTTTTTTTTAAATTGTATTTTATTTCGAATGGTAGGTGAAAGCTAAAGGACCTTAAGTCCATTTTTATTTTTACAGCCTTAAGGAACAATATTTGTCAAAAAAATATCACAATATAATAGCTTAATAAACCTTCATAATCATAATTGTTTTCTACAACGATACACTATTTACTTTTTATACACGGTCGATTTTAATATCTAATTTCGGGTACCTATAGACATCTTTAATGAGCTCTACTGAATAATTTATCAAATGTGACTTAAGGTCCTTTAGCTTTCACTTACAGATATCAGCTTTCTGCACTCCTTCTCCATATAAACGTTAACTATGCCAAATTACGTACTCCTCCGTCCGCGTAATCTTCGTAAAAAGGTGTGCACATTTTTAGCTTCACGTATTAATATAGTGATGTACACACAATAACGTATTAGTAACAATAACTTAAACACAAACTAAAACAACTAAAAAAGACGTGACCCAGCACACGTTTGCTCGTGCCTCCGTCCGTACCCAGTGCTTTATAACGAGGCACTTTGTCTAATAATGTTTTTAGGATGCTGTTGGAGCTTCATTGACTCCTAACCCAGCCTAATGTCTCACTTGTAAGTAAGCATACCTAAATAAAATACCCAATATCTCTTTTATCTCAAAATACTCCACTTTTCATAAAAGCACACCAAAATCGCCAAACAAAAAATAGAAAAAAAAACACAAGTATCAAATCGTGTTGCAGTATAAAAACTGAAGCCTATTTGTAGAATCCGAGATGGAAAAAAGGTTGTTTCGCGTGATCGGCTTTTATTTGATTTTCACAAATGTTTGCGTCCAAATTAGCGCCCGTCTCGTCCAATTGAGTATTTTGTTTGTTTTCCGTATTTTTTTCCTTTTTTATAAAATACATTTTAAAACGTTTTATGCAATTAATTTTGAGGATTTTGTTATTGTAATGTTAAGAATATTTTGTAGGTACGTGTGAAATAGGTACATTGCTGAAAAAGCGACGTATCTTTTACAAAAAAAAGAAGGTAAAATTGAAAATCAAACCATCTATCTGTGTTGTTATAAAAATAAAACCAACATACGTTACTAAATACGTCACTAACAGATTCCTACCGGTATTGAAGTGAACCTAGAAATTAAATTTCCCCATTTCCTATAAACAATAACTTCTATTTATTGAAAAATAAAGTTCCCTACGCTCTTACTCTATATTAATTATGAGCGAAACACTTCCATAACAGCGTGGCAATCTAAAAATATTGTTTTGCAAAAGGTTGAAGTTCTGAAAGTTCATAATATAAAGTAAACCAAAGGTTTGAATCCCTTGCTTTTTTTATAAAATAAAAGAAACCGCCAAAGTTATCTTTCTATTAATTTGAAGTACACCTCTAACCCTCGACCGCGAGATTTTTGATAGATAGGGATGAGTTATTATGTAGTTTTGACGTTTACCCCTTTTTGAGTTGAATTTTCTTTGAAATTTTCTCGCCCTGTTTCTTGTAGGGATTTCAAGTAGGAATCAGACAAAAATACCTAAATTTTCTCTTAATTCTCTGCAGAACAAGTTCTAGAAATATATGCTAGGAATATCAAAGAAATGCAATAATTATTGGGTGTCAAAGTTGACAACATGACATTATTACAAATTGATTATTAGAGCACCACATTTCCTTCAGTAACTGTCACTATTTACGAGAAAAGGAAAAAATCAAATTCAAATTTTAAAAAGGAAGCATTCATCAATATTAACCACCCGTTTATTTTATTTTATCTTTTTTTTACGAAAACAGAAAAAAAACTCACTGCTGTAATCACATCACTAATGCCATTCCAATTTTAACCACCATAGTGAAACTTAATACCTACTCTTATCCACCTAACATTGCACAGTGGTCCGCCATTACCACTCAAGTGCTCAAATAGTAATGGGAAAGAAATCACGTTTCCCCCACCCCTAACCAACCCTCGGGCCGCAGATGTCGCAGCGAAGATTTTTCAGCCAAAATGAGCTTTTGCCTAATTTATTTTTTGCCGCCTTCTTTTACCCGGGTAAATATTGACATCATATCGCCGAATCGAATTGGGTGGATGTGCCGGGTATCTTTTTTATATTCTTTTTTGTTAGATTGTGCATTTAAGGTACAGAGTACATCCTAGTTGGTTTATATTAAAAACAAATACGAAAAATTACAACAATAAATAAATAAATAATAACAAGTAGTTATAATAAGTTGTCATTTTCTATAAGTTGCTAAACTTGATACCAAATTTCGTCACTCTGTAATATGCTCGATATAGACTTCTTTGTAAAAACTAATTAAAGTCTGATCTACCCCAATATAAGTGTCTATTGAATGAACAAAATACTTAATTAAGTTACTGTAAACTAGTTACTATGCACGTTTTATACCGAATCTACATGAAAATATATTTAATACAATGTGATAAGTGTTATCAATCAGCTCAACTCTGTTTGTGACAGTACGGAGTTCGACAGTACTGCAGCAGTACTGACACTGACAGTTAAGTTTTTTTTTTCCTTTGGCAACTGAGCCGATGTCGATACTATATTATCTGTGCTGTTGCTAACATACTGCTATTTTTGTTATATTGAAGCGTATTTCTTCAATAAGTCAAATCAAAAAAGACATTTTTTTAACCTCATTGAACAGCGCCATATTTTTTATAATTTACATAAAAGGTTCATCTTTTTTATCTTGTCAATGAACGTCAATGGCGGTCCTATCTTATCCACACTACACGAATTCTGACGAGACTCTCTAGAAGGTCGTATCTCAGTTTTTTGCCGGAACCGGACGCACGGTCCGGTGATTACGAAATTATATTGGGGAAGAATTTCTTCTTAGAATTTTTTGCTACTTTCTTTAGGTGTCGGGCTCGATTGGTTATTAAATCGGACTTAGTGTCGCACCCTCTTCTAATTGTCTTGGAAATTTTTGTCTGGAGTTTTTTTTAATTTGGCCCATTGTGCGGGAGTTTTCAAAGTTGGAGGAAAATGACCTTTATGTAGACAAAACTTTTGATAGAAATGATGCAATATTTAACTATTAAGAATTTATTTGCACTTTTCTCTTGTGTTCTCTCGTAATAGGTATGATAGATCCAATCACAATTTAGAAGTTTTATCCACATTCCAAAAAAAGACGGCTCTAATGTTTCATAAAAACGTCCCACACAGTAATAACATATACGTTCATTTCTTCAACACAAAAATTAATTAATTCCATCAAAACAATACCTCCAGCGAAGCATAAAGAAACAAAAGGATTTAACAATCTAATCACAGTAAAAAAAAACAATACTTGAAAAAAAAAAAACAAATAGGCCTGTATTAATCTCACAAAGAATAATTACTGATATTAATTATAACCTTTTTTGTATTTTAACTCCTTTTGAGTCTACTATTCATCTTTTGTTCTACCATATGGTAGGGTAGGAATTGGTACTTTTTCTTAGGGTGTGAATTTATTAAGACGAAGTGAAAAATTAAATTGCTTTAAATAAACATTATAAAATAATATAGTGAATAGAATAATAAATAAGTATATAAGAGGAAGTCTGAAAGTGGCACCGGTGACTGAAAAGTTGTGTGGAAATCGGTTGTCATGGTATGGGCATGTGATGCGGAGGAATGAGGAAAATGTCGTCAGGAAAGTATTGAGTATAAATCTGGATGGCTATACCAGCTAGATGGCTAGGGGTGACCAAAGAAACAATGGATGGACTGTGGGAAAGATGATATGGCTAGAATGGGAGTGACAACCGAGATGACGACTAATAGAGAAGTATGGAAGAAAAAGACATGTTGCGCCGACCCCAAATAAATTGGGATAAGGGCGGGAGAATGATGAAAAACTTATAATTTATATAATTATAAGTTTTTCATCATTCTTCCATAAAGCAATTTTAAATTTAAAGTTATGATTTCCAATCCAAAATGCAACTGCCTAGGAAAATTTCAAAATTGTAGAAAAATGTTAACCCTCCAATGCTCAACGCTAAATTCACACAGCATTAAACCATACGATGACGTAACAAAAAAAAAAAAAACAGAAATTTCAACAACAACAATAAATGAATAACAAATATTAATTCTATTTTAAAGCACTCGTGAGCTAAAAACAGTTTTTTTCTACGCCACTCTAAGACATCGAGGACACGATTTGTAAAACAAAGATGGCGATTTTAACATGACAATTACCATCGCATAATGAATAGACACGAAGTACAATATAGTCACAGAAAAACAGGTTTCCTTACTAAACATACGTTCTGTTGAACAAAACTTTATTCTCTTGTGTGAAGTGTACATGTTTTTTAAAGAGACGCATTTCGAAATGGGTGCGCAATAGTAAGAACGCGCATTTTCCGATTGGCAAATATTTTACGCTTTAGTTTGGTAAGCGAAGTATAGGTTTGTTATGCATTTATGTAGGTACAGACGCCAGCAGGTCAAGCTATCCGAAACTGTCAAATTTTACCAATCAACCTTGAACCTAATGCTTTAGTGATAAAGCTGAAAATCTATTAAAGAAATTTGACATATTGTAGTAGCTTGATGTGCTGGCGTCTGTACATAATGAGATCTTTTCTATAAAAAAAGTTAATTTATTCATACTTCTAAATAAACATCAGATTCATTTTGTTTATTTTAGACCACTTCTTTGGCTGTTTTTTTTTTTTCAAGATCAACGATGGACTCTTTTATAATATATGAACTTATGAACGTACATGAACTTCACGTAATAATGTATGCCTTCTAAGTAATTAAGATTCAAAGTAGGTAATACTACAATTATAATCGTAATAATGTTATGAATAGACAGAAACCACTGAGCCAATCACGTGTATGTCAGGAATTTAGTGACGTGTCAGTGAATTCACACTTTAACCCGTAACTGCAGCGTGCGGTTTCTAGGTGCTAATTCATCAATAATAGTTATGATAGAAATCCTACTTACCTACATAACTTATAAAAAAATAAATGATTACCTATTTAATATTACGTATTTGTACGTAAGTTAAACAAAATTGTATCTATGTAAAAAAGAAAAACCTGTGAAAATCTGCATTCTCTAGTTAATTTATTGATTGAAAGACCTAATACGATTTTGCGTAACAGCAAAACGACCAACTTTCTCTACACTTCCCGTAAAAACCTATCATGAATATAAAAACTACTTTATAACAGTCTTTATCGATCAGACCGTTGACTCCGAGATTTCGACGCACAACATCTGTTCTTTCCACATGTTACCGAAAACATTTTATAAAATACCTTTAAAAATCACTAGCAATGCTGATGGGCGTATTCCGGTATCCCAAGATACCTACAGACTTTATGAGTGCATCGAGACAACAGATGTTCTCCGGGACTTTAAATCGATTTATAATATTAGTTTTATGGTTGTTCTTGGTTATTTCGATTAAAAACTGAGAAAAAATGGAAAGGGTTGCGGAAGTCGGGTGATTGGAAGTGATATTTGTTTGGAATCGAAAGTGTTGTTTCTCAGGAACTAAGTAATCAAGAAACGTTTCTCTTCTATCTAGTTTTAGATTCTAAATACAGGTATTCTATTGCTCATATTGTTGTAAGAATCGTGGTTCAACAGTCGACGAAACCACCAATGACAAATCAAAATAATCTGAATCATATCTTAACCCTACAAAAGCAACAGTAAAAATAAAAAGAATAAAAAACAAAAGCAAATCGTGACACAATTAGCGAAAAAATAAAAATTCAAAAATGGAACGCCGCGAACTGACGCGAACACGCAAACTCTCTCGTTCGAAATTCAAATCCCTATGGAGACCTTTTGTTTTTTTACACTCCCAACTTGCTACTTAGCCGTTTCTTTCATTCTTCCTTCTTTAATTAGCAAAAGAATAGGATTGCGTGTTGCTCTTAATTTTTTAAATTTAATTACTTACTCTTGAAGACAATGGATAATGCGTTTCGCAATTAATTGTTGGGACATGCAAATTTTTGTAGTCTTTTGTTTATAAATTATTTGACGTTGAAATAATAGGAAGTATTGTGAACTATTTAGTTAACCCACGGTTTCCTTTGAGCGGTGTTTGCTTACTTTGAATTGTACTCGTAAGTGCTTTAATAACTTGTGTTTTACCAAACAAAATCTGCATTACGGTCTCAACGCTTAATTTTTTCTAACTTTACTTCGCTATCACACATAATGTTCCCTGGATATGTATCCAAAGATAAGTGCACTATTATGTTATTATAGGCATCAAAAGTTGCATCACCAGATGCGAAGTAACGGTACACGCTGTGCAATACCGCACGTTACTGACTAAAACTGGTTTTGTTTAGCAAAAATATGTAGATGTATAACAAGCTCGAGCTTGGATTTTGTTGCGTGCGGGCATTCGCGACCTTTGCAGCGGTAGGGTTAGCTTGTTTGTACGTTTTATTGATATTTATCTTATTTTTGTTATAATTTATTGGCGATGGTGATAGTGAAAAATCATAGTTCTGCCGCCGTAAGTAAAAAGGACGAAGTACAGGAATATTTATTCTTTCCTATTTAAAACACAAAATACAAAGGCAGATGCGTCTTTTAATAATAAGAATTATTAGGTTTTCGTTAAGTTTACACCAATATAAAAATACTGGTAGATGCGTCTTTTTTTTGCTGATTCCGAATGTGTAAATAACACAATTTCGAAAAGAATGTCAGATACCTACGTCTTTTTTCTTTATGACGGTAAAGCTAGTGCGATCTAGCTGAAATAAATCATAAATTTTGATACATAATAATTGATTACTACGTGAATAGGAAATTATTTGCTACGTGCACGATAAGTTTACAAAAGAAAATCAAATTACACACACTAATGAAAATCAATAGATCTAAGAATATCCCAGACGTTTCGAAGTAATCGTTCATCCCCCATATTTTTTTTCACTTAATTTAAACTCAAAAGATACTCGAGTTAATTGCTCGCCTCCTTTCAAGAATCGAACCGATTTTATAAGAGAAAGGAAAATTTTCTCCATTTTCCCTATTTTTTGGCATCGCGGGGGCGTGGCGGCCCCATTGTGAAAGGAACGGTGATTAGAATTCAATTTTGGAACAATCGAACGAATGTGTTATGAATGATGCGGTGCATTTTAATTGGAGAGACGATTTTTGATTCTTCGTGATTAATTGCTCGATTTAGAACACGGATTTTAAATCACCATCGCGTTTGAGAGTTATGGAGAGTTTTAAAGTTTTTATTCCAATAGCTACCTAATACCTAAGTAGTTAAATTGTTGGGTTAATTTTTCATAAATAAATATTACATAGGCAAATAATTATTCATTTAGATATGTAAATGCCTACAAACGTAAATATGTAGTAATTAATTATAATAAGTACTTAGGAATATCTGAGTTTATCCTACAGAGAAATAAATACATATTATTAGGATTCAGATTTAATTGAAAATTGTAGTTGTGATCATTTTTATTATTAATAAAAATAATAATCATAGAAGGGAAACCAACACTAAATATATCCCAACCCGTTCACTGCCATATGGTTTACAATTCGTCAAAATTAGTCACGGACGCGTCGGTCAATAATAAAAATTTATATAAAAACCAACCCTGCAACTGCAACGACAAACACTCGGACACAATAGGGTACAAACGTCCCGGAAGATATTCTTTCCGTACCTGTGAACAAAATAATAGCCTTGCGCCTTATTAGCATAATAATAGTGGTCCGTACTATTATTTTGGCGATATTGGCTAACAAACGCCCATTATGGCGCTGGGCAGCTGCAGGCCATTTTTTTGAGGTCATTGTCCATTGGTATTTGGATGCGCTTGATAACAATGTGCGGGTCACAACCCTTCGGGAGTAAGATAATAATAATTTTGATTATTATTTTTATAATCAACAAAGGATTGATAAATAGCTCGCCGGTCTATTTTCCATTCGTGATTGAATGGAAGTCACTGTAGTTACTATTATATTGGCGTAGTTTGAATCCTTGTGCGGCCATAACGGATTAAGCTTTTACTGTGCCTGAATACCTTTTCGCCTACGAGTTTTAGCTCACACAATTTCATTCGAGCTGTGCAAACTTTAACCAAATATGTACATGCTTCTATTTCGCAAAGTAATGTTAGTCTTCTAACGAGTATTAATATTTAATTAAGAATTATTATTCAACTACTGAATTACAATTACTGAGATACAGGTCCCTTTACTTATTTATATATTTTTTTAATTATAATGCAAGGGTCAAAATATAAAACGAAACAAAAATGAAGCACAAAAAGTAAAAGATTTAAAACACGAGGACAAATCACACGAAATTAATAAAACGGGTCGTTTGTAAACGTTAAAATAATAATTAACAACAACTCGAAAAAAAAGCAATACAGATTGACACACCGGACCCCTCTGTCCATATATGAAAAACAACAGGTATTCGAAGGGTTAACTTCAAGGGACAAACAATAGAGGAAGACAAAAAATTGGATCAAAGGGTTAATTTGAAACGGAAGATTTTTATACGCGTATTGCGTTTTGTTTTTGGAAGTTCGTTATCGGTCAAGTTCTATTTATAATTTTATTTTTAAATACTGAACCACGACTTGACAAACCATGGAGATTTTTTTTATGTTTATGTACCTAATATTGATGTCAATGCATTATACACATATGCCTCCCGGAATAAATTATTTTAATGATAGTGAAAATCGCATCAAAATCCGTTGCGTAATTTAGAAAAAAAAAACAATGTGAAACAAATAGACACAAAATGCGACTTTAATTTATATGAAGTCGTAGATGAGTGAATTTGGATCTTTCTTTTAGAGATTCACAAATTAAGCATTATAGATACCATTAGAGTATTATAGATAGATAGCGGCAGTACCTATTACTTTGTTTGTGGCTAGTGGCAAAGGCGTCATCAATTTCCTTCCATTTCAGCCTATTTTTGAGTCCAAAAAGAAACCCATAGTTCATGTTAGGTTATGTCAATGTGTGCTCGAATGTCAACTGAACCCCATAGGTTCAAAACTACTGTAAGCCCGCGGTCGCCATTGGATGATGTTATATTACGTTTATATATATGATATACGTTTATATACCTACATATTATATGTGGGTATTATATAAAGATTTCAAAGATTTTTCTTGAGGTGCGGGAGACGTTTGAGGGGTTAAATATTATTCGATTCGATATGCAAGTACAAATTCCGCACACAGCTTAGCTCGATGGTCAACTAGCATTATGTAACCAAATACTTATTGACATTTTATCTATTCAAACTCCATTTTCATTCATTTCTTGCCATTTCGAACAAGAACTAAAAAATAAAATCTCATTTCAACCATTTCCCAAAAAAAAAAAAAAAACTCAAACTACGAAGTTTAAATCGACATTAAAATCCGATTCAACACTGCGACTGCAGATGAATTTTTAAATCGTTCCCAAGTTGGTGGAGACGTTTTTTTTTTTTTTTTGTGGAAATTTCCGATGTCTCAACGGGGAGGTGGGGGCGAATAAAAATAATTGCCGCCCGGGACTGATGCCCGGCCAACCTCTTACTATTCACACGATCTTAGTTAGTGACAGGGTTGGCGCATAAAGAAGATTTTTGGAAAAGGAATATAGGATATCGAATGAAGAATATTGCATAATAAAAAAACTTTTTAGCAAAAAATAAAACCGACTTCCAAAACAAAACACTACAAAGTGAAAAATAACTTTAATTTCGGTAGTCGGTGTCTTGAGTTTTGTATTTTCGTTTTTTGCCACCGACTTCCGAAATTAAAGTTATTTTTCACTTTGTAGTGTTTTGTTTTGGAAGTCGGTTTTATTTTTTGCTAAAAAGTTTTTATTTTTCACTTTTTAGTTGTGGAACCTACCCCACACAAATTCGAATACATAATTGAGCACAATAATTGTAGATATAGCCATGTAAATAACAGTGATAGGAAGTTATTAAAACACCATCACATCATCCACATAAAATAAGTGGGAAATACTCCCTAAGCTAAGTTAACAAAATTTATATGGGACCACCTCGGAAGTATACCCTATCAAACAAAAAAATAATTTTCTAAATCGGTCCATCCGTCTTTGAGTAATCGCGTAACAAACATACAAAAAAAAATACAGACGAATTGAGAACCTCCTCCTTTTGGAAGTCGGTTAAAAAACCGGCTAAGCCGTCATGCATGCATATCGAGTTACGCACAATGAAGGGTTCCGTAGTTGGGATGAATCCCAAGAACAAACTTAACATTGTAGTTGAAAAACATGTTCTCCCATACATTCCCACTGCAAATGTAAGTTTGTACGCACAATATTGAGAGATTTACCATGTTGTTTTAAGACCATAGTCTTAAAACAACATGGTCTATAGGTATTGAACTATTTTCTGTATTTTTTTTTCAAAATTTTAGGCTCAGTAGGTACTTTCGGAGATAGGGAGAATGGTCGATTCTCGTCAATTTTCTTAAATAACTTTAAAATGATTTATTTTAGTTAGCAAACTTTTTCTTTTTCTTTTTGCTCCAAAAATTGACCCCCACATTCATAATTAATTTATTTACGTTACACGTCCGTGTTTGGGTCACAGAAATACATATGTATACTAAATTTCAACTTAATCAGTCCATTAGATTCGGAGCAAATTGGCTGTGACAGACGGACAGACAGTCAGACACACGAGTGATCCTATAAGGGTTCCGTTTTTTTTCTTTTGAGGTACGGAACCCTAAAAACATTTTAAAATGATGGTAGCTTGCTTTATTGATATTGATACTTAGCTCATTTTACTATAGCGTTAATACCTACAAACACTTATTATAATATTATTAAACCATGAATTATCTTCGTGTTATAAAAGTCTACAATGTAAGATAATAAATAAAGAATGCCTGCCATTCCATCGTTAAAAGACACTGTTCCTTTCCCTTTCAGTTCACAGTTCCTATTTCCGCGGCATGTTATAGACACTGATAACTTCTTACTTGTTTCTCATTTGTTTATTTCAAACAGACATTAAACTAGATTAATAAAAAATGCATTAATTACTACAAAACATTAAGATAACACACACACACACACACAGGAAAGTCGTTAGCAACCCTAGCAGAGACTACGCTAACTTGAGGAAAACTTGCCAACTATAAGTTTTGTTCTTTTTGCATTTTTCCCGAGCGCAAAACGTTTGTTTTCTCCTTTTTTTTTTTGCTTTTAACCCGGTCCTCTTGGTTGAATCTTTTTACTCGTCGCTGAAACGTGTACCCTTTTCAGGAGTTGCTTGGCTATCTTTCTTAACTTGACTGCTTTAGAATTAGAGTGGCGTGGAGAGGGTTAGGTTGTTTATTTAATTTCTTTTTCTGGTGCCTTTTTTTGGCTTTGTGAGCTTGTTTTGTTTTTCAAGTTTACTTAGAACGGTGTTCTACGTTGAGGAATGTGAGGTAAAATTGTTATATAAATTCACAATTTAATTGACCGAGCGGGCGGAGCGAGTGAAGCGTTTCTGCTTCAAGTATGACATGTCTGTCAGTTTGTTGCTACTCCTCTACAGGTCGAATTTTACAATCGAAACTTGGTAGGTACCTATACATGTTTTTTGTCGTCGGGGATTTTTGATTCGAGGGATACTTACCTACTTCCTCCAAAAAGTGGCAAATATGGGGGCTACTGTATATCTCTGAGATCTCCTGAGATTTTGATGGTTCTTTTTTTATTTGTAAGGTAGTAAGTAACTTTAAGTTGGTCTCATAAAAGTTTGGTGAAGAGCTGATGAAAAAAAAAAATGAAAAAAGATACGGTAAATATCCCGTTATAAATAACTTTAGTGGTATATTAATTGTTGCAAAAAAGTTTGTGTTCGCGAGGTCTACTGTTCGCAGAACTACTAGTAATAAAACATATAGGTATGATTCACCGTTTTATTTTAAAACAAATCCAATTAGCTGTCCCAGTTTTTATATCGCAACGAAAAATATGAATAATAGTACTTAATAACATTTCAGTTGAGTAAATAAGATGATATTTTCCTCAAATTAAAACTTTATTTAGGTGTCGGGTAAATTACCGCTGGATTCGATGTAACTCAAAAATAAAATACGTAATGAAAATAAATATGTGTTAAGTTAAAGGTCAGGAAAACAATTTGAAAATAATTGTAACAGTTCAATTACCTCATCTAGGCGTGACCAATAAAATGTATTTATAGTTACAAGCCTAAAACAAAGATATAATTTTATTACTTAAAAAAATACACATGAAGTCTCCACAGCACTTCTTATTCCTTGAAAACTCCTTAAGTTTTTATTTGACCACTGAAGCATTCGCGAGATAGCGCCGCGGTGAAAATTAAAATAAAAAAACCTCGAGATAAAAAAGGATTCCACTTCTCAGTACGAAACTTCGCAACGTGGGAAAGCTCTACCCTCGACAAGCACTTTTTATTACTTTTCCTAACTTAATAAATACTTTCAACATTCTGTTTTTTCTTGAATCGATTACAATTAAAAAGTTATAACTGGATAACAATTCGGGACGGATCTTCCTAACAAAAATGTTTGCATATTGATGTTCTTTCGATTAATTGTATGACTTTGGTGTTTATATGAAGTTTTGCTTGTAAAACGATTATTGCGCTGCAACCTAGCACAGAGTGAATAGACCGAATAGATGAAGTTCCCAATTCATATAACTAATACCCCATAGTTTAAGCTTTAAATTGCAGCTCACACACAATAACCCTTATTAGCCCAAAATGTGTATACAAACCCAAAATGTGTACACAAATCTATTATAAAACATTATATTCAAGTAAACAACGCATCTAGCTTAAACGTAAAATCGTTGCCAAAATTATCAGCATAAAACAAAATGGCGGACAATATCCATATTTAACCGAACGTCAATACAAATTCCGCCCGACGGACGCAGGTGGAATACTATTATATTTTTTTTTATGCCCACTGCCCACCCCGAAATAGTTGGGGGCGAGGGAGGCAGTAGTTGGGAGGGAGTGCGTGACCCGCCCCCCTCGGCCAACCCACCCCCACCGGGTGGGGCCGGGGGCGAGGTTGCACCACCATGTGTGCACGCAAATTCGAGGCCCAATAATTTAAATTTCCAATAGCAATGATTAATGTTGTACAAATTCACAAACATAGGTACGAATACTTTGAATAGGTACGCGGATGGCTCGGTCGTTTTGGGTAGATATGTAAAATTTTGAATTGTAGATGTATTGGATTTCAGTGCTGCAGAATTTAAAGGATTTTTATTTGAGGTAAAGTCTGCGTGTTTGCAGCTTATCCGATTCAAATACGTATCTCAGTACTGTGACTGGTTACTTACATTTAGGTAGGTATTCTTACTGAATCATTTTTTGTTCATGAATAAGGTACCTGCATTTTTTTAGGGTTCCGTACCCCAAAAGGAAAAAGGATCACTCATGTGTCTGTCTGTTCGCCTGTCACAGCCAATTTGTTCCGAATATAATGGACGGATTAAGTTGAAATTTGGTACACGTACGTATTTCTGTGACCCAAACACGGACGTGTAATGTTGGAATGTATGGGAGAACATGTTTTTCAACTACAATGTTAAGTTTGTTCTTGGGATAAATTCATTCCAACTAGGAAATCTTTCATAGTACGTGGTCCGACACGCACTTGGCCGGTTTTTTTCACTTCGGTTTCTTTTCACATCAGTGTAGCCCTGGCTCTTGTACTATGAGTTCCTGTAGGTATCACAAGAGCCAAAAATTGATTTTATTAATGATAAATTACGTATATTTACAATCTTTTCTTTTCTCTAATCTTACCCTAATTGAGATTTACAAGATCATAACGGTATAAAAATCTTATTAAGGAGGAAGCTCCAGGTAGCCCGCGAAATTAATTTTTTTTACGTTTTTTGCAATTTGTAAGTTAGTATTAGGTTGTGTATTGATTAAAGTAAGACTCGCGACCGTAATATATATGTGTTTACAAAATTATAATAATCACAATCAGTAACACAACTCCTTAGGGTGAGTATAATCCTAAATGTCAAGATTTCATGAAATAGTCGTTCATTAGGATCCGGATTATATAAAATTAAAGAGTTGTATTAATGATTTTAATGATTATAATTCTATAAATACAAATTTCTTACGATCGCGATTCATATTCAGATAAACATACAACCTGATATTGACCTACAAATTGCAAAAAACGTAAGCAAATTTGAATTTCGCGGGCTACCTAGCGCTTTCGCCTTAACGACCTAGCAACATTACCTAACCGGTAACTCTGAGTATTCTTATAAGAATAACACCGAAAAAACAAAACACTAATAGGAAAAACTCCGATTCAAACTTTGGCTACAAATTACACATTCGGTAATGCATACAAAGCTCATACCGGCTCGAAATTCTCACTGCGGTATGCATACAACGTTGCAGTATAAATTATACCTCATAAAACAGTATTACAGATACTACCCATATCCGTTTTTTACTCAAACTTTCCAATCTGATAAAAAAAACGGAACATTTTCAAACTTCGAGATAATAGTTAGTCAGCTGATTAAAATTAAACATAATATTATACAGGGTGATTTTTAAAACATGCGACAAAATTTAAGGGGGTGTTCTACCCATCAATATGAACAACTTTTACTATGGGACCAACTAAGAAATCGCAAAAAAAAAATTACCTTCCCATGTAAAAGCACATACCCGATTGGACCATTTTGTATAAAAAGGTCGAAATTTTTTTGCGAATTCCGAGTTGGTCCCATAGTAAAAGTTGTTCATATTGATGGGTAGAACACCCCCTTAAATTTTGTCGCATGTTTTAAAAATCACCCTGTATAACACCCCTGAAGTCTCCAGGGTTAGGCAGAGAAAGGAGGGCGAGCCTATTGCCATCAACCCCGCACAAATCTAGACTCCGGGCTGCTACTGAGAAATTCCTGCTGGAAAAACCAAATAACACTTTGCAAGACCTGGGAATCGAACCCAGGATCTCATTTTCAGCAGTAGCGTTTACAACCACTAGACCAACGCGACAGAGTATTAAACATCTGCCCAGCTTTTTCCCAACTATGTTGGGGTCGGCTTCCAGTCTAACCGGATGCAGCTGAATACCAGTATTTTACAAGGAGTGACTGCCTATCTGACCTCCACAACCCAGTTACTGGGTAATACGTTACCCCTTGGTAAGACTGGTTGCCAGACTTTCGGACGACTGTCAAAGATCCACGAATGGCAGCAGGGCCCAACGGCGTAACGTTCTTTCCGAGGCACGGAGGGGTCTTGGTATGTAAAGGTCACCCATCCACGGACCTTTCGCGGCAAGTGTAGCTTAACCTGATCGATCGACCCGTGCAGCTGTTATTACTTAGCCACGAGCCCCTCTAGGTAGAATATAAAACGTTGGTTTAAGGCGATACCTAAATAAGTTGGGTGCTTTTTCGTAGCCGTTTATTTCACTATTACAGAATATATGGATTAATTTTTTGGATATATGTTTATTGACTATTTGATCAATACTCTGACTGAAGGAAAACACGATTGGGTTAAATTTCCTCGATAGAATTTAATTCCGAAAATACCTCTACCTTTTTATATTTTTTTTTTCTGTAATTCTAAAATCCTAAGTAATTTCATTGCAAAATTGCATTCAAAATGTGCGTATTAGGTAATTGAAAACTCAGGCTGAACATATTTTTGATAGATAGCCTAATTTATTTTTAAACAAATTTTATTTGGTTTGGCTCTTCTGTTTTGGATCCAGCGCATTGTTGCGCTCTCTTTTTTTCGCATGTGGATGTAATTGACTCTGTCACTTTCTTATTACCGCTCAGTTAGCTTTTTACGTATCGCCTTAAAATTATTTTGCTAATTTAGAACGATAGTTACTTGCAAACGCGTATTACGTTATACGGACGGTCGTAGGCGATAGGTACTGTTACCATGAAACTGTATAGATATCGTTTATCTATAAAAGGATATTAAATAAATATTAATAAACCATACTTAAAGTAAATTGGTCGTATAAGAACTTATTGGAGTTATGTAACGCCCGGGGCGTTGAAGGATATGGTTTGGTAGACTTATTATAATCTGTGCTTTTGGAAAGCTTGAGTGGATGCTGTTTATTTTTGATTTAATGAAGGGTGAGGTAATGACTAGCTTTTGCCCGTGTGGTTGTCGGAAAAAACTCACTACTAAAGTTTCTATAATAATATAATTCAATCATGATTCGAAAGACACGGTGGCGCCATCTATTATCATAAGAATGTTATTGTTGTTTTCCTCGGGAACTATACTTATTTTCGGGATGAAAGATCCTTGTCCGTTTCTGTACACGTGAGAACGTATATGCAAAATTTCGGGATGATCGGTACAGTGGTTTAGGCGTGAAAAGGTAACAAACAAACTTACTTTCGCATTTATAATATTATTTAGGATGAAGAAGATAATAAAAAATTACAGGTGAATGCTTTTGTTGAACAATGTTCCTTAACGCGGCTTGCGGTAGGATTTAAATAGTAGAAAACGTCACGTAAGGAAAAAGCGTTATGCCCCTGCGGCTTTCTCTCTCTCTCTCTCTTTCTATTATATGCGAGTGTGTGTGTGTGCGTGCCAGTATCACGTAAGGAACTTCGTTCCTGACGGTCCCCTGACTGCACACTTTTTTTTATGTTTTCTTATGAGATTTCCTTTCCTAGTAGAGAAGAAAGTTTGATAGAAAGTCTTCAATATTCTCATTGATATAGTTTTTTTTTTTATTATTGAAAAAACACGATTTTTTGTGTTCGTTGAGAATACCGAGATAATTAAGCCTGTCCTGCCAAAAGCGCTACAATTTCGTTCTGTTCCAAAGCGAATGAAAAGTAACAATAAAAAAAAAATGCTGCAAAAGACGCAAAAAATGTCAATCGGAACATCAAAAACTCGCGAATAATTCGCTTGCAGTATAAAACGGCGCGAAGTCTGCGTTCCAAATTCAAAAATAAATTGTGCATCGCGCACGCGCCGACCGGCCGACGTGTTTTAAAATCGACGCGCAACGAGATATGTTTAATTTTAATTTTCGAATCCACTGCCATATCTATGTTTACGTAGTTCTATATACACGTGCATTTGTGTGGGTATGTTGCAGGCGTTATTAATAGTGGTCTTTGAGCAAAATTACTAATCATTTAGGGAAAAGACTCATTTATTTAGCTCACAAAAATACGTTTATCTACTTACGGAAAAGACATTGTTTGTTAAATATTTCAATAAAAAATAAAAAAATACGTTATTTCTGTCGTGAATTAAGTAAGTACGTTCTTTAACAAAGAAATTCATGTTTTTTTAAGATCTCAAGAAATGCTAAGCGTCTAATTTTACGCAATCAGTCTGGCACTTTTATCGTTTTGCTCACATTTCCCTACAACTCTAGTAATTTTACTCAAACGCTACTTATTCTAAACGCCTACGACGGGTACATTATTGTATCTCTGTGTGAGTAAGAATCATAATGTCTATGTGTGTGGACAGATGACAGATACATGACATGTCATATTAATACGTCTTGTCTACAGCTTTTTAATGCCCTTTTTAGAGGTAGCCAGTATTAATCTGTCAAATGGTTTTAGTTTACGAAGCTATGCTAAGCTATCTTGAAGGTAGGTACTAAATTTCATGTGTGATATAATACTAGCTGCTGTCTCCGGTTTTACTCACATCCTAGGGAATATACAGATTAAAAGTATCCTATAAGTTAATCCAGGTGACTACCTATGTGCCAGAATCCATCCAAATCCGTTCAGCAATTAAGTACAGAGTAATTAATTGAGTAACAAACATACAAAACGATTATAATATTAGATAGGCTTTAGTAAGAGGTTACCGTTCCATTGCCTCCGAGCATCTGAATTAAATTAAATCTAGTGATTAGCCTTAGGTATGCAAACGTACAGAAATCGTGCCCATAGCCATACTTTGAAAACTTAATGAAGTATAATGTCATAATTTGTTTTCCCATTTAAGTACTCACAAGGACTTGCCGACGTCAAAAAAGGACATTAAAAATACCACAACCCAACTCTTTTATCTTGCAACATTTTTAATCTTTTATAAAACAAAAAGCAAAGTTCTTTTTAAAAGACAAATTAAATTAAATTTTCTTAAGTCACGTCCCGAGAGACACGTAGATTTTAATCATTATTATTTGAGTTTATATTTTTTTCCCATTATTTTTTACTTAAAAAGGTAAAGTTTTATACCTTTTTTGTAATGTCTGCGAAGTTTTTAACAGACCTATAATTATTATGTTGCAAAACTTGGCTCTGTAACTGAATTCCTTTGCCTTTGTGAAATGTAAACGAGAATAATTGTCAATGTCTATGATTGTGTTCTTTTGTTCTATAAAATGGTTGCACATTTTTAGGTTTGCTTTATTATAACAAATCCTAAAACTCATTCTTTAGATGTAAACTCTTGCAACACCAGTAACATGTAGGTAAATCAGTTTCAGAACCCTTCGTTTTTGAACGGCCACAATTAGGTACACAAAAATTATTCGTGATTAAACATTAGATCACGACAAAGATGGAAGAAATTGACAGCTGTCAATTAGCACAAATAGGTCTTTAGAGCTTTAGCATATTTTAGACAGCATTTAAATCAAAATCAAATCATTTATTTCTTTGCAAACATGGGAAATAATTGGAGATAGATGTTCTTTTATAATAAGGTTCTCCATACCTTACCATCACATAGTAGAGTAGTATGCAAAAGTAGGTACATACGCCAGCACATCAAGCTACTCGAAACTTTGAAATTACACCCATCAACCTTGAACCTAAAGCTTTAGCGAAAAAGTTGAAAATCCTTTAAAGAAATTTGTCAGATTGTAGTAGCTTGATGTGCTGGCGTCTGTACATACAATTCTAAATTTAAATTATGGGTATTCTTTGGTAAAATGCTTATGTTCAATATACTCTCTCCACTAGGTTATTCACTATTTGACACCTGTCAGTTGGATAATTTCCAGTTGTAATAAGGATTAAATTCGCAAAACACATATTCGTTAGTATGAAAATGACAGGTGTCAAAAAGGGAATAACCTAGTGGGCAGGGTATAGTTCAATATAAAATACTTTACAGCGATGTCTTCCAACATTCTTGTTTTAACCCGAAATAAAACTGGCCGTAGATATTATAACTTTAGCATCGTCAGTTTCCACAGAATAAGCACTGACGTATAAAATAAGGACCATTTTAATCATAAATATGACAATAATATTGTTTTATCTCAGTAAATTATAGTATCTATCTCAAAAAGCCGACCCAGGAACAGACTAACTGTCTACATAAGAATGTTTAATGCCTACGCAGTCAAGTCAAAGGTGGCTAGAAGGTACTTTTGTATGTAAATCGAACGCGTAGGCTTCAGGATACCTAGGTCTAGCCTAGGCTTTGTAATACCTGGATTCCAGTTAGCTTTGAAATGTTTTTAAGTTTCTAATTGGGTAGCTGTTTTATGGTGTTATTTTTAAATTGTGGGAGTGATGTATAAATTGAAATGTTATAGTACCTAGGAGTTTTTGTTTAATTAATGTTTTTTTGATAAAAGTAAAGGCAGTTTTGTGAGCTGACATCACCATCTGTATTCATTTAAAATAACTACACTTTATTTAAAAAAGAAAAAATGCTTAAGTATACTAAAAAAAGATTCCTATCTTTTTTAACCGACTTCAAAAAGGAGGAGGTTCTTAATTCGACTGTATGTTTTTTTTTGTATGTTTGTTACGCTATTACTCAAAGATGGATGGACCGATTTGGGAAATTCTTTTTTTATTTGAAAGGGCTTCCTATAGGAGTGGTCCCATAAAATTTTTGTTAACTTTGATTGGGTAGTTTGTGAGTTAGCTTCAATAATGCGTATTTTTTCTACTTAGTAGGTACGAGTATATGTGGATGATGTTTTAATCTACATAAGCGGATGGTGTATTAATAACTTGCTATCACTGTTATTTACATAGCAGGTAGTGTTATTCGAATTTGTGTGAGGTAGGTACCACAACTAAAAAGTGAAAAATAAGAACAAAACACTACAAAGTGAAAATTAACTTTAATTTCGGAAGTCGGTGGCCAAAAACGAAAATACAAAACCAAAGACACCGACTACCGAAATTAAAGTTATTTTTCAATTTGTAGTGTTTTGTTTTGGAAGTCTTAAGAAAAAGTTTTTATATAGTAAAAAAATGTTTTGGTTTTTTTTAAGTAATTTTTTCTTGGATTTTTTAAAATTATTTTTCTTTAAAAATAATATCGAAAAACCTAATATACCCACAAATTAACCAACTATAAATCCGTTCACGATCTAAAAGATACCATCCTTTACCATCGCACATCGGCCGAACTGTGCTAAGGTAAGCGCCTTTCCCTTCCATTTATTCATAGTGAAATAACAAAAATAGCTATACTGTTCACTACCAGCATAACAAGACCCCACGCTAAATTTAGTTCCGTCGCGTTTGAGGGTTAAGTTACACTCGTTGGTTCACGCGTAGGTTGTGCAAGCTGTATACGTTGAAAAATGGCCGCGGAGCCACAATAGTATAGGGAACGGCGAACCCGGAAGACATATTGACCATAGACAAGATTAATCTTTGGTACGGTTGATTTTTTTTTTTTTTTTGTGGAAATCTGTTACCTACGTATAATAGGACATTTATGGGAATGTGTTATGTTAGGGTTTGATTTAAGTTTAAGTTAGTAATAATCGTTATTTTTTTATGTTATTGAGTCTGATCATGTAACGTTTTTCAACGAATTGAAAGTACTGACTTAGCTACGTTCTCCAATTTGAATTGTCAACTCAGTTATCTTTGAGTACCAGGGCGACCGAGCTTTGCTTGGATGAAAATATAGAAAAAATGAATTTTCCCAGACATAAGATCTAGCTTGATCGATTTTTTGCCCCCGTAAACCTCTATATTGCAACTTTCATCGAAATTGTTAGAGCCGTTTTCGAGAACGTGATTGCTAATATCCTATATACTAATATTGCTCATTTAATAGTACAAGATATAAAAGTTGTCTCGAATATATAGTCTAAAATCTACTTTGATGAAGAATAGTAAACAAAAACCAATTTTTTTTCAAGTTTTTTTTTTTTCTAAAAAGAGAATGTTTTCTAATAAAAATATTCTACAAATTACAGAAGGTCTATCAAGTAAACTAATGATAGATAATGTCACATAGCTACTAGACTAACTACATTTTAATTAAAAACCACTTAACCCCTCTACTACCAGACATAGACAATCCATTTAAAAATACCAATAAACTTTTATAGATGTTTGCTATTATCTGAATGAAAAACTCTATAGCACTCTTATTTATTGCCCATTGATGTAATCTAAGACTATTATTATTATATGTAATAGTAATAATAGAACGCTATCATTATTACCCTTTGACTTAAAAAAAATGTGCAGTGCTGAAATTGATAAAAGATAAAATGTTAAAGAACACTTTTCTCTGAAGAAATTTCAAATCGATACCCACCTACTCCTAGCCATACATTTTGTTCTTATTATAAACAGTTTCTCTATTCAAATATCGAGTAAAAGACCTTTCCTCTCAACTGTGATTTTTTTTTTTTGATTCCGTCATTGTCCTGCCCTTATTCCAAATTATTTTTTAAGGTCGACGCAACATGTCCCTTTTTTCCATTCTTTTCTATTAGTCATCATCTCGGTAGTCAATAATATAATTATATAGTATTTACTTATATGTTTATATATTTTAGCTTTAGGTATTTATATGTTATTTTTTTACGTTATACGTGTGCATATTCATATTTTTCTCTTCTCCTTTCGCAGGTCAAATTTAATATACGTAATATATAATTTCGAAAATTTTTTTAAAGAAATAAGAGGTATCTTTGCCTACTCAAAATTATAATTATGTCGTATTTCTTTGTATTTTACTTTGTCTATAAATATTTTTATATGCTCTATAGTGGTATTACGTTCGCTGTTTAAAACGAATACACATTAGCAACTATAGATTTTGGCAACATTTCCAAAATAAATAGTGAACATAAGTAGGTACCTATGAATGTTTTTTTTTATTTAAGTATAAGTCAAAAGAAATACACTGTCTGTCCACTTAAAAATATATCTTCAAGTTTATTAAATATACTTAATAACAAAAAGACTCCTTACGTAATTCAAAGTTTTCTTGTAAGTAACTGTATATCAACGTATCAAGCAGAACTGTAATACATATTAACATTAAAACCATCAATGAACGATTCACACTAGGAATCTCTGTCACAGCTGTACTTACACATACTTAAGACTCTGTATGTAAGAAATACAAATATTTTGCCTCGAGACGGCATTCGAACCCGTGACCGCATTGGTAGCGGTCGCACCTTTTAGGTATTTCATTCAGGTTTATTTTAATGCACTTCTACGATTATTTTTTTATAAATAATTATAAATTAAATATGATAATTATATTCAGCAAGTCTGTTGGATAAAACACTTTCACAGGTCAAATATTTTTCTTAACTAGGTACGTAGAAAAGGTCGGTGTTTCCTACCTAACTACCTCTAAGAAGAAACACCGAAACAAACTCGAGAGGTCATCGTCTCTTTTAAAGTCAAACCAACCAAACAAAGCGAATCAAACCAAACCGAAAATCCGCTCATTTCTCAAACCGTGCCATATTGAGGCCTCTTTTATAATAATTATTTATTAAAATAATTATAATTTTATTATATGTTCAAGTTTAGAACACCATTCGATTTTTAAAAATGTATTCATCTGTTTATGTATGCAAACGTAACACGTGTTTAAATTAAAGAATAAATTATACATATTCTAAGGTTAGAACATAATCACCACGACACAGCAAATAATCACCGCTTAGGAACTAGAATAACCGTGACACATCGGTGATTATTGACCGCACCTATGCCACATATTAATACAGACAGGACATTTCGCAGCTTAGGTATGATGCTACAAGTACGCGGCGGGCCTATCTCACTAGGCCAATTCAGTAGGACTGCCGCGGTCAGAAGGGATAAGTAACGCGTTAGAAAGAGAGGCAACTTGTAGGTGGATATAACTGTAGGTAATAAGCGTTGTGCAACCTGAATTGCGCTTTATTGTGCCGTAGCAAGAGTCGCTTTTTATTTAAATGATTTTGCGAACTGTCTCATCTGTGTTAATCTGTGCCTATGCTAAGCTAGGTTTTATTCCAGGAATACGATCCGAGACCTCGTTTTAGACATTCACTTTTATAATGTGGTGAAACGGCAAAAAATTACCTAATACCTACCTACCTATATAGTACCTAGCTATTACATAGGAACTAGCAGAGATAAACAACTTTGGTAGAATCGCTATGTATGACAAAGTTTCACAATAAAATAATTTTAAATTATTTAGGCAAAATACATTAAAAATACTTAACAAAAGCATAACCAAAGCGTAATCAATTGTTATTATTTTTGAATTGCACTTTATTGTGCCGTAGCAAGAGTCGCTTTTTATTTAAATGATTATGCGGAGTGCCCATCTGTATTAATCTGTGCCTATGCTAAGCTAGGTTTTATTCCAGGAATACTATCCGAGACCTCGTTTTAGACATTCACTTTTATAATGTGGTGAAACGGCAAAAAATTACCTAATACCTACCTACCTATATAGTACCTAGCTATTACATAGGAACTAGCAGAGATAAACAACTTTGGTAGAATTGCTATGTATGACAAAGTTTCACTATAAAATCATTTTAAATTATTTAGGCAAAATACATTTAAAAATACTTAGGAAAAGAATAACCAAACCGTAATCAATTGTTATTATTTTCCAATAGTGCTAGTTTGCTATTCGATTTACGAAAATAATTAAGATCTTTATTATAATTAAAATAAAATGAAATAATTGTTAACCCCAAAATAATTATTTTTGAAAACAATAATTATTGAACAAACTGCTCTAAATAAACCCTAATATTAATAAAACAAACCAATTAATTCAAAAATTACCAACAAGGACAGCGCGATCACCAAATACAGTCAATAAAACCTACGAGCTAATATTTAAATCACTTTTATCGGCTAACTAATAAAACATACACACTTATAAAATTTACTGGCAATAAATATGGCGATCGGACCGTTACAGCCTACACCAGATACACATACATATCTATCTAGTTGCATCTAGGAAATAATTCTACAATAATCTTAGTCCCTCACGCGTATAATATGCACGCATTCTTCCCAGACATGCAAAATTCACATACACTAACAAAGCCCAGGACTCCATAGACATACGCGTCTCTGTGTGAGTAATGCGCCTGTGTGCGTGCGTTCAACGACCTATGCATTTGCTTGCAGTACAGGCTAAAAGTATGCGTTCGTTTTATTATGGTCTTATTTTAAAAATGGAACGCCACGTTCGGTTTCTTTCGCGTTGGGTTAGGTCGCGGTCGTGATTTTTCGGCTTTTTAACAAACGTGCCCCGACTGGCTGAGATTGTTTCGAATTTCGAACTGGTTTGCGGTTCCGTTGTGTAAGATTACCGTTAGTGTTCGATTTTCGAACGCCGATTGTTCTAATTTTGATGTTTGGTTTAGCTTTAATATGGGAGCATATGGTTCAGATCTTTAAGATCGGGTCTTAAAAACATTGCTCTCGTTAATTATTAGGGTCAGATGCATTGTGTTGCGCTAGCTCTCACTCAAATATGACATTATGTGTGTTCTATAAATGGACTCTACTATCAGCTATAAACGAATTGCAAGGAATTAAAACTGCGATAGCAATATAAGGGCAGAAGCATCAGCACTGTAACTTTATGTCAGGACTCCAATTCAACCAAATCTGGATATCGACTCCTAAAAAATTGCTATTGGCACCTAATCCAGATATATAGGCGAAAGTTCAACAAAAACTTAAATCTAGCCTTCTTTACAGGGGAACGCCCATACAAATGCCATCTGCCGGACTGCGGAAGAGCTTTTATCCAGCTCTCGAACCTACAACAACACCTAAGGAACCATGACGCTCAAGTGGAAAGAGCTAAAAACCGGCCTTTTCATTGCAATATTTGTGGGAAAGGCTTTGCTACTGAAAGCAGTTTGAGAACGCACACGGCAAAGGTCAGTATCTAAATGTAATTTTTTTGGCGGTTTTATTACGTTACAAATAAATTAGATTTAAATTGATTGAACTAAGATTTTGGAATTTTAAGTCTTTGTAAAAAAATATCTCTACTTTAGTCATCAATTCACTCAGACATCATGTAATTGTTTCCCCTTAGATTAAGTCCCGAAAATATGATAAAAATCTTGGTGAAAATTAGTTGCTAAGACATTTGGCAATGTTGCGTGTTTCCTTTATTTTTCGAGAATTTTCAAGTTCCCCAAAAACATGGAACTTGTTTTGTTGTTTACAATAATTTCAGCATTTTAGTTTTCATTTCAAAATTATCTGCAAACCGAATTGGAAATTTTATATTAATTTGCATTTACAAATCAAAATTGAGTTTTGGCCAAAATATTATTTTCAAAATTCCCTTTCGACTGTACTTATATATTTTTTTGTTATGTGTTTTTATTACGAATGTGTGCTAATCTTTGAACTGCTATGCCCGCATCGCCACCGCCGGTGGAACAGGAGCTTCAGCTGCACCTTGGTGTTTTGCAGCAACACGCGGCACTCATGATAGGTGGCGCAACCGCCACTCCCTGCCCAATATGCCACAAAGTAGTTTTCGGAGGCGAAGCCCTAGTCGAACATATGAAGAACACTCACAAGGACCCCAATGCATCCGGCGTTGCGAGTAAGTTTCACAGTGTTCGGCTTTTTCAATATTCGAAGGATTGGTCCGTTTGAAAAAAAAGAACTCCCTCAATCGCGAACGTCGATAAAGAAGTTCCTTTTTTGAATTCTCTCGAAATTTGAATGTCGATAAAGACGGGCCATTTCAGATTCAGAAATGGAATGTCATTGACATTCTTTTTTCAATTTGTTTGGGTTTAGTTTTAATTTAGATATTAATTATCTCTTCTATCGCTTACGTATTTTTCAAAATTGTAATAATAAAATGAATGATTTTATTTTAATAATGGCATTGTTAAAATCATTTTATTCTAATAATGTATTTTTTACGTTACAATAGGAGAGATAAATTAGCATGTAAGTTATGTCACTGGAAGTTTGTAACTGGTCATCGGAACAACGCGATAAGTCGTACTTATCTAACATTAAAACGTTATAAAAGCTTCCAGCTGGCACAAAGCCATGAGGGGTGTTGGTTTCAATATCAACGTAAAACAAAAACGTATCGTTTCCATAAATCTTAAATGTTAACTTAATAAATAAGCGCTGAACGCGGTCCGGGGAATAGCTGTTATTGTTTTAGCATCATTCTGAGGGTAGTGTGTTTTGCAAACATTTCTTGCTTGTCCCTGGAAATACAAATTCTTCGGATGGCGTTCAGTCTATATTATCATAACATGTTTTGTTTACGTATCTAATGGCAGCGTTTTCCTCGTTTTCTATCATCAATTCCGTTTCGAAGTCATCCAGTGTTCAGTTAATTGGTTTCTGTTTTGGTTTTACTTATTGATTTATTTAATCTCCATTTGTTTTCGCGTTTTGAGTTTGGTTAGATGAATGTAATTTTAAGTGTTCAGACGGCATTTTGTTGGATGAAAGCCCTTTACGTAATTGTTATGGGAGAAACTCTTTCATAAAATTACAAATAAAATTATTATTACACAAAAATGGTTGCCCAAAAATAAAATCAAACCCTTTCACAATAACGTCACCAACAAAGTACAGTCACATCAAAATTGCACTAACAATGGAACTAACCTGTATTTTTTTTCTTTTTCCCTCCCTAACCTACTAACCCACCTAATCCTGGTGACTAGGCCCTCCAGCCACGTCACCGTACCCAGCACAGGCTAAACCTGTTGATCCTTACATAGCGAAGCGACGGACGGCGAACCACCCCTGTCCTGTCTGCGGCAAGCACTACGTGAACGAGGGTTCCCTGAGGAAGCACCTGGCTTGTCACCCAGAGACCCAGCTGACCAGTGGACTGAGGATGTGGCCGTGCTCCGTCTGTCAAGCTGTGTTTACGCATGAAAGTGGTAAGTGATCATTGTATTTAGTTGACAGTCCTCATCATAATCATCATTTCAGTCGAAAGGCAGATCAACCGGTCCTGTGCTTCTCGCATCGCATTTTGACTGTCCTAAATTGGTCAAAATTGTCTTGAACGCTATTGTCAAGCATAAAGAGGCGTAAAAAAAACTCAGTTTGGTAATTAAACTAAATTAGAGGATTAAATAAGAAGTACGAACGTTTGGCTACTTATCTTTATCGTCAAAAGATAGATGCTTCATCATCTGCTTAGCCTTTTCCCAACTATGTTGGGGTCGGCTTCCAGTCTAACCGGATGCAGCTGAATACCAGTATTTTACATGAAGCGACTGCCTATCTGAACTCCACAACCCAGTTATTGGGTAATATGATACCCCTTGGTAAGACTGGTTGTCAGACTTTCTGGCTTCTGTCGACCTGAAACGACTGACAAAGATCCACGAATGACAGCCGGGATTAACGGCTAGATAGAAAACATTGATGCATAATGATGAGAAAACGGCCAAAAAATGTTTGAATAAGGACAAACTTTAGACCATGAAATATTGATATTCACTTCCCAAAGTACCAACAGAAACAAATTAGTTAATTATTCCATAGGTACCTGACTGCATATTTGTCTAATATTGACTTCAAGTCGTATCAGTCAAATATGCAAACACCTCGTCGATAACAGCCAGCTCGTAGTTGTTAAAACTTGACGCAGAGATAAATCTCAACACGGACTAAAGCATAAAATGTTTTTGAACCGGAATCGAATCTCGTTCCCGAAGGACATTTATCATAGATGCCGTGAAGCCGCAGGCAAAAGCTAGTTATGAATTTATTAACCAAACAATGTATTTTCGTTTTCTAATCTTTCTTTTCCATTCACGTCCTAACAATAGAACCAACAAAATTGGTGGATATGTAATTAATTGCAACACGGATACAAATATATTATTCATATAGAAATGACCAAATAAATTTTGGTCCCTCTTTATTATTTTTGTCACTCATTTGCTATTCACTATTCCAGGTCTCCTCTCCCACATGGAACACATGAGAATGGAACCGAAACATCAGTTCGCCGCCCAGTACGTACTGTCCAGAGCGGCAGCCGAGAGACGAGAGAGGGACATCATCGCCGCCGTCTCGGCATCAGCTGGAGGTTCTGGCCTCTTGAACCTCGCGCCACCCTCCCCAGCACACTCAGACTCATCCTCTAACGGACGACTGTCTTCCTCTGCCGGCTCTGAAGCAGGGGCAGCAGTCAACAAACTCACAGACCTACTCAGATCAGCCAATAACGGACACCAAGCATACGGAGACGAAAGAGTCGCAGCCATAGCCGCGGCCGCCGCCAACATGATGGCCCAGCCTGGCGAAGGTGCTAGTGCCGTGCAGGTAGCCGCTGCCAACCTGGTATCCGCGATGAGGCAGCAACTGGCCAGAGAGCCACCCTCGGCTCAACCACCTGCAGAAACTCCGCCCGCACCCTCTGAAGCCGCACTGAGAATCCAGCAAGCTGAGGCCCTTCTACGAAGTCAAGCGGAAGCGCTGCGACTTGCCGTCTCCCAAGCCGCTGCGGCCCACGGCAATGAGGCCGCCAGTCCTTTAAGACACAACGGAGGTTTCCCTCAGCAACCGCCGAACGATGGAAGTGGACAGATATCACCTGAACTAGTGGAGGCATTCAGAATCGCACAGGAGCAGCGACTGGAGCAGGCTCTTAGATTGCATGATCCAAGAATGTTGGGTTTTAACCTGCCGTCGCCGGTGCAACAGGCGGCGCAGCAAGCTGCCCAGCAAGCCGCGCAACAAGCGGTAGCTGCTCAGCAGGCGGCTGCACAACAAGCTGCTCAACAAGCTGCCCAGCAGGTGGCGCAGCACGCAGCCCAGGCGGCGCAACAGGCCGCACAGCAGGCCGCTCAGCAGGCCGTCCAGCAACAACACATGCAAGCCGCACAAGCTGCTCAAGCCGCTCAAGCTGCCCAACAAGCAGCTCAACAAGCTGTCCACCTCCAGCAAAATCCTCAGCCATGAAAATTCAGCTATTACTAATCCGATGCGATTTCGACGCAATAGATATAATTTAGTTCGTAAAACTTAGTGAAAAATTATAAAAGCAGGACTTTTGTATTTTTTGGATGGAAAATTATTTCTCGGCCGGAGTTTGTACGAAATCGCCTCTGATTGGTAATTCGTAATTAATTTGTTATTTTACCGAGTTAGTTTTGGACTCTAAAAGTGTTTTTACGTTTAACTTTAGCCGGCAAAAGTATACAATTATGAAAAAAATAATATGAAGTAATAACATTAATTTAGATAGAACTAACTGTTGTAAATAGGGAATATTTTAGCGGAAACAAATTTTACTGTAAATAAAATAAAAAAAGTACCTAAAATAGTTGAATGGATGAACAAAATGGAACAAAAACTCGCCCGAACAAGTAATTAGATGTAGAGTTACGACAAATAATATTACAGTGCAATCTTCTATTATTTGTTTGGTTAATATTGAGTGTTTTATTAGAAATATATATTTATTTTTATTAGCTTTACCACAGAGCAGTGAATTTCTTAGCTTAGTACAAACTTTTGGATGTGCCAAACTGGTTTAAGCACGTTTTTATCGCATTTAGCGACGGTTTATTGCAATATACATAATTAGTTGCTTTATGTTTCCATAGGATATTTTTATTATTATTATTATTCAATTTTAATCATTATTTTTATTAATCTTTTCACGCAATAACACGTCTTATGCTAGTCACGTTTTGAACGCACAAAATAATTATATTTAACAAAAGAAAAAAAAGAATTTATTTTTACTTTTTATTGTCATTTCAAAATTTTTCTTATTTCTTGGCGTATTTTATTTTTAAATGCCATATTAGATAATAATTATGTAAATACCGTAGCACTTTACGTAAATGTTGATGCTTTTGTTTTATTATAACTTAAAATAACAGTTTATTTTAACATTATACGATTAATTTTACTGGAAAATAATTATTTACAAAATGATTTGTATAGTTGTATATATAAAAAATATTCATTATTTTTTCAGAAGACTGCCGTTACTTATCTTTTGTATGTAAATAAATCAAAATGGAATTGTAATTGATAAATAAATAAAAAATAGCGATTTTTCACTGAACTTACAGTCAACAGGATAATAATATAGGACAATTATTGATAATAATTGGACTAAACGTCGAAGTAAAATAAAAGTAAGATCCAATAGTAACTTTCGACGGAAATAACCTTGAGTAGACAAACTAAAACACAAGACATTCTTTTCATCACGGATGTTCACACAGCCCAAATACTTACATTTTTTATTTATATTTTAAAACAATCATAATTAAACAGCAATAGCCCAGAAATCATTTCTACATGATTAATAGTTGCACTCTGCAATTATATAATCATTATATCAATAAACTTAACAATGCATACAGTTGCCGCAATAGATTTATAGTTCACGATTGCAAAATATCCCCCAATTCTGAAAAAATATGAGGGATTTCTTGCAATTTCAAATTTAAGAGAATGTCAAGTGTTGCCGAATATTAATTCTTTTTAATATTATCAACATGTATTATAATAAGGAACAATTTATGTGAACCAAATGAATATATTTTATTTCGTTCATATAAGTTGTATTATACGTATACTCGTAACATATAGGTAAGGTAAAAATAAGCTGATTTTAATGTACGTAATTATTTCATTCTTGAATTAATATTGGTATTTTCGTGCAGTGATCTACATTACATCAAAACGTGTAGATAATGTCGCTGCTGCGTTATATCAAAGTAAATAGGAAAAAAAATCAATGCAATAGCCCAAAAATCATTTTTTATTTCCGTATAGTATTCCTATTTTTGAAGAAGAAAGGTGTTTTAATTGAAAAATGATTTCTTATACTTAATTTTGTTTATGAAATACACAACTTTTCGACGAAGATTTATTAATTTTTTTGGTGCGGACAGGCAAGTTACATCGAGACGCGAATGGTTACCCGATACCGTATACATTATTATGTTTTCTAGGAAACGTGAGCAAAAATTCAATTATTGGACGTGAAAACTATTTTGACTGATAATAAACCAAAAATATGATAATCGCAATAAAATTCCAAGTGAACGGATCGCTATTTATGTAAAAAATGTCCTCATAAATTTAATATATAAATAAATTAATATAACAACAAAAGAAGTTCCTATGAATATTGTATAAAAGGTATTGTTTTAAATTTAGGTCTTAGTAGAAGGAAAAATTTATGAACGTTTGGTATTTTTAAAGTTATAATTAATGAACCATCATGTTAGGGAACTTAACTCGGAGGGTGTCGAGTTGTACAAAAATAAAAAAAGCACGGATCGTGAATCCTAACATTAGATTTTTAGATCAAAAGTTACGTTTCCAAGAAAGTGTTCATGTCGCATCGCATCGTGCTTCACATTTTTGTGCGGCGTACTTTTACTGTAAAAAAAAAAAAATATTTGTAAAAAAATATTCGAGTTGTATTTTCGAGACGGTAAAATTTAATTATAAGAATTTTTTGATTAAGATACAAAAATAAAATGAGAAATAGTGTTTAGGTATTTACGCCACACAAAAATGTGAGTGAAAACGTATTTTCTGTGATCATCGAAATGGAATAGTTATAACAGATCGTGTCTGCGAGTTGTCAGAGGTTACTTTTAAGTTTTCGACGGTGAATTTTTTTAACGTTATTACGGAAAAAAAATTAAAAAAATGTTTTTCTACATTTATTTTATGACGAAAAAATTCATAGTTAAGCAGTGTACATTAAATATAATGCCTAATTAACAGAAAAGGCGATGTACTGGATCGCCGAAGTCAAAGAATATTACATTTGTTCACATTTGTAATATTTTTGGCTGTTTTTTAGTATCAATAGTACTGGATTCAGTTGACGTCATTTCACGTGCGGTGATTAGTCTGCATGAATCTCAATTTTTATAATGCGCTGTCAGTTTTTTGTATGGATACGACGCCTAGTTTAATTGGCTATTAATTAATTATAAAGTTACATTATTGCGTTATTTAATTGTTTTGTTACTAGAAAAATTCGTTGATGAACATTTTTTGTGTCGCTTTTTTAATGTTCGATAAAGTTGACATCGTTCATTGTTTTTCTTCGGGCAATAAAAAAGTGACTACGAGTAATAAGTACTTATAAACTGTTCTTTCATCAGAACATCGAAATCGCGACCTACAACTTGCGATTACATTACATTTTTTATTTCAAAGTTAAGCGAAAATATTAACAGCGGCTGTTCTAATGAATTGTTCAACTTTCGAAAATTGTTGCTTTATAGTAATATTGGAGCAACATTTTTCTTATCCTTGTATAAAATGCATGCACTGGGAAATATACTGGAGACTATCTTTGTATAAATAATATTCAATGTTAAGATTGATGCGTAATAAACTTCATTGTTTGGGGTAAAAGTAAAACTCTATTTTGTTTGAGGGTAAAATCTAAAATTATGTGTTCGACACAATTTCGGTAGGTAAATGAAGAAATGAAACTAATGAAATACGGGATGAAAAAAATAAACCGAAATTGAGTGATGTATTTTAAACTTGAAGGTAAATATTGCTCTTTAAACATGGCTACAGCAGTTGATAATATTTTTCAAAATTGTTAAGTTTTTAAAAAAATGAATTGCTGTTGATTTCACTTATACATCCTTATTGACCGTTAAAGTTATTTAATTTATCGCTTGTTCGTTTACGTGGTTTGTATTTCAGCTTGTTTTATGACATATATAGCTAAATATACATCATTAATCATATAATTAAGTGTAGTCAGGATAGCCAGGTTTTCAATTTAACTCACAATAGTAGTCTTATATCTTAATGTATCGTAAGTTAGCATAATTAATGTAATGTAATACCAGAAACTATTCATAAAGAAACATTTAAAAATGTTTATTTATAAATGGTTGAAAATATAATATAAAATAAGCACAAAAACTGCGTTTTTATATTATACCGTAGTAAACAACGAATAAAAAAAAAAACAAATAAATACAAAAAAAAAAATATCAGTGTACTTAAACGTACTTAAATGTCATAGATAATGGAATTTATTATTGGTGTTTTTACGGGAACTTATTATAATATCCCGTTATTGCGTCGTATCCACTTTAGTAAACATATTTTTAAGAAAAAAAACTATGCAATCATCAAAAAATTTCGTATTGTCATTTTAGAAAAATAATGGTGTTTATTTTAAGTCAGATAACAAAATACATTTCAAAAGTCAAACTTTAACTATATATTTTTTAAATGGGGTAAAAATGAAAATGGGTTTTAATATAAGGGTAACTTTGTTAAATCAACCACTGACAGCGCATTCATTTTTGTCTACTTTATCGTATTGCCTAGCCTCTGTAATGTCACATAGGGCATTTGCGTTGTTACAAGCGTTTTGTTAAATTATCGTTAGGTAAAATTACTCTGTTTTTCGCAAAAACTTTACCCAATTGGTGTAATTCTAGTCTTATCTTTTTTATCCTTAAAAATAATGTCGTGATTGATTAAAAAATATTGTTGTAGGTACGTTTTTGGAAACAGTAAATTGTAAAAATAAAAATGAAAACTTGTATAAATCAAAATTATTGTAACTACAATATATTTCGGCGTAAAAATTGTAAAATTCAAAATGTTTAGACGATAGAATAAAAATTTACGGTTTAGGTAGAAGTCAAAATTCGTGTTTGGCATGCTGTATTTAAACATAAAGAAGTAAAAATTAAACAAAATTGTAAATAAATTTTAGAAATGTGATGTGACGATATTACTGTACCTAATCGATGTTTAGGCGAATAAACATACATGTTGGATATTTATTAAATCTCTTAAGTAATGAGTGTTCACGACAGAGAATTTTTTGTTTTAATATTTTGTAATTTTTATTTTATTTTATTATTATTTCTCGTGTATAGAGTTGTACCCTATAGTTTTAAGTTTAATAATTATTAAAAATTATTAATATAAAATGATGCCATGTTTTTAAGTAATTATTTTAGATTTACTCGATGTGTTTATTAAATATTATATTTTTTATAAAAGTTATTATTTTTTTTTGTACTCGATATTTAGTCAAAATAAGAACTGCTATGTAATTTATAGTTAAGTTTAGCGTTGTTATGTTAAGCAATATATTTTTAGTTATTACATTTTATTGAACAAATTTAATTAACCCATTAATTTTATTGTGAAAAATATAATTTTAACAACGGAAAATGCTTACTGTGTCATTAAATTGAGAATAGTGACTATTATTGCCGAAACGGTTAGCTATAATTATTTTAAAAAATAAAAAGGATGATTCATAGGTGCGTTTTTCTTTATAAATCCCATCACTTTCTTACAGATTATGCACCTAGTTATTTTGTTTCTTAAGTTTTATTTTACCTGTTTTATCGTTTCACAACAATTTGAGTGAAAATCAAATAAAGTCTCCCAATGATAAAATAGTCTGAATGAATTCAGAAAACTTAATAATATCCTGTGAACAACAAGTAGCGCTATCTGTTGTTGAGTAGTTGAACTAAACGCAAATATAAAATCTAGTTGGATTCTTGTTGGCTGAGAATCGCTGCTAAATAGAGCGGTTATTAAAATTACATACTTTAATATCATTATTTTACTCATTATCATTTTCAAAACAATCATTGGAAGATGGGTACGGTATACCAAAGAGCAATCCAGCTTCAAGCATCATCATCTGCCCAGTTTTTCCGGTGGTGATGCACCTAGCTTGCTGCCAATCTGACCTCCATTACCTACCTTACGTACAGTGGGTGCTTTGGTAAAACTGGCTGTCAGACTTTCAGGTTTTTGAGTCCTCCTTTCATAGATTTAGAAATGACTCAATCGAGAATTAATTAATTCAGCTTAGATAATAGAATGATGTATAAAAGGGGTGACTAGTCACCCCTTTTTTTCTAGTTGATAGGCAATTATAATCTAGATTATAATTGCCTGTCAACTTATCATTCTACCAAACATTCTACCAAAATTATATTTAAAATTTGTGATCAATTGGATGTTTGTTATTCAAACAAAGGCGGATGACCTGGGTTAGGACCTCATGTGTCTACCTTCAAACCGAGCCACAGCAACGCTTCTTGGCGAGAAAACTTGGCTAATATGGTGGTAGTGTTTATCAGTGGGAACTTGTAAATGGCCTTCAGTTTCATATTGTGGACATTGTGTACGTTACCTGTAAGTTTCCCGAATAAAATAAATAAAATAGTACTTCATCAGACTAGCTCTTCCACATCCCATTATAAACATATAAGTTCCTTAAACTGCCATCTGCTATTTATTATAGAAACTATTAAAGTGTTTGGTTCAGTTTCGTAAAAGTTAAACAGGCGCCATCTAGTTTTGTTTATTGGCACTTCTTATGCAACGCTGTTTGCAAACTAGGTTTGGACGTACATACAAACAATCCTTGAAAATAGCGCCATCTATTTCATGGTAATAATACTAGTATCAAAATCTCGGCTATCATTCGTGTATCTTTGACAGTCGTTACAGGTCGTCAGAAGCCCGAAAGTCTGACAACCAGTCTTACCAAGGGGTATCGTATTATCCAGTAACTGGGTTGTGGAGGTCAGATAGGCAGTTACTCCATGTAAAATACGTTATTCAGCATCCGGCTACATTTTCAAGCCGACCCCAACATAGTTGAGTACTAGTATCAAAACTGCGCCATCTGTGTGAATTAATTATTACTAGTAATACCACTGGGTAAGGATAACTTACTCGGAATCCGTTGCAATCATAACGTTTCCGTTGTTCTAAATTGTTTAGTAGAGAGTTCAACGATGGCGTTGTAAGCAGTTTTATTGATTTTAAATTATTTGTTTTATTATAATAGAAGAATATTTCACTAATATAAAACTCAGTTTATTGAATCTTAAATAACTTTAATTAACTTTAATTCACAGCAAAGAAATGGTTAGCGTAATTAGATTGAAGGGAGAGTTTTTCCCTTCCTTCAGACTGAACTACCTGACCGTCATTTCAGATGCCAGAGACAAATGATGATGATGGTGAGTCAGATGGCATAGACTCCAAAGTATTGAAGACTAGCTTTCGCCCGCGGCTTCGCCCGCGTGGTTGTCGGAAATTATCAAACAGGAACGCACTACCGGGATCAAAAGTATCCGATGTCCTAATTCTACCCATGTGCCCATCCAAATCCGTTCAGCGGTTTTAGCGTGAAAGCGTAGGGTAGACTGGGTACGGTTGTGACAATTTTCATTTGACGGCCAATAATTTTGTTAGTGTGGCAGTTAGCTGTAAAAAAGAAGTTTTTTATTGTTAAGAGTACATTTGCCTACGTATAAATACTAAAATTGTATTTCTAAGTACTATGGTTAACTCACAGGAGCAAGTTAGAAAAAAAATAGAAAATGTCACAACCGACCACACCCCAGGGGCGGTTGTGACAGTACTTGGGGTCGGTAGTGACATGTTGAAAAATACACAAAAATGGTCAACAATCACTTTTATTGTACGAAATATCGATTCTTCTCAAAAAAAAAAAAAAAACGTTTACGTAACACAGGAAAAAATGTTTACAAGATTTGCTATAATAGCTATAGGTAGATGCTGTTAAAATATAGCTATTATAGTAAATCTAAATCTTCACATAGCAGTCCGATTGCTTACAACTAGTACTTTAATCAGTCTTTAATTTTAAAATCAGTCCAAAAAGCTAACTAAAGAATTCTATTTATATAATATGGTAACAATGTCAAAATACAAACTCAATCACTAATAAATGCTATATATCACAATCAACTTCTTTAAAAAATGGAACATTTGTGTAAGTATCAAGATACAACATAAAAAATAGAAGAAATGTTCATTTAAAATTTTAAATCTTAAAAATAACATTTTAAAGATCTAGTCAGAGTCATCACAATTATGACATATGTAATGGCGACTACCATCTGTGCACTCAAAGTGGGACCAGAGTTCACATTTTCCTTGGCACTTTATCCATTTTTCGCCAGGCCTACTATCGGAATATGCGCCTACACATACCAGACAAAAATACTCTTCTTCATCTGATGATGGTGGTGATGTCTTCCGTTTGTTTGCTTTGTTTTTTCCTTTTCCTTTATTGTTTCCTTTGGGTTCATTAAGATTTTTCTTCACCTGTTTAGCCTTCAACCGTTTTTCTCTTTCTTCATATGCTTCCCTTACTGCATCTTTTTCAGGCGTGTCTGTATAAATGGTCGACTTTTTGGTTCTGGACCCTCTCAATTTTCGTGGGGGAGCCTTTGGAAAAGGCCGAACAGTATCAGGGGAAAAAACAAGTGGTGTGGCAGAGGCTGACGTAGTTGGCTGATCATTTCTATGATTTCGAATTGAAGATTCGTCCAATAAGGAAGGTGAAAGTGGTGGTGTTTCATCATTAGGTCCAGGATCGTTCTCTCCTAGCAAAAAGTCCAATAGTTCGGAATCCGGCGGTATTTCCCTGTTAGGAGCAGGATTGTTTTCTTCAGTGTTAGGGTTTGGTCTGTTCGTTACAAAAAATGATTCGATATTATTAGTGGCTCCACTCTCAGGGGTTTGTCTACCAATTGCAGAAGATGATGTTGCAGGATTGTTCTGTTCAGTGTTTGGATTTGGTCGGTCCGTTACAAAAGATGGAGCAAAATCAATTTCATCGAATAGATTACGATTGTATGGATAAATGCCAGTTTTGCAAAAACCAGCCTGAATATTCGCTTGTGTGAAAGCTAGAGGCATTGCAGTTTTTACAATACCCGGTATGTCGTAGATTGACATTGTTCTTGCAGGGTGACTTCGCATCCACCCGTCACAAGCAGTGTTTATAGCTTTTTTTAGAGGTCCGAAGACAGATCTATCCAGGGGCTGCAGTTTGTGCGAGCAGTGTGGAGGAAATGAAGGCAAAGTGATCCCATTTTCTTTACAAAAATCCAATGTATTAATGTGGATATGTGAGGAATGATTATCTAGCACTAGTAAGATTCTATGAGTTGGAGAAGCATTTGAAAATTTCTTAAAATGTTCGAGAAATACTAGGAATGACGCATCTTGCATCCAGCCTGAAGGATTTGCAGTTCCAATTGATCCTACAGGACCGTCTCTAACAAAATGATCGTGATAACGAACCCGAGGAAATATAAATAAAGGAGGAATAGTATTGCCCAAGGCATTTACTGCAAATGTAACTGTGACCAATGTGCCTCGTTCAGCTGAAGTAAGAGCTCCCACTTGCCGTATACCACGTCTTGCTACTACTTTATCGGGTTTTTGGACGGTAGTGACGCCTGTCTCGTCAACATTATATATATCCTGTGGCTCATAAGTGTGTCTGTCCAAAACAGTTTGCAAATTGTCGTAAAAAGCTTCCACGTTTGTTTTATTAAAACTCGTTGCTCTTGAAAGGCTAGTAGCTTGAGCTACACTAGACAGTGAAGGATTTCTGTTCATGAATGAACGAAACCATTCCTCACCAGCCATCTCATTCTCAAGCCAAGTAGCAGGTCGCTTGAGGTTATATTTAGTTGTAAGCTCGAAAGCTAACTTCCGTACCTCTTTTGGAGATAGGCCAAAATATATTTCAGCAGAACGTGTTATATATCTTGACAGCTGCTGTTCTTGCTCCACAGAGAAAACTTTATTATGAGCAACATACCCCATGCTGATGCTGTCTTTATTGTGGTCTGCGCCGGCTTCATCGCGTTTTCGAATGTATCGCAACAAAGACATACGATTAACTTCGTGCATTTCTGCAGCTCTCCGTAATGATATTCCTCGTTTTACTTCTATATATAAGCTTCTTCATATTTTCCTATTTCACATTGACCTCTTTCCGTCTTCCTCAAGCGTTTTCTTGGCATCTAAAAGCAAAAAAAAAAAACATAAGTTTGTCACAACCGTACCCAAAAATATTGTCACAACCGTACCCAAAGTACTCCTTCGCAAAAAAACAATCCCTATGGCAATATCAAATAATGTACGTACAAAGTAAGTACTGCTATTTAACCACTAATGTTTAACTAATAATGAAAAAGAACACTCATTACTGTATCTGTACACATATAACAACAATCATTTAAAGAAATCGAATAAAAATACTTACTTTTGACTGTTAAAAAGTAATGAGGGCCTCTGCTAACGTCAACGTTGCGCGTTGGCTGACGCAATACTGTCAAACACGTTCAGACTTGCATGGCGCTCCTCTCTCCCCTTACACCCTCCCCAGTATTCCTTATAGTTTCGCTAATATTACGATTGTCACAACCGTACCCTGGCACAACCGTACCCAGTCTACCCTACCAAACAAACTCTCTCTCGCATTTTGTATTAGGTACTTACTTAAATAAAAATAAAACTCTTGACACACTACTAAAGTTTTTATAATAATATATATTAATTCAACCATGATTCGAAAGACACGTGGCCAGATCTATTATCATCGGGATAAAAGGTACCGTATGTCCGTTTCTGTACACCTGACAACGTATATGCAAAATTTCAGGATGATCGGTTCAGTGGTTGAAAAGGCGTGAAAAGGTAACAAACAAACTTACTTTCGCATTTATAATATATAGTTGGGATAAATCGCCAACACTAATGGTGGAGCTCACCAACTTTTCAAACGGCTGTTTAGATATTTAATCAGTTCTTTCCTTAGGAAATATGACATAAACCAATTGTTTAAATGACTAACCGGTGGTAAAAGTTGGTGGTTGGTTTAGGCCATTAGACCCGTTGCTGAATGACAGGCTTGCTATTAAGTAAGCCTGTCATTCAGCAACGGGTTGGGGGAGGGCTCAAACTCTTGGGGTGCGTGCAGAAAACCTCCTCGTGTGCCTGATACCTGCTCGTCCCTTATGGATACGTTCGAGGGGAAGAGCAGTCGTCGGGCCGGTGCACCCTGGGCATGGACAATAATCTCTTCTGGAAAAGGTGTGGGAGTTTTTCGGAGAGAGTATTGTCTGTGGCAAATTTCTGCGGGCGGGGGAGCAGTATGCTTCACGTCGTTCTTCCACGTGTCCCTCTGATTCGCAGAGGGCATAGTGGAGGAACAAGGGTTGTGGGTCGCTCCTGATCGATCGACGTTCGTCGATTGTCACTGGACGTGACCCTGCCGCTACGGTGCAGGCGCACCAACGCGGCTGTTGTTTCTCCCTCAAGAGCAATCTTGAGGAGAGAACTTTCGGCGGGTTCGCTGAGTCGGGTTAGCCGGACAGCGAACGGAGGCATGCATAATGCCGCCGTCGGGGGCTCGGCTTAATCGCCCGGCCCAGAGGAAGGACACCTCTAAGATAAAAAACCACCTAATCCTAAGCTTTGAAGCGTGGCGAGAGGATGAGTGGCTGGTGGGGGACCAGTCGCTAGCGCTTCCCCTGTAGATACCTGCCGCACTCTACAGTATATAGGCTTACCTAGTACAAGAGGCTCTGTCTAGGCGGACATTTATTTCCTCACTACTCGTGGGAACAGTATGGATAAAAATAATGATAGCAAAAAAGCTGAGAACGTACCAAGTTTATTGGTGGAGGTGCCGCTTGCCGGCGACGGCAACAAGAGCCGAGGAGGCTCCCGTCCCTCAAGGGACCAAAGTATGTCCGATCAGGACTCGGGCGGGCGTGTCAGGTCCTCTGGAAAGCGTTCGCGGACGAGGTCGATGGATCTCTCCTCAAGCGAGGAGAACCTGTCGGCCGCTAAATTGACGTCGGCGAAGAGAGGACGGGGTCGCGTGGTTTCGGGTGGAGCTTCCGCTCCGATACCAGGGCGCGACGATCGGGGTCGCTTCAAGCGGCCTGATACGCCGGGAATCGGCGGGGAGAGTGACCTCGGTGTCTCATCCGAGGCCTCAACCGAGGAGCCAGGAGGGGTCACCGTCTCGCTTGTGGGCACGAAGGCGGAGGCCAACGCCGCGAAGCGTGCTCAAACTAGAGCGGTCGCGGCCGATGAGGTCGCCGAAATGGCCCGTCAGGCCCGGGAGCGGCGGTCTGCCCAGGCCGCTACAGGGGGGAGCCTAACGGCACAGGAACTCAACCGCCAGGTGTTGGACGGTGTGGATGTTGTCCTGAAGGTTGCTACCAAGTCCGGCAACCTGAAAGGCTCCTTCACCCGTGCCCTTAAAGAGGCGGCGGAAGGGATCAGGGAGGCGGTTAAGATTCTCCTTGATCGTACGACCTCGGAAGAGACGGCGAAGCTGTGGGAGGAGAACAGCCGTCTCCGCTCCGAGCTGGAGGACCTCAAGCGGCAGTTTGCCGCTCAGATGAATGGCTGGCCGCGGCAAGCGACTCCGGAAGCCACCCGCTCCCCTCCTGCCGCATCTTCATCGGCCCCTGCATCTGCTCCACCGCATGCTCTTGCCCTGTCGGACCAAGATATAGAGAGGGTGGCCAGAATCTGCATGCTGCAGTGTGGGGGCATGGTGAATGCCCGGCTGGAGGCCATAGAAGCACGACTTCCCCCGGCCGAAATCCTCCGGCCGCCGCTTGCGGCAGATAGACGGAGGAAAGAGGAGTCCACAGGGACGCAGCCCGCACAGGTGGCTAAGAAACCTGCGGAGCGGGGCAAAAAGCCCGCGAAGGGGCCCAAGAAACCCGCGGAGGGTGTGTCCGCGCCCCCTTCCAACACAACCGCGCTCCCGGCGACTGCGCCACCCAACCAAGAGACCTGGACGACGGTTGTAAAAAGGGGCCGCAAGAAGAAGGCAGCACTGCCGACACCCGCCAACGGCCCGACTCCAGCAGAGGGCACGAGGCCGCTCAAGGTCATAACTCCACGCTCCGAGGCTGTAGTTATCACACTGCAGCCCGAAGCCGCAAACAGGGGTGTGACCTATAAGTCGGTCCTGATGGAGGTCAAGGATAAGCTGAAGTTCAGCGAATTTGGCACCCCGGCTGGCTTTACTTTTAGAACGGCAGCTACGGGTGCTAAGGTGTTTGAGGTGTCGGGTGCTGCAAGGCAGGAGAGGGCGGACGTTCTGGCCGCTAAACTACGAGAGGTCCTCAAACCGGAGGATGCCCGGGTGTCCAGACCCACCAAAACGGCTGAATTGCGAATAGATGGGCTGGACGACACCGCGACCCCGGAGCAAGTAGTGGCGGCCATTGCCGAAAATGGTGGATGTCCGCTCGAAAATGTGAAGGCGGGTGAAATTCGCTGCAGCGCTGCCGGGCTAGGCACGGTTTGGGTGCAGTGCCCGGTAGCGGCTGCAAATAAGGTCGCAGACGGCAGACGTTTGCGGGTGGGATGGGTGTCTGTCAGGGCTAAACTCCTGCCAACAAGGGCTGTGCAGTGCTTCAGGTGCCTGGAAAAGGGGCACGTCCGGGCACAATGCACTGCACAAATCGATCGCAGTGATCTATGTTATCGCTGCGGTCAACCCGGCCACAAGTCGGCCAAGTGCTCCGCGGCTCCACACTGCAGTCTTTGCGCAGCTGCAGGAAAGCCTACGGAGCACAGACTTGGCGGGAAAGCCTGCAAGGCGCCCAAAAATATTGGCAGGAGGACAGGAGCTGTCGGAGGACCTGCACCCCTCCCACAACCTGGAAACACAGCAGCTGACTCCCGACCCAGGGAAGGAGAAGATGCCGAGGAAATGGAATGTCAGTGATGACACAATTTCATTTCCTCCAGGCAAATATCAATCACTCTGCCAGAGCTCAGGATCTGCTGCTCCAGAGCATGGCGGAGTGGTCGATCCACGTGGCTGTGGTCGCTGAGCCGTATTTTGTCCCCCCCCGTGATAACTGGGCAGGGGACCTAGACGGTTTAGTGGCTATCACTGGCGGGACTCTTGTCAGTCCCTCCCGAGGACACGGCTGGGTCGCCGCTCTTTCGGGGGGAATCGTTACGATTGGTGCGTACTTCTCGCCCAACAAGAGTCTTGCTGACTTCGAGGGGTTCCTTGTCGAGTTGGGTGCCATCGTGGGCCAGTTCCACCCTCGCCCGGTGCTGTTGCTCGGGGATCTAAACGCCAAGTCTACGGCGTGGGGATCCCCGGTCACCGATCCTAAGGGCGAGGTGTTGGAAGAGTGGGCGATCACGGCCGGCCTGACCGTCCTGAATCGGGGCTCGGTCTACACGTGCGTGCGGCAGCGGGGTGGGTCTATAGTGGACGTCTCGTTTGCCAGCTCCGCTGTTGCGGGCCGTGTCCGCGACTGGCGAGTTGCCGTAGAGGTGGAGACGTTGTCGGATCATCGTTACATTCGTTTCGACGTCTCCACCCAGAGTGCGGGCGGCGGCCGCCCGTCTGCCTCGCAAGTGGATGGTCCTCGCTGGTCGTACAAGCGAATCGACAGGGAACTTCTCGAGGAAGCTGCTATTATCCAGGCCTGGGTCCGGGAGTCACTGACGAACGAACCCGTCGACGTCGAAGGGGAGGCGCAGTGGTTCCGCAGGACGATGACGCAAATCTGCGACGCGTCCATGCCCCGTGTCCGCACAGAGCTCACAAGGCGCCAGGTGTACTGGTGGTCCGCCGCAATCGCGCAGATGCGCGTGACTTGCGTGGAGGTTCGGCGCCAGTACACCCGATACCGGAGGAGACGTCGTCGGGTTCCGGAAGAAGAAGCCGCGCTGTATGAGGTGTACCGCGCGGCGAAGGAGGCTCTGTGGCTGGCCATCGACGAGTCAAAGACTCGAGCCAGGGAAGAGATGCTGGCGACCCTAGACGGGGATCCGTGGGGACGTCCATATCGTGCGGTTCGAGGGAAACTTCGTGCCTGGGCGCCCCCACTCACTGAGAGTCTAGAGCCTCAGTTACTAGAGGAAGTGGTCGCAGCCCTTTTCCCTGCTAGAGAAGAGCATGTGCCGCCGCCGATGGCTTTGCCCACAGCCGCAGAGTCGGAGGATGAGGAGGTCCCTGAGGTGACACAGCCGGAGATGACGGCGGCCGTAACGCGGCTCCGGGCCAAAACAGTTGCCCCGGGGCCCGATGGAGTTCCCGGCCGCGCGCTCGTTCTCGCTTTAAAGGAGCTAGAGCCCCAGCTGAGAGGACTCTACTCAGCTTGCCTTGAGCAGGGCCGGTTCCCTACTCAGTGGAAAACAGGTCGTCTGGTCCTGCTCAGGAAAGTGGGGCGCCCAGCAGACTCGCCGTCCGCATACCGGCCTATAGTGCTGCTAGACGAGGTGGGTAAGCTTTTTGAGCGGATAATTGCAGCCCGCCTCGTCGGCCACTTGTGCAGAGAGGGGCCGGATCTGGACGACAGTCAGTTCGGTTTTCGGCATGGGCGCTCCACTATCGACGCGATAATGCGGGTGAGAGTCCTGGCGGAGGAAGCGGTGTCCCGGGGCGGGGTGATGCTGGCGGTGTCCTTGGACATTTCCAATGCGTTCAATACCCTGCCCTGGAGTTGTATTCGGGAGGCACTGCGTTACCATAGGGTGCCTCCCTACCTCCGCCACATCGTTGGGGCTTACTTGGCGGAAAGGTGTGTCACCTATAGGGGACGCGACGGCGGGGGCCGACGCGATATGTCGTGCGGTGTTCCACAGGGTTCGGTTGTAGGTCCTCTCCTGTGGAACATCGGATACGACTGGGTGCTGAGGGGCGAGCTCCAACCCGGAGTGGACCTGACGTGTTACGCGGACGACACGCTGGTCACGGCCCGGGGGAGTTCGTACAGGGAGGCAGCGTTGCTGGCTACGGCTGCGGTCTCGCAGGTCGTGAGTCGCATCCGACGCCTGGGCCTGGAGGTGGCCCTCAACAAGTCGGAGGCCATCGCATTCCATGGCCCCCGACGGGCGCCGCCGCCGGGATCACACATTGTGGTCGGAGGGGCTCGAATTGCTGTCGAGTCAACCATGAAGTACTTAGGACTGGTGCTCGACAGCCGGTGGGACTTCGGCCCCCACTTTCGGTGGCTGACGCCCAAGTTGATGGGCGCGGCGGGCGCGCTCGCAACGTTGCTTCCCAACCTGGGGGGCCCGAGCACCGCCTGTAGGCGGTTGTACTTGGGGATCGTGCGATCCATGGCCCTGTACGGGGCCCCGGTGTGGGCTTCTGACCTGACGGCTGGCTGCATCGCAATACTGCGTAAACCACAGAGGGCGATGGCCGTCAGGGCTATCAGGGGGTATCGCACGATCTCCTATGAGGCGGCTTGTGCACTGGCCGGATCCCCGCCCTGGGACCTAGAGGCGAGAGCCCTCGCGTCTCTTTACCGATGGCGCGAGGAAGTGCGAACGCGGGGCGGTGAACCGATGCAGCGAGAGTTTGAGCATCGTCGGTCACAGCTCCGCGAGGCTTTGGTGACGGAATGGCGGAACAGGCTTCTGCGCCCTACTGCCGGCCTCGCTACCGTGGAGGCGATCCGACCAGTGCTCGGCGAATGGCTCGGGAGGAGGCACGGCTCTCTGTCGTTTCGGGCGACGCAGGTGCTTTCGGGGCATGGCTGCTTCGGGAAGTTCCTGTGTCGCATAGGCAGGGAGCCGGACGCTCAGTGCCATCACTGCGTCCACTGTCGGGAGGACACGGCGTGGCACACACTGGCAGAGTGTGTCGCATGGGAGGAGCCGCGCCGTGCCCTCGTATCAGTAGTCGGAGCCGACTTATCGCTACCGGCCGTCGCTCGTTCTATGGCCGGGGGCGCCGAGTCGTGGGATGCGGTGATCTCCTTCTGTGAAACGGTGATTTCGCAGAAGGAGGCTGCGGAAAGGGAGAGGGAGATTGAAACCACTCTCCCGATCCGCAGCAGGCGAACTAGGCGTCGGCGGAGGGCGGACAACGCCCTCTTCCAGCCCCCGTAAATAGGTCCGGAGGGACGGCGGACTCGGGGACGTCCGCCGCCCCTCATCCAGCAGGACCCGAGGCGGCGGCGCGTAGTGTTTCACGCGCGCCCCTAATAGACGTCGCGGGGGGAGTTTTCACACCTCACTCCCCCCGCGGGCCTGAGGTGGCCCGCAATGGCGGGCCGGCACTAGCCGAGGATCGTGGAAGGCGCACAAGTTCCCATGATCCCCGGTCCAAGTGTGGGAAGGGAACACCGGGGTGGTTTTTAGTCAGTAAGAGTCTGACAGACCCCTCCGCCCGCCCCAGGGCGGAGGACATCCATGAGGATTTTCCACCCCGGAACAAAAAAAAAAAAAAAAAAAGGGCTCAAACTCTTTAAATAGGTAGATTAGATAAAAATCATCAATTTGGTTACCGAGCACCATGGAATGACAGAACAAATACACTGCAGAGAGGTTCACACACTCCGACAATGCTTGGAAAGAAAGGACACTACTCAGGTGCTTTTCTTAACATACAACAAGCATTCGACCGAGTATGGTACAACGGCTTCCTGTTTAAACATAAAAAATTGCTTACCACACACCGTATATATGCTGCTCAAGTCTTACATGGAAGTCCGAGCGTTCCAAGTTAAATCTGGAGACAGCCTATCTTCATTCTATCCCATAGAAGCTGAAGTGCCCCAGAGTTCTGTGCTGGGCCCTGTTCTGTACATCTACACTGCTGACCTACTCACATCAAAGCTAATTGTTACTACAACCTATGCTGATGACACAGCAGTCCTATCCTGTGATAAAGATAAGAGCATCCACGAAACTCCGAGAACACCTCGACAAGATTGAATCATGGCTGAAAAAGTGGAGAATCAAGGCTAGTCTCTGTTGAAACTAGGTGAATACGTTCCACCACAGAAAAGTACTGCAATTCGACAGCAGACTTACTTAGTGTAAACATATAAAGACCAAAGGGATCAAGCAAACATAAAACTAAGAGACATTCATTGTCTGATGGGCAGACAGTCATTTTGGACTTTTAAAAATAAACTTCTAATCTACAAAGGCATCCTCGAACCGCTGTCTTACATAACCGCTAGCTGTTTTACAAAACAGCTCCGTTATATAAAACAGCTGGACAAGGTTTGATTGCTTTTTCGTAACGTTTAAAAGAACTTTTAAGTAGGTACCCTCGTTGAGAAGTAATGCAGAATGGCTTATGTGTAGTCAAAATAAGCGTTTGGTGTGGCTTATAATGCCGAATCAGTCGCAGTAAGCTAGGGCTTTTTAGGACTGACTTTCATAAAACTGTGATAATTATCATTAGAAATTAAAACGGGATATTTACCATGTATATTAAATATCCCGTTTTAAGTTCTAATGATAATGTCAGTGACCATGTCGGTTTAAAAACTTATAAACTCTGATAACTTGATACCTATTATTGTCCTTAATATCACTGTTCTCACTTGAGTTAAGAGTCATTTTCACTCATATTAAAGATAAAGACAATTTTATTCGTCAAAAACATGCAAATTAAGCATGCGGATGGCACAATATTAATCAAATCAATTTCTTACATAATAGGTTGGGGAAAAAGTTTCCTCGCATTTTTTAAGAAAATTCAAAACATTTTTTAATATAGTTTATTTACATTTAACTAAAGTATGTAGGTACCATTTTGTTCGATAACTTTTTGCCTTCTTATAGGTAGGGACATGATCCCATTGCTATAGAAATTTTGGGACTTCTGGTCAAAATACCGCGACAAGTGGTTTTGGCAGTCCTCTCGTGATGTTAACCTGACACTGCCTAAAGAATTCTGAAGAGACCGAAACAGGTGGAAATCTGAAGGTGCAAGGTCAGGACTATACGGCGGATTTCCACCTGTTTCGGTCTCTTCAGAATTCTTTAGGCAGTGTCAGGTTAACATCACGAGAGGACTGCCAAAACCACTTGTCGCGGTATTTTGACCAGAAGTCCCAAAATTTCTATAGCAATGGGATCATGTCCCTACCTACAAGATGGCAAAAAGTTATCGAACAAAATGGTACCTACATACTTTAGTTAAATGTAAATAAACTATATTAAAAAATGTGTTGAATTTTCTTAAAAAATACGAAGAAACTTTTTCCCCAACCTATTATAATGCGAAAAGACTTTTTCCCCCATAAGACGTACAAATTTATACAATTTACAAAAAACAAATTAAAATACTACTCAGATCACAAAATAAAGACTGAATTAGTAGATTAGATACTATAGTCAGTGATAATCATTGATGTCAGTAAAATAAATTACTCATGAAATGTCACAAAATTTAAGGTTTAAGGCGAAATCGTCAAGGTAGCCCGCAAAATTCAAATTTTCTTAGGTTTTGGCAATTTAAAAGTCGGTTATCTATTATCATAACAATTATCTATTTACATAATTGGAATCATTAAAGTGATCAATACCAGGAAGTGATTAAGACCAGGTAATCCTAATTAATGACTACTTCATGAAATCTTGACATTTCAGGACTATACTAACTTAAGGAGTTGTATTACTGATTCTATTGTATATAATTCTGTAAAATTCACTTTTGTTACGGCCGAAAATCATACTTTATTTAACATACAACTTAATACTGACTTACAAATTGCAAAAAACGTAAGAAAATTTGAATTTCGCGGGCTACCCTGACGCTTCCCCCTTAATAAAAAAATATATAATAATAATTTAAAAAATGTCAAATAGTGTCATTCAAAAAGTCATTTAACACTTGTCGGTTAATAAATCTCGAATCTTTTCTTTAAACTTAACCGGCAATTCTTTATATGACTGGTAATTTTTAATATAGATTTTAGGAGCCATACAGAAAATGCTTTTTCCCATTAATGCAGTCTTTGACGTATGTGAACACAGTTGGTTATTGTCACGTCTGTTACGGGGGAAGGTGTCAGCTAGTCGTGGAAACAGAAATTGATTCATCCTAACAAATGCCGCAATTTCAAATCAAAAATATACAGAGATGGTAGGGTTAATAATTTGTGTTTTTTAAACATTGGCATACAGCTATCACTTCAAATTGAATATAGCACGAATGCATCGCTTTTGGGCCAAAACAGCACTTATCTTCACGAAACTCATTGGCAGTAAGGCTTCGCAGCGGCTCGCCTTTTCAAATATAAAAATGGCGTCGTCGTTGCGAAGTCATTACACTTATTTTTTTACAAATTGTAGGTAACATTGATAGAAGTAACAAACTATGATTTGTTAATACATTTTGCTATTTTTAGCACTTGATTTTAACATTGAATTAATTATCTGTTGCTTAAAACATTTAATCATTTTAAACGCGCGCCATGTTTTCCGCTTGACCAACATTAGTTCAATCAACTGTTAAACAAAATTAACCAAAAAATCATTTTAAACTAACACATAATGCTTATTAATCAAGAAATGAATTCAGCAATAGATAACTCGTTTTTAAACCAAGAATAAACCTGCAGTTATGGTTTGGTGTACTAGTTACAGCAAATCATGTTATGATTACTTTTTACATTGAAAAGTAGCTAACTATATTATAGTTAGCTACTTTGTAGTATAGTTAGCTAATGTGGTGGGGCTTGCGCGCTCCGAACTTTATGTCTGTGTCGGTAGAGTTTACTTTGCCGGAACGGGTCTAGGATGAGGAGCCAGACCAAGAGAGATACAGAAACCCACAGGGCAGCATTGCCTTAATTGGCCAACTGGAGTGAACACTGACGAGGAACAGAGCTCCCACCTCTTTCTTGCCTTTATTGGTCGGCTTGAGTGCAAATTCGCAAGAGCAAACGTGCTCGGAGGAAGGAAGTATTCCAGTAAGGTGCTGGTAGGATCTTGACCGTACTTCCGGGATTGTCCTGATAGCCGTGGGATACCTCTCAGGAAGTGCTGCCCCCTTGTAGCTACGTCACTATATGCCAGCGGCCGTTTCCGGGAGCCCATTATTGAGTGTGCAAATCACCCCCTGACATTTTATCCGTGTATATATTTATAACATTGGTCAGGCAGGGGACATAGTTCTTCCATAGTTCAAGTTACCCAATCCACTTCAGCTACCCAAACCCATAGCCCAATATGTTTTGTTTCCACGTACAACAATAGTCCTGTACCAACCGGGGGTTGTCCTTGAGTGCACTTGCATAGTGCAGATAGGGATAATCGTCGGTTGGTGCCTCCTCATCATTTAATATTATCTAAGGGGCCTCTGCGAGTTGGCTTCGGCTCCTTGTACGCCTTTCAAAGGTCCGGGACCCCAGGGTCCCGAGAAATGTAAAAATAATAATAATAATATCCTGGAACATTTTACACACGGTTATCTGATCCCAAACTAAGCAGAGCTTGCACTATGGAAACCAGATAACTGATATACTACATACACTATTTTTTTTTTGTTTGTAAATACATACTTATATAGATAATTACACCCAGACTCAGGACAAACATTTGTGTGCATGAACATGTCTGTTTGTCCTGGATGGGAATCGAACCCACGACCTGCGACATGATAGGTGGTATCTTAACCAACCACGCCAGCTGGCCTGTCTATGACAATTACAATTAATTAATTGACTATATCAATTAAATCTAGACTAATTTAAACCTCTCCAGTCCTAGTTGACTGTTATATTTTAAAGTTTACGTCAGCCTTGCGTCAACATATATTTATATAAACGTAAAAGCGGGCTTACAGTAGTTGTGTGGGGTTCGATTGACATTCGAGCAGACATGTGCATGACGTATGCGGTTTTTTTATGTAAATGAATAATTTTATTATTAACAAGCCGTGCATCCGACTGCTGTGATAGATATCCTATCGGCAATGTTAGTTGTTTTTACAAAATTTTGGATTTCGGATTTCAAGTAAATAGATACCGAACTAACGTCTTGAAAAAAAAAAATTGTAGGTATTGAACATGTGGTGGCCGTTGGTAGTGGTGAGCCAGTGGTAACGGCCCCGATTTACGAGTTGTAGGTTGTGAGTTCAAACCCAGTCAGGCGCTTTACTTTGTGGAATTTATCTATTTCATCGCCACTGCTCTCAATACGGTGAAAGAAACCATTGTGAGAAAACACGGCATGTCTTATAACCAAAAATTCGAAGACATGTGACATCTATCAACTCGCACTGAGCGCGCGTGATGGAATACCCACTCTCTCTCACAGAGAGGAGGCCTGTGTCTCAACAGTGGGTACATTCTAGGATGATTATGCTTATTATGCTATGACCATGTGGGGTACAGACGCCAGCAGGTCAAGCTACCTCAAACTGTCAAATTTTTCCAATCAACCTTGAACCTTACTTCAGCGAAATTCGACAGATTTTAATAGATTGATGTGCTGGCGTCTGTACAATAGGAAGGGCTGGCGATTTCTAAACTATAATATTAACACACTAGTAGATAATCTGAGAATGAACATTTTTTCAATTTTTGATTTTCAAAATCAAAAGTATTTTTTTTATTTGAAATGGGTTTGCTCTTGACTATAGTCTAGGTCAGAGGTGATAGAGACAAAGCCTACGATGGAATGAGTTTACCCAGAAGAAGTCTGTTCACTCTAACTTTGAAGAGATTCGGGTTATATGCGTTCGGGAACACAGACGCAGGTAGTGAGTTCCACTCTTTTGCCGTGCGCATTATGGAGGATGTTTGGAAGCGCTTAGTGCGAATTCGTGGAATGGCAACTAGGTATAGATGGTAACTTGCAGTGCGTCTTGATGATCGATGGTAGAAGTTGGCCGGTGGAATGAGGTTGTGGAGTTCCTGAGCACACTCACCGAAGTACAGTAGAAGACCGACAAGCGGGCAACCTTGCGGCGATGAGCCAAACTGTGAAGCTTGGCATCCAACAGCTTCACTTCACCAATGAGCCTTTAGCTCTGCGTTCCACTGGGTCAAGCGCAGCAAGTTGGTATTTAGCTGAGCCATCCCAAAGGTGGCTGCAATACTCCATGCAGGATCGGACTTGCGCTTTATAGAGGGTCAAAAGCTGTCCAGGCGTAAAGTGATCAAACTAAGCTGAGAATCAGTACTTTTTGAACATCAAAATGACATCAGACTATCCCCGGCACGCCCGGCCATCACCACCATCCTAGTGGTAGGAAGAACTGGAATAACAAACTCTTCTGTCTGTTCAGTTAGAAGCACTTGATTCTATACAAATATGCAAAGTAATTAACATTACGAAACACAAAACATTAAATTAAATTATTTGCCATATGTCAGCTAGCTCAGACCATTATAATGTACTAGCTACGCCCCGCGGTGCTACCCGCGGTACGACGGACCACTACGTATTTTCGGGATAAAAAGTAGCCTATGTGTAAATCCAGGGTGTCAGCTACGTCCATACCAAATTTCATCAAAATTGGTTGAGCCGTTTGAGCGTGAAAAAGTAACAAACATACAAACACACACAAATTTTTGCCTTTATAATATTAGTGTGATTAATAATAATACCCACCGCTGTATCTCTACGTTGACGTCGTGGTGGGGCTTGCGTGCTCCGAACTTTATGTCTGTGTCGGTAGAGTTTACTTTGCCGGAGCGGGTCTAGGATGAGGAGCCAGACCAAGAGAGATACAGAAACCCGCAGGGCAGCATGTGGCAAGCTGTTGGGCAGTAGCGACCCCACGGACCCTATCTCCCGAGAGAAATCTTGTCCTCATCTCTGGCTTGCTTTTATTGGCCGGCTGGAGTGAACACTGACGAGGAATAGAGCTCCCACCTCTTTCTTGCCTTTATTGATCGGCTTGAGTGGAGATTCGCAAGAGCAAACGTGCTCGGAGGAAGGAAGTATTTCAGTAAGGTGCTGGTAGGGATCTTGACCGTACTTCCGGGATTGTCCTGATAGCCGTGGAATACCTCTCCACTCCTCACGCACCTCAGTAGGTGTTGCCCCTTTGTCGCTATGTCACTATGTGATTGCGGCCGTTTCCGGGGGCCCATTATTGAGTGTGCAAGTCACCCCCTGCCATTTTGTCCGTGTATAATATACAACATTGGTCAGGCAGGGGACATAGTTCTCCATAGTTTAAGTTACCCAATCCACTTTAGCCACCAAGATCCATAGCTCAATATCTTTTGTTTCCACGTACAACAATAGTCCAGCACCAACCGGGGGTTGTCCTTGGGTGCACTTGCATAGTGCATACAGGGATAATCGTCGGTTGGTGCCTCCTTATCATTTAAAATTATTTAAGAGGCCTCTGCGAGTTGGCTTCGGCTCCTCGTACGCCTTCCAAAGGTCCGGGACCCCAGGGTCCCGAGAAATGTAAAAAATAAAAAATAATAACAATACAACTTTTTCAGTAATTTTGCATAGGTAATGTCGAATACTAATGGATAATAAACTCCTTTATGTCAGTTGAATTAGTTTTTAGGGTTCCGTACCAAAATGGTAAAAACGAACCCTTATGGTGCGACTCAGTCTGTCTGTCTGTCACAGCTGGATATCTCAAGAACCACTAATGCTATCAACTTGAAATTTGGAATAGTTTTAGATGACGTTTGCCCAACTATTTTGCAAATAAAAATATATTTATACATAATTTTTTTTTTTTTTGCAACAGGGACTGAAAGGGGGTCTTAAAATTTTGAAGTGGGGCTACTAGGGCATGTGGGGTTATCATATGAAAGAGCGCTGTTTGCACTTTCGCAATTTTTTTTTCTTTTATTTTTAGGCCACTTAATTTTCGACTTTTGATGAAAAATGTAAAAAAAATACCGTTCCCTCCCTTATCGCCGAAGTTTGCATAGAGAAAAATCTAAAATTATTCTGTGTGATAGAAGTTTATGTAAAGATTACAGGAAAAATAAAATGATGTCTTTAATTAGCACAGTTTTGTTTTTTAACATATGATGGTACGGAACCCTCGGTGCGCGAGTCCGACTCGCTCTTGATCTGTTTTATTTTTAAGTAATGTTCTAAAGAATGCAATTTATTGATATTTAATTTTCCAATACCTCCAAAACAAAAAAACTAAAATCTTTTTTATAAAAAACTTTAAGACTGTAACTGTCTTATCTGAGACTGTACTTTGGAGAGTGTGTGCAGGAGCTCCACGACCTGATCCCACCATCGCCCTTTTATTACCGGACTACCAGACCTACTGCAGGATACCATTCGCGTGCCGATTCCCGGCCACCGTAGGCGCGGGCTTGCGGATGGCGAGCACTGGGTAGCTCGCCGTCCGGTAAGGACCAGGCCCGGGTCGACGGCGCGTTGTGTTCCACGCGCGCCTTCAAGAGATGTCAGCGCTAGCTGAAGGGGTCCGCTAGGGCCGATGCCCGCCAGGGTTGCGGGTTGTTCGAAAGAGTTATCGTGGCCCTGGCACAGGCAACTGAAGGACCACGGGTGGGTTTTAGTCAGTAGAAGTCTGACACGCCCGCTCCACCCAGAGCGGGAGAAGTTATTTGATGATTTCCCATTCACAAAAAAAAAAAAAAAATAAGGTACCATTCGCACTTGGTTGATATCCCGACGAGTCGTACTCAGCGCTTTTCCTCCACATTTATTATGCGCACAGCCAGTTTGGAACTTTCTGTCAGCGTCTGTGTTCCCTTCCACATATTACCCGTGAACCGGTGGCATCTTCTGAGCACGCGCGTTCCATCATACACCTCATCCATCGCTCTCCATCAGGCGTGATCGAGATTAAGGGCAGGCCCATTGCGGAATAAAAAAAAACCGGCCAAGTACGAGTCGGACTCGCGCACGAAAAACGGCAAAAAATCACGTTTATTTTATGGGAGCCCCCTTAAATATTTATTTTATTCTGTTTTTTAGTATTTGTTGTTATAGCGGCAACAGACTGTCTAACTATCACGGTTCATGATATACAGCCTGGTGACAGACGGACAGACAGTCCGACAGCGGAGTCTTAAGAATAGGGTCCCGTTTTACCATTTGGGTATGGAACCATAAAAAATTGGCAGTCATGGGGACAGCCGACAGACGTGAAAACTTAAACGTATGTCATGGTGACGAGGTGACGCAGTGACGCGTTGACGTGAACCCGTATGATTTCCTCCTAGCAAAAATCGCTCAACGCGCCTAAATAAGATTTCACTTAAAAAAAAAGCCAACGTTCCTAATTTGAATAAACGAAATTTTAATGTTTTCTATGTTCAATGTTTTATTTAAACGAAGAACAAAACCCTAGTTGAGTGATTGTGCACAAAAGACGGGTGGTAAGCTCGTCGACTTTGTCTCTGTCACCTCTGACCTAGACTAGAGTCAACAGCAAACCCATCACAAATAAAAATAAAAAAAGACGTAAATACAGGTTGATGATGACCTGACGGTTAAAGAGTCTGGTTCGAAATCTAACAAGCAGCAATGTAACTGCTTTTACTGATTTTGATAATACGGCCTTTCTTGATCAAGAAGAGGTATTTACTGTCCGAGACAATTAAAAACAGTTCGGAATTTTTATGCGATAGTAAGATATTACTACCCCAGTTAAGTACACATACAAAGAAAACTCGCCGACAATGCATAGCGGAGCAACTGATGTAGTCGCTATAGCGTTACCAACGAAGCGTGGTAATTATTATAATATTAAATAAATCGCTTGTGTTCGCGAAAAAACTGCGCTGATATACATTGAGAGTTGCAACTTGCTTCGGTGTGAACATAAGGTAGTGTTGTGTGGATAAGATGGCTTTAAATCTATGTAGGTATGTAACAGGAAAAGTCTTGCATCAAGATATAAGACGTAATGAATTTATTGATAACTTTGTTATTTACAATAATTAATCAGTAATGTAATCCCCAAATAACTCTATTACTCTGGCCCATCTAGTTGGTAGATTGTTGATGCCCTGCGCCCAGAATTCCGGAGGCTGTGCAGAAAAGAAATTGTCCACTGCCATTTTGAGGTCTTAATTATTTATTTTACCATTTATGTACACACAGAAAAATACATAATAAAATACATAATTATAATTAGGAGTACAAAGGTACTGCTTATTTCTGAAGAAATTTCTTCTAGCAGACCTGCGAAAGGAGAAATGAAATAGAAATGTAGACAATAGTGTGCGAGAACAAGAAGAGAAAAATATGAATATGCAAAGACTTAAACTAAAATATTAACTATACCTACACGTATAACATAAACTTAAATAAATACATAAAGCTAAAATATATAAACATACATATATATAATACGTACTCACAGTTGAGAGGAAAAGTAATGCTCTTTTACTCGATATTTGAAAAGAGACACAGTTTTTAAATCGCGAATACTAGGCGGAAGTGAGTTCCACAGTCTCACAGCATGGATAGAGAAGGAATAAGAATAGTAGCTAGTTTTATGAGGATGAGATTTAAGGAGGGATCTAAGGTGTAATCTACACGGTGCGTCGCTAGGGCAATCAAAGGAAAAACGCTCACGCAGGTAGGAAGGATAAGACGGGTTGTGTAAAATGTTGAAGAGGAGACATAAAATCCGAGTGTTCCTGCGAAGGCGGATTGGGAGCCACTTGAGTTCCTTGCGAAAGTGAGAAACATGATCATACTTTCGAAGACCAAATACAAAGCGAATGCACAAGTTTTGCAAGCGCTCAAGCTTGTTTAATAGCTCCTCAGTAGCATCCAGGTATCATGCGTCGGCATAATCTATAATCGGCTGAATAAGCGTTTGTGCCAAAGAAATTTTAGTCTTCAAGGGCAGGAGACTTTGAAGGCTTTTCAGCGAATGAAAGGAGAAATGTACCTTTCGACTGACCTCATTCACCTGAGCATGGCACGAAAGATTAGAATCAATAATTACACCCAGATCTTTGGCGGTTTCGGTATAGTCAATGCGCACACCATCGAGATATAAAGGCATCAGAGATGTAACATCAGCCGCACTGCGAACGAATCTGCTGCCTATGATCATGGCCTGAGATTTAGTTGGGTTAATTTGCAAACCAAATGACTTTGCCCAAACGCTGATGCAAGCCAGCCATGATAGCAGCAATTGCAAAACTCACATCATCTACAGTAAAATGTCGGTAAAGCTGAAAGTCATCTGCGTAGAGATGAAAACTAGATGAAATTACTCTGGTAACTAAGTTGATGAAGATTGGAAAAAGAAAAGGAGTAGTTTTGAAAATTTTTCTCACGCAAATAAAGCTTTAGTGGTCGGAACAAGTGATAGTCGGATGCCGTGAGATCCGGTGAGTACGGTGGGTGGGCAACCAGGTGCCATCCAAGCTCTACGATTTTTTGTCGAGTGTCCGAAGCGACATGTGGTCGCGCATTATCATGGAGTAAGTGAACATTTACACGTCTCGGTCGTTTTTCTCTTATTGCGTCAGCCAGTTTCTGAAGCTGTTCAGTATAATAGGAAGTTGTAATCGTCCTTCTCGCAGGGAGTAGCTCGTAATAGAGTGGAGTCTTCACGTCCTACCAAACGGACAGAAGATGTTTGCGTGAGTGACGGTTCGGCTTTGGCTGCGTTGGTGGCTCTGCGACGTAAGGAAGCCAGACGGCGTGCCGTGTGTTGTTATCATAGAGAATCCAGCTCTCATCGCCGGTTATCAGATCTTCAAGAAACTCTTTCCGATGTGGCTGAAAAAGAAGCGATTCACAAATACTAACTCTGACTTGACGATGACTGTCAGTTAGTTGATGTGGAATCCATCGTGTCGTTACTTTACGATAGCCGAGTTTGTGTAAATGAGCCTCGACGGTCGAACGATGACAGCCAAGAGTCTCTGCCAAATCACGCGTATTTATTTCTGGATTAGCCTTTAAACAGCGGAGTAATTCCTCATCGTCGAAGGTTATATCTCCCGATGCAAAGCGAGCCAACCAGCGGCTTACCTTCACCGAACGATTTGCTCATGTTAGCGGTAGACACACTCACGTTGTGTCCCTGACGCCACTCGTACAAGATGATCGCGAAGTTGATGTTCATTTTCACAAACTAACCAAATCCTCACTAGCGTGCCTTTATATACCCTTGATGTGATAGCTTCGAGAACCTTCTACAATATTCTTACGTATCCCAGATCAATACTAAATATTCCGGAAAATTCTAGTAATTTACAATTTGCTACAACCTGATAGCTTCTGAAAATTTCTTCGTCATTCTCTGATTGAATGCTAGGCGACATCGTGGCTCAGACGAAGGTCTTACAATGACTTTTTTTTTGCTAGCCGTATTTGTGTCTCTCTCCTGGGTAATGGCCTCCCCTTTTCCCTTTCATAGCTTTCTGTCTTGTGCGATCTCTGGCCATGTTAGTCCGGCAAATATGATCAGATTGTCAGACCACCTTCGCCGCGTCGTCGCCCGGAGGCGTCCAGTGGGTGACGATCTTTGACCATCTCTCCGGGTGAATACGTGCGACGTGGCCAGCCAACTCCCACTTCAGCCTGGCTGTTTTTTCTCCAACATCCGCTACTTGAGTTAAGGAGCGTAGGGTGGTGTTTCTAACGTGATATAAAAGATTCACTTACAGGACATATACGTGTATTATATTATTATACGAGAATTTCTCCAGCTGTGATGAAATCATTGCCAAATTTTGCTGACTAGGTCTAAAAGGTACAAAAGATGTATTACATAAACCTGTGTTTATATCATTGGTTTATGCCCAACAATCTTTATTTAATTTTCTTTTCAAAATGATCTCTTTTATTCGATTAGTAAATCAGCTATCACCAGTGGACCTAGGTCAAGAATCTGTGTTTCTCTATAAGGCATAAACGTCAAGCATGGCTGGAGTTACCCCTTGCGGTTAATAACCACTTGCATCTCAGATATATCAGCTCTACACTGTTAGTCTTGGCTTCACTCTGCCTTGTTATATTTCAGTCCTGAAAGTATACAACTAATTTAGTTGGCCAATGATTATATCCTACAAATTTTTGTCGCGACCAGTGCTTGATGATAGAAACTACTGTTTTATTTGTTATTCAGACCACTCTAACATACACTTCTCACACACACAACACATACACATGACACAAACACCAAATTTACACTAGAGATAGGCTATACCTTTTTATTTTTAACCGACTTCAAACAGGAGGTTCCGTGCTCGACCTGTATGTATGTAGGTTTGTATGTCCACGATTTTCTCAAAAACTCATAAACTAATTTTGATGATTCTTTCATTAACGTGTTCTACATATTCTCTGGAAAGTTTGAGTATATAATACATTATGTAATTATTCTAATGTACGAAGTTATATGCATAAAAGTACCACCGGTATCCTCCTCCTGTAATGTACTGTATGATTTTGATGATTCTTCTATTCGTTCGTCTTGGGCTTATGTAATTTTATAGGTATTCAACTAAAAATGGAAAAATAAATTTACTTATTAAAAAAGTAAAAACCGACTTCGAAAACCTAAAACGAATAAAATAACTTTTATAAAAAAAAAAAACTTAACAGCTGCTGAAGTCGGTGCTTCAATTCTTCAGTGCACCTTAGCTTGGCACCGACTTCAGAATCTGTTAAGTTTTTTTTTTTATGAAACTTATTATAATCGTTATCGCTTTTTGAAGTAGGTTTTTTCTTTTTAAATAACTAAATTTTTATTGCTTTTATTTTAAAAGTTTAATCTTTTGTTTCTTTATTTTACTTTGTTTTTTTTTTGTACACAACGATACATACTTACCCAATGTAACTTCGTACTAATTTGTATAAGTATTGGAAAATATATTAATTGAGAGAGCTTTGGCACCCATAACACAAGTTTAGTGTTAGCCTGGGTGCGAGTGGAGATAGTCAGTGATTTATGCAATTTAAAAACAATATTGTCATAATTTTAGGATAGATTTTTTTGGATCTCAAAAAGCATTAAGTGACTGGTTCCTCCATGGTTACATTACTCTCAAATGTTATTTTAAGTCATAAACTTTAAAAGTTAATTTAAGTCAAACGTTTAATTTCTAAGCCATGTCCACACGACGCGGCCGAGACGCAACGCTCGCGTGTCTCGCTTATCACAAAGAATACGTTAACTGCACTTTTTCTACTCTAACTTTTTCACATCGGCGAAGTGTAATTTTCATTCCTCGATGCCACTTTTTCAACGCACAGGGGCGCCTAACTCGATATTTTTTAGAACCTGCGTCTTTTTTATTTTGACACTACGATTATTTCTTTTTGCAATGCTGAATCGAGTGTCGTTTTTGTATGTGGTGTAGGAACTACGATGCCTATGATTTGATAATGATGTGTTTACATTTTTTCCGCGTACATCGTTTAGTTTTTAGTATGAATGTTGTTTATAATGATTTTTACTGTGGTTTCACGTGACAATTGAGTGTTTAGCTTTTTTCTTTTCTATTTGCGGTTTGTGGTAATTTGTAAGTGACACTTGTTTGTGATCGATGCGTTAACTGTTATTTGTGAAGTGATTGATTAGTGTCTGTTAACGCTTCTCTTTTTTTTATTGAATTTTAGTTATTAGTGGTTCTTGTTTGGGTGATTAACGTTCATTAATTGTCGTGCTTTCACGATTTAAACGTGAAGATATTGATTGAAAATAATTAATTTAATATCTCAATTACCTATATCGAATTTTGTGAAAGTCGCTTTTTCATGTCATCATTTTGGTTGATCGATTATCAACCACGTTACTGATGAAGCATACAAATTATTTATCACTACTCTTCAGACCAGAATTATACAAAAAATCTTCTTTATTTTTTTTTACACAAAGGTTCGCGATCCCTGCTCTCTCCCGCGCCCAGACAACCACGGTCTATGGTTTTCTAACAAATAAGTGTATTGCCATCGGCTATTAAAATCTTCGCTTTAATTAACTAGAAAAAAAACAACCCCTTTGGCGTTGAACCACTTTATTCTCAACTTTAATGTTGGAGCGAAAAGTTATTATTTTATGCGAAAGTGCAGTTACGCTGTTATGGAGTTAGACCGTAATAGGGAATACTAAGGGTAATGGCATTCAGTTGTACTTTTACTTATTATTTTTTTAGTTTTAATTACAGTATATACCTTCTATTAAGATTGTTTAAAGGTATATTATTACGCTATATCCTTTGTAGTGTAGACATTGGGTGAGAAAATACTAACCTATGGGCTTTACAAAAGTCGTGGTTGGTTTATTATATTAGATGGCTAATTGCGATTAATATATTAATTAAGTTGTTTTAAACACGTAGTAAAAGTTCGTCTGAAGGGCCCGTGTGAAGATATATGAGTATTAAATGCAAGAGAAGAGCTTGATTGAAGATAACGGTTCAATTGTGCCTCTTTTCGCTCTAATCAAGCAATCTGTCCAGCCTTTTCCCAACTATCTTGGAGTCTGCTTCCAGTCTAACCAGAATACCAGTATTTTACATGGAGTGACTGCCTAACTGACCTCCGCAACCCAATTACTTTGGTAAGACTGGTTGTCAGACGTTCGGGCTTAACGACTACGACTGTCAAAGAGTGGGTTGTGGAGACCAAATAATCGATAGATATTCATCGGTAAAAATGATAATAACCGGAATGATGCTGTGAATTTAATGAAGATAGAGATATTAGTAGATGTACAGACGCCAGCATATCACGCTACCCGAAACTGTCAAATTTTCCCAATTAACTTTGAACCTAATAAGTCATAAGTCATTTAATCATTTGTTAACATACGGAGATACAATAAATAGTTGTTATAAAGAATTACAAGCTCGCTGTGTTATACCAAAAGGCGTACAAATATTCATGGATGTTATTGATACTAAATTTGATAACATCATTACATTAATCGAAGGCATACAGTATTAATTGATTGTCTCAAAAAATCTATCTTTATAAATAAAAATCAATCGCCAAATGTATGTAAGCGCATCACTTCAGAATGGTTGCACCTATTTGGCTAATTCTTTTTTTTTTGTTGTGTTTGAAATTGTCAGGACAACGTTAGTTGGGTCAGCTAGTAAAATATAAATGAGAAAAGGAAAAATATAAAGCATAAGTTACTACATTAATATTCAAATAATGTTTAAATAAAAAGAGAGAAAAGAGTAATATAACAATTAAATATAATACAAAAATGTCACGCGCAATGTTAAATGGACTTGAACTTAAATAATAATGTCAATGCTAACGCTTCAGCAATGAAGTCGAAAATCTATTAAAGAAATTTGACAGATTGTAAGAGCTTGATGTGTCTGTACCTAATGTCATCGTATGAAAAAAAAAATGAAAAATTGTGAACTTTCGATAGTTTATAATCTATTTTAAACCGACAAATTGTAAACTGGTATGAAACTTGCGTGCGACGAATGTACTATCAACAATTTTTGTGCATCACCCCCATAAAGGCACTTTTCGTATGCACGGGCCAGTGGCTAACCCCGCCTGCATTGTTTTCGTCCACCAATAGCGCTTCGCAATAACGTCAATAGAATACTAGGGTCAACGACAGACTCATATATTAGTTAAAAAAGGGACATTGTTCATTTTAGGGTCATCCTTCTTAGGCGACATTCTTCGTTCATTGGTCAAACAAAAACAATGAACTTAAAAAAAGGTTCATCCTTCATTCATTGGTCAAACAAAAAAAAGGCGTTGCAAGCTAAGATTTCAACGTGCATTCGAAAAACTTTTGAAAAGGGTCATTCACAACGACCGCTGACTGTACCTTGCGCTAATACTAAATAGTCAAGTAACTGTGAGCTATTTGGAAGAAGCGCTCACCGGCCGCAGCCACGGCACCGCTCACTTCGCTTGCTCGGCTCGTGCGCCGTTAGTCGCAGTTCTAACCTAACCTAACCCATTTAGTCGGGGTGCCCTGGCTTAGTTACTGCGACTAATTCGGCTGTCGTCAAGACCTACCAATCAGGGACGATTCACAATTTTACTAGTGATAAAATCGGACAGATTGTGAACCCTGTAGGTAAGTGCAGATTCATTCACAATTTGATGGTTTGTCAGGGATAGATTATAAACTATCGAAAACTAATATGTTATATTATAAGCAGTACTGTACAGGAGCTAGACCACCACCTCTTAAAGCAGTATTATTTTAATCTTATTTGAGTGTGGGAAAGAGATGGAGCTAGACGTCCTGTATAGCTCCATCCCTTTCTCATCCTGAAGTAGCCTTAAAATAATACTGCTTTAAAAGGTGGTGGTTAATTTATTTGTCGACAGTTTACAATCTCAGGAGATAGATTATAAACGGGAAATTATTTTCCAGGCGACTAACAACTTAAGGGGCGACTAACTAAAAAAGTAACTTAGCAGCGAAAATATTTCCGTCGACATAGGATGAAAGAGCGAGCGAAGGGCACCCCGAGGTTAGGTTTGGTGACCTTGTTGATATTTACTTCTCATCTCAGTTACCTTTATATATGTCGTAGGATGATTTGATAATTCGAATTTTCGCGAAAACCCTAGGGATATTACGAAAATACGGATAATTAGACAATGATGAAAACATTTCTCAATCTTACTGGAAAAAGATATAATCAATCAGAATACGATTTGGTCAGTAAGCAAGAATCTAGGCAATCAGATTCAATGTTACTAGAGCTATTCGTTTTTATTTTTTGCAAAAACCCTTTTATTTCCAGTAAGATTGAGAAATGTTTTCACCATTGTCTAATTATCCGTGTTTTCGCGAAAATTTGAATTATCAAATCATCCTACGACATATACAACATCATTGTATAATTTAAGAATGCCCATTTTAAACTTTTTATCCGCCGGTTAGCTGTCAACCTATTATTTTAGCGGTTTTAATTATTGTTTTTTTTTCAAAATCAAAAGTAATTTATTCAAACTAGGCTGAGAATCCGTACTTTTTGAACGTCAAAATTACATAAGACAGTCCCCCAAAACGCCCGCCCTTCACCACTTCCTAGTGCTTTAGCTGGGAAGAAGAAGTGGCGCAACAAACTCCCCAGCAGCACAGCTGTCTGTTTAGTTAAAAAAAAAAAAAATGCATCTATACAACACTGCGCAAAATAATTTAAGTACATTACGCAACACAAAACATTAAATTAAATTGTTTGCTATAAGTAAGCTAGCACGGGCCAATATACAAAAAAAAAAAAAATCGAAAACTATACTCAAGCAGAAATAAAAATACAAAACTAAAATCGTAAGCAGAACTTTATACCTAAATAAAGGCCTCCAGTAATAAAGGATGTGCGCACTTACATATAAGAAGATTGTATATGAAGCCGAAACTCGAATTCACAAATGATAAACTAGGACCATCGAAGTAAAATAAACAAAGTTAATTACTAATAACAAAACAAAACCAAGGACAGCAAGACGACCAATCACCACAAGCAGCATCCGTTCACGAGCATAACGCAGAGTTCAGCCATCACCCCCTCGCCATATTTGAGGGAAGAAGGCAACCCGACCCCTGACGCTACAGCAAGCAGTGACATCTAAGGGCGCATGACGAACTAGGGAGTATGAACTTGCTGCCGGTTGCTCAGGCAAGAATAATATGATCAATTGTCGAGGTCACTAGCTAACCACATTTTGTTTTAAACCCAAATTCAGATTAATTTGTCACCGCGTTAAATACATGCCATTATAAACTAACGGTGTTCATAATCTTAAGGTGAAATATACATAATATATACAGGGTGAATTTTTCAAGTGAGCGTGGACGGACAAATCCGGAATTATGAGGAATAGCGAAAAGTACTCAAAGTAGTCTCGGACTCGATTTTGCATCATTGGATTTTTGAAAAATCATAATGAAGTTTTAATAGGTAAAACAACAAGAAAAATAAAAAAAGTATTTTGTTAAAAAATAGTTCTTTCCTTTAGTTTGCCATGTCATTATTTCCCAGAATTCGATCCTTATTAGCGACACTATCGAATGGTGTAATAATACAGTGTGTGTGTGGGTTTTTTTTCTAAACAAACGGCCCCCTTCTACCGACGAACATCTAGACGCACTGCAAATTACCATCCATACCTTGTTGTCATTCCACCAATTCGCACTAAGCGCTTCCAAGCATCCTCCATAATGCGCACGGCAAAAGAGTGGAACTCACTACCTGCGACAGTGTTCCCGAACGCATACAACCCGAATCTCTTCAAAGTGAGACTCAACAGGCTTCTTCTGGGTTAGCTCACTTCATCATCGACTCTGTCTGTGTCGCCTCCGACCTAGACTAGAGTCAAGAGCAAACCCATCTCAAATAAAAAAATTATAAAAAAACAATATATCATAAAATCATCATAAAACAATCTTCTAAACTACTCAATGGTAGTGATGATGTGGTTTTCACCATCATTCAGATCATTTCTTCCGGAAGGTAGAAGGTGTACAATAGACAACATGCCACTACAATGGCAACATTAATTTAACACACGGATAGGGCACGGGTAGGAAATTTTATGATTATAATAAAAATTATAAAAAAAAAAATCATAAATTTAAAATTTTCAAACAAACTAGATAATAAAGCACTCTCTTTCCTTCAATTAGCCTGTTCTTTGCACGATACTCTATTTAATTTCATTGATGCGATGTTATGATCCGTTACCCCGGCAAATGGCCTCTATGCTAGATCTTTAAATACAGACGCCAGCACTACAAGCTACTACAAACTGTCAAACTTTAATAGATTTTCAACTTTATCGCTAAAGCATTAGGTTCAAGGTTGATTGGGAAAATTTGACAGTTTCGGGTAGCTTGACCTGCTGGCGTCTGTACCTACAGGTTGCTCCAAGATGCTATTTTAGAAAATTTTAAATATATCAATAAATAATAACGTTTAATGAAATTAAAATATCTTCATAAAACGAAAACGCGAACGTGTGTTAAATTAATATCGCCGTATAAAAGGGCACGCTGTATAGGTAATATTTATATTTAATGTAAATACCAATAACACAGAAATCTCGATGTTTTGACATGCCTTTTCACCTGCGCGAAGTAGGGACCACGAATAAATAGAGAAAAGGGAGGACAATAGGGATGATGACTAAATTATTTTTCTTGGTCCATCATATAGAATAGTAAAAAATATTGGACACGTATTTTTTCTTTTTTACGTAAGTAAAAGATTACGGCGATAGATTGAGTTAAAATGTCTCATGACGTCACGCCTTGCTAGATTTTATACGTAGAAGTGACGTAGCGAGCCCCCACTCCCGAACTTTAATGCGTGTTATCTAAGTCATTTTTTATTAATATGATAAATAAAAAAAAATCGTGTCTAATATTAAGTAATAATAGCCGCACGGGTCGATCCATTAGGTTAAGCTACGCTTGCCGGGGTTGGTCCGTAGATGGGTGACCATCACAACCATTACATACCGAGACTCCTCTGTGCCTCGGAAAGCATGTTAAGCCGTTGGTTCGTGGATCTTTGGCAGTCATTACGGGTCGTCCTAAGCCCGAAAGTCTGACAACCAGTCTTACTAAGGGGTATCGTATTACCCAATAACTCGGTTGTGGAAGTCAGATAGGCAGTCGCTCCATGTAAAATACTGGTATTCAGCTGCATCCGGTTAGACTGGAAGCCGACCCCAACATAGTTGGGAAAAGGCTAGGCAGATTGATTTTGACGGACTAAATAGAATTTCTTTATTTTTACCCAGGCATCATCTAGGGATACACTAATAGGTTAGTCTATGTAACTTAGCATGAAGTAAAAATAGCCCGATAGGAAGTAAAGGGTGGTATACTAGGTACCTACATCCAAAGACATTCAACTATCAAATAAAATGTCTAACTACTCAGCAGATGACCTTTTAACTAATCAATAATAAACTTAAATAATATCATATCTAAGTACTATCAATTTTATGCAAAACTTGACCTAACCTAAAACCGGTTCCATTCCATCTAAAAACCGATAAAAAAACGGCAAACAGAACAGCCGTAGACGGTTTTTTCATTAAAACGAACAATATTATTATCATATTATCGTACTAATTAAAAAAACCTTATTTATTTTTAGGGTTCCTTGGAGAATTTTATAAACGTGGGAATTTAAACATATGTCTTGTGGACGGAAAAGCATCATGAAAGGCATTTGCATGATACTGATATGAGAATGCTAAGAGAGATGAGTGGTGTCACATAGAATAAAAAATGAGTACATAAGAGGAAGTCTGAAAGTTGCACTGGTGACTAAAATATTATGCGGAAATCGAATGTCATGTGATGCGGAGGAATGAGGAAAATGTCGTCAGGAAAATTTTGAGTATGAATGTCAATGACATAGATATATAGATAGATAGATCATTTATTTGCATAAAAATATGGAATAAATAAATAATTGAATAATTTGTATTACTTATAAAAATATCAAATGTAAACTTAAGCAATATTACTTAAGAGGATTGTGAAGTGCCGATACGCGGCGCGAGACTTGGAGGCAATTACCTACATTTCATACAATTATTTACATAAATATTGTTTCGGGCGATAACGTTTTCACCCCCCTAAAACTTTACGAAATGAGACAAACTAGGTCTCATTACATTCAATGCCCCTTAATCTAGGTCTCGACGAACGACGCTCGTGGAAGTTTTTATGTCAAAAATATAGATATTTAGATGCTAATAACTTATATCGTATGCAATATTTCTTTATAATAAAAACGTACGGACCTAGTTTTTCATTATACCTACAACATTTACAAAATTTTTGAAAATTTGACTATGTTTACGGGGAGAAAATCGTTATCGCTTTTTGTATGAAAACTTACAGCTTCACAATCCTCTTAAGTATTATTTAGGAATGACTGTAACTATTTAAATACGTAAAGATGTTATTCATTGTATCGACAATAACGCATACTTATAAAATGCAAGATTGTTTAGTTTGATATTGAGATAGACTCATGATAGCACAAGTTTAAACCTTAGTGGTTTTTGGTTGCTATGTAATATGTAATCCTGTATTCTTTAGTTTAGATGATAAATAAATATATAAAAAAAATAAAAAAAAGATGCTACAAAATTAAATATAGTGCATACATGTTTTTGCTACGACTACAAGAGTAGGGGAACACCAAAGAAACGATGGATGGACTGTGTGAAAGATAATAAGGCTAGAAAGGGAGTAACTACCGAGATGATGACTAATAGAGAATTATGGAAAAAGGGACATGTTGCGCCGACCCCAAATAAATTGAGACAAGGGCGGGAGAATTATAATGTGTGAATTCATGTCTTGTATCCTGTTTTGGACTTAGTTTAAACTTAATTATGATGATTACAAATAGTTCATGTAGCCTAAGATAACAATCAAATTGTTCTTTTAATTTATTTCAGTAATTCAATTAGTCAGTGTGTGATATGGTTAACTCAGCAAACAATTGTAATTACGTATCGATGTTATATATTAAAAGGTTTTTAATCAATATTAGTAACCTTTTCAAATGAACGGTGGTCTAAATGTTCCGTGTAATCTTATTAAGGTAGTTGAACACATTGAAGTTCTGCGTCTATTCGCTGCAACAGAACGCAGAGTTGTCGTTAGCATTTTTTTTTCTCTTGACTATAGTCTATGTCAGAGGTGACAGAGATAAAGTCTACAATGGAGAGAGCTTACTCAGAAAAAGCCTGTTCACTGTAACTTTGATGAGATTCGGGATCTGCATCTTGTCGTTGCGACCGACGCCGTGCAGGAAGCGTTTATTTGCTTTGAGTATTGGAAAGAGACGGACGTGTTGTTTACGAGTATCTTGCGAGTGAATATGGTGCCTCTAATTGCTTTGGTATTCTGTAGTCGGTCGTCGGGTATACGCGTGCATCGGGCGTCTTGTCGCTGCGACAAGTATCGAGAACGTGCCACTAGCCTGGCCTGTTCTTGCGACTGCAACTCATTTCCAAGTGTGCGGAGTTTGGAACAAAATGTATGAAAATTGTCGGCCGCAGCCTATCGTTGCGTCTAGTCGCATGTCGCAACAATGTTGGGGTCAGTTTCCAGACTAACCGGGTGTAACTGATTACCAGTATTTTACATGGAGCGACTGCCTGATCTCCACAACCCAGAATCTGGGTAATTACGATACCCCTTTGTAAGACTGATTGTCAGACTTTCGGGCTCTGACGAACCGTAAAGACTGTCAAAAATCCACGAATAGCAGCCGGGACCAACGGCTTAACGTGCTTTCTGAGGCACGGAGGAGTGTCGGTATGTAAAGATAGTCACCCATCCACGGACCAACCGCGGCAAGCGTAGCTTAACCTGATGGATCGATCATGTCCAAGATTTTAAAATACCGGGGTATGTTAGCGTTAACAAACCCAGGTTTTTAAGGTGACCACCTTCATCAGACAAAAGACATCTATCAGACAGCTGCTAGTTAACATTTCTAACCAAAACAATACTAATTGCAAAATAACAAATACGTATTAAGGGGGAAGCGTCAGGGTAGCCCGCGAAATTCAAATTTTCTTACGTTTTTTGCAATTTGCAAGTCAGTATTAAGTAATTGTATGTTAAATAAAGTATGATTTGCGGCCGTAACAAATATGTATTTACAGAATTATAATCATTAGAATCAGTAATACAACACTTTAAGTTAGTATAATCCTGAAATGTCGAGATTTCATGACATAGTCATTCATTAGGATTGGACCTGGTCTTAAAGAGTTGCATTGATCACTTTATTGCTCTAATTACGTAAATAGATATTTGTTACGGCCGCAAATTATATTTTGATCAACGTACAGTGTAATACCGCCTTGTAAATTGACAAAAACGTAAGAAAATTTGAATTTCGCGGGATACCTTGAAGCTTTCGCCTTAAAACAAGAAACAAACATAGATAAACAGCGTCTATTAAAGTCTATACCATAGACATTCATCATAAATTCATTGTAATTCCTTATAATGTGTAAAAGGAATTGCCAGCTTGTCTATTACGCTTGACTGCTTACAGAATGTTGAGAACTTACCATAATAAAAATTTACACATACATTGTACATATGAACGTAGATTATGGTAAATAGGGAATATTATGGTTTTCTATTTTTAAGTCTATGTTGCTTAGATCCTAGAGAACCTAACCTACCTACCTTAGTTTGCATTTCCCTTGATTATGCAAGATTTTTTAACAATATTTCATAAAGGCACTGCAAATCGAAGTCATAAAATGCATGATCAAAGTGAAGACGGGGGTTTTTCGAATAAGAGCCAGTCCACACGGCGCGTTGCGTTGACGTAGCGCTGTCGCTGCGTTGTTTTACATACTTATAACCATAGTACACACACGACTGACTGCAGCCCCCGAGTGGAAACGGGAGGAGTAAACTCATTGCGACGCCGGAGCGGCGGTGCTCTGTTGTTTATGCGAGACACACGCAAGCTTATTTTGTTTTTTTACGTATTTTTGTATTTAGTTTTTGCGTCGATTTCGGCGGTGATGTAGTAATAGGAGCAATGCCAGACGTCTTTTCCGATCCATGCTTCCTAATAGATTGTGGTGTTTTTACAAAATACTCGCCGCAACTGTGTGTCGCCACTGCGATGACGGAACGTTACGTCTGCTTCGTAGCAACCGTGTGGCCGGTAATGCGTCAATATATTTGCGTTGCGACGACGCAACACAACGCAACGCGCTGTGTGGACTAGCTCTAAGTTTGTAGTAATAATGCTCTGGGTGGTGTAAAGAACAAAAGCCATAATCAGTTTTGGATACCAATTTTTTTTTTTCACTCAAAAAGAATGAGGAAAACATAGTAATTATAACTTAAGCGACGGTTTCGCCGGCAGATAAAACTAATTTTAAAAGGCACGAAAAGATAATTACTGTGGAGATTCTAATTCCACTGGGGGGTAGCTAGCTATAAATAATAGATACGCAATATATGTTTTATACTTAATTAAAAGTTAAAACGATACGATATTCGGAGAAAAACACGTACTTCTTTAATCGACACCGCCTAACCCCCTAGCTCAGACCGAACTGAGCCCTAAAACAAAACCACGAACTACCTTTTTATTTATTATTAAAAGGTAGTTCTTTAATTGCTTGAGCGATATAATGTCAGCCAGTAATATATAAGGTTGCCCTTTACATGGAACCTATAAGTTCCATTGATTAAGATAGGCCTCGAAATAAACATGAAACGTTACAAAAAAAAAAAAGAATTGCCGCCATAACTACTTATGGCAATTTAGGCAAATAGAAAGACCCTGTCATAAGAACTTTACCTGTCAGATTGTCAATACTATTGCATATAATGCCAACTTATAACAAAAAGATAAATTTTCTACGGAACCCTTACAAAACAGTCTAAAACGCTTGCCCAATCCTTAGCGTTATCAACATTAATATGTAAAATTGCAATAAATAATGCTCGCGTGTCCGTATCAGATAAACGCATAACTGTTTATCATTGCGACTCGACTGCAAGGGGGTAAGCAGAAATACGCAACTTGTTATAGTTTGTAGAACTTGTAAGTAGTGTTGAGTATTTTTAGCTTTAACGTATATTATATTATATATCTTGGGACTTGGGAGTATCTCATTTCAGTACGAGGTAAACGAAAACAGGCCGTGCCCAAGAAAATTGATAGAGTTTTTATGTGAAAGGTGACGGAACGTTCGAAAGTGGTTGAGACAATCTGGTAACACCTGTATTTTCTTCAAATAAATGATTTTTTGAGCAGTGAGACGAAGTCTTTGACAAGTGCGTGTTGCCATACTTATTTTTTTTTTTTTTTTTTATTTGTGATGGGTTTGCTCTTGACTCTAGTCTAGGTCAGAGGTGACAGAGACAAAGTCGACGATGGAGTGAGCTTACCCAGAAGAAGCCTGTTCACTCTCACTTTGAAGAGATTAGGGTTGTATACGTTCGGAAACACAGACGCAGGTAGTGAGTTCCACTCTTTTGCTGTGCGCATTATAAAAGACATTTGGAAGCGCTTAGTGCGAATTGGTGGAATAGCAACCAGGTAGGGATGGTAACTGGCAGTGCGTCTAGATGTCCGGTGGTAGAACTTATGGCACTAAAACGTGGTCGCTCATAATGGGCTTGTAAGACATCACCCAAAGGGCTATGGAGAGGGCTAGGCTTGGGGTTCCTTACGTGATCGAATCAGAAATGAAGAGATCGGCAGGAGAACCAAGGTAACTGACATAGCTCGAAGAATTACTAAACTAAATTGGCAGTGGGCTGGACTTAACTGGAGGTTCTGGAATAGCCCATGATGACGTAGCGTTGGAATAAATTTTTATAATTTTTTTTTAAGATATTTTGTCGCATTTCTGCTGCACGCAAAATCAATGTTTGTTCAACAATGCTTGCTATGTCTGTTTAATATAACAATCAATCTACCTAGCTTTTTCCCAACTATGTTGGGGTCGGCTTCCAGTCTAACCGGATGCAGCTGAATACCAGTATTTTACATGGAGCGACTGCCTGTCTGACCTCCACAACCCAGTTACTGAGTAATACGATACCCCTTTGGGAAGACTGCTTGTTAGACTTTCGGGCTTCTGACGACCCGTAACGCCTGTCAAAGATCCATGAATGACAGCCGGGACCAACGGCTTAACGTGCTTTCCGAGGCACGGAGGAGTCACGGTATGTAAAGATGGTCACCCGTCCACAGACCAACCCCGGCAAGCGTAGCTTAACCTGATAGATCGACGCGTGCGGCAGTTGTTACTTAGCCACGAGCTCCTCAATGTAACAGAGCATGTATATTTAAGCTCCGTTTGGCTACACCGATGCTCCAAATCCCGTTACGATTCCATTTAACCTTAAATTTAAAAGGAATTGGAATAGATTGAGTAACTGAATTGGTACTTTTGTTACTTACTGAGAAGTGAATTCATAAGCTGTCGCATTTGCAACGAAGACGTTCGGCCTGCTAGGCCCGCTAGGCCCGCCAGGCCCGCCAGGGCCATAGATGTTACATCAGGCGTCCTTATTCAGAGTCAAAACTTGGTTGCCGCGGTTATAAACACCTGCGATTTTTGCTTATGCGCTGCCAATGTTAGAGAAGAAAAGAAAAATGCGTTTATTGGTATTACAGCAAAGATAAAAACTTTTTAGCAAAAAATAAAACCGACTTCCAAAACAAAACACTACAAAGTGAAAAATAACTTTAATTTCGGTAGTCGGTGTCTTGGGTTTTGTATTTTCGTTTTTTGCCACCGACTTCCGAAATTAAAGTTATTAACTTTGTAGTGTTTTGTTTTGGAAGTCGGTTTTATTTTTTGCTAAAAAGTTTTTATTTTTCACTTTTTAGTTGTGGAACCCACCCCACACAAATTCGAATACATAATTGAGCACAATAATTGTAGATATAGCCATGTAAATAACAGTGATAGGAAGTTATTAAAACACCATCACATCATCCACATAAAATAAGTGGGAAATATACGCATTATTGAAGCTAACTCAAAAACTCCCTAAGCTAAGTTAATAAAATTTATATGGAACCACCTCGGAAGTGTACCCCATCAAACAAAAAAAAGAATTTGCTAAATCGGTCCATCCGTCTTTGAGTAATCGCGTAACAAACATACAAAAAAAAAAAAATACAGACGAATTGAGAACCTCCTCCTTTTGGAAGTCGGTTAAAAATATCACCTTAAAACTATAAAAAAACAGAAAACAATGCTTATAATGTCAAAAGGGCCTCAACTCAGCATAATGTCAGATGACAACACAAGGTCGTGGTACACCTAACCATAAATATGTCTAGCCTTTTCCCTACTATGTTGGGGTTGGCTTCCAATCTAACCGGATGCAGCTGAATACCAGTATTTTACAAGGAGCGACTGCTTATCTGACCTCTACAACCCAGTTACTGGGTTATACGATAGCCTTGGTAAGACTGGTTGTCATGTAGACTTTCGGGCTTCTGACGACCCGTAACGTTGTCAAAGATCCACGAACTACGCCGGACCCACCGGAAAAACCAGAACCGGGACCAACGGCTTAACGTGCTTTCTGAGGCATGGTGGAGTCTCGGTATGTAAAGATGGTCACCCATCCACGGACTAACTCCGGCAAGCGTAGCTTAACCTGGTGTATCGACCCCTGTGGCTGTTTTTACTTAGCCATGAGCTCCTCTTGAGTGTACTACTTGAAGCTGACGCTGAAATGGCTCTTGTTAATTTTACCATACTCGCTTTTGTTTGTATGTTTTTAGCCATCTTTTTGGTACGTCTTCCATTTTCTTAGTAATGTCAATGGCTAACCTGCCGGATAATTTTTATAGGCTTTTTGACGTGAAAACGTCATTTCGCTCGGTGTACTGGTAGTAAGTTCAATATTTCTGACCGACAAAAACATGTAAGATTTCAACCGCGAATAACTATAGTACATTCGCGTTAAGAATGCAGAGAGTCATCATTGTCCGTCGGCCTAGCCCCGCCCCCTAACCAATCAAATCTTTTCAAATTACAAAGTCAAGTTCACAATGACAGTTGAAGGCATTGCTTCGAATGCAACGGTTGTGTCCTGTCATTTGTGTTAACTGATTTACTTTTGTTATAAATACTAACGAGGATACTAGTGATAGTGATTAAAATATGATATTAATGATTTAATTTTGATTTTAAACTTTTAAGTGTATTTTTATAAATTCATTAAACTTATTCTTTTAAAATATAATTTGTTTGAATTTAACACCTTTATCTTGCAGTTGCACTGATGACTCACTGCATTCTTAACGCGAACGAACTATACAAGACTTTTAATGCCATAGTAATGGTTGAAAAATCAAAGATAGGTCATAGTTATAATAATTTTGTAGTAGGATTTCAACAACCTTTGACGTCACATCGCGAGTGCAGGTGCAAGCGCGCAACTCTATTTTTCGCTATGTGTCGAAATTTAAATTCGTATAGCGCAAGAACATGTTAAGCTAGAATATTGATACTAGCGTCATTGTCAAGAGTTGACAAAGCACTACCAGGACCAAATGAGAAACAACATAAATATTCGCCAACATAGAGTCAAAATTGCATATGACGTTGAAAATAGCAAAATGATTTCAGATGTCGTATGTCATATCGGCCGTAAATCTGGTCAGAAATTTAAAAGAATCCAATCGAGGAAAGCTTGTGTCATAAGGAATGAAATAAGCTTGAAACGTCCTGTACCGAGCAAATACCTCTCACTAGGTTAGGTTAGGTTACAGCTGTGACCACACGTTCTCACGATAAAAACTTTTTATCAAAAAATAATACCGAATTCCAAAACTAAACACTACAAAGTGAAAAATAACTTTATTTTCGGTAGTCGGTGTCTTGGGTTTTGTATTTTCGATTTTTGGCACCGACTTCCGAAATTAAAAGTTATTTTACCTACACTTTGTAGTTTTGTTTTGGAAGTCGGTTTTATTTTTTGATAAAATGTTTTTATTTTTCACATTTTAGTTGTGGTACCTACCCCACACAAATTCGAATACCACTACCTGCTATGTAAATAACAGTGATAGGAAGTTATTAAAACATCATCCACATAAACTAAGTGGGAAAAATAGGCATCATTGAAGCTAACTCAAAAACTACTCAAGCAAAGTTAATACAATTTATATGGGACCACCTAGGTGGTCCATTCAAACAAAAAAAAAAAAAGAATTTTCCAAACAGTCCATCCATCTTTGAGTAATCGCGTAACAAACATACAAAAAAAACATACAGACGAATTGAGAAGGAGCTTCTTCCTTTTTGAAGTCGGTTAAAAATAAACGGCGCGGATTCGAACTGCGCCTTCTTAATTTTATACGTTTTATAACTTTCAGACTTGACGTTTTCTTCACCCATCCACCTTATTTTACCGTTTCGTGATATCAACAATGCTTTTGTGCATATCCGTCCAGGAATCAAAAACAACGGAAAAGTAATTAAATGCGTATGTAAAGCAGTGTTATGATTTTTTTCGCCACAATCTGTGATCGGAGAGTTCTGTTATTCGTTTGTTTCTCTATCTGATAAAATTCACTGTCTGTGAATTTGTGTACCTTTTTTTTGCGTGGAGAAATGCTCATGCAGGCTGCACTACCACGGAAAGATAGTGCAGTTATGTGAGACTCCAACCCACTAAAACTCCACGGTGTCCTCCTCTGCCGCTTCTGACGGGAACTCGGGCACTCACCGCAAACCCGCCGCGGCAGTCCGTCACCGGATCCTCCTCTGGGAAGTACCCTCCATCACTAGCGCACCATAATACATAGCACGCCGTGACCTCCCCAGGGACCAAACCAGCACATTAGCGCTAGATGACCCCGTGTCTTGACCCTAGGTCCCCCTGCGATCGGTCAGGTCAGTGGCCCGGCCGCCTACCACTTTTTTCATTGTTGACAACCAGTCTTAGCAAGGGGTATCGTGTTACCCAGTAACTGGGTTGTGTAGGTCAAATAGGCAGTCGCTCCATGTAAAATACTGGTATTCAGCTGCATCCGGTTAGACTGCAGACTCGGCAGATTGATTGTTCATAGTTGGCAGTGATATCTTCCATCTGCAGGTGTACAGTCGGCTTCTTTAAACATAAGCATTTCGTCTAACTTTTTGGTTTTCTAAATCAATTTGTAAATGGATCTCTAGCAAGAAATGTTTCCCAATTGTCTGTCGAGCTTTGCCACTACCGTACCTCAAAATTCAGTTACAATATACAAACCTTCCCCCTCCCTTCCTTCCCTTCTTACCCTTCTTCCCAATTTTTCTTCTTTTCTTCCCTTCTTTTTCTTCTTTTTCTTTTTCTTCCTTTTTTTTCTGCTCAGCCTTTTCCCATGTATGTTGGGGTTAGCTTCCAGTGTAACCAGATGCAGCTGAATACCGGAGATTTTACGCGGAGAGACTGCCTGTCTGACCTCCACAATCCAGTAACTGGGTAATACGATACCCTTTGATGACCCGTTACGACTGACAAAGATCCACGAATGACAACCGGGACCAACGGCGTAATATGTTTTCCGAGGCACGGGGGGTCTCGGTATGTAAAGATGGGCAACCATTCCATTACCAACACCGGCAAACCGGCAACACGACTTAACCTGACCGATCGACCGGTGCGGGTGTTACCAGGGGGCTGAAAAACTTTGAGCCTAAGTACATTCATGTGTCTTTATTGTCTCGCGCTGCATATATTACTCTTTTAGGAAATAATCCGTAAACATAATTCTGTGATTGTTCCTACGGTCCTACTGCTCTCCTGGAGAAGAGTTATGGGGTCATCGGGTTCTGAGAGAACATGCCTGGGGCGTCGGACTTTGCTAATACTGGAGGATCCCCTCCAGTAATAGCAAAGTCCGACGCCCCGCCGCTAACTAGCCGCTTCGACAACCAGAGGGTTGTGATGATTGGTGGCTGAGTCGAAGACACGCATGGAATTGCGTTTCAAGAACTGGCAGATAGTGGGTCTAGGTGGGGGATTTCGTTCCGAACGAACCAATAGGATCCCGTTGCCTGTCAGAGAAAACGGTTTTGTAGGACTGCATCATAAGGACGAGTTGGGATTATGCGTGCGCAAAAACTAAACCCGCATAGGTCATGATTGGGTCAATTTGCACCTAATTGACAATTTGCTACGTGCACTCAAAACGGAGTGGAGTCTACCGAGAGCGAAAGTGGCGCGCGAACGAACCTGCTTTATGTGATCAGAAAAGGAGAGGTGGGAGTCGAGAGTCACACCTAGGTATTTGGCTCGCTTCTCCCAAGCGATCGGCTTTCAAAACATGGTGATCGGTCGGGGGATGCTAATGACATGAAACTCTGTACTCTTTATATTTGAAAATTAGTAATATGCAGCGCGAGACAATAATGACACTTGAAGGTACATAGGCTTAAAACTTTTCAACCCCCCTGGTATTATTTAGCCACATATAAAATATACAAACCTTAAGAAAATATTTGCCATCACCATTTCAAATCTACATAAGTACTGCCAATTAAAGTAATTATCATACACGGGCCATCTATATCACGATGGCTACACTACACGATGACTGTTAGCAGCTTCAAATTTATAATTTTATGGCCATTGTCACGGTGTTTAAGTATGCATTGCGCAGGAGTTTAAACACGAATGGAGGCACCTGTACTTGGCAAAGTTTAACTTAAGTTAATTGCATGATGTTTTGACAAGAAAGCGATTAAGGGGGAAGCTCCAGGTAGCCCGCGAAATTCAAATTTGTTTCGTTTCGTCTATTACGTTTTTTTGCAATTTGCAAGTCAGTGTTAGATTGTTGTATGTATGATAGAAATTGAGGGTCCTGTGACTAAGTAATAACTGCCGCACGGGTTAAGCTACCCTTGCCGCGGTTGGCCCGTGGATGGGTGACCATCTTTACATACCAAGACCGTACCTCGGAAAGCACGTTTAGCCGTTGGTCCCAGATGTCATTCTTGGATCTTTGACAGTCTTTACGGGTTGTCAGAAGCCCGAGTCTGACAACCTTTATTAGCCAGTAACTGGGTTGTGTAGGTCAGATAGGCAGTCGCTTCATGTAAAATACTGTTATTCAGATGCATCCGGTTAGACTGGAAGCCGACCCCAAGCTGATGATGATGTGAAATTAGTCTAAGGTACTTTAAAACCGAATGAGTTCGTCTTAAAATTGTACGAAGTCCATTCAAGTGTGCTTTCAGAACAATGCACAAACATAAAGTTTATAATTAATGTCTTTCAATACGAACTTATTTAAATTGACATATTCAAAGGTATTATTATGCCAATATATTTTTTATGTGGTGGCATAAAGTTTTATAATAACTCTAATGTCTACATTTTCTTTAATTTTAAAGATTGTAGGTTTATAAAGGTCACATTTAACTGCATGGTTAAGTAAACAGTGGTTTTACTGCTGAATCCATTTTTATTTTTATTACTTGATAATAGTTATAACTATTATAGTTCTTTAGTATAATTACTATAGTTAAAATAATTTATTTAAATAACTTCACCTAGTGAGCATTATAATAGTAAATTGCCATTTTGTTCTTAAGTGTCCTTAGCACGGTATCGTACTGTATTACACAATGACGAACGAAATATTAGGGTAATATCTGGGTAGCCCGCGAAATTCATTTTTTTTTTACGTTTTTTGCTTTTTCAAGTCACTATTAGATTTTAATTTGATCAAAATACGATTCGCGACCGTAATTAATATGTATTTACAGAATTATAATTAATAAAGTCATCAATACAACCGTTTGAGACCAAAGTAATCCTATTGAATGACTATTTCATGAAATCTTGTCATTTTGGGATTACACTAACTTAAGGAGTTATATTACTGATTCTAATAATTATAATTCTGTAAAGACATATATATATGTTACGGTCGCGAATCAAACTTAAATCAACATACAACATAATACTGATTTGCTAATTGCAAAAAAATGTAAGAAAATTTGGATTTCGCAGGATTTTTAATTTTCTTATTTGCCCCCAAAATTGACCCACTTATTCAAAATTCATTTATTCACGTTGCACATCCATGTTTGGGTCCAGAAATGCATACGTGTTAATCGGTCCATTCGATTCGGAGCAAATTATAATAATATAAATAATAATAATATCCCCACCGCTGTATCTCTACGTTGACGTCGTGGTGGGGCTTGCGCGCTCCGAACTTTATCTCTGTGCCGGTAGAGTTTACCTTGCCGGAACGGGTCTATGATGAGGAGCCAGACCAAGAGAGATACAGAAACCCGCAGGGCAGCATGTGGCGAGCTGTTGGACAGTAGCGACTCCACGGACCCTATCTCCCGGGAGAAATCTTGTCCTCTTCTCTGGCTTGCCTTTATTGGCCGGCTGGTGTGAACACTGACGAGGAACAGAGCTCTCACCTCTTTCTTGCCTTTATTGGCCGGCTTGAGCGGAGATTCGCAGGAGCAAACGTGCTCGGAGGAAGGAAGTATTCCAGTAAAGTGCTGGTAGGGATCTTGACCGTACTTCCGGGATTGTCCTGATAGCCGTGGAATACCTCTCCACTCCTCAAGCATCTCAGGAAGTGTTGCCCCCTTGTCGCTATGTCACTATCTGCTAGCGGCCGTTTCCGGGGGCCCATTATTGAGTGTGCAAGTCACCCCCTGCCATTTTATCCGTGTAAATTTAACATTGGTCAGGCAGGGGACATAGTTCTTCCATAGTTCAAGTAACCCAATCCACTTTAGCCACCCAGACCCATAGCCCAATATGTTTTGTTTCCACGCACAACAATAGTCCTGCACCAACCGGGGGTTGTCCTTGGGCGCACTTGCATAGTGCATACAGGGATAATCGTCGGTTGGTGCCTCCTTATCATTTAAAATTATTTAAGGGGCTTCTGCGAGTTGGCTTCGGCTCCTCGTACGCCGTCCAAAGGTCCGGGACCCCAGGGTTCCGAGAAATGTAAAAAAATAATAATAATATCCTGGGACATTTCACACACGGTCATCTGATCCCAAACTAAGCAGAGCTTGTACTATGGAAACCAGATAACTGATATACTACAAACACTACTTTTTTTGTAAATACATACTTATATAGATAATTACACCCAGACTCAGGACAAACAGACATGTTAATGCACACAAATATTTGTCCTGGGTGGGAATCGAACCCACGGCCTGCGACATGATAGGCGGTATTTTAACCAACCACGCCAGCTGGCCAGTCAATAGCTACGGCAGTGTCAGAAATAGTAAAAAAATCTGTCGCAAATATCAAAAAAATTTGCTCAGAACTGGAAAATATCATAACCGATGAAAGCTAACTTTGTAAGGAATGCAATGAGCCTACTAAGTCCAGTGTCGAGCAATTGCAATGGCTACGACAGTATCGGAAACCGTAGTGAAATTTCAATCAGTTTTCACGAAAACAAACGCGCGAACTGGAACTGCGCCTACATTTTTTTTTTTACAACGGCATGAACTGTTCGCGAATAGTGCCGGGGTACACATCATCGATGGCTTTCAATTTGACAGTTCAACAACATTAATTGCGTTATTTACGGCGATGAAAAGACAATTTTTTGAAACGTGGCTAAGTAATAACAGCCGCACGGGTCGATCGAACAGGTTAAACTACGCTTACCGCAGTTGGTCCGTGATGGGTGAACATCTTTCCATACCAAAACCCCTCCATGTCTCGAAAAGCAAGCTAAACCGTTGGTCCCGGCTGTCATTCGTGGATCTTTGACAGTCGTTACGGGTCGTCAGAAGCCCTACAACCAGTCTTACCAAAGGATATCGTATTACCCTGTAATTGACCTCCGGTCAGATAGGCAGTCGCTCCGTGTAAAATACTGGTATTCAGCTGCATCTGGTTAAACTGGAAGCCGACCCCAACATCGTGGAAAAAAGAGATGATGACGATGATGAGCAGACAAATTGTTTGAACATATAATATGAAGCAATGGATTAGAAATATCCTTCAAAATCATTCAGTGTTACTGAATGTGTGGTACGCAGTTACGGTGTTGGTCGTGACGGTATACCTACGAGATAGAATGCCCTCCTCTTTTCCCATGATCTTCAGATCGATTTCCAATCATATTTACCTGCATGTAATTTACCCATCAAGCAGAGTTACTATGGGAAGATCTTATTCCATCGGTTAAGTAAATAATAAAGGTAAGGTAATTACTAATTTTCTCAGAAAGTTTATTTTCTCAGAGAAGTTTTCTAGTAGTTAGGCCATTGTTCTTTAGTCTATGTTGTAGTGGGGTGTCCATGGTGTGCTGTGATTGGATGGATTGGATCTTGATAAGGTTTAAATTAGATGAGTGTTGCTTTATAAGTGTAAAACAATTGGCTTAGCACGAGCATAATCATAAGGAGCTCATGGCTAAGTAATAACAGCCGCATGGGTCGATCCATCAGGTTAAGCTACACTTGCCGAGGTTTGTCCGTAGATGGGTGACCATCTACGACGATACCATAAGGTCATACCGAGACTCCTCCATGCCTCGGTAAGCACGTTAAGCCGGTTGTCCCGGCAGTCACTCCTGGATTTTTGATAGTCGTTACGGGTCGTCAGAAGCCTGAAAGTCTGACAACCAGTCCTTACCAAGGGCTATCGTATTATTCAGTAACTGGGTTATGGAGGTCAGATAGGCAGTCGCTCCATGTAAAAAACCCGGTCTTCAGCTGCATCCGGTTAAAGTGGAGCCGACCCCAACATAGATGGGAAAAGGCTAGGCAGATTGATTGAAGCATAATCAGTCAAGGTCTGCTGCTATGGATCAGAATGTTGGGCCACAAAAGGAATGAATGAAAGGCAATTGCATGCAGCTGAGTTTTGTGGTGTTACACGAAAGGATATAGTAAGAAATGAGTATATAAATGTGACACCGATGATTGAAAAGTTGTGTGGAAATCGGTTGTCATGTGATGTGGAGTAATGAGGAAAATATCGTGAGGAAAGTTTTGAGTATGGATGGGGAAGATCAAAGAAACGATGGATGGACTGAGTGATAGATGATATGGCTAGAAAGGGAGTGACTACCGGATGACGATTAATAGAGAAGTATGGAAGAAAAAGACATGTTGCGTCGATCCCAAATAAATTAGGATAAGGGCAGGAGAATCATGAGTATAAAGCACAAAGTACGTGTCTAACATTTCTTTATTATCTGACTGTCGGACTAAATAAAATTTATTTCCTTTTTCCCAGGCATCATCCTTATTCTGAAGATAACTTCCAGTTAATTTCTCAAGCAGATCAAATACATGTAATTTTTACTCAATTATGTTGCCAGTTTTGAATTTATTTGGTACTTAGATAGTGCCTTGTTAGTGCCAAAAGCTGTTTCACAATGTCCATTAAATAGGTACAATACAAGCCAAAATTAGTCAAACAGGCTTTTTTTTTTTGGTCGATGAATCTTGAAAATAGGAAGTTATGTAGGTGTTACTAAGTATGACTTGACCCGATTTAACCTAGTTTTTTGGCTGTGTAAATAATATAAATAGTCCCGTTTTTTAACGAAATCATACTCACCCTAGTGTTAGCACAGATTAGCAATAATGTCGTGTATTGATTGGTTGATTGATAGGTAATAACGCAATGCTATTGTAAGTTATGATTTATGTTTCATAGGATTTATCAATCGTAGAAATGATAGTGAAGAAATTTCAATCGTGTAGGTATTAGCATAGTAATTACTTTATTACGATATTCAAGGAAAAATGATCTGTTTAACTAAAATAATTATGTGTTTCTTTTTAATGTTGTGACACACTAGTTCCGCCTACAAACTCTCAACAAGACAATTTTGAACCCTTTACAAAGCGAGTCCAATTCTGCATGGAGTATTGCAGCCACCTTTGGGATGGATCAGCTAAATGCCAACTAGCCGCTCTTAACTCGGTGCGCAGAGCTCAGAGGCTCGTAAATCTGGTGGATGCCAAGCTTCGCAGCTTCGCTCATCGCCGCAAGTTTGCCTGCTTGTATATATCTTCTACAGATTGTACTTCGGTGAGTGTGCCCAAGACCTCCACGACCTAATTCCTCCGGCTCCCTTCTACCATCGGACATCTAGACGCACTGCCACTTACCATCCCTACCTGGTTGCTATTCCACCAATTCGCACTAAGCGCTTCCAAATGTCTTTTATAATGCGCACAGCAAAAGAGTGGAACTCACTACCCGCGTCTGTGTTTCCGAACGCATACAACCCTCTTCAAAGTGAGAGTCAACAGGCTTCCTCTGGGTAAGCTCACTTCATTTACGACTTTGTCTCTGTCACCTCCGACCTAGACTAGAGCGAGAAACAACCCATCCTTACTATATAATAATATAAATGCAAAAGTAAGTTTGTTTGTTTGTTTGTTACCTTTTCACGCCTAAACCACTGAACCGATCATCCTGAAATTTTGCATACACGTTGTCACGTATAGAGGAACGGACAGAGGGTACCTTTCATCCCGAAAAAAGTATTGTTCCCGAGGAAAACAACAATAACGTTCTTATGATAATAGATGGCGCCACGTGTCTTTCAAATCATGATTGAATTATATTATTATAGAAACTTTAATAGTGACCGGTTTTTCATCCTCCAAACTATCCTAACTAATATTATAAATACGAAAGTGAGTTTGTTTGTTTGTTACGGTTTCACGCTAAAACGGCTGAACGGATTCGGATGGAATTGGCACACGGGTAGGCCATGACCTGGAATAGGACACAGGCTACCTTATATCGATCGACACACATCGTGTACGCAAGACGTTTCAGGGGTTAAATGATATTGTTATTAAAATATTAAGGAATCTATAAATGATATCAAGCACAAGGAAATGCTTTTGTTACCCGTCGCTTTCAAACTTCAAACCTGAAATATGATACGTATGACTTTAAGAACTACATATACATACACAACAACTAACAGACAACACACGTTTAGTAGGTACAACATACTACAACTTAGTAGGAAAATTTGAATTAAGGCGCTACCCCGAGCAAAACCTTGCGAGCGAACGTGCGTTATTCAGAGGATATTAACGAGAAATAAACTACGTCTAAAAGCACATTGTTAATTTTTGATTTGCAATCATCACATTGCACGTTTTTATTTTATAAATACATTTAAAATCTTCTTGTAAATAAAAAAATACTAAAATATAATCAATCTTTTGCTAAAGGTCTATTAATTTGATTTTTTTTAAATTATCTGTCCTTTGATAGATAATTTAAAAATCTAAATAGTTCACGTTTTATTTTATTTCAAAATATCGCTTTTCTTCTTTTATTAAAATTATTCTAAAAATTGTATGAATTCTATAATAAATGGGCGTGTGGAGCGAAAGGGACAGAGCAGCCGGTCTATTCTGTAAAAATCTCACTGTGAAAACTTAGGTGAAGTGAGGTAAGCTGTGATTCCGTATTGCAGGCACTATTGACAGCTCACTCCACGCTCACTTCACCTAAGTTTTCACGGTGGGATTTATACAGAATAGAACTGCAGGTCAGAGCGGCAGGAAAGAGAAGGACCGAACGCTCAAGGTCGTTCGGTCGGGGAAGCGCCTTAAATGGTATTAAAATGCAATAAGCTGCACTTTCAGAAAACTCCAATTAAACTCCTATCTTTTTTTATTTTGCGTGGGAAATCATCAAATAACTTCGGTTGGAGCTTCAGGGCGTGTCAGACTTTTACTGACTGAAACCCACTCGTGTGCCTTCAGTTGCCTGTGCCAGGGCCACGGTAACACATTCAAACAACCCGCGACCCTGGCAGGCATCAGTTAGAGCTGACATCTCTTTGAGGCGCACGTGGTACACAACGCGCCGTCGCCGTCGACGCGGTCCTGGTCCTTACCGGACGGCAAGCTAAATAAACTCCTATCTGACTATTAAACAATGCTTATTCATTATCATTAATTAAAAGTTTTAATTCTGCACACCACCAGGTGCTTATAAATCGTGTACAGGTGCTAAAGGCGAGGTGTGTGCACGCTAAACTGTCTTTACATAACCGGAACTGTAGTTAATCGAGCGGAATAGGGTTACCGAAGGTTATATAAGTTCTAAATGGTAACTTTATCCTGATTTTTTATTGGGGATGGACAGAAGTAATGCCTATATTGTTACGACTGTATTCTTCCAAACTATACGTATGTTGGGATTAGCATAAATGATAAATTATTTTATTTCTGTAAGTAGGTTTACACGTCAATCATATTTTTTAATTAATTAGAAGAGGTCGACGTTTCCTATCCGACTACTATGAGAAAAAAGGCCGATACCTCAGAGGTCACAGTCTCTTTTAAAGTCCAGACATAGCTTTTCCACCCCGTTAGGAGATGATTTTTGAATAATCCTGAAATATAGTACTTTTTTAGTTTTGGTTTTAAGTATTGAAATGAAATGAAATTTATTATATACACATGTGTAGGTAACAAACTTGTAATAAAATTGATTCTGTAAACAGGATAAAGGTATCTCTTTTGAACGTCATATTAAGAAGTTGACATTTGCTATCCATGAGAAAAAATGGCGGAACAAACTCAGGTGTCAAAGTCCAGTAGGCCTAGCCTAATGGCATTCGCTTCGGAGCTATTCTATTTCTACAGTCGCTATCGACGCGCATCTCTATGGAAATGATGATCTATGATCACGTGACATTTCGATGGATTATGTCAACTCCCAAAATTTTTGTCTTTTCTACTAGCGTCATCGCTAATTGAATGTTACTTTGGCTAGGCCCGCAGACATAGTCTTGGTCTGATCATGAGTAGACCTGTCCAGATTGAGTGGATCTGTCCAGTTAGTACACACATTTGTAATCGTGCACCTCAACTCAGAGCATACAGGCGTATTGCGTATAAAATCAAGCCGTCTGAATATGAAATATGATTGTATCATCTTCTGCATGGAATGTTTTAAGGGGGATCCGGAACCAACTAAACATCACTGATTTTGCACGAACCTCGTACCATTTGAAGATCTCTGCAATCAACGACTGAGTAATTCATCATCATCATCATAGTCTTTCCCCAACTATGTTGGGATCGGGTTCCAGTATTTTACATGAAGCGACTGCCTATCTGACCTCCACAATCGAGTTACTGGATAATACAATACCCCTTGGTAAAACTGGTTGTCCGACTTTCGGGCTATATTCACATCAATACAGGGTCAAATTAAATATGTCCGAGCGCAACTCCGCAGATGTGATGGGTATCTAGATATAGGTATCTGACATGATAAAATAAAAAATAATTTGAGTTTTTTTTTGTCATCAACCGCAGGAAGACTAGGCTAGTCACTTGAAATATCAGTTTAAATTTTTTTTTGTAAACTTCATAGACGCGATGGATATCGATATCTAAACGATAAAACAAAAACAAAAAAAAAAATCAAGTCTTTTTTATTTCTATCAGACTCATCACGTCTGCGGAGTTTCGCTAGCTAATTCAATTTGACCATGTTGGCCTTCTCAGTCCAATCCCTCTTTGAAACCTGCAAAAGCCGTCTAGAAGCACTTCAAATATCTCCACTCCACAATTTTTTTTACCCCTGAAGATCTTAGGATCTTCAGAGGCAAATAATAAAATTTGTAAAGTTAGTGCTGGGCGGGACCAGTCTCGCGTCTAGTATATAATTGCGCGTCGGCATAATTCTTGTGTAGCGTGCGCAGGAGTTGGATATCGTAACGTCTATGCGTTATGAACCGTGCAGTTTGTGGGGATAAAACTGTTGAGTCGACAATGGTGTAAAATTTTTAAGTACGAAAAGAGTTACAAAAATAAATTTTATTAGTTATTGAGGATGGGAGTATAACCATTGCAGTATAGTAATTTCGTTCCGGGTATATCGTTTATTATTTTTATCAGCTTTTCTTGACATATCTCGAGACCCTGAGGCCCCGGCTCTTTAGAAGGCGTACGAGGGGCTGAAGCCAACTCGCAGAGGCCCTTTAGACAATTTTAAATTATGAAGAGGCATCAACCGACGATTACCCCTATTAATATGCACTATGCTAGCGCACCCAAGGACAACCCTCGGTTGGTGCAGGACTATTGCAGAACGTGGAAACAAAACATATTGAGCTACGGGCTTGGGTGGCTAAAGTGGATTGGGTAACTTGAACTATGGAAGAACTAGGTCCCCTGCCTGACTTGTATACACGGATAACATGGCAGGGAGTGACTTGCACACTCAATAATGATTCCCCGGAAACGGTCGCTAGCACATAGTGACGTAGCGACAAGGGGGCAACACTTCCTGAGGTGATTGAAGAATGGAGAGGTATTCCACGGCTATCAGGATAATCGCGGAAGTACCGTCAAGTTTCCTACAAGCACCTTACTGAATATTTCCTTCCTCCGAGCATGTTTGCTCTTGCGTATCTCCACTCAACTCAACTCACTGGAAATCATGCGAAAGGGTATTAGGAGAAGTTGATACAGACACAGAGCTTATTTCCTGAAGTGCAATGATGCAGACTAATCATCGCATCAAGCATCTGAAAAGTAAAAAATATACAGAACAACACTACTCCACCCCACTTGTCCAATAAAAGCGCTATCATACACACTACAAAAGCGGAAACGTTGACATTTCTATATATAAAAGTTATGCGCTATAATTCCGTTGATCGTGCAAAAAACAGGTGCTTTTTCACAAGCAAAGGTCAGGTGGTTCTGACCGCGTGTATGTAACGGCTCTCGTTAAATACTACGGTTTTATCTAATCGAGTCGTGCGCCGGCACAGGCTTGAAATCCTTTTAGTTTTACGATGATCTGTTGAGACTTTTATTCGTTTAAATTGAGAATATTGAGATACGCTAATACGATTATGGAGTTGATAATTTTTATGTAAATTTTAGGACTGGATTGGAATATTTTCTTATTTTTTTTTTGAGCCTACTGCAGTCGTTGTATTGGGATAGAGTCAAGTGCATGGTTGATTTGGGTGTCAAAGGTGTGCTGGGTTCGAATCCTAGAAAGATAGGTAGCGGAAGGGAACAAAAGCGGAAGGGAACAAAAGCTACAAAAGCTTTTATACAAAAGTAGGTTGACACCTGTTTGAACGATCGAATGTCAGTCTGTATCATATAAGGTAGTCCTTCGTATGGGCTTGAAGAAAACATCCTCACCTTAAATGTAGACAAAACTAAATTTATGACCTATACACTCAGAAATCAAGACCTACCTAACCTTCCCATCATCTCACACAATTGCAAATTACCATCCAACAATTCATGTAATTGTCCGCATTTGTCAAAAACTAACACCATCAAGTATTTAGGTATAGTAATAGATAACCAACTAAATTTCCAACACCACATCGATGCCTTGGTTCCTAGAATTCGAAAACTTATTTATATATTTAAATCTCTTCGTCATGTTGCTGACTCTTTCTTAATTAAAACGGTTTATCTCGCATTGTGTCAATCTCTATTGTCTTATTGTATAACTTCTTGGGGTGGAGCCGCTAAAACTCACCTACTAAAACTTGAGAGAGCCCAAAGAGCCGTATTAAAAGTAAGTTCTTTCCTTCCAATACGACACCCTACGTTTGATCTTTATCAGCGCTATAAGGTGCTGACTGTTAGACAACTTTTTATTCTACTGACAGTTACTAAAAAGCACTCAGAACTTTCTTACGACCCCGAAACAATATCTGGTAAGAGAAGAACCACCGATGTCTGCACTACAAATAGATATGGGTTCAGTCTCGCACATAATTTTTACGGTTTCCTGGGTCCATATTTATATAATAAAATGAACAAGCAGCTGTTAATTTATCCTCTTTCTAGGTCAGAGTGCAAGAAAAAAGTTTGCTCGTGGCTTCAAGGCATTGATTACAGTGCAACAGAACGTTTATTAAAACCATTAAGGTAACGTTTGCCAGCATGGAACGATATACAATTAACACACACTTACCCATCACACCATCTCCCATACACACACACCCACACACACACACACACACACACACACACACACACACACACACACACGCACACTCACTCATTCCCAAATCAAACGTTAAGCCATTTTTACTTTAGTTTTTAATTTCCCATATAGTTACACTTCACTTTTGTTATTAATTTGTAATAGTGTTTTATTATGTACAACCTGTATGTTAGGTTAATACAGTCATAGGTCATTCATGAGTTGTCCGATGGCGGTAAGCCTGGTGATCTGTAATACAGGTTTTACCTACAACAGACACCAGTCTCTATTAAGTGTTACCTTGACTTTGTACTGTGTTTGTGATTACGAGAGAAATAAAGATTATTATTATTATTATTATTATTATTATTATTATTATTCCCGACGTCCGACGTACCCTGGAACTGCCAGGGTTCTACTTTTGTCATCATAAGATGTTGCAATGGGTACCTAGGCTTTTTTTTCATCATTTGAAATTCTTCATATAACGAGTCGATGTTAAATTAGTCGATACTTAAAAGATCGGCAGGTTTTTGAAAATGCTTGTTTATTATGCAAAAGAATCTATCGAGAACGAGTTTCGATAGTTCTACAAAAATTTCGTAGAATGTTGGACATCCGGATATGATATCTCAGAAAGCAATGTTGCTTTCCAAGATGACGACATCGGCTCAGTATACTCGAGATCACGGTGCGTACTTGTCAATGTCAGTCTACTCGACATCGCGGTGCGTACTTGTCAATGTCAGTCTACCCGACATCGCCGTGCATACTTGTCAATGTCAGTCTACTCGACATCGCAGTGCGTATATGTCAAAGTCAGTCTACTCGACATCGCGGTGCGTACTTGTCAATTTCAGTCTATTCGACATTGCGGTGCGTACTTGTCAATGTCAGTCTACTCGACATCGCGGTGCATGATTGTCAATGTCAGTCTACTCGACATCGCGGTGCATGATTGTCAATGTCAGTCTATTCGACATCGCGGTGCATACTTGTCAATGTCAGTCTATGTGTATTCGACATCGCGGTGCGTACTTGTCAATGTCAGTCTATGTGTATTCGACATCGCGGTGCGTATTTGTCAATGTCAGTCTATTCGACATCGCGGTGCGTACTTGTCAATGTCAGTCTACTCGACGTCGCGGTGCATGATTGTCAATGTCAGTCTATTCGACATCGCGGTGCGTACTTGTCAATGTCAGTCTACTCGACATCGCGGTGCATACTTGTCAATGTCAGTCTACTCGACATCGCGGTGCATACTTGTCAATGTCAGTCTACTCGACATCGCGGTGCATACTTGTCAATGTCAGTCTACTCGACATCGCGGTGCATACTTGTCAATGTCAGTCTACTCGACATCGCGGTGCATACTTGTCAATGTCAGTCTACTCGACATCGCGGTGCATACTTGTCAATGTCAGTCTACTCGACATCGCGGTGCATACTTGTCAATGTCAGTCTACTCGACATCGCGGTGCATACTTGTCAATGTCAGTCTACTCGACATCGCGGTGCATACTTGTCAATGTCAGTCTACTCGACATAGCGTTGCGTACATGTCAATGTCAGTCTATCCGACATCGCGGTGCATACTTGTCAATGTCAGTCTACTCGACATCGCGGTGCGTACTTGTCAATGTCAGTCTATGTGTATTCGACATCGCGGTGCGTACTTGTCAATGTCTGTCTACTCGACATCGCGGTGCGTACTTGTCAATGTCAGTCTACTCGATATCGCGGTGCATACTTGTCAATGTCAGTCTACTCGACATCTCGGTGCATACTTGTCAATGTCAGTCTACTCGACATCGCGGTGCGTACTTGTCAATGTCAGTCTACTCGATATCGCGGTGCATACTTGTCAATGTCAGTCTACTCGACATCGCGGTGCGTACTTGTCAATGTCAGTCTACTCGATATCGCGGTGCATACTTGTCAATGTCAGTCTACTCGATATCGCGGTGCATACTTGTCAATGTCTGTCTACTCGACATCGCGGTGCGTACTTGTCAATGTCAGTCTACTCGATATCGCGGTGCATACTTGTCAATGTCAGTCTACTCGACATCTCGGTGCATACTTGTCAATGTCAGTCTACTCGACATCGCGGTGCGTACTTGTCAATGTCAGTCTACTCGATATCGCGGTGCATACTTGTCAATGTCAGTCTACTCGACATCGCGGTGCGTACTTGTCAATGTCAATCAACCGTAGTGCAATTAATAAATCAAATAACGTTTAAATACGGGACAGGGGCTGTCCCAGCGGGACTATTAAATTTATGCCTGAAATACAGGACGTCCCGGGGAATACGGAACGTCTGGTAACCCTAGATGGCAGTCAAGTCGCTAAGAGATTAACTGTAATAAAATATCTACCTATTGCCTCGACATGAAGTATAGTTTACAATGACCTATATCTACTGAGCTCGTGGCTAAGTAATAACAGCCGCACGGGTGGATCCATCAGGTTAAGCAACACCTGCCGGGGTTGGTCCGTAGATGTGTGACCATCTTTACATACCGAGACTCCTCCGTGCCTGGAAAAGCACGTTGAGCCGTTGGCCCCGGCTGTCGTTCGTGGATGTTTAACAGTCGTTACGGGTCGTCAGAAGCCCGAAAGTCTGACAACCAATCTTACCAAGGGGTATCGTATTACCCAGTAACTGGCTTGTGGAGGTCAGATAGGCAGTTGCTCCATGTAAAATACTGGTATTCAGCTGCATCAGGTTAGACTGGAAGCCGACCCCAATATGGTTGGGAAAAGGCTAGGAAGATTGATCTACTGCTTGTTGATACTAGAGAAGTGACTTACGTAGGTATATTCACCATTTTAAAGCCTTAATTTTAATTCGAGTAAAGAAGACTATATAGAAAAAAGGTTCTTCTCGTGGGAGGTACTAAAAAAATATAGAGTTTTTAAACTACTTTCAAATCTAAGCTAGGAAGCTAATCAGGTGGTCGATAAAACCAAACTCAGGGGTAAAAAACAGACGAACTAAACTCAATTAACTGCTTTAGCTCCTTTGATAATGCAAAACTTTCAAACCAAACATTACAATAATATAGGTACATACAGGTTCACTTACGCTTGCCGCGGTCGGTCCTAGGATGGGTGACCATCTTTACATACCGAGACTCCTCCGTGCCTCGTAAAGCATGTTAAGCCGTTGGTCTTGGCTGTCATTCTTGGATCTTTAACAGTCGTTACGGGTCGTAAGAAGCCTGAAAGTCTAACAACCAGTCCTTACCAAGGGGTATCGTATTACCCAGTAACTGGGTTGTGGAGGTCAGATAGGCAGTCGCTCCATGTAAAATTCAGCTCCATCCGGTTAGACTGGAAGCCGACCCCAATATAGTTGGGAAAAAGCTAGGTATAATGATTATATAGGTTTATATAAATATTAGCATATTTATTTATTTAAGTACTTATATGTTAATTTTAGCATTATACAGGATGTACCAAAAAGGTGTGGTCAAATTTAAGAGTGTGGCACAGATCATTGAACTACACAACATTCTCCATGGGACCAACATTGTAATCGCGAAAAAATTATTAACTGTCCCATACATTGTGTAATTGTTGGTTTTCCTTAATAAATAAAATAAAATACAAAATTTCAAAACCTACTCGACCCAAATGTAAAAAATGTATGTGCCAAATGTATGGGATGGCTGATTTGTCCAGTTTGATGGTGTGTACCACATCCTTAATTTTGACCATACCTTTCTGGTACACCCTGTATGTGTAAGTATCCTACTATATCCTACTAATATTATTTATTATTAACTTTAGAAAACTCAGGAACTCAGCTGATCGCGAAACTTTATTATGTGTGTATTATGCCCTTGCTCAAAGTTTACTGCAATACTGTGTCGTTGTATGGGGATGGGTTGGCAAGACTATCCTGCTTCCCCTAGAGCGTGCACAAAGAGCTATATTGAAGGTCATGCTTGGACGACCACGAAGGTACAGCACTGATCTCTTGTATAGTGAGTGCTCTGTTTTAACTGTTAGACAGCTTTATATATTAGGTTGGGGAAAAAGTCTTTTCGCATTATAGTATGTATGAACTTGTAATAAAATCTCTTTGGCTATACTATTTGTATCTGGCTGGTTTTGGTATCATTGAAAGATTAAATTTTAAAGAACATAATTCCAAATTCAAATTAGGAAAATGTGTGATTTTCATTTGTTTTTCGTACCGTCAAGATGAGTGAATCTAATGAAGAAATTCGATCCTTTTTAAAATTTTACTACAAAAAAGGTAAAAATGCAACGCAAGCTGCGAAAAAAATTTGCGATGTTTATGGACCTAGTGTAGTGTCTGTGAGAGTAGCACAAATTTGGTCTTTAGCCACTCAGCAAAAATTAAGAGAGTTTGGCTGGGAGGTGTTAATGCATCCGCCGTATAGTCCTGACCTTGCACCTTCACATTTCCACCTGTTTCGGTCTCTTCAGAATTCTTTAGGCAGTGTCAGGTTAACATCACGAGAGGATTTAAATGTAAATAAACTATATTAAAAAATGTTTTGAATTTTCTTAAAAAATGCGAAGAAACTTTTTCCCCAACCTATTATTATCTACAATACTCCGTAAACATAAAAACATTGAATATATCCCGATTTCAAAGCGAGACAAAACAAGAGTCGGCTCAGGGACACCACACAGAACTGTACTTGCTAGACAACAGTATTATGTTGCAAGTAATATTTTATACAACGTAGCAAACCGTTTTAACAACATTTATGCACTTCCGAATAATAAATGTAAGGATGTAACACGAGACTGGCTCCTACGATTAAACTATAATGAAACTGAAAAAAATACTAAAAGTTAAACATGTTTAAAGAAAGACACCAACTTCTTTACACCTACTTTACATACACACCCTCACACCCTCACAGACATTACACACCCTCACTCCCACTACACACACATTCTTCACTCATCATTGTGGTAACGTACTTATTCTGAATAGTTTGTTTTCCCTGTAAATTTTATTTTATTTTATTAGTTTCATTTTACAACCGTTCCATTTCATCAATATTACAGATATGTGCTTAAAACAATGAATTGTAGTTTTAATAAATAAGTGTGGAAGACGCTGACGACTGTGACACAGTTTATACTAGTATAGTCATCAACGTAATCTCTTATAGATATGTATTCATTGCCATGATTTTGTACATAGATTAAGAGAAATTTGTAATTTCAGGAGTGATAAATAAACTATTATTATTATTTATTATTATTATAAATGCGAAAGTTTGGATGGACGGATCTGGATGAAATTTTGCACCGAGATAGATTATAGTCCGAAATAGCACAAAGGCTACTTTTTATTCCGGTAGTACGTCTACGTAGGTTAATCTCCGAACTCTGCGCGGGCGAAGCCGCTGGCAAAAGCTAGTAATATTATATTGTAAATACGAAAGTTTGGATGGATGGAAGGATGGATGTTTGTTACTCAATTACGCCAGAACGGCTGAACGGATCTGGATGAAATTTGGCAAAGAGATAGATTATAATCTGGAATAGCACATAGGATAATGTTTATCCCGAAAAAGTGTACGGTTCCCGTGGAGTAATTTCCAACAACCACGCGGGCGAAGCCGCTGGCTAAAGCTAGAATTTAATATAAGATGTCACAAAATCATATTCTTCTCTTCTTGTTCTCACACACTACTGTCTACATTTCTTTTTCATTTCTCCTTTCACAGGTCTGCTGGAAGAAACTTCTTAAGAAATAAGCAGTACCTTTTTCCTCAATAATTACATATATGATGATCTGTATCTATTTTACTGTGTGTACATAAATAATACAATATCATTATTAATCCCCTCCAATTCACATCACATACCAATCAAATGAACTCCAAGCTGGCACAAACACTCGATATTCTATGTGCACCGAATATTTTCCCATAGAAAAACAATGGGGTTACAAAAACTATAGACTCTCATGGTAGACTTTCGCTCGATATGATCATTTGGGTCGTGTGTAAGCATGGATACAATGTTTCTTGTTAGCATGGTTTTAATTATTTGATAGGTACATTCACGCACAAAAATATGTGTAGTACTGTAGCATGGTCTAAGGTGGAAGCTACTTTATGCAAGCGTCTGGATTGAGAGCCAAAGTAATTTGTTCATAAAAGTTTTAACATCACGTTTAAGAGCCTTTACAATCAATCAATCTGCCTAGCCTTTTCCCAACTATGTTGGGGTCGGCTTTCAGTCTAACCGGATGCAGCTGAATACCAGTATTTTACGTGGAGCGACTGCCTATCAGACCTCCACTACCCACTTACTTGGTAAGACTGGTTATCAGACTTTCGGGCTTCTGGCGACCCGTAACGACTGCCAAAGATCCAGGAATGACAGCCGGGACCAACGGCTTAACGTGCTTTCCGAGGCACGGAGGAGTCTCGGTATGTAAAGATGGTCACCCATCTACGAACCAAACCCGGCAAGCGTAGCTTAACCTGATGGATCGTCCCGTACGGCTGTAATTATTTAGCCTCGAACTCCTCCTAAGAGCCTATACAATCTCAGCTCAAATTCTAATTTCGCCTCCACTTCCCTGCGCCACCTCACTCTTTATCAGTGTGTTCTGAGCGCAAGCGACACAGCTGTCCCGTTCAAGAGCCGAAGCGAGACTGAACGGGGGTGTCGGGCAGCCGGGTACAAACTTCAAGACGCCGATAGTTTAGGTAATTTCTTTTTACGGTGAAAAAAATGCTAATTAAAAAAAAATTAAACACATAAGACCTGCTTTATAGTTAGTTCAGTTAATATGCAAAGTTTCATGATCTAATTTGAAGTATTTTTTGAATACCAGCGGTTTATTATTCGGTTTAGGTAATTTTGGATTTTTTTTCTATAGTGAAAATTTTATGGAATTGTGTTTTCGTCAAACATAGTACTTAACATTAATCCTGAACTTTACTATATATTTATTTCAAAATTAATGCTACAGTATTTTCAACACAACGGAGGCATTTGAGGTATAGGCTGTTAAGAAATTTATGGACCTATGCTTTAAGTGTTTACTATTTTTAACTAAAAGTCTCAATTTGTTTCGCAAGAATTTAAAAAATAGGTCATCAGTCCAGATGCACATGTTTGGAGTACAGAACTGCCCCTTAATCCAAACGTAACAGCTTAACGTCTTTGTAAAAGATCGAATCACAGGTTTAGCGGCCAATGTTGTTTGTTTTCAGACTAATAGTTACAGAGTTTAAAGGCTTACTGTATCAGTACGATAATAGTCTATCTAACACAAACATCAGAGCGTTGATTATTTAATTAATCTCTTAGTTTGAGTGGTATATGCGCCAAAACCCTTATCTCTTAGAAGTGCTATCACACTTACCCTGCACACAAAACGACTCTCAGAAACCGACCTGTATAATTTTATTTATTTAACCATTTATGTACACCCAAAGAAACTTAAACATACCAGAAGACAGGAATAGAAAAATACGTACAAATTGCGTGCTTATTTCTAAAGAAATCTCTTTCAGCATACCTGCGATAGGACAGAGGATAAAAAGAGAAATAGACACCGTGTGTAAGAGTAGAAGAGAAAATAATATACCTACATGAAAACTAAAAAAAAAAAACAATTGATTGGCAAATAAAACATGTAATAAATATCGACCGTCCCAATTAACAATGTCGGTTCTGCAGGGAGACTACTGTTTAGTTCCTACTGAACAGTGGTCTTTTTCGCAGAACTGACATTGTTAATATCATAAAGATTCATTTTTATCCTTAGGGCAAACTTTGAACTACCCTCAGTTCAAAGTTTGTTTTGACAGTGAAGAATTTTTCTAAATTGTAATTCGATTTATGTAAAAAAGTGAATATTGGTAAAAATGTATATCCGACATTGTTAATTGGGACGGTCGATATTTAAATGCATACATACTTCTAGAATAAATATCACAAAAATAACTAACTACTACGACGAAATGGAAATATAGTGTTCTTTCACTATTCTTTTGAGTACCTACTGCAACAGTTTGGCAGTCTTTAATGTGCTTTGTCCTCACGCTTCTGTACCAGCTTCATCCGGGTTCTACCCGCGACTATGGCGACGACCAACACTTCGTCTTCCAGTCCTCGGACGCCACTCTGTCAAAGCCTTACTCCACCTGTCAACACTGCGCCTAACCAGGTGTCCTGTCCACTCCATTTGAGTTCTATAACTCGTTTTCCGATATTAAAAATATTCCTACATCTTCGGATCTCGACGTTTGGAAATCGGTCTATAAGTCGTATGCCAAGCATGGAACGCTCCATGGCTCTCTGTGCAACTCTCTGCTTGTACACAGCCTCCTGCGTGAGCGTCCAGGTCTCAGCACCGTACGTCATGTAGGCAGCAGACGGGGCAGAAAACTGGTTATAGAGGCGGGATTCCACAACATCTTACGACATTCTTGTCATCCAATTTGCTAAATGCGGCTAATTTGAGTGGGAAAAGAACTTACCCACTCTCAAAAGGCGCACATGGGACTATAAGTTCTACGGAAAGAATATTCAATTTCTTTTATCAATTAATTCCCGCTGACTGTACTTTCAAGATACTACTCACAGAGTAATTATTTAATCTCAGAGTGCGTGTGTAACATTTTTCTCACTATCTGATCATATGAGATGACGCGAAATACCTACATAGCTTTTTATTGCCATACAAGTTTACAAGCATACTTTATCAAATGCTAACATGGATAATTTAGCTTATTAGAGTATCGTTGTAACAGCCCAACAATTTCCTTGATCTGCGAATATTCAGTCATATTTCTTTCTGAATAAATGCAACTATCTACCTTCTTTCTCGCATTTGTAATTGGTTAAAAAAGTTCCAAAATCAAAATCTAGTCATCTTCAAACTAGGCTGAGAATCAACACTTTTTGAACGTCAAAATTACTTAAGACAGTCCCTCGCAGCTAAGTAATAACAGCCGCACGGGTCGATCTATCAGGTAAAGCTACGCTTGCCGGGGTTGATCCGCCGTGGATGGGTGACCATCTTTACATACTGAGACTCCTCCGTGCCTTGGAAAGCACGTCAAGCCGTTGGTCCCGGCCAGCATTCGTGAATCTTTGACAGTCTCCATATAAAATACTGGTATTTAGCTAGTAGCAATATGGTTGGGAAAAGGCTAGGCGGATTTTTTGGTTGTAAAAATATAGGACATGTGAATTTTCACCTTTGTGTGATGATTAATGGTATACCACGTTAGGGTTATCTTAGATTTACATGGCCAACGAAATATTAAAGTTGTAGGCAATAGACAGGACTTACCGTTTAAAGAAGCAAAATTCGAAGACATGTGACCTATAACAACCCCCACTCCCTCTCACCGAGAGGAGGCCATGACAGGTCCCCTTTAACTGCAGGTGATCCTTCACCTGAATAACCTAGAGACACATTTCAAACACCCCCAAAACTTCAATTTCAAGTGCGCATTTATAAGATTTTACACGTAAGTCTTACCCGTCGGAAAAACAATAGTCTCATATTGCTAGGCTGCTTGAGTCGTTTTCATAATGTACTTTATTGGCTTAGAATTTCAGATAATTTTGACGAAGATACCTATAGATTTTAGAATGCAAGAAAAAGTTTCACTTCATTTCATGACAATTTTATTACCAAAAGTTTTGGGCCTAATTACTACTTTTGGATTTCGAATTGGTTCCAGCAAAAAGCTTCACATCGATGTTAATTGATCGTTTCCGAATACTTAGTTATAATTGCAATTATTATCCCTTTGTAATTAATTCATCATAATAATATTTTCGTTTCCCTAACTTTGTTTCTGAATTAAACTGAACGTGACATTGGCTAAATGCAGAAACAGTGAGAAGCCAAAAAAAATGCAATTATTATGCAATATTTACCTTATAAAAACTGTTTAGAACATGAATCTGAAGCCGCCAGCATCAAACGCAACTCATTTTCATAAAATTTAAAACAAAATCACAATTTCAAAACGAAAAATCCAAAATCTTAAACCTACATCGCACGACCACAAACTCTCATTAATCATTCCATCTCTTTCACACAATACAATAATAAACAAAGACAAAAAGCTTTCTCTTGCCTCCTCTTCTCACTTACCAATATAAGTTGATCCGCCATTTTATAAGAAATTTTAATATTGGCGCCAGTTTTCCGAACGTACAGTGGTCAAAGAGTTCATGTAATGGTGGTCGATTGTTGGTCTGTCTCGCTCTTACGTGGAACGTATGTGATGAGTATAAAGGACGCCCTTTTTGCGCATAGTCTGCACAACTAGGCGGCATATTTCTGAAGAACAGTGAGTGATAAGGAGACTTGTAACGTTGATAAACTTTTTGGACTTTATTTTTAGGTTTTACGAACGAATTTAAATTCCTTATCCCACGTTATACTCTGCGCATTTGACGAATGAGAGCTAGACTGAGAATTGGGTGTCTCACGATACATCTCGTTTTTGGAACGAATGTCTTTAACGCGGCTTGTGGTAGGAATAAGGCCGCTTGTACACGCTAAGAAAACTCACCGTGTCTGCTGCAGACAGGACCAATTCATCATGTACACGACAAGAATTTTGTCGAACCTAGGCATGAAAACTTTTCTTTTCTGCTGCAGAGAAGACAAATATGAACGTGTACACGATAAGATTGTTTTCGGGCAGTCGTGCGTAGGGTGTGAGAGACAACACAAGTCTGTTACTAATTTTTGTTTATTTGTGAAGAAAATAATGTTAACTACGACGCATATTATATTTACAAAAACTACCTGACTACCTTACCCTACTCCGCCCCCCACCGCACCGCAGCAATATTCACGCGTCGTGTCTAGCTCAGACAAGATTTTTTCATGATCAGCGCCGAAATAGTGTACACAGTTCGTTTGTAGAAACGATAGGCCCGGTGTCTTTTCTTAGCGTGTACAAAAGGCCTAAGTGTCCGTTCACATCGACCAGCTCAGAGAGGACAGTACATTATTATCGCGTTTAAAAATGAGTGTTGAGTAATTGAAATAAGGTTGATTATTGTTTTACACTAAGCGCGTTAGGTTGGCTCAAATATTCTCATTTAAAAAAGAAGTGAAATGAAAATCAACCTTATTTCAATAACCCCAAAACTCTTTTTTAATCGCGATAAAAATGTACTCTCCTCTCCGAGACAGTCACTGAACGGACACTAAACTGTACCCTAATTGCGTAATCGTAATGTGCGTTAATTATGGAATTTGTTTCATTTAGCAGTTCAACAACATTCATTGCGTTATTCACGTTGGTGAGCCGACTAAATTTTCGAACATATGAAGCAATGGATTAGCTTCAAAATGACTCAGATTCCGATCGATAGTGTGTTACGCAATTAGCAAGCAACAATAATATTGTACCCAGGATTTTGTAATATGTTTTGATTTAAAAGAGTGTCCGTGGAGTTTCTTGCCCGTTCTCCTCCAAAGAGATCTACCTACGTTTTGGAATGGGCATCTAGCTTCAACTTTCTGACTAACTGACAGACACTTTGAGAATTTCTAAGTGCTTGTAATTGGTTTCAGTTTGAGTTGGCTTTTAATCAAACGAAATGATTTTTTTTTTTTTGTTTCACCTTGTGTATGATCTTCGGGTTTCTGACTCAGAAGCGACAAGGAATATTAATCAAAAAATCAATCTGCCTAACCTTTTCACAATTATTTTGGGGTCGGCTTCCAGTCTAACCGGATGCAACTGAATACCAGTATTTTACATGGAGCGACTGCCTATCTGACCTCTAAAACCCAGGTACTGGGTAATACAATACCCCTTGGTAAGATTGGTTGTCAGAATTTCGGGCTTTTGGCGACCTGTAGGTAACGACTGTCAAAGAATCACAAATGACAGCCAAGACCTTTTCGAGGCACGGAGGGATCTTGACATGTAAAGATGGCCAACCATCCACGGACCAACCGCGGCAAGATCGATGGACCCATGCGGCTGTTATTACTCAGCCACGAGCTACTGGAATATTAAACATGAACAGATATAATTTTGAAAAGAAATAATAATTTTCAATAACTAGTTTTGCAAACCCCAATAACACAAAAGACGTTTCCGAATAAAGCTATTAACAAACAAACATACAGTACGAGTTCTTACTACTACTTAATTTTATAAAACCACTAAACTCGTTTGTAAGATAACAATTACCACGTCAAAAGTTCCATGTCAATTTACAAAGCAGCTTAAATTGCACACTAAAAACGTCGAAAATATGTACAGACGCCAGCAGGTCAACCTACCCGAAACTGTCAGATTTTCCCAATCAACCTTGAACCTAATGCTTTAGCAATAAAGTTGAAAATCTATTAAAGAAATCTGACAGATTGTAGTAACTTGATGTGCTGGCGTCTGTACTAGAATCATCAATTAAAATCATTCTTCGTTACACAAAATTGCAGGCAAATCGATATAATCGGTTAAATTAGCATTATCATTCCTAGTGAACGTTTTGCTTCGCTTGACTTACCTATGATCAAGTAGACGTTATGAAAAAGCGAATGAATTGAAAATTATTTGTAATTTAGTAAACAAAACTGGTTGAGATTCCTATCTTTGCTGTCTTTTAGTAAAGCAGCGTGCATTAAAAGAGTATTTCTTTATATAATTTAGAAAGAAAAACCAGCCATGTGCGTTTTGGACCACACGCACAATGAAGGGTTCCGTAGTCGAATATAATTTATCCCAAAACAAACTTAATATTGTAGTTAAAAAAAACATGTTTTCCCATACAATGATATATGAATATGTTACAGTCAATTCTCCAACTGCAAATTTAAGGTAAATATTTTTTATGTGACAAAATTACAAATGAACGATTTTCAGAGTTTTCCTTTACTTGTGCTATGAGACCTTGCTTCTTGCCAACTTTTATGATTGTAGGTTAACGGTAAGTACCCTATAGGTTTTGATTTACTTGCGAGTATCAAAATATGTCACATAAACGGTCGTAATTTTTAATTGCGTTGACTTAGAAGCTTGATTTTTTTTAGAGCTCCAATGGATCATAGACCTACGTATTGAATATTTATTTCAACTTGATACTTTCACGCGTTCCTGAGAAAAAGGGACTTGACAGACAGGCAGACCAGACCTGACCAGAGGGTTTCATTTTTTCCTTTTGTGATATGGAACCCTAAATATTATAAAAATAAAGTTTGTCCACGATTACGTCCAGTACATAAGCTGCACTAGGCAATCGGTTTCGCTACTACTTTATGACGGGCTACGGGGACGACGGCAAGAGCTATTCTCGTATTCCTGCCTATACGAGAAAATAAGAAAATGTGACAGATATGGTACCTAATTGTTAACGACTAAAAAAATCAGTGCTTACCCTTTAAAATCTAATAATGTTGAAAAACATAAAGTATTGACAACCTCTCCACATATTTCTATGTCCATCTCAGATGACGGCGGGCAGCGCGCGGTCAGTTTTTGCGCGTCATCCGAACTGGACGTTCCAAGTTCAAATTTGAAAATTGGAACTCAAACGTTCGATATTTGAAATTTTAAATTTAGCATAAAATAACCGTCGGAGTATTCGATTTTTAAATTCCATTACTGTTATTTTATTTTAAACAAAAGGAGTATGAATTTAAAATTTAAACGACTTACTTCTTTAAAAAAAAATTCACACACACAAAGTTTCAATAAAGTGAAGGATGTGTCCTAGAACCAAAAATTCGAAGACATGTGACATCTACCAACACGTACTGGGCCTGCGTGGTGGATTTCAGCCCACTCCCTCTCACCGAGAGGAGGCCTGTTTCCCAGCAGTAGGAACAATATAGGCTAATTATATGCTAAGTTGGTATAACTTTGAATTATTGGAACAACATGGAAAAAATAAATTTTTGTAATGGAGTTAACTACCCGAAAGTGAATTGTTAAATAATGCATTATCTGAACTGAATGTCTTAATGTGTGATGAGTTCCAGTGTAACGCATGTTATCATATGCAAACTAGGTAAACTAAAGGAAATTCACACGGGTAAATCATATGTAATGGCGTGTGAGTTTGCTTTAACATAGGTTCGAACTCACGCAATTACGATAGGTAGACATATTTGAAGTAAGCGCTGCGTCAAATCAAATCAAAATATACCAGAATATATACATACATAAACTCACGCCTTCTTCCCACAGGGGTAGGCAGAAACTACAGAACGCCACCTACTACGATCCTTACATAAGTACTCCTTTGACTTCGTTTACGCTACGCACCTGACCCGAATCTAGAAAAAAAAATTACTAACATTTATTACATAGACATTTTCTACATTTACCATGGATTCAGTACCTACCTGATTCTGAACCCCCAGCATTGAAATATTTCTTCGGTTACCTTAAATCCTAAAATCACGCCTTTTCAACCGACTTCAAAAAAAGAGGTTCTATGGAGGAGGTATGTCCACGATTTTCTCAAAAACTTACGAACCAATTTCGATGATTTTTTCACTAACGTGATCTACATACTTTCAGGAAGGTTTTAGTATATAATACATTAGGTAATTATTCTTATGTACAAAGTTATATGCATTAATGTACTGTATCTCCGGCATTTCTTCGTTTCGTTCGTCTAGAGCTTATGTAATTGTATAGGCTTTCAACTAAAAATGGAAAATAAATTTACTTTAAAAAAAAAGTAAAAACCGACTTCAAAAACCTAAAACGAATAAAATAGTTTTCATAAAAAACTTAACAGCTTCTGAAGTCGGTGCCTTGAATTCTTCAATGTCAAAGCACCTTAGCTTGGCACCGACTTCAGAAGCTGTTAAGATTTTATGAAAGTTAATTCATTCGTTTTGGGTTTTTGAAGTCGGTTTTTACTCTTTTTAATGAAAATTTTAGTAAAATGTTGAACTGCGACGTGACGAATTAATCCGGGTCCAGACGTGGGTAATATATTGTTGCATTACCTACGTCTGGATCCGGATTAATTCGTCACACGTCGCAGTTTTGTGAAATACCGTCATCTGCCTAGCCTTTCCAAACTATGTTGGGGTCAGCTTCAAGTTTAACTGAATGCAGCTGAATACCAGTATTTGACATGCTGTCTGACCTTCACGACTCCGTTACTGGGTAATACGATGCCCCATGGTAAGACTGGTTGCCAGACTTTCGGGCTTCTGACCACCCGTAACGACGGTCAAAGACCCACAAATGGCAGCCGGGACCAACGGTTTAACGTGCTTTCCGAGACACGGAGGGGTCTTGGTATGTAACGATCACACATTCCAGTCAGGCCAGTTGGCGTGGTTGGTTAAGACACCACCTATCATGCCACAGGTCGTGGGTTCGATTCCCATCCAGGACAAACATTTGTGTGCATGAACATGTCTGTTTGTCCTGAGTCTGGGTGTAATTATCTATATAAGTATGTGTTTACAAAAAAAAAATGTAGTATATGTAGTATATCAGTTATCTGGTTTCCATAGTACAAGCTCTGCTTAGTTTGGGATCAGATGACCGTGTGTGAAAATGTCCCAGAATATTATATTATTATTATTATTATTATTCCAGGACCAACCGCGGCAAGCGTAGCTTAACCTGATGGATCGACCCGAGCGGCTGTGATTACTTAGCCACAAGCCCCTCAGTGCTACAGCACTGAGGGGCTTGTGGCTAAGTAATGGTGGTTATAACCATACCTAAGTATTTGCTGCCAAGCAGCGAAGCCGTGTTCTTGTTTGAGGTTCACATCACATACGCCTCTGGTATTTTGGTAACGAGCAATTTCACCAGTGAATCTGAACGTGATCAACACATCTAAACCGCATTCAAGAGCTGTCAGTGTCGTCATTGTTGTAGAATATTGACTTAGAATATTGAATTAGTGCGGATTCCACCAATGAAACTGAACGCTATCACCTATGTGGTGATAGCGTTCAGTTTCATTTAATTTTATTGTAGTATTTCTTTTGTTTGCGGTACCAATTTGATGATTGGTGCTCTTCTATTCTTGATGACTTGTCGTGTTTAATTGGCTTCATGTTTCTTATTCGAATATATTTATTGTATCTAAGTAAAGCTGCTGGTTTTCATTGATAAATAAATAATTTTCTTTGGAATATTGACACTGACAGCTCTTGAACTCGATTTGGATGTGCTGAGTGCGTTCAGTTTCATTGGTGAAATTCACACTTAGGGCCAATTTCACCAATGTATCTGAACGCCATCAGGTAAAGGCAACTGCAGCCGTCGACGCGTCTACTGCTGCCGCTGACCAGGTCGATGACTGCAGTGGCCTCTGCCACTGGCAAATTAACGCTCGTGTGCACTTAGGCGTTGAAGAGACTCGTCCGCATCGCTGTCATCCGGAAACGTGCCCAGAAGACTGGCAGCATTGCCACGTTGAATGGGAATGCTTTGGGCAAAGAATGAAATAACAGGCTTCTTTTGGGTAAGCTCACTCCATCGTAGACTTTGTCTCTGTCACCTCTGACCTAGACTAAAGTCAAGAGCAAACTCATCTCAATTAAAAAAATAGGTACATTACATAATAGATCTATACTAATATTATAAAGAGGAAAGCTTTGTATTTTTGTAACAAATAAACTCAAAAACTACGGAACCGATTTAAAACATTCTTTCACCATTAGAATGCTACATTATTCCTGAGTGACATATGCTACTTTTTACCGCGGGAAAATACCTTTTTCTACGGGAAAATTAAATTTGACATAATGATTTTTATGACATTTTTTAATTTGTGGTGTAAGCTAGCCTTTTAAAGATATTACGTGATTATCTTAAGATGACAATATTCATCAATGAATCTGAATACTTTCTTACTGTAGTTTTGTGTGTTAATCCTATCCTAACTGATATTATACGATATTAAAAATGCAAAAGTGTGTTTGTTTGTTGGTTTGTTACGCTTTCACGCTAAAACGCTTGAATCGATTTGGATGAAATTTTGTCCATGGGTAGACCCATGAACTGGATTAGGACATAGAAAACTTTTATTCCGGTTGTATCACTGCGTGGGATAATATCCGAGATCCACGTGGGCGAAGCCGCGGGCAAGAGTTAGTTAATATAAAATCTTAGAAATTATTACGGATAAGTACCTAGTTACCTAGATAATACTAATGTAACGTAAATCATAACAAATATTATATTAACGCGAAAGTGTGTTTGTTTGTTACGCTTTCACACAAAAACGGCTGAACGGATTTAGATGAAATTTTGTACACGAGTAGACCATCACCTGGATTAGGACATAGGCACTAATTATCCCGGTAGCATGTTCCCGTGGGATAATTTCCAACATGCACGCGGGCGAAGACGCTGACAAAAGCAAGTTGATTAAATAAATGCATTTTATAACGATGCTTACGTTATTTCAAGGGCGAAGGTCACGCGGTGGATTCACATAAAACTTTAATCACACTTCATGATTGTTTATTGTTAATTTAACTGACATTTACGTGTTACTTATTTGCTATTTCTTTAGATTTAGTCACCCTTTTAGCGCAAATACAGTGGCAGGTGTTAAATATACTTTAATTAGATAGTTGTGACTTAAGGGCTGCGTTATATATTCAAACCGCCGGTTAGGTATTTAATCATTTGGTTTATGTCAAACTTCCTAAGGAAATCTCTGATTAAATATCTAAACAGCCGTTTTAAAAATTGGTGAATACAGCCCTAAGTATCTTCCACGACGAATGGAGATACTTAAATTTTTGTTTAGCATCTTTGTTCAGCGTCAGGAGGAGCTCGTGGCTAAGTAATAACAGCTGCACGGGTCGATCCATCAGGTTAAGCTACGCTTGCCGGGGTTGGTCTGTAGATGGGTGACCATCTTTACATACCGAGACTCGTCCGTGCCTCGGAAAGCACGTTAAGCCGTTGGTCCCGGCTGTCATTCATAGATATTTGACAGTAGTTACGGGTTGTCAGAAGCCCGAAAGTCTGACAACCAGTCTTACCAAGAGGCATCGTATTACCCAGTAACTGGGTTGTGGAGGTCAGATAGGCAGTCGCTCCATGTAAAATACTGGTACCCAGCTGCATCCGGTTAGACTGGAAGCCGACCCCAACATAGTTGGGAAAAAGCTAGGCAGATTGATTGATCTTTGTTCAGCGTCAATCCTGCTATCAACTTGCTGTCTTGCAGATATCTTGACTACGGCATAAGCTATTCCCACACAGCTTATGGACGCTGACAGTCAGCCTGGTCCATAAATTCAAGGTCACTCAGCGCGCCAAGGAGCGGGCTATGCTCAGAGTGTCTGTGAAGGATATAATCAGGAATTAAATTATACGGAAAAGAACTGGAGTTACCGACATAGCTTGCAGAGTAAGCAAGCTGAAATGGCAGTGGGCTGGCCATGTTTGTTGAAGGACCGATGGCTGGTGGAGCAGACGAGTCCTGGAGTGGAGACCGCGTAGGATCAGCAAGCGTAGTGTGGGACGCCGCCCAGCTAGATGAACCGAGGTGGCTGGGATAGACTGGATGTGGAAGTCGGAGAACAGGGTGTTGTGGTGCAGCCTAAGAGAGGCTGCGATAGGCTGAGCTGAGTGATTGATTGACACAGTTTGTGATGATAGGACAGAATAAAATAGATAGATAAGTGTCAACCAGCGGCGAGGTGTGAATTTTTGTAAGAGAGAAGCTGAAGCGATGACGGTTTATATTACTAACTAGCTGACCCGACAGACGTCCTGTCCAAGCTTTATGTATGAGAAAATAAATTTTCTTTATAATTTTTTCCTGATGTTTTAATAGTTATTCTGCTATTCGAGACGGAGACAAATCGGTCGAGACGTTCTCGAGTTATAAGTGTTCGAACAAACCCGACTTTGTTTTCAATAAAGTAAAAATTAATTTATTACCTTAGAAATAAAAGTCTTTTCTTTACGGAATTTAACATCATCTAACGTCACATAGCAGAATCAAAAAGACGCTACGAGTATCATTACACAAACAAAATCTTTAAATGTTTTAGAGAAATAAACTCCTTTAGGTAATTTAGGTATTATCATTCTAAATGATTAAAGGACTATAAAGAATCGAATGCAGTACAGTTGAATGGTGAAAACAACTAACGTTTTGGCGTCGGATTATTTTAGAAACTTTTTTGTTGTTGTAATTCAAAGCTAATAATAGTCATTTTGGTTATTTGTATGGTCAATCTGCCTAGCCTTTTCCCAATTTCGTTGGGGTTGGCTTCCAGTCTAACCGGATGCATATGAATACCAGTATTTTACACAGAGCGACTGCCTATCTGACCTCCACAACCCAGTTACTGGGTAATACGATACCCCTTGGTAAGACTGGTTGTCAGACTTTCAGGCTTCTGACGACCCTAACGACTGGCAAAGATCCACGAATAACAGCCGGGACCAACAGCTTAACGTGCTTTCCGAGGCCACGGAGGAGTCTCGGTATGTAAAGATAGTCACCCATCTACGGACCAACCCCGGCAAGCGTAGCTTAACCTGATGGATCGACCCTCGCGGCTGTTATTACTTGGCCACGAGCTCCTCCTCCTGTATGTTATGGTGAATTAAATACCCGTATTGTTACCATATTTTTTCGCAATAGTAGACACTATTGACTGTGCCATTGTTCAGTAGCAGTAGAGTTGCTGAATAGAATAGAATAGAATAGAATAGAATAGCAAAGAATAGAATAGAATAGAATAGAATAGAATAGAATATCTTTATTTGCATAAAATATGGTACATAAGTGGTCTTAAATATATATAGTTCCACATATTTCGCTTACTTTTTTCAGCATGCAAAAAAACACCTTAAACATAAAACTATAAACAAAAAACTGAGATCATGTGGGTAGTCAAAAAACATTTAAAAAAATAAATTATATAAATTGCTAGTGAGAATAGTGAGATCTATGTATTGGTGTTAATTTAAATACCTTAGGTATGATACCTTAATTATTTTCAACTTAGATAAAGCTTATAATTTAGGAATTCACAATTGATGCGAACCTCTGAAGAGAAGTCGGTGGGAATCGTGTTATATGGTGCGTTCGCCACTGGTATAGACATAAGTATATTATTTTAATTCGTTTGGTTAAAAAAAAATATTGGAAATCCTGTCTCCTCCGTAAAAGTAAGAACGAACCTATGGTAAGGGGATGGACAGCGGAAGATTTCAACTAAGGAATCACCATACCGTCTTCAACTGTTTGACATAAACGATGCTGTTCTGATTTGTTGGATACTTAAATAGGTATGGGGACATTAAAATTAAACGCACATAATATAAAAAAAAACTCGGATGTAGCTGATGATGAGGATGCCTTGAGGCATCAGGTAAGCATCTGTAATGCCTCTGGTGCAGATAATACATTAACTGAGAGGTTTTTTAGCTCAGTAGAATGTAGATCAGTCTGCCTAGTCTTTTCCCAACTATGTTGGGGTCAGCTGGATCAGCTGAATGCAGCTGAATACCAGTATTTTACATGGAGCGACTGCCTATCTGAACTGGGTAATATGATACCCTTTGGTAAGACTGGTTGTCAGACTTTAACGACTGTCAAAGATCCAGGAATGACAGCTGGGACCTACGTTTAAACGTGCTTTCCGAGGCACGGAGGAGTCTCGGTATGTAAAGATGGTCACCCATCCACGGACCAACCCTGGCAAGCGTAGCTTAACCTGATGGATCGACCCGTGCTGCTGTTGTTACTTAGCTACGAGCTTTCCTCAGTAGAATGTAAGATTTAAGATTTGCCTTAATAACTTATGAGAGGCAAAACACGATTGACACAATTTGTCTCGATACAAAAAATCGCAGTTACCTCACAATTTGCATTTTTTTTAATGAGAAAATTTGTTTTATTTGACTTTAATTAAAGCAATTTCAGTCTAATTTAGTCTACAAATACGACATAATGGGATTATAGGTTTACGTATTTTAATGTAGAGCATACCGTTTGGCCCCACCAATATTGCCAAACGGAGCATATAGAATTTTGCTCAAAACCCCTGTAACTTACACCTCTTATTCATCCGACTACGTCATTGTCAAAATTTTGATTAAAAATATAAAAAAATGATGCTATACGCCCGCTATGTGGGTAAAGAATTTGTTAACAAAAAAAAACTTAACATTATCACTCCTCGACCGTACGCTGGACATACCTACTGAACACCTCCTTAATCCTCAAATACTCATGAAAACCCGCAACTATAGAAAAGGTATCTTAATTTCATCCATTAAAACCCTCGTTTAGGTACTGATCACATGTCTTAGCTGCAAATAAAGACTATAGAGCTTCCATTTTTATTTTATTTTAGATGGGTTTGCTCTTGACTCTAGTCTAGGTCGGAGGCGACAGAGACAGAGTCGACGATAGAGTGAGCTTACCTAGAAGAAGCCTGCAGTACTATTCTGTACAAATCTCACCGTCAAAACTTAGGTGAGGGTGAGCGTGGAGTGAGTTGTCAATAGTGTCAATCCCATCAGGTGGAATAACAGCTCACTTCAAGCTCACTTCACCAAGTTTTCAGGGTGAGATTTTTACAGAATAGACCGGCTGTTCACTCTCACTTTGAAGATATTAGGGTTGTATGCGCTCGGAAACACAAACGCAGGTAGTGAGTCCACTCTTTTGCTGTGCGCATTATAAAAGACATTTGGAAACGCTTAGTACGAATTGGTAGAATATCAACCAGGTAGGGATGGTAACTGGCAGTGCGTCTAGATGTCCGATGGTAAAAGGGGGCCGGTGGAATGAGGTCGTGGAGTTCTTGGCCACACTCTCCGAAGTACAATCTGTAGAAGACCGACAAGCAGGGAATCTTGCGGCGATGAGCCAAGCTATGAAGCTTGGCATCCACCAGTTTTACATCGCCAATGAGCCTCTTAGTTCTGCGTTCCACCGAGCCAAGCGCGGCTAGTTTAAAAAAAAAATGCTGTCATGCGGACTGCCGAAAGAAGTGAAACGTAAAACCATGATGTCACGGTTTCGAGGTGACGCGAACCCGTAAGATTTGCCCCTACAAAAATCGCTCAATGCACCGAAAGAAGGTTTCACTTCAATAATAAACGCACTAATCCTTAATTGCATAGAATATTTATACATACGACCACAGAACAGATAAGAAAAGAGGTTTTATCTGTTCTGTGCATACAACAAACCACAAATAGTAGATAATAGTCTCACTTGGACATGACAATTGACATTGACTGCTTTTTTTTTTTCATTCAAAACTGTTGCCTAAACATTGATGTTCTGATACACGTCCGTAAATAAATTAATTCAAAAAATAAATACAATAATTCTTTAAGATGGAAGTTTCCATCACTATAAAATTATAGGTAACCTATTACAATAGTTATTGTACCTCGTACATCTCAAAGTGTCTATAGATAACCCTAACCTACCGCAAGCGTATCGAATTAAAAAGCAAACACCACACTGTTTCATAGTTCATCCAAAAAAAATGCCGAGACAATGCACTAGGAGCAAAAAGTCTCGGATCGTATAATATATTGCTCGAATCAGGCTCAACACTGCCACTACGAACCGCCGTCGTGGATGCGGTTTATGCAAACTTAGACCACTCCTACCCAGACACGCCTCCGCACCGATCTACTCTCCCTCTCTCCCTTACACAAGATTCCATCTCCATCCCTCTCACGTGCATAACGCCTACACATTTTCCGAGGCAAGTTTTTAGTCGATCAAAAGACATCGTCCGTGTTGACGCTCTCGGTAGAATAAATAGCGTTGAAAAAAAAAATAACGTGCTTTTTTTCCGTTTCGTTATAAGCATGGAAGGTTTTTCAGTGGTATTCTTATCAGTGTGTGATAGTGGTGTTTCTAGTTCTTCCTGACTGTGTATTTTTGTGTTGTGTACTGTGTTGTGTTTTTTTTTTCTATGAAGGTAATTTTTGTTGATGTTTTTTTATTACGTTATTTTTAAGAGTGGTTGTTATGGGATAGCGTTTTCTGTTACTTATTGTTACTGATGTTAGTTTTATAAAATTGAAACTATTTATATTTATTTATAATAATTGCTATAAAAAGGTAGATTTATGAAAGATATGCTTAAAGAAGCAATATATAGATTGTGTAAATATCCTGGATATATATAAATAATAGATAAGAGCGTGTTTGTTAAAAGCTTAAGTTTTTTGCTGACGATGACATTTCGGAACCATGTGACTAAATAAATAACTTTGGTAACAATTAATGAACCATTACTAAAAGTAGGGTTTTTGTGTTTTAAACCAATCGAAAAATCGTAGAAAATTTACAGAAACAAATACAGCTTTATGGTTAAATTGTACAATAAAAAAGTAGTATTTAGGCGCTGGATTATAAGCTGCATTGAGTAAAGATTTGGAAACTAAAAACTTGACAAATGTTTTAAATAGGCATTGCCATATAACATGGCAATGCTGCCAGCTTTTTTGGGCATTTATCCCGTTGACAGCGATGCTAGAAATAATCATAGGAGCGCGTTGCGAGAAAGAATCATAGGGCTTCAAAAAAATCGTCCATTTTTTTGATGCCCTATGATTCTTTCTCCTCTTTTTTATATACATAGTACATATTATTATTTTAGGACTGTTTGCTTATATATTAAGAAATATTTTAATGTTTGATAGTAAAAACATATTTGGCAAATATTTGGCAATTCTTTAGTTTTGGGTGTAGAGGTTAGTTTGGCGAGAAGTCGTGATGTTTTTCTCTCAATGTAGTTTTTGCGAATATTGCATCATTTTATCGCAACAGCAGTTGCTAAGTTGTTTTTGGTTTTAACAAAAACGCGCTTTTTTGATATATTTTAGCGTCGGAAATTATGAATAAACTTTTTTGTAGGATTAAATTATTACAAATATTTTTACGAACAGTCATTAATTATTGTCGTGTAGTGTAGTATTATGATAATCATCGGTAGGAATGTGAAATTATTGAAATAAATTAATACTGAGATGCAAAAAAAACGCTCGTAAAAAAATGTTGGCGCCAAAATAATTTAAGTGGTTATTTTTCTTCTTTTTTATAAGTGGTATGATAATGTAATATTGAAAAACAACTATTGTATATTGTTATAACTACGGTTTACTAATTTAATTGCAAACATAACAATTCGTTACCTATTGGCTCGTCTTGGCGGGAGCACTACCGTACCCCCAGGTAGGTACTAATTTATTTACAAAAATACCTGAGCATCCGATACAAAATCTTATGAATGTTAATTACTTATTAAGCAACATTTTAAATCTTAAACATAGGATTTAGGTAAACACGCTTTAAAAAGACTACCTACCAGTTAAATAAATTCTAAGTACGAACAAAAAACCATAAAAAATTATAATTGTAATTTGAAGTCAACAATAGTTTGGTTCACGCTAATTCGTACCGTTGGACGCGATTAGTTTTAACTAGCGTTAAACGTTGGTTAACGATAAGTGGTGCAAGCGACCGATTGTAGCGAGTAAACTTAGATTAATTTTAATAAAAAAAGCATTAATTAATTAATATTATAAAGATTAATTAAGAGTAAAACGAGTTATGGGACGAGTTCATTTACCCAATGCCAAATATTATAAATAGAGGCTCTCATCATCTGCCTAGTCTTTTCCCAACTATATTGGGGTCAGCGTCAAGTCTAACCGGATGCAGCTGAATACCAGTATTTTACATGGAGCGACTGCCTATCTGACCTACACAACCCACTTACTGGGTAATACTAGTTGTCAATACAAGACTGTCAAAGATCCAAGAATGACAGCCGGGACCAACGGCTTAACGTGCTTTCCACGGCACTGGGGGTCTGGGTATGTAAAGAAGGTCACCCATCCACTGACCGACCGCGGCAAGTGTTGCTTAACCTGATTGATCGACCCGTGCGGCTGTTATTACTTAGCAACGAGGCCCTAAATAGAGGCTCATGTCCAAATTATTTACTACCTCGTTGCTCTAGTGGTCGCAAGCGCTTGCTAAGCATGAGGTGCTGGGTTTGATTCCCAAGTGCAACAAAGTTCCCCCTGTGGGTTCCCGCAACGTCGAGGCGGGGGGGCTCAGTAGCCGTGGCTAGGTCACCCACGGTGAAGCGAAGAGGAACCCGAGGAGGGATCGCTCGTCAGGGCTTTTTCCAGGGGTTCCCGTGGGATTACTTCCAACATCCACGCGGGCGAAGCCGCTGGCAAAAGCTAGTCAATCTGCCTAGCCTTTTCCCAACTGTGTTAGGGTTGGCTTCCAGTCTAACCGGATGCAGCTGAATACCAGTATTTTACATGAAGTGACTGCCTATCTGACCTCCACAACCCAGTTATTGGGTAATACGATACCCCTTGGTAAGACTGGTTGTCAGACTTTCGGGCTTCTGACGACCCGTAACGACTCTCAAAGATCCACGAATGACAGCCGGGACCAACGGCTTAACGTGCTTTCCGAGGCACGGACTATACTGCGACTCCTCCGCGGCTCGGAAGACACGTTGAGCTGTTGGTCGCGGCTGTCATTCGTGGATCTTTGACATTCGTCTCGGGTCATCAGAAGCTCGAAAGTCTGACAACCACTCTTACCGAGGGGTATCGTATTACCCAGTAACTGGGTTGTGGAGGTCAGGTAGGCAGTTGAGCCATGTAAAATACTTGTATTCAGCTGTATCCGGTTAGACTGGAAGCCGACCCCAAGATGGTTGGGAAAAGGCTATGCAGATTGATTGACTTATGTTTATCAATGTATTTACCTAATCATTAGTTTTTTGCGTGGAGAGTTCAAGAGTCTTTTTTTTCTACAAATTGATCTTGTTTTATGAATCTGTAGCTAAGCACTATTGCACTTATTGGCCACATTGTACAGCAAGCTCTTTCATGTAATATGTCACACAGTACAGTTTGCAAAACTTTTTTTTAAATTTCTTATTTGCCACCGAAAGCTCCCAATTTCAAATTTCATTTATTTCCTTTACACGTCCGTATTTGGGTCGTAAAAATTATATGTGTACCAAATTTCGACTTAATTGGTCCATTAGATTCGGAGCAAATCGACTGGGTTAGAGTGATCTTATAAGAGTTCCATTTTTTGAGGTACGGAACCCTAAAAATCTAATAATATATTTTTTGTAACCTTGTGGCTAGTCCATGTTGCACTAACCCACCACGCATAGGGTTAATTTTTTTTGGTATATCAATAGTGCCGAGACATTCATTTGTTTTTATTGAGATGATACGTCATCCAATGTACTGTCCGATTCTCCAATTAGCTAAATACGTCATTATGCTTGTGATACGAGGAAATTTTTAAACACGACCTCTTTTGCTATTACCCATTCAGGCTTGTTCTCCTGTAAAATCGCGGTCACTGCCAGACTGCATAGAAAAGAAAGAGAAGTGCAATGACACAACGCTGTAATCTTCTGCAAAATATGAAGCAATTATCTATTTACAAAAAATCTATTGATTGGACTAAAAAAGTATTGACATGAAATCGTTCCTTATTATTTTGTACAGAACTATATAAATTTATGAACACTTTTAATGAAAATTGTAGGAGTAATATGGTAAAAACTAGAAAAAATAGACCTGGATTTAGTTTTTTTTTATTTTCTTTAGTTCTATAAACTAAAATACATTTCAGGACAAACGAAATCACTTCTTATGTATTGTAGATTACTGTTGGTTTTCTCCTATCAAAAAGATGCCATACTTACTGTAAAAGATGGACACAAAGTTACTTAGTTTCGCCGTATTTTACGGAGGACAAGCCTTCTTTTTTTTTTTTTTTTTTGCTTGGAGAAATGCTCATGCATACTTCACTACCACGGGGAGATAGTACAGATATGTGGGACTCCAACCCAATTAAACACCACGGTGTCCTCCTCTGCTGCTTGTGGCGGGAACACGGGCACGCGTTAGCACTCATCCGTGAAGCCTGCTTGAAGCTTCGAAGGCTTTCCTCCATCGGCACACCAGAACACATTGCACGCCGTGACTTGAGCGCTACACGACCCCGTGTCTAGGCACCCTTGGTCCTCCTGCGACCGGTCAGGTCAACGCCATACCGACACTCCTCCTCCCCTACGACCGCGATGGCAGCGGCGTTTCTCTTACCAAGTTTCACAAAACTCATTTTTGTCAAACGAAAATATACCTTTTGTCGTTCTGTTAGTGACAGTTACTGACAGCACTAGGTACTGGTATGTCGTCTGCAGTCGTCGCTCGACCGCAGCAGAAGGCAGCCCTGTCATCCATCTACGGAAGCGTTTTTATTGACATATACAGAAACCAGTACGTAGGTAGTGTCGCTGTGGTCTGTCGTTGCGGTTGAGTGGCTCTGACGCTGGAATCTATAACACAAAACCAGTACCACACGGCATAATCAGCCTTTGTTCCTATTGCTGGGACACAGGCTCCTCTCGGTGAGAAGGAGTGGGCTGTAATCCACCACGCGGGCCCAGTGCGGGTTGGTAGATGTCACATGTCTCCGAATTTTTAGTTCTAGGACATGCTGGTTTCTCACGATTTTTTCCATCACCGTTTTATGGGGATTGGTGATGAAATAATTTATACAAAGTAAAGTGACTGCCCAGGATCGTACCTACGGCCTACAACATCACGGCCATTTTTACCGGAACACCAATGCTCCACTGCTCCACCACACGTCACCAGTATCAGTTGAACTCTTATTCTATGGAAACTCAGTTATGTGCTAGGCCAGTTCAAGATCATAAAGTGTTACCACCAACGTGCGGTTGACTGTATCTATAAGCCCCTGCCGCTTATAACTTAATCCATTGCTTTAATTTAGTGTTCATAATCTGCCTAGCCTTTTCCCCACGATGTTGGAGTTGGATTCCAGTCAAACCAGATTTACTGGGCCTTAGCAATACCCATTGGTAGGACTGGTGGTCCGACCATCAGGCTTCTGACGTCAAAAGATCGATAAATGACAGCCGGGACCAACAGCTTAACGGGGTTTCGTGGTTTGAAGGGGCTTTTGGTATGTAAAGATGGTCACCCTTCCATGGACCAACCGTGGCAACCGTATCTTAACTTAATCAATCGCCTCGTGCTGCTGTTATTACTTAGCCACAAACCCTTACGCTTTATTTTAGTGTTCATTTACCTTAATTAATAGGTGCAAGTAATAAATATCCCTGTTAAGTTATTTATTAATCACATTCGTTCAAATAAAATGTACGATATTACGATTTTATAGCATGATAATTATTTGCACGATGAATCTGAAAGGTTTATGTCTATTTACCGTGTAGGGTTCAATCTTTGTGGAAATTCAGCATTGCTGAAGTCAAATCTGGATGGGTTCCCGCAGATTATTTACAGTACCTTTGTTACCATGGAAAGTTAAAAAAAAGTTTTTTTTTTAATTGTAGCATTTTAATTTCTTACCGGTGCTTGTCCATTGGAAACGGTTTATATGAAATAAAATATTTTGATGTTGAGAAACAAAATAATTTGTAGTCAGACAAAAATACCCAAATTTCGCGGAGTAAAATAAAGATATGGAAATGCAAACGGTAGTTAACAAAAATGTCAGTTTTTGACTCATAAATTATATTCATTTCTGTAAAGCTTAAACAAAATACTTTTATGAAAAAAAAAAAACTAAATGAGATCTCACTGTGTAAATGTCCCTTTTCAGGGTGAAGGCCACTTCTCATACAGATAATAAATGAACATTGATCACCCGGCTTACTCATAGTAATTTGAATGTATTTAACGCGGCGACAAATTAATCTGAATTTGGAATTAAAATATAATTAAAGCCGGTAGCAAATATAGTAGGTTGACAGCTACAACCGGCGGATAAAAAGTTTAAAATGGACATTCTTAAAATAATACAATGAGGTTGTATGTAAAGTTAAATGAGATGAGAAGTAAATATCAACAACGTCACCAAACCTAACCTCGGGGTGCCCTTCGCTCGCTCTTGTATCCTATTTTTTTTTTATTCTCCCACGGCTGAGCAAAGTCCCCCCAACTCTTTCCACCTCTCTCTGTCCAGAACTGCCAAGGACTAATCTTTATTAAAGGAGTCCAGCTCATATTTTTTTTAGTAGCAAATAGTTAGTCGCCCTTTAAGGGGCCCCTAAAGCATGCGTAGTTCATATAAACGAAATACCAAAATAATTTGTAAATCAAACATATTCTAAAGGAAGTGTGTATTCATTCCTATTGGATTACAGAATATCTAGGTTCCCAAATATATATTAAATAAGAACATTGATTCAAACATGAAATATGTGAAAAATAAGTTTTCTATAGAAATTTTAAATTCCTCATATCTCGTCTTCAAATCAGTGTCCTTTCAAAATATATGTTTGGGAACCTAGATATTCTGTAATCCAATCGGATTAAATACACACCGCCTTAAGAATATGTTTGATTTATAATTATTTCGGTATTGCGTTTGTATGAACTACGCATGCTTCGGGGGCGTCTTAAGTTGTTAGTTGCCAGGAAAATAACTAGCTAAAGTAATGTTGCTACCGCGTTTGCTCCTTCAACTTCAGCCTCCAACATCTTTATTGAGCTCTCACAGCAGTACGTTTTATTTTACCTATAAATTCAGCAATAGGTAGCTTGGCTCATCGCCTCAAGGTTGCCTGCTTGTCGGTCTTCTACAGTCGATCTTCTTCGGTGAGTGTGCTCAAGAACTCCACGACCTCATTCCACCGGCCCTCTTCTACCATCGAACATCTAGAAGCACTGCCAGTTACCATCCCTACCTGGTTGCTATTCCACCAATTCACACTAAGCGTTTCCAAATGTCTTTTATAATGCGCACAGCAAAAGAGTGGAACTCACTAACTGCGTCTGTGTTTCCGAGCGCATACAATCCTAATCTCTTCAAAGTGAGAGTGAACTGGCTTCTTCTGGGTAAGCTCACTCCATCGTCGACTTTGTCTCTGTCACCTCTGACCTAGACTAGAGTCAAGAGCAAACCCATCACAGATAAAAAATATAAATAGGTTTCTATTGCAAAGTGATGCCTGCAAATAAATGCCTATATCTTTTGCTAGTAAGTCACGCAGTTAAGGTGTTGATTTCCTCGCGACGTTTGCCTTAATCGTAAGTCAGGGTTTCATGAACGTCGAAAATTCATTATAAAATTTATAATATCACATAGATAGGTCGAATAAACATGTTTTCTTACTTTCTTTACTTGCTGCTGAATTTTTATGGTTAGAAATTGCTACTTTGGAATATTCTATGTTAATTCAGAGAATGGGATCTTTAATGGTCATTACGAGTCATCAGAGGCCTGAAAGTCTGACAACACGTAGGGTAAATTGGGGTAGGGTGTCAATTTGCTTAATAATTAATTTGCCTGACTGTACAACATTGATAGTTTAATCCAATAGTACCTCACCTAAGTTTGATCACAGAACTGTAGGTACGTAGTACAAAGAATTATTCTAGATAATCCATCTTCTTTTTCCAACTATATCGGGGTCGGCTTCTAGTCTAACCGGATGCAGCTGAATACCAGTATTTTACATGGAGCTACTGCGTATCTGAGCTCCACAACCCAGTTACTGGGTAATACGATACCCCTTGGTAAGACTGGTTGTCAGACTTTCGGGCTTCTGACAACCCGTAACGACTGTCAATCCACGACTGACAGCCGGGACCAACGGTTTAACTTGCTTTCCGAGGCAAGGAACGGTCTTTGTATGTAAAGATGGTCACCCTTCCGCGGACCAACCGCGGCAAGCGTTGCTTAACCTGATCGAAGAACCCGTGCGGTTGTTATTACTTGGCCACAAGCACCTGTATGGAGGATGACTATGTCCAGCAAAAGGCTTCGCCTGCGTCAGGTAACATTGAATGATGAATAGGTGACAGATTGTCAGTCTAGTTGTTTATGGCCTACCGCTGTGACAGAGGAGAATTCCTTACTGCTTAGGTTGTTGTCTGCTGTGAACCTGTCATGGTCGAATAGAGCACCTATTTTTAAAAATTATTTTCGGTTTTATCCCTTAGGTAATCTGAAGGTGAATTTTATCATAAAAAAAACATCCAATCTATTTTCCACGAAGGCGTGAGAGGTGTGTTTGTGGAGTTCACCCACATTTTTGCCAGTTATGTTTAAGTCCCTTGTAATAGGGGGCGAGCCTATTGCCATCAATCGAGCACAAATCCTGACTCCGGGCTACTACTGAGAAATTCCTGATAGAAAAACCCAATAATCCAATAACCCAATAACCCCTTTGCCCGACCCGGGAATATCTACGTATATGTATTGGCAAATTAACTGCGGATATTTATTTATTTATATAGGTATAGGTACTCCAACGACTCATTCACTAATAACATATTAAATAAAATAACTTATTGTATATCTATTAGTATGGTGAATTTGTCACTTAAAGAAGTACACAGCTTAAACATAAATAGAAAATACATGCAAAATTATAACAATTATCTTAAAGTGATTTAAAATAAACTAACTTATTGTTTGTTACATTGAGAGATAATTAAGAGCTACACATAACATAGGAAGACAATATAAAAGAAAGTACAACGTATTATCGCAATTAAAGTCACTTCACGTAATTAACAGCCGGTCTATTCTGTAAAACACTCGCCGTGAAACCTTAGGTGAAGTGAGCTTGAAGAGAGCTGTCATTCCCCGTGATGCTAAGGAATGACACTATTGACAGCTCACTCCAAGCTCACCTCACTAAGTTTTCACGGTGAGATTGTTACAGAATAGCACCGCAGATCACCTGTATTTATTTATACATAAACACAGGTTATCTGTATTTCATATATACTCTTTATTATGTAATCATGATAAGGTGGCTAAGTTTGGCTTGTGGCTAAGTAATAACAGCCGCACGAGTCGATCGATCATGGTAAGTTTTACGTTTGTCTCGGTTGGTCCGTGGATGGGTGACCATCTTTACATACCAAGACCCCACCGTGCCTCGGAAAGTACGTTAAACCGTTAGTCGCGGCTGTCATTCGTGGATCTTTGACAGTCGTTACGGGTCGACTCTTACCAAGGGGTATCGTATTACTCAATAATTGGGTTGTGGAGCTCAGATAGGCAGTTGCTCCATATAAAATACTGCTATTCAGTTGCATCTGGTTAGACTGAAAGCCGACCCCAACGTCGTTGGGAAAAGTCTTAACATATGAGATGATGATGATAAGGTCGCTGGATATAGTAATAATAATAATATCACTTATGTCAGGCGACATAGGCCTATAGAAAAATACCTTAGTCTAAACATACATTTTTTTTTAAACATAAAATCTTGTTTATCTTGTGGATATGTTCTGATGTTTCGAATTGGCAACACCCCTCAATATCCTCTCTGTACAGGCCTACTTTGAATTACTGCGCTTTTCACCTTGATCTAACACCACATGCATCTCGTTTCAACTGGCCATTTTTACAATGCCAACGCCTGATATTATAGCGTCTTTTTGCGTTTTGCATTGCATTGGCCCGTCAAAACGTTATAGCTCCCAAAACGCAGCTCACAAGACCATCGCTCCACATTATACGCCACAAATTCACGGCCACGGGAAGCGAGCAAAACCAACTGAAACGCAAATAACTGGCAAATAATTTGCATGTAGTATAGATACACTTTTTTTTCAACTAATTTGCACATGCGTAGGAAGTTTTTTACTAAGACGCATTGCGTTCGTTAGGTAAGTTGATTTATATCAATGCCAATGTTAGTGGGCTAGCATTGGAGAGGCGATTAGCATGTAAATTAGGAGTTTGTTTTGTGTGATCATTTCATTGTGTCTCGGAGTAACATTAGATAACTTTACGCCTGTAATCCCCGAAGGACTAGGCAGAGGTATACCTACTGGATGATTTTTTTTACCGTCTTGAAAAAAATAGGGTACAACAGGTGAACGCAGTAGAAGCCTATGGCATACCTAGTTTTTTGTTTTTTTGCAATAGCTTAGACAGAAGTTGCTTTATTAATAAACACTACACATTTGAAGTAAACTAGAACAATAAAAACAGAAATTTTGAAAAGACTGCGCTTGACTCGGTGGAACGCAGAGCTAAGAGGCTCATTGGCGACGTAAAACTGGTGGATGCCAAACTTCACAGTTTGGCTCATCGCCGCAAGGTTGCCTGCTTGTCGGTCTTCTACAGATTGTACTTCGGTGAGTGTGCCCAAGAACTCCACGACCTGATTCCACCAGCCCCCTTCTACCATCGGACATCTAGACGCACTGCCAGTTACCATCCCTACCTGGTTGGTTGATATTCCACCAATTCGCACTAAGCGTTTCCAAATGTCTTTTATAATGCGCACTGCAAAAGAGAACTCACTACCTGCGTCTGTGTTTCCGAGCGCATACAACCCTAATCTCTTCAAAGTGAGAGTAAACACGCTTCTTCTGGGTGAGCTTCGTCGACTTTGTCTCTGCCACCTCTGACCTAGACTAGAGTCAAGAGCAAACCCATCTCAAATAAAAAAAAAAGACTATAGGTATAGATCGTTAAAATTATCGAAATTATTATCTCTTTTTTTTCTGTCTATTTTTGTTTTGTTCCATTTGGTTGTTGTGTGCGCTTATGGCATGTGCAGGATAAACATGTTTTCGTTCTTTCTTTCAAATTCAAATCATACGCAACGTGCGTAGTGCGTATGATTTGAATTTCGATATTATTTTTTATTTACTTTTTCAAAAAAAAAAAAAAAAACTAGTTATGCCATAGGCTTTTACTCCGTTCACCTATTTATACACTATTTTTTTTCAAGACGGTAAAAAAGTCACCTAGTATAGTACACCCACATTTCTCCAGTTGTAATAGGGGTGAGCCTATAGTCATCAACCACGCACGAATCCAGACTCCAGGCTGCTACTGACCCCGCTAGGGTTGAACACAGGCAACTGAAGGAACACCGGTGGGTTTTAGTCAGTAGAAGTCTGACACGCCCTCCCGCTCCAACCAGAGCGGGAGAAGTTATTTGATGATTTCCCACCCAAAAAAAAAAAAAAAGGCTGCTACTGACAAATTCCAGATGGAAAAACCAAATAATACTTTGCCCAACTCGGGAATCGAACCCAGGACCACATGTTCAGTAGCGCTTGAGACCACGAGGCCAAATAGGCAATCTCGGAGGTCTTGGGATCTCGGAGTAGTAGAAAACTCGGTGACTCGGTGGAACGCAGAGCTAAGAGGCTCATTGGCGACGTAAAACTGGTGGACGCCAAGCTTCATAGCTTGGCTCATCGCTGCAAGGTTGCCTGCTTGTCGGTCTTCTATTTGCACTTCGGTGAGTGTGCTCAAGAACTCCACGACCTGATTCCACCTGCCCCCATCAACCATCGGACATCTAGACGCACAGCCAGTTACCATCCAATGCCAATTCGCACTAAGCGCTTCCAAATGTCTTTTATAATGCGCACAGCAAAAGAGTGGAACTCACTACTTACCTGCGTCTGTGTTTCCGAACGTATACAACCCTAATCTCTTCAAAGTGAGAGTGAACAGGCTTCTTCTGGGTAAGCTTACTCCATCGTCGACTTTGTCTCTGTCACCTCTGACCTAGACTAGAGTCAAGAGCAAACCCATCACAAATAAAAATAAAAAACAATATTTGTTTCACACCACGTGTGAGGTGCGGTGTTTCTTTATATTTCTAAGGATATGGGTTGTGGAGGTCAGATACGCAGTCGCTCCATGTAAAATACTGGTATGCAGCTGCATCTGGTTAGACTGGAAGCTGACCCCAGCTTAGTTGGGAAAAGGCTAGGCAGCTGATGACGACGATGAATTTTTGTCCGTTTGTCTGGATGTAAGTTCTGTATTGGTGCAAAAACGGCCGAACGGATTAGGATAAAATTTGACACACATATCGTTTATAACCTGTATTAAAACATAGGCTACTTTTAATCCCGGTAGTACGTCCCGGGAGGATATTTTCTGACATCCATACGAGCGAAGCCGTAGGCAAAGCTAGTATAGCTTAAAGAGGAATACCGAGAACCATCAAAGAGAACAAAAAAAAAAATCAATCTGCCTAGCCTTTTCCAACTAAGTTGGGGTCAGCTTCCAGTCTAACCGGATGCAGCTGAATACCAGTATTTTACATGGAGCGACTGCCTATCTGACCTCCACAACCCAGCTACTGGGTAATACGATACCCCTTGGTAAGACTGGTTGTCAGACTTTTGGGCTTCTGACGACCCGTAACGACTGTCAAAGATCCACGAATGACAGCCGGGACCAACGGCTTAACGTGCTTTCTGAGGCACGGAGGAGTCTCGGTATGAAAAGTTGGTCACCCATCCACACACCAACCCCGGCAAGCGTAGCTTAACCTAATGGATCGACCCGTGCGGCTGTTATTACTTAGCCATCAAAGAGAACATGGGTCATAAATTGTCATGCGCAAAACGTTTTCGGTACTCAGTACTTTATGGCTTAGTTTGATTCCAAATTTTTATTTTTGTAATCAGGTATTATATAATTAAATATCACGTGTTCTGTTGGTATTTAAAACATCTCTTTACCTTCCATGTATGTTGATATAAGATTTCAAACCGGACTAAGACTTCTGCTTGTCCTGTAAGACAGTTAAGCGTTAAGACACTCCATATCTACCCACCTTAACAGTAAAATTACGTCACACCAAATTTCCTCTGGGCGGGGCTTACAATGGGCGTGTAATGTAGGCGTGGCGTTTCGGTCATTGACCTATCCATATAAAGCTATGTACCTACATATACCTTTATCAGTATGTGGCTATATTTGCAATTCTAAGTTGGTTGGTAATTTGTAGTATTTAATTAAAAGATGAGCTGTATTGTATAGCGTTGTTTTGTAGGTAAGAATAGGTACATAATTCCTCTTTCTGAATCTGTTACCTAAAATGCTACAGACCGTACTGGAAACTTCTAACGAAATTTAAAATTGTCTGGTCCCTATTCTGTACATAGAGCTACTGTGAAAGATGGTAATATAGATATGACAAGCCGTACTGAAAGTTTCACACGTTAAGGTGACGATAGCCGACTTTTAATGATTTTAAACTGAAGATCATGTGTTTAGACATGATCTTCTGAGTGGTGTTAATGATTTGGAAAAAATGGTAATTATTAAATTAAAGCATTTTCTTAATATGCGAATTTCTGCCTTGCGGGTTTCTGTATCTCTCTTGGTCTGGCTCCTCATCCTAGACCTGTTCCAGCAAAGTAAACTCTACCGGCACAGACCTAAACTTAGGAGCGCGCAAGCCCCACCACGACGTCAACGTAGAGATACAGCGGTGGGCTTATTATTATTATTCTTATCACACAGAATAATTTCAGATTTTTCTGTATGAAAACTTCGTAGATAAGGGAGAATGGTATTTTTTTTACATTTTTCATCAAAAGTCGAAAATTATGCGGCCAAAAAAAAAAATGTTTGAGAATGTGCAAACAGCGCTCTTTCATATGATATCCCACATGCCCTAGTAGCCCCACTTCGAATATTTAAAACCCTTTTACAGTCCCTGACGCAGAAAAAAAATAAGTATATTATATTTCTTTCTAATTTGCAAAATAGTTGGACAAACATCATCTAAAACTATTTAACTACCAAAATTCAAGTTAATAGCAGTAGTGGTCCTTGAGATATTCAGCTGTGACAGGCGGACAGACAGACAGACTGAGTTGCACCATAAGGGTTGATATTTACCATTTTGGTACAGAACCCTAAAAAGGAAGTTTAGTTTCTCCCGAAATTAAAAAGTTTCCGGGAAGCTTTTCAAATTTTTCTTTCCTTAAAAACCTAATTAATATTACAAAAAATAAATTAAAAAAAATAGCCAAACACAAAGTCCAGAGAATTTCATTTTTATTAGGGTTCCGTACCCGAAGGGTGCCAAACGAAACCCTATTACTAAGCCTCCGCTATCCGTCCGTCCGTCTGTCAGCGGCCTGTATCTCAGGAACCGTTATAGGTAGGCAGTTGAAATTTTTACAGATAGTGTATTCCTATTGTCGCTAAAAAACAAATAATAAAAATAAAATAAAGTTAAAAACTTAAGAGATATTTGACAGCTATTTGCGACTGACAACTTTCAGAATGCACCCTTTTACCTGTCACTATGCTCATTATTTCTTAAATATATTTATTTTCTGAATAAAGAGATGAAAAAATAATGTCAAGAATCTTAAGAATATTTTATTTTTTTCATTTTCAGATGCTGCCCACAAGATAAAAATACGAGAAACACAAAAATAATAGTCAAATATATTTATTTTGATAAATGTACTTAGTGCAATAATAATTTAAATTAATAACTGATTCAGAATCAAATTGTTTTAAAAACGGGTTCAATTTAATTGAAAAAGGTGCTTTTATTATTCTTTTTTTGAATTTGTTCACAGTTCAAACATTTAACTTATAACTATTAAAATATTATTATCTTTTTAAAAACTGTTTTACCTATATTTACAATTTTATTTTTCATTATTTAAAATTCATAGAACGCAACGCTATAAAAATACTACAAAACAAAAGTATAAAGTGATTTGTGCAAAAGTGTAATAATGTCAAAGACTAACTGTGCGTAAATGATTCAAAAACTAAAATGTGCAGACTGATAAGTAACGAACAAAAATTAAAAGTAAAACTAAAAAAAAATCTTTATGAGTGAACTCTAAACAATGAACTTTAAAACTCAGCCATGTTTTTTAAAACTCAAAAAACCTTTTAAACCCGCTCTCTAACCTAATAATGAACTGTCCAACCCAAAACTTAAATTTAAAAACCATTTTAAAACTAGTGGCTAACATTTTAAATTTTGTGGCAAATCGAAACTGACTATATGTTGAACGCGATAGGTGAAAATGAGTTTATGAGCGACTATCGGGATCAGAACTGCGGCATGTACACCACATGGTACAGCCGTGGTGACAGTGGGGTCCATCACCATCAGATGGGACAGCTGTACCACCATGGCCCTCCCATGATAAAGACTGAAGCTGGTGTCAACAGCGATTGCATGATGGCTGTGGACTACGCACCGCCGATTAAGGTAAGAATTTCACTGATTTTCCTGCTTACGGAAAATGGTTTAAAAATGCTTGATTTTGTTTTCATTTGATTTTCCTTTTAAATATTTATCTACAGCATTGACATAGTGAAACAATTGGTGATCATAAAACACCTAAATTGTAATGTGTTTGAACTCCGCACATCAACTGTCTAAAAAAACCCAAAGACTATGTAAGGTCTTGTCAATGTGTGCTCAAATGTCAACCGAAACCCATGTTCACTATTACTGTAAGCCCGCGGTCGCCATTGGATGATGTTTTTTTTTTTATGTTTATACGTATGATAAGATTTCAAAGATTTTTCTTCCGCACACGTGGTGTGCGCTTGACATTTGAGGGGTTAAATGTCTAACTTTGACGCCAAAAGAGGTTTACAGTTAGTTTTTTTAACCGACTTCCAAAAGGAGGAGGTTCTCAATTCGTCTGTATTTTTTTTTTGTTTTTTTTTTTTATTTTTTTTTTGTATGTTTGTTACGCGATTACTCAAAGACGGATGGACCGATTTGGAAAATTCTTTTTTTGTTTGAAAGGGTATACCTCCGAGGTGTTCCCATATAAATTTTATTAACTTTGCTTGGGGAGTTTTTGAGTTAGCGTCAATAATGCGTATATTTCCCACATATTTTATATGGATGATGTGATGATGTTTTAATAACTTCCTATCACTGTTATTTACATGGCTATATCTACAATTATTGTGCTCAATTATGTATTCGAATTTGTGTGGGGTAGGTTCCACAACTAAAAAGTGAAAAATAAAAACTTTTTAGCAAAAAATAAAACCGACTTCTAAAACAAAACACTACAAAGTGAAAAATAACTTTATAACTTCCTATCACTGTTATTTACATGGCTATATCTACAATTATTGTGCTCAATTATGTATTCGAATTTGTGTGGGGTAGGTTCCACAACTAAAAAGTGAAAAATAAAAACTTTTTAGCAAAAAATAAAACCGACTTCTAAAACAAAACACTACAAAGTGAAAAATAACTTTAATTTCGGAAGTCGGTGGCAAAAAACGAAAATACAAAACGAAAGACACCGACTTCCGAAATTAAAGTTATTTTTCACTTTGTAGTGTTTTGTTTTAGAAGTCTGTTTTATTTTTTGCTAAAAAGTTTTTTTTTCTTTCAATAGGACACCCGTAGACGGCATGCATCAACAAATACGATGTTGATCATAATACAGTATTATCAAATACCTACCATCGACGAATCACAAAGCAAAATAAAACAATTACAAATAAATTCATTTACATTGTAGCATGTAATCTGTTACTAACAAGTGTGTTTTAATTGAATCAATTCCAATAATTGTAACACATATCTGAACGATTGGAGCATAAATTAGATCTGTATTTCTGTAACCGCAGGCTGTTATTACACAAACTCTTAGGGCTAGTTTTCATTTTACTTGAATTAAATGTTGTTATATATTGCAGCATTTAATTCAACTAATACCTATATTTTAAGACTACAAATAGGATGCATTATTAAAATTAAATCTGGATTCTACTACAGATTGAATTGAGGAAATTATGACAGATTTTACTTTCTTTATTGGTCTAGGTAAATCCTAACTTTTTTAATGAACACGAAAAAAACTGTAGGGAGAATTATAGCAGTCATCAAGAAATCCGAAATAATTTTCGTCTTCTACGCCCAGGATTGAAAATAGAAGAAGCATTAATTAAAAAAAAAAAAAAAAACTGCTCAAGATTATATTTTCTTTAGTGATTTTAGCGATTCCATAAAGTTTTTTTAATAAGACCTATCTAGATAATAAGGATCTAATATTTATGAATTACGTAATTGGTCTATTAAATTAATCAGAAGGTATTAGCTGCAAACAGCACAAATTAAAGGTATCGAACTATTAACAGACTATGATCTATGGTCATTAGTCTTGGCACTTGTAGTACAGAGCAAGATTGACGTAATCTTTTATATTAAGAGGCAAGCTCCAGGTAGCCCGCGAAATTCAAATTTTCTTACGTTTTTTGCAATTTCCAAGTCAGTATTAAGGTGTATGTTGATTAAAGTATGATTCGCGACCGTAACATACAGTACGCTCGATTTATCTTGGCAAGACCGAAGTTCGCGCAGAAGGCTGCGCAGTATCATTTTTTAGGAACCAAATGGTGACATGAGGCGAGTGTGAGTGAGAGAACATGCGCGAAACTTTTTAGTTCTTATGTTCAGACTTGCCAAGATAAATCGGCCGTAGAGAATCAGTAATACAACTCCTTAAGTTAGTATAATCCTAAATGTTAAGATTTTATGAAATAGTCATTCAATAGGGTTTTTTTTTATTTGTGATGGGTTTGCTCTTGGCTTTACTCTAGGTCAGAGGTGACAGAGACAAAGTCGACGATAGACTGAGCTTACCCAGAAGAAGCCTGTTCACTCTCACTTTGAAAAAATTAGGGTTGTATGCGTTCGGAAACACAGACGCAGGTAGTGAGTTCCACTCCTTTGCTGTGCGCATTATAAAAGACATTTGGAAGCGCTTAGTGATTGATTTTTCAAGGTCTTTATTAACATATATGTTGGTACAATGCTGTTTACAAATGATCTTATTCTATTTGTATACAAATCGTGAATTATTTGTTACATAGGCTATGCCGCCTTTACAAACATTTAAACATAATTTTACACTTGGCTTAACTTATTGATATGAAACGCTTAGTGCAAATTGGTGGAATAGCAACCAGGTAGGGATGGTAACTGGCAGTGCGTCTAGATGTCCGATGGTAGAAGGGAGCCGGTGGAATGAGGTCGTGGAGTTCTCGGGCACACTCTCCGAAGTACAATCTGTAGAAGACCGACAAGCAGGCAACCTTGCGGCGATGAGCCAAGCTATGAAGCTTGGCATCCACCAGTTTTACATCGCCAATGAGCCTCTTAGCTCTGCGTTCCACTGAGTAGCGCGGCTAGTTGATGAACTTAAAGAGTTGTATTGATGATTTTACTGATTATAATTCTATAAATACATACTTGTTACGGTCGCGAATCGTATTCAAATCAACACACAACCTGATGCTGATCTGCAAATTGTAAAAAAATTAAGAAAATTTGAATTTCGCGGGCTACATGGAGCTTTCGCCTTAAATTAAACCGCACAAGTATCGGAACATTACACCTACTGTCATATTTATATGCTGACAAAGTGATGTCATATATTTTATATCACAACCAGATATTACAATCTTCTGAACTGAACTGAGTAAGTACATATTTTATAACTCAAGATATAGCTGATAGAGGGGTGAAATATTTTTTTGAAGCCGATGCAGTATCCTATATTTTGGCGTCTCTTGGCTCGTCAGATATTTTCGGTGTTTCTTCGATATCACATTTATTTGTGCTGCCACTTGTATAACTACTTCCATAGATGATTACAAATACATTTGCTGTCTTCTTGACAACAGATAATAATAAATTAATCATGAAATCAGATATTATTGCCTATACGGTTCATCCTTACTAATATTATAAATGCGAAAGTAAGTTTGTTTGTTTGTTACCTTTTCACGCTTAAGCCACTTAACAGATCATCCTGAAATTTTGCATATACGTTGTCTGGTGTACAGAAACGGACATAGGGTACCTTAGGGTACGTTATTGTTGTTTTCCCGAGGAAAACAACAATAACGTTCTTATTGATAATAGATGGCGCCACGTGTCTTTCGAAATAGAAACTTTAGTACCTAGTGTGTTAAGTTTTATTTTTTATTTATTTAAGTACCTAATATATTTTGTGAGTCTAGACTTCTAGAGTGTCGATAGACCGGTTTTTCATCCTTCCAACTAGCCTAACTAATATTATAAATGCGAAAGTGTGTTTGTTTGTTTATTACGCTTTCACGCTAAAACGGCTAAACGGATTTAGATGAAATTTGGCAAATGGGTAGACTATTACCTGGATTAGGACATAGAATACTTTTGACCCCGGTAGTACGTTCCCGCGGGATAATTTCGAATAAACACTCGGGCGAAGCCGCGGGCAAAAGCTAGTAGTAATATATTTATGCTTGTGACTGTACTCTTAAGAGGATTGTGAAGTACCGACACGCGGAGCGAGTCTTGGAGGCAATTACCTACATTTCATATAATTATTTACGTAAATATTGTTTCGGGCGATAACGTTTTCACCCCCCTAAACCTTTACGAAATGAGACAATTTTGATCTCATTACATTCAGTACACCTTAATCTAGGTCTGTACGTTTTTGTTTTTTAGTAATTCAATTTAATTTAATTTAAAAAAAATTAAAACGCTCGAGGAAGTTTTTATGTCAAAAATATAGATATTTAGATGCTAATAACTTATATCGTATGCAATATTTCTTTATAATAAAAACGTACGGACCTAGTTTTTCATTATACCTACAACATTTCCAAAAATTATGAAAATTAGACTATGTTTATTTGATTATGTTTACGGCGAGAAAAACGTTATCGCTTTTTGTATGAAAATTTACAGCTTCACAATCCACTTAAGGTTGTGTGTCTGATCGGCTGTGTAATTTCATAATGGAACAAATATTGGTAATTAAACAAATTCAGCTTTCATTACAATAATCAATCAATCTGCCTAGCCTTTTCCTAACTATGTCGGGGTCGGCTACCAGTCTAACCGGATGCAGCTGAATACCAGTATTTTACATGGAGCGACTGCCTATCTGACCTCCACAACCCGTACCCGTAGTACCTGGGTAATACGATAGCCGTTGGTAAGACTGGTTGTCAGACCTTCGGGCTTCTGACGACCCATAACGACTGTCAAAGATCCACGAATGACAGCCGGGACCAACCGCTTAACGTGCTTTTCGAGGCACGGAGGCGTCTTGCTATGTAAAGATGGTCACCCATCCACGGACCAACCCAAGCAACAAGCAAGCGTAGCTTAACCTGATGGGTCGACCTGTGCGACTATTATTACTTAGCAATGATATCCCAGTTTTAGGCTGCTTTCAAAAACGTTGTAATTTTTGTATGGCTGTTTTTATTCCAACCATAATATTATTGACATTTAAAAATACATCATAAATAAGGAAGAAATGAGATTATAATCATACTAAATGAATTGCGTGACTTTATCCGTGCAAACTTATAAGTAAAACCAAGTTTACCATAAAATGGCGATTCTTAATTAAGTCTAAAGATTACACAGGAAAACTGCAGCATATAGATACAGTAATTATCACCTGAGCTAACGTCGTATAATTTAATCTTCTGAGTAAAACATTAAAATTAAACAGATAATCGGAAATAATATCGATTCACACGTAATCGGTATTATTGTTAAAAATGTGGTCAATATAATTGAATCTTCGTAAGTTCTGTGAATGAAGTTAGATGTACCGAATATCATTCATTCATCATCATTCATCATCGTCTGCCTAGCCTTTTCCCAACTATGTTTCGGTCGGCTTCCAGTCTAACCGGATGCAGTATTTTAAATGGAGCGACTGCCTATCTGACCTCCACAACCCGGTTACTGGGTAATACGATACGCCCTGATAAGACTGGTTGTTAGACTTTCGAGCTTCTGACGACCCGTAACGACTGTCAAAGATCCACGAATGACAGCCGGGACCAACAGCCTAACGTGCTTTCCGAGGCACGGAGGAGTCGCGATATCCATCCACTGACCAACCTCAGCAAGCGTAGCTTAAACTGATGGATCAACTAGCGCAGCTGTTATCTCTTAGCCACGAGCTCCTCTAGTGCAGAAATGACACATCATTTTTACACAATTTTAACAAGACAGTAATTTACAATACCAGCGGTAATTGCGTTTGATGAACTTGGCGCTTGAATTTTCGAAGTGAAGTAGGACAACAAATATCAATCCGTTCATCACAATTATTTAGAAGTCTGCAAACTCTTGGGACTGTGGAGTTAGACCCTGAAACAGTTTTGCGGAATGGGAGTCGTAACAGTTGGATAGGGTGACTTAGGGCCTACCAGAACAGCCCCTCTGTTCTGGTAGGCCCTATAGTTTATCGATCCACATGAAAAGTTGTAGATGAATGATCGACAACTACACCCAATTCCCTACAACCGCAAGACCCTAATCTACACCTCCATTCACGAGCACCCATACACCACTCCCATTGACGCCCCACACCTCATGAATGGGCCCACCTGACCAAAATCAACAGCTAACCAGATGATTACTCACGTCATCGGATCGTGACCAATTTTTTCATCTCACCCAGCATCACAGAGTCTATAGGAAGTGGAAAAAATGGTCACCCGACGCCAAGGCATAGAAAATCGTGGGCAGTCGTGCGAGAACATTTTAGAATAATATAAACTACCTGTTTTTTGATTTCTTGTGGTCATTTTTTGTGTGCTTGTAATGGCACGGGCAGTGTCATGGACCTGGAGTCTTGGTTTTATTGGGTGGGTTTTAAAGTAAATATAGTGGTGTTGGGTAACTAGTTTTTGAATGGGAGCGTTTGGTGTTCTCGCGATTTTGGGTGTCATGATCTCATTCCGAAGGATTTTTTTAATGAAATTACGAATAAAAAATAAAACAAACTTTTATTTCAGACTCATAAATTCCATTGGTTATGTTCGTTTCATCGCTTTTAATCATCATGAGAAACCGGCATGTCCTAGAACCAACAATTCGAAGACATGTGACATCTACCAACCCGCACTGGGCCCGCGTGGTAGATTACAGCCCACTCCCTCTTGGCCTGTGTCCCGTAAAGTCCATTCAGTTATAGTTTGACCAAGACCGCTATACCGTGCCGTAGGTATGTGCGCCAGCGCTGCACCCTGCCTCGCCGCGCATTCCTAAGGCGCGGTACAGCGGTCTTGGTCAAACTATAGTTTAAACACGACGTGGAAAGTAGTGCTAGTGCTTACATCTCCTGGAGAAGCACTGCAAACTATTTATTTCCATCGCCGCCCATGTAGGCGTACCCAATGTCCCATAGAGAACTTTTGTTGGGACCTGATTTAGGTTCTATGAAATTAAATGTTCATTCAGTGGTACACAATGAATTTAATAATAATATTAATTTAATAATATTACTAAAACTAAACACGGTGCAATAACTGATATTATGACAATTGATTACAGATCATTGGTATTTATAAGTATGAATACTATTTTTTTTCAGTTATTTTGGTATTTACTCACAAAAAATTACATTATAGTTTGTCATTTTTTATGTAGAAAAATAGCATACATAATACCAACAATCTACTTAGATAATTTATAAAAAAAAACGTAATTTGATTTAAATGTATTAAGGCGAAAGCGTCAAGGTAGCCCGCGAAATTCAAATTTTCTTAGGTTTTTTGCAATTTACAAGTCGGTATTAGATTGTACGTTGATTCAAAACATAATTTGCGGCCGTAACAAGTATCTATTTAAATAATTAGAATCATTAAAGTGATCAATACGACTCTTTAAGACCAGGTAATCCTAATGAATCACTACTTCTACTATACTAACTTAAGAAGTTGTATTACTGATTCTAATGATTATAATTCTATAAATACACATTTGTTACGGCCGCAAATCATACTTTATTTAACATTACTTGAGTAATAGGATTCAGAGCGTTGACGTTAATGGAAAAAGATCGCCCGGATCTATAGTAACAATGGGGGTCCCACAGGGCTCGATTCTTGGTCCTTTCTTATTTCTTATTTATATTAACGATTTGCCCTACCTCATTAAGGATAATCATGATATAGTTTTGTTTGCGGATGATACTTCACTTTTGTTTAAACTTAAACGTCAGCAGCTGGTTACTGACGATGTAAACAGAGCGATCTCAAAAGTAGTTCACTGGTTCAGTGTTAATAATTTACTCCTTAATGAAAAAAAAACCAAATTCATTAAGTTTACACTACCTCACGTTAGGCAGGTGAAAACTAACGTGTTGATAAAGGGCGAAGAGTTGAATCCTGAAGATAGCACAGTATTCTTGGGCTTAACTTTGGATGCTAAGCTTCAGTGGGGCCCACATATAGATAAATTGTCAAAAAAGCTAAGCTCCGCAGCATACGCTGTTAGGAAAATTCGTAATTTAACCAACATAGAGACAGCCCGTTTAGTGTACTTTAGCTATTTTCATAGTATAATGTCGTACGGTATTCTGTTGTGGGGAAATGCAGCCGACATTCAGACTATCTTTGTTTTGCAGAAAAGAGCTGTTCGATGCATTTATAAATTAAGTCCGAGACAATCTCTCAGAGAGAAATTTAAGGAGATTAATATACTGACTTTGCCTTCTCAGTACATTTTTGAAAATCTTTTATATGCCCATAAAAACATTAAATTGTTTAAAAAATACAGTGATATCCACAATATAAATACTAGGAACAAACACAAATTTGTTGTACCTCCAACAAGGCTCAAGAAAATAGGTGGGTCATTCAGGTGTCAATGTATACGCTTTTATAATAAACTTCCAAGCCACGTTCAAGATCTGAGTCTTAATAAATTCAAATCATTCATTAAACGCAAGTTGTGTCAGAAAGCTTTTTATACCGTTAAAGATTATATTGAGGACAAAAAGGCTTGGGATTGAACTGCTCCAATTTTATTTTATATTATTTTTATTTTTGCATACTGAATGTTGACATTAATATTTACTTTGTAAGTATTATATTATTTTACTTTATTGTGAATGTGAAGACTATGTAGGTCATTGCTTTTTTTTTTTGTTTGTTTTATTTTTTCTCTCAGTTATTTTTAATCATGGTCTGGCAGTTTGAGTAATCTATGCGGCCTACCCCAATGTCCTTTCTTTGGTATTGTTCGTCGAATCGTTGAGCTAGTTGAGCTGCGCGATTACTGACAAATGCGTGCACTGACTGGACAGGTCCTCTCAATCTGTGTGGTTCTTTCCTCAAAAGACCATTTCAGACACCAATCTACATGGTCTTCACATGAAGTGACCAAGATTATGTCTGGACTTTATAAGAGACTGTGACCTCTGAGTTTGTTTCGGCCTTTCTTCTCAGAGTAGTCAGATAGGAAACGCCGACCTCATCTAGTTTAAAAAAAAATATTGACTTGTAAAAGTGTTTGTACAAACCTACTTACAGAAATAAAAATCATTTATCATTTATCATTTATCATACAACTTAATACTGACTTGCAAATTGCAAAAAACGTAAGAAAATTTGAATTTCGCGGGCTACCCTGACGCTTCCCCCTTAAGATAATCACGAAAATCCTGTAGAAATGCGACGTTGCCAGACTGCTCGGGATAAACGCTCTTATGATTCAGCAGTGCTTATACATACATATAACTGTCGAAATGTGGGTGTACAGTCAGTGAACTGCATAACCCGACCCCTATCTCCCTCTTCTTCTTTGTAAGAAGGGTTAGGTAATGCAGAGCACTGACCGTACTATAGGCACTCCTCTGCCCAACATAGGTGGTGTTATGTTATTAAGTAGATACAAATAAAGACGTTTGCATCTCCATGATTGCAATTACAACTACGCTTACCATCGCAGCTACAATAATCTCTGAAGCAATACAAATCAAGAAATCATTACTTATCGATCGTTATAACAGCAATACCGCTAAGAAAGCAATCCATCTCGCTAGTCCCGGGAAAATGATCGCGGTGTCCCGTATTTCGGGACTCCCGGCTACATGTCGGTGACGTCATTAATCAGGGATAGTCTACTGGGGATCGGTTGGTGACGGGAAAGAACGGGTATGTGACAAAAAAATTGGAGATTTCTTTTTGTTTTTGTGCGTGTTGTCTATTTAAATAAATTATAATATTAATAAAAAAATAAAAACTCTATTCTGTTATATTATGATGTTATATAGCTTTAGATTTGATAAGATAAAAAATATTGGCGAAGGTCAACTTTTTTTATTTCAATAAAAAGCAACATTTTTGCCTTAAAAATCCAGTAGCTACTATACTTATTTATTTATTTAGAATTCATATTTGTCATTACTAAATGAGGAGCTCGTGGCTAAGTAATAACAGCCGCACTAGTCGATCTATCAAATTAAGCTACGCTTGCCGAGGTTGATCCTTGCATGGATGTCCATTTTTACATACCAAGTCCTCCGTGCCTCGGAAAGCACGTTAAGCCGTTGGTCCCGGCAGTCATTCGTGGAGCTTTGACAGTCGTTACCGGTCGTCAGAAGCCCAAAGGTCTAACAACTAGTCTTATCAAGGGGTATCGGTTTACCCAGTAACCGGGTTGAGGAGGTCAGATAGGCAGTCTCAATTTAGGGGCTCGTGGCTAAATAATAACAGCCGCACGGGTCGAAAGATCAGGTTAAGCTATACTTGCCGCGGTCGGTCCGTGGATAGGCGGCCATCTTTACATACCGAGACCCCCCACTGCCTCGGAAAGCACGTTAAGCCATTAATCCTGGCTGTTATTCGTGACTCTTTGTCGTTACGGGTCGTCAGAAGCCCGAAAGTCTGACAACCAGTCTTACCAAGGGGTATCGTATTACCCAGTAACTGGGTTGCAGAGGTCAGATAGACAGTCGCTCCATGTAAAATACTGGTATTCACCTGATATATTTTACTATATATTATACCCAGTTACTGGGTTGTGGAAGTCAGATAGGCAGTCGTCGCTCCTTGTAAAATACTCAGCCGACCCCAACATAGTTGGGAAAAGGTTATGCAGATTGTTTGCTCTTACTAGCTGTTAACATAAATTATTATTACCTAAAATATATTGATTGTCGTAAATGTTACCTTATAAATTATTATTAACTGGTATTATAACGATTTAATGAACGCAGCTTAGTGTATTGTAGATTTATTACGACTGTTACGACCTAATGAAATGAATACATTGTTAGAGACTCTACTAACTCACGCGCTATCATTATAACAATAATATTACAAACACTCGAACTTTTAACTCGAGTTTTTAACAGTTGTGTGTGATTTAGTTACAAAGAAAAACATTTATATTGTTTTATTATATTTTTTATTTTTTTTTATGTAGGCTAATGATATATTTAACTTGTGCAGACTTGTGGAGACGAAGATTTACATTTTATTATTCAATCAATCTGCCTAGCCTTTTCCCAACTATGTTGGGGTCGGCTTCCAGTCTAACCGGATGCAGTTGAATACCAGTATTTTACATGAAGCGACTACCTATCTGACCTCCACAACCCAATTACTGGATAATAAGATACCCCTTAGTAAGACTGGTTGTCAGACTTTCAGGCTTCTGACGACCCGTAACGACTGTCAAAGATCCACGAACAACAGCCGGGACCATCTGCTTAACGTGCTTTCCGAGGCACGGAGGAGACTCGGTATGTAAAGATGGTCACCCATCTCGTCCCAACCCCGGCAAGCGTAGCTTAACCTGATGGATCGACCCGTGCGGCTGTTGTTACTTAGCCACGAGCTTCTCTTTCATTATTATTATCGTTTAATTTCAGGTATTAACCCACAGCAAAATTATAATACAATGCTGTTAAATGATTACATCACAATAAATTAAATTAAATTATTAAAATTAGAATATATGCCACGTTGGATGGCAATGCTGATTCTGTGGGCTTAAAGTAGACCAGCCCTCTGGTCCCGTGAAGAGTCGACTAAGCGCTTGGCGGTGTCCCGAAATACTTGATGAGCACTCGGACCCCAAGGCCCTAGAGTTTCAACCCCAAACGGCTCAAACATATAGCTCCCATTAAGGTTGCTATATTTGCGCCGTTTGAGGTTTTCTGCTCCTGCAGCAGCCGCCCCAGCACAGCCTGCCGTGCTAAGAAGATGGTATGGCGCGAGAGTGTCGACACAGGTTATTATATTGAACATTTTTAGAAAATTATCGCACATGGACGTTTATTTACTTTTTTAAGTTATGTAAAACTTTACATTTCTGGAAATTTCAGACCCCACAACGGAAAAACATACACTCAATGAGTAATCCGACTCTGATCGTGGAAATCCGAAAAATGTTTTTTTTTTTACATAGTGCATACTAAGTAAAAGTAAAATGGTATGGTAGCATAGCTCAATCTATAAACGCGCAAGTAAACGCACATAGGGCTTATTCTGATCCTAAGTATGTGTGCTGTTATTTCCTGTGTCTGCCTGTGGAATCCTAAAGTGCAAAACAATTTTTTGTTGCTAGTTTCACTGGAGTGTGAAGGTATCTTTGATGTTGTTGAAGTAAAATGTCTGGGCAGAAGCTTAACTGCAAGGCAATTATTGTCTATTCCAAAACTATGTGATAAAAGTGTAAATAAACACTGTTCAGGTTAAATTCTTACGTAATCACCAGTAACTGGAATAGGTAGCGCATAAATACCTAAACTTTGAGGAAATAAGTAACAAGAGTGGATATATTATTATATTATATTGTACTTTGAATACATTCGTAACAAATTAAATATTTGTAATAAAATAATAAATAATTCGCAATTTTCCGGGAAATAAGAAATTGCGAATTATTTATTTCACTTTAAATAAATTCGTATCAAATTAAATATTTATAGTAAATAATAAATAATTCGCAATTTCTTGAATCCCGAGAGTTAAACGTCATGTTTATAATTCTGGGATTTTATAGGAGGTAATATCCGCTCTTGTTACTTATTTCCTCGAAGTTTCACTCACTAAACGAAATTAGTAACACATTTATCTGTTTTTAAAGGGTTTCAACATTAAATATCACGACTGTTTTCATCCGTATGCATAAGCAAATTATTGTTATCATTATACGAGTAGGACCCATAGGATACAATACACCAACAAGAGTTTTATTTTGATACATTTAGTTTCTTTTGTTTTTATACAAAGTGTAACTTAAATAACGCACTACCTCTTAAGGGGTCATTGTACTCAACATTATGAACAATTTTTACTATGGGACCAAACCTGAAATCGCGAAAAAAATCAGCTGTTCAGTAGATTTTGACAAATTATGCGAACTTAAATGTACTGAACAGCTGATTTCTTTTTCGTTTGGTCTTGGGTTCTTGTACACTGAATTAATTTTGCCTTGACTACAGTCACGTTTGTCATTAGTTTCTTAATATCTAAGTTGTAATCTGTGGAAAATGTAGTGGATAGTATATTTGTTGAGATATTTCTCTTTATTTTTAAAAAAACTTACAAAATAAAATATAAATAAAACTGTTGTTTGACTGAGTGCACGCTCGACTCGAGCGTCGGGCGAGGCGTGCGACGTTCGTCTTAAACACATGCAAAAACTCGCGAGTGTCCTTAGTGGCGGCCGGGCGGCGCTCGGTGAATGCCCTTCGCCGCTTGCACGCAACGCTGAACGCCCCGCTGGACGCTTTTTCACACGAGCCGTACACTAACATTATTAAATTATAATTAAAACCTTAATTGTAAAACGAAAAACATCATTACGCTGATTTCAAATTCGGGTTTAAGTAATTATTTGAAAGTAGTCAAATCAAAACACTCAATTTGTAAGTGGTACGACTAATTGGCATCTACATACACATTTTCTGATCCATATATGTTTTAACATTATCATTAGACACTTTTGGAATAGACTATAGCTTTGCATTCTATCTGAGAAATTTAATAGTTGTTGCAAAAAGAAAATAACTTTGCCAACCATGTTTCCATACATAATTAGGTTTTCAGACAATCTCAACAAAAAAAAAAAAATATTGATCTAGTCGCCCCTAGTCCCTACTAGGGGCGACTAGATTAATATTTTTTTTTTTTTGTAAATTTTGACGTTAAAAAGTGCCTTTTATATGATAATTTGACTTTGACTTTATAAAGGCTTCTAATAATTTAACACACATTTAATAAACATTGTTTTGTTTTTGTGAAATGAGGACTTGGCGTGTAATTATAAATTCCACCGTTGCGTTACAATGCAATGGGTATTTTATTTATCTTATTCATAAGTATAATTTGAAACTTAACTTTAATATTCAGAACTAAGAATTCCAAACATCCAATAATACGATATAATAGCGTGAAGATAGGTATAAGTAAGTATTTGTAAAAGGAAACAGGTGCCCCAAGCACCAAGCACTGACCTTACAACGTGGAACTATTTGCATGCCATAGCCGTTTTTAGTAATGTAGAATTATTATTTTATTGGTTAGGTTGTAACTATTGATTATAAATGAAATAACTCGTTTACACATTAATGATAAACCTTATCTTTTGACAAAGATAATATTTTTTATTAAAATAGTAATTGCAAAAGTTCTTTATTTAAAAATATCATAAGCAAGAAGAGCTATGAAGAACTTGTTACTTTTAAGTTTACATTTTTAAGCTACACGGACTAATCTCTAATCTAATGATAATCGGTTAATGTATATATGAATTTTTTAAGTGGGCGCGGATGGCCATATCAGAAACTATGAGGAATAGCGAAAAGTATTCAAAGGAGTCTCGGGCTCGATTGTGATAAAAAATAAAACTGGATCATTGTATGTTTGAAAAATCGATATTTCTAGCCAGAAATTGAACCCGTGGATTTTAACACTATCGAATGGTATAATCAGTGTGTGTATGTGTGTTTTTTTTTTCAAAATCAACGGTTTCGGTTTCTGTCTAGAAATATTGATTTTTTTAAATCCAAAGATGCAGTTTTAGTTTTCATCAAAATCGAGCCTGCGATTCTTTTGAGTACTTTTCGCTATTCTTCATAGTTTCGGATTTGACCATCCATGCCCGCTTGAAAAATTCACCTGTATATATATATTTTTTCTTTTTACTTGCTTATCCACTAAGTCAGCATAAAAAAGTCATATAAAAATAGATCACAATTCCCGGGAGGTAAATTCATATTATTCATGTTATTCATATTGACTAGTTCCTCATTTGAATAGTTTTTTTTTTTTATCATTACTTTTGGTTCCTAGTATAAAATTGTGGTAGTTTCACTTTACCATAAACTGCACACAAATTAATTAACAGTTTATAGAGTGAAGTACATCTTTTAAATACACTTTTGCAACATTATAGTAGTAGTCAATAATAATAAATAATAATAATTTAAAAAGAGTCAATAATTTGTTAATATTTAAAACAATAGGCAATTATTTAATAATATTTAATATAGTGATTACTAATATATTACGTATTGTTTTATTTATTAAATTATCCAAAAACACAACAAAAATAACGCTGAACAAACTAAACATATAAAAAAACTGTACAAGTAATGCAGATACCACGTTATTGCCGACAGCATCGTTAAATACATCAAGATAAACGCACCGTATGATTTGGCGTCTCACCACGCTGTCACATAAAATAGGAGATATAAGTATATACACATTCTTCGGAATTCTGACGATAATTTGTCCATAGTTAAACGACTATTAACGAAATAACATATTTAGGTTCACAATAAAGTTACCTCAATATAAAAAAAAATATATATAAAAAAAGAAATCTTTCATGGTTGGTTGGTGGTTGGTTGATTGGTTGAGGTGTTGAACAAAATATGATTCCTGATCGTAACAAATATGTACTTACGGAATTATAATAATAATACTAGCCTATTATTGTTCTACTGCAAGGCAAAGGCCTCTTCTCGTACAGAGAAGGCACGAGCATTGATCACCACGCTCGCTCAAGATGGGTTGGCGATTTCAGACATAGGTATATTTACTAAAAGTCCAGACTTCCTCCCGATGTTTTTCTCCACCGATGTCAATAATGTCCAAGATAATTACAGAATTATAATCATTAAAATAACAAAGTCTAAACGTTTCCCGGAATTAAATTACCCTATCGCACAGATAACAATTTTCTTGAAATCATGACTTTTGAGGCCAATACTTACATAGATACAGAGTTCATTTACTACTCTGTGATTGATTTTTCTTTCTTAATTTTTTGATTGAAGACAAACTATATGTAGATACACAATGACAATGACATAATGACATTATCTACCTACCTGAATATGCAAGTAAGAGCCCATTACAAGTGAATAACATTTTAAAAAAATTGTGTAAACCTCACAATAGTGTATCAAAATAAATTGATCAAGATAAACACACCGCACAATAATTTGACGGCTCACAGCATTGTCACATAAAATGGAGATACTTCGTTCTGAACTGTGACAACCAATTGTCTTTAATTTTGTGTTAATTTCTTGATTTAAACGTTTGGTTAATTTTGTAATGGAGGGTTATCTTATTAAGAAACTAATCATTATCATGATGGATTTTTCCTTGATTAAATCATGACAACTTAATTATTATGATGTCTTCCATTTTAATATAGTATAGGTAATGACAACTCACGATTAGCGTTGTAAAATACAGGAAAAATTCCCGTTTCTTTCGAATTCCGTTGTTTTTTTTTTCAATGTTTTATTCGGAAGTTTCAAGAAAATTTGCCAGTATATATTTCATGTTTTTGGGATTGGTGGGGGTATTGGGGGGTGCGAGGGTGGCTTGTTTCTTTCCAAAGGATTCTTTCGTTAATTTTTCAATATAACATGCGAAAAAAACGGAAAAACCACAATTTGTTTTTTCGTGAAAAAAATAAACAAATTGTTTTTTTCGGCATTTTCCATGCTACTTCCGATTATTATCAGTAATTTTGATAGAACCTATGTATTTAGACTGTTTGTCCACCGCACTGTGAACGGAACGTCAGCGAGAAACAAGATTATTCGGCTATAGTAAATCGCCCCTTTAATCAAAAAACGAAATAACTCAAAAATTACATATTTCGAGTTTTTACTATAAACTGAATTAATTTCGCACGGAGAATCGTTCAGTCCAACAGCCGACTCGATAACGATGAAAATGACAGAGATTTCTTATTTTTTGAGTTATTTTGGTTTTTGATTAAAGGGGCGTGTGTGTAAATGTACTTTCACTCCTTCGGCGCCCTCATCATGAGGACGTCCCATTCCCGGTGCAGTAGATAAACATTGAAACTGATTACGGTATCACCTCTTCGTGAAATTACGCGATTCGGAAACTTCTCATGCAGCAAAGCGATTGTTAGAGTCGCTGTGTGACACTTTTTTTAAACTTCCATGCGCTCTTTTATTGTGAAACGCTCCATGATTAATTTTACATGTGTCAAGATGACGTATGTCAAATTTCGACTCGCCATCTTGAATACTTCGCAAATAGCGCGAAATTTAAATCCTTTACGTACTTTGGAGACACCCGTTATATAATAGAAAGAGACAGAGACAGATAGAAAGTAGCATGGACGGGGCATAATGCATCTACTCGTAGCATCTACCAGATAACTCCTACCGCAAGCCGAGGGATGGCCGATGGGGAAGCGCTAAGGTAGCCCGCGAAATTCAATTTTTCTTAAGTTTTTTTGCAATTTGCAGCTCAGTGTCTAAATGTATGTTGAATTTTTGATTAAAGTATGTATTGCGACCGTAACAAACACGTATAAAATTTACAGAATTATAATCATTAGAATCAGTAAAACAACTTCTGAAGATAGTGTAATCCTCAAATGTCAAGATTTCATGAAATAATCTTTCATTAGGATTATATGAACTTAGAAAGGTGTATTGATGATAGTAATGATTATAATTATTTATATACAAATTTGTTAGGGTCGCGAATCATATTCAAATTCACATACAACCTGATACTGACCTGCATTCGCCTTAAAGAACTTCGTTAAAAAAAAAATGACTGTATCTGTCCTACCTTTTTCTCCAAAATAAAATAAACTTTAGATTAAGGGCCAGTCTTTTGATCCGTAGTTAACTTAACCAAGCTCTTAGCTCATTCATATTAAAAAATAGTAACTAATGGCAAACCTCATTCATTTTTATCCTTTCACATTTAGCCAAAATTCAACCATTAGTTACTATGTTTAACCATTGGTTGAGTTAACTACGAATCAAAAAACTGGCCCTTATTAGGAGGTACCTATGTTCAGACAATTGCATATTACGGGCATCTATTTTCACTCAATAGAACGAAAGAAATGCAGCGAGTGATTTGTCTTTCCCGATGCACACGCCTTCACGTCCACATCGCCTTTTTGTAGCGTTTCACTACAAAATGGCGGAGGGTTTTGGACCTGAAGTTGTAATAATTTTATCAAGACCAATGTCTTCATGTCCAAAATAAACAGAATAGAGTGTGGTGTACGTATTCAAATTTAACCATCTTTAAAGATTGGTGGAACCTTCAAATGACATTTTTTTTTTTATAAATCAGCATTAACCTAGCATCATCATTTGCATCACAGAAATCAGGAAAGAAATACTAGGTGGGACGCGGATGGTCTGAGCAACGACGATCCTACGATATGTTGTTTTTTTTTTGTGATACGACGTAGACTTTTTCTAAACTTTTTTTAACAAATCATACCTAGTTTGTTACCAATTAATTTTTATACATTTCTTTTTTAGCTTAGATTATCACTGTGTTTGAGAATGTTGTTTCACCTGTCATTGGCGACTGTATAAGCCCAAAACTGTTATAATATCTACTGTTTATTGATATTTTGTATACAGAAGCTGTTGGTGTACCTTTACAAATAAAAAATAAAAATAAATACCTACTTCAAAATGCTGTATATAGCATAACATAGCTACATAACATAGCTACATATAATAGCTACCTAAGAGTGTTGTGCCATATGTAAAAATTACCACGATATATCAAACCTATTGCTGTTTGAAACTATTATAAAATGCATGTACACAATATAGATTTTTTTCATTTGACAAAACAATTGAGGTTATTTTAATTTTCCTTCAAGCCTCGGAAAGCACGTTAAGCCGTTGGGCCCAGCTGTCATTCGTAGACTGTTGACAGTCATTACAGGTTGTTAGAAGCCCGAAAATCTGACAACCAGTCTTACCAAGGGGTATCGTATTACCCAGTAACTAAGCTGTGGAGGCCAGATAGGCAGTCGCTCCATGTAAAATACTGGTATTCAGCTGCATCCGGTTCGACTAGAAGCCGACCCCAACATAGTTGAGAAAAAGCTAGGCAGATGATACCTATCTGACATCCACAACCCAGTTACTGGGTGATACGATAGCCCATGGTAAGACTGGTTGTCAGACTTTCGGGCTTTTGATGACCGTTAACGACTGTCAAAGATCCACAAATGACAGCTGGGACCAACGGCTTAACGTGCTTAATGAGGCACGGAGGGCTCTTGGTATGTAAAGATGGTCACCCATCCACGGACCAACCGCGGCAAGCGTAGCTTAACCTGATCAATCGACCCGTGTGGCTGTTATTGCTGAACCACCGTTCCCTCCATTTCCATTAGGGAGTGGTTAAGATAAACCTGAACAGAGTTTAGTTTAACACTTTCTTCAAAAAGTTTTAGATGAGTGTCGTCGAGCGTACTAGAACCAAGTCGCGGGCCACAACTATTCAAGTATCTATCTACCATACCTCGGTAGAGAAAGCTGATTGCAAGGCGTCGAAGCAAATTGCAGTGGAAATAAGTGGTGCGGTCTATCACAGTTTAGCGATCATTACTACATAGTTGTAAAATTAAATAATTATGTTCGCTCGACTTTTTAACACGGATTGACATGTTTATACGAGTACTTGGTTTAAGGCTTAGGTTAAAATTAATGACGATTAAAATTAGAAAACATGAAGTGCTAACATTGAAAATGTTTTTTCGATCGCTTCAATATAGCCGCCATTTTCGCTCAGAGTGTGACATCCTTGGTGTTGTGATTTTTAGTGCTACATGAATGCTTAAGATCTCAGAAGACGCGTATCAACAAGGGCTATACAATATGATGAAAAAAAAAAAAAAAAGTGAAAAAGTTTTCTTGAAAATCGCAAAAATGTGAAAAATTCGATCAATTTCTCTCAGATGTCTAATTTTATTGAAAAAACCGGCCAAGGGCGTGTCGGACTACGCACAATGAAGGGTTCCTTAGTTGGGATGAATTTATCCCAATAACTAACTTAACATTGTAGTTGAAAAACATGTTCTTCCATACATTCCAACGGCAAGTTTCTACGCACAATATTGAAAGATTTACCATGTTATTTTATAGACTTTTTATAGGTTTTCCTGTAATCTAAAGGTATTTTCTGAATATTTTTTTTTTAATTTTAGGCGCAACAATTTCGTAGAAAAGGGGAATAATGGTCAATTTTCGTCAATTTCCTAAATAACTTTAAAACAATTTATTTTAAAATTATAAAATAATATATTTGAGACCCTCACAGTAAGCTCTTTCATTTGATATCTCACACGGTACGGTATGCAATACTTTTTTTTTAATTTTCTTATTTGCCCCCAAAATTGACCCACAAATTCAACATTCATTTATTTACGTTACACGTCCGTGTTTGGGTTACAGTAATTCATACGTGTACCAAATTTTAATTTATTCGGTCCATTAGATTCGGAGCAAATTGGCTGTGACAGACGGACAGACAGACACACCAGTGATCCTATACGGGGTTCCTTTTTTTCCTTTTGAGGTACGGAACCCTAAAAATATAAAAAATGTGGATGGTTACATTCAAAGCCAAATATAGAAATACCACCGGCTTCTAGTCTAACCGGATGCAGCTGAATACTAGTATTTTACATGGGGCGACTGCCTATCTGACCTTCAGAACCCAGTAACTGGGTAATACAGTACGCCTTGGTAAGACTGCTTGTCAGACTTTCGGGCTGCTAACGACCCGTAACGGCTGTCAAAGATCCACGAATGACAGCCACGTATTTTCCGAGGCACGGAGGGGTCTTGGTATGTAAAGATGGTCTCCTATCCATGGAACAACCGCGGCTAGCGTAGCATAACCTGATCGATTGACCCGTGCGGTTATTATAACTTAGCCACCATTCCCTCAGTACAGCTTCTTCATTAACGAACCAGCATTACCCACAATCTCTCGATACCTACTTCAATCTATAGCTGCAAACAAATCCAATTTCCTAACGTACTGTAATGATGACTATCCATCAATATCAGTCAAATATACACCGAAACATATGCTTAGACTAGATTTAAAATAATCAACGTTGTTTTCCAAAATCATGGATGGATAGAATAAGAAATGTACGTAAGAGGAAGTCTGAAAGTGACACCGGTGACTGAAATGTTGTGAAGAAATCGTTTATCATAGTATGGGCATGTGATGCGGAGGAATGAGGAAAATGACGTGAGGAAAGTTTTGATTATGAATGTCGATGGCTATAAGAGTAGCGGAAGACCAAAGAAACGATGGATGGACTGTGTGAATGACGATATGGCTAGAAAGCGGGTGACTACAGAGATGACCACTAATTGAGAACTATGGAACAAAGGGACATGTTGCGCCGACTACAAATAACTTGGGATAAGAGCAGGAGAATGATGATTTTTTTCAAAATCATTACAATTAGCTATTTCGGAAAAATGGGAGAAATTTTGATGTCGGTTAGTTCGTTTTGGAAGGCTTATTTTAGATCCAGACATGAAGTTTATAAATAAAGCAGAATATAATGTCGAAGTTAGATTAGCGAAACCTCTATAATCTTACTTGAAACTCGCCAAACCTCTGAACATTCCCCTCCTTAAGCCGCACACACACAGGCGCTCGACATACAATTAATTTAAAAGACAAACGCTGTTCTTTCAGGCACACGCTCCGATCATTAATATGTGTACCGCCTTATGGTAACTAATGGATGTTATTCAAAAGTTTTAGATAACATTTGGTTTGAATTCAGTTTTGAGGAGAAACGTTGGGGAAAATTATGGAAAATTTAAAAATAACGCGATGAATATTGTTTATAACGTTTTGTCATTGTGTGTGTGTGGAGCTGCGTAGGTACGCATCCATTCGACGCGGAAAGATGAACAGTTTTCCATAGAAAACTAGTGTTTTCTATAAACAAAAGCTGAATTGAACTGAATAAATGTATTTAGTCTTTTAGGCTGCAGGTTTCCTCACGATGCTTTTCTTCGCCGATGTCATTGAGAAACTTAGGGCCGGTTTTTGATCCGTAGTTAACCAATAGTTAAACGTAGTAACTAATGTTTGAATTTTGACTAAATATGAAAGGCATTGAGAGAGACATGAAATAGTTATGCCATTGGTTACTATTTTTTAATATGAATGAGCTAACATTAATATATTCATGTTTAGCCTTTTACATTAAGCCAAAATTCAACCATTAGTTACTACGTTTAACCATTGGTTGAGTTAACTACGGATCAAAAAACCAGCCCTTAGATTGGAAAACTAATGTTGGTACTATGTAAAGTAAATTCGAACGATTTTTGAATTAGAAATATACGTACGAGTATGTCATTTCGTACATAAATTTACGAGTACTACGTAGTTTAATGACTTTATTAATGATTTTATTTCTGTAAGTGGGTTTGCACAAACACTTTTACACGTCAATCATGTTTTTTTTTTTAAATTAGATGAGGTCGACGTTTCCTATCTGACTACTCTGAGAAGAAAGGCCGAAACAAACTCAGAGGTCACAGTCTCTTATAAATTCATATGTATGATACTCATTGTGCTTGACGCGTAACCTAAATGCTACAGCAAAGTTGTATTTTTATTTCAAATATCGTTCGAATTTAAGGTGAAAGCGCCAGGGTAGCCCGCGAAATTTTTTTTTTTACGTTGTTTGGTATTTGAAAGTCAGTATTAAGTTCGTAAGTATCAAAATGTGATTCGCGACCGTAACAAGTATGTATTTACAGGATTATAATAATTTAAGTCATCAATACAACTCTTTAAGAGCAGCAGTGCTATTCTGTCCAAATCTCACCGTGAAAACTAAGGTGAGATGAGTGTGGAGTGAGTTGTCAAAAGTGTCAATCCCTCGCATCTGGTGGAATGATAGCTAGCTCTCTTCAAGCTATAAGACATCAACACGATGTCTCTAAATAGCACACTTTTTTTTAAATATATGATGATACGGAACCCTCGGTGCGCAAGTCCGACTTGCTCTTGACCGGTTTTTTAATCATAATCCTCATCTGCTTGCCTTATCCGAACTGTTGGGGTAAGCTTCCAGCTTAACAGGATGCATCTGAAATCTGAACAGACAGCTGTGCTGCTGGGGAGTTTGTTGCGCCACTTCTTCTTCCCAGCTAAAGAACTAAAAAGTGGTGAAGGGTGGCGATTTGGGGGACTTTCTTATGTAATTTTGATGTTCAAAAAGTGCTGAATGTCACCCTAATTTTAATAAATTATTATTGATTTTATCTGACCTCCACACCCACTGGGTTGTGAATGTCAGATGGCCATAGCCAGTAGTAATAGGGCCCTGTATCTAATATCACACATTATCAAAACATCAGCTGTCATTACGTTGACCGATAAACTATGATAGCGTCCCTCGGAGAGGATGCCAGGGGGATGTCGTGAATGATCGTGAAAAATCGTTATTTTCCGTTTCTTGCAGCACTGCGCGGGATGTGTGCCACGCCTCGGTGGAGATGTCTTAGCAATTTATTTTTATCATCACGGGTTGTGTTTTGGGGTATAGGTAGGTTGTGATTACTTTGTGGATCTGAGGTTAGGTTACATGAATCTATCAATGAAGTCGCCATAATGTTTTTTTGCCCGGTCGCAAAATTGGAAAATGAAGCAATCTGATTATGAAAGTTTTCTTTTTATAATTTATTTATTTCTGTAAATAAATATAATTTCAAATCTGGGTAGAGAAAACTTTCTACTCATGATTCTATATTTTACAATTTTAAGATTTATTTTTATGTTTCAAAGCAAACTTACTGTACATATATACTTATATTTGTCATAATATTTAAAAAAAAAAACAGGTCAAGTGCGTGTCGGACCACGCACAATGAAGAGTTCCGTAGTTGGGATGAATTTATCCCAAGAACAAATTTAACATTGTAGTTGAAAAACATGTTCTCCACACATTCCAACTACAAATGTCCATAGTTAAACAAAAAGGATCCAACCCACATTACACCTAATGTGGGTTGGATCCTTTGTACGCACAATATTGAGAGATTTACCATGTTATTTTAATATCATAGAGTTTTTATAGGTTTTCCTGTAATCTATAGCTATAGAATTATTTTCTGTCATTTTTTCAAAATTTTAGGCTCAGTAGTTTTGAGATATAGGGGGAATGGTCAATTTTCGTCTTTTTTCTTAAATAACTTTAAAACAGTTCATTTTAAAATTATAAAAAAAATATATTTAAGACCCTCACAGTAAGCCCTTTTATTTTATATATCACACAGTTTACATTATTTTTTTTTTTTCCTATTTGCCCACCAAAGTTGACCCCCATATTCAAAATTCATTAATTTACATTACACGTCCGTGTTTGGTTCACAGAAATACATACGTGTACCAAATTTCAACTTAATCGGTCAATAAGATTCGGAGCAAATTGGCTGTGACAGACGGACAGACAGACAGACAGACAGACAGGCTGATGAGTGATCTTACAAGGGTTCCGTTTTTTCCTTTTGAGGTACAGAACCCTAAAAATGGCTGTTTTAGTATGGAGTTGAAGACAACATATTGGACAAAATATATTTAACTTGGTACATTCTCATAGCTGCTTTTACGATATTAAGTACATATTTATTTAAGGGAAACAGTTACAGTAAGAGGCTACTTACTCATTTACATTCCCGAAAATCTCTAATTTAAGAGGGCTGTTGAAATCTAATGAAATCAGCTCAAAAAGTATTATGATCTGTTTTTGATATTTTTGAAATAAATGACACAACAAAAATGTGTTTTAAATAATTACCTATTAAATGAATATTAATATATTTACTAATTCGCTAATTGATTACATTTCTCAAATAAGCATCTTTTCATTTAACATTCTTAAAAATTTGGTCACGAGTGAGCGAGAGAGGTGACAAAACGAAACAGCCCTCTTAAGGCGAAAGCGCGAGGGCAGCCCGCGAAATTCAAATTTTCTTACGTTTTTTGTTATTTGCAGGCCAGTATTAAGTTGTGTGTTGATTGAAATATGATTCGCGATCGTTACAATTTCCTACAGAATAATAAATCATTAAAATCATCAATATATCTCTCTTATTTCAAATTACCCTATTTATTATTTATTTAATACTTTAAGCACACAACATGTACAGAGGCGGACTTAATGCCATAGGCATTTCCTACCAGTCAACCTTTGGGTGATGCAGAGAGAAAACAGACCCCCTATTGAACCCTTATTGAATGACTATTTCATAAAATCATGACTGACATGAATTGGCCGTAAATGCCGATTATAACTTAGAGAGTAGTTAGTTAGTTTCATTGATGATTCTTATAATTATAATTCTTGAAATACATTTATTTTATACGGTCGCGAATTATTTGATCAACATACGACCTGCAAATTACAAAGAACTTAATAACATTTGAATTTCGCGGGCTACCTTAGCGCATTCCCCTTAAGGGGGTTTAGGGGAATGCGCTAAATTAGCCAGCGTAACTACTAATACCAGTTTTTTCCTAATAATAATACATATTATTATATACGTTCTATTTGAATTATTATTTCCATTTTGACAGTAAAAATAGTTAAGAATTTATTCAATTTCTCGTAAAATTTAAGGGGACTACAGGACCTAAAGCAACTAGACGCAAGTTTTATAATGCCTACAAGTATTATGATCTACCGCAGTAAACAAGATCAGAAAAATATATGATATTCTTCAGAATGTAGGAGGAGCTCGTGGCTAACTAATAAATGCCGCACGGGTCGATCCATCAGGTTAAGCTACGCTTGCCGGGGTTGGTATGTGGATGGGTGACCATCTTTTCATACCGAGATTCCTCCGTGCCTCGGAGAGCACGTTAAGCCATTGGTCCCGGCTGTCAGTCGTGGATCTTTGACAGTCGTTACGGGTCGTCAGAAGCCCGAAAGGGGTAAGGGGTATCGTATTACTCAGTAACTGGGTTGTGGAGGTCAGATAGGCAGTCGCTCCATGTGAAATACTGGTATTCAGCTGCATCTGGTTAGACTGGAAGCCTACCCCAACATAGTTGGGAAAAGGCTAGACACATTGAAAATTCTTCATAATACAACTAATTTTATACTATAGAAAAAAAAATCACGAAGATACCTCTAAAGAATTTCTTTTAACGAATAAAAACTACACTAATATACGCGCAATCATTTTTATTTTTTTTGTCAGATTATTGTACAAGCAACAATTTAATAGTGTTTTAATTTTTTAGTCCAATCAATAGATTTTTTGTGAAAAGAATTATGCTTCATATATTGCGATAAATTACCAGCGTTGTGTCATCACACTTCTCTTTCTTTTCTATACAGTCCGACAGTAACCGCGGTTTAGGTACTGTAGTACCATTAACCTAAATAAACCCTTTAATTCCACTTTATCTACGATCTTTCAGTAAACATCCATTTCTTTCATTCTCTACGTCATTACTTTTAAAACAGCCAGAACCTCACGTCGCGCCCTCTCGCAGTTTTTTCAAACCTCGCTTCAGTCCACCGCCTGAAAAAAGCTTTAGAAAAAACAGTTTGCGATAGCCGTTACTAGGTGGCGCTGGCGAGCGGTGTCTTTTGTGATCACTGGGTTTTTTTCGATATCTTGTTAAGCTTAGAATGTGGTGACAGATTGACAAGTCAGTTTTCGATTCTTTTTTTACTGTTTTTATTTGGTAGTTGGCTTGGCGATCGATGTAGTCTCGCGTTACTTTTTTATGATTTCGATATCCGGAGATAATTCAAAAATACCAATATAGAGTACAGTAAGTAAGTAATATATAGAGGGGCTTGTGGCTAAGTAATAACAGCCGCACGGGTCAATCGATCAGGTTAAGCTATGCTCGCCACGGTTGGACCGTGGATGGGTGACCATCTTTACATAACAAGACCTCTTCGTGCCTCGGAAAGCACGTTAAGCTGTCGGTCCCGGCTGTCAATCGTGGATCTTTGACAGTCGTTACGGGTCGTCGGAAGCCTGAAAGTCTTACCAAGGGGTATCGTGTTACCCAGTAACCGGGTTGTGGAGGTCAGATAGGCAGTCACTCCTTGTAAAATACTGGTATTCAGCTGCATCCGGTAAGACTGGAAGCTGACCCCCACGTAGCTGGGAAAAGGCTAGGCAGATGATAGTGATGATGTCAAATCAATCTGCCTAACTTTTTCCCAACTATGTTGGGGTCAGCTTCCAGTCTAACCGGATGCAGATGATGATGATGTATAAAAACAAATTATGGTGAAATAGAAAAGTTATCAAAATTAAAATCCACCTCATTTATAATACTGTATTACGGTTTCTTTCATTACCATGTATCATAAAGTGAGAAACTACACAGAAGAGATGATTTAATGACAATCTTCTGTAAACTGCTATATCATACAATACACTTGTTACATTATTGAATAATTCTTAGCTGAATTGAAAAAGACTTCTCAAAAAAAAAATCTCAAAATAGAAATTACAATGCTTGAAAATAAAGGTTTTTAGTCATCATGAAAGATATTCACAAACAATGTAAAAAATATTTATAAAAAAGTTCTCAAAAAAAATCTCAAAATAGGAATTACAATGCTTGAAAATAAAGGTTTTTTGTCTTCATGAACGATATTCACAAACAATGTAAAAATATTTATATAAAAGAAGTGACAAATCCTAAATTGCGTTTACGTCGCAATCAAACTGGTAGGTAAGTAAGGATCTGGGTTACCAGTTTAATTACTGTTGCACAAATATTTTGACCATTATTTTGATTTTGTTTTATGTAGATACTGGCTGATTTTTTTTACCGTCTTGAAAAAAAATAGGGTACAATAGGTGAACGGAGTAAAAGCCTGTGGCTTACCAATTATTATTATTTTGCTTTTTCAATAGCTTAGACAGAAATTGCTCTATCAATATTTGAAGTAAACTAGAACAATAAAAACAGAAATTTTGAAAAAACTTTATAGATCGTTAAAAAATATCGATAAAAAAACTAGGTATGCCATAGCTTCTACTCCGTTCACCAATTAAACCCTATTTTTTTTTCAAGACGGTAAAAAAAAATCCAGCATATTACTCCTTAAAAAAAACAGTTATCAATATTAAAATCCATCTTAATCACAACTTCTTCATTCATACATTTTCGAAAATCTTATAAAACGTATTTCTTCAAAAGTTTCTTCAAATATATCACCTTTGGAATACATTCGAGCACTATGTTTAAAAACAATGTAATAAATATCATCCGTACTAAGTTACGAATTGTTATTGGTGGAAACATGTTGATCAACCAGTAGGTAAGATATAGGACCCCCCGGTCAGCAATATCACAAAACCACTGTTGCACAAAGATATTCACTAGTTGGCGTTCTAATAATCCTTTTAAAGAGCCATCCTTTCAGTTGTTTTATCAAATGTTTCTATATCACACTCACTTTTTGCTTCGTTTGGGCAAAACAAACTTTCACTTTTTATTTTTGCACTTTTTGCCTTTACAAAACTTTTATTAATTAATTTTTATCCACTTGAATATATTCTACATGGTTTAAACATCAGTTTATGATGGATTCAGACTTGGAGAGAATGGCGTAGAAATCAATGGACAAGACCTGACATTGGGATGTAACAATGTCGCTATTTTGTAAGCGCTCGATATTTCTAGGACTTAGATAAAGTATCGAGTATTCGTTTCGGCAGGCTATTCAATTCTAGCATTTCTATGGTATTAGTATTCCACAAACTGAGCAACTATTTACATAATTATATAAAAAAAGTTTGTAAGCATTGAAACGTTCGACTTGTTTTAAAACTAGTGACATTGAACCATATGAAATATGCTTAGACTTGAATCTAATTAATGTAAGCACTGATTACCTAATAATATCGCCACAACATTAACTAAGAGCCAGTTTTTTTGATCCGTTGTTAACTCAACAAATGGTTAAACATAGTAGGTAACTAATGGTTGAAATTTTGGCTAAACGGGAAAGGCTAAACATCAAAATCATTCATGTTAAAAAATACAATAGTAACTAATGGCATTTTGGCAAACATATTTTAGCCAAAATTCAACCATGACTTACTACATGTTTAACCATTGGTTGAGTTAACAACGGATCAAAAAACCGGCCCTAAGTTCTACATATTCCGGCCTTTCTATTTACGTACTTATAAACACAGATCATGTTGGCACGATTGTATTTGTCAGTTCAGGCTGAAGGATTTGATATGAAACGGTTACAAGACGTAATGAGGGTTTTCTATCTTTTTTTGTTTATTTCAGTCCCGTACTAACCTCACAAGATCAACATTTAGTTCATTTTTATCGTAGTTGTTTTTTATATATATTTTTTTTTTTTTACATGTTTTTTGACGTGAATACGTCTTTTCGCTCGGTGTCCTGGTAGTAACTTCAATATTTCTGACCGACAAAAACATGTAAGATTTCAACCGCTCATAACTACGAGACTTTTAATGCTAGAGATATGTTTGAGTATTTATAAGATAGGTCATATTTATAACAATTTTAAAGCTGGATACAACTTGCTTATGTCGTCACACTGCGCAGTCTGCATGCGCGCGACCCTCTACTTTTGGCCGTGTGTCGAAATATCAATTCGTATAGCGAAAAAACGTGTTTAGCTAGATCAGCTGTTCTTTAGTCTTTGTCAAGAGTTTACAAAGTACTACCAGGACCTAAAAAGAAACAATAGAAATATTGGCCAAAATAGAGTTAAAAATGAATATGAAGTTGACAATGGCAAAATAATGTCAGATGTCGTCTCATATCGGCCGTAAATCTGCTCAGAACTGAAAAAAATCCCAATCGAAGAAAACTTGCATCAAAAGGAATGCAATGAGCCTAAAAATTCTAGTGCCGAGCAAATACAATATCTACGACAGTGTCAGTATATGTAAATAGCAAAAAGTTTGGGATGTCGACTCATATCGGACGTAAATATGCTCAGAACTGAAAAATATTTTAATCAGTGAAAGCTTACTTTATAAGGAATGCAATGAACCTGCAAAGTCTAGTGTCGAGCAAATACAATAGCTACGGCAGTATCAGAATCCGTAGTAAAATTTCAATCAGTTTTTACGAAAACAAACGGCGTGGACTCGAACTGCGCATACTAATATTTCTTTCATAACAATGCACACTTCATTTGCAATTCTATTTGACCTTGGCAGAATGGTTAACATCGGCTTTGCTTGCCACAATAAGAAACAGAATAGAATAGAGTGTGTTCTGAAATGACGTTCACTAGGTGGCAGCACTGAGACGCCCGGTCCGGACACCTGTCAAAAGTGTCAAAACACCTATATTTTCTTAAGTTGTGACTGGTTGAAACGCATGAGACCGTCAAATATATTTTATATCCATTGTCGAAATAGAAGACCTCTTGTCAAAATGGCGCCAACTATGGTGGCGTGAACTTTCATGAAAATCCTCATTTTAACAATTAAAATTAACTCATTTGCAAAAACGCCATATCGAATGACACATAAATACGTTCCAGCCACATCAGCGCTCAAAGTGAAGCGGAGGACCGAAGAACTAATTACAAATTATTACCTACCCAAATTGAATAGTCCCTTGCGAAACTCTAGTGGTATCTAAAAGACACCACTGGAGTGGACACCACAATTTAGTCGGGTTATCCAATTTTAACCCTTTACTGCGCATGCCCCCATACATAAGTAGGTAGAAGGAAAAAAACACAAATTTATACCGGGTAAATTTTAAACCTATACTTTTTTTTTCTCTCGGGCATTTTTATGTCGATCCTTTGTATGTGTGCGTTGTGCCAGCTTTAATTACGTATCGACTTAATTTCCCTCCGACTCCCAGTGTTTGTGGTACTTTTGATAGGTTTTGTGTGAAAAAATACAGGTTTTGGGACACTTTTCGTGAGTTTAGATTGTAGTTTAGTGGTTCCTTCAAGTCAAGGTTATGTTTTGATAGCAAATTTTCGTTTTGATAGTCAGTTTTGGTGGGAATTTGTGAAATGACGGTTTTTAAAGGGTGAGTGGGCTTGAAATTGGGTTTTAAATTATCGTTGGCGTCTACAACTGCCTGAAAAATGTAATCTGGGTAAGTGTTTTGAACTTTTACTGATTTCTTCTTAGTTTTTATCGTAAATAGTTTGTACAAGCACTAATTATCATTATCTCTTTTTCTCGTTAGTTGATTCATCTTAATTAATGAATGAATACAAACTAACTCACTTCTAGTTAATAGTTCTAATAATAGTTTATCTATAAAGGCGTACTTCCTGTTATTTCTTATGACATATGAAACCACCTGTTGACATAAATATCATAACTGAATCTAAGTTTACATCACTGTATGATTGACAAGCAAATATTTAGAATGAATATTACTTACATTATTGTATATTTTCCTTGTTCATCTTTCTGATAATATAAAATAAACACTAATCTATTTTTGTGAATAACCACTATGAAATGAAAATAATATAACACAATATAACACACAATGAAATGAAATCTGTCATGAAAAACTAGTCTTGTTCGAAAAAGAGACTTATTTCCAGGTTTTCCTGAAGCTTAGAGTCTTGTTCTTAGGATGCTTACAAAACTAGCTTGGATAGACTGAAAATGATGCATAGACTTCGAAGGGAGATGGCGCTAAACTAAAACATAGAGTTTCTTGCTTGGGAATTTGAGATAATGCAGAGATTGGTTATTTGCTTAATTAAAATAGCATTTAGTTAATCGAACATCGTATAATTTCCATTTGGCGCACCTAAAAATATTATTGAACATTCTAATAATAATTAATAATGATTATCCGTGTATAATAATTATATAACATATGTCAGGCAGGGGACATAGTTCTGCCATAGTTCAAGTTACCCAATCCACTTTAGCCACCCAGACCTATAGCCCAATATTTTCACGTTCTGCAATAGTCCTGCACCAACCGGGGGCTGTCCTTGGGTGCATTTGCATAGTGCATATAAGTAGGGATAATCGTCGGTTGGTACCTCCTCATAAATTTAAAGTTGTCGGGGCCTCTGCGGTTGGATTCGGCCCCTCGTACGCCGTCCTAAGGTCAAAAAGGTAAGGTAAAAAAAAAAAAAAAAATGAATGCGGCTCTTTTTGTGAACATCAAATAATTCCTGTTTTAAAAATACTAAATGGCCAAGTAACTGCGACTAACTATGTGAAAAGACCATAACGTTAAAAGTTAAAAAGAAGCTTAATTATTTAAAAAGGTGTGCATCCGGAGAAGCGCAAAAAGTTTTTAGAGTTTCTTTAATTTAAGAAAGTGTCCATCAATATTAATAAGTTATTAGAGGACCATTTAAATATTAATTAAAAGTGCGTAAATTGAACACATTTTCCTACCTATGGTTTTATATGTTACTGTAATTAAGTAGTTTTATGTGTCTTATTAAGGCTAGAGTGTAAAATCAATACGTGTTTTTATTAAATGTAGAAAGTCAATCATACGCATTGATAATTATGAAAATACTTTCTTTTTAGTCAATGAAAACTGATGAATCATGTTCATATATCCCAAAAAAAAAAAAACGACAAAAATATTTGTTTAACCCAACTATCCCACGTTGTTGATACTTAAATATTATTTTATTGCGGTATTTAATGAGTTCGAAGTTTACAGTGTAATAAACGGTACAATTTATACCCTTCTGCAGTTTATGGGTTAAGTCTTTGTGTTGGGTATCGATGGTCTGGATTTTTCAAAGAGTATTGTAAGGTTAGATACACCAGGTTATTAAACTAAATAAAAACTAAATATAAATAAAAGCTCAACACCCTTTCCTTTCCGTGGAGGAGCTCGTGGCTAAGTAATAAAAGCCGCACGGGTCGATCCATCAGGTTAAGCTACGCTTACCGGGGTTGGTCCGTGGATGGGTGATCATCTTTACATACCGAAACTCTTCTGTGCCTCGGAAAGCACATTAAGCCGTTGGTCTCGGCTGTCATTCATGGGTCTTTGACAGTCGTTACGGGTCGTCAGCAGCCCGAAAGTTTGACAAATAGTCTTACCAAGGGGTATCGTATTCCCCAGTAACTGGTTTGTGGAGGTCAAATAGGCAGTCGCCCTATGTAAAATACTGGTATTCAGCTACATTCGGTTAGACTGGAAGCCGACCCCAACATATTTGGGAAAAGGTTAGGCAGATTGACCCTTTCTTTTCCGTAGTTGGGTAAAAAAGTTGAAGTGTGTCGTGGTGTCTGTATTATAGATTACTAGCTTCTGCCCGCGACTTCGTTCGCGTGGAAGTCGTAAGACACCACAATATACTAAAATAACAACCACATTGTTATAAAACTTCCCTATGTTCCCTATGTTAGTAGTTTGGTTCTCAACAGCCAAAATATACATGGAGTCAGGATTGGTAACACGGGAGCAAGTGACGTACAGTTATCCGTGTGAGAAGCAGCTTGTCCTGAGGTCAACACCCGCAGCCTTCAGTGTCTGCCCCTGTGACTTGTTGATAGTCATTCACTCACAAGGAACTGCACGCGCTTAAACTGAAGGGGTAATTGTGGGGAATTACTGGTATACGCGGTATATACACTGTCTTACCAACGCCACAACTGGTTAGAATTTCCACCTCGATGATGTTTCACTACAAAGACACAACTTTGAGCCGGGTTCCGTTACACAGCTTCGTCGGAGTTTAGGTCTGAAGAAGCATAATTGGGACACCGTCGTTAAGCTGGATGATGCGAGCCGGAAGTCCACTGCCGTTAGCGAGTTCAGAAATTCTACGGGGTAATGTGTGGCATCATCTTGCTCCACAACAGTGTTAATGGAGGTGTATATCACTTCGCTCCCTTCATTTTGCGAGAAAATACTGTGGTTGATCCCTGCAGCTTGATCATTTTTGGGCGTTAAAATGGCCCGTTCACACACCCAAGAATTCTCTTGGTACGGTATTTGACTGATGTCCCCGTACACCAGACGAATCAGATCTTCTAAAGTGGGAACTACTCTACTAATTGTCCTTGGGAAGCCCACCTGGCTGCTCTCCTCTGGTAGAGTGCCTTCCCCAACTTTTAAAGAAACATCAGAGAATTCTCGAGAACTTGAATTTCCGCCAAGCCAAGCTCGCATGTTGATGGTCAAGCGCCCATCAACATGCAATCTTGGATCACGTTCTCAAGGATTCTCCGATGTCCGTTGAGCGCAGTCTATGATCTCGCGACCAGCCAGCCCAGTCAGCCCTAGTTCATCACAGGTAGTGTTTGCTAGAAATCGCCACTAAACAGAACTGTGTCATCATGTTGCAGGATGTCCTGCAGGGTTCTATTTACAACTTCCACTGCTGTCCTATTTGATACAGTGTATTCATCCCATACGATGAAAGCGCAACCCCCAAAGTACGCGCCAATTTTTACTGTTGCGTGACCAACCACTTGCAGGCGTTTCGTTGCTCTCTAAATCGATGGGAATCTTAAACATGGCGTGCGCTGTTTTGCCACCAGGAAGCAGTGTGGCAGCGATTCCGGAAGATGCTACCGCGATTGCAATTTTGTTTTGTCTCCTGACCTCTGCAAGGATGCCAGTGGTAATATCTAAATGTTTTCCTGTTCCACCAGGAGCATCCAAGAAAAACATTTTACCCCGTCTGAGCCCAACACTTTACAGAACGGGGCTAAAAATGTACCTTTGCTCTACGGTGAACATAGAGACATCGTAATTAGTTTTGGTGGCGTATTTCCGATTTCTGCGGATTGCGGAGCCAGTAACCCATACTCGACCAGTGGATTGCCACCGATGGAAATTACCACGTCATGTAGTGAATTATGACAACTGTTTAGAACGCGTTCATCATTTTGTTCAATGTCACCTTCAGTAGTATACACCGCGGAGCTCGTAAAAAGTCTTCGAATAGATGATGCTGATATTTCTCCCACAACAGAACTAGGTTTGCGATTTCACAAAACACTAAAATGATGGCAATGTCCAAATGCCCAGTGTTGGTCAGCGTCGAGAAGGTGACCTACTAGGCAGGCTACGCGGAATGTGGGAATCTCTACATCATCAACATCAGGAACACAAACGACGTTGCGCCCCGTACTGTGTGAAGTAATAAACCGCAAATAATAGCACTCGCCATTATTACGATGCACGGTATAAACCCTTCCTATTGCAGTATCCTTAAAGATTCCCGGAAACCATTCCACAGCTCGTCCACGTCGACGTCGATTAAATGCACCTCTACTTATCGTACTTGTAGTACAACGGCACCTCGTCGTACGTAAACGACATCGCAAACTGGTCCTCTTCGCACAGTTTTAAAAATACCAAGAACGTAGTTTGGCGCGGATTCTCTAATCGTTCTGTGACATTTTCAAGATTGAAAAAAATGCGTTGGCCGTTTTCTAAATGAACGTCCAAATGCATGACCGTTGGATTCCGGTCATGTATAGAGAAGGCCAGTGTCCGCCAAACTGCTTCAGAAGTACTAATGTGGCGACCAGACTGGTACTTGATCACTCCGTCCCGAATAGTGCTCTGCAAAGTGAATCATGCCTGGTCACTGCCCATATTTACATATTTGCAAATGTATTTAATCAACTCGATGCTGGCACACGACTCAACATTTCTGTGTGTTTGAAAAGTTCTTGAGAGTACAGGCAAGATCGACAACCCATCTGTTGTCGATCTGGACTGATTGTCTACGCACGTTTATATCAGAGCGATACCCTCCCTCCGTCATAACAGTTTCGGTGGCAAAGCATTTTGTTTTGGCAATCTTTTAGAGCATCGTCCGTCTTTCATGCAAGGGGAATTCGTATTGACTCCACCACAGGGACCATGCAACTTATAACTTCACAATCTGGTGCAGGACAGGATCCGTTTGGGTCCGATAGCTCAGCACTTATGATATGATCAATGTCGTTGGGCCTGATGTTTTCCTCCAACCACAGAAGCAGATGCGCGTGAGGTATGTTGCGTTTTTGCCATTCGGCCGAATACATATGGCATCGGACACAAACACTTTTGCCTTTATGAGGATATCCATAAGGCCGTTCAGCTTTAGATTGAAGACTCGAGAGATCAAGTCAACCCTGTCATAAGACGCCTGTCCTGCTCACAGGTTATTTCCGACCTCTTAGGGATAGTGATGAAGAGGTCCTGGCGTCCAAACTTTCGCACCTAGCAAAAAGCCCCCTGAATTCGTTCGTGCATGTACCGCGGACTTCCTGTGAATGTGGAGGGGAGAATCATCATCCTTCCAACGTTCTCTGCATTCAAATCTTGCTGCATGGCGTCCCTTAAATGCACGTAGTTCTCAGCCCTCAGCTTCCTTTGGTTCATTATATTAAAAACCAAACGTTATGTGTCCAGTATTTAGATTAGTATAGCAAACTATAAAAAAATAGATATACAAAAAATACCAATACTTGAGAATCGAACTTAAAACCACAGGTTTGCAAAGCAATGGTCCAACCGCTTAGTTATTTGCTTTGTTGAGCTAAAATAGCCGTCCTTATATAATTATGTCACAGGTGATGATATTTATGTAAAGACTGAAATCGGTAGCTATCTGCAATATGCTAACCTTTTGGCGCGTTTTTTTACAATTTGCGGTTTTACAATACGAACAAAATGCAATATTGCTCATCTCCCATATCAAATAGCGTGATTGTTTACAGCCTAGGAAGTTATTTGCGATTTCTGACTATTCTAATAACTACTCAAACTTTAGTAGGTCCGGTAGAGTTTATTGATCTTTATAAGATGTTTGGCATCAAAAAATATTTTTTTTAAATTACCTACCCATTTTCTTGCTGACTGTACATTTTTACAAAATTTGTGATTTCATATCAATTTTAGTTTCTTGTAGCAACAACGATTAAGGTACCCCTTATTGCCCCGTCTCAAAAATGATTGACTGCTTAGTTCTATAAAGGTTATAGGTATAGTGTGATGATAATCGTTTAAAAGGTTAAATCTGTAACTATCTGCAATATTAAAAGGTTTTGGCTGGTCTGTTTACAATTTGCGGTAAACTATAGAAACATAGGAACATAATGCCCAACAAACTGCTCATCCCCCTTAGCAAATAGCATAATAAATTATAGCCTATAGACTCACCAGACTTGTCCTACTAATATTATAAATGCAAAAGTTTAGATGGATAGATGGATACTCAATCACGCCAGAACGGCTGAACGGATCTGGATGAAATTTGACACAGAGATAGATTATAGTCTGGAATAGCACATAGGATACTTTTTATCCCGGAAAAATGTACGGTTTCCGTGGGATAATTCCCATAATCCACGCGGGCGAAGCCGCTGTCAAAAGCTAGTAGGGAATATGTATACAAAATTTGAACAAAATCCATTCGGTAGTTTTTGTGTGATGCTGGAACATACAAATAGACAAACAGTCAAAATTCTAAAAACTATATTTTTGGCATTAGAATCGTTCCTAAACCTCGCAAAATAAAAAAAAAATAAAAACATTCAATGTACTTACAGTTTCGACTTCGCTACGATTTTATTATACGTATGTATAGATAGTGTGATTAAATTACAGTTTAAGATGCAGGTATATGCTAACGGCCTTGAGTGGTTAGCTTGCATGTTCTGTGCTGAGCTCACGCAACGCGTCGTACGTCCACCCTGTAATAGGACTCGCCCATCAAGGAAAGCAGTCCCGAATTAGACGCATTATTAATTCATTACACATAAAACGATAAGTATTATATTAAAACACGTATACTAAACGATAAATAATTAATTTATTTTTAAAATGGTGAAATTTTCATAAAAATACATTTGATAGTTTTTGCGTGATTCTCAGTTTTTTATCCGCGTTAGACATAACTTTACAAAAATTAAAACATAATCTAAAATTTTCACATATTTTTTCCAAATCATTCAACTCTACTCGTTTAGACGTGATCTTCTGTTTAAAATCATCAAAAGTCGGTTATCGTCGCCTTAAATCAAGAATTTGAGCGAACTTACCTTTGGATAAGTTCCAGTTTATTAATTTGGCAGATAGATTCATGCAAAGTAGCAGGCCCAGTCTGCAATAAAAAAGAAATAAAAAACTGGTCAAGTGTATGTCGGACCACGCACAATGAACTGGTTTGCTGCCCCATTGCAGTGCGTCGGGGATGTTCACCGACGCTCGTGTCGGCTGTTTCTACACGACGATGCGAAAGCGGTGCACATCTCTGGGGCGCAGGCTCCGGACCACCTCTAACACCATCCTGAGCGTATTTGCGAACAGGTTTGATTGTCAGTACATTAACCATTGTTATATGATTAATGTAATGACAAACAAACAAATGACTTAGAGGCAGGCGTATTATTAAGCAGTTTTATTTTATGATTTCAATTGTTTTTTTTTTTTTTTTTTGTTTGATTTTATGACTTTAACTTTATTTATATTATTTAATTGATTTTTATTTTAGATCCTACATACATATGATCTTAATCTTGGATTGAAATAAATTATTTTTGATTTTTTTTAAGGGTTCTTTAGTTGGGATGAAATTATCCCAAGAACAAATTTAACATTGTAGTTGAAAAACATGTTCTCCGATACATTCCAACTGCAAATGTAAGTTTGTACGCACAATATTGAGAGATTTACCATATTTTTTTGAAGGCCATAGACTTCTTCTCTTCTTCTTGGTTTTCCTGTAAACTATAGATAGAACTATTTTCTGTTTTTTTTTTTTTTTTTTCAAAATTTTAGGCTCAGTAGTTTTGTGTATTTTCTTAAATAACTTTAAATCAGTTTATTTTAAAATATATATTTGAGACCCTCACAGTAAGCCATTTCATTTGATATATCGCACGATACAGTTTTCAAAACATTTATATTTTATTTGCCAATCAAAATTGACCCCCATATTCAAAATTCATTTATTTACATTACTCGTCCGTGTTTGGGTCACAGAAATACATACGCGTACCAAATTTCAACTTAATCGGTCCATTAGATTCGGAGTAAATTGTTTGTGACAGACACATGAGTGATCCTTTAGGCGTTCCGTTTTTTTCCTAACCATAAAAATCTATTACATTTATTTTACGTTTAATTCTGGATCCTAGATCCCATACTTTATATACGGGCATGGTAGAACGGTCCCCTAATCGTAACAGTCACGCTGTACGTCAACATAACCCCTTCACCGCGCACCGTAAACCGAAAAATGCGGTACCATAAAAAAGTAGCACCATAAAATCAGCACATCTATTCTTTCCTCGCTCATTCTCGTCTCGGGCCCGTCTCGTCTGGGCATCGTAAATACATCATCACACAGAAATCTCGAGGGAGGAGCCGTCTTACAATATATTTTACTCCTTCAACATTTTAAACAAATACTTAGTACTTTTTATTTAGTTGGCCGGTAGGCGGTTTAGTGTTAAATCAGGGGTACTTGTTTGGCATTTATAGGTCATGGCATGTGGTCTGTGGGTCATAGAAGGCCACTTTCTGTTGAAAGATAAAATATTAACATTCAAGCACCCATTTGAGTAAAATAAAATGTGTTTTTGTACAGCTTAAAGGAGTTATAAATGTTGGTCTTGCCACCAACATAGCTGACTGGATAAAAGCATTACGCTATTGTACCATTTTAAGTGGCTTCAAAAGAGGAGAAGGTTATGTATTCGTCTAATTTATTTTTTCTCGTGATCACGCTTCAGTGTGACCATTTCAGCGTGATAATGACAAGGTTATGACCTCAAAACACGATGCTGACGGTGGGTAATGATAACTAATAATTTACCGTCAGCAGCAGAACTTGAATGTTTGTCAAAAAAAAAAAACCACCTGCAGGCCTAGCACGAGAAACGTAGAGAAGAGTTTTCGCGACGGAAATGTAGATTTATAAACCCAATACCATATACAGTAAGCAAAGAATAGCTGAAAATATCACACCATGCGGAATATTTTATATCTTCGCCATTCGAATTGAAAATTAAATTTCTTTAATAAGTTTTTGAGTTTTTTTTTAACTCTCTCAATAAATGTGGTATTTTTGTTTTCACTTCTGGACTTCCTCTTTTTCATTTTTATGTGAATTTAAACACTTTTACATAAAATAATAAAAAAAAATATGCGGAAATCATGTGACGCCATTACTTGACATAAAAACGGAATGAATATAGTTACAGATGCGGATGACAGGACGCGTTAAGGCGCGTTCATTTTTTATTTATTTATTTATTTATTTATTTATTTATTATTCAGAAAGCTTACAGTCTAACATCTTTACAGGTAAGTTATGTACAGTAGCGCTTACAATTGCCATTTACAAGCTTCCACAAATTAATAACTATGTACCTAAAATTAATAAAAGAAAGAAACACAAAAAATGAAAATAAAATCTCCTTAAATATAACCTATCAAGTATTTCTTGAAACAAAATGAAATAAAATATTATTTAAAAACAAAACATAAAAATCTTATTATTATCCCGTGACAGTTATGCTAAAAACAGTAAAAAAGAAAATATACATTTTGTTTTACATGTTATTAAATCATAATAATGTTAATCATTGCGGTCTGTTACAAAGTAATGTTTATTTATAGATCGTCTTAATGCGTAAGGGCTGGTTCTAAATAGATCAACATCTAAGTGAGAGGGAAGATTATTGAAGCTTGCTGCGCTACGTAATAAGAAGGCATTCTGTCGGTAGTTTGTTGATGCGAATGGAATATGAAGAAGTGGCCGCTGTCTGATGCCAACGTGATGGGTGTGGAGTGATATTTTGGATAGAAGTTGGGAACAGTCGATGGAACTATTGGCAATATTTAACAGAAAAGTAATATCATTAGCATGGCGTCTGTTTTCAAGTGGTAGAAAATGGTATCTTTTGCAACGATGAGTGTAATCCGTTGAGCATTGCTTTGTCTTATAATCTAAGTATCTTAAAAACTTTTTCTGAATGCTTTCTATTCTTGACTTATAGACGTCATATTTTGGGTTCCACACTTGAGATGCGTATTCAAGGTGGCTGCGTACGTACGAACAGTATAAAACTTTGAGTGGTTTTAGAGAGCTGAAGCAAGTAGAAGATCTTATTATGAAACCAAGAGACTTGGACGCTTTCTTTACGATTTCATCAATATGCATTTCGAATATGAGTTTACTGTCATGGGTAACGCCCAAGTCCCTTATACTGTTCACCTTAGTGATTGTTTGGTTATCCAATGCGTACCTTGAACCAATTGTCTTCTTTTGCCGTGTATAAGTCATATGGAAGCATTTGGATACATTTAATTGAAGTTTGTTTAGTCTACAGTAATCTACAAACTTATTGAGATCCTCCTGGAGTAGTGATATGTCAGATGAAGAACGTACTGTTTTAAGTATTTTCATGTCATCGGCGTATAATAGAATGTACGAATTAATAAAACATTTCTTAATATCTGCTATAAATAAATTAAATAGAAGAGGTCCTAAAATCGATCCCTGAGGAACTCCAGATGGTATCAGATTCCAACTGGAGGTGAAACCTTGTAGTACTACTGCTTGTGATCTGTTTTCAATGTAGGAGGAAAACCATCGATATAGGTCGCCGTGAATTCCAGCTAAGAAAAGTTTGCGTAAAAGTAACCTGTGGTCAATGCGGTCAAAACATTTACTGTAATCCGTGTAAATTACATCAACTTGTGCACGTTGCTCCATACCATTAGTGATAAATTCATTGGAAAGAATAAGGTTTGTGGTAGTGGATCGCTTACGAAGAAAACCATGCTGCTCATCACCAAAGTCACATTTTAAAGCTGAATAAACTGCGGAGTAAACAACGCGCTCGAGCACTTTGGAGAACAGGCACAGCTTCGAAATTGGGCGATAGTTATCTACGACAGACTTATCACCTTTTTTAAAAACTGGCGTAACGAATGCAGATTTCCAGATTTTAGGAACAGTGCCTTCTATTAACGATCGCTGGAATATAATACAGACAGGTTTGGCTAGACTTTTCGCACAGTTGACTATAAATATAGGCGGTATTAAGTCCGGGCCTCCTGATTTAGAAAGATCGAGCTTTTGAAGTAACTTTAGTACTTTTTCGTGGCATACCTCTATGGAGCTGATGCTCGCTGTGCTCGTCGATAATGTTGTGGCTTGATCCTGGTCGTCTTTGTCTGGCTCTTGAAATGTTGACTGAAAGTATGTAGCGAACAGGTTACTGATTTCTTCTCCAGTGTCTGCAGTTGTATCTTGGTATTTAAGTATATTAGGGAAGTTACTATTACTTCTCGTGCTTTTAATATAGGACCAAAAAAATTTTGGGTTTTTGATAATTGATGACTCGACTTTATCCATATACGTTCGGTAACAAGATTTCTCTACTTGTGCAGCTCTATGACGCAATAAAGAAAAGGTTTGGTAGTCTGACATATTTCCATAAGTTTTAAATTTCCGGTGATATTTATATTTTTCTTTTAGGATCTTAATTAGTGCAGCTGTATACCAGGGAGGGTGTGATGAATTTTTAACAGACTTTTTGGGAATATACTGATCTCTGATTTCATAGAGTTTGTTATAAAAAAGATTAACAGCATTGTCTAGTGGCTCAGCACTCAGCAACTCGTCCCAGTCAACGTCATCAAGAGCGGACATGATAGAAGTGTAGTCTCCTTTATAGAACTGATATTTAGTGTTAGTTTTTTCTGATAGTGAGTGTATTTGAACAAAATCAGCCTGAATAGTAAAGGGTTTGTGATGCGTGTCAATAGGTACTGCTAATGGGTCAAGACATTCGTGTATGTCCAGGGACCCATTAGAAAATGCGAGGTCTAACAATCTGTTATTCGCGTTCCGTATATTACTAAACTGCGATAAGTTACATACATTTATAGTATCGAAGAAGTCAACAAGATATCGGTTTGAATAGTTTTGTGGTAGTAATTCAGCGCTGTTATTCGTATGACACCATTCTACGTCATTTCCAAAGTTAAAGTCGCCTAGGACAATGAATTTATCTAATGGGTTGGTCAAAATTAAGTTATTTAAATTATTTGTGAAATTCTGGAGCTGAGTAGTATAAGAATTACCGGTATGTTCATTACAAAGGTAAAGGGCACAGATATGTATGTTGTATGTAACTTGAGGTCTCGATCTCTTTAAGGTTATAGTTACCCAGATATCTTCAGCGGAACTGCGCCAGTTAAATCTCTCGACAACGGTCAAGTCATTCCGCACGGCAATCAACACACCGCCTCCTCGTGTTTGCGAGGTGCGGCTGTAGTCGCGGTCGCGCCTCCACACCACATACCGCGAATCAAATAATTCACTGCTGAAAAAACTATCTACTAACCAAGTTTCTGTAAATACTATAACATCGTAGGATTTAAGACATACATTTCGGAATACGTTGTTTGTTTTTGTACGGAGACCACGTACGTTTTGGTAATAAATATTAAGCGGAGCCATTGATGAGTCCTTCACCAATATCTATGTTGATAAAATAACAATAAGAGCAGGTTGAATAATTATGTCTTATTGAACCCTTAACAGAATCTAACAAACACAGCAATGCCCAACGGATAGCCTTCAAACACCTTACAAGAATTATTGTAAATAAAAATAGCCATCGGTAGCAACAATAACTCACAGGTGTTAGTAAAACACATAGGACATTCATCTTTAAGTAGCTAGCAGTATGACAACAAACTGCAAAACCAACAAAAAATTGATCGAATGTTGACCAGTACCAGTTAGTAACAAGCAGCAGTAAAGCGCAATACAAATTAAATATTGAAAAGAACACAATAAGATCGCATTTAGCAAAATAAGAACAAATTATAAAACAAAAATAATATTCTAAAAAAATATGCAGGTGCGTCGAACACGTGCACGAGTTAGGCATTTCTCGGAATCCGCGAGTTGTAAAAAACCATTTTACCTTGCGGTTCTCAATCTTTAGTGTCATTTCAAATAAGATGTTACTTTTTGAGACAACTAGTATCACTATTTCACCTTTGAGAGATCCTTTTCGGTTTTTATCACTATAGTAGGAGAGGTGTCGGTTTTTTTGGTGTGTATCTTGGCATGCTTGATCCAGACGTATCGAAAATCCATCTCTGCGGCGGCTTTTTTAGTCTTGGATAGGAGAACCTTGTTCTGTATAGTTAGGTGGTCATTCACGTAAATCTTATGGTTGCCGGGTAGTCCTAAGTGTCCAGTAGTTATGGTGGAAGATTTAGTCGCGTATCTGGCTGCTGCTATGAAGTCTTCCTTCACGTAACGATTACAGAAGCAGACTATAATGGGTTTCGTGTTTTCCTTTTCACGACTTGGTACTCTTGCGACAAAATTAACCTGATTCTTTGCAATAGGATATTGTATCTTAGACCCAATAGTAGATAATATTTGATACAGGTTCTCGTTGTTTGTTTGAGTAACACCTTTAATTTCATTTTCATTTTTCGTTATTTCTTCAAAATTATGTGACGACAGACTAGAGGATGCCTACTACAACCATTGTATTGTATCATCATTGCAAATGAGACAGCATCGTGTTTAATATAAAATAAAATACACAAAGTCAAGCATGACGTACAATTTTTCTCCGATTTTGACATAGGAAGAAAGTTTTCTATCCCAAATCTAAATAAAAAAACTACAAAATCTTTGTCTAGGTACAGACGCCAGCAGGTCATGCTACCCGAAACTGTCAAATTTTCTCAATCAACCTTGAACCTAATGCTTTAGCGATAAAGTAAAAAATTTATTAAAGAAATTTGACGGATTGTAGTAGCTTGATGTGCTGGCGTCTGTACAAAGATTTTGTTGTTTTTTTTTTTTTTTTAAGTCAAGGCGAGTTTTTTCAGGCGGTGCTTTGTTGCTTTTATCAATTATAATAGGCTGAAATTAATATGTTGAGTGCAATCAATCTATGCAGTATGTCAGTGGAGATCTGAATCCACACACATAACAATTAGACCATTTGCATGTGTTTATTAAAGAAAGATTCGGTCAAAACAAGCTGCTTCATAATATATTTGATTGAGAACAAAAATACCGTAAAATTGGGTAGTAATACATATCACTAGTAGACTCTGGTTTCTTCGTCGACAGTAACTTTTCCATAGCAGTTACTGCCTACGAAGAAACCAGAGTCTAAGTGTGACCTCGTGCTCGGGAAGAAGAGATTTCGAGAAGGGTAGACAAGCGATTTCTATTCTACAGCAGAATAGAAATAGAAAGCGTCATGCTAAGCCCGCGGCCAGAATGATCATATCTACGAATTTGAACAAAAATCTAGTTAATCATATCAGTAGTTCTCGAGTTATAAGCAAACAAACAGGCAGATAGACCAACATCTATATTAATATTATATAAAAGGATGAAGAAGACGATTCTGGAATACGCTTATGCATTCATTTTCCATATTCTAGCATACCTAATGACAGGATATAGCCTCATCACTCATGACTTGTATAATTACATCACCTGATTCTAAAGAATTGCTCGCTAAGATATGCAACTGATCTACAATCAATCTTACTCATATAAACTGGATTTGAATAAATTAATAATCTATAAATCTTGACTATCTCTGCCATTTGGCATTTAATGAAAAGAGACGGCAATAGAGTGTTTTGGTTGTAGAATTGAGTTCAATCATCATCACCATCTTCGTGCCCTTGACCCATGTCAGGTACGTGGGGTCGGCGCATTATGTTTCCTTCTTCCTTTCTCCCCTGTCAACCGTCACGCTATCGTCCACTTCCTTCTCTTTCATATCCTCACACCATCCATCCATACTTCTTTGGCCTTCCTCTCCCTCTCCATTCATCAATTGATTTTAATCATACTATGGATTATTAGCCATAGGTAATATATTCATCTGGGCGGCGGGAATCGATAGCCGATTCCCGGCCACCGTAGGCGCGGGCTTGCGGACGGTGAGTAGTGGGTAGCTCGCCGTCCGGTGAGGACCAGGCCCGGGTCGACGGCGCGTTGTGTTCCACGCGCGCCTCAAAGAGATGTCAGCAAGAGATGGGGTCCAATAGGGCCGATGCCGCTGGGGTCGCGGGTTGTTTGAAAAAGATACCGTGGCCCTGGCATAGGCAACTGAAGGAACACGGGTGGGTTTTAGTCAGTAAAAGTCTGACACGCCCTTTCGCTCCACCCAGAGCGGGAGAAGTTATTTGATGATTTCCCATCCACGAAAAAAAAAAAAAAAAGGTAATATATTCATGTTTAGCCTTACACATTTAGCCAAAATTCAACCATTGGTTGAGATAACTACGGATCAAAAAATCAGCCCTTAAAGTGATTTTCGAGTCACGCAGGAGTGTCAGTATGTAAAGATGGTCACCCATCTACAGGCCAACCCCGGCAAGCGTAGCTTAACCTGATGTCCCGTGCGGCTTTTATTACTTAGCCACTATACTAATAATAAAGCTGAAGATTTTTGTGTTTGTTTGACCGCGCTAACCTCTGGAACTTCTAGTCTAAGCTTTGGGTTCATTCGAGTAATCGAGTCTGGTCAAACCACGCTGAGGTCGGTGCATTTCATTCGTTCAATCAATTCTGAAACAAGAATAATAAAATCTAATAAATAAGCAATGCCAAACACAGTACTTAAGGCGAAAGCGTCAGGGTAGCCCGCGAAATTAATTTTTGTTTTGCGTTTTTGGCAATTAACATCAGTATTAGGTTGTAAGTTGATCAAAATGTAATTCGCGGTCGTAACAAGTATGTATTTACATAATTATAATCATTAAAGTGATCAATACAACTTTTTAAGACCAGGTAATCCTAATGAATGAATATTTCATGAAATCTTTACATTTGAGGATTATACTAACTTAAGGAGTTATATTACTGATACTAATGATTACAATTCTGTAAATACGCATTTATTACGGCCGCGAATCATATTTTATTTATCATACAACTTGCAAAAACGTAAGAAAATTTGAATTTAGCGGACTACCCTGACGCTTCCCCCTTAAGCATTCCAGTCATCGTTAGAGTCCGTAAGATAATCAATAAAGAATAACAAAATAATAAATCATAAAATAATAATAATTACAACAACGCCCCTAAAAATAATACCCACACAATTACAACGGTAGTCAGTATAATAATAACAATATAACCATTAAACCACATTATTATTTGACATAGAGAACAATGAACTTAACCACATCGTTATGTAATAACACCATAATCTAACTTATAAATAAACAAATAAAACTAATCAGTATAAGGATCGGTTGGTATCAAGGTATCAAGCAACGGGCAGAGGGATAGGGCTGGCACGCATAAGAAAAGAAATATGCAGGCTTTTATATTTATTCTGTTCGCTGATCTCGTAATCTGTTTTGTTTAAAATAGCAGATATTCGATTAGTTTGACCTTCGACCTTGGATAAAATTAAAAATATGTAACAGCAAACATTGTTATGTCACGTTTAATACTACATTGTCTATTAGGTTCCTCGTTACTGTCATTTTTTGCTACTGTTTTTATAGGCTAAGGCATGCAAACACGTTTTTCTTGCCGTGAAAAATTACGTGTGTAGATACGGTTGTCATTATTGTATGGATCACTATGGAAGCTTGTTGACAGACACGTTTTTTCTACTGCGCGGTTTATACGCCGTGTGTTAGCACGGCGATCGTGAGTGTTCTATGGAAGCTTGAGCGTGAGTCATGACGGCCATTTTCTTCGTAAATTAATTCGTAATACCGATAAAACCGCACGGCTTTGGCAAAAATGTGCTACAGATATCCACCTTTTTTTATTTGAGATGGGTTTGCTCTTTACTTTAGTCTAGGTCAGAGGTGACACCTATCCAAAAAAAAAAATGGAACGCAAGTTGTGGGTCGGCGCATAAAATTCCAATAAATAAAAATCTAAGAGGCCGGAACGCGGTTTGACGTGGTCAGTTTCTTGCATTGGTTCGATTCCGTTCATGCAAGTCAACTGTATCGGGCGCGTGAGTGGATATACGCCGCATGTAGGCATGGTCCTCAGTTTTGTATGGATCACTATGGAAGCTTGTTGACAGACAGGATTTTTTCTATGACGCGGTTTATAGGCCGTACGGTAAAGAAACCGTGCTGTGTACAAACGGCCTTACTCGGCAAAGAACAGTGTAGATCACTAAATCAACTTGCAATCCTCTTTGACAGTATTGGCCAACTTTGTTAGTTATTTTTCACCTAACAGCACCTACAGCATTGCAATTTGGTTCTAATTAAATACGTGATAGAATCGAGTCAGAAAAAAAAAAAAACTTTCAGTCGTGCCAGCCCTACGTTCAAATGAGATATAAAGAAGTAAGAAACTTAATGATACCGAAATTCGTTACGCGCACCGCGGCCCAACAGCTTCCGCTCACAGATTCAAATTTAGAACTGCTCTTTTTTTCTAAATCCGATTTTAGGGTTCCCTGCAGGTAGATTGCAATCGTTTTTTTTTGTAATTTAACTTTGGAATATGTAAATAATATCGATATTAGAAAAATAATAGTGGCGTTTTTAAATGTGAAGTTTTTTTACCTTCTATATAAATATCAGTAGGTATACTAATTATCTACAGATTTACGAAGATTAAGCACAATTAGCTTTTTTTAACCAATGACTTATTATAAAAACACTAATTAAAACATCATTGTATTTATATTAGTATTTATATTTCTGTTAATCGATGACAGAAACTGAATGATTAATACCTTTTTGAATGATTGAAAAAGATACTTATTGTAGGTGTTTTTTCTTTAATTCAGAAACATTACGCTTTGTCCTTTATACTCGTGTCAGCAAAGTTGTAGGTAATTCCAAAAAAAAATCATTGACAGGCCAGATGGCGTGGTTGGTTAAGATACCGCATATCATGTCGCAGGTCGTGGGTTCGATTCCCATGCAGGACAAACATTTGTGTGCATGAACATATCTGTTTGTTCTGAGTATAGGCGTAATTATCTATATAAGTTAAGTATTTACAAAAAAAAGTAGTGTATGTAACTACATATCTTTTTTTCATTGTTTTTTTATCAGTTATCTGGTTTCCATAGTACAAGCTCTGCTTAGTTTGGGATCAGATGACCGTATGTGAAATGTCCCAGGATATTATTATTATTCCTTGGTAAAAATATAACGGCACAGGATAGTCTTTACTAGAAGTGGTCAACGTATTCAGTTCAGCAGCTTCAATATCATCAGCACCCTAATTGCGTAACACACTATCAATCGGAATCTGAATCATTTTGTAGCAAATCGCTAATAAATTGCTTCATATGTTTGAGAAAATCGTCTGCTCAACAACGGAAATAACGCAATGAATGTTGTAGTAAATAAAACTTACGTAATCATAGAACTCTAATATTCTCTTAAAAGCTTGACCTTCTTACAATTACCAAGCTTTTAGGAAATTTTAAAGTTCTTTGTTTATGTACTTAAGTTTTATTTTGTACTTTTAGTTCAATAAAACTTGTTTTTAGAAAGATTTTTACTTATCAGCAAACCCTTTCATTTCATTTGAATTTAGAATAACGTCACTTAGTTTACCATGCATTGTCATCTAAACTAAACGTGTTTGCAAAATTTCATCTCAATCGGTTGAGGACAACTGCTTTAAAATTTAATTTTAAGATTTGAGGCGAACATACATACATACATACTTACTTACAAACATTGTAAGCTAAATAAAAGCTTGTAAAACCGATTCCCATTGTTAAATAGTGTATTACGCTATTGCCCCGGGTTGTGCCTTGTGAGCAGTTCATATCCTGACATTCATCCTTCTGACATTATCTCTGTCATCAGAAGACAGCGGAGTAACTATCAATAGCCAGTGTCACTCTTATCCGAACTTTTTGGTGATTCCAGTATTGTGACGTCGTAACTGCTGTACCGCCAAAAATTTACCAATAATGTAAGTACGGTTTGTAGCAGGTTGGTTTCACAATACTTTTAAACCATCTTCATACAAATAAAGAATCAAAGAGAAGTGTTGAAAGAGAAGAGAAGTGTATTGTTCGTAAAATGCCAAATACTATATGGTGTTCTAGTTACGCTAATGGATGTAATAAGAAATGAGTACAAAAGCAGAAGTTTGAAAGTGGAGCCGCTGGCTGATAAGTTGTACGGAAATCGATTGTCATGATATGGGCATGTGATGCGGAGGAATGAGAAAAATGTCGTCAGGAAAGTTTTGAATGTTTGGCTGTATGAGTAGGGGAAGGCTAAAGAAACGATGGATAGACTGTGTGAAAAATGACATGGCTAGAAAAGGGGTGATTACCGAGATGACGGCTAATGGAGAAGTAAGGAAAAAGGGACATTTTGCGCCGACCCCAAATAGATTGGGATATGGGCAGGAGAATGATAATACGGTGTTCTTATGAAAAATTTATGGCGGGTATATATTTGGTATAATGTTAATGAAATTCTGCTGAATTGTTAAGTATTATATCTTTTCCCTTAGCTTTTTCTTAGCCCTTTTCTCCCCTATTTATAAAATAAATAGGGGAGAAAAGGGCGATGTTTGTTTGGCATTATTAGTTTATTTTACTGTTATTGTTTAGTTACTCCCAGAACATATTGTCCTTAACAAAAAAATAAAGAATTTCATAGCCTCTCCGACTAAATTTTATTTTTTTTATTTGTGATGGGTTTGTTCTTGACTCTAGTCTAGGTCAGAAGTGACAGAGACAAAGTCGACGATAGACTGAGCTTACCCAGAAGAAGCCTGTTCACTCTCATTTTGAAGAGATTAGGGTTGTATGCGTTCGGAAACACAGACGCAGGTAGTGAGTTCCACTCCTTTGCTGTGCGCATTATAAAAGACATTTGGAAGCGCTTAGTGCGAATTGGCGGAATAGCAACCAGGTAGGGATGGTAACTGGCAGTGCGTCTAGATGTCCGATGGTAGAAGGGGGCCGGTGGAATGAGGTCGTCGAGTTCTCGGGCACACTCTCTGAAGTACAATCTGTAGAAGACCGACAAGCAGGCAGCCTTGCGGCGATGAGCCAAGCTGTGAAGCTTGGCATCCACCAGTTTTACGTCGCCAATGAGCCTCTTAGCTATGCGTTCCACCGAGTCAAGCGCGGCTAGTTGGTACTTAGCTGAATAAAACTTATATAATACTGTGAAGCATGCGCAATACTACACCTCACTCTGTGCATACACACTCACACATTTACACCAAATATACTACTAAACGGGCTCACGTCACTGTTGACAGCTCTATGACTTGGTTTAATATGTAGTCTGAGGCCTGTTTATGTAAGGTATTCATTTTACGAACCCAAAAGAACTACTATAAAATAAAAAAAAACCTCTTTTCAAAACCCACTTTTCATCATAATATTCTTGTATGTTGTACAAAGATGATTTTATAAAAATAATATTACTCAACGATATACAAAAATAAAATGTTTCTGGTGTGAGTGTGGATGGCTATACGAGTAAGGGAAGACCAAAGAAACGATGGATGGACTGTGTGAAAGATGATATGGCTAGAAAGGGAGTGACTACCGAGATGACGACTGATAGAGAAGTATAGAAGAAAAATACATGTTGCGCCGACCCCAAATAAATTGGGATAAGGGCGGGAGAATAAATAAATGTTTCTAATATTAAACATAATTCAAACATTGACACAACATTTCCCTCATAACCCTAAACTATCACAAAAAATCCTACGGAACCTAACCTCAAACAATTGACCACGTGCACGACCTTTTATTTTCTTTCGCCCGTATCGATCATTTTTGAAACTTTTTCCCCTCTTTTCTACAGCTATACTTTTTGTATTTTTTAACCTTTTTTCTTAGTGAGTTATTATTGTTTTCGGGCTTTATGATCTTTGATGATGATTACAACGTAATACGGTAGCTTGATGAATTCGCAAATCAATTTCGTTGATTTAGAAGTCCATTTTTTATTTCATAATATTTGATTAAAAAGGTTCACGGGATTTCTTTTGATGTTGTTCTGCATTTGATGGGATATAAAATGGAAGCTAGATTTGTAGGAATTAGTTATGGCTGGAAATCTACGGTTAATAATGGCCAGTTGGCTCATAATCGTCTAATCTTGAGCTTCCATATAAACCGATGCGGAACAAATCTTCTTTAACCAGGGGTTAAGGAAGATTTGTGTGAAGATGTGTTTTTTTACGAGACGATGATGTTCATTGCACGGCTCACGACTCGATCGCCCAATGCATCCGTTTTGACCGATAGGATGCACATTTGTTTTTATTTGACTTGTTTTTTGTTATTTTTGGTTACATGTCTTGTACACACACAAATGTAATATATATTGTCTCTAATTGGGCGAAACCAGGAAGGAGTTTTGTCTAGCTGATACTAGCTGTGAGCTTTTACCGATAGTACATGCCGTTCTTAAAAGATAAACGAGTCCTCAAGGTTGGTATCGAAACTCACTGCTCAGCAAAAGCCGAGTGTATGTGCTCTTATAAAGTTATTTATTGAGGCTCATATAAAATGGCCTATTAAATTATATGTAGACGAAAACACAACACACACAGAAGAAAACTACCGCCCATCCTCTCATCTAAATCCCTTTGTCAACTTTCCAAATAACTACAAAGAGAGACATTGTGTGTTATATGTTGTACTCTAAGACCAAAGCGTATGTTTTGCGTACTTTCAGGTACTAGCACATTGAAGAAAGTTGCTACCTAACAAATCAATCTACCTAGCCTTTTCCCAACTATCTTGGGGTCGGCTTCCAGTCTAACCGGATGCAGCTGAATACCAGTATTTTACATGGAACAACTGCCTATCTGACCTCCACAACCCAGTTACTTGGGTAATATGATCCCCCCTTGGTAAGACTGGTTGTCAAACTTTCGGGCTTCTGATGACCCGTAACGACGGTCAAAGATCCTCGAATGACAGCCGGGACCAACGGCTTAACGTGCTTTTCGAGGCACGGAGGAGTCTCGGTATGAAAAGATGGTCACCCATCCACAGACCAACCCCGGCAAGCGTAGCTTAACCTGATGGATCGACCCGTGCGGCTGTTATTACTTAGCCACGAGCTCCTGCTAACCTAACCTAACCTATCCACTTGCCTAAATCGTTTTATTAATTTTAATAACACCCACAAAATATATGATGGTCCATGTCCATCCTCCTTTAGGATCCATGACCGCCAACATAAAGACATTAATTATCCCTGCCTCCACAACGGATGTGTCCGATCAACATTCAAAATGTCAGTGTCTTTGACGTGACTAGAAATTCTTTCATTCATGAATGAAAGAACTGTTCGTAGATTAATAATGAGCTTGAAACCTGTTCCTTTGGAGCTGGTTGAGTGGCAGTTTATAAAATACGTATAAAAATATAAAAACTGTAAGATAACCTTAGTTTAAATGGTCATACTTGGTTCTGTGATCAAGAAACATGATACCGCATAGGTTCGTGTCTATGTGTGCTCGAATGTCTAGCGAACCCCATAGGTTCAAAAGTACTAGTATTTTACGTTTATATATATAAGATAAACGTTTATATACATATTATATAAAGATTTTTCTTATGCACACATGGTGTGCAAACGACATTTGACGGGTGAAAATACATAGTCATTCTTAGGACATCATTTTCAACTTAGTTTCTAACACTGGCTACGCATCGGCCAATTCTTTAGTGTTTATTTTATTTTATTTTATTTATTAAGGGATAATAAACAACTACAACATATAAACAACATAAGGTTAACACAACTTAGGTAGTAATTTTGCAGTCCACTGCATTATCCGCAGATAAAACATATTTAATGATCAGTGGTAGCCACTAGACGAGCATTACCAAAATTAACAAATATTAATATTAATATTTTGAAATAAATAAATAAGATCACTATAAAGCTAGCTATAGCTCCAAAACCAAATCAGATCAGAAGCAATTTCATTCAATTAAATTATGCAATAAATTAATAATAATAATAAGATTACAATTAAGATAAAATTTTTATTTTTCGAGCATACAAATATATCAATATCAATGAAATGTGAATTATAGGATTCCAACATTTTATGAATAGGGCAACGTAAGCCAGAGTTTGTACGACAAGAATTAAGCGCGAACAGAGTACGTGCACGAATCTGACGCACATGAACTGTTCGAGGGACAGAATAACACAGCTTGCTCGTCAGATCAATGGCATCAAAATGATTATGAACAATATCATAAAGTACGTTAGCCTCCAGGTATTTGCGCCGGTTCTCTAGGCTAATAAGCTTGTACTTATCAAGAAGTTGGGAGTAAGACAAATAAGTCTTAGTCCCATAACATCTGTAGTACATAGCACGGAGGTACTTGCGCTGGACCCTTTCTATTACAACCACGTACTTAGTGCTGTACGTGGAAACTGGTGTTGATACGAGTAACCACTTTTGATTCGGATTTGGCCTATTGGGCAACCAGCACTGGGAACTTTTCAATCACAAAATCCGTACAAGGCGTGAATAAGTTGATAAGTCGACTTGCAAGTAATTTTTAATTGTATAAAAATGGCATCTGCAATGCCTAATTTATATGTTCAATAAAAATGAGTAAGTTGATAGGTTCATAATTCTCGGCAAACTGCACTTGAATATGCATATGAATTAGATTCCAGATGCCATTTTTATACAATTCAAAATTTCGTGCAAGTCGACTTATCAACTTATTCACGCCTTGTACGGAAATAATAAATGATAAATGATTTTTATTTCTGTAAGTAGGTTTGTACAAACACTTTTACAAGTCAATATTTTTTTTTTTTTTAACTAGATGAGGTCGGCGTTTCCTATCTGACTACTCTGAGAAGAAAGGCCGAAACAAACTCAGAGGTCACAGTCTCTTATAAAGTCCAGACATAATCTTGGTCACTTCATGTGAAGACCATGTAGATTGGTGTCTGAAATGGTCTTTTGAGGAAAGAACCACACAGATTGAGAGGACCTGTCCAGTCAGTGCACGCATTTGTCAGTAATCGCGCAGCTCAACTCAGAACTTAAGGAGCTCAACGATTCGACGAACAATACCAAAGAAAGGACATTGGGGTAGGCCGCATAGATTACTCAAACTGCCAGACCATGATTAAAAATAACTGAGAGAAAAAATAAAACAAACAAAAAAAAAAAAAGCAATGACCTACATAGTCTTCACATTCACAATAAAGTAAAATAATATAATACTTACAAAGTAAATATTAATGTCAACATTCAGTATGCAAAAATAAAAATAATATAAAATAAAATTGGAGCAGTTCAATCCCAAGCCTTTTTGTCCTCAATATAATCTTTAACGGTATAAAAAGCTTTCTGACACAACTTGCGTTTAATGAATGATTTGAATTTATTAAGACTCAGATCTTGAACGTGGCTTGGAAGTTTATTATAAAAGCGTATACATTGACACCTGAATGACCCACCTATTTTCTTGAGTCTTGTTGGAGGTACAACAAATTTGTGTTTGTTCCTAGTATTTATATTGTGGATATCACTGTATTTTTTAAACAATTTAATGTTTTTATGGGCATATAAAAGGTTTTCAAAAATGTACTGAGAAGGCAAAGTCAGTATATTAATCTCCTTAAATTTCTCTCTGAGAGATTGTCTCGGACTTAATTTATAAATGCATCGAACAGCTCTTTTCTGCAAAACAAAGATAGTCTGAATGTCGGCTGCATTTCCCCACAACAGAATACCGTACGACATTATACTATGAAAATAGCTAAAGTACACTAAACGGGCTGTCTCTATGTTGGTTAAATTACGAATTTTCCTAACAGCGTATGCTGCGGCGCTTAGCTTTTTTGACAATTTATCTATATGTGGGCCCCACTGAAGCTTAGCATCCAAAGTTAAGCCCAAGAATACTGTGCTATCTTCAGGATTCAACTCTTCGCCCTTTATCAACACGTTAGTTTTCACCTGCCTAACGTGAGGTAGTGTAAACTTAATGCATTTGGTTTTTTTTTCATTAAGGAGTAAATTATTAACACTGAACCAGTGAACTACTTTTGAGATCGCTCTGTTTACATCGTCAGTAACCAGCTGCTGACGTTTAAGTTTAAACAAAAGTGAAGTATCATCCGCAAACAAAACTATATCATGATTATCCTTAATGAGGTAGGGCAAATCGTTAATATAAATAAGAAATAAGAAAGGACCAAGAATCGAGCCCTGTGGGACCCCCATTGTTACTATAGATCCGGGCGATCTTTTTCCATTAACGTCAACGCTCTGAATCCTATTACTCAAGTATGAAGTAAGAAGATCCAGAGCGGTGTTCCGGATCCCGTAATGGCGGAGTTTCCTGATTAACGTTTCATGAAGAACGCAATCGAATGCCTTGGACAAATCACAAAAGATGCCCAAGGCATCGCATTTGTCTTCCCATGCATTATAAATATGTCCTAAAAGTTCAACACCGGCATCAGTAGTTGAACGACCCTTTGTAAAACCGAACTGCTTGTTATGTAATAATTTATGTTTATTAAAAAATCTTTGCAATTGGTCTAAAATTAATTTCTCAAAAATTTTACTAAACGTAGGTAGTACTGAAATAGGTCTATAATTTGTGGGGTCTGATGTACTACCTGATTTAAACAAAGGTATAATTTTACTATATTTCATGAGGTCAGGAAACTCCAACTCCAACTCCATAGGTAGGTAACTGTCAAAAATATTATAGAGATATGAGGAACAGGGCTTAAAGTTCACTCATCCTCTATAGAAAAGGGAGGAACCTCCGACCTGACGGGTGTTGTGTCTGGTGAGAAACTGCCCGACGGTTGTTGTCGTCTACATTTTGACGAGTTATGCGAACATAAATGTATGGAACAGCTGATTTTTTTTTTCGCGATTTCGGGCTTGACCCCATAGTAAAAGTTATTTGTTATCATGAGTACAATCATGTGTTTAAGTATCGATCACTAATTACTAGTCACCCTATATAATATGCCAGTCGCGCGGTAAACTCTGCTTGCGTGATGCAGGATTTGTGTGACGTCAGGATTTTGTTGCGTAGTTCGCATGTTTCCTTTTAGATGCCGCCACGGTATCATTATAATGTTATGAATATTTTAGTTTATTAAATAATAATAATAATAATATCCTGGGACATTTCACACACGGTCATCTGATCCCAAACTAAGCAGAGCTTGTACTATGGAAACCAGATAACTGATATACTACATACACTACTTTTTTTTTTTGTTAATATGTATATATGTACTTATATAGATAATTACAACCAGACTCAGGACAAACAGACATGTTCATGCACACAAATGTTTGTCCTGGATGGGAATCGAACCCACGACCTGCGACATGATAGGCGGTATCTTGACCAACCACGCCAGCTGGCCTGTCAAAATAGACGAAAAAAATAAAGAAAATAGACGAAAAAAATAAAGAAAATAGACGAAGTCATCCACTACCACCATTTTATGGCCTTCCCCATACACAAGGATTTTATAAGCTACTAGATTCTGCCACCGACTTCGTGCAAAAATAAATGATAAATGATTTTATTTCAGTAAGTATGTTTGTACAAACACTTTTACACGTCAATCATGTTTTTTTCAAAACTAGATGAGGTCGGCGTTTCCTATCTGACTACTCTGAGAAGAAACGCCGAAACAAACTCAGAGGTCACAGTCTATTATAAAGTCCAGACATAATCTTGGTCAGTTCATGTGACGACCATGTAGATTGGTGTCTGAAATGATCTTTTGAGGAAAGAACCACACAGATTGAGAGGACCTGTCCAGTTAGTGCACGCATTTGTCAGTAATCGCGCAGCTCAACTCAGAACTTAAGGAGCTCAACGATTCGACGAACAATACCAAAGAAAGGACATTGGGGTAGGCCGCATAAATTACTCAAACTGCCAGACCATGATAAAAATAACTGAGAGAAAAATAAAACAAACAAGTCTTCACATTCACAATAATTAAAATAATATAATACTTTACAAAGTAAATAACACTCGGGAATACTAGTATATTTTAGTATTAGTATACTGTAATATTAGTTTTAAACACATGATTGTACTCATGATAACAAACAACTTATCAAACATAACAAAAAAATCAGCTGTCCCATACACTCATGTTCGCATAACTCTTCCGAATGTAGGGAGCAGCTGATTTTTTTTTTGTGATTTCAGGTTCGATCCCATAGTAAAAGTTGTTTGTTATCATGAGTACAATCATGTGTTTAAGTATCAGTCACTAATTACGTCATATATACATATTGTCAATTTCCCGTCTTTATCCTTTTGACAATGCAATTCAACAAAGCCTAATGGTTCAAAATCCCACAACACTTCCTTACATTGTATCCATGGTGGCCAAAACCATCCAAAAATCTTACCAATTACACCAAAAAAGGCCTCATTACAACAGTAGCCAAAATATAACGTTTTATATTATGAACGATTACACCGATCGATAGCTTATAACGACCGGGCATCCGCTGTGGTCTGATTGTGGTTAACTAACAATATTGGTTTATTCTGAACTCCATTCCGAAGCTTCTGGGAGTTTTTGTGGTGGTAGCAAAATGTATCGATTCTGACGTGTTTGTTTATTTTTAGTTATTGGCTGTTAGATCTAGTTGGTTTAGCTGGAACAACTTTTACTATGGAGCCAAACATGAAATCGCGAAAAAATCACCTGTTCCGTATATTTTGACGAGTTATGTGATATTTTTTCCTAGTAAAAGTTGTTCATAATGATGAGTACAGCACTACCGTAGCAGCTCCCTAGGCAATACAAGAGCAGCGTGTATAATGGATGGTCACCCATTCATGGACCAGCCTTGGAATGCGTAGCTTAACCTTCGATCGACCCGTGCGGCTGTTATTATTTAGCTATGAGATAACAGATATTGATGAACGCCGTCAAACGTCGAACTATCACGTTCCTCAGAACACTAACTGATGAGGATCAGTAACATTTAAAAACCCAGTGTTTGCCATTACCCAATCAATCTGCCTAGCCTGTTCCCAACTATGTTGGGGTCGGCTTCCAGTCTAACCGGATGCATCTGAATACCAGTATTTTACATGGAGTGACTGCCTATCTGACTAACTGGATAATACGATACCCCTTGGTAAGACTGGTGGTCAGACATTCGGGCTTCTATCGACCCGTAACGATTGTCAAAGATCCACGTATGACAGCCGGGATCAACGGCTTAACATACTTTCCGAGGCACTGAGGGATCCTGGTATGTAAAGATGGTCACCCATCCACGAATCAACCCCGGCAAGCGTAGCTTGAGTTGATGGATCGACCCGTGCGGCTGTTATTACTTAGCCACGGGCTCCTCCATTTGCCATTACCTAATACCATTCAAAAATGTTGAATTACCTGCTTTAAATAACCTACATCCTTCGATCAAAAGGCGCTTTAAATCTCGGGAGGTTTCGACCGCCGCCATTATTTTGTTAATGATGGAAATATAGAGGTTCATGTAATAGGCACTTAACTTTCAATAATATCGGTATTTTGTCGGTCGGTGGTACGGTTGTTTTATTTGTAAATAATATTTATGTAAGTAGAGTAGTTAATTTACGCTTGGTGGAGTTTAAGAGAGATGGTGCAAGCTTTAATAGTAAAAAAGCCATTGTCAAAAAAAAAAAACCAAAACAAAGTTTCTGAATTGCATTTCATACTGAATTTTTTTTTTAGGGAATTTCATTCAGAGGGGCTTGTGGCTAAGTAATAACAGGCGCACAGGTCGATCGATCAGGTTAAACTACGCTTGCCACGGTTGCTCCGTGGATGGGTGACCATCTTTACATACCAAGACCCCTCCGTGCCTCGGAAAGCACGTTATGCCTTTGGTCCTGGCTTCGTGGATCTTTGACAGTTTATAAGGTATATCTATTAATACACGAAATCTCTTAAGGGGTCATTATACTCATCATTATGAACAACTTTTACTATGGGACCAAACCTGAAATCAGGAAAAAAAATCAGATGTTTCCTACATTTTGACGAGTTATGCGGACATAAATGTAGGGATTCCGCTGATTTTTTTTTTCGCGATTTCAGGTTTTGTCTCATACTAAAAGTTGTTCGTAATGATGAGTACAATGACCCCTTAAGAGATTTCGTGTATGAATAGATAGACCTTATATATATGGTAGTACCTCACCAGACAAACTTCTTAATCCTAAACAAATTCTATTACTTTCTTTTTTCATTAGAAAGTATCACAGTTTGTAATACTATAACCACATCACAATCTAACCTATAAATAAAACTACTTAGTAAGACTTAAAGTTAGTACCCACAGTATTTTTAAATAATCAACACACTTTATTAAAGTTTTTCAAATGAAATTATAAATGAAAACTGATTAGATATTGCCACTAACATGAGAACCATAGACAATTATGATGGCTGTGAGAGCCTAAAGCCATTGTTTTTAACTTTTACTGTAAATGATGAAAACTTTGCAGAAAAAGTGTTCACGCTTTTTTGCACATTGGAAAGAAGTAAGCCATTTCTGAATTAACAATGTTAGTTATTACGATAGATATTATTTTTCTTTTGAATTGAGATAGGCTGGTTTCCATGGGGTTGAATAGGTTTTATTTTTTCCAGAGAATGCCTTGTCGGTTTAGTGGTTGCTAAGGCGAGTAATGAGTGTTTGGTATACTGGGTTCGATTAGTTCAGGCCGTGCTGGGTATTATTGAGTTTTTCAACAATTCCTTTTTCTCAAAACCTATTGATTGGAACCATGAACTGGTAGGCACTAGGTTCAACCACCTTCTGCCATTTACGTGAAATTCCCATGCAATAAAAAGCGAGCCTACTACAATCAGGTAGAATCCCAACTCCGGTCTGCTTCTGAGAAATTCCATGTTTTTAGGGTTCCGTACCTCAAAAGGAAAAATCGGAACCCTTACAGGATAACTGTCTGTCTAGTCTAACCGTCTGTCTGTGAAGACCCTTTATCTCGGGAACGCGTGAAGGTAACGAGTTGAAATTAAAACCCAGGCCTACAGTCCCTTGAAGATGTGAAAAAATCTAACTTCTATGTTAACTTAAAAAAAAGATACGGCCGTATATGTCGCAAAAAAAACGTATATTTAGACACTCTCAAGGGAATTTAAATTTATAGGGTACTTACCGTAGACCTAGAACTATGAAATTTGGCAAGTAATATCGTCTTATACTACAAGTACAGGAAAAACTCTGAAAACTTTTTAGAAACTGAATAATAATAATAATATCCTGGGACATTTCACACACGGTCATCTAATCCCAAACTAAGCAGAGCTTGTACTATGAAAACCAGATAACTGATATACTACATATACCTTTCTTTTTTTTTTTGTAAATACATACTTATATAGATAATTACACCCAGACTCAGAACAAACAGACATGTTCATGCACACAAATGTTTGTCCTGGATGGGAATCGAACGCACGACCTGCGACATGATAGGCGGTATCTTAACCAACCACGCCAGCTGGCCTGTCAAAGCACTGGCTGTGAATTTCGGGAAAAGCTTGGAAAATACTGTGAGACTCGATTCCTGAACTATTTATAATATGTACCTACCTACAAATGTGTGCGGAACCCTCGGTGGGCGAGTCCGACTCGCAGTTGTCCGGTTTTTTTTATATTTTATTTCTGAGCCTACTGTTGCCGTGCAGGGCAAAGGCCCCCCTTTCTCCTTTCCACTCCTCTCTGTCTTGAGCTAATGTGCACCAATTCTGTCTGAAGGTGTCAACCTCGTCCTATCTTCTCCTGGGTCTGCCACGATGTCGCAGGGCGTTATCTGGGACCCATATCACGTAGTAGATTTAGCCAATGTCTCATTCGACATGCGTGTGTCCGGCTTACATAACTATGGAAAAAACCAGTACTGCCGTCATAAGGAAAAAAAGACATATCTGACTTATTTTCGAAATAGAGTTATTTACATATTTATTCGGAAGCAGCAAAAAGAAACTCATCTACCAGTTTTTTTATAATGGCGTAAACTTAACGAAAACCTTATAATTATTACTGTTAAATTATGACGCTTTTGTATTTTAAAAAGGACAAAATATTTTTTTTTCTCCATTTCAATATTTCTGTAAAAAAGACCTTTTTCCTTATGACGGTAATACTTTATCCAAATTGGAGATCGACCTCAGGACCCCCATGCTCAGCAGCCAACCTTGCGACGACTAGACCAACAAGGAAGTCAAAATGTATATATATTTTATTTTTATTTCATATTTAAAGACATAATTAAAGTCAATATAATCTGCCTAGCCTTTTCCCAACTATGTCAGGGTCAGCTTCCAGTCTAACCGGATGCTGCTGAGCCAGTATTTTACATGGAGCGACTGCCTATCTGACCTCCACAACCCAGTTACTGGGTAATACAATAAGACTGGTTGTCCGACTTTCGGGATTCTGACATCCCGTAACCACTGTCAAAAATCCACGAATGACAGCAGGGACCAACGGCTTAACGTGCTTTCCGAGGCACGGAGGAGTCTCGGTATGTAAAGATGGTCACACATCCACGGAGCAACGCTGGCAAGCGTAGCTTAACCTGATGGATAGACTAGTGCGGCTGTTATTACTTAGCCACGAGCTCCACATAATTACTTATGATCTAAGCTATAAAGAGTTCGTATTAGTATGTGACCTTTTTCCACCCTTACTTGACTTTTACTACTTATATGGTAAACAGCTGGATATATCCTTTAGTGAAGCCGTTAGTTATATGTTTGTACATAATATCAATGTGTAATTTTGTTTTGTTTTTTGACGTGTAAACGTCATTTCGCTCGGTGTTCTGGTGGTAAATTCAATATTTCTGACCGACAGAAACATGTAAGATTTCAACAGCTAATAACTACGATAATGTAAATGTTAGGCTAATAATAATAAATCATTTATTTCGGGTAACAAAGACCCATAACATATATACCTTACAGACTACCATACATATTTATAAAAACCACAATAATATTATTGTATACGAAGAGACGGCGTCGTATTGCGCTGCGTGGTGTCGCGTAGCCTTCCGCGGAATCGCCGATACACGACACCCTTCGGCTAAAACTCTTCCTTAAGGACGGTCTCGATATATTGAGTCGGAACTCGCACCACGAACGACTTGAAATTCGTGTTGTGGCGCGACGCCAACTTCTCGACCCTTAAGATCCAGTTGGTCTTCGCTCGATCATACTCCACGATCTCCTCAACCTTCGTGGTGTGATGTAGCCGAGAGACATAGAGCTGCGTCGTAGGTATTGCCGGACGCAGCATATTGGGTCCTGCCAGCGCGGTCCCGCACTGGTTCCGACTAGGAGGTTTCTTCCCCTTCTTCCTCTCCACCTTCACGAAGCCATCCTTGTCACACGTGCCCGCAGCCGGGCCTTGCTGTTTCGAACCCCTGTCGATTGATTGATTGATTGAGCATTCAAAAGATAGATCATATTTATAACAATTTCAAGGCCAGATGTAATTTGTCTATGACGTCACACTGCGAGAGCACGCGCATGCGCGCGAGCCTCTACTTTTCACTACATGTCGAAATATCCATTCGTATAGCGCAAAAACTTGTTTAGCTAGATCAGTTATTCTGGTGTCTTTGTCAAGAGTTGACAAAGCACTACCAGGACCTAAGGAGAAATAAGAGAAATATTGGACAAAATGGGGTTAAAAATGAATATGAAGTTGACAATAGTAAAATAATGTCAGATGTCGTCTCATATCGGCCGTAATTCTGCTCAGAACTGAAAAATATTATAATCGATGAAAGATTACTTTACAAGGATAGCAATGAGCCTACTAAGTCTAGTGTCGAGCAAATACAGTGGCTACTGCGGTATCGGAAACCGTGGTAAAATTTCAATAATATGTTTTCACGAAAAGAAACGGTTCGGACTCGATCTGCGCCTACTTAACTTTTTTTGTTAGCCTATTGTATCCCATGCCAGGCAAAGGCCTCCCCTTTATTCTTCCAAACCTCTCTGTCTTGTACGATCTCTGGCCATGTTGGCCCTGCAAACATGATCAGATCACTACCTTTGCCGTGGTCTGCCTCGACGGCGATGTCCTCCCTCAGGCGTCCAGTGGGTGACGATCATTTCCCATCTCTCCGGGTGCATTCGTGCGACGTGGCCAGTCCACGTCCAGTTAAAGAAGTGTATGTCTCAATAAGAAATTCACTGCGAACGTTTTTATAACTTACAGGTATTGTAAAATATTTGTCATACAAAAACTAAGTACCTAAGTATTTTTTTAACTTAACCATTTCACTTAGAAATATTGGTGTTATCAGAAAATTGGTCAAACTCAGCCTTGGCCCAGCAGTCTCGACATACGTAGCGATCGCTTTACGACCGGATTCGGACACAAATCCTAATGTCAAACTTGTTTGACAAGCACTTGATTTTATTCGTGCTTGTCAAGCGATTTTGACCGGACTTAGGGCTTTGCGACCGAAATCGTTCGTATAGCGGTCGCTATGTATGTCGAAACTGCAGTCTTGGGCAAAACGGTGAAGGAAAAGATCGTGAGGAAACTGGGATATCCTAGAACTAAAAATTCGAAGAAATAGATATGTGATATCCTTGACAGGCACTGGGCCCACGTGGTGGATTACGGTTAAGACACACTCCCTCTCACAGAGAGGAGATCTGTGTACTAGCAGTAGGAACGTTATATAGGTATTATTATGTCAGCCCTGGGCCCATTGCAGTTTAAATGCAGGGCAGGTCAAAATGACGCTAATAGTTGCACTACACATAGTTCAAAATCACTTGACACTTCAAATTTTGATAAATATTATCCTGTTCGCTGTCAACTATTAAGTACACGGTAACCATCGTGAAATAAACATAGGAAACAGGCGCAATAAAGATATAGGGACTATTCAATCCTGCTCACCTCTTCAGGCGTACGAATGATGTTATATTATATTATTGAGTATACTCGCAAAACAAAAACTACATTATTTGCCACAGACTATTCAATTCCCATATTTCTTTGTCCCCAGCTCCTTTTACAGAATATCTATATACAAAATATTAAATATAACGGTCGATATATAAAATGGGCCATAAATATATATTATATATCACACATATACGAGAATATTCCGACCCATAAAGAAGTTCTCTAATGCATTATCCGAAACTATAAGTTATAGCAAGAGAGATAGGCGGTAGCGTCGACAGAAACGGGTGAAATGCATGCAACCAATAAAAATATGTGAAAATATTTCGTTACTGAAACAGAAAAAAATACATTAAAATATCCAAACTTAACTAAAACTAACAACAAACTAAAATAAAATCGAAGAAGAAGAAGAGTTTCTCTGCATCGCTGTCGACTGGTAGGACTGTTAAGAAAGAGAAGGGAGTGAATGATAGCGTGATGTTTGACAGGGGAGAATGGAAGAAGAAAACGTACTGCGCCGACCCCACGTAACATGGGGCAAGAGCAAAAAGATGATCGCTGACAGCTGGTAATGTACTCTAGAGACTGGCGGTATTGCCATATTGTACGGCAATGCTTATTATTTAAATATTAATATTTTTATTTCATTGCTACACTGAAGAAGTTTAGCAATAATAGAGAAATATCCACAATCTCCAATGAAATAGCCGAGATTATCATAATTATGATTGGTGATTTCAGTACCTATTGCTAAATGCTATGTAAACCCTCAAACGTCTGGCGCACACCAAGAGTGCGTAAGATTTTTTTTGAAATCTTTACATAATATGTATATAAACGTATATCATATACGTTGGATACAGTAGTTGGATGACATTCGAGCACACATTGACATGCCTTACATAAAGTATGGGGTTTTTTTAGACCGTTGAAAGTACAAGAAGGGGAGAGTTCTTTATAAAATTATCATAATTGCCTACCTATAAGGTGAAGAAACTTTGACAAGTTTCCTTTTACAAACATCCTTATTCCACATTAAAAAAGAAAAAAAAACATCACCGCTTAGTTAGAAAGGTAAACAAGTTATACCAAAAAATATTCGAATGCAGTACTTTTTTTAAAGCTATTATTTATAAAATTTCACACAAAAGCAGCAGCTTTAAGAAAATATTTTTGCATAAGAAATTATATTTGTAAAACAAAATCTTTCTTTCGCGAACGAAGTCGAAAATCTCTTGAATGAAAAAAAGCGGAATGAAGAAAAAACAGGAGTTTATTCAGTTTTGCAATTTTACTGAAAACCTTCTGAAATAAATTCATAGAATATTTTATGTGTTTTCTGACCGTACGAGGCTTTCCATTTACAGTTGGGGACAAATTAATAGGTCGCGATCTTTCTTAAGTTTTTTTTTATCTTTTCTTAAGTTTTTCAATTATATAAAAAAAAATGAAAATGGCTAAGGCTATGGCTGATGATGAATAGTTTAGGAGTTTGTTAGACTGTTTATGAACGCAACCTGGGTTAATGCGTATTTTTACCGTAGATGGCGCTGTCTCTTTCTCTGCCTCGTTCCCTTGCTTGTGTCAGTGTGTTGAAGTTTTATTCACTTTGTACTAACTACTTACATATTATCATAGTTTCATTTATAATTGCACCACAATAATTCCTGTTTTTATAACATTAAATTTAAAAAAAATACTACGTAATTACTTTAAAAAATCTCTTTTCTCTTGAAAAATAGCTTAATTTTATTTCATTGACGTTTACCTGACACTATTTTAAATGATAAATATTTTATCTCTGTAAGTAGGTTTGTACAAACACTTTTACACGTGGATCATATTTTTACAAAAACTAGATGAGGTCGGCGTTTCCTATCTGACTACTCTGAGAAGAAAGGCCGAAACAAACTTAGAGGTTAGGTCTCTTTTAAAAATCCAGACATAATCTTGGTCAGTTCACGTGAAGACCACGTAGACTGGTATCTGAAATGGTCTTTTTAGGAAAGAACAACACAGATTGAGAGAACCTGTCCAGTCAGTGCACGCATTTTTCAATAATCGCGCAGCTCAACTCAGATCTTAAGGAGCTCAACGACTCAACGAACAATATCAAAGAAAGCACATTTGGGTAGGCCGCATAAATTACTCAAACTGCCAGATCATGTTTCAAAATAAAAAAAACAATAACCCACATAATCTTCAAATTCACAATAATTAAAAATAATATAATACTTTTCAAAGTAAATACTCATGTCAGCATTCAGCATGTAAAAATAAAAAAGAGAAAAAAGAAAAATTGAAGCAGCTCAATCCCAAGCCTTTTTGTCCTAAATATTTATTGAATGGAATGACTATATTTTATTAAAAGTAAATAAAAAACTATAGTTACTATCTTACAAATATCACTCATGTAAAGGTGTCCTATATCGTGCCTGCTACTCGAGCTGCCTAGACATTTTACATCACATGCTTGAAACCCATTCACGATTATAATTTCAAAACCATGTTTTATTTACCACACTGATTGCTAATCGCTATAATTATGATATTATCAGTACGATGTTACTTTAAATCCTTTACTTTCAACTGAAAGACTGTAATTGCATAGCTACATTGATAAGCACCTAGCTCGTTGTCAATCAAACTTTACAGCCGCACGCATAGGAAAGTTTGCGGCCAATTCTTAGGCAAAGAACACACGGCATAACTGTATCTAATAATATCAATTTTTAAAAAAAGTCATACTAAATCGGGAAAACCCGGTTAAAAATCCATCTAATCGATTTGTAAGTAAAACTGCTATCGTGATTAAGACATTTAATAGAATTTCATCATTTTTTCTTAGAAAAATTGTAGTAAAAACTTGAAGAAATATGTGCAGTAAACGGTTTTCACACCGATTCCGGAGATTTCTCGTAATCACCGAATTTGTGATGGTAATGGGTGATAGCAAGAATTTCACTGTTTGATAGAAAAAACTGTTATAATGCTTGGAACACGCATAGTATCCATATCGGGCGATTTCACGCTACATAAATATTATAATATCTTTGAAGAATAGTTATACGCGTTACAAATAAATGGATGGCTAGCGATAGTCGTCAGTATTGCTGTCAACATGTGTGATTTATTTCAAGATTAGGAAAAGTGTCTTATTAAATACATACGAGTATGTGATAAATGAGTTGTATTTGTAGATTATTAATACGATAAAAAATATATACTGCATAAACTTCTTATTTTACTATATTTTATTTCTTCAGGATAACAAACAATTGCGCAATAATGTTTAATATTTAGGTACAGATATTTTATAAAACAATTAAATAATCACGCAACCAACATCGTTATTTAAGAGTTGACGGAAAATTTATCTAGAAGAGTGTGATATGATGACCATCTCTGAAATAATTTACAGTTAAGAAACCTGAGATATTTACGTTGCACTGATTCCAATTGGTTACTATACTGGATGACTTTTTTACCGTCTTGAAAAAAATAGGGTATAATAGGTGAACGGAGTAGAAGCCTGCTATGGCATACCTAGTTTTTATGACTAATGTTTTTTTCCGTCATGTAGATGATTAAAATATATCGGACACGTATTTTTTCTTTTTCTGCGGAATCAAAAGATTACGGCGATTCATTGAGTTAAAATATGGCATGACGTCACGCCTTGGTAGATTTTATACGTAGAAGTGATGTAGCGAGCCTCCACTCCCGAACTTTAATGCGGGTTATCTAAGTAATTTTTTATTAATTTGATAAAGCAAAAAATATGTGTCTAATATTTTTTTTATTATACGACTGTCGGACTAAACATGCATTATCCCTATTGAAAACTCTTATACTAAATTAACTAACAAATAATGATAAATACATGGAAAATGTTAAGCTCTTTTGAATGTATTGATAATAATATATATTTTAAAGTCCACAATTTATTATTTACACGAGTATTTAAATGATCGGGTTCACCAACTTCAATTCTCAGACTCCATAAAGTCGAATTTCAAAGACTTCGCACAAAATAACATTATTTCTGTGCACACTTAATTTGCAAGGAAGTGTATCCTCAAGCTTGCGCACTAGAAGGGCGTAAGTACGATATGAGTTCGGTTCGCTGTGCCATATACATGCAAGCTCGTGTGTGGGTAGACAGAGATATAGGCTAGTAGTTTATGGATATTGCTAGATGTGGCTCTGGGTCGGTGAAAACCAAAGTAACCGATATAGCTCGGAGATTTGACAAACAAGTGGCAATGGGCATGGCACATAGCACGCAGACCAGATGGCCAATGGGGCCGAAAGGTTCTGGAATGGCAACCGCGTATCAAAAGACGTAACGTTGGAAGGCCCCCCACAAGGTGGATCGATGACCTTGTGAAGGCCGCAGGAATCCGCTGCATGCGGGAAGCATAGAACCTCGACGTGGCGGTGTTTAGTGGAGCCTACATATGTCCAACAGTAGACGTGTTTCGATTGAAATGATGATGATTATGTTGATGATGATTATCAGCCTTAGAAACGTGTCACTGCCGGCGATTAAACGAGAAACGAGTACAGGTAGCAACTAAAAACGAGTTGACGAGCGACTGATTACTCGCTGGTAAGCGTAATGTAGTAAGTGTGAGTCTCTCAGCGAGTGTTCAGCCCGCCAAGCAAGGGTCACCGAGCTAGTACTCTCTTTGATAGCTCCTGTCGCTGCGACAAGCGAGTACTCGTCAGCGGTGTGAACAGTCAGCGATCAACTATTAATACGATATATGTATTTCTTTTACTTGCACGGGACCTACAATTTTTGTAGGTTTCTTGTGCGAGAAAATCGTTGACAACGTATCGCTTCCTCGTCAGGAGGAGACTTGGAGGGAAAGAGACCATAAGGAGATATTTATTTACTTCTCTGTCTTAGAATTCACGCATCAGATAGCATAATTAGCATATATTGTTCCAACTTCTGGGACCTAGGCCACCTCTCTGTGAGAGGGAGTGGGCTGTAAACCACCACGCGAGCCCAGTGCGGGTTGGTAGATGTCACATGTCTTCGAATTTCTGGTTCCAGGGCATGCCGGTTTCCTCACGATGTTTTCCTTCACCGTTTTGACAGCAGTGATGATGAAATAAATTACACTAAGTAAAGTAGGCGCCTGGGTTCGAACCCACAACCTACAACTCGTAAATTGGGATGGTTACCACTAGGCGCTCTTGCATAAACTGCATTTATTGATTCCATCACATAGATGTCTGATAAAGCGTACTCTTATACAATATTTAAGTGCTCCATTATTCAGGCCACATCCAGATTTAGTGCTTATTTCTAACATCAATGTTAGTGCTTCGTACGTAAAGGTGCTTACACACACATACAACACATCACCTATTTGGTCTAGGAATAACTACTAGGGAAAGATGTGGAGCTGCTTTTACAATATTGATGTTTTACATTTTCAGTAATATATTTTCTTGCAGATACTTAAAGATAAATTTATGATACTATCACTCATAAAAAAAGCTGTAATACCGTTCAAATACATTTTTGTAACCAAAATCTATCTGCCTAGACTTTTCCCAACTATGTTGGGGTGGCTTCCAGTCTAACCGGTTATTCAGCTGAAGCTGAGTGACTGCCTATCTGACCTCCACAACCCAGTTACTGGGTAATACGATACCCCTTGGTAAGACTGGCTGTCAGACTTTCGGGCTTCTGACAACCCGTAACGACTGTCAAAGATCCACGAATGACAGCCGGGACCAACGGCTTAACGTGCTTTCCGAGGCACGGAGGAGTCTCGGTATGAAAAGATGGTCACCTATCCACAGACTAACCCCGGCAAGCGTAGCTTAACCTGATTTATCGACCCGTGCGGCTGTTATTACTTAGCCACGAGTTCCTCACTTAGCCAGACAATGAAAATATTTTTGCATTGAGCGCTTCTGAATAACAAGAAAACGTCATAGATATTCGTATGATATTAGAGACAGTTAACAATCAGTTATGGTCACCCATCCACGAATTGACCTCGGCAAGAACTGCTTAACCTCTCAGTAAAGAAAAATCCATTGCGTTTTATTTTTATTATTCCTTTCTCCTGTATCTCCATAATGATTATTTTTCGATTACAAATTTAATAGCTAAGAATCTTCACGTATACGCATCGCTTATTGCCATCATAAATACGATTTACGCAGTTCAGCTTTAATTCCTAGATTAGCTTGGAAACGATTACTTTCTTAATGTATTATTAATCGTTGCGCTGTTTCGCTGTTTTTTATTACTTTATTCAATTTAATGTGGCATTTATGTATAACATGCAATGCCTCGTCGATATAAACAGTTGTCTCACAAAAACCTTATTTTAAAATAAAATAGATGAGCATCTCTATGATATTTTTTGTCAAAGCCTTACTGTACAGAATAGCATAAAAAAACTTGTATATCAGTCTCTTTGTTACACCTAATATTTCCAAGATTTTTAAATTATTAATAGTTGAGTCCGCATATCACACCACCATCTCTTAAAGCTCTTCAATTATTTTAATCTTACTTGAGTGTGGGAAAGAGATGGAGCTAGACGTTCTGTATAGCTCCATCTCATTCTCACACTGAAGTAAACTTAAAATAATACTGCTTTAAAAGGTGGTGGTCAACTATGCCCAGCCAACCTAGCCTTTTCCCAACTATGTTAGGGTCTGCTTCCAGACTTACCGGATGCAACTGAATACCAGTATTTTACATGGAGCGACTGCCTATCTGACCTCCACAACACAGTTACTGGATATTACAATACGCCTTGACTGGTTGTCAGACGAACCATAACGACTGTCAAAGATCTACGAATTACAGCCGGGACCAACGGCTTAACGTGCGTTCCGAGGCATGGAGGGGTCTTGGTATGTAAAGACGGTCACCCATCCACGGACCAACCGCGGCAAGCGTAGCTTAACCTGATCGATCAACCCGTGCGGCTCTTATTACTTAGCCACGAGCCCCCATGTCAGTTTACCTCACTCGACAGTTTTAAGTCGCCAGATGCGTTGATTACTCAGTTTAGGTAAAGAGTGTTACCCTACTATATCCTAACTAATATTATAAATGCGAAAGTAAGTTTGTTTGTTTGTTTGTTACCTTTTCACGCCTAAACCACTGAACAGATCATCTTGAAATTTTCCATATACGTTGTCAGGTGTACAGAAACGGACATAGGGTACCTTTCATCCCGAAAAAAAGTACTGTTCCCGAGGAAAACAACAATAACTTTCTTATGATAATAGATGGCGCCACGTGTCTTTCGAATCACGATTGAATTATATTATTATAGAAACTTTAGTAGTGAGTTAAGAGGTTTTTTTAATTTTTTATTTAAGTACCTAATACATTTTGTAAGACGTAGAGTGCCGATAGACAGGTTTTACATCCTCCTAACTATAATATTATAGATGCGAAAGTAAGTTTACTTAATACCTCTTCACATCCTAAACCGCTATTCTAAATGAATGCTAGTGAAGCCGCGGGCAAAAGCTCGTAATACTATAAATGTGAAAGTTTGTGAAGATGTTTGTTACTTAATCACGCCAGAACGGCTGAACGGTTCTGGATGAAATTTAGCACAGATATACAAGGTTATTCGTAAAACACCAGCAACTTCTTAAGGGGTCGTTGTACTCATCATTATGAACAACTTTTACTATGGGACCAAACCTGAAATCGCGAAAATAAGCAGCTGTTCAGTACATTTATGTTCGCATAATTCGTCAAAATATACTGAACAGATGATTTTTGTTTCGCGATAATGATGAGTACAACGACCCCTTAAGAGGTTGTTGGTGTTTTACCAATAACCCTGTATATGTGTTATAGTCTGGAATAGCACATAGGATACTTTTTGTCCCGGAAAAATGTACGGTTCCTGTGGGATAATTTCCAACGTCCACGCGGGCGAAGCCGCTGGCTAAAGCTTGTTATATATAATAATAATGTTTATGTACCTACTAAAAAAGGAACTATGACTAACAACAAACTGATTTGCAGTATGTTAAGATTTTGCAAATTATTGTGTATGATTTTTCATTTTTTTTTATTTGTAGCTTTCTCCTGTAATAATATAATAATTTTCATAAAAATAATACAAGAAAAAATATCAAGATCATAAATCGAGACGGGAAGGAAAATCAAATTCTATGAATTACCATGAAAATAATATAAATAAAGGCATTTATCACTAAAATACTTAAATATGATAATTAGTAAGAATTATAGTCTATTGTAATGTCACTATCTGAAATTAAAACTGCTTATTAAAACGATTATTCTAGTAATTGAATTATCTATGCGCGGCGCCACTATGCGTAGGCGTTGTATGCGCATCGTAGCAGTGCTTGCTACGCCGTAGCAGTGCTACGAATGCTTGGTCTACACGTGTGATTTCTATAAGGATTTATTTTTGAGTAATCAGTGTTTCTTTTTCTTATTTAGGTGTGCCATGAATACCTCTGTATTTAAAATGCTCTAAATCTTTCGGGATGTCTAAAATAATGTAAATGTAGGTTTGTTTATATTTTAAACGCGAAAACTATTTTGCGGTGGATATTAACTCGTTTATACCAAATGTATGGTTATTCAAATATTTAAACAAGTCGCTTATCAACAGTTTCAGGGTTAAAACTTGGAACGTAAAGACAAATACATAAATGTCAATAAAAAAAACTAATAATATATATATATATATATTTTTAAATTACATCTACCACTGCTTGTTTCTGCATCACCCAAAGTTTGATTGGTAGAAAATGCCTAAGGCATTAAGTCCGCCTCTGTACACATTTTGTGCTTGAAGTATTAAATAAATAAATAAATAATAATAAAAAAATAACACTACTCCACTCCCTTCTCTAACCCGGAACACATACACAAAAGCCAGACACACACATTGAAACATCACCTGTGTGTACTAGTCTTGAGAATAACATATTTTTGTAGCTTTTATATATTTTTTAGTAGGTGTATTTTATATTTTTCCTATATACATATAGGTTGAGTACATATACTTGTAGAAGTTTTTTTTTATTCCTGCGTCGAGAAAATTGAGGCTGAGGTATTGTGGAGAAACTTACATTGGAGTATTTCGAGTGTCTTACATATCTGTCTGACAACCAGTCTTACAAAGAGGTATCGTGTTAAACAGTGACTGGGCTGTGAAAGTCTCCATTTAAAATACTGATATTCAGCTCATCCAGTTAGGCTGGAAGCCAACCCCAACATAGTTGGAAAAGGCTAGGCAGATTATGAGGGTCTTTTATTTCATATCAGATTGTTCTAGTGAACTGTCTCAGGAACATCTCCACGCTTGAAAATCGATTGTAAGCCCAGGATATGGATAACCAATGTAGTTTTTGTGAACAAAAGCTTCATCCACTCCTGAATTTTTTGTAGGGATAGGCAGAGGTGCATCTATAGGAGATACACCCACATTTCGCCAGTTATGTCTAAATCCCATTTCATAATAGGCTTATTTAAATCCCATTTCTTAATATTTCACATGGAGCGACGGCCTATCTGACCTCCACAACCCAGTAACTAGGGTAATACGACACCCCTTGGTAAGACCGGTTGTCAGACTTTCGGGCTTCTGACGACCCGTAACGACTGTCAAAGATCCACGAATGATAGCTGGGACCAACGGCTTAACATGTTTTTCGAGGCACGGAGGGGTCTTGGTATGTAAAGATGGTCACGCATCCACGGACCAACCGCGACAAGCGTAGCTTAACCTGATCGGTCGACCCCTTTAATAATAGGCTATCAACAGGGCACAAATCCATATTGAAAAAAAGAACAAAAGAATCACGGAGAGCAGTTCGCTCTCCGTGATTCTGACGGAATTCCTTGGCTGCCTGTGACGACATCCATGGGATAAGTTGATCGATTTATTATTTTCCGGTATTGTATGATTTATTAAAATACAAGCTGCAGTTTGCATTTAAATTTTTAAATACTTACATACTCCTGCCAATGTGAGTTTCATTATCGTGGCTCGATAAGACTTGAACAACCAGAGGGTTATCATTCTCCTGCCCCTTATCCCAAAAAAGGAGTATGGCCCACAAAAAGGAGTATAGCCAACAAAAAAGGAGTATGGCCCACAAAAAGGAGTATGGCCCACAAAAAGGAGTATGGCCCGGAAAAAGAAGTATGGCCCACAAAATGGAGTATGGCCCACAAAAAAGGAGTATGGCCTACAAAAAGGAGTATAGCCAACAAAAAAGGAGTATGGCCCACAAAAAAAGGAGTATGGCCTACAAAAAAAGGAGTACGGCCCACAAAAAAGGAGTATTTTGGAAAGATACAGCATAGCATAATTAAGTTATTATGTCCCCACCGCTAGGACACAGGCCACATCTCTGTAAAGAGGGAGTGGGCCATAGTGGGTGTGCGTGGGACCAGTGCGGGTTGGTAGATGTCACATGTCTTCGAATTTTTGCTTCTAGGACATGCCGGATTCATCGCTATGTTTCCCTTCACCGTTTTGAGAGCATCGCGAAAAAAAACAGCTGCTCCCTACATTTATGCTTGCATAACTCGTCAAAATGTAGGCAGCAGCTGATTTTTTTTCGTGATTTCAGGTTTGATGCAATAATAAGAGTTGTTTGTTATCATGAGTACAATCATGTGTTTAAGTATCGGGTCTCTAAATTACTATATAGGTTTTAGTTTTTCTTTTTTTTTTTTCTAGAGCGAATCTCGTGTTGGGAAAAGTTATTTCTACTGAAATTATTCTCTTCCCTTTCCCAACACACCACATAATTTCACATCCCATTCCATGGAATAGTTGTAGAGATTTTTCTGCAATCATTCTGTGTTTTGTTTCATCCGTTTCTACGGTGATCATAACACGCGTGTTACACAGTGATTTCACCTCTGATGTTGCATCACTGTCAAAATCACAATGATCTTTATTTTCATTAGAATAAGGTCGCAGCCACTGACAAGTCTGTCAAAATCAAAATGATCTTTATTCTTATTAAAATAAGGTTGCTGTTGGATTGCTGCTGTCAGAGGTAATATAATATAACTGAACGGAATGTAGTTTGATTCTTTGATTGCATCTCAATACATCTGTTAAGAGAGGTAGGGTAAGCAATTCATGCCCCGATTAAAAATTCAAGAAAATTCTTTTAAGTAAACCCTACATACGTGGAATACAAATATGCTTATCTAAAATGTATAGACAGCGTGGTCTAGATCTGGGATTTCTTTTAATAAAAGATACAGCCATGTCTAAGAAAAGATATATTATAGAAAAAGCGTTTTACTTTTACTAAAAGAAAAGAGAACAAGACATCTGAATAATTTGCTGGCAGACTTTAGGTAATTCAATACTTTTTAGACTTAATATAACTTTCAAAGAAATAATTGAGTACTTTTGCCTTTTTTATAATAGAGCTTTTAAATGCATGTAATGGAATTAGGGTTTTCTGAACTGACGTTCGCTAGGTGGTAGCACTGGGACATCAGGTCCGGGCACCTGTCAAAAGTCTCAGCATCTATATTTTCTTTAGTCGTAACTGAATGATGAAGGAATGACGATCGTCATCATATACTTTATATTCACTGTCGAATTAAAAGACTTCTTGTCAAATTGCATCAAATGGTAGCGTGAACTTTCATCAAAACCCTCATTAAAACTTACAAGTGTAAAAATAAACTATCTATCTCTTTTCTGCAAACATTGGCCACTAATAACTTTTGAATAAAATCTCTTTTCATCTGTGTTCTATTTTTAAAAAAGGATCATGGCGTCCTTGGTTGAAATTGGCTATTTTGTCACAAGTTCCAGAGCCTCAGTAGCGCAGTAGGCAGCGCGTAAGTCTCATAATCTTAAGGTCGTGAGTTCGATCCTCACCTGGGGCAAATAACCTTTTTGGGAAATAATACTCGTAGATGTTTCTTTCGTTTCTTGTTGATGTAAGTTTTCTTTTGCCTGAAAAATCTTTGTAGAAATGATATGTAGTAGCTACTTTAATTATCTTTCCAAATATTATTTCCCTCATATGTGTAAAAGCTCGCCTCAAAAGCTTTATTGAGTCACTGAATTTGACCAAATTAGCATCAATTAATTACCTAAATTGACATGAGGTTTCACAACAGATTCAATTCAATAAAAATTTAGAAAGTAAGTTACTCTGATGTGGGGGCAAAAGTAATGTCATGATGTGAATTAGCTGCCATTTTGTTGAAATTTAAAAAAAAAATAGGGCTCTGTTTTCAAGGAAAGATTATTTAAAGATGTAAAATTGATGAAATTAAGTCGCAAAAATTATATCGGTCAAAATATTTGAGCTCGTTTTACGACATTTTGAATTAAACTGGCTTGTGATTTCTTGTTCAATGTTGACTTTCAAGACTTGCAAGGTTTGTGGTTTGTGTTGGTAAACGTGAGATTTCAAAAAACCGCAAAGAAAGAAACCCCAAAGAAGAAGTCTGGCGCCATCATATCTAGGGATCTGGCTGGCCAGTTCAAAGCGCCTAAATGGGAGCTTACACGACCCGGAAATTGGTGTTTCAAAATCTCCGTCATTGCCTGAGCGTCGAGCGGTGTGATGTATCGCTTCATTGCATTTTCAACTAATTCTTTATCTGTCTATTACATATATTATAAGTGTCAAACAATAATGACATTATGACGCCATTTGCAAAAATTATGGCACAATCACTTTATGACATTACATTTGCCCCCGTGGTACTTAAGGAAGCGTAGATCATCCTTATATCCGTGAGAAGGTATGCCATCACTAATTAGGTTCTCCAAATAGTTGTATTTCTCGGATCTCAATTAACTGGCTTAGCCTTTTCCCAACTATGTTGGGGTCTGCTTCCAGTCTAACCGGATGCAGCTGAATACCAGTATTTTACATGGAACGACTGCGTATCTTACCTCGTTCCTGAGTAACACGATACCCTTGGAAAGACTGGCTGTCAGACCTTTGGGCTTATGACTACTTTTAACCACTGTCAAAGATCAAAGCGAATGCCAGCCGGGACGCGTATTTAGGTTTCCGTATTTAATAGGAGGCAGTACTGCCTTGAACACGCAAGGGTCTGTTACGCTAACTCCCTTTTCAAATTCGTGTTCGATTTTAGGCACGCGTCCTTCAATCGCGCACGGGTTTGTATGGAGCCTGCACCTTGATTAAGCGCCACAAATCCGTGTTTGTTCGGCGGCATTCTTGTGTTTGATGTATGTGGTGATAATATGCGTTACAAACCCGAGCGCGATTAAATTAAACACCAATTTGCAAAGGGAGTTAGCGTAACAAAACCGTGCGTGTTTCAAGGCAGTACTGCCTCCTATTGAACACGGAAACGTAAATACGCAGCTGGGACCAACGGCCGTCATCCATTCGCGAACCGACCGCGGTAACCGTAGCTTAACCTTCGATCAGCCCATGCAGCTGTTATTATTTAGTCACGAGCCCCTAGGACCTATAAACACTTTAAGTTTTTTAAATGACTACCTACGTGTCTCGCTTGTAATCGCCAACCCGTCTTGAGCAAGCGTGGTGGTCAATGCTCGTGCCTTCTCTGTATGAGAAGAGGCCTTTGCCCTGCATTGGGATAATTATAGACAATAATACATGTCTCCTGATAATGCGTTAGTAATTATGTAAAGGACTAATTAAAAAGTTATGCCTTGTTAGTTGTTACCAATTGCACAACTTATGCTAATTAGGATTTTGACACTAATCTACATACCAGTTAGTAATTACGTGAAGAGATTATGTCGATATTGCTTATGTATACATTTACGTAAGATACTTAGCTATAAGAAATCTTTAATCCAAGTTCAAAGGAAAAATCTAATAATGAAGGAGCCATTTTAACAGACGTAGTTATTAAAAGAAAAACTATAAGCATAGAACATTATGTGTAGTTTTAGATATTTATAAACGTAAAAATAAAACATAAATTTTAAATAACCAGCATGAAAAATATCCCGTCTACTCGTCGCTTCAATAAAAAAAAAACATTAAAAAATAAAGAAAAACCATAAAAGCAGCCGTCTTGCGATGCGTTATCATTTTTATATGTTCTCCCCCCCCCCTCACCCTCCTCAACCCTTTGAACACCCACCCCCTAGATGCAAGCTCACACACACACACATGAAGCTTCATATAAATGGGTTAAAGAAAAATGTGTCTACCTGAAAACGTACGATGCACGAGTTTTTTTATTCCTTTTACATTTTCTTTGCTATCCGCGATTCTCATATCGGCGATATAAAACTGAAAAATACATTTCTTGTATACACCACAAAATCACCCTTACATATGACAAAATAAGGCCTAGAATCGCATAAGCGCGACCGAAAAAACAGAGCACCCCTACATGAGTAGTTTGCTCGCATACACACGGAACCGCGCCGTTTAGAAAAAAAAATAAAATGCACACATATAAATTGCATGCAGCTCGAAAGGGATGCACTCAGAGTCATAAAATACTCACACAGATATAAAACCTGTCTCACACATGCGCACCCCGCCTCAAGTTGATCACACAGACATTCAAACCCCTTTACAAACACACCCACACACGTCATAGACTGAAGAAAACCTTGCATGTGTTGGAAAATGCTTTTCCTTGCAGCAACCTCACGGGAAGAGTTCCATAGCGAATACCTCGCGGTAAAGACTGCTCGTTCTCAAAAATTTCAAATTTTAAACAAAAAACCAAAAATAATACAAAACTATGAAAATTGGATACAATAACTGATACTTGAGAAGCGTCTTATTTTTATACTTAAATCGATCGGCTATGCCGGCCGTGCACTCAAAAGAATTCTTCACCCGTTTCGCGGTGTAAAAAAACGCGTTCGAAATTCGAAAATGTGACAAAAAAGGCGCGCGAAAAAAAATCTGTTTAGGCGTTCGCGCCAAGCGTTTAGTGTCGTGTTTCGGTAATAGTAGATTGTTTTTTAATTGAAAGTTTGATTGTACTTGTTAACTTAGTTAATCGGCAAAGACACGTGCATTAGTGATGTAAATGTGTTCGTTAATGAGTGTGTGTATGTGTGCGTTAGGACTGTCTGTGTGTAAAGATAGAGTTTGCGTGTAGCTAAAAATTTCGCGGCATTTTTGTGTCATTATAAATTTTCGTTTGATGTTTCGAGTCGATAATTATGACGTTGAAGATAATTTTTATAAATTGCGTTTCGTTTTATGTTACTAAATGGCTATGACGTAATTACATGGCGTGTTTTGTGGACAAAGGAAAATGGTCGATTATAATTTTACATAATATTTGTGTTGCATATTTTTTTTAAGTTTTTATGATTTTTTTTTTGTAGTACCTAATTCTGCTGGGCAAATAATGCTGGCTTCTTAGAGTTTTGTTATTTGATTTGTTTGTTTTTTTTTCTGTCTTTTTTAAATCCCGCACAAATTAACTAATCTGCATTGCAAGGTCACTAGTCCCGTTACACATTTACATAACGTCCAAACTGACATACATTTCCATGCAATTTAGTTCATTAGTATTCTACAATTAAAGGCCAAATTCGTATGCACAAATAAAACTTTACCAACTGATACATATCTAATAAGAAAGGAATTGTACCTTTGTTAGTGTTTCAAGGTCAAGGACAAAGTTTTACAGTCCTGTAATATAGTTTCTAGTAAGATTTGTTGTTCATATATCTAGTTTGATTTACTCTGATAAATTACCAAGTAGATTTACATAATATATGTTGCATGTCATTAACATTATGAGTGTCTTATTAGAAGACGCAAAGTAAAGATTGATTGCTACTCAATTTGCCTAGCCTTTTCCCAACTATGTTGGGGTCGGCTTAGTCTAACCGGATGCAGCTGAATACCAGTATTTTACATGGAGCGACTGCCTATCTGACCTCCACAACTGGGTAATAAGATACCCCTTGGTAAGATTGGTTGTCAAACTTTCGGGCTTCTGACGACCCGTAACGACTGTCAAAAATCCACGAATGACAGCCGGGACCAACGGCTTAACGTGCTTTCCGAGGCACGGAGGAGTCTCGGTATGTAAAGATGGTCACCCATCCACGGACCAACCCCGTCAAGCGTAGCTTAACCTGATGGATCGACCCGTGCGGCTTTTATTACTTAGCCACGAGCTCCTCACACGTTGTAGTAAGTACCGTATATACTTTCTTATTATATATGCATTTACTAATAAGCTGTTATTTCGACATTACAAATAGACACTTAAAATTTTATTTATTTGTATATTATAGATTACTGTCCGGAGATGCTGAATCGATGATTTGATGAAACTTTTCTTCTATAACTTTTTTTCTCGGTATGTAAAGATGGTCACCCATTCACGGACCTTGAATACCACCTATAAGAAATACGTCAAAATACAACATGATATCACGCCTGTAATCCTCAAAGGGTTAGGCACAACCACATTTCGCCAGTTATGCTAAGTCCCATGTAATGGGGGTGATTAATATAATTGTGTTGGTTTTATTAATAGAAGTTTATGATAAAGAAATCTACAAACATACTTCCACTAACAAGTTTTCTATTTTATTTACATACTCTGTTAGCTAATCTATCATGCAAATAAACATATTTTGTCATGGTAACGTTATCATTTTAAATATAAAATTTTAAATCACACATTTCACTTTAAAACTCGCCCTGATACAAAACCTTCACTCTATCTAACTTCTCAAGACTAGCAGACTTATCAGACCTTATATTTCTGTAACAATCTTTCGTCCCTCCTATATTATTTTATTACCCATCGTACAAGTCTGTGACACCCTAGACGACGCCCGTGTTGTATAGTACAGTCACGAACCGGGATTGTTGAGCCATTAGCTTATCGTTTTAACTTGGTTGTGTTACACGAATGCCGCCCGTTTTTCGTTATTGAAATGTCACATGTCAAATTTCACGGACGGCATTCGTGTAACACAACCAAGTTAAGATGATAAGCTAGGCTCAACAATCCCGGTTCGTGACTGTACCTAAATAATATAAAACAAAGTCAGTTTTTGTTACTTATGTGTATGCTTACTTGCTCAATTCTTCTAAATTGATTTTGTTGCATTTCCACCATCATTTTTAAGAATTTATTCCGAAAGGTTTTTGTGTTTAAATTTATATAAAACCTACATACGAGTAATATAATAAAGGAGTCTCGATGTTTTGTCACCTGTAATAGGGATGATGCCTAATTTTTTTTAGTCCGTCATGTAGATTATTAAAATATATTGGACACGTATTTTTTCTTTTTATACGTAATCAAAAGATTACGGCGATACATTGAGTTAAAATGTCGCATGACGTCACGCCTTGGTAGATTTTATACGTAGAAGTGACGTAGCGAGCCCCCACTCCCGAACTTTAATGCGTGTTATCTAAGTCATTTTTTATTAATACGGTAAAGCAAAAAATACGTGTCTAATATTTTTTTATTATCCGACTGACGGACTAAATAGAATTTCTTTTTTTTTACCCAGCCATCATCCCTATTGTATTGTAAAGCTTCTCTGAGGGTGTCTTATCTATAAATTTCTTTGTTCACTTATACGGTTTCCGTCTGCAAGTTGTCTCAGAACTTGCTTATACGAATATTGATTTGTAGGACGATTCTTGTAAGTTCTATTCTTACTTGAAAATTACTGGAACTCGTAAAAAGCTTTCTGATTTATGTTTCTAGTCTTGTTTTGCTAACGTTTCTGCCGATCTCCCCGGCATTCTGGCAGAAATCGGTGTCAGCGATAAGGTAGCCTTTAATAATATTTGAAAAGGCGTCTGTTAAATGTTTCTGCAGAAGGCCTTTCCAGACATGGCCCTGCATTGTTAGACTCACATAAAATCCTAATAATATAATCTATGGACTTTAAAAGAGACCGTGACCTCTGAGTTTGTTTCGGCATTTCTTCTCAGAGATCAGTCAGCTAGGAAATGCCGACGCTAGTATTAAAATATTGACCAAAATATTGACGCGTAAAAGTGTCTTAAAAGATCTACCTACTTACAGAAATTATTTTTTGGAAGAGCCTATTAAAATCAAAATCAAAAGTCATTTATTCAAACTAGGCTGAGAATTAGCATTTTTTTTAACGGCAAAATTATATAAGACAGTCACCAGTTCACCACTTCCTAGTGCTTTAGCTGAGGAGAAGAAGTGGCGGAGTTATACATATTTTTAGGCCAACGAATAAGCATTGCCATACAACGTGGCAGTGCTGCCAGCCTTTTGTGCACTTTTCCTGTTGACAGCGATGCGGACTTTTTTGATGGCCTGTTATTATTTCCCCTCCTTTTTTATATACTTATACATATTATTATTATTTTACAGAAACAAACATTTCATTTACCCATCTCGGCAGTTTCCGGGAAAATAAAATTCCCATATAACTTTCCTTGCAGTTTTGTTTTTGACAGATTGTTAAAAACTGTTACTAAGTTTCTATTTAAAAAGCTGGCTTATTAAATCACTTATCTAAACAAAAAGTTATTTTACTTTCTTGACATAATATCAAAACTTGTCAAGTAACTAACTACTTCCCAGAAACCTAGCTTGTCAATTTTCATCAACACTATTATTAAACCTCTCTGCATACCCTAAAAGTACGCACCCGTGATGATACCTTAAAACTTTTAGAGCACAAATCTCGACTCGTAAGAAAACTAGGTTTTTAGGTTGCACCCACCTGACCTAGGGCTGTTTCAGAAAACCACCGGGAGAGACTTTCTTTAAAATATTTTTACGTAACCATGTGCTGGAAATCGCTTGAGGAGTACTTACGTATATGTACATTCATTTTAATTGCTTGTAGGAGTTTTTATTTGTGGCTCAATAATAATAATAATATAATATCCTGGGACATTTCACACACGGTCATCTGATCCCAAACTAAGCAGAGCTTGTACTATGGAAACCAGATAACTGATATACTACATATACTACTTTTTTTTTGTAAATACATACTTATATAGATATTACACCCAGACTCAGGACAAACAGACATGTTCATGCACACAAATGTTTGTCCTGGATGGGAAGCGAACCCACGACCTGCGGCATGATAGGTGGTATCTTAACCAACCACGCCAACTGGCCTGTCAATAATAATAACAGCCATACGGGTGTTCGATGGTCAAGTTACGCTTGCCCCGGTCGGTTCGTGGATGGGTGACCATCTTTACATACCGAGACACCTCCATGCCTCGGAAAGCACGTTAAAACGTTGGTCCTGGCTGTCATTTGTAGATCTTTAACAGTATTTACGGGTAGTCAGAAGCCCACAAGTCTGACAACCAGTCTCACCAAGGGGTATTGTGTTACACAGTAACTGGGTTGTGAAGATCAGATAGGCAGTCGCTTTATGTACAATACTTACCAGTATTCATCTTCAGCTGCATCCGGGTAAACTGGAAAGCGATCCCAACATAGTTGTGAAAAGGCTAGGCAGATTGATTTTTGTACATAGCAATTAAATTGATAGGGAACAATTATTTTATGTTCTTCTTTAGAATCTTAGGTAGTTACTACTCGTATTAGTCAAACCATTTTCCTGTTAGATGCAAATCTTACTATACAATAAAATACTAATAGGAAGGAGCTAAGTAGTATTTTTCTAACTGGTGTCGGTACTCGTAACTAGTATTTCCATTACATAAGTTTAAACCCCTACAAGCGAATGAGAATAATAAAATATACAGGGTTATTGGTAAAACACCAGCAACCTCTCAAGGGGTCATTGTACTCATCATTATGAACGACTTTTACTATGGGACCAAACCTGAAATCGCGAAAAAAAATCAGCTGTTCAGTACATTTATGTTCGCATAATTCGTCAAAATGTACTGAATAAGTAGCTGATCTTTTTTTCGCGATTTCAGTTTTGGTCCCATAGTAAAAGTTGATCATAATGATGAGTACAATGACTCCTTAAGAGGTGGTTGGTGTTTTGCCAATAACCGTATCGAATGATGATTATGTCATTAGATTAATTTCACAAAAATAGTTTCGTTTTGCCTGAACGGTTAAATAAATCCACGTGACCTCAGACTCTATAAATATCAACCCTCAAATCCCAGGGTCTATTCGAGTCAACCCTCAAACGTCTAGAATTAGACCACTTCGCAACATTCCGTTTTTAATCAGAAATGTATTTCAGCTTCCATGACCTAAATCCTAAAATAAAAAGTCGCGGCGTATTGATCTACCCACTCTTTTCGGTATCTATTTTCAGTCTGCCTTTTGACATTTAGAAACATCTATAATTGCTCATATGTTTAAATATGTGTTGGTAGGTTCTGGTCTCTACGTTGTTATGGCTTTTGATTTTAAAAGGTTTAGCTACATGTCTACCTATTTCTTTCTTAGTGCCTGGAGTTATTGAGTCGGCTATCATTATTTGATATTTATTTACAACAAAAACTAGGTTTGGGAGAAAACAAACGGTTTAGTTATTATTTCCTTTGTTTTGAACTTTCTAAAAATAAACGCTTTAGTAAGTTTAAATATAACCAATGAAATTGATCGTTAATTAATAATAATATATTAATGTTGTAAATCGAAAAACAATTTCAAAGTAACTTAAAACCAATAATAGTAAATAATACGGTTTATGCATTCTAAGATTTAAACCAACAAGCGTAACAAAATAACAGCGGCTGTAATAAATAATGAAAATTAACATATTTGGATTGCGATAAAAATAAAATGATTTGCGACGGGTGAAGAAACTACAAACCAAAGATATGTAATCATTATAGTTACGGTCTAGGCACCTCCTACCCAACGATAGTTCCTATAAATACCTACATAATTACGAAGATATATTTATTTTTATTTCTAAAAAGTATATAATAGACACTAGTGTTGAATAGTGATATATTTATAAGTAATATAGTGCCAATAATGTCAGTGACGTTAACAAGTTCGAATCTCTTTATGAAAAACCCGATGAACCTACAAATGAAGAGAGAATTTGAAGATTTTAACACTGATGATAACAAAATGGATCCTATTGATAGCAATAATTCTAGTGATGGTAACTCAGAGACGAGTGACCTAGAGAATAATGGTCCAAATGAAGATACAACTGCTGCACTGGATTATACAGAAAACGCTTTATCTATGCATCCTGTAGCAGATTTTATCAAGAAAGAATTTCTTCCGGAGTTTGATTTCAGTAATCCTTTTAGAAATCAGAATTTGGGCTTTAAGGATGGGTTTCAGAATACCCCGTTTTTGCTTCCGACTCAGCTGTACAAGAGTTTTCTGGCAAGTCTTGGCAAGCGAAGAAGGAATATGGCAGAGTGTTACTCCCTGTATCCAAGGAATATGCTGTTTTCAAATGGATTTGGTCTTGAAGCTTCTGATGATGAAAACAATGGTGATAGAGTTACTGATTCGCCGGATGAGGTAATTGGAAATATATATGGTGATAGTATTGGTACAACCATGCAATAAGCAATTAATTTTGACTAATAAGAGGATTAACTAATTGGAATAGTTTGATTTCCAACAGTCAAATCAACGAATAAGTAAATCGTAATATTTTTTCTGGTATAGGCTTCAATATTTTCTAATATGATTACGAATAATCTGATGGTTTACTTTGACATTCATTATCTGACAGATATAACAAGAACAAGTATTGCCAATTACGAAAACTAAAGAAGGCTATAGAGTTTATTGAAGAAATAAATTTATTGCTCATGCTTAACAGTAGACATTATCGATCGATACTTAATTATGATGACCCAGTCTATTCATGGATTGGGTCATATCGAGCTGTTACAATTTTCATGAAAATTAAACTGTGTCAACAGGTGACTAAACCGTGTTTGGTATTGTTTCAGAAGGCGGGTGCATCGTCAGCGTTCGTGTGGAGTGGAGGGGGGGTGACAGGCGGTGGGGGGCAGGACCAGGCAGCCGCGCAGCCCGCCGCCGTGCCGACAGGTTAGTTTTAACAGCTTTCCGGATATTATGAATTTTAGCCTTCTCCAAAAATCTTTGAAAATAGCACATATAATGGAAAGAGAGTCAAATAACTTTGAAACAATATTGAAATTGAATTGCTCTTAATTCATAGACAGTGGTCTCGTTTTCTGGGATAGTTCATAGCTACGAATAATAAATATTGTTGTAGATTCTATGTGTACATATCGACGGTGAAATGCTAATACCTCCTAACTGTCATTTTTCGAGAAATTCACTTTTTTATCGTTTTGAATTTACGAGTAATGGCATTATTCGCATATTTTAGTGAAATCTCCTAAGTGTATTTAGTTGCATCAGCATTCAATCGAACTAAGAGCTCGAGTTTGGAACTCAGTGAGGTATTGGCACTTCACCGTCATTGTGTAGTTCTGTTGTTCTTCTTTACATAGAGATACATAGTAGTAGATTTAACATACTCATGCCAGTACCAATGTAACTGTCTTCATTACTGTGACGCTTTGACACCCACACTACGTAGCCTAGTAGCTCTTATAATTATTACAATTCCCTCCTATAAATTGTCTATCATAATTATTGCCAACTTTGTGATTAAAAGCATCACAAGCATACTTTTGAATCATGAAACACTTGACATCTTAGCCATATTTTTATAATATCCTGAATCTTGACCAGGTCGTAATCTTTACCAGTCTTTTAATTATCCTGGTCTTTCCAGGCACGACCGGCGGCGGCGGGGCCCAGGGTCTGGTGCACTGGATGTCAGTGATGGCGGAGCACATGGGAGGGGGCCACCACGATCCCTCCCATTACGCACTCCCGCCCTGGAACAATGGTGGTGTTGATGTGAGTGCTAGATTTTAATGATTTATTAATGTAGAATTTGTTTTAGATGGTAAAGTATTTTTTGAAGGAGAGAAGGAAGATGGTGGACTTTTAAAAAAAATATTGGTAGATGTTGTAACTTACATGTGTATAGGTACCGGACGAAAAATAAGTGTTACCCACTATTACGCTGTTTGGCTACCGCATCGGGAACGGGACGTCAAAGAGAAAACAGATGAGAGCGCCGAAGTAGCTACAGTATATTTACTAAGGCCGTATAATCTCGTTTCTCGATGACGCCGTGGGTGTCGTTGGTGCGGTGAGTCTTATCCTTTTTAGAAGAAGACACAAATTTATGAAACGTTCAACAATTTAAAGGTTTTTATATAACATTTCATTCTACGCTCAGAGTTTAACACAAGAGAGAGATAGAAAGAGAAAATAACATAGTTTTTGAAGTGAAGACTTCTTTAGGCGCGTTAAGCGATTTTTGGTAGGTGGAAATCTTACGGGTTTGCGTCACCGACATGTGACATGCATGTTATCAGTATATCTGTAGCTATGAGTATGACGTGTTGCGCTGTCACGTTTTCACTTCTGTCGGCAGTCCCTATCTTAATCGACCACTGGTTCCTAATATATCTAGAGTCTAGGTGTATTACGAACTTGTGGTGAAGATAAAGATAATTTTATTTTGCTAGTTTTGCGAAACTTGTTATAATTTTTGTTATCTTTTATATCCATTATAAAGGATAACAAAAAAAATATAACAAATCAGCCATAATATTTTACCATGTAGGCATGCAAGAGATACACAAAAATACAAAAAAAAATATCTTTCATCCTCACTCACTTATATCACCTTTCACCACTAAAAAGCTTTGAAGTCTTTTTTTATAAATAAAAAAAGCGGCAGCTCTATCCGACTCTTTGGTATTTTGTTGAAGATTACTGGAGCCATGCAGTAGACACTTTTGCGAAGAAATGCTGTCGTGCGAATCAGTGACTGGTCATCTTGCTGACCTTGGTTTTGTTATTGTTATTAGTAATTAACTCTTATTTTATTTATTTTACTTCGATGGTCCTAGTTCATCATTTCTGACTTCGAGTTACTGCTACATATATGACTATGTGTAAGTGGGCACGCCCTTTATGCCTGGAGGCTTTTATTTAGGTATAAAATTCTGTTTACGTTTTTAGTTTTGTATTTTTATTTCTGCTTGAGTATAGTTTTCGATTTTTTTTTTTTGGTATATTGGCGTGTGCTAGCTGACTTATGGCAATGAATTTAATTTAATTTCATATTTTGTTGCGTAATACATAAATTATTTTGCGCAGTGCTGTATAAAATATATATTTTTTTTAACTGAACAGACAGCTGTGTTGCTGGGGAGTTTGTTGCGCCACTTCTTCTCCTCAGCTAAAGCACTAGGATGTGGTGAAGGGCAGGCGTTTTGGAGGACTGTCTTATGTAATTTTGACGTTCCAAATGTGCTGATTCTCAGCCTAGTTTTGATTTAACTTTTGATTTGATTTTGATCTTGTCTGGACCTGTGTGAACAGCTGAGCTTGGTCTAGGTCCTAGACGAAGCTCAGGTATTCTCACAGGTACCTAAGTAGTAATTTAATTAAGACATGATCAGCATCTAATGGAATCTAATATGAATGTTAACAGCATACTGCACCAACATTCGATTTTAAGCTGCGTGCTAAAAAGTACTCAATATTCATAGACGTAGGAACTACGTTGCTATGCACTAGTAGAGCTGGCGCATAAGCATATAATTTAGCTAAACGGTTCTTAGCAATAGGTAGATTAGCATTAAGTACTTGAATCGGTTCTTTCAATATTGATACGTTGTTGTAAGTAACAGATTCCGGATTCCAGATTTGTGCCAGGTTGCTGGCTATAGGCTCGCCTTGTATTATATAACTGGCAAAATAAGGGGGTAATATGGGTAGGTACTGTAAAGATTTCATACAATGGGCAACCTTATTTCTGAGTCTGGGTGTAATTATCTATATAAGTATGTATTTACAAAAAAAAAAGTAGTGTATGTAGTATGTCAGTTATTTGGTTTCCATAGTACAAGCTCTGCTTAGTTTGGGATCAGATGACCGTGTGTGGATAATGTCCCAGGATGTTATATTATTATGTTAATTTTGAATTGTCATGGACTCGGTTAGTTAGTCAGTTATAGTGTGCGCACAAGTGCTAGTCCCTCCCTGAGGTATGTGAGCGATGAGACGGGGGAGGGCGCGACTGACAAGATTGGCGTTAGCTTGACGTTTGTCTACCTCCCTTAGTTGGCCGTTCCAAAGCGTATATTTCCTTCATCGTTTTGAGAGCAGTGGTAATGAAATAATTTACACAAAATAAAGCGCCTGTCTGTCACGATCTACAACTCGTAAGTCGTACTCGTAAGTCTACAATTCGTAAGTTACCACCACTGCTAAAAAAACCGGACACAGTGCGAGTCGGACTCGCCCACCGAGGGTTCCGTACTTTGTAGGTATTATAAATAGTTCAGGAATCTCTCGCAGTTTTTCCGAGCTTTTCCCGACATTCAGTTTCCAAATAGTTTTCAGATTTTTCACTGTACTTGTAGTATAAGACGACATTACTTGTCAAATTTCTTAGTACTAGGTCAACGGAAAGCATCCTATAAATTTTGATTCCCTTGAGATTATCAAATGCCGTATCTTTTTTTACATTAACTTAGAAGTCTGATTTTTTCACAGCTTCAAGGGACTTTAGATCTGAGTATATGATTATAATTTCAACTCGATACCTCCACGTGTTCCCGAGATAAAGGGTCTTGATTGACAGATATACAAATGGACAACAAAGTGATCCTATAAGGGTTCCGTTTGTTCCTTTTGAGGTAAGGAACCTTAAAAACATTATCTAAGTAACATTATTCAATTCATAATTTTCTGTCTGTGCTTATCTTGGACTTTACTGACGTCGGTGAAGCAAAACATCAAACCTGAACTTATACGAGTAGCTAATATAAGTCTGAAATCGCCAACCCATTTTGAGCGAGCGTGGTGATCAATGCTCGTGCCTTCTCTGTATGAGAAGAGGGCTTTGCCCTCAGTGGGTCAATAATAGATGGTATTATAAGTCACATTACTACCAATATCAATGTTTCTCTGCATTTAATGGCTGTCTAAGCAACCGTGCCTGACATCACTCGTTATGCAAATACTCGAGCAGTTGCATTATAATCGCAGCAATTAGTAACAGTCGCTCCGGTAATTGTTCTGACAGTTGTTTTTTTGGATTGAGGGGCTCGTGGCTAAGTAATAACAGCCGCACGGGTCGATCGATCAAGTTAAGCTACGCTTGGCGCGGTCGGTCCGTAGATGGGTGATCTTTACATACCGGGGAAAGCACGTTAAGACATTGGTCCCGGCTGTCATTCTTGGATCTTTGACAGTCGTTACGGGTCGTCAGAAGCCCTACAACCAATTACCATTGGACTACCACCTCTCTTGACAACAACAACGTTAAAAACAATAAAGCAATAATCAATTTTTGATTGGAACACTCTGCTAACTATGTAAATCCACTTAAGAGGCCCACGGAGCATGCGTAGTTCATACAAACGAAATACCAAAATAATTTGTAAATCAAACATATTCTTAAGGTAGTGTGTATTTATTCCGATTGGATTACAGAATATCTAGGTTAAAAAACGGAAAACGGCAAAAAACGAGCCCCCTTAAATATGAATTTTATTCTGTTTTTTAGTATTTTTTTGTTATAGCGGCAACAGAAATACATCATCTGTGAAAATTTCAACAGTCTAACTATAACGGTGCATGAGTGGTGACACGGACAGACACCTTTACCTTACCCTTTACCCTTTGAATACGGAACCCTAAAAACTAGATTCGTTTCGAGAAAAGTCTTCTCTTAGTATCATCGGTCTTTTTTATTCCGAAAAAAAATGCTACCCTTGAACCAAAGAAACGTTACCAACACTTTTTCTCACGAAACTAAAAATTTGCATACCTACCCTACAAAAAATAGATCATTTGTTACCAGAAAAAAGAAAGAAAAGGATTCGCGCATCGTATACTAAATAGACAAAACCTGTTTAGCGATTCAGAACGCATCATTAGCAAATATTAGAAAACCAAATCATTATAACAACCCTCAAATAAAATTTGACCTATATCACGTTTACAGAAGAACCAAAATGCATTTTTGCATACGCATATAATTTGTCACCCCTGTTCTCAGAGTAATTTTTGAAGAAAAGTCGCCTGTGACGTAGTGTATGCAAATTTTTGGACAACCCTACCTTTGTGTAAGTGTAGCACAGCCCTAAGTATTATTCAAATAAAGAACGTTTTTCTTGAGTATGACATAGTTCTATTTTTTTACGAATTTAGTTTTTATTACGGTGGATTAGAATATATTTTCGCGATACACAGATATATTTTTCGCGATATTTAATGAGTTTTGCGATGTTAAATCCTGTTGTAATGCAATAAAGTGTATGTTTGGATGTCGGATGTCAAGTGATCTCATTATGATAAGTATGACGGATTAGGTAAATATCGTGATACTTAAAAGGATTTAAATGATATTTTTGATTAATTATTTCCTATCTACAAGTATCTTGAGGTAGGAATGGGTTTACATATTGTTCTCACAAGTTATATTTTTGCATAAATAGCTTGGGAATATTCTGGGAAGATAGTTTTGAATTGAAGACAGTGTCATTAAAAATTAATATTTTATTGAAATTCCAGTCATATTAAACAGATTTATAAATTATTTCAATATAGAATGGGAACTTTCATAAATAAATGGAAAGGTAACAATACAATGATTATTTTTAATACCCTTGACGGGCCAGTTGGCGTGGTTGGTTAAGATACCTACCTATCATGCCGCAGGTCGTGGGTTCGATTCCCATCCAGGACAAACATTTGTGTGCATGAACATGTCTGTTTCTCCTGAGTCTGGGTGTAATTATCTATATACGTATGTATGTACAAAAAAAAAATAGTGTATGTAGTATATCAGTTATCTGGTTTCCATAGTACAAGCTCTGCTTAGTTTAGGATCAGATGACCGTGTGTGAATAATGTCCCAGGTTATTATTATGTCCCTTATAAACTAGCACAGTCAATATAAGATCGACATATCTCAGAATTGACGATTTTTTGGTTCATATACAGTTGTGTTGGAAAATTACGCAGTATGTCCGGTGTGCTTTATACGTAAGATTTATTTTTTAACAGAAAACTATACTAACCACACTACATTTTTGTCTAAATAAGTTACCTAAAAAATCAACGATTATGATATAATTTTAACTTGAAACTATAATAAAATAACCTGGGACATTATTCGCACACGATCATCTGATCCCAAACTAAGCAGGGCATGTACTATGGAAACCAGATAACTGATATACTACATACACTACTTTTTTTGTAAATTCGTACTTATATAGAAAATTACACCCAGACTCAGGACAAACAGACATGTTCATGCACACAAATGTTTGTCCTGGATGGGAATCGAATCCACGACCTGCGACATGATAGACGGTATCCTAACCAACCATGTCAGCTGGTAAAAAAAGTCGACCTTGTCGCAAATGAGCGATATGTGACAACCACCAATCTTTATATAACCCGTGTGGTGGATTACGGCCTATTCTCCCTCACAGAGAGGAGGCCCGAGTGTTATCATGATCATCATCACAATCAGCCTATAATGTTCCTCTACTGGGAGACAGGACTCCTCACTCCACACGGGTCCTGTGCGGGTTGGTAGATGTCACATGTCTTCGAATTTTCCGAGTGCTGTCCTGTTAGAGCTAGAGTTGCAGTCCTGTGGTAAAATTAGGCGGTTTATTATGTGGGTATCTATATTCAAATATAAATAACATACTTATATATTTTATAAACATACATACCTAAGGGGTTAGGCAGAATTGTAGGTGCCTATAGTACACCCACATTTCGCCTGTTATGTGTAAGTCCCATGTAATAGGGGGCGATCCTATATAGCCATAAAAAAAATGAGTCTGCCTAGTCTTTTCCCAACTATGTTGGGGTCGGCTTCCAGTGTAACCAGATGCAGCTGAATACCAGTATTTTACATGGAGCGACTGCCTATCTGACCCGACAACCCAGTTTCTAGGTAATTCGATAACCTTTGGTAAGAATGGTTGTCAGACTTTCGGGCTTCTGACGACCCGTAACGACTGTTATAGATCTACGAATGACAGCCGGGACCAATGGCTTAACGTGCTTTCCGAGGCACGGAGGGGGCTTAGTATTTAAAGATGGTCACCCATCCACGTACCAACCACGGGAAGCGTAGCTTGCTTAACCTGATGGATCGACCCGTGCAGCTGTTATTACTTAGCCACAAGCCCCTCTAAAAAAAGACAATATCACGAGACAGAAATAGTTAGCAGTTGAACGTCTGAGAAGGCTACCACTTAGCATAATGCTGTGCTATGGGAGGCTTACAGCAGAGGGCTGATACACAAAAATAAGCTATTTTAATATCCACATCAAAAATCTGCCTAGCCTTTTCCCAACTATGTTGGGGTCGGCTTCCAGTCTAACCGGATGCAGCTGAATACCAGTATTTTACATGGAGCGACTGCCTATCTGACCTCCACAACCCAGTTACTAGGTAATACGATAACCCTTGGTAAGACTGGTTGTCAGACTTTCGGGCTTCTGACGACCCGTAACGACTGTTATAGATCTACGAATGACAGCCAGGACCAATGGCTTAACGTGCTTTCCGAGGCACGGAGGAGTCTCGGTATGAAAAGATTGTCACCCATCCACGTACCAACCACGGGAAGCGTAGCTTAACCTGATGGATCGACCCGTGCAGCTGTTATTACTTAGCCACCAGTCCCTCTAAAAAAAAGACAATATCACGAGACAGAAAAAGTTAGCAGTTGAACGTCTGAGAAGGCTACCACTTAGCATAATACTGTGCTATGGGGGGCTTACAGCAGAGGGCTGATACACAAAAATAAGCTGTTTTAATATCCACATATTACTATTAAACCGCTGCCTTCACACTCTTACGCCCCATACGTTAAACTTCAGTTTTATCAGATCGGCCTCACACTTTCCGATATTTTTTTTTTATCCACACTTACTATCAAATCACGCGAATTTTCGCATGGCTACACACGAACGCCTTACTGCGCATGCGTGAAAGTATCCTATATAATTATTATTTTGTGGTTAAAATGATAATTATTGGACTTAATGTTGGTTTAACTGTTAACTGTTGCACCTTTTTGTCGGTTAAAGTTAAAAGTGCTGCATGTTTTGATAATCTTCACGCGTTTTTGTTTATTGCGGTTGTTTTAATTGTTGTATGATATTATGAAAAACACTTTAGGTAGACAAATAGAGAAGAGAGCTCGTGGGGAAGGAGCTCATAGCTAAATAACAACAGCCGCACGGGTTAACACGTTCCCTGTGCGTGACCCACATGTGGGGCATTTTGTTGTTTTAGGTGAGTCGTGAGTCCATCACGTGTGGGTCACTACCCCTTACAAAGTTTTAGTCTTGTCAAATCTCGCACATTTGAGTCAATGCATTCTAATAGCCTCACACGTGTGGGCTATGAAATTTTAAACAAAAACGTATGTATGCCAGGAGCACATTCTGCCCAATGTTGCTAAAAAGAAAGTAATAAAATAATAATATATTATGTATTGTATTTATGTAAATCTTGCTAATATAATTATTATTTCACAAAAAGGTATCTAAAACAAGCAGGCAACAAATAACTTGTATCTACGAGTACTCTCTAAATAATTAATGAGAATGACTTCACACGATCGTGACTCATATATGGGGCACTGAGATAACACGGGAAAAACTGGAAAGGGAATTTCCAGAAAATATTTTTTGGCATAATATTTCCACAATATTCGAATAGGTTTACCAAAACAAGTAATTGCACCTGAGGGGTTAGTGGCTAATTTTCAGTTACACAGTCAACGTGTTAAGCTACGCTTGCCGCGGTCAGATAGTAGATGGGTGAGCGTCAATTACATACCGAGACCCCTCCGTGCCTCGGAAAGCACGCTGTCATTCGTAGATGTTTGACAGTCGTTACAGGTCGTTAGAAGCCCAACAGTCATACAACCAGTAACTGGGTTGTGGAGGTCAGATAGGCAGTCGCTCCATGTAAAATACTGATATTTAGCTGCATCTGGTTACACTGGAAGCCGACCCCAACATAGTTAATTTAGCGTGCTTAGAACACATTATGTTCCTGTAAACTTCAAACGATTGTCAGAATCATTTTTAGGGTTCCATAGTCAACAAAGAACCCTTATACTTACGCCATATCCGTCTGTCTGTCCTTCTGCAGCTTAGCTCAGAGACTCTTAGAACTACTAGAAAGCTATAATTTGGTATGGAATATATACTAATCACGCCGACAAATTGGTAAAATAAAATTATGAAAAAAAATTTTTAGGGTAACAACTCCTGTACACCTAAATTGTGGATGTTTTTTTTTTTAATTTACGGAACCCTATAAACGATAAAGCTACAGTACCTAAGTGTAATATTTATAGTAACCGAAAAACACTATATTAAGTCGATTTTCTAAAGAGCCTTCAGATTAAGGCTTGACATTTTTTTCACATAGTTCCGTATGATGATAGTACTTTTTTTCTCTTGCCGTATTTTTTGATTTTGTTTCATTACATGGACACTTCCCGTGACCCAAGCACTGGCATTTACTTTGGCCAGAGGCTAAGCATTGCTATACAACGTTTTTTTTTTTTTTTTTTTGTGTATGGCATCTCGTAGTTGACCTAGAGAGGCCGTGACTACTTAACCGGACTATGTCATACAACGTGGTAATGCCGCCAGTCTCTTGGTACATTACCAGTCGACAGCGATGCGGAGGAATTTTTCGACGCCATATTTTAGTTTTTTAATAGTTTTAGTTAGGTTAGCTTATTTATTATATTCTTAACTGATTATTGATAGTACTTGATGTTTAAATTTTTGATAATAGATATGTAGGTAACTATAAATCACGAAAGGATATAGAAAAAACGTGACTTGTCACCCCACTTGTTGGCAACATAACTAACAAAGATGACATACAAAAAACAAAAATCAATTTTAATTGTCACTCCCTAACAAAAGATTACACTATTTCACACCATTGAAAATGAGTAACAATACCACATTGGAACATCATAATAATATAACAATGTCACAAAATAAAATGGCGAACCCAAGTCAATTTTTGAGTTACGAGAAAAAAATTGCCAATATATACATTGTGAGACGGCTAACGATCTTTTGATGACTGCAGTGAGCTTACAATATAATGAAATAATAAAAAAAAACAAAAACACAAAAAATAAGAAAAAGTTTATAAGACTACTGTGCTCCCCAGAGGGGTAACCGACGTTTGTGCGAACAAAAAATATTGCTCGTGATAATATACGGCGCTAATGTTATAAAACCATGTTGGGAATTTATAAGTGGGGATTATGTTTTTGATTTTAATTATGCTATGGGATAAGATATGTTTGTGATATTTGATATAGATTTTGATGAAGTATCGTTTCAGTTTTTAGATATCTATACAGGGTTATTGGTAAAACACCAACAACCTCTTAAGGGGTCATTGTACTCATCAATATGAACCACTTTTACTATGGGACCAAACCTGTAATCGCGAAAAAAAAATCTGCTGTTTAGTATATTTTGACGAATTATACTAACATAAATGTACTGAACAGCTGATTTTTTTTCGCGATTTCGGATTTGGTCCCATAGTAAAATGTGTTCATAATGATAAATACAATGACTCCTTAAGAGGTTGTTATTGTTTTATCAATAACCCTGTATAAATAAAGATCAATTGAGTCTCGCAAAATCTCGAAAATGGCTCGAACGATTCGATTTTTTTTTTTTTTTGTTTTGATTTGATAGCCTCAATACCCCCAGTATGGTTTAGGAAAAAATAAAATTAGGAAAAACCCAAAGGAACAGCCGAAAAATCGAAATTGAAATTTTGACAGGACAACGTCTAACGTCGACGTCAACGTCGTTCCTTTTGAATGTTATTTGATACTCGATACAAAACATAAAAATTAAATAAGTAGCAGGATAGTCATACTAAACTCACTCAGAGTTCTTGCGTTACTACACTCCAGCCGTCAAGATAATGCGTTCTTGACACTTGCCATTTGGATTGTTTCTAGTAGAGATAAGGATCAAATTCGTAAAACACATATTCGTTATTATCTGTCAAATCTCGACGACGACGGCCGGACTGTACTGAGATTGAATCTCAGACTGCGGTTTTGCTTACCATTTGATAAATCAGCTGCATATGTAAATCCCAAAAGCATTACATCTTTGAATCATATATGTATAAATGTATTTGATATATTTACGAGACTACGTTCCCAGACCAGAAGATCAAATTAATTGTAAAATACAATTTAAATAATAGCATAACCAAAATAACAATTTATCTTCGTCAATCAAAACGTAAGTCCTAATAATTTTAAAAATAAAAAATCACAATCAAATCTTTCCCACAGGAAGATTTAACTCCGAGTCAGTCACCCGTCAAAATTAGATTAATATTTGACAAAGAACACTAACCAACCATCCAAATCCGATGTCTTAATTACTAAATGTCAAAATCAATTATGCACAAAAATCTTTTACAATTTGAATAAGATGTATTCTATAATCGTTTGTCAAAATCCCTTTAGGGTTAAACTGAATGAATACCGACAATTGGGAGGTTCACCCTTCTTTGTTTCCTTTGGTTAAAACGATTAATTGGAACTGTTGAAAATCGATCTTGAATGTCGAGAGAAAGGGTTAGTTTTAATCGTTAATCGGTTCTATTTTTATTATATTGTCTATTACAGGAGATGTTGATGCTGAAGGCAAGTCGACGTTACAAAAATTAACAAACAATGCTTATTACATATTCAAGTAAATTCGTTATTTCACATTTATGGCAATAATATTACATATATGAATACATCTCTTTTTACGTGGTTATCTTAGTGTTCTTACACACGAGCCACACGCGTCAACGGCAGAGGCAACTGCACGTGTCGACGGCAGTCGTCGACTCACCGACGACCGCCGCTGACCTAAAGCGACGCTTGTAGTTGTCTCGTGTTGCGTCATCCGCCATTTTGTCAGTGGACTGCAAATAGTTCAAGAGTGACAAAATGGCGGACGCGACGCTTGTAGTTGTAGCGTGTTGCGTCGTCCGCCCTCTTTTCAGTGGACTGCAAATAGTTTAGGAGTGACAAAATGGCGGACGCGACACACTACAATTGCAAGCGTCGCTTTAGGTCGGCGGCGATCGTCGGCAGTTGGCACGTCGACGACCGCCGTCGACGCGTGCTGTTGCCTCTGCCGTTGACGCGTGTTGCTCGTGTGTAAGAACAGTTATTATTTGACAAAAAAAAAAAAAAAACAGAACGCGAACGACACATTTAAACCGTGTTTAAGAGTTGACAGTGTCATCATTGTTGTGGAATATTGACACTGACTCCTCTTGATCGCAGTTTACTTTTTTTTTTTGACCAAACCTGAAATCGTGAAAAAAAAAATCAGATGCTCCCTACATTTTGCAAAGTTATGTATGTGAACATAAATGTAGGGAGCAGCTGATTTTTCTTTTCACGTTTTCGGTTTTGGTCCCACAGTAAAAGTTGTTCATAATGATGAGTACAACACTATAGTGGCAGCTCCCTAGCCAATAAATAAGCAGCGTGTATACGGTGCTTATAACGGATTTTTTTAGAAATTTTTGCCTGTCTGTTTGTTCCGACTAATCTTCACACAACTTAACAGCGGGATTGATTTAACGGGACTTTCTCTGGCAAATAGCTGATGTTATAAAGAGTGACTTAGGCTACTTTTATTTTAGAACATTAAAATTAGGTTCCGCGCAAAAAAAAAATTAAAACCCTTAAAATTGTGAACATTTTATGGGTTTTAATTTTTTGAGCGGAACCCTATTTTGATCTAAAATAAAAGTTAAAAATATTAATAACATATTTAAAAATTGTTAGTTGTTAATTTTCTTCTTTATTTTAGTTTATTTTAAAAATTAATTTTAAACTTTTTGCTGTGCTCCTACAGGCTCATTAATTTAGTTTTAAGACATTGTACATTAAGTAATGCAAATAAAGATAATATGAATACAACCAAAAATACATTAAAAGACCAATACTCATAGACCAAACCCATTTAATCTATTTCACATAAACCAATGAATGAATCCACCTTTCATAAAGGGTGCGTCCCAAAAATTTTATGCTTGATTTTGCACGAATTACCCTTTTGTTGTTTAGATATTAATTATATCGTGTACCAGGTGTGTTGCTAGTATTTTTGAATATCACACCTCTATGCGTAGAGGATCGCCAGAAGCAATTTGTAAAGTTCTTAATTTGTTCTGTGAATAGTAAAGTGATTTTAATAGAGGTTGCGTGTGAGAAAATATTGTTAACAGCTATTTAATATTCGAAAGAATTATTAGAACAGGCAATGTAAATGATAGGAATGATATAATGTTGGGCTTTTAAAAGACAAATCTATTTTAGGGTTCCGTACTGTTACTAAGCCTCCGCTGTCCGTCGGTCTGTCTATCAGTTGGCTGTATCTCATAAACTGTAATAGGTAGACAGTTGTAATTTTCACAGATTGTGTATTGCTGCTATAACAACAAATAAATAATCATAATAATCAGCCTATAATATTCCTACTGCTGGGATACAGGCCTTCTCTCTGTGAGAGGGAGTGGGCTGTAATCTACCATGCGGGCCAAGTGCAAGTTTTTTCAATTTTCGGCTCGAGGACATGCCGGTTTCCTTACGATGTTTTCCTTCACCGATATGAGAGCAGTAGTTATGAAATTAATTACACAATGTAAAGCGCCTGCCTGGGTTCGAACCCCCGACCGACTCGTAAATTGGGGCCGTTACCACTGGGGCACCACTGCTCTCAAATAAAATAAAGTTAAAAATTAAAAGGGATTCGCATACAAGAAACCTGTTTTTAAACTAGAGTTTTTTTTTTTTTTTTTTGAAATATGTAGCATTATATTTTACGGAGGTACGGAACCCTTCGTGTATGAGTCCGACTCGCACTTGGCCGGTTTTTAAAGAACTTTAGCTAGGTAACTTTTTTATGAAAACAGTAGGCAACCTACCTACCCCTATATTCGAGCATTTACCATGACCGACAGACGACGAAATTGAAAAAAAAAAAAAAAAACAAGCAAAAATAAAATATAAAAAAGTAAGTAAGTAGGTAGGTAAGTATAGAATAAAATATAACAGTAGGTATAGATTACCACTGTTACCTATATTATATTTATTTATGTCAGATTTTTCAACAGAAAATATCAATCCAATAGTTTCTATTTTTGGCATCTGTGAACCCTTTATAATTGCGTAAAAAAACAAATGAGGTGCACCTAATTTTTTTTTTACGCAATTCTTTTGTTGACCGAGTGAGCGAGCGTGCTTCAAGTTTGGTAAAATTTGCTTTCGTCTGTCAGTTTGTTGGTACTCCTCTACAGGTCGTATTTTACAACCGATCTGGACGAAACTTGGTATACAGGTTTTATGACTTTATATATATATTTTTTTGTCATCGGGGATTTTTGTTTGGAGGGGTACTTCCTCCAAAAAGGGCCAACAAGGGGCAACTGAACAAGGGACAAGGGGCCTTATGAGATCCGATTACGATGGTTATTTTTTTAATTAAAAACTAGTTCCTTTAAGTTGGTCTCATAAAAAAATTGGTGAAGATCTGGTGAGGATCTTCGGCGTGATGACCATAATAATTCCACAAAATGCAGTAAATTGCTTACTTTTAGATTTGTACCAGTGGAATAGGCTCTTAGAGATGGATGGAGCGTCCTTTTTATCCGTAGTTAACTCAACCAATAGTTAAACTAGTAACTAATGGTTGAGTTTTGGCTAAATGTGAAAGGCTAAACATAAATGAGTTAACATGAATGCTAAGTCATTCATTTAAAAAAATAGTAACTGGTGGCATTTAGGAAAACACATTTAGTCAAAATTCAACCATTAGTTACTATGTTTAACCATTGGTTGAGTTAACAACGAATCAAAAAAACCGGCCCTTAGTGGTATATGTTACAAAAAAGTTTGTACTCGCGAGGTCTACTGTTCGCAGAACTTTTTAAATCGACTTCAAAAATGGAGTTTCTATGTTCAACCCGTGTACCGATTTTCATTCTGTTATCTCCAATCTTGAAAGTTACTTGTTCCACGTAAATTACTAAATTACATAAACCCCTGATTTTAAGCAATGGAACCAGAATTTTGTCAGTATTTGTTCCGCTTCACTGACTATGTACAATAAATAACTCATGTTTCGGCAGGAAACAGAATACGGTTAGCTTGTAAATAGTGTTACATGCACGATTGGAATATATTCATGAGAGTTGCAAGCTCTGGTGATCTTTTATCTTTGGATGGGAAATCATCAATTAACTTCTCCCGCTCTGGACGGAGCGGGATGGCGTGTCAGACTTTCACTGACTAAAACCCACCCGTGTTCCTCTAGTTGCCTGTGCCAGGGCCACGGTAACTCTTTCAAACAACCCAGGCTTCGGCCCTAGCGGACCCCTACAGCTAGTGCTGACATATATTTGAGGCGCGCGTGGAACTCAACGCGCCGTCGACCCGGGCCTGGTCCTTACCGGACGGCGAACTACCTATTGCTCGCCATCCGCAAGCCCGGGCGTTTGGATGAAACAACCAGACAAACAGGTTGTCCGTCCGGGATTATAAAAGGATCTATAATTTAACAAATTTAACAAACAAACAGACATCACCGAAAATACTTATCAAACAGGCACACAACTGACAAAACAAAACAGGAGAGTCGATTGATGATAATAACCAGTTTTGGTAGGTAATGCTTTTTACCTAATTTTCAATATCCGAACAATTTTCTCGCAGGTCCCGGTTTATTAAACCTAGAAAAATTTAATCAAATCATCGATTCCGCATCTCCGGATGTCAGTGATCTATACAAATAAATAAAATTTCAAGTTTTTATTTGTAATGTCAAATTGTCGGGTCAAGCTACGCTTGACGGGGTTGGTCTGTGGATGGGTGACCATCTTTACATACCAATACCCTCCCTGTCTCGGAAAGCACCTTAAGCTGTTGGTCCCGGCTGTCATTCGTGGATCTTTGACAGTCGTTGCGGGGAGTCAGAAGCCCGAAAGTCTGACAGCCAGTCTTATTAAGGGGTATCATATTACCCAGTAACTGGGTTGTGGAGGTCAGATAGGCAGTCGCTCCATGTAAAATACTGGTATTCAGTTGCATCTGGTTAGACTGAAAGCTGACCCCAATATAGTTGGAAAAGGCTAGACAGCTTGATTGATTGATACGGAACTTACAACACAAAACAAAAAACAATTTTTAAAAATTTTGTCTCTGTCTGTTTGGTCCGGCTGATCTCCGAAGTGGCTGGACCGATTTTGACGGGACTTTCACTGGCAGATGATGTAAAGAGTAGCTAAGGTTACGTTTATTCTAGAAAAATAATTAGCGAACTGCGCAAAAAATAATTAAAACCCATGAAATTGTGAACTAAATCCGATTCAAATAGGGAAGTACTGAGTATTGAAATCCATGCGAAGCCGCGAGCAACACCCAGCATAACATAGAATTGAAACATTAAGCTGGCTTCCCACGGTGCGAGATATTGCAGACGGACGCGGACCAGCCCGCACCGATGCACCATGGGAAGAGTAACGTCCGTGGTTGCGCATTCACATCCATCGCGATGCGCCCGATCCGCCGCGAGTCGGTAACTTCAAAGGTGCGGTGCGAGCTACTCTTTCACTTTGCAATTTCGAATGACAAAATAGCTTCCAATCTCAAGACCCACATAGACTTACAAGAAGAGAAGAGCCTTGTGTGCGGTGCGTGGCTGTCCGTGGCCGTCGGCCGTGCGTGATAATCCGCAGAATCACGCACCATGGGAAGCCAGCTTTAGAATCCGTCGACCCACACCCTTACCGATTTTGAACGAAGGGCTCGTAGGTTCCCGTTCTAATACGATAAACTGAGCCAAGTCAAGCAGTAACTGTATTGAGTAAAGACTTTGCAGGCATTCATACAGGTTGCTCACACTTAGTTTTGAGTTTATTAAAATGTGGCTACCAACTTGAGTACTAATATTTACCGTCTCATTTTTAGTAATCGCTGTGGTGAATTGCAACTCTGTGTACATAATATTCTGTTTGCAAATCTCTCAACTTTCTTCGTATTTGCTTCTGGTTTTTCTTAGATGGATGCCATACAAATAGATACCGATAATGTTAATTGGAGCTGGTGCTTCTTATATGTAGATATGGTGCACCTTTAGAACTGCGCAGGAGTTCCACGACCTGATGTCATCATAGCACTTTTGCTACCGGACTACCAGCCGTTCTGGAGGGTACGATCCACACTTGGTTGATATCCCGACCAGTTGTTCTCGGCGCTTCTCCTCCACATGTATTATGCTCACAGCCAAAGTGTGGAACTCTGCCAGCGTTTGTGTTCTCTTCCACATATAACCCGTCTGCCTTCAAAGCAAGAGTGAACAGACATCTTCTGGGCACGCTTGTTCCATCTTAGTGCTCATCCATCGCTTTTCATCAGGCGTGATCGAGGTCACGCAGGCCCATTTAGCATTAAATAAAAATAAAAACTTTGAACAGTTTTGCCAAATTCACCTTCATGTTTCTTCTAGCTTGAGCTGTTCACAGACGGCTCAGTTGGTTTCTAGCCAATGGCCATAAGGTCCATTTTTTTTTTTTGGAATGTCAATCTAATTGAGTTGATTACTCAGCCTATCGCACTTCACTGTAGGATAAAGGCCTCTCCTAGGCTGGGCCACAATACTCTGTCCTCCACCTTCCGCACCCAATCAGCCCCAGCCACCTTCTTAAGGTCGCTAGTCTAACTAGCTGGGGGCATCCCATTCTACGCTTGCCGATACGCGGTCTCCACTCCAGGACCCGTCTGCTCCATCGGCCCTCCGTCCTTCGACAAACATGGCCAGCCACCTGGAATTTAAAGAGGGGATATTATTAATTGCACATCAAATAAACAATGACCTACCAATTTATTTCCATCATTTATATACTTTGTTACATCAAAAAAATACTGACTGCACAGCAAATTAACCAGAGCGTACATACATAATACTCAGACTCATAGCAAAATGACATGGTGACTAATATTAACTCCGAGGTTAGGTTTGGTTAGGTTACTTTAAACCCTTTATACATAAATTTGAGTTGAGTATTTTGCTGTGCAATCAGTAATTTTGATTGGAATTCGGATTATTTTTGGATACAAAAAGTAATATTTTGATTTGCGTTTAAATACTACCCTTTAAAGAGCCCAAAACTGGACTAACCCCTTACTAAACAACCTATACCGCGGTACTCGTAAGTCCCTTCGTTGTCACAATCATCGCACACACTTGAGTGACGGAAAACAGAAGAACACACTGTGCTCTAAGGACACACGGAGAGCGGTCGCCACATTGAACGCTTAAACCGATTCTTCTTCTCTTGCATCGGCTTGCTAGTTAGTTCTGAATTAGGTACTGTTGGACTTCTTCCAGTTTTTAAGTAATTAGTTCGAACTGCCACAATAGTTTTATATTATGCCTCAAAACACCAAGACTTTCACCTTCATTTCACCTTACGCGAATCTTGGACGGCTGTTTGTACTTACTTAGACATTTGGTTATACATAAAAAAATGAAATCCACGTCAAAAATAAATTAGAAGTCAAAATTATGAATGGATCGGTATTTTAATGTTTTGCCACTGACTTCTGAAATTAAAGTTATTTCATTATATTGAGTTAATTTCTTTTTGAAGTCGATTTAGTTTTTTTTTACTTATTATTTTATTTTGTAATTTTTAGTTTTTAGTAAAAACTGGAATATTTGTTTGTAGGTAATAAGTAGTTAATAGTTTTGTTATAAATATTGCACTAGAATTTGACCAAGGTTTTGAGACGTTTTCCCTTTGATACCACACCCGTAGCTCGTATCAATAAGCCAGGCCGTCACGCTTACGCGTATTCGTCCATTATCTTGAAAACTACTGAACCGATTTTGATGAAACTTGGACTGTTCCCTAAGTTGAAGTAAATCTAAGCTAATAAACGATCCGATTAATAGTTTCGGAGAAATGCACATACATACAAACATACCTACATACATCTATAAAATTTTGTATATTTGTTTGGAAGCCCTAATAGATTGTCATATGTGAATATATTGCAGTTCCAATAATATTACATACACGTGTCGAATTGATAATCTCCTTTTTTTATTCGATTAAAAATAGGCTCTAAAATTAAAACTCAGACCGAAGTTATGTCATCTCGACCTGCATGCAGATGTCCCAAAATTTAAACTACGAACCCCTTCACTAGACATATCATAGACACAACACTAACCTTTATAATCACAATCAACGCGCACACTAGAGTGACCAAAAACAAAAGAATACACAGTGAACTAAGTACGCACGTAGGACGGTGGCCACAATTTTGACAGCGCGGAGACCGGTCTTGGAAGATTAATGGTCGTTCTACTCATCGCTGTAATGACGCCCCCGCCGCTTCGTCTAATGACATACAGTGTAGGGTGGCTAGGTTGTCGACGGGCTTTTCCTGTGGTTTTTGAGACAGAGCAAGTTTGGTGAATTAAATATAGATTTTTAGAATCCATTTGTTCTATATTTCTGTTTTAACAACCAGATCTTTTTGAAGTTACAACGTTTTAATTTGTAATTGGCTTTAAAATAAGTTATGTTTTTAAATTTTTGATTGTCCTCATTGATCTGATTTTATGAATACCAGAAAAGTTTAATTTACAAAGTGTTATACAAAATATTTCTGCGTGTTTACCTATACCGAATGAATTTAAACAAAATCACATTTTAACATTATAAATTAACAAAGACTACACTACAACTTCTACTACTAGAATACTTAACCAAAAAAAGAGTTCTTTCAAGTCTTGAAGACACCACATTCATGAAGAATTAACACAAAAACCTTCCACCACATACACAAAAGTCAAACCAGGACAGTCCCATATCTACAGAACTCACAGTCACCACCAAAACATCCTTGGTTAATGTCTCAACCGTAGAAAAAAGCCTGGCATGTTTATCTTGGATGGGACGCAGCGTCGTTGCGAATTGCCCCTACCCCGAATTTCGTTCCCTAATCGATTTTACTTCGGACGGGACTAATTCAGCGAATTAATCGCGGACACCCTTGTGTATGGCTAATTTCCTTGTTTATTGTTAATGATAATAGTTTTGTATTGTTTATTGTGTATTTTTGTTTATTTTTTGGGTTATTTTTCCTTTAATAGTTTAATAATTAAGATAACCTTAGTATTCACTTTATCGGTAATTATATTTTCGACCCGTTTGAGGTTGAAACCCTCGGGCATGTGTATCCGAGTGCTCATGGTTTGTTCAACGAAATCTCCAAACGGCTGGTTGACACTTCCAGTGACCCAAGAGCAGGCTTTTACCTTGGCCAGAGGCTAAGCATTGCCATACAACGTGGTAATGCCCGCCAGTCTCTTGGGTACTTTACCAGTCGACAGCGATGCGGAGGAATTTTTCAACGCCATATTTTAGTTTTCTAATAGTGTTAGTTAGGTTAGGATATTATATTTTTAACTTAATTATACGTATTTATATATGTATATTACAAAGATGATGGTGAAATCGAAATATTGACCACTGACTTGATCAACTCGAAACATATTAAAATTCGAAAAATTTAGTTTCTCCTGGTTTTGATAGCTAGGAATTAAAATTGGAAGAGTTCTTCTGTTTAGTTTGGAAGTCAAGAGACAGATAAAATATCTGCACTTGCCACCTTTTGTCTATATACATTCGAGAGGGTGCAATCAAATAGCCTCCCTCAGTGACTATACTTAAATGTATCCGCGTATTATGGACATTTAGCCAAACAACCTGGCTACACTAACCGGCTTATATTTTTACCACGCGATGAGAGTCTCTTATAGTTCGAATAAATTCTAATTCAATTTTTTTTTAATTTGAGATGTGTTTGCTCTTGACTATAGTCTAGGTCAGAGGTGACAGGGACAAAGTCTACGAGGGATTGAGCTTACCCAGAAGAAGTCTGTTCACTCTAACTTTGAAGAGATTTGGGTTGTATGCGTTCGGGAACACAGACGCAGGTAGTGAGTTCCACTCTTTTGTCGTGCGCATTATGAAGGATGTTTGGAAGCGCTTAGTGCGAATTTGTGGAATGGCAACTAGGTATGGATGGTAACTTGGTAGAAGGGGGCTGGTTTGATGAGGTGGTGAAATGAGCCTATAGAAGAGCGACAAGCAGGCAATTATCATTTATTTGCATATCACAGGTTTATAAGATTGGATTAGATGAGGTGCGCAAATTTTGTTTACACGTGCAGTCAAAAGAGAATTTGCAACGAATTATGGATATTTCCCGTAAGGCTGAACAGCCATAAGAAATACCTATGTATTATATGTAAAGGGCTCCTCAAGGAGAACCCTTGCTACTAACACGACGTCGTACCGATTGTAAGTCCATTTCGAGTTAATGACTTCAATGAGGTCCAAACTTGGGCACCAAAGTTTACGAATTTTCTTCGTGCCGATACAAGAGATGAATTGCCAGCGACATGTCAAAGTGAGTAAGGGCCGAACGTATTCCATAGTGCCCTTACGATGTTCATAGAAACCCCATCTTAACTATGCCCTCGATATTCCAGCCGTTATAAACAAAGAACTGTCTAAATACCCCAGGGTCTTGTGGCAAGGAAAGTTGGTGACGAACAAACAGACAAACCTATATATTGCTCGTTGTGGCAATAAATGGACAGGCAAACTTTTTTATTAGTATACTTTTAGGAACTAAAGTTAGGATTGCGATGTCTAGCTATTGTAGGACGCTGGAGTTTGTTATAACTTGCAAGTTTTGTGAGATTTTTAGTTTTAGTGTGTGTTATTATTGGCGTTCCCGTGTTTAGAGGGGAAATCATACTTGAAAGGGGTAGCTTTGGTTTATTTCTCATCTCATCAACCGCACGTAGAGTCACTTAAAATATCAGTTTAAAAAAATCTTTTTTTTTTTTATGTAATCTTCACAGATGTGATGGGTTTCGAATAGTTTTGATATCTAACCACGATAAAACAAAATCTTTTTGAGATTTTCTCAACTCATACTTCAAGTAGCATCACTGCAAGCGGTCGTTGACCCAAAAAAAAAACAACTTTAATATTTTTATTTTATCGTGTTTGGAAGTCCTGACCTATCACGTCTGCGGAGTTTCTCTAGGTAATTTATTTTGACCTACTAGTAGGTACTAGTTACCCGTTCGTTCGAAGCATCGCGCTGTCTATACGCAGCCACAGCAGCAGACGTAACTTTTTACTCATAGCAACTTTTTTGAACTTATTGTTTATCTTTCGTATTCACATCGCTAGACATAGTTCCTCATTGATTTCATAGTTTATTGATTTTTAAAATACTCTTTATTTCTCATAAACAAAAAAATCACACCTTCCATCATTCCTTTCTATCATCAGCCAGTTACACACCGTATTGACAATGCCCAATAAATAATATTACAATACAATATTATGATGTTACTCACAAAGGATGGAGTTTTATCGCTATATATTTTGGGCACATAAATTCTGAGGTCGCTACTTATAAGTATTATTTGTATAGGGGTGATTGAACTGTCTTATGGGGCTGTATCTGATCTTGAGTAAAGTAGGATTAGGTAGACGGATTGGTTTTGATACTTGATTGCATGGAAATCGCAATACCGCTTTACAGAATCCACTTATTACTTTCTTCTTAGACTCCATATTGCAGAAGATAAAATTAACGAAGTATTGCAATATTATCTAAAACTTTAGTTTTGAACGTCACATTTTTATAAAATTTCAATTTGATTTACAAAGCTCAGTCGGTTGTGGACAACTGGCTTCAGCCCGCGACTTCATTCGCGCGGAAGTCGAAAAAATACAGCCCATGTTACTTGCTGATTATGTAGCTGTCTATAGGTGAAATAATTGGTAATAATCGGTTAAGTATTTTTTGAGTTTATCCATTAAATATTATTTTATTTGTGTTTTATTTTTTTTCTCAGTTATTTTTAATCATGGTCTGGAAGTTTGAGTAATGTATACGGCCTACCCAAATGTCCTATCTTTGGTATTATTCGTCGAATCGTTGAGCTCCTTAAGTTCTGAGTTGAGCTGCGCGATTACTGACAAATGCGTGCACTGACTGGACAGGTCTTCTCAATCTGTGTGATTCTTTCCTCAAAAAACCATTTCAGACACCAATCTACATGGTCTTCACATGAACTGACCAAGATTATGTCTGGACTTTATAAGAGACTGTGACCTCTGAGTTTGTTTCGGCCTTTCTTCTCAGAGTAGTCAGATAGGAAATGCCGACAACATCTAGTTTAAAAAAAAAACATGACTGACTTGTAAAAGTGTTTGTACAGACCTGCTTACAGAAATTACATCATTTAGCATTTACAAACAAACATACAAAAAAAAAATTCTCTTTATAGTATAATATTAGTTTAGATCAAGAAAAACATTTTAAACATCGCCTCATTTTCCCTTAATATTAGTAAAGAGTCATCATTTAATATAACCAAGAACAAAATCCATTTCATTGCGTCATTTTTTTTCTTTCATCCGAGCTGACATATTCTGCAAAAGTATCAAAACCACTAGATCCTTCTACACTAGCATATATTACCTGTCTTGTCATTCGTTTCTCATACGACAACATTATTAAATGAAAGGGTGCAACCGCTACATTTTTTGCAACTTTTTTTCTTTTATTCCTAACTGTATTTGTCACCATCATTTTTTTTTTCGTAAGAAGATTTAAATGTATAGAGTCTTTGTTAGTTTTTTGGTTTAGAAGATAATTATGGTGCTCGAACAGTCAATGGGTATGACAGGATTATCCTTCTTAGTAAAGTTATGGCGTTTGCTGATAGAGAATATGAGTGAAGACTTTCTAAAATGATGATTGTTGGCGTTAAGCATTGATGATCATTTTTGATCATCATTAGTCGTGTGTTCAATTCAGGACAAAGATTTGAGTGCATGAACATGTCTGTTTGTCCTGAGTCTGGGTGTATTTTTATCTATGTATATAAGTATGCGTTTACAAAAATAGTATATGTAGTATATCAGTTATCTGGTTTCTGTAGTACAAGCTCTGCTTAGTTTGGGATCAGATGAATGAACCGTGTGTGAATAATTTTCCAGGATATTAGGTAGTTACCTCAAATTTCAAACAAAATTAAGCTACGAGTAATTTACTGATGATGTGTACATAAGACCCCTCTTTTTACTCCAAAACACAAGTTTATGAAATCTTTAGTAAAACATCCTTTTTTCAAGTTACCAAACATTGCTGTATAACTTAGGATGAAACTCTTGGTTCAATTAAATTTCTGAATAGTAAACCAGCTATCCTAGCGATCAAATCTCATATTTACTGAGCTTTTGCAATTCGTTAACCTAAATAACTAACATCAACCTTGTACAAAGTTGATACGAGACTTATTGAAAAATAAATTTACTTTAAAAAAGTAAAAACCGACTTCAAAAACCTAAAACGAATAAAATACCTTTCATAAAAATAAAAAATAAACTTAATAGCTTCTGAAGTCGGTGCCATGCACCTTAGTGCATTGAAGAATTGGAGACATCGACTTCAGAAGCTGTTAACTTATTTTATTCGTTTTAGGTTTTTGAAGTCAGTTTTTACTTAAAAAAAAATTTTTTTTCCATATTTAGTTGAATATACAATTACATAAGCCTAAGATGAACGAAAACAGGAATCATCAATATCCACTTAGAAATTCCGGAGATACAGTACATTTATGCAACTTCGTACATAAGAATAATTACCTAATGCATTCTATACTAAAACCTTCTTGAAAGGATGTATATTACGTTAGTGAAAGAAACATCAAAGTTGGTTCATTCGTTTTTGAGAAAATCGCGGTCATACAAACATACATACAATACATACGGGTTGAATACAGAACTTCCTTTTTTGCCTTTCAGTAATCGAGAGAGTCCCCCTAAGAACCCCTATAAACAAATAAAAAAGAAAAAGAAAGAGTGAAGCTGTAAAACCTTACAAGAAAACTACACTAGACTCTTCTTAGTTACAAACACACAAACACAATGTATACCTCGATCATTAGCTCATCTGCACGAAGAAACAATGAGCAATCAATTGCACAGAAAATGCTACCTTATAATTAGCGGGAAGCGGACGCACAGTGACGAATGTTCTGATCGATTGATTAGCTTAGGAATATTGTTTATGGCCTTTGCTTGAATATACAATGTGGGGAAGACGAAACGACATTAAATGAAAATACTGGCAATACTAGCAAAGGAGTATTTTGGAACTATCAAATATATCCTTTTTAGGGTTCTGTACCTCAAAAGGAAAATCCGGTCAAGTGCGTGTCGGACCACGCACAATGAAGTTGAAAAACATGTTCTCCCATACATTCCAATTACAAATGTACATAGTTAAACAAAAAGGATCCAACCCACATTACACCTAATGTGGGTTGGATCCTCTTCATTTAACTAAAATTATTAGACTGCTTAAAAACTTGTCCTGTATTTAGTTGAATTTTTGCGCAGGCTTTTTTTTTTGGGTTGGGAATCCATCAAATAACTTCTCCCGGTCTGGGCGGAGCGGGAGGGCATATCAGACTTTTACTGACTAAAACCCACCCGTGTTCCTCCAGTTGCCTGTGTGGGATCGTCATTAGATATACGAAGATTAATTTATTGTTATAGATACTCTCATCTTCACCTTAGCATCATCTGCCTAGCCTTTTCCCAATTATGTTGGGGTCGGCATCCATTCTAATCGGATGCAGCCGAACACAAGTATTTTACATGGAGCGACTGCCTATCTGACCTCCACAACCCAGTTACTGGGTAATACGATACCCCTTGTTAAGACTGTTTGTCAGAATTTCTGGCTGTGGTGACTGTCAAAGATCCATGAATGACAGCCGGGACCAACGGCTTAACGTGCTTTTCGAGGCACGAAAGAGTCTCGGTATGTAAATATGGTTACCCATCCACGGACCAACCCCGGCAAGCTTAATCTGATGGATCGACCCGTGCGGTTGTTATTACTTAGCTCCTTGTTTAATTACTTTACAATACAGCTAATAATATTATAAGTTTGTCCTACTGAAGCAAGTAAATAGAGATATTATAAGAAAATAGAGAACGAATAATGGAAAAATAACAAACTTTTGCAAAAAGTATATTTAACCAACTGTTTCTTTTGCCGCAGCTGGAAAAACACTTATTTTCCAAGTTCTTCTTTCTTTTTAACCTACAGACTGTCTTGATTGCTTCGATTTTATAATATCTCGTAAAGGTTTATACAGGGTGTCTGAGAAAGGGTGTGGCAAACTTAAGGGTGTGGTACACACCATCAAACTAAACCACTTTTTCCCGCGGACCAACATCGTAATCGTGAAAAAAAAAAAAAAACAGTCGTCCCATACCTACATTTGGTCATGTAGGTATAGACGTTTTGCATGAGACGATTGATTTTTATTAAAACTATGCCAAAATTCAAGTTCTATATAAGAGCATCTAGTGGTTCTCGAGATATCCAGCTGTGACAGACGGACAGACAGTCAGACAGACAGACTGAGTCGCGCCAAAGTGTTCCTTTTTACCATTTTGGTACGGAACTCTAAAAAAGTGTTTTTTTTTTTTCAAACAAACTAAATATTAGTGATGGGCCGACTGGACATAATATTTATGTCCAATGGTTCAATCACTATAGCTAGTCGGCTGCGTTTCTAGTCTACATACAAAATTTCAGTCCAATAATATTTGACTGGGAACGCAGTTAGATATCAATATGCCTAATCTTTTCCCAACTATTTTAGGGTCGGCTTCCATTCTAATCGGATGCAGCTGCTTACCAGTATTTTACATGGAGCGACTGCCTATTTGACCTCCACAACCAAGTTACTGGGTAACACGATACGCCTTAGTAAAACTGGTTGTCAGACTTTCGAGCTTCCGACGACCTGTAACGACTGTCAAAGATCCAAGAAACCATTCGAGGCACGGAGGGGCTCGGTAGATATGTAAAGATGGGTCACCAATCCACGGATTGACCGCATAGAGTAGCTTAACCTGACCGACCGACCAGTGTGGCTGTTATTACTTAGCCATGAGCCCCTCAACACCGTTAGATATACGAAGCTAAATTTACTGCCGTATTGTCTTCTCCAACTTGTACATTCTCGAAGTTATAACAAAAATATTTAGCCATTTACGTTAAGTCCCAAGTAATAAGGAGCGAGCCTTTTGTAACAGGGCACTAATCCAGACTCGGGGCAGCTATTGAGAACTTCTTTACGGAAAAATCCAGACACACTTTGCCCGAAACCAGGCATCACCCCAGGCTCGGCCGGCAATCTTTTTTTTGCGAAAAAGAAAATGTTTTAAGTATTATCCAAGCAATCGCATATCATAGTACCTATATAAGGGGACTACATGACCTAAAGCGCGGTCACTGTCTGACTGCATAGAAAAGAAAGAGAAGCGCGATGACACAACGCTGGTAATTTATTGCAAAATATGAAGCAATTATCGATTTACAAAAAATCTATTGATTGGACTAAAAAATGAAAACACTATCACGTTAATATGTTGCTTGTAGAATAATCTTGCAAAAAATCAGGATGATAGTAGTATATTAGTATGGTTTTTAATCGTTAAAATATATTTTTAGAGGTATCTTCGTGATTTTTTTCTATCGTATCAAATTAATTGTATTATGTTTTCAACACACTATCTAACTAGCATATATCCTGAAAAATATCATATATTTTTTATGATTTTGCTTACTGCAGTAGATCATATACTTTTAGGCATTATAAAACTTGCGTTATTTGCGTTTAGGTCCTGTAATCTTTACTTAAAAATTACTTCTGTAAGAACGTATTACCAGCCAATTTATAAACCACGCAAAAATATTCGCAAAACGTTTTCCAAATTCGTCGTAGCGAGTCGTCACGTGATCGTCCCGCCATCCATCTTAGGGCGTCGACGGACCGACTCGCTGCGACTCATCTCGTTAATTTGTTTCCACTGCCATTGTGTGCTCACGGCCTTAAGTAGACTTTTCGTTACAGTCGGTTTGTTTCCTTGTTTCTACTGTTTGTTGTGAGGGTAACCAGCGATGTAAATAAGTGAAAGTTGCCGAGCTTAAAATGTTTAGAAAAATAAACTTGAAAAAATGCATTTAAAAGGATTGTGAAGCTGTAAATTTTCATACAAAAAGAGATAACGTTTTTCTCCCCGTAAACATAGTCTAATTTTCATTATTTTTGGGAATGTTGTAGGTATAATGAAAAACTTGGTCCGTATTTTTTTATTATAAAGAAATATTGTATACAATATAAGTTATTAGCATCTAAATATCTATATTTTTGACATAAAAACATCCTCGGGCATTTTGATTTTTTTTAATTAAATTAAATTGAATGACTAAAAACGAAAAACGTATAGACCTATATTAAAGTATACTGAATGTAATGAGACCAAAATTGTCTCATTTCGTAAAGGTTTAGGGGAGTAAAAACGTTATCGCCCGAAACAATATTTATGTAAATAATTGTATGAAATGTAGGTAATTGCCTCCAAAAATCGCGCCGCGTATCGGCACTTCACAATCCTCTTAATATGTGACCAGCCTGAATAATGATAGTACCAGAATGCAGTTTTCTCGTGAAATAATACGAATTATTAGTACAATTATCGGCAACTTACTGCTGCGATTCTGTCTCAGTGAACTAAATACTGCCAGAACTTAATCAACCCAACTAAAGATACTGGTCAAAAGCTAGACGCTAGACCCAATAATGGCGCCGATTCCCTTGTTCACATTTAAACTAAATTTAAGTTCAGTGCATCTTTTTCTTTCTATTTGATTAAGAAAAGGACAGACGATACAAATACATATTTTAGAATTTTTTCTGTCAAATTAAGATTCTCCATAGACAAGTTTCGACGTGATTAAAAAATTGCCTGCTAAAAATACGCCAATTTACGTCAGGTGCTGACTAATTTTACAGCCCTAAACTAATATTTATCTTCTGTCCTTTTCTTAATGAAATAGAAAAAAAATGCATTGAACTTTAATTTAGTTTAGTTTGTGAATAAGGGAATCGGCGCCATTATTGGGTCTAGCGTTTGACCGGCGCCATTATTTCAAAAATATTTATACTTATTAAGAAATCATCCTAAAAATGCTACTACACCGCTCCAAATTTCATAAAACATCAATTAGAACAAAATAAAAAAAATATTCTTCCCCTGTTCACCCCGGATAATCCGGGTGTGATCCTCCACAAAGACGGGTAATCTTCACGACGTATCTGTCAATGTCACCGACAGACACACACGATCGTTATCGCGACGTTGATGCGACTGCGACGGTAGTGTGAAGATGCCTTTTCAGTAAGTTGAAAGTACTGATTTAGATCGGTTGAAAGTCTGAACAAAATGAAAATATTTTACCTACATTAATAGGGCTGTTTCGTTTTGTCACCTCTCTCGCTCACACGTGACCCAATTTTTAAGAATGTTAAATGAAAAGATGTTTTTTTGAAAAATGTAATCAATTAGCGAACTAGTAAATAATATTAATTTAATAGGTAATGATTAAAAACACATTTTTATTGTGTCATTTATTTCAAAAACATCAAAAACAGATCATAATACTTTCCGAGGTGATCATTGGATAAGACAATACCTACAAATGTGTTTTTTTTATAATTACTTACCTATTAGATTAACATTATATACTAGTTCGCTAATTGATTACATTTTTCAAAAGGCATCCTTTCATTCAGCAATCTTCAAAATTTGGTACCGTGTGAGCGAGAGAGGTGACAAAATGTGCTATTAAATAACTTCATAAGTTTCACTTGTTTTCCGAACTTGAAATTGCCGATTTTTGATACCGGCTAGTGTGACGATCAATATCTTTCATTCTATTCAGAATTCCAAATTCAAGTTAATTTTATATTATAGCATGACATTAAAAAAAAATCAGTTGTTCATTTGTTTTCCCGCCGTTCGATTTTTCTTTGTTATCTATGTTCCTGTAAAAATCGAAATTGCGCGCTATTTTCGAATACGAGTTCCGTCGTGGCACCAACGCAACACAGACAGCACGCAACATTAACGACGTGTACAAGGTACCGCAAGTGTGTGTTTTTAGTTTGATCGCTTCCGTTTTGGTAATTTTGATCTCAACAATGAGCCTTGGGGCAAAATTTCAAATCCAACGAGGCGGTGGAAAACGCTTTTAAAGAATTTATCGATTCCTGTTCTCAGGATATCTATAGCAGAGGCATCAACGAACTTTCATTAAAATGGCAAAAGTGCAAAGACAATATTCTTAAAAAAAAATGTTTGATTTTTTCTATGTAAACCGGCAATTTCATAGGTAAACTTTTAAATATGTTTTTATAGATTTTGCGTATGGGGAAGGTATGGTATGGTATGGTCGGCATGAGCTCGTGGCTAAGTAATAAAAGCCGCACAGGTCGAACCATCAGGTTAAGCTACGCTTGCCGGGGTTGATCCGTGGATGGGTGACCATCTTTATATACCGAGACTCCTCCGTGCCTCGGAAAGCACGTTAAGCCGTTGGTCCCAGCTGTCATTCGTGGATCTTTGACAGTCGTTACGGGCGGTCAGAAGCCTGAAAGTCTGACAACAAGTCTTACCACGGGGTGTCGTATTACCCAGTAACTGGGTTGTGGAGGTCAGATAGGCAGTCGCTCCATATAAAATACTGGTATTCAGCTGCATCCGGTTAGACTGGAAGCCGACCCCAACATAGTTGGGAAACATTTAGTGTGGTATGGGGTGTCGTATTACCCAGTAACTGGGTTGTGAAGGTCAGATAGGCAGTCGCTCCATATAAAATACTGGTATTCAGCTGCATCCGGTTAGACTGGAAGCCGACCCCAACATAGTTGGGAAACATTTAGTGTGGTATGGGGTCTCGTCTTATCAGCCATAAATACGCGCTATTCGTAGAATACCCCACATAGAAGGATACAATACAGCCATTGATAAAGCAGTCAATTTTTACTAAGTGAAATAATAGTACCAAAGTCATTCCAAAAGTATAATACTAAAACTTTTATAAAAGAACAAAGTTCGCATGGTCGATAACTGGAGGCGTCACCCTGCGTGTGACGTAGACGGATGTGTCGCGACTAATGCGGTTGAATGAAACTGAGAGATATTAGGGGACCAAGATTTTTGTTTACATAATCTTTGTAGATCATACATACATAAACTCTCGCCTTCTTCCCATGAGGGAAGGCAGAAACTACAGAACGCCACCTGCTACAATCCTTACATACTCCTTTTGCCTCGTTTACGCTCTGCTGGGGATCTGCTGGGGAGTTTGTTACGCCACTTCTTCTCCCCAGCTAAAGCACTAGGAAGTGGTGAAGGGCGGGCGTTTTGGGGGACTGTCTTATGTAATTTTGACGTTCAAAAAGTGCAGTAAATGACTTTTGATTTTGATTTTTACGTTCATACATCTGGTCATACACACACGCCGGTTACGAGTACTACGCGCCTGACCTTTCTGAAGAACATCACCAATTAGGTTACTATAATTATGTCTTTCTAGGGCGTCCTCTCCCGGCGTTTCCACTCACATCTGCCTTATAAATACCTTTTGCTAGTCGCCTTTCATTCATCCTCTCAACAGGACTAAACCATCTAAGCATACTCTTATCATTTTTTTTTACTACATCTTCTTTTAAACCGCACCATTCCTCAGTCTATCATTCATAGTCACCTCATATGCTTCGCATAATTATTTTTGAATCAAACATATTTTAAAGGTAATGTGTATTTATTCCGATTGGATTACAGAATATCTAGGTTCCCAAACATATATTAAATAAGAACATTGATTTAAACATGAAATATGAGAAAAATAAGTTTTCTATAGAAATTTGAAATTCCTCTCATTTTTTTTTTTTAATTTAAGATGGGTTTGCTCTTGATTCTAGTCTAGGTCGGAGGCGACAGAGACAAAGTCGATGATGGAGTGAGCTTACCCACAAGAAGCCTGTTCACTCTCACTTTGAAGGGATTAGGGTTGTACTCGTATGCGCTCGGAAACACAGACGCAGGTAGTGAGTTCCACTCTTTTGCTGTGCGCATTATAAAAGGCATTTGGAAACGCTTAGTGCGAATTGCTAGAATAGCAACTAGGTGGGAATGGTAACTGGCAGTGCGTCTAGATGTCCGATGGTAGAAGGGGGCCGGCAGAATGAGTTCGTGGAGTTCTTGAGCACTCTCCGAAGTACAATCTGTAGAAGACCGACAAGCAGGCAACATTGCGGCGATGAGCCGAGCTATCAAGCTATTATATCTCGTCTTTGAATTAGTGTCCTTTCAAATTATATATTTGGGAACCTAGATATTCTGTAATCTAATCGGAATTAATACACACTACCTTCAGAATATGTTTGGTTTACAAATTATTTTGGTATTTCGTTTGTATGAACTACGCATGCTCCGGGGGACTTTTGGCGGGAACTTCTTAATTTTTTTTTCCTAGAACGATGCCACAGACAAAGTGTATAGAAAAGTATGTAAGCTTCAAACAACATTTTCCTGCCTTTAACCCATAGATAGATATAACAGCTTCAAACCCAAACATAACAGCTTCAAACGCACAAAGGAAGAACACCCTAAACAAACCAAAACGAAAAAAAAAACAAATCAAAATCTAAGAAAACAAAATGTCGATTTGCAAAAACAGAGCCCCCTTTTCGGTAAAGGTCCATTTTCCAAACACAGCTACTAAATAGCTATAACGGAATGTCCGCCCGGCCACAGACTTAACGAAATCCCAATACCTCATAATCTCGTGAAATCTAGTGGATTGAAGATAAATAGCGAAAGTGGGGTAGGCAGAGCTAACGATGACAGTGTGGCCGAGACGATTGGCTATCCATCACATACACACCCACTGGCGAATGTACACACTACGAGTATGTTGGAAAATTACAGTGGCAATATTTGGAATAAGTACGACAAAGAGATTCTTATTATGTTTATTCATATAAATTATGTTAGGAGTAGAAGAGATAGAAATGGCAAATACGTTGTTTTGCGCGAGCTACTAAAATATTATGTTTTTGCGAATCTGTTTTCCAGAAGTCAAAATCAATTAAATGGCACACCCATTTCTTATGATAATAAAGCATTTGAGTTTCAAAAATATGAATGGTCGGGGAAATTCTTCTGTGTTCTCTATATGTATTTATGTAACAAATTATAACACCGTGACTTTTAATTGGTCTTGTTCAATTACATCGTTTGGAAAAGCTTAATGTGATCTTGAATTCTGAACTTAAATATTTGAAAAGAAAGAATTTCAGAGTCAGATAAATAAAATCTTAAAAATAATATGCTAGCAGCGCCCTGCGGTTTCACCCGCGTAAGTCTCAAACCCGTAGGAATATCGGGATATAACCATCTGTATGCTAAATTTTACCAAATTCCGTTGAGTAGTTTTTGCGTCAAAGAGTAACAAATATCCATCCATCCATTCATCCTTTCGCGTGTATAATATTAGTATTTCATACGTACAAATGAACACATCATCTGATTCTACCGCAATGCAGAAGATCAAGAAAGTAAAATAAATCGAAATTCTATTGTGCTACCAAAACCTTACTACAAGGAAAAGCCTCTCAAAATTTATAGGCAGTTTTACTTCCTACATTCTAACATTTTCCTAGGTAAAGTTAAAATAGTTCTAGCGTTCTTTCTAGCTTACATCCTAGTCTTTTCATCCTTAATTGACTACTTAGCCTTGTATGGAGCTATCTCTTTTTCTCCTATGATGTTTTTGTTCGTGAATTTTACATTTAATCCTATTCATTTCTATTACTAAAGAAGGGGAGCACATAATATATCATGTTCTTCATTACTTGTTTATAAATAATTAGGTTAAAAATATAATAACAAAAATATAATAAAAATTCCTCCGCATCGCTGTCGACTGGTAATGTACCCAAGAGACTGGCGGGCATTACCACGTTGTATGGCAATGCTTAGCCTCTGGCCAGGGTAAAAGCCAGCGCTTGGGTCACGGGTAGTGTCAACCAGCCGTTTCGAGATTTCGTTGAACAAACCATGAGCACACGGACCCCACGGCCCGAGGGTTTCAACCCTAAATGGAACCTTTAAACGTTGTTGTACTGTAATACTGTTAGGTCCTTGTAAATTGAGAACTGCCTAATTATTTTGCTTCTGCAAAAGTGAGATAACTAGATCTCGTAGGTATCTTATTTTATTAGCATTAGTGAGCTTCCCCGCAGAAAATAGCCTCCTTATAACATCAGTTATCTGCCATTAAAAGTTCCGTTAAAATCAGTCCAGCCGTTTCAGAGATTAGCCGGAACAAACCGACAGCCAGACAGACCGACAGACAGACAAAATGTTTAAAAATTGACCCTTCAATTTTATTTATTTGTACATGCCTAAGTTGCTCCTTATAACATCAGATATCTGCTAGTGAAAGTCCCGTCAAAATCGGTCCAGCCGTTTCGGAGATTAGCCGAAACAAACAGACAGACAGACCGACAGACAGACAAATTGTTTTTTTTTTTGTTTTGAGTACCGTATACACTTTCATATGTATTTAGTAAAAAGCTGTTATTTTGACATTACAAACAGACATTTCAATTTTATTTATTTGCACAGATGAGGTATACCTGTGAATTGGGATATGAAGATCTTTTATTTTAAAATTTAAGATGGGTTTGCTCTTGGCTCTTGGAGTCGACGATGGAGTGAGCTTACCCAGAAGAAGCCTGTTCACTCTCACTTTGAAGAGATCTTAAGAAGAATATAATCTCTTGTTCCTATAATTTCACAGACAATCATAGTTATCTTTCAAACCCATCACTAAGTCAAAGTTGTCCTCTGTTCAAAAAATTTTTTCCTCTTAAACCACCAAAATATTTTCTTCAAATATTAGGTACCCAATTACGTACGTACACATATACAGATAATCAGCTACTTCCTGCACAGAGCGCGGTTCCCGAGACGCGCAGTGACAAATGGACGAACACCGCAAATTGAGTTTAGATGCCCGCAGACGTTTGAACGTTTAATCATTCCACAATTCAGACGTTTTCTTTATTTTCAACGGAGGGTATTTGTGATTTCCTTTCTGCTTTAATACATGCCAAGCAAATTGTTAGAAATAATGTTTTAAAATAAAGTTAATATTGTATGTTTTAAATTGATGAATGAGGATCTCGTGGCTAAGTAATAACTGCCGCACGGGTCGATCCATCAGGTTAAGCTACGCTTGCCGCGGTTGGTCTGTGGATGGGTGACCATCTTTATATACCGAGACTCCTCCGTGCCTCGGAAAGCACGTTAAGCCGTTGGTCCCGGCTGTCATTCGTGGATCTTTGACAGTCGTTACGGGTCGTCAGAAGCCCGAAAGTCTGACAACCAGTTACTGGGTTGTGGAGGTCAGATAGGCAGTCGCTTCATGTAAAATACTGGTATTCAGCTGCATCCGGTTAGACTGGAAGCCGACCCCAACATAGTTGGGAAAAGGCTAGGCAGATTGATTGATTGTATGTTTTAAATTATTTGGCAGCTCAGTTAGGTCTTATGTAAAAGATGGTAGAAAAAAGGGGCTCGTGGCTAAATGATAACAGCCATACGGGTCGATTGAAGGTTAAACTACGCTTGCCGCGGTCGGTTCTTGGATGGGTGACCATCCATTACATATGTCCCTTCGTACCTTGGAAAGCACTTTAAGCCGTTTGATGCCGGCTGTCATTCGTGGATCTTTGACAGTCGTTACAGGTCGTGAGAAGCCCGAAAGTCTGACAACCAGTCTTATCAAGAGGAATCGTGTTACCCAGTAACTGGGTTGTGGAGGTCAGATAGGCAGTCACTCCATTTAAAATACTGGTATTCAGCTGCATCAGGTTAGACTGGAAGGCGACCCCAATATAGTTGGGAAAAGGCTAGGCAGATTGATATAGACCTTTTATGATCATATTAATAAATACATAATATATAAACCACACAGAAATATGTTGCTATCACATTGCTATCCAACCCGTGTGGAAGATAAAATCGTCTATTAAAACAACGACGACTCTTGTAATTTTTAATAGGGAACTACAGAAAACTCTTAAGAACTACTCATTTTATTCATCTATATTCTTAATTATCTGTTGCCCGCTTCTTCGTGGGCATTAATACTTCTCCGTTTGAATCGAATTTTGTTCAAAATTTCATGGGTTCTATTTCTTTGCGCGGAACGCTAATTATTTTTCTAATAAAAAAGAAGTTACTACCCTAAGTTACTCCATATAACATCAGCTAACTGGCAGTGAAAGCCCCGTCAAAATTGGTACAGCCGTTTCGGAGATTAGCTGGAACAAACAGACAGACAAAAGTTAGAAAACATTTTTTTTTTTTTGTTCCCCTCTTTACGCGACAGATGCGTTCCAGACCTAAAATCGCGTTAAGCGAATTTTGCGTATAACGGGGTCTGTTAAGTCTGTTTTAATAAAACATCAAATTCAGAATCAAATCGCTTTCAATACAAACTTTACTTTGCACTTGTAAAAAGACATATTAACATTTAAATCAAAAATAATTTGTCACAGTGGTTAAGAAGTTGGCTACTTCGCCAGAGGTCGCAGGTTCGATCCCCGCACAATACAAACATTTATGTACAGACGCCAGCACATCAAGCTACTACAATCTGTCAGATTTCTTTAATAGATTTTCGACTTTATTGCTGAGGCATTAGGTTCAAGGTTGATTGGGAAAATCTGACAGTTTCGGGTAGGTTGACCTGCTGGCGTCTGTACATGAATATGTCTGTTTGTATTGGTCTGGGTGTTTTCTAGGTATAATATGTATGTATTTACAAAAAAAAAAACCGGTCAAGAGCTTGTCGGACCACATGTTCTCCCATACAATCCAACTACAAACGTCCATAGTTAAACGAAAAAGATCCAACCTACATTACATCTAATGTGGGTTGGATGTTTTTTGTTTAACTATGGACAATTGTAAGTTTGTACGCCCAATATTTAGAAATTTACCATGTTGTTTTAGGACCATCGACTTCTTATAGGTTTCCCTGTAATCTATAGGTAAAGAGCATTTTTCTATATTTTTTTTTTTTCAAAATTTTAGGATCAGTAGGTACTTTCGGGGATAAGAGGAGGAATGGTCAACTTTCGTCTATTTTCTTAAATAACTTTAAAATAGTTTATTTTAAAATTATTTAAAAAAATACATTTGAGACTCTCACAGGAAGCCCTTTCATTTGATATGTCACACGGTACAGTTTCATAAATAAATCATTTATTTATTTGCAAACATGGGTAAGAGATACATAGATATTTTTCCTTATAATAAAGTTCTCCATGTTTTATCATCACATGGGTATGCAAATATTGTACAATTTAAAACTATCAATAATGTCTAAATTCAATAAATCACAATTATATAAACAATAAAAATAATTTTAAATAAATCAAATAACTAAATTAAATAATAATAAATAATACATACCTAACAATTAAATTCATAATAATCAGTATTAATCAAGTTAATATTATTGATTATTGATATTGATTTAATATTATAATGAATAACAAATAATTCATCTTAAATCGGATATAGCAGGACTAGCATCTTTCATTTAAATACTCATTAATATGATAATAACATTTCGCAACTAATAAATCGTGCATTTTGGTTTTAAAAAGATCTATATCTTTCATCTCCATGATGATGAGTATGAAATTTTTTTTTTTTTAATTTTCTTATTTGCCCCCCAAAGTTGACCCCCATATTAAAAAATTATTTTTTTACGTTACACGTTCGTGTTTGGGTCACAGAAATACATATGTGTACCAAATTTCAACTTAATCAGTCCATTAGATTCGGAGCAAATTGCACAATTGACAGACAGACACATGAATGATCCTATAAGGGTTCCGTTTTTTCCTTTTGAGCTATGTTTATATCCGTTGTCTGGTTCCTAAAACTATTAACTATGGAGCATACAGAGAACAATTTAGTGTTGGAAGGATATTTTATTGCTACATTCACAATTTGAATGAATGAATGAATGAATGATATATTTATTTGCAAGAATATAGGTAGCTAAGTTCTTAAGATCTATGGGTTTCACTATATTCGGCATTTCAGCCGTACAAATATTAGGTTTTATTTATACCTAATAGCATGCAGTACACATAGCAATCACATAAAAAATAATTGTAATAACAATTTCATAATATAAATTTAGATTACAATGCAACTAATAATATTAAAATGAAATACAATTCTATTCATTTGAAATAAAAATTTATAATAGAAATAGCGATCAATAATAATAGCAAGAATAATTAAAATGTTTTAGTATTATTTAAGTAATGTCAGTATGCATATGTCATAATAATTATAGTAAACATTCATTGATGGAATAAAAACATCTCTCACACAACCAGTTATACAGTATGTTAACCAACAGAGGGCGTTCCCGTTAACCCGCAATAGTATAGCATCCATACATGCTAAAAAAAATATTACCATTCGAAAACAAAATGGTTTTTATTTTTTTTAATATTAAAATATTCACTAAAAATGTTAAATTGATACGTAAAAGAAACACTCTGTACACGCGTACTTGAAGGACGGAAACATCGCAATTTAGTTTTTATTTTTAGTGAATATTTTTATATTTTTTTGAATATTTTAGTGAATATTTTAATATTAAAAAAAATAAAAACCATTTTGTTTTCGAATGGTAATATTTTTTTTAGCATGTATGGATGCTATACTATTGCGGGTTAACGGGAACGCCCTCTGTTGGTTAACATACTGTATAACTGGTTGTGTGAGAGATGTTTTTATTCCATCAATGAATGTTTACTATAATTATTATGACATATGCATACTGACATTACTTAAATAATACTAAAACATTTTAATTATTCTTGCTATTATTATTGATCGCTATTTCTATTATAAATTTTTATTTCAAATGAATAGAATTGTATTTCATTTTAATATTATTAGTTGCATTGTAATCTAAATTTATATTATGAAATTGTTATTACAATTATTTTTTATGTGATTGCTATGTGTACTGCATGCTATTAGGTATAAATAAAACCTAATATTTGTACGGCTGAAATGCCGAATATAGTGAAACCCATAGATCTTAAGAACTTAGCTACCTATATTCTTGCAAATAAATATATCATTCATTCATTCATTCATTCAAATTGTGAATGTAGCAATAAAATATCCTTCCAACACTAAATTGTTCTCTGTATGCTCCATAGTTAATAGTTTTAGGAACCAGACAACGGATATAAACATAGCTCAAAAGGAAAAAACGGAACCCTTATAGGATCATTCATGTGTCTGTCTGTCAATTGTGCAATTTGCTCCGAATCTAATGGACTGATTAAGTTGAAATTTGGTACACATATGTATTTCTGTGACCCAAACACGAACGTGTAACGTAAAAAAATAATTTTTTAATATGGGGGTCAACTTTGGGGGGCAAATAAGAAAATTAAAAAAAAAAAAATTTCATACTCATCATCATGGAGATGAAAGATATAGATCTTTTTAAAACCAAAATGCACGATTTATTAGTTGCGAAATGTTATTATCATATTAATGAGTATTTAAATGAAAGATGCTAGTCCTGCTATATCCGATTTAAGATGAATTATTTGTTATTCATTATAATATTAAATCAATATCAATAATCAATAATATTAACTTGATTAATACTGATTATTATGAATTTAATTGTTAGGTATGTATTATTTATTATTATTTAATTTAGTTATTTGATTTATTTAAAATTATTTTTATTGTTTATATAATTGTGATTTATTGAATTTAGACATTATTGATAGTTTTAAATTGTACAATATTTGCATACCCATGTGATGATAAAACATGGAGAACTTTATTATAAGGAAAAATATCTATGTATCTCTTACCCATGTTTGCAAATAAATAAATGATTTATTTATGAAACTGTACCGTGTGACATATCAAATGAAAGGGCTTCCTGTGAGAGTCTCAAATGTATTTTTTTAAATAATTTTAAAATAAACTATTTTAAAGTTATTTAAGAAAATAGACGAAAGTTGACCATTCCTCCTCTTATCCCCGAAAGTACCTACTGATCCTAAAATTTTGAAAAAAAAAAAATATAGAAAAATGCTCTTTACCTATAGATTACAGGGAAACCTATAAGAAGTCGATGGTCCTAAAACAACATGGTAAATTTCTAAATATTGGGCGTACAAACTTACAATTGTCCATAGTTAAACAAAAAACATCCAACCCACATTAGATGTAATGTAGGTTGGATCTTTTTCGTTTAACTATGGACGTTTGTAGTTGGATTGTATGGGAGAACATGTGGTCCGACAAGCTCTTGACCGGTTTTTTTTTTTGTAAATACATACATATTATACCTAGAAAACACCCAGACCAATACAAACAGACATATTCATGTACAGACGCCAGCAGGTCAACCTACCCGAAACTGTCAGATTTTCCCAATCAACCTTGAACCTAATGCCTCAGCAATAAAGTCGAAAATCTATTAAAGAAATCTGACAGATTGTAGTAGCTTGATGTGCTGGCGTCTGTACATAAATGTTTGTATTGTGCGGGGATCGAACCTGCGACCTCTGGCGAAGTAGCCAACTTCTTAACCACTGTGACAAATTATTTTTGATTTAAATGTTAATATGTCTTTTTACAAGTGCAAAGTAAAGTTTGTATTGAAAGCGATTTGATTCTGAATTTGATGTTTTATTAAAACAGACTTAACAGACCCCGTTATACGCAAAATTCGCTTAACGCGATTTTAGGTCTGGAACGCATCTGTCGCGTAAAGAGGGGAACAAAAAAAAAAAAATGTTTTCTAACTTTTGTCTGTCTGTTTGTTCCAGCTAATCTCCGAAACGGCTGTACCAATTTTGACGGGGCTTTCACTGCCAGTTAGCTGATGTTATATGGAGTAACTTAGGGTAGTAACTTCTTTTTTATTAGAAAAATAATTAGCGTTCCGCGCAAAGAAATAGAACCCATGAAATTTTGAACAAAATTCGATTCAAACGGAGAAGTATTAATGCCCACGAAGAAGCGGGCAACAGATAATTAAGAATATAGATGAATAAAATGAGTAGTTCTTAAGAGTTTTCTGTAGTTCCCTATTAAAAATTACAAGAGTCGTCGTTGTTTTAATAGACGATTTTATCTTCCACACGGGTTGGATAGCAATGTGATAGCAACATATTTCTGTGTGGTTTATATATTATGTATTTATTAATATGATCATAAAAGGTCTATATCAATCTGCCTAGCCTTTTCCCAACTATATTGGGGTCGCCTTCCAGTCTAACCTGATGCAGCTGAATACCAGTATTTTAAATGGAGTGACTGCCTATCTGACCTCCACAACCCAGTTACTGGGTAACACGATTCCTCTTGATAAGACTGGTTGTCAGACTTTCGGGCTTCTCACGACCTGTAACGACTGTCAAAGATCCACGAATGACAGCCGGCATCAAACGGCTTAAAGTGCTTTCCAAGGTACGAAGGGACATATGTAATGGATGGTCACCCATCCAAGAACCGACCGCGGCAAGCGTAGTTTAACCTTCAATCGACCCGTATGGCTGTTATCATTTAGCCACGAGCCCCTTTTTTCTACCATCTTTTACATAAGACCTAACTGAGCTGCCAAATAATTTAAAACATACAATCAATCAATCTGCCTAGCCTTTTCCCAACTATGTTGGGGTCGGCTTCCAGTCTAACCGGATGCAGCTGAATACCAGTATTTTACATGAAGCGACTGCCTATCTGACCTCCACAACCCAGTAACTGGTTGTCAGACTTTCGGGCTTCTGACGACCCGTAACGACTGTCAAAGATCCACGAATGACAGCCGGGACCAACGGCTTAACGTGCTTTCCGAGGCACGGAGGAGTCTCGGTATATAAAGATGGTCACCCATCCACAGACCAACCGCGGCAAGCGTAGCTTAACCTGATGGATCGACCCGTGCGGCAGTTATTACTTAGCCACGAGCTCCTCATTCATCAATTTAAAACATACAATATTAACTTTATTTTAAAACATTATTTCTAACAATTTGCTTGGCATGTATTAAAGCAGAAAGAAAATCACAAATACCCTCCGTTGAAAATAAAGAAAACGTCTGATTCATTGATGGAATAAAAACATCTCTCACACAACCAGTTATACAGTATGTTAACCAACAGAGGGCGTTCCCGTTAACCCGCAATAGTATAGCATCCATACATGCTAAAAAAAATATTACCATTCGAAAACAAAATGGTTTTTATTTTTTTTAATATTAAAATATTCACTAAAAATGTTAAATTGATACGTAAAAGAAACACTCTGTACACGCGTACTTGAAGGACGGAAACATCGCAATTTAGTTTTTATTTTTAGTGAATATTTTTATATTTTTTTGAATATTTTAGTGAATATTTTAATATTAAAAAAAATAAAAACCATTTTGTTTTCGAATGGTAATATTTTTTTTAGCATGTATGGATGCTATACTATTGCGGGTTAACGGGAACGCCCTCTGTTGGTTAACATACTGTATATATAGCTTTCTATTAAATTCTAAATCTGTAGCACTTCTAAATTCTTCAGCTAAGTGGTTATAGCTAAGTGGTTGATCCTTATTACAACTAGTAATTGTACACTTGACAGGTGTCAGGAATGCCTTCTTTCGACGGCTACACTGTACAGACACATTATGACATTTCAACTTTTGCTCTGGGATAGCGACACACCTGTGACGTTTCTGGAGTCTAGATCTATAATTGCTGATATCCATCGCCAGCAGTGACCACTTATCATCAAACCCCACCGTCAGCTTGTCGGCCAACCAATTACATTCAAAAAGTTTCTTACATCAATGTACAGTCAGAGGAATTGATTATTTAGCAGATTGACAGACTACATCAATTTGCCAAAATGTCAACACTGTCTAAGAATGGCAGCAGTAAAGTTGTGATCTTTGAGTACAAACAATTTAAGTTAATAATACAAGGTATAAATAACGCACAGCCGCTTAAGGGGTCATTGTACTCATCATTATGAACAACTTTTACTATGGGGCCAAACCTGAAATCGCGAAAATAAACAAAAGTTCCTTACATTTTTACGAGCTATGCGAACATAAATGACAATGACCTCTCAAGACGTCGTGCTTTATGTAAGTTGCACCAAGTAATCATTTTCCTTACTTTACACTGAAGTTAGAGATAATTATTAATTATTGCTCCTACCATTTTAACAACAATACATTTATCCTTCTCAGAGCCTTTAAATAGAGCCTCACTATTCCCCCTAAAGAAAGGGTGTAATGAGGGGAGTAGGTTACCACGGCGCCCTTAAGTGAAGGGTTACTTAACTCAACTTAGCTGTCACTTAGACAAGTCTGCGAAACTTTTTTTGTTATCTTAAGTGAAAGTAACTTTGCCCAAGAAAAGAGACGTTTGGTCAGCGATGAGACTATGAATAAAATTGTTGTGATAAAAATCGTTCAAAATAAAGCCGCAATCTCATCTAAGCGACAATAAAACTTGTTAAAAATGTATGTAAAAAGATACCATGTTAGTGGTAAAAAGAGGCTTTTTTGACAGATATACATTGGTATATATGAGACTGATATTAGAATTCGAACGTTCATAAAAATACGGATATTGCCTCCCTGTTTTTAAATCTTTGCACTTATAAATACGACTTATTTGAAAACGTTCTAAACTTATAAACGCATTCATTTGTTTCTTGCTATTGATATACTTTTATACAGAGAGGGATGTAGGAAAGGTTATTTGACATTTTATAATTTTATTTAAGATATCTGCGATACTCTGCAAATTTATTGTAAATAATCGAAAATGGTTGCAATTTGCTTACAAGTCATAAAGGATAATTTGGTTGTAAATGACCTCTTCTACATCCCCTTAATGGCTTGCCGACATAATATTACCAATAACCCTTTAAAAAACCTCAGACACTTTCATTTGGGGTAGGTTATGTTTTACCCTCATAAATGTTATTGGCTGAGTACTGAAGCCATATCAATCTGCCTAGCCTTTTCCCAACTATGTTGGGATTGGCTTCCAGTCTAACCGGATGCAGCTGAATACCAGTATTTTACATGGAGCGACTGCCTATCTGACATCCGCAACCCAGTTATTGGGTAATACGATACCCCTTGGTAAGACTGGTTGTCAGACTTTCAGGCTTCTGAACCGTAACGACTGCCAAAGATCCACGAATGACAGCCGGGACCAACGGCTTAACGTACTTTCCGAGGCATGGAGGAGTCTCGGTATGTACAGATGGTCACCCATCTACGGACCAACCCCGGGAAGTGTAGCTTAACCTGATGGATCGACCCTTGCGGCTGTTATTATTTAGCCACGAGCTCCTCTGAGTATTGAAGCCATATATTAGTATAACTGGAGGCGATCGTTTATTACTATCCTGAATAATAAATTTCTTTGTTATTAAGCTGTAAAACCTGACCTAACACTCCAATTTCCAATTTTGTTGACAATGATCATACCTTGTTTTTGTGTTTTAATCTACCCGCACTGATATGATAATTAGTAATAAGATTTATTGTTCTCATGTAAGTGACGATTGTCTTAATGAGAAATAAAGTTCTTTAAACCGAACACTCAATCTAGGGACCTACACACCCTAGGCACCGTGAAACGCCCTGAAATTCAGGATCTAACATAAAATTCCCCTGTTATTGATTATCTATACAATGTTATTTCACCCGACAGCATAATATTTTACTACCCAAGACGGCACACATACAAACGTCGACGTACGTTCATGTATTTGCACGCACACATACGTCGTGTGTGTGTGGATTTACTCGTGTGTGGGTTAAGAAAAATACTCGTGTCGCGGGCTTTTCTCGGGAACAGGAATGGTAAGGAGTGGATGTTGTTTGTATTTTTTTTTTAGTAAGTTTTATTGTGATTTTGGTTGATTATGTTTGTTGTGACTATATTATTTTTTTGATGATTCAAGTAAACACAAATAAAAAAGGTAACGCCATAAGCAGTAGAATAAGTACTAGATTAGTTGTTATGAGCAGGTAATAAATATTTTTGTTTCCTATTTAATTGAACTTTGTCCATATCAAACAAAGGTTATACCTTATTCCTACTGTTTCATTGCAGAAAATTTATTTTATATTTTTAATCAAAGCTATTACAAATAACCTCCCAATTGCCATTATAAGAACAATTGAATAAACAGAATTACGCAATAACATAATTTCTTTTACAATTGCGACTTTTTTCACAACCACGAAAATATTTATTCACAATTCCACTCCATGCCTTTAGCCATTTCCCTCCACGTACATACATATAAGTCTTCTCCGACGTCACACGTGCATATCACATTCTCCCTCTTCCCCACAACGTTAGAAAGAGACGGAACTTCAGTTTAGGACTAACATTTTATATGTTGGCTGGGTCATGGATATAAAAATCGTTTTCTCGACATACATATAGCTAGACGTGTACGAGTATATGTTCGTAAGTGCGTCAGTAAAGGCATTAGGTATCCACTATAACGTGGAAATATGGTCATTGTACTGCTATTTTAAAGATGATTGTCTTTTATTACGTTGCTAAAATGTTGTTTTAAAGTTTCTTGGAAGAATATTCTAAGATATTTTAGTATTAAGGCGTAAGCAAAGAAAAGCCTTGACTTTTCCTAACATAGAAGTCGCAAAATATGAATTATAATTGTCCACATTTAAACAATATTGAACCACACGACAATTTTTTTTTTTTTTTTTTTTGTTTTACTGTTTTTGAAGAATAGGTACTAATTTAAAACTACTATTACTAGAATAATATTTTTTCTTTTAAAAAAAGTAAAAAAACTAAATTTGTCGTGTGGTTCCATTTTGCATAAATGCGGACAATTGTTGATACCTATGAGTGAAATTAAGGGAAAAGTATCATCCTCTACGAATCTAATAATAATGCATAGAAAAACGTACTTTAATCCAATTTTCCTAAACTTCACACACAATATTGAGACCATTTTTTTTTCTCTGAGATGGGTTTGCTCTTGACTATACTCTAGATCAGAGGTGACAAAAGCAAAGTCTACGATGAAGTAAGCTTACCCAGAAGAAGCCTGTTCACTCTAACTTAGAAGAGACCACTTGACCATTGCCAGTTCATAAAGAGATGACAATCTAGAAACACCTATTCTCATTTCCCTTAACTTGCTGTTCAAATCTTCTGCCAATAGCTGTTTATCCATGCTAATTAAACTGAAATGTGATCTCAGAGACTCTTGATATTAGCTTCCTTATATAGGGTGACTGGTAATTAGTGACCGATACTTAAACGCACGATTGTACTCATGATAACGAATAACTTTTACTATGGGACCAACCCTGAAATCGCGAAAAAAAATAATCTGCTTCTGCCTACATTTATGTTGGCATAACTCGTCAAAATGTACTCGAAAACTCTTATTAAAGCGTCATTTTTATTTTTAACGCTATCAGGATATGATAGAAAAAAAAAATATTAGTAATTTGTGTGTCTGGATTTGTTCCCGGGTGATGGCAATAGGTTCGCTCTCTATTACACGGGACTTAAACATAACTGGCAAAATGTGGGAGTACTACAGGTACAGCTCTGCCTAACCCTTCGAGGAAACAAGGCGTGATATTTTGTTATGTTATTTGCAAAGATCTTAAAAATAAAGTAGTGCGCTATGTTTGGCCAATAATGACACACAAATGATTGATATTATTAAAAACGATTAAACGCTTAGCAGCCTTAGTGTACGGCCTGAGTGCACGCTCGATTTGAGCGTCCGGCGGGGCGGGGCGTGCGACGTTCGTGTTAATCACATGCAAACACTCGTGAGTGTCCTGAGTGACGGCCGAGCGGCGCTCGGTGAACGCTCTTCGCCGCTTGCACGCAACGCTGAACGCCCCGCTGGACGCTTTTTCACTGGGGTCGTACCTAATAAATATTTTACACATGACTTATACCGGAGTTATAACTCCAGAGGGGCTCGTGGTTAAGTCAGCCGCACGGGTCGATCGATCAGGTTAAGCTACGCTAGCCGCGGTGGGTCCGTGGATGGGTGGCCATCTTTATACTGCATGCCTCGGAAAGCACGTTAAGCTGTTAGTCCCGGCTGTTGTTCGTGGATCTTTGACTGTTGTTACAGGTCGTCAGAAGCCTGAAAGTCTGACAACCAGTCTTACGAAGGAGTATCATAATATCCAGTTACTTCGTTGTGGACATCAGATAGGCAGTCGCTCCATGTAAAATACTGGTATTCAGCTGCTACCGGTTAGACTGGAAGCTGACCCCGATATCGTTGTTAAAAGGCTAGGCAAATGATATTGGCAAAACATAGCGCGCTACCTAATTTGGTAAGATTTTTGCAAATAACATAATAAAACAACTCGCCTTGTTTCCCCGAAGGGTCGTTGGGCAGAGCTGATCATAGTACACCCACATCTTTTAAAATAATCGTGTACAAGAAACTTTCTTAAAAAAAGTATTTCTTTCTTTTCTCAAAAAAGTTTTATTAATTTAAAAAGGTAAACAATCAAGTGTTGCTAAAAATATTAAATTATCTGTTCATTACAGCACTGCCAACAGAAAGATGGCCTGGAATACGCCGCGTGGTCGCGACCACGGGGCGCCATGGCCATCAAGCAGGGCTATGAGGTGAGATGTAGTGATCGAATGTGGTAGCTATGCAGTAGAGATTTTGTTTTGTTAATTGAATGTAAGTGATCGAATGTGGTTAGAACATTCGGCAGGTGAACGTTAGAGGAATCAGTGACATATTTTCTAATAGTTATTTTACCTAGTTGAATGTAATTCTTGTAGAGTTTTTGCTGTAAGTTTGCGTTTTTAGATGTTTTGATTCATAGTTCATTATGTGTTGTATTCTTTTCATTTTTGTTGAGCTGCTTTCGATAAAATATACAAACCCCACAGGATTATTATTGTTGGGAACGCACCTGTTAATATAGTTTTAAGTTTGTCAAAATAAAATAAATATTAAATATTGCATGATACCTAGTAGAAGGAGCATGTAAGAGTAAAACGATTTCATTTGAATTTCTGAAACAGATCTAAAATCATCAATCAGGTTTTAACGCCTCGTTTTCGAGAATTCTGCTAATTATTTTAAGAATCCTCTAGTTTTGTGACGAGGAGTTGGCTCAGGTGCTCCATCAATCCCTACCTAGTAGTTAAAGGGCCGATTCCACTGGTTGAAATTTAAAAGTGAGCAATTTACTGTATTTTGAGAAGCTATTTTGCTCTCCACGCCGAATATCCTCATCAGATCTTCACCAATGTTTTATGAGACCAACTTAAAGTTATTACCTTTCAAATAAAAAAAGAATCATTGAAATCGGTTGTCATAAGGTGGAGATATCCAGTAGCCCCTTTTGCCCCTTCTTGAAGTTGAAAAAACCCCCTTTTTTTTAAATGGCATCTCGTAGTTGACCTAGAGAGGTCGTGACTACTTAACCGGACTATCCTGTGGCTGCCTTAAGATGACTCAAAGCCTCCAGCCAGTCAAAAAACCTGTATACCAAGTTTCGTCCAGATCGGTTGTAAAATACGACCTGTAGAGGAGTACCAACAAACTGACAGACGAAAGCAAATTTTGCCAGACTTGAAGCAGAGCTTGGTGGAGAATATGTCACCACCGTGTCATGGATGTGGTCACCAAAGCCAAAAAAGAAATTGATGTGGCAACATGATATGTTTTTAGTTATTCCTGTATTACTATTTAATGTGTACCTAGTTCGTAGAATCATAACATGTCATGATTATGTACTCAAAGTTTATTACTTTATAACTTCTAATTGCATAGTATTAATTATTTCACTGATTGATTCGAAGCACCTAGGGTAATTACAATACAATGTAATATAATTGGTTCAACTTTATGATTCTAGTTTAGCTGCTATAATTTAAGTTATAAGTATAACAGTTGCTACTTGTTATTTGTACTGTAGTATTTAGGTAATAATTGTTGTTTAGAAATGTTGTTTTTCAGTATCTTAGTGGGTGTAATTTTCTAACGCAGAAACAAAAAAAACTTCTTTCGATCTTTCTGCCTAGCCTTTACCCAACTATGTTGGGGTCGGCTTCCAGTCTAACCGGATGCAGCTGAATATCAGTTTTTTACATGGAGCGACTGCCTATCTAACCCCCACAACACAGTTACTGGGTAATACGATACCCCTTGGTAAAACTGGTTGTCAGACTTTCGGGCTTCCGACGACCCGTAACGACTGTCAAAGATCCCCGAATGACGTGCTTTCCAAGGCAGGGAGGAGTCTCGGTATGTAAAGATGGTCACTCATCCATAGATCAACCTCGGCAAGCGTAGCTTAACCTGATGGATCGACCCGTGCAGCTGCTATTACTTAAACTTATAAAACATTTAAGTGCAATTTTCGGTAATTGACTATTGTTTGGCTTAAGTTTCACTGTTCATTCAACAGTTGTTTAAATGTTTATTGTCATATTTGTCTATTAAGTAGATAGCTGAAAGTTAATAGTTACTGCATAAATATGAGCTAACATGAATACATTTATGTTTAGCGTTTCACATTTAGCCAAAATTCAACCATTGTTTACTATATTTAACCATTTGGTTGATTTAACTACGGATCAAAAAACCGGCCCTTAGCATCTAGTATTTGGGTATAGGTGAAAAATTCTAGCAATAGCTTTAATCTGCATAATTTTGTACATGTTTATAATGTTTTGCAAATTGTGAACATAGTACTCAATACTCAATACTCAAATCTTTATTAGCATTCCATATGTTACATAACAGGTGGTACAAATTACATAAAGTATAGACACAATATGGACCCGAAGGGCACAGCTTAAAGAGGTTCGGAGAGAAACTTAAGAACTATGTAGTCATTACAAAAATTTTAATAATTATATTTAACATTTGGCAACATTTTGTTCAACATTCTCGAAAAAATTAAGCTAACATTTACACTTTGCACCTCCAAAATTAATCAATGCCATTCCCAGTAAACTGAACGCCAAGTGTGGTCAACCCACCCCCCAAGTGCCGCAGCATAACAGCACAGATTTGCAAATCAACATAAGTATTCCTTAGGGTCCCCCCACACTTGTGAACTCGGGTACTATGACAAAAGACGCTCATTTGCAACTGTCCTATGCAGGAACACGCCTCCATTGCTTTTATTTTGAACTGCGTGTGTCTGCGGTGGTATTCTTAATTGTGTAGCTTTTCGAGTGTTAGTATTAATGTTTTTTAAGATAGTTTTGATGTGCTTTTTAGGGTTCCGTACCGAAATGGTAAAAATGGAACCCTTATGGTGCGACTCGGTCTGTCTGTCTGTCCGTCTGTATTTCAAGAACTACTATTGTGATAGCAATTATATAGTAGTTCCTTTTTACTTGAATTTTGGAATAGTTTTAGATGACGTTTGCCCAACTATTTTACAAATAAGAAAGAAATACAAATTTATATATTTTTTGTGCAACAGGGACTGAAAGGGGGTATACAAAATTCGAAGAGTGACTACTAGGGCATATGGGGTATCAAATAAAAGAGCGCTGTTTGTACATTCTAAAAAAAATTCCTTTTTTTTTTAGGCCGCATAGTTTTCGATTTTGATAAAAAATGTAAAAAAAAGTACCGTTCCCTCCTTATCTCCGAAGTTTGCATAGAGAAAAATTTGAAATTATTCTATGTGATAGAAGTTTATGCAAAGATTTGAAAGATTGTTTGGACGTATATACTTATTTTTTACAATTAACGCCATCTATTGTCAAGTATAAAATTCATACACAGGCTCATAGGCAGGAAATGTTTTTTGATTTTCTAACAATTTTCGACAATTTACCAGTAATGAAATAGGAGTACATAATGAGTACAAATTTTTAGGCATGCTCCCGTTTCATCAACTTCTATGTCAGCTGGAATTTTAACGTGGTCGTGCTGGGCAGGAATCTTACCAGCACGACCTGTAGGTATATACTCGTATATCTAGGATAATTGAGAGGTATAAAATTTATAATTAGTGGTGTAACATAGTACAAATTAAAAGGATTTTATTACCATCTAAAGTTATAATTAATGCGTTCATAGTCGTGCTACGAAGTACAACTCTAAGGCATGTGTTCACCAACATTCAAACCACTGGTTAGGTATTTAAACAGTTGGTTTATCTCAAATTTCCTAAGAAAAGAACTGAAAAAAATCTAAACAGCTGTTTTTAAGTCGGTGAACTCCGCCCTAAGGGCTGTGTTTACCAACATTCAAACCGCTGGTTAGATATTTAAACAGTTGGTTTATGTCAAATTTCCTTTCAAATTTGACATAAAACAAATAGGTATTTAAATACCTAACCAGTGGTTTGAATGTTGGTGAACACAGGCCTAAGGGCTGTGTTCACCAACTTTTAAAACGGCAGCTTAGATATTTAATCAGTTCTTTCCTTAGAAAATTTGACACAAACCAACTGTTTAAATACCTAACCGGTGGTTTGAATGTTGGTGAACACAGCCCTTAGGAAACTGTTCCCGGTCACCCGATGGTTCCTGCCTATGCAGGTACTGATATCATATTGTGTCTAGCACAAACAGCCAGTCGGTACAGCGTACTTTAGTCCTGTCTGCATGTCTCTGAAGTAGAATGATAAATATCCAATGTCTTTGATCGATTTGCGACTGAACATAGACTACAGTAGAAATACGTTGGCTGATGTAATATTATGATAGACACGGACCATGAAAAATTTTGGCGAATTTCGCGAAAATGTTTGCTAAGAGGGTTGATGACATTAATAGCTTGATGTTTTAGTTTCAAATTATATGTAAGTTTTATTTCATCCTACTGATATAATGTATAAATGTGAAAGTTTGTGAAAATGTTTGGATGTTTGTTACTCAATCACGCCAGAACGGCTGAACGGATCTGGATGAAATTTAGCACCGAGATAGATTATAGTCTGGAATAGCACATAGGATACTTTTCATCCCGGAAAAATGTACGTTTTCCGTGGGATAATTTCCAACATCCACGCGGGCGAAGCCGCTGGCAAAAGCTAGTATACAATAAATGTTTAATAACAATATGTGTATATAACACAACTAACTATTTACATCAGGTACAAATTTAAATGACTAACTAACTATACATACAAATAAATATAAAAACTAAGAAATTTATATGCGTCGAAATACCTACTCTTCTGCATCGCTGTCATCCAGCAACATGCCCAGAAGACTGGCAGCATTGCCACGTTGAATGGCAATTCTAATTCTTTGGCCAAAGAACCAGCCAGCCCTCTGGTCACGTGAAGTGTCGACCAGTCAGCGAGATATTTCCTTAAAAAGAAGACTGCATTCAGGCCCCATGACTCGAGCGTTTCGACTCCAAACTGTGTAAAGCTGTAGTTACTGTCTCAGCAGCCGTAGCAGCGGCGCCAGCACATCACGCTGAGCTTGGAACATGAGATGGTGCAAGGGTGTCGACACAGGTTGCGTCCCACACCAGAGGCCTACCCACTTTCCAAGGCGACAATGTCATACCGTCTGGTCTCTTGTCATCGTCACGTACCAAGCCGCTGCTGTTCCCACTGCTGGGACGCAGGCTTCCTCTCTTCAAAAGGGAGTGGGCTGTAATCCACAACGCGGGCCCAGTTCGGGTTGATAGATTTCACATGTCTTCGAATTTTTGGTTCTAGAACATGCCGGTTTCCTCACGATGTATTCCTTCACCATTTTGAGAGCAGTGTAATGAAATTATTTACACAAAGAAAAGCGCCTGCCTTTGTTCGAACCCTCGATCTCGACCACGAACTCGTAAGTCAGGGCTCACTGTTACCACTGCGCTGCTCTCAAATTGAACATCTAAGCATTATCCATTAGAACTTCTTCGGTTCATTCTGCATCGTAGCTGCAGCTTTTTGCATTGGTACTCAGTAGGGTTTTATTTTATTCGCCGCACGGGTCGACCTTCAAGGTTAAGCAGTGCTCGCTGTGGTCGATCCGTGGATGGATCAATTACGTACCGAGACCCCTCCATGCCTCGGAAAGCACATTTAGCTGTTGATCCCGGCTGTCATTTGTACCTTCATCTTTATTATTATCTTTGACAGTCATTACGGGTAGTCAGACTGACGCCTGAAAGTCTGACAACCAGTCTTGTGTTATGGAGGTCAGATTAGCAGTAAGTTGCTCCATGTAAAATACTGGTATTCAGCTGCATCTGGTTAGACTGTAAGCCGAGCCCAGCATGGTTGGGAAAAGGCTAGGCAGATTGATTGAGGATTGTATTTTTGAAGATAAATCTTATTAAATGATAGGATTTCGATACGACCTGCTTTTATTACAATTCCATAATCGCCTAAGAGGCGGCGTAACACCACCTAAAATCAATTACTTTTGTCAAAGACCACGAAAGATTTCAATTACTACGTATCTACTAACTTCCAGATCGAATAAATCTCACAAATCACCATTATTATAATAAAAAAAAGATTAGTTCTTTCCTTTAACCCTAAAACGGCGAAGTGGGTCGAAAAACACCCGGGTTGTTTGTTACCCGGCGAGCAGTTTACGTCAAAAGTCACCATTAGCCTTCGATAGATGGCGTTGTACTAAAGAATTTTGTCCAATGATGACTGCAGTGTATTTCGCCATTTTACGACGCAAACATAAAAGTTTTCAAGAATATTGTGCGACCTATATACCATGTTGCTTTTATGCAACGGTTTAGATGAGTTATATGATGACAGTTTTTGTTTGTATAGTCTAAGTACCTACCTATGTAGATAGCAATATATGCAAAGAACGCGAAAGAGACTAGATCCTTTCTGAAAGGTCAATCAAGTCTCTGAATAGTTTACTTACCTACATACTGTAGATATCTACTACAAATAAATAAAATTTAAGTGTCTCTTTGTAATGTCAAAATAATAAAAAAACTGCTTTTTGTACTAAATGCGTATGAAAGTATTTACGGTAATTATAATCAAAAAAACAATTGTTAAATTTTTTGTCTGTCTGTTTGTTTCGGCTAATCTCCGAAACGGCTGGACCGATTTTGATGACTTTCACTGGCAGATAGCTGATGTTTTAAGGATTACTTTTATTTTGGAAAAGGAATTATGGTTCCGCGCAAAAATAAATAAAACCTATGAAATTGTGATCAACAGTGGTCGGAGTAGGTAGAGCTGTTTGGGGTGAATGACCGCAAACATTGATGTTAACATGGATATGCCTCTGTAATCCCGGGATTTTGAAATTGTCGATTGATTTAAGTGAGTTAATATGGGTAAGTGGGCAGTTATGAGCAGGTAGTAGGTGAGCACCCAAACAGTATATACTTACTTATATACACACACAGGGATCCTGGAATGTTGTTAGAGGTAGCTTCGTGAAATATGAATTAATTAAGTAAAACTGTTAGAAACAATACTAAATATACTTTACTGAACAAGGAAATATTATATATTTCTATATTATTTTTTATAATATTTGGCATATCCATGTTATGTCCGCATGTCGCAAGTAGCAAAAACAGCTCTACCTACTCCGACCACTAGTGATCAACATCCTATTCCAATAGGGAAGTATTACATTATACATTACGTGGATCCACGCGGGCAAAGCCGCGGGCTACAACTAGTCTTATCTTATATACGAGTATAAGGCAATTAAAGTTGTTGAATGAATTGGCAGAATTCTGTATTTTGTTTAGTCACTGTCAGCATCTATATCTATACAAATAAATAAAATCAACAAATGCATATGAAAGTATTTACGGTACTTATAACAAAAACCCTTTTTTTTTGTCTGTCTGTCTGTCTGTTTGTTCCGGCTAATCTCCGAAACGGCTGAACCGATTTTGACGGGACTTTCCCTTTCAGATAGCTAATATTATAAGAAGCAAATTAGGTTACTATTATTTTAAAAAAAGGATTAGAGTTCCGTGCAAAATAATTAAAACTCTTGAAATGGTGAAAAAATCCGCGGGCGGGTGCTTCATCGCGGCGGGTCGGGGGACGAGGGAGTTTTGTTAAAATATTTCTGTTATTTTATCTATATTGTGTATCTTACGACGTACACGCGAACGAATTCTCGGAGCACAGCTAGTTTATAATAAATATTAAATAAGTATAAGTAAGTAACGTAAATAATGTCTGCCAATATTACACGAAACACTGACTGATTTGTAAACAATAAACTGTATGATAAAATCAATCTGCCTAGCCTTTTCCGAACTATGTTGGGGTCGGCTTCCAGTCTAACCGGATGCAGCTGAATACCAGTATTTTACATGGAGCGACTGCCTATCTGACCTCCACAACCTAGTTACTGGGTAATACGATACCCCTTGGTAAGACTGGTTGTCAGACTTTCGGACTTCTGACGACCCGTAACGACTGTCAAAGATCCACGAATGACAGCCGGGACCAACTGCTTAACGTGCTTTCCGAGGCACGGAGGAGTCTCGGTATGAAAAGATGGTCACCCATCCACAGATCAACCCCGGCCAGCGTAGCTTAAGCTGATGGATCGACCCACGCGGCTGTTATTACTTAGCCACAAGCTCTACGTAAACTATATGATAAATGATATTTATATTCAGCAAACTGATTATAAATCTTTTTTTTTAAACTAGGTGAGGTCTGTGTTTCCTGTCTGACTACCTACCATTAAGAAGCAACAAACATGAAACATTTGATATTATTATTATAATTTTCCTACATATACTTACATATACTTACTTTCAGCAATAGTGTCTCAGTGGTAGGGCAGCCGTCGTTGGTTCTGTCTGAGTTCAAACCCAGGCAGGCATTCTACAGGCATGATACTTCCCTTTGTTTAAATCGTTTCATCTCCATCATCGCAACACGTTTTCTTTTTTCAATCTCCAATCTCCCCTGTCAACCTTCACGCTATCATTCACTCTCTTCTCTTTCATATCATTCCTTACATAATCCATCCACCTTTCCTTTCGCCTTCCACTCCCTCTCCATCCATCAACGTTTATAATCATCTCTCTTTCAAATGATTTCCTTACAACTTTTCTGCCACTGGCGCCACTTTCAAACTTCCCATTTCTTACTTTATTATCAATTTTTGTTACTCCACCTATCCATCTCAACATTCTTATCTCCGCTGCTTGTAATATTTTTTCATCCGTCTTTTTCACCGCCCAGCATTCCGATCCAGACAGTACGACAGGCCTTATCATGGACTGGTAAATTTTCCTCTTTAACTTGAGGGGCATCCGTAGGTCGCATGTTGCTCCTGTGACCTATGGTCATATAATTCGTTTCATCACCATTGAACCCAAAATGGTGAATGAAAACATTTTGAAAACTGGCACGTATTAGACCCGAAAATACACCAAACCATATTAGGCCCGCCTCGTGGTGGAGTATGGCCCACTCCTCACAAGAGAGGAAGCCTGAGTTCCAGCAGAAGCAAAATTATAGGCTGATTGTGTATTATGTTTATACATGTGACGGCCTCTTTGGTCTAGTAAAGCAAGCCCTATTGCTTAAGAGCGCCCATCATACTTTCACACAAACGCTCGTACGTGATTATAGCGTTGTAACATAACTTTCTAAGAAATTTTTGAACTAATAGATATTTTGTGCACTGATCTAGGTTTCTATGAAAGCGAAAAATAAAAATTTGGAGAAACAAATTCAGTATAAGGCTACAAAAATCTGCTATTTTGCACAATTTTTACCTGAACTTTGGCCGTTCATAATGTACTCATAAATTGTAAAAGTAAAGAAAACATATCGATAGAAACATCGCACATGTAATGGAGATTCTAAATGACAAACTTTTATTTCACAAACTTGTAAGGCTTGCTAAAAAACACGTATTTCCTGGAACAAGTTTCATAAAAATTCCGCTCAGTATTTTTCGTTCAATGTGGTCGCGTTCTCACTTGCTTGTTAGTCAACGGGCGTTGCGCTGAATGAAACAACAAGCTTTTCGACCATGCTCGCGTTGACGATAGATGGGCTAGGAAGGGCCCTCTTAAGAGGGAAGCGTTAGGGTAGCCCGCGAAATTCATATTTTTTAGGTTTTTTGCAATTTACAAGTCAGTATTAAGTTTTATGTTAAATAAAGCATGATTCGCGACTGTAACAAATATGTATTTAGATAATTATGTCAAGATTTCATAATATATATTTCATATAATAGTCATTCATTAGGATTACCTGGTCTTAAAGAATTGTATTGATGTCATTTATTATTATAATTCTGTAAATACACAACTTGTTCAATATACAACTTAATACTGACTTGAGAAAATTTGAATTTCACTGGCTACCCTGGCGCTTTTGCCTTAACATGAGGTCCTAGGTTCGATTCCCAGGTGATGTTTTCTGTCAGGAATTTCTCAGTAGCTACCCGGTGTCTGGGTTTTTGCCCGGTTATTGGCAAATAGGCTCGCCTCCTGTTACATGGGACTTGAACTTAACTGGCGAAATATGGATGTACATCGAGCTACTACAATCTGTCAAATTTCTTTAATACTTTCAACTTTATCTCTAAAGCATTAGGTTCAAAGTTGCTTGGGAAAATTTTACAGTTTCGGGTAGCTTGACATTAATATTGTACTAACATATAAAAAAGAAATCTTGATGTTTTGTCTAGTCCTAAAAACGATGCCAAGCTGGGGCGGGTCACTAGAATCTATACCTACTACGTAATAATAAAGCTGAAGTGTTTATTTGTTTGTTTGGACGCGCTTATCTCTAGAACTACCGGTTGGGTATGAAACACATGACAGTTTCTGGCAACTTGATGTGCTTGCGTCTGTACAAAAGGTACATCTCTGTTTAACTACTTGGGGAATATAAGCGTGATATTTTTAACCGACTTCCAAAAGGAGGAGGTTCTCAATTCGTCTGTATTTTTTTGTTTTTTACGCGATTACTCAAAGACGGATGGACCGATTTGGAAAATTATTTTTTTGTTTGAAAGGGTATACTTCCGAGGTGGTCCCATATAAATTTTATTAACTTTGCTTGGGGAGTTTTTGAGTTAGCTTCAATAATGCGTATATTTCCCACTTATTTTATATGGATGATGTGATGATGTTTTAATAACTTCCTATCACTGTTATTTACATGACTATATCTACAATTATTGTGCTCAATTATGTATTCGAATTGGTGTGGGGTAGGTTCCACAACTAAAAAGTGAAAAATAAAAACTTTTTAGCAAAAAATAAAACCGACTTCTAAAACAAAACACTACAAAGTGAAAAATAACTTTAATTTCGGAAGTCGGTGGCAAAAAACGAAAATACAAAACCAAAGACACCGACTTCCGAAATTAAAGTTATTTTTCACTTTGTAGTGTTTTGTTTTAGAAGTCGGTTTTATTTTTTGCTAAAAAGTTTTGTTATATTTATACCTACCTACATATTCTCAAACAAAAGCCAAAATTAAATCTATCGGACACAAATATCAATTCCAACCCTCACATAGTTACAGTTTGTACCCACAACTTAACCCTAAACTGCGGATGCGATTAATACTAAAATTAAATTTCACATCTCACGTCCAGGGGGCGTTTTCTGAACTAAATTAATTCGCAACGAATACCGTCCTCTGGTCCCGCCGACCTCCGAATAGTCAATGATTTATTAATGTTATAGTTTCGGGTTCAGTTTTGAATTAGGAACACGAATCGTGTGATTTAAAATTTGAGATGGTAACAACAGGATATTAGGAACAGAATTGGAATATTAAGATTTAGTTTTACGGTGGTACGGACTGCTATGATTAAAATTAGATTATTATAATTGTGTTCATTAAACTCAAGGGGAAGATTTATAAAACAATGGTTAGACCTGCTGTCTTGTATAGATCAGAATGTTGGGCCATAAAAAGAATGAATGAAAGGCAATTGCATGCAGCCGAGATGAGAATGCTAAGAGGGATGTGTGGTATTACGCAAATAGATAGAATAAGAAATGAGTATGTAAGAGGAAGTCTGAAAGTGACACCGGTGACTGAAAAGTTGTGTGAAAATCGGTTGTCATGGTATGGGCATGTGATGCGGAGGAATGAGGAAAATGTCGTCAGGAAAGTGTTGAGTATGAACGTGGAGGGCTATACGAGTAAGGGAAGACCAAAGAAACGATGGATGGACTGTGTGAAAGATGATATGGCCAGAAAGGGAGTGACTACCGAGATGACGACTAATAGAGAAGTATGGAAGAAAAAGACATGTTGCGCCGACCCCAAATAAATTGGGACAAGGGCAGTAGAATGATGATATAATTGTGTTTATTGCACAGAACACTAGTTAACGTTAAAGAACAAAGACATCAGTGGTCTAGTGTAATAGGTATTTCTTAGTTATCTCTACTCATAAAAAGCGTAGGTACGTCTAATCTTGACAACACACCACAATAATAAAACGTGTGACCTTAAGGGGACTACAGCCGGTCTATTCTGTAAAAATCTCACCGTGAACACATAGGTGAAGTAAGCTCGAAGAGAGCTGTCATTCCATATGATGCTAGGGATTGACACTATTGACAGCTTACTCCACGCTCATCTCACCTTAATTTTTCACGGTGAGATTTGTATAGAATAGCACTGCTTGACTTAAACGCAACTAAACGCAAGTTTAATATGCCTAAAAGTATATGATCTTCGACAGTAAAGAAAATCAGATAAATATATGATATTCTTCAGGATATATATTAGTTAGATAAAATTTGTAAAAACATAATACTTACAACTAATTATAATATACGATACGATAAAAAAAAAATCAGGAAGATACCTCAAAAATTTCTTTTAACGATTAAAAACCATACTAATATACTCGTACGTGAAATTATTCTGATTCTTCGTCAGATTATTCTACAAGCAATTATGGTTTAATTTTTTATTCTATTCAATAGATATTTTGTAAATAGATACGAGTAATTGCTTCATATTTTGCAATAAATTACCAGAGTCGTGTCATCGCGCTTCTCTTTCTTTTCTTTGCTGTCCGACAGTGACCGCGGATTAGGTCCTGCAGTCCCCTTAACTGTACATAATATTAAATTGTGTAGCAAGGAAGTCCCTGAACGGGAAGAACTGATAAAAAATGACGAAAACGCTGTTTGTCGTCAAAATTCTAGACATACATATTGTATGCAATAATACTAAAAAATCGACTAATTTTCCCATACTAATTAATTGACTAAAATCGACATGTTCTTATCATGTTCACTTTATACTTAACTAAATTATATGTACCTAATTGCCATCATTCTTCGCACAAAGCCAAAACCATCTCAACAAATCTAATGTCAAACATTAAATCTTATCCCTTAAACACTAAAGGGTGCATTTAAACAAATGACTTTTAGCCGTTCCTGGCTAACACGGGGTCGCTTCATTAGTTACGGTCGATTTGTCCCATGGTTGCTGGTCGCACTAAATTATGACCGTTCGACCTCTTAGTTAGTTAAAATATTAGTTTTACATAATAAGACCGGCGACGATGGTAGGGTTAATTTTATAGGATCGGTACGGTGAAAAGTGTTTTTCATGTGAGGGAAATGTTACAAAATAGTTTGTATTTTTGAATCTTTTACTTCAAGCGAAAGCGTCAAGGTAGCCCGCGAAATTTAAATTTTCTTACGTTTTTTGCAATTTACAAGTTGGTATTAGAATTGTAAAATTGAATTTCGCAGGCTACTTTGGCGCTTCCCCCTTAAACTACAGAAGAATACATTGGAGATTTGACTGTCAAATCCAATTTCTTTTTGTAACCATTTCATCGTCGCCATTCTCCTGCTCTTAACCCATTTTACTAGTATTTGTAACAGTTTATACCTTTATTATAGAAATTAACATTAGTAACTTCTACTAAACGCAACACAAGTTAATCACCTTTTCCAACCCGATTAAACCCTCTACACAGGGCATTTTTTTAAAACTAGCCAAATTTTTACAGGGTTTTCTACCCATGAATAGGAACCGCTTTCACTATAATATATGTCAGCTCTGAAATCAAGAAAAAAAAAATCAGCTGTTTCATAAATAAAAAGTTCAATACTTACTCGACCAAAATGTATGAAACAGCAGTTTTTTTTTTGTGATTTCAGAATTGGTTCCATAGTGAAAGTAGTTCATATTCATGGGTAGAAAACCCTGTGAAAATTTAGATAGTGATAAAAAAAATTGCCCTGTAGGTATATTTATCTTTGTACTACCTTTTTAGAATAATCTGAAGAATATGTGTGGTATATTACTAGTACCTGGGCAACCAATCTCTGCTCTGATTAAAATATAGAAAATGAATTTTCCCACATATGAGACCTAGCTAGATCGATTTTTCTTCCAACGTAAACCCCTATATTGCAACTTTTATAGATATCGTTAGAGCCGTTTTCGAGAACATTATTACAAACATATCTATACAAATATTGCTCATTTAATAGTATAGGATAAACTCCTCCACCTTAACAGCAAAATTCATTGCTTCATATGTTTGAAAATTTCCGCAGCCCGACAGAAAAATAAACGCAATGGATATTATTGAATTGTCAACATAAAACGAATTGTCATTTCGAGTGTTTTAGACAATTAAGGTGCTGATTAAATTCAAAGTCACGATTCTTTCTCTCGAATATCTGACGCCATAACTGTTGGGCTACTAAAGTTTTTCTTGCCACAACCTTGCCAAACTATCTACCCGTGTGTCACCCTCCCGAATGATTTATCAGACCACACTTCTGTGACTCACAGAGTCTACGACTGACCACCGTCCCTTCGTCCAATGTTATTTATTAAACTTTAACTTGCTCATGATTTGTTAGCACTGTGGGTAGTCGTAAATTATCTATTAATAGATTGCATTTGTTAATTTATTAGATTTTAGATTGTTAGGTTAAGAAATTGTGTTCCGTTGTTATTGAATTTGTGTTGCTTATGGCTTAAGCTGCATTTTTGGTTGGTACTCGCAATTTAGTTTCTTTTTCTGTTTAAGCATGTCAGTGGCGGTACTAATGCCTTGGTCACACGTACCAAGTAGATGGGCGAGACAGCAAAATGATACTAGGCCGAGAGAGTTGGGTAGATGAGTAGATGTTTACACGTATTTTTTTACTTGGCACTGAGTAAGTCAGTCAGTTCAGTTTCGACGCTGCAGACTAGCGAGACAATGGATCGCAAAACGATAATTAGAAACTTTACGGTAGCGTGCTGCGAGCAACGTGAGTACGCACCGAGTGCATGTTTTTACGAGGGGGCAAGTGCGGTGAAGCGCGGGGGTGGGAACTCGGTCTAGTACGGTCTAGTAGAACAGGGTCCGAGTGACTGTCTCGCCCTTCGTGTTTTTTAACTCGGCCGAGCTCTCGGTGATGTGTTTACACACGTACCGAGCACTCGGCCGAGAGCGCTGTCTCGCCACTATCTCGCCCACCTACTCGGTGCACGTACATGGTTGTTAAAATTGTTTAATAAGTAATGAGATGTGCAATAAGTAGCCCGCAGTTTGGGTCGGAGATCGTGCATTTTTATTTCTTGATTCAAGCCCGTTGGCACTCACTGACATTCTACTTTACACTGACAGTTGCATTGACACTATATATGTAGTTAATTTTAGGGTGTAATTGCATTTGCACCCTACAGTATGATCCAGACATTACTCGGTACTTGTGATCAAGGCATAAGGAATATTTCACTAACAACGACTATCACAACGATTATCTGAAATCTATCGAAAATCGCAATGTTATTGCAGCATCATTCAAAGACGAAAGAGGGTTTATTTACTTCGTCAGTCTCATTGCTATTGAATTTGTTGCGCCGCATCGTCTTGCCAACTTAACGAGAGTAATTAATTCTCAACTTTCAAATGGAGTTCTAATGTTATTAAATTCTTAATATCTACTGGATTATTTTTTTTTTACCGTCTTGAAAAAATAAGGTACAATAAGTGAACGGAGTAGAAGCCTATGGCATACTAAGTTTTTGTTTTTTAATAGCTTAGACAAAAATTGCTTTACATTTGAAGTAAACTAGAACAATAAAAACAGATATTTTGAAAAAGTTTTATATATCGTTATAAAATATCGCAATTCAAATCATACGCACTACGCAGCGAGCGTAGTGCGTAAGGTTTGAGTTACGATATTATTTAAAAAAAATTGCTAGGTATGCCATAGGCTTCTACTCCGTTCACCTAATATACCCTATTTTTTCAAGACGGTACAAAAGTCACCCAGTATAAACATCCTGCTGCTCCGAACACCCCCTCATATTCTCCACAATTCCTGACCATTATACAACCCAAAATAACCAATCTTCTCTCATTCTCTTCCAGGCCAAGATGAGCACAGGAGATGGAACAGTGGGAGGCCACCAGAAGACTGATGACCGTCTTGGACATCATCAGTCTATGAGTCAGATGTTGTACGGAGCCGGTCTGGGGCCAGGACGATCAGGTTGGTATTGTATGTACCTGCATTCTTGAGTGTAGTGTTTTTTTAAGTATATTTTGTAGTGAGTAGGTATTAAAAGAGACCTTCTCGCTCTCCCCTCTGCTGTCTTATGTTATTAAAAGGGAAAAGCGAAAGTAGACAAGTCTGTGGAGTTTCGCTAGCTAATTTAATTTGACCCTGTATTGTTTCTTTGCAACTATTTTCTCCTTGACAAATACTAACTTGCCCACCGTCTTCTTCCAGGCTCATCGTCATCATCTCCAGTGGGGGGCTCCAACACCGGGTCCGGGCTGCTGGTGGTGCCCCAACCCCTGGGCAAGGGTCCCACCAAGCTGCAGCCGCTGCATGCACACGCTAGGAAGTATCACTGCAAGATGTGTCCTCAGGTACGTGGCAACATCATTTTTACATGACAAACAAAGCATACCTACTTTAAAAGGTAACTAACGGATATTGTCAATGTGGGATGACTCGAAATTAAGTCGGATTTTCGGTTAGAAAGGAAGAAAAGTTTATTTGTTACAGAAACACGTGCATACAAAAATATAATTAACTCGAATTTTACAAAAAGAAAAATTAAAAAAAAAATTATAGATCTGCAAACAAATCACGAGCACAAAACAAAAGTCGGCAGCTGCTGGCACATCATGACTGTGACAAAAACGCTTCCACCCAGCATGATGGAGTGCTATGGGGGGCCCACAGCACAGCGCTGATTTTCAGCTTGACAATGGTTATATTATAACACTCGCCTTATCTACTCCAATTCTACTGTATTCGTAGCCACAGCGGCCGTTTATCCACCGCCACGTCAACGGTATGTCAACGAGAACGAGACAACGGCGCCGAAGTAGCAATACATACTTTTTCTATGGCCACGTGTCTACTTGTGCAGTGTCAAAAGAATCATCAAAATTGGTTCATTAGTTTTTGAGAAAATCATGGACATACAAACATACTTACATACATACGGGTCGAATCCTTTTTTGAAGTCGGTTAAAAAACGACTGCCCGAAGACGGCATTTCTAGGACATTGCTTGACCTTTGGAGTTTAAATACAGGTACTTTTCGGGGAGAGTACTAGGAACCTAGCAATTCAGAGAGCTTAATGCTAAATCTATATATTATTATATTATATAAAAACTTTTTTTTCCAAAAATCAACCGACTTCAAAATAAACCCCACAAAGTGAATAATAACTTTAATTTCGGAAGTCGCTGTCTTTGGGTTTTAATTTATTTTTTTTTGCCACCGACTTCCGAAATTAAAGTTATTATTCACTTTGTGGTGTTTTTTTGAAAGTTGGTTGATTTTATTGGAAAAAAGTTTTTTATTTTTCACTTTTTAGTGAGTCAGTTTGTAATTTTATCTAAGTTACAATAACGTAATGTCAAATGCTCATCACCTTTTACAAAATATTTCTTTTCCCGATGCAGGGACGTTAATTGTTGAGGAGTTCTCCTGGTAAGTACCAGGAGAACTCCACATCAGCATAAGCATTGTGACGAGCATAAATTACTTAGCAATCATTATTAAAGTAGGTACCTAATCGAATCGCAACCCTTGAAATAATTATTATTATTAGTAGTTCCGGTGGCCATCTGTGATCTTCATCATCAGTCCCACTTCGCCAAATGGTGCTTTCCAAGAACAAATGCACGAGTTACTATAAAAAATACCCAAATCGCTATAGGTGGTGTGCCTATAATATTTGAGGAGTTCCGTCGATTTCTCCAGGATCCCATCATCAGATCCTGACCTGATGACTATGGCACCACCTAGAAAGTATACCCTTGCAAACAAAAAAAGAATTTTCCAAATCGGTCCAGCCGTCTTCTAGTAATCGGGGAACATACATAAAAAATGTTCATCAAACAAACAACAAACTTTTGTTGGATCCCTTGAGATTTTGCCCACGTTATAAACATTGTTACGTGTCTTATGACTTCCACGCGAACGAAATCACAGGCAGAAGCTAGTAGGTTGATATAATGAACTCTTGATAACCACTGATTCCAAGCCGATCAATCTAAAATTACATGTTCTGGTGATAGAAAACAATAGAAATCTTAAAAACACATGGAAAAATCGATCATAAATAATGATTTTTTCCACGTTTGGCGATGTTTATGGCATCTTTTATGCCTGTCGCTCCTCGGTAGTGTTGGGGTGAGATTGCGGCGATATGAAGCTATCTTCAATTCATATATTGAGTGAAGCTCAAACGTGTTCGCGGAGACACAGTGTGAGAAAAGCAGTAGATCAAGGAGGTCATCAATAAGACATTAACGCATCTGAAATATCTCTAGGCTTGGTGGTATTCAAAAAATGTTGTGGGGTGCGTGACTATGATAATACTAGCCTATTATTGCCCCACTATTGGGCAACGGCCTCTTTTTATACAAAGAAGGCATGAGCATTGATCACCACGGCGAATTAGTGGTTTCAGACTTATATTCATTAAGTCCAGGATTCCTCACGATGTCTTCCGTCGCCGATATCAGTGATGTCCAAGAACTTAGAAATGGGTATATAGGGTGTAAGTGTAAACAGTGGCAACATTGTAAGGGGTTATTGTAATCATCATTATGAACAACTTTTACTATGAGACCAAACCTGAAATCGCGAAAAAAAATCAGCTGTTCGAACATAAAGGTACTGAACAGCTGATTTCATTTTTACGGTACAGTGACTCCTTAAAAGGTTGACTCTGTTTAAACTTACATCATGTATAAGAGGAAGTCTGAAAGTCAACCCATTTCCACACAACTTTTCAGTCACCGGTGCAGACTGAAAAGTTGTGTGGAAATCGGTTGTCATGGTATGGGCATGTGATGCGGAGGAATGAGGAAAATGTCGTCAGGAAAGTTTTGAGTATGAATGTGGATGGCCATCCACATTACGCATACGACTAGGGAAAGACGAATGAAACGATGGATGGACTGTGTGAAAGATGATATGGCTAGAAAGGGAGTGACTACCGAGATGACGACTAATAGAGAAGTATTGAAGAAAAAGACTTGTTGCGCCGACCACAAATAAATTGGGACAAGGGCAGGAGAATGATGACGTAATTGCATGGATTTGAACCCAAAACTTCGTGCATGAGAGGCGAGGCTAATGAGCATCGCGTAAACCAGCTAGGACATAGGATTTTTCGTTCCTTGGACTGTAACTGGCAGTTTCAATACACGGTAGTCAAGAATAATGATATTGTAATACTAAATAAATATGGCTAGCCAGTCAACGGGTTGTTCCCAGGAGGTCCACGAATCTATTGTTCTCGAAAAAAGCAAATTCATACTTTACTTCCCAAGGGGTCCGCGACATTTTAAAATATAAAATATTTTCTTTAGACTAGTGTACCTCCTGGGAACAACCCCAGTCTACATTGTTAGGGAGTAGTTAGCCGATGACGAGTCTGGAAATGTAGGTATCTAATAGCTTGGTAAATTGTCTGGTTATTTTCACGGACCTTCCACCCATCGCAGTCCATGTCTGTGTTGCAAAAGCCTGGTAAAAGGATACGCTAAGGGCAGAAACTTGGTTATGTGTGCTAAAAATATACTTTAAAAAAAGTAAATACCGACTTCAATAACCTAAAACTAATAAAACAACTTTCATAAAAAAAAAATTAACAGCTTCTGAAGTTGGTGTCAAGCTCAGGTGCATTGAAGAATTGAAGACATCGACTTCAGAAGCTGTTCAGAAGTTTTATTTTATGAAAGTTATTATATTTTTTTTAGGTTTTTGAAGTCGGTTGTTACTTTTTTTAAAGTATATTTATTTTTCCATTTTTAGTTGAATACCTATACAATTAAATAAGCTCAAGACGAACGAAACGAAGAATTATCAAAATCCGCTTCTAAATGCCAGATATACAGTACATTTATGTATATAACTTCGTACATAAGAGTAATTCCCTAATACTAAAACATTCCTAAGAGTATGTAGATCACATTACTGAATCATCAAAATTGGTTCATTAGTTTTTCAGAAAATCGTGGACATACAAACAAACATACATTCGGGTCGAATACAGAACCTCCTTTTTGAAGTCGGTTAAAAAGGATTACAATCACAAATTCATCAGGCAAGCTGTACTAAGTTGTTACGAGAATTTATTTTTTGAGAGTTCGTATAGCGTTTATTGGAAGACAAATGTGGACGTTTTACAAGTCAATATAATACCTACCCATCTTCTCTCTACATATAAAGTTATCCATGTATTGACATTCCTTATAATCTTGTTACCAAGCAAAATAACGTGTAAACATATCGTAAACCACACAGCAACATTATTCTCATTAATTCAAGAATTTTGATTAACGTTTTTTCTTGATTAATCTCGAATGTCGTGCAGAGTGAACCCTCTGCGATCGCATGCGTCATGCTATGTGTTTCGAACGGCTATGGTGAAATGATAATGAGCAACCAACGCCGGCTGTAACTCATCAAAATTCAATTCGTCAACTGTGCTGTACGGTTGGCAAATAAAGTGAAATGTTATTTTTTGTGTTTTTATTATTTTTGTTTTAATTCTTATGAATTTTGCAGATGTTTCTGTAAATTAAATGGACTGATTATTATGACAAAAAATTGACTGATTTTTTTTTTCGGTTTATCTGCTTTCTTCTGTTATCAAAGTTATAGCTTTTACCAAAAATTGCTGCTACGGGTTTATTTTAACTGAAACTTCGTTATAACCGTTATCTCTCTATGCCATATTAAAGTAGCAACACGTAAACTTAAATGGCCTTTTCATAAGAGAAACTAGCTTTTTCCCGCGCCACGTGAATGCCGAAAAATATCCTACGGAAACATTCTACCGGAATTAAAAGTAAGTACCCTATGTGTTAATACAGATTATAGACTGTGTGCCAAATTTCATCAAATCCGTTCAGACGTTTTTGCGCCAATCCGGCGCTTACAGTCAGACAAACAGACAAAAATTCTTCGTTACTATATAATTATACCTATATGTATGGATTACTTATGCCAGATATAATGTTCGAGGGGCTATTCTCATCCCCTTCAAAAGATACTTTGTAGATACCTCATATTTATTGCTGGAGTTTACTCCTTATGAACCGATTTTCATGGCCCCCGGTATGGAAAACATATGAGGAGTGAAATACAAGCGATGCGTTGTCACGTTTTTGTGTTTAATTTATTTTCGGCCAATCTTCATTGTAGCCAATCTATCCATTATATTCAAAGACAATCGTACATAAGGAGTAAACTCCAGTCGTGCGACGGAGCTGACACACACTTCTTTTCTTAGAACGGAGAATGCTTATATTTTTTGAAAGTCAAAAACCATTTCTTTTTTTTTTTTCTTTTTCTAAAATCTGATTTAGTATTAGAAAATAAAATAAGCAAATCGTGACTTTTTCTGCTATCGCTACCCAGTAGCAGTGTCCTGTATAGCTTGCAATTAATTCTCTATTTTAGTGTTTTTTGCTCGTCACATCGCGTTTAGGAGGCACCTCATCTTTGATATTTTATACCTAAATATTGCGGATGCTTTGTGCCCTCTAATCAGGATTTAATTAAATTGAAGTGTGTGTTGGTATAATTTTGATTTCGATAGGAAATTCAATTTGAGTTAGTGTTATGGTTACAAGGTAAATTAGAATAATTTTAGTAGCTTTTCGTAGTTATTTGTATTGTTAAATGAGGTTTAGAAGAATATTTTTTGCGAGGTGCAGAGAGAGTAGCTGAGGTCAGCCACGTGCGCTGAACTTCTTTTATATTCTGTTTTCTGCAAGAGTATTTGTAAGAATTACACTAATTCTTCAGTACAATTCAACCTTGCTCATGTTTTTTTTTCATCTTAGCTGCTCTTCTCTGCTAGAATCCGTTTGATATAGAAAATCGTGCCATAATTTTAAAACAGTATTGAAAATACACATTTTAGGAATATCTGGCTTTGCAGGTATTTGATCACGAATCGATTGCTATTTAACCGCCTCGCCGTCGTTAACCTTTTTAGGAATGCGCTTTAATTTCGCTACAATTTCTTTTTGTAAAAAAAAAAACCGCACAACAAAACAGACAGTTTCTCAAACCTATCCATATTCATTTCTCCAAAAAATCGAAAACCCAAAGAAATGCGACTAAAACAAAAAAAAAAAAAAAAGTTAAAGTAAAAAAAATCATCGAATGACTGACTTCTAATCAAAACGGGTGCCCGAGAATGTCATCGCAGAAATGCCGACTGTTCCCGACGTCGGACGAACGGACAAACAAAAACCCGAATCAGTTGATAGTAAGGCCTCATCCAGAGTGAATGCGCGGTGACTTTGGCGGTAGCGGACACGGTAGCGTTCGCGATTAGGTGGCAACAACATCGGAAGATGTTTTGGTAGGCCTTCCATAAATTGGACCGACGCGACGTACATTGTACAACGACCTGCACTTTCTAGGATTTAAAAGAAGCCAATGATAGAAATGTCCAGGTGACTACATTCTGGTCGGACAAAAATTTAGTTTAATAGACACGCAAAGAAGAAGGTGATCTAGTGAATGTTGCGTGACCGGTTGATATGCAGGACTATATCTAGCAATGGACATCTTTAGGCTGAAATGATGAGTCCATCGCGAGTTGTAGTAGCGGACAGGATAAAAGAATAGACGATCACTCTCTAGCTATAAGTCACTCAGTTATGTCATGCTAGGTGCCCGCCAATTTCATCAAATTGATTCGAGTGTCGATGAAGTTTCTCGCCCGTTCTTCTCCATAGAGATCTACGTTTTAGACTAGCCGAGCGACTCCTTGACAATTAAAAAATAGTTTGGCTTTGAGTTACTTATATATGTTGTGATGTTTCGTAATCATTGATAAATCGCGCCCGCTTAAGCTCATCACCCTGGAGTAGGCCTAGTCTCGTTTGTGTAAATTTTCGGATTCCTGCGGCGGTATGTCGCTTGCCGACTTTGATGGTGGATGCAGCAGTTTTTATATTATCATGGTCGCCCTTATCTGTCTTATGGGATTTTTCCTAAAGATAGTTTGGGTTAGTGGTATCAATATCTTCAAGAATTAAAATGCTAAGGATAGCCCATATTATATGGCAATGAAAATATATAATCATTTTCCCAACATGTTTAAAACTGAAAAATGAGTAACGATATTCCAAAGAAGGCTAAAACTATACCTAATCCAAAAATGTTTCTAGCCTGTAAAAGAATATTTAGTGTAGTTTATTTAGTTTAAAAGTGGCGATCTGTCCTATGCGAACAATAAGATAGGCTATCCTATTTAACTTCATATAATTATAATTTGTAGGTACTTCAAAGTATGAAATTAATATTGCTATATTCAATTCATTATTATTGACATATCTAAGTAACCTTAAAATTTTGACATAACTATAATTTCTCTATTTAATTATGATATTATAGAAGACAAAAATAAATAATAATAATGTTTAATGTTTAACGCATGCCAATTTAGAAAGATATTATAAAATTGCAATGCTTGTAAAAGGCTGCTAAGTCAAAAGTACTAACTTAATATAACACCATGTACACTTAGTTCGCAATAAACGCTTTGACTTTGACTTTGATTTTGACTTTGATATTTGTTTCACAAATGTCAGTTTTGAACATTAAGTAAATAACTTGATTATCCTGTGATCTCTAGAAAAAGATATTCAAATTTACTTCTAATATTACAGAAACTAATATCATTTCACCCAATATGTCGCAATCTCCAACATATTTCTTTTCGAATATTACAAAATATATCCAATATTGTTCGCTCAATCGACTTTTCATCGGACTACCCTCATTTCAATAATAGACACGATTCCTCACGATGGCACCATTCAATAATGTGCCAAACGATCTTACAAACCATCAGTTTGTCAAGAGCCTAATCTTTTCCAGCACTCTTACTCTACAAATAAAAACGCACCTTACTTACATAACTTTACAACCCAAAATGTAATAAAGAATATTCTAATATAATCCTTCAGAGTCGCAAAATGTTCTATCAAATCCGTTAAACCTATTTTTAACTCTATCTTTTAGTTGATAAGGTAGAATTCGCTTTGGTAATCATAAGGTGTCGTCACTGATAGGTGTCTATTTTTCATATCGCGTCATTTCCGGTTTCCGATTGTTTCAGCGGACATTACGAATGTAAGGTTTTTATTGGCGGTCATTTGTGGACAGGATGTGGTATTGTGGTCTGTTTATTAGTGGACTAGGTATGAACAGGAGATTTGGATAAAGTCAGGCGATATAAGGTTAATTTAGAAAAGTATAATTCACCTATTTGGTTTAGTGGTCGCTAGAATAACTGCAGACCGACTGGTTCTAGGTTAGATTTCTGGGTCATACAGAGTGTAAAGGCTACCCGAAACGATCACTTGCAATTGTCAATTTTTACGTGATTGGTACACATTTATGCGCAAATTAAAACCATAAATTCGAAGACATGTGATAGCACTGGTGACCGCGTGGTGGATTACGGTACACTCCCTCTCACAGAGAGGATGCTTATGTCCCAGCAGCGGGAACTGTCTGATTATGATGAGCAAATTGATCGTCTACCAAATGCAATAGAAAATGATAGCGATTGATCGTTTCGGGGCCCCCTTATGGTTTGAACATTTTAGAAGTGACCCAGAGTCTGGATTTGCGCTCGGTCACTGGTAATAGGTTGGCCCTATAAGAGATTACATGGGACTTATAACTTAGGTAACTTTTGAATACTTCATCTTTACTTAGTTCACCCTCCTAGTACTAATAGGTATTACATTTTATTTAAGGGTGATGCAGTCTTTTTTCAAACAACCGGTATAATCTGTGGAAGCTTCTAAATGGCAATTGAAAATGAACTAACTACACTTATTCAGTTTAATTCAGCTTTTGTCCTTAGAAAAAAAAAACAGTTTTGTACGGAACGACGACGCGGAAAGCTGAACTCTCTCTCTCTCTCTGTTCAGCTTTCCGAGCTGAATGGATGCGTACACATCTCCATGCAAAACTATTTTTTTCTATGGGGAAAACCTGAATTGGGCTGAATTGAGCTGAAAATATGTAGTTAATCTCTTAGTCCTCTTCTCTGAGGAATACAGGTGAGGAGTGACACTATGTGACGTCAAATTTTTTAAGGTCAGGAAACCCTCTGAGATTTACTAGTTACTCGCCATTGTACTACATAAATCTGCCAACTTATGTTGGGGGCAGCTTCCAGTCTAATCGGATGCAGCTGAATACCAGTATTTTACATGAAGCGACTGCCTATAATAATACATCAACAACCAAGTTACCCCTTGGTAAGACTGGTTGTTAGACTATCGGGCTTCTGACAACCAGTAACGACTGCTAAAGATCCAGGGACCAATGACTCAAGGTACTTCCCGAGGCACGAAGGAGTCTTGGTATGTAAAGATGGTCACGCATCCACGGACCAACCCTGGCCAGCGTAGCTTAACCTGATGGATCGACCCGTGCGGCTGTTATTACTTAGCCACGAGCACGATCTACATAATACAACTAAATATATCTGCGGACTATCTCCGAAACATGATCTGAGGTCCTTTAGTTTTTGCCACTGCTAATGACGTCATTAGAGGGTTCGGAGAGAGTCCCTCTGAGGGAGGGCTTTCAAGATGGTGCAGTGGATCTTGTAATGTATTTTGGGATATGTGCTTTTGTGTCAAGATGATTTTTGGAAAAAAGTAATTCGAGTTTTGGGTTCTTTTTGTGAAATAATGTAAAACCATTCTTTTTAACCACTTGTTCTAATCATGCCAACATTGCTTCGAAACAGAAATGGTCGTACTTTTAAAATCTACCCTACGTTGATCACCAACATCAAATAAGTTCAATTTACAATCATGATTATGACGACTCTTTTTTCGGCGACTTCATGTAAGGTAAATTGTTGCTGTCATTTAGGGCGAGTTTTTTGATCCATAGCATAGTTAACTCAACCAATGGTCAAACATAGTAACTAATGGTTGAGTTTTGGCTAAATGTGAAAGGCTAAACATGAATGTATTCATGTTAGCTCATTAATATTAAAGAATAGTAACTAATTCATTCATGTTTAGCCTTTCACATTTAGCCAAAATTCAACCATTAGTTACTATGTTTAACCATATTGGTTGAGTTAACTACGGATCAAAAAACCGGCCCTTAGGAAACCATGCTCATCTGATGACATAAACAGAAACTAATGACTGATTCCTATAATTCACAGACCGTTATTGGTTGTATCGTTACCAATAATTGAAGTAAAGGTCTCATAGCTTTGCTTATTAAACCCTCTCATTATATCTATCACAGGTAAAATCAGCTTATGAATATATGCCCATTTTGGCAATAAAAAAGCTACCATTGATAAGCAAAACGGTTTTTTTTTTTGTATGTTTGTTACGCGATTACTCCGTCTATTATCCCAAATCAAACGTTAAGCCATTTTTACTTTAGTTTTTAATTTCCCATATAGTTACACTTCACTTTTGTTATTAATTTGTAATAGTGTTTTATTATGTACAACCTGTATGTTAGGTTAATACAGTCATAGGTCATTCATGAGTTGTCCGATGGCGGTAAGCCTGGTGATCTGTAATACAGGTTTTACCTACAACAGACACCAGTCTCTATTAAGTGTTACCTTGACTTTGTACTGTGTTTGTGATTACGAGAGAAATAAAAGATTATTATTATTATTATTATTATTTTTTTGATATTTCTCGGGACCCTGGGGTCCCGGACCTTTGGAAGGCGTACGAGGAGCCGAAGCCAACTCGCAGAGGCCCCTTAGATAATTTTAAATGATGAGGAGGCACCAACCGACGATTATCCCTATATGCACTATGCAAGTGCACCCAAGGACAACCCCCGGTTGGTAGGTACAGGACTATTGTTGTACGTGAAAACAAAAGATATTGGGCTATGGGTCTGGGTGGCTAAAGTGGATTGGGTAACTTGAACTATGGAAGAACTATGTCCCCTGCCTGACCAATGTTATATATAATATTATACACGGATAAAATGGCAGGGGGTGACTTGCACACTCAATAATGGGCCCCCGGAGACGGCCGTTAGCACATAGTGACGTAGCGACAAGGGGGCAACACTTCCTGAGGTGCTTGAGGAGTGGAGAGGTATTCCACGGCTATCAGGACAATCCCGGAAGTACGGTCAAGATCCCTACCAGCACCTTACTGGAATACTTCCTTCCTCCGAGCACGTTTGCTCTTGCGAATCTCCACTCAAGCCGGCCAATAAAGGCAAGAAAGAGGTGGGAGCTCTGTTCCTCGTCAGTGTTCACTCCAGCCGGCCAATAAAGGCGAGCCAGAGATGAGGACAAGATTTCTCCCGGGAGATAGGGTCCATGGGGTCGCTACTGCCCATCAGCTCGCCACATGCTGCCCAGCGGGTTTTTGTATCTCTCTTGGTCTGGCTCCTCATCCTAGACCCGTTCCGGCAAACTCCGGCACAGACCTAAAGTTTGGAGCACGCAAGCCCCACCACGACGTCAACGTAGAGATACAGCATTATTATTATTATGAATTGATTTTGATGATTCTTTTTTTGTTTGGTAGGTCATACTTCAGATGTGGTCTCATGTAAATTGCTTGCAAACCTTTGCTAGGGTAGTTTATGAGTTAGCTTCGATACTACAACCAACTTCCAAAAAAAACACTACAAAGTGAAAAATAACTTTGTTTTGGAAGTCGGTGGCAAAAAACTAAAATACAGAACTAAAGACACCGAGTTCCGAAATTAAATTTATTTTTCGTTTTGTGGTGATTTTTTTTTTTTTTTTTTTTTGATGTTGGTGGTTTGTTTTGTAAAAAAGTTTTTTTGTTTATAGGAACCGAGCATTATAGAACAGTATGTGAGATGAGATCCCTTTCATTGCACTGTCGCCAGTGATCTTACTTCGCCGAATTCACTAAAATCCGATTCAAAAAGTAGTAAACGTATGAATGCCATAACAAATTATGGCTTGTCCTCCCGTAAAATCGCCGTCACTGCCAGACTGCATAGAAAAGAAAGAGAAGCGCAATGACACAACGCTGGTAATTTACTGCAAATTACGAAGCAATTATCTATTTACAAAAAATCTACTGATCGTACTAAAAAAGTAATGACTTGAAATCGTTCCTTAGGTATTATATTGTAGATAACTGTATTTTAATTAATATTGCATGAGTATTAAGGAAAAAAACTAGAAAAAATAGGCCTGGATTTTTTTTCTTAGTTCTAGTAAACTAAAATAGATTTCAGGACAAATGAAATCACTTCTTATGTGTTGAAGATTACTGCGTATTTTTTCCTATCAAAAAGACTGTAAAAGATGGACACAAAGTTACTTATGATGAACAAGCCTTAAGGAATAGAATTAGTGAGTGAGGTCGTGAGCTCGATCATAAACCTTTATATTAATAAACCTTCAACAGTCTAATATGATACACAATTAAATTTATATGATAAATGATAAATGATTTTTATTTCTGTAAGTAGGTTTGTACAAACACTTTTACAAGTCAATCATGTTTTTTTTTTAATTGGCGTTTTCTATCTGACTACTCTGAGAAGAAAGGCCGAAACAAACTCAGAGGTCACAGTCTCTTATAAAGTCCAGACATAATCTTGGTTACTTCTCGTGAAGACCATGTAGATTGGTGTCTGAAATGGTCTTTTGAGGAAAGAACCACACAGATTGAGAGGACCTGTTCAGTCAGTGCACGCATTTGTCAGTAATCGCGCAGCTCAACTCAGAACTTAAGGAGTTCAACGATTCGACGAACAATACCAAAGAAAGGACATTGGCGTAGGCCGCATAAATTACTCAAACTGCCAGACCATGATTAAAAATAACTGAGAGAAAAAATAAAACAAACAAAAAAAGCAATGACCTACATAGTCTTCACATTCACAATAAATTAAAATAATATAATACTTTACAAAATAAATAGTCATGTCAACATTCAGTATGCAAAAATAAAAAAATAAAATAAAATTTGGAGCAGTTCAATCACAAGCAATATTGATCGACAGTTCAGCGGATAACGAGCACTGGCTTAGTTCACTAGGAAGCTAGCAAGCTGAGCTAGCAAGCCGCCGTATTTTACGGAGGATAAGCCTTAAGGTTTTTACCGGCGCCAACGACCTTGCGTGTGTGGGCGGAGCTTTGTACTACTCCCCGCACCACCCGAACCTAAACATCGCGCGCGATGCTTCGCTAGGGTGTACACGATTACTGCCGCGCGCGACATACAGTAATTAATAAATAACAGGCGGCTTATTACAAAAGATTTAAACACATGTTCAACGCGTATTTTATGTTTTTTTATGTATGGAGTTTGACGTTAGACATGCGTTGAACATGTTTTTAAACCATTTGTAGTAAGACCGCAGATGTTTTTATAAATACCTACATATGTATAAGGTATTAAAAAATTAACTTTACAATCTTTAAGGAGTGGCAACACATAAAACATCTTGTTTAGATATTTCTTTATTAGTCACATCAATCACATTCTGAAATAAAAGTACAGACGCCAGCAGGTCAACCTACCCGAAACTGTCAGATTTTCGCAATCAACCTTGAACCTAAAAGCTTTAGCAATAAAGTCTAAAATCTATTAAAGAAATCTGACAGATTGTAGTAGCTTGATGTGCTGGCGTCTGTACATTTCTACAAGTTAACAATTATACAACGTGGCGCTGCAATGGCGACATGAAATCAACACACGTATATGGTTCCACAATCTCGTTTTATAAGGATATTTTAATTTCATTAAACATTATTATTTATTGATTTATTTATAATTTTCTAAAATAGCATCTTAGAGCAACCTGTATAGCGCAGAGATGAATTTAAAAAGCGAACGAAAAAAGGGTAAGGGATTTTGAACACTATATGATATTAAATTCATGTTATGTAGGACCTGATACTCGTATGGAACCCTAGAGGTACATCTAGACGATAGCGAAAGAGCCTACTCCTCAAATAAAAATGTAGGTACTATAAGACAAGATAGTAGTGTGTGTCCAAGGATATGTTCAAGAACCAAGAATATTAGTAGCTAAAACAATCGGTATCGGCATTTATTTCAATGCTTGCACGTACGAAGTTGCGGGCATTGCTAGTATCATAACTTTTTTGTTGATATGCATGTCTTTCAAAAAGAAAACCAATATTGGCAGCATAAACTTGTTTATTGACAGATTACTCAAAATTCATTAAAATTTAATTGTCTTTTGGTCAATGTTTTTCTTCTTTTTATTTGAACTTCTTCATCATCGCTTATATTACCGAATTCTTGAATTGAAGCATTCGGACAGTCAGTAGAGTAATAAAAAGTATTTTCTTTCTCTTCTTCATTTACTTGAATCTTGCTTTGGTTCTGGTATTTAGTTCTGGTATTTGGTTTCTGGTTTTCTACCTCTTCATGTTCCTTCGTTTTTTTATCATTAATGAGCAAGTATGTTGAGGGGATCACGATCCCCAAACAATCACAATCGAAATCATCAATCGAAAGAAACATCACGATGTTTCTTTGTCCCATTTTCTTCCCTGTTTCCATCTTCTTTTTGAGATTTCGTTTTTTTTTGTCTTTGTTTACTTCCCATCTTGAACACACCTTGCTTTAGAAAACGATTGTTTAGATACATTTTTTTTACTATAATATTAGGTTGGGGAAAAAGTCTTTTCGCATTATAGTATGTATGAACTTGTAATAAAATCTCTTTGGCTATACTATTTGTATCTGGCTGGTTTTGGTATCATTGAAAGTTTAAATTTTAAAGAACATAATTCCAAATTCAAATTAGGAAAATGTGTGATTTTCATTTGTTTTTCGTACCGTCAAGATGAGTGAATCTAATGAAGAAATTCGATACATTTTAAAATTTTACTACAAAAAAGGTAAAAATGAAACGCAAGCCGCGAAAAAAATATTGCGATGTTTATGGACCTAGTGTAGTGTCTGTGAGAGTAGCACAAATTTGGTTTAAGCGTTTTCAATCCGGAAATTTCGATGTCAAAGATGCACGTCGCTCTGGTCGCCCTATTACGGATAAAATGGATGCCATTTTTGAAAAAGTGGAGCAAGATCGGCATATCAGTAGTTACGACGTAGCTGAAGAACTGGAAATTGACCACAAAACAGTTTTGGCGCATTTGAAAAAAACTGGGTACACAAAAAAGCTCGACATTTGGGTACCTCACGAGCTCACTGAAAGAAACCTAATGAACCGTGTACTCATTTGTGATTCTTTAATACGACGTAATGAAACCGAACCATTTTTGAAGAAGCTGATAACTGGTGATGAAAAGTGGATCACGTATGACAAGAACGTGCGAAAAAGGTCGTGGTCAAAGGCCGGTTAGGCTTCACAGACTGTGGCGAAACCCGGGTTAACTCGCAACGAGGTGCTGCTGTGTGTGTGGTGGGATTGGAAGGGCATTATTCATTATGAGCTGTTACCACCAGGCATGACCATCGATTCTGAACTCTACTGCGAACAACTGATGAGATTAAAGCAAGAAGTTGAGAGAAAGCGGCCGGAATTAATCAACAGAAGGGGTGTGGTTTTTCATCATGATAACGCTAGACCTCACACATCTTTAGCCACTCAGCAAAAATTAAGATAGTTTGGCTGGGAGGTGTTAATGCATCCGCCGTATAGTCTTGACCTTGCACCTTCAGATTTCCACCTCTTTCGGTCTCTTCAGAATTCTTTAGGCAGTGTCAGGTTAACATCACGAGAGGACTGCCAAAACCTCTTGTCGCGGTATTTTGACCAGAAGTCCCAAAATTTCTATAGCAATGGGATCATGTCCCTACCTACAAGATGGCAAAAAGTGTTCGAACAAAATGGTGCCTACATACTTTAGTTAAATGTAAATAAACTATATTAAAAAATGTTTTGAATTTTCTTAAAAAATGCGAAGAAACTTTTTCCCCAACCTATTATAACAAAACACACTGAATACACTAACTAATATTAATAAAGTAAAAGTATTCACACAAAAAAATATAGTCACGTAACTAGGTAGATAAGATACCAAAAATTAAATGAAACTGTCCGTGTGGCTACACTATTCACAAAAAAACAATGTTTATCGAAGCGAGGAGGTCGTCACGCAAAGCAGCACAGGTCCGTCCAGCAACACGTCTCGCCCCGCACTGAGATTTTGGGCGAGAGCGGGGCGCAGCGTAAATTTGCCGCTAAGGATTTGCTTTGTAAATTAATTTAAAATAAAATAAAAATAATTTTAAAAAAGTAATAACATGAAATCATTTCTTATTATTTTATAGAGAACTGTATAAATTTATGAACAATTTTAATGAAAATTGTAGGAGTAATATGGTAAAAACTAGAAAAAACAGACCTGTGTTTAGCTTTTTTTTTCTTTAGTTATATAAACTAAAACAGATTTCTGGACACATGAAATCACTTCTTATGTACTGTAGATTATTGCATTTTTTTTTTCTATCAAAAATCTGCTATAGTTACTGTAAAAAATGGACACAAAGTTACTTAGTTTCGCCGTATTTTAGGGAGGACGGGCCTTAAATAAAAGTTATAAAGAATCACCTGCACTTTATGAATAAATAACCCTCTATATCAAACTATTACTATTTTCTAATCTAAATACATAAAGAAACAAACAAGACCGTGGCCGGCTAGTCTAACATTTAAAACACAATATTTTTTCTTTGAAATGCTATTAACATTATCTTTTCTACCAAAGCTGTCATGTCTGCTAAGTGCTGGGTGATAATTAGTGATAAATGTATTTAATTAAACTTTGAAATAATGAAAAATAATGAATGGTAATAAATTCTAGCTATGTGCTTGTTACATTGTTGCACTAAGGGTGAGGATTTCTAAGAATAGGGATGATGCCAGGGTGAAAAAAGGAATTCTATTTAGTCCGTCAGTCAGATAATAAAAAATATTAGACTCATATTTTTTGCTTTATCGTATTAATAAAAATATACTTAGACAACACGCATTAAATTTGGGGAGTGGGGGGCTCGCTGCGTCACTTCTACGTATAAAATCTAGCAAGGCGTGACGTCATGTTACATTTTACCTCAACGTATCGCCGTAATCTTTTGGTTACGTAAAAAAAGAAAAAATACTTGTCTAATATTTTTTTAATAATTTAAATGACGGACAAAAGAAATTTTAGTCATCATCCATACTAAAGCTCATAATCGTGCATATGGAGCGACACAAGTACTTCCTCTTCTTCCTTGGTTTCGACTGAATCTACCTAGAGAGATAGCACATACCCTGATGGCAAAGACGAAGTGACATGTGTAAAGGCATAAACCCTCTTTACTAATATATCATCTATGCTTATCACAGAGAGCGATTTCCGAATAATTTAAAAAGGGAATCGTGTAAAACAACTGTCTTTCAACCGGAGCTCGTGGCTAAGTAATAACAGCCGCACGGGTCGATCCATCAGATTAAGCTACGCGTTCCGGGGTTGGTCCGTGGATGGGTGACCATCTCTACATACCGAGACTCCTCCGTGCCTCGGAAAGCACGTTTAGCCGTTGGTCCCGACTGTCATTCGTGGATTTTTGACAGTCGTTACGAGTCGTCAGAAGCCCGAAAGTCTGACAGCCAATCTTACCAAGAGGTTTCGTATTACCCAGTAACTGGGTTGTGGAGGTCACCCGGTTAGACAGGAAACTGACCCCAACATAGTTGGGCAAAGGCTAGGCAGATTGATTGTACAACAGCTGTATTTGTAACTAAAGTAAAACTATATTTAGCTGATTGCAAATATTCTATTTTAATAAGATTCCTTATTCACACTAAAGTACCCACATCTTTAATATCATGCTATCAACGATAATGAAGTAAAAAATGCATGGAACTGTATTGGAAAATGGTGGCAATAATAAGAGCAGCATTAGTCTGATAGTTATTATTAGGTCTTTACTTATGAAATTGCCGAATTACATACACATAAAAAAATCAAAATATATTTTTTTTAAATAAATATTGTCGATGCACTTTTGCCATTTTAATGAAAGTTCGTTGATGTCTCCGCTATAGATATCCTGGGAACAGGAATCGATAAATTCTTTAGAGGCGTTTTTCACTGACTCGTTAGGTTTGATATTTTTTTTCCCGGGGCTCATTGTTGAGATCAAAATTTCCAGAACGAAAGCGATCAAACCAAAAACGCACCGTGCGTTCACTTGCGGTACCTTGTCCACGTCTACGTCCTCGTACACGTCGTTAATATTGCGTGCTGTCTGTGTTACGTTGGTGCCACGACGGAACTCGTATTCGAAAATAGAGCGCAATTTCGATGTTTGAAAAAACTTTATAGATCGTTAAAAATATATACGCACTACGCATGGTGTGTAGAGAAACTGTGGTACCCTATGTCCGTTTCTGCTGTGTACAGAAACGGACATAGGGTACCTTTCATCCGGAAAACAACTATAACTTTTAATAAAAAGTTTGAACTCTTATTGTATTATAGAAACTTTAGTAGTGTGTATAGTTTTTTTAATTTTTTTATTTAGTTACCTAATACATTTTGTGAGTCTAGACTTCTAAGAGTGTCGATAGACCTGTTTTTCATCCTTCCAACTAGCCTAACTAATATTATAAATGCGAAAGTGTGTTTGTTTGTTTATTACGCTTTCACGCTAAAACGGCTGAACGGATTTGGATGAAATTTGGCACATGGGTAGACCATGAGAAGGACATAGGCTACTATTCATACTTTATTATACAGGGTGTTTGGTAGATGGGTGCAAATCCTGAAGGGGGTGATATCTTAGACCATTTAGAACTTATTAAGCTAAACTTGTCTTAGACGAAGTCTGTTCCTTGTATTTTTTTTTTTTTAATTCTTATGTTTTTCTGACAGATTGTAGTAACTTGATGTGCTGGCGTCTGTACATCCTAATTCCAAGAGCTAATGAGATATCTGCGTAAACAGTACCTCAAAAGAAAGGGCAATAACCAAGCATGTTTTTATAATGGTTTGAACGACTGAGGTTATTTTTTATTTTTTTATTGTGCCGTAAACAAAACATGTTCTTGATTTTTAAAAGTTTCTTAAACTTGAATATGGCGTAGAATGTTTCTCTGATAACACAGATGCTTGGGGATTATTTTGTTTGAGTAATCATACATTACATAAATAAAAAATAACATAACAGCTTTTACTGGACACTATTAACAATTAATTGAAAAAAATGGGTATTATTGTTAAAAACCTCAGAGTTTTAAAAAAAATACAAGGAACAGACTTCGTCTAAGACAAGTTTAGCTTAATAAGTTCTAAATGGTCTAAGATATCACCCCCTTCAGGCTTTGCACCCATCTACCAAACACCCTATATAAAGGCTTTTTCTTATGGACCTAAGCGGCGCCATGTGACAGTTCTCAGTTAAGTAATGTAAGTAAAGTAAAGTAAGTATTGGCCGTGGTATAAACTA